>OX454526.1:88464029-93464029 GCA_949715645.1 Portevinia maculata
TTGCATTTTCTTGCACATTTTTTTGTTTCACAATAACCGTTGCACTATTTTTATTATTTTTTAATTGATCCGCATATGTTATATTTTTATTTTCTTTACTTTTTATTTCTCTTACTATTTCATTTCTTATTTCTTTAACACTATTAATAACTAGATTATTATCATTTGAAATTTTTTTGACATATCACAAATTTGCTCAATATGCACTTTAACTGATTCGTTCACTTCACTCATTTTTTATTTATTTCGCACTTTTCTCACAAGTCTCTTGAGCTACTTTCATTACTTTTAGTCTACCCACATATGTAGATTCTATCGCTTGTAGCAATTTTCTAATTTGACTCTCGTTTTTTTTTTTAAGATTCCTCAAACTCATTCTTGTACTCCTTCAAGTTGCTTCCATTCTTTTGCTCTGTTTCTTACACATCCTTAAGTACAAGATCAATATTTTGGATATAAGCGACATAATCTTCGCACATAAACCTAATCATATGATTAGTATTTAAGATGCCCACAGAGTATTGGTCAAGGCCACTGCATTTAGTCGCAGTATGAAAAATCTTGCCACTCCTTCACATTGTATACCTGTTTCTCCGCGGATAGAACTCTTACACTTAACACACTCGCATAATGTATTATATTTAATTTAACACTATTCACTTTATTATTATAACTTTTCACTCACTATCACTGCACTTTGTATTTTCCTTTCTCATCAAAAAAACACCCTTTATATTATTTTCGCAATTATTTTTCTTTAGGTCATAGGTCATAGGTTAAAAAGGGGTATGCAATTCGCATACAGCACTAGGCACCAGAAGGGCCCATCGCGATCCCTAGAGAACCACTTGAAAAAACTTCAATTGAAGAAAAACCTAAAAACCTAATAAACTTTTCCTAGACAGAGCCCAATCCTCCTGCAGAACTTAACCAGCTTCCTATGGTCTATGCCGCTCAGCTCCCCTAGTTCCTCGAAGAAGTATTCCCCTAGAATCCTCCTACGATTCCGTCCTATACCCTCGCACTCACACAATATGTGTGTTATGTCTTACTCGGCTTGTAGATCACCACAGAACCTGCACTTGTTCACATCCACCAGACCAAGTCGCCTAGCATGCTTTCTTAGAAGACAGTGCCCTGACATAATCCCAATTACGTTCTAAGCTGTAGCTCAATTTTAGAATTTCCTTAGATCTTTTCTTATCCAAATGGGGCCAAAGGGTTTTAGACACCCTATGTCCCACTATGTTCTGCCATCTGAGGTCAGCCATTTTTAAGATCTTTTCATTGATTTTTCGCTTAAAGACGCCCAGGGGTGGTTTAATGTTCACACCTCCGCTGTTTTCCAGCTCCCCTCCCTTTCTTGCTAGCTCATCGGCTTGCTCATTTCCCTCTACACCGCTGTGTCCCGGTACCCAGCACAGTCTTACTCGATTCCGTCTACATACTGCTTTTAGCATTGTGCGACAGTTTCTGACTATCTCAGAGTTAATGTTAGCAGATTCAAGTGCCATAAGTGTCGCCTGACTGTCAATATAGATGGCAATGTCGTCGTATAGACTCTCTCAGGTCTGGATCAGCAGAAAAAATGCCAGAACTCGTTCTCTCCCCCGTCTTAGAGCCATCAGTGTAGATAGCAACCTCGTTTGCTATTATGACTGCATCTCTTTGCCACTCCTCCCTTCGCGGGTATGACACCTCATAGGGGATGTCATGGTCGACCAAGGGGCAAATCTCATCAGTCCGTATAGGATTTCCGGGTAGGACATCAGCTAAGATCGTGCAGTGCCCAAAACTACAGTCCTTAACTGGCCTAAATTTTTTAGGCGCAAAGCGCTGTTGCCAGCAAGTTGCTTTATTTTTAAATCTAGCGGGATAAAGTGCAGGAAGGCGTCCAGTGCTGCCGTAGGAGTAGTACGGATTGCACCAGTGATGGCTATGCTTGCCGTTCTCTGCACCGTTGCTTGTTTTCCAATTATGGTTCTTTTATTTTTTGCCCTCCACCACACAAGTGAGCATATGTAAGTATGGGTATCACCACTACTGTATATATCCAGTGTACCATGGCGGGTTTCAGGCCCCATGTTTTGCCTATTGTTCTCTTACAAATAAAGAGGGCATTATACGCTTTCTTCATTCGTTCCCTTATGTTAAGATTCCAATTTAATTTTCTATCTAGGATTACGCCCAGATACTTCGCACTGTCTGTAAGGAGCAGTTCCTCTCCGTCAAGTTTCGGGAGATTGAAGTGCGGTATTTTGTGTCGTCTCGTGAACAGGACTAACTCCGTTTTCGAGGGATTGACATTTAGTCCGCAGCCCTTGGCCCAATTACTAATTTTCCTTAAGGCGGTCTCTGTGTATTCAAAAATTTTCCCTGCACTACTATGACCACGTCGTCCGCATACGCTGTGGCACTTATACCCATTGACTTAATTTCCTTTAGGACGTTGTCAATGACCAGTACCCACAGCAGTGGCGATATGACTCCCCCCTGCGGGGTTCCTCTGGTTGCAGACATCCTTATGGAGCTTTGACAAAGGGAGCAGTTTATGTTCCTGTTGGCGAGCATGTTGCATACCCAATTTATGATTCCCTGTTCTTTGTTAGCGCCTGTTAATGCGCTTTTTATAGCTCTACACTCAACGTTATTGAAGGCTCCTTCTATATCGAGAAAAGAGGCCAAAGCAAATTCGCCGCAGTGTAGACTATTTTCAATTTTACCCACTACGTTGTGTAGAGCAGTTTCTACTGATCTACCCTTTAAGTATGCGTGCTGTGACTCGCATAAAAAACCATTGCTACATTTATTTCTAATGTGAGCTTCCACCAGACGCTCAAGGTTTTTGAGCAAAAAGGACGACAAACTGATTGGTCTGAAGTCCTTCGCCGTCGTGTGACCCCGTTTGCCGGACAACCCGGACTTCTCTCCAGGCTGTTGGAATATGCCCTGTTCTTAGACTGAATCTCAGTATATCCAAAATCTTTTGTTTTGCATGCTCTAGCGCTTTTTGGAGCATGATCGGTAGAATACCATCCGGCCCTGGAGATTTATACGGTTTGAATGTATGCATGGCCCGCCGTAACTTTTTTCGGTTGATGATATTGTCAATTTCTTCGAAAGAGGGACAGTCGACTTCCTCCTGCCCTTGTAGGCCTAGGTCCGTTGCCAGAACCTCCTGACTACTCACGGCCCATGTCCCGTTGTTATTTTTTAGGTAGCTAGGTACGCTAGCCTCCCTTGAGAGCATTTTACGCAGTCTCGACGCCTCTTCAGTTAACTCAATAGATTCACAGATCTCTTGGATTTCCTCACTAAGTATTTAAATTCCCTCTTGCTTTCGCTATACTCATCCCATGTGGTATCGTTTTTAATGAGTTTTGCCCTATTATAAAGTTTTCTTACCTCCCTTCTTTTAAGGCCGATTTCCTTATTCCATTACTTCGGTTGAGCCCTTTTTGGCTTTTTGTTTGCCGGGCATGCCTTTTCGAACGCTGTGTTTAGGGTTCTGCTCACGGCTTCTACTGCCCTATCTAAGTTCACCATATTTTCGCCGGTGATCGGCTGGGTATCTAAACGTAGATTAATGAAATCTATGTATTTATCCCAGTCTGCCTTTCTTGGGTTTCTATAGAAATTACACGCCCTATGCTGAAAATTAATTTTGAAGCGTATCCATCTGTGGTCAGACAGAGATGCCTCATCAACTACCCTCCACTCCCTGATTTCCATTTTGTCTGTGTTGGAGACAAGTGTAACGTCTAAAACCTCCTATCTGTTACGTGTAACAAAAGTAGGTGAATTCCCTCTATTACATACCGAAGGTTGGACAATATAATAAAATCATAATGACACTCACCCCTTGAATTTGTGTCTCCACTACCCCATTGCGTATGATGGGCGTTTGCATCGCAGCCCAGTACGTGCATCCAGTTTTGACCAGCCAAGTCCTTTAGATCTTCCGTTATTAAGACCGCAGAGTCGTAGGGAAGATAGGCTGAGGTCAGACACAGAGATTTTCCATCTTCCCTCTCGCAGATGACCGCCGTCAAGTCGCCAGAGCTGTAATTATTCAAAAGAAATGCCTTTATGTGGTTTTTAATAAGGATACAAGTCCTGATTTTACCTTTCGCCTTGTAGAACAATGTATAGTTCTTTTGCCGGAGCCCCTGAATCACGTTCTTATTGATCCAGGGCTCCTGTATGAGTACGGCTGTAATGTCCTGCCTAATGACGTACTCCATCAGACAGGCCGTCGCAGCCCTACTGTGGTGCAGGTTTATCTGCAGCACTTCCATCATCATCATGGGGGGCTCCTCCTCATCTCTGCCCTTGGTCGATGTTTTGACCATCAACCTCCCCATGCTATATCTTACCATCCCATTGGATTTCTCCAGGTATGGAAGACATTCCTTGTTAAGGGCCAGTAGGAAGTGTTGGCCGTATTGCCGTCTAGGCCCCGTCTTTAGGACCCTCCATGTATCGGCTTTAAGTCCCCGATTTTGAACTTGTAGGAGCCCTAGGAGCTTCTCCGGGTATGTGTAGGGCCTAGGTACCCAAACCCAGGCTGTTGGCGGATTGTATTTTGCCAACTCGGCAACCGTTAAGCATTTTAGCTTAATACCTTCCCATGCATCGGATACCTCCGTGACGAAGTGTCTAAGGAAAACCACCGAAAGCTTGTTTCCACAAGCAACAACCTTGCGCCCGCCTTCCCAACCAGCGCCATCAAATTGAAGCTCCCCGTTTCCTGCGGTGGATAGTTCCTTCCACAGGGCGTCTTGGAACCTCTCCTCGACGTTTTTCCACTGGTCGATTGTGAGACGACCGCAAGGCTCCAGCTCGTTTATCACAGCAACGAGATGCTCGTCCTTCGGGTCGCTGTGTCCGCGACGCATTGCCGGTGTGGTCACAGCCTTCACCTTTTTCGCTGCGTTGGACTCGGCGGCATCGTCGGATCTGCCTCTCTTGCTGTTGAAACTCGTCTTACTTCCCGAGTCATTTGTCCCTTCCTTAGCTTTTGCTGCGTAGGAGGTGGAGGGTGCAGTCAGTTCAACCTCCACCTCCTCATTGGCCAGCTTTTTCCCCTCCTTTGCTTTTTTCAGGTCGGCCAGAAAAGTCTTGGCCCTCGCAAACGCTGCCTTTTCCCAGTCACTGAGGGTGCTGGGTTCACAGCTCCCATACTTGGCTACCTTACGATTTGCATTACGTAGCAAAGCCTTAGCCCTCTTTTGTGCGCTCTGTTTCGCACTCTTCGTTGTTATATTAGAGGAAACTGCAGATGCAGCGGCTGAGCCAGCGGTGTCTACTTTTCCCTCTACTCTTCCTGTCTTTGTTGACGCTGCTTCCAAGATGGTCCCAGGAACAGCGGATGATCCTGCTGTCCCGGGCATCTCTTCGGCTGCCTTCTTGCCCTGTATGTCTATGTCACCGATGAGAGTTCCAGCCTGCTCACCGGTGACTTCGCTGTCGCTAGTGACGGTTTTTACCGACTCCTCACTGTCGCTAGCCAAAAGCGCCGTTTCATTATTTTTCTTTAGATTTATATATTTTTCCTTTAAAACCCAAAACCACTCTATCCGGTAAAGAAATAATATCTTTTACGATCTCGCGTTAGTTCAAGGTAAAAATACACACAATTTTAGTGGAAATTATAAATGTTTGTGGAACAACCTTCGCTACGTCTTAGCCGTCACAAAGTCCCTCATCTATGAGTGAGTTATTTGATTTGTTTCTTTGGGTGGTGTAGCGGTGTTTGTTTGAAGTAATAGCTGTAACCCTTTTTCAGGACCAATAAACCCTCCTCTTAGCTACTCCATATTTTTTCCACTTATTTCCTTAACGAGTTCCCGAACCGTGAAGTCTTTGCTTTGCACACCGCAGCATCCCGGGCGCTCTGCTTCCAGCCAATCGCTCTGGCATCCACCTTTTTTTATATCACAACATTTCTTTAACTATAAATAAAACAATTTCAGATTAAAAGACGCCTTAGAACGCCAAAGAGTAGCACAATCTCAGCGAAATAAAAACAAAGCCAGCAGCAATGCCGGTAAATTGGAGCAAATTACAGCCTGGGTTGACGAAGAGTTGGATATCATCGTCTCACTAATTGATGCAGAGAACTCTCTTGAGCAATTGATGGAAGATCGAAGCATAATAACATGCCGTATTCAGACACTCGCCAAAGAAAATGAGTCCAGCAACTTAGCAGAGGTAGCTGATTTAGAAGAAGTTCTACAACTGCGAAACGCACAAATAGCTGATCTACAGCAAAAAGTCGTAGCCACAGACATTGAGTCACGAGTTAAGAGCATATGCGAGGGTATCCAAAGCATGCCCGATGCAAGGGCGGTTCTCAAGCGTTTGCTCAACAGCCTCATCGATATACGAAAAGAATTTGGATCAAAACTTCAAGAACAAAAAACCGCCCGCGAATCGATCGAGGAGAAGCTTGAATTGAACGAGAAACACTTGAAACAATTCGTCAAGGAGTATGAGGAGAAAATCGTGAAGTCTGAAAGTGTATACGAAGAGAAGATAGCTATTCTATTGCGAGAACTGCATAACGCCCCACAAATAGGTAACGGAGAACCAACTCCAGAACTTCTGAAGATTCAAGAAGAAGCTCTCAACAAGTTGGATGCTTTAAGAGAAGAACTTGAGTTCTTCAAAGATCGGTGCAGCCAACTTGAAAATAAAGCCAGCAAAAAAAAATCAAATTCCAATATGAAATCTTCACCAAAACAAGTAAGTTTTCTATTTAAAGAATGTGCAGTAATTCTAAATGAAACGTTTTCGGCAGGAAATTGAATACGAGGAAATAATATCCTCATCGGAGGAAGAAGAGATACTAGATAACTCTATGTTCGATCCAGACTGGCAGAAAACTCCACGATTCCGGCGTAGGGCACGTTCCAGTGTAAGAGTCATTGAGCAAAGATTGTATGGTGTGTCTTTTTATAGTCTTTACATTTGCAGAAAGAAAAAATTGGCTCATCAGACATGTCGCCATCTGAAGATATCTCCGTCCTGAAACCAGTCAATAGGTTTAAACGCACTTCCGATGGGGCTATCAAGTGTGGATGTCGAAGTGGTTGCGCAACAAAGAGATGTAAATGCAAACGGAACAACGAACGCTGTACATCCCACTGCATATGTATTGGAGAGTGTGTTAATGTCAAATCCAACAGTTCCGACGATGACACAATTGGAAAAAAGGAGAACGTACTCTCTGAAATCACCGATATTAAACCGACTGATAGCACAATGCAAACTCCTAAAATGGCTCGGTAAGAACGGCAAATTGAAAGAAAAACTTAGTACATATTTTACTCCCTCGCTTTCTTTTTCTAGATTTTCTGAATTGTCCTTTAATGTTGCCTCGGCGAAGAAAAAGTTTTTTAACTGAACTCTACAGTACAAGATTGAAAATGTTGTCCAAGAATATACATTTTAAAATAATATCTGTGGCAATAAGATTGAGTAGCTTATATTAAAAATTGTTTTTGAGATATTGACGTTTTTGTCTTAATTTGCTGTTTATGAACTTTTAAAAAAATGTTTAATGCTCAAATATAGAGTACAGAATACATGTTATATTTTCTTTTAATTTGTAAAAATATATGAAGAACAATGTATTCAAAACGTGATTTTAGCTATTAGGTGATGATTATTAATGTCTTATGTAACACAATTTCTTCTGTCGTCCGCTCAGAAATTATTATGATGTCCAAGTTGACTTAATTTTATGATGAATTGTAGATTACAAACAAACAAAACAACGAAATTATTACAAACTTTTATTAATTTATTTAATTATAAAAATGTAATTAAGCGAACTCAAACCGTACAAATAAAAATTAGGTTTTTAAAAATAAATATAAGATTTCAATTAAAACAGTATTTTTTTTTTAAGGTTATTGATCTTCATCACCTTCGGGTAAATCGGGAAATTAAAAATTCAGCCACTTTAATGCCATTTAAACTTTTATAAAAGGGATGATAAATATTGTCAATCAATATCAACATATCCAATAAGTCTTGCTTTTTCTTTTCATTGATTTCAAGTGGTGAAGAATAACATTTTTTCAGATCAGCTATTTTGATGAAATTGAACCCACGGCGTTTTATATAAAGCGATTTGAATTCTTCGATTTCATTAAGTGATGATTTGAAATATATTGTTCCAAACTCTTTTATGAACCTTATCCACTTTACCTTTTGCCAACAAAATTTCTCTCCGTCATTGTCCGCCTTTCGCCACATAAATTTTTCTTTGGAAACAGCTAAGAAATTAAAAATCTCATCTTGATTTACTTCCTTAACTTCGATTTTGTTTTTTACGCCCACTGTTCTCACGAATTGATACCAATCACGGGGATGATGTATTTTAACGGTTGTCAGCTTTTTCTTTTTTTTCAATAAGATCATGGTCCACGTCACATTCTATTTGAGTATGCCCCGGAAGAAGAAATTCATGATCAATCGTTTCCACACTATTTCGCAGTTGTAAAAAAGTCTTGAACATTGAAGCAACAAAAGAATTTTTATTCTGTCCCGGGCAACAATCACTGTACAAAACCACATGTCGAGTTTCAGCTGGAAGGTTTTGAAGATGCTTAAATACACATGAAGCGATTTCATTTCCTCCACGATTTGCTAATGCTTCGTGCCACATATAGCATATTGGCTGTCCAGTATTACAGTCATGAACTGTTAAATTGTAGGTCCACAATGGGCGTTTATAAAAAGAGACTGACGATCTCAAAAATGGCGTCGGCAGACATTGTTGTAAGCCAAACGTTAAAACTTTTATAGATGATGAGTTTTCAGCTTTAGATTTGTCTATTGCTTTCGATTTATACGCAGAATCTGGTTCAGGATGTTGATCATTTTGCTCCTTTTTAAGGTTCTCTCGTTCTTCCTCAGTAGCGTCAATTTTCATTTTTAAACCCTCATATTTATGGCAAGTATCTTATTTTAGCTTTTTAAATTTCAAGTTCAGAGTGTTGAAAATTTTCGAAAACTTAGAAAGTGACACTGGAACATCTTTTCTGAATAGAGCCGAAATAATTCTGCAATTGATAAATCGATCGACAAATACCTTTTTGAAGTATCGCGTCTTGTGTAATGCGATTCGTAGGATGGGAAACTTTTTATAAATTTAATAACTTCATTTTCTTTTTCAGGGGAGAGAGATTAGAGATTAGGACCAGGATCCTCCTGCGAAGGTCAGTCACCTTGACGTGTGTACCATCATTGCTTTCGATGATGGCGGTGTGGAGGCTCACGGCGCAAAGATTCAACGGGCTATGCTGTCGACGACTTCTGTCGTCAGAAGGGTCACCCATGGCAGACAGACCGTCTGATGAGCGTTAGCCAAGAACTGACCATGACTGATCCGTCCTGTCCCTATCCAAACCTAACTTTAGTGGTGGCGTGAGCAGAAAGTAAACCGTGCCTAAGGAAGAAAGGTTGGGGGTTAAACTAACCTCGTACGAGCTCCCTCAGGCGCCTTGGCGCGGGCCTGTTGTATATAGCCTTACCCAGGCATGGCGGCGCTGCCTGGGCTGACCTTGTTTTTTCCGGCTTTACTCGTGGGAACTAAAATTAAAACTTAAAATGGAACAAACAAAACAAAACAAAAATAATAAAAAAAAAACAAAAGGACATTCGTGTCAAGGGGGAGAAGGAGTTGAGTGAGGATGAGTTATCATCTTCTTCCATCTCTCTTCTAGCACGGGAATTGGACGAAACATAGCTTTTAGCTAGCGATAGTGAGGAGTCGGTCAAAACCCTAACTAGCGACAGCGAAGTCACCGGTGAGCAGGCTGGAACTCTCATCGGTGACACAGACATACAGTGCAAGGAGTCGCACGAAGAGATACCCGGGACAGCAGGAGCATCAGCTGTTCCTGGGACTATCTTAGAAGCATCCTCAACAGGGAAAGTGGAGGAAAAAGTAGACACAACTGCAGTCTCTGCCGCTTCCTCTAAAACAACAACAAAAAGTGCATCTCGTTGCTGTGGTAAACGAGCTGGAGCCTTGCGTTCGTCTCACAATCGACCAGTGGAAGGAACTATCTGCCGCAGGAAACGGAGAGCTTCAATTTGATGGCGCTTGTTGGGAAGGCAGACGCAAGGTTGTTGCTTGTGGAAACAAGCCTTCGGTGGTTTTCCTCAGACACTCCGTCACGGAGGTATGTGATGCATGGGAAGGCATGAAGCTGAAATGCTTAACGGTAGCTGAGTTGGCAAGGAACACTCCGCCAACAGCCTGGGTTTGGGTTCCAAGTCCATACACTTACCCAGAGAAGCTCCTAGGGCTTCTGCATGTACAAAGTCGGGAACTTAAAGCCGATACATGGAGAGTCCTAAAGACGGGACCTAGACGGCAATACGCAAAACACTTCCTACTATTCCTAAATAAGAAATATCTTCCATACCTGGAAAACTCAAATGGGATGGTAAGATACAGCATGAGGAGGTTCATGGTGAAAACATCGACCAAGGGCAGAGATGAGGAGGAGCCCAGCACTTGTATCCTTATTAAAAACCACATAAAGGCATTTCTTTTGAATAATTACAGCTTTAGCGACTTGACGGCGGTCATCTGCAAAAGGGGAGATGGAAAAGCTCTATGTCTGACCTCGGCCTATCTTCCCTACGACTCCTCAGTCGTAATAACGGAAAATTTAAAGGACTTGGCTGGTCAGAACTGGATGCACGTACTGGGCTGTGATGCAAATGCCTATCATACGCAATGGGGAAGTGGAGACACACATTCAAGGGGTGAGTGTCTTTATGATTTTATTATATTGTCCAACCTTACGGTATGTAATAAAGGGAATTCACCTACTTTTGTGACACGTAACAGACATATGGCATAAGTCTACCCGATAATAATTCCTTCACCTTTCCGCCCTACCGTCAACCACCAACGCTACCTGTGTCATCTTCCTTATCATATACCTCGTCATGAAGGAGAACAAAAAATCAGCTGTTTGCGCAAAACCAAATAAAAATATTCTGCTAATACTTCCATCAGAACCAACAAATCAAATACGATAAATCTACGCGATGAGAATGTCCTGCTACATCAAACATCAGCCACCATCGGTAGTCGCTACCTGAATGATCTTCATTTCATTCTCATATTCCCATTTAGGAGATTGGAGGAAATCAAAAATAAACCAACATAATGTGCATAAACTATCACCATTTGTTTTGGCCCAGAGCGCACAAGTGGTGTGTCGTCGTATACACGAAGTGAGAATACTATAGAATCTGTATACAAATAGTCGAGGTTTTCAAAATCGTGTTGATGATAGTGAGTGAATATACAAAGCCCATACATTCCATTTAAAATCTGAAATTAAAAAAAAAAAAAAACTTGCCGACCCTACCAACAGTAGGTAGTGACTAGAGAGTCCTTTATTGAAGCGTTTTGTATTTAATATTGGTATTCGTTTAAATAATATTTTAATCTAATTCGTAACACTAAGCATTTTACATGTTTAATAATTGTTTAAAATATATTATTCTTTGTTTGACACTTTATTTATGTTTCATAAATAGCACCATGTCGGATGATTGTGTTCGTGTAGCGATTCCACTTGTAAAATCTAAATTGAGCGTGGTTGCCAGTCAACAATTGAAATAATATCTGGTTATCCTCAGCTGACTTAATAATAAATCGGATGGGGTTACATTTAATAATGGTTTTGATCCTAGTGACTCCCAGGCGATTCTGTGTAAAGAATCTGTTAATGAAATGATTGAGAAGCTGTTTAAAGGAAATTGGTAGCCGAAATAAATGCAAAAAATGGTGCCCGTGTGGATGGTTTGTGTGTGTGGAACAATATTAGCACTCCAAAAAAACATCTATGAACATATTGCTGCCTGAAACAATTTTAGGCGCCCGCATTTCATTGTCCGTTCGTGGTATGCTATTGATGTGGAATTTATTTTCATTCCTTCAAAGTTGATGCCTTCCATTGAACTGGTCATAACGCCGCAACTTTTATCGATGACTTCCATCAGCAACTTTTGAATAATTCCCTAATGGTGATTGATTTCAGCTGCATGTGAATCCTGGTTGACGATTGGTTTGTTTTTAATTTTCCTCGCACGGTCCGCATAACGCAGGGTGCTTAGCGATTCGCCTACAAGGGACTAACACATGTAATCGTTAGAGCTACGGAGTTACCAACCAAAGAGTCCTGGAGCAACTTGGAATCGCGTTAACCAACATACCCAGACCCTTGGTTTGCTAAAAATAAAAAAAAAATAAGAGTTAAATTCTCCTTAAACTTAAGCCAAAAACTACCTCCTAGAGCAGATATAAGATTTCCCGGCGCAAGGAGCCCCTGATTATTTTTGACGCCTTCCTTGAAACGATCACCAGTTGCTTTAGTTTTTTTTTTTTGAACGCTCAGAACCCGCCAAGTCGACTAAATGAAATTTTGACGTTGTAACATTTGTTCTGGAATGAAAAACGGTTTATTTTGTTTATCCTGCTTTCATATTAAAACATTATGGGGGCATTCGCACTTCATTTTAGTTGCATGATTGAATGGTAACTGTGAATATTGCGATGGGAAATGTCAGTCATTGCTCGTGGTATTACGCCCATGCTTTCGTCGAGGTTTCCATTGAATGTCGTTCCCATAGTGTATGTCTTTCCGGATCCAGTTTGACCATAGGCCAATATTGTTACATTGTAGCCTAAAATTGTTTCAGTCAGTGATATATTCACAGATGTTTTTGAGTGCTAACGTTGTTCCTCACCATTTTTGCATTTATTTTGGCTACCAAATTAACTCACCTCTAAACAGCTTCTCAATCATTTCATGAACAGATTCTTTACACAGAATCGCCTGGGAGTCACTAGGATCAAAGGCATTATTAAATGTAAATCCATCCGGTTTATTAACAGTCAGCCGAGGATTCGGATTCGCGATTCGATCAATTGTTGACTGGCAACCACGCTCAATTACAGATTTTATAAGCGGCCTAATGCGAATCGCTACACGAACACAATCATCCGACATGTGCTATTTATGAAACTTAAATAGAGTGTCCAACAAAGAATAATATATTTTAAACAGTTATTATTAAACAAGTAAAACGCTTAATGTTTACGAAATTAATTAAAATATTATTTAAACAATTAACAATATTAAATACACAATAGCTAAAATTAAGGACGAACAACTGTTAATAGGGTCGGCGATTTTTTTTTTGAATATCAAATTTTAAACGAAAACGGAATGCACCTGTCATCTGACGAGCAAATGGCAGCATTCAGAAGTCTTGCGAAGCCTCAGAGTGCATTTACACAAGTGGCATGTACTTTATATACTTCGTTTACATGACCGAATCGAAAATCGAATTTAAACTGATAATAAGAGCTGAATGAATTGACGGAAAACATTTTGTATTAAAATGTTTATAGGTAATCAAAGTGAAGGTAAAAAATACCAAAAGTGAGATTTTACGTAGAAGAATAAATAGAGTTAATGGCGAAAAGCAAATGTGAATAGAGTTAAAGAACCTGGTCCTGACCTTTTGGAACAAGTTGTCAAGCAGCAATTTCTAGAGTATATAGAGAATAACTCACTTTTTAGCAAATACCAATGAGGTTTTCGCAGAAACCATTAATGTGAGAGTGCGGCTAATTATGTTGTGAACGAGTGGAAATGTGTTTCAAACAATACGAAACAATGTGCACTCTTTTTATGCTTTAAGAGACCTTTAGAGACGGTAGACCATTAGATTCTTCTTCAAAAACATCGCATGTATGGAATCGATGATAAATTGCTTAAATGGTTTTACTCATATCTGACTAAGCGAACCCAGCACACAATAGTAAATAACATCATCTCTGATCCCGTAAATATTTATTCCCGGGTACCGCAAGGATCCCTCCTTGGCGCGTTTTTTTTTCTAATATATATGAAAAAAATACGCAACTTAATTAAATATTTGTAAATTAGTGCTATATGCAGACGACACTTTGATTTATGCCGAGGGATGTGACTAGAAGGAATGCAAGTCAAATGATTTTTATGAAATAAATAAATGGATGAGAATGAATAAGTTAAACCAGTTAAAAAGTGGTATAATTGAAAACGTATCCCGTATCAAATATTAGGGGTAATAATCGATAATAAGGTGAAATTTCAAGACCATATTCATCACAAATATCAAACAAAAAATTGGCAATAGTATCGATTTCCTTAAAAGGATTGTTAGCAAAATTGATACAGTTACAGCCAATAAAGTGTACAATATTATTGTAAAACCAAATATAGAATATTGTTCCACAATAATATACACGTTGTGTATGCGGAGTATTGTGATGCGGAGTACCTTAAAATGCAGCACTTTACCTTCATATAATCCATGATGGATGCACTGCAATGGATTAATATTAATCAACGGTTTAAACTAAACACATCGATTGTAGTCTTCAAAATAAAATATGGCAAGCAATGCTGACGATTTCAGGCTTGAAAGGCACATCGATGTCACAGCATCCTCTTTTCTGCAAAGGACTTCAATTATTCAATGGACTATCAAGTGAAATTAAAGATGAATCCTTTGACAGCTCATATGGGAGGAGAAACTGTCTGTGCAAGGGAGTTATCATGGTCAGAGCCGTGCCTTGCAGGCGGTTCTTCTTTTCCATTTCCCTCTATGTTGCTGTGGCCTCACCCAGAGGAGAGTGATGTAGAAGCGGTCACTGTGATTGCGTTTTTTCACTAGAGGAATCCGCTGGTCGAAATTATTTGATTAAATATTAATATATTATATTTCGCTAAGAGGACACCCGCGCCGGCTCCGCATTCCACTGTCGAACCATCGGTAAAAATGGCTACCAGTTGGTCCGATGGTCAGTTGGATAGGGAATCGACTTGGGCGGCTTCGTTAAGGTTGTGTTTGGGTTTTGTGTAGTTAGTGGCAGTCACAGCAAGGTCCCCGGGCAGCGGGTTAAGGACCTTTCTGTGACCGTTGGCTCAGGTGACGAAAACTCAGATTCTCTGAGCCGTGATGTTGTACAAGATGCGGTAAATCTGATGTGAATGTCGAGAGAGCAGGCCACCATACGCGTGACCCATCCCGGAGCACTCAGACTCGGTAACGGTCCATTGTACTACCAGGCAGAAATCCTCCTTTTAGTGTAGAGGCATGTGATTGGGTGGCGTATGTTGTTGTACCCCATGGGGATTGAACCTGCACCGCACGGGTCACAAGCCAACACACTAACCTCTACACCGTCGCCACCCATACCCTCCCGAACATACTCCAAAACAACATTTGAGACCCCCCATGGAATTAAATCAACCTTCAGAGAAAGAGAAAGTGAAACCCCAAACATAGAATCCCTCAGTTGTAAGTAGTGATATCGTTGGTATGAATTCATGGACTATAAATAGTAATGTTGAGGAAGTAGGCATCGTCCCAGAGATATACAGTATAAACATAGATGAAGAAATAAACGAGAACTCTGGATTCAACATAAACGCTTCGCTAGACACTGACTCGAGGGATCGCACTAGTAGTATAATCCTAGATTATCTTTCAAGATACCCAAACCAAATAAATAGAAACCCAATTCGAAATGAATATTTGACTTACTACAAACATCCCCGTATACAGCCACCCGAGAAGATTGTCGTATAGGGACAAATTAGAAGTGGAAGCCATTACAGAGGACTTGCTAGGTAAAGGCATAATCCGACACAGCGACTCCCCTTACGCCTCGCCAATCGTTCTAGTAAAAAAAAAAAATCTGGCGAGACTCGAATGTGCATCGATTACAGGAACCTGAATAAAATAACACTTCGAGATAATTACCCATTGCCATTGATCGAGGACAGCCTCGAGTATTTAAAGGAGATGAAATACTTCAGCTTGCTTGACCTAAAAAGCGGATTTCACCAAGTGAAAATGGCTGAAGGCTCTAAAGCGTATACTTCGTTCGTTACCCCAAACGGGCAATTCGAATATAATAGAATGCCTTTTGGACTAAGAAATAATCCTTCGGTATTTCAACGTTTCATCTCACACATATTGAAAGATTTTATTCAGAAAAGACTCATGGACGATATACTTATAGCAAACGCAGTACTCACGGAGCACATCTCATTATTGGGAAAAGTTTTGAGTTGCTTAGCCGAGAGCGGTCTCGAACTAAGGCTTACCAAATGCAAATTCTGCTTTACGGAGCTGGATTTTCTTGGCTATAAGATAAGTGCCGAGGACCATAAGACGTCAATCCTCCGATTCCCTATGCCGAAAAACATAAAACAGCTGTACTCTTTCGTAGGGCTATGCGCATACTTTAGAAAGTTTGTGCCTCGATTCTCACGAATTGCCGAGCCACTATACGACTTGCTAAAAAAAGATGTTCAGTGTCACTTCAATGAGAAATGCATACTAGTATACGAAAAACTGAAGCTGATATTGACAAACCCGCCAGTACTGGCCATTTATTATGACCGAAAAGAAACTGAGCTTCATTGTGACGCTAGCGCTACTGGGTTTGGAGGGGTCTTATTGCAAAGACAGCCAGACGGCAATTTTCATCCGGTCTTTTTCTTCTCTAAGCGTACCTCCCCAGCCGAAAGCAAATACCACAGCTTCGAACTTGAAATACTCGCTATCATATACGCACTTAGATGGTTCCGGGTCTATCTAGAAGGTATTCCTTTTAAAATCGTGTCCGATTGCAATTCATTGACATTGAACAAGAAAAATCTTAATCCTAGAATTGCACGATGGGCGCTAGAACTACAAAACTATCCCGATCACGTGATTCAGCATCGAGGTGGAAGTAACATGGGCCACGTCGATGCACTCAGCCGTAGCGAAATTGTGTGGGCTGTCAATGAGGATGATATAGAATTCCGTTTAGAGGCTACTCAAAATAGAGATCCGGACATCCTTAGTAACCGATCTAAGCTTGAAGAAAACGGCTGCGAGCCTTTTGAGCTAAAAAACGGCCTAGTATACAGGAAAGACAAAAGCAGCAATCTTTATTTCTATGTCCCGAGCGAAATGGAAACAGATGTCATAAGACTTATGCACGAGAAGTTTGGCCACTTAGGGGTAAGCAAATGCCATGATAAAATCAAATCCTGTTATTGGTTCCCGAACATGCGAGCTTAGATTGAAAGATTCATTAGAAATTGCTTGAAGTGCATCATGTACTCAGCTCTGGCTAGAATTAATAGGAAAAATATCTGCAGTATTCCGAAGGAACCGATACCATTTGACACAATCCATATTGATCACCTAGGGCCGATGCCTTCAATCAAATCTAAGCGCAAGTATTTACTGGTCGTAGTTGACTCTTTTACTAAGTTCACTCTACCCCGTTAACTCCACCAGCTCGTTAGAAGTAATCTGCTCACTTAAGAAATACTTCGAATATTATAGCAGACCCAAGAGAATAATATCTGATAGGGGGACTTGTTTTACAACCTTAGAATTCAGCGAGTTCCTCATTCGAAATAATGTAGTCCATGTAAAAGTAGCCACGGGTTCTCCCCAAGCAAACGGCCAGGTCGAGTGCGTCAATCGCGTACTCACCCCGATGTTGAGCAAACTTAGCGAGCCTATTGAACACTCTGATTGGTCCAACAAACTCTCGGAAGTTGAGTTCGCTATCAACAACACTGCGCATTGCACTACGCGATAGTGTCCTTCAGTGCTCTTGTTCGGTGTGTGCCAAAAGGGGCTGGTGGTGGACTTCCTGACCGAGTATCTTGAAGAAAACACCTCGCATGAGCGCGACTTAGAGTCTCCAAGGGTCGCCGCCTCGGCAGCCATAAGGTCTTTTCAGCAATACAACGAGAAGTACTTCGAGGGCAATCATAAGCTTCCTAACGATAGGTATGTAGTCAGAGACATAGAAAGTTGTCAAGTCACCCAACTACCCTACGACGGAACACTCGAAGCTTGTCACATCCGCAAGTGGAAAGAAGTCAATAAGCAAATAACCCAGAATCGCATCTGAACAAGGTCATAAAAAGAGCAACACTAAAGAAATAATTTTATGTATATGTCTACTTTAAGCAATGTTCGAGGTCGACCATTTTGTCAGATCGGCGGAACTGTAATGTATTTTTCAACGCCATCTGTGTATTGTCGCACAAATTGTGTAAGTAATTGTAGTCTGAACGCCTGACCTAAATGTCAGGCAAAATGGGAAGAAAAGAAGATGGAGGACAATTCCGAAAAGGCATTGACAAGAATAAACGTGTGTTTGCGAAGAATTTAAAGAATTAAAATCGTTTTACACACCTTATAGAATAAATTGGTCGAATTTCGACCATGGGGCAATCCCTAGTTTTACCCAAATTATGTGACACAGACGTACTTGCTGATAAGAACTGATAAAGAAAACGTAGAGGGTGTCCCTACTCATTATATATGTATATACCTTGCACGCGACAAACTTCATGCACAAAAAACAACCCTTCTCAAAACCGGATTTTTTTTGCTTGTGCGTTCCTAACTTTCAATTGCATCATTTCATTGCAGAATCGATTGCACGAGTAGGTACATACACAAGATCAGGATGGTTGTTACAGCGCTCGATCTATGTGTTGTCTTGTTTCTGTATTCGTTTCACACTGTTATGGTATGACATACTCAGTATCTCGTAGAATCATTTAATAACTGGCAACACTATAAAATATGTAAAGCTCATAAAAGGAATTACCATTAAAGCACCACACACTTCACCCAGGGCACGTGAACCACACCACGAAGAAACGTGTTGCATTTTCAATTCCAATAAAACCGAATAAACAAACACACACATCATACCAAGTTCGCCTCGTTCAAAAGCGGCTTGAACGAAATGGCCCATACAACACGCGAAATTATTGTTTTCTTTGTGCCTATACTTTAAATTGTATCATTTCGTTGCCGAATCGTTTGAACGAGTTGGAAAAAAAGCTACGGTTGGTTAGTAGGTGGTTCACTTCTGAGTGGAAATGTTCAAATAGGAAATGCACGAGTTGAAATATGAAAAATTACAGCACTGGGAAGAGGAGTATAAATATGTTGTATATAGTTTAGAGAACGCAAAAATTGAGATAACTTCTTGTGAAAGTTAGTCGTTCATGAACGACTTGAATAATATGAGGCTTCGCCACTGCCTACGTCACACATAAAACGAAAGAGAAACAAAAACTATCTCAGTGGATTCATGCATTGTTTTCAGAACGAAGCGGTTCTTTGTCATATGATTAGCAATCATGTTTATAAAGGGTCTTTCATTAGCGACTTGGCAACTTCAAACTTTTAGTGTGAACGCACTCTTAAACCGATTACAAAACTGTCAATATCAAACTATTCAGTAAAATCATTTTTATCATGGTGAAGTACACGCAGGAACAACGTTTACAAATGATTAAAATTTATTACCGAAATTCCGAGACATGGTCGCAACTTTAAGAGCGTTAACCCCCAACTTCGGCCGTAATTCTCGTCCCAGTAGACAAGAAATTCATAGCCTAGTGAACAAATTCGACTCAGAATATTCGCTGCTTATTGCCGTGCAAGTGAGACTCCATTTTGCCCGGAGTGTGGAGAATATTGCTGCCGTAGAGGCGTCCGTCGCAAACCATCCAAATCAGTCAATTTTACGGCGTTCCCAAGAATTGGTCGTCTCTCAGACCACATTATATCGAATTTCGCGTAAGGATCTTGGACTACACCCTCACAAGATCAAGCTAACTTAACAACTAAGGCCACTTGATCATATGAAGCGACGTATATTCTCGAATTGGGCTCTGGACATGATGGAAGAAAATGAAGAATTTCATTGCAAAACCATCTTCAGCGATGACGCGCATTTTTAGTTAAACGGCTGGTCAATAAGCAAAATATGCGTTTCTAGACAGGTGAGAACCTTCATGTGATTCATGAAACAGCACCTTATCCGCAAAAAATCACTATTTGGTGCGGTTTTCATACCGGTGGCGGCATCGAGCCGTTTTTATTCGTCGATGAAAATGACCGTCATATTCCGGTAATGGTATTCACTACAGAGACATGTTGGAACGTTATTTCTTTGAGCAATTGCATGAATTTGACATCAGTGATATCTGGTTCCAACAAGACGGTGCCACAAGCCACACACCGGGTGCAACAATCGAATTATTGAAGTCTCATTTCGGTGAACGTGTTATCTCGAGAAACAGAACAGTCTATTGGCCACAAGATCGTGTGATTTAATGCCTCTAGGCTTCTTTTTATGGGGCTGCATTAAATTATTGGTCTATGCTAACAATCCGGCGACGTTATATGAGCTCACAGCCAATATTGATCGAGAAATAGCGGCCGTATAGGTCGAAATGTGCGGCCGAGTCATCGGAAATTGGGTTCAACATATCGATCATCATTCACGCTCGTGTGCATCTTATAATTTATATGTCTTAATAAATTGCCAAAGGCCTGAAGTGATTACTGGACGAGTCTGAGTATGCACTCCCAGCAAACGCGCCAAACTTGGGTCCAAATTGAAATGCAATGGCATAAAGAGTTTATATCACCAGGTTGTTTCACTTGGACGGCATCAGTTTCTTGAGTAAAATACCTTCGATGTCAATCTACGAGATGATTATCGGGTCCATATAGGTCTTTATTGAGTTCATTGACCAGCCGTTTGAAAAATGATGAGAATTTTCTCTCTGTTTTGGTATTTGGATTAAATTTATCTTCAAGAAGACTGCCTTTAACACTTTATTCACACGAAACCACAGCTCCGTCTTCGCCATCACCTGAAAGTTGGCAAATAAAGACAACTTTGCAGATCAGTTCTTTCTCTTTACTGCTTCCAACTTCTTTGCATATTTTAATGAATTCATTTTCCTAAAAATATATCGAGAAACTATTGATTATTAATAAAAAAAACTTACTTTTGTTTGCTGATTCCTATTATTTTCCCGCCTATCGCTGATAATTATTTTGTTTGTTTACCCTCCACACTGTTGTTGTTTTTTCGATTGCATCGATTTGACATCTGTCAATAAAGTGTGGATCCCTATTTGACAGATGTCAATCAATCTACGAGATGATTATCGGGTCCATATAGGTCTTTGTCAAGTTCATTGACCAGCCGTTTGAAAAATGATGAGAATTTTCTCTCTGTTTTGGTATTTGGATTAAATTTATCTTCAAGAAGACTGCCTTTAACACTTTATTCACACGAAACCACAGCTCCGTCTTCGCCATCACTTGAAAGTTGGCAAATAAAGACAACTTTGCAGATCAGTTCTTTCTCTTTACTGCTTCCAACTTCTTTGCATACTTAAATGAATCCATTTTCCTGAAAATATATCGAGAAACTATTGATTATTAATAAAACAACTTACTTTTGTTTGCTGATTCCTAGTATTTTCCCGCCTATTACTGCTAAATGATTTGGTTTGTTTACCCTCCATTGGTTTTCTGACATTTGTCAGGGGAAAAACAAAAAATTTTACTGAATCCCTATAGCGGCTGAACTCGTCTGACGCTTACCTTTCTTGGAATTTGGAAATGCGAGCTGTCACTGCGACTCAAGCAAACATTACTGTAGTTGACATAAAATTTGTTTATACATTTTTGTATACATTTTTTTATTTTTTGTTGTTGAATAAATGTGCACTAGTAAAACTGTTTAATACTGAAACTAGTAAGTACATCATTATTATATTAATTTTTGAAATACATTTTGCGGAGTTTTTATCCGTCAATACTCTAATTGCATTATCTGGAGAATGTAGATTTCTGCATTGGTCTTCCTACACATCGACTTCCCATTTTGAGGGATAAAATCTAAAATGCATATTCTAAAAACATTGATTTGTTGGGGATGAGTAAAATGTTTATATAATTTTTGTAGCTTGGTAGCACAGAGATTAACAAAAGAATTTATTGACGCAATGAAATTTCCTGTGCAGGATAGAGCTAAGAATAATACCTATAATGCAGCGTCCTCAAAAAACAGCGCTTTAAGACAAGCAACTAAAAGGGACAATTTATATCTAGGTATATGTTCACAATCTCTCCGTGGACTTATGACCTGGGTGGGTTTTTTTCATATACAGAACAAAATTTATTATTATTTTACCTTATCCTCCAAAATTAAGCTTATTCCAAAAAATAGCGCTTATCGCAAATTGCGACAAAGGGAGAAAATTTAACATTCAGGTGAGCGTAACGACATATCTTGAAACTCTCCCGTAAGTGTGCATGCAAGTCCGTGGGTTGACACGACTGGAGATCTGCAGTGTCGTAAAAGGACGATAAAAAAAATAGGAGCATGGATGTGTCGGAATCGTAAAAAAGAGGCATGTATAAACACTCACATAAATCGCATAATAAAATTAATTAAACATTTTATTGGCGTCAGTAAAAAAGTGATCTGAACCCAAGAGGCCTGCCGAAGTTTATTGGGGTCGAACCGGTGAACCCCACAAGCCATAATCATTTTATATCGCTTCTGGCACTGCGAACAATCGACCCGACTGAAATTTAATTCAAGATCGCAGACAATGCAAAACTTCATTAGCCCAGCTCGACTCAAAAAAAGCGAATATTCTACCACTTAGCGCCCATTTTCACTAACGTCCTTTCTTTCTAAGGATATGGAAACGCTGACAAAACGTCAGCTTATAAAATATCTTAAACTATAAAAACTTCTTAATGGCCAAGTCTACTTACTTACTCATTGGGCTCCCGAACCGTGAAAAGTTTCTGTCTGAGACACTGCAGCCTTCCATACGCTACCTCCAGTTTTCCAGACCATGCACTCTGGCATCCGCGAAGGCTTGTTCTTTAAAACGGAACTTCGGTCTTCCTTCCCTTCTCGAACCTGGGGCTGCGTGTCGAAGATGCTCTTGGCTGGAATATTATTGTCCATTCGCTTAATGTGGCCGAGCCAATGTAGTCGACGTGATTTCGATTTTTGGACTACATTCACATCTTGGTTCGTGGTTGTATATTGTCCTCCATTCGCCCTCCTCGCACACAGGACCAAATATTGGACAGAACATTTTTCATCGTGGGCGCAGTGGTGCAGAGGTTAGTGTTTTGGACTACTAATCCGAAGGTCTCAGGTTCAAATCCCGAAGGGGCCAAGTTACATCTAAAAAAAATGTGTGCACTGCTCCACCGCTTTCGAACGTCTGACAAACGTCCAAGATTATCAATTGTCATGAGAAGCTTCTCAAATTTGCCGTTCGGATTCGGGTTAGTTAATGGTTGGAGAAGCTAGGTTTTATTTTATTGTTCTTTCAAAAGAACCCAATATTAGCACCCTTTTCCTACATATCGCCCAGCACTCGGCACAGCAGGGCTAATGTACTTCTCCGTCGGATCTCCGCTAAGGATCATTTGTAGAGTTGATGTTTACTCCAAGGTAGTTGAACTCCTGAACTACCTCGAAGTTACTGCTATCAACAGTGACGTTTTGTCCAAGGCTGTGGGCAGATGTTTGTTTGTTTGTTGATAGCATGTATTTAGTTTTTTATGGGTGGCGACGGTGTAGAGGTTACTGTGTTGGCTTGTTACCCGTGCGGTGCAGGTTCAATCCCCATGGGGAACAACAACATACGCCACCCATTCACATGCCTCTACACCAAAAGGAGGATTTCTGCCTGGTAGTACAATGGACCGTTACCGAGTCTGAGTGCTCTAGGATTTGGAATTCCTTTCTTAAAAAAAAAAAAAAAAAAAAAAAATGTATTTAGTTTTGTCCTTATTAACTTCAAGACCAACCAATTTCGCCTGCTCTTCAATCGCCGTGAAAGCCTCTAGCACGACTCGCTAGGAGCGGCAGATGATATCGGGATCGTCCGCATACCCCAGTACTTGGACGGATCTATTGAAAATAGTGCCTTCCGTGTTGACACCTGCCCTGCGCACTATTTACTCCAGAACAAGATTGAATAAGTCACATGATAGCGCATCTACTTGCCGAAATCCGGTGCAGGCTTGGAATAATTCGGAAGAGCTGCCTCCAAGCTGCACATTAATCTGCGTGTTTTCAAGTGTCACGCGACATAGGTTTAGGTTTGGTTTATGTGGCTGTCGGCAGAAGCCGTCACACTTAGACCAATTTAGGTCCATTGTGATACCATGTATAATTATCTACCTCAACTCTGTAGATGGGACTGGCCAACGACACGCGGTTGTTTTCAAACGGTCCCCCATCTACGTACTAACCGCGCCCAACGTCGTTTAATTACGGTGATCTGACGAGAATCGATTAACTCGACGTGGTATGGTCGTTGGTATCAGTTTTGCCGAGATCCCATGTTCGGCCATCGCGATGCAGAGCTCCTGGCGATGAATGCTATCATATGCGCCTTTAAAATCAATGAAAAGAAGTTAAGTCTCGACTTATTTGTTAGTCTTTTCCAGGATTTGCCTCGATAGTTCTTGCAAGACATAGGATCGCCATTCTTGTAGATGTGGCATATGAAGGTGATAGTCCAGTCATCGAGCACAATTTCTTCCACCCATACTTGCGCCATACCCCAAACAAAACATCACCTCCGTATTTGAAAAGCTCTACTGGTAAGCTATCAGAGCCGGTGGCCTTATCGTTCGTAAGCCAACCTCTTCTATACTGGGTAGTAAAATCTGTTCTTCATTGACAGGACGTGGTTTGTTTTCTTGCCCTATCACTCTCTACATGATGTCCATTTAGCAGCTTTTAGAAATGCTGCTTAAATACATCTACTACTCCCTGCACTTCGGTTACTAGGTTTCCTTCGCTGTTTCCACGAGCCTGCGGCCCGGTCTTAAATCCAGTAGCCAGTTGCTTCGCTTTCTTGTAAAATCTCCGGATCGATACTTCGATTTCATTGAGCTGGGAGACTGCGTAGGAACTTCTTTCTACGCAGAATCTTTTTCTCCTCCCTTCTCTTGGCTCGATACTCTTCCCTCGTTACCTTTGTTTTGCGCTGAAGCGTAAACGCATAATCATCATACCACAGGCTTTTTCTCTGGGGTGGCTGATAACCTACGGTGGTCTCAGCTACTTCCTTGATGATGTCGCGATAACGGTTCGACATATTGTTGGCGTTTGTGCGTGATGCGTGCACAGAGGACAGTCTCTGCTTTCTGTAGACTCTGGCTGCTCCAGGTGTACTAATGCGTCCAACGGTGAATTTCTTCTTTTGGACAGTTCGCAGCTTCTTTTCGTTGGACAGTCGAGCTTTTAATTTAGTCACAACAAGAAAATGGTTAAAGTCGATGTTTGCCGCTCGAATTGTGTGCACGTTTAAAATTGATTAGCTTATGGTCGATTTGGTTGGCGGTTCGACCATCTGGAGGGCGCCAGGTTGCTGTGTATCCTGATCCTTGGAAACCTAGTCCTACTTATCACCGTATAACGAGCTGCTGCAAAGTCGATTAGTAGTTAGCCGTTACCTGTTGTCGTATCGTGGAGGCTGTGTTTGCCAACTAATCCACACTCCGAGCATGCTCTGATACAGAATTTTTTAGTTTCGAACAGCCGCGAATTCCAACTGGAAAAGTACAAGCAAATCCTAACGATTTTCGGATTTTTAGGTTAAGTTCGAGCGATTTTTTAAATCGTCGGTATGTGGATCGTGATTTAATGTAGTAG
Source organism: Portevinia maculata (assembly GCA_949715645.1). Lineage (NCBI taxonomy): Eukaryota > Metazoa > Arthropoda > Insecta > Diptera > Syrphidae > Portevinia > Portevinia maculata. Next base: position 88,489,672 of record OX454526.1, read on the forward strand.
ATTGTGATTAATCTTTGAAAAATTGCTGCAAAACATGGCATGTTGCCTTTGTGCGCTCAGTGGTGCAGAGGTAAGTGTGTTGGACTACTAATCTAAAGAAAAAAAACATCTAAACAATTGTTTCCACTGCCCCACCTCTCGCGAGCGTCTGACAAACATCCATGATTATCAATTGGAGCTTCTCACCTTCGCCGTTCGGATTTGGTTTAAAATTGCAGGTCCGTTCCACTTCGCTTAAGCCTTAAGCATAATGCCTAATATTTTTTTTTTCATGTTGCCATCTGCAAGATAATCACTGATGATTCAAATAATTCAATCCAAGAATTTTCATTCTTGCTCTTAAAATAGTGCTTACCGCTTTTAAAGCGAGATCAATTTTAAAATAATTAGCAGCTTGAAGACATTGATTCTCTGTACGTAACTCTTGTTGTGGATGCCGATGCACGATTTAAATACTAAAGATAGATTTGTTCATAAACTTTTGAAATGACATTTGAGAATATCTCCTGCCGAATATCTGAATTCAATTTGCACAGACTGGGAGATGGGCCATGAGAACATCCAATTGTACTCCATTCTTTAAAGGGTGAGGCTTGTGTACGCAGAAGGTTAGTCATAATAGGCTTGTGGAGATTAATAACGGTTTTTTTTTTAGTTTTTAGGAAAAATTTGGAATTAGCCATTAATTTGTTGATATAAATCGGCTTAGTTCCTGACTCAACGTTGGAATTAAATTCGGTTAACGAAAAAGACGTTTGAAAAAGAATCGTTGAACATGGTCAAACTCTTCGAAGTATGTACACTCCATTTAAGCAGCATTTAAGCAGCATTTGCAACAGCTGCTAAATGGGCATCATGTAAAGAGAGCGATAGCGCAAGAAGGGAACCCACTGAACAGATTTCACCACCCAATTAGAAGATGTTGGCTTAGCTATAAGAAAGCTAAAGAACAATAAACCCGCCGGCTCTTATGGCCTACCAGGTGATGTTTTGGTTGGGCGTATGCACCAAATCATCAACCAAGTATGGGTGGAAAAAAACCATGTCCGATGACTGAACTATCAGCTTCATATGCCCCACCTACAAGAAAAGCGATCCTATGTCTAGCAAGAACTATCGAGCCATATCCTCGCTAAATGTCACGAATAAGATCCTATTCAACGTACTGTGTGAACGTCTCAAGCCGTTCTGCAACACACTATTCAGCACGATCCACATCCAGTGTGGCTTTCGGCCCGGAAGATCGACAATATACCAAATTTTCACACTAAGGCAAATCTCGAATTTCAAGTCGAGACTCGCATATGTGTGCAGTTTAGAAGCAGCTCTTCCAAATTATTCCAAACCTGCACCGGATTTTGGCAAGGAGATGCGCTATCATGTGACTTCTTCAATCTTGTTATGGAGAAAATAGTGCGCAGGACAGGTGTCAACATGGTGGGCACTATTTTCAATACATCCGTCCAACTACTGGGGTATGCGGACGATCTCGATACCATCGGCCGTTCTCAGCGTGCCGTGCTAGAGGCTTTCGAAGAACAGGCGAAATTGATGGTCTTGAAAATAATGAAGACAAAACTAAATACAAGCTCTCAACAAACATCTGTCCACCCTAGGACAAAACGAATGCTCTATCGAACCATAATCCTGCCAGTTGTGCTTTATGGTGCCGAGTGCTGATTGATTAGTAGGTAAGGGGAGCTAATATTGGGTACTTTTGAAAGAAAAGTACTTCGTCGGATATTTGGTCCTGTGTGCGATGAGGGCTAATGGAGCAGAAGATACAACCGCGTACATGTGGATGTCGTACAATTTTTTTTTTTTTTTGAAAATGTTACGATATTTTTTAAACCATTTAAATGATCCATTACTACTTAATGTAAACGAAATTGAGCTCAGTCTTTTTCTTCGTCGTTTCCCATTTCATACTCACTATAGGTTCGCCAAATACGGTTACAAAAAGCTTATTTTGTTTTATATTTTTTGTTGTTCGTTTTTATTTACATTTTACAATTCTAGGAATTTCGTATTAATTTACTTAATTAATCTACAAAAGTATTTTAAAAGTTGCCTTGATTCTAAAACTTGAATTTCATTTTATTTCCCTTCAGTATCGTACAGCGTTTTGTTACTTGTTTCCACTGGCACTGCTTTGATTATAAAACGTCTCCGGTCGAAGAGTGTTGTTGTTGAGTTACTTCCAGTTATCTAAACCAGAAAAAAGTAAACACATATGGATGAAGCGAGGAGACCAGCAAAAGGTATATCAATATAAGTAGATGACTAATTATTTGTATTTTTTGTTAAAATTAACTTCTATTTACAATAAAACAAGCGCATTATTAGTAACATTCCACCCTTAAGCTTGACATTGATTATTTTGTTGTATTCAAAAATATTTATAAGGACGAAACGAATACTCACACAAGACATATTTGTTATTTTAAATTCAATCGCAAGTTACACACTAAAATGATTTTTATGTTTTTATATTATACAAGTTAAGTAGATGTTATTTGTGTTTTTTTTAGGAAGATGTGTGTGTTGATTGATTAAAAAAGATCATAATTGTCTATCTAAAAAATAAAATAAACAACATGAAATAACAAAAAAACAAAAATAAACAAAATCAAAATATAGAGACCTACAGGATTCTAGATACTCAGTTAATTTGATCTAAATAGAAGTTAATAATCGGGTGCAAGGTTAATTGTTGGTTAATTTACCTCAGTGCACTTGCATAGATGATCATCAAAAAATGTACCTGTTGTACATTGTTGATTCTCTCTACATCGACATTTGCAGTTATCGTAATCCCAAACTTTGTCATCTTCCTAAAATGTACAACATTCCATTACATGAGAAAAAAGTTGGATTTGAGTTTTTAAAAAATGTCTTACCTCCAAACATTTGTCTCTCGCATTGTAATTCACGCAATTACATTTGCATTGGGAAGCATCATACACTTGATATGAATTGCAATCCTGAAAATATAAAAAAATGTCTTCTTTAATCTTAACACGTGAAATAAATATTTTTATGTACTCCAAAAATAACTGCATAATATTTGCATTTGGGTGATAAACAAAATAAATATTGAAATCTGAAAAAACCGCATTGACGTAACAGTTATTGGTGTGGGTGGCAAATTCTTCATGGCCAGTTTTGCTTGGATTCAGATACGATGGAACATGTTTTGAAAGTTTAAAACACAGCTCGCAATCGCTAGTTATAGCTTGATTTGATCTTTATTTCTGTTTCTTTTTTCAGAGATTTGATTTTCCATAAGCGTGAGCTCGCACGGGTACACTAGTATTTTTTAACAGCCGTGACACATACCATAACAGCACTAACACTCGCACATCTTATACCAATCTCAAAATCAAATGCCATTTTACATTAAGTATAATCCTGAATTTTGTTGAACAAATCAATGCATAACTGCACTTGGCGACTTATCTGTTCGATCTACCACAAATTTAACACCCATTTGCTTTGTTTTAAGTAAACTAGGAGCTTCCAATAATATATGCACCGACATTTGAGTCAAGAAATTAATATTTCTCAAATTAAGGAATAATATATTCGGCAAAATGTACAAAAAGTTCACGCACATATGCTAGCGTCCTTTATATCGAATAATTTTCTAACTACTAGCTTTGAAAGGTGCCGTGAATGAGACTGGAAACTAATAAAATAAGGTCGAGGCTGTTGTTTTAATAATAACATTCATACTCCGTTCCCTTAGTTTCCTGTGTCTGCTGTTGTTGATATAGTTTTGAAGAAAAAAATGCTGCCAACAGTTTAAAAAAATCGGATTCCTCGAAATAATCGATTCCCAATGCCATCTGTGCGGAAGTTATTACAACCAAGTTCAAGTGTGTGTTAGTTTCTAAAGCTTGCAAAATTTGATAGGATAGGTAAGCTTTGACTCTGTCCACTTTTTGGACATCAAGACGGAGGGATACAGGCTATTGTTAGCTATGAAAAGAGATAACAACTCTTTTGTTTACTTTGTGAACTTTTTCCGAATGTAGTTATGTCACTTTATTCTATGAAGTTCTTGAAAAGTTTCCCCCAGAGAAAAATATATAAGTTTGCATATTTTCTATCAAACAGCTCTCTGGCTTCCAAATTATCAGCAATTGACGTCATTTTTGACGACTTGAGCTGTGGTGAGTTAGTTTGTTAGAGTAGTTTAATTTTAATCTGGCGTAAGCTCTCGACGGAAACGTGACATTGTTTGTGTGTCCTAGCTCGGATCTCACTAAATTTAAGCGATCCTAATCTCAGATTCTTTTGTCCACACCAAAGGTAAAATCTCAAATTTAAATACAGGGTGATAGATTTGCCAATAAACTATGGTGTGGGGGACTATTTTTATTTATAAAAAGAAATCCAAATCACAGAGCATTCAGACTCGGTAACGGTGCATTGTACTCTCTTTGGTGGAGAGATAGGAGAAAACAAGGTGTAATTTGTTTCTCTCCAACAATGGGTGGCGAATGTTCTTGTTCCCCATGGGGATTGAAACTTCACCGCACGGGTCACAAGCCAACACATTAACCTCTACACAGTCGCCACCACTAAAGTGGGAGACTATACTTTAAATTATTTTATTTAGTAATTTTTCGCATATTTTTAAATAACCAAAAAATGTAGTAGAGACTACGGGCGAATTTAACAAGGTTCAACGTACGAAATCTATTCCTTTACGGCAAGGTTATAATAAGAATTAAAATGATCGTAGCCCTCCCACTTTATGACATCCCTTCTGATCCGCCTCTGGGGGGGGGGGGGGGGGATTCCCTGTTCAACCTCAATAAACATCGGCAGGCTTCCCGGTTTAGAATCACTTCTTGACTCAGGCCCAGCAAACGCAGATGTTATTGCAATTGTAAATATTATAACGGCCTGCAATTTAGTGCAATACGTACAACATCGTAAGTTGTTACACTCGGGCATGTTTGGTGGGGTGCGGTTATGTTAGGCTAAGAAGGGATATGAGGGGTCATATAAAATCAGCCACCAAAATGGACCCATCTGGGGAGACAATTAAATCAACACGCCGACAAGAACAACATTATCACTTTTCCCGAAAACACACAATTACCTGAAGAATTTGATTAGCCTTCTCAAGTTTGTATAATCCAATCCTTTCTGTTCGAAAAAGTAATACCCTTTAAATTTATTTCATGATATTCCCTCACACAAAATAATTATATGTTATATGCTCTTCCGCTTGTATGTCACCACAGAATCTTGTCTTGCCTTGTGGCATGTTTCCTCAGAAAACAAAGGGCCTCACCAATAACAAATTTAATGTGGAGTTAAAATTAGGAGTGAAAGGGACTACAAATTTTAGCTTCGAATGTTTTATTATATTATTACCGGTCAATGTCCTGCCAGAATTTCAACTAATGTTCGTAATTGTTTACTGCTTAATTTAATAATGTCCCTTGATCTTTTTTGATGATAAGATGTGTTTGCTTGTTCGATTGACAACCCGATTCCGGGTCGGAGAGTTTCTTCCGCATTACCAATCGAAAACGAAATAAGCTGGCCAAAATGATAAACGCAACTCAGGTGTCTGTGAAAAACAAATGAAAAATATTCCCCTGATTTTGTTACATATGCCGCCGATATAATAAGGTTTTAAATACGAACTATAGACGAATGCCCCTTTTTAAAGGGAATAATATATAAATTACCAACTTCAATTGGTCACCAATACCCTACGGCCGACTGTTCTTATTACAAGCTCAATACTAGCACATACGATGTAACTTGTCTCAGCCACCTTGAATTATTTTCTTCCATCTCTGCCTCAATTAAAAAAAAATTACATACATGCGTGTATTTGATTTATACTTTTTCTGAGAGTCTTCATTCTTGCAAAGCTGAGCATCATGAATCAAACGACAAACTTATTTTTATTTCTGAGAGCAAACAAAAGAGAAGAAAATGACATTTCGAAACCCAAACACACTTATTCAGGCACTAATGAACCGCCAAATGCGTTTAACTTTTGCAGCCTCTATACAAACTGGCATACGTTTAATGAATTAGGGTTTTATGTGGAGAGGGCTTTTAGAGCCTACCTTACTATATGCACTTTTTATAATACGTTTATGAATAAGGCTGAATAAGTTGAACAAACTCGGTGAAATTTAATGCATGTTTCTTTAGCTGCATTAACATCTTACAGCAATTTAGCTATAAGCATTTGAATAACTCGAAATCCGTCATCAGACACCGCAGACCCACATCGTTGCCAAGAAACAATAAAAACGCCGGAAGTAATTTAATGTTCTTCACCGGACGTAAATCAGTCTCGTCTAATTAAATGATGTTAAATGATATAATCCACATAATTGTGATGGCACTATGTACTTAAAAATTAACCGAATGAAACCAAAAGTACATATCATACGTCATAACATAATACATGTGATATGAATTTGTACTTAACATGTTTAGTTGCACTAAATAAAATTAGAGCAATTTCATGATTACTTAAATGAATTAATTACTCGTGACATATGTAATATGTATACATTAAATAAAATTATTCATTGACGTTTTGATGCCTTACCTCTTTTTTTATGCGACAATTGCATTTGCATTGTTTGTGCTGCTCTACTAAAACGTGTTCCTGTCCCTGTAGTGCAGTTTTACTTTTGCCAATATTGTACTTAAGTTTGTATATCTAAAATAAAATAAAAGAAAAAAACAATATTTTGTAGTTGGATTTAGTCTTCAACTTCTTCCTTTTCGGCGAGGTTATAATCAGGATTAAGGGGATCATACCCCCCCCCCCCCCTGCTTTACTGCATCCCTCCTGGTCCGCCTGTGGGGTTCGACGATTTGACCTCATTGAACATCGGCGGGCCTCTCATTTTTTTCCAATCATATGCTGGTGTTATTGCATTTGTGTGATCCCAAAGTGGCCTACCTCTTTTTTTTTTGCGATTTCGACACGTGCATGCTTCCATTATTAATTATTGTTTGATCGACCTTTTAGGACACCGGCGATCTCCAGTCGTGTCAACCCAAGAATTTGCATGCACACTTGCGGAACAGCTTTTAATATTAAATGTGTCGCTAGGCTCTCCTGGATGTTTGAATTGCCTAGATGTGATTCTATCCCTTAGTTGCCTTTTACGACAAGCGCTGTCTTTCAAAATGGTGTTGCAGTGATATTCTAAGCCCGTCTCTGCATGAGTAGTAGTTGGATTTAGTACATATATCGAATATTAACAAAACTTGTCAACATTCGCAAAAATTCAGTCGAACTTTTCGAATTGTATTGATCAACCTGTATTATGGTTTCAGACGATCTGAACATTATCTGGTCGAACGTTCGTAAGATTCTTGACATTGGACATAATTTGTACATTGAATTGAATGCAGTGAAGTTTTAGATGAAAAGGTACACTTTAGGCTTAAAAATCGACAAAATTGTTGATTTTTTTTAAAACGATGGATCAAATTCATTCGGATAGCTTTGTTTTGTATTTAAATTGACAATCTAGATCTTACCGTAAAGTCAAGTGTCTCCACTTCAGTTGGCTGGCATGAGAGTGTTGATGATGAACAGCATCCACCGCAGCGCTTTACTCTAGTGCACTTAGGATAGTAAAATATCAACGGATCTGTTGATGGATTTAATGGCTCCAAAGGTACGACAGTATTGTCTGGCATGCAAACTGATAGTGTGACTTTGTTTCCACCAGCTGGTCAAAAGGAATAAAAACGTTTAAGTATCTACATTTAGTTAAAGAATATAAAATTTACAATTTTTTGTTTAATAGAGATTTAACTGGACCCTCATTACGTAAGACCACTACATAAGCATGATAAACCTCTATCATCCAAATAATATCAACACTATGATTTGTTTTTTTTTTTGTAGCTAATTCGTTGTTGTCTGATAATTGTCTTACGTAACGGGGACCCTGTTTACTCCATAATCAGTTACTTACCTCGTTCTACATTTGTGCCGAAAATATTTTCTGAAATGATTCGTAAAATGTTATTCGATTAAGATTAGATTAAGAACATTATTTTATTTTGGTTAGCGGCATTCGCTTTGTTTAGAGGCATTCTCGTAAAAGCCTAGTAAACTGTAGAAATGAAGATACAATTCGTAAAGAAGCTGTTACTTAAATGTTACAAACTTTCAAACTAATTTAATTTAAGTTCGACAGATTTTTGGATATTAAGTCGAAGTAAAGCATAGAGCAAGGATGTGTGATGGAGCAGTATATTTTTCTTCTTTTTTTTATATAAAATTGTAACACAAAGTTGATTATTCAAACATGCATTACTTTTTATTAATTTATATTGTATATCTTTATAGATCCAACAAATGCTGAGTATGAGTTTGCTTTAAGAAATTATTTGGATCTTTTCAACTCTAACAGTAACTTTTTCAATTTTTTCATCGCCCAAAACGGTGTTTTAGAATGGTTTGGGCGAACAATAAAAGGAAATACTAAAATTCAGGAGTTTTTTAGGTTTGTTATTTATTTTTCAATGTTTATATTGACTAAATCGGCCCCATCATGGTATCCGTTTCAAAAAGGAAACTTGTCTGATTTTTTACGAATCGGATAATTTTGCTTCATGGTACGAATGTTCGGACCATTTCTCCGAAAAATTAATCCACCCTCGTTCATCGCGATGATATGCGATTTTTGTGTCAGTTTTTAGCTGCCGAAAATCAATTTATCTCCGATAGTCTCCGACAACTATTTGCCGCAGAACATTTATATACCTTCGGAAAATGGACACTAGAACGTTAGTTGAGTCTCCGACTGGATTTGCGTTACGGAGAAAATTACTTTCCGGACGGATACCATGATAGGCCTGAATATGTTTTTTTTCTCAATTTATTTCTCGACTAATTTAAACAGTTTTGAATTACAGATACGAAGTATGTCCCCAATATGATCACCTACTTTTCGAGACTGCTAAAAGATGTGAACCGTTCGAATGTAAGCCAACGCATTTGGAAACGTAAGCCCTTCCGTTTTAATTCCTCTTACAATATCAGTTGATTCCTTATTTGTAACCGTTTATAGGAGAAAATATCCGACTAAAACAGACATGACTATAAATAGAAACTTAACAGACAGTTCATTCGCTGGCGAAAAAACTGTATCTGATACGCACACACCAATCACCGCCTATGATGCCAAAATCGACATTAAAGCCCGCTGCGGTTCAATAACGCCACCATCGACTGCAAAGCGATTTAAGCATGATGAAGAGCATGATCATGATCGCAGCTATCCGCCTTTGCTAAATATAGATGATTACTTCGATAGAAAGGAGACGAGTGTTAACAGCGTTTCCCGTGATGTTAGTTCATTTTTTAAAGATTCGGATGACTCCACAGTAAAACCAAGCAAGAATTCCAGCACTGAATATAGCGAATTGCGATATTTCGAATCTACTGGAATCTTAAGATCCTGTACACACCCTGAACATAGACATTTTAGAGACTCGAATGCTTTGAATGGAAATGGCACATGGGATCGCGAAACGAAAATAAAAGTTTCATATCGAATTCGTTTGCACGACAATGATATTGAATTTGCTTTAATTATTTATCAAAACATCCATCCTTATAGTTCAATAACGAAAAGAAATCTCATGATGGAATTCAATGAAGCAGCCACACCAGAAAGACTAGCTGTTAGTCAAAATAGTATTCCAAGGAATACACCCACGTCACAGCAAATGAAACGTAAAATAGGACGACGATTAATGCTGCTCTAGAAAAATGTTTATTTTATTTTATTTATTTCAAAAGAATGTGTACCCCAGAATAGTGGTATGAGCTTAAGTTTTCAATGAAATACATTTTTGTTTGTAAGTTTGCGTTTTTGTTTCTTTAGTCGTGCATATTTATTAAGTTTGCAAATAAGTTGTCTCGATTGTGAGTAGTTACCTTATGGAATTACATGTGTTTGATGGCGTTTTGGGGTTTAAATGGTTGAATCGGAGACAAAACTATACATATTCATCCCTAGTGAGGTATTCGTCGGAACGGATAATTGCTCTCGCATATTTTTCAGTGTTTTATTGTTATTCCAAACTCTTGCTCGTTATGTGGTACTATACAAACATGATACAACTACACAAGATAGCGCAATGGGGATTTCGCATCTTGTTTTGTTGAATCAAGTACGTCATCGGCCCAGAGCAACACGTGAAACACATAGGATATTTCGAAATTGTGTTGCGTTGTGAATCATTTTTGACGTCATGGGCGCAGCAAAACGACCGCATTGAGCAAACAACTTAGCTTCTGCATTCTTGATTAGAAATGGAAGGGGCCTTTACAGTCTTAAATCGACTTCCAAACGGCAATTTTGATGAGTTTCTCATGGCAATTGATACTATTGGATCTCGCTTACCATAGTAGCTATTGAAGATAGTGCCTTCCGTGTTGACAACTGCTACTGCTCTACGCACTATCTTCTCCAGAACAAGATTGAATAAGTTAAATGACGGAGCATCTTCTTTACGGGAATCCGGTGCAAGTTTGAAATAATTTGTTATCGTTTTCATACCTATCCTAAGTTTGATATTGTTTGGAACATGACTAAACATTGGTCGTGCAAGATTTTTACTCATGGAACACAAAATCTTACACTTTTCTGATTTTTTCTGCGCAGCTCAAGTTCATTAAACAAACCTTTTGTTTTTATGGGACACTGCTGGGAATGACAGATAAATAAACATGTGACAGGGACCGAGCATAAATATTTGAAGTAAATCGAAGCAATGAGAGTTTAATCCTACCTTCGGGACCGTTTGAACTAATCGACAGTTTAAACACCCGATGGACGATTAACTACCATTGAGCTTATGAATTAATCGAAGATGGAAAGTAAAACCCTGTATCTGCGGTCGACCTTACGACCCTAAGTGCATTTGCCGGCGAAGCTATGATCATTACTGCATCCCGACTGGTCCGCCTATGGGGGTCGGTCAATTCACAACTGAAGCCAATCAAATGCAGATGGTGTTGCATTTGTGTGATCCAGTTTTGTTGGCCTTTTTTTATGTTTTAGGCACCAGTATGCTCCCATTATTGTTTATTGTTCGATTTTCCATCATTGATAAAATGACCATACGTAAATTCTTCGTTAGTAACCTTTTACGACAAGCGCTGTTTTTTGGGGGACCTGCAGTTATACCCTTAGCCCCACCCTGCACTGGCAGTTAATTTGTGTTTATATTTACCTACTTAACGCAGGGTGACTATTCTGCGCCATATAAATGAACTAACCTTATAAATCTTATAAGGTAAGTGAATACATACATTCCATCAGAGGAAGGTTTTATTAATATTTTCATACTTACGTTGTAAGCCATACTTCGGATCTATGCTCTCGGGTTCTACGAATTTGTCAATAAAGTCGCTTAAATCTGTCACATTATCCATTTGTTCTAAGAAGTCAAGAGGTATCTGAAAATAGAAAATACGTTAACGTAAATCATAAATCAAGTATGTAATTTAGATAATAAGGAAAATACGTTGTTGCTAAAAACTTAAATTAAATTGCTCTGTTTCAAGAAAAAAATACGATCATTATCTCTATGATGATAGTGGAAAGTAAACAATGGGACCAAGAATTTTTAAAGAAAATGTATGACTCAACGGAAACGTCAATCGAAGTTTCCTTAATTGTTATCCCAATTTGATCTAATCCCATCAATTATTCATCGCTAATTTCAACAAAAAAAAACAGTCTTATATATAAAATATGTACCTTATGACTAAACGTTGATAGAAGCCTACGATTTAAAATTATTACGCAATTACGCTCCATAAGTATAGAAGCTAGCAGGTATAAGATAAGAGCAAACTACATTCAGACACGATATGTCAACACGACAAAACGTGCGAAATTGACTTTGAATATTTGAAGACTTTATCTTTGTTTTTCGAGGATAAAATTCCTATGGAGTATTTAAAAAAATGTGTCTTTTTCAGCAATTTTGTATTGCCTCTAGATTATGATTTCGCAAAAGATGAAGGTGGTACGCGCAACAACTCTCTCCGCTGATAAAATATTTAAAACGCTTGTTGCATTTTGAAGAAATTAAACCAGAGGGAAAGAACTTCAATGGGAGGAGCTGCACAAAATTTCTTGTAATTCAGCTGCAACAGTATTAAACCGTCTGCAATTCCTGAATTAGACTCCACAAGTTTTGTGCAAACCTCTAGACTTTCTCTATAGCTATGCAAAATAGAAAATTGAAGGGGATACCTCACCTTTAACCTTACTCATTGGAAAACAAATTTTGGAACTGGACTTCGGGACAGTGTGATGTGTGAGCGTGAAAAAAATAAGGACAATTGATATGCCTGGCTGTTTGTAAGACGTTCGCAAGAGGTGAAGCAGTAGAAAAAACTTGTGGGTGTTACTTGGCCCAGATTTGAACTGTTTGTCGGCCAGTTTGCGAACATAAGTTAAGAACACCTTATATTGACTTAATCGATGAGCTTCATAAATAGTCATATAAATAGCTGCTTATTTCATGACTTAATTGGTTTGAAAAAAATATTTTTGAAACATTACTCAATGCTCAATGCCATTATTTTTCAAATAAGTTATTATAATTTGCGATTTAACAGGTTAATATTGGTGTAGAGAAAAACTCGATTTTTGCTGATGTCGACATTGTTGTAAATTGTATACTACCTGAAAGTAAGCTTGTCTATATAAACAAAGTTCTTTTATATGCGGATGTCCTGGCATTTGAGATGTAGGTAAACCGTCACATGGTAAACCCGCCAGCCTAATAGGACGAACAGATGCTCTGTTTTTAGGAGTTATATCGCTTAATAACTAAGTACATCTCCCATAGTAGCACCTACATATGTATATCAATAAAATAGATAAAGGTCAGCGACAAGTCTTCTATGAGCCAATGACCCAACCGCAGACAGGTGAATATTATGCCAGTTCTGGATCATCAAGTAAAATCATTCAAATCGCCAACACACTGGACTTGTTTCTTACCTCACCCCCTGATAAATATGCTACATTTCAGCAAATTTCGCGTACTCCAATCACATTGTCAAAAAAAACTCAAAAGAATTGTATGGGCAATACAAAAAGGCAAAGGTTTTTTTAGGAGTTTTAGGTGGTAGCTGTGATTGCTCGATGGATACGTGGATGCTGTTGCTGATATGATCACAAAGGTGAAAAAAAATCATTTATCCCTAACATGATAAATGGTATGAAACTGAAGGTAAACGCGTGGTTTGACTCGAGCTGTAGAGAAGATTTCAGGGCAAAAGAGGTAAGCTTTTGATCATGTAAGGCCAACCCAAACGAGCCAGAAATGACTGCAATGCCAACATCAATCGAGTCAAATTCTCTTACGACCAAAAGTTGAGGTAAAAAAAATACACGTGTGCTAAACACTTTTGGTCGTTTGTTAGAAACATTAAGAATTTGGCCTCGTCATCAATCCTGACACTCATTTGCAATGACATTCCAGCTGTCAGCTCTTCACATAAAGCCAATCTAGTTGTGCTCATTTTGCAGCCAGCTCAACGCTCCCAGGTTGTGCTTTATCTCCCCCCTGTACTCGAGCGTGTAGAATCTTCCAATGGGATTAATCCACTGTTGCACTCGTACAGTGGCAACAGTACTTCAAGATCTATGTATACAAATGGTGGATATAGTTTGTCCCCTATCGTTGTGAAGAGATGTTCTTCCTCGCTGAAAACCACTGTATTAGCTTTTCCATATATATCCTTTCGAGACGATGGAAAATAAGTAGGCAAATCTTCTTCGCCTTCCTCCTACCGACAAATTACACTTACGTCCCATCATTCCAAGGTCATGGGAACGCTGATAAAGCGTTAGCTTTGAAATATCTTGAGAACCGAAAACTTCTTAATAACTGGCAATACGGTTTTCGCAGCAACAGGTTTACTGGTGATTTGATGACATTATCTAACCGAAAAGTGGAACCAATCTCTTGACCATGGTGGTAGAAGCAAGATCGTTGCGTTTGATATTTCCAGAGCATTTGACAGAGTTTGGCATCAAGCCATCTTGTCGAAAATGTGTGCATTTGGAATCGATGATACTCTTCTTCGATTAGGATTAGAAATTTCCTTTCGGATCGTTCAATTCAAGTTGTTTCGGACGGTTCTAGTCTGCAGCTAACCAAATAAATGCTGGTGTTCCTCAAGGCTCTGTTTTGTGTCTGCCTTTCTTTCTCATTTTTATAAATGAACCCATGTCTGTTACTTCTAATCCAATCTATTCCTTCGCTAATGATAGTACCATCAGCTTCTTTTATTCGTTCCTTAGTTCACGCTCCTCATCTTCGGGTGTGGAACTGTAACGCCAACATGTATTACGCACATAAAATTCCGATATATACAACATAACTCAGTGGGGTACAACCAAAATTAAATGCTTCCAAAACGCACGGCCGTCGTCTGTCATTAAAGCAAAACCCTAATACTTTGCCATTATCCAAGAATGGTATTTTCATCGGTGAAACTGAAAGACTTTCAATTCTCTGTATGTGTGTTAAGGACAACCTTCGTTGGAATGCCCCCATATTCAATGTCACCAAGAACGCTGCGAACTGTCTTCGCTTTCTCAAGCGGAGCAAAAAATATTTCACTCCCTCTGATCTGGCTACAATTTATTGACTTGAGTACAACGCTCATATCTGCGCCGATGATTCAATCACATATTTGGAGCTACTCGATACAATACAAAAACGTGCGATAAAACTCATTGGCGATCGAGATATAGCGAAAACGTCTGCCTCTCTTAATCATCACCGTAATGTCTCCTGTCTATCGCTGTCGATATTTTCACCACAAGTGCTTAAACGGAAAAAACTACTGCATTCCAACCTTTAGAGGATTTCAAGAGCAATACATGCCATGCCAGGAATAAGCATCAGTTCGCCTTTAAGTCTATTTTCCGACATACAGTGAAATACAAAGAATCCTTCCTTAGCCGTTCAACACGAATGTGAAATGCTCTTTCCCGCTCTTTTTAATACTCATTATAATCTACAAACATTTAAAAACAACGTGCATCGGTTTCTCCGCTCTCATCCTTATCCCCATTTCCTCAATGCCCGCACTATGTATAAACATATCTGCATTATAAAAGTACTAAAAATCCCTTAAGTGCGCGTTAATTATAAAAAAAGCGAACGCTGTCGAGTATTTTTAGAGAATATTTGGAAGCCGAGCTACAGATATGGGAGCACATAACTTGTGCTTTATAAAGAAGTGTTGTTTCATGGATTGTTTACACGCATGCACATGTATCCCCAACATGGACCGAATCCGTATAGTTTCATATGCGGCTCGTGAAGTCTCTGGCTAAGACACAAAAATCCTCTTGACGGGATCATTATTGTCTATTTGCTTGGTGTGGCCGAGTCAATATAGTCGACGTATTTTGAGTTTTTATAATAATATATTCACGTCTTTCTACAGATCTTAGTCTTCGCAGTTGTATCTTCTCCATTCGCCTTCCGCGCGCACAAAATCAACTATCCGTCAAAGAATTGTTCTTTCGAAATTCGAAGTATTCCTGCCTTTCTGCTTAGGGTAGAGTCGGCATCCTCCGACACCTTAACAGAAAAATTGCAAAAGCATACGGGTTTTTCTTATTTTTTCAAAAAATTAACAATTATTTTTCAAATTTATGATTTTAACAACATATTGGCGCAGCTTTATATTCTTAAAAATTTGTTTACTATTTTTTTTTTATTTAAGAAAAAAAAGTAGAAAAATGTCGAATGTGCCCCAGCACGGGGCACCTCCGACAATGGGTGGGGCACCTTCGACAGTAAGGCACATGATTGGAAATTGATGTACTATATGTTAGTTTTTTTTTAAATAAAAGTCCTAATATATTATGTTATAAGAATCCAATTCATTTCTTTTTATTATTTGTATTTAAAAAAAAAGTTTTAACGAAAAATTAATAAGTAGGTAGGTAGGTACCTACCTAAAAAAATAAAAAATAAATTCAAAAAAAAAAACATGGGATCACATTGATTAAATTAGTCTCTAACGAACATTTAAGTTTCTCAAATCGATGTTGAAGATACTCTTCCTTTCGACCTCGATGTTCCCGGAGGATGCGTCGGCATCGGCATTTTAGCATAAATATCGCCCCTTAAAGTTATGCTTATGTCTGGGACATTTGGATTGATGAAAGTCCAGGAGTTTGTCATTTTTCGCAGAAAGGACAAAGTAAATGAATTATGACCTTGGACTTCTACTATTTCACCAACAAAAAATATATTTTTTTTGTCAAAGAACTTGACCAAAATAAAATTTCCTTCATTTAAGATATCATCGTCACACCCTAGCATCCAATCTTTTCCAGCTTGTTTTCTTTCGACCCAAGACTCTGGCATGTTGGCTTTTAAAAAAGCTCCAAATTCAAATACAAAGCGCCTTGCCATATGATAAGTCATTCCAAAGTGGAGGTTGGAACAGTTTTTAAAATAACTTGCTAGATCCTGCTCTTGTTTTGCTGTAAGCACTTGGCGAGAGGTATATTTACACTGATATGGAAAGATTTCGGTATCACTTTGTTCTTGGCCGGAATCATCAGCCGGATGTGTGAGCCTTCCCTTTCCCTTCCTAAGACGAGTTATAAGGGTAGTCCTTTTCACGCCATATTTTGCCGCTGCTGAACTGTGTGATTCCACATTGTTAATGACATCTGTAAGGGCCTTTTTCATAGCTTCTCCGTCCACAAGAGGTCTTTGTGCTTTTTTTTCATAAAAGCGAACCATTATCTATAGTAAGCGAAAAATATTTTGCGCTTTTAGCAATTTTTTAGATGAATAAACAAAGAAGGGGTAGCTTCGACAGTCTGTCGAAGGTGGCCCGGCTTAAACTGTCGGAGGTGCCCCATTGGATGTTTTCTTACTTTTCTTTTTTTAATTTTTTAGCAAAGCAGAATACTTGAAAATAAGTATTAAAATATAAATAAATACTTAATATTGTATTTCAAAAACAACTTCTTTTCAAGAAAACATTAAAAATAAGAATATACAAATCTTAAGAACATACCCTGAAAATTATATCAACCGCACTCCAAACAAACTTTACATCCTACTTTGGCAGGATTTGCAGACAGACTGCTGAACTTTTTGACATATGCTTAATATGTCTAAGGGCACGTTCACAATTTATTACAGATTTTTTAAAGGATTCCACACAGAGATAATAATGACTGTCGGAGGTGCCCCACTGTCGGAGGGTGCCGACTCTACCCTACTTACTTTTGGTGGCGCTTACAGTCCGGGGTGGACCACGGCCTCAACCAACAAGCTCCTCCAACCAGTTCGGTCCCTCGCTAGCTGCCTCCAGTTACGCACACCAAGTTGGTTGAGGTTGTTCTCAACTTGTGCGCGCCACCTAAGGTGGGGTCTTCCTCTGCTGCATTGACCTTCAGGGGTGGATTCGAAGACTCGTCGGGCTGGTGCGTTGTTGTCCATACGCTCCACGTGTTCCAGCCATCTCTCATCCGTTGTATTTTTAGCTTTTTGACCAGGTCAGCATCGCTGTATAGTTCGTCGTTTAATCTTCTTCTCCACACTCCATCGTCACAAACTGGACCGAATATCACTCGAAGAATCTTTCTCTCAAAGCAACCCAGAAGGTTTTCATCAGAAGGTTTTCATCATTTGACAAGGTCCATGCTTCTGCACCATACAGCACGACCGGGATGATTAAGGTCTTATACAATATCTCCTTGGTTCTATGAGAGAGGGGTTTACTTCTTAGATGCCTTCTTAGCCCGAAGCAATAGCGATTGACAAGAGTAGTAGTTCTTCGCTTGATCTCTGCGGCGATGTCATTTTGCGAAGTGATAGTGTAGCCCAGGTAGCCTTCCTGCTTATCATCCTATTATATTTGGCGTTAATATCACATACATATAACCTACAGTTTCACACTGAATGTTTGTCAGACATTCGCCAGGGGGTGAAACAGTGAGAAAACTTTCAAGTGTTTCTGGGTGGGATTTGAACCTTCAACCCCTCGCTCTGTAGACCCACAGACTAACCACTGAGCAGCTGCGAACAACAATACATATACCAGAACTAGCAGCATTGAACTTTGCTTTCCTGGTGCCCATGTTCTGTAACTCATGCGATAACACTTCGCATCGAAAACTTTGGAACACAAAATTCCACCGTTTATCGCATGTCGAAAGAAGTTGTGTTCTGTAACTCTATGCGATAAAATGTACCTTGGTAACTTTTAATATCATGGGAAATTGGAAGGATTGTCAAAATAGATAGGATAGGAGCGATGTAGCGCGACTTGTTAGCGGATTATCGGAAAATTACGTGTTTCTGTTGAATTTTCATAAATATGATGATCGCTCGTTCTGCTAGACTCAGACAATTTTTTGTTGAAATTAATCTGATCCCAACGCTATGTTCTATGTTGATGAATTTAATATAGTTAAAATTTTGCATTTATTTATATATATATAGACAGACACTATGAAAAAAATAAATGAAATATTTTTTTTTTTTTAAACAAGAACCTTTTACTCTCTCTTGTTGGATGTACCAAGCTGTTTATTTTTATAGCAACACAGTTCCAAGAATGTTCAAAATGGATCTTATTTAAGTGCTTGCTGAATTCTTTCGATCGAATTTAGGTACCTACATTCTTCTCCACTAATTCTGACTGTTTTTATTAGTTATTTTTTATTTCTTTTGCATTTTTTTAAACGTTGAACTTGATCAACGAACTGTATATTTTGTTAAATAAAAAATCAAAAATATTCACTGTCCACTATCCGTTTAAAATTGTTCAATATCCCTTTCTCGCAAGCCAATTGATATGTGATAAATTTTGACAGTTGAAGTGAATAATTTATCGCATTCGAAAGTTACAGAACACCGATTTATCACATATTTCCAGGAGTTTCATTTCACAATGTTCCATGTGGTATAGTTTTCGCATCTCATAGTTACAGAACACGGAAATGTGATATAATGAAATTTTGTTTCGATTCACATCGTTCATGTGATAAATATAACGATGCGATAGTTACAGAACATGGGCACTAGGAGTTTTGTCAGTTCATTTTTTACTATGCCAAATTAGCAAAGGGCTTCTGGGGTGAAATTTTTCTCGGATCTCCTTAAAGTGTTATGCGGTCAGTTGATGTTTACTCCGACGCACGTCGGTGGAGTCCTTAATTACCACAATGTTACTCTTCTCAACAGTAACATTTTGCGATATCGGCCGCATGCATAAGTAGCTTGAAGGATCTATTGCAAATAGTGCATTTTCCTAGTAACATCTGTCCCACAGTTTATTATTGGGGTTTTTCGTTAAAGACAAGAGCTGTTTAATGAATGAAAACTAGATCAGTGCCCATGTTCTGTAACTCATGCGATAACTCTTCGCATCGAAAACTTTGGAACACAAAATTCCACCGTTTATCGCATGTGGAAAGAAGTTGTGTTCTGTAACTCTATGCGATAAAATATACCTTGGTTACTTTTATTATCATGGGAAATTGGAAGGATTGTCAAAATACTGGAAATCGAAGGGTAGTTTGGCGAGGAAATTCAGTGTGTATTTACATGTCGGTGGGATAGGAGCGGTGTAGCGCGACTTTTTAGCGGATTATCGGAAAATTACGTGTTTCTGTTGAATTTTCAAAAATACGATGATCGCTCGTTCTGCTAGACTCAGACGAAATTTTTTGAAATTAATCTGATCCTAACGCTGATTTCAGACAACATTATGTTGATGAATTTAATGAAGTTAAAATTTTGCATTTATTTTGTCTCTCTATGAAAAAAATAAATGAAATATATTTTTTCTTCTAAAACAAGAACCTTTAGTCTCTCTTGTTGGATGTACCAAGCTGTTTATTTTTATAGCAACACAGTTCCAAGAATGTTCAAAATGGATCTTATTTAAGTGCTTGCTGAATTCTTTCGACAGAATGTACATACATAGGTACCTATACCTACATTCTTCTCCAGTAATTCTGACTGTTTTTATTAGTTATTTTTTATTTCTTTTGCATTTTCTTAAACGTTGAACTTGATCAACGAACTGTATATTTTGTTAAATAAAAAATCAAAAATGTTCACTGTCCACTATCCGCTTAAAATTGTTCAATATCCCTTTCTCGCAAGCCAATTGAAATGTGATAAATTTTGACAGTTGAAGTGAATAATTTATCGCATTCGAAAGTTACAGAACACCGATTTATCACATATTTCCAGGAGTTTCATTTCACAATGTTCCATGTGGTATAGTTTTCGCATCGCATAGTTACAGAACACGGAAATGTGATATAATGAAATTTTGTTTCGATTCACATCGTTCATGTGATAAATATAACGATGCGATAGTTACAGAACACGGGCACAGAACAAGTGAGTTAAAACTGTCAGATCAAATCAGAACAGAAAAGTGCAGCTTCGAGTCATATGTTCTCCTCTCAGCTGTGAAATTTCAAATAGATCGCCCTCTGTGTCTTAGTTAACTTCCGGCTTTGATTGCGCATTGTACCGGAACAAGTCCGTGTTATTCTTTTAATTTTTTTGTATAAATATGCAAATTTGTAACATTAAACTGAGAACTACGATATCTCATGCCAAACAAAAAAATCAGTTGACATCAGTAGAATTTTAATTTTCAAATTAAACACATATCAATCAGTTAGCCTACCTCAAAACTAGGTGCAGAAAATCTTGCGCTAAACTGATCCGCACAGGTTCATGGAACACAAAGTGACAGAATGTAGAACACTTTGGAGCAAGATTTTTACTCATGGAACATAAAATCCTGTACTTTTCTGATCTTTTCTGTGGTTTTCTGTGCAGCTCAGGTTCATTAAACTAACCTCAGATTTGCAGAGCAATTCCAGATTTGCCCCTTACACGAAAGATGCGATCCCAAATTTGTTTACAAATAGCATTCGACAAACGTCAAAGTGAGGAAAATGCGGTTTTGATTTATTGTGGAATAATTTCAGTAGGTAGGACAGATACTGTGAGTGTTACCTCCACCCTGTCCAATACTAGAATAGTCAACTGATCAGAACCAAAACATGTTTCATTGAGAAGAGCAATTCCTTCGATTTTCAATACAAAACGCTATAAAGCTAACAGTAAAATGAATAATCGAATCGAACATGCGGTTAGCTACTTAAATTCTTCAAAGACCATAATTTCTTTTCGCTCATTAAAATACATAATCTGTATTATTTCAGATTTGATGTTCTTGCTTATTATGCACTCGTAAATATTGTACCTACCTAAATGTATCTTTTTACAGTACCTTCCGCATCTTACGCGAACCTTACCTGATACTGATATCTCTTTTCTTGTCATGAGTCATAAAATGCGACTATGAATTACTAAGCAAACAATGTACGAGTACATCATACATATATTTACTACTACTTTTATTATTAAAAATAGTTGAAGGCCAGAATGGAAGCCATTATCAAAATGCTTTCTGAATTTTAATCATATCCAATGGTTTAAACACTAAAATATATACCTATTTAGAGTTAATTGATGCAAGATGCAATAAATGAGTAACTTTTGTTGTCACCAAAGCCTTAATTTTGTTTGACATATTATTTATTCATTGGCCAATTGGGGTATTTCCTTAGCAGACCAGGTGAATCACTTATGAATGAAAGATTACTTAGTTTCAGGACAGATATGAAATAATGAAATACTCGTACCTACACACTACAATATAAATTTTTATTCGCTTTTATAATACTCAAGATATCTTTGTTGAATGATCAAAAAGTGTTATTTCGATAAGAATATAAATCAGGTGAATTTCAAATCGACCTGGATTTTATTGAAAAATACAAGGCCGTGCAATGACCTCAACGAAGTTGATAGGGGCTTATCTGTGGTCATGTAGGTACTGTGTTTGTACATAAAATTATATTGTTGGAAAGCCTACAAAGGTCATTCAAAAGCATTGATCGTTTTTATTAAAATTATCATTTTTAAATGTGTCAAACCTGTAAGCTATTGATTAAAATAGCTTTATTGATTGATAACAGCTAAAATAGTATTTTATGTAGTCGCATTCATCGCATAGAAAACTAGTATTTTTCAAAAACCAAACAGATGAAACAACGCAACTCATCCTAGTGGCGCATCTTTTTATACGCTTTTCAAGTAGTTCATTGTTTGATCTCGGGAAATTCCAGCGGTCGTTTCTTATTTACCCTTTAATTTTATGACTTACTGGTGGGCAAATATATGTACATGTTCACAGGTAGTAAAAGTTTCGGGGTATAAGGACTGAAAATCGATTACAAGCCTCATCCTTGTGATTTCCAGTATACCTATATACTGTTTTTCTTTGAAAATCGAACCAATCGCTCTAAAAATTTGGTCTTTTCAATTGGCGCGTTCAATAGGCAAGGCAACTGCCAGTTCACATATTCAATTTCTATCACTTGCCAAACGATGGTCACTTTAGTTATTGCATCAATGAGGAAAGGTAAAATATTATGGACTAGTAATTGCCTTGCAAATTGAACGCACCCAATGAAACATGTTTGGTTCTGATCAGTTAACTGTTCTAGTATTTGAGAGGGTGGGGATATCACACATAGTTTCTGGTCTACCTACTGAAATTGTTTCACAATAAATCAAAGCCACGTTTTCCTCATTTTGACGTTTGTCTCAAGGCTATATGTATCAATGGACTGGACATTGTGACTGCTTCAAACGGGCATATGGTTCATGGACATTATCACGAAGCCAACTTCAGATGGATCATCACGGGACACTGGTCTATGGGAGACCTTGCGGTCAAACTAGGCATCCCAAACAAAACACACTGCCGAAGATGCAACTGAAAAAGAGACCTTAATCCACTACTTACGCTCATGTCCGGCACTAGCTAGGACCAGACAACAAGCATTAGGAAGTCTTCAAGAAAATAATTAAAGAACTAATAACTTTCTCAAACTCAACAGGATAGTCTTAGAGACTTCTTATCAAAGGATAATACCCAGATTTACGTGAGTTTGTGGTAACAAACGGTACCTACTCAGTGCTAATCGGATTTTTAACAAAGCGTCGCACCTACCTACCTACCTACTTTGTGTCCCAACATAACCGGTGGCGCTAATGTTTTCAGTGGCAAAATAGGTGCAACATGCAAGTATAAAATGGCAGTTTGACGACTGTTTATTTTATGAAGGATTTGACTAAGAACGTATTTGTTATGTAAATAAATAATTATTTAATTAATAGTTAACTAAATTAAAGGTACACATATATTCATCTGGGTAAAATAAATGAGTATTTTAGCAACGTTTAAAGATCTTATCCGGAAGGCAATGACAATGTGATTGGTATTTTGCCGCTTCAACCAGTTTATGAAGTTAGTAATAAGGTTACGGCTTGGGCGAACTGTTGGATACCCTATTCTTATTCCTATCCCTCATAAGTGGGCGTGACAAAAGTCTAAGTATGGTTGAATTGTTAAGAACGCTCTACATATTTTGTTATATAACATTTAAAGGATTTTATCAAAAAAAAAAACGCTCCCTAGCTCAAACTTGGGTGTTTCAATAAAATTGTTTTATTTAATTGTGGGCGTGTCAGTAGGCGGATTTAAAAAAAAATTAACACATGAGAATAAAGGGCCCCTATAGAGTATATATTATAAATTTCAGCTCCCTAGCTCAAACTTTGAATTTGCAAAAAAAAAAAAAAAAAAATTGTGGGCGTGTCAGTGGGCGGATTTTGAAAATATTTACACATGAGCATAAAGGGCCCATAGAGAGTATATACCTATTATAAATTTCAGCTCCCTAGCTCAAACTTGGGATTTTCAAAAAAATTGTTTTATTTATTTGTGGGCGTGTAGTGGGCGGATTTTGAAATTTTTTTTTCCCGAGCAGTTTTAGGAGTCATAGATCATATATACAAAATTTCAGCTTTCTAGCTCAAAATTCGATTTTTTCCAAAATTTTGTTTTTTTGAGTCTGTGGGCGGATTTCAAAAATTCGTAAACTTGATTATTTCGGGACTCTAGAGAGTATATGGTTAAAATGTCAGCACTCTAGGTCCAGTTTAAAGGCCTAATTTTTGCCGACAGACGGACGGACGGACAAACATGGCTAGATCGACATTACTATCGATGCTGATCATAAATATAGTAACTTTTAGGGGTCTACGGGCAATATTAAGGTATGTTACAAACTATGCGTCAAAATTAATATACCCTTAGAATAGGGTATAAAAAGCGTATCACTCGAAAACAAAAATCAGAAACAACTCGCAGAAGGCAACATCTACTTCTTTCAAAATCTTTTAGACAAATTCTCCACTCAAGATCTGGAGGGGGTATCTGGCCACTGCGGGGCTATCTCTTCAATTGATTTTATTCATTTAATTTTTGGATGAATGTTCATAATAATTTAATCTAAATGTTACTTCGAATTCTCTCAAAATCAAGAATTGGCCTTTTCAAGGAAACAAGTTGAGTATTCTAGTACATATTGGTGTACACAATAAATCAAAACCACGTTTTCCTCACCTTGACGTTTGATGCAAGGCTATCTGTATGTATTGAGATTGCATCTTTCGTGTTAGTAGCAAATCTAAAAGTGCTCTTTTTCTTCAATTAAATATGCAAAACGGAAAAAGATTTGGTCTTTTGAGTAAAAGAGGAAATCTTTTCTTCAATCAAAAACGCCAAAAGATTCGGGGGATGTGGCAGCTCAGTAGGCGAGAAATGTTAAAGTTTTGACATTTGATAACAAAAGCTATCGGAAACTTCGAATATGTGATTTGAAAGCACTAAGTGAATGTGCGGCGATAGTTATTCTTCTTCCTTTAATGGCGGTGAGGCTATGATCAGGATTAAATGGGGACCATAACCCTCCCACTTAACTGCATCCAAACTGGTCCGCCTTTGGGGTTCGCCGGTTCGACCTCAGCAAATAGCGGCATGCCTCCCGATTTTAAATCACTTCGTCGCTGAGGCTAATCAAATGCTGGTGTTGTCGCATTTGTGTGATCCAGGAGTTTTTAGGCCCGCCTCTCTTTCGCGTTTTTTTTTTTTTTTTTTTTTTTTTTAATTTATTAACATATAATTTAAATTACATGCTAAATATTGAGAGCACTAGCTGCGGAGGCTTTCGGCTCTGTTGGTTCGATTTTTTTTAAATGTTAATATTTGAGCGCTTTATAAAATTAAACATTTTTACAATGTTATCGTGACTGGGGTATCTTAGGGTTTCGTAGGTTGAGTGTTGTGAGCGGGATAACGGCTGGTTAATTTGGATCGAGGCAAAGCAATCCCCTATTCCTAAGATATGGTTTATATCGATGGAAAAGTTGCAAGAAGGGCAAATAGATGGATTTTCCTTCTTGAGGAGATGTTCGTGGGTGAGCGCCGTGTGACCTAATCGTAATCTGACAAAGGTCGTGTTCATCGTTTAAGAGGAACGTTTGTATTGGAACGTTAGGGGCATTTTTCGATCACAGAAGATGGCTGAATTTTCCGCCGCTTCATCCACTTACGCTTGCGCGATGCTTAATGTCGTCATCACAGCTTGCTTTGCTATTGATCATAGATCCCAGATATTTGAACTATTCGCACTTGGGAATCACTCCTTCATTGATATAAAAATGCTTGGAATAGTTCGGAGTGGATCAGAGAACGGGCAGAACAAGTATTCCGTTTTCTTCGGACTAATACGATACCCATTCCCCTCCAAAACTTCCACCCATACATCAAGTGCTCCTTGCAGGGACGTTTGATCCTTTCTTATGATGGCTCCATTTTCAGCAAAGAATAACTGATGCACTTTGGGGTCCGTCACTTTTTCTTCAAGCAGATAATCAAGGACTGTAATAAATATCAAGGGACTTAAGATGCTTCCCTGGAGTACACCGACTTTGATTGCGAACTCCTCGGACACGCCAACGAGGCCTATCACTCTTGTCTTTACTCTCTAATACATGTTCATGATCATCTGTACGTAGGTTTCTGATACTCCTCGCTGTCTTGGCGCCATCCATAACAGATCCCTTGGCTGTCAATCATATGCCTAGTCAAAATAAAATGAGGAACGATAGTTATAGCCACTTAAGTAAGCGTATATAGGCTAAGTTGTTGTATTAAACATGCAAATGTGATTAAGCGTATATAGGCTTGCGATAAAAAAAAAACACGCCTATTCCTGGGCGATTATTAATTCTTCGGGCTTAGTTCCACCCCGATGTACCGGTCCAAATGAAAAGCATATTCTGAACAAAGTTAGGATGGATATAAATAAAATATTAATTGCACGAGCAGTCCAAGATAAGAAAAGAACAGACACATCTACGTTTCAAATTTCTCACTAACTTCCCACGTACATAGGTACCTAAATGTTCAAGCTTGGTGCACTCGAACTCCTCACATATTAGAATAAAAGTAAACACTCTATCAAACTGCACACAATAGGCTGCGGATGTTTTGATTTCTTCACTTTACGAGTAAGCGGAACATACATTTAAGTTATTCTTGAATAAATGACACTCAGTTTAACGTAAATGCTAATGAAACAGCAACTCACGACTGAAGGATATGTACATAAATGTTGGGGCCATTGACTTGGGCGGCAAAAATAAATGTTTCGCAAACTAAAGGCATGCAGTAACTATGATCGGCGCTCAGGACGCTTTTTTTTTAACTACGAGTACGCTTTTTGTATGTATTACAGGGTTACACAGCTATAAAAAAAAGTCGTAATAAATATTTCCTAAAGCATATTATGTATTCATATATTTCATGAGTGAAATAAAACAGAGATATATGAAAATTGAGAACTAAGCACAAGCTAAATCTCTACTGCGAATAGCAATCACACTAACTTCTCTTAACTCTCTTATCTACCTACTTTTAGTTTCATCACCCATTCGTGTTTTATAAATAAAAAGGCGCATTTATCGTGTAAACAATAAAGCACCCTAAGTGAGCAAATATCCTTAAAATATAAAAACGGGACAAGATACCTGTTGTTGCTTCTATGCGTCTCAGGAAGCCGTGTAAAAGTCAACAAAGAGTTATGAAATGTATTCATATCTACCCACCACTAACTGGAGGTCACTCCTTCCCTTCTGGAAGGAAAACGCGCAACACTCATGTAAATATAATAATGGTGGACAAGTGTCAACTGATACAGGTAACCATGGTAAGAAATTGTACCTAATTCATGTTTGAATTTCGAGCAGACAATTGTGCAGGCTAGGAGCAATGGTATTAAAATAGGTAGATGCGTAATGCACTTCAAATATTAGTTTTGTTGTAACGACTGACGTTCCAGGCAAATACTACATCTTTCAACAGCTGCCAACTGCAATTCGCATTAACATCCAATTTGCACAGTAAAGATAAAATTCTGGCAACGACATTCGAGTAGTGCGCCTAATACGTAGAGAATGGTCCCAGTTAAGTACACAAAAGCATAGGCTACCTACGTTTTGATAAGATGCAAAAGAATTTGCTTATTATGTGAATTAAGAAATATAATATACAGGTTTAATAATAAAGAGTATGAAACATTTAATTATTATATAAGAACTTTAAATACATACATGTGTAGCACAATCATTGACCTTAACATAATACATACATTTCTCAATATTGCGCGAGAATTCACGTGATTGGTTACAACTATACTTTGTCCAAGAAAAATTGTCAGTACAGAGAAGTTAGGATGTTTGTCTCTCAGTCTGGTTGCAATGACTTACATAAATCGGTCCCTCTTTAAAGCTCTCACAGGGTTACCGTAGTGTGTATGATAATTCGCCATAACTCAGAGAGCAATACTATTAGGGTTACCATCTTCCAATTTAAAATAAAAATATTGCGGAACGAAATAAATTCCGTTTATATTTTTCCTATTCTGGTAAGATAATAATAAGCGCGTTTTTTAAGGATATCTCCAGTAGACCAACAAAATATATAAATTTCGTAACACAAAAACAAAAATCAAAACGAAAAATATATCACTGTAATCCAATTTATTCATTATAAATATTTTAAAACATAAAATACTAATTTCTAATATCATTATTCAACTAATCCGATGAGTAATTAAGTCTTTAGTAAGTCTCTTATTTCAGCCATTTTAAATGACTTGTTTTGGCTTGCTACAACCCTTTTCAATTGAGCCCAAACCAATTCTATTGGATTAAGGTCACAGTGATAAGACGGCAAGCAAAGTATGTTTCATACTTGGTTTTGTAACGTTTAACGATTTCAAGCAACTCTGCTTTAACCATATCATCATCGAAACTTATCGCATTAGACCTCAACCACTTTTTTATTTCATCTTTTCTCGTGGAAGTGGATGGTGCTTTATTTTGTTTTCTGGAATGGTAGGAAGCATTGTCCAAAACTATGATGGAGTTGGGTTCCAGGCGTATTAAAATATCTTTAAACCATTTCTCGTAAACATCAGCGTTCATGTCCTCGTGGTAGTCTCTGGTTTTTCCCGAAATGAAGCATAAAAATCCTCAATCGACGAAACCTGTAGAACTTCCTCGTTGAGCCAGGTCTCATGAGTAAAAGAAAATTTTTCTTTTCTTTTCTCTATTTTTTTTTTACTTCGCGTAAATATCTTCGTCTCCAAGAAATAATGTCACTTCTTTCCAACAACAGATTCTTTCGCTGACGTTTGACGAATTTAAGTCCGAGATCTTTTTGTAATATTGTATGCAAAGTTGATCTGCTTATTTTTGTTATATTTGCATTTTTTTTGTACTTCCAATAAAATCTTGTCTAGCGTTGGAAGGTCATTATCCATAAAAACAACTGATGGCAAAATCATCGACCTTGCTCTTGATACCGGACTTATCTTTCTTCTTTGGTGGTGAATTGTGGCCTTTGATTGCTTTTTTCCTTGTACACAGTTCGTTCCGTAACAGAAAAGATAGTAGCTGCATTTCCTACGGCTTCCGATTTACTTTTAAAAAGGCCATACAATTTTGCAGTTGCATCAACAATTTGTTGTTTCTTTTCTACACTTAGATCCTTTGAAGACTTTGTAGCCATGTTTCTCTTTATTCTTATAAACAATAAAGTAAACCAATTGCTTAGATGCACTATCAGCGATTTAGATAACAACCATTGTTTCCGCCTTATAAACAAATGATTATATAACCACGACGCAATGTCATATACCTAAACAGATGGTAAAAAAAACTGCACTTGTGCAGCTGTACAATACAAATACATACAATCAAATTAAAACCGAATGGCAGCACCTCACATAACAATTCGTTCTCAAAAGCTCCAAAACCGAAAGTTCTTTGACAAAATCCATAGAAATAATGATATGCTTCATTGTAGAGATGGTAATACTCTTCTGATGTGCTTCAGTCACACACACTCCTTATTTTGGTGGATGATAATTGATAATAGCAAGCGAACACAAGACGATCATGCTCATTCCCCATTCGGCTGTGTGGGAGACTGGTTGTGGTGGTTGCATGCGAATTTTAGGAAAATTACAACAACAATTCCTTGGTATGACAGTGGTTTGGTTTTTATTTCAGTGGCAATTCTTGCGTTTGAGTGCCGTGAGAGTATCTACAGGCACCACTCGTAGAAAAAAAGCTCCTCCATAAGGCCTGTACTGACAATTTTTGTTGGATGAGGTATAGGTGTATCTAAGTTATTTTTCACAAATTATAAAGAATAGCTTTATAAAAAAAATGTTAACTTGTCGACAATAGTAAAAATAACTCAAAGCTTCTATTGATACATAGTTTAACAATTACTTAAAGAATTTGCCGGTACCTTATTTACTTAAAAAGTTGACAAGTGTTCGACAGTATTATGTTCTAATAGATGTTATCAACTCCGTAAATTATTGTTTTCCGATTACAACAGGGCTTTGTTATTCAAGGTAAGAAGTGAGTCATACCTACATAAGTACGTCAGACTTTTTGCAGGAAATGTGATTCTTTAAAGAAAATAAATTGGTGTGAAGTAATTAATAAGTGAAAATCACATTCTTGTTAAGGGAAATACAAAAGAAAACGTGAACCGAGCGAGCTCAGAGCGTTCTGTTTTGCTAATGAAACACACATGAGCGCTAAGCTATTATTTGATTAGAAATTATGTTTGTTTTTAAATAAAAATTATTTTATAGAATTGTATTACTTTCTACTTCAGAAAAACAACCCCCGACTGTAATTTTAATTGTTTTTTGATTTCGTTTTTCCTTTATTTTCCCTCCTCTTAGTCTGTCCTTTGCTGTTTTAATTTTTTTACTCAGACTGCTCAGAACGAAAAAATAAACACAGTTTGAACGCTGTGATGTGTCAGAGCTAAAAAAGAAACACGAGATTTATTCGACAACTCGGGCTCTGCCCCGAAATAAAAAAGAAAAACGCCTACATTTGCACCGAGCACGTTCAAAAATAAGCAAAGATTGTTCGTTGATGCATGATCAATTCAAGGCATTTAATATTAAAAATTCTGTAAAGGAATGCTTGCATATAGAAACTCCAGGCATAGTTGATATATACTCGTATATAATGTATAGCTTTAAACTTTAAACTCTGATACCAGATTTTTATTACAAATAGGTAGGTACATAGATGTGTAAGTTCAGTCGCATACAAGCAGGTGCCAAATTAACCGCATCAGTGAATAAATGAGTTCCGTACTGTTCCGTACGTTGTAATATAAGTAACAATGCCTCGGTATATGTACGTATCAACCATTATTAAAGTGGCACATAGCGGCACAGCTCGTTTACAGTGAATTGTCCCCTAGATTTCTGAAGGTCAAAATTTGTCAAACATTCTTAAGATATGATTCCATTGCCGGAAAGGTCAGACGTTTGACAATCTTGGAAGTTCTGCGGATGGACACGAATTTCAGTAATTTTTCGGTTTCACCATCTGCTAGTGTTTGTCAGAATTTGTCAAATTTCGTATTTGCTGTCCAACATCTTGCCAAACTTCAGAAAGATACATATTAGCTTTTCTAAAAAGACCCAATCCTGATCAGGGGCCGAATCACCGCAACAGTTAGCGAGCAATACGTCACTGAATTATATGACTCTTGCATTAAAAATTCACATAATTCAACTAACTGATGCCGTAATTCGGCCCCATAGCACAAGTGAGTGAAAATTCAAAGTGAGGTCCAACAAAATATTAATTAGGCAGGATTGTTAAATAAAATAAAACAAATAATTTATTTATAAATTTTAACTTTTTAAATTTGTCAAAATATTTGGTATTCCACTGTGTAAATATGTACTTCAACTTGCATTTGGTAGGTAATTTTTAAAGTTTTCTCATTACTTTTTCTGATATCACGTCACACCACGATATTTACTGAACAAAACAGAAACTTCAAAAGTCATCAAAAACGCACGTATACATCTTATCATTAAATATTTTAAAAGAAAGAAAAGTAAAACATTCCATCTCGCAATCATTCAAGAACTAAATAGAAAATCACACAAGTCAGACCAAGGGTCCCGAAAGATGTCAAAATGTCGAAAATATATTCAAGCGTAAAACGATGCTACAACCGTAAGTTGTGAACCAAGTGGGATACTAAAATGCTCAAAATATCTTTGATTGTTTTGTTCATATACAAAACTGTTTTGTTCATTTATTCCACAAACATTTTAGGAAACTAAAGACAAATGTACTGTCTTGAACACAGTCACACAAAACAGTTAAGCAAACAATAATTGTGAACAAACTCCAAATACTCGTAATTTGTTCCAAGAAAAAAAATATTGGTTCAAATTGTTAATCACATTTTTTTAGAGTTTGCAGCTACCTTTGACGTCAGAGAAGTGATTTAAAGTTTGTACCTACTACCCACAGAAATTCGATTAGTACAAAAATTCAGGTTTTTCAATGGAGGGAAAATCTGTTTCTCTTTCGATTTCATTCCCTTTTGCAACTTTTTTGGTCTAAGAAACAGAATGTTGTGAATTTTTCCACGAATTTGTACAAAAGGATTTAAAAAAAGAATTCTTTTTAAACCACTGTTCCACTGTTAGAATAATAGCCAAATTACAGTGGAGCCACTGTGTTTATTTAATGCAATTCCGACGGATTTCTTCCGCTTATCAGCAATTGAGTGGCTTTTGTTATCAGCAATCAGAACAAGTAGATGAAAACAATCGGATCAAGTTGGAACAGAAAAGTAGGTACAGCTTAAAGTTTTATATCAGCTGCGGAATTGCAAAAAAATAATCACTCAATGTTTTCTAGTGTACCTACTCCCGGTTTTGATTGAGCTCGCATTGTATCGTCAATGTTTGGTCTGATGCAGTTGTGGTCAGGGACGGGACGTTTTTATAAACTATTCTAAGGGTATATTAATTTTGACGCATAGTTTGTAACATACCTTAATATTGCCCGTAGACCCCTAAAAGTTACTATACTTATGGTCAGCATCGATAGTAATGTCGATCTAGCCATTTCGTTTTTTTCGTTTTTTTTGATAAAATCCTTTAAATGTTATATAACAAAATATGTTGAGCGCTCTTAACAATTCAACCATACTTAGACTTCTGTCACGCCCACTTATGAGGGATAGGAATAAGAATAGGGTATCCAACAGTTCGCCCAAGCGGACTGTAGCCCGTCCATATGTTTTTTTTTTTTTATATTTTAGGCCCGAATAGAAGGGAACGCCAAGTGTATGCCGACTGCGAACGACGAATTTGAGAAGCTTCTCAAGACAGTTGATACTCTTGCATGTTTGTCAGACTTTCACAAGAGGTGGGTCAGTGGACCTAAAATGTTACTGGGCCACAACGTGATTCGAACCGAAGACCCCTCGGTCAGTAGTCCAACGCACATTTTTTTTCATTATTAGATATCTACTTATACTCGTACATACTAGACAAAAATGATTAAATCTATCTTAAAATTAACAGGATATTTATTCTTATTTATTGGTCCTTATGCGGACATAACTATAACCTTATAATTATTGCCTTTCGGTTTAAAAACTTTTTTAAGAACTAATCTTACATATATATTCATCGAGAAAATTTTTAAAACTCGGCATCATTATTTAAGTTTTATATATTTAATAAAACAAATTAAAAATTAAAAACTACCTATTCTACTTACTTAAGCTACTTAACGTATTCTAACTATAATTAGGATTCTGAGCACTCGTCGCCTTGTGCAACAAGTGGTCAAAATCCCAATGGCTTTCCTAGCGCCTGGCAGTCGTCAACGTGAACACGCGCTGCCGTGAGCTAACTGAAGCCTTACAGCGTCAATCTTCTCCCGGAAGCACCACCACAAGTTGACGAGCCTTATGATGGCCTCTCCCAGAAACGACCTAGCTTACTTATTCTAACTTATAAACTAAGAGGATGTTACCTAGAGTAACGCACCGTCTTGGGAGGGCATGTTGACAACTCAAAAAGCCACCAAAATTCGGCAAATTGCTTTTCCGTATCGAATTTATCCCTCTCCGCTATTGCGGTACTAAAACGGAGGAGCTCATGAGCATTGGCGACGTCCCCGCCGCGGATGAGCCGTTTATCTCTCACGCTGCGGTAGCGGTGGTATAATACCGGGATACCATCCCTCGTCTGTACCAACCCTTTTGCATCAATATGGATAAATGCCTCCGGCGGGATAAAGCCAGACCGGAGCGTACTCTATATGTACATTTCATTGGGGTAGTACCTAAGCCCCAAAGATCAGCATATCGCTGACCATCGCCCTTGCAACGTGCCTTCGGGGCACCTTAATAAGGAAATTGTTAATCCTATTCAACTGAGCCTCATTGTATAGGATCCTGTTGAGATAGTATTGTTGCATCCAGGCTAGGATTCGAAAAGATAAAACGTAATTCTATTTAATTAATCTTTATTAGTTCTCTTTCAATGTCTTTTACTTCTTGATTATTATTCTAATAATTCACTTATTTAATTCAACAATTCACTTTCACAATTAATCACTTTAAATAAACAATCACTTCTCTTATTCAATATTCTCTATACTTTTCACTACTGTCATCTATCGCCCTTCTTTATCGCGGTTCACAACTCGAATGTCTTGGGTGCTCCTGCGACATCTATTTATATCTCCTAGTGACACCTCTCGAAATTTCCAGATTCGTTGAGAAGGTTCGTTAAGTTCAGAAGGTTCGAGAACAACATACCAAGTTATACCACAGCTACTCAAACTGCTATTCCAATGCTGCCAAAATCGGTAATATGGCCACTTTCTACTAGATGGCGTAGTTGACTAATTAATGCTGGATGACCCAGTTCAAGCAAACATGCAACAATATCCCCCTCTTAAACTTGTTCGTCCCGAACAAGCACGTCAATATTTTCCCCATGGTAGCGATGGAGACGATCCACATGGACAACTTTTAGCTTGCCTCTTCCTCGCTGGATCCGGTAGACAACATCGTTGATGCGCTTCACTATCTTATAGGGTCCTTCCCAATCCTGCTGTAGTTTAGGTGACATACCTTTTCGGCGATGAGGGTTGTATAGCCATACCAGATCCCACTTCTGACACCAATGTTGCATCCAGGCTAGGATTCGAAAAGATAAAACGTAATTCTATTTAATTAATCTTTATTAGTTCTCTTTCAATGTCTTTTACTTCTTGATTATTATTCTAATAATTCACTTATTTAATTCAACAATTCACTTTCACAATTAATCACTTTAAATAAACAATCACTTCTCTTATTCAATATTCTCTATACTTTTCACTACTGTCAACTATCGCCCTTCTTTATCGCGGTTCACAACTCGAATGTCTTGGGTGCTCCTGCGACATCTATTTATATCTCCTAGTGACACCTCTCGAAATTTCCAGATTCGTTGAGAAGGTTCGTTAAGTTCAGAAGGTTCGAGAACAACATACCAAGTTATACCACAGCTACTCAAACTGCTATTCCAATGCTGCCAAAATCGGTAATATGGCCACTTTCTACTAGATGGCGTAGTTGACTAATTAATGACACAGTTCAAGCAAACATGCAACAGTATTTTATAAAGTTGAATTCAGGCGTTCGGAACAACCGGAGACAGGCCCTGAGGCATTGTCTCTCCAAATCCCGAATCTTTTCCATATAACTAGGCGCTATATTAAACCACAATGGACAACCATAAGCGATGATCGGCCTTATAAGGGCCACGTAGCAAATGACCTTCGCTCTGGAATCAAGTTGACTGCTATGAAACAGTCTCCTTGTCAGAGCATAAGCTTTCTTGGCCCCAGTAAGACAAGCAACTATATGTTTATCGCAATACAGATACTGGTCAAGCCAGATACTCAGATATCTAACTACGCTTCTCACCGCCAATGGTTGCCCATTTTGTCCAATAATGGCCAATTTCTTCCAGTTGTGGAGTTCTGAACAAGATTGTTTCCTTCTGAAAGTTGCTTTTCAACTTGATTTTCAAAGTCACGCTGCAAAAGGATGTTAATGACCTCTATTTTAGGATCTGATCTGTATGCCAATGCCAGCAAATCATCGGCATACGCTATAGCATGTCTAAGTGAACCTACCAGATCACTCGGGTAATTGTTAAACAGGATCGGAGAAATGACCGCCCACTGCTGTAAACCGTTTTTAATTTCGAAGACTCTGCTCGAAGTCACATTGCTACATTTGACAACGAACTTCTTTCCCATAAGCATATTATAAATTAATATTCGGAGATCCGATGGAGATTTACCTTAGGAAAACGCTGCTACTTTGGTTTGGCCAAACAAATGGGTTCAAAATTCCTCACTCGAAGAACAAAATGCATGCTCTATCGAACTTTAATCCCGCCAGTCATGCTTTATGGTACCGAGTGCTGTACGATAAGTAGGAAGGGGGAACTAATATTGGGTTCTTTTAAAAGAAAAATACTGCGTCGGATATTCGGTCCCGTGTGCGAGTAGGGCGAATGGAGGAGAAGATACAACTGCGAACTCTATGAGCTGTACCAAGATGTTAAAATCTAAATCACGTCGACTACATTGGGTCGGCCACATTGAGCAAACGGACAATAATGCTCCAGCTCCAGGGTTCGAGAAGGCAAGGAAGACTGAACCTCCCTTTTAAAAACCAAGCCATCACAAATGCCAGAGCGCTTGATCTGGACAACTGGAAGCAGCGTGCCCGGGATCGCAGAGGACGACAAGCTGCAGTGTCTCAGGCAGAGACTCTTCACGGGTCGGGAGCCCGTTAAGTAAAGTAAGTAATTCTTGAAAGAAATAGAATCGCCTTTTCTGTCGATGGGTATATATATATATGCCGATAGCCCAGTCATCGGCCATGCTTTCTTCTACCCATACTTGGTTGATGATTTGGTATATTCTCCCGTTTAAAATAGGAACCCCAATTTTTGAAGAGCTATGCTGATGTACCCTCAGGGTCGGTGGCCTTGTTGGTTTAATTATTTTTTACAGCTATGGCATCTGAAATCTGCTGAAATTTTCGATCTCGCACTCGTCATCATACCATGGGCTTTTTTCTGGGGTGGCAGTTTAAAGTGTTCCCGCTGTTTGATGATGCCGCGGTACCGGTTCCAAATAATGTTGGCGTTTGTGGAAAGTGCAAAGCGGAGAATCTCTCGCTCGGTGCTCTCTGGTGCTAAGGTGTACAACGCTGAATTCCTTTTTCTGGACTGTTCGCATCTTCTTGTTGGACAGTCACGCTTTCAATTCAACCGCAACAAGAAAACGTTTAAGTTATTCGATGCGTGCCTCGCGTCGATTTTGTTACCGTTTCGATCATCAGGAGAGCGCCAGGTTGTTTTGTCAATGCGAAGTCTTGGGAACCCTTATTACATCTCTTAGCACGGCAGGTTGAACATCAATTTTTCAATTCAAATAATTTGTTTTTCAATTCTAAAATAATTTTTTTTAGTTCACAAAGGAAATGTACTTAAATCTCAATTAAATGGCATGGCTTCTATTATTCGTCGACAATAAGATAAAGCTATTTCACAATACGAAACAAACGAATTTCAATAAGACTAAATGCAGGTCTTATTGAAATTGTATTATGTGGTACTCCACAATTGATAAAACAACTTTTACAAAGGAAAATCACGGAATATTGAGGAAACTCTTTAGAAGTGTTCAACGTTTTCTTTTTGCGATAAGTTACAACAAAGCGAACATAGAATTGGAAGATCTAACCATCAATTCATAGTCCGTTTACGATATGGGTCATGATCGTAGATGAAAAGGGTCCATATCCGAGGCTGGTGTCTCTAGCTGCTTTGTTCTTTACGTGATATTGAAGCTATCCCGATATCTCAGCCTGGTAGGCCATTTGTAAAATCACTTCTGGAAAGGATGTCATTATACCGTTTCGGGAAAATGAGCGCTGCCATTTACCCAGTAAGGGCATATCCGCCACCATCTCTTTCTCAACACCTTTATTTAGTCTTGATAATAATTTATGACCTCAGATACAAAAATATAACCACGGGACGACTGCAGCCATCGATTCGTTGGAGCCAATTTTAACCACTCTCCACACATTGTAGCCGATATAACTACAATTTTATTCAATATTGGCTATGAACTCATCTATCATCGAATTCTTAGGTTTAGGCGCTGTGGTTTTCGCCTTGGGCACCATAGCTGTTTGGGCAATTGTTTTTGGCTTTGTTGGCTTTGCATTAACACTGCTGGTTTCGTACCTTTATTTTCTCAACCTTCTCTATTCAGTGAACGAGTTAACCAAATGCTTGCAGCTCTAAGGCGTTTGCAGTGAGCTATCAAAAAAAAAATCTTTATTTTAGTTGCGAGCGTTCTGCTTGTGTTTCTTTTTTTGCTTTCGCGCTCCATTAGCCTTGAATAAAAGGACCAGGTAGTTGGAGTACGACGCTGGCAAGCTGAACGAGGTCACAGACAGACTGAAAGGAGGGATAACAATTAAAATGGCTGTTGGGTGTTGTTCATCTGGCATTACATGTAATACAGTTTTATAAAATGATTTTTATTTAATAAATTAATCTGTTATTAAATAATTGTTTTTGCTCGTTTGTATTTATTTGTATCAAATGTATGTCTAGAAAATTGTTCAACTTAATTTGCTTCCAAACAAAAATATTTTTTTGCCACAAGGCGAATCTCACGGTTTCAATTCAATACGCGCAAAACGTATCACCCGCCATAGAAATTCGAAATTTTTTTTTCATTTGATATACTGACGTTGTCGCGAAGTTGTAATGGTCAAAAAGAAAGATTCCAGCACTCGGTTCTGTGTAGACCATCGCCAACTGAACAACGTCACAAAAGGAATACCTACCTCCCAGCAAGGATAGAATAAGCGGTGGATACACTCTCCGGAGCAGTGAGTGAAGAGTGGCTACTGGCAAGTGCAAATCCATCCGGAAGACCGCAAGAAAACAGCTTTCACAGCAGGTAGCGGCTTTGGCAATTCACAGTAATGCGAAATGGGCTGTGTAACGCGCCGGCAAGGTTTGAGCGTCTTATGGAGCGTGCTTTGTTGGGACTAACGTGGATTACATGTCTGGTCTACTTGGACAATGTCATCGTCGCTGGGGAAACATTTGAATAACGTCGGGATAACTTGAAGGAAGTGTTCCAGGTACTACGAAGTGCGCAATTGAAGCTTAACCTGACAAAAAGTACGCGTTTAGATCTGTCGTCAAATATCTGGGGCACATCGTCTCGTCCGAGGTGGTAAGGACTGACGCAGAGAAGGTGGATGCCGGATCCCAAAGAAAAACGTTAACTTTCTGGGAAGTGCAACTTACTACAGATGGTTTCTGAAGGACTCTGCACTTTTTGCAGGGATCGCAAAGAGCTTGCATCAACTGACAGAAAACAATTAAAATAGACAGGTGAATGCGAAACGATTTTCAAGGGACTCAAGCAGCAACTGTGCGATGCGTGCCTACTTTTTTTTCTTTTTTTTTATAATAAGCGCGCACTAAAGGGATTTGTTGGGACCCTTATAATGTATTAGCTACACAGCGCGGGCGTTAAGGAAATTAGGGTGAGAGGAAAAGGAGAGATGCCGATGCACGTTGCTTTTGAATGTCTGTAGGTTATAATGTGTAGGAAAAATGGAGCGGGGAAGAGCATTCCACATTCGCGTTGTACGGCTGAGGAAAGATTCTTTGAACTTCACTGTACGTCCGAACACAGGCTTGAGGGTGAACTGATGAGCATTCCCTGCATGGCGGGTATTGCGGTTGAAATGTTCAAGGGGAGGAATGCAACTGGCTATTTCGTTTGAGCACTTATGGTGGAAATAACGATAAAATAACGAAAGGCAGGAGACATTACGACGATGACTAAGAGAGTCAATCGACCTCGCGATGTCTCGGTCGCCAATGAGTTTTATCGCGCGTTTTTGGATCCTGTCAAGTAGCTCCAAATAAGTTATTGGTGCACCGGACCAGATATGAGCGTTGTACTCGAGTTTCGGGCGAATAAACGCCTTATAAATTGTAGCCAGATCAGAAGGGGTGAAATATATCTTACAACGCTTAAGGAAGCCTAGACATTTCGCGGCGTTCTTGGCGAATCGAATATGTGGTCATTCCAACGAAGGTTGTCATTAACACACATACCGAGAACGGAAAGTCTTTCGGTTTCAGCGATGTAAGTGCCATTCATAGATACGAGTAATGGCGATGTGTGTGGGTTTTGCTTTAATGACAGAAGACAGCATTGAGTTTTGGAAGCATTAAATTCCAATCTATTGGTTTTACCCCACTGAGTTATGCTGTTAAGATCGGAATTTAATGAGCTTAACATACGTTGCCGTTCCAGTTCCACACCCGAAGATGAGTAGCGTGACCCAAGAAACGAATATGAGAAGCTGAGGGTACTGTCATCAGCAAAGGAATGGATTGGATTAGAAGTAACAGACAGTAGATCATTTATAAAAATGAGAAAGAGAGTCGGGGACAGAACAGAGCCTTGGGGGACACCAGCATTTATTTGGTGAGTTGCAGACTTGAAGCGGTCCAAAACAACTTGAATTGAATGGTCCGAAAGGTAATTTCTAATCCATTGAAGAAGAGTATCATCGATTCCAAATGCACGCATTTTCGACAAGAGAGCTTGGTGCCAAACTCTGTCAAATGCTTTTGAAATATCAAGCGCAACGATCTTACTTTCACCACCTTGGTGAAGAGATTGGTTCCACTTTTCGGTTAGATATGTCATCAAATCACCAGTGGACCTGTTGCTGCGAAAACCATACTGCCGGTCTTTAAGAAGTTTTCGCCATTCAAGATATTTCATTAGCTGACGGTTTATCAGCGTTTCCATGACCTTAGAAAGAAGGGACGTTAGTGCAATTGGTCGGTAGGAGGAGGGAGAAGAAGAGTCGCCTTTTTTTGGTACAGGCTGGACAAATGCTGTTTTCCATCTTCCCGGGAAGAGTCCTGAAGAATAGGACAGATGGAAAAGCTTACGCAATGGTTTTGCCAGCGAAGAAGAACACCTCTTCAGAACGATAGGGGAAATACCATCTGGACCAGCGGATTTGTGAACGTCAAGATCTTGAAGTACTCTAGCCACTGTACGAGTGCGAAAGTGGATTGGTCCCATAGAGAATTCTACGCGCTCGAGTACAGGGGGAGACAAAGCACAATCTGGGAG
The DNA here is from genome assembly GCA_949715645.1 of Portevinia maculata. Lineage (NCBI taxonomy): Eukaryota > Metazoa > Arthropoda > Insecta > Diptera > Syrphidae > Portevinia > Portevinia maculata. The sequence goes on from OX454526.1 coordinate 88,530,358, forward strand.
CGTTGAGCTGACTGCAAAGTGAGCAGCAAGCAGATTGGCCTTATCTGTAGAGCAGACAGCTGGAATGACGATGTAAATGAGTGTCGGGATAGATGACGAGGCCGAATTCTTGATGTTTTTAACAAATGACCAAAAGTTTTTACTACCAGTGGGACTTTGTAGTATTTTTTGCCTCAACTTTTGGTCATATGAGAATTTGACACGATTAATTTGGGCATTGCAGTCATTTCTGGCTCGTTTAAACTTTTTACGGCTTTCCTCAGATGGGTTGGCTTTGAATAGCCGAAAACTTACCTCTTTTAATCTGATAGCCTCTTTGCAGCTCGAGTCACACCACGCGTTAACCTTGGGTTTGATACTTTTAATCCTGTTAGGGATAAAAGTCTTCATACCCAGGTGAATTATGTTTGTGACCATATCAGCAGCAGCATCCACGTCGCTGTCGAGGAAGCACAGCGACCAGTTAAAACTCTTAAAGAAACCGTTTAATTTTTCCCAATTGGCTTTCTCGTACTGCCATACAGTTCTTTTAGGAGTTTGTTCTTTAACTATGTGGTTGGAGTACGAGAAATTTGCTGATATGATGCAATGGTCTGACGAACCTAGAGGCGATAATACGTTCAAAGCGTATTTATCAGGGTGAGAGGTAAGAAACAAGTCCAATGTGTTGGCAGTTTGGCTGCTAATGTCCAGTATTCGTGTGGGCTCATTTACAAGCTGAGTCAGGTTATTTACCTTAGAAAAGATCTCGATGTACCTTCCTTCGGGTGTTGTCTGACCAGAATGTCGAAGCCAGCTTGAATTGTGTATATTGAAATCGCCCGCAATAACGATTTCAGAACGAGGATGAAGGGTCACAATTCTTGTAATAGAATCAGACAGGGCATCAAACTCATTATAAGTTAAATGTCTGTCCAAGTTGGGGCTTCTGTAAATAAAACAGAAGTGTATTAATTGCCTACGGACATGGAGTTTTAGCCAAATGAAATTAAATTCTGGGTTGGCACATTGGCCATATTGAAACTGAAGTTGGTAGGCTACGTCACTACGTATATAAACGGCGATACCGCGACGGGGAAAGAATAAAGGCACTAAGTTGTACCCAGGTAGACTAAACTCTGTTAAATCAGAGCCAACGCTAACCTGGGTTTCACTAAGTGTCAACTTACTTACATACTTCATTTGACACATCTGTATTTCATTCCACAGTGGCTGACGACATGACCGAACTTTTGGTAGTTCTTGTACTGTGAGATGCTGGTTGATTTGAACTTTTCCCAGTGAACCTTCTGGTTCATCAGAAGATTTTTCCTGTATACTGATGGAATGTCAGTACTTTATTTTTTAGTTCTACAACAGAGCTGCCGAATTTTCTATCTGACCTGATCCTGTAGGGGCTTTCCTAAGGTCCGTTTTACATCAGTGGCGTCATAGCGTTGTATACCTTTTAGAACCAGGAGCGTCTTTTTGTCATCCTTGGCATTATATGTATTTAATTCCATGCATTCCTTCTTCAGAAAATCACGTATTTGGTGCGTGTTTTTCCTTTGTTTTGGTTGTTATAACCGATTAAGTGTTGTTTATATTGTGGCATTTGAAGTTTACACCTTGACCCTTCAAGTGCTTGCTGATTCCTGCTATAGTCAGTCTGATGCAGACGATTCAGGACATTAGAGCAGAATGTACCTCTGCGACAGGTGCTTTGTTGCTTGATGGCCCTGAGGAAACTATTGTATCTGGTGCTTTTAACGACGCGTCATCGCTGGTCACTGGCTTCTTGCATACTGGAGCCTTTTTTGTCGATGTCAGCGGTGAATTAGAGGGTCTCCTCTTCATGTCATCTATGTCCTCGGAGTCCGGTGTTATGTAAGCCCCATTCTAATGTGGGTCTTTTCCACCCTCTTCCTCGGATAGTTCCTCTTCCAAGTAGACATTCTTGTACTATTCACCAATATCCATGTGGGTGATTTCGATTGGTTGCCCATGATCGTCTTCATAGCAAGTCAATGTCTCCAAGCTTGGCTTGCATGGCTAAGAAGAACTCTTTACCACGCGCTTTGATACCAGCCTTACTCTTCCTCCTTTCCGTTTTCCGGGTTGTAATAATGGGTTCCCGGAATTTTGTATATCTGAAAATATTAATCACGGTAAACTTCTGCCGAGTCCTTGGTGTGTGCATTTTATTATTCGCAGGCATATTTGTAGTTTATTTCAATTTTTTTCCGCGCACAACCGTACTTGTCGAACCACTGATAGAAACTGATGAGTGATGACTGATGACCCATACGACACCACATGCGCTGATGATTTTTATTAATTTATTTTCTATTGAATGACCAAAAAGACGACTATGCCAACGACACGCGGTATTCCCAAGCGGTCCCCCATCTAAGTACTAACCACGCCCTACGTCGTTTACCACATGCGCTGATGATTTTAATTCATTTATTTTCTATTGGATGAGCAAAAAGACGACTATGCCAACGACACGCGGTATTCCCAAGCGGTCCCCCATCTAAGTACTAACCACGCCCTACGTCGTTTAATTGCGGTGATCGGACGAGAACCGATTGCTTTACTTTTAAATTCATTTTTATTAATTATTAGCTTATATCAACTTAAATACTAGACAAAAATGATTAAATCTAACTTAAAATTAACAGGATACTTATTCTAGATTATTGATCCTTATGCGGACGCCCTAAACTTAACTCTATCTTATAATTATTGCCTTTCGGCCTAAAAACTATTTTACGAACTAATCTTACATATTATGTTTTCATCGAGAAAATTGTTAAGAAAACTCGGAATCTTTATCAAATTTTATATTTTTATATAAAAAAAACAAATTACAAACTACCTACTCTACTTACTTAAACTACTTAACATATTCTAACTATAATTAGGATTCTGATCACTCGTTGCATTACGAAACAAGTGGTCAAAATCCCAATTGCTTCCCGAGCGCCTGGCAGTCGTCAACGTGCACACGCGCTGCCGTGAGCTGACTGAAGCCTTACAGCGTCAATCTTCTCCCGGAAGCACCACCACAAGTTGACGGGCCTCATGATGGCCTCTCCCAGAAACGACCTAGCTTACTTATTCTAACTTATAAACTAAGAGGATGTTGCCTAGAGTAACGCACCATCTTGGGAGGGCATGTTGACCCCTCCCCCCTCAAAAAGCCACCAAAATTCGGCAAATTGTTTTTCCGTATCGAATTTATCCCTCTCCGCTATTGCGGTACTAAAACGGAGGAGCTCATGAGCATTGGCGACGTCCTCGCCGCGAATGAGCCGCTTATCTCTTGCGCTGCGGTAGCGGTGGTATAATACCGGGATACCATCCCTCGTCTGTACCAGCCCTTTTGCATCAATATGGATAAATGCCTCCGGCGGGATAAAGCCAGACCGGAGCGTACTCTCTATGTACATTTCATTGGGGTAGTAAGCCCCAAAGATCAGACTATTGTCGCTGGCCATCGCCCTTGCAACGTGCCTTCGAGTCACCTTAATGAGGAAATTGTCAATCCTATTCAACTGAGCCCCATCGTATGGGACCTTGTTGGGATAGTATTTTATATAGTTGGATTCAAGCGTTCGGAACAACCGGAGACAGGTCCTAAGACATTGTCTCTCCAAAACCCGATTCTCTTCTATATAACTAGGCGCTATATTAAACCACAATGGACAACCATAAGCGATGATCGGCCTTATAAGGGCCACGTAGCAAATGACCTTCACTCTAGAGTCAAGTTGACTGCTATGAAACAGTCTCCTTGTCAGAGCATAAGCCTTCTTGGCCCCAGCAAGACAAGCAACTATATGTCTATCGAAATATAGATACTGGTCAAGCCAGATACCTAGATATCTAACTACGCTTCTCACCGCCAATGGCTGCCCATTTTGTCCAATAATGGCCAATTTCTTCCAGTTTTTGTTGGTATCCCTAGAGGCCCCAGCCAATGGAGTTCTGAACAAGATTGTTTCCGTCTTCTGAAAGTTGATTTTCAACTTCCAGTCGTCGCAATATCGCTTAATTTGATCGAAGTCACGCTGTAAAAGAATTTTAATGACCTCGATTTTAGGACCTGATCTGTATGCCACCAAATCGTCGGCATACGCTATAGCATGTCTAAGTGAACCCACCAGATCACTCGTGTAAATGTTAAACAGGATCGGTGAATTGACCGCCCCCTGCTGTAAACCGTTTTTAATTTCAAAGACTCTGCTCGAAGTTACGTTGCCACATTTGACAACGAACTTCTTTCCCATAAGCATATTATAGATTACATATAACTAAGGTTTGTGCATCCCCCGCCTGGTCAACTTGTCCAAAAGTCCCTCTAACCATACGGTGTCGAAAGCCTTCTCAAAATCAACCAGAAAAGCACCCGTGCATTGGTTCTTGCATTTATTCCACTGAATGTCGGAAACCAGTTTCGACGCGGAATGAATAGTGTCATGCCTCGCCCTGAAACCAAACTGGTTGTCCGGAACGAGAACCGATCGACTCGATGTGGTATGGTCGATGGCGAAGTTCGTATATACTAAATTTTAATAAAAAGTTACAAAAATACAACATAAAATTTTATTTAAAACTGTTCTAAAATTGTACTGAAATGGAGCCTATTGTATTGAGAACTCTTTTCTGCATGAAAATAATGTAAAGTGAATTCTAAGTATTATTTATGTAATTATTTTTTTTTTTGTATTTTAAACTCAAAGTATATTTATACAATACACAAACAAAAATAAACATAAATTACTTTGTAACAAAACCTTACAAACAAAAATAATTTAATTTTTACACAAATATACCAAATTTTCCATCTGACTGGAATAATGGGTTCAGAGGGGCGGGTTGTACAAAATTGAATACAGTTAAGGATATATGAAAAACTTAACAAACAAATAGATGTGTCGATCGTTAATTGATTCGATTTTCATCTTTTTTATTTTTTTTCAAAAATACAGATTGCAAAAGAATTCTAAAGATGCAGATTGATAAACTGTATCGAATAAAAGCAAATTGTACTTTTGTACTTGAACAAATTGATTTGTTTGAATTCGATACAATTGTATTGACTTTTCCACCCCTGATTTAAAAGCACCTAGACTAAATGATGAGTTCGGGAGAGCACTTTATGTCGCGGAAAATGTCTGCTTGGTTTAAGTACTACACAGTTCGGAATCTTTGTATTTAAGAAAAATGTTCAGAGGCGTCAAATCACACGAACGAGGCGGCCAATTGACTGATATATTTCTTGAAATAACACGATCACAAAACTTCAACAGCTCGATTGTTTGTCCGGCTGTGTGGCAAGTAGCGCCGTCCTTCTAAAACCACATCTCACCAACGTTGAAATCCATGTGATGTACCGATAGCAGTTTCCATAGGCTGTAACGTGGAGGCCATTATCACCAATGCGAAAATTCGCCGCCGACATGAAAACCACACCAAACAGTCAATTATTGTGGATGTTGTTGCATCTCATAAAGCACATTTGGGCTTGTTGCCGTCCCATAGCGCATATTTTGCTTGTTAAGAAAGTCATTTAACCAAAAATTAACTTCATCGCTGAAGATGATTCTACGATAAAGTCCGGGTCGGCTTCAAACATTTCCAGCGACCAATTTCAGAAAGTTCGACGCTTCAAATGGTCAAAAAGCTTCAATTCTTGAGTCAATTTGATCTTATTCTAGTGTAGGCCTAGATCCTTTCACAAAATTCGTCACAATGTTGTTTGGGCCACAATGCCCAGTTCCTGCGAACGGTAGGAAGGAATGGATTGATTTGAGTCGTTGTCGGCCGATGCACTCACGACCACAAGATTTTCAGCACTACTTGATTTTCTTCGCCTTATTGGCACCGGAACATTAAACAGCGAAAAAATCTTCTTCCAAATTACGAATTGCGAGTCGGGTGGGGCGATTATATCGACCGAAAGTTTTAAGTTTTTGCCACCGATTCCGAATTGCGGTAATAAACTTTAATAAATTCTAAACGTTGCTTGTTCGTATACTGAACCTTTATTAAATGGTAAACATCAACAAGCAAAATTGGTGCCACTAAACCGTCAAACATAATACCTACCGGCTCGCCAATACGTTTCGCGAAAAAAAATACAAAATCGCGTGTGTGTGAAAAAAGAAAAAAAATCCACATAGAGCCAGTGCCGGTGGCCGGTGGCAGTGATAACGAAAAAAGCGAAAAAAAAGCAACAGCGTAGGGTCTTCCTTCCGTCCCCCATCCCACTTTATCACTGTTGCTCTTTCTTGACTATTGCATGTGTCGATCGATTATCGTTTGTGCACTTGCAATGTTTGGGTAAAGGCAGCATCGGGCGAATAGCGGGTCGTGAGTTGTTGATTCTGTTAGTGGACCAAACAAATTACCGTACGGGCATAACACCTGCGGTAGATTGTTTTGGAAATCTAACGTATATTTTCAATTCACGGCCTATGCTTAGTTAGCGTCGGAGTTGTGTTTTTTTTATGTTTGTTTTTTATAATGTGTAGGAATTTCGTTGTGGATATCAGCAACATTCGTGGGTTGAGAAAGAATTTTTTTTCATTATACGCCCATGTTTTTCACAACAAACCAGCTGTTTTGGCACTTAGTGAAACCCAGGTTAGCGTTGGCTCTGATTTAACAGAGTTTAGTCTACCTGGGTACAACTTAGTGCCTTTATTCTTTGCCCATCGCGGTATCGCCGTTTATATACGTAGTGACGTAGCCTACCAACTTCAGCCTCAATATGGCCAATGTGCCAACCCAGAATTTAATTTCATTTGGCTAAAACTCCATGTCCGTAGGCAATTAATACACTTCTGTTTTATTTACAGAAGCCCCAACTTGGACAGACATTCAACTTATAATGAGTTTGATGCCCTGTCTGATTCTATTACAAGAATTGTGACCCTTCATCCTCGTTCTGAAATCGTTATTGCGGGCGATTTCAATATACACAATTCAAGCTGGCTTCGACATTCTGGTCAGACAACACCCGAAGGAAGGTACGTCGAGATCTTTGCTGAGGTAAATAACCTGACTCAGCTTGTAAATGAGCCGACACGAATACCGGACATTAGCAGTCAAACTGCCAACACATTGGACTTGTTTCTTACCTCTCACCCTGATAAATACGCTTTGAACGTATTATCGCCTCTAGGTTCGTCAGACCATTGCATCATATCAGCAAATTTCTCGTACTCCAACCACATAGTTAAAGAACAAACTCCTAAAAGAACCGTATGGCAGTACGAGAAAGCCAATTGGGAAAAATTAAACGGTTTCTTTAAGAGTTTTAACTGGTCGCTGTGCTTCCTCGACAGCGACGTGGATGCTGCTGCTGATATGTTCACAAACATAATTCACCTGGGTATGAAGACTTTTATCCCTAACAGGATTAAAAGTATCAAACCCAAGGTTAACGCGTGGTGTGACTCGAGCTGCAAAGAGGCTATCAGGTTAAAAGAGGTAAGTTTTCGGCTATACAAAGCCAACCCATCTGAGGAAAGCCGTAAAAAGTTTAAACGAGCCAGAAATGACTGCAATGCCCACATTAATCGTGTCAAATTCTCCTATGACCAAAAGTTGAGGCAAAAAATACTACAAAGTCCCACTGGTAGTAAAAACTTTTGGTCATTTGTTAAAAACATCAAGAATTCGGCCTCGTCATCTATCCCGACACTCATTTACAACGACATTCCAGCTGTCAGCTCTACAGATAAGGCCAATCTGCTTGCTGCTCACTTTGCAGTCAGCTCAACGCTCCCAGATTGTGCTTTTTCTCCCCCTGTACTCGAGCGCGTAGAATTCTCTATGGGACCAATCCACTTTCGCACTCGTACAGTGGCTAGAGTACTTCAAGATCTTGACGTTCACAAATCCGCTGGTCCAGATGGTATTTCCCCTATCGTTCTGAAGAGGTGTTCTTCTTCGCTGGCAAAACCATTGCGTAAGCTTTTCCATCTGTCCTATTCTTCAGGACTCTTCCCGGGAAGATGGAAAACAGCATTTGTCCAGCCTGTACCAAAAAAAGGCGAATCTTCTTCTCCCTCCTCCTACCGACCCATTGCACTTACGTCCCTTCTTTCTAAGGTCATGGAAACGCTGATAAACCGTCAGCTAATGAAATATCTTGAATCGCGAAAACTTCTTAATGACCGGCAGTATGGTTTTCGCAGCAACAGGTCCACTGGTGATTTGATGACATATCTAACCGAAAAGTGGAACCAATCTCTTCACCAAGGTGGTGAAAGTAAGATCGTTGCGCTTGATATTTCAAAAGCATTTGACAGAGTTTGGCACCAAGCTCTCTTGTCGAAAATGCGTGCATTTGGAATCGATGATACTCTTCTTCAATGGATTAGAAATTACCTTTCGGACCGTTCAATTCAAGTTGTTTTGGACGGCTTCAAGTCTGCAACTCACCAAATAAATGCTGGTGTCCCCCAAGGCTCTGTTCTGTCCCCGACTCTCTTTCTCATTTTTATAAATGATCTACTGTCTGTTACTTCTAATCCAATCCATTCCTTTGCTGATGACAGTACCCTCAGCTTCTCATATTCGTTTCTTGGGTCACGCCCCTCAGCTTCGGGTGTGGAACTGGAACGGCAACGTATGTTAAGCTCATTAAATTCCGATCTTAACAGCATAACTCAGTGGGGTAAAACCAATAGAGTGGAATTTAATGCTTCCAAAACTCAATGCTGTCTCCTGTCATTAAAGCAAAACCCACACACAGTGCCATTATCTATGAATGGCACTTACATCGCTGAAACCGAAAGACTTTCCATTCTCGGTATGTGTGTTAATGACAACCTTCGTTGGAATGACCACATATTCGATGTCGCCAAGAACGCCGCGAAATGTCTAGGCTTCCTTAAGCGTTGTAAGAAATATTTCACCCCTTCTGATCTGGCTACAATTTATAAGGCGTTTATTCGCCCGAAACTCGAGTACAACGCTCATATCTGGTCCGGTGCACCAATAACTTATTTGGAGCTACTTGACAGGATCCAAAAACGCGCGATAAAACTCATTGGCGACCGAGACATCGCGAGATCGATTGACTCTCTTAGTCATCGTCGTAATGTCTCCTGCCTGTCGTTATTTTATCGTTATTTCCACCATAAGTGCTCAAACGAAATAGCCAGTCGCATTCCTCCCCTTGAACATTTCAACCGCAATACCCGCCATGCAGGGAATGCTCATCAGTTCACCCTCAAGCCTGTGTTCGGACGTACAGTGAAGTTCAAAGAATCTTTCCTCAGCCGTACAACACGAATGTGGAATGCTCTTCCCCGCTCCATTTTTCCTACACATTATAACCTACAGACATTCAATACCAACGTGCATCGGCATCTCTCCTTTTCCTCTCACCCTAATTTCCTTAACGCCCGCGCTGTGTAGCTAATACATTATAAGGGTCCCAACAAATCCCTTTAGTGCGCGCTAATTATAAAAAAAAAAAAAAAAAAAAAAAAAAAAAAATAGTAATGACAGTTCACAAAACATATTAAAAAAAACTCACATAACAGAGCGGTACCGGTTACGTGGTAACGTGGAAGCGGTATACAACTTCTCTTGAACTTGAAATTTCGTTAAAAATGTTAGGCAATTGGTTATACCATTGATAATACCCCTGTTTTGTTGGAAAAGCTATCCGTTGTGAAGTAGGATTTTACATGTTTTACAAATACAAGATCCCACTGCGGACCACTGCGAATAAAAGCAGAAGTGAAATTCTGCTGCGGATAGGTTGAATGAACATTGAATGAACTTTTGGTTGGTTCGTTCTTACATGTTGGTACGATTGATACATTGTACGCTTCGTTCGTAGAGTAGCGTTGAAATCTCGATGCAGATATTCGACTCATGAGTTGAGATGGATTTGCAGTTGAGGTGAAAATTAGTAGAAATGATAGTAAAAGGAATGCCATTCCTCTATTTATTTCACAACTAGTACGCGTACTCATCAAAAATATAAAATTCGAACACACAGACGTAAATACACAGCAGTCTCATGCAGCCGTATGAAACCAATTTCAACTCAAGACTCTCATGTCGACTATACGTCGAGTTTCTATTTTAAACATACTCTACGGACGTGCTCCCCTCATTTTGGTAACTTTATATAAAACAGGAAAAAGGGCAAAATTATAAAAACTATCCATTATAGTTGAATACAAATTTTAGAATTAGTTTTTTATAAAAAAACTCTAGCTAGTTTTGGCTTGGCACGGATCTATTTGTTGGATTTGTTGATTTTTTTCTGCAAATTATTCCGACAACTCGAAGCTGTTATCCTAGTAACCAAATTTAAAATTTAAACATAGGGACGGGCTACAGTCCGCTTGGGCGAACTGTTGGATACCCTATTCTTATTCCAATCCTTTATTTTAAAAAATATTTAAGCATAAGTATAAAGGGCACCTAGAGAGACTATATTATAAATTTCAGCTCCCTAGCTCAAACTTTGGTTTTTCAATAAAATTGTTTTAATTAATTTGTGAAAATATTTAAATATGAGTATAAAGGGCACCTACAGAGTCTATATAATAAATTTCAGTTTCCTAGCTCAAACTTTGACTTTTCAGTAAATTGTTTTATTTAATTGTGGACACACCCACAGTGGCGGATTTTAGAAATTTCATCTCCCGAGCAGTTTTAGGAGTCAAAGATCATATATAAAAAATTTCAGCTTTCTAGCTCAAAATTCCATTTTTTCGATAAATTTTGTTTTTTTAGTTTGTGGGCGTATCTGTGGGCGGATTTTAAAAATTCGTAAACTTGATTATTTCGGGCCCCTATCGTTACAATTTCAGCTCTCTAGGTCCAGGTTAAAGGTCTAATTTTTGCCGACAGACGAACGGATGGACGGACGGACATGACTAGATCGACATTACTATCGATGCTGATCATAAATATAGTAACTTTTAGGGGTCTACGGACAATATTAAGGTATGTTACAAACTTTCAAGCAAAATAGGGGTATTAACATACAGATTTTCGCGAAGCTACCTTTTTCAGAAAGTTGCAATCCATCTTTTTACTACTTTAACCTAAAGTTCAAAATGTTCATTAGTTTTTTATCACTAAATAATAATTTCTTCTTCAAATACTTTGTGATTACATAAATATAACATAGTTTAAAAAAAAAATGGCCCACCCGCGTTCGACTAATTCTGAAATTCTTCGGACACTAACGTTGTCACGAACTACCCGTCTCAGCAATCCAATTTATAATGCTGAGATCTATGCTATCCTCATTCACACGCGTGCATTGCTTTGTGAAGAAAAGAAGGCGAAACATTTGTTTGGCTTTCTGTCACCTTTGCGTAAAAACTTGGTTAAGCTTTTAAATCTTTAATTGGGTTTCCAAATAACAACTATATCAGTGCTGAGACAGGCATAAATGGCAAACGGTCCTACAAATTATGGCAACAACCTAAAGAAGGTAAAGTTACTATCGCGACAATATGCCGCGAATTATTTATGTTTGCCCTGGAACGAAAAATATTCAAAATAATGCACCTCAAAAGATTTGTTTGGTTGCTTTTTGTCAAGGTCGACTCGTGACTTTTTCAACAAAATTAACTCTTACTCTTGCGACCTGCACTTTTTAATTGTTTGTACCTACTTGTACATTAACTGATATAAAACCACTTAAATAGTAATAAAGTCGTAAATGGCACAAGGTGAGTCGCAGAATTTGGTTGATTTTGTATGCTCGTAGAACTTTGTACGTTAATTATACGGATGTTTTTTTATGCATTCATCTTTAGTCATCAAAGTAAGTGCAAGCTACAGCATACCAAACGTTAATAAAAGTAAGCCCTCAGCTCTCATACATACCTCAATACAGACATTCACTATACATACAATACATACACACATATATAATGTACAGCAGATGCAAAATATAAGTAAGCAAATTACAAATAAAAAAAAATAGCTTACCGAATTATTATCTTCCAACAGTTTTACATTAGTATCTGCATCTTCTCCCAAACTTGACGAAACTGCTTCATTATTTTGTTCATTATTATCTGGACCTCTGTTACGGTTATTATAAAAGAATCTGGATCCAGATTGTCCATTTACCAAGCTGATTATGATTGCAGTTGTGATTAAAGCGGAACCCACCAGGGATTTCATTTTTTGTGTTTATTTACGAAGTATTTGCTCACCAAATACCTGCTTCTATAATTGAGGGAAAGTCAGTTTGAGTTCCTTGTTTCTTTTTTTGAAAGATTTATCACATGGAGTGATGTCTAAAAGAAAAAATTAGCACAGTATAAACTTGTAGGGTTTTCAACAAAAGCTTTGAGCTTAGAGTATTAATATTATTATTAGTATATGCATATTTGCTATTGGCGAACCCTACAGGCGTACCAGTGCGGATGCTGTGAAGTGGATACAGATCATAACCTCTTCAAGAAGAAGGTTTATTATGCGCTGGACAACAAAAGCAGATAGGTAAGGTTAATCAGTTGAGTGCAGAGAAACCAAATGAAAAACCTATGAATTTGCGAACCAAGGCCGAGGCGTTTATGAGATTCTGCAAGCCATTAACAGAATTGCCAGAAAGTTCTTCTAAGTCCTGAAAGAAATGTCTTCTGAGAAACTTATGTCTAATGTGGTAGATCATTCACGTCTTCTTCGTCACCATACTGGCTGTTTGCACTGAGTTTTGTTTTCGAGATAAGTGCTGCTTCTACTCTTAAATTTTTGTGGATTATATTCTTCCGGAAAGTTGTCCCTTAGAAACTTATTTCAATTGTTATTACTTTGTGAGAGAAAATTGAACATTGTAAAACATTGAGAGCAAAGAGGTTCTTCTAGGCAAATTTGCACAAGTAGTGCTGGCAGTGCCATCAACTCAAGTCTCTGTTGAACGGGCTTTTACCGCTCTACCAGTTTTTTTTTGCCAAAAAAAAAAAACAGAAACAAATTTTCAAGGAAATATTAAAATATGTAATATAATTTTCATGTAAAATCACTTATTTTTCTTTTGAGAACCATTCGCGAACGGATCTCCAATAGTTCGCACGTGATGAATTCGCAAACGAACTATATTTTACAGATCGCAACAGATTTGATTCGATCGCGAAAACGAATTTTATTTTTAAACGAACCGAAAAATAAGGTTCGCGATCGAATCGGAAATCAAATTCCTTTGCGACCTTTTCATGAGAAAACGAATCATATTTTATAGTTCTGCGAACCTTGGTTATCCCTAGGCTTTGGATTAGATAGCATCCATTCGCAAAACTCGGGCAATGAGAGCCACCCCTGTAGAGAGGCTGGCGGCGATTCTAAATATAGGAACACTTCATCTTCTCACACAACAATCTACCGAAGTCTGTTTGTCGGCTAAGTGGAAGCTGACAATTTGAATGCGACCGAAGTTGATATGGATGTGCATCCAAATGAGTATTGGAACATATTTAAAAAAAAAATAAACATGGGGCGTTAATCTCTTACAAGGCTTGAAACCTAGCATTTCCAGCTTTGTGTGTGCGAAATTATATTTTTGGCACGAATGGAAGGGACCTACAATTTGTTTGCCGACTCCGAACGGCTAATTTGTGAAGCTTCTCAGACTTTCGCAAGAGGTGGGGCAGTGGAAAAAAAACTCTAGATGTTCCTGGGTCCTGCGTGATTTGCACCTGAGATCCCTGAGGCAATGGACGTACATTTTTTTATTGATTATTATTGGTAAATATGTACATACTTATGTATGGAGTGACCCTGGCACAGGATCATGAGATCTGTGAAAACTAAATTGATTTGAGACAAAAGCTACACAGACACTCTACTATGTGTGAACAAATCGAGTGGAAGAATGATATCCAACTCGATGTTCTTGAAGTGTTGTATAGTTAAAGAAATGCGAATGCAGCGTGATTTTTTCAAAGTCTTGACTGAGAAAATTGTTATTGGGGCCTAGAGTCTTATGTCAGCTTAACCTTAACCAGATACGACTATACCCACAATTTAATAGACCACCCTGTTCCTAAATAAATGCTTTAGTAAATATGCAAACAAGTCATTTAATTTATTTTCCTAACGAACATTAAAAAAATAAGACTCAGAACTACTGCACGATAAGGAGTTGTTTGAAAAAATGCGTTCCGTCAATTAACATGAGAATTTTAAAAGTACTTCTACGAGTAAATCTACACAATTCGCATTTTTTTTTCGCAAACATGCACATTGGTTATTAGCACCAAAATTTAAAGATGGAAGAATCAAAAATTACAACTCTCTCAATCATTTTCATCTCATTGTTCTATGTATGCAAATTATTTACAATATTAATTTTGAATTCATCTGATTTGTTTTTTTGTGTTTGGTTAATTATATTTTTTTTATTGAGATGAGAATATTGAATAATGTTGTAGTGGAAAACACAATTTAACCTAAAAGTAGCAAAGAGCATTGGTATATCTCCCTTGTTATATATCTCAATATTTTTTTTTTATTTACTGTTTTACTTATTTACCTGCTGTGCTCGTATTATAATGTCACTTTTTGTTTGTTTTAAAATTGATAAACAAGTTTTAGCTACGTGTTTCAAACCGGTGACGAGAAAAACAGATTCAATTGTTTGTTTTATGTACTATGTAATTTGAAGATTGAGCTATTTCTTAGCTGTGTAGCCGAGAATATTTGTCTATACAAATAACTTTCACTTTTGAGTGAATTTGAAATGTTTTCATTTAAATTAAGTTTGTATGGAATTTATTCTACCTGATAGGGCAAATTACATTCTAATTGGGGAAAACTATAGAACAATTAACATGCACGAAGTGGTAGTTAGCCTCTGCCATTAGAATATTAGTACATTGGTATTTGTACCTATGTGTGTTTATTTTAAGTCAATAAACAATTTGGTGTCAATTGGTTTAGGTCTCTAGTTTTATTTAAAAAGTAAAGTTAAGGATCAATTTGTAGCATTGTCGATTTTAAACATATCTAATAACAATTGTTACGAATGTGTTGAAACAGAAAAAATATAAATAAAATATTAGGCATTAACGGCTCAAACAGTGCCTAAAACATAGCGTCTCCAACCATTTGCCTGTGCAAAGAGGAATGGACCTACAATTTTAAGCCGAATCCGAACGTGAGAAACTTTTCATGACAATATTGATACTCTGCAATGTTTGTCAGACGTTCGCAAGAGGTGGGGCAGTAAAAAGAACTTAAGGTGTTACTAGACCCCGATGTGAATTTAACCTGAGACCCTTAGATTAAATTGAAGACTTTCTCTTTTTTTTTTTTTTTTTTTTTTTTTAAAGGAAATCCAAATCCCAGAGCACTCAGACTCGGCAACGGTCCATTGTACTACCAGGCAGAAATCCTCCTTTTGGTATAGAGGCATGTGAATGGGTGGCGTATGTTGTTGTTCCCCATGGGGATTGAACCTGCACCGCATGGGTAACAAGCCAACACACTAACCTCTACACCGTCGCCACCCTCAAGACTTTCTCTTAGTCCTCAATATAATTTTCAATAAGGCATATTCAAAAGAGAGATCCTGCGATTACCCTCAAAAAGACAATAATTCCTTAAAATGTAGCATTTCCTATTCATTCTACTAGGCAGACATCTAATACTCACCGTTTAACAATGAGCTTTGACCAAAAAGAGCATTTTTATAGGGAGAACAAGGTAATTTTGGAATTCGCTTTGAGAGAAATTTTTTATATATCTGAAAAGCATTCCGAGGCGCTTGTTCAACACTATAGGTTTGCATTTTCTTAGAAAAAAACACTACTAAGTTAACACTCTAAAGCGGCCTGTAAACGATCGGCCGGGGATATAAATATTTACTGGGAGTAAATAAAAAAACAGTCTTATAAAGGGTCTTTCATTAAAGACTTGACAACTTCTTTCTTAAATAAAATGCAAACTACTTGAGATATCTTTTAAAAAAATTATTGGGTTGAATTACTATTAAAACATTTATGAATGGAAGTCGACTTCGTTCATATGTCCACCACGGGAACGTATGCAGCGGTCGAAACGTTGAACCCTATTTTCGATGACACGGCCGCACATTTCGACCGATACGGCCGCTAGTTCTCGTTCAATATTCTCTGTGAGCTCCTCTAACGTCACTAGCTTGTTGCCATAGACGTTAGATAGATTTAGTGTAGCCCCATACAAAAAAAGTCTAGAGGCGTTGAATCACACGATCTCGACGGCCAATAAACGGGTCCGTTTCTCGATATAACACGTTTACCGAACTGAGACTTCAACAACTCGATTGTTGCACCCGCTGTGTGGCTTGCGGCACCGTCTTGTTGGAACAACATATCGCTGATGTCCACTTCATGCAATTTCTCAAAGAAATAACGTTCCAACATGTCTCTGTAGCGAATACCATTTACCGTAACGTGACGATCATTTTCATCGAGGAAAAAAAACGCCCAATGACGCCACCGGCATGAAAACCGCATCAAATAGTGACTTTTTGCAGATAAAGTGCTGTTTCATGAAGCACATGAGGGTTCTCAGCAGTCCAGTAACGCATATTTTGCTTAATGACGAAGCTGTTTAACCAAAAATGCGCTACATCCCTGAAAATGATTTTGTGATGAAATTCTTCATCTTCTTCAATCATGCAAAGAGCCCAATTCGAGAACGTACGTCGCTTCATATGATCAAGTGGCTTTAGTTCTTGAGTCAGCTTGATCTTGTAAGGGTGTTGGCCAAGATCCTTCCGCGAAATTCGCCATGATGTGGTCTGGGAGAGGCCCAATTCTTGAGAACGCCGTCAAATTGACTGATTTGGCTGGTTTGCGACGGACGCCTCTACGGCAGCAATATTCTCTACACTTCGTGCAAAAAGTAGTCTTTCTGGCACGGCAACACCAAGCAGCGAATATTCTGACTCAAAGTTGTTTACTAGACTATATGTACGGCCAAAAATTAGCGTTAACGCTCTTAAAGTTGCGACAACCGACTCGGAATTTCGGTAATAAATTTTAATTATTTGTAAACGTTGTTGCTTCATGTACTTCACCATGATGAAAATGATTGATTTTACTGAATATTTTGACATTGATAGTTCGGTAATCGGTTTAAGGGTGCGTTTACATTGAAAGTTAGAAGTTGTCAAGTCGCTAATGAAAAACCCTTTATAATCTAGCTGTGGAGTGAAATAGCGCCAGACGAAATAAGGCCAAATTTAAACAGTTCGCCTTATTTCGCTATGTGAAAGTGAAATAAGGCCAAACGAATTCACTTACCCAAAGCGCAATAAGGCGAAGAGCTAAAATAAGGTCTAATTAACGGCGCAGGCACATCAGTCCATGGGATGTAAGTTCCGAATTCTTTTTTCGGGAATTTTTAATAATATACCCAACCTCGCACCTACTCCAAATCCAAAGTGACCCTAACGAAGGGCCGTGGAGGGGTAACAACTTGTTTAGCATTGAGTAAAAATGCGAAAATATTCGTACCTATTCGTATAATTTCGTAAGAAAAAAAACGGACCTAGTCATAGGTAGGTTTTATCTTTGCTTTACCGAAAAGGTTATGATCTGGACTAAAGGTGTCTTATAGCTAAAAAAAAAGTGTGCAGCAGGGACGCACGCAGTAATTCATGTATCAAAACATTAGGTCCGTTCGCGTACTTTATGTGAAATGAAAACTGCCCAATCTCCAAAATCGAGACTTTTCTTTGAAATGAGAGGATTCTCTCATTTCTGTGTGAAATTCTGTGTGAAGAAAAATGAACGAAAGTACGTTTTTCTTTCGTTCATCTTTTTACCATTTTCTCAGTACACGAACGCATTTGTGTAGTTTTGTATGAAAGTTTATATAAATTTGCGTTTGCATATTAGTTCGCGAACGGACCTATTATGAAACACATGTGCAGTAAGAAATTGCCTTCATTCAGTATGCTTTTTGCTTGACCTAAATATCACTGAACCACCAGCACACTAAAATGTTAAGCATTGTCATAGAATTTCACAGCACTAATCATCAAGCCGGAAAAGTTTTACCAAGTTTTGCTGTTCAAATACAATCGGTGCATCAAGATTAGAAATAGATACATTCATTTTGTCATTTAACATACACAATCATCTTTCTGCACGGTTCTTGGTGCACAGCACCTCTGTTTCACCTATTACCCTTTCACCTTATTGCATCCCTACTGGGCTGCCTGTGGGGTTCGAGCTTAAATCGTGAAAAAGACAATACAAATGAGGTAGGCCAAAAAACTCCTGGACCACACAATTGCGATAACACCAGCATTTGATTGGTTTCAGTGAATAATGTGATATAAAACCAGGAGACTTGCCGATACTTTTTGAAATCGAAATAACGAGCAGGGGCCTATACCACAATACTTGTTAAACATTTTGTTTAAATTCGAACTGAATATCACTTGTTAAACAAGACTAGTTGTATTGTGGTACAGGCCTCAGGCGGATTATTAGGTATTCTGTTAAGTGGGAGGCCCTTTAATATAGAACATAACCTTGCGTGTTAAATTGTCGTATAATGGGTTTTTTTAACTTTGTACCGCTAGCGCGGGTGATATGCCCCAAATGGAATCTTGTTCCAGTTCAATTCACGAACCTGGCAACTTTTTAAAGCCCAAGTTGTTCCTATCTATATACATTATTTTCATGCATCATGGGTTTTAGGTTTATGGTAGAAAAGCCGCTTTCGCTTTGTTAAAACATTCCAAACTCCCGGTTCAGTTATTGCATGTGATACGAAAATGCGCAGGAGAATGCATATCGCCTAATTTATCTTCCTTCGTATCCCTTCTAAAGTATAGCAATTTTTGTTTCTTCCATTTAATTATATTTCCGCCGAGATGCACAAATCCACCCTCCTTTATGACCCGATTCAAAACCTAGGTATCTACATACATACATACGAGTATATCGAGATAAGTGATGCAAACTCAAACGCGCAATTTTGCAACTTAGCACTCAAGCAGTTTTTTTTGACAAATAATGTAAGCTTTTAAAAAAAGCTCGTTATTAAGTTAGGCACCACAAAATATCATACCCGTTAACAAGTTGTCTATATTAATTATTACACGTTAATACTATTTTATTCGCAACTAATCAATTAACAAGCTTTCAAATTGGCAAATCAATTTTAAACACAAATCCACTATAAGCTTTTTTTTCAAACACATTAATCTCCGGTAATGTAGTTTAATTCTTTTTCTTTTGAGTTCGAACAGGAAGTAATAGAAAAAATACTAATAGGAAACAAAACAACTTTGTTCAGCTTGACTGCGTTTCGCGTATTATTAAATTTGTTTATCGAAGTACGATAGTGGAGCAAAACAAACTATAACAACATTTATTCCAATGAACCAGTTTTCAGATGCAGATAGACTATGTAGTACTTTGTATATATGTACATATATATATATTTTAATTCTTAATAGCACGCATGAAAAGTTTAATAACACTTATGGGGGCCAAGTTAATACAAACACGTTAATTTATTTATTTATTATAATAAATTGAATTATTTAAATAACGAGAAACTGGTATTCACTTTTTATTTATTAATGTCAACATATAACTTCAGATCTAGCACTCAATGGATTATTCGAAATATAATCTTTAAATAAAAATAATATCTTATTTTGTTTACCCACGAACAAGAATCAACTACGCGCAATGAGATATCGTATAAAACTGATATTGCAAAGTTGTATCTGACACTCTTTAACCGTTGATTAGTTACTTCGTTGCATTTACTCTCCTCGTGTGCCAAATGCCAACAGGTATTTATATTAAGGCACGTACAAGTCGAACCTACAGGTGTTTTCGATAGCAGTGATGCCCCTTCTTGCATTTGAGATTGGTTCACTACTTTATTTTACTACCTACTGGAACCAATTTCAAACAGACGCACACTTGAACGTGATTCCATACAAATTCATCACGTACCAATTGTTGGCACATAAAATATATGTGGGACACACTACCATTCATAATAACGTTATCGAAAAGTAATAAATTTAAATTTATTACTGCTTTTTATCTTAGGGGGCAGCACTGGTTGTAATATATCTATACTCAACTCCGTTCTCTGTGTTATCACTATCAAAGGGTACCCTCCCAGACCCGCTGCAATTGCCTATCTTAGTGCGTTAACTCTCTTAATAATAAAGTTCATGCGATATGCGAATACATAACAGAAACTGAAGTATCGCCCGAATGAGGAGAGAAGAGAGACTTGGGGACACAACCAGACTTTATTCAAACCTGTTCAAAAGTATAATGTTGTCTTGTAATAAATTAAGAGGTTGATTTTATCAGATAGTGATACAAATACCACTTTAGTTATGTCCGCTGCTGTCTGAAGACCATGTGTCATTGGCGTCGGTAAATGATGACTAATCGAACAAAATTCCAGCATTGGCTGTTAGTAAAACAAATATCTTAAATCTTAAATGACGCGCAATCAAAACTTTCAATGAACAACTGATCGTCATAGACATTTTTTCCCGCCAGATTTAATAAAACAACAAATACCATGTCCTTTTGTACAATGGACCAGTCCAGTATTGAGTTTGGGTGCTCAAGTGTAGAAAGTCTCGCAAGCGCACAAAAAAAAAAAGAAATGTCATTTTGTCAAAAACCCGAAAAAAATCATAGGTAATTAATACTGATTCTCGTACTGAATAAGTCTCAGCGTTGCCGTTTAATGACTACAGTAGTCACATTCTGTTCTCAAAAACCTATTCGTGGTAGAAATATCGATACAATTTCGATAGACAGTTGAGTTTTATCGTAAGTTCTTAAGTCCTGTCATATAGCTCCAAATAAGATGTTGGTGCATTATCTCAGATTGGTTTTCCAATTAGTCAACTCGAAAGGCAAACCTGCGATGTGCTCGGTCATTTTTAATCGAGCTCATCGAGCGAGCCCTGAGCTAGTTCAGAGATAAAAAAGAAATACAAATTTTGTGCTCAGAGCTCTCCGAGCCAATAAAGTAACACAGTTCTTTTTTTGACAGCTCAGTGCCCCGCTCGGAGCTAAAAAAGAAAAACGCCTAATGTTGATGAAGTTGATGAAGTTAAAATTTTGCATTTATTTTGTCTATCTACGAAAAAAATAAATGAAATAATTTTTGTTTTAAAAACAAGAACCTTTTGCTCTGTCTTGTTGGATGTACCAAGCTGTTTATTTTTATATCAACACAGTTCCAAGAATGTTCAAAATGGATCTTATTTAAGTGGTTACTGAATTCTTTCGACAGAATGTAGATACCTACATTCTTCTCCACTAATTCTGACTGTTTTTATTAGTTATTTTTTTATTTCTTTTGCATTTTTTTTATACGTTGAACTTGATCAACGAACTGTATATTTTGTTAAATAAAAAATCAAAAATGTTCACTGTCCACTATCCGTTTAAAATTGTTCAATATCCCTTTCTTCCAAGCCAATTGAAATGTGATAAATTTTGACAGTTGAAGTGAATAATTTATCGCATTCGAAAGTTACAGAACACCGATTTATCACATATTTCAAGGGGTTTCATTTCCCAATGTTCCATGTGGTATAGTTTTCGCATCGCATAGTTACAGAACACGGAAATGTGATATAATGAAATTTTGTTTTAATTCACATCGTTCATGTGATAAATATAACGATGCGATAGTTACAGAACACGGGCACTGGAACGATTACCTGGCACCCCAGATGCTTTCAGATAAATTAGATTAGATTCTCATAGAGGTTTGACTAGGTGCCCTTATGACTGCGGCCACTTTGGCGCCTATCGTGATTTCCTCGTTTTACTTTAAAGCTCGCTCATGAAGCCGGATTTATTGATAAATTCAAGTCTTTTAGCGAGATAACAGTTATGTGATCTGTTTCTAGGAAGGGTTTACCTAGGATTAGTAGATGTGTTTTTGTTAGGCAGTCACAGTGGCACAGAATATTTTTCTTCGTTGCACATTTGACAGATATTATCTTCAGCTAGTCAAATAGCCAGACTATGTTTTTCGACTCTACAGTGCCTCATCAAGAATCCGGTGACCATATGTATCTGCCCCCTGGACAGTTGTAGTGTCTATCTTTAAAGCAGTGTACTCCAATGAGCTGCGCTTTCAATTTCAATTCCGTGGTAGACTTTGTGGATTTTTTTTTGCCATCAGTCTGGAGGTGATATCAGAAAAGCCGGTCCTTTAAGCCAAGATGTTCCAAGGCTTGGATACCTTTGCCTTTGTGCCAATTGGTCGCCCCGTCAGCCATATTTAGCTTGGTAGAAACCCACCTCTATTCGTCCTCTGTAATACGATACATCCAAACGTTAAACTCTCAAAGAGTGCAGATAGGAAGCGTTTGAATGTAAATTGGTCAATTCCCAACTCAATTGACCAATTTACATGCAAGCAAACGCTTCCTAACTGGCAGCTTCACGACACCTGTAACATTAAAGAGTTATTGAGGTGATATGAAAGGCTGCTTCCAGGGCGGCACGTCACAATGGTTCTGGACTGCAACAAAAAACTGTTCAAGGGTATTCAACTTATCAGCTTTGAGTGACGGTGTTGATTATATCTTCAGTGTGATAAAATTCAAGATTTGATCCGGCTGTCCAAACAACATTACCAGCGCAGCATTTATACGTGGCACACAGTTTGAATTGTTAATTAAACTTTGCACAGCAACAAAGGTCCTATCCTTGAGCACATTCTGGAGTCGATGCTGATTTTCCTCATCAGTAAAGCCGCAAAGTCTTGTTGTCCTATTATAGCTGACTATATGTGACGCCACTCCTTTGGATTACCACTTAAGCTACGTAAACATCCAGCAATTTGGCTGCAATTTGGTTACTTGTCACTCTTCTCGTAGATGACTGTTATTCAACGAAAACAAACGCGCTCGGCTGGTATTGATATTCGTTTGATGGTGTATGCTGGATATTATATGTTGCCTCTGGATGATGATGACGTGAGGACCATCGCCGCTGCACTTTGGCTGCTTCTTCGCACTAACAGTGGTGCTGGTTGAATGGAAACAATGATGCTATAGGTGGTTAAACCGATGAGTGCACAAGTATTTGTTGAGGCATGGTTATTGGGTGGTGCCAAGGGTAGGTTGACAATTGAAGTGGTACATGTTGTTTTGGCCCACGTGAATTTACGTTTGCATATTTAGCCCACCTTTAAGCCTTGACCTTTCAACGACAACGTGAATTTAAGTTTGCATATTTAGCCCACCTTTGGGCCTTGACCTTTCAACGACAACGCGAATTTACGTTTGCATATTTAGCCCTCCTTTGAGCCTTGACCTTTCAATGACTCGGCATTTGGCTTGTGTTCACCGTCCCTGATTACTTACGAAGAATGCATGGAGTGGCGGATCTAGGATCTCGTCCGTGGAGGGGGGGGGGGGTGGGAGGGGGGTCCATAAAATGTATGCTGTCATGACCTAACTTAACCTCATTTTCTCATTCTTTTGATACATTTTGCAGAAACTACGATAGTGCCGCTTGTGTGGACACACGGTTACCACTGCAAACAATTTTAATTCGAAACATCTACTTCGCGACACAGTGTCGATAATTTTTTGATGCACAGATATGTATATGCACCAGTTATGAGTGGCGAAGTAAACGGAGTACAAGCCCATATCAGGTCTCATTTTCCTCTTGCAATCTACGTTCATTGTGCCGCGCATAGCTTCAGTTTGGTCATCAATGCCGCATGCGGAGTATCGGGTATAAAAAATGCGTTAGGAACTATCGGAGCAATAGAAGCATTTTTCCACTGGCCGAAGAGACAAATGATTTTAAAGAAAGACATTTTCAAAATGCCGAAAAAGAGTGACCGGAGAAAAGAAAAATTGAATTCTTTCGCTGTTTCAAGATGGGCTCAGTCTCATGAAGCAGTTTCAACTTATCTCGAACTTCAACCGGCCGTTATAGAAGCTTTGGAAGAAATAAAAAAGTGGAAAGATCGAGAGACTTCACAAAAGGCTTCTCAGCTTTTGACCGCGATTTTGACAATCGAATTTCAAATCTTCTGTCATATAATGGAATCGATCAATTCTATCGTCATGCCTCTGAGTCGGGAATTACAGACGAAAAATCAAGATCTAGGAGAAGCCACACATTTTTGTATCATTTACGAAAATGTAGCTGAAATCTGTTCTTAATTTGAAATTGCCTCGTCGTTGCAGTCAACAGAAAAACCGTTGCAACGTTGAAACACAAAATGTCGAAGATTATTACAGAATTGCCTTCTACATTCCATTCCTTGATACTTACATTTTTCATCTCCAAAGTCGGTTCGAAAAACAAAAATCGATCTTCCACAGTTTCGGACAACTATTTCCTTCCAAGCAGGAATTTGATGAGGAAAAATGCGCAGATCTTTACAAGTTTTATGACGAAATATTGGACTGTTCAGAAAGGAATTTTATCTCAGAGATCAGAATGTGGAGGCAACGGATCTTTGATCAAGATATTCAAAATACGCTCGATGCACTATCAGTGAGTAACTTCAGATCGGAATTTTTACTTCCAGAATCAGTTTCTATAACCCATCGAATACCTAACTTTCAATTGTTACGTTATTTTTTAAGTTATCAATGAAAAATGTTTCAAAAACGTAAACACGATCTTACGAGTATTGGCAGTGTTACCCGTAACAACAGCAGCTCCAGAACGATCATTTTCGACCCTAAGAAGAATAAAAAAACTATCTTAGAAGTACAATAGGACGGGAGCGCATGAATGGACTCGCTTCTTTGAGTATCCATCCTGAAATTGGACTAACGGAAGACGAAATTCTGCAAGAATTCTTCAAAAAACCGCGGAATTTTAAAAACGATTGAGATTTTCTCTAGATTTCGCACTATTGCTAATATGTTGTAGTAACATGAATTGAATAATAATAATATTATGCATGACAAAATACGAGAAATCATTTATTTGCACATTACAATCTTTTTTGGATTTTCGAATCGTAAAATAGAATATGCAAATTTTCGCCGACAGAATACAAGCATTTCAGATTCAGGTTGGTTCGGACCGCTCTGGGGGGGGGGGGGGGGGGGGGGGTCCGGACCCGATAACAGTATTGAACCAATTACCAAAGCAAGTGGCAGCAAGACAGTTGTTGGCGGATCATTCGTAGTGGACGATTGAATGATATGTTTATGCCCCAAAGGCAATGGAGCTTCAAAGTTCTTTGTTCTTCGAATGCTGCTAATGCGTGTGGATTTGAATGCTGTGTAACAATATGCTGACATTTGGAAGACTAAGGTGCGCTTAGTGTACCGCTCGCCACAGCTCTCGCATTCGACAACAACGATATTGCCGGCATCGTAGGTAACTACCTAACAGTTGCAGATATTTGCGTTGATTTTATTGGGTCTACGTATACGTTAACTGTCGATGGCTGGGTTACACCCGAGCGCGCCCCCGATAGTAAAGCGATACCAACGCATGTGGTAGTTGCTTTTTGGTGTCGTAGAAGAGATGTTCCATAATGTGAATGTGGAGTGTCCTTTTGGCAGTTACTGACCACCTGCACAGGCTTCACATCCGAGATCCTGGTTCGTTACGAAGCTATCGACTCCAGCATACATGAAGTGAAACCAGTTTTTATATATGCCACACGCCACCATGCTGTCTTCTGAATCAGGATCGCTGCATAATCGGCAATGATATTCTCTTATAGGGTCTGTTAAATCCATCGATAATACTGGATTGTGTTTCCGCTGGTGTTAAGCGGAGAGGCTATGGGCAATAGTTGGAATGAGTTTATAGCCCATTTAGTTGCTCCTTCTTCGAATAGATCTGTTGCTCTTTTCCAATCCTCTCTGGACGGGTTTTTGATTCTGAACTTTGACTAAATGAGTTTCAGCTAAGAGCTTAAACGTCTGAAGGCCGTCCGTGTTTTTTTGGTGGCGATGGTGTAGCGGGTAGTGCGTTGGCTTTTTACCCGTGCGGTGCAGGTTCAATCCCCATTGGGAACAACAACATACGCCACCCATTAAAAGGAGAGAACAACACCTTGTTTCTCCCACCTCTACACCAAAAAGAGGATTTCTTCCTGGTATTACAATGAACGGTTACCGAGTCTAAGTCTCTGGGATTTGGATTTCTTTTATTATAAAAAAAAGAAAAAAGGTAATTAAACCGTTGAGCGTCGGTTTCGAAAGCCATTTTGCCGATCGTTTATAAGCCGGGTGAATTTTTAAATGTTTGGTCTATAATCAACTTCCCATTTATTTTTCCATTACTTTTGATTTCAATGTTTTTTGGAAATCGCATTTATAGGTTTGGTCTACTGCGTAAAAACTAACCGCTGGTATTTTTCGATTTTTTGACACGATATCCATCTATTTGGGAATTCTCTTTTTTTTATTAAAGTAATCAGATATCATCAAATGCGTTTAGCGATTGTGAAAAAGTGTGCGATAATTTTGATGGAAATACGTCAAAACCATTCTGAATATCTTAGCAATGGAAAGAGATAGAACAAAACTAATAACTTATTTGAAAAGCGAACCCCCAAAGCACAAACCTGCATACCTAGTTCAAAAAGTGAATTTTGGCGTATACGGCAAATCAATGTTGGGGCGACGTTTTGACAACATGGAGAGTAACTCGCTTTTTCCTTTTCAGCAACTTTTTAATCAATAATTTTGGGATGAGGGATGAGGAATTTAAGCGTTTTAAAGAGCACAATATCAGCTTTCTAACGGTTCTTATTTTAAATTCCAGTAGGTCGGTTCCTGCAGGAGTTATGAACTTTCAAAGTCAAAAGTGTCTTTTTTGCTTTGAATAATTTGGTCAAGAACAAATGGGAGGAAAGAACCAGGTTTTAAAGAAAAGGCTTATCCAGGTTAATTTTTTTTTTTTCTGAACCCGTGGAGATGATACAATTTTTTAAAAAATTAAGTGATCAATATGTTCTTCTTTCCCTCAATCCTCAGGGGACAGTGGTACATGTAGATTTATTTAAAAAAATATTAAAAATCGAAAAAAAAATAAATGTCGCTGGTAAAGTTCAGAAGGTGTCACAAAAGGCGTCCAAAAGCATAAAAACTGGTCCCAGATATTTTTTTATGAAAAGATTCAATGCTTCGTAGAATAAAAGTAATTTATTCATATCGATTAAGAAATCTTATAATGAACGTTTTAGAAAATTGTTGGTTTAGAGACATTTTTTTTTAAATTAATCAACCTGTCCATATTACAAAAAATCCTTTTACCCTTAAACAATTAAGGCAGCTAACCGATCACCGCGCACTTCACATATTTAAGGTGTTATGCTTATGCGTCTTCAAATGAAGATATTTTGCGATCGCGGTTGAGTGTTTGTCTCATTTTTTCGTTGTCCAGTCACACATCCTCAAGAAATATTGGTACATATATGCATTTGCTGATCAATAACCCAATGCATAATGTGTTTATAATATACAACAGCAACAGCAATGCAAAATTTCGGTATTTAGAGAAAGTAGCAAACTCATGCGTCTTCACATTTAGTTTTTTTGTTTGGGGTTGAAATTTTCTACACTGGAGACTCGACACTGGATCACTCAGACTTAATAGGTCCTATTATACTACTAACACATGTATGCAGATTGTTTCGGATAGCAGGCTTAGGCCAGGTCGTCCAAACTTAAGTGAAATTATGAGAAATTTGTTTTCTCTTCGTTACACATAAGAGAGATTTGCAGCAAAAATACAAACGTACCCCTGGTTCTGAAAGATGTCTTGCTCAATCGACGATTGAGACAATAGTTACAAGACGAACAAGACTATTTTCCACCACACAGCATCGTCGTTGGGGCATGCCAAAGATACACATTTACCCGCAACCGCAATTGAAAAAAGGGAAATTGGCTTGTGTGCTAAACTTTTTAAATATTTATGTATGAAAACTTAACCGTTGTTCTTCTGCGGAATTTTTATTTTTGCATGCGAATTACCGGCAGATTTTATATGTATCTACATTTGTACACAAGTTTTTTATGACCCTTACGACTATGAAGTTTTATTAACCTTTTAATCCTTTTATATTCCTTGAAATGTTCTGAAAAATGGCAAAATAAATTGGCAAAACCGATAAAGTAGAGATAAACATTAAACATTTCATTTCATCAAAATGTGCTAAGAGAGTAATAGGGACATTTTTGGGTAGTTTCTTCGGACAAATTCAAAGCAGGAATTAAAGGGTCCTATATTTAAAAAAAAAATGCAAAAATGCTGTTTTATTGAAAAATGGAGTCACTGTGGAGTCGACGGAAGTGTGTCAAAATGACTCGATTTGATCCCCGACCGTAACCCTTCCCAGGACTCATGAGCCTATCACTTCAACTGTTTTAATGATCTAAGTGAACACCTATACACACACATATCTGCATAACTGAAGCGGATTAGCTCTTGGCAGTGTGTACGAGCGTTTAAGATAATACATGAAACTCTACATTGGAAAATGTATTTAAGTAAAATATTAGGTATAAACGGTCCATAGGGCATTAACCTAGTTAACTGGGTTATGCATGTGGTATCTCATAATTTTCCCGTTTGGTTGGTTTCTTTACATCAATCAATCAAAACAACGTAAACTAAACCTAGTTTTACTAACCATTTGTGTGGGCGAAGCAATACTTTTGACACACATGGAAGGGACCTACGAAACAAATAGATTCAAGACTCCTCACTCGAAGGACGAAATGCATGCTCTATCGAACCTGAATAAATAGAAAAGGGGAGCTAATGTTGGGTTCTTTTCAAAGAAAAATGCTCCTTGGTATATTTTGTCCTACGTGCGAGGAGGGTGAATGAAGAAGAAGATACAACTGCTTTTTTTGCAGACCAAGCTGGTCTACAGCTATGATCAAAGTGCTTGATGATATTAGAATCCAATATGACAAGGAATATCTGTCACTGCTGTGCTTACTGGACTTCTCGAACGCTTTCGACATGGTCAGTCATGAGGTTCTTTGCAAAAAATTAAAATTTTACTTTAGTTTGAGCGATTCCTCAGTGTGTTTGGTTAAAAATTATCTTCCTAATCGTGTTCAACGGGTTATTGCTAATCTTAAATACTCTCAACCAAAAAATATACTTTCTGGAGTTCCCCAGGGTTCAGTTCTTGGCCCAATCCCGTTCTGTCTTTATATTAACGATTTACCACAAGTGCGTCGAAACACATCTGTACATCTGTATGCCGATGACGTACATATATACCTGTCTCGACCACCCGTGCTGGTTGAAGATCTTGTGGCTAGGTTTAATTCAGACTTTTCGTTTATTGCAAAATGGTCTCTAGATAATGGTCTGATTTTAAATCCAAGAAAGAGTCAGCTTATTTTGATTTCAAAGAAACTTTCACTGAAGATCTGCCGCCTATTTTTCTCAATTCCACGAGGCTTACATTTTCTGACACTGTGGTAAGTCTAGGATATAAAATAAATCGGTCCCTTTCCACCTCGGATCATGTACATTATATTATAGCCCGTATTTATTCAGGATTGCGAAAGCTCTGGCTGCTCTCTAGTTTTACGCCTGCTAACACCAAACTGAGGATGATAAAGTGCCTTCTTTTGCCGATCTTTGACTATGCTATAGTTATCTATTGTAAATTAGACTCCCTCTCCCAACACAAATTACTTGTCGCTTTCAACGATATGGCTCGATATGCTTTTGGAGTAAGTAGATATGACCATATATCTCATTACCATAAGCATGTCCTTGGGTGTTCATTCCTTAATTTTTGGGAAATTAGATACTGTGTGTTTATGCATAAATTAATACATACACAATCACCACTATATTTATTTGAAAAATTAAAATTTGTTCAGTCGCCGAGAACTTTCAATTTTATCACGCCCTCCTCAAAATATTCGAACTCGTCTCGCCTCTTTCTTGTTCATGTTACCAGACTTTGGAATTCACTGCCTACCACCATTAAACAAGTAATAGGAACTAATCAATTTAAAAATGCACTATTTGCGCATTTTTCATGATTGTAATCTATTCTTCTCTCTTTCTATTTCATCTTTCATTTCAGTTTTTCTCTTTCGCCCCCCTCATTTCCAACTTTTCCATCTTTGCTTCCTTTCCTGTGTATTAGCATACGCATATCTTAAATTTAATTTTGATTTAGTTTAAACCCCTTTAAATTGAACTTTCTCTTAATGTTTTAATTGTGCTCCTTTCTTTATAAATACAATTATTATGTGCTAAAATATTTTGTTATGAGCTTTCATGTACTATAAAAGACATTTGTTCTTATTTGTACCTTGCCAAATAAATAAATTGAATTGAATTGAATTCTATGAGCTGTACGAAGATGTGGATGTAGTCCAAAAAGCTAAAGCATGTCGACTACATTGGCTCGGCCACATTGTGCGAATGGAAAATAATGCTCCAGGAAACATGATCTTCGACTTCCAGGCCCAGATTCCAGAAAGCAAGGAAGACCGAACCTTCGTTTTAAAGACCAAGCCATCGCGGATGCCATAGCGCATAGCGCAGAGGATGGAAGGCTGCAGTGTCCCAGCCAGAGACTCTGCACGGGTCGGGAGCCCGTTAAGCCCTGCAATTTAACGCCTATAATGTATGTAACGCTACGATATATTCCATATGGCACGTTCTTCTATCGATTGGGCACTCGCTCAATTACGAGGATACCTATGTACTGAAATATGGTCTGAAATAAATGTGCAGATCGTGTGCACAAACAAATGAATCAGCGGCATTGTTTCTCTTACTTATTCTTTTCACTCCAGTGAATCTTAACATTAAGATTTAACCGGAAGTGAGTTGTGACATAAAATTGTTTTGAACTTTGCATACAGTGTCAATGATCGAAAAGAATATCGCTACAAAACCGGTTCCAGCGACGCTAAGCACCAAAATCTGTATGTTTATTGTACGAATAACCCGTTAATTTCATTTTTATCAGAAGTTATGAAGTTAGGTGAGACGAAAAAATTCCGATGAAACAAATAAATTTGATTGCAACGGTTTTGTCATTGGCTGATTAAATAGCTAATAATATTCAACTGGCTATAACCAATAACAACTTTTGTTCCATTAGTCTGTATCCTTATAAACAGGTTTTATTTGTCGTCTGTATACGTCTGAGGTCTCTCGCAATAGAATTCAGTTTAACATCCTGCATACCCCTTTCCATAGGGTAAAATAAAAGAATAAATAAATATTAGGTATTAAAGGTCCATACAGGGCCTAAAACCTAGCTTCTCCAACCGTTTGCTTGTACGAAGTGGAAGGAACCTACAATTTTAAGGTTACCTGCGCCAGTGAGCTGTTCAGGTCACTATACCCGGTAATGTTGGAGCTACCTGGGAAGTGAGTATCAAGTAGCAGATTGAGCGATTCCACGCTGGATGTCGTCCAAGAACTATCAGCCTTCTTTAGACAGATAGACATACGAGAAGAGCCGCCGAAACTAGATTCAATGAACACCTTAGATCTGTGAAAAAGAAAGAGATTGACAAAGCTATAGCGGCACACATATTTGACCCAAGTAATGCAGATCGACATACAATTACATCATTTGACAATAATTTCCGACTCATAAAAAATGTAAACAAACCACACAAACTAGACGCCTATGAATCGATACATATCCACTTGAACGACAACTTGATGAATTTGGAAGCTGGACCGATTGATTCTCTTCTGTTCAACTTATTAAAAAAGAAAAATTAGAAACTGTTTTGTCACTCTCTTCACTATGTTTACTTAACTTAACTTATTTAACCAACTATGTATAGCATATGTCTACCTAATCTCTTTTGTAATTGTTTAATTGTCGCTCGCTGATGATGGTTCCGCAGCTGAGAACCGAAATGCATACGTGCTAATAAAAAAGAATTATAAAATTTCAAACATAAAAGTTTTTCGGTTTTGTTTTTAGTTTTTACTTCTTTTTATTACGATTTTTGCGGTCAATAAGGTGTAATAACTTTCAATTAATGATCTGACCACAAACTTGGCTATAACATTCGCGATTAAAAAGGTGAATTGGTGAAATTATAAAAATTATAAAATTTCAAACATAAAAGTTTTTCGGTTTTGTTTTTAGTTTTTACTTCTTTTTATTACGATTTTTGCGGTCAATAAGGTGTAATAACTTTCAATTAATGATCTGACCACAAACTTGGCTATAACATTCACGATTAAAAAGGTGAATTTAGTTAAGATAGACATAGTTGGATTTGAAGCTAGGATTTTTCTCAGCCTTGATGCCTTAGAGGATTCTTCTATTTTGCCACAGAAGAGACTCCAAGATGATCTTTTGGCTTTCCTTAGTTCTTTTTTATATAATTTGAGGGCTTCCTTATAGGAGTCACAGTCAGTAGTTGATCTTGAGTTTTTAGCGAGATTGAAAAGTTTCCTGCATTTATTTCTAAGTGGTCCCAATTCCGGGGTCTACCAGTGTGGCTTTCTCTTACTCCTGCTCTATTAAAAGCCGAGGTGAGCTCATTGACTTTGCAGCCAAGTTCGATAGAGTTGCAGGGTGGACTTAAGAGTTCAGAGGTAACTAGTTCGCGGAGAGTTTCTATGTATTTGGGCCAATTGGTTTTCCGAGGATTATGAAAAATAGGTTGGCAGGGAGGATCAACGTTAAGGTCGAATTAAAGATAACGGTGATCAGAGAAAGAGTGATCAGCCGAGACCTTCCAACCCGTTATCATGTCGTTGATGGTATCGGAGACAAAAGTAATATCGAGGAGTTCTTGTCGATTTTTGGCAATGAAAGTGAGTTCACTACCTATAGTACAGGTTTTTTTTTTTTTTTTTTTTTTTTTATAAAAAAAGGAAATCCAAATCCCAGAGCACTCAGACTCGGTAACGTTCCATTGTACTACCAGGCAGAAATCCTCCTTTTTGGTGTAGAGGCATGTGATTGGGTGGCGTATGTTGTTGTTCCCCATGGGGATTGAACCTGCACCGCACGGGTCACAAGCCAACACACTAACCTCTACACCGTCGCCACCCATTCAGGTTGGTACTTAAAATATTGTTACATCCAGGCTAGGATTCGAAAAGATAAAACGTAATTTTATTTAATTAATCTTTATTAGTTCTCTTTCAATGTCTTTTACTTCTTGATTATTATTCTAATAATTCACTTATTTAATTCAACAATTCACTTTCACAATTAATCACTTTAAATAAACAATCACTTCTCTTATTCAATATTCTCTATACTTTTCACTACTGTCATCTATCGCCCTTCTTTATCGCGGTTCACAACTCGAATGTCTTGGGTGCTCCTGCGACATCTATTTATATCTCCTAGTGACACCTCTCGAAATTTCCAGATTCGTTGAGAAGGTTCGTTAAGTTCAGAAGGTTCGAGAACAACATACCAAGTTATACCACAGCTACTCAAACTGCTATTCCAATGCTGCCAAAATCGGTAATATGGCCACTTTCTACTAGATGGCGTAGTTGACTAATTAATGCTGGATGACCCAGTTCAAGCAAACATGCAACAATATCCCCCTCTTAAACTTGTTCGTCCCGAACAAACACGTCAATATTTTCCCCATGGTAGCGATGGAGACGATCCACATGGACAACTTTCAGCTTGCCTCCTCCTCGCTGGATCCGGTAGACAACATCGTTGATGCGCTTCACTATCTTATAGGGTCCTTCCCAATCCTGCTGTAGTTTAGGTGACATACCTTTTCGGCGATGAGGGTTGTATAGCCATACCAGATCTCCTTCCTGGAATCCTGTGGTGGTCGCTTTTGTATCGTACCTCGTCTTCATGCGGTCGCTGGATATCCGAATCTTATCTCTAGTTTTCCGATGAATGTTTCTGATGATTTCTCTGAGATCCGCCACATAATCATCTTCATTCGTTGCTTCATCAGTCGGAGATCCAAACATCAATTCACTAGGTAACCGGATGGTTCGACCAAAAAGGATTTCGAATGGAGTATGTCCTGTTGTGTTATGAACTGCGCTTCGATAAGCTAATAGGAACATGGGGATGTGCTTGTCCCAGTCCCGCTGGCAGTCGCCAATAACCTTAGAAAGGTGTTCGTTTAAAGTTCTATTGAAGCGTTCCACCATTCCGTCCGATTGTGGATGAAGCGGGGTTGTTCTTGTCTTCTTAATCCCTAGTAGCTGGCATACTCCTTGAAAGATCTTCGACTCGAAGTTGCGACCTTGG
Source organism: Portevinia maculata (assembly GCA_949715645.1). Taxonomy (NCBI): domain Eukaryota; kingdom Metazoa; phylum Arthropoda; class Insecta; order Diptera; family Syrphidae; genus Portevinia; species Portevinia maculata. The sequence goes on from OX454526.1 coordinate 88,564,561, forward strand.
TCCGAGTGCAATTCCATTGGTACGCCAAATCTGCTTACCCAGTTGTGGACAATCTGCTCTACCACGGTTTTAGCTTCTTGGTTAGGTATAGCAAAGGCTTCAGGCCATTTAGTGAAGTAGTCCATCACTACGAGGATATAGCGGTTTCCACTGTTGGTTTCTGGAAACGGTCCTGCGATGTCAACTGCAATCCTTTCAAATGGCGCTCCAACGTTGTATTGATGCATCTTGCCTTGCATTTTTACTCTCGGGCCTTTACTGGCTGCGCAAGCGGCGCATTTTCGGCACCAGTTTTCGACATCGTCTCTTGCGTGGATCCAGTAAAAGTGTTCTCGCACTTTTTCGAGTGTCTTATTTACTCCCAAGTGACCTCCGGACACTCCATCATGTAGTTCCCAGAGTACTTCGTTGACTTTCGATCTGGGTACCACAAGTTGCATCACGGCTGATGTTCCATCCGAACTTTCCCATTTTCTTTTCAAAATGCCATCCTGGACATGAAGTGAGTCCCATTGTGCCAAGTATGCCTTCAATTCCGGACTCCTATTGGAGATCTGCTGCCAGTCCGGCTTGCCCTCATGTTCCTTCCAGGCGAGAATCGGCTCGATATCCGGATCTTCCTGTTGAGCATTCCGGATCTCCCGTGCACTCCAGCCGCTAATGGGCTCAGCTCTCAACCGTTGGACTGACACTTTATCCTTTTCCTCCTGGCATATGCAATGTTTACAATCAGCCTTGCAGGGTCGCCGGGAGAGGGCATCTGCGTTGGAGTGAAGAGTTCCCTTTCGGTGCTGTATCTCGTAGTCATACATCTGCAGCCGCTCAATCCACCTCGCGACTTGTCCTTCAGGGTTCTTAAACTGCAGCACCCATATAAGTACTTGTGGAAGTGCTTTGTTGCCGGGATCAAAGCCAGGAGTTCCCGCCTGGTTACGCAATAGTTCCTCTCCGGCTTGGATAGCACTTTACTGAAGTAGGAAACTACTCTCTCTTGGCCATCATGGATCTGCGAAAGAACGGCTCCGATCCCAACATTACTAGCGTCGGCATCTACAATAAATGTCTTTCCTGGAGTAGGGTACGCTAGAATTGAAGCATCACACAGTTGGTGTTTGAGACTCTTGAAACTCGCTTCGCATTCACCTGACCATTTAAATGGTTTTCCCTTTTCCGTCAGTTGATGCAAGCTTTTTGCGATCCTTGCGAAGTCCTTCACAAACCGTCTGTAGTAAGTTGCAAGTCCCAGGAAGCTTCTCAGTTGGTGTTTGTCTTTGGGAACGGGCCAATTTTTCACCGCATCGACCTTCTCTGGGTCAGTCCTTACTCCTTCGGACGAGATGATGTGCCCCAGATATTTTACCTCAGATCTAAAGAGATCACACTTTTTCGGGTTAAGCTTTAATTGTGCACTTCGTAGTCTCTGGAACACTTCCTTCAAGTTATCTCGATGTTCTTCAAACGTTTTTCCAACCACGATGACATCGTCCAAGTAGACCAAACACGTTTTCCATGTTAGCCCCAACAAAACACGCTCCATTAGTCGCTCAAAGGTTGCCGGCGCGTTACACAGTCCAAATGGCATTACTGTGAATTGCCAGAGCCCGTTTCCTGCTGTGAAAGCTGTTTTCTCACGGTCTTCCGGATGTATCTGCACTTGCCAGTAGCCACTCTTCAGATCTAGAGTGGAAAACCATCGAGCTCCGGACAGTGTATCCAGCGTATCGTCAATTCTTGGTAGAGGGTAGCTATCCTTTTTGGTGACATTATTCAGTTGGCGATAGTCTACACAGAACCGAGTGCTGTCATCTTTCTTTTTGACTAGGACAATTGGAGATGCCCATGGGCTTTTAGAGCATTCGATTACTCCCTCCTTCTCCATCGTCGACACCATCTCTGCAACCTCCGTCTGCTTAGCCAATGGTAATCGTCTGGGAGGCTGACGAATCGGTCTCGCATCTCCAGTGTCTATCCGGTGTTGTACAAGGTGTGTTCGGCCATACTCGCAGTCCCGCGAAGCGAATATATCAGCAAACTCGTTGATGAGGTTCCCTGCCAAGGCTTGCTGCTCCCGATTCAGATCGCAGTGCTGGAATAAAGTTCTTTTGACCTCAGTCATTCCCATTGGTGAACGAGGGTTCGCAACACCTTCCTGTGATAGTTTCGTGATGGCAGTAACCGGTACACACTTTCCAACCACCTCACCTTGCTTCAATTTGACGCTTTTGTGTTCCGCATTAAGAACTCGTACGGGAACCATATTGTTCTTCGGCTCGACAAGCATTTTTCCAACCACGCAATTTCGGCAGTGGTTGTCTTCTGGCTCGACTAGAAAGAATCGGTGGGCCCCAGGATCACCTTCCAGCTTTGTCCAAATCAGTGTCTCTGAAGAAGGTGGTAGGACCTCGTCCTTACTAATGACTGTCCTCAGGGATGCGACGTTCTCGTTCCTCCCGTACACCATCGGAATTTCTACGTTTCGATACTTGAGTACTTGCATACCAATGTCCAATACTACATCATGCGCCTTCATGAAATCGATTCCAATGATGCATTCGTCACATATATCGGCTACTAGGAAAGCGTGGGAGAATACTAATCCTGCCAAATTTATTGTTAGTATGACCTCTCCATACACTTCCGCTGTCGCTCCAGTTGCTGTTTTCAGACAGTAATTGCTGGTGTTGTGCAGCCAAGACTGACGGACGATGTCCCTCCTTATGATGGAAGCGGTGGCACCGGTGTCGATGGTTGCCACGCACTTATTTTGTCCGATATAGGCTTCCACTGTTAGACTCTGGTTTCCTCGTTTGGTTTGGGAGACTTGAGTTGTGGTCCTGGGGTCGTCGATTCCGGAAACCAACTTCTGCCCCACGAAGCTGGTCCTTACACGTTTCCCGACTGCTGGTTATGCGAAGCTATATCTGCAGGATGGATGTTATCCCTGCCAGATGCTTCTTCGTTGCGCCTCCTAGGCCCGCAATGTGGACAACTGCCTTGTCTGGGTGGAGCTCTGCACTGTCTCTGTAGGTGCCCTATTTTGTTGCAGTTCCAGCAGCGCATTTGACCTCTGTTGTCTCTGCTCCGGTCTACGATGTCTGCTCTTTGACATGAGCATTCTACAGCTGTAATTTCCCTTACGCGGTGGAACACATTCGATGCCTGATCAGCAGCTTGCATTGTCAAGGCAAATGCTAGGGCCTCAGCGAGAGTTCTCTTTCCAGCCATTCTTACGGCCATTTGCAGTTGTCTATCTTCAATGGCTTGGATAAACGCCTCCACAGCCATTTCATTGATGAGAATCTCACCAGCATTTGGATATGACAAATGTGCCAGACGTTCGATATCTGCTTGCAGCTGTTGAAGTGTTTCTCCCCTCTTCTGAACTCTACTGCGTAGCTGAACCCTGTACACTTGCTACATATGCTCATCACCGAAGCGCATCTCTATAGCCTTGACCAGGGCGTCGTAGTTGTGTTGCTTCTCTTCTGAGACGGTTTGGAGTAACTCCGCAGCTGTACCTCTTAGTGCGAGCGTTAGCGCAATCGACTTTTCCTCTTTGTCCCAGCTGTTCGCCACTGCAGCTGCTTCAAACTGTTTCTTATAAATTGGCCATGATGTTTGACCATCGAAATCAGGAGGCTGCATCTCTTTCCTTCTCGGGCAGTCCGCAGAATTTTCTCGAGCCTTCTGCTTCTTCACTTTCTCGAGCTCTTTAGCCAAGTTCTCGATGTTTGTATCGATTTCGTCGATTTTGGTTTCAACCTTCTCGAACTTTTGGTCAATTTCTTCGAGTTTTCCTTCGAGAACATTTTTAAAATCTTCCACAGCGCTCTTTTGGGCGGCAACTATGGAATTCTTTTGTTCTTCAAATTTCGAGTCCATTGATTCCAATTTGGAATCTAGAGAATTCTTCTGTTCATTAAATTTAGAGTCCATAGAGACAAGTAATTCCATCATAGCAGTCATATCAACGGCTGTACTTACTTGTTCTTCTGCTACGTCGAACAAAACGGACTTGGGATTTTCTGCTTCATTTTCAACAGCTTCCTGCAGTCGAAGCACCAGATCACTTTTTCCTCCAGCTGTGGAGAGATTCCGCTTTTCTAGCTCAGCTTTTAACTGCGGTATACTGAGCTGTAGTAATTTCAATGTGCGGCCCATTTTTGCTTTCCTTTTTTTTTCACTAATTCACTTCACTTTAATTTCACACTGAATACGTTTTATCCCACTTCTGACACCAATGTTACATCCAGGCTAGGATTCGAAAAGATAAAACGTAATTCTATTTAATTAATCTTTATTAGTTCTCTTTCAATGTCTTTTACTTCTTGATTATTATTCTAATAATTCACTTATTTAATTCAACAATTCACTTTCACAATTAATCACTTTAAATAAACAATCACTTCTCTTATTCAATATTCTCTATACTTTTCACTACTGTCATCTATCGCCCTTCTTTATCGCGGTTCACAACTCGAATGTCTTGGGTGCTCCTGCGACATCTATTTATATCTCCTAGTGACACCTCTCGAAATTTCCAGATTCGTTGAGAAGGTTCGTTAAGTTCAGAAGGTTCGAGAACAACATACCAAGTTATACCACAGCTACTCAAACTGCTATTCCAATGCTGCCAAAATCGGTAATATGGCCACTTTCTACTAGATGGCGTAGTTGACTAATTAATGCTGGATGACCCAGTTCAAGCAAACATGCAACAATATATTCAAAAAGTGACTCACCCCTGTTGTTGATATCCGAGCTGCCCCATACGGTGGAATGTGCGTTAGCCTCGCAGCCGATTACGAGTTCAGCCTTCTGCCTCTCTGCTTCTTTGATCAGCCTCTCCAGGTTATCACCAGGGAGAGGCCCCACGTGATCGTGGGCGAGATATGCTAACCAGAATGATCTGCCTGCTGTCTCCAGTTTCGCAGCGGTGATATCCCGATCGCTGAAATTAGGGAGTAAATAAGCATTAAGGTTTCTTTTCACTAGTATGCACGATCTTGGTTTAACTTTGTCGGTGACATACAGTGAGTAATATCCAGGAGTCTTGAGTCCTCAAACCAGGTTGTTGACAATTCACGGTTCTTGGATTACGACGATGTCTTCGCTGCCTTTAGAAAGACGAAGAATGAGAGCGGCCGAAGCCTTGATAGAGTTTTGGAGGTTAATCTGGATTAACTGCAGCATTGTCGCTACAATCCGGAGGTACCTTCACCACAGTGTTATTTACGCCTTCCAATTCCGAAGACAAACTGAGAAGTTCATCTTCACTCAGAAGAACCTTGTCAAGGAAATCTTCAGTCTCCATATCCGACTCACTGGACATCGCTTATGGAGAGTGACGATTTTGTTGTTGTAACACAGGCTGCGGATTCATCGTCCCCCAACGAATCGAACGAGATAGATGGCTTATCATTCGAGAAGTCAGGGTGAGGAGAAGGAGGAAGTTTTCTCGCCAATAGTTCGTCCTTCATATAAGCCCTCATTTTGACTTCGATCCAGCCAAATCTTATTAGGCCACTGGCCTTTGCCAGAGGAGCTGGGGTTTCTTGATTGATGACAACCAAGGCACATCTGTGATAAACCTTTTGAAGGGTTGCTTCGTCTTAAAATATCTAAGACGCCCTCAGGGGTGGATGGATTTGCAGGGATCCATATGCGAGTTTTTGGTCGGAAGGCGATATTTCTCCCTTGCAACGACCTCGAGCTTTGCACCGGGCCACACCTCTCCAAGCCTACTAATCGCAAGCTTGTAGAGTTCAGCCGATCTTTGGTCGCTGCATGCGACCAGCTTAATATGGCCCTGATGCCACCAGCCTTCATGTATTAGCGGAGGTGGTCCAGGGTTTTCTCTCACGAAGGAGGCATAGCTACCCGAGAGCGCTAATAAGAAGTCATCCCATCTTTCAGGGGAAATAGTGCCGTCGATGTCACTGCGGTCTATAACCGCGGGCACTATCTTGTCTTTAAGGACCTCACTGAATGGCCTGTGAGATGTGACGGTGGGAAGGTTGCCGGTGTTATGCACCCTCTGTCTCTTGGCAACCGAAATGGTCCCCTCCACCAATCTCTGGCGTTTTGTCGACAAATCGACGCAGGTTTTGTTGAGGATTTGTTGGGCACATTCCGGTTTCTCGATGTGGTCGCGAGTCCTATTCTTCACCGCAATGTTGCCAAAAATACGCCGAATGGCGTTGCGACGATCCTTTTAATGCTCCGTGGACGGATTGCGATGACGGATCCGGCGCTGTTGGTGTGGGTAGGACCATGAATCACAGTCCCACCCCCACCAGAGTTAGATTTTTTGGTAAGTCTAGGGCCACTGCTTTTGCCGACACCGGAAGGACCATGAGTAACCACAGTCGCTCCTTCAGTCAGCCTTGCAGAAGCGGTGACGGTGGTCAGCACGTTGCTGTCTTTTGTAGGGCCAGCAGAGGGGGGGGGGGGGGGGCCGGAAAGAGAAATCCGACTAACAATTTCTGGCCCAGACGACACAATAGACCTTATAGTTCGCAGTGCCTTTTTCTTCGCCCTGGCGAGCCAGCAATACAAAAACAACAAACAAAAATTGTAGGTACCATCACAGATGGATTATGACTTGACTCCAGAAGAAAAACAATGCATTTAAGAGATCTTTTCAACCAGTTTTTTTGCCGAGTAATCTTATTAAAGGAAAAAATGTCTTATGATTAAATATATATAATATGTATGTACAGCCATTAACTTTATTAAATTTGAAACTTAAGAATTGACGTGAATAGAATATCTTTTAGCGTCAATCAAATATGATGGCTTTGACGGTTTGAACAAGTGGGAATTTAAAAGTATTTGTTATTCTGCCTTGTATATTTGGTTTCAAGTTTGTATCACAAAATCCACCATAGTCATCGGTATTAAGAGAAAAAATCATAGCACCACCCAAATCGTTGTCTAATATAAACTTTGTTTTGCATGCAATACTTTTTTCATCCTCAAAAGATATCCACTCCGTCCCGCCGTAAATATATGGAGAACAAGTGGCATTATCAAATACTGTTGTTAAGAAAATATTGTTCTGTTTGAACCAACATATCTCGGAATAAGATGCAAATCCCATACTGCCAACGCCACCGATAGCGCTTGCTGGACTACCAATGCCATTATTAAAGGGATTAACTAGACTGCAAGTAAATTTAGAGATATTGATCTTTAAACCCATATTCAGATTCGACTCTTACGTAAAGGAATGTCCATATGTAGCGAGTCCAACAACTAGTTTATGTCTGTCGATGCCACTTCGCAGCCAAAAACTAACGGAAGAATTGATGTTTAAGGTACCCATGATCGAGTGTTCATTTGGTCTGGCGTACAGGGGTGCATTTAAACCTGTTGAAGGAAATTAATAAATTGTGAAATGTTTTCATTGTTCAATGCAAAAAGGACAAATAAAGTTAAATAGAATATTTAAATTGTTAAATTAATTGACAGTTTACAAATACATACCAGTGAAGGGTGAACTCCTGGAATAAAAATAATAGTCGTAAGCCATTATGTTGGCAAAGTCTGCGTAAAGATTTATATCTCTAGCGTCATACGCAAACACCGCTATACCCTCAACAGCAGCAACAGCTACAGTCAGCAGATAGTCCTTTTTCTCACGGATATATTCCTGACGAATTTCGAGCAGCAGCTGCGAAAAATGCTGCCGGTCCCTATTGTAAGCAGTTGGAAATTCCCAATCCAAATCAACCCCGTCCAATGAATAATTGCTTAAAATATCCTTCAGGGAATGTATAAATTGTTTGCGATTGGCGTGATTTTGCACCATATCAACAAACCCACTAGAACCAGCATTACCCACCCACAGCAGAATTTTAACATTTGAATTTTTTATGCGAAGGCTCTTGCTGTCATTTAACGCTGCACTCATATCATCTGTGACTATAATTGTATAGTTCTCCACATTGGCCATGCCAACGTTGATGTGTGTACAGAGCGATCCATTAACGCCATTTAACCGCAGAGCATCAAATTGTTTTAAAGGTGTTGGTACTGTGTAATAGCAGACCAGACGTTTTACTTTGGAAGCTTCGTTAGAACGGTGAATCATGTCTTCAAAATCGGGGTCCTTGACATCATAGTGCACAGAGTTTCCGTTGAAGTTTTTCGATTGATTCTTAAAATTGTTAAGTTGAAAGATTCGAAAATCATGAGATATTTTGTCCGTGTCATGAATATTGTTGGCGTAGTAAAACGCTCGCTTGTACCACCATTCAGGCACATCTGCAAGATAAGATAAATAATGTTAAATTCGTATTGAAATGTCTTTTATTGTTAATTACCTGATAGGTTTGGTGGGTACACCAATGGATGAGTATATATTGTGTTCCAATATGCATACACTGCAATTGTTGTTAAAAAATATAACGCGACCAATATAAAGACACGAAATCTGCAATAAGTATAGCTGAAACGAGAAATGTAAAGTTCTAAAATGTTTTTGCAGTGTCGATTTAAAGCGGAAACCCACCGATAGCCGTTTGTCTCATCAAACAATTGGTACTCAGCCATTGATCTGATAATCCGAATTGGTTCCAATATAATTAATTATTTTTTATTTTCTGATTAGGCGAAACATTACGATTGCGTTTGAATTAAACTCTTAATATAAATTTTATGTTGTTTCTTGTTTGTACAAAACTGGTGCAAGAGATATGTTAAAGATAAGAGGAGCAGACTGATAGCCGAACTGTCAAAATACCACCTCACCAGTATTAATGGGCGCATTCAAGTCGTTTGCTTATCCTTTCCTACAGACTTGATTTGACAGTATGCCAAGTTGTCATATATTGAATCATATTTGATAGAATACTGCCTAAAACCTTCAAGCAAAATCGCTGACCCAACTTTTCCCGTCATTTTCGGATCCGCGATATATGAGGCGTTCCACGCACACATTTGTAAATTGACTGTAACTACATTGCCAATAAGAAGAAGAGCGAGAGTCGAGAGTAGTTATTTGTAATGGCGATTCGTTCATCTGTCACTGACACTGTCTCTGGCTGTAGCTGCAGATATAATTTTCTTTGAAATGTAAACTAAAATTGAATTTATTATTGCACACAATCATTTGCTTAATTAAACTTTGTTTGAATTTAGATATATCAAAACCAAAAAAAAATAGCAACCGATGAAGGCGAAACTACCAATTCATGCTGAAAGTAAGTAACATACATACATATGTATAGATTAGATAACATGCACATTTATTTGATTCATTTATTTAGCAGGAGAAGGAGAAATGGTTGCAGGTATACAAAATGCAAAAATGTATTGTTTTTAAGAAATAAAATAAACATGAACAAACATTTCTGATTTTTATTTTAGCGATACTCGATTCTCGTTTCTCTTCTTATCTAGCCTCAATTTGTGCCTTTTTTTGGATCAGTTTTGGATTCGTTTTTTGCTGACCAAAGCGAACTCAATCTGTCACAAAAATGAGCATTTCCCTTCAGGCAAGAGACTCCGTTTTACGTCCGCAAACGGAGTCAGTGACATATGGACTACTCCGCATACGGCTCCGCATACGGGTCCGAAAAACGACGTTTTTCGGATCCAATTAGTATGGAAATTGTAATAGCCGCGGACTCACGTGTGTATGTATTGTGACAGAACGCCTGACAGATTGAGTTCGCTTTGGTCAGTAAAAAACGAATCCAAAACTGATCCAAAAAATAGGTACAAATCGAGGCTAGATAAGAAGAAAAACGAGAATCGAGTATCGCTAAAATAAAAATCAGAAATGTTTGTTCATGTTTATTTTATTTCTTAAAAACAATACATTTTTCCATTTCGTATACCTGCAACCATTTCTCCTTCTATCTGCAGCTACAGCCAGAGACAGTGTCAGTGACAGATGAACGAATCGCCATTACAAATAACTACTCTCGACTCTCGCTCTTCTTCTTATTGGTAATGTAGTTACAGTCCATTTACAAATGTGTGCGTGGAGCGCCTCATATATCGCGGATCCAAAAATGACGGGAAAAGTTGGTTTTGCTTGAAGGGTGTTGGCAGTTTTCTGTCAATTATGACTTAATAATAGAAAGGAAACACATTCAGTTGTTTTAATTTAAAAATATCAACAACAAAATGTTTATTGGTATGTAGGTCTCTGAAAATAGATGTCCAGCCAATTTCAGCTAGGCATGGCATCTCCGCTAGCTCGTCGGTGGGAGCAGGATCTTTCTGTGAAGCCGAATAGGGGCTACCTTACATTTACATGCCTTAACAAGCTAAATCCCGAAAAAGCCAAAATGCAACAACCTCTTCTCGAATACAGTGGACTGTGCATAACCATCCGAGAAGAGAAGGTGATATTACTACCTCACAAACAAATGCGTACGGCCCGACGCGTACCGACGTATTCCTTCAACGGCAACTGAATTCCGGAGATTTGGAATATAGTAGCGGAAGAGGGGGAGAAGTGGAGGAAAGAGATGATGGTTCTCCGTTGTGCAGGCCCACTACGCCATTACGTTGCGCTATTGGCAATAACCCCAACTTGCTTTGGATGGACGGTGCAAGTCTTGGTGTCTCGATACTTCTCATGGCAACAAATACGAAAGGAAATAGGCTTTGTTGGAGCATAGACCTTGTTCTAGCCCTTAGGATATGACGAATAATAACATTATTAATAGACCAATGAACTTTACAAACTCTTTGTAAAGGGTCTTTCATTAAGGACTTGACAAATTCTTTTTTAAATAAAATGCAAACAACTTGAGATATCTAAAAAAAAATGTATTGGCTTGATTTACTATCAAAACATTTATGAATGTAATTCGACGTAATTGTTTATATGTCCACCACAGGAACTTATGCAGGGGTCGATACCTTGATCCCACTTTTCGATGACTCGGCCACACATTTCGACCGATACGGCCGCTATTATTTGCTCAATATTGGCTCTGAGCTCCTCTAACGTCGCCGCCTTGTTGGCATAGACCAATGATTTAATGTAGCCCCAAAGTCTAGAGGCGTCAAATCACACGATCTTGGCGGCCAATAGACGGTTCCGTTTTTCGAATTGTATTGAATTCATAAATGGCATAACACTGAAAATGGAAAATATTCTCAAGGCGGTGAGTGAAAATAAAGTGGCGTTAAACAATCAAGAACAAGAAATAAGATCTCTTATGAGCTGTATTAAGCAAATAAGCGAGAGTGAAAAAGAAAGAAACATAGTGAGTGTAGTGCCAAAAGTAAATAAACAAAAAACATATGCTGAAATTGCTGTAAAAAATATCGCCCCTCTAATTGTGGAACCTATACGTAAACAAGACAGTGGCGTTACCAATAAAGAAATAAAGAAGTAAAGTGAAAGTGGTTAAGTGTTATAAAAATCCCAAGAACAAAAATAAATATAATGCAATAATTGAAGTTCATAAAGATTTGTTTAAAGTATTGATGGAAACAACTGAGTGTCATTTCAACATAGGATGGAATAAATGTTCTGTGTTCAATAAATTAAATGTTAAAAGATGTTTCAATTGTTGGGGTTTTAACCACGATGCCAAGGTCTGCACAAATAATATTCAGTGCCCGAAGTGTAGTGGTGATCATAAAGGTGAAGAGTGTACAAGTGACAAACCCAAATGCACCAATTGTTTAAAAGCAAAAGAGCGTCTTAATTTAGATCTTAATGTTGACCATGATACACGAAGCAGCAGTTGCACTGTATACCAAAGAAGGCTAGATCAGGAACGGGAAAGAATTGCGTACTAGCAATCAAAAAAAGTTAAGTGTCTTTATTTAAATATTCAAGTGTAGTATCAAAAAAAAATATTATAAGATTAATGTGATTGCCAAGTCAAGCCTTTTGTAAAAAGTGTACCAATTAACTATAACATAAAACTGTAACATGAGCCCATAGATGGCGTAAGTAAGAGATACGACTGCGGTAAAAAGTATTTCGAGCAGTTGAGTTTTATGGTTGATGAAGTACAAGGAAAACGTGGAAAAGAAGAGATCTTGTAAATGAATATATTAAAAACCAAAAATAAAGCTGTAAATAACTAAAAATAAAGTGTCTATTAAAGAAAATAAAGTGTCTATTAAAGAAAATAAAGTGTCTATAACGTCAGATGTGGGGTAACACACAAAAATAAAATAAAAACTTTGTGTGGATGACCCTGACGCAATAAGATTCAATACGATTAGATATGAGCAATAAGAAACTGACAAAGGCGCAATTGCACGAGGCACTTCAGGCTGCGCAAATCAATGTGTCACCTTCTGCGACTGTGGTGCAACTAAGGTCATTATATGAACAAGTATTGGGTGCAAATATGCTTCAGGTGGAATTAAGTGAGTGCAAAGACACTGGAAAAGTTTTCGAGACTGGGACTCCTGCTTTGTCCACTTCTGGAACTTCTGCGATTACTTCTGTTGCTTCTGCTACTTCCGCAAACACTTCTGGAACTTCTGCGATTGTTTCTGTTACTTCCGCAAACACTTCTGGAACTTCTGCGATTGTTTCTGTTACTTCCGCAAACACTTCTGGAACTGTTGCAACCACTTCTGGAACTCGCACCGGTTTAAAACAAACGGTGGCTAGTGGACAGATCAGATGTTTCAACTGTTCGGCCTATGGCCACATTGCTGTGAATTGTCCGAAGGAAAAGCGGGCCGCCGGATCCTGCTTCAGCTGCGGAGACTTAAGACACACCTACAAGAACTGTCCGGTTGCACCGAAACGAGTTGGAGTCATCAAAAAGGATAACTTTGCCGAGGAATACTCTAGCGATGATGAAATAGTAGAGGGCTTGGACGCCGTACAATTGGTAAGCGTTGCTTTTCCGTTAAGTGGTGATAAGTGCTCAGATTTAATAAATTGTTTTTCTCTTCTGGACACCGGTAGTCCCGTTAGCTTCATACATAGGTCTTATTTGCCTGAAGATATTTCTGTTAGAATACCAACTTATTCGAATTACAAAGGATTAGGAGGAATTAAGATTTACACTTACGGTACGATATATTGTTTTATCAAAATATGTGGACAAATAAAAAAAGTTTCCCTTATGGTAATTTCAGACAAGGTCATCCCGCTGCCGCTGCTAATTGGCCGCGATATACTTAAGTTATTTAATATATGTTTACGAATGAATTACTGTAAAAAAGAAATATCTTCAGAGCAAATATGTGTACCTTCTTCTTACGTTAATAAAAAATTAATTTCAAACCAATTGCACCTGTGCACTTATGAATCAACTGGTGTGGTGAGTGGGACAAGCGTATCTTCAAATGGTGTTAGTAGTGAAATAGATAAATCGTTCGATGGTGACATAGATGCGAGTTCCGAGGCTGATTGTAGGGAGGAAGATGTGTTCAAGGATGATTGTGCTTCTGGGATTGATGTGGGTACTTGTGAAATCTTTAATATAGAAACTGAGGCGAACGAGGAGATTGATGTGTGCCCAAACATCGATTTAGTGACATTAAAACAAATTAAATATATTATTGCTGAAAGTTATACATGTTTTGATCAATCTATGATAAGGCCTGTTGATTTCGAAATGCACATTCACCTTACGACAGATACCCCTTTCTTCTTCCGACCGCGGAGATTGTCCTTTTCAGAAAAACAGGAGGTGAACCCAAGAATAGCGCGATGGGCCCTAGAACTCGAGAACTTCAACTACAAGGTAAAGCATCGTAGTGGATCGAATATGAACCACGCTGATGCACTTAGCCGATGTCATGTGGTTTCCGTTGTTAGCTCGGAAGATATCGATTTTCAGCTAAGAGCAGCTCAGGGTCGTGACCCTCAGATCTTAAAGTTGAGAAAAAGGTTGTGTTCTGAAAACCTGAAGAGGTTCGCCTTGCAGCATGGCATTGTCTTCCGGAAAACTCGGGCCGGCGAATTAAGGTTTTACGTCCCTCCGGATATGGAAGTTAACCTTATCAGAGATATTCATGAGAAAATTGGACACTTAGGGGTTACAAAATGTGCCGGCCAAATACGTATGCACTATTGGTTCCCAAATATCCAGAAAAAGGTGGAGAGCTTCACCAGGAATTGTATCCGTTGTATAATGTATTCGGCACCCGCACGTTTGAACGAGCGTAACTTATTCAACATTCCTAAAGAACCCGTCCCGTTTCATACCATCCATCTGGACCATTTCGGCCCTCTTCCGGCCATCCAATCAAAACGTAAACACATCCTTCTGGTAGTTGACGCATTTACGAAGTTCGTCAAATTGTATCCAGTATTATCAACAAGCACGAAAGAGGTGTGCGCCTCACTTAGCAAATATTTTGACTATTATAGCCGACCATCTAGGGTAGTGACCGACAGAGGCTCTTGTTTTACCTCCTTAGAGTTCAGTTCGTTTCTATTAGACCGCAACATAACTCACGTTAAAGTAGCCGTTCACTCACCGCAAGCCAACGGTCAGGTCGAAAGAGTAAATCGAATTTTGACTGGTATGATCGGAAAACTCAGTGAGTCATTAGAACATTCCGATTGGGTTCGAATGCTGCCTCAAGTTGAATTTGCGTTAAATAACACAATACATAGGTCAATTGCTACTACCCCAAGTAAAATTTTATTTGGAGTTAATCAGCGAGGTGCGGTCGTCGACAAGCTTACTGAGTTTCTGAGCGAAAAGGAATTGAATGTTACTAAAAGAGACTTAAGTGAACTCAGGAAAACTGCCTCTGAGGCAATCGTAAAGGTTGGGGAAGACAACAGTAGACATTTTGAGAAGCACAATCACCCGGCAAACACTTATGAAAGAGGGGACTACGTGGTTATTAAAAATGTTGACACGACGCCCGGTACTAGCAAGAAGCTGCTCCCCAAGTTCAAGGGGCCTTATGTTATTTACAAAGTATTGCCTCACGACAGATATGTCATCCGTGATATTGAGAATTGCCAAATCACACAGCTCCCATATGATGGAGTAGTTGAATCAAAAAATATTCGCCTGTGGAAAATAAACATTGAAAATTGAAGATATAATTGTCCTAAGTAACGCTTATCATTATAGTTTTTAAGCTAAACCATTTGTGGTATATTTTTAAGTTATCAAGCCTTATAGTATAAGACCTAGCTATATGTTTTGTTAAGAAAGATTGAGCGTGCGGTGTCCATGGGTTGACGGGTAGATTGTTGATCGAGGTCGATCAAATTGTCAGATTGACCGAGATGTAGTATCAAAAAAAAATATTATAAGATTAATGTGATTGCCAAGTCAAGCCTTTTGTAAAAAGTGTACCAATTAACTATAACATAAAACTGTAACATGAGCCCATAGATGGCGTAAGTAAGAGATACGACTGCGGTAAAAAGTATTTCGAGCAGTTGAGTTTTATGGTTGATGAAGTACAAGGAAAACGTGGAAAAGAAGAGATCTTGTAAATGAATATATTAAAAACCAAAAATAAAGCTGTAAATAACTAAAAATAAAGTGTCTATTAAAGAAAATAAAGTGTCTATTAAAGAAAATAAAGTGTCTATACAAGGATTAATGAATAACTTTAATGAGCTGGAACAATGTGTTAATAATGGTAATTATGAAATTATTATATTGAGTGAAACACACTTAGTGAGTGGTATAACAGACAATGAAATTAAATTAGAAAAATATTGCGAACCATTTAGATGTGATAGCTTATCAAACAGAACTGGAGGTGTTGTTATATACATAAGGGAAAATCTGAATTGGGTAAGGTTAAAAGACATACGCATTAATTTGGAAATGTGGTTTCTAGCAGTTGAAATTGCTATCGAAGGACAAAAAATAATAGTGGTAGCAATATATCGATCGCCTAGTCCGTCTATACGACATTTCTGTGATATTTTTAATCAATTAATGGATGAATTAAAGGGTAAGAAGAATGTCTTAATAGCGGGTGACTTTAACATAAATTGGTTAAATAATAGTATTTATAAAAATGAAATTAAACAAACGCTGTCTGAGAATATCTGTAAACAAATTGTTAATGACTACACAAGAATAACAAAAGATACAAAAACTATTATTGACTATGTTATAACGAATATAAATAGCTGCGAGGCTTATGTCGATAATAATTTAAAAATTAGTGATCATGAAACTCTGGTGATAAAAACGAATCTAAGAACGATCTGTGATAATTATAGCTGTGATATTAAATTATTTAAATACAATAAATACCGATTTTTAGAAATTTTAGAAAATAGTGCAATAGCTGGGTTAAATTATTTATTAAATAAAGATCAAATGCATAATAAATTTGAAGAGACATTCACTAGAACTATAAATCAGCTTGTAAAACGTAAAGTAATAAATGTTGACACTAGAAACAATTGGTTTAACCAATCTCTAAGACATCTGAAACAAAGTAAAATAAACAGTTATTTCAAAGCTTTATACTCAGGTCGACATGAAGATTGGCATAGCTACAGTGCAATTAGAAATGAGTAGAAGGGTGCATTAAATAAAGCAAAATCTGATTATATTACAAACAAAATTGACAGTGCAGATAATCAGAAATCAATGTGGAAAGTGTTAAAATCCCTTGTCCTGAGGGAAGACAGTACGAAAACAAGAATGGTTGAATTTAATCAAAAGGTTATCGTAAATGACAAATATATAGCTAATCAGTTTAATACCTTTTTTATAAATAGCGTCAAAGATATAAACAGTGCAATACCCATAACCCCTTTTGTGAATGAATGTGACCGGATACATGTTAATTTTAAATTTAAGCTTTTAAACAATTTAAGTGAACTATGGAAAGTGATAAATATGCTCCCTAATAAAAGTGATTTTAACTATGTTAATAAAAACATTATAAAAGACTGCTTTACGCTAGTAGGCCCTATACTTTTAAAAATAGTTAACTTCTCCCTTAGTAGCGGTGAATTTCCGAATACATGGAAAACTTCTTTAATTATCCCGGTGCACAAAATTAAAAACTCCATTAAATGTGAAGACTATAGACCAATTAATATGCTTTCAATATTTGAAAAAATAATAGAAAAAGTGGTACACATTCAATTTGAAAATTTTCTTGAAGAAAATAATATTTTTGCTGAAAACCAATCTGGCTTCAGAAAAAAACACTCATGTGAATCTGCATTAAATCTCGTAATTGCCAAATGGAAAGAAACAATGCATGACAAACACAACATCGCTGCAGTGTTCCTAGATCTTCAAAGAGCTTTTGAAACGGTTGATCGAAGTATCTTACTGCAGAAGTTGGAGACCTATGGCGTACGGGACGTGGAATATAAATGGTTCAGCTCATATCTTACTGGACGAAAGCAACAAGTAAAATTTAACAATGAAGTATCGGAGCCAATAGACGTTGACCTGGGAGTGCCACAAGGGACTATTCTAGGACCTTTACTGTTCCTACTATACATAAATGACATGCAAAAATGCGTAAAAAATGGTGACCTTATATTATTTGCTGACGATTGATTATTATTTGTTGAGGACTTAGATGTTGATATATGTAAACTAAAATTAGCTGAAGACGTTAGAAATATTAAAGCATTTCTTGAGATGAACAAATTAAAATTAAACGAAAAGAAAACCAAAGCTATGTTTTTAAACTTTATTACTAACACTGAACAGTTTGAAAACTTTGAAGTAGTTGAGGAAATAAAATATTTAGGAGCAAAAATTGACAATAAACTTAGCTTTAAGTCCCACTTCGACTACGTAATAAGCAAAATTGCAAACAAACTAGGATTTTTAAGAAGAATCAGAAAAAATTTTTCTGTATTAACAGCTATACAAATATACAATGTTATAATACGTCCATATTTTGAATATTGTCCAACCATTTTAATGTTATGTAATGAAGGTATCAAAGACAAATTACAAAAGTTACAGAATAAGGCAATGAGGTGCATTTTAAAATGTGATAGATATACACATATTAACTACATGCTAGAAACTTTAAAATGGCTAAGTGTTAACCAAAGAAATGTAATGTTAGTCCTCGTTTATATTTTTAAAATTAAAAATAATCTATTGTCTAAATATCTAAAAAATAAATTATCAATTAGAGCAGATATCCAGCCGTACGGCCTTAGAACTAACAGTAATTTCAATTTACAATTTTATAGAAACAACAAAACTAAAAATATGTTATTTTAAAAGGGATTAAAAATGTTCAATGATCTACCCAATAACATTAAGTATGCAAATAATCTATATAAATTTAAGTCACTAGTAATTGAGTATGTAAAAAATAATTTTTGAATGGTAGTTTCTATTTAACTTGTAATTTAATTTAAAAATAATGTTAAAAATAGCGATAAACTAGCTAAATAAATATAAATCAATCAATCAATCGAGACGTTCACCGAACTGAGACTTCAATAACTCGATTGTTGCACCCGCTGTGTGGCTTGTGTGTGTCTAGTTGGAACCACATATCACTGATGTCCAATTCATGCAATTGCTCAAAGAAATAACGTTCCAACATATATTTGTAGCGAATACCATTTACCGTAACGTGACGGTCATTTTCATCGACAAAAAATGGCCCAATGACGCCACCGACATTAAAACCGCACCGAAACATTGACTTTTTGCGTATAAAGTGCCTTTTCATGAAGCACATGAGGGTTCTCAGCTGTGCAGTAACGCATATTTTGCTTGCCGTTTAACCAAAATTGCGCTTCATCGCTGAAGATGATTTTGTGATGAAATTCTTCATTTTCTTAAATCGTGTCCAGAGTTCAATTCGAAAACGTACGTCGCTTCATATGATCAAGTGGCTTTAGTTCTTGAGTCAGCTTGATTGTGGTGTAGGCCAAGACCCCTACGCAAAATGCACCATAATGTGGTCTGGGAGAGGCCCAGTTAACTATAAACAATTGTATAAATAACATTTCTCATTTAACTCATTAATTATAGATGATGCATCCCTAATTTGCATTTATTAATGCGGGTATAAGTTACTTAAACTTAATTGGTTAACTGATCATTATTATCTAATAAGTCTCCTTATTTCTGCCATATTTTATACGTATATGAGTGATTGGACCCATATATTTGTTATCAGCTTTATTTTTCATTTCCTTTAGAACTAGCTTAATATCTTGGAGCGTCACAAATTGAAACACAAATTTGAGAACGGCACACAGGTTATAGAAACACTTATCGACACTATACTTTCAATAAAGAAGTCATTAAATTTGTTGTATACGGCTTTATTATCATCGAGAGTTTTATTATTAAATTGAATATATTTTATTACACTACATTTTTCGTCTTTTAGTACATATCTTTTTAAATTTTTCCACTTGGACTTTTGATCAGTTGAACACTGAACTTTTTGTTTAACAAATAATTCTTTGCATTTCCTTATTTCACCAATAGGGATTCTCATTTGACTGTCAATTTTTTTTGTTTTTTTTTTTTTTGTTTTGCCCCTGACAAATGTCAGAAAACCAATGGAGGGTCAACAAACCAAATCATTTAGCAGTAATAGGCGAGAAAATACTAGGAATCAGCAAACAAAAGTAAGTTTTTTATTAATAATCAATAGTTTCTCGATATATTTTTAGGAAAATGGATTCATTAAAATATGCAAAGAAGTTGGAATCAGTAAAGAGAAAGAACTGATCTGCAAAGTTGTCTTTATTTGTTAACTTCCAGGTGATGGCGAAGACGGAGCTGTGGTTTCGTGTGAATAATATATAATTTATATGTCTTAATAAATTGCCAAAGGCCTGATGTGATTACTGGACGAGTCTGAGTATGCACTCCCAGCAAACGCGCCGAACTTGGGTTCACATTGAAATGCAATGGCATATAGAAAGCGAATTATACAATGAACGTTTATATCACCAGGTTGTTTCACTTGGACGGCATCAGTTTCTTGAGTAAAATACCTTCGATGTCAATCTACGAGATGATTATCGGGTCCATATAGGTCTTTGTCAAGTTCATTGACCAGCCGTTTGTAAAATGATGAGAATTTTCTCTCTGTTTTGGTATTTGGATTAAATTTATCTTCAAGAAGGCTGCCTTTAACACTTTATTCACACGAAACCACAGCTCCGTCTTCGCCATCACCTGGAAGTTAACAAATAAAGACAACTTTGCAGATCAGTTCTCTCTCTTTACTGCTTCCAACTTCTTTGCATATTTTAATGAATTCATTTTCCTAAAAATATAGCGAGAAACTATTGATTATTAATAAAAAAACTTACTTTTGTTTGCTGATTCCTATTATTTTCCCGCCTATCGCTGATAATTATTTTGTTTGTTTACCCTCCACACTGTTGTTGTTTTTCGATTTGGCATCGATTTGACATCTGTCAACCAAGTGTGGATCCCTATAGGTATTTCTTACTATTAGGCGTTTTTCTTTTTTAGCCCCGAGCGGGGAACAGAGCGGGGCCCGAGCGATCAGAGCTCGCTTCGAGCTGAACGTAACCTGAGCGCTCCGAGCTAATTAAGAAACAGAATTGAGCACTGAACTGTCATTAGATAATTTGTTTTTATTAATTTGCAAAATAGTCAGGTTTGCTTCTGAAATTGGTGTTTGTCAAGGATTGTTCCATTTAAATTATAATTTCTAGTAAATAAACTATGGAAAAAGAACAAATAATGAATGAAGTCAGCCGCGCTCAGCTTTTCGCTTGATGTGCTCGGTCATTTTCAATCGAGCTCATCGAGCGAGCCCTGAGCTAGCTCAGAGATAAAAAAGAAATACAAATTTTGTGCTCAGAGCGCTCCGAGTTAAAAAGTAACACAGTTCTTTTTTTGACAGCTCAGTGCCCCGCTCGGAGCTAAAAAAGAAAAACTCCTATTGTGTAATCTCGCCAATTGACTTTCGTATTGCACATCCGCTGTTAATATACACTACTGTACAATTTTTAAACGACATCCAACTTCTCTTGTGTTGAGGCTGTGTAGAAATGGCTGCGTTTGGAAATGCAAAGCAAACATTTTGGGTTGCAAATCGATTTCAAAATATAAAAAACATTGAATTATAGAAACAAGTAATTTGCTTAGCTACAAATTCAAACTCTGCAATTGCTTCTTTTTTAATTTCAAATCATATTTTTTCGGTGTAATTTTACAAGACTCCAGAAATTTGAATTCATCGCTAGGAATTTGGTGCGTCCCAGCAACAACATCGCTCAAATCTGTCATCCAAATAATTGCTGTTATTGGGAGGGGGAAACCCTCGGTTTTGATTTTCCGTCAAATCAGAAACACAGTTGTCAAGTAGATGTGTCTTAAATTTGTTTGTAGGAATAATTTCCAATTGATTTCAGTGGTGATACAAGTAAAGAAACTAATTAATAATGGGTGAAAGTTCAAGTGCCTCGACAAAAGAAGATGACTTAGAATTAATGAAATTCCGAACTCTATTGTGGGGTCAAAACATACGGGTCGATGTATTTCGGCGATGGTCACAAGGTTTGTGTGCGCTATGCCCCAATTTGGAATTTGTTTTCAGTTTTTTTCTTTTCACTCATAAAAAATATTTCACTATAAAAGTGTTAAACCACACGCCCAGAACATACATGTACCAACGGTTTGTTTTTCTACTGCATTGAAATGATCAGTTGCATTCACTACAAGCAAATTCCAAGTGACTCAGATGTGTTCCAACAAAAAGTTCGCCTCAATCTCAACTATATAAATGACATAATTAAAAATAAATTGTGAAGAAAAAATTTCTTTTATTGCAGGCTTTGAATTCAGTGAGGTGGAACCATCTGCTATTGTGCAGCGACAGGGAGGGCCCTGTGCTGTCATAGCTCCCGTGCAGGCATATTTATTGAAAATTCTTATGGATACTCCCAATCATTGTCTTAAAGATGTAACTGAAAGTTTAGAATAATATGTGATTTCCTAAGTAAATATGTGACTTATTTTCTAGCTTACACACGACAAATGCAAACAATTACTAATTCAAGCACTTTGCAATATTCTGGTAAAGTGTAAATTCACTCACTTTAGAATCGCCACCTTGCATGATGAGGGCGTGGAAGCCATGGAAGCCTCAGAGGCTGATGCTGAAGGAAATGTCAATATTTCGGGAGACACGGATGATGCACCTATAGCAGTAAGTAGACTAACTTTTATCATTAATCATTTGTACGGAAGGCGTTAAGTAGAGATTAGGGTGGTTAGTTTCTATAAAAAAAAATCCAACCATCATTCGTTTCTATAGACTAACTAACCTAAATCCTACCCAAGGACCAATTTCAGTGCACTTGAACTCGCAGATTGTTCTTACGTTTGGGGCGTATATATAGAACGCGTACCTGCAATTCGCTAGCACGTTTCATCAATTTGAAAAATGTTTATTGTTCAAGATATTTTGTATAATCAGTCAAAATGAGCTCGAAATCTACAAGTTCACCCAAAATTTCGAATATGAAAGTTAAAACATGAAATCGGCAAGGATGAATAACTCTAAGAACCAAACGCAGTTTAACGGGTTTTTGAGAAATAAGGCGACCCGCCGCCGATAGCAAGGACAGTGTTTTGCAATCTTATCCTAATTAAAAGTTCCGACATGATTTTTTTATTTATTTGTGTTCTTTTTCCCAGGAATCTGATAAGATACCAGAAGACTTTCACAATCGTCTCTCCGTGATAAACTTAGATAATATAGATGACGTATCAGCATATTTGTCGGAGAACTTTCGTTCGTTAACGGATAATTATGGTGTATTGCTGTTCATGTATAGTGTCCTCTTGACAAAGGTAACTCACTTTTGATTATTTTCAACTCAAAAAATCCACAGTATTATTGATAGGGCTTCGAAAATGTAACTTCAGAGCTTTCCGACACATCTGAACCACTCATACACAGCACATACGGTTACGGTTCGCAGGGCTTAATAAATCTCATGCTAACTGGGCAAGCAGTCGCTCATGTTTGGGATAACGAAGAAGATATTGGCGGACTCAGTATGTACTTGAAAAACTTCCATAAATGAAATGTTAACAATTTATGTTATATTTTGTGCGTAATCTATAATCAATTAGAACTTCGAGGTATTAGTGAACAAAGTGAAATTGGTTTCATTACGTTAATGGAGCAGATGCGCTACTGTACGGTTGGCTCGTTTTATAAAAATCCAAAACATCCTGTCTGGGTAATGGGTTCCGAAACGCATCTTACCGGTGAGTTTTGCAAATGCTATTTGCCTTTAATTAAAATCTAACATATTAATGAAAAAAAAAAACAGTTTTGTTCAGTCACGAAAAGAGATTAGTTTCGCCGGAAACGCCTTCAGAAATAGCTCGAAGAGTGTTTAAGTCATATGATCCTGAGGGGAATAATTTTATACCGACACCAGTACTTCAAGATGTCTTGGCGTCGTTGGATCTAGTCAGTGAAACGGAATAGTAAGTTCAAAGCATTTTATTCATTGCCTAATCACAACTAATACTTTTGCATTAAGTGTTGAAATAATGCAGAAAAAGCTGGACCCAGAGAACTTAGGAATTATACTTTTGAACGCATTTATGGATGAATTTTTCCCATTGGAAAAACGTTCTACTCCCGACACTTTCGATTTGTTACATTATAATGGTATTCCTGGGTCAAACGAAGGCAACAAAGTTAGTGCGACCTCTTTTTTATTTATATACTGGATTAATCTTTATCATTTCCCGATTGCAGGTACGTTACAACAGGGGATCCGCTGTTATGTTGGAAAGTGATTTGAAGGCAGTTTGTATATCAAATCCAATGCTAACGTGTCTTCAGACGAAATGGCCTAACATTGATGTGGATTGGGGTGCTTTAAAAGTACCATCATTAAATTAATAAAGTAGATTCTCAAATAGGAACTAAAATACAGAAATTAAAAAAAAAGAATACCTACTAATAAAAAATACATTCACCTTTTCACAAAAGATTGGCATATTAATTTGATTAGTTTCTATTCAAATACATAGTTGAATGCATCTTTTTTCCTTCATATTTAAAAAAAACTAATATTTTTAGCGAAATGCCAAATAAAGCAAACAAAAATAGTGTTTCAATATAAAAAGCAATAAAACGAATTACAAACATATTTTCTTTGGTATTATAAGTTGCGCATAAAAAACATCTTCTGTCTTATTTGGGTTTCACATATTTGTACAGTTGACGTTGGTGTAACGAACATCCGATGTACAGAGAAAACGATTTTTTCCGAGATGAATTCTTAGAAACTGCGCAGTATTTCAGTGTTCAAGGTAATTTTACACCTTGGAACCCTTAAATCAGAAAAAAGTATATTTTTCCAAGATGCCAAAACAGGTATATGTGTAACAAAATATATATATAGACTATATTTTTCCTTCTTAACAATTCACCTTTACTCGGCCCTATCATGGTATCCGTTCAGAAAGAAAAATGTTCCGTTTTTGTACGAATCAGAGGATTTTGTTTCAAATATTATCGAAATCCTTATCGGTGCAACATGAAATGACACTACCTGACGTTTATTTACAATCTTGCTGTCCAGAGATGAAGTCTTCACGAACATATTACATGTAATACAAAATACAGGACGAGCCGTCGGAAATGAGCCAGAGTGCTTCCAAGTTATTCTCTTTATTTCCTTATTTGTGGTAGTGCTATGAGGTTGACGTGACTCCGTCTTGGTGCAGCTTCAGACGCGTGCGGATAACATTTTCACCCAAGGGCCGACCTGCGCGAGCGTCGGTGCCAAGCAACCTCCGATTCTTATAAACCCCTGTGCGTCGAGGCGTAACCTCTCGAAGCTGGGGTTAAGTGGAGTCCATGCATCAGACGAGTCAGACAAATCCTCTGCCTAAAACCGGTCATGGAACTCCGACTCCTACCCGATTGTAATCGCGTACGTTCGATCTCATCCACCACCTGCAGCACTCGCCCGTGGAGAACTAATTCTATCAACGTTCACACCAGTGCTGAAATTAGCGAAAAGCTGGACCCGAGAGGAAGCTTCCGCGGTCCTCTCAAAAGAGATATCGAAGCTACTGATGAGAAAGAAAATAATAATCGGAGAGGCCTCTGCCAATTTTTTTTTATTTTCTTGGAGGAAAACAAAAACAAAACTTGAAATGGGTATACTTAGGGTCTCACATTGGGCGCCAAGTGTCACGAGCCCCCCCCCCCCCCCCCCCTCTCACTCTCTTCTCCCCAAAGTTTTGTTTTATTTTAAACTTACACATGGGTCTCGCTCTCGCTGCTGACCTGGGTCGCACCCGACCGAGGAGGGATCTCAGAAGGATATTCGTCCGGAAGGAAAACGAGGAGGAACAAAAGTGGCAGTGTAGATCAACTGGCCCCTCTTACGGGCGGCCAGGGCTCGGTCGACTTGAAATGAAATTTCCCCCAATAGCTCGTCCGTCGCCGACAACGAGACGGTCGTGTGCAGGAGTCATTAGAGTAATACGAAAACTGAAGCAAAATGAATAAGATGTTTTTGACATCTGTATCTCACTGAGGAATTAGGGTTGATTTCTCTCACTTGCTGGAAGGGGAAATTTTTAGTGAACAGCTGATATTCACATGTGATATTCGTTCCATAACAGAGGTTTAAAGGCCGAACCATAATAGTCGGAGGGAAAGTCGAATACAAAGAAATTGTATTATGTGCCCATAATAGCGCATTGCTCGGTTTCGTTAAGTTTCGTTTCCCCTTGCTTACCTTCACAAACAGCGATCCCATTCTCCCTTTACGTCCGTAAATTTGACAACCAGTTTTTTGTAAGTTAAAACGCAGGTAGTTGCTTCCGTTCATATATTTTTATTATGAGTTTCATAAAACACGGCGTCTCCACGAGCAATATTTTATAGAATGCCATATAGCGTTCTATGTAAATTGCTCGTGGAGAGTACGAATAGTATTCTATGAAAAATTGCATGCTATATATTGCTCAGTTCGTAGCATTCTATGGATAGTATTCTATGAGCTGTCATTTTTATGAGGTGCTTCACTCTGTGACATTTCCACCATTGAAATATTAAGCTATGAAATGTCCACCATACATTTTATGGTAGGTATTCTATATTTTTTTCGTTCTATGAAAAGTGACAGATGGTTGGCTATGAAATATTGCTCGTGGAGACGTGGTGTAAAGGTAAGATTAGACTGTATGCCGAGTTGGCATTCAAATGACCACAGCCAAATGACAAGATTATCTGTCAAATGATCAAAAGTTCAGCGCTGTCAATTTAGTATATTAGACTACGTGACCACAATGACCATTTTGGTCATTTTTGCACTGCTGTGCATTAAAGGCATTTGTTGATATATTTTCAGAGTGAGTTGTGGTAACGCCGTAGGTACACGGTAAAGCGAAACTTAATTTTTCAACAAAATAAATAAAACAGATAATCGGAAACATTAAAGTAATACCTAGGTATTACACAACAAATACTAAACCATGCACATAAAAATAACAAGAAAACCACTAATTAACACTGAACAAAAGTACAATAAAAATGTAATTATTAAAACAATTTACTTCAAATGTTATCCAAAAATATTATTATTATCATGCAAAAATGTTATTATTGAAGTATTAAATAACTGCACGCTTGGAAAAGATGACAAAAATGACAGCAATGCCATAACCAAATTTCAATAAATTGCATATGGTCATTAGGTCATTATACTGGCATTCGTGCTTATTTTCCGATTACACTGCATGCAATTTTGTTATTTTTATCTGTCAAAATCAGCATGGTCATTTGTGGTCATTTGGTCATTAGGTCATTTCAGATATGCCGATTACACTGCATGATCCTATTTTGACAGCGAGAACTGTCAAAAATGGTCATTAAATGCCAACGTGGCACAGTCTAATCTTACCTTAAGCAATTGATAGATCGGAAGGAAACAGTTCGTTCAAATATGGCTTTAGCTTCAGTTTTCGTCCTTCTATTATAGTTGGGCCATAACTAAACTGAGCTGCACAGCTTCATGGAACAGAAAGTAATAGAATGAAGAACACTTTGGACCAAGCTTTTATTCATTGAACACAAAGTCCTGCACTTTTCTAATCTTTTCTGTCCAGCACACCTATATGTGTGGAGGTTCAGCTTGTAATAAGGTCTGGCGGAGGGACCAGTTGAAGATTATTTATTCATTAGTCTCTGATAGAAAAGGGGTTTTCTTTAATATATACATATTCAGTATTAAAAATCCTATTGCACATTACGTTTGCATAATGTTACAAAATCGAAGTCCCCAAATATAAGCAGATTTTTTTTATTTGTGTAACGACCTTATTCATTAGAATTTGATAAACCTTGACCACACCGAAGCGGTTGTATAGTTTTACAGTGTCGGCAGTTTATGCAGCCTTTTATATGTACTTGTACTTGCTGCAATAATTCTTATTCATAAAATATTTTCCCATTCATGTTAGTTATACGAATAAATATATAACATTAAGCTGCCTACACTGATAAACACAGCCTAGCTGTTTGTGGAAAATCAAATGGAAATATTCTGCTGATATGTGGAGATTTCGATTCTGTAACGTATGCAAGCGAAATTGTAGAGTTTTCAATTCCAATTATAAGCGAATGGCTCCTTTCATTTCAGACACTAATAAATAAATAAAATTCAATAAGGTACTTCGCAAAGTTATCTCTTTCTGAAGTACCGAATACCTTTTTTAAACGTCCAAAAACTATTGATAAATACAATTTTAGTACTTTGCAGAAATCGTATGGAAAAATCATTGTGATTGTTAATTAAGTGTAAACTGTGACATAAGTGAAAACAAAGGTTATTTTTTTTACTGTAGAAACTCTACAAACTCTACAAGCTACCAAAATATAAACGGAAAACGTAAGAAAGTATGTTAAAGCTATTAAAAGACCATAGCTCTTGATTAACAGGCGTTTTTACTTTTGTTATATAATTTTGTTATTAATTAATTGTTTTTGTTTGTTTGTTTATAAAATGTATGTATAGAAAATTGTTCAATTTAATTTGTTTCTAAACAATTCGGTTCTCACGGATTATTTGCTGATTCTGGAAATTTTTTTGTTATACATAATTCGCTTTATACATACATTCTATGAAATATTCGCTCAAAACTCGTCGCGCCATACAAATTTCCCGATTTGACCCTACAATTAATTTAAGCGGTGTTTTTTTTTCATTTGACACTGACGTTGTCGCGAAGTAATAGAAGACCAATATCATTACTCTACGGCTGCTCTACGGCAGCCATTATTAATAGCCGAGGTCTCGCACACACTCTCTTACTTAATTCTGGCACTATTTTCTCCTATCTCTGCCTAATTTTTATTTCTCTGAGCAAAAGAGGGAGGGAAAAATGACATTTCGATATCAATCACATTTCTATCAACCTCCAAAATCGTTTAACTTATGCAGCCGCTTCACACTGTTGTATTAGTTTTATGAAGCCGGTTTTTCCGTTTAGTGACATTTAACTTTATACACTCTCTATAATAGGTAAAAATAAAAATTAAAGGCTGATAAAACTTTAAGAAGTGAGACGGGTTACACTCAAACTAAAGTACTAGATCGTTTAAAACCATCTATTATTGAATTGAAACGTAAAAAACTGTTCCTAGCACGATGGCAATGCCAAAGCCGGCCTTCTCTTTCCATGTTGTCTTTCATCATATTCAGTGTAAAAGTAAATGGCGAATAAATGTCAATTTAAAGTATAATGATAAGAAGTCAAAAAATCTTTTTTCGTAATAAAAATGACAATTTTCGGTGAAACGCACTAAATGAACTCAATAATTTAACGACCGTTTTCACAAAGAGTAGCGTTCGACGCGATCAAAAAGTTAACCAAACCGCGATGCGTAGCACTCGTTCCAATTTTACTTCTCGGAACCAAAATAAATCACATTGAAAATGGCTTCTAGCTGGCGCATAGGAAAAAGGAAGTTTCGTGCCAAAGGTAAACACAAATTGCTAATGTTCCCCTAGTTGGGAATGAGCAGACAAATGATCAACGCAATAAAAATAATAATAAGTTTCTTAAATTGTTTAACTGCCTAAGTGCGTAGGATGGCCCAAGTTATGGTGATGGTGGACGCGCAGGGTATAAACAGATTTTTTTCTGCTTTTATTACCGATCTTTACAATACTACCCGTGATTTGTATTAAACGATTGTATTTATAGATTAATAAACCAAAATAGAACATAGTTTAGGGTGAAATAGGAACACGGTAAAATCAGCGTAAAGAGAGCGGACAACAGACCCGTCATCGCCAGTGAATGAGTTGTGAAGCGTATCGCAACATTGGTAATTGATTTAAGAGATGAAATTAGTTACGCACGGCAAAGTTATTTAAATTACTATATTCTGCAGAATTTTTAATGATTATTTCGCCAGTGCGGTCATATACCAAAAAACTAATGACTCATGGTGTCTTTCGTTTAAAGTTTAGTTCCCGAAACATTCAAACTAATTAGGCCAACTTCCGTACTCTGGAAATAGCCATGCAAATGATTATATGTGTTTCTTTCTCCTTTATTATGTTGTGTTATTTATGTTAACAAAAATGAAAACATGCACCTAGATACATGGAGTGTTTGACTTACTTTTGCAAATGCGTGCATGCTCTCCGTAGAGAAGTACGTCGTAGAATAGAAATTTCAAATAGTTTGGCAAATATATAGTTTTGAAGAATAAAGTTCATTATTAACAATCGTTGGTTTTACGTTGGTTTGCGACAGAGAGTTGGGTATAATTATAATCCGTTCACACCTGATTAAAAGCATTAGTTTAAAGTAATTCAACTATTCCAGCTATATCCTCATTGTCTTCACAACGTTAAATTTGTATGTAGTTAACATTTGCAGGTCTAGCAGGTAAAAATCAATTTCAACAATTTCAAGGCTGTTAAGGTTTGCTAACGTTACTAAACTAGCCATCCACTGGGCAAACAGAATGTTATTCCGTTGCCGTACAAGAGCAAGAGCCAGCAAATTATACTCCGGACGAGTGTAGTCGGGGGGCACTACTACTACTACATGAGCGGGATCGGGATCATCTAAGAACCTACTTACAAAAAGAATACTAGGACGATGCGACTGTCAGACGTTTGAGTGTTATGCAAACACGGTTAGCAGGTCAAAAGCCATACTATGGTAATAGTACTCAAACCCATGTTATTTGAGAGTTATTGAGTTTTAACGATACAATGTGTTTGAATGCCAGATAAGGTAAGTTCGTCTAATCGTGGCTTCAATTCGTCCTTTTAAGCTGTTATGGGTTTTGTGATGATATAAGCTTTAAGTTGTAGTCTGCTATCAGACACGGCGCGTACCATTTTAGGTTTGGTAACACACTTTTTGCGCAGTTTTTTTTGCAGTCGAAGAAATCAAACATGCTTTCAAATAAGCGCAATCAGAGCGACGGCTAAGCCAATGCTTATACGCATTCATATTCATAAAAACTTTTGTAAATGTAATGAAAACTTGCAATAAATGAATGAAAAATAAAAATAATAAGCGCAATCATTACGTTAATGTTGCTTGTGATGCCAATTCTTTCCTATCAGTTTCAGCTGTTTCGACGTTGATAGTTTGGCAACCCTCTCTGTTGTCAGCGTCTGTGATGGTACCGGCTGAGGCAAACTAGTTTTTTGAATTTCTTAATTAGCACTGTTTTTGAGACGGGGCTTGGCTCAGTGGTTATTGCGTTAGTCTACTGACCAAGGCAAACATTAAAAAGTATAAACTGTCATGAGAAGCTACTAAAATTTGCGTACGGAATCGGAGTAAAATTTGAGGTCCCTTCCACTCGTGACAAAAATATAGATTCGCAAACACGTTATTATTTTTTTTTAACGCCAAGGTTATGATCAGAAGAAAAGGGATCATAACCGGCGGCTCGACATAAATAAACATCGGCAGGCCTCCCGGTTTCGGATTACTTCTCTACTGAGGCCAATCAAAGATGGTGTTATTGCATTTATATGATCCCGGACTGCCTCTCTTGCGATTTCGACACGTGCATGTTCCTTTTGTTCATTTTTATTTGATCGGTACACCGGTGGTGTTTAGTCGTGTCAACCCACGACTTGGCATGCCTAGATAGGTTTTCTTTGCTTTAGGGTCGTAAGTTCAATCGTAGTTTAATCCGTGAGAGAGGGTTTAAACCACCTCCTTCGATCACTTCATAAGGTCAATAGTTGTTAATCGTCCATCGGGTGTCTAAAATTTCGATTAGTTTAAACGAACTCGAAGATGGGGTTAAACCCTCATTGCTTCGATTGTATTGATCTCAATCCCACCTCACGCCGATTTTTTCAGGATTATATCGCCAGCGCGGTCATATAATAAAAAAAACCAATGACTCGTGGTGTCTTTCGTTTAAAGTTTAATTCCCAAAACATTCAAACTAATAAGGGTTGTAAGTTCAAACGTAGTTTAATCCGTGAGAGATGGTTTAACCCATTATCTCCCATCACTTCCTAAGATCAATAGTAGTTAGTCGTCCATCGGGTGTTTAAACTGTCGATAAGTTTCAACCAACTCGAAAATAGGGTTAAACTCTCATTTCTTCGATTAACTCCCAAATATTGATGCTCAGTCTCTGTCAACAGCTTATTTTTCATTCAAACCGTTTTATAATAACACCATATTATGGTTTTAAAGCTTTTTTTTAATTTCGTAGAGATTCTTTTGTCAATAAATCTGTTGCACATGCAGTAAAATTCGGCACTCATTTTTCAAAATGTTGTGACTCATTGTTTTTTTGTTAAGCTATTAAAGGAAAGGAGTCTCCCCTCCTGACGTCACTGCGACTCAAGTCTAAAAAAAATATTAAATAATAAAAGATAATTTCAATTTGTATATTTTTAAGAGAAGTAATACGTTTTCCTTTGATTCCAACACGATTACAATAAAAAAAACTAAGGTGAAACCAATCTAAAGAGAGCGTACGTACTACAATCCAAATATTAGGCGGACTAGTAGGGATGCTTATAATCCCTTTAGTCCAGATCTTAAAATCGTCGTAAAAGGGAAAGAAGAAGAAGAATGATTGAGATCCAGAATACACACTACATTTTGTAGAGAATTGTTCAAAACAATGCAGGTCCAACGTGAACAAGTTCCCTCGAAATTTGTTTCTTGTCAGCAATGAAAATCAAATTAATTTTGTTTTCATTTTATTTCCTTTTTTATATAGGCTCGGTCTTCCTTGCCTTCTCGAACGTGGGTGCTGTGAGTCAAAGATCCTCTTAGCATTATTGTCCATTCGCTCGATGTGGCCCATAGCACTCAGACTCGGTAACGGTCCATTGCACTACCAGGCAGAAATCCTCTTTTTGGTGTAGAGGTCGGAGAAATCAAGGTGTCATTCGTTTCTGTCCATTAGTGGGTGGCGTATGTTGTAGTTCTCCATTGCGATTGAACCTGCACCGCACGAGTCACAAGTCAACACACTAACCTCTACACCACCGTCACCACCCCTCTGTAGACAAATTACTAGCGTTCTTACGGGCCACTTCGCTTTTGCCAAGTATCATAAGATGCTAGACCTAAGCGATACCCCAAGTGCGGCCTATTGAGAAAGCGGCAGAAAAACAAGAACATTTCAGAAAAACTTGTGTATCTTCCTGGCACTATGGACCAGTTTTGAGGTTGAGTGTTTCAGTGTAAAAAGTCTCACATCCCGATAAAAAAAAAGAAAACAAATCCTTACTATTGAAATGGCTACAGTTAAATTTTTAATTATTTTTTTAGTTTCGACGGAACCTGAAGATTACTTTCGATTGGATCCGCAAAAAACACCAGCTGAAAATGCATTTGAAATTTATGAATCATTATGTAACAAGGAAACGAGGGACGCCAAACGTTTGTTTCTGCTAAATGGATTTGCTGCCCTATTCCAGGAGACTAAGACTTCGCATTTGGGTTTTACCACTGACGAATTTTTATATTGGTAACATTTAATTTTTCATTTCAAATGCCTAAACATTTGTAAATAATTTATTTTTTATAGTTTAAGTGTCTCACTAACACACGCATTTACACAAGTGAGAGCAGCTGGTCTGCGCGCTATCCGATATGTATTATTAACGCCAAAGGACATTAAACTATTTAATTCGCTGCAACTACCATATTTACTTTGCCGGAGTATTGATGTACTTTTAAAGAACGACGATGAGCGCGTGCAGGGACTTAAATTGGCAAGGCACTCAAACTTTTCTATTGAAAACTCAACTAATTACTAATCTTATTTATAGGTTCGTAAAATTCTAGCTGTTTCGCCAGAAGACGTGAGCCCGGTACTTGTACGATGTTTAGTGTCTCTAGCGAACAGCGGAATTGAGGATAGCGACAATATGTTACGAGCCTGCCTGGCAACATTATGCGAATTTGGTGTCCTTAATCCGACTTTGATGATTGTTTGCGGAGGTGTTGGTGCACTAACCAGAAGCGTACTGGAATGTCATAATCCGCGAATAGCTGAAAGCTTGTGTGGTGTATTGTTGCACTTGCTCGAATGGCCACACACGAGAAATATATCTGGTATACGATTGGATTGCCTGGCGGCTCCTTATTGCGATTTTACCTATCGTTTGGGTATAATGGATAAAAATAAGTTAGTTCAGCTGTTTTATATAGGTGAACCGATTTAAAGCTAATTTCTGATTATTTATTTGTAGGGATGCTCGTGAATTGAGATACACAAGCAGTCGACTAGCAATTCTTTCAGTTCTCCGTAGTTGGGCTGGAACAATTGAGTTTTGCAACCCCAGCAATCCATCCGGACTCAAGGCGATAGTTGATGTATTGTATTTGAATCAATTGGAAGTTCGGGTGAGTTTAATGTTAGACTGTTATACCATATGTATACACATATTAACAAAGTAAAAAGATGGAAAACAATGCCTGTGAAAAGATTCGGGGGGTTTATTTATTAAAAGTTATCTCAGAGCTCAGCATTGAAACACCACACTATGTCCTCTTCATTTGTGGGATTTCATCTTACTTTATTTGAATCATTTGCAATGAACAACCTTTAACTCTGCTATACAAAATTCATCTCTTGGTTCTACAATATTTCGTTTAACCTAATTTACCTTTCCTATTCAGAAAGCTATACTGGATTTACTCTACGAGTTGCTAGGGCTTCCACAACCCATTTGGACCGATGAATATTCCGTTGCCCTGTCGACCGTGGATCCATCAGACTTTCAGGTAATCATTCTGCCTAAGCACAAACGAATTCCTTTTTTTTATTCAAATTTTCTTAACTAGGACACTTGGTTGTTAAGTAACGGATTTGTTGCAATGGAGGGTCGTTATATTCTGCCTAGTCTTGCAAACCGTGCAGCTAATATCTGTGAGCAGCATTTAGCCTTGCTATTGTATTGCTTTCTGGAAACAGGTTTGCTAAATGCCCTCGTTGAAGTCATAGTGTCGAGTGATACTTTTATTTCAGTTCGAGCAACTGTTTTAATTGGTAAGATCAATTAATTGTCGCAAGATTGTATTTTCAAATCACCGATTTGTTTGTTTTAGGTAAAATTCTTCATCTGATGCATACTCATTTACCTGCTGACATATGTAGTACATATCCAGCGTTACCAACACTAGTAACGCATGCGACACAGGGAAATCATCAAGCTACTGCCTCAATATCAGCTCTACAGAACTATCATCAGATGCTACGGAATCGACCGGTATCATGCAGTCTGTTTCTGGATAGCATTATCCAGGGAGGAGGTAAACTCCCTTTATACGTTATCACATTCTGAAGATTGAAGTCCTAAATTTGCAGCCCTAATCAATACACGACTCTTCAAGAGGGACATCAACAACTATGAAGTGAATAGTAGCAGCGCGGGAAATTCTACACTTGCCCATGATAGCTTAGAGAGACGACGATTGGACTCAGTATCGTCTAGTATTAGTGGCGGCGGAACTGATGAATCTCATTCACTACCGTCCTCGGCCATGCGACGATCCAGCTTTCGCTTGAAAAAGAAGAAGTTCACACAATTTTTCGAGAATATGCGAGAATTCCATCGGCTGGCTAAGGACTCGAACGTACTAATGCTGGCCGATGGCAATTCTTGGGATTGGGAAATAGTAACGACTATTTTACGAGTATGTACCGTAAGTAGGGCATTTGGCTGACAAATAATTTATATCTTTGCATGATTAGGGGGACGTTATTGGGAAATTAGACGATACAAAAGTTAGGTTCCTTAAGAGAATCGTTCACTACTTCAAACCAAGTAGTAATCGTTTCTCTCACCAAGACCTTGCGCACGGCAGAACAGTTCCGGCATATGTGACAGCGGGTCTTGATTTAATTGATTGGTTACTCGCCAGCATGGAGGTTTGTATTCCAAAAATTTTGCAGGACTCTAATATTCTTATTTGTTGCACATTTCAGATGGAGAGTATGCGCATGATTACGGACTTATTTTCGGATATAAGTCAGAATCTACTAGCTATCACTACATCAAATAGAGCGCACGATTGCCTCTTTAGTCCTCAACATATGAGTAACACAATGTGCCAACAGTATTTTCTATTTATCGGGCGTATGTGTCGCCAGGACAAGGGAATCAGTATTTTAACGAATACAGCCGTTTTTGAACAGTAAATATGTTTCATTTCGATTGAACCACCACTTATAGTTTGTTGTCAATTTAGACTGACTACTCTGGTTTCGAGTACAGATCATGTATGCTACGTTAAACTTATTGTATCAGGCTTGGACTACGGTCTCGAATCCTACACAAGAAAGATTCTCGAGAAAGCCCTCACATCGGCAAAAACGCGAAGCGGTCGTCTGTACTCAACGCAATTTCTGCTAGTCTTGCTAAGAGCTAGGATTCCAAATTTCGAAGTGTGGGGCATACCACTATTGATCAATCAAACTAAAGACTCTGAGCGCAGTATTGTTCTTGCGGCAATTGACGTTCTTGACGAAGCCTGCTACGATAAGGTTGAAATAATAAATATTGCTAACATGAATTTACATTTATACTAATGGCTTTGCACTATTTTTAGAACTATTTGGAGGAACTCGTAAGCATTTGGCCGAATTTCAAGGCACTGGGTGATGTGGGTAGGCTTCTAATGTCACGATACTATTCGATTTATCGTGGTCTTAACCACCGAAAAGCGAAAATCAAAGAAGAAGTTGAATTTTGGAAAAATGGTTACAACAAAAGGTGAGCGACATCCTAACTTCAACGAAGCATTTTTTAATTTGTGTTGCAGATACGTACTTCTTGTGGAGGCTGATACGCATTCCAGTTTGACGTTGCACATAAGGAATGAAGACGGATATTATAGCCGACGAAATTGTTCGACACGACCCATTGTGATTCCTCCGTACATTCAACCGCATTTATATGGGCAGCTAGCGCAGACTAGTCAAGGAATAGTCGGTCTGCAGAATTTTGGTGACTTGCAGAGTTTAATGGATTGCGTTAACAAAGGAAAAGTTACTGATGAGAATGAATGCCTCGAATTGAAGGCAGCTTTGTGGGCCTTAGGACACACCTCCACGCATTCAAATGGCATCGACTTGTTTTTGGAGACTTTTCCCAGGTATGAGGGGTTTGTGAATTGTTTGTACATCATTAATTGAATGTATTCCAGAATTTATGAAAAAATTATATTGTTGGCAACGAAAGCGGAGGTGTACTCCATACGAGCAACGGCGTTTAGTGTTCTCGGTTTGATTGGGAGTACGACTGCTGGCGCGAATTGCTTGTTTAAATTAAGTAAGTCATTTAGAAATTGTGGTAGTACTTTTAATTACGATGTGTGCTTGAGGTAGCTGCATTTTTAGAACTCGTGTGCTGAGTAATTCTTAAGCGTTATTAACAATATGTGCAGTAAGCCGTCTCTGTATGTATGAGCCGAGCGAAAGTTTAGTTTACTTCCTATCTCAACGTTTTCCAAATATAAAGAACCCTTTTTTCTTCTAAAGTGTTCAGCCACTTTGCTATATCAATTCTGATAACATGACTTCAAATTTTAGATTGGCTATGTGTGCGACATGATCGAAATACCATTTGGCCAGTTTATCAGCCCGAAGACTGGATATCAAATAACTTCACACCAGTACGACACCCGTGCGAAGATGTTCCCTCATACAACTATCCAAGTATAGATGACCAGATCGAGGGATCCTATTACACAAGAAGTGACTGGAATTTGCTGCTCGACGATGACAACACGACAGGGGAAAGCAAGGGAGATAGCAAAGACGAGGCTGGTCATACTAACATCGTTTAATTTATTGTATACTAATTGCTATAATATTTCTTCAAAACAGATCTTAGGCAGCACAACACAGTCAAGAACAGAGCCGGCATATACTCGCCCTGGCAAGCATACAAGATCCTTGTCGGAATCCAAGACTTCCGATGTAATCAGTTTGATTGCTGGAACGCATCCGCATCATCATCGGATTCGTCGCAACTCCTTTACTGACTCGAATACGTCGGGAGTAAGTAGTTGTGAATCAGTACCGGCTCGCACAACTGTGGGGTAAGCTTTACTAAAACCTGATATTATATGAAAATCGTATACCTATTCATCCTTGGAATTTTGTAGAGATTTCCAACAAATTCAACTGAGCCCGATTCCATCAATGTCAAACCTAGCAGATATCCCGTCCAGACGAGTCTACCCTCTTCAGAGAAGAACATCGCTTATTGGCACGTCATATTTACAAGTGCCGATTAGCCATCTGGACTTTGAGGGGTACGCTAAGTTAAGAAC
Source organism: Portevinia maculata (assembly GCA_949715645.1). Lineage (NCBI taxonomy): Eukaryota > Metazoa > Arthropoda > Insecta > Diptera > Syrphidae > Portevinia > Portevinia maculata. The sequence continues at coordinate 88,602,282 of OX454526.1, forward strand.
CCTCCGACGACATTGCAGACCAGTATTGTCTGAATCTGCAGCTGACGAAATCGCTGAAATCATAGACAGAAGTGAAATCTATGCAACATTTCGACAAAGAAAATCTCCAATAAGCGATTTGCACAGAAAAATGAAAGTGCGCAGTCTGGATCGACAAACTTCTCTGAATATGTTTGCGTGAGTATATTTGATTTGTTGCAAACATCCTCTGTGATCTTATCTGATTTTGAACGTTTAGGCAACTAACTCGAGAAGACCTTCAAGTTCCTTTACCAACATTGGCAGCACCAAAGTTCCTCTTACAAAATGATTCAAAAGGCCCCTGCTATTCGGGTAATAGTCGATTTTTAATTGTCTAACATTTTATTCTGATCAAGTTTCTGTGGTTTTTAGGCATTTGCCTTCCCAAACACTTGCTCGATCTTTTCCCATCGCGAAACATGACTAGTACATACGTTTCGCAAGATATACAAGATCAAGACATAGTGGATGCTAACTTTTTGAACACCAAGCAGCAGTTCTTCAACGACTCTACAAATGAATGCGACGAAAGTTCCGTAATAAGTAATTTTTCAGACGTTTCCTCTGTTAGCAAACGTTCCAAATGGATCAGTAAGCACAGCCGCAGTAATTGCTTACGTTGCTCCCGCTCGTCAGGCAATCGAGCGAACAAATGCAGTGATACATGTATATTTAATAAAAGGCTAAAGTCCTATCCCAGCTCATCGATCCAGCTCTCAGAGATTTCATTTAACTCACCCGAGAGCATTCTTAGCGATGACAGTATGCCCGACCATTTGACTACTGTTATTCTCTACAATGTTCTTCGGCTAGCGAACCCAGTTAGTAGTAAACAGTCAAAGTTTGCCCTGCTTGAATTGAAGCAAAAGCAACCAGAAGCGTTTCAGGACATTTGTCTATATTCGGAAGTGTGTAAATTCCTTGGTCGCACTACTTACCGCATGAATGCCAGACGCTTCCTACAGGAGCTTTTCTTGGATTTAAACTTCGAAAGTTTTAACTTAGAACCCAGTGAGGTACTTACTCGAAAGGCCAAAGAAGCACCACTCAAGCCAGTGCGAAATAGCGCAGAGACGGAGAGTGAAAGGGGTTCATCCCCATCATATAATCAAGCGACGTCGGCAAGCGCAACTCCACCGCAACATCTGTCTTCAAATATTAACCCCACCACCTCGCAGTCATCACCCGCTATCCCAAGCGCTGGGTGGTTTCCAGCGTACAAGTCAAACATTAAATCGCCACCTCTCGAAAGTGTTTACGAAACAAGCTGCGAGAACCTCATCGAATCCATTTGTTCAAAGCTTTCACCGTCGGAATCAAATCAGAAACCATCAACCACCATCGCATCCAATACAACCACTACAAACACCTTACCGTTTAATAATGATCACACCATAATTACCACCAGCAGCTGCAATAACTCCAACAACATGCACCGGCGACTGTTGGTGTCGAATTCAACGAAACACGGGTATTTGCTAAAAAACCTCAACACTGCAAGCAATAATCCCGAAGACACAAATAGCAGTGCTATCCTTACAACACAGCCTGCAGTCGTGATCGAAAATGAGAATACGAAATACGGTAGGGGTCGCTTTTACACGCTCGAGCTAGATCTAAGCTGTACAAAGAATAAGTTTCCCATAACCGACCGCCGGAAGTATGAAACCTGTCCGACGCCTTCCAATTCTGCGGTCGAATCACAGAGTACAATGGTGTCAAGCCAGACACCATTGAATACAGCCACTACGACTCTCGATCAGCTTACGTTCACCAAAAGTCTCTCCGCGTCGCTGTCAAAGCCTATCGGCAGTTTGTTCTGTGAGAAGCGAATGCAATCTTCCAAATCAGAGGCTGTTCTTTCCAAGGCTAAGCAAACTTAAACATAATGAGTTCTATCGAATAGCTGTATTGCTACGCGCGAGCGTGTGTCTTCTTCAAATGTTTGGTATATCTCAACATAACTTTATCCCCAAATACATATGTATAGATATGTATGAATATTATTATAAATTATTTGTTTTCCCCCAATTTTTTTGTATATTGAACTATACCACTGCAAGAATTTATTGCAGTTTTTAATTCAAATGAACAATTCCATTTCATAAGCAAAACGTTGTCGTAGTTTAAACAAACAAATATGTAAAAATTATTACAAAAATGAATAATTAAAGTTAAGAGAAAGTTAATAAATGAATAATAGAGAAAATAAAAAACCAACTAATATAAATAATTCCATTAATTGTAGCTACATTAAATTTTATATTTATAAATGCATTGTACTATTATTTGCGAGATAAATAGAAAAACACAAAAAACGAACACTTTTTCTCAGTAAATCAGTCCATTATATTCATAAACAATACAACAGGAATAGTTTTATCTTCCAACATCCTATCGATATCATCAAGCGAAAAAATGCTGTTTGTATCTTACTTTAAAACACATCGTACATGTTTCGCAGTTACAGTGTTTAGTTTTCTTTATTTTTAATCTTTCTTTTTAATTGAACTGTTTACAAATTGTATATTAAATTTCGTTTGTTAGATAATAATTAAAAAAAGAGATCATAAGCGAAACAGTGAAAATGCGCATTCATTTGGTTGCAACTTGTAACACACGCTTTTTTGCTCACAATACTAATTCCTCATTTGCAAACATTTTACTCACGATGTTTTCACGAAATTGGTAGAAACATAAAATGCACAATGCTAGTTTGCACAATCGGAATTCTAAATATTTTATTTTAATCATTTACGTTCTTCTTCTTTATCTACAAAGTTATGATCAGAATTAAAGGTACAATAACCCTCCTAATTTACAGCTTTCCTTATAGCCCGCCTGTGGGGTTCGGCGGTATGACCTCAATCAAATGCTGGTGTTATTGCATTCCGAGTGACCCAAGAGTGTTTGGGCCTGGCTCTTTTTTTTTACGAATTCGACAGGTGCATGCTCCTGTTATTGATAATTTATTTGATTGCCCTTTAACGACAATGTAATCTTCAATAGCAGCAAACTTCGAATTTGCGCGTGCAAGTGTGGGTGAGTTTCAAGATGTTAAATGTGTCGCTAGGCTCACCTCAATGTTAAACTTGCATAGTAGTGATTTTTCCTCTTAGCCCTCTTTAACAAGCTCTGCGTTTAGGGATGATACTAGTCCGTTACAACCCTTTGTGAATGCAGTGGTTAATGCGAATGTTTTATATTAAAATGCATTTGTCATCACATGGTATGTACATACAGTAAAAGCCATGTAATTCGGAATTCTTTAATTCGGAAAACTCGTTCCGAATAAAAGATATTTTTCCTTATAAATGAAATTAATTATTAAATTATAATTAATTAATGATTGAACACGTATATGTAGGTAGCAAATAGATCTCAAATATGTAGAAGTCGGACAAATCATCAAAATGTTTTTTTAAATAAAAAAAAATGTATTGGGGGAATCCCGGTAATCCGAATTTAGATGTTGTTTGGGAAAACACCAGTACAGTTTAAGTTGGCGATAAATGTAAATCATAGTCCTCAAGCACAAAGTTGATACATATTTCTGCAGAAATAAACATTAATTATAACTCAGGTAAAAATGTCAGTTTAACAATCAACAAGTAGAAAGCAATTTAGGCGCCACCTGTGAAGATAAAATCCCATCACACCAAACTTCTTTCTTATCCTTCTATTCTTTTATACAGTAAGTAGAACCAAAAAATAGGCAATGAATCATTTGCTGCGAGCTACTTACAGCAACAAACAAAATGCCTTCGCTGTGGTTTCCACTATAAGGGTACTGTGTCACAGAAAAAAAAATCCCTTTAGCGCACGCAAATTATAACAAAAAAAAGTTCTTGAATGTGTAAAAAGTGGAATGAATTACAAGAAAATTTTAGAAAAGTTTAATATAATTAAATCTACATTTTGCGACATAAAGAAAAATAAAGACAAATTAAAAAGCTTTTTTGAATCTGAAACAAAATCGAATTAAAATATACAATACATAGACTGAGGGAGCCAAACTTTAAAAAAAATTGACAGTGCCGTTTACACTTGGTATTGTTCGCAGAGATCCAGTGGTGTTCCTATTCGTGGAATTGAAATTCAAACTGCTGCCATACGTTTCTTTAGAAACAGGCATGGTATTTTAAATAGAAAAGCAGTTGGAGAAGCCCTAAATGCTGACACTGAAAATGCAGAATTATTTAAAAGATTTGTTCAGGAGCAAAATCTATCTGATGCAGATGAGACAGGAATTTTTTGGAAAACAATGCCAGATACAACACAGGCTGGTAAATCGGACAAAACGTTTCTGGTCATAAGCAGCCAAAACATCGTTTATCGGTTTTGTGTTGTGCAAATGCGTCACAGAAACACGCTTGCAGTTGTAGGAAAATCGAAGAAACCAAGAGTACTGAAGGATATTATGGACAAGTTACCGGTACATTATTACAACTCGAAGAAAGCTTGGTTCGATCAACGGATTTTTAATGAATGATTCTTAAAAAAAATTATCAGTGAAGTAAGCTGATATCAGGAAAATGTCTTAAAAATACCAAAAGATGAAGTTAAAGCAATATTGCTAATAGGCAATGCTCCTGCTCATCCCACCGATCTACAGAGAGCCGATGGAAGCATAAAATGCAAATTTCTTGGACCAAATACAACCTCCATACTGCAACCAATGAACCAGGGTATAATCATGGCTTTTAAACGATTATACAGACGTCGACAGCTATAAGATTGTTTGGTTTTTTTTTGAGAACGAGTGTGAAAATGTTGGAGAGCAAACTTTAAAAAAATTAAAAAACTATAACTTGCGAAAAGCGATTTACAACTTGTACCATTCCTGTGCTGAGATAAAAACAAAAACTTTAAAAAAATTGTTGGAATAAATTACTCATCCAAGATGAAATGTCAGACAGAAAACTTTACAGACGAAGACCTGGATAACTGGGCTAATATTGATCAAAGTGACCCGGGCCATTTAGTTTTGAATGAGGAGGAAATATCAGCGTCATTATTGGATTAAAATTCAAGGGAAATTTCTTCTGAGTCTGAAGATGACGTAGAAACAGAAACATGCAAGATAACTCGAAGGGAAGTGCTACAATGTTTGGACAAAACCATTAGTTATTTAGAAACAAGATTCCGTGAACCGGAAATTGAAGGTTACTACACTTCCGTTAAAAACTTAATAACTAATCTTTTAGGCGAGCAAACAACTAACATTAAACAAAGTCATATTGAAACATTTTTTAAACCAATTGAAATGAATATTGATATTGTAATAACGATTAAAAATACATATGTAATATGTCATGTTTTTCATTTCTTGCATTTTTTGATACATTTATGTATTTTTTTTTATGTTTTTAGTTACAAAAATGAATTATAATAAATTTTACGTTTTATTTGCAATCTTTTGTGTTATTAAAATAATTTTTCGTTTTAAGTTCGCATTTTTTCATCAATAGGAACGCGTTTTAGTGCATAAAAAAATCTCTCATTAATTCGGAAAAATCGTTTATTCGGACTGACCTTCCCCCCAACCATTCCGAATTAACGAGCTTTTACTGTATTATTTGCTCTTCCTGCCTAGTAGGTCGAACAAATGATGCATACTTAAGCTTCTCCAAACATTTGGTTGTGCAAAGTAAGAGGGACCTACAATTTAAAGCCGGCGGAGATTTGCCCCACTTCTTGCGAACGTCTGACAAACGTCCAAGCGTATCCATTGTCATGAGAAGCTTCTCAAATTCGGCGTTCGGATTCGGCTTAAAATTGTGGTTCTCTTGCACTTCGCACAAGCAAATAGTTTTAGCAACTAGGTTTTAGGCCCTGTATGGGCCGTTATGCCTTATATTTATTTTTGTCATCGCCAATTTTCTCAAAAATGTCTGCAACGATTTTAATATTTTAATCATTTTTGAAATATAAAACAATTGAGGTGAGCGTAAGAAAATGGAAGTTTGCAAAAATAGTCGAATAATGGTACTTTTAATATCTGATAAACGGGTCAAGTTATTTCAAAGAAAATTTACACTTAAGGGTTCGCCACATAGAACGCGTTTCATCGCCGCGTTGTATCACACTGCAATACATAGCCCCGGTCACACAGAGAGTGTTTTTAACGCTGTGTCGAATTGGCCGGTTGATATACATAATAGAAAAATGAATTTAATATTATATTTTGATTTTTCGGAATCTTAGCACGGCAAATAAAAATAAAAATTCGTCATCCGCGCTGGATTATAGAGATTACGGTATATTTATTCAAAGTGCTAAACGATCCCCGTGTGACATGACGGTTCAAACGCCGCGTCGAAGTAGCCTCATCGCCGCGTAAAATTATCTCACCGCGGCGTTAAAAAGTCTTCTGTTTGGCGAAGCCTTTATACTACTACTGGAACGAGTTTGTATATAAAATGTTTGAAATATTTTTTATATTTTTTTTGTTCATATAAGTTTTTTAATATTTGAAAATTTCACTTTTCTCAAAATGGCTAACGATATTGATAAATTTTAATGTCTTCAATACTTGGGTTGGCTGTCAGAAGATGGCTTACTTGATTTTTTCCGAAAGGCTCGATCAACGCTACTTTAGGAAACCAACAATATCTCAAAAACGGGGAAACGGCATTTCAAGGAAATTAAATATATTGGTAGATAGAAATATGTGGAAGATATCTGTGTACTTAGATTATAGAAATATGTACATATATATTTTTTTAAAAACGGATCTACCTAATGATTTTTATTATTTTTGGGGCTGTAAATGCTTGGAGTAAATTTTAGAACGTGGCATACTCAGATTTTTGAACTGAAGCCTCAAATAACGGCACATTAGAAAAATGGCTATATCTCAAAAACCGGTTTAGAAATTAAAAAAAAATTGACAATCAAGCCTACTCTATAATTTGGAACATACAAGTGATGTTTTTTTATTAAAAATTTCACTTTTCTCAAAAACGGCTTTAACGATATTGATCTCTATTAATGTTTTCAATGCTCGGAGCAAATGTAAGAAAATTATCTTCTAATTATCTTCTCCTTCCTTAACGGGAAGATAATGATCAGGATTTTTTTTTTTTTTTTATAAATTCTGGCTCGCCAAGGCGATAAAATAGGGGGGCACTTCGACCTAAAAAAAAGATCTTTTGTGCCGTATGGGCCAGAAAAGTTTAGACTAGTACAGTTTCCACTTTCCGTGTAAAGCGGACAATTCTACTAGTCGAAGAATTCTTTATGTCCTCGGGGCACATTTGTTCCCTGAAAAAGATCTTCTTTCTAATTCCGTCCGTTTCCGGACATTCACATAAAATGTGTTCAGCTGACTCGTCCTCTTCAAGTCAGAGTCGGCACTCAGGAGAGTCTACTATTTTCATTTTGTGTAGATGATATCTTAAACCATGGTGACCAGTAAGGTAAACTACTAGGTTTTTGATATCGTGCCTGCTTAGGTTTAGACATTTGCTGGCATTTTTATTGAAGGGGCGAATGGCTCGTTTGGCCTGTCTTAGACCTGGGATGCTTTCCCAAAGATAGATACATTTTCTATGTTCCCAGCTTTTAATTGCTGCCGTTGCTGCTGATCTAGGAGTGCAGCAGAAAGGTTCGGGACCTATGAAAGGAGTTTCTGAACCTTTTCTCGCCAGTTCATCGGCCTTTTCGTTACCTTCTACCCCGACATGACCCGGAACCCACCATAATTTGGTCTTGTTTCTTGTGCCGAGTATTTGTAGGGTATTGAAGCAGTACATGACTGATTTGGAGTCAATGGTATACGAGCTAAGGGCGTTTATAGCTGCTTCACTATCCGTGAAAATATGGATGGTTGCACCTTTTATGCCAGATAAAATAATATGGCTGGCGCATTCTTGAATGGCGTGGAGCTCTGCTTGAAATACGCTGGGACTTTTTCCCATGGGTATCGTAAAGCGTTTGTGTGGTCCGTATATTCCCGCTCCTACCCCCGTTTCCATTTTAGAACCATCCGTATACCGCTTTATGCCGTTGTGGCTGTTTGGTGGGTTATTACTAACCCATGCTTCTCTCTGGGGAATCTCCGTGGAGAACCGCTTATTGAAGCATAGTGTTTTATGGATGCGGTCTGTGACCGCGCAGTTCATGTTGAGTTCTGGCAGTTCATCGAGAAGGGTATCAAGTTCCGGATGATCGTTAAGATTTATCTCGTTTAACTGTATTTGACTTATTGCACTGCGGATCGCCACTTTTTGAATGTATATGTGGAGAGGTGTAATTCCTGTTATTGCCTCTATGGCAGCCGTTGGACAGGTTCGCATGGCTCCGGAGATACCAAGGCACGCAAGCCGTTGTACCTTTTTGAGCTTCTCTATTGCGACCTTTTGTGTGGATTTCGTCCACCATACAATGGAGTCGTATGTTATAATGGGTCTTATCATCACTGTGTAGATCCAGTGGACAATCTTTGGAGAGATTCCCCAGGTTCTGCCATACGTGCGCCGACAGGCCCATAAAGCTCTGTTAGCTTTAGTGATTTTGTTGTTGATGTGAGAATTCCAGTTTAGTCTTTTGTCAGAAAAATTTAAACTACAACAAGCGATTGCCAATCGACAAATGTCAATCACAATTAGCATTCACAATACCAAAATAGGGGCTATATATTTTTTTAAAAACGGCTCTACCTAATGATTTTTATTATTTTTGGGGCTGTAAATGCTTGGAGTAAATGTTAGAACATGGCATACTCAGATTTTTGAACTGAAGCCTCAAATAACGGCACATTAGAAAAATGGCTATATCTCAAAAACCGGTTTAGAAATTAAAAAAAAATTGACAATCAAGCCTACTCTATAATTTGGAACATACAAGTGATGTTTTTTTATTAAAAATTTCACTTTTCTCAAAAACGGCTTTAACGATATTGATCTCTATTAATGCTTTCAATGCTCGGAGCAAATGTAAGAAAATTGCATAAACAGTTTTTTCCAAAAGACTAAAAATTCGAAACCAATTCTTATAAAAGCGAGTTATCGTACGGAAGAATTCAGTTACATAATTATCTTCTCCTTCCTTAACGGGAAGATAATGATCAGGATTTTTTTTTTTTTTTATAAATTCTGGCTCGCCAAGGCGATAAAATAGGGGGGCACTTCGACCTAAAAAAAAGATCTTTTGTGCCGTATGGGCCAGAAAAGTTTAGACTAGTACAGTTTCCACTTTCCGTGTAAAGCGGACAATTCTACTAGTCGAAGAATTCTTTATGTCCTCGGGGCACATTTGTTCCCTGAAAAAGATCTTCTTTCTAATTCCGTCCGTTTCCGGACATTCATATAAAATGTGTTCAGCTGACTCGTCCTCTTCAAGTCAGAGTCGGCACTCAGGAGAGTCTACTATTTTCATTTTGTGTAGATGATATCTTAAACCATGGTGACCAGTAAGGTAAACTACTAGGTTTTTGATATCGTGCCTGCTTAGGTTTAGACATTTGCTGGCATTTTTATTGAAGGGGCGAATGGCTCGTTTGGCCTGTCTTAGACCTGGGATGCTTTCCCAAAGATAGATACATTTTCTATGTTCCCAGCTTTTAATTGCTGCCGTTGCTGCTGATCTAGGAGTGCAGCAGAAAGGTTCGGGACCTATGAAAGGAGTTTCTGAACCTTTTCTCGCCAGTTCATCGGCCTTTTCGTTACCTTCTACCCCGACATGACCCGGAACCCACCATAATTTGGTCTTGTTTCTTGTGCCGAGTATTTGTAGGGTATTGAAGCAGTACATGACTGATTTGGAGTCAATGGTATACGAGCTAAGGGCGTTTATAGCTGCTTCACTATCCGTGAAAATATGGATGGTTGCACCTTTTATGCCAGATAAAATAATATGGCTGGCGCATTCTTGAATGGCGTGGAGCTCTGCTTGAAATACGCTGGGACTTTTTCCCATGGGTATCGTAAAGCGTTTGTGTGGTCCGTATATTCCCGCTCCTACCCCCGTTTCCATTTTAGAACCATCCGTATACCGCTTTATGCCGTTGTGGCTGTTTGGTGGGTTATTACTAACCCATGCTTCTCTCTGGGGAATCTCCGTGGAGAACCGCTTATTGAAGCATAGTGTTTTATGGATGCGGTCTGTGACCGCGCAGTTCATGTTGAGTTCTGGCAGTTCATCGAGAAGGGTATCAAGTTCCGGATGATCGTTAAGATTTATCTCGTTTAACTGTATTTGACTTATTGCACTGCGGATCGCCACTTTTTGAATGTATATGTGGAGAGGTGTAATTCCTGTTATTGCCTCTATGGCAGCCGTTGGACAGGTTCGCATGGCTCCGGAGATACCAAGGCACGCAAGCCGTTGTACCTTTTTGAGCTTCTCTATTGCGACCTTTTGTGTGGGTTTCGTCCACCATACAATGGAGTCGTATGTTATAATGGGTCTTATCATCACTGTGTAGATCCAGTGGACAATCTTTGGAGAGATTCCCCAGGTTCTGCCATACGTGCGCCGACAGGCCCATAAAGCTCTGTTAGCTTTAGTGATTTTGTTGTTGATGTGAGAATTCCAGTTTAGTCTTTTGTCAGAAAAATTTAAACTACAACAAGCGATTGCCAATCGACAAATGTCAATCACAATTAGCATTCACAATACCAAAATAGGGGCTATATATTTTTTTAAAAACGGCTCTACCTAATGATTTTTATTATTTTTGGGGCTGTAAATGCTTGGAGTAAATGTTAGAACATGGCATACTCAGATTTTTGAACTGAAGCCTCAAATAACGGCACATTAGAAAAATGGCTATATCTCAAAAACCGGTTTAGAAATTAAAAAAAAATTGACAATCAAGCCTACTCTATAATTTGGAACATACAAGTGATGTAGTAGTAATAGTAGTAATATGTGATTTTATTGATACATTCAAAATTCATATGTTACAAAAGATTCACATAAAATAAGCATTGGCTTATGCCGTCAGCCGAGAAAGAGAGTATTAAGATTCCGAAGTATACATAGGCTAATATTTGTAAACTTTTTTTCCAATTGTGTTTTCTTGATATGAATATGTATTACTAAAATGCTTCATTTATTATTTGTTGCCGGTATTTCAGGGCGGTTTTCAAAAATTTATATAAGACAGTCCAATTTTCCCCATTTAGAATGCATATGGTGTCATCCGTCGTAAGGGTGCTTTTCCCAAAGCAACATCTTCTGATTGGGCTGAGTATAGGGCAGATCCCCAGGAAATGATGAATGTCTTCTCTGGCTCGATGATTGCACAGTGTGCACTCAGCATTTGCTTCGCTGCAGTGTGGAATGTAATTGAGGCGTAGGAGTTCCCCTCTGGCTTTAAAAATTAGTGATATTACCTCCAGATTGTTACGGTCATGAAAATAGTTGTTATCACGCAGATCATGCTGGAGAGCTTTGTATGTGATTCTTGTTTGGCTTTGATGGCTTTGTGTTCTGAACGATTCACGCGACCCTTCCTCGATCTTTACTAGTAGCTCCTCTATAGACTTACGCAAGGTTCTTTCGCTTTCAGAGTGTAGAGGAACGTTGTATTCCCGACTTAGTCTTTCCCATTCGCAGAAGAGCTGGAGGTTTCTATTTTCGAGGTGGGTGATAATCTTTTTTGGGAGACGATGATCAGGTTGGCCTCTGATTTTAAGAATATAGAGAAAATGCAGTCTCAGTGTGTGGATATACAGTGGAGGTAGGCCAGTTTCCAGATGCAGCATGTATGTCGGGGTGTTTTCTGGTAGTCTGAACATTTTCTTGATGAAGTATCTGAGTATTTTTTCTACCTCTTCGAACTGGAAAATACCCCAAACTTGTGCAGCGTAGCACATGATTGACCTCATAACGGCCTCGAAAATCTTAAATTTGGTGCTCGGAGATACACTTCTGTTGCCCAGTATACCCTTCCAAGTACAATTTATTGCACGTTTGGATTCCTTGAGCTTCTCTTGCAAGTGTTTTTTAAAAGATAGCTGGGGTGTTAGCAGCACTCCGAGATATTTGTATTCTTTAACCCTTTCAAGTTCTTCATTTTGCCAGGACCACTTTTCGTCCCTTGCATAAAGTCCGGTGCCATTTCGGAAGATCATGACTTTGGATTTGCTTGTGTTGAGTTGTAGATTCCAAAGCTCGCAGTATTGTCGAAGTCTGTTGATCATGATCTGTAGCATGTTTGGGGACTCCGCAAGTATGACGATGTCATCAGCGTATAGCAAGAGCTTGATGTTTATTTCCGCAAATCTTATTCATCCAGGCAGATACGCGACCAAATCATCTAGGTAGATTGAAAATAGAAGGGGGCTCAATAGGCAGCCCTGTTTTACTCCCGTTTTCGTCTGGAACCAGTCAGACAAGATGTTACCGTCCCAGACCGCAGTGCTATTATCTTCGTAGAGCTTATGCAGAACTCTAAGCATTCTGGTTGAGACTCCCAGATTACTCAGTTTAAAGAATAGGGCTCTTCTGTCGATGGAGTCGAAAGCCGCCTTAAAGTCTACGAAGAAGGCATATAGTTTCTTTCCATTTTCCAAGTAGGTCCGGGCGATGCTAGTCAAAGAAAAGATGTTGTCAACTGTGGAATATTCTTTGCGGAAACCTGCTTGAAATTCGCTGAGTAACTCCTTTTCGCGTATCCAGTCTGTTAAGCGCTCCAAGATTATTCCTGTAAATATTTTGGTGACCGCGTTTAGAAACGATAACCCTCTATAGTTGCTTGGTTCATTTGGGTCTCCTTTCTTGAGAATCGGGAAGATTATATTTTTCTTGAAACTTTCTGGTACCTCTCCATTTGTAAAAATGTAGTTGTATGTTTTGGCCAGTTTTTCCAAGAAGTCATTCGTTGCATTTTTAAAGAATTCATAGGGGATCCGATCTTCGCCCGGAGCTTTGTTTAAAGCACATCGGTTGACGACTCTGGCGACATCTTGAAGAACTATAGGTCGATCTAGTGATTCACCTTCGACAAAAGGTAGAGCGAACTGTATTTGTTTTGGATTTTGCGGTGAATTTAGCAGCTTTTTGAAATACTCGGCTAGTTGGGGTGCTTCGACTTTAATACCCCTTGTGAAGAGGGCACCGTTAAGTGTTTTGGCTATCTTCCAGAAGGACCGGCTGTCATTTATACTCATAAGCATTGCTGATATATTCTGCATGTACACTTTATGTTTTAGGGCACATAAGCTTCGGTACTTCTTGTTCGTCTCTTTGTACATAATTTTTGCGTGATTTGTGCCCACGGTTCTGAGAAGCCGTAAAAAAGCAAAGCTTTTTTTCCTAGCAGCTTCACACTCCCAGTCGAACCACGGTTGTTTGCCTATTTCTCTTGGAGTTGGTTGCAGAGGTTTTGCCGTTTTCAAAATACAAGCGGTAAGAGCACATGTACCCGTGATAGATTGCAATTCACTTTCGCTTATTGACCTAATTTCTCTGTTCAGTTTAGCCCTGTACCTTTCCAAGTTTCCGTCTTTCCACTGTAGTTTTGGCAACAGGCGCATCTGTGGGGCTGGAGTTTCCTGTGTGGCAGCTAGCTTTACTTCGACAGTTATTGGTAGATGGTCGGAGTACGTGTGTTCCTTTATCTCCAGGTCAGACACAAGATCGAGCCACTTTCCCTGGGCGAAGCAGTAATCAATTGTTGAGCACGCAGTGCCTCTTATAAAGGTAAAGTGGCCTTTCCCATCGCTTTTGGATCGTCCATTTAGTAGCGTGAGTCCAATCGAGTCGCACATTTCAACTATTTTTTTCCCATTTCCATCTACTTTAACATCAGTTGCGTCTCTCACTTCTTTGATCAATCCTGTTAATTGTTCTGGTTCCACATTTAGTATTTGGTTGGCTCCTACTCTACCATTAAAGTCTCCAATTACCATGACATCATCTTTGCTAAATTCTAGCAAGAAGTTATACAAACACGTAAAGTCCTCCATCCATTTATTGCAGTTGATATAAACTGGCAGTACGTACATTCTTCTTTTTTCTATCTCCATTACAATTACATTTCTATTGTGAATTTTTTCAAACCGGCAATCAATTAACTTTTTTAGCTCTTTTTTTATTCCATATACGCATCCCCCACTGGCTCTGCCATGTGTGGATGTTCTTTCTGCTGGTATCCAGAGAAGGCTGTGATGTGTAAAAAAGTTTTCAAAGAATTCAGTATTTTTTTCCACAAAGGTTTCAAATAAAGCAAAAATATCGGAATTGTTTATGAACTTAAAAAAATCATTAAAAAGTAATTTATTTCCTAAACCTGCTACATTAAAAGAAATCATTTTTAAATAAACATTAATATTAGATTTTTTCTGGCTGACGGCATTATAATTAAAAGAACTGTGTGTGCCCACTGTTTTGTACAGATTGAGAGCCGCTGGCAGCTTTATCAGCATGGGTTGACGTTTCGCCTCTGTCACTTAGGAGCTGCTCGATAAACGTCATTCCGCCTTCATCTTCGCACGATAAATTGTTGTTTACATCAAAGAAATACACTCGCTCAGCAATTTTAATTGTATCTCCTCGTATTTGTGTTCTAATTTTTGGGTTTTTCGTTTCTATTTGCCCTTTAAGTTTCAGCATGCGTCTTCTTCTCTCGCGTGCCGCTGCCGGGTAATCTCTGTGTATAGCAATACCCGTGCCTCTTAGCCTGATTGCAGATTTCAAGATACGATTAACATCTTCACGGTTTTGCAATTCCACCAGTACGTTTTCTACATTTGGTTTCGTGGATTTAATCGTTCTTACCGATGCGACTGTTGAGCCATTTTGGGTCTCCAGCAAGTCCATGCACAGCATTTTCGCTTTATCGGTCGCGACTGCTCCGTTTTCCTTTGGCAAGTGGAGGATGACATTTTTCTCGTTGGCTTTTCTTGACAGCCATTCAACCTGGCGTTCTAGTGAGACGCAGCGGGACTCCATTTGTTGTAGTTGGCTGTGTAGTGAGAGATTTTCCTGTTTCAGTAAAGACAATTCTGCACCTATTCCTTCCAAATCTGCTTTTGTGGCTACATCTTTCAGTTTTTCGTCTAGGAGCGTTGACATGGAGTATTGAATTACGTTTTTTAGTTCTTTCACTGACATATTTCCGACAGCCATGTTTTCCTTGTCGAGTGCTATTTTCTGGGGTGGGAAGTCGGGGGAGGTTTCATTTAATCTTCGCTTTGACAGTGCAGACTGCGTTGTGGTGTTGGTGTCTTTTTTTTTTGATCCGGAGCTTTGCGGGGTCCGTTGCATTTTTTTTTTTTCTTTTTTTTGTTCTGATATTATGTACTTTTAGGTCTTATTTTAGAAGTTTTACTCACTCTTTGGTTGGGATGGTATCTGTAAGTGGAAAAGTGCCCACTTTGGATTTACACACTTGATTTGGCAGCGATCTTAGTGGCAATATTAAAGTTTAGGCCAGAGCTCAGAGAAAACACGACTTGACACGAACGCACACACACTCACACTCTAACTACAAGTGATGTTTTTTTATTAAAAATTTCACTTTTCTCAAAAACGGCTTTAACGATATTGATCTCTATTAATGCTTTCAATGCTCGGAGCAAATGTAAGAAAATTGCATAAACAGTTTTTTCCAAAAGACTAAAAATTCGAAACCAATTCTTATAAAAGCGAGTTATCGTACGGAAGAATTCAGTTACATAATTATCTTCTCCTTCCTTAACGGGAAGATAATGATCAGGATTTTTTTTTTTTTTTTATAAATTCTGGCTCGCCAAGGCGATAAAATAGGGGGGCACTTCGACCTAAAAAAAAGATCTTTTGTGCCGTATGGGCCAGAAAAGTTTAGACTAGTACAGTTTCCACTTTCCGTGTAAAGCGGACAATTCTACTAGTCGAAGAATTCTTTATGTCCTGGGGGCACATTTGTTCCCTGAAAAAGATCTTCTTTCTAATTCCGTTTAGGGCCGGACATTCACATAAAATGTGTTCAGCTAACTCGTCCTCTTCAAGACAGAGTCGGCACTCAGGAGAGTCTACTATTTTCATTTTGTGTAGATGATATCTTAAACCATGGTGACCAGTAAGGTAACCTACTAGGTTTTTGATATCGTGTCTGCTTAGGTTTAGACATTTGCTGGCATTTTTATTGAAGGGCCGAATGGCTCGTTTGGCCTGTCTGCTTTCCTGGGATGCTTTCCCAAAGATAGATACATTTTCTATGTTCCCAGCTTTTGATTGCTGCCGTTGCTGCTGATCTAGGAGTGCAGCAGAAAGGTTCGGGACCTATGAAAGGAGTTTCTGAACCTTTTCTCGCCAGTTCATCGGCCTTTTCGTTACCTTCTACCCCGACATGACCCGGAACCCACCATAATTTGGTCTTGTTTCTTGTTCCGAGTATTTGTAGGGTATTGAAGCAGTACATGACTGATTTGGAGTCAATGGTATACGAGCTAAGGGCGTTTATAGCTGCTTCACTATCCGTGAAAATATGGATGGTTGCACCTTTTATGCCAGATAAAATAATATGGCTGGCGCATTCTTGAATGGCGTGGAGCTCTGCTTGAAATACGCTGGGACTTTTTCCCATGGGTATCGTAAAGCATTTGTGTGGTCCGTATATTCCCGCTCCTACCCCTGTTTCTATTTTAGAACCATCCGTATACCGCTTTATGCCGTTGTGGCTGTTTGGTGGGTTATTACTAACCCATGCTTCTCTCTGGGGAATCTCCGTGGAGAACCGCTTATTGAAGCATAGTGTTTTATGGATGCGGTCTGTGACCGCGCAGTTCATGTTGAGTTCTGGCAGTTCATCGAGAAGGGTATCAAGTTCCGGATGATCGTTAAGATTTATCTCGTTTAACTGTATTTGACTTATTGCACTGCGGATCGCCACTTTTTGAATGTATATGTGGAGAGGTGTAATTCCTGTTATTGCCTCTATGGCAGCCGTTGGACAGGTTCGCATGGCTCCGGAGTTACCAAGGCACGCAAGCCGTTGTACCTTTTTGAGCTTCTCTATTGCGACCTTTTGTGTGGATTTCGTCCACCATACAATGGAGGCGTATGTTATAATGGGTCTTATCATCACTGTGTAGATCCAGTGGACAATCTTTGGAGAGATTCCCCAGGTTCTGCCATACGTGCGCCGACAGGCCCATAAAGCTCTGTTAGCTTTAGTGATTTTGTTCTTGATGTGAGAATTCCAGTTTAGTCTTTGGTCCAGGATTACTCCAAGATATTTGACATCGTCGGAATACTCAATGGTCGTGCCATTTAGGGAAATCTTGGCTAAGCTGAGATTTTTTCTTTTTGTGAAAGGAACTATGATAGCTTTACTGGGGTTTATGGAGAGATTTTCCTTGACGCACCAGTCTATAGCTATCTTAAGGGCGTTTTGTATACGTGAAGTAACTACGTTTGATTCTTTGCCTCTAATAATGATGACCAAGTCATCGGCATACCCTATTATGTAGTAGCCTAAATTACTTAGTTTTTGAAGAAGGTCATCTATGACCAAAGACCACAGGAAGGGTGATAGAACTCCTCCTTGTGGACAGCCTTTTATAGCTGATACTGATACTGTAGTCTGTCCTGACGAAGTAGTAATTTTCCGACTTTCGAGCATCGCTTTTACCCAGTTTATGGTGGGAAGGTCTTCCGGTGAAATAAAGCATTTGATATTGAATCATAACCAGTGTTATCAAAAGCACCCTCTATGTCAAGAAAAGCGCATAGTGCAATTTCTTTGCAACGGTAGGCGTTGTTTATGTGATTCGTTAGTTTTAACAGAGCGCCTTCCGTTGATTTGCCTTTTTGATACGCATATTGACAGGGGTGTAGAGGCATGCTAATAGTTACGCATTCTCTGATATGAACGTCAATTATTCTTTCCATTGTTTTCAGGAAAAACGATGCCAAGCTTATGGGACGATAGGATTTAGGTAGTTCACTAGGTTTGTTACCTGGTTTGGGGATAAATACTATGATCAGGATTAGATCAATCATAACCCCACTCTACTGTTTTCCCTATGCATTGTCTTTGGGGTTCCCCAGTTCGACCTCAAGAAAAAGCAGCATCTTAATTAAATTCTGATGCTGGTATTGTTGAATGTGTTTAATCTATCATGTTTTAGGTCTGCCTCTCTTCCACGATTGCATAATGAACTTTGATTTATATTACATTTTTGGCGGACATTTAAGGATATCTCCCTTGAATTTGACAATACCAACCGCGCCAGCCAAGCTGATTTATTTTCGAGATCAGTTCTTTAACGTTAAAGTTTCCTCTGATCTTTTCTTATTCGATCCTTCCATTTCATTTCGATTACAGAAGATAACTTGGCAAACTCAGATCATTCCCTAATATCAATAGATAGTCTAGAGCGGAACTTCTTACGATATTACGAATTTCAAATTTGAGTCCGAAGACACTCCATCGAGAGCTTTTCAGTTATACCATAGAAGTCACGTTTGGTGTTTCGAAATCTCTTTATTCAGTATGTTGTTCAATTGTTTTTTCCTTTGCGATTATGTTCTTATGGACGGTAATTGTACATTTTCGGAATCGGTTGAATGCGGGTGGCCAGCAAAAATTAATATTATTTTGAAAGAACGTAATTTTTAAAAGTTTGCATAAAAAAGGTGTACATTCTCAGACACAGTTTTTGAGTACTGTGGCTGGTATTTCGTCCAGTCCCTTTCAGTAATTCAGTTTTAAAACAATGCATTGGTATGCTCCTGCTAGAGACCTTTAGTTTTTCATAAACGATTGTACTCGGGGGAATGATTCACAAAGAAATATAATTTTTCAGTTTTGCCTTATATAGTTATCTACCAAGAATACCCAACCGGAAGTTTTGTCGTCCTTGTATTGACCTAAAAATAGAGTCTTCATAAAAAAAACATTCACTGCACATTACCACTGTAGTTCCAATTTGTATCTATTCTTTGTTATAGTGGTAGGAAAAGGTTATTCAAATATCACTTCAAAGAATACATAGACAAATTTTCTTCTCCATCAGAGGTCCATCTCTGCAAATATGAACTGTGAATGCTTCGCTAGTTAAGAAAAATGACGGATTTTTGTTTCCTGTTAATTCGAATTAGGCCGCATGTACCAACTCATCAACTAAGTATGAATGGAAGAAAGCATGTCCGATGACTGGACTATCGGCTCCAGACGATCTTATGTTTTCCAATAACTTTAACTACATCGACAACATAGATCGAATTTTCACATTGATGCTAATCCCGGAAAGATCAGCGATTTTCAAGTCGATATCATTATACGTCAGGAATCAAGAGCTCTAGTACATAGCGATGACCGAATTCGGGATCCCGGTAAAACTGAACCAGCTGTGACGCAAAACACCAGGTGCACACTCTCAATTCATAGTTCGTTGACGTTCCGAATGGTGATCTTAATTTTCGATTCTAGAATTCTAGAGTATGCCTCTCAAGTTTGGACACCGTTCTACAACATTCATTCAAATCGAATAGAGGCCATTCAACGTAAATTTATTCGATTTGCACTTAGAGGACTTCCATGGGATGATCCATTTAACCTTCCTCTCTACAGTCAACGTATCAAGCTTCTTCAAATGTTACCCCTTTCTCAACGAAGGCTTAATAGCGATATCATTTTTTTACAGCAGCTTATATCCGGTCAAATAGATGCACCTGACTTGCTGTCGTCTATTGGCTTTAATTTTCGTGGTGGTGCCCATAATTTACGCAGTGTTGAATTATTGTTTAGCCCCCATCATAGAACGAATTATGGGAAGCATGAGCCTATTAGTCGCATGAGTAGAATCTATAATCTAAATGATCATGTGATTGACTTGCATGTTAGTAAAATTAAGCTAAAAAATATTTTGCGTAATAATGCTTTAATGTCTTAAATTGTTTGCATTATTTTGTGTCTGTGTTAGTATTTTGTAGGTACATAATTATTGTATTTTTAATTGTTTTGTCCTTACTAACACCTACACTAAATGATGAGCCTGTGAGAGCACTTTTTGTGCCTGCAATTTCTGCTCATGATAGTTGCTTGCTTTAAGCACTCCACGACACAGAGTTGATAGTGCATTAAAAAAAAATAAAAATTAAATAAGAAGTGTCCATTTCATATCCTAGGCTGGTGTCTTTCTCACAACTACATACTTTTGTTTTACGTGGTTTAACTGGAAGTCCAGTTCCGAAATTTCGTCGGGATGCCAATAAGGGCTCATCCACCACCATCTCTATTTCAACACGCTGACTTAGTCTTGAAAATCTTTAATGACTTTAACTTCAAATATGTCTGAGAAGCACAGGTAAGGAAAACTAATGAATCAGACAAATGCAACAACATCAGCATTTGATTGCCTCCGAGACAAAGTGATTTGAAATCGGGATTCCCACCGAACCCCACAGGCGGACCATTAGGGATGCAGTGAAGTGGGAGTGTTGTGTTCCTTTTAGTTCAAATCATAACCGCGTAAAAGAAAAGAAGAAGAAGCTCATATAAGGTATCTGCCATGCTGGCAGTTGACGACAACATTTACCCAATCAAGTGGATCCGCCTTACGCCTCCTTTAGAGGGGCGCATGTACGACTTTTGAGACTCATCAGCCAGTCATTTTCAACACACCATTATAGCGTTGCTCTTTTTTTCTTCTTGAACTCTCGCGAAAACAAGTCTGGAAGACATGCCTGGTACCCGGTGTCTACGACGGGGAGATACAATTAACACAATTGATGTGTAGTCTCAGTTACGGCACTGTGCATCGATAGTTTGATACCAGAATCAATACTTACCCTTATCCTATAACACCCAACCACTGCTCTAAAACGTATACAGATTATAAGAAACAAACTTAAATAAAAAATCGCAAACCAAAGGTGCCACCTAACCACAGCCGTGAAGTGAGTTGTGGTGGAAATAACATTACGTCTGTGAGCCTTGCACTCCAAATAAAACAATAACATAGAATTACTTGTATCTCGTATAATGAGTTGTTCTTTGAAATACTTAACTTAAATATATTCGAATAACCGCATTCGTAAACGGGTACACTCAGTAATTAAAATATTTATGTTATGTGTTTGCTCGGTCACGAAGTGTTCACATCCTAATAAACTCAATACTTGTTGTGCTTGCACTATAAACCCCCGGTAAAAAAGATGTTCTTACAAATCAGCTTTTAACAGCGCAAAAGAATAACAGAACATGTAATATGTCCAAAAGCAGAACTGCTGTCATACACACATAAATGCCCTCATTGGAGGACATGTTTTGTGCGCCGGTACAAACAAACATGTTGTAGACGTTTTTATGAATGAATTTCATTTATTTTCTATCAATTTTAGATATATATTATCTACATAGTGCGCTTGAATATATTTTTTTGTTACCTTTGAAAAGTCGATTTTTCCCCAATTTTTACATAGTCATATTATCTACAATGTAAAATTTGTTTCAATAAAAATGTAATCAGTTGTAGTGACGGATGAGTAGAGTTTTCAAAAAAAACATTCGAGTAAATGTATTCCTTTAGGAGTCACCCAGTTTATATTAAACCATTCGCTGTTGGATTTAAAAAGAAGAAAACATGTTTGGAAATTGGTACTCCAATCTCAGTAATCGCACTATTGCGGTCATATTTCTAGTTTGCATATCTATTTTATACGTCTCCTATACATTTAATTCATGTTTGATGCCCCGCATAAATCGATCCTTTAAAAAGGTATTTTTCACAGCATTTTTTCGGAATATTTTGCCAGATTATTTTTTTACCTAAAAATGCTTTCAGCAATCCTTTCAAAGTTCTATGGAGAGTATTATGTCTCCCGTTATTATGACAGAACCACCTGAAATCAAAATACTTGGATCTGTAGTTAGAATTGTACCTCTGATGTACAACTATACAGAAATGGACGGTTCACCGAAATATAGATTTCTCCGACAGCAAGGACTTCGGCCATCAAGACATTTGCCAGATACTCTTATTATTGGAGTGAAAAAGAGTGGAACACGAGCGTTGCTTGAATTCATTCGTTTGCATCCGGATGTTCGAGCGGCTGGATGTGAAGTACATTTCTTTGATAGACATTATAATCGTGGACTTCACTGGTATAGACATCACATGCCATATACTATAGAAGGCCAGATTACTATGGAAAAGTCGCCAAGCTACTTTGTGACGAAAGAAGTTCCTCAAAGAGTTCATCATATGAATCCGAGTACAAAGTACGAATTATATTGACTTTATTGAGGAATAAACGTGTTTCTGAGGAAAACATATTTCTATTGAGCTTAATCAATTGTGAAATATTGTTCCACATACGCCATAGTGACCGATCAGAAAAAAAATCCATGTAGCTGTGTCATATTATGTAGGTGTTGGTATTATTACCACTATTTTAGCGTTGACAGCCCATATAGGACCTTAAGCAGCTTCCGAAGGCATTCGTATGTGTAAAGTTATATTTTTAGGACACTGAACGGAACCTACAGTTTTACGGCGATTCCGAATGGCAAATTTGAAAGCTTATCTTATGACAGTTTAAACTTTTGTATAATATACTCGATGTTTGCAAGACTTTCACAAGAGGCGGGGCAGTGAATATAGTTAAAGGTGTTCCTAGTTATACCACAGATAATATTATAGATATTCCATAGAAATTAAAAAAAACTCATGAACGCCCCCGAAGGTTTTAACAATTTTTCTTTACACATATTTCCACAGACTTCTCGTTGTCGTTAGAGATCCTGTCACACGAGCCATATCCGATTATACTCAAGCTGCAAGCAAGAAATCCGATATGAAAAAGTTCGAGCATTTGGCATTTATGAACGGATCATTTGAAATGGTCGACACATCATGGAGTCCGGTGAAGATAGGAGTCTATTCAAAACATCTAGAGAAATGGTTACAGTATTTTCCACTATCGCAATTACTCTTCATTAGTGGTGAGAGACTGATTGTAGATCCAGCTTTTGAAATTGGCCGTGTTCAAGTAAGTAATGATCCTTAACCTCCGAATAGATAATACAAATAAAATGTTATTAAGGATTTCCTTGGTTTAAAACGGGTAGTCACGGAAAAGCATTTCTATTTTAATTCAACAAAAGGATTTCCATGTCTTTTCAAATCTGAGGCAAAATCCACACCGCACTGTTTGGGTAAAACAAAGGGACGAAACCATCCATATATTGATGCAGCTGCAATTGAAAGACTAAGAGAATTCTACAGACCATTTAATAATAAGTTCTATCAAATGACAAATATAAATTTCGGATGGCCATAGAAAAGATATTAATGTTAAATTTATCCTTTCTACTTTGCATTTTCATTGAATACTCACACGATTTATACCGAGTAATAACAATTCACTAAACTTAATGTTTTCAAGTGAGATCTAATGGTAATTGAGGTTAAACCGGTGAACCCCATAGACGGACAAAAAAAGTGAAAACCGTCCTGTTGTGGTCGCTTTAATTCCGATCATAACTTTGCTGTTAAAGTAAAAGAAGAAGAAATGGTGTTCAAATGTTAAAACATTCCTCAACTAAAAATAAGTGGAATTGATGTTACAATTTTATAAGATTTTTTTTTAACTTTGTTAAACAAATCGACTGTTGATTTTAATATAGAATTTACCAATTAGGTTTTCCAACTAAGTAAATAACATTCAAATAAAACCACGATTTTGACTGATATAACGAGCATTATTGTACAAGTTTTTTTTTTAATTAAAGTTAAATATTGTCCTATGGTTTAAGTAAAAACTTTATCCATACCATCAAGCTTCTTTCACTAGTATAAATACCAAATAATGTAATATAAATCTTCCATAATTATTTAAAACAAACAAATACTTAAATCACAACGCTCAAATGCACAATTTTTAATAAAAATCAATTAATTTATTTGTGTCATTTTGTAAATTTATTTATAATCCAGTAGCTACCACCTCAGAGGAACTGCTCTTGGTTTGACCAACAAATCAGCACAACGAATATCATATGGGTAAAATTGTTTTCGGAAAACGAGTTGCAAAAATTACTCAAATCATGATTTGACATTGAAAAAAAATGTTTAAAAGTTATGAATAAGCCTAGTAGTGGCTATTAATCTCAGGGTTAATAAACCAATCCGGGCGATTCTTGATGCTTATATGAATGGAAGAGGGATTACCAAGTGCGAAAAGTTTAAAAAGACTATAATCAATAGCGAAGCAGCTGTGATGACGACATTAAGCATAGCATAAGCGCCAGCATCTCAGTGACGAAAAATGTGCCCTAGGTTGAAAGGAAGCCTTTACATCGCAGTTGTGCACTTGACACTCACATACGGTTCATAATGTTAGACAACGTACAATTCGTATGAACGTAAAAAATGTCATGTGTGATGAAGGCGCTTTGCATGACAGCAGGATTAACAAAGAATAAGAAGTCAGAGAAAGCCTTCACGTCAAAGAATCTGTTCTGTCATGTTCAAAGACGAGCTACTACAAACCCCGTCAAAAAGGCAATATCAATCGACGTTGCCATACAATCGCAAAAGAGGAGAATGCCTAAAAACTCCTGGATCATACAAATGCCGCAAACCAGCATTTGATTGGCCTCAGAGACGAAGTAATTCGAAATCGGGAGGCTTGCGGATATTTTTTTATTCAAACGGGTGAGCCCCACAGGTGGACCAGTAGGGATGCAGTGAAGTGGGAGGGTTATGATCGCTTTAGTCCATTTCATAACCTCGTCGCAAAAAAAAGTGGCTTTTTTATCTCAAGCTCATATCGAAAAATAACCGAGTGGGCAAAGTTAACCTTTGTTTTTGTACAAACATTTTTGGCTCTTGTGGTTCTCCAATCATTATTTGGTATAGCAACAGATACATTTTAGGCAATTGTGAGTATATTTTCCATAGACACCCCTATCAATAAATGCGCAGTGTAAATCTCAGATGTGCAATGATTTAACTGCGTAGGAGAAATGTTAATTTGTTTTATGCAGATATAAAATCTCTACGTTTTAATGATCGAATTTCAGGGATGCCTTCTCCTCGGGCGGAGCATTTAACTAAAGATGTGATAAATTCTACGTCAAAAGTAGGTTTAACTCGTAAAGTGCTACAAACAATGGTGCTAGCTGTTTTGTTACGTTAAAAGCTTTTATCAGCGAATCCATCCGTGTGTTATTTATTTAGAAAAAAAACTGTCAAGAACAAGTTGGGCTCACGAAATAAGGATCCGTAACATAATTATCAAATTTCAACACATTCCAGTAACATCAATATTTGTGGTTAACTATGTATCGTAAAATTGATTCTTTTTTTATAATGTACTTGCACTAAAGGCATTTTTGAATACCTAAATAATGTAATAGCTACACAGCGCGGGCGTTAAGGATATTAGGGTTAGAAGATGGGGAAAGATGCCGATGAACGTTGGTTTTGAATGTTTGTAGATTATAATGTGTAGGAAAAATGGAGCAGGGAAGAACATTCCACATTCGTATTGTACGGCTAGGAAAAGACTTGCTTTTACTTCACTGTACGTTCGAATACAGGCTTAAGGGTAAACTGATGCGCATTACTTGCACAGCAGGAATTGCGGTTAAAATGTTCTAAGGATGGAATGCAACTGGCTATTTCGTTCGAGCACTTATGGTTGAAATAACGACAAAATAACGAGAGACGAAGAGACATTGCGACGATGACTGAGAGTGTCGAGCGATTTTGCAGCGTTCTTAGCGACATCGAATATATGGTCATTCCAACGAAAGTTGTTAATAACACACGTACCGACAACGGAAAGCCGTTCGGTTCCAACGATGCAAGTGTCATTCATGACAATGGCATGGTTTTTGGGTTTTGCTTTAATGACAGAAGACAGCATTGCGTTTTGCAAGCATTAAATTCCATTCAATTAGTTACACCCCACTGAGTTATGCTGTCGAGATCAGAATTTAATGATCTTAACTTACGTTGCCGTTCCAGTTCCACACCCGAAGATGAGGGGCATGAACCAAGAAACAACTATGAGAAGCTGAGGGTACTCTCATCGGCAAAGGAGTGGATTGGATTAGAGGTAACAGACAGAGACAGGAGACTCTCTACACCTGGAGAAATGAACTCGATAAGGGGTAAATAATTACATATCTTGAACTTCAAATACAAGATGTATCCAAGAAATTTAATGAAAATAACGATTGACAGCAATAAATTGACCATTGTGTGAATAACAAAGATTGTTTGTTTACCTTCAACATCTGAGGTTGTACAGAATAGAAATAGATACAAAGAACAGAAATAAAACAATTCGTAGGTTTTAGGAAATAAAGACAAATTCAGAAAAATAAAAATGTAAAACAAAAATTGGTGACATTTTGTACCTACTTAAAAATAAAGTCAAATGATACTTCAATTTGCTTATCTATAAAAATTAATGTTTTTCTGTTTGTCATCTTTGCGTTCCTATAACATTCATCAGGTCGGATGAAACTTTGGCACGCCCGCAAAGGTTTCTGACTGAGTGCCATCAACATATAATATACCATCAACATACAATAGGTAACGCGGAAGTATGATCGAAAAATCAAAGACAAATGTTTTGTCGTGGTGGTGGGGCTTAAGTACTCCACCCTCCTGTTGTTAATCGACAAAGAGGGGTGGAAAACTAAAAGGCATACAAATCTTCTTCTGAACAATTTCGCCAATCTTGGAGTATGGGATGGGGAGAGCGTTGGAACGGATGTTGGCATGGAGGGCATGAACCTTGATGTCAGCGACAGCTGTTCCGTCGCTAGCTCCAACCTCTCTTTATTGTCAACCTCCTCCAGACGGAAAAAAAATTACAAACTGCAGGAGACAACGATAAAGAGACTAGGAACGAAAAGATGGGACGAACTTACTGGGACTGACCGCAATCGGCTACATAACGCACGTGCGTATCTGCAGGAACAGCATCTAATGGAGAATGAGCCTACTGCTCGTACACCGGCGGAAGCTAATCCTGGGGATAACACCAGCAGTAAGAAATTGATGGGTCCACCTTCCTCCCAGATTGGCAAAGTCCATCCAGGGGTAAGGTCGACCGGATCAACTACTATGCCAAAGGATGCCACCGAGGAACCATCAAGCCCTTCGATTGTGGATGTTGCATCGAGCCTCTTGCTCGTACGGGTCTAAAGAAGGGGGAGATGTTCCCTGGGGTAAAGTAGCTGATGCCTGCGGATGATCTGATGGGGGAAATCCTGCTCGGCTCACCGCAGGCAATACCTCCTAAGGCAAACGTGACAATGACAGACACGAAGACTGAACGATTACAGGAACCGATCACTGGACTACCAGACTCACCGGCCAGACGTTGCATCGAGCCTCTTGCTCGTACGGGCCTGGAAGGAGAGAAGTTAGTTACTGACGAGTTAGGGGAGAGGAAACTGCATCTGGAGAACATCCAGAGCCTCAGCTCCACTTGTAATTTGGATGCGGTATCCTCCCACCAACCAGGTAACTACAGTCGCGACGTCTCGGGGGGTAACTTGACGATGGACAGTTGCCAAACAGTCGTAGAGGCACAGCCTACCAATACCGAACGGGACACTCAGAGAGCCCTAGACTCTAAAGTCCCCGGTAACCCCAAACCGAAGAAACCTCTAGAGGAGCATCAGATCCTGCGCAGGCAAAGGCGTAACGCGCTTAGGATCGCCCGTAAGATTGGTAGCCAAATTCCGGAATCCTTAACGGAGAAGGAAAAGCTATCCCTCGACAAGGCAAGAGAACGACTAAGAACAATACCCGACAATCCAACGGTGAAGAGTAAGCGTATGCCCAACTCTAGGACAATTCCCAAAAGACTGGCTGGAAAGGGGAAGGATAGCTCTCTGCTCTCCACCCCAATGGCAACCAGACTCAAGAAACCCGTAATTGGCACGAGTGCGGATGCCCAATCCAATCTCGACCCGATTGCGAGTACGTCCAAGAGGGCTAGACAAAACGCCACGCTTTCCCCAAACTCCCAAACGAACGCTCGAAAGAAAGCCAAAACTAAAAACCGTGATGAAGATAGTACAAATAAACCTTCATCACAGTAAGGCGGCCAGCGCCAACCTGATCTACCTCATGGAGGATAGAAAAATAGACCTGGCCCTCATTCAAGAACCCTGGGTAGCAGGAGGCTGAATAAGGGGTTTAAACTCGAAGGGACTGGCTCTGTTTAAAACAGTGCAGACAGATCCAAATAGTAAGATCAGAACTTGCATAGTAGCTAGGAAACAGATTAACCTCTTTCTTCTATCTACCTACAGTGATAACGACCACGCTACGGTAAAACTTGAGCGCAACGGGCTCCCTCCGCTGATTATAACATCGTGCTACACGCCCTATGATGCAACGGAAGGACCACCGTCAGACCTGACCCACCTTATTGTTCAACGGGCTACACGGGACAGATGGGACCCGGTGATAGGATGCGATGCCAACTTTCATCATGCGCTATGGGGTAGCTCAAAGATAAATACAAGGGGTGAGTCACTTTTTGAATTTCTTATAGATCATAACTTATTAATAGCTAATAGGGGCTCAGAACCAACTTTTGTTATTAGAAATAGGCAAGAAGTAATCGATGTTACAATGTTAAGTAACTCGAATACAATCAAAATAGACCAGTCGAAGGTATTAAAGGAGGAAACTTTCTCTGATCACAAAATTATTGAATTCCTGATACCAGACACAAACAATCCCCCAAAACCATATAGGAACCATAGGAAAACTAACTGGGACCTTTTCAATATGGAAGTGGGAAAGAACATAAGAACGCTCCAGACAAATGCTGAGCATGCACCTGAGAATACAGACAGGAATGCCGAGGATCTAGGAAAAATCCTAGGTAAAGCCCTCGAAAAATCATGTCCCCTAAAAACGAAGAGTAGAAGAAAATCGACTTCGCCCTGGTGGACAAGAGAACTGTACGACATTAAAAAAGTAACTAGAAAACTTTTCAATGTAGCAAAACGTACAAGAAAGGACAATGACTGGGAAACCTACAAGGCCAGGCAAAGAAAATTCAAAACAGAAACGCAACGAGCAAAGCGGTCTTCGTGGAATTCCTTCTGCAGCAAAGTAGAAAACACCACAGAATCAGCTAGGCTCAGGAAAATACTTGCTAAAGAACCAGTATCTTTGGGACCTCTCAAGGATCCAATCGGCAACTGGACAGAATCCTGCAACGAAACGCTTAAGCTCCTCCTTGAGACTCACTTTCCAGGATGCAACAATGAGCACAACAACTTGTAAGAAGAGCACTACACGGAGCATACAGCATCAGCGGAAATTATAATGGAAGAAAGGATAAGATGGGCTATCAACTCCTTCTCTTCATATAAATCTCCGGGTATTGATGGCATCTTTCCTATGATGCTACAAAGATGTGAAGAATATGTATATAATCCCACATCTTAGGAACATATTCCTAAGTAGCCTAAAATGGGGATATGTACCAAAAGTATGGCGAGAAGTTAAAGTGGTTTTCATATCCAATCTGGAAAACCCAGTCACACTACCGCTAAAGACTTTAGGCCAATCAGCTTAACCTCATTTGTTTTAAAAACTTTTGAGAGACTGATTGACATTTATATTCGTAGCAAACTGAGCCCAGAGGTCTTATCCCCAGCTCAGCATGCGTATAAGAAAGGCAAAGGTGTAGAGACAGCACTCCATAGTGTAGTCAGCACCATAGAAAAGACATTAAGGGATAAGGAATATACTCTAGCGGCCTTCCTGGACATTGAGGGTGTCTTCAACAACCTCCAAGGGGAAGCGGTAGAAAGAGCCCTAGTAAACCTAAATGTGGACAATACCATTATTAAATTGATAATGTGCATGCTTAAAAGAAGTTGCATCAACTCAGAGTTAGGTGGTGAAATAATCAAGGTGTCAGCATCTAGAGGAACTCTTCAAGGCGGAGTCCTATCACCCCTTCTATGGGTACTCGTCTTAAAAGAGATTCTGATTGAACTTAGACTTAGTGGAGTCAAGGCAGTAGCTTATGCAGACGACTTAGCACTGTTAGCGACAGGGAAATTCCCATCCACTCTAAGCGAACAAATACAGAACGCTTTATCTATGGTTCGTACCTGGACAAAAAACTGCGGACTTGCGGTTAACCGACAGAAAACAGAACTGATCCTCTTCACTAATAAAAGGATTGTACCACAATTTAATAGGCCAACAATTGAATGTACTCCACTACAAATATCAGAATTCGCGAAGTATCTGGGCGTGATTCTAGATAGAAAATTAAACTGGAGCCTCAACATAAAAGACCGAGCAAAGAAGGCAATGATAGCCTTATATGCCTGCAGCAGAATTTTCGGCAAAACCTGGGGTCCTAGTCCCAAAATTATCATGTGGCTATATACGGCAGTGGTAAGACCTATACTCACATATGGTAATTTAGTCTGGTGGCAGGGTTTGTGCAAGGCCACCAACCTTAAGACCATGACTAGAGTCCAAAGAATTGCATGTATTGGTACTGGGTGGCGACGGTGTAGAGGTTAGTGTGTTGGCTTGTGACCCGTGCGGTGCAGGTTCAATCCCCATGGGGAACAACAACATACGCCACCCAATCACATGCCTCTACACCAAAAGGAGGATTTCTGCCTGGTAGTACAATGGAACGTTACCGAGTCTGAGTGCTCTGGGATTTGGATTTCCTTTTTTTATTATAAAAAAAAAAAAAAAAAAAAAAAAAAAAAAATGTATTGGTACTACTGGGGCTATGAGAACCACCCCTACAGCGGGGTTGGAGGTAATTCTCAATCTTAAACCTCTACACCTTTTTGTACAAGAATCCGCACCAAACAGTACCTTGCGGCTAAGCCAAACGGAAAACTGGAAACCCAGTACAACAGGACATGCACGGATTCTAAAGAAATGTACGGGTGGTAATGTATGCACTGCACAGACTACATTACTCCCAAACTAGACTTTATAAGACCATTTCCTGTCTCTCTTCCCTGCAGGGAAGAATGGCATGAGAATCAAGTGCCAGTCCGTGCAACAATGATCCCCATCTACACAGATGGCTCCAAGATGGATACCGGCGTTGGCGCGGATTTCTATTCCGAAACACTCGGAATATCTGGCTCGATCAGACTCACCGACTATAGCAGCGTCTTCCAAGCTGGCGGTGGCAACAGCCGCTAAACGGGTTGCAATGACGGCAATACCACAAGCTGATATTACCTTCTTCATTAACAGCCAAGCGGCAATAAAATCGATTTCCGCCACAGAAATAAAATCGAAGCTTGTCGCGAAGAGCTGCGGGCTCTTGGCGCGCAGCACAGTGTTAGACTCTGCTGGGTCCCCGGACACAGTGGTGTCCCAGGAAATGAAAGAGCCGAAAAGGATCTTACCTTGAATTAAGAGAGGCTGACACAACGGTAAAAACCCCACCCTGTTACCTTAAACAGGTGATTGGTGATAAAACGAAAGATGGAGTGCCCTTGACTCCTGTGTCAATACCAGGAAAATGTGGCCACTATATGACAAACGAAAGACCGAGAGAATCCTTCAAATGAACAAAAAGTCTTTGCCCTCTCTCACAGGTGTTATCACCGGACACAACATGCTGGGCTAAAAATGCAAAGAAATTGAAACTCAGCACAGACGAACTCTGCAGAAGAGGTGAATGAGGATACCCCTCATTTCCTCTGTCACTGCCCTGCACTCTGTCATATAAGAAACAATAGCCGCGTTTTATTATCCCAATGATCTTGATACGGATCCGATCTGATAATAAAACGATCTGGATCATCAGTGGCAAGTTGTGGCAACAGTTGTTTTTAACACATAACATACGATACCAGGTATTTCAAGTTTCGATTGGCACTCAGCCATATTGCAAATATAGGGTACAATGTGACGTCACAATATGATCGCTTGTTGTGTAATTTACAGGGACACCAACATTAAGAATGAAATAGGCAACGCCACGAAAAAACAGGTAGTAAGTTTTGTAATTAAATTTTGGATCACGATTAATGATCCCGATAAATATCAAGATCCTGTGTTGTTTTTGTTTTACGTATTAAATTGATCCAGATCCAGATCCGCATGGATAATAAAACACAGCTAATGTCCTTGGCAGATATTTCTTCCAGGACTTAGAAGAACTCTCCGGCAAGTCTGTAAACGACTTGCGCAAGTTCATCAACGCATCGGGATGGTTTGTAAGCCCGCTAGGTTTTTCATATGTTTTTCATTGGTCCCAAGTAAGGGAATCATAACCTCCAGGGTATCACAAAGGGTCTACATAGACCTAAGTGTGACGGGAGCAGGACTCTCTTGCCCCGTCAACCCAACAACCTAATCTAACCTAACCTATCCCATGTAGTTGGGAAAGAGGAACAAATTTGGCATAACCTCGACGCCACAAAAGAAAAAAAAACTTTTTTTTTTGTAGAGCGAGTCTATTAGTTTAGGAATTATAAGCTTTTGAAAATTCGAATTTTCATCAATTAAATTGGTGGATTGATCCAGTATTTACTTTTTTTTAGACTCAACACAAGGAAAAAATATAACTTAAAACAATCATGCCATATATGCGCACATCAATAGGTACCCAAAATCGTCATATATAAAAACTAGTGTTTTGTGCCTTATCGTCTATGCATTCTGCGCAGCCTTAATCCGATTGAGTTGAAAATTTGACAGTTGTTGTTGACACTTCCGCAAAAGTTTCTGACACAGTGCCATCAACGTACAACAGGAGAGCGCAAGTCGTATCGGATAATAATTCGTCGTATATGCGTTCGCGTATCCTTAACCCAATTAAGTTGAACATTTGTACAGTTGTTGTTGGCTGTTGCGCAAAAGGTTCTCTCATAGTACCATCAGCATACAATAGATGGCGCATTAATGTTTCTGCCTTCGTCTCCTATGTGTTTGCGCATCGTTATTCGGATTGATTTGAAAATTTGAAAAATTGTTATTGGCCTTTGCGTGTTCGTAATTATATATAAAGTCATTGAATGTCCTAGCAGATGATGACCTTTGGTAATGGTTAAAGATATATAAAACTATTTCAGATATTCTTTCTTTGCTCCATTGGTGAAAGAAGACGGTTGATATATTCGCAGATATATTTTCACAAAATTCAACGCTTGATCCTGGGCAAAAGCAATCACCAATAACTCTCCGAGTGCGTTAGTAAGTGGGAATTCATACGATTTTGAACAAGAACAATCCAAAAATGGATGCAAAATTCGTTTAAGGACATTCAATTCAAATTGCGGTCGTTGAAAAATGTTTGGACTAGCTACTTTACTAATACCTAATTCAGAAATGCCGCAAGGGTCGATACTTTATCTAATTGCTTCGAATCTATATTTATAACTTTCCACAGACAACATGTAAATAAATTAATACTTTTCTGATGAATGCACTCTTATACCTTCATACTCGAATGACTAACCTGTAAATGCAAGCACTTCTTATATTAAAAGATGCGATGCTTGTGGGGTAAAGCCATTCTGGTTGCATTCAAAGCGAAGAAAGCCCAATTGACGACTTTATTATTCCTATTATTCCCAGCTGAGTAACCCTTTCAGAGCAAGAAGGTTCTTTACTCCAAAACATTTGATAACCTGCTGTTTGTTTGTGTCTAGTAGTTAAAAGAAATTTGGCTTTTGTCAAACATTGTGATTTGTGAAGCGTTTCAGAGAATTAAATAGTTTTTGACATTCAG
Source organism: Portevinia maculata (assembly GCA_949715645.1). Lineage (NCBI taxonomy): Eukaryota > Metazoa > Arthropoda > Insecta > Diptera > Syrphidae > Portevinia > Portevinia maculata. The sequence goes on from OX454526.1 coordinate 88,635,969, forward strand.
CAATTTTTTGATTTTTTCAATTTCTCAATGTTTATCTTTGAAAATAGCGTTAACCTTTAATGTGCGTGCAGTGGGTTAGTGGTAAGGGTGTAGGACTATCTACTGAACAAGGGTGCCACGTTCTTATTACCCCAGTTACCATCTAAAAGTGTTTCACTGTTCAAATTCTTGAGGAGGTTTGACAGACAACAAAGAGTCTAAATTTTCATAAATAGGATCCCAAATTTGCCTTCGGAAGCGGCATAATATTTCAGATCGCCTCCATTTTGGAAAAAACTAGGTTTTAGGCTCTGTTGGTCTTAAGTTCCTAATATTTTTTTCAAAACACTTATTAAAATCCAAGTGAGATTACAAAACTTCGACAATAGTCCACAGAAAACCAAGTAAATAAAATAAAAACAATGAGTTTAAAACAAATGAGTTTTTCGCATTTAAGGTTAGTGGCGTTACAAGATACGGATACGGATAATTTAAATAAATTCCAGTGACAAGTTCAATCTTAATAAAGTCACACCTGAAAATGAAGTATACATACAAAATACATACAAAAACATAGGGACGGGCTACAGTCCGCTTAGGCGAACTGTTGGATACCCTATTCTTATTCCTATCCCTCATAAGTGGGCGTGACAAAAGTCTAAGTATGGTTGAATTGTTAAGAACGCTCTACATATTTTGTTATACAACATTTAAAGGATTTTATCAAAAAAAACGCTCCCTAGCTCAAACTTGGGTGTTTCAATAAAATTGTTTTATTTAATTGTGGGCGTGTCGGTAGGCGGATTTAAAAAAAATTAACACATGAGCAAAAAGGGCCCCTAGAGAGTATATATTATAAATTTCAGCTCCCTAGCTCACTTTGAATTTAAAAAAAAAAATAATAATAATTGTGGGCGTGCCAGTGGGCGGATTTTGAAAATATTTACACATGAGCATAAAGGGCCCATAGAGAGCATATATTATAAATTTCAGCTCCCTAGCTCAAACTTTGGATTTTCAAAAAAATTGTTTTATTTATTTGTGGGCGTGTCAGTGGGCGGAATTTAAAAATATTTATACATGAGCTTAAAGCGCCCCTAGAGAGTATATATTCAAAATTTCAGCTCCCTAGCTCAAATTTTGGTTTTTCAATAAAATTGTTTTATTTTTTTGTGGGCGTGGCAGTGGGCGGATTTTGAAAATTTTATATCCCGAGCAGTTTTAGGGGTCATAGATCATATATAAAAAAGTTCAGCTTCCTAGCTCAAAATTCGATTTTTTCCAAAATTTTGTTTTTTTGAGTTTGTGGGCGTGTCTGTGGGCGGATTTCAAAAATTCGTAAACTTGATTATTTCGGGACCCTAGAAAGTATATGGTCAAAATTTCAGCTCTCTAGGTCCAGTTTAAAGGCCTAATTTTTGCCGACGGACGGACGGACGGACGGACAGACAGACGGACGGACGGACGGACATGGCTAGATCGACATTACTATCGATGCTGATCATAAATATAGTAACTTTTAGGGGTCCACGGGCAATATTAAGGTATGTTACAAACTATGCGTCAAAATTAATATACCCCTAGAATAGGGTATAAACAAACCGAACACATTTCCAATTAGAATTCGACGACCATAAGCTTAATGTCAAACTTGGGATTGGGAGAGATTCACGAAAAACCTCACCCGAATAGCCAAAATCACCAAAATTTTTAATCCACTTGAAATTCCAAAAACGATTGCCGAAAAATTATATTAAATGAAAAATTTGCAATTTAAATTTGCATATATCCAACCTCGCACCTATTTCAAATCCAGCAGTGACACTAAGCATTGTGTTGCGGGGGATGGGGAGGGGCCGATACCGATGACTGCGTTTCTGGGATCTACTTGTGATAATTTTGGATTTTAGCTTTTCGAGATTTTGGTTTTCCGGGATTTTGGGTTTTCGTGATCTGGAAACTATCCGCAAGAAGGTGAGAAAACAATTCAATATATCGAAACGCACCGGCGCGCGTATGGGATCAATATCGATCCCTGTTAACCAAATACAACCAAGAGTTGCGAAGATCTAAAAGGGCCTCATGGCGCTCAAACTGCGAAAAGCTGGAAAAACTCCCAGCAGTGGCGCGGCTTTCAATAGATCCTTCAAACTGCATGGGATTGCTCATCAAACCTGATGGAACAATCACAAGCGACCGGGAACAAACTCTCACAACCTTGCTGCAAGTTCACTTCCCTGGTTCCCTAATTGTCGATCACACAACTGATCACACTACTGAGGTTTCATAGCCAACTAACCTCAGCAGAAATAATAGCTTATCTGGTAAATTATTTAGTCCAGATAAGGTTAAATGGGATATAAACTCATTTAAACCATTCAAGGCACCAGGAAATGACGGAATTTTTCCAGCCCTCATTCAAAAGGGTATGGAATTCTTCCTACCTAACATGATTGCCTTATTTAGGTTCAGTTTCAACTGGGGCTACATACCACGCACTTGGCGGGAGGTCAATGTAGTATTTATCCCCAAACCAGGTAACAAACCTAGTGAACTACCTAAATCCTATCGTCCCATAAGCTTGACATCGTTTTTCCTGAAAACAATGGAAAGAATAATTGACGTTCATATCAGAGAATGCGTAACTATTAGCATGCCTCTACACCCCTGTCAATATGCGTATCAAAAAGGCAAATCAACGGAAGGCGCTCTGTTAAAACTAACGAATCACATAAACAACGCCTACCGTTGCAAAGAAATTGCACTATGCGCTTTTCTTGACATAGAGGGTGCTTTTGATAACACTGGTTATGATTCAATATCAAATGCTTTATTTCACCGGAAGACCTTCCCACCATAAACTGGGTAAAAGCGATGCTCGAAAGTCGGAAAATTACTGCTTCGTCACGACAGACTTCAGTATCAGTATCAGCTATAAAAGGCTGTCCACAAGGAGGAGTTCTATCACCCCTCCTGTGGTCTTTGGTCATAGATGACCTACTTCAAAAACTAAGTAATTTAGGCTACTACATAATAGGGTATGCCGATGACTTGGTCATCATTATTAGAGGCAAAGAATCAAACGTAGTTACTTCACGTATGCAAAACGCCCTTAAGATAGCTATAGACTGGTGCGTCAAGGAAAATCTCTCCATAAACCCCAGTAAAGATTTCACTAAATGGCACGACCATTGAGTATTCCGACGATGTCAAATATCTTGGAGTAATCCTGGACCAAAGACTAAACTGGAATTCTCACATCAAGAACAAAATCACTAAAGCTAACAGAGCTTTATGGGCCTGTCGGCGCACGTATGGCAGAACCTGGGGAATCTCTCCAAAGATTGTCCACTGGATCTACACAGTGATGATAAGACCCATTATAACATACGCCTCCATTGTATGGTGGACGAAATCCACACAAAAGGTCGCAATAGAGAAGCTCAAAAAGGTACAACGGCTTGCGTGCCTTGGTAACTCCGGAGCCATGCGAACCTGTCCAACGGCTGCCATAGAGGCAATAACAGGAATTACACCTCTCCACATATACATTCAAAAAGTGGCGATCCGCAGTGCAATAAGTCAAATACAGTTAAACGAGATAAATCTTAACGATCATCCGGAACTTGATACCCTTCTCGATGAACTGCCAGAACTCAACATGAACTGCGCGGTCACAGACCGCATCCATAAAACACTATGCTTCAATAAGCGGTTCTCCACGGAGATTCCCCAGAGAGAAGCATGGGTTAGTAATAACCCACCAAACAGCCACAACGGCATAAAGCGGTATACGGATGGTTCTAAAATGGAAACGGGGGTAGGAGCGGGAATATACGGACCACACAAACGCTTTACGATACCCATGGGAAAAAGTCCCAGCGTATTTCAAGCAGAGCTCCACGCCATTCAAGAATGCGCCAGCCATATTATTTTATCTGGCATAAAAGGTGCAACCATCCATATTTTCACGGATAGTGAAGCAGATATAAACGCCCTTAGCTCATATACCATTGACTCCAAATCAGTCATGTACTGCTTCAATACCCTACAAATACTCGGAACAAGAAACAAGACCAAATTATGGTGGGTTCCGGGTCATGTCGGGGTAGAAGGTAACGAAAAGGCCGATGAACTGGCGAGAAAAGGTTCAGAAACTCCTAGATCAGCAGTAACGGCAGCAATTAAAAGCTGGGAACATAGAAAATGTATCTATCTTTGGGAAAGCATCCCAGGAAAGCAGACAGGCCAAACGAGCCATTCGGCCCTTCAATAAAAATGCCAGCAAATGTCTAAACCTAAGCAGGCACGATATCAAAAACCTAGTAGGTTACCTTACTGGTCACCATGGTTTAAGATATCATCTACACAAAATGAAAATAGTAGACTCTCCTGAGTGCCGACTCTGTCTTGAAGAGGACGAGTCAGCTGAACACATTTTATGTGAATGTCCGGAAACGGACGGAATTAAAAAGAAGATCTTTTTCAGGGAACAAATGTGCCCCGAGGACATAAAGAATTCTTCGACTAGTAGAATTGTCCGCTTTACACGGAAAGTGGAAACTCTACTAGTCTAAATTTTTCTGGCCCACACGGCACAAAAGATCTTTTTAGGTCGAAGTGCCCCCATATTTAATCGCCTTGGCGAGCCAGAATTAAAAAAAAAAAAACAATCTAGTCGTAATTTTACGAACATATCCATACACACACATTTATACAGTAGGACGTTATTAGTTTAACTGACCCAACATCTTTGCTGCAGAATAAATCATCATACTTAACTAATAAATATTAATTAAATATTTTAAAAGGAGATCGACACCTTTTAAAAGTCGATAAATAAGATGATGCCTTAATAAATAAAAAATTAAATCGTTACGTCAATTATAAATTATATGATTTTATACAAATGACTCGTTTCTGGTAATAAACATACGTACAACGTACATACATAATACGAACGATCTAAGCGGTACTAATATGATTGGAATGCTTTCATAGATAACCTTAACTGTGCTTAAACTTCATTGCTACCTCGTGTTTGTCGGTGTCGCATACCTGATGGATTAGAAGAGCGAAGCTTTCAAATATGGAAAACTTGAGAACGCTTTCCAACAACAATCGGAGCATGCTTTATAACTTTACTCAAACAAGAGTTACACTGTCTTTCATTCAGAAATGTCCACGGTCAAGTCTACAACTACCTTCATCGCATGACTTGGGTTTTTCAAAAAAAAAAAAAAAAAAACAATTACAGACACGACAGTGTTTGCGCAACAACCGGGACTGAGGGCCATTATACCAGGTCAACACTTAGTTGCCGCCGGAATATCACCTAGTTCGGAGATATACTATTGCTAGTTTACTACAAATTGCATTTAAATTTTTGTGTGCGCTTTTTTCACCACCACCTGCAAACGTGCGTTTTGATATTCCTTGAAATTTATGAAAGTTAATTTAGTTTCTTGAATTAAATTATCGTGTTGTGAACAAAATAATTTTGTTTCTTGCAATGACAAACCGGGAAAATGTATCTGTCGGGTTATTAGATGAAGAACAAATATTACGTATATTTTCAGTTTAAAATTTACTGCATTGTATAATTTAAAATTTGTATGGTTTAATGTGAGTTTGTTGGGTTCAATGCTAACGATCGAATTAGCAGAAGTGGATTTATTATTCTCTTCAAATACCCAAGGAGTTCATTTCCAGGTATTTAATCATTTTATGTTGTGTACATTATTTCTATGTTGTTTGCATGATTTTTTTACTGAAACAATTAACATTTCACTCCAAAACTATGATGTCACAGCAATTCAACTTTCGAGTTTTCCGTCCTTTACGTGGGTAGGTACTTAAGGAGTAGACGATGGAGTTTTGCTATTCATATTTGGGGTGGGTTTTTGTGTTTTTTTTAAAGCATAGGCATTTACAGCGTAAGCATTTGTCTAATATTAGATAGCAGATTATCTAGATAACAAAACGCATACTGCATAGCACGGGAATGTACAGATTCATATTGGATAAATTAGTCCAACCTCGCGTTTATGTAAACAATTCATAGATAAGAATCAGACACATACCCTTTGTTGGAGTTGGCTTTCATTTTGTATCTTCAAAAGAGACAGACGGTTATCTGCTTGGATAGATAATATTTATATATCTTATTTAAAATATATGTTTATATAATAATACCTTATTTATTATTTATCTCTTTCCGTTAGAGAAATAATCGTAATCTTAATTTTTCGGATTTCATCTCACATGGAAAACGTTAAGTTTTACAAAATCTTTTAATTAACTGTTTAGCAGACGACCTTATGGTGTAATGGCCTAAGCCTACTTCATTTTTCTATTTCAAAAGTAAAAAAATTCAAATTAGGATTATTCTTGGAATCTATTTATTGTGTTCGTGTATTCTTCAAGTTGTAGACTTAAGATACATCACAAAATTTAATCTAGTACTAACTTCCGACAGTTATATGCCAAACCAGTCGTAAGATTGCAAACTGTCTGTGCCATTTTTATTCAGTATGATACATATACACGCTTTAACAAAGTAAGATTTTATAAATTTGGTTCGAAAATTATTGTTCTGTGCGCCAAACTTATAGAGCACTTGCACCATGTTACACCCGATATAATTACCTTTGCTAAGTGCAGTGTCACCGAGACGCATAAGAAGCGTGCGTACCGACGATGATACTGCATCCATCCAGTAAAGGGTTGAAGAAGATCCAAATTAATCGATTCATAGTCGTTCACAACAGCTTGGTCTTTATCCGTAAATTGAATCGAATATTTTACGCAGAGATCTTACTTTGAAGGCTTACAAAACCCAGCTCGAGCAAGAATTGAAGCCGATTGACCATCATTTGCGTAGACATTTCGGTGAAGTTTGGGCCCAAAATCAACTGGCATTGGATCCGCTGCTTTATTGAAAATTCCATTTAGCGATGAGGCTCATTTTTGGCTCAATGAGTCTGGCATGGTCAACACCAGAGAACACATACTCAATTTACGTCTATACCAATCAGCAATTGGCATAAGCAAAACTGTGCCATTTTGAGCGATGATAATCCATATGAGATTATAGAAATGCAGTTAGATCTTGAAAATGCACTGTTTGGTGCGGTCTGTGGACTGGTGGACTTATCGGACGATGCATATCAACAGTGAGCGACGAGCGGCTGAGCTACGAAAACAAATTAAAACATATGTAATCGTATGGCGGTGGATTCGTTGGCTCTGAGCGATTAGCGATTTTGTTAAGCGGCAATCAAATCTGTTTTAATTTTTTAGTGTATCGCTGAGCGACGATGTGATAAAATAGAGAAAATAAGCGCGGAATGTTTAATTTCAGCTGTGCAGATCTAGAGCCACTCAGTTTTATGGCAGGACAGTCATAAAGACTATAAAAATAAAAATGCTACCGATAAGCAGTGGAATGAAGATTTTGCGAAGATTTTTATGCCAAGTGATAAAATTGACCATAAGCTGGCCTTTCTTGATTTATAGGGTGTGTTAACAATACTGGCAATACCGCGCCTTAAGCGCCATTTGGCACCACTTAAATGAAAAAATTAAACTGTACTTATCTTCCACCATCTTTTTATATTAACTTTTCTTTTGGGTTAAGAGGTCATTCATTGTACCGCATGGTACCTAAAACTTATACTAAAGTAAATAAAAACTCTAAAAAACACTAAACGTAAGTAATTAGAAAAAAAAAAACATTGTTAAGTTAAAAAACAAATAAACATTTATAGGAAATTAAAGCCCTTCGGGAAACAGAAGTAATTGAGGTTGTTTCATTCTCGAGGCTAAAGATTTCGCCATTATCCAAAGGAGTACCAACAGGGTGTATACCAAATCTTCGTTTTCGCGATCGAATAAATCTATAAATATGAGCACGACTTTAAAGTTAAACAGCACTTGACAACAGCATTTTTGCAACTAATCGGTCGGCGATGACGCTCAATCGCTAAGACGCTCATCGCACACTGCGTAGCCGCAGCTTTACGGTCAACGGAATTTGCTATACAGCCATGATCAATGACTTTTTCGTTCCCTGATTGAATGACATGAATGTCGAAGAGATGTGGTTCCAGCCAGATGGTGCCACGTGCCATACAGCAAACGAAACAATCAACTTATTGAAGGCAACATTCGATGAACGCATAATTTCGCGTAATGGGCCTGCAAATTGATTATTTTCTTTGGGGATCCGTAAAGTCGCTAGCGTACGGTGACATACCAACTTAGACGCATTGGAAGCCAATATTTTTCGTGTAATTGAGGACATAAGACAAATTCTTGAAAAAGTGGTCGAAAATTTTGTCTCGCGGATGAAGTTCATCAGATCCAGCCTAGTTCCAGAATGTATTCTAACAATTGAACACAATTGCTATTCAATAAAATTTCATGTGAAGTGGTTTTTTGTGTGATGAAGCACTCGTAGTTGGGCTGCCAGCCTTCTGTCAATTAACTTTGAATTGTTCGAAATTCCATGTGTTTTATTCTAAATCAAAGTAAGTACTGGCTTAAGAAATCACCCTTTTGAGAGCCTTTGCCTTGACTGAGCATTGACAAAACTCCAGTTGATTTGATTCTTCGTTTGGTATGTTTCCTTCATATTTAATCTTGTTGTGATGCCCATAGGATTCCAGAAAATGATATATGGCTTCGGAGTTGTCACTACAGGAACTGCAGCTATCTCCATCTTAGGTTAATGATCTAAACTCTTGACCATCACAGTGTGCTTCAATATTTAACTTTTTAAACAATTTTCTCAATAGACAGTAGGTACATTCTTTCAGTTGAATCAAATTCAAGAACGATTGGGTTTGTAATTTTATCAATAAAAAAAAACAAGCAAAAATACCCGTCACGATGACGTAAGCTGTTCAGATCGTTTAAAATATACAAAATGTTTGTTAGACATTTTTTTCTTCTAGCGATGCTGTACAATCAAAACAATCAAAAAAAAATGAGTGTGCTTAAGACCACACGACTGAAGTAAAACCTCTTTCGCTCCATCTAATTTAAATTGTGGGCGTGTCAGTGGACGAATTTTGAAAATATTTACACATGAGCATCAAGGGACCCTGGAGAGTCTACATCTATATATATAAAAATCAATCCATATTTGAGTTTGTTGCCGGTGTTTGGCCAAACGCGTTAACCGATGCCAATAAAATTTTTTTCCATGAAAGGTGACGTCTGTATAGTGCGTACCAAAACAGTTGGCCATTCTACTGCGCAGGTCTCTTAAAATGTGTTTTACAATCTCTTAAATTGCAAAAACAAGCATAAAGAGACGAAAATGGGCGGAGCCATAATAAAAAACGACGTATACCCTGCCTTGTGTTCAAGATCGCTGTCGCGATCTCACTGAGGGTGGTTTCTTCATTTTCCTTCTTTTATACTGAAATTAGGAGCGGAGGAAAAATATAGACCATTATATGTCAACTTTACTTGGAGGCAAATATATTGTTTCGTTTTTTGTCTTGTCGGTTCTTTGTAGGAGTATGATGTGATCACGGTCGGATAGATTAAGCAAAACATTGCACATGAATTGATTGTGTGACTGTGTCTGTATGAAGGTGTACGGTTTTAGATTTAAACCCTATTTGCTCATTATGCTTTCGTTGATCATTATTAATTGTGTCGTGCATATTGATCATGTAGGTACTGATATTGGCACGCAAAGTAAAGTAAATTGCAGTGTCACACCAAATTTTTTTTGTTTATATCATTGAATTTGGGCGAGGTAGGTAAATTTAATAAAAAATTTACAATTTGGGAATTTTTTGGAAACGTAAACGATTTTATTCCCAATAACAATAGGCACGATTTTCTGTCACAAAAAAGAGGATGGGGTATTAAACGGTTCGTTAAAGACAAAATGGTGAACGTTCTTGATTCTTCAATAATTTTTTTTAAGAAATGCAGTTTTTAAAACTTATTGAACTACCCACCACTTTTAAATTTGTAACCTTGATTAAAAGTGTAAATTATAGCGATATAAAATTGACGATGAATTGCAAATATAAAACAGATTTACAGCGAGCAGCAAAACAAAACACCAGTATACCAAATGGGTGGTTCGGTTTGGTTTAAATTAAGGAGTAAAAACACACACGTTTTAGTACTAAGATAAAAATATTTATTGATTTTGCTACCTATATATGAAATAGTTAATATTAATGTATATTAAATTGAATTCGGAGAACTGTCAGTTTCATAATCGGTTGAAGAATCATCTCCTGGATTGATAATTATTGCATCCGACATTGTGTCCCACATCTGCTCGTGTGAAAAGTATTCCTCCTCTGTCCTTATAATTTTTTCACAAACTTTGCGCCAATCTTCAACTGTTATTTTTGAAAATTCTTCTTCAGCTAGTTTCTGAACATCCGATAATCTAAACGTTGTATTTCGGCTTCCGACTCTTCCCTTGACTGTTGCCCAGATCTTTTCAATAGGGTTGAGATCTGGATGATAGGGTGGCAATCGTAGTACTTCGTGTCCCGCGCCGTGAATCATATCGTCAATATTATGCTTGGGGTGGTGATTAGTCCGATGTCGCTTTATAAGGTCATAAAGTTCGACTTTGAGCATTTTTGAAGAATGCGGTATATTGTTGACGGAAAGCCATTCTAACATCTCCGATTTAACGGAAGCAGAAGTGATTTGCTTGTGTTCCCATTTGTTGTGATATGATGCGTTGTCCATTACAATAACCGATGGTTCCTCTAGGTTATTTAAAACTTGATCCTTCATCCATTTGGAGAAATTTTCAAAATTCATCTCATCGTGATAATCTCCTGTTTTCGACCCAGATTTAAATAAAAGCAAGGCATTATTCACGAAGCCCTTCGCTCCACCTGCATGCGCCATTATCAGCCTTTGGCCTTTTGAAATTGGCGCCTTTAAACCTTGACTGGTGCCGTCAGTTCGTGCCCTTGGCTTTGTGTGAGAGCTGTGAATATAGCTCTCGTCCAAATAAATAATCTCATATCCTTCTGACCTGTACTCCCGCACCTTCCTCAGATATTTCACTCGTAAAAGTTTGATTTCATTTCTTTCGCAAAGAAATTTACGGTTGTTCTCCGTTTTCCTATAAGAAAATCCATTTCTTTTTAAAATCCTATGTAGCGACATATTGCTTAGGTTCAGCTCCAAATCTTCCTGCACCCGTTGTCTTAACATTTTTAATGTTATCATCATTTTTTCTTCAATGTGGAAGTTGTATATAATTCGCCGAACAGCTGTGATACCAAATTCGTCCAATCCAGTTTTCCATTTTGTATGTGGTACTCTTTTAGTTGGAGATTCAATAGCGCCTTTCTTCTCATATTCTTTAATTATCCTTCTTATTGTTCGGCCCGAAATTCCCGTAAACTCCTCTGTCTGTGAATTTGCGTATGTGATGGGATTATCTATACATAAATTCCTAGCTTCTTCAATTTTTTTGTAATATATCCTAACAACGATCTTACGTCCTAGACTTCCTATTGGTTTTCCTTTTCTTGAAAGATCCATGACAATTTATTTTATTTTAATAAACTTATGTCCTAACAATGCTTTTGTTTTCGTGAAAGTGAATTCCAAATAGGAAATCCATAATATATATGCGTTATCTTAAAATAAAAAACTCTAAAAACCAAGCAACAAATTTATTCCTTGCCCCTACAGGTAACCAAATGCAAACACTAATCATGTCGTAAAACTTTTACACTTAAGTCAAACAGGTAAAATCAAACATCATAAAATTTATGCTAACCAAGCACACCACCCATACAGGTACCTAGCGCTAAACCACGAAATGTTCAACCATAAAAAGGGTTGGGAACCCTTTCAAATACAATCGGACTTCTAGGTAGAAATGTATAAAAGTCGACCTCATAATAAAAAATTAAGTTTATTTAGATATTCAACAGCATTTTAGTTCTAAGCACTGTAAAGTTGGGTTACGCATTGTAAATTACAGGCAAAAACGCTTAGTGATTAAATCTCTTTCGCGTCATTTTTGTTCTCTTAAATCCTCTCTCTGCGCAATCGACCGTTGGCCAACTGTTTTGGTACGGACTATACAAAGGATGTTTTCTATGTGCGATATCTGTATCTGCATCGGTGTGTGAATTATGGGCATTTGAGTGAGTACACATGCATATGTGCGTATGCGTGTAAATTCCGATGCAGATACAGAGCCCGCACATATAAAAAACCATCATACAGACGTCACCTATTTTGTTATCCAAACGCGCATATGAAAGAGGGAGACCACACGAACGTTACAAGTCTATTGTGGTGTTTGTGCGCACTTTCGTTCTTGAGATATCGTTTGTTCAAAGTTTTATTCAAATACCTAACCCTTATTTATTTTTTTTGAATTTTTTTTTTGTGAATCGCACATCGGAAAGTTGCTTTTGATACATTGCACATTGATAACAATCGGTGTGAAAGTGAATGAAAAGTGATTCTATCGAAGTTTTTTACTTTCGCTTTGTTGTTTGATTCGCAGAAGTAAGCTGACATAGGCGCCTGCCAGACAACAAACACCTACCCTAAGCGGAACAACTAAGTTGCGTGAGCAGCCTAAGCCATACGGAGAAAAACGTGCAGTCCCTTTCACCGGTTGAGCTCAAATCAGGCAATCTTTGGTATTGGCCTGAGAGTGTTTCTGTGCAGTTTGGCCAAAATCGGTCTTCTTTTTTTAGGCGCAGCAACATACGCCAACATATATAGACAATAATAAGGAAGTCTACTCGAACATATTGGCCAATAGAATTCTCGGGCACGGGCAAAGCCGGCCGGGTGCAGCTCGTATATTATAAATTTCAGCTCCCTAGCTCAAACTTTGATTTTTTTTTAAATTGTGGGCGTGTTAGTGGGCGAATATTGAAAATATTTACACATGAGCATCAAGGTCCCCTGGAGAGTCTATATTATAAATTTCAGCTCCCTAGCCCTTTAAAACCCCTGGAGAAGATGGAATATTTCCAGCTTTACTACAAAATGGCATCCCGCAACTGCTACACGTACTTATCAACCTGTTCAGGGCTAGCTACGCATGGGGATACATACCAAAAAAATGGAAAGAGGTTATTGTCAAATATATACCCAAGGTAGGACGCAGACCGTCTGATCTACCAAAATCATATAGACCAATAAGCCTCACCTCCTTTTTCCTCAAAACCATGGAAAAAAAACTTGACAGACATATAAGGGACGGGGCACTTCAAAAGAATCCCCTTTATAAATACCAATATGCCTACCAACCCGGTAAATCAACCACACACGCCCTTCAAAATCTCAAGGACAAAAAGATAGCGATCGGGAGTTTCCTAGATATAGAAGGAGCATTTGATAACACAGAATTCTCCCAGATATATAGAGGTATCCAACACATGGGAGTGGATAAAATGCATGCTAGAGGAAAAAACAATAAAAACCTCATTAGGCAGAAATAAACTCAGTGTAACAGCTACGAAAGGATGCCCCCAGGGAGGAGTAATATCACCCCTGCTATGGTCCATCGTAGTAAACGAGCTACTGATCATTCTCAGTAACGATGGCTTCTATGTCCAAGGATATGCAGACGACATAATCAGAGGAAAATTCGAAGACACAATCTCGGATCGCCTCCTGAGGGCTCTGAACCTGGTAGCTGAGTGGTGCACAAAGGTTGGACTTAAAGTCAACCCCAAGAAAAGCACCATAGTTGCATTCACCAAAAGAAGAAGGCGGGGACGGCTCAGAAACGCTACACTCTTTGATGAAACAATAGAGTTCTCAACTGAAGTTAAATATCTAGGAATCACACTAGACGAAAAACTTACATGGAACTCTCACTCTCACCCATGAGCATCAAGGGCCCCTGGAGAGTCTATATTATAAATTTCAGTTCCCTAGCTCAAACTTTGGTTTTTTGCCGTCCGACCTGAAAATCTGACGATGACGGGGACGCTCTAGATTTCCAACTAATGAACTGCGATTCAGGGACACAATGACTTTACTCACTTCCGGTAAATTCCATCTGTCGGCAACAGTTCTCCTTTGGATCGGTTTGGATAGATGATGAGATTTGTATTGCCCTCTATTGAGGAGATTCAAGGGTGTTTACCCATTCCACGAACCTTTCGCAACTACACTTCCGTGTCGCATTCACCAGCCTACTCCCCAAGTCAAGCGTAAGAAGTTTTACTTCAATAATTTATTAAATGTTGCTAATTTGAAATGTTCATTCCCTGAATTGGAAATAATGTCACCGCTATTAAAGTTAAAAAAAATCCAGTGTTTACGGCATTCCTCCAATCGTTATTCTCCGTCTAATAACTTATCCATACCTTGCAAGTGAAAAACTGTAATATTTGACTGCAGAAATTCTTAAATATGGAACTCCAACTCCTTTAAGTGTGAAAACTCATAACTCACCGATGTTCACTTTGCATACATTAATAACGAAGTACCTCAAGGTAGTCTATTAAGGCCCTTATTCTTACTGAGCAATCAAATCTGAGTAAGGCTGCAAACTATTACAAGAAGGCCTTAAAAGGATCTATAGCTATTTCGTTTCAAAGCAATGACTTAGATACTTACTTACTTTTTTTAAATTTTTTTTCCTCTCCGCTGGAGCATTATTGTCTATTCGCTCGAATGTAGTCAACGTATTTTAGCCTTTTTTACTACATCCACATCTTGGAACAGTTCATAGAGTTCACGGTTATATCTTCTCCTCCATCCGCATACTTCGCACACAGAACAAAATATCCGACGGGGTATTTTTCTTTGCAAAGAACCTTAAATTAACTGTCCTATCCTGCTTACCGTCCACCACCCGGCGCCCTAAAGCCGAACTGGCAGTATCAGTGTTTTTGTAAAGCTTACACTTGGTCTTTCGAGTAATGAGTTTTGAACCCATTGGTTTTAATAAACCGAAGTAGCAACGGTTTCCTAGGGTAAGTCTTCGTCGGATCTCCACTAAGGTGTCATTTATAGAGTTGATGTTTACTCCGAGCTAGGTGAACTCCCTTTCAACCTCGAAGTTGCTGCTGTCAGCAGTAAAGTTTTGTTCTACTCGGTGGATAGATTTTTGTTTGTTTGTTGAAAGCAAATACTTCGTTTTGTCCTCATTGACTTAAAGGCAAACAAATTTGCCTATTCTTCAAACGCCATGAAAGCCTCTAAGACGGCATGCTGCGATCGGCCGATGACACCTGCCGTACGCACTATCTCCTTAGGCAAACAGACTTACGCTATCCTAATGGCTATGAACTTTGCCGTGAGGAATAGGTGGAGGGGGCGAAGTATCTGCGTCTGTAGCGACAGTCAGGCTGCGCTTAAGGCCTTGCTGAATCCTTTAACCACCTCAAAAATAGTTCGTTAATGCAAGACAGTGCATTTCCTTGCCAGAATGCAGTACAGGTTTGGAACAGGTCGGAAGAGCTGTTTCCATACGGCACATTATACCGCGTGTTTTTCAGCGTCACGCAACACAACTGGATCAGTTTTGCCGTGATCCCGAATTCGGCCATCGTCACGTAGAGCTCCTGGCGATGAATAGATGCTGGGTATCGGCTTGAAATTGATTGGTCTTTTCCAGGATGCGCCTTAGCGTGAAGATTTGGTCTGTTATCGATCTGCCGGGCCGGAAGCCACACTAGTACGTGGCGATAAATGCGTTGCAGGTGGGCTTGATACGTTCAGACAATACGTTGGATAGGATCTTATACGCGACATTTAGCAGGGATATGCCTCGATAGTTCTTGCAAGCAATAACTTACACTTGACCCTTATAGTGCATACAGAGTACCCGGGAACTTTGTTGGTTTTGAAGCGTCATAACTTCTTTATTCTTTTATATACTTTTCTGAAGCCTTAGAACATCTTCAAAAAACTGTTTAAATAAAGCAACATATTGCACAAAAAATCGAATGGACTACTACATGCTTTGTTTCCGTTTCTGAAACATACCCACACGGAGTACGTGGGTTCACATATGGAATTTTCATAAACAATTTTTTGGTATGTGGTCGGTCATTCTTTAATTGGCGCTGAGAACTTACGAAAATAACGCCCAAAAAGGCAAAAGGAAGTGAGACCCAAAAATTTGAGACTCGGTAACGCTCCATTGTACTACCAGGCAGAAGTCCTCTTTTTGATGTAGAGGTTGGAGAAACAAAGTGTTTTTCGTTTCTCTTCTTTAATGGGTGGCGTATGTTGTTGTTTTTCCCCATGGGGATTGAACCTGCACCGCACGGGCTCCAAGCCAACACAGTAAACTCTACACCATCGCCACCACTACATACAAGATACTCGTACATGTTTCATATAGGATAATTATGAACAATCCTTGCAAACAACAGTTATAGCAATCCCCTTGCAACGCGATTGGTATGCTCATCTTATGTTGGGAAGTACAATTTTGTACAGTTTTTTCTTCGTTTCCGTCCATGACAGGTGTCTACATAATCTCTAAATGAATAACGTAACGTGTGTTGCAAATAAAAAAAGCTAGTGTCAACGATTAGTCGCCCGATTTTGTGAAGTTATATTTCCGGTTTTTTACTCGCAGTGTTGCCGATTTGCGGAGAGGCAGCCTACTCGACAGCAATATCATAGAATTGTTTTCACCATATGAGCATCACGTTTGTTTTAGCATGTAAGGCAAATGTTTTGTTAAATATGCTTCTATCCTTAGGAGGCAGAAACTTTTTGGGAATGCAAGCCATATTTTCCCTTTCATTTGTAATAACTAATGAAGGCCATTTTCTTCTTCTTCTTCTTTTTCTTCTTCTTCTTTTTTCTTCTTCTTCAAGCTACGAGTATGATCAGTATTAAAGGGATCATAACGCTCCCACTTCACTGCATCCCTACTGATCCACCTGGTTTGCCGGTTCAACCTTAACGAATATTGGCAGTCCTCCTTCGTCAATCATTCAATATCTCAACCTGTCTATTTTATTGCGATTTAGACACGTGCATGCTCTAATTTCGATTATTGTTAGATTTTTCTTTTACGACACCTGTGCCCTCTCGCGTGTCAACTCACGGAATCGCATGCACACTTTCGGGTCAGTTTCAAGCTGTTCAGTTAAGATGTTCCAGGCCCAAAGTCTGGCCAGAGTCAGTCCCTAACACAAGGAAAGTCAAATTCATAATTACGCATCCCTCGAAGCTCCGGTATCATCAAATTGGATATGACAGGAGTCGAAGGATAATAATCACGCAGGGTCATCAAAACTCCAGTGCAAGTTGTAAAAAAACCATAACTTTTAAAAAGGGGTACGCGGACACTCCGCGTGGGAGATACAAGCTGCAAATTTGTATGGCACCACGACTGTCTGCGCCAAAGTGCAGGCGGCCCTAGACGTGATCGACGAATGGTGCACTAGGAATGAGATCTCGGTCAATTCTCTCAAAACTGAGGAAACTGATCGGGTTAACTCATCCAGTGCTAAAAGGCGTCACAATCCAAATCTCTAATGAAGCAAAATATCTGTCAGCGAGTCATCCTGGATAGCAAATTTCTTTGATTCAACCATGTTTAGCTGAAAATTGGCAAGGCGCTGTCGGTTTTCTGGCAGTGCAAGGCATTTTCAGCAAAACATGGGGCTTATCACCGAAAAGCGTCCTATGGATTTATACGGCTATGATAAAACCATTTCTAGCATATGCATCGGTTGTTTGGTGTAATAAGCTTTCACGTAAATATATTACTGCTGCTTTCTTCAAACTTCAAAGGGTATGTCTCGTATGCACGGAGGCCTTCCCCACTTTGCCTAGCTCCGGCCTAGATGCATTATTGATGTTTACATCATGGGTTGCACAATCAAATCTATCTCACGTTTAAGAAGAGGTGGCTTTTGGTGTAACTCGCACTGGAGTTTTGATGAACTTGCGCGACGGTTGTCCTTCGACCCCTCTCTTATGGATATGCCGCCCGATGCAAAAAGCAAAAAGTCTTGCTCAACCCTTTAACCATCTCAAAATGGCTGAATTCGCTTAGACTTATCTGAGTCCCGGGTCATAACGGAATCACAGAAAATGAGATATAAGATGAACTGGCTAAACAGGGATCAGAGAAAGACTTCTTACGACCTGAACCGGCGTTGTCTGCCTACGTATTTGGTCAGGGATTCCATTGACGGTTGGGTTTCATATGAACAGAATCGCAGATGGCATGACTCTCCAGGGTGCAGACAAATAACTGGCATTCTTACGGGCCATTACGCTTTTTAGTAGAATCTTAAGGTGCTAGGCTGAAGCGATACCACCAACTGCGAAGCGTTTGGAGAAAGCGATGACACTGCACAACATTTCCTTTGTATTTTTTTTTTATAATTTGCGTGCGCTAAAGGGATTTCTTTTTTCTGTAGTGACACATTGCCCTTATTGCGCAAGTAGCTCCCTGTCCTGCTTCCGCTCGTATCAGGTGGCAGGTATTTGGTGCTGATGTGGTGAGTGCTATAAACCTAAGCTCCTTATCATTGAAGCGCCTACTCGTTTTTCTTAAGAAAACGAGTAAATTTAAACAATAAAAGTGGTGTGTCTTCCTGGTAGTACAATGGACCAGTATTGAGTCTGACTACTCCTAGTTCTAGACTAGTTCAAGTCAGCCTGCAGTTCGGTTTATTTAAAGCTGGAAACGTGAAGTCTTGCGCCAATATTTTTTTTTGACGAGCAATAATTTAAGAACTAAATTCGTTGTAAGCAAGACACTAATTCAGATCCATTCATTACGTGGGTATGAGTTCATTTGATTATCATTGATTATAAGTTATAGATGGCTCTAGTACATAAACTAATCGTACAACACCCAACCACACTTGTTTACTCTACTAGGCCTACTTAAAAAAAACATATCATATTGAATTATTATCGTTTTCCTATATTTGCCAAATATGGCTGACAATATCTATACAATATGAAGAATAAATCAACAAAACTATAATGCATTCATATGCAGGCAATAATAACTTGATATATATACTCTTTATTTATATCATTGAAAGTGGTAATGGCGTAGGAAACGAATTAATAACCTCTATAGAGATGCAGATTTCCAACCAAATTGACTTAAAGGTATACTCGTAAATGACATTGAGGGAATAGACGGAAATTTAAGACACAATATTGACAGAACCTTGCAATACTCGCGTTAACAACTTTCACCTACTACCGGCACGTAGCGTGCAAACGTACAAGAAAGTCCCCGTGGTAGATAAAAAAGCTCAGAAAAAAGGTTTTTACAGTACCAAATTATCCCTTTCCTATATGTGACTGTGAATTTATTCATCACATATGTATGTATGTATTTGTATTTAACATTTTGCAATTTATTCTTAAAGTTTTTTAACTTGTTATATTACCGCCACGTATTTTCCCTGAATTATTCATTACGTTTATGCATTCCGCTAAACAGAAACAATTAGCAAACCATCGCATTAATAAGCTAATGCGAAATGCCAACCTACTTTGAATCTAGCTGGTTTCTTAGAAGCAGTGATGTAACTGACAAAAATAAAAATCCCTACCGGCTAGGAGAAAAATCCTTACTTATGAAAATAAGTAAACAAATAATTGAACCAATCATTTCAGTTTTTTATTCTTTTTAATTATTGCCAAATAAATAAAAATAATATAAAAAAATACATTTCCAAAATTACTCAATATTATCATAAAGGCTATTTAAGATGATCAGTTATCAGTTCAGTGTTAGTTTAATTTTGAACTTGGGAATTTTATCAGTTTCAGTTAAACGTTTAAATGTTAGCATTTTATCAGTTTAACTGACAGCTCAACTGAGAAGTTGGGGCCTTAAATGGGCTTAAAGCTCTTTCTCTTTGGCTTTAATTTTTTCACAATGGTTTTCTCTACACGTAAAAGAAACGCACTTTAATTGTGCATCTTGCAAGACTCAGGATGTATTTTGCAAGTTAAGATAAGTTTGGAAACATAAGTTGATTGGTAGAATTACGAAGTTTACTAATTTTTAACCAAAACTGTTTAACATTCAAATCAATCATACATTTCTTTTCTACTGCGCTAAAATTGTATTCAATTGATCTCCATTCTAACAAAAGTTCCTTTAAGTCCAAAGAGAGTTTTCTCTAAAGAAGATCAATGAAATCTCTGACCTGTCACCACCTAATCCCAATACGAGTTTAGTTTTTAAGAAAGCAATTTCTTTAAATGTTGTTTTATTTTTTATGGACAACCTTTGTTGAATTTCTTTCAAGGAAATAATGCTATGTAATCTAAATAAGATGACATTAAGGAATTCATGATGCCATTAAAATAGTCCTGAAAGAAGTTTTACTGAAATAAAACATACTTAACTAAGGACTTTCATTTCAAAAATCTATCCTTTTTTCACTACGGCCTAATTTTTGAGCCGAAATTCCTTACAAGTAAGGATTTTCCCTACACTGATTATCACTGGTTAGAAGCATGCCTCCTACTAGTTCTGTAATGAGGTTCAAGTGTTGATATAAATATTAGAATACGTGTTCCATAAATATTAATGAAGCTTTAAACAAATGTGTCGTTGTTAACTTATCGTACAAATAAATAGTAAGCGATGGTATACTTCAAGTTTTCTATATGTATTTTCCTATGTAGCAAATTTGAGTGCTGTTGTGTTATAGCACCTGTTTAAAATGGTAACCCTGATTCCGTAGTTAGTGCGCTGCCAGCGGTGGGACATAACTCCATAACTTGATTATGGATTTATGTCCCAACAGAGTGGAACTCT
Source organism: Portevinia maculata (assembly GCA_949715645.1). Classification (NCBI taxonomy): domain Eukaryota; kingdom Metazoa; phylum Arthropoda; class Insecta; order Diptera; family Syrphidae; genus Portevinia; species Portevinia maculata. Next base: position 88,656,712 of record OX454526.1, read on the forward strand.
CAGTGCAATCAGTACATTTTTTATGGCAGTCTGCATATCACCATCAACTCCATGTTGATGGTGATATGCTATTCGAATGTGTTTATTGATTTGTTTGAAGAAGATGAGTGAGTTATCCACCCTACGCTTACTCGATGATTAATGTCATCACAAGTTGGTTCTCTATTGATCATTGATGTCAGATATTTCAACTTTTTGCAATTGGGAATAACTCTTTCATTTATATAAATGTCTGGAATAGGTTGGAGTGGGTCAGAGAACGGACAGCAGAAGTATTCTGTTTTTTTTTTCAGACTAATAAGATACCAATTTCCCTCCAAAACATCCATCCATACATCGAGTGTTCGTTGCAGGGATGTTTGGTCCTCGCTTATGATAGCTCTATCATCAGCAAAGAACAACTGATTCCGTCCGTCAATTTTTGTTCAAGCTGATAATCAAGCATGTACTGTAATAAATCTCAACGGACTTAAGACGCTTCCCTGGTGTACTCTGATTTTGATTGCAAATTTCTCGATGACGACAGCGGGGCATCTAACTCTTGTCTCTGCTGCTCGTATGTTGTATCTGATCTTCTGTACGTACGTAGGGATCTGGAACTCCACCCAAAACAGATCTCTTGATTGTCTGTCAAAGGCCTTTTCAAATTCAACCAACACCATACGCAAATCATTTAAGGAAACACGATGCTTTTCCATTATGATATTCATGCTAATTAAACTTTGAATCTGTGGTTGATTAACCTTCAGATAGCCGTATTATTTTTCACTACCGCTAGCCATCTGGACCCGATCTCTCAAATATTTTTCTAGAACTGAGAGGTCATCTCGTCCGATTGAAATGCTTTTGGTTTTCTATAGTCTGACCGCCTTCCCAGCTTCTTCGACAGTAATGCCGGGTTATTGTTTCATTTACAAGTCCTTCACAATACTGTTGCCACCTGTGGAGTATTATTTCGTCGTCCACAAGAAGCAGCCCCTGAGCACTGTTGGTGTACTTTGGCAAACGTCTTTCCTGAGTATTTTGTCCTCTCTGAGCGGTTGTTTTGAAAATGGTTGTGGCTCGGCTTAAGCTGTTTGTCGGAGATCGTGGAAAGCCTGGTTTCTATCAATAACCGAAGAACATTTCTTTTTTACTCCCGAAATTGGATCTCCACATACGCTCTTAACACACTATGCTTGAATTTGAGCGCAATGTCTCTTCGTGAGTCTCTTGCAAAATCTGTATTCCAATTTGAGACGAGCGTTTTCATATCCATTATTAGGGGGGAGACTTTTACCAAGCTTTGAATGACACTTTCTTTGTTATTAAGTTTCATCTGTAGTTCACCACCATGCCAAAGCTCTCCTTTCCTACTTATGAGCACCCAGCGTCATAAAGCAGAACTGGCAGTATCAGTGTTTTGTAGAGCAAACACTTGAACTTCCGGGTAAGGAGTTTTAAACCCAAACCGAAAAAGCAATGGTTTCCTAGGGTGATTGGTAATTCCTCATCGGATCTCCACTAAGGTGTCATTCGTGTAGTTGATTTTTACTCTGAATTAGGTGAACTCCCTTACTATCTTAAAGTTGCTGCTATCAAGAGTGTTTGTCCTCATTGTCTTCAAGGGCAACCGATTTTGAATGTTCTTCAACCGCCATGAAATCCTCTACCATGGCTGAAATCACCCGATGATATCGATATTGTCCGCGTATCTCAGTAATTGGACGGATCTGTTGAAGAAAGTGCCTTACGTGTTGACATCAGTCCTACGCACTATCTGCTCCACAAGATTGAAGAAATCACATGACCAGCGCATCTCCTTGCCGCAATCTGGTGCAGTTTTGTTCGGCATATCTGTTTCCTAACTGAACAATGTACCGCGTGTTTTCAAGCGTCACGCCACACAACTGTTCAGTTTTGCCGGAATACCGAATTCGGCTATCGCGACGTTCAGCCCCTGACGATGATTTTTTTCATATGTCTCGACTTGAAATTCATTGGTCTTTTCCAGGATTTGCCTTAAGAAAATATGTCTAAGCATTTTCAAGTTGGTCTTTTTTAAAAAAGCTATATAAGGGAACAAATTCAGATCAAAAACATTTTCAACATATGGTGTTAACGGTATCAAACAATTTGAGAATTTAAAAGTATGGAAAATATTTTAATGGTTGTAACTATAAAACTTTTTAATGTTTGTACGTAGCCCACACTATTTTCATTTAATTCATCATATTTATATCGAGGTTTTGATCCGCGTCATTCTATATAACAAGGCACGTACTCAAAAAAAAAGGTGCTCTTTGTAGTCCATTTGTCTAGATTTGTTGTTACCTTACATTATTCTGCCGTCTTTTGCTTTCAAATCAAAATATAAACACAAATTATTTATCGCTCTCACAAGAACGCTTAGAAACTGCTCAATAGATTTTTCGATTTGAGAAAAACCCTACAGGCCCAGCGAGTGGGCCAACCTATTCATAAACGCTAGCATTTTTGAAAAAAAAAAAAAACATTTATTTGGATCTTTGGTGACTGGTGAATCTCGTCCCGCAGAAAAGATTTGCCGTTATTTCGATGGAGTTCCCATTATCCCTTTGGTGGTACCGGTGTCGTTGGTTGCCATACACTTATTTTGACCGATATGGCCTTCCACTATTAGACTCTTGTTTTTTCGTTTGGTTTATGAAACATGGACGGTGGAAACCACTTTCTGTGGGCAACTGCGTTGTTTGCGTGGAGTTCTGCACTGCCGCTGTATGTGTCCTATGTTCTTTCAGTTCCAGCGACTGTCCTCTGGGAGCACTGTTCTGATCAACAACGGCTGTTCTTTGGCGTGAGAATTCAACGGCTAATATTTAACTCATGCGGTGGAATCCTTGCTTTGCTTGATCACCAGTTTTAATTTTTAGGGCAAATGCCAGTGCATCGTGAAGAGTTCTTCTTACAGCCATTCAACGGATTTACATTATGCGCTTGCGGGGCAGCTTAAAGGTGTTAAATGTCCCGCTGGGCACACCTGATTGTTAAAGTTGCCTAGATGTGATTTCTGCTCTTAGTTGACTTATGCGACAAGCCCTGCAGTGATATTCTTAGCCGGTCTCTGCGTGGGATAGAACATATCCTACAATACAAAAGAAAAGAAGAATTGAACCATTATAGTGTTCATAATCTTTTGGCCTATTTTCAAGATTGCTTTAATCTAAAATGTACAAAGCTAGCGACGTATTCAAATATGCTCTCATTATACGAGTTACTGGCTTGGCCTTGCATTTCAAATATACCCACATACAGAACCGACAAGTTAGAGATACATGTGTGTAATTAATGGTGAACACGATACACGAACTCTTATCGATTGTTTTTTATATTTTTTAAACTTTCACATGTTAATTTTTTATCAAAAACAACTCTCACACGGGGGCCATATGCCACCAAGGGGTGATAATCAATCAAACAATACCTTGTTACTTTAATCAGATCTATATTTTCGACGGAATCTGTCCCCTTGTCCTTAATATCAATCAAATTGAGGATTGCCAGCTGCAACAACATTGTATATGTACGTAACGTAACGTTACGAGTAACGTACGTACCAAATGTATATTAATTCACAACTCAATAGCGAGTGGGAGAAGCATATAAATTTACCGACCTTAAGTTGTTACAGTTTTTGTGAGAAAGTTGACATTTTAAACACCCTATATTTATGCATACATTCCTGGAATCTTAATGATGGAGGCATCGATTTATTCTATAAAGTTAACCCACTACCAGCTCCTCAGTGCAACGTATAGGTGTGTGCTTGAAAGTTTCAATACCATGCGTGCACATTGAAAGCAGGTTTATGTGCCGCGATTTTCTCACAGGTCTTATAAGTTTTTAATGAGCTGAACTTGTAACGTTCGTTTGATTTATCAAATGTATTTGAAAGTGAATTTTAGTGATGGTTTGTTTCTTAATCGAAAACGGTTTCCATTATGTGTCTTACGGAAGCTCTTTTTATTCTAAAGTTTTCAAAGAGAATAAAATGTCATGTCAGTAATTGTAGCAACTGCAACCTTCATATATATTGATTTGAAAGCAAAAGACGGCAGAATAATGTAAGGTAACAACAAATCTAGACAAATGGACTACAAAGAGCACCTTTTTTTTGAGTACGTGCCTTGTTATATAGAATGACGCGGATCAAAACCTCGATATAAATATGATGAATTAAATGAAAATAGTGTGGGCTACGTACAAACATTAAAAAGTTTTATAGTTACAACCATTAAAATATCTTCCATACTTTTAAATTCTCAAATTGTTTGATACCGTTAACACCATAGTTTGAAGACAACAATTTACTGGGGGTTCTTTCCCCATTGAGTACGAATGTATTTTAATGTACGTATGAACATTAGTATGTCCAACTTCGTTGTATGTTTTCAGTTTTGTGAAACAGTCCTAATAAGAGTCATCGAATCCAATGGGTCATCCAACAAGAGGCGTCATTTTTGAACTGTCAACACTCGACTATTATTGTGATGACTCTTAACAAGGAACAAACTAGGATGTTATTTAATATAAATCGATATACACTAGCTTTACGTGCTGAAATAGTGAACATATGGCGGAAACGTTTCGTAAAGTTTGAACTGCTTTTGGTCATCATCAAGCGCCTTATCGTATAGCTATAGTGAATTTAATCCAACCGTATTCGACCAACAAGGTCAGCTGAAAATATCGCCACTGTAGCTGAGAGTGTGACTGTGAAGCCAGTTATGTGTTCGAGACGATTACAAAAATTGGGCCTATCCGCAGATCTTGGCTTTCATGTTATAAAGTTCAGTTGACAGAAGAATTGAAGCCAGCAGACCACGCACAATGTCGTACTTTCGCTGATTGGCTATGAAATGAAATGAATGAAAAAGAACATGATGTTAACACAACAATATTCTGAGTGGTGAGGATCTCGAATATGGGACTCCGAAATTCCAAAAACGTATGGTATGGACGTGGACGACGTTATTTTCAGCAGGGCGAGGCAACATGGCACCACCTGGTGAGACAATGGCTCTTTTGTGTGAGACATCAATTGGCCGCAGAGATCGTACGAATTAACACCAACACATTAGACTTTTTCCTATGGAACTATGTTAAAGTCAATGAATATATAAAATGTCTTAATATTTCATATTATTTTAGGTCTTTAAAGTAAAAAAAATACTCTTTTAAAAAAAAAATTATAAAACAAAAACAAAATTCATTTTGTCAAATATTGTGCTCAAGCTTAACAAATAAATTAGGTATTATTTTTTTTAAATAATAAATAACTCAACATATTAAGCTGCAATTTACCATCACAATTTATTTAGAGTTGTTATAGTAGGGACGGAGTAATAAAAACGCATAAAAGGTTTCATTCCCAAGTCTGCACCTTATTTTATCGCCATAATACAAGGTGGCGCAAAAGTTGTCACCCGATGTTCTTTCGCTGTATTTTTTTTTATGAATGAAAAACTTTGGTTCTGCTTTTGGATTATGTTAATTGGTGTCTTAAGTTTTTTCTGTATAGTTAACTTCACAAATGTCAAAGTAGAATTTACATTTGCCGCCATTTGCAAAAATTATAGCTTCTTCCGATAGGATGATGACTTTTGCGCCACCTTGTATATGTTTATTTGGGCATCCGCTATGGCTTGTTTTTTTTTTAAACCGAGGTTCGGTCTTCTCTGTCGTCCCCAAACCTGGGGGCAGGGAGTCGAAGATCCTGTTCGCTGGGACATTATTGTACATTCGATCAATTTGGCCGAGCCAATGTAGTCGACGTGATTTAGCTTTATGGACTACATCCACATCTTGGTACAGCTCATTAAGTTCGCGGTTGAATCTTCTCCTCCATTCGGCCTTCTCGCACACAGGACCAAATACCTGACGGAGTATTTTTCATTCGAAATATCCGTAAATTAGCTCTCCTTTCCTGCCTATCGCCCAGCACTCGTCGCCATACAGCAGAACTGGCAATATCTGTGTTTTGTAGAGCTTAAACTTGGTCTTCCGAATTAAGAGTCCATTTGTTTTGCCAAATCGAAGAAGCAATGGTTTCCTAATGTAATTCTTCGTCGGATTGCCTCTACTCCACTAAGTTGTCATTTGTGGAGTTGATGGGTACTCCGAAGCATAGATGAACCCTGCGCACTACCTGCTCCAGAACAAGATTGTAGAAGTCACAGATAATGTATCTCCTTGCCGGAATTCGGTGCAGGTTTGGAATAGTTCGGAAAAGCCGTTTTCATACTGCACATTGCAATGCGTGTTTTCAAGCATCACGCGACATAACTACATCTATTTTGCCGGGATCCCGAATTTAGTCATCGTCACGTAGAGCTCCTGGAACCCCCTGTTTGGAGTCACTGTTGGATTTGGAAAAGGCGCGAGGTGGGATAGATGCAAATTTAAACGGCAAATTTTTCATTTTATAGAATTTTTCGGGATATTGTACTTTTGAATTTTCGTTTTTCGGGATTCTGTCCGACTCCCGTTTATAGTTTGTTGCTCTAAGTACTCGTAAGGAGACAAAATCAATTTCGATGTGAATATTTTAGTTACCAATCCCGGGATTAAGGTACTATAATGCCGGTGTTTTGGGACCTGAAAATTATCATCACGGGATTTGGGACCCCCGGGATTACAATCTTTAGCTTATTACTCATTACAATGGATCTAATATGGGTGGCGCTAAGAAAACGAAGAGTTCAAGAAACCTACACTCACATGATCATGGACATAATATGAGGGAGTAAGTGTAAGGTGCCCCACTAGGCTCAGCGAGCAGTTCACAATCAAACTCGGTGTACACCAGGAAAGTCTCTGAAGTACCTTGCTATTTATTACAGCCAATGATTATACGCTTGACGGAAAAGTGACGAACTTCAAAGTGAGTCAGTTATTCTTTGAAGATGATGGAGCCATCATAAGCGAGGATCAAACGTATCTGCAACGAACGCGGATGAACGTGGATGTTTTGGAGGAAATAGGTATCGCATTAGTCCGACAAAAAAATGCTTCCGCTGCATATTCTCTGATTCTTTCCGACCTTAACTAACATTTATATGTATGGAAGAGCAATTCCTAGGGATGGGTCAATACTAATATTTTGTAATATAACGAAGAACTAATATATTAGAAAAACTCTACAACTGCACCAAAAACATCTATCCTATCTGTCTATTCTTTCGAATAGTAAGTAGAACATAAAAGCATGCAATGCAATACTCGCTGGATAGGTGCTGCTTACTGTTCAATAAAAAACGCGTGCGCTGTATCAAAACACTATAAGGGTACTGTAACATATACAGGAAAATAAACCATTATAGCTTAAGCAAATTATAAAAAAAAAATGTTTACAAATATTAAAGTATTTAAGCCGATATAAAAATTACACTAATATGTATGGCGTATGAACAGGGTGCGCCATCTGTTTTTGTCGGTATGTAAACATTAAAAAACTTTGACATTTATCAACCGATTGGAGTAGACTTGTTTTTGAAACGTCAATTCAGTACAATTTTAACCATGAATAGATTTACACCGAAACAACGCGCCGAAATAGTGATGCTGTACATTGAAGTCTTTCGTTTGTTTTAACTCAACGTGCATATCGTCGAAATTCTGTGGACGTGTGCTTTCAACAAATGGCGACATTCATTGGCCACCCAGATCTCCAGATTTGACCCCTTCGGACTTTTTATTGTTGGGTCACTTGAAAAGCAAAGCTCAAGGCGAAAATTCGTGCCGAAATCATCGCTATACCACCCGAGATGCTCGAAAAAGTGATGGAAAACGAACAAAAGGGGCACATTTTGCTTTGGTCAATAAAGTCGGCCACTTGATTGATGTTGTAATCAAAAACTAGTCCAAAGAAATTATAAAGGACCAAATTAAACTAAAAATACCTCATATATGTACATGGAAATCCTTATTTAAAGTTTAAAGTTATACAAGACATAAGAGATGACGCACACGTTGTATATACAAAATAAAATGCATTTACCTAGAAATTTGAACGGTTGCAATAATAACATTATACACTTTTTTTGATCAAAAAAGAAATATAATCGCTGACGTCTGTTAAAAAAATCCACCCAGGAAATAAACTGGATTTGTTGAAAAGGGAACAGATTTGCTTCAAAAATTTTCTGTAGATCCATCTAGAAATCCAAAATATGTGATTTATTAATTAAGAAAAAATGTCGAAGTTTAATGCACTATGGATGGAATTATTATAAAATATCCTTACGCGTAAATTGTTTGTTTATCAAAGTGTGAAGCTACACCCTATCCCCTTTCCATTCCTCATTAAGAATGAAAAACTACAATATATTTACATGTTGTTTATCAGCGGCGATACGCTTAATATTTCTACGAAAAAAATCGTATTGCGTAAGAAAAGTAAAAAACTAAATTTTTCAACATTATAATTAATATTCTAAGTAGGTATTTAGTATCCATCATCAAAAATTAAAAAAACAAAAAAAAATCCATCATCTCATCATCATTCCTAACATCTGCATCATAAATAGTTTTATTACTATCTGAATGTAAATATATAATGAATACCCGCCCGGTTTTGGTTGCTTATTATTTGTTTTTGTCAACCTAAACTGCCTTTTTGTCCAGCACTTTTGTCTTATTTTGTGGTCTCTGACTCTCTGACACTAAAAACTTAATATTTTGTTTCACGTATAAACTTGCTCCTAATCTTTTCCTATTCAATAAAAAAAAAAATTAAAATCCGCCTAGCCGATCTTTTCAGGTCAGTATGGTGGACGAATGTGAATTTAGTACAATGGACCAGTATTGAGTCTGAGTGCTCCAGTGTAGAAAGTCTAGCACCCATACAAAAAAAAATTGGTGGACGAATATTTTTTGCATTAGTATCAGAAAGTAGTGAGTCCTAACATTTTCGTATTAGGTATACTAATGAATATTAATATATTTTATACTAGGATCCGTGATGAATCCTAATATTTTTTATAGAAAGGTCGGTGGTGAATCCTTATATTGTTTGTATTAGGTTCAGTAGTGAATTCTTATATTTTTCTGTGTTAGGGTCAAGGGTGGACGAAGCTATATGTTTATATTTCAATATGTTTTGTATCTATTAAGATAACGGTTGGATAAAGTTTATATTTGTGTACTAGAGCTCAACCGCGAAGGAAATTCGCTCATCTGAAACCACTTTTATATATAGTACTTTGGAGTGACGTATGTAGAGAATGTAGCAGTGAGTTTAAATAATCGGTTTAATTGTCTTGTACAACATTGTATGTAGGTATGTGCATGCTTATTTGGTAAGAGGCAGGTTGGATTGGACAGTATGAAAGGTACGAATCGAACTCGAAGTTGTCGAATTATAGACAATTTTTTTTTTCATATAATTGGCGTGCGCTAAAGGGATTTCTTTTTTTCTGTAATTGATACAGTAGCCTTAATGTAACCACAGCGCATGTATTTTATTGTGTGTTGCTGCAAGCAGCACCCCGCAAATGATGCATTGCCTGGTTTTAGGTGCTACTTACTGCGATGGGGTTTTTTCTCCAATGGTGGCGCCTAAATTGCTTTAGGGAGATCTGTTTTGCTGTGTGTATTTAATTTAATTAAATAATTAAAAATCATTGCCCTGGTCGGGATTCGAATACACAACCATCGCACCATTAATGAAATGTATATGCGTAGAAGAAAACCAAAAATGGACCGGGAATAAAATTGTAGTTCTGTTTTATATGGGACGAAGTTCGATTAAAATAAATATCTGAGTAGATACTATATAATATCTACGATATTTATATTATTAATATTGAATATATGGGAATATTAGTAGCATCTTGATGAATAATAATATATCGGCCACAGTCCTCGATATTCACAAGAGCGAAAAGTTCAAGGATCTATGAGCAATAGCGAAGCAACCTGTGATGACAACATTAACCATCGCGTAAGCGTAGGGTGTATGAAGTGGCGTTAAAACTCTGTCCTCTTTTGTGACCGAAAAATGTCACATAAGCTCTAAAGCGCAGTGGTGCGCCCGGCGCTTGCATATAGTTCACAATGTTGGACAGCGTACAAAAAGTAAAAGGACAAATTAACGCCAGCTTAGATGAAGATGTTACGCATAGCAGTTGAAGTACCAAAGCTTGATCGAAAAGGAAGTTCTAAGATCCGAGGAAGTTCTAAGTCATTGGAATGCAACCGGCTAGGTTGGTACTGTCATGTTCAAAGGAGAGATCCTAGGAACCCTGTCAGAAAGCAATATCAATTAATGTTCCAATACAATGGCGAAAGAAAGGCAGTCCTAAGAACTCGTGGATCACGCAAATGCAGCAACACCAGCATCAGTGATGAAGTGATTGGAGGCCTGCCGATACTTTTTGAGGTCAAACCGGTGATCCCCAATGACGGCACAGTACTGATGCATTCTGAAGTGGGAAGGTTATGATTCGTTTAGTCCAGACCATGACCTCGCCTTAAAGAAACAATAAACTCATTACTTTTAATATATTGACTAGTTTTAGTTAATTTGTATCGGCTGTTAAACAGATCCTATCCAACATACTGTGTGAATGTCTGAAGCCATTCTACAACACACTAATCGCCACGTACCAGTGTGACTTCCGGCCCTGCAGATCGACAATAGACCAAATCTTTATACCTGGTAAGGACCAACGAATTTCAAGTCGAGACCCAGCATATTTTCATCGACTTAAAAGCCGCATAATGATAGCATTCATCGTCAGGAGCTCCACGTGGCGATAGCCGAATTCGGGATCGCGGCAAAACTGATCCAGTTGTGCTGCGTGATACTTGAAAACACGCAATGTAATGCGCAGTATGTGCAGTTTTAATGCGGCTCTTCCGAATTATTCAATCTTGTTCTGGAGAAAATAGTGCGAAGGATATCAACACGGAAGGCACTATCTTTAACGGATCCGCCCAGCTACTAGGGTATGCGGACTATGCCGACATTATCGGCCGTTCCCAGCGTGTCGTGTTAGAGGTTTTCACGGCGATTGAAGAACAGGCGAAGTTGGTTGGTCTTCAAGTAAATGAGGACAAGACCAAGTGCATGCTATCAACAAACAAACAAACATCTGTCCACCGCCTAAAACAACACATCACTGTTGATAGCAATAACTTCGAGGAAGGTAAGAAGTTCACCTACCTTGGAGTAAACATAACTCCACAAATGACACGTTAGTGGAGATCCGACAAAGAAAGACAAACAAATGGGTTCAAAACTCCGCACTCGAAGAACAAAATCCTGCTTTAAGATACCTAGTGCTGGACGATAAGTAGGAAAGGGGAGCTATAATACTGAGATCTTTTCAAAGGAAAATACTCCGTTGAATATTTGGTCCTATGTGCGGGGAGAGCGAATGAAGGAGAATATACAACAGCGAACTCTATGAGCTGTACCAAGATGTGAATGTAGTCCAAACAGCTAAATCACGTCGAATACATTACCTCGGCCACATTGAGCGAATGGAAAATAATGCTCTAGCCAAGAGCATCTTCGACTCCCAGCCCCCTGGTTCGAGAAGGCAAGGAAGACAGAACCTCCGTTTTAAAGACCAATCCATAGCGGATGACAGAGCGGTTGGTCTGGAGAACTGGAAGCACGGTGCGCGGGATCGCAGGGGATGGAAGGATGGAAGTCTCAGGCAGAGACTCTTCATGGGTCGGAAGCCCGTTAAGTAAAGCAAAGTTAGTTAAATACTCATGGTGGTTTCCATTTGAAATTAAATGGAACACGATTTAAACTTTTCATTTTGTGTATTTGTATATGTTGTTCATTATCAATCTTTCCTCCGAAAGTTAACAAAGTGGCTGGCATTTGCAAAGTACTATAACTGCAATGCAATTTGTCAAGAAAAGTTCCAAAGTTCAAAGCAATTAATAAACAAGAACATATTGTAATAAATTTTATTTTTATTTTATTTAAAAAACTGTCATTCACTCATTTAGAAAAAAACCCTCACAGTTAAAGGACGGACTCGAAAGTAATATTCTTCATTGGATTTTCATAGCGTATGTGACATTTGCTAGGTTGTGGTTATCATTCATGCCATGCAAAGTGCTCATTATTCCAACACATTTGAACTTGAACGAACAAAAGCGTTTTAGATATTTAAAGTTTATTTGTGATTTTATTTACACAACCACTTATACAAGGAATCCACTACCAATTTCTTGCTAATGGAAGCGCATCTGCTAAATGAGTTCGTGAATCGACAAGCAATCATTTTGCATACTAGCCAGGGCTTAACTATTTCATAATTAATGGATTACTCGTAGTATACTTTCGTTGGCATGAGAATGACAAGGTAATCTCAGCATTTCTATCAAATACTATGACACTTCTTATTTGCACAACTAGCATTAAATCACCTGCGTATTTATTTAGTTTTACCTACAGCGAATAACGCACATAAAACATTGTGGTTAATACAGGGTGGCGCACGAATCGTAAAACCTTTTCTTCTGTGTGAGTAATCGGCCTGCTTGTTTTTATTTGGCAGGTTACTATTAAGATTTATTAAAATGAATGCTTGGGATACCGAAAAGAGGATTTGGATAGTTCAGCTGTAACATGCTTTGCAATCCTTCATTTCCGCCCAAAGGGAATTTAGGCGGGAGTTTGGCGGCACTCCCCCGAGGAGATGGACAATTATGAGGTTGGTAAACGGCGCAGGGTCATAAGTCCACAAGCCAAAAGTCCATAATGGACTTTTGACCCACTTAAGTGGGTTACAAGTCCACTAATCAATTGTGGGCTTATAACCCACATAGGTGGGTTGATAAACATGTTTGCCGAATCTGGAAGGATCACACGAAGACCGTACCATCGAAGAAGTCTCCGTTTCAACAGCATTTGGTTCCAGCAAGATGGAGCAACTGCAAACATAGCCAGACCAGTTAATTAATACACAGAAACTCTGCTTGCCGCTGGCACCCAAGGTCACCTGACCTGACTTAACCAGATTTTTTTTATTTGGTTATGTCAAGCAAGAGGTGTACAAAACGAAATGAAGGAATTTGACTGAATTGAAGCAGTTCATTAAAACAATAATTGAGGCGATGCCGACTTCAACCCTTCAGGCCGCAATGAATCATTTTCTGGTCAGGTGTCGCATATGCGTGGATGAACATGGAGTTCATTTACGGTCTATCATCTTCAGAAACAGTTAGTTATAAAAAACGAGATTGAATTTTCTACAAAAAAAAAAAATAAATAAATAAAATACATTGATTAAAAAAAAAGTTATTTGAATTTCTTATTGTACAACAATTGGTGCGCCACTCTGTATTAAGGGATATAAAAAGATGTACGTTTGGTTTGGTTGGTTCCATAATGGCAAAGGCTGGGCTGACCCAGTTTACTATCGGATTCATAAACACAAAAATTAATTTTAACATGTCTGACAGTTTAACAACAGACCGTTGCTAAGGGCAATGATTAGTTGTTCTATTTATTTTGGCGGCAGGACAACTAACACACTGCTTTCAATGAGAACTAAATCGAATGGGACTTTTTAAATTGTGTTGCGTGTTGTGGGTTTTCGGCATAAAATTTGAATTCAATGTTTATTTTTGACCTGCTGGTAGGTAGTTAATTAAAAACACGTAATATAGGGAAGCACTTATATAAAAATTAACTGCCCAACTATTTGAGAATAGAGGGTTACACCACCGTGTGACAACTCTCGCTTGCGGAAATCCAAAACTTTTTTTTTCCAAATCACTAACATTTATTAAGGGGTCTATACCAAATAATATCTATGATTATATTTCTTTCTGATACCTACATATTCGTTTGTATATCAAGCTCATAGGTTTTATTGAACTTCATTTAAATTACCATTATGATCATCAAGTATATTTAATAGTTAGTATAGATTGTTTATTGACATTAAAAATACAATTGTCGTTAAATAATAGACATGAAACACTAATCCATTAGTTAAGAGTCTGAGGTCAGGCGGGAATAAGCAGAGTTATTTTCGGTGGCACCAACCGCTATTACAATTACAGATACATACATTATATACTCGTACGGATATACTTAATTATTGATTCAAATCAAAACATTATCGTACCTACTTAACAAACAACTAGAGTCTTTTAAGGAAATCCGATAGAAAAATATTTAGATAAGTATGCACATATTGAGGCTAGGTACTTAGACAAAGATTTGCTGCCCGACAGCAGAATGAGTGCTTTGGGATTTGCTTTTTTTTTAAAAAAAAACAACAAAAAATATAGGGACGGGCTACAGTCCGCTTGGGCGAACTGTTGGATACCCTATTCTTATTCCTATCCCTTATAATTGGGCGTGACAAAACTCTAAGTATGGTTGAATTGTTAAAAACGCTCTACATATTTTGTTATATGTATAACATTTAAAGGATTTTATCGAAAAAACGAAGCTTTTTTTAAAAAAAAACGATCCCTAGCTCAAACTTTGTTTTTTCAATAAAATTGTTTTATTTAATTGTGGGCGTGTCAATAGGCGGAAAAAATTATACATCAGCATAAAGGGACCCTAGAGAGTATATATTATAAATTTCAGCTCCCTAGCTCAAACTTTGACTTTTCAATAAAATTGTTTTTATTTAATTGTGGGATTTCAAAAATTGATTATTTCTGGACCCTAGAGAGTATATGGTATAATTTCAGCTCTCTAGGTCCAGTTTAAAGGCCTAATTTTTGCCGACGCACGGACATGGCTAGATCGACATTACTATCGATGCTGGATCATAAATATAGTAACTTTTAGGGGTCTACGGGCAATATTAAGGTATGTTACAAGCCATGCGTCAAAATTAATATACCCTTGGAATAGGGTATACAAATAACAACTTGGTTAAGCCTAGAACGTTTGTGTTTTCTGTTTTCAGGAGAGGAAAATCCGCAGAACTTTTGTTACGATAGGTCATCCCACTCGACATTAGCTCCTGCTAACTTTGTCCAAGTAGGGCGAACGTTTTTTACTTTGAATTCTTTATTGATTCATTCTGCTACAACTGTTCGCTTACATATTTCCTTGTGGTCTTTTATGAATTCGTCGAAAAATACCATTGTAAAAGTATTTTCACCCTCGTTCTGCTAATAAACGCTATTTAAAATAAAACGCAGGCTGTCGCTCTACTACTAAAATGTAAGGGGACTCCGCACTAAGAACGCCAAGCTTTATTTAAACTCCCAAGACCTCTTACATGGCATCTTCTCCTTAACGGAAATATGGCTCATACCGGTATTTTAGACACGGGACTCTTTAAAGCATGGGTTCTCAGTTTAAAGAAATAATCGAAGACTTGAAAGCACTCGGCGGTTGTGTCCTGACTGCTGTTCGTACTCATCTAGGGCCTTGTAAGATTGATTTCCCAGTTCCTTTAAAAATTGAATTTATCTGTTTAAAAATGAGACTTAAGAATAAACACTTGTAAAGGGTTTTTCAATAAGAGCGCTACAAAAGTTTTTTTTTTAAATAAAACAAAAACGGTTTTGGATATCAATGAAATTCTTTATTCCTGTGAAAGTACGTTCGATTCCATTATGTATGGTACTCGATTTCTTTTGCATGGCCACCACGGGCACGCTTGCAGAATTCCAGACGCTGAACCCAATTTTCGACGGTTTTCAAGCATAAATCGGCCGATACTGCTGCAATTTCACGTTCGGTATTCGTACGAAGTTCATCAATCGTCGCTGGCTTGTTGGCATAGACCATAGACTTGACGTAGCCCCACAGGAAGTAGTCTAACGGCGTCAAATCGCACGACTGAGGCGGCCAAGCGACTGGACCATTTCGTGATATAACATGGTTTCCAAACTTGGTTTCCAATAAATTGATTGTGGCATTCGCTGTGTGGCTTGTGGAGCCGTCCTGTTGGAACCACATGTCCTCCAAGTCCATATCATCCAGTTGGCCAAGATCTTTTCGCAAAATTCGCCACAACGACGTCACAGAGATGCCCAACGCTTGAGAACGACGTGTGAGAGACACATTTTGGCTTTCTTCAACTGAAGCCTCAGCGGCAGCAATATTCTCGACACTACGGGCACTTCTTTATCTCACTGGCACGGGAACATTTTGTACTGTGCTTGTGGATTCAAATTTGTCCACTAGACGCTCAATTGTTGATCTGCTAGGACGATTATGACGACCATAAATTGGACGAAGCGCTCTTTACGTTGAGGCCACTGACTCCGAATTTCGGTAGTAAATTTTATGATATCGACTCGTTGTTGGCTCGTATATCTTTCCATCATGAAATGGCAAACCTTAATGAAGAAAAGTCAAAAGAGCGGCAAGAAATTCGGCGTCGTTTGCTGTCCATGTCGCTCTACTTTTGTAGCGTCCCTGTTGAAAAACCCTTTACATATGTTGTTGATGCGTGTTGCCGCAAGACTCCTCTGGAAAATAACCACAATCCAAATTCCAATGGTAAATATCGAATATCCAAAATACGACCGAAAAACCACAAAATGCCAATAAATAAAAACAATAGCACTCGTTTTCGTATGTATTATTTCGATTTTATTTCCTAAAATGACAACAATATTGCTTTACCTCGATTTCATAAATATTCGTAGTTAGTGTAGTTACTTACAAATTGGTATTTGAATGAACAAGGGGAACTATAAATCCAGGAGGTCCAGAGCAACCAAAACAATCTAAATCTAAACAATTTGAGTTAAGATACATAAAATTCTAGGTTTCTAAAATTTACCTCGCAAATTCTAACTAAATCGACTGTCTCTTATAACTTTTCAAATTAGTTTGAAGGTCAAAAGTGCGTGGGTGCAATACGACAATTGATCTGGGTTGATTAGTTGGTTGGTTTAAGTGGCTGTAATTCCTGTCACGAAGGAAAAACACAAATAGCGCATTGAGCGCCGTTTTGGTACCACAACTAACGGAACCTAATATTAAAGGGAGAGATGAATGTTAAGGGGGCTCAAAACCATCCTGTGGAGTTTAGGAATTTGATGATGTTATTGAAGTGGATGGTACGATGGACGAAAGGTCATTGTAAAAGGGATGACCTAGTGTGCTGCGTCTGGTTTTGGCTAAAGCCGCACACTCATAGAGAAGATGGAACACTGTTTCACTCTTTTCTGGTGTCAGAGCAGCTGCGGCAGTGGGTGTTATGGGGGATACCAAGCTTGGCTGCGTGAGTGCCTAATGGCCAATGGCCCGTACTGATTGCCGTTAGTCTGGCGACATCTACACGCGTGCGTTCTGGCTAAGAGGTTGTTTGTTCTAGCATCATCGTAGGTTGGCCAGATCTTTCTTGAAATGACAAAGTTCGTACGATTCGTCCATCTAGTCTCAGCCCCTGAGATGAAGTGCAGGAGGATTTCTCTCTTTACATATCCCAGCGGAGGGAAAACTTCCTCCGCATGTGATACGCACAGAGCAAAGCCACGTCTGGCGAGTTCATCGGCTCTCTCATTTCCTTCAATGTTCCTATGGCCGGGAACCCAGACGAGAGTGATATCTAGCCGATGACAAGCCTTATTCAGCGTATCCCTGCATTCCACCACAAGCTTGGACGTAGACTTAGTTGAACTAACAGCCTTAATTGCGGCCTGACTGTCGACGAAGATGCCTATTTTTTTTCTGTGTATCGTGTGTATGTTGAGAAGCAGTCTATACGCCTCCTTAGTTGCAAGTACTTCTGCTTGAAAGACGCTGGCTGCGTTGGGAAGGCGAAGGGTTTTAGAGATATCTAGCTCTGTAGAGAATATGCCAGCTCCTACTCCACAGTTCATCTTGGAACCATCTGTGAAGATAGGTATGTCGAATTCATTTACGACCGCATTTTCTTTCCATTCTGATCTCACAGAAAAGCTTTTATGGAAGTTGAGTTTGGGTGTAATGTAGTCTGTACCTATTAGACCTATGCCGTCGGGAAGCTGAAAGAAGGATGCTGGTATGCCCGTATGGCCTTCCGACCAACATTTAGATTCCTTCAATCTAACAGCACTACACGCTGCAATGTTTTTGATATACAGATCCACTGGCAGAAAGTTGAGAAACACATTGAGCGCCTCGATCGGACTTGATCGAAGGGCTCCACTGATTCCAATTCCAGCTGTTCTTTGGATTCTGCTTAATTTAGTGACGTTGTAGGCTTTACTTAAAGCGGGTCACCATACCAGTGATCCGTAGGTGAGGATGGGACGTACCACCGCTGTGTACATCCAACGAACCATCTTTGGTTGAAGCCCCCACTTCTTGCCGAAAGTTTTGCTACAGGCGTAGAAAGCAACGCTTGCCTTCCGCACTCGGTGTTCGATGTTGGACTTCCAGTTGAGTTTGGGGTCAAGCATGACTCCAAGGTATTTTGTGCTGGTGGATAAAGGAAGAGTTTGGTTATTTAAGCGGGGAAGTGAGAAAGTTGGTATTGTGGTGAAAAGCATCAGTTCAGTTTTGCTTGGGTTAACGCATAGGCCACAACTTGTAGCCCACCCGCTAATCTTACCCAGTGCTCTTTCCATGATTTCACTTATCACGGTCGGAAACATTCCTGATACTAGAACAACCACGTCATCCGCATACGCAACGCCTTTGATGCCCTCCCTGTCGAGACTTGACAGGATTTTGTTAAGAAATATCATCCATAAGAGATGCGAGATCACCCCACCTTAAGGTGTTCCTCTGCTTACTGATTTGGTTAGAAGGGTATTGCCTAGTTTTGCTTGAATTATCCTCGTTTTGAGCATGGAAATGATCCAAGAAGTGACGAAGTCCTCTACGCCTAGTTCTAGGAGAGATTCCTGGATCGATTCAGTGCGGACGTTGTTAAACGCGCCCCTCTATGTCTAAGAAGGTGGCTAAGGTATTGTTGCATGTTTGCTCAAACTGTGTAATTGAGCATCAATTAGTCAAGTTGCGCCATCTAGTAGAAAGTAGCCATATTACCGATTTTGGCAGCATTTGAATATCAGTTTGAGTAGCTGTGGAATAACTAGTACCTACATACATAGTTATGTTGTTCTCGAACCTTCTAAACTCAACGAATCTGGAAATTTCGAATGGTGTCACTAAGAGATATAAATAAATTGATTAATTGTGAAAGTGAATTGTTGGATTAAATAAGGGAATTATTAGAATAATAATCAAGAATTAGATTGAAAGATTACTAATAAAGATTAATTAAATAGAATTACGTTTTATCTTTTCGAATCCTAGCCTGGATGTAACAGTATATTGGTGATGGAAGAGTGACCTTTCGACTGTACGCACTACTTCATGAAGAGCGGTCTCCGTCGACCTGCCCTTGAGGTATGCGTGCTGTGAATTGCATAAAGGAGACCTTTCAAGGCCTGTTCTTATGTGAAGGTCAAGTACACGTGCTAGAGTTTCGAGTATGAAAGAGGTTAAGCTAATAGGAGGGAAGTCCTTCGCGTATCCGTGACCTCTTTTACCGACTTTCGGTATGAAAACTACTCGGGCATACTTCCAAGACTGAGGTATGTGATTTAGTAGGATACTGCTTCTGTAAATTTCAACTACTAGGGGCACAACTATCTCGTCATGTTTTTGAAGCATGATGGGGAGAATGCCATCCTGCCCTGGTGATTTATACGGAGCAAAGCTGTGAAAGGCCCAGAGAATCTTTTCCTTGGTTATAATGCGCTCAATCTCCTCCTGGTGAGAGTGGAGCTCCCCCCGCAATTGGGGCGGAAGTACGCAGTAGTCAGTGCAACCAGGAAAGTGTGTGTGAAGTAGAAGCTCCAAGGATTCGTCAGTGGATTCCGTCCAGGTTCCGTCCGTTCTCTTGATAAAAGATGGACTGGAGTCCATTACTGAGTCTTGCAGATTCCTTAAGAGAATCGATGGATTGGCAGTATTTAGACCATGCTTGTGTCTTAGCTGATCTGATCGATTTTTTGTAGAACTTTAGGCAATCCTTCTAGGGTTGCCAGAACGTATGCCTATAGCAGATGTTGAAAATGTCCCTAGTCAGCCTTCTCAGGATGGTTAGGTCGTCATTCCACCACGGTGGTAAGGTTTTTGTGCTATATTTAACGGGACACGATGACTTAAAAGCTGTATTCATAGCTTTACCTAGTGCAAATGTAATTGTGTCCAGTTCTGCACCTAAATCAATTTTCAGGTGTGGTAGATTAGGAAGTTTAGAGTTCAAAATTGACCGAATTTCTTCCAGTCAATTCTTTTTGGATTTCTGTACGGAGTAGGAGTATCTACCTTGATACTCAGATTGAAGAGTATCCACTCGTGGTCCGAGAAGAACTTTAAGTTGGAGACTCTCCAATTCCCAACCCTGAAGATGTTTGTTTGTTTTGAGTGTAATGTCTAACACTTCTTCCCAGCCGTTATGAGTTTCCGTACTTGGAAATATAAAGGTAGGGGTGTTACCTATAATACATACACATAGATCTGTAGTTAAAAGAAAATCAAATAAAGAATCACCACGTTCATTTATTTCTTTGCTGCCCCAAAGATGATGCCGAGCGTTAGCGTCACAGCCTATGAGCAGACTTCCTTGCCTCGCTTGTATCTCTGCTGTGAGTTGCTGCACTTCTTCTGGCGGGGATGGTTTATCGTGCGCCATGTATGCGGATGAAATGAATGATGTTTGGCCCTGGGTGTGTTCAAGTTTAACGACGGTTAGATCACCCGAGCTGAAGTTGGGACATAAGAAAGCGTTAATGTATTTTTAGCTAAAATGCATGTTCTAGGCTTACCGACGTCTCTTTTGTAAAAAAGGTTGTAGTTACTGTCTGAGAGGCCCATTATGGTCGTCTTCCTGACGACCGATGTCAATGTCTTCCTCTCTGAGGAAGACCAGAAGATTCTCTGATGCACATTTCGAGTGCTGGAGATTCGTCTGGATGACTTTCAGCATGTTATGTTTGGGTGTTGGAAGCGATCGCCAGTTCCTCCACCACCATATTGGCAGCGACGACATCGTCTGTGTCATCCTCAGGTACTGTTGATCGGAAGATCTTGAGTTTGGCGAGCCTTATGCCAAATCTCAGCTTGTAATCAGCTGCCTCTAGTGCCCCTAGGCACTCCTCGTTGATTTGCAGCAGGTAGGATAGACTGTTTTTCTTGGGTTCTTCTGCCTTTATGACAGCCCAATCGTCCATGGGAATGGTCGGATTTTGTAGCTTGAGGCACTTAAGCAGACTCTTAGAGTCTATCTTCATAACCGGTAGCCAAATTCGGGCCCTAGGTCTCGTGGGGATATCCTTGGCAGGGATGAGCTTAAACTTTAAGCCCTCCCAAGCTTCGGCGATCTTGTCGATGCATGAGCCAAGAAAATCCTTAGAGTACTGGTCCACGCATTTGATCACCCGATATCCTCGCACCACGTCCGCGCAGTCGAAACTGGGTAATCGTTTGTCAACTCCGGAGAGCACGTGTTCCACAACCATCTCTGATAGTTTGGCTTCGATGCTACACCAACGGTCCAACACTGTTTTGTCGTTTTTTGACAACTCGTCTATAATGGCGACCTGAAGATGGTCCCTCACCACCTCGGTGAAGGTTCTGGTAGCCTGTGAAGTGGATGGCCCCTGGTAGTTCTTTAATCTAGCGGCGATCTTGGATCTTTTAGAGGTGTGAGAGGTCTCATCTTGGGACCTGTTTCTCTTCACACTCTCTTTCTTTTGTTGAATTTGCCTTGGGTTGGTTTGGTAGTTGACATACTCGTCAACCACCTTTTGGTACTTAAATTTGTCCTCCTTGTCCCTCTCTAGAGTCGCGCCAGTCTCTTCATTCTTCGCAATCTTTGCAAGAATGTAGACAGCCCTGTTGTATCTTGACTTCAAGAGAGAGCCAGAGGACTTCTTGGGTTTGGGTGCAATATGGCTGGTGCTCCCAGTTGTGGCTATTTCAGTTATATTGAGTGGCTTTTGGATACTATGGCTGGTATCCTCGGCCATAACTGTAGAATTGGAGGAAGTGGTAGGTTGATCGCCTGAAGGAATACTATGGCTGGTGCTCCTTAGGCTTGAGGGGTCAACTACTGTCTCCTGGCTGGAGGCTAGTAGCTCCTCCTCGGAAGAGGTCCCTAAGAGGGATTCTTCCTTTTTTGTTTTTTTTTTATTTTTTTTTATTATTTTTTTTATATTTTCTGTTTCTGTTTCTTTTATGTTTTGGTTTTCGTTCATTTTGTAATTAGGATCCCACGAGTACGTCCGGAAAAGAGAGTCCATCCCGGCAGAGCCGACTAACCGAGATAAGGCACTTAATACAACCGACCTTGCCTGAACGACGGAGGGAGCTCGTGCGCGACTGGTTTTACCCTCAACCTTTCATCCTTGGGTACGGTTTGCTATATGCTCGCTCCACCCCTGGAATTAGGTTGGATTTAAAGGTTTACTCCTACCTCACACTAATGGATTACGACAAACGTTAGAGACGTTAGCGTAAGTCCTTGGCTGACACTAACCGTTTGTCCGGTTAGCCATTTTCAGGCGGGCGCCCACGTGAAGGACTAAAGTGTGAGGATTTTGCCCAGCCCTTGATCTTATTGATCTTACTCTCATTCCTTTTAGGTAAAGGAGACGAAAGATCATATGTAAATTAACACTTACTAAAATAAGTAACTACAATTACAGTGTTGCCAATTTTGGAAACACGATACCTACTTAATATAATACAAAATTCACTTCTTAATGCATTTTCAAAATTAGCGTAAACTTATTTTTTTTTCTTGTTTTTATTAATTTAATAAAAAGACATATTAAAGGGCTCGGTGACAATGCGTACATTCCATCATATCACTTTTGCTCTTGGTATTCTGAAATTTCTATGGTATGAGACCATATTTTTGACTTATCTTGTTGTGGCCGCACTATTTTACTTGTTGGCTACTTAAATTTGCTTCACATTGAATGGGTATCTTCTGAGTATGATTCTCATTTCATTCCATCAATTGACTCTGTACAATATGAGCTATTGTTACTGGGTAAGATTTTATCTTTTGACTTAGAGCAAACAAGCCCAGTGAACCCCACAGACGGACCAGTAGTGATGCAGTTAATTGGGACGGTTATGATCTCTTTATTCCTGAGCATAGCGTCACCGCCATGAAGGAAGAAGACAACTTACAGCAAACAAGCTGTATAACAATCATTAATAATCGAATTCTACGAGTAGATTCAGATTTTCCTTCTGATTCTGTTAGTACTGTGGTTCTAGAATCCCATACCACACCAGTGTTACTAACATAGACAAAAATCATCACCTTTGAATGTATTGAATTAGACGGACATTTATACGAAAATAGTATTTCGTGGGACCGTTCGCATTCATTTGACTTCTACAAAAAAAGGATTTCTGAAGAAATTAATACTTTTGACATGAATTTTACTAGCCCAGATGACATCGATGATGCAGTTGGCTCTTTTTATCCCTTGATGAGGGACTGAATGAATAAAGTTATTCCTGTCAAATAATCTACAAATTTGCAAACAACGCACCCCTGCTATAATAGAGAGCTGAAATCAATAAGAAATCAACGTAATAGGGCTTGGAAGAACTATCTTAAAACCCTTTGCCAATCCGACTTGAGAGTTCTATTTAATGGTACTCACTGAATTCAATGCTTCATCATGCAGCTTATATTTTGAATAAATAAATAAAATGGAAAGCTCTCTTTAAAATTACCCCAAACGATTTCCGGGATTTGTTAATTTCAAAGGAAAAATCGGATGGATATATATCTAATCTAACTAGTAACAGCAGAACAACTTCTGATTTGCTTGTTGCCAGCAATATTTGCTGATCACTTTAGTAAGTCATTTAGCTGTACTCCTCTTGAAATGTATAGCCTATATTTTAGCTACCTAAATAGCTGTTCCCAAATAGCCATTTGTAATTTTTTATTTGATTAGAATAGTTTTAAAATTCTTTTCTTCCTCGAATTCTAACTATTCATCTCTGCCCGATGGCACCGATTATTCTTAAGAAATGTAGTCATGTCATTGCTCTCAATCTTAGATATCTGTTTGAATTGTCCATTTAACTATGTTTCTTAGATACATGTTCTAGTGCCTTTGAAAAAAGAAAGGAAATGGATTGCATTTATACTGACTTCTGTAAAGCTTTCGACCAGCTGTCTCATGAATTAATCACATTTAAACTTATGGCGTACGGTTTCTCAACAGGTGTCATAAAATGGGTTAATTCATACCTTAGAACAAGGGCTTTTCAAGTCAAAGTTCGCTATATGAATCTTTTACTGCTCAGTCTGAAGTTCCTCGTGGAAGCGACTTAAGCCGAATTCTTTTTATGCCAGCTATTAACGGTGTTAAAGCAGTTATAAAATAGCAATATTGGGATATACGCTGGTGATATGAAAATATATAAATCTGTCAAAACCAAGAACAGAAAAATATTCTTCAAACCGACATTAACAGCTTCTCCATTTGGTGTATTAAAACAGTTTGACCCCAACAAAGTGTCATAATATGACATTTTCTAGAAAGCGTATCTCTTCCAGACTCAATATTTTTTGTCATGTTGATAGTTTTAAGGATCTTGGGGTTTATTTTGAACCCAAAATCGACTTCACAAGGCATATCAACTTTATTATTAATAAGTCCAATACCATGCTGGGCTTTGTAAAAAGTTGGTCCGAAGAATTTGACGACCCTTGAGTTTCTCCATCTTTTTAAAATGCTTTATCCGTCGTCATCTGAAGTATGCTTCCAGATTTAGACACATAAGAAGAACTATGGAAGAAAAGAGCCTATCAGTCGCATGAGTAGGATTTTTAATTTTAATGATCATGTAATTGATTTGCATGTTCGTAAATTAACGCTTTTAAATAGTTAGTGTAATAATGCTTTAGTGGTTTAAATTGTCAATTTTCTTTATGTCATTTCTCGTTCGATCACCGCAATTAAACGAAGTTGGGCGTGGTTAGTACTTAGATGGGGGACCGCTTGGGAATACCGCGTGTAGTTGGCACCTCTTGCGAACGTCTGACAAACATCCAAGAGCATCAAGACCATTAAATTGTTATGAGAAGCTTCTCAAACTTGCCGTTCGGATTCGGCCTCTAACTGTAGGTCCCCTCCACTTCGCATGAAAGTGGTTGGAGGAGCTAGGTCCTAGGCCCTGCATGGGCCGTTAAGGCCTAATATGTATGTAAGTAAGTGTTCTTTATGTTATTATTGTTTAGGTACATAATATGTATCTTAGTTGTTTTCCTATATGTTGACTATGTTTGTTTTTGTTTTTTGATTTATTAACACTTGCACTAAATGATGAACCTGTGAAGCACTTAATGGGCCGGAAATTTCAGCTCGTGATAGCTGCTTGCATTAAGCTCTCCACGACACAGATCTGAAAGTATAATTAAAAAAATGATTTTGGATTGGTGCAAGTTTATTGCTAGCTTTCTAACGACAAAGCCACGGATCAGCTCTCAGTTAACTAATGACAAAAAACAATCATCATATCATTTATTATTTCAAAATAACTAAAAGTCCAACATTCCAACCCGCAATCATTCCAGAATTAAAAACAAACATAGGGACGGGCTACAGTCCGCTTGGGCGGACTGTAGCCCGTCCTATCCCTCATAAGTGGGCGTGACAAAAGTCTAAGTATGGTTGAATTGTTAAGAACGCTTTACATATTTTGTTATATAACATTTAAAGGATTTTATCAAAAAAACGCTCCCTAGCTCAAACATGGGTGTTTCAATAAAATTGTTTCATTTAATTGTGGGCGTGTCAGTAGGCGGATTTAAAAAAAATTAACACATGAGCATAAAGGGCCCCTAGAGAGTATATATTATAAATTTCAGCTCCGCTCACTTTGAATTTTCAAAAAAAAAAAAAATAATAATTGTGGGCGTGCCAGTGGGCGGATTTTGAAAATATTTACACATGAGCATAAAGGGCCCATAGAGAGTATATATTATAAATTTCAGCTCCCTAGCTCAAACTTTGGATTTCGAAAAAAATTGTTTTATTTATTTGTGGGCGTGTCAGTGGGCGGATTTTAAAATTTTTTTATCGCGAGCAGTTTTAGGAGTCATAGATCATATATAAAAAATTTCAGCTTTCTAGCTCAAAATTCGATTTTTTCCAAAATTTTGTTTTTTGAGTTTGTGGGCGTGTCTGTGGGCGGATTTCAAAAATTCGTAAACTTGATTATTTCGGGAACCTACATAGTATATGGTTAAAATTTTAGCTCTCTAAGTCCAGTTTAAAGGCCTAATTTTTGCCGACGGACGGACGGACATGGCTAGATCGACATTACTATCGATGCTGATCATAAATATAGTAACTTTTAGGGGTCTACGGGCAATATTAAGGTATGTTACAAACTATGCGTCAAAATTAATATACCCCTAGAATAGGGTATAAAAACACACAAGCGTCAAACCATGACTGCCAAATGATGTCATAAGAGTGACATGCCAATTTTCTTTTTCTTGTACCCAGATATGACCCTATCGGAAAGTGTCACCAATTTTACAAAATCGCGTCTGAAGTTTAATTCGGTTTTGACATTTGAAGCAAACAGAATGAGGATTTATTGTATTCTATTTCAAAGGTAGAGCCGAGAAAAACAGGGTCATTCATTTGGACCATCATGTTGGATCATACAGAATGGCCCAAACTGTACATACATATCATTTGACAGGACAAACTATTCGTTGCCTCTGCGCATAAATTGTTGGTTTGGGAGAGGATTATGGTATTTTTCACTGAAGAACAAATTTGCCTCAGAGGAGCGAATCTTTTCGAATGTTTTAGAATCTAGGGAAAGGCTACATGACGCTTGCACGAACTGTTATGTACCCTTTTTCTATCCCTCATAAAGTTGGAATGGTTAAGTAGGAACTAAATATTTTTTTATGCTTAACAGGCTCCCGCCCCGCTGCTTGCAGTTCTCCAGACCAAGCGCTGTGGCATTCGCGATGGCTTAGTATTTAAAACGGAGGCCCATTTCCAATATTTTGTTATACAACATTTAAAGCATTTTATCGAAAAACAAAGTTTTTGTAAAAAAACGCCTTTTAAGAGTGGGCATAGCTGAAAACTTTATATAAAGGAATTGTTCAAAACGAGTTCGTGTACATTCTTACAATGATTTCTTCAATAAAACGTTTTATTTTAAAAGTGGCCTCTAGAGAGTATTTATATGTATTTCAAATTTCAGCTTCCTAGCTCAAACTTTGATTATTCAATAAAAAAAAAAAAATTATTGTGGGCGTGTCAGTGGGCGGATTTTTAAAATCTGAACAAGAGAGTATTTTGGGCCCCTAAAGACGATATATTCCAATTTTGAGCTTTCTAGCTCAAATTTCGATCTTTTCGATAAATTTGTTTTTTTAGAATTTGTGGGCGGATTTTAAAAATTGTTAAACTTCATTATCTCGGCCACCTAGAGAATATTGTTTAAAATTTCAGCTTTCTAGATTTAGTTTAAGGGTCTTATTTTCGCCGACGGACATGGCTAGATCGACATAACATCGATGCTGATTACGAATATACTCGTAGTATCTTGTAGTGGTCTACGGGCAATTTTAAGGTATGTTACAGATTATGAGTCTAAATTAATACAAATAATATATTGAATTTTAACCATATACTCTCTAGGGTCCCGAAATAATCAGGTTTAAGAACTTTTAAAATCCTCCCACTGACACGCCCACAATCTGAAAAAAACGAACTTATGCAAAAATCGAATTTTGAGATAGAGAGCTGAAATTTAATTTATAATCTTTAGGCCACCCAAATGCTTGGGAGCTAAATTTTTTGTAATCCGCTCACTGACACGAATTGAATTCAATAAAACAGTTTTATCGAAAAGTTAAAGTTAAGCTAGGAAGCTGAAATTTTTAATACATATTCTTAATGCTCATGTCCATCGCGTTACTAAATAAAAAGTGTGACATCTATGGCATGCAAACAATTTTAAATAAGAATGCCATCACGTTTATTTTGCTGACGTTCAAATCTCGTAGAGTCTCGGTTGACACTAAGGAGGGATTCACACAAAAAATAAATCGAAAGGAGCCAAATCGGGGAAGCGGCATCACTGAAAAAAATGGAACGTTTTCGAGACGCTCGTCACTTGCATTCCTCCGAGAATTGAAGTCGCGTTCGCAGTGTTCGCAGGTGCTCTGACGGGAGGAGAGACTCCAGTGCAGTTGTTTGTCTGGCACGCTCACGGTTTGCCTAAGCATAGTGACCCATGTAACAATTGATGTCCGGTCCGGGACAGACCCAACCGGGCTACAATGGAGTGATTTCGGACGGTGCGATGGGTTGCGATCACAAAACATCCGTTCGAAAAGCAGGCCTCGACGGCAAACGCAACCTCCTCACTGTTCCAATGCATGTGGCGACTGACGTGGAAGGAAACAAAACTTTAGAACATGCCGAATGAGACCACTCCCGCCACCCTATGACCACTTACAGCTTTAATGGCGCGCATTTCAAAAAAGGAAGTTGTATTGTGTGTCCTCCATGGTCGCAGCAAATGTTGGGAGCGGATCGAGTCAATACTATTTCGACATGGAACTCAATTCGAAATGAGTCTGGATTTAGAAATAAAATTCTTCTGCTGTTCTATAAAAATGAACTTAATGTGAAAACAATTGAAACAAACCCAAGTTGATACTCGTATGACTGAATCTTTTGTTTACAAGATATGTTTATAGTTCAGTTCTATTTAGCAACAAATATTCCTTACCTACTGTTCACAGATATCTTACCTTGCAAAATATTGTCAGATCATTTTCATTGACCTTTTTGTAGAGAACAGCAAAAATAAATATTACGGGGATAGCTAAATTAGAACGTTTTCAATATACTTTCGGATTCGTATGTAGTGCTAGTGAGTTCGCAAGCAATTGAGGAGATTTTATAACCCTCGTGTGTTTTCATATGGTTTCAATTTTAAGCACTCCTAAACCTTTATCGTTATCTGCATGGGAAGTACATTTTATTATTTTTTACGATTAACGATTTGCTCCAGATTTTGCAGGGCCGGCTAGGTAGCGTGTCAATTCGTAGTTTGGGCTAATTAAAGTATACACTTATTGGGTCAGCCACAAATACCTAAAATAATTTCATGTCTTTGCTTGATAAGAAGTTTGTTAGGATTGCTATACAGGTTGTTACTGGAGTAACAATTTCTAACTAATCGTCCTTAGACTTATAACAGCCCGAGCACGTAGTTCGATTTACCGAAATAAAGTGATTAAATCCAGGGTGTGTTTATTGTACCTTTTTGGATTATTGAAAGCGTATCACAAAATCATAAAAATTGTCAATGTACCTACGGAGTTGGTTTGAAATTTATTTTTAGTTGACTTTTTTTTAGTAAGACTATTATTGTAAGGCGTTGATTGGAAATACCTCTGCCATTTGGAAAACCTTTTCACTTTATTCTTGAACTGTAGGAAACAGATGCTGATCCCTGCAGAAGCTGGTCCTTCGATGGGCATTTTGCATTTATCTCTTAAATAATCCGGTTAACTCATTCCTCATTTGAATATTGGTTTATATCGCCCCAAACCTAGCTGTCACAAGAAAAATTCGCTATTAGGAGACGGCGTTAAATTGCAGGTTGCTTCGATTGGTCCCAACATATAACTTCACATACACAAATGGTTGGAAAAGTTACGTTTTAGCCTCTGTGTGTGCCATTAATGCTTTAAGGGAAATTCTTAAGAAAAACTACAGTGCCGCGCATGGTTGGTTTGGTTGAACAAACATCTAACAGTGTACAGATATAATATTTTTAGAGCAGATCCATATATTTTCATTTCATTTATATTTCAATTTCTTGCATTATATAAAGTTAGCATAGTACCAAACCGTAGTTTATTCTTACTTCTCTGCCTGAGATACGACAGCCTTCCATTCTCTGCGATCCCGGGCACGCTGCTTCCAGTTGTCCAGACCAAGCGCTGTGGCATCCGCGATGGTTTGGTCTTTAAAACGGAGGTTCGGTCTTAGTTGCCTTCTCGAACCTGGGGCTGGGAGACGTAGATCCCATTAGCTGGAGCATTATTGTCCATTCACTCAATGTGGCCGAGCCAATGTTGTCGACATGATTTAGCTTTTTGGTCAACGCATCCACATCGGGGTATTTTTCTTTTAAAAGAGCCCGATATTAGCTCCGCTTTCCTACTTATCGTCCAGCACTTGGCACCATAAAGCAGGACTGGCAAGATTAAGGTTCGATAGAGCATGCATTTTGTTCTTCGAGTGAGGAGATTTGAACCGATTTGTTTGGCCGGGTTGGGTTCGATATCCCGCTTTTTATAATCCCGATTCTTAAAATCCCGCTAATAAAATTCCGCTTTTTATAATCCCGCTTTTTAAAATCCCGTCTTTTAAAATCCCGCCTCTTATAATCCCGTTTCTTATTATCCCGCTTTTACAATCAAAAGTAGTTGCTTTATTTTAAAAATCGCGCGATTTTTTTAAAATACAGCAACTACTTTTGATTGTAAAAGCGGGATAATAAAAAAATTAAAATAAATTAAGCAATGAGTGTTTTTTTGAAATGCAGTTCATTTTAACATTTATGATTTTTAGAGGAAGTAACAAAATAAGAAATAAATAATATCAAAATAAATTTTTAAGTAATAAATATGACAATCTTCAATAATTAAAAAAAAACCTTTGTTTGACTTTAGTTCACTCATCGCGGTGAATAGTTCTGCTTGCGCACTCAATCCAACACTACACAATATTAATTGGCGCAAACTCCAATTATTGTTACAGTAGTAAATGATAAAGGGTAAAACTGTTAGCATGAGTTAGGTTTTTATGTGCATTATATACTATTTTCGCAAAGCGTAAAAACAATGTAAAAACTTACAGTAAAAACTAAAAACATTCGGATGCATTTTCTTTTTGGTCGAGTATTTTTAATATTTTTAAATATGTATATAATAATATAATAAAAAAGCGCATATAACCAACATCTATTTTTTTGATAACAATGTTTTGTAAAAAACGGGATTAGCGGGATTTGGCGGTATTTTAAAAAGCGGGATTATAAGAGATCGGGATTTTGAACAAACGGGATTTTAGAAGACGGGATTTTAAAAAAGCAGTATTTTAGTAGACGGGATTTTAAAACTTTTTTTTCGGGATTTTTGAAAAGCGGAATTTCAAAAAGCGGGATTCCGATACGCTCCCGTTTGGGGTTGGGTTCGATATCTCGTTTTTTATAATCCCGATTCTTAAAATCCCGCTATTATAATTCCGCTTTTTATAATCCCGCTTTTTTTTAAATCTCGTCTTTTAAAATCCCGCCTCTTATAATCGCGTTTCTTATTATCCCTCTTAAAAATCGCGCGATTTTTTAAAATAAAGCAACTACTTTTGATTTTAAAAGCGGGAAATGAAATGCAGTTAATTTTAACATTTATCATTTTTAGAGGAAGTAATATAATAAGAAATAAATAATATCAAAATAAATTTTTAAGTAATAAATATGACAATCTTCAATAATTTAAAAAAAAAAAAATATAAAGGAATGTTATATGATATTCTGCAAAAGGGAACAAAAAAAACTTCAAACCATTCACAACATTTTTTATTTTATTAGTTGTGTATATTATAAGCAATGCGACGCAAAAAACCTGTTTTACTCATTTTTTTTTTCTATTTCTCATTAATTTTTTTACAGCGCGTGACTTTATAACACTGGTTTTTATACCCTATTCTAAGGGTATATTGATTTTGACGCATAGTTTGTAACATACCTTAATATTGCCCGTAGACCCCTAAAAGTTACTATATTTATGATCAGCATCGATAGTAATGTCTAGCCATGTCCGTCCGTCTGTCGGCAAAAAGAGAGCTGACATTTTAACCATATACTCTCTAGGGTCCCGAAATAATCAAGTTTACGAATTTTTGAAATCCGCCCACAACACGCCCACAAACTCAAAAAACTAAATTTTGGAAAATATCGAATTTTGAGCTAGAAAGCTGACATTTTTTAGATATGATCTATGACTCCTAAAACTGCTCGGGAGATAAAATTTTCAAAATCCGCCCACTGACACGCCCACCATTAAATAAAACAAATTTATTGAAAAACCAAAATTTGAGCTAGGGAGCTGAAATTTATAATATATACTCTCTAGGGGCCCTATAAGTTCATTTATAAATATTTTCAAAATCCTTTTTTTTTAAAATTCAAAGTTTGAGCTAGGGAGTTGAAATTTATAATATAAACTCTCTAGGGGGCCCTTTATGCTCATGTGTAAATATTTTCAAAATATGAGACGCCCACAATTAAAAAAAAAACTTTTTTTGAAAATACAAAATTTGCGCTCGGGCGCTGAAATTTATAATATATACTCTCTAGGGGCCCTTTATGCTCATGTGTTATTTTTTTTTAATCCGCTTACTGACACGCCCACAATTGAATAAAATAATTTTATTGAAAAACCATAGTTGGAGTTAGGGAGCGTTTTTTTTACAAAAGCTTCGTTTTTTTCGATAAAATCGCTTAAGTGTTATATAAGAAAATATGTAGAGCGTTCTTAACAATTCAACCATACTTAGACTTTTGTCACGCCCACTTATGAGTGATATGAATAAGAATAGGGTATCCAACAGTTCGCCCAAGCGACTGTAGCCCGTCCCTATGTTTTTATATAATTTTTCTTGTCCATTTTGTAATTTTTGTATTTCAGTTTGCACCACAATTGCTTCCTTGCTCAAATCTGCAATGAGCCCATATAACCAACATCTATTTTTTGGATAACAATGTTTTGTAAAAAAAACGGGATTAGCGGGATTTGGCGGGATTTTAAAAAGCGGGATTATAATAGATCGGGATTTTGAACATGCGGGATTTTAGAAGACGGGATTTTAACAAAGCAGTATTTTAGTAGACGGGATTTCCAAACTTTTTTTCGGGATTTTTGAAAAGCGGAATTTCAAAAAGCGGGATTCCGATACGCTCCCATAAAAAAAATATTTGAGCTACCACGACAACTTGTTTTTTCATCTTCGGAGGAAGTTTATTTCGAGGACCTATAAGAACTGGTTCACTCTACATTTTTCTTTTGTAAAAAGTCAGTCATGTCCATCAGAGTAGATAGCCTCTCGAAACGAAATTAAACAACAACACGGAGCTAGTCAACTGAAATTGATTAGTTATATCAATTTCATTGTTAATAAATCTAATTCCATGCATGCGTAAAAAGGTGGTCTTAAGAATTTAATGACCCTTACGTATACTGTACAAATGTTTTGTCCGTCCGAATCTAGAGTATGCTTCACAAATTTGGACGCCGTTCTACAATATTCATTTAAATGGAATAGAGGGAATTCAACGTAAATTGACTCGCTTTGCCCTTAGAAGGCTTCTATGAGATGATAAATTTAACCATCCTCCTTACAGTAAACGTATCTAGCTTCTTCAAATGATACTCCTTTCTCAACGAAGGCTTAATAGCGATATCATTTTTTTTACAGCAGCTTATATCCGGTCATAAATGCATCATTAGATGCACCTGATTTGTTGCTTCTATTGGCTTTAATTTCCGTTTATATTTATATTTCCGTTTATATTGTTTAGCCTTCATCATAGAACGAATTATGGGAGGCATAAGCCTATTAGTCGCATGAGTAAAATCTGTAATCTAAATAATCATGTGATTGACTTGCATGTTAGTAAAATTAAGCTGAAAAATAATTTGCGTAATAATGCCTTAGTGTCTTAAATTATTTGCATTATTTGTGTCTGCGTTGATATTGTATGGGTATATTATATTATTATTATATTTGCTTTTCTATAAGTTTTATTATGTTTAAGTCTAACACCTGCAGTAAATGATGAACACGTGAGAGCACTTTTTCTGACGGCTAATTTTTGCTCGTGATGTTTAGTTTGCAGTTTGCTTTAAGCACTCCACGACACAGAGCTGATAGTGTATTAAAAAAAAATAATGGTGGTAATGTAGTGAATACACTGCACTAACTGATTGGCAGGTCGTGCGTTCGAATCTCGATCAGGGCCATGATTTTAAATTGGATATTGACACGAATACAGATCTCCCTAAGCAAATACGGCGCCACCGTGGATAAAAAAAAACCTACAAATGCACCAAACTTCTTTCCTATCCTCCAATTCCTTCGAATAGTAAGTAGCGCCTAAAATCATGCAATACAATACATCATTGCCAGGTGCGGCTTACTGTTCAATAAAATGCTTGTGATGTGTTCCAAACACAATAAGGGTACTATACATAGGTAATAGGCATACAGAAAAATAAACACCCCTTTAGCGAAAGCAAATTATATAAAAAACATAGGGGCGGGCTACAGTCCGCTTGGGCGAACTGTTGGATACCCTATTCTTATTCCTATATCTCATAAGTGGGCGTGACAAAAATTTAAAGGATTTTATCGAAAAAACTAAGCTTTTGTAAATAAAAACGCTCCCTAGCTCAAACTTTGGTTTTTCAATAAAATTATTTTATTTAATTGTGGGCGTGTCAGTAGGCGGATTTAAAAAAAATTTAAGTATGAGCATAAAGGGCACCTAGAGAGTATATACTATAAATTTCAGCTCCCTAGCTCAAACTTTGGACTTTCAAAAATAAAAATAAAATAATTGTGGGCGTGTCAGTAGGCGGATTTTGAAAATATTTACACATGAGCATAAAGGGCCCCTAGAGAGTATATATTAAAAATTTCACCTCCCTAGCTCAAATTTTGGTTTTTCAAAAAAAATATTTTATTTAATTGTGGGCGTGTCAGTGGGCGGATTTTGAAAATTTTATGTCCGAAGCAGTTTTATGGGCCAAAGATCATATATAAAAAATTTCAGCTTTCTAGCTCAAAATTCAATTTTTCCCAAAATTTGTTTTATTTAATTGTGGGCGTGTCAGTGGGCGGATTTTGAAAATTTTATGTCCCAATCAGTTTTATGGGCCATAGATCATATATAAAAAATTTCAGCTCTCTAGCTCAAAATTCGATTTTTTCCAAAATTTTGTTTTTTTGAGTTTGTGGGCGTGTCTGTGGGCGGATTTCAAAAATTCTTAAACTTGATTATTTCGGGACCCTAGAGAGTATATGGTTAAAATTTCAGCTCTCTAGGTCCAGTTTAAAGGCCTAATTTTTGCCGACGGACGGACGGACGGACGGACGGACGGACGGACGGACATGGCTAGATCGACATTACTATCGATGCTGATCATAAATATAGTAACTTTTAGGGGTCTACGGGTAATATTAAGGTATGTTACAAACTATGCGTCAAAATTAATATACCCCTAGAATAGGGTATAAAAAGGAAAATAATTCAAATGAAGTCAGATTACTTTTCTTTTTTCGTCATAATTGCAGATTTCATAAAATGATTTCATGGCAACTCTGATCCTTATACAAAATGGAGACCGCACACTGTGGTACTGGTTACAAATCAGTTCTAGGCGGCTTTTCAGTTTAGTCTTTTGTGTGGATATAATTTTTTTTTCTACTCATTTTCGACTTCTCCCTGCACGTAGAAGTACGTGGCAGAAGTGTTTATGCCTGTTTTATTACTTATTATCTTAATGAACAATTATCTTATATCTTATTTTCAGGAAAATTATCAATCAGAAGAAACTGTGATTTGCGATCTCTATCGAGTTGCCTGTAGTCAAGTCATAAATGAATTTAGTTTCTTTAGAGTGGACGGCGACGCGGGTTAAGAAATGTGCATCTTTTTCTCACGCAACTTCGTTATTTGGCTAAAGGTAGTTGTCGAGCAGGTGCCTAACTATTAAATTTTAAGTGAGTAATTTTTAAAATGCAAAATTTATTTTAATGGAAAATTTTGTTGTTGGGTAGTTTGATTAGCGGAAAATATTCTTCTTAGTGCAACTCTACAGTATGAGAAGAATCACTATGCGCAGTAATTAGGACTAGTACATATGCACCTACTTCTTGAGATGCAGTCATCCTCTTCTACGCCTGGTGGGAAAAATTCCAAATTCCTCATCCGTATGCGTATACTTATGTGGATTCCGCTTGCAAAATATAATGTTTTAGTTGATATTGGTTCATATCTATATACCAAATTTTTTTTTCTCCTCACGCCTCAACGACGCATTGGTTGTGGATTGGTATATATACACATATATACATCACATTTGTCCTCGTCGCGCCCCAACGACGTTTGTACCAACGTTTGTTTGATTTCAATGTGCGCCCATGAAAAGAAACAATTATTCTCGAATAGATTCATATTTCATCATATTATAATCTGTTAGACATTTTTGCGTGCCGTCTTATCGAGTTAAAGCTTAAAATACTGGAGAGATCATTGCCTTTAAATAATGTAAGGCTTTATTTTATTGCATTAACTAAGATTTATGAAAGTAATGGGTTTGAAAACAAATGAAAAATGTACACAGGCTAAACTCAACGAATTACATAGACTAGCCAGAAAAAGTAATGGCAAATGCGTACACGTTCATTTCAATAGATGAAGGCAACTCCAAACTAATTCACTCAGAACTGGTACACGAACTCAGCAATATTGAGTAACTAGGAATCATTTTTGCAGACAACTGTCTGCAAAGGAACAACTTCAGTCATAATGATATTCTAATTTAAAGCTAACAGGATACTTATTCTTAATTAATTGTCCTCATGCACAAGTTCTTAACTTAACTATAACCTTATAATTATTGTCTTTCGGCCTAAAAACTATTTAACGAACTAATTTAATATATTATTTTCATCGAGAAAATGTTTAAAAAACTCGACATCATTATTTAAATTTTATATGTTATATAAATAACAAACAAATTACAAACTACCTACTCTACTTACTTAAACTACTTAACGTATTCTAACTATAATTGGGAATCTGAGCACTTGTTGCCTTACGCAACAAGTGGTCAAAATCCCAGTTGCTTCCTGAGCGCCTGGCAGTCGCGTTAAGTATATTCCGGCAGGCCTGCGGCCTCACATGCAGATGCTCAGAGAGCCGCTTATACGCGGTATTGCATTCAATTACTTGACAATTTCATGTTCAGTATTTGCTGTTTCGTAATCTATATGTTTTCATTATCTAAAGGTGCGAAGGAGCAAGCGTCACATTATGATGGGGTTAGTTTCCATTTTTATTGGAAATTAAAACCCACAAGAAAAATGCATTAAAAGCCACAGATTTTAAAGCCACTTCAAGGAAGAAATAAAGACCATGGTGTTATTAACTTTTATTAGGAAATAATCTATAAAACAACAATCGGGATCCGATTAAATTTCAATGCCTTATAAAATATTGCGTGTTATATTATTGTCATCATAACACCCCAAGTTTTTCAATATAGATACATATAGGAT
The DNA here is from genome assembly GCA_949715645.1 of Portevinia maculata. Classification (NCBI taxonomy): domain Eukaryota; kingdom Metazoa; phylum Arthropoda; class Insecta; order Diptera; family Syrphidae; genus Portevinia; species Portevinia maculata. The sequence goes on from OX454526.1 coordinate 88,694,071, forward strand.
TTGTCTTTCGGAACATTATAAAACAATTCACTTTGAAAGTGTGTGATTAAATTAAAAATTTAACAACGATTATTATCCAAAGAAAACAAACTAAATCTCATAAAATTGGTAATACGATGACAAATATGAATTTCCCAATAAAATTTCCATTACATGATTAAATATTAAAATACAGAATTAATAGAACATCTGTGTGTTTTCCTTTCTTTAATTTCAGATGTTTGTCGCGATCGTATTATAAAAATTTTCATGGAATACTTAACGCTAACAAGTCGAATGTCATCAATAAGCCTTAAACGAATGCCTCCACCGTTGAAACCCAGACCTCCGGGGAAACTAGACCTACAAACGACCCCGAAGTGTATCTAGTGAAATGAAATCGAAAAAATATCTTAATAAAATAACAAGAGTGATGGATAATATTTTTGAACGTTTTTTTGTAACGTTTTTTGTTAAAGTGTCTTTATAAAAAAAAGTGCCTAATTTCGCAATTTTTAATTAATATTTCAATTAAGGTTTATAATAATTAAAAGTAAATAAATTCATTTAGTTTTCACAATGCCAGCTAAATCAGCAACGAAAATTGGTGAGTTTTATTATTTATTTACAGTATAATCCCGATAAATCGTAGTGTCAATGGACCTAGAGTTTATTGCGAGTTATAGGGGTTTTCGAAATAGCGAAATTACGAATTATTGAAGGTTTAAAAAATAAAAATACGATTTAACGGGATTTTATGTTTTTAATTCAAATTCAAATCTTTTACATTATTGCTAATCATAAAGTAGTCCTCTTCCTCGTCACCGCTGCTTTCATTGTCAAGTCCTGTCTTTGTGATTAAACATAAATATATTGTAACAAACGTGATTCAGAGTATTGAAAATGGGGAATGAGACTTTTTTTTCGAATAAACAGAGACTTACGAATTATAAGACGTTTTATATGATCTGCATATGGAAATTATAACGGGGTACGAATTATAGAGATTATACTTAACTTTGCTTTATTTTCCTCCGGTTTGATTAAGGACTCCTCCTTTAAAAAATGTCAATCATAAGATTTCAGTTTATATGCAATGCGATCGATTGATTGGATGACAGCATGGCTTATATATGTAGGTCAATTAAAAGATATAATCCGATTCGCAATTCACGCGGGTAGCACAATGCGACCGAATAATTTGCTCTCAGTGTTGAAGTGATCTACTCTGAAAATCAACTATTCTTAAAACTGTTTTCTGATTGAATCGTCTAAAATGTTTAAGTTAAAAAAAAAACCATAAGAAACAATAAATTACGGTACCCATGCCCACTTAAGACCGCCCATTGTGAACGCCGCCGAGCAGCGTTGTTGGGTGACAGCTGACATATGTGAACATTAAGGTTTAGTCATGGCGAATTACACGGACGCACAACGCATAGAAGTTTTGGAAAATCACCATCGAAATCGTAAGATTTTTGCAAGGCACGTGGATTTTTCGGTCATCATAATCAACCATCTCGCCATTCAGTAATGGAGAAAGATAATGCGATTTGACGCCAATGGATTTCTTTCTTTGGATAGAATAAGAGGAGCTGACTTGAATTGGTTTAAGTTTTATCTCAAAAACAGAACAAATATATTTCCTTGCAAAAATAAGAAACAGAATTTCAAAAACGAATGCAATAAGAATATACAACCTATTATAAAACTGCACTTTGAATATTGCTATATTGCTCAAGTACTTTATGAAGTAATGAAATGTTAAGTCGTTTGCAAAAAAAAAATGATATTCAATATTATTATAAAGGGTTTTTCAACAGGGACGCTACAAAAGTAGCGCGATAGGGACAGCAAACGACGCCGAATTTTTTACCGCTCTTTTGACATTTCTCTTCAGTAAGGTTTGCCATTTCATGATGGCAAGATATACGAGCCAACAACGAGTCGAAATTATTAATATTTACTACCGAAATTCGGAGTCAGTGGCCTCAACGTTAAGAGCGCTACGTCCAATTTATGGTCGTCATAATCGTCCTAGCAGATCAACAATTGAGCGTCTAGTGGAAAAATTTGAATCCACAAGCACAGTACAAAATGTTCCCGTGCCAGTGAGACAAAGAAGTGCCCGTAGTGTCGAGAATATTGCTGCCGCTGAGGCTTCAGTTGAAGAAAGCCCAAATGTGTCTCTCATACGTCGTTCTCAAGCGTTGGGCATCTCTGTGACGTCGTTGGGCATCTCTGTGACGTCGTTGTGGCCCCAATTGGATGATATGGACTTGGAGGACATGTGGTTCCAACAGGATGGCGCCACAAGCCATACAGCGAATGCCGCAATCAATTTATTGGAAACCAAGTTTGGAAACCGTGTTATCTCACGAAATGGTCCAGTCGCTTGGCCGCCTCGGTCGTGCGATTTGACGCCGTTAGACTATTTCCTGTGGGGCTACGTCAAGTCTATGGTCTATGCCAACAAGCCAGCGACGATTGATGAACTTCGTACGAATATCGAACGTGAAATTGCAGCAGTATCGGCCGATTTATGCTTGAAAACCGTCGAAAATTGGGTTCAGAGTCTGGACTTCTGCAAGCGTGCCCGTGGTGGCCATGCAAAAGAAATCGAGTTCCATACATAATGGCATCGAACGTACTTTCACAGGAATAAAGAATTTCATTGATATCCAAAACCGTTTTTGTTTTATGTATTTTATTATTTATAAGTGATAGTTTGAAATATTTAAATGAAGTCCTTATTCGTTGAGAAATGCGAATGATTTTAGACTTTTACTAGGGATCAAAGAACCACGAATAATTTACCGGTCTGACAACAATATAAAGATTTGAAAGACTTAATATTAATTTTATAAAAAAAAAGATTTAATTAAAACTACTATTATAATGAATTTCTAAACAGCAGACTACTGCTTAATAAAATTAATTTGCCATGTTCATTCATCGAATTATCCTTTCGATTCCAGTTTTCCCCGAATATTTGTCTGAAAAAGTAAAAATCGGTTGAGATGCCTATTTTAATTTCCAGTTAGGTTTTCTGTCGAGTATGACGCTCAACTATTTCGCGCAGTCGGATAGTTTCAGGGTAGCCCCGTCTATACCCGATAGGTTGAATCTTGGTATTGTTTGTTTATTGGTACAAAGAACAAGTTCTGTTTTCTGGGAAATAATGCTCAGCCCACATTGCTTTGTACAGTTGTTAAGAGTTTCAAGTGCACCTTCATGTAGCTCACTAATTATAGGTAGGCATTTTTCTGTTACCAGTATTACCACGTCGTCTGCGTATTCAATAACTTTAACCCCACTGTATAGTAGCTCAATGGGTATTTCCTTAATGACTAGTACCCACAACAGAGGTGAGGTAACACCTGATTGTGTTGTCCCTCTAGATGCGGTTACTTTGAGATCTCCTACCTTCGCATTTTTTTTTTTCGCTAAGCATGCTCTCTATTAATATAATTAGAGCAAGATTCACGTTAGTCTTTTCTAAGTTTAAGTTCACTGCACTTGCCACTACATTATTGAAAGCTCTTTCAATGTCGAGGAATGCAGCAAGTGCGTATTCTTTCTCGTGAAGAGATTTTTCCGTGGTAATAACGACATCCTTTACCCTTCGTATAAGTGTGTTGAGCCGAGGATATATCTCTTGGATTTAGCTTATCACGAATACAGATACCTGTTTGCTTTTTCAAATGACCTTAATGCGAATGATGTGAGAATAATCGGTCTTAAATCATTCTGGAAATAAATACCACTTTTACCTGCCGTCATCACGCCGGCTCATGGCAGCGTTTCAGACTATGAAGAAACACTTTATGGAGATATGGTGTTATAAAGCATTTCGATTTTTGCAGCATAATTCGAATAGTTCCATCGATCCCGATTAATTTTTATGGAGTCAAATGCTCAATGGATTCGTTATTGACTAATTGTTCCTTCCGGTACTGCTGGTTCAGTTATATTTTTTTGTACTGCTGGTTCAGTTATATGTGTTTTTATTTTCAACATTTTAATTGATAAATGGTGGCAATTAATAAAATGGTGGTGTGAATACCGGCTAATTTTAGATTTTTGGTCAGCTAGCCGACTGAATTACGTTAAGTAGGTTAGACAAGGTAAAGGTAAAGCTCTGGACGCGAATAAACAAAACTATTTTCAGATATTCGACTCACGATCTGGAAGGAGTTCCCGGGACCTACGGCGCTATATCTACTTTATTTAAATTCAATCGGGTAAGTGGCGCGCTCCTCGAGTTTCATTCTAAAGTGAAGTAAATAGCAACATGGTGCCGACACTTTCTGGCAGACCGGAATAATTGCAATTTATTGAGAAATTCAATCACTAACCTCCATATCATACACTCTTTCTTAGAGTGAAAACATCAGAACTTTTACAATTAGAGACTTGTATTTGTAAACTACAATAAATAGAAACTTTGTAAGCCGAGTTTCAGTTTTAATAGGTTAGGTTAGGTTTTAGTGGCATAGACGACACGCATAGACCAATAAAAGGTCCATTGTGATACCTCGTGAATCTATCTTCTTCCTACTCGTTGAACCATTTGGGGCTTTTAATAGAGCTTGACAGACTTTTGATCCCAATGTTAATAAGATCATTGAGGTCAATATAGAAGAAAGCTCCCAGATGGAGTTGTAATCTTTGATAGATAGATAGAAAGCAGGGCAGGTGCAGAAAAGTGGTAGAATAGTCTCCTCCTCGTCCTGCTGCAGATGTCATAGATGCCAAGCCTTGTTGCATGCTTGCCTTTGAGGCAGTGTCCAGTGATGACACCAATTGTAGCACCAATCTGCAGTCTTTAAAAAAAATGTTTGGCGAGTTCATCAGCCCCACAATTCTACTGAACGTCTCTGTGCCTCGGCACCCAATACACTGACCTGCTCCCCCATCTTCGCGATAGATGATTGCCAGTCTAGGACTAAGATGGAGCTTGTAGAGACAGAATCCAGGGATTTTATCGTGGCTTGATTATGTGAGAAGCTTCGGATGTCCTTAACGGATATCAGGTTTCTCTTCATCCACGGTTTCCGCCTGGAATACACTACAGTGATAAGGGAGACAAAAAGAGAGAGGCTGAGGTTCGACCTGTCAGAGAGCACACCTCCATCGGTGTAAAACTGGATCGATTTATCTACGACAAGGGGCCTTCCTCCCAAAATGATGTGAGGGGGATGGTGACTTGCGAGTTTTTGTCAAACCGTAGCTGAGGAGTGGTTAGGTCTATTTTGCTAGGGAGGATTCTGATAGAATAGATTAGTGACCGATTTCCTTCTGGGAAGTTGCTTTGCATCGGAAAGCCGCAATAGCCGGCGTTTGCTTTCGAAAGATGTCAAGGGGTGTCAGGTGAAACAGAATATCCATTGCAGCATAGGGAGTAGTGCGCAGTACTAACTCATGCAAAAACAACCTGATCGTTGAACTTTGCTTAGCTCATCGCGAATTTGTTTTAATAACTTCGAACATACTTTTAATAAATTTGTAACAAAGAGAAAATAAAATTGTGGAAAATAGAGTTTTAGTTCACAATTTTTCTTGATGTCAATAGCTGTGAATAAGCAAAATATGTTTTTTTTTTTAATTCGCGATAAAAAAAGAACTATATACTTTCATGTTCCCAGTAGTCGTACACTTGGTTCATAGCAAAGTGATCGTTTGCTGTGAGCGAACCGTTCAACTTAAATAAAGGATTTTTCAATAAAAGCGCTACAAAAGTTTTTTTTAAATAAAACAAAAAACGGGTTTGGATATCAATGAAATTCTTTATTCCTGTGAAAGTACGTTCGATGCCATTATGTATGGAACTCGATTTCTTTTGCATGGCCACCACGGGTACGCTTGCAGAAGTCCAGACGCTGAACCCAATTTTCGACGGTTTTCAAGCATAAATCGGCCGATACTGCTGCAATTTCACGTTCGATATTCGTACGAAGTTCATCAATCATCGCTGACTTGTTGGCATAGACCATAGACTTGACGTAGCCCCACAGGAAATAGTCTAACGGCGTCAAATCGCACGACCGAGGCGGCCAAGCGACTGGACCATTTCGTGAGATAACACGGTTTCCAAACTTGGTTTACAATAAATTGATTGTGGCATTCGCTGTGTGGCTTGTGGCGCCGTCCTGTTGGAACCACATGTCCTCTAAGTCCATATCATCCAATTGGCAAAATTGTGTGGCAAAATTCGCCACAACGACGTCACAGAGATGCCCAACGCTTGAGAACGACGTATGAGAGACACATTTGGGCTTTCTTCAACTGAAGCCTCAGCGGCAGCAATATTCTCGACACTACCGACACTTCTTTGTCTCACTGGCACGGGAACATTTTGTACTGTGCTTGTGGATTCAAATTTTTCCACTAGACGTTCAATTGTTGATCTGCTAGGACGATTATGACGACTATAAATTGGACGTAGCGCTCTTAACGTTGAGGCCACTGACTCCGAATTTCGGTAGTAAATTTTAATAATTTCGACTCGTTTTTGGCTCGTATGTCTTTCCATCATGAAATGGCAAACCTTACTGAAGAGAAATGTCAAAAGAGCGGTAAGAAATTCGGCGTCGTTTGCTGTCCCTGTCGCTCTTTGTAGCGTCCCTGTTGAAACACCCTTTATGTGTTGGAAATTTATCTAGTAGCCTAAAATTACTGTTAAGTTATTTCATAGCTAGCTACGTCTCTTCCTTTTTATACCCTATTCTAGGGGTATATTAATTTTGACGCATAGTTTGTAACATACCTTAATATTGCCCGTAGACCCCTAAAAGTTACTATATTTATGATCAGCATCGATAGTAATGTCGATCTAGCCATGTCCGTCCATCCGTCCGTCCGTCCGTCGGCAAAAATTAGGCCTTTAAACTGGACCTAGAGAGCTGAAATTTTAACCATATACTCTCTAGGGTCCCGAAATAATCAAGTTTAAGAATTTTTGAAATCCGCCCACAGACACGCCCACAAACTCAAAAAAACAAAATTTTGGAAAAAGTCGAATTTTGAGCTAGAGAGCTGAAATTTTTTATATATGATCTATGGCCCATAAAACTGATTGGGACATAAAATTTTCAAAATCCGCCCACTGACACGCCCACAATTAAATAAAACAAATTTTGGGAAAAATTGAATTTTGAGCTAGAAATCTGAAATTTTTTATATATGATCTTTGGCCCATAAAACTGCTTGGGACATAAAATTTTCAAAATCCGCCCACTGGCACGCCCACAATTAAATAAAATATTTTTTTTGAAAAACCAAAATTTGAGCTAGGGAGCTGAAATTTTTAATATATACTCTCTAGGGGCCCTTACTAGACACGCCCACAATTATTTATTTTTATTTTTGAAAGTCCAAAGTTTGAGCTAGGGAGCTGAAATTTATAGTATATACTCTCTAGGTGCCCTTTATGCTCATACTTAAATTTTTTTTAAATCCGCCTACTGACACGCCCACAATTAAATAAAACAATTTTATTGAAAAACCAAAGTTTGAGCTAGGGAGCGTTTTTATTTACAAAAGCTTATGAGATATAGGAACAAGAATAGGGTATCCAACAGTTCGCCCAAGCGGACTGTAGCCCGCCCCTATGTTTTTGAATAAAAATGAAACAACACAAATCGGTCAGTAGTCGAACCAAGTTTCCTAGGGCCAAACATAATGTTTCCTGATTTCGAAAATAAGATTTCTTGTTTAGTTAAAGATTAACAGTTAACTATTTGTACCGCTTCAAAAAATTATAGAACTGTAATACTCGGATATGTAATCCCTTGCTTAGCTGCGTAAGCATGGCTTATCAAAAATTGCAGGCTTCAAAAATGTGCATTTAAATTAGCGGGTACTGATAGGTAACTCTCCCTCTTAACTACCCAAATAAATCAGAAAACCTCTTAAGGCAGTTATCTAGACAGCACTGTACCATTTCTAGCTGGATCTATCATCCTTAAAAGGAGTTTATCGCTTTTCATCTCCAGCGATTTTTGTAATCACATCTTAGAGCTCTTGGTTTTTGTTGGAATCTGCATTTAGCAAACTTTAATAAGCCAAACCATGACCTGACGTTCCTCCCTTCCTGTTGAAGGGCTTAAGCCAATCCGTAGTCTTCCAATCAATTCTATCGTGAAGGGTGGCTATGGGAATACCGATCTCGTTACTCGATGCCCGAAAGCGTAAAGCATTCGTAAAGCCTTAAAAGCATTCGTTGATAAAATGAGTATTTTCGCTTCATTGTGTCTGAAATAACAAATTAGGGGCAAGCGCAAGTAGAAACATAGGGAAAGGCTAAAGTCCACTTGAGCGAACTGTTGGATACCCTATTAATCTTCCTATCCCTCATTAAATGGGCGTGACGAAAATCTAGGTAGAATTATTAAGAAGAATCTCCGTATTTTAAAATAATTATTTTTAAAAAACAAAGTTTTTGTAAGAATACGTCCCTTTAAAGTATGCATGGCCGAAACTTTATATCAAGAAATTATTCAAAACGATTTTAACTGCATACTTTGCAAATGATTTCTTCAAAAAAACGGTTTGTTAAAAGTGGGCGTGTGTGTGGGGGGGATTTAAAAAATATTTTTACATGAGCATTAAGGGCCCCTACAGAGTACCTACGAGTATATTACAAATTTCAGCTTCTTAGCCCAAACTTTAAAAAAAAAACGGTTTTTTGTAATGGTGGGCGTGTTAGTGAACAGGTATAAATAATCTCTTAACATTAGCATAACGGGTCTCTAGAGAGTAAGTATTACAAATTCCAACTTCCCAGCTCAAACTTTGACTTTTCGATAAAATTGTTTTTTTTTAATTCGTTTTTGTTTGAGGTTGTGGGAGCATGTGGTTAAAATTTCAGCTTTCTAGCTCCAGTTTAAAGGCCTCATATTTGCCGACGGACAGTCGGACATAGCTAGATCGACATTACTAACGATGCTGATAACGATAAGGTATGTTACAAACTATGAGTCAACATTAATATAGGCACCGTTGGAATAGGGTTATAAAATGACCGGTTAGTTCAAATCTAGCTTCATGAAAGTGTAAAACTGTTCGGACAAAGGAAGCCGACATTTATAGCTTCCTGAACCGAACACTTTAGAAAAATGCGTTCGAATATAGATAGAGACCCGAGGTTTTTGTTACGGTTTTTGATATAGGAAAGTAAAAACGATTTCAATTGCAATGATAATATTCATTGCCTGAACGGAAGAAAACAATTTTAACGATGTTAACTTTAGTGATCGAGATGGAAACTCGAAAGAATTTAGTTTCTTTTGTTCGAACAGTCACAGTATAATTAAATTATTAAGTTTTAAGATATAAAGCTAACTTAAATAAATTAGGTTAGCCTAACGAAAAACTTCTAAAAGTTAAGACTTACCTCAATTTTCACACCAAAACCAAGTTTCCCACAACATTTTCAACTTTTTATATTTTCTTTACCAAAATTCGAAATGGCCGCACTCTTTGTAAACTGTATTTGTTTTAATATTAACATAAATTGTACATAATACAAGCGATTGTCCCTAGTAAATTAAGGGAAATATATAAGGTTAGATTAGGAGGGTTGCATGCACAATAATTGTGTATCACCCAGAGGCCGATATGGCCTATTTTGAACATTTTAGTACATTTAACTAACAAAACCATTTGGATCTGTTAATAAATCTATTGATTTCTATTAGAGGTATCCCTGCTTAACCGCCTAAGCAGTCAACAACCGTGATCCCATGCAGGAAAACCGTCGTTCCTGGAGAGTCGGGCAGTAGCACAGGAGATGATCCGCAGATTCGTCGTCTGTAAAGATCCTTAGCCTTCTGGCTATGATTCCGATTATGCAGTGCCCGTTTAATCTCATGAATAATTAATCATGGTTAATCATGATATTTCTCTTACTATGTTCGAATACAACCGTCTAAATGGCCTCTAAATTCGGTTACAAATCGAATTATAAAAAAAGTAGAAGGTGTCCACTTGGTGAAGATTTTCGTCGGCTGTATTAATTTGCCGACCTGGAAACACGAGGGAATGTTTTGATGCATGAAGAAAAAATGAGAATTTTTCTGCGCTGTATAAGAGACTCCGGATTTTAAAAAGAAGTTGGGAAGAACATTGCTGTATCACTATATAGAGTATCTACAAAGTAAATACCGAATGTATAACACCTCTGAAAGAAAACTAGCATCCTTACGTCATCTGATCTTTTTACGTGTCGTACAGATACTAACACGATGCCAACCATAAGGTGTAACCCTCATTACAGCTCAGGCTTTCAGTGTCAGAGTATGGAAGAAAACTCTCATCATATTCCAAATGGTAACTAGAGTGAGCAAGTACACCCTCAGCTTAACTCCGTCCCACTAACGGAATGACGACCAACTATGTGTATGTGTGGAGTAACACCATCACTGAACATACAACATCTCAGAGTAACCTTAATACATGTCCTGAATATTTATGCATGTACAGGAGCAGGCACATCTCGCTGCACACTTTATTCACACCAGTGATCAGCACGCATTAGACAAAGAAAAGTGTATGCGGAAGTACACCCTTGCCGCATACACAAAGAGGACTGAAAATGATCAACGCATTGATTTGAGCGCGTCCTTTTGTGTGGTCAGGAGAAAACTCATCTTCGTGCTGCACCCCCTTTGTTAGGTTTAGCGGGCGCTGCGGTTTTCGGCTTAGGCTGGTGCTTTTTGGGCAACTGTTTTTGGCTTTGTTGACTTTGCATTAACAATGCTAGTTTCTTACCTTTATTTTCTCCACCTTCTTTATTCAGTGAACATGTTAACTAAAAAGGCTTTTGCAGCTCAAAGGCGTTTGCAGTGAGCTGTCAAAAAAATATCTGTATTTTAGCTCCGAGCGTTCTGCTTGTGTTTCTTTTTTCGCTCAGAGCTTGCTCGGAGTGCGCTCCATTAGCCTTGAGTAAAATGACCGTGTAGTTGGAGTACGATGCTGGCAAGCTGAACGAGGTCAGAGACAGACTGAAAGGAGGGAAAACAATTAAAATGACTGTTGGAGGTTGTTCATCTATGGCATTAAATGTAATACAGTTTTATAAAATGATTTTTATTTAATAAATAAATCTGTTATTAATTATTTTTTTTGTTCGTTTGTATTTAGTTGTATAAAATGTATGTCTAGAAAATTGTTCAACTTAATTTGCGTCCAACCAAAAAAATGTTTTTGCCACAACAATGCAAATCTCACGGTTTCAATTCAATTCGCGCAAAACGTATCACCCGCCATAGAAATTCGATTTTTTTTTGATTTGATACTGACGTTGTCGCAAAGTTCTAATGGTCAAAAAGAAAGATTCCAACACTCGGTTCTGTGTAGACCATCGCCAACTGAACAACGTCACAAAAGGGATACCTACCTCCAAGCAAGGATAGAAAAGGCGGTGGATACACTCTCCGGAGCAGTGAGTGAGGAGTAGCTACTGGCAAGTGCAAATGTATCCGGAAGATCGCAAGAAAACAGCTTACATAGCAGGTAGCGGCTGGCAATTCACAGTAATGCCAATTGGGCTGTGTAACGCGCCAGCAACCTTCGAGCGTCTTATGGAGCGTCCTTTGTTGGGACTAACGTGGAAAACATGTCTGGTCTACGTGGACGATGTCATCGTGGCTGGGGAAACGTTTAAATAACGTCGAAATAACTTGAAGGAAGTTTCCAGGTACAGTAAAAAATTGGCCGGTTCCCAAGGAAAAACACCAACTTTCTGGGACGTGCAACTTACTACAGATGGTTTCTGAAGGACTTTGCACTTTTTGCAGGGAACGCAAAGAGCTTGTATCAGCTAACAGAAAACAATTGAAATAGACAGGTGAATGCGAAACGATTTTTAAGGGACTCAAACACTAACTGTGAGATGCTTTCATTCTAGCGTGCCTACTTACTTACCTACTTCATTTGATACATCTGTATTTCATTCCACAAGTGCTGACGATATGACCGAACTTTTGGTAGTTCTTGTACTGTGAGATTTGAACTTTTCCCAGTGAACCTTCTGGTTCATCAGAAGATTTTTCTTGTAAACTGATGGAATGTCAGTATTTTATTTTTTAGTTCCACAACAGAGCTGTCTAATTTTCTGTCTGACCTGATCCTGTAGGGGCTTACCTAAGGTTCGTTTTTACATCAGCGGCGTCATAGCTGTTGTATACCTTTTAGAACCAGGAGCGTATTTTTGCCATCCTTCGCAGTATAGGTATTTAATTCCATGCGTTCCTTCTTCACAAAATCACGTATTTGGTGGTGTTTTTCCTTTGTTTTGGTTGTTATAACCGATTAAGTGTTGTTTATATTGTGGAACTTGAAGTTTACACCTTGACCCTTCAGGTACTTGCTGATTCCTGCTATAGTCAGTCTGATGTTAACGATTCGGGGCATTAGAGCAGAATGTACCTCTGCGACAGGTGCTTTGTTGCTTGATGGCCCTGAGGAAACTATTGTATCTGGTGCCTTTAACAACGCGTCATTGCTGGTCGCTGGCTTCTTGCATACTGGAGCCTTTTTTGTCGATGTCAGGCGGTGAATTAGAGGGTCTCCTCTTCACGTCATCTATGTCCTCGGAGTCCGGTGTTATGTCAGCCTCATTCTCCTTCTTGTCCACCCTTTTCCCCGGATAGTTCCTCTTCCAAGTAAACATCCTTGTCCTCTTCACCAATATCCATGTGGGTGATTTCGATTGGTTGCTCATGATCGCCTTCATAGCAAGTCAATGTCTCCAGCCTTGGCAAGCATGACTACCAAGAACTCTTTACCATGCGCTTTGATGCCAGCTTTAATCTGACTTATTTCTGATTCGAAAGCCAATTTGACATCACTCTTCCTCCTTTCCCTTTTCCGGGATATAATAATGGGTTCCCGGAATTTTGAATATATGAAAATATTAATCAAGGTAAACTTTTGCCGAGCCCTTTGTGTGTGAGTTTTAATATTCGCAGGTATTTTTGTAGCTTATTTCAATTTTTCTCCGCGCACAACCGTACTCGTCGAACCACTGATACTATGACCCACATGCGCAGATGATTTATATTATTTTATTTTCTATTGGATGAGCAAAAAGTCGACTGTGCCAACGACACGCGGTATTCCCAAGCGGTCCCCCATCTAAGTACTAACCACGCCCTACGTCGTTTAATTGCGGTGATCGGACGAGGACCGATTGACTTTTTGACTTTGAAATTCATTTTTTTATTCATTGTTAAATATCTACTTACATACTAGACAAAAATGATTAAACCTAACTTAAAATTAACAGGATACTTATTCTTATTTATTGGTCCTTATGTGAACGCTCTAAACTTAACTATATCTTATAATTATTGCCTTTCGGCCTACGAACTATTTTACGAACTAATCTTACATGTATATTCCTCGAGAAAATTTACTAAAACTCGGTATCATTATTGAGATTTTATATAAAACAAATTACAAACTACCTATTCTACTTACTTAAACTACTTAACGTATTCTAACTATAATTAGGATTCTGAGCACTCGTTGCTTTGCGCAACAAGTGGTCAAAATCCCAATTGCTTTCCGAGCGCCTGGCAGTCGTCAACGTGCATACGCGCCGCCGTGAGCCGATTGAAGCCTTACAGCGTCACTTCACTCCCGGAAGCACCACCACACGTTGGCGAGCCTGGCCTCTCCCAAAAACGCCCTAGCTAACTGAATCTAACTTATAAACTAAGAGGATGTTACCTAGAGTAACGCACCGTCCTGGGAGGGCATGTTGACCCCTCCCCCCTCAACAAGCCACCAAAATTCGGCGAATTGCTTTTCCGTGTCGAATCTATCCCTCTCCGATATTGCGGTACTAAAACGGAGGAGCTCATGAGCATTGGCGACGTCCCCGTCATGGAGGAGCCGCTTATCTCTCGCGCTGCGGTAGCGATGGTATAAGACCGGGATACCATCCCTCGTCTGTACCAGCCCTTTTGCATCAATATGGATAAATGCCTCCGGCGGGATAAAGCCAGACCGGAGCGTACTCTCTATGTACATTTCATTGGGGTAGTAAGCCCCAAAGATCAGACTATTGTCGCTAGCCATCGCCCTTGCAACGTGCCTTCGAGTCACCTTAATGAGGAAATTGTCAATCCTATTCAACTGAGCCCTATCGTATAGGACCTTGTTGGGATAGTATTTTATATAGTTGAATTCAGGCGTTCGGAACAACTGGAGACAGGTCCTAAGACATTGTCTCTCCAAAACCCGAATCTTTTCCATATAACTAGGCGCTATATTAAACCACAATGGACAACCATAAGCGATGATCGGCCTTATAAGGGCCACGTAGCAAATGACCTTCACTCTGGAGTCAAGTTGACTGCTATGAAACATTCTCCTTGTCAGAGCATAAGCCTTCTTGGCCCCAGCAAGACAAACAACTATATGTGTATCGAATTATAGATACCGGTCAAGCCAGATACCTAGATATCTAACTACGCTTCTCACCGCCAATGGCTGCCCATTTTGTCCAATAATGGCAAATTTCTTCCATTTTTTTTTGGTATCCCTAGAGGCCCCAGCCAATGGAGTTCTGAACAAGATTGTTTCCGTCTTCTGAAAGTTGATTTTCAACTTCCAGTCGTCGCAATATCGCTTAATTTGATCGAAGTCACGCTGCAAAAGGATATTAATGACCTCGATTTTAGGACCTGATCTGTATGCCACCAAATCATCGGCATACGCTATAGCATGTCTGAGTGAACCTACCAGATCACTCGTGTAGGGTGACATGGTCATAGATGCACCACCCCTTTTTCAAACGATCATAAGTCTTTTAAAATAAACTCTTGGTGCTCGGTTTTTTTATATTCATTCGATGGGTTATTTAAGTAGAAACGTACAAACTTAAATTTTTGATAGCGTCTGTCTTCTGAAAGTTAGCATAAATTTTTTGAAAAATGTGAAATGTCGCATGGTGCACTATGGTATGTACTGAATGCACCAATCGCGTGTGCAGAATGCACCAGGAGGGTGCTTATTGCACCACGGATTGAGTTTAATAATTAAAAAAACATAATTTCAATTAATATATCGAGTTTTATTGGAACAAAAATAACGTATAGGAAACACAATAAATAAAAAAATTCAAGTTTAATTAACATAAAGAAAATTAACAAAAATAAATTATTTAAAAAAAAAAAAAACAATATCACATAGAAAAAATTAACAAAAAACAGTTGTTCGAACAATGCTTTAAAATGCTTTAAAATAAATAGAATTAACGAATATTTAAATTGCCGAAATTTTCGCCAGATTTGTACGATGATTGCTGCCGTTTAGTTGGCCCTAACACATCAGGATCTAGAGGTAAAGCCTGACCACTAGCACTGACAATGCAACAAGTTGTAACTAAAATACCCCCTCAAGGCTAAAAATTCTAGTTCCCTCGGAAAATTCAGGATGCCTCTGAAGGATTTTAAATAGGTTGCCAAAAAACATTTCAACTGAATATTTGTTGAATGATATCGCTCGTGCTAAGCTGCATGCTTCATGTTTTTTTAAAGACAATTCTGGGTGCCTTCCCCGGAAGCCCCGAAGCCAATCTAGGCCAACCATTGAATTAGTTTTCCAGCTGGCTGGTATATTTTGCATCTGATTAATGGATGCTAGTTGAAAAGCTAAAATGCGGCATTCGGTTGCTGTTATTCCATAAAAAAATTTGGCGCAATAAGTAATATAGGATTTTAAAAATTCCTCCTGCCAGCCAGAAAGAAACTTCCTATGCGTATATTTTGCAGTCAATGATATTGTTGAGCTGGACATCTCTTATATTTTTTGTAATATCGTCGAACAGTATGGTACGACAGACCAACTTCTTTTGCAGCTCCTCGGAGAGACATTCCGATATCGATTTTTGGAGTGCTGCTCTTATCTGGTGTTTCGTATGAAAGCCTTTTTCGCGGCATCCTAAAAAAAAATTGCTCTTAAAAAAAATTATTCGCAAAATCGCTTAGGTGCACTATGTACTCGTACCATGGTGCATTTAGCACTATGCTTATGTGGAGCATTGCGCACCAACATGTATTTTTTGATAAAAATTTGAATATTGAGAAAAAACGCAACAAAACTATTAACTTCTTATTTAAAATATAAACGAAATGTCCGGATTAAGCGATTTATTAATTTTAAGTGAAGAAAAACTCGATTTAGAAGAAAATATTAAAAAAGTAAACTCACCTCGATTTTTTTGGTTTTCACTTGAATTTTACAAACCACTTTGCACACGTGCTCCAACAAGCACGGACACGACCAGACTGAAGCCTAACGCAGTTGCTTAATGTAACGGGTACATATAAATGAGGTAGACACCAATACAGCTACCAGTTTGCTGGATATAGCCGTGGTGCATTTATAACCACCTCATCCTAAATGTTAAACAGGATCGGAGAATTGACCGCCACCTGCTGTAAACCGTTTTTAATTTCAAAGACTCTGCTCGAAGTCACGTTGCCACATTTGACAACGAACTTCTTTCCCATTAGCATATTATAAATTACATATAGCAAAAGGTTTGTGCATCCCCCGCCTGGTCAACTTGTAGAAAAGTCCCTCTAACCATACGGTGTCGAAAGCCTTCTCAAAATCAACCAGACAAGCACCCGTGCATTGGTTCTTGCATTTATTCCACTGAATGTCGGAAACCAGTTTCGACGCGGCATGAATAGTGTCATGCCTCGCAATGAAACCAAACTGATTTTCCGGAATTATGTTATTGTCCTCGACCCACTTTAACAGGGCTCTATTGACAACCTTTTCAAAGACCTTGCTAATATTCGGAAGCAAGCTAATTGACCGGAGATTGACAGGGTTCGTCCTATCTTTACCTTTTTTCGGGATAGGGTGTACCACAGCTACCTTCCAATGCGCCGGATAATGTGCATTATTCAGCGCATTGTTAAACAGCGTGGTGAAAATATCTACAGCCTCCAAAGGCAGGTGTCTCAATACGACGTTTGAGACACCATCCATCCCCGCCGACTTTTTATTCTTTAGTGACTCGAAGATGCACAGAAGATCATCCTTCGACACGAACAAGTGCGATGCATCTCGGCCATTGGCGACAACTGCATTAGCATGGTTTTCAGCAGTGAATCCGTTATTCTCAGATCGCCAATTCTCAAGTTCGGTGCGGAGATAGAAGTGGCTCACCAGAGCCCTATTCTCAATGTCGTGGTTACGGCGAACAGGATTGTTCACCGTATACACGGCCTCGAAACAAGCGCCCAGCAAATCCACTTTCTCCTGTGAGTACTCGACCACAAAAAAATCGTCGTTTGAAGCGACACTTTCTGGACTTATTCCAGCAGTCAGTACTGTCTGTCTGTTCTCTGCTGTCTGGGAGATTCGAACACAAGGAATATCATTGTGATCTTTCCTCCTGAACAACTTATTTATCTGTGGGAACATATTCGGACTACAGGTTTTAATAGCCCGAATTTTATTGCCCCAATACAGACTTACAGATTTTCTGTAATTTTCTTTTATCAGCTGTTTCAGGATTCGGATCTCTGAATTCAGCATCCTTACCTCCGGGTCGTTGCGATCAGTAAATTGCCTGTACAGCCTCGAGAGCAGTCTACTTTTCTGGCGGTATAGTGCGTCGATTGTAGGGTTTCTGTACTTTTCTGTCTGGTCGTCGTCGGAGCGTCCTACCCGAGGAATAGTTCGTTCCATAGTTTGTTTGATGGCGTCGTTCATTTGCAATAAATGCCGATCAATGTCATCATTTGTCATGTTACTGTTTATCGGTGGGTCGATCCCACTCGAACGTATATCTCGCTTTAAAAATCTGAAGCGCGACCATTGTGCCCTCCGATAATCGAATGAACACACTGCTTCGTACTCCTCCAGCAGCGTTTGCTCCTTCGGGATCCGTATTGCGGCGGCGAGTCCGTAGTGGTCACTATCGTACTCAAACGCACGCAAACAGTTCCGCGTGTTTTGATCTATGTTCGTCAGTTGAAGTCTTGCGTCCGTTAAGGCCAAGTCCAGCAATGCACCGCTTCTTGGGAAAGAAGGGATATCCGTCACGTACAACTCGAGGTTGTACTCAATCATATTGAGGCGCCACCAGTCGTGAAACTGGTTGCCCCTGGGATTTGCAGTAACATTTCCCCATGCCGCATGTTTGGCATTAATATCTCCGGACGAGAACCGATTGACTCGACGTGGTATGGTCGTTTGCGAAATTCGAATTATACTAAATTTGTATAAAAAGTTACAAAAATATAACGCATCCAGACGCAAACGAACGCATCTCGAAGCATACCAACGCATACCAACACCTACCAACGCATCTCAACGTATACCGATCGTCATGTAAGATAAAATTATGCAAGTAATTATAATATTTTGTCTCCCACGCATCGCAACGCGTGCCAACGCATCTCGACGTAGACCGATCGCTCTACATGCAATCGCGTAGAACAATAACATTATGAAAGTAAAGAGAATAGGTATTAAGTCTCTCACGCATCATAACGCAAAAAGAGTTTAGTTCAAAAAGTGATAACTGGCATAGAACTATTGCGATTTGTTACATATTCTCAAAAATATATTGTAGGCGCTCTAGGTATTCATTTCGGAACGTGTTTCCACCCATTGTTGCTATTATACGTCACATAGATATGCCAACACTAGATATATATTTGGGTAGGGAACAATACATAGAAGTGCACAATACAAAAATTATCCACATATATAACACACATTATGAATAACAGCAGGTAAAATGAAGCGACTTGGATGAAATTTTAACAACAACAACAACATTGCTGTGTGGTTACTTGATAATGCTTGAACATACTTGAAGTTACTTCAAAATGCTTAAAGTTACTTGAAAATGCCGGAAAATTTTATATCTGTGAAATCAGAGAATGCAATGTCGAAAAATTTAATTTTCCGATTAATATGTATAACAGTCGACTTTGTTTTTTTTTTCAACTTATAGAATAAATTGGTCGAATTTCGACCATGGGGCGACCCCTAGTATAAATAAAACATACAAACGCGTTCATTTGACGGAGATTCAACTGTTGTAGGGGATGGAAAATTACATTTCTGAATTGTATTTAAAACTGTTCTAAAATTGTAGTGAAATGAAGCCAATTGTATTGAAAACTCTTTTTTGCATGAAAATAATATAAAGTGAATTCAAAGTATTAGTTATGTAATATTTTTTTATTTTTAACTCAAAGTATATTTTTATACAATACACAATCAAAAATAAACATAAATAACTTCGTAACAAAAATAATTTAGTTTTTACATTTCTTCATTTTTTACACAGCTTCAGTTTTTACACATCTCTAGTGTAGTCTATAGGCTCTTCAAACAGATATGGCTGAAATGTAATTTTTTGGGAAAATTGCATTTGTGACTTCGTAGAAAACGTAGATAACTGTAGCAGACGTAATTAACATATGCCATGTGTAGTTGTTCAGATTTCAATTTAACATCTTAACGTCACTGGCGTTGACAGGACAATCAATTGGTTTGACAACTACTAGAAAGTAGTTTCCCTGCAAACTACGCGTAGTTAAGAATGAAGATTACGTGAGGTAGTTTACCCTGCCATCTCTGGTGTTCAAGCTTTATTCCCTCATTTTGCACATTTGTGTTCCAAATATGTATAGGGGAAGGCGGGGCATAAGGATTATTGTTAATAAAAACTCCAAAAATAGTCTGGGGATATCAGAAGAACTGTTATTTGAAAGAAAGTTTATTAAGGAATACGAATAAATAATACAGTTTGTCAAAAATAAATAATTTAGTATTTTTTTGTACTTTAAATAAATCATTCAATTTGGCCATTGTGCCCCGTTGCTGGGGCACAATGGGCATAGGTGGGGCATGATGGGCACGGACCTAAATTGGATTGCAACGCGAGCATATGTGTGTAGATTCATCATCAATATCATCCTCTCCAGCACAAGAACAATGAGCCCACTTGCCACAAGCTCTACAGGAAACCCATCCCTCTGTGGACTGGGAGTATAAATACCCGCAATACAAGCACTCCTCGTCTTCTTCGCTCTCTGAACTTTCTTCCTTCCTGTGTTTTTTTAATTTGGTGATTCTTTTTTTCTTTTTCACAGTGGGGGGCTTGGACTTGGTGATTTCGGCCTCTAACTGCTTTTTGTATGGAGAGCTCGTTATGACTGCTGTTTTTCCTCGGCGTTTAGAATTTCTTTTCTTTTGCGGTGCTTTGGGAACTGCTACGATCTGAGATGGTGAAAAATTATGGAAAGAAGTTGAGGGCGTTGGCGCATCGTTAGTTGCCAAAACAGGGTCTGGAGATGCATACATTGGCGTCGGTATAACGGATTTGGGAGAAGATGATGGCGTGGATGGATCATTCATTGCCGTCATTGCTGTTATTGGAGCTTCTGTTATCATCAAGGGATCAGTGGTTGATGAGTCTATTGGTGGCACTTGTGAAGTCTGTGAACATGGGCCATCAAAAGTTTTTTCTTCCAGAACGGTGGGTTGCTCCTCTTGTGGCATGTCCGTGGTTTCGCAAGGCAAAAAGTCACGGTCTTCGAATATATCTGAGTTTATCGGCCATATTCCGGTCTTCAGAAAGCCGTTTATCGCAACTGGCATTGTAGCAGATCTTAAATAGGCTTTACCAAACAATTGTCCTACCTGATAGTGTGTTACCGTTCTTCCAGGGTGTTGTCTGAGCCATTTCTTTACTTCGTCTCCATAATATGAGCTCAAAGGCTTCATAAAGCTCACATCCAAGGGTTGCAATCGATGAGTACAGTGTGGTGGAAAACAGAGCATAAAAACACCACTAGCCCTTGCAAAATCGATGACTTCAATGCTTTTTACATGACTTGCATGACCATCCAAAAGTAACAAAACAGGTTGGTCTTTGGTTGCGCGTGACCATTCAACAAATCTTTTGAACCATTTCAAAAACAGATCCTTTGTTATCCATCCATTTTTGTTACATTCTCCCCATGAATTGAGCGGTGTTCCATCCATCAGCTCCGCCTTCATTCTTTTTCGAGGGAAAATAAACATTGGTGGCATATATGACCCATCGGCGCTCATACAAATTTCCACGGTTAAGAGTTGCCCTCGCTCTGAAGAAGATAACGATCCCACTTGTTACCTCCCTTTAGTTGAAAACATTCTTCCCAGGCTCTTTGCAACGGTAGTGATCCCAGTTTCGTCTACGTTAAATATCTTGTTTGACAAAAATCCATATTTTTCGATGCACTCCTCCAGTAAATTAAAAAAAATTTCGACAGCGACGCGGTTAAACCCCATAGCCCGAGCCGCAGATGTTGCTTCCGGTTTTCTTAATGAAATTGTTGAATTTCGTTTTAAAAAATTGTCTTTTCCAGCAATGCACCCCACAGCATCAAAGTTATTGGTCAACCCATTTTTTTCCGCCAGCTCATACGCCAGTTCACGAAATTCTTTCATCGAAAAGCCAAATAAGCGCCCTTCCATGTCTTTAAGATATTCTGCCAACTCTTTTTCTTGGTCCTCTGAAAAAACGGGCTTAAAATTTCCCATTTTTGTAACAAGAAGTGGACGGTCGGGGTTTTGATCCGCTTTTTTTATAAATCTTTGCAATGTGCTTCGAGGAATTTCATAATTCCTAGCAGCAGCCTTACAGCTCATTTTTTTCGACTTCACATCTTGAAAAGCTCGTAGCATACTGTCTTTGCTCCATTCTTGCCTCTTGGTCTTCCTCACGTAATTTCGAACCATCTAAAACAATATAAAATACTGATAGAAACGAATAGAAATGCAAATTACATTAGTATAAAGTAAATGGGGCATAATGGGCACATATGCCTATCATGCCTCGCCCAATCTGCCCCAAACCTCTTATTAAATACATTGAAAAAATAAGTTAAAAATGTAACCTTAATGAAAAAACAAATTAATTTATATAAACTATATTCACTTACCTTGGTATGAAATAAAAACAATCAATTATTCACTTGACCAGTTTCCCAAAAAATACACTTTAAATCACCTCAAAATAATATAAACTCTATGCAAAAACTTGTTTTGCTCAAATCACAAAGCAACTGCCACTTTAATTAAAAAAAGGGTTTTCCCCAAATAGCGAGTGAAATATCAGAGCAGTTAGGTTGTTTTTCAAAGTTGCCACTTTACTCAATATAAAAATACAAAGGGGGGCCCTTTTTGCCCCGGGTGATCATTATGCTCCGCCTTCCCCTACCAAAATTTCCATATGATTGGAATAATGGGTTCAGAGCGGCGGGTTGTACAAAATTGAATACAGTCAACGATATATGAAAGATTTAAAACAAATAGACGTGTCGATCGTTAATTGATTCGATTTTCATCTTTTTTTGTTTTTTTGAGAAATACTAACAAACTAACTGCGGCCACCAAGGAGCGAAACAACAAATACTGTATATGTTACAAATTGACAACCACAAATTCAGTGAGATAAACTCACCATTTTTAAATCCACATTGCTTTCTGCTTTAAATCACTTTGCTGAATGCACTTAACACTACACTTCCAACTAGTAAATTGGTAGTTTTTCAACACACGGTCTTCACTTGCGATAAATTGATAGTATACGAAGGAGCGGAATTCCCCAGAGTAGAATCTAGCCCCTCGTTGATTTTGATTGGAATAAGGCCTTTGTGATGCACATAACAATGACCAATTTTGTCCATGTTTACAACGAACAAATACTAAGCAACTTCGCGGCCTTTCGGAAATTACGACAGACATTTTTTTTAAAAAAACGCTTGAAAATTCCTTATCTTTTTTCCTAGAAAAAAATGACAGACCTTTCTTGCAATCTTTCCAAAAAAAAAAATGCCTTTTTTAGAAATGGAAAAAGTACCTTAAAACTAATTTGGAAGAAATGCCAGAAAAAATTCCGGCTTTGTTCCAGTTCATGTTTTTAAAAAAGAGTCAGAAAATTGTATTTTGTATCAATTGTTGTAAGAAATAAACAGTCTTACAGTCTCCGGTTGTGTATGTTATTTTTGAATAAAAGATTAACTTTAGTTGTTCTTAATATTTATTTTCTTCATAAATGTCACAACTTTTTTAATTTTGTTTTCCGTTCGCGACGCGTTTCAAAGCTCCTGCTTCATCTTCATTGACATAGTACTCGCCCGAAGATGAAGCAGGAACTTTGAAACGCGTCGCGAACGGAAAACAAAATTAAAAAAGTTGTGACATTTATGAAGAAAATAAATATTAAGAACAATTAAAGTTAATCTTTTATTCAAAAATATTAGTCCTGTTGGCGGTGCTTTTGTGTGCGTTGTCATTTAGTTGCTTTCTAGTGTTCATCAGTGACTCTTACGTTGTGAAAATGAAATAATAACAAAATTGATATTTTTCTCCTTGAAATTGTAGGTAAGTGGCAATCAAAAAAGTGGTTAGTTTTTCTACGTTATCGCACAAAAATAAGTGTTTTATTTGTTTGATGACTTTCACTGCCAAACTCGCTCATGTTTAAAAACAAAATTTCTTTCTCTTTTCTTTCTGGCCCAATTACCAACGTTTCTGGCGTGTTTTCAAAACAGTTTCTGCTGTTTTTTTTTTTTTAATTTTGCCTTAATAAATATAATGCGGCATAATTTTCGGGCGCCAACTTAGCGTCGTCGAATTTCAAGTTAAAGGTTTGTACTTTCTACCAAATTCTTTCTTTTCAAGTAACAACCGCCAAATGCAAGTATGTCAGGCCGGGTACTTTAAGGACTATCCTCGTATTTCCCAGCGATAAAATGGTTTAACATTTTTTTTAAATTATTTTAATCCTATTTTTTCTGCTCGGATATGCTTGTGACTATTTAAAAATTCCAAAATGGCATTAATGGTGTACACATGCAGGAAGTTAACCAATACCAGAATAACGACGCGAGGGAACCGAAACATATTTAATTGGGAGGAGCAAATTTGATTCCTTCGATTTTCAATAAATAACTCCGCGCTCTTAATAATTCATAGTAAAAATAAAATAATTCATGAGTAAAATTGCATACGCACGAATCTTAATGTCAATCCACAATCACCCTTTGGCGGAAGCATGGCTTTCGTTACGTCCAAAGGCTTTGTGCGTGTTTTCACCTTTGACAAAAATTCTAATTATGGCCAAACGCACGAATCCTAAGCCATGACAATTCATACATTTCTCCATACTTTTCTCTACCTTTGCGTTGACACACGGCACTTTACATCAACTTTACGTTACGTAGTGGTTTTGGAATGCCATTATGAAGTTGAAGCAGAACGCAGCTTTGTGACAGGTTTCCCTGATTTCGTACGGTTTAACTTTATGCGTTTATCAACTCGCCGCCCCACAGAGTGATTGTATTTCGGCCAGAAGTTCATTACAATTATTCTTTTATGTCAAGCCTAAGTAAACAGTTTCGCTGAGTTCCTACTAAACCTTTATTTATTCCTCATTTTTAATGCATTTGGAGAAGCCCCAAAAATGAGAATACGATGAAATATACCGAAATGTAGGAAAAAATGGGCGAACAATTAAAATCCTTTCGCATTTTTCAGAGTGTTTTTGACAGTTTTTCATTTTTTTTGTTTTGGTTTCTATTGTTGCCTCGTGAATTTTTTTTTGGTAAATATTTTTAGGAAAAATAATATAAAATGCACTTTTTGTTGCTTCATAACTTTTTTTAATGAAGTTTGTAATTAGTGCCAAAAAAATTAAATAAATAACTAAAAGTAAACAACTCAAAGCAATAGTGTTGTATATTATGTCCTTTTCGCTCAAAATCAATCTGTCTTCCTTTTTTGCATTTGTGGCTGACATTTACGCATTTTTAACGCTTTAAAAATTATGAAAACAAATAGTATCACACCAGCATACATACTCGTATCATTGCAATTCAAAATGTCTTTGCATTAGACTGCGATGCAAAATGGTATTGCATAAGAGCTTTTGTGATGCAATGCCGCTATTTTCGTTTACACTGCGACTTAAAACGTTATACATAGCATCACTACAATAGTAATGTTGAGTAAGGGAACGCTTAAGTAGCAGTAAGTCGGCAGTACTGCATTTAGAAATTCAGCTTTTATTTATATTTTCCACCGTACCGAAATTCAAAACTTAAGCTCAGATTTTCGTAGATTCGCCATTCGTTTCGTGCTTTATTAAATCGAACAAGCTCTTCATAAATCTGCTGCTCTATTAATTTTGAGGGCTGCATAAAAAGGTTGGAACTGAGATCAAAATATCAAATACCAAAACAAAAAAATCAACAGTTCGTTGCACAATATTTGAACGTTGTCTTAAACGTTAACTTGTAAAATATGGACTTTAAGCAAAATAAATAAAACGAAATGATAACTTTTCAAAAGGATTAAATTGATTTTGATATGCATAGGTAATGCTCGTTTACATTACAACTTTGAAAATGTTGCTCGTAATACCTCGAATTTAATAACGCACAGCCCTTCATCGTTCGAAGAAATTCCACCTGGCTATACTCTTATTTTAGTACTTATTTTGACTTTTCTATCGTGCATGCATACTCACGAATACACGAAACACGATGTAATGCAAATAAACCAATGACGTCACTAAAAAAATGGCAGTTCCTCCAATACACCAGCAAACAGCTGATATATCCGCTGTACATACAAATTCGTTGGGTCTATCAAGGGGAAATGTGCATCACAAATGCAATGAAGTTTTTTCATTTGCTCGGTTCCACTTGTACTTACTAGTTTTATATTTCGGTTTCAATTTTTCATTGATACAGTTGGTAGTTCAATCTTGCTTTTTGTGCTTGAAATCGTGTTTTTACCGAAAAGGATACTTTATTTTGTTAGTATATCGAAAAAAAGAGAAAACCTTTTATTTGAGTAAAGTATTGAATCAGGGAAGGAAAGTAAATACAAAGAAACGAATGAACCTGATTCATTTCGCTCGCAGTGAATACAGTAAATACCAGTTAGCCGGAGGAGAATTAATTGGAACGGTTTTAGTACTCCTACCGTGTTGTCTGTCAAGTACGCAGTAATCGCATTAAAAACAATAAATTGTAAACAAACTTGATTGTGCAGTGAATTTTAAGGAACAATTTTGCAAACTAAGCAGTTCATTTATTAAACAATTTAACGACGTTAGGTTTTTTTTGGAATTCTCTTATGTAATTACCGGAAGATGTGATTGTATGTTGCGTGTAATTTGTGAAAAGTCTAATTAAAATAGAAAGTCTGAATGACGGACATGATGACCCAATCCCTATTTTCTTTAGTTTGCCGTTCGTTTGTTTAGTGTTGTGTCAAAGAAGTAACATATTTCGCTATGCATGGTGATTTTTCATTAACACCATTGAGTTATTCAATAATATTTTAAATCAAGAGATTTCTGGCAAAATACATTCACGTTCTTTCTTTAGAAATGAAGTGAACAAAATCAATACAATGAGAAACAATAAACAAATTTTACAATCCACCGAGAAGGGGGCGGTCTATTGAAGTAATGGTTTCCATTGATACTCCTGCCCTTTACTCTGCGTGCAGTTTTTAGACAAAATCCATATTGCATGCAATGCCTTACTGTGTGTCAAGACTGCACCAATGATGTATGGATTTCCAATGTCAACAAAATGTTGTGACATCATGTTAGCCTGGTCTATTGTAAATGTAAACTGAAACTTTTGCTAGATAGAAGACCCAATTAACTTCATAATAATGACAAAGCGTGATAAGCAATTTAAGTGCTTACACTTGTAACTCTGTTTAAATTGCTAGTTGTTGTTACTTAGATTCAAGCGCATGTGGGTATATTTCATATTTTGGTGAAGAAATATTTACTAATATTTGCTTATTTGTGCACTTTGCATGCATAAGTGTTCCCACATGGATCCTGTCCATATTTTCGAAGTGTTTTGATTTCTTACAGAATCTCTGTGTTACAGTGGCATTCTGTGTATTCCCTAATCTTAATGCGATGGATGAAATTATGTATATTAGAAGCTTTTACACGCGTCTGGCTTTGCTGCCTGCACCATAGAAAAATAAAGTCGACACCAGCATGTCAAGCAACTGTTAGTCATTGACGAATCTTATCCATGTGTTAATTTTTCATATAAATAACCTGGCACTATACAAATTGTTTTAGGAAATTTTAAGGCTTATAGAAGTCAATGAATGCCGTGAGTATGCCTTATGTTGGGCTGGCTATTCTACCCGATATTTCCTTCTTCCTTAACATAATCCCTCCACTTTTCCAGACATTAATACGAATGGAAGAGTGATTCCCAAGTGCGAAAAGTTCAAATATCTGGGATCTATGATCTATGCACCAACATTAGCAGTTGATTGGTCTTGGTTACGAAGTGATTCAAAATTTGTATCGACAGTCAGATAGCCATCAAAGCCCTCACATCCAGCATAAAAAGCTTTAAGGCAGTGAGCGACTATCGTCACATATCTCTTAACGAGGTAGCCACACAGTTTAACATCACGATTTGCTGGATACCAGGACGTAAAATTGTCCAATGGCATTGTGAATCTGAAGAATTGGGTAGACGAAGCTCTTCCGGTACAAAGTATAATTATAAACAGCAATGAAGCACCAATGTCGTCTGCTAAGAACTTTATCGACTCCCATCTGCCAGTAAAGCAAACTGTAAATCGAGGTAGGTTAGGGCTCACTTATAGCAATACTTAAATAGTGGAACAGTAAACACATTGAAACGACCACATCATTTCTGTGAATTGACTGAGAAGTTGAACAATAAAAGTTGTCTTACGGACAAATTAATGAATTCGTTTCTTTCAAAAGAGCCCAATATTAGCTCCCCTTTCTTCTTATCATCCAGCACTCGGAACCATAAAGTGGGACCGTTAGGATTGAGGAGTTTTGAACCAATTTGTTTTGCTAAACCGAAGTAGCAGCGGTTTCCTAAGGTAATTCTCCGCCGGATCTCCACTAAGATCTCATTCGTGGAGTTGATGTGTTATTCTTGAATAGCGCGACAGTTAATGCCGAACATTGATCCTGACCATAACTGGCTCTAGCATCATGCTACGTGCGTTAAGTCCATGAATCCACTTATTTACTGCCGCTATTCAACGAAAACAATATCTTGCGATTTGACGCCACTCGATTACTTCTATGGCTACACTAAACCTCTGGCATATTCTTATCAACCGCAAACTATACAGGCATTCGAAGCAAAGATTAAGCACGTTATTGGTTAGATAGAACCTCGAATGCTCGAAAGAATGATTCAAAATTATACCGACTTCCTTGACCGCTTTGTCGGAAGCTGCCGATGAGGCCATATGCCTGAAATCGTGTTGCAGAAATAGGGCTGTGAACCATTATTCGAAATGAATAACGTTTTTGATTCAAATTCATTTCGCGTTATTATTTAAAAGAAAATTATATTGCTTCTTAAAAACAATCTGAGAGGAAATATAATGAATGGAATGTAGATTGTATTGCGATGAATTATAAAGAAAAAATATTTACCTTAAATTACAGAAACATGAAATAATTAAAAAAAAAACAAACACTACTGAACTTAATACTACTTCCGTCCGGATATACCGTTTAACCAGCTTTAGTTTCTTTAAACACTGATATGCCTTAAAATGTTCGTGGAATTGATTTTAAAATAGTGATCAAGCATGGAGTAACAATTTGTGTTAAAAGAAACCAATTTATAGTTCCTCCTGCATGGCCGTATTGCAATGCCCCCTAGAATAAGCTATAACTATTGTTTGACTTTAAAATGCATGTCACATGTACCAGCTCGTCTTTAGATGACGACTCACTTACATCAACTGACAGTGCTGGCAGGTTTTTGAACAAGCCGGCTGATACTACTAAAAAAGTATTACCCACTAAGCTGATAAACAGAAAGCTAAAAACCAGAAGCCTTTACAGCTTGTCAACGCCGCACGAATTCGAAGAAATTCAATTGCAGCAGAGATCGGAATCAAATATCCAAGCACTCTCCGACAAGATCTCAATTCTCAGTGAAAGAAAAGCAGCAATATCGCTTGTTCATAAAATTAATGATAGCAAATATCCATTGAATAGCGGTGACACCCTTTATGATGTACAAAAGTGTAGAGTGTTAGAGGATGAATCGACTATAGAAGACAATCCACCTACGGCTACATGTTGTAGCAGGAAATCATTTAAATCGGTGCTGGGAAAGCTCGGTTTTTTGAAATCTACACAAAGCTCATTAGGTCTTGAAGCCGAAGACAATCTCATGTCCGATAACAATATACGTCGATTGTCACAAATCAGACGGCGACGAAATTCCTTCTATTTTTCTGGTAATTTTCAATTTGTATTACAATTCGAATATAAGTTACATTTCCTTTAAGTTTACAGGATCGTTTGTAACATTTTAAACATCTTTTTTTTGTTTTTACAGAAAACGAAAGAAGAATCCGGGCCAATGACAGAGAGTTTAATGCGCAATTTAAATACACTGTAAGTGAAAAATTACAGATCTATATATATATATAATGCTCATACTTTGCATTTCTATCTCTTATTTCAGAACAACTACATAAAAACGTCCAAATATAGCTTCTTAACTTTTTTACCACTCAATCTATTAGAACAATTTCAACGTCTTGCCAATTTCTATTTCCTGTGCCTTTTGGTTCTTCAGCTAGTACCGGCCATTTCATCGTTAACACCAATAACAACAGCGATACCACTGATAGGAGTATTGACTTTGACTGCTGTAAAAGATGCGTACGATGATATTGTAAGTATTATTATTTAGAATGTTCCAGGTCAAAACTATATATGAGCCTAACAAGAAAGAAGTATCCAAACAAGTTGGGAAGGCAGTCGAAAATTTGAAAAAACCAAGTGGTTGGGCCATACGAAATACCTTCTGAGGTCTGGAAGTGTATGGGAGGCATCGGGTCCACATGCTTGTGACCATACCCCACTATAGACCTGTCTTTGAGATCAAAACGTAACGTGGATGTTGCAATTTTCATTGCCGTTTTCCATTCTTTTTTAATCGCGGAGCACTTTTCTGCTTTTGCCATGAGAAAGCTGAAAAGTGTGTGTGAGAAAGAAACAAGCTGTTATTCATTTCTCTTCTTTAATGGGTGGCGTATGTTGTTGTTCCCCATGGGGATTGAACCTGCACCGAACGATTCACAAGCCAACACACTAACTTGTACCCTTATAATGTAAACACAGCGCAGGCATTTCTTTGGTTTGTTGCTGCAAGCACCAAGTGGTATATGATTCATTGCCTGTTTTTAGTTGCTACTTGCTACATGAAAGAAAAGAAGGATGGGATAGAAGTTGTGTGCTTTTGTAGGGTTTTTGTATCCGCAGGTGGCGCCTCAATTGCTTTGTATTGTTGTGTGTATTCATTTTGTTTAAAAATCATGGCCCTCGAACTCGGGACCTTAGCGAATACACTACCATCGCTACCCTCTTTGAGTATCATATGAAAATTATACCCCTCTAAAAGGGACTATGCGCAGTCATTTTGAAAAATGCAGGCACATGTGGCTAATAATTTACTTTTCTGGCAACGTGCAAAATTTCAAATCAACTAACAGTTCATGAGTTCTCGTATTTTTGGTTCAAAGTCCTCTCCGAAAGAGCACGTGATGAATTCATTAGACTGAGTCAACGGTGTCGTCGACAGTTTGGATGACTTATGACCTTGCATGAGCTGCTTTGACATATTGACAGCTGAGATCTGTAAGGATTTTCAAGACTAGTCAGGGTGTTGAAAAGAGATGGTCGTGGATGAACCCTCTATGGACCAACGGCAGCTCTCACATTCCCAAAGTAGGGTTGAGTCCCAAAAGGTTTTGACTTCATATTTACAGCATAGCCCGTTGAATCTTTGTGACTTAGCCTAGGCACTGGCACCATCCAATCTAGGATAGAACACACGACAAGGTGAATAATCACGCGAGAGGACCTAACCTAACCTAACCTCCAAAAGATTTCGATGCAGTTTGCATGCAATGTCAACAGTTCCAACGCAATTTGAATGAATCCGATGCCAAAGAAAGTGTAGATAACGCAACCTGCTTGCATATTATGTGCAACAGTGAAGCAAAGCAATTAAGGGAATATTTCCCCCCGTATGTTCGTATATTACGAAAATATATTTTGTTTAGAAATATATGTAGTCGATTTTGTGTAAAAGAAAACGCGGTATATGGTTACTGTACATAAACGTCAATAAATTGAAGCTTTCAATGTGTTTATACCTATTCTAAGGACATATTAATTTTTTCTCATAGTTTGTAACAAACGCTAATAAACGCTAACTAGATCCCTACAAGTTACTTTATTCGTGAATCGAGATCAGCATCGATAGTAATGTCTAGCCATGCCCGTCCGCATCCGTCGGCAGAAAATAATGCCTTAAAACCCGAAAGCTGAAATTTGAAGCATATACTCTCTAGGGGCCAAAATAATCAAGTGTAGGCATTTTTGAAATCCGCCCATATCTCAAAAAAAAAAATTTACCAAAAAATCGATATTCCAGATAAAAAGCTGAAATTTGCAATATACATGTTATATATCTCTAGGGCTGCTTAATACTCATGTGTGAAGATTTGTCTAATCCGCTAAATGGCACATTTTATTGAAGATGCATGCACCCTTTTTTGGGGATAAAATCTTTTAAACAATGTACAAAACAGTAATTTGTAACAACATATTATGTAGACTACATCATTTTTAACAACTCACCCATACTAACTATTTTTACCATGCCCACTTTTTGGGGAATAAGAATAGGGTATCCAACACTTCACCGTTCACCCAAGCGGACTGTAGCCTTTCCCTCTGTTTGATAAATTGCAAGCTGAATATGTACATAAAATACGAGTATATGCATTTAAAAGCAATCAGAAATAAGACAATTTAAGTTAGATTAATGGAAAATAAAAAAGGGAGACAGAACTGTCCTTGTGTCAAAGCAATGGCCTGGCCCTACAGGTTAGGGGATGCGACATCGGAGTAATTGCCTACAACGTATAATTTATGAGAGACACGAGGAGCCTCGAATAGTGAAATCTGAAATGGCAACCAGTCTCTGAACGTCAATGGGACTACGTTTTGAAAGTATGTATCTGGAACGTCCGCACGCTGTATGTACGCGCCAGACGCTAATGAGTCTGAGCACTAATATTAAATATTGAATGTTTTAGGGTTCGACTACTACCGACCCTATCGATTTTGCAGCAGATCCAAGTCTAAGGATCCACACAGCAACCTGACGCTAATCGAAGCGAGTCAAGTCTATAACATCTTAAACGTGCACACATTTCGAGTGGCAAACGTCAACTCTGACCATTTGTTGTGCCTTGATTTCGACTGTCCAACGAGAAGGAATTGCGAACTGCCCAAAAGAAGAAAATCGACGTTGGACGCTTTTGCACACCTGGTTGAAGTGGCAGTCGACCGAGACCGACGCACTGAAACCAATGAAAGGTAAATTGTGATATGCACACCTGGAGTAGCAAACACACACTCATACGCAAACACCTACTAGGTATGCGGATGATATCGACATCATCGACCGTTCACAGCGTGCAGTGGCGGCAAGCGAAATTGGTCTTGAAGTTACTGTGGACAAGAACAAGCACATGATACCAACAAAAACCAATATCTGTCCACAGCAAAAGACAAAACGTCACTATTGATAGCAATAACTTCGAGGTAGTTAAGGGGTTCCTCTACCTTGGAGTAAATACCAGCTCTACAAATAACTCCTTAGTGGAGATGCGACGGAGAATTACCCTAGGGAAACGCGGCTATTCGGTTTGGCAAAACAAATGGGTTCGAAACTCCTGCCCGGAAGGACTAAATGCATGCTTTTGCGAACATTATTCATGCCAGTTCTGCTTTATGGCGCCGAGTGCTGACGACAAGCAGATACGAAAATACAACCGCTTACTCTATGAGCTGTACCAAAATGTGAATGTAGTCCACAAAGCTGAAGCACTTTCACTACTTTGGCTCGGCCGCATTGATCGAATGGGTCGGAGGATGAAGGTGCTGATGCGTAAAGCAAGTGTGGCCTTAACAGAGATGAGCAAAGTTAGTATTAGCATTGACCTTGGTAATAATGGGTATATGGCGACCAGTTTTACGCCTGGTTCGTTTTTTTTCGTTTTTATGGTTCTTAAAAAATCCCTCCCACTGTATATGTTGAAGAAGAGTTTAGACAGATAAGGCATTGGGGTTGAGTGTCAATGGTCGTAAACAACCTAGATTTGAGTAGATATTGTGTTACTTCCAGAGCAGAACACAAAACTGAGATGGAAAATCGACCTCACAAATGATTTGTGATCACGATGGGTTTAATTGAAAATCTTTTTGTTGGTTAACACAATTTCTGAAGTCACTTTTTTGTACGAGTCTATGACAACTATATATAATATCTGTGGTCACCTATCCATATGTGAGATGTTATAGAGCTTTTCCACGGGTAGGACATTCGTATAACTTGCACTTATAATAAAGAACTAGTAACTTAATTCGTCTAAATTATTTGCCTTACGTCTATTTTTGAATACTTCAGCCGAAACCAATAGTGCGTACCGCATCAACTTAAATAATAAAGGGCCGTCGTATAAGTTGACATTGGTGGTTAAAGGCCATCGTTATGTATATTTCGTTTTACAATTGTTTGAAACAAATTATCTTTCATTGTTAATATTTGATCGTTTTCTTACATTTTAGCAACGACATCTGTCAGATTCCCAAGTAAATAATAGAAAATCAAAGACTCTGCGAAACGGCAAATTAATTGATGAAAAATGGTCAGGTGTTCAGGTAATGTACTATTTATATTTTCATTAATTATTTCTTCCCCGTTTACTCTACGACGCGTGTAGCTTTTCATAGTCATAAAGTCGATAAATCAATATTGACTTTCGTATCTGTGTCTTCCCAGGTTGGAGATGTAATCCGTATGGAGAACAATCAGTTTGTTGCTGCCGATATATTATTATTATCAACCAGCGAACCGAATGGCCTTTGTTTTATAGAGACCGCTGAGCTGGACGGCGAAACAAATCTAAAGTGTAAGCAATGCATAAACGAAACAATTGATTTAGGTCAAAATCATAACTTACTTTGGAGTTTTAATGGTGAAATAATCTGTGAGCGGCCAAACAACCATCTCAATAAATTCGATGGTATTTTGGAAATTACAAAAAATAAATAATTGGTTTTACTAAAATTGAAAAATATCATCTTCAGGCACACTTATATGGAACAATCAAAGATTTGCCTTAGACAATGAAAAGATTCTTCTGCGAGGGTGTGTACTAAGAAATACACAATGGTGTTATGGCGTAGTCGTATTTGCCGGTAAAGATACAAAGCTCATGCAAAACTCTGGAAAGACGCAGTTTAAGAGCACAGGTGTAGATAGACTTTTGAATTTTATTATTATTGGTGTAAGTCTTAGAATATACATAACAATTGAGTCAATTGTAAGCTAAAATTTTTCTCGTTTATAGATTGTGCTTTTCCTTCTCTCAATTTGTGCGTTCTTTACGATTGCTTGTGCAATCTGGGAAGTTCTCATCGGACAACATTTTCAGGTAGAATACCTTCAAATCGTTTCTGATAAGTTTGCTTAGTTTGTGTTTCAATAGGTTTTCCTACCGTGGGAGAATTTAATTCCTAAGGAAACTGCTCAAGGTGCCACTGTTATTGGATTACTAGTATTTTTTTCTTACGCAATCGTCCTCAATACTGTTGTTCCAATATCTCTCTACGTTTCAGTGGAAGTAAGTATGCTCATATAAATTTTGATAAATTTTATTAAATGTTATTATTTTACTCACTTAGGTTATTCGATTTGCCCAATCGTTTTTAATTAATTGGGACGAAGAAATGTGTTATGAGAAGACCAACACCCATGCGAAAGCAAGGACGACAACGCTTAATGAAGAATTGGGGCAAATACAGTACATATTTTCTGATAAAACAGGAACGCTGACACAGAACATAATGACGTTCAATAAGTGTAGCATCAATGGTAGGGCTTTTGGTGACGTTATCGATCTGAGAACAGGAGAACCTATCGAAATCACTGATGTAAGTTGTTTTTAATTATATTTTACTTTTATAGAGGTAGCTCAATGTGCATTCAATAATACAGAAAATGTATTATACATCATCACATCGTTGAGCCGCATTTTGCACTACATATTTTACATTATGATAAACACTACCAATGATTTATTTTCATTCAATCAAATAACAGTAGCAGCGTTATATTCGTATTAACCACGTTTTTTTACTTTTGAAAAGTCATATACAAGTCGCAATATATTAACCTTTTGAGTTATTGTTGGCTTGGGGCGACCAAACCGTTTAAATGACTTGGCACTCTACAGCTGCATAGGGCCAAGAATAACTGTACAGATTGAAAGCCCTAATGGGACACAAAATTTGCTTACTTAAAGAGCTCCGGATACGTGGAGAGTCTCTGTCTGAGGCAAAGCAGCCTTCCATCCTCCCGGGCACGCTGCTTCCAGTTGTCCAGACCAAGCGCTCTGGCGTCCGCGATGGATTGGTCCTTAAAACGGAAGTTCGGGTTTCCCTGTCATCTGGAACCTGGTAACTGGGATTCGGCGATTTTCTTCGCTAGAGCATTATTGTCCATTCGCTCGATGTAGCCGAGCCAATGTAGTCTACGTGTTTTGGCTTTTCAGACTACATTCACATCTTGGTACAGCTCATAGAGAAGTCGCGGTTATATCTTCTCCTACATTTACCCTCTCGCACTCAGAACCAATTATCCGACGGAGGATTTTCTTTGGAAAGAACCCAATATCAGCTCTCCTTTCGTGCTAAACGTCCAGCACTCGGCGCCATAAAGCAGAACTTTCAGTATCAGTGTTTTGTAGAGCTTACACTTTTTCAAACCGAAGTAGCAACGGTTGACTAGGGAAGTTCTTCGTCGGATCTCCACTAAGAATTCGTTCTTGGTTAATTCCCTTACTCACTCGAAGTAGTTTCTATCAACAGTGAAGTTTTGTCCTAGTCGTTGGAAAGGCGTTTGTTTGTTTGTTGAAAGCAAGTAATTCGTTTTGTCCTCGTTGACTTCGAAGGCAACCAATTTTGTCTGTTCTTCAATCGTCATGAAAGACTAACACGGCACACTGAGATCGGTCAATGATGTTGATATCGTCCACGTGTCCCAGTAGATTTACGGATCTGTTGAAGATATTGCCGCCCGTCTTGAAACCTGCTCTGCGCAATATCTGCTCCAGAACAAGATTGAAGTAGTCACATGACAGCGCATCTCCTTGCCGGAATCCGGTGCATGCTTGGAATAGTGCGGAAGAGCTAATTCCATGCTGCACGGGAAAAAAAATTATATAAACTTTAAAGCTCCTGGGAAAATTTGCAAGTTTCAAAACATAACACTGGACATTTCTAATACGCACTAGTGCTTACATAAGGTCCGTGCGCGTGCCTTTGTACAAAGAAAAATAAAAACTGTCGAAATTGAGAGAGAATTGTCTCGTTTTGAAGAAAAATTGCCAAATGTTTTCGCAGACAAAAATAAAAAAAGGTGTGAGCCACGCTGCACTCACGGTATAGTTGATGTGTAAACATGTAGGAGCAGTTGCGCGTTAGCTACCTAATTTGTTATCTAGCTAACGCCATAACTAAGTAACTAACGTAGTTAAATTAGCTGCGCTAAAAATGCAATCGATTTGGTGGTTAGCTATCATAATGACAACTAATTTTTGCTATTAGCTATTAGTTGCAGGTTGTGTAACTAAGCTCGTTAGGTTGCCAAAGTTAGTTGCGGATGACAACTAAAAGTTGGTTAGTTTTTAGCTGTAGCTTTTTAGCTGCCTAGGTAATAACTAATAACTAAATCAAAATTTTTTATTTTGCTATAATGGTGATAATTTATTAGGATTTATTATGCATATTGCGTTTAAAATAAAAATTGATTGAATGTCCCTTTTATTTTACATCAGGTAATTTTACAAAGAGGTCCTTGGAGCCACAATAATTAAACCCGAAAAAGGATACTTTCCCAAAATGTCTTTAGAAACGGCACGGTATATATGAGTTCAATGTTATTTGAATGAGGGGTGCTAGGAACAACAAACATTTTGGTAAAATATCCTTTTTTCGACTTTTAAGGACCTTTTTGTTGTTAAAAAAAACCTCTTAGTCAAATAACATTGAACGCAGATATACCGTGCGGATTCTAATGACATTTTGGAAAAATATCCTGTTTTCGACTAAAGGACCTTTTTTGTTGTTGCAAGGACCTCTTAGTCAAATAACATTGAGAAGAGATATACCGTGCGGATTCTAATGACATTTTGGAAAAATATTCTGTTTTCGACTATGAAGAACCTTTTTGTTGTTGCAAGGACCTCTTAGTCAAATAACATTGAACACAGATATACCGTGTGGATTCTAACGGCATTTTGGAAAAATATCCTTTCTTCGAATTTTAAGGACCTTTTTTGTTGTGGCAAGGACCTCTAAGGTTAGGTTACTGGGCTGACGGGGCACGAGAATCCTGCGCCCTGCGAGTGTTTCGGAATAGAAACCCGCGCCAACGCCGGTATCCATCTTGGAGCCATCTGTATAGATGGGGATCGTTGTTGCATGGATTGGTACTTGATTATCCTGCCATTCTTCCCTACAGGGAAAAGAGACACTAAATGGTCTTATAAAATCTAGTTTGGGAGTAATGTAGTCTGTGCATACATATCTACCCGTAAATTTCTCTAGAATCTGTGCATGCCCTGTTGTACTGGGTTTCCAGTTTTTTGTTTGGCTTAGCCGCAAGGCACTGTTTGCTGCAGATTCTTGTACGAAAAGATCTAGGGGTTTAAGATTGAGAATTACCTCCAACCCCGCTGTAGGGGTGGTTCTCATAGCCCCAGTAGTGCCAATACAGGCAATTCTTTGGACTCTAGTCATAGTCTTAAGGTTGGTGGCCTTACACAACCCCTGCCACCAGACTAAATTACCGTATGTGAGTATCGGTCTAACTACCGCCGTATACAACCACATGATCATTTTGGGACTAGGTCCCCAGGTTTTGCCGAAGATTCTATTGCAGGCGTATAAGGCTATCGTTGCCTTCTTTGCTCGTTCTTTTATATTGAGGCTCAAGTTTAATTTTCTATCGAGAATCACGCCAAGATACTTTGCGTATTCTGATGTTTGTGGTGAATTACCCTCAATAGTTGGCGGATTAAATTGAGGTATAATCCTTTTATTGGTGAAGAGGACCAGTTCTGTCTTTTGTGGGTTAACCGCAAGTCCGCAGCTTCTGGTCCAGTTACCAACCATAGATAAGGCGTCCTGTATTTGTTCACTTAGAGTGGATGGGAATTTTCCTGTCGCTAGCAGTGCTGGTCGTCAGCATATACTACTGCCTTGACTCCACTAAGTCAAAGTTCAATCAGAATCTCGTTTAAGACGAGTACCCATAGAAGGGGTGATAGGACTCCGCCTTGAAGAGTTCCTCTAGATGCTGACACCTTGATTATTTCACCACCTAACTCTGCGTTGATGCATCTTCTTTTAAGCATGCACATTATCAATTTAATAATGGTATTCTCCACATTTAGGTTTACTAGGGCTCTTTCTACCGCTTCCCCTTGGACGTTGTTGAAGGCACCTTCAATATCCAAGAAGGCGGCTAGAGTATATTCCTTGTCCTTTAGTGTCTTTTCTATGGTGCTGACGACACTGTGGAGTGCTGTCTATACACCTTTGCCTTTCGTATATACATGCTGAGCTGGGGATAAGACCTCTGGACTCAGTTTGCTACGAATATAAATGTCCATCAGTCTCTCAAAAGTTTTTAAAACAAAAGAGGTTAAACTGATTGGCCTAAAGTCTTTGGCGGTAGTGTGACTAGGTTTCCCAGCTTTGGGTATGAAAACCACTTTAACTTCTCGCCAAACTTTGGGTACATATCCCCATTTTAGGCTACTTAGGAAGAGGTTCCTCAGATGTGGGGTTATATGTTCTTCACATCTTTGTAGCATCATAGGGAAAATGCCGTCAATACCCGGAGATTTATATGGAGAGAAGGAATTAATGGCCCATTTTATCCTTTCTTCCGTTATAATCTCCGCTGTTGTTATGTGCTCCGTGTAGTGCTCTTCTTCCGGATTGTTATGCTCATTAATGCATCCCGGAAAGTGAGTCTCAAGGAGGAGCTTGAGTGCTTCATTTCATAATTCTGTCCAAATGCCGTTGGGGTCCTTGAGAGATCCCAAGGCTACTGGTTCCTTAGCAAGTAGTTTCCTGAGCCTAGCTGATTCCGCGGTGCTTTCCATTTTACTACAAAAGGATTTCCAGTCAAATAACATTAAACACAGATATACCGTGTGGATTCTAATGGGATTTTGGAAAAATATCCTTTTTTCTACTTTTAAGGACCTTTTTGTTGTTCCAAGGATCTGTTAGTCAAATAACATTGAACATAATATACTGCGCGGTTTTTTAGGAGTTTTTGAAAAAAATGTTTTTTTCGGGCTTAAGGACCTTATTTGGTTCTCCAAGGACCACTTGGTAAATAACATTAGTACTGAGAAAATGGTAAAAAGATGAACGAAAGAAATATGTACTTTCGTTCATTTTTCTTCACACAGAATTTCAGCTGGTAAGAAAATGAAAACTGTCAAATGATGAAATCCTATGAGTTTGCCAGCAAAAAAAAAACAGCTGTTGCTTCTTTTCAAGCCAAACTAAGACGTTTTTCACCTTTTTACAGAAAAGCGTTCGCGTACTTTTCTTAGAAATGAGAGGATTCTCTCTCGATTTCTCTTATTACAACTAAAAGTGACATTCTTAAATCGGCCATCGGTTACCGAAGTACAAATCGATATTTTTCCTCTTACCTTCAACTGATGTACAACAAACTTCAAGCTATA
This sequence comes from Portevinia maculata, assembly GCA_949715645.1. NCBI lineage: Eukaryota > Metazoa > Arthropoda > Insecta > Diptera > Syrphidae > Portevinia > Portevinia maculata. Next base: position 88,734,010 of record OX454526.1, read on the forward strand.
CAACCTCAATTATTCAAAACATCTACTTCCACACAACTTCCCGGTGTTTCGTAAGGACATAATAATCTCTAAAATTGAACATACATAATTAAAACTGGAAAATGTATAACGAAATAAATAAAATAAAAAAAAAACAACGACACGCGGTTGTTCTCAAACGGTCATCCATCTACGTAAGAACCGCGCCCAACGTCGTTTAATTGCGGTGATCTGGCGAGCACCGATTAACTCACGTGGTAATAAAATCTGACGCTGAGGGTGACGCTCGATATTTCCAACTAGCCCCTACCGAGATAAAAGATATTTATACACATCAACGAGAGCAAAGATGTTTACACATCAAAAAAAAAACTTTAAAATTTGATGTATTGGGAAGGCAAAGTTTAATTAGAATAATTATTTAATTTTGGTGGTTCGTCTAAATTTAATTTTAATTTTGCAAAATTCTTTTTTAATGTCATTTTTAAGGCTGAAAACACACCGGATCAAACAAAACATTTTTGATTCGATAGTCAAAAAAACGTTTTTTATTTGAACACACACCAAGCGAAACAGAATGTAACAAAACAAAAGGTTTTGTTTTCTTTTTTCGTTTAGTGTGCGTTGAAATATAACGAAATGGAATTTGTGTTTAGTGTTAGTTTAGTTTTAGTAGTGTTAACCTACATACAATTTTTGAAGCAGTTGAGGAAAAGGACGTAAATACAGACCACGACTCTGCTCTGTGCATCCATATAATCTAAAACGAAATACTGAGGATGTGATAATACACTTAATATCAGAGTTAAGAACTTTTGCTGAAAAATTTAATAATTTCACCAGAATGCGGATTGAAACTTTTGATTATTTGCTGGGATTAATCGAAAATGCTATCAGAAAACAAGATACGAACTATCGTTAAAGCATAACTTCGGCTGAAAGATTATTTATAACTCTACGGTAAGTAAAAACAAACAACCAAACGCACCGGCACATGGGAATAATATAAATCCATGCTAACCATATACAGCTTAGAGTTGCGCAGATCCAAAAGAGCCTCATGGCGTGTAAACTGTGAGAAGATCGAAAAACTTCCAGAGGTGGCACGCCTCCAAAGGGCTCTGTCAAAGGATCAAGCAAAAAGCATGGGATTGTTAATCAAATCAGTTGGTTCAATCACACGCGACCGGGAAGAAACGCTGAAAACTTTGCTTCAGGCTCACTTCACAGGGTCTCACACGATGGTCATTACAGATGACCATATAGCGGAGGTCTCAATTCCAAGAAACCTCAGCAGAATTAATAGTTTATCCGGAACACTTTTTACTCCGGATAAGGTTAAATGGGCAATTAACTCATTTAAACCATTCAAGGCATCAGGAACAGACGGTATTTTTCCAGCCCTCATTCAAAATGGAATAGAATTTTTATTACCATCCATGATTGCCTTATTTAGGTTCAGCTTCAACTGGGGGTATATACCAGTTACCAGAAGGGAGGTAAACGTAGTATTCATACCTAAACCGGGAAACAAGCCGAGCGAATTACCTAAATCATATCGTCCGATAAGCTTGACATCATTTTTTCTGAAAACAATGGAAAGGATTATTGACATCCACATTAGAGAATGCATATCAAAAAGCATGCCTCTGCACCCTCACCAATATGTGTACCAAAAGGGCAAATCCACTGAAGGCGCTCTGTTAGGACTAACTACAGAGATAAAAAACGCCTACCATTGCAAAGAGATCGCACTTTGTGCCTTTCTGGACATAGAGGGTGCTTTTGACAACACTGGATATGAATCCATATCAAATGCTTTGTTCCATAGAAACATAGACAAACCAAACTATTAAATGGATCAAAGCGATGCTGGAGAGTCGCAAAATAACTGCCTCGTCAGGAACGACCTCAGTATCAGTAACAGCCGTAAGGGGCTGCCCACAAGGGGTACTTTCACCCCTTTTGTGGTCATTGGTCATCGATGACCTGCTACACAAGTTGAGCAATTTGGGCTACACTACAATTGGGTACGCCGATGATATTGTCATCATAGTCAGGGGCAAAGACTCAATTGGAGTCACATCAAAAATGAAAAATGCTCTAAGGACAGCCATAGACTGGTGCATCAAGGAAAATCTTTCCATAAATCCCAGTAAAGCCGTCATCGTTCCTTTCACTAAAAGGAGGAAATTAGACCTAGGCCTAATCACAATAAACGACACGGTCGTAGAGTATTCCGACGAAGTCAAGTATCTTGGAGTAATCCTAGACGAGAGACTTAACTGGAACTCTCACATAAATAGCAGAATCACTAAAGCTAATAGAGCTTTATGGGCCTGTCGTCGCACATATGGTAGAACCTGGGGAATCTCTCCAAAGATCGTCCACTGGATCTACACAGTGATGATAAGACCCATTATAACATACGCCTCCATAGTATGGTGGACAAAATCCACACAAAAGGTCGCAATAGAGAAGCTCAAAAAGGTACAACGGCTTTCGTGCCTTGATATCTCCGGAGCCATGCGAACCTGTCCAACAGCTGCCATAGAGGCAATAACAGGAATTACACCTCTCCACATATATGTACATTCAAAAAGTGGCGATCCGCAGTGCAATAAGTCAGTTAAACGAGATAAGTCTTAATGATCATCCGGAACTAAAGACCCTTCTCGATGAACTGCCAGAACTTAACATGAACTGCGCGGTCACAGACCACATTCAAAAAACGCTATGCTTCAACAAACGGTTCTCCACGGAGATCCGCAAGAGAGAAGCATGGGTTAGTAATAACCCACCAAACAGCCACAACGGCATAAAGTGGTATACGGATGATTCTAAAATGGAAACGGGGGTAGGAGCGGGCATATACGGACCACACAAACGCTTCATGATACCCATGGGCAAAAGTCCCAGCGTATTTCAAGCAGAGCTCCACGCCATTCAGGAATGCGCCAGCCACATTAATTTATCTGGCATAAAAGGTGCAACCATCCATATATTCACGGATAGTCAAGCAGCTATAAACGCCCTTAGCTCTTTTACCATTGACTCCAAATCAGTCATGTACTGCTTCAATACCCTACAAACACTCGGAATAAGAAACAAAACCAAATTATGGTGGGTTCCGGGTCATGTCGGGGTAGAAGGTAACGAAAAGGCCGACGAACTGGCCAGAAAAGGTTCAGAAACACCTTTCATAGGTCCCGAACCTTTCTGCTGCACTCCTAGATCAGCAGCAACGGCAGCAATAAAAAGCTGGGAACATAGAAAATGTATCCATCTTTGAGAAAGCATCCCAGGTCTAAGACAGGCCAAACGAGCTATTCGGCCCTTCAATCAAAATGCCAGCAAATGTCTAAACCTTATCAGGCATGATATCAAAAATTTAGTAGGTTACCTTGCTGGTCACCATGGTTTAAGATATCATCTACACAAAATGAGAATAGCAGACTCTCCTGAGTGCCGACTCTGTCTTGAAGAGGTCAGCTGAACACATTTTATGTGAATGTCCAGCCCTTAATGGAATTAGAAAGAAGATCTTTTTCAGGGAACAAATGTGCCCCGAGGACATAAAGAATTCTTCTACTGGTAAAATTGTCCGCTTTACACGGAAAGTGGAAATTCTACTAGATTAAATTTTTCTGGCCCATACGGTACAAAAGATCTTTTTAGGTCGAAGTGCCCCCCTTATAAATCGCCTTGGCGAGCCAGAATTTATAAAAAAAGTAAAAACAAATAACAGAGAAAACATAGAAGCAAATAAAGCTGTAAAGTGCAACGAAAGAAGAAAATAAAAACAACGGAATCAAAATTTTGTTTTGCAAAAAAACAACAGGTCAGCTATCGGCAACGAAACATGTTTTTCTGTTTTGCTTTAGTTTTTATGTTTCGTTTCATTTGGTGTGTGTTGCACCATTAGAAAGTAGTCAATTATCGTCAACGACGCTAGTTCGAAACAGTTTTGTTGCATTTGGTGTGTGTTGCTCGTATAAAATGGTATGTATTTTCGACAACCACCACCGAAACACTTCAAAAGAAAAACGTGTGTTTTGTTTCGTTTCCTTTGGCGTGTTTCACGAAACAAAAAAACACGTTTTGCTTTATCCGATGTGTTTTCAACCTAAATCAATTGTGGGCGTAGTGGTTAGTCCGTTGTACTACTGAATGAGGGGTCTCAGGTTCAAATCACAACGGGCGCTTTCTTTTTCACTGCCCCACCACTTGCGAAAGTCTAACAATCATCACAGAGTATCAATTGTCATAAGAAGCTTTTCACATTCACCGTTAGAATTCGGCATATAAATGTATGTTACTTACATTCACGCCAAAAATATAACTTCGCACACACAAATGATTGGAATAGCTAGGATTTAAGCTTTGTATGGGCCGTATAAGGGCGCAGTGGTTGGTGCGTTGGACTACTGATCGAGAGGTGTCAGGTTCAAATCACGACAAGGCCCAGAAACACCTATAGTTTTTTTTTCACCGTCCCATCTCTTGCGAACGTCTAACAAACATCCAAGAGTATTTATTGTCATGAGAATCATCTCGAATTTTCCGTTCAGATTCGTTAAAATTGTTTATCCCTTCCACTTCGCATACAGAAATGGCTACGTTTTAAGCTCTGTATGGGCCGTTAATGTCTAATATTTATTTTTTATTAATTAATAAACAAAATACATCATTTGACATTAAACACGTATTGCAACAGGGAGGTGAATTCTCCGATCCTTTTTATCATCTACACTAGTGATTTGATAGATTCACTCCGAGTACAGAACAGGTCCTAAAATCGAGTTGATCAAAAAACTATTGCAGCAAGTCTTCGTTCATGTTAAGAGATGTTGAGACGACTGGAAGTTGAAAGCGGCATACTCTTAGTTATAATTTATTTTTTTATGTAAGCTTGGCTCAGCCAGTGGGGTTTTGGTTGAGGCCGGGCTCGGTAACATGAATTAGTGCCTCCGAATTGACTGACGCTTAAGGCCTTTTTTTTAGGTACTAGACGTAAAGTACCTTCAGTAGCTTAGGAAGCTTTGCGTTGTTTTTACATATAATAAAAAATGATAAAGACGCCAAATATTAACTTTAGCGTTGGTTTTTAAAATTTGTACATAAGCCTTACCAATAAAAACAGATTTCAGGCCTAAAGCCAATTAGTTGTATTGATATATTTAGAGTTTTTTTTTTAAATTAACAGAATCGTTTAGCCTTGAAACAACAGCCATTTCTTGTAGTTTAATTGACATATCGGCGATCGTCTGCAGAATCACATTGCAAACTTTAATGACTAGGACAGTGGACGGCGAGTTGGTGTGACAGATTGGCATCAAATTGGAGTGACATACAGATTACTGGATAAATGTGGTCAACTATTTAAACCAATATTTGTCAATGAACGGAATTATGTGTGTGCGTCCAAAAGTTGGTGTAAGTTGGTTCAGCTATTTTGAGTGTTTGTGTGCCAGACAGCGCAATCGGCTTCCGTTTCTTAACATATCAAAATAACTTCAGCAGCTGCAAACTCCTTTTTATATGTTTTAACATTTCGCTATGTTTATTGAATTTAACAACTTTGCGTTTGCTACATTTGATGGAATTTTCTCTCACTTATTGAATTTGGCAGGTAATACACCATCTAACGACAAAAAGCTCGCGAACACCTCCAAAGCGTACCTCAAACCATAATGGTATATGTAAAATGCAAATAAGAAAAACAATTTTACAAATTTTCCAAAAAAGACGTGCAGAGTTTCAAATCAAAACTTATCTAGGCTTACGTTTGCATAGGTGAACGTAAAAGGACCTATAAAAACTTATGAACTAAGCTTCATGCCGGTCGAAATTGAATTGTGCCAGTTACCGAGCGTTCCGTTTTATTATCTGTGATAAGGCGTTCGAGTACCCAAGTTCGGGTAGCGAACAAGAGCTAATTTTTTATAATTTCAACGTTATGACGTCCTAGCTTAACTATAAGAGCTTAAGGCCGTACCCAGAGCGAACAGGATGACTAGCTGTCAAGAAACTGATAGAAAAGTAACAAGTGCTAGGTGCTGCTTCTATGGGTGCCAAAAATAAGTGCTCATTGGCCCTATATTTAATTATTCTTAAAAAAAAAAAAAAAAAAAAAAACGAAATATAAATACAATATCATTTGCTTAAAAACGTGAAAAATTGTTAGGCTTATCAGAAGCGCATCAGCTTTCACATCTTCAGACTTAAATATACATTGGAATACACATACATAGGTATTGGTTCAAAGTCGAGATGAATTTCAAAAAACTTGGGCAAGAAATTCGATGTCTGACGAATTTCCTCATCAAATTTAGTAAAACTTATTTTTTTTTGCTATATAAAATGGAAGTAATTCCATTTTAATACATGGGTACGTATATCATTTAAAACCAATGCACTTTCAATGTTCATTGTCTCACTAAATTGTATACTTTTTGCACTGCTTCATATTGTGTGTGTTTAAGCAAACATTCGAGCTTCGAGAATTGTAAATGATGTTAAAGCAATTAATTGCCAAATTTTACTTAAACTTCCAGATCATTCCACCAGTTGACTTCTCCGCTAATACCGAGTATGAGCCAGAGTTTCGATGGTATGATCAAACACTTTTGGACGCTGTAAAATCAGACGAAGAACATGCGCATACATTTTTTCGCCTGCTGGCCCTGTGCCACACAGTTATGCCGGAATATGTGGAAGGAAGGCATGTATTTCAATGTTTACTATTTTACAATATTAACAAAACAAAAATTACAACAGGTTAGAATATCAGGCACAAAGTCCAGATGAGTCGGCTCTTGTATCAGCGGCAAGGAATTTTGGTTTCGTTTTTAGGTCCCGCACACCAAACAGTATTACGATAGAAGTCATGGGCCGCACAGAGGTTTGAAATATACATACAACATGCACTCGTTTGTTCTTTCTGCTATTTAATGTTTTCGTTTTTCAGGAATATGAACTGTTAGGAATATTGGATTTTAATAACGTTCGCAAGCGAATGTCAGTGATATTACGCAGAAATAATAAGTTAGTTTTGTATTGCAAAGGAGCGGATAACGTTATTTACGATAGATTGAGTTCCAGTCAATTCGATATGAAGTCTCGAACACAAGAGCACTTGAACGTAAATTATAGTTTTGCTAGCGTGCAATTTAGTTATTTTATATATATTTCTGTTTCATTTTGTTTCTGACAATGTAGAAATTCGCTGGTGAAGGTCTTCGAACATTAGTTCTGGCTGAACGCCATTTGGAGGAGGATTTCTTCGATTCTTGGCGACGACGTCAGCAAGAAGCTGCAATATCTCTCAGCGATCGAGAGGATAAACTTGATGCAATTTATGAAGAAATCGAATGTGAGATGCAATTAGTGGGCGTAACTGCAATCGAAGATAAACTTCAGGATGGTGTGCCACAGACAATTGCCAATCTACAAATGGCTGGGATCAAAATTTGGGTTCTCACTGGTGATAAGCAGGGTAAACTTTTGTTTGATTTCTATAGTTTCGGTTGAGACTTTTCGATTTTCCTTTAATGTGTAAGGTAAGGAGAAACTTATAAAATTTACAAAAATGGCGAGGGACAGCGTTTGTATATAAATTGCACCTTGGGTGATTTAATGTGCATAAAATTAAAACTTTGGAAAATCCTTGAACCACACATCACCACATGCAACTTTCGGAATTGAAAGAGATTCCAATAATTTACTGTTAGTTTTTATTATAATTTTTTGCTTTAACCTTGCACAAAAGTGCCCTTTTTTTCTCGCAGTACTGGAATAGCAACAACGGCAATTGCTTCAGTTTGGATTAATTCATTACCTCCAAAGATAGTTTTTGTTTTCTCCTGTATATTTTAATTGTTTTTAAAACAAATGGATCGATGTAAAGTTTTGACAGCAAAAGAGAAAGACCAAATACTTGCCTGTAAAGAGTGTAATCTCACCTATAGAGTTATTGCCGAAAAAATAGGAAGAAGCAAGTCCGTGGCTTGCAGCTTTCTTAAAAATAAGTAATACTGTGGGATGTTTTCAACTCTGCTTTTTATTCAGCTTTTCGCTCGGAACTGCATGACATGGAATAGCGAGTGGCACCAAATCGTTTTTTCGGACGAAAAACGATTTTATTTATATGGTCCTGATGGCTATAATTACTATCATCATGACATACGTAAAAAAGACACTATCTCTCTCGTCATCATAGCCGTGAAGGATGATTAATGGTTGGGGGTGCGATCTCTTATTATGGCCAATGTAAATTATGGTTTTTGTCATCAAGAATGAAATCGAGCAAACTAGAGAAGGATTTTCCTTACTACGATAACATGTTCGGACCCGTGTCATAAACAATTTTCAGATGTAAAATAATTATCAGAAGCCATCAAGGTCGCATGGCGCGACATTTCCTTAAACTACCTACAATCTCTGTATGATTCAATTTCTAATCGCGATTATGAAGTTTTTTTCAACAAGAGATTTTTTTGTTTTTTTTTATGAAAAAGGAAATCCAAATCCCAGAGCACTCAGACTCGGTAACTTTCCATTGTACTACCAGGCAGAAATACTCTTTTTGGTGTAGAGGTTGGCGAAAACAAGGTGTTGTTCGTTTCTCTCCATTAATTGGTGGCGTATGTTGTTGTTCCCCATGGAAATTGAACCTGCACCGCACGGGTCCAAAGCCAACACACTACCCTCTACACTGTCGCCAATGGGTTACACCCATTATTAATAAAGTTATAAAGAATATAGAGAAACGAAGTTTAACTTAATTCTTGCAATATTTTGTTAATAATCTTTGATTCCAGTTTGTGTTCCTTTTCAAGTGTCGCAAGAGAAATGCACATTTTTTGACTGCACTTAAAAACCAATTTTCATGAAAATAACGGAATGAGTTAGAAGTTTTTTTTCTTTATTAAAATATGACATTCAAAAAATATAATAAGTATTATCCTCCAGCGATACTGAGGAACCAGAAGGCTATTACATATTTTTTTTTTTTTTTTTTTTTTTTAAGGAAATCCAAATCCCAGAGCACTCAGACTCGGTAACGTTCCATTGTACTACTAGGCAGAAATCCTCCTTTTTGGTGTAGAGGCATGTGATTGGGTGGCGTATGTTGTTGTTCCCCTTGGGGATTGAACCTGCACCGCACGGGTCACAAGCCAACACACTAACCTCTACACCGTCGCCACCCATATACTAGAAAGCTTAATTGCTTGTGGCAAAACGAGCTTAGTACTCATGTAACATGCATGTGGTAAAAGAGTTTCTTCAGCACCATTATAGTGTAATACATAGCGCAGGCGTTATTTTTTAACATCTTGCAACTTAGAAATGATCTTTTTGTTGTCGGGGTAGTTGATTGCGGATGGTGTTGCTATTGCTGTCTGTGTACTTCACTTCAATACCTTAAAGGAACTCCTACAAAACGCACTAATCTAGCTGAAGAGATTGGTCAACCGTTTTTGTCGGGTGTAAACCCCTACAAAACTATACTTATCCCCTTTTCCAGGAAACACAAAATCAAATTAAGCCCCCCTCTATTTACGGTACAAGCGTAACTTTTTCCGACGAAGCTAAATTCTTGGATCTTGTTTTATAAAGGAAGTTAAGCTGGAAAACCAACATACAAGGAAGAGTCAAAATAGTTCACTGGCTATATGTATCGTTAGACCGATTTTTACATTGTCTGGTGGACCGCCTTCGATAAAGCGATAAATCGTGATAAGCTGGGCAAAGTCGAAAGAACAGCTTGTATGTGCAATAGTAGAGCACTCCGCCAAACAAAGTTTAAACTGAAGAAGTTACTGAGAAAATTGGAAGGTTAAGGAAGGTTCGAATTTTATTAAGGAACAAATTTCCCATCTGTACACATTTATGGCAGTAAATCGACCCTATATACGAATCTCCAGATGAAAAAAAAGTAAATACAGATGTGTGTGTGTGTGCCTTCGCAATATATTCATGGACGTAGTGGCGAGCTAGTTAGAAAGTGCGTAAATGAAAACATGTCTAAACCTCCTTATTTCTAGAAAATTTCTCGTTTCGTAGAAGTCTTAGGGGCAAGGTTTTTGCTCATGGAACTGCAAATCCTGTACTTTTCTGATATTTTCTGTATTTTTCTCTTCAGCTCAGGTTCATAAAACATATTTTATTAATGCTAGAAAAGTCATATGAAATTGTCATATATCTGTCTAAAATCTTGTTGCAATATTTGAAATCGTAGGAATATACCATCAAAGTCTCGCTAGTAGAGCTACGATAGTTGTTTTCTCGCAACGAGAACTGTTTTAGGAAAAAGCGGCTTAATGATTCACAGCTCTGAGAGAGTAAAGAACAGAAATGCAAGAATTCACAAGTGAAGGCTACCAATGAAATGGACGCACAGTCTTACACCGCTCCTGAACGGCAGATTTGAGAAGCGTATACTCTTTAATGTTTAGCAGAATATCGCAAGGGGTCTAGGTGTTCCTCGGTAACTTTTTATGCGCATTCAAATAAACTTGTAAGCAACACTTCAGTTGCCTGCTTTTTGAAATTCGAAAAATGTATTTCTATTAAGATCTCTTGGCCAACCACTTGTGTGTGCAAAGTAAAATTGTTGACGCGAATGGAAGTGACTTACAATTTAACGTCGATGCCGAATAGAAAGTTTTGAGCTGCTTCATTACAGTTTATACTCTAGAATGTTTGTCAGACTTTCGCAAGAAGTGGAGCAGTGGAAAAAAGGTAAGGTGTGCATGGGTGAAATTCGAACCTCGAACCAATCCCTCAGTAGTCCAACGCCCTAACCATCGGTTTCAAATCACTGTGCAGTAGGTTCGCGCTTATGTTCTCTTTTTACCAGTGATTTTCTATTGACCACTGAAGAGTGCAGCAAATAAGTAGAAATGTAAAAGTAGGCGTCTCTATATCTCTCTCTCTCTCTCTCTGTTGAGCTTTCCGATTGCATGAGATTGATTGATTGAAATTGATTATATGAACAATTTATACGTCACTTGTTCTGGTAAAGCAGCAGGCGAAACGGAATATGGCGAGCGAAATGACCTAACCGTAAGCTCACTTTGCTTTATGTTTGTTAATTATTCTGTTCCCGACTACAGATCCATTAACAGAATTTCATATACATACGACCGACGCGACGGGATACTGATACGAATAACGAATGACTTGGGCATATCTTTATCATTGTTTTCAGAATCGTATACTTTAGAATTCTTTAACTATGCTGGTTACCTCTCACTTCCTGCTCTGTTTAATATTTTGTTGATAAGAAACTTTTGAAACATATTGAAAACAAACGTTATTCAGGAGAAATGCTGTCTGTTTTAAAACGATATTGAACTTTTATTTGTTAGAAGTACAGAACTTTACAAGCCACTTAATCTCGGCTGGTGTTTATTATTTTAGAAACTGCTATTAACATTGGATACTCTTGCCAATTACTCACGGATGATTTCGCTGATGTATTTATTGTAGACGCGTTGACATTCGACGAAGTTGAAAAGCAGCTAAAGCTATTTAAGGAATCAATAAAGATTGTTAATAAATTTCATCCTAATGCTCGTAAGTAGTTCCACATACAAATGATAATTAGCTTCTCTTCTCATGCATATGTGTTTTCCCCGCAGCAGTTGTACAAAATTTAAATACAGAATTGAATAAATCAAGTTATAATGGATCATCTATGATGAATGAATTTAAGACCACAGTGCCATCACCGCCAGCGATATCTGTGGTAACATTTAGGTATATTAACATAATATTACGTTAATATTGGTAAAATAATTTACAAAAAAAATGTATTTTTTCTCACAGTGCTGAATGTAATGATATGTTCGATGAAATTGAGAGAAATTCCGACATGTCGAATTTAGATGGGGAGGAATGTGCTGGTTTTGCGATGGTAGTAAATGGGCATTCGTTAGTCCATTGCCTTGCGCCGGAACTTGAATCTAAGTAAGACAATAAGCCTTTTTTATAAATCGAAGCGTATGAGTATTGATTAACCATATCTACTTGGGATATTTGTTAACACTTTAAAGCATTGGGAGATTTCGAAACAGTATTTTTATACCAACTTTTATAATGTCTAATTTGTAGATTCCTGGACATAGCCGCACAATGTAGATCAGTAATTTGCTGTCGTGTTACCCCTTTGCAAAAGGCCCTTGTCGTAGAGCTAATTAAACGTTCACGAAACGCAGTAACTTTAGCAATAGGTGACGGAGCAAACGACGTTTCTATGATTAAAGGTTATTATTTACAAATTACCCATAAAAAACAGATAATATTTATTGTTTAATTTTTTTACTTAGCGGCGCATATTGGCGTAGGAATATCTGGTCAAGAAGGGCTGCAGGCGGTACTCGCCAGTGACTACTCGATAGCGCAATTTAAATATCTGGAAAGACTTCTTTTAGTGCATGGTCGCTGGTCGTACTTTAGAATGTGTAAATTTTTGCGATATTTTTTTTATAAAAATTTTGCATTCACGTTGTGTCACTGTTGGTATTCCTTTTTTTGTGGCTTTAGTGCACAGGTAAGTTTGAAATTATAATGGAAGCGCAGTTTTGTAACCCTGTAACCCATTGCTATTTCGTAGACCGTTTTCGATCCGATGTTTATATCTGTATACAATTTATTCTACACATCACTGCCAGTTTTAGCGCTTGGCGTATTCGAGCAGGACGTATCTGATAAACATAGTGTAGAATATCCAAAGCTTTATACACCCGGATTAAAGAGTTCCCTTTTTAATACCCAGGAGTTCGTGCGTAGCGTACTGCAAGGAGCTTTTAGTTCGCTAGTCCTTTTTTTAATACCATATGGTAAAGTCTTGTAATAATTTTTGCTGTTTTTATATAAAATAATTGCATCAACAGGTACTTATAAAGATGGAATCTCATCAACTGGTTACATTTTAAGTGATCATATGACTCTCGGCGCTGTGGTTGCCACGATATTAATAATAGACAATACTACTCAGGTAAAAAAAAAACATTTTTCTATATTGTATTGAGTGTTTCTGATTCTGTTGAAATACAAATTATTATAGGTCGCTCTATATACATCCTATTGGACCGTAGTTAATCATGTGACGATCTGGGGTAGTCTAATATGGTATTTTATTTTGGACTATTTCTACAATTATGTCGTTGGTGGACCCTACGTTGGTTCATTAACAATAGCAATGAAAGAAGCTACATTTTGGTTTACCACGGTGATAACAGTTATATTTATTACAATGCCCGTATTGGCATTTAAGTTTTACTTAGTCGATGTATTTCCTAGTTTATCCGATAAGGTAAAGTATGCTTTATTCGAAAATGAACTTATTGTTATACTGTGTATTTTTAATGCTTATAGATTCGGTATAAACAGCATGCTGCGCAATTGAAACGAAGACAAGGCTCTGACGTGAAACGAGTGTCATCCAGTAGAAGAGGCCGCCGTTCTTTGAGATCAGGATACGCATTTGCGCATCAGGTATATTTTATCCCTCCTGAGTTCGATATTATCGCAGCCATTTGCGGTATTAATATCGTGTATGTATATATGATAAGACAGTGAGTGGCGGATATTTTAAGCCAAAGACGACTACTAGTTTTCTGGTGTCGTGTGTGTAGTGAGTGGCTCAATGGTTGGACTACTACTGAACGAAGGGTTCGAGGATCGAATATTATCATTTGTAAAAAAAAACAACGAACACGCACATATGCTCCGTGCTGTTCGTCCTAGGCTCGCTTTTTTTAAATCAGTCTGGTATTCTCCAGCGCCCCCAAAATCCAGCGCTTGTTGTAAAAGGCGACTGAAGGAGAAATCACATCTGGACAATCATAAGCATTCATGTGAGCCTAACGACATACTAAACAAGAAACTGTTCCGCAAGTATATACAACATATATATATTAGGCATTAACGGCCCACACAGGGCCTTAAGCCCAGCATCTCCAACCATTTGCTGTGCAAAGTGGAAGGGACCTACAGTTTTTAAGCCGAATCCAAACGGCAAATTTAAGAAGCTTCTCATGACAATTGATACTCTTGGATGTTTGTCAGACGTTCGTAAGAGGCAGGGTAGTGGAACAAATTTCAGATGTTACTTGACCCCGACGGGAATTGAAAAGACGACTTTTCGATTTGTAGACCGACACCCTTTACTTTTAAATTCATTTTTTAATGGTTATTGAATATAAACTTACATACTAGTCAAAAATTACCTTGCGCAACAATCCCAATTTCTTTCCGAGCGCCTGGCTTTGTCAACGTGCACACGCGCTGCCGTGAGCTGATTGAAGCCGTCAGCGTCGGTCATCTCCCGGAAGCACCACGAGCCCAACCTCTCCTAGAAACGCCCTAGCTAACTTAGTCTAACTTATAAAGTAAGAGGATGTTACCTAGAACAACTTGGGATGGCATGTTAACCCCTGAGTCACTGCGGCTTGGTTAGCCAACCTTAACCTTCTTGTGTCTGGCTAGAGAAGACAATGCATCATAATAACACTTCTGTCATAGAATCCACCGAGCTGGATGCATATGTTCGAAGCGCTGCTTGACTACCTGAAAAGATATGTCATTTTGTGAGTCCTATCAAATGCTGATTTTTTTTTGCATTTATGTGGTCCAGGAGTTTTTATGCCTGTCTATTATGTTAATGATTTGGTCATGTTATTTTGTTATTGATTTGTTATTTGATCTTCTTTTAATGGCGCCGGCGATCTCCAGTCCAGTCACTCTACCGATATGCATGTACACTTGCAGCAAAGCTTTAAGATGTTCAATGTGTCGCTAAGCTCACCTAAGTATTAAAATTGCCTAGATGCGATGCTTAGTATGCCTCTTCGACAAGCACTGTTTATCGAGGTGCTGCGGCGATATTCTTAGCCCATTGCTGCGCAGGCTGATGGCAGAACTGCTGACCATGAACAATAAGTCTTCATAAAAACGTATTACTACTTTTATTACTCTGAAACACTAAGACTCTCCTTTGCCACGCAATACGTCTTTTGAGAATTTTTATTTATAAATTTATCCAATCATTTAAATATTATTGATTTCGCAAACTTAAGTCCAATTTAAACATTTTAGTTAGTAAAATCTAATTTTGATAAAACAAACTAAACTTTTGATTTTGAATTATATCCATGGAGAGTTTTATACCAACGACCAATTTAATATTAAAATACACATTTCTTAGTATCAAGCATTTTTAACTGTATGAAACAAATTACAACCATTTTACAGGAAGGTTTCGGCCGACTTATAACATCTGGAAAAATCATGCGAAAGCTACCTCAAGAATTCGCCTTTCCGCTTGGATTGGGAAGCAAGAAACAATTATCTACGACAGACAATGAAGAATCAAACCAAAATATTACCACAACACCAATCCATTCAGCAACGCCTTACAGCCCAGACAATGTGAGCCCACGTGCACCCTGCCAGGATTTAGATACAATCAATCTATAAATTCGCTAATATTTAAATTTAAAAAATAATAAATAAAAAATTTCCACTATGCACCGAACCAAGACAATGTAATAAAATATTTTTTATTCGTCAAGCTAGTTACTAAGTTTGTTATAATTTTGCAATACCTACCTTGCATATTTCTGAATTTACAACCATCAGATGTGATTTGTATATGTACTCGTATAAGCTTATTATTTTCAAATTGAATTATTTTTTTACCACATTTAATATTCATTTTTTTTGAATATCTTTCTGCTTTAAACAATGAAAACAAAATAGTATTAACAGAGAAAGAGTGAGCTGTACTTCTATGTACTTATTAATTGAATTAAGCTGAGTTTAAATGTTAATACGTAAAGTATACACTAATTCTATTAGGGGTGAACAGATCTAATTACAAATCTCAAAATGTATTAAAAAGTTTAAAGAGAAAATTCAATTTATGTATTTGGAATCTCATTAAAATATTTATTTATTTTTCGTTATTTCATGTTAAATTTAAAAAATGCACTCAAATGGAATAGAATTTACTAAGTTCTTCTATACAATTTAAAGTGATATTACCTTCAGCTGTAAGAAGAAAGTCAAAAAATCAGAAGCGTGTCTTATCTTAAGGGTTAACATTAGTTTGCGATCGCTTTTTAAAAGCTGAAACTTGTATGTGCTTTAATCATAAACTTAATAGGTTGCCTTATATTTAAATAAGTTAAGTTATTATTTGGAGTTTATTTTGTAACCGATACCAAATTAAAATGTGACAAATCTTTTACTGTACAAAAAAAAAAGAATGAAAATGATCGACCTTGTTCCAATTTATGTAATAAAACTGAAGAATTATTTTAGAAAACGTGGTTTTTAATATATTTTTTACTTAACGGGCTCCCGAATTGTGAAGACTCACTGTCCGAGGTACTGCAACCTTCCATGCTCTATGTACCAGACACCCAGTCGAATTTTGTTTAGCTTTTTTATTCAGATCTTGGTATAGCTCAGAGTTTGCGGTTGTTCATTCCCCATACAAACAGGACCAAACGCGATTTAGCCCAGTATCTGATCCACCTTCCTGCTTATCGTCTATTAGGTATGTGTGTTTAGGTTTAAGTGCGCAGCGCAGGTGTCAACACTAAAAAAAATCCAACCAACCACTGGGATATGCGAACGATATTGACATCATTGGCCGATATCAGCGTTCCGTGGTAGAAGTACAGGCAAAAATTGGTTGGCCTTGAAGTTAATGAGGACAAACAAAGTACATACAGGCAAAGCTCGATTTGAGCACTAGGTAAAATTTAGGTCATTTGCACAAATCGAGAATGTGCGCAATTCGAATGTTTACAAAAAACATAAAACATAAGAAAAATTATGTCTACACACTAAATCATAGTTTAAAACGCATTTATTTATAGTCAATTTCACTTTTTACACCCAATACTAAAATAATCGTCCAATTTTGTCTGTTTAAATTTTGACATAATGTTCATTTGTACTGCTATTTCGCGTAAATTTTGTAAAAGGGAGATTTCTTCCGTTAAACATCATGACAGCATCTTGATGGGAAACTAACGGAACATTAAAGGAATTTTCTTAATAGTGTTACATCCAGGCTAGGATTCGAAAAGATAAAACGTAGTTCTATTTAATTAATCTTTATTAGTTCTCTTTCAATGTAATTCTTGATTATTATTCTAATAATTCCCTTATTTAATCCAACAATTCACTTTCACAATTAATCACTTTAAATACACAATCTTTTTTCTATTACTCAATACTTATACTTTTTCTCTATACTTTTCACTACTGTCATCTATCGCACTTCTCCAACCACCTCACCTATCGCGGTTCACAACTCGAATGTCTTGGGTGCTCCTGCGACATCTATTTATATCTCCTAGTGACACCTCTCGAAATTTCCAGATTCGTAGAGAAGGTTTGTTTAGAAGGTTCGAGAACAATCTAATTATGTATGTACTAGTTATTCCACAGCTACTCAAACTAATATATCTAGTAGAAAGTAGCCATATTACCGATTTTGGCAGCATTTGAATAGCAGTTTGAGTAGCTGTGGAATAACTAGCACATACATGATGTTGTTATCGAACCTTCTAAACGAACCTTCTCAGCGAATCTGGAAATTTCGAAAGGTGTCACTAAGAGATATAAATAGATGTCGCAGGAGCACCCAAGACATTCTAGTTGTGAACCGCGATAAAGAAGTACGATAGATGACAGTAGTGAAAAGTATAAGTATCCAGTAAGAGAAAAGTGTTTGTGTATTTAAAGTGATTAATTGTAAAAGTGAATTGTTGAATTAAATAAGTGAATTATTAGAATAATAATCAAGAAGTAAAAGACATTGATAGAGAACTAATAAAAATTAATTAAATAGAATTACGTTTTATCTTTTCGAATCCTAGCCTGGATGTAACATTGGTGTCAGAAGTGGGATAAAACGTATTTAGTGTGAAATAAAAGTGAAGTGTATTAGTGAAAAAAAAGGAAAGAAAAATGGGCCGCACATTGAAATTACTACAGCTCAGTATACCGCAGTTAAAAGCTGAGCTAGAAAAGCGGAATCTCTCCATAGCTGGAGGAAAAAGTGATCTGGTGCTTCGACTGCAGGAAGCTGTTGAAAACGAAGGAGAAAACCCCAAGTCCGTTTTGTTCGACGTAGCAGAAGAACAAGTAAGTACAGGCATTGATATGACTGCTGTGATGGAATTACTTCTGGCCAAGTTTGATGAACAAAAGAATTCTCTAGAACAACAGACAAATTCTCTAGATTCCAAATTGCAATCAATGGACTCTAAATTTGATGAACAAAATAATTCTCTAGATTCCAAATTGCAATCAATGGACTCTAAATTTGATGAACAAAAGAATTGTCTAGATCAACAGAAGAATTCTCTAGATTCCAAATTGCAAGCAATGGACACTAAATTCGAAGAACAAAAGAATTCCATAGTTGCCGCCCAAAAGAGCGCTGTGGAAAATTTTAAAAATGTTCTCGAAGGAAAACTCGAAGAAATTGACCAAAAGTTCGAGAAGGTTGAAACCAAATTCGACGAAATCGATACAAACATCGAGAACTTGGCTAAAGCGCTCGAGAAAGTGAAGAAGCAGAAGGCTCGAGAAAATTCTGCGGACTGCCCGAGAAGGAAAGAGATGCAGCCTCCTGTTTTCGATGGTCAAACATCATGGCCAATTTATAAGAAACAGTTTGAAGCAGCTGCAGTGGCGAACAGCTGGGACAACGAGGAAAAGTCGATTCCGCTAACGCTCGCACTAAGAGGTACAGCTGCGGAGTTACTCCAAACCGTCTCAGAAGAGAAGCAACACAACTACGACGCCCTGGTCAAGGCTATAGAGATGCGCTTCGGTGATGAGCATATGCAGCAAGTGTACAGGGTTCAGCTACGCAGTAGAGTCCAGAAGAGGGGAGAAACACTTCAACAGCTGCAAGCAGATATCGAACGTCTGGCACCTTTGTCATATCCTAATGCTGGTGAGGTTCTCATCAATGAAATGGCTGTGGAGGCGTTTATACAAGCCATTGAAGATAGACAACTGCAAATGGCCGTAAGAATGGCTGGAAAGAGAACTCTCACTGAGGCCCTAGCATTTGCCTTGACAATGCAAGCTGCTGATCAGGCATCGCATGTGTTCCACCGCGTAAGGGAAATGACAGCCGTTGAATGCTCATGTCAAAGAACAGACATCGTAGACCGGAACAGAGATAACAGAGGTCAAATGCGCTGTTGGAACCGCAACAAAATAGGGCACCTGCAGAGACAGTGCCGAGCTTCACCCAGACAAGGCGGTTGTCCACATTGCGGGCTTAGGAGGCGCAACGAAGAAGCATCTGGCAGATATAGCTTCGCAGAACCAGCAGTCGGGAAACGTGTAACGGGCAGCTTCTCAGAGCAGAAGTGGGTTTCCGGAATCGATGACTCCAGGACCACAATTCAAGTCTCCCAAACCAAACGAGGAAACCAGAGTTTAACAGTGGAAGCCTATATCGGTCAAAATAAGTGCGTGGCAGCCATCGACACCGGTGCCACCGCTTCCATTATAAGGAGGGACATCGTCCGTCAGTCTTGGTTGCACAACACCAGCAGTTACTGTCTGAAAACAGCAACAGGAGCGACAGCGAAAGTGTACCGAGATATCATGCTAACAATAAATTTGGCAGGATTAGCATTCTCCCACGCTTTCTTAGTAGCTGATATATGTGACGAATGCGTCATTGGAATCGATTTCATGAAGGCGCATGATGTCGTATTGGACTTTGGTATGCAAGTACTCAAGTATCGAAACGTAGAGATTCCGATGGTGTACGGGAAAGAGAACGCCGCATCCCTGAGGACAGTCAATAGTGAGGACGAGGTCCTATCATCTTCTTCAGAGACAATGATTCGGACAAAGCTGGAAGGTGATCCTATGAGCCACCGATTCTCTCTAGTTGAGCCAAAAGACAACCACTACCGGAACTGCGAGGTTGGAAAAGTGCTTGTCGAGCCGAAGAACAATATTGTTCCCGTACGAGTTCTTAATGCGGAACACAAAAGCGTCAAATTGAAGCAAGGTGAGGTGGTTGGAAAGTGTGTACCGGGTACTGAAATCCACCGAAATATTCATCCGATATCCAGCGACCGCATGAAGACGAGGTACGACACAAAAGCAACCACCACAGGATTCCAGGAAGGAGATCTGGTATGGCTATACAACCCTCATCGCCGAAAAGGCATGTCACCTAAACTACAGCAGGATTGGGAAGGACCCTATAAGATAGTGAAGCGCATCAACGATGTTGTCTACTGGATCCAGCGAGGAAGAGGCAAGCTGAAAGTTGTCCATGTGGATCGTCTCCATCGCTACCATGGCGAAAATATTGACGTGCTTGTTTTGGACGAACAAGTTTAAGAGGGGGATATTGTTGCATGTTTGCTCAAACTGTGTCATTCAGCAAGCGCCATCTAGTAGAAAGTGGCCATATTACCGATTTTGGCAGCATTTGAATAGCAGTTTGAGTAGCTGTGGAATAACTAGTACATACATGATGTTGTTCTCGAACCTTCTAAAGGAACCTTCTCAACGAATCTGGAAATTTCGAAAGGTGTCACTAAGAAATATAAATAGATGTCGCAGGAGCACCCAAGACATTCTAGTTGTGAACCGCGATAAAGAAGTACGATAGATGACAGTAGTGAAAAGTATAGAGAAAAAGTATAAGTATCCAGTAAGAGAAAAGTGTTTGTGTATTAAAAGTGATTAATTGTAAAAGTGAATTGTTGAATTAAATAAGTGAATTATTAGAATAATAATCAAGAAGTAAAAGACATTGAGAACTAATATTTATATTTTTCTTTTCTACGAATATATTTTCTACACACATCATCTACATGGGAATTTGGGATGCGAAATACAAATAATTGAACGCGAAGTCGATCGTAACGGATGAAACTCGGATGGTGCAAGCGTTGGACACCAATCAGATATATTTGCTCCAACGAAAACATTGTCCGGCCGAGAATTGCCCGACAAACAAACATACAAATCCATTCCTATGGGCGTCTATCAGAACAAATACCAAAAGAGATCCAAGTTTAGCAGCGGATTTGGCCAAAAAAATTAACTTTCTTCGGAATTTACATTAAATATTAACTGTTAAAGCTTCAAGAACTGCAGTCGATATGGGAAAAGGCGATTGTCTTCCTTTAGGTTTTTAGTCAACGCTGCTATAAGTATCTGTGATCTCGGCAAAACTTTTGTCAAAAACACCTTGATCCCAGAAAGCTTGCATTCTACCAAATACCAAACTGCATCTAGGAGAAAATAAATAGATTTCAAACAGAGTATTAATTTCAACTAGTTAAATCTGCTTAGATGTATTTCTTTATTAATAAAAGATTGTTTTTATCAATGAATACACAATAACATGATAGTACGTGTAAATGAAGGCAACAATGTTACATCTTAAAACTAGCTTAAGTATTATTTTTTATATCATATTCGGCTTCTGATCGAGGCCGTCTGTCAACGACCCATTGCTCTGATGGTTGAGGTCAAAATTCACGCGATTAGCTATAAGGTTTCGCCTTCTTGCTTGTTGCGCATCGTTACTACCACCAGCTATAGTCGTTGATCCTTGTCCGCCGCTACCTGAAACAGTTCCTCCAGCACCTTGCGTCATCCAAGATAAAAACCCACCACCCTGATTTGATGCTCCATTTTGATTTTGTCCACTGCCACCACCAAAGCCCTGCTCTTGCGACTGGTTTTGCATCAGTCCCCATTGATTCAAAGCAGCAGCAACAATAGCTGGATTCATTGGGAGCGAATTTAAATTTAGCCCCACTCCAAGCGGATTGTTTAGGTTTTGTTGTTGATTTGATGGATTTTGTCCCTGCGGATTGATGCCCAAAGCCTGCAAATTTGGCATGTCCAAATTATTTCGATTCTGATTATTCCATCCACCATTATGTTGCTGTGGTGGCATAGCCTGATTTTGCATATATACACCACCGCCACCTGAATTTTGCGAGTTGTACGATTGCATGCTGTCTTGTCTGCTCATAGAACTTGAACCCGAATTAGAACATCCAATTGCGCCACCTCCATTGGCGCCGTTAATACCTAGGCCATTACCGATGGAACCCATTCCAGAGTTTCCCATATTGCCCATCATACCTCCACCAGCAGATACACCAAGGCCATTTCCACCACCAACATTATTCATACCGCCACCGTAATTATTTAGGCCACTGTTTGGATTACCACATCCATGCATGCCGGGCATCGGTTGATTTGTAGGGTAGTTGTAATTATTAAAGTTATTGAAATTTCCTTGGCTGGCATTGTTTCGATTTTGATCAGATTTTGGTGCTGCATTTGAGACGTGAACGGAGACACCTTTTACAATGTGGTCTTCTCCGCACAAAGATTGTGCTACGTCTGGATCAAGAAATGTTACAAAACTAAATGCACGAAAGGGTCTCGGTATGAAAACATCTGTTACTTCGCCGAATTTAGAAAAATATTCTCGTAGTTCTGCCGCGGTCATATCTTCAGTACAACGGCCCACAAATACTTTGCATGGTACTTGGTGTACCATTCCTTGCTTCGAATTAGGTATTTTTACCTCACACCATCTGCCGTCGATCAAATGTCGTGTCGACAAGACTCGCTTTTGTACTTCAAAGTATGCAAATCGAACGAAACCGAAACCTTTAGATTGGCCTGACTTCAAGTCTTTTTTCACCTGCACCATAAGGACATCGCCAAATTCCTCGAAATGTTCACGTAAACTTTCTTCTGTGGTTTTCCATGGCAGTCCAAGGACTATTAAGTCGGTGCAACGTGCTCGTGTTTCGACACGCTTTGTTTTAGCAGTAGAATTTTCTAAGCAGTCATCGCTTTTACGTTTATTTTCTTTGGGGAATACACAAAAATATATCTGCGAGCCCCATCCAGTGTCCAAGGACGGCGGAAAAAATCGAGCCTCATTTAATCGAACTCCTCTTACGCCTTTTGTGTCTTCACTGCGGTACTTCAAACCACATGAACCCGGGTATTGCGCTTGCAGAGTGGACTGCAGTAAAGTACCATCTTCTTCTGTTGGCAATTCAATGGGCTCATCACCTTCATCTTCGGCAACTTGTACGAAGTTCATTAGTACACCGGCTTAAATCTTTCTTCACAACAATTTATTCTTTAAAAATGCATAAACACGTCCAAGCCAAATCATTTGAACGAACTTTTGGTTTTTTGCTGTCAGCTGTCAGTTGTTAAATGTCAACCGGCAAAACCGCTTTGCATCATCAAAATCAGGTTTGTCTTAGGTTAACATTACACTTTAATCAAATTTAAAATAAATTAATAAAGAGTGTTGTGTTGGGAATATACCAAGTAAAAAAGGCTGAATTGGAGCGAACTCGAAAGAATATCTAATAAGGTGGAAATATTTCTTTTAATTTTAGAATACGTTTCGCATTAATTTTAACGAGAGGAAATTAATGTTTATAAATTTCAATTTCTCTTACACAAAAAAAAAATACTTTAATTTATCTATGACAAATTTCACAATGGGGAATAGGTGAGTACATTTCAGTTCATTTTCAACGAAACATGTTTCTGTTCTGATCAGTTTACTACACTATTGTATTTCTGTGGGTGGGCGTATCTGACCTACCTACTAAAATTATTTCCCAATAAATCAAAACCACATTTTCTTCATTGTGACGTTTGTCGCAAGGCTATTTATATGTATTGCTAAATTAGACAAATCTCACAAAAATTTATATCGCATCTTTCGTGTTAGGGTACGTAGAATTGTTTTTTTATCTCAAATGAAACATGCGAAACCGAAAAAGATTTTGTGTTTTGAGCAAAAGAGCGAGAATCAAGGCTTGCCTTATTGAATGGAAACGAATGGAAAAGTGTTCATGCGACAACTGGGGAATTTACCACAATACAAGAGGTCATGACATGTTTGAATTTCACTTGTTTGACAAGAATTGTTGTATTGTGGTACAGGCCCATGCTTGATTAAAAAATAGTACGTGTGGGGACCTTTAAACTGTTAAAACTGTTTATTCTTTGAAGAATTTGACTTATGGCTGGAACAGATGTGCGGCAGGGACGCACGCAGTAATGCATGCATCAACGCACATGAAACACATGTGCAGTAAGATATAACCTTCATTCAGTAAGCTTCTGCTTAACTTAAATATCACTGAAAGGCCAAAGGCTATGTGCTGTTCTACTACAATCGGTGCATTAAGATTAGAAATGGACACAACTCGCTGGATGAATCAACATGCAGTTCTACCTTTCACGGGCGAACTCCACATGGAGCACCCTAAATAGCTGCATCATATCCAGAAAGGTATGCGCCTGTTTCAATGCAAAAAGAACTCATGATCTTATAAACAAAACACGACAACAGATTGCCAAAAAGGGGCAATCAGCACTGCACATTGACCTGTCGGCACTCAAGCAGCTAAGTTGGCGATCCCATTCAACCCACACTGCCGCAGTTGCAAATATCCACTGGAAAAGGGAACCCATTATCATTTTCACTGCGAATATCCGACCATAGACATGACGCGCTCGGCAAAACTTGCTTCGACGATCTATCAGAATTAAGTTATATAAAATTCTGCGACATCATTCAATTTCTCAATTGCGCAAGCCGGATTTGAAACACAAATTTACACCCTCGGTCACTTGAGTGGAAGCATCAAAACGGCACCTTGGCGCTGATTGTATCCATGTTCTGTCAACCTACGTTCTCTCAACCCTCCGGGGAGTTCGAGTCTAAGGTCTAAAAAAAGAGCCATCTATAATATATATATTTTGATTCTAGGCAATAAATATTTGCATATTTAAGTTTTTTTCATACAAATTACTGAAATTTGTATTTGACAACTGTCAAAATGGGTGGCTGCAGATGATTCATATAATTGAGCACTAACCAATCGAGTGGAAGCGCTTAACACTTGAAAGTGAAAATACCTAGTAATGAGTACCTATATTTTGCATTGATATGTTATTCATGAATAGACAGTGGTGGACGGGCTAAGAATATCACTGCAGCGCCCCCAAAAACAGCGCTTGACGTTAAAGGCGACTAAGGGGCGAAATCTTATCTAAACAATTTTAACATCAGGCCTAGCGATAGCGACACATTTAACATCTTAAGTCTGTACCGAAAGTGTGCATGCAAATCCGTGGCTTGACACGAATGGAGATCACCGGCGTCGTAAAAGGCCGATCAAACATTAATCTGTACTTTTTTTTTTAAATTTTTTAATAGTTTGTGGGGTACTGTACCACAATGATAATGCAAAGTAATTGAGTTTTACTACTTTATTATGCTATGTAATTTTACAAAATTGGTTACTAAATTTACGTCGGAGTTGCAGGTCACCACCATCTGGTCAAGAGTTGGACGAAGAATGTTTTTTATCCGAAACCGAAAGATCGGGGAAACGTGCCTTTTTTTGGAATGACAGTGAGTGTTCTTTTTCTCGCTCTCGCAGCCCCATTCAGCTGTCGACCTTGTCACTCGACATTTTCCTTCTGTCGGGTATGTCCGTTTGGTGTTGTGTCTCGGAGTTCGTCGGTGTGGTGTCGTGGTCGGTAGCGTCGGTCGTGCCGCCACAATACTCCCCCGCCAGTTGAATGTAAGGGTTTTGATTCAACGATATCTGCTTGGGCGAATGACATTTCGCACGGAACGGTTGATGTGGCTAACTGGTGTGTGGGTCGCGGTGAGAGTTGCGGTTAATTTAGGCTTGCTTTCGACAGTTGGTTTGTTAGCTGGTTTGTCTTCTGCCTCTATGAAACACGGTTTTAATCGATCGATGCCTACGACAGTTTTTCGGCCATTTACTATTATTTCGAACTTTTTCGCGTCGCGATTTATTACTTTGTATGGTCCGTCATAAGGTCGCTGTAAGGGTCTGCGCACGGAATCGACCCGGGTAAAAACGTGTGAGCATTTATCGAGCTCCTTAAATACGAACGGTTCTAAGCTAGAGTGACGGGATGGAGCGACCGGGCGTACGCTTTCGAAATGTCGTTTGATTTCTTTAACGAACTCTGTTTGGGGAACTTCGCTATGGCTGCGCGTTAGGAAGTCTGAAGGTAGACGAATGTTCTGTCCGAAGACTAGCTCTGCTGCGCTAGAATCAAACTCTTCGCGGTAAGCAGCCCTGAGACCCATTAAGACTAAGGGAAGTTTCCTGGTCCATTGAACGTTGTCGTGGCATTTCAATGCGGATTTGAGTGTACGATGCCATCGTTCCAGGAATCCGTTCGCTTTTGGGTTGTACGCCGTGGTGCGATGGTGTTGGATTCCTAAACGTTTACAGAGCTCGTTACATAACGCGGATTCGAACTGGGATCCTTGGTCAGATATCACGATCGATGGTACACCGAAACGGGAGAACCATTGTGAGAACAAAGTGTTTGCCACTGTCTCGGCCGTGATATCGCTAATTGGAATGGCTTCAGGCCATCTAGTATATCTGTCTATTACAGTGAGCAAGTATCTATATCCCTCCGATGGTGCGAGAGGTCCCACTAGGTCTATGTGTATTTCGTCAAAACGCTTAGAAACTGGTAGAAAGTTCCCTAGTGGACTCCTCACATGTCGTGATACCTTTGACCTTTGGCAAGCCGTACAGGCCCGTGCCCAATCGCGACAGTCTTTTCCAATACCCGGCCAAATTACCTTTTTGGTTATTAATTTGACGGTTGCGCGGATCCCTGGATGTGCTAAACTATGAATGGAATCGAAAACTGTACGCCGGAAATTTTTGGGAATGTATGGACGGATAATGTTTGTGGAGACGTCGCAAACGATGGCTTGCCGTGTATCGGGTATTACTCGGCTTTCAAGTTGTAGTGATGTTTCCATTGAGTGAAGATTTTGCAACTCCGGGTCATTGACCTGAGCCTTAGCTATCGCAGTGAAATCAATCCCTGATGGGAGTGAAATTTCTTCTAGCCGAGAAAGAGTATCTGCCACGATATTCTCTTTGCCTGGTATGTACTGAATATCGGTAGAAAACTGCCCAATATAGTCTAACTGTCTTAGTTGGCGGGGCGATGCTTTCGACGGTTTCTGTCGGAATGCGAACGTTAAAGGTTTGTGATCTGTGAAAATGGTGAACGTCTGTCCTTCTACAAAATAACGAAAGTGTTTGACGGCCAGATAAATGGCCAACAATTCTCTGTCGTATGCGCTGTAATTGCGTTGCGAGGGGCTGAGTTTGATGGAGTAGAAAGACAACGGCTGCCAACCGCCTTGGTGCCACTGTTGCAGGGCCGCTCCGATTGCAAAATCAGAAGCGTCAACGCAGAGAGACAGTTTTGCGCTTGGGGATGGAAAAGCCAGTAGTGTGGCTTGGCAAAGTTCTTCCTTACACTTTTGAAACGCGAGGATGGTATCCGTTGACCAGATGACAGGTGTCTTATCACTTTTCTTTTTCCTCCCTTTCAGCAACTCTGTGAGGGGAAGCTGAGCTTCCGCCGCTCTTGGAATGAAACGCCTGTAAAAATTGAGCATTCCCAGAAATCGTCTGAGCTCACAAACGTTCTGCGGACGCTTGAATTCGGCGATCGTCTGAACTCTTTCTGGTGAGGGTCTTAACCCTTCTCTTGATATGAGATGTCCAAGAAACGAGACATTGGTTTTCGCGAATTTACATTTGTCGACATTTATGACCAAGCCGTTTTGCTCTAGGCGCTGGAATAATGTTTTGAGATGGAATAAGTGCTCCGACCGATCTTTCGATGCTACCAGGATGTCGTCTATATAGACAAACACGAAAGGCAGATCCCTTAAGATCATGTGCATGAAGCGCTGAAAAGTCTGAGCTGCATTCCGCAACCCGAAAGTCATCCTGACGAATTCGAACAGGCCAAAAGGTGTCGCAATGGCAGTTTTGGGAATATCAGCTGCCTCTATGGGTATTTGGTGGTACGCACGTACGAGATCGATGGTGGAAAAGATGGTAGTGCCATGCAATGCATGCGCAAAGTCTTGTATGTGGGGTATCGGATAGCTATCTGGTAGCGTGATTGCATTTAGTGGACGATAATCCCCACACGGTCTCCATTCGCCGTTCTTTTTCCGAACCAGGTGCAAGGGTGTAGCCCAAGGACTGTTGCTCGGTCGACAAATACCTTGAGTTATTAAAAAATCGAATTCCTCTTTGGCTGCTTTGAGTTTCTCGGGCGACAGACGGCGAGGTCTGTTTGCGACAGGGCGGGACTTTCCTGTGATAATTTGATGCGTGATATTGTGCTGAATTGGTCGCATTAGGAGGTTTTGGCTTGACATTATGTTAAAACCTTTAATAAGGTGATGTATGTCATCATCAATCGTGCCTATGGCTAACATTGATAGCTTAGGGGTGGAACCTCGTGCGATATCCCCAACGGCCTGTGAGTTGGTATGAGGGTCGATCAGGCATTTGTTTCTGATGTCCACGAGTAATCCGAAAGCGCGTAAAAAATCAGCGCCTAATATCGGTTTACTGACTTTCGCGAAAGTAAATACCCAAGCGAAGTTCCGTTTAAGACCCAAGTCGAGAATTACCTTGGTTCGACCGTATGTAGGGACAGGTGAACCATTGGCTGCAAACAATGAATTAGTGCTGGGTGCGATGCCCGTCATACATGACTGGACGGGCATTACTGAAATATCAGCGCCTGAATCTACCAAAAACGTTATGCCATTTACCCGATCATAAGTAAACAAACGACAGTTTGAAATAAGCATGCCCGCATCGCAAGTCGCCAACGATTGGGCCTTTAGTTTTCCGAAACATTGTTGTTGCGACGGTTTCTGAAACCGCAAGGTGCTACGCACTGCCTGGCCTGAGCACCAAAACGACGGTGATACCAGCACAGAAGGATGTCGGGTTGTGACCTGGAATTACCCGAAGGTCTATATGTTGGAGTCCTTGCTTTTTCCCTCGGGCGCTGATATACGTGTCGTCGTAATTCAGCTATCTCCTGCGCTAGAACTCGTAAGTCAGGATCGGATGTGTTGTTGCTGTTGTGTTCTGGTTGCGAAGGGGGATTTGTGCTAGTTAAAGTAGCGATTGCTGATGAGAAAGGCAGGGCAGCTACGACTCTATCTGCTGTCTGAGCGAGTGTGTCTAGATTTCCCTCGGCACACGTTAAAATAGCTTGTGCCGTAGACGGCAGACGCTGAACCCATAAATTTCGCAAGACCGAATCAGAAAACTGATTTCCCGCAAGTGCGCGCATTTCTCGCAATAATTCGCTCGGTTTTTTATCGCCTAATGCCGCGTCGTGTAAAAGCTACCTTCTTGAGGTTATCGTACAACCCACTTGCGGGTAGATTCAAAATAATATCCCTACACGTGTTAACTGTTCTCGCGTCCAATAACCCGAGAGCCGTAAAATACTTTGAATTAACACCGCGAACCACACATCCGGATTTTCCGGCCAGAAGGGCAAATTCTTAAAGGTTAAAGCACTTACATTGTTACTTGTTGACCCGGTTCCGATGTCACTTTCCATTTCGCTGGTGGAGGAGTTGCTGTTCTGTTGTTCCTCGAGCTGATTGGGGCGCTGCGTTGCGGTGTCGTTGCTGTTCCTTGGCATACTACTTGATGTGTTGATGGTGGTGAGATGCTATGCCTGAACGTTTACAAAGATGGGTTTATCAGTTGACAATTACAAAATAAAACGAATATTTAGCATACAATAGTTTACATGAAAATACAACATATTCAATTGATACACAGATACAAAAATACGTTAAGTTGGTGTGAGTCCCTCGATGAAATAGCTGTAGTACTGAGTACTGGGTATGTATGCGGGTGCTGTTGCTTGGCCTTCGCCCAAGGTTAAACGTATACGGTAATTTCCTTTACGGAACTCCTGATGTAACGGTGCTGTCGTACGTTTCGGTATGGTGGTGCCGGTGGTGAAATTCAGCGTCCAAGATTCTGGTGCCGCGTGCTCCTCGGCGAGATTCTCATGGGAATCTTCCGTACCTTTTGTAAGCGGATATTGTGTGCAATTCGGTACGATTTGCTGCCGGAGTCTGTGAACTATGCGTTCTCTTAAATTTGCACACTCGTGCTGTTGCCGAGATGGTGGTGACGGGGGAAAAAAATGTTTGCTTCTGCTGGGGCGTATGGAGACAACAGATATATTTTCATATCACGTCGGGGTCACCAATTGTGGGGTACTGTACCACAATGATAATGCAAAGTAATTGAGTTTTACTACTTTATTATGCTATGTAATTTTACAAAATTGGTTACTAAATTTACGTCGGAGTTGCAGGTCACCACCATCTGGTCAAGAGTTGGACGAAGAATGTTTTTTATCAGAAACCGAAAGATCGGGGAAACGTGCCTTTTTTTGGGAATGACAGTGAGTGTTCTTTTTCTCGCTCTCGCAGCCCCATTCAGCTGTCGACCTTGTCACTCGACATTTTCCTTCTGTCGGGTATGTCCGTTTGGTGTTGTGTCTCGGAGTTCGTCGGTGTGGTGTCGTGGTCGGTAGCGTCGGTCGTGCCGCCACAATACTCCCCCGCCAGTTGAATGTAAGGGTTTTGATTCAACGATATCTGCTTGGGCGAATGACATTTCGCCCGGAACGGTTGATGTGGCTAAACTGGTGTGTGGGTCGCGGTGAGAGTTGCGGTTAATTTAGGCTTGCTTTCGACAGTTGGTTTGTTAGCTGGTTTGTCTTCTGCCTCTATGAAACACGGTTTTAATCGATCGATGCCTACGACAGTTTTTCGGCCATTTACTATTATTTCGAACTTTTTCGCGTCGCGATTTATTACTTTGTATGGTCCGTCATAAGGTCGCTGTAAGGGTCTGCGCACGGAATCGACCCGGGTAAAAACGTGTGAGCATTTATCGAGCTCCTTAAATACGAACGGTTCTAAGCTAGAGTGACGGGATGGAGCGACCGGGCGTACGCTTTCGAAATGTCGTTTGATTTCTTTAACGAACTCTGTTTGGGGAACTTCGCTATGGCTGC
Organism: Portevinia maculata; assembly: GCA_949715645.1. Lineage (NCBI taxonomy): Eukaryota > Metazoa > Arthropoda > Insecta > Diptera > Syrphidae > Portevinia > Portevinia maculata. Next base: position 88,765,024 of record OX454526.1, read on the forward strand.
GCGTTAGGAAGTCTAAAGGTAGACGAATGTTCTGTCCGAAGACTAGCTCTGCTGCGCTAGAATCAAACTCTTCGCGGTAAGCAGCCCTGAGACCCATTAAGAATAAGGGAAGTTTCCTGGTCCATTGAACGTTGTCGTGGCATTTCAATGCGGATTTGAGTGTACGATGCCATCGTTCCAGGAATCCGTTCGCTTTTGGGTTGTACGCCGTGGTGCGATGGTGTTGGATTCCTAAACGTTTACAGAGCTCGTTACATAACGCGGATTCGAACTGGGATCCTTGGTCAGATATCACGATCGATGGTACACCGAAACGGGAGAACCATTGTGAGAACAAAGTGTTTGCCACTGTCTCGGCCGTGATATCGCTAATTGGAATGGCTTCAGGCCATCTAGTATATCTGTCTATTACAGTGAGCAAGTATCTATATCCCTCCGATGGTGCGAGAGGTCCCACTAGGTCTATGTGTATTTCGTCAAAACGCTTAGAAACTGGTAGAAAGTTCCCTAGTGGACTCCTCACATGTCGTGATACCTTTGACCTTTGGCAAGCCGTACAGGCCCGTGCCCAATCGCGACAGTCTTTTCCAATACCCGGCCAAATTACCTTTTTGGTTATTAATTTGACGGTTGCGCGGATCCCTGGATGTGCTAAACTATGAATGGAATCGAAAACTGTACGCCGGAAATTTTTGGGAATGTATGGACGGATAATGTTTGTGGAGACGTCGCAAACGATGGCTTGCCGTGTATCGGGTATTACTCGGCTTTCAAGTTGTAGTGATGTTTCCATTGAGTGAAGATTTTGCAACTCCGGGTCATTGACCTGAGCCTTAGCTATCGCAGTGAAATCAATCCCTGATGGGAGTGAAATTTCTTCTAGCCGAGAAAGAGTATCTGCCACGATATTCTCTTTGCCTGGTATGTACTGAATATCGGTAGAAAACTGCCCAATATAGTCTAACTGTCTTAGTTGGCGGGGCGATGCTTTCGACGGTTTCTGTCGGAATGCGAACGTTAAAGGTTTGTGATCTGTGAAAATGGTGAACGTCTGTCCTTCTACAAAATAACGAAAGTGTTTGACGGCCAGATAAATGGCCAACAATTCTCTGTCGTATGCGCTGTAATTGCGTTGCGAGGGGCTGAGTTTGATGGAGTAGAAATACAACGGCTGCCAACCGCCTTGGTGCCACTGTTGCAGGGCCGCTCCGATTGCAAAATCAGAAGCGTCAACGCAGAGAGACAGTTTTGCGCTTGGGGATGGAAAAGCCAGTAGTGTGGCTTGGCAAAGTTCTTCCTTACACTTTTGAAACGCGAGGATGGTATCCGTTGACCAGATGACAGGTGTCTTATCACTTTTCTTTTTCCTCTCTTTCAGCAACTCTGTGAGGGGAAGCTGAGCTTCCGCCGCTCTTGGAATGAAACGCCTGTAAAAATTGAGCATTCCCAGAAATCGTCTGAGCTCACAAACGTTCTGCGGACGCTTGAATTCGGCGATCGTCTGAACTCTTTCTGGTGAGGGTCTTAACCCTTCTCTTGATATGAGATGTCCAAGAAACGAGACATTGGTTTTCGCGAATTTACATTTGTCGACATTTATGACCAAGCCGTTTTGCTCTAGGCGCTGGAATAATGTTTTGAGATGGAATAAGTGCTCCGACCGATCTTTCGATGCTACCAGGATGTCGTCTATATAGACAAACACGAAAGGCAGATCCCTTAAGATCATGTGCATGAAGCGCTGAAAAGTCTGAGCTGCATTCCGCAACCCGAAAGTCATCCTGACGAATTCGAACAGGCCAAAAGGTGTCGCAATGGCAGTTTTGGGAATATCAGCTGCCTCTATGGGTATTTGGTGGTACGCACGTACGAGATCGATGGTGGAAAAGATGGTAGTGCCATGCAATGCATGCGCAAAGTCTTGTATGTGGGGTATCGGATAGCTATCTGGTAGCGTGATTGCATTTAGTGGACGATAATCCCCACACGGTCTCCATTCGCCGTTCTTTTTCCGAACCAGGTGCAAGGGTGTAGCCCAAGGACTGTTGCTCGGTCGACAAATACCTTGAGTTATTAAAAAATCGAATTCCTCTTTGGCTGCTTTGAGTTTCTCGGGCGACAGACGGCGAGGTCTGTTTGCGACAGGGCGGGAATTTCCTGTGATAATTTGATGCGTGATATTGTGCTGAATTGGTCGCATTAGGAGGTTTTGGCTTGACATTATGTTAAAACCTTTAATAAGGTGATGTATGTCATCATCAATCGTGCCTATGGCTAACATTGATAGCTTAGGGGTGGAACCTCGTGCGATATCCCCAACGGCCTGTGAGTTGGTATGAGGGTCGATCAGGCATTTGTTTCTGATGTCCACGAGTAATCCGAAAGCGCGTAAAAAATCAGCGCCTAATATCGGTTTACTGACTTTCGCGAAAGTAAATACCCAAGCGAAGTTCCGTTTAAGACCCAAGTCGAGAATTACCTTGGTTCGACCGTATGTAGGGACAGGTGAACCATTGGCTGCAAACAATGAATTAGTGCTGGGTGCGATGCCCGTCATACATGACTGAACGGGCATTACTGAAATATCAGCGCCTGAATCTACCAAAAACGTTATGCCATTTACCCGATCATAAGTAAACAAACGACAGTTTGAAATAAGCATGCCCGCATCGCAAGTCGCCAACGATTGGGCCTTTAGTTTTCCGAAACATTGTTGTTGCGACGGTTTCTGAAACCGCAAGGTGCTACGCACTGCCTGGCCTGAGCACCAAAACGACGGTGATACCAGCACAGAAGGATGTCGGGTTGTGACCTGGAATTACCCGAAGGTCTATATGTTGGAGTCCTTGCTTTTTCCCTCGGGCGCTGATATACGTGTCGTCGTAATTCAGCTATCTCCTGCGCTAGAACTCGTAAGTCAGGATCGGATGTGTTGTTGCTGTTGTGTTCTGGTTGTGAAGGGGGATTTGTGCTAGTTAAAGTAGCGATTGCTGATGAGAAAGGCAGGGCAGCTACGACTCTATCTGCTGTCTGAGCGAGTGTGTCTAGATTTCCCTCGGCACACGTTAAAATAGCTTGTGCCGTAGACGGCAGACGCTGAACCCATAAATTTCGCAAGACCGAATCAGAAAACTGATTTCCCGCAAGTGCGCGCATTTCTCGCAATAATTCGCTCGGTTTTTTATCGCCTAATGCCGCGTCGTGTAAAAGCTTGTGTAAACGCACGTCATCCGACTCCGTTAGTCGCGAAAGCACTACCTTCTTGAGGTTATCGTACAACCCACTTGCGGGTGGATTCAAAATAATATCCCTACACGTGTTAACTGTTCTCGCGTCCAATAACCCGAGAGCCGTAAAATACTTTGAATTGTCCGATCTAATTTGGGCTACCGCGAATTGACCCTCTAACACCGCGAACCACACATCCGGATTTTCCGGCCAGAAGGGCAAATTCTTAAAGGTTAAAGCACTTACATTGTTACTTGTTGACCCGGTTCCGATGTCACTTTCCATTTCGCTGGTGGAGGAGTTGCTGTTCTGTTGTTCCTCGAGCTGATTGGGGCGCTGCGTTGCGGTGTCGTTGCTGTTCCTTGGCATACTACTTGATGTGTTGCTGGTGGTGAGATGCTATGCCTGAACGTTTACAAAGATGGGTTTATCAGTTGACAATTACAAAATAAAACGAATATTTAGCATACAATAGTTTACATGAAAATACAACATATTCAATTGATACACAGATACAAAAATACGTTAAGTTGGTGTGAGTCCCTCGATGAAATAGCTGTAGTACTGAGTACTGGGTATGTATGCGGGTGCTGTTGCTTGGCCTTCGCCCAAGGTTAAACGTATACGGTAATTTCCTTTACGGAACTCCTGATGTAACGGTGCTGTCGTACGTTTCGGTATGGTGGTGCCGGTGGTGAAATTCAGCGTCCAAGATTCTGGTGCCGCGTGCTCCTCGGCGAGATTCTCATGGGAATCTTCCGCACCTTTTGTAAGCGGATATTGTGTGCAATTCGGTACGATTTGCTGCCGGAGTCTGTGAACTATGCGTTCTCTTAAATTTGCACACTCGTGCTGTTGCCGAGATGGTGGTGACGGGGAAAAAAAATGTTTGCTTCTGCTGGGGCGTATGGAGACAACAGATATATTTTCATATCACGTCGGGGTCACCAATTGTGGGGTACTGTACCACAATGATAATGCAAAGTAATTGAGTTTTACTACTTTATTATGCTATGTAATTTTACAAAATTGGTTACTAAATTTACGTCGGAGTTGCAGGTCACCACCATCTGGTCAAGAGTTGGACGAAGAATGTTTTTTATCCGAAACCGAAAGATCGGGGAAACGTGCCTTTTTTTGGAATGACAGTGAGTGTTCTTTTTCTCGCTCTCGCAGCCCCATTCAGCTGTCGACCTTGTCACTCGACATTTTCCTTCTGTCGGGTATGTCCGTTTGGTGTTGTGTCTCGGAGTTCGTCGGTGTGGTGTCGTGGTCGGTAGCGTCGGTCGTGCCGCCACAAGTTATTGAATATCAACTTATATACTAGACAAAAATGCACCCCTATTGCGAGTATTGCGAGTGAAAATAGTCAATTATCAATTGTCGATTGACACTCGCAATAGGGGTGATGATTAAAGCTAACTTAAAAATACCAAGATACTTATTCTAGATTATATTATGCGAAAGCCCTAAACTCAACTATATCTTATAATTATTGCCTTTCGGCCTAAAAACTATTTAACGAACTAATCTTAAATTTTATATATTATATAAAAAACTATAATTTGGATTCTAAGCACTCGTTAAATTACGCAAGAAGCGGTCAAAACCCCAATTGCTTTCCGAGCGCCTGGCAGTCGACAACGTGCACACTCGCTGCCGCGAGCCGACTCAAGCCTTGCAGCGTCAATCACCTCCCAGAAGCACCACCACAAGTTGACGAGCCCGGCCTCTCCGAGAAACGCCCTAGCTAACTTACACCCCAATTGATAATTGACTATTTTCAAAGTGTGCTATTGTGAACGAACGATTCTAAAGGATTTTGTCGATCGCAAAAATGCGATTGACAAGAATATCAATGAAAATGATTCGTTCACAAAAGCACACATTGAAAATAGTCAATTATCAATTGTCGATTGACACTCGCAATAGGGGTGTTAGTCTGACTTATAAACTAAGAGGTTGTTACCTAAAGTAACGCACCGTCTTGGGATGGCATGTTGACCCCTCCCCCCTCAAAAAGCCAAAAAAATTCGGCACATCGCTTTTCCGTATCGAATTTATCCCTCTCTTCTACTGCGGTACTAAAACGGAGGAGCTCATGAGCACTGGCGACGTCCCTGCCGCGGATGAGCCGCTTATTTTTCGCGCTGCGGTAGCGGTGGTATAATAACGGGATACCATCCCTAGTCTGGACCAGCCTTTTAGCATCAATATGGACAAACGCCTCTGGGGGATAGTCAAATCGGAGTGTCCTCTCTATGTACATTTCATTGGGGTAGTAAGCCCCAAAGATCAGGCTATTGTCGCTGGCCATCGCCCTTGCAACGTGCCTTCGAGTCACCTTAATAAGGAAATTGTCAATCCTATTCAACTGAGCCCCATCGTATAGCACCTTGTTGGCATCAAACATTAATCAATAATGGGAGCATGCTGCATACACGTACTGATATCGTAATAAGAAGAATGTCTAAAAACAAAAGGAGAAGGCAGTGGCCAACCTCACAAGTGTGCAAATATGTTCAAACATTATTAATATATATTATTAAGGTACAAAAAGGTTCATCTGGGTAAAATAATTGAATATTTCAGTAACGCTAAGAGATTTTATCAGCGCTTGTTTAGGTCATTTAGATTGTTTAATGAGAATCCTTAATATCTAACGAAAACAGAAGTTGCTTCCATGACTTTCCAGATCATATACACAGGCCAACACACATTTATAGACCATAAAGCTCAAATATATTGAAGTAACCAATCATTGTTTTTGTTTTTAAATAAAACTCGTTTAATTGAAACTTAATTAAAAAAAGTCATCTATTATTTATAATTTATAATTAATATATATGTGTATGTATAGTTACAATAATAAATTTGTAAAATTCATGTTTTAAATTATAACGAAAACAATATTATAATTCCATATCCCTAGCTTCGTCTTCACTATAATCGGACATGCTTGACTCACTATCGGAGCTCTCACGCTCCTGATGTGCTCGTAAAGCCTCTTCTGTTGCGTACCGCTGAACGTAATCGGCAACTTTCCGCCGATATTCTTCGGGCTCATGCAAGTACAGTGCAGCAGCATCACGATTTAATGGATCAACTGGATTTGGATATGTTAAAAGTTGCGGTAAAAATGACTCGAATATATTGGATAGATCGTATAACGCCGTCCATGCTTGATTAATAACGTCTAGGCACACAGTACCTGATGATTCGTCGATATTAGGATGGTAAATTTTATTAACAAATCCTATACTAGGTGATTTGAAGGGATAATTATCCGGCAAATAGACGCGCACCTTCCATACGCCACCTTCATAGGGTGTGCCCTGTGGCCCAAAGAATTTCACATGGAACTCATTCAGACCGCCAAGGATTGTTACCTCGTGTTTACTTTCGATTAACTTAATCACATCGTTATCCATACGACGTTTACCAGCGCTAGGGGATGACATGTTTTTTCTGAAATAAACATTTTTATTAATAATTTGTTGAGTTTGTTATAAAATGTTAAGTTAAAAATAAGTCCAAAATTCCGCATCTAGAAAAGAAGATTTAACAACGAAGAAAGGCGTTTCATCTTAAATATGAATGCTTGTTTTCGCCTATGAGCCTAAAGAATGCAATGTAAATCGTCAATGACCATTACATACGTACAAGAACAAATAATTAAAAGTATCGCCATCTGTTGGAAGTCGGCATATCTTGAACCACGTACCGCATTTTTAATCAACACAGCAACGTCGCACAGTGGCGCATATTGACTTTTTTGGTTGCAAAAATCATAAAACAAATAAAGATATCGTGATAATTTTTTTTTCAGCTTGAAGAAAATTTCCAAAGCAATACATTTTGTGAATTTTAAGAAAAAACATTTACAGGGTGTTTCAGAATTTTCTGCTGAAATACGACTTTCTCCCAATAGGAAATGGACTTAATATTTTACCTCAAAAAATGCCAATAGTAAATAGCTGAAATAAAAGTCAAACAAAGTCACAGTGGTGCATAAAAGTAAACAAACAATAGTTTTTTTCAAAATATTAATAAATTAAATATATAGCCGTTTTTTGTTATTATTCTGCACATTAGATTGAATTTACTTTAAGAAAAACTTAAATGTTAATCTTAGCAGTAATTGCAGAGTATTTAAAAACTAGTTCAAGTGAAACAGTAGAGGAAAAAAAGAACCATTTAAATTTTGTTTGTGTTGCAAATAGTTTTTTTTATTTAGTGGCACATCAACATAAAAAATGGTTTCAATAATATATTTCAAGTTTAACAGTTTAGAATAAATAAATTAATAAATAATAAAAATAAATAAAAAACAATAAACTAGATTTCTTTCAACCTTTCGTCAAAATCCGAAATAATTTCTAATAAAATAATCATTTCTTTAGAGTATCATGCTTTGAGGTCTTTTTCAGTGTTAACATGGCTAAGCGAGGGTCCGATGAGGCTGCAAGCATGTTAAATAGGTCTTCAATCTGCCGCATCCTTAAAACCTTGCAGGTATTTAGGGACCTATATTTTTCGGTGTCTTTATTTTTTAGATTTCTGAGCTTCTTCTGATAGTTTTCCGATTGGTAACGACTGATACTCGATTATACTTTGGCCATGAGCCAACATTTTATGGAGAGTAGGTGTAAGTTACTTTTCGGGATACTTTTCTTTCAATAAATTTGTTGTTTCCATTGCATAAACTCCTAACTTTGAACCGTCAACATTTTCTCTGCAGTTTAAAATGTTAAGTATTACTTGAAGCCTTGTTATTACCTCCATATTGACTCCAGTTATACGAGCTGTTACATCTGGTTCTGCAAAAAATCTTCTCGATGTATTTCCATTGTTAGTGTTTCCAAATCCTTGTTTTGGTTTATCCACATCGAGTCCCATTTCCTCGCGAAATTTCCTTTGAATATCCTGCTTCCTTATTCTTTTTGCCTCCTTAGTTCCAGTACTTTCATCAATATTTTCTTCATCTTGTTTGAGTGTATGTATATGCAAGTTTCAAAATTAATTCCATGCATCTGATTCTGGCATGTAATAGAGATATTCCATATTCGTAATTATGCTCGTCATTGTATTGTATATATATATAACCAACGACCATACCACGTCGAGTTAATCGGTTCTCATCAGATCACCGTAATTAAACGACGTTGGGCGCGGTTAGTACGTAGATGGGGGACCGTTTGAGAACAACCGCGTGTCGTTGGCCAGTCCCATCTACAGAGTTGAGGTAGATAATTATACGTGGTATCACAATGGACCTAAATTGGTCTAAGTTTGTCGGCTTCTGCCGACAGCCACATAAACCTAACCTAACCTAACCATTGTATTGTATTGTATATATTTATTTAGCGGATTCTCCACTATTAAGATTCTTTTTACATAATTACAAAAACTTTAAAAATAAATAAATTAGGTAAATAGTATTTAATTAATTATAAGGAAAATTACATTTTATATAAATTATAGCATTTCTTTTAAATATGGCCAAATTTCTTTCATTTTTTATTTCTTGAGGCATAGAATTAAATAGTTGAAAACCCCTGTAAACGATGCTGTTTTGCGCGGCATTCGTTAGGTACGGGGGAAGTCTAAAGTCTCCTCCATTTCTTAAGTGGTATGGCTGGGATTCACTAACATGTCTCAGATATTTTTTTGGGTACTTAGGTAGCATATCGTATTTAATTTTAAAGACAAAACATAAAACATTAACCAGAATTCTTTGCTTGACGCTTAACCATTTCAACGTATTTAACATAAACAAAACGGAAGTATATCTATTACATTTTAAAATTATTCGCATTGCTCTGTTTTGAATTCGTTGTAGTTTTAATAACATAAACAACATTTAATAAGATTGACGAACAGTACTCAAAATGAGGTTTAACTATCACATTAAAGATATTTATTGCACAGATTGTTGGAATCTTATTCCGTATTCTACTAAAAAAGAACACTTTTTTGGATACTTTTTTCTGATATACAGTGCTGTGCAAATTAATTGGGACAGGCAAAATTTTTATGATTTTTTTTATTTTTTTATAAAATGTTGTCAATTTTTTAAATTTAATAATTTATATGGCCGCCTTTGGCAGCAATTACATCTTTTACTCGATTTGGCATGGATGAAACCAACGTTTCGCAAATTTTTCTTATTTCTTCGTCGTGAAACCACACTTCAATTATTGCACAAATTATTATGGCCCAAAGATTCTCTATTGGGTTGAGGTCTGGAGAGTTGCCTGGCCATTCGAGCACCTTAATACGTTCTTCCGGAAAGAATGCCTTCATTTTTTTTTGAAGTCTGGCATGGGGCAAGATCTTGCTGAAAAATTGCATTTCCGGTCGGAAACTGTCTTCTCATGGTCGGTAAGAGCATGTGGGTTAAAAAGTCAGCGTACTTGATGCTATTAAGCTTCCAGGGCCCAAGGAGGTGAAACAACCCCAAAACATTACTTTGGGCGGGTGTTTAGGGGCCTGTATAATGTGACCAGGTCGGAGCTTTTCTTTGTCACTTCTCCTCACGACACTCACCCGGTAGCCCTGAACTTCGAAATGGCTCTCATCAGAGAAAATGACACTTTCCTATTTGTGCGAAGTGGTCTTCTTGCTTTGCGGCCCACATCTAAAAGACGCCTTCTAATGGACGAGTCCACCACCACACCAGCCGACGCCAAGTCCCTTTGAAGATCACCGCTAGTCTTCCAAGGACGAATGACGCTGTCACGGATCAAAGTTTTGTCATCGCGATCCGTTGTCTTGCGTTTTCGGCCACAATGCCCCGTACGAGCGGTTGCACACTTGATTTTGGAACTCCAACATCATCTGAAGTCTTCCGTATGCTTTTGTCAGTGTGCTCATGCAAAGCAATGATTGAAGCCCTCTTCTCCATCGAAATATCCATTTTGAAATTAAATCTCCGATTTCATTGATTGCGTCTAGAATCATTTTAGTGCTTATGTAGTTAAAGTCTTTTTTTGGGTTCATGGTTTTTAAAATACTTTTTATGTGGGTAACATTAATGCATTTAAATTTGAAAGATGTGCTAATGCCTATGGATAACGATGTATATTGAATAAATGGTATGGTTCTATTTATTTCAATGATACTATTTACGAAAAAAAAAATTGAATTTGTCGGCTATTTTTTTATTATCTTCAATACACTCACCGTTAAATTTGATATTTTTTATTGGTTCGTTTTGTATATTTAGAACACATGTTTTAATTGTCCTCCGCATTGATTTTTGATTACGCGCACTTAATATTTTGCGTTTTATGTTTTCATTTTTAGTCCTCAAAAGTTCTGTTTTATACCGATTTCTTATTTCGCAATAGCTCTTCCAGCAAACTTTACTATTAGAGAATCTAAATTCCTGATATTTTGCAATTTTCTCCCTCTTCATATTATTTAGTGTTTCGGTGTACCATTCGTTTGTTTTATTTTTCCATTCTTTTGTAAATAAAAACATATTTGTTATTCTTATGAGTTCCTTTTCAATTATGCTACCTATTTTACCCGGACTTTCGACATTGTATAGATACTCACGCATGTTGCTGTTTCTAATGTAATCCAGAAATAGTCGCTGTTGTACCTGAGAGTTTTGTATGATTTTGCGTTACATTATTTTATTAAATTATTATTTAACGATAGTTGAATGAGTATTGTTTCGTGATCGCTCATTTTCAGGTCCCAATTCACATTCGCTGTTGTGTATGATCTCGATTCAGTTATAACATAGTCAATTAGGGTTTTTGTATTGCTTGTGATTCTTGTAGGTTCGCTCACGATTTGTTGGCATTGGTTATCAATTTCAATCACGTTTTTAATGTTATTTCTGTAAAGATCTGATACGTCTAACCAGTCAATATTCATATCTCCTGCTATATATAAACGTTTATTCGAATCTATAAGGTCCTCAATCCAGATTTTCATTTGGTCACAAAATTCACGCTTTGATGATGTATGGGCCCGATAGACCGCCGCGATGTATACTGACTGATTGTTGTTAGTTATTTTGCACTTAAGCCACCAAATTCTCGACTCCATAGTTTTTGTTATTTCACTTACTTGAAAATAATTTCTAACATAAATGCATACACCACCTGTATGTCTCGAGTTACTATCACATCGAAAAGGGGTTTGAAAACCATTTATACGTATTTCGCTATCATCAATGCGTTTAGTAGTGTGTGTTTCCGATAGAACTAGAAAGTCATAATTTGCAGTCCTACAGTTATATTGCAGTTCAGTAAGGTTACCCGTGAGCCCTTGTATGTTGCAATAAATACCGCGAATTTTATTTAATTGCTGGTGCACTGACCGGTTTTTTGGGATTCAATGAGCTTTTTGTAAACCGCGCAATTCACATCTCTACTGTCATGGCTATTATTTAACGATAATTTGAATTTTTCGTTGTACCGTTCGCAGTTTACACATTTTAAAGATGTTGATTTACATCCTCTAGTTTCGTGTTCCTCACCACAATTGGCACATTTTACTTTATTTTTGCAGTTTTTAGCTATGTGATGGTATCCACAACAATTGTAGCATCTATTTAAATTAAAATGTTCATATACGCGACATTTCTCCCATCCAATATTAATTTTTCGATTTTCTATTATTTGTTCATAAGTGCACATCTCTAATTCTAGTTTTGCACTATGCACAACTCTTCGCAGTTCCATATCTCACTTACGTCCGTTACCATGATTTGTGGTTTTCTCTTCGAAAATATTTTTACGTCGTATTTTTAACCTAATTTTTCTTTCACCTCACTCTCAATTTTTTTTACTGTATATCTCTCCTCAATTGCTTCCAGTAAGGTCTTTATTTCTGTCTCATTCTTCTTTAGTGACTCCTCAAATTCGTTTTTGTATTCTTTTAAATATTTTCCATTTTTCTTCACTACATCTTGCAAGTCTTTCAACACCATATCAACGTTGTGAATATACAAAATACAATCTTCACAAATATATTTGATCATAGGATTTGACTCGAGAATACCGCTACTATATTGGTCTAAACCGCTACATTTTACCGTAGTGTGGAAGTTTTTCCCGCAAACACCCGCGCATTGTATTCTCGATTCTCCCCGAATCGAACTTTTGCATTTAAAACACTCGCGCATTGTATTATTTGGCAATATATCGCCACGTTTGCACTAGTTGTGTCCAATTTACGCACGTTGGCAGTTATTCACCAAACAACGAATTAAAGTTCTTGTAATTTTTACTTTAATCTCGGATCACTCGCTAATACGTCATTTGTTGACTGGTCTTCCTTGTTGAAGTTTTTTTGCGCTCTTTTGCAAATGAGACATGACGGTGTCGACTTTGTTTCAGTAAATTTCATTCAACACTTTTCCGTCAATCATCGTTAAAAATAATTCGTGGTTTACAACAATCAAGGCTATCGTGAACAAAATTCCCCTCGGAATATTTCATATTTTTTAAAAATAGGTATCGGCATAAATTTCGAAAAAAGGGAAAAAATTCCTTCGGAATAAATTGGTATCTTAGACGAAATTCCCTCCGGAATATTTCCTTCGCAAGTATGCTAGTGGAAATTCAAAATCTAAGCAGTTTGTATGTGGATAAGTAGTTGGTTGCTTTTAAGTTTGTATTTCAAAAAAGTGAAATAAGAGTTGCATAGGTTTGTTGTGGTTCAAATAAAAAGAAACTGGAGCTTATTTAGAAAAGAAGAGAAATTTTTTTCGCAAGTATTTTTCGTTCAAAAAACAAACATATATGTAGGTCTAACTCAACTAATTAAAGACAATTGGAGATGATGATAAATTTATGTGATAGAAGCCGAGACATTGCCAGTGGCTTCACTACGAATAGAAGCAAAGATGGATGTGAAGAAATTTTGGAAGCTTCTAGAGAAGGAACAGAACAGCGTAGGACCTCCAATGAAATCGGTATTTGAGTGGAAAAATTTACCTTTTTTATAGCTTTATAATTGAAGTCATTCTGAATCTAGTTCATTAGGTATGGGGAGAGAAAAAAAAATATATAAAAAAGAAACTGTCCGAAAATAAAAAATTGAATTAATTGCGATTGACAACTGTCAACTGTCAAAATGTTCGGGGGGAATTTTGTTCCCTCGGAATCGCCGATAGCCCTGAATAACTACTTCGTCATTAACCTTATATTCAAAAGGTTGATGTCCAGCCATTTGGCTTTTGATGTCATTCACTGTGCTTGTTATAAGATTTGCAGTTTGCATTGCATACTGCAACATTATTGATCGTCAGAAATGAACTGATGATGGGCGAGGGTTTTTCCAATAATCACTATTTGAACACTTAAGTCTCAGGGGAACAATTGAGGCCATGAACATGTTTGCATAAGTTATTATTTCACCATCATGTGTTACATTTTTTTGTTTATAGGCACTTTGCCCAAATGATCCATCACAGCCCCACTTGCTTTGTAACGTCAGACTTCTTAGAAAAAATGACCGGAGGACCATAAAATATTTATTATATGTAGTTAAGAATACATTTTTACATATAAAAATAATATTTTTATGACCACTTGCATTTTTTTTTAAAAATAGGCCATAAATGAACAAAAATAACCTTCTCTAATTAAATCTCTCTAAACCGGGCAAATAGGCAAAACTGGCAGATGGTTTTCTAAGTAAATGTTTCAGAAATAGTCCAAGATTAAATTTCCGTCGAGTTTAGACCAAAGACTCTTAAAGGATTTTTTATAACTCAACTCAAAGTCAAAAAAGTGAGCCAAAAACAGCTTTTCGAAAATCATAAAATTTTGCAGTTGAATCATAATTGTAATACAAATGGTCCTTTTTACAAGCTCTAATAAAAAAAATATAATTTTTAAACAAGGTTTTTAGATATATATTTTTTCTTTAATTTTAAAAATTAGGAAACTTTGACTACCTGTATCATCCGAATCCTTCAACCGATTTTAAAATTTGTTTCGTCTTTTGAAGCTTATAAATATTTCCTAATCCAGTAAATTAATTAGTTTTGGATTTTAAGCCCACACGAAAATTGAATTTTGTAAGCACTTTTGCAAAAAGGCGCCACAGTGCGTCGTGTCATTCGAAGTTCATTAAATTGTATCCCACTTTTGAAACTTCATTCATGGAAAAATCGCAGACATGATCATTTGGGAAAATTCTAACACTCTCGATGAGCAGTCACTTTCATATTAATAGGGTATCGAAGGGGCACATAGTTCCCTTTGAGCAGTGACAATGTAGAGGGAGTTATAGTAGTGATTATGTGGGACATATTCAGTGCCCTAGTGGTTTCAACAACAGATAACTTATTAAATAGGTACTCGGGTAGTTTTATTCATTTATATCGTTATCGCTTTCTCACTTTGTCAACTTTATAATTTTTGAATTAACTGAATTAATAATTATAGTTGAAATCTGAAAATGGTGTCGAATATTAATTCGGTTTTTACATTTGTGAAGACTTAGATTTGCGTGAAATAGCAATGGAACTCTCGTGAAGAAAAAACGGGAATGCCCAAATAAACATTAAAAAAAGAAGCATTTATTTGTTTTATTCTTTTCCAAAGATATAGCCTAAGAAATTAGGATATTTTGACCCGATCGTTACTGCAGTCAGTGGTGATAAATAAGAGCTTTAAGTGTGTTGTTTAATAAGGATATTGAAAGTTAATTTTGTTTTGGAAAAAAGTGAATAATCAAAGTCGAAGCATGGTTAAAAAGAAATAATAAAGATTATTTGAACAGTTTTATCATTTCAAATACCAGCCTACATGTTATATTTGTGTCAGAAATGGGATAAAACCTATATTGTGCGGAACTTCACATCTAACACCCCTAATGCGAGTGTCAATCGACAATTGATAATTGACTATTTTCAATGTGTGCTATTGTGAACGAATCATTTTCATTGATATTCTTGTCAATCGCATTTTTGCAATTGACTGCGATCGACAAAATCCTTTAGAATCGTTCGTTCACAATAGCACACATTGAAAATAGTCAATTATCAATTGTCGATTGACACTCGCAATAGGGGTGTAAGTGTTAAATAAGTAAAATGCGAGTATTAAATCACCTCAAATTTGTGAAAAATATGAGCCCAGCATTGCCAGACCTCAGTTTAAAACTGCACTAGAGAAACGAAATGTCTCTACTAGCGGGAAGAACGGGAAAAGGTAACTGCATTGATGTTATGATGGAACTACTTCTTGACAAGTTGGAGAATCAAACGAATTTTTCTAAACCAGACATTCGAAGAACAGAAAAATTCGATTGTCGACGGTCAAAATAATACTGTGAAGATTAAAAGGCGACAAAATTCGATGCAATTTACCACAAATTAAATATGCATGGGAGACAACTCGAAAAGGTTGGAGCTAAATTCGAGGAAAAGTTCGAGACGCAACTACGACCCTCTGGTCCAGGATCTATAGATGCCATATACACCCAGTATACAGGGTTCAGCGGCATAGGTTCCAATTGAGGGAAGAAACCCTCCCGCAGTTGCAAGCAAATATTGACCGTCTGGCGCATTTGTCATATCCTAATGCTGGTTAGGATATCAGCAATGAAATGGCTGTGGGGGCGTTAATGCAAGATATAGAAAACAGACAGCTTCAAATGGCTGGACAAACAACTCGATCGAGCATCGCGAGAATTGCACCACGTGAGGGAAGTTAGATCAGTTGAATGCTCATTTTTTTTTTTTTTATAATTTGCGTGCGCTAAAGGGATTTCTTTTTTCTGTAGTGACACAATACCCTTATAAATTGTAAAACCACAGCGCAGGCATTTAGTTTGTTGCGCAAGTAGCTCCCAGCAATTCATTGCCTATTTTTGGGTGCTACTTACTGAAAGAATAGAAGGATAGGAAAGAAGTTTGGTGCGATGGGATTTTTTTCTCAACAGGTGGCGCCTAAATTGCTTTAGGGAGATCAGTTTTTGTTGTGTGTATTCAATTTAAAAAAATCATGGCCCTGGTCGGGATTCGAACGCACGACCTGCCAATCACTTAGTGAATACACTACCATCGCACCATTGCCACCTGCCACCTGCTCATGCCACAAAATAGTAATTTTAGATTGGAACAATGCTCACAGAGGTCAGACCTGTTGCTGAAACTGCAACAAAATAGTTGTTGTTGTTCACATTGCGGAACTAGGAGTTGTAATGAAGAAGCAAGGGAAAACATTCACCCGCAGATGTTACTTTGCAGAACCAAGCAGTCGGGAAAAGTGTAAGAAGCAGCTTCGCGGGGTAGGATCACAGTTAAGGTCTCCTAAACCAAACGAGATGGGGCTAACAATGGAAGCCTATATAGCTCTTAATAAATTAGTGGCAATATTGATATCGGTGCTACCGCTGCCGTTATAAAAAGAGACATAAGTCCGCCAATAGCGGCTGCCCAACACCAGCTGTTACTGTATAATAGCAAAAGGAGCAATGGCAAACGTTATGAAAAATTCATCGTAGTAATATCTCCAACGTTTTTCTTCTTTCTCTTTAACAAAGAAGTTACCATTGGGAATAAAAAGGGATCATAACCCTCCCAGACCGACAGCAACTCATCTAACAATAAAAAACTGAGGCACCGCTCCGACAATCACAGTTGGTCCTTTAGTGTGAAGCTTGTGTTTATCAATTAGGAAGCGATGATTTGGTAGTGACGAAAATGTGTATTTATTTAGTATTTTGTATGTTTCAAATTGCGGTTGGGATTTACACTCAGGAGAACTTTTCATAATTAATTAACTAACTAATAGTAATTTTACAAGGCAACTACGAGTCCTTACTATTTCAAAATTTCTCATTGATCGAATTACTTATGTACCTGACGCTGCCATCATTTGGCAAGTTATAGACGGTAATAGATAGATAGATGGTTATGTAGTAGGGAACTCGCAGTTGCTAGGAACGTGCTCAATATTTAAAAAAAAAATCAGAGAATTCTATCGACTAGTTTTATTTCTTTAATCCGTAAACCCTCATATGCGATTTCTCAAAAAAAAAGAAGAAGAAGGGAAATGGCGTATACGTCAAACTAGTTCTTATGCGGAGATATTCTCCTTTTTTAGATCCTTGCGCTTATTTTATTGGCTTGGAGATAAGAGATTCGCATCAAATGAAGAAAATATCACCACAACAGATGCCTATTTTGCAGTGTTCCAACGGGTCAAAAAAAGTAGGAGCATCGCTGAGCTAAGTGGATCGAATTAAAATGAGATAATGTTAAAAATTAAATTCAACAATACAATGTTTTCCATATTGTTGTACGAAATTATCGAACGCCCATTGTAAGTGGCAGACCTACCCTTATATCGGCAACCACTGTATTTTTCTTTTGTTTTATAATTTGCACGTGCAAAAGGGTTTTTTAGCACTCTTACATCGTAAATAGTTACACAGGACGGGTATTAAGGAAATGATAAAGTAAAGAGGACGGGAAAACGATTCACGTGAACTGATGCTCATTTCTGGTATGTCGTAATTGCGGTTGAAATGACTTAACCCGTATGAGGGTGGAGTGCAGCTAGCTATTTCGCTTGACCACTTGATGGGAGATTGCTGATAAAACAATGATCGGAAGAATTTATCTCGGTGAACTCCACAGACCCTTGTCGTTAAAGATCTTTCTTGGTTTGCAGGAGACATTACGCCAATGGCTAAGAAGGTCCAGCGAATTTGCGATATCTCGATCGCCAATCCGAAGTTAACGGGTATCACTCCATTTCTCTTTTCCCCTGCCCTGCTAAGATATTGGAAAAAAATATTTCTAAAAGACTCCTTTGGTTCCTGGAGGTCAATAACCTTATCAACACAAACCAAGTAGCTTTTTGACACGGTCGCTGCACCATTGATGCGCTGCTACATATTGACCAGTATGTTGCGTCTGTATTATCCTTGAGAAACCACGTCTTAATTCTGTCAATTGAATTTTAAAAGGCTTTTGACAGAGTTTGGGCTAATATAGTATTGAATAAACTGAGTCGATCGAACATTGGGCCAAAAATGTTAAACTTTATAGAAGCTTTTTTGACTAGTAGTAAATTTTGCAAACAGCACCTACTTCCCAGTATATAACCTTAATAATGGTATTCCCCAGGGATCTCCTATATCGGTTATACTATTCATAGTTGCTTTTGATGACTTCAGTGAAATTCTTCATAAATATAAAACTTTCGGGCATTCACTTTCCGTCGACGACTAAATAATATTCACAAAATGGAAATGCTTTACCGAAATCTCGAGCATCTTCTACAACATATCAACAGACCTTACAAATTGTTGTAAGACCTCAGGGTCGATCTCCATAGAAAAGTGCAAAATTCTACAATTCGTAAGAAAACCAGCTGCCCCAAAAAAATATCATTGTTAGTTTTAATTCTTCTAATATAAACATTGTAAGTACTTTAAGTATAATTAGAGTCACATTTGACAACTAATCTACTTTTAGGAACCACTCTTTAATTCTTAAGAAAAGAACTGTCAGGGTTAATATTATTAAGTATTTACTCGTAGTTTAGGCTGTAAAGTCTCTACCAAAAAATACCTCAATACCTGGAACAAAATACGAACATAAAAAGATTTGAGGAAAATTACAACACATGGAAAAAATGAAATTCTAAAACTCTATAAAGAAAATGGAGAAAATGTAACATTTAAAAGGGAAATACTACGTATTATAGAAAATTTCTACGGAAAATTATACTCAAGTCAGGCACTACATCTTCAGAGGAAATGCCAGAAATAGCAGAAGAGGAAGTACGAAGATCTTTGAAAGAAATGGATAGTAATAAAGCACCAGGCGAAGACGAAGTAGTAGCAGATGCCATAAAAGTAGGAGGGAGCAGACTCATGCAATAACTAACGGAGCTCTTAAACATGTGTATACTACAAGGAGAAATTCCAAAAGGATGGAAAAATTAGTGCACTTACCTTGTCTATAAAAAAAAAATATCACAAATTTAGAAAAATACAGACCGATAAGTCCTCTTTCAAATCTCTAAAAACTTCTAACAAAGATCGTTACAAAAATATTAGAGCGGTAACTCGACGTATGAAATTATGAATCAATACAACAGCATTGCTTTTTGCGGACGATATTTTCATTCTAGCAGATTCACTTAGCTCCCTACAGCTTATGATCAATAAGTTAGAGGATTAGTGCAAGAACGATTGTTTACTCATTAACAAAGCGAAATCAAAAGAAGGTACTTATATTTAGGAAAGGAACAGGTCGCTAAACGGCATATGAAAAATGGGTTACAATAAATCACGTCATTTCCATGAAAAACACTTTGCAGTGAAACTTGTTGAGTCGAAAAAGGCTATAAATGTAAAATGGAGAAACCTCATGTCCAATTCCAGGATTAGAATCCCAAGGAAAATAAAGGTTTATGAAGCTGTAATGCGTTATGTTATGTGCTACGGTGCACAAGTTTGGGGAGGCCAATACCACGAAGACGTAGATAAACTGTTGCGTTTCTTTTGGAAAAGGCTTTCTCGGCTTCTGTCGACCACGCCCAACTATCTTCTCGAAATTGAAATTGGCATGTCCGCCATTTTAGTGTACACACTTAAGTTAAACATGAGGTAGATGACAAGAGTTTTAAATGAGTTGTTGCCAGAAAAGAACTGATGACAAAAACCGTTTTTTTTTTTTTTTTTTTTTTTCAAAAATTCGGAAAATATTTCGACCAGATATAATATCGAATTAGATCTAGAGAAGAAAATAATATTGCAGAGCGAAGAAACATTGTGTGAACTCCTAAAACCTTTCGCCAACAACCTGATCGGCCAGGCCAGGAAAGTCAACCATCGACCAAATTTTCACACTCCGACAGAACTTGGAAAAACCCCAGGAATTTCAAATCGATACACACTATCTATTTATCGACTTTAAAGTCGCCTATGATAGCGTAAATAGGGACGAATTATGCAAAGCCATGTGAAGTTTTGGCATCCCCGCCAAACTCGTCCGTTTGTGCAGAATGACGATGGAGAAATCTCGCTGCTTCGTCAAAGTCGGCAAGAACACCGCCGAGCCATTTGATGTCGAAAAAGGTTTGAGACAAGGCGACGCGCTATCATACACTTTCTTTAAAATCGTTCTTGAAGCAATTGTACGGAACTCACAAGCCAACACCAGAGGTAAATTTTTTTAAAAGTCCATTCAACTACTTGCCTATGCTGATGATATTGACATTATTGGAAGAACACGGCGAGCTGTCAGTGGCGCATTGAAACGGAGGCGGCGAAGATGGGTCTGGCTGTTAATGAGGACAAAACGTCAAGATGGACAGATACAACTTCGAAGTAGTTAAAGACTTTGTCTACCTGGATCCACTATTACTATCGGGACAGAGATCTAGCGAAGAACTACTCTTTTCAATCGCTGTTTCTTTAGGCTAAAAAGGCATCTAAGAAGGAAAGCCCTCTTTCATAGAACCAAGGAGATATTGTATAAGACCTTAATCATCCTGGTCCTGCTGTATAGTGCACAAGCATGGACCCTGCCAAAAGCGAATGAAAACCTTCTGGGAAGCTTGGAGAGAAAGTTTCTTCGAGTGATATTCGGTCCAGTTTGTGACGATGGAGTGTGTAGAAGAAGATTCAACGACGAACTATACAGCGACGCTGACCTGGTCAAAAAGCTAAAAATACAACGGCTGAGATGGCTGGGACACGTGGAGCGTATGGACAACAACACACCTGCCCGACGAGTCTGCGAATCCACCCCTGAGGGTCAACGCAGCAGAGGAAGACCCCACCTTAGGTGGGGCGCACAAGTGGAGAACAACATCAACCAACTTGGTGTGCGTAACTGGAGGCAGCTAGCGAGGGACCGAGCTGGTTGGTTGAGGCCGTGTTCTACCCCGGACTGTAAGCGCCACCAAAAGTAAGTAAGAAGAAATATTACTCAAAAATTTGTCCTGGATTTAGAACATGCAATCAGAAGGGAAGGCGTATCACGAGCGGAAAACTCTAGGTCACGCTTTATATATCGGCAACTCATCCACCAACAGAACACTTGAACAATGAAATTAAAAAATAAATAAATTTTAGGCATTAACGGGGCCCATATAGGGCCAAAACCTAGTATTTTCAACCACTTTTTTGTGCGAAGTGGTAAGGGACCTACAATTTTAAGCCGAATCCGGACGGCAAATTTAAGAAGATTCTCATGACAATTGATCCTCTTGGATCTTTGTCAGATGTTCGCAAGAGGTGGGACAGTTGGGAATTTTGGATTAGTAGTCTGACACACTAACCACTGCGCCCGACGAACAACGACCTTGGTACTGCGCAAATTTCAATGGTAATACGAGTGAGAGGAGAACTACTCAAACCTTATTATATGCCCCATGGCGATGATCTTCTTCCACGCTGTAGCATTTGCAAACTGGAGAGAACAAACACGTGAGACATTTTCTTGGATCCTGTCCCATCTTGAAGGAAATAAGGTAATCACTATGGAGTCGACTTAATGGCGACTGATGACGTAAAACGCGTGAGATATTGAACTACACTTGCTTCTTATTGCCAGACTGCTTTAAAGTAAAGAACAAAAGAATTAGATGAACATTTTTAAATACTGATACGAACTTATCTTCTTTTTTTTTGTAAAATAATTGTTAAAATTTGTTGTTATTTCTCGGCAGACGGTTAAGCCTTGCTTAAGTGTACACTGTATACTATATACCTTTATAATTTTTATTGATGATTGGATAAAGTACCATAAATAAAAAATAAATAAAATAAAAAATTACTCGACCAATACCAGCCAAGAGAACAAGCAGGCTTCACGAGTGGTTTCAGTAAAAATAACCATCCACAAGCAATACCAAGGCCAGTAGTGCTAACATTTGTCGGTTTCCAAATAGCCTGCTATGCGGAAGTGTTCGACCAATGCATACAGCCAGTTGTCACCTATACCGCGGAGACCTTAACCCCAACAAGGTATACCATCAACAAGCTGTAAGTTGCGCAATGGGCGATCGAGAGGGCGATGATAAGAATTAGCAGACGCAAGAGTCTGATATAATCTAATCCTCGTTCCAAACGCCAAGTATTTCTCTTGGAATAGAATTTACTCAAAAATGGTAAATGTTTATGAAAAAAAAAAAAACAATTTTAACACATTCTAATAACCACTTCCTCGAAATAATGGTTGGCTTTGTTGAAAGTTTTCAATTAAGGCAAAAATAAACATAATAATGCGTTAGCTAGCTGCAAAGTAAACAGCAAGTGGATTGGCTTTATCTTAAGAGCTGTCAGCTGCAATGTCATGAGCAAACGTGAGGTGAAGTACTTTTGTCTCAATGTATGTATGATGGTAATCAGCGCTTATAACTGAATACCTTATTAATTAATCAGCATCCTAAGATAACAAAAGAATAAGACAGACGCTATGGCATTATCCTCCTAATTAAATTTCAAACTGGAATTACTAAATCCGTAGGCGACTAAAATATCGTAGATGAATCAGTCCAGATGACATCAAGGCACAACACTGTTCCCGTCTTTTTCGTCTTAGCAAATGTTTATAATTAGTTGCCTATGATTGTGCACAAAAACATACATATAAAAACATTTTATTACATATCAATAAATCGTTTTCACTGACACCACACAAAGTAATTTCATCTCATAATCAGTGATTTTGTTTTAATGCAATGTATTATTAGTATTTATTACTTCTTTTCACGGTCACCCTCACCCACTTAAAAGCCCATTCTATAGGCCCGTTTACAACGATCGCGCCAAATACTAGAAAAATATCTGATACAGATATTTTCTTTAAACCTCCACGTTCAGTACAATAATTAATAGCACATGCGAAATAATGACAAGTAAACAAAGGAAACAAAAAAAAACTTAAAGGTTTTCTTTGTGAAAATATAATAAATAGATTTTCTTTCTTTCTTACCACTGCGTACGTACTCTATTCCGTTTCAGCTAAGTGAAATTCTAAGTTCTTTATGCAACCACACTTTATTGTTCCATCAAGGGGCTACGCCAGGACGACTTTTTACTATGACAATGAACTGTTTAGAGCTATCTTAGCTTCTTTTTCAACGAATGGTTCAGTGAGATGGCGACAATAACTGCATTTAAAAGGGATGAAAAACGTTTTCTAAACCAATCAATTGCGATTTTGTGTTCGTTTTAAGTGCACTTGCGATTTATCACTTTGCAATCAGACGTAAGATACCAAATTCTTCGAAGCTAGGTAAAAATTATGAAATAAGAAGCTTGGGCTGAACAATTTCTATGACTTGATTTTAATTACTGATTGATAATCGAGCGACCATTTTTGTTATGGGTGAAAATAGCTTCGTTCAGGGTCAAATCGATTGTAGACAGATGACATAGAATGTGTTCATAGATACTACTTTACGCATTCGGCCAATTAGGTAGGCACGAAAATCATCTGGTTTAACTGTTATATATGTGAGTTGCTGAAACTGACATACAGAGGAGTTGATTCTCTTCTTCATCATCTCCCTTAACGGCTAGGTTGTTATTAGGATTCAAATTGTTGTCATAACTAGAGATGGCTGAAATGTCAGTTTCTGGGAAAACTATATTTGTTTTTCTTTTATATGCAATCGCACCGAAGTTGTGTGCAGTTCTTCTTTATGCGCACTTCTCGCGTGCGTTGACAGACATAATATTCAACCACTAGAAACCATAATTGGCGCTTGTTTATAAGTTAACATAGTTGAGGAACTTGTCAAGTTCAGGTCCAATTGGTCTGTTGTAATCCTTGGCTCTGGAGTGACTAGGTGTTCCCATCTTGGGAATGAAAATCAAGCACAACTTCTTTCCAGCTATCTGGAACGAGTGCCAACTACAGGCAGTCTTTGAATATAGCTTGGGCACTTTTGTAGCATGGCAGGTAAAATGCCGTCCAGACCCCAGTTTATGGCTGTTGACAATAAAGCCGCCTACACGGATTTGTTCAACCCGGGACATAGGTTCCGAGGAGCAGCTACAAGGTTTTCTGGTTGCTTTCTGTACAGCTACATACTATCAGCCCTACAAAAATAACCCATTGTGGAAGGGTTATTCTTTAGAATTTTATGGAGTATAGCAGCCTCTATGGTTTTTCTGTTTGAACTCGTTGAAACTGATGCAATATTGACTCTAGTCCTCTTCGGTACTTGATATTTTTGCTCCATTAAAAAGTTTCATGGTGTTTGACCTAAGAAGTTGTATTATTGTACCACGCTGCGTGTGTTCTTCCGGTAGGCCGATTGACCGGATATGATTTTTTAAAGTATTGACTTAGATTCTGGGTGATTAGTTGATTCCTTTAACAGTATTGCGTTCAATTGTTCATCAGTCGGAACAGTATTTGACGTCCGAGCACTTTGGAGAATTGGTTCCTGTCTGAATTAACGATGTTTCTGAATGGCTAATTTTTTGCTCGTTTAAAGTCAATAGTAAAGATTTACCAGATATGATCGGAAAAGAAAACTTCGTGCTTCTGTCAAATCAATTACCTCCATCCTGAGTTTGTTGTTAAAGGATGCAGGTTGGAACAATTGTTACATATACAAGTTGGAAAGTTTTATAAAATCGACCAAATATGCACCACTTTTATTCATAGCCTTACTCCACCAGTGTGTAGCGCACATATAACTTATAATACAGAACAGAAATAACTTCCACATCTTCCGTCCCTTACGATCGTTTTCATTTTACGTGATCTGGGCCAAGATGATGAAGATAATTAATATAAACCTTGGGAATATACATTATGAAATTATTTATTTGTTTATTTTATTGAACTTGCCAATTATTTTCAGCGCACCTCGTCAAAATTATTAAATGCAGCACAACAAAATGGTATTTGCCGATTTTGACGTTTAAAGTATTTAAACCTGTGAGTTCTTCTTTTTATCGGTCTGCCGATCCGTGAAGAGTCTCTGCCTGAGTCGCAGCCTTCCATCCTCTGCAATCCGCATCACGCTGCTTCCAGTTGTCCAGACCAAGCGCTTCGGCATTGGCGATTCGGTCTTCCTTGCCTTCTCGAACCTGGGGCAGGGATTCGAAGATCCTCTTGGCTAAAGCATTCATTGTCGATCTACCTGGCCAAAGGCCACACTCGTACGTTCCGAATAGTGTGTTTAGTTCAATTTAATTCATCAAACAAAGTTACAATAAAGTTGCAGAACGGCTGGAGACATTCACACATTACAATGGACAGGATCTTATCTTGAACCCGTGAGTGTTTCTGGTTTTGATTCTGAATTCAGATCCAGAAGCAAACTTCTCTTGTTTTCAGGAGAAGAACTGTCGGGTGTCAATGGAGTTCAAATGCAGCACTGTGTTCTGAATCGAACATTGGCAGTCGCTATTAACAGATCTCAGGCAATGTATTAAAGACGTTCATCGAATAACAAGGGATATGATTAGAATATGCAACGAACGCATGAAGCCCAGATATGATACGAAAGCAACCATCACAAGATTTCAGGAGTAGAGATTTGGTATGGTTCTACAACACTCATCGGCGAAAAGGCCAAATCACAACAGGACTGGGAAGGACGCTATAAAGAAGTGAAGCGCATCAACGATGTTGTCTACCGTGTTCTACGAGGAGGCAAGTTTAAAGTTGTTGCCATGGTGAACATTTTGTTCGGGACGAACAAGTAACTAAGGGTGATATTGCAATATAGACCCGAAAAGAGTAGAGTTAAATAGTTTTTTTTTCAATCAGCAAGTCGTGAAAAAACACCAAACACGAACCTTCGGAAAAATTTGGCACTTTCACTCGCATATTGCATTATGTAAATAGGCACAGTTTATTTTTGAGCCGCGATAAAATAGTGATCGATTTCCCGTGTTCGCTAAATAAGTAGGTACTTAAACTTTTAAATTAAGCTCCTATTCAAATCACTAGTAAAATTATAATATTATTTAAATTCTTCACTAAAAATGCTTTTATCAGTCGCTTATTGTGAATGTGATTCATTTATATTTATGATGGCATCCCTCATCTAAAGCCCTTGTAATCTGAATTTAAAACTTTTTGAAAAAAAAAACTGCGGCTAACTTTTGCATAATCAAACTTTCTAAGATCTTAGGAAATGTCAGACTAGTACGATTTCCTATCCCTGCAGACAGAATTTATTAGCATCTAACTGCCTAAATGTTGAAAAGCCCTACGATCTTAGTATTTTCAACCAATCAGCGCTTGAGCTGCAATTAGGCTGTGAAATACTGAATGCATCCATTGTTTTGAATTGTCAAATATATTTAATAAAAAACAGAAGATAAACAGATAGAATTTCTTATACGGTGTTGAATCAAATAAATATTTATTTTGGAATTAAAACAATAGCCTGGCTTGTAAATATGTCATACTATAGTGTATATATTCCCGAAAAAACTACTCAGGAATCTGCAGGAGCAGGTAAGCCTTTTTTATTCACCTCTCGCCGCCGCTGATGTGGTAAATGGTATTTTTTTGTTAAGCTTGCGAATAGTGGCGAATTAAAAAAATAAAATGCTAAAATGTGTTGGAATCTTCGTAAATAATTGAGTTCTTAAATTAAATAAAAACTGTAGATTTATTCATTATGGAAAAGGATATTTATACCAACCTGCATGTGTTTGTTCGGCACCATCTGCTTCTCTGAGCTATGGTGTGATCTGTGATCTTTATATAGCTGCTCTTATAACGTATAGCGTATTGTCTAATTGGACCAATTGGGTGCATTCCAATAGTTTGTTTTCAAACAAATTTAGTTTTATGCACTTTAATGCAAAGGCAAACCACATGCGTAAAAAAAAACGGAAAGCTATAATTGAGAAATTTTATTTTCATTTTCCTCTATTGTTGTGAAGGGTAAAAGTCGATACATGTTGCAAATGAAAACCTATATGCCCTTCTTATATAGGAAAAAAAATATGGCAAAACGCCAGTGCCAGATGTGTAAATTGAATTCCTACATTCAGGCTATTTATTCAACAACGGTGGGACTAGATTGTCTTTTATATGTTGAGCTGGGACAGCAATTCTACATTTCATCATCATCAAAATGCTGTCAAATTTATTGTTGTCTTTTGTGCGACATTGACCAACTATGTCAAGTTGTTTTTAAATTATAAAATTGCCGATGATGTCTTGCTGAAAGTCAAAAATCGATAAAGCTGAGCCAATGAAGTCGACGTCCTTCGGCTTTTGGGACTACATCCACATCTTGGTACAGCTCGAAGGGTTCGCACTCAGGACCAAATATCCGACAGAGTATTTTTCTTTGGAAAAAACCCAACAGCAGCTCCCTTTTCTATTTATTCGGTGGCAAAACTGGCATGAAGTCGCTAAAGCATGCATTTAGTCTTTCGAGTTAGGAGGTTTCCTGCGTTATTTCTCCGTCGGATCTCCACTAAGGTGTCATTCGTGGAGTGTATGTTTACTCCTAGATGAAATCCTTACTACCTCGAATTTATTGCTATCAACAGTGATGTTTTGTCCTAAGTAGTGGACAGTTGTTTCTTTGTTGATAACATGTACTTATCTTGTCCTCATTAACTAGAACACCAACCAATTTCGCCGTAAAAGTATACCAATTCACGGGGGGAACGACCGATAATATTGATATCGTTTGCATGCCCCAGTAGCTGAAGGGAACTATTGAAGATAGTGCCTTCTGTGTTGGCATCTGCCCAGCCCAATCCAGAACAAGATTGAAGAAGTCACATGAAAGCGCATCTTGCCGAAATCCGTGCAAGTATGGAATGATTCGAAAGAGCTGGTTCCAAACTGCACATTACACCGTGTGTTTTCAAGTGTCATGCGACACAGCTGTGGATAAGTTTTTTGCCGCTGGTAAGCTATAAGAGCAGGCGGTCTTTTTGTTGTTAACCTTTTTTTTTTATTGCAAAAGGACGTGGGTTCTCTTTTTGCGCTATCGCTCTCTCAACATAGCCCTTGCTTTGCGCTGCAGCGTTTTTAAATATGCATCTTCTATCGCCTTCTTCCGATACACGCATATATAACAAGTGGGCGTTTGATTTTTAGAACACAGGAGCTACACTTTTAGCAAATAAAAGCGTAATGTCGATTGGCGTTTGGAATACAAGGCTGAATAATTCCAGATAACAGCTACATATTCAAATTCTATCTAATTCGGTGATATCGCATACCAACAAAAACTCAAAGACATCATCTGTAACAAAAATGGTTCTGACATGCTTCAACCTAGGCAAATGTATGATTCTGTCATTTAAAATGATTGTACGGATGGAGAAACAGAAAGAATATTTCACTTTTGTTGGAGGCCTAGGAAAATCAGTCATAGACTTCTGCACAGTCAATAATGGCTGGATTGAACATATTAAAAACTTCAAAAACAATTTAAAAGGTTTTTAGAACGCAACGAATCTAACAACCTGCACACAAATCTAAAACAGCTCCCGCGGCTTAAATGGAAAAATGAGTAAACTGTAAAGTATCAACGCGCTTTAGACGCTTTACTTATATTAAATTCGATAATTGAATCTGTCGAAGAACTATCTAACAAACTAACAGGGTATATAAGTAGCTCAAACAGATCCTTAAGCTTCAGTACAATATTCAAACAAAACTGGTTTGACAAAGACTGTTTGGAAGCACGACAAAAATCGTTTGCCCTTCTGAGGGTTATTCGAACTTTCAATAATGTCAATTTGATGAATTGGTACAATGAAACTACACAAATGTTTGATCAAAAAAGAAAACAGAATTTGAAAAAAAGAGCACTACTGCTAGGACTGACAAAAAGCTCCAAGGAATACAAGAAGATAGCTAGAGAAATAATAGCTTAACTTGTAGTATAGCATACCTCATATACAGGAAGAGGTTTAAAGTGAGAGGCAGAGAAATTGTTGTCTGACTTTTAAAGTCTTCTACACGCAACCTTCAGTTCATGATGGAACGCTAGACGCTGATTTTTTGTTTGAGGAAAAAAATGCAAATCCACCAGGTGGAGATCTACGTTTTAAAATCACCCGGTAACGTGCTATAAAATCTCCTCAAATCCTAACATCCCATTCTCGTTTAAAAAGTGGGTAGTTTTTCCAATTCACAAAAAGGGCGCCTTAGACATCGCAAAAAACTCTCGAGGTATCTCATTTCTGAATGTGTCTGGTAACATTTGTTTGTGGTGTATTTTGGAAGATTGACAAAATGGACGGATCGGAAAAATATCATTTCGGATCCTTAAGCTGGCTTTATAGAAAAATGTCTGCAATGGAATAGCATTTGAAGCAAGCATAAAAAGTATGTTCCTTGTTTGTGGATTTTAAAGCAGCCCTTGATCTAGCAAACAGAAGTTCGTTGCTCTATAAGCTCCAACAACTTGGTGTATCTTCAAAGTTTATAAAAGCTATCAGGGAAATATACACTGTCTGGAGAAGTACCAATTGCAAATTCTACAATAAATGTTTTGGTATACACAGATGATCTTGTAATACTGTGCGAATCACCAGAAAACCTGCAGATTAATACAAACAAATCTGAAGAAATGGTATTCTAATGATGACATAGACAAAGTGGAAACAGTATAAATGTTTTGTAGACCTTACACTTGGTCTTCCGAGTTAGTTGCTTTGAAGCCATTTACTATGCCAGACCGGAGTAGCTTTTCACAAGGATCTCCACTAAGGTGTCATTTGGAGTGTTGAGGTTAACTCCGAGCTAGGTGCACTCTATTGCTAGCTCGAAGTTGTATCAACAATAATGTCGTCATCTACCCCCGAACAAGATTCAAGAAATCACATGGCAGCCGGATTCCGGTAATCCTTACCGGTACAAGTTTGAAATAGTTCGAAAGAGCTTTTCCATACTGCACATTGCACCGCGTATTTTCCAGAGTCATGCGACGCAACTGGGGATCGCGACGTAGCTCATGGCAATGACTGTTATCATTTGAAGTCGGTGGTCTTTTTCAGGATTTGCCTTACTGTGAAGATTTGGTCTATTGTCGACCTGCCGGAACGGAAGTCACAGTACGTTGAATATGATCTTATATGTAACATTTAGCGTGGATAAGCCTCGATAGTTCTTGCAAGAAATTCGATCGCCTTTCTTGTAGATGGTGCATGTGGAGCTGACTTACAACCTACATAATCTTAAGGATCACCTCTCCGAATTATCCAGAAGAATAAAGACTCAATACGGGATACATTGATTGGAAACGCTCGTGAATCGGACAGCAGATTGTTATATTCCCAGCTAAATTTTAACCTAAAAAATACAAATTTCTTTTATGAATTATGAATGAAAAGTCGCTAAGTTACCGAAACGCATAGACGTGATAAATTGGTGTCCGACTCAATTTCTTAGTTTTGCTTACTAACCAATTCTGAACATTTTTAAATACGTCTTTTCTTTCTAATAACAAAAGTTGCTGCAACTATCCAAGTGTTTCTCACTCTTTTTGAATCGCTCTTCATCATAATTTGTGTTTTTGTTTCGGTAGTCTATTGCCCTCAAGCAAAAATGCCAATTACACGAAATCTCAAACAGCTGAGTAACGTTGCCTCTCCAAGAGTCTCTGGAGCGCCGAATACAGACATACAGAGTAACAAATCTCAACCATCTGCCATTGTCAGCTCTCCGAATGATGCCGCATCGCTGAAAATTGACAACTTAGCTGACAAAGTTTGGACTCGCATAGAGAAAAAACTCGATACGTGGATGGCGAACTTCTCTGAAAGACTGTCTGCATTAGAGGACAAACTAAATCTGCATATCTGCGGCTCTAAACAGGAACGCGAGATGCAATTTCAGAAAACGAGCCATGATTTAAATCAATTGGAGGTCATCGTTGATGAAATCGAAAGAGAGAGAATCAGCTCTGATGCTGTTATCTTTGGCATACCCCAGTCTGCTGACGAAAATCTGGAGAATCTTTACAACACGATTTGCTCCGCAGCTGAGATTCAGCCTCCTCGCATACAAACGATTTTCCGCATTAAGCGCACTTCCCAAAGCGATGTTTCCCCCTCGGATGCCAGCATCATAATGAAGTTGTCTGACAAGCGAGAAAAACAGAGCTTCATGAGAGCGGTTGCTAAATTTCGCAAAGTAAACAAAACCCGCACTGGTCTACAGATAGTCGCATTATTTTCCGCATTCGGCTTTCTAATACCCACTCAACGATCTTCATAATGTGTGACATCAGCTTAACTGAACAGTAATTGTCACAGTCTCGTGTATCGCCTTTTCCTTTGTACAAAGGAAGAAGAAAACTTCCCTCCACTGGTTAGGCACTCATCAGTTTGGAGATGAGAATCATGAGCCATTTGGACCCGAAGTCTTCCATCTTTTTCCAGAACATAGAGGGTATCTCGTGCGGCCCAACTGCTTTTCGACAGTAATGTCATGTACTTCTTCATTGTAAGGAACTGCCCTCGGAAAATATATCCGAGGAAATTGTTCATTTATACGTCCTTCACAATACTGTTGCCCCCTGTGTAGTATTTGTTCGTCATCGACAAGATGCAGCCTTTGCGCATTGCTTACGAACTTTGGCGAACAGATTTCCTAGGCATTTCTCTTTCTCTGAGCGGCTATTTTGAAAATGGTTGTGCCCCTGTTCAAGCTGGTTTGTCGGAGTTCGTGGATGGCCTGGGGCCCTACTGCGTAACTTGATTCTACTTTCGAATCTATTCGAAAACCATAACCAATTCCACATTTACTTGTGCTAGTCACTCAATTAGAATTGAATGTTAATTATGTCGCCTATATTTCTTAAAATGTCCAGTTTTCAAACGAAACTTGCATTTAAGTTGACAGATAAATTGAAAAGAAAAATCAAATTCGAACGATTTTATTATAGAGTCGAGTTACATAGTTGGGCCCCTGGTTTCTATAAGGAAAGAAGAAGAAATTTCTTCTTACTTCATATATACAGACGACACACTTTGGTTGAATTTGATCGCATCTTCTCTTCGCGAACCTTTCGCAAAGCCTGTATTCCGATTCGAGGCGGATATGACTCATCAATTATAAATAAATAAATTCGTTACTTACTTACTTGTTACTCATACCACGGGGTTTTCTCTGGGGTTGCTGGTGACCTACGCATGATTATGTTACGATATTAGTTCAACATATTGCGAGGTTTTAGGTCATTAGGTCTACTCCCGTCAGATTGCTGTGTCGATCCTTAGCCTTGGTAGCCGGGTGCTACCGTATTACGAGCTGCGATTAGTGTAACCGTTTTTTAACCTCCTCCATATGCGCTATATTTAAAAAAGATGATCCGTGTCTCCCGGAGAATTATAGTCGTATATCGGAAACGAATTCCCTTTAAAACGTATTCACCCAAAATTTTATATTGTCGTCTGATCGGATGGATTGAAAACAATAATAAAAAATGGATTTTTCTACAATTTGTTGAGAGTAAAAAAAAACTGTATGATTTTTGTTAACACAACGTCTATCGACAAAGTATTATTGTTATTATTATTATTATTATTTCTTCTTTATTTTTTCAATAATAACAAAAAGTGCACAAGTTATACTTTACTTAAGAATAAAAATATGGCTATGTTGCCGTCTGCCGGAAGTGACATTATAAAACAAAAGTAAAGTAAAAAGAAAAAGGAGATGAAAGTAAGAAAGTAAAAAGTGAATATTAATGTTACAATTTTTTTTTAGAAAGGAAGAGAAAAAAAACATAAAAAATTGATGAGTAAAGCGAGTTTTAACAATTTTAATGATTTGCAACATAAAGGAGTTACAATTTTGGAGTGATTTGGAACACAAAAAGATAACAATTTTATATGATTTGGAACATAAAAGCAATAATAGGCATAAAACGAGGTTTTTCAAAAGCTATTACGATATATTAGAGCATGTTTGCAGTAACTATACAGGGTAGTTCAACCTCGAGCACCATTTAATATTTCGTAAAGACAATTAGCGGAC
Source organism: Portevinia maculata (assembly GCA_949715645.1). Classification (NCBI taxonomy): domain Eukaryota; kingdom Metazoa; phylum Arthropoda; class Insecta; order Diptera; family Syrphidae; genus Portevinia; species Portevinia maculata. The sequence goes on from OX454526.1 coordinate 88,798,193, forward strand.
AAAAAACTTTCTTGAAAATACAATAAAATGGTATATTTACCATGTCTTACTCTCTTCTGTTGCACAGATAAAAAAATTTGTTGAAGATCGACTCTATGAGGGATAAAATTTAGGTTAAGGATTTCGATTCTCGCTTTAAATACCATGCTTAGTTTGTATGCTGAATTCTTTACATTAAAGTAGCTGTCTTCAGTAAGTATTCGTTGATTAAGATTTCGGTAGATAGTTCTGGAAGTTGACGATGATGCCCTGGTTAAGTGTTCGTTGAAGATCTGATCATCTATTTTCGAGATAATTGTCGCAAATATATCAGGCCACTCATTAACATTGCTTTCTGTTAACGACAGTGAGAGGTCGTGGGATAAGGCTAGCTGATTCCATTCTCTGAAAGGTGAAGCATTGGTTCGTAGTAATCTTGCCATTATTACTCTGTGGAGATTTGCGACACTTCTACTCATCACTCTAAAACAATAGTCAGAATTTGCTTTTAGATTCCTTATGTAGATTGGTGGTAGACCAGACTCTATGTGTATTGCATAAGTCGGTGTGGAATTCTCTGAATCGCCTCAAATTCTTCAAAGGGAATTACTCCAAAGGCCTGTGTACCATAGCACATACAGGTGTTGACTGTTGCATTGAACACTTTGAATTTGGATGAATGGTCAATATTCTGTTTAGCGAAAAATGTTGGTCACATCAAATTAAGCGCCAACTTAGCCTCTCCACTTTTTGCTTTAGCATGCTTTGAAAGATTTAGATTATACGTGAATAATACTCCCAAATACTTAAATTCCAGCACTGTATCAATTTGCTCGTTACCAAGTCGCCAAGCTTCTTCAGGGAGTCTTCTACATTTTCGGCTCTCAAACACCATCGTCTTCGTTTTTTGTATATTGATGCGGAGATCCCATGTATCACAGTATGCCATCAGTTTGTTGATTTGTAGTTGCAGCGAGAAAGGATTGTCCGCAAGCAAAACCCAATCATCAGCGTAAAGCAATACTTTGATGAGAGTTCCCGCAAAGAGTACACCGCCAGGAAGAATGGAAGACACATCACCAATGAAAAGAGCGAACAAGAGAGGGCTCAGAATGCATCCCTGTAGGACACCTGCAGAGGTAACGAACCACTCTGATAACTTAGAGCCATCCCATACTGCCGCACTGGAGGACGAGAGGAGTTTGAAATATAGCAATAGAAATTTTTGAGATACTCCAATAGTCGTCAATTTATAGAACAACGCCTGCCTATTTACTGTATCGAACGCTGCTTTAAAGTCCACGAAACAGACATACAGTTTTTTGTTTTTTTCGATGTGGTTCCTAGTAATGCTTATCAATGCAAAAATATGATCCAATGCAGAGAATCCAGAGCGAAATCCTACTTGAAAAGTGCTGAGTCGATTGGTCCTTTCAATCCAGGTGGAGAGCCTTCCATATAAAATCCCAGCAAATATCTTCCTAAGAGAGTTGAGAATAGATATTCCCCTGTAGTTCTCAGGTTGATTAGGATCTTCTTTTTTAAAAATCACAAATATTAGAGCTTTTGGGAAGCTTAAAGAAACACAGGCATTCTCGTAAAGGAGGTTAAAATAGTCCAGCATATAGCTTTTTAGAAGGTAATTACTATATTTGAAAAATTTAACTGGTATTCCATCACATCCGGGGGCCTTGTTGTTTTTCATTTGCGAGAGATTATTTTCCAATTCATTTCGAGAAATAGGTGCATCTAGCTCGAGAACGCACGTGTTTGGTAATGCAAAGCTGAAAGAATGAAGATTCTCCTCGGCCGACAATAGAGTTTTAAAATGTGCAGCTAGAGTCTGAGCGCCGAGAGCAATCTTCATACTGCGTTGCCATCCACTTACTTGACGGACGTTGTACCAGAATTCTTTGGAATTTTTACTGAGTAGGACCTGTTGTGCAAGCTTTTTGTGGTAAATGTTTTTTTTTGTATTACAAAGTTGTTTGAGCTCCTTATTGGCCCGTAAGTACATATTTTTAAAGTTGCGTGAATTTGTCGCTCTAAAGAGCTTCAAAAATGTAAACGAAAGTTTACGTAATTTATAGCAATCCTTGTCAAACCATTTCGATTTTGGCGTGAAAGTGGTATAAGAGTTATTCGACAACGGTGCCTATGCATAAATTAAGCTGGTTATATTTTCTTCCATTTCGTCAATCGGAACTGATGGCAAGTGAGGCAAAATATTAGAGTTAACATCTAAGAGGAGTTTGTAGCGATCAGCTTTGCTGTCCGAGCCATTTAAGTTTTCTAAAATTGTCTGAAGTTCTTTGCTGCACTTGCTCGCCAAAGTCCGCTGTCACCAGAATTGGCATGTGAGCTGAGAAATTGGCCGTAAGCACCTTAAAATCCTTTACTACATTGCACCATTCACCAGATCTTGAGCAATAGTCTATAACCGACTCGCCTTGACCGCTTATAAATGTAAGTTCTCCATATTCGTCTCCTTTGGCTACACCATTCAACAGAAACAGCCCAAAATCCTCGAAAAACCCCGATATTAACCTACCGTTGCCGTTGCGCGTTTCATCTTTAGAGTTTCTATAGGTCTCGAAATTTAGTTGATCGTGCAAAAAATTAACAGAAGGATTTTGATATTCACCAATTCGAGCATTGAGATCACCAATTACCATTGTATTTTCCAAGGGCTCTCCCTTGTACATAAATTATCGAAATCGAAATGCCAATTATTGCAATTAAGATAAACCGGGATAATATGAAAATTCGCATTGTTACTTAAGATATGAATGATAATTCTACCTTCGATATATCTGAGTTCTACGAAGTGAGAAATTTTAGATTTTATGCCACAAAGAATACACCCACTTGCTCTCCCATGTACATTTGTTCGTGTTGCTGGAATAAAGTTAAAATGTAATCTTTAAAATATTTTATGTACTCATTTTCAAATTTTTCCTCCACAAAAGTTTCCATTAAGATTATTATTTCAAACTTAAGAATATATTTAAAGAAATCAGGTTGCAATAATTTATTTTTTAGTCCTGAGATATTATAAGCTAGAATTGATAGATTTATATAATAATTATTAATATAAGTTTTATGGCAGACGACAGATTTTTCCTATTGTTTCCTACTAATAGGGTGTGTTGATTGTCTGTCAGATGGCGCTGCTGTCGGTTGAGAGTTTGATCTGTACTCTATCGTTCATTTGGCATCTTGACTTTTTTGACAGCATCAAAGTTAATGAGCCTTATTGCGAACATCAATCGACAATTGATAATTGACTATTTTCAATGTGTGCTATTGTGAACGAACGATTCATTTGGTATTTTTGCCAATCGCATTTTTTTTAATTGACTGCGATTGACAAAATCCTTTAGAATCGTTCGTTCACAATAGTACACATTGAAAATAGTCAATTATTAACTGTCGATTGATCTTCGCAATAAGGCTCAATGTTACCTAGCATTTGTTGTAATTCACGTTCTCCATCCAAGTTATTGTATACATCCAAATAAAAGGTTTTATTATCAATTAAAATTGTATTGTTTTTTATTCGTATTGCTGAGTTTGGTTTATTGTCCCTAATTATTTTTCTGTAATGTAGGAGTATTCGGTGTTTTATTTGCATTTTCTTAGGAAGATCGCGTTGCAAATACACTCCTGTGCCTTTGAGTTTGTGGGCATTTTTAAGCATTTTCGAGGCAATTTCACTTAAGCCGGTATTTACTTTTATTTTGGTTGCAGTCTTATTTTCACTAATTTCTACCGAGTCTGAAAATTGTTGTGCAAATTCATTACCAAGTAAAATCCGAGTGACAGTGCGGATCTTTTCTTCTGGATCAGTTAGTGGATCTTCCTTGGGAATTGAAACAATAATGTTTTTATTTCTCAACTCTCGACTTTGTGATTCAAGTTCGTCCTCTAATGTGCTGCATCTTTCTTCGAATTGCTTAACTTTTGTTGAAATTTCATCATTTTGCTTCCGCAATGATAATTTCATTGTTAAGCTTACTCAGGTCTTGTTTGGTGGCCAGGTTTGCAATTACCAATGCAAGTTGAGTTTAAAGCGAAGAGTCAACAATTGCTTTGATTTTTTGCAAATCCGAAGCAGACATGGTCATGATGGAGCGTTTAAAAGATTTACAACCACCTGGAGTATTTTTCAAATTACAATTATCTTCCGGTGACGTTACGCCGATTTTCCGTTTATTTTCAGTCATGTGACTTCGGATTGCAGGTTTAATACTTTTTTTTTTTTTTTTTTTTTTGCAAAATTATCCTAATTTTACCTGGGCAGTGACCGGTTGTTTTTTTTTTGAATCAGTTCTAGCACTTTTTTTAAATTGAAACTGAGATTAAGACTTAATTTTTAAATAATATTCAAGAGCGACTTTAATGTTCAACTTTCTACCTTCACAACAGTGTTGCCATCGACAAAGTATGCAAGGATTGACGAAAAATGTTTGTCAAATAGGTACGTCTGAATCTGTGCAAAATGGCAATAACAGGTCAAAAAACCCCGTCACAAGTTCTGGTGTTTCGCGAGTTTGTATACTAAGCCCGGTTCTTTTTTCATTGTATATTGATGATATCTGTCATCCTTCCTGTATTTGGCGGACCAGTAGGGATGCAGTTCAAAGCCCCACCGTCATTAAGGGAGAAGGAGATTAATTGATGATATCTAACAGAGTTAATCAGGTGGTATTAGCTATAAAGTAAGTATTAAATAAATATTTGGCATTAAAGGCCCATACAGAGCCTGAAACCTAGCTTGTTCAACCATTTCCATGTGCGAAGTGGAAGGGACCTACAATTTTAAGCGAAATCTGAACGGCAAATTTCAGAAGCTTCTCGTGACAATTGTTACTCTTGGATACTTGTCAGGCGTTCGCAAAAGGTGAGGCAGTGGAAAAAACTTTTAGCTGTTTCTTGGCCCCGGTGGGATTTAAACCTGAGACCTTTTGATTAGTAGTCCAACATACTAACCTCTGCGCTTACAATGCCATTAGCTATGGTGATGTCGAAGTTAAAGTGCTACTTTATGATGATTTGTTTCTCAAAGTCCATTAACACTCCAACTTCAAATAAATAAGCTAAAGGCGTACTGTGACAAATGGGGTCTTAAGATTAATACCACAAAATCCAAAATAATGGTGTTAAGAAAACCAAATCATGTGCGCAAGTGCAAGGGTACATGGAACCTGCATGACAATAACATCGAAGTAGTTAACGAATTTAAATACCTTGGTTTTCTGTTTAGTTATAATTTGAACATCAATCCACATATTAGGAAAAAACTGCTTCAGCAAAAGTTCCATTTAATATGGTTTGGTCTAAGTTCTTTTCAAGAAGTTACGTCGACCCTGCTTCAAAGTTGTGAAATCTGCGTAGAGTCCGGGCTTCATTACATCTACATAAAAAACTATATATGTTAAGTGTTCCGTAGACCCATATCGAATCTCCAAAACAAATTTTGCAATTTTGGGCGGGTGGCAATGGTGCAGTAGTAGTGTATTCGCTTACGGAATGGAAGGTCGTGCGTTCGAATACCGGCCAAGTCCATTACTATACATAAAATCATGAAATCGTAATCTCCCTAAGTAACTTAGACACCACCCGTGGAGAAAAACCCTACAACTGCACCCAAACACTTCTCTCCTATCTCTCTATTCTTTCTAATACCAAGTAGCTTACACTGTATTCTTAGCATTATAAGGGTACTGTAACAACAGAAAAAATCCCTTTAGCGTGAGCAAATTATAAAAAAAAAGTGTCCCTCTCGCGTGCTCAATCATCATTTTTAGCTGCTGCCTCTCTCCTTTGAATCTGTCGAGAACGAATGCGGATGATTGGAAGCAATTATTTTGCGACTGTGCGTCTGCTATTGACATTGGGTTGTACCAAAGCTGCCTTGGCTGGGCCAGAGCATCGTCATCGAAATTAGTTTTCAAGCAACTCGTTTATTCCTTAGGCTCTCACATTAACTTCAACAGTAGATTCAAAGTCGCTGAAATGAGTCTTATCTTAAATTTGCACCGAAATGCTAGAGCTGAACTACAGGCCGCATAGGTCTGACATAAACTTTAACTATAAGAAATCCGAAGACTGTATTTTGGCAGGAGCTTTCTAACATCTGATGAGTGTCTGCGGTTGTTGAATGGAGATAGCAGTTGGAACTTGCTTATTCGTTTAGAGCATGTGACTAAACTATTGGAATTATGTTCATCGATTGGCATGAATTTATCAAAAGATCTGAAGTCTGATCGAATTGCTGTTTCTATCATCATTACTAAAGGCTATCCATTTCTCTTTTTGTTTAGCTAAACTAAAAGTCCTTAATATCTTTTGTTGCATCTCAACTTCTTTTTCTTACGGCGAGGTTATGACCAGGATTAGGGATTTGAAACCCTCCCACTTTACTGCACTCCTACTGGTCCGCTTGTATGCTTGGCCGGTTGAACCTCAATCGAAGTCGGCAGGTTTCCTGGTCGCAGATCAGTTCATCACTTGGGCCGATTAAATGCTGGTGTTGTTGGAGTTATTAGGCCTTTAATATTTAATATTGTTTGATCGACCTTTTACGACACCGGTGATCTCCAGTCCTGTCAACTGACGGATTTGCATGTACACTTGCTGGACAGCTTTAAGATGTTAAATGTGTCCCTAAGCTCACCTGGATGTTAAAATTTCCTAGATTTGATTTCCTCCCGTAGTCACCTTGTACGACAAGCCCTGTCTTTTTCTGAGACACTGCAGCCTTCAATCTTTTGCGATATTGGACACGCTGATTCCAAATCACACGCTCTGGCATCCGCGATGGCTTGGTCTTTAAAACGGAGGTTGGAGGTCTTCCTTGCCTTTCTGAACTTACAAACAAACAAATTTCGTTACAATAGTCAACCACTATAAATTCGAATGTATATTTTTGTTTTTATTTCATTTTTGTAAAAGAATAATAATTATGAATAGCAGAATCGTCTAAATAAAGAAATGAAATGTACGTCCTCGTTGTGGGGGGGGGGGGGGACTTCTGAAATTTATCAGCCAGTTTTTCCCACAGAACATTATAGCGTTGCTATTTTCCCTTTGTTCAACAGTCTTGCTTATAAGTTCAGCAAAAGTCTTAACCAACATGTCCATTACCCGTTGGATATGTAGTCAATGTTACGACTCTCGGCACGCCAGATTGCTGATCAGTGTTTCCTCGCGTACGACACCCAACATTGACCAAAGTCGATTAGGACTCAAGAGTGCAAGATTGCTTTTTAGATTCTAGTCTGGAGACCTAGAGGTACTTAACGCCATGTTACTAACTATTAAAGCGACACACGCTTCAATAACGCATTGAAATTGTTATTATTATTATTATTATAATTTATTACTTGGTAATAAATTACCAACTAATATTACATATTAGCACTAGCTGCTAGGGCTTACGGCTAATTACATAAAAGCTTATATTTCTAACTTGAGTTCTAACATTATCTGGTGTACAGCGTTTATATTGTCTATAGATATAGTCTTCAATAGTTCTAAAAGGTTTTGGTTTGAAAAGTTTTTACAAACTCTGTCTACTTCTTTGCAAATAAAAAGATGACTAATGGTCAGCGTAGTTCTATCATCACATAGTTGACAGAGTGCAGGTGGTTCCTTTTCCATGATATGTTTATGGGTAGTGATGGTGTGGCCCATTCTTAGTCTAATGTACGTCTTCAGTTTAGTAGGCGGAGCGTTTTCGGGGTATGTTGCTTTCTCTGCGTTTGGGTTAAGGTATTTGTATGAATGGCTGTAGCTGGCCCAGGATTCTTTCCACTCTATCTTCCACGTAGTGTATAAATGCTTTTGTATGTCTTTTTTGTTGTAGGCATAAAATGTGGTTAGCGGGTCCTTTGCAGCTGATTTTGCTGTTCTGTCTGCATACTCGTTTCCTTTTATCCCGCTGTGTCCCGGGATCCAAAAGAGTTTTAGTGAGTTGCTATTGGGGATTAGTTTTTCCCGAATTGAAGATGCGATTTCTGTGTTGTTGTTAATATTTTTTATTGCCGTGATCGCGGAAAGGCTGTATGTGAAAATTATCGTTTTTGTGTTGCTGGCATACTGGATTGCTTTTTGTATCGCGAACGCTTCGGCAGTGAAAATAGATGTTAATGCTGGAAAAATTCCTTTGGATACTGTATTGCCATTTGCGTCCACAACTGCAAAGGCTGATCCGTTTTCTGATTTTGAGGCGTCGGTAAAGAGAAACTTCCATCCCATTTTTTTATATCTTTCCATTGCTTCTGCACAGAGGCTCTTATATATTTCTTTCGGGGTTGAGCTTTTAGTAAACTGCCGTAGAGAATCGCATATGGAGTGGTGTGGTAGCTTCCTTGGTGGAAATGCCGACCTTTTGTGTTTTTGTAGGATAATTGGTATCTCGAGGTGTTTTGCGTACGCCAATGCGTTGTAGATTGTTGAAGGGTATTTCGGGGTTTTTGTGCGTTTGAGTATTTTCCTCACTTCGGTGTGGATAGGTGCCTTTGTTGGGGAGTTGATTTTTTTGGGTTATTAGTGCCGTTATATAGGAAATCCTGTCATTAAGGTGAGGACGTCCCGAGTCTGTGAGCAGATTTTTGATAGGAGTTGTGTGGAAGGCCCTCATGCAGGTTCGGATGGCAGCGTGGTATGGGGTTGAGACGTTTTGAATAGATGTTTTTGAACACTTTCCATAAATTGCTTCCATAAAATCCTAGTCGATTTTCGATAGTATTATAGACCTTATTACATTAATTACAGAATTTACATTGCAAAAGCTATTTTTGGAAGACAAGTATTTTATTATGTTAACTCTAGTAGTCAGGTTCTTTTTTAAGTATGTACAATGGGTTTTAAAGTTAAATTTAGAATCGAATATAATACCAAGTATTTTAGCAAACTTAACATTGTTTATTATTGTATTATTGCAATAAACCGATAATATTTTTGGACAGCTATATTTCTTACATATATGAAGTGCTTCACATTTGTGAATAGAAATGCTTGAGCCGGAGTAGTCTCCCCATGTACTTAAATCTCTAAGAATATTGGAAAAGACATTTTCAACAGAAGTTATGTTCTTGATTTTGGTAAACAATACTAAATCATCAGCATAAAGTGTGTGTTCTACTTGGTTGTATTTGTCTATTATGCTACTTATTTTGTTGAAGGCTGTTATAAATAGTGCTACTGATAGAGGTGATCCTTGCGGAATACCATTTTTTAAAGAAAATATAGAAGAATAGGTGTCGTTGACTTTAATTCGAAAGGTTCTATTTTTTAGAAAAGAAGTTATGTATTTCAAGATCTTCGGACCGATTTCCCATTTGATCAGTTGATTCAAAATAACATGGATGCCAATTCGATCGAATGCTCTTTCAAAGTCAATCGTTAGAACTGAAGCGTGATTTCTTCCAGATAGAGCCGTTGAGACGTATTCGTTTATATGTAAAAGTGAGTCTGTTGTGGATCGACCTTTCCTAAAAGCAGATTGGCGGTTATCAATAGCGTCAAGTTTTTCAAGAAGCCAGAAGACACGTTTGGATATTATTTTTTCAAGGATCTTTCCTGTACAGGGAAGAAGCGATATTGGCCGGTACCCAGAGATGGTGTTATTGTCTTTGTTCGGTTTAGGTAGGGGGACAATAGTAGCTACTTTCCATGCTTGCGGGATAATACCTTCGTTGAATATTTGGTTGAACAAGTTTAATAGTATTGTCTTAAAGGTCGGGGGGCTATTTTGTATCATTGCGTACGAGATACGGTCAAATCCCGGGGTGTTTCCTCGCACTGAGTTAAGGCAGCTCTCCAGTTCAGTCATACTGATTGGGGCTTCAATAATACTTGCAGAAGGGTGGGTAGTATGCAGTGGCGTGTTGTTTGTTAATATCTTCTTTTTCAAGTCAAATTTGGCCTGGAAGTTTGAGTCGCTTGAAGAGTTTTCCCAAGTGGTCCCAAAATGTTGGGCAATTTGCAGTGGGCAGCTGATGATACCTTGATCGCTTTTAATAAGTTTTATAGAGTGGGGTTGGTAAGTTCCCGTGAGCGTTTTAATGTCAGACCATAGTTTGTTTGACGTGGCTTTTGGATTGATGTTGGCTGTGAAGGTTCCGAAACTGACGATTTTTGCAGCTTTAACCGCTTTGCGAAATTTTGCATTTGTTTTCCGATACAAAATAAGGTTTATATCGTTAGGATTTTTGTTAAATTGCCGCCAGGCGAGTTGTTTTGCTTGACGCAAGGTGTTTATTTCCTTGCTCCACCAGGGTACTACTTTGTTATATGTTTTATTTTTTGATTGGGGGATAGTTAGGTTGGCAGATTGGCGCATGAATTTTAGAAGGTTAGCCGCTTCTTTGTTGATGTTAGGAGACATCTTTCTTTTCAGAATTTCTTTTGTGAGTACAGACTGGAATAGCACCCAGTTTGCTTTGTCTATTGAGAAAGTCGCCTTGGGCCTAATCGGGTTAGTGGTGTTGCCTAGGGAGAGTGTTGTAATGATGGGAAAATGGTCGCTTCCATGTAGATATTTTGAGATTGCCCAATTTGATTTAGGGATTATAAGTGTCAAATCGATATGTGAAAAAGTTTTGTGAGTAGAGAAATGGGAGAGAGAGATAACTGTTAATTTTATCTGTATATCAATTTCAACCGCTATGGCTGATAAGTTGGAGCTGATGATGAACGATTTGTGTGGGATAGATTTGTGAACGAGGATTCCAGTACCTTGTATCGAGGACGTGTTGGAGCTTAAGTTATGGAAATAAGAGCAATATTGTTTAGGTGGAGTAGGTTGGAAGTTGTGTTTGATGTGAGTTTCTTGTAAAGATATAATAGATGGGTTAAATTCGTTAATAATTAAAAGTTGAAGTTCATGATAATTGTTGAAAAACCCGTTAAGGTTCCATTGCAGAACCTTAAGTAGTGACTTGTTTACAATATAATCCGGGTTATATAGTAAAAAATCTGAGTTAGTCAAGGTTGAGGAATTTAAGTTTCGACTCTGCTGTTCAGTTGATGAATCATTCGAGCTCCATGAGGAGCCCGGGTGATTCGCCAACTGCACAGCAGAGCCGGGATTACGGGTAATCATATTATGATCAGATGCTTTCATCATCATCTTCTATTTGTGAGGGAATAATGTAGTATTGGTTGTTTGCGATGAGGGATTGAGTGGTTGCAGAGAAAGGCGAGAGGATGGATGGAGTGGTTGCTGTAGTGTTTATTGTTGGTGAATGGAGTGAGTGGTTCGCTTTTGTAGTTGTGGCAGAGTTGATTGAGTGAGTAGTTATGGATGTGTGAGTGTTAGGAATGTTTTCGTTGTGTTCGGTAATTGAGATTGAGAGTGATGGGTTTACGTTTGGTGTGGTACGTTTTTGCTTGTTTGTGGTTGTTTCGATTTTGGATGGATTAGTTAGTGAGGGAGAAGGTGATATTGGGTTGTTGAGTTGAGTGTTTGATGGGGTGAGGTGAAAGAGTAAGAGAAGGAGATGAAGCTATTGTTGTGGTTTTGTTGTGTTTGGGAGACGTTTGTTTTTCTGTGTTCGGTACTATTACGGGTGGTTGAGTTGTATTGGTTATGGTTGTAGGTTGTTGTCTTTGGGGGATGGCGGGAGGTCCGCTTGCTGTTCCATGGGAGTTTGTTTGCTTTGTTTTATCAGAAAAAAAACCGTATAGATGTTTTACCTGAGTAGGTTGTAGTTCGCTGTAAATGCGCTTTGCCTCTGCAATTGTGCATTTTTTTTCATTCATTTGGATAAACATCGAGCAGTCTTTGAAAGTAGAAGCGTGAGAGTCAGAGCAGTTGGCACACATTGCTCTGGTACAGTTTGTCCCGGTGTGGGGAGGGAGGTTGCATGTCTCGCATGTAGGGCTGTTGTTACATTTCTTAATAGTGTGTCCGAGGCGTTGACAGTTACGGCAACGCATTGAGTTTGGTATATATTCGGTGACTTTTTCTTTATACCATCCAATTTCTACCGAGCTGGGGATTTGATATGCATCGAAGGTGAAAAGCATTAAACCAGATGGTTTCTGCTGTCCTTCCTTGTCTTTTTTTGTGAATTTGAAGATTTCGGTCACATTTTGAGCTTTCATTTCGCGTACAATCTCATCTTCAGGTACGTTAATGAGACAAGGGGCGTAAACTATGCCTTTCGTTGAATTGAGCTGCGTATGTAGTGTAATTCTAACTGGACATAGACCGGAGAGATTAGTGGTAGCTGTGAATCTTTTAGCGACAGTGGGATTTTTTGCTAAAATCAAAATATTGCCGTCTCTCAGTGTAGATATTTGTTCATATCCCTTGCTAATTGCGTCAATGGCTTTTCTTAGCGCGAAAATGCTGATTGATGTTAGAGGTTTGTTTTCGTTTTGAGGGGCGATTTGTCAAATTTGTGGTTTTTTTGGGTTATGTTTTTGGGGAGTTCAGGGAATTCATCAAGGAGATTGAATGTTGGTCTGATTTTTTTCGGCCGGGGTTCGGAGAGCGAGACTTCAGAATGTTCGCTAAACCGATTTCCCGTTTTTTTTTTAAGCCCTGAGGCCATACTATGTGGCAAAAAATACACTACACACGCGTGAACAGTGAGAACCGGTAGAGGAAAACAACAGGATTTTTTTTTTACTGGTATTATGGGGTTTGTATCACACCTTAAAGGAAAGTAGCCAATTTGAAGCGATGCGTTCAGCACGAGAGCTAGTCGGTGACTGTGAAATTGTTAAAATCTCACTGAAACAGTTAAAAGTTATCTCATTCACGTGTAGTACATTCTGACCCCTGGCAATATAGAGGGCTATTCAAAATGGAACCTCTAATTGAAAAACTCTACTTCTGTTTGTTTAAACACTATTTATAAATACATAAATATATTTTCGCTGAAAATTCATATATATATTAACCCAATAATTTTTTTGTTACAGCAACTAATGTGTGTACTTGTGTTTTTCGAGAGAAAGACGAAGCTCTTAAGGTACTTAAGCAACACAAAGACGCCCGATTGAAGGTGTTTTCAAATACCGATGACGCCCAAAATTATGCAGAAACGGGATACGAAGTATGCATCACAAAATATTCAGACGTAAAGTGTGAGTAATATCGGAAAAACATTTATATAAAAACCAATCAATATTCATACACTCTTTGAAGCAGCTAGTGCCCCTGCAAATAATGAAAAATTAGCATTTCGGGCGCCCACAAAACAAGAACTGACAGAATTTCGAAAAGTAATTGAATCCGGCACTTATGATGAAGTACACGTGCGAATTTGGGACAATCCACGCTATCTAATAAGTTCTGGAGATACACCGACTTATTTGAAGGAGGGATGTCGCTATAATGCTATGCATATTTGCGCTTTAAATAGAAAGCCTGAAATCGCGAAGTTGGTACTCGAAACAGTCAGTAATATTGCATTTATCGGAAAGCTGTATAGCAGTAAAAATGAGAAAGTTTGTGTTGAAATAAGTGCAATTATATTGGATTATTTTCTGAACATGCCCGAAAAGGGAAGATTTGAGACACCATTGCATTTAGCTGCCAAAATTGGAGCTTCTGAAGTGGTTGAGGTCCTGACATCGTATCGTGAATGTAAAATGACTCCTAATAAAGAGGGACTTTTGCCAAAAGATGTAAACATTTAAAATTTTTATGAAATTATGTTTTTTTTTTTCATTTACGAATTCTCGCCGCTTGCAGATAATTTGCACGAGAGACTCTAATGCAAGCCCTGAGTTGAAGGAAAAAATTGCATCACTTTTAGAGGAACGCTTTTATGTTCCTGTGATTCGTTCGGCCAATAATACTGTTGCCCCGACGATAGGACAGCCGTTTTCAATAAATAATCCACCAGTCAGTACCCTTATTTTGTTGGCACCGATTGATGGTAAATTCAATTTTTATTTTCTTCTTTTAGAATCTCAATTGTGATCCCCTAAGTCCAGAAGTTGAAATCCAAGCTGTAGCAGGACCCATGAGTAAGGACCAAGCTAAGGTAATCATTTTTCCTTTCTTACTTAAAATTTGTCCCACATTACTCTTGTGTTACAGAATTTTTGCCGCCGATGGAAAACACCACCTCGGTTGTCTGGAAATGCTTCACCACTAATGAACAGCCCCTTTGGTGGAAGTCCAACTCAATTAAGATCAAGCACTCCGACAAAATCAACACCAAAAAGCAACATTTCTTTATCGTTAACTCCAAGTAGAAAGTATTTATTTAGTAATAAGAAATCTCTAACCGAACACGATGTCAGCCTTTTGAACAGCAAAACTAAAAAACTAATAGAGGATAATAACAACGGAAATGGTGAAAACGGAATCTTTAACATTAATTGTCTAACTCCGTATCGTAAAAATAATGATCTGCTTACTGCATTTCGAGACAACAATGTACCGTCACCGATAATTTTAGATTTTGATGATTCAATTACAACAACTCACTTTGATAGTCCGGGTTTTAAGGAACGCCATCTAAAGCTCATAGATGCTGAAAAGGGCTTTGAAATCCTCGGCAGAGAACTGGCCAAGGAACAAAACGTTGAATGGAGGGAATATTGGGACTTTCTTGGCGTCTTTGTCGATATCGCGTCCGAGAAAGGTCTCGTTAAGTTGGAAAATTTTTTGGCGCAGAAGGATAAAAACGAAAACAAGCCACTATCAATGAATAAAAAAGAGGAATTTCTGGATGATCTATGTAATGCACTCGACAAACTGAATTTGCGTAACGAGTCACAGAACACAATGGATTACAATAACGATCGGCAAATCCTTAACAAATCAATATCAAACAACGCTCCTCAGTCGACAATGCCTTACATTTGTGTAGAGAAGTCTATGCAGGTGTTCGCCAAACGTATGACAAAGAATTTGTTACACAATATCGATAGCATCGTATCGATCAACGATGCATTCCTTTCCGAATTGAAAAGACTGAAATCCCTAATAGTTAGCTTTAAGGATGATCGTCGTTTTTTAAATGTTAATTTTACGAAAGTACATTCACGATTTGCCTATCTTATCGTCAACTATTTGGATGATGCTCAACACAGTGATAAATCAAGCAAAGCTAAGGTAAACATTGGAAGATATGGGTAGGCTCCGGAAAATTATCATATGATTTGTATTTCAGATTCAAAAGTGTCTACAACAGATTACATCATCAACGGGCGAGAGAAAAGAGCATTTGCATTGTGTGTGCAATAGAATTTTGCTTTACATGGAAATCAATGTCCCTCTTGTGCAGCCGGATAATCTAAAGACCGAGGACCACTGCATGCAGATTTGGCTAAAAGAATCGATGTGCGATTGCAAATGGGACAGTGTCTTAAGTCGCAAGGAAAGCCGTCGATCTCGAATTGAATCACGAAAAGTACGAAGCTTGGACACTGAACATGTGGACGAGGTCAAACCCACAGAATCCCAACAATCGGAGGTGGTAGAAATTCCAAATGACACAGGAGACACTGAAGATGTGTTCTGGGTAGCTTAATAACTTAAACAAAATCGTTAACTTCTTCTAATTGTTATTTCTTAACAGTCAGATCTAGGTTCGGAGGATGATCCTGATGAATGTTTTCTAACCCCTCCAGAGAGTCCTTCGGCACTGTCCTTCAGTAGCGTGGACGCTGAGGATTATCGTCTCTTTCTTTTAGGGTAATTTTCGTCATATTTATTTCGGACAATATATTTTAATGAATATAAATGGTATTCTTTTAGAAATGAACCCACAAAGCGAGATTTAGACGTATTAAACGCAATATTTCATATTGAAATCAGTAATGATACTTATCCATATATATCCAACTGGAAAGCTGCCGTTTTACGGTATTCCAACGAAGAAATGGATCAGTAAGTGCAGCCTTAGTGATCAGATATTGATTTTGCCTTACGTAACAATATTCTTGCAGATTCCCATCACCATCACTTATCGTTAAAAAGTCTTTATCATTCTCAATCACTGAACGATTGCCGACACCAAGAAGTCTATTCAATTCACCTTCTCGTCCATCATTGTTGAAGAATAAAACAATGGAAAATCTAATAATTTATCGGCAGAATCGTAAAGATAACAGTTACACTTTATCGGATGCAAATGAAAATAGCACCTGCAGTGAACTCGCGTGGATGAATGTATCTACTTGAAAGCAGTAATTCATTGTTGTGAATTGTTTTATGGAAGAGTTCTTTCTGTGAATTATTTTTAATCAAAAACGATGCCGTCGAGATATTGTTTTGCATTTTTACTTCTTCGGCGATCATGTTTTTATGGTTTACTGAATTATTTTGTTTCCTTATTTTCAATTAAAAATTTAATTTTTACATTTATGTTTTTTTTATCGCATTTATTAAGTTATGGAAAAATAAACATGTTTTCGTAAATCGTATAAATGATTTTTTTAAGTTGCGATAATTGAATTTCGTTACCACCTGCACGAAGGCACTTTGAATTTATTGTTATCCAGAAAAGTTTACGTAAAATAAGGGTGGATTTGCTGTGTGTTAGACTACTGAAAAAGGGCTCGCTAGTTCAAATCGCGACGGCCACAGTAACACCTTAAGTTGTTTTAACTGGCCTACCTCTTGAAAAAGTCTCATAGAAGTGCTTAATCCGCTTTAACATTATGAGTTCATTCGAAATTCTCTCATTGCTACCAACCTTGCACATTCAATCGAACCATTGTCTGACAAAATTAGATCCCATTTGGATTAGATCTAAACGCCATTCTCTGAATACTATATGCTGAGTTCAAAAGAATTTCGATGCAGTTGCCATGCAATGTGAGCCATTCCAACGCAATTTAAATGAATCCGATGCTAAATAAACGGTTCTCTAACCCATCTTGCGTAATGTCCTTGTTGATAATGTGCAAATAGAACTTGCTGGAAATGTTAGATATCTGGGTCTCCTTCTAGACAATAAACTAACGTTAATTGAACATAATTAAGTATCTTTGTACAAAAAATATCAAAAAAAAAATTGGTGTTCTAAAAGGAGCCGCTAAAGTGTATAATGCAATTATAAACCCACACTTTGAGTACTGTAGTAGTATCTTATTTGTCTGTCCACAATACCAGAAGAACAGACTGCAAGTCTTGCAAAATAAATCTATGCGAATAGTTTTAAAGAGGGATAGATATACCTCAATTGCTTCCATGATTTCTACACTAAACTGGTTATGTGTGAATCAACAACTCTTTCTGAGCACAATGATTTTTATCTATAAGATCAAAAACTGAACGTCACCAAGCTATCTCCGTGAAAATATCGCAACCAGGACCGATGCAGATTACAACTTAAGAAGTGCAGGGGATTTCAGAGAACGAGAACCACGAGAGGACAACGAACTACTACTATACCGGATTCCAAAGATTTAACAGTCTACCACCTGAAATTAAAAATGAAACAAATTAAAGAAAAATCAAAGAGTTTGCTGGAACTAGTATAATAGATTAAATATAAATGTATGAATTAAATATGTAATATAAATCTTAAACTACTCAACTAAAAATGTACAAAACTCAAAATGGCGTTTTAATAGCTAAATAAATGATGATTCATAATAATAATAATCTTGCTTGCATATTGGCTCAAGTTAATCAAACACCGCATCGTTAATTTTGTGGATGCATTTTTTCTTTTGCAAACACACTTTATTTTGGGGATAATAATTTCTCAAGTTTTCCTGACATTGAGGGAATATTTTCCCACTAAACTAATATTATTTTACCAAGGAGGTCCTTGAAACTCCGAAAAAGTTCCTTAAAACCCGATAAAGGGATATTTTTCCAAATTGCCCACAGGAACCTCATAATTTCTCTGTGTTCAAAATTATTTTACCGAGGTCCGTAAAACCAGAAAAAAGTATATTTTAGGAAAATATCCTTGGAAACTGCACAGTATTTCTCTGTTAAAGGTTATTTTAACAAGAGGTCCTTAGAACCACAAAATGGTCCTCAAAATCTGAAAAATGATATTTTTCCATATGTCAAAAACCACGCACTATTCTTGAGTTCAATGCGTTTTTACCAAGACGTTATTGGAACAACAAGAAATGCATAAAGTTCATTCCAATCAGTCCATCGAATTGCTGCAATTCGTTTGTTGAATCAGGATTTATTATAATATGGTCGAGAGAGTTCCGATACCATTCATAAGGGTAAAACCTTGGCGCAATTGTGCAAAAAACAAATAGAGTTCCTTTCAATCAGACCAAAATAATTCGATGACGTTTGTGGGTTTTCTAAACGGCTGGAGGATAGTGCTCCAAGAAAAGAGAAAGTGAGCGACTTTCAAAATTCGGATGGAATCTACAGGCTGGGTAATATTGCAGATGGCAAAAGCCAGTGGCAAGGAAAAATGTAGACAATAAGTCCGTTCGCGTACTAATATGAACGTAAATATATATTCGTGCAAAACTACAAAAAATGGTAAAAAGATGAACGAAAGAAAAATGTACTTTCGTTTCACTTTCTTCACAGAATTTCAGCTGAAAAATAGTCAAATGATGAAATCCTACGAGTTTGCCAGCAGAAAAAAAAGAGCGGTTGGCTTCTTTTTAAGCCAAACTTTTTTCATCTTTTTACAAAAAAGTGTTCGCATACTTTTCTTTGAAATGAAAGGATTCTTTCTCGACTTTGGAGATCTGACAATTTCCATTTTCTACACATAAAAGTGCGCGAACGGATTTAATATCCTTCTTAACAACTTGCTCAAACAAAGTTTGGGCCGTTCCAGAATAGACAGACTCTCAACTCAAATCCACGCCTACTTTTGGGGATAGGAATGACATATGGATGACTCCTCATACGGGTCAGCAAAACGACGTTTTTCGGTTCCATATATACATATTCTTCTTCCTTAGGAGTGGTGTGGCTATGATCAGCATTAAAGGGATCATAAACCTCCAACTTAACTGCATCTCTACTGGTCCGCTAGTGGGGTTCGCCGTTTCGACCTCAGAAAATAACGGCAAGAATCACTTCGTCACTGATGCCATCCAAATGCTGGTGTTGCTGCATTTGTGTGATCCAGGAGTTTTTAGGCCCGCCTCTCTTACGTATTTGTTTGGGAACGTTGATTAATAGTAGGCGCGTTCAATTCGCAGACTGCTAGTTCCCTACTTTATAAATTTCTATTACTTGTCAAACGATGGTTACGTGAGTTATTCGATCAATGAGGAAGGTTAAAAAAAGGGACTGGTACTTGGCTTGCAAATTGAACGCACCTATTGCCTTTTTGACAGGTTTCGTAGGATCTCTAATTGGATTTTATGACAGTACCAACTGAGCCGGTCGCGCTCCATTTTCTTCGAGTTCTTTGACGTGAAGGCTTCCTCGGATCTTGAAACTTCTCCTTCGATCAATCTTTGTTACTCCTGCTGTCATGCGAAGCATCTTCATTTCAGCTGGCGTTAATTTCCCACATATTTTTGTACGCTGTCCAACATTGCGAACTACTTGTTAGCGCCGGGAGTACAACTGCGGTATATAGCCTTCGTTTCAGCTTAGGGGGCATTTTTTTTATCACAAAAGACGGCTGAGTTATCCCGCCACTTCATTCACCTAATGCTTACGCGATGCTTTATGTAGTCATCACATCTTGCTTCGCTATTGAACATAGCTCCCATATATTGGAACTTTTTGCACTTTGGAATCACTCCCCCACTCATAATAATGTCTGAAATAGGTCGGAGTATCAGAGAACGAGCAGAACAAGTATTCTGTTTTATCGGACTAATACGATAACGTCGAAAACTTCCACCCATACATCAAGTGCTCATTGTAGGGACGTTAGATCGCCGCTTATGATGGTTCCATCTTCAGCAAAAATTAACTGTTAACCGCCACAAGGACTATCAGCCTTATTGCGAAGATCAATCGACAATTGATAATTGACTATTTTCAATGTGTGCTATTGTGAACGAACGATTCATTTGGTATTTTTGTCAATCGAATTTTTTTAATTGACTGCGATTGACAAAATCCTTTAGAATCGTTCGTTCACACATTGAAAATAGTCAATTATCAACTGTCGATTGATCTTCGCAATAAGGCTCTATAATAAATATCAAGGGATCTAAGACGATTCCCTGGTGTATACCAACATTGATTACGAATTCCTCGTTGACGCCAGCGGGACATCTTACTCTTGTCTTTAGTCCCTAGCCATTTATTTAGAATAATTTTACGTGAGAAAAAAATGAGAAAACCGAGAGCGAGTGATTGCAAATTGCGAAAGTAGAAAAGGGAGAAAATTACCATGGCCATTTTATAGGGTCGCATATACAATTCGATACTCACTTGGACCGAATCAAAAGGATATCGATACTTATTTTACTTGTATCGAATCAAAAGTATAAAGTAAGTACAAGTATTAACTTTGATCGAATCAACCCTGCCGAGTTCTCAATCAAAGTCTAGGGTGCACCAAAGTGTACACCAAAGTTTACACCGTCGGAGAGCGTTAGTTATTCTTTGCTGACGGAGCAGCCATCATAAGCAAGTATCAAACGCTCTTGCAATTAATACTTGATGTAGGGGTGTTACCGTTATCTGACCCACTCCAATCTATTCCAGACATTGAATATGAATGGAAAAGTGATTCCCAAGTGCAAAAACTTCAAATACATCATTATCTATAGCAAAGCTACCTGTGATGACGACATCAACCATAGCGTAAGCGTAAGGTTAAAGGGTGGCGACGGTATAGAGGTTATTGTGTTGGCTGTGACCCGATCGTTGCAGCTTTAATCCCGATGGGGAACAACAACATACGCCACCTATTAATGGAGAGAAACGAATGGCACCTTGTTTTCTCCAAACTCTACACCAAAAAGAGGATTTCTGCCTGGTAGTACAATGGACCGTTACCGCATATACACATCGACGCACACGTTTAAGAACGTTCTTTTTGTAATTAAGTAGGTAGATCGATTTTTTTCGTTGGTCATGGATCTTGGATGGATTTTTCTTTAGTTTGTATGAAGCGGTTTCTTTTAGTTTGTATTTTGCGGTTTGCTTAAATTTTAACTCGGTTTTACGCGTTTTGAGAAATATTCAGCTTGAGACATCATTACTCTACAACGCAGTTGTGCGGCCAGCGCTCACATGCAGTTCACAATGTTGGACAGTGAACAAGCAGTTTGCAATCAAATTAACGGCAGTAGATATGAAGGTATGACAGCAGGAGTAGCAAAGCTTTGTCGAATAAGAAGTTCCAAGATCAGAGGAATCGTTCATATCAAAGAACGTAGAAAATTGATAGCGACCGGCTCAGTGGTACTATTGTAAAAAAAGTCTGCATCACTAAAATGCAAAAACACTGGCCTCAGTGACAAAGTGATTCTAAATCGATGGCACTACCGATACTTTTTCAGGTCAAACCGGTGAACCCCACAGGTGTAAAAGGAGGGATGAAGTAGTAGCCAAGATTATAACCTCGCTGTTCAAGAAGAATGAAAAAGTATGTACAGCTGAAAACGAAAAATCAGAGACTGAAAGCATGTTTCTTTTACCACGGGACCGAGTTTTTATTTTCATTTTCACTTATACATTCTGATTTTTATTTCATAACAATTTTGATGTACAAAAGATGTGCAAGTTGTGTTCAACAATAGGAATGATTCCGGAAGTATGTATGCGAATTTGTATATTGAACTTTATATCTAAACTATTTTTCTCAGTTGAGCAAGCAGGTTTTGTTTTCAAAATAAATATAAAAAATAAATATATATGTATGTTGCACTCCGTGATGTGGGTATTTCCATTTCCTGCCACTTGCACATCCATTTACAATAAAGGTGTTTATTTATGTTTTCTATTGCTTTCTTTTACGCATTAACCAGTTTTTTTTTGTTTCAATACATTTGTAAATGCTTAGATATTTTGTTGTTTTTTTTTCTTGTTCTTGGTGTTTACCAATTTATACAAAAATAAGTAACTAAATATATAAACTTTGACTAATAGCAACAACTATGTCCTGCAAAACTAGGTAAACATGATATATGAAAATTTTGAATTTGATTTTACACAGTACCTAATATTTATCTTCAATTTATTACTTTTTTCGATTTAAATTGTTTACACTAATATTTTGAAGGTGAAAACGCGGAAGGAAATCAAAACCAAAACCAAATTTTCTTTGTAAACTTTTCTTAAACGTAAATAAATAAATCGAAGATAAATGTACAAAATTCACAACCTAAAGAAGATATATTGTTCATAAACATATTTACTAATTGTTGTCGTACTAACAAACTATAGAAAAAAGTTAAAACAATATTGAGCAATTTTTAGTGAGTATTTTTTGTTTTTTTTTACATATTTTATACTTTTTTTGTTTTTTTTCTATATTTTATATTTTTTTTTTGCTTGGGTTTTATTTTTATTTTACTTTTTTGGCTTTATCCATTTCTTATTAATATGTTTAACTCTTTTTATTCTGAAAGCATAAAATTAATAAATTACGGTTTAACATTATGACTTGGACCTTATGACATTATTGTATAAACTAACAACCTGAGATATAGTAAGGACACCATTAAACGAAGTAATTCAAATCGATTGTGCAAAATTAGACACATTTTTAGATGCATACAAGAACTACTTTTTAACTCTGTTTTGAAAGCTTTAAAGTTTCTGACTGGGAACTATTGGCATTCTTGAATTTTTAATAAATTATTAGTTAAAAAAAACTCAGTAGCTGAGATATATGATACCCGAATCTACTATTATAATTATATAATGTTTGCCAATTGTGATTCGCATCTGTTTAGCTATGTTAATAAAGTCGGTAGAGAAATAAATTGAATCTCCGTATTCAATCTAAAACTACACTGAACTTTATTTTTACTTAAGAACTCGTTGCCGAGAGATAACTTCCGGAAGAGTTTCGTCTGCAATTATTAAAGCGCAGAAACAACACCTTATGGTTCGTAAAGAAGAATACTACGAACATTCTGGAGTTACCCACCTGCACAGGGCCTAAAAGTGTGTGAAGCTTTATTTTTGTCATTAACTTAAGGGACCTACAGTTTTACACCGATTCCGAACATCAAATTTGAGAACAGTCTCATGAGTTTGAACTTCAGGAAGTAAGCCAGACTTTCTCAAAAGAGAGAGCAGTGAATATGTAAAGTTTTGGGCTTTTCTGAGTGTGATTCTTGCAGAACATAGAAACAAAAAAATCCTCGTTATATAGTTAATGATAGATGGAGAAGGCCTTCATAGAAAATTCGCTTTTAAGATCGAATATGTTCCTCGGTTTTGAAATGTGAAGCACCAAAGAAGAGAAGAGAAATCTGCAGTGCATAATCTTGACGGAATCGAAAAAACTGAGTCTCCATATTACAGCCGAAATCTAATATTTTACAGAAAAGCGTGTTGCTTTCAAAACAAACAAAATTCAATTCTAAATATAAAAATTTGCGAAATGCGTGCGCAACCCAACAGGCACAAGAATGCCGTTAGTTTTCGAATGTGTAGTACGATTTTGTCTAGTTCGGCGTCGGTCAAGAATACTAGAATGAATGCCGGTTAGTAATTATTAATGTGGAATAAATAACGTAAAGCAATTCCAGTAATAGAGTTGCCCAGTTAAAAGAATCAAGGTTACTAGGACTTGGACTATTGATGATTTGTTCTGTAAAATTTGGTTTCACTGAAGCACTATTCTTCTACAAAGCGGAAGATAAACCAGACAAGAAATTAGGTTGTCTCCAACGCTTAGAGCTTTTCTTTGAAACATTTCCATAATAGAAAAAGCTCTCGACTAACCGGGAATTCACTTAAAAATCAACGTTTCTGCACTCTGAGAGCACTCCGTTTTTGACTCCGATTTATAGCGGGGGTAAACACGTACTTGCATTCACACTACCATAAATGACAACAACAACCAAAAACAAAACACGCTGTCAAATTTTAGCAATACCTACAACACCAGTTTTATTCCTATTTTTTTAAGTTTAGACAACAACAACAAAATAACAAATCGACATAAGCACGATTCTTTAATAGCTTCGGCGAAATGGCTGAATTGGAGTGTGCAACCTTATTTTAACAACCGCATATCAACTTAAGACGGGAGAAGAACGTCCTGCGTAGAAAGACGAGGGTGGACACAGTCTCCCAGCTCAAGGCAATCTAAGTCTTGCGATCGATAACATCTGGAGATTGTACAAGAAAGCGAAGCAGCTGGCTGCTGGCTTTAAGCCATGACGAAGGTTCTTCGGAACAGCGACGGAAACCTAGTCATCGAAGCGCAGGGAATAGTCGATGTATTTAAGCAGCATTTCGAACAGCTGGTGAATGGGGATCATGTAGAGAGAGTGATAGGGCAAGAAGAGAACCCACGTCCTGTCAATGAAGAACAGATTGCACCATCCGGTATAGAAGAGGTTGTCTTAGCTTTAAGAAAGCTTAAGAGCAATACGGCCGCCGGCTCTGAAGGCTTCCCAAGTTGCACCAAATCATTAACCAAGTATGGGTGGAAGAAAGCATGCTCGATGACTGAACAATCAGTTCCATATGTCTCATCTAAAAGAAAGGCGATCCTATGTCTTTCAAGAACTATCGAGGCATATCCCCGGTAAATGTCGCATATAAGATCATATCCAACGTACTGTGTGTGAACGTCTCAAGCCGTTCTGCAACACACTAATCGGAACGTACCAGTTTGGCTTCCGGCCCGGCAGATCGACAATAGACCAAATTTTTTCATATTGAGGCAAATCCTGGAAAAGACGAACGAATTTCAGGTCGAGACTCGACATCTTTTCATTGACTTTAGGTATACCAATCGCTGCATGCAAACTCATGTTTAAGCTATTTGCAATCGAGAGAACAAACAGTAGGGACCAGTAGCACAACATGTCCAGCGACAAAGCAAATCTGGCCAAAGCTGGACCGGCAAGGCTCTAAGTGTTTAATATCGCTTAAGCGACTGCGCTTTAGCTCTATCGTATTTGCTCACAACGGGCACTGTCTCATAGGCAAGTACACATCAAGGCTTGGAGTATATTCGAACGGCTTGGGCAGAAGCTGCATGCACGAAGAGGAGAAGACTACACTTCACCTTCTCTGTACTTGCCCTGTTCGCTCCCTTAAAGTAAATCTCTATCTAGTAGCCTTCTTAATAAATGATCTAAGTGACTTGGCTAACACTAATTTTAGAAGTCTGTCTAGCTTCACTAGCTCTAAAAGGTTACATGAGTAGAGGGAGAAGCTCCCCTAGATCCGTGTTGAATCACAATTGACCTCGCATTGCTTTAGTGTGTTGGCTTTTGCTGACAGCCTAATCCTAATCCAACATAACGTAATTAATATAATGAAACCGAACAAATCCTTGATGGGCGATTTTTATACACATGGTATCATTATTCCCTTGACCGAACTCCACTGACTAACGGTCACAGTAGAGTGACTGTTGTCAGAACTGCTGTCGTCCGTTCAAGTGAAGTTTCACTGTATAATAAAAACTCGATTAGTTAAAGAGCTCCGCATTAAAAATAAATAAATATTAGGGATCAGCAGCCCATATAGGGCCTAAAACCTAGCTTCCCCAACCATTGGCTTGTTCGAAGTGGAGGGACCTACAATTTTAAGCCGAATGCCATTGTCAAATTTGAGAAGCTTCTCATGACAATTGATTCTCTTGGATGTTTGTCAGACGATCGCAAGAGATGGTGCAGTGGACAAAAAAACTTTAAGGAGTTACTTGGTCCGGCGAGATTGAAACCTGAGACCTTAAGATTGGTATTTCAACACACTAACCTCTGCGCTGCTTCACCCACGAGCTCTGAATTGATTGATACATAAATCTTCTTCATAGACAAAGTACTTATACGCAATGGTTCGGTTATAAAGTGCTAAGAAAACACAGCTTGTTCGTTACTTTAAAATATTAGTATCGGAGCAAATTATAACAAAAACATTTCATCTTCGCAATCCGTTGATACTTGTGAAAATAAAAATCTGCCCAAATTAGCACAAACAATTAAAATTTACTTACAGACAAATCACACAAGTTATTAGTATAAATTGAACTACTTATTTTGTTATACAGTTATTCAATATTTGATAATAAATATTTTCTATCTAATCAGTCTTATTGATTTTATAGGATATACATAATTAACTTATTTATGTAAAAAGTAGTTTCTAAAACATCTCCTAAAACACATTCCTCCATATTTTTAACAATTTAAAGAAAATATATGACTTACTTTATGTATTGCATTCAACACGATTGGTGATATCACGATGATGACATATTTTATTTTTGTTTACGAAAGCACTGTCCGATGTGCAGCAGTTGGTATATATCAATTTAAATTTCCTTCTAAATCTCCTGACGAGATATTTATGTTGATGTTGGAATAATTGGCGAAAATATGGAATTTATATCTAGAGTTTCCTGCAGAACTCTACATGATGACATGAATACTAGTTTCACTCTCTCAAATGTTTCGAAATCATACACAGATCTGGCAGTATTTGTAAGATCAAACGGTTCTGAAATACATTTAGACGAATATATAATGGTAAACATTTTGATATCTCATATTTATACGTATACCTTCTATGCATAACTCTTTCCATTGGTGAATATCATTTTTCAATGACTTTGCCTGTCGACAATACTCGATTGGAATCAATGTTCCTGTTCTAATAGAAATAGCATATTGAGAGTAACTGAAAGAAAAACATCAAGATAAGACATTGCAGTATTGAAATGTGGTTATTACTTACTTGAAACTGCTATAGTATTGTAAAAATTGTAGGAATAACTGCCCGATGGGTTGAATGTTTTGAGACTCGTATGGGCCAATTGTTTCACTCATGTCCACATAACCAAAATCATTTGTACGAAGCTGTAAAAAAGAAGATTGATTATAATGTTTTATTTAGTTAGTTTGTCTGAACTTACAATAAACTGAAATTTATCGGGATACATTTCATGTAGACATGGCAGCACTGGTGGACTCACCGCACATTGCAAAAAGTGTATAACCATCAATACTAGCGAATAACTAGATATAGTCATATTTTTTGCGTTGTTTATGTTGTGATATTGAGCCCAAAGTTTTGTAACAAGGACAAGTGGCCGGAGTCTCCAATCCACTATTCAAAATAATTGTTGACACTTGTTATTATTTTTAATCAGGGAAAATTAATGTTTTAATAAGTATTTGTTACGATCAGTCAAATCTTTACTTATGCTGATTGTGTGCTGTCCTAACAATGAATGTGTATAGAACTACGGGTCAATTTAGAAACGTCAACAACAAATTAATGGACATTTTTCTTTAACACATAATCGACAGAGGAAGTTTAGCCCAAAATAAGGGTTTTAAGATGATAGTGTCATGCTGTCCGATTTCTGCTCCTTTCAATATCTAACTCACTAGAAGGACATTTTGAAGTCAAAGCACTGAGTGTAGCTAATAATTCTGTTTGTACCGGATACATACCACAAGAAATGTACTTCGAGAAATGACATATTGAGGCCGACATTGTTTAATTTCCTTTTTTTTATAATAAACGATTAAGGCAGCGAAACAAACCGAAGTGTGGACCTCAACCCTAACTAAATTCTGTTTTGCTAACCCCTGTTCACCATGATACCGTAGTTGATTCTGTCTGCACATTTATTTGTCTTGAAAAGTTTTTTTTCAGTCTTCGAATGTGCAGGATATTTGGCAATATATATTGCTGTGTTACTTTTGCGTAATGGCGTGTTTGTGTGGTTTTGTGTGTCAGTATATCAGTGTTTCATTTGCCTTAGAAAAATGCTTCTAGCTTGAGTTGCGTCAAGCCCGTATTTTTAGAAGAAAGGAGTCACGCTCAGGAGCTCAAACTTATTTTTACACAGGTGAAAATTTCAAAATTCACTTTCAAAACCGCATAGCTGCAGTTTTGCTTTTCATTTAAATTTGATTTGCAATCGTTGTACTTTTATTTTTAAATGTGCACCTTTTTTCTGAAACCGTACAATAAACATCAATACGTTGTTGTATACCCTATTCTAAGGGTATATTAATTTTTACTCATAGTTTGTAACATACCTTAATATTGCCCGTAGACCCCTAAAAGTTACTATATTTATGATCAGCATCAGCAGTAATGTCGATCTAGCCATGTCCGTCCGTCCCTTGGCAAAAATTAGGCCTTTAAACTTGACATAGAGAGCTGAGATTTTAACCATATACTCTCTAGGGTCCCGAAATAATCAAGTTTAAGAATTTTTGAAATCCGCCCGCAAACTCAAAAAACAAATTTTTCGAAAAAATCGAATTTTGAGCTAGAAAGCAGAAATTTTTTATATATGATCTTTGACTCCTAAAACTGCTTGGGAGATAAAATTTCTAATTTTTTTTTGAAAAACCAAAGTTTGTGCTAGGAAGCTGAAATTTATAATATATGTAGGAACTAGCGAAAGAAAAACTCGATACCGCTTTCTTTTAATGAATTTATTTAGAAGAGAGGGAAAATATTACATGTCTAACTCGCGCCGTGGATCGCTGAAGACTGCCCTATATGATACCCCTACATTTCGGCCGTTGTGACTTCATCATCGGACTCCGATGATTCAAATTCGGAGATAATGCCAGCCTATGGTTTCATCGAATCTGCTGCAGATGACGTTCTTCCCGGACCTTCGTGGTTACCTACCTTCATCAAGTCGTAGCGATATTTACCCTTCACCCGAACCACTTCATATGGGCCTAAGTATTTAGGAAAAACCTTTAACCCAGGAGCAAATTGCGTTCGCCTTATCGCAACCAAGTCCTTTACGCGATACAGAGTCGGCCTTTTCCTGCGTAGATTGTAATGTTTACGATTTTCTTCTTGTAGACGGATGATCTGGGCCTTGGCACACTCCTGAAGCTCATCCCTCCTTTCGTCGAACATCTGGATCATTTCCTCCTTAATCATAGCCACCAAATTAGAACAAATATCGCCCGCATTTGAACACCAACCAGAAGTTCAAAAGGTATCCTCTTTGTACTCCTGACCACCCTCGAATTAAGCGCTTGTCGTACTTTAGGCACATGCTTTAACCATTTTTTTGGATCGTCCATAGTTTCGAGAGGACCGTAATAATAGTCCGATTGGTCCTTTCCACCTGAACATTTCCTCGGGGAATACCAGTGGTTATCTTAACGTGTTGTATATGGTATTGCCGACAGTACTCGTTGAAGCTGTTGGAGGTAAAAGCTGCTCCTCGATCACTGATGATCCTTAGAGGGCTTCCGAATGTGCCTTTATGCTGATCACTTCTTCGGCGTTGGTCGTCTTTACCGGGTAGATCCATACAAACTTCGTAAGGGCATCCACCAGCACGAACAAGTATTTGTAATTTTTCGAAGTAGACGGTAATGGACCCAGGTGGTCGACGTGGAAAGTATGGAGCGGTACGTCTGGCTTGTCTATCGGGTTCAAAAGTCCTTCCTTCTTACCGGCTTTTCGATCTGCGAGAATACAATGTATGCAGTTTTTAATGACAGCAATTACATTTTCGGCTAACTTCGGAACGTAATAATCCCTGCTGACTATCTTCTCAACCTGTTTTGCACTCATATGACCATTGAGATGGGTCTTCAGAATAAGTTCCCTTTGCATAGCCTTAGGGAGTACGAGATAATAATCGCCTTCACTGTACTTGTAGAGCACACCACTTCTAAGAACGTAGTTTCGAAAGCTTTCCTCCTTGGCTAAGACATCTAGTAGAATACTACACTGGATGTCTTCTCGTTGTGCGTTCCGGATTCTCTCCAGTAAGCCATCTTCCACCAAAAACACAACTGGACAGCGACTTAACGCATCGACGTGCTGCATAGCCGCTCCTTTTCGATGTTTCACTGGGCACTGGAACTCATCGATAACAATCGCCCAGCGCGCAACTCGGGCGTTTATGTCACGCTTTTTCATCGTCATCTCGAAGGCTTGGCAGTCGGTGAAAATTGTAAACTTGATGCCCAGGAGATAGTGCCGTAACCTCTTCAATGCCCGAACCACAGCTATCATCTCCAGTTCGTAGCTGGAGTATCGTTGCTCAGCCTCATCTGTTTGAAAACTGTAATAAAACACAGGGTGAAACTGTTGGTCGTCTGGACACCGCTGTAAAAGAATAGCTCCACCACCGTTCTTGCTTGCATCCGCGTGAAGCTCAGTCTCGAAGCGAGTATTGAAAATTCTCAACACGGGTTCACGGCACATAATATCTTTCAGGATATGGAAGGCGTTACGTTGATCGGGCCCAAATTCGAATTTGGCATTTTGTTTTGTAAGTTCTCGAAGCGGCTTGGCAATCGAGGAAAAGTCTTTGACAAACTTACGAAAATAGCTGGTTAGCCCTTAAAATCGTTGTACCTCCTTGACGGTTCGTGGTTCTGGGAAGTGTCGAATTGAGTTTGTCTTTTCCTCCGATGGTCTTACGCACCCTTCGCTAATGATATGTCCCAAGTATGTTATCGTTCGTTGAAGGAACTTACATTTGTTCCACTTGAATTGAATTCCATTCTTGGCAGCAATCTCGAACACCCTGCGTATCGTTTCGAAATTTTTTATTTCATCCTCTGACGGTATGATTATGTCATCGACGTAGATACTTATCAGTTTCGAACGAATAAGCTCTTCGAATACAACATTCACGTACCGCTGAAATACGGATGGCGAGTTACAAAGGCCAAACGGTGCTTTTAAGAACTCAAACTGGCCCTCTGGAGTAACAAAAGATGTGTAGCGGCGACTAGAAGGAGCGATATCAACGTGAAAGAAGCCGTTATGTAGATCAAGGCTTGTAAAGATCTTTGCATTGCTTAACGTGTCTATAACGTCTTCTATCAAAGGCAAAGGATATCGATCTCGAATCACCTTGGCGTTTAACTTCCTGTAGTCGATGCATAAACGATAACTCCCATCCTTCTTTTCTGTTAGCACAACAGGACTGGCATAATCCGATTTACTGGGACGTATTATCTGCGCTTGCAGCCATTCGTCAACTTGCTTTCGCACAACACCTTTTTCTAATGGAGACAAACGTCGTGTTGGTTGATACACTGGGATATCGTCTAGCATATCGATGCGCATTTCTATGGCGGAAGTTGGCGGCACGATAGGTCTGTAATCGGAAATCAAAAGGTTAATCTCGTTTCGTATTTCGAAACTTACTTCTCGATGAATATCATATGGTGCTTCCACGGGTTCGGTGATGGTGACTTCATTGATCGTTTGAGTGCACGCCAAGTCTGGAGACGTGCCTGCCTATTAAGCAGTGTCCTGTGATAACACCTATAGTCGAGCTAATATGCAGTCGGTTTAATGAGATTAGTCACTTAGAGCGTCGCAGATTCAGCTACCTCCCCTCTTACAACGGAGAGATTAGTGAGTGACAGAACATCTTTGCCGATAATCATATCCGATGACATCCAGGAGTTTGGTACGACGTGACAGTTTACTTTGAAACAGTTGGAGTCGATTGATATGGTCGTGGGAAACGTGCGTCTGTTTAGGGTTGTGGCCAAATCCCTGCAGGACTACTCCTGGACGAATCAGTTCCGAAGCAGCCCGAAGGCGGTCATACACTGACCGCTTCAAGATGGTGACGTCACTACCTGTATCAACGAGCGCTGAAATCTCGAAGTTGCTTATCTTCACTGTCGTATGCATTTCTGCGGTGTGGGGCGGAGGACGAAGATTACGTTCTGCAATATTTGAAACTTCAATACAATCATTGCAGCGAAAGCATCTAGTACCCTTTTCCTTGTGTGGACAGACATCCACCTTGTGTGAACGGGCACCACAGTTTTGACACCGTTGTTGTTCCCGTTGCCGGGTGTTTTCACCTCGAGATGATGGAATTGGGAGTTCCTTCCTTGCACGGATACTTACTTGGATGGATTCGTAGACTTTTAGCTTTTCCTTAAGTTGTTTTATCGACTGTGCCTCGAATAAGATCGTACGGATCGTCTTCTATACCCGCTATAACATACGCAACAAGCGATTTTTCATCAACGGAGCCTTTGTTAGCTATCTGCATCATCTTATATAAGTACTCCAGATAGGTTTCGTTACCTGTTTTCGTTCGCTTCCTAAGCATGTCGTGTATTTCAATGCTGGTGACTGGTGTAGAATACTCAGACTTCAGTTGGTCAATCAATGTTTTGTAGTCCTTTATTTCCGGTGTAGCCTCAACGAAGAGTTTCGCAACACCTTCCACCAATTTCCGGGCATAGATAAACCTTTCCACATCGTTCCAAACACATGTGGTTGCAATGTCCTCAAAATTATTCGCCCATTGCACAATGCACTGAGCCGGCGTACCTTCGAATATTTCCAACGCGTGTTTGATGTCCCTGAAGTTAATACTAATATTCGCCATTGTCGCCTGTGAATGTTCAGATTTGTTCATCACGTCTTTGCTCACGGTATTCCACTCCTGTCCACACAAATGTCCGTCACTGTCGCCGCTGTCCCTTACTGAAGAATCTTCCTCAACTACTTCTTCGATTAGTTTGGTAATATCCTGTTCTTTGATATTATCTTTAATCAATCGTTCTACTAGTTCACGTTTGACTCTGTAATGAATAGAAAGACCTCGCATCTTACACAGTGCGCGTAAACGAACTGTCGTCAAATCTTTCAGCAATTGTTCCATTCGATAAGACAATTCGTGACTGTACGGAATTATTCTATACTCACTTTTCGATTTTATCGAAATCGTTTCTTGACGCAGGTATCATGTAAAATAACCCGCGATGTGAATCGCTCTATGATGATGTCTGCTGCTGACAATGTATTTTAGGAAGACTGGTGTTATATTTTTTCTTCGTTTCTAGTCGCGCGATTTTTTTTTTGTGTATCTCTGTTACTTGAACGTTACCGTATTAGCGTTGTTGTTATTTGCGTTGATATTGTTGCTGGTATATGCTGCTTCTTTGTGACTGTATCGTGATGAAAATTGACGTTATTTTTATTCTATTATTTTTTTTCGTTTCTTGTGGCGGGAATCTAGGTGTCTGATAGGAATAAGAATAGGGTATCCAACAGTTGCTTATGCTTTTTCATAAATTTAACGTCTAAGAATATTTGTGGTACAGTTCTCAGGGTAACTCAGTTTAAAATTTCAGTATAAACTTAGTTTTTGTTAAAGTTTGTCAAATATGTGTTATTCCTTATATCCCGTGCAGGGGCGGGCTAAGAATATCACTTCAACGATTAACAGAAGCTTTCAAATCATAAAGTAGAGGCAGGTCTAAAAACTCGGGAATCATACAAATGCTTCGTTCCTTTCCTTAGAAAATGAGAACTGTTTTTGTAGTGAACGTTCATAACTGTTTCTTATTGTCTTTAAACTGCGTTCTGATACGGTTTTTTGTCACGGGATTGGCTTAATTATATTTTTTTCTGACTGCGAAGTGTGACAGACTCGTGATCATTCCTGTTTCAGGGTAAAAATATTTATTTATGTAAACCCAAAAACGATGCAGTCTAGTTTTGCTTACCTTATTTTGTGCTACTCGAAGCAGTGAATCTAATGGGTTTGCTTTTTAGTTTGCCCACATGTTGACCCACCTTCAATTAATGGTACAAGCTTTTTTTCCGACGAAGACAAATTCGTGTTTCTAATCTTCGACAAGAAGTTAGGCTGGAAACCTAACATAAAACAATAGTCAAAAATCCTACAGTAGCCCTCCACGAAGGGTAGTCACCTTGTCGAGTGCAACATCCTTTGATGGTGCCGGTGTGGAGGCTTAACGATGTTTCATACATCCACTAAGAACTGCCCAAGGACATTCCGTCCTGCCCCAATTCCCCTTCTCCCCTACCCCTCTGTCTCCTCTCTCCTGATTTCCTCCCTCTGATTCTCTCACTCCTTCTCCCTTTCATTATCCGCTGGGCTGGACTTAAGGTGTGATACGACCCGTGCCGAAAGTCGGCCAGGCTGAGGGCCCAGTTTAAAAAATAGCTCAGTCGCCCACGGAGTATCCGGATACCTGGCGATCTCCGGATTAAACAGCCTTACCTGCATACTGCGGATCTCTGTGCAGGCGGACCTCCTTTCTCCGCTACTCGTGGGTCTAAAATATGAACAAACAAAACAAAAACAAAAACAAAAATAAAAACATCGAGACCGGTATCTCTTCTAAACCGGGCGGTAGTACGGCGACCTTGCTGTCTACTGACGCGGCTCCTGCAACAAAGAGTAGCACTGCGACTGTGAGTAATCGTGGTCCAGTTGCTGCCAGCAGCAGTGAGCCTAATATAGGCAAAGCAATTCCTAGCAGCGGTAGGATTGTGGCACTTCATGGCCCTTCCGTTGCTAGCCTTACAAATCCTAGTACGTCTCGTAGTGGATGTTCGCGACAACGCACTCCCTCGAGGGCGTACTACAAGGACAGGCGAAATGCCATAAGAACTCTGAAGGTCTTTGGAGATATTCTGGAGACCAACAGAACACCACAGCAGATCGCCAAATTAAAATGGGCCCAAGGCTTCTTAGAGAAGGACAAGAGCGCTAACAAGGACTTCACGTCCAAGCGCCAGAGATCGGTGGAAGAAACCACTTCGGTTTCCAAAAAACCCAAGGTGCATAACACCAGCACCACCTCACATTCTGCCCCCAAATCTCAAAAGTCCTTCAGCGATGTCCTAAAGGACAAAATCGTGGTCGCGGTGATCGACCGCAGCGATCCGGAGGGAAGAATTTCCCCCGAACGATGGCATAAGCTGAGGAACAAGCTACTTAGCCTCTATCTGGCCTTCATGAAGGACCACCCTGGACCAGCTCCAGTAACTGAGGATGCCGGACTACACCAAGGGCATATCCGGCTCGTCGCCTGCGACAATATTAGATCGTTGGATCTGTATAAGATCGCCATAGGCAAACTCGGGGAGGTTTGGCCTGGAGCGAAGCTTGAGGTTGTTGCGAAGGAGGACATCCCTAGCAGACCGAGGGCTCGTGCTTGGATCCCTGCTGAACCCCCCTCCGCAGAAGAAGTATTGTCGGTTATTAGACTGGGCAATCCCTCACTCCCAACCCACGACTGGAAAGTTGCGAAGCTGGAAGAGCATAGGGGATCCTTCAGATCAGCTATTATAGTGATCAACCAAGAATCCCTGGCTCCTTTGGCGAAGACCAACGGCGCAATCCAGTTCGGTTGGGATAAGATTACACTTCGGGTGTACAAAAAGGATGACCCAGAAGCTAATAAGCCTCCGTATCCCTCTGATACAGGACTCAACACCCCTGATCCTGGAGCATCAATCTCCCTTCCATCCATGGAAGATGATGAACCAACTGTGGCTGCTCCCACTCAGCCCTCTACGTCCACTGCTAACACCAACTCTAGTATGGACACGGAAGACCTCCTCAGCAAAGTCCTTCTCAGCGAAGACGAGCTTTTAGGCTCGTCCTCTGACTCTGACTCAAATTCAAATAACACCGTGGTGGAGACTCCTCTGCCTGATTGCGACGATCAATGTTGCGATTAGTACAGATCAACCTCCACCACTCCAAAAAGGCTTCGGCCTCCCTTCTTATCCGTCTTTCTAGAGATGGAGAAGATATGGTCCTGATCCAAGAGCCATGGATTGTTAACAACCTGGTTCGAGGACTCCGGACTCATGGATACAAATTGTTGTATGCAACTGACAAAGGTAAACCTAGAACTTGCATACTTGCAAAAAGTAGCTTAAATGTATTTTTACTCCCTAATTTCAGCGACCGTGATGCAACCGTCGTGAGTCTAGAGACTGTTCGAGGCACCCATTGGATAGCCTCGGCTTATCTGGCCCATGACCACGTAGGGTCCTTGCCTGGTGTCAACCTAGAGGGACTGATCGCGGCAGCTGAACATCAAAAAACTGGTCTCATTATTGGATGTGATGCCAATGCGCACCATTCAGTATGGGGCAGTTCTGACATCAACGACAGAGGTGAGTCTCTTTTTGATTATATTCTTAATACTAATCTCATTGTGTGTAACACTGGTAGTGAACCTACCTTCATTACAAAAGATAGACAGGAGGTTCTAGATATAACTCTGGTCTCCGACTCAATCCATCAGGAAATTGTAAACTGGAAAGTCTCGGCGGAACACTCTTTTAGTGACCACCGTTACATTCAATTCAGCTTAGCCAATGACCCTCCCCGCCAGCCAGTTTTTAGAAATTATAGGAAAACTGACTGGCTCAAGTATAGAGAAGTGCTGAAAAGTTCAATGAAATCTGAACTCCTTAGTCCTCCCCGGAACACCATAGAGCTAGATAAGAAGGTCAGGGTACTCACCTTGGCCCTCAATAAGGCTCTGACCTCTGCCTGCCCGCTCACACGGCCTAGAGGCAAAAAGAAGCCGGTCTGGTGGACCCCAGCACTAGGACCTCTAAGAAGCAGTTGTAGAAAACTGTTCAACCAAGCCAAGTCCACAAAAGCTGAAACCGACTGGTCTTCATACAAAGCATCTCTCAATGCTTACAAAAAGGAACTGAGGAAAGCCAAACGCTCGTCTTGGAGACTCTTCTGTGGAAAAATAGAGGAATCTTCGGAGGCATCTAGGCTAAGAAAAATCCTCTCAACCAACCCAGGTATGCCCAGCTTTTTAAAAAAGGCGGACGGCTCCTGGACCACTTCCAGCGAAGAATCGCTCAATCTACTACTGGATACACATTTCCCAGGTAGCTCCCACGTTACTAGCAATATAAACCTGTCTAGGTCAATTGCACGTACGACTAACTTTAAAGGTCTGATTACTAGGGACAAACTGCTCTGGGCGATACACAGCTTCAAACCATACAAATCCGCGGGGCCAGATGGCATAATACCAGCTGAAATTCAAAACACCTCGGATATCATCTCGCCTTTGCTCGAGATAATCCTGAAAAGCTGTGTAAAAATGGCATACATTCCGCTGTTATGGAGAGAAGTAAAGGTCGTATTCATACCCAAAGCCGGTAAATGTTCCCATGTAAATCCTAAGGATCTCAGACCCATAAGCCTATCGTCATTCCTTCTAAAAACATTAGAAAGGTTAATTGATATCCATCTACGTACTAACATAGATACAAGACTTTTGTCTACGGCTCAACATGCATATTGCAAAGGCAAATCTGTTGAAACAGCCTTACATA
This sequence comes from Portevinia maculata, assembly GCA_949715645.1. Lineage (NCBI taxonomy): Eukaryota > Metazoa > Arthropoda > Insecta > Diptera > Syrphidae > Portevinia > Portevinia maculata. The sequence goes on from OX454526.1 coordinate 88,835,322, forward strand.
CGTTAGTACGCTCAATCGAATACTCCCTTCACCATAAGGAGTACACTATGGTTGCATTCCTGGATATTGAGGGTGCTTTTAATAACGTCAATACATCCGCGATCGCAAATGCACTGTCAGATCTAAAGGTGGATGACTCACTTGGTGAGCTTATTAATCTACTTCTCACAAGTCGGATTATAAACTCGAAACTGGGTATGACATCGGCCAGAAGATCTGTCAGTAGAGGTACGCCACAAGGTGGAGTCCTATCTCCCCTCCTTTGGAACTTAGTGGTGAACAAGCTGCTGATGTGCCTAGAAAAGGAGGGTTGCAGGGTGATTGCCTATGCAGATGACGTTGCAATTGCCGCCTCAGGGAAGCACCTAAACACCTTGAAAGAACTTCTCCAAAACGCTCTTAATAAGCTAACTACATGGGCAGATCGTTGTGGGTTGGGTGTTAACCCCCACAAAACCGAACTTGTTCTATTCACTAGGAAACATAAAGTTCCATACATTGATCCCCCCTCTATCAGGGGCACAAGTCTAGTCTTTTCAGACGAGGCAAAATACTTGGGTCTCATTCTGGATAGAAAGCTTAGCTGGAAACCTAACATTCAGGAAAGAGTTCGTAAAGCTACAGCAGCACTCTTCTCCTGCAAAAAAGCTATTGGTAACAAATGGGGGTTCCAACCCCGCATTACCAACTGGCTATACATCTCGGTAATTAGACCGATACTTATGTACGGGGTGGTTGTTTGGTGGACTGCCCTTGATAAAGCGATAAATCGCGATAAGCTAGGCAAAGTCCAACGTACAGCTTGTCTCTGCATGAGTGGTGCACTGCGCACTACCCCCTCTGCTGCAATGGACATTCTGTTTCACCTGACACCCCTGGACATCTTTAGCAAGCAAGTGGCTGCTAGTGCGGCTATCCGCCTCAAAACAACGTTTCAATGGTCCGAGAATGAAATCGGCCACGCTTCTATTCTGAAAAAATTTAGAATCCTCCCCAGTAACATAGATTACATCACCCCTCAGACCCTTTTTGACAAAAACTTCAATGTCAAGATCCCTCCCAGAACATTCTGGGAAGGGCCACCCGTCGAAAATAAATCGATCCATTTTTATACTGATGGATCCAAAACCGACGAGGGGGTAGGAGGTGGTGTGTTCTCTGACAGGCTGAATCTCAGCCTCTCCTTTCGACTCCCTGATCACTGCAGTGTGTTCCAGGCAGAAATCTTGGCTATTTAAGAAGTCCTGTCGTGGCTGAAGAAGAACGTGATATCCGTTACGGATATCTGGATCTTCTCAGATAGTCAAGCTGCATTAAAATCCCTGGATTCTGGGTCCACAAACTCTATCGTAGTCCGTGACTGTCGGTCATCTCTAGTGGAGATGGCGAAGCATTTTAACATCCACCTATGCTGGGTGCCAGGACATACAGACATTCCAGGGAACTGTAGGGCGGATGAACTCGCCAGAAAAGGAACCACACTGCCCCTTTTACCTGATAAAGGTTCACTAGGCATCCCAATCGCTACATGCAAACTCATGTTTATGAGACAGACCATTGAGAACTGTAACATTAGGTGGACAAGCGGCAACACTTGTCTAGCGACAAAGCAGATTTGGCCAAAGCTGGATCTGAAACGCTCTAAGTGTTTGATTTCTCTAAACAGACTTCACATTGGTGCTATAATTGGTGTGATCACCGGACACTGTCTCATAGGCAGACATGCAACAAGGCTTGGCGTCCATGCAAATGACTTCTGCAGAAGCTGTATGGACGAGGAGGAGGAGGAGACGGTTCTCCACCTTCTCTGCACGTGCCCTGCTCTTTCTCAAAGACGTAAACTCCATTTAGGATCCTTCTTTTACAATGATCTTAACGATCTCATTAACACCGACATAAAAAGTCTGTCAAGCTTCATCAGAAGCTCCAAATGGTTCAACGAGTAGGAGGATGATACATCCGTGTGGCATCACAATGGGCCTGTCACTGGCCTAAGTGTGTCGGTCTCGGCCGACAGCCACTACAACCTAACCTAACCTAACCTACAGTAGCACTTTTCCATTGGAAGCAACAAGGGCTTACAACCCCGCATCACTCACTGGCTATATGTATCGGCCGTAAGACCAATTCTAGCATACGGTCGTCTGATGGACCTAGATAGAGCGATAAATCGTGATAAGCTGGGAAAAGTCCATCTTATATCTTGTTTGTGCATTAGCGGAGTACTCCGAAAAACTCCCTCCGCAGCACTAGACATTCTACTTCATCTGACACTCCCAGACATATTCAGCAGGCAAACAGCTGTCTGTTTCGCTGTCCGCTTAAAAGCAAGGCCAAAGTGAAGCAATAAGAATATTGGCCACTCCATCATTCTGGACTCGTTTGGGTATCTACCCAGAAACATAGACTACACCATAACCCAATTACAGTTCAGGAGGAACTTCCAAATCACTATCCCCCACCAGATCATTCAGGGAAGTTGATGCATTTACGGAAGATAAATCGATCCACTTCTACGCCGATGGATCAAAAACTAGTGATGGGGTAGGAGGGGTTTTCTCAGAAAGACTAAATCTTAGTCTCTCTTAGATAAAAGAGGCCTTGTCGAGGCTAAAGAGAAATCTCGGATAGTCAAGCCGCGTTTAAATCACTGGACTCAGTGTCTTCAAACTCCATCTTAGCCCTTGACAACCGATCATCTGTTAGGGAGATGGCGGAGCAATTTAACACTCACCACTGTTGGGTGCAGGGCATAGAACTTCCACGGAACGTAGGGTAGATTACCCCACCAAAAAAATAAACGACATAACCCCTTTTACCTGATAAAGGTTCTCTAGGTATACCTATCGCTAGAGAGAACAAATCTTAGGTGGACAAGTAGCACAACATTTCTAGCGACTAAGAATATATAAACAAAGATGGACCAGCGATGCTCTAAGTGTCTAATCTCACTAAACCGGCTGCACACTAGCGCTACTATAGGTGTCATTACAGGGCACTGCAAGGCAAGCAAGCTTCAAGGCTTAGCGTTTATTCAAACGATTTCTGTAGAAGCTGCTTGATGATCTTAGTGACTTGGCTAACAAAGACGTTAGAAGTCTATCGCGCTTCATTAGAAGCTCTAAATGGTTTAACGGGTAGAGGGAGAAACTTCCTGAATCCACGTGGTATCACAGTGAACCTCACAAGGGTCTTAGTGTGTCGACTGTAGCTGACAACCACCTCAACCTAACCTTACCTGATTGTACTGCACTGGTTGACGGCCAGACTCTTTAAAGGTTTGTTTGGCTTTGACTTTGCGTTTAGTTTTATTTTAGAAAATAAAATAAATCAAAGTTTAATATGGGTAGGAGAAAAGCTTTTTGTGCGGTTGAGAATGCGAAAATTGATGTTTTCAGTGATCCGGACTAACATGACATAAAATTTAAGAAAACAAAAATAATTAATAGAATTTCTAACGTGATTCGAGAAACAAGAAAAAATACGGTAAAAATATTAAAGGATGCAAAAACTTGCCACATCCGCAAGAAAAAAAATTAAATTTCGATGAACCTGATGGATTTAACTACTATTTTCACGAAGAAAAGTGTTGCCCCTTGTCCACCTAAGGTTAGTTCTCTCAATGGCCTCCCTCATAAACATGAGTTTGCATGTAGCAATTGAATTGTCTAAGTGACCTTTACCAGATGGAAGGATCAGTATGGTTCCTTTTCAGGCGAGTTCATCGGCACTACAATTCCCTGGAATATCTCTGTGACCCGGCACGCAGCATAGGTGAATGTTGAATTGCTCCGCCATCTCGACGAGAGATGATCGGCAGTCTAGGACTACGATGGAGTTTGTGGAGAGAGAATCTAGAGATTTTAGCGCGGCTTGGCTAGCTGAGAAGATTCGGATGTCCATAGCGGATATCACGTTCCTCTTTAGCGACGATAGGACTTCTTTAATCGGAATAATTTCCTCCTGTAACACGCTGCAGTGATTATGGAGACGAAAAGAGAGGCTGAATTTCAGCCTGTCAGAGAACACACCTCCACCTACCCCCTCGTCAGTTTTGGATCCATCGGTGTAAAAGTGGATCGGTTCATCTTCGACAGTTGGGCCTCAAAACGGAGCTGAGGGATTGTGTTGTCTATGTTGCTAGGGAACGTTTTTTTAAGGCGGACAGCCGCAGTTGCAGTCGCTTGCTTACCCAAGGCCTTATTACCGAGACGTATAGCCAGTTGGTAATGCGGGGTTGAAGGCCCCATTTATTACCGATGGCTTCTTTGCAAGAGAAGAGTGATACCATAGCTTTCCGAACTCTTTCTTGTATGTTATGTTTCCAGCTAAGCTTTTTATCCAGAATGAGAATCAAGTATTTAGCTTCATCAGAGAAGACGCTTTGTGCACCTAATTGAGGGAGGGTCAATGTGTGGAATTTTATATTTCCTAGTGAATAGACCAAGTTCGGTTTTGTGGGGGTTAACACATAACCCAAAACGATCTGCCCATGTCGTTAGCTTGGGTGAGTTCATAATTGCAAATAATGTTGCCCAAACCATGCAACAAATGCTCATTGAATACATTTATGAACGCAAACGTAGGTGCATGAATGCGGTCACCATGCATTGACAAAAGTGAGTTCATAATTGCATATATAAACAAAGTCATAAATGACAGAATTAAAAACCATTTTGTCCATGACAACTTGTATATAAAATATTTTTAATGAGTTTAAGATACACCATCGCTCAACATGGGTGATAAAAAAATGATATTAAGATTCATTTGAAATCTCTTGGATGGTATAAACTTGGAAGCATTTGGGAAAAAATCCATTTTGGAAAAAAAAAAAAAATTCGGTCGGCGTAAAACTGGTTTGAGGCTAGCACTATACCTAACTATTTGAAAGCTTGCCAATAACTGCTCGTTTAGAAAATCAGTAATTTGTTAAATGTTGCTTAAGGAGCAGCTTTCGAATATTTTATTGAAATAACCAAATTGCTGTTAAGTTAAGAAAGTTAAGAAAGAGATATATAAAATGGCCTAATTCAACCAATGATTCAACAAATAATGAACAAATTCGCAAGCATAAGAAATAATCGGTTTCGAAACGTTCTTGGATGTGTAGATGGAACACAAAGCCGAGAGGATACAAACAATTTCGTATCATCATCAGACCAGATTTTTTGCTCTTCTTGCATTTCTATATAATGAAAATTATTCATTTTAATATTTTAAATGCGAAATAAATAGTTATATTTCTACATATCTGCGTGGAAAATTAAATAATTTGCAAAAATTTAACTTACTCCTTCTCTACCGCTATTTTCCTGCAGCTCGGCAACAAAACAAAAACACATGCACAATTGACAGCATGCTGACTGTCAGTTTTTTTTTTTTATGAACGCAGGAGCTGCCAAACTCCAGCAATGATAATGCAGTACCTATACAATAATGAACACGGATTCTGCAGGCATGCAGCATTTTTACATTTATGAACTCACACCTTGTTGAGAGCGTTTTGGAGAAGTTCTTTCAGAGTGTTTAGGTACTTCCCTGAGACGGCAATTGCAACGTCGTCCGCATAGGCAATCACCCTGCAGCCCTCCATTTCCAGGCACATCAGCAGCTCGTTCACCAATAAGTTCCAGAGAAAGGGGGGATAGGACTCCGCCTTGTGGGGTTCCTCTACTGACAGATCTTCTGTTATGGTGTGGGGTCAATTTAATTTTATGAAACTTTCGAATTAGAGTTTCCTTTTGCTAAAACGACCGCAAACTCATATAAAAACATTTTAGAATGTTCCTTTGCTAACTTTTAAGAAGTTTTCTGACCTATTCAGTGCATTAAACCGCAGCGAAATTCTTTTATACATACTGCGCGGGGTCCTAAACATCTGAATAGCAGAACAAAATGTTACGACTTTTACAATGGCCACCCTACTCACCTGATTTAAATATCATGAAAATTGTGTGTGGATGGTTTTTGAGGAAAGTGTACGAAACCGGCAGATAGTTCGGACACCGAGACACTTTAATTATTGCGATTGAGACAGCTTGGAACGAAATTTCCCTAGACTATAATAAACCATTTTTACGATTCAATGCCAAACCGATTGTACGAAGTCATTTTGAATAAAGGTGGAAGTACACCCCATTGAATTAATGAAAAAATAATAAACTATTTTAAATTATTTTAACCGAAATTTTGGCACCTTTTCAGTTGAACGAGAGTATGTATGTATGTACAAAATAATACTTTTCTACTTACATTGAGAGTAGCAATATAACAAATGCGTATTTTTGATGCCAACACAGTTATTGAAATTCAAATCGACTTCCAAATTGTGAACTCGATCCTTAAATCGCAATATAGGTACCTTAGCTTCAATAAGATTGAAGGTCTCAAACTCTCCTTAAAAGAAAAAAAAATAAATACACGTTAATCTAAAACATCATTCATTTACCAGTCTTATTTAAACAATCTCTTAACAGAGTGAGATTAAATAATGCTTCCATTCTTGGATCGATGGTGGACAATGCTCGCGACACAAGGCACATATCAATATCGGATGTATCTGCTCCGAATCCAGATATTGTGGAACCAACTAAATAAAGACCATATCGAGGATATGCATTCTAAAATAACCAACATGAAAAAATCATTTAATCTGGAGCAGTTAAACACTTTACCTTTATTATAATGTATAAGTATCGCCAAAGGCGCATCTTTCGTTTGAAAGTGTCTTCAGTCTGTTGTGAGTTTACAAATTTATTCCAGATTGCTTGAGACAAATTATCCCACTTGGAACATGTGAGCAACGAACGCGGAATTTCTTTGGTTTCGACAAGATGAGATCGGGCCAAGAACCTATCTGGTGGCGTAAAGAAGAATTCATTTGTTAAGTGAATGGATCGTGGATTGTTGCTGTGGACGAAATGTCGACCTCTTCCCCCGCGGAACGAATTACGATGTGTTTGGCTAGAAGAAAATTACATGTTGTAGTTGCATTTTTAAATTTCCTTACTAAATGTACCCCTTTTTCATATTCGAAGTCTGCATTTGTTGCTGCTGCAAGTCAATCGTATTTTCATTGATAGTATAGTTGCCGTGCGCACTGTACAAAAACTGTGCATGCAGTGCTGGTATCCAGTGTGATAAATTTTGTTCTGATCCGTAGAAATGCTGTACTGGCAGTTCATCTTCGGCGTAAGATGTTGGAAAATTAAAAAGCGATGTTATGCTAGATGGATGCAGGTATGAAATATCTGTTGATGATGTTGAGGACGACGAGGAAGACAGGTGATTGCTGCCAGGATTGACTTTTTTAACGTTGCCGCAACTAGAATTTGAAGAATCAGAATCATAGCCTTCGCTGGGTGCAATAACTGTTACATCGACCTTGCTTGGTATTGATTCAACTTTGAAAGATGGAACTTGCGTGTTCGCATACGGAAATGGACCCTTGAAATCGTATTCCTGCTTTGGTTTGTTGCGTATTGTAGTTGGATTTTCCGTCTTGGGACTAGCTGACTGGGATCGACTGGTATCCACGCAGCGATTATTATTTGGATCTGTAGTAACGTAGGTAAGATTGTGTATGTTTTGATGATTCTTAACGCGGGGTGTTGTTATCTGTGTTTGTCCAGAATCCGAGTTACAGTTTGACAAATGCTTGTTCACTGAGCTGGGGCCATTCTTGTTGATATGCATATTGATATTGTTGGTGTTCCACACTTTCAAATGATTCCTATTGCGATTGTAAGCAGATGCATTGGTGGTTCCATTCATAGCATTGCCATTACCGTTCGACCCATTGTCAAGTGGATGACCAGCGGCCTTAGTTTCATTTTGGCACTTTTGGTACGTGTAAGACACAGGAATGTAATTGTTACGCTTGTTGTAATTATTTAAAGGCGGGTAATTGTTGTACGGTGAGGAAAAGTTATCCGAGGGCACATGGGTGTTTATCGAACTGACTCCAGTATGATTGGGATTGTTTATTAGAATTGGAATATCATAACTTGGGTATTCACCATACGAAGGTGATGGTAGTTTAGTAATTGCAACAGGACTGTAGTTGTTTTGACCGTGATCGTGGAAGACAATTCTCTTTTCTGGGGGAGGTATGTCTTGATAAATTATACGCGGTCCCTGCCTACCAATGACTTGCGCATCGGCAACATTTCGAATTGGCGACACAGTAGCACTGCTACTGTAAATGTGATTTTTTCCAACACTAACAGTGTCGACACCTCCTGCCATCTGCATTCTCACGGAGTGTAGAAAATCTAGAGAATATGAGCTCGGGGAAACTGGTGCCGAAGATGAAGTGATTGATGCTGAAGGGGAAACTACGTTAACATTTGGAGCACCCGACGGTGTGATAACAGCTGACATTTGATGGTTACATAAATTGCTGTTGCTGCTGCTTCTTATCACCATGGGTGGAACAGGAGATAGCGTCTTCTTATTACTCTTAATTTCTACTTCAGTCAATTGTGGCTTTTTGCGATGGGTTAATATAGAACCAAACTTAATCGCTACTCTGCCTTTATTACTAATACTACTGTTTTGTATTGATGAAGATGATGACGACGACAAAGATGAAGACGATGATACTGATGAGCTGTTAGCTGATGCGGATTTTTGAAACGAGGACGGGTTGCTAAAATCACTTATGGCGGCGATATTCTTATTAACAAATGAATCACAGCAATTCTTCGGTATACTAGGAGTTGACAAGTTAGAGTTAATGCACTTGCTGTTGTTAACAACAATATTGTTGCTAATGCTTGTGGGTATATAAATGTTTTGATTTTTAGCCGTACTATTGTTGTTATTGTTGTTTTTTATGTGACAATTAATATTTAACTGCTGTTGGTTGATCCTTTTACGGTTGTTCGCTGTGAATGACTGACTATTTGTGTTGTGACTTTTGTTTGTATCGTTCGTTGGGATCTTTTGGAGTTTTTTGCGATTATTATTGTGATGTGTAACATTGTTTTGATATTTCTGCGGTATATTTTGTTGTTTTTGATATTTTATCATTGGCGAAGTGTTATCGTTCTTACATGTAATGGCATCCTTTGAAGCTAATGAAATAATCTTTAAATCCGATGCGAACATTTCAAAAACAAAAATATTTTTTTTCCGTCTTTCTAGTTTCAATATGGAGGTATTTCGTAACAGTGTTTCTTAGTGTCTAGCTCGTTGGAAATTATTTAAGCAATAACACCGTTTATTCAATTAATAATGTTAATGTATTCAGTTATTGTGTGGCAGACATTTAGGATTACCTCGACAAATTGTTCGCATTCGTTGTCAACGTTCTTTCAATCAAATATGGATGGCTGATACTTTTACATTTCGATGTAGCATTGAATTTTCGGATCTGCCGCTTTTTCTTTTAAGGGATATTAATTAAGCTAGACTAATGACTGCAAAGGAAATAAAATATGTGATTAGACGGTTATAATTAAAAAAAACTGGTTAAAATCAGTTATAACCAACACACTTAGGATATACTAAAGCCAAGACAGTGGAAAAAATGTCAAACCTTTATTCAACTACAAATACAAGGCTCAGCACGGCAGCACCTGCAAAATGCGTGCGCAGGTTTATTTTCGACACAATGTGCTCAACTAATTTTAGATGTGAAATTGCATATACGCAACCTTGCACATACCTACTTTATTGAGTAGACAGCTTTTGCGCAGCAGATTCACTCCTACCGGTCCCCGAATCGCTTTTTTCATTTATACTTATTTTGAGATTCGAATGATTCGCATAACACCGGTTTTTCTTAAATAAACTTTTCATTCGATCGTATCTCAAAATCCGGATTCTTCGAATTCGAGAATATTGATGCAGCGACATCCAATAAATTTACGAGAATGGCGGCGAGACTATGGTCAGTATTAAAGGGATCATAAAACTCTCCCACTTTACTGAGACGATACTACTTCCGACGAATCTCATATCGATCAACTAACTACAGTTGTTAGATATATTGATCGATGCCAAAAGATTTCTCACCTTTTTACCAAACTGTGGCCATACCGGCGAGGCCATAGCAAACGCCTTACTAAAATTTTTAGGTGACCATCAAATATACATTTTGGCTTGATGCGGCAAATCATATGGCAATGCTGCAAATATGAGTGGTAAATACAAAGGAATGCAGGCTCTTATTTTGAAGAAAAATCATTAATCGGTGTTTGTGCCATGTTGTTCTCATTCTCTCAATTTAGTTGGGAAGGCAGCTGCTAACTCTTGTCCATAGGCTGTTCAATTCTTCGATTTCGTTCAGAATTTATATACGTTTTGTGCAGCAAGTATAGAGCGATACCAAATTCTGACTGAACAATTATCGCAGAAAAAAACGGACAATTTTACGTTTTAAAAAAGCTTAGCGATACTCGTTGGTCTTGTCGAGCTGAAGCTACGAAAGCAATTGTCGATGGTTATTCTGAAATCGAAGAAGCGCTAACTAGCAAATCTTCTGATAAGGAGCAAATAGCCTGAGGAATGAAGCATCGAACCTTTTACGAAAGATGATTTTTTGCTATCTTTTGGAACGACATCTTAGAGCGATTCGAAGCTGCAAACAAGATGTTGCAGGACCCGAAAATGATTCTTGAATCTGCAATGCGTGCATTAGAATCATTGAAATCATTCGTTGAATCCAAAAGAGACGATTTTCATCAATACGAGAAAGCAGCAGAACAAGAAATGTGAGGTTGAATCCACTCCATTATATGAAAGCACAAGACGCAAATCTGTCACCAAAAGGGAAATTCAAAGTATCCGGTTTTATCCCAGTTATCGATCAGCTATGTGTTTCTCTTACTGAAAGATTGTATGCATACGAAGCTGTTCGTTCGCGATTAGGATTTCTCAATCACATAGAGAAAATGGATGCTGCAAACTTACATGCTGCAGCAGAGGCATTGGTGAAAGTATACAAAAATGATTTAGAGCCTAGTCTTGGTAATGAGTTGGTTCAATATCTATCTTTGATCAACTTATACAAAAAGGATTTTAGAAAGGACCAATCTACCAATCTACTATCACATTCCTGAAGATCAAAATTTTGAATTCCCAAACATTGAAATTGCACTCAGAATGTGTTTGCTTTTGATGGTGTCTAATTGCACTTGCAAAAATGAAAATTATAAAAAATAGACTTCGAAATACAATGGAACAAAACCGTTTCTCAAAACTATCCCTACTCAGCATTGAAAGCGATTTACTTCGGGAACTGGATTTCAGCGAAATCATCAAGGATTTTTCGTCGAAAAAAGCTCGCAAGGTTCCATTTGTTTGCGCTTTAATATAATTTCATACAATTCTTGTTTTTGTCTATATTTATATATGTATGTTTGTTAAGATAATATACTTGGAATCGCAATAAATTATTAAACGCTTGACTGAAAAAAAAAAGTTAATTTTATTTGGAAAATAATAAGCCAGGGGGCCTCCACTCATTTGTTGCCCCAGTGCCTCCAAACCTCTAAATCCGACCCTGCCTGCATGAGAAATAACATATATGTAGTTAAACATTCAGGTGAGCCTAGCAACACATTTAAGATGATAACGCTTATTGATTCGTTTAAAAATATCATGTAAGGAGCAAAAGAATAACTTGATAGCTCATAAATAGTCCCGAACACAATAAGACATTTTGCAAACAAAAAAAATTGAATGCATAAACTAATTTCCGCAGAATAGATAGTGATGTTCAGGTAGTCCGCTTAAAAAAAATTAGTTTGTTACATTTCAATTTTAACATATTAAGGCGCCAAATATGTAACAATCCACCATTTGGTTTGAATTACGGTACCCCCGAAAGAGTTAATTCCATGAACCCTAATTTCAATCATCAATTACGTTAAATTTGAAGGTCTTGATCATTCTTGAAGGAACACCACAGTGAAAAAATAGTACAACAAAAAAATATATGTAGGTACATAACTTTTAAATTTTGTAGTACGTGTTACTGAAAAACGTCAGCTTTGGTTGAAACTGTAGGTAAATGCATTTATATATTCACTTTAAAATTTATTGGAAAAGCTAATTTCATTAAGCTCAGCAAGACACCGGTTAATCTTAAGCAACACCAATCATAATCTATGTAGGTACCTACATAAAAGGCTTGTTTTAATTTCATTTTCGAATTTTTATTTCACTGAGGAACGATTAGGGCGTGGATAAAAAAAAATCAAGGTTCTTTGACACATTATTTCGATATTTATGAATATATGGTAATCTTAAAAATACTTTACCAATATTAATTGGCAAGACCGGCATGCACTTATTGCAAAAAGTTGATCACTTGTTAAGCAATATAGACTCTGCGCCACTGCCCCAGGACAAACAGTCTACAAATTTCAGTACTTCGCAGAAGTTTGGTTATAATTTCTCAAGATTTGCATAATATATGCATAGAAGTTTTTGTGACCCAATAAAGGCGGTGTTTGCATTATCGAACCAACATACAACATAACAGAAAACAATGCATTTCTAGAACACTGACTTTTTTTTCTATCAACTGCAAGCGATTAACGGAACTTTTTTGCAAAAACTTGTGCAGGCATTATAAATTGGATTTTAAGCAAAATGTGATTGAGCGGCAATAGTTGTAGCGCGACATTTCACAAAAAATAAATTCGAACACAAAATTACCTCATGGTTTCTGCATATATATGGTCACAGATGAGTACGTTTTCGAAGCTTCGAACTGTAGATAAATACAATTTTGAATTACCCGGAGTTCTCCTTGGGGACACCCTTTTATTAATATTAATCCTCAGACGTATTAGCAAAACCTACACAAACTTGCAGCGGTACGACGATTCAACTCGATTTTTTTAGAAATCCTTTGACAGCTGATCCAGTTGACAGATGAAGATCTGTTTAATGAACAAATGAAAACTGTTATAATTAAAACAAAAAAATACAGTTTTTTGGGAATCGACGATTTGAGGTTGACTTTAGAACTGCCTCTGTGTTCTAATTGTGTTCGACTCCAGTTATCGCAGAAGAATTTACTTTAAAGATTGATAGCGCTGATGCCGAACACCTCTATAGACCATTCCATTTTTTTGACAGATGTCAAATCGATGCCAAGTCGAAAAACAACAACAAAGTGGAGGGTAAACAAACAAAATCATTTGGCAGTAATAGGCGGGAGAATACTAGGAATCAGCAAACAAAAGTAAGTTTTTTTTATTAATAATCAATAGTTTCTCGATATATTTTTAGGAAAATTGATTCATTAAAATATGCAAAGAAGTTGGAAGCAGTAAAGAGAAAGAACTGATCTGCAAAGTTGTCTTTATTTGCCAAGTTTCAGGTGATGGCGAAGACGGAGCTGTGGTTTCGTGTGAATAAAGTGTGAAAGGCAGTCTTCTTAAAAATAAATTTAAACCAAATACCAAAACAGAGAGAAAATTCTCATCATTTTACAAACGGCTGGTCAATGAACTTGACAAAGACCTATATGGACCCGATAATCATCTCGTAGATTGACATCGAACGTATTTTACTCAAGAAACTATTGATTATTAATAAAAAAACTTACTTTTGTTTGCTGATTCCTATTATTTTCCCGCCTATTACTGCTAAATGATTTGGTTTGATTACCCTCCGTATTTTTCTGACATTTGTCAGGCGGAAAAAAAAAGAAAAAAAAAACAAAATTTGACAGTCAAATGGAAGTCCCTATTTGAATGATAGGTGTAATTATTTTTAGCTCATAGCAGTGCATTGAGTTGTCAAAAAAATCAATGTTTCTTTTTAGCACAGGGCGTTCTCAGCGCTCTACTTGTGTTTCTTTTTCGTCCAGAGCCGGATCGGAGCGCGCTCCGTGAGCTCTGAATACAATTACCTGGTAGTTTGAGTAAAAAGTTTTCAAGCTCAGCCCGGCCAGATACATAGTGAAAGGATTGATAATAAAGGGAAAGACAATTAAAATGACTGTTGGGTTTTTTTTTTTATCTGACGTTAAAACTAAACAATTTAATAAAATGCAATAATATATATATGTATATATATATTATTGCATTAGATCCATCTATCATTTTCGGGAACCCACACAGATATTTGTGGATTCAAATATACGGATCCAAGATATTGTTGCGCGGTCAAAGGCTTCTTATTTTATAATCTATTTTCGTTCAATTTTATATAGCTAACTGATATGATTTCAGAAGGCCCGGATGTACCAACGATTGAATGGTGTTTAATTTTATTGCGCGGTCAAAGGCTTCAAATGTTCTAATGTATTTTCGTTCAATTTTATATAGATAGCTGATATGATTTCAGAAGGCCCGGATGTACCAACGATCGAATGGTGTTTAATTTTACTATATGTACACGTCCAAAAAGTACCTTAGAAGTTATGTTTAAAAAGGCATACGTCGAATAGTTGAGCAAACCATTGGTGTATGGAAGAGACAATTTCCTTCGATTGAATGGAATCTAGTAAGTAAAACGACATGGAATTAATATGAAATATGAATAATTGAGATTTGAATTTGAATTTAATATTATTCTTCAATAACGCGCCGCGTCGTTATTGTGACTACATGAGTTTGCAAAATATGCTTAGAGGCAACGATGCTGCAAGGAGCTCTGATTAATCAGAATTTTCTGGAAGACAACACATTGTTGATATATTTTTTTTAAAGAAAATAAATGGTCTTGTGTACAGTTTTCAATTTTTGCATTTTACAACTACAGTCTCCGGAGATAGAGATCACTCTTCGCATTATTTTTGTTCGATTGGAGTTTTTTAAGCTCGCCAAACTCTTCTATGATTTGTTTTCATTTGGTCTGTGTTCTTCCTTCTCATTTAGTTTGTACTAGTTTGGCGGAGTGTTGCACTGGTGGAATGGTTATGTAGGACGAACTATTGTAGACGTAACTATAGGGACGAGTGTTGAAGATGATGAGCGTGATAAAGTCGATGTGAACGGTGATGAAATTGATGTGGCTGGATATAAAAAAGTCAGCGGGAAGTTCTTCTTCGGAAAGTAAATACTGAAAGAAAGAACATGTTAACATTATACTACGTAAATAATTATACATTTGTCTTTTTTAAAATAGCTACTACTACCGTCGTATGCGTTGAGAATGGGAGTGGTTTCCCTAAGCACTAGGCTCATTAAAGGGTTGAGCTCGTCTACCTGCTTTGTGTAGTTCCACCATGCGATATGTCTCGAGTTTGTCGGAAGCAAGATCGTTCTTTAGCTTTCTATTTGGGTTTAAAAAAAAACAACTTGCTTGGATGACCTTTTAAAAAGATAAACTGGAAACATTTAACTCATGCGTTATTTGCTCTCATCAGGAATGCTGAAATCAGCCCAGGTTGATAATCACCTTTTCAAGTTCTGATAAATTTGGTTTTTTTATGCATCTATGATATGTATCAAGATATGCATCAAGATATGTATAACAGTCAAATATATAGTGACTTTCTACCCACCCTGTTAACATCTTGCAATTTTGGCAACATAGAACTAGAACTGTCAACTCTCAAAAATTGATACTGCCAGTCCTGTCAGTATAAACATTTCATAACCAATTTTCGTAATTTTTTTCTACAAAATGTTCGCTCTAAGCAAGGGCGGTTTGAAGCGCCATGTGTCTCGAATGTTGAAGAGCAAACGACTATACGCCACTCAAAATCTGCCTAAAGCTATCTCTGATGAATTTGCCGACAAACCTGAGTACCCAGAAATTCTACCCCTAACCCGCGAGGCACGCCTTCAACGTGACAAACAATCATGGCACGAAGAAATCAAATCTCTGCACACTGTGGAGGAAAAATTAATAAAAATCAACATGCCGCGATACTACGGCTTCAGGACAGTTACATGGGATAATTCAGATTTTCCCTACAATTGCTTCCCGGTCGTTCAACATTATACACGAACAATTTTTGAGAGCTACGACAAGATACCCACTGCGCCTGGTGATGAGGATTCAAAAACTCAAATAGCATCATTTGTTAAAAATTTGTCTGACAGTATCAAGGAGTCCGTGGAAGTTTCACATGAGTCTTTTAGGTATATTTTAAATACTGTTTCATTGTCTCGCACTATGTGAAATAATCTTCTGTTTATATATCAAGGGCGAAGTATGGTTCAAATGGGGATTTATCTGATCAAGAAAGAGATAAAATATTAGGTCAAATAATCGTAGAAAACATCAACAGAACGCTGATAAACTCTCTAATAGCCGACGTTGCACACTTGTCCGAAGTAGAGCTTGATCTGAATCCGCGACATGAGGCATTTTGGGCTGTAGGCGGTGTAAATCCACCCAAGAAAGTTGTACAAAGTAAAAAAGGTCACAAGTGGCAAAAAGACACTGCCAATGAGCCAGTAGATAGACTTGTACAATACAAAGGCGAGCCGTATCTTGCTCTGCGACACAAGCTTCCGCTTGCACCGATTAAACCGGAGCAGGACCTCACATCACCAGGTGCTGCTAAACAAATTCCATTGTACAAATTCGATCCGCGAACACTTGGATATGGTACAAGCCATCGTCACGGCACAAATATTCCCGGTAAGATTAATTCAAATACATAGTTAAACAATGAAGATATAGCAATCTTTTTGTGCAGGTTTTTGGCCGGGTAGTCCAAACGGTTTTGGAGTATTGTCCTTTCAACCCCGCGACCATTTGGTAGTGCGGAATCCAAGATATGAAGACAATGAGGAAGTGATTCATGCTCAAGGAATTCAATCGAGTTTTGCGTGGCTCTTAGCTCAAGCCAATTATAATGGATTTTCTACCTACAACGATCTAACATATCCCATTACTACTCAGACTGTCGTTACAAATGGGAAGCAGTGGTCATTCTATTGCTATCAGCTCAATACCACATTAATTCATTCGGAACATGTGCATGAGAATCCTAAGGCAAACTTTTGTTGGGGAACGAAGGAATTAAATTTATTTCAGGAAATTGATTCGGCCGGAAAATGCGTTGGATTCAATGAGGACGTTGTTAAGCATTTGATTGAGCTGTATATCAATGCACCGGCGCAAAGGCAAACTGACCTGCAACCCTATTTGTCTAGTGAGTGTCCGACAATCGCTGGCATCGCTGACGATGATAAGCGGGAATTTCTGGAAAAAACTTTTAAACATCTTGCATCGAATAGACCACGTCATCTTGAGATTCCCGAAATCTATCTCTGGGAGAAGATCTATAAAATAGACAATAAAACACGACCAATGGAAGCAAAACGTCGTTTCTTCGAACTTAAAATTAATCCATGGCAACGAACTTTGGATCAACACGACAAAGTCTATATTCCACGTGCGTTACGGCCAGGAGGCGAGAAGAGTAAACCAAGATTCAAGAAAACATACTACCCATAAAGCAATTATTAAAAGTTAAATAAATTTTAAAATAACTTGTTTTGAGTTCAATTTTAAATTTGGATGCCTTCGCTAAGCAATTTAACATAATTTACTATCAAGAAATCGTTGGCTCAGTGGTTGGTGCGTTGGACTTTTGATTAAATAAAGTTGGAAGGAAGTTGAAAGTCAACTTTTAAAATCAGAAACAATTCTGTTCAGAACTTTATTGCCTTTGTGACTCATGAGATACCTACCCCAAATAAAATTGGAGAATTGGTACCTTGGTATATGAATAGTGTCTTCTTCTTCTTAAGGTTCCTCTCCGCTCTGGAGGTTGGAAATCATCATTTTTACAGTCTGCCTGTTTGTTGTTCCTCTCATTATTTCTGAGGCCAAGAGGTTGAGCCATTCCCGCATGTTTGACGGCCATGTCAGCCTTTGTCTTCCGCCCGCTCGTCTTCCTTCTATCTTTCCTTGAAGTATCAGTTGCAGAAGTTTGTATTTCTCATTTCTCTAAATGTGTCCGAGGTATTCGATTTTTCTTTTTTGATTAGGTACATTAACTCTCTTTTCGTTTCCATATCCAGTCAATCCAGGAGATGCGCAGTATTCTTCGATAAATCCACATTTCGAAGGCCTCTATTTTTTTAATCGTTGCTATGTGTAACGTCCACGTTTCAACTCCATATAAGAGTACCGACCAAACATAGCATTTTACTAATCTTATTTTGGTACGTAGATTGATTTCTCTGCTGCATAATCCTTTTTCCATTTTGCAGAATACTGTCCTCGCTTGTTCTATCCTGCATTGTATTTCTTTGCCAGGATTTGCGTTCTTACTGATCATCGTTCCTAAGTATTTAATGGTGTCAACTCTTTCTATGTTTTTATTATCAATTTTTAATTCAAAGTTCTGCATTTGTTGCTTCCTACTTAGAACAATAAACTTTGTTTTTGCTGTGTTTATCCGTAGTCCGTAGTTGTTACTTACCTACATCATTTAGCTTGTTCATCATGTTATTCAGTTCGTTCATGTCGTTTGCTATTATGACGGCATCATCTGCATATCTTATATTGTTTACTTTGACTCCATTTATTTTTATCCCACCGTCGCTTTCTGAGATTGCTTCTTTGAAAATTTCTTCCGAGTACATGTTGAAAAGGGAAGGCGATAAAATGAATAGTATCTATACTTAAATAAATATAGAAGCTTGTCTTTGGGGGGTCATCTCTGGCAAGGATACTGTTTTACAGTGGCAATTACCCACAGTGACGCAAAAGAGTAGTATGGTCTCCTGTCTCCTGGTAATACGTTGCCACCGCACCGCAAGAGATAAGCAAGCGTAAAACATTAAACCAAAAAAATTCAGAGCTTTTCATATTTTCCCGCAAAGTTATACGATATTTTACGGATATCAGAATGCGTTTATAGGGAAAACTAACAACAAAAACATAAACAAAAGCAGAATTCATATCCCAGCTATGGACACATGACTTTAGTCACTGTCCCACCCCTTGTGGAAGTCTGACAAACATCCAAGAGTAGCTATTTACTGTCATGAGCCTTTAAAATTTGCCGCTCGGAAAAAGCAATAAATTTAAGCACCTTCCTTTCGTGCGAAAAATACAACACAGAAACTACTAAAATATTGAAACTCATAGGTACCTATGTATGAAATAAGATTTCGCTTGCAGCTTAATGTATAAGGTATTCAGTCATTAACAGCTAATAAATAAATAAATATTCTTGGCTACGTTTTGTGTGGGCTGTTGGGTAATGCCTTAGTATTTTTTTCAGGAAATCATAGTTGAAATGAAAGACGTTTTGATACGAATTTTCTGTTTGAAATGAAAAAAGATGTCCATTTGTAAAACTGTCGACAATAATCCTCTTAGTGAGTTCACCGCCATCTTGTATGTATTTCATAGGCACCCTTCAACTGATTTTTGGTGGCCTCTAGGGGCGAATAGATTTAATAAGTTCTAAACTGTTCCCACTATTAGCAGTATTTTTGCTCATGCTATGACCAACAACATAGCCAGGTGCCTTGGGTAAATGTGCAGCCATTTTCTTTTATTATGTTAGCTGTTAACATATTTTCTGTTTTTCAAAACAAGATTTATTTATAATGTTGGCTGCTTGGGGATATGTATTTCGATTTAAATTTGTTGCAGAATTAAATGAAATAAACATAGTGAGGATGAAAAAAAATAATTGTAAAACGAGACAGGCAAATGCCTCAATAAAAAAGTCACCCGAAGGAGTGAGGCCTGTAGATATTGTTACATCCAGGCTAGGATTCGAAAAGATAAAACGTAATTCTATTTAATTAATCTTTATTAGTTCTCTATCAATATCTTTTACTTCTTGATTATTATTCTAATAATTCACTTATTTAATTCAACTATTCACTTTCACAATTAATCACTTTAAATACACAAACACTTTTGTCTTACTGGATACTTATACTTTTTCTCTATACTTTTCACTACTGTCATCTATCGTACTTCTTTATCGCGGTTCACAACTCGAATGTCTTGGGTGCTCCTGCGACATCTATTTATATCTCCTAGTGACACCTCTCGAAATTTCCAGATTCGTTGAGAAGGTTCGTTAAGTTCAGAAGGTTCGAGAACAACATACCAAGTTATACCACAGCTACTCAAACTGCTATTCCAATGCTGCCAAAATCGGTAATATGGCCACTTTCTACTAGATGGCGTAGTTGACTAATTAATGACACAGTTCAAGCAAACATGCAACAATATCCCCCTCTTAAACTTGTTCGTCCCGAACAAGCACGTCAATATTTTCGCCATGGTAGCGATGGAGACGATCCACATGGACAACTTTTAGCTTGCCTCTTCCTCGCTGGATCCGGTAGACAACATCGTTGATGCGCTTCACTATCTTATAGGGTCCTTCCCAATCCTGCTGTAGTTTAGGTGACATACCTTTTCGGCGATGAGGGTTGTATAGCCATACCAGATCTCCTTCCTGGAATCCTGTGGTGGTCGCTTTTGTATCGTACCTCGTCTTCATGCGGTCGCTGGATATCCGAATCTTATCTCTAGTTTTCCGATGAATTTTTCTGATGATTTCTCTGAGATCCGCCACATAATCATCTTCATTCGTTGCTTCATCAGTCGGAGATCCAAACATCAATTCACTAGGTAACCGGATGGTTCGACCAAAAAGGATTTCGGATGGAGTATGTCCTGTTGTGTTATGAACTGCGCTTCGATAAGCTAATAGGAACATGGGGATGTGCTTGTCCCAGTCCCGCTGGCAGTCGCCAACAACCTTAGAAAGGTGTTCGTTTAAGGTTCTATTGAAGCGTTCCACCATTCCGTCCGATTGTGGATGAAGCGGGGTTGTTCTTGTCTTCTTAATCGCTAGTAGCTGGCATACTCCTTGAAAGATCTTCGACTCGAAGTTGCGGCCTTGGTCCGAGTGCAATTCCATTGGTACGCCAAATCTGCTTACCCAGTTGTGGACAATCTGTTCTACCACGGTTTTAGCTTCTTGGTTAGGTATAGCAAAGGCTTCAGGCCATTTAGTGAAGTAGTCCATCACTACGAGGATATAGCGGTTTCCACTGTTGGTTTCTGGAAACGGTCCTGCGATGTCAACTGCAATCCTTTCAAAGGGCGCTCCAACGTTGTATTGATGCATCTTGCCTTGCATTTTTACTCTCGGGCCTTTACTGGCTGCGCAAGCGGCGCATTTTCGGCACCAGTTTTCGACATCGTCTCTTGCGTGGATCCAGTAAAAGTGTTCTCGCACTTTTTCCAGTGTCTTATTTACTCCCAAGTGACCTCCGGACACTCCATCATGTAGTTCCCTAAGTACTTCGTTGACTTTCGATCTGGGTACCACAAGTTGCATCACGGCTGATGTTCCATCCGAACTTTCCCATTTTCTTTTCAAAATGCCATCCTGGACATGAAGTGAGTCCCATTGTGTCAAGTATGCCTTCAATTCCGGACTCCTATTGGAGATCTGCTGCCAGTCCGGCTTGCCCTCATGTTCCTTCCAGGCGAGAATCGGCTCGATATCCGGATCTTCCTGTTGAGCATTCCGGATCTCCCGTGCACTCCAGCCGCTAATGGGCTCAGCTCTCAACCGTTGGACTGACACTTTATCTTTTTCCTCCTGGCGTACGCAATGTTTACAATCAGCCTTGCAGGGTCGCCGGGAGAGGGCATCTGCGTTGGAGTGAAGAGTTCCCTTTCGGTGCTGTATCTCGTAGTCATACATCTGCAGCCGCTCAATCCACCTCGCGACTTGTCCTTCGGAGTTCTTAAACTGCAGCAGCCACTTTAGAGACGCATGATCTGTACGCAGGATGAATTTCTGCCCATATAAGTACTTGTGGAAGTGCTTTGTTGCCAGGATCAAAGCCAGGAGTTCCCGCCTGGTCACGCAATAGTTCCTCTCCGGCTTGGATAGCACTTTACTGAAGTAGGAAACTACTCTCTCTTGGCCATCATGGATCTGCGAAAGAACGGCTCCGATCCCAACATTACTAGCGTCGGCATCTACAATAAATGTCTTTCCTGGAGTAGGGTACGCTAGAATTGAAGCATCACACAGTTGGTGTTTGAGACTCTTGAAACTCGCTTCGCATTCACCTGACCATTTAAATGGTTTTCCCTTTTCCGTCAGTTGATGCAAGCTCTTTGCGATCCTTGCGAAGTCCTTCACAAACCGTCTGTAGTAAGTTGCAAGTCCCAGGAAGCTTCTCAGTTGGTGTTTGTCTTTGGGAACGGGCCAATTTTTCACCGTATCGACCTTCTCTGGGTCAGTCCTTACTCCCTCGGACGAGATGATGTGCCCCAGATATTTTACCTCAGATCTAAAGAGATCACACTTTTTCGGGTTAAGCTTTAATTGTGCACTTCGTAGTCTCTGGAACACTTCCTTCAAGTTATCTCGATGTTCTTCAAACGTTTTTCCAACCACGATGACATCGTCCAAGTAGACCAAACACGTTTTCCATGTTAGCCCCAACAAAACACGCTCCATTAGTCGCTCAAAGGTTGCCGGCGCGTTACACAGTCCAAATGGCATTACTGTGAATTGCCAGAGCCCGTTTCCTGCTGTGAAAGCTGTTTTCTCACGGTCTTCCGGATGTATCTGCACTTGCCAGTAGCCACTCTTCAGATCTAGAGTGGAAAACCATCGAGCTCCGGACAGTGTATCCAGCGTATCGTCAATCCTTGGTAGAGGGTAGCTATCCTTTTTGGTGGCATTATTCAGTTGGCGATAGTCTACACAGAACCGAGTGCTGCCATCTTTCTTTTTGACTAGGACAATTGGAGATGCCCATGGGCTTTTAGAGCATTCGATTACTCCTTCCTTCTCCATCGTCGACACCATCTCTGCAACCTCCGTCTGCTTAGCCAATGGTAGTCGTCTGGGAGGCTGACGAATCGGTCTCGCATCTCCAGTGTCTATCCGGTGTTGTACAAGGTGTGTTCGGCCATACTCGCAGTCCCGCGAAGCGAATATATCAGCAAACTCGTTGATGAGGTTCCCTGCCATGGCTTGCTGCTCCCGATTCAGATCGCAGTGCTGGAATAAAGTTCGTTTGACCTCAGTCATTCCCATTAGTGAACGAGGCTTCGCAACACCTTCCTGTGATAGTTTCGTGATGGCAGTAACCGGTACACACTTTCCAACCACCTCACCTTGCTTCAATTTGACGCTTTTGTGTTCCGCATTAAGAACTCGTACGGGAACCATATTGTTCTTCGGCTCGACAAGCATTTTTCCAACCACGCAATTTCGGCAGTGGTTGTCTTCTGGCTCGACTAGAAAGAATCGGTGGGCCCCAGGATCACCTTCCAGCTTTGTCCAAATCAGTGTCTCTGAAGAAGGTGGTAGGACCTCGTCCTTACTAATGACTGTCCTCAGGGATGCGACGTTCTCGTTCCCGTACACCATCGGAATTTCTACGTTTCGATACTTGAGTACTTGCATACCAATGTCCAATACTACATCATGCGCCTTCATGAAATCGATTCCAATGATGCATTCGTCACATATATCGGCTACTAGGAAAGCGTGGGAGAATACTAATCCTGCCAAATTTATTGTTAGTATGACCTCTCCATACACTTTCGCTGTCGCTCCTGTTGCTGTTTTCAGACAGTAATTGCTGGTGTTGTGCAGCCAAGACTGACGGACGATGTCCCTCCTTATGATGGAAGCGGTGGCACCGGTGTCGATGGTTGCCACGCACTTATTTTGTCCGATATAGGCTTCCATTGTTAGACTCTGGTTTCCTCGTTTGGTTTGGGAGACTTGAATTGTGGTCCTGGGGTCGTCGATTCCGGAAACCAACTTCTGCCCCACGAAGCTGGTCCTTACACGTTTCCCGACTGCTGGTTATGCGGAGCTATATCTGCAGAATGGTTGTTATCCCTGCCAGATGCTTCTTCTTTGCCCCTCCTAGGCCCGCAATGCGGACAACTGCCTCGTCTGGGTGGAGCTCTGCACTGTCTCTGTAGGTGCCCTATTTTGTTGCAGTTCCAGCAGCGCATTTGACCTCTGTTATCTCTGCTCCGGTCTACGATGTCTGCTCTTTGACATGAACATTCAACGGCTGTCATTTCCCTTACGCGGTGGAACACATGCGATGCCTGATCAGCAGCTTGCATTGTCAAGGCAAATGCTAGGGCCTCAGCGAGAGTTCTCTTTCCAGCCATTCTTACGGCCATTTGCAGTTGTCTATCTTCAATGGCTTGGATAAACGCCTCCACAGCCATTTCATTGATGAGAACCTCACCAGCATTAGGATATGACAAATGTGCCAGACGTTCGATATCTGCTTGCAGCTGTTGAAGTGTTTCTCCCCGCTTCTGGACTCTACTGCGTAGCTGGACCCTGTACACTTGCTGCATATGCTCATCACCGAAGCGCATCTCTATAGCCTTGACCAGGGCGTCGTAGTCGTGTTGCTTCTCTTCTGAGACGGTTTGGAGTAACTCCGCAGCTGTACCTCTTAGTGCGAGCGTTAGCGCAATCGACTTTTCCTCGTTGTCCCAGCTGTTCGCCATTGCAGCTGCTTCAAACTGTTTCTTATAAATTGGCCATGATGTTTGACCGTCGAAAACAGGAGGCTGCATCTCTTTCCTTCTCGGGCAGTCCGCAGAATTTTCTCGAGCCTTCTGCTTCTTCACTTTCTCGAGCTCTCTAGCCAAGTTCTCGAAGTTTGTTTCATGCTTGCAAAACGTCTGATGGATTTCGTCGAATTTGGTTTCAACCTTCTCGAACTTGTGGTCAATTTCTTCGAGTTTTCCTTCGAGAACATTTTTAAAATCTTCCACAGCGCTCTTTTGGGCGGCAACTATAGAATTCTTTTGTTCTTCGAATTTAGAGTCCATTGACTCCAATTTCGAATCCAGAGAATTCTTCTGTTCATTGAACTGAGAGTCTATAGAATTCTTTTGTTCATCAAATTTAGAGTCCATTGATTGGAATTTGGAATCTAGAGAATTCTTCTGTTGTTCTAGAGAATTCTTTTGTTCATCAAATTTAGAGTCCATTGATTGGAATTTGGAATCTAGAGAATTCTTCTGTTGTTCTAGAGAATTCTTTTGTTCATCAAATTTAGAGTCCATTGATTGCAGTTTGGAATCTAGAGAATTTGTCTGTTGTTCTAGAGAATTCTTTTGTTCATCAAACTTGGCCAGAAGTAATTCCATCACGGCAGTCATATCAATGCCTGTACTTGCTTGTTCTTCTGCTACGTCGAACAAAACGGACTTGGAGTTTTCTCCTTCGTTTTCAACAGCTTCCTGCAGTCGAAGCACCAGATCACTTTTTCCTCCAGCTGTGGAGAGATTCCGCTTTTCTAGCTCAGCTTTTAACTGCGGTATACTGAGCTGTAGTAATTTCAATGTGCGGCCCATTTTTCTTTCTTTCTTTTTTTTTACTAATTCACTTCACTTTTATTTCACACTAAATACGTTTTATCCCACTTCTGACACCAATGTTACATCCAGGCTAGGATTCGAAAAGATAAAACGTAATTCTATTTAATTAATCTTTATTAGTTCTCTATCAATATCTTTTACTTCTTGATTATTATTCTAATAATTCACTTATTTAATTCAACTATTCACTTTCACAATTAATCACTTTAAATACACAAACACTTTTGTCTTACTGGATACTTATACTTTTTCTCTATACTTTTCACTACTGTCATCTATCGTACTTCTTTATCGCGGTTCACAACTCGAATGTCTTGGGTGCTCCTGCGACATCTATTTATATCTCCTAGTGACACCTCTCGAAATTTCCAGATTCGTTGAGAAGGTTCGTTAAGTTCAGAAGGTTCGAGAACAACATACCAAGTTATACCACAGCTACTCAAACTGCTATTCCAATGCTGCCAAAATCGGTAATATGGCCACTTTCTACTAGATGGCGTAGTTGACTAATTAATGACACAGTTCAAGCAAACATGCAACAATATTTATTGAGTTCAAACCGATGAAGTCCAAGAGCTCACCAAGAGTTATATAAACCTGCCCAGGCAGGGACGAGCTAAGTTAAAGACAAATTATGATCCAAAGAAGAGTACAAAACTAGGACCACATCGCAAGTGCTATTTATACCAACAAGATAATTACTTTATATTTTAGGTAGGTAGGTACCCTGTGAAAACACTTTTGCATTGGAAGTTGTTTAGGATAATAAATAAAGTTTTGGAGCATTTTGAAAGTTCGATTTTTGGATGAAAAAATGCCAAGTTATATCATTGTTTTGCTTTTCGTACTTGAATGTGTGGAATTTAAATGTTATAACTTGGGATTTATTCAATACACGCCGCGTGACATATAATTTTATTTTGATTTAATTTTGGTGGGGCATAAGTCCCAATTTATTTGGCTTAATACAAGCTAGTAATATGCCTTAAAACTAATTAAAAGCTAGGGCTTAAGATTGGTGCAGAAGATCAAGTTTAAGGCAGGAAGTGCTGCGATTGAAATCGAAGGCGGTGAGGTTTGCGTTAACCTTCCGCAGCATGCGGGAGATTGGTTCATTGGAGCCATAGGACGTGCGCAGGGGCGGAAGATAGAAGAGACAGGGGAATCGTACGTTACGAGGGTTAGTATTGAAGGGAAAAGAGTTATAAAGTGATGCGCAGTCAACGGAGCCAGAGAGGAGTCGATGAATGAATACAATGTCTGCAGCGTCTCTGCGTTCCTCAAGGCTATTCATTTTAATGAGTTTAAGATGGTCAAGATAGGGATGTAAGGTTAAAGGATCGTTCCAGGGTCAACCACGAAGAGCGAATCGGAGAAAGCGACGTTGGATACTCTCGATTCTGGACACATGGACTTGATGAAAAGGGAACCATACTTGGCTGGCGTACGCAAGAGCCGGGTGAACGAGGGTAGTGTAAAGAGATCTGGTCCCGTAAGGGTTAGATAATTCTTTGAACCACCGTTTTGTTAGCAGATGAATAAATAAAGTTCGGATTGATTTAAGAAAGTAAAAAGTATTTATTCAGAATAATAAGAAAGACGCAAAAAACAACCACACCGTGTTTTGAGAAAGAAAAAAGACAATCAACAAGTGTGTGTGTTGTAAGCAAAGTAAGTTGTAAGTTGAACAAGAAAGGTCCGGTATTTAATGGGGTGTGTTCATTGTAAACCAACACTCCTCCTCAATGAACAATCGCCTAACTCCCATCAAGTTTGAGCAGCTTACAGAAGCTCCTTTGTTTGATCGGTCCCAGAGGTTTGGTGAAAATGTCTGCCATCATCTCGTTTGTTGAACAATATTTCAATTCGATCTCATTATTTGCACAGAGATCTTGAACAAAACGCTCCTTAGTTTCTATGTGCTTTGATCGCCTACTGATACGTTCAGTATTAACAAATGCTATGCAGCTCTGGTTGTCCTCGTTGATCAATGTCGGTTCGCGCTGAATCTCGCCAAAATCTCGCAGTAGTTTTCGTAGCCATATTACCTCTTGACAGGCGTCACTGAGGGCCACGTACTCAGCTTCCATCGATGAAAGTGTAACGCATTCTTGTCGTCGACTAGCCCACGAAATTGGAGACTCTCCAAATAAAAACACGTATCCAGACGTTGATCTCCTAGTAGCTTGATCACCAGCCCAGTCTGCATCCGAATAACCAACTAGTTTCCACTCCTCAGCACCGCCGATGCATATTTTGTAGTCGATAGTCCCTTTTAGGTAACGTAAGATCCTTTTTGCAGCAATCCAATCAGCTTCCGTAGGATTTTGAAATTTTCTGCCTAAAATAGCAGTGCTTGCCGATATGTCAGGTCTAGCATTCACAGCCAAATACAACAATGCGCCGACTAGACTTCGATATATTGTGCTGCTGTCTAATGAAGCGGTCTTATCTTCAGCTTTCATATAACCAGGGTCCATCGGTGAGTTAGAAACCTTAGCGTTCTCCATACCAAAACTTTTAAGTAGCTTTTTAATGTAATTTTTCAGATGTATTTCAAAAACGTTGTCCTTTCGATATATTTCCATTCCCAGAAAATACCGCACTTCTCCCAGGTTGACTATTTCGAATTTTCTTTGAAGTTCGTTATAAATCGTAATAATCTCACCTTCATCCATGCTTCCCACCAGCAAGTCATCTACATAAACAAGTAGAAATACCTTCTTGCCTCCGGTATCTTTGATGTACAAACATGGATCCGCAGCCGATGCCTTAAAATGCAGCTTCAACAAAAAATTATGTAATGTCTGGTTCCAGCAGCGTGCCGATTGCTTAAGTCCATAAATACTCTTATTTAATCGGCAGAATAACCCTTCTTTTCCGGAAATTTCATAGCCAGGTGGTTGTCTCATAAAAATCTCCTCTTCGACAACTCCATGAAGATAGGCAGTTTTGACGTCGAAATGTTTGACCAGCATTCCATGCTTTGCAGCAACAGCCAAAAAAGTTCTTAGAGTTGTTAATTTCGTGACAGGAGCAAAAACTTCGTCGTAATCTACACCATACTTTTGCGTGTATCCTTGCGCGACAATTCGGGCCTTATGCCTTGTGATTTCGTTCTGCTCGTTTCTTTTTATTTTATAGACCCATTTCGAGCCGATGACCTTTCTGCCTTCTGGAAGTTTTACGAGATCCCACGTATGATTACGTCGTTGTGACTTCATCTCCTCGTTCATTGCTTCTCTCCATTCAGGTACTTGAACTGCTTCCTTGTAGTCCTTCGGTTCATCCAAAACAAGAGATGCACTGCCTACTACGTACTCATTAAGATGAATTGGTGGTACTCCACGAGTAGTTCGCTCGGAACGCCTTGTCGTAGTTCGCTCTTCCTCATCCTCGGATGGCAATTCTTCTTCAAATCCGAAAAATTCGTCCTCTCGCGAACTCTCGTCATCAACAGAAACATCAAAACTTTCCGTTGGAATCACTTCCCCTTCAGGGATAGAACGGATTTGAACTTCATCAGACACAATATCCATATTAGAGTCTGGAACACCGATATCAGCTGTCCGTGTTTCACTTTCTAGGAAATGAGCATCTCGACTGATGGTAATCTTCATAGTTGAACGATCAAGAAAACGATACCCTTTATGTTGATCAGAGTATCCGACAAATATTAGCTTGTTAGCTTTGCAGTCCAGTTTATCACGTCTAACATCCGGTATATGCACATAAGCTTCGCAGCCAAACCTCCGTATATGCTTCAGAGATGGTTTCCTCTTATACCAGAGTTCAAACGGAGTTTTATCCACTGACTTTGATGGCAAACGATTTTGAATATAAGTTGCCGTAAGCACAGCTTCACCCCAATATCGTTTCTCCAACCCAGCGTCTATTAACATGCACTTTGTCATTTCGATGAGAGATCTGTTTTTGCGTTCAGCAACACCGTTTTGTTGGGGAGAATATGCAGTAGTGAACTGCGGCTTGATACCTTCAGCAATGTAAAAATCTCGTAGATTATTATTGTCGTATTCTCCTCCTCCATCAGATCGTATGACGACTGGTTTTCGTCCAAACTGATTTTGAACTTGACGAACGTACTGTTTTATTCTGTCTGCTGCTTCCCATTTGTGTTTCAATAGATAAACCACTGTATAACGGCTAAAATCATCTATCATAGTCATCAGGTACCTATTTCCAGCTGGTGTTGGTGCTCTCATAGGGCCACATAAGTCGGTATGTACTATATTCAATAATTTGTTCGATTTTTGATGAACTATTCCAGGAAATGGTGTTCGAGTAAGTTTTCCTTTTAAACAGCACTCGCAAACAACTTGCAGCCCACAGTTTCGTACATCTAATCCAGAAACCAACTGTTCCTTCATCATCCGCTCTAACACCGCAGTATCTCGATGACCCAAACGTCTATGCCATTGATGTTGACAATTAACATGATGTTTTCCTTCTAAAGCTTTTGATGACTGTTCCAGAACTTGAAGATGGTAAAGATTTCCACATCGATTACCCAGTAAAACAACTTTTCCCTCAGAATTATTTATGCTACAGGTATATTTATCAAACCTAGCAGAAAAACCATTTTCGGCCAGCTTGCTCACTGACATTAGACTTCCTCCTAAATCCGGCACAAATAAAACATCTTGAAGTGTGACTCTGACACGTCTTTTATTGTCGTCAACGCCAACAATTACACCTTCTCCGCGACCAGCTGATGATATTTGTTTTCCGTCAGCCAAAACAATGCTTGCACCGTCAGATTCATTTAAGGAATTGAAAAAATGTTTATCATTTGTCATGTGCGAACTCGCACCACTGTCGATTAACCAAAGCCCTGGTTTATCACGACCTGCAGCAAACGCTATATTTGTTTCCTCTGTGACCTTTGTACTAGGATTTCTTTTTCTTCCACTGCCCCTTTTGTTTGCCAAATAAGAACGACAACTTGAACGTAGATGTCCCGGCTTTTTGCAATGGAAACAAGTTCTAGTTTCCACACTGCGATTCGATTCGGTTTTCATTGCCTTTTCCTGCTTAAAAGACTCACCAGCCCGCTCCAGCCTTCGATGGTACTCGTCGATTAATTTTGACTTGATGAATTCTAATGTCATGTCGTCATTCGAACGACTGTCTAGCGCCGAAACCAAATGCTCAAATGAATCTGGCAGGCTTTGCAAGATCAAACAGATTTTTGTGTCTTTATCAAACACATGTCCAGCAGCAGCCAAACGATCGAATAACTCCTCGACATCAAACAGATGCTTCTCAACATTTCCTCCTTCTTGTACTCTTGTTGAGCACAACTTCTTGAGAAGTGACACACGAACAGATCTCGAAATTTTTTCGTGAGTATTCTGAAGTGTAGTCCAGACATCTTTTGCATGTCGACAGTTCTTCACCAAAGGCAATTGGTTATCGCTGAGAAAAAGAATAATTGTACCTTTCGCCTTCCTGTCTTCCTTCCTCCACACATCTGTCCTCGAATTTTCGTCTGGGAGATCATCCTCAACTACTTTCCATAGATCTTCTCGAGACAGGAAACTTTCCACTCTAAATTTCCAAACTGTCCAATTTGTATTATTTAATTTCGGGATTGAAAATTTTTCATCCGCCATTTTCCAAAACACGATTAACAAAGTTTCCACACAAAAAACTTCTTCGCATATACAGCGGAACAACAGGTTTTTAAAATGTCTTTAAAATACTCTAATCCACTTTTAACTTTTACTACTGGGCCCATAACCCTGTTAGCAGATGAATAAATAAAGTTCGGATTGATTTAAGAAAGTAAAAAGTATTTATTCAGAATAATAAGAAAGACGCAAAAAACAACCACACCGTGTTTTGAGAAAGAAAAAAGACAATCAACAAGTGTGTGTGTTGTAAGCAAAGTAAGTTGTAAGTTGAACAAGAAAGGTCCGGTATTTAATGGGGTGTGTTCATTGTAAACCAACACGTTTAACGAAGCCAAGTGATGAATTGGATTTAAGAATTATCTCGTCAAAATGTAAACGGAAATAAAGCTCCCTATCGCACAGAATGCCAAGGTTGCGAAGAGATTGAACAAGGGATATAGGTTGACCATGGAGATGATAAAGGCGGAGAGGGGACTTGTTTAACTTGCGTAAAAAGTCAATAGACTGGCATTTGGCGATATTGAGCTCTTAGCCGTTTTTGATGCACCAGGTGGAAAAAGTATCTAGATCTTGTTGTAGAAGACAAGAGTCTTGTAGTGAAGATATTGGCATACAAAACTTAGTATCATCAGCGTAGAGCGAAAGGACATTCCGTCCTTTTAAAAAGGATTATTTTGTGAGAAATCTTATCAAACGCCTTACATACTGAAGTCGGTTGCAATAACGTCGACTTCTTTGCCGCTTTCCAGGCTTGAGAGGCTGGAGAACACAAATTCCACGAGGTTTGTGGTAGTTGATCCGCCTTTAAGAAAGCAATGTTGGTTTTGGGAGGTAAGAGATTTGCAGTGAAAGCCAAGGTCTTCGTAAACGATACTTTCGAGGAGCTTGGGTATATGTGAGAGTTTAGCTATAGGGCGGTAGTTGGTTATTATGCTCTTTAGTCCTTTTTTGTGTATGGGGGTTATAAATGAACACTTCCAAATCTGAGGGAATTCTCCCTGTGATAATGAAAGTTGAAAAAGGTGAGAAAGGGAGAGGGAAATATTGGAGCTGCATTTTTAAGACATAGAAGTCCATCTGGCACAGGTGAGAACTCGTCATTGAATTTTTTGAAGCTTGTTTTCAATTACTGCAGGGTAGAAGGTGTGAGAAAGAAAGGGACCAAAGGAGAAATTAAGTAGATAATTAAAGAAAGAGGGTTCAGGTACGAAAGAGCGAAGAAAAGAGAGTTATAAAGCTGGTAAAACTGAAGATATGAGCCGAGATAATCTATGTATTAATACGGAGTTGCCTATAACGTGTTTCCCCCCTTTTTTGCTATTATACGTCAGATAGATATACCAACACTATATATATTTGGGTAGGGGCCAATACATAGAAGTGCACAATACAAAAATTATCCCCATATATAACACGCATTATGAATTACAGCAGGTAAAATGAAGCGAATTGGATGAAATTACAACAACAACAACATTGCTGTGTGAGGCAATAATCTGTCAACCGGAACTGAAAAATTTTATATCATGAAGTTAATTGAAAATGCTTGAAGTTACTTGAAAATGCTTGAAGGTACTTGAAAATGCTTGAAGTTACTTGAAGTTACTTGAAAATGCTTGAAAATACTTGAAGTTACTTGAAAATGCTTGAAGTTACTTGAAATTAGCTGAAAATGACATAAGTTACTTTAAGTTACTTGAAAATACTTGAAGTTACTTAAAAATGCTTGAAAACTTGAAGTTACTTGATAATGCTTGAACATACTTGAAATTACTTGGACATGCTTGAAGTTACTTGAAAATGCTTGAAGTTAATTGAGACTGCTTGAAGTTACTTGAAAATGCCGGGAAAATTTTGTATCATGTGAAATCAGAGAATGCAATGTCGAAAAATTTCATTCTCCGATTAATATGTATAACAGGCGACTTTGTTTATACCCTATTCTAAGGGTATATTAATTTTGACGCATAGTTTGTAACATACCTTAATATTGCCCGTAGACCCCCAAAAGTTACTATATTTATGATCAGCATCGATAGTAATGTCGATCTAGCCATGTCCGTCCGTCCGTCCATCCGTCGGCTCGGGACAAATTGTTTTCAAAATCCGCCTACTGACACGCCCACAAATAAATAAAACAATTTTTTTGAAAATCCAAAGTTTGAGCTAGGGAGCTGAAATTTATAATATATACTCCCTAGGGGCCCTTTATGCTCATGTGTTAATTTTTTTTAAATCCGCCTACTGACACGCCCACAATTAAATAAAACCATTTTATTGAAACACCCAAGTTTGAGCTAGGGAGCGTTTTTTTTGATAAAATCCTTTAAATGTTATATAACAAAATATGTAGAGCGTTCTTAACAATTCAACCATACATAGACTTTTGTCACGCCCACTTATGAGGGATAGGAATAAGAACAGGGTATCCAACAGTTCGCCCAAGCGGACTGTAGCCCGTCCCTATGTTTTTTTTTTCAACTTATAAAATAAATTGGTCGAATTTCGACCATGGGGCGACCCCTAGTTAGAGTAATTAGAGGGGAAATTATTTCGAAGGAAAAATGCCTATAGTTTATTTCCCTTGTTACGTAAAGGCCGAAGTTTGCGGTTATACCACGGGGTGATGAAAAAGATGTTTTATGGCGAGAGAAGGGAACACAAAGAGAAATGGAATTAAATAATTCAGTGTAAAAAATGGAAAGGATATCATTCAGAGATGGAAGGAGGAGGAAGATTCGTTGCTGAAGGAGGACGGGGCAATTGCCCCGCGCGAGCAATAGCTCGATGAACCCCGCCAACAGAAAAATCAAATTAGCACAGGTAAACATCCACCATGCTATAGCCGCCTCGGCGACTATATCTAGGATGTTTACCTGCCAAAGCCTAGGGCTAGTACTGATCCAGGAGCCATGAATCCTGAAAGGACAAGTCAGAGGATTGACGAGCAAGGATGCTAAGGTAATATAGGACACTCGGGCCGAGAAACCAAGAGCTTGCATTCTAATAGACAATAAATATAAATTTATTCTACTTTCAGAATACGCGACACGAGATCTGGTGCCAATACAGGTACATCTGGACGTTGAAGGATGTCACCGCACCATTGTCATCGCGTCGGCGTAATGTGCAGGGGAAGAGCCGGTTGTATCATCCCAAATGCAGCGACTATGGTGGAGCACTGCAACAAGCTCCGCATGCCGCTCCTCAGAGGGTGCGATGCAAATGCCCACAACATAATATGGGGGAGCACCGACACCAACATCAGGGGTGAGTACCTACTAGAATTTATTATGAGTTCGTCACTTGATATTATAACGTGGGAAATACCCCCACTTTTGTAACTAGGGTCAGGGAGGAGGGTCTCGTCCTCACGCTTGGTAGCCCAAGCGTAAGTAAACTAATTACCAACTGGAGAGTATCTAGTGAGCCGTCATTGTCTGACCATCGAATAATATTGTTCGACCTGGACAGCACAAGTATCACGAGAAATCCAGTAAGGAACCCTAGGAAAACCAACTGGGAGACTTGCAGAAATGCTCTAGAGCGCAATCTGGGGCGCCTTGTTTTGAAAAGGCGCCTTGTGGAAAGCGTAACAAACGCTATCATCACTGCGTTCGAAGAAAACTGTCCCCTTAGCAGAGAAAGGGACAGGAAACAGACGCCATGGTGGAGCAATAACTTGTCAAAACTGAGATACGAGGTGCGGAAGCTATTCAACAAAGCAAAGAGCAACGGAGACTGGCAAAGATGGCCCTTACAACATATAATAAGGAAATTAGAAAAGCTAAAAGAAATAGCTTCAGGAAATTCTGTGAGACAATCTGTTGGCGATTTAATCAAATAAACGACCTGGATGACGTCATCACACAAAAACCAAGTTTCAATAGAAAGAATTATCAACCATCTCTATGAATTACTATCCACAAATATGTAATGTCAAAATATAAAGTAAACAGTTTTCATATGTAAATAATGTATTTCTTCTAACGTAATAACACAATATAAATAGAAGAACAAAAGAATAAAGAAATTATAACGTTTTAGACAGCACAAAAGAAAGTCGCCTTTTTAAATTAATTCAATAGTTTTGCAGATAAGAGTGATCATTAAGTGGTATTCATACTGATCCCACACTCAACACAAAACACAATCAACAGCACTCCTACTGCGGCAAGGCTACATAAAGCTCTTGCGAAGTCAGGAGGAGTACCGATGTCTCTGAGGAAACCAGATGGCGAGTTCACGGAAGACGAGGATCAAAGGGCACTATTGCTACTAGAAACTCACTTTCCTGGCAGCTCGCCTAGTACTGAGCTAGGAATCAGTACCACTTCAATCAGACCTCGGAGAGATGACTGGGAAAGAACATCAACCATCTGTTCTGAGGGTCGACTGAAATGGGCAATACATTCCTTTCAGCCTTTTAAATCTGCCGGAGTGGACGGCATTATACCCGCCCTACTACAAGAAGGGCAAGGGGTACTAATACCACACCTGCTAAAAATAACAAGGAGCAGTATTGCCTTGGGCCACATACCAATGCAATGGAGACGAGCAAGGGTTGTGTTTATACCAAAAGCGGGGAAAAAAGACCCCACACAGCCAAAATCGTACAGGCCCATCAGCTTTACGTCATTTCTTCTGAAGATGACAGAAAAGGTTGTGGACAATTATTTAAGGGAAGATGTTCTGAACACATCCCCCTTACATCATCGTCAGCATGCATACGGAGCGGGCAGATCAACAGAGACCGCCCTATATCAGCTGACGGAGATAATTCAAAGTGCTTTGGAAGCAAAAGAAATAGTACTGTGCGCTTTCCTAGACATAGAGGGAGCATTTGATAACACCTCACATGAGGCGATTAAACGATCCCTGGATAGGAAAGGAGTTAACAATACAGTATCCAAATGGATGTGTGAGCTGCTGAGCACTAGATCAGCAGAGACTCAAACATCATCTGGAACCATCAGAGTGAACACAACAATAGGATGTCCACAGGGAGGGGTACTATCACCCTTAATGTGGAGCCTAGTTGTAGACGAACTGCTGGAAAAATTAACCAACCTTGGCATCAACTGTCAGGCGTACGCTGATGACATTGTATTGTTTGCCAGGGGCAAGTTCGAAGAAACCCTTGGGGACATTATACAAAGGGGGCTTAAAGTAACCAAGGAATGGTGCCATACTGTCGGACTTAACATCAATCCGGCGAAAACAACGATAGTACATTCACAAGGAAAAGACAACTTCAAAGACTTAAAGACATTAGCCTATCAGGCACGACACTGATACCAGTCAAAGAAGTAAAATATCTAGGACTCCATCTATATAGTAAACTCCTCTGGCGAAAACATACTGAGGATATATCCAAGAAGGCCACCCGCGCTCTCATGACATGTAGGAGCCTAGCGGGGAAGGCATGGGGATGCAGCACAAACATCCTGCGATGGATGTACACTGCAATCGTGAGACCAATGATCACATACGGAGCGGTAGCATGGGCGAAACTGGCGTGCCTGTGCATTACCGGAGCAATGCGTAGCTGCCCAGCCGCAGCCATGGGGGTGTTATTGGAATTGACCCCTCTACACATCATGGTGATGAACGAGGCAGACAAAACAATCCTTAGGATGGCAAAGGAGGGAATTGGTAGAGGGAAATGCATCGGTTCGAAAGAACACGGTGACTTACTCAAAAAACTCCCACTTCTTGGCATACCTAGGGACGATAGCATCAGGAAATTCAACTTCGAGAAGAATTTCCAGATAAAGCTCAGCAATAAGGAGATCTGGAGCAATGAATCCACGACTTATGGACTGAGCAACCACACAACAAAGTGGTACACGGACGGCTCGTGGCCGAGGAGGGAACTGGTGCAGGAGTGTTTGGGCCAGGAACTAAGCACTACGAATCCATGGGCAAATGTACCAGCATCTTCCAGGCAGAAATATGTGCCATAGACAGGTGCGTTCGAATCAACCTCGAGAAAAACTACAGGAATTGCAACATAGCAATAATGTCTGACAGCCACGCAGCCATAAAGGCTCTTGACGCCTACGTTATCAAGTCAAAACTCGTGTGGGAATGCCTACACGGACTGAATAGACTAGGCAAGAATAACAGAATTTCCATCTGCTGGGTACCTGGCCATGTTGGCATTACAGGCAATGAGGCAGCGGACTCTCTGGCAAGAAAAGGGACAGAGGAACCCTTCATACGACCTGAACCATTCTGCGGGATAGGAGAACACACTATAAGCAACCTCCGCGAAGGGTCAGTCACCTTGACGTGTGTACCATCATTGCATTCGATGGTGCCGGTGCGGAGGCTTACGGCGCAATGACTCAACGGGCTGTGCTGTCGCTAGTAGGGTTACCTATGGCAGCCAGTCCCCTGAGGAGTGCCAACTAAGAACTGCCCAGGACATTCCGTCCATCCCCCACCTCTACCCCCCCCCCCCCCCCCCTCATGATCCTTTGACCCACCCTCTCCCCGTCCCGTACCCAAACCTAATTCCAGTGGTGGAGCGAGCATAGAGTAAACCGTGCCCAAGGATGAAAGGTTGGGGGTCAAACCAACCGCGTACGAGCTCCCTCAGGTGCCCAGGCGAAGACCTTGAGGTAACTAAATGCCTTACCCCGGCATGGCGGCGCTGCCGGGGCGGACAATCCCTTCCGGCCTTACTCGTGGGATTCAAAATTTCAAACTTAACCAAAAAAACACAAAACAAGGATGTTGACGATGATACGCTAAGTATCGGCGGTGCGGACGACACAATAATGGTGGAACCGCACAACACACAAAATGAGGCTTTAGAGGCCGGAAACATGGATGAAGAGATATCGAAGGAAAGGGAAGAGCAGCTGTTAGCTGAACCCTCCGATGAGAATATCGAAGTAGTGGCGGTGAAAAAGAAAAGAAAACTGTCCCCTGGTCTGCTGAGGAAAAGGGAATTCAAAAAGGCCAAGCACATCTATGGCATTCTCACCGCCAAAGACAAATCCAGCCTAACGGAGAAGGAGAGAGCCACGCTAGAGTGGTCCAGAGAAGTCATCGCACAAGACATTCTCACGAGGCCCGTGCTGCCGAGACCAACGATTGTGCCGAAAGACGAGGCCAAAAAGCGAGGTTCAAATAAGCCGAGGGATGACGTCGCTAAGATGGACCCCAAGGCCCAGAACAGAAGCGCGGACACGAAAGAGGCGAAGCCGATCTGCAGGGAGCCTAGCAATAAGCCTGGCCCTAGCGGACTACAGCTAAAGCCGAACTCAGGAGGTAGAAGAAGTGAGTTCGCCTCAAAGAGAATGCGGTCTTCGGAAGACTCATCGAACGCCCCAAAAAAGGCCAAACAGACAACCACCGTGAGCCTCAAGGGGGCGCCAAGCACGGGGGTCACCAGCCATGGGGGCAGATATAGCGAGGTAACGAGGAACCCGCTACAGCTAGCTGTGGTGGACGCCAAAAAACCGAGCGGGCAATATGTAGTGGAGTGTGGCAAAAAGATAGAGCAGGCCTTAGGCTCAGCGATTGTCAGCAACATACTTAAGAATGCAGGTGCAAATGCCCCCGCCTATGGCAAGATGAGGTGGATAAAAGGAATCACCTACATCGACTGTAAGGACCAGGCTTCCAACGACTTTGCCAAGACGGTGATAAACGGCCTAGTACTCTGGGAAGGAGCAATACTTAAAGCTGTCCCCATAGAAGAGGTCCCCAAGAAGGCAAAAGGGAGAATTGTCATCCCCGAAATGGGGGTGCGCAAAGAGGAAATACTCCGCGTTTTACAAGCGCAAAACCCCCAGATACCTATGAAGGAGTGGGAAATCGTAAGCACGGAAGAACCAAGAAACGGTGCCAGAGGTTATATAATCGTCTTCGATGAACCGCCAGCACTCTTGAAAAAAGATATGCAGATGTCGTTATCTTTTGCCGCAAGCGAGGTTACCCTCAAGCTGCTGAAACGAACTGCAGAGACCGAAGAGGCGACCAACGCTAGGAGGGAGGAGACTATGCTCATCAATGAAGATAGTCCAAATCAACCTCCACCACAGTAAAGTCGCCTCAGACAACTTGAGGCTGCTCCTTGAGCAGGAGCAGCTGGATATGGCCCTAGTCCAAGAACCATGGATCAATAACGATCGAGTGTTGGGGCTAGGGTCAAAAAACTTTAACACCTTTTACAGAAATGATAGAGGAAAGGTGAGATCGTGTATCGTAACAAACAAGAACCTTCATGTACTAATGTTATCTCATTTCAGCACAGGTGACTTGACGGTAGTGGAGGTTAGAGGGAAAGAAGAGAACTGCACGGTGGCGTCAGTGTATATGCCCCACGATGACGACACATCAGTCCCCCCGGATTCGGTAAGGGCGCTTGTATCAGCGTCCGAAAAAGGTAAGAAAAACTTAGTCTTAGGCGGTGACGTTAATGCCCATCACACTATCTGGGGCAGCTCAGATATCAATTCAAGGGGCGAGGCTTTGTTTGACTTTGTACTCAATTCCAACCTTCTTGTCTGCAATAGGGGTAATGATCCAACCTTCATTACAGTGAACAGAAGGGAAGTATTAGATGCAACATTTGTATCTCAAGACAGTTCCGTCTAAGTCACGAACTGGAGATTGTCCAGCAAGGCATCGCTTTCAGATCACTGCTGGATACTTTTTGACATACAAATTACACCCCAGGATAGGAAAATTTTCAGGAACCCAAGAAGGGCGAACTGGGAAAGGTTCAACTCAGAACTCCAGAGGTTCAAGAACGTATGCCCGGTAAAAGACCTTAACACCGAACAAGAAATCGACGACGCAGTCGAAACGCTTACTACGGTGCTCTCGAATTCCTTTGAAAGATCCTGCCCAGTTAGCAGAAAAAATGGGAAAAAACGCCCACCCTGGTGGAACTCCAAGATCGCGGAGCTAATGCAGGCATCGAGATCTAGATGGAACCTCGCAAAAGAGGGACTTATCGAATGGACGACATACAAGGAAAGCGTTAAACTCCTAAAAAGGGAGTTAAGATTCGCCAAGAGGAACTCCTGGAGAAGTTTCTGCGAATCAGTTGAATCCACGACGGAGGCGTCGCGGTTGAGGAAAATACTATCAAAAGCACCGATACCGATGTCCTCGCTAAGAAGGAACGACGGTAGCTGGACAGAATCGCATGAGCAAACGCTGGCGGCACTGACAGAAACCCACTTCCCTGAATGCACTGATGTACGCGATACAGTTACACAGGACACGAGACGGGGAATGGATGTAGATACAATCGACGAAATAATCGACGAGAGAAAGATAGCCTGGGCAATCGAATCGTTTGCCCCCTTCAAAGCTCCAGGAGTGGACGGTATTCGGCCAATAATGCTTCAAAAGTCTGAGGAAGCTACTATCCCAAGGCTGAGATGCATCTACTCAAGCTGTCTAAGGCTATGCTATGTTCCGATGGCTTGGCGAGAGGTGAGGGTAATATTTATCCCAAAAGCAGGGAAAGCCACCCACACAACACCGAAAGACTACAGACCTATTAGTCTGTCCTCATTCCTGTTGAAAACAATGGAACGACTACTTGATATGTATGTAAGAGTGGCTATAGGCGACAACTACCTCTCGGACTCACAGCACGCATACATGAAGGGAAAATCTACAGATACTGCACTGCACAGGGTAGTGTCAGTAGTGGAAAGGTCCTTGGAACACAAGGAATACACTTTGAGCGCGTTTCTAGACATAGAGGGTGCCTTCAACAACATCGAGGCCGACGCGATTATGCACAGCCTAAGAAGGGCCCATCTCAATGACAGTCTCTGCGACTGGATTGGTCTTATGTTAGGCACACGACGGATTAAGTCCTACCTAGGAGACATGTGCATTGAGAGGAAAGTAAGCAGGGGAACACCACAAGGTGGCGTCCTCTCTCCACTCATATGGCTCCTGGTAATAGACGAGCTTTTAAAGACACTGGAGAGGGAAGGCTTCATTGTAAGCGCTTATGCCGACGATGTAGCAATCCTTGTCCCAGGCAAATTCATACCAGTTCTC
Organism: Portevinia maculata; assembly: GCA_949715645.1. NCBI lineage: Eukaryota > Metazoa > Arthropoda > Insecta > Diptera > Syrphidae > Portevinia > Portevinia maculata. The sequence goes on from OX454526.1 coordinate 88,876,331, forward strand.
AGTGAACGACTCAGCTTCGCACTCTTACTTGTTAACAACTGGGTTGCGGGCAGAGGACTGGGGGTAAACCCAGCGAAGACAGAAGTTCTGCTGTTCACAAAAAGAAGGACATTACCAGTGTTTAAACCACCAAGTATGGGTGGAGTGGACCTGCAAATATCCAAGACAGCAAGGTACCTGGGCGTTATCCTAGACTCCAAACTCACTTGGAAAGAAAACATAGAGGATCGGGTTAGAAAAGCGTACGTGGCACTATATGCATGCAGACGAACGTTCGGTAATACGTGGGGATTCAAACCATATGTGGTACACTGGCTGTACACAACCGTGGTGAGGCCCATTCTCACGTACTGCGCGGCGGTATGGTGGAAGGCTACTGAAAAGAAGTGCTATCTTTCAAACCTCACCAAGGTCCAAAGGACAGCCTGCATCGGGATAACGGGGTCATTAAGGACTACACCCACTGCAGCCATGGAGGTTCTACTTAATCTCGTACCCCTGGACATCTACTGCAGCAGTAAAGCAGTAAAAACGGCCATCAGACTCAGAGAGTTGGGACTGTGGTCTTTTAAACCATACGGACATGCCTCCGTGGAGACACAATGGAGTGCATCGAAAAAGAAAGTAGCTACTGACTACTTACCCCACACCCTTGTCTTCAAAAGGAGATTCGATATCAGAATCCCCCAAAGAAGCGAATGGAGTAACAAAATGGTCACGAAAGAAGAGGAGATAGCTATCTACACCGACGGATCCAAGATGGACGTGGGTACTGGTGCAGGCATCTTCTGTGAGTCTCTTGACCTGAGTGAATCATTTAGGCTCAGCAATGAATGCAGTGTGTTCCAGGCAGAGACAGCTGCGATCACACAGGCGGCCAAGGAGGTACAGAGGCGAAAAATAGCCGACAAACACATCACCATTTACTCTGACAGCCAAGCGGCTATAAAAGCTATGGAGTCAGTAGTAATCAGGTCAAGGGCGGTGTTAAGAGGCAAAAAATACCTAGACGAGATATCAGCTGCCAATACGGTAACCTTATGCTGGGTACCAGGTCACAATGACATCTCGGGCAATGAGAAAGCGGACGAACTAGCAAGGAAGGGATCGGAGATGCGTGCATCTCTGGCCCTAAAATCCATAAGAACCCCGCTAAGCACATTAATGCTAAGTATCGACACCGAATCCTTGAGTATAGCAAACTTACGTTGGATCAATCTTGATACATGCAGACACACAAGAGAGCTCTGGCCAGCGGTCAACCAAACGAAATCAAAAACCATGATCGGGTTTAACCGCAAAGACATCCGAACACTGACTGGGGTCCTCACTGGACACTGTATAGTGGGCCTACACGCGGAGCGGCTGGGCATACTGCACAACGACTACTGCAGGAGCTGCAGGGACGTTGAAGAAATATAATCTATACGTCACCTGCTATGCGAATGCCCTGCCCTTAGAACAAAAAGATTGAAGATTCTTGGCAGCTACTTCTTTGAGGAGCTGGAGGATCTGGCTGCTTTAGAGCTAAAGAAACTCCTGAGATTCACATATGAATCAGGGTGGTTCTGTTAAAGCGTATTACCGAGCTGTTAAACAGCGGTTTCCTTTATCTCTCTTTTCAGGTTCCCGGAAATTTTAAAGAATCCCTAAATGGACACAATGGACCCAACTGTTGGTCTAAGTGAGCCGTGACACCCGTCACAAGGGCATCCATATACCTACCTACCTACCTACACTATAAGCGAAGAGTTCAGGAGACTGGAGGAAGAAACAAGGGCAAAAGCCTTTCTCAACCTCCAAGGTCTGAGGCAAGCAAAGAAACTCTTAGGAAATTACAACCAAAAGAGATTCAAAGCTTGTATCGGCCTTAACAAAAACAACCTAAGAATCCTAACAGGCCTCCTCACGGGGCACTGCAGACTCAAGGAGCACCTGAGGAAAATGGCCATATCGGAGGACGGGCTCTGCAGATTATGCAGTGAAATCGCCGAAACTCCAGACCACATACTGGAATCCTGTGGGGCACTGGCCCACAAAAGGATGAAATATTTAGGCAGGCACCAAATAACAGACAAGGACATACAAACCATGGACCCACAGCTCATTCTCAGATTCATCAAAGAAACTGGACTGGACGCTGTGCTCTAAGGAGTGTGACCTGCCAAGGACAAACCAGAACAATACCTCGACATGCTTCACAAAGAAGTATCTAGAGAGGTTCTGAAAGAGGGCACGAACCTCTCCGAGGCACAAGCAAGGGGACACAATAGACCAATAGGTCGCAGTGTAATATACCCTAACAAAATATTATTATTATTATCATTCAGAGAGAGGTTGGCAAAGTTAAAAGAGGCCCTGCTTAGATAGGCGTTAATTTTGTGGAAATTCATATACATATGGCTTTACTATAAAAAATATTGATTATTGGTGGGGTGCCCTTCAACAAACAATATGAAAAATTAAAAATTATTACAAAAAAAAACGAAATAAAAATTCATAAAAAGGAAATGTCAGAAAGGATTGATTCTAATTCATCATATCGTCGTGTGCATGAGAATACCGCACAACTGACATTTTTTGAGAAACACACTTTTTGGCACCATTGTAATCTCCGGCTCAAATTCCACAGTTTGAAAAGTAATTTGTAGTGCTGACATCTATTTTTCATTGTTTAAATTGAGTTTGAAATACCACACATCTTTAACTGAATAATTTGTTTTTGGAAATATAACATATCTGCACCTTTCGCGAGCAATAAGCCAGTCAAACAGTGGACGTAGTCTTTGTGTACACATTTTGTGGTGTTAAAAACATAGCAACAAACAACTTTTTATTTTATTTGTGAGTTTATTTGTTTAATACACTGATTCTTTAATTAGTTTGTGAATTAAAAGTTACGAAGTACCTCTTATATTACCCTAATTGTCGATTTGCAGATGTGCGTTTTTACATTTCAAATTTGAAGTAGTTGTGCGTTTATACCGTAACCGGCTTAATATGGAAGTAGATGGTTTTTCATCAGATAGTGATCTTGATGTCCAAGATATTCTTAAGCAGTTAGCTGATAAGGGAATAAAAACAAAACAAATATCTTTCAAAAATGATGTTGATGTAGAATATCATGACAGCTCAGTTATTTCAAACAATCAGAACAAACCTGACACCTGTCAATGCAGTGACATCGAAATGCCTGACTTTGACAAAGATCTTCAAGAAATACCCCTGGAGTCTGATTCTAATTTAGAATATTTGCCATCATCATCTGAGAATGAAGCCGCGTTTTCAGATGTCGAAAATATTCCAGAGGAGTCCGAGAATGTGGTTTGTATAGATGTAAACAACTTTTTTTTATGTCTGAAGGTTAACTTACACTGCAGGAAGTTGACGATTGTGCCGACACCGACATGTTTGGGAAAAAAAACACTCTAATGCTAGAAACAAAGTTAAAAACGGGAATCAGCCAGGCAATCCAGAGAACGAGGTGAGTCGTATCTTGGGTATCGAAAGCCACAAGGATCGAAAAAAATATTTCAAGACAGTGTTAAATCTGAGCGAAAGCTTGGTCCAACTTGCCAATCTAATGCGTGCTTAAAATCGCGTGCACGAAGTTGTCCTAAATTTCCTCATACAGTTAGAAAACATATTTTTGATAAATTTTGGCAAGACATGGACTGGAAACAGCGCAAAATTTATGTTTCAAATTTGGTATAGGTGATTGACCCAAAGAGAAGAACAAGCGAAAATTCAGAAAATATCAGACAGAAGACACTTCAATATTATTTAAAAAATGATAATGAAACATTACAAGTGTGCAGAAATATGTTCCTCAATACCCTAGGAGTTAAGTATGCAACAATTCGCGGTTGGGTAGAAAAACAAGAATATGGAATCGTTAAGCCCACTAATTTTTCCGAAAGAACTAATTGTCGCTGAGTTTTTGTCCAATTTTTTTAAAGCACTTCCTACGGTTCGATCACATTATTGCAGAAAGACGACTCTAAGCAATATTTGCAACCACCAATTTCTTCTATTAGTGAAGTTTTTAACATGTATGAAGAAAAATGCAATGAATATAATGTATCCAAACTGTCTAAATGATATTTCTATCAAGCATTTCGGGAAGAAAATATCGCTATTTTTAGTCCTAAGAAGGATCAATGCGATATTTGTGTCGCACACAAGGTAGGCAATATCCTTGATGCAGAGTATCAAGGAGAAAGCCAGAGCTTCAAAAGACGCTGATAAAAAACTTGCTTTTGAAAGGAAAATTAACCTTTTCTGTATGGACCTCCAGGCAGTCAAATTATGCCCAGCTCTCAAAGCTAGTTCACTTTACTTTAAGACAAAGCTGATTGTCCATAATTTTACAATTTACAATATGTGTTCAAAAAGAGTTAAGTGCTACTGGTTTGACGAAACCAATGCGGATTTGACGGCGCCGACCTTTGTAAGCTTAATTGTTAAATTTTAAGAGGAAGTCTTGGAGTCCAATTTGTTGCCAATCATATTGTACTCAGATGGATGTACGTACCAGAACAGAAATGTTGTTCTATCCAATGCCTTACTCCACCTATCTGTCAAGTACAAAGTCCAAATAACACAAAAATATTTAGCAAAAGGACACACGCAGATGGAATGTGATAGTGTCCACAGTGTCATTGAAAACAAGCTCAAAGACAAGGAGATATTTTTGCCATCGCAGTATATTTTAATTACCAAAGAAGCAAGGTCAAAACCATTTCCCTATGATGCTGAAAGTGTCGATTTCTCACAAATCCTGGATTACGCTCAAACCTCGAACTATGTTTATAAATCAATAAGACCTGGAAACATGGTTGGGGATGAGACAGTTACCAGCTTAAAAGTTATTTTATACGACCCATCTGGAACAATATTCTACAAAACAGACTACGACAACGAATTTGAAGAGCTCCCCCAAAGAAAAATCACAAAATCATTGACTTGCGACATTGAATATCCGCGGTTGCACTCCGAAAGAATAAAAATTGCAGAAACAAAGTTTAGACATTTGCAAGAATTAAAGTTTGTCATACCGAAAGACTGTCATGCCTTTTATGACAGTTTACCGTTTAACGTTTCCCGAAAAACATAAGACTGACCTACTTTATTTTGTAAGACATTATTTAATTTCTAAAACTAAAACTGAATTTGATCTGTGTTATATGTGTTATATTTTTTTTTGTTTTATCAGCGTTATTATTAATTTGTTTTGTTATTAAATGAATTAATCGTTTTTTAAGTATTATTAATATATATTAATTAATTATTAATATTAATCCTCGGAAAACCAATTGGCCTTTATACAGAGAAACTTTACAAAAACGTATCAACTCTGAACTCTTAAGTCCCCCCTGTAACTGTAACGAGCTCGACAATAAAGTCGTTGAGCTTACCCTGGCCTTTAACGAAGCAATGTCTGCATCGTGTCCCCTCGTACAACCTAGGGGGAAAAACAAGCCTCACTGGTGGACCCCTGAAATGGGACCACTTAGAAAGGAGTGCAGGAGACTATTCAACCTTGCTAAAAGCTCAAAAGCAATAAACGATTGGGACTCCAACAAGGAATCCCTCAAATTATACAAAAAAGAATTAAGGAGAGCCAAAAGAACGCCTTGGAGACTCTTCTGTGGCAAAATAGAAGAATCCTCTAAGGCATCAATGCTAAGAAAAATCCTGGCTTCAAATCCAACTATGCCTAGCTGCCTTAAGAAGGCAGACGGCTCTTGGACGACATCTAGCGAAGAATCGCTCAATCTGCTACTTGATACTCACTTTCCAGGCAGCTCTAATATTACCGGCAAGTACAGCCTTAACAGGTCACATGCACAGCTAACTTACCCTCACGGTCTGATAACTAGGGACAAGCTGACTTGGGCGCTACAAAGCTTCAAACCTTTCAAGTCCGCAGGACCAGACGGCATAATACCTGCCGAATTACAAATGTCAGCGGATATCATCCTGCCTGTGCTGGAGATGATCATGAAAAGCAGTCTAAATCTGGCTTATATCCCCAGGGCTTGGAGAGAAGTAAAAGTGGTTTTAATACCCAAGGCTGGCAAATATTCCCATGTCAGTCCAAAGGACCTCAGACCTATTAGTCTATCTTCATTCCTCCTCAAAACGCTGAAGCGATTGATTGATATCCACCTTCGTATGCACATAAACCCGCAATTGCTGTCTACAGCTCAACATGCGTACTGTAAGGGAAAGTCGCTGGAAACCGCTCTTCATTCCTTAGTGCGCACAATCGAATACTCTCTCCATCACAAGGAGTATACCATGGTTGCTTTCCTCGACATAGAAGGCGCCTTTAACAACGTTAACACATCCGCAATCGCAAATGCACTGACAGAACTGAATGTGGATAACTCGCTTGGTGAATTGATCAATCTACTGCTAACTAGTCGGATTATCAATTCAAAACTGGGCGTGATATCTGCTAGAAGGTCTGTCAGTCGAGGGACGCCGCAAGGCGTTGTTCTTTCTCCCCTTCTCTGGAACTTGGTGGTGAACAAACTACTGATAAACCTGGAAGGGGAGGGCTGCAGAGTGATTGCCTATGCGGATGATGTTGCTATTGCCGTCCCTGGAAAACACCTCAACACAATAAAGGAACTCCTGCAAAACGCTCTGAACAAGCTAACGAGATGGGCTAATCGGTGCGGACTGGGAGTTAACCCCCACAAAACCGAGCTTGTCCTCTTTTCCAGGAAATATAAAATCCCATATATTGTCCCTCCCTCTATTAACGGTACAAGCTTAACTTTCTCTGACGAAGCAAAATTTTTGGGAATAATCTTCGATAGGAAGTTAAGCTGGAAACCCAATATACAAGAAAGAGTCAAGAAAGCTACAGTAGCACTTTTCTCTTGCAAAAAAGCCATTGGCAACAAGTGGGGTATACAACTCCACATTACGCATTGGCTATATACATCGGTGGTAAGACCAATTCTTACTTACGGGGTGGTTGTCTGGTGGACTGCTCTAGAAAAAACTATAAACCGCGACAAGCTGGGCAAAATCCAGCGTTCAGCGTGTCTGTGCATTAGCGGAGCACTTCGTACTACCCCCTCCGCGGCTCTGGACATTCTACTACACCTGATACCCCTTGACATAACAGCGGCATGTTCCGCTGTCCGCTTAAAAGCTACTTCGCAGTGGACCAATAAGAATATTGGCCACTCCATTATTCTAGACTCCTTTAAGTCTCTACCCAAAAACATAGACTACACCATACCCCGTTTGCAGTTCGGAAAAAACTTCCAAATCACCATTCCTTCCAGATCATTCTGGGATGATGATGCATTTGCGGATGATAAATCGATCCACTTTTATACCGATGGATCAAAAACTAGCGACGGGGTAGGTGGTGGCGTTTTCTCAGAAAAGCTAAATCTTAGCCTCTCTTTCCGTCTTCCTGATTACTGTAGCGTGTTCCAGTCGGAAATTTTGGCGATAAAAGAAGCCCTGACGTGGCTAAAGAGGAATGTGATATCCTTAAAGGCTATCCGTATCTTCTCAGATAGTCAGGCCGCGATTAAGTCCCTGGGCTCAGTCTCGTCAAATTCCATCATAGCCCAAGATTGCCGCTCATCTCTTTCGGAGATGGCAGAGCAGTTTAATATTCACCTCTGTTGGGTGCCGGGACATAGGGACATTCCAGGTAACTGTAGGGCAGACGATCTCGTCAAAAAAGGAACCACATTACCTCTCTCACCTGATAAAGGTTCCCTAGGTATACCAATCGCTACTTGAAAGCTCTTGTTTGAGCTATCTGCAATCGAGAGAACAAACCTTAGGTGGACAAGTAGCAATACATGTCTTGCGACTAAGCGGATCTGGCCAAAGCTGGATCTGCGATGCCCTAAGTGTCTAATCTCTGTAAACCGACTGCATATTAGCTCCACTATAGGTGTTATCACAGGACACTGCTTAATAGGCAGGCACGCATCCAGACTCGGTGTGTGCTCAAACGACTTCTGCAGAAGCTGCATGGACGAGGAGGAGGAGCAGACTGTACTTTCGCGCTTCATAAGAAGCTCCTACTGGTTCAACGAGCAGTGAGGGTAATCCCGGTACCACAATGGACCTATCATTGGTCTAAGTGTGTTGGCTTTAGCTGACAGCCACGTCTACCTAACCTAACCTAACCTAGTATTTTGAATTTAAACTGCCATGTTGATCCTTACTCCAAAAAATGAAATACCGCACAAGTGCAACGATGTGCACAACAAAATAATTGCAATACAGCACAACTGCAATTACTAATTTTAATTAACATAATTTTGAAAATGAAATTTATTAAACAGATACTTACTAAAAATACTGAATGACGTGTTTTTTCTTTTAGTTCAAACTCTAAGCAACCCTTCGTAAAACAGTTTTTTGTTCCTCCTGAATAATTTGGGAAATGTCAGTTGTGCGGTATTCTCATGCACACGACGATATCGCACCCTCAGTGCAAAAGACCGATAAGTCCAAAAATTTGATTTTTGAGTTAATGATGAGGAACTGTTGGTCTCACAGAAACCTTTAATTTACCTTGGCGTTCCTATGTTCAAAAAATAACTATGATATGGCCATAAATCAAAAAATTGCACTATTATAAGTTTCGAAGTAGCTTGCATTTTAAAATGCAAAACTGAGCTAACACGAAATGTTACACTATTTTTCACCTCATAAGTGACATTATTCCAGAATAATACCGACGCAATCCAAAATGACTCTAATAACCAAGTTTATTTTTCCTGTTTTAAATTAAAAATCTATTCAAGAAAGCGACATTACTAAATATTCCCTTCTACTATTCAACTCTAAAGACTCTTTTCCAAGTGCAAAACAGATACAAAACAAAAAAATTTCAATCCTTCTAATGCAATACACCGATAAAACAAAATATCTCTACATTTCTCCTTAAATTTTTCTGTGCTAAAGAACGACAAGTGGCAAAAAACATCATTTTTTCAATCGAAGAAAGCGATATGTCAAAATTTGGCGGGACTTTTCATTATTCCAAGACTTATTTTCTGAAAGTCTTGTGAAATATTTTGTGAGTTGGTCGTGATAACATTTAAAGTGCATTATAAAATTAATAAAATGGGAAATTCTCGCGGTTTAGCTATTTTGAGAAGGGTAAGAGAATGTTCAATTAGTCTACAAGGAAATGTTAAAATTCAGAAAGGCTAATTTTTTAGTGTGCAAATTCAAGATCATTACAAAATTTTGTCGAAGGCATAAGGAAAAATATTAACAAGGTACCTTCTTACCACTTTTGTGCTCTGTGCATGTGGGTATATTTTTGAAATTCAATTTTTTCCTTATAATAGGAGTCTGAAAATTGTAATAATCATCAAAATGTACAACAACAGGGAGAATTAAGTCATTTGTTTGAAATTATAGACACTTCCAATTCGGAGACTTATACCCTAGGCCCGGCAATAGTCGAAGTAGAAAAGATGGAAAAGAGTGTTTTTTTTTAATTTAAGTACTACGAGTAGTTTTATCTACTCGTATTTACCATCATGTACAATTCTAGGTTTGAGAGAGAAATTGAGATGTACATTGTTTATGAATTGGAGGTAGAGTTGAACAGATAAATAAGTTGTTCAGGAGGAAAGATCACAATGATATTCCTTGTGTTCGAATCTCCCAGACAGCAGAGAACAGACAGACAGTACTGACTGCTGGAATAAGTCCAGAAAGTGTCGCTTGAAACGACGATTTTTTCGTGGTCGAGGACCCACAGGAGAAAGTGGATTTGCTGGGCGCTTGTTTCGAGGCCGTGTATACGGTGAACAATCCTGTTCGCCGTAACCACGACATTGAGAATAGGGCTCTAGTGAGCCACTTCTATCTGCGCACCGAACTTGAGAATTGGCGATCTGAGAATAACGGATTCACCGTGTTCACAGATGAAAACCATGCTAATGCAGTTGTCGCCAATGGCCGAGATGCGTCGCACTTGTTCGTGTCGAAGGATGATCTTCTATGCATCTTCGAGTCACTAAAGAATAAAAAGTCGGCGGGGATGGATGGTGTCCCAAACGTCGTATTGAGACACCTGCCTCTGGAGGCTGTAGATATTTTCACCACGTTGTTTAACAATGCGTTGAATAATGCACATTATCCGGCGCATTGGAAGGTAGCTGTGGTACACCCTATCCTGAAAAAAGGTAAAGATAGGACGAACCCTGCCAATCTCCGGTCAATTAGCTTGCTTCCGAATATTAGCAAGGTCTTTGGAAAGGTTGTCAATAGAGCTCTGTTAAAGTGGGTCGAGGACAATAACATAATTCCGGACAACCAGTTTGGTTTCAGGGCGAGGAATGACACTATTCATGCCACGTCGAAACTGGTTTCCGACATTCAGTGGAATAAATGCAAGAATCAATGCACGGGTGCTTATCTGGTTGATTTTGAGAAGGCTTTCGACACCGTATGGTTAGAGGGACTTTTCTACAAGTTGACCAGGCGAGGGATGCACAAACCTTTGCTATATGTAATTTATAATATGCTTATGGGAAAGAAGTTCGTTGTCAAATGTGGCAATGTGACTTCGAGCAGAGTCTTTGAAATTAAAAACGGTTTACAGCAGGGGGCGGTCAATTCTCCGATCCTGTTTAACATTTACACGAGTGATCTGGTAGGTTCACTCAGACATGCTATAGCGTATGCCGATGATTTGGTGGCATACAGATCAGGTCCTAAAATCGAGGTCATTAATATCCTTTTGCAGCGTGACTTCGATCAAATTAAGCGATATTGCGACGACTGGAAGTTGAAAATCAACTTTCAGAAGACGGAAACAATCTTGTTCAGAACTCCATTGGCTGGGGCCTCTAGGGATACCAAAAAAAACTGGAAGAAATTTGCCATTATTGGACAAAATGGGCAGGCATTGGCGGTGAGAAGCGTAGTTAGATAATATCTAGGTATCTGGCTTGACCGGTATCTATAATTCGATACACATATAGTTGTTTGTCTTGCTGGGGCCAAGAAGGCTTATGCTCTGACAAGAAGACTGTTTCATAGCGATCAACTTGACTCCAGAGTGAAGGTCATTTGCTACGTGGCCCTTATAAGGCCGATCATCGCTTATGGTTGTCCATTGTCGTTTAATATAGCGCCTAGTTATATGGAAAAGATTCGGGTTTTGGAGAGACAATGTCTTAGGACCTGTCTCCAGTTGTTCCGAACGCCTGAATCCAACTATATAAAATACTATCCCAACAAGGTCCTATACGATGGGGCTCAGTTGAATAGGATTGACAATTTCCTCATTAAGGTGACTCGAAGGCACGTTGCAAGGGCGATGGCCAGCGACAATAGTCTGATCTTTGGGGCTTACTACCCCAATGAAATGTACATAGAGAGTACGCTCCGGTCTGGCTTTATCCCGCCGGAGGCATTTATCCATATTGATGCAAAAGGGCTGGTACAGACGAGGGATGGTATCTCGGTATTATACCACCGCTTTCGCAGCGCGAGAGATAAGCGGCTCATCCGCGGCGAGGACGTCGCCAGTGCTCATGAGCTCCTCCGTTTTAGTACCGCAATAGCGGAGAGGGATAAATTCGATACAGAAAAACAATTTGCCGAATTTTGGTGGCTTTTTGAGGGGGGGGGGGGGGGGGGGGGGGGGGTCAACATGCCCTCCCAAGACGGTGCGTTACTCTAGGTAACATCCTCTTAGTTTATAAGTTAGATTAAGTTAGCTAGGGCGTTTCTGGGAGAGGCCGGGCTCGTCAACTTGTGGTAGTGCTTCCGGGAAAAGATTGATGCTGTAAGGCTCAGTTAGCTCAGGGTAGCGCGTGTGCACGTTGACGACTGCCAGGCGCTCGGAAAGCAATTGGGATTTTGAACATTTGTTGCGCAAGGTAACGAGTGCTCAGAATCCTAATTATAGTTAGAATATGTTAGGTAGTTTAAGTAAGTAGAATAGGTAGTTTGTAGTTTGTTTTATATAAAAAATATAAAATCTTAATAATGATACCGAGTTTTAATTGATTTTCTCGACGAATACATATATGTAAGATTAGTTTGTAAATAGTTTTTAGGCCGAAAGGCAATAATTATAAGATATAGTTAAGTTTAGGGCGTCCGCATAAGGACCAATAAATAAGAATAAGTATCCTGTTAATTTTAAGTTAGATTTAATCATTTTTGTCTAGTACGTAAGTTGATATTCAGTAACAATTAAAAAATGAATTTAAAAGTAAAGTAAAGGAGGTAGAGTTGGAAGCTGAGATTGCCCCTTTTGTTGAGGCTGAGAATGGAGCTGAGGCCGTTGTTCACCTTTCGAAGAAGATGTTCAGGTTGATGAAGGAATCATTGAAGAAGAAATAGAATTGAGTTGGGTCTTATCTAAACAAAATCGTGCACCTTTAACAGTTTTATTTTATTCTTAAGGTCAATGACAAAGTTCTTACAAGAAAGCGTGGCCGAAACACCTTAACTGGACACGAAACATTAATAACTTAAAACGAGCTATAAAGCCAAGACAACGGGTTGTTGTTTTCAATCCAGATCTGTGCAAGTGGGATGCAATAACATGTTCTTATAAATGCACTTTCAATTTTACTGACATGCAACGGAAACACATTCTAAAAAGTACTTGGGGTACGCATCGAAGCAAAGGGTGGTTATCAATAACAGAGTCCAGGGAGTCTAGCCAAAATACCGATGTACAGCAGACAAGAAGGTGTGTCAAACGGACGAAAAAACAAAAGTGATTTGCATAGACTTGCAAGGCGTCATTTCTGTGCCATGTGGCGATGTTTCATCATTTTTCTATAAAAGGAGACTGCTTTGCTTCAACTTCACCATCTTGGAACTGTATTCAAAAAAAGGCTTTTGTTATTTCCGTCATGAGGGCATACACGGAAAGAATTTTTTTCTAAACTGGAAGTAGAAATTTCTTGAATCAAGAAAATAAAGTACGGTTCTGGTCCAAGCCATTTATTTCTTATTTTAAACATTTTCTGGGAACGATTCAAGAATGAGAACAAACAGGACAACGTAGAAAATTATTCTTGATCCAAGAAAACCTTTCCTAAATTAGAAATTTGACGTCAAGAATTATTTTCTTATATCAAGAACTTTTTTCTTAAATCGTGCATATTTATTCTTTTTCAAGAAACTGTTTGTTTAATAATATATGTGCCGTCAAGAAATATTTTCTTATATCAAGCACTTTGTTCTAAGATCATGCAGAATTATTCTTGATTCCAGAAACGATTTGCTAAATTAGGTATGTGACCTCAAGAACTTTTTTCTTACATCAATAACATTTTTCTAGAATCCAGCAGAATCATTCTTGATCCCAGAAAACATTTATTGAATACGAAACGTGTCCCTAAGATTTGTTTGCTTGCATCAAGAACTTTTTCTGAAATCTTGCAGAATCAATCATATTCCCAGAAACGATTTATTGATTTCGAAATGCGACCCCAAGAAGTTTTTTCTTACATCAGGAACTTTTTTCTGAAATCCTGCAAAATTGTTGTTGATCCCAGAAACGATTTGTTTATTACGAAATGTGACCCCAAAAACTTTTTTCTTACATCAAGAACTTTTTTAATAAATCGTGCAATTCAATTTTCTCATATTGAATAATATTTGCAGGAACCGCTCCATAAAATAAGAATGCTTTATTTGATTCGACATGAAAATCGGAAGCCGATGTTTCTCAAACTTGGGATGATCCAACGAAAGTATTTCTAATATCAACACCTTACTCTTTGATTGTGCAGATTTTCATAGAAAACACAAAAAAATAGTAATTTGTTTCTATCATCAAGCCATTTTCTTTATTAAAGATATAACTTCAATAACAAAGAAACCTAGCCCGTGTAATGGTATACATACAGGTGTAAACCAATACTTGATCATCAAGTTTGTACATTATCTGAAATGAAAAAATAGTAATAAAACGTAACGTACCTACAGTTGTGCATTTTTTATTATTTAAAAAAAATAATGTCTTATTTACATAATTCATAGTTCATAATATGTAAATAAATGTTCATTTTCTCAATTTCTATTTATTACAATCGCATTACAATTTTTAAGAATTAGGCGCAAATTTACATTTGTAGTCTTATATTTGTGTGACTATTATAAGTCCTATTATATAACGGTTATCAGTTTATAATTTTTATAGTCGTTGTACTTAATTAAAGAACCAATGATTTTTTATATTTAATGACCTGGTCTTTGGGCCTAAAAGTTCGTTTTGGAAACTTGTTTTATTGTTAATTAATTGTCGGTTAAAACAATGGTTTTTCTTTTGTTAAAATTATTATCATTGAAAAGTAATTCGGATTTCGGTTTATCAACGACTGACTAACTACTACCGACACTTTTCACTGAAAATTCTTATAAATATCGACTGGATAAAAAAGTATTGAATGAATTTGTTTGTATATTAGGTACATTCAAATTGTTCTCCGTGTAAATAAAGAAAAACATTTTTCCAGTTTCCAATTTTTTAATGAACTGTAGAATTGTGGAAAAGCATAATAATTATAAATAATAATAAATTAAATTAAATTGTTTATCTCACCAAAATCTATAAGAATTGGAAATGAAAGCATCTGTTTTTAATTAGCTGAATCTAGCTATAACACACTCAAAACAAATTGAATGAAGCTAAAAAACAAAAAATATGAATACATATTGCATCTACATTATATTTATCATTCGAACATGTAATGCAAGGTTCAGTTAAGTTCTGAGCAATAAAACGTATTAATAATTATTATAGAAAAATCATTGATTGTAAAATTTGTGTGATGAGTGTATAACACTTATACATAGGTACCTACTTAGTATTACATATTTCTTTTTTTAAAAACTTTTCGTCCGTCTGGTAAAGTACTTATTACAAATGGTTTAGTATATATTTCTTCGGCTTTTATCATTTTAAAATTTTCATTTTCCTCTCCGACAATCTCACAGCAAAAATGATCATCGTGAGAGTCTATTATGACTTGAACCAAAATAAAAAATAGTTCTTCTTCTTGAACAATAATGTTACAAATTCGGAATAACTCTTCTGAAATCAAAAGATTGAAGTTCTTCTTGTAATCTGTTCCTCTAAGATTTATTTTCGATGTTTGATAAACTTGGAATACATCAACGTCAAAAGGGAATGTTACAAATTTAAAAAAGAGCTGTTCCTTTATATTTAGGAATTCAATTCGTCTATATATAATAATATCTTTGTCATAAGCAAATTCATTAATTTTGGATTTTAAAAGAAAGTGACTAAATTTCATAGCACACTTTTTGGCTAAGGACAATGATACATTTCTCCTAGATGAAGTGGCGTTGGTATAATTTTTCATTTCCCTGTTCTTAGATTCAAATCGCATACACCATAATCTTCGAACTGGCCCTGAATATTTAATAATGGTACTATAATGAACTAGAAAATGATGTTTCGGTTTGAGTGTGTCATTAAAAACAGAAATATATGAAGAATGATGCATTTGAATTATTTCATTTAAATGCGTTAGATCCTGAAGGCTAAATTTGTCAGACAGTAAAAACTGTACCAATTTCTCTAAGACACAGACGTATTTCCATGCAGGATCATTATTGGAAACAAAATCTCCAATAAAATATGTAAAATAATTTAAGAATGTCAACGATTCGTGGGATGAAAAATGCAATTTTTTAGACTTAAGATGTTGCACTTTTATTTCCTCGCATCTGTTTCTGATATCAATTTCTCCATATGGGAAATTGCGAAAACGGTAATTTAAAGTTTCTAAAGAAAAAAAGTTCTTGTTTATGAAATAATTGATGGAATTGACAAGACCATATTTAATGACACCTTCAAGAATGTCATGCATAAAATCTACAGAGTAATTTGAAACTACGTGAAATGTATTAATAGAATTAAAAATGGAGTTTTCGTATATCCCCGTTTCGTTATAATCATTTAAAATCACATTTTGATTGTAACTGTGAAAACTTCGTAGTTTATGTTTCTTTTCTAAAATCATAAAATGAGTTTCTGTTTTTCGTACGTGACAAAATCTGCAGAAGAATGTATGACTAAAACTTCTTGAAAATCCTAAAAGGCAATTTAAGGCCAAATTATCTCCAATAACAAGACCAAGTATAAAATACACCTGTGTTTGACCATCTGGGGTTTGTACTGTCACACCCCTTGTTTCTAATTTTTTATTAACGTCAATCAGTTTAAACACAGCTGAGTCATTTCCAAATGTTTTAATAAACTTTGATTTGACAAACATAGCCGCAAAAATATTCTCTAATGTAGACACTCGACATGATTTAGGAACAGATGGAAAATTATAGTAAAATGCTGATATAGACTGTGTACCAGTATGATTTCCAATTGGGTCATTAACCTCAAAGTCATCGTTATACAAAAAATATGGTATAGTTGTTTTCCCCACATAGCCTTGAGTCTTAGATTTCCATAGATCACCTTGGATGTAATTAGAAAAGTCTGATTGGTTTGATATATCATTCATATAGCTAACTGTATTCTGCAACATTTTGGGAAGCTCGAAGAAAGACTTCATTTGGAATTCTATATCCAATATTGTTCCAGTAGAATTTACTTCGTCTACATACGGAACTCCTAGTCGCATCACTTCTCGAATCGAATTCGAAACTGAAAATTGTTCAGGTGGACTTGGACTCATCAGTTTTACTTCACACAACTTTTTAATAAGTTTGTGCTCAGTATTTATGCTTTCAAATAAATTGGAGCAAAATTGAAACACATTCAGTATTTCCGGTTTCTTATCATGAGACACATTTTCCAAAATGATAGATTTTATTATTGAAATAATTGTTGACCAAATATCCGAACAGTTTTTTATAATGTCTTCAATTTGCTTATTTGTTAATGTGCTTTGATTATTTAGTTTAAGAACAAAACTTAAAGCTAAACTTGAAAGATTCTCTTTCCAAATTTCTGGCTCTAAAAACAGTTTTCCCTTTTCCTGTGAAGATGAAGAAGCTGCAGGATTTACCGGAGCAACATGACGATCAGTCTCATTAGTAATTTGTTTAACAATATTTTCAAATTCATTTTCAATTACTTTGTGAGCATTTTTTAAGTTTTTTTTGAAGGAGCTAAATGTTTGAAATGTTTGCGGACAGTTGCCTTGGGCACATTTGAATGTTTTTATATTTTTTAAGGTGTGTATAAACTTGTAATGACATAGAAGAATATCTACTGTTTCAAATCGTTTTAAGCAAATATGGCAGTTCATTTCGTTTTTTGTATAATGAAAGGATATGTATAATATCTAGTGTATGCATTTATACACACTTTATGGTGCTTTCATCAATTGATTGATGGAAAATATTTATGCAATACATATAAACAATGTTGTTTTAATACATTTTTGTTAAACTGGTAATTATAACGGTAAATCTTTCACACATTTTATGGTGTACATGTATACCTTTGTAAAAATCGAAGTAGTTGATGGCAGGAACCAAAAATGTGTTCAATTGTTTTTTGTAATGTTTGAAATAACGTAAATTCTGATAAAACTTTACTGATTTCTTAAGGGTACTCCTAATGTACTTAGAAGTCCTGATACGCCAGGAGATATATCTTGTTCGTTTTTTAAAAAAAAGGATTGTATGAACTGCCAAATGAACTTGCATTCGTCCTGATATTTTAAGTCAAAAACGTAAGTTATTTTAAAAGCACAAGAAAGGGCATGGATAAAGTTATCAAATTTATACAAAATATCATCGTACACTGTATAGATACCTAAATTTTCAGCTTCGCCTTCTATGATGGTGATGTATGTTTGGCATTTTAATTCAGGAAACTGAAGGTACTTCTGCTTCCTCTGCTCTATTGCGCGATGAAGGTCGCTTGCTGATTGCACTCGTAGTATGAGCGCAGCCTGACTGTCCGGTATACTGTACTTCCAAGTCGTTTTGTCTTTTCCCTTTGTTTTTCCAGTGGGGGCAATAACGTGGTGCAGAAAATCGACTACCTGAATGTCTCTTCTGTTTGTGTATAAATAAAATAAAAAATGTAAAACATATCTACGATAAAATAAACACATGTATTTGTAGATTCACCTTTCTGTTTTAGAATGCAGTCTTCTAATTTCATTTTAAGTTTTCCTTTAAAAAGTGAGCATACCACCGTTGTAAAATTTGTCCAGCCATTTACTAGTCGTAAGCTATGTTCAAAATTAGTTTCGTAGTCAATGTCGACCTAAAATATATACATAGATACATGTATTAAAAAAAGGGTAACGTATTTTATGGAGAATGAATATTAAAATCAAATTACCAGTCTAGAACCTGAAGAACATTTGTATAATGGCCACTCGGCTATTAAATCCGAAAGATTTGAATGCTGATTTCGAAATGATGCCAATCTTAGTTTGGAGGTTTGTTTCCATTTTTCTTCAACTGTGATCCAAGGATTCGTAAAATGTTTCAACCAAATTTTATTTTCCTCGTATTCTTTAATATCTAGATCGCCACCAGCATCAATTTCTGCACAAACTTCTAAAAGGCGAGCCTTCTTTTTTTTTGTTTTGCTTTGGAAATAACCCACGCCGTCTTAAGTTGGATATAGTGTTCTTGTATTTATGGTAGAGACGCCCAGCTCTTCCCCGTTCAGTCACCTCAAAATAATATTCCTGCGTATAAATATTATTATGTTTTTATTTAACCCGAGATATGCATGCACTTGTTTAGAAGTATCTTAAGGAGTGATTC
Source organism: Portevinia maculata (assembly GCA_949715645.1). Classification (NCBI taxonomy): domain Eukaryota; kingdom Metazoa; phylum Arthropoda; class Insecta; order Diptera; family Syrphidae; genus Portevinia; species Portevinia maculata. The sequence continues at coordinate 88,895,096 of OX454526.1, forward strand.
TGGGAATATTCTGAGAAAAAATCAGTTTACGGGTAAGATATATTTCCAATATTCAATAAGTACAGAGGATTTAAGGACATCCTTACTTTAACACACCATGGCTCACGTCATGAGTCAAGAGATATCCAATTTCTAAAAATTTATTATTTGCTGCTCATAAAATTCTTTAAACTTTCCTCAAAGAAATTCGTTTTTAATTTTCAATTATTTTTATGATTGTATTTGCAAAAGAGGTACATATCATTATGCATTTTTTTTTAAATTGACCTAAAAATTTAATATGAGCAGGAAAAAAACTAATTTTTAAAAATTGGATATCTCTGAACTCAGATAACAAAAGAATTTACTTTAAATTACAAAATATTGATTATTATATCTTCTAAAAGCCAAGTATAAAATAGCTTCCTGACAGTAATTATGAGCGGAGCTATGAAGCCTAACGTGAGCCAGGGTGGGTCAAGGTAAAGATCTTCTAAGACCTCTGCATAACCGATTTTTTCTCAGAATACATTCCAAAATCACACCTTAAGATACTTTCAAACAAGTAAATAGCAATGTTGACAATAGATTTCACTTCATTTGACAGAAATAAAATATTTGTTGTATCTTGAAGTCTTGTGGACGGTAGAAGTGAAATCCACTTTCAAAAATGTAAAGACGCAAATGTTCCAACCTTTCTTTCGTTATTAAAGGCGTTTGAAATCTCGTCTACAAGTCTATAGAAATCGATGTCTTTCATAAACATTTGGTTAGCTGCATAGCAACGTACAATGTCGTCAAGTAGGGTGTCTCGCAAATCATTTGTAAGGACATTACCATTACCTTCATACGCTTGCTTAAGCATACGCCCTTTAGAAGAAACTAAGTATTCTGAAAGACTCTGCAATAAAAAACAAAGCACATGTTATAGATTATCTGAAATTAGTTATTTAATATTAATAGAAATTATGCCAAAATTCACATACATATTATTTATAGTGGAATACATTTTAAAATATACATCGCAATCAGGAAAACAAAGAAATAATAAGCAACGCACTTAGTATTTTATTTAGATTGTTTCCCTAATGCGACGCGTGTTTTTAAATATAATCCACAAGTAAGGATACGTAAATCTGTCAACATTTTTATTAATATTTTTCATAACTAATTGCAGTTAATGACTGTCTGACCATGGACGTTAATTGAATCTTGGGCTTCAGCCCTCTTAAACTGTTTAGGAAGTATCCGTAAAAAACGGTTTCTAATTACATAATATGTATGTATCTATTTAATAAACCAAGTGCATTAATTTTCTGAATTGTATTTGATGTATAGGAATAGAGCTTTCGAACAAAATTAAAAATGCCTTACAAATCCTTTAAATTCATTCGCAACGCTGCTGGTGTGTGACGTCGTTGATCTTCCTTTTTCGGACAAACGAGGGCTTGCTTGACTACCATCAGGGCATTCAACATTCGAAACTATCCAGTCTTCTATAAGAGATTGATTCCAAAAATACCCCTATGGTTTTTAATTTTTTTATTAATTTTATTATTTATTAATTTTAATTTATTGCAATACAACCTTTTCAAAGTTTGTATCGGCCTTAACAAAAACAACCTAAGAATCCTAACAGGCCTCCTCACGGGGCACTGCAGACTCAAGGAGCACCTGAGGAAAATGGGCATATCGGAGGACGGGCTCTGCAGATTCTGCAGTGAAACCGCCGAAACTCCAGACCATATACTGGAATCCTGTGGGGCACTGACCCACAAAAGGATGAAACATTTGGGCAGGCACCAAATAACAGACAAGGACATACAAACCATGGACCCACAGCTCATTCTCAGATTCATCAAAGAAACTTGGACGCTGTGCTCTAAGGAGTGTGACCTGCCAAGGATAAATCAGAGCAATACCTCGACACGCTTCACAAAGAAGTATCTAGAGAGGGCTCTGAACGAGGGCATGCACCTCTCCGAGGCACAAGCAAGGGGACACAATAGACCAATAGGTCGCAGTGTAATATACCCTAACCAAATATTATTATTATTATTATGCTCATGTGTAAATATTTTCAAAATCCGCCCACTGATACGCCCACAATAAATTTTTTTTTTTTGAAAATTCAAAGTTTGAGCTAGGGAGCTGAAATTTATAATATATACTCTCTAGGGGCCCTTTATGCTCATGTGTTAATTTTTTTTAAATCCACCTACTGACACGCCCACAATTAAATAAAACAATTTTATTGAAACACCCAAGTTTGAGCTAAGAAGCGTTTTTTTGATAAAATCCTTTAAATGTTATATAACAAAATATGTAGAGCGTTCTTAACAATTCAACCATACTTAGACTTTTGTCACGCCCACTTATGAGGGATAGAAATAAGAATAGGGTATCCAACAGTTCGCCCAAGCGGACTGTAGCCCGTCCCTATGTTTAATGATCTTTTTGATCTCAGTGCATTTGAGTCCGAGATTGTTTAAATTGTCTTTCAATACACTTGGATATATATCACCCATACCATGCAGCACTACTTTTAAACTTTACCTTTGAGATCGTGAGTGAAGAACTGACAGTTCTCTTCTTTTAATTTTGCAAGTACTGAATTGTACGAATCAATTGTCTCACATTGGATTTTGATATCGATCGATAGTTTTTTAATGAAATATTCTTTAACATTCAGGGAATTCATCAGATTATGCAAAAATTCACTTGTCTTTTGCAGAATTTTTATTGGGGGAACAAACACTTATTTGAACACTTCATTTGGCGAAATTATTTCGTCCATATCTTCCATGTCACTATCCGGCAGACTTTGTAAGGGACTCCAGTAATTAGTCCTGGAGTCCTTCTTATTTGAAGTCATGTTTATATTGTTACGCGATCTTTTACCAGAGGATGAGGTCCTCGATATCAGGCGATTTCTCGCGCTTGGCAATTTTGAGAATTTATTAGTAGAGTATCGAGAAGTCAATTAGCTAAGACGTCCAGCAAAGGCAAAAGTTCCGGAATGACTGAGGTTAGTGTTTTTAGGCCACTGAAATCCGATTGAAAAAAAAACCTGATTGGCAATCAACAAATTTGGGCCACACATTAACAAAAAGAAACTTCTGTCCCCTTTTGAATGATGCAATTATAAGAAATAAGGATATGGTGGCTACCATATAAAACAGATTTAAGAAATCCACACTGTTTTATTTTATAAAGTCAAAAAAGGACTAAAACTACAAAACGTTTGTGTCCGGATACTAACAAAAAAGTGTCCGGAAACTAAATTCTGTTGTACGGATACTAGTGAAAATCGAACTTTGTCGAATTTATTTTTTATAAATAATCATAATGCAAAATTTGAAAAAAAAAAATGTAAATGTTTTATTATTTAAAAATATCGCTATTCTTACAAACACTAAAACTTTTTGCGAAAACTTGAATAGTAAGAAAACGACTGGAAGTCAAAGTTAACAAATATGTTAACTTTCCGGATACAAGGGAGCAGCATGCCCTCCCATTCCAATTAATGCATTGAAGGGGTCTACTTGTCATACTTCGGAATTTTGGATTTTTTGGGGTTTCTGCACAACCCCAACCCCTTATATTCATTCATCAATCTTCAAGTAAAACCACCTAAATACTCCAAATTCAATTTTTAAAAAAACAGTCCCCTCCCTCTCCCAATTATGAAAAATTCTTGTATTTTATCCATCCACAAGAATCCGTTACTATTATGCGGCTCCAACTTTATCGTATTCTCCCCGCTAATTGCATTAAATTCGGTGAAATATTCCGAAAATGTGTTAAAATTTCTTGTGGATTTTAGATCCTGTGCGCAAAATCATAAAATTCCACTTTCGAAGTGGGGAACTTCTGCAAACGAAAAGTGTCTGCTTTTCAAGGACTTAATATCTTCCGAAGCATTTTAGTACGTTTATGTAGTTTCGCACATATCTTAGTTTTCTTCTCTCTTTTTTACTAAAATAATTATTGTAACTCTCGCTTTTATGAACTGTAGTGCTGCACTTTTAGGTCAGTTTAGGTTGAATAATATTGGGAAAATAATAATAAGTTATTGTTTTATCTTATCGAACTAGTTTCTGCCATAAACTCTCAATACCACATTGATTTCAACTAAGAAGTTTCGGTGCATGAGTAGCAGAAGTGCTCTTTAATCGGAATTGGAGAAAATGGTTGTACGCTATACCCTCTGAAAGGGGAGTAATTTTCACAACCAATGTGCTGGGGAAAGCGTGAGCATGAACATGTGAAAAGAGTGAAAATTATGAAGATTGGTGAAATTGCCTTGCCATAAGACATGTCAATAGCCAGATTAAATACGATTTGGGTTTTTAGTATAGGACGTTGGCTGGAACGTGTCGGTCGTTGCCGTTATACTTTTTCCTGTTTTCTATCTCCGATAATACTGTTAATCAACAATTTCTTGTCGCCTCTGTTTTTTTAAAAAAAAAATTGTTTATTTCTCAATTTAAGTCGACAATTTAACTAAAACTCGCCTTCTAAAGCAAACTCGAATCATCATTTCTCGAAAGCACGTTTATCGAAACTGGATTACGAAAAAGAGAAAAATTAATAGAAAAACGGATGTGATAACAAAAAAAAGGTTTTTGCAAGCAATACGAGACTCCTAGTGAAACTAGTGAAATTTTTATATTCTTATTACCGTTCAGTTCTTTCCCTAAAATGAATAATATCTAGATATATAAATGTTAAAAAAGAAAATCCCTAAAGTTTAAAAAAGTGCTGCAGTAGATTGCCTAAAAAGGATCGACGGAAAGGAAAAAAAAATTGCATTGTTATGATTTGTTATTTGCACATGATGAAAATTATGCTTTCTGAATATTTGTAAATCTGTGCGGCATCACCGAAGGATAACAAGCAAAGTACGTACGTATATGTATTTAGGATGGAGCACTGTAGTAATGGTTACACAAATCCGCCCAATGCCATTTGCTGTCCATGCTTTTATTTAGCTTTCTTGATTCTTCTGCCTTGGTGAGGGTTGATGGTGGCGTGCGAGGGATGATAATTAACATTTTTATTTTTGTTCTTCGTTGATGTTTCGAAACTTTATCTTAACGGATTGTATGTGCAGGGTGTGCGGTTGGATGACGTGGGTAGATGGATGTTTACCTCTGACTTTTAAGCAAACTCAATTGAAAAAATGATTTGTTTTTATCCGCTTGTTGCTTAAATACCACAAATGTTGCTTTTTTTTAAAAAGCATTTCCTGAATTTCCGCATGTAATTGTTTTTAGATAAGAATCCTCATATCCGGTGGGAGTCTGATGACGATGTGTGTGGGGGTAGAGTGGGAAATGATTTAAACGGTTTTGGTTTGTTGGGAGTGTGAGACCTACACGTGCCATTTTGGAATTGGATATTATTTATTAATTATGTATAAATTGATATTTGTTTGTAGAAGCCAAAAATACCAACAATTTAGTGATTTTTAAAATTTATTTAAATAAAATGCAATTGGTAGTGGGCTGTGCCCCATTTCCTTTTAGTAGGCATATGGCGACAATAGCGCCTACGCGCGCAATGTCATTGTGCTTAGCTCAGTTTCTGGTGGTGCTATTTAGATGGTTCTGTGTCTTCTTCCTTAGAAAACGTGATTCCTTGTTGACGTCGTTTTGCGGTGTATTTTTTTATGGGGTACTTGCTCCACCTCGCTCCTTCTGCAGTGCTTGTACTGACTGTGTTTTTCTTTTCGAACTATGAATTACTCGAATTTTTTTTTGTCGCAGCATGATTCTTATTAATTCTTCGGCATGTTTGACATGTATAACTGTGAGTTTAGTCAAAGGAATACGGCGCGGCTGTTGGAAGTGTTTTTTGCTTTGTTGGCAAATGAATTGCTTTATTATGTGATCCGAATATATTAACCCAGTTTAAACACGTGTGTATAATGTATATCGCAATTTTTTGTTCAGTGCTAAGCATGAACCCCTTGTCGATTGCTGTAGCTTTTATAAAGTAAGACACTGAGAAAGCTAGAGATTTTGTTTAAAGGACATTAACATGTTATAAACATATTTGAACCGACATTTTTTGTTTAAAATTTAGTAGTCTATTGTGCTATTTATCACTGTAGTAAACTTCCAAAATGACATTTAATTGGCAGCGGAAATTTTGTCAAAAAATCAAGTTTATTTCTTTATCTGCATGTGGAATATTTTGTATCCATCCATCCGATAGTGTTTCATTCTCGTCACATACCTACATATAAAACTCAATTAATTTATTGTATGTTGGTAGGTACCTTATTTGGCATTTTTTATTGATACACTTTTGCTAGTGACGAAAAAGTGAGAAATAAACCATAAATAATAGCCATGTTTTTGTAGGATTGAAGTTTTTGGAGTTTTTTCATGTCCTCATGAACTGAAACATTTGGAATGTTCAATCCTCCACTTCTCAATTACATACATAGGTACTCGTATAATAAAAGTGCTTAGGATTTGGATGAAAAATGGTATGGATATAGAATAATATTACGATAGGACCTTTAATTTAAGATCAACGTAATTATGTTGCCCTCATTCATTAAACATTCGCAAAGAAGCGAAGTTCAGTTTAATCTCAACTCGTGAAAAAAGGAACCACATTACCTCTTTTACCTGATGAAGGTGCTCTTGCTCTAGGTACTAACCGCTGAGCATATCTGACCAAAACTGGACCTGCGACGCTCTAAGTGTCTAATCTCACTAAACAGACTGCACATTAGCTCTACTTTAGGTGTCATTACAGAGCACTGTCTAATTGGCAAGCACACATCAAGGCTTGGCGTTTATTCAAACGGCTTCTGTAGAAGCTGCGTGGACAAAGATGAGGAGGAGATTCTTTTTACATGTCCCGATCTGTCCCATAAACGAAATCTCTACCTAGGGGCCTTCTTGCTTAATAATCTAAGGGCCTTGGCTAACAGTGATTTTAGAAGTCTATAGTGCTTCATTAAAAGCTATAAATGGTTTAACGGGTATAGGGAGGAACTCCCTAGATCCACGTGGTATCACAAGAGATTTTATATTGGCGTAAGTGTGTTGGCTGTACCTGACAAACATCTTAACTTCACCTAACATCAGTTGAATGTCTTTGATGGCTTTTTAGTACCTAATATCTTATCCTGATGCATAGTGAATTCTCTAAAATGGAAAATGTTTTAGATCTGATAATGTTTTTAAGTATGACTACAAGTTTCGACCAATAAGTTACATAAAGTGATTGATTGATTTGACTATACACTACCTCTACATAAGTAGGATACTTTTCACCTGCCCTTGGCGGGAACTAGGCTCTGATGTTTAAATTATTAAATTCCCCTTAGTAACATTTACGGATAGGTGTAGTTTTTAACTGCTCAACCGCTTCCGAAAGCTTGACAAACATACTTACTTACTTTACTTAACAGTTAACGGGGTCCCGACCCGTGAACAGTTCTTTCAAAAGAAACCAATATTAGCTCTCCTTTCCTACTTATCATCCAGCACTCGGTACCATAAAGCAGGACTGGTATGATTAAGGTTCGATAAATCACAACGGGCCGAAACTGCGGCCTTAGTGTGCCTGGGCTCACGCCCTCGCAGCCACCTTACCTAAGGTTCGATAAAGCAAGTTTTGAACCCATTTGGTTCGCTTAACCGAAGGTAATTCTCCGCCGGATCTCCACTAAGGTGTCATTCGTGGAGTTGATATTTACACCAAGGTAGACTTCTTAACTACCTCCAAGTTATTGCTATCAACATTGATGTTTTGTCCTACTCGGTGGACAGATGTTTGTTTGTTTATTGATAACATGTACTTAGTCTTGTCCTCATTTACTGTAAGACTATCCAATGCCGCCTCTCGCCTGTTCTTCAATCGCCATGAAAGCCTCTAACACGGCACTCTGGGAACGTTGGATAGGATCTTACATGCGACATTTAGCAGGGATATGTATCGATAGTCTTTTCAAGACTTAGAATCGCCTTTTTTGAAGTTGGGGCATATGAAGCGAATAGTCCAGTCATCGGCAATGATTTCTTCCACACCTTTTTTTTTATTTTTTTTTTAAATCCCAGAGCGGTCCATTGTACAGTCAGGCAAAAATCCTCCTTTTGGTGTAGAGGCTAGGGAATGGGTGGCGTATGTTGTTGTTCCCCATGGGGATTGAACCTGCACCGAACGGGTCACAAGCCAACACACTAACCTCTACACCATCGCCACCCTCAACCCTTCCACCCTGATTTGATGATTTGGTGCAAGACATCACCTCCGTATTTGAATACTTCTGGGCCTAAAGGCCCTATATGGGTCGCTGATGACTAGTATTTTCATAAATTTTCGAAGATGATTCGTGATCCGTGGTCAAGCCGATGAATTCCACAGGCGGACAAAAGTTAGCGCATTCAGTATGCCACAGCCTAACTTAGGCTCGTCCGTTGATTGTTCAAATCACTAAATATTAAGGGCGATCTTCAGATTAATACAAAACTTGTCGGCATCTAATGTAAAAACAGACAGTGAAGAAATTGGGCGCGTTCAATTTGCAAATCGACTACTAGTCACTACTATTAAAGCCTTTGTGATTGGATGAATATATCACGTGATTATCAGCTGTTCACTGAAATTTTCACCTTCACGCAAGTTAAAGAAATCAACCCTAATTCGTTAGTGAAGTAGAAATGTCAAAAACATCTGGTGCATTTGGTTTCAGATTTCGAAAAGTGCATTGTATTTATTTATTTGATTTTTTTTTATTTATTGATTTTCTTCACTTGCGTTTAGACGCCCATGATGCAGCGATAGCGCAGGAGCCAGTAGGTCATTTACAACAAATAACACTACCCTACCTAAAATCGTAATTTAATTAAATGGGGTTCAACGTATAAAAAGATTAAAATAATTTACTAAGAACTTCATCTTCTTCTGAATTTGTCATTTTAAAGTGGAACTTCTTGAAAACTTAAGTTTGGATTCTTTTTGAGAAAAATAAAAAAACATTATGTGAACTTTGACAGAGAGGTAAGGCAACTCATTCAAATAACTAGTCGTAAGTTAACTTGCAGTCGACTTGCGTTGCCTTGCAAATTGAACGCGCCCATTTGTTTGATATGCATTAACTCGTCTGACGTTTTCTTAAAAATAAGGGTGTTTGGCCATTTCCTTGCACTGTCAAAAAATGGGGGAAATTTTCAGTTTTGAAACTTCCCCACAATATTATACTTGTCATAAGGCAGTAAGGGAAAAGGGCCTTAATCTCTGTTAACATTTTTCCACAGAGCACACATTTTTTCCTCCGCCCAGATGTGCACTCGGTGTAATTCGGCTTGGTGGCAGTTTATACTGTGGACCAAATGTTATGCGTTCCTGGGTGGGATTCAAACCTTGAAACCTTCGTCTAGTAGTCCAACGCACTAACCAGTAGCCACAGCGAACTCAATTTTGGGTCCTAAGCGTAAACATCCCATCCAGGCTACCTTTTGCCTTGCCTATGGCAAAGGAACAGTATTATTTCTTTTCCCGTATTTGGTGTTAGTTTGGGTGCTGGTTTGGTCAAAGAAAGCAGTAACAGCCGAATTAATACAAATTATTTAATTTGCCTCTTATTCACAAATTAACTACAATGTGGATTAAAAGTTAATTCACCTGCTCAGTAATTAAAAACTATGTTCATGCGTTAGCTAATTATCGTTAAGTAATAAATGGTATAAAAATTGGGAATCGTTAAATAATAAATTGTATGGAGATACCACATCCAACATCCCATTTGGTTCAAAGATTGGCTGTCATTTCTAAGAAAAATACGCGAACGCTTTTGTGTAAAAAGGTGAAAAATGTCTTAGTTTGGCTTGAAAAGAAGCAACAGTTGTTTTTTTTTTGCTGGCAAACTCATAGGATTTCATCATTTGACAGTTTTCATTTTCTTACCAGCTGAAATTCTGTGGGAAGACAAATGAACGAAGGTACATTTTTCTTTCGTTCATCTTTTTACCATTTTCTCAGTACGCGAACGCGTTTGTGTAGTTTTGCACGAAAGTTTATATAAATTTACGTTTGCATATGTGTTCGCGAACAGACCTTTAATTACCCGTTAGTTCACCTACTTCGGTGAATTAGTTGCTTGCATGTTTACCAATGTCAATTAACTTCAAAAAAGTTTCTAATTAAGATTTCGCATTTAATTCATTGATTAAAGATAATTCACCCTTAATTTGCGTTTATTAATTCGGCTGTAAATGTTCTTGCTTAATACCACCTAATTCATCGGTCTATTCTATAATTTTCGTTCAAATAATATCTGGTGTTACAAGGCCTTTTAATAAACTGTTTTTGAATTGCAGTGTGAAATTTTTTTTTTCACAGTAACAAAATGAGGCCTTAGTTGAGGAAATATTTCACTTTCTATGGTTCATACTTTCCTTGTGATATTAAAAAACATGAGATGTTGTATTGAATACTTAATATGTAATAATACGGTGTAATTTCATATTTACGAAGGTACTATGGCTTTGAATGATCATTTTTATATATTTCAATCAGCAAGACAAAATACTTTCTTAGGATAGGTGAAGTGAATGTAACTATTCAATGCAAAATTATATTGTATTGCATATTTAAGATGTTTGCCCGTAATACAAAGACTTAGTCATGATATTGACCTTGATTCGTGCTTTCCATTGATGTATAAGTTATAAGTTAGCTTCATAGAATCAAAAAAGTTCTTCAACGTAGCCAGCGTAAATCATTTATGCACCCCATTTGCGCCCACGATGTTTTGTATTATTTATTTTTATTTATTTAATTAACTGACCCTGGCTTCGCTCGAGAAACAAAACTACAGTTACCTATTTGATTTTATGTTTTTTTGTTTTTTTTTGAATAAACAACGCTTGCCGCTATGTTTATTGTGGAGCAAGTCGCATGCATAGGTACAGCTCGATGTTGGACAAACAGTCACCTCTTAATTACGTATTATATCGACTACCTACACCTGACAGACTATTAAAAATAGCATTAGGTGCATATGTTGTACATAAGACTAAGTCTATTCATCTTGTCCTTTTTTGTTGTGCCTAGGTTAAGATCAGAATTAAAGGGATCGTAACTCCCCACTTTATGGCAACCCTACTGGTCCGCCGATCTGGAGTTCGCCGGTACGACCTCAATAAACATCGGCAGCCTTCCCGGTTTCGGATCACTTCGTAACTGAGCCCCTGAGGCTAATTAAATGCTGCATTTGTGTGATATAGGAGTTTTAAGGCCTGACTCATTCGCGTTTGTAAATGAACGTTGATTGCTACTGCCACTGTGACGGGATCTGTAGGATTTCTCCTTTGAACATGACGGTGGCAAATGAGCAAAATGAGCAATTGAGATATCGTGCTGACATTTTTTCCAAATGTAGTACAACTGTCGTGTTGTGCGATCCAATATCTTTGATTTGATGAAGTTTTTGATGCTTTCAGTCTTTCACTAGACAAGTCCCTTCCAATTCTAGATTCTTTAATAGGGATGATACCATGTTCAAATACGATTCTTGCAGTGAAAAGATCAGTTGTAGATTCCATATGGATATTGTCAGCAATAGAAGTGTAACTGGGGATGCAGATTTTATGAATAATTTAAAAAAAATTGAAACCGGCACTGAAATATTAAATGTTGCCTTTTTTCAACAGATTGCGAATATTGTACTTTTCTTTTTGGTGAGATTGTCATTAAGAAAAAAAAGTTCTGACATGATCTCTCTTGTTGTGATGGTATAAACTTAATAAGCGAACTTAATAAGCAAAATACTTTTATCACTGACAAGCCTAAACACTTTCGAAAAATGTCGTCCTTTAAATTAACGCTAAGAAATGAGCAGAGCTTACCTGCAAAAGTCAATTTTTGTAGGTAAAATATTGTTCTTTGGCCTCTCGTGGTCCGCGCTCTTTCTATTCTTTTCTTAGGTCATCATTGTTTCGTAGGTTATATTCTAACAATTCATTGGTACGTACATTTTCACATAAATATCCTGGATACATATTGTTTTTAATTTTAAATACAAATATCATGCATAACATAAAAAGACGTTGATTTATATTTAACCATTTTAGCGTACTTAGCATATTTCTAATTGGTGTATATTTACTACATTTTAGTATAATTCGCATTAATTTGTTTTGCTGTAATTGCAGTCTATCTTTATGACTTTGTGGACACATATACAATAAACTAGAACAATAATCAAAATGAGGTTTAATCAAAACATTACATAGATTCACAGCTGTACGCATAGAGATATTCTTTCTTATTTTTCTTAATACCCCAACTTTTTTTGTTATTTTCTGCAAATATAATTTATAAGTTCATTAAAGTTAAGTTGTTCATCTAACATCACAACAAGATACTTTAATTGTTTAACTTGTTCAATTTGCTCATTGTTTATAGATAAATTTATATTTACATTTAAAGACGAACTTACATGATTACATTTGAATACCATACATTTTGTTTTTGTAACATTAAGCACTAGTCTGCTCATTTTCAACCATGTATTTATTCTTTCAAGGTCTTGATTTATTTCTTGTGAGCACTCCGCAGCATTTTTTCCAGTGGTGTAGAGTAAACCATCATCAGCAAATAAAATAAGTTTCGATGATTAAATCACCTTACTCATATCATTTACAAACATAAGGAATAACCACACTCCCAGTATTGTGCCTTGTGGAATTCCTATATTTACGGCGAATGGTGACGATATTTGGCCGTTCACTGATGTGCGTTGTGTTCTTCCTGATAAAAAAGATTTAAACCACTTAAACTCAACAGATTTAATACCATAGTACTTCAACTTTTTTAATAAAATTTTATGATTAACTGTTTCGAAGGCCCGTTTCAAATCCAAGAAGACAGCAACCACAACATTTTTCGCCTGTATTCCTTTTCTCCAATCGTTTATCACAAAATTTAAGCATGTTTCACATAAATGGTTTACACGAAACCCCGACTGATAGCTATCCAGTAGTCCCTGGCTTTCAAGGCATTCTTGGAGTTGCATCACTACACATTTTTCTATTATTTTTTCATATAAAGGCATCATATTAATTGATCGAAAGTCACTTAGAGTTTTTGCATTTGGTATCTTTTTTATCGGCACTATAAGCGATTCTTTCCAAGATTGTGAAAAAACACCTGCACTTAGGGATATATTTATTATTCTTTCAATCACTGGTCCAACGAAACACAGGGAGTCTTTTATCATTTTAACAGTCATAAAATTAAAGTCACTTTTCTTATTAAGCATATCTATTGCACATCTTATATTATCTATGTTGACTAGACTGAACTTAAAATCTATATTGCACGGTTCGAGTAAATTTGTATAATTACAGTATATCACAGATTGGGTTATTTCATGTATTGACTCAACGAAAAAATTGTTGAACTTATCACTTATTATTGCACTATCATTTATCACAGATCCATCTTCTATTTCTACTTCCAATATTATTTCTTTGCTTTTTTTTAAGTACTTTTTTTTTTTTTTTTGCCACTGGAGCTAGAAAGCTGATGTTTTAACCATTACTCTCTAGGGGCTCAAAATATTCAATTTTAAGAATTTTTAAGATCCGTTCATTACTCGCCACCATCAAACTGAAAAAAAAACAAAGCTGAAATTTGTAATAATTTAATAATTTGTTTGTTGTTGTTGGCTTTGGTTGGTTTTTATAGAAAACATAAAGGGTGTTTCAATAAGAACATTGAGATATCTCAAAAAAAATTGTATTGCCTTGAATTACTATCAAAACATTTATGAATGGAACTCGATTTCGTTCATATGTTATCCACGGGAACGTATGCGGCGGTCGATACGTTGAACCCAATTTTCGATGACTCGACCGCACATTTTGACCGATACGGCCGCTATTTCTTGGTCAATATTGACTCTGAGCTCCTCTAACTTCGCCGGCTTGTTGGCATAGACCAATGATTTAATGTAGCCCTAAATGTTTAGAGGCGTTAAATCACACGGCCAATAGACATGTCCGTTTCTCGAGATAACACGTTCACCGAACTGAGACTTCAATAACTCGATTGTTGATCCAGCAGTGTGGCTTGTGGCACCGTCTTGTTGGAACCATATATCACTTATGTCAAATTCATTCAATTTCTCTAAGAAATAACGTTCCAACATGTCTTTGTAGCGAATACTATTTACCGTAACATGACGGTAATTTTCATCGACAAAAAAATCGGCCCAATTTGCGGATGAAATGCTGTTTCATGAAGCACATGAGGGTTCTCACCTGTCCAGTAACGCATATTTTGCTTAATGACGAAGCCGTTTAACCAAAAATGTGCTTCATCGCTGAAGATGATTTTGCGATGAATGTCTTCATTTTCTTCCATCATGTCCAGAGCCCAATTCGATAACGTACGTCGCTTCCTATGATCAAGTGGCTTTAGTTCTTGAGTCAGCCCAAAACTGAACCTTACCCAAAATTCTTCATAATGTGGTATGGGAGGGGCCCAATTCTTGAGAACGCCGTGAAATTGACTTATTTGGCTGGTTTGCGACGGACGCATCTTCACACTACGGACAAAACGTAGTCTCACTGCTACGGCAGCATCAAGCGGCGAAAATTCTGACTCAAATTTGAGTTGAGTGACTATGAGTTGCTTGACTACTGGGACGAGAATTACCGAAGCCGAAAATTATCGTTAACCCTCTTAAAGTTGCAACCACTGACTCGGAATTTCGGTAGTAAATTTTTTTCTAAATGTTGTTGATTTTACTGAATATTTTGACATTGACAGTTCGGTAATCGGTTAAATGGTGCGTTCACACTGAAAGTTTGAAGCTGCCAAGTTGCTAATGAAACACCCTTTATAACGCAATCAAACAGTGAATGGATTGCGTTACCGAACGATGTTGATAGACATTATACTTTTTGCTTTAAAGCTATGTTAAAGATTAAGTATACGCCAATGCTGAATAGCAGAGTTGTTAATCGCGAAATACAGCTGGAATTATGCAAAAATGACATTGAAAACAGGTTCGAATCCCGCCGTGGCGAGGTAACATCTAAAAGTTTTTTCCACTGCCCCACCTCTTGCCAATGTCTGACATACAACCAAGATTATCCATTGTCATGAGAAGCTTCTCAAATTTGCCGTTCGGTTTCTGCTTAAAATTGTAGATCCCTTCTTGCACAAGCAAATGGTTAGAGAAGCGAGGTTTAAGGCCCGTTAGAGCCTAATATATTTTTTGACCATATTAATGTATGTTTCAAACTACGTATGTATCAAAATTAATACACCTTTATGGGAAAGAGTATAATAAAAACAAAAAATAACCGGTTCTGATCTTCATATTCAGATTACAAACTAATTGGCGCCTGGCAGGCCTACGAAAACGAAATTTGGGACATATGTACTTTTTAAAGCATGAAGGCATAAAATAGGTTCTTTTTCTAATAAAAATATGTCCAACAGTGTACTTATTTTAAATTAGTAAGTAAACAAGTACACAAAAGTTATTTCTGACGCCAGGTGCTTCAGCCAGTCAAAATATAATTATGTATACATTTTGTAAGGTTCACTTTTAATTTCGTTTCATTATAATATATGAACGCTCAGCAACTGACGATTACGATTAAAATAATATGCGAAAGGATTTATTGCATTGATAATCTCAAACAAATGTCATGGAACTTATGGAAATATATTCTCACCAGAGTTTTAGTTGAACTCGAAATCACCAAAACGTGCTACGGATTTTATAGCCTATATTAATGCGGTGCTTAAAAATCGATAATGAACATCATTCCATTCAAGCAGCTTCGCTTGAGTTTATTTAAAGTGCTAAGTTCTGGAATGGATTCTTGCAAAAGTTAGTTATCTAAGAAGATTACTTTAGAAGTTATCTCTCCTTATAGAGCAAATACAATAAAAATACCCAACCCACCCCTAAACTTACAACGTGGCAAACTTCAACTGAGTGTTTGTGATTAGACACGTGCAAAACGTCCTAGATAGATGTACTGAATTTCCATTAAATGAGTTTGATTAGTTCTTGAAAAGTTTTTTGGTAAATTTTCAAACATCATATAATGCGATGAACTACAACAAAACCAATCTTGTAGATGAATATATATTTCGGGTAATCTCCAAAGTGACACTTGTGAAAGTAGATGACAGTTTGAAAGTAAAGTAGGTCTAAATTTAAAAATGCCACAAGGCATCCGGATGCGACCTTTTTTAATAGGTATACTGCCCGGAAATAATCAATGGTATCGTTTTATTTTCTGATATGTATGTATGTATATATATGCACAATAAAAGGATTCAAAGTCTGCTATCCACAGTTTACATAAACTTTATTTAAAGAGTCGGCGACTATCATTAATTTATATGTCTTTTAATACCCTATTTTCAAAAAATATGTCTCCAAAATTGAGATACTTTGCGACATGTTAGAACATTTTAAAGTACAGCATTATTGAAGATTAATGGTAACGCTGACCGCAGAAAAATTAAGAACGGAATCCATTATGAAATCTGTGGTTTAAAAAAAGATCGTTCTTAGCTCAAAACCCAATAGGAAAATGTTCATGAACTTTCTATAAATCAGTTGTTTCAGAGGTTTATCTCTTCTAAGGATAACGTGTTTTTTTTTTGCGGACAGAAGTAATTGTAGTCTAGTTTTATTGTGCATTATTTTCAGTGCTTATTTTAAAAGGGGATACACACATGTACATTTTATGTGTTTCGTGAAGCATTCAATTTGCATTTGAAAACCATTGCTATAACTTCAATAAAAATATTGACCCAAAAGTAGATGGGATGCATCCATTTGTGGAAAATGTAATGTGTTTCATCTGCCTGCAAATAGCCTTTACATCTGACCCAACCATTATCTAGATTTAAGACGGTAATATGTTATTAAATTCGATTCAGAGAACATGTTGCGCAACATGTGAGCGAAATATTGTGTACGACAAGTTTCCAAAAGAAACTATAACATACGACACTGTGCATTTTTTTTAAATGAAACACTAATGTTTGTAGGGTGAACAAATGTACTCGTATTTGCTCTTGCATTGCTCTCAATTTTAAACTTTTCTTATTTTAATTGATTTAAGTGTCAGCACCATAATATCTATCTATCCATCATCCTTGCTGAAATTAAAGTTTTGTCTCTGCCAATGGCATCTGGGCTATGTATTCAAACAAAAAAACTATCCTGTATGTTATATATGCGTGTTTTTTTTGTTTGCTTGCTTAGAGCACAGGGAAATTATGACCGAAGGCCTTGAAAGTTCAATAGTAGTCTCCTTCTTTATTTAACCCTCCCACTTTCACCTCAAAAAGTATCTGCAGGCCAACTAAATGCTGAACTTGTTGCATTTGTGTGATCCAGGAGTTGCAAGGCCTGTCTGCCCTTTGCGATTTTAGTGAAACGTTAACTGATATTACTGGGTTCGTTGTACTTATGTAATCCAGGAGTTATAAGGCCTGCCTATCCTCTCCGATTGTATTGGAACGTTAACTGGTATCGCCTTTTTGATGGGATTCGTAGGATCTCTCTTTTGAACGTAAAGGCATCCTCGTATCTTGGAACTTCTTATTCGATCAAGCTTTGTTTACTTACTTACTTACTAAGGTGGCGCTACAGTCCGGGGTGGACCTGGGCCTCAACCAATACGCCTCCAAAGTTAGCACGATCTTTGGCTAACTGCCTCCAGTTGCGCACTCCAAGTTGGTTGAGATCCCCTTCCACTTGCGCGCGCCACCTAAGGCAAGGTCTTCATCTACTGCGTTGTCCCTCCGGGTTGGAATCGAAGACTCTTCGGGCCGGAGCGTTGGTGTCCATTCGCTCTACATTTCCTAGCCATCTTAGTCGACTGATTCGCACTTTTTTGACCAGGTCGATGTCGCTGTACAGCTCGTAGAGTTCGGTGTTAAATCTCCTCCAAAGCCCGTCAACGCAAACGGTACCGAAAATCACTCGAAGAATTTTGCTTTCGAAACGACCACGGAGATCTTCATCCGCTTTTGCTAATGTCCACGCTTCTGCGCCGTAGAGCAGGACTGGGATGATGAGGGTCTTATACAAAGTCTCCTTAGTGTTTCTTGACAAGGCCTTACTTTACTAGTCAATTGCCTTCTTAGGCCAAAGAAACAGCGGTTGGCAAGTGTAATTCTTCGTTTGATTTCTGCTGTGGTGTCATTTTCAGAATTATTAGCGGAGCCGAGGTAGACAAAGTCCCTAACTAACTCAAACTTATAGCTGTATATTGTGACGATCTCTCCGATTCGTCGATGTTGTGTGCCTCTTCTTGTTGACAGCATATATTTTGTTTTGCCCTCATTCACCACTAAGCCTAAGCTTTGTTTGAGGCGTTAAAATTTGAGCTAGAAAGCTAAAAGGTGAAAGGAGAATGGTCAAGTGCAAAGATTTTTCAAATATTCATTTACTGGTGAAAAACTGTTCCATACACAGTAATTTACCACGCCCACTTTTTTGTGCGCTTGTATTGGTCTTTTGTTAGAAAACCCAACAAACTTTGTCGTAAATGGACCCTTAACACAATACCACACCCAATTATGTGTATAAGAATGTGGATAGGGTATCATATCAAACATTCCGCTTTAGTGAAGTATTTTTTGGTTATTATGTTTAGTCCTAAGTAATCTTTTCAATGATTGAATTAATTAGCTATGGCGTATTTTTTCCTTCAGGTTGGGGCCAAAAACCAAAGTGTTCTACATAATTTATCAATATGCCATGGATATGCGCAAAATGCCACACATCCATGTTATGCAACTGGCGTTATTTATTCATCCACATTATCCTCAAAATGATGAATGCAGTTTGTTGAATTATGCCGTATATGTACATCTGCTTTGTGTCTATGACCTTAGCTTTAAGCATTCCTATGGCAGTGTTTATCGATGTGCTTTCCTACTTGTTCGTGCATTTTTGATATTTGGTTGTTTTGCATACATTATGCCTTATTTCCGCAGTCACCTGTTTGTCGCTCTTGATTCTAAGCTGTTTGTTGATCTATTTCCCGTAAACGAACAGAATTTTTGCATAAGTGCTCGTATTTGACACAATTATTATTGTATTTTGTCTGAAATGCAATCAATTACATTTTAAAATAAAAGCGCGTGGGTTTCTTCTTCTTAAAAATAATGAACACTAGTTAGTGCACCCGTTTTAGATTTGAAAGTTCTGCTGCAGCTCCGAAAATCTTCGAAAAGTTTATGTTTGGATTAGAGTGTAGTCTATATAGTAATGTAGACAGGTTTTACTTCATAGCACCATCTGAAATGAATGGTGTGATACTAATCCATATCTTTCTACAGTCCGCTGGGTGAACTGCTGGATACCCTGTCTATTACCCTAAATGGGCGTTGCAAACATCTAAGTATGGGCTAATTGTTAAGAATGATGTGGTCTGTATAATTTGTTAAACATAACTGTTTTGTTCATTTTTAAAGGATTTTATCGAAAAAACAAAAAACGCCCTTAAAAAGTGGTCATGGCAAAAAACTTTGTAAAAAGGAATTATCCAAAACAGCTTTATCTACATACTTTGCGAAGAATAAGACTTTCATTTTCAATGACTACTTCTTTTTTTTTTTTTAAATAGTTTACAGAAGAGCATTTCGGTCCTCTAGACTCTAGAGAGTATTTTTCTGTCGGGGTGCGTGAGACTTTCTGCACTGGAGCACTCAGACTCAATACTAGTCCATTGTACTACCACGCAGACACACCACATTTTACTGTGGGAATTCACTCGTTTTTCTAAGAAAAACGAGAAGGCGCTTCAATGGTAAGGAGCTTAGGTTTACAGCACTCACCATATCCGCACCAAATACCTGCCACCTGATATGAGCAAAAGCAGGACAATCACAGAGGAAATGTTCCGCAGTGTCGTCGCTTTCTCCACAGGCTTCGCAGTTGGTGGTGTCGCTTAGGCCTAGCACTTTAAGGTGTTTGGCAAAAGCGTAGTGTCCCGTAAGAACGCCAGTAGTCTGTCTGCAGTCTTTTCTGTTGAGAGACAACAAGAATGCCGCGGATTTCCCACAGACGTCGGGCAGCATTTGCTTAGTCTGTCTGCACCCTGGAGAGTCATGCCAACTGCGATTGTGTTCATAGGAAACCCAACCGTCAATGGAAGCCCTGACCGAGGACGCAGGCGGACAGATCGCTGGTTCAGGTCCTGAGAAGTCCCCCTCTGAGCCTTGTCTAGCAAGTTCATCGGAGATCTCATTTCCCGTGATCCCGTTATGACCCGGGACCCAGGCAAGTTTAAGTGAATTCAGCCTTCCGACCGAATTCAGAGATATCTTGCATTCACGTACTATTTTGGAGGTAGTTAACGGTTTGAGTAAGGCCTTAAGCGCAGCCTGACTGTCGCTACAGACGCAGATACTTCGCCCCCTCCACCTGTTCCTCGTAACATAGTCCAAGGCCATTAGGATAGCATAAGTCTCTGTTTGGAAGACTGACGCATGTTTGCCTAACGGAAAGAAAAGTCTAACGTTATCGCTCTCGACGAAGACACCAGCACCAGATCCTGGATCGGTTTTGGAGCCATCCGTGAAGATTCGACAGAGTGGCATGATGTAAACACCAAGGGGCGGAAGGTTCAATAGTGCATCGAGGCCGGAGCCAGGCGTGCTGGGGAAGTCCCCCGTGCCGCCGAGACATACCTGCCTTTGGAGTTTGGCAAAAGCAGCAGTGACGTATTTACGTGAAAGCTTATTCCACCAAACAACCGATGCGTAGGCTATAAATGGTCTTATCATAGCCGTATAAATCCATAGGACTCTTTTCGGTAATAAGCCCCATGTCTTGCCGAAAATGCCTTTGCACTGCCAGAAAACAGACAGCGCCTTGGCAGTCTTCAGCTCAACATGTTTAGCACTGGCTGAGTCAACCCGACCAGCTTCCTCCTTCTCGTAAAGAGAACAACCTCAGTTTTAAGAGGATTGACCGAGAGCCCATTCCTAGTGCACCATTCGTCGATCACGTCAAGGGCCGCCTCCGCCTTGGCGCATACAGTCGCTAGGCATGATCCAACAGAAAGCACGGCAACATCATCCGCGTACGCCTGAGCGTAAATATTAGAACTGTTGAGTGCGTTCAACAGAGAGTCGACCAGCATACACCACAGCAGTGGAGACAGGACGCCGCCTTGCGGGCAGCCTCTGTTTACCCCCGCCATAACATAGCGGCCACAATCCGCATCCGCAACCAACGTTCTATTCATTAGCATTGCTTTAATCCACAACACCAATGGTTCGTCTACGCCGTGTTGTCTGGCGGAGCTGCACATGCTATCAAAAGTCGCATTGTCAAAAGCACCCTCAATATCGATGAAAATGCCCATCGCGTATTCTTTTCTGTCAAGCGCGCCCTCAATTCTACTAACTAGATTTTGGAGCGCAGTCTCGCAGGATTTTCCGCGTTGATAGGCATGTTGCATTTGAGATAGTGGGTGCAATCGCAAAGCAGTTTTGCGCACGTCAAGCTCGACCAGCCTTTCCATGCTTTTCAGCAAGAAGGAAGTCAGACTTATTGGTCTGAAGCTCTTGGCGAGCGAGTAGTAACTTCAGCCAATTTTTGGTATAAATGCCACTCTAACTGTACGCCAGGGTGTTGGAATGTATGCCAGTGCTAGGACAGCGGTGAAGATTTTCTTCATAGTCGGTAGCAACTGGTTTGTACACTGTTGCAGCATGGCTGGGTATATTCCGTCCGTACCAGGCGACTTAAAGCCGTCAAAAGACGCAAAGGCGTATTTAATGGCCTCGTCCGTCACCACGGCCTTCGCAATATACCAGCTACGCCGAGTTGTTTGTCCTGGCTCACTCATAGTCTCGCTAATCGGGGCTGGTTGTGAGCCAATTGTAATCTGGTTACCCGGAAAGTGAGACTCCAGCAGATAACTAAGAGTTTCCGCCTTCGTCTCAGTGAAGGTGCCATCAAGTTTTCTAAGTGAGTCCAGTTTCGCTGGTTTGCCCTTTTTCAGAACTTTAACCAACCTACTAGTTTCACCCAGTGTTTCAATCTTTCCGCTGAAATTCCTATAAGAAGCACTTTTCGATACCCGAATTAGCCTCTTATATTCCTTCTGCTTCGATCGGTAGAGATTCCAGTCTGTCTCCAAATCAGTCTTGAGTGACCTATTTAGAAGCTTTCTAGCTTCCCTTCGGATTCTTTGCAGTTCCGAGCTCCACCAGGGAACCGGCGTTCTGCCAGGGGGTTTACTTACTGGGCACGTCAGTTCGAAACAGCTAGTAATGACACTATTCAGGTTTTGAACAGCATCCTCTACCTTTTGTCTCGTCCTGAGTTTGGTTGGAGGCTTGAGAGTTTTTCCCATTTCCTCCCTAAAGCGTATCCAGTTGGTTTTTCTTGGATTCCTCCTCTCCTGCAAAGTTATGGCTTCGCATTCGATTTGGAATTCGATATATCTATGATCTGAGAGGGATGCCTCCGAAGAGACCCTCCAGTTGGTAATCGCCTTAAAGTATCTATTTGATAAAGTCAGGTCGATCACCTCCTGTCTTCTTGACGTCACAAAAGTTGGTTGTGAGTCAACATTGTTGATAGTAAGATCAGATGATAGAATGAAATCCAGGAGATGGTTTCCTCGCATGTTGCATTTGCTACTGCCCCAAACAGTGTTTTGAGCGTTGGCATCGCAGCATATAACTAGGCCCATCTTCCTGGTGTCGCAATAGTCTATGAGTTCAGCCATTGCCCTTGGTGGTGGAGGCACTACTGAATCATAGGGGAGATAAGCTGACGCCACGACGAAGGTCGTCCAATCTCCATTCGTTTCGTAGCTAATGGCTGCAGCAACCAAATCTTGGCCACAAAATTGTCCAAGTTTAGTCACTGAGAGAAGGTTCGACACAGCAAGACAAGCCCTTGGTCTCTCGGACCGCTCGTCACGGACACCTCCAAGGCCACAGATGCGATTTTTCACCACCCATGGCTCCTGTATGGATGTTATGTGGGCTTTTGTGTTCAACACGGAAAGCTTCTTACTGATGAGTGCAGTAGCAGCCTTAGAGTGTTGAAGGTTAATCTGAGTAAATCCAATCATTTAAAATACATCAGCTGGAAGTGTTCTAGTGGAAGGGCACGCAGAAGGTGCGCGCGCAGTTCCACCGACAGGAGCGCTTGAGGCCTTCTTCCTCCGTTTTTTCCTGTTCGAGCTATTGGAAGGGGAGGCAGCGTTGGTTTCAGTCAGCTGGCTGGTTTCGGTTGGGGTAACCTCTGCCGACCTGCATCTCTTTGCCGTCGCCGCCGGGGAAGGCCAGTTCTCAGCGCTTGCGCCTTCAACTGGCGGTGCAGTTTCTTTGCGCCGCACGATAGCCGCCTTTCTCCTTTTCCTCTTTCGCTGGCTCTTAGATGGACGCTGACCAGTGGACGCCGCCTCTGTGGCCCGTTTCACCTGTTCGGTTTCACAGGCCTCGTCGGCAGCATCGCACCTATCGGCTGTCTGTCTATTGGTCTGAAGATTAAGCGTATCAGGTTGAACCTCTCCGCCACTTTCTCCATTTTTCCAGCCCAGTCTACCGAACGTGTCGGAAATAGAGCTGCAGGAATCTTCGGAAGCAAACCTTTTCGCAACTCGAAGGTCAACGCCTGTACAGGCGGGGGGTATAAGTATGTCGGTCGGGGCCTCCAGAATCCGTTGTTTTTTGGTTTGGTTCGCGATAGAGCTTTGACGGTGTATAAAACGCCGCTATAACTCTAAAACCTCGGATCACGAACGTATCGTACCGAGGTCCCCCTATCCACCACCCGGGGACGCGCCTGGTAGGTAACCAACCCGCAGGCGTAGAGAGTATACTTATATTACAAACTTCGTGGGCGCAGTGGCGCAAAGGTTAGTGTATTGGTCTACCTCTTAAGGTGTCAGGTTCAAATCCCGCCGGGGCCAAGTAACATCTAAAGGTGGAGTGGCGACGGTGTAGAGGTTAGTGTGTTGGCTTGTGACCCGTGCGGTGCAGGTTCAATCCCCATGGGGAACAACAACATACGCCACCCAATCACATGCCTCTACACCAAAAGGAGGGTTTCTGCCTGGTACTACAATGGACCGTTACCGAGTCTGAGTGCTCTGGGATTTGGATTTCCTTTTTATTAAAAAAAAAAAAAAAAAACATCTAAAGGTTTTTTCCACTGCCCCACCTCTTGCGAACGTGTGACAACATCCAAGAGTATCAATTGTCATGAGAAGCTTTCTCAAATTGCCGTTCAGATTCGGCTTAAAAATTGTAGGTTCCTTCCACTTCGCACAAGCAAATGGTTTTAAGTCAAATGTCGATTTTTTCAATAAATTGTTTTTTTTTTGAGTTTCTGGGCAGATTTTAGAAATTCTTACACTTGATTATGTCGGTCCCCTAGAGAGTATACGTTCCAAATTTCAGCTGTGTAGTTTTAGGGCCTAACCTTTGCCGACGAACGGACGGTTGACGGTCGATGCCGATACCTCTACGGGCAATATTAAGGTATGTAGAAACTATGAGCCAAAATTAAAGGCGGTATACTGAATAAAAAAGGAAAAAAAACATTTCAAAAAAGTCGACGGAAAACAGATCGTAAATATTCTTCAGATTCGGTAACCAATACATTTGGAACGTGTCGCGTAAGCTATCTGTAGGTAATGTGACAATGAATTTGCGTACGTGACAAAACCTTGCGTCTGCGGGTTCAACCCCTTCACAGAACTGTTTGATTGCATTACAAAGTTTTTCATTACATACATATTCCTTCGTAGCTTAAATCGGTAACGTGCAATAGCGACCAATAAAATACAGAGTGGGCAGCGAAACGGGTTGAGGGGCTTAACCCTGAGATTCGCAGGGATTAGTCGCTTGAGTAACTTCTTTGCTTCATAGCTGGTTGCCAGATGGGAATTTGTTCTTAGTTTTTTTTTTTTTAAATAATAATACCTAATATTTAATTTGGAATTTAAACTTGAGCCGTAGAAAAAATCCATTATACGAGTTTAGTTAGACGGGTATGTGTCTTTAAAATTTTATTTATGTGTGTCTAAGGCTTATAATAAAACATTAGAACTATTTTCTACTATATTGACCCAATTTTATTGACTTATTTTAATAAATTGGTAGATAATAAGCATGATGTTAAAATAGTAGCACTGAATAAAATCATGTTTTTGTTGACAAAAGGTCAAAATATCGTTCAGTTTTTATCTCACCACGCGATTCACTTTCTTATTTGGTTTCGGTATGTTCGAAATATTGTATGCGTAAAATTTTGACCCACTTTTCGATATTTAATAGAGAATTTTGGAATAATTCACACAGCTTTGGTTCTGATGGCTGTACAATATCTAGTACCGGTCTAGAAACAATATGGCGGAAGCTCCTAGATGGTGGTTTTCCTTATTCTTCATAACATCCTTGACATGGGTGTTTAATGAACGACTTGACAAATAGAACATAATAAATTACGTGACTTTCTTCTTAATATACAATACACCCAATGTAGTGATATTCATGTTTCTTACTTTGACATGGTACCGAATGGAAGGATTTAAGTGGAATACGATAAGCTTCGTGACGTTATTTTAAATACCATATATCGGACGTCTTAAGATGGTGGATTACCTGATCTACCAACAAATTATGAAAAACACTCAATGCCAACTTGTTTGTACGTGTTTAGAACTAAATGGCTACGTCGCTACCACACAATCACCCAATTCAAGAAGAGCTTGTGCCGTAAAATGAAATGTACAGAATAAAATTAAAAAATTAAATGAAATGAATTAAAAAAAATGATTTGGATCCAATGGCAGCGGCATCTTCTTGAAATAACCTTGGAAGTAGTGTAATGTAATATGAGCAAATAAAACTAATTGGGACATATAGATTCCAACTGAAAATACTGATGGGACATATATGTCCCGAACAACTAAAAATGGGTAAAATATATATATATATATATATATATATAAAAAATATATAAAACAATTTCTTACCACTTTGAATTATTTTACAATGTTCAAAATGCTAAAGAAAGGTTTTTTTTTATATTCACACACCATTTTCACTACTTTTTTGAATAATTAACTCAGTGAAGTCGATATTACGTCTGACTCTTCGCAAAATTGTCCACTAATAATTAACAATGCACCATCCAAATGGCGAATACACAATATTTTACCATTACTAAAAGTATAAACTACTAAATGGGACTTAAATGTCCCATTTACAGTGTGTTTTCTTTTACTAAGGAGTGTTCAAACTTTGCATGGGACATAATATGTCCCACCCGGATCGAAAAGGAAACATTTACAAACATCATTTTTCATAATATTATATTAACTGTTTGCACTTCTACCAGAAATAACATATTATACTGTTGATAGATTAATACACCCGAACCCAAGGAAAAAATAAAAACCAATAATACTCGTAAATGCCACCTTAAAAAACGCAATAAAATCTAAACTTAAAAGTGAACTGAACTGAAATAAAAACTGATGATAAACGAGTTGTCAACGAAGTTTTAACCAATAGCGCCATGTGCGGTGTCCCATTTCATTATATAGGACATGACTAATGATTTCAAGACAATCAGGATAAATAAGAGAAAAATTTTTCATCTCACAGGCTTAAGTTTTTTCAAGAACACTACACATATTACAGTAAACATATTACAGGACAGTTTTTCTTAGAATTCTAAAAGTTAAGTATAATGTCGAAGAATATCAGTGTGCCGCCCGATACGAGTGAAACTTTGGACTTTTTACAAAAACTATAAGGGTTATGGTGAATGAATTTGCAGTGTTTTCTGTGTCAGCAATTCAGATTGCCGAATGGGAAGAGTCCCCGGGATAATTTATACCTTCCTTTAACTGCATTACTACATTGACATTGGAAATGTTTTTTTTTTTCTACAAATACTAAGAATAATTTTGATCAGTTTGTTATCACTGAAAGAAAGTTGGTTTGTAATTTTTGGTGCAGCTTATTGTGACAGAAACGCGTTTGCCTACTTAAGTCCAACTATTCATTGTTATTTTGCCTATACGATTATGTATTAACGTAGGTATAATATTTCAATTTAAAGCTTTGACATATAGAATGCGTTTTTAACGCCGCGTTGTCAAGTGGCGTTCTAAACGAAAGACGTCAAACAAGGAGCGCTGAACACTACTGTTTATAAATATACCGCAATCTCCACTTTAATTCTCAGAAAATGTCAACTAGCATTATTTTTTAAATATATGTACATGTACATGTACAAAATTATTCATTGAATAAATAAATAAATAAATAAATAAAATAAAAAAGTGGTCTGGGTGCGACCCGAAAGGTCCACACGACTAACTTCCCAGTGGGATCAATATGATTTATGCGATTAGTGGGAAATTTTGAAATGTGGTTAACCACAAGATATGGTTAAGAATTATTTAATATTAAAAAAAATGCTCTTTAATATTGTTCATGGAAATTAAATGTTGTTAATAACAGCAAAGTGTTATATACATACATATATTAATGCAACCATTGTTATGAACACGGAGACCTGTAAAATTATATTTATGCGAAATAACGGAGCAATGATTTGCTCAATAACAAATGACAATGAATAGTACAAATAAAGGCAAATTATTTTAGTTATTTATTTACTAACAAAAAACGCTGGAAACTTAATCAGTTCTGAGTTACGTAATTACGCTTCGAATAAACCTGGTCGCATGTTTATATCATCTTTGGTTCTTGAGATAATCGCAGCGAAAGATAATTTCGAACGCACATACGAACAAACACACATACTTACATATACAAACAGAGCCATCTCTATAAAAACGTTGGATTTGGATTCTGGTGACCTTGAAACGTGTAGATATGTCAAAATCCGCGATTCATAAAATCGGGCCCATTACAAGAACTTCCACTGGGAAGTTAAAAATAGTACAAATCATCAATTTCAAAACTCCGCTAGTTTGTCTTTATTTTTTTAGTTATTTATTTACTAACAAAAAACGGCTGGGCCGATTTCGCTGGAAACTTAATCAGTTCTGAGTTACGTTATTACGTTACGGTTCCATGTCAATAGCATCATTGGTTCTCCAGATAATCGTGGCGAAAGATAATTCCGAACGCACATACGCACATACGTACGAGTACATACACAGACCCAGACATCTCTATAAAAACGTTGGATTTGGATTCTGGTGACCTTGAAATGTGAAGATATGTTAAAATCCGCGATTCACAAAATCGGCCCCATTACAAGAACTTCCACTGGGAAGTTAATAAATATTAAATACCTATTAAAAAAAAACATTCAAATGACATTTACAGCGTAAGAAAAAACTAATCTCATTTTATTATCTCTAAAAACATCGAATAATTTATTCTATGGTTAGATCTACTTTCGCTATGTTTGTTTGCTATCAAACAATTATCAAATGCATTTGATGAACAAGCAGAACAAGCACATTATTTTTGCAGGAATTGCCTAGTTAATAGCTGTTGATGCTGACTGTCGCGAGAGCGTTATCTCACACAAACGCACAGTGTTGCTAAACATTTTAAGAAGATGGGCGCTGTTAAAGTACAAGGTGGCGCAAAAATAACCTTCCGATGTTTTTTGGCTGTAATTTAAAAAAAAAATGAATGGATTATTTTTATTTGGTCTTTTAATTTTTTTTACATCATGTCGAGAATATGATGTCATGTAAATGGCCGCCGCCACAGTTGATTGTCATTTGAGCCCTTTTTATGACATTTTCCATCACTTTGGCCAAAACTTCCGGCGATAGGTCCTCACATTGTTGACGGATATTGTCTTTAAGAGCTGCAAGAGTCTGAGGCTTGTTGACATAAACCCGCGACTTCAAAAAGCCCCACAAAAAGAAGTCTGGAGCGGTCAAAACAGGCGATCTTGCTGGCCAGTGCAAATCGCGAAAACGGGAGATTAGGCGCCCGGGAAATTCATCCTTCAGCATATCGGTTGTGGCACGTGCAGTGTGTGCCGTTGCACCGTCCTGTTGGAACCACATGTTTTCCA
The DNA here is from genome assembly GCA_949715645.1 of Portevinia maculata. Lineage (NCBI taxonomy): Eukaryota > Metazoa > Arthropoda > Insecta > Diptera > Syrphidae > Portevinia > Portevinia maculata. The sequence goes on from OX454526.1 coordinate 88,924,152, forward strand.
ATCCCATTTCATCAAGTTGCGGCAAAAAGAACTCGTTGATCATTGCTCTGTAGTGCTCACCATTCACAGTAACCGTTTGGCCCGCGACGTCTTCGAAGAAAAAAGGTCCGATGACTCCTCCAGCGAAAACAGCACACCATACAGTGACTTTGAGCGGGTGTAATGGCTCTTCGTGGGTTACACGCGGATTTTCAGTGCCCCAGAATCGTAAATTTTGCTTATTTACGTACTCGCTAAGATGGAAATGGGCCTCATCACTCATGATTATTTTTGATGAAAAATCATCTTCCTCTTGGTGGTGATTAAGGATGGTTGAGCGTATGTTAGACGCGATTGGCGGTCAGCAGCTAACAGCTGATGCACCGTCTGGACTTTGTACGGAAACATCTTCAAATCTTGTACCTAAATTCGCTGTAAAGACCGTCGACTGATACCCATTTGCGTGGCACGTCGTCTGGTCGATGTCGACGGCGCTTCCATGACATCTTCGGCTACAGCAGCAGTATTCTCTGCAGAACGGCTATTCCGGGGTCTGCCACGCCTTGCAGCATCTCGTGTTGTGCCAGTCTCTTCGAGGCGAGTGGATGAGATAAGATCAAGTGTGCTAGTGCCGTAAAACAAAGCCTAACAAAATAAGGCTAATTTCAATATTCAAAGAATTTCACTTTATGAAAGCAATAGGTACCTATATCAAAGCCAAATAAAACAGAGTCGCCCATATTACGCTTCGAATTTATTCGCTACGGGCTTGGCAAGGGAACAAACATTGATAAATATTATGTACATACATAGGTAGGTATGTATGTACTTACTTTTCTTTTGTTTAAACTAAAATTTTGGGCATATTTTGTTTTTTCGACTAGCTACACGGAATGAATCACAAATTCACGGAACGAAAATGTAATGCCGCAAACATCCTAATGGTAATGAATTTTTATTTCCATACAAAAAAGAAACAAAAACTGTTTCTATTCAGTCCAATATAGGTACCTTATGCTGCAGAGTGAGGGAGTACACAATTCTCCTTTTCTTGTGTGGACACATACACACATCAAACAAATAAATTAATGAGTTCGAGAGAATACATTAGAAATTACCACCACAGATAATAGGCAATAAGAATAATGGTTGCATTTAGACTTGGTAGGTGGCTTTACAAAAGTGCTACAATTATACGAAAAACGCTACAACAAAGCGCATGCTTTCATTATATTTTTTGGGCGCTAAAATCAATCACGAAAGCGCCACTTTGGCAACGCTGCACACGCACAGTTGCAACTTGCAAGTACGAGCACGGATTATCTTTGTGGGGCGTTGAGAAAGATGGAGGTTCCTCGCGTAGATGAATCACCCCCTTCTTTTTACAGCATTCGACCGCGAAATATCTTCCTCGTATACAACCCCTTAAAATGTAAGTAAAGGACTTAATCAATACGTGGTTTTGTTTGACTACGTTCCTCGAAATAGTTAGTGCTTAGCTTTTACAAATACTTACGAGTATACTCTATCGAAGTGCTGTAATTGTTCTGTTGAAAGCTCAGTGCTTAGTTCGTTGCACTGCTAAGTAAAAGGTGTGTTGAATTGAGTTCAAGCGATACTTTCGATACTGAGAAAGTATCCATACTTTTGGGATTCGATGCCGATACTAAGTGCTTTATACTAGATTACTAGAAACCTAGCTTTGAGTAGTATCGTCGTAGGGTATTGAGTATACGAGTATACGTATACCGCGTTTTTGTGATTAAACCAAATTGTCTGTGTAGTGATTTTTTCAGATCTTTGCTCGCAAATCGTGTGAGCATTTGTGAGCGCCCCAACGACTTGCGACCACATGTATTGCTTACGAACATGGAATTTAAGCCAGATGAAATTAAATTCCGGATTAGAACATTGCCCGTTTTGAGGTTAAAGTTTGTAGGCTACGTTATCACGTACATAGACAGCGAGATGCGCGGTGGGGAAAGATTAAATGCACTAAGTTGTATTCAGGTAGGCTGAACTCCTTTAGTTCGGAGCTGACGCTAACCTGTGTTTCACTCAGTACCAAAAAAACTGGTTTGTTACGAAATACATGGGCGCACAACGAGGAAAAGTTCTGCCCTAACCCACGCATTTTACTCACATTTACTTTCCTACATATTGCAAAAAAAGAAGATAGGTAGATTATTTCAGCAAAAGTTTTTCTAATTTCATATACAAAATCAAATTAAGAATACCTTTGCCGTCTGCCGATTGATACTATTGTTACCAACTCACACAAATAAACGAATGAAATATAACAGCGAATAAATGAATGAAGTATAACATAGGCTTGGGGGAACTGTTGGATACCCTATTCCTACTCCTATCCCTCATAAAGTGGGCGTGGCACAAGTTCAAGTATGGGTTAATTGTTTAGAACGCTCTTCATGTTTTGTAATACAACATTTAAAGGATTTTATCGCAAAACAAAGTTTTTGTAAAAAAAACGTCCCTTTAAAGTGGGCATAACTGAAAGCTTTATATAAAGGAATTGTTAAAAACGAGTTTATCTAAAGGGTGTTCAAATTTGAGGTATCATTTAAAATTTTGAATAAAAGACATAAATTGTGTGAGATCTGTATTTATTTTTAGAAATTAATGTACATTGGTTCCGTTTAATAATGAAAAATAATATCGTTCAAGTGACCTCCTCTGCTCGCTCGGCAGACTGTCAACCTTTTACCAAAATTTGAAATCATTTTTTCGCATAATAAAGATTTAATAAGTGATATTTGCTCGATGATGTTGTCTTTGAGGTGTTGAACAGTTTGAGGATTATCGGCATAAACTTTACTCTTCAAAAAACCCCATAAGAAAAAATCCAGTGGTGTTAAATTGCATGATCTTGGTGGCCAATTCACGTCTGTTCTTCGGGAAATTATGCGATTGTTAAATTCGTCTTTCAAAAGATCAATTGAGTCCGTTGCTGTGTGGCATGTTGCACCATCCTGTTGAAACCACATATTCTGCATATCACTATCTTCCAATTGACTCCACACAAAGTTTTTAATCATCGCTTGATATCGAGCTCCATCCAGTTTTGTTTATTGACATAACCGCCAATTTCAAAATGAGCCTCATCGGTGAAGATAATTTGCTTGAAAAAATTGTCATTTTATTGTTGCTTTTCTATGGCAGAATAAACGAATTGCCGACGCAATGCGTGATCAGTTGGCTTTAATTCTTGTGTTAACTGTATTTTGTAAGCCTTTACAAGCATATCTTTGTGCAAAATGTTAAACAAAATTGTTGGTTTGAGGGTTAATTGCTGTGAACAACGACGAATTGACGTCCTTGGCTCTTCAACAACACTTCTGCTAACAGCTGCAATATTTCCACTCGAACGACCACTACGATGATAGTCTTTACTTCTCTGATCTTGAACCGAACCAGTTTCTTCAAATTTATGAACGATATTCTAAACGAAATTTTCTTTCAACTTTTGCAAAACTTTAACCATATTTAAAATAAGTTTTAATAATAAAAACACCTTGCTCAATAGTAGCCGTGTTTCTTTGCACGCGGATATAGGGATAATTTGAAATTTGCATGTAAAATACAACAACAACTTATCCTATATACGCTAACTTTAGCGGGGATAGCTATCGCCGCTAAGTCAGTTAGTTAACAGTGCTTCCAAAACCCATTTTCTTCGTTTCTGATGAACTCATGCGATGAATTTTTCAGGAAATGTCAAAGTTTGCCATCCCTCCGACCACTAACACATCCCGCCGAATATTTTTTTCGTAATTTTATTATTATTTTTTTTTAAACTTCATTATAAAGGTAATTGAATTTAGCAAATCTGTTAATGTGAAATTGTTTTTCATAATTTTAGAATATGCTTGGCATCAATTTCAATTGGCGGAAGTAAATATTTTTTAATTTCAGGATTTTCAATACAAATTTCTTAACTGCAACTTACAGCTGTGTCACGGTGCATGTCATAGGTGCATGTGTGCTGTCAATTTTTTTTTTGATGAATTCTTAAGCGGCGATAGTCGTTTTCTGATGCCATCCCTATATCCGCGTGCAAAGAAACACGGCTAGTGTACCGATCCATTTTATCTAACGGGAATGTATTTACTTCATATCTGAAAAAACTTAATCTAATTGCTGTAAAAAAAAGTGGCGGCCAATATAAAATGATACATCGAATTTGAACACCCTTTACATACTTTGGGAAGAATAGGACTTTCATTTACGATTATTTCTTCATTAAAACATTGTATTTTTCAAATAGTGGGCTCGGATTTTAAAAATATTTAAACATGAGCATTATGGGCTCCTAAAGAGTATACATTTCAAAATTCTGCTTCCTAGTTCAAATTTTGATTTGAGCATGTCAGTAAGCGAATTTTAGGAATCTTGTATTGTATTTTATATTGTATGTATCAGTAGATAACAAGCACTTAGACCTATTGGTCCATTGTACTTCAGCATAGCTGCCCGCTCGCTGGTTATTGGCGATTAGTAATATACAGTGAGAGAGAACCTGCCAGTAGCCTTGACAAAGCGAAGAATATTAGCAAGTTCAATGTCGCCCATCTCATCTTCGTTGATGAATTGTTTGCCTATAGTGGTGAGCCTGGTTCTGGCAAAAGCCGGACATTCACAGATGAAGTGAGATACCGTTTCATCCGCCTCCAGGCAGCACTCACATAGGACCGAGCTCCTAATGTGGATGGTTTTGAGGTGCTCGTTAAGAGGACTGAAACCGGTGACGAGACCAATCAAGGGTCTCAAGTCTTTCCTGTTTAGTCCAAGCAAAAACTTAGCTCTGCTGATTTTCGGACCGTCCACTAGCTTCTTCGAATACCTGCATGAGACCAGGTCATGCCAGTATTCGGAATGTTGTTGGCGTAGAGCCGAATCCATTTCACGTTTGTGGACGGCTGAGCAGCATCCTATAGATGGTTGTGGGCCAATGAAGGCTGTTGAAGAGCCCTTTCTGGCAAGAGCATCCGCTCTTTCATTACCATCGATACCTGTGTGCCCAGGAACCCAGGCAAGTGATACCGAGTTACATCTACCCAGACGGTTAAGCTTGACCATGGTTTCCTCCACTATTTTTGAGTTGCGAGAACCGGCCGAACAGGCTTTGATAGCGGCTTGGCTATCTGAGCAGATGTATAAGGTTTTACCCTTAATCCTTCTCCTTAACAGGATATTGGCGGCAGTGGCAATCGCAAAGATGTCTGCCTGAAAAACAGTTGTTTGTCTACCCAAGGCTGCAGATAGATTTATCCGACAGTCTCTAGAGTAGACCCCGGCTCCGGAGATACCGTCAATGAATGAGCCATCGGTATAGACGATGACATCACCCGGCCTAAAGCCATTCCACCCCTCACTGTTCCATTCCTGCCGTTCAGGAAAGATGACCTGAAAACGGCGCTCAAAGACTTGCTTCATGCACACAGTGTCAAGTGCTCCTCCCTGATGGCCAGGTAGGCTGTCATAGAGAGCTCTGTACCTAGCACCTCTGGCCCCGTCGCCGAGATTTACCTGCCGTCCAAGTACTACACACATACGGTATAGTGATTTTCTGGCCTCACTCTCAGCAAGGAACTGCAAGGGAGGTAAACAGAGCAACACTTCCCTAGCAGCAGTGGGAGTTCCTCTCATCGCACCTGTAATGCATAAGCACGCAAGGTGCTGTAGCTTCGACAGTTGACGTTTGAGGATGTGAGCTCTAGCCCACCATACAATCGCACCATACATAAGGTATGGCCTAACGATGCACGTGTAAATCCAGTGAACCAGCCTGGGACTAAGTCCTCAGGTTCTTCCGAACATCCTACGGCACTGCCAGAGAATGTTAGTTGCCTTCGAAATCCTAGCAACCAAATGTTCAGAAAAGTTAAGCTTTGGATCTAACACAATACCCAGATATTTAACCTTGCTTGATACTCGTAGCTTTAGTTGAGTGCCCTGGAAGTAAGGCCACCTCACTTGAGGTATTGCCCTTCTACTCGTGAACAGCATCATCTCAGTCTTCGCGGGGTTGACTGACAGAGCTTGCTCGCGGCACCAACTCCCAACACTATTGAGCGCTGTTTCCATCCGCTCACAAAGAGTTGGTAAAAACCTGCCGCTGACAATAATGCACACATCATCAGCGTACCCAATAACAGGGTGAAAAGGAATCTTACATGAGCATATATTGCCCCTTAAGAGTATATATATATATATGATAAACTTCAGCTTCCTAGCTCAAACTTTCACTTTGCGATAAAACTGGTTTATATAATTGTTGGCGTATCAGTGGGCGAATTTAAAAATTCCTAAACTTGATTATTTCTTGAATTTTAACTCCCGAGCATTTTGAAGGTCTAAAGATTATATATTAAACATTTTAGCTCCCTATAGCCCAAAATTAGATTTTTTCTATAAATATGTTTTGAGATTGTGGGCGTGTCAGTGGGCGAATTTAAAAATGCTTAAACTTGATTATTTTGGGCCTCTAGAGAGTATATGGTTCAAATTTCAGCTTTCTAGCACGAGTTTAAATTCCAATTTTTTGCCGACGGACTGACGGACTGATATGGCTAGAGCGACATTACTATCGATGCCGAATACAGTAATTTTTAGGGATTGACTCTTCGCAATGTCTCTTGTCTCTCGTTATTTTAACGTTATTTAAACTATAAGTAGTGTTCAAACGAAAAAGCCAGTTGCATTCCACCCAGTGGCGTAGCGGGGGTTGGGGCCGCCCGGGGCAAACCCAATTTATGCCGCCCTTAGTAACTTTTTCACACACTAAAAAAAAAAATTGTCTACGGTTTCAACCAATTATACCTACACATACACTGGCGTTCACAAGGATGAGGCCATACGTTTTGCAATTGATTTTCAGTCTTTATACCTATTGGAAATTTTATACCCAGAAACTTTTACTACCTCCGAACAGGTACATATTTTCCCAACAGTAAGTCATAAAATTAAAGGGTAAATAAGAAACGACCGCTGGAATTCCCCAAGATCAAACAATAAGCTACTTGAAAAGCGTATAAAAAGATGCGCACTAGATGCGCACATATTGGTTCCAGGTATTCTCGACTGCATCAGCTCTTGAAATCCATCTTGTTTCTTGTAGCCTCTTCAATGCTTTGCCTGAAGTACCAAGCAGAACTTCCCAACGGTGTGTGGACACGGAAAAAATGAATATATTCGTTCTAAGGTACCGAAAAAAGTTACCGAGTTTGACTCAACTGCTGCAGCATGTAAGCAAACCGAGTTCAAAGACTGATTGGAGCAGGTTATAAAATCTGCTTAGGGGTTTATATCTTTCAGTCTTCGCTGCACTCTTGTATATTTTCCAGCTATGACAGCAGCATTGTCATATGCTTGACCTCTGCAATCCATTATATCAAGACCATCAGATTTAACCTTACTTAAAATGATGTCAGAAATGCCACCAGCTGTTTTGTTCATTGTTTCGATAAAATCAATAAAAGATTCCACTACTACTACTTTCCGATTTTCATTTTAAGATAACGCAATACTTGACTGGTTTGATCTTTGTGTAATATATCTGGGGGGCTATCGAATATAATGGAATAATATTTGGCCTTTTTAACTTGACTGAAAATTCGTTGACGAACATTATCTCCTAAATTATTATTGAACTCGTTTTGAATTTGTGGTGATATATAAGTGATAGTTCTTCCACCCATTTTTATTCGTAAAATGTGTTCTCGAAGCACTGGATAGTTGATCGTAACGTGCGAGTAAGTGCACGAGTTCTAAAAATTCTATTTGTACTAGTAATTTCTTCTCTCTCCTCTCACAAAAAAATCAAATTCTGTTTCGCGAGGAATTTAGTAATATTGACCATTCTAGTAAGAATTTCCTGCCATTTTTTTGTTTCTTTGGCAATGATATTTTCTTGTATCTTTTTAATTGTCTCTCCTGTTCGAAGTCTGGCATCTCACTCCTTCCATAAATAAAACACAATTACACGAAGTCAATAGAGAAGTATAACTGCAATGTTAGCACGCATCTGTATAGTAGGAGTTGCATATTATGTAGAGAGAGTGTCTCTACTAATTAAAAAGGGTGTTCAAATTTGAGGTATCTATCATTTTAAATTTTGAACGAAAGATATAAATTGTGTGAAATCTATATTTATTTTAGATGGAAATTAATGCACATTGGTTCCAGTTAAAAATGAATCTTGGTGGCCAATTCACATCTTTTCTTCGGGAAATTGTGCGATTGTTAAACTTCTCTTTCAAAAGATCGATTGAGTTCGTTGCTATGGGGCATGTTGCACCATATTGTTGAAACCACATATTCTGCACATTAATATTTCCAACTGGCTCCACAAAAAGTTTCTTACCATCGCTTGATATCGAGCTCCATCCACAGTAACCGCATTGCCATTTTCATCTTTGAAGAAAAATGGACCAATTATGCCATCCACACCATACAGTAACTTTTTGGGGTTTCTGCGAAAAAAGTGATTCTAAAAGGTTGTCAGTCTTCCGAGCTAAAGGATGAAGTCACTTGGACGACATTCTTTTTCATTATTAACCGGAACCAATGTACATTTATTTCTAATAAAAATAAATACAGATTTCACATAATTTATGTCTTTCATTCAAAATCTAAAATGATACCTCAAATTTGAACACCCTCTATTAGATACCTCTAATACCCTAGGTTAGGTTAGGTAGACGTGGCTCTCAGCTAAAGCCAACACACTTAGAGCAATGATAGGTCCATTGTGGTACCACACAGATCTGGGGATTACCCTCACTGCTCGATGAACCAGTAGAAGCTTTTTTTTTTTTTTATATAGAGTTATTTCATTCATTCATCTCGGCAGGTAGCTGGGACATACCTATCCCTGTAAACCAAGGGATTAGGCTCTGTTGGAGCATAGACCTTGTTCTAGCCCTTATGATATGCTTCTTATGAAGCGCGAAAGACTTCTAACGCCAGTGTTGGCTAAGTCGCTTGTGTCATTGAACAAGAAGTCCCCTAGATGGAGATTTCTTCTATGAGAGAGCGCAGGACACGTGCAGAGAAGGTCAAGTACAGTCTCCTCCTCCTCCTCGTCCATGCAGTTTCTGCAGAAGTCGTTTGAGCACACTCCGAGTCCGGATGCATGCCTGCCTATTAAGCAGTGTCCTGTGATAACACCTATAGTGGAGCTAATATGCAGTCCGTTTAATGAGATTATACACTTAGAGCGTCGCAGATCCAGCCTAATACCCAAATAAAAGAAAAAACAAACTAACTTATTCCCACAAACTCCAGTCCAGTCTACAGCTATACACCCCTTACAGTTGCATACGCAGCGCATACACAAAACTGCTATCGAGAAAAGGGAAGTGTTTTTTTGAATGCTGAGTTGTGTACTCTGTTACAATTTGTGTGTGCTGTAAAGGGTTGTCATTTCTGATAAAATGTAATTGCATACTTTCACTAGGGAGCAGCGTTCATTGGATTTTGTTGTTAAGCAACACAAGGAATATCTGATTACTTACTGTTAATGCTGGTAAACTTAGTAAATAAATTCGTTGGACTGAAAAAAGAATCCGTTTTGTAAATTGGTTGTAAATATTAAAAAAAACCTGCCGCCCCGGGGCACCTGCCACCCAGGGCCTGTGCCCCCTTCCCTCCCCCCCTCGCTTCTCCACTGATTCCACCCCTAGAAATTTCAACTGCAATACCCGCTGTGCAAGGAATGCGCATCAGTGCCCTTAAGTCTGTATTCGGACGTACAGTGAAATACAAGGAATCTTTCCACACGAATGTGGAATGCTCTTCCCCGCTCCATTTTTGCTACACATTATAATCTACAAACATTCAAAACCAACGTGAATAGGCATCTCTCCCTGTCTTCTAACCCTAATTTCCTTAACGCCCGCGCTGTGTAGCTATTACATTATAAGGGTATTCAAAAATCACTTTAGTGCGAGTATATTATAAAAAAAAGAATCTATTTGAGATTCTGCTTTGTATTTCTTTGTCCATTCTGTTTCTAAAAGTTATAGTTTGCTCCAAATATATGTACTCCTGTACGTACTCAAGATTGTTTCTTCCTTATTTTATTTTTGTTTTAACCCTATTGGTCATGGCTCATGAATTTTGTTTTCATCCGGTTCATTTGCAAGCCAACTTATCTACATCCTCTCGGAAGCTTTATTATTATGTGTTCTGATTCATTTCGGCTTTTATCATTCAGTATAACACCTGAAAAGCGAATGTTTGATAGTTTCTCCCCATCTATATTAGGGCCTAGGTTTTCAATATCAATGCTGCTAAAAATTTCTTCTAGTAGATCACAGAAAAGTGCTGGTGAAAGAGGATCTCCCTGTCTGAATCCTCTGTTTATCTTAAATTTCGGACAATCGATTTCTGTCTAAATCTTTGATGAGCTGTTCTCTTGCAGGTGTTGAAAGATCCTTATAATTTTGTGTGGGACGTATTGTTTTCCTAGCGCTTGAAATGTTTTGACATGTTCCATAGAGGCGAATGATTTGTAGAAATCTATAGGTGCTACATGCAGATCTACGTTATATTCTCATTTTTTTCAATTAGCTGATTTATCGATTTTAAGTTGTCAGTTGTAGAATATCCTGGCCGAAATCCCGCCTGTTCTTTTGGTTGGTTTCTTTTCACAAAAAAATACTTGCCTCTTCTTAGTAAGTATTTTGCGAAGACTTTGTATAATATGATGCTAAATGGTCGGTAGTTGTTAACAGTACCTATCTTATTCGCTTTTTTTGTGAATAAGTATTATATTTGGCTAGACTTTGAATTTCTTGTCTACTGGGACGAGAATTACGGCCGAAAAGTGACGCTCTTAAAAATGCGACCACTGACTTAGAATTTCGGTAGTAACTTTAAGATATTTGCAAACGTTGCTCCTTCATCACGACGATGAATGCTGATTTCACTGAACATTTTGACATTGACAGTTTGGTAATCTGTTCAAGGGTGCGTTCACAATGAAAGTTTAAAGTTGTCAAGTCGCTAATGAAAGACACTCTATATCTTTATTTTAAATAACAATGCGCGTTTAAGAATTTTGCTTTTTACTTATTATGGTCACACTAATACTTAATATTACAACACCTAACAAGCAAACTTAATTAATTTTGTCCGTTTTCTTTTCAGATCTAAATTATGGAGAGTTTAAACGTAAAATTAACAAAACTTATTTAATTAAAACACACAAAACTAAATGAAATATAAATCAAACAATTTAAATGTTAATAAACAAAATACTTATAAATTTTACAAAATAAAAAATATGCGATGATATTAAATTAAAAACGACTTGAACATAAAATAATTTCAAATAAAAAAAAAATAAATAATGCCCAAAACTAAAAGAGAAACAATAAAAAGAATTTGGATATTCTTAAACTAAAATACTATAATTTAACTTATAAAACGAACAGAATATTCAACAAAACAAAATTATATATATATTATATATATATATGTATATGTATACGTACTGATTTAATTTTCTAATAAATTTCTAACTTTACTTTAAATACTAAAGAATAAGACACAGCGCTATGCAAACAACAATTACAACAACCATAGCAACAATAACATCAACAAAAACAACAACACCACTATTCAATATGTATCTGAATTTCTAATAAGCATATACCTGCAGCGTAAAGTATATGCAATCATTGTACGCATAAAGTCAATTGCGCATGAAATTGTTTCAACTTCATCTCAGCTGACAGGTTGTGCCGACAAAGGTTTCATCGACTTAAAGACGGCCCCCTTATGGGTCTGCAATAAGCATCAATATCAGAAGATAATCAGAAGCCGAACAATCTTTGCGTCATAATCCCCCTTTTCTTACTCAATCTATTGTCTACTGTATCAACTATACTCCTGTTAAGTAAACTATATAAATTATTGAAACACTTTCCACGAAAATGTTTTTGAAAACCATTATAATGAACTTACAACAGAAACCATTGCATGCTTTCTGCTGGATTTTATTAGGATTTGGATCAATACCCGCGCTTCCTGGTAAGTTCTCTTTTGCTCACCTTTTTTTTATCAACTTGTAGACATTTAAAATTTGTTTAGCTAATAAATGAACTTATTTTTATTGTACACTGTTTGATGACTGCGTTACTACATACTTAAAGTGTTCCCGACGCGTGAAGAGTCTCTGTCGCGATGGCTTGGTTTTTAATTCCTTGGTTTCTCGACCCTGGGGGCTTGGATTCAAAGATCATATCAGCTGGAGCATTATTGTCCATCCGCTCGATGTGGCCTAACCAATATAGTCGACGTGATTTAGCTTTTTGGACTAAATCCCCATCTTGGTACAGCTCATAGAGTTCGAGATTGTATCTTCTCGCCTATTCTCCCTTTTCGCACACAGGGCCATATATCCAGCGGAGTATTTTTCTTTCAAAAGAACACAATATTAGCTTCCCTTTCCTACTTATAGTCCAGGCATCGACAGCAGAACAGGCAGGACTAAGCTTCGGTAGAGCATGCGTTTTGTCATTCGAGTGAGGAGTTTTGAAGCCATTTGTTTTACGAAACCAAAATAGCAGCGTTTGCCTTAGGTAATTCTCCGTCGGATCTCGACTAAGATGTCATTCGTGAAGTTGATGTTCACTCCAAGGTAGATGAACTTCGTAACCACCTACAAGTTATTGCTATCAACGGTAACGTTTTGTCCTAGGAGGTGAACAGATATTTGTTTTCAAAAGCTTATATCTCTTGAACTATATAAGAGTAGCAACATTTTTTTATTTTATATTTGTTTTGGGCTTTTTTAACGAATAAAATATTTATGTTTTTTAATTGGTTCCCGAAAAGTAAAAAAATCAATTGTGCATTGACCTTTATTTCATGGTACCTATAATGGTTAACATATAAACAATCCGGGCGATTTTTGAATATTTTCTTTTATTTTACACTTTGCCTAACATTAACTCAGCATTTTATAGAACGCCTAAGCAAAGGGTTTAATAGTTTCGAACAAATGCCTTGCCTAAAACATCATGAACAAAATCATGCATAAAAATGAGGAAAATAAGCGGTCTTTAATTGCTCCTTGAACTCCAGATATGCAACAGGTCAATTTAGGACAATTATTGTCAAGACAAACTCTAAACATAGGGAAATGCTACAGTCCACTTGGGCTGTTGGCTACTTTAATTCTTGGGCTGTTGGATACCGTATATTTCCATCACTCATAAAGTGGGCGTGGCAAAAATCTAAGTATGGGTGGATTGTTAAGAATGAAATACAATATTGTTATACGACATTTAATGTATTTTATCGAAAAATGATGACAATGATTTTTTCAATAAAACGGTTTTTGTTAATAGTGAGCATGTCCGAAGAAGGATTTTATAAATTTATACATGATCATTAAGGCCTCCAGTGAGTATATATTTTATATTTCAGCTTTCTAGCTCAAATATTGACTTTTCAATAAATTTGTTTTATTGGGTCCCCCTGGAGAGTATATGGTTAACATTTCAGCTATCTAGCTCGAGTTTAAGGGCCTAATTTTTGACGACTGACGGACATGGCTAGATCGACATTACTATCGATGCTGATTAGAAATGTACTAACTTTAATTTGTCTACGGGCCATATTGAGGTATGTTACAAACTATGAGGCAAAATTAGTATGAATAGGGTATAAAAACGATGAAGTTCATTTTAATATTTTAATATTGCTGAATAAAAGCCAAATTGTTCCACTTTCTTTTTTAATAACATATGGTTCACAGAATCAAAAGCCTTGCAGTAATATTGATCTTTAATTTAAAAGACACATTTGTTTTAATATTGCCTGTACAAACTGCTGCTATTGATGTGGACAAAATAGCTGTTAGTATTAAATGTATTCCTGTCTCAGAAATCATTCTTGTTGTTAGTTATATCCCACCAGGAAGCTCCTTTTTATTATATAAAGCTCATATTGATAATTGTTGCTTCATTCTAAACAACCTAAACGACAAACAACATGTAAATCTAATTGGTGATTTCAACTTACCTCATCTTATATGGACTTTTGATTACAATGAATCTAGGCTTATTCCATCAAATGTTAACTTAGATTATGAATATGTAGTTGTTGACATGCTTGCCCGGCTTGATCTTAAGCAGATAAATAGTTTTCATAATGAGTTTAATAATTTACTTGATTTAGTTTTCGCTGATTCAGCGCTTGACATTAGTGTTAGCAATTCCATAGTTCCTCTTTGTCGCAGCACAATTTCATGTAGCACTTTCTATAAGATTACAATTTTGTGAATTTATTAAACCGTCTTCATCTGGATGTAATTTTAAGTATAACTACTCCAAAGCTAATTTTAATAGCATTTCAAATTATATAAATAGCATTGAATGGTTAAATGTTTTTAGTAGCCATAATTTAAATGATTCCTTCAACCTTTTTATAGAAATCGTTAGAGTGGCAATCGATATGTTTACGCCGAAAGTAAAAGCCAAAACTGGCACTTAACCTATTTGGTTCAATAAAAGGGTTATAAATCTTAACAATAGGAAAAATAAGATCTACAAACAGTTTCGGAAAAACAATAATGATCCTGAGCTTTATATCCAATACCGCCGACTCCAGGAGCAATTTAATGTTTTAAATAAGTTCCTGTATAGACAGTATGTTCTATCAGTCGAGTCAAATTTAAGGAATAATAGGAAATGTTTTTGGAAGTACATATACATATCAATAATAAAAAACAATCAATTGGTATTCCGAGAATTATGCGCCAAGATGACGAAACTTCCTCAGACCTTTTAACAATTTGCAATATGTTTGCTAAGCACTTCCAATCGGTCTACACTAATAATTCATTAAATCTTGGCATATTCGAATTTTCGTCTTCTGAAGTGGAATTAGCACTTTCCTTTTTAAAGACTGATAGAAATCCTGGTGTTGATGGAATTCCGCCAATTATTCTTCGTAACTGTTCTTCCGCGTTTGCTGTACCTCTCTGTTTAGTATTTAATCAATCCATTGAAAATGGGGACTTTCTCAAGGTCTGGAAAAATTCTTTAATTACACCTATTTTTAAATCCAGACATGATATCTCAAATTATCGCCCAATATGCAAAATTCCAACTATACCCAAGCTCTTCGAAAAATTAGTGTCTGATAAACTTGCACCTATTCTCAAGAATTACATTGCTCCATTTCAGCATGGTTTTGTGGCTGGTAGATCAACTTCAACTAATCGTGTAAATCACGCCATCTTACTGCAGAAAATAGCAAGATTCGGATTTCATTCCAATCTGTTGAAGTGGGTTAGCTCATATCATAGCTAATATCATATTGGAGCGTATTCAGTTTGTATGCTTAAACGGCATTCGGTCAACACCGGTTCAAGTTACTTCAGGTGTACCTCAAGGTAGCCATCTTGGCCCCTTACTCTTCCTGTTATTTATAAACGATATTCCGGGAATGTTTCAGAATTCTCAATGTTTGATGTTTGCCAATGATTTGAAATTTTTTCGCCATATAACATCGGTGTTAGATTGTAGACTTTTACAAGATGATCTTGATAGACTCTCGAATTGGTGCCATAACAATGACCTGCACTTAAATGTATCTAAATGTCAAAGCCTTACTTTTTGTCGTAATCTGTCCCCAATTCCAGTCTCGTATATGATTGGTGATGTTCCGTTGTCCAATACGATCAAAAAAAGATCTTGGGATTATGTTTGATCAAAAACTGAATTTTATTGAACATATTGAGTTTCTAGCTGCTAAAGCCAACTATGCTAGGATTTATATTGAGAAATTCAAAGGAATTTCAGGATCCTTATAGTATCAAATGCCTCTTTTTGCATTTGTTAGATCTCACCTCGAGTACTGCAGCATTGTCTGGAATCCATTTTATGAAGTTCATTCCATCAGAATTGAGAGGATCCAAAAGTGTTTGACTAGAGTTGCAGTAAGACGGCTTCGTTGGAATATTGAAATGCCTTCCTATGATACTAGGTGTAAACTACTGGGAATTTTACCTCTATCGACTCGGAGGAAATACTTATCTATAACGTTTGTGAGGGATTTAATTACCTGTCATATCGATTGCCCCTTTCTGTTATCACAAATTGGTTTTTATGCTCCGTCGAGAGCACTCAGATATCGTCATGTATTTTATGTACCCTTTCATAGGGCTAACTATGGTTATAGTGAACCTATATCTAGATGTCTACGAGAGGCTAATAATTACTGTGATCTATTAGAATTTCATCTTAGTAGGTATTCATTTAAAAACTGTTTAATATTAGCATAAAGTAACTCTGGTGGTAGCTGATAGGTATTTATTTTTGTATTATGTAATCTAAAGAGAACAGTGAATGTTTACTCATTTGATGAAAAAATAAATAAATATCTAAGTATGTGTAATGCATTTAAAACGAGTTGGAATAGGGGAAAGTTTGCAAATACCGCTTTAGTTTTTTGGGAACCAGATCAAAATTTGGGGAGCAAGTTGTCCAGTTGCCATTGAATATTACCAGATACCATCGAAAAATTGAATTACACTAGTACAGGTTTGCGGATAGGGCTGCAACAATTATTTAAATACATATTACTGCCGGAATCTTATAACTGTAGCATCCCGCAAAAAAAAGCGTTTGTTGTTAAGCAAAACATCAAATCTAGGCAGTTTTATGATTTATATGAGCCTAGCGACACATTTAACATCTTGAAACTGTCCCGGATGTTTGTTTGCAAATCCGGGTGTTGACACGAATCGTCGTATTTTTTTTTTATTTCACGATTGATTTGTTAAAGGACGATAAAACAATAATTAATACATGAGAGTATGCGCACATGTTAAAATTGTAAGAACATAAGCAGACCTAGAAACTCCTGGATCAACCAAATGCAACAACATTAGTATTTGATTGGCCTCAGTCATGAAATGATCTGAAACCGGGAGACTTGCCAATATTCGTTGAGCGCGAACCGGCGAACCACACAGGCAGACTAGTAGGGATGCAGTTAAGTGGAAGGGCTATACCTTTAATCCTGGTCACAGCCTCACTTTTAAGAAAGAACATTTCATGAGTACCATCTGCACCAGGTTTAGTTTTCGGTGTAAGGCAATGTCAATGTCTCAACAAAATCAAATCTTGGCCAAAATCAATTTTTGGCATTGAAAATGGTTTAGACAAAGCACATAGATACCATTGAAGGAGAAAAAACTCGATTCAAAAAACTGTGCAACAGTTAAACAGAAATTTGGCAATAATTTTAAAATTGTATTTTATATAATTATAATATTTATATAATATTTGCTTCGGCATTTTTTAATTTTATTTATTTTTCCCTCGAAAATCTTCAACTAAAGGGTGATTTTTTAGCTGGTTTGGTTTTGGCAACACTGGTTTTGACAGCTGACGTGTGTTTAGTACCTTGTGTCACTGTCAAACAGCTTCAGTTTGGTTTGCAATTTAACCATGGATCGTCTTACAAATGAACAACGCTTGCAAATTATTGAATTTTATTATCAAAATTCGTGCTCGGTTCGAAATGTTCATCGCGCGCTGCTTCCATTTTATGATCGGCATTCTCGACCTTCTGAGCAGTCTATTCGGAAGATTGTGACCAAATTTCGCACCAAATTTACTTTGTTGAACATTAAACCACCAACACGTTTACGTACTGTGCGTAATGAAGAAAATATTGCGGCCGTATCAGCTAGTGTGACAGAAGACCGCGAAATGTCGATTCGGCGCCGTTCCCAGCAGTTAGGCCTTTGTTACAGCACTACGTGGAAAATTTTGCGGAAGGATTTGGGCGTAAAGCCTTTTAAGATACAGCTGGTGCAAGAACTAAAGCCAGCCGACCTACCACAACGCCGAATTTTTGGTGAATGGGCTCTTGGAAAGCTGGCCGAGGATCCGCTTTTTTATCGAAAAATTGTGTTCAGCGATGAGGCTCATTTTTTGTTGAATGGGTACGTAAATAAGCAAAATTGCCGCATTTGGAGTGAAGATCAGCCAGAAGCATTGCAACAGCTACCAATGCATCCCGAAAAAGCCACTGTTTGGTGCGGTTTATGGGCCGGCGGCATTATTGGGCCATATTTCTTCAAAGATGATGCGAATCGCAGCGTTGCTGTCAATGGTGAACGCTACCGAGCGATGATAACAAACTTTTTTTTGCCCGAAATGAAAGTTCTTGACTTGCATGATATGTGGTTTCAACAAGACGGTGCCACATGCCACACAGCACGCGAAACAATGGCGCAATTGCGAGGCGAGTTTGGTGAACAGTTAATTTCACGTTTCGGGCCGGTCAATTGGCCGCCTAGATCGTGCGATTTGACACCATTAGATTATTTTTTGTGGGGGTATGCCAAGGCTAATGTGTATAGGGACAAGCCCGCTTCGATTGACGCACTGGAAGCCAACATCCATGCATTCATTCGTGAGATACCGGCCGATATGTGTGAAAGAGTATGCCAAAATTGGACTCAGCGGATGGGCTACCTGAGACGCAGCCGCGGTCAACATTTGCATGAAATTATCTTTAAACATTAAATTGCAAGGTTCAAACTATCGATTCAAATAAATATTTCATTAATTTTTTCGAATTTTTTGTGTTTTTTTTTTTTAAAAAGTTCTAAACCTCTTAAAAAATCACCCAGTATATACAACTTGCTTTCATAGAAAATAAACAACAAAACCCCAAAAATGACTTGTCTACTTAGGTAAGATAAGGAGGGCTGTATGCGCGTATGCGCAAGTTTCACCCAGAGACCAAAGTGGCCCACCGACCGTTTTTACCTTCTCTGTTAACCTTATAAGTTGTCAGCTAGTTAGTGTGGCGGTAAAAATGTGATATCGCTAAAAAACTACACATACCTCCTTAAAATTGGTGCTTGTTTGGAATACAAAAAAATCCAAAAAATTGGATGTTGTAAAAAAACAGAAAGGCAGTTAAACCAAAAGTAATAAAACCGGTTTTTTTCGAGAACCTTTCTTCCTTTTAAGAAAGGCACCAACCCGTAGTATCCGCCAAACCGTTGCGTTGACCCCAATTTCAGCGTTAACGCATTTAACGAAAGGAACAGTCGCATGGAATCCGTCGTAGACTTTAAAGACACATTGGCCGCATTCAGTATGCCTTCAGCCAAACCTGACCTAAGTACCATCGAAGTACCACTGTATGGCCGAACTGCCTAAGATCTTAGGAAATTTCAGACCGGTGTCTACATTTTTGACATTTTTCACCCAACAACCTAACCGAAATGTCAAAAACAGTCCTACTATTTTTGTCATTTCAACCAATTAGCGGTTGAGATGCAGTCACGCTGTGGCATCCTGAATTGTCTGTCAATCCATCAATTTTCGTAATGCCTGAACTTCAATGCGAGAAACCTACTTTATCCGTTGACGCTCATATGTATATCCGTTGGTGACATTTGTTTATTCCATTGGAAATAAAAAGGAAAAATGAGGTTGTTTGTGAGAAAAAGGGGAACTTTTGGCTTGGTTGATGGGATTTCTCTTTTCTGAAAAATGCCGCTCAACACTGTTGCAATGCGAAATAATGTGAAGTAGTAATTTTCTCTGGGCTGAACACTCAAATACAATATTGAAAATATATATGACAAAACGTTGTTTTCTTTAAAATTTTGTTAGTCACATGTGGATGAATATTTAGAATGATTAAAAATAGCGAAAACAGCTACAGGGAGTTGAGGTCAAGGATACCAATTCGGCAAGTGAAGATTTCCGACCAGCTAAAGATCATACATAATTTCCATTTTGACCTCGATGAAAGTCATAGCTAGTTCTCTATTAATCAGTCGGTGTACTGTAGTTGCTGCTCACGCTGCGAAATACCGTACTAAAAGGTCATAAAATAAAGCCTAATTTTGTCTATGAAAATTAGGCCAAAAAAAAAGTGAAAATAAACCAACAAAAAAAATTAAATTAAGTCCCAAAATACTTTTTTATATTTGTAACTAATGAAAATGCACACAAAAAAAGAACACTTTCATTGTATCTTTCAGAACCGAGCAGTCCGTTGCTTCACCAGGAAATGGATTACTATTTCGTATCAAACATTGTTTGGTTTACATTGTTTACCCCGCTCACGCAACTTCGTTGCTCCTCTAGGGTAGGTGCTTGTTGTTTAGCGGACGCATATGTCAGCTCTAGTATACGGAAAGGAAAATTCTAGCTCTTCTTGTTGTAGACAGATCCGGCACATGCGCCTTGTAGACAAGTAGCGCCTACACTTAGCGGAGCAACGAAGTTGCGTGAGCGGACTAAGCCAAGGCTTGTATTATTTTAATAAGCTTTATTAAAAACAATCATTAAAAATGTAAATGAACAAATAATCTACGATTGATTTCTCGTCGGCTTGAGTTTGACAATATTGGCCAATCTGCTTCAGCTTCCTCTCGATTATAAGGTTCTATAAAGGTAGTAAAAAAGGTAGGTATTAAGTGGTAAAATGAACTGTGAATGGTATTATTGCCTTGTGGTTCGTTTAAATAGAGTGCTAAGTTATGAAGAACTGCTAGCGCTATTACAGTAGTTTTAACGGAATCTATAGGCCCTCTCATACCATTGAGCAGTATGCGGAACCTTTGCTTCCAGACTCCAGAACATCGTTCAACAACGTTTCTCGTGCCGATATGAGAAGCGTTGTATCTACGTTCTTGTTCTGTTCGAGGGTTCAGTATGGGAGTAAACAGATACGATGAGCAAGCATATCCGCCGTCACCAAGTAGACGTCCTTTAAAGTCTCCGCGTTCAAAACGCTTTTTAATGCGGCTTTCCCGAAATATACGAGAGTCGTGTGTACTGCGCCAATGACAAACAATATCTCTAATTTTTAGACACGAATCGCAGACAACCTAAAGAATAATTTTACTTTAAGATGATTAGATTCACGTATTAACAGCAACGAACTTGTGTATTTATAGAGTAATATCCTTTCCTATTTATGTAGTATTGACTTGCATCTCCTTTTACTTTTTGAATTTTGATGTGAGTACAGTCAATCGCTCCTTTTACATCAGGAAATCCTTTGATACTTCTGAATTTTCAGATCACATCAATTTGTTCTGAAGCCAGTGATGGTATATTTATATAAATTGGTCTTTTCGAGGCAAATGCTTTCGAAACCTTCGAACATATTCGGCTGAGAGTAGGTTGGCTAAATCCATGAATATCTGCGCTGTCGTCTTGAATCTACGAAATGAATAGAGGATTACATTTTAAGCGGAAAAATGTATGCTTGGCTTACTTCATTCCGACCCCAATATCGAATAGCTGCCATTACCTGAAGTTCAACATCGATATGCCCACCTCTCCGGTCACCCTCCAGATCACCTCGAACGATTTCAATTAGTTTTTTCATGTTTTCTTTACAGAATCTATATTTATTTCTGAATTCACTTTCATTGAGATCAAAAGGGTTAAAACGTGGTTTATAGTTTTTTAAACGCCTTCTGTTACCAATATTATTGTTCAATATATTAAAATTATCTAAAAAATTCGACAACGTATCTGCCATATTTATCTGGTTTTATATTCTTTCTGAGCACAATGGGAAAATGAAAGTTAATTCACTGCTAAATGCGAAATTAGGCATTTAATTTTTTGACATTTGATTAAGTGTGAATTATCTTTAAGAAAAGTTTTTGAACAAAGTTTTCTTAAATTAAACTACTCGTAAGATTAGGTCTGATTCAGCTTTAATTAAGTGTTATGAATAAGGCTGATAGTGTTTGGTACAGTCAATTCAATCAATGTCTGACCCCTATATGTTATGGAGAATCCGCACAATCATTTAAAGTGGAGCTCGTGTTAGAGATATGCAGAAATGCCACTTATCGTAGCAAAGAATGCCTAAATTGTAAGCACACCCACCCACACTTATACGTATACATATAATAATTGATGACAAAGTAGTTATATCCAACAATCAGACACTTAAATATAAGACCCTACATAATAAGTAGCTTTTACATATATTATACGCAACCCTATAGCAAAATAAAATATTTACTCCTTGAGATTCTATTAATGCATGTGAACAACAGTTTTCGCAAGTCTTCCTCATAACTTAAAAAAGTTATTAGAAGAAAGCATCGACCATTAGGCCCCAATTTGTATTTATATTTAATACACACATCGGTGCGGTATTTCTTCTCGCTTAGCTGAATGTGAAAATAAGTACATATTATTATTTTGATTTGAAGCAACAGAAAGATGTATATTTATGTACATACCATTTAACCGTTGTCAAACTGAGTCAAAGGGAGTATTTATCAACCGGTAAATAAGCTTGAAAAGATTATGATTATGTTGCTTAAAGTAAATAATCCTTAGTTGTTATACGAAAATAAGTTGGACATAATTTATTGGCAAACGAAAATGTTTTTCTGTTTACAGTTTGTTTAGCTGGGCCACATGAAAAGAGATTACTCCATCAGCTGCTGGATAACTATAATAGCTTGGAGCGTCCAGTTGTCAACGAATCCGATCCATTGCAATTAAGTTTTGGTTTAACACTTATGCAAATAATTGACGTGGTAAGTAAAAACTGAGAAGTACGAGTATATAAAAGTAAATGAAAAATACATATTTGGGCAAAAATAAAAGTTCGATTTTTGCGCTATAATCCGATTAAACCTAAGTAGGTATGTAAATATGTAAAGGTGCGCCATCTTTTATGTCGGTATGTGAATATTGAATAGGTACTTTAAAAAAAAAAAAAAAAACGATTTCAATACATGAGGTATTTTTATTTAATGTGGTCCCTTACAATTTATTCAAACTCGATTTTGAATACAACATCAATCAAGTGGGCGCCGCTATTGACCAAAGCCAAATGTGCCCTTTTTGCTGCGTTTTCCATAACATTTTCGAGCATCTTGGGCGGTATAGCGATGATTTCGGCACGAATGTTTGCATTGAGCTTGTCAATGGTCTGAGGCTTGCTGGCGTACACTTTGCTTTTCAAATAACCCCACAAAAGAAGTCAGGAGGGGTCAAATCTGGAGATCGGGGTAGCAGTCAATGTCGCCATTTTTGGAATTTTCGTTGCAGAAACTGCATTGTTTGATTTACAGTGTGGCATGGAGCACCGTTTTGTTAAAACCAGTAACCGTCCGGACTTTTTCCACACATTTGTGGGCAGATATAATGAGCCAAAATCCACCGATATCGATTCCATTCTACTGTTTCGGCTTCTCTGAGAAAAATGGCCAATGATAGTTTTGGCGCAAATGGTAATTTTTGGTCATGCAAT
Organism: Portevinia maculata; assembly: GCA_949715645.1. Classification (NCBI taxonomy): domain Eukaryota; kingdom Metazoa; phylum Arthropoda; class Insecta; order Diptera; family Syrphidae; genus Portevinia; species Portevinia maculata. The sequence goes on from OX454526.1 coordinate 88,947,441, forward strand.
GGCTGCGATTTTGCGTGTAAACGGCGCCATAAAGTGTGAAATGGACCTCGTCGGTCATAAGAATTTGCTTCAAAAAATCAGATTCTGTGTGAACCATTCGAATGACTACTTGCAATGTACAGCGTCACTATTTGCGCGCGTTGTTTCCGTGTGAAGCGATTTACGAGTATGTTTAAAATTGTACTGAATTGACGTTTTAAAACCATGTTTACTCAAGTCAATCGGTTGATAAATTTCAATGTCAATTTAATGTTTACATACCGACATAAAAGATGGCGCACCCTATATGTATGGCCTTGACAATTTATCTATTCCTTATGGAAAGCACCGTACCTAGTTTTTCTTACGTTTTAGAAGTAGAAAATCTGAATTTTCCATTATTAGGTATTTTATACGTTTCGAATTTATATTGAATGCCGCTTTATATAATTTGCTCTTTCATATAAACTTTAATGATATCTCCGATTATTTTTTCAATATCGCATTCAAGCTACTTTTATGAATCTCAAAAGGAAAACCATTTACATATGTTAACTCTGAAAATAATAAGAAAAGAAAAAAATACAACATCCTGTAACAGACAACATCAACGATTAGCCATTATTATAATCACAGCAATATAGTTAAATTGTTTTGTATCTCAAAGCCAAATATCTTCAGCCGCAATGTATAACATTCATATACATTTAATAAATGCAGGAAGTTGTAACCAAGAGTTCAGAGTTGTGTAATAAGGATACAAAATTTTCCAATTTAGTTCGTAATGAGAAGTTTATCGAAAGGATATGACTCGATCTTAAATGGAATGCAAATAGATTAAGATAATCGCTGAAATTTGATTGGAAGATTGGTTTTATGGGAGCACATCAACACGTATGCTATTATGATTACATGAATATCAATTAAAATAAAACATACCAAACGTAGGAATTCATCCGTGTAGCTTTGGAGATATAACAAGAGAAGGAAACCGCCGTAAATAGGTCAACAATTAGGATATGTAAACAAAATAAAAACCCTCATATTTACATAAAAAAAGGAACTTGTCTCTGTCACTTTAGACAATAAGACAGTTTGCTTACCTTCTATAATTGTACGCAAAGCTTTCCGGAAGTACCGATTTTTAAATGTTATCTAAAAGCTTTTTCAATTTATTTTGTAGAGGCCTTTAAAAAAACGCCAAAGGGAATACGATTTCAGTTTATTCCATTACAAAATTCCTGTAACAAACAATGTGCGCTTGATGTATAGGTGGATGCCTTGGAGGGAAATTGGTATCGCGTTAGTCCAAAAAAATTAATAATAATAATAACACTTGTGCTGCCCATTCTCTGACCAACTCCCACCCATTCCAGACACATTCCACAATGTTGGACAATGTATAAAAATTGAGGAAATTAACGGCAGCTGAGATGAAAACGCTTTGCACGACATCGACAGTAACAGAGCTTGGTCGAATAAGAAAGAAATTCCAATATCTGAGGAAGATTTTAAGTAAAAGAAACCACCTCGAAGGAAATGGAGCGTGACCGGCTCAGTTGGTACTGCCGTCATTGTATATAAACTTTTGAATAAATTCTAGAGTTTAAATCTTAAGTTTAAAAGCTGTCATGTTCAAAGTAGAGATCCTACGAACCCCTTCAAAAAAGAAATACGAGCCAGTGTCGACTTACAATCGCGAAAGAGAGGCAGGGCCAAAAACTCCTGAATCAAACAAATGCACCAACACCAGCATTTGATTGGCCTCAATGACGAAGTTATTCGAAATCGGGAGGCCTCCAGATATTTTTTGAGCTCAAACCGGCGAACCCCATAGGCGGACCAGTAGGGATGCATTGAAGTTGGAGGGAGGGAGATACTAGATAATACACTAATTAAAATATACCAATTAACCCTAAAATGTCCGTTATTTTCTTAAAGTTTTCCAGGAATTTCCCACGAGCCACGAGTTCTTTTCGTAAAATTGGCAGTTGAAAGCGCATAACATCGGCACATCACAGCTTATCATTGGCTTTAGGACTCATTCTGAGTTTTGCTTTCGTCAATGCCAGATCTTCAGCAATATACATAGTATTAAAATATAAATAATACACTTGAAATCATCCGATGTTCGTCTTCTTTTCGCAATCAGGCACACTTATCCAGACCAAGCGCTTGTGTTTCCGCGAAAAACGGAATGGTTTGCACTTGATGCCTCTTGCTCCAAATAGTCCCCTTCAAATTGGGTTTTCGGGTGTTTTTCAGAGTTGCAGCCCTCCTCGATTGCTTGGTATTTGACACTTTGGTTGGATACTTCTTGTCGTCTCAAAGCTGGATGCTGATTCACATCTTCCTGCAGCATAGTTATCCATTTGTGGCTGAACCGACTTGTTTCGGCTTTTTAAGCTATATACATCTAGTCCGGTACAGCTCATTGCGTTCGCGGTTGTATATTCTCCTTCATTCTCTCTTAACGTGCATAGTAGAGCTGTGTCAATCGTTCAAATTTAATGATCGAATCGTTCAAGTATTGGTTGAAAAAATGATTCGGTCATTTCAATCAATCATTCAATCAATCAATGACAGATGGGACATGGGAGTATTGTATTGCTCCATTCAATTTCAATACAATCAAAAACACCAATCATCATTCGTTCAATTTAGTTTCGATAGAGACAGATACATTCGAATTTCGAATGGATTGTAAGAGTGAATACACTCAATAACAACAAACTGCAACTGCAACAAATAATTAGGAAATGGAGATTATTGAACAGAAGCGATATTTTTGTAGAACAAATATGTGTTGGTAAAACGAAATAAGCCGAAATAAATAAAAATATTTTGATATATTAACACATTTATTGGTTCAGTAGATAAGAAATCAGTAATCAGTAATGCCCCTATTGTGTAAAACAGTTGAGTTGTCTCTTGGTTGTAATTCAAAATTCGGTATTGCCAAACACAACCTTAAGCGAAAAGTTGCCTGTCAACAGACAACCAAGATGGCGGTGGTTGTCTGTGTGTATGCATATGCAACGCTTCACGATTGCAACTGAAAAAGGTTGTCTTGCTCTTGCATAATACGAAAAAATAGTTTGGTTGTGTGAAAGTTGAGTTGTATTGAGTTGTGTTATACAATAGGGGCATAATAAAGAAATGAAATAGTCAGAACAGAACAAAAGTATTGACTCGAAGAACGATTGATTTCGGGCATTGTGATTGCAATCACCAATACTTTATTGTGATCGGGTCAAACAGATCGAATCAATCACGATTGACACAGCTCTAGTGCATAGGACCAAATACCCGGCAAATTCTAATAAAGTATTTACAGATATTCGACCGATAGTTTTAGAAGAAATCAAAAAATAAGATGTAAGAAACACATTGTAAGACCAGTAGTAAATACAAACATAAGGAAGGTTTACAATCCGATTGGGCGAACTGTTGGATACCCTTTCTCCTCCTATACGGATGAATTGTAAAGAAGGATATGGTCTGCACATTTTGTTATACATAACTGTTTTTTACTTTTTTCAAAGAATTTTATCGAAAAAAAAAATGTTTTTAGTAAAAAACGCCCCAAAAAATGGGCGTGGAAAAACACTTTGTATGACGGAATTATTGGGAATCGTTGTATCTACAAATACTACGAATTATAAGACTTTCATTTTCATAGACTTCTCAAATAGTGGGCGGATTTTAAAAACTCTTACACTTGATAATTTCGGACCCCTATGACATTTCAGCTTTCTAACTCGAATTTTAGGGGCTAAAAATTGACAACAGACGGAAAGACGAGCGGAAGGACATGGCTTAATCGACATAACTTTCGATGCTGATCAGTAATTATAATACCCTTGGAATATGGTGTAATTAGTTCTTATGGGGCTTGATGAATTGTTCTATTATGGGACAGGTTCCCGGTGAATGATGCTCCCTATCAAACCATCTGCTGCATCTTTAATCTATTCACCACCATGAAGTAATACTTTGATTTGATTTCAGATTAGTAAAAGCTGGCGTAGAAATAGATTTTCCTGATTTGTAGCACAGACTGCATCTACAGTATGGTTTTCCCATCATGGGTTGCCTTATTTGCCTTATTTAAAAAAAATTTGCACTTACAGAAACGAAAAAAAAATTTTAAGGCTTAGAATGGCTGTGTGGTAAATTTATTTAGAATCCGTTTTTTTTTAAAGTATTGTAATGTGTTTTCATATTTTTATTGTCTTTTTTATCTATTTTGAATACCTTTAACGTATGGCAATTAATTTGATGAAATATTTATAGGACGAAAAAAATCAGCTGCTTATAACCAATATTTGGCTTAAGTTGGTAAGTTATTCTACAATAAATTTATACATTTATTTACTTACTTATTTTAAAAATATATTATTAACTCTTTTCACAATTTGAAAGCTTAAAAAACGTTGTCATTTTAAATTCAACTGTGCTTATTATATATTTTTGATTCAACTATAAAACTACATTCTTTTTTATGTTGCACTGTCAAAAAAACCAATTATAGGAATGGAATGACATGAATCTCAGATGGAATTCTAGTGAATTTGGTGGAGTACGAGATTTACGTATTCCACCCCATCGACTTTGGAAGCCAGATGTTCTTATGTATAACAGGTAAGCACGATAAAAGAATCATAAGGATGTGACGTCGCCATTTGTAAAAAAAATATTAGGAAATTAGTGGCGTCGCAAAAGTTCAGATATCTCATTTAGTTGTTTCTGTCAAATAGCACTTCAATTGTATATATTTATACCTACATTATTATATAATGAATGTAATAATTTCTGTTTGTATATTCTCACTTTGGTTAACCTGCCACCATTGCTTAATTAAATTTAAAACCTATCTTTTTATACCCTATTCTAGGGGTATATTAATTTTGACGCATAGTTTGTAACATACCTTAATATTGCCCGTAGACCCCTAAAAGTTACTATATTTATGATCAGCATCGATAGTAATGTCGATCTAGCCATGTCCGTCCGTCCGTCCGTCCGTCCGTCGGCAAAAATTAGGCCTTTAAACTGGACCTAGAGAGCTGAAATTTTAACCATGTACTCTCTAGGGTCCCGAAATAATCAAGTTTAAGAATTTTTGAAATCCGCCCACAGACACGCCCACAAACTAAAAAAAACAAAATTTTGTAAAAAATCGAATTTTGAGCTAGAGAGCTGAAATTTTTTATATATGATCTATGGCCCATAAAACTGATTGGGACATAAAATTTTCAAAATCCGCCCACTGACACGCCCACAATTAAATAAAACAAATTTTGGGAAAAATTGAATTTTGAGCTAGAAAGCTGAAATTTTTTATATATGATCTTTGGCCCATAAAACTGCTTGGGACATAAAATTTTCAAAATCCGCCCACTGACACGCCCACAATTAAATAAAATATTTTTTTTGAAAAACCAAAATTTGAGCTAGGGAGCTGAAATTTTTAATATATACTCTCTAGGGGCCCTTTATGCTCATGTGTAAATATTTTCAAAATCCGCCTACTGACACGCCCACAATTTTTTTATTTTTATTTTTGAAAGTCCAAAGTTTGAGCTAGGGAGCTGAAATTTATAGTATATACTCTCTAGGTGCCCTTTATGCTCATACTTAAATTTTTTTTTAATCCGCCTACTGACACGCCCACAATTAAATAAAACAATTTTATTGAAAAACCAAAGTTTGAGCTAGGGAGCGTTTTTATTTACAAAAGCTTAGTTTTTTCGATAAAATCCTTTAAATTTTTGTCACGCCCACTTATGAGATATAGGAATAAGAATAGGGTATCCAACAGTTCGCCCAAGCGGACTGTAGCCCGCCCCTATGTTTATGTGTAGTTTTGCGTAAGAATTTTAAGAAGAGGAAATTCATTTAAATTTTTTTTTATTTTTTTAATTTAAGCGCCGACGAAGGCTTCGATGGTACGTACGCCACAAATGTCGTTGTGCGGAATAATGGATCATGCCTCTATGTACCGCCGGGAATATTTAAGTCGACGTGTAAGATTGACATCACTTGGTTTCCGTTTGATGACCAGCGATGTGAAATGAAGTTTGGGTCATGGACGTACGATGGATTTCAGGTAAGATAAGCTTCATAATTTTTGTAGATTTTTTCTGCATAGATATTTTTTCAGCTCGATCTACAATTACAAGATGAAGCTGGAGGTGATATTTCGAGTTTTATAACAAATGGTGAATGGGATCTTTTAGGTAACGTTCCAGTAATATTTTTTGTTAATTTAACACAAATACTTAATACATTCAACAAACAATTTGTGAAAAGATTGAACAAAAAACGCATGATTTGTTGTTTTTATGAACACGTTTCTCAATGGTAAGAATAAACATACATGGCATGTTTGACGCGGAAAAAAAAATACCTTTTATTTAGCTATTTTAACTTTGAATATATTGAAAAAAAAAATATCATTATATCTCTTTCTTAAATATACCCTCAGGTGTGCCAGGAAAACGAAATGAAATCTACTATAATTGCTGCCCTGAACCTTATATTGATATAACATTCGCCATATTGATTCGACGCAAAACTCTTTACTATTTTTTCAATTTAATTGTGCCGTGTGTATTAATTGCTTCAATGGCACTTTTAGGTTTTACACTGCCACCAGATTCTGGTGAGAAACTCTCACTTGGTAAGTCGGAGACTTGTTTCCTTTTTTTCTGCATCAACTTAGATGAACGTGACACACAATAAAATAAATAAATTAAAATAATCACAATTTATTTTAAACAAGTTATTGTTTCCTTATTATATTTTTCTTAAAGTAATCGCTACTTCCTATATGCTATAATTTTCCTTCAAATAACGTCTATCAACTGATGTTTTTTTTTATAGTTTTGCTTTTAAAAACAATTGAATTCTTTGTTGTTTTTTTTGGAATTATGTTTAATACATACAAATAAATAAAACTCTATGTCTTTTGGCGTCTTACGTTATTACCACTTAAACAAATTTTCTAAATCAAAAACACCCTTGCGGTGAGCGTGCATACCCTTGATGCTTTTATTTCGTACTGAAAATGTATGATATTAAATATATGCAAACGTTTTCTTTGTTCATCATCCAATATCTACATTACATATTTTAAAAACAAAATCTGAAGTATTTTTGAAATCGCATTCAAAATTGTACCCAACACACAGAGTTCATACATAACATATAGCACATTATTACTCAAAATTTGAATTTCAAACTAAATTTGGTTCTGTCAAACTTTGTTTGCCTTTGAAACATTTCTCATTTCAACTAAACATATTTAGTACATTAAATATAAATAAACTAAACATGCTCCCTACGCGTGTAAAAAGAGTCTCTTCCTGAGACAATGGTGTTTGAAGTATTTCTTGTCGTCTTGAACTTGCTGGGCTGGGTTCGAAGATTTTCTTGCCTGCTGCAATATTATCCACTCATTTGATGTGACCGCTTTTAAGACGTGTTTGGCTTTTTTCAATACATCCCCATTTCGGTATAGGTTAGAAAGAGTTCGCCTTTCTATCGTTTCCTCGTTTCGCACTCCTCGCACACAGGACAAAATATCCGACGAAAAGTTATTCCCTGGATAGAATTTAGTATCTTCTCTCTTTTCCTACAAGATTGGATTAATTCTGAGCAGCTTCTTCCCAATTGCACATTTAACCGCGTCTTTTGAAACAGCTGGATCAGTATATGTTGAACTTTTTATGATAAGTGCTTTCATAGGTTAGGTTGGGTTTAAGGGACAGTCGGTAGAGACCAACACACTTCTACCATTATAAGGTCCATTTTGTCAGTGGGTTACAATTATTTAGATTACATGCACAAAAAATATAGCATTTATAAAACGGTCCACTGTGGGGCGCCTGTCAAAAGAGAAACATAATAGTAATACTATTTTGAAGAATCACTTACATTACTACGCTTTTCTGAAAATAAATTACATAACTCAGAATCGACAATTGTATTTATGCCCTCATTTGACTAAGAACAAATATTTGAAGATTTAACTTAAATCTGCTTAAGAAAGATAGAGCGATGAAAACATTTACATATTTCCAATATCATATCTGTTTACTCATTAATTCTATTTTAAATGGAACAACAATAAACTCGTTACTAAAAATGCAATACGTAAATACGTTTTGTCTAAACGATTACATTCATAATTGCATATATTAAAAGACGATATGTCTGAAAATAGAAAGTCCTTCCACAATGCACAAACATAAATTCCATGATAAAATAACTCCCAATTATTATTTATGCTTGTTGATGTTTAATCAAACCGACTCTCCTTCAATTAATAAATAACAAAAAGGTTCAACGCAGAAATATGGTAGTAGTTTTTTATTGCATGACAACTTAAAATAAGTAAAAAGGCGGACTTGGTAAATTATTTGTTAGATTTAATTTAACACAAAATGTTGTAATGTGAATGATCATATTCTTGTTATCAATTAAGTTATTTTTAAATTTTGAATACAAGAATTATCTCTTTGTAGGAGTTACAATTTTGTTGTCACTGACAGTCTTCCTAAACATGGTGGCTGAAACAATGCCAGCCACATCTGATGCAGTGCCTCTTCTAGGTAAGTGCCATAGTAAGCTTTATTCCCTCTTGTTTTTAATTTTTATATTTTGTTTTAATTTTTTTTCAATTATTTTCGTTATACTATTCTATCAAAGAAAAAAAAATTCACTTATTCATATTTTACTTTGGTGTATAAATCTTTTCTGTTTAATTAATTACAATTTATTTGTCACCTGCTCACTTGAGGAACTCATTTCGTCCTTAAGAAAACAATCTCATAATTTAATTCTTATTTTTATTTTTTGTTAAAAAAGAAAAAAATAATAATAATCAAAAAACTTAAAAATGGTATACACTATACTTTAGTTGTAACATGTAAGCCATTGGAATTTCATTCAAACACATAATACTTTAATATATCGCAGAACATCGAAACCCATCCACAAGATGGTGTATTTCTACTAAACAATATATATATACTATAGAAAGAATAACTTTCTTACGCAGGAAGTAGTTGCTTAGTTTACATAAGAATATAATTTTTCCATAATAAAACGAAATAATTGTAGGGGAAATAATGTAAGTTTAATAATTAGACATATAACATTACATTGCAAAGACATTTACATTATTATTTAAGAGATGCAATGCATAGGCGGAGGAATTGATTTTCTTTTCAATACAACCAGTGCTCTAAAAAGTGTGTTTTTTCTTAGCTGTTACTATTGTTGTCTTTAATTAGGTATACGCGAAATGAATGCTCGTGTAAAGGCATACATATGTTATGTGTACATCATAAGAATATTCTTAATATTGAGAATTTTATCTTAGTCAATAGTAAATAAATTTTAGTTTTTGTTTGTTTTGTTCAGTACATGAAAATGTTACGAAACAATTAAAATAAAATTAAGTTGAGAACTAACAAAACAATTGAAAACATCTATGGTTTCCGAAAGAAAAAAAGTCAAAAGTCGAAAAATCAATTTGTTGGGTTATTAATATGTACTATTCTTTATGAAATACAAAACTCTACTTGCTAGAAAAACGACAAAAGTCTAGTTTATGTTGAGACAACTAAAAAGCAGATTTTTCGATTTTCATCTACTGGCAACTGTTTACTGTTAGCTCGAGAAAACTGACGCAACTTAGTTGTGTTTCATCCTTCTTACAGAAAATAGGTATAAAAGGTCGCAAAAAAATGGCACAAGTAAGAAATGTGCTTTTGTTTGTATAGTCGTATGTACAAGTCGAAGTCCCTTGACTATTTATTTTTTATGAAAACAGTTTTGAAGATTTGTTGATATTATTTTCTTAGATAGCTGAATGAAAAGTTCCTATTCTATTATTCACAGATAACCCAAAAACATCAACGTGGAGAGCTAACAGGATGGTGAAAGATTTAGAAATATTCTTTTGTGTCTGCTGAAAAATGTGACTTTTTGTATTGTGAAGTTTTTCTTCCGGACAGGCGATATGGAAGGCCTAACAGTTTCCTTGTCAAAAACGTTCCAAAAAATGGGCGTGATAAGAAACGATTTACATATGAGAAATTTGTTGAGGAAGACTTTGTCTTTGCCCATGCAACGTTTTTTTGCTACGCCTGCTTTTCTTTGGAAAAAAACTACACAATATTCTTTAACAAGTCAAACAAACAATTTTTTTTTGCCATGACCACTTTTGGGACAGTCTTGCTCAAATCGACCGGTGTACGGCAAGTGCTTGTCGGTGTGGCGTAAGTAAAATATAAATATTAGTCATTAACAGCCCCATATTAGGCTTAAAACGCTCCGACAACCATTTTTGCTTATGCAAAGTGGAAGGGACCTAAAGTTTGAAGCCGAATCCGAACGGCGAATTTGAGAAGCTTCTCATGGCAATTTATACTCTTGGGTGTTTGTCAGGCGTTCGCAAGAGGTGGGGCAGTGAAAAAAACTCTATATGTTACTTGGCCCCCTCAGTATTTGAACCTGAGACCTTTAGATAACTAGTCCAACACACTTAATTCTGCGTCACTGCATCCCACGGTGTGGCGTTCTATTTGTGAGTTTTTTTTGGCGCTAGGACAGTGCAAGAGACCGATGTAACAGTTTCCAGGCACATTATCACTTTTCTCGCTATAATGATTCATACCGTTAATCTCACCATTTCGGAAGTGGATTCTCACAACTTCTATGCGTTGTGCGTGTGTGATGTTTACAGATGACAGCTGTCAAACAAAAAGCTGTACGAACGACACAAACAAAATGGCCCTAAATTATAAATAGGTGGTCTTAGTGGGTAACCCTTTACTTTCCCTCCATAATTGACGCTTTTGCTGGTGTACTGGCAGTTTTGCCACGAAATCATTTTATAAAATTTGCAATTATGACGAAATAAAATGTCAATAAAATCTTCAGAGCAGATTTCGTACAAAAAAGATTTAACTTCATAAATGTTTTTTTATCAAGTAATTTAAAATAACATCAGTTCACACTTTTAAAGGTAATTAACATTTTATCAATCCTATTTCACCAACAGCTTTTTACTTTGTGTTTATGAAAGAACACCGGTTTTTGATTTTTTTTGTTCCTTGAAGTCTAAAATTCCAAGTAGCGAATCTTGTTTATCCAAATGCTTGCTTTCCACTTTTTATGAAAAATGTGTTAGTGTGGGTTTTGAGAATCTGCGGGTGAGTCAAAAATCTGCAAAATGCAGACAAATCTGCACTTATGGCACCGCTAGTACTTACTGAGGTTTGTTTTATGCTGCATTCTTTCAAAGCGTGGCAAATCTCTTGGCTTACAATTGTAACAAATACATTTTATTTTCATCGCGTCAACGAGTATATTCTTCGTTGAATTGGATAAGAATAAGAAGTGTGGTTCTACCAGCCTTATTCGAACTGCTTTCGAGTAGACTGACAAGTTCAGCTTAGGCTTAATCACTGCAGCTGACTTAAATTTTTGCTTCTTGGACAGGGATTTTGATTTGGGCTACATCTTTCAGTGATGTTTGACGGATTTTGGGGAATTAAAGACATTAAAAAGAAATATTTAAGGTTTTCCAGTGTTCGTAGGCCACTTTCTCTGCGTTTGTCCTTCTTGTAAGGACTTCAAATTAAATATTAAGATGGGCGATGTTTGCGGTCTGCAGTACTGGTCTAATTATTTTGCCCATAGCTGTAAGTCATAGAACTAAAGAATTTTAGCTAGAGTTTCTATTAGTCCAATAATAAATAAATTGTAAACATTAAACCGTGTACCCTTGAGGTCATAAAGTTTTCGCTAAATCCCATAGAAAATTTATCGTACATATATATGTACATAAATATAACGATTTGTTCATCAGTTATTAACACCTATCAACAATACCCAGATTTCCATTCCCTGAAACAAATTGTGTGATAAAGAATGACAGAACTTACTGAAAACATCATTTGTTTATTTAAACAGTCTAGGTCTTCAAAATCGATCTTCTTTAAAAATATTTACCTACTTATTAACCAAGAGTAAAAAGTACTATGTTCAATCAAACTAAATCGCTACCTCAAAAATGTAGTTTTGTTGGCAGATAGTCTTGTCGTTTTGTAAATCAAATCAACAGACTGCAGAAATATAGTAAAACATAGGTTCTCGAATTAAGACCCAAAAAACCAAAGTTTTGGCTTTGGAACGTCTTTCCGAAAAACGTTGGTATTTCAACCGGCAGCAAATCGAAGAAATGAGCAATGAGCAAAGTATGAAGTATCTTGGAGTTTTGTTAACTAATTCTTACTTTAATTTTGACAAGCATCCGAAAGAGAAATGTTGCGAGTAAAGCCAGTCTTAAAAATAATGTGGCCATCCTTTTTAATAACCACCGCATTGAACTCTCTTTAAAATGCTAAGTATTCAATGCCAAAGTAAACACGGTTTGTATTTAGGAGCACAGGTTTTTGGTTACGTACAACCCGAGGAATTTCAAACTAATTAAAGACACTTTATTTTTCCGATTGCGTAACTCAACAACAGCTTATGCTACAGTATAGGTCTGAACCACCTATTTATATTCAAATTCTTAAGGATCATCACAATCCATTAGAGAGTTTCACTTCGAGAATTATTCTTTCCTCAAATCTATAAATAAAGTTTTAGAATTATATGAAAGTCCGTAATCTAGAATTAGATAATGCAATACTGCCGAAGTACTGCAACGTCAAGCTTTCCGTACCGCAAAATTACTGTAGGGGTAAAATGTATATCGTTTCAAATCACAGTGTTAACGCATGTACGGCGCAAATAACAGCAACTTTCACATCACAAGTAGATCAGATAAAACGACATTTTGCATTGTAGTGAAAAGGCAGTGTTGCAATGCGTAAAAATCATCAGCAACCTACGATGCACATTTTTGACAATTATGAATTCAGCCTATATCTGCTTCTTTGCCGAGAAAACAGCGCTTGTCGTAAAAGTCGACTCAGACTAAAAATATTTATGAATTGTATTTATATGGCGGTTATCAATAGGGACATAACAATTTTGTATTTTAATACAAATGCACCCTTAAATTTTTTTACATGCACTTGAAGAGACTCCATTGCATCCACGAAAAGCGAACGTATGGAATGGATTTCATGCCTGAGGGATTGAACCGAGTTTTTTTTAAGTTTCCTCCAAGGAATCGATAGGTGCTAGCGTACTCGCGTTGGTAATATGAACGAGATCGAATTCATTACTTAAATTTAACACGTTTGAAAAAAGCATAGAAATATACATCGAGTAAATAGATCATATAATGTGTTTGTGGTAATCCAGTGATGATCCAAAACCGCCACGAATGGGTGAAACCCCATTTCATACGAACGTCTATTATATGTATTTATTATTATTATAATTGTGCCCGGGCCCTTATGCTCGCCCATTTGAGTATAAAACCGTTTTATTGTTATTCATGCTCATCGATTATAGCAATCCATGGCTTGTCTAATTGTATTCTACTTCGCTTAATTCACAAATGTCAAAGTGAAATGTCATTTGCGAAAATGGGAGCATCTTTCGATGACATGATCCACCTTGTGCCACCGTCTGCATATGAACATATCTGATCTTCTTCCGCCTGTGGGTTCGCCGAACATGTTTGATCTCCTCTCTAAATTAATCTAGAGTGCAATTCAGTCCTCCAAAATACTAAACCGATATCCTGTAATCAAATGTTCACTATCGTGTACTTAGCTGATAAAATATATGTCCTATCTTAAATTAAATTACATAAAACTATTATCACACAATTTATGGCACTGATTGTATTTTAATTACTTAAAAAACATAAATATTTTTTGATATATAAATTTTTGAAGCTTTCAATGTATTATACACCGTCAATATCAATTCATTTATATCTTAATAAATAATTTTTATGTAATATTTATTTTTCTACAAATACATTTTTAACTCAAAAATCGCTTTCTTCTTGCATCGATTAACATTCTTCAAATCTTTCTTTTCACTTATTAAATTTTAATTTTTTGAAAACTATTTATTTATTTTTTGTCCGAATTTAATTTTGTGTTATTAAATCAATACGAAAATATATGCCACAAACTGATTTGTTTAGGATAATTATTCTAATAAGATATGACGACATAAGGTAATTGAAAAATCAGTTGTAATTATATTCGACACTTACTGTAATTAGAAATTCAATCAATTAATCACAAGTTGAATATATATTTTATGAATTTAGTTACTTAGCTATGTGAATGCAACATTTAAAATTTTTATTTCCTCGCATAGTTTTCCAAGCTCATTTTAAGTATTTCCAAAAAACCCCTCTCTTTCTCTATATATATATATTCATATATAGCCAAATCCATAAGCTTTGCAAATAAACTCAGTTAGCACCTGCAACATTTTCTTACCTATAGTTTATGATATTACATTATTATATGATACCTAACAAAAAATTAAATATTTATACCTGACAATTTTTTGTTTGTAGCGTTTATCTTCTCCCCAAGAATCCTACACAACGAAAAAGCTTAATTAAAATTTGACCACCCCATCCTCTTTAAAAGACAATTCGATCATTAAAACTGGCACACAAAATAATTAAATAAAATCAAAACGAATTCATTGCAAAAAAAGGACAAAAGCTAATACAAATATTCTCGATTTTTAGCCTTTTATGATGATTGCGGATAATTGGTTGAACACAAAATTTATAAGCGTAAATTATGCCTTTATTGTCCGCAAAAAAATTAAATATCCAAAATCAGCAGGGAAACTAAGGGCTCAGTTTAAAATACTCGTTTCAAATTGTTGATATTACGCGAAATAGTTATTACAGATTTTATATTATTATATATATATTATTTCCATAAGTTCACTTATTATTTATTTGTTTGCAATCGCTTTCTAGAAACTTCATAAATAAAAAAACATCGGGGCTGGTAAAAAAATAATGTTCATTCAATTTAAAATTTTGTATTGCCGAATTAGTTTAAATGCGCGCATATGTTTCGTACAATTTAAATTAAGAACAAAGAAAGATTTTACTGTCTGGAATTCTTGTTGACTATCAAGAGAGGGTACATAATAAATTCTGTTATAATAGTTAAGTTACGACAAATTCGAATCCGCACTTTAAATGGGAGTAAAATAATCGTAGCTGATTTGATTAGACCAGTTTACAAAAGAGGTGGGACTTAGTATCCTTATTAAAGCGGCCACGAGTCTGCCTATTATCGCTTTAAGAGCTCGCTCATGAAGCCGGATTTTTTTATTCAATTCAGCTAAGTCCTTGGGCGAGGTAACAGAACTATTATCTGTTTCAAGGGAAGGTCTGCCTAGAAAACTACATAAGCTGTTACAGTAGCAAAGAAAATGCTCTACTGTTTTTGGGTCTTCGTTACGCATTCGACAAATAATGTCTTCAGTCCCATGGCAGGAAGATGATTTTTATTTCAACAGTGATGCGCCAAGAATCCGGTGACCGTATGTATCTGCCCTCTGGCCAGTTGTAAAAGTTGTGTTTTTCTTTTGATAGAAGGGGTTGGTATAAAATTCTTGCCGGTGCTGTTATCTTCGGTTTCTTTTCAGTAATGAAGTGCAGTTATTTCTAACCATGAAATGATGCAGTTTTTCGCGGAGCTAATAGGCACACCACCGAATGTTCTCTGCATCATAAATGACGTACCCGATCCTTTTCGTTTGCTCGTTTCCTTTCATTGCCACCAAAGCAGCTGTGACCTGGAACCCAGATCAAGTGAGCTCTATTTGCACTGGCTAATGTTGTGAGCAGCTTGAGGCAGTCTTAGACTATCTTTGAAGTGATTTTAATGGTAGTGCCGCTGTTTTGTCAGAGAGGATATATATCTACCTGTTGGTAGTATTTCTGATTAAGTTATCTTTAATGCACAGTTCTTTGCATGCATTTCAGCTTAAAATACGGAGTTGCTTTTTTACATACTCACGTAAGGAGAGGTTTTATTAGTTGATCCGTATAGGCCTATCGTAACTCCTACATCTGCTTTGGATCCATCCGTGTACCATGCGAGTGAATCTTTAACAAAAGCAGGCTTGTTTTGCTGCCAGTTCTTTCGTTCTGGATTGGTTGTCATGAAGATGTGACTTAAGTTGTAGCTTTTCAGTGTCTGTTAAGGTGATTCGTAGTAATTCATTTCTGTTGAGTTCATGTGCCAGGCTTGAATGAATAAGTTTCGATTTGCTTTCATCTGCTTAGATGAGCGTGTAGGCATTTCCTGTTCGAAGCGTATACGCCAGGCAGGCCTGTAAAAGAGGTTTTGGTCAATGATTATACTTAAATATTTTCTTTCACTTGAATACTCTATAGTTTCACCAAAAGTTTTTAATTTTTGAGTTTGTCCAGTTTTCTTCTTTTGGTAAAAACTATTATGGTCCTAGGATTAACATTTATGTGAACCTTTTTGCACCAGTCCGCAACGCTGTTAAGAACTCGCTGGAGGCAATCTGAGCTTGTTTGTTTTAGAGCAGGTGGCTTTGTATAATTCTTAAGTACGTGTATGTGCGGGTGTTTTTTATAGAGGCATACAACTTTTTTTAAAAAATAAAACAACAAATTTAAAAATGTTGGCTTTATTAGCTCACAAATTTCATGGCAATTAATGTTTAAAAATAATTTCTGGCATATGGCCTCTGCGACTGTGCCTTATGAACGCCATTCTGTCTTTCCAATTGTGCACCACTTTTTAGAGCATACCTGGTCTTATTTCGTCAATAGTTCGTCGAATGTTGGCTTCTAAGTGATCAATCGTTGCTGGTTTATCAGCATAGACCAGAGATTTGACGTACCCTCACAACAAGTAGTTCAAAGGTGTCAAATCACACGAACGAGCTGGCCAACTCTCAGTTCCATTTCTTGAGATTATTGTCACCAAACGTTTCGCTCAACAAAGTCATGGTTGCACGCGCTGTATGACGTGTTTGGCATAAGTTTGGCGAACAGAGTGCGAATTTTGGAAATAAATGTCCACGATAAGTAAATGTTGTTCTGGTGTAAGTCTTTCCATGGTGATTTGACAAAGTATACTGAAAAAGAAAGTCGAACACACTTTCTTAGTATGACAGCTAGTTTGACAGTTATCCCTATCAGAAGTTTTATACCACCATAACAAACACGCTTTATATGTATACTAGAGCTTAGGGAATACGCCAGGCAGAATAATTATTTAATTTCGCTCACCTATATTTTGGCTGTAATATATTTCAAACATGCTCTTTCGCGTAGGTAAATCCTTTAACCAATTTTATATTGAAGTTTTGAATTAGTCGGAAACATGTAGGCACATACACTCCGCTTCAACTGAATAAGCACAAACATTTTCTGAGCTACGTTGTCCATTTTTTCAAAACCTTGTGCCGTAATATATCATTTGATGATGCAAACTGTTTGCGTATGATGTTGACAAAATAAATCGGAAAGAATAATTCAAAAAGTACCGCTATTTTTTGCCTGGTTCCCTTGCAAAGCATTCAATATGGAAAAATGCAAATTTATTTTGCGTCAACTGAATAGACACAAGGTCGTTATTTTCACTGCTTATGGCACATGAGATCAACAGTTGAAGTGCTTTAAGTGAATTTTATTTGATTAATTGTAGTTCAAAGAAAAACAGGTAGATCAAAATCTCTAAATAGTGTTGAAAGAGCTCAAATCGATTTACTAAAAGACCAATGACTAACCGAGCGTTCTATCGCTGACAAAATTGGACGAAGTTCTAGTGTGGTCTATTCTTATTTAAGAAGCAAAGATTCACACGGAAAAAACATGAAAGGAGGTCAAAAAACGGCAACAACGGCGGTTAATCGAAGAGCAATTTTAAGATGTGCTTCCAATTCCTGCGACTCTGCGGCAAAAATAAAGCAGAAAGCCGGTGTTACTGCAAGCGTTTCAACGGTGCGAAGGGTTATCAATAATGCCAAACATCTAAAAAGGTAAACAAATTCAAAAGAAACCACCACTTAACGAGAAACTAAAGTGTATGCGCTTAGAATTCCCTAGACTCCAAATGAGTTTTAAAAATGAATGGCGTCACGTAGATTTTTCGGATGAGAAGAAGTTTAATTTTGATGGCCCTGATGGGTTTAATTATTACTTCCACGATGTGAGGAAATAAGAACGATTTTTAGCGCGGCATCATAGTCGAGAAGGTGGTATTATGGTATGGGGAGCAGTTAGCTACTATGGCACTGTTGAGCTTGAGTTAAAAACCTCAAAAATTACTGCATTAAGTTATAAAGGAAATTTGAAAAGACATTTTCCTAAATTTTCAGGCATTTTTGGACGCATAAACTGAACTTTTTAGTAGGGCAACGCCCCCATCCACACGGCGCCCATAGTAAAAAATTGGATAGAGGAGCAAAATGTGGAATTGCTTCAATGGCCGCCGTACTCACCGGACCTAAACCTTATAGAAAACGTTTGGGGATGGTTAGTACGAAAAGTTTATGAGTCTTGCCGTCAGTTTGCGGACAGAGAATCCCTTATTGCAGCCATTAAATTGGCCTGGAAGGAAATTTCGCTGGACTACATAAAGAGGCTGTACGATTCCATGCCGGATCGAATTTACAAAACTATTACGAATAATGGCGGCAGTACCCACTACTAAAATTAACCATTAAAAAACGATTTTAAGAAAAACTTGTTTCATTTAATCCCATAACTTTTATTTTCAATTTCAGTATTTGTGTCTATTCAGTTGACGCAAAATAAAACTGCATTTTTCCATATTGAATGCTTTGCAAGGGAACCAGGGAAAAAATAGCAGTACTTTTTTTATTATTCTTTCCGATTTATTTTGTCAACATACACAAACAGTTTGCATCATCAAATGATATATTATGGCACAAGGTTTTGAAAAAATGGACAACGTAGCTTAGAAAATGTTTGTGCTTATTTAGTTGAAGCGAAGTGTATATGATCGATTCTTTGTTTTTATTAGAAATGGTTGCCAACCAAACTGTAGAATGTGTATCATCATATCGTGCAACGGCGGAAGTGAATCTTGGCTGGCATAGCGGCTTTTTTTATCGAGTAGATATATGCACCGCTGCGCATTGTTATAAATGCAACCTGACATCTTTGAGATTTTTCATAGAATTGTTTGACAGAAGTTAGAACAATTTTTATCCAGGCTAAAGACATAAGCCTAAACAAAATCTATACAGGCTCTGTTGTATTTTGCACGTAAATTATATTCTAAGACTTAAAACAAGAAAATACAACTGCATTATTTGTTATACATCTTTTGGCCCATTGAGGGTAATATTTCAATTGTAACGGAAGCATTGTAGCGGAAAAAATGTAACAGAACGAAAGTAGAGGAAGCAATCAGATATCGGAACCCAATTAGTTCGTCGCTTTTGCCGATTTTCGAATTTTCCACTGTCGGAATTTGTCAGATTTCGGAAAACACTTGCTTCCGTTATCGAAATAAAATGAAGTTTGTTGTAAATTAACCGGTATTGTATATGCGAATTCATAGAACAAAGTGCGCATATATATGGTATTGATTGAAGTTGAAATGTACGAAAGATCAACTAAATCTAAAGCTAAAAAAAGGTACTTGACAAAAACTAGGAAAATTATTGAAAAATGTATTATATACTTGCCACAAGCGATTGCACAATTTTCAATAGACCAATAAATATTGTTTAACTTTCTTTATTTGAGTTTTTAAATTAAAATGTTCATTCATTTGAAAGTTATAAACAATAAACGTGGACCCTTCAGTTTATACTCTCAAACGGGTATTTTTAAATAAATGATGTTGTATGGGTGTGTATGAAAGTAGCGTATTGACTTCGTAATAAAAACAACAACAGCAACAAAAACTTCTCCAAACTGGAAGACGCAATAGGCGTTTTTCTTTTTTAGCCCCGAGCGGGGAACAGAGCGGGGCCCGAGCGATCAGAGCACGCTCCGAGCTGAACGTAACCTGAGCGCTCCGAGCTAATTAAGAAACAGAATTGAGCACTGAACTGAACTGAACCCTGAGCTAGCTCAGAGATAAAAAAGAAATAAAAATTTTGTGCTCAGAGCGCTCCGAGTTAAAAAAGTAACACAGTTCTTTTTTTGACAGCTCAGTGCCCCGCTCGGAGCTAAAAAATAAAAACGCCTAATATAACACATCGAGCGTTTTGCAATGGGATATTTCTTTTGGGATATAAATTTGCTATTGCACATAATTAAGAAAAAAACCTTACCAGCGATCGCAGCGCCGCGTTGACTGCAGAAGCGAAGGGCGGATGTTAGCTGAAGTGCCGATTATATTTGTAATTATTCAATGGCACAACCAAACAACATCCTCGAAAATTCAGCGTATGTTAGCTGAAGTGCAACTTTAAATTTAGCCGTTGATTTATTTGGTGAAATAAAATGGTAAATATTGCTTTCAATGCGGATGTGCTAATTTGAACAATTACTACATTGAGAAAGAAGATACGTCTCCGTCCGCATTTTCATTTTTTTTAAAATGGATATTTAAGAAGAAACATTTACATTTGTATCGAGAAAACTGATGGTCAATTTGAGAAAGTCGCTTTAATATGTCATTCGATTATTTTACCAGAAGCTTCTTGGAACCCAAAAAATTGGATATTTTTCCGAATTTTTCTTCCATGAAATGAGCATACCGGGTTTTATTTTCATGGGTCCCTTCGACTATAAAACAATATCAAATAAAATTAAAAAGGTTAGGTTTTTAAAACCAATCCATTTACTGCATCTGCTCGAAAACTACAAAAGGCCTGAAGAGTAAAATGCAATTTTATGGAAATTTTTGTTTGTCTAGTAGCTTTGGGCTATATTTCAGATTGGAAATTCAGCTGTGTTCGTTGATCCACCGTGTTTAATTATCGTCTTCAGATCTACACAGATCATAAGTCACAATAAAACACGGCTATTGTAACCATGTTTTTTAGCCGTGTTTCACGATCCAATGAGCTATACAGATCATCAGTTTATATGCTTTACAAAAAATACACATGATCTTGCAAGAACTAAAATAGAGGAAGCAATCAGATATCGGAACCCCTTTCGAAATTATCGGATTTCGGAAGCCAATTACTCGTAGTTCGTCGCATTGTGGGAATTTGACATATTCGGAAAACACTTGCTTTCGTTATCGAAATAAAATGAAGTTTGTTGTAAATTAACCGGTATTGTATATGCGAATGCATAGAACAAAGTGCGCATATATGGTATTGATTGGAGTTGAAATGTACGAAAGATCAACTAAATTTAAAGCTACCAAAAGGTCCTGAAAATAACTCGACAAAAACTAGGAAAATTATTGAAAAATGTATTTTATACTTGCCTGAAAAGTATTAAATTAAGTTTGAAAGGCCTTAACAAGGCTTACACAAGCGATTGCACAAATTTCAATTTGAAAGTTATAAACAATAAACGTGGACCCCTTTGCAAAAATCAATTTATACTTAAACGGGTATTTTTAATTAAATGATGTGGTATGTGTGTTTATAAAGTGTATTGACTTCGTAATAAAAACAACAACAACAAAAAACTCCCCAAACTGGAAAACACAATATTATAATACATGGAGCGTTTTGCAATGGGATATTTTTTTTGGTATATAAATTTGCTATTGCATATAATTAAGAAAAAAACACCTTACCAGCGCGTTGACTGCAGAAACAAATGGCGGATGTTAGCTGAAGTGCCGATTATATTTGTAATTATTCAATGGAACAACCAAACAACATCCTCAAAAATTCAGCGGATGTTAGCTGCAGTGCAATTTTAAATTTAGCTGTTGATTTATTTGGTGAAATAAAATGGTAAATAATGCTTTCAATGCGGATGTGCTAATTTGAACAATTACTACATTGAGAAAGAAGATACGTCTCCGACCGCATCTTAATTTTTATAGAAAGATAAGAAGGAACATTTAAATTTGTATCGAGAAAACTGATATCCAATTTGAGAAAGTCACTTTAATATGGCATTCGATTATTTTACCAGAAGCTTCTTGGAACCCAAAAAAATCGATATTTTTCCGAATTATCCTTAGAAACCACGCAGTATTTCTATTAACTATTTCTACTACGTATTTGCAAAAACATTACCCCTAAGAAGTATAACTTCGAACGTACGTACAAGTCCCTTCGACTATAAAACAATATCAAATAAAATTAAAAAGGTTAGGTTTTCAAAACCAATCCATTTACTGCATCTGCTCGAAAACTACAAAAGGCCTGAAGAGTAAAATTCAATTTTATGGAAATTTTTGTTTGTCGAGTAGGTTTAGGCTAGATTTCAGATTGGAAATTCAGCTGTGCAAGTGTTCGTTGATCCACCGTGTTTAATTATCGTCTTTAGATCTACACAGATCATAAGTCACAATAAAACACGGCTATTGTAACCATGTTTTTTAGCCGTGTTTCATGATTCAATGATATACACATCATCAATTTATAAGCTTAACAAAAAATACACATGATCTTGCAATTCATCAGGATCACATTTTATGATCTATAAATTAGGTCTCACTATTTTCCACTAGGTGTCTTAGGAATAAAAGTACAACCTCTTGGCACCTACGTTTATTTTGCCATACCAAAATTGAAATCATTTCAAAAAGCCAAACATTATCAGAAAAGTTTTCATTCCATGAAATGATCATACCGCGCTTTTCATTGCTCTTTAAGACTATGAACCGTTATCAAATAAAATACAAAAGGTTTGCCACTCCGATTCAATCTATGTACTGGATCTGCTGAAAAAAATTTAGAGGCCGAAACCGCAACATTTTGGTTTTATGAAAATTTAAAGCTGGTATGATAGATAGATTTCAAAATAGAATTCAGTTCGTATTCAAAACGTAGGAAAATAACAATGGACGCGTTGAAGTAGTCCCTACTATGTTACTGTTCCTCATTGATCAAATAACTCACGTGATAATCGTTTGGCAAGTGATTGAAATTTAATTAGTATGGAACTTGCATTTGCCTTGCAAATTGAACGCGCCAAATTTTAAGGTATTTGAATGAAAACCTATCAAAGCCAACTTTTCATTAAAATCGAATGGTTTATTCTGTCAAATGCTTTATCAAAATCGGTATGAAGCACTTCAACCTGCACACCACTCTCGATTGAATCAATACAAAAGAGTGTGAAATTGCTCATTGTTAACAGACCAGAAACAAATGCCAGTTGCAATGGAGAAATGTGCTAGTTAACCTGAAACTATGATTTTTCTTTTACCATTTGCTCAAAAAGTTTCGGTATTACTGATAGCTTGCTATATGGCCTATCATATACCCCCGCGACTCTCTCCTCCCCCCCCCCGCATAGATACGGCCTTGCATGTATAATACAATCCAGGCCCCGAAGGAATCTTTAGAATGTGGTTTTGATAAAATATCTGTTAGGCCTCCGTTAGTATTTTAGCATTTTTTGCGCAATAGATGGGCATTTACATAGGTACATAGGATGCATTCCGCAGGCTCTTGATCTTCTAGGAACATACCTATTTTAATGATTTTGATTTTTTTTATAATAAGCGTGCGCTAAAGGGATTTTTTATTTTTCTGTAATTGATACAGTACCCTTACAGTGTTGCCACATCACAGGCATTTTCGTTGCTGCAAGCAGCACCCAGCAAATTATTCATTGCCTGTTTTTGGGTGCTGCTTACTACTGAAAGAATAGGAGAATAGGAAAGAAGTTTTTGGTGCTATATGGTTTTTTTCTCCCCAGGTGGCGCTTTAATTGCTTAAGGGGGAATTGAATTGTTGTGTGTATTAAATTTTACAAAGCATGGCTCTGGTCGGGATTCGAACACACGACCTGCCAATCACTTTGCGAATACACTACCACCGTACCATTGCCACTTTCATTTTAATGATTTGATAGTTGAATGAAGTCAGTTAAGGTCTTGATATTATGTTTGCCCATTAAAACGATTTTTCGCCAAATTGAATACTAATATTTTTGTCTGTTAAATTCGTACGGTTTGTCGTTGAACATTAACATACGTTTTTTTATAAATACCAAAGGGATCGAAAACCACGCGATGATTTTTTTTTTAAAAAACATTGTTAAACAAAATATTGTTAAACTCAAAAAATAACCTATGTACAGTACATACATTGTACCCATACAGGGCCTAAAACCTAGCTTCACCAACCATTTGCGTTTGCGAAATGGAAGGGACCTACAGTTTTAAACCGAATTCGAATGGCGAATTTGAGAAGCTTCTCATGACAATTGATACTCTTGGATGTTTGTCACACGTTCGCAAGAGGTGGGGCAATGGAAAAAACTTTCAGATGTTACTTGCCCCCGGCGGTATTTGTACCTGGAACCTTTAGATTACAAGTCCAACTTATTTTTCATTTTTTTTTATAATTTTTTATCAACTTCTCTTAAAATAAGGACATTTATTTCGGTATTTCAGCTGAAATCGAATTCCAGCTATTTTCATATTTGTCTTGTAGTAGTATTTATCTAAGTACAGATGTTGTACGTATTTAACCTGAATATACGAGTATAGGTATTGGATTTTAGGACGCTCGTACTGTGCTAGCTGATATTCCCATGATTGTTAAGAAACTACAAATGTACGTCTTAGCTGATGTAATTATATTTTACTCTGCAACTTGCAAAAAGGTTGTTTGAGAATCAAAACTTTAGTTAATTTCTGTTTTATTCTTAAGTTAACTAGCTCTGCTGAATACTTTAAAAGGTTATGTTTCTAAAGATAAGCGATCTTGGGGAAGAGTAAGCCAGTAAGCAAGAATTTTCGTCGTTTGCAGAACCGCAATGAGGAATATTAAATACCTGGACGTGAAACAATTCTGTCAATTACTTACAATTTTATGATAGATTATAAGAAACATACTTTAGGAATGCATTTGCACTTTTTTTTACTTTAATTGCATTTCGCTCAATCTTTTTTTTATTTGCCAAATAATTATTCTATTTCAAATCATATTTATCGTCTTACTCGAGGTGAGCGAGTAGGAACTCAATTTCACTATTTTTGCTACTTTCACTTATTTCTTTGAAAGCTGTTACATTTTTACAAAACTCATTATTTTACTGCTATGCTACTTTAAGTTTTTTTTCTTCATTTTAATACATTTCTCAAAAAAGCTAAACTTATTATTATTCCAAAGAGACTAAGTGCTCTTTTGTAAATATGTACGAGAATGTGAAGTATTTTGATGCTCACCAAGAGCTTCACCTCTTATTGTAATTTTAGACAAACTAAACCTGTGGACAAATTTTTTTCAGACTTATTAGGATTTGACACTTAAAAACTGAACAGATATACAAAAATAAAAATAAAAAATACATAAGTACGATTGAAAACTGTTTGGCCCCACATAATGCAGAAAATACGTTATGGAGACATCAAAATTCACGATCCCGGAAATGGTGTATTGAAATCGAAACTCTTTCAATTTACACCTACAAGTAATTTTATGTTTTATTGATAAATGAAATTGAGGATTTAAAGCTTATGCGAATTGAAGCCAAACATTTTTTTTTTGGCTTAGTTTAGTACGGGGGTGAGTTCGTCAAGAGATATAGTTAAAATAAATTCAAACTTGTACGAGTCGTAGTTTAGTATTTTTTTTTATTGGCTATAGGTTTAGGTTAAGGTTATCAATAATTTGTAACATTTAAATTGAGCCCTAAGTTTGAAAACAAAAAGTAAAAACAATGATATTTATTCGATGTATTTTTTTTTTTAAACTTAATAACAAATTTGATATATATAATCATTAAAATAAAAAATCAAATCATACATTATATTATTATACTCGTAGCATATATTGGAAAATTAATTCTGATTTTATTTTGTTTTAATTTGGTTGTTTGGCTTGGAAATCAATTTAAATATTAGTGGTCAAAAGATTGTTACAATTTTAATATTTTGGATGGTCATCAAGCATGAAGAAAACAGTTCGGTAGTATCATTTTAAAAATTAAATTAATATATTATAATTTAACATAACCTAACTGTTTTGCAATGTTATAATTGCTTAAGGTCTAATTGCAATAAGGTTCTACTCCTGTGTCCCGATTTTTTGTGGGAAAAAAACAATTAGGGGATATAAAAGTGCTTCTTTAGTAAATTAAAGCTATAATGGAACAATAATGGGCATTCTGGTACACATTAAAAATAAACGTACCTTACACATTTATATAGAGAAATATATAATATAAAAAGTGCCAATAGCATTTGTATGACAAAACATTCTAGGCACGTGTACCGTTGTAAACATCTAACTTTACGATGCTGATATCAGATTTGATATCACTACACCGGTATTCCCATATCTCATAACTTGAATAGCAACCTCCGTAAACAAATTTTCCTGGAAAGACAAAGGATGTCGATCATTTACTTTTACATATATAAACAGGTTGCGCCATCTTTTATGTTGGTATGTAAACATTAAATAACTTTGACAACAACCACTGTCTGACAACACTATTCGTCTTTTGGTGTCGACTTTTGTTGAGCACGGGACAGTGCCAGATCGTCGACTTACCGTTCATCAATGCCTAAGACGTTCCAGTCAACTGTTTAACCCCAATTATGGTTAGCGAATCGAACGTTCGACTCGAATTGAATCAACATCTAAAAGAAGGCCACACTTTTACCAATTGCAAATCAACTGAAATTTATCTCATACAACTCAACTTTTAAACAACTGAATACATTTTTCACATTATATAACACAACCTTTTTCAGTTGTTATTGTTAAACATATCGCCTACTTTTAGATGATAATTCAATTCGAGTCGAACGTTCGATTCGCTAACCGAAATAGGGGGGTAAAGCGGTAAGAGAGAGTTTTGCCGAGAACCCACATGTGTCGGTATCGTCACAGCGCTCATCAGCGTCAGTGGAACCGCCTTGATGCGCATTTTGAAGGATGATTTGCATTTGCTTCTATATAAAGTGTCGTCCACTTCACTTGGTATACGGCCAAACAGTCGCACAATTTGTTCAATAGAGGCGGTCATTGCTGTTGTACTCAAAAATCAGTCCATATGTCCATATGTCGCGTGTATTACGGTTTGTTTATACACACCGAGAGCGATGTTCTGCCGCGATCACCCCTGTTTTTTCTAAAGCTATCCGAAATGTTATTTTATAAATAAAACATTCCACTGCGAATCACAAAAGTAGAGGTCAAATCCTGCTACGGATAGATTTTCTACTTTTATTACGAGTATCAAATGAACTTTTGGTTGGCTCGTTCTTAGATGCTGATACGAATAATATATTTATGCTTCGTTCGGAGAGTAGCGTTGAAATCTCTATGCCGGTTTTCCAATCATAACGTATGTAAAGTGGATTTGGCGTTGAGTTGAAAATAAGTATAAATGATAGATAATGGAATGTTCTATTTATCTAGCAATAAAGTACTCAATACGCGTAGCCATTAACAAATATATGTGTATATATTCACACATGAAAAACGCAGTCCTATGCAATCGTAAGAGACCGATTTCAACTGAAAGCACCTTCATGGTCGACTATAGGGACTATATTTTTTGAACATACTCTACGAACAAACTCACTTCACTTTGGTGCTTTCTTACAGCTCAAAGCTGTTCCTATAGTAAGAGTACAAAATATTAAATATAAAAATCAGGCTGCTGCGGATGGTTTGCGTGTTGCGTCTGAATGTTGCTGTCGCAGCAAATTTATATTTATATTTTATTTGTTATGTAAATAATTATAAGATCTTAAGATGTGTCCACACCAAAGAAACATTTTAGAAATATTATTAAAAAACCGTTTCTGAAGTGTTTTCTATTGGTTTCAAAAACATTTGAAAATTTTTTCTTTCGCTGTGGACTCTTCAAGAAACATTTCTGAAATGTTTTTCTGTTTCCCATTCTATTCATACACTATTGTGAAGATGGGCTAACACTTGAAGCTTTTTGGGCCCCAAGGGAGCATATTATGATCATTTATACGGTTTATATGCCAACAGATATAAAAAAATAAAAAAAATAATAAAATGTGGCACGAAATTGAAATAGAGCTGAATGTTTTAACATGTTAAGCAAAGTTCAGATATTAACAGCAGGCTATGCGTGTACATAGTGAATTTTTTCGTTTTTAGTTAATAAATTCGGTAAAAATGTGGTGTATCTAAGTTTTTTTTTTAAGAGGTTAAGCAATGGAAACCTCTACGATTTACTCTTTCGGAAGTCCTATATTTTATCATATGCACAGAGATAACGTGTGTGTAATGACGTGAGTGCTTATTATGCAACGCAGTGAACCGAACTCCGAATTACCTACTATATAGTTTTTATAATAAATAACAATTTATGAACATTCTATTTAGAAAAACGTCAAACTGAGGGTTTAGTTTGATTTTTTTATTCTCACACATTTAAAGAAACACAAACACAAAACACCTTTTTTAACTAACAACGCTTTGTTTTAATTAAATACTTCACACCACAACCAATAATTGCACAAAAATATCATTAAAAAATCAACAAAATATCAATTCACGTTCGCGACGCTTTCTTTCATGGGGGTATCTAACCTTTATACTTATCTATTATAAAATTATTTCTAAGAAAGAACATAGAACATAGAGAGCCATTGAAATGCGTTTTAATTTTAATACACCATTAATACGAAACTAGTTATTTTTTTACTTCAATGATCTCACATATTAATATAGTATTAAAATATTAAGATTCTTTAATTATACTCGTTTTTGTTAATAAAATAACCTATTTTATATTGTAGTCCTTTTTATGTTGTCAGAAAATTTAATGCTGCCCTAGAGTTGCGTGATCAGTATTTTACTTAAGCGCTTGTCTTAAAGACGTGCGGCGATAGCCACGGCAAGAAGTTGCATTAAGGCCATTTTTACATTTTTTGTTTTTTTTTTAATATAGTATTTACTTTTTTTAACAAACATTTACTAAGAATTCCAATCTTAAAGTATGTATCTATAATGACGTAAATATGATCAGAATAATTAAAATTATTACAATTTTATTTAATATTCATGAGAGCTTAGCAACAAATTTGGCAAACACAAAGATCATTTTGCATAACTTTTGTTAGCAAAAGCTGATAGAGCTTGGACTTCCAATTGATTGTCTTTTTGAAGCTTAGCTCCATCCCACATACATGTGCTTGTCAGCTCAACCCAACCTAACCAGATTTGCATCACACAGTGCCTAAAGCTGCTTTTTTCGTAGCTGGTAATCGGCATGTTGAAGCACCTAGGTACTCGTATATCTTAAATATCTAAGCCACAGATAATAGTACAGATCACCAATCACCATGTAAAAAATTGTACTAAGTCTGGTTTTTTGGCTTTATTCCGGCCAATATTAACTTCATCAGGCACCCGAAATAGTAAACTCATTAACATGATGTCTGCCATTTAGTATTACTATCGGTGTTAATACGCCATATCTAATCTACAGTTTTTTTTTATTGTATTCCACATACTAAGCAATCAGCATTAAAGAAAATGATTTTGCAACACAGATTCGAAGACTTTAAGTTTGGTGCTATATTCGATGTGTTTATTCATAAAGTACTTTCTGAAGGCTACATTGATTGAGTTTTTGATTGTTGCTTACCTGTCAGAAGCCCAACCATACTTCGGTTTTTCGTTTAATAATACCACGGTACACTGCCAGTCACCAATTCTGTTTGTTAATTTCTAGAAAATGAAATGTTTTTTTCTCTAAATAACTAAAAAAGGAAGTTTTTTTAACTTCCTAGTGGAAGTTTTTGTAATGGGGCCGATTTTGTGAATCGCGGATTTTGACATAATATCTTCACGTTTCAAGGTCACCAAAATCCAAATCCAACGCTTTTACAGAGGTGTCTGTGTGTATGTACTTGTACGTATGTGCGTTCGGAATTATCATTCGCCACGATTATCTCGAGAACCAAAGATGATATTGACATGGGACCGTTCCAAGCGTAATAACGTAACTCAGAACTGATTAAGTTTTCAGCGAAATCGGTCCAGCCGTTTTTTGTTAGTTTTTTTTTTTTTTTTTTTTTCCAGATCCAAATCCCAAATAACTAAATAATTTGCCTTTATTTGTACTATTTATTGTCATTTGTCATTGAGCAAATCATTATTACATTGTGCTCCGTTATTTCGTATACATGTAAATCGTATTGATCCCACTGGGAAGTTAGTCGTGTGGACCTTGTGGGTCGCACCCAGACCATTTTTTTTTGTTGATGTTGAGAGTTTTTATAGGCAAACTATTTGCCAAAAAGTAGATTTGATAAAATAGCGTAACTTTATTTTATTTACATTCCTCTCTTGCAGTGGCGGAAAATAGATTATTTTGTTGGGACACTGTTCTAGGTCTTTTGTTTTGTTTGGTCTTTAATTTTGGGATTTAATGGGCGTTTTTTTAAGCTTGAGGTACTTTAGATGTGGTGAACACTTAATACTTACTTACTTACTTAACGGGCTCCCGACGCGTGAAGAGTCTCTGCCTGAGACACAGCAGCCTTCCATCCTCTACGATCCCGGGCACGCTGCTTCCAGTTGTCCAGACCAAGCGCTCTGGCATCCGCGATTGCTTGGTCTTTGATACGGAGGTTCGGTCTTCCTTGCCTTCTCGAACCTGGGTGGTGGGATTCGAAGATCCTCTTAGCTGGAGCATTATGTAGTCGACGTATTTTTGGACTACATCCACATCTTGGTACAGCTCATAGAGTTCGCGGTTGTATCTTCTTCTCCATTCGCCCTCCTCGCACACAGGACCACAAATCCGCCGAAGAATTTTTCTTTCGAAGGAGCCAAGTATCAGCTCTCCCTTCCTACTTATGGTCCAACACTCGGCGCCATAAAGCAGAACTGGCAGGATAAGGGTTTTGTAAAGCGTACATTTCGTCCTCCGAGTTAGGAGTTTTGAACCCAATTGTTTTGCTAAACTGAAGTAACAGCAGTTTCCTAGGGTAATTCTTCGTCGGATCTCCACTTAGGTGTCATTCGTGGAGTTCATGTTTACTCCGAGGTAGATGAACTCCTTAACTACCTCGAAATTGTTGCTATCAATAGTGACGTTTTGTCCTAGGCGGCGGACAGATGTTTATTTGTTTGTTGATAGCATGTATAGTCTTGTCCTCATTTACTACAAGACCATTGACGTTCCGAGTCTGGTTGCCATTTGAGGAGTTCAATTATCCGAGGCTGGTTGTGTCTCTCTCATAACTACATGTTTTTCCATGGTCGGGAGTCTGGCTCAGTATTTGGAAATCCCTATAGACCTGGTATCCAAATATGTCGAAGCAGCTCATATAGGGATTACACTTAGTAGTTCGACCTGACTGGAACTGTAGACGCCACCGTTGATTCCATCTAGAGAATTCATCCGCTGCAGCCTGACAAGAGGAAGAGGAAGTGCCTAAGTGAGAAGACACCCCCCCCCCCCCCCTTCTCTAGGGTGGCGTCACCAACGACCATCCACAGGGGTTGGTTACCACATCTCCAGTCGAGGTACTAGGCGCTAGAGTAGGAGTTGATAGTGAGAGGCTAGAGTGAGCACGCTTGTGTTCTCATGTAATCGCATCACTACCCCTTTCATCTACCGAACACTTAATAATCGTCGCACAAACCCTAGCTTTGGCCCTGATTTCAGACGGTGAGTCCCCAGCAATGGATTCAAACAAAACCCAGACCTAGAAGCAGTAAATCTATTCTAGTATCTATTCTAATGTGTGACTCTTGCACAGGCTGTGTGCCTCAAATAGAAAGAAAGGAAAAGCGCAGGTGGATGAAATTATTATCATGATTTAATCCTTCAGATTCTTTATCTATTGTTAGGATTCTGTTTTGTGGCGTGCACGTTTCCTCTTGATTTCTGAGAAACTGCATCGCTTCAAAGACCGACAACGTTGGCTCCACTACGTGGACGACTACACCTGCACCACTCATTTCAGAGGCAGAAATTATTTTCAATTCCTTACTGAAATTAGTGCGTAAAGAATTAAATTTTTTAACCAACTGCTTTGTATAAAAAGCTTCGGGATGTCTTTCTCTGTATTTGGAGAGCATTTTTTTATATTGTTATTTTTTTTTATTCCTATCACTGTAGTCTTAACTCCTTACATTCTACAAAGCCGCCAGAGTTTCATAAACTTAGATGCACTCCAAACTAAAATTTCTGTTGTCTTCTTTTTTTTTCAAAGACATTTTTATTCAAACACTCTCGGGGCGGTTTACGCACGACACTTAAAAAAAACTAAACAAAGTTTGTGCAATATTACCCACTGACGATACAATTTTTCTATATTCGCAATAAATATCAAATCTTTTTTGATTTTACACTATATGTTGCACAACCTGCAATATTGATCGTCTAGGGGTCACTTAAAGGGACAGCCCCAAAAAAACGTTATTTTCAACTCAATTAGAGAAAAATGAATTTCTTTTTCCAGAAATGATGAACCTATTCTTTTGACCGGCAGTGTATTTGTACTCCGTTATGACTTCCATGGCCTCTCTATTTCAGTATCATTCCTTTTTCGCCTTACTTACAGGCTGCCCCTTTCGTCATTGTCATTTTTATTTTTTTATTATTATTTTTTAAGAATTACTCGTTTTTTAAATCCGAACAGAATATAGTCCTAAATTGGTCCTATCTCTGATCTTCGCACAAAATTTAATATGAACTGTTTACTTGATGTGTTTAAAATAGGAAATGTAATTATAATAATTAACATTCATACAAATAAAAATATTTCCACTAAACATTATAGCAAGCCAAGCAAGTTTTTATAATTTTTCATCAATTATTTGTATATATAACACTTTAAAGAAAAATATTTATTTAAAAAAATAAAATACCAAATATTTGCATAATCAGATACGATGCGAATTTTTAGATTAATTTTCATATTTAACTTTTAATCAAAATGTATATACAGAATTTTAATTAAAATGTGCACCATTTTTTCTAAACAAATACATTTTTTCTGTATATCACATATTGTAACGGTAAAGACTATTCATATTATCTTAAGTTAAATTGTATTTCAATTAAAATCTTTCAAAAATCAGTACATGAGAACGTAATAAAATGAAAGAATGTAAAGTAGTTTTAAAGTTGTTCATTTGCATTAGTCATAAAAATAGATACCTAAGTTAATATTTTATATAAGTTATAACAAATAAGTGGTATTTAATGCGGATATTTATAAAATGTATTTTTTTAATAACTACAACCCTGTAGACTAAATGTTTTTTTTTTATTTTCATAAACTTTAATATAAGTTTAAGAATTAATCAGAATACATATATATATATATATCAATATGTATATATTTATGCAATTGTAGGTACTTTTTGTGTACAATTTGGAATGAGGATGTATTTTCAATAATGGACAATTTGAGCGATCTTTTAACGAATTCGTCAATTTTATTTGTAAATGTTTATTCCCAAACATGAAAGTACAATTGAACTTAGTTGATATTCATTAAAAACAAAATAATATGCGGTATACATCTTTTTTTGCAGTTCCATAACCAAACTTAAAGGGGCATGCATAAGGCATAGTTTGATACCGGCAAGAATTTCTTTAACTTTTCTTTCGTTTGAAAAATAAATTCGCCTTTCCACAATTCCTCCTTTTATGGTTGAATATGTAACAATCCGGCTGCCTTCACCTCTAAAATCAGCCACAATCGTTGGCCGATTACAAATGAGAAATGATGTACATAAATACATTTTACATAAGTCAATTATATCATTCAGTGTTCTCAAGCAATATCAATCCGTCAAATTATATCAACCTTAGTTTTAAATTTCAATATTCAATATTGAAAGCATTTATGAGACATTTCACGTCATTCGTTCATGTATACGCATCACGTCCATAATATTTTAACATATTTAATCATTACATTAATACAATAACTGTAGTTCGTTTTGCCTCTAAAACAAACTAAACTTGGTTCGAGAGGACTTAAAGTTATTAAAATCTCTCATCAAAGAGCAAGAAAAAAGTCGCAATCCCATTACAGCAAACCAAAAATAATCTAAAATTTAATATCTTTTAACATAGATTTAGATCCAAAAATCAAATAAAAAGAGAAAATAACAAGCCATAGTTAAAAATCCAAATTGTACAATTTTGTGTAATTTTTGTGTCCTTCTAGGAACTTATTTCAATTGCATTATGTTTATGGTGGCCTCATCAGTTGTGTCAACCATACTTATCCTCAATTATCATCATAGAAATCCAGATACGCATGAAATGAGTGAATGGGTAATATAAAAAAATATATCACAAAAAAAATACAAAAATTCACACACACCAAAACATATAACAACTAAAAGCTTTATATCAGCCAAAACCAAAATAGAATTAGCAAGACAAACAAAACACGTAAAAGCAGTAATTCAATGGGATTATTTGCATTAAAATTACTATAGTAAATAAAGAACTATTTAATTTTCATTATGAATTTGAATTTGCCCTATATCTACCTTAAAAATGCATGCCTTGAAAGTCTAAAAAAGAAATATTTAACACGCCTGATAAAAACGTAGCAACTCTACATTAATCTATATTTAACAAATCCAATCTCCTTCATAGATTCGAGTTATATTCCTCTATTGGTTGCCTTGTATATTAAGAATGCAAAGACCAGGACAAGTGGGTTACGAATGTCCACCGCCTCCGTCGTCCAGTTCATCAACTGACAAAAAGCAACAAATGCAAAATGTTGAACTTAAGGAAAGGTAAACAGCTTAAGAAAACGATCGTGTGTGTGACTTTGACATTAAGTGCGGAAGTATCCTTATGTTGTTTTGATTAAATTAACATCTTTTTTTTTAACAAAACAATTGATTTCATAATTCAATATCGGGTCATTTTATTTATATTCTAAATAATTCTAGATCTTCGAAATCTTTACTGGCAAACGTCTTGGATATCGACGATGACTTTCGATGCAATCATAGATGTTCAAGTGCTACAATACCACATCAACCGGCTTACTACCGAGCTGTATATAGGTACGCACATTTTTTTTAATATTGTTATAAATTGGTTTACGATGGAATCACACCAAGTTTTATTTTGTCAGGTAAGATGCAATTACATTTGTATTTTTAAATTCTCCGAATTAAAAATTTAGAAATCAGTGACATGTGTCGAATCATACCCACAGAGGAATAATATTTTATTTTTCGCAATTTAGCAGCCACCAACCGTTTTAGGTCAATATTCAGGCTGCACTCAAACGTGTCTTGAAATTCATATTATTAAGACTGAGCGATTTTGAATCACTTCGTCACTGAGGCCAATCAAATGCTGGTGTTGCTGCATTTGTGTGATCCAGGACTGCCTCTCCTTCGCGATTGTACGGAATCGTTGATTAATATTGCCTTTTGACAGGGTTCGTAATATCTCTCCTTTGAACATGACAGTATTAACTGAGCCGTTCGCGCTCCATTTTCTTCGAGAACTGCGTGTTCCGCCACTCTTCATAACAGCTTGCTTCAATATGGATTCCGGATATTTTTCGCACTTGGGAATCGCTCCTCCATTCATATAGGTCGGAGTGGATCAGAGAAAGGGCAGCAGAAGTATTTTTTTTTGGACAAATACCCCTCAAAACTTCCACCCATACATCAAGTGCTCGTTACGGGACGTTTGATCTTCGCTAATGGTGGTTTCAACGTCAGCAAAGAATAACTGATGCACTTTGGGGCCAGTCGCTTTTCCTTCAAGCAGATTATCGTAACTGTAGTAAAAATCAATGGGCTTAAGATGCTTCCCTGATGATCACCGACTTTGATTGCGAACTCCTCGGTGACTCCAGTGGAGCATCTTACCCTTAATTTTTTTGTCGAACATATACCTACATTATCATCTTTAACTAGGTCTCCTCGTATTCTAAGCGCAAACCATAACAGATCTCTTGGTTGTTTATCAAATGCCTCTTCAAAATCAACCAACAAAATGTCAAATCTTTTAAGTAATCACGGTGTTTTTATATCTTGATCCTTATATTTCTATACCTGAACCTCCACTGGTCCCCAGATAGCCAATTATTTTGCGCATTGGCTACCCAATACCCGCTAAATGATCTTCATGTTGTATGACATCAGCTTGTAATAATTTCAGCCTCGCGTATCGCCTTTTCCTTTTATAAAGGATGAAGGTAACCTTCCGCCAATTGTTTAGGCATTAGAATGTTCTGGGCGGATGTTGACATAGGCATTGGATCGCCGCTCATTAGTTTGGAGAGGGCAATTTGGATCCAATGTCTCCCATCTTTTACCAGAACTCAGAGCGTATCTGGTCCGGCCCAACCGCTTTTCGTATTTTTTTGAGTTTTCGAACGGCTCCCCAACTTCTGTAACAGATTTATGTCGGGTACTTCTTCATTGTTAGGAACGGCTCATGGAAAGAATATCCGAGCTAATTGTTCTTTTAGAAGTCTCTCACAATACTGCTGCCATCTGTGTATCATTGACAACAACCAGTCCTTGAGCTATTGAGCATTGTTCATGAACTTTGGCGATGGAATTTCCTGAGCATTTCCTTCTCTGGGCGACTATTTTGAAAATGGTTATGTTCTCTTCAAACTGGTTTGTCGGAGTTCGTGGATAACTTGGTATTCATCAGAAGGGAAGAAGAAATTTGAATTTACTCCTGATACATATTTTGCTTGAATTTGAGCGCACTTTCTCTTTGCGAGTCTTTTGAAAAGTCTGTATATTCCAATTCAAGGCGAGCTTTTTCATCTCCACTATTAGTGAGACACTTTTCTGTTAACAACCATTTTTCTTTGCCATGTTTACAGTGTCCTTTTGAAGCCCCTAGCAGTGATTTGGGTCAATCGAAGCGAGCTCGTTGTAGGGCATTCCTCAACTTGGTTGATAATGTGGTGGAGATAAGTTTTTATATTAACAACAAATGCTTCGCCTTCCTCTTTGTCCATATTGTACCATTTGATTTACGCAAACACTTTTGTTTG
The DNA here is from genome assembly GCA_949715645.1 of Portevinia maculata. Lineage (NCBI taxonomy): Eukaryota > Metazoa > Arthropoda > Insecta > Diptera > Syrphidae > Portevinia > Portevinia maculata. Next base: position 88,984,475 of record OX454526.1, read on the forward strand.
TTTGTTTTTGTTCGTCGCCGTCTTCATAAAAATGTCCATTAAGGGGACACGGTGTTCAGTTTGCAATTTATTCCGAGTCTTCATGAAACGTGTTACCAAATGGTAAGCAATCTATATATCATTTCTGTCACCGCCGCCGTAAGTGATCAGGTGCTGGCTTTGTTTGACGAACAGTGTATTTAAAACGATAAGACCGTATGACTTGCACATGCGTAAGAAATATTCACCCGGAGAGTTCCTGGTGCTGTATCCCAATCTTCAATGGCAGTCTTCATAGACATCGTTTGACTTCCTGACAAGTCTGTTTATATCTCCGACAATAAACAAAGGTTCTTTTTCCTTTAAGATATTATTGATGAAATTGTTGCGGTCCCCCTGTCCGCGTATTCAACGCAAGTCGAGTCAAAGCTTTGTCTCAGTAACTACACTAATCATACTTATTTCCAGTCGCATTTTGAATACTATTACATAAATTATCTTCATCGAATTAAATGTTGAAAGGGAATCTCTCCTGGAATAATTACAATTTTTATATTCAATTTTTAGACAAGGTGATGATGGAAGCGTAGGTCCAGTTGGAGATAGTAGAATTCACGAAGCTATCTCGCATACATGTTTGAGTTCGTCGGCGGAATACGAGTTAGCACTCATTCTCAAAGAACTTCGATGGATAACAGATCAGGTAAGTTTAAGTTACGAGTATCACAATGTAAGTACAGGGGTGTAACCCTAGTCCTACTATAGCCGTGCAATTGTAATCTAATTTGGTAAACAGAACAGGTTGCGTTCAATAATTCTGGTTCTGTGAAAAAATACAACAAAAATACTTTCACTCTTTCAGCACCGTTTTGATTCTCGTTCTGCTTTCATATGAATAATCTTTTTCACGACGTCATTTGAGAGTCAATGTTCAAGGGTAAATGCGAAAGGGGGAAAACAGACTCAAAATGAAAAATTTAATTTATAATTAATAAATAAACAGGTGATGCCAAACACCTTAAATTTGCTTCTTCTTTCGGTTGTGGTAAATTAGAGATAGAGCCAACTTGCAGAAATGCAGTGGCTGCAGAATTGGCATGTGTTCTTGCCAATTCGAACGTGGAAGTTCCATTTTCTCTGCTTAGAAATATCTGCACATGTGTAGGAGTACAAGAATGAGTTTAAGGAATCATTAAAAAAAAACGAGAATGAAATCAGAAAATTGCTACAAGCGATAGAATCTACATACACTGCCGATCACAAGGATGAGGCCATACATATTGAAATCGATTTTCACTCTTTATACCTAGGTACCTGTTGGAAATTTTATACCCGGAAACTTTTACTACCTGTTACCAGGTACACATTTTCCCAACAGTAAGTCATAAACTTAAAGGGTATAAGAAACAACCGCTGGAATTTCCCAAGATCAATCAATGAACTATTTGAAAAGCCTATAAAAAGATGCGCCACTACGATCGGGCCACATGCAAAATTTTCGAAAGAAAGAAAAAAATGTTTAAAATGTTTATATTTTATGGTTTTAAAACATTTATCTTTATATATATAATTCTACTGTACTATGTACTATGTCACTGAACTCCTCCTAAACGGCCGGACCGATTTGAATGAATTTTTTTGTATGCGTTTGGGTGGCGCCCTGGATGGTTTAGATTCACAAATCAGCCCGGCAGATGGCGCTGCAGTTAATTCCTTCGGGGTGAAGCTCGATGACGTTATAACTCGATAAATGGTGGGAAGATTTTCATGATTCTTTTTTGTTTTGTTCGTATTGCTGTATTTCAGGTTTAGGCAGAAAATTCCGGAAAATCAATTTATTCGAATTTTTCGCATTTTACACACTTGATTTTTTATTACAAAGTCAATTGACTGAATCGAGAATTAAGTCGGCGTTAATTTGTATTACAAAAGTGAATTGAGTGAATCGAGAATTTCAGGTTAATGTAATAAATTTGTCAACACTGCTGGTTTTTGATTTTGTACATCGCTTCAACAGTTTAATCACGTTTAGAAAGTTGATTTAAGGTAAAAATTAAATATATAAAGTTCAAACGTTTTTAAAGTTTAATATCTTTTGATATTTCAGGTGTTGCATTTCAGTGAATATTAAGTGTATTATATTCACATATAAGTCACGTACATAAAACAATGCCACATCTTCGTGGAGGAAATATTCGTCGACGGACGCGGAATTCACAATTAGTCCAGAACCGTCGGTTAAATAGATCGCCAGAAGATCATTCGACGGACAATGAAAGTTTAAGAAACCAGGCTGCAATCACACGTGCTAATGAAAGTCAAGAGCAACGCAACGAACGCCTTCGAGCTAATGCATTGAGACAAAGACTGGCCCGTCAACGAGTCACCGACACATTCAGAACACATGCACAACAGCGTTTGCAAGTGTATCGCTCATTGACACGTGCATCACTTCTTCGCCTTGGGTTTGAATATGAGTCGGACATCGACTATTCGTCACATTCACAAATTGTAATCGGTGCCATGAACAAACAATGCCAACACTGTCATGCACTCAAATACAAAAGGTGATTTGGCCGGTTTCTGCTGCGCGTCTGGAAAAGTTGTATTGCCACCATTGAATTCGCTACCAGAACCATTGAAAACACTATTGGCTGGAGCTACATCTCAATCTAAATTGTTTTTGCATAAACTTCGCAAATTTCGTGCTTTCAAATGACATCATTTGGAGCAACAAAAATCGTTCAGAATAAGGATGGTCGCAATTTTCAATCAACGTTTAAGATTCAGGGCCAAGTGTATCATCAAATTGGTTCTTTAATGCCGATGCCTGACACCGATTCAAAATTTCTGCAAATCTACTTCATGGGTGATGAGCAGCAGCAAATTAAGGCACACTGCCAGTACAACCATATCGAGCAGATGGAGTTGCGAGAAATTGTTTGTATTTTAGAACCGTTTTTACAGAATCACAACCAGTTGGTCTAGTAGTTCAATACCGTTTCAAAAAGACTGCAAAGCGGCAGCTATACGATCGTCATCAAAGCAGACAAAGTACTATTAATGAAGTTGCAGTTGTTATGGTTTCCGACGCATTTGAGCGTCGGGTCAAGGTGGATTCTTTTTTTTGGGCACACCAGGTGGCACTGGAAAAACGTTTCTCATCTCACTAATACTTGCGAGCATTCGATCACAAAATCATATTGCGTTAGCAATAATTGCTTCATCAGGTATTGCAGCAAGTTACCGTTGAACATTCACACAAATCCAGATGAGTGTGCAACATAAACAAACATTCCAGTATGGCTAAAATTTTGCAAAAATGCAAAATTATTATCTGGGATGAATGCACGGCCCACAAGCATTCTCTTGAACTCTCGATAGAATAATGAAAGATCTAAATAATAACACCAGGTTTTTCGGTGGTGCTATACTGCTGCTGGCCGGTGATTTTAGACAGACATTGCCGGTCATGCCGGATGAAATTAACGCATGTATAAAACAATCATATCTATGGTGAAATGTCAGTACATTACGTCTTAACACAAATATACATGTTCAACTGCAAAACGATCCATTTTCAATATCATTCTCCGAGCAATTGCTCAACATTGGAATTGGAAGAATACCATTGCATGGAGACACACAATGCATCAAATTGCCAGACAGTATCTGCAACATGGTAAATACGAAAGATACTTTGATTGAAAGCATATTTCCAGATTTACAAGCTAATTATATTAATCAAGCGTGGCTTCGTGAACGTGCTATTTTAGCTGCAAAAAATATCGATGTTGACGCTATTAACTTCAAAATACAACTGTCATATTGATATTGTTCAAATCGATCGACACTGAGGCACTGATCGATCATGAGGCAAGATCGTGTTCAAATACAAATTTGAAGTGCAATAATTGTCTGAGTGTAAACAAAAATCTTGGGTTATGTCTCAATGTGGAATATGACTATAGAAGCCACTCTTGTGAGGTGTTCAAGAAAAGCCTTGAAGCTCAAAGAGGCATAATAGTGTATTAGCAATCAACATTACGCCAAAAAAGGTATCAAACAATAGTTTACTATCTGTATGTACAAAGCTTGTTGTCTAATAAATGTGAAGTCGAATTGTTTCTAAAAATGTATTTTCCTGATCTTGTGTTACTATCGGAGACGTGCATAACGAATGATATTGATGAGTCTTAATATAAATCTTATAATTACAAGTGTATAAATTGTACTTCGAATGCAAGACATACGGGAGGAGTGATTATATATGTTAAAAAAGGAATAAGGCGTAATTTGGGGAATGAAACAAAAATTGATTATTTTGCTAGGATATTGAAAATTGATGTGTGGATAGATAGAAAAAAGTGTTCGTTTGTTGCGCTGTATAGATCACCAAACTCGTCCCTTAACGAGTTTATTGAATTCTATAGAAACTGGTATTCAGAACATTTGGGGAATGAAAACTTAATTTATATTATGGGTGACTTTATTATCAACCCATTAGAAAATGATGCTAATAACAATTAAATCATAAGACACAAGGTCTTAAACAATAGTGCAACCAACTAGAATAACCAACTCATCACAAACTCTAATTGACTGTGTGTTACCCATTTAGACCCAGCGTTGCGTTTTCGCAACAGTGGACACCATGCCACAACACGATTTTCCTTAACTGTACCGTTGCTTGCAGTGAATTTTTTTTTGCTCTATTCTCTTGTGCATGAATAATCTCGCACAAACGGATTATGTTTGCTGTTATTATCGCGTTGAGTTGATCTTCAAGTCTAGTTTTTTAGGAGTGCTCATTTTTTTGTGAAAAAAACATAAACTCAATGGATAAAAATCATTGGTAAGTAAAAGTGGATGCAATAATAAGAATATTGTTTAGTTGTTCCGTTTGTTTATATACCAAACATAAAAATAAAGGAAATCAATGCGAATAAATCTAATTGGTTTACGTTTATTGACTTCGCAAATTCAGTTGTTGCGAAAACGCAACGCTGGGTCAATGTACATATATGCATAAGGTTTTTGTTTTTTTTAGGACTAAACCTTTGACTCTGTCGGAGACTTTGGACGAGCTGGAATATAATAGGTAATGAAGCCCCTGAAACTATTTTCTTGCTACCACCTACAGACGGTGCAATTACAGACGAAGACTCTGGAGAAGAGGATTGTGCTGACCCCAATAGAATGAACTTCAACCAGCTTCTAGATGAGGTAGAAGTAAGTGCAAAAAACAGTAGATGTTGATAAAGAGTGGGTGAACATAAGTAAAATTGAGCAAAGCTGGCGCAAAGGTGATGAGGATGGCTTACACCTAAACTCATTTTATTATAAATTCAAACCGTGGGAAGGAGCGTTGTAAGGGAAAACAGGCTAAAAACATAAATATGGTAGATAAAAAGAAGTTCAACAGGGAGAAAAGGGGAGTGTACCAATCTTTCGTTGATAAGAACAATCAACTTCTTCTTAGTCGTTGGAAAAAAGCCTTTGAAAATTTGCTTTCCGAAAGTCAAAAGATTGCGAACGGTCATACGAATTACTGTTTCCGTACTGTGCGCCCAGTTCAATAAATACATCCAGGGGTGGATGATTGTCATCTATGTTAGTTATACTGAAGTGGGATTCCAGAACAACAGTACTAACAGAGTCAGAAGAGAAAACAAGATCGAGAGTTCGATTTTTGAAATTTTTTACACAGCTTGTTTGATGTAAGTCAAGAGACAAAATGTTGTCTAATAAAGCGAGCTCTTGTTGGGCAGAGTCAAAGGATGGAATGAGATGAGAATCATCATCAGAAGATACACATCCAATATGTGGCAGATTGAAATCGCCTATAAGTAAAACAGTGCTGTCACAACAAGATATGTCAAAAATATGGTCAAGTGCCATAGAAAGTTTCAAGCATTTTCAAGTAACTTTAAGCATTTTCAAGTAACTTCAAGCATGTTCAAGTAACTTCAAGTATGTTCAAGCATTATCAAGTAACTTCAAGTTTTCAAGTATTTTCAAGTAACTTCAAGCATTTTCAAGTAACTTAAAGTAACTTCAAGCATTTTCAGGTAACTTCAAGAACTTCAAGTATTTTCAAGCATTTTCAAGTAACTTCAAGTAACTTCAAGCATTTTCAAGTACCTTCAAGCATTTTCAAGTAACTTCAAGCATGGCCAAGTAGCTTCAAGTATCTTCAAGCATTATCAAATGCATAACATGCAATGTTGTTCTTGGTAACTTCAAGTAACTTCAAGTATTTTCAAGCATTTTCAAGTAACTTCAAGCATTATCAAGTAACATCATGATATAAAATTTTTCCGTTCCGATTGGCAGATTATTGCCTCACACAGCAATGTTGTTGTTGTTGTAATTTCATCCAATTCGCTTTATTTTACCTGCTGTTATTCATAATGTGTGTTATATATGTGGATAATTTTTGTATTGTGCACTTCTATGTATTGTCCCCTACCCAAGTATGTATAGTGTTGGCATATCTATATGACGTATAATATCGAAAATGGGTGGAAACACGTTATAGACAACTCCGTATTAATATATAAGATTGGTTAAACATGAACAAATTAAAGCTGAATGTGAAAAAGTCAAAATGTATGAAATCTAAATTGAATGATTATTTTGCGCATGAATGGGGACGTTATTGAATATCTGGATAAAAGTAAAGTAATCTGGATAAAGTGATTACATTTGTGGAAAGATCGCTAGAAAAATTGGGTTCCTAAAAAGAGTGAGAAAAAAAACTTACATATGAGAGATCAATTTTAATTTAGAATGCTATCATATGGCCACATTTTGACTACTGTTCCACACTTTTGTATGCTGGTCAACAAGAAAACAAAATGTTGCAGAACAAAGCTATGAGGCAATTTTGAAGTGTATTGTATATACCCCAATTCGAGTGATGCTTAGCACATTAAAATGGATGAATATGGAGCAAAGATTAATATGCATTGCGATGGTGTTTATTTATTAAATAAAAAACAAAATGCTCCCCGAATACTTACGGGCCAATCAAGTAAATGGTGGTGATGTGCAGCCATATAATCTGAGAAACTGAAATAATTTCAGCACGAGCAGATGTAACCTCAGTCGAACGAATAGTTCCCTGATGTACACAGGCTTAACATTTTGTAATAGTTTACCAACTACAATAAGGGATGAATCAAGCTTTGTGGTATTTAAATGTAAACTTACTGATTGGATTAAAAGCAATTGCAAAGTGATTTGTGTCTATGCTCCAACAGAGCCTAATCCCCTGGTTTTCTTTTACCGGTATAGGTATGGCCCATCTTCCCGCTGCGATGAATTAACTCTATATATATACAAGGTGGCGCAAAAGTTGTCAGGTGGCGCAAAAGTTGTCACCCGATGTTCTTTCGCTGTAATTTTTTTTTTGAATGAAAAACTTTGGTTCTGCTTTTGGATTATGTTAATGGGTGTCTTAAGTTTTTTCTGTATAGTTAACTTCACAAATGTCAAAGTAGAATTTACATTTGCCGCCATTTGCAAAAATTATAGTTTCTTCCGATAGGATGATGACTTTTGCGCCACCTTGTATATATATTTTGGGCATTATGATTAATTAGTCAAAAAATGAAACCATTTTATTTGAATAACTCTTAGATGACATTTTGTAATTTATGTTCAATTGGTTGATTCATCTTAACATTAAGGCCATGCACGAAATACGATGTCGGTCAAGTAGACGTCTTTGGAGCAAATGAGTTTATTTATAATACTTTTCAAGATTTCTGGTGTTATTTCGGTAATTTTGGTTTTGAATGATATCATGGAGCATCAGGATTATGGTAGTTCAATTATCCACGTAAGGAAAATCAGGAGCGGTCAAATCAGAGATCGTTTATCGCAAAATTTACATCGTAGCACAATGAAAAAATGTATTTATGTTTAATTGAATAAAATTCTTTCCGCCTATTTTCTTACATGATCACTAAGCTGTACCAGAAGACGGTCTTTTTAGTTAAGGGACTAGCTCTGGTACTCAGTATCAACGAAAAGTTGATACTTGTGCCTTTCTTTACATCGCTAGTTCCTGATCTAAATTCACCAAGGCGAACTACCGATTTAATACATCAAAATTGGTTTTACAACGGCTTTTGAAGTGTCATGTAAATCTAATTCTTCCGTTTCCGTGTGTCAAACTCGCTTCGAACGCTTTGTTGATTGAATTTAAGAAGTTTGTTTCTTTATTACTTGTGGAAATCAGATAAATTATTCCGCATGATATTTTTTTTTTGTAATATTAGCATTGAAGAAGAAAAACATTTGTCCTGTTGAGAATAATGTTTTGGGAGTGTGATTGGTTATGCCTTTGTTTGCATATCCTTTTCTCATGAAAGGCGAACATTATGAATGTATTATACTATCGGGCGCTAGCGATGTGCTGTGCGATAAGAAAATTCGGAAGCGAATTTCGAAGTTTGCATGTTCCTTATATTTTTTTAACTTTCTCTTATACTTTAGTATATATACTAAAGAGAATAAAGTTGCAATCGTGCTAAAATTTTGAAGCCGAACTGAGCATGTGTCCGTGTGTCACAGAGCCTCACCCCCATGCCCTAATAGACGAGTGGATTTTATTCAAATTTCGTATATGCGGTTTTTGGTCTAATATCTCGCGGCAAATTTGTTGTTTTTTTTGTTTTATCATCATTTAAAAAATCACAAAACCTACTTTACAACTTGGTTTTAACACACAGATTTTCTTTAAAAGGCGTCTTTCATTTTAGATTTGTTTTGAAGTTTGAGGGCAAGAAACGGGCATATATATATATTTTTTTTTTTTAGAACAATCGGAATAACGGTATCTACATATTTAAATCATGTCAATACTTCAAAAAGGTCAAAGTGATTCAAATACATAGAATAATTTGACTTGCAAACAAAAATGCGTGGCCACTGACTGGCTATATTTTTTTTCTACAAGAGTGAATACATTTCGAAAAACAGGCCTATTATTACTTTGTTAATAATGGCTTGACAATTAAAAAAAATGTTTTTGAAAAAGCATTCATATTTGATATTTAAGGAACCAAACTAAAATTCTACATGACTAGCCAAATTATTTAATTGTTTTTGCTAAAAACTGTTATTTTTGTTTAGTTGAAAAAGGAAGACGAAACCGGGGATATAACACGTGATTGGAAATTTGCCGCAATGGTAGTCGACCGCCTGTGCCTTATAATTTTCACGCTGTTTACAATAATCGCAACACTAGCTGTATTATTCTCTGCCCCACATTTCATTGTGAGTGTGAAATATATTTTATAATTGAACACAATATTTAATCTAAATATAAATGTGTGTACTCTATGTATATGTAATTTCATTTAAATATTTTTTATTCCTTATCATGCCTTTCTGAACAAAATAGTTTTAAACTAAAAATGGACTTCATATAAGCAAAATAGTAAAAACGTTCAAATAACAAATTATAAATTTCATTATTAGATTGTGCCTAATTATAAAAGTAAATATATTTCTGTAATAAAAATTTGTAAGGAACTTATTTTAGGTACATCAAATTTCTTTATTTTAATTAAAAAGAAAAATCGAAAAATAAAATAATGATAATATTAATTTTAAAATAATGACGAACAAAACGAGATGAAGAAATATAAAACATGTTTGGTGCTGTGATAACGGACAATTGTTAAGAAATTAAATAAAGGAAACATTAATAAAAAATCAATTTAATTAAGTTAACTACTTTCAATTTTTCAATTAATCTCATTAATTTCTAAATTTACTGCTTTTTTATTATTTTAATCATGCGTAAATGAAACCGAATATTAATCGCAATTAGTGAACACTTTTAAATAAACTATTTACAAATTAAAAAAAAAGGAAAAAACCAAAAACAAAAATATTTATAAGCAAAACAATTTAACATTTAAACAACAACACATTGATGAATGAGTATTTTAAAAAACAGAAGAAAATAATCATAATCAAAAGTTAACTATTTTAAATTAAATAAACAAAACCACAAAAAAATAATTATAAATGATAAATTTTGTGGAAACATTGATTTCCTCGGTTAACACTAAGATTTAGTGTTTCCGCGGAAAGTAATGAATCATATATTATATTTATCTTAACAATTGGAATAATATACTTTTACATAGAAAATGGGGTAATCGAAAATATTGACAAATACCCTTAACTACGGAATTTGATAGTTTAAAAAAAAAACCCGCAACAACAATGTATCCATTAACATAACAATTAAAAACAAAAATAACAAACATACCTTTAAATAGTGCGTAGTATGGTAGAATGCTGCTAAAAAAACAAAAAAATTATTAATAATTAAATTGTATGCCTGCATATTGGTGTCAAAAATAGAATGCTAGTTATTATGGATTTCTGAATAAAGCCAATTTGGATAAATATAATAAAAGGAGCACACAACTTTCTGACAGGTGCAAATTATAAGCTTGAATTCTTTAAAGCAGTATTGCGACCGTCCATAGCAGACAAGGCTATTACGAGTAGCTGGAAAAAGTATTTAGCTTAAATATTCATTAGACTTCACCTTCACCTTCACCTTCACCTACTAAGCTTGCAGTCGCCGTATATAATGTGTGAGAAATGTCAGTGTCATAAACTTTCTTACATAGAAACTTTAAAGCTTGCAATCCGGATGATCTGTAAACTTTTATATCTGAAACAGATCTGCAGCAAAATGCATGCAGTAACATTATAAACAGAATGGTTGTATATGTAGGCGGACACATGTGCAGTGCAAGTCATTGCGTACTGCAAGTTATCTCTATTTTGATGCACAGACAATACTTTATGAGCAACATTTGTTAAAATTTTCTTGGTTTGACGTTTCGCGCTGTTGCAGTTTATCATGTTAAGTAGGGCCGTATCAATGTTTGCGAATATGGGTGCTCAAACGTTTCTCGAAACGTTATCTACTTTGTTCTTCTTCTTTGTTTGTTTTTGGATCTGGATTAAAGGTATCAAAACGCTCCCACTTTACTGCATCTTTACTCTTTACTGAATTTTTGTGGGTCTTGTCCACTCATATCGCTCTGTCACTGAGGCCAATCAAACGCTCGTGTTGTTGCATTCGTGATTTTAACGATATCGGGACATGCAAGCTTCGGTTATTAATGTGTTGTTTAATCTACCATTTATGATACCGGTGATATGCAAACGTATTAAACCACGGATTTGGATACACATTTGGGGCAGCGTTTAGATGTTAAATATGTTGCCAGACTTAGTTTAGTGTTAGAATGACCTATAAAGGGTGTCCAGCGGAATTAAATAAAAAAAAAAAGATTCAGCGTTATTTTCATATTTTATTTACACGAAATGGATTTTAACACAGTTGCACGTTAGCTAAAATGCAATCGATTTGGTGGATAGCTATCATAATGACAACTAATTTTAGCTATTAGCTATTAGATGCAGGTTGTGTAACTAAGCTCGTTAGGTTGCCAAAGTTAGTTGCGGATGACAACTAAAAGTTGGTTAGCTTTTCAGCTGTAGCTTTTTAGCTGTCTAGGTAACTAACTAAATCAAAATTTATTGTTTTGCTATAATGGCGATAATTTATTGGGATTTATTCTGCATATTGCGTTTAAAATAAAAATTGATTGAATGTCCCTTTTATTTTACATTATGTTATTTTACAAAGAGGTCCTTGGAACCACAATAAAGGTCCTTTAAGCCCGAAAAAGGATATTTTCCCGAAATGTCTTTAGAAACGACACGGTATACATGAGTTCAATGTTATTTGAATAAGGGGTCCTAGAAACAACAAACATTTTGGAAAAATATCCTTTTTTCGACTTGGACCTTTTTGTTGTTCCAAAGACCTCTTAGTCAAATAACATTGAACGCAGATATACCGTGCGGATTCTAATGACATTTTGGAAACATACCCTGTTTTCGACTATTAAGGACCTTTTTTGTTGTTGCAAGGACCTCTTAGTCAAATAACATTGAACGCAGATATACCGTGCGGATTCTAATGACATTTTGGAAACATATCCTGTTTTCGACTATTAAGGACCTTTTTTGTTGTTGCAAGGACCTCTTAGTCAAATAACATTGAACACAATATACTGAGCTAGGAGTTTTTGAAAAAAAATGTTTTTTTTCGGGCTTAAGGACCTTATTTGGTGCTCCAAGGACCACTTGGTAATTAACCTTATGACAACTAAAAGTGACATTCTTAAATCGGCCGTCGGTTACCGAAGTACAAATCGATATTTTTCTTCTTACCTTCAACTGATGTACAACAAACCACAACAATTATTCAAAACAAATCTACTTCCACACAATTTCCCGGTGTTTCATAAGGACATAATAATCTCTAAAATTGAACATACATACATAATTAAAACTGGAAAATGTATAACGAAATAAAAGAATTGCTCCTGTGTCTTTTTTCGTTAAATTGTTGGAAAAAAATTATTAGTTATGTTCATTCGATAGCTAGAAAGCTAAAACTAAAGCTAATTATTGTTATTTACACTCTGGCAACTAATTTTTCACAACTAAACAAGCTTAGTAGCACTTCGCAACTAATAACTAATTTGGTTCCAAAATTTGTGGCAACTACAACTAAAATTATGGTTTAGCTATGTATACGTTCAAAGAAACTACAGCTAATTTAGTTGTAGCTTTTTAGTTATTAGTTAAGCTAACTTTTGTGCAACTCTGGATTTTAATAATGCACATTTTACGATTAAAAAAAATATCACCTAAATACTGTCATTCCTCTCAACATACTCTTACAATCGCACTCTTAAATTTGTTAACAGGCGAGAGCAAATCGTTTCTTCAATGACAATAACTTCTCAGTAGAAATTTTCTTGTAGGGCCTGAATTGTTCAGGGATTGCTGCTGTACACCCTCGACTTAAGCTTTCCTCATAAAAAAATATAGCACGGTCAAATGTCCGTTGACCGAGGTACCCAGGGTATGTCTCCGTACTTGCTAATTAATGTTTTGAGAACAATTCCCACAGCTCCTCCATTGAAACTCTAGCTGTGTGTGGGTTGGCCCCGTTTTGCTGTTCTGTTGTTGAACCCGGGAAACAGCTGCTGTAGCGGTACCAACAAATCGTCGATCATCCTTCAATACAAGTCAGACTGCGAAGGGCCAATAATCCCTCGGGCAGAAATTGCACACCACATCGTAGTTTTTGGAAAAAGCAAACGTTTTTGATGGCGTTTGCTAGGGTTATTGGGGCACTAGTTACTCATGTTCTGTTTAATAACTTTCCCATCGATTTGTAAATGTGCTTCTTCAGTAAACAGTGTCTCATATTCTGTTAATTAACTTACTCACCGATTTCAATACAGGCCGCAATCTTCCTTACCGATTGACGCATAATGCACATAATTTTCGTCGAACTTGAGCCACATGTTTTCCACATGGATTTCGGTTAACCTTTGTCCCTTCGTGTCTAAATTTTTGCACTTACGGCCAAAACCAGACAAAACCGCACTTTAAATATTGCTAAACAGCGAACGACGCGCTTTCTACCAGCAAGTTTTCTTAAGACGGAGGAAATACGAGTAGCTCAATTTAAACCAGCATAGCGTGTAACGCTGCCTAAAAGTATGATTTTATTTTATCAGTTATAACTTTGTAGAATATAGAGAATCCGAAATTCGCTACCTAAAAGTATGATCATAATTTCGCAATTAGAACGTTGCCGAATGTAGAATAAACATAATAATATTTTAAATACGAACTGCCTACATCTAAACCGTAAGTCATATTACTAACATAATACTTTAATTATGAGCCTATATCTATGCCCCAAAAACAAAGTTAATAATATTTGAACAACTCAACCCTGTTTTATTAAATTTGCCTTAAAAAATGGAAACCAAATGTATGAAATTTGTCCAGAGTCTCGATATCCTTTTAACAAGACAAATTATAAAAACATAAATACATATCTTTGTATGCGCAATGGATCTGTTGTTAGTGCGTTGGACCAGTTGAACCTAGATACTTGGCACAGCCCCACATCTACGCCCTAAATGGAATATGAGCATTTAATGCCAAATATTTAAAACTAATAATAATACTTAGTTAATATTTTTTTAAGGGTAAGTTTATTATTAAAATTGTTAAAAATTCAACACGCAAAGTAATTATCCGTGTAATGCGATAAAATCATTGAGTTTCAATGTTTAATTTACGTCTGTTTTCTGCACGTTACTGCAGGCTGCATGCCTATCTGGTATTATTATTCTGTAGGATCTCATAATACGCCAATTACATATTAAAAAAGAGGGAGACTTGATCCGCTAGGTGACTTGATCACCCCTTAAAACTTCAAAATTAGAAGAGTTAAAAAGCAAGTTTGGCAGCATTGAAAAGTATATCTCAAATCATATCAACTTGCCTATGCCAGTCGTCAGTTAACTCACTGTGAGAAAGCACGTGGAAGCTTTAGTTTTTTTGTTTGGTAGTACAATATATTGCAGAGTTGATTCTATTTTGCTTTCAATCGTTGAATAAAAAACAGTATCTGTGAGGGCTGAAGTAATAGCGCTGTTTGTAGGTTCGCCACAACCGATAATCAGACTACTTTTTTATATGGTGCTGATCTATTTTGCATTTAATATTCTCGAATAACCATTTCGGTCGCTAGGACTCGAAACTAGACAAGCGTCTTCTCAGGCAAGCATACAATTCACACTTGAAGCTATATATTTTTTTTTAGCTCAGCCCGACCAACTTTTTTGTAAGCGCCCTGAAAGCATAGATGTGGTTAACCTAGTCCCTTTCTATTTCCCGATATATTCCACATGCCAACAGATCGTTGGAATGAGGGAGAAAGGGGAGAGGGTGAAAGATTTGACGCGGGTAATTTAGCACGACATGTAAAATATATAAGTTCTGTTCAGCCCTAGGTATTGAGAAATATGCAAACAACAGTTTGTTCTATTAAGGATTCCAGCTTTTTAACTCCCTCCAAGGAATAATTAAAGAAGATTTAAATACACATTCATTTAAAAGAGCTGTTATAAATTTTGTTACAAAATTAAATCTAAAGTCTTATTTATTTATGAATTTCTGAACTCGATGTATTATATTTTGGTATTGTTAATGGTAAAATGAACTGAATAAAACTCTTCTACTACTAATTCAAACACCAGAGCCTAGTCCCTTCAAGGGCAGGTGAAAAGTATCCTACTTATGTAGAGATAGTGTAGTAAATCTATTATTATATATATTAATTATATTTGAAGTGTTTTTTTGTGTGATAACACATTTGCAGTTAGGCGCCAAGCTTTCCGTAAGCTCACGTTGGCCTAGCTTCCGTTTAATTATTTGCGAAAAAATATTTTTTTTTGTTTCAATTTATCCAAACTGGTAGACTCGATCCTCTGGACTATGAAAGATCTGATTCCCTAATATTGTATGCCTATAGATTGCTATGAGGTTCCAAAATCGTGCTTTTGTTCCAAATCGAATAGTTTTAAAAACCTAAAAACTGTTATAAAGTTGATCTCTGATTGTATGGTTCTTCCATTTATATTTAGTTATAAGAATTGTATGTCGCTCTTTTTCGCAATCAACATGATTTCGTTTTTTTCTTTTCTTAATTGCATTTGTTATTTATGTTTTGTAATTATTCTTACGTAAGGTTACGTAATTATTTTACTTGTTTTAAAAAATTAAAGATTTAATTACTTATACAAAATAGAAAACATTATACATTTGATCTTTTGATCAAGTCTCTCAAAGTTCGGGGACACTTGATCACATTGACTCTTTTCACTTTCTATATATATCTTTAACCCGGTTTTCTGTTCGATGTAAAAATGGAAGTTATTGAACGCAGCTTTATTTTAAAATAAACTAAAGATTAAATACAAACTAAAATACAAAGTTTTTATAGAGAAACTGCAAAAGGGATCAAGTCGCCCTCTTCTGGTCTACGTATAGGAATGTTCATCTGCTGGTTTCTTTTAAAATTACAACAAAATAAAAACCGTTGAATGTTTTTCAAGGCTTGATACTTTATTGCAAAGAGTAAACGTTCCGATAAATATTTCTTCTTCTACCTTTAATGGTGGTGAGGCTATGATCAGTATTAAATGGATTATAACCCTCCCAATTAACCCTCCCTACTGGTCCGCCTGTGGGGTTCGCTGAACAATAATCATTGAATATAATTTCATTAAATAGTTGTCTCGGCAGTAACCAATTTTGGATTGGATGTTCGATGGTTTGATGCCCTATTTTAAGAAAAGATCAATTAAAATCATTCATTACACGCAACCTAGTCAAAGATAAAAGTCCAACATCCTCAAATTGCAGCTCAACACATGCAAAAAAAAAAACACCATAACGTCTTATTACATGATTATTCAACTTAGCGCGTAATTGTTGCAAATTTTAAATTTCTGGGCAAAAAAATGGTTGTCAGGCTTCTGCATCGCTCTTCATTGGCAAGTTGGAGTTCAAGACTTTCGGCTGACAAACACGATAATATTTTCTATTATTGTCATTTTTTTTGTATCATCCTTATACATATATTCATAATTTCTGTTGTAGAAATCTTAGCAAATGGATATTAAAAGAAGGCAATATCTTGTTACATTTTTCCTATAAAAAATAACAACAATTCGTCAGGTTGACACATGAAACAGTTCTCGAACGGATGCACAAGTTCATACAGTAGTGTATGCTCCTCTAAAATAACATTAAACAAGGTTACTATAAATTAAATAAAGCTCTAGCAGATATGGAATAAAATATTCTCATCTCTGAATGCATTTCATAAATAAAAAGAATAAATTCCCGAGCATTTCTAACTTGACACCAAATGCAAATACAATGAAAAATACGAGTATATACACTTGGTACAAGTAAATAAAAAAAGTCAAACATTAAAGTTATAAGTTAAACAAAAATGTATAAACAAAAAGGATAACAATCTATCATAAGTTAACTAATTAACATAAGCCCAGATAAATTATAATAAAATTAAATTTAATGTTATCAGCCGTTAAACATTTTATAACGAATCAAACATATGTTATGGTTGAAACATTATGTCATATTGACATTAATATTGTTATTCACAAAAACAAAAAAACACGAACATACTAAGACAACAGGAGGCTTAAAAACTCATAGATATTAAGGCAGTTTTCGAATTTCGATTGCGTCTATACAAAGTGTTGTATTGTAGTATTGAGAAAACATTTTTTGGGCGTACTTTTGACGTAAAATAATATGAACACCCAGGTTTGGTGGTATTAATATATTTAAAATAATAACATAAGATTATTGTCTTCCTTGCTTAATACAGGAAAGTTATATTCCACTTAAGAATATTTTTTGATAGAGTTTGTAACAAAATATTTAGTTGTTAGCTTATTATTTTTTTTTAAATTAAACCTTGAATTATTATATATAGATGAAAAATAAATAAAAAAAAAAACTCAGGAGAAAGACAAAATAAATGGTTTTACAGTGAGCTCTCGAAAAATTGGAATCCCTGATTATGACAGAAAGGCATACCTACAAATACTCAAAACAAATTTAAGCAATGAAAAATCATACATCATTTCTCAAGTGTAATCTATATACATTTTCTGAAAAGCAATTCGATTGAACTATGTGAAATCATAAAAAAATGCAAATCAACATCTTTCGCACTTAATGATAACGAATTTAAAAAAAGAAGAAAACTCTAGCATAACAATATAACAAACAAAAATTAGTGGAAATATTCTAGAACACAATTTTGCACTGTTTCTATATAACTGAGTGACTCTTCTCCCTCTCTCTTCCAAGTACTTTGGCTTCAACGTTCGATAAAAATTCATTTCAAATAACGCCAACACACAATTTGAAGTTACATACATACATAAGAAAAGAATAATCAAAAATAAAAACACAAAAAACTGCCAACAAGCAATCAATATAAACTTATAAAATGAAATAAAAAAATAACAACCAAGTAAATGCAAAAATATCTACATGCATCTAAATGCAATTTGTTGCCACATCTTTTTGTTATTATTATCTATTTTTATGTATCCGAATTCGATTTATGTTAGATTTAACAGTGGAAACCAATCAACCTAGAAATCAAAATCATAAAAATATTAACTTCTCATAAGGAAGTAAAGCGGGTTTTTAAATTACATATGGTTTCAATTAATAAAATAAGTAACAAGAATTTTTAAGAAACATGTCATAGAAAAACAAAAACATAAAACCAAACCAAAATGCAAGAGTCATTACGAGCCAGAACGAATATCAGCATTGCTGAATTCAGCTCTTATTTTTTATATTGTATCCGAATATTGTCATCTTTATTACGATTGTAGTTATTTTATATTTTCAATGTAAAAAAGCAATCAGTAAACGATTTTTGGATTTTTTTAACAAGTGAACCCCCAGCAACGGACATTAAAAATGGATCAGCATAAATAGCAGAGAGTAAAAAAAACTAACTACGAAAGGCTTATACATATTACATTTTTATTTATACACTAAGTAATATTATGAAACCGAATATAATTTATTATTGAACCGAACAAAATATCACAGAAATTTAAAATTACTATATTAAGTTTTTCTCTTCTCTTGTTTATTAAGACTATGTAAATAAAATTCATCAATTTTGCATTAGTTGAATTTGTGTTTTTTTTTTACTACTATTTTCTAGCGCGTATAGGGATGGGCTGGGAATATGATTGCAGCGCGCCTACAAAAAACAGAGCTTGTCGTAAAAGGCGACTAAAGGGGCGAAATCACATCTAGGCAGTTTTAACATCCAGGTGAGCCTAGCGACACATTTTACATGTTAGGGCAGTCCCGCAAGTTTGAATGCAAATCCATGGGTTGATATGACTGGAGACCACCGATTTCGTAAACGGATAATCAAACAAAGATCAATTAAGGGAGCAAGCGCGTGTCGAAATCGTCACCTTAAAACAAATGCAAAAACACCAGCCTCAGTGATGAACTGAACCGAAAGCAGGAGTCCTGCGCCTGCCGATATTTGTTGAGGTCAAATCGGCGAACATCACAGTCGGACAAGTATGGATGCAGTAAAGCGGGACATGATTCCTTATTTCTGATTTTATTAAGAAGAAAATTATCGCCCTCCTCATGATCATTATCAGATTTCTGTCAAATATGACCAAAAATGTGCCCACTTGGCTAAAAATCTAATCAAAGCCTTAGCATATCAAGCCTGATATTTTATTATGAACATTCGAATTTATACTCCAATTACAGCAACAAAAGTCGCAGAAAAGGGGACGAAAGTTGCAAAAAAGGTGACAGAGGTCACATATATAACCCTGACGGGTACTAGTAAAACTTGTGTTGGATTTTTTTCCAATGAAAATAGAGTGAGTTTAGAGTGAGTATTAATGGTTTTTTCTGATTTCGAAAAGTAAGTTACTACGGAGTTCCAGAAAAAACATTTCTATTGACAGATGCCAGGATATGCCATTTTATTTGGGCGCTTACTTACAATATATCGAAGTATTCTTCTTCCTGGAATGACGGTGAGGTTATGATCAGGATTAAAGGGGATCATAGCTCTCCCACTTAACTGCATCCCTACTGGTCCGCCGGTGGGGTTCGCCGGTTTGACCTCTTCGTCGCAGAGGCCAATCAAATGCTGGTGTTGCCGCATTTGTGTGATCCTGGAGTTTTTGGGCTTGCCCATCTAACGAGTTTGATTGGAACGTTGATTGATATTGCACTATTGACAAGGTTAGTTGGATCTCTTCTTTGAACATGGCAGTACTAATTCAGTCGGTCGCGTTCCATTTTTTAACCAGATATGTTTTTCTGTGACGTGAAGGCTTCCTCGGATCTTGGATCTCCTTATTCGATCAATCTTTGTTACTCTTGCTGTCATGCGAAACATCTTCATCTCAGCTGCCGTTAATTTGCCTTCATACTTTTGTCCAATATTCTAAACCGTATGTGAGCAGCGGGCGCACAACTGCGATGTAGAACTTACCTTTCAGCTTAGGGGTAATTTTTCGATCAGAGAAGATGGCTAAGTTTTCCCGCCACCTCATGCACGCTTACGCGGTGCTTAATGTCGTATTCAAAGCTTGCTTCGCAATTGATCATACGAGTAGATCGCACATATTTAAATTTGTCGCACTTGGGAATTATTCCTCCATTCATATGAATGTCTGGAATAGGTCTGAGTAGATCAGAGAACGGGCAGTGCAATTATTTCGTTTTCTTCGGACTAATAAGATACCTCTCCCAAACTTCCACCCAAACATCAAGTGCTCGTTGTAGGAACGCTTGATCCTCGCTTATGCTGGCTCCATCGTTAGCAAACAATAACTGATGCACTTTGGAGTCCGTCAATTTTACTTCAAGCTGATAATCAAGGACTGTAATAAATATCAAGGGACTTTAGACGCTTCGCTGGTGTTCTTCGTTTGCGAACTACTCGGTGACGCAACATGTCTATGATCATCTGTACGTAGGTTTTTAAAGCTCCTCGTTGTCTTAGTGCCATCCATAACAGATCCCTTGGTTGTATATCAAAGATCTTTTCAAAATCACCCAGAACCATATGCAAATTCTTTAAGGATCACGATGTTTTTCCATCATGATCCTTAGACTTTGGATTGCATCGGTGTTTGATTTAGCTGCGACAAACCGGCACTGGTCTTCAGAAAGCCGTATTATTTTCCGCATTTGGGTATCTAATAACCGCTCAACGATCTTCATGGTGTGGGACATCAGCTTGATTGAACGGTAATTGTCACAGTCTCGCGTATCGCCTTTTCCTTTGTACAAAGGAAGAAGAAAACTTTCCCTCCACATTGGATCGCCTCTCATCTGCTTGGAGATGAGAATCATAAGCCATTCGGACCAGATGTCTCCCATCTTTTGCCAGAACTCATAGGGTATTATGTTCGGCCCAACTGGCTTTCGCCTTTTGGAGTCTTTGACCGCCTTCTTCGACAGTAATGCCGTGTAATTCTTCATTGTTAGGAACGGCTCTTATCCGAAGAAATTGTTCATTCAGAAGTCCTGCACAATACTGCTGCCCGCTTTGTATTATTTTTTCGTCATCCACGAGAAGCAACCCTTGAGCATTGTTGATGAACTTTGGCGACCGGATTTACTGGATTTCTCCTTCTCTGAGACGCTATTTTGAAAATGGTTGTGCCCCAGTTCAAGCTGGTTTCTCGCAGTTCGTGGATAGCTTGGTCTCTATCAGTAGCCGAAGAAGAAATTCTTCCAACTCCCGAAACAGACCCTATACACAATTTACTTAAATTTGAGCGCACTTTTGTCTTTGCGAGCCTTTTGCAAAATCTGTATTCCAATTCGGCGGAGCACTTTGACCAACCTTTGAATGCCGTTTTCTTGTCACTTGTCACAGTTTTAGCTTCATATGTCCAACACCATGTTTCTCGCCGTGTTGATAGTGTATTTTTATAGCCCCTGTCAGTGATGTGGCTCTTTCCAAGAAAGATCGGTTTGTTCTGTTCGTCCCTCCCTGTCACTAGGAGGCGGTGTTGCAGGTCGATTGCCTCTCCTATGATCACTTTGCAATCTTCAACCCGAGGCTTCATGTAACGTGTTACCAAATGGTAATCAATCTGGGTTTTATTTCCGCCGTTGCTGTAAGTGACCAGGTGCCGGCTTTGTTTGACGAACATATTATTTAGAGCGATAAGACCGTATGACTTGCACACGCTTAGAAAATCTTCACCCGGAGAGTTCCTGTTGACGTATTCCCGTTGCTCCGTCATTTTTTAACCAAATGCCCCATAAGTCCAATTCATCAAGTCCTGGAAGAAAATGTCTCCAACAACGATTGGAAAGTCAAAGGTCAGACGCATTGCGCGCAGTACGCCGTTGGGATTGCAAAATTGGGGCTCTCACTGCCTCCATGTTCGCAGGTGATCTGATGGGCCGAGATACTCTAGTTCTTCGTCTTGCCATATTCGCGGTTTGTCTGAACGTAGTGGCCCATGTACATTGAAGCGATTTCGAAAAGCGCGCTGAAGAACAATCGTTCGAAAAGGTGACATCGACGGCAAACGCACGCTTATTGCACAGTCAAATTGGGCTACTGCTTTAGGGCTAATTAAAAAATAGGAACAATTTAAGACAATCCAAATGATTAATTAGACCATATTCCTATAAGAGAATTCTTACGGCGAATAAGGACAATAACCAAAAGCTGGTGGGCTTTCTAACTGGCAACTGCAGCTTGAGATATCATCTCTACAAAACCTCTGAACCTAAGTCCGGAGGCAGACTGTAGGTTCTGTATGCAGGACAGGGAAGCATCTGAGCACATTCTCTGTGAATGTCCGGCTGTCCATTGGTTGGCGGAGCTACGAAACTAACTTTCACTAGTTACGTCATTTGTCTTTTAGGCTAAGGCAACCCTTTAACAAAAAGATCTTTAAGCTTGTAGTGTCAACCAATTAGGCAAGGGTTTATATATATATAAAAAATACAGTAAAATCACCTACAACTAATCCCCCAACATCAACAACAACTTCATCAGCTACGAATCATACCTCAGCAAAAAGGGGTGCAGGGAAATAACTTCACGGGCAATAACTTCACCTGAACAATAACCTCACCTCGAGTGGGTATTGCCCACTGATGGTGAGCAATAACTTCACCCAACATTTTGTGAAGTTATTTCCCACCTATAATTTGAGAATTTGTCTTTTATAACTAAAGACCCTTGCACCCACTCCAAATCAAACAGTGACCCCAAGCAGGGGGGTTGCCCCCCCCCCCCTTATATGCATTGCACTGTTTATTGGATTAGTTGCGAAATCGCAAGTAGATTCCATAAACAGTGCAATGCATATGGGGGGACATGCTGCCCCCCTACAACCCCCCTGCTTGGGGTCACTGTTTGATTTGCGGTAGGTGCGAGGTACGTTTCTTCAATTATCATAAAATGTTAAGAGAATTTATTTCCCACTAAAAAGTGTAGTTATTGCTCACCATCAGTGGGCATTAAGTTCACAAAAAAAAAGTGAAATTATTGCCCACTCGAGGTGAAGTTATTGCCCAGGTGAAGTTATTGCCCGTGAAGTTATATCCCTGCACCGCAAAAAGGCACCAACAACCGCCAAAACAAACAATAATTCCGCTAATAATCTGCTACAAATTAAATGAGGCGTACCTTAGCAAACACCTGTAGGGATAACAGGTCAATTATAAAATCCACAACATAAATAACAATAAAGGACAAAAAAGGATTAAGAGCAAATACAAGATTTCCTTAAAACTATAATGACAGAACACATGACTAATACCCGGAAGGAGAAGAAAAAGAGCCTTTTAGTTTTTAAGGTCATCCATCACAGCTAACAGGTAGATGACATCAAAGATAAGCTGGTCAGCACAAGTAAACAGGTAATTGAATTAACCCCTTATAAAACAACAAGGACAGATCGTAAGTTTAATAGCTTTGTCGCCCAAGTTGAAAAAATAGCGACATTCTATTTATTTTTGACAACAAAATGAATGATCAGATATTTTGAAGTATTTATATAGATTGCTTACTTACTTACTTACTTAGGTGGCGCTACAGTTCGGGGTGGACCTGGGCCTCAACCAATACGCCTCTCCAGTTAGCACGATCTTTGGCTAACTGCCTCCAGTTGCGCACTCCAAGTTGGTTGAGATCCCCTTCCACTTGCGCGCGCCACCTAAGGCAGGGTCTTCCTCTACTGCGTTGTCCCTCCGGGTTGGAATCGAAGACTCTTCGGGCCGGAGCGTTGGTGTCCATTCGCTCTACATTTCCTAGCCATCTTAGTCGACTGATTCGCACTTTTTTGACCAGGTCGATGTCGCTGTACAGCTCGTAGAGTTCGGTGTTAAATCTCCTCCAAAGCCCGTCAACGCAAACGGTACCGAAAATCACTCGAAGAATTTTGCGTTCGAAACGACCACGGAGATCTTCATCCGCTTTTGCTAATGTCCACGCTTCTGCGCCGTAGAGCAGGACTGGGATGATGAGGGTCTTATACAAAGTCTCCTTAGTGTTTCTTGACAAGGCCTTACTAGTCAATTGCCTTCTTAGGCCAAAGAAACAGCGGTTGGCAAGTTTAATTCTTCGTTTGATTTCTGATGTGATGTTTTTTTCAGAATTTATAGCGGAGCCAAGGTAAACAAAGTCCGTAACTACCTCAAAGTTGTAGCTGTCTATCGTGCGACGTTCTGTCCGATTCGTCGATGTTGTGTGTCCCTTCTTGTTAACAGCATATACTTGGTTTTGCCCTCATTCACCACTAAACCCATTTTTGCCGCTTCTGTGCTAATACTTGCAAACACACCAGTGACAGTTCGCTGAGTTCTGCCAATTATGTCAATGTCGTCAGCCTACTTGCATATAGTAGTTGCACAGACTTTTGCAAAATTGTGCCTCTGGTGTTGGCTTGCGGATTTCGCACAATTTTCTCAAGTATGATGTTGAAGAAGTCACATGACAGCGCATCACCTTGTCTAAATCCTTTTTTGACATCAAAGGTCTCGATGAGATTGTTTCCGAACTTTATGGAGCAGCGGGCGTTCCCCATCGTCATTCTGCACAATCTGACAAGTTTGGCAGGGATGCCAAAACTATACATGGCTCTGTATAGCTCGTCTCTATAGATGCTGTCATATGCGGCCTTAAAATCGATAAAAAGATGGTGGGTATCGATTTGAACTTCTTGGGTTTTCTCCAGGATCTGCCGTAGTGTGAATATCTGATTGGTCGTGGACTTATCGGGCCTAGAACCGCACTGGTATGGACCAATCAGGTCGTTGACGAATGGTTTCAGGCGTTCACACAGTACAGCAGACATGATCTTATAGGCAGTATTCAGGAGACTGATGCTTTTATAGTTGGCGCAATTTAGAGGGTCTTCTTTCTTGTGGATCGGGCAAACGATGCTGAGGTTCCATTCATCAGGCATACTTTCTTCTGACTATATCTTAGAAACGAGTTGGTGTATGCTCTCCACCAGGTCATCTCCCGCTGCCTTAAAAAGCTCTGCATTCAAGCCGTCTGGTCCAGCAGCTTTGTTGGATTTTTGTTTGGATATCGCTATCCTCACTTCGTTTTGGTCAGGTGGACGGAAGTCTTGGCTTTCATCGTCCAGGCTGAATGGTTCGTTCTGCCTGACAGCGTAATTTGTGTCGTCTTCGCCGTTTAACAGTCTGCAGAAATAGTTTTTTCATATCCTCAGCACCGACTGTGACTCTACTACAAGATTTCCTTCCTCGTCTCTACAGGTCTCTGTTCGGGTCTTGTTTCCGTTACACGTCCTTTTTACCTTTTGGTAAAGGTAGGTAGAAGTGGCGGTTCGGCTTGAACCCAATTAGCACTTATTGTGCCTTTTTGTTACCACGACTCGTGTGACCTATGTTGTAGTGGTTGTGAAAGATTTGATGTGTGGCTATATCCAACCTGTGGAGTTGAGAAAACGAATAAGATCTTGTATCCCTTTGATCGATATAGCGCTAAGGTCGTCGAAGAATGGTTGATTCAGTGCCCGCAATCTAGCTCTTGCTAGTGCCGGACATTCGCAGAGGAAATGGAAGCGAGTTTCTCTTTCATTTACATTCCCGCAGCTTCGACAGTGGGTGTTAAATGGGATACCCAGTTTGGCCGCATGGTCTCCAATTGGCCAGTGCCCGGTGATTATCGCCGTAATTCTGGAGACTTCGAGGCGGGTTCTGTTTAGAAGATCCCCTGTTCTTCCTTTGTCATAAGTAGGCCATATCTTCCTCGATATGATGCAGTTAGTTAACCTTCTCCATTGAAGATTTTCTTTCTGCAGGAAGTGTGAGTGTATTTGTGTCTTGACCGCACCTAGCGGAATGTTAACCCTTGCAGCGAGTGAGCCGTCCAGAGCTGAGCCCTGCCTGGCCAGCTCATCTGCACGCTCGTTTCCTGTTATGTTACTATGCCCTGGAACCCAGAGTAGTGTAACACTGAAACGTTCGCCCAGTCGCGCAAGCTCGTTCCGGCACTCCTGCACCAGTTTGGAGGATATGTTAGCCGAGTCAATAGCTTTGATTGCGGCTTGGGTATCTATGAGGATAGCAATGTTTTGTTTGTACGCTGTGTCACGCCCTAGTTGCGTGCAGGCCTCTCGGATAGCCAGTAGTTCCGCCTGGAAAACGCTGGCAAAATCCGGCAGGCGTAGGGATATCGATATTTTTAGTGATTCCGAGTAGACACCGGCCCCCACACCACAGTTCATCTTAGAACAGTCGGTGTATTTGACCGTGTCGAAATCTTTCACTACTTCGTCCCTCTTCCAATAAGCTCTGGAAGGGAAGCTTACTTGGAAGCCTTTTTTGAAGTTTAGTTTGGGTGTGATGTAGTCGGTTGGAAGCGTGACCATGCCTTCTGGTAGCGAGTCAAGAATGCTGCTGTGGCCGTACTTTTTGGCAAAACTTCCGAACATTTTTCCTGGAGTAGCACCTCTCTATTTCCTCAATCGCGCGCTTCTCATGCTCTTTCTTTTTTCTCCGTAGAAGCCGATGTTCTTCCCTCCTCTTTTGCTCGTAGAGCTCACGAGGTGCTCTCGTCCTTCTATGCAGTGCCGCTTCGTAGGCGCTTTGTTTTGCTGCATGCGCTTGCCGGCACTCATCGTCAAATGAGGGGTTTCGTGGTGGTGGCCTGGTAAAACCGAGAACATCAGTTGCGGCGCTTCTGATGGCGTCTTGGCATCGATGCCACTGGTCTTCGGCACTTGATGCTGGCAGGGGCAGCATAGGACTTCTCGAGAGGTTGAGGGACACGCGATCGGCAAAAGTTCTGGCGGTTTGTTGCGATCGTAGCCGTTCAACGTTAAATCTCCTCACAGTATTTCTTCGTCGTGTGGCGTGCAGGATATCCTCATTCGTACCTTGGCTACAACAAGGTAGTGGTCCGAGTCTATGTTGGCCGCTCGGAAAGTTCGGACATCTAGAATACTGGAGGAGTGCCTTGCGTCGATCGCAACATGATCAATTTGGTTGAAGGTTTGATGATCTGGTGACCGCCTTGTTCCTTTGTGGATATTGAGGTGGGGAAATCGTGAACTAGCTATGGTAACATTACGCCCCGCAGCGAAATCAATCAGCCTAAGTCCATTTCCAGACGTGGTGTCGTGTAGGCTGTGCTTTCCCATTGTGCTACCAAAGATGCCCTCCTTTCCTATTTTGGCGTTAAAATCACCTAAGACGATCTTAACGTCATACCTAGGACATTGCTCATATGTTTTGTCGAGGAGCTCGTAAAAACACTCTTTGGTAGCATCGTCTTTATCTTCTGTGGGGGCGTGAGCGCATATTAGGCTGACGTTGGCGAATTTAGCCTTGATACAGATTGTTACAAGACGTTCGCTAACGTGTCTAAAGCTCAAGACTTCTTGCCTAAGTCTGCCGCTTACAACGAATCCGCATCCAAATAGACGCTGCTTCTGTTCCCTGTAGCAATCACCGTAGTAAATGTCGCAGTTTTTCATCCTTCTTTTGCCCGGCCCATCTCACCGCACTTCCTGAATGGCGGTGATATCTGCTTTGTAGCAGCTTAGGGCCTCCGCTAATTGCTCGGCTGCACGCGGTCAACAGTGAATCCGTCCTTATCCGAGGCTCTTGGTTGCTTCGTAACCATTACATTTTTCCGTGGTTGGGTAGTTAACCCCACGCACAACCCCCAACCTGGAGGGCCAGGCCCTTTCTGCGACCCATTGGACCAAAGGGGCCAGAATATTCCGGAGTCAGTAACCCGCTTCGGGAATATGAGAGCTGCCGTTGACCCATTAAGGGCTCATCCGCCACCATCTCTATTTCAACACCCTGACTAGTGTTGAAAATCCTTAATGACCTCAGCTCCAAATATGTCGAAGTCGCTCATTAAGGTATCTGCTCCACTTCTTCTTTCTTTTTTTCACGACCCTCGTCTACAGTCCACACCACCCGCTGGCCCTCCCTGCTATGATTTTCATAAAGCCAATTTCCGTAAAATTAGTGAACACCTCAGCAAAGTCTCATTTGAATTTGCCAATCTCCCTGTAAATGATGCCCTCTCCTTGTTTTACAGAGAATTATTCTTTTCTATCTCCCTTTTTGTTCCTATTTCTCGGACAAAACCCTTCTCTACATCTCCCCCTTGGTATAATCGAAGACTACGATCGTTACGTAACAAGAGAAACAAATTATGGTCAGTTTTCCTTCGAAACAAGTCTTTTTCTGACTATTCCAACTATTATTTATTAATGGTACTTTATTCAATCATTAATAAAAATTATAAAGATATAATATAGTATACAGTGTACATTTAAGCTTGGCTAAGCCGTCTGCCGAGAATTGACAACCAATTATAACAATTATTTTACAAACAAACACAGAGAAGGATTAGGCTCTAATAATATTTAAAAATCTTCATCTAATATTCTGGTTCTATACCTTAAAGCAGTCTGGCAATAAGAAGCAAGTGTACTCCAATATCTCCTATCATTAAGCACGCGTTTGATATCATCAATCCCCATTAGGTCGACTCCATAGTGATTACGCCTTATTTCCTTCAAGATGGGACAGAATCCAAGAAAATGCCTCACGTCTTCGTTCTCTCCAGTGTTACAAAGGCTACAGCGTTGAAGAAGATCATCGCGATGGGGCATATAATTAAGTTTGAGTAGTTCTCCTCTCACTCGTATTACCATTGAGATTTGCGCAGTACTAAGGTCAGTGTTCCAGTGGTTAATCTGTTGATGGTTGAGTTGCCGGTATATAAGGCGTGACCTTTCCGCTCTTGTTACTGCTTCCATTCTGATTGCCTGTTCTACCTCCAGGACTAATCTTGTAGTTATGTTTCTCCATTCTGCAATATTATTTTCTTCTAGAGCTAGTTCGATATTGTATCTTGTCGAAATATTCTCCCAATCCTTGAAAAAAAGGGTTTTCGTCCTCAGTGCTTTTCTGGCAACAACTTTGGTCAGGCGCGTATCATCTTCCTCATTCAAAACTCTTGTCATATAGCTCATATTTAACTTGAGTGTGTACACAAAAAGAGGGGGCATGCCACTTTCAATTTCCAGAAGATAGTTGGGCGTGGTCGACGGAAGCCGAAAAAGCTTTTTCCAAAAGAAACGCAACAGTTTTTCGACGTCTTCATGGTATTGGCCTCCCCAAACTTGTGCACCGTAGCATATTACTGAACGCATGACAGCTTCAAAAACCTTTATTTTTGTTTCAATTCTAATCCTGGAATTGGCCATGAGGTTTCTCCATGTTGCATTTATAGCCTTTTTCGGCAAGTTTCAGTGCAAAGTGTTTTTTCATGGAAAGGTCGTGGTTTATTGTGACCCCAAGATACTTGAACGACTTAACGACTTCCAGGTCCTCTCCACCATACTTCCATTTTTCGTATGCCGCTAAGCGACCTGTTCCTTTCCTAAATATAAGTACTTTTGATTTCGCTGTGTTTATGTGTAAGCAATTGTACTTGCAGTAATCCTCTAGCTTATTGATCATAAGCTGTAGGGAGCTATGTGATTCTGCTAGTATGACCACATCGTCCGCAAAAAGCAATGCTGTGATTTTAATTCCTTCGTATAGAATTCCTGCTGGTAAGCAGTCCGAGATATCGTCCACAAACAGTGAGAATAGTATAGGACTCAGAAGACATCCCTGTCTTACTCCAATTCCTATTCCAAACCAATCTGAAAGCTCATTCCCTTTCCATATTGTTGATTCGTTGGCGCTGTATAGATTGGAAAGGATATTTAAAAATTTTGACGATAAGCCGATTTGTGAGAGTTTGTAGAAAAGACAGTTTCTGTTGATCGTGTCGAATGCCGCTCGAAACTCAATAAAAAACGCATATAATTTTTTGCCCCGGTTTAGGTAACTCTGTGCGATACTTGATATGTTAAAGATTTGATCCACAGTAGAGAAGCCTTCTCTAAAGCCTGCCTGAAACTGACTCAGCTTTCTATTTTCTTTTACCCATTTAGTTAGTCTTGTATTGAGCAAACCAGTAAATATTTTTTGCTATTGTGTTCATAAAAGAGATTCCTCTATAGTTTGCCGCATTATTAGGATCCCCTTTTTTAAAAATAGGAAATATAATGGACTTTTGGAATTCCGCGGGTACATTTGCCTCTTTGTAGACATGATTTAGTGCTATAAGTACTTTGTTGAGAAAATTATTTGTTGCATTTTGAAAGAACTCGTAGGGGATCCGATCTTCCCCCGGTGCTTTGTTTTGTTTTGCTTTCTTTAGAACCTCAAAAAGCTCTTCTATCCTGACTATTCCAACTATCTCGGCTCATACCTTCAATTCACTCAGGCTTATAACTCCCTCTATCAAAGACATATTAACAATACGCAAGCCAATCTTATAAGCGACCCTAAATCTTTTTTCCGATTCGTTAACTACAAGAAAATCCCTCTCTCACGAAAACATGTCTTCAAGTGATCCACAAACCATTGCTAATTTTTTTGCCACCTTTTTTAAAAAATCTTTTGCCGATAACTCCTTTGTACCAGATCATTCTTATTTCAACTACTAGTACTCCACTGGTCCCTTTCTCTCTCAAACTTTTGAACCTTCTGTAATTGAAAATAAGTTGCAAAAACTTAATGATGAATATTCACCTGGCCCAGATGGTATTCCCGCTATTCTTCTTAAGAAGTGTTCTCTAGTGCTCTCCTACCCCCTTTCGCACCTCTTTAAGCTCTCACTATCTCAAGGCGCCTTTCCTCATATATGGAAGTCCTCCATCATAAAGCCGATCCATAAAAAGGGATTAAAAAGTGAAGTTACTAATTATCGCCCGATAGCCAAACTTTCGCATATACCCAAACTCCTGGAAAGCATTTTGTACGAATCCTTAAGCTTTCAATGCAAGTCTTTTATTTCCCAAGACCAACATGGCTTTCTAAAAGGTAGATCAACCACCACTAACCTCGTTGAATTCGCATCCTCTGCGCTAACAGCCTTAGAAAGTGGTAAAGAAGTCGATGTTATTGCGACTGATTATAGTAAAGCTTTTGATAAGATATCCCATAAATTAATTCTTTTCAAACTGTCCACCCTTGGCCTCGAACCAATACTGCTGAAATGGATATCATCTTATCTGGAAAACCGCTTATATAATGTTCGCTTCAGGTCCGTCCTATCTGCCCCATTCGTGGCGACCTCTGGTGTACCACAAGGCAGTCACCTAGGACCACTTCTCCTCATCTTAACTATAAACGATCTGGAAAGAGTTATTAAACACTCTTCTATCTCTATCTATGCCGATGACACCAAATTTTTCAAACACATATCTTCATCGCAAGACTCCTGCTTGCTACAACAAGATCTAGACAGTTTTTCTATTTGGTGTCTCAAAAACTGCCTAGAGCTCAATGTTGCGAAATGCCAATCCATAACCTTATCACGTAAATACAACAAGTCCCCTCCCCGTCTTTACCTTCTTAATGATCAACCTATACCTATCGTACAGTCTCTTCGTGACCTTGGCATATTGTACCACCGCCAGCTTAACTTCCGTTCGCACATTGACGAGATAATTCGTAAAGCAAATTCATCCCTTGGGTTCATTAAACGGTGGTCAAAGGAATTCTCTGATCCATACGTTACCA
The DNA here is from genome assembly GCA_949715645.1 of Portevinia maculata. Taxonomy (NCBI): domain Eukaryota; kingdom Metazoa; phylum Arthropoda; class Insecta; order Diptera; family Syrphidae; genus Portevinia; species Portevinia maculata. The sequence goes on from OX454526.1 coordinate 89,016,110, forward strand.
GATCTCTCTACATTACTTTTGTCCGCCCCCTCCTCGAATACGCCAGCCAAACGTGGTCACCCTTTCAGCAAGTTCATGTAACCAGAATCGAAAACATACAACGACGTTTTCTTCGATTTGCCCTCCGCGGACTTCCTTGGAACGATCCCCTAATTCTTCCTCCCTATTTAGACCGCCTCAAACTCATTAACTTGAATAGCCTTGAAGATCGCAGGGATGCAGCAGACATTCTCTTCATTCATCGCCTCCTCTCAGGCTCTATCGATTGCCCGTCCCTTTACAACTCCATCTCCTTTAATACTAACCCTCGTAATTTAAAACATCCCCGTCTGTTCTATCTACCAACCCACCGCACGTTCTATGGCTCCAACGAACCAATTTCCCGTATGCTACGGAAGGTAAATTCAAACATTTCTGTTTTTGATTTCAACCGCAGCACTCCCTCCATCAAACTTAACCTCCTTCTCCATAAACCCTAACTTAATTTCAAACTTGTAAGTATTAGTTTTTAAGTCTAGCTATAAGTCTTAGTTTTGTTTTAAGACATATTATAGCTTGTATTAAGCTGAATAAATGGGGGCGCATGCCCCCACCAAATTAAAATCTGCCATACTGCCTATATGGATTGCTACCAGACCAAATAAACTCGAAATCTTTTTCAAGAAATTCTGAAATCAATATTTTTTTCAGTCTATTCGCTTAAAGAAAACATAGGGACGGGCTACAGTCCGCTTGGGCGAACTGTTGGATACCCTATTCTTATTCCTATCCCTCATAAGTGGGTGTGACAAAAGTCTAAGTATGGTTGAATTGTTAAGAACGCTCTACATATTTTGTTATATAACATTTAAAGGATTTTATCAAAAAAAACGCTCCCTAGCTCAAACTTAGGTGTTTCAATAAAATTGTTTTATTTAATTGTGGGCGTGTCAGTAGGCGGATTTTAAAAAAAAATAACACATGAGAATAAAGGGCCCCTAGAGAGTATATATTATAAATTTCAGCTCCCTAGCTCAAACTTTGAATTTTCAAAAAAAAAAAAAAAAAAAAAAAATTGTGGGCGTGTCAGTGGGCGGATTTTAAAAACATTTACACATGAGCATAAAGGGCCCATAGAGAGTATATATTATAAATTTCAGCTCCCTAGCTCAAACTTTGGATTTTCAAAAATTAATATACCCTTAGAATAGGGTATAAAAAAATTGTTTTATTTATTTGTGGGCGTGTCAGCGGGCGGATTTTGAAAATTTTTTATCCCGAGCAGTTTTAGGAGTCATAGATCATATATACAAAATTTCAGCTTTCTAGCTCAAAATTCGATTTTTTCCAAAATTTTGTTTTTTTGAGTTTGTGGGCGTGTCTGTGGGCGGATTTCAAAAATTCGTAAACTTGATTATTTCGGGACCCTAGAGAGTATATGGTTAAAATTTCAGCTCTCTAGGTCCAGTTTAAAGGTCTAATTTTTGGCTACAGACGAACGGACGGACGGACATGGCTAGATCGACATTACTATCGATGCTGATCATAAATATAGTAACTTTTAGGGGTCTACGGGCAATATTAAGGTATGTTACAAACTATGCGTCAAAATTAATATACCCTTAGAATAGGGTATAAAAACGGCTGGACCGAATTTAATGTAATTTTTTTCAGATCATATTCACATTATTCAGATATGGAAAAAATTAATAAAATGTTTACATTTTATGGTTTTGAAACATAAATTTATTATGTTTTTCTACTGTAATAATAAGTATGCCCGCCATTATTCGATATGACCTCTATAAGACGGTTTGGAAAAGAGCCATACAGTTTTTTTTAAATAATTAAGAAAAATAAGGGCCCAAGCATCACTAAAGCTTCGATTAAAGTGTCCTTGTCTTCAAATTGTCAGCCGCCTTCATACACATTACGACATAACCATGCCCAAACATTTTCGATTACGTTTTTTTTTTTTTTTTTTTTTTTTTTTTTTTTTTTTTTTAAGTTCTGGCTCGCCAAGGCGATTAAATATGGGGCACTTCGACCTAAAAAGATCTTTTGTGCCGTGTGTGCCAGAAAAATTTAGACTAGTAGAGTTTCCACTTTCCGTGTAAAGCGGACAATTCTACTAGTAGAAGAATTCTTTATGTCCTCGGGGCACATTTGTTCCCTGAAAAAGATCTTCTTTCTAATTCCGTTTAGGGCCGGACATTCACATAAAATGTGTTCAGCTGACTCGTCCTCTTCAAGACAGAGTCGGCACTCAGGAGAGTCTACTATTTTCATTTTGTGTAGATGATATCTTTAACCATGGTGGCCAGTAAGGTAACCTACTAAGTTTTTGATATCATGCCTGCTTAGGTTTAGGCATTTGCTGGCATTTTTATTGAAAGGCCGAACGGCTTGTTTGGTCTGTCTTAAACCTGGGATGCTTTCCCATAGATGGATACATTTTCTGTATTCCCAGCTTTTTATTGCTGCCGTTGCTGCTGATCTAGGAGTGCAGTGTGCAGCAGAAGGGTTCGGGACCTATGAAGGGTGTTTCCGAACCTTTTCTGGCCAGTTCGTCGGCCTTTTCGTTACCTTCCACCCCGACATGACCCGGAACCCACCATAGCTTGGTCTTGTTACTTGTTCCGAGTGCCTGTAGGGTGTTGAAGCAGTACATGACTGATTTGGAGTCAATCGTATGCGAGCTAAGGGCGTTTATAGCTGCTTGACTATCCGTGAATATATGGATGGTTGCACCTTTTATACCAGATAAATTTATGTGGCTAGCGCATTCTTGAATGGCGTGGAGCTCTGCTTGAAATACGCTGGGACTTTTTCCCATGGGTATCGTAAAGCGTTTGTTTGGTCCGTATATTCCCGCTCCTACCCCCGCTTCCATTTTAGAACCATCCGTATACCACTTTATGCCGTTGTGGCTGTTAGGTGGGTTATTACTAACCTATGCTTCTCTCTTGGGAATCTCCGTGGAGAACCGCTTATTGAAGCATAGTGTTTTATGGATGCGGTCTGTGACCGCGCAGTTCATGTTGAGTTCTGGCAGTTCATCAAGAAGGGTCTTAAGTTACGGATGATCGTTAAGACTTATCTCGTTTAACTGTATTTGACTTATTGCACTGCGGATCGCCACTTTTTGAATGTATATGTGGAGAGGTGTAATACCTGTTATTGCCTCTATGGCAGCCGTTGGACAGGTTCGCATGGCTCCGGAGATACCAAGGCACGCAAGCCGTTGTACCTTTTTGAGCTTCTCTTTTGCGACCTTTTGTGTGGATTTTGTCCACCATACAACGGAGGCGTATATTATAATGGGTCTTATCATCACTGTGTAGATCCAGTGGACAATCTTTGGAGAGATTCCCCAGGTTCTGCCATATGTGCGTCGACAGGCCCATAAAGCTCTGTTAGCTTTAGTGATTTTGTTGTTGATGTGAGAGTTCCAGTTTAGTCTTTTGTCCAGGATTACTCCAAGATATTTGACTTCGTCGGAATACTCAATGGTCGTGCCATTTAGTGAAATCTGAGCTTAGCTGAGATTTCTTCTTTTTGTGAAAGGAACTATGATAGCTTTACTGGGGTTTATGGAGAGATTTTCCTTGACGCACCAGTCTATAGCTATCTTAAGGGCGTTTTGCATACGTGAAGTAACTACGTTTGATTCTTTGCCCCTAATAATGATGACCAAGTCATCGGCATACCCTATTATGTCGTAGCCTAAATTACTTAATTTTTGAAGTAGGTCATCTATGACCAAAGACCACAGGAGGGGTGATAAAACTCCTCCTTGTGGACAGCCTTTTATAGCTGAAACTGATACTGAAGTCTGTCCTGACGAAGCAGTGATTTGCCGACTTTCGAGCATCGCTTTTATCCAGTTTATGGTGGGAAAGTCTACCTTTCGGTGAATTAAAGCATTTGATATTGAATCATAACCGGTGTTATCAAAAGCACCCTCTATGTCAAGAAAAGCGCATAGTGCAATTTCTTTGCAACGGTAGGCGTTGTTTATGTGATTTGTTAGTTTTAACAGGGCGCCTTCCGTTGATTTGCCTTTTTGATACGCATATTGACAGGGGTGTAGAGGCATGCTAAAAGTTACGCATTCTCTGATATGAACGTCAATTATTCTTTCCATTGTTTTCAGGAAAAACGATGTCAAGCTTATGGGACGATAGGATTTAGGTAGTTCACTAGGTTTGTTACCTGGTTTGGGGATAAATACTACATTGACCTCCCGCCAAGTGCGTGGTATGTAGCTCCAGTTGAAACTGAACCTAAATAAGGCAATCATGTTAGGTAGGAAGAATTCCATACCCTTTTGAATGAGGGCTGGAAAAATTCCGTCATTTCCTGGTGCCTTGAATGGTTTAAATGAGTTTATGGCCCATTTTACCTTATCTGGACTAAATAATTTACCAGATAAACTATTATTTCTGCTGAGGTTAGTTGGATATGAAACCTCAGTAGTGTGATCAGTTGTGTGATCGACAATTAGGGAACCAGGGAAGTGAACTTGCAGCATGGTTATGAGAGTTTCTTCCCGGTCGCTTGTGATTGTTCCAACAGGTTTGATGAGCAATCCCATGCAGTTTGAAGGATCTGTTGAAAGTGCTCTCTGGAGCCGCGCCACTGCTGGGAGTTTTTCCAGCTTTTCGCAGTTTGCGCGCCATGAGGCCCTTTTAGATCTTCGCAACTCTTGGTTGTATTTGGTTAACATGGATCGATATTGATCCCATACGCCGGTGCGTTTCGATTTATTGAATTGTTTTCTCACCTTCTTGCGGATAGTTTCCAGGTTTTCGATTATGTTTAAGTCCGGTGAATATGGCGGCCATGGCAAAAGTTCTGATTGAATCGAACTTCTAACAACCCTGGAAGTGTGGAAAGAGGCTTTGTCTTGTTGGAATATACAAGACAGGGGTCCGAAAATGTTTTTTACTTTTGGAAACGACCGTTCCAGCAAACATTTGTAGTTGTTTTCTTTCATTGTTGTGGACAAAAACTCCAACTCGATTGTGCCATAGTGGGTAATAGCTCCCCAAACCATTGCACCTAATGTACGGCTGTGATGCCTTGGCAAATAAGCTCCTCCTTTCTTAGATCATGGAAATACAAGTTGTAACCATCGGGGCCGTCAAGGTTCATCCGAAAAGACAATTCGTTTGAATTCACTGCTCATGATGTCTTGCAAAATTCATTCGATGCTCCGTGTGTACTTGCCTCAAAACAGGTTTGTTTTTAAGTTTTCTTCTCTGTTTAATACCACTTCTTCATATTATCCTTCGGACCGTTGCTATGCTTATTTTAGTCACTGGTAGAGTAGAATTTGAGGCAAGCCGTAGAATAACCCGATTTTCTCGCAATGTTGTCTCTTCTGCCGTACGTCCTTTTCGATTTTTCCCATAGTGTTGTGGATCCGCAAGGTAACTGTTCACAACAGTCTTACTTCTATTTAGCCTCCTTGCAATTTCTCGGCCTGAGAGTCGTAACTCCTTGAAAGCATCTATTTTTCCTCTTTCTATCGCTGTCAAAGTCTTTCCGGAACCCATTTTTTTAACTAAATAAAAACAGTTCTTTTCAACGCTTTTTTAAATATTTTTAACAAAACTTTGAAAAAATAGCTGATGTGAACTCCTAGTTCTTTGGGAAATTCCACCGGTCGTTTCTTATTTACCCTTTAATTTTATGACTTACTGTTGGGAAATGTACCTGTTAGGTAGTAAAAGTTTCCGGGTATAACCTTTCCAACAGGTATAAAGACTGAAAATCGATTGCCAAATGTATGGCCTCACCCTTGTCGCCAGTGTATATGTATTTTAAAATATTTTGCCAATCACAATTTTCATTTTTGGACCAACTTACATATTACTGTGAAGTTTAGTTTAGTTGGAGATCTTGTCTTTAAAATTGTTGCCTGTTGTACTACTACACTACTTTTCTGTTTTTGGGGATTCTGTCCCCAACCCATATTACCTCAACCACACTGGCTGTGAATTGTTTCCCAAAAAAAAATTAAGATTAGGTAGATAAATTCAATTGGTTGGTTTTGAAGTTAATGAGGACAAGACATGCTATCAATAAATAAACGAGCATCTGTCCTTCGCCTAGTACAAAACGTCATTATTGGAAGCATAAGTTCATGGTAGTTCAGGAGTTCATTTATCTTGCAGTAAACATCAACTCCTCGAATGACACCTTAGTAGGGATCCGATGGAGAATAACCTTAGGAAACCGCTGCTACTTGTTTGGCCAAACAAATGGGTTCAAAGCTTTTCAATCGAAGGACAAAATGCATGTTCTATCGAACCGTAACTCTGCAATCTTGCTTTATGGTGCCAAGTTCTGGACGATGAGTAGGAAAGGGAAGTTCTTTTGAAAGAAAAATACTCCGCCCAATATTTGGTACTATGTGCGTTGCGAGGAGGCCGAATGGAGGAGAACATACAACAGCTATGATCTTTTCACCTTTCTGCCATCCAGCGACTTCGAAATTGCAGGAATTGATGTCGTCCTCTGCTGCCATGAATTAAAGAATTTGGGCCTCCACTTTGAGCCAGTTGTCCATCGACAGCTTAACGTCCGGGATGCTGCGGTCGACAATTGCCAGGGTGAGGTCGTCACTTTTGAAAGCATTCCTTGTTCTCTTCATGGCACGTTTGTAGCGTTCCCTATTTTTCTGTTCGAAGGTTCTCTGTTTCTGTTGCGGTTGTGGGGGTACAAGTGTGTTCTCCAGAAGTCTTCGTCTTGGAGTCGGCCGGTGGGCCATTACTTGACTGTGAGGAGAGATGCTCTCCCAGTGCTGTCATGTCCGGCCACGAACCCTCCGATGGAGCAATTACCTCTAGTGGGTCACCTGTCTATCCACCAGCGCTATAGAAAATGACGCCAATATCAAGGAGCCTGCCAAGCGGGGATGGAAGGCTGCAGTGTCTCAGGCAGAGACCCTTTACGCACCGGGAGCCCATTAATTATAAAGTAAGTATACCCAAGAATCATTTCCCAAAGTACTGACACTTTACTTTAAAACAACCTATATAGATAGATACATGCATATACAAAATAGATATAAAATTTTATAAACATGACTAGTTTAAAAAAAAAATCGCGAAGAAAACAGAAGTTCAGTGAGATATGTTCGCAAAATAGTTTTTAGGCCGAGGGGCAATGGTCCCATCAATCTGAATCACGTCGTTGAATTGCTGAAATGAATAATAATGCAAAAATAATTTCAATTGTTATTGTACTTCATTTTATTAAATACATTCTACAGTACATTTTATTTCAGTAAAATTAACGATTACTATTTAGTCTGCCTTTAACATATTCTTTTTTCAATATATATATATATATATTATTTTGTTTTATTATATAACTTTTTATTATCTTAAATAATATATCTATATGCTTTTATTAACATTATGCTTCTTACATAACCACAACTTTTAGATTTAAATCATTTTTTTGTGTTTTATTTTTTTATCAAACCAACATTTAATATTTTTATTCCAATTAATATAGCATAGATATTCATCTATATTTAGTTTTTCTCTCTGTTGTTTTTTCCTTTTATAAATGTAAATTATTAATTACACCTTATTTTTTATCAAATAAACAATTGTATGTATTCTACATTATATATGTTCAGTAATAGCGATTAAACCATAACAATGGATGCTTTCACAAAAAATGTATAACAATTCTGAAAGTTTTTCTTGCAACTTTTTTACGTTTAATTTTTTAAATAAGGTTGTTGTTAGTTTGATTTTCGTTTCGGATATATTTGTATTGGTTAGATAAATAAGAAAATTGACAAAAAAAAGTACGGTGGTCTCATTTGAATCAAAAGATTTACAAAATTAATCCTTAAATATATAACTTCTTCCATCCCAATAAGTATGTATACATAAAAGTTTTTTTCTTCTCTTATTTGTTGAAACTTGTTTGACATTCATGTGGAACTTAATGTTTTTATTATTTATTTCACTTAATTTATATATAGTTTGTATCTTTTCTTGGGTTTAAGATTAATTTTGATTTTCTATTTATTTTAATATTATCCCCGATTAACATATGCTTTTAGTTGGTATTTTTAATACAATTTCAAAGGCATAATTTTGTTTAGTTTTTTTCTGATTTGGTTATTTGTAATCTTTGCATTATTTGAATCTGTTTTTATTAATTTGAGTTCGGACTTTTTTCCATCGAATATTTTTCAACAAAAATATTAAATCAGTAACTGAAGAGAAAATTAAAATACGCCTGGCATTTCATTGCACATTTCCATTAAGGATATATTTTTTATCAAGGAAACTGTTATTTAATGGAAGACATTTCATCATCATATGTTCTTATTTGGTTAATTTTATTTAAGTACAACCCAAAATGGATTTGGGATGACGAAATTGTATTTTATTTTTATTTATTTAATCTCTGTACACAGGCACGTTCTATTATTTAATATCATACATATTGAAGGAATGCAGATTAAGTACGTTGAGCTAAGGGACTGTATTAATGTTATATTTTACTTGAGAAATATTATAGAATACATGAAGGTCAATATTTGTGCAGTCAATTTTTTTTGGTCTAATTTGCATTTGTTTATCTACCCTTTTATGTAATACTAGTTTATTTCTTTGTTAAAACTTAAATTTATACAAAAACTCAGTCAATAAAAACAATATAATATACGACATTGCCTGTGTTAATATAAAAATATTTTTATTTTATTAAAACAACCAAAAATTTAAGTAAAACCATGGAAGATCAAATATTGTAGTCGTAGTGTACATAATCCACTACAGTTATGTACCATGTAATAGACATCAATTGCGTTAGTATTTTATTTGTTTGATAAACAGTTTATTTTATATTTTATCTTAGATATTATAACAGCAATATAGAGAAAGAGCATTAATGTAAATTATCTTTCAGTTATATACCATTTTACATATACATATATATATTTGAATTCAATTAAGAAATGGCTTGCCTACCTTTTGTTTGTTATATCAGTATTTTTCTTTGGATGTTCATATTGAACAAAAATTGAAATTTTTTTTTATTGTCATAACAGAAAAATAAAAACTAAATTTCTCAAAAAGCAAAACTTCCGATACAAGTAAATTTTATTGCTTGGTATACATACTGGGGCTCAAGTTACATTGTATGCCTAGCAATTAAAATTTTGTCGTTTTTATTTATAAATTTATTTAAATAGATTCGATGAAATAACAAAATTCGATTTAATTGTAACTGTGAACAAGATCAAGGTAGATTATAATAGAAACTGTCGTTTGTAGTGTTTTCTTAGTTTTTTTGTTTTTTTTTTATGACACCTGATTATTTAACTTTGTTAGTGTTCATGTTATTATTATTTTCTGATTTATTTATTTATTTTTTCAATTGAAATAAGAACGTACATGTATTATATAACCTTATAGAAATATGCGATGAATTACAATTTAAGCATTAAATAGACACTTTTTTTTGTTTGTTTTGAAGTCCTTTTGGATTGAATCCATTTCGTAAAATTAAACAAAATTATTATTTAACGATAGAATCAATAAATGCTTAATGTTCTTATTGTATTTAGATATACTTTTGAGGATTAAATATTTAGTTTGATTTACAAGTATCCAAGTGTGGCATAAGTTTTAACGAAAGTTGTATCGCTGGATGAAACATCCCTGTAAAGTAAAAAAAAATATTTATATTTATATTTACGACAGTGAAATCAGTATCTTGTTTAATGTTTTCTGATTCCAGTAGGATTTGAACAAGGAACGTGTCGGCAAAAGGAGAGACAAAACTGAATTTGGGAGCTTTTCAGTGACTCGAGCATACTAAATATCTTTAATCAATGGAGAGTTATACTTCTCACAGATTACGAGAAGAACGAAAAGCTTCAAAACTTTTATGATACACACAGGACTTGAGGTCCTTATTTTGTGACTGATACTAATCATGGTCTTGTAATTTTGAGACATTGATTTGTAATGCACAAACTTGTCTTTAGTGACAAACCGAAACTTATTGATTGACCCTCATACCCTCAATTTTATATTCCATAGTTGTTAATGTACTCGTAATAATGTGTTAATAAGTTCGGATACGTGTTATTTAAATGTTCGTAGCACAACGTTTAATGGAAATTTATTGTGTCCAACGAAATGTATCGATGTTCAAAAAGTCGATGAGTTCAAATAACTTGGATTTTTAATTGACAGCAAAATTAACTATAGCTCTCATACCAGCCTTCTTAAAAAATGTATTGTTAAGGCTACTTATGTGTTCGTTCTTAAATTTTTTTAGAGGCTTTCTAGTTTGGTTTGATTCTCAAGTTAATAATATAATATTTTTCGAATCTATAAGATTTTCTTACACCATACCCAACAACTTTAACTTAATTTTCCAAACATATCTTATTGCGGTATATATTTTAACCTCGGTGCATTCGCTGCTAGTTGCTTTTACTAAAAATATCCTTTAACTATTTTTTCATAAATACTGGTCACCTATGAAACACACTTCATCGAACGCTTTTAAATATTTTTATATATATATATGTATCTACATTTTTGTTAAGTAACCTGTATTAAGCTTCAACAATAAGTACTACTTAAGACTCTATTTAATGAAGAATACAAATTAAATTGAATTGTATTGAATTTAATTCTGCGAACACTGTCATCAAAGGTATGCCTAAATCTTCACAGATAAAGAAAATGGACCAGAAGCAGTCATATCGACTATTAGAATGTATTGTTTTCTACCAAGATAAGATATATGCAGTTAAGAAAGCAATGCAAACCACCCTGCTAATGAAACTACCAACATTGTCAGTCAGTCAGCACTTTAAGCAATTCTAAAGCTCAAATCTCGTAGGAGAATGCCTCTTGACATTTAGAACAACAAAGGTTCACAAGGCAAGGTACGAGTACTACTTTGCTGCGTTCACGGACACGTGGGAACAATAAACAATGTAACAAAACTAGGGAAACCCAAACCTGTACCTTATAGAGAATAATTTATATTAGAAGACTAAATACCCTGATATCATTTTATAGGAACCACATCTAGGTGCTTGTCGAGATGATAACTGCACACCGCATTTTTGGAATGTATAATGAATATATATGAAGGTATGTAGTTTTGTTAATTTATTCTGCAGATGCAGAAGGTATGTATTTTTGTAAATTTATTCTGGGACAAAGAAAAAACTAAATTAGTCAAATCGTCCATTGAAACACAAAGGGGCGTAAGTAACAAAAATCCGATTTTGAGAATAATTACATAAAACAACGTTAGCAATTTTTTTGGCATCACAAAAGGTTGTAAGTGAATTGGAACCCATTGTTGAGATTTCGTTTTATTGTTCTGGGGCAAAAATGATATTTTGTAATTGTTTCGTACCACGAATAGACTTTTCTTTTTACTCTCCTGTAAAATTGGTATATATCACTTACGCCCCTTTGTGTTTCAATGCACGAAATTATGGATTTTAGAATTTTGTTTGATTAATTCCTAATAACATCTTCATTGATAGTATCTGTAGAATAGATCAAAATCAGCAAAATTGAATTAATCATTGTGGAGTAGATACTTTAAGAGAATGCTTAAAACCGAGCTGAAGATGTTAGATCAATACCCAATCCCTGGCCGAACAAGTGAATTATAAAAGACTAGCTGACCATGCTGGCCTTGCTTCGCCAGTCTGCCACTTCTCAAATTTAAAACAAAATACTTGCTGATAAGAACTGATAAAGAAAACGTCGAGAGTGTCCCTTCTCATTATATGGATATACTCGCATTGTGACTCCCTCTGAATCTCAATTACATTTCATACCCTATCTTTCTCAATCACATGCGCGACAAAAAAAAAAACACAAACTATTTACAAAAGGTGCATAACAAAAAATAAAAAAAACATAGGGGCGGGCTACAGTCCGCTTGGGCGAACTGTTGGATACCCTATTCTTATTTCTATATCTCATAAGTGGGCGTGACAAAAATTTAAAGGATTTTATCGAAAAAACTAAGCTTTTGTAAATAAAAACGCTCCCTAGCTCAAACTTTGGTTTTTCAATAAAATTGTTTTATTTAATTGTGGGCGTGTCAGTAGGCGGATTTAAAAAAAATTTAAGTATGAGCATAAAGGGCACCTAGAGAGTATATACTATAAATTTCAGCTCCCTAGCTCAAACTTTGGACTTTCAAAAATAAAAAAAAAATAATTGTGGGCGTGTCAGTAGGTGGATTTTGAAAATATTTACACATGAGCATAAAGGGCCCCTAGAGAGTATATATTAAAAATTTCAGCTCCCTAGCTCAAATTTTGGTTTTTCAAAAAAAAAAATTATTTAATTGTGGGCGTGTCAGTGGGCGGATTTTGAAAATTTTATGTCCCAAGCAGTTTTATGGGCCAAAGATCATATATAAAAAATTTCAGCTTTCTAGCTCAAAATTCAATTTTTCCCAAAATTTGTTTTATTTAATTGTGGGCGTGTCAGTGGGCGGATTTTGAAAATTTTATGTCCCAATCAGTTTTATGGGCCATAGATCATATATAAAAAATTTCAGCTCTCTAGCTCAAAATTCGATTTTTTCCAAAATTTTGTTTTTTTGAGTTTGTGGGCGTGTCTGTGGGCGGATTTCAAAAAAAGGCCTAATTTTTGCCGACGGACGGACGGACGGACATGGCTAGATCGACATTACTATCGATGCTGATCATAAATATAGTAACTTTTAGGGGTCTACGGGCAATATTAAGGTATGTTACAAACTATGCGTCAAAATTAATATACCCCTAGAATAGGGTATAAACATAGGGACGGGCCACAGTCCGCTTGGGCAAACTGTTGGATACCCTATTCTTATTCCTATCCCTCATAAGTGGCCGTGACAAAAGTCTAAGTATGGTTGAATTGTTAAGAACGCTCTACATATTTTGATATATAACATTTAAAGGATTTTATCGAAAAAAACGCTCCCTAGCTCAAACTTGGGTGTTTCAATAAAATTGTTTTACTTAATTGTGGGCGTGTCAGTACGCGGATTTAAAAAAAACATTAAATTAACACATGAGCATAAAGGGCCCCTAGAGAGTATATACAAGGTGGCGCAAAAGTAATCCTCCTATCAGAAAATGCTATAAATTTTGCGATTGGCCCCTAATGTCAGTTCTGTTTTGACATTTGTGTAGTAAACACATGCGAAATACACGTTAATAAACAATGTTACGCTACACTGCTCCAGAACGCGGAATATTGGTGACTATTTATTTGAATTTTTTTTTAAATTACAGCCAAAAAACATCGGAAGGTTATTTTTGCGCCACCTTGTATTATAAATTTCAGCTCCCTAGCTCAAACTTTGAATTTTCAAGAAAGTTTTTGTTTTTAAATTGTGGGCGTGTCAGTGGGCGGATTTTGAAAATATTTGCACATGAGCATAAAGGGCCCCCTAGAGAGTATATATTATAAATTTCGGCTCCCTAGCTCAAACTTTGGTTTTTCAAAAAAGTTTTTTTTTTAATTGTGGGCGTGTCAGTAGGCGGATTTTGAAAATATTTACACATGAGCTTAAAGGGCCCCTAGAGTGTATATATTATAAATTTCAGCTCCCTAGCTCAAATTTTGGTTTTTCAATAAAATTGTTTTATTTATTTGTGGGCGTGTCAGTGGGCGGATTTTGAAAATTTTATATCCCGAGCAGTTTTAGTAGTCATAGATCATATATACAAAATTTCAGCTTTCTAGCTCAAAATTCGATTTTTCCCAAAATTTTGTTTTTTTGAGTTTGTGGGCGTGTCTGTGGGCGGATTTCAAAAATTTGTAAACTTGATTATTTCGGGACCCTAGAGAGTATATGGTTAAAATTTCAGCTCTCTAGGCCCAGTTTAAAGGCCTAATTTTTGCCGACGGACGGACGGACGGACGGACATGGCTAGATCGACATTACTATCGATGCTGATCATAAATATAGTAACTTTTAGGGGTCTACGGGCAATATTAAGGTATGTTACAAACTATGCGTCAAAATGAATACCGCTTAGAATAGGGTATAAACACACAGCACAAAAGGTACAGAGAGAGAAACAGATTTGTTCCGCACACACATACAAATTTTCCTCTATTCAACGCTGGGAAAATCCAACGATCCAGCTTCAATCGAACATTTTACTTTTTTTGATTTGTTTAATATAGTTTAATGCTTATTGTTCAACTTCAGGATAACCTACAAAGATGATTCGTATTTTATAATCTTTGTACATAATTGAACTTTATACTAAAAAACAATCCTATTTCATTTGGATGAGTCATTCCAAAGCTAGGAGCTAGAAAGCATTCGAGAGTTACTACTTTTCTTAGATATCAGATTAGATCTTCGCTTCCAGACAGCGGATGAAGCATTTTCCCGCAATAAAACGTAGCCTATGTTCATCAGGGATAATATCGGCTTCTAATGGTAATGGTAATTTTTCAAATGGGTCCAGTAGTTTCGGAGCCTATTCAAAACAAACAAACAATCAAATCTTTACTCTTTATAATATTAGTATAGATGATGGGCTACTTCGGGGTAATGAATCACCTTGCTCCGAAGGAGTAACTTAATTTTATGAAAGCAAATATTACAAAATTTGAAAAGTGGATATGCCAAGTAACGCCCTAATTCGAAGTTTTCTTTAGCCAAAAAGTTTTCAATAAAATTTTCTGGTGAAGAGATTTATGATTGCAATAACAGCCTTTCTTCATTCGAAAACAAAAATATATGAGTGCTGTTATCGGCAAATCTATAAATTGTATTATTTGCCGACGCCATCAAATCATTAACATGAAGTATATAGAAGGTGGACATATGGGCCTATTGGTTAGTGCGTTAGATTACTGATCAAGGCATTTCAGGCTCAAATTTCCGTAGTTAAACTTAAAAGCTTTTTTATTGTACCACGTCTTGTGAAATTATGACAAACACCCCAGAGTGCCTACCTTCATGAAGTAGATACCTCATCGAAAACAACTTGACTTGAACGTCTACACCCAACCGACCAATACTTAGATCTGAAGAAAACCCAGGGAAAACAATGAAATATGATTATCGAATCGAACGAAAACACTTGCAGATTCGACTATTCAGTTTAATTAGTAGTGAATCGCTTCAAATACCATGAGCATCGTTTTCGATTTTAGATATATTACAAGTCCCAAATATATTAGCTCAATATGTCAACACTAGTCGAAACAAAATATGCTTGCGAATGTGGAAGCTCGCTATTAATAATACTCAGTGTGTTCCTTTATTAATTCATAATATTCGCAATAAGAAAAATATTGGAGCAAAAGCAAGCAATCAAATGGGTGAGCATTTATTGCAAATTTATTGTCTTTTTTTATTACCTATTTAATGTGTTTTATTCCAAGTTTATTATTTTTTTTTATTTTTAATTTCCTTTTACAATTTCCAGGATCAAATACATTTTTAAAATGGTGTTCTGGGGTCATGAAATGCCTCATAGATATTTATGAGAAGACGATGGCAACGCTGCTCAGCCTAGTTGTATTTTTTTTTATTGAGCGTCTCATGTTACTGTATTGGGTACTTCTTTAAGAAATACAGCTGTGAGCACATAAAAACGGACAAGTCGTTTTCCGCTATTCCTAATAATGTGACCACCTATAAATCAGATCGAAATAAAAGTGTTCACCTGTTGATTAATTTGGCACTATCGTTGTCAAAAATATTGATAGCTATCAAATTTTCATTCAATCACAATTTCATTTGCTGTTTTTCTTTGTAAAGCAACATTTTTAAAACGGAATTCCGTTAGTGGAATTGCTTTTCAGGGGAAAATAAAATATTAATATGTATTGAATAAATACAATTACTTTCATAAATTACAATAAATTACATTATTGCGGAACCTGGGAACTCTAGGCCAGAAGCTAATGCCTCTAGAGGGACTCCGCTGTGAGGGGTTATATACCCGCTGCTATGGGTCATTGTTCTGAATGAGGTGCTTATGCAGCTCAAGAACAGTGGCGTTAGAACAATGGCTTATTCCGATGACGTTATGCTGTTGGCAACAGGTAAATTCCTGCCAACACATACCAAACAAATTGAAGGCGCTCTCAAAACCCTCGACACCTGGGCCAGGTATTGCGGCCTAATGGTAAATCCCCAGAAAACTGAACTGGTAATTTTCACAAATAATAGCAAAATACCTCAGTTTGTCACACATTCTGTTGGCGGAACACCCCTCAGAGTCTCTGACAGTGCGAGGTACCTCGGACTTATACTAGACAAAAAAACTAAATTGGAAAATGAATACTAATGAGAGAATCAAAAAAGCCACCATAGCCTTTTACTCCTGCAGCAAAATTTTTGGAAAAACCTGGGGGCCATCTTCCAAAACTAAACTGTGGATGTACACGGCAATAGTAAGACCTATACTGACCTATGGCAGTCTCGTATGGTGGCAGGCAACCAATAAAGCCACCTACCTAAAGGACAACTCCAACCGTAGGACTGGAGCATATCCTCAACCTGCTTCCGGTAGACATCTTTGTTCTTTAAATAGCCGCCATTAGTGTCATGAGAATTCGTCAAACAGTTAACTGGAAACCAAACGAAATAGGTTAGTCGACGATCCTGCAGAAATACTTTGGCCATGTACCAATTACGGACTACAACACGCCATACTTAGATTTCACAAGACCTTTCTCTAGTGCCGATCCCAGCAGGGAAGAATGGAGAAACAGACTCGTCCCCAGCACGCAAGCCATAACCGTATTTACGAACGGTTCAAAAATGGTAACGGGGGTGGGGTCTGACGTTTTTTCCACTGGACATATCAAAATCTATACGCCTCCCCGACCACAGCAGCGTCTTCCAAGCAGAGGTCCTGGCAGTGACAACACCAGCCCGTGAGTCTGTGGTAAGGGCAATACCACCCGATGGTATTACCTTCTTTATAGACAGCCAGGCAGCAATAAAAGCCTTAACTGCAGCAGTAATAAAATTCAAGCTAGTGAAATGCTGTCGCGAATAACTCAAGGTTCTTGGTACTCAGCATAAAGTATCGCTCTGCTGGGTTCCGGGACATGAAGGCATTCTAGGCAACGAGAAAGCGAATAAATTAGCAAGACAAGGTTCAGCAACAAGCTGATCCCTCTGTACTCATCCCGCCTTGCACACTCAGGCTTGAAGCATGGAGAAAGGCCATAAGAGATGCGAACCTTAGATGGACGGCACTAGATACTTGCACACCACAAGAATGCTATGGCCAACCTTCAAAGGGGCCAGAACAGAGAGTCTCATGAAAAAGGATAGGAAATCACTATCCACCCTCGTAGGGTGGGGCACAATACTCTGCGGTATCACACGAAGAAATTGCGCTTGATAGAAGAAGAACTCTGTAGAGGCTGTGGCGACGAGAAAGCTTTGGAGAATACAACCCAGTTCCTATGTCACTGCCCGGGTCTCCAACACATCAGGTACAGATTCCTGGGGAGACATTTCTTCCATGACCTAGACGAGCTCTCCAACACACCGATAGACAGGATAAGCAACTTCACCAAATCCACAGAATGGTTTGTATCGAACAACACGGTGAGTAATTAATCTCAGTTTTTGTAGACAGGGTTAAAAAATGAGTAAGGGACAACCCTCCTCCCCCGGTGGGCATCACAATGAGTCAGTATTGACCTGAGTTTGGCACTAATCTATCTAAGCTAACCTTCATATACACTGTGCTTCAACTGAATAAGCACAAACATTTTCTACGCTACGTTGTCCATTTTTTCAAAACCTTGTGCCGTAATATATCATTTGATGCTGCTAACAGTTTGCTTATGGTATTGAGAAAATAAATCGGAAAGAATAATTCAAAAAGTACCGCTATTTTCTCCCAGTTCCCTTGCAAAGCATTCAATATGGAAAATGCAGTTTTATTTTGCGTCAACTGAATAGACACAAGGTCATTATTTTCACTGCTTATAAGTATTCTATGGAAATTGACGCATTAGATCAACAGTTGAAGTGTTTTAAGTGAATTTTTTTTGATTATTTGTATTTCAAAGAAAAACGGGTAGGTCAAAATCTCTAAATAGTGTTGAAAGAGCTCAAATCGATTTACTAAAAGAACAAGGACTAACCGGGCGGTTTAAGAAGCAAAGATTCCTACGAAAAAACATGAAAGGAGGTCAAAAAACGGCAACAACAGCAGTTGATCGAAGAGCAATTTTAAGATGTGTTTCCAATTCCTGCGACTCTGCGGCAAAAATAAAGCAAAAAGCCGGTGTTACTGCAAGCGTTTCAACAGTGCGAAGTTATCAATAGTGCCAAACATCTAAAACCTATGAAAATTCAAAAGAAACCACCACTTAACGAGAAACGGAAGTGTATGCGCTTAGAATTCTCCATATGAGTCAGAAGACTCCATATGAGTTGGAAAAATGAATGGCGTCACGTAGTTTTTTCGGATGAGAAGAAGTTTAATTTTGATGGCCCTGATGGGTTTAATTATTACTTCCACGATGTGAGGAAAGAAGAACGATTTTTGGGGCAGCATCATAGTCGAGAAGGTGGTGTTATGGTATGGGGAGCAGTTAGCTACTATGGCACTGTTGAGCTTGAGTTCCAAACCTCAAAAATGACTGCATTAAGTTATAAAGGAAATTTGAAAAAAAAATCGCATCGCGCATAGCAAAAAGTTGGATAGAGGAGCGGAATGTGGAATTGCTTCAATGGCCGCCGTGCCGTACTTACAGGACCTGCACCTTATAGAAAACGTTTGGGGATGGATAGTACGAAAACTGTATGAGTCTGGCCGTCAGTTTGAGGACAGAGAATCCCTTATTGCAGCCATTAAATTGGCCTGGAGGGAAATTTCGCTGGACTGAATAAAGAGGCTGTACGATTCAATGCCGGATCAAATTTACGAAACTATTACGAATATAGGCGGCTACTACCTAGCACTAAAATTAACAAATAAAAAATTATTTTAAGAAAAACTTGTTTCATTTGATCCCAATAACTTTTATTTCCAATTTCAATATTTGTGTCTATTCCGTTGACGCAAAATAAAACTGCATTTTTCCATATTGAATGCTTTGCAAGGGAACCAGGGAAGAAATAGCGGTAGTTTTTGAATCATTCTTTCCGATTTATTTTTTTCCCAACATCAAAATTAAACACTTACCATCATCAAATGATATAATTACGGCACAAGGTTTTGAAAAAATAGACAACGTAGCTTAGAAAATGTTTGTGCTTATTCAGTTGAAGCTGAGTGTATATTATGAACAAATAGTAGTCCGAAAATACATGAATTAAAACAAAAAACAAGTCAAAAAGTTTATAAACATAACCTTTTTCTTTTCATTAAC
Organism: Portevinia maculata; assembly: GCA_949715645.1. Taxonomy (NCBI): domain Eukaryota; kingdom Metazoa; phylum Arthropoda; class Insecta; order Diptera; family Syrphidae; genus Portevinia; species Portevinia maculata. The sequence goes on from OX454526.1 coordinate 89,035,489, forward strand.
TTATTTACAACGAAAATAAAATTATAGGTCCGTTCGTGTACTAATAATGTTATCGTAAATTTATATAAGCTTTCGTGCAAAGTTACACAAACGCTTTCGCGTACTAATATGAAAACTGTCAGATGAAAATATTTGCCAAACCAAAATATTGGTCAAATCAAAACATTTGGGATATTCGTTAACGAGTGCCATGACTATTTTTGTGGCGAGACACTTATGTAGTATGTCCCATTCAGTAATTTGAGCTGAAGAAATGGTAATAAAAATGGTGCACGGCAACCTAACTGAGAAACACAGATCCCAACAAAGAATACCGATGCAATACATAAATGTGTTTACAACTGTTATTTGAAGTAGAAACTACGAGACAGGACCGATTCAAAGAGAAAATCGAATATTTAGTTTTGAATACTTCAAACTTTGAAGTTGGTCATCTTTTTACATAAAAGTATTCCTCTACTTTTCCTTGAATTGAGATGATTCTTTCTGGATTTTGGATATTTGAAAGTTTTCATTTTTCTTTATTTACATTTTAACTAAAGCAAAAATGAATGAACCAGAGAACATAGATTTGAATAACAGAAACGTCCAATGAAATACCTCTTCCCAACTCCATTTTTCTTGTCAATGTTCACAGTAGATGAATTATATATCAATTGACACACACAACATTTCGATCAATTGATAAATTGTGTCGGTTATCAATAATGATGTTAATCTGTAAGGTGTAAGAATTCAGCTTAGAAAAAGCCTAATGTTTTTTTTTATTACTAAGATATCCTTATTATTATTATTGTTATTGTTTTTGTGAACTAAAATTATATATTCGTAATGCTATTTACCTATATATTAATATTTTGTTAATGCTTAACTGGCGTATTACCTCCGGGTTCAATAAATAGAGAAAACAAAATAATTGTAGGTAGGTACTAGTTTTTGTTTGCTTATGTACTAAATCTGCTCTCAATCTAAGTGGCAGCGCTGGTGTCAATGATTGTCATTATATTCGGTCCAGTTCTGTTTTTTATTCATTTCATTCTGGATATTCCGGATACAAATTTAACAGACTCATTGACCGATTAGCGAAATTCGGTAAAATATTCGAATCCAGTCGAATGTTTGATTTGCTACTCATAATGTGCGCCTTAACTTGAGTTCACAGATAAACTGAAACATGTTAAGTTTAGCGACCCTTTACCTGCATTTTTTTAAAAACTTCAAATTGAAGCAATATCTTTCCATTATGATAACCTGTTTCCAGCTTTTAACTGCGGAAAAAAGTTTTCGAATTTGCAAATTGCATGTTATATAATTGTTATGAGAATCTTAAAATAAAACGACTTTACGAGTTGTTTTTTTTTTTCATTCATCCGTTATTTTTAATTTACATACATGCATAAATGCCGGAGCTGTTTGATGAGTCACTGACTTTGAAATGAAAGAATTGTTTTTAATCTTTACATGGTCTCCTTAACAGCCTTCCCTTTCTCAAACTCTGCAAAATAGGCATTATTTGTTGAATCGATAATTTCATCATTAGATGAAATGCATGTATAAATCACAGTAATATCCTGATCTACGCGGATGATATGAAAATATATAAATCTATCAGTAGTCAGCAAAGCCAGAATTTTACTTCAATCTGACATTAACAGCTTCGCCAATTGGTGTGTGAAAAACGGCTTATTCTTAAACCCTGCTAAATGTCAACATATGACATTCTCTAGGAAGAATATCGCTTCCGCCTTTCAATATTCTTTGTCTCCACATATTCTTTGTAAAGTTGATAACTTTAAGGATCTTGGGGTTTATTTCGATCCCAAACTGGATTTTGCCAAGCATATCAATTTTATTGTTAATTTAATGACCCTTACGTTTCTATGTCATTGTACAATTGTTTTGTCCGTCCGATTCTAAAGTATGCCTCACAAGTTTGGACACCGTTCTACAACATTCATTCAAATCGAATAGAGTATATTCAACGTTAATTTATTCGATTTACACTTAGAGGACTCGCATGGGATGATCCATTTAACCTCCCTCCTTACAGTCAACGCATCAAGCCTCTTCAAATGTTACCCCTTTCTCAACGAAGGCTTAATAGCGATATTATTTTCTTACAGCAGCTTATATCCGGTCAAATAGATGCACCTGACTTGCTGTTCTCTATTGGCTTTAATTTTCGTGGTGGTGCCCATAATTTACGCAGTGTTAAATTATTGTATAGCCCCAATCATAGAACGAATTATGGGAGGCATGAGCCTATTAGTCGCATGAGTAGTATCTATAATCTAAATGATCATGTGATTGACTTGCATGTTAGTAAAACTAAGCTTAAAAATATTTTGCGTAATAATGCCCTAATGTTTTAAATTATTTGCATGATTTGTGTCTGTGTTAGTATTTTATAGGTACATAATTATTGTGTTTTTAATTGTTATGTCCTTACTAACACCTGCACTAAATGATTAGTCTGTGGGAGCACTTTTAGTGCCGGCTAATTTCTACTCGTGATAGTTGCTTGCTTTAAGCACTCCACGACACAGAGCTAATAGTGTATTAAAAACATAGGAACGGGCTACAGTCCGCTTGGGCGAACTGTTGGATACCCTATTCTTATTCCTATCCCTCATAAGTGGGCGTGACAAAAGTCTAAGTATGGTTAAATTGTTAAGAACGCTCTACATATTTTGTTATATAACATTTAAAGGATTTTATCAAAAAAAACGCTCCCTAGCTCAAACTTGGGTGTTTCAATAAAATTGTTTTATTTAATTGTGGGCGTGTCAGTAGGCGGATTTAAAAAAAAATTAACACATGAGCATAAAGGGCCACTAGAGAGTATATATTATAAATTTCAGCTCCCTAGCTCAAACTTTGGATTTTCAAAAAAATTGTTTTATTTATTTGTGGGCGTGTCAGTGGGCGGATTTTGAAAATATTTATACATGAGCTTAAAGGGCCACTAGAGAGTATATATTAAAAATTTTAGCTCCCTAGCTCAAATTTTGGTTTTTCAATAAAATTGTTTTATTTTTTTGTGGGCGTGGCAGTGGGCGGATTTTGAAAATTTTATATCCCGAGCAGTTTTAGGAGTCATAGATCATATATAAAAAATTTCAGCTTCCTAGCTCAAAATTCGATTTTTTCCAAAATTTTGTTTTTTTGAGTTTGTGGGCGTGTCTGTGGGCGGATTTCAAAAATTCGTAAACTTGATTATTTCGGGACCCTAGAGAGTATATGGTTAAAATTTCAGCTCTCTAGGTCCAGTTTAAAGGCCTAATTTTTGCCGACGGACGGACGGACGGACGGACGGACATGGCTAGATCGACATTACTATCGATGCTGATCATAAATATAGTAACTTTTAGGGGTCTACGGGCAATATTAAGGTATGTTACAAACTATGCGTCAAAATTAATATACCCCTAGAATAGGGTATAAAAAAAGAGCTACAAATCTAGCTGCGATAATTTAAATGAGATAATAACAATCATTCTAGAATAAACCTATCAAATGGAGTTTTCGTTTTTAATGAGAGCAGCGCATGTGCAGATTAACATCGTCATCCTATGTATGTAGAAATCACGTGAGTGCATGCCAAGCCTTGTTACATATGATACAATTAATATAATGCCCAGTGATCACTGATGAGAGTGGTAGCACTCTATTTATAATTATCAAACACGACTGAGAGCGTTTCAGATCCAGCTTCGGGCAAATCTGTTTTGTCGCTATACAAGTTTGACCACTTGTCCACCTAAGGTTGGTTTTCTCGATAGCATCCAGCTGTAACACTTTTTCGGTAAAACAGGCAGTGTAGTTTCATATTTGTTTGGCGAGTTCATCAGCCCTACAATTGTTTTTGTTTTTGTATTATTTTCAAGCGCGAAAGACATTTTGTTGTACCATAATAATCAGAATACCAACACCGTGTGAGCAGATGGGAAAAGTCAGGATACAGGCAAATACATAGTTGTTCAGGAGAAAAGATCAAAATGATTCACCATGTGATTGAATTACGTAGATAAGAGAGAACAGGCATACATTACTGACTGCTGGAATAAGTGTGAAAAGTTTCTCCTCAAACGACTCGGCGTTTTTTTGTGATCGAGGATCCACACGAAAAAATGTATTCGCTGGGTGCTTGTTGCGATGCCGTGTATATCGCAAACAATAGTGCTTCCAGTTACGACGCCATTGACAATAGGGCTCGTGTGAATCACTTTTATCTGCGTATCGAACTTTAGAATTGGCGATCGGAGAATAGCGGTTTACATGAAAACCAGGCGAACGTCGTTATCACCGTTGGACGAGACGAGACACCTCATTTCGTGTTGAAAAATAACCTCGTGTGCATCACGACGTATGAGACACCTGTCCCTATAAGCTGTATATTTTTTTGTAACTCTGTTCAACAATGCGCTGAATATTGCATATTATCCGGAGGAAGACATAATATCTACATCCTATCCCGAAAAGGGGTAATAATAGGATAAACCCTGCTAACTTCCGGTCAATTAGTTAATTTCTGAATGTGGTAAAGTTTTCGAGAAAGAAGTCAGCAGTGCCCTGTAGAGCTGTGTCAATCGTTCAAATTTAATGATCGAATCGTTCAAGTATTGGTTGAGAAAATGATTCGGTCATTTCAATCAATCATTTAATCAATCAATGACAGATGGGACATGGGAGTATTGTATTGCTCCATTCAATTTCAATACAATCAAAAACCCCAATCATCATTCGTTCAATTTAGTTTCGATAGAGACATTTACATTCGAATGGATTGTAAGAGTGAATACACTCAATAACAACAAACTGCTGATTGTATATATAGATACCAAAACGCCTTAGAATAATTAGGAAATGGAGGTTATTGCACAGAAGCGATATTTTTGTAGAACAAATATGTGTTGGTAAAACGAAATAAGCCGAAATAAATAAAAATATTTTGATATATTAACACATTTATTGGTTCAGTAGATAAGAAATCAGTAATAAAGAAATGAGTTATTCAAAACAGAACAAAAGTATTGACTCGATGAACGATTGACTTCGGGCATTGTGATTGCAATCACCAATACTTTATTTTGATCGGGTCAAAAAGATCGAATCAATCACGATTGACACAGCTCTAGTGCCCTGTTGAACTTGGTTGAAGACAACAACTTAATTCCGGACAGTGGCGATCCACGGGGGGGGGGGGGGGGGGAGGGGTGGTCGGGTCGAATCTGAAATGCTGGTATTCTGTCGCCGAAAATTTGCATATTCTATTTTACGATTCGAAAATCCAAAAAAGATTGTAATGTGCAACTAAATGATTTCTCGTATTTCAACGTATGAAATCGTTGAATTTACGTCATACTTATAAGATGTTACCGTCACATTTTCAGGTAAAATATTGGGATCAAGACTGAAAGTCAGAATTTATCGATGCATAAATTTAAGGCTGGTATGTAAAATCATGAACAGAATATCATTTTCTGCAGAGTAACCTGTATTTTGAATTCGCATTACGAGTATTTAACCGATTACCGATTCTTCCATTTTTTTTTCTTCTCTAGTTCAGATCCTGGATCAAGACGAGTAAAATAAGCGAATAAATTTCTCTTCATGTTCTTAGCCCGATTCGACCGGAATGAGACCGATAAAACTCTCCAACCTTTCGTAATTCCTCAAAATATCGACATCAGTTGATCACAATTATCACAAATCACGACAGACCACGACAAAATGACTGAATGGTCTGAATGACAGATGTATACTGTCACAGCTTAAGTAGTTCGGGGAAAATCTTATCGCGGCGTTGCCATCGCAGTATTGTTGGCGCCCTATTTAAAATGTCGAACACGTGCGATATGTACGATACAGAAAACGACATTTCTCGAATGTGAATATATACACCCCTATCGTGGAATCCGCCGTTTCTCAGATTCACTTCACTTATTCAATTCACGTGAACAGAAAATTGCTATCGTGGGATCCGTCGGATACTCTCCCTTACCGACCACTATTGGCGATTAGGAAATTCAATTGTGACAGCTCATTTCAAACACATTTGTTTTGTAAAAATTACATTCAGTGAAAATAAAAAACTGCGGATGTCAAATGCATGGATAGATTCGATCCGTTCGTTTTCCACGATACAGTTAATTTCATTCACGTTACCGACATGTGGATGGTTCACGTCTGCGGATTACACGATGCAAATTGTTCACTATTAGTGGATCGTTCCCCCGACGGATTCCACGATGCGGGTGATATATCAATATTTGTCATTTTACGTGTTTGTGACTACAACGCATAATACGTATATGCTTTGATTTTTTATACCTTTTATTAGGGCGCATATATATATCTGTGTATCAAAAAATTATCGACACTGTGTCGCGAAGTAGATGTTCCGAATTAAAATTGTTTGCAGTCGTAACCGTGTGTCCACACAAGCGGCACTATCGTAGTTTCATGCTAAATGTATCAAAAGAATGGGAAAGTGAGGTTAAGTTAGGTCATGACCCCCCCCCCCCCCCCCCTCGTCTAGATCCTAGATCCGTTACTGGTTCCGGAAAACCAGTTTGTTTTCAGGCCGAGGCGTGACAATATTCATGCCGCGTCAAAATTGGCATCCGACATACACAAAAGAACAAATGCACGGTTACATGTCTGGTTGAATTTGAGAAGGCCTTCGATACCGTATTGTTATTTTCTACAAATTGACAAAGCTCGGTACCTATATATGCTTTATGTAATATGATATGCTTACGGGAAACAAGTTCGTTACCAAATATGGCAATGAATCCCGAGCAGAGCTTTTCAAATAAAAAACGGTTTACAACGGAAGTCGGTGATTCTGTTTGCACTTGTGAACTGATTTATTCACTCAGATATGATATAGAGTATACCCACGATTAAGTGGCAACCAGACTGGTCCTAAAATCGAAGTCATCACCATAATCTTCCAGAGTGACTTCGATCAAAGTAAAGGATATTGCGATAGGTGAAATCTGAAGATGAACAAAAGTTGGAAACAATCCTGTTCAGAACTGCATTGTCTGGTGCCTCTAGGGATACAAAAAAAAATAATGGAAAAATTTGTCAATTATTGGCAAAATGGACAGCAAAATTATTATGCATCGATATTCGGCTCGACCAGTATCAATATTTTAATAAAAACATAAATGTAGATGACTGTATTCCTGGTGCCAAGGCGACTTTTGCTCTGACGAGGAGACTGTTTCATAGCAGTGAGGGTCATATGCTACGTGGCCCTGATCCCTAATTAGGCCAATCATCGCTTGTGTTTGTCCACTGTGGTTCAATATATCGCAGTGTTATTTGAAAAGGATTCTAGTGTTTGAGAGACAGTGTCTCGGGTTGTTTGGGGTTCAGTTGAATAGGATTGACAATTTCCTGATTAAGGTTTTTCGAAAGCTCGTCGCAAGGGCGAAGACCAGCGACAATAGGCTGATCTTTGGGCTTATTACCCCAATAAAAAGTACCTGGAGAGTACGCTCCGGTCTGGCTTTATCCCGGCAGAGGCATTTATCCAAATTGATACTAAAGGGCTGGTAGAGATGAGGAATTGCAACCCGGTATTATACCATCGCCACCACAGCGCGACAGATAAACAGGCTCAGCCCCGACGGTTACGTCGGCGATACTCCTGAGCTCCTCCGTTTTCGTCCCACAAGTGTGGAGCGGGACAAAACGAACACTGTTCGAAGGGGAAGCGGTAAACACGTTTTTCCAGGACGGGGCGCTACTAAAATAATATCTTCTTAGTTAATCGTAATTTTAAGTAAGCTAGGTTGAGTAAGGGGGATTTTGGGAGAGACCGGGCTCGTTAACAGGAAATGGTGGGGTAACCGACGTTTTACAGCATCGTTTACCCGGTGGCGCGTGTGCATCATTCTGGTGACTGCCAGGTGCCCGGAATGTAAAAAGGAATTCATTCTATATCTTAATGGAACGTTCTGTCAGAATTTCTTCCTTTGGTATTCCGCAAGGATCAATTTTTGGATCCCTCTTATTTTCGCTTTACATCAGCGATTTGCAAAGTACAATCTTGTATTCATCAAAGCATTTATACGCTGACGACATTCAAATTTATAAAATGTACACTTTTAGTCTCATCGAAAACTGTGCCGATGATTTGAACAAAGACCTTCAAAGCATCTCGAAGTGATCGTTAAAAATTAAATTCTTGGATTATATCAAAGAATAAGCTAGAGCTTTCGTATAGTCCCAAAATTAAGTATAATTAATTAATCGAATTCAAAAATAAAGGGTATTCAAATTTGACGTGTCATTTTAAATTGGCCGCCACTTTTTTACAGCTATTAGATTACACCATAGTTTTTTTCAGGTATAAAGTATATACATTTCCGTTGGTTAAAATGGATCGATACACTATTGAGCAGCGTGTTTTTATTATTAAAACTTATTTTAAATATGGTGAACGTTTTACAGAAGTTGAAAGAAAATTTCGTTCAAAATGCGGTAGAGAAAATGCTCCGTCAATCCGTGATATTAAACTTATCGTTCATAAATTTGAAGAAACTGGTTCGGTTCAAGATCAGAGAAGTAAAGCCTATCATCGTAGTGGCCGTTCAAGTGGAAATATTGCAGCTTATAGTTAGCTGTTAGAAGTGTTCACAGCATTTAAACCTCAAACCAAAAACTTTGTTTAACATTTTGCACACAGATCTCCATGTAAAGGCTTACAAAATAAAGTTAACACAAGAATTAAATCAACTGACCACGCGGTGCGTCGGCAATTCGTTAATTGGGTCATAGGGAAGCAACAACAAAATTACAATTTTTTCAAGCAAATAATCTTCACCGATGAGGCTCATTTTGAAATTGGCGGTTATGTCAATAAACAAAACTGTCGCATTTGGGCTGAAGAAAATACTAGAGGATTATTTGAAATGCCAATGAAACCAAACAAAGTTACTGTATGAAGTGTGGATTTTGGTATGGCGGCGTAATTGGTCTATTTTTCTACGAAGATTAAAATGGAAATGCAGTTACTGTGGATGGAGCTCGATATCAAGCGATGATTAGAAACTTTTTGTGGAATCCATTAGAAGATATTGATGTGCAGAATAGTGGTTTCAAAAGGATGGTGCAACATGCCACACAGCAACGAACTCAATCGATCTTTTGAAAGAGAAGTTTAACAATCGCGTATTTTCCCAAAGAACAGACGTGAGTTGGCCACCCAGATCATACGATTTAACATCACTGGATTTTTCATATGGGGTTTCTTGAAGAGTATGCTTATAATCCTCAAACTGTTTAACATCTCAAAGACAACATCATCGAGCAAATATCACTTATTAAACCATCATTATGCGAAAAACTGATTCAAAATTTTGGTAAAAGGTTGAAAGTCTGCCAAGACCTCCTCTCCTAGGGTCAGTTGGACGAAATTCTTTTTCACTATTAATCCGAACCAATGTACATTTATTTGCAATACAAATAAATACAGATTTCACACAATTTATGTCTTTCATTCAACATTTAAAATGATACCTCAAATTTGAACACCCTTAAGTTGGAAAAATTTGGGAATGGTTTTCAATGAACACTTACTTGGAATAACCACATAAAAAAACAAGACTAATTCTTGCTAAGACTTTGGTTATTCCAGTATGGGCATCGATATCTTTAGACTTGAGGTATTTGTCTTCAAAGTACCGTTTTTGAAATAAAACTTTTCAGTTTTTGTTACATACCAAGAGTTTTGTCTCTTTAAGTGGATAATCTTTTTGTAAGCGTATTTGTGTGATTTTATCTCAAATTTGCATTTTAAGTTTTGAATGTTTTTTTTTGTAAATATGGAAAGGGGGAAAACTGAGAACCAGGTTCCGCATTAGTTAACGGGCAATACGTGACTAGCGGGTGGCATTGGAGCGATGGTAGTGTATTCACTAACTGATTTACAGGTCGTGAGTTCAAATCCCGGCCAGGGCCATGAACTTTTAATGTGGCCCTGTGTGAGATTAGAACACCTCGCTTAGTTGCAAAATGCAACAACCACTGAGCTACTACGCTCACAATATATGAATATTCCATTTTTAAATACATACTACAAATGAGTATTTAGTAAACAACAAAACATTGATGCGCTACATACTCATCCTCCCAAGGGCACACAGTTTTGTGATCCGCATCACCATCGGATTTGGCTTGTGCTGCTGCTAAATTTTCGTTGGTTGCTTCGGTTTTGTCTTCAGATTTGCGCACTTCTGAACTGTGCTTCTTGCGTTTTTTTTTCAACTCTTCCGTCTCAGGCTTCTTGGGGGGTTGCTCAATTTCATCTTCTACTGGATCCATATCAATTTCCGCTAAAGGAGCTAGCGAAGGCGCAGGCGTTGGTGCTGGTGCGACACAGCCGGGTGTTATTACATCGTCGAGATCGTAGTCATACGACACGGCTCGAGCTTCGAATGGAAGTCCTTCTTGGTACTCATCAGTTGTTGGTGACAACTCCTCTTGAAGAAGCACATCTTCTTCACACATTTCTTCTTCTCTTGTATCGATAGGTGAAAGCGATACGTCCTCATCCATGGCGGTGTTACTCTTCACAATACTTAGTGCAGTGGATGCAAGTGATGCTGGAGCACTACAGGGAAGGTCAATTGCAATATCTGCCTCAATTGGATCAGGAAAAGCGCTCATATTTAATGTAACACCTTCAGTTTTCATTAAAAGTGACGGCGGCTGTTTTGAGTCAATCAAACTTTCCACCTGAATTAAAGGAGTCTGTGGCAAGCCACCCTTGGTTATGCTTGTTGGACATGCTATTTCCTTAGCAGGCCAATCGCTTGAACTTGACTTAGCGATCTTAGGATTATTCGTTGCACTTTTAATTTCTTCTAATGCCATTTTAGAGGTACTGGCAGGAATGTCGCTTTCTTTTGCTGGCGAAGGATTGCTTAAGTCAGAAATAGGCATTTCAAATGCGTCATCTTCATTATCTTCGTTCTTACCACTCGGTTCAGGTAGCTCAACAGAAGTAGAAGCGAGATTTTGTGCATCGGAAATGGTTTCCATTTCTATTAATTCAATTTGTACTTCGGTTTGTACATCATTTACGTCTCTGGATTCAGTGTTGTCAGGATTGTCATCGGGCGATGTTTTATTTTCATTCCCGGGCATATCAGTTGAACTAATTTCAGTTGGTGGTGGTGATGGTGGTGTTGGTGGTAGCAAGACAGTTTCTGGTTCCAAGGATTTATTAAGCACAACAGAATCCTCATCGTCGTCGTTGTTGAGAGAACCCTTTGCCGCCTCTTCAGATGAAGACAGGAATGTAACATCCTCGGTGTAAATTGGAACAGTAAGTGATGTTGCTTTCATTGATCTTGCGAACTCCGATATTCTAAAATGAATCGAAGAAAATATTCATTATATTCTCTTATTTTTTTTTTTTTGACTTTAACTCACCTTGGTGTTAAAGTTACCGATGCCCTTCGTTGTTCCGTCAAATTTGGCATTAATCGCTTGGCACTGTATTCACTGCTATCGACAGTGTTTTGCCTCAGACCACAGGATCTTCTCATCCGATCAGAAACATCAGATATATCAGATGAAGTGCTTGAATAGAGAGTTCAAATTATTCAATAAATACAAAAAAAAAATAAAACAGCTCATTGAATCAACTATAATACCTGGGCAGCCTTGCAGTAGTTGTTTGTTTTGCGGGCTGAAGCTCCTCTTGTTCCCACGGACAAACAGAGAGATGAAAAGTTGCTGATGGATTTTGATTAGTTTCAGCTTCATCCCACGGACAAATGGCACTGGCTGATTCCATAGTTGGTTCTAGTTTATCTACCACCGGCTTTGAGCTATCCCTTAAATTAAAATTAAAACAGAATGTTAGGTTAACTTAGATTATATTGAAGTCACAATCGAAACCACGTGGATATAATTCCACCCTACTCAATGCACCAGTTAGAGCTTTTTATGTAGCATAGTGGGAGTTTCAATATCATTACTGATAGTACCATTTAGATCATTACAGAAGAAATCTCCCAATTGAAGCTTTTGTCCTCCTCCACCTTCGCTGCGCATGCCCTGCTCTCTCTCTCTCTCTCTCTCTTACAGACGGAAACTTTATTTGGGAGCTTTCTTTTATATCAAACGATCTTAATTATCGTTTCAATACTGACATCCTTTGATCTCGTACCATGTTTACTTATGAGACAATGCCTAGTGACCAATTGCAGCACCAATATGCAATCTTTTTCGAGTGATAAAAGACCTGTGCGTTTCAGATCCACCTTTGGCCAAATCTATTTTGTCGCTATACAAGTTCTTACATGGTACACAACGCGGGCAGAAATCGGATTACATAGAGAGAAGATGTCAGTGCACGTTGGCTATGAATGTTTGTAAATTGTATTGCGAAGAAAAAATAGAGCGTGGTAGAGAATTTCACATTCGTGTGGTACAGCTAAGGATTGATTCTTTGTATTTCAGTATACTTAAAACTACAGGCTTAAAGGTGAGCTGATGTGCATTTCTAGCATGGCGGGTATTGTATTTCAATTAAAATACTCCAAGGGAAGAATAAATTTAATAATTTTTAATTGAGCACTTATGGGGGAAATCCCGATAAAACAGCAATAGGCAGGAGGCATTCCAAGGTTGACTAAGAGCGACAAGCGATTTCGCGATGACACACTAATATTATAAATGCGAAAGTACTCTGTCTGCCTGTCTGTCTGTCTGTCTGTCTCGCTTTAACGCCAGAACTACTGAACCGATTTAAATTAAATTTGGTACACAGATAGTCTAGAGCCTGAGAATGGACATAGGCTTCATCCGCTGTCCAGAAGCGGAGATCTAAGCTGATATCTAAGAAAAGTTGTAACTCTCGAATACTTTCTAGGAAATAGTTTTTTTTTTATATATACAGTTCAATTAACAAAGATTTTAAGATATAAATCATCTTTGTATGTTATCCTGAAGTTGAACAATAAGCATTAAACTATAAATTTTATACAATTCAAAAAAGTAAAATGTTCGATTGAAGCTAGATCGTTGGATTTTCCCAGCGGTCAGTGGAGGAAAATTTGTTTGTGTGTGCGGCACAAATCTGTTTCTCTACCTGTACCTTTTATGCAATGTGCAATTGTGCATGGCTATGGGATTGAGAAAGATAGGGTATGAAATGTAAATGAGATTGAGAGGGAGTCACAATCAGAGTATATCCATATAATGAGTAGGGACACTCTCGACGTTTTCTTTATCAGTTCTTATCAGCAAGTATTCTGTTTTAAATTTGAGAAGTGGCAGACTGGCGAATCAAGGCGAGCACGGGACAGCTAGTCATTAATATATTTATTTAATCGCACGTTTTTGAATTCTGTCAAGTAGCTCTAAATGCCAAGCACCGGACCAGATATGAGCGTTGTACTAAAGTTTGAGGCGGAAATGCATTATAAAAGGTAGGCAGATCCTAAGAGGTTAAATATTTCTTGCATTCCTTAAGAAAACCTTGACATTTGGAAGCGTTCTTGGCGACATCAAATGTATGGTCATGATGTAGTTGACACTACCGGGAACGGAGTCTTTCGGTTTCAGCGATGCAAGTAACATTCATAGATAACGGTGAGCTATTTTTGTTTCGCTTTAAGGCAGAAGACAGCATTGTGCCTTAGACGCAATTAAGTTCTTTCTATTTGTTGTACCCCAATGAGGTATGCTATTAAGGTCGCAATTAAATGAGCTTAACATACGCTGCCGTTCGAGTTCCGCACCCGAAGAAAAAGAGGAGAGAAGTGACGATAAGGAGGGTTGTTGAGAAGAAGATTCGCCTTTTTTAATGGACTCGCTGGGTAAATACTTTAACCCATACGTTCTGCCCGATAAAGAAATCTTGATTACGTTTAATACAAATCAACCGCAATTTCTATCGATTTCGTCTTGTTTACATACGGCCTGATCAGGTGCTTGCTCTTGTTCCAGGAACTGTTCACGGATTTTACCTTCATGATTATTCCCATTAGCATCGTTTGATTCTTGACTCGAGCAAATGAATGTTAAATGAAATATAAATTACCCTCAATCTTAATCCTAACCCTGATAAATGAATTGCATAGCCAATTGTATAGTTCAACTCTTCAATGAAACACTAATACACATAAGATATACACAGAAGAACATAGGTACATACTCTGTTCAGGTGCCAAAGAGTTCTTCAACGCCAAGTATTATTAATTGTCAACATCTTCATGCAAAAGTACTCTAGACGAATTTCACATGAAGCACATGAATTGAAGAGCACCACAGTTTATCATCTCTTTTGAAGAATGACATGAGTGCAACTCACCTGTAGGAAATATCGCACAAATTACTTTGACTGTGCGAATGGGGTACTTTATTGCTAACATCCTTGATTCCAATCACCCCCAATTCATGTACTGATCCCGAAAGGCTTCTGTCGCTACCACGACGACGTGTCAAGTGTCCGGGAAGAGGTGCAGGTGCAGTGGATGTTGAAGTTCCACTCATATGCGATTGGCTTGATAGAGTTGCTGCATTCACAGCCATTTTCTTTTTCGCTCCAACTCCACCAAAATTAAAAAAACGCTTTTTATGCAATGGTTGTATACCAGTGGCCAAAAGATTCTTATAGTGTTCCGATCGGATAAACCGAGGATAGCAGTCCTTTTTCAGCAGCAACATATAAATGTGTTCGGCAGCCGCATCAAAACTAAAACGAGAAGGATTTTTCAAACCCTTCTGTACGACCTCCATTGTCTTTCCATCAATGTTTATCTCACAGGGTGCTCCTGGTTTTAGAAATTCCCTAAAAAGTAAAAATGTGTTTAACAAGTGAAACTTCCAATGTCGTATCCGTTAAGACGTACTCATAGATTTCGATGACTTTTCTTGAAACTTGCGAGTGTGCCGAACGTCTTAATCTATTCACAGCAATCCAAAAGCGGATATTTTCGTGCGAGTATTCCTTCTCCAGAAATACGGTAAACTCATTCAGGCCGGTTGGATCGGAAACGAGCTCCTCAATAGATATAGCCCAGCGACGGACACGCTTCTCCGTCGGGATATCCACAATAGCGTTGTTCAATTGCCAGAATGCTATATCCTCCGACACCCATGGGTTCGATGGCAGCACTGGTTGTTGAAAAAATTCATAATCAGCAAATGTCTCCGAATAGCTGACGAGACTTTCACAAGCCTGCGACATTTTCATTCTTGTTCGCGTGAGCGACTTTTGTAAATAATCTACTTCACGCTGCCAGTCCTCGGTTGTTTTTTTCTTCGCTTTTGTACCCTGACGATCGCGACTGGGCACCGGACATGGTTCCAAAGGTGTAAACTGGCCGGGTGGTGGACGGTGGACACGCCAATAAGCACGTTCCTTAAACCAAACAACAATCGGTTATTTATGTTATTTGTTTAAATGTGCCGACAATTTACCTGTGAATCTCCAACTATTTTGTCACCTTTTTTACGTTCTTTGGCCAATCGAACCTGCTCGTCAGCTTGCATAGCAATGAAATCCCATTTTCCCTTTAGATTCTTATGTAAGCTGGCTAGAGCTTCGCTTTCATAGTCTTCCAAGGCATGTCGTTGTTTATTACGTAAAGAACGCTTTGCCAAATAAATAGCATATTCTACGTTATCGGGTGCTTTATGTTGCCATGGCCAATAGTATGGAGTCTGGAATCGATAGAGTGATGAGTCGTCCTTGACCACAAGCGTTTTTGTATCATTAACAGGAAAAAAATAACCATGCAAACATAGTTGGTTTGCAATGTTTAGTGCTTCAGATTCTTCAATCATCAAACGATCCATTAGCCATTCAATTAAATCATATCCTATTTGAATATACAAACAAATCAAATGAAAAATAGTGAATTGAAAATGCGCTATGTTATTTTCAGTCACTTACCCATAAATGCATACGGAATAGATGTCAAAAACATTTTTTGTTGTCTAACTGGAACTCCGTGCTCTGGATCTTGCATTTCTCGAACTAACGATTCCATCTGAAATTATAAGAAAAAAGTTTGGTATAAACTAAAAGATTGAGCTTTAATATAATATCATTTTATTGAGCTTAACATTTTTTTAAATCAAGGCGTTTTTCATTACAAGAGTAGTAAAAGATGGAAGGCTGCTGTGTCCCAGGCAGAGGCTCTTCACGGGTCGGGGGCTCGTTAAGTAAGTAAGTTGTTCATTATATGACATTAACTTATTTGTTTATCGAAAATGGACAACCGCTCTAGGACTGATTAGTAATTGGAAGCATCAACTTTGTAGAGGCCATTGGAAAATATTCCGGGACTCAGACAATCCAAACGATTAATCAGGGCTTATTCCTGTATAGAAATTCTTATAAATACTTGACTAAGCAAGTATTCGGAAGCTGCTTAGCTTCCTGTAGGTTCATGGCGGCTTAAGATATTATGTTAACAAAATGAACTTTTGCTCGGAAACAGAATGTTTTAGGAAATACGTTCTCCAGCAGAGCTGAAAAACTCTGCTTCCAAGGACGTGATGACATTCATAAGGGAAGTGGTACGTCTCTCGGAATCGTAAACCCTTTAGATACAGCAGATCTTTCAGGTCGCAGTGTATTTGTTGTTAGCCATGTAGGTAGGGGTATTAATAAAAAAAAAAAACTAAAATGTTGAAAGATCCTATCCAATGTACTGTGTGGCTTCAGCCAGATCGACATTAGACCAAATCTTTACATTTAGGCAAATCATGGAAATTACCAATGAATTTCAAGTCGAGTCCCACCATGTTTTCACCGATTTTAAAGACGCATATGATAACATACATCGTCAGGAGCTTTTCCTGCCGGATTCCGCAAGGAGATGCGCTGTCATGCGACTTTTTCTATATTGTTCCAGAGCAGATAGTGCGAATTGTAAGTGTTAACACGGAAGAAACTATCTTCCACAGATTCGTTTAACTACTGAGATACGTGGACGATATCGACATCAATGGCCGACATCTCAGCGTGCCGTGGCACGGGCTTTCATAGCGGTTGGAGAAAACCAAAATCTGTTGGCCTTGAAGTCGATGACGACTGTCAACAAACAAACAATCATTTGTCCACCGTAAGAGAGTTCACCTACCTCGGAGTAAACAACAACTCCACGAATTACACCGCAGTGGAGATCCGACGAAGAATTACACTAGGAAACCATTACTTCTTCGGTTTGGCAAAATAAATTGAATTAAATCTCCTAACTCCTAATAGAGAAGTAGTATCGACTCTACATATTGCAACACCGAACAACTGACATTTTACAAATTCTTCAGGTGATGCATAAAGAACTGTTTTCGGCGTAAGTTTTTCAAATTAAAACTTAAACAAAAAATATATCAATAATATTTTTAGTTTGGAAATATTTTTATTGAATTCATTTTGAAAAACTGTATCCATTTGTTTTTTAAAAGACAGTGTTGCAGTATTGCAACTTTAGTTCTTATACATTTTTCTAGATATGTGGTATTTCCATGCATATTAGTTCAAAATCACACATTCTCACTAAGTTCATTACCTTAATATGTTTTGGGTGGCGACGGTGTAGAGGTTAGTGTGTTGGCTTGTGACCCGTGCGGTGCAGGTTCAATCCCCATGGGGAACAACAACATACGCCACCCAATCACATGCCTCTACACCAAAAAGGAGGATTTCTGCCTGGTAGTATAATGGAACGTTACCGAGTCTGAGTGCTCTGGGATTTGGATTTCCTTTTTTACAAAAAAATTTAAAAAAAAAAAAAAAAAAACCTTAATATGTTTGAAATTAAATTAATCTTAAATTTTAAACATGAGATTGATGAGCTTGCAGTCCGATATCGCAAGATCAGTTATATATAAACATTATGTTTTTGATACCTTTGTACGGTAGTGTATGATAAATTATGAGAGTCTTTGGGAATTGCAGACTTAAGGACCTTTAAGAGATTTTATTTTCCTTCGGCAAATTTTTCTTCGTTCACGATGTAAACGTGGATACAAAACATCATTTTAAGGAGCTATAGTATTTCGTTACAGTCGTAGTTTGTTTTATAAAATGTTTCCTAAAGGTTCGTACATTATAACTTATTAGTTTTTTTTTTATAATAATCACGCACTAAAGGGATTTGTTGGGACCCTTATAATGTATTAGCTACACAGCGCGGGCGTTAAGCAAATTAGGGTGAGAAGAAAAGGAGAGATGCCGATGCACGTTGGTTTTGAATGTTTGTAGGTTATAATGTGAAGGAAAAACAATGCGTTTAAGAGTATTCCGCATTCGTGTTGTACGGCTGAGGAAAGATTCTTTGAACTTCACTGTACGTCCGAACATAGGCTTGAGGGTGAACTGATGAGCATTCCTTGCATGGCGGGTATTGCGGTTGAAATGTTCAAGGGGAGGAATGCAACTGGCTATTTCGTTTGAGCACTTATGGTGGAAATAACGATAAAATAACGAAAGGCAGGAGACATTACGACGATGACTAAGAGAGTCAATCGACCTCGCGATGTCTCGGTGGCCAATGAGTTTTATCGCGCGTTTTTGGATCCTGCCAAGTAGCTCCAAATAAGTTATTGGTGCACCGGACCAGATATGAGCGTTGTACTCGAGTTTCGGGCGAATAACCGCTTTATAAATTGTAGCCAGATCAGAAGGGGTGAAATATTTCTTACAACGCTTAAGGAAGCCTAGACATTTCGCGATATCGAATATGTGGTCATTCCAACGAAGGTTGTCATTAACACACATACCGAGAATGGAAAGTCTTTCGGTTTCAGCGATGCAAGTGCCATTCATAGATAATGCCAGTGTGTGTGGGTTTTGCTTTAATGACAGGAGACAGCATTGTGTTTTGGAAGCATTAAATTACACTCTATTGGTTTTACCCCACTGAGTTATGCTGTTAAGATCGGAATTTAATGAGCTTAACATACGTTGCCGTTCCAGATCCACACCCGAAGATGAGGGCCGTGACCCAAGAAATGTAATATAAGAAGCTGAAGGTACTGTCATCAGCAAAGGAATAGATTGGATTAGAAGTAACAGACAGGAGATCATTTATTAAAATGAGAAAGAGAGTCGTTGACAGAACAGAGCCTTGGGGACACTAGCATTTATTTGGTGAGTTGCAGACTGGAAACCATTCAAAATAACTTGAATTGAAAATTGAAAGGTAATTTCTAATCTATTAAAGAAGAGTATCATCGATTTCAAATGCACGCATTGTTATCGTTTCATCCCCAGCGAGACCCCTAGGTCATATATAAATAACGTCATTCTGTGATATTTCTGTCTAGCGTTTTGATTTTAAATTTAATTTTAAAACTTCGTTTAATGTTATTTATTTATTTGTCTATTTGGAAATTGTCTTTAAATTTATTTGTCGAGAAGATGCAATTTTTTTAAAACAAAAATGAAATAAAAACATAGGGAGGGGCTACGTCCGCTTGGGCGAATTGTTGGACACACTATTCTTATTCCTATCCCTCATAAGTGGGCGTGACAAAAGTCTAAGTATATTTGAATTGTTAAGAACGCTCTACATATTTTGTTATATAACATTTAAAGAATTTTATCAAAAAAACGAAGCTTTTGTAAAAAAAACGCTCCCTCAAACTTTGGTTTTTCAATAAAATTGTTTTATTTAATTGTGGGCTTGTCAATGAGCGGATTTAAAAAAAATTAACACATGAGCATAAAGGGCTTCTAGAGAGTATATATTATAAATTTGAGCTCCCTAGCTCAAACTTTGGATTTTAAAAAAAAAGTTTTTTTTTAAAATTGTGGGCGTGTGAGTAGGCGGATTTTGAAAATGTTTACACATGAGCATAAAGGGCCCCCTAGAGAGTATATATTATAAATTTCAGCTCCCTATGCTTCAGCTCAAACTATGGATTTTCAAAAAAAAAAAAAATTTAAATTGTGGGCGTGTCAGTAGGCGGATTTTGAAAATAGCTCAGCTCCCTAGCTCAAATTTTGGTTCGTCAATAAAATTGTTTTATTTAATTGTGGGCGTGTTAGTGGGCGGATTTTGAAAATTTTATCTCCCGAGCAGTTTTAGGAGTCATAGATTATGTATAAAAAATTTCAGCTTTCTAGCTCAAAATTTGTTTTTTTCCAAAATATTGTTTTTTTGAGTTTGTGGGCGGATTTCAAAAATTCGTAAACTTGATTATTTCGGGACCCTAGAGAGTATATGGTTAAAATTTTATCTCTCTAGGCCCAGTTTAAAGGCCTAATTTTTGACAACAGACGGACGGACGGACGGACGGACCGACATGGCTAGATCGACATTACTATCGATGCTGATCATAAATATAGTAACTTTTAGGGGTCTACGGGAAATATTAAGGTATGTTATGCGTCAAAATTAATATACCCTTAGAATAGGGTATAATAAGTGGAACTAAATAAACGCCTCAAAAAACTACCTGTTCGTAATCCGTAAAAATGAGTGTTTTCATATATATTGCGATGGCAAATATATTTCCTTGTTACGCAACTTCCTCATACCATAATCATGCTGCCGTGGATGATGTCCTTTATGGTTCTACTACCACATTCATTTTGCCTTGATCCTAAAACATGTGTTGCCAAAACTGTTTAAAAACGATGTTACTGAGAGTTTTAGGAAATTAAGAACAGTTACGTGGCCTAGATTTATGGCACGCAGTAGACTTGTAAGTAGGCTCGGTACCCTAGAAAGTCTTCACAACTTTCTCTTAATAATTTAACTAATTCAATAAATAAAATAAATCCGCCTGGGCGAACTATTGGTCATATTCCCATCCCCCAAATAGTGGGCGTGGGAAAAATCTTAGTATTGGCTAATTGTTAAGATGGATATTGCCTACAAATGTTGTTAAACAAAACTGGTTTTTACGTTTTTTTAAGGGATTTTATAAAAGAAACAATGCTTTTGTTTAAGTTTTTTTTTAATTGTTGGCGCCTCAGTGGGCGGATTTTGAAAATCTCTACAATTAATCATTTCGGGCCCCTAGTGAGTATATGTTCCAATTTTCTAGCTTGAATTTGAGGTTCACAAAATTGACAATGGACGGACGGACATGGCTAGATCGGCATAACTTTTGATACTGGTCACAAATACAGGAACTTAGGACGAGCAATATTAAGGTATGTTACAAACTACGAGTCAAAGTTATTATACCCTTAGAATAGGGTATAAAAAGACTTTTAACGCAAACTCGTATAGATGTTTCCTTCGCTATAGCATCAGTGAAAATCGTATATTTTACCGGTAATGTAACAAGAGATTGCCGCCATTTCATACATTGTCGGTAACATATACACTCTATACATCAGTTGTAAGGCATAACGCACATGATTCACATGTATTTTTTTCTTTTTACAACCGTAACAGAAGTCAGAAACTTTTACAAAAAATATTTAACAATTCAACAGCCCCTAGATTAAACAACTCACCTTATCAAACGCCAATGGACGAGAAAGTTTTTCGATTGTTTGCTGGCTTCCAACGGTTATACCAACAAATGCTGAATGTTTTTGCGGCTGTTGATGTTTTGTAGATTTTAAAAGGCTTAAGTTTGGCTGTTGATGTACTACTAATTGCCTATCTTTATCTGACGGGGTACCGCCAGATGGCTCCATGACCACTGGATAGTGCAATTGTGCCCTAATTGGCACAATTTGGAAATATAATAATATAATGAAAAAGTTTTTAGCCGAACTCCATCTTATCTTCGTGTATAAATATATTTGCTGCAATTAAATAGAAAATAATTACTTCGTTAGATTATAAATATTTAATTTATATTTAATAATTAACTCACAGTGCCGCATTTTATTGAAAAAGTAAATCGTTGTCTGTTAATTTATTTGCACAATTCTGTTTTAATATTGGCAACGTATTATGTATTAAGAAATCGCACAAATGGGGCTGCGACCTAAACAGATTACAATGAGCTGGTTCCCGATCGAGCCCCTGGCCCATTTCTGGTTTACTTCCGCATGAGATCTGGAATATTTGAAAATTTTGATTAAATTAACAAAAGTATATTGGTACATAATAAGTATATTTAGCATTAAATAAAAATGTTAAATGTTAAAAAGGAGCCTTGAGCATTAAAGTTACCCTAATTGTTTAGTATGAAGACATTTGTTTAAGTTCTGCTTAATTTAACACATTTAAACACATGAAATTTCATTAAACAGCTAGTTTTTCAACACAGCTTCAGGTATATGTCTACCATGGCTGGAATTCATCAGATATGCCATCCGAGAGACAAAGTGGGCAACCACATTTTCAAGAATTTGTGGGCGTATGTCGAACAGGAGGAAGTCGACTGTCCCTCTTTCGAGTGGGAAGAAATTGACAATATCATCAACCGAAAAAAGTTACGGTGGGACATGCATACATTCAAACCGTATAAATCTCCAGGGCCGGATGGTATTCTACCGATCATGCTCCAAAAAGCGCCAGAGCATGCAAAACAAAAGATTTTGGATATACTGAGATTCAGTCTAAGAACAGGGCATATTCCAACAGCCTGGAGAGAAGTCCGGGTTGTTTTTATACCCAAAGCCGGCAAACAGGGTCACACGACGGCGAAAGACTTCTGACCAATCAGTTTGTCGTCCTTTTTGCTCAAAACCCTTGAGCGTCTGGTGGAAGCTCACATTAGAAATAAATGTATAAATGTAGCAATGGTTTTTTATGCCAGTCACAGCACGCATACTTAAAGGGTAGATCAGTAGAAACTGCTCTACACAACGTAGTGGGTAAAATTGAAAATAGTCTACACTGCGGCGAATTTGCTTTGGCCTCTTTTCTCGATATAGAGGGAGCCTTCAATAACGTTGAGTGTAGAGCTATAAAAAGCGCCTTAACAGGCGCTGACATAGAACAGGGAATCATAAATTGGGTATGCAACATGCTCGCCAACAGGAACATAAACAGCTCCCTTGGTCAAAGCTCCATAAGGATGTCTGCAACCAGAGGAACCCCGCAGGGGGGAGTCATATCGCCACTGCTGTGGGTACTGGTCATTGATAACGTCCTAAAGGAAATTAAGTCAATGGGTATAAGTGCCACAGCGTATGCGGACGACGTGGTCATAGTAGTGCAGGGAAAATATTTGAATACTTTAAGTGAGATTACAGAGACCGCCTTAAAGAAAATTAGTAATTGGGCCAAGGGTTGCGGACTAAATGTCAATCCCTCGAAAACGGAGTTAGTCCTGTTCACAAGAAGACACAAAATACCGCACTTCAATCTCCCGAAACTTGACGGAGAGGGACTGTTCCTCACGGACAGTGCAAAGTATCTGGGCGTAATCCTAGATAGAAAATTAAATTGGAATCTTAACATAAGGGAACGAATGAAGAAAGCGTATAATGCCCTCTTTATTTTTAAGAGAACAATAGGCAAAACATGGGACCTGAAACCCGCCATGGTACACTGGATATATACAGTAGTGGTGATGCCCATACTTACATATGGCTCACTTGTGTGGTGGAGAGCAACAAATAAAAGAACCATAATTGGAAAACTAGCAATGGTGCAGAGAACGGCAAGCATAGCCATCACTGGTGCAATCCGTACTACTCCTACGGCAGCACTGGACGCCTTCTTGCACTTTATCCCGCTAGATTTAAAAATAAAGCAACTTGCTGGCAACAGCGCTTTGCGCCTCAAAAATTTAGGCCATGTTAAGGACTGTAGTTTTGGGCACTGCAAGATCTTAACTGATGTGCTACCCGGAAATCCTATACGGACTGATGAGATTTGCCCCTTGGTCGACCATGACATCCCCTATGAGGTGTCATATCCGCGAAGGGAGGAGTGGCAAAGAGATGCAGTCACAATAGCAAACGAGGTTGCTATCTACACTGACGGCTCTAAGATGGGGGAGAGAACGGGTTCTGGCATTTTTTCTGCTGATCCAGACCTGAGAGAGTCTATACGACTCCCGGACACAAGCAGTGTCTTCCAATCGGAAGTTCTGGCTGTTCTAAGGGCGGCAGATATAGTGCAGATGAGATCATTGTCGGGAAGAGACATTGCCCATCTATATTGACTGCTAACATTAACTCTGAGATAGTCAGAAACTGTCGCACAATGCTAAAAGCTGTATGTAGACGGAATCGAGTAAGACTGTGCTGGGTACCGGGACACAGCGGTATAGAGGGAAATGAGCAAGCCGATGAGCTATCAAGAAAGGGAGGGGAGCTGGAAAATAGCGGAGGTGTGAACATTAAACCACCCCTGGGCGTCTTTAAGGGAAAAATCAATGAAAAGATCTTAAAAATGGCTGACCTCAGATGGCAGAACATAGAGGGACATAGGGTGTCTCTGTCTAGAGCCCTTTGGCCCCATTTGGATAAGAAAAGATCTAAGGAAATTCTAAAATTGAGCAGGGAACAGCTTAGAACAGTAATTGGGATTATGTCAGGGCACTGTCTTCTAAGAAAGCATGCTAGGCGACTTGGTCTGGTGGATGTGGATACGTGCAGGTTCTGTGGTGATCTACAAGCCGAGGAAGACATAACACACATATTGTGTGAATGCGAGGGCATAGCACGGAATCGTAGGAGGATTCTAGGGGAATACTTCTTCGAGGAACTAGGGGAGCTGAGCGGCATAGACCATATTTTTTTTTTTTTTTTTTTTTTCAAAATCGCTTAGTAGGACAAAAGTCTTATAAATTGTTGAAAGCCTTTAAATTAATTTAAGAATTTGAGTTTAATGTATTATTTATTAAGCTATTTACAAAAAGAGAAAGCAAGCAATAAAAAAGAGAAAAAAGAAAAAGAGGAAAACAAAAATTGAATAAATAGATAGAGATTATCAATGATTTGCCAAATAGTTGAAAAGTAAACATTTAAATCTTCTTGTGCTCTTTACACTTCTCATACTTATGGCCAGGGAGTTCCAAAGGCGAATAACATGGACGAAGAATTGACGCTCAGTAATAAGAAAGTTGTATCAAGGTAGTATAAGAGCAAAAGACCTTGAGGGAAGTTCAGCTTACCGTGTAAATAATCAGGCTGTTTTGTTTGAATGATTTCATGTAGATAGGTAAGTGAGCGAAAGTTTATTAGATTGTCTAGACTACAGCCAGAAATGCGAACAGCAAAAGAGGAAACGTGGTCATAGCGACGGAGATTATAGACATAACGGGCAATGTTGTTATATGCGACATTTAATTTGCGGTTGGTGGCAGAGTTCAAGTTGCAAAAAATTTCACATCCATATAACATAATGGGTAGTAGTAGCGTTTTGGCAAGAAGTTTGGTTTTTATGGGGATGAAACTTCGAGTGACTTGGGGAACACGGAGACTGCCATACACTTTACCGATTACTTTAGTTAGGTGGTCGTTCCATGTGAGGGAACTATTGAACACTATTCCAAGGTTTCTAGCACTGCTAACATATTCGATTCTATCGTTTTCAAGATTCAGTGGGCTTAAGACTGATAAATCAAAGGTCTTGCAATAGATGGGGAGAGCTGTTGATTTGACAGGGTTTAGGCACAGATGATTTCTCTTAGACCAGCGAGAAATGGAAGAAAGGTCCTCATTCATCAATGCGACGGCATCATTCTTTTCCCGAAACGGTCGACTTATCAGAAGCTGCACATCGTCAGCGTAAAGATGAATTATACAATGTTTGACAACTTTTGGGAGCTCATTTATGTAAAGTGAGAAGAGAATTGGGCCAAGAATTAAT
The DNA here is from genome assembly GCA_949715645.1 of Portevinia maculata. Lineage (NCBI taxonomy): Eukaryota > Metazoa > Arthropoda > Insecta > Diptera > Syrphidae > Portevinia > Portevinia maculata. The sequence goes on from OX454526.1 coordinate 89,061,216, forward strand.
CCCTGTGACACTCCATTCAAAACATTGAGAAAGATCGATGATTGACCATTTGCCACCACGCATTGTTGCCTTCCGCTAAGGTACGAGAGAATCAATTTACAAGACTCTACAGAAAACCCAAAGAAATTACGCAGTTTTTTACATAAAATTGAATGGTTAACAGTATCAAAAGCCTTTGAGAAGTCTAAAAGCGTCAGAAAAGTACTGTGATCCTTGTCCATTGCGGTTCTTATTTCGTCAGTAACAAAAAGTAGGGCAGATTTGCAGCTGCGCTTAGGTCTAAAACCAGACTGGCAAGTGGTTAACAGGTTGTTAATCGATAGCTATGATTGTATCTGCTTCATAATGGTTTTTTCAAACACCTTTGATAGAAACGGGAGGATAGCAATGGGTCGGAACTCCGTAGCAGTACCCGTTTGCTTTTTAAGAACGGGAATAATTTTAGCCTTCTTCCATTCTGAAGGAAACTCGAATGTAGTCAGGGTACTATTGAATATATAAGCTATAAAGCGCAGTATATGAGGAAGCAATAACTTAACGAACTTAGGTTCCATTAGGTCGAGGCCAGGTTCAATAGGGTAACCAACAAGTGTAGCAACGTCAAAGGAGTGTGGCGTGAAGGTGAACTTTTTGTTGAGAGCATTACAATCGATGTTATCAGCAGGTTTTTCCATAACTTTTTTCCAGAAACTAATGGACCAACTTTGTGTTCGTAGTAACGCCTTTTTGTTGTGCTGATCAATGCGACGACTTGATTACGAAGTCTGCAATAAGATTTGTGGAAGTGCTCCAATTTGAACCGTCTCCATTGACTGTAAGCGGCATCTCGTTTCAACATTAGAGCAGAGATGTCGCCATTCAGCCAAGGTGGGGACGTATGCTTAATGAGACCGGTTTTTAAAGGAACATGGATGTCAAAAAGTTGATTGACGTTATGTCGTAAAAAACAAATTTGTTCGCTTACATTTTCCATGAGGTATATTGAGTTCCAGTCTATGCAATTAAGGTCGCGTACCAGTTCGGATGTGTTTAAATTTGTATAGTCTCTATATTGGAAACTTTGCTGATCAACCCGACAAGCTCTATCCAGACTTACAAAAATTAAATCATGCTTGGAGAAACCGGGTGCCAGAAGCTGTGTGTAAAGCATAACCCTGCCAACATCGCTAGCAAGATAAAAGTCTAATAGTGAGCTAGACTCATTAGTAAAGTGGGTAGGGGTGGAGTGGTTAACGGGGCTCAGATGGAGTGCCTTGAATAGGCTTAGAAAGTTTGCAGCCAAATGTTTATCCAGGAGATTGCAGTTGAAATCACCACACAGTAAAGTGTATGGGTAGCAGCAAGAAATCGACTTCAAAGTCGTGATCAAAGGTAACGTGCTGATGTGTTTATATGGCCTGTAGACTGATCCAACCAAGATATTTTCCGTGTTACAAATGATACTCGCAAAGACATATTCCAGAGGACAATCATTATCGGATTACCATAGGAAGCTGGTTAAGTTCTTCATTGATAACGTCCTAAAGGAAATTAAGTCAATGGGTATAAGTGCCACAGCGTATGCGGACGACGTGGTCATAGTAGTGCAGGGAAAATATTTGAATACTTTAAGTGAGATTACAGAGACCGCCTTAAAGAAAATTAGTAATTGGGCCAAGGGTTGCGGACTAAATGTCAATCCCTCGAAAACGGAGTTAGTCCTGTTCACAAGAAGACACAAAATACCGCACTTCAATCTCCCGAAACTTGACGGAGAGGGACTGTTCCTCACGGACAGTGCAAAGTATCTGGGCGTAATCCTAGATAGAAAATTAAATTGGAATCTTAACATAAGGGAACGAATGAAGAAAGCGTATAATGCCCTCTTTATTTTTAAGAGAACAATAGGCAAAACATGGGACCTGAAACCCGCCATGGTACACTGGATATATACAGTAGTGGTGATGCCCATACTTACATATGGCTCACTTGTGTGGTGGAGAGCAACAAATAAAAGAACCATAATTGGAAAACTAGCAATGGTGCAGAGAACGGCAAGCATAGCCATCACTGGTGCAATCCGTACTACTCCTACGGCAGCACTGGACGCCTTCTTGCACTTTATCCCGCTAGATTTAAAAATAAAGCAACTTGCTGGCAACAGCGCTTTGCGCCTCAAAAATTTAGGCCATGTTAAGGACTGTAGTTTTGGGCACTGCAAGATCTTAACTGATGTGCTACCCGGAAATCCTATACGGACTGATGAGATTTGCCCCTTGGTCGACCATGACATCCCCTATGAGGTGTCATATCCGCGAAGGGAGGAGTGGCAAAGAGATGCAGTCACAATAGCAAACGAGGTTGCTATCTACACTGACGGCTCTAAGATGGGGGAGAGAACGGGTTCTGGTATTTTTTCTGCTGATCCAGACCTGAGAGAGTCTATACGACTCCCGGACACAAGCAGTGTCTTCCAATCGGAAGTTCTGGCTGTTCTAAGGGCGGCAGATATAGTGCAGATGAGATCATTGTCGGGAAGAGACAAATAATCAGGCTGTTTTGTTTGAATGATTTCATGTAGATAGGTAAGTGAGCGAAAGTTTATTAGATTGTCTAGACTACAGCCAGAAATGCGAACAGCAAAAGAGGAAACGTGGTCATAGCGACGGAGATTATAGACATAACGGGCAATGTTGTTATATGCGACATTTAATTTGCGGTTGGTGGCAGAGTTCAAGTTGCAAAAAATTTCACATCCATATAACATAATGGGTAGTAGTAGCGTTTTGGCAAGAAGTTTGGTTTTTATGGGGATGAAACTTCGAGTGACTTGGGGAACACGGAGACTGCCATACACTTTACCGATTACTTTAGTTAGGTGGTCGTTCCATGTGAGGGAACTATTGAACACTATTCCAAGGTTTCTAGCACTGCTAACATATTCGATTCTATCGTTTTCAAGATTCAGTGGGCTTAAGACTGATAAATCAAAGGTCTTGCAATAGATGGGGAGAGCTGTTGATTTGACAGGGTTTAGGCACAGATGATTTCTCTTAGACCAGCGAGAAATGGAAGAAAGGTCCTCATTCATCAATGCGACGGCATCATTCTTTTCCCGAAACGGTCGACTTATCAGAAGCTGCACATCGTCAGCGTAAAGATGAATTATACAATGTTTGACAACTTTTGGGAGCTCATTTATGTAAAGTGAGAAGAGAATTGGGCCAAGAATTAATCCCTGTGACACTCCATTCAAAACATTGAGAAAGATCGATGATTGACCATTTGCCACCACGCATTGTTGCCTTCCGCTAAGGTACGAGAGAATCAATTTACAAGACTCTACAGAAAACCCAAAGAAATTACGCAGTTTTTTACATAAAATTGAATGGTTAACAGTATCAAAAGCCTTTGAGAAGTCTAAAAGCGTCAGAAAAGTACTGTGATCCTTGTCCATTGCGGTTCTTATTTCGTCAGTAACAAAAAGTAGGGCAGATTTGCAGCTGCGCTTAGGTCTAAAACCAGACTGGCAAGTGGTTAACAGGTTGTTAATCGATAGCTATGATTGTATCTGCTTCATAATGGTTTTTTCAAACACCTTTGATAGAAACGGGAGGATAGCAATGGGTCGGAACTCCGTAGCAGTACCCGTTTGCTTTTTAAGAACGGGAATAATTTTAGCCTTCTTCCATTCTGAAGGAAACTCGAATGTAGTCAGGGTACTATTGAATATATAAGCTATAAAGCGCAGTATATGAGGAAGCAATAACTTAACGAACTTAGGTTCCATTAGGTCGAGGCCAGGTTCAATAGGGTAACCAACAAGTGTAGCAACGTCAAAGGAGTGTGGCGTGAAGGTGAACTTTTTGTTGAGAGCATTACAATCGATGTTATCAGCAGGTTTTTCCATAACTTTTTTCCAGAAACTAATGGACCAACTTTGTCAATGCGACGACTTGATTACGAAGTCTGCAATAAGATTTGTGGAAGTGCTCCAATTTGAACCGTCTCCATTGACTGTAAGCGGCATCTCGTTTCAACATTAGAGCAGAGATGTCGCCATTCAGCCAAGGTGGGGACGTATGCTTAATGAGACCGGTTTTTAAAGGAACATGGATGTCAAAAAGTTGATTGACGTTATGTCGTAAAAAACAAATTTGTTCGCTTACATTTTCCATGAGGTATATTGAGTTCCAGTCTATGCAATTAAGGTCGCGTACCAGTTCGGATGTGTTTAAATTTGTATAGTCTCTATATTGGAAACTTTGCTGATCAACCCGACAAGCTCTATCCAGACTTACAAAAATTAAATCATGCTTGGAGAAACCGGGTGCCAGAAGCTGTGTGTAAAGCATAACCCTGCCAACATCGCTAGCAAGATAAAAGTCTAATAGTGAGCTAGACTCATTAGTAAAGTGGGTAGGGGTGGAGTGGTTAACGGGGCTCAGATGGAGTGCCTTGAATAGGCTTAGAAAGTTTGCAGCCAAATGTTTATCCAGGAGATTGCAGTTGAAATCACCACACAGTAAAGTGTACGGGTAGCAGCAAGAAATCGACTTCAAAGTCGTGATCAAAGGTAACGTGCTGATGTGTTTATATGGCCTGTAGACTGATCCAACCAAGATATTTTCCGTGTTACAAATGATACTCGCAAAGACATATTCCAGAGGACAGAATTTATTGAAAGGCATCTGGGTGGCGCACGAATCGTGCTACAAAAACAAAACGTAATAACTTGTTTTCTGTGTGAAATTCGCCAAAATGTAGGCTTCTTTCTATCTCCCCTGAGATGGGGACACAATCCCGAAAACCGAAATCCCGAAAATCCAAAATCCCGAAAACCCAAAATACAGAAAATCCAAAATCTCGAAAAACGAAATCCGAATTTGCGTAAATTTTTCCTTTTATATAATTTTTCTAGATTTCGTTTTCGGGATTCTTTATTTTATTTTGAATATAAAATCGACAAGTGTTTGTCCATTCCATTTAGCGTAATAATGTTTTGCAATTTTTTGCGTTGCAATTCGCAATGTGCATTCAGTTGTGCTGATCTCATATAGCTGGTGTGATAGCTGACCGACTTGATTTTTGTTAGCCGGTGAACATCGTTATATGTATATACGCGAAACGTAACGAGCGTTCTCAAATAAGTTTTCTCACAGGAATTGCGTACAATATGAACTTGTATTCGATATTGTTTTGTCATGTCATAAATTTGCCTAATTTTTTGTTGCTACAACAAAACTTTTAGTTTCATTTTCGGGATTTTGGTCTTTCGGAATTTTGGATTTTCGCGATTGTGGCTTTTCCGGATTGTGTGTTTTTGGGATTTTAAGTTTTCGAGATTTAGGGTTTTCGCGAATTTGGACTTTCGGGATTACGTTATTTCGGGATTACCCCTACTACATCGTGTGAAGTATTTCCAACCGACTTACCCTTCATGTATGCATGTTGCGACTTGCTTCAGAAACCGTTATCACACTTGCTTCTAATATGAGCGTATATTAATTGCTCTAAGGATTTGAGCAAACAAAATGACAGGCGATTGGTATGAAATCGGTCGCCGTTGTGTATCCGGAGAGACGCTGCGTCACCAGCGTCCAACTTCCTACTTCTAGTTTATCCGTGTTTGAGACAAGTGTGATGTCTAAAACCTCGTGCCTATTTCTAAACTCGAATATTGGTGAATTTCCTCTATTACATATATTGAGGTTGGAAGATATGATTAAATCACTTAAACACTCAACTCTTATATTTGTATTGCCGTTTCCCATTATGTATGATGGGCGTTAGCGTCACAGCCCATCAAACGCGTCCAATTTTGCCTGGCCAAGTCCTTGAATTTCTCCGATATGACCTCATCAGAGTCGTAGGGGACATAGGCCGATATCAGGTATAGTGGTTTACCACTCTAGTGCGAGCGTTAATGCAATCGACTTTTACTCCTCGTCCCAGCTGTTGGATGTTGTAGCTGCCTCCAATTGTCTCTTAAAAATTTGCCACGATATAAGAGCGGACCATCAAAACAGGAGGTTGCATCTCTTTAATTCTCGATTTATCTGCAGAATATTATCGAGCCTTGTTTCTTCAATTTGTCAAGCTCTCCAACGATTCTCGTAGCTTGTTAAAACCTTCTCGAATTTTTCCTCGAATTAAGGTTCAACCTTTTCGAGTTGCATCTCATGCATCTTCTTTTTTTTTGTCAATTGCCTTATTTCTCCAGCACATTCCTAAGCCTTTCCACAGCATTATTTTGTGCGTCAACAAATGAATTTTTCTATTTTTCCAATTAATTATGTTGGTAAGGACGTTTAAGCCAATTTATTTAGCCAAAGCCAAACCGAAGAAGCAACGGTTTCCTAGGGTAATTTTCTTTCTGTGGATCTCCAGTAAGGCGTCATTCGTGGAGTTGATGTTTACTCCGATATAGGTGAAATTCCATACTACCTCTAAGTTGCTGCTAAAAAAAACCAACAGTTACGGTTAGCTCTTAGAATCAAGTGATTTAGTTTCCGGTCTTGTTCATTCTTTTGTTCTTCTCAGGAATTTTCTTGTTTTTTGAATTTTTAAAGAAATACATAAATGTTCTTCTGCTACGTCGAACAAATCGTATTTGCGGTTTTCTTCCAGCTACCTGCAGACGAAGCACCAGGACCCTTTGCCTTCCAGCTATGGAAAGATTCCTCTATTCTAGTTCATTTTTAAGCTGCAGCAATGTGCTACCCATTATTGTTTTTCACAAAATTATTAACACGCACTTGTTTATTTTTTTTACTTCGCACTGAAGTTTCACAAAGAATACATTTTATACCACTTCTGACTCGACTGTTGAATGAGAATAAAGAAAACTGCTCACCAACCAACAACGAAATGGGGCCAACAAGTCAAATAGAAATACACACTCACAGGTAGCGATGTTATGTAATTCAATAAACTTGGACATAAGTAAATACAGCGAAATATTGATATACCGAAAATTGCTAACATTTAACAGGTTTGTTCATAACCTTTATTCCCCGGAAAAAAAAATTAAGAAAATAAATTTACTGCTTTTTCTTGCAAACAAAATCTTAAAATGGCTACAATCAATCAATCTACACCTACTTATGGGCACGCACAAATAACATTTTTGGAACCAATGCTTTCAATTGAATGGATCACATTGATAACAGCATTAATAACTTTAAGAATAATCCTGGATTTGCAATTTCTGTTTTTACTTTACCAATCTTGCCATGACGTTTTCGGTTTGTCAATTAATTCGCTATACTCAAACTTTGGTAGTCAAAACGCCTTATGTATACAGGGACTTTCAATAGCGACTTGACAACTTCAAACTTTTAGTGTAAGCGCACCCTTAAACCGATTACCAAACTGTTAATGTCAACATGTTCAGTAAAATCAATTTCATCATGGTGAAGCGACGAAGGAACAACGTTTGCAAATAATTAAAATTTAATACCGAAATTCCGAGTCGGTGGTCGCAAAATAAAGAATTTGAACGCAAAATCATCTTCAGCGATGAAGCGCATTTTTGGTTAAACGTCTTCGTCAATATACAAAATATGTGTTACTGGACTGGTTAGAACCCTCATGTGCTTCATGAAACAGCACTTTATCCGCAAAGAGTTACTGTTTGGTGCGGTTTTCATGCCGGTGGCGTCATTGGCCCGTTTTTTTTTTCGTCGATGAAAATGACCGTCACGTTACGGTAAATGGTATTCTCTACAGAGACATGTTAGAATGTTATTTCTTTAAGCAATTGCATGAATTTAACATCAGTGATATGTGGTTCCAACAAGACGATGCCACAAGCCACACAGCGGGCGCAACAATCTATCTCGAGAAACAAACCCGTCTATTGGCCGCCGAGATCGTGTGATTTAACGCCTCTATAGACTTTTTTTTTATGGGGCTACATTAAATCATAACCAACGACCATACCACGTCAAGTTAATCGGTTCTCGTCAGACCACCGCAATTAAACGACGTTGGGCGCGGTAAGTACGTAGATGGGGGACCGTTAGAGAACAACCGCGTGTCGTTGGCCAGTCCCATCTACAGAGTTGAGGTAGATAATACATACGTGGTATCACAATGGACATAAATTGGTCTAAGTGTGTCGGCTTCTGCCGACAGCCACCTAAACCTAACCTAACCTAACCTACATTAAATCATTGGTCTATGCCAACAAGCCGGCGAGGTTAGAGGAGCTCAGAGCCAATATTGAACGAGAAATAGCGGCCGTATCGGTCGAAATGTGCGGCGGAGTCATCGAAAATTGGGTTCAACGTATCGACCGCTGCATACGTTCCCGTGGTGTGCATACATAATGAACCAAGTCGAATTCCATTCATAAATGTTTTGATAGTAATTCAAGCGATAAAATAAAATTGGGATACTCGTATCTCAAGTAGTTTGCATTTTATTTAAAAAACAAGTTGTCAAGTCCTTAATGACGCACAGGCTTGTTTTATGGCTCCAATTATTTCTTCCGGGTTGGAGTATTGCTTTCCTCCTTCGTAGACCTTTTTAATGCAACAACACTAGCATTTGATTGGCCTCATTGATAAGTGATCCGAAACCAGGAAGCCTGCCGATTAAAAATATTGACCAGATCAAAAGGGGTGAAATATTTCTTGCGTCGCTTGAGGAAGCTTTGACGATTAGAGGAGGAGTTGAAACGGAGCCTTATTTTATTTACCTAATTGAATACTTGAGGTACTTTCTTATCCACTGAAATACCAGACCAGCAATCACAGCTGCACGTAGCAGCGTGTACAATAAGATACACCTGACCAGCCGAAGATGGGAATGGTTCCAAGGTGTAATTGAATTCTGATTAGGACGTTTCATGTTAGTCGTCTGGGGAATAGTAATTGACCTGGGTTCCCAAGGCGAAAAATAATAAGGCTTTTATTACCCCCTCCTGTGGTCATTGGTTATTGATGACATGCTCTATAAATTGGGCAATTGAGGTTCAACACAATTGAATGCGCCGAAGACATAGTTATCATCATTAGGTGTAGGGATTCAAACGAAGTCACAACACGTATGCAAAACACACACAAGACAGCTATAAATGGAAAATCTCTCTATCAATCCCAGTAAAGCTGTTATAGTTCCTTTTACCAGAATAAGAAATTTAAACCTAAGTCGATTTTCACTTAACGGTCATCGAATATTTCGAGGAAATGTTGGAGTAATCCTAGACAAAAGGCTAAACTGGAGCTCTTATATAAACATCAAAAGCTATCGGAGCTTTATGGGCCTGCCGCCGCATGGGGGATGGAAGAACCTGGGAAATCTCTCGAAAGATCAACCACTGGATCTATACATTTTTGATAAGGCCCACGATAACATATGATTCTATAGCATAGTGGACTAAAATCTCACAAAAAATCAAAAGTGATTGACGGCTTGTTTGCCTAGGTATCTCCGGAGCCATGCGAACCTGCCCCACAGCTGCGAACGAGACAATAATAGGGCTTGCGCCTCTCAACATCTTCTTCTTTCCTTTACGGGGAGTATATGATCAGGTTTAAGGCGATCACAACCCTCCCACTTTACTAAATCGCTACTGGTACGCCTATTCGGTTAACCGGTTCGACCTTAATATACATCGGCAGGCTTTCTGGTTTCGGGCAAATAATTGGTGGTGTTTTGCATTTATGTGATCGAGGAGTTTTAAGGGCTGCCTCATTTTTACGATTTCGCACGTGCATGCTTCCATTATTGATTATTGTTTGATCGACCTTCTACGATACCGGTGATCTCTAGTCGTGGTAACCAACGGATTTGCATCCACACTTGAGGGACAGCTTTAAGATGTCATTCTTAGCACGTCTATACCCGTGCATTTAACACCTCTCCACATCTTACTTTAAGTGGCGATTCGCAGTGCAGCAAGTTTAGTACAGCTAAATGAGATAAGTCTTAGTGATATACCGGACCTAAGGGCCCTATTCGCTGAAATTCTGTATTCATAAGATGGTTGTTCAATGAACGGTTATCAATGAAGATAATAGATTGAAAGTGGTATACGGATTGTTCTAAAATGGAATCAGGTATGGGCGGCTGAATTGACGGACCAAATACTACTATCACAATATAGCTATGGGAGAAAGCCCTAGAATATTTCACGCAAGCTAGTCAACCGCATTTAAATATATAATGCCTTAGCCCGCTCAAAATTGACTCCAAATCAGTCATGCACTATATGAAACAATTTAACACTTAGCTTAAGGAACCAAACAAGAGGGATTTGAATGTAATGAAAGGCCGGCGAACTGGCCTGGAAGAGCGCAGCAGCTAAATTCAAAGAACCCGAAACCTTATGCTGCACTCATAGATCGGCAGAGCAATCGCAGCTATTAAAAGCTGAGATCATATTAAATGTATCACTTATTGAAAGAACATACCAAGTCTTAGACAGGCCAAACGAGCCGTTCGCCAATAGATGTCTAAGCCAAGGTCGGAATATATCAAAACCTTAGCACGTTATCTCATTGGTCACCACGGTTTAAGATACCACCTTAACAAAATGAAAATAGTCATCTCTCCGGAGTACCCGTAGCAACTTTATTTGAAGAAGGGGAAACAGCTGAGCACATATTATATGAATGTCCAGCACTCAATGTGACAAGAAGAAAGATCTTCTACGGGGAACAACTGAGCTACAAAGATAGAAAGAAGTCCTCTGCTGAAAGCATTATCTGCTTTCTACGAAAAGCTGAAATTCTACCAGCCTAAATATTTTTGGCGCTGACGGCACTAAATTTCTTATAGGTTCTTAATACATGGCAAGCCACAAGTTTTCAGAAAAAAAATTCATATTCGTGTCTTACGGGTAAAGAAAGATTCTGTATACCTCACTACACATCTTAATACAGACTTGGGAGAATGCAACAGGTTCTGGAAATCTAATGTTCTCATCAACACTTACCGAGAATGCAAAGTCATTCGGATAAGGCGATGCATGTGTCATTCATGAATGATGGCAGACTATTTATATCATTTCAAAATATTGAAAGCAGGATTATCATAAATTTAAATTATAACTCTAAAACATTTATCATACTTCCAACCTATTTAAATTTTAGCAAATGGGATTCCGATTTTGAGGAACTTATAAAGTTTCTTTTTAAGAACAATTCTAAAAATTCGATGCTTGTTGGTTCTTTAACAAAATATAAATTTATTAGTTGTAAGATCAGACTTAACGATCAAATCTCTGTGCAAGCTGTGCAAATATTTCAAAAAATGCCTTGTTATTTAAGATGAAAACAATAAAATATCTATCTATCTAACTTTCATTTCCATTAACTTCTTTAATAAAAAATTGTTTTAAGATAGTGGGTCAGTGGCCAGTGGATTTTAAAAACATTTACACTTGAGCATTTGAGGCTTCTAGAGAGTATATAAACTTTTTTTTTAAATAGTGGGCGTGGCAGGGGGCTTTAAAAAATGCTTACACTTGATCATTTTGGTCTCCTAAAGATTTTTTTTTTCCAAATTTCAGATTTATAACTCAAATTTTAGGGCCTAAAAATTTACATCGGACGGACGGACAGGGCTATATCGACATAACTTTCGACCTTGGATCAAGGTATAAAAAGAAAGTCCAAGAGAAAACAAACAAATTTAAAATACATTGAAGAAATTAATTCCAAATGCACGCATTTGTGCAATGATCTTGCTTTTACCACAGTGGTGAAGATTTGGTTTCACTTTTCGGTTAAGAAAAGTCATTGAATTAATAGTAACCTGCCGCTGCGAAAACCGTACTGCCGGTCATAACAAAGTTTTCTTGACCAACTTAAGCAACCAAAAGTTCAAAATTTAAGGAAAGTCAAAATGATTTTTTTAGCATATGAGTGGTTGAAGCTTAAGCTACCTTAAAAACATAGAAACCAAGGTACCTCTAGTGATCTCTCGATTAATTGACGGATATTGATAGATTTCTTTGAGATATTAGGCGTCTTTTGGTGATAATCCAAGTGAGGCGGAATTTAACATGCAGTATAACAACAAAAATTACTGGGAATTGCTTTATCTTTAATCCCCATTCAAAACTGAGTTTAGATGATTCCTCTCCATTCCGCTTTATTTAACCCAGACTGTTATGGCGAAATTTGTTTACTTGACTTGTCATAAGTCTATCCAAAAACAGCCTATCTAATATCTATAGGAAGGCTTAAATTCTTAACTCGACGAAATCGCTAACAACAAAAGAAATGTGTTCTTTTTTAGATGCTGACTTATATTAAATGCACCTGCTTTCGAAAGCAATACAGACAATTTTAAATTAAATCATAAAGATAGCAACTTCTGTTTTTAAAAGATACTGACCGGATCTGAGTCAAATTGATATAGGTACTGTAAATATGATTTTTATTTATTATTGCTTCTATTCTAGTTCATTAATCTATATCGAGTGTGCAGAATTTCAAAATGTTGAAAGTAAATAACATGAATGTTTAAAAAATGTAAGACATTTTAAAAAGCTAGATCAACGTACTCGTTACTTAACATACGAATATTATGTAGAATTATTTATGTTTAAATATTTCTTTGAAGGATTGCCAAACAAAATAATAACAAGCGGTTTTATGAGGTAAATCGGACCACATAGAAACGTTTTTGTGTTTCAGTTTTTCAAATCGTACATCGGAGTTTAATAACAAATGTGATTTCATATGCGTTCTTATTGTTAATGTATTAATGTGGGATTGCCTTAAAGGTTAGGAGACAATTTTTAGAAACTGTTTATATTGGGTCTAATTTGGTAAAGAGAATTTCAATATATTTCAATGAAGCTTTTACAAAAGTGATTTTACATTTACAAAAGTAGTTGTTTTTTAGTATGATACAAAACCAGTAGTTTATACATATTCTGCGTGAAGGGACGGTATAAGAATATTAGTTCAATAGCGCTTGTCGTAAAAGGCGACTTAGAGAAAAAAGTGTGGACAAAAATGTGGATGCAAATACGTGGGTTGACACCACTGAATAGGCCAACCGATACAATCCGTCGACGCGTCGTTTTCTCCATGGAAAAAGACACAATGTCCATGTATTTCTGTTTGTTAGCAAGACATACCGTGCATGGACATTATGTTATCCCACCCTAACCAACACGTGCAGGACCAGTCTCAATTGCATTGTTCAGTAGACGGAGAACTCTGCGCAATTTTTTTTCTAGTGGTGAAAACGTGCAAATCATAAATTATGGTACACAATTTGTATGCGCCACGGTAATATATTTTTGTATTTCGCATGAAATTTTGATATTTTTGAGTTTTTTTTTATTTATTTATGACGTAATATGTCCATCAAACTAGGTGTGAGGTAAGTTGGGACAGGTGGAAAAAAATAGTAAAAATCGACTTCCGAAAACGAAGAAGAGCTGAAAAGTTATTGTCTGATGTGCATGGAAGCATTTTCGGGAGGTTTACCGGTTGAGGAGTGGATACAGTGCCATACTTGCTGAAAGTGGACTCATTTGAAGTGTTCAGGTTCACCTGGACTTGGTCACGTCTTTATTTTCAGTAACTGTACATAATAGCGACTACGATTCTTAAAACATTATTTTTAACTTCCCAGTGGAAGTTCTTGTAATGGGGCCGATTTTGTGAATCGCGGATTTTGACATATCTCCACGTTTCAAGGTCACCAGAATCCAAATTCAACGTTTTTAGAGAGATGTCTGTCCGTGTGTATGTACGTATGTGCGTTCGGAATTTTCTTTCGCCACGATTATCTGGAGAACCAAAGATGATATTGACATGGGACCGGGTTTATTCGAAGCGTAATTAGGAACTGATTAAGTTTTCAGCGAAATCGGTCCAGCCGTTTTTTGATAATGAATAAATAACTAAAATAATAAAGGCAAACTAGCTGAATTTTGAAATTGATGATTTGTACTATTTTTAACTTCCCAGTGGAAGTTCTTGTAATGGGATCGCGGATTTTGACATATCTCCACGATACCAGAATCCAAATCCAACGTTTTTTTTAGAGATGTTTCTGTGTGTGTATGTAAGTATGTGCGTATGTTCGTATGTGGTTTCGGAATTATCTTTCGCCGCGATTATCTCGAGAACCAAAGATGATATTGACATGGGACCTATTCGAAGCGTAATAACGTAACTCAGCACTGATTAAGTTTCCAGCGAAATCGGTCCAGCCGTTTTTTGTTAGTAAATAAATAACTAAAAAAAGTAGTCTAGGTGCGACCCGCAAGGTCCACACGACTAACTTCCCAGGGGGATCAATATGATTTATGCGATTAGTGGAAAATTTTGAAATGGTTGCATTAATATATATCACACTTCGCTGTTATTAACAACATTTAATTTCCATGAACAATATTAAAGAGCATTTTTTAATATTAAATAATACTTAACCATATCTTATGGTTAACCACATTTCAAAATTTCCCTCTAATAGCATAAATCATATTGATCCCACTGGGAAGTTAGTCATGTGGACCTTGCGGGTTGCACCCAGACCACTTTTTATTATGTGTTTTATGTCATGATTTTTTTAAGATATGTATAGACTTGCAATGTTTTGAATAAATAAAAAAAATTTAAATTACGCCTTTTTTGTGCTTTGTGGAGCTCTTTTCTTCCACTTATCAGGCCTGGGTCTAACGTACCCCACACGCTTGACCAACTTGCCCCGCTGGTTGGACCACTTGGACTTGTCACATTTGAGACAAAATTATCCATCTGCAATAACATATTTTTAGTTGTTTTCAATTTTCATTAAGAAGCAAGAAGCCCCTTCTTTCTATATGCAATTGCATAGTATTATGAACAGGTTCATAGTTATGAGACTTCTAGTATAAAGGGGACCAACTAGCCCCACCCTACTCTACCAATAAATATTGTTCTTCTCCGTCAAATCTAAAAAGTGTTGTAGTTGAAAGGAAAATTCAAATATTGTTCTTTTTTGTTTAAATAGTTTAATGATTCAAGCCTTATTTCAACGCAAATCGTGTTTATATTACAAACACGTTTTAATGTGGGGCTTTATGATTTCTGTTACCAGCACCTACACACATAGATAATTTAGATAAAAGATATGTTTGAATTGCACGCGCAAAACTAAGTGTTGAAATCTCATACAAACACCCTTATCAATGACCTTTAGTGCACATTTTCTGGATAGAGCTGCAGCTGTCCCGGGACTAAAAAAATCAATGAAAATACATACTTCCAACAATTTGCAAATAAAATGAGTTTTCTCAAATGCTTCTTCTTTGCGTAAATAAATTAATTTTTTTGTCCGTTTATCGCAAAACACTTACCAACCATTAGCCAGCCTGCCTGATCGGTGGACACTATCCGAGGCCCTTGAATTTCACACCATACAAAATATCTTTCGAAAGTTTATTCGTAGTATCAGAAATTTTTTTTAATTTTCTTTTTGTCGTCTTTCGCTTTTAGTTTATAAGCAGCCGCATCAAACGTCTTAAAACAATAATTAATTGATAACTTGTATTTTTTTTCTGCAATATACACAATTATTTCATGTTTTCAAAAACAGGACCAAAACACTTCCAGCACTTAGAAGTTTGTTCATTTAGTCTGATTCAGGACTGGAAACAAATCTCTTTCTTTACTTAATTATGGACGGAAGCAGAGTTAAAATATTGTGGATAGCACATTTTTTCACTTTAAATGGAAATATTATTTATGTATTAGAAAGCAATATTAAGCAAAGTTCACGGTTGTAATTAAAAATGGAAATGAGACTCAAGTTGTCATCATTAAAGGTTATGAAAATCATTCACTGAGAGTAGCTATATGTCGTCCTGATCTCTCTGCATACATTGGAATAACGAATACATGTACTTTGTATCAAGGATGTGTGTATGTGCACATTGCAGATTGTATAATCTCATTATCCGAAGGTTCTCATTTGTATCTGTATAGGTTGACAGTATTCGTTTTTTTAGTTTTAACAATTATAATTGCAAAAAAAGGTAGCAAACTTAAACAGAGCGGAAAAATCTCAACCACAAACTAACAGCTTTCCAAGTCAATAATTATGTTATTCACTATTTTTCTTCACATATACACATTTCTAGAGACATGCGCTATATCGTTCGTATGTAAGTAGGTACATTTATAAGACTTAGGATTTTAACAGAAATATATATGCGAATCTTTTTCATTCCTTTTCTATTTTTTCGAAAATTCGTTGTTTTGAACTATACATATTAACAATACAAAGCTCAGCACCATACATTTTATGAACTTTTCAGAACGTATCCATATATCCGTAGCCCAAGAAAAAGGTTATCGAATCGTCAAGTTAAAATCACGTTTGTATATAAATGCCATCCACAATTTAATTTTATATTTTAACATAAAATAAAAGAATAAAAAGAAAAGAAATAGGAAACAGAAATACAATTGCGCATTTTATTATTATTTTTTAATGGCCAGATCTGTGTAAAGCTTTTCTACACCATAGATCCGAATTTATTTTGTTGCGATTTTTTTTTCTTGTACTGTACACAACAAACTTAAAATATCTATTCACGGATGTTAATTTGTATATAGTTTGTTGCCGTTTTAAATCAAATTCATAGATAAAAAGGAGAAAAAGGAAAAGAGTTTGAAAAATAAAAGAACTTTGTTAAAGGGTATTCATCGCGTAAACAGCTGCAGCAAAACGAGTGACTTCTTATTGAAGAATTTCTATTCGAACTGGGTCTGGCCTGGAAAATTTGTATCTATTTAATGGAAATGAAATTTTGGGACTTTTTTGCTTGCCTCTTGCGTAGCAACATGCTCATGGAAAATGCGCACATCCTCTGCGCGATGGAAAAACCCTGGAATCCATGTATATTTCCATTTTAATCTCTCTCAGTTTACAAATATATTTGAATACTTTTGAGTAATATTGGGCATAGAGTGCGCAATCCCAAGAAATCCATATGATATTCTAACATGATACATACACCTACAAGTTATTGGAACACGCAAATCCGATAAGCAGTAAGGGTTTTTTCTATTTCATAGATACTCTTTAGCATTGCTTTTGAACGAATGTGTGGCAAACAAAAAATAAATTGAGACATAAACACACTTCCAGAAAAGAGTTTTTTACGAACTTGCGTAATATAACTTTCGTTTTGACATAGTCTGCGGTATTGTATTGCGAGGCACTTGTGTAAGATATAGGCTTTCTGTTTTTCAATTAACAAAAACAACAACGACTAGCGAAATAAACAAAAAAAAATATTGAATAGATATGATTGGATGTAGCAAATTATTTCTAATTTGAGTGCGCATTTTTTTCAGTGAAGTGGTTATTTAGAAATAGATAGGTAGTTGCATTTCGGTTTATGACTCGAAACAGTTTTCTCTTTTAATGTTTTAATGTACACAATTTGGAATCGATGGCATTTGACCCAGGTTTGAAACATGTGGAGTATTGCAAAAATCCTCAAGTTCAGGGTCTCTTAAACTGTCAATTGTCAAAAAATAGTGGATTTTGCAAAGGCTTCGAAACTTTTGTGAAGTTTTTTTCTATCAATTTTATCCTTAACAAGAAAACCGTTGTACGTATCTTATGTGGTTCGTTTGTGTAAAAATAATACACTGTTACCAAACAGCCCCGAAGGCTGAGTGCGTCTGTGAAACTGTTTATGTTCTCATGTTTTCCAACATCCCTTATGTATGCAATGCAAAAACTTGAATACTATATCCGAAAAAAACCCTGGAGCGTGTCCTAGACATCCATATGCGAAGTTTTCTGCCAGAAACATCGCTTTCCAAATCACAGCACGCCTATCTCAAAGGCAGATCTACGGAAACGGCTCTCCATGAGGTAGTGCGAACTATCGAAAAATCCATACACTACAAAGAATACAACCTAGCCTCCTTCTTGGATATAGAGGGAGCCTTCAACAACGTACACACGGAAGCTATTCTCGAATCTCTGGTCGAACTGGGCATAGAGGAATCTATTAGGAAATGGATAGCTTCTAATAACAAGAGTTATTCAGGCAACACTAGGCAACAGCCACTTAACCAAATGTGCCCATAGAGGAACGCCACAGGGTGGCGTCATTTCTCCGCTACTATGGCTAATGGTTATGAACAAAATTCTAGTAAAACTAGACAGGGAAAGAGTCAAAACTGTCGCGTATGCGGATGATAGTGATACTAGTGATACTAGATAGTGATACTAGTGTCAGGGAAGTTTCCCTCCGTGATAAGTGATATCATGGGGAATGCTCTAGACAAGGTAAGCACCTGGGCTACAAGTTGTGGCCTCGGCGTTAACCTGAGCAAAACCGAACTGATGCTATTCACCACCAAAACCAAAATACCCGATTTTACCCTACCCCGCCTAAACGGTTAACCACTTACACTATCCTCCGGCGCTAAGTATCTGGGTATCGCGCTCGATCATAAACTTAACTGGAAACATAACATTGAACACAGAGTGAGGAAGGCGTGTATTGCCTTCTATGCCTGTACAAGAACCTTTGGAAAGAAGTGGGGACTTCAACCAAAGATGACCTTGTGGATGTACAAGCAGTAGTGCGTCCAATCCTCACCTATGGGTCACTAGTATGGTGGCCCGCGTTGAGTAAAGGTTACAACCTCACAAAACTGAAAAGATTGCAGAGGTCAGCCTGTATAGGCACCACGGGTGCACTGAGGTCGGCCCCAACGGACGCCCTCACTGTGCTCTTGCACCTTTTGCCTCTTGACCTACACACAAAAGATACCGCACTATGTAGTGCAGTAAGACTCAGGGAATCGGGGTGCTGGACTGCAAGGCCATACGGCCACAGCAACATTCTGGACTCGCTACCAGAAGGCATGGTCACGTTTCCAACCGACTACATCACACCCAAACTAAACTTCAAAAAAGGCTTCCAAGTAAGCTTCCCTTCCGGAACTTGCTGGAAGAGGGACGAAGTACTGAAAGATTTCGACACGGTCATATACACCGACGGTTCTAAGAAGAACTGTGGTGTGGGGGCCGGTGTCTACTCGGAATCACTAAAAATATCAATATCCCTTCGCCTGCCGGATTTTGCCAGCGTTTTCCAGGCGGAACTACTGGCTATCCGAGAGGCCTGTACGCAACTAAGGCGTGATACAGAGTACAAACAAAACATTGCTATCCTCATAGATAGCCAAGCCGCAATCAAAGCTCGGCTACCATATCCTCCAAACTGGTGCCGGAGTGCCGGAACGAGCTTGCGTGACTGGGCGAACGTTTCAGTGTTACACTACTCTGGGTTCCAGGGCATAGTAACATAACAGGAAACGAGCGTGCAGATGAGCTGGCCAGGCAGGGCTCAGCTCTGAACGGCTCACTCGCTGCTAGGGTTCACATTCCGCTAGGTGCGGTCAAGACACAAATACACTCACAATTCCTGCAGAAAGCCAATCTTCAATGGAGAAGGTTAACTAACTGCATCATATCGAGGAAGATATGGCCTATTTATGACAAAGGAAGAACAGGGGATCTTCTAAACAGAACCCGCCCCGAAGTCTCCAGAATTACGGCGATAATCACCGGGCACTGGCCAATTGGAGACCATGCGGCCAAACTGGGTATCCCATTTAACACCCACTGCCGAAGCTGCGGGAATGTAAATGAAAGACAAACTCTCTTCCATTTCCTCTGCGAATGTCCAGCGCTAGCAAGAGCCAAACTGCGGGCACTGAATCAACCATTCTTCGACTACCTTAGCGCTATATCGGGCAAAGGGATACAAGATCTTATCCGTTTTCTCAACTCCACAGGTTGGATATAGCCACACATCAAATCTTCTACAACCACTACAACATAGGTCATACGAGTCGTGATAACAAAAAGACACAATAAGTGCTAATTGGGTTCAAGCCGAACCGCCACTTCTACCTACCTACCTACGTATCTCCGAAAATGCCCATATTCCAAGGGACGCATTTTCATGGTATGTTGAAGGAATGCAAGGGCCTTTTTAAATATATTGCAGTCCATTGAAACATTGGCTCTCTCTTTTAACCAGTGAACATTAATTTTTAATTTAAAAGAGCAACTAAAGATTCACTACGATTATACGCACGAGATCTGCCCTAAACTTTTTTTTACCAAAGCCTAAATTTATCGATAGAACAGTAATGCCGACTTGACAATGGCTATTGCATCGCAAAAGTAAAGCGGCTACATTTTGAGTTAATGCAAAATGTATGTATGGAAATTCATATTATATATTTCTTATGATTGATACAGGCATTAACTTCCCATACAGGGCCTAAAACCTAGTTTCTCCAACCACTTTCTTTGCGAAGACTTAAGCCGAATCCGAACGTCAAATTGGAGAAGCTTCTCATGACAATTAATACTCTTAGATGTTTGTCAGACGAAGCGATATTGCGACGACTGGAAGTTGAAAATCAACTTTCAGAAGACGGAAACAATCTTGTTCAGAACCCCATTGGCTGGGGCCTCTAGGGATACCAGAAAAAACTGGAAGAAATTGGCCATTATTGGACAAAATGGGCAGCCATTGGCGGTGAGAAGCGTAGTTAGATATCTGGGTATCTGGCTTGACCAGTATCTATATTTCGATAGACATATAGTTGCTTGTCTTGCTGGGGCCAAAAGGAGACTGTTTCATAGCAGTCAACTTGACTCCAGAGTGAAGGCCATTTGCTACGTGGCCCTTATAAGGCCGATCATCGCTTATGGTTGTCCATTATGGTTTAATATAGCGCCTAGTTATATGAAAAAGATTCGGGTTTTGGAGAGACAATGTCTTAGGACCTGTCTCCGGTTGTTCCGAACGCCTGAATCCAACTATATAAATTACTATCCCAACAAGGTCCTATACGATGGGGCTCACTTGAATAGGATTGACAATTTCCTCATTAAGGTGACTCGAAGGCACGTTGCAAGGGCGATGGCCAGCGACAATAGTCTGATCTTTGAGGCTTACTACCCCAATGAAATGTACATAGAGAGTACGCTCCGGTCTGGCTTTATCCCGCCAGAGGCATTTATCCATATTGATGCAAAAGGGCTGGTACAGACGAGGGATGGTATCCCGGTATTATACCACCGCTACCGCAGGGCGAGAGATAAGCGGCTCATCCGCGGCGAGGACGTCGCCAATGCTCATGAGCTCCTCCGTTTTAGTACCGCAATAGCGGAGAGGGATAAATTCGATACAGAAAAGCAATTTGCCGAATTTTGGTGGCTTTTTGATGGTGGAGGGTTCAACATGCCCTCCCAAGACGATGCGTTACTCTAGGTAACATCCTCTTAGTTTCTAAGATAGACTAAGTTAGCTAGGGCGTTTCTGGGAGGGGCCGGGCTCGCCAACTTGTGGTGGTGCTTCCGGGAGGTGATTGATTCTGTAAGGCATCAGTCAGCTCACGGCGGCGAGTGTGCACGTTGACGACTGCCAGGCGCTCGGAAAGTAATTGGGATTTTGACCACTTGTTTCGTAATGCAACGAGTGCTCAGAATCCTAATTATAGTTAGAGTATGTTAATTAGTTTAAGTAAGTAGAGTAGGTAGTTTGTAGTTTGTAGTTTGTAATTTGTTTTTTTTATATAAAAATATTAAATTTGATAAAGATGCCGAGTTTTCTTAAAAATTTTCTCGATGAAAACATAATATGTAAGATTAGTTCGTAAAATAGTTTTTAGGCCGAAAGGCAATAATTATAAGATAGAGTTAAGTTTAGGGCGTCCGAATAAGGATCAATAATCTAGAATAAGTATCCTGTTAATTTTAAGTTAGATTTAATCATTTTTGTCTATTATGTAAGTTGATATAAGCTAATAATTAATAAAAATGAATTTAAAAGAAGATGTTTGTCAGACGCAGTGGAAAAAAAACTCTAAATGCTACTTGCCAATGGCGGGAATTGGATCTTTCGATTAGTAACTATTGAGCCACTGCGCCCGGCAAAGGTATATTCATTAATAAGATTCAGCCATTTTATCGAAAAAGTCGATAAATATGATAGTCGTGTTCTTCACAAAATATGCATACAAAGCCTTATTCGCTCACACAAAGTTGTTTCCCATGCCATGACTTTTTGGAGAGGTTTTTGACAAAAAACATTTGTTTTCATATAAAATCGCTTAAAAAAGTTAAGAAAAAGTTATGATAAAATAAGTGGACAATATCCTTCTAAACAATTTGTCCAGAATTAGGTTTTTTTCACGCACTGCTTTTTGGGGCATTGATTTTACATAAACGTTGTTTTTTCAATTAATTGCTTAAACAACTAAAATATTAATAAAAGGTTTTTCATTAAGGACTGGACAATTTCTTTTTTAAAATAAAATGCAAAATTCTTGAGAAATCTCAAAAAAAAAAAAATTATTCGCTTGAATTTCATCAAAACATTTATGAATTAAATTCGAATTCGTTCATACGTCCACCACGGGAACGTATGCAGCGGCCGATACATTGAACCCAATTTTCGATGACTCGGCCGCACAATTCGAGCTCTGATCTCCTCTTACATCGCCGGCTTGTTGGCATAGACCAATGATTTAATGTAGCCCCATTAAAAAAAGTCTAGAGGAGTTAAATCATCTGACCTCGGCGGCTAATAGTCTCCGAACTAAGTCTTCAATAACTTGATTCTTGCACCCGCTGTGTGGCTTGTCGCACCGTCTTGTTGGAACCACATATCACTGATGTCCAATTCATGCAATTGTTAAAAAAAATAACGTTCCAACATGTCTCTGTAGCGAACATCATTTACCATATAGTGACGGTAATTTTCATCGACGAAAAAAACGGCCCAATGACGCCACCGACCGGCATGAAAAACGCACCAAACAGTGACTTTTTGCGGATGAAGTGCTGTTTCATGAAGCACATGGGGGTTCTCACCTGTCCAGTAAAATTTTGCTTATTGACGAAACCGTTTAACCAAAAATGGGCTTCAGCGCTGAAGATGATTTTGTGATGAAACTCTTCATTTTCTTCCATCATTTCCAGAGCCCAATTCGAGAACGTACGTCGTTTCATATGATTAAGTGGCTTTAGTTGTTGAGTCAGCTTGATCTTGTAAGGGTGAAGACCAAGATCCTTACGCAAAATTCTTCACAATGTGGTCTGGGAGAGGCTCTTGAGAACGCCGTGAAAATGACTGATTTGGCTGGTTTTCACTGACGCCTCTACGACAGCAATATTCTTCGGGTAAAACGTATTCTCACTGGCACGGCAACATCAAGCAGTGCATATTCTGAATCAAATTTTTTACTAGACTATGAATTGCTTGTCAACTGTTACGAGAATTACGGCCGAAAATTGTTGTTAACGCTTTTTAAGTTGCGACCACCGCCTCGGAATTTGGGTAGTAAATTTTAATTATTTGTAAACCTTGTTCCTTTGTGTACTTGATGAATGTTGATTTTACTAATAATTTTGACATTGACAGTTCGGTAATCGGTTTAAGGGTGCGTTCACACTGAAAGTTTGAAGTTGTCAAGTCGCTAATGAAGTACCCTTTGTAGGCAAAATAAATAG
Source organism: Portevinia maculata (assembly GCA_949715645.1). Taxonomy (NCBI): domain Eukaryota; kingdom Metazoa; phylum Arthropoda; class Insecta; order Diptera; family Syrphidae; genus Portevinia; species Portevinia maculata. The sequence continues at coordinate 89,084,721 of OX454526.1, forward strand.
ACAATTTCCTTCTTAACAGCTCACTCGAACAAAGTTTGTGCCTCGGGCGTTCTTAACAAATTTTCACATTTTGATGATTTTGTTATGGTACGAGTCATCGACATGCAAAAAGCCGCACGTTTATGCGGCACTGATGTCAAAAATGCATCCTAATTTCACATCCCGTTTACTGGGCATGCTTGAGACTGCCGCATGTAGTGAACATTATACATGTTGTATAAAGCGGAAGAAGGATATTTTTCCAAAATGTTCTTAGGAACCGTGCAGTATTTCTGTGTTCAATGTTATTTTATTTTATTTTCGACATTTTAATTAAAATTGAATTCTTTACAATTTATAAAAAAATCGACTATTACGTTTAACACAGAAAACATAATGCGTCAAAGTAGTGCGACGGAAACACGCGGCATTTTCGCATGTACATACCACAGTATATCTGGCGGCATTATTTGCTGCACAATTTGTCACATGCCGTTCACTCTTCATATTTTTTGCTCGCAAGTGCATGCGGTAATAGCGTATGTGGCCGCTACTGTCGCATGGATGTTGCATGTCAGCACTAGGGAAGAATTCGCATGTCGTGTAGTCGGCATGTTTAAAGTATTTCACCATTCCGGAATATACACAAAACATGAGGCAATTTTTCATTTAGAAACAAAATATCTTCCGATATGGCCAGGACTCTCAAGCTAATGCCCACATTATGGGATGGAAATATATAGAGTATCTAACAGTTCGCCCAAACGAGTTGTAGCCTGTTCTTTTGTTTTTTTTGTCAGTGACTGACACTTTTGAAAAATTAAAGTTTCATCAGGAAATATAAAGCAAGGCTTGGTTTTTTTCGAAATAGACATTCTTAACTTTCGCTCATACAATGCATATGTTAATTCATGCGAAAGCTTGCACGTTTAATCCAGTCCAAGATACATGTAGTGCGGGCATGTAGCGCTTCAAGCATATTTACAATGCAGTAAGACAGGATTTTTAACTTCCCAGTGGAAGTTCTTCTTTTGATACCAAATCGTAAGAAGTATGATAAATAAAACCAATTGGCTAATGAGGTATCGCATCGATTTACATATGCATATGAAAGCAGTTTGCATGAATGTTGAAGTGATCAATTGACTTTAGATCTTTTCATTAAATGCTACAGAACATTGCTGTACCCCTATTGTATCCGCTGATGTAGTCACTTGGCTTGGCTAAGACGTTAACTGTATGGGCCAGGGCCTAAAACCTAGCTTTTCCAATCATTTGCCTTAGCGGAGTGGAAGGGACCTACAATTTTAAGCTGAATCCGAACGGCAAATTAGAGAAGCTTCTCATAACAATTGATATTCTTGAATTTTTTGTCAGTAGTTTGCAAGAGATGGGGCAGTGGAAAAACTTTTAGATGTTACTTTTCCACGGCGGTTGATTTCTCCCTTTTTCTCACATTTAATTTAAAAATCTATAACAGCATTCAAATGTGACAGAAGTTCTATGTTGTTGACTAAAATCCCCAATCGGTGAGTTTTCTACAATGCATATGCAAGGTGAAACTGAATAGATCTCAGATAAGTTTTTTTCTACGATAGTTGCCTACCAAACTACGACTTATAACTTCCCTCGATGAAATGCTTAGCGGTGGTATTATGGTGAACAGGGGTCAGTGGTCTAAAGCTCCGGTTCTACACTTGATTGTTTGAAATTTTATTTGACTTCATTGAGAAGATAAGTTTTGGGATGTTAAGGTCAAATTATTATTATTATTATACACAAGAAACAAACATTGTAATGCCAAACATTTTATACATTATCCATATTATTGTTATTTCGAATTTTTTTTAATGTTTGTTAAAAAGAACCCAAATAACTGAATTCTGAATTGAAGTTTGCAAGAAGTGTTGGCAATGATACAAGAATTTAAGTTTTTTAATCAAAATAAACAATTGTTACATCCATAAGAACCATAGTTGTTGCACCAAGAACAAGTTGCAAGAAAAACTTAAAAATCTATACGTATTCTCACGTCAAGGATTAAAAGTGTCAGACCCTTAAGAACAACAATTGTTGCACCAAAAATTAATTCTTGAACATAATCATAAATAATATGATAGAAGCAGAAATGTTATGCCTTTTAAAACCAAAATATTTGTAATAAAAAGAAATTGTCAACAAAAAATTTAAACGAAATTTACTAAAGCATATAGCAATTTTTACTGTGCATGCATCTATACTAATATTATATATTTATAGGCTTTAAAAAATAAATACCGTTTTTCATGTTTTTTGTATGGTAAAAAATTAAAATAAGAAAATATTCGTTTTCGAAAGTAAAACATCAAGGGGTTCACGCTCAAGCTCAATATAAGTTATGTACGTACTGGCTGTATTCAAATTCAATCCACAATCACATTACATGTTTTAACATGTAACGCATGCGTTGATCGATCAAAATCAATGCGTTTGCAATTTTTTTAAAAAAAAGTTTACAGTTAGGTACCCCATTTCAGTTCAAGGATAAGTGGTGCGTAGAACATACTTTTGATCATTTTAAATGATTGCACAGTCTCAAGAATAAAATCAAGGAAAAACGGTTACACATGCAACGAAACAAGCACTCACATTTAGATACTTGATACTTGAAATGAGCAACAATTGATTGTTGAACTTAAAATACGATTTTTGCAAAGAAAACATAAATAAAAACATATTTAATCAAACAAAGTTATTCTTGATCAAACAATGTTGCATTTCCGATTACACTGAAAAATGAGAAAATAATGATAAAGAGTACCTATATCGTTCTTAAGCTAACTGACTTGCCAGAAGAACAATTTGCTCACGCAACAAATTATAGCAGACGGTTTTTAGTAACCAACATTTTTAGTTTAACATTGCTGCTTTCTGAATGTAGGTATGTTCATTTTGTACCCTAGCGTTAGGATATTTTAATTTTGATTCAACTTTTGTAACATGCCTTAATAATGATCGTAGACCCTTAAACGTTATTATATTTGTGATCAGCAAAGAAAATTATGTCGATCTAACCATGTCTGTCCGTCCGTCACCAATCTTTAGGACCTAAAATTCGAGCTAGAAAGCTGAAATGCGGAACATTTGTACACCCTCTAGAAGCACGAAATTATCAAGTGTAAGGATTTTTAAAATCCAACCATCATTAAAAAAAAAAAAACTATTTATCGAAGAAGAGGAAGATGGAAGCGAAGGTCGTGTCCTTTCCAAAGTATTTAGACAAAGTCTTTCTAACGGATCCGCCCATATAAAGTAAGGGTTTTCAAATTCAATATTCATTTTTTCATTTCAGAAAAGTCGCACCTAAGTTATGTTTTATGTTATGTTTTAGAACTTTATTATTTGCACCAATGGAAAAAAACGCATTCAGCAGAAAGGTAAATTCATACTGAAAAAAGCAAAAGGAATTGCAATTTGATAAAATGCACATAAAGGTAGTTTACTCTCTTTTTCCCATATCATGCAAAATTGTACGCATTTTATCGGTTCATTTGAATAGTCGCACCGGTTAAATTGTTAAGTTAGCAACAAGTGTTCCGACAAAGGCCGTTGAAAATATAATTTGGAAGTCTGACTAGTATTTTTATACCCTATTCTAAGGGTATATTAATTTTGACGCATAATTTGTAACATACCTTAATATTGCCCGTAGACCCCTAAAAGTTACTATATTTATGATCAGCATCGATAGTAATGTCGATCTAGCCATGTCCGTCCGTCCGTCCGTCCGTCGGCAAAAATTAGGCCTTTAAACTGGGTCTAGAGGGCTGAAATTTTAACCATATACTCTCTAGGGTCCCGAAATAATCAAGTTTACGAATTTTTGAAATCCGCCCACAGACACGCCCACAAACTCAAAAAAACAAAATTTTCGAAAAAATCGAATTTTGAGCTAGAAAGCTGAAAATTTATATATATGATTTATGACTCCTAATACTGCTCGGGAGATAAAATTTTCAAAATCCGCCCACTGACACGCCCACAATTAAATAAAACAATTTTATTGAAAAACCAAAATTTGAGCTAGTGAGCTGAAATTTATAATATATACTTTCTAAGGGCCTTTTAATCTCATGTGTAAATATTTTCAAAATCCGTCTACTGACACGCCCACGCCCGTCTATGCTCATGTGTTAATTTTGTTTAAATCCGGTTACTGACACGCCCACAATTAAATAAAATAATTTTATTTAAAAACCAAAGTTTGAGCTAGGCAGCGTTTTTTTTACAAAAGCTTCGTTTTTGTTTGATAAAATCCTGTAAATGTTTTATAACAAAATATGTAGAGCGTTCTTAACAATTCAACCATACTTAGACTTTTGTCACGTCCACTTATGAGGGATAGGAATAAGAATAGGGTATCCAACAGTTCGCCTAAGCAGACTGTAGCCCGCCCCTATGTTTTCAATGAATTTTATTAAAATTGACCGAAAGAAGGGGTTGCAGAAAGGGCTAAAGTTGAAGTTTACCTTTTGGAGGGCTTTTCAAACCGTGAAATAGCCATTAAAATTGGTCAAATTGAATACCTTATAAGTAATTTTGTGAAAAAGCGTGCATCCTATGGACGAAATTACAAAGGAAACATCACAAAAGTTTAAACGCCACAAGACAAGCGAAAAATTCAAAGAAGAGCTTCTAATTCCACTCAATCCACAAACAAAATAAGAGAATTTGCTGGGGTTTCTTGTAGTAAATTCACTGTGCATCGTGTTATTGTCGTTTTCGACAAAAACGTAGTTTTTCGATTAATTTTTGACTATACTGTGGACTTTCCTTATGTTTCCAATGCTCTTGGCAACATCAATCAAAGGCCTTGCGTTCACTTGCGGGAACTCTGGTTTTGGAAATCTACTTGATTTTGTTTTTGTTTAAAAATCGATAAAAGTAAAACTGAAATTTGTTGCCACCTGATTTATTAAGAATGGTTGGATATGAGAGCCGCAAAAGGCTCAGTAACATATCTTATTCTGAGTTCTATTTGTTTCTGCTTAACTTTTTAAGAAATGAAATTTGCCGTTGTGTAATTGATATGTGCGCTAATTCTGCAACAGTCCGCATATCACACAAGTCTAACCCAACCATATTCAATGATTTTCCCTGATTATTTTCTAGCCACCGAGTTGAAAGACGTGAAACGGAAAGAGATGAGCACTGTGCAGATGACGAATTTGTATTATTACTAGCATGCCACAAAGAACAAGTTTTTTTTGGTCTCACTGAATTATCTACTCCTTCTGGATTTCAATGAAACATCGAAAATTGTCTTCTGCTATTGAGTATTGTGTGTTGAAATCTGAACAGGGAAAATGAAATAACAAAAAAAAAAGAGCCTTTTTCATATGACTTTGACAAGCAGTCCGATGTTAGACTTTTTGGGTGTTATTGTATTTGAGTGGATAATGAAATCAGGAACCGAAAATAAGTCCAAAGGAATACTCCGACTGGTCCCATAGAACATTTTAGAAGTTTTTTTTTCTGTCCGGAAGACTACAATATTACTCCGAGTGGACCAATGGAAAACGACATTAAATACATTTTTCAAATATATATCAAACAAAAAAAAACAAATATCATATTACTCGCAGGCGTCAGGAAGTAATCTGTGATTTTATACAACTTCGCGTTTCAACGCCGTATCGAAGTGTAATACAATGCGCCTTTAAAACTTGTTCTGTGTGGCGAAGCCTTAAATCTAAAAAATCTTATTCTAAAAAATGTTTTAGCTATATAATTGCTGGTCATTATAAAAATACCTACAGAGTGGCCACAATTAAATAATTAAATTTTTGTGGAGCACTTCCAACTTGGTTTCAATACACATTTGCTGCCTTAACATCTGCTTGTTGGCCCATTTTAAATAAGAAAAGAAGTACCCACAACAAGTGAATTTTAATTGAGATTTACTCAAACTTTATATAAACATGTGTAATGTATGCAAAGCTACAAAGCTATACAAATATTAGGCCTTAACGCTAAAACCTAGCCTCTCCAACCATTTTCCTGTGTGAAGTGGAAGGGACCTATAATTGTATGCCGAATCCGAACGGCAAATTTAAGAAGCTTCTCATGACAATAAAAGGTACTCTTGCAACGTCGTTAGTTTACCATTTTTGTAAAAGTGTAAGTTTACGACGAAAGTTTAATGAACACCATTTAAAACTGCTTTCGTAAATGATGATTATCCAATCAGCTTTCAGCTGACAGAGACAAAAAGCTAACCACGCTTGCCATCTAGATTAACACACCAAACTCATGTTAATTGTTTGACAGTTAATTTACCACAACGTAAACTTAGACGGTTTTACGACGTTTACACACCTTTTTTACTAAATTTTGCAATCGCTTGGGAGTGTTTGGTTTTCTAAATTCATATTTTTGACCAGAATATGCAGAAACGTAAGGCGCCGTCTTGAATTTAGGAAATTTCTTTTTCTTTGGCTTATGCAACTTTCTACGACCATTATTTTCGACTTCAAAATCCTGCATTATCTCGCATCTTGACTATAAATCGAACCACCCTGTCATTTTTTTTTTGTTTTAAGGTCAATTTTATCAGGATTCATTTAAGGGAACTCTGCCGGGAGTTTGCAAAATGATCGCTCTTTTCCAGATATAATTATAAACAACTTTTGTTGTTAATATCTGCAACAAATAGATAAATGCCCGATAGCTTAATGCATATAATATATGCTTTAGGCAGAATTGACAGTTCACTTAGAACGAGCAAAAGAAAAACGTATTTTATTTGTTTGTGTTTGTTCGAACTCTTATACATTCAATTTACTTCAGTTATCAGTTTGAACTCTTACCACCAATATTTTAAAACGAGATGATGGAAATGTAAGTGGAACTATCGTTTTATAAGTATCTACCTACATGAAAACAACATACATAATTCAGTGATAAATTGGGTGACTGTTGCTTTTTAATTGTTCAAACGTCAACGTGACAAATATGCAATATATGAAAAATGTTCTAAAATTTGAGTTAAATAAATTTTGATAGAAAGTAACATGGAAAAATATTTGTCGTAAGAAATCAAATGTCTGTGAATACACAGGGAAGAGTTATCGTGTTTATTTGGCAAATTGTTTGGAGAAAATATAACGCAATGTTTCTAAGATCAATAAACCTAGTTTGTTAATTAACTTTTCGTTGTGTTATTTCTTATTTAAATTTAATAAACGGTTCGTTGGCTCCACGAACTCGTACATCAAATTAAACAAAGTGCTCGTCGATTCAGCAAACAGTTGGCTCAACGAACTCGCACCCTCACACAAAATTATGAACTATTCGTTGAAATAAGCAATCATTTGTTAAATTTAAAGTACAATACACAAAACTAACCGAAGGGGAATTGTTCAAATATTTTGTATACATGAGTATACTTAAGAGAAAGATCTTGCAATCGTATTGAAGTTTTGAACTCAATTCCTTAATGCCCGTGCCGTGTATTACGTTATAACAGTGCTAATCGAACGTGCACGTGCGACATATATAAGCAAAAAACTGAGTATTTGGTAAAAGGACTATGGATAAGTCCAAAGAAGTCCCAATTTTCCCCACTGGTCCGTGATCCCGTGCGCCGGGCACTGTTTTCCTAAAGGAATTTACTTCAAATTTCGTATTTGGGATTTCTGGGCTAATATCTCGATGTTTTTTGGTCTATCTTTTTAAATAACGTCTCCTCCATTCAACTGGTTTTTAATCCAGTGATGACTTTTATTTGTTTTGTATAAATAGGATGTGAGTGAAAAGATGCCGTACGCAGTATTTCCCCAAGGGACTCGAATAATGGTACTTTAGCACAATGGTATTTCAAATAACTCCAAATCAGATAATAGCGCTTTTTCTCTGATTCATACTGACCTATTCCAGAGATATTCGAATGAATAGAGAAGTGATTCCCAAGTGCGAAAAGTTCAAATATCTGATCTGGTTTTATCTAGTATCTGATAATATGATCAAAAGCGAAGCAACCTGTGATGACATCAATCATCGCGTAAGTTTGTGGTGGATGAAATTGCCGGGATCCTAACTCAGAGAATGTGTATAAACCTCAATCGGCTTAGTTGGTACTATTATGTTCAAGGAAATATCCAATAAACCTCGTTAAAAAAGCAATATCAATCAAAGTTCCTATTCAATCGCGCAGAAAAGGCAGGCCTACAAATTTTTGGAACAAATACAAGAACACTAGCATTTGATTGGAATCAGTAAAATGATGGAAAACTGGAAAGCTTGCCGATGATTCTTGAAGTAAGACCGGCGAACCCAACAGGCGGACCAGTTAGGACTCAGTGAAGTGGGTGGGTTATGATATGACTCTTTTTTAGTTCAAAAGGCTTCAATTAAATACATTTTCAGTTGTGTTTTCCACAAATATATGTGGATTTAAACATCAATAAAACTCGATACACATCGATTTAGCTTCGAGAAAAACTTATTATTCAATGAAAGATACGACTCGCTGGTATTCTACGATGAAGTGAAACGCATTCGCATTATTGCTACCTGGACGATTCAGTTTTGCGCATTCTACGATGCAAACCTAAAAATACTAGTTTCTCTCTTTCCCTATCGTGTTCTACGATAACAGGGGATATTTCAAAACTTGGTTCAGTGATTACGAAGAATTTGACATTTTAGCTTAGAACTACGCCAGTCTCCGCGAGACATAGTTTCAGGCAAGACTCAAGTCCTGACATAAATGTGTTTAGTGTAGGCCGCACTTTCAGGACTCCACATAAGTCCGCACATTTCAGTAAGACTTTGTTTTCCGACTTCTCTGCGGACATGAACCCTGACTGAAGTTTTGATATTTGAGGCATGACACAACAGCTTTTGAAAATCTTATTCCTTTGTTTTGATTGTTCTAGTGAATCCTCACCCACAATGTGTCTTCTTTTATTTTTGATGTTTTACATTTTTTTATTCACTTAATGCCCAAAATACAATCACGTTTTGGCGCGCGCGTTGCTTTCGTTACGTCCAAAAGCTTTGCGTGAAGTTTGACCTTTAACTGAAACAAAAAATTTAAATATTATTAAAGACACGAATCCTCCAAGAAAAAGCTTGACACACGGTGCCTTTCAGCAACGTTACGAAACATTACGTTCTGGTGTTACGAATGCCATTTTGTAGTTGAAACAGAATGCTTCTTTGTGATAGACTAATAGGTTTCAGTGACTCCGTATAGAGTTTCCCGGGTGACTGTCAAAATATTATTAATAATCAATAGTTGCTCGATATATTTTCAGGAAAATGGATTCATTTAAATATGCCAAGAAGTTGGAAGCAGTAAGTGGCGAAGAATGAGCTGTGGCTTCGTGGGAGTAAAGAGTTAAAGGCAGTCTTCTTGAAGATAAAGGTAATCCAAATACCAAAATAAAGAGCAAATTCTCATAATTTTTCAAACGGCTGGTCAATGAATTTGACAAACACCTATATGGACCCGATAATCATCACGTAGATTGACATCGAACGTATGTATATTACTCAAGAAACTGATGCCGTCCAAGAGAAACGACCTGGTGATATAAATGCTCATTGTACAATTCGCTTTCTGTTTGACTACCTGCCATTGCATTTCAATTTGGACCTAAGTTTGGCGCGTTTGCTGAGAGTGCATACTCAGACTCGTCCAGTAATCATATCAGGCCTTTGGTAATTTAATAAGGCACATAAATTATAAGAAAATTTAAACTTATTTCGGCAAACCGAGTGTGTTTGCTCTCTCTCGGGTAGTTCTATCGATTAAGGGGCCTGAGTACCTTGATTTCGATGAGCTAATTGATCCGAAGCACATAGGGGTATTTGCATCCAAAAAGTGCTCAAAACTCAATTTTGAGAAGTAATTTTGGTCCTAGCTGTTGTTAATCAATGTACCGAAGTTGTTTTTAATTTTTGTGCACACACTTTGACACAACATCAGTTGAAAGTCATTGATCGAAAGCTCGATTAAAGTTTTTAAGTATGAAGAGTTCAGCTGCAGGTGTGTACTTTATTTTAAAGCTATATTTATGATCAATGAAGCCTTAATTAATATAATATTAAAATGTATTCATGTAAGTGCACAATTTTTTCTATTAATATTTTTAAATTTAAACCCTTTTTTATATAATTCGATGTAATTCGGTAACCTTTTTAAAAATCATCTTGTAGAAAAATTTCTAAAAGTAATTAAAAACATAGGGACGGGCTACAGTCCGCTTGGGCGAACTGTTGGATACCCTATTCTTATTCCTATCCCTCATAAGTGGGCGTGACAAAAGTCTAAGTATGGTTGAATTGTTAAGAACGCTCTACATATTTTGTTATATAACATTTAAAGGATTTTATCAAAAAAAAACGCTCCCTAGCTCAAACTTGGGTGTTTCAATAAAATTGTTTTATTTAATTGTGGGCGTGTCAGTAGGCGGATTTAAAAAAAATTAACACATGAGCATAAAGGGCCACTAGAGAGTATATGTTATAAATTTCAGCTCCCTAGCTCACTTTGAATTTTCAAAAAAAAAAAAAAAAAATTGTGGGCGTGCCAGTGGACGGATTTTGAAAATATTTACACATGAGAATAAAGGGCCCATAGAGAGTATATATAATAAATTTCAGCTCCCTAGCTCAAGCTTTGGATTTTCAAAAAAAATGTTTTATTTATTTGTGGGCGTGTCAGTGGGCGGATTTCGAAAATATTTATACATGAGCTTAAAGGGCCCCTAGAGAGTATATATTAAAAATTTCTCCTCCCAAGCTCAAACTTCGCATTTTCAAAAAAAATGTTTTATTTATTTGTGGGCGTGTCAGTGGGCGGATTTTGAAAATATATATACATGAGCTTAAAGGGCCCCTAGAGAGTATATATTATAAATTTCAGCTCCCTAGCTCAAACTTTGGATTTAAAAAAAAATTGTTTTATTTATTTGTGGGCGTGTCAGTGGGCGGATTTTGAAAATATTTATACATGAGCTTAAAGGGCCCCTAGAGAGTATATATTATAAATTTCAGCTCCCTAGCTCAAATTTTGGTTTTTCAATAAAATTGTTTTATTTTTTTGTGGGCGTGGCAGTGGGCGGATTTTGAAAATTTTATATCCCGAGCAGTTTTAGGAGTCATAGATCATATATAAAAAATTTCAGCTTCCTAGCTCAAAATTCGATTTTTTCCAAAATTTTGTTTTTTTGAGTTTGTGGGCGTGTCTGTGGGCGGATTTCAAAAATTCGTAAACTTGATTATTTCGGGACCCTAGAGAGTATATGGTTAAAATTTCAGCTCTCTAGGTCCAGTTTAAAGGCCTAATTTTTGCCGACGGACGGACGGACGGACGGACGGACGGACATGGCTAGATCGACATTACTATCGATGCTGATCATAAATATAGTAACTTTTAGGGGTCTACGGGCAATATTAAGGTATGTTACAAACTATGCGTCAAAATTAATATACCCCTAGAATAGGGTATAAAAAATGCTGCCCCTAACTGCCCATCGTAATTTTATTCTCCGTTATGTGTGCGTTTATGAAAAATTATAAATTATTTGATAAAAAAATAATAAATTCTTTTGCGTAAAGTGTAGTCTGGCTTGTGCATTCTACATAACGGCGGGGACGTCGCCAATGCTCACGAGCTCCTTCGTTTTAGTACCGCAATAGCGGAAAATGATAAATTTGACACGGAAAAGCAATTTGCCGAATTTTGGTGGCTTTTTGAGGGGGGAGGGGTCAATATGCCCTCCCAAGATGGTGCGTTACTCTAGGTACCATCCTCGTAGTTTAAAAGGTAGACTAAGTTAGCTAGGGCGTTTCTGGGAGACACCGGGCTCGTCAACTTGTGGTGGTACTTCCGGGAGTCAGTCAGCTCACGGCGGCGAGTAACCATTTCTTGCATAAGGTAACGAGTGCTCAGAATCCCAATTATAGTTAGAATACGTTAAGTAGTTTAAGTAAGTAGAATAGGTAGTTTTTAATTTGTTTTAATTTGTTTTATGTAATATATAAAATTTAAATAATGATGCCGAGTTTGAAAAATTTTCACGATGAATATTTATATAAAATTAGACCGTAAAATAGTTTTAAGGCCAAAAGGCAATGATTATAATATATAGTTAGTTTCAGGGCGTCCGCATAAGGAACAATAATTTAAAATAAGTATCCTGTTAATTTTAAGTTAGATTTAATCACTTTTGTCTAGTATGTTACTTGATATTAAACAAATGAATTTGAAAGTAGGAAAAGGCTACAGATCGCATGGGCTTTGTTATTACGTTTCTTACTTTTTTAAAGGAATTTATCGCAAAACCAATATTTTTGTCAAAAACGCAAACAACTTTGTATGGACGAATTGTTTAGAACGATTTTATTTACATATTTTGCAATAAACACGATTCAACAAAACGTTTTTTTTTGAATAGTGGACATTTTTCAGTAGGCGGATTTGAAAAATCTTTACACATCGATTCATACATGCTAAATGTTGATATCGGGTAACATTTCAATTTTTGTTGACATCAATTCACCGGTTTTTGAGATAATGTTGGATATCTTGCCACTGGTTCCTCCAACCACAAAGTGTTTTTTTTTTTTTTTTCTTTTTTTTCATTTCATGATTACATTTTAATCAAATAACACTTTAATTAAATAATAACTCATGGTTAAACTTGTAGTTTATAGATATTAATAAATATTACATTAAAATGAATTAAATTTAAATTATGATATACTAAATTCTGTTAATTAATTACCAATGCATTACCCATAAAATGTTTGTTATTTATATTTATATTGTACATGGAATTGGAAATATAAAGAAATCTAAAAATCTAAATCTAAAGTACCGTTAATCGAGTCTTTTTAAAAAATTGAGTACGCCATCTCCTGAAATTTGCCTCAAGTATTCAAAATATCAAAACTAATCAAAATCGTTAGAGCCGTTTTTGAGAAAAGTTCCATTTAAAAAAAATAAAAAGACTGTTATATGAAAAAAAAAATAAAAAAAATTTGAATATGCAAATTTGATTTAAATGGTAGTATAAAATTGGGTGTACATTTTTATACAAATAATTTGACTCGTTTTTGAGATATTATCATTATTGTAAAGTATGATAATAAGTTTTTGGTACGCCATTTTCTTATTCACCTAAGTTATTTTATATGTATTTCAAAAATTATCGTTAGAGCCATTTCTGATAAAATCAGTGTTATAAAAACCAATTGTATAGTAGGAACCGTTTATTAAAATGATAAACTAGAAAAAAAGGCCGCGATATATAACCCTGCAAACCGCAACACACAGTTTGAAGTAAATCCGTCAACCCACTGTGGTTGGAGCCTCTGCTACAGAGAGACAGACAGACCGACCGACCCCTGATTTTTTTTTTGATTATTTTGTTTTCGATTTCTTATAGGACTATAAAAAGAGCCTCAAAAACAGCAAACAAAATAATTTGTTTGTTTTATAGAGCTCTTCAAAGTTGGTTTGTTGGTTATTTTCCATAAATGTCACTTGGTTATTGTTTTCGTAAATAAATTAAAATGCCAACAAATGCCAATTTTTGGGGTTTGAATAGAGCTACAAGCAATTTTTGATACTTCCAGGGCACAAATTACCAAGAAATTCGACCTTAACTATTTGTTAAGCCGTATGAAACATTGTAGCTGCTACTTTTTGCCCCTATTCGGAGATATTGTAATTTGTTTAATGCTAAAATTTTGTTCTAAGCAAACTTACTATTGGTTTATTTGAGTTATTTCATTTCTCAAAAGTTCTAAGAACATAAAACTTAATTCTTGTATCAAGTACACGGAGTTTTTTTTTATTATCTTAATTATTAAACTAATCCATCCACTTCCACGCGCCACTCTGGTCCAAAATCACTTTTCTCGATTCAAAAATCATAAATTTTTTTTCATAGGAATAAAGATAGGGCTGTAATTTTGTTGCTTGGTGGAAACTCCTATGGCTGTAAAAATGTTAAATTTCAAAAAAAATTACCACACAGGGTGTTTCAGAATCTTTGGCTGTAATAAGATATTCTCAGAAAAAGGAGTTAAGAGAATGTTTTACGTTAAAGACAGCCCCAAGTATTGCGGATCTTGTAATAAAAAAAAGTTTATGACTTTATCAACGACCATACCACGTCAAGTAAATCGGTTCTTGTAGGCCGAAAGGCAATAATTATAAGGTTATAGTTAAGCTTAGAGCGTCTGCATAAGGACCAATAAATAAGAATAAGTATCCTGTTAATTTTTAGTTAGATTTAATGATTTTTGTGTAGTATGTAAGTAGATATATAATAATGAATAAAAAATTAATTTCAAAGTAATCGGTTCTCGTCAGATCACCGCAGTTGAACAACGTTGGGCGCGGTTAGTACGTAGATGGAGGACACTTTGAGAACAACCGCGTGTTGTTGACCAGTCCCATCTACAGAGTAGAGGTTGATAATACATACCTAACCTAACCTTATTAGTGTTAGTATGGTGTTTCAAAATAAAATTGATCACAATAGTGGATGGATAAAGTTAACGAACCCATTTTTATTTTTTGGCGTATCAGAGTATCTTATAAACTATTTCAGTGATACATTTTACGTTAAATAGGAAAATGGTAAACGGACCAAAATATTAATAAAATAAAATTAACTAGGAAAATATATATATTTATAAAATAAAATTAAATTAAAATGTATAATTGTAAAACAGACATATTATGTATTCTATTTTATTTTATATATGTTTAATTATAGTTGATTTTATTTTATTAATAGCCGTTTTTAATTATGACTTATGATCTTTATAGATCTGTCGACGATAACAAAACAGTATGGATCATCGTACACTTGCACATAAAAATTTTCAATTTGAAATCTAACAAGGAGTAACCATAAAATGTCCATAAAAATAAAGTTGCACTCTTTCATCCTTTCAACATTTTTCAAGTCAATTCAGTACATGGATTGAATTTGACTGAAAAACCTTTTTATTTTATTTGATAATGGTTCATAGTCTTAAGAAGCAAGGAAAAACACGCAGTATGCTCATTTCATGGAATGAAAAATTGTCTAATAATGTTTGGATTTTTGGATTGATTTCAATTTCGGGAAAAAAATAGGGTCACAGCGGGTTTTTTTAAAAATGCATCTGTATATCAGAATTTTCCGCATCAGTATGAAATTTGTACTCAAATAATAATTATTGATTATGTTCAAAATTTCTGATTTTAGTTTTAAGCCGAAGTAGTACCAAAATAATTTTCGATGAATTTAGAAAGGTAACTCTGACAATTTTTAAATACAACCCCCAAACGACACATAGCCCCAGGCCAAGATATACAGAAAACAAGGTAATATATTGCGCATTTCCTTATCCTATCTCTTTCTTTTATGTGACGTCACGAGGAATCTACATTGACTTACTTTTCGTTTAAGTATGCGCAAAAAAAAATGAAATGTTCTTCCCAAGGTCCTACACGGCAATTATGATATGGGTGGTGTAAATTTATTATAAATCATCAACAAGACAATCTTTTAAGCTTTCTTTATATACACTATCAGTTCTGTGTCGTGGAGTGCTTAAAGCAAGCAACTATCACGAGCAGTAATTTGCCGGCACTAAAAGTTCTCCCACAGTCTCATCATTTAGTGCAGGTGTTAGTAAGGACAAAACAATTAAAAATGCAATAAATATGTACCTATAAAATACTAACACAAACACAAATCATGCAAATAAATTAAGACATTAAGGTATTATTGCGCAAAATATTTTTCAGCTTAATTTTACTAATATGCAAGTCAATCACATGATCATTTATATTATAGATTCTACTCATGCGACTAATAGGCTCATGCCTCCCATAATTCGTTCTATGATGGGGGCTAAACAATAAATCAACACTACGTAAATTATGGGCACCACACCGAAAATTAAAATAGTGCAATAACAGCTCTTGGGGAATGCAATAAGGATGTTTCCTAACATCCACAAGCTTCTTAAAATTTTGGCGACACTACCGGTTTCAACATTTACACCGGAAAGAACATTTTCGACAATGAAACGTCTAAAAACTTATCTAAGAAATTCTACCGGTGAAGAAAAATTAACAGGATTGGCGTTAACCCATTAACTCCCAAGGGTATTTAATATTGTAAAAGTCATATTTTTATTGTTTTTTCTCTTTATTTAGGTTAAAATAAGAATATATATACAAACAAAATTATTGGAAAAAATGTATGTGGTTGGTAACAGAGGTGTACTTTATATAGTACAACGGGATCATACATAGTATTTTAAATTTAGTTCAGGTGAAAGTTTTTAAAACAGCCCTTATTTATGCACAGGGTAACATTGCACATTTCGCAGCACCATTTGGATCGTAGATGGCACTGTCGACATCTGAGTTGATTGGATAATATTTTGGGAAAATGGTGTCCTGGAATCTGCGCAATGCTTCGCTTGACAGTTAATTTAGGTTGCATTTTTCCTGCATTTAGAGTGTGAAACCTTAAGTAGTGAGGTGTGATTGCCTGGTAAATTCGAGTAGATCACCCTTATAATTATTAGTCAGCTTATGGAGCCAGGCATTGGAAACAGTGGATGAAACCATGGATGTGAAAATGTTCCACCACCACTTTTTGCCTCGAATTTCGATTGAATAAGTATTTATGAATTGGTCATGGAGGTCGACACCACCCATATTTATGTTATAATTCTTGACCAAAAGAGGCTGGGGTATATTGACTTTTTTCTGTTGCTCCTTGCTCCACCTTCTGACAATATCACACGGTTCGATCACATCGTAATTTGTGGCTATTGTAACGATGTTGTTTTCCTTCCATTTTACAAATAACAATTTATGGGTAGAATCAAATTGGTAGTCAAAACTACCTCTTATATGTTTTTGAAAGTCCTTGTTGTTTGGTAAAGGATATTTTTTAAGTCGGTTGTCACCAGCCGTTGCCGTTGCTCTAAAGCCTTTATCTTTTAAGATTTTTATGAGCTCATAGCTTGTAAAGAAGTTGTCAAAAAAGATCACATGGTCACTTGGACATTCTATGTTCTTGAGGAAGTCTAGAACCACTCTTGAACCTAGTGGGAGGCTTTTCATTGAAGGTTTCACATTTTTAGCTACACAGTAGGTGTCAAATTCGTATAAATATCCATCTTTGCTGCAAAGCATCCAATTTTTGAAGCCAAATCTCACTGGCTTTCCCCTTATGAACTGCTTTGCAGAATGACGACCGAAGTACTTCACCATAGACTCGTCTATAGATAAGTGCTCATGCATATAGCTCCAATGTTGAAATTTTGAACACAAAAGTTGACTGAGCGATCGAAGTTTTGCCATTTTGTCATTTGCGTCGAGGTGATCATTATCAGCAAAATGTATAAACCTTTAAATTTCTTGAAATCTATTTCTTGACATACTATTGGCAACAATGGGCACTTGTGTATCAGGCGACTGTTTCCAGTACATGGTTTCTCTTGCCTCAGAATTATATCCCGAAAACAGTAATATTTCAATAAAAACTTTCAAATCCTCGTCGTTGAAAGAAAAGTTGTGTTGGTTTTTTTGCCCTGCATACAACATAGTTTGACTTACAATTAGTTGTCTTACCTCGGAATCAAACAATTTTTCAAAAATTTCAATTTCATTGAGGCCGAATAAATCTGACGTGCAGTTTTGGATTCTACTCAAAAAATGTTCAGTCCGTTGAAACTCGGTTGAGGAAATTGATTTTGTCCATACCGGTGGAGCAAATGACTTCTTTAACTCTGATAGTGGGATGTCATCATCGCTGTCGAATCCATCGTCGTCAGAGGCTAAATAAGCATCCACAAAAACCTCAACTTCACCGGGAACACCAAGTGGCAATTCCGTTGTTCTCATATTATCCTCGTCCAAATCCTCTTCATCCGTCACGTAGTCCACCGGTGGAGGAATCATGACGATATCAGCGTTGACGGCATGTGTACTACTATGAAGTTCTTCCAAAGCAGTCAAGATTTTGGAAACGTTTTCCATAAAAAATTTTGACAGGGATAGCTTGAAAATTCATTCTGATCACTAGAAAAAAAATGCGTGCATGATCCGATTGTACTTTTAAAAGTACATCAAACTTTGGCTTTGCTTACCTCCGTGTATATATGCAAAAATATAAAGGGGCTTGTATACTTGTTCACTTTAGGTTTTTTTTAAATAAAAATCAAAACAAAAAATTAAATATTTCGTAAATTGAAGTTTTTATGACCACAAATGTTTCTGAAGGGAACAAAAGCAGAAATGTTTCAGAATGCTTTCCACGAAAAGACAGTTGGACAACAGCCAACTGTGATTAAAAAATTCAAAAGTACCTCAAAAAATTCAAATAATATTGACTTTTGTGAAAGCAAATTCAAAAGATAATTTTTATTTCATGGCATGCTGTTAAATGACCATTTCAAAAATTAATTTTACTGTACTTTAAAAAGTACAATGGGAGGGAAATGTCAATTCATCGACAAATTGAGATTGACACTGAGGCCCCTATTGCGAGTGGCGATTACTGATAGATGAGCGACATTTATCTATTGTCAATCGTCGATTGTAGATTTTGGTATTGCGAATGGCAATCGTGATTGACATTTGTCGTTTGTCTATCGTCGATTGCAGATTTTGGTATTGTGAATGGCAATTGTGATTGAAATTTGTCGATTTGACAATCGCTTGTTGTCGTTTAAAATTTTCTGATCGACTGTGTGAAAACGAAAACAAAAATATTGTTTGCAAACATGTAAGTTGTTTAAATACAATTAAAGTCCATATTCTTCTTAATAACACGAATAATTATAGGTCGAAGGTAGTCAGCAACAAAAAACAGCTCGAGCAATTGGTGAAATATATGGAAGAAAACCCAAATATTGCTAAAGGAATTTGTGCTAAGACTCCTGCCAAGAAAAGATGGGAGCGGTTTGCCGTACATCTAAATAGTTTAGGACCACCCACACGTACCTGGGAAAACAGGTTGTAGTCCAAACAAAAAAGTGGATGAAGAATGGCTGAAGCTGCTAGCAATGCAAACGAGCGCACAACAAACTTTTCATAGCGATATAATGGATACAATGCGGGACATAAGAACTAGCACCAAGAATATGGAATCGCATATCAAGAGACAATATTATATGCAGAAAGATTACAACAAGGAGTTGCTGGCTATAAAAAAAAGAAAAACTTAAAACGTACAAAGATGAGGTCAAAAACCGCCAAAGAGACAGATCAATTAAATTGCAATTGAAGAAACAAACATTGGGGTTACAAAAGGAACTCCGTTACAACAGTTCCTAAACTTAATAATTAAAAAGGACTGTTGTTTTATTGAATTTGATACCTACCTACTGTTATTTCAAACAGACTTTGTGTTCTTATATTATTTTACCGTGCGTACCTAATTTATTTTTTTATCATATATATCAATGTCATTTGAAATAAAGAAGAGACTGTTTTACTTTTTTAATGAAATCTTTATTGTTGCAAACATCTAAGAATTTGGTTTCTGATGGCCTCAGGTTCACAAATTCCCGACATTTCTTCACTAACAATATGTGCTCCACTTGATTGTTCACCCTCATCAACGTTAATATCTTCAGGTGTATATTCATCGAGAACTGGGACATTATAAGATATGCAAATGTTATGCAAAGCTGCACAAACATTTGTAATCTGTATAGCTTTTTTAGGACTATAATGCAGTTCTCGTGCTCTTAATAGACACCTAAATCTATTTTTTAAGATACCTATAGTGCGAATTTATTTGTTTTGAATTTTTGACGTTAGCTACTGTCAAGAAACTCTCAAAGCATTTCGTAATTCACAGTAACCCAGATCTTATTCACAATAACTCAAACTTCTGTCGATTGTGTTACACAATACCAACACGAAAATTAATCGACACAATCGACAATTGTCGTGTCGATTGCCAATCGACACTCGCAATAGGGGCCTGAGGAAGTTTTAGATATATTTGCAGCGCAGCAGGCCCGAAGATTAAATTTAATTTTATAAAAATGATTCCTACCTACATGTTATGTGATACTTTATGTAATAATAAAATCTTAAAGAATGATGATATTATGTCCCTAATAAATAAAAACTTAAAATTATTTAAAAAAATATTGTAAAAATCTTTTAGTTTTTCAAATTTGTTTGAGAATTTTCTTGGAAAAACTAAGTACGCAATAGTATTTTATTAGCAATAGTCTACCTAGGAAAAAACAATATTAAATATCGTTAAAGCGGTTTTTTTTTGAATTTTTGAAAAATATTATGCAATTTTTTGAGTATTTCAATACAAAGAAATCTGTAGTTTTCAGCTGGAAAAACATCTGTAAAAATTCAATATACCCGTTTCCAGCATATTCAAAAAACCAAAAAAGTTATGTATGAATTTGATCATAAAAGCCTTCCTAAATTTTAAAATTAATTGAAATCGGTTTTGTTGTTAGCGAGAAATTGTGATGTTAAAAAATCGGTTCTAAAGGAGGTACCGTTTTAAGATAAATCTCGCAAAATCCATTCTTACCAAAAGATAGACTGTTTTATCTAAATCGTTAAGGCCGTTTTTAGAAAAATTAAGTTTTAACAAACCGTTTTTTATGACATATACCATTGTTTTAGAGCTAAAATTCCAATTTCAACAACGCCTAGTGCGAGACTACTAAATAAACACTATGAACCAAGTTTGCGAATTGGCCCATCCGCTTAGGCTGCAGATCTGCAAATAGGCAGACGGACGAACAGACATTTTTTTCTACTTCCCTATCATCGTAATGTCATGTTTAATTGTTATATCAATTTTTGTTTGCACCAATCCATAAAGTGCCTTTATACATCGTATAGTACCATTATCCCAATTAAAAATCGTGTGTTCGATTTTCGGCTGAAATGGGCTATATTAATTTTATTTATTACATCTATCATTCAGAAAGGTACACACTGATTGGTGTATGGAATAAATTTTTTTTTTTTTTTAAAGGTCTAAGAAAGTAGTGAGTATCAAAAAACAGTTATGCAGATTGGTCCAGTTGATGGAAGAGAACGAGGAACTCGCCAAGGGATGTTGTTCTAAAACTGTGGCAAATACCAAGTGGGAAGTCATTGCTGTGGAGTTGAATAGCTTAGGGCCTCCAGAGCGAACTTCAGAAAAGTGGCAGAGAGTATGGATCGTTTTAAAATGTGAAGTAAAAAAGAAGAAAACAGAAAACAAAATAGAAGTAACAGCGACTGGTGGGGGCCCAAACAGGCTTCACCAATTCAGTGATTTAGAAGAAGCTGTTGTAAGTTTATTCGGATTTAATACATGCGTTAATCCACCTGGAAGAGAATAAAAAGTTCTGTTGAGGTCATTTTGTAATTTTATTGATTTAGATTTTCTTTGAAAGTTCCTCAAAAAAAAAAAACATCTGTCAGACGCACATTCCCATTCAAAATTATAGAAATATTTTGAACGCATTCACAATAGCACAATTCATTTTCACAATACTGATTTTTGCTTCAGTTGATAAATTCTATCAATCGTCAATCGGTTGATAGTTGATCTTCGCAATAAGGCTGATTGTCTGGCTACGGCCTTGCATAGTTAGAAATAGTGATAACTAATTTATTGATCATAAATTGTGATCCTGATGAATAGCAAGATCATGTGTATTTGTTATAAAGCATATAAATTGGTGATCTGCGTATATCATTGGCGATAA
Organism: Portevinia maculata; assembly: GCA_949715645.1. Taxonomy (NCBI): domain Eukaryota; kingdom Metazoa; phylum Arthropoda; class Insecta; order Diptera; family Syrphidae; genus Portevinia; species Portevinia maculata. The sequence continues at coordinate 89,106,462 of OX454526.1, forward strand.
TAAAACACGGCTAATGTTATTACTGTTTATAGCACTATCTTTATTCGTTTTAAAGTTATAATTTTTACAATGAAGTCATTTTGAACTACATATAATAATATACATATATCGCACTCATTATACAATACTGTAGTAACTCAAAATTTCTCATATTTGAGATAGATCATTATTCAAACGTAAAACTCAATTCCCTACACGTCAATAAAACCGTCGTTAGCATAGTGCAAGAAAGAAAAGAGTTGGCAATATAAGTCATTCTTCATGGTTGACTGACTGTAAGAAACCCCCAACCAATATTGCATCATCTTTAGTTAGATCGACATTCGGCTAGGAAGGACATGCCACTTTTCTTTCTAGAGCGCATTATTTCCAGTTGCAACGTTTTTGCTGCGTCAGGTATGTAAAAATTAAACTATTAATTCAGTATAGTTGATTTAAACCCAAAGATGAAATTGGTGTATGTCTAGTTGCAACACTATTATTGATTCAAAAAAATTCAATTTAAAATAATATTTTTACTTGCGACATTCTTATTGGTTAAGTAAGTAATTTTAGACTTAATACAGTTTTGTTGAAGAATTTTTATTAGGTGTTTTTTTGTGATAAGTTGTTAACATTTAATGTGTAAACATGTAGGCTCGTCAGTGTTGCATGTGGAAATATCACAGAGGTTGTGGTTTTGATAAACAAGAGATTTGGGTATTGTATTGAAATAAAACCATGATATATATTTAATGTCAACGACAAAATTTATTTAATGTTTGACCGAACAAATAATTGGTTTGTGAAAGCTGAAGTAGGAGACGTACACCGTCGACTCAAGTGTGTCGATGTACCGGGAAAATATAGCATCGATTGTCGTTTAAGTGACATTCTTAAATCGGCCATCGGTTACCGAAGTACCTACAAATCGATATTTGTTCTCTTACCTTCAACTGATGTACCACAAAATACAAGCTATACAACCTCAATTATTCAAAACAAATCTACTTCCATACAACTTTCCGGTGTTTCGTAAGGACATAATAATCTCTAAAATTGAACATACATAATTAATAAAAAAAAAAAAAACAACGACACGCGGTTGTTCTCAAACGGTCACCCATCTACGTACTAACCGCGCCAAACGTCGTTTAATTGCGGTGATCTGTCGAGCAGCGATTAACTCACGTGGTAATGAAAATCTGACGATGACGAAATCTGACGATGATGGTGACGCTAGATATTTCCAACTAACCCCTACCGAGAAAAAATTAAAAAAATATATTTACACATCAACGAGAGCAAAAATGTTTACACATTAATAAAAAGATCCTCATTAGCTTATTTTTTTTAATAATTAAGAGTTACTACATTCTAGGTGATTATGTATGTACAATATGTAAGGTGTTTTACACAAAAAAATGTTTTGTTTTGTAGAATAAGTATGCATCGTGGGCGTTTGCTTGTTAAATTGGCGACAAAAAAAACGTCAAACAATCACTAGGAAAAGGAAAACGACAAATATGTTGAAGAAACATCGAGCTCTTTGAATTCTTCACCTTCATTATTGAAACTGGTAAGTACTTACAATGACTGGCCCCAGGATGAGGACAACGAAGCTGTAAAAGAACAACCGGTGTACTCGATATCTTCACCTTCTCCAATCAATCCAGTTCTCCAAGAAATTAATATGGACAGTGCACGAGTACTAGTAATGTTAAATCGACGACTGAATTCAACCAAAGGAAATATAACATTTCACCACTGTACACTGATCAGAGTTATTTTGATGATTCCGGACCCTAATTTTATACCTGGTACAAATAGTAAGCTAGACCGTTTACTTCAAGGTGGAGCAACAAAATTGTCGAGTAGTTCTTCGTCAAGTAGCTCTTCTTCAAGTAGCTCTACTTCCAGTGGCTCCACATCAAGTAACTCGGATAATGAAGCTAAAAATACACCCCTTGCTTCAACTGGTGGATCAGCAATTCAAACAGCCATAGAGCCAAATGTTGCTTCAACTGGTGGATCAGCAATTCAAACAGCCATAGAGCCAAATGTTGCTTCGGAAGTGCAGAACAACACCAAAGGTAGAATGAGGGTACGTAATGTAGGAAATTGGAAGATTAAAATAGCAAAAACACTTCGCAATACTGGTAAAGCATAGAAAACGGCGATTTAAAAACAAGTACCTGCAAAGATGATGGGTCCGACATGTGGCGAAAAATGCAGATTAAATTGCAGTTCAAAGATAAATGAGACATCAAGACAGGATATTTTCAACAATTATTGGAATTTGGGAGACTTACAAAAACAAAGAGAATTTATAGTTAGACATAATACAGACATTAAACCAAAATACAGACATCCACTCAAAAAAATATAATTCCCAGGGCATATTTTGATTCTTACTTCCGAGGTTTGAATGATTAATTTTAACGCAATAAAAGATTCAGACTAATGCAAAAAACTTTATAATATACTTAAGCTTATATTTTATATTTTTGTTCTCTTATATCCAATTTAGTGACTACATTATACTGTGCAATTACAACAGTAGAACTGAATAATTAATTAGAAGAAAAATGTTATGTTTTTGAAGGTTTATATTGATATTTTTTTTTTTTTTTTAAATAATTTGTTTCTTAGAAGGATAATTTTGTGTTTTTGAAGGTTTATTTTGTAATTTTTTTGTTGAATAAGTGTATGTACACAATGTTGAAATAAAATGTTATTTTCTTTTTTCATAAAAGTCTTGTCTTTATAAACTGGTTTTCTTTAAACTACAAATAAATTACAAATTGTTGTAACTTTAAAAAGTTTCTTGAAACCGTGGAGAAAAAGTGCACATAAAATCGTAGTAACTCAAAATTTGTCAAGAATAACTAAATAATTGAAAATAATCCATCTCTCTGAAAACTTTTTTGGGGGCAATACCCTCACTGAAAAATTGCAAATATATTTATTACCTGCAATATTTAAAATAATACGTAAATAGATAATTGCTTTATTTTTATTAACAATCCTAATAAATTATTAATTTCTTTTTTAATCAATAACAGGACGTGAGTTATCAGTTTTTCGCCGATTATGAAAAAAGTCACATTTTGAGTTACAACAGTATTGTATGTATTATTAGTGCGATATGTATATACGAACGGAAATGCGGGACACAACTTTATTGGACTTCTCTATGATCGTAATATCGTAACTCATACTCAGTTTGAGTTCGAAGTTTTGGCACGTTTGCAATATATTATTATGAATCCATAGGCCTTATTAAGCTAAACAAATATTCGTTAAAATAAAAATCCTGTTCGTTTAAACCAACAGTTTAACGTTTTGATAATAAAACAATTAGGTGTGCGCTGGAATTAAACAATGGTTCATAATAGCACATATAATACGAATAACACAAATCATGGAAAACTTAATTAAACGACATGAATTAATAAATAGATATGTTGACTCGACAAAGTCGTTTGGTCTACGAATTGGGTCTACGAGTTTATAACTTTGTTTGTAAACACAACAACAGGATTAAAGTTTCAATCTATAATCGTTATGAAGAATGGTTCATGACATGTTTTGAACACATAGGCCTTTTCCTCCGCAGCCCCTGACGAAGCGCATCGTATCGGTCCAATTTTGGCACACTATTTTGAAAATTTGGGGCTCTATCTCATCAAAAGAGCGCTAAATATTGTATCCCAAGGGTTGAATAATTTGCGGGTCAACAGAATACCACAAAGACTTTCCGAAAAGTCATCGAGTGGCGTCAAATCGCACGAACTCGATGCCCAATTCAAATGAATTGGAACCATACTCGCTCGGAACATTTTCAAGGAATCAGTGATCATTGTCCGGTAACGTTGGTAATTGACTGAAAGTCGAGCTACTGCCTCATTTTTGAAAAACTAACAACCGATGATTATACCGCCAGCGTTGTATTGCAGATCACACCAAACAGTGGACTTTTGACTTTTTAAGTTGCATGAGTCCCTTTTGTATTCGCCTCCTTCCATAACCGCCAATGTTCCTGTTTACAAACCCATTGAGCCAAAAGTACGCTTCGTCACTAAACACGATTTTATTTAAACAAAATAAGTGTCGGCTTCAAGGTACTCAAAAGCGCAACCTGCGAACTGCCGAGCAAGCCATGTTCTATTATCAAACAAGCAAACTGTCAGAAATGACAGTACAGTTTGAAATCCTCTAAATCAGTCTAAAAAAGACCTTTAATTACTTAACTTTTTCAGTTCAGTATATGTGTACACAATGATATATACACTGACCGAGGGATCTCAAATTCAAATAACGCCGAGTCCAATAACACCTTAAGTTGTTTTCTACTGCCCCTACTCTTGCGAAAGTCTGACAAACATTCAAGAGTATCTATCAATTGTCATATTCGCACATATAAATGGTTGGAGAAGACTGGGCTTATGCTCTGTTTCGGCCTTTAATGCTTACATTTTGTTTATTTTTTTAGATTCATATGAAGTTCATTTGAATTGTACGTATCCGATCTCCTACAAGGAGAGTTCCTATATAAAATATAACAAAACAAAGGTACAATGTCACACAAATAAACACAAATCACAGTACATAGTTCTACAGAGATTCAATAATTTATTTTACAATAATTTTGCTAAAACTCTAAATCAATAAATGGTTCTACTTCGCTTCTTTTAATTGGAATTGCGACTTTTTTGATGAAGTCCATTGGAGATACCTGAAACGAGATACGTATTATAATGAATGTTATGTAAGAAAAACCGACTTTGAATTTCCCAGTCCTTAAAGCTTCGCTACACAAAACACTTTTTTTTACTGCGGCGGTAAGTTTATTTTACGCGGTGGTAATGCCGTTCTTTCATTCAGTATCTGTGTTTTATCATACAAAAATGTGGCTGTCAAATTTACGGACGTACGCTGTTTTCGGACGTAAACGAAACTGGACGTAACGTAGCAATCTAGCAATCCGCTTTTATGGGCGCACAGTACAAATTTCTCGTATTCGCTTAGTTTCCGACGGTGTAGACGCACCCCACCGATGAAAATATTATAGTTCTATCTTAAGAATGCAATAATATGCACAGGGTATAAAAAAGGTCAAGAAAAAAGGATTTAAATATGTGGGAAACCCATTTTTAGGTAATTGATGAGCCACACGCTATTGTGTATTGCTACATACACTTTCATTGAATGAAAACCATTTGACAACTTCCGCTAGACTTATTCTCCTTCTCACCGCGCACTATCGTTGCATTGTAAAACGATCTTGAGGCTTCTTTGACGCGGCGATTCAATCGCAAATTTATATAAATTTCTTTATTCTATCACAAAATGTCAACCAGCTGTCGGATAAAAAATTTGTATTATTATTTGACTTTTTACGATCCGGAAAAGAATAATAAAGATATTAGTTCGCGATGTTATAACGCGTTCTGTGTAGCGAAGCATTTAATCGGTGTTTACTACTCGAAAATTCGTGCAAGCGATTATAGGCCGACATTTTAATTGTATCGATTAATGGTGGGTTGATTAATTTTATAATTTATTAACTACTCTTACATTTTGGACATTATTCAATTCAATTTTAAAATTCTTATAGAGTGAAATTCTTTGCAAACTCATAATGGAATGTAAGCGCGTCCGGGGATTTAGGTCCAAAAGCCGTAGCAGCACATCTTTCCCATCTGGATGAATACCCTCAATTTCGTCCGGTAAAAATTCTTTTATGGATGGAAGCGGAGCGTTGATCTCATGTGATATAAGAGCTTTTAGTATATCATCAACATTTGGACCCTAAAAGGAATAATAAAAAGTATATAGGTATTATTAGTAACACTACAAAAAACTAAAAAAAACTGTTAAGACTTTTTAATGATTAACTTCAAAAATGTATCTTAAAAAAATTCTTTGTACTATAAAGTAATAAAGGTACTACAAGATGATTTTTCTTTAACACGCTCCCGACCCGTAGATACTGCATCTTTTCATCATCTGCGATCCCGTGCACGCTGCTTCCAGCTAATCAGATCAAGCGCTCTGGCATCCGCAATAACTGTCTTAAACGGGCGCGGGGATTTTTCTTGCCGTCTCAACCTGGAGACGGAATGCCGAAGATCTTCTAAAATATAAATATTAGGCATAGAGGCCCTGAAACCTAGTTTTTTTTAACCATTTGTGTCTGCAAAGTGGAAGAAAATTACAATTTTACTCCGGCTTCGAACGGAAATTTGAGAAGCTTCTCATGCCCATGGATGCTCTTGGACTTTATCAGACTTTCGCAAGAGGTGGGAAAAAACCGTTAGATGTTAAGGGCCCTGGCAGGTTTTGAACCTGAGCCACTGTACGCACAAAAAGATCTTCTTGACTGAAGCATAATATTCGCTCGACGTGTTTAGATTTTAAGACTACATCCACGCATCGGTACAGCTTAAAGAGTTAGTGGTTGTATATGCTCTTCCATTCCTCCTCTTTCAAAGGATCCCAGTATATGAATTTGCATTTCTTTATTTCCGTCCAGCACCCGGCGCCAAAAAGCAAAACTGACAGGATTAAGGTTCGGTATAGCGTGCTTTTTATTCTTCAAGTCCGGAGTTTCGAATCTACGAGGATTTGCATCGCCGAACAAAAGTAGCACCGATTTTCTAGGATATTTTTCGTCAGATCTTAACTAAGTTATCATTCATGGAGTTAATGTTGACTCCGAGGTAGGTGAACTCCATAACAACGTCAAAAAAGCTACTATCAAAAGTTTTGTTTTGTCCCAGGCAGATGTTTGCTTGTTGTTTGAAAGCATTGCACATTATGTACTTGGTTTTGTACTGGTTATGTTCAAGGTCAACCAATTTTTCGCCTGTGAAAGCCTTAACCACGGCGCGTTTGTAGCGACCGATGAATTCGCTCGCTCATTGCCGAAAATCGGCGTATGTTTGGAGTATTTTAGAAGAGTTACTCCCGAATTTCATATCACATAGCATGTTTTTTTTCCGTAACGCACAGCCGAGCTGAATCAGTTTTTCCAAGATACAAAATTCCGCTATCGTTCTGTAGAGCTCCTGACGATGAATGCTATAAGTAAAATTCAGCTTTAAAGTCGCTAAAAAGCCAGTGAGCATCGACTTGAAATTCATCGACACTTTCCAGGGTTTGCCTCAGTTTGAACAGTTGGCCTAATGTCGATCTGCCGGGGTGAAAGCTTAACTGGTAAGGCATGATTAGTGTGTTGGCGAACAGCTTGAGGCGTTCATTGGATAGGATCTTATATGCGGCATTAGCAGGAAAATGCCATGATAGTTTTTGCAAAATGTAGGATCGCGTTTTCTTGTAGATATAGAGCTGAGAAGCTTGTAGATAAAGAGCTGAGAAGTCCAGGAGTTTTTTCAAAGTTTTGTTAAAAATATTTAAAAAAGCGATGAAAGGAACTGTTTTTATTTAGTTAAAAAAAATCGTTTCGGAAAGACTTTGACAGCGACAGAAGAGGGAAAAATAGATGCTTTCAAAGAGTTAGGACTCTCAGGCCGAGAAAAAGGAGGCTACGAAGTAAGAATGTTGTAACAGAAGCAACAACATTGCGAGAAAAGCGGGTTATTGTACGGCTTGCCTCAAATTCCACTCTACCAGTGACTAAAATAAGGGCCAACAGCGGAGTATCAGCCAGCATAGCAACGGTCCGAAGGATATTACGAAAAAGTGGTACTATACAGAGAAGAAAACTTAAAAAGAAATCTGTTTTCAGGCAAGTACACAAGGAGTATAGAATGTATTTTGCAAGTGAACATGCCGCTTGGAGCAGTGAATGCAAACGCGTTGTCTTTTCGGATGAAACAAAGTTTAACCTTGACGGCCCCGATGGTTACAACTGCAATTTTCATCTAGGTTAGGTTAGATTAGGTTAAAGTGGCTGTCAGCGTAGGGCCGACACACTTAGACCAGAGTTAGATCCATTGTGATGCCACACTGATCGAGGGGTTTTCCCCGCTCCTAGTTAAACCATTTAGAGCTTCTTATAGACTTCTAACGTCAGCGTTAGCTAAGTCGTTAAGATCATTAAGCAAGAAATTTCCCAGATAAAGATTTCTATTATGGCATGTGCAGAGAAGGTGAAGTATAGTCTCCTCGTCCTCCTCGTCCAAGCAACTTCTGCAGAAATCGTTCGAATAAACGCCAAGCCTCGATGCGTGCTTGCCTATCAGACAGTGCCCTGTAATGACACCTATAGTGGAGCTAATATGCAGTCGGTTTAGTGAGATCAGACTCTTAGAGCGTCGTAGGTCCAGCTTTGGCCAGATGTGCTTAGTCGCTAGACACGTATTACTACTTGTCCACCTAAGGTTTGTTCTCTCGATTGCAGATAGCTTGAACAAAAGTTTGCAGGTAGCGATTGGGATACCCAGAGAACCCTTTTCAGGTAAAAGAGGTAGTTTGGTGCCCTTTTTGGCAAGTTCATCAGCCCTGCAGTTTCCTGGAATATCTCTATGCCCCGGCACCCAACAGAGGTGAATGTGAAACTGCTCCGCCATCTCCTCAAGAGATAAACGGCAGTCGAGGGCTGCGATGGAATTTAAGGATACTGAATCCAAGGACTTGATCGCGGCTTGACTGTCCGAGAAGATACGGATATCCTTTGTGGATATCACATTTCTCTTCAACCACGTCAGGGCTTCTTTTATCGCCATGATCTCCGCCTGGAAAACGCTACAGTGATTAGGAAGACGCAATTTTCATCTAAGAAAGGATGAGCTTATTTTGGGAAGACATCACAGCCGTACATCAGGTTTAATGGTGTGTGGAGCTATTACCCACTATGGCACAATCGAGTTGGTGTTTTTGTCCACAACAATGCAAGGAAACAACTACAAATGTTTGCTGGAACGGTCATTTCCAAAAGTGAAAAATATTTTCGGACACCTGTCTTGTATATTCCAACAAAACAATGCTCCTTTCCACACTTCCAGGGTTGTTAGAAGTTGAATTCAATCAGAAGACGTGGAACGTTTGCCATGTTTGGGCATGGTTATCTCGTAAAGTGTATGAAGGCGGCAGACAATTTGAAGACAAGGACACTTTAATCGAAGCTATTCGTGATGCTTGGGCCCAAATGTCTCTTAATTATTTAAAAAAGTTGTATGATTCTATTCCAAACCGTCTTATAGAGGTCATATCGAAAAATGGCGGCCATTCTCATTATTAATGTAGAAAAACATAATAAATTAATGTTTTAAAACCATAAAATGTAAACAATTCATTAATTTTTTTTCCTGACTGTATGTACCTGTTCACAGGTAGTAAAAGTTTCTGGGTATACAATTTCCAACAGGTATCTATAAATACTGAAAATCGATTGCAAAATGTATGGCCTCATCCTAGATATCATTTCTATGGTTAACTCAAAGATAACAACTAAGGTATCCTTACGATCAATACCTTTTGCAAAGCATTTTGCATTTAATAACATTATGCTAGAGGACGACAATATGTCGACCTCTGTTATCGCTCTGACCATATCAAGTACGGCAAACTCTCGGTGTTGGTGTATTAAATAATATTGATTACCTAACATCCTTAGCATCGAAGCGGCTACCGTTTAAAGAAGATTATTTGTCTGCTCCATGAAATAAGTACAACTTCCGAAAAGATTAAGAAGTTATATTGATTTCCGGACATTGTGATAGATAGAAACACAGACTTTTATTATTCAAGCCCCGATGCAGGGCAATAAACCGGCCTACACTTCTCCAATTAGCCTTGATAATAATGGGTTCACAACGTGCGGAAACTCTTCAATAGCAATTGATGATCGCGCATATAAATTCAAAATCTGAGTCAGACACAGACAAATGCTCCAATGAACTCGATTTCATCAATTCCGCACAAACAAAAAATCACACATAATCAGATAATTTAATTTTTTTATTAATGCAATAATAAAAAAGTAAGCTGCATGCCAGTGTCATCTCTACGTCATGACGGAAACTTTTTGATCCCCCTACGTGCGGGCCCCATTATCCAATTTGCAATATTCAGTATATACTTATCTTCAATATTCGTAACATTCGTGACCACGTGACCTTTGATGTATCTGTATGAACTCTTAATGAATGAGCAACTAGAACCAGTGTTTGCGATCCAGCCTTATCCCCATCCTAACAATAAATATTCGTCGTACCGTAATATAATCCACCGCTTATGTACTTTATCTAGTACCTTTTCTTCAGCGAAACCTTTTCAATGCATATACCCACTGTTAGAGTACGAGTACTCAAATACTTGTATCTGCTGCTATAAGTGTACGCATTTGGATTTTATTCTAATCTGGATACTAATTTATAGCATTCATTTCTTAAAGTGGATGATGATTTACATATTTTCAACATATATTCTATTTGTAGTCTTTGAATAAAAGAATCATTACCAAGCCCCCTAATACACAATGCCACAAACTTAGTCGTCTAAGATTCGCCGAATATACCCGCAAGTAGCTATAGTTTTGTGTTATCACAAAGCCACTGAATACATCTGCATCCATTGTACATACACACTTATTATATATCAGTGTACACGGTATTATTAATCAAACTAACAAAGAGACTTAAAAAGACACAACATAACAATAAAGATCTCATCCATGGCGTATATATACTGACTGAAAGCGGAAAATCTCTTCAAACGGATTATCAACCGACTACCGTGCACAGCTTACGCGCAGATTTGTCACAATTGTGTAGAACACTCTGGAGTTAATCTTACAGATTTTTGTTGTAATTTTTAGTTACAATATCTTATACGGGTGAGTTCAAGCCACTTGAGTGATTTCATATTTTTGTTCCTTTTATTCTTCCTAAAGTGATACGTGAGTTAAATAGAAAGAAGAATAACTACGTAGAACGGACTGTTTTAAGTGAGATATTTGAATTGTGTGTTTTAGATTAAAATTAAGTAAAGCCGTTTCTTTTTTAATTTGAAAGTAATGGTGATTTGTTAAAAAAAAATGTCCTTCCTAAATGGACTCAATTTCTTTTAAAACATATCTAAAAAGATCGGCTTATATTAATAATTTTAAGCATTATCGTGAACTAAATTTAAAATTAGATTTCATTTGAATTCACAGTTTCAGTGTTTTTTTTTCTTTCTTTTTTTAATATTTGAATATTAAGTGGATTAGGTAAAATAACGAGAAGCTTTTGTATATTTTATCGGATTTAATGAAAGATTATATTGTTCAACAGTTTTTGCGAAATCACTGCGATTTAAACTTGAATATATATTAATTTTGTGTAGACACTGTGACTCAGTGGCTACTACTGATCGAGAGGTCCCAGGTTAAAATCACGCGGGGGCCAAGTAATACCATAAGTTTTGTTTCCACTGCCCGGCCTCTTGCGAAAGTCTGATAAACGTCCAAGAATATCAATTGTGATGAGAAGCTTCTAAAATTGGCCACTCGCAGTCGGCTTAAAATTGTAGGTCCCTATTTTCGGACCAGCAAAGCTAGGTTTTAGGCCCTGTATGGGCCGTTATTGCCTAATATATACTTTTTTATATCTCAATTTTGTCGATTTTTTAAATTTTCAATTGCAATATATTTCAAGACTCAGACTGCATTAAAAGCTTAGCCTTTAATTGGCTAAAGATTGACATTTCTAGGAAAAAATTGTCATTTTATATATGTGGTTTAACAGAACCATTAATTGAACTCACATAAAACATAATTTGTAGTAAAGGCTTTTACAAAGTTTTGACTTTGGTAATTATTTAAACGTTGAACTACTGAGTGACGGGTTCAAGTCACAGGAAAACCTAAACTTTTTTTTCACTGCTTCACAACTTAACTTACTGCATTACAAAAATAAAAACTGGTATGTCCCAATGAGGTTTTTTGCTAAGCTGAAAATTCCAGTTGAATTTCTTTTTGTATATGTAATAGAAACTTTGTTTCGCATCGTTTAGACATCCTTTTAGAATGATTCTTGAAAATATAACAGTTTTTGTAAATCTACATATCGTATTATATTTTTGATGAAACTCGTAATACTTTCTTTTTTTAAACAAATAAAAATTCCATCCGATTTGCATATTTAAATAACAACAATAACAATTCATAACAACACTGACGCCATTAATAAATGGCGGATACGGAATAGTAAGAGCCTATTAACAGAAGTCAGTATATGTCCGTCTTTCATTTGTATATTCATAACTAGGCGCATAATGGTAAGGAGCGTTGAGGCGTTTTTTTGTATTCTTCGCACTCTTCGAGACGTGATATGAGTTTTAAAAACTATTATTTTCTAGCGATAAATAATAAACATGTCTTATTTTTTTTTGAAAATGCTCAATTACGCTTCAAATAAATACTTATGTCAATACCGCACGTCTCATTTAAATTAATTTTGTATTTTGTTTTGACGTGCATTTTAAGATTTTGTTTATCCTTTTGTCACGTATTAAAAAATGGTGTGGTGATGCATCAAACTATACCTGCTTCATCAATAACGACACCCAGGTTATGTTTTGTATCGGTTTTGAGCCGAGCTTTGGACAAAACCGAATAAAGTTTCAAAATCTGATCACTAGATCTTTATCGGGTTCTATTTTTAAATTTCTTGCTTATTTGCCAAAGCTCACCTGATGCACAAGAATTAAGGCCTGATCTATGTATATGAAATGTGTACATTGATAAAGATTAAAATATTTAGTTTTATCTAGCTGTAAGAAACTTCATGGGAGCCACTCCTACCTACCTACCTACCTACCTCTTGCACCCGCTAACAGGGATAGAACAAAATTTGAATTTTATGTACAACAAAACGATACTCGAAATTCCCTAGCTATAACTGTGATAAATCTGCTACCGTCAGATATAACTACAGTGTTTCCAAACACCATAAAGTCTCTGCGATGAGCGATGATTTCTTACAAAATGTCAACAAATTCATCCTTTTGACATTACCAAAAAATCCAAATACAGCAGACCTAAATTTATTATTACTAATTATTTATTTATTTAAATCAGCGAATGCGCTATTTATACTTCTGACGGCAACTGCTTAATAAATAATATAGTAGATATCTTAAACTATAAATAATAATATGCATTTATATTCTTACACAAGTTATCCCTTCTCAATCGCTTTTAATTTTGTTTCCTAATAAAAGTTAATTAAATTTAAAATCAACAAAATAATTAAAAGTAAAGTCATAGGTATTTTGGTGCTAAAAAGCTTTTTCAATGAACTTCCTTTGCAGCGATAAGCGTTCTTTTGTGCAGTCCTATTTACGCGTTCAAAAGAACACCACTAAAAGAACATTCATCGCTGCGAAGGAAATTCATCAAAAAATATTGCCAGCACCGTAATATCACGACTTTACTACGACTGGCTGTTTTGTTTTTAAATTTAAAAAAAAAACGATAAAGAATGGATAAATTACAATAAGTTCATGCAAGGAAACTAATGCATATATTTAATTTCGATAAAAGAAAACACTTATTGTTTTAGATACTAGGAAACGAAAAAAATTCGGCAGAATGGATAACCTTTCCGACCTATGCTGAAAACATTGAATACAATGAAAAAACTATGGTAAAAACATTACACAAGTTCGTGTGCAATCAATTTTCACGCATGTAAACGAAATGTTTACGAGTATAGACTACTTTGCGAAGCTATCTCTTTGTGAAGTGCCAAATCCCTTTCTTAAACGCCAGAAACAAATTGAATCATAAAATTTCAGAAATTTTTACAAATCGTATGAACAAATCATTGTAATTGTTAATAAAGTGTATATTTAAGTGAAAACAGAAGAAGTGTTAAAAGTTACAAATTATAGAGAAAAAACCTGAGAAAGTATGTTAAAGCAAAAAAAAAAAAACATAGGGACGGGCTACAGTCCGCTTGGGCTGTTGGATACCCTATTCTTATTCCTATCACTCATAAGTGGGTGTGACAAAAGTCTTAGTATGTATGGTTGAATTGTTAAGAACGCTCTACATATTTTGTTATATAACATTTAAAGGATTTTATCAAAAAAAAAACGAAGCTTTTGTAAAAAAAACGCTCCCTAGCTCAAACTTTGATTTTTCAATAAAATTGTTTTATTTAATTGTGGGCGTGTCAGTGGGCGGATTTTGAAAATATTTACACATGCGCTTAAAGGGCCCCTAGAGAGTATATATTATAAATTTAAGCTCCCTAGCTCAAAGTTTGGTTTTTCAATAAAATTGTTTTATTTATATGTGGGCGTGTCAGTGGGCGGATTTTGAAAATTGTATATCCCGAGCAGTTTTAGGAGTCATAGATCATATGTAAAAAATTTCAGCTTCCTAGCTCAAAATTCGATTTTTTCCAAAATTTTGTTTTTCTGAGTTTGTGGGCGTTTATTGGCGGATTTCAAAAATTCGTAAACTTGCTTATTTCGGGACCCTAGAGAGTATATGGTTAAAATTTCAGCTCTCTAGGCCCAGTTTAAAGGCCTAATTTTTGCCGACAGACGGACGGACGGACGGACATGGCTAGATCGACATTACAATCGATGCTGATCATAAATATAGTAACTTTTAGGGGTCTACGGGCAATATTAAGGTATGTTACAAACTATGCGTCAAAATTAATATACCCTTAGAATAGGGTATAACAATAACAACAGTGAACGTGTTGACCGAAAACGCTTGTGCATATAAAATGTATGTAATGTAGGTATAGAAAATTGTTCAACTTAATTTATTTCCAAACAAAACAATTTTTTTTTGCCACAACAAAGCGATATTGTTAATTTTTTAGTATTCAAACATAGTGTTTGGATACTTCTTCTAAATTCGCGCAAAACTAGTCTCCCACCATACAAATTCGCTATTGTTTTCCTTCATTGCATTCTGCTGCAAGTTTTTTTTTTCATTTGCCACTGCCGTTGTCGCGAAGTACTCTATTGGTTGATTATGGCAAAGTTCATACATTATTATGTATGCATGACAATGTGGCTGCCTTCGTTTCGTTCAAAGAGATCTTACTCTGAGTCGTTTTGATTAATACGACCCACTTACTATGCAAGGTGGCCCAAAAGTTGTCACCCGATGTTCTTTGGTTATTTTTTTTTACTGAAAAACTTTGGATCTGCTTTTGAATTATGTTTATTGATATCTTAAATTTTCCGATAGAGTTATGACTTTTGCACCACCTAGTGTTTACTGAAAGCTCAAGCAGTCTCTGCCAGAAGGACGAAAAGCGTAGTTAGTAACGTTAAAATAATTTGCATATCTACGTTTATCGTCTGTATTTGGCTTTTGTGATAACGTTAAATGGATGAATTTGTTGACATTTTCGGAGAGTTCATCGCAAAGACCTCAGGAATGGAATTTGGAACTCTATGTACTTCCACTGTAGTTACATCTGCATTGCCGATAGAAAAATATTTATTTACTTACCATGCAAATTATTTTCTATCCCCGTAAACGCGTGCAAAAGAACACCACTACTATCGATATAGATAAGTTTGAAAATAGTGTGTACCTACCGCAATTATTTGATTCTCGTATGTTCTTTAGTTTTAGATTTTTGGGGTGAGGGTTAGAAAATGACGTACCTACTTAGTTTTTCCAAACTACTTATCAATATTTAAAGTGTTACAGTAAACACATTAAAACGAAAACTTTATAGAAACGATTTGTATCATTTCTGTGAATTGACTGAGAAGTTGAACAGAAAAAGTTGTCCTTACGGAAAAATTAATGCACTCGTTTTCTTACCAATTTTATGTTCCATCTCTCAATTTTTTGTGAAATATTAGTTTATAATTCATAAGCAACATATTAAGACAAAGATTTGGTCGATCTATTCGTTTTAAGTGAACCAAAAAAGCAAATCAAATTGTTTACGATTTCATTATATGTATGGCTGTTACTAGGGTCGTAGATAATGGCATTTTAGAAAAATTACAATATGTATAGGTACCTCAAAAACGGGTAGTGATATCGATTTTTTTTTTATACTTAAGCTGATACTACTATTTATACATTATTTGCACACTTATAAATTAATTAATAAATATGTTCAATGCGATTGACTTAAAAAAGCAAGAAAGTTTCGTACGACCCAGTCGTGTACTTTATCTTGAAATGGAATGCCGATTTCAAAACGCAGATTTAGAGGAGCTTTATCATGACAGTTTGTTTGTTTTTTCGCAAGTGGTGGGACAGTCAAATACCTTTTTGGATATGCCTTGTGAGATGCTGACCTCTCACTCAATAGTCCAACACAGTTACCTTTAAGGTCTTGTTAGGATTTCTTAAGCGTATCTAGATTCTAATTAAGCAAGCTATGAAGGTATTGAGCCCCAAGAAATCTCTTAACTTAAGTACACTACTTAAATCTTTGAAAATCTTTTTGAACACCTTGTGACGCATAATAAAATTGTAATGAGATAACGTTTTTTTATTTCATATATTTGATCTAGGCATCTGAAGTGACTTTCATGCATTGCTTCGTGCAAACTATTGGCAAAGTTAATTCAGAGTGTAATGAGTAGTCTCATATTTTTTAAAATTTCTTCGTGCATAGGTGTGAATCGGACTACAAATTTATGGTAGAAACAGATCAACACTTCAACTTTGACTTTGACCGGAACAAGAACTTTAGCGTTTGAAGTCGAGTCAAACAAATTAAAAATGCAACTTCGAGAGCGAAACAAAAAAATGGTTGTAAACATAAAAGAAAATTAAGTCAAAATACAAGCAAGATAGAAAATTCGCTCAAAATATAAGCATTAATTTGCATGTTGGGAAACTGAAAACATCGCCTCAAGCTTGGTGGGCTTTGCACTTCATCCTTGAATTTAGGATTAAGGTCAAACTTTGATATCGAAGTTGAGGTTGGGGTGCTAATGTGTTCCATCCTATTAAAAAACATTGGTTATAAAACGTGCGGCGTGGTTGTCAAAGTTGAAATCGAAGTTGAAGTGTTGATCTGTATCTATCAACTGGTTGTTGCTAAGGGCCTTCATGTATGTGTTTCAAAACTTGTACGGATGTATTTACGCAGTTGGCACTGTTATGTTCAAAGGAGAGATTCAACGAACACCGTTAAAAGGCATAATCCATCAGCATTCCTATACAATCACGAAAAAAAGAAGATCTAAAGACTCCTGGGTCACACAAATGCAACATCACCAGCATTGGATTGTCCTTAGAGACGAAGTGATTCGAAATCGGGAGGCCTGCCGAGGTCAAACCGCAGACCGGCTGGCATTGATGCGATGGTAGTGTATTCACTAACTGATTGGCAGGTCGTTCGTTCGAATCCCGACCAGTGGCATGGTTTTTAATTGAACTCACATAAATAGAGATCTCCCTTATCAATTTAGGTGCCACCCGTGGAGAAGAAATACTAAGCACCAATCCTATCCTCCTATTCTTTCGAATAGTAAGTAACGCCTAAAATCATGCAATACAATACTTCTTTGCTAGGTGCTGCTTGCTGTTCAACAAAAAATGCATGCGCTGTATTTAACACTGTAAGGCTACATGTAGATTACATATACATTTAATTATAAAAACATAGGGACGGGCTACAGTCCGCTTGGGCGAACTGTTGGATAACCTATTCTTATTCCTATCCCTCATAAGTGGGCGTGACAAAAGTCTAAGTATGGTTGAATTGTTAAGAACGCTCTACATATTTTGTTATATAACATTTAAAGGATTTTATCAAAAAAAAAAAAAAACCCTCCCTAACTCAAACTTGGGTGTTTCAATAAAATTGTTTTATTTAATTGTGGGCGTGTCAGTAGGCGGATTTTAAAAAAATTAACACACGAGAATAAAGGGCCCAGAGAGAGTATATATTATAAATGTTAGCTCCCTAGCTCAAACTTTGGATTTTCAAAAATTAATATACCCTTAGAATAGGGTATAAAAAAATATTTTATTTATTTGTGGGCGTGTCAGTGAGCGGATTTTGAAAAGTTTTTAGCCCGATCATATATAAAAAATTTCAGCTTTCTAGCTCAAAATTCGATTTTTTCCAAAATTTGGTTTTTTTGAGTCTGTGGGCGGATTTCAAAAATTCGTAAACTTAATTATTTCGGGACCCTAGAGAGTATATGGTTAAAATTTCAGCTCTCTAGGTCTAGTTTAAAGGCCTAATTTTTGCCGACAGACGGACGGACGGACATGGCTAGATCGACATTACTATCGATGCTGATCATAAATATAGTAACTTTTAGGGGTCCACGAGCAATATTAAGGTATGTTACAAACTATGCGTCAAAATGAATATACCCTTAGAATAGGGTATAAAAAGACCAGTAGGGATTATTTGAAGTGGGAGGGTTATGATCCCTTTAGTCCAGATCATAACCTCATCATTAAAGAAAAAGAAGAAGAAGCGAAACTTGTACGGATTCATCATCACCCATATAATGATAAAAATCATACGAAACCTTTTTGAATGCAAGAATCATTCATCTGCTGTAAACCTTTTCACTGACTTTACTGCAACATAGATTTCATTAAACATCAACAACTGATAACTTATGCATTCAAAATTTAAAAACCAGGTCGGTTGCAAGCATTTATCGTCTAAAAGCAATCTCCGAAAGCGAGTCTAAAGATTAATTAGTAAACTAATTAATTTTAAAAAGTTGATAACCCTGCCTTAATTTAAATCATTTAACCTGATTTATCTACTCGTTGTATAGAAAAATCCAACACCATTGTCAACAAATATTCACTTGTGTCTTCTTTTAATTTAAATATACTCAGATGCATTATTTTTTCATTTAACAATACACATTTTTATTTTTAATATGAAAGACCCTTGAAATTTCGAGACTTTATTGCAAACTTCCGCTGCTTAAGGAGAGCTCTCGGTAGTTACGATTACGACTACGATAAATGCAAGTGGAAGTAATTTCTGTCGTTATTTAAAAGTTTCTATGTGTGTAGCAAATTTAACGACAAAATTGTAGAATTTACGCAGAGGCATTTGTTTTTTTTTTGATTCGACCAATTATACCAGCGATTTCAGGAAATACAAAAATTGGTCTAAGATTAGTAGACGCGAAGTAGTAGTCGTTTTTCCATTTGAATATGCAAATATCATATGCAAATATTGTTCTCTCATTATATATACATATGTACGGTCAAAGGCGTTGACAAGATTTTTATGATTCATGGGGAAGGAATTTTGGGAAATTCATTTATAGTTGATGTGCTTTTTCTTATTATCTGAATGTGAAATTTGCGAATTCATTCGCTGCTCCTAGGACACATTTCCAAACTTAAAGGACTAAAAAAGTTGAAAACATGCTTTGGTGAGGAAAATCATCAAAAATTCGATTTAAATAACTGTGCCTTCCAAAATGAAGAGAAATATGACATATAGAAAAACATCTGCATAAATACAATATGAGTGTCTAGTCTATGATTCAATTGAATTTAATGACAGTTTATGACAATATTCGTAATTCGCAAAAACTTCCTGGGTTCAATTGTAGCTGTGCAAGCAATTTAAGATTATGACAAGTTATTGCTTTTTGGTGAAGTACACTAATGGCTGATTCCGAGTAATCAATTATATATACTTACTTATATATATTATATAAAGGGTTTTTCATTAAGGGCGCTCGGATTTTTTTTTTTAAATGAAACAAAAACGGATTAAGATATCAAAAAAAAAAATTATTATGCGTTCAAGTACATTTAGTGGCAATTATGTATGAAATTTAATTTCTTTCGCCACCACGGGCACGTTTGCAAAAGTCCAATCGTTGAATCCAATTTTCCACGACTTTTTCACATAAATTGACCGGAATCGCAGCAATTTCACGTTCAATATTTGCTCTTAGCTCTTGTAACGTCGCCGGTTTATTGGTATAGACTAATGACTTCACATAGCCCCAAAGAATATAATCTAATGCGCATATTAAAACGCATATTTTGCTTGTTGACAAATCCATTGAGCCAAAAATGAGCCTCATCGCTAAAGATGATTTTTCGATGAAAATCCGGATCGTTTTCAAGTTGTTCTTCAGGCCAATCCACGAATCGGCGATGCTTCAGATGGTCAAGTGGCTTTAGTTCTTGTGCCAATTTGATCTAATATGGATGGTCAAGATCTTTTCGCAAAATTCGCCCCAATGACGTCACAGAGATGCACAAATGTTGAGAACGTCGTGTGAGTGATTGATTTGGGTCTTCTTGAACAGATGCTTGAGCGACGGCAATATTTTCTTCACTTCGTGCATTTCTTCTCACTGGCACCGGAACATTGTGTAGCGAAAATGTGGATTCAAATTTTTGCACTAGACGTCGAACTGTTGATTCGGCAGGGAAATGATGGTGATCGGTGATCGAACTCGAATTTTGGTAATAAATTTGAATAACTTGCAAAAGTTGTTCAAGTGTATACGTCTCCATGATGATTTTCCAAGTACTAAAAGTTTAAAAGTCTTTAAAAGTACTAAGAAAAGTCCGCGACAGTAATATGTCTATCTTTTAAGATATGACTCACTATTAATTTTCAACTTCCCAGTGGAATTTTTTGTAATGGGGCCGATTTTGTGAATCGCGGATTTTGACATATATCCACGTTTCAAGGTCACCAGAATCCAAATCCAACGTTTTTATAGAGATGTCTGTGTGTGTGTTTGTGTATGTGCGTATGTGCGTTCGGCATTATCTTTCGCCACGATTATCTCGTGAACCAAAGATGATATTGAAATGGGTTTATTCGAAGCGTAATTACGTAACTCAGAACTGATTAAGTTTCCAGCGAAATCGGTCCAGCCGTTTTTTGTTAGTAAATAAATCTATACTTAATAGGCAAGACGCTTGCCGGCGGCCGAGGGCGAGGGGCGCATGTAGCTCTGCGAGGTACCATGCCGCGCGGCTCAGACACGTGGTCGGCTCCCTGCGGAACGGTTGAACTCAGCGAACTGATTTTTTTATTACACTTTTTAAATACACTTTCATTTTGTTTTCTATTGGGTATTGTTTTGTGAATTCCTTTAAGGGTTGTTTTTTTCTAATATTTTCACAACGGGACCGCAATTGGTTTTGAATTTTGCCTTATATTTCAGCAACATTGCTTTTGTTTTCGCATGTTTATTTTAAGTTTTTGATCTTATTAATAAAGACTCCGAGCGAAGCCGGGGTGGTAAGCTTGTATGTTATAAGATGACTCCTATGTGATTGTACCGCAATTAAACCGAATAATTTTTTCCAACTAAAAATTGCATATACATACAATCATTTTAATTTAATTTTTTTAATTTCAGAATGAATTTCCAATTAGTGATCTTACTCGCCGTTGCAGTGGCTGCATTCGCAATCCCCCTTCCCGATGAACATGTAACAATACTTGAAAGGGAACCTCATGAACCGTTACCAAAAACAGAAATTGACGAATTGATAACGTCTGCACCAAATTTGGTTACAATTGAAGATGGTACAAGTGCAGTAGTTGGGAATGTCACCGTAGAAAATGTGCCCAAGGTTGAAATGGAATCTGAACATGAAAAGCCGACGGAAGGAAAATTACAAACGACCAGTGTCGAAGATAAGAATTTGGAACTACCAAAATCATTGCCATCAGTCATGGCTGGCATTGTACCGCCAGTCTCTGAGGTGAGAGCCGAGCCAAAAGAAGGTGTTGAAATTGGTGAAGCAAAGTCAACAGCATCATCTCCAGATGCTGATGAAGTTGAAAACAAATTTGAGCCAAAACCAACTGCAGAAGTGCAAGCAACCAATGAAGGTATTTCGGGTTCCCTTGGAAAGACAGATGGTGCACCCAGCACTGAAGAAAAGTCCAAAACCGAAACTACTGAAAACAAATCTGTTGTTGCCGGAGAAAATAAAATAGAAGATTCAGCCACTACAGAAACTAAAAAATCAGACAAAAAAGGTCCTAAAAAAGAAAAGCACGATCACAGCTCGGAAGAAAAGAAATCTGAAGAATCAGCGGAATCAAAAGAAAGCGAGGAATCTAACGAAAGCAAAAAGAACTAGGTTAAAGCCATGTCCAGTTGTCCATGCCTCTAACAAAGGCACACTCTCAATCTTCCATTTTTTTGTAATACCTACACATAAACATAAAACTCAACAAAATGAAAATTAAGTTTTTTTAAATTAATACACAAAAACAGTTAAGCTCATCAAGCTTATATAGCCTTTACGATTTTTGTACATGTTATATTGTGTACATAATATAAATTAAAGTGCCTTTACAATAATTAAGAATTAAAAAGAGTCTTAAAATAATATTATTTTTTGTAACAATTTGTATACTTTTAAGTATTATTTAAATGAAAAAATATATATATTATCATAAATTAAATAACATTTTGAAAGTACGTCAAATGTTATATTCGGATTGTTTGGGATTTGTAAAAATATGCGGACTATAATGGGTACTATAAATTTACTCTGTATTTTCTCATAGACTGAAGGATTTAAAGGAAAATAATTAAAATTGAATAAAGCCAATTAAAGAAACGTTTTATGAAAAATATCAAATGCATGTTTTCTATTTACTTTGAGGTCACTTTCACACGCTTCTATTTGACAGAAATAGCTACACTTATTGGGGCAACAATACTGGGGTATAACCTAATGAGCCTTATTGCGAAGATCAATCGACAGTTGATAATTGACTATTTTCAATGTGTGCAATTGTGAACGAACGATTCTAAAGGATTTTGTCAATCGCAGTCAATTAAAAAAATGCAATTGACAAAAATACCAAATGAATCGTTCGTTCACAATAGCACACATTGAAAAAAGTCAATTATCAATTGTCGATTGATCTTCGCTATAAGGCTGAATATCAAGCTGACATCAGTCGCTAATTGAGCTATCTGACTGAATTAATAAATTAATAATAACCCGTGTCAGCAAAGCTTTTTGGATATAGGAACAAACCCATTTAAGTTCAACACTTTAACTCCTCAAAAAAAACATTATTTAAAAATATAACACAGTCGACTTTAAAAGCCATATGGAGATGCTGAGCTCCATGAAACGTAGTCTAGCCCTTCAATTCAAACTACTGATTTCATTCCTAAGATAGTCAACTGCTAAGACAATACAAAATAACTCCTATTTATTCGGTAAGGGATACACGCGGCTAGGCTTACATTCAGATACTGACCCTAGGCTTACATCCAAAATGTAAGGCTCAAAAAATATAAAAAAAAAAAACTAGCTGTACCCGCCCGGCTTCCCCGTGCCCAAGCTGGTACCTATCCGGGGTACGCTGCGTCTGACAAAAACAAATACATGTCTTTGTTTAGTAAGAAACAGAATTGCAAGTCAAATTTGGTGGATCGATTTTGACAAACTTCAATACCAAAGATGGCCTGATTTGAGCTCAATCAGTTCGGTGGTTTAAGGGACTCGCAAGCTCCCATTAGTGAAATGGCGATTTGAATGATTTTTTTCTATGGGATGGTTGTCCAACTACGGTCACATTTTTCTATGTGCATTGACCAAACTATACACATCAAAATTTCCAAATTTTACAACATAAGCTCATATAAGTGTCGAGAAATGCTGATTTGAATGATTTTTTTTGTATCGGAGGTGCTACACCCCTTTATCCAATTTCGAAAAAACTTCACAGGACCCTGGTCAATTCCGAAGAATTGCCATAAATTTGAGCTGAATCCGAAAAACGAATTCTGGAACCCGATCGCAGCGCCACCTACAGGGTCTAATTGTGAAGTTTTCTAATTCATACAAACCTTCGTCTTGAATCACTCTATCTATCAAAAAAAAAAACCGCTTCAAAATCCGATGCATAGTTTTCGAGACTATAGCGTACACACACACAAATTTTGAATTTTATATATATAGATAGATAGATATAGATTAAGCGAACTGTTCCTTGTTTTGACAAAAAAGCTTGCAAGAACCGATTTTTGGATGAGTCTATAATGCAAAACTTTTTAATTAACTGGATTAAGAACATTGTTAGGTGCTCAAGTAATTGGACAAATTATTTGTCTTGGATTAATGGTATGGCTTGTCAATATTAGAATGTTGAAATATAGGTACCTATGTATATGTAATTGATTTTTTTTTTTATTATTCGAGTAGAATTTGGTTAAGTGGTTCAAAACAAATATTTTCTTTTTAGTTTGACTATGAAGAACACTTTTTTGACTTTGGGTGGAGCTGTCTCCCTTTATAACTTATTCCAATCAAATACTGATGTGGTTGCATTTGTGTGATCCAAGAGTTGTTCGGCCTGCTTATTTTTTTACGATTTCGACACATGGATGCTCCCGGTTAGATCTCTCTTTTACGACAGAGGTGATCTCCAGTCTTGTCAACCCACGGACTTACATGAACACTTGTGGACAATTCAAGATGTTAAATGATCGATAGGCTCACATGAAAGATATAATTGCCTAGATGCGATTCTTCTCTTTAGTCGCCTTCCACGATAAGCGCTTATGCTTAGCCCGCCCCTGCACGTTCATAGAAATATCCCAATAAAAGTCGATATATTATTTCACAAGAATTATAACTGTTTATAAACATCTCAGATTTTGTATATATACTTTTTGGATGTTGTTGTTATTGGAACAAGATGGGGTTAGGTCATCGACTTCAGGTGATATCGCTTACAGTTGCAGTCGGTACACTAGGGAACACTGAGTTATCTGCAAGTGAGGTAATGGTAAGAAGGACGGCACGTCCTCTGTTGAATTGATCGAATGATGAAGTTGACTGTTTAAAATAAAAGTCCCAAATCCAAACCCGAACTATATACTACTGAAGAATGCGAAATAGGCACGATGTTTTTGATTAACGATTCTTCAGTGATTTTGGCGCAACGTCCATTTCGTGGGCATTTTTCTGACCGCCCGGCTTCCACTGGTTGTTAAATGCGGCGTCTAGCTGCACAACTCTAAGAAACTGAACCAACACGGGACCGGGTAAGCCCTGGAAGACGTGACACGCAATTGGCCATTCCACGCACGTCTCTGCGGCGCATTTGGATGAAAGACTTGAAGATGTTCCCTTACAAAGTGCATCGCCCTGCTGAATTTCAAAAACAAATATGACGATTTTGCGGCAATAATCATCATGAGTGAAGCAGCCCATTACCACCTCTGTTGATATGTGAACAAACTAAAATTGCGGTGCTAGGGCACTGAAAATCCGCAGGTAATTCACGAAGAGCCATTACATCCACTCAGTCACTGCATGCTGTTTAAGCTGGAGTAAGATTTTTTTGAAAACGACACGGACCAAACGGTGATGACAATGAGCCTTATTGTGAAGATCAATCGACAGCTGATAATTGACTATTTTCAATGTGTGTTATTGTGAAGGAACGATTCTAAAGGATTTTGTCAATCGCAGTCAATTAAAAACATTCGATTGACAAAAATACCAAATGAATCGTTCGTTCACAATAGCACACATTGAAAATAGTCAATTATCAATTGTCGATTGATCTTCGCAATAAGGCTGAATGACGGCTAAATGTTAATGCAATTATATATGTATCCGAGTGGAACGCATGCCCAAGTTTGCCTTAATTTTACGAAAAATCTATGTTCTCTGGCACAACACCCGATTTTGGACGGCCTTCACGAAATTCGTCCTGAACGAAACACGGTGGTCCGCGATGGTGCTTCAACACCAAACAAGTTGAAACGAAAAGAAAGAAAAAGCGCACTGTTGATGACTTAATGTACGTCGAAAATCATAAAACAAATCACCGCACAAAAAAGTTTCGCCGGCAACGTCGGCAGGCCGCTCGGTTTCGGATCACTCTTTTACTGAGAACAATCAAATGCAGGTGTAATTGCATTCGTATTAACCCTCGGATTTGCATTTAAACTTAAGTAACAGTTTCAAGATATTAAATTATGGCTAAGCTCAACCAAATTATTAAAATTGTCTAAAAAATGTCGCCTTTTGCGATAAGCAAAAAAGTTTTTTTTTTTTTTTATTTTTTACAATTTACAATTTTATACAAATTAAAATGTTTTACATTACTCATTTAAAAAATAAAAGGGAGTATAAAATAGTTACTACAATCAGTTGTTCAATGACATGTGTCGAATGTAGGACGGAAATTACTAAAATTGTTGTATTGTTGTCTAACAGTATCTGGAAGCGAATTGAAGAGACGAGGTGCGGTAGCATAGTAAAATCGTGCAAAATGGGCTTTATTATTTGTAAGAGCAGTTACAAAATGTCTGGCATTTATCAAAGAATATTTTAAGGACTTTGTAGCAGTAAAGGTGCCTTAAAGGAAGAATTTTATGGTTCTTAAACAAATCAAAACTCGGAGTTCTGCGATTCACCCTGCATATGATTTTAACGGCATGCTTTTGGCTTATAAGTAATGGTTCAGTTTTGTTAAAATAGGCACCACCCCAATAGCTTATCCCATATTGCAGCTTTGACTTTAAAAGTCCATTATACACAAGCTTCAGTAATGGTTGATTACAATAAAGACTTAGGTGATATAATTGTCTTACCACTTTGTTAAAGTATTGTTTAAGATAATTTGTGTGACTATACCAGCTGAGTTTGTTGTCCAATATAATACCTAAGTAATTAAAGTTATTAACACACTCAATTCTAAAGCATTTATTGGAGCACGATGCCAAATAGTTAAAAGAACGTTGACCTGGGTCAGATAAACAAAAACGTGAACAATTAATAGAATGGTAAAAAAATGGCAAAATATCCGCAAAATATCCCTTCAAGTTAAAAATCATAAACTTTGTTTTGTCGCTGATAACTAATTTGTGCTGCAAAAACCATCTCCTAAGTAAGTCTAGGTCATAATTTACGTCACAACATATGTTAAGCAAGCTTCTACTTGAATACGAGAGAGCAGTATCATCAGCAAACGCTGTGATTTTACCTTTAAAAGGTTGATCAAATAATGAATTAACATAAATTAAGAACAATATAGGGCCCAAGACAGAGCCTTGTGGAACACCGAGTGCTATAGTTTTCTGGGAGCTATAAATTTTATTGATTCTGACCATTTGTCTACGGTTTTATAAGTAAGAAGCAAACCATTTGTATATATAGCCTCTAAAGCCTATACGGTAAAGTTTATTTAATAATATCGAATGATCCACCATATCAAAAGCTTTAGTGATATCAATAAACAATGAAGCCGGTATTTCAGACGAAGTTAAGCTGTTGTATAATTCACCAGTTAATTTTAATAGTGCGGTCTCAGTAGACCTTCCACTTCTAAATCCAAACTGACAATCGCTAAAGAAATGTATTCTGTCTAGATACGATAACATTCTAGATTTAATACCTCTCTCAAAAACCTTTGAAAAAACCGACAACAAAGAAATAGGACGATAGTTGTTTAAAACTGTAGTATCACCCTTTTTGTGGAGTGGGATCACTACTGCTGTTTTTAGGGATTGTGGAAAAATGCATAGTTCGAGACTTATTTTCAACATAAGTCTCGAACTAGGCACAAAAAAAACACAACACATCAGAGATATGAAAAGTTATTTTTTTAACAAAGAGCTTGACATATTGTCAAAGGAAGTAGACTTTGATGTTTTGAGTGAACAAACTATTTTATGGATCTCTAAAGCAGTAAAAGGTTCGCAGAAAAAACTATCAGGTTGACGTATTATTCCTTCAAAGACGGGCATGTTTGCAGACTCGATGTTGTTATTAATTGTGTCCTGAAAAGAACTAATATTACAAAAAAAATCATTAAACGAATTAGCAACTTCAATAGAATCGGAAATAGGTGAATTGTTGATGTTTAAAACAATGTTTCTTTCTGAAGCTTTTCTGCCAAGAATCTCATCGACAACACGCCATTCTTTTTTGGAGTTACCAACACTCATTGATAATTTGTTGCGATAGTAATTATCTCGAAACAGAGGTATTTCCTCCTTTAGTTTTTTACAAACCTTAACATAATATTTTTTAAGTCTTAAATTATTCGGATGCTTTTTAACAAGAACACTCAACTTATTTTTCCTATGATTTTTTTTAGGCAGTAATGGATTCATCCATGGCTTAAGGCAAATGCCTTTATTAGTTTTTCTTCTTAATAATTGCTGGCTGCTAGAAATATGGACTTGTAGCTTGTTAAGAAATAAATCGAAAGCTAATGATGGATCACTAGAACTGAAGACATCTTCCCAGAATTCAAAGTTCAATTTGTTTCTTAGGGCATTAAAATCAACTTTGGCAAATGCTTCACTCTTAGATCGATTGGTTCTAGGAACATTATAATTAAATTGAATACTTGTTAAGCTGTGATCCGTTAAGTTTAAGTCATGTACCGCAGTTTTGAATCGTATGCAATTATTACGGTGAAACCTAATAAATATGTGATCTAAACACGCGCTTAACCGAGTAGGGTGAGTCAACAAAGAATCAAATCCAAATGAGGATAAAGTCGACAGAAACTGATCGATATCTAATGAATTGTACAAAATATTGATATTTAAATCACCAAGCAAAACTACATTTTTACCTGTCTGAAGTTCCAAGAACACAGAAAATTCCTCAGTAAAGGTTTTGCTGAACATTTGTGAAGTCTGTAAACACAAATAAAACAGTAACAAATACCAGCAATTTCACAGCTAAAACTGATAATGTCAGCACTTTGTAAATTATATTTTTTTATTTTTAATCCTATTATGCCAATTCTATAAAACACTTCTACACCACCAGCTGCATAGGAATCATTACACGCAGCGTCAAACATAAAGTTAGGGATATTATAATCAGAGATTTCATTTTCAAAAATCCAGATCTCAGATACAAAGATAAGATCCGGTAAATGATCTAAAGACGCAAGATGGGTGGAAAATGTATCAAAATTCATTCTTAAGCTAAGTTTTGGTGCATGACAGAAAATCCAGAACGTTGCTCATTGATTAAATGGTCAATACAAAAACAATTCGAATTTTCAAATAAAGCAAAGGAGTGATTAACGACGCTGCAGGGATATTCTCAGGGCCGGCCTTAACCATCTAAGCGCCACGGGCAAGTATTTCATTTGACGCCCTTTTATATCCTACTAATATTATAAACGTGAAATTTGTACCGTATACCTTATGTTCCGATGTATGGATGGATGTTTGTTACTCTCCCATGCAAAAACTACTGAACGGACCTTGACGAAACCTTGCAGTAATATAGCATATACTCCAGAATAACACATAGGCTATTAATTATAAAGATATCGTGCAAATTGTGTTATACTGTCTACGCAAGCGACGCCTTACTTAGTTACGACTTACTATAAATTTTGTAGATGGGTACCGATTATTTGTTTTGGAATTTAAAGACAACTACCAACATATATTTATTATTATTAAAAACTAAATATTTTATTTGTTTATTTGTTTATTCACGAAACATTTAAGTAGTTAATCAAAAATATATAAACCAAAACTTTCTAATAAGAGTGGCAAAATCGAGAGTTTCTGCGACTTCATTTTCAATTGACAGCGATGCCAAACTAGTTTGAGACATTGTAGACCGCAAGTAAGTTGTTATCAACTTTAGTTTCGAAAAACTGCGCTTGCCACTTGCAACAGTCACCGGTATTGTTAACATAATACGAGGCGATATCCAGGTGTTGGGATATAGTTCTTGAAGATTGTGTTTTTTGAGGAAGTTTAATGTTTTAATAGGTGTCGCTTGACTGTCTTCAAGATGTTGCAGACCCAAAATTTCATCGCACAGCAATCAATATCAGATTAAGAGTTAACCGCTAACTTTTCTTGCAGTCCAGAACAATGCCGCATGCGTTTTTTTATTTTGTATTCTTTTTATGTTAAACAAGAAATTTCACGGGACAGACAAATCTTGCACCTGTTGAAATTTTTCATTCATAGACATAAGTAGGTACGGTGTCCAAAAGAACATTAAAAAACTCTGCTTCAAACTTTGGATCAGTAGGTTCATCAACAGCCTCTTAACCCGGTTTATGTTTAATGCGTCTTATTCGCGCCTGTTTTTTTGAAAAATGGCTTGGTCTCAAGTTCCGATGCTATTACAGTTGCTTTTAGAATAGCTTGTTCGAAACCTGTTTGTCTATATGGGCCCATTCATAAATGCAAGGTTTGCAAAGCAAACGTACTGCAAAGCAGGAAACACTGCGCAAATTGAAACAAAAGTTTCCTGCAAAGCATGCGCTTGCAAAGCATATATTAGATGTTTATGAACAAACAACTGCGAAAAAACGGAATTTACGTCGACCGCTGTCATTTTAATAAATAATCTGATAGATTGTTCTCAAAACTAAACTAAACTTACTTATCTGTTGTATTTTCACCCATTTTCAACAAAATTAAAAATTAAATTACAGCGCAATGACAACAACAAAAAGAAATTAAAAAGCAATACGATTCTGAAATCTGCGCGATTGCGCTCAAAATTGCGCAATAAATTAAACTCTACTACATTTATGAATTCTCTGCTTAGCAGTGATGAAAATTTATGCATTTGTGAATTCTCTGCTTAGCATATCTTGCGCAATATTGCATTTATGAATGGGCCCTATGTTTCTTAATAAGAACAACATTTACCAAGCATTTCGGTAAAGTCCACAAAGTTGATTTTAGGTGACTCACTTGCTCACAACGTTAATTTGAAATAAAACATCATACCATACTATAATAGAAACAATAAAACTAACAAATTTTAATTTTCCTGCAAGCGTGGTCGCTTCGTGTGATGTCGCAGCATCGCTTTGTTCTGTAACATCGGCCAAAGAAAGCAAAGCATCGTGCATTTCACATAACTAATAACGAACGGCTTTGACGCTTTCAAAACGAGCTTCCCAACACGTGCCACTTTTTAATAGCTATTAAAATAAAGCAAAATTAAACAATTTTTTTTTAAATTCCGAACAGGTTAACAGATTTTACTGATGATTTTGCAGCATCACATAATACTAAATTATAACTATGGCATCCACATGCCACGAAAAAAGCTAGCGGATTTATATCCAGAATTCTTTTCTGTACACCTTTATTCTTTCCCTTTATATTCGCGCTATTATCACAACCCTGTCCTTTGCAGTCATTAATGTTAAGGTCATGATCACTCAATGTTTTTAAAATGCTTTCTGTGAGACCTGCACCCGTTGTATCATCTATTTGTAAAAATGAAATAAAATATGCTTTTATGCTTTTATATTGGCGCATCTTTGATTGAAAGTTGGTCTTTATGACTTATATCAAGAGTACAATCAGCTGTGATTGCATAATACTTTGAATCCTTAATGCGGGATACTATTGTAGATATAAATTTGGATTCCATGAGTTCTATTAATTCGTTTTGTATATTTTTGCCGCAATAATGGTCAGCCAAATCACCGTTTACTGCCAATCTGACATGCTCTTCCATGATGGGGTCAAACTTTGCCAACAATTGTACAAGGCCTAAGAATTTTCTGTTGTTTGGAGTAAATTATTTATCAGATGACCCTCTGAATGCCGTGTTGTTTTCAGCCAAATATGTACATGTACAAAGTTATGTGCATCAATCTTTGAAGCACATTATTCCATCGTAATTTTTGTTTATAGTTGAACCAGATTTGAACCTGATTTCAGCTTCAGCCCATAGGGTAAATGATTTTTTATGTGCAGGACTATTTTCGTAATTTTTCAAAGCTTCGCTTAAATGTTTCCAACTTTTGTAACCTTCAGCAGTGGTCAACTTTGTAATTAACTTTAAATCAAACACTCGACAATAAAAGCAAAAGACAGTTTAATGTTGAATAAACCAACCACCGACGTCTGATTGGTTCTTCGTTTAAAAGCTTTCTACAGTAATGAGTTGAAGAGAAATGACCCCCATTTTCATCTCTTGGATAATAATTTGGATGTACTTGTAAATGCCCACACAAAATTATGTGATCTATATTGCTCGTATTAAGTACTTTTGGCAACGTAGCTAGATCAGAAACATCTTTTATTTCATGTATGTTCATACTATTATCTGCCAGAGAAGTCATATATGTATTAAGTTTGACTTAGAGACCACTCAGGTGGTTCATGCAAAAATTGAATGGACAGATCAATTCGTTCACCTTGAATCGATGAGGATATATTTTCGGTGAAACTGAAAATTTCTGTCAAAAATCTTATTTTAACCCTCTCTTAATAGCTATTAAAATTAAATTAAGTGGTAAAGTTAAGCTGACGCGTGTGGCGCCATGTAGAACACGGCGCCGACCCTAAAGCCGGTAGTGGATATTCTAATCCCGTCTTAGTTTAATATGTTAGTATAAGTCCAAATTCTTCTTTGTGCTTACCTTGTTAGTGTACATCTGACAAACTATTACCCCAAGTGCCCACCAATCCACAGAATGGCCGTACGGCTCGTTGCGCAATATTTCTGGAGCTGAAAGTAAAAATATGCTTTGCTTTAATAAACTTACCTGTAAGTAAAATGCGTTGTTAGTAGCAGAAATTTCACCAAGAAAACTAAATCAATATGCCACTGGTTGAGAAAAAATACTAACACTGTAGCAGGCAGATCAAGACAAAATTTCCGAATAGCTATCTACAGTTTTAAGCATAAAAATGGCCTTTCGAGCATTGCGCAAATGCAACTGCTAAGTCAAAAAAAAGCGACAAAAAGAAGCACTAAGCTTAAAGCAAAAATGGGTAAGATATTTTTCAACCCCTGATGAAATTCTCATTGAAATGAAAATATTAACATCCAAACAATTATAAGTAACTTCATTTATAGTAACTACTCTTATATGTATTTGAACATCCAAATGTTTGTAATGGAATTCAGTTATGTAAACTGGTATGTACTGTAATGAATGTTGTACAAGTTCATATAAATGAATTTCAGTTCAAAATTTATAGAAGTAAAACATGCCAAACAGATTTGTTTGTCGTTGCACCGCTGGAACCAATGAACAATTCGAAAATGCGTCAATACGTAGCAAAAAAAGACGAAGAAATTATTGCCAAAAACCGTGTTGTGTTTGTAATAATTAATTCATATAAGTGAGAATTCACCGTGCACCTTTCGCAATAAGAAACACAATTAAATGCAGACATGTATATTTGTTCACATATATTTTACTTATATTTCAAAAAAATTTATATAAAATAATCACAACGAACATATTTTGTTTTCTTTTATTTACACTTATAAAATAATTTAGTTTATTTCAAAGACTTTTTGTTATTTAAAATAAATTGTAAATTTAACTCTTAAGTTTTTGTTTTATTATTTTGTCCTTGTCAAGTTAAATGTACATATATTTACGCGTTTGGAAACATTCGCCTAGTACAAATTCCATTTCATTTTTATGTTATATCTAAGAAGTTGTTTTTAAAATTAAAACATCATTCGTTCTTATTCGTAAAACATTCTTTTAGTGAAATGTATCTTAAAACGAGCATAAACTTCGTGGGAGTATTTTGGTATTGATATTATAATGATTATTTATGTTCAAGGCAACGATTACATATTTTAATTGCTAATCCCGTGAAATAACATTTCTTAAGTATGGAAAATTGGTGTTTTATATTCAGTAAACCCGGAAAAAGTATATAAAAAACATATTTAATAACAAATGATTAGAAAATAAAATATTTCTTAAGTATGCGTAGGAATAGCAGAGGAAGAAACTGAGATTACGAACAAGTTAGGTAGCTAAATATTGTTGAGCAGATTTTAACGCTAAATGCAATATTGTGAAGCTTAAAATTGTCCTTGTCTTACTGAAGATAACAAATGTGATTGTTTAAATAAATAAATTCTAAACGGAAAGAAAGAGCATTGCCAGCTGTGCATGTTTCTATGTGTTCATGTATTAATTTGATCTGACGGCCATTTTGCCTTAATTATACTTATTTTAGAAAGAACTCAAGCTTTTGCTTCTGAATGGCTGCAATATATTAAAATGCTATACAAGCTTACCTAGGAGCAAAAGCCTTCTTTAAATGAACGAAACGAAATAATAAGATAAATGGCCTGCGAGAAATTACGATTTGAACGCATCTGATATAAGAAAATCCGACTTATATATCTAGTTCCGCTCTGGGGTATATCCCCCTTGCTTAGAGAAGGTCAAGTATTGATTCCAAAGACAGGAAGAAAATGATTTATGACTATTGACATTTTTTAATTTCAGTTTAAGGACTTCGAACAATTGATTATGCGCAGGTTGCAGCGCTTTTTGATCGTTAGCTAGCAATCTTCTTCCAATACGGCAAGGTTATGGGGTTAAGGGGATCATAACCCTTCCGCTTTACTGCCTCCTTACTGGTCCGCCTGGGTGATTCCTCGGTTCCACCTCAATAAACATCGCTAGGGTTCCCGATTTCGGATACTTTTATTACTGAGGCCAGGAGTTTTTAGGTCTGCCTCTTTTTTAGGAATTGGGCACGTGCATGTTCACATTATTGATTATTGTTTGTCCGACCTTTTACGACTTCTGTACTCTAGTCGTGTCAACCCACCTTTGCGGAACAGGTTTAAAATGTTAAATGTGTCGCTAGGATCACCTGGATGTTGAAATTGCCTAGATACAAGTTCTCATCTCAGTCGCCTTTTACGACAAGCGCTGTTTTGTTGGGGCGCTACAGTGATATTCTTAGCTCGTCCCTGCACGGGCACTGTTACTACCAATAACAGTGGCAAATAACTTGGGGTGAGGCTATCAATGAGCAAATGCTCGAGATTGCTCCTGAGTAGACTCTTTTCTCTGCTCTTCAGCAATGCCATAAACAACAATAACGAAAGAAACACAGAAATCGCTCTCATGCATATCTAACTATGACAGCTGCACTGTGTCCACAATTTATTGGTTTAGAGGCATGAACTTAATATTGCTTGTTTTTTATCTCTTATTCTGTTTAAGTAGTATTTGAAATAAAAGTTAATAGTACATTCCAAATAATTTTGGGTTCACAGTTGATGCTCAATCAGCCTTGATCGTGTAACTAACGCAAACATTTTGCATAATTTGAAAGGCATTACGTTAATTTTTGTAAAGTTATGTAATCTGCATCAAAAAATTGTGGATGCGTTCAATACATCAGCATCAGCTGTGTTGCGGCGACACCTACAGGCGGACAGTGAAGTGGGAGGGTTATGATCCCTTTAGTCCAGATCATAACTTCTTCATTATAGAAAAGAGGAAGAATCAGCTGTGATGCCCATCGGCATCGTAATTTGTGCCGTGATGCCGCATCGATGCACATTTTGTTGGCGTTTCCGAATTCATCCTTTTTAGCATCGAAAGCTTCCTCAACTGCTTTGAAATTGACTTACTAGCTCAGTTGCAAAAACATTTTACGTTTCACAAGAAACAATTGAAAACATTTTTTATTTAATATATTATAATATTATTAATATAAGTCCAATGTCCATTTGAATTATTGTTATAGGATAATATAAGAAAAATTCGTAAGCGCATTACCGCCCAGTTCTGCCATACCGGCGTTAACGCAAATATTTTACATCGACGAAATAAAATTGTTTGTGTTTTAATTGCACATCGGTATCGTTATTTGTGCGCTGGTTGCTGGTGCTCTGAATTTACCAGAAGTACAAGCATACCTCAAGTTACGGCCATCCCAAGATGAAACCATCTCCCGGTACCACCAATATTTAAATGTACCTCTTCCGGTTGTATCGACCATCTGACCATACAATAAAAGAAAATTGAGAATTCTTTGCTGTGTCTGAGACATAATTTCCGCAGATACTACTAAGTACAACCAATAGACTCATAAACTCGCTGATTAAAAGCACACGTAATCGCTGTCACAGAAACTGCGGCCGGGCCAATACTCGAATCGCTTTCCTGCATGCCATATTCGAAAAATTTCGGGCACAAGTCAATGTATCAATAGGAAGTAGAAAGCGAAAGCTTAACAGAGCAACCGACCAATGATAAGTCTCTGTAAGATGCAACATATAGGGATGTTATTCAGCGCAATTTTTTAATCCGACGGGTTGACTTATATGACTTGACTGCGGAGGGATCTTATCCGATCCGCACCCGTTCCCTTACCCTATTAAATGAGTTTTTTTTTAGTATGAGCACGTAGAGCATGATCTGCACCGAGCATTTTGAGAGTTCAGAGGCTTAGACTCAGCTCTGAGCTACAGAAGAAAAACGCCGGATGAACTACATACATTATCGAAGTTGTCAAAGCAAAACATTTGTAAAACAAATATTATTTGATTTATTTTAAAAGTTTACAAAAGACTGAACGCAGTTGTTTTTTTTTATTTACTTATACGAAGGGAAATGGGAATGAGAGCTTGCAGCATTTATAAGACTTCTTCGTCTTATAAGGGCCAATTTTTAAACAAAACGTTGTGTTAAAACACAATTTCTAAGCGTTAGTATGGTAAGATAAACTCTTTATTTATGGAAGGTTACGCTAAATTCAACTTAAGAATTTGTTTAATATATTTTTGACCTTTTATATTTTTTTTAAATGGGAAAACCATGTTTCCTAAAAAAATGCTTCTGAAAACATTTGTAGCTAATTTTTTATTGCTCATCATGACTTTAACCCAAAGAAATTGAATCTTCTTCTTGAATCCGCACCGATTTAGTCGCGGATTGAAATATGAATATTTGTATAGGCTGCAAATCTTATGCGTTTTTAATGACAGCTGTATTCGTTTTCTTTGTTCCCGACATCTGTTCACTTCTTCTCCGTAGCTTTCAATGAAAGCTGTCCATACGCCGGATTCAATGGTTTTGGTAATGACATAAACCAAAAAGTATACAATATTGAACTATTACTAGTTGACTATATACTTTTTATGTATTCACTTGTATTATTATGTATATTGCAGAGCAAGAAGAGCAATAACTACAACGGCAATGTCTAAAATATCAAACAGAGACCTAAAAAGGCTAACAATAAGGTTTATAGAGAGTTCAGACTCCGTTGTTAATGAAACTTATTAACGTTATCAGAAAAAACTTTGATCAAAATAATGTGCTATGCTATGCTGAATTCCTAAACAACAACAGTTACATACTGACATAAGGGATAATGGAATGGCAACCATTTAACAGAAAAGCGACAACGACTTTAGGGTTGGTGCTTGACACATTGCCTTGCCCCAAAGATCCGAAGTGCAGACAATCTACTTTCAGAGGCCTTCGACCGTTACAAGTCACCGCCGAAGAAGAGTGTGAGTAAGAGCCTTATTGCGAAGATCAATCGACAATTGATAATTGACTATTTTCAATGCGTGCTATTGTGAACTAACGATTCATTTGGTATTTTTGTCAATCGCATTTTTTTAATTGACTGCGATTGACAAAATCCTTTACAATCGTTCGTTCACAATAGCACACATTGAAAGTAGTCAATTATCAACTGTCGATTGATCTTCGCATTAAGGCTCTAAGATTCCCACAGCCCAATGGTCGCCTAATAATAACAATTCATAAAAATGCATTCTTTATGAAGCTAAACTGATAATCTTTATCACATACCCATTGGCGCCCATACCGAAATCAGCGATACCAGTACCGAAACATGGCATACCCGCTGGCGCTCATAGGTTATAAGATAACTAAGCATGCCATATGGTGGCGATGGTGTAGAGGGCAGTGTGTTGTCCACTTAATAAAAGAGGGAAACGCATAACACCTTGTTTCTTCAACCTCTACACCAAAAAAGAGGATACAAAACTTGAAAAAAACATCGACAGGATACCCCTGTATTTTTAACGAAAATCCTGTGTTTTTGTGAAAAACCCTGTTATTATCCGGTATTTTTATTTTTATATAAAAAAATCCAAATGCCAGAGTACTCAGACTCGGTAACGGTCCGTGTACTACCAGGCAGAAATCCTCCGTTTTGGTGTAGAGGCTCGAGAATGGGTAGAGTATGTTGTTCTTCCCAATGGGGATTGAACCTGCACCGCACTGGTCACAAGCCAACACACTAACCTCTACACCGTCGCCACCCATAATTATACGGTATAATCACGCAGTTTTATTCCCATTGATTAGTAACTATTCATTTCATTAAAAAGTAAACGTTAAATCCAATCAAAAAGTACTGGTGGTATCAGCATTTGAAATGTATGAGTATGGGGGGAACACTAAGCATTCTCAAGTCTCAACCTCTAAATTCACATCAGAAGCTTGTTGGCGAAAAGAGATTTTTATTGTGGTAAAATATGCCGAATCCGTTAAAAGGCAAATGCATTCTCAATGCGAAATTGATGCTGAAATACCCATTTTTGAAAACCGGCAAAGTTAAAAGTGATGTTTTTTGTAAAAAGTGAAAAGTACGGTGACGCATATATTTTCGACACTTAAAAACGTTCAAACACATCAACTGCAGTTTCGTCCAGTCAAAAAATTGTGAATTTGTTAACTCCAACGTTTGATAGCGGCACAGCTGCAATTGAAGCTACATGGGCTTTTCACATGATAAAATCATATCATAGTTTCAAATCGGCAATTATGCCACGCAGGTTTTCCCTACATGTTTCAAAATAAAAAATATAACGTGCTCTAAAACGAAAACGATCGTCGTGAACGTTTTCGCACCAGAGGCAAGCAGCATCGTCAAAGCAGATTTGTCGCAGCGTAGACATGTGTACATTATATAAAGATGCTTCAACAATGGCTCTGTGAAGATATTTTCCGTTCTGGTTCGATATTTCGATCCCACGGCTGCAGTTTTCGTCAAAATATTGAAGACTTCATCTGAAGGCAATGAGACATAAATAACTATCAGAGAGTTGTTGAAGAAAATCGCTGGAGATCATTGCGTTCTTTGGTGACAATGCTAAAGTGAATTTTGGTAGCGAAACTCGATGGGGAGAAAACAATGTGTTCTATGGGCTGAAGAATTGCAAAAAGCTCAGCAGCATTTATAGCCAGCTGATAAAAAGGCCAACATAACAGCCAACAAGTGTTGCTACAGAAATTGAGGAGAATCTTGTTTTGTTCTGGTTCTTTTTGCGCTCATTCTTTATGATGATTTAATGGATTTGTATGTATTTATTTCATACAAACTCTTGTCTCTTTCAAGTTTAAATTTGTGATATTTAATTGCTTGTTTTTTGACAAAAATAACAGCCTGATGAAGGATGTAAACACGTCCGAAAAGTCGCAAATCTAAAGTTATTATTTTTATGAACTTATAGCCCGCTTAGCAAAAACATAGCTGCATCTACACCAAAGGTCACACAAAATATCCATCGAAAAGTATTGTGTTCAAGCTTAAGCCGGTGATACTGAACGAATGGAAGGTGAATCAGATAACGATACCATTGACGAAGACTCTGATTTAATTTAAAATATGAAATATTCATTCATTCATTCATTCATATTTATCCTGTAAAAATACTGTTTTCGAATAATTAAAACCTGTGAAATGAAAAAAATGTCTTTAATTTTTCCTGTTTTTTTTCTTAAAAAATGTAAGGCATGACTAGCCGAAGCACCCAAGTACTCGCCACACATTCTAACGCACCAGGGCAACTCAACCAAGTTACGATAATAGAGCAATTATCGACTGACACCAAAGGGTAAAACGCTGCGAATGCACTTTTCGGGGTTGTCGCCCTAGCGAGGTATCCGTTGTAAAGGAAAATTCTCTGATCTAATACGAATCGGATGATTTTTCCTTTGAGTTATTCTTCCGTACAGGTGTTCGAAGTAAAAATCCTTCGATTCGTATGAGATCGCGGAATTTTCCGTTCCGACGGACACCTCAAAAGAGCCGAATGACTGTAAGGTGACGATGGATAATAACGAGCTCAATGCATAAGATGCATTTCGGGTATTGGTACTACGAAACTAGATTGGTAAAAAGACCCAATGCTTAATGAAAGTATGGAAAGAATGTGAGAAAAGCTAAAGCATGATTTTCACTTTATAAGGAGATCAAGAAGCAGGGAAGGACAAAGTAAATTTTACCATCATAACCTTTGTTGCAGCAAACTCAAACGAGAAAGCGCGTTCGTCGCACATAGAACAGTGTGGCAAAATTGTATTAATAGAAGAAATACGTTTTCTTAAGTCCGACTGACAGACAATATACTCTCGGTGATCTTCGACGGCAAATCCCCGCTGAAGAAGGCAGAGTTATAGGAATAAGAGAAATAAATCCACTAACGTCGGACTGAAATACACGTAAGGATTCAATTCCATAAACAAGTATTCTCATCTGACAACAGCCTATGATGATACCTGTAAAGCTTCTATGTCACTTTAAAGTATTTGCTAACATGCCGATGCGGGACATGGAGGAGAACGATGACGCCAAAAGGATTTTCATACGGGCCCCTTGATAAAACGAATGTACGACGTACATTTTCGTTTTCTTAACCATAATGCCACAAATAAAACTGCATATTGGCAAGTTTATGAGTGAGAAAATGTAGTATGAACGAATAAGCTCTTGTGAAAATTCCAATACCTAATTGATCAACTTCTTCTATACACTGTATCACTATTATAGCGTAAGCAGTTATACTTTTGGCACAAGTGATCCCATGGGTAGTAAAAACTTTTGTTCGTTTGTGAAAAACATCAAGAATTTGGTCTCGTCATCTACCCCAACACTCATTTACAATGACATTCCAGCTGTTAGCTCTATAGATAAAGCCAGTCTGCCGACCAATTGCACTTACGTCCCTTCTTTCCTAGGTCATGGAAACGCTGATTAACCGTCAGCCACATCATATATTTGATATCTGGAATCCCAAAAACTTCTAAATGATCGGCAGTACGGTTTTCGCAGCAATGACATATCTAACCGAAAAGTGCAACCAATCTCTTCACCATGGTGGTGAAAGTAAGATCGTTGTGCTTGATATTTCAAAGGCATTTGACAGAGTTTGGCATCAAGCTCTCTTGTCGAAAATGTGTGCATTTGGAGTCGATGGTACTCTTTTCAATGGATTAGAAACTACCACCCCTATCGTGTCATCCGTCGGGGGGAACGATCCGCTAATAGTGAACAATTTGCATCGTGTAATCCGCAGACGTGAACCATCCACATGTCGTTAACGTGAATGAAATTCACTGTATCGTGGAAAACGAACGGATCGAATCTATCCATGCATTTGACATCCGCAGTTTTTATTTTATTTTCACTGAATTTAATTTTTACAAAACAAATGTGTTTGAAATGAGCTGTCACAATTGAATTTCCTAATCACCAATAGTGGTCAGTAAGGGAGAGTATCCGACGGATCCCACGATAGCAATTTTCTATTCACGTGAATCGAATAAGTGAAGTGAATCTCAGATCCGACGGATTCCACGATAGGGGTGTACCTTGCTGACAGTTCAATTCAAGTTGTTTTGGACAAATTCAAGTCTGCAACTCACCAAATAAATGCTGGTGCTCCTTAAGCCTCCGGTTTGTCCCCGAGCTTCTTTCTCATTTTTATAAATGATCTGTAATTTCCAATATTCATTTTCATATTCATTTCTTGTTTCACGCCCAAAAGCAGGCGTTCAACCAATAGGGTCAAATTTAATGCTTCCAAAACACCATGCTGTCTTCTGTCATTAAAGCGAAACCTCAACTGTCTGCCATTATCCATGAACGGCACTTGCATCCCGAAAACCGAAAGACTTTCTATTCTCAATATGAGTGTTAATGACAACCTTCGGTGGAATGACCACATATTCGATGTCGCCACGAACGCTGCGAAATGTCTAGCCTTCCTCAAACGGTGTAAGACATTTTTCACATACTCTGATATGGCTACAATTCATAAGGCGTTTATTCGCCCTACACTTGAGTACAACGTTCATATGTGGTCTGGTGCACCAATAACCTATTTGGAGCTACTAGACCAAATTCAAAAACGCGTGATAAAACTTATGGGCGATAGCGAAATCGCTTGACTCCCCTAGTCAAAGTCGCAATGTCTCCTGCCTATCGCTCAATTACCGCTATTTCCACCACAAGTGCTCAAACGAAATATCCACCTGCATGCCACCCTTAGAACATTTCAACAGCAATACCCGGCATTCATGAATGCACATCAGTTCAACCCTCAAGCATTTTTTCTGACGTACAGTAAAATACAAAGTCTTTGATTAGCCGTTCGACACGAATTTGGATCTTCCCTACTGTTTTGTTCTTTCCATTATAATACACAAAAATTTAAAACCAACTTGCATCGGTTTCTCCTCTGTCATACTTATCCCCATTCCTAAATGCCCACACTGTTTTTAGTGCACGCAATTTATAATAAACTAACCATTTTTTCATTAAAATGAAGATTTTTCGCGGTGAAATTAGGTTTAGTTTGTATCATTGTATCAGTGTAGTGTGGAGAAGAACATCAAAAAAATTAAGGAAACCCAGTAGCTGAAGAGAATTAAAAGACACATAGAGCATAGACATTTCAGCCCATTTCCAAATTGTGGAAGAAGTGCACAATTGAAGGGATGTCTTAATCCAATTTGTGTCCAAAGCTAAAGCTGCTTTCAGGTGCTTGTTGTTTGATACCGTTTTGTTGGCGATGTTGTATAAGTTCCTCATTCTTATGTGAGGCATGTACTATACCAAGAAAAATGAGAACTTCTTCGAGTCATTGAAGTTTATTGAATGAATTGATGGAGTATGTATGGATACAAACGTACTGGGTGTCATTAAAATTTCAATATGGTAGAAATGTTAATCCAAAATCGGAATTTAATTTTCAAAACAAAGAATCTCACACCCCAGCTGAGACTCTGCGTTATGGTGAAACGAATGAATCTTCACGAGTTGCCAGAGCACCTTCATTTCAAATGCTTGAAGATGGCCCAAGTCTTTCTAAAATTAAATTATTATTTTTCTTTAGAATTTGATTTTTTTATTACTTAATAATATGTACAGTTATAAGTTACAGATAAAAAAATATGTTAACAATTTACGCTTTAAAGATTTACAAAAGTTGTTTTTTTATTAGATTATTGGGCGCTCATCTCATTACGGGGTCTCTGTGTAACTGTGGAAGAGTTATTGTTGCAACATGAAGTTTGTAACTCGGTATTGGAAGTCACTGCTTTTCTATCACAAACAATTCGTTTTAAGAGATGCAGGATGCATTCCAGATAAGTACACCGTTCAACTTACATAATATTCGGTGTTTTTTCCCACAAAATCTAACTACCTTTTCACGAGATACGCAAAATTAATACCGACGCTTAACCTATTCCAACAAATTATGGGCTTAAACGATATACTAAACTAAGAACAAGTTTTTTTTATTGTGGATCAAAATGAACTTACAGTAAATAGTTAATAAATTTGCTTGTTTCCAACAGCAGTAAATTTCGTTTTGCTCTGTGATATGAACATTTTGTTTCTCAGGCGGTTGTTTGAACTAAATAGAACAGTTTGGTGATATACCTAAATCTCTTTTTGTTTGTAGTTTTGGTAAAAAAAAACGTTTGACTGCCAAAAACAACAAATAAAACATTGACATCAAACCAGTTGCTATTTTGGTGACAGTACAAGAATCGTGATGAAAAGCAAATTGAATTTGAAGCTCTATACGTTCGCTACGTAATCACAAAACATTGAGAGATAAAGAATTTGTTAAGGAGCATAGAAACGATTATAATAGCCAACAGCCAACTAAAAGGCGAATATGCCTGGACTTTGTATAGACATTGGTCAGTCATAAAGCGAGTGTTTCTTTCAAAATTTTCTTCATCGTATTACTTACCGACGGGGTATTGGTGCCCGACGTATTGTAATCGAATTTAAAGAGATAAGGTTGTACATCGGGATAGGATGTGTCGAATATTAGGTCTAATTCATTTTGGCTTGGTGTCTTAGGGACATAGTCATGACGATTCATAACTTCAGTGATGTAGACGACTTTTTCGGTCAAGAGATCGCTCACATTCTCACGGGATAGTTGCCGATCGTCTTCGTTTTCGTACTTGATCAGATCCAATCGTACGGTCCACACTTCCCATGGTATGCACTCCTGTTGGAAGGGCCAGCGACTTTTTTTCTTTTGAAAAAATTCTAAACTAATCTGGCCAGAACCACTGCTATCATTGCTGCGGAGTTTCTCGCTGAATAGATTGATAGCTCGTTTTACTGTTCGATGCAGAGTATCGGAGGTGCAGCAGACATATGTGAAATCGATGAAATCACAATCGACGTCTGTATAACCAACTGTGCCAATTGAATATTGTGCGTCACCAGTGTACATGTATTTACCCAGGCATCGATGAA
Organism: Portevinia maculata; assembly: GCA_949715645.1. Taxonomy (NCBI): domain Eukaryota; kingdom Metazoa; phylum Arthropoda; class Insecta; order Diptera; family Syrphidae; genus Portevinia; species Portevinia maculata. The sequence goes on from OX454526.1 coordinate 89,150,655, forward strand.
ACAACACCGTGTGGAAAATACTCGCTATAGCTTCATCGACCTGTCGACCTTCCATGGTCAGATCGAATACCTGTGATCGAGCGTTCATTTTGTATCTGTTCTTCGTACATACAATACTTTATAAGCGACTCTTTAGAATTGTATGCTATTGTCTGTTCGTAATTAATAAAAAATAAACTATCGTAAGCGCGGTTTTACAAATCATCGAAATTAATTCAACAAAAACGGTCGTGTACACGCTTGAGAATTTGCGAATAATTGCATTTTATTTAAATCACCATACCCATGTATTGTAAGGTGCCGCACATCGTCCTGGTTTTGTTGCCAATCTTCAACCATTTACTCAGACCAAAGTCAGTGATTTTTATATGATAATCGTTTGTTAGAAGGATGTTTTCAGGTTTAACATCACGATAAATTACTCCGGCGTTATGTAGGAAATCTGTTGACAAATACATATGCATGAGTGGATGGGTGCGGGAGCTCTGTTTGACGATCTTACCGATTGCAAGAGCTATTTCGGCTAGGTAGAGGCGAATGAGTTCAGTGGTAAAGTTGCATTGGCTTGCAAATAGTTCACCGTTCGACACGTATTCGCAAACTGAAAGAAAGTATTAATGAGAAGAGTTTACGACTTTAACAAAATAATTATCTTACGTATATACAAAAGTCGCCGATCCTGCCAAGCGTCAAAATAATGAACAATGAGGGGATGGTGTCCGCAGAGTTTTTGGATATCAACTTCTTCTTTTATCTGTCTCACGCAGTTGTTTTTGATTACCTTAACAATATGTATTTTCAATATGTGAATGAAGTTAATATAAAAAGAGCGACTAACCTTGGACTTTTTAATTTGTTTCAAAGCAAAGACTTTATCTGGCGATGATTCGCTCCTTTGGGAAACTTTATATACACAGGCGAATGCGCCCTTAGCTACTAGTTGATCTATTTGAAATTCTTCAATTCGACTGGAATCCTTAAAGTGGGAATCGAACATGCAATTTGTCAACGGCCTGTGCCACTGTACCTCCGAACGAGATATTTCAGATCTGAAATATTAAAGAAGATTCGATTAATGATCAAATATCGCAAAAAAACAAAAATATTATGTAATTCTTCTTCTGTTTGTTTCGGCTGACCATTCTTTCTCTGACCACAGATATCTTCAATTCAACCTTAACGTTGATACCCCCTGCCAATTCCGGAATCCTCGGAAAACAGACTGGCCCAAATATAGCGATACTATACGTAAAATAATAAACTCTGAATTATTAAGTCCCCCATGCAATTCCAATTAGCTTACCAGCAAGTTCAATAAGCTTACCACGGCTTTTTAAGAAGCGATTTCTGCTTCCTGCATCTCATACGACATAAGAAGCCACTAGTGGATCCCAGAATTAGGACCACTAAGAAATGGTTGCAGGAGACTATTCAATAGTGATAAAAGCTCAAGATCTAAAACTGACTGGGACTCCTATTAGGAATCCCTCAAATCATACAAAGAAGAACTAAGGAAGACCAAAAGATCATCTTGGAGACTCTTCTCTGGGAAAATAGTAGAATCCTCTGAGGCATCAAGGCTAAGACAAATCCTTTCCTCCAATTCAACTATGCCTAGCCGCCGAAATACCTATCGTATGGAATTTTATGTTTCCTAGTGAATAGAAAAAGTTCGGTTTTGTGGGGGTTGACACCCAACCCACACCGATCTGCCCATCTTGTTAGCTTGTTGAGAGCGTTTTGGAAAAGTTCTTTCAGGGTGTTTAGGTACTTCCCTGAGACGGCAATTGCAACGTCGTCTGCATAGGCAATCACCCTGCAGCCTTCCCTTTCCAGACACATCAGCAGCTTGTTCATCACTAAGTTCCAGAGGAGGGGGGGGGATAGGAATCCGCCCTGTGGCGTACCTCTACTGACAAATCTTCTGGCAGACGTCACACCCAGTTTCGAGTTTATATTCCCCCTTTATCACAGAATCCGTCGGATTCGGAATTTTCTTACGAACTAAAAAAGATATTCTCACAGAATCCATCATAGTGGAAATATTTGCTACAAATTTTGAGATTCTTGGAAAATGGTTTGACTGAATCCGAATTAATTAAGATTTTGACATTTATGTGTTTGTTACTACGAAATTTTGGATCCTTCGTAGCGGAATTGCGAATACGACGGATTCTGTGATAGGGGTGATTGTGAGTAGTAATAATTCATTAATAAGCTCACCAAGTGAGTCGTCTACCTTTAGATCTGACAGTGCATTTGCGATCGCGGATGAATTGACGTTGTTAAAAGCGCCTTCAATGTCCAGGAATACAACCATAGTGTATTCTTTATGCTGAATGAGTATTCGATTGAACGTACTAACGTATGTAAGACTGTTTCAACAGATTTGCCTTTGCAATATGCATGTTGAGCCGTAGACAGGAATCTTGAATCAATGTTAGTGCGTAGAATGATATCAATTAGTCTTTCTAATGCTTTTAGACGGAATGAAGATAGGCTTATGGGTCTGAGATCCTTAGGATTTACATGGGAACATTTACCGGCTTTGGGTATGAAAACTACTCTAACTTCTCTCCATATCAAAGGAATGTAAACCATTTCCATGCAGCTTATCAGTATTATCTCAAGCTTGCACTTACAGGCTCGTCATTTGAGAACGAGGACACAAGATTGCTGTCATCAACAAAACTATACATTTTATCATTAGTGCATAAGATCATTAATGTGGAGTAGAAACATGATTGGAGACAGTGTCAATCCATGCGCTCCTTTTGCATTTAAAGCAAAAGAATCCGAGAAGACGCTCAATCGACCACAACTTGAATTGATGCCCCTTAAATGAAATTCTGCATCTAACCACTGAGTTCATCTCATATTCCGTATACAGTTTGCTCAGCAGCGATCTATGCTCGATCGAAAGATTTTGAGATTCCCAAAGCTTCAGCTTTTGATTCTTCATGCTATTAAATCACATCCGTCCATAGATAAGTTACGTTGCTGTGTAGGCCACCCGTTGAACGTCGGGTGCGTCATTGAACGACTTGAAGATCACGACGCAGTTTACGTACGAAAATATGACGCCAGTTTTTTTGTATGGGAAAACACAGGAATTTGCTTCCGTTCACATACATTTATTATGAGTTACTTAAGCAATCTATAGATCGGATGGGAACGGTTCGTTCAAATATGACATTAGTTTCAGTTTTCATCCATCTTGGGAAATCGGTACGTGAGCGTTAAAAATCGTTTTACAGTTGTGTTTTCGTTTCGGGGCAAATTGAGAGACACTTTCGAACGCGACTATCTCTTATAGCTAATATGTAATGCTGTGGCTAATGAAAGACGGTTCACTAATGAAGGGAAGGAATAGCAACTGAAATTATTTTTAATCAGAACAAGAAAGAGATCAAGAGTATTTCTGAAACCCTTGGCATTATTAGAATGCATGTTCGTTGAGTAAGATTACAGCAGATGAAGAACGATTCAGCCCTCCTTCCTGTCTCATCCATTCAGTTCAATTCAATTCAATTTAATTTATTGCATAATATATAATACAAGTAAGACAGTATGGCAAGATAAGAAATTAAACAACAATACAAGTGAGATAAAGAATAAAAGTATGAAGAGGCTTAATTTGCTAACAATTTGATTTATGTCAACAGTTTTTTGTTTCCAATTTTATTTTATTCTTCTGACGAAAGCCAATTTTTCCATAAAGATACTGGGGTATTCTAGTGCGAATGATTTTATTCAAGAAAAAATGCAGTTTCGAAAATGCGTATACTGGGGGAGGGTGCAGTTTAGGGGATTATTAGGGGATATGTGATAATATCTTCATAGGGCATATATATATCGTCATGACATTTAACGCCACACGTAGCTTGTGATCAGACAAGGAATCGAGTTAGGGGCATACTAATTCAGAAAAAGAGAGTATTCGTACGAGTAACGTTTTGACCAAGCGAAGTATGGTTTCAGTTGGTGAAAGACTACTTGATTACCAGAGTTTTCTAAATGTTCCGTATATACATCCTACGACATAATACAAGAAAGGTCACAAATGTGAATCCAAGACTGCTCACGGATTTCGCATAATAAATTATTAAGAAATAAAAAAATATATATAAGACATTAACCTAGCTTTTCCCACCATTAGCTTGTGCGAAGTGGAAGGGACCTACAATTTTAGCCGAATCCGAACGGCCAATTAGAGAAGCTTTCCATGGCAATTGATACTCTTGGGTATTTGTCAGAAGTTCGCAAGAGATGGGGCAGTGGAAAAAACTTTCAGATGTAACCTGTCCCCCAGCGGGATTTGAACCTGAGACCATTAGATTAGTAGTCCACACTAACCTCTGAGCCAATGCCTTCAACTATTAAGAAATAGCAAGGAAACCCTTTCCATATCATACTGCTTCTTACATACCAGCGGTACCCTGGTTTTTCCAGAATTCACTGTCAGACTATTTTCCTCAGCCCATTTATAAATTGCCATAACATCATGGTTGGCCGTTAATGCCTAATATTTATTTTTTTACGATCATAGTTAATACAAGAAATAAGGTCCTCAATCAGGATGATTCTTCGTGAATTATAAATTATGTACAACGTCTGCATAGAGATGAAAGGAAGCATATTCGCAAACATAGGGCAAGTCATTTATAAACATGCAGACGAGAATCGGACCCAACATAGAACCTTGTGAAACACCAGTTATCAATTAACTATGTTGTGAAAAATCATCCTACACAACTGAGCTGAATTTGATAAACAACTTTTAATGAGATAGATAGCTAAATCAGGATTACAGGCGCTGGGCTGCCCAAGAAAATCAAAATAAAAACTGGATGAACTGAAACTCGTGTCTTCAATGGTACAGTGCATGAGTGCTTGCTTGCCTGAGAAGACGCTGGTCTAGGTTCGAATCCCAGTGGAAGTAAAATGGATTTTACGGATAAAAGAAAAAAACACAAACCAGTACCATAGAAAAAAGGAGTCTGATGATCGCTTGTGGCGAACCGTGAAACAGCGCTGTAACTCCAGCCGTCCACTTCACGTGATAGGGATTGTAAGGAATATGGTTGTTCATTCAAAACAACGTAAAGGAAATTGATGTAAACACACCAACCAAACGGGAAAATTGTGAGATACCACATACATAACCAGGTTAAGAACATTATGGTTGACTATGTCCAAAGCCTTAGAGAAATCAAGAAGACATGAAACCGTAAAATTGTTTAGATCATACTACACTCTGATATCCTTAAGAACATAAACCATTGCGGTGGAGCAACTGTTGTTTGCTCTGAAGCCAGACTGATACGGGGATAATAGACTCTATGTGATGAGATGGTCAATATTATTTGCTTCGTAAGAATTTTTCTTTAAGAACTTGAAGACGTGAGCTTCATGAAGCAAATATTGAATCGTCGAAAGGGCATTGTCCAGACGATAGATGATTATTGATGTTACGGAATGCAGGAGTATCGTCAAAACGATCTCGTCAGACGATAATCGACTTAGTTATGAGTAACCAGGACAGCGAAGATACGTTGAGTCGGTTTATGAGTTGACTTGGGTTATGGTGAATGCTAAGATATTATGTTTCTTGTCCTGAAGATGTTGTTGGACAATCAACGTAAGCGCTTTTAAATCCAGCGTCCCTATCTTCTTCTTGTTCTTCTTCTGTAATGGCGGTGAGGCTATGATCAGGATTAAAGGGATCATAACCCTCCCACTTAATTGCATCCCTATTAGTTCGCCTGTGCGGTTCGCCGGCTATATAATTTCATTGATTGAGTACTGATTGAGAACTTAGTTTGAGTTCTCTCGTGCTTGCTGTGGGGTACACATGTATCGAGAATAACTTTTAATAATTAAATAAAACGTAAATCAGTTACTCGAAATCATTCCTCAACAAAGTGTGAAATCCTTCATTTATACTTAGTCGTATTCCAAAATTCGTAGCATAATTTAAAATGATTTGTCTTTGTGCAAAAAAGTCGAGCGAAATGACACAAAAATCGAATGTAACGATTGCAAAAAACTTTTCCATGCGAAGTGTGTGAATGTGTTGATCCCTGATCTCGTGTACATGAAAAAAAACCGCAAAATCTGGAGGTGCTCGCAATGCACAACATCGCGAAGAAACTCTTTCTGTGCCGAAAATAGCCCTCTCCCGGTTTCTCATAAGAGTCAAATGGACACTCAAAAAGAAAAAGCAAAACAAATAAATGAAAACATAACAATTGAAATGGTTTTTAATAAAATCAAAGAACTACAAACAGTTAACCAAGAATGCTTATCCAAAATCACCGCGTTACAAAATGAAAACATAGAACTTAGAACAACAGTGAGTGTATTGCAAAATCGAATTAATGTTTTGGAGCAATCAAAACTTAACAACTCGATAGAAATTTTTAACGTGCCAAATGTTGTTGATTATTCAAGTGCACTGCAAGCAGCGGTCACTATTGTTCGTGATGGTGTCGGCTACGAGCTTGACGAGCGAGATATTGACTCCCTATATTTAAAAAAAAATAAACACAAAGAGAAATGCTGATACTCCCATTACTGTTTTGTCTCTTAATCTAACTCGTCACGTAACAAAAGAGAATATCATTAAACTGAAGGGAAAGAAGAAACAAAAACTAACAACGAAGCTGCTAGGCGATAATCATAATGGTTCGCAGATCTACATCAACGAAAGCTTAACTTCCCACGTGAGAGCATTATTTAATGCAGCAAAACAAATTCAAATGGAAAAAAAATTTAAATATATATGGATAAGGAACAGCATAATATTTTTGCGAAAAAAGGAGGGTGATACTGCTTTAAAGTGAGGTGCTTTGAAGATCTCAATAAATTATAATAACATTTAAAGTAAAATGACACAAAATAACTCAACTATCGCAAAAAATTATGCTGCTCTACCCATGTCTACACCATTCATCAAAATATACGAGTACGTAGTATGAGAAAAAATTTTAATTTATTTCTAGCTCATTTAAACGCTTATAATTTCAATGCTTTGTTTATTGTACTCACTGAGATTTGGTTGTATGATTATGAACTATCCGACTATAATATACCCGGTTATGAACCCTATCCCAATTGCAATAATTCATATAGCGCAGGTGGTGTCGTAGTATACATTAAAAAAGAATACGAAAGCGATTGTACAGTGGTAAAACTTAGTCTAATGAGCGCGGATATTTTAAAAATTGGCTGTCGCATTTGTAACGAAAATTTTACTATTTTATGTATATACCGTCTGCATTCAAATATCTTAAGCAAAAAGGTTTTCATAAGCCAATTAAGTGACTTACTTAAAGACATAAAGACACGAAATTTATTGGTTGTAGGAGATATAAACATAGATATATTGCAAAATAATAATGACTCGGACAATTATCTTGTTTTAATGTCATCATTTGGCTTAAAATGTCTTATTATGGAACCCACACGAATCATGGAAAAAACACAAACATGCATTGATCACATTTTTGTAAGATTGGACTCGCAATCAGCACATAAATTATCTGGTGAAGTACTTGACTATAAAATTACTGATCATTGCATGACCAATCTAAATATAGAAACCGTTCTATCAAGTAATGTCAAAAAATATATTCCTTTTAAGGAAAACTGCAAAATTGATTTTAACAAACTAGTGGAGTGCTTAATGTTTGAATTCTGGGAGTCTGCTTACGAGGAAAGTAATGCGTCAGTAGCTTACGATTTATTTTTAAATATTCTTAAAACTCATATTGCAAATTGCACCAATACTGAAAAACAAGATAATTCACGTCTGAAATGTCTTAGGCCATGGATTAACTAAGGGTTGCTTACAAAAATAAACAAAAAAAACGCATTGAGAAAGAAATGCAATCGCCATCCTGGTAACCAAAATTTGAAGAAATATTATCTTAAATTAAGTGAAGAGGTAAAAATCCAAGTGGAATTAAGTCGGGATAAATATTACGCAAATAAACTTCAAAGATGTGAAGGTAATGTGAAAAATGAATGGAGAGTAGTCAATAATATCCTTAACAATGAAAATAAAAAAGACAAAATTCTTAAAATTAATGTTGATGGTATGGAAATATCAGACCCAGTACATATTGCCAATCTTTTCAATACGTTTTTTGCTACTGTCGCAACAGAATCGAAGCCAGATCCCCCTAAAAACAAGTGCAATTGTAACATGTATGCGAATTTAGTCGAAGACGCTAATCAAGATAACAGTTTTGTTTTTCAACCTTTCACACCAATTGAAATTCACAAATGTATAATGTCTCTTAATAACAAAAATTCTTGTGCGTCCGATGGTATAACCAACTGTTTGCTAAAACGTATTTCTTTATTTATTGTTGATATATTAAGTCACTTGTTCAACTTAAGTGTTAGCTGTGGTTCTTTCCCTTCGTCCTTAAAATGTGCTGAAGTCATTCCTCTGTTTAAAAAGGGAAATCGAAGTTCAATTACCAATTATAGGCCCATCTCTATACTCCCAACGTTTTGTAAATTGTTTGAAAAACTGATAAAAACACGTATAGTATCTTTTCTAAATAAAAACAATTTTTTTAGAAACGAACAATTCGGGTTCCGCGAAGGTAGATCTACTGAAGATGCTATTCTCAAGTTGTGTAGTGAAATTTCTGAGAGCTTTAACAGCAATAATTCTAGTTTAGTACTCTTCATAGATATGACTAAAGCTTTTGATATGGTCAATCACAGTATACTTTTGGATAAACTGTATAAGGCTGGATTAAGAGGTATGATTCATAAGTGGTTTTCATCGTACCTATCAGAGAGGACTCAACGAGTAAAACATGAAGGAATCTTCAGCAGCCAGTTAAAAATCACAATTGGTGTACCGCAAGGTTCAGTTTTGGGACCAATCCTATTTTTAATATATGTTAATTCAATGTTTTACCAAAACTTCAGTAGCCATATTACGGCTTTTGCTGACGATATGGCATTGACATATAGTAATAAAAGTATTTTTGACTCAGTAGTCAAACTTCATATGGATCTAAGTATTCTTCGACAGTGGTTTGCGAAACATGAGCTGCTTATTAGCAATAAAACAAAACTTATGATATGCAACTTAAGGGGTCCTTGCCCACTTGATTGTGATGCTATCTTCCACTCTAGCTCTTGCACGAAATTGTCTTTATCTCTTCATATGTGTGACAACAACAACTTCCACAAAGATTCAGTGTGCAGTTCAAAATTGTTTTAAAATAGAAGGTGTTAGGAGTTATAAGTATCTTGGTGTCTTAATAGATAACAATTTGTCTTGGAAAGCACACGTGCAAGAATTAAAAAAATATATGTTATCTGTCACTCGCAAAATGTATCTCTTAAGAGCTCATTGTTCAAAAAAAATTCTATTAATGTTCTATTACGGCCTTGTTCATTCTAAGCTGCAATACGGTATTGCTAGTTGGGGTGGAACTTATAATAACACCATTGATATATTAAATATTGCCCAAAAACACGTTATTAGAATAATTTGTAAAGAAAATCGACTAGCCAGGAGTTGGCCACTGTTTGTTAGCCTGCGTATACTTCCGGTAAAACATCTTTACGTATTTAAGGTTCTTAAAGTTTTTTTCATGCGAAGTGGCTACAGCGCTATTTTAAGAAGCTCAAATACATACAGATTAAGAATAAATGATATGGCAATCGTGAACATTCCACTTTCTAGTAAAACTTGTTGTTTGAGATCGTATACTGCGGCAGCACCAAGGCTTTTTAATAAGTTACCAATCGAAATTACATTAACTGCACAATCCAATTTATTTTTCAGCGAAGTTAAAAAATTTTTTTTTAGTATGGATAGTTCTGCAATTAAAACATTTATATATACAGCTATCTAAATTGTTAACCAAGTAGTATATCTAAAATGTTTGTAAAGCAATATTTCTTGTTCTTTTGTTATTATTTACCATTTACTCTATGTTAAGAAAATGCATTGTTTTCATCTATTTATTTATTTTATTCTTGATCTTAGCCCACATAACAAAGCAAATTACAAATTACATATTGAATTAAATTGAAGAATCATTCGTCACTAGTCACTCTTGTGCTACAGAATGATTACTATATTCTATCTCTTGAATATTAGTAAAATTATTTTGTTCTACTGAAAATGTATTATTCACTTATCGCATTGAATTACATTTAAAAAACATTAAATTGAATGTTCCAACTAGCATCTTAAGAAATTGAATATTTAATAATAAAAAAAAAAAAAAGATTGTGAAGCGTTATGTATTTGGTGGAAGTTGTATGAAGTGTTTTGTGTTGATTGTATGTTTGATTTGCATGTTGCACGCTCTGGGATAGTCCGTGCAGGGACGAGCTAATAATATCACTGCAGCGTGCTCAAAAAACACCGCTTGTCGTAAAAGGCGACTAGAGGGAGAAATCACATTGAAGTGAGTCTAGCGACACGTTTACCATCTTAATAATAATAAATTAGTAAGGGTATATTACACTGCGACCTATTTGTCTATTGAGCCCCCTGCTTGTACCTCGGAGAAGTTCATATCCTCTTTCAGAGCCCCCTCCAGACATATTTCTTTTATGGAGCGTATCGGGGTATTGCTCTGATTTATCATTGGCAGGTCACACTCCTTACAGCACAGCGTCCAGTTCAGGTTACTTGATGAATCTGAGAATGTGATGTGGGTCCATGGTTTGTATGTCCTTGTCTGTTCTTTGGTGCCTGCCAAAATATCTTATTCTTTTGTGGGCCAGTGCGCCACAGGATTGCAGTATGTGGTCTGGAGTTTCACTGCAGAATCTTCAGAGCCCGTCCTCTGATATACCTATTTTCCTCAGGTGCTCCTTGAGTCTGCAGGGCCCCGTGAAGAGACCTGTTAGGATTCTTAGGTTGTTTTTGTAATTCCCTAAAAGTTTCTTTGATTGCCTCAGACCTTCGAGGTTTAGAAAGGTTTTGGCCCTTGTTTCTTCCTCCAGTCTCCTGAACTCTTCGCGTAGTGTGTTCTCCTATCCCGCAGAACGGTTCAGGACCTGTGAAGGGTTCCTCTGCTCATTTTCTTGCCAGAGAGGCCGCTGCCTCATTGCCTGTAATGCCAACGTGGCCAGGTACCAAGCAAGTTTACCATCTTGAAACTTAACACGACTGGATATCACCCTTATGGTAAAAGACCGATCAAACAATATCCAAAACTGGGTGTAGTGTGGACTCACTCGTGTCTTGCATATCCCATGCTGCGAGGAACTTTCAACTGTCTGGAAGGTACAAGAGAAAGCAACAATGGTATGATTGGGAGTGTGTAGCTGCGAGGAGGAAGTCTTTTGCTTGCTTACGTTTGGTCAGAAATTTGGGCAGCACCATGGCAAAAATGATGTATCAAGAAGCAAACAAGGCGTACAAAAATATTTGCAGACATAAGGAAACAAGATACTTGGCGCACCTAAGAAGAACACTTGTGGAAACAAAAGATAGTCAATCGTTTTGGGAACTTGTCAGGTCCCTTAACGGTATAGGTTTCGCACGGGGCATACATGTGGAAACGACTGTTCTTGTCGATCATTTCCATGCGTTATTGAACCCTCCTTGTAGTTCTAGCTGGCTTAGTTATCCTATCCCATATACAACAGTGAACTCACTAGACAACGAAATTTCGATGCAAGAAGTTTGCAATGTTTTACATCGCTGTAACGTAAATAAAGCCCCAGGAGAAGACCGCATTCCCTACGAGCATACAATCACATTTTCGACGTGGGTGAGGTACCCGACAGCTTTAGAAGAAGTATAATTTATCCGTTGTTCAAAAAAGGTGATCCGAATGATCCGAACAATTATAGAGGCATTTCTTTCATGAACTCCGTTATGAAAATATTCACCGCAATCATATTACAACGCTTAACAGATTGGATACGGGTAAATGACTTACTGAGCGATTTCCAGGCGGGTTTCAGAAAAGAGTACTCAACAGTAGATCACATATTCTCTCTGACAAGCATAGCACGAACCTACCTTGATAAGGGGAAAAAGTTGTATGCATTCTTTGTTGATTTTAAGGCAGCTTTCGATACTATCGATAGAAAGGCTTTATTCTACAAGTTAAGTAATCTAGGAGTATCGACGAAAGTTCTAAGCATCATACAAAGCCTGTACAAATACAACACGGCTGCGGTATGGAATGGACAAAAAATATCCAACTGCTTTGAATCAGAGATGGGGGTTGAGCAAGGTTGTCTATTGAGCCCACTCCTCTTTTCAATTTTCCTTGATGACCTTACAACATACCTACAGGGCGGAATAGTATTTGAAGGAATTCATATAAAGCTTCTACTTTATGCGGATGATATAGTCATTCTGGCGGAAACCCCAATAATGATGCAAATGATGATGAATAAACTGCAACAATACTGTACAATGTGGAACCTCAAAGTCAACGTTGATAAATCCAAAATAATGATTATTCGAAATGGACCTGGGAGGTACTAAAGACAGGAAAAATGGTTTTGGCAAAATGAGGAAGTTGAGATTGTTAAGACCTACATATAAGTATCTTGGGGTAACCTTAACACCCACAATGTCTTTCAAGTACCACCTTAACGAAAAATTAAAAGAAGCGAAGAGAGCAATCAACTGCAATTGGAAAGGGGTTCTTGGCAAAAAAAACATTCCATCGAGCATGAAAATTAAAGTTTTTGAGGCTGCAGTTCGATCTATTATGTGTTATGCTGCACAAGTTTGGGGTATCTATCGGTATGACGAAGTAGAAAAGTTGTTAGGATACTTTATAAAGAAAATCTTTAGGCTTCCAGAAAACACTCCAAATTATATGTTGCATTTAGAAACAGGACTGCCACCTCTATACATCTTTACAATTCGGTTGCATATGGAGTACATATTGAGAGCAATGGCGCTTCCCAACCACCGCCTCCCGCATATAGTGGCAAAACATGCAGTGCGTGCTTCAATTTTTCGAAGAATGGTCCAGGTTGAGTGCAGAACATAATGTCCCGTTAACAGAGTATAATTCAGAATTGTGGAAAGGATATGTACAGGAGCTGTTGAGGAATATTGATGAATCTTACCGTGCAAGCACAGCAGAGTAAAAGCAGATGTACGTATCGAATACTCAATCATGATCTTATGGAGCAAAACTATTTCCATTAACGAAATAGTAAAGGTATGATTTCGTCAATTTTTAAGGTCAGAGGGGAACTTCTTCGTTTAAATTATATGCCGCATAGATCGGACATCAATCCAGAATGCACTTTATGCAATCTACGCGTTAAAGAAGATGTCCAGCATTTTATTGGAGTTTGTCCTATCTTGAGAAGCATCAGAAGAGCTCATTGGGGTAAATCTACACTTACGGAAGACGAAGTTGTTCTGTACTTGAATGGTCAGGATTGGAATGTACTTTTAAGTTATGTTAAAGCAGCCACAAAATATCGACAACAAATTGTAGATGAAGCTTTTTAAAAAGAATAATATTTGTGTAAACTTTTATAAAAATATCAGTTAAATTTAATTTTAAAAATGTTTTAACTTTTGTTAATAATAATATGTTAAAATTTCTCTCTTTTTCTGGCTGACGGCATTTGCCAATGCACATTTTTGTGAATTATGTAAGAATTAAATATGAATAAATAAAATCACAATTACTACAATATCTAAAACTGGGAGCATGCGCGCGTCAAAATCGGGCAAACACCGTCAGGAATAAGAGCTCCTGCACTTCACAAATGCAACAGCACCAGCATTTGATAAGCCTCAGTGAGGAAGTGCTCCGAAACCGGAGTCCTGCCAACATTCGCTGCCAACGACGAACACCAGTAATGTGGGAAGGCTATTATTCCTTTAATCCTGATCACAGCCTCGCCGCTATATAGAAAGAAAAAAAACGCTCTGGGATCGTCCGGAGATCCGAATGGGAGACTAGTTTATCTATGGAATTATTTACCCCAGAACTATTATGATCACATCCAAATTATACCGGACAGTCTGTCAAGTTCCGAAATGTAATTAATACTACTTTTCTCAACTAGTAAAATAAAAAAATAATAAAAAAACAATTAATACATACGATTCCTTTTTGCTCCTAAATGGGCTCTTTGATCCAGGGCAGCAGTTGTTCAAACAATTTTTTAAATTCCACGCAGAACTCTGTAAGCAAAACATTCGATTGTTGTTTATTAAAATTGAAAAAAAAAATATTCTTCTCATTGATTCGGCTCGAAAAAAAAACTACAAAAATGGTAAACTGTAAACTGCACTATAGAAACGCTCCGACTTTAAGAAGATTGCAATTAAATTTTATACTTTGTTTAAATATATTTTTATTAGAATCAAACGAATTTACTTGTTTTTGTTTATGTTTTATCTAATATCAAAATAAGAGACAAATTCGACAACAGTGCATCTATTTCTCAACCCTTTCGCACCGGCTTGGACACATAATGGCCCACTCAGTGTTTGCATAGCCTAACATAGAAAATTTGCATCCAAAATGTGTAAACTACGTCCCATGCCGTACTTTAACCATTATTAAACTGTGCCAATATTTTGCAGCGTTATACGGCTCAGGGAATCTGGGTTCTGGTGATATAAACCATACAGTCATAGTCAGGTGCTCGACTTGCTACTCGGAACCTCGCTGCGACTGCCACTGACTACACAACACCCAAACACAACCTCAAGAAAGCCGCTCAAGTCTACTTCCCATCCAGAACGGAATCGAAAAACGAAGCGTTCCCATCGAACCACGGCGCGGGTATCTTCTCAGCGGAACTGAATATATCCGAATCATTTCGACTCCCGGACTCCTGTAACGTATTCCAGGCGGAAATACATGCGATCATAGGATACTCACACTCTCCCCATAACCAAGAGAGACGTTGCCATCTTCATTGATAGCCAGGCAGCCAGCCCTCGACTCACATTCCATATCATCCAAATTAGTCGCACAGTGTAAAGACGCAATCACGTGTCTAAGCGGCCACTTCAACATTACTCTCCTCTGGGTTCTCGGCTATAGTGGCATAGAGGGAAATGAAAGGGCCGATGCGCCGGCAAGACACGGCTCTACCCTCGATAGTTCCCTTGCAGAGACAGTCTCTCCTCCCATTGGAGCCGTCAAGGGTAAAATATCCCAGTACTTTCTTTCGCAGGCGAACTCCAGATGGAGCGCCCTAAATAGCTGTGTCATATCCAGGAAGATGTGGCCCTTCTTCAATGCTAAAAGAACCCACGACCTAACAGACAGAACCCGACAGGAGATATAGATAGATAGATATAGATAGATAGATAGATATAGATAGATAGATATAGATAGCTAGATATAGATATAGATAGATAGATGCATTTTATTTAGCTTTCGAGAAGCCATTTAGTTTAAACATTGTTTACAATAAATTAATAAGCTTTTGTAAGGAATGACAATAAATATATAAGGTTTAAGATTTAATTTTTGAAATACAGTTTTTTATCTTTAACTTTCAAATTGTATTTTTAATTTATAGTATATTTAATGAAGTCAATAATGTTTCTTTTAAATATGTACGTTGAAATCTGATTCGTTTTTTAAATAAGGTGGCAAATTGTTAAAGGTTTAGAACCCCATGTAGTACATTGTCCGCTGTCCTCTTGAGGTCCTCGCTCTTTGGATTCGTAGATCGCCTGCGGATCTTAGGCTATACGGTGAATGATGATTGTTTGTTGTAACACCTTCCAAAAGATAATTCGGGCATAATCCGTTTTTTTTAATTTGTGAACGAATAGCATAGCATTCATAAATGGTCTTTGGTTTACACTTAGCCAGTTTAGCGAATTCAACATTAAAGTTACTGGGGTATACCTGTCACATTTTAACACTATCCGCATAGCTTTATTTTGGAGGACTTGGAGTCTATTTTTTTGAAACTGAGGACATGTAAATAACTAGCTACCACAATATTCAAAATGTGGTTTAATAATAACGTTATACAACTTCACTGCACTGTTAAACGAAATATTTTGTCTTATTCTTCTTAAGACCCCAATCTTTTTTGATATTTTTTTACATGTATACTCAATGTGATCATTGAACAATAGTTTTTTATCAATCATGATGCCAAGATATTTTACTTTCTCAACAAGTTCGATTTGGACATTGTCAGCTACGATGTTGGGGGGTGTATCGATCGAGTTATTGTTAATAATTAGACACTTAGTTTTATCAGTATTTAGAATGAGTTTATTCATTTTTAACCACGCACTTATAGCTCTTAAATCACTATTTATATTATTCATACAGCTAAGACAGTCACTCCCACATACATACAAAAGTTCATCGTCAGCAAACAATACAAGTTTTGAAAACGTTACCACTTTGACCATGTCATTTATATATAACAAAAACAGGTACACACCGAGTATAGTTCCTTGCGGCAGTCCAATATCGACCCTAACCGCGGCCGACACATTTTCATTCACTTTGGTACGTTGGGTTCGCCCAGTAATGAATGATCTAAACCAATTTAATTCATTAGACTTAACGCCCATTTTTGATAGTTTATCAATTAGGATGTACCGATCTACCGTTTCAAATGCTCGCTTGAGGTCAAGAAATACTGCGACAACTACGTTTTTTTGATCAACATTTACTTTCCAATCACTTAACACATAATTTACACATGTTTCACAGGAGTGATCTTCTCTAAAACCAGATTGATACGCGGTTAAAATATTTTGGCTGTCGAGGTGGTCTTTTTATTGTACTTGCACTACTTTTTCGAATATTTTTTCATATATTGGCATCATATTTATGGGGCGATACTCTGTGCAAGTTTTGGCGTCAATCACTTTTTTTATCGGTATAACTAAGGATTCCTTCCATGACTCGGGAGATTACCAGAATTGTGGCGGTCAGCACTGGACACTGGCCTGTCGGAACTTACGCTGCAAGGTTGGACATCCCATTCAACCCATACTGCCGCAGCTGCAAGGATCCGGTGGAAAAGGAGACCATTAGACATCGCACACTCGGCAAAGCATTCTTCGACGACTTATCAGAATTGAGCAATACTAAATTATGCAATATCATCGTATTTCTAAATTCCGCAGACTGTACTTGAAACACAAATTGGTTACTTGAGTGGTGGCACCAAAACGACGCCTTTGCGCTAATTGCGTCCTGCTTACCAGGCAGCCACTCTTACCTACCTATGCCAATATTACCGCGTTCATTCACGGTTGTCGGGTGAAAATTTCACACCGGATGGGGAACACATCTGATGTCCCTCCTAAAAACTCGGATGGGACACATATGCCCCGTTTCCTTAAGCGACCCCTACGGACAATTTTCAAAAATTTGGATTTTTTTTTCTAGAAATGTGCTAAAAGTCATTTGATCAGATTAATACAGAATTATTGATGTCAGTTCACTGTCTGAATTCCGGATCGAAAGGGTATGCCACGTTATGTGATGTAAACCTGGGACCCCTAGATCATGCGATTTAATGCAGTAACCACTGAGCTCACTCAATTTTAGTTCGATTGGATTTCATCATAATTTGAGCCATACAAAATAGTATTGATAGCTTCCGTTTATGAAGCATCGAGCTACTCAGGGACTAAAACCGAAGTCGGGGTGATTATTAAGTAGTAGCAGTTTGTTCAGAAACATAAGTCGGAAAACTGATAGAGAAAGAGTTTAATTAAAAAGTAAATAAACAAAACCATTTGTATTGAGCAGTCAATCGAAAATTCGTAGACATGGTCTTTCAAACAGCTGAGAACGTCTACATTTTAGAACATCTCATAAAATTAATGGGATTGACGTTAAGATATTCGGAAAGGTGAACTGCCTAACATAAGGTGCATTGATCAACTGATTGATTGAATTCGGTGGGTCGATTGCATCATATACAGCTCTTTTCAAAATATAAAGCAATCACTGATGATCTATAATTGTATTTAAGGCTGGTGATACCTGCGTCTTAGCCAGTAGTATGTATAATTATTATAACAAGTTAATTTGCGGTCTTATTCCATGCAACTACAACGTTGGTCGAAAGCTAACAATCAGGACCGTTGTAGTTAATTTCAAATTTTGCTAGATATTGCATTAGTGAGTGTCGGGACGGGTTAAGAATATCACTACAACGCACCCCGGTAAACAGAGCTTGTCTTAAAGTCGACTAAGGGGGAAAATCACATCTAGGCAATTTAAACATCCAGGTGAGCCTAGTGACATATTTAATATCTTAAAGCTGTCCCGCAAGTGTGCATGCAAATCCGTGGGTTGACACTACTGGAGATCATGGAGAAAAAATAGGAGCATGCACGTGTCGAACTCGTTTAAACTAAAGAACTATGAAAATGTACGCTTATAGAAAAAGCGCTACCCCACCAGGAACTACTTATCATGGTACTAATCCTGGGACGAGCAAAAATGCTCGTGTCAGAACTATTCGATTTCCGGGGGATAGCAAGGTAATGCTAAAGCTTAGGCGAAATCTAAGGGTCGCGAGTTGGATAGTTGGAAGTATGAGTGGTCGTAGCTACGAGCTCGAAGAGATGATGTGTTCAGGAAACAGCGAAACACCGCAAATCGGGCGTTTCAGGACAAACGCTTTCAAGATGTTCTACTACGGGACGGAAGGGGGTAAGAACGGAATCGGTAACATCCTTGCCATTTCCATTCCATGTCAAAGTTCCAGTGATCGTTTCACGTCTCTCAAACTGGTAATACAAGGTGGGATGTGGAATATTGTCAGTGCATATACTCCCGAAATTGAATGCGAACGGAGATTTTCACAATCTCATCAAGGACACCCCAAAATAAGAACTATTGTTTGTTGGCGTAGATTTAAACGGATATGCCGGGAAGTCAAACGAAGACTACGAAGTACAAGTCATACGGTCTTATCGTTCTATCATGTTCGTGAAACAAAACCGGCATCGGTTCTTTTACAGCAGTGGCGGAAATGAAACCCAGATTGACTACCATTTGGTAACACGTTTCATGAAGCCTCGGGTTAAAGATTGCAAAGTGATCCTAGGAGACGCAATCGCCCAGCAAGACAGCCTCCTCCTAATAACAGAATATTTTATGGCGGCGGGGACGAACAAAATGAAGTATATGCTGTCAACGAGAAAGGACTCTCAACATCGGCGACTGGGACAAAACGTCACGATGGACAGATACAACTTCGAAGTAGTTAACGACTTTGTCTACCTGGGCTCCCTTATCACTTCGCAAAATGACATCGGTGCAGAGATCAAGCGAAGAATCACTCTTGCCAATCGCTGTTTCTTCGGGCTTAGAAGGCATCTAAGTAAAGCCCTCACTCATAGAACCAAGGAGATATTGTATACGACCTTAATCATCCCGGTCCTGCTGTATGGTGCAGAAGCATGGACCCTGTCAAAAGCGGATGAAAACCTGGGATGCTTTGAGAGAAAGATTCTTCGAGTGATATTCGGTCCAGTTTATGACGATTGAGTTTGGAGAAGATTCAACGACGAACTATACGGGCTATACAGCGACGCTGACACGTGGATCGTATGGACAACAACGCAACAGTCCGACGAGTCTTCGAATCCACCCCTGAGGGTCAACGCAGCAGAGGAAGAACCCACCTTAGGTGGCGCGCACAAGTTGAGAACAACCTCAATTAACTTGGTGTGAGCAACTGGAGGCAGCTAGCGAGGGACCGAGCTGGTTGGAGAGGCTTGTTGGTTGAGGCCGTGGTCCACCCCGGACTGTAAGCGCCACCAAAAGTAAGTAAGGGGACGAACAGAACTAAACAAACAAGTGTCTGTTAGAATAAAATGGTACAATATGGACAAAGAGAAAGGCGAAGCATTTATTGCAAATATGCAAAATTATCTTCATCACATCATCAACGAAGTTAAGGGTGAATTTCCCCTACAACGACCTTGATTGGATAGAGCCAATTCACTGCTGCAGCTTCAAAAGTACACTATTAACAAGGCAAAGAAACATGGAGGTGGACAGATGAAGCTAAAGCAGTGATAAGTGATAAGTGACAAGAAAGCGGCATTCAAAGCTTGGGCAAAGTGCTCCACTAATAATGGAGATGAAAAAGCTCGCTGGAATACTAACTTTGCAAGAGGCTCGCGAAGAGAACGTGCGTTCAAATTCAAGCAATGTGTGTGGAGGGCCTGTATCGGGAATTAGAAGAAATTCCTTCTTGGGGTGCTGACAGAAACCAGGCTATCCACGAATTATCAACAATGCTAAGGGTTGCTTCTTGTGGATGATGAACAAATAATACACAGGTGGCAGCAGTATTGCGAAGGACTTCTAAATAAACAATTTCCTCGAATATATTTTCCGAGAGCCTTTCCTAACAATGACGAACTACCGGACATTACTGTCGAAGAAGTTAGAAAGGCAATCGAAGACTGCAAAAAGCGAAAAGAGTTCTGGTAAACTTGAGACATCGGGTCTAATTAGCTCATGATGCCTAACCCGTGTAGGGAAAGTTTTCTTCTTCCTTTGTACAAAGGAAAAGGCGATACGCGAGACTGTGATAATTACTGTTCAACCAAACTGATGTCACAAACCATAAAGATCGTTGAGCGCGTATTAGATAGCCGAATGCGGAAAATAATACGGCTGTCTGAATACCAGTGCGGGTTGGTCGCAGTAAAATCCAAAGTATAAGGATCATGATGGAAAAACATCGTGATTCCTTAAAGGCTTTGCATATGGTGTTGTTTGATTTTGGAAAGGCATTTGATAGACAACCAAATGATCTGTTATGAGTCTCGCTAAGACAACAAGGTGTTCCAGAAAAGTACGTACAAATGATCATGACCATGTATGAGGGAGTAAAGACAAGAGTAAGATGCCCCGCTGGCGTCACCGAGGAGCTCGCAATCAAAGTCGGTGTACACCAGGAAAGCGTCTTAAGTCCCTTGATGATTATTACAGTCCTTGATTATCTGGTTGAAGGAAAAGTGACGGACCCCAAAGTGCATCAGTTATTGTTTGCTGACGACGGAGCCATCAATAGCGAGCTATCGTTAGCGAGGATAAAACCTCCCTGCAGCGAGCACTTGATGTATGGGTGGAAGTTTAGGATAGGAACGGGTATCGTATTAGTTCGAAGAAAACAGAATACCTGTACTGTTCATTCTCTTATCCACTCCTACCTGTTCCAGACATTTATATGAATAAAAAAGTGATTCCCAAGTGCGAAAAGTTCAATTATCTGGAAAATATGATAAATAGCGAAGCAAGCTGTGATGACGACACTAAGCATCGCTGAAGTTTAGGGTGGAGGCCATCGTCTGTGATGAAAAAATGCCCCCTAAGCTGAAAGGAAAGCTCTACACAGCAACTGTGCGCCCGGCGCTCACATACGTAAGCGTACAAAAAGTATGAGGACAAATTAACGGCAGCTGAGATGAAGATGTTTCGCATGACAGCATGAGTAATAAAGATTGATGGAATAAGAATTTCCAAGATCCGACGAAGCCTTCACGTCAAAGAACTTATCTGGAAAAAAATTAAGCGCAACCGGCTCAGTTGGTACTGTCCTGTTTAAAGGAAAGATCCTTCGAACCTTACCAAAAATCCATTGAGAAGAACTATCTGTAAGCTTTTTCAAAAAAAAAAAAAAATGTAAGCTTAAAAGGATTTTCGCGTTTCCATTTTCGTTGAGAAATTTCTCCGACAAAATCTGAATCAGTGTATCGACACAATCAATAGAAACAGCAAGACTAAGGTACAATTCAAGAGAGCATGTTTGATAATTAGAACAAAATGTTTGCTTCAACCTGATTCTCGGAACTCTGAATTCCATATCGAATGCGTCTTCACTGGCTTTTCAGATGCTCTAAAAATGGTGCCAAATGATACTTCTACTTTTTTTTGTTATTGTTTAAGCGCATCCACAATCTCGTAAACGTGCTTTACTGCTGATGCCAATTCACGTGTTTTTTTGTCTAGCATTCGAAAGGACAAAGGAAGCGTGAAACTGAAAAGTCTGGTTTCTGAAGTGCTGCAAGTAAGCACACTGATTTCCCAGAATTTGTTTCTAATTGCTTGTATTGTATACTATGTTAAATTGTTCGACGAAGAACAGTTTGCTGTCATGTCGTTAAATGAATGTTGTTTTACAAAGACGAATCCGGTGCGTGTTCTTGGATGAGGTCTTATAGAATTTGTGTCGCATTCGCAGGGTTTCTGAATAAGTTCGTCACATTGTCCCCAATTCCAAACAGGTGGGACTGACATGGCATTAACGTATATTATCAATGAATACAGATTCATCATTCTCGCTTGGATGCCACTGACATGACCAGACAATTTACGTGCTCCATTACCTATTGCTTTGACCAGTGCATCTTTTTATTTCAAGATTAATTTTTTTGTTATTTTGTCAGCAAGCGACGAACCTTATGGCTGGCTACAGCCCTGCCTCGAGCGGAATACGAGTTCTGATTGGATTTGCTTTTAGTTTAGGGATTTCTTCCAAACGGATACCGCGATGGAACTGAATATTCCAAGTATGTCGCAGCTACCCACTGAGTTGGATTAATAACTTTATTTATATGTATGTATTGTGAACCAAAAAACGAAACCTATTAGGAACAATGATTGCTATGTTTTTATAACAAATATTAGTCTTTTTTTGCATTACAACAAACATCACAAGGGGCATGACGGCAGCAAGCCCCTCATTATACTGAAGGACTACATTTTCACGAAAATATTACGAATAACTTAAGGGAACTATTTAGACACCATTGTTGTCGGCGCGTTTTTAAGGGCTATCAAACTAAACACAAGTTTTTATCTATACACTATACACGATGAATAAAACGTGGAAAATAATGCGTATTAAAATTCTGCTTACCATCCGTGACATCTGTTAAGAACATCAGAACAAATCCATTCGATTGTCATTAAGTAAATATTCGTTTTGGGGAAAAAACAACTTGAATGTATTTCCATTTAAACACGCGTACGCATATTTATCATTCACAAAATGATTTAAGATTAAATTTGATTGCAATTTGATTTATTTTGTTTTGAAAATCCCGCGGGAGATTTTCATCATTCGATATGCCCTTCTGTCAGACTAACAAAAAAAAAACTCATTGTGGCACACTTGGTAATTGAAGCAATTATCAAGCCTAATGAACCGCGGTTGAGATAAGACTTAAAAATAAAAATATGACCATGTGTTTACCTGGCGAATGTTGAAATTACTTGCACTATCCGCTTCACATTTCCGTTGTTTTACTTCAATTTCGTTAGGTTCCTGCTCATTCCCTGCTGCAAAACTTTCCATTAAAATTATAAACACTCATGTGGATCGTGATATCCCAGGCCGTGAGATTAATTGATATTTAATTTGCCCTTTATTTAACTGGACATCGCTTAAAGCGAAGATTTACTTATTTTTATGAAATAACGAAGATCAATTCTCACTTTTCCTTCTCTTTAATACAAAGTGACACACAATAATAAACACAGCGTTCAGGGACTGTCACTTCTGCACCTGTTTCGATTTTTCTGTAATGACCTCGAATTGGCAAATCACCGGGATAGTGTGAAAAAATTATGTTCCGTTTTCGCACACGCGAGCTGTAGGTGGATACGTGAACGTAACTGCGTGATTTGTAAAGCCTTAAGGCCACATATTAACACGTAGTTTTGGCGAGTGTAGTAGTAAAACCCATACATCTCACAGAATGAAAATCACCAAGTTCAGGTTAAGTAGCTTAAAAAAATGCATTCACTGGATGTGTTCGGTTCAATTTCCTTATTGTTCCACTTTTGCGTATTGGTATAACTGAGCCCTTATATTACGTTTTCATTAGCCGTATTTTTTGATAGGCCTTGATTCATAAAGATCGCCCGATAAAAATAAAGCAGTTGGCAGATTGTGATAGTTTACCATTAGCTCTGTCAGAATATGACTTCTCATGAAAAGTTAAATCAAAAATGGAAGCAGCTCCAATCGAGGTAGGTAAACATATTTACTTTTATTAACGGAATCTAGTCTGTATTTGTTTTATCCTATAGCTCTTATTTGCCATCCATGTTGCATTAACGGCCCATAGAGGGCCTAAAACTTAGCTTCTCCAACCACTTTCTTTGCAAAGTGAAAGGGACCTACAATTTTACGCCGAATCCGAACGGCAAATTTGAGAAGCTTCTCATGACAATTGATACTCTTGGATGTTTGTCAGACGTTCGCAAGAGGTGGGGCAATGGAAAAAAAACTCAAGATGTTACTTGGCCCCGGTTTGATGTTTAAGGGGATGTTACCCTTTCTTACGCATGGTTAGCCCACTCACGCATCTCTGCTGCTCCGCCAAGGGTAGGTGCAAGCTGTCTGGCAGGCACCTTTGTCAGTTTACTTTTTAGAATAAAACAGTGTTTGATGGCGCGCTCCGCGGGCTAAGGGTATTTCCCCATTAGTAAGCACATGTTGATGGTACTTTTTCAGAAGCTTTCACCCAAGTGCCTAGCTGTAGCTGTAGAAATTTTCAACACAATCCGATTTACGATGCGCGAACGCATAGAAGACGAACACACAAACAATAATTTGTATGTAAGGGTTCACATACAAAACGCAAATTTTAATTTTCCTGATTTCCCTTTAGGTTTTTTCGAATTTTCCTAAACCACCCCAGTATTGTGACGAACAAAACAAAACCAAATCATTCAAATCGGTCGCATTGTTATCCAGTTTTTCCGAGACCAACGCACGGAAAATGATTTTTTTATATTTACAGAAGATAGGTACATTGATACCTACCCAGCCAAGTAACATACATTTTAGTATTTTTATTGAAATTAAACGACATTTACAAAAAGATTACAATTAAGTATCTATAAAGATGTAGATGTGACTAATGAAACATTAATTTTTAATTTAAATTTGATTTATACTTATAATAATGAAATAACATTAGATATATTAAAATAAAATAAATAAAAATTGCATTAAGAAATTAAATTGATTACATTAAAAAGTTTAAGTAGAACTATGTATGTACAACTTTTAGTAAAGATAATTGTGTGTCAATTGCCATACCTATAATACCCTATCACTGCCGGCCAAATATGCAAAAAGAGAATCCTCAAAACCAACCACGAAACAGAGACGTCAAATGCCAAGGGGAAGGGAGTTCCACAAGCGAATAGCATGAACACAAAATTGTCGTTCAGTGGTTGTACAGGTAGAATGTAAGGGAATAAGAGTTAATGAACGAGATGAATTAGAAACAACAAGTTTCTCATATAAATATGGTGGCTGCTTGGTAAGAATGATTTTGTGAAGGAGTTTCAGAGTACGGAAAATAAGATAGACATCTAACGAACATCCAAGTATTCTTGTTCTATACGCCGATCAAAACGCTTCAGACCATATACATACTGAGTAACATTGTTAAAGGCGATGTTAAGTTTCCTTTTTGACTCAGCGATACAGTTGCAACAAACTTTACAACCAAACGATATAATTGGTACAATAAGAGCTTTCACTAACATTTTTTATTGGTGTAAAGCGTTGTGACATAGATAAATTGTGCAGGCAACCATAAATCTTTCCAACAACCGTGCGGACATGATCATCCCACCTTAGTAAAGTACTAAACCGAATTCCAAGATTTTTCGCATTATCTGTGAAATAAATTTGCTCATTATCAAGATAGATGTTTGGTAAACTGTCAACCTCAAATCTGTTTTTCGAAATTAGCATGCACTGTGACTTTTTTGGATTTAGACACAAGTGGTTTCTTTTTGATCACTGGAGAATGCTATAAAGGGTTTCATTCAATTTAACCACTGTATCTTCAATTAGTCCCAACTTTGAACTTAAGTACAGTTGGACATCATCGGCATACATGTGAATGGATGAATAAGTTATACAATGCGAAAGATCATTAATAAATATGGTGAACAAAATTGGACCCAAGATAGATCCCTGTGGGACTCCCATAAATGTATGCTTATAGTTCAACATTGCATTTCGTACTACCACTGCTTGCTTTCTACCGGAAAGATAGGAAGAAATTAAATTTGCTGCAGACGTTGAGAAGTTGAACTGTGAAAGTAGTTTAGATACAAGTTGTGAGCGATTATCCGTGTCGAAAGCCTTCGAGAAATCCAATAATGCTAATATAGTGACATCATCATCATCCATAGACAACCTTAGGTCATCAGTTACTTTTGACAGCGCAGAAACACAGCTGTGTTGTTTCCTAAATCTGAATCGATACTTACAAAGTAGACCATTTGTTTGTAAATAAAAAGACAACAACTGTTGATGCAAAATTCTCTCCATAACTTTTGACAGAAACGGTAGCACAGAAATAGGTCTAAACTCTGGAGCACTCTGTGAAGTTCCTTGTTTTTTCAAAAGAGGTGTACCTTAGCAATCTTCCAAGCGCTAGAAAAGCAAGAAGTCATTAAAATTGTATTAATACAATGAGTTAGCACTGGGAGGATGTAAGGTAAGATTATTTTGACAAAGCAAGGATGCATCTCATCGACCGCAGGAGATTTTGACTTTATACTCATAAGAGCTTTAAACACATGTGTTTGTTCAATCCGAGAAAACTCAAACAAATTAACACAATTATTACTAGACGTTACTATGGACCTCATGCTAGTATTTGAAACTGCAGCAGTTCTTACAAAATCATGGTTGATCTTATCAAGGTCAGTATCAGTAAAATCAAATTCCTCCCGAACCCCGATTCCTATACTCCGAATATTCTTCCAAAGGGTTTTAGATGGTAAGTTGCTATCAAGACATTTGGAATAAAAATTTCGCTTAGCTTTTCGTATTTTTAAGTTCACTATGTTTATTAACCAGCAAAACTGAACGTGAAATTCTGGCAACCTAAAACGCTTCCATTTTTTGTAAGCTATGTTGCGCCTGTTTCTTAGTTCCAATATCTCCTGGGTAAACCAAGATGCAGCTGGATTCTCAACTGTTTTACATATAATGGGGACATGTTTATTAAAAAGGTCAAGTAAGACACTGTTTAACATATTGATTTGTCCATCGGCCGAAGTCTCATAATAAAATGTCTGCCAATTAATTCTTAACAAGCCTTCACGGAGTAGTTCAACATTTAATGATTTAAAATTTCGGTAAGTATAAGTCTGTGGAGTGTTACAACATCTGATTTTAAAAGTGGCAAAAATCGTATCATGTTTTGAGAACATTGGTACCGACACTTGGCTGGAAAAAGTATCTTCAAACACACTAGCGAAAAACAGATCAAGCAAAGTACTAGAGGTGGTAGTAAAATGAGTAGGAACTAAATAATTTATAAGATTGAGGTTGATCTCATATTATTAAGTAGTATAGCGGAGACATCACGATTTAGCACATTACAGTTAAAATCACCACATATAATTATATTTGAAAAGGATGTAGATATATTTTCAAGTTTCAGATATAAAGAAGTTATATCAATTTGATTGCCAGGTCGATAAACAATGCCAAGAAGATTCTTGCTATTTTCGTTACATATTTGAATAAAGCAGTACTGAAATAGGCTTCCAGAAGGAGATGATTCGACTGGTTTACAATTAATTGAGGAACGCATATAGATTGCAACACCACCACCAATTCTATGATGCTTTTCAGCTGGAAAAAAATCTGAAACCATCCATACAATAAAAAGCATCCGCAACATCATATTTAAGCCAAGTATCTGAGACACACACAAAATCTACATCCGACCCTACAAACAAATCTCTAAATTCATCTATTTTGCAATATAAACTCTGTGCGTTAATATGGCATACCCGTAGGCCTTCACGCTGTTTGCAGAAAATATTAATTAATATACGCGGGTTAACATTCATGTCATCGCTACTGGAAAAGCTTTCACTCATCGAAGCGTAAATAAGCAACAAATAGTAAAAACCTCTTCCCAGGCATAGGACCACCAATTCTTTAATCGAGGAGAGAATTTCAATTCCGAAGATATTTGGCAAAATAAAATGTTAGCAACAATACAAAACAAATTAAGACTTTAAGAAAATAAATTAAGACATTAAAAATAATAGAATCATATACATTAACATTAAGGTTAGGTTGAAGTACACATATAGCGCTCTTCAAAGACGAAAACAGCTTACATTGTTGTATTATCGTTTCCATCATTTATATTTGTTGCTACTTAATTATCCAAGCAACTAGAATTATCAATTAGGAAAGCTCTTCCTTTTGGAGATCTTCCCACGTACACACACCCATTCCGGGTATAAACAGAAGACAGCTGATCGGGATTTTGTCTCTTCAGTTGGAAAGCTTTCCGGAGAATTATACGATTTTGCGGGGTAAGGGTGTAAGCCTTTCATTAAAGTAAATGCGGCTGTCAGATTCGAGTCCAAGATGTCGTAGGCAAAGTGATGATTTAGATGAAAAGTATGTAGGCACAAGTGTGTGCACAAATATTTATCCACAGTAAAACAATTAGTTTATTTAATATATGTACATTTAATTATTGAATATTACAAACACTATAAAATAATGAAGCGACTAACTCGAAGAACAAACACGAATTATCAATTGTTTTCTCTCTCCCGACCGTTGGTTCTGTTTTGAATTCTCGTTGTTGTTCGTTGCGACATCTATGATTAGTGTGTGGTTCCACGGAATGCTTCCTCGCGTAACCACAGTATTTCGAGGTCGCCACATGACTCCCTCTCCAGTGACGAAGTAACGATGAACTTTCAAATGTTACTTTTTTTTTTACAGCTGTTTTATTTTTATCCAATTGATTTTTGTTTTTCAGATTCTTCAGTGAAGTTGGATTTTTGTTGACATCTGGATGAACGTCTGGGATAAAATCGACAGAGATGTGAGCTGGTTTCAAACGGTCTACCGAAACATTTAATTTTCTGCCATCTGCATTAATTGTGAAGAGTCGATTACTGATTCGGTGGATTATTGGATGTGGACCTGTGTATGGTTGTTGCAGTGGTTTCTTCACAGCATCGCAGCGTAGGAACACGTGTGTACATTTGTTTAAATCTGGTGAAACAAACATTCTTTCTTTTCCATGGTTTGCAGTTGCTGTAGGACGGAATTTGCGCATCGCTTCTCGGTGTTTCTCAACGAAAATCTGTGGATCTGGAACAAAGTTATTATTCGTAAAGAACTCACCAGGAACTCTGAGATATGTTCCATAAAGCATCTCTGCTGCGGAGGCCTTGATGTCCTCTTTGTATGCCGTTCGCAATCCCAACAACACTGTCGGAAGAGCATCAGTCCAGTTCGTTTTTTCATGGCACATCAGGGCGGCTTTCAGTGAACGATGCCAACGTTCAACAAGTCCATTTGAGGCTGGGTGGTAGGGTGATGTTCGTATCCTCACCGTTCCAATCATGTTGATCAGTGCGTTGAACAGTGCAGACTCAAATTGAGTTCCCTGGTCGGTGGTTAATGTTGTTGGCGAACCGAAACGAGCAACCCAGTGCGTATAAAACGCCGTGGCCACTGTGTCCGCATACATGTCCTGTAGAGGTACTGCTTCCACCCATCTACTGAAGCGATCGATCATAGTTAGGCAATACCTATTGCCTTTGCAGAGTGGCAGCACAATGAGGTCTATGTGGACATGCTGGAAACGGTGCTCTGGAACTGCAATTGAATCCGGGATAAGCCTCGTATGTCGATGAACTTTGGATCGTTGGCATTGGATGCAAGTGCGTGACCACTCCAATGCGTCTTTCCTGATGTTTGGCCAAACGTACTTCTCTCTGAGTTGTCGACTGGTTGTTCTTCCGCTTGGATGAGAAAGACCATGGATGGATTCAAAGGCCTTCCGTCGCAGGGAAGCTGGTAGATATGGTCGAATCATATTGTCGGAAACATCGCAGTAAATTTTAATTTCAGGTTCCAAAGTGAGTTTCTTTAACTTGAGCGATGAATTTTGTTGCTTCAGGATTGATTGAAGTTCCACATCGAGTAGCTGAGATAAATGAAGTTCTGTCAGATCAAATTGGATCGGCATGGTTATCGAATTGAGTCGCGATAATGCATCTGCTACTGAGTTGTCGTCGCCGGGTAGGTAAACAATGTCCGTAGTATACTGCGATATGTAGTCTAATTGCCTTAGACGACGTTGCGGGGCCTTGTCCGAATTCTGCTGGAACGCATATATGAGCGGCTTGTGATCCGTTTGCACGACAAAGTGTCGACCGTCCAAGATGTGTTGGAAGAATCGGATAGCTAGGTATATTGCCAGCAACTCGCGATCATATGTGCTGTAGCGACTTTGTGCAGGTGACAGTTTGCATGAAAACAGTCCGATCGGTTGATATTGGTTATTTTGTTTTTGTTCCAATTTGGCACCAACTGCGATATCAGAAGCATCCGTTGTTAGGACAAGTGTAGACTTCGGATCGATGTGGTTGAGTAGTGTAGCATGCTTGATACTGTCCTTGCATACATCGAAAGCTTCTTCCGCCAAAGGAGTCCAGGGAACGGGTCGTTTGTCGTTTTTCTTGGAGTCCCTGATGAGTCCATTCAACGGTGCTTGAATATGGGCACAATTAGGGATGTATCGTCGGTAGTAGTTAACGACTCCAAGAAAACGACGTAGTTCCATGATGTTGGATGGCTTTGGATAGTTCGATATGGCCTCAACTCTGGCTTCAGGTGGTCTGCATCCGGCTTGGTTGATTGTATGTCCAAGGTACGTAACCTCAGACTTCCCAAAAATGCACTTCCTGATGTTGATGATAAGTCTATGTTCGTGGAGACGTTGTAGAACTATACGGACGTGTTGGCGATGTTCTTCCTCTGAGTCGGAGGCAATGAGGATGTCGTCAACGTAGCAAAAAACGAAATCTAGTCCACGTAGGACCATATCCATGTGCCTTTGGAAAGTCTGAGTTGCGTTTTTGAGTCCGAATGGCATGACTACAAACTCAAACAAACCAAAAGGCGTGGTCACCGCAGTTTTTTGGATGTCGTCAGGTGTCATCGGGATCTGGTAGTATGCCTTGTCTAGATCCAGTATCGAGAAGCAGTTTTTGTTGTTCAACTGTTCAGTAAAGTCCATGATGTGAGGAATGGGGTAGCTATCTGGTTGTGTTATGGAATTCAGACGACGGTAGTCACCGCAGCATCTCCAACCGCCAGTCTTTTTTTCAACAAGATGAATGGGGCTAGCCCAAGGACTGCTGGATAGACGGCAGTAACCCTTCTTTTGAAAATCCTCGAATTCAGCCTTGGCCTGTTTCAACTTGTCGCTGGAGAGTCGTCGTGGTCGTTCGGACACTGGTTGGCCCGTGGTTACGATGCAGTGTTGCACGATGTTGACTCCTGATTTTGGATCAGGTGCGTTGTTGTTGGCCAGAACGAATTCGTTGACGAGATTTATGTATGGTTCAGGACCACTGATAGTCAGAAGTTTTGACAAATCACTGGTGTAAATCTCGCCTTGTACCGTTAATGATGTTGTTTTGTCTATGACACGTCTGGCTTTCAAATCAATGACAAGTCCGTAGTGTGCGAGCAAGTCTGCGCCAATTATTGCTGTTTTAACATCTGCAATAACGAACGGCCAAGTGATAGCTCGCCGGAGACCAAGGTTGAGTGTGAGGATCTTCTCGCCGTAGGTGTGAATCGGTGAGTTATTCGCTGCCAGGAGTGTTATTTCCCCTCTGTTGTTTTTGCAGTCCCTGGAACGAGGTAAGACACATATAGTTGATCCAGAGTCGAGCAAAAACTTTTGGTTTGTCTCCTTGTCGAAGATGTAGAGGCGGTGTTCCTTGTGGAATCTTTGACTGTTGCCGTCCGCCTCTGAGGACAACAGCTCACTTAGTTTTTTGCTTTGTAGCTGCATGGTTTCTTACACTTCCGGGCATCGCTGCCGAATTTCTCATGGAAGAAACACATTCCGTTAGGAGTTGATGCTCTTGAGAGCGATCTGTTATTCCTTGACTGTGGTCGAGACCTGCCATGGCTGTGACTGGTTTTCAGTGATTGCATAGCCGTCATTAGAGTTGACAGAGTGGACTCGATGGAATTTAGTCTTCTGTTCAGATCACTTTCAGCGTTGGTGGATTGTGGTATAGGGTCATCTTCATGAACATCAGTGGAGAAAACAGCGTGGGCGGATGTGTTATCAACGATTTTGTCTGCGATTTCAGACAACGCAGTGAGGTCGATTCCGTGACTGGCAGAAAGTATTCCACACACATGACTGGGCATTCGTGCCATCCATAGAGTGGACAACATGTCGTCTGCAACATTTGAACCAGCCAGTCTTCGCATTTCCCTGAGGAGACTTGATGGACGTCTGTCGCCAAGTTCAAGGGTCGTCATCAATCTGTTCAGTTGCCTCTCCTTAGACTCGGTGAACCTAGATATGACTTGTTTTTTAAAAGCAATGTACTTATCTGTGTCCGGTGGTTTCTGCACTAAGTCTGATACCTCATTCAGCACTTCTGGGTCCAGTCCAGCGATGATGGCGTTGAATCGGCTGTTGTCGCTGATGATCCGATTATTGTGGAATTGCGCTTCCACCTGTACAAACCATAGCGCTGGATTAATTTTCCAGAACGGAGGAATCCTCAGGTTTTTGAGAGCATTGATTTCCTGGATCTCCGCATCGGATGGAGTTGGTGGTCCTGAGGAAACGCCTGCATTCGTCCTTGTGTTTTGTTCGCCTTGCATACTTACAAATATATGTATGTACAAGTGCAAGAGATAAAGTGCGTAGTTGGTTCGGCTGTTGCCAATTAAATAAATTTTTAATTGTTGTGGATCACGTCGGGGTCACCACTGTAGGCACAAGTGTGTGCACAAATATTTATCCACAGTAAAACAATTAGTTTATTTAATATATGTACATTTAATTATTGAATATTACAAACACTATAAAATAATGAAGCGACTAACTCGAAGAACAAACACGAATTATCAATTGTTTTCTCTCTCCCGACCGTTGGTTCTGTTTTGAATTCTCGTTGTTGTTCGTTGCGACATCTATGATTAGTGTGTGGTTCCACGGAATGCTTCCTCGCGTAACCACAGTATTTCGAGGTCGCCACAAGTACATCTGATTTATTGATTGCAGCACAGTGACTTTGTCGGTAACAGATTGAAACTTCACAATTATTGGCGGGTTGAATGAATTATTTTTTGGTTTCATACGAAAAATTTGCTTAGGAATTGGTGTTACGGGACATTTTATTGATGAACAAAGTGTGCTGGAGAGATCTTCGTTTTCAGTTATTGGTACACCATATAACAGTGCATCAGCAGCAATTTGTTCGCGTTGAATTTTGTTTAGTATTCGGCATTTAAAAAAATACATTCGCAAACGTTACATTAAACCCGTTGCAGATGAACCATGAGGACTTCAAAAACTATCTTTACATTCTGAAAAACTGGCTTTCAAAGAGAAATCTAATATAAACGAAATAGGATCAAAAACAACGTTCAAGGATCTGTACTATATTAATTATGATTTAAAAGACAGAGTAGGATAAATAAAACAAACGTATGGGAGGAAGGGATACGCCTGGCTTCGGGATAAATGTTTATTTAAATAAGAAAAAAGAATTGACGACCATAAGCAGAGCAACTATCATATTTATGAGCATTTTATAGCATATTTTTTCATTTGAGAGAGGGAAAAACAACGATTTTTATGGAGATATTTTATGGTATCACTGCACTTGCACTATCAGCAAGGAATGACCAGTCTGTTATGTTTTTAGCATGTGATAAGGTGTACGCGATAACAGCATGATTTCCATTGCAAACCATAGAAATAAAGTTGCTTTAATGGTCCCACTTGAGATATTGACAGCATCTATCAATTTACCGCAAGTAGACACCACGCTTTAGGGCTCACTTATAGTGACACATACAAAATGAAACAATAAACAAATTGAAAATAACAAATCCTACGAACAATTTGTATCATTTCTGTTCAATTTCTCATTTTGTTTGTGGCGTATTGGTTTAGTAATTCATCAGCAACATTTCAAGACAAGGATTGTGTTGCTCTTTTTTTTAACTTTAGCAAAAAAGGAAATCAACGTTCCTTATCTCGAAAATAAGTACGACAGAATCTTCAACAATGGAGTTAAGCTAGTACTGCAGTTAAACGAATTAGAAGACTTATTTTGTAAGTCTCTTGACTAACTTAAAGAATTTAACTGCAAAACAACATTCAGCAGTCATTTTAAACATTATGAATTGGCAGTTAAATAAAGCAATCAATTGATTGTAAGTTAAAAGAATGCAGTACTTTTTGACTTTTTATATTCCTTAAGTCAGTTGTAAGTCTTCTGAAAGCCTTCTCTTTTTTTGTTGCAGTCAGTAAGTCAAGAAAAGTTGGCTTGAATTACTATCAAAACATTCATGAATGGAATTCGACTTCGTTCATATCTCCACCACGGGAACGTATGCAGCGGTCGATACGTTGAACCCAATTTTCGATGACTCGGCAGGCAGCACATTTCGACCGATACGGCCGCTATTTCTCGTTCGATATTGGCTCTGGGCTCCTCTAACGTTGCCGGCTTGGTGGCATAGACTAATGATTTGATGTAGCCCCACAAAAAAATAGAGGCGTTAAATCACACGATCTCGGCGGCCAATAGACGGGTCCGTTTCTCAAAATAACACGTTTACCGAACTGAGACTAATAACTCGATTGTTGCACCTGGTGTGACTTGTGGCACCGCACCAAACAGTGACTTTTTGCGGATGAATTGCTGTTGAAGCACATGAGGGTTCTCACTTGTCCAGTAACGCATATTTTGCTTATTGACGAAGCCGTTTAACCAATGGAGGTCCTTGGAACAACAAAAAATTTAATTTTAACATGAGAAAGGGTTTTTTTTCCAAAATGTCATTAGAAACTGCTTTGGAAAAATATCATTTTTTCAGCTTAAAGGGACCTTTTTTGTTGTTATATATATAAAGGGTCTTTCATTAAAGACTTGACAACTTTTTTTTTAAATAAAATGCAAACTACTTGAGATACCTATCTCAAAAAATTAATTGGCTTGAATTACTTTCAAAACATTTATGAATGGGATTCGACTTTGTTCATATGTCCACCACGGGAACATACTTGAAAATACTGAACACGTTAAGTTCATTAAGGTAGCAGATAACTTGAATTTCCGATAAGAATTCAATCTCCTGGTTTCAGTTGGATTGTGACATTTTCCAAGAAAATGTACATACTCCTTTTCCTCGGTATTACAAATACCACATAAATTTGGTAGTCCTTCCCTATACGCAATGAGGTTAAGCTTAATGAGTTCACCCCGAAGTTAAACCATCATCAATTTACTTACTTCAAAGTGGTCCCGACCCGTGAAGAGTCTCTTCCTGAGACACTGCACCCTTCCCTTCTAGTTCTGAAAGCGCCAACAAAAAAAATCACACTCAACAATAGCAACCAAAACGGGAAAAATTAGAACCTGTCAATAAAAGAGCTGAAAAATGCAAAGTTATATTCATTCGACTATTTTTTTACCAAAACAGGAAAACGATCGCGTTATGTTTCGCCGGATTTTCCTACGCTTTCGCTCTATTTTTTTCATTTTTGTGTCTGTTCTCTGTTGTGTACACACTTAAGGAGAGATTAGACTGTATGCCACGTTGGCATTTAATGACCATTTTTGACAGTTCTCGCTGTCAAAATAGGGTCATGCAGTGTAATCGGCATATCTCAAATGACCTAATGACCACAAATGACCATGCTGATTTTGACAAATAAGAATGACAAAATTGCATGCAGTGTAATCGGACAAAAGCACGAATGCCAGTATAATGACCTAATGACCATATGCAATTTATTGAAATTTGGTTATGGCATTGCTGTCATTTTTGTCATCTGAAAATTGTCATCTTTTCCAAGCGTGCAGTTATGTAATACTTCAATAATAACATTTTTGCATGATAATAATAATATTTTTGGTTAACATTTGCCGTAAATTGTTTTAACAATTACATTTTTATTGGGCTTTTGTTCAGTGTTAATTAGTGGTTTTCTTGTTATTTTTATGTGCATGGTTTAGTTTTTGTTGTGTAATACCTTTAATGTTTACGATTATCTGTTTTATTTATTTTGTTGAAAAATTAAGTTTCGCTTTAACGGCGTTACCACAACTCACACGGAAAATATAACAACAAATGCCTTTAATGACCAGCAGGGCAAAAATGACCAAAATGGTCATTGTAGTCACGTAGTCTAATATACTACCCTGACAGCGCTGAACTTTTGGGCATTTGACAGACATTCTGGTCATTTGGCTGTGGTCATTTGAATGCACAATGAAAATGAGAAAAAATGAAGTATCATTTCAGCATAATGCAACGTAAGAAAAATTGGGATCTGCCTTCTGTATACACGGCTGACATTTACGCACTTTTAATGCAATAAAAACGAGAAAATGTATGTAGTACCATAGGTTAGGTTAGGTTTAGGTAACTGTCGGCAGAAGGCGACACACTTAGACAAATTTAGGTCCATTATTATATACCTCAACTCTGTAGATGGGACTGGCCAACGAGACGCGGTTGTTCTCAAACGGTCCCCCATCTACGTACCGCGCCCAACGTCGTTTAATTGCGGTGATCTGACGAGAACCGATTAACTCGACGTGGTATGGTATTTGGTTATTAAGTACCATACCAGATCGATAAAATGTGCCGGGTCATTCAATTTGTCTGCTAAATTTTGGCAGATACATTATGTACAGTCTGAAACTGGAGAGGGAAGTGACTGACTGCCGGCGAAAGCACACATGTTTTTTTTTCCGTCCTAGTATTGAGCCTCTTGATTTGCTTTGCAATCTGATTTGCAAATTTAATAATTGTATTAAAATCATTGTTGCCCTCTTTTTGGGAAAAAAAGAATAAAATTAACAATAAATACAGTGTAGACCCGTACCCTGATTATATTTTCATCCTTGTAAAAGTGTTTTTATATCTTGATGTCTCCGGATTTCGGGGTTAGAGACGGATAGAATGGCGTCCGACTCACGTGGCCTAGACCACGTCCCCAAGCCTAGAACTATTCGCGCTGAAGCAGCATCTTCCTGCTTGAAAATCAAAAAGGATATCAACCTTAAGCTAAGTGGTTCGAGGATTAAATCTTCGCAGAATATTGTTTGCAGTCCAATTAAATTGGCTGCGGCGAAGCAACTTCTTTCTCTCAGTGCGACTAATAACGTCGAAAATATACCCAGTAATATGGACGAAATTACCACAGACAATGTCTCAGTGCACCAATCTTCTGACATCATTCAGGCAAGCAATGAGGAGGAGTGAAAAATTCCTCAAAAGCGTCACTCCGTTGCAGCCATTAGTCAAGTCTCCGAAATGGACACGAACACGTGTGACGAAAATAGATTCGCCATATTAGACAGCCTGGAAATTCATCCATCTAGAAATGCTACAAATCTTAGAAAGCATTCGCAGAACACTCAGGATCCGAACACCACCAGAGATTCCATGAATCACAGCAATGACCTCAACAACCAAAGTGACGGGAAGGAACATTCCGGCGAGGGACACCCCAGCTCATCTAGGGTTAAGGCGAATAACGTAAATGCAACGACAGGCAACAACAATGTAAGGGGTAAGTTCTGTCCTCCAATAATAATGAAAAATGTAAATATTAGGAAACTAGTGTCTGACTTGAAAGACAATTCGGGTGCATTCTCATACAAGGTGGTGAATAGGGGTAACATTAGCAAACTGTATGTTGACGACGGGGTTGTCCATCGGAAGCTGATGGAACGGCTAAGATGTTCGGACGAAGTGCAGGCCTATTCCTTCACAAGGAAGGAAGAAAGAACTGTTAACATCGTTCTTCGAGGCCTAACGGCTGATTAATCGGAAGCTGATATCCTGGAGGAGCTGAAGTCAATGGTTCCTCAGGTAGATAAAGTATTTAGATTCGAAACTATACGTTCCAAACAACACAAAATCCAATATAATTTGTTCCTTGTCCGGCTCCTCCCGGGTACCAGCTCTGAGGAAATCCTCAAAATTCGCTACATCCTGAACACAAGGATACATTGGGAGAAACCCAGAGGGAATGGGGGCGCTTTGCAGTGTCGTCGTTGCCAACAATTTGGACACTTAGCTAAAAATTGTGCCAACACATACAAATGTGTAAAATGCGTCAATAGACACGAACCCGGAAGCTGTCCGGTTGCTAAGGAGGAGGGGAGTAGTGCCGCCTGTGTGAACTGTGGGGAGAACCATCCTGTAAACTTTAGAGGTTGCGTGTCCTTTAAGGAATACGATCGGAGCCGCAAAAATATCATTCGGGACGCTAAAGTAAAGCGCAATAATGGGAAGTTGCTCTCGAACTTCATAGCTAACGGCAACCCGGTTTCCCCGCACGTGTCGTATGCAAGTCATTTTAACACGGTGGCTACTGCTAACACTATTAACCCGCTACTCAATAAATCGGCTACAGCCCATATTCATAAGTCTGGGCACAGCACTCTTAACCAGTTCCTGGATCTCTCCAAAGACCTCTTTGGGATGGAGATAAACACGCTCCTACTTAAAATAGAGAATTTTATGTCAACCTTGGACAGTTTCGAGTCACCGCTACAAAAGAGAATGGCTTACCTGGATTTAGTTAACCAGCTCTTGATCAGTGGTAAATAATGCTTTTACATTTCCTGCAATTTAACATTTCGTCCTTAGTACATAACTCCAGGAGGCTGGAATTACAAAAGGTCCTCCAGTCCAGCAACTCGTCTTTCGCCTTTATTCAGGAAACCCATCTGAACAGCCGGCATAAGGTTGTTTTAGACTCTTTTAATGTTCTGAGGAATGACCAACTTCAAGGGGTCGCTATAATTATTAAAAATAATGTTCCATATGAAATTGTAGACTGGAACTCCTCCCTCTTCCCGGTATTTTCGTTAGTATCTCCTTCAAAATTAACAACTCAAAAAAAAACATTCTGATCGGATCTGTCTACCTTCCCTCGAACTGCTCGCCGATCGCTCTCTCCGATGAGCTTGTGAAACTGGAGACTCTATCCAACAAATTCTATGGTGCTATCATTGGTGGAGACTTAAACGCAAGAAGTCCTAGCTGGGGTGACTCCTGGAGGAACCTGAACGGTAAAACGCTGGAGACATGGCTCCAAACCCACATCCCCTCTTTGCAGAACATTACATCTTCTACTCCGACCTTTCCAAGGAGTTCTTCGTTTTTGGACCACTTCCTGATTTCTAGCCATCTACTAAATCGGGTAGATCAGAATTTCACTGTTGAGACGATTCCGACGTTCTCTGACCATTTCCCACTCCTACTTAAAATTAAGATTCAAGGTCATTTAAAGATACGAACTGGGATGCATTCAGAGAGGACCTGGACAGGTCCCTGGCTGTATGCCAGCCCCCCATGCGCTTTCGCTGTCCAACCCGGACATAGATAAGCATATCGATCAGTTCAATAATATCCTTCACGGAACCTTGGACTGTCATTCCTCCAGGGCGGACACTTCCTTCAAAAAATATAAAAATCTTTCAAGAGATATTGAGGCCCTTTACGCGACGAAGCACCAATGGCAGAGACGTCTGAAAAATATTTTTCACAACTCTTTTAATCGGGTAAATTTACCGTACCGTGAGCTTTCCTCCTCAATTAAACTACTAAACAAAATAATTCAAGATAAAGTCAAAATTTGGCTAAACAATCAACTAAGTGACAGGTTTTCCAGGATCATTCCAGGCCCTAGTGCTTTCAAAGAGGTGTTTAGATTTGTGGGG
The DNA here is from genome assembly GCA_949715645.1 of Portevinia maculata. Classification (NCBI taxonomy): domain Eukaryota; kingdom Metazoa; phylum Arthropoda; class Insecta; order Diptera; family Syrphidae; genus Portevinia; species Portevinia maculata. The sequence continues at coordinate 89,190,440 of OX454526.1, forward strand.
AGAAAAAACAAATTTTCGTGTAACAAAGTGGTGGTCAACAATGTAACATTCTCCAATGAACGCAGTATCGTATCAGCCTTTGAAAAACACTTCACTCATCTGTACTCTGGGAAAACTCCGGACTTTAACCCCCGAAGCACAGAAGAAGCACTTTCAGCCTCTCGTCTTTTCAGAAGCTCCCGTCCAGAGCGGATTTTTAACTTCGATGCAGTGACTACGGCCCTGTGTCCCTCTGCTTCTCAAATCTTCACCGATGTTGGAGAAGTTTCCAGCTTGATCATGCAACTTAAACCAAAAAAATCAGCGGGTCCGGACAGAGTCTCGAATTTCATACTTAAAAAGCTACCCACCTCTGCTATTAGTTTTCTGACTATCTTGTTCAATAACAGCATTAATAACGGGTATTTTCCCCGCCCTTGGAAAGTTGCTAGAATTCTTCCCATCATTAAAAATCATAATAGGTCCGTTCGCGTACTTTATGTCTAGAAAAATGAAAAGTATAAAATCTCCAAAATCGTGAGAGAATCCTCTCATTTCTAAGAAAAGTACGCGAACGCTTTTGTGTAAAAAGTTGAAAAACGTCTTAGTATGGCTTGAAAAGAAGCATACAGCTGTTTTTTTTTGATGGCAAACTCATAGGATTACATCATTTGACAGTTTTCATTTTCTTACCAACCGAAATTCTGTGTACATTTTTCTTTCGTTCATCTTTTTACCATTTTCTCAGTACGCGAACGCGTTTGTGTAGTTTTGCACGAAAGTTTATATAAATTTACGTTTGCATATTAGTTCGCGAACGGACCTAATAACTTCGACATAAATAATTTCAGACCAATCTCTCTACTCTCTAATGTTGGCAAGATATTGGAAAAAAATAATGTTGAGCAATTGTCCTCTCCGGAAGAAAACCCAATTGAATATATCCCGGACCATCAATTTGGATTTCGGAAAAGTCACTCTACTGTGCATGCGTTACTGAAACTTCATAACGATATCACTCTCAATCTCAGGGAGAAGCGGTGCACGGTTGCATGCTCCCTTGACGTCGAGAAAGCCTTCGATAGCGTATGGAGGGACGGGCTTCTGGCAAAGATTTTACTCCTCAATTTTCCACCTCATGTAGTCAATCTTTTGGATAGCTTCCTGGAGAATAGGTCCTTCTTCATCCAAATTCAAGGTACTAGATCTATCCCCTGCGCTAGTAATAGCGGCGTGCCCCAGGGCTCTATCCTTGGTCCGTCACTATATAACATCTTCCTCCACGATTTTCCTCATACATTTTCGGAAAACAATCTGAACTCTACAGGCATACTATACGCTGATGACACAATAGTGTACTCAACCCACAGCTTCCCTAGCACTGCACTCAAGCATCTAGAGAAACATGTTAAAGTCATTAATGACTTTTATAGGACCTGGGGGATCAAGATCAATAACCACAAATCGGAACTGATTTGCTTCCGCAATGCCAGCGGTAAGGGCCTCACTGGGGTTCCGGGGAATAGCAAAATTCTCGCACTTAGGATAGAGGGCAATGTCATTCAGGTGAAAGATGATTTAAAATACCTAGGAATCCAGTTTAACAACCTATTCAAGTTTAATAAGCATGCAAGAGCAACGTTGGTCAAAGCCCGGAAAGTATCTAATATTTTAATGCCATTCCTTAAACACCGTATGTTATTCAAGCGCTCCAAACTCCTGTTCTATAAAACACTCATCAGACCAATCCTGTCTTACGCATTCCCAATCTGGTTCTCAATCTCTCCCACGGCTGCCTTGGAAATAGAAATCCTGGAACGAAAGATTCTGAGACACTGCTCGGGGATGAATTATGAATCCTGCACAAAGCGTTTTTCCATTACATATATTTACAGGGAAACAAACACCGTTCCGTTTTTGAGATACTCATTAAATTTATTAAAAAAAACTATCTCAAGCCTCAACTTCTCCGATAACGCACTGGTAGGAGAGATCTTCTCCTCACAAGTCAGCTCCACGTTGGACAACGAGACATACCTTTCCCCAGTTGGTGCCTCTATGCTGGATCTTGATGCTTCTCCTGATGGGATTCCCCCGAAGTTCTACTTGAAAGCCACTCAAGGTCAGAACCGCGGATAATCGTAGTATTCGCTTTAATACCCTCTCGCTCACATCTCTCCTTTCGGGGGATCTGGGAAATGATTCACCTCCTTACCCTGAGAATGCCTCGAATTTAAATATTAATTAGCTCGACAGAGTAGTTACGTTGGAAGGACTGTCCTTACCCCATTGAATTCTTCTTTTCTTAAATTTTATAATTATATATATTCTATTAACGATTATAACAACTTTATTTATAGATAAAATAAGTTAAATATTTATTCATATAAGTAATGGAAAATTTCGGTCACAAATATCAATGTTACTTCTGAAAATTCATGAAATGCAAATAAATTTATAACTTCCCAACAAAATTCAATTTCAAAATTATGCTAATTAATTTTCTCCTTATCTTAATAATTACTTTCATCTAATGTGTAACATAAATAGATAACTGTCACGGTACTTGATGACACACATATTTGCAAACTGTATATTAACCTGAATCTTGTTTCTGTTTTTCCTTTCTCACTAAATAATAAATACATAAATATATGAGTTTCATTCAACTTACAATTAAATAGAGCGCTCTCGCTCTAAAAAAAAAAAAAAAAAAAATAAATAATAAAAAAAAAAACAAAAAAAAGTTCAAACATTTATCTCACACTGTATAAACAATAGACACATGTCTAGCTATATAAAGAACTTGTGTATACCATCGTTTCGTTTCATAGTGGAAGATAAGCATTTGTGTATACTGTGTATACACTCGTTTCTCTTCATCTCCTTTTAGTTTTAAGTTAGGTTAAGTATTAGTTGTATTTTTTTACACGCGACAGCTAGTCGCAACCCAAAAGTCTATATATCGCTCATGAGCAAGAGCAGTCAAACACCATATCAAAAGATAGCCGAGTGGCAATATAAAATTAGTGTAATTTTACAAACCGAAAGAGCAGGCAATACTTTATAGCCGCAGTTTTAGAATTAAGTTATCGACATGTACTCTGCTTTGTAATCTATCGAAAGTCTCAATAAATTCAATTCAATTCAATTCTGAAACTGGATTTTTTGACTGGAGCTGCATTCCCTCCGACTAAAATCTTTGCTTATATTTAGCTTGGCTTAATTTTGGAAATCATTTTTAAGGGAATTAAAAATTAGGCTGCTTACTCGGCATATTATATTTATAAATAATCTTTAAAGTATTTGAACGCGAATATAAAAGTTGCTTAATATGTCTCAGTTTCTGAACTGAACTCTTCCTCATTTTGTTTGATCTTGAATTCTGCCACTGAGCTCAGGCCAGAGAGAGACATCTTCATTTTTATCCTATGCATCGATTCCGGGCGGAAATTTTCGAAACAGTGATCTGAAACTGACAGACTCTCAGATTTGTGTTTATTTTTTGGTGGTGAGTTCGTGTCACTTTTGTTTGAATTTAAGCCAAAAAGTATTAAGTGTGAATTCTATTAAAAGGTTCCATTTGCTCACAAAAAAGATACCAAGTTTATTTTGCTATGGATATGAGTTTAGATGATATAATTAAAAGCAAAAGAGGTGGTCCGCTGCCATTTAGAAAATTGCCTCTGTAAGAAATCCAAGCTATGTTCATTTTCCAAAACTTAGTGAAAAACATTAACTTTTTTTCTAACAGTAAAACTGCACCGTACCCCTTTGCTGGTAAGTCGTTCCATAGAGATAATCGAATAATGGATGCTCGAATGAAGATTATCGAACGAAATCGTGCAAAAATTCGAGATGCGCGTGATAAGTTAGCTGAAATAACACGATCCGGTGGAGACGCTCGACTACGGCTGGCTAGAAAGCAGGGACTTGTCAGTTCTACTCATCGCAATCGAAAGGCCCCGATTCTTGCCAGCAGAAAGACCAAGTACCCCAGCGAACGCTTACCAGAACGATTACCTGATGTTATCGCAGCGCCCCGTGGATACGTCGACTATGACAATATGGAGAGAATGGAAGAAGGTAAATGTACTTGAAAACTGATTGGTTATGTTTTAAAGATGTTGAATTTCACGATTGCCGTGTTTTCTCCTACATTACTTTACATCAAAAAACTTATTCGTTTTTATTTGCAGAAGAATACACAACTCACATTAATCGTGCTGTTAAAAATGAACTGGCATACAATGCATTTAGAAATGATCGACATTCTGATGCTCCCTGGGAAGCTAACGGCAATGATCCTTTCGAACTTTACAATATGCCAGTGACCCGTACGCCACCTGATGTGACAGCTGACATCGGTATTCGAAGGCAAATTCGTCAAATGTCGCCAGATCTTCCACCACCCACACGAACAATTAGACAAGGTAGTCCTCCATACTCACGCAGATACATTCCGCAACAGGAATCGCACTTATCATACGAAATGCGTTCAAGGTTAGAGCGTGCTCCTGATCGAAATATCTCGATGGGAATATTCTCAAATCCATTAAAGTCACAAAATAATTTTCATAACTCTGGATACAGAATCGTAGTTAGTAATTTACACACCAGTGTTACTCAGGGCGACATTAAGGAACTCTTTGAAGACTTGGGTGAGCTGTTTGAATCACGGTTGGTACGTCCCGGTATAGCAGAGGTAATTTACAAAGACTTGAAAGACGCTGAGAAAGCCGTCGAAACTTACCATAATAGACAATTGGATGGACAGCCAATGAAGTGTTTGCTAGTGAATCCTCGCTCGTCCAGCAAGCCAACTGCTCCGGCTATTAAAGCTGTCAAGTAAGTGTTTTTAATTATTCAAATCAAATTTTATTAACTCTTCGTATTTCATAGTTCAAACAGCTCGAGATTACCATCGGGAAAGACTCCTTTGGAAATTGATATAGATGCCTTGCACAAAGTGCTCTTCCGCCGACATTAATGGTGGGATCAGTAGTACAAGTTAACGGTTTTTAGATGCCGCCTGGTAATATTTTTACCGTAGTAGAGTAATTCGAAACATTTATATTAGCTTTGGTTTGAGTTTGTATGAAAAGCAATGAGATTGGTTTTTGAAATAAAAGAATGACTATGCAATAAAATATAAAATCTGTGCACACAAAACGTTGAAATGTGTTCATTTTGGTGCACAGTAGGACTATCAGCTCTACAAGGCAATCCTTCGTCTTGCAAGAACTACCGAGACATATCCCTGCTAAATGTCGCATATCAGATCCTATCCAACGTACTGTGTGAGCGCCTTAATCCGTTCTGCAACAACAGTGTGGCTTGAAGCCCGGCAGATCGAAAATAGACCAATTTTTCACACAGAGGCAAATTCTGGAAAAGATCAACGAATTTTAAGTCGAGACTCACCATCCTTTCATCGGCTTTAAAGCCACATATGATAGCATTAATCGCCAGGAGCTCTACATGGCGATGGATCCCGGCAAAACTGATCCAGTTATATCGCGTGACACTTGAACACACGCGATGCAATCTGCAGTTTGGAAGCAGAATTATTTCAAACTGGATTTCGGCAAGGAGATGCGCTATCGTGTGACTTCTTCAATCTTGTTCTGGAGCAGATAGTGGGCAGGGCAGGTGTCAATACGAAAGCAAAGGAAATATCTTCAACAGATCCGTCTAACTACTGGGGTACGCGGACGATATCGACATCATCGGCCGATCTCAGCGTGCCGTGTTGGAGGCTTTCATCGCGATTGAAGAAGCGCCGAACATGATTGGCCTTGAAGTTAACGAGGACAAAACGAGCTACTTGCTTTCAACAATCATCTACCCACCGACTAGGACAAAACGTCACTGTTGATAGCAGCAACTTCGAGTTCACCTACCTACGAGTAAACATCCACTCCACAAATGTCAACTTATTACAGATCCGAGTAGACTTACCCTAGGAAACAGTTGCTCCTTCGGTTTAGAGCAAAACAAATGGGTTCAAATCTCCTAACTGGGAAGACCAAGCGTAAGCTCTACAAAACACTGATACATACTGCCAGCCTGCATTGCGGCGCCGAGTGCTGGACGATAAGCAGGAAAGAAAAGCTAATTTTGGGTCCATTCAAAAGAAAAATACTCCGTCGGATATTTGGTCCTGTGTGCGAGGAGTGCGAATGAACGAAGGAGAAGGTATGACCGCGAACTCTATGAACTGCAGCATGACATGGATGCAGTCCAAAAAGTTAAAATACGTCTATCACATTGGCTCGGCCACATCGAGCGAATGAACAACAATGATCCAGCGAAGAGGATCTTCGACTCATAGGACCCAATTACTAGACGACAAGGAAGACCGAACCTCCGTTTTAAAGACCAAGCCATCGCGGATGCCAGAGCGCTTGGTCTGGACAACTGGAAGTAGCGTGCCCGGGATCGCAGAGGATGGAAGGCTGCAGTGTCTCAGGCGGAGAATCTCCACGGGTCGGGAGCCTATTAAGTAGATAAGTAGGACGGTGTTAAGAACATTCCGAAGACTAAGGACCCAGTTATAGCCATACTAAAATAAAAACGAGGTTTGATTTGCTTTTTTGGCACAGTTAAAATGAATAAATCTTTGTTTAAAATGTTGCTGATGACTTATTAAACTAATATGTCACCAATAATTGAGAAATTGTACATAAAATTGGCTAGAAAACAAAAAGTTTTCCGCACGACCTTTAAAACTGAACTTTACTCCTCTTTTTTTTATTATTATTATTGTTATTATTTCGTCTATCTCTTTCCCAAGGAGCATTTACCCAGATTTGGAAGACCGCTTTCATAACCCCGATACACAAATAGGGATTAAGAAGTGATATCACTAATTATCGCCCTATTGCCAAACTCTCACATATTTCCAAAATCTTCGAAAGTATCATATAGCTTATTTCCCCTTACTAACATGACTTTCTGAAAGGTAGATCAACCACTACAAATCTTGTCGAATTCGTGTCATTTGCCCTGTCAGCATTAGGGCAACGAAGTTGACGTTATTGCAACTGACTTTAGCAAGGCCTTTGATAAGATACCTCATCAATTAATTCACTCTAAATTGTCCGCTCTTGGGTTTGAACCCATTTTGTTAAAATGGATATCTTCCTACCTGGAAAACCGGTTTTATAGTGTTCGCTTCAGATTCGTCCTGTCGGCCCCTTTCTTGGCAACCTTCATCCTCACTATAAACGATCTTGAAAAGGTCATTAATCACTCATCTCTTTCTCTATACGCTGACGATACCAAATTCTTCAAACTCGTTTCTTCACCTCATGACTCCTCTCTCCTTCAACAAGACCTTGATGGGTTTTCAACCTTAAGCTAAGAGCTTAACATTCCCAAATGCCAATCTATTACCCTATAGTGCAAGCGCAACAAATCCCCTCACCCTCACTACCTTTTCCACGGTCAACCAATGTCTTTCGTTCAATCTCTCCATGACCTTGGAATATTGTACGACAGTGAGTTAAATTTTCGTTTACATTTAATCCTCGTAATTTACGCTGCCCTCGTCTCCTTTAAGTTGTAACCCATCGAACCTCATATGGGTCCAACGAACCCTGCCCGCATTAAAATCGATCTCCTTCACCATTCCCCTAATCATTAAGCTTTAGCTTTAAGCCTTCTTATTTTTTAAGTTTTAGTTTTTAAGTTATTTATTAGATGTTAGTTTTAGCTTGTATTAAGCCAAATAAATGAGGGCTATCTCTGTCCTCACTAAATTACTTTTCTGGCATCGTTTATTGGATGTACCCAATACTTTTTTCGATTGTATGGTTAAACTATTTTATAAGCACTTGCTACCGATATGAACTCATTTTTCATTAAACTTCCCCGATTTGAAAATCGGTCTATACGCAAACTTCAATAAATCGGTCACTGAAACCTTGAAAGCCGGACGCGTCAGGCCAAATCCTGACGCTTGGTAACCATAGGTCGGTAGGATCTATAATGCGCCAACAAGCAGGGACAAGAAAAAAACAACAAAAACTATAGACCAACGAGCAAACCACGTCGAGTTAATCGGTTCTCGTCAGATCACCGCAATTAAACGACGTTGGGCGCGGTTAGTACGTAGATGGGGGACCGTTTGAGAACAACCGAATATACGTGGTATCGCAATGGACCTAAATGGGTCTAAGTGTGTCGCTAACCTAACCATAGACTCTTTTGTCATTAATCTTCAAATTTAGGCATCAGCACTGTTCAAGTTTGTTCGTCCTAAAATCAAGTAGGTAGGTACTAGTGATGGGCATAATCGAATGATTCCAATAATCGAGATATTAGTATTCGAGTGATCTAAATAATCCAATGATCACTCGAGATATAAAAACAAACAAGAACACAAGTTTCGCAAAAGGAAACAGCAACAAGAAGCAATTACTAATACTAACACGAAGCCAACGAAAATTCAATCAGTTGAGCAAACGGCTAATGCACTAATCGCAAACATTATGTGAGTGAAGTAGTAATCCATATAAAAGTTCTCGAATGTCGATTTTTTCGAAGAGTAGCAACTAATTATAAATTAAATAGTAATGCTATTGTTTTTTCATTCGAGAGCTCTTGCATTCGAGATCGAGTACGGGGAATACGAAAAAGGCAGCTGCTTATCATTCGAATGGACAAAATCAAAAACACAGAGCAAGCCATGAGAATTTGAGCTATTATCTTTTCGTACTTAAATAATATAGAAACAGCAAACAGGTTCTTCTCACACAAACTCGCCGTCACCACTCACGAGCTTTGTGATTGTTGTTGGTAGTGTGTTCGGTGTTTAAGTATGTAGTTGTGATGAGCCATTTTGTTCTAAAATTAAAGCAAAAGTAAGCTCTTGATTTTTTTCCCGAATGTTACTATTTTTTTTGATTCGTGTTATGGGACTTTGGGTAGTTGCGCATCATTTCATTCGAATGAAAACGCACACTTACAAGGTTTTTATCACATTTGCTTTGCGACGAATGGGTTGACTTGGTATGTGCGTGTAGAAAAGTGCGTTCTCTGTGTTTTATTTTGTAGTTGTGTGTGCGACATTTTGCTCTAGTGTCGAGTCGAGCGCACGCGAGAGATCATTCGAATGATTTGAAATGAAGAATTGAGATATCTCGAGATATTGCAAGAATCGATTATAATCGATTAAATCATTCAAATGCGCCCATCATTAGTAGGTACATTCCGCTGTGGTCCAAATCGAGCGAGAAAAAAACCAGAAACTAAGCAATGTTTTTTTTTTTATTAACATAAAATTCATTTGCTGAAACACGACAATTCAGAAAGAAAATAATCGATTCAGCATTCCAGCAGCGCCCATCATGTACTTGGGATCCGGCGGCACGCAGAGGGAATCGCAAACAATAGGTTCTTTCATTTGTTCTCGGCAAACCGTTATTATTTTACAAGGGACAATTGCTCCAAAGTCTCCTTGCCACATCGGCAAAGCATAACCGACCCCTTTGCTCAGTGAGTTCATTGTGCAGACAATTTTTGGTTTGTTTAATTCATCTAAATGATCCTCTTATGCTTGTGTAGTTGGCTGGCAAGGTGGATTTAGTTTCAAAGTTGTGTCCACGCTCTATAGAGAAAAACTGCACGTTTGGTCGACCTTTATTGGGACACGTTGAACTTAGCATCCATTTGACCATTAGATTTCGTCTGTTGTTTGTGTTACTTCCATACATTCCATTGACCTCTGACAGTATATTTGTTTTTCTTGTTTGTTGATTTTTTTTTTTAGTCTAAATATTTTGTTTTTCATTTATTTTTATTTGTTTGTTCTAGTTGTTGATTTTTGTATTGCATTCTTTTTTCCCCAACACTTTATATCATCATCTTTATTATGTACTCGTATACCAGTTACGACATCATGAATGCAACTGGGTGCTGTCTCTGTTGTCGTTAGATTATTTTAATCTCCCAAATTATCAATACGGTTGAGAAAATTGGCTTTGATTGTTAAAGCCAAGGTTGGTGCGATCGCCAACAGGTGGCTAAAATGATAACGAAAATAGTTAGGCAAGGAAGAAAATATTTAAGAAAAAAACTCAGGTACGACAAATGTCAATATAGTACGGGACTTCTAAAGCCCTGTGAACCCAAAGACTGGATGATAAACAGCAAGTTTGCCTTGTATCCGAATGAGGCCTTTGAAACTCTGATGGCCATAAAAACACGGTTATTCCTGCAAAATAAAACTAAAAAATATAATAAAAACAAATTTAGCTTACATTAAAAGCAACGTCCTGTGAGAGGATTCCATCCATTTGTGAAATTTGTCCGAAATCTTGCGATAGATCGTGTTGCTGTGACAGTGTAAATCCAGGTTGCGACATATTCTGGGACATGAGTTGCTGGGTAAGCGGTATTCCAGCTCCTTGACTACCTCGAGATTTTGATGCGAATTTGTCGTTATTGTTGCCAAAGTTGTCAGCACGTGATGCTTTCGGCATTATGCGTTCGCCGACTGCTTGACGACGTCCTTGTTTGGCTGCCTGAATCGCCTGCTGGTGTTGGTTGTAGAATCGTGGCGGTATATTGCTCATATTCATAAACATTCCGACCGGCACCGGCATATTATTCATTGCTGCTTGTGCACGTTCCGGTGATATATAGCTGATCGAGTCGTGATGGGATCTTCCAAACATATCCATGCCAATATTGCGGGGTTGATAACCACCCATGGCATTCATCGAAGCTGATGGGTTCATGTGATTCATTCCCTGACCAATAAGACCGAACCCACCGGAGCCAGGACCGAAGTGGCTATAGCCCCGCATTGCCGACCGATCGTATGCAGAACCCGGTACCATTGCTTCCTTGGCATCACACATCATTGTGCTCATAAAGTGGGCGCCTATGTTCATTGTGTTCACAAGTTTTTTAGGCTTTTGGAATTGGATCAGAGATTCCTTTAGATTATTGAGCGAACCATCGACTAGTACTTTGCGGTCTTTGTAAAAATTCAAGAGGTGATTCCAAAGCGGTTGCTTCGATAAAATTTTCGGGTTTCCGACTATAATTGTTCCGTACTTTGAACGAGTTAGTGCAACGTTCAAGCGTCGTGGATCGTTTAGGAAACCAATTCCCTGACGTTCATTCGAACGAACACATGACATGATAATAATATCCTTTTCGCGACCTTGAAATGCGTCAACACTTGCGATCTCTATTTCTTGATAGAGTTTAGAGTGGAGACTGCCTTGGTACTGCATATATTGCACCAAGTATGCCCTCTGTCCCTCGTAGGGTGTGATGATTCCGATCTGTTCGGGTTTAACGCCGGCTTTAAGAAATCTGGTAGTTATCTTTTCAACATTTGCGGCTTCAGTCCGGTTGAGATAAGATGTTCCGGAGCCAGCAATCTCTTCCTGCCCTTGGGTTACTAGGAAGAACATTGGCCTATCTACCTGCGGCCAGGGAAAGTCAATTTTGAGCTTGCGGTCCTCGGCGCAGACGCCATTTTGCAAGCTACCCTCGTAAAAGAAATTCGATGGGAATTGCGACAATTCCGGATGCATACGATACTGAACCTCAAGGCGGAAGGGGCGAATTCCGAGAACAACCAAGCGTTCAAACAAACTCTGCGACAATCCAGCTCTCGCTGCCTTTTTGCACATAACCACCGGTCCTAATTGGCAGTGATCGCCAACGAGAATTAATTGCTTGGCACCTAACACAACCGGAACCATACACTCGGGTTCGGTCGACTGCATACTCTCATCGATGAGAATCGATGAGAACTTGATGCTCTTTAGGCGAGGATCGCCCGCTCCCACACAAGTACAGCAGATTACATCTGCCGCTTCAAGAAGTTGAAACTCTGCACCTCTTTTCAGCATACGATATCGTTTCTCATCGGCTCTACTCAGCTCACCGGTTTCATCTTTCAATTGCTGAAGCTGCTTCAGCTCAACATTAGTTTCCATGTTACGAATCTGGTTGTGAAGTGCTAAGAAGCTAACTGGGCTATCTATTGCCTCGCGTGATTTGGCGCAAACTCGCACGACTTTCAAATTTGTGCGATGTATCTTCTCAGTTAGCTGATCCACTGCCGTGTTACTGGGTGCACAGACTAACACCGTGCCGCCGTTTTGCTTCACCAGCTGGTAGACAATAGTTGCGGAAGTAACTGTTTTTCCTGTTCCAGGCGGTCCTTGAATTAAGCTAAGTGGCCGTTGAATGGCATGTTTGACGGCATACACTTGTGAACGATTCAAATCGGGAAGATTTGGTGCGCTGAACAGTTTGGGCATAGGTCCGCGGAGCACATCGTCCCAACCTTCTGGGCGACCATGACCCAAGAGGTGTGCATAAATAAAATGCGATACCGAATTGCGGTCCATGGCGAATACCTTCAAAGCTCGCAACATCCGATCGAACGAGGTGCACTTCCAAATGAAATCAACGGCAAAGTTTGACGTAAATTTAATTGGCGCTCCAGAGTTGTTCTTCAGTTCAAGGCCGATGTCTTCGCCGTAGTTATCGGGAACTTTGATGACATGTCCTATTTCATTCCATGGCTCGTGCAGCTCACCGGCATAGCGCAATCGCAATTCATCGCCATGCATTAGCTTCATATCACTGTCAGTTTTAGCCAGTGTAAAGTAAGCAATGGTCTTCTTATTCAGACCTACATCCCAGCGGACTTCTATGTTCTCTTGGGTCTGGGACTCTTTCAGTTTTTTATCATATTCTGCTTCCAACCGCACCAACGGTCCGAAAACCTTTTCATATTGATAGCCATCCTCGTAGCGCAGCAGTACCTGGGTTGGTTCGGTGTCAATTCCGGGTTTTTCCAAGTCTTGGAAGGTAGCTTCGATGTTCTCCTTCCATAGTTCTTCTAGTTTATTGATTTGTCCGGCTGATATTTGACGAGCACGCAACTGTTCTTGATCGGAGGGCACCTTTACCAGCCATGCCAAGAAGCAACGGTCGTTTATTAAGGGTTTCCACTGCTCCTGATCCCAGTTCATGTCCTTAAGCGAATTTTGAGCAGCACATGGTTGCCTGGAAAGTGGAATGCAAACTTAATTTACCAATTGGTAGTAATTTGTGTTATATGGGGGCTAGGGGGTCATGGGGATGAAGGCGAGTTCGACCACCGGGAGATTTCTTTGGTGATGATGGGTTCGAGCGCTAATAAGGCAGCACAATATCTATGAACAGTTTTAAGGGAAAAAGTGTGCAATAAAAGATAAAACGGAACATGAACCCAGTTAGTTGGATCTTCTTAAAACAGATGGAATACGACCACTTACAACAGCACATATTTCCACCGTTAAAAAAATATCAATAAAGTTACACCTTGCATCACTGACAGCCTGCATGAAAGTTAATCGTGTTTAATCGTCATCATCGGCGGTTGTGCTAAACTTATTGCGTTGACGGTTATCTGTTCTGCAGGTATAGTATAGATATATATATAGATTTCATCAGTGCTGGCCTGAGCGAACCTGAATTATAAGTTGCATACAAAAATTTAGCATGGTGCTTTTCGTTTCAGTGACGGGTACGAATTGCGAAACAAAAAGCATTACCTAATCTTATAACGCGTCACTAAATAACTGAGTTCACTTATCAATGCATATCAATTATTATTTACTATTTTTGCGATAAAAATAAAGAAAACAAATAAATTTAGAAATTACCTGCACAAAAGCACGACAACCGAGTCAGCCTTGGCGGGTATGAAACCCAAGACAAAGACGTTGCGTACTCCGCATGAATAACATTCCAGAACAGTCTCGCCCAGCGGTCCATCGCAGTGCAAGGTGACCTCGCGATGCTTGGCACGCACTAAATGATTAACGATGTGCGATCCAGACGTGTTGCCTCGTCCATTACAGAACCACTTCTTGCAGTTGTTGCACATGACAACCGTACTTGGATCGTGAATGCCACAATATTTGCAGGCATGTGGCGGTAGTTCACGTACTGCAAGAGCTCCATCGTCATCATCCTCTTCAAATTGTAGCGCCGCCATGCCATTTGTGATGCCAGTCAGCTTTGACTGGATTTCCAGCTTGCGACCAAAAGCATTGCTCTACAAAAATGTAGGCACAAATTTGATTTATCCGATTTAATGAGTTTTAACTATATTAGACCACATACCTGACTGGGTGCTGCAATGGGATCCAATTGCGAGGATTGCGTCTGCGATTGAGACGGTATCGTAAAGTCGCGGAAATCAAAATCAGATGCCTGGGTATCGGCACCTATCAAATCATTCTCCTCAGTATCGAGAAACGTTAATGTTTGCGAACTAGGTCCATACGTGTCCACACTCATTTTCGTGGTGATATTTTGCAATTCTTCGATTTACCACGTTTCGCCCTAAGCGGGTATTCTGCGAAAATTCCAATTCGTGGGCGGTGCAATTTTATAGCGCAACGCTTAATAAATGTCAATACGAAAAATTGTCTCGTATTTTGTTTCCGCTCGATTTTATTTTCGGTTTATTTTCAAGTATTTTTTATGATGAAATAAATGCGCGAAATAGCACGACTCACCAATAGCATTTTCAGCTGATTAAATGAACATCACAAATGATGAATAATGGAGAATTTGAAATCTGTCAAAATATGCGCCTGTATTTGGTTTTGCTACGTTGACCTCGAAGAGAACAACAAAGTAAAATGAGGGAACGAAAACAAAAGATGTATGAGCCTTTCATTCGCACTGCTGGAGTTGTTGTATATTTTAAATGAAAATGGAAGAACCGCTGTCAAATATGACACATACACAATTCGTCCTTATGTTCACAAGCGACATATTGCGTTTAGCGGATTTAGACCGAAACCTCAAACAGATCATACAATTGTACAATTTTGACTGTTCTGCGGTATGATTTCTGTTTCACAGAATTAATGTATGATCTGCTATCATACAACAATCTATGAGCGGAGAATTGACTGGAAGAATTGGAATGTTGCATGATGCTGTTTCAAAGAAATTTATCATACATTTAATACAACAATTTAACATCAAATTTATCATACAATTTATGCAGCCCAATTATATTTTGAAATTGAGCACTTCGCGAAGCTATCACTTTCTGAAGTGCCGAATCTCTTTCTTAAACGTCAAAACAAATTGAAGGATACAATTTCAGTAAATTTGCTCAAATCATTACGATTGTTAACAAAGTGTATATTTAAGTGAAATCAAAAGCTATTGAATAGTAAAAACTTAGCCTTATTCATAACACTTAATTAAAGCTGAATCAGACCTAATCTTAGTTTAATTTAAGAAGACTTTATTCAAAAACTTTTCTTAAAGATATTTCACACTTAATCAAATGTCAAAAAATTAAATGCCTAATTTCGCATTTAGCAGTGAATTAACTTTAATTTTCCCGTTGTGCTCAGAAAGAATATAAAAACCAGATAAATATGGCAGATATATTTTCGAATTTTTTAGATAATTTTTTAAACCTAGAATTTGTCGCAAATAAATACCGATGACTCTGGATAATTTTCCTTATTTTTATTTTTCGTCTTCTGCGTACACTCGTCGCTGTCGGTTTTTACAATTCAAGTGACAGAAAAAAGTGGGATTCTTCCTGAGTTGGTTGCAGTGAGTATAGCAGTTCTTCTGAAACTTAAACTGGTTACAATTTATAGAACGCAGATGGCGTTCGTCAAAGGAATGTGTTCAGTGACAAATAAAAATTAACGAAAACACAATGCCTACAACTCGGCCAACCTGACATTTGGTCGACCACGAGCAAAACAAATAAATTTACAATAATAATTAGGTAGGTAAGGTGGCTGCAAGGGCGTGAGCCCAGGCACACTTAAGCCGCAGTTTCGGCCGGTTGTGATACCACAAAGAGGGGGGGGGGGGGGGGGGGGTGTTCTGCCGGTCGTCGCTCGGCCTACTGGGTTCCCTGTAATTGTGGTTTTTAGGGGGGAAGATTCTCCTGAAGGGGTCAGGGGCTGTGTTTCGCATAGGTTGCGATGTGTTAGAGTGACTAGTGCAGAGGCGACTTTCGCCCGACATCCGAACCAAGGGTTGCGATCGAGATGAGGCGATTGATTCAATCAAACCCCAGGTCGATCTCAAATTCTGCGCCGCGGAGGGAAGCTATTGCCTCCTGATCACCGGGGGAGGGAAGAGTCTTTTGACTGTTACAATCGAACCTCAAACTGCTCTTCCCTCTCTTTGCAGGCAATACCGTGCCAGGGAGACCGATACAGTCAATCCCGAGCAAGCTATTACATTTCTTGATTAAAACTTAAACCTACATCTGGAGTGTTACTCCGGTCCTCAACAATTACAGCCTCGTCAATAGGTCTAGGAAGTCACTTCCGCATTCTTTTTGCTTCAACAACCCCATCGCAAGGCAGCTGAGTCAACTGGCAATTTTAGACGTCGCGTAACAAATATCGATCATTTCCTAGAACTTTATGTACAACATAAGGTCCACGGAATTTCGGCAAAAACTTTTTATTTGTCCCCACGGTAGTATCAACGTTTGCCATAACCACAAAGTCGCCAACCCCATAATCGTTAGACTTCTTACCGTGCCTGAGGAAATAACTCAAATTATACTCCTGAGACCTATCAATTTCTTTTGAAGCTTCTGCCCTAACTTGCAGGAGATCTCGAGGATTGTCTAAACTCAATTTATCGGCTAGATGCTCTGTAATTTCGTCTATTACTTCCCCTCGCTGCTCTACGCCGAACAGCAACATACAAGGAGAATTTTTCGCCGCCTTGTGGATAGAATTATTAACGGCAAACTCTACCTGAAGTAGCTTAGATGACCAATCGGCATGATTAACAGGTTCACATAATTTTCCCAGCATAGCTTTAATCACTCTGTTGACTCGCTCCACTTGTCCATTCGCCTGGGGAGAAGCCACTGCTACTTTAACATGCCCTATGTTCCGATTCAGCAAAAAGTCCTCAAATTCGGTAGATGTGAAACACGTACCCCTGTCGGTAATAACTCTTCTAGGCCGGCTATAATATTGAAAGTATTTTCCTAGTGCCGCCACCACTTCTTTCGTACTTGTGGATTACGTCGGGTACAACTTAACAAATTTCGTAAAAGCGTCTACTATGACCAAAATATGCTTCCTTTTTGAATTTATCTACGGCAGCGGACCGAAATGGTCCAAGTGAATAGTATCAAATGGTACTGGCTTCTTGGGGATATTAAACACACTCCCTTCATTGGAACGAACAGGGGCGGCGTACATGAGGCACTTGAGGCAATTTTGAATGAACCTCTCGACCTTTCTTCGCATACTTGTTAACCAATAAAAACTGCCAATTTTATCGTAAGACTTATCAACTGCCTGATGTCCGTATTTTTCGTGAATTAACCGGATGACATTATCCTCCATTTCATTCGGGACATATAGGACTTTACGGCCGTCGTTCCTTACTTTGAACACAAGCCCATCCGTCAGCTCAAAATTTTCAATCTCTTCAACCTCCATACGATCCCGCAAGGCATTAATTACGTCGTCCCGTCCTTGGGCGACCTGGATTTGAAAATCAACGTCGTCTACATCCCAAACGGAAGCAATCTGACATCGGCTCAGAACATCTACGTGCCCCATTGAGGCACCACTACGATGCTGAATCTTATAATTGTAATTTTCAAGCTTTAAAGCCCAACGGGCAATCCGTGGATTAACTTCCTTCTTTTCTAACTCCATTGTAAAAGAGCTACAGTCGGTTATAATCTTGAAAGGTATCCCTTCTAAATAAACGCGGGAACGTCTTAATGCAGAAATGATAGCGAGCGTCTCAACCTCAAAACTGTGATACCTAGATTCGGCATCAGAGGCAGTTTTCGAAAAATATGATATCGGATGGAGCTTCCCGTCGTTTTGCCTTTGCAGCAGGACAGCTCCAAACCCGACTGAACTGGCGTCGCACTGTAATTCTGTCTCTTTCGCAGGATTATAAATAGCCAGCTCAGGGGCCTCAACCAGTCTCGATTTAAGTTCTATAAATGCATTACGGCATTGTTCGTCAAAATCAAAATCGGCATTTGTTTTTAATAAATTTTGCAACGGCTTTGCAATTCGGGAAAACGAGGGCACAAATCGCCGAAAGTATGAAAACAACCCGAGACACGAGTGCAGTTGCTTCTGGTTCGTCGGGATTGGATATCTTTTTATAGCGGCAATATGAGATTCACTCGGGGCAATCCCCCGCGGCGTAACGGCATATCCTAGGTACTCTAACTCTGTATAGCAAAACTTACACTTGTCAAGATTTAACTTAAGGGTTCGTTGCGTAACTCGTCTTAGCACAATTCGTAATAAAAGCAAGTGTTCATCAAAATCGGCAGTAGCAATCAATATGTCGTCCATATAGGCGACTATTTTACCTGTATCGATTAGGTCACGGAAAATAACATTAATGAACCGCTGGAATACAGCCGGTGCATTCTTGAATACAAATGGCATTCTTAAATACTCCCACATCCCATTAGGGGTGCCAAACGCAGTGAGAGGTATGGATTCCTCAGAAACTCTAACTTGGTGAAATCCGCTCTTCAAGTCTAGCAGTGAAAAGTATTTCTTTCCCTCAAGGTATTCTATACAATCCTCAATAAGCGGCAAAGGCTGGTTATCTCGGACAGTCTTTTTATTCAGGCCTCGATAGTCGACACACATTCGGGTCTCTTCATTTTTCTTTTTTACCAACACGATAGCGGAAGCATAAGGAGAGCTACTTGGCCTAACTATTCCGTCTTTTTCTAACTGATCAACTATTGACTGAACCTTCGCACGCTCAAAATGAGTGAGTCGTCGAGGAGCACAGTGAAACGGGATATCGTCTACTAAATGAATTTTCATTTCATAATCTAACGGCTCTATCTTCACGTTTTTCGGCAAAATATAAGAATCTATAATCAAATCATTTAGTCTGGCACGGCAAGATTTATCTAACTTAAGATTAATATTCAGCTCAATTTTATTAGTGGCAATATCAATATTAAATATATCCGGCAACGAATTAGATTCATTACTAACCCAAGTTGACCCAGCTTCCACGGTTGATTTCGTCATTTTACGTACATTACTAGCGGCAAGTAAATGGTCATTTTTCAAAAGGCTGTATCTATTGAGAACCGTATAGGATTCATCTGGCAGGGCACAAAATTCACTGTTTCTATTTAGTATAAGCAATTTTTCTTTGCGATATTTCAACTTTACTCTAGTTAAATGAATGTTAAAAGCTTTTAAGAAGTTAAGTAGCCTCGTCAGGCAAAACAACAATTCGAATTAAATTTTCTTCATTGGCAAACTTTACAGGGCATATAATTTCGCCTAAAACTTTTATAATATGTCCGCCTATCCCGCGATATGACGATTCGGCTTTCATCGTTGGTCGACCGGTGGTCATGTCCCATTTTCCAGCACCGAAAGCAGGACCCGTCCGGGCGCAGTGGATGTGGGCAATGCGGCTTGATATGGCCCATTTGTGAACAGTTAACGCACAACGGTTCCTTCTTTTCGGCATTCACCTTTGGTGTAGCGGCATGCTTCATCGTAACGGCAGGTTTTCCGGCAACGGCATTGTGGTTGCGACTTACAGCGCTCTGGCAAAGGTATCGTTGTTGGTACCGGTTTATAAGGCGCTTTAGCTCCTCGATGGTAGGAGCTCCCAGCAGCAAATTAACATTCGGCACTTCTCCCATTCCGTCGACGATGAAATCTATCGTCTCGAGCTCGCTAATGTCGGAACGCTTAGCAACTGCTTGCATGGTGAGGATATAGCAGTGTAATGATTCCTCCTGCTTCTTCCATCGTCGGCGGCTCAACATTCCGTATACATCTTGGCGAGAAACGGCAACATCAAACTCTTTGGTGAGTGCAGTCTTCAGTTCGCTATAGCTAAGGGCGACAGTTGATGAGAGAAATACTCTCGCGGTCCCAACAAGCGAACGGCGCAGGCTCAGCAGCTTAAAGCGATCGTCTGCCTTGATCATGGCCATAAACTCCTCAAAGTCACGGAGAAAGTGCTGCACAGAATGGCCTAGGTCGTCCCCCGTGAATTTCGGCAGCGCATGTTCGATGTCACCAAAATCCGTTCGGCATTGGCTGGTTGACGGCACGTTCCCCTCCAGTTCACGGATTTGTTTCCGAAGTTTCAGGATCTCCACGCGATTCTGGAGGTTGCTAAGTTCCTCGTCTAGAGCGGCACCTTGCAACTCGTCAACATTTACGGCGTTTTCAGCACCATCGTCGTAGTCGGCACTATCGGCATTGTCGGCATCAGGAACAGCATCAGCGGCAACGTCTATCTCCAACTCATCGTCAACTTCCCTCCTAGTTCGTCCTGTCGCACGTGACATTTTTCTCGAAAGAGAAAATTAGACCTTATTAGACCTTATTTTCTTTATTTGTGGCAGAAATTATTTTATCAAACGTTGGCCAGTTTTGTTCTGACCCCACATCTGAGTTTTAAACCTAGAATTTGTTGCAAATAAATAACGATGACTCTGGATAATTTTCCTTATCTTTATTTTTCGTCTTTTGCGTACACACGTCGCTGTCGGTTTTTACAATTCAAGTGACAGAAAAAAGTGGGATTCTCCCTGAGTTGGTTGCAGTGAGTGTAGCAGTTCTTCTTAAACTTAAACTGGTTACCATTTATAGAACGCAGATGGCGTTCGTCAAAGGAATGTGTTCAGTGACAAATAAAAATGAATGAAAACACAATGCTTACAATTTTAATATATTGAACAATAATATTTTTAACAGAAGGCGTTTAAAAAACTATAAACCACGTTTTAACTCTTTTGATTTCAATAAAAGTGAATTCAGAAATAATTTAAATCGTTCGAGGTGATCTGGAGGGTGACCCGGGAGGTGGGCATATCGATGTTGAATTTCAGGTAATGGCAGCTATTCGATATTGGGGTCGGAATGAAGTAAGCCAAGCATACATTTTCCGCTTAAAATGTAATCCTCTATTCATTTCGTAGATTCAAGACGACAGCGCAGATATTCATGGATATGTTCGAAGGTTTCGAGAGCATTTGCCTCGAAAAGACCAATTTATATAAATATTTCATCACTGGCTTCAGAACAAATTGATGTGATCTGAAAATTCCGAAGTATCAAAGGATTTCCTGATGTAATAGGAGCGAACCGGGATCTCATAACCGAGAATTGGAGGAGACTGTACTCACATCAAAATTAAAAAAGTAAAAGCAGATGCAAGTCAATACTACATAAATAGGAAAGGATATTACTCTATAAATACACAAGTTCGTTGCTGGTAATACGTGAATCTAATCATCTTAAAGTAAAATTATTCTTTAAGTTGTCTGCGATTCGTGTCTAAAAATTAGAGATATTGTTTGTCATTGGCGCGGAAGTACACACGATTCTCGTATATTTCGGGAAAGCCGCATTAAAAAGCGTTTTGAAATCGGATACTTTAAAGGACGTCTACTTGGTGACGGCGGATATGCTTGCTCATCCTATCTGTTTACTGATTACTCCCATACTGAACCCTCGAACAGAACAAGAACGTAGATACAACGCTTCTCATAAAGGTTTCGCATACTGCTCAATGGCATGGTATGAGAGGGCCTATAGATTCCGTTAAAACTACTGTAATAGCGCTAGCAGTTCTTCATAACTTAGCACTCTATTTATACGAACCATCACAAGGCAATAATACCATTCACAGTTGATTTTACCACTTAATACCTACTTTTTTTACTACCTTTATAGAACCTTATAATCGAGAGGAAGCTGAAGCAGATTGGCCAATATTGTCAAACCCAAGCCGACGAGAAATCAATCGTAGATTATTTGTTCATTTACATTTTTAATGATTGTTTTTAATAAAGCTTATTAAAATAATACAAATAACAATTATTGTTCATTTATGAGAAAATTTCTTCATCGCCGAGTCATGCTCTTCTTGAATACATTTTATTAGTTCCACTAGGATTTTCTGCATTAAATACGTTCAAAGCAATTCATTATTTAAAACTATTTTAGTATAATAATATTGAGAGTTCAAACTTACCTTTTCCTGGGAATTCCAATTTTCAGAACGTTGGCGCTTCTTTTTGTCCATTTAAAATTTTTGTTTTGCGTTTAAATTTGTGACAATAATTCGTTCTTTGTTTTCTTTTTCAAATTTATATGAGCTGTCGAAATTTAAAAGTAACACAGAAGACCGAGAGTGCTGCCAGATTTTCAGCTTAGTTTCGCTTAATTGACTGATTAGCTACTACATGGCAAAATAAATTTTACGAATAAACTTTTTTGACATCTAAGTTAAAGTCAAATTAACTCATTTTACGTGACTTAGTGGAGACACTGTTAATCTGTTGATTAAGGAAATCTAATGAATAGGGCTGTAATAATTTAAGACAAAAAACCTGAGAAATTATATTAGGGCAATAAAAAAAAAGTAAATAATGTTGACCGAAGGGGATGAAAGACAGGCATTTTTTGTTGTTAAATTTTGTTATCAATTAATTCTTTTTGTTCGATGGTATTAAGTAGTGTAAGTAGTATATAAAGAATATGATTCAGCTTAATTTGTTTTCAAAAAACATATTTTTGGACACAACATAGCAATTCTCACTGCTTCATTTTTATGATTTGTACACAATCCTATTATTTTGATTCTTTTTAGTATTCAAAAACATATTTTTTTCTTAATGCTTGACCTATTTTTTCTATGACAATTCGCTTTTATAGACAATTTTTAAATAATTGTGTTCTTTTTTATTTGACACTGACGTTGTGGCGAAGTACTTTTATTTCTCGCTATGAATTTCAACAAACGTAACCAGTTTTATACTATTTATTTAATGATTTATGAATTTACAGACAGCAAAGAAACATCAAACTATCGTGTTACAAGAAATGCACAAAAAATATTGCTTTTTGCGAGGTTAGAAAGTTCAACTGCAACATAAGCAGAGATTTTTAATGAGTGGAAATAAAATAGTTTCATTGACATTGGCTTATGAGATTGTCAACGAAAGCGATGAGCAAAAGTTCAGGAAAGTAATTTGGCAAAATAGGCGCCGCAATGCTATGGTGAGCTAGGTTGTTACATGGTATAGGATACGAGCCTTCGGTGATATTTGATTTTTGGTTTTGGGTCAAAGGTCAAAGGGCACGCAAAGTCTTCGACGTAACGAAAGCAACGCACGCATCAAAGCGGGATGCCAAAACCACAAACACGCTTTGGCCCGTGAGTTGCTTTCGTTACGTCTAAAGGTTTCACATGCGCTTTGACCTTTGACTCCAACCAACAATTTAAATATTACCAAAGATTCGTTTGGTGCGGTTTTCATGCCGGTGGCATTATTGGCCCGTTTTTTTGCCGATGAAAATGACCGTCACGTTACGGTAAATGGTCTTCGCTATAGAGACACGGTGAAACGTAATTTCTTTGAGCAATTGTATGAATTGGACATCAGTGATGTGTGGTTCCAACAAGACGGTGCCACACGCCACACAGCGTGTGCAACAATCGAGTTATTGAAGTCTCAGTTCGGTTAACGTGTTATGTCGAGAAACGAACTGGCCGCCGAGATCGTCTGATTTAACGCGTCTATACATTTTTTATGGGGCTACATTAAATCATTGGTCTCTGCCAACAAGCCGGCGAAGTTAGAGGAGCTCAGAGCCAATATTGAAATAGCGGCCGTATCGGTCGAAATGTTGGGTTCGACGTATCGACTGCATACGTTTCCGTGGTCGACATATGAACGAAATCGAATTACAATCATAAATATTGTTAAGTTCTGATAATAATTCAAACCAGTATTTTTTTTTAAACATTTCTCAAGTAGTTTGCATTTTATTTAAAAAAGAAGTTGTCAAGTCCTTAATGAAAGACACTTTATTAATAAAGTTGAATATTATAATAAATATAAATAAGCAAACTAATTGTATCGTGGATTATTTAGAACATTGGCACACAGAACCACAGTACAAGAGCAGAGCAAATGTAATTAATGCATTTTTTTTTGTAAAAAAATTGGTATTTCAGTCATCTCTGGCCAGGAATATTGCAATTAAACGTCAGAAATTTTATGATTCACATATACCGTAAACTGGGGTTACTTTGTGCCAGGTTTTGATGTTTTTGTAAAAAAACTTTTATTTCTTTATGAAAGACACAAAGTAATGTATACCATTTTGATCATAAGCATTAAGCAATTAAGGAAACGTTCTCAAATTAACGAAAGGACTTACTATTTTAAGGATATAAGCCTTCAAAGTGTGGCACAAAGTTACCGAACGTTTGGGGTAACTTTGTGCCACTGACGAAATCCTTTGGTAATCTGGACAAAATGTAGGTTTGGTTGAATTTTACCCCATATTTCAAAAAACAAGTGAAGGAATTTTATTTACGAAAACAAAACTAAAAGCATTAAAAATAACATTCTTAATAAGATATTTCGGGGACGCTATAAAAACCCCTTTTAGATACCAATTTGGGTTCATTAATAGCAACAATAACGTTTTTATATCATACCAAATTTCATCTTTATGGTGTGACCATTTCCAAAAATTAGCACTTTTTGTCATGGTGGTAACCAAGAAAGTGTTACCATCAATCTCATTAATTTTGCCTGGATACTGATGTCCATCGTATAGAACCAGGATGTAATCAGTCACATTGAAAGAACGTGTATTTCGCCTCCTGGATGATGGTCCTGCAGTTGGATTGTCAGGATCGGATTCCTCAATACAGGGCCAGCAACTGGATCGTCAGGATCAGACTCTACAGCAAAAGCACTACAATCACTTTCTTGGAGGGAATATGCATCCATATCACTTTCTTCCGAAGTGGAACTTAAACCACGCTTCTATTTAGGACGTTTTTTATTTTGTGCCTCGTCTGAAACCACCACGTCCTTAACGCCTATGCTCTTTCCTGGAACCACATTCAACCGTTTTCGTCTTTTTATCTGCCTAGTTTTTGTGATATCATCTCTCTGGGTTTGCAAAAACTCAATAAAGGAGTCAGCTAATACGCCTTCCAATGGAAGGCTTGCTTCAAGAACATTTTTAGGCATTCGGGCAAGAACAATGTCTTTATTAAGTGGATAAATACCACACTTACGAAAGCCAGACTTTAAGCTTTCTGGTCCATTTTGATCCAATTTTAGAAAAAAATCCTTCAAAAGACCCGGAAAGAAATCCTTTGGAATTGTAGCACATCTCTTGCCGTACTCAGTGTCTTTCCAAGCTGTTAAGATTTTGCGCCATTTCCCTTTAACAGGCCTAAAATAAGCCACGTCCAAAGGCTGTAACAAATGGGTCGCGTTAGGTGGCAATGCAACAAAGGCGATGTTATTATTTTCGCAAGGTTGAATGACTTCCATATTTAAGTGTGAACTTAAATTGTCACCTATCAATACTTTTTGCCAGTTTGTTTTTTTTTTTAAATAGGGAGCATTAGCATCGTGAACCAATCTTCGAAGCTTTGACCATCGAACCAGCCCGATTTACTACAATTATAACGTGCCTTATCGGGACCACCTTCTATCCACGAATGTCACAACTTTTGTGACTTATAATTTACATAAACTGGAGCTACCACACCTGCTACATTACCACATATCATTATGGAAGTACATGCCTTAGTAGAGTTTCTTATAATTTCAGGATATTTGGTTCCCCTTCTTACCAAAACTTTTTCCGGTCCTGGATCATCTACTAGATTCGTTTCGTCGTAGTTCCATATGTTACTTGCAGGAATGTTTTCAAGCTCTGTTTCAAATGGTCAAAAAACTTATTAATTATTCCCTCGTCGATTCCAGCCCGAGTTCGTGAAATATTTTTTGCAACCCTGTGTGCTAAAATAGATTTGTGTCGGTCCATAAATGATTTTGCCCATTCAGGGCCAGGCATATTGTTCCGGAAACGAGTTTCTTTCCTCCCTGATTTGCCTAAATAGCTGTTGACAATTCGTCTTAAATTAAGGGGAGTGACAGGAAAACCATAAGTGGATGTAGCAATAATGTGCTTAATAAATCCTGACTCTTCTTCGGCACTAAAAGCGGTTTGATGTCCCGGAACATTTGAATGAGCATCTTTTAATTTATTCATTAGAGTATTCCTATGAATACCGTAATTTTCGCTTGCTTTCCGAATTGAAATTCGTTCACTTCGGACTTCCTGTATGGCGTTTTTCAATGCTTCATCAGTGAAATTGCAGTAGGGTAGGGCCGTCCTCCTATCTTCTTGATATACTCGTAATTTCGGGGCATTTCGACTCAATTCTAAAACCTTCAAATTTTAAATTAAAAAGTAAGGGGTTACTTTGGACCAAGAACGTTGAATATGAAAACGAAAATCGATACACAGGGGGTAACTTTGTGCCAAATGAAACAAGAAGGACGGTGGTACAAAGTTACCCCATGAACTTCCGGCATTATTGAAAAGAACACGTAATAATTAAAACAAAAGGTTTTACTTAAATTAACTTTAATATTATTTATCACAGATAAATCATAAAAAAATAACCAACCCTCAATTCCGTAGCGATTTTACAACCCAAAATTGTAGATGAAATTTCTGGCACTAGTACTTTCCCGCCAAAAAATACAATTTTGAATGGCATGCCATTATTCAAAAATATAAAAACAAAAAAATCAGTGCATACTAGATAATCACTGGAAAGCTTTTCTAGCTATCTATGTAAAAGTGTTGGTAAAGTGAAAATTAATGTTAAAAAGCACGGTTGGCACAAAGTAACCTTGCAGGCACAAAATAACCCCAGCTTAGGGTATTTACCGATATCGATTTTAAGAAAGGATTAGGCACCGCCAATGTCCGGTTTTCGGAGACAGGGGATATGGAAGTGGACTATCTCATATAGGTATGGTGACCATATTTGTCAAGGCGAAATAAAGGACGCTAATTTGTACTGCAGATTTATTAGCGCTCATAAGACCACCCAAGTCCCTATCACTCTTTAGTTAAAAATAGTAAGCCCGCTCGCGTACTGAGAAAATGGTAAGAAGATGAACGAAAGAAAAATTTATACTTTCATTAACTTTTGTTAACACAGAATTTCAGCTGGTAAAAAAAAGAAAACTGTCAAATGATGAAATCTTCTGAGTTTGACAGCAAAAAGAAAACAGCGGTTGCTTCTTTTCAAGCTAAACTTTGACTTTTTTATCTTTTTACACGCAAAAGTGTAAGCGTAATTTGCTTCAAAATGAGAGGATTCTCTCTCGACTTTGGAGATTAGACATTCTTCATTTTCCTACTCATAAAAGAACGGACCTAGTAAAATTCGAAATCAGCTGGCTGTCACTTGACTTAAAAAATAGGAAACAATTGTAGTCTTGCTTTTATTAATAATAAGGCACCGAAACTTCTCGAATATTCACTTTAAAATTACATAGTTTTACGCTAGTAATTCCTGTTTCTGACTTTCACTTTTTCAATTTTCCTTTTATTTATGTACATGACTTTCCGACATTTTAAAATTGTCGTGTTCCGGAGACAATTAATTTCATTATTATTTAGAAAATTTCTTAGTTCTTTGCAGGTTCTGCAGTAATTATATTTTGTTACAAGTATAACTTTAGGAGTATTTACCACATTTATTTGTGAATTGGCATTGGTCCAAACATTATTCATTATTGAAAATATTTGTTCAGTTATTTTAATTACTCGTGCCTTTTTCTCGATGATTTAAAGGACAGTTTCAAAAATAAAGGACAAAATACGTCCTTTATTAAGAATACAAAAATAAAGGTCAGAGGTAAAAAGAAAGGACTGTCCTCTTAAATAAAGGACGGATGGTCACCGTACATATAGGTGATCTGGGACCAGCATATTTCGGATACCAGCGGTACTGTGGTTAGAGATCTGTTTCGAATTAATTTGTATGTTGTTTTCCGGATTTTATTTCATTACGTTAAAATAGCGAATACTAAGCAGATATGAATCGTGAAGGTTTAGAGGTAAATAATGAACAAAGGAGTACAAAGATGTACAAGAAAAAAAAAAAAGATTTAATAAATAATTAATGTTATTCACAGAAAAATAATCTCAACTATAAATTATTATTATTTATAAGTTTAATGGTTTGGAAAGAAAATATTTTCAATAAGCATATTAAATAAGCAGAAAATAACAACTTTACTGATCTCCAACAACATGGTGCAGTTTTTAACCTACTGTGATTACTCCTCATTGTAACCAAAGTTTAGTAACAAAAAGATTTTGGAATCCAAAATGTCGGTTACGGAAGCAAGTGGATTCCAAAATGTAACAAATTGCGATAGCGGATATTAACAACCAACTGCATTGACTGGAATTAAAATGTACCGTTATGTACGAAATAAGCCAATATTTTTTTAAAGCCATTTGAACATATTTACAAATACATTTATCTACATATATAAAAATTAATTGCCGTGTGTTAGTCTCTAGATAGTCGAGGTTTGGATAATTCTTAGTGTGGTTCAAGAAAAATTAAAATTCGGAAAAGTCAAAGGAAAAGCCGGAAAATCAAAAAATCTAAATTTGCGTTCCGAGATAAAATTATCAACAGATGTGACATTTGTTTGTTTAGTACTCATCGTCTTTTCTCTGTGGTTGCATTTTTTTTCGAACATCGGAAAGTTGTTTTTCTCACCACGAATTTAGATAAAAAACATAGGGACGGGCTACAGTCCGCTTGGGCGAACTGTTGGATACCCTATTCTTATTCATATCCCTCATAAGTGGGCGTGACAAAAGTCTAAGTATGGTTGATTTGTTAAGAACGCTCTACATATTTTGTTATATAACATTTAAAGGATTTTATCAAAAAAAAAACGCTCCCTAGCTCAAACTTGGGTGTTTCAATAAAATTGTTTTATTTAATTGTGGGCGTGTCAGTGAGCGGATTTAAAAAAAATTAACACATGAGCATAAAGGACCCCTAGAGCGTATATATTATAAATTTCAGCTCCCTAGCTCACTTTGAATTTTCAAAAAAAAAAAAATAATAATTGTGGGCGTGACAGTGTTCGGATTTTGAAAATATTTACACATGAGCATAAAGGGCCTATAGAGAGTATATATTATAAATTTTAGCTCCCTAGCTCAAACTTTGGATTTTCAAAAAAATTGTTTTATTTATTTGTAGGCGTGTCAGTTGGCGGATTTTGAAACAAATTTATTCCGAACAGTTTTAGGAGTCATAAATCATATATAAAAAATTTCAGCTTTCTAGCTCAAAATTCGATTTTTTCCAAAATTTTGTTTTTTTGAGTTTGTGGGCGTGTCTGTGGGCGGATTTCAAAAATTCGTAAACTTGATTATTTCGGGACCCTAGAGAGTATATGGTTAAAATTTCAGCTCTCTAGGTCCAGTTTAATGGCCTAATTTTTGCCGACGGACGGACGGACATGGCTAGATCGACATTACTATCGATGCTGATCATAAATATAGTAACTTTTAGGGGTCTACGGGGAATATTAAGGTATGTTACAAACTATGCGTCAAAATTAATATACCCCTAGAATAGGGTATAATTAGTGTGAAAGTGAATAAAAAGTGATTCTATCGAAGTTTCTTGCTTTCGTGTTGCTGCTTGATTTAAAAAAGTAAGCTGACAAAAGTGCCTGCCAGACAACTAGCACATATCCTTCTCGCTATCAAACCGATTGAGAGATTGGCAATCTTTGGTATTGGTCTGAGAGTTTTTGTGTCAAGTTTGGGAAAAACCGGTCCACCAAATTTTGTTTGTTACTAAAAACATGTAGGTATTTCATTTTGTTAGGCGCAGGCAACGCACGCTGGCAACCAGCTATAAACAATGATTTGTAGTATACTGGAACATATTGGCCAAAACAATTCTTGGGCACGGGCAAAGTTTGGTGTTGTGTAAGGCAATCGAATAAGCAATGCTCTGTTGTGAAATGCTCGCTAAGAATTAACATCTAAATGTAAGCAACGCTCTTAATAATTTAAAACTGAAAAAGGTTGTATTATAACATAAGAGAAATGTTTGCAGTTGTGTCAAAGTGAGATTCAATGGATACAACTCAGTTGAGTTGAAATTGTTAAAAGTGTTGCCTACTTTTTAACGTTAATCACGTTAAATTACCCGAATATTGTGAACATTTTTATACATAACGCGCCGATCAGAAAATTACAATCTACAGCAAACGTTTGTGATGTCGACATGACGGTGTAGAGGTTAGTGTGTTGGCTTGTGACCCGTGCGGTGCAGGTTCAATCTGCATGGGAACAACAACATACGCCACCTATTCTCCAGCCTCTTCACCAAAAGGAGGATTTCTGCCTGGTAGTACAATGAACCATTACCAAGTCTGAGTGCTTTGGGATTTGGATTTCCTTTTTATTTGAAAAAAAAACCCACGTGAAATAGAAAAATGCCGACCACAATCAATCACAATAAGAAATAGAGAAATTGACCAGTGTTTATCGAAAGAAATCGTTAATTTACCATTAAATCGACAACTGCAATAGGTACCTACGATTTGGATGGTGTTATGTCGGTGCGAACTAATTTAATTTCATTAAAACATTTAAGGGTTTCATTATGAATACAA
Organism: Portevinia maculata; assembly: GCA_949715645.1. NCBI lineage: Eukaryota > Metazoa > Arthropoda > Insecta > Diptera > Syrphidae > Portevinia > Portevinia maculata. The sequence continues at coordinate 89,221,002 of OX454526.1, forward strand.
CCACAGAATTGTTTTTTCTTTGGCAAAAAAAAAAACATTTTGCTGCGGAAATGATTTTTTTAAATTGTTTTTATTATCTTTCTATTTTTTTTTCAAAATAAAATAGTGTTTTAGTGGCCCGCTTTGTGGGTAAGGCGGATTTCAACCTTTTCACGTTTCTTCGACTCATACACCGGTGTTTAATAAAACGTGTGTTTAATTTAAACGCACAAAACTGCTTTTAATAACTCTTCGAATAAATCTTTTTTTTTCTTTATTTTTCTCATTCATGTGCAATAATTGTTAGTTTTTACACTTAAGACATGTGAATATATTAGAGTATCATAAGTAGATCCCGTAAATAAAATAATACACTGCTTAGGCTCAATGTTGGATTTGGTGTAATGTGCGAGGTTGCGTATATCCAAAGTTACTCCAAATCCATGCGAAACATGGAATATTACCGCCCTTTGCCATTAACATTTTTTTACAGAACATTTAGAATAAGTAATTAAAAAAAAGAAGCTAAATGTTCATAATGAAATCCTCAGCTCAATTGAGAGTATGTTATTATGGTAGGTATCCTCCGTACTCCCAGTTGTTGATAGTGTTGGGTTCATTTTTATAAAACGGCTTCGCGAATCCCGAAAAATTCTAAAAACATTTATATTAAAAAATTAAAATATACATACAACGAATTATTTAAAGCAACCTTTCCATTTCGTCGTCTATTGATTGGATTGGACAACATTTTTGAAGGAAAAGTATGCTTTTCTTGTTTGTTTAGAACCTCAATTTCGGTATCTTTCTCATCAACATTTTTCGAATTTTTAATTTTTGGTATCATGGATAAATCAATCATCGGTGGAGGCTTTCTTTTTATTTCTTCTTCAATTTTGTATAGTTCTTGCTGTTAAGAGTACATTTTTAAATATATGTATATAAGGACTCATAGTCAAACCATATACTTACTCTATTTCTGTAGACCATACAACATGCTCGCATTGTGAAATAGTAAATAATTTCAACTCCTGATAGGAGCGAGAATCCCAGAAATAAACTGGCGATCCCACCAAACGACACTAGTAAGTCCACCCAACCAAAAAGTACTTCGCGTTTGAAACAGATTATTGGCCAAGTTAAAAACTCAACGATCACAGTCTGATCCTCTGCATTACCATAACTTAAGGAAGACAGTATACAATTTCCAGGCAAACATTTAAATTGAAACCTTACATTTTGTTGAGTTTTTCAATGTTGTACACGGTTTGGGTGCAACCGAGCTCGCAATGCAGGCAGTCTCTGATACTGCTGATATTTGCAGCATATTTGTGTAGGCAAGGAAACTGACTGATCTTGCAAATCGGTATAGTTGCTGAATTTTCAAAAATACGATTAAGTTATTATAATGCATAAATTGGCGAACACTCACCAACTGGCTTGTAGAATGGCGGAATGCATTTGCAAAGCTTAATTGCTTTCTTCATGCGACACTCCTTCATACAAGCGGTGAATGTGTACCCCTCATTAAAGTATGACAATTTAACTTCATCAGAAAAAATGCACTTTCTCTGACTAAAATAAGAGAATATTAATTGCACTTTATTAGTATAAGAAATTATTGTTTTCTAAGAAAATATACCCAATAGATAACTGCCTTGCATCATCGGTTGTGTATGTGTTTCTCTTTAATATTCGAACTTCAGCCGATTGACTTTCCTGCCATTCCAATTGTGATTTCACATCTTCTCCAAAGTATTCTTCCTGTGAGAAAATAAAAATCTTTGAAGTACTATTTGGGACGAATTCCAGTGCCCATTTCTTATCGGTCTCGTATAAGTCATGCAGCGATGGTGCTGGTTCACTAAATAATTTATTAATACATTTAATGATCAGTTAACAATTGCGTATACAAAAAACTTACTCAGATTCAGCGTTGGATATGAAACGGCTATTAAATGCGTAGCAGAAACCATGTTCTGTGTAGACAGGATCGAAATGCGAACAACAGCTTATTTTCTCATCCCTGTACTTGCATTCGACCATCATATCTTCGCAGCTTATGTGAACCTAAATATTATGCATGAGGTAATGTTTTCAACATTTATTATTGCAAAGTACCTCAAATGCCCACGCCCGAATAGATTTATCATCTAAACTGGTAGATCGAAATAACTTACTCATTTCGTAAGCGGATTGAACGTTGTTAAAGGACAGAGATGTCAGCACTGCAAGAAATGGCGATATCAGGTTGGCTTTTTCGTGGTCGTAGCCGCTAAAATAAAAACAAATTAAATGAAGTAACTTTTACTTAAATTCAATAAGACAATTGAGTGTTCTATTCTTTTCAAATGCCTAATCCAATTATTTGACATATTGTGGCACATGCAGATGCGATCTTCTCCGGTTTCGATTGTTTTGTTAAAGAAAAATTGTAATTGTAGATATGCTCAAGAAGAAACAGTAGCTCTGTAACTTACCAATAAAATAAAAAAGGTTCAAATTTTCTTGTGTACTTAACTTGTGTACTATTGGAATTTTTACAATTTTCTATAATGTTTTTTTTTTGTTAAATATTGATTTGTTGTTGTTAATTTACCGAAAAAAATAAATTGCTGAATAAACTAAATATGTAATGCATTTTCTTTAAGTTTAAACTCTTTAAATAGGTAAGCAAAAAAAAACTCGAATTAACTTTTTTTTTCGAGATTTTTTTCGAGATATTGTCCTTCGAGATTTTTGTCCATTCGAGATTTTTTGCATTCGATATTTTTGTCATTCGAGATTACGTCATGATCCCTTTCCAAAAAGCTAAAATAATGCTCCATAATGCAGCCAAGAGGATCTTCGACTGTCAGCCTCTTCGTTCGAGAAGGCAAGGAAGACTCCGTTTTAAAGACCAAGCCATGGCGGATGCCAAAGCGCTTGATTGTTTTTGTCTGCGCTATGGTACTACGGTTGCTGTTTAAAAATCAGGTTATAAAATTTGCAGTAGCTTAAGAAATTCCAGTATTTAGGTATTGTTTTGAAATATAGGATGATCTGGAATTATCATGCCATCTCAGTACATTCTGCAGTCAACCTTTTTTTTGTTGGCTTACAACGGTTTATTCAAATCTTAACCGCAGTATGGTCTTTCACGTTGAGTCGGTAGTCATCATGATAAATTTGAAGCTTTGCTTATAAAGCAAAAACATGCAACTCGGATTCTTTGTAGGGTTAGTCTAGAACTCCCAGCTTTGATTTGTTCAGAAATTTAAATATTCTTCCACTGAAAAACTTGTAGGTATATTATTATGAAGTATAATAATCTACTTTCGGCATACACACCAACAAGATTATATGGATCTCATAACTTGTGCGTCAAAAGAAGGAATCTACTAACTGTTGTTAATGTAAAAAAAATCGCTTTTATGAGGGCATCGTATTTCAATTGTTTAATAACCTACAGAAAATGTACACTCCAGCTCAACTGAATAAGTTTAAAAAATTCTGTTTTGTTATGTGCCTTCTCTCTCAGTCTATTTCATATATATTTACTTTTTCTACCCTATTCCAAGTACATATATAATAATTTTGACTCATAGTTTGTAACATACATTAATATTGCCTGTAGACCCCTAAAAGTTACTATATCTAGCCATGTCCGTCCGTCCGTCTGTCGGCAAAAATTAGGCCTTTAAACTGGACCTTGAGACCTGAAATTTTAACCATATACTCTCTAGGGGCCCGAAATAATCAAGTTTAAGAATTTTTGAAATCCGCAAACAGAAACGCCCACAAACTCAAAAAGAACAAATTTATCGAAAATATCGAATTTTGAGCTAGAAAGCTGAAATTTGTATACCCTATTCTAAGGGTATATTAATTTTGACGCATAGTTTGTAACATACCTTAATATTGCCCGTAGACCCCTAAAAGTTACTTTACGAGTATTTATGATCAGCATCGTTAGTAATGTCGATCTAGCCATGTCCGTCCGTCCGTCTGTCCGTCCGTCGGCAAAAATTAGGCCTTTAAACTGGGCCTAGAGAGCTGAAATTTTAACCATATACTCTCTAGGGTCCCGAAATAATCAAGTTTTCGAATTTTTGAAATCCGCCCACAGACACGCCCACAAACTCAAAAAAACAAAATTTTGGAAAAAATCGAATTTTGAGCTAGGAAGCTGAAATTGTTTATATATGATCTATGACTCCTAAAACTGCTCGGGAGATAAAATTTTCAAAATCCGCCCACTGACACGCCCACAATTAAATAAAACATTTTTTTTGAAAATCCAAAGTTTGAGCTAGGGAGCTGAAATTTATTATATATACTTTATGCTCATGTGTAAATATTTTCAAAATCCGCCTACTGACACGCCCACAATTAATTTTTTTTTTTTTTGAAAATCCAAAGTTTGAGCTAGGGAGCTGAAATTTATAATATATACTTTTTAGGGGCCCTTAATGCTCCTGCGTATTTTTTTTAAATCCGCCTACTGACACGCCCACAATGAAATAAAACAATTTTATTGAAAAACCCAAGTTTGAGCTAGGGAGCGTTTTTTCTTACAAAAGATTCGTTTTTTTTAGATAAAATCTTTTAAATGTTATATAACAAAATATGCAGAGCGTTCTTAACTTATGAGGGATAGGAATAAGAATAGGGTATCCAACAGTTCGCCCAAGCGGACTGTAGCCCGTCCCTATGTTTTATATATGATCTTTGACTCCTAAAACTGCTCGGGAGATAAAATTCCTAAAATCTGCCTACTGACACGCCCAAATTTATAATATAGACTCTCTATGTGCCCTTTATACTTACCTATGTTTAAATATTTTTGAAACCCACCTACTGACACGCCCACAATTAAATAAAACAATTTTATTAAAAAACCAAAGTTTGAGCTAGGAAGCGTTTTTTTTTTACAAAAGCTTAGTTTTTTTTTGATTAATTCCATACTTAGACTTTTGTCACGCCCCCCTACGAGGGATAGGTATAAGAATAGGGTATCCAACAGTTCTTCCAAGCGAACTGTAGCCCGTCCCTATGGTTTTTTTTGCATGCTTTGAACCTTCATTTGCTTGCACATAATATAGAAGAGACAAATAACGCGATTCGTGAAACGGTAAATTAGAATTTTGTTTTTATCATTATATTCCCCAAAAGCACTACATTTCTTATCAGATTAGGTGCAAAACAAATGACTTCAGTTTGTAATCTTTAGCGACAACGTATCGGCGTAAATTTTTTTCTTTTTTTCATTGAAAGTAACTTCCGCTGTTTTTGTAAAATGGGTCGTGGGAAGGCCAAATAAAGGGGTATGCAATTCTGGCAACTGTAACACGGATTATTCTGAGTGCCAAGCATTTGAAGAGGCTAAAAGTAAAAAAGCACCTCTCAATGATGTGTGTAAAGCTGCACGTCTTGGGTTTGCTGGAGACCATATGACGTGGAAAAGTAGTGTCACACTGTCGTGTTTTCCGACGAAAAAAATTCAACCTGGATGAACGGGACGGCTTATAGTGTGTTAAGTCGTCACCACACCTGTGCAGGTGTCATAATGGTGTGGGGGCAATATCGTATTATGGTCTTGTGAGCTCGATTTTGTATCATCAAAAATGAACGCAAATGCATACAAAACTGCACTACAAAAGCCTTTTTCACGTTTCTCAAACGTTTTCGGATGGATTCAATGGACATACCAGCACGACAATGATCGGGTAGTAAAACAGTGGATAAACGACCAAAATGTAAAATTGCTTGCGTGGCCGCCGTACTTCCCGGACAATAATATTATTGAGAACGTTTGGGGGCTTTTGTCCCGAAGAGTTTATGAGGGCGGCAGACAATTTGACGATTCTGCAAACCTGATTGAAGCCATTAAAAAAGCCTGGTCTACGATCTCGCTTAGGGATATTGGAAAATATTATAAGTCTTTGCCAAACCGAATGTATGAAGTTATTTTGAACAAAGAAGGGAAATTATAAAAGAAAAAATAAATTAGCATTAAATACATACTATATATTTATATTAACAAGAAACAAAGCGTTTTTTTTTTTTAATTTTGAGTTTCTGAACCTATTCAGTTGAGCCAAAATAAATCGGCTTTTTATACCCTATTCTAAGGGTATATTAATTTTGACGCATAGTTTGTAACATACCTTAATATTCCCCGTAGACCCCTAAAAGTTACTATATTTATGATCAGCATCGATAGTAATGTCGATCTAGCCATGTCCGTCCGTCCGTCGGCAAAAATTAGGCCATTAAACTGGACCTAGAGAGCTGAAATTTTAACCATATACTCTCTAGGGTCCCGAAATAATCAAGTTTACGAATTTTTGAAATTCGCCGACAGACACGCCCACAAACTCAAAAAAAAAAAAAACAAAATTTTGGAAAAAATCGAACTTTGAGCTAGAAAGCTGAAATTTTTTATATATGATCTATGACTCCTAAAACTGCTCGGGATAAAATTTTTTCAAAATCCGCCCACTGACACGCCCAGAAATAAATAAAACAATTTTTTTGAAAATCCAAAGTTTGAGCTATGCAGCTGAAATTTATAATATATATTCTCTATGGGCCCTTTATGCTCATGTGTAAATATTTTCAAAATCCGCCCACTGGCACGCCCACAATTAATTTTTTTTTTTTTGAAAATTCAAAGTTTGAGCTAGGGAGCTGAAATCTATAATATATACTCTCTAGGGGCCCTTTATGCTCATGTGTTAATTTTTTTTTAAATCCGCCTACTGAGACGCCCCCAATTAAATAAAACAATTTTATTGAAACACCCAAGTTTGAGCTAGGGAGCGTTTTTTTTGATAAAATCCTTTAAATGTTATATAACAAAATATGTAGAGCGTTCTTAACAATTCAACCATACTTAGACTTTTGTCACGCCCACTTATGAGTGATAGGAATAAGAATAGGGTATCCAACAGTTCGCCCAAGCGGACTGTAGCCCGTCCCTATGTTTTTGTTATGTTTTGAAAAAATAAGTATTGAGTACCTATACTATGCATTGCACATTGTGTGTTAGACACCGCATACAAATTTATTTCATTAAAATCGGTAAGTTTGTTGAAGAGATATTGCCATATTACTTTTTAGAAGTGTTGAACCTATTCAGGGAGTGTAATATGCAAGGAAGCCAAATCAATTTTCTTAAGAAATGTAAAGAGTTGTAATTTTAAATAAATTGAAATCGAAACCAATAGAAACATTTATTTCAAATTTTATTTAAATTTCAACTTCAAACTTTAAGGTTAGTAATAGAAAACAATATCTGCCAAATATCCCACTCGGCTCTGCCTACAAATATTCATCCTGTTGATGAAATTGTTCATATTTTTTTTTTGCATAATTCCGGCTGTATTTCGCGAATAACAGCTCTGATTAATCATTGCTGGAGCATTTGCATAAACTTTATCTAGCCTTAACGGAAAAAGTCTCTCAATGATGAATGTTGATGAGTGTCGAATCGCACGATCTCAGCGGCCAATTTAAGTCTTCATTACGAGAAATGACACGTCCAAGAAGTTTATCACGCAGTAGAGCCATTAGCCGTGTTTTATTATCTCCAATGATGTATACGTATCATCAGTTTATATCCTTTACAGCAAATACAAATGTTATTCATAAGGATGACATTTTACGATCTATAAATTAGTTCTCGCTATTTCCCACTAGGTGTCTTAAGTTCAATTTCTTCTTGAATTTATGTTGCGTTACCAAAATTGAAATCATTTCAAAAATTCAAACATTATAAGAGCATTTTTTATTTCATGAAATGAGCATTGCTTAAGATTATGAACCATTATCAAACGAAATAAAAAGGTTTGTCAGTCAAATTCAATTCATGTACTCCATCTGCTCAAACAATGTTTAAAAGTCAAAAGCGTCCAATTTTAATTGTATGGAAACTTATGATTGTATGGTAGATTTCAAATCCAGAAATTCAGCTGTGCAAGTGTTCGATGATTCATACTCTTTTATTGTCGTCGGCAGATCTATACAGATCATAAGTCATAATACAACATGACGATTGTTTCTACAGTTCTGGGCATGTGGCGCGGCACCAACGTTTTCCACCTCCAAAACTAATTTTCAGCAACAAAAAGGAAGTCAACATCGTTCGATAAAGCAATCCATTCACTGAAACGGTCGCACCAGCAATATCGAAAAAAATATGACGCAATAACACTGCCAACCCAAAAACCGCACCAAACTGTCACAAAATGTAAATGGAGAGTTTGTTTGACAATTTCTCTTGGGTTTAAGGAGCCCCACTTGGACAATTTCGTTTGTTAACGAATCCAGACAAATAGAAATGAGAACCATCACTTAAAATAATTTTGTGTTAAAAATTAAAAAAACTTTGAGCGATATTATCCCAGTTTTTGTTGTGACTTACATTTATTGAACACGTGGGAGTATGTATCGGTCCATATTTATTAACCTCCTAGTTTTTACTTATCACAGGTCACATCACATTGATAGCGAAATTTAAAAGGACCTTTTTATTTCTGAATGTTATTATTTGAGTTATTTCTTATTTTCTTTAAAGACGAGGTGAGATGTCATGACCCTTCTACTTCACTATAATTCCTACCGGTCCTGCCTCTGAGTTTCGCCGGTTTGACCTCAAAAAGGACAGGCCTCCCGATTTTAAACTACTTCGGCACTGAGGCCAATCAATTGCTGGTATTGTTGCATTTGTGGGGCTCATGAGTTCTTAGGCCTTCCTCTCTTTCGCGATTGTATTAGGACCCTGATTGATATTGCCTTTTTGACGGGGCTCGTAGGATCTCTCTTTTGAACATGGCAGTGCCAACTGAGCCCGTTGCGCTCAATTATCTTTAGATATGTTTCTTAAAAGTTAAATAGCTTTATCGTCATTAATTAATTACGTTGATATCATTGGAATCGGAAATGAATTACTTCATTTCTTGTCCCCAGTGCAGTCGGACGTTCCTAGCTGTTTGCTCTAAAATCTTGTTGGTTGTTGGTATTATATGAATTACAAAGCTTATTTAGTTATTTATATTAGCAATAAGAAAAACATTTCGGACATACGCAATCCTTACATAATCTTTTGTATTTGATTTGAATATGAAAAATGTTGTAATACTTGTACTGCATTTATATGTAGGAACGACGGACAAAAAGAAATCACTCGTTGTATAGGGTGATGGCATGTGAGGTCGGCCGTCTTCAGTAGTAACGCGCCGGCCGCGTCATAAAATGATGCGTAATAGCAAATGCGTTTGTAAAATACACACAGAATTTTTTTCCCCCAAAAGGCTAACGGTTTTCCTGTCTGTGAGAAAAGTCAGGATGCCATGCAGCTGCTAGTTTCTCCTTGATAATTGTTAGTTTGATTCAAGTTCTTGGAAGTGGTAAATTTGTCATTTTGAGTTAAAAAAAAAAATAGTGCAAGTGAATGTCAAAAGTTTCTTTTCATTGTTTTTTGCCCGAAATACTCCACAAAAATTATTTAAAATAAATACAAAGGGGGTCCGACCTAAGGAGACATTTTTTGCATGGTTCTTCTAGGCTCGCCCTCCCGGCCGATTATAGAAGACTATGTTTTTTTTGTTTATGCTTAAGTTACTATGCAGATTGAAGGTTTACCTCATCCTACATTCATTTTTGACAAAACTTCTATGTTTTTTTGTTTGGTTTTAGTAGTCGGCCACCTGTTATCGCATTGAAAGAATGGGTGGCCGACTTCGGAAGACAGATATTGTTAAGTCGGACGCTCATTTTCTATACCATATTCTAAGGGTATATTAATTTTGAGGCATAGTTTGTAACATACCTTAATATAATAAGACCCGTACAAGTTACTATATGTATGATCAGCATCGATAGTAATGTCGATCTAGCCATGTCCGTCCGTCCGTCCGTCTGTCGGCAAAAATTAGGCCTTTAAACTAGACCTAGAGAGCTGAAATTTTAACCATATACTCTCTAGGGTCCCGAAATAATCAAGTTTACGAATTTTTGAAATCCGCCCACAGACACGCCCACAAACTCAAAAACCAATATTTTGGAAAAAATCGAATTTTGAGCTAGAAAGCTGAAATTTTTTATATATGATCTATGACTCCTAAAACTGCTCGGGATAAAAAAATTTCAAAATCCGCCCACTGACACGCCCACAAATAAATAAAACAAATTTTTTGAAAATCCAAAGTTTGAGCTAGGGAGCTGAAATTTATAATATATACTCTCTATGGGCCCTTTATGCTCATGTGTAAATATTTTCAAAATCCGCATACTGACACGCCCACAATTAATTAATTTATTTATTTTTAAAAATTCAAAGTTTGAGCTAGGGAGCTGAAATTTATAATATATACTCTCTAGGGGCCCTTTATTCTCATATGTTAATTTTTTTTAAATCCGCCTACAATTACATAAAACAATTTTATTGAAACACCCAAGTTTGAGCTAGGGAGCGTTTTTTTTGATAAAATCTTTTAAATGTTATATAACAAAATATTTAGGGCGTTCTTAACAATTCAACCTTTTTCACGCCCACTTATGAGGGATAGGAATAAGAATAGGGTATCCAACATTTCGCCCAAGCGGGCTGTAGCCCGTCCCTATGTTTACATTGAATTTTTGAGTTTTTTTATATTTAAAGTTACAAAACAGGTTTAAATTTAGAAATGAAGAAATTATTATTATTTATTTAAGCATTATAAAAAATGGAAAATTCAAAAGAAGGGGCTAAACGCGATTTCCATAAGTACCCGGAAAAAGCGCTTACAGAAGCATTAAAGAAGATTCGGGAGGAAAACTGGTCAATTAGGAAAGCCAGTAAAGAATTCGAGTACCAAGGACAACAATACAAGACTGTATTCATGGCAGGGCTGCCGAAAAACCGAGGCAAATGGGGCCGGATACAGTGCTGAGTACGGCCGAAGAAATAAGTTTTGTAGATTGGCTAGTGAATTTGGCGAAATGTGGCTTCCCCCTAAACCTAACGATAATGAATTGCCAGGTAAGGGCTGGTATTACGGCTTTATCAAGCCCCATCCCGAACTGTCTTTCAGAACACCAGAGGGTCTATCAAAAGGACGGCCAATCGTTACCGAGGAGTCAGTAAGGAAGTGGTTTGAAGATTTAAGGAATTATCTTCATGAAATAGATGGTCTAGATATTCTGGAAGACTCTTCCAGAATTTTCAATGGGGATGAAACATCGTTTTGCCTATCTCAGAAAACTGGTGTTGTCTTTGCGTCAAAGGGTTGGGAAAATCTTTACAAAGTAAGCTACGGGAACGAAAAGGAAACAGTGACCGTTCTGTTTGTGTTCAGTGCTGATGGCAAGACTTTACCACCTCTGATCAGAAAGTGGCTGGATGCGTACTGAGACTTTTTATGAGTACGTGGCGAACAGTTTTAATGGGTGGCAAAGAGAAAACAACATCAAAAAGCCGGTTGATTCTTGTCGATGGTCACAAATCACATCTCACCATGGAGCTGAGCGATTTTTGCCGGAATAATGATATTATCTTGTATGCCCTTTTGCCAAACACGACACAGATTACCCAGTCAGCCGATGTAGGCGCATTCAAAGGGCTTAAGCAGGAATATAAGACCACAGTTCATAAATGTGAAAGCATACCTGGTAATGCAGGGGAAGCCGTCACCAAAATAAACATTTGCGAAGTTCAGAAGCTAGTGTTGGAAAGCTCGAATATAAATGAAATAATCAAAAAACCTGATGCCATCGACTTCTCGAAATGCGTGCGAAACATACTGAAGAAGCTGCACCTAAATACGGAAAACATAGTAGTCACAGTTGATAGTTTGGATGAAACGAAGAAAGTTATAGCTTTGGCAAAGGAAGAATTTCTTAAAAACAACGTTGACTATGAAGTTGTGATGAAGATAGTAGAAGAGATGGAGCGTAGTCACCTAAGTCAATCTGAGCCAAATGACACCATGACGGCCATAGATGGTACGATTGAGCTTCCTACGGATATTGCGGCTTCCTTGCCATCTACATCAACACCATCGGGCCCATCTGAGCTAGATGGAACCATAACCGGCACCTATCTGATAGCCAGTACAGGAGAAATCATACCTGTTTTCTTTTTTTCCTATAATAATGTCTGAAAGAGCCATTTCTTTTAATTTTCGAAGGAAATGATTGTATTTTTCGTTTTTTTATAAGGTCAGGAAATGGCATACCTTGTGTAATTTATTTCAAATGATATTTAATGTAATAAACATTTTTTTTTTAAATGAGTTTGTATTATTATTGTTTTTATAAATTAAAATACATATATTGAAAATTAAAAAAAAAAATGCTTTCCTAACTTGGTCAAAACATTGAAAATACAGAAGTACAAATGGGGGTCGATTACTGAGTACTTACGTGGCCGACTACTACAGTTAGGGGGGCCAGTTTTAATTGGGTAACAATTATACTTAAAAAACCTAGAAATACCTAATTTACACATTTCAAATATTTACTTAAAACAAATAGTCTATTCACTTTTTGAATAACGGATTTTTAAAAGCAAGTCAAACCTAAAATTAAAGTTAAGGGGCCGACTACTGGTGCCATCACCCTACACTTTATTTTAATTGCGAACGTGAAAGACCTTTGTGCTTAGTGCATGCTTATGGATATCAAAATAAATTTTCGCAAAAAGTTGCACAAACATAATTCTTGCATGCCTATGGTTAGCCCCTTTTATTCGTTTCGTTTAAGTCTCTGAAAGAGAAATTTTTTTCGGGTTTCTGTCATCTGCATCTGACTACAATGATTTTTAAAGCGTAATTTGTTGGAAGGATTGTGAATTCTTATTGAATTAATTGAATAATATTGTTTGCACAGTTGCAATTGTTTATACATAAAATATGTATATAGTATGTACAATGGAAATATTCTTCTAATAATAAAAGAAATTGCCAAAGATATACAACATCTACTACTTTCTACTTTTATAAAAGTTTTTATGAATACTTTTCATATTGTTTTATTCAATAAAAAGGATGCCCAAGTTTGAGGTATCATTTTAAATTTTAAATGAAAGACATAAATTGTGTGAAATCTGTATTTATTTTTATTGGAAATCAATGTACATTGGTTCCGGTTAGTAATAAAAAGAATGTCGCCCAAGTGTCCTCCTCTGCTAGCTCGGCAGACCGTCCACCTTTTACCAACATTTTTCAATCACTTTTTCGCATAATGAAGATTCAATAAGTGATATTTGCTCGATGATGTTGTCTTTGAGGTGTTGAACAGTTTGGGGATTATCGGCATAAACTTTACTCTTCAAGAAACCCCATAAGAAAAAATCCAGTGGTGTTATCGCATGATCTTGGTGGCCAATTCACGTCTGTTCTTCCGCAAATTATGCGATTGTTAAACTTCTCTTTCAAAAGATCGATTGAGTTCGTTGCTGTGTGGCATGTTGCACCATCCTGTTAAAACCACATATTCTGTACATCAATATCTTCCAATTGACTCCACAAAAAGTTTCTAATCATCGCTTGATATCGAGTGGATGGCACAGTAACTGCATTGCCATTTTAAATGGACCAATTACGCCACCACACCAAGATCCACACCATACAGTAACTTTTTTGGTTTCATTGGCCTTTCAAAAAACCCTCTAGCATTTTCCTTAGCTCAAATGCGGCAGTTTTGTTTATTGACATAACCGCCAATTTCCAAATGAGCCTCATCGGTGAAGATAATTTGCTTGAAAAAATTGTCATTTTGTTGTTGCTTCTCTATGGCCTAATTTACGAATTGTCGACGCACTGCGCGGTCAGTTGACTTCAATTCTTGTGTTAACTGTATTTTGTAAGCCTTTACATGCAGATCTTTGTGCAAAATGTTAAACAAAGTTGTTGGTTTGAGGTTTAATTGCTGTGAACGACGACGAATTCACATCCTTGGCTCTTCAGAAACACCTCTGCTAACAGCTGCAATATTTCCACTCGAACGACCACTACGATGATAGGCTTTACTTCTTTTATATTGAACCGAACCAGTTTCTTCAAATTTATGATCGATAAGTTTAATAGCACGGTTTGACTGAGCATTTTCTCTACCGTATTTTTAACGAAATCTTCTTTCAACTTCTGCAAAACTTTCACCATATATAAAATAAGTTTTAATAATAAACATAGGGGCGGGCTACTGTTGGATACCCTATTCTTATTCCTATCCCTCATAAGTGGGGGTGACAAAAGTCTTAGTATGGTTGAATTGTTAAGAACGCTGTACATATTCTGTTATATAACATTTAAAAGATTTTATCAAACAAAAACGAAGCTTTTGTAAAAAAAACGTTCCCTAGCTCAAGCTTTGGTTTTTCAATAAAATTATTTTATTTAATTGTGGGCGTGCCAGTAAGCGGATTTAAAAAAAATTAACACATGAGCATAGAGGACCCCTAGAGAGTATATATTATAAATTTCAGCTCTCTAGCTCAAACTTTGGATTTTCAAAAAAAGTTTTTTTTTGTAAATTGTGGGCGTGTCAGTAGGCGGATTTTGAAAATATTTACACATGAGCATAAAGGGCCCCCTAGAGAGTATATATTATAAATTTCAGCACCCTTGCTCAAACTTTGGATTTTCAAAAAAAAGTTTTTTTAAATTGTGGGCGTGTTAGTAGGCGGATTTTGAAAATATTTACACATGAGCTTAAAGGGCCCCTTAAGAGTATATATTATAAATTTCAGCTCACTAGCTCAAATTTTGGTTTTTCAATAAAATTGTTTTATTTTTTTGTGGGCGTGTCAGTGGGCGGATTTTGAAAATTTTATATCCCGAGCAGTTTTAGGAGTCATAGATCATATATGAAAAATTTCAGCTTTCTAGCTCAAAATTCGATTTTTTCCAAAATTTTGTTTTTTTTGAGTTTGTGGGCGTGTCTGTGGGCGGATTTCAAAAATTCGTAAACTTGATTATTTCGGGACCCTAGAGAGTATGTGGTTAAAATTTCAGCTCTCTAGGCCCAATTTAAAGGCCTAATTTTTGCCGACGGACGGACGGACGGACGGACGGACGGACATGGCTAGATCGACATTACTATCGATGCTGATCATAAATATAGTAACTTTTAGGGGTCTACGGGCAATATTAAGGTATGTTACAAACTATGCGTCAAAATTAATATACCCTTAGAATAGGGTATAAAAACACGTTGCTCAATAGTGTACCGATCCATTTTAGCGAACGGGAAAGTATTTGCTTCATACATCATACCTGAAAAAACTTCGGTGTAATCTAATAGCTGTGAAAAAACGTGGCGGCCAATTAAAAATTAACACCCTTTATAAACTTTAACACTCATCAAAATTATTTAAAAAATGACTCACGCCAAAGATTTATATGCCAAATCATATGCCTTATCGCGGTCAAATGCCATTTCAGGACACACTATTGTAGATGGAAAAAAAACTTTTTGATTTTGAAAATCAGTATCCAGACCTAGAAATTAATGTTGTTTAGTCTTTGAAAACACGTTCGCCCAATAAATAGTTACCAGTGATAGTTGGATTTGTTTGAAATTTTTCCCACAAACTCATAATTATAACAAGCGCCGTTACAGCACCAACTGCAGTGAAACAAAACCACATAAACCTAAGAGAACAATTATTTTATTTTAGTTGTTATTTTGTATATATTGTATTATGTATGTACAATACACAGGTAAGAGGTCGCTTACTTCTCTCCCATTGGACGCCCGCTTTCGGCGATATACCTGACGCCATGTAGTGTTGAATTTTGGAAAAATTCTTTTGTTTGAAATATAAGACTGCGACGAAAAAGTATTAAATTTTCGGCAAATATTTTAGATCCTGAACGCGGTCTTTTCATTGTGATTTTTTAGCTATCTTTGTATATATGTATGTATATATTGCACGCAAAATTCTTAAGTAACTGCACAAAATTTCACTGCTGAGACCTGAGAGCTCCATAAATGCACACAGTAATGAATCGACTGGTGGCAGTGACATAGATTCGAAACAAATTGCTGCAATTATATACACACAACACATATCTGATGTTGTTGAGCAATTACCTAGTTGTTGTTATATTAAAACGTTTTTGTTGTTCTGCAGATAATTGAGTTTGCGATTGTCATCTATTCTTTAGGTAAAAGGATAAAGGAATCGAGATTTTCTATTGATAAACGCATTATTTAACAATGGTCATTCATTGCAAAGCTTATAATTGAGTTATTTCACTTATGTTAGTATTTGAGAAAACGCGTAGTGTCCATTTACGCATACATATTCATTATGGGTACCATCCGAATGTTGTCATCGGCAAGGGATGAAGCACAGCTCACTTGTTCGTGTCGAACTATTATCTTCTTTGCATCTACTTAAGAATAAAACACTTAAGAATAAAAAGTCGTCGAGAGTGGACATATCCCAAACGCTGTATGGAGAACAGCGTTACCGCTGGAAAATTTCAAAAGGTCCCCAAAAAAAAGACCCTATTAAAAATAAATTGAAAAAGTGGTCTGGGTGCGACCCGAAAGGTCCACACGACTAACTTCCCAGTGGGATCAATATGATTTATGCGATTAGTGAGAAATTTTGAAATGTGGTTAACCATAATATATGGTTAAGAATTATTTAATATTAAAAAATGCTCTTTAATATTGTTCATGGAAATTAAATGTTGTTAATAACAGCAAAGTATTATATACATACATATATTAATGCAACCATTGTTATGAACACGAAGACCTGTAAATTTATATTTATGCGAAATAACGAAGCACAATGTAATAATGATTTGCTCAATAACAAATGACAATAAATAGTACAAATAAAGGCAAATTATTTTAGTTGTTTATTTACTAACAAAAAACGGCTGGACCGATTTCGCTGGAAACTTAATCAGTTCTGAGTTACGTAATTACGCTTCGAATAAACCTGGTCGCATGTCAATATCATCTTTGGTTCTTGAGATAATCGCGGCGAAAGATAATTTCGAACGCACATACGAACATACGCACATACTTACATACACAGACAGAGACATCTCTATAAAAACGTTGGATTTGGATTCTGGTGACCTTGAAACGTGTAGATATGTCAAAATCAGCGATTCAAAAAATCGGACCCATTACAAGAACTTCCACTGGGAAGTTAAAAATAGTACAAATCATCAATTTCAAAATTCTGCTAGTTTGCCTTTATTTTTTTAGTTACGAGTATTTACTTACTAACAAAAAACGATTTCGTTGGAAACTTAATCAGTTCTGAGTTACGTTATTACGCTTCGAATAAACCCGGTTCCATGTCAATAGCATCATTGGTTCTCCAGATAATCGTGGAGAAAGATAATTCCGAACGCACATACGCACATACGTACATACACACACCCAGACTTCTCTATAAAAACGTTGGATTTGGATTCTGGTGACCTTGAAACTCGAAGATATGTTAAAATCCGCGATTCACAAAATCGGCCCCATTACAAGAACTTCCACTGGGAAGTTAATAATTGGGTAAATATTCAAAGAGCCCTCTCCGATTTTGAGAAAAAGGATAACTCGCCTTTCACTTGATTACGAATAGGTAGTTTTTTGGTTAATTTGACGACATTTTTTTAATGAAATTCAATATGAAAGAAGAATATGTTTATGTGGTATAAAAAAATTGGGATTAGGTAGATAAATTCAATTTGTATGATGATTTTCCCAATGAGGTCACAAAATCAGTAGGTACATTATTTCTTTTCACTTGACTACGAACAGTAACTAAATCTTTCTGATATCACATTGTATGTAAGTCAAAGCAAGAGAGGTGGAGTAATGGTATGGGGAGCAGTAAGCTTTTACGGAACAGCAAACCTTGATTTTCAAAGCTCAAGAATGGCAGCGAATACCTACAAACCTATAATGGGAAAAGCTTTCCCTCATCTATCCGAATTGTTTAGTGGACAACGATGAATTTTCCAACAGGATAATGCAATGATACTCGTACATAACGCGAGAATAACCAAAACTTGGGATAAAATGAAGACCTACTGATGGCAATGGTAGACCTACCGCCATATATACCGGAGCTGAACATCCTGGAAAACGTGTGGGGATGGCTTTCTAAAAAGGTCAACGAAGAAGGAAAGCATTTTTAACCAACGACCATACCACGTCGAGTTAATCGGTTCTCGTTCCGGACAACCAGTTTGGTTTCAGGGCGAGGCATGACACTATTCATGCCGCGTCGAAACTGGTTTCCGACATTCAGTGGAATAAATGCAAGAACCAATGCACGGGTGCTTGTCTGGTTGATTTTGAGAAGGCTTTCGACACCGTATGGTTAGAGGGACTTTTCTACAAGTTGACCAGGCGGGGGATGCACAAACCTTTGCTATATGTAATTTATAATATGCTTATGGGAAAGAAGTTCGTTGTCAAATGTGGCAACGTGACTTCGAGCAGAGTCTTTGAAATTAAAAACGGTTTACAGCAGGGGGCGGTCAATTCTCCGATCCTGTTTAACATTTACACGAGTGATCTGGTAGGTTCACTCAGACATGCTATAGCGTATGCCGATGATTTGGTGGCATACAGATCAGGTCCTAAAATCGAGGTCATTAATATCCTTTTGCAGCGTGACTTCGATCAAATTAAGCGATATTGCGACGACTGGAAGTTGAAAATCAACTTTCAGAAGACGGAAACAATCTTGTTCAGAACTCCATTGGCTGGGGCCTCTAGGGATACCAGAAAAAACTGGAAGAAATTGGCCATTATTGGACAAAATGGGCAGCCATTGGCGGTGAGAAGCGTAGTTAGATATCTAGGTATCTGGCTTGACCAGTATCTATATTTCGATAGACATATAGTTGCTTGTCTTGCTGGGGCCAAGAGGGCTTATGCTCTGACAAGGAGACTGTTTCATAGCAGTCAACTTGACTCCAGAGTGAAGGTCATTTGCTACGTGGCCCTTATAAGGCCGATCATCGCTTATGGTTGTCCATTGTGGTTTAATATAGCGCCTAGTTATATGGAAAAGATTCGGGTTTTGGAGAGACAATGTCTTAGGACCTGTCTCCGATTGTTCCGAACGCCCGAATCCAACTATATAAAATACTATCCCAACAAGGTCCTATACGATGGGGCTCAGTTGAATAGGATTGACAATTTCCTCATTAAGGTCACTCGAAGGCACGTTGCAAGGGCGATGGCCAGCGACAATAGTCTGATCTTTGGGGCTTACTACCCCAATGAAATGTACATAGAGAGTACGCTCCGGTCTGGCTTTGTCCCGCCAGAGGCATTTATCCATATTGATGCAAAAGGGCTGGTACAGACGAGGGATGGTATCCCGGTATTATACCACCGCTACCGCAGCGCGAGAGATAAGCGGCTCATCCGCGGCGAGGGCATCGCCAATGCTCATGAGCTCCTCCGTTTTAGTACCGCAATATCGGAAAGGGATCAATTCGACACGGAAAAGCAATTCGCCGAATTTTGGTGGCTTGTTGAGGGGGGAGGGGTCAACATGCCCTCCCAGGACGGTGCGTTACTCTAGGTAACATCCTCTTAGCTTATAAGTTAGATTAAGTCAGCTAGGGCGTTTTTGGGAGAGGCCGGGCTCGCCAACGTGTGGTGGTGCTTCCGGGAGTTGACTGACGCTGTAAGGCTTCAGTCGGCTCACGGCGGCGCGTGTGCACGTTGACGACTGCCAGGCGCTCGGAAAGCAATTGGGATTTTGACCACTTGTTGCGCAAGGCAACGAGTGCTCAGAATCCTAATTATAGTTAGAATATGCTAAGTAGTTTAAGTAAGTAGAGTAGGTAGTTTGTAATTTGTTTTTTTTTTTTTTTTATTTGTTTTTTTTTTTATATAAAAATATAAAATTTGATAAAGATTCCGAGTTTTCTTAACAATTTTCTCGATGAAAACATAATTATGTAAGATTAGTTCGTAAAATAGTTTTTAGGCCGAAAGGCAATAATTATAAGATAGAGTTAAGTTTAGGGCGTCCGCATAAGGATCAATAATCTAGAATAAGTATCCTGTTAATTTTAAGTTAGATTTAATCATTTTTGTCTAGTATTTAAATTGATATAAGCTAATAATTAATAAAAATGAATTTAAAAGTAAAGTAAAAGTAAAGTAATCGGTTCTCGTCAGATCACTGCAATTAAACGACGTTGGGCGCGGTTAGTACGTAGATGGGGGACCGTTTGAGAACAACCGCGTGTCGTTGGCCAGTCCCATCTACAGAGTTGAGATAATACATACGTTGTATCACAATGGACCTAAATTGGTCTAAGTGTGTCGGTTTCTGCCGACAGCCACATAAACCTAACCTAACCTAAGGAAAGCATTACTCCAAGCTGGAAGAAATAATTGAAGCCATAAAACAATCCTGGTCCGAAATTTCACCTTATTACTTGGAAGAAGTGTATAGATTTCTTTTTAGCAGGCTTTTTGAAGTTACCTTATTCGATAAAGCGTAATTAAAATTGAATTTATCTACTTAATTCCAGTTTTTTTTTCTGCAACATGAACATTATATAACCTTCTTTCATATTGAATTTGGTATTTCCCATATTATCGAAGGATTGAAAAAATTTCGTAAAATTGAATTAGGAAACTACCAGTTCGTAATCAAGTGAAAAGGGATGTATGCTGTGGAGAGCATTTTTCTAAGAACAACTTGTAGATACACTACAAAATAAATATAAGACTTAACGCATAGTACCTTGTTGTCAATATTTGTGCATGCTGAATACGAGCACAGTTCCTGTTCGGTCGCCTTAGGTGTTTCCATGTCTTCCATGTTTTTCACCTAAAACAAGATTTCTGCCTGGTTGGACGATGGACCGTTATCGAGCCTGAGTGCTCTGGGATTTGCATTTGCGTTTGTTAAAACAAAAATATTCAGCACAACTGGACTCCGTTGCTGTAATACTTTATTACCTTTGAGTTTCAACCTGTACGCCGTTCCCAGGTTTGTATGTTCTTGTTTTTTATTTGGTGCCTGCCCAAATATCTTATCCTTTTGTGTTTCCCACAGAATTCCAGTATGTAGTCTGGAGTTTCGGCGGTTTCACTGCAGAATCTAGAGCTAGCTAGAGCTTTGATGTAGCGTAAGAAACTGTTAATGTTAGTGTCGGTTAAAGCATTGAGGTCATTATGGAAGAAAGCTCCCTAATGGAGTTTTTGTCGTTGAGGGAGACCAGGGCATGCACAGGCACACGCACAGAGAATGTTGAAAATAGGGTCCTTATCCCCTTCGTCCAAGCAGATTCTGCTGGACGAAGGGGATATGGAGTATACGCTAAGCCTTGTTGAATGCTTGCCCATGTGCCTAGTGATGACACCATGAAGAACCAATGTACAATCTGTTAAGGGAGATCAAATATATTCAGCTTAGCGCAGTTTTGTTTTGTCGACAAGTTGTACCACATGCCCATTTTAGGTTAGATTTCTGGATAGTATCCAGTTTCAGCATGATACATGACCTACATGTAGCGAATGGTATGCCTAAGAAATCTTTAGTAAAATAGTCAGTTTAGTTACGTGCTTGTCCAGTTCATCAGCCCTATTGAGTTGGGTCAACCAACCCATTTACAAACATAGGGACGGGCTACAGTCCGCTTGGGCGAACTGTTGGATACCCTATTCTTATTCCTATCCCTCATAAGTGGGCGTGACAAAAGTCTAAGTATGGTTGAATTGTTAAGAACGCTCTACATATTTTGTTATATAATATTTTAGGAATTTTATCAAAAAAAAAACGCTCCCTAGCTCAAACTTGGGTGTTTCAATAAAATTGTTTTATTTAATTGTGGGCGTGTCAGTACGCGGATTTAAAAAAAATTAACACATGAGAATAAAGGGCCCCTAGAAAGTATATATTATAAATTTCAGCTCCCTAGCTCAAACTTTGAATTTAAAAAAAAAAAAAATAATAATTGTGGGCGTGTCAGTGGGCGGATTTTGAAAATATTTACACATGAGCATAAAGGGCCCATAGAGAGTATATATTATAAATTTCAGCTCCCTAGCTCAAACTTTGGATTTTCAAAAATTAATATACCCTTAGAATAGGGTATAAAAAAATTATTTTATTTATTTGTGGGCGTGTCAGTGGGCGGATTTTGAAAATTTTTTATCCCGAGCAGTTTTAGGAGTCATATAAAAAATTTCAGCTTTCTAGCTCAAAATTCGATTTTTTCCAAAATTTTGTTTTTTTGAGTTTGTGGGCGTGTCTGTGGGCGGATTTCAAAAATTCGTAAACTTGATTATTTCGGGACCCTAGAGAGTATATGGTTAAAATTTCAGCTCTCTAGGTCCAGTTTAAAGGCCTAATTTTTGCCGACAGACGGACGGACGGACAGACGGACGGACATGGCTAGATCGACATTACTATCGATGCTGATCATAAATATAGTAACTTTAAGGGGTCTACGGGCAATATTAAGGTATGTTACAAACTATGCGTCAAAATTAATATACCCTTAGAATAGGGTATACAAATAGATAGGGCTAGTTCGATAAAACGCCTTTTGCTAACATATATTGATATTTTATAAAGGTCGCTTGAACAAGAATGAAAAATAACTTGGTCGGTATTCCAAATAATGTGGCAAATAGCAACTTTAATCTAAGAAGGGGTATATATTTTCATCTAAGTCAATGGATTGTCTCTATGCTCAGAATAGCAGTACAACCAAATCTGCCAGTAGGGGAACACCTCAAGGCAGTACTCTCTTACCCTTTAATATGGCTCATAGCAATGATCAAGATCCTCTTTAATTTAGACAGAGAAAGAATCAAAGTAGCCGGGTACGCGGACGATATGATGATATTGGTCTCAGGAATGTTCCCTTCTGTGATAAGCGAAATCAATGCAAAATGCGGTCTTGGAGTCAATCCGGGTAAAACTAAACTGATGCTTTTCACCACCCACTTCAAAATACCTGAGCTAACACTTCCTCGCTTGAACGGCCCCTCTCCCTATCGTCCAGTGCTAGGTTTCTAGGAGTTATTCTAGAGTCTGAAATTAGTACTGGGTTTAGAAAACACCACTTACAAAACCGTTGTATGACCAATCCTTACATTATGGCTAAATAATATGGTGGCTGGCTTTAAGAAAAATCTACAGTAAAACCAAACTCAACAAGGTGCAAGTGCAAAGAAGGGGATGTATAGGTACTACGAGCACTCAATTGTCCAAACCGTCAGATGGTCGAACAATCTTAGTTCACCATCATACAAAGGGGGCTTAGAGTAACCAAGGAATGGTGCCATACTGTCGGACTCAACACCAATTCGGTGAAAACAACGATAGTACCATTCACAAGGAGAAAACAACTTCAAAGACAACCCTATCAGACACGACACTGATACCAGTCAAAGAAGTAAAGTATCTAGGACTTCATCTAGATAGTAAACTCCTCTGGCGAAACCATATAGAGGAGATATTCAAGACACATAATATGTAGGAGCCTAGCGGGGAAGACATGTGGATGCAGCCCAAACATCCTGCGATGGATGTACATTGTATAATTGTGAGATCAATAATCACATACGGACCAGTAGCATGGGCGAAATCAATTAGTCTAGTCACGACAAGGAAGACACTCAGCATAGTGCAAAGACTGGCGTGCCTGTGAATTACCGGAGTAATGCGTAGCTGCCCAACCGCAGCCATGGAAGTGTTATTGGAACCACTCACACACCATGGTGATGAACGCGGCAGACAAAACAATCCTAAGAATGGCAAAAGAGGGAATTGGAAGAGGAAAATGCATCGGTTCGAAAGAACACGATGACTAACTAAAAAAACTCCCACTCCCCCAGATAAAGCTCAGCAATAAGGAGAACTGAAGCAATGAATTCATAACTTATGGACTGAGCAACCACACAACAAAGTGGTACACGGACGGCTCGAGGAGCGATGAGGGAACTGGTACAGGAGTGTTTGGGCCGGGAACTAAGCACTACGAATCCATGGAAAAATGTACCAGCATCTTCAGGCAGAAATATGTGCCATAGACAGGTGCGATCGAATCAACCTGGAGAAAAACTACAGGAATTGCAACATAGCAATAATGTCTGACAGTCAAGCAGCCATAAAGGCACTTGACGCCTACGTCATGTGTAAATGCCTACACGGACTGAACAGACTAGGCAAGAACAACTGAATTTCCATCTGCTAGGTACCTGGCCATGTTGCCATTATAGGCAATGAGGCAGCGGACTCTCTGAAAAGAAAAGGGGCAGAGAAACCCTTCACAGATCCTGAACCGTTCTGCGGGATAGGAGAACACACTCTACGCGAAGAGTTCCGTAGACTGGACTAAGAAACAAAGGGCCAAAAACTTTCTCAAGCTCCAAGGTCTGAGGCAAGCAAAGAGACTCTTAGGAAATTTTAACCAAAAGAGATTCAAAGCTTGTATCAGCCTTAGCAAAAACAACCTAAGAATCCTAACAGGCCTGCTCACGGGGCACTGCAGATTAAAGGAGCACCTGACGAAAATGGGTATATCAGAAGACGGGATCTGCAGTCTCCTCAGTGAAACCGCCGAAACTCCAGACCACATACTGGAATCCTGTGGGGCACTGGCTCACAAAAGGATAAGATATTTGGGCAGACACCAAATAACAGATAAGGATATACAAACCAAGGACCCACAGCACATTCTCAGATTCATTAAGGAAACTGGACTGGACACTGTGCTCTAAGGAGTGTGACCAGCCAAGGATAAATCAGAGCAATACCCGATACGCATCATAAAATAAGTGTGTCTAGAGAGGGCTCTGAAAGAGGGCATGAATCTCTTCGAGGTACAAGCAGGGGACACACAAGACCAATAGGTGGCAGTGTAATATACCGTAACTAATTATTATTATTATTATTACTGCACCTCTTGCTTCTAGACCTACATATAACAAACATCACAGCACATATCGCGATCAGATTCAGAAGCAGGGATGGAACTTTTTGAAAAAATTTCAGCAGTAGGTAGATTTAAAAAAGAGGAAGTAGATTCCACTGTTTCGCAGTAGATTTTTATATTTTCAAAATTTAAATCAGACATAACATAGACACAGAAATAATTAAAAACAATAAAATAAACATTACAAAACAGAAATTCATATAAATATTCATATCAGTCATACATTTTTTTCTAATTTCTAATAATTCTTTGTTTTGATTTTTACAGCAAAATTAATCAAATTAATTTTTTAATATAGGTAATACATTTTCATTTCAAAATTATTACAAAAGTGCAAACTGGGAAAACGAGAAATAAATTGTTGCTCCAGGCTCTCTATCGCATCTAAAAACTATTGAGAAGGGCGTGTTAAATGCGCACCCTCATATTCATTGAAATCTGTGAATATGGAGGAAACACTAGGTTTCTGACTTAATTTCAGCTTATACTTCTGTTTTTGATGATTTTTTTTTAACTGTAGCCTGCAAAATAATAAAACGCATCTTCGCTACGGAAATCAACAGTTTTATAGTCAGGTTCGGTATTCAAAATGTTTTTCACATTGCCCTTCTTTTTGGGTGATTGTAACTGCATTTCAACGTTGGGAAGCTCTAAATTCACAGTTGGCTCGCAGTTTCCATGGGTTATATCCTCCATGTACTTTGCTGCTAAAATGGTCTTTTAAATGAACAAATGAATTGAAATGGAGTCAGTAACTTGTTATTTCCTCCTCGGTTGCGTAAAACCGCGCAGGCATTTTCCAGACAATTTGTTTTTCCTCTCGACCGCAGGCCAAGCACTTTAGAGTATGTTTTCCCATTTCTTCTTACAATATTCTAAAATTAAAAAGACAGTTGAGCTTTATCTTTTAAAAAACACGTACACTCTTATTTGTTTGCTCTGAGAACTAACACGCGTCACCCCGTATTGTGCACTTGTTTCGCCCGACTTCAATACGCCACCATAAAAACCACCATAAAAACTAGCAAATAATTAGTCAAATCATTTTTATTGTTACTTGGCCGAAACAAGGATTGCATTATTTTTAGCGAAATCAAAGCAAAGAAGAAGCATTTATTTTCATACTTTTGACTGAAGGGTAATTGTAGAGGTTCATGATTAGGTGTAATCAGTAAAAAAAATATTTAGAAAAACCAGCCATAAACCATTTTAAAAAAGCAAAGCAGGTAGCACTGCATGAAGTAAAAAGATACATACAACGAGGATCAAGTCGATACGCCTTTAAAAAAGCATTGTGAAAAAACCCACAACCATTCATATAGTGGTACCGGCAAAATATATTGTGTACCGTTTTTTCCACAGCGGTCGTTCCATAAGGGTTAAAACACATCCTTTTGACCCTCTTCCACATATTGTAGACTTTTTTCTGCATACTCATTATATGGATATACTCTTGTCACTTCCCATCAATATATCGCCGATATCTGAAAGTGGTATGAACATTATAATTAGGTAATAGGTGGATTTCATCAGGAAGAATGTGACTGACTGCATTCAGTGAAGTAAAAAAATATTTTGTGGAATATTTTGTGGATATTGCATAATTTTTTTTTTGTAAGACCAAAAGTGCAGTAGATTTTATTTAAAGTAGATCTATTTTGCGAAAAAAGCAGTAGATCTACTGCAATTGCAGTGAAGTCACAACCCTGCTCAGAAATATGGGGCTGAGAAACCCTGCTAGCAACAGGCTATAATTCCAAGAATGTTTTTCACAAAGCATTTTTACGTTCAGCTCTCCACAAGATCAGAATAGCAAAAGGGACAAGTGAAGAAAGATTTCGATCTAACAATGTACACCGATGTTCAAGCATTAACTGTGGAGCTGGCACAACGAATCAAAAACAATCGATATCGATAATCGATAAGATATCGCCAGAGTTACTGGCCTCTAGGAGACCATGCAGTTAAACTACGTATCCCACAACACCCATTGCAACAGTTGCAATATTGCAACATTAAGAGAAACCTAGATCCATTATTTATGCGCGTGTTTGGCACCAGCAAGAACCAGACAACGAACATTAAGGAAGGCCCTGAGAAAAGTATTACGGAACCAATAAATTTGTTAAACTCCTCAGGTTAGATCTATGTGAGTTTGTGGCAAACAAATGACACTTGTTTTAATAAACCACCACACCAAGCTTCCCGATTAGTACCTATGCTTCCGAATGTGAGTAAGGTCTGTGAGAAGGGTGACAGGGCCCTGCTGCAGTGAGTTGAGGACAACAACATAATCCCGGGAAACCAGTTAGGGTTTTAGGACAGGCATTTCGCGTCAAAACTGGTTTCTAACATACAGTGGAACAAACGCAAGAAAGTCCTAAACGGTGGATAGATTGTTTGTTTGTTGTCTTCATCAATATTTACTTAAACCAATTGCGCCGCCAAAGCCTCTACCACGACACGCTTGAAAGCGGCCGATGATATCGTTATCGTTCTCATTTCCCATTAGTTGAACTGTTCTATTGAAGATAATGCCTTCCCTTTTACATAGGCCCACCGCACGATCTGCTCCAGAACAAGACTAAAGAAGTCACGATAGCATGATGGTTCCTAGCCTGAATCCGGTGTAGGTTGGAATAGCCCGGAAAACTACTTCCAAATTCACGTTGTACATTGCATCGCTTTTTAGATATTGTAGTTGGACAATAATGCTCCAGCTAAGAGGATCTTCGGATCCCAGCCATCAGGTTCGAGAAGGCAAGGAAGACCGAACCTCCGTTTCAAAGACCAAGCCATCGCGGATGCCAGAGCGCTTGGTCTGGACAACTGGAAGCAGCGCGCCCGGGATCGTAGAGGATGGAAGGCTGCTGTGTCTCAGGCAGAGCCTCTTCACGGGTCGGGAGCCCGTTAAGTAAGTAAGTAAGTAGTTTAACTAGAAACTAAAGTGACAAGATAAAATTTCAAGGTACACCGGCAGAATGTTTTATCCCTGATCCATTTTTATTTAGCCCACTTTTTTACCAGTTATTAGAAAATATTAACAAACAAACAAACATCTGTCTACCGCCTAGGACAAAATTTCATTATTGATTTACCTCGAAGTAAACATGAACTCCACGAACGACACCTTAGTGGAGATCCGGCAAAGTATTACCCTAGGAAATCGCTGCTACTTCGGCTTGGCAAAACAACTGGGTTCAAAACTCCTAACTCGGAGGACGAAATGTATGCTTTACAAAACCCTTATGCTGCCAGTTCTGCTTTACGGCGCCGAGGGCTGGACGATAAGCATGAAGGGAGAGCTGATACTGTGCTCCATCGAAAGAAAAATTCTTCGGCGGATTTTTGGTCCTGTGTGCGAGGAGGGCGAATGGAGGAGAAGATACAACCGCGAACTTTATAAGCTGTACCAAGATGTGGATGTAGTCAAAAAAGCCAAAATACAACGACTATATTAGCTCACCCACATCGAGCGAATGGACAATAATGCTCCAGCCAAGAGGATCTTCGAATCCCAGCCCCCAGGTTCGACAAGACAAGGAAGACCGAACCTCCGTTTTAAAGACCAAGCCATAGTGGATGCCAGAGCGCTTGGTCCGGATAACTGGAAGCAACGTGCCCGGCATCGTAGAGGATGGAAGGCTGCAGTGTCTCAGGCAGAGACTCTTCACGGGTCGGGAGCCCGCTAAGTAAGTAAGCATCAGAAAATATTCCAATTACCTATGTATTCTCCAATCAAAACACCTGTTGACGCTGTGGACGCAAACATTTTGTATTTTGTTTGTTTATAAATGAAACCACAACTTATTTATAAACTATAAACTTATTATTAAAGATATACCGTTGTATAAAAATAATGACACGATTTTGACATTTTAAATATCGTTCAAATTTTAACATCTATTAATTGTACACTAACAAAATTTCAATAAAACATTAGTCTCACATATTGTTCACATCTGAATTTAGTTGGTCCTTTAAAAAAATTCAAATATAAATAAATAAAGCTTAAAAGAAAA
Organism: Portevinia maculata; assembly: GCA_949715645.1. Classification (NCBI taxonomy): domain Eukaryota; kingdom Metazoa; phylum Arthropoda; class Insecta; order Diptera; family Syrphidae; genus Portevinia; species Portevinia maculata. Next base: position 89,249,923 of record OX454526.1, read on the forward strand.
ATAACTAAAAACTAACATTAAATCTGGATTCAATCCGTAAACTGTACTTGAGATTCTTAAAATAATTAATGGAGATTTTGTCACGCCAAAGATATCCCCTTACGACTTAAAGTAAATAACTAAATTAAATAATATTTTACAACGGATCTAGAACAATATTCGGTTACATTTGCTTAAGTAGACCATTTAAACCCGAATAATTGTTAACTCTGCGCATTGTTGTACTCGATTAAAAAACAAAAAGGCAATAATTAATACTCTGTCAAACGACTCTTCAATCCAAAGTCGCATTAGGGTTTGTATAAGAGAATCCTTGGAACTGTTCCTGATCCATTGATTGGAGAATTTCCTTATCAATAGGTGTAAGTCGCACACGCTCCCTAGTGAAAGCTCTATCAAAATATTGTGTATCCAAAGGATGTTTCTAAAGATTTGCAAAATAGATAAATATCACAACAGATGAAGACATTTTTAATTAATTAATTAACAAAATTGAATTGATCAATTATAATCATACCACTTGAGGTTTGAATGGTGGTGGGAGTTGCCGTTTTTCTAGCAAGCCCCAGTCAATATCCTTAAAGAATATATGATCACAAATATCACCCGCAGGACTGTATTGGGATCCGATACGTCTCGTGTAGTCCTTTTCCAGAAGCTATTACGAGATACAAGTAAGTAAATAAGATTCTATTTTATGAAAATGCAATTGTCTCCTACGCCTTTTAATATAATTGTAGCCTCTAGTGTGATATAAACTGGAAACCATGGTATTTCATTACATATCGACCAAAATAATTCATCCTCATCACATCCACTAAATGGAGACTGTCCAATTAACATTTCGTACAGTAGAACACCGAACGACCACCAGTCGACATTTTGATTATATTTATCACCCTGCAATGAAACGGTTTTGTTATTTGAAAACCACAATTTGAATAGGATTACCTTAATAATTTCCGGTGCCATATAATCTGGTGTACCACAAAAACTGTCTGCTGTCTTATCTAAATATATTTGCAGCTTGCACATTCCAAAATCGGCTATGCGAACATGTCCATCGAAATCCAACAACACATTGTCCAATTTAAGATCTCTGAAATTGGCAAACAAATAAGTCTTGAAATCCAATATTGTATATTAATATAATGCCCTCCACAAACCTGTAGATAATGCCCTTTTTATGCAGAAACTTAAGCCCTGATATAATTTCTGCTGCATAAAAACGAGCTCTGTCTTCAGGAAATCTACCACTCTCCTGTATGTGGAACATGAGGTCACCGCCATTCAAGTACTCCATTACAAAGAATAAATGACTCTGAATATAAATATACAATGAGTGATATAATTGTTGTTCTACTAAAAAAACAATTTCATTTTGACATGCTCACCTCAGTTTGAAATGTACAAAACAAATGACATAAATATGGATGTTTTGTGCCCAAAGCCAAAACCTTACGTTCTATAAGAGTACATTCGACATCATCATCCTCAAGGACTACGTCTTTTTTTAAGCATTTTACTGCATAATAAAAGTCCGTATTTCGAAGTTCAGCTAAAAGAACCTATTTAAGACAAATAATTAAATAATAATACAATTGCAAAAATAAATGCATGAAACTACCTTTCCAAAACTACCTTTACCAAGTACTGCAAGGAAGTGAAAATCTTCAACTGAATATTTCTTAAACCTAGGAATTGTTGTCGCCGGAGCTGTTATTCGTCCTGATTTTTGGAATTGTAAATAAGTGTACGAAGTGTCTGCGAATTCGTTTAAGAAAATTAATTGTTTTATTTAATAAGTGGTATTTAATTAAAAGAATTTTATTGACTTTGGCTGGGCTCATTTGCAAACATAATTATTTAACACATGAATAAAAAAAAGGATATATAAATACCATCTTCATTTGCTTCAATTTTGTAGGCAGGATTCAGGCTTAGCGGTGAACATGGTGATTCTCTTGCTTCTTGTGCACCTTCATTTGAAAATTATTTACTAACTTTAGTGAAGAGCTTTATAACTTACGGTAAATATAAAACTTATCCTAATTGTAGGTTTAAAAATTTAAGTACTGTGTATATTTTTTGCGAGTAGGGTTAAGTGCATGGTAAAACGAAATACAGGAGAAAGGTGGGGGAAGAAGAAGTTTTTAACTTTTCTGTGATCAAGAGGCCATTCTTCCTATTCGTAGGCAAAGACGTAAAAATGCGGGAAAATTAGTCCACTAATAATGGCTAATTAAAGTTCAGAGAGGCAAATAAAATTCATTGAATTGCTACGAATCACTTCCTCTTTTCTTCTGACGACGAGATTGTGATCTGGACTAAAGGGATCATAAATTCATAACCCTCCCACTTAACTGCATCTTTACAAGTTCGCCTGTGAGGCGCGCCGAATACGCTATGAATCTCATCGAGTCTAATGCAAACCAAGAGCGTATTGAACTCGTTAAACAAATATAATTATTCAAGACTCTATGACATTGACTTCACTGAAACGCCAAAAGAAAAGCTCAAACAAGGCAGATGAAATAAATGGAAAATCGGCTGATTATTTACTTCGGGCACTAATCACAAACTAAGTGCGTAAGAACCCATTGAACAAGCACAACAAAAATAATTGTTTGAGACTCTATGACATCGACTTTACTTAAATGCGAAAAGTAAAAAGTCATAAATGAAATATAGGACATCGGGAAAACAATCTTCAAACGCGCAATTTTATTTCACATTTTACGATTCAAAATAGCACAACTCATCAAGTTGCGGCTAGGAAACCAGTAAAAAGCTTTCAATTTCATTATTGATGATTTCCGTGGAAGACAAGTAGTTGCAATAAAATTCAATAGAAAGTATTTATACTTTGGAAAAAATTAAATAAAGGTGTTGGGTATTTTGCGTCGAATGTTTCGAGTGATAGTTTTATGTTTTTTAAGTCGACAGAGTGATATCGAAGATAGTGCGGGCGCGGAAACTTATAAATGCCCAGCCTATGACTCTGGAATTACGGGTGGCTGCGTACAGATATACAGTGACGTTCAAAATAATCGAGCTACAATACATACGATACGATACAATTTTTTTTTTCTATTTCTAGTTTTTTGGAGCGCTTTGAACAGATCCTCAATGTTTCGTCATTTCGTTAGAAAACCAAACAATTATTTTACAAAGTGGAGAACGAGTAGCAACCCAACGCAATGCCATAATGACTTCGGGCACAAGAGTATGAATTCACTATCATAAATTGCACCGAAGCGAATTGTAGCCTTTCCATACAATTATGTAGTTAGAAAGTAGTTTCTAGTCAGCAACCTTATCAGAGTAAGGGATTCCATTGATTTTCTATTGAAGGAAAGAATGATAAAGAGTTATCAGACAGTGGGAGGTCATCAATATTGCCACGTTGTTATTAAACGGTAAACTATCGCTTAGGCACCATTAAAATGGTTAAGGTTAAGCTGGATAAGGTTTGAATAATGTTCTTAAATGAGGGAAACCTCAAAATACGACACGCCCTTTAGTTTCTTTATATATTCATGTTTAGTCTTTTTCTTTTCCTTTATTGCGAAGTTGCAATCAGAATTAAAGGTATCATAACCCTCACACTTTAGTTTGAAAGTGATATTCTTAACCCGTTTATGAACTGGTCTAATTTTATTTTTTGTATTCTTCATTAATACTGAAACATAAGGAAAGGCTACAGTCTGCTTAAGCAAACTGTTGGACATCCTATCCATATTCATCTCCCCTAAAGAAGCTGACATTGGGTTGAGAGGCCTTGTTTTGTTATGGAACATTTTTTATTTATATCAACATAACCAACATTTGAAAAGGCTCCCAAAAGTGGACGTGGCAAAATAACTTTGTTTGGACGAAGAAGGATATTGGTACAATTATTGAATTGTTCGCAAAGACTTTGTCTGCAACCCCACCTTCATTTTCATCGACTTTTTTGGTAAAAATGTTTTATTGAAATTCATAAAAAGAAGGAAAATGTATTGAAAGTGTTTAAGGACCAAAAATGAAAAAAAAACTGTCACTCTCCAACTTTGCATATATCCAAACTTGCACCTATTCCAAATCCAAGTAAGGGGTGACGGGGCAGCACAGCCTACTCTCCCCCTCCCCCATCCGTCTTCCCATACATGTTACTGTTTATGCGATCTACTTGTGATACTCTACTATACGTTTGCAGCTTTCTAGGTCAAATGCAATGGGTGAAGGACGGGCGGAAGGACGGACATAGCTTGATCGACATAGCTTTCGATGTTGCTCACAAATATGTTTTTAATTAATATTAAGGCATGAGCCAAAATTATTATACGATTGTGGTGTAATGAAACGAGAAACAAATGCAAATTGTGGTCAAATTAATTGGGCTATGGTCCCATTCTAGTTCTGCGAAATTCCTCCAAATAAATTCAAAATGTTAGCTCAAAATTTGATAAGAACAAAAAATTGCCAAAAAAAAAGTCATGAAAACAACAATAAAAACTACTCGTATTATGAATTTGGGGAGTAATTTCATTGTTTTGAGATCATCTTGCCTATTTTTGGGGCCTTTTTTTCATTTTTGTACCCACAAAGCTGGCCACCGAAACAATATTTAATTCGAAAAAGTTAGCTGGCATAGGCGCCTGACAGACGACGAGCACCTACTTAAACCATGCGGTGAAAAGGGTGGAATCCCTTTAGCGCCTGGGGTTTGTATTGGGTTTGGGCCCATTTTTCATTCTTTTATGGTGATATTTATATACATATATCGTATTGAAATTTATCCATTTCTTTCACATTTTGGGAGATCTTATATTTGGGTATAATTTCGCAAAGTCAACATGAAATTTTAGCCGAAATTATTAATCAAAGAAGGCCCCAAAATAATGAAAAACATCACAATCAGACTACAAAACGTTGTTGTTTCTTCCTATATGCAAGTTATGGATTTTGACATCATAAAAGATCTCATAGTTCAAAGTGCCTTTTCTTTCCCATTGGTGAGCCAAAAGTTTAATAAAAAGAAAAATTATTCCTATATAATTTTAACTTTTTAATTTTTTGTTTGCCATTTTTCACTGGGGGCTAATTTCATGAAGCCTAGGATAAGGTATTAAAACAACCATGTTTGTCAAAGTAGAAAACAACTAATGCGTTGTGTCTACTAAAATGTTCTATCTGCAGCTTTGAGAAACTATTTATAATTGCTTTACAAAAGGGAATTAAAAAAAAAGACAAACTACTAGTAAGGTGCATTGTTTCAATTAGTTTCCCGTTTTTATGAAGGCTAAAAAGAACGAATAGTGTTTAGTTAAAAATAGTTCAAACTATGAGCCCCAAGTGTACGTGAAACATGAATAGATACCCGCAGCTTTCCATTGTAAGGCTCTTTGAATATCGCAAATCGCACTTATTTTTAAATAAATTCCTAAAAGTTATGGATTTTTCTAAACCCCATATATTTTATTTGCACCCTGTATGTATAGGTAGTAGATTGGTTCATCATGGTCATCCGGAAAACTTGGTCCAATTAAAGTATTTCCCATATATTGTATCTCACTTTTGTTAATCTATTAACAGATGCTTGAGTATAGTTCCTATCTGCCGATACATAAGTATAATAGCTTAAAATAGGATGACGCAGAAGCAAATTTACAAGAGAAGAAAGCAACCACTAGATCTCCTTAGATCTCTTTATTCATCTGTGAAGGGATATATTTAGCCATATCACCGACATTTATTTTAGACTTCTAATGTTCATACACACAGTACTTAAACGGTTAAGATGGCCAAAAAATGTCATTAATTATTTACGAATTCCGCATGACTGACATCTAATTAATTTCATACTCGTAAAAGAAAAAAAACATACCTCTTTTAACACATGCTAGAGCTTCCACGATTAATTTTTGTTTCACACCACATAAATTAGCCGTTAATTTTTCACATTTCTTATGACAATTAACGTCACAGTCTAAAAAAGAGAGTTTAATAAAGAAACTTAAGGTAAAACCTATATGCAGGAGTTTAAAATATCAATTACTCAATATAAAGAGGTACACGATGTTGGCCAAGCCTTCTGACTTAGAATTCCTCTTTCATACAATAAAAAAGAAAATACAATTTTAAATCAACTCAAACACTTGCAAAGGTATACATAGGTAATGTAGGTGTTTGTTAGGAAATTAAGAATTCGAAAACAACATTTTGTTTAGATTTCTTTTTATTTTACGTCAGAGAAAATATTTATATTTTGCTATTAGACTGCTTTCATTTGAAATTTATCTGATTTTTCACGTAGAATTTCTTCGATATGATGCAAATTGTAAAAAAATAGTTTTGTGTGGGTTAGTTTGTATTCAGAACAACAACCGGTGGTTTTGAAATGTTGTAAGAAATTTAAATTAATGAAAAAAAAAATGTATCATAAGCGTTGTCACTTATTAATTAACAAAGAAATGTATGAATTATTAAAGGGACTATTTTGATAAAAGAAAATTGCTCAACATTCTATTCTGCATCTGATTTTTTGTGATGAGTCAAATTTAAATAAAGATTGACTATGCATTGTTTTGAGCTACTTTAAATAACTTAGTAAACAAAACAATATAGTAAAAATTGTGAATACGATTGATTGAATGATTGAATTTGTCATTTTTCATTTTTCTTTCACGGCGAGGCCATGAACAGAACTAAAGAGATTGTAACCTTTGCACTTTATGACATTCCTACAGGTCCGTCTGTGGGGTTCGCCGGTTTGACCTTAATAATATTATCGATAGGCTTGTAGGTTTCGGATCAATTCTTTACTGAGTCTCATCGAATGCTGGTGTATTTGCATTTGTATGGTCCCGGCCCGGCGGATTTTTCCCTTTTCGATGCATGCATGCTCCTTTTATTGATTTTTGTTTAAGACCGGTGATCTGCTGTCTTGTCAGCCCACGGATGTGCGTGCACACTTGCGGGAGGGTTTCAAGGTGTTAAACGCTTTGCTAGGCTCCCCTGGATGTCAAAATTGCCTTGATGTGATTTTTCTCTTAGTTGCCTTTTACGGCAAGCTCTGTTTTCTTGGGGGTCGCTTCTATTCTATTCTTACCCCGCCCCTGCACGGGGGGTAGATATATATAGAATTTGAATTTTTCCCTTGTAATTTGTAAAATTTATTCAAACATTCCAACTTTTCGTTTCTTATTAAAAAAACAAGTTTTCGATCGAGTTAAATAGTAGGGTTCAAGGGTAAAGGACAAAACATGAAGCTCAGTAACTCGGTAACTCTGTCTATAGTATAATTGAAGGCGTGTTGAGTAATTATGTTATAGGTTTCAGAAAAAGAACTTACCGCTGGGGGATCTTGAGGTGTTTTATTACTCATTATTATTTTCGTCATAAAGATTTCCAATATCGAATAGTCAGGAGATCTTTCTAAAGATGGGAGATCCTCTGAACAGCGTTAGCACTTCAGAAAAATAATCGAAGTAGAATTGACGTTAAAATTTAAGATGATTGAAAAAAGTGAGGTAGGTAGATCTAATGATGATTTTTATATTGCCAAATTAACTTGGTTTTTGTATGTGGTATCTCACAATTTTCCCGTGTTTGGTTTTGTTTACATCAATTTCCTTTGCGTTGTTTTGAATGAACAACCATAATTCTTACAATTGCTACCACGTGAAGTGGACGGCTGGAGTTACAGCGCTGTTTCACGGGCTGGCACAACCGATCATCAGACTCCTTTTAGTACCAAGAAAAAGGAGTCTGATGATCGGTTGTGGCAGACCGTGAAACAGCGCTGTAACTCCAGCCGTCCACTTCACGTGGTAGCAATTGTAAGAATTATGGTTGTTCATTCAAAACAACGCAAATTGCCAAATTAGTCTTAAATAGGTAAAGCTTATTTTTTCTACAACACACTTCTCATTTTTTATTAGTAGGCATTGCCACTTTGTATGCTTATATGTGAGGAAACGGTGTTGTCGCATGCTTATTATATTAGTTTTTATTCTCGCCCTAATTTCCTTAACGCCCGATGCTTATTATATTAGTTTTTATTCTCGCCCTAATTTCCTTAACGCCCGCGCTGTTGGCTTATACATTATAAGGGTCCCGCAAATTTCTTTAGTGCGCGCTTATTATAAAAAAAAAAAAAAAAAAAAAAATACTCGTAGAATATGTCAGGTAGAGAAGGCTAGGAAGTTTTCCTTTGGTGTGGCAGAAAGAGAAAATACGTGTACTTGTTGACGAAAACGTTCTTCCTCCGATGAGAATGTAAAACAACATTGTAAATAAAAAAATCACAACTGACACAGCAGAGGAAAATCTCAGAGCGATGCGTAAGTAGAACTCGCTTTATGCAAGACAAATAGAGCTGGGAGTACCTCAAGGGTCAGTATTGGGAGTACTTGTATTCTTAATATTCACAAACGGCATGGAATGAGTGCTTCGATATTGCTAACTGGCTTTATTTGCTGATGATGCCCTACTTTTCATAGCATGAAGATTGTCATCGGAAAATGCAGGGCGACTTAAACAGTATATATGCATGGCTCTGCCAAAATAAATTAAAATGAACACAAAGAAAACAAAAAGCATGATTTTAAATGATAGAATACGTTTCAGTGTAAGCCTTAGACTGGAATATGAGGATATTGAAAGAGTTCAGGAGATAAAATATCTTGGTATAGTTATTGACGCTAAGTTGAACTTTGAAAGACATGTCGATTATTTGTGCAAAAAGGTGAACAAATTGGATTCATGAAATGAATAAGAAATCAAGTAACAACTGCAACTGTGACTAAGATTTATAATGTTATTATGAAGCCTCATTTTGAGTATTGCTCAACTCTTCTGTTTTTGAGTAAAGAGAGACAAGTTACCAGATTGCAGATCTTGCAAAACTAAGCTATATATTTAAGTGTAGTCGGTATACGTCAATTGTCTGTATGTTAAAGTGGCTGAAGTGGTTATCTGTTAAACAAAGAGTGATGAATATGTTGATTTGTATGTTTAAAATTAAATGTTTTAAAATGCCAAAGAAAGATTCAGCCTTATGAGTTAAGAAATATGAACGATTTACCTTTTTTTCTTATGCAAGAGCTCAGAACTCACGTATATGCACAGCTTCAAAATTTATAATCGAATGCCTTCACGTTTGGAACATGAAACTAATTTGAAAGCTTATAAGAAATATGTTTTGGAATTTGTAAAATCGAAATTTTAGAAATGTGTTAAGAACGATATTATTATATAATCAATATGTAAATAAAAACGCTCTTTAGTATAATCTAGATAAGAATACTGCTGCGTAATCTGGGACCCTTGCTATTAAACGCGCCCAGAAATCTTTTAGCTTTGCACTCCGCAGAATTATCTTGTGCTCTGAGCTTTAGTAAATTGGTACACATCCCGTTATCTATGGCTTCATCTAAGTACTGTTTTTATCAGAAGGAAATTACAGTCTTTAATGTTTTTGAATGATATCGTTTCTAACAGAATTCCTGCAGGCTGCAGCTGCCCACATTTGCAAGGGTGAGAAAATCCCCTTTCGCCCCCGGATGTTACTGCTAGATCCTAGTCCTTTCATTGTGATTAAACATAAACATAATTGTAACAAACGTCATTCAGAGTATTGAAGATGTGGAATGAGACTTTTTTTTCGAATAAACGGGGTTATCAACAGAGACTTACGAATTATAAGACGTTTTATATGACTTTGAATATGGGAATTATTTATCTAATAATCTGTTAAGGTTTTTTTGTACCTGGTAAATAAATAAAAAATAATAATAATAAATAATGAAAATAACAATAATAATAACTTTATTTCATGTAAAAATGCTTCAAGCATTACATTATTATTAGCATCATAAAAATTAGCATGTGGTATTTTAAGCGTTTTAACATAAAATATTTAGGAATATTCTATTGTCAGAAGGACAAGAGGCGAATGTACCTTTATAAAAATTGATTTAATATGTCAATGGGGTATAAGGTATAACATAACTAAGAATCAAAATGTAGAATTCAGAAGCAATATTTAAAATAATAATAATCATAATATAATAACAGACCTATGTGTTAAATCATTGGAGTAAACAATTTTTTTTAAAAGCTAAAAACAAAGATTATCTATCTATCCACAACTTCTTCTACGGCAGGCGAAAAGTATCGTACTTATGTGGAGATAGTGCGTCGTCAAACCAATCAACCAATCAGGTGGCAATGGTGCGATGGTAGTGTATTCACTAATAGTGCCCAACAAGGTCATATACGATGGGGCTCAGTTGAATAGGATTGACAATTTCCTCATTAAGGTGACTCGAAGGCACGTTGCAAGGCGATGGCCAGCGCCAATAGTCTGATTTCATTGGGGTAGTACAATGAAATGTACATAGAGAGTACGCTCTGGTCTGGCTTTGTTCCGCCAGAGGCATTTATCCATATTGATGCAAAAGGGATGGTACAGACGAGGGATGGTATTCCGGTCTTATACCATCGCTACCGCAGCGCGAGAGATAAGCGGCTCCTCCATGACGGGGACGTCGCCAATGCTCATGAGCTCCTCCGTTTTAGTACCGCAATATCGGAGAGGGATAAATTCGACACGGAAAAGCAATTCGCCGAATTTTGGTGGCTTGTTGAGGGGGAGGGGACAACATGCCCTCCCAGGTTAGATTTAAGTTAGATTTAATCATTTTTGTCTAGTACGTAAGTTGATATTCAGTAACAATTAAAAAATGAATTTAAAAGTAAAGTAAACATAGGGACGGGCTACAGTCCGCTTGGGCGAACTGTTGGATACCCTATTCTTATTCCTATCCCTCAGAGAGTATATATTATAAATATTATTCGTCTTTGTATGCCACTGCTTTGACTGAAGTAAATTGGAGCTTAGTTAAAAACTCGATTACTACGTGAACCCAAGGAAGGGGTGTTGGAGCCCCACCTTGAGTAGTGGTTCTAGATGCTGATACCCTAATTCTTTCACGCCCTAATTCTGGGTTAATGTGTCTGTTTTTGATGTGTCATCTTTTACCGCTACCCCGAGAATATTTCTGGGGCCGGTAGAATTGTGAACAGCATACATTGCGTGCAATTTTTGGAAAAAGAACCACGTAAGTGTATGATATTGACTTTTAATTCGGATTGGGGTCAGAAACACAAAATAAAAAATTCTGAAATCCCGAAAACCCAAAATCCCACAAATTCTTAATCCCGAAGTATTACAAGTAGATCCCATAAACGGAGAGTAACTCCCTGCTTGAGGTCACTGTTCGTTTTGGAGCAGGTGAGAGGTTGGATATATGAAAATTTTAACAGCATATTTTTTTTTTTATATTTATGGATTTTGAAAATTTTGGATTTTCCGGATTAAGTTTTTCAGGATTCTGTCCAACTCTCTTTTAATTCATGTTGTGGAGTTTTTGCACAATCTTAGTCTTGAGGCCTGGCATTTATAATATTTTTGGAACTCGCATTTTAAAGTAAATACATTCGAACTTCGATAACTCGAACCATCACTTGCCACAAAAAAAATTCGACTTATCAAGACTTCGAGTTATTAAGTAAAATACAAAATTGATTTAAATACATAATGTATTTATTTGCGAACATAAATAACACAAAAAACGTACAGGAATATAATTATTATTTTAAATAGTCTGTTATATAACTTGCATTTTAATTCTTTTATTGAATTAAAAAAAAAATATTTTCTCGATGTTACTGGTTATATAAACGCAAAAATGCTTAACGAATTTACAACCAATTCGTCTGAAGGTGGTTGAATCAAATCATCCTTCAAACCTTTCTCCATTAAATCACTTTCGCTGTCATCGTTATTGTCGAGCTGTGCAGATTCCGATTCACATCTGAATATCTCGAAAACATTGTCTTCTGTGGGAAATTCCGAAGTAACAGTATCGTTATCTAAAACACACTGCACTGTTCATACGTATCTTCATTCTGTGTATGCATTACGTATTTTGTTTTCCTGTTTGTTTTTTTAGGCGCCTGTTTTTTTTTTAAAAATAAAAACTAAGCTTTGAGTTCGTTTCGACCAATATACCGGCCTAGTAATAGTGTTCTAACCCCTACTAACAAGAAATTTGACACTTCTTATTCACACATAACGAAATCACGGTCATAGGAACAACAGTGCCTCCGAAAGCGATGCATAATAAAACGAACTTGAAACATAGGGACGGGCTACAGTCCGCTTGGGCGAACTGTTGGATACCCTATTCGTATTCCCTTCCCTCATAAGTGGGCGTGACAAAAGTCTAAGTATGGTTGAATTGTTAAAAACGCTCTACATATTTTGTTATATAACATTTAAAGGATTTTATCAAAAAAAAAAACGCTCCCTAGCTCAAACTTGGGTGTTTCAATAAAATTGTTTTATTTAATTGTGGGCGTGTCAGTATGCGGATTTAAAAAAAATTAACACATGAGCATAAAGGGCCCCTAGAGAGTATATATTATAAATTTCAGCTCCCTAGCTCAAAATTTGAATTTTCAAAAAAAAAAAATTAATTGTGGGCGGATTTTGAAAATATTTACACATGAGCATAAACGGCCCATAAAGAGTATATATTATAAGATTCAGCTCCCTAGCTCAAACTTTGGATTTTCAAAAAAAATGTTTTATTTATTTGTGGGCGTGTCAGTGGGCTGATTTTGAAAAAAAATTATCCCGAGCAGTTTTCGGAGTCATAGATCATATATAAAAAATTTCATCTTTCTAGCTCAAAATTCGATTTTTTCCAAAATTTTGTTTTTTTGAGTTTGTGGGCGTGTCTGTTTGCGGATTTGAAAAATTCGTAAACTTGATTATTTCGGGACCCTAGAGAGTATATGGTTAAAATTTCAGCTCTCTAGGTCCAGTTTAAGGGCCTAATTTTTGCCGACGGACGGACGGACATGGCTAGATCGACATTACTATCGATGCTGATCATAAATATAGTAACTTTTAGGGGTCTACGGGCAATATTAAGGTATGTTACAAACTATGCGTCAAAATTAATATACCCCTAGAATAGGGTATAATAATTTGTTGGTATGCAGACGTCCTGCCAGTTGAAAAGTTTATCGTCAGATCGTGAGTATTAGTTGCCTGCTTAGTAGAACGAAGAACTAATGCGTTTATAGAAATTCTTTTGCTTGGTAGTATCTATAGAATAGACAAAGAACAGAAAAGGAAATACAGTTTGATAACTCTGATGTGCTTGAGCTTAAAAAGAAACACGAATTTTTTTGTCACAACTCTGCTTTGAGGTAAAAAAACACCAATTGCCGTTTTTCTAAAGTAATGTTATTTGTGTATTTCACTTAAAACAGATATGACGTTTTACCTTCGCACCAAGCACCGAAACATCAAAATAGATTAAAATCTATATCTAGCTATTTTTGAGAAAAGTGTCAAAAAAAAATATTTCCAACATCTGAGTATGCAAATTGGTTCCTAATGGTAATATTGGCTTTGACATAATTTTTTAAATGACTTCACCTGTTTTTAAGAAAGAAATTTTTGAAGATAATAGCTATTGGTGTAAAATGACAGCATTGCTTTCGAAAATCGAATTTTTGAAAGCAGTTGTTCACAAGTTAGTAAAATTACTATTTTGAAAAATTCTTTATTCCATAAATTCCATTTTCCCAATTAAGGGATTATTTAATTACAACGATACTCCTAATTTCTGACTAAATCTGCATAATATAAACTTATTCGGTGCTTTCACGTCGTTGCTTTTAGAACATGTGAGCATTGAGTGAATCATGAACTCATAATCGCTCATCAAGCTATACGCTTAGTATTGGAAAATATTATCTAAATCATCTACAATAAGTACTAAAAACTATTAAATTTATATTTGCATTTAAAATGATATCACGAAAACGAGCGAGTGCTTTCCAGAGCCAATTTTGTTGATGTATCTTACGGAATTGCATCAGGTGCACATCAATTATTTGAAACGGAAAAGTTCTGAGAAGATTATTTAATTTACGAATATGTGTTAGATGTTAAACATACCAATGTACAGTAATCTGCTATGCGAGTATTAGATGTGTATTGTAGCGCAACGTGCTTAAATTCGTACTTGTTCTTAGTTTTTAAGTATGAATAATTTATTTTAAAATAAACAAAAAGAAAAAAAACATTTTTAAAAAGAAAACAGTACGATCTCTGTGAGCTCGTTTTATTTTGCAGGTGTGTATTAATAGAAACAACAAATTACGAAAGTAGGTACAGCGTTCAAATGATCTGTTAAAAAGATTAAACGAATATCTTTCAGAAATGAAAATGTAAATATGTTTGACAAGAATTTACGAAGTAAAAATAATACATATGTGGTAGTGCTGTGAACCTTCGTCTTTTAGAGAAAAGGAGGTATCACGTACAAGGTACTAAAGTGTTTGAATGCCATTTTGTAATTGTTTTCAAATAGCACTTATTTATATAACAAGCTGTGACAATGTACGATAATCATAAAAAAAAATATCTATGCATTCCGAGTAAACTTAACTACCAAATTTTGCAATCTTTAAATTAACTTTGTATTATTTTCCAAATTATCACCCGGATCAACACAAAGAACTATGCAAAGAGGCTACTTTTGTTAATGGTCAGAATTCATTGATTTACCAGCGACGTGCACCGGAAATAAGGCTTAGTCCGTCCTACGTGGTGTGGATATTTTGCGTAAAGCTTTTAAGTCAATTTAAAGACGATAACGCGTCATTTCATTTATTTATGTTTGAGTGATGAGTACTCCTGGCCGCAAGTTGAGTGTTTGTATGAACTGTTTGATTTTGTTATTTTGTAAATGTGAGTAACCAAATTCATCCCCACAACATCTTTGACCATAAGAGCTTTTAGGTGATTATAAATAAAGTGGGTGTTTGTATATTTTCCGAAGCAATACAATTTTGTTACTTTTGGATTACTTGCTAGGACTGCATCAGGTACTGGAAACACGATTCGCAAACACTCATGCCGTAATTCAAGTGACTATGAAAAAAAACAAAGTATATTTGCTGTTTAAGTTCAGCTGGAATGTTCCCGTTTATACGACCGAAGACTTCTGCTAAAGCTGACAAATTCTTAGAAAGTTTGATTGTGTGATGTTTCCAATTAAGTGACGAAGCAACTCATAAACCGAGGTATTTGAACTGCTCCACTTGTTCGACTAATGTGATTTTGTGCTCAACTGTAAGCAACCGGCGGCAACACTGCTCATTACATACTCCTTATGTAATAACCAAATTTATATATATGCTAAGTACCGATAAACTAAGTACCGGTAATACCTTCTGTTAGCGAGTTCGCAGCAATAAATGTAAAAGTTACTTTTTAATAAATGTTGTACCAGTAAGGTTGCGTTTTATTCTCTATTATTTGTCGTGGCTGTCCTTACAAAATCAGAAGTGGGATAAGAACTGTTTTACGTCTTGAATACTGTTTAATGTTTGTGAATTCATACGGAATCACAGTGAATTTAATCTCATACGGAGTTTTTAAAAAAGAAAAAAAAATAGTTCATACGGAGTTAAATACATAAATATAATTATTAGAACTACTCAAAATGGACAACGAAATGTCGAATCGCGTGCGTGTCTTTTTGGAAAAATCGACTATGTGCCAACTAAAACAGAAATTAAATGATTTAAATTTAGCGACTACTGGTAATAAACCCGCACTCATATTACGCCTTCAAGAAGCATGGGATATGTCGTCCAATAGCGAGCTAAATGAACATGTGCCCGAGATCGTGGCAGACGACGAGTCATCTTCTGCGTCTGGATCCGGAGAAAACGTTAACACCACAGACGACGTCGCCCTAGACAAAGAACTCGAACATCTACGACACCAACTCAATAAAAAACAAGAAATCGCGAAATTGAAAAAGCAGCTAGCGGAACTTGCATGTGCCGATGAGTTGTCGAGGCCTAAAGCCCCGTTATTCCATTTCAAAGACATCGAAGAGTCCATGAACAGTTTTTCCGGTGACGACAATTTCCCTATCGAGAAATGGATTATTCAGTTGGAGGAGTGTGCTGAAGTTATGGAATGGGACTCTCGAATGCGGTTTATATATGCAAAGCGACTTATCACCGGAACAGCGAAACTTTTTCTTAGAACTTTTTATGTGAATAATTGGTCAGAGCTAAAATCTGGATTACTAAAAGAGTTTGCCAAAAAAATAACAAGTGCCGATATTCACAATCAATTGCGAAATCGTAGAAAAAGGCGCGAAGAATCCCATCAGCAGTACATTTTCGCGATGCAAGAAATCGCATCTCTGTCGGAGGTGGAGGAAGCTGATCTGTTACAGTACATAATAAACGGTATTCCGGATTCCCATACAAATAAGATGTTATTATATGGAGCCAATACCGTGGAAGACCTTAAATTTTTTATGAAAAAGTACGAAAAAATGCGATCTACAATACCACCTGTAAACAACTCGATCCCTATTAAACCACGTTCAACAGAAGCGAAGTCTACACAGTCCAACAGTGTCAAATGCTACAATTGCAGTGAATGTGGACACTACAGCAGTAATTGTCCCAAGCCACAGCGTGCTAGAGGATCCTGCTTCAAATGCGGAACACTTGGTCACCGAGCCTCCGATTGCAGCATAAAGACACCTGTACTTACGCTGGAAACATCTACCGTCGATATTGAAGACGTGCAGCATCAACAACAGGTGGAATGCAGACACATCAATAAAGTCACCAAAACTGAAAATAAATTTGAACATCTACTTAGGTACTCTTTTAAAACAAGAGATGAATCACAGCCAAACTATTCAACGACGCTCCTTACACTAATGGATTCCGGAAGCCCAATAAGTTTCATCCAGCAGCAGTGTGTTCCTCAAATTTTGACAAATCGTGTCGATGCTGACACTTATAAATTCACTGGAATAAATGGTAGTCCACTAGGTGTACTTGGTATTGTATGTTCACAAATATATTTTCAAAATAACGTTGTTTGCCTAAATTTGATAGTAGTTAATGATTTAAGCATGAAATATCCTGTCGTTCTAGGTCGGGACTTTTTAAATTTAAACCAAATGGAACTGACGAAAACTGATAGTGTAAATGTGGTAAATAAGCATGTTGAAACAGGTAAACATACAATAAATATTTTAACTGAAAATTTTGAAGAAGAAATTATGAACATCGACATTTTAAACGAAACAGATGAAAGAATTTTGAATACTAGTCTAGATCTTAATATTAATAAAAATATATCGCATGCAATAAGAAATAGAATTATACAATTAGTGTCCGAAGCTTGCTCTAAAAGTAGAACTGAGTTAGTATCAACTATGCATGACAAGGTTAAAATGGAAATCCGTTTAAGTAAAGAAGAACCTTTTTTTTGTACACCACGTAGATTGCCTTATGCTCACAAAATCGAACTCAAGAAAATACTTGACGATCTCCTAGAACGGGGAATCATACGCGAAAGTGATTCGGCGTATTCGTCGCCGATTGTTTT
The DNA here is from genome assembly GCA_949715645.1 of Portevinia maculata. NCBI lineage: Eukaryota > Metazoa > Arthropoda > Insecta > Diptera > Syrphidae > Portevinia > Portevinia maculata. The sequence goes on from OX454526.1 coordinate 89,267,426, forward strand.
AGTTCAAAAACGAAATAATGAACTTCGTCTATGCATTGACTATCGAACTCTAAATAGTTTTACACTGAAAGACAATTATCCCCTCCCTTTAATCGAGGACCTGATTGATAGGTTAAGAAGTAAAAACTATTTTTCGGTGTTAGATCTACGCAGTGGGTTTCATCACGTTGCCGTAGCCGATAGTTCCATTAAGTTAACTTCCTTCGTTACACCCATAGGTCAATATGAGTATTTGAAAATGCCTTTCGGCTTGAAAAACGCGCCATCGGTTTTTCAAAGATTCATCAATAACATTTTTAAGAAGCTGATTTATGAAGACAAGCTGTTGATTTATATGGATGATTTATTAATCGCAAGCGACAATATTGAACATCACTTGGAATGTCTGCAAAGCGTACTTGAGATGATTTCAAAAAATAAATTGGAGCTGCGAATAGACAAATGTAAATTTGCTCATGAGGAAATATCGTACTTAGGATACACCGTGAATTCTTGTGGTATACGGCCTAATTCAGCAAATTTACGTGCAGTCAGTGAATTCCCCATACCTAAGTGTGCGAAGGATGTTCAGAGCTTCGTCGGCCTCTGTTCATATTTTAGAAAATTCATAATGAATTTTTCTCTCATAGCAAAACCACTTTACGATCTTTTACGTAAGGATACAACTTATCATTTCGGTTCTGATCATTTGAATTGTTTCGAAACTCTTAAGACAAAGTTACAAGAAGCGCCAATATTAGCAATTTATAGCCCTAGCAACGAAACAGAATTGCACTGCGATGCAAGCTGTGTCGGCTATGGGTCAATTCTTCTGCAGCGTCAATCCGACGGGAAATTCCATCCATGCTTCTATTTTTCAAAAAAAGCTTCTGATGTGGAATCGAGATATCATAGCTATGAACTAGAAACGCTCGCGATTATCTATGCCCTGCGCAGATTTAGAATTTACTTGACTGGCATCCAGTTCAAGATTATAACGGACTGTCAATCATTAACTTTAACACTTAGTAAACGGTTTCTAAATCCAAGGATATCTCGCTGGGCATTAGAGCTTCAGGGCTATGATTATTCGATTCAACACAGAACTTCGAAACGAATGTTCCACGTAGACGCACTTAGTAGGTGCACAAATGTATTAGTGGTCGAAGATGATTCTTTTGAGTTTGCCTTAGCTGTTGCCCAAAAACGAGATCCTAAGATTGTGGCGATAGTGTCGGAACTGGAGCAAACTGAAAGCGGTCTTTACGAGATGGTAAATGGATTAGTTTACAGGAAAGTCAATACGGGGATTCGATTTTATATCCCAAAACAAATGGAAAAACAGGTCATTCAGAAACATCATGACGCTCTTTGCCACCTTGGCATAGACAAATGTTTCGATTATCTTAACAAAACGTACTGGTTTCCTGAAATGAAAACCAAAATAAAAAATTACATTTCGAATTGCTTGAAATGCATTTACTTTTCCCCTAAATCTGGAAAAGTAGAAGGAACGTTGCACAATATTCCAAAGGGCAAATTACCCTTTGACGTCATCCACATTGATCACTATGGTCCCCTATCAACATCAGTTAACAAAAAGAAGCATTTATTTGTGATAGTAGATGGGTTTACAAAATTTGTGAAACTCTATGCTGTGAATACAACCAAAAGTTCTGAGTCAATTTCATGCTTAAAAACATATTTTTCCACTTACAGCAGACCAAATACAATTATATCCGACCGAGGATCAAGCTTTACATCTCAAGAGTTTGCTGATTTTCTGTTAAGTTGTAATGTTCAACATATTAAAATAGCTACACTTTCTCCACAGTCTAACGGCCAGGTGGAACGAATTAACCGCATTCTTACACCTATGTTCTCAAAAGAATGTGAAGAGAAATGTACTAATAATTGGTCGCACTGTTTAGCTAAAGTTGAATTTGGATTAAACAACACTGTCAGCAAAAGTACTGGATTCACACCAAGTATGTTACTTTTTGGGGTCAATCAAAAGGGTGAATTTTGTGACAAAGTGCTCGAACATTTGGCGACCTTGAATAATGAGAGTCGTGCGGACTTGGGTTATATTAGAGAGCTAGCTTCGAAGACAATACATAAAAATCAAAATTATAACAAATCATATTACGATCGAAATCATAAACCTCCTCATTTGTATAAAGAAGGTGACCTTATAATGTTAAAAAACGTAGCAACTACACAGGGCGCAAACAAAAAATTTTTGGCTAAATACCGGGGCCCCTATGAGATTATTAAAAGTTTATCAAACGATAGATATATAGTCCAGGATATAGATGGTATTCAAATTTCTCGCATTCCATACACGGGTGTTTGTTCGCCGTGCAATATGAAGCCATATATTTCAGAACTGTGATTACTAGTTTCAATATGGCTATTATAAATCCACATAATTTGGTATTATATATGTACATTCACTTTTTTTTCTAAAGCGTTTCGATGCCTATAATGTCTCAATGTATACATAATTAATATTACTGTTCTTATTAAAAGCGATAAAAAAAAAAAATAAAAAATTAATTTAAAGATACATAATCAGTTATATGCATATTCGATGTATTTTCAAAGATAACTTGTATAAACAATACCTACTTTCGAAATCATATTAAACAATAGTTAACAACAAATTATCAAAAATAGATCATAAGTGTAAACTAAATAAAAAAAAAAAAGGTCATGTATTTCAATGTAATTTATTCATAATCGAGGCGATTATGTGTCAGGTATGGCCGAGTTGTAAGCAACCGGCGGCAACACTGCTCATTACATACTCCTTATGTAATAACCAAATTTATATATATGCTAAGTACCGATAAACTAAGTACCGGTAATACCTTCTGTTAGCGAGTTCGCAGCAATAAATGTAAAAGTTACTTTTTAATAAATGTTGTACCAGTAAGGTTGCGTTTTATTCTCTATTATTTGTCGTGGCTGTCCTTACACAACTTTCATCGAATCATTGACTTTGTTGTTATTGAAGCCGATAAACTTCGTTTTTTTTAAGTCCAAGAACAGCTGCTGAGCATTGAGCTAATATTCACTTGGTTTTAGGTCATTAATTTTTTATTTTCTAATTCCTCACTTGATTGCCAATACAACAAATTTATATCATTCGCAAAAAGAATAAGATGTGAACTGACAATATTGTTGATGTAAATACAAAAAAAGTGTTGGTCTTAAAACACTCCCTTGTGGTACCCCAAAGTCAATAGGGTAATAATTGCTTTTAATGCCATCAACCTCTTTATATTGATGCCGTGTTTTACGGTATGATTCGAGCCAGTTGTACGTCTCTTGTCTCTTGAAGTTGCGAGATCATATCAAATAAAACGGTGTTAGTACTAGATTTCTTTCGAAAACGATATTGATTACGTAATCCTTGTGAATTGTTTCGATCATCGTGTTTAAGTAGCTGCTGACTTACTACGGTTTCAATTATTTTTGGTAGGATAGGTAAAATTGATGTTGGTCTACAGTTGTTGAAATCAGCATAATCCTTTTTATTACGTTAGGTGTCGGCCTGTTGAATTGAAAACAACTTCTTGGATAAGATGTAGTAAAAGCAATTGTGTCAGGTGTGTACTGTGAGAATGTTGTTTTACCTACTTGTTTTATAAATTTCGACCTAAAAGATCTTTTGTGCCATAAGGGCCAGAAAAAGTTTAAACTAGTAGAATTTCTATTTTCCGTTTAAAGCGGATAATTTTACCAGTAGAAGATTTCTTTATGTCTTCAGGGTTCAGTGGTTCACTGAGAAAGATCTTCTTTCTAATTCCATTAAGGGCTGGAAATTCACATATAATGTGTTCAGCTGACTCGTCCTCTTCAAGACAGAGCCGGCACTCAAGAGAGTCTGCTATTTTCATTTTGTTTAGGTGATATCTTAAACCGTGGTGACCAGTAAGGTAACCTACTTAGTTGTTGATATCATGCCTGCTTAGCTGTAGGCATTTGCTGGGATTATTATTGAAGGGCCAAATGGCTCGTTTGGCCTGGCTAAGACCTGGGATGCTTTCCCAATAATAGATACATTTTCTATGTTCCCAGTTTTATATAGCTGCAGTTGCTGCCGACCTAGGAGTATAGCAAAAGGGTTCGGGACCTATGAAAGGTGTTTCTGAACTTTTTCTGGCGCAGTTCGTCGGCCTTTTCGTTACCTTCTACCCCGAAATGACCCGGAACCTACCATAGTTTGTCCAGATATTAATCATGGATAAGCCGCTCGTTATCTATTTGCTAAAAATGGACACGAATTTCCCTATCGCTCGTAATGTTAAGTCGTCTTTGTATGCCACTGCTTTGACTGAAGTAAATTGGAGCTTAGTTAAAAACTAGATTACTACGTGAACCCAAGGAAGGGGTGTTAGAGCCCCACCTTGAGTAGTGGTTCTAGATGCTGATACCCTAATTCGTTCACGCCCTAATTCTGGGTTAATGTGTCTGTTTTTGATGTGTCATCTTTTACCGCTACCCCGAGAATATTTCTGGGGCCGGTAGAATTGTGAACAGCATACATTGCATACGTTCAATTTTTGGAAAAAGAACCACGAAAGTGTATGATATTGACTTTTAATTCGGATTGGGGTCAGAAACACAAAATAAAAAAATTATGAAATCCCGAAAACCCAAAATCCCGCAAATTCTAAATCCCGAAGTATTACAAGTAGATCCCATAAACGGAGAGTAACTCCCTGCTTGAGGTCACTGTTCGATTTGGAGCAGGTGAGAGGTTGGATATATGAAAATTTTATTGGCATAATTTTTTTTTATATTTATGGATTTAGAAAATTTTGGATTTTCCGGATTAAGTTTTTCAGGATTCTGTCCAACTCTCTTTTAATTCATGTTGTGGAGTTTTTGCACAATCTTAGTCTTGAGGCCTGGCATTTATAATATTTTTGGAACTCGCATTTTAAAGTAAATACATTCGAACTTCGATAACTCGAACCATCACTTGCCACAAAAAAAATTCGTTATTAAGTAAAATACAAAATTGATATAAATACATAATGTATTTATTTGCGAACATAAATAACACAAAAAACGTATAGGAATATAATTATTATTTTAAATAGTTTGTTATATAACTTGGATTTTAATTCTTTTATTGAATTAAAAAAAAAATATTTTCTCGATGTTACTGGTTATATAAACGCAAAAATGCTTAACGAATTTACAACCAATTCGTCTGAAGGTGGTTTAATCAAATCATCCTTCAAATCTTTCTCCATTAAATCACTTTCGCTTGTCGAGCTGTGCAGATTCCGATTCACATCTGAATATCTCGAAAACATTGTCATCTGTGGGAAATTCCGAAGTAACAATATCGTTATCTAAAACACACTGCACTGTTCATACGTATCTTCATTCTGTGTATGCATTACGTATTTTGTTTTCCTGTTTGTTTTTTTAGGCGCCTGCTATTTTTTTAAAAATACAAACTAAGCTTTGAGTTCGTTTCGACCAATATACCGGCCTAGTAATGGTGTTCTAACCCCTACTAACAAGAAATTTGACACTTCTTATTCACACATAACGAAATCATGGAAATAGGAACAACAGTGCCTCCGAAAGCGATGCATAATAAAACGAACTTGAAACATAGGGACGGGCTACAGTCCGCTTGGGCGTGACAAAAGTCTAAGTATGGTTGAATTGTTAAAAACGCTCTACATATTTTGTTATATAACATTTAAAGGATTTTATCAAAAAAAACGCTCCCTAGCGCAAACTTGGGTGTTTCAATAAAATTGTTTTATTTAATTGTGGGCGTGTCAGTAGGCGGATTTAAAAAAAATTAACACATAAGCATAAAGGGCCCCTAGAGAGTATATATTGTAAATTTCAGCTCCCTAGCTCAAACTTTGGATTTTCAAAAAAAATGTTTTATTTATTTGTGGGCGTGTCAGTGGGCGGATTTTGAAATAATTTTATCCCGAGCAGTTTTATGAGTTATAGATCAGCTTTCTAGCTCAAAATTCGATTTTTTCCAAAATTTGGTTTTTTTGAGTTTGTTGGCGTGTCTGTGGGCGGATTTCAAAAATTCGTAAACTTGATTATTTCGCGACCCTAGAGAGTATATATTTAAAATTTCAGCTCTCTAGGTCCAGTTTAAAGGCCTAATTTTTGCTGACGGACGGACATAACTAGATCGACATTACTATCGATGCTGATCATAAATATAGTAACTTTTAGGGGTCTACGGCCAATATTAAGGTATGTTACAAACTATGCGTCAAAATTAATATACCCTTAGAATAGGGTATAACAACACGCAGAATTTGGGAATTCCAATTCATAATTCGACTTATCGAAGGTGACGCCAAATAATCTCTTCGAGTTATCAAGACATTCGAGTAATAGAAGTTCGAGTTATCAAATAAAAATTACATGTAAATTTCAGTCTTGGCGCTATTGCCAACCAATTTCATTCGAGTTATTAATTAGTCGAGTTATCGAAGTTCGACTGTAGTAGTATTGTACTCATTAAGTCATTTTTACTTCATCGGTTTGGACATTATTGATTGCCCCTTCAAAGACATGAGCTTTATTTGAGGCTTTTGTAGCCAAGAAATTCCTATTACTGCTGAGATACGTTGCAGATGCTTTTATAAAATTGAACTGACACAATGAAGAAAGAGTACTTCGATCATTCGTGTTCAAACGAAACGGGAAAGGCTACCGTCCGCTTGGGTTAACTTTTGGATATCCTATTCCTATTCCTATCCCTCATAAAGTGGGTGTGGAAAAAGTCCAAGTATGGGTAAATTGTTAAGAACGATTACATATTTTGTTTTAGAATATTTAAAGGATTTTTTTTTCGAAAAAAACAAAGTTTTTGTAAAAAAAACGCCTCTTGAAAATGGGCATGGCATTGATATTTTGACCAAATTTACAAATACATATTGGTTGTTTTGTGAAAAAAAAGTTTCTAAATGGACAAGGGCTCTCAACCCAATGTTACACTTGGGGGGAGGGTATCCCACAGTTAGTTCAAGCGGACTATAGTCTTTCCTTTTGTTTGTTTGTAAGTTATGTTTACAAATACGAATATTTACAGTATGCTGTTAAGCTTAATTTATTTCCATGTTATGCGACGGAAAAGGTTCCTGTGGCAGAACTTAACGCTGGTATTTCTCCATATATATCTATGCAAGCTGTCAGCACAACAAAAATTCATTATAATTATAATTTTACAATTCAAGCGGAAGGAAAAAACAAACGCTCGCTCTAAAAACAATTAACAAGGATGTAAAGTTGCCGTCGATATGCGACTTATTCTTGATCCATTGATTTTTACGCATATTTTGGCAAATAAAAGTATATAACAAATCAAAGCTACAGATTGTCACAGGTGGGTTTCGTTTGTTGTTTTTTGAGTTTTGCTGTACTTGTGCAGCACCAATCAGAACAGCTATTGTTTTTTTTTGTTCAAGAGATTTACGAAACCAAGTCGCATTATATAAATATCAGTTTCAAGGACAACAAATGTATAAAAAATAAAAACAAAGAGTACTATTTTTGCTTAAATACAGTTCATAAACCATTTTAATGAATTCAAAAAACGTATTTTAAATTTGATTTTTCACAAATTTCTCAAGAGCTATTAAATATTTTTTTTTAAAAAAAAAGCCCCCAAATGTTAGCGTCATCAAACATTTTCTATAAATACGAGTACATTATTTTAACTTTATAGAAAACCGAAACCGTTAAAATTGAACTAAAAATTTGTATTGTTAAATAAAGCGTCATTAAATACCATCACAATTAAGGAGAGGACACAATCGATGAGATCAAATTAAACTAGTACTACATCCGCTTTGGCAAACAAGACCAATCACCTTGATAAGCAGACAATTGGTTGCAGCGTATCTGCGATTGTATAATTCACATGCTTCTAAAAGTTCTAACAACATGATAAAAAATGTTTGTAGATTGAGACATAATAAGTGGTGCCTTATAATTAGATGATGTTTTGAATTAAATTAAGTACACGGTGACCTCGCCCGTGACTTGTGCTTGCATTTAAAGTCAGCAGTTTTTTATGTTTCGCGTACAATGAACAGGATAAAACGAATCCTTGACGTCATACTCTGCCTTGGTATTACGATCTACTGCTGAACGTATTTCCTATTTTTAAAAAAGTCAGAGAAGTAGGTATCCGAAAGAAATTAATTAATTTGTTTCCGCATTAAATGTAGAATCGTACCAATCGACGGATGTCCACTTTTTTTAATATACATATTTATAGTTTTGCTTGAGAAAAAAAACCAAACAGAAAGGTCATTGATCGGTCTATATTTTATTGTTGGAAATTATATTTATGAGAAAAACATGCATGTGCGGCATGTTACGTTGTAAATCGTAATATATTTTTAAACTAACAAGTGGATATTCAGAATGGACGTTGATAATTTACGTAGTTAACATTTTAAGTGCTTGCCATTAGTATTTAAATACAAAATACGACGATGTTTAAATGATAGTTTTTGACCTTTTTGTTGCTAAGGTAAGCTTGGGTTCGGTTTTTTTTTCTATAGTGATAAATCTGAGGAAGAGATTCGGCAAATTATTTTGAAAATACCTTTTAATTTGAAACATGTGCTGGTTATTTTATGGTCTGGATGGGCAACTTTTAGCGTGAATGTTTATAAAGCCATGATTGCTTAAAGTTGAAGAGGTTCAGGCTCCACATATTATGCCAGTAATACAGGTGAAAATTGGTTGTCCAAGAAATTAACGTCAAACTAGATAAACGCCATCTTAAACTATTTTTTTTTGGGTCGGGGTGCTAGGCTTTCTACCCTGGAGCACTCAGACTCAATACTGGTCCATTTTACATAGTAGCCGTTTAAATGATAAGGAGATTAGGTTAACAGCACTCACCACATCAGCACCAAATATCTGCCACCTGATACGAGCAAATTCAGATATCGCTTAAACCTAGCACCTTAAGATGCTTGGCAAAAGCATAATGGCCCGTAAGAACAGAAGTTATTTGTCTGCTGTCTTTTCTGTTGAGAGACAAGAAGAATGCCGCAGATTTGTTACAGACGTCAGGGAGAATTCGCTTAGTCTGTCTGCACCCTGGAGAGTTATGCCATATGCGACTGTGTTCATATGAAACCCAAACGTCAATGGAAGCCCTGACCGAAGACACAGGCAGACATAACGCCGGTTCAGGTCCTGAGAAGTCCTCCTCTGAGCCCAGTCTAGCAAGTTCATCGGAGATCTCATTTCCCGTGATCCCGTGATGACCCAGGACCCAGACAAGTCTAAGTGAATTCAGCCTTCCGACCGAATTCAGAGAGATCTTGCAGGCGCAGATACTTTGTTCGGTTCACCTTTCCTGAGAGAAAAGAATCAAAAACAAGATATATACCAAATCACTTTAACGCACAACTGATTAAGGCTATTGTGCACCAGTACCCGTCTTCTCCCCTTCCCTTTTCCCATCCTGCTCGTGCTGTGTTTTTTACATCTAAAGGGTATTCAAAACTTGTGCAATAGTACATTATAAAAAAAATTACGAACATTTTAATTTCTCATCTTAAATTATGAGTCGTTTCGTATTCTCAGTGAAGTCCTGTTTTTAAATGCAACATTTTTAGTTCAAAAACTTGAGTTACGCCTAATGCTGCACCAATACTAATAAATACCTATTTTTTTTTGTTATTAAAAACTGAATGAATTCGAAACAATAATAACAACTTTATATACATATTCGCTTGGCGATAAAATTTAATACAACTCAAATAAAAAATGTGATAGACGATTCTTTTGGAGGCATTCAATGTTTGCACATCTATCTTATTGGGAAAAAGAAGGAAAAAAGTAAAGAAAAACAAGAAAGTTTGACGTCAAGAATTGCATGTGAAAGCTACAAGATATATTTAGGTTTCTTCTTACGATCAGACATGCTGTAGAAAAGAAAAACACACAATTTCATTTCAGCGGGAAATATACAATGAGATATTATTAATTTTTCCAAATAAACAAAATTTAAGGTAAGTATGTAATATGAATTGTGGGTAAATATGTATAAAAAATGAGTTCTAAAATTGTTCGCATTTTACTGTTTTCATTGATAAATTGCCCGAGGTTAAATGATTTGTTGAAACCGCATATGGCGACTATTAGCCAAATTGATATATCAATAATTAGCTTATAAATCCTTACCATAATGCAACACACTCTATTTTAAATATATGAACATGATGAGATAATTAGAAAAATGGCAGCTGAGTGACAGTAAACATATTTCCAAAAAAGTGTACCAACACTAAGCCATTTAGACGAAGTATTTCTTTGTATTTCCAAGTTATAATTATTGTTATACATATGTCGTTAGCGAGGAGAAAAAAAACTGGCAAATGTGAATATTACTATGTATATGAATTTTAAAAAATGCAATCCGCTCAATTGGATGTTTAAGGCAAATAGATTTCTAAAAAGTTGCTAAACATTTTGTTAATAATAAATCACATTCGTCAACTTTTCCGGCCAATTCGTGTACGATAACAGCCGCCTTAATTTCCCGAAGGATAAAGAAAATTACAAGTCAGATTTATTTTGCATTCAAATACATAAGAACCTCAAATGAGTTTAAGTACGCGGAAGAATGACTTTATAAAGGTAAATGTTTTTAAATTCATAGAGATCCGCGAAACGTTATCTAAAGATATTTATTCAGTGGATCAAAGCGTCTCATTTGTTTATTAGTCCTATTATTCTCGGTATCGATCAAACAAAAGTAGATACATTTATGTTTCATTTGTGTGGAAGACATCATTTCAAAATTCCATACAATAGCGTTTGGTCTTGGAACTCGTTAAACTTACTTTTGCTATTGGTACTAAAAAAATGCGAAATATTCACAATTTGTATAATCATTGGAATAACGAGCGACAGGGGTCAAGTTGAATCCCACCAGTAACCAACAGAGGTCCTGTGTGGACTATTTGTGACTACTATTTGTTGTGTTTTGTTTGTAAAAGGAAGATCAAATATAAAAAAATATTAGGTGCATTTTCGTGTCGAACTTGTTTAAGCTCAAGCACTATGGAAATTTACGGTAATAGAAAACGCTCTACCCCGCCAGGCACTACTTATCATGGTTCTAATCCTGTGACGGGCAGAAATGCTCGGTTCACAGCTATTCTGTTTCCAGGGGACATCAAAGTAATCCTTAAGCTTAGACGAAACCTTAGGGTCGGGAGTTGGAAGGTTAGAGGTACGATTGGTCGTAGCTATGAGCTTGAAGAGATGATGGTTAGAAGGCGAGTTGACATCTTAAGTGTTCAAGAAATGAATTGGCGAAACACCATAAATCGGGCGCGTTTCTTGGACGTTAGGAAAAAAGCTTCCAAGATGTTCTACTACGGGACGAAATAGGGTAGGAACGGGATCGGTATCATCCTTGCGGCAGAGCTACTTGGCGGCGTCTTGACCATTTCAAAGTCCAGTGATCGATATTACTCAACCTGGTGATGCAAGTTGAGGTGTGGAATATTGTCAGTGCATATGCTCTACAAGTTGGATGCGAGCAACTAGGAAAAATGTACTCTGGCTAGATTTTCACAACCTAATCAAGAACATCCCAAAAAAAAAGAACTTTTGTTCGTTGGCGGGGATTTGAACGGACATGTCGGGAAGTCAAACGAAGACTATAAATATTGCCATGAAGGACTGGGATACGTCACCAAAAACTCTCGAGTTGATGATATAATAAGCATATGCAAGGCATACGAGCTTTTCGTTCTAAATACCATGTTTGTCAAACAATGCCCGCACCTGGTCACCTACAGCAGTGGCGGAAATGAAACCCAGGTTGATTATCATTTGGTAGCAAATATGGTAATCAAATGGGTGTTGTGAACGAAGGCCATATAAACTAACGCCATAGTGGTGCAAATGCTTGATAAACGCCTAGAAAAACATCGGCTTTTGTTCACTGCTCACATATTAGGCGAAATCAACATTATTCACAACGACTTCCTCTCCAAAATTGAAACCATTCAACAAAACTGGTCAAATCGCTTCGAGTTGCTTACTAAGAGTATTGATAGCATTGTAGAACGTGTTAAGAGAGTTGAAGAAAATAAAAAAGCTGAGAAAGTGCAACAATTTCAACAATGCGCAAAGAGCTCGTTGCATTGCATAAACACCATGATATCATGGAACAACGAGACATTGCTGCTGATGCTGTTTTGTTTGGAATTGCCGAGCTACCAGAAGAAAAGCTGACTGATATTTTTAATCGTCTATATCAAACAATCAAATGCCAACCACCTACATTGAAGAACATTTGTCGTCCACGACAGCGTAACAAAACTATCTAACCTATCATCATCATCATCCATCATCAATTCTTGCTCAGCTGCTGCTTACCCCAAACTACAAAGGAAACGGCTCTGCCTCCGTGATGTTGGTATATTGGCAGAAGCCGAAACACTTAGATCAATTTAGGTCCATTGTGATACCACGTATATTATCTACCTCAACTCTGTAGATGGGACTGGCCAACGACACGCGGTTGTTCTCAAACGGTCCCCCATCTACGTACTAACCGCGCGCAACGTCGTTTAATTACGGTGATCTGACGAGAACCGATTAACTCGACGTGGTATAGTCGTTGGTTCAAACTAAAGGTTGCATTCAATGATATGATTCGTTATGTTTATGGACTTCGAAGATATGATCATGCTTCGGCTTACCAGAATAACATTCTTGGTTGCTCTCTGACACAGTATTTGAAAGCCAGAAATTGTATATTTTTGCATAAAATTATCTATTTAAAATCACCATTGTGTCTATTCGAGAAACTGCAATTCACACAGTCTTCAAGAATATTCAATATTATAATACAGCCTTGTAATTACACTAACTCGTCGCGCATGTTCTTTGCTCGAGCCATTCGGCTATGGAAGTCTTTACCCGAAGTCACAAAACGGGCATTGAGAGCCTCTGAGTTCAAGATAGCTATTTTTGAATACTTTTCTTAACAGCAGTAGATTATCTTTTACTATTTTTGTTCTCTTTATCCTTCTGACTTTAACTATTTTTACTCCATCTAGCCCACTATTCTACTATATTATTTCTATTGCCTTTCCTTTATTTTATATTTTAATATTATTGTAATTATTATTTATGCAAACCGTACTTTTTTTAATATAAAACTTATAGTAAGGGAATTCTAAATGGTAATTTTGTTAGTACTCTTGAAAGATCAAGTCTTACATGTACTTAATTATTGCTTAATAAATTGAATTGAATTGAAATGAAAATCTGGACAAAGAGAAAGGCGAAGAATTTATTGCCAATATGCAAAATCGTCTTCATTACATCATCCACGAAGTTGAGAATGAGGATAGAAACCAGGTTATCCAAGAACTCCGATAAATCAACTTAAACAGGCCAGAACCATTTTCAAAAAAGCCGCTCAGAGAAGGAAATATGCCCAGAAAATTCGTTCGCCAAAGTTCAGGACAAGTGCGGATTAATGTCTGATCTGAATTTCTTTCATTTTTGGGCGATGCAGCTTTATATCAAATCGCTCTCATGTTAGGTGGTTGTCAGCTAAGGGCAACACACTTAGACAAATCTGAGGTTCATTGTGTAACCACATAAATCTATTGAAGTTTTTCCCTCCACACGTTAAACCATTTAGAGCTTCTAATGAAGCGTAGCATCTAAGATTGGTGTTAGCCAAGTCAATTAGATCATTTAATAGAGATATAGGACTGAAGTTTTTGGTGCAATTGTAGAGTTTTTCTCTGCGGGTGGTGTCTAAATTATTTAGGGCGACTAAATTTTGTTTTATTCAATTTAAAACATGAACTTGGCCGGAATTCGAATGCGCGACCTTACAATCAGTAATTGAATAGACTCCTACTCTTTAATAAATATTGAAGACTTCAGAAATCAAGAATGAAACAGAAAGCTTAGCTCACTAGATCGAAATTGCAAGCCCTTTTGGAAACTATGAACAATTTCAAAAAAGGGAAAATTCTATAATACCAATGCTGCAGGAAGCAAACAACATCGCTTTTACTAATGGTGAAAAAGTTGAGCTACCAGCCGAATCTACTAGCTTGGAATGTAGCTGCAAAATCATCCACAGGCCGAGTACTTCTTTTGGCACAACGGCTTAATTTATAAGCTTATTAAATGTGATTGTCCGCTCCAATTAACAAAAATCATACAGAGTTATTTATCCGACAGAAAGTTTACTGTATTAATCAGAAATAGCCTGTCTGTGTTGAAATCAATCCCGCCTGGCGTTCCGCAAGGTTCTGTATCAGCCCCAACTCTATTTAATATATACACTGCGGATTTTCCAAATGTTCCCAACTGTAATATAGCAATGTCATGAGAACCCCGCTTTTATAGTTGATAACATTCAAAACGCATTCAATGAAATCTTTGAATACTACAAGCACTACCAAGCAACATACCTGGCTTCAGCATAGATGGCTCATGGGAGACCTGTACCGCCAGAGGAGGTGGAGCTGCTCATAGCCTCAACAACAGTGAAGGACAACCTACTGATGGGCTGCGACGCCAACGCCAGGCATTCTATATGGGGCAGCTCAGAAGATAATGAAAGAGGTGAGTCACTTTTTGATTTTCTGTTAACCACTAACCTATCAGTCTGTAACAAGGGTACGACCCCAACTTTTGTCTTTCCGAGTACGGAAACGTACAGGGGATGGGAAGAGGTACTAGATGTTACATTAAAAACAAACAATAATAACTTTAAGGTCGACAACTGGAGAGTTTCCAATCTGGAGTCACTTTACTTTTAAATTACTTTTAAATTCATTTTTTAATTGTTACTGAATATCAACTTACGTACTAGACAAAAATGATTAAATCTAACTTAAAATTAACAGGATACTTATTCTTATTTATTGGTCCTTATGCGGACGCCCTAAACTTAACTATATCTTATAATTATTGCCTTTCGGCCTAAACACTATTTACGAGCTAATCTTACATATGTATTCGTCGAGAAAATCAATTAAAACTCGGTACTATTATTAAGATTTTATATTTTTTATATAAAACAAACTACAAACTACCTATTCTACTTACTTAAACTACCTAACATATTCTAACTGTAATTAGGATTCTGAGCACTCGTTGCATTGCGCAACAAGTGATCAAAATCCCAATTGCTTTCCGAGCGCCTGACAGTCGTCAACGTACACACGCGCTACCCTGAGCTAACTGAAGCCTTACAGCGTCAATCTTCTCCCGGAAGCACTACCACAAGTTGACGAGCCCGGCCTCTCCCAGAAACGCCCTAGCTAACTTAATCTAACTTATAAACTGAGAGGATGTTACCTAGAGTAACGCACCGTCTTGGGAGGGCATGTCGAACCCTTCCCCCTCAAAAAGCCACCAAAATTCGGCAAATTGTTTTTCTGTATCGAATTTATCCCTCTCCGCTATTGCGGTACTAAAACGGAGGAGCTCATGAGCATTGGCGACGTCCTCGCCGCGGATGAGCCGCTTATCTCTCGCGCTGCGGAAGCGGTGGTATAATACCGGGATACCATCCCTCGTCTGTACCAGCCCATTTGCATCAATATGGATAAATGCCTCCGGCGGGATAAAGCCAGACCGGAGCGTAGCTCTATGTACATTTGATTGGGGTAGTAAGCCCCAAAGATCAGACTATTGTCGCTGGCCATCGCCCTTGCAACGTGCCTTCGAGTCACCTTAATGAGGAAATTGTCAATCCTATTCAACTGAGCCCCATCGTATAGGACCTTGTTGGGATAGTATTTCATATAATTGGATTCAGGCGTTCGGAACAACCGGAGACAGGTCCTAAGACATTGTCTCTCCAAAACCCGAATCTTTTCCATATAGCTGGGCGCTATGTTAAACCACAATGGACAACCATAAGCGATAATCGGCCTTATAAGGGCCACGTAGCAAATGACCTTCACTATGGAGTCAAGTTGACTGCTATGAAACAGTCTCCTTGTCAAAGCATAAGCCTTCTTGGCCCCAGCAAGACAAGCAACTATATGTCTATCGAAATATAGATACTGGTCAAGCCAGATACCCAGATATCTTACTACGCTTCTCACCGCCAATGGCTGCCCATTTTGTCCAATAATGGCCAATTTCTTCCAGTTTTTTCTGGTATCCCTAGAGCCCCCAGCTAATGGAGTTCTGAACAAGATTGTTTCCGTCTTCTGAAAGTTGATTTTCAACTTCCAGTCGTCGCAATATCGCTTAATTTGATCGAAGTCACGCTGCAAAAGGATATTAATGACCTCGATTTTAGGACCTGATCTGTATGCCACCAAATCATCGGCATACGCTATAGCATGTCTGAGTGAACCTACCAGATCACTCGTGTAAATGTTAAACAGGATCGGAGAATTGACCGCCCCCTGCTGTAAACCGTTTTTAATTTCAAAGACTCTGCTCGAAGTCACGTTGCCACATTTGACAACGAACTTCTTTCCCATAAGCATATTATAAATTACATATAGCAAAGGTTTGTGCATCCCCCGCCTGGTCAACTTGTAGAAAAGTCCCTCTAACCATACGGTGTCGAAAGCTTTCTCAAAATCAACCAGACAAGCACCCGTGCATTGGTTCTTGCATTTATTCCACTGAATGTCGGAAACCAGTTTCGACGCGGCATGAATAGTGTCATGCCTCGCCCTGAAACCAAACTGGTTGTCCGGAATTATGTTATTGTCCTCGACCCACTTTAACAGGGCTCTATTGACAACTTTTTCAAAGACCTTGCTAATATTCGGAAGCAAGCTAATTGACCGGAGATTGGCAGGGTTCGTCCTATCTTTACCTTTTTTCGGGATAGGGTGTACCACAGCTACCTTCCAATGCACCGGATAATGTGGATTATTCAGCGCATTGTTAAACAGCGTGGTGAAAATATCTACAGCCTCCAGAGGCAGGTGTCTCAATACGACGTTTGGGACACCATCCATCCCCGCCGACTTTTTATTCTTTAGTGACTCGAAGATGCACAGAAGATCATCCTTCGACACGAACAAGTGCGATGCATCTCGGCCATTGGCGACAACTGCATTAGCATGGTTTTCATCAGTGAACACGGTGAATCCGTTATTCTCAGATCGCCAATTCTCAAGTTCGATGCGCAGATCGAAGTGGCTTACCAGAGCCCTATTCTCAATGTCGTGGTTACGGCGAACAGGATTGTTCACCGTATACACGGGCTCGAAACAAGCGCCCAGCAAATCCACTTTCTTCTGTGGGTCCTCGACCACGAATCTGGAGTCACTCTCAGACCACAGATGGATTCTCTACGACATGAGTCTCGAAGTCAAGACCACAAAACCTTATAGAAACCCCAAAAGAGTTAATTGGACCAAGTTTGGCCAAGTCCTTCGGACAAAACTAAAAAATATACCTGAAACAAACACAGCTGCAATTAAAGAACTGGAGGTACAGGTAAAGACTTTTGAGAAGGCTATGGATGTAGCATACAAAGTCTCGTGCCCAGTTAAACGCAGTAAAAAAACGATTCCCCCATGGTGGAACGAAGATCTCTGCAGTCTTAGACAGATGACTAGAGCGATTTTCAACATCTGCCACAAACACAATTTTTGGCGGCCTTATAAGGACTGTCTAAGTCTATATAAGAAAGCCATAAAGGCATCCAAAAAGGAGGCCTGGATGGAGTACTGTCAGTCGATAGAAACCCTTAAGGACTCCGCTAGGCTAAGCAAAATGTTGTCCAAGGAACACTCCAACCCTTCTTTTCTGAAAAGACCAGACGGAGGATGGACAGAATCTCTAGCGGAGACGCTGGAACTACTTATAAACATTCACTTTCCCGGATGCAGTGATATTAGTACGCAACCCGAGAGGCCTCGGAAAGTACCTACAACCTGCTCCCAACAACAACATCACCTCAATAATTTCCGAGGAAAAGATTTCCTGGGCTATTAACAGCTTCTCCCCATATAAGTCTCCGGGGCCTGACGGCATTATGCCTGTCATGTTACAGAAAACGCAAAACCTATCAATACCTTGGTTAGTGTCGATCTTCCGAAGCTGTTTATTGCTAAACCACGTACCACACTCCTGGAGACGCGCCAGGGTGGTGTTTATACCGAAGGTGGGTAAACGCGGGCACGTATCGGCAAAGGACTTCAGACCTATCAGTCTAACCTCCTTTATACTCAAAACCATGGAGCGTGTCCTAGACATCCATATGCGAAGTTCTCTGCCAGAAACATCGCTTTCCAAATCACAGCACGCCTATCTCAAAGGCCGATCCACGGAAACGGCTCTCCATGAGGTAGTGCGAACTATCGAAAAATCCATACACTACAAAGAATACACCCTAGCCTCCTTCTTGGATATAGAGGGAGCCTTCAACAACGTACACACGGAAGCTATTCTTGAATCTCTGGTCGAACTGGGCATAGAGGAATCTATTAGGAAATGGATAGCTTCTATGCTCGGAACAAGAGTCATTCAGGCAACACTAGGCAACAGCCACTTAACCAAATGTGCCCATAGAGGAACGCCACAGGGTGGCGTCATTTCTCCGCTACTATGGCTAATGGTTATGAACAAAATTCTAGTAAAACTAGACAGGGAAAGGGCCAAAGCTGTCGCGTATGCGGATGACGTAGTGATACTAGTGTCAGGAAAGTTTTCCTCCGTGATAAGTGATATCATGGGGAATGCTCTAGACAAGGTAAGCACCTGGGCTACAAGGTGTGGCCTCGGCGTTAACCCGAGCAAAACCGAACTGATGCTGTTCACCACCAAAACCAAAATATCCGATTTTACCCTACCCCGCCTAAACGGTCAACCACTTACACTATCCTCCAGCGCTAAGTATCTGGGTATCGCGCTCGATCCTAAACTTAACTGGAAACATAACATTGAACACAGAGTGAGGAAGGCGTGTATTGCCTTCTATGCCTGTAGCAGAACCTTTGGAAAGAAGTGGGGACTTCAACCAAAGATGACCTTGTGGATGTACACAGCAGTAGTGCGTCCAATCCTCACCTATGGATGACTAGTATGGTGACCCGCGATGAGTAAAGGTTACAACCTCACATAACTGAAAAAATTGCATAGGCACCACGGGTGCACTGAGGTCGGCCCCAACTGACGCCCTCACTGTGCTCTTGCTCCTTTTGCCTCTTGACCTACACACAAAAGATACCGCACTATGTAGTGCGGTAAGACTCACAGGGAATCGAGGTGTTGGACTGCAAGGCCATACCGCCACAGCAGCATTCTGGACTTGCTACCAGAAGGCATGGTCACGTTTCCAACCGACTACATCACACCCACTCTAAACTTCACAAAAGGCTTCCAAGTAGCTTCCCTTCCAGAGCTTGTTGGAAGAGGGACGAAGGAGTGAAAGATTTCGACACGGTCATATACACCGACGGTTCTAAGATGAACTGTGGTGTGGGGGCCGGTGTCTACTCGGAATCACTAAAAATATCAATATCCCTTCGCCTGCGGGATTTTGCCAGCGTTTTCCAGGCGGAACTACTGGCTATCCGAGAGGCCTGCACGCAACTAGGGCGTGACACAGCGTACAAACAAAACATTGCTATCCTCATAGATAGCCAAGCCGCAATCAAAGCTATTGACTCGGCTACCATATCCTCCAAACTGGTGCAGGAGTGCCGGAACGAGCTTGTGCGACTGGGCGAACGTTTCAGTGTTACACTACTCTGGGTTCCAGGGCATAGTAACATAACAGGAAACGAGCGTGCAGATGAGCTGGCCAGGCAGGGCTCAGCTCTGGACGGCTCACTCGCTGCTAGGGTTCACATTCCGCTAGGTGCGGTCAAGACACAAATACACTCACAATTCCTGCAGAAAGCCAATCTTCAATGGAGAAGGTTAACTAACTGCATCATATCGAGGAAGATATGGTCTATTTATGACAAAGGAAGAACAGGGGATCTTCTAAACAGAACCCGCCCCGAAGTCTCCAGAATTACGGCGATAATCACCGGGCATTGGCCAATTGGAGACCATGCGGCCAAACTGGGTATCCCATTTAACACCCACTACCGAAGCTGCGGGAATGTAAACAAAAGAAAAACTCTCTTCCATTTCCTCTGCGAATGTCCGGCATTCTTCGACGACCTTAGCGCTATATCGAGCAAAGGGATACAAGATCTTATTCGTTTTCTCAACTCCACAGGTTGGATATAGCCACACATCAAATCTTTCACAACCACTACAACATAGGTCACACGAGTCGTGGTAACAAAAAGGCACAATAAGTGCTAATTGGGTTCAAGCCGAACCGCCACTTCTACCTACCTACCTACCCTACAAGCACTGGAAGAACAAAATTAATGCGGACAAGAGTCAAGCTATCTTTTTCACTAGAAAAAGAGAGATTTGTTTCCTGGCTGCAAATAGATTACGACTAATCGCTTGCGATATCCCTTGGGTTGACTCTGTCAAGTATTTAGGAATGTACATAGACAAAAAGTTAACCTTTGCCCTTCATATTGCGAATATTTGAAAAAATATCAAAATCACAATAAAAACGTTGTATCCACAGAGGTTCACTGCTAAGCAAGCATAATAAAATGACCATCTACAAGGTCATATTTCAGGCACTTATGATGTATGGTTGGCCAGTATGAGGAAAGTGCGCCAATGCTCACATCAAAAAGCTGCAAATCATGCAAAATAAAGTACTTAAAATGATTTTACGACATCCTTGGCACTTTTCAACAACGATATTGCATAAACAAGCCGGAATACTTTTTTTTTATTTGCTTATTTATTTATTTATCTATTAATATTTATATTTATTTATTTAACATATTATATACTAATGCTTTCAGTAGTTATTTTTCTTTCCTCACTGTCATATTAAGTAAGACATAAAATAATCAAAATATTTATATAAAAGTTTTTTGCTTCCATTATTTTTCCTTCAAAGCCAGATTTGTCGATAAAAGTCTTGATTTACTTGTCCACCTAAGGTTTGTTCTCTTCATTGCAAATAGCTTAAACATAAGTTTGCATGTAGCCATTGCCATACATACAGAACCTTTATCAGGTAAAAGAGATAATGTGGTTCCTTTTTTGGCAATCAAATCAGCAATAGAGTTCCCGGTGATATCCCAATCTCCCCCAAATTAAATCGATTTTGGGGAATAAAACATAATGTTTGATAATATGAGTGGGCGCACTGGCTCAGTGGCTCAGTGGTAAGTGTGTTGGACTACTAATGGAAAGGTCCCCGGTTTAAATCCCGCCGGAGCCAAGTAGCAGCCAGAGTTTTTGTTTTCCACTGCCACACCTCTTGCGAACGTCTGACAAATATTCAGGGCCATTAACTGGAGCGTAAGAGGCATAAAATAATGGATATATTCAAAAGTTTTTTTTGATGTTTAGTTTATGTTCGGAAATTGTCTTGCGTTCGACTGGTCTAATACAACCATTTGCCCAACACTGCCCAAAAGCAAACTCAACAATCAACCAATGAACTCCTACAGTTGTACGCTGCTGAAATTTTGTTTCTAAAAATGTCTCCGCTGTTAGTTTACTAAATGTGATTGGAATCTGTAGCATTTAGCAACCAGGATAAATTCTATTAATAGATAGTATTGCGATACCGAAGTTAAGTTTTCATTTATAAGGTACTAGCGGATGCTTCCCGAAGTTACACGGGTCTTTGTTTTTTTTTGTAGAACCCCGTATAACTAGAACTTCCGATATAAAAATTTTCCTTTTTGTACACGAAATTTTTTTGCGAGGTGGAACGAAGATCTCTGCAGTCTTAGACAGATGACTAGAGCGATTTTCAACATCTGCCACAAACACAATTTTTGGCGGCCTTATAAGGACTGTCTAAGTCTATATAAGAAAGCCATAAAGGCATCCAAAAAGGAGGCCTGGATGGAGTACTGTCAGTCGATAGAAACCCTTAAGGACTCCGCTAGGCTAAGCAAAATGTTGTCCAAGGAACACTCCAACCCTTCTTTTCTGAAAAGACCAGACGGAGGATGGACAGAATCTCTAGCGGAGACGCTGGAACTACTTATAAACACTCACTTTCCCGGATGCAGTGATATTAGTACGCAACCTGAGAGGCCTCGGAAAGTACCTACAACCTGCTCCCAACAACAACATCACCTCAATAATTTCCGAGGAAAATATTTCCTGGGCTATTAACAGCTTCTCCCCATATAAGTCTCCGGGGCCTGACGGCATTATGCCTGTCATGTTACAGAAAACGCAAAACCTATCAATATCAAAAAAATCATTTATCTGCTTTGATTATTTTCTTTAGTCTTGATATAAATAAAGAAAGTATTTAACAAAATACTCTTTTCAAATTAAATCTCACGAAATGTTAGTCTATTTTGTGGCAAAAGTGAAAAAAAATTCCGTCAGTTTTCAGAATTCACTTTGAAAACTGAAAATAATAACAACAAAAAAAATAGCTCTTCATCAGAATCGCAATTGCTTTGATTATTTTCTTGAGTTTTGAATATAAGTTTCAAAATACTTAAAAAGTGTAGGTACTGTGCGTTCTCTTAATCGATTAATTGCGTTTCAAACGGAATTTAATACGATTTTTCGTTGATCTTGGCGGAATTTAAAAAAAAAATTGCAATCAAAAATCACACGTTGCTTAAAAATAATAATAAACGAAATTATTCGTTTTGTTCTCTGTTCACAATGCTGTTTGTATTACTATGAAAAATATGCTACAAATCTCTTATTGACATATGTACGAAACGTTGCAGTAGGTTCTCCCAGTGGAGGAAAGAGTTTTTCTAGTAAAATAATGAATGGAAAATAGACAAGCACAACGAAAAGAGGAGTCTGATGATCGGTTGTGGCAAGCCGAACAATAGCGCTGTAGCTCCCAGTTCACAAGGAATTGTTTTTAATTCAAACATTTAAAATAAAAATAAAACATATTTTCCCTGGTATATTAACTCTGAAATGCGTAAAATAAAGCTGTTAATGTTCATGAAAGGCATACTTCAAAGGAGGTCTTCCTATTTCGCAAATCGCAATAAAATCACTGTTTCTCCTATTTTGATAGACAGAATCTGTTTTAGAAAAGGTCTCAATTACTTTCCATCTATTTGTCAATTTCGAACTTCTGCCACATCGAAAACTGACATTAATCATCTTAAGTTACATTTACGCCCATTTTCTATCTTCATTTTGTGTATTAAACAATCAAATAACTTTCCACAAGTTTCATTTAAATAAATATTAATAAAATTAATTCAAATTGTCTAAAATTATTATATTCAAATTTTATATGGAAACACCTAAGTTCTCATTTAATTAAATACCATTTTAAAATTATTTAATTTTTAATTGGCATAATTAAATACAGAAAATATGAGAAAAACAAATTTAATTCAAATTTTAATATCACAATCAATTGAATTTGATGTTTTTAGTTTATAAAATACTGTGGAATGAATAAGGTGATAGGAAAACGAAAGACGTATTTTAAAGTTTGCTTATAGGTGATGTTCCACTTTCATCTTATTAAGGAAAATCGTTGCCAAAAATCTAATTATCTGTTTTGCATTGAATTCACATTCAGAATCATTCGGATATAAACTCGTGTACCCAAAAGAATTAGCAAACAACTTGATGTTTTAAAATAAACCGATTTATACAATGCAATGCAAGCAAAACGTTTAAAAAAAAATAAAAATATTTTAATGTCAATGGCGCTAATTATTTCATCGAACTGTCCATTTGCTTCAGCCAACTTTGGACAAGATATGTTTAATGCATATTTTCTGCAATCAAATATAAGTAAGAAACATATTTGTATTTTTAAATTGCTTACTATGTTTCTTTTATAAATAAAAATTTGTTTTTTTCCGGATAATTGTTCGAATGCTTTGCATACGTGATCATCTGTAAAATCATATGTGTCTAAATATAGGCAACATCGCCATAGGTAGGTCGCTCACCGGTGACGCATTTGCACGCATGTGTAATTGATTTACACGAGAGTGGTGCATAATGCTAGTGTTTGTTTAAAATACACTTTCTGCATGGGCATCAGCTGCTGTTATGCAGTTTTGATGAAAAATGGTTTTCTGTTCTTTGGAAATAGATTTTTATATTTTGCGGAGTTAATAGTTTTTTTTTTAAACTTTAAGATGAAAATTATTTTATTTCTGGACCACTTCCAATTATATTTTTCTTTCGTAAACACTCCTGGCGTGGATTTATAAATGTTATGAATTTCTTAAGAGCCGCCATAATATTTACGCTACATTCGCCTAACACTTTCTATATTTACTTCTGCGTTGAATGAATTAATAAAAAAATATTAGATGTGTTTTCTTACTTTCCAATGAACAGAATTGAACTTAAATGCTATACAAAATGAATATAATCTTTGTTAAAAAAGGTGTGTCTAAATCAACAAAAAAAGGTGTGATCGCTTGACTTTGAAATT
Organism: Portevinia maculata; assembly: GCA_949715645.1. Lineage (NCBI taxonomy): Eukaryota > Metazoa > Arthropoda > Insecta > Diptera > Syrphidae > Portevinia > Portevinia maculata. The sequence goes on from OX454526.1 coordinate 89,291,913, forward strand.
AATTGGTCTATGAAAATTGCCTACGCATATGTAAGATTCCTATTTCCTTTCAGTAAGTAAGGAAGTCTTTTTTTGACATTCTAAGGTCGATGTTTTGGCTGTAATTCTGATCAAATAACATAAACATCAAATTTAACTCTATTAGAATATTGAATTTTGCTCTATGAAAAGGTAATTATGTTGAAACCTTGGTATTCATCGGGTATTAATCGCGGCAAATTGGAATATTTTAGGGGGAAACCAAATATTCGAAAAATGAATGTAAGATAATTCTTCATTGTAGACGAATATATTTAGACAGTTAAGTTGTATTATGTAAGGTTAGGAAGGTGGTTGGCCCCATGTGAAATCTTGAATGCAGATGCCAAAAAGGCCGAATGTGACATGCGATTGAATCATTAGGATCTGGATCTTCTTCCTTCAGGATTAAGGGCATCACAACCCTCTAACTTTCCTGCATCCCTATTGGTGCTTCTGTAGGATTGCCCGGTTATGACCTCAATAAACATCGGAGGACTTTCTGGTTTCGGATCACTTCATCAATTAGCCAATCAAATGCTATTTTTGTTGCATTTGTGTAAGGGTTCAGGAGTTTTTAGGCCTACCTCTCCTACGATGTAACATATACAAGTCCACACTGATCCTAATTTTATGTCTGTAAAATATGATGTTATGCTTTAACATGTCTTGCATAGTAGGTGTCACATTTTTGATTTTGTCTGAATGTGACGGCATTATTTTTTTAAACTGACCAAAAGCATTGGGGATGATATTTCCAGTTGAAGGCAACAAAAGGGACAAGACGTTGTGATTAAGAACGCATGAACGGTTTGAATTTGTTAAAATTACTTTTGATCTTGATATGTCTTTTTGAAGTAAATTTATTTACAAAATTTCATGAAAAACGGAAAAAAATATAAAAATTTATTTTGTTCTTTATTTTTGTAAAATTCACAACTTTTTAAAAATCAGGTGACCCGTTTTTGAGGTATTGTTGTGTTTCAAAAGTACCGTTGTTTCAGTCTTGTGGTAAAAACGGAGTAAGCAACTTTCTTGATTTTAATCCAAGTATTGCAAACACCATATTTGAAAAATGGGTAAGTTTTTAAAAAATTTAGAAACCTTTTTATGAATTAAAAGTTTAAAAAATTTTTTTCGAGAACACTGGTATTCAAATTTATAAAAGTACGGATATTTGCTGGCAGATGACCTCGCCAAAAAAGGAACCGCATTACCTATTTTACCTTATAAAGGTCTTCAATTTATACATATCGCTAGGTACTTGTAAACTTATGTTTAAGCTATCCGCAGTCGAGACTACAAACCTCAGGTGAACAGATAGTAACACATGTCTTGCGACTAAGCATATCTGGCCAAAGCTTGATCTGCGACGCTCTATGGGTTTGACCTCACTTAACCGACTTAACTATGGCTCTGCTATAGGTGTCATTTCAGGATACTGTCAAATAGGCAAGCACGCATCAAGGCTTGGCGTATATTCAAATGACTTCTGTAGAAGCTCCAGAGACAGGGAGGAGGCGGAGACTACACTTTACCTTCTCTGTACATGTCCTGCACTCTCCCATAAAATAAATCTCTATCTAGGAGCCTTCTTCCTTAATGAACTCAGTGGCTTTGCAACACAGATGTTAGAAGTCTATCACGCTTCATTAGAAGCTCCAAATGGTTTAGCGAGTAGAGGGCGAAACTCCTCTGATCCACGTGGCATCACAACTGACCTCACTGGTTTAAGTGTGTTGATTATTAGCTGACAGCCACCTTAACAGCAGGTGGCAATGGTGCGATGGTAGTGTATTCACTAAGTGATTGGCAGGTCGTGCGTTCGAATCCCGACCAGGGCCATGATTTTTATAAATTGAATACACACAACAAAAACTGATCTCCCTAAAGCAATTTAGGCGCCACCTGTTGAGAAAAAAAATCCAATCGCACCAAACTTCTTTCCTATCCTTCTATTCTTTCAGTAAGTAGCACCCAAAAATAGGCAATGAATTGCTGGGAGCTACTTGCGCAACAAAATAAAAATGCCTTCGCTGTGGTTTTACCAATATAAGGGTACTGTGTCACTACAGAAAAGAAATCCCTTTAGCGCACGCAAATTATAAAAAAAAAAACCTAACCGATATTTGCTTAAATATTTATTTATTTTTAAAAGACATTACCAGTTTTTTTTTAGGCATTAACGGCCCATATAGGGCATTAAACCTAGCTTCTCTAACTATTTGCTTGTGCGAAATGGAAGGGACCTACAATTTTTATAGCCGAATCCGAACGGCAAATTTGATAGGCTTCTCATTACAATTGATACTCCTAGATGTTTGTCAGACGTTTGGAAGAGGAAGGGAGTGGGAAAACTTTTAGATGTAAAATGGCGCGACGTGATTTGAACCTGAAACCTTTAGATCAGTGATCCAGCACAATAATCTCTGTGCCAATGCGCCTTAAAATGTTTTTCGAAATCTAATTAAATCTGAGTATTAAAAACTTCAAAAGTGATCAAAAACATCATAGCCGTTTTTAAGAAAAGTGACGTTTTTGTAAAAATTTTAGAAACTGTTACAAAACAAAATTATTTAAAAATTATGAAATTTTTTTTCAAAAATCTTACTAAGATTTGTTTTTAATGTTAATAGCAGCTTATTTTTCAAACTTTTTTGAAATCGCTTTTTCGGTTTTCAGATATTTCAGGTTGTCTAAAGTACCGTTAATCGAGTCTTTTGCGATAAACATAGTGAACCATCTTCTTACACTTACCATAAGAATTTAAAACATCAAAACTGATGAAATCCTTAGAGCCGTTTATGAGCAAAGTGAAATTTACAAAAAAAAAATTTGTTCAAATGAATAAAATATTTTTTTTTTTGAAATATTTCGGTATCTGAATATGCATATTTGTTGAAAACGGTAGAATAAGTTCGTGTGTTTTCTTTTTTAGAAATATCGACCCGTTTCGAGATATAAGCATTTTTGAAAAGAACCGTTCTTCTTCTTCCTTAATGGCGGCAGGGCTTTGATCAGGATTAAAGGGATCATAACCCTCCTACTTAAATGCATACCTACATATACCGGTACGCCTGTGAGGTTCGCCGTACGGTACTTTTGTTAAATTATTTGACCATTGTAGCAAAAAACTGAGTACCCCATTTTCTTCCGCGCACCTCAATTATTTTATACTTCAAAAAGGATCCAAATAGTTGAAGCCGTTTTTTTAGAAAGTCGGTGTTGAAAAAATCTGTCGAATGGTAGGTACCTAACGGTATTTAACCTGATAGAATAAAAAAATTGCCGCGAGATATAAGCAAAACCGTTGCAATATCCTTCTCTTAAGTATAATAAATTATACGAGAAAGTTAAAAGATATAGCAATTTCTTCGACTCACCATCTGAAAAGATTACCTACCTGTGGGCTACCTCTTCAATTGCCAGCACTTTGTCAGTTGAGAAAAAACAACAGAAATGTGAAAAGCAATATGTCGACTTGATATGGGCTTTTAAAATACTATCAGTACAGAGAATAAAAGAAGAACTAATTTTGTTAACCGCTGCATCTTAATAAATATCATTTCTAAAACATAAACGGGGTCGCTACATGGAACTTATAAAATTCCCATGGAAATATCCATCTTTTAGAAAGTTTGATAATCCGTGTAGCTTTTATTGAGTCACGTTGTTGTATAACTTTAATTGAAGACACAGATTGAACAAGTTTGGACACATTTATTTTCTTTCTTAAAAAAATTGATGCTTGCCATGAAAAGTTTGAGTTTTAATTCTATTGGAATAATTTCTATTTTTATAAAAAAATCAATTTCTTTCGACAAATCGTTCAAGCCATAACAGCTTTAAAGACCAATTCAAGAAAAACTCGCAGACACAATCCAGCCGACTATCATGTTATCTACTTTTAAAACGTTTGCTGAATTTGGCTAAGTATTTATTTTTATTTCTATGCAAATTTTCAGGTTAAAATCTGCATTACTCATTCTTTTGTCATTTGCTTATGTACTCGTAGATTCCCTTGCACCGACTTGGATTCATTAAAAATCTTATAATAGCGTAGCCTATACAAATTTATTTTGCTTCTTCGTTTTCTAAACATTTTTGAGAAAAGTCCTTCGATCGGGACAAATTATCGGCAGCTAACACTTGCTCCAATAATTTCCTGCACAGAATGTTAGCTCAATTTTTGAATTAAAAACGAAAAATACAAAATTTTAAATATTCACGAATCACCTGCTCCTGCCGATTATAAAAATGCACATTATCAAGGCGAATCGTCGAATTTATAAGAGGTATTCATTATTGAATTTATTGCATAAAATGCATATACGGACACTAATACTATTTGAACTTTTACTTGGTTTTGTTTATAAATCCACTCAGTTTTTTACAAATTACATTGACATTGACGTTGTGATAAAATTACAAAACACAAACTTCTCATTGAATTAATGCGTAAAAGTGTTTTTTTTTTTTGCAAATGAGGGCCAATACAAAGAAAACGTAACCTACTTACCTAGCACTTTCTTTCCGTTCGAAGGTGCTGTACCTCCATCGAATCCTGAGTCGTTGCTGCAGGTGCTCATCCGAATTATGGCATCCTTGGGACACAGCTCGTCTTCATACTCATCCGATGTTGTGCATTCACTTTCGCTGTCGGTCTCCTCGCTGCTGCTGTTTGAGGACTCTTCGTAGGGGACTTTTTCGCGTTTCCATAATGGCCGTGGTGTGGCAACCAAAGGATACCGTGGAGCTTCCTCCTTTACGTAGCACTTTTTTTTTGTGTCAATTTTTATCTTTTTATTTGGGTCGAACGCTTGTTCTTTGGCTTTTTTCTTCAATTGCTTGTTTTTCTTTTTCATGCTTGCACTTAAACTACTACCGTTCTCGCTATATGAATCGCCAGAACTGTCGGTCTCCTCATCTGAGGAGGGCATGTAGTCCTCTAAATCAGCATCTACGTCTAGAAGACACCGTGCCAAATTCGAAATTTTCGCGAACTTTGATAAATTATTGCCGCCGCTACCGACAACATTGCATTCAGTAGTTGTTTTGGACGACGAGGAAGGTGCAGTTGAGGCAGCCGCATCAGTTGGTGTTGTTGGCGAGTTCTTTGTTATTGTTGTTGCAGCCGCCGTCGTCGATACCTGTGCTGTTGATGCATCTGCTGTGGGTTTTGGTGTCGACGGCGGCGACAGTAGCGACGTAACGACACTTTGGGCTTCTGGTGTCGCCGGTGTCATTGGTTTCGTTGATGACGGCACTGGTGACAGTTCGAGTGATAGTGACGTTGCGTATCGTTTGCTTGTCTTGGGACTGTCTGCTGAGGATTTTTGCTCATTGTCCGGTTTATAATCACACGTTGCTGGTTTGACATTTCCGGTTTTTCCAGATGGAACATCATTCTCTGCGATCGTAAGCTGTTCAGATGATTTTGCAATGGAGCTAGTAGGCGTTAATGGCTTTTTCAGTTTCAGTTCCTGCTTGGGTGTCTGTGGCTCGTTTGTCTTCGTAGTAATGTCTGGAATTTTCTTCCATTTGTTTTCTTCAATTGTTGAGTTGACGCCCGCTGGACTTGTGTTTTCATTTATAATACTTTGCTTGATCACAGTGGTGTTGTCACATTTGACAGTTTTCTTTTTCTCAGGTGACTTGGCGCCGTTGCTAGAATTTATTTTCGGCGAGGGAATAATTTTTTCGTTTGTCGCGGGCACAGATACAGTTGGTTTTGTTTTAGGTTTAGAATTTGAATCGGCCGCTTCCTCTTTGGCATCGTTTTTAGGACTGGTTTTCTTTTTCGACACAAGCTTTGGCAGATTTTTGCTTTTCGGTGAGTCTTGGGTTTTGATTGCGGTTTTCTTTGCAGTAGTTGGCGTTGTGTCGTCATTCTTTGCTAATTTAGTTATATCTAAAGACTGAGGTTTGGTGATTAGTTTCCTGGGTGAAGTGGGTTGTTGATCTTCCGTCTTTGTTGACTCAGTCATTAATGCAGGTAGTATGTCTTTGGCTAAGGGTTGAATAATGTTGGTTGGAGTCGGTGGCCTTTCCAGCTCATAAATTAATGGATCCATTTTATCTTGAACTTTTTTACGTTTATTCATGTACAGAGATTCCCTTGTTTCTATTTGGGACCAGAAGTCTTCACTACTCTCCGATTTTTTAACATATGGTGTTACTTCCTTTGTCTCAGGTTCTTTCTCCCTACCGCTCTGCATAAACTCGTTTGTGTTGATTTGAGACCAAAAATCTACACCACTTTCAGATTTCTCAATCTTCTTGATAAGTTTTGGGGTTTCTGCCTGTGTATTCCTCTGCAGAGATTCTCTTGTGTCTATTTCTGACCAGAAATCTACATCACTTTCTGATATTTCAATCTCTTTAGTTGGCTTTAGTGTTTCAACTTTTGTTTCGGGTGCTGCCTTCTTATTCCTCTGCAGAGATTCTCTTGTATTTATTTCTGACCAGAAATCAACCGCACTTTCAGAGTTCTTAATCTCTTTGGTTGGCTTTGGTATTTCTACCTTTAATTCAGATGCTGCAAGCTCATTCCTTCGCAAGGATTCTCTTGTGTTTATTTCTGACCAGAAATCAATTCCACTTTCAGATTTCTCGATCTTCTTGGTGACCTCAGGTGTTTGTTTCTTTGTTTTAAGTTCTGCTTGCTTGATTATTTCAACAAGCTGTTTGTCTAGAGATGCAGGCTTAACCACATCCTTTTCAGTGCTAAGTTGCTCTTCTTTCATATCAGGCTGTTTTTCTATTGGGGATTTTATCACATCTTTTTCGAAAAGGGGCTTTGTTACGGTCACCGTTCTTTTGGATTTTTCAAGTTTAGGAGTCTCTTTCAGTTCATTGTCTTCAAGCTTAAGTTTAGCTGCAGCCTTTTCTTCGACTCTCTTTGACTTCACACTTTTGACTCTCTTCTTTGGGAGTTTAAAAATCTTGTGCTCTTCGATGTCTTCAATGCTGAATGTGAACTTTGGCAAAGTGGGACTGGTTACGCTACCGATTTCTTCATCAATCGTCTGCTTTATGACAGGGGTCAGCGGTGGGTTGTCAATGTCGACATTTGCTGTAATCTTGTGCCGAATTTTTTTTACCTTTTTAGACTTTCTACTCTTGCGAGAATCCTCCAGGCTAGCATTGCGTTCCAAATGAATTACCTGAAACGAGCCGGATTGCGATCTCTGCAGTTCATTAAGAATCTCCATCTCTTGCTCTTGGATAAGTGAGGCGCGACGTCTGAGAACGCCGGCATTCAAATCATCATCGATTTTATCCGACGAAATATCCTCACAAATATCATGAAAAGTGGGAACTTGTGGGATACTCAAACGCCGTACAGTATTTGTAATGGGATCAACTTCAATTATCAGTTCACTTAGAGAAATTTCGCTAGTTTGCGACTTTTCCATGTCGGTGAAGGTTAGTTTCTTCCCTTCCTCCTTTGCTTTATTAAGAACGTAAGATCTTTCCAAGGAATCATTTATTTCCATTGCAGGTTCAGGAGAAGTAAATATTTCCTCATCCGAATTTTCAGAATTCTTCATTGAGCCGTCGTCATTCTTTGATCCATCGTCTTTCTTTGATCCATCTCTACTGCGAGGACGCATTATCGAAAGTCTGACAACAGTTCGATTTCGTTTAATTGTTGATCTAGCATGGCGTCCCGCATCGGATCCATCAACTCTGGGCATGAATGGCGAATTGGTGTCCACAACGCTACTAATTGTATCACTTTCAGATGTATTAGCGACTTGCACCTCCTCAATTGCTGCGGGTTTTTCTTCGTCATCCTTTCTATCATCCATGTGATGATGTCGTCCATAGCGAGATGATGCTGAAACATCTATGTCGGCTGTGTTGATGGTCTTGGGCCGCGAAGGACGTGTAGAAATATATGCCGTTGAGAGAGATGGCGAGTATGTGGATATTTTCGGAGATTGTATCCGTGTTAGGGGAATAAAATTGCCTCGAGATGCTAGCGGCGATTCTGTAATTGTCGAAAGCTTAGGGTGGTATCTCGACACCGATGATGTATACTGACTAGTTCTCGGGGTAGGTGGAAGGACGTAAGTTCCAGAATACGATCGATTGTAAGAAGACGAGTAGGGGGCATAAGGGCTCGACGAAGATGAACCGTACAAGGGAGTACTGTAGTACGGCGAATACGAACCGCCTCCACTGTAATAAGAATATCCCGGATCCGTATATAAAGGCATTTTGTATATCGAAATGGATTATCTATAAATGTTTGTACTTAACTAGCACTTGTTTTTCTTCACTGCGAATTTTATTAATTGTATTTTATTTCTGACAACACAAACGGATCAGCAGCACACATATTTTCCAAACACATAAATAGCCCCAACACTGCATATATTTAGCGGACCGAATTTATTTTCAGAGACTTGCCTGTGTTTTCTTGTCGAAATTATGTAATCTGATTTATTTGTTGTCTTATCAAAAAAAAAAACAGAGATGCTTTCACGTCTTTGAATTAAATTTATCCCGAGGAAAGTTGCAGGTACCCGTCAACCAATTACAAAAAAACAAAAACGTAGACTATAGCAATTGAACTTATACACACTTCAACACGAGAAGTACTTTTCAACTCGGTGGAGCTTTTATATTTACGTATCCAGCAGGCACTATAGCTAGTGGCAATTAATTTTAAAATTAAAAAAAAAAATCTCAGACTATAAATTCAAAAAATGTGTGCAACCGTTTTCACGCAAACTTCAGATTGAACTGAACATTTACTCTTTTATGTTAAATTCCCCAAAGACTTCTGACCTGTGTGTGAATCTTCGTCGCTGGCAGACTCTTCTCAGAGTTTATACGAAAAATGATTGAAAAATTTGAAAAATTCTCCCCAACGAGGCGTTCGAGCAAATTTTTCAAACGGTTCTGCACAAAATATCATGGTGAGATCATGGTCTTTAAATGTTTCCCTCTCTTTTTTTGGGAGAAGACAAAAATTCACCACCAGACACGATCAACTTAATTTTTGGTTAAAGAGAAACGCATACAATGGGCAGCATTTAAGGCTTCCTCATTTCTTCTCTTCCTCAATCCATGTAGTACATACACGGACATGGCATATAGTAAAATCAAAAATAAATCCCCCCTCGTACAGAATGCTGTTGGATAGACAGTTTTTGACGTCAGTAAGAAATGGCGCAATCTGGACGAATTAATTCGTGAATATAATGATTATTTCGAAATAAATTTCAAGCATTTGTCAATTCACAAAGTGACGTTTGTTTTTGATTTCAAAAACTTCTCATAAAATAATGTAGTAATTTTTTTAATTTTGCATTTGTATGACAGACAAAGTGTTGAGTGAATTTTCAATAAAGCTGACCACTTTATTAGGAGAGAAGAGATACTGGCCTAGCTTAACCCGTGACTATCCTAAAATGTTGTTGGTTTGTTCTACAATTAATACTTTTGTGAACAGAATGCGCGTGGAGCCAAAATGTACGACGCAATTTGAGTTGCCTATGCAAATGAGTTATCGTTCCTTATGCGGAGCATTACGTCAAAGAACGGCATGACATTTTACTCACCGTCATCTAGGATGAATCAACGAATAAAAAACCGATATTATTTTTTCAGAGCAGGTGTTCATTTTGGTTTTATGACGGATTGGTTTTTAAATCTAGGTCAGGTTACCTGAAATAAAAATATTTTAAATTTGTTTGCCAATTTATGCGAAGTGGGACAAGTTTATGGTCAGACGAAGTGTATTATTGTATTGTATTTTAATTGGGTTTATCCGAAGACGACAAACAGTTAGACCAAGTGCTCGTTTGTACCATAACCCAGCTGCCGTTCGTGAATTTTTAGCGATTTCTATTCACTTTAAGATCACAAAACCTGCTTGTAGCTATAGCAAAGAAAGTAGATACGCGAGCTTGATCTCAATCATCTCATCTTCATTGAATAAGTGTTTGCATAAAATAGTCAACATGTTTGTGGAAAAAGCCTGACATTCCCAAATTTTTGAAATCCGCCCACAGACACGCCCACAAACTCAAAAAAACTAAATTTTGGAAAAAATCAAATTTTGAGCTAGAAAGCTGAAATTTTTTATATATGATCTATGACTCCTAAAACTGCTCGGGATATACAATTTTCAAAATCCGCCCACAAAAAAATAAAACAATTTTATTGAAAAACCAAAATTTGAGCTAGGGCGCTGAAATTTTTAATATATACTCTCTAGAGGCCGTTTAAGATCATGTATAAATATTTTCAAAATCCGCCCACTGACACGCCCACAAATAAATAAAACATTTTTTTTGAAAATCCAAAGTTTGAGCTAGGGAGCTGAAATTTATAATATATACTCTCTATGGGCCCTTTATGCTCAAGTGTAAATATTTTCAAAATCCGCCCACTGGCACGCCCACAATTATTTTTTTTTTTTTTTGAAAATTCAAAGTGAGCTAGGGAGCTGAAATTTATAATATATACTCTCTAGGGGCCCTTTATGCTCATGTGTTAATTTTTTTTAAATCCGCCTACTGACACGCCCACAATTAAATAAAACAATTTTATTGAAACACCCAAGTTTGAGCTAGGGAGCGTTTTTTTTTGATGAAATCCTTTAAATGTTATATAACAAAATATGTAGAGCGTTCTTAACAATTCAACCATACTTAGACTTTTGTCACGCCCACTTATGAGGGATAGGAATAAGAATAGGGTATCCAACAGTTCGCCCAAGCGGACTGTAGCCCGTCCCTATGTTTACTTTGATAAAGAGTATCATGCCAATACTCGGTATGCTGGAGACGTACAAATTCATTAAAATCACAGACGAGCGCCCTATGCGATTGTTTTGGGTTGACGATTGGGTTTTTGTTTGCGTATAGGGGTCCGGTCTTTCATTAACCTGGACACCTGTGTCGGCAAGAACCCATTGCTACAGATCTACAGCTTCGTAACCTATTCAGCTTTACGACGACCTTCTCCAACATTTTGGAGGTGATGATAGCGATCGAACAAGCTTCAACAGCGGCTTGGCTGTTTGAGAAGATGCATAAGCTACCACTTTTCACACCTCTCATTAAAAGGATATTATAAAAAAATTGTAGCCAATACTGATATTTATTTAAATAACAAGATCGTATCCAAAGTGCTGTGTGAATATCTCAGGCCGTTCTGCAACACAGTTACCGGCACGAACCGGTGTGATTCTGATCCCGCACTTTAAAGTTATAGACCAACTTTTCAAACTGAAGCAAGTCCTGGAAAAGGTCAAGAAATTTTCAGTCGAAACTCACAATCTTTTCATCGAGTTAAGGCCGATGATAGCATTCATCAGGCTTTTATGGCGACTAATGAACAAGCGAAATTCTATCTAGTCTTGAATTTAATGAGGACAAGACCAAGTACAAGCTATCAACAAACATCTCTCCACCGCCCTGGACACAACCTCCCTGTTGATAGCAATAAAATTGAGGTAGTTAAGGAGTTTTTCTAGAACGGAGTACATATTTAGTAGTAGATATTTAGATGTGCGTGCGAGGAGGGCTGTTCCAAGAAGTGGATGAATTTCGAGCAACTTAATCACGCGAATGGAAAATAATGCTACAGCCAAGATGGTCTTTGACACCCGACTCTGATGTTTGAGAACGAAAGGAAAACCAAACGTCCTTGTTAACGACCAAGCAATCGCAGATGCCAGATCTCTTGGTCTTGACAATTGGACGCAGCAGGCCGCGATCGCACAGAAAGGAACGCTGCAGTGTCTCCGGCAGACAGTTTCTACGGGTCGTGAGCCCGTGAAGTACTGATATTTAATTTTAAGTAAGGACATTTTTTATTATAATGGTCTTTACAATTCGATTGAAAATATTAAATACATTGCATCATATTTTAAGATATAAACAGGTTTTTTTAACACAGTACTAAATTCGGTCAGTTATATCTGTTCAACCAATTGTCCGATTGAAAACTGTCAGCTCCATTTGCATTCAGTTGTCTTTGCAATTTTTTTCGTAATTAATTTAATCGTCAGTAACATTACCAAATTTTATAAATTGGGTTTAAAAATTGCGGTTCTGTGCGCCAAGCTTGAATACTTGTACCATACAACACCTGTGTATACCCTATTCTAAGGGTATATTAATTTTGACGCATAGTTTGTAACATACCTTAATATTGCCCGTAGACCCCTAAAAGTTACTATATTTATGATCAGCATCGATAGTAATGTCGATCTAGCCATGTCCGTCCGTCCGTCCGTCCGTCCGTCCGTCTGTAGCCAAAAATTAGGCCTTTAAACTGGACCTAGAGAGTTGAAATTTTAACCATATACTCTCTAGGGTCCCGAAATAATCAAGTTTACGAATTTTTGAAATCCGCCCACAGACACGCCCACAAACTCAAAAAAACCAAATTTTGGAAAAAATCGAATTTTGAGCTAGAAAGCTGAAATTTTTTATATATGATCTATGACTCCTAAAACTGCTCGGGATAAAAAAATTTCAAAATCCGCCCACTGACACGCCCACAAATAAATAAAATAATTTTTTTATACCCTATTCTAAGGGTATATTAATTTTTGAAAATCCAAAGTTTCAGCTAGGGAGCTGAAATTTATAGTATATACTCTCTATGGGCCCTTTATGCTCATGTGTAAATATTTTCAAAATCCGCCCACTGACACGCCCACAATTAATTTTTTTTTTTTGAAAATTCAAAGTTTGAGCTAGGGAGCTGAAATTTATAATATATACTCTCTAGGGGCCCTTTATTCTCATGTGTTAATTTTTTTTAAATCCGCCTACTGACACGCCCACAATTAAATAAAACAATTTTATTGAAACACCCAAGTTTGAGCTAGGGAGCGTTTTTTTTTTGATAAAATCCTTTAAATGTTATATAACAAAATATGTAGAGCGTTCTTAACAATTCAACCATACTTAGACTTTTGTCACGCCCACTTATGAGGGATAGGAATAAGAATAGGGTATCCAACAGTTCGCCCAAGCGGACTGTAGCCCGTCCCTATGTTTTCTATTAAAAAGGATTTTTGCAAAGATATATTTTTGAGCAGCAAATACTGCAATTAATTTATTTGGCATTAGGTTATTTCACCAAGAGATCCATGAAAACCCAAAAGGACTTTAAAACGTATAATATATTTTTCTAAAATGTTTTTGGAAGCCACGCAGGATTAATGTGTTGAATGTTATTTTACCAAGAGGTCCTTGGAACCCCAAAAAGGTCCATAAATCCCCCAAAATATTGATTGTTTGTATCAAAATGCCGTTGGAAACCGCTTCAGTTTCAAAGGTGTTTGCCACGGCTACAGACCTGCCGTGCTAGAAGCAAAAAGCCACAAGCCCTATTTTTGGTAAAGGGTTTTGTACTGCGATCTTGGAAAAAATGTTTTTCGATCAAAACTTTTGCATTTCTATCTCTAAAGAACCGTGGGAAATTTCAGTTTAAAGTTGTTCGCAAGGGACATAAGCATGGCTTATCTGTCAAAATCATCCTGCTCATTTGTGGTCATATTCATCAACTGGTCATACGAGATATGCTGATTAGATTGTATGAGAGCTTACATGAACATATTTGCCCGAATTTTGTCAAATATTACCAAAGATTGGCCACTTGGCTTCAATCTAATAAAAACTTAAGTATATCAAGCTACTCTATGGCCTAATTGTACCGTAACTACTGATATTTTATTATAAACGTGTTAAATTATACTTCAACTACAACAATAAAAATTGCAAAAATGGGGTGACAGTCGCAAAAAGAGCAACAGAAGTCGCATATCGATAATTCTTGGTCATTCATTTTTTTTGTTTTTTTTTTTTGCAAAAAAAAATAGAGTAAGTTGAGAAAGAGTTTGGGGGTATTAATGGTTTTTTACTGATCTCAAAAAGTGAGTTACTACTGAGTTAAAGAAAAAACACCTCTATTAGAGAAATTCTGTGGGAATGGTGCTTTTTGTTCCATCTGTACAAATAATTAAAAATTATTGTTGCAGCAATAAAGGAGAATATTGTTTTTATTGAACATAAAATCTCAGTACTTGGTTCCTATTCGCTGGTCGATCACAACTTAGCATTGACCGAAAATGCATTCCAAAGTGTGAATAAACAATTTGTTTGTCGTTTCAGAAAGCGGCTGGTATGAAAGCTCCCACATATCAATTTTATTGTTAATAAATCTAATTCTATGCTGGGCTTCGTAAAAAGGTGGGCGAAAGAATTTAATGACCCATACGTTACTATGTCATTGTACAATTGTTTTGTCCGTCCGATTCTAGAGTATGCTTCACAAGTTTGGACGCCGTTCTACAACATTCATTCAAATCGAATAGAGGCCATTCAACGTAAATTTATTCGATTTGCACTTAGAGGACTTCCATGGGATGATCCTTTTAACCTTCCTCCTTACAGTCAGCGTATTAAGCTTCTTCAAATGTTACCCCTTTCTCAACGAAGGCTTAATAGCGATATCATTTTTTTACAGCAGCTTATATCCGGTCAAATAGATGCACCTGACTTGCTGTCGTCTATTGGCTTTAATTTTCGTGGTGGTGCCCATAATTTGCGCAGTGCTGAATTATTGTTTAGCCCCCATCATAGAACGAATTATGGGAAGCATGAGCCTATTAGTCGCATGAGTAGAATCTATAATCTAAATGATCATGTGATTGACTTGCATGTTAGTAAAATTAAGCTAAAAAATATTTTGCTTAATAATGCTTTAATGTCTTAAATTGTTTGCATTATTTTGTGTCTGTGTTAGTATTTTGTAGGTACATAATTATTGTATTTTTAATTGTTTTGTCCTTACTAACACCTGCACTAAATGATGAGCCTGTGAGAGCACTTTTTGTGCCGGCAATTTCTGCTCGTGATAGTTGCTTGCCTTAAGCACTCCACGACACAGAGCTGATAGTGTAATAAAAAAAAAAAAAAAAATAATTGCAACAACACCTGCATTTGATTGGCCTCAGTGGCGGACTGATCCGATATATGGTGGCTTGTTAAGAGCTTTTGAGGTAAAATCGCCGAGGAGCAGTAAGATTGTGGTAGAGGGAATGTATGTGTTTATGGGCGGCGGGGTTTCTTTACTCCTAACATCATAACCCCACCGGTCGTTAAAGTTGCAAAAAAAGGACTATTATTTTTAAAAAAAATTTAAAACCAAATTACAAATTACAAATAAAAACTTGAACCCAAACTAAGATAACATATTAATGTTTTATCTGCTTTTAAGCATGTCCCCAAATACCAATGAACCAGCTTTACAATTTACGATTTCCTAAAAACAAAATGTAAGACGGACAGAACCAACCAATTAAAACGAAACAATAGCCGATGTTTCTTACTTCGTGTCTTTATTTCAACTATTTTAACTGAACTTAGTCTAATTAACAATCGTCAGAACTTAACTAAATACGGTACGATAACTTATAAGAATATAAATATAAGAACTGTTTTAACAGTGATGTCGTCCGATGGTTGTACATAGAATACTCTATAAAATATGTACATATTATATTAACGAATATGCAGGTGCATGGATCTAGGAGGCGGATGGATAGCTTTCCTTAAGACCATCCTGACAACAAATCGTCCTCGATTTAACGCATGCACGCACATTTACATTTTACATATCTTTTGAACACTTAAAATTTAAACAAACTTATTGATTGGGAAGATGTAAGCTTTACAAAATTATTTATCAAATCTACACGAAGAATGTTCATGTATATACATACATGTTTGCAATTTAACTATCGAACGTAGTACTTATAAACGTTTAAAAGGATATTGAAATCATTGACAAGATATAACAAAATTGATACCAAACGAAATTTAAAATATCGATCCGTGAAAGTCATTCAATAGTCTAGTACATAATATATGGTTGCATGTTTTCAGGAGACGCTACTCCTTTATACCGAACTCGGGAAACCTGAAGATTTTCTAAATCTTTAATTAAATACGAGTACCTATCGTTTTTCAGACATTTCGCTATCTGATAAGGCCCTTTATATTTAGGAATAAGTTTTTTATTAACACCAGGAGTGTTTAAAACATTTTTGATCATTATATAATCACCAACTTTGTAATGGTATGGTTCTTTATGTCGTTTGTCAAAACTTGCTTTATTTGCTTCCTGACTGCGAGTTATTTTCTCATGTGCTTCCTGTCTGGCTGACTCTAGATCCCTTTGCTTTGATAGAATGCCTTGTTCCAAGTGATCACGAATTTTGTCTTGAACTGCACCCTTCTGACAAACCCCAAAAATTAATAAACTGGGACTAAATCCAGTGCTCTTATTTTCTACATTGTTAAGAGCGAATTCGACTTTGTTAATGTGTTTTGACCAGTCGCCGGGTTCTATTTCACTTTCTTTAGCTAGCATTGGGGTAATGCTCCTGTTTATACGCTCTACTCGGCCATTGGATTGAGGTGCACATGTAGCGACCTTAATATGTTGCACGTTATAGTCATGGCAAAATTTAGCAAATTCGTCAGATGTAAAGCAACTCCCTCTGTCGGATACTATTCGAGTGGGCTTACTATAATTGGAAAAATAAGATTCTAGACATTTAAGAACTTCGTTAGTGCTGTTACTTTTGACAGGATAAAGCTTCGTATACTTGGAAAACCCGTCAACAACTAAAAGCAAGTATTTTTTTGAATTTCGCACTGATGAAAGAAAAGGACCATAATGGTCAATGTGAACAGTATCAAAAGGTTTGTCGCCCTTAGGAATATTATGCAATATCCCCTCCTTTTTACCAGCTTGTGGCGAAAAATGTATGCATCTTAAGCAACTCCTTATGTAATTTTTATACCCTATTCTAAGGGTATATTAATTTTGACGCATAGTTTGTAACATACCTTAATATTGCCCGTAGACCCCTAAAAGTTACTATATTTATGATCAGCATCGATAGTAATGTCCGTCCGTCCGTCTGTCGGCAAAAATTAGGCCTTTAAACTGGACCTAGAGAGCTGAAATTTTAACCATATACTCTCTAGGGTCCCGAAATAATCAAGTTTACGAATTTTTGAAATTCGCCCACAGACACGCCCACAAACTCAAAAAAACAAAATTTTGGAAAAAATCGAATTTTGAGCTAGGAAGCTGAAATTTTTTATATATGATCTATGACTCCTAAAACTGCTCGGGATAAAAAATTTTCAAAATCCGCCCACTGACACGCCCACAAATAAATAAAATAATTTTTGTATACCCTATTCTAAGGGTATATTAATTTTTGAAAATCCAAAGTTTGAGCTAGGGAGCTGAAATTTATAATATATACTCTCTATGGACCCTTTATGCTCATGTGTAAATATTTTCAAAATCCGCCCACTGACACGCCCACATTTTTTTTTTTTTTTGAAAATTCAAAGTTTGAGCTAGGGAGCTGAAATTTATAATATATACTCTCTAGGGGCCCTTTATTCTCATGCGTTATTTTTTTAAATCCGCCTACTGACACGCCTACAATTAAATAAAACAATTTTATTGAAACACCCAAGTTTGAGCTAGGGAGCGTTTTTTTTGATAAAATCCTTTAAATGTTATATAACAAAATATGTAGAGCGTTCTTAACAATTCAACCATACTTAGACTTTTGTCACGCCCACTTATGAGGGATAGGAATAAGAATAGGGTATCCAACAGTTCGCCCAAGCGGACTGTAGCCCGTCCCTATGTTTTATCTAAGCTTTCATGAGAGGAAACCAATATGTTTTTCTTAAGAAATCATAACATTTCTCTACACCGACGTGGCACAGGTTGTCGTGGTGAGTTTGAATAACGTTTCTTTCCATTTGTGTTGGAACATAAAATAGAACTTTATCATTGATTTTTCGATAGACCAGGCCGTTTATCAATTCATATAAAGGACTTTCCCTCTCTTCAAGCATTTCTGCAATCTGTTTTATGACTTTGTCCTTTTGTTGTGATGCAGCAAGTGCAAATTCAAAAGATTCTGGCTCGATAGTGAGAATATAATGGCACCTGCTCAGCGCATCCACATGACCCATTCTCTTTCCATCCCTGTGTTCTTTCAAGTATTCAAAATCTTGAAGCTCTAAAGCCCATCGGGAAATCCTGGGGTTCAGCAGCTTTTTGTTGAGAGTGAGAGTTAGTGACTTACAGTCAGTAATAATTTTGAATTTAATACCCGCCAAATAGATGCGAAACCGTCTAAGAGCATAAACTATTGCCAAGGTTTCTAGCTCGTAAGAATGGTATTTCGATTCTTGAGCTGTTGCTCGTTTAGAAAAAAAGAATATTGGGTGAAAAGCCTTGTCCTCCTGGCACTGAAGCAACACTGCTCCAAACCCTAAGCTGCTTGCATCACAATGCAACTTGCAACAGTTTGTGCAATTGGGTTGTATATGCTAAGTAGTGGTGCTTCTAAAAGCATGTTCTTTAGAGACTCAAACACGAACAATTCCGTTTCACCAAAAGCAAAATCCGCATCTTTTTGTAAAAGGTCATATAACGGTTTTGAAATAATGGAGAAATCTTTGATGAATTTGCGGAAAAAAGAGCACAGGCCCAGAAATGAATGCAAAGATTTAACGTTTGTCGGTGTATGAAACACTTTAACTGCACGTAACCCATCTGCATTGGGACCTACTCCATGTTGTGAAACTTCATATCCCAAGTAAGTTATTTTTTCAACCATGAATAAGCACTTGTCTAAGCGCAGCTGTAAATTGTTTTTGTTTACTACCTCCATGACCTCCTCTAAAATTACGAAGTGCTCATCTTTTGTTTCTGATGCAATTAAAAGATCATCAATGTAGATTAACAACTTTTCCGACCTAATAAGGTTTTTAAAATTTAGATTTATATATCTTTGAAATACTGCAGATGCGTTTTTGAGCCCAAAGGGCATCCGCAAAAATTCAAACTGCTCTAATGGTGTTACGAATGCGGTGTATTTAATAGCTTCTGAGGACATTTTCACATGGTGAAATGCACTTTTCAAGTCGAGAAGAGAAAAATATCGCTTGCCTCGCAATGTATCTAAAGGATCCTCTATTAAAGGAAGCGGATAGTTATCTTTTAAGGTAATACTATTAAGTTGACGAAAGTCAATACATAACCGCAGATCACCCGATTGGTGATGCAAAATGCGAGTTACTTTCACGAATAATTTTATTTGTATTGAGATCATCTAAAATCGTTTGAAGTTCCAGCTTATGTGCATAAGGAATCCGCATTGGAGCACAATTGAAAACCTTGTTCGCGTCGGTTAAAATAATGTTCATTTCATAATTCTCATTTAAAACAGTATTTTTGCAAATGTTGTCAATTGTAATATTAATGTTTGAACCACTACTAGTTACTAATTTTGTTATTTTCATTTTTTCATCATGCTGCAAATTTTCTGTAAGTTAAATTAAATTTCATCCCGGTCAAAACACGAATCAATATTGAGAATTTCATTTGTATCATGCACATAATTAGCTTCACTATTATCAGATAGTTCTTCCTCGTCAACTGAATTTAATTTTTCTTTTTTTTAGCGTTAATTTAATATTAGTTTTTTGCAAAAAATCCCTACCTAAAATAATCACGTGTTTCATTGTATCATTTTTAACTACATATAGACATAAGTTTGCATGCATATTATCAATTTAAATTTTACAAAATACTTTACCAAATATAACCAATTTGCTATTGTTGATACCCATAAAATGATCCGAGGAGGTTTCTACAGTTGTTATCAGATATTCTGGAATATATTTTTGTTGGACAAAGCTTATGGGGCTCCCCGTGTCTATTAACGTCATAGCATTTAAGGTAAAACACGCTGCTTCAAACTCGTTGGCGACGAACTCATACTCAAAAACACGATGGAAGTCTTCCAAGAACGATGACGGCTGTGTGTTAGCTGACTTGCTGTTCTCCGTAAACATAAGCACTGCTGTTGATTGTGGGCACTTTTTGATATGATGCCCCGTTTTCCCACAACGAAAACAAGACCCCCTTTCTCTGCGCGGTTTCGGACAATTAGTGGCCATGTGTCCTAGATCATTGCAGTTGTAGCACCTTGTGCTGGAGTTGCTGCGCACTTGTAAAGTTGGCTTAGATTGCGTTGTTGGTTTTATGTAACTCGATGTTGAATGGAGCTCTGGTTTAATTTTTTCGTATTTCCTCAACGTCATTTTAAGTTCAGAGAGAGTGTTGGCTGTAAGTAGGAGTTGTTTATTAACCAAAGAGTCGGCTATATCTTTTATTATGTAATTGATGACGGCTTGTTCCTCAACATCAGCGGCACTGGCGATCTCCTGCATGCTCAGAACGTATTGCTGGTTATTTTCTCCACTTTTACGACTACGTAATGCGTTGTGAACGTCAGAAGCTGTTGTATGCTGATTGAACTCATTGAGTAAGGTTTTTTCTTAACTCGCTCCAGGATTTACATATCGTTGCTCTCAAGAATAATTTTGCTGTTCCTTTCAGCAATCGCTGAGCGTAAATAAAGCACTTTGATTCATCGAATTTATATATGGATTTCGATTCCGCAAAAGCTTTGATCCATCTCGTGACGGGGAAGTTATCATCACCCGAAAATGTTGGAAGGGTCTCTTCTATATCCCTAAAACTTACAGTCTCCGAACGCGATGTTGTCTCTAATGGGCCATCTAACTCCACCAGTCTCCTTTGCAGTTCACGAATCTCCTCCTTCCTTTTCACCACTTCTCGCAAGGTCTCCAATTGCTGCGTTGACAATCTGTTCTCCTCTTCAAGTTCTAGCGAACTCTCGTCTATACTGCATCCGTCAATAATAATTGCTGGAAAGTTGTCCTCCATCTCGGCACTACTGAGCTGCTGAATTGCTTCCTCCAGTCGAATCTTCAGTACTGATTTTAATCCAGTTGTTGGTAAATTCATTTCGGCTAGTTTTTCCTTCAATTGAGGTACAGTCGCCATAAGCAAGAATCTCGTGTTCTATCATATTGGAAATTTTTTTATTTTTTTTGTGACTTAATGATCGATCCACTTATTAATTGAAGTTTTACTCACAATATGCAATTACTTCTCAACACATAACATTAAGTTTCATAAACTGATTAAAAACGTGCACTAGCAAAGCTTGAGTACATATATCCCACTTCTGATAAGTTGTAAGACGGACAGAACCAACCAATTAAAACGAAGCAATAGCCGATGTTTCTTACTTCGTGTCTTTATTTCAACTATTTCAACTGACCTTAGTATCATTAACAATCGTCAGAACTTAACTAAATACGGTACGATAACTTATAAGAATATAAATATAAGAACTGTTTTAACAGTGATGTCGTCCGATGGTTGTACATAGAATACTCTATAAAATATGTACATATTATATTAACGAATATGCAGGTGCCTGGATCTAGGAGGCGGATGGATAGCTTTCCTTAAGTTAAATTTATAACATTAGGTTCCTTACAAAAAATTGAAATTTTATGAACCAAGTTTCGGGGCGTATGCGTTCTTTTTGAATATGTGATAAAAATGCTAAGATTGCGTGTGCGTATACGTACTATTTTAGAAAAACGGAGACTGGTTGATGTTAATAATATGACTTCTTATAATGTATAACTAAACCTTTTGAATTCCAATTATAAAGGGAGAAAGCTACAAGTCTTTTAAAGGTCAAGCGATTATTTCGTTCATTTTGTGACGTCGTAAAACCACTGTAAACTTAGTAATTTTATGATGTTGTAAATAAACTGTCAAAATTAGTATGGGAGATCTTTTACAACAAGGTGGTAGAATTACGACACGAGTTTGGTGTGCAAATGAAGAGGTGAACGTTGTTAACTTGTCTGTCATACTCCACAGATGAAATAAAGGCGCCTATTCAATTGCTAATTGGTTGACCTAAGACATTGCTATTTGTGCTGGCAAGAAATTTATAATTAACAAGTATAAAAGTAATAATTTTAATATGTACAAGTTCATACACTAATTTCAAAAATATTAAAAATTGAAAAAAATGTAAAATAGTTACACAGTGTTGTTACAAAAAAAAAGTGGCGCAGTCTTACTCTTTCATGTGTTGTTATCATTTTGGTAATATGTTGCTATGTTGTTGCAGAGTTTTTTTTTCGAAGTGGCTCACTGGTTTAATGCTTTATTTGTGTGATTGCTTGTAAAGAGGTTATTCCATTTTCAAGGCTCAGGTCACTTTTGGGTAAGTTCTGCAAGGTGTTACCGATATTTGGTGCAGTCTCACTGACTTCGAACCTTCAGAAGGCCAGCTGTAAATGCTCAAACGTTAAGACGGCGATAAGTAGAAAGTGGCCAGAGAGCAGCAACACCTGCTCGTGTACCAAGACTCACGGTACAGCCTAAGCGACTCCCGTCGAATGGAATTTGTTCGCATTCACCAGGATGTACAGAGGCCGACTGGGCTAGAGTCCTTTTCATTGATTAGCCCAGGTTTTGTCTGCACTCGCCAGATGAATCGTGCATCGTGGAAAGGTTCAGCGTACTCTACCTTTTATATTAACAACAAAATACTGCAGGAATATGTTGCTGCCTTCGCACCGTTTATTGGGGAAAACTTCTTGCTGATGCAGGACCTTGATAGTCCAAAAGTCGCAGGAGCGTTATCCGAGTACTTACAAGAAGTGGAAATCGTCGTAATGGTTAGGCGAAGTGGAAATCGTCGCAATGGTTAGGCGGAGGACAGATGTTTGTTTGTTTGTTGAAAGCCTGTTCTTTAATCGCCGTGAAAGCCTCTAACACGGCACGCTGGGAACGGCCGATGATGGCGATATCGTCCGCAAATCCCAGTAGCTGGACGATCTCGTATGACCAGTTATTGAAGATAGGGCCTTCTTAAGTTTGGAATAATTCGGAAGAGCTGCTTCCAAGTATCTAGGTATCAAATTGTAATGAGAAAGCTTCTCAAATTCCGTTAAGGCCTAATATGTATGTATGTGTAGAAAAGGAGTTTCTTTGTGTTCGAAAACTGGCTGAAATACTTTGAAGAAAGAAGCAGCTCTTATACATTATGGAAGCCTATGGAAGTTTAGTGTGTTTGGGTGGTTGGTTAAAGCCATTGTTTCACCGTCGACCCTGTTTTTATTTTATTTTTATGCATAAAGATTGTGAAATTGGCAACAAAATGAAGAATGAAATCCAACTCCGCCCATAATGAAAACAAGTTTTACACACATATACCACAAATCGCCGCCATCATATTGCCGAGGTGCTTGTATGCTTGAGTAAATAATACATGTTTTAGTATTAACTGATTTTTGCAAAGAAGTCCACGTTTATTGTTAATAACTTTCAAATGATTGAGCATTTAAAATATCAATTTAAAGATTGTAATACAATATTTATTGGTTAATTGAAAAATATATAGGCCCTTGTCTTTCAAACTTGATTTAATACTTTGCTGGCGACTATTTAATACATTTTTCAATACTAGATTTGTTTGCTCTTGAGTTGCGAACGAACTGTTGCCTTTGGTAGGTCGGTGTGATTAGGTGTCTGCATAAAACCATTGTTTGACCTTGAACCAATAAACAAAAAAACCTTTCTGTCTTCATGCAATACACACTTTTTTGTTCCTTTTCACTGTTTGACCGCTACTACCAAGCCACGAAAAAAACGGTTTTTGGGTTAAAAAAAGTCATTGAAAACCGGCCCAAAAAGAGGTAAAAAAAGGTTATTCGAAAGACTACTAACCAGCAACACAAATATTTTTCGTGAAACATTTTTTGGTCCGCCCAGAGTCGGATGTACCTAAACTTCTAAATGTTTTAATTTAATGAAATTAAATTAACTAATTTTTATAACTTGGAGTTTAAGGCGCCATAACTTCTTTGTAGCTGCACAGATGTACCCAAAGTTTTTAATACTTGTATGCGCTACTAAACTGTCTTTCCAAAATGTACAAAACCATTTTTGAACCTAGAATAGTTTAGAGGTTATAACGTTTAAGGTGGTAACACCTCCAAATTAGAGGTCACCCACTTTGATGGACTATAACTTGAAATGGAGTGAGAACAGACCCCCAACCCCCTGCCATACAATTTTTTGTACGGCAGAACTTCAGGAATCTCCGCTTCAAGGATTATACTGCTTAACTGGGACACCCTGTATATTGTATGAAAACATGCGAATTTTAATTTAATGAACATGTTTTCAGACTTATGTTTCTAAGATGGAGCAAAGACTGCGGGGTAGTTGGTGTGCTTTAATGCAGCGGTGTGTGCGATTTGTTAGAAAAATATATATAAACGCTGGTCTTATAGGGTGAGTAATCATAATTAACCAATTTGTTCTTCTTTTTTTGTCGTTCGTAAAAGTATGTATTTTGTGATGAATAATAACTAAGAAATCAAAGTGACGTTAATTCAGTTCTCGAAATTATAAATTTAGGTCTTCTATGTAGTCCAATAGCAAAATAAATATTAATTACATTTAACATCGTGTTCTCTTTTTTATTTATTTTAAGTAAGTGAATGTATTTTATTTTGTTATAGAGAACTTACCTTCACATTTGACACCTTGTCGAAAGAATCCACAAAGTAGCGACCCGCAATGATCGCAAAACGTCGGTGACACAAAAGTATGTAGACGAAAACGATGTGGTACATCGATTTTGAATCTTTCACGTAAGAACTAGAAGAGAAAGAGGGAAATATTTGTAGTCATTCTATACGATGTAGAAAATTAAATAAAGTGCTCCTTTCAATTAGAAAATAGTTGAACCCTAGAATGGGGAACTTTATTTATAAATAAAACAAATCTGTTAGGAGTTCTGTCTTCAAATCGGCTTCCTCGGCCCAACTATACTGAACGAAACGCAGTCGACGCTCGGCCGTTTTTTTATTCATTTAGCTAAACCTTAAATTGGTTGAGGCACACACGCTTCGGAAAGGCCAGCAAGCCTTCTAGTGTATTTTTCATGAAACGAATGTTTAACAATTTCATTAATCAAGAGTCAGTATATTTGTTGTTTCTTTGAGCGTTCATTCGTTATTATCGGGTTCACTAAAATACACCTGAGCTCAGTTACACATCGTCTCTATCTTTCGGTTTGTGTTTCGTATTTATTTTTATTTCAGCAAAATATACATTTATAAAACTACTACTGCGCAATTTACAGAGATGTGATTGTTACTACCTTAATGCTGGTAATATATAAATGTAAATTAAAAATATAAAACTATTGATAAGTGATAATTTGACAAAATCCTGATGGAAAAAACATCAATATGAACTTACAAGTACAATCACTGAATTAACATGATAACATAACATAACATAACATAAACTAAATTAAACTAACAAATATAAAAAAAATAGAAAATATAAAAAGTTTACCAAAATATAAATAAATTAACAAATACAAATGATAAATTAATAAGTATAAATGAATTTAAATTATAAATAAATCGTCATATATGAAAATTTAATAAATATAAATAAGCAAATGCGCAGATAAATAAGTAATTAATTAATAATAAATAAATAAATAATAATAATGGACAATAAATAATTAAATAATTATAAATAGATAATTTAATTTTGTTTTTTTTATAATATACACGCACTAAAGTGATTTGTTAGGACCCTTATAATGTAATAGCTATACATCGCGGGGATTAGGGAAGTTAGGGTGAAAAGCAAAGGAGAGAAGCCGATGCACGTTGGTTTTGAATGTTTGTAGGTTATAATGTGAAGGAAAAACAGTGTGTGGAAGAGTATTCCACATTCGTGTTGTGCGGCTGAGGAAAGATTCTTCGAATTCAGGCTTGAGGGTGAACTGATGAGTATTCCTTGCTTGGCGGGTATTGCGGTTGAAATGTTCAAGATGTGGAATGCAACTGGCTATTTTGTTTGAGCACTTATGGTGGAAATAACGATAAAATAACAAAAGACAGGAGGCATTACAACAATGAATAAGGGATTCAATCGATTTCGCGATGTCTCGGTCCCCAATGAGTTCTATCGCGCGTTTTTGGATCCCGTCACGTAGCTACAAATAAGTTATTGATGCAACGAACCAGATATGAGCGTTGTAGTCGAGTTTCGGGCAGTAACGCCTTATAAATTGTAGCCAGATCAGAAGAGGTGAAATATTTCTTACATCATTTAAGAACATCATCCTAGACATTTCGCAGCGTTGTTGGCGACATCGAAAAAGTGGTAATTCCAACGAAGATTGTCATTAACACATATACCGAGAATGGAAAGTCTTTCGGTTTCAGCAATGCAAGTGCCATTCATATGAGAAGCTGAGGGTATTCGGTATAAAGTAATGGACTTGGCCGGGATTCGAACGCACGACCTTCCATTCCGTAAGCGAATACACTACTACTGCACTATTGCCATTGCCAGTTGCAGACTTGAAACCGTCCAAAACAACTTGAATTGAACGGTCCGAGAGGTAATTTCTAATCCATTGAAGAAGAATTTAATCGATTGCAAATGCACGCCTTTTCGACAAGAGCGCTTGATGCCAAACTCTGTCAAATGCCTTTGAAATATTAGGCGCAACGATCTTACTTACACCACCTTAGGGAAGGGATTTGTTCCACTTTTCGGTTAGATAAGTCATCAAATCACCAGTGGACCTGTTGCTGTGAAAACCATACTCCCGGTCATTAAGAAGATTTTACGATTGAAGATATTTTATAAGCGGACTGCTCATCAGGGTTTCCATGACCTTATTAAGAAGGGAAGTAAGTGCAACTGGTTGGTATGAGGAGGGAGAAAAAGATTCGCATTGTTTTGGTATAGGCTGGACAAATGCTGTTTTCCATCTTCTCGGAAAGACCCCTGAAGAATAGGACAGATATAAAAGCTTACGTAGTGGTTTAGTCAGCGTAGAAGAACACCTTTTTAGAACGATAGGGGAAATACAATCTGATCAAGATCTCGAAGTACTCTAGCCACTGTACGATTGCGAAACACTCGGAACACTCACCAGCTAATTAAATGCCGCGCAAGAAGCATACATCTTTTGATAACATATTCCATTTAAACAAATTGTCCCATGCATCCTTTATCTATTCGTCAGTAAGACAAAGTATTTATACAATGCCGAAAACAAAATGTTGAGTATGAATTCTATAATAGCCAGAATGACTCCATCTACATTGTGTATCTACAGTATTATAAAGTGAAGTCTTTATAACACATAAAATAATTGCAGTATTTTGGTAATAATTAAATCAATGATCTCCTTGACATTGCAAACAAGTCAAAAGAAAAGAGCTGCCTGCCATTAATTCGTTGCATTTAACGGCTGCATGTTAATTTTTCGACAACCGAAAATAAATACGAATACAGCTGGTTGAAGGCAAGTAAGGGTGAATCACTTTCAGAGAATAGACATACAAAAAAGTTCTGAGTTAATGCTGCCTTAGGGCGTCTCAGATTCAGCTTCGGTTATTTCATTCCATATATGTAAAGTTAGGTAGCTTTATAATCATTCGAAATATCACTGTGCCGTTGCACCCACTAAAGATGATGCTTTATCATCTGGTTGTCATATTTATATTTCAGAGAATTTTTCGACTGGCTGTCAGAAAACGGCTAACAATTCCACCAAATATCAAAATGTTTGAGTTGGAAACCAATGATCAGTGAGGAGAGACCAACGTGGGTGTACATATGTTACACTATATAGCAGAAATATCTACATATATCTAAATTGACTACTACATTCCAGGGAGGAGGAGATATGAGACCACGAATAGTGTCCATATTGACTTAATTTTTACACGCGGCAGCATTTGCCGGTTTTGTCTAGGTCAGAGCGGTAGATAGATAGATATTTTATTGTTTTCATCATAAATAACATTGCATTTTTTTGAAATATTTGCACAGCTTGCACAGAGATTTGATCGTTAAGTCTGATCTTACAACTGAAAAATTTATATTTTGTAAAAGAATTATGCATTATTTTTTGAAAGCTTTGAGGGAAAAATTATGGAAAAAAACCTTCATATATTAATATATAATATTTTGATTATTTTATGTCTTACCTAATATCACCGTGAGGAAAGAAAAATAACTACTGAAAGCGTATCATATAATATGTTAAATAAATAAATGTAAATATTAATAGATAAATAAATAAATAAGCAAATAAATAAATAAATAAATAAGCAAATAAATAAATAAATAAATAAATAATAGTCCGCTACACATGAAGTGAATAAATAAAGGTCAGAGCGGTATATCCCGTCCAATTTTTGGGTTTTTCCAAAACTCAAATCCGCAAATGCAGTGATGTTTTCCATTTGAATATTTATACAACGCATTCTTCTGTTCCAATAAAGAAGAAAACATTTTTTGAAATGTCCCAGCAATTCCACGGCCTGCGACTGATCAAGAGTTCTGACCGCCCTAGGCTAATTATGAGGACGCGCCCCCAACAGGTGTGTTACGGCCTAAAAAGTAGTAAGTGAGTAGAGTAGTAGTGTGAAAATGTCGACATGGTACCTATAAAAGTTTTCAGATCGATCTGCAAGCGAAACTAACGTTGTCCTTTAATCCTGATGACATTCAACCTTACGGTGGCAAACCATTTTTTAAGCTGACCGTACATAAAGGCAAAGTACCTCACGCATTATAAGACCAAAATCATGACAAGTGACTGCAGGCTACCAAGTAGAAAACCTAATCCATGTCGTGTTTGGCCGCATGACTTGTATTTTCTTTGTTTCTATAGACAATTAAGTTGCCATTGACCAGGAGCGTGGTATTCTAGTGTGTGAAGTTGCTTCGACTTGAGTATTTTTTTTAAATATTTACACTTCTGTTATTGTTAAAAAAACGACGAGAGCATCATACAAGTGAAACATTTTTGCAACTGATTAATGATTTATTTGAAAATTATAGATAGTAATTAAGTAATTATTATTAGATTATAAAAAATTCCTTTTTCGTGCTTTAGCGTTTGCAAATCTTTCCACAATTTTTTCAAATTTAATAGTTTGTAAAAAATCGCTTTCTATATACATTAGCGAGAGCGCTGCAAGTTTTTGCTGGCGGAGTGTGGAGCGCAAGTAATTGTTTACCCTTTTAAGTGCTGAACAAGACCTTTCGCCGCTGCAGTTGGTAACACTCATTGTCAAAAAAATTCTTAATATTATCTCCACATTCGGGAACATGCATGAAATATTAAAACTTTTTATTAACTGCAACAAACCCTTTGGGGTTATGGCAGAAATAGAATGCTCGGCCTTGGTATCCGATTTTAAAAACTGCGCCAAATGGACGCATTCTTCTGCAAAGGTTTCTTCTAAATCAGTGGCATATAGTTGTTTTAACTCCGTTGCTTTGCTTCTAATAAATTCGCTGTCGTCTAGTTCATGCAGTTTCCATAAGAAACCAAACTTTGTGTTTACTGTATTATAAATAATTTGACGGTTTTTTAAGTGCACTTTAAGACAATCAATAGCTGCATAATAATTTTCAACGATGAAAGCTCGTCTCCCTTCTAACTCAATGTGCCCCGTTTTAACTTTATCAAAATGAAATTTTGGTTTCTTTCTTCTTCTTACATCTTTTTTGTATGTGGTCACTTCGCATCTCTTGATTGCCTCTGATTCAAAATTTTCGAACTCTTTTTCGTCACGCAACGTATCAAGATAAACATTTAAGGTCTCATAAAGAGTAACAACGTTAGATAAATCAACAGAACTTGCTTGTAGCTGTGCACTAACGATTTGAAACTTTACGAGCACAGAGTTCCAAAAGCACAACATTATTGTAATTTCTAGAGTTTTAATTTTTTCCAGTATTCCTTTTGCTTCTATTTTGGTCTCTTTACTTTGATTTTCATCTTCGCAAATAGAGTTTAATGTTTCCAGAACTTGTTTGTATGAACTGTATAAGGCTTTGCTTGCATCTGCTCGCGCACTCCATCGAGTTTTCGATAGATTTTTTAGTACCGTCGATTTTTCATCCAATTTGGATAACAAAATTCGCCATCTGCTTGTAGATCCAGAAAAAAAATTGTATAATTGTTGTTCCAGTGTAAAAAAAAGCAGCTGACTCGTCACTACTTTCCGCGGCAGCAGATCTCACGAGTTGTAGAGAATGGGCTGCACAAGGAACAAAAGTAGCCAATGGACTTACAGCTTTAATTCTTGACTGAAGACCTTTGTATTGACCAGACATATTGCTAGCATTATCATAACTTTGGCCACGACAGTCTTTAATATCAAGTTCCAAAGTTTTATCAATTGTCGCAAGAACAGCCTTCTCCATGTCTTCACCTTTATGACCGCAATTGGGTAAAAATGTGATAAAACGTTATACAGGTTCTACAGGCCGTCAGGCAAAATATAACGAATTATAAATGTCAACTGATCGATGTGTGAAATATCTGGAGTAGAATCAATGCTAATCGAATAATATTTTGCTTTTTTTATTTCTCCTATAATCGAAAGTCGAATTTCGTCAGCGAGAAGTAAAATAAATTCATCGATTACAGAGGATGACAAGTACGATGGAGAACCTCTGCCTTTTTGTCTAAATCTCACCAAATGTTCAGCCATGAAAGGATCAAATTTAGATATAAGCTCAATACAGCCAAGAAAATTTCCTTTTAGTGCAGATCCAATAATTTCATTTTGACCGTGAAATGGAAGCCCACGAGTAGCTAAAAACTTAATTGTTTCTATTACCCGTAGTAATACATTTCGCCAATAAGTTATTTCTTCATTATATTGTTTGACTATTTGGGTATCCAGTCGTTGTAAAAGTTTACCTCTACATACATATTGTCCCAAACATTTACGATGATCCGGAGAGTTGTCATGATCAGTTATTAAGTTACAATTTGTCCAGTCATTAAATCCACTTTTGGCAAATACGGATGTTCCTCCAAATAATTTGCAAGGACCACAAAACACGTGACCTGTGGATTCTGAGTATACTAACCAGATTCTTTTCACATTTTCGCCATTAACAAGCTTTTTCTCAAACATATTTTTAGATAGAAACCTTTTTGATATTTATACTGCCTTTCTGATCTGGAAAAATCTAATTCTTCGTTTTGTTGCAGTCCATTTTTAACAATATAATCTCGAAATTCATCATTTACTTGCCACAGTGTAGGGTCACTTGACGGAATAGACGACTTTTCTTCTTTAAGAATTTCGTCTTCATTGGAGATCGTCGCCGTCGTCGGCATCGTCCCTACTATAGGGCTAGTGCTGGACGGAGAAACGTAACAGTCCGCGGTAGAGGAACCAGGGCAAGAAATCGCTGGCGATAATGCAGCATTCGTCACCGTTTCATTCCTTTCTGCAGAGTTCGTAAAAAATGTTTCTAGTTTACGAGTATTTTTCAAATTTTTTTCTATTTTCTTTTCCTTTTCTTTTGCCTTTTTTCTGTATTTTGCTCCACTTGGCTTTTTTACTATCGAACTACTCTCATTACCACTCATAGTCTTAAAAAAACACGGAAATACTAATTATAAGAACAACCACTCTCTTTGACAACTGTTTTAATAATGATGTGAATAATTCTTTACAAAACTAAGGTAATACTAATAAAGTATTTCTTAGAATATTACATTTTATGATTATTGCTTATTAATAGTTCTTAGGATAACAAAGGGTTAATTGCTGGGAAATTATGCTGACATGTAGGTGTTAGGTATTTATTGGTGGAAATCCGGTGATTGGGTGTTCGGTCATTGCGG
Organism: Portevinia maculata; assembly: GCA_949715645.1. Classification (NCBI taxonomy): domain Eukaryota; kingdom Metazoa; phylum Arthropoda; class Insecta; order Diptera; family Syrphidae; genus Portevinia; species Portevinia maculata. The sequence goes on from OX454526.1 coordinate 89,323,636, forward strand.
AAATGTGCACTTTATGATGATTGCTTATTAATAATTCTTAGAATTACATAGTTCTTCTTACGGCTGGAGATATGCTGACATGTAGGTGTTAGGTATATATTGGTAGACATCCTTTGATTGGGTGCAAAGTATACTAACTATTAACCACACCGGGGAGTGGTGAGTCCCCGCCAGAGTATATCCATATAACGACGTTTTCTTTATCAGTTCTTATCAGCAAGTACGCCTGTGTCACACAGACACTAGAAGTCAATGAATATATTAAGTACTGTGTAAGCTAGAGATACTCTCAAGCGCATTTAGTTTTAGTGTTTTGTCTCGGTCTAGTAGAAATATGTATGGTAGATGCAATGATGCTAGATAAGTCCATGCGAAGACACGATTTCAGCGCGCCCCCCCCCCCCCCCCCCCCCCGATCCACGCGCCCTACGCTGCAGCGTAGTTAGCCTAAGGGTTAATCAGGCCCTGTCCACGGCCAGTGCTTAGTAGTATTGTTCATTGCTTTAAACTGTTCCATATAAAAATATAAATGTTCATGTATCTCGGAATATAAAATGTAATATGTACAAATTTGATCTGCTGGGACAGAGTGGCATTTCACCCTTTCTTTTTTTTTTATTTTCCTAATAATCTAATCGGTCTGAACATCATATTGGTCTTTTTTTCTATTATTTATTCCATTTGGAACAGAAGTTACATCAAGTTTTGCAACATCGTTGAATATTTAAACTAACCGCGAACTTCCAGTTAATGCTCTTGGGTGAATGAGGCCATAACAGCTTACTGCTTGTGTCACAAATATATCCTTATTTTTTCCTCTCTTCAAATCGATGTATTTAAGAGTATGTATCATCATTAAATAACATGTGTTTTACTATAAAAATGAAACAAGTTTAAGGCATTAAAGACCCTAAAACCTAGCTTCTCCAACAATTTGCTTGTGGAAGTGACCTACAACTCCAAGTCAACTCCAAGCGGATGCTTGTCAAACTTCCGCCGGACGTGAAACAAAGGAAAATAAACTTAAGGCGTTACTTGCCACTATGCTACTCCTCGTGTATTAAACAAAAACACTCATTGACAGCAGAAAAAAATGAGCATGTATTGTTATTACATTGGATGGTGCCGGTGCGGAGACTTATTTAGTTATTTACCGTAGTTATTTACCGTTGCACATACTTCATAACATAAGTTTAAAATACAATTGAATCAATCATAATAACTTTTATTACCCAAGTCTTATTAAAAAATCTGCTTCATGTTAATATATAGAAACTCCTATTGAAATCGAATAGAAACAAAACAGGATCATTTCAGAAAGTTCTTTGACGAGGAGCTGTTCATGTCATATATAAATATGAAGCCGACTAAGGGCACAAATTACATCTTGGTGATTTTAACATTCAGGTGAGCCTAGCGATGCATTTAACATCTTAAAAGACCCACAAGTGTGCATGCAAATCTGTAAGTTGACACGACTGGATATTACCGGTCTCGCAAAAAAATGATTACACAAAATCGAAATTGGAAAATGAGGTGGTACTTGGATCACGTAAATGCAAAAACAAGCATTTGATTGGCTTCTGAAAAGTAGTGATCGGAAACCGCCAAACTCCACAGGTGAACCAGTAGGGAGACAGTTAAGTGGGAATGTTATGACCATTTAATTCAGATCATAACTGCGCTTGAGTGTTCTTACCCTAGCCTTCGTAGCCATATCGCTTTATTGTCCATATACAGTTTTTTTTTATTAAATACAGCTCAAAATAATATAAACAAAAACCATATGATACTTACTATTGTGCTCGCTGAATTAAAACTTGATCCACAACATTTCCCCAGCAGTTTCTCATGACATCTCTTATGCACTGCAGTCTGGCAAGCTATAAATAAAAAGTCAAATTTAATTTATTTTTATTACAGTAGATACATTTTTATTTATTTAATTAAGAACAAAAACATGTTACCTAAAAATTGAATGAGAGAGCGGAGGCAAGCTATAAAGCGCTAGGATTTGTGAATCTTCTTGCACCTCAAATGCGAAGTCAAGGTGGTCGAATCTAACAAACTGCGTCATTTCGAGGAAGATGAGGCTCGCATATAGTAAACACATAAAACAGAACACGTGAAGATGTCGCTAGATTGGTGCACGCAGGCATTGACATCCCGCACAATACTCACAGCCGGAGCTGCGGGGACAACGAGTGGAAGGAGACTATGTTTCGTTTTCTTTCTTTTCTGTGCGGATGTCCAAACATTCTTTAATGGCATTGATGACATTGGTTTCAAAAACATCATTAACTTCCTCAACACCACAAGTTGGTTTTGAATCTTTTCTATTACTGGCAGTAGGCCGCAACACAGCCACGGTACACAGCCACTTACCAACCTACCTATCTAAAACCTTACCTGAGTCAGGTAATTGACATGAAAAGTCAAACGTTGAACAGGGTATCACCAATTGGGTGTGCAAAATGCTTAGTACAAGGAGCATTTTTTCAACAATAGCCAACCGTTTTATTAAAAAATCAGTAACTAACTAGAGGTATTCTCCAGAGCGGAGTCATCCCCTCTTCTATGTCCTGGCTAGCGATAATAATCTAAGAAACGTAGGGTGACGACGGTGTAGAGGTTAGTGTGTTGGCGTGTGAACTAATGTGGCGCAGGTTCAATCATGGGGAACAACAACATACGCCACCCATTCTCCAGCCTCTACACCAAAAGGAGGATTTCTGCCGGCAGTACAATGGACCGTTACTGAGTCTGAGTGCTCTGGGATTTGGACTTCATTTTCAATAAAAAAATAACATTAAGCAGGGATATACCGTGCGGATTCTAATGATATTTTGGAAAAATATTCTGCTTTCGACTATTAAGGACCTTTTTTGTTGTTGCAAGGACCTCTTAGTCAAATAACATTGAACACAGATACTCGTATACCGTGTGGATTCTAACAACATTTTGGTAAAAAATCATTTCTTCGACTTTTAAGGATCTTTTTTGTTGTTGCAAGGACCTCTTAGTCAAATAACATTGAACACAGATATACCCTGTGGATTCTAATGGCATTTTGGAAAAATATCCTTTCTTCGACTTTTAAGCCTGAACTACATCGAAACAAAAGTGGGAAAAAGTACAAAAAAGTGGAAGAAATCGGATGTACTGCTTCATCGCATAGTGCGTTCTGCATATTTCTTCTCATTTTAAAATTTCACTGCCGTTCAAAGCTCGAACATGTTCCAGCTTTCAATTTGCGCAAAGCTCTAGAAACAAACACAATCAAAGAATACCTTACGGGACTTTCCAATAGATGACGCTTCCATAACATAATTCCTGTCAGTTTCGCAAGGAAAAGCGCTTCTGACAAGCAAGCGACAATTAATAAACGATGGAGAATACGATTCAAAATAGAAATTTTAAAATATCCAACGAAAAGCTTTTGAGCTTTTTTAGTTCAGATTTTAATGATAGATGTATAAATATGCGTGTGTTTTCGATGAGTTTCGATGTTTTCACTTTTTTGTACTTTTCTTCACTTTTGTTTTGACCTATTTTTGTTGTTGCAAGGACCTCTTAGTCAAATAATATTGAACACAGATATACCGTGTGTATTCTAACGGCATTTTGGAAAAATATCCTTTCTTCGACTTTTAAGGACCTTTTTTGTTGTTGCAAGGACCTCTTAGTCAAATAACATTGAACACAGATATACTGTGTGGATTCTAACGGCATTTTGGAAAAATATCCTTTCTTCGACTTTTAAGGACCTTTTTTGTTGTTGCAAGGACCTCATAGTCAAATAACATTGAACACAGATATACCATGTGACTGATATGAATGTAGGTAAATGAATTTTTGTTTTGATCTTTTTATACCCTATTCTAAGGGTATATTAATTTTGACGCATAGTTTGTAACATACCTTAATATTGCCCGTAGACCCCTAAAAGTTACTATATTTATGATCAGCATCAATAGTAGTGTCGATCTAGCCATGTCCGTCCGTCCGTCCGTCCGTCCGTCGGCAAAAATTAGGCCTTTGAACCGGACCTAGAGAGCTGACATTTTAACCATATACTCTCTAGGGTCCCGAAATAATCAAGTTTAAGAATTTTTGAAATCCGCCCACGCCCACAAACTCAAAAAAACAAAATTTTGGAAAAAATCGAATTCTGAGCTAGAGAGCTGAAATTTTTTATATATGATCTATGGCTCCTAAGACTGATCGGGATATAACATTTTTAAAATCCGCCCACTGAGACGCCCACAATTAAATAAAACAATTTTATTGAAAAGTCAAAGTTTGAGCTAGGAAGCTGAAATTTATAATATATACTTTCTATAGGCCCTTTATGCTCATGTGTAAATATTTTCAAAACCCGCAAACTGACACGCCCACAATTTAAAAGAAGCCTTTTTTTGAAAATCCAAAGTTTGAGCTAGGGAGCTGAAATTTATAATATATACTCTATAGGGGCCCTTTATACTAATGTAAAAATATTTTTAAAATCCGCCTACTGACAGGCCCACAATTTAAAAAAAAAAACTTTTTTGAAAATCCAAAGTTTGAGCTAGGAAGCTGAAATATATAATATATACTCTCTAGGGGCCCTTTATGCTCATGCGTAATTTGTTTTTAAATCGGCCTACTGACACGCCCACAATTAAATAAAACAATTTTATTGGAAACCAAAGTTTGAGCTAGGGAGCGTTTTTTTTTACAAAAGCTTCGTTTTTTTCGACAAAATCCTTTCAATGTTTTATAACAAAATATCTAGAGCGTTCTTAACAATTCAACCATACTTAGACCTTTATCACGCCCACTTATGAGGGATAGGAATTAGAATAGGGTATCCAACAGTTCGCCCAAGCGGACTGTAGCCCGTCCCTATGTTTTTGTTATGTTTTGAAGAAAAATGTATGTTTATTTTATTATTTTAAATTATTTATGTGTATATGTATATGTATGTTTCTTCTTGTTTATATTTTGAAAATATAAAAATCTACTGCGAAACAGTTGAATCTACTGCGTTTTTTTTCAAATCTACTTCGGATATTTTTTCACAAAGTCCCATCACTGATTAGTAGAACAAAGTCCTATCACTGAAGTCTACGTTTGTCTACACTTCCGTTCTTCCGTTGCACCCTTAGGTATACACCTCGTTACGCCAGAAGTCTACATTGGTCTATACTTCCGTTGCGCCGGAAGTCTACATTGGTCTACACTTCCGTGTCGCATTCACCAGTTTACTCCCCAAGTCAAGCGTGAGTAAAGAAGTTTTACTTCAAAAAATGTAGATGACGTGGTCATCACCACCCAGGACAAATTTCAACAATACTATGGCTTTACTTTTAGAGACTGTATTAATCACTCTCAATAAATGGGTTATAGTCCAGTCAAATTAGTCCTTAAAATAGAAGTAAGGTTACAATAATTCCCATAGAGCTAAAAAGTGGTATGAATGTTCAGAATACTATTATAAATGAATTGTGAAAAGTCCCCATCAATCCCTCTTGTGCAAACAAATTTTATTGATGGTGAAAGTTTGGAAAAATAGGTTTTTCGCGTTTTTCAGCTAAACGGTGAGTTTTACAGCAAAAATAGTCCAGACAAAAATTGTAGATCGTCCGATTCTCTACAAAAAATGAATCAACACTTTTTTTCATAAGTATTGCCATTTCCGTGATATAGCGGTTGTAAGAATTGAAAAAAAATATTTTATTCGTAATATGCACAGTGCACACATTTCCACACCACGTATGAGGTAGTGTGCTTGGCGCTTTTTTTAACGTGGTTTCCCCGGTAGGCCTATTCCACGATCCATTGTGATCCTATTGAATTCAAATTGAGTATTTAAAATGATGAAAGCTGTGTAAATTATGTAATTAATAAATGAAAAAATAATTTGGAAAAATTATTCGTCGGATTCATAATAATCCAATGGAACTTCTAGTGTACTGTCTTCGTTTTCTTCTTCTTCTTTTTCTTCATCTTCTTTTTCTTCATCTTCCTGCTGGATACAAATATGTTCTAAAAGCGATGCATCATATGTCTCATCACTGATATCGTAATTATTCACATCTAGTATGGATTCAATATTGGAGCACGACTGTCCTTGACAATTGGTACATGCTAAAGAACAAAACAGTCCAACCTTTTTACAGCCGCATTTAGCATTGCAACCTTTTTTGCAATTGCAAAAGATGGTGTTAAGGAGTTTTTCTGGTGCAGGTGGGAATAACGTATGAATTGGTTCAAATGCATTGTCAACTAACTTCCAACCCCAGTCTTTTGGATCCATTTTATTACCAAGCCACACCTGAACTTGATAATATACCCGGAATAGATGTTGTTGAGCAGCAGCAGAGGTTGGGGGAAGACAAGCTAATTGCACTTATTTTTTATTATAAGTTTTTTTTTGCAAAAGATAAGTATCGGAGTTTATCCAAGCAGGTAACTTTTTTTGGAGCTCCGTACATAGAAAGAAGAAAACGAATTCCATTAGTGATTATAAATTCTGGAGTAGAGTTACTATCTTTAAAAACTTCAGCACAATTAATTAAATTTGGTTCTCGAACAATTTCAAAACCGTTGTTTTGCCCCTCTTGAAATAATAATACAGGGTCAATAGGAATCTTCTTAAGCCTGAACTACATCGAAACAAAAGTTGGAAAAAGTGGAAAAAATCGGATATACTGCTTCATCGCATAGTGCGCTCTGTATATTTCTTCTCATTTTAAAATTTTACTGTGGTTCAAAGCTCAAACATGGTCCAGCTTTCACTTTTCGCAAAACTCTAGAAACAAACACAATCAAAGAATAAATTACGAGACTTTCCAATAGATGACGCTTCCATAACATAATTCCTGTCAGTTTCGCAAGAAAAAGCGCTTCTTACAAGCAAGCGACAATTAATAAACGATGGAGAATACGATTCAAAATGGAAATTTTAAAATGTCCAACGAAAAGCTTCTCAGCTTTTTTAGTTCAGATTTTAATGATAGATGTAATATAAATATGCGTGTGTTTTCGATGAGTTTCGATGTTTTCACTTTTTTGTACTTTTCTTCACTTTTGTTTTGATGTAGTTCATGCTTTATCGTGAACGTTGACAGTGCTACTCATTGCTAAAAGAGGGACTACTTTACCAGCACATTTGAATTTAATGTCATCAAACGTCAATGCTGTTATTTTTGAAATGAAAGCAATCCCAACTTCAGGAGCTTTAAATAAAATAAAAATAAATATTATGCATTAACGGCCCATAGAGGGCCTAAAACCTAGCTTCTCCAACCACTTTCTTTGCGAAGTGGAAGGGACCTACAATTTTACACCGAATCCGAACGGCAAATTTGAGAAGCTTCTCATGACAGTTGATACTCTTGGATGTTTGTCAGACGTTCGCAACAGGTGGGGCAGTGGAGAAAAACTCAAGATGTTACTTGGCCCTGGTGGGAATTGAACCATGGAACTTTCGATTAGTAGTCCGACACACTAACCATTGAGCCACTGCGCCCGACAACGAGCTTTATGACAATTAATTTTGTCATCACCAGCAATTCCACTGGCAATAGATACAATTCTGTTGACTTCTGGAAAAGGATCATGTAAAGAAAACCACTCTAGGAGGCTTTGTATGTCTTGAGAATCTAGAAAATAGGGGCGGAGTTTTTGACGTTCATTTGTATTATAAGAATTTTATAATTTGTATGTATAAGACATAGGGACTCATATGTTTACTCGTATAACGGTTCAAAAATGTATATAAAAGTACAATAACGTGCATATTACGAATAAAATATTTTTTTCAATTCTTACAACCGCTATATCACGGAAATGGCAATACTTATGAAAAAAAGTGTGGATACATTTTTTGTAGAGAATCGGATGATCTACAATTTTTGTCTGGACTATTTTTGCTGTAAAACTCACCGTTTAGCTGAAAAACGCGAAAAACCTATTTTTGCAAACTTTCACCATCAATAAAATTTTTTGCACAGGGGGGATTGATGGGGACTTTTCACAATTCATTTATATGTAGTATTCTGAACATTCATACCAATTTTTAGCTCAAAATACCGAATTTTAAAATACCTTACCTAGATCGGGTTGAACTGATCTTTTCAGAATGTTCAAAATACCTCGACATTATACTGTAATAAACAATTTATGTGGAATCTCAATCTTCAGGAGCGAATTAAGAAATCCTATAATGTACTCATTGTATGTAAGATGGCAGTAGGAAAGAACTGGGACCTAAAGCAATGATGCGTTGATTTTACATAATTGATAGTTAGACTCCTTCATTCATATGGCCTATTATCTAGTGGAAAACTGGCGACGGCACATAGAACGGCCAGTTTTGCTATCACGGGTGTCTTGCGAACCAAACCCACGGTGCCACTGGACATATTATGATAAAATATATCATCTACCAACAGATAAATAAGTTGTTCAGGAGGAAAGATCACAATGATATTCCTTGTGTTCGAATCTCCCAGACAGCAGAGAACAGACAGACAGTACTGACTGCTGGAATAAGTCCAGAAAGTGTCGCTTCAAACGACGATTTTTTCGTGGTCGAGGACCCACAGGAGAAAGTGGATTTGCTGGGCGCTTGTTTCGAGGCCGTGTATACGGTGAACAATCCTGTTCACCGTAACCACGACATTGAGAATAGGGCTCTAGTGAGCCACTTCGATCTGCGCACCGAACTTGAGAATTGGCGATCTGAGAATAACGGATTCACCGTGTTCACTGATGAAAACCATGCTAATGCAGTTGTCGCCAATGGCCGAGATGCATCGCAATTGTTCGTGTCGAAGGATGATCTTCTGTGCATCTTCGAGTCACTAAAGAATAAAAAGTCGGCGGGGATGGATGGTGTCCCAAACGTCGTATTGAGACACCTGCCTCTGGAGGCTGTAGATATTTTCACCACGCTGTTTAACAATGCGCTGAATAATGCACATTATCCGGTGCATTGGAGGGTAGCTGTGGTACACCCTATCCCGAAAAAAGGTAAAGAACCCTGCCAATCTCCGGTCAATTAGCTTGCTTCCGAATATTAGCAAGGTCTTTGAAAAAGTTGTCAATAGAGCCCTGCTAAATTGGGTCGAGGACAATAACATAATTCCGGACAACCAGTTTGGTTTCAGGGCGAGGCATGACACTATTCATGCCGCGTCGAAACTGGTTTCCGACATTCAGTGGAATAAATGCAAGAACCAATGCACGGGTGCTTGTCTGGTTGATTTTGAGAAGGCTTTCGACACCGTATGGTTAGAGGGACTTTTCTACAAGTTGACCAGGCGGTGGATGCACAAACCTTTGCTATATGTAATTTATAATATGCTTATGGGAAAGAAGTTCGTTGTCAAATGTGGCAACGTGACTTCGAGCAGAGCCTTTGAAATTAAAAACGGTTTACAGCAGGGGGCGGTCAATTCTCCGATCCTGTTTAACATTTACACGAGTGATTTGGTGGGTTCACTCAGCCATGCTATAGCGTATGCCGACGATTTGGTGGCATACATATCAGGTCCTAAAATCGAGGTCATTAATATCCTTTTGCAGCGTGACTTCGATCAAATTAAGCGATATTGCGACGACTGGAAGTTGAAAATCAACTTTCAGAAGACGGAAACAATCTTGTTCAGAACTCCATTGGCTGGGGCCTCTAGGGATACCAGAAAAAACTGGAAAAAATTGGCCATTATTGGACAAAATGGGCAGCCATTGGCGGTGAGAAGCGCAGTTAGATATCTAGGTATCTGGCTTGACCAGTATCTATATTTCGATAGACATATAGCTGCTTGTCTTGCTGGGGCCAAGAAGGCTATGCTCTGACAAGGAGACTGTTTCATAGCAGTCAACTTGACTCCAGAGTGAAGGTCATTTGCTACGTGGCCCTTATAAGGCCGATCATCGCTTATGGTTGTCCATTATGGTTTAATATAGCGCCTTGCTATATGGAAAAGATTCGGGTTTTGGAGAGACAATGTCTTAGGACCTGTCTCCGGTTGTTCCGAACGCCTGAATCCAACTATATAAAATACTATCCCAACAAGGTCCTATACGATGGGGCTCAGTTGAATAGGATTGACAATTTCCTCATTAAGGTGACTCGAAGGCACGTTGCAAGGGCGATGGCCAGCGACAATAGTCTGATCTTTGGGGCTTACTACCCCAATGAAATGTACATAGAGAGTACACTCCGGCCTGGCTTTATCCCGCCAGAGGCATTTATCCATATTGATGCAAAAGGTCTGGTACAGACGAGGGATGGTATCCCGGTATTATACCACCGCTACCGCAGTGCGAGAGATAAGCAGCTCATCCGCGGCGAGGACGTCGCCAATGCTCATGAGCTCCTCCGTTTTAGTACCGCGATAGCGGAGAGGGATAAATTCGATACAGAAAAGCAATTTGCCGAATTTTGGTGGCTTTTTGAGGGTGGAGGGTTCAACATGCCCTCCCAAGACGGTGCGTTACTCTAGGTAACATCCTCTTAGTTTGTAAGATAGACTAAGTTAGCTAGGGCGTTTCTGGCAGGGGCTGGGCTCGCCAACTTGTGGTGGTGCTCCCGGGAGGTGATTGATTCTGTAAGGCATCAGTCAGCTCACGGCGGCGCGTGTGCACGTTGACGACTGCCAGGCGCTCGGAAAGCAATTGGGATTTTGACCACTTGTTTCGTAATGCAACGAGTGCTCAGAATCCTAATTATAGTTAGAATATGTTAATTAGTTTAAGTAAGTAGAGTAGGTAGTTTGTAATTTGTTTTTTTTATATAAAAATATAAAATTTGATAAAGATGCCGAGTTTTCTTAAAAATGTTCTCGATGAAAACATAATATGTAAGATTAGTTCGTAAAATAGTTTTTAGGCCGAAAGGTAATAATTATAAGATAGAGTTAAGTTTAGGGCGTCCGCATAAGGATCAATAATCTAGAATAAGTATCCTGCTAATTTGAAGTTAGATTTAATCATTTTTGTCTAGTATGTAAATTGATATAAGCTAATAATTAATAAAAATTAATTTAAAAGTAAAAGTATATCATCTACCAGATACGCTATACAGATTACAGATTACAGATTACAAAAATATAATGAAATTTAAATTGAAATATTTACAAAAATAATGAGTATAACATTTTGATTGTAACAAATTATGTATTTTAACAAATGTAAACAAAAAATGGCAATTAAGAAAATAAAAAAGGATAGTTAAGAAATTTAGTTTCCAATGAGGCGTAGCAGAGTGTTTTTGAAGCAGTCCCTTGAAAGGTAAATGTCAACATGTCTGCCGACATTATTAAAAAATATAAGAGCTTCAGTGATAGGCTCACATTGGCCATATATGGCTCTGCGTGTTGGTTGAAAAAGAAGATCACGGCCTCTCAATGTCTATCACGAGTATAAATAGGAACACTGCATTAAAGGGCGAGAATATTAATGTTATACACAAAATGTCTCTTATAAGCATTATTCGATAAGATAACCTTCTATCAGATAACTTTAGTATATCGAGAAGCCAAAAATGCCATCTTAATTTAAAAAAAATAGGTATCTCGTTGGTACGTGGGATTCCATATGACATCAGCATATTCTGGTAGCAGCCTAACCAGGGAGGTATATAGCGAAAGCAGAGTATAGGTTAGGTTAGGTTAGGTTGACGTGGCTGTCAGCAAAACGCCAACACACTTAAATCAATATAAGGTCCATTGTGGTACCACACAGATCTGGACATTTCCGTCATTGATCGTTGAACCAGTAGGAGCTTCTTTTGAAGCGCGATAGACTTCTAACTTCAGTTTTGGTTACTTATATTATTAAACAAGAAGTCCCCTAGAATGAGATTTCTTTTATGGGAGAGCGCAGGACAAGTCCAGGGACTCAATCGCGGCCTGACTATCTGAGAAGATACGGATATCCTTTGACGATATCACATTCCTCTTTAGCCACGTTAGGGCTTCTTTAATTGCCAAAATGTCCTCCTGGAATACGCTGCAATAATCATGAAGACGGAAAGATAGGCCAAGATTTAGCTTTTCTGAGAAAACGCCACCACCTACCCCATCGCTAGTTTTTGATCCATCGGTACCTATAGAAGTGAATCGATTTATCCTCCGCAAATGCATCATCATCCCAGAATGATCTGGAAGGAATGGTGATTTGGAAGCCTTTTCCGAACTGCAAACGGGGTATGGTGTAGTCTATGTTTCTAGGTAGAGACTCAAAGCTGTCCAAAATGATAGAGTGTCCAATATTCTTATTGGTCCACTGTGAGGTAGCTTTTAAGCGGACAGTGGAACAGGCTGCTGTTTGCATGCTGAAGATGTCGAGTGGTATCAGGTGTAGCAGAATGTCAAGTGCTGCGGAGGGGGTTGTACGGAGTGCTCCGCTAATGCACAGACAAGTTGAACGCTGGACTTTACCCAGCTTGTCGCGATTTATAGCTTTTACTAGGGCAGTCCACCAGGCAACCACTCCGTAAGTAAGAATTGGTCTTACCACCGATGTATATAGCCAATGCGTAATGTGGGGTTGTATACCCCACTTGTTGCCAATGGCTTTTTTGCAAGAGAAAAGTGCTACTGTAGCTTTCTTGACTCTTTCTTGTATATTGGGTTTCCAGCTTAACTTCCTATCGAAGATTAGGCCCAAAAATTTTGCTTCGTCAGAGAAAGTTAAGCTTGTACCGCTGATAGAGGGAGGGTCAATATCCAAAAAGCAGAGTATAGGGATCAGAAAAACTCATAGAATGTAATATTTAATAAATGCAACAATTAAATTCGACTTCGCTACTATGTACGCAATATTGTATAAAACAATTGAATTAAGGCAGTAGTTATAATAAATAACTGCGCGAGATCTTGACCACGAGATGGACAAACCTCTCTCAATATTCAGCTGCAAGCTATGCCTAATACACCATTTTGGTAAGTTATTGAGGTCAAATTGAAGTTTCCAATAATATTCGATGTTCTTCAATTTTAAATACAACTTGACATGTTCAACCTAACTGAGGCTGATGTTAATAACGATCTATCTGCTTTTGCCTCATATGTAAATTCAAAACGAACCTCACAAGCCACAAAAAATCGGTCCAATATCTAACAGCTTTTTCGTAACTAGCAACAGTCAACCTAAAATTGCTCCTCCACAATGCTTGTCCATCTACTACCAAAATGTAAGGGGACTTCGTACCAAATGTTCAGTAGTCTACTTAAACTCACAAAAACTTCCTTATGACATTTTTGCCCTTACTGAAACCAATCTTAGAGCCAATTTCCAAAACAACAAACTCTTCACCTCCGATTTTAGCGTCTATCGCAAAGATACGCTATCATATGATGGTAGTTTTAACGAAGACTCCTCCAGGTTCCTTTTCCGGGCGTGGCGTTCTTTTGGCACAGCATTCCAAACTCGACTCATTGTCGGTAACTATACCCAACTCCTCCAATCTTGAACTCATCTGTGCTAAAATCTGCCTTTCGAATCGCTCCCTCTATATACTCTGCTGTTACATACCCCATGCCAACCGATTAGCGAATATCAACTTTTTGTTAACGCCATAGACTATGTGGTTGAACTTTCAAACCCCGAGGACGATGTCATCATCGTTGGTGGCTTCAATCTTCCACGCTTAATTTGGGAAGAGTCAGACGATGGGATTTATTTTATTTCGACCAATACCACCTCTGAAAAATAAATTTTGCTCACCGACAGACTTCTTGCATCCAATCTTCTCCAAATGAGTTCTGTAAAAAATGTACTAGGGAGACAACTTGATCTGATTTTCACATCAGACGCAGACAATACTGACGTAACTGAAAGTAATCATCTCCTTACTAAATTTGATAATTATAACCCTCCTATCTCACTCACATTCGCTTATAAGAGTGTAGACATTAACCCTGACTCTCTGACGCAGCGCAAATTTAACTTTCGTAAAGCAAACTTCTATAAACTCAATGATCTTATAAGCAATTTGAATCTTGATTTTATCTCTGATGACTTTCCAAATATAGATAAAGCTACCGCTACTTTCTACGATCTCATCCATAACTGTTTTTTACAATCTGTTCCAGTTGTAACACATAAAAACTTCGTTTCTTCTCCTCCCTGGTATAACAAAGAGCTTCGTTCTCTCCGCAATAGACGCAACAACCTCTGGAAAAAAGTTCTCATGTCCAACTCGACCATAGACTTTTACAATTATATCTCTGTTTACAACGAGTTTTGCATCCTGTGCGAGTCCCAATATATAAGATACATTAACCAAATGCAGGCTGACCTTATTTCGAACCCCAAACATTTTTTTTTCAATTCATTAACTTTAAAAGAAAATCAGACGGTTATCCTTCAACTTTAAATTACCTGAAGTCATCGTCCTCTGATTCAAAAGCCATCTCTAACCTTTTTGCAAATTTTTTCGGCCAGGCGTTTTCTCCTGATAACAGCGAAGTTGATTCTAATTACTTCAGATATATGAGCAATTGCACCCAGACCTCCTTCACTGCAATGGACGTATGTCTGTCGTCAGTAGTTGACAAACTCTCCCAGCTTAAGGAAGATTTCTCATCCGGCCCTGATGGGATCCCTGCAGTTGCTCTCAAAAAATATATTTCAAACCAACCACTTACTTCACTATTTCAGCTGTCTATCAGATCTGGTGTGTTTCCAATATTATGAAAAGACTCCTTCATCATTCCTATTCATAAGAAAGGCACTAAGAGCGACGTCTCCAACTATAGACCCATAGCTAAACTTTCCTGCATACCTAAACTTTTTGAGAGCATAGTTTACGACACACTCTACTTTCACTGTAAGTCAGTTTTTTCCCATAGGCAACATGGTTTTCTGAAAGGCAAATCAACGACAACTAATCTTATTGAATTCGTGGCCAATACCATATGTGCCCTGGAGGCTGGCAAAGAAGTAGACGCAGTCGCAACCGATTTTAGTAAAGTTTTCGACAAAATATCCCATAATGTTGTCTTTTACAAACTAAAAATGCTTGGTTTCCCGCCCATGTTTATATCATGGCTAAGTTCCTATTTAAATGATCGTCTTTATACAGTCCTTTTGAGATCGTGTGCTTCAAATCCGCAAGGTAGTCACTTAGGACCACTGATTTTCCTGCTAACCATTAATGATGTCGAGCTTATTCTTTCAAGATCTGACCTGGAAATCTACGCCGATGACATGCGGATCTCTAATCATATTTGATGTAACGCCGATGCTCATGCGCTGCAGTCTGACTTGAACAATTTCTTTATATGGTGTCGAAAAAATCTCCTTGAACTAAACGTAAATAAATGTCAAGCTATAACCTACTCTTGCAAACGCCATCCATTGTCTCAACGGCAGTATTTTTTCAACAACGAGCCTGTCCCATATGTAACCTCGATTAGAGACTTAGGTGTAATCTGCGACAACAAGCTTAACTTCCGAGCTCACATCGACAGCATCATATGTAAGGCTAACTCTACCCTTTGATTCGTAAAACGTTGGACCAAGGAATTCTGTAACCAATATGTCACTAAGTCTCTCTATGTAACCTTTGTTAGACCTCTTCTTGAATATGCCTCCCAGGTCTGGTCACCGTAGCATCACGTCCATGTTAAACGCATTGAAGCCGTTCAGCGTAGATTTATCCATTTTGCGCTACGCGGGCTGGGTTGGACAGACCCATACAATTTACCGCCCTATGAATACCGTCTTAAATTATTAAACATTCAAACATTAAACTCACGCCGCGATAACGCTGACAATCTATTCGTACATCAGTTATTAACTGGCTGTATCCACTGCCCAGTCCTCCTTGAAAAAGTTTTTCTGAATACTAACCCTCGTCGTCTAAGATCTGTACCATTTTTCTCCCTTCCCTACCATCGCACCGAATATGGCCAACATGAACCTATGACTAGAATGCTTTGCAAAGTAAATAACTCCAATTCCTTTGACCTGAATCACTCTAAATACTCCTTAAAGCATGCCCTCCTAACATCACCCTCCTCCTGACCTAACCATACTTATATTCAATGTTAGTCTTAAGTACATATTTATTTATTTATTTACTTATCTTGTTAATCTTAAGTAATTTGCTTGTATTAAGCGTAAATAAATTAAAAAAATTAAATTAAATTGACGTCGTCTGCGTACATAAGAGAGTGACAATATTCTATGTGCTGAACAATATCGTTTATGAAAATAATAAGCGGAAGTGGGCCCAAGTGGCAAACTTGTGGAACCCTAGAAGTACAGGAAATGGAAAACGACGATGTCCACTGCAGCACTGCAGAATGAAAACCAAAGTTTTCCAACTTTTCCAATAAAATCAACTGAGTCAAATGCCTTGCTTAAGTCTTTGTATATAGCGTTCTACACAATCTACCAGTAAATAAACAGCTGAAATAACTGGTAGTAAATACTGCGCTATGCCTCACTTATTCAAAAGCAGTGCAGTAGGCTATCCATTCTAGACTTGTGTTGTCGCACAATTTGCATATGTACAGAGATTCGAAATTTTGTGACTTACACAATATTAGTTTAACGGTTCTTATGCCGACAATTAAACAATCTTCTCTATGCATCTGATATCTTCTCTAGGCTTGAATAAGATATACCCTTCCACGTGGTGTATCCTGATAGTGGAGTGGCAAAATAATGCAGTCATTAATTTATGTGACATTGCAGTCAAGGATGGCTCTTAAACTGATGGCAAGAACTTCAGCATTTTTTCTGCCAAAAAGAATTGAGTGAATCCTTACGGCTTCCAAATAGTTGCATGGCTTCTAATTAAGGCTGCAGAATTACTGCTAATGAAGTCGATATCTGGCAGGGGATACCCTAATGCTACCTGCTACCCCAAGGCGCTGGAATTATCTGTCAACAGATCCAAACTGTTGTGTTAACAATGAAGGCAATATGCGAGCAGCAGCGTGTTAGACTGTGCTAGGTGCCGGGCACTGCGACATTGAAGGTAATGAGTTCGCGGATTAACTGGCAGGAGGGCAGTGAAATGCGTCTGCAAAACTAGGTCCACGGAAAACATTACTGGAACCAAGTAGTTGATTTTTGAAGGGATATTAAATGCTAATGTTGGCCTGTTCATTAAAATCGATAAACAATCAAACCCCATTCCAATCTGAGATGAAACTTTTGGCTTCAATAGCAGAGTGCGTAATGTGCTTGCCGAAGAAGATACAAGTCGAAGTTCAAGATCCCTAAGGAAAAATAGACCATTTGCGCAGAAAAAAGGAGTCTGAAGATCGGTTGTGGTGAACCGTGAAACAGCGCTGTATCTCCAGCCCCCACTTCACGTGGTAGCAATCTGAAGATACTGCTGTTCATTCAAACATTAAAAATAATATATTTATTGTTTTCGTACATCGCTAATAGTTTGATTGCTTTACAAATCAAAGCTTGTTACCATGAATTAATTAAAAAAGAACAGAAGACCAATACCGTGTAGGCTGAACAATAAACATTCCACTAGAAGCAGTAATGAAATATTGCATTGTCATTCTACGACCCAAACAAAAAGGAATACGAAATGTTTAGGAGTCTCCATGAAAGCATACAAAATGTGCAGATCGAACCTAACAAACCTAACATACCAGAATGCTACTTGGATACGGAAAGCAATTCTCCGAATTTCGGTGGCTTTTTAAGGGGGGAGGGATCAACATGCCCTCCCAGGACGGTGCGTTACTCTAGGTAACATCCTCTTAGTTTATAAGTTAGATTAAGTTACCTAGTGCGTTTATGGGAGAGGCCGGGCTCGGCAACTTGTGGTAGTGCTTCCGGGAGGTGACTGACGCTGTAAGGCTGGAAATCATTATTTATTCTATTTTTTTGAGAACCGGCACGGGCCTAACAATCACTGTGGATTGAAGGTGCTAGAGGGAAAAAAGACCAACGAATTTTTCATTTCTCAATTGAATGAACTGGGACTGGAGGACATGTGGCTCTAACAGGGTGGATCAACGTCTCAGACTACACGAGCCACAACCGACAAACTGATGCTGGCGGTTCCCGGTCATCTGGCATCGCGTTTTAGCGATTTGCACAGGCCCGCATTACCGAATTGGACCTCCTTAGAATTCTTCTTATGAGGTTATTTAAAGTCACCGGTGTATGTAAGCAAGCCACAAAAACTCAGCGCTCAATGAAAACATTCATCAAGAAGTGGAGAGCCTATCACCCGAATTTCTGAAAAAACCATGAAAATCGCCACCCCAAATGGGAATCCACAATGGCGGCGGCCACATAAACGATTTCATTTTCAAAACTTGATGGAAAAAAATGGAATGTCCAAACATTGTTTTTTGAAAAATCGCATAAGTTTTTCTTTAAATTCTATTCCAAAGATATAGCCTGTAAAAATAGGATCATACATTACGGCCCACTTTGTATAGCAAGACATTTCGAAATAGTTTTTTAATTTAATTTAATTTAATTTAATTTATTTCATCAATAGAGTACATTTCTCTTATAGACTAATAACAATTAACAATATGATTTGTTGAATATTAATAGATAATTCATATAGGTACTCGTACATATATAGACGAGAAAGAAAAAAAAAAGAAAAAAAAAATAAATAAATAAAGAAAAAGAAAGAACAATAAACAATAAGATTTCAATAGTGCAATTATACTAAGTCTGTCTTAAAATTTGAAGAAGTTTGTTTTTAAAATCCAACCTGCTACAACTCCTGAACAAATCGATCGAACTCATTATTGAGTTTGGTTCTTTGATGCAGCGGGTAATAGGGTCATTACGAGAAAAATTGGTAGTAAGAAGTTCTTCACGAAAGTTAAAATAACTGCGAAGACAACGAGAGCACAGAGAGATCATACTATGCAATTCAGGACACTGTGTTTGATAATGAATTACTGCACAAAAAACGAATCATTGCTTGCTGATAAAACTCTTGAACTCACAAGAGTAAACGAACAATTGGATAATGCCGCTGGCCAACTAAAGGAACTGAAACTCTCTATGAACTCCTATGAAAATTGTATTGTCGCGAGAGATGCTTTTTTGTTTGGAATCCCGTACTTGCCTAGAGAAAATCTTAAATCGATATTTAATCTGATATGAAGCACTATCAATATAAAGCTATCCACTCTGAACAATATATACTGCATTCGTCCGAAACTCAAGTCAAATAATAACTCTGCTTTATGTTAAAATTTAACTCGCCATATGACAAAAACTTTGTCTTAACATCTATCGCGAACTACCAAAAGAAAAACAATAAACAACTTTGCCTCAATGACACTCATCTTGCTGTCGATAGCACGTCGATCTCCGCGTCATCATCAATGATCAATATACGGGAGAGCCTATTGTAGCAGAAGAGATGTATTTTTCAACGTGCACTTGAATTAAAAAAATAGGTCCGTTCGCGTACTTTATGTGTAGGAAAATGAAAAGTGTCAAATCTCCAAAATCGAGAGAGAATCCTCTCATTTCTAAGAAAAGTACGCGAACGCTTTTGTGTAAAAAGTTGAAAAAACATCGTAGTTTGGCTTGAAAAGAAGCAACAGCTGTTTACTTTTGCTGGCAAACTCATAGGATTTCATCATTTGACAGTTTTCATTTTCTTGCCAGCTGTGTGAAGAAAATGAACGAAAGTACATTTTTCTTTCGTTCATCTTTTTACTATTTTCTCAGTACGCGAACGCGTTTGTGTAGTTTTGCACGAAAGTTTATATAAATTTACGTTAGCATATTAGTTCGCGAACGGACCTAATGTAAACAACTCTCTTCTGCATACACTGCCCGAGGAGCGGTTTATGTGAAACGTAAATTGATGACACAGCTGTGTTAGTTGACTGCATCGAGGAACTTGAAGACGTTGCCAGATCAGCTGATTTTGATTAATACGAAATAACTTTTTTCCTTTCTTTTTTATTTTTAACTGAAATAATTTTCTTTTCTTTTTATTCTTTATCTGAAAATTTTCTTTTCCTTTTGAATTAAATATTATTACTATTATTACAAATTAAACTTGTTTTTCTGCACTTTTTGCCACATAAATGCTCAAAGTTTGTTACCGAAAATTGACGAGTTCCGTGATCTGTTTGTAAGATCCGATGTGGATGTATTATGTGTTACTGAGACATGGTTTAAGGATGAATTAAATGACAAGGTGTGTGGCTTGGAAGGTTATCGAGTTTTTCGCTTAAACAAACAAGATCGTATTGGAGGGGGGTGGCAATTTATGTTAAAGATACTATAAATTGCAAACTTAAGCTGTCATCTAATGCTGGCAGTAGTATTGAGTATTTATTCATTGATATAGCAGGGAATGAGGGTGGACTTCTTTTAGGGGCAATATAGAGACCGAATAGATATATAAATCTTTCACCTTTGCTGAAACTACTAGAGGAAATATCATTGGGTTCCCCTAATATCTTATGTGGTGATTTCAATTGCAATCTGCTGAATTTGAATCTGCTAACACAAAGCATGGGTACCTTTAATTTGGAACCAGTGAATACTTGCACTCCAACTCACTTCTTTGGTGGTGATGCAACACTATTAGACTTATTCTTTGTGAGCGACATAAGCAAAGTGGCTTTATATGACCAGCTTTCTGCACCTGCTTTTTCAAAGCATGACTTAAATTTTTTAACGATGGAGTTCAGTTTTTATCGTGATTTTTATAATATTGACATCCAGCCTTTAGAAGAAGAAACAAGAGGAACAAACTGGGGAAGTATTTTCTATATACCCTCGGCAAATGGTCAGTTGCAGTTCTTTACTGAAAATATGAATAGCCTATTTAATGCTCATGTGCCTTTCAAAAGTAAACTCATACAACCGAAAAACAAACCGTGGTTCACCCGCAATATACGCTCATTAATACAGCAACGCGATAATACTTATAACTCCTGGAAGCGCTACCGGTAAATTCCATTCAGACGATGTTATTGTGAACTTCGAAATAAGGTCGTTGCGGAAATACGTTTAGTTAAATCCCAAACATACTCCAATCAGCTCAGTAGTTCTTTAAGTAGTCGTCGATTGTGGAATAACTTACGCAACATAGGCTTAGGTAAGTCAAGGGTCGAACGAACCATGGATGTGGATGGTAATATCCTTAACAAACAATTTGTTTCATTACCATCACCACCCCTCTTGAGTAGTAAAACTCTAATTTTGTTTGTGAATCACCCCAGTTTTGGCTTTCGAGCGGTGGATAGTGTTGATGTTGTCGAAAGTGTTCTTTCGATGTTTTCGAGTGTTTCACAAAAGCAAATCAGTGATTATCTCTCTGCAAATAATATGCTTACTCCAAAACAATCCGGATTTCGCTCCAAGCACAGTTGTATCACGGCATTATTAAACGTAACTGACGATATAAGGCAAGCGCTCGATAGGGATGAAATTACTTTTTTTGGTGTTGCTTGACTTTTCGAAAGCTTTTGACACAGTCAATCATTCTAACCTATGTAAAAAGCTTATGCAGCAATATAACTTTTCATCAGCTGCAACTAAGTTAATTTATTCCTACTTAACAAACCGAAAGCAAGCAGTACTGGTAGGGTGGCGACGGTGTAGAGGTTAGTGTGTTGGCTTGTGACCCGTGCGGTGCAGGTTCAATCCCCATGGGGAACAACAACATACGCCACCCAATCACATGCCTCTACACCAAAAGGAGGATTTCTGCCTGGTAGTACAATGGAACGTTACCGAGTCTGAGTGCTCTGGGATTTGGATTTCCTTTTTATAAAAACAAAAAAAAAAAAAAAAAAAAAAAAAAAACAGTACTGGTTGGTGACAACTTATCAGATTTTCTCCCTAATATTTCTGGCGTCCCTCAAGGCTCCATTCTTGGTCCCCTATTATTTTCAACCAACGTTAATGAACTTCCAACTGTACCTGAGAACTGCTCTA
This sequence comes from Portevinia maculata, assembly GCA_949715645.1. Lineage (NCBI taxonomy): Eukaryota > Metazoa > Arthropoda > Insecta > Diptera > Syrphidae > Portevinia > Portevinia maculata. The sequence goes on from OX454526.1 coordinate 89,345,557, forward strand.
CTCATATGTATGCAGATGACGTACAATTGTACTTAAGCTGCCCTCTCGGGCTTATTGAGCATGGAGCTTTAAGTGTCAATGAAGACTTAGGAAAAATAGTACACTGGTCTCATTCAAATGGTCTTATTTTAAGCCCAAAAAAGTCCAAATGTTTGGTTGTTTCAAGAAGATCTGTCTTACTTTCCTTCGATTATGTTGAGCAATTCTCCCATCGAATATGTCGAAACTGCGAGAAATCTCGGGGTTACATTTAATCGCTATCTAACTTGGGATAACCATATTAATTCACTTGTCGGAAAAGTTTGTGGTGTACTGCGTACGTTGTGGGTAACTCAGTCATTCACACCTGTAAGAACCCGTTCACTATTTGCAAAGACTCTAATAATACCGATACTAGTTTATGGATGCGAACTTTTTTGCAACTGCAATTCTGTAAGTAAAAGAAAGCTCAATGTCGCTTTCAACAGCACCGTGCGCTACATTTATGGGTTAAGAAGATACGACAGATTGTCTGGTTTTTCTACTCGTTTGCTTGGAATGACTTTTCAAAATTATCTTCAACTACGCAGTTTAACCTTACTATCCGATATTTTGCTAACTCGCCAACCACAATACTGTTTCGATAGAATAATAATAGCGTCCTCGTTAAGATCTCGTCAATTAATTCTTCGCCGCTGTTCGTCCTTAACATCTGAGCGTCAATTTTTTGTCCATGCCATTCGTCTGTGGAATTATTTACCGTAATATATAAAAGAAATACAGAACACAACGAGTATAAAAAAAGTGTTAAGAAATCATTTTTCAGTTAGCTAGTAAATGCATTTTTTTTGTTTAAATTGTAATTGAAGAATTAATCTATCCATCTTTATCCATTTATCTATCTTTCCTGAAATAATCAAAATTGTATTAAACTTAAACGTCTATTAGCTCTATTCTGTTAATTAGCTTAAGACTAACTTATAAGATATTGTATCTTACAGTCATTAGGCACGTGTAAATAAATGAAATAAAATAAAATAAATAAAATAAAATTAAATCTCATATAAACATGACCGAGAAATATTTACGTCGATTACGAAGGGAGGTCAAGTTAATCAAAGAACATCTAGTTTCATAAATAGGTGTGTCAATTCTCCAATTTAACTTGAATATAAAGAACCTAGTAAAATTTCTTTGAACCCTTTCAATCCTTTTACAGTAAATATCGTAATACGGGTTCTATATTACACTGCAATATTTGAGGTGGGGTCTAACTAAAGATATATAGAGGGATTTTAGTGTGGAAGGATCAGTAAAATCTTTAGAATTACGTTTGACGAAGCCTAACATGGAGTTGCCTTTGGAGACAATGTAATCAATGTGGTCTTTGAGTGTAAGGCGCGAGTCCAGAATAATGCCTAAGTCTTTCTTAGAATACACTCTTTCAAGTTCGATCTAGTAAGAGTGAAGCACTGGCATTTAGAAATATTCAAAAATAGATTGTTCAGGTCACACCCCTCAACAACAACATCGGCTTGCAGTAATTCACAGTCATATTCAGAATTTATAGAACGAAATAATTTAAGGTCGTCCGCAAACAGTAGACACTCCGAATATTTTATCACACTGGGTAGATCATTAATAAATAAGAGGAATAAAAGAGGTCCTAGGTGACTGCCTTGTGGAACCCCCGAAATGTTAAGTAGGTATATAATTTTTCTCAAAAATGGATCAAACGATTTTTAACTTTTTGGTGTTTTTTTATGATTTCAAATAAATTCAGTACCTCAGCTAATGCTGCGACAACTTTGTGTACTGAAGTAAGAATAACAAATAGTTTGCGATTCGAAAACGTCTTTTATAAATGCGCGAAGTTTCTTACGACACCGTCGTACACTTTATTTCATTTGAAAAAAAAAAAAATACACACCAAATAATTAAACAGGTATATAACTTTTTTCTATTATTTGATTTTTCGAACAAGTGATTCATAATGAAAAGATGAATAAACGTTGTGTTTTGAGTGATTTACTATTCGAGAGAATAAGAATAAGAGTATTACAAAATTTAATCGCAAATTTGCAGAGAGAAGAACGGAAATAGTTCTACCGCCGTGTGCTCTGCATGATTATTATTTAAAAATAGTTCAGCTTTAAAATTCCCACTCCTGTGCTCAAGTTGACTAAGATCTGTTTTAATTTGTCAAAATTCTACAAGAAAACTTAATCAAATGTTTAATCATATTTCATTGGCCATATACTTGAATATTAAAATATTGTTATTTTAGTCTATAAGAGAACTTGGTTCTTTGACTGATGAAATAAATAAATAAATTAATTAAACAAATGTTACACAAAGTGAGTGATTTTACTGACATATTTCAAAGATTAAACAAAGCTTTGACAAATCTATGGTATTGACTTTGAAATTTAATTTCAATATTTAGTTAAAATAAATTTGATTCATTTATACTTATAGATTCGTTTTGCATACTTTCAATTGCTACTCACTTATGCATTGATATCCTTGTTTTCCAAAACCCCAAAGAAATAAATTACAGAAAGCACAAAAAGTGGGCTGACGAAAGAATTTCGCAACGAATCGATGGCCGTTAATGTCATGAGTTCTACAATAAAAAAATGTTAAAGCAATATCTTTCGTAAAATTTAACATTCAACCACGCCTTGTTCAATACTTACCTTTGATGTTTAATAGCACCACGTCGTTTAGTTATACTCCGTGGTTTTGTTCGTCTATCAATTAGCGGTTGGGAGTATGAGTCTTCTGTTGAACTCTGTCTAGGTAGATTAAAGGAATGCGCTGATGATGAACTGTAATTATCACTATAGTATCCACTGGAGACAGTACTGTCCCGGGGTATCGTACATCCTGATGAACTGCTTGGTTTGTGCCTTGTCTGTAAGACAAGGAGATTAAATGCATATAAACGAAATAAAACAGTTAAAACTTACATCATGGCTATATTGAATATTCCGATGGTTTCTTGGTTTTTGATTATTTGCGTTTCCATTTGCTCTTTTGCGCCCATGGGCGCCTGTGAACATCATTATAAGACCTTCTAGGTTCTTCAATCCAAAGTTTAGTTAATGCAAGCTGTTGTTTTTTGTGGCCCATCAAAGTATGTGTAGTAAGTAAAAATATTGATGGTTAAACTTAAGTTGTATTTAAATAGAAAAATTAGTACAATTTTTTGCGAGTTTCCTTTCACACATGACAACAATATTAATATCAAGAAAAAAATAAACCTAAAGTTTCGAATACTGTAAAAAAGCAGAAATAAAATATTTCTTTCAACCGCCGAACAATTGAGGTATGCTAAACAAATTTTGTGTGGATGACATATAAAAAAGGTACAGTGACTCAATACTAGGGTATCGAGTTTTCAAGAATCACCCAAAAGAAGTTTTACTGGGCCAATTCTTGTTAATGTCTGACATACATCGACGATTGTATTTGTCAGGATAAAACTATGCTAAGCTCGATAATAAAACAAATGAGTGAAATGTTGTTTAACCCATTTCAGGCGGCTCCTTCTTTCGTGGACCAAAATCGTTGAAATTTCACCCAGAGCCTACATTTGGGTCCTAATTAGTGGGAATATTTTTTTTTTTTTGCCTGTTCAGGCATGGTGCCTAGGTAGTGGTGCGTTTTCGCACCATTCGCTTGAACCGATATAAAAATAAAAACTGTACAGAGAAAATGTTATTAGTTTTAAAAGTATTTTTTATTTGTAAATTAGTGACCGAAACATTTTACATACTATGGAATGTAGCGAAGCATTTTGGGTGCAATGCCACCTCACATTTGGAACATTTGAAGACGGTGTGATTGTGACCATCGCGGCAACGAAGGCGCTTACCAGTGCGAATAATTGAATGACCGATCTTATCTGAACGAATATCGTTCAACGCGATTGCTTTGTTCAAACTGTGCATTTGTTTCGGTGCAGATATTCTGGAATCCGACTTGACTTGACGCAATAAGCACTCGGTAACATAATACACGGAAGTCAAGCTGTGGCATAACACTGGATTTCAGTCGCTTCGATTTTTCATAATGCTCTGTTTTTGTATGTTCGTGTTTGTGAATCATGCAATGGAATTTCCATGCATTGACCATTGCTGCGTCCAATGCGTTCGTCAAAAGAGGCCAGTACCATTTCTTACCGCGCACACGAATACGATAGTTGTTCATCGCATTGTCGAACAAGTCCACACCGCCCATCCGTTGATTATATTTATGCAAAACATCCGGCATTTCAATGGATTGCATTTTTTTGTTTTTCCGGTCCCAACGCTTAGCATGATGCATCGGCTAAATCCCTTCGTGGTTTGATGCAATCGTGACCACCGAATTATCATTCCATCTTGCCATGTCGAATGCGAAATCGAATGTTCCTCGTGTCTTTTTTTCATTGAGCGAACGTCAACTAGCCTAGCGTCGTTTGTTCGATTTTCACGGATAGTGCCAGATGCAAAGTAGCCGAGTGATGATAAGCGGCACATAAGTTTATGCGAAGTGAAAAAATTGTCAAACATGACGCAATGCTGAAGTGGCGTTTCCAATTTTGCGAGCAACTTTATAACCACTGTTTCGCCTAAACCGTATTCGATGAATTCCGGATCTTTCGTTGCACTTGCACCGCCATATGGAATAAATGAAAACAAATACCCTTCAGACGAGCACAAATCCCAGTATTTGAACCCGAACCGAATGGGTTTTCCCTTGATAAACATTTTGCAAGAATGTCGCCCATAATATGCAATCATTTGTTCATCAATGGAAAGTTCGTGCGCAAAAATTCCGAATTGCATGAACTTTTCGTTCATGAGGTTATTTAGTGGCGTCACCTTCGCAAATTTGTCGTTCACATCCAATTGCCGGTTATCGCACACATGAAAATATAGTTTTATTCGACGGAAACGATCGCGAGTCAAGGCAGCACGAATGATTTGGCATTCCAGCGATGGATTTGAGGACCAGTAGTTGTTGGTATCTGGGCGGGTGTTGTAGCCAGTCAGAAACAATACTCCAATGAATTTGCGCATTTCTACTATATCGGTGTTGAGTGTGGCATCGTTACAATCGGCAATTGCGTAATCAATGGTACATGCAACAATCCACTCATGCACCTGGTCATCAAGGAATAAATCGAATATTTCGATGGGCGACAATTTTCCTGTGAATTCATATCAAATGTGTCAACACAACGAACAATGAAGCAGATATAAATTCATAAATACAAACCGTAGTCTTCCAAAAGCTGATCGTATTTTTCGGACTGGACGTTGACTGGGTGCTTCGAAAAAGACACATTCTTCGCCTTCGACCACTTTGGCTTGAACACAATTGGCCTCGGTTTCTTCTTTTTCGCGCCACCAGATTCATTTGTTGCACCTTGTGCTTCGTTATCGTCATCGTCGTGATCCGGCATGTTAACATTTTCATCGTTGAATTCACAGACGAGTTCTATTTCTCCGGCAACTTCTCGTGGGATGTAAGCACTTGGATCGTTCAACACTTGCACATTATCGTCGCTATCTTCAACATCGCTAATCGCATCTACTCTTTGTGGTGGTAATAGAACAAAATCCACTGCGTCCGCATTGCGAACCATAGCCGCAGTTTCTTGGATTTCTTCATTGTCGCTGCTTGTGTTGAAGATATCTTCAATTTCTTGTTGTGTGAGAAATTTCTTTTGAAACATTTTTGCCGAAAATAAAATATGAACACAAAAAAAGAATCTACGCTCTCAGATGCGAGTCAATACACAAATGGCACCTGTCACACATAGAGCAAATGACACCTGTAAAGCAAAAAGCGAAGGGTGCTCATTTTTTTAAATTTTTATATCGGTTCAGGCGAATGGTGCGAAAACGCACCACTCACCTTCGCGTCGTTGCGACTGACGTTAAAAATGATGGAAAGCATTCTATATATTTTTCACGTAGAATATACGTCTATGTGTTACTTTTATTGGAAGTAATTTTCAATTTAGTTTTTTCATGAATTTTCCGCAATTATTTGAAAACCTGTTTTTTCATTCGCGAAAATGCCCTCGCGCTGCATCACCGTGAGCCAGATAAATGAAAGATTCAACTTAAACGAAAAATAATATATGTTAACAAAGGCTTAAGCTACCATTTGCGCTTTGGCGTGACGTGATATCATTTTCCACTTCGCCTGTAGAAAATCCCAAAGTAGCTGGTGCGTTTCGCACCACTAGCCTGAAATGGGTTAAAGAGAAAAAGCATGCAACCATCTACGATGCTGCATCCTCCATCCTAGAAGTGCATTAGTTCATCTTACACCCGGTATTTGAACAATCAGCGAAATACACAGAAACTTTCCTTAGCCGCACAACACGAATGTGAAATATTGTAATATGCTCTGTTTTTTTGTCCATTTAACTTGCCAACATTCAGAACCCATATGCATCGGCATTATGTCATTTTGTCTCATATCCTTCAACCTCTTTCATCTTCACTAAAATGTCAATTAAAAACCTAACGTTTTTATGTTTGTATATTCCTAAATATAAACTAAGAAATGCGGAGGAAAGGGTAAAATTTCTTAAACACGCGAAGCGGTCCACCCAAACACAGATTGATTCGAAAAAGTATTCATAATAGGCGCCTGAGAGACAACTACGAGTAGCACTAGCCTTCAGGGAGCAATGAAGTTGCTTGATCGGGCTCAACCGCGTTTCATATGGCACTTGGGTTCCATTTTTGACGCTTAGAATTTTGGACTAGGGCCCTACTTTAGGAAGTCATAAGCTCAGAAAAAAGAATCCAGGACTTGTGTCTCTGCGCCGGTTCTCTCTCAAAGAATCTGGTTCTCCAAACACAATTTGTTCATAAGTGCGGTTTATTACGGCTAAGAATATGCTTTTGAGTTTTTCGTCTATACCCGATCTTGAAGTTAATGTCTGTTCCATTAACTAGGGTTACAATGATTCAACCTTGTATTTGCAGTTGGTGTTCTGACTGGTGCACCAGGGAAAATCTCCCCAATAATCCCAGCAAGCTGTCATTGATTTTTAAGTTTTAATTTTTTAAGATCATCTTCAGCCTTGTTGTCTTACTTACTTTTGGTGGCGCTTACAGTCCGGGGTAGACCACGGCCTTAACCAACAAGCCCCTACAACCAGCTCGGTTCCTCGCTAGCCTCCAGTTATGCACACCAAGTTGGTTGAGGTCGTTCTTCCTCTGCTGCGTTGACCCTCAGCGGTGAATTCGAAGACTCGTCGGGCTGAAGCGTTGTTGTCCATACGCTCCACGTGTCTCAGTCAACTCCGCCGTTGTATTTTTAGCTATTTGTCCAGGTCAGCGTCGCTGTATACCCCGTATAGTTAGTCGTTGAATCTTCTTCTCCACACTCCATCGTCACACTCACATACTCGAAGAATCTTTCTCTCAAAGCATTCCAGAAGGTTTTCATCCGCTTTTGACAGGGTCTATGCTTCTGTAGCATACAGCAGGACCGAGATGATTAAGGTCTTATACAATATCTCCTTGGTTTATGAGAGAGGGCTTTACTTCTTAGATGCCTCCTTAGCCCGAGGAAACAGCGACTGGCAAGAGTGATTCTTCGCTTGATGTCTGCGCCGATGTCATTTCGCGAAGTGATAGTGGAGCCCAGGTAGACAAAGTCGTTAACTACTTCGAAGTTGTATCTGTCTATCGTGACGTTTTGTCCGAGTCGCCGATGTTGAGAGTCCTTTCTTGTTGACAGCATATATTTCGTTTTGTCCTCATTAACAGCCAGACCAATCTTCGCCGCCTCCATTGCAAATGCGCTACTGACAGCTCGCCTCGTTCTCCCAATAATGTCAATATCATCAGCATAGGCAAGTAAAGGGTTTTTCAATAAGAGCGCTACAAAAGTTTTTTTTTTAAATAAAACAAAAACGGTTTTGGATATCAATGAAATTCTTTATTCCTGTGAAAGTACGTTCGATGCCATTATGTATGGATATCGATTTCTTTTGCATGGCCACCACGGGCACGCTTGCAGAAGTCCAGACGCCGAACCCAATTTTCGACGGTTTTCAAGCATAAATCGGCCGATACTGCTGCAATTTCATGTTCGATATTCGTACGAAGTTCATCAATCGTCGCTGGCTTGTTGGCATAGGCCATAGACTTGACGTAGCCCCACAGGAAATAGTCTAATGGTCGATGGCTGACTTTCCTAGCCTAAAACCACACTGATATGCGCCGATCAGGTTGTTGGCGAAACGTTTTAGGCGTTCACACAATACAGCCGACAAGATCTTATACGCGACATTCAGGAGACTTATTCCTCTGTAGTTGGCGCAGTTCAGAGTATCTACTTTCTTGTGGATGGGGCACACGATGCTGAGGTTCCATTCGTCGGGCATGCTTTCATCCGACAAAATTTTACAGATGAGTTGATGCATGCTCATTACCAAGCCATCTCCCTGCTGCTTTGAAAAGCTCGGCCGGAAGGTCATCTGATCCAGCAGCTTTGTTGGACTTAAGTTTGGATATCGCTATCCTCACTTCGTGTAGGTCGGGTGGACGGAAGTTTTGGCTATCATCGTCCAAGCTGAACAGATCAGTCTGCCTGACAGCGGGTTGTTGCTTGCCTCCGCCGACAATTTTTCATTGGAATGAGCCTGGACGATCACTTAAGATTCAACTACTGAACTTCCACAATGTCATCCACAGCTTGCTTATTTACTTAACAGGCTCCCGACCCATGGAGAGGCTCTGCCTGAGACACCACATCCTTCTATCCTACGCGATCGCGAACACGCTGCTTACAGTTGTCCAGGCCAAGCGCTCTGGCATCCGCGATAGCTAGGTCTTGTCGTCGCTAACCTGGCGCCTGAGATTTGAAGATCCTCTTCGCTGGAGCATTATTCACCATTCGCCCGATTTGGCTGAGCGACTGGTCCACATGCTTCAGCTTTTTGGGCTACATCCACATCTTGGTACAGCTCACAGACTTCGCGATTGTAAGTTCTCCCATTCGCCCCCTTCTCCTACACATGACCATATGTCCGACGGAGTATTTTTCTTTCGAAAGAACCCAATATACGTTTTCCTTTCCTCCTAATTGTCCTGTATTCGGCACCATAAAGCATAACTGGGAGTATCAGGGTTTCGAAGAGATTACACTGGTCTTCTGAGTTAGGAGTTTTGCACCCATTTGTTTTGCCAAACCAAAGTAGCAACGGTTTCTTAAGGTAATTCTTCGCCAGATTTCCACTAAGCTGTTATTTGTGGAGTTGATGTTTACTCCTAGGTAGGTGAGCATCCTTACTGCCTCCAGGTTGCTGCTTTCAAGAGTGACGGTTTGTCCTAGTCGGTGAACAGATGTTTGTTTCTTTGTTAAAAGCAAGTACATCGTTTTGTGCTCGTCAACTTCAGAGCCAACACGGCACGCTGAGATCGACCGATAATGTCGATATCTTCCGCGTATCCCAGAAGTTGGACAGATCTGTTGCAGATAGTGTCTTCCAAGTTTAAAACTGCCCTGTGCACTCTCTCCTCCAAAACAAGATTGAGGAATTTACATAACAGCGCATCTCCTTGCCGGAATTCGGTGCAGGTTGGGAACAGTATGGAAACACAGCACATTGCACCGTTTGTTTTCCAGCGTCAGGCGACACAACTGGATCAGTTTCTCGGCGATCCCGAATTCGGCCATCGCCACGTAGAGCTCCTGGCGATTAATGCAATCAGATGCGACTTTAAAATCGATGAAAACATGGTGGGTCTCGACTGGAAATTCATTGGTCTTTTCCAGGAATTGCCTTAGTATGAAGAATTGATCTACCCACACTGGAATATGCCGATTAGTGTGTTGCAGAACGGTTTCAGACGATCACATAGTACGTTGGATAGGATCTTATATGCGATATTCAGCAGGGATATTCCTCGATAGTTCTTGCAAGACGTAGAGTCGCCTTTCTTGTAAATTGGGCACATGGAGCTGATAGTCCTGTCATGGTGCATGCTTTTTTCTACCAATTCTTGGTTGATGATTTTGTGCATGCGCCCTACGAAAACATCACCTCCATAATTGAAGAGCTCCGCTCGTAAGCCATCAGAGCCGGCGGCTTTGTTATTCTAAAGCTATGAGCTGTGATTACTGCTAATCTAGGAGTACAGCAGAAGGGTTCGAGAGCTTTGAGGCCTTTCTTGCCAGTTCGTCCGCCTTTTCGTTGCCTTCAAAGTCCTCGTGCCCGGAAATCCACCACAGTTAAAACAGTGTATGTCTGATTTGGATACAATGGTATGCGAGCTAAGAGCATTTATAGCTGCTTGACTATCCGTGAATATATGGACAGATGTAACCCATGTATAGCTGTTGTTTTAATTATTATTTGTTTTTTTTTTCTTACTATAGGTACTATTTAACTTTTAAATTGTTCTTTTCATTGAAATATTTTTTTCAATTGTCTATTAGGCGTCTAATATATTTTGAAAGCTCAATCAGTTATGCACCATCAATAACTTATAAACAATTTCTTGTAATAGAATTAAACATTTTGTGTGCCCAGAATCCTTAGATAGTTGTGTAAATGTTAAATGCATTTTTTTTAAATAAATAAATAAATAAAAAAATAAAAAATGATAACACAGAGGCAATAACAGGACTATCACCTCTCCATGATGAATGAACCGTGTAGCTAAACTTCCTCAACTTGACATGAACTACGCGTTCAAAATCCGCGTGCACAAGATATAATGCTTCAATAAACTGTTTATGAACGGAGATTCCAATAGAGAAGCACGGGTTAGATATAACCCACCAAATTGGCACATAGGAATTACATGGTATACTGATGGTTCTAGAATGGCATCGGGTGCAGGTGCCGGAATATTCTTCTTCTTCCTTTACGGCGGGGCTATTAACAGGATATTGGTATCATAACCCTCCCAATTTACTGCATCCCTACTCGTTTGCTTGTGAGTTTCAACGGTTCAACCACAATCGACGCGCGCGGGCAGGTTTCCTGGTTTCAGTGATGAACTATCACTGGGGCCGATCAAATGCTGGTGTTGTTGCATTTGGAGTTATTAGGCCTACCTGCTGTGATATTCGCAGCCCTTTCCCTGCATGTGACTTGAGTGCAGGAGCCGGAATATCTGAACGAAATAATTGCACCACAAGCCCCAAGTGGCAAAGCGGAGCTCCACGTCATTCAAGAATGCTCTATACCAATTGACTTCAAATCAGTCATGCACTGTTTTTAAACCCTTCAAAATTCAAACACTCGGTACATGGAACAAGACCAAACTATGTTGGGTTACGGGCCATGGGGATTTTAAAGGCAATGAAAAGGCCGACGAACTGGACAGAAAGGGCTCAGAAACTCTTTTCAATTGTTCCGAACCCTTCTACTGCTTTAAAAAGCTGGGAACATATGAAATGTACTATTGGGAAAACATCCATGAAACTATAAGGAAGATGTTCTTAAGGGAACAACTGAGTTTGAAAAATATAAAGAAGTGGTATGCTGGAAGCGTTATACGGAAAGTATGAAATGCTACTAGCCTAAATCATTTCTGGCTCATACGGCACAGTAGACCTTATAGGTCGCAGTACATTTTTCTTCGCCTTGGCAAGTCAAGAGCTAAAAGAAGAAAAAAACTCTTGCTTAAATTAATTTTAAGTTTCCCTTGCACAGTGTTTGATCTTATAAAGAAAATTACATGTTTTAGAGCAATACTCTTTGTTCTGTAAAAAAAAAAACATACTAATTTTGTAATTTTCATCAAGGGTCACCCCACCCAAATACACTTATTTTGAAATGTGTTAAGTGCACATTGAATTGGCTACGCTATTTTTATAACTTGTGTATAGACAAAAAAGAATGCCAAATGAATTTTCAACATTTCATATCTATTTTAAGTTCCATTGTCATGTTAATTTCCGAATTGTGAAGTAATACTGAATTTATATAAGAAATTTTGAATAAATAAAAACAATACTATAACAGGAACATGCACGTGTCGAAATCGTTAACAAATGCAGGCTTAAAAACTCCTGAAACACATAAATGCAAAAATATTTAATTGGCCTCAGTAAAAAAACTGATCCAGAGGCCTACCGATGTTTATTGAAGTCAAACCTGCGACCCTACCGGGCTAGTAGGAAAGCAGAGTTGTGGTTCCTTTTATCCTGATCATAACTTTGCTGTTAAGAGAGAAGAAGACACCTATTGAATATTACATATATTTATAACAAAATATCCAATTACCTGCTGGATTTGTACAAATATCATTGATTGATTTCCAAAAGGAACACACATATATCTATATAGCTTTGTATATAAAACAGAAATGCTGTTCGTTAGTATCCACGTAACTCCCAAACGGTTTGGTGGATCTGCTGGATTTATTTTTATTTTGTTCTATGTTGCCTGTAGAAGGTTTTTAGCAAAAAGTTTGGAAGATTTCGAAAGAAAAATCGGATATAGTGTTGTGTATGGGAATATTGTTTTTAGATTGATTAAAGCGTTCTGAGATAAAATTATCAACAGCTTTGACATTTGTTTGTTTATTAATCATCGTGTTTTCTCTAAGGTTGCATTTTTTTTACGAATCGAACATCGAAAAGTTGTTTTTCTTACAACGAATCGGTAATTTCGATAACAGCAATTAGTGTGAAATTGAATGAAAATTGATTCCATCCAAGTTTCTTTTTTTCGTGTTTCTGTTTGATTCGAAAAAGTAAGCGGACACATGCGCCTACCAGACGCGAAGTTGTGTGAGTCGGTTAAGACATGTTTATAAAAAGGTGCAGTCCCCTTAACCACCGAACGGATTAAGCTTAAAGAAGGCAAGCTTTGGTATTGGCATAAGAGTGTTTCTGTTAAGATGTGATAATATGGATGTATGTTTTGGAGGAGAATGGGTATCGTATTAATTCGAAAAAGACAGAATGCATATGCTTCCCGATTTCTGACCCAATGATTTCCAAGTGTAAAAAGTTCAAATATCTGGGATCTATGATGACCAGTAAGGCAGCTTAAAATGAGGACATCAATCATCCCAAAAGCGTAGGGTGTCTGGAAAACTTAGTCATCTGCTGTGACCGAAAAGTCACCCAAAGCTGAAAGAAATTCCATACACCGCAGTAGGGCACCCGTCTTTCGCAGACGGTTCACAATGTATGACGGAACATTAACGACAGCTTTGATAAAGAAGCTTTGCGTGACTGCAGGAGCAACAAACCTTGATCTCATAAGAAGCTTAAAGATCAGAGGAAGCCTACAGCTCAAAGAACAAAGTAAATGGAACGCGACCGACTCAGTTTGTACTGTCATGTTCAAAGGTAAGATCTTACAATTCTCGTCAAAAGGGCAATATCAGTCAACGTTCCTTCGCAATCGTGTAAGAGAGGCAGAGGCCAAAAACTCTTGCATCACAAAAATAAAAAAACACCCGCATTTGATTGGCCTCACTCCGAAGTGATGAAGCTATGAGACCTGCCAATATGTGGTCGAAGGGGTGAACTCCATGGGCAGAACAGTAGGGATGCAGCGAAGTGTTAGGGTAATGTTCCCGCTTATCCAGAAAATAATCTTGCAGTTAAAGTAGAAGAAAAGTAGTCTTAAAAATAAAATCACATACGGATCACAATTGAATTTGAATTATGAGAAGAAAGTGATACGGATTTATATAAAATAAATAATAAAACATAATTGATACCTTATCCCTAATCATATTCTTCAAAAAAGGTGGTTAAAGTCGATGTCCATTTTGGATCATTTTTTATTTCAAACAAAATGACAAAAATTGGAAAATTTGATCAAAACGCCTACAAAAATGTGTGTTGTTAAAATATTTGTAAAGTTGAATTGTTTAGAAGAACATTGTCTTCATGGTTTGCTATTACTGTTATTTTTGCAATCAATCAAAAAATAACGTTTTAGTCAAAAACGCCCTATAAAGGGGAGTGACAAATAACCCTTTGTTATGTATCTTTTTCTTCTTTAACGTTGAAGTTATGATCAGGTTTAAAGGTACCATAACCCTCCCACTTTACTGTTTCCCTATTGCTCCGCCTATTGGGTGACGTCAATACATCGGCGGGCCTTTCGTTTTCGGTTCAATTCTTTACTAAGGCCAATCAAATGCTGGTATTATTGCATTTCTGTGATACAGCAGTTTTTAGTTCTGCCTTTAACGATTTCGACATGTGCACGTGCATTTCTTTCTCCAGCAATAGATTAATTGTTTGATTCTCATTTTACGACATCGGTGACCTCCAGTCGGGTCAACCCACGGACTTGAATGCACACTTGCAGTAGAGGTTTCAGATGTTAAATGTGTCGCTAAGCTTACCACAATGTTAAAATTGCCTAGAAGTTATTTCTCCCTTTAGTTGGTTTTTACGACAGGCACTTTTTTTGGTGATTTTCTTAGCCCATCTCTATATGGGACGGATATTAAAGGATTAAGAAGGATATCGTCTACATATTTTATTATTACTGTTTTTTAGACTTTTCAATGATTTATTTGAAAACAAACAGTGTTGTGGTAAAAGCGTCTCCAAAAGGTGAAAAAAACTTTGTGTGAACGAATTTTTAGAAACCCCTTTGTTTACATACTTTGCGAAGAACAGCGCTTTCATTTCCATTGATTTCTTCGACAAAAAGGTTTGATTTTAAGGCCCCTAGAAAGTATATTGCTCCGAATTTTCAGCTTTACAGATAGATCCTTAGAGCCATAATTTTCAGCGAAATAAACTTTGATCCTGATGAATAATATTATAAATTTAGGTCAATGAACAATATTAAGACATGTTTCAACCAACGTCTCAAAATGAATATACCCAAAGGATAGGGTTAAAAAACTTAAATATCAACTAACTAAAATAATAAAAAAGTAATGCTAACAGTTGTTTTACAATCTGTCCGAAGAAATTTGTGGGACAGAAACTTTAAGGTTACTCAATACTCAGTTCTCTCATTCTTTAGAAACTGAGGGGAACCAATTAAGGGCTATATATATTTACATGCATAAAATATGCGTTCCATACAAGATTTCGTTCTTGGGAACTACAGAGACGATACATTTGACATCTCAAATTCATTAAAGCACTGCTTGTACTAACATTTGCAGGTAGTTGGGAATTTAATAGGTTCGAATCTCTTGGCACTTGACGTCTAAAAACAAATTTGTTCATATCAAATAAAACGCTCCTCTCCTCATTTTAACCTTTTGATTTGTTCCAAACCAATAATGGCATTTCCTAATTCTTTCTCCAGCAAGTTAGCAAAGCAGATACAAGGTAACTTATGCAGGGTTTTTCAATAAGGACGTAACAATTTTGTATTTTAATACAAACGCACGCTTAGATGTCTTTTATGATCTGTCAATATTGAAACCCCAGTCAAGGTTTACGTTTTTATCATGCTGAAATTCATAAGCCACAATACAGGCTGTAGATAAATTTGATTCAACTTATTCGCAATTGAAGGTTCCTTTGCGAATGAGACAACGCGCCGGTCGAAGTACCGATAATATCGCCGCTCTAAGTGCTTCCGTTCAAAATGAGCCATTTGGCTAATGTTTGAAGAAAATCTGAATTGATGAAGTTTATTTTCGGCCTAATGGCTTTTCAACAGCACCAATCCGACTTCACAGGGACTGGAAAAAACTCCACATAGGAATTTAGGTGCTTCAAAGAAGAAATAAAGCCCCCGGATGTTATTTCCTTTTTTGTGGGAAACAAGACCCACGGGCCTTAATTCTGCGGGAGCTTGTACTCTAGACCCTAAATCTAAACCACCTCGAATGGGAAATAGATCTACTGTACGAAGGTGAACCTAGTTGCGGCGCTGCGAAATTACACCAAAGGAAATATTGCCCGAAAGGACAAAATGAAATAAGGCCCAAGCATGCTCCCATACACTATTCACTGTTTATGGGATTTATTTGTGATACTTATGGCAACGTAGAGTTGTGAAATCACGAGTTCATCCCATAAATACAAAGTGCAATTTGTATAGGGAGCCATGCTGCCCCGTGCAACCCCCCTCTGGGAGTCACAGTTGAATTTGGAGTACGTGCAAGGTTCGGTACATTTTTAAAATACTTTACGTTTTTTAGACTTGCGTTGCAATGAATCGCTCACCAACTGGTTTTTATCATTAAAAAACGCCAGCAATTTTTTGGAAAAACCACCAGATAATTTGGAAAGATTGCTAGCAAAATTTAATCTTTCTTAAAAAAACTTCTGACATAATTTATGAGAGCCGGATGTTACTGCACTTTCGGCGATGAAAATTATCGCAAAGTTCAATGGTGCCATATTAGAAGACTATTTTTGGCCAGAATTGTTTATTTTTTGCAATTTATTATAGCACAATTTAAATAATTTAAATATGGCAAATTTATGTCTTTCTACTGAAAAAAGTTTACAAGTGACAAAAATTAAATTAAATTAGAAAAATGTTTGCTTTTGAGGAAAACCAACGACTAAAAACCTCAAATTAAGGGGACAGTCAGTGATATTTCGTTCTTACAAGTTTTGGCACATACCACGCTGCTGGTCAAACAATCTATTGAAGGGGAAGTTCGGTATCGTTCATTCTCGATATATGGTCCGGTCGAACGGCCACATCGCTCATGCGATTTAACACCGTAGATTTTTTTAGTATGAGGTAACGTTAAGTTAAGGTATCTCAATTATTCTTTGTTTAATTTAAATACAAAATTGTCCTTATTGAAAAACCTAATGAATTCAATATTTCGGACTCAATAATTAAACTCAATAAATGTATGCAAAACAGATAATTATGAATTAACCTTACAAAATCAAAATTCAATTATTCCGCACAGATTTCAGGCGGCGACAGGCGATGTGAAGCTATTCACTTGTCACCGACAACTTAATACAAAATTATACATCCCACAGATGTCATTAAATGACATCTTAATATCATAAATAGGTACATTGTGGTTTTCCCAAAAACATTGTACATTTCCTCGAATTTATCAACAAATATAATTAATACCTACACATCTATTTTAAGAGTTCATTGTAAATGTTTTTAATTTTTTCTAGATAATTCCAATGAAGTGCTTTGTAAGAATATTTTTTAATCGCTTGAGTCACCAAAAATTTTTTTTTTTTATTTTTTGAAAATCAAAATAATATTTCCGATACAAAGAAAACATAAAAAAAAACACAGAAAAAGAAGTATGCATGAGAAAGCTTCGTGAGCGCAAAAAAAAGGAATATCAGACAAAATCAGACATTTTGACAAATTAATACAAATAGATAACCTACCTCCATCTATCGATAATCCGATTCAAATTTTATCATGTTTAAACAATTTTTTCAAGTGTGTATCATGTTTATACTCCAATTATTGTGATGCTGAAATATGAATATTCAAAACAAATAATCGGCAAACACTTATTCCTCTGATGAACAGACAGATCTCAGGTACACACACTTAATTATTTCTCCAAGATTGTTGAACAAACACGCTGATGCTTTTACACAATTAAGATGGTTTACACTTGTGGGCAGGCGCACTATGCACAAAATAATATACTTATATCTTTATTTTCGCGATACATTCACATCAAATATTTCTGGTAGGTATTTTTTAATGGAAACCAGGGAAATGTGTATAAATTCTTGAATAAAATTGACATGTGGAATATAAAAGCCTCGCAATGGAAAGATATTTATTCGACAAGAATTCCTTTAGACTTTTGCTTCTTTTATTTATTTTTAGGTAATTTCCCTTAGCCTAACATATATATACAGAGTAGATGAGACCAAAGTGATTTATTTTCGCATGAATTACATATTTACAAACACATTTACACGTGTGAATGTTACAACTATTAGAAAATGCAAAATATTTCACAACACAAACTGCACATTCCAAAGCATCGCAACGTACGTGTTTTTACTTCGCAACTTCTTAGTTAGTTGGGGTAACAAAAATAAATCCATGACGCGTAGCACTGTTTTATTAAAAACAAACCATCGAATCGCATTATAAGAAAAGGATAATAAATTATTAAAAAAAAAGCAAAACGATAAAGAAAAAATAAGAAATGAATTTTGGCCTCGCCCTGAAGAAAATCATTGAGGACTAATTTTTAAATGTTGCTCTTAAGACGAACACTTTTAGACTAAAAAAACACTCGTTTTCATCCATATTCTCCTCTATGAAATGAGTTAAAAATTGTAATATTTACACAATTTTTTTTTTTAAGAAAAACAATATTTTGAGAAGAAAATGTATGGATACTGCGCAAGAGATACTTATCTCCTGAAGACTGCGCACAAGCGATCGTTTATTTGCTACGGTTTTCTAAGCATTTCTCTTCGACTCCATTTTGAGTAGTGTGAATATAAGCGTGGAGGACGAAAAATTTAAACAAATTCTTCTGGTGATATGATAGATATGTACGTATAGAATAGACGCATAAACAATGCCATCTGCAGGGATTTTTTTTTTATCTCTATCCGCAAGGTATTAACTTATAATAAGCGGTTTAAGCGTCATTGCCGTAAAAACATGGTTAAAGATACTTTTCCAAATAAATGGAATATTCTCTTAATTGACTAAAAGAGATGCAAAATGTTCGGGAAAAAATGCGCCGGATTTTTCGTTAACAAAAACAACATTTTAAAGGAAAAAAAAATTGTTGTTCAGTACCTACATAGTATAAATTCACGCAGATGATAATGAAGGAATATTCAACCTTCACGATTTTTCTATACCTGTCTTTGAGTTGCTTCATCCGAATTATTTTTTTTAAAGGTGGAGCACACATTTTTATAATAAGTCACACCGCTCTCGAAGAACCGGTTCCACCACCTAGTATTGAAGAGGCTAGTATAGCTGTAGAACAATAAGACCGCCGGCTCTGATGGTTTACCAGCGGAGCTCTTCAAATACGGACGTGATGTTTTGGAGGGGCGAATGCGATAAATCACCAACTCGATAGGGGTGGAAGAAAGCATTCCCGGTGACTGGACTATCAGCTCCATATGCCCATCTAAAAGAAAGGCGATCCTTTGTCTTTCAATAACTATCGAGGCATATCGAGATCTCGACATTATCGGTCGCTCTCAGCATGCCGTCTTAGAGGCTTTCATGGCGATTTAAGAAGAGGCAAAGTTGGTTGGCCTTCAACTCAATAATGACAGAATGAGGTACTTGCTTTCAACAAACAAAAGCTCTTGATAGTAGCAACTTTGAGTTAGTAAATGTGTTAACGTCAACTCCACGATACCTTAGTGGAGATCCGATGAAGAATTATTATAGAAAACCGTACCTACTTCGGTTTGCCAAAACTACTAACCCGGAAGACCAAGTATAAGTACAATACACTGATAGTGCCAGTTATACTTCATGGTGCCGAGTGCTGGATGATAAGCAGGAAAGGAGAGCTAATGTTGGGTTCTTTCGAAAGAAAAATACTCCATCGGATATTTGGTCATGTGTGCTAGGAGGGCGAATGGAGGAGAAGTTACAACAGCTAACTCTATGAGCTGTACCAGGATGTGGATGCTGTCCAAAAAGCTGAAACATGTGAACTATGTTGGCTTACCCACATTGAGCGAATGGACAAAAATGCTCCAGCGAAGAAGGTCTTCGAATCCTAGGCCCCAGGTCCGCGACCACAAGGAAGACCGAACCTCCGTTTCAAAGAGCAAGCCATCGCGGATACCAGAGCGCTTGGTATGGGCAACTAGAACAAGCGTGCCAGGGTTCGCGGCGGATGGAGGGCTGCAGTGTCGCAAGCGTGTTCTCTCCACGGGTCGGGAGCCGGTTAAGAAGAAGAAGGCAATTTTACCATTCATGTGCTTACAGGGACTCATTAAACATAATGAAACTGTCATTCGATATGGAAGTCCTTGGGTTGACACGACTAAAGATCACCTGCATCGTAAAAGGAAGATCAATCTGTAATGGGAGCATATACGGGTCCTCTTCTATTCTTTAACAACGAGGCTATGCATCTCTACTGGTCTACCAGCTAGATTTGTCGGATTGACGTCAAAAAGAACCGGCAGACCTCGAATTATGAAACACTTCACTGGTGTTGTTGTATTTGTGTCATCCAAGAGTTTACAGGCCTGCCTCTCTTTCGCGATTGTATTATTGATAATGCCCTTTTGACGGTGTTCGTAGGATCTCTCCTTTGAACAGGACAATACCAACTGAGCCGTTCTCGATTCATTTTCGTTGAGATTGGGTTTACAACGTGATGGCTTTCTCGGATCTTGGAATTTCTTATTCCATAAAACTTGTGACTCCTGTGGTCATGCGAAGCATTTTCACCTTAGCCGCTGTTAATTTTCCCTCATACTTTTTGTACGCTGTTTAATATTGTAAACCGTATGTGAGAACCTTCCTTTCAGATAAGTGAACATTTTTCGGATACAGAAGATGGCCCAGTTTGCCGGACTTCTGAAGGAAGATGAAGAAGGAAAATCACGTTCCCAATAACGAAAATCGCAATTTGTTTTGTTTAAAAGAGATTTAAAAATTATTTGAAAAATTAAAAAAAACTTTAATCACCAACTTACAAAAGCATAGAGCTCTACTCTGTCACGAAGTTAGTCCAAATGAATGAAACCAAGAAAAAGTCAAGACAAAAGTGGAGCAGCGCAGTGCAGCGATCTACGAGAATAACAGCGAGGTATTTTTTGTTCAGTAACTCTCATGAGAAATAGAGAGCTGATTCAAGAGAAATTTAAGAAATTCAGTTAAAGGCTGTTTCTCTCTTGCATCAATGAAGTTTACCTTAAAAAGTTTCCTGTCTGTTAATAGTTTGTCTGCTAATACATTTTTTTAAAGACAGTCTTTTGTATGGGGCTGGGACATCTGTATATAATTATTTGTGCTACAATGTAACAAAACTGTCTTTCTATTTCAGGCGGAACTACTAGGTATCAGCGAGGCTTGTCGCCAAATCGAACTACACCCAAACATAGTGCCGACCACAGGCGGATCATTAGCGATGCAGTGAAAAGGTGAGGCTTATGATCTATTCATTCCAGACAATAACCTCGTCGTTAACGAGAGAGAAAGAAGAATGCTTGGGTCATACACAACCGGTGGGTAAAAAAAACAGAAGTAAACTGTTTTGTCTCCTATAATTAGCAACAGCAATAAGCACTTTGTGATGCAGAGGGCAAAACAGCGTAGGTGAAAGTTGCAACTCCCAGCCTTTGACGTACTGCTCAATATGGGATGAATCTTTGTATATAAAGTGTTTGCCAGATCACCATTTATTTATTTCTTTAACCTATTATTCATTTATTTATTCTTCGTTTCTCACTTATTTAAAAACTTTTAATAAAAATATCTAATATAAATTCCTTAAATAAAAACTAAATGTAATAAAAATGTCTTTGAAAATTATTTACATAGGTATCAAGTTTATACCTCATAAATGCCCAGCGTCCTATTAATAGGACGCACAGTTTCCAAAATTCTAAAAATAAAAAAAAAATATTAAAATACAACGGCAACACTTACACAATAAAATACTATAGCTTTTAATAATTATATATATATATTTCATTTCTTCTTTAATGTACATTTTGTATTGTTGTCGCACAAATCACAGGTACAGAGATATGATGATCATACGATATCTTACTACTGAACTATTAATTTAAGTTTATACTATTGTCTGTATTTGGACAAAAAGAAAGCAGTTTTATTTCAAATAAAGAAAAGTTTATATAAATTTAATTCATATTAATAACCAAACAATAAAAAATCTTAAAGGTATGTTGTTTTTTTTTTTATTTTTTTTTTTAAAAGGAATCCAAATCCCAGAGCACTCAGACTCGGTAACGTTCCATTGTACTACCAGGCAGAAATCCTCCTTTTGGTGTAGAGGCATGTGATTGGGTGGCGTATGTTGTTGTTCCCCATGGGGATTGAACCTGCACCGCACGGGTCACAAGCCAACACACTAACCTCTACACCGTCGCCACCCAGTTAAAGGTATGTTTCTAATACAGTAGGGAAAAATCACATAAATAATAAATAATCTAATACATAAATAAGTTGACAAATAGACAAATTTACGATTGAATAAGTTAACATATTACTTGGTATTACATTTACAAAAGGAAATTAAGATATAAATAAATAAATCAAGAAATATCTAAATAGATTAACAAACAAATAAATTAAAAAATAAATACATTAACATAACAATGAAGTACCAAATAAATATACTAACGAATAAACAAAATGAATATATAGAAAATTAAATATATACAAACAATAAATGCTATGAAACATTGAACAAAACACGGTCTAATGTATTAAGTTCATTTATTAGATAAATATCTGGAAGATCACATCTGATTATGAATGTATTTCTTAGTTTGTGTATTCTGTTAGAGATCAATTCAACATAAACTCTACTGTGCAGAGCGGAAGTCGATTGATGCGTAAGCGTGTACTGACTCTGGAGCCACCCGAGTACTGTGGATTTCGAGCAACTGTTGATATGGGTTCCTGGCCAAAAACTGGACATTAATTTTTTCTATAATTTCTTTAATTTTAAAATTAGTGAACGCGTTTTCCGAACTTGCTTTTTTACTTGAAAATAATGGAGACGATTACATACAATTATTTTTAAAAAATAATACCTACCTTGAAATTGGTTTCCACAAAATTATTTAAAAAAATTGATTTAACTGATTTGTCTATTTTATATAGTCAAAAATGTATCAAAAAATAATTTTAAAATCTTATTATTATTTATTAATACAAATTTGGTTACATAAAGATAAGAACTAGCTGCAGAGGCTTTCAGCTTTAACTGCGTAATAAATAGGCTCAAGAACTAGGATATTGTAAATATGTACTTTGTTGTGAAAGATAGAAATATATTAAATACAATTTATATAAATTTAAAATTTTGCAAATCCATAGTTTTTTTAAATAATAAGTGTTTAAGTGTTGCTCTTTAATACTATCTGATTGAAATTAATCTAGTCGTATAATAAAGAACAATAAATTGATGGGTTTTCTTTCTCATGATTAAGTAGGTACTTACATATATTGATCATAAAATACAATTTTTTCTTCTTCCTTCACGGCGAAGCTATGACCAGGATTAAATGGATCACAAACCTCCAATTTTATTCCTACTGCAACTGGTTCGCCTGTGGTGGCCGCTGGTTAGACATGAATGAATATTGGAAGGCCTTCCGGTTTTGGGTCACTTCATATCTGAGGCCAATAAAATGGTGGTGGTGTTGCATTTGTGTGATCCAGGAGTTTTTAGACCTGCCTCTCTTTTCACAACTTTGTCAAGTGGATGCCCCCAGTATTGATTATTGTTTGAAGGGTTACAATAGTTATTTATTATTATTTTTGGTTAATAATTTGGTGCAAGCGCCCTGTAAAAATATTGCCTCCATATTTAAGGACATCCGCTGGTAAACAAACAATTAGAAGCGAATCGTTTTCAACTCGATATCACCTTACGATTCGCCTCGTTTTGCTTAATTATTGAATTCGAAGCGAATCCTTCAAATATTTCCAATCAATTGACATTTATATCCAGTCAGAAAACTCATTTGTGAAAATTTGTGAAATATTTATAATAATAAATGGAATCAATTAAGACGTTATAATCATACATTTTAAAATAATTTTTCTAATTCTCCCCGCTCGTCGAAAACACCAAATCCGCCAACAAAAGCCTATCGAATATCGAATATGCCAAAAACCAAATGATATTTCAATTTCGCCTTCGTTTTCGATAATTGGGCGAATATAAAACGAAGGAGGTGAAAGCGAAAACAATAATAGCGAACTTCAAATCCGCCACCAAAAACCATGCGCTTAGGATTCCATAATCAGGCCTCTTAGTTCATACACATATCTCTCCGACCGTGGCTCCACCTGTTGAATAATGTGTTGTGACAAGGGAGTATTTGTAAAATTGAACCACAAGCACAACTAACACGTTACTCGCTCAAACGAGAAATTGTGTCCTGAGAAGGAAAATGATGCAGGGGTTTTTGTTGACACTATCAAAGTATCGGATAAAGGGGCTACGAAAGGCGTGTTAGCAACAAATCGAAATGGAATAAAAGTCTTTGACAGCGAATGAGTCTTGCAATTTGGCGGATCTACCAAATAGATCTGTTTTATGGCGAAGCCAACCTCTTCTACACTGAGTCGTGGAACGTTCTTGGTAGCGTTAAACTTAAAAAAGATGTGCAGCCAAACCCATGCAGTAAAATGATTATACCCTATTCTAGGGGTATATTAATTTTGACGCATAGTTTGTAACATACCTTAATATTGCCCGTAGACCCCTAAAAGTTACTATATTTATGATCAGCATCGATAGTAATGTCGATCTAGCCATGTCCGTCCGTCCGTCGGCAAAAATTAAGCCTTTAAACTGGACCTAGAGAGCTGAAATTTTAACCATATACTCTCTAGGGTCCCGAAATAATCAAGTTTAAGAATTTTTGAAATCCGCCCACAGACACGCCCACAAACTCAAAAAAAACAAAATTTTGGAAAAAATCGAATTTTGAGCTAGAGAGCTGAAATTTTTTATATATGATCTATGGCCCATAAAACTGATTGGGACATAAAATTTTCAAAATCCGCCCACTGACACGCCCACAATTAAATAAAACAAATTTTGGGAAAAAATTGAATTTTGAGCTAGAAAGCTGAAATTTTTTATATATGATCTTTGGCCCATAAAACTGCTTGGGACATACAATTTTCAAAATCCGCCCACTGACACGCCCACAATTAAATACAATATTTTTTTTGAAAAACCAAAATTTGAGCTAGGGAGCTGAAATTTTTAATATATACTCTCTAGGGGCTCTTTATGCTCATGTGTAAATATCTTCAAAATCCGCCTACTGACACGCCCACAATTATTTATTTTTTATTTTTGAAAGTCCAAAGTTTGAGCTAGGGAGCTGAAATTTATAGTATATACTCTCTAGGTGCCCTTTATGCTCATACTTAAATTTTTTTTAAATCCGCCTACTGACACGCCCACAATTAAATAAAACAATTTTATTGAAAACCCAAAGTTTGAGCTAGGGAGCGTTTTTATTTACAAAAGCTTAGTTTTTTCGATAAAATCCTTTAAATTTTTGTCACGCCCACTTATGAGATATAGGAATAAGAATAGGGTATCCAACAGTTCGCCCAAGCGGACTGTAGCCCGCCCCTATGTTTATACCCTATTCTAGGGGTATATTAATTTTGACGCATAGTTTGTAACATACCTTAATATTGCCCGTAGACCCCTAAAAGTTACTATATTTATGATCAGCATCGATAGTAATGTCGATCTAGCCATGTCCGTCCGTCCGTCCATCGGCAAAAATTAGGCCTATAAACTGGACCTAGAGAGCTGAAATTTTAACCATATACTCTCTAGGGTCCCGAAATAATCAAGTTTAAGAATTTTTGAAATCCGCCCACAGACACGCCCACAAACTCAAAAAAAACAAAATTTTGGAAAAAATCGAATTTTGAGCTAGAGAGCTGAAATTTTTTATATATGATCTATGGCCCATAAAACTGATTGGGACATAAAATTTTCAAAATCCGCCCACTGACACGCCCACAATTAAATAAAACAAATTTTGGGAAAAAATTGAATTTTGAGCTAGAAAGCTGAAATTTTTTATATATGATCTTTGGCCCATAAAACTGCTTGGGACATACAATTTTCAAAATCCGCCCACTGACACGCCCACAATTAAATACAATATTTTTTTTGAAAAACCAAAATTTGAGCTAGGGAGCTGAAATTTTTAATATATACTCTCTAGGGGCTCTTTATGCTCATGTGTAAATATCTTCAAAATCCGCCTACTGACACGCCCACAATTATTTATTTTTTATTTTTGAAAGTCCAAAGTTTGAGCTAGGGAGCTGAAATTTATAGTATATACTCTCTAGGTGCCCTTTATGCTCATACTTAAATTTTTTTTAAATCCGCCTACTGACACGCCCACAATTAAATAAAACAATTTTATTGAAAACCCAAAGTTTGAGCTAGGGAGCGTTTTTATTTACAAAAGCTTAGTTTTTTCGATAAAATCCTTTAAATTTTTGTCACGCCCACTTATGAGATATAGGAATAAGAATAGGGTATCCAACAGTTCGCCCAAGCGGACTGTAGCCCGCCCCTATGTTTATACCCTATTCTAGGGGTATATTAATTTTGACGCATAGTTTGTAACATACCTTAATATTGCCCGTAGACCCCTAAAAGTTACTATATTTATGATCAGCATCGATAGTAATGTCGATCTAGCCATGTCCGTCCGTCCGTCCATCGGCAAAAATTAGGCCTATAAACTGGACCTAGAGAGCTGAAATTTTAACCATATACTCTCTAGGGTCCCGAAATAATCAAGTTTAAGAATTTTTGAAATCCGCCCACAGACACGCCCACAAACTCAAAAAAACAAAATTTTGGAAAAAATCGAATTTTGAGCTAGAGAGCTGAAATTTTTTATATATGATCTATGGCCCATAAAACTGATTGGGACATAAAATTTTCAAAATCCGCCCACTGACACGCCCACAATTAAATAAAACAAATTTTGGGAAAAATTGAATTTTGAGCTAGAAAGCTGAAATTTTTTATATATGATCTTTGGCCCATAAAACTGCTTGGGATATAAAATTTTCAAAATCCGCCCACTGACACGCCCACAATTAAATAAAATATTTTTTTTGAAAAACCAAAATTTGAGCTAGGGAGCTGAAATTTTTAATATATACTCTCTAGGGGCCCATTATGCTCATGTGTAAATATTTTCAAAATCCGCCTACAATTATTTTATTTTTATTTTTGAAAGTCCAAAGTTTGAGCTAGGGAGCTGAAATTTATAGTATATACTCTCTAGGTGCCCTTTATGCTCATACTTAAATTTTTTTTAAATCCGCCTACTGACACGCCCACAATTAAATAAAACAATTTTATTGAAAAACCAAAGTTTGAGCTAGGGAGCGTTTTTATTTACAAAAGCTTAGTTTTTTCGATAAAATCCTTTAAATTTTTGTCACGCCCACTTATGAGATATAGGAATAAGAATAGGGTATCCAACAGTTCGCCCAAGCGGACTGTACCCCGCCCCTATGTTTTTTTTATATGAAATGACACATTTCTCACTGCATATCAACTCCAACTGTAATTGTGTCTATTTATGATTTGACTGCGCCTCCAGTAGGTAGTAGAAGCGCACAACTTGGTATAATTTTGTTTGCTGTCAAATTCTCTGTCTGGTTTGGTCGTTCAGTGATATTTAAAAGATGTTGCTTCATGTGTGTTACTCCATGCAGCACAGCGTGCAGTGTTTCTGCACAACTGTTTGAGGCACAACGCGTTTCTTCCTGCCCTATTGCTGTATCTACATGATATCGATTTAAACTGCTGCTAGAAACGCAGGGAGTTCAATAAAGAAATTGAAGCGAATTTAATTCATTCATACATTACCACTGCATCATTGATGCACCCAAAATATCTCTGATGCTATGGGCCAAGCTGAACTGACTTGAGGCACGCTTTCTTTCATTATAGCACTTTCACTACTAAGCGTAAGATAGCTGTTAGTCATTTTATTCAATATACTTTGTTAAACATTGTTGAAAATATTTATTTTATTTTTTTTTTGATAAATTTAGTTCAGTGTAAAGTTAATCAAATTTTTTCATTTCTTTGCGTTTAAAATTTGTTTCTTTCTTGTATGAGTACACTTAATTGTTTTCGATATTTTTTCTAAATTTTCAAACGTAACATTCACATTATAGATAACATTTATTTTAACAAATTAGTAAAAAATATTAGTAAATTTTTTTATTTCGTTTTATATATTTTTTTATTATTTTTTCATAATTTTATTGAGGAAATTTCTCCAAATCTATGAAACCAAAGATAGTCGTTGGATATTGAACAACAATATGGTGAATATTATAAAACAATGGTTAGCATTGCTATATACAAATTTGTAAAATTATGAAGTTGTTATATAGGTATGTATCTATTTCTTGTAACATTGGCAAAAATTAATAAAATGTATATTATTTTTATTGTATATTTACAAAAAAAACTTTTAGCAAAGCTTAATCAATTATAAACTCGTTCAATGTATTTATTTTTTTTCCAGCAAGAAATTTCCTCTTATTTTCTATTTTATTTAATCAAGGCTTAAATTAACATTTTCTAACACCGCATTCGTATGATATTATTTCAACAAAAGGTATTAATTCGTTATCGTGAAACTTGCAGCTGAAATATGTGAGATAAATCTTCATCAGAATAATATTAGGGATATGTTTTGAAGTGTTGAGCTAAAAATTTGAAAATTAGAATATTTTCAAAAGTTGTTATTGTTCTGTCTGAACGCGTAAACTAAAAAAAACCTCACTGAATGCGGACACAAAATATACATACATAGGTACTAGGTAGGTACATAGAGGAAAAGGCGATAATATAAAACCACTGCTAGTTTGTCAACTTTTACCTGTGAATGTAAGGCCTACAAAACTTTAATGTGCTAGAATTAAAGAGTGATTTGAAGACCGTTTATTATATAAAAATCTATGTTTGGGTGTTTGTCTGGTATGGGTTCGCGCATCGTTCATCCGATTGAGCTGAAATTTAGTACAGTTGTTGTTGATACTTCCATGAAGGTTTCTGGTGTGACGCGCGAGTAAGAAGACTTCCAAAGCAAATGTAAGAGACCAACACACGCAATTAGGCAAGAGGTAGTGCAACAGTTCGGTTTACAATAAACTCACGTTTAGCGAATAGAAGGTTCGACTCTTTCCAGTCGACCAATCACGATTGGCGAACTTCTTCCTTTGACTTTGAATCCAAAATTTTAAATGTAGGTATATTGACAACATACAAATTTGTGCTATTTCATATATTTGTGTGATATCGAAATTCGTTAATTTATTGACATTTGAGTCAAACGAAGTTTTTTTCGATTCGAGTCGAACGTCGATTCGCTAACTGTAATTGGGGAATAAATCAAGAAAAAAACAAACACTCAAACCCTTAGAGAACAAAAAAAAAATAGTAAGTTATAATGACACCCTTTGTTTAGCAATCTAAATCTGCACATATATAAAAATGAAATGCTTTTCGTTAGTGTCACCATCCACCATCACTCACGAGCGTCATAACGGATTTGCTTATTTTTTTTTGCTATTTTAATCTTTGTTGGAAAATCGAGAAAATCCGACATATTGATTTGTATGGCATTTTTGTATGGAGAATGATATATGAATGTATAGTAATGATTTAGATGGCGTCTCAATATAAGACTGTCAACAGCTCTGATATTTAATTATTTTATTACTTATCTTGTTTTCTCTTCTTTCTTTCGTGTTGCTGTTTGATTAGAAAAAGTGAGCTCACATAGGCGCGTGCCTGACAACTAGCACCTACCGTTATCGGAGCAACGAAGTTGCGAGAGAGGGCCGAGTTATGCGGAACAAATGGGGATGGGTATGGGGTTGGAGATAGCCACATAAACAGGGAGGTCAGGATAACATCTGCCGGGTACGCTAGAAAGAAAATAGCCCATATAATTTATAATTTCAAACAACAACAAAAATTATATCCATGTTCGAGACGACAAGAAAGACCGTACCTCCGTTTAAAAGACTAAGTCATCGCGGATGTCAGAGCGCTTGGTCTGAACAACTGGAAGCAGCCCGGGATCGCGGAAGATGGAACGCTGCAGTGTCTCAGGCAGATACTCTCCACGCGTCGGGAGCCCGTTAAGTAGGTAAGTAGTAAACACACATCAATAGATATATGTACATATCTACCATCGGATCCCAAGAGAAAAAGCAAATAAGAGCTTTTCAAATAAACAAGGAATAACAACCAAGTAACGAAGGATATCGTTAACGAGTAGCTTAATCGTGTGCATCAGAACCAGCATAAAAAATAGCTCATCGTTTACGAACTTCTAGATTGTGTGCATATCATCGTAGTGGTCGTTTGAGTGGGAATATTGCAGCTGTTAGAAGAAGTGTTGCTGAAGAGCCAAGGACGTCAATTCGCCGTCGTTCACAGCAATTAAACCTCTTAACCAACAATTTTGTTTAACATTTTGCACAAAGATCTGCATGTAAAGCCTTACAAAACACAGTTAACACAAGAATTAAATCCAACTGACTACACATTGCGTCGGCAATTCGTAAATTGGGCCATAGAGAAGCAACAACAAAATTAAAAATTTTTCAAGCAAATTATCTTCACCGACGAGGCTCATTTTGAAATTGGCGGTTATGTCAATAAACAAAACTGTCCCATTTGGGTTGAAGATAATCCTAGAGGATTGTTTGAAAGGCCAATGAAACCAAAAAAAATTACTGTGTGGTGTGGTGGCGTAATTGGTCCATTTTTCTTCGAAGATGAAAATGGCGATGCAGTTACTGTGGATGGAGCTCGATGTCAAGCGATGATTAGAAACTTTTTGTGGAGTCAATTCGAAGATATTTATGTGCAGAATATTTGGTTTTAACAGGATGGTGCAACATGCCACACAGCAACGAACTCAATCGATCTTTTGAAAGAGAAGTTTAACAAACGCATAATTTGCGGAAGAACAGACGTGAATTGTCCAGCAAGATCATGCGATTTAACACCACTGGATTTTTGCTTATGTGGTTTCTTGAAGAGTAAAGTTTATGCCGATAATCCTCAAACTGTTCAACACCTCAAAGACACCATCATCGAGCAAATATAACTTGTTGAACCATCATTATGCGAAAAAGTCATTCAAAATTTTGGTAAAAGTTTGACAGTCGGGCGACCTGGCAGAGGAGGTCACTTGGACGACTTGGTAAACTTTCCTGAACGTATTTTTGCAATGACGTTATCTGGGTAGGTTCCTACAGTAGGCTTACATATTTATAGGTAACATTTTTTAAAGCTTAATTTCAGGTTATTTTAATAATACTTGTCTAATGTATGTCATATATAGTGTTATTTTTAATATTTGTTTAGTGTAGATAGTCAATTTAACCAATATTGTTTTTATCTCAGGACTTTCTTGTTGGTATGGGTGATGTTTTCCTTGACTCCGTGAGGTGGCTGGCACTGTAGGATAAAGAACTGTACAAAATATACAAAATCTAAATTGTTGATGGTTTAGGGTTCTACACAAATTCCATTTTACAACACTTCTTATTTTATAACAACACAACTTTTAAAAATATTTTTTCAAATATGTAATTTAAATAACTAAGCTAATAAAAAGCTATTCACAGTAAAATATACAGACGCGACAGTAACGACTTAGACCAGCAAAAAATTGAAGAAAATTTGATATTTCATTTAACTTCACAGCGTAAGGCTATTTGTTTATATTTGACACTTAAAGTTTTAGTTTTATAGACGGATTCGCATTTAACAACAGGTTCCACCTTCCCACCTTTTCCTCTATAAAAGTGAAATTTTAATTTTCGAAAAACACCGTTGTAC
The DNA here is from genome assembly GCA_949715645.1 of Portevinia maculata. Lineage (NCBI taxonomy): Eukaryota > Metazoa > Arthropoda > Insecta > Diptera > Syrphidae > Portevinia > Portevinia maculata. The sequence continues at coordinate 89,377,065 of OX454526.1, forward strand.
ATTTAAAGCTTTCTTTTACAACACAATTACTATATTTAGGCGTTGACATTAAATTCTTTTTTTTTATTTTTTTTTTGTTTATTTAAACAAATATTTTTCAAAATTGTGATATTAAATTAAAGATTCTGAAGGAGACATATCCATACTGTCATTTCATCGAAATGTATAATTGCAATGTCATTTAAAAAAAAAAACTAAATGACTTTTTATATGATGGAAACGGGGATTTTAACTTTAATGTTATGTTTTTAGAATTACAAATTTCAATTATGTATATGATTTTTATAACTTAAATGTTTTACTTTGTTTTAAAATTAGGCACAATTATGTTTACTTATTAAATTACTTGTTTGTCGTTTGTTTATTTGTTTTACATATTTTTCTGTTCTTATTTTTATTAATTACACTACCGACTGATGAATTAAAAATAAAATTAACAATTATTATCACTACATCGTAAATCTAGGAAGTCCTCGTAAGCCTGCTCATTTTGTTGAATTCAAAAGCTTTATTCTAACATTTTAGGAATCATTTTCACAAAACAATTACCATTGACCGAGCAGAATTAACTCGACACTTTACATATATTTTGTATGTCTTCACATCAAAACACTCACCACACATAAACATAGTTATATAGATCCAAAAGGCATTATTTTGTTTTTAATACATCAAATATTCAGTCATTTACAATAACTACCTTTTTCCTTTTGTTTAATGTTTTTATAAATATTTCTAAAAATTAGATAAAATATTATTAACCATTGTAACATTAATACGCTAATTTTAAAAATGAACAATGAAGGGATGAGTACATTTTATCAGTCAAAATTATTATTTATCTTTTTTTTTTAAATCACTATTTGTTGTTTTTAAATATACAAAAAAAATATAATAGTAATCGAAACGAAAAAAAAGTTGGTAATGACGAACTTAAGTGGACGACTTTTTCACCTTGGGAAACGATTTGCGCGTTTTTATAAAATATTAAAAAAATAAAAGAAACGGAAAACTTTATTGTTTAAACACGAACAATCCCGTCGGATCCCATTCATTTTCGTCTAATGGTCCAAAACATTCATCGAAGTACCATTCCATTGTTTTGTAGACATGGTACAGTGACGTGGACAAGAAATGATCTTCATCGGTATATACCTAGAATAAAATATGAAGATGCAAATTTAAATAATTATTTGCAACAATAGAATCAAATTAAGAGGGATAAACACATGTACTTATGGCACTTCTGAAATCAGAAGGGTATTATTTTGTGATTCGTAAGCAAAACTTTGAATCGTCTTCTTCCTTAACAGCGAAGTCATGGTCAGGATCGAAGGGAACATAATCCTCCCACTTTACTGCTTTGCTACTGGTCCGCCGTATAGACCTTAAAAAAAATCGGCGGGCCTCTCGGTGTCGGATACACTTTACTTACTACCGAGGTCAATCAAATGCGGCTGTTATAGCATTAATCTTCCTTTTACGAAATCAGTGATTTCCAGTCGGATCAACGCACGGATTTGCATGCACAATTCTGGGAGAGTTGAAGATGATAATGAGAGTTCAAATGTGTGGGCTCACCTGAATGTTAAAAATGCCTAGAAGTTATTTCTCTCCTCAGTTGCATTTCACAACAAGCACTGCATCCACATTCTTTGCCCGTCCCAGCGCGGGAAAAATCAAGTTTACGCTGGTAGATATTTATAATCAATTTGCTGTTTTAATGTTAAAAAAATGGTGTTATATCTTAAGAGGTACGACTTCTAATTTTGGCCGTCAAAGACTCCATAAAACGAAAAGCGGTTGAGCCGGGCGAGATACTCTTTGAATTCTTGTAAAAATGGGATACATCGAGATGAAAACGGACACAATGCCTAACCAGTGGGGGCAAGTTATATTCTTCCTGTATGCTAATTACCAGTGAAAACGAACCGAAGATGTATGGCAATGGAAAAAAAATACCCACCCACTTTTGGGAGTTGAATTAACGTATAATCGGTTGGAATCGAGGGAAAAAGTGCGTTTCGGTTTGATGTCTTGTGGTATTCCTAACCACCACATCTGGGTGAAACGCCAAATTGGAAATCAGGATCACATGCGTATTCACGTGTGCTAATTGCCGCTATATCAAGCAGATGTCACACACCATGAAAATCGTTGAGCTATCTTATTCGGTTGCGGAAAATAATACGGCTATCGCATTGTATGGACTTGCGACAAGCAAAATAGTTCCTGCAAGCCAAAACATTCATGGTGTGATGGCCGGAAAAGTTCTTGCATGCAAGTAATTGCTTCGAGTGATATGCTTGCATGCAAACGACGGCAATTAATAATCATAATGGAAAAACATCGTGTCTTAAGTATTTTCGATATTTCTTAGAGTCCTTGATTACCAGTTTGAAGTAAAAGTGACGTACTCCAAAGTGCATCAGTTCTTCTTTGCTGACGATGGAGCCATCACAAGCGAGCACTGGATGCAGGGGGGGGGGGGGGGGGGTGTTTTGGAGGGAAATGGGTACCGTATTAGTCCGAAATAGGCAGAATACCCGTGGTGCACGTTTGATAGTATAAATGGAAAAGTGATTCTCAAGAGCTAAAAGTTCAAATATCTGGAATCTATGATCAATAGTGAAGCAGATTGGGATGCGGACATCAATCATCGCGTAAGGGAAGGTGGATGAAGTAGCTCAGCCATCTTCTGTGAAGGCAATATATCTCCCAGGCTGAAAGAAAGGTTCTATTTTTTTATTTAGCAAAACCCGTTGAAGATTTGGAAAGTTTAAATCTCCAACAATTAATACGACATCGGAAGGGTCCGAGGCGTCAAAAATCGAATCGAAAGCATCGAAAGCTACTTGATAACATTGAATAGGTTGGGAGGGTCTCATGTAGTATCAGCATCAGATGGTAAAGAGAGTGAAATGTTAGATAGAACACGAACGTATTCAAAAGGGGTAGATTGAGTCCAAAGGATTGTGTACTGCCAGTAGAACTCCACGACCAGGAGACTCAGTCTTATTTGTGGAAGTTTCACATCAAAGTCCTCTATCGTTTTGATAATACATGGACAAATGAGTATTGGGGGCGATGGCTGAGGCCTTGGCAAAGGTGACTTAGGGACATCCAATTTATTGTGGTCAACTCGGTTACGTTGAAGATTTGAGATACGTTTGGAGTTGATATAAGAAGCAATAGCAAATAGATCCTTGGCCACAGTAGTCAGTAGTAGAGGAAATGTTAAAGCTTTCATGGTAACGGGTGTGGATATCACGAATTGCAGCAGGATCAGTTGGGAGGCCTGCTTTATGAATTGAGGTATAAATGTTTGTCTTGGTCTTACCGTCGATGCAGATTGACTACACTGCAGTTGTGAGCCCGAAGATCACTTACGGTTCTCAATGTTGGACAGCGTACACAAAGTATGAAGGCGAATTATCCGCAGCTGAAATAAAGATGCTTGGATGACTTTAGGAGAGACCTCACGTCAAAGAACCTATCTTAGAGAAAATGGAGAGTGGCTGACTCAGTATGTACTCAAAAGTTAAAGGAACAGATCTTGCGAACCCAATGAATAAGACAATATTAATAAACGTCCTTTGATAATCGCAAAGCATCAGCAATTGGTTGGCCTCAGTAAAGCAGTGATTCAAAATTGGGGGGCCTGCCGATTCGTTTCTGAGGTCAAACCGGCCGGCGAGTTCCACAGGCGGACCAATAGAGATGCAGTGGGAGGGTATGACCCTCTTAATGCAGATCATTACCTTATCGTTAAGAAAAAGAAGAAGAACTGTGTACAAATTGAATATGTGTTGAATATTCAAAGAGTTTTCTACACTGTTATGGATTCAGGATAGCTGAATATTCGTCAAATGAACGCGTTTAATTTATTTTGTATTAACATTTTGTGCTAAATTTATTTTGTATCGATCCGTTTCGATAGCAATCTCAGTTCCGGTTGGATTTCCAAACGGCTTTAACGATTTTGATCGTTCGCATGTATGTTTTAAAATCTCAAAGTTCGCATGTATTTAACCGAATATGGGATGCAGTAGCCCTCATGTTTTTATTGCATTATTCACACGATCAACATGTTTCTTCGAATTTAGTAAATAGTCGGCACTTTGGTAGTTGTGCGTACGTCGTTTAGAGTCAAACTTGACGACACCTTGATATCAAATGCCCAGTTTGTATTTCTAAATAATGAACGACCTATATAAAATATCATACAAAATGAGTCGAAAAGAAAAACCGATACGTGAATCGAATGCGCGAAAGAAAGGCTGTCTTTTAATAATGCCACTCAGAGAAAAGTATCCCATTAAATCGTCAATGGTACGACCATAGGATTAATAAGACGTGTTTTAATAACATTTTCCTTTTAAAACAATAGTTTTCTAATGAAATCAAACAGATGCGGGCTATTAACACAATGGTATTGATCCTTTTATTATTAATAGGGTATTCGTTATTAATTTAATGGGAAATACTTTTGATTTAATAGTATTTCACCATTAATAATTTATAACGTATAATATTGTCCCATTATTAAATACTATTAATGTTTTAATAGTTGTGACACCATTAAAAAATATAGTATTAATACTGTGTCTAATAAGTTCAATGAGGTGGACCTTTAATTTAATAGTTTTTGATATAAATTTAATAACATTGATACTATTGTGCAAAATTAGACACCCGCCAATTATTTTACCAGTTTAAACTATTGATTTAATAGGATTTGACTTTTCATTATTAATCGCACGTATGTACTATTGTTTTAATTGTTTTATGCATTTAAACATTTTTGATTGCAAAAAAATAATAATACTGTATACCATTATAAATATCAGTATATGTATCATACTATAAGTCAGCCAACCGCATGTAAATACAGCATAAAGTAAAGCACTTTTCCTGCGAATTTCCAAATTAGCTCATTTTGTCTCTTCACGTTTTAATTAACGATCTAGTACTTATAATTTTAAGATATTCTTAAACTCCCCTTCTTTTCTGAGTATTTAAATTTGAATTGAGATTTGTCAGATTATTGTGGTTTTTTCTCAATTTGAGTTTAAGATTTGATTTCTTTTTCTTAAAACGACATTAATCGATTCTTCCCAAAAGACAAAGGAAGGTAGACATAAACCTTTTTGACGAAATAAGTTTTACAAACCCGGTAAAACTGTTCAACACCAAACCTTAATCTACTGCAGTGTGGAATTCGCGGAAATTTTTTTTTTATTTAAGTCATCTTGATTTCAATAAGAATTTCGTAAGCAAACATTAAATTCGAAACAAAATTGAATATACTTAGGCGAATCCGTACGAAAGTGTTAGCGTTGTCCTTAAAAAGTGAAATAAAAACATAAAGAAAAGCTACAGGCCGCTTGGGCGTTGGATACCATATTCCTATTACTATCCCCGAAAAAGTGGGCGTGGCGAAAATCTATGTATGGGAACCTGTTAAGAAGGATATTGTCCACATATTTTGTTAAACATAAAGCGCCCCAAAAAGTAGGGTGGTAATTTTTTTTGAAGAATGGAATGGAATAGAATTACTTTATCTATTTTGCAAAGAATAGGACTTAAATTTGCTTTGACTTCTTCAATAAATTGTTTATTTTTTTATTTTTTTTTTAAATATTTATAGTTGATCATTTAAGCTCCCTGGAGTGTTAATATTACAAATTTTAGCTTTCAAGCTCGCATGTTGATTTTTTCGATAAAATTTGTTTTAAATTGCGGATTTTAAAAGTTGAAATCTTTGAAATATACATATTTTTCAAATTTCAGCTTTCTAGCTTTATTGCCTATACAATTTGACAATGGACGAACATGGCTATGGCTAGATCGACATATGAAACTTTCGATGGTGATAATGATAACAAATACAGTCACTTTCAGGGCTCAACGAGCAATATTAAAGTATGTTACTATATGAGTTATTATGAGTCATAGGGTATACAAATGTCCAACAAAGTTCCATTTGCATCACAAAGTTTTTTTGATCTGTATCTTAATCATGAAATCTTGATTAGAATTAAAATATAAAAGCTCGCATAAACTATTTCCAGCTCGGCGGACAGTTTCTGTTTTAGAATCTCTTGTTCTTTGTCTCTTCATTTTTCCTTCAATTGGTACAAGATATTCTTTACCAACATAGGTGAAAAAACCGCAGAACATCTTCTTTTGTGGGTGTTTGACCCCTCGAATCGATAAAAAAATAGTATTGTTTACATTAATTCGCAAAAACTGTAAATATCTCTTCATCAGTTTCAGTGTTGTGATAAAAACCGGAGTGAAAGAGAAATCGATAAAGTACATTTATTAGAAAGGAATATATGCACACATTTTCAACATAAATAGGTAAGTTATCAAAAAAATATTTGTTGATGTATATATTAACATTTCGCGGATATTACCATTTGTTTTTTAATAAGTGCCATATAAGTAAAAACTAAATTTGTATTCATTTGGTTTAACGGTAAACGTTTACTTTAATAGTAAACATCCCATTAATTCAATGTGACTCCTGTTGCACTTTTTCGTAAATCCTAGTGAAACGCATATCTTTTAACTAGAATCCCATTGTTTTAATAGTATGTACATATGGTTTAACGGTAAACGTTTCCTTAATGGTGCACATCCTATTAATTCAATGTGATTCCTATTGCACTTTATTGTACATCCCAGTGAAACGCATATCTTTTAACTAGAATCCCATTGTTTTAATAGTATGTACCATTAATAACATATGGTTTAACGGTAAACGTTTACTTTAATGGTAAACATCCTATTAATTCAATGTGATTCCTATTGTATTTTAACGTACATCCCATTGAAACGCATATCTTTTTATTAGAATCCCATTGCTTTAATAGTATGTACCATTGATATATTTCTTAATAATGTCCACGCTTCAAATATTTTATCATAAGTTTCAGTGTCGTGATTGAAAGCGGTTGGAATCAGTGAAAGCTAACAAAGTATTTATTAAAAAGAACAACACAACAAAATAGTTGTAATACAAATATAACGCAAGGTAAGTTATCAAGAAATAATTATTCATTAATATATTATCATTTCACCGATTTAATTACCTATTTGTTTTTAATTAGTGCCATATAGGATATAAGTAAAAACTAAAAACTTTTGCATGCTGCGTTCAATAGTGGTTTCTTTTATCATTCGTTGGTTTTTAATATGGTTGGACTGCTGTATCATGCGATGAACATTGATCTTATTGAAAAGTTATTTTACCAGGAAGTCCTTGGAAAACCAAAAAAAGTCCTTGAAGCCCGAAAAAATATTTTGCCAAAATATCCTTACAAACCGCGTTGTATTCTTATGTTAACATTTATTTTACCAAGAGGTCCTTGAAAACCGGAAAAGGGGTATTTTTCCAAAATTTCCTATCAATCGGTGCACTATTTCTGTGTTCAAGATTTTTTACCAAGAGATTCTTGGAACACCAAAAACGGATATTTTTCCAAAATGTCATTTTCATATTAAAATGTCATCAATATTTTTTTATCAAATTTGCAATAATGAACGTGATGATACCTTTCCAGAGCTCTTGCTGCATCACTACCGCTGTGATGTTCTGAATTCCCAATATATCCTTCTTTTACATTGCATTTGGTTTTTCCCAAATTATCGAACGATTTAAAAAAAATCGTAAAAATAGAAAAAAAAATAAAAACTATACCTGTTCTTAATCAAGTGAGCGGTACGTCTTTGAACTTTTACTCTGTTTAAAAATAAAAGTTTTGGAAGAACATTGCCGTATCTGTCAGTTGCGTTTAAAATCTCCAAGTCACAATACATCATTTTGTAAGTCAACGACATAATTGCGTATTCCGCCGTTTTTATAACAAAATATTTGCAACATAAATAGCAAGAGAAGTACGATCGGAAATGTAAACGTCCTTACGAAATGGCCTCTTTTCAAGCATGCTCTGGGACATACGTTGGTTAGTTTAATCATTATTTTAATTTAAACATAAATACTTTAATAACTAAGAATTAACAATGTCGTTACAATAATTTAAACTAAAACGCGAAAACATGCCCTTAGAATAAAATACAAAACATAATCTTCTAATATTTCAGGATGAAATAGACTACGACATCCTAAATCGCATATTTTTGAGCTCTGGCCATCGTTTGTAGAAAAAATAGTCCCGTACTATAAGAGAAAAATACGTGATAAAACGTCTATAAGCCTTTTGAATGAACTGGAAAAAGAAATTTATACAAGTAAGATAACAAATTTTATAAAAGAACATCCTAAATTTTTCCACATTTTTAAATCCCACAACTACCACATCAAATAACAAATTATTTCTTTTTGATGTTTTTTTAGGTTCCCGAGACTTCATCATATTTTATTTGTATGAATATGAATTTATTATAAAAGTTACTTTAATGTAATACATACAAATTATTCAATAAAAATGTAATTTTCTTTTCAATTTGTGGTTCATTTTTTTAAACGCAGATGTTTTTGTTTTTTTCTAGCGGATTTTCAGATTGAGCTGCAACAACATTAATGGATTTTTTTTAGGTATAAGTAAATATGAGTACATATACATTACTTAGTACATATACATACTTAGCGACATCATTCGATTTGAATCGCTAATGCCCTCTTAATAAAAATAAATCAAGTTTAAAATGGACTATAGAGCGAAATTTGGTTTGAAAAACGAACTTTTAGGTTCTTTTAGGACCAGCCCTATTGAATCAATAGCTATCCCATACAAACAATAGTTTATAGGTCATTAAATCAATAGTATGATAGAACAGATTCAATAACAAATACTATTGATTTCAATAGGATCAGCCATATGGGATCAATAGTTATCCTATAAAAACAATGGGTCATAAGTTATTAAAACAATAGTATGATAGGACAGATTTAATAGTAAATACTATTGATTTCAATAGGATCAGCCACATTGAATCAATAGTTATCCTATAAAAACAATGGGTTATAGGTCATTAAAACAATAGTATGATAGAACAGATTTAATAGTAAGTACTATTAATCTCAATAGGACCAGTCACTTTGAATTAATAGTTATCCCATAAAAGCAATGGTTTAAAGGTTATTAGGACAATAGTATAATCTTATTGTTTTAAAAAGCTCGGTCCTATTATTTTAACAGTAAATACTATAATTTCAATAGGATGTACAGTTTTAAATCAATAGGAATCTTATTGGAGCAATAGTGTGTAAATCGTATTAAATCAATAGTATGACTGAAAAGCAATGGTACAAACTATTAACCTTTTAATACGACACACTATTTAACCAATAGTTGTTCACGATTGAATTTATAGTACGAACGTCCCATTAAAATAATAGTTTACAAATTATTATTTTAATAGTACCGATCCTATTGACTAAAAACAATGGTAAAAAACTATTGGTTTAATCGCAAATCCTATTGTTTTCATGGTATTTTTCTCTGAGTATGTACATGAAAGTATCGAATTTCTTTAACTAAGCCCTAGAGGTTGGATTAACAATATCCTTACTTCTAAGCAAACGAATCAGGACTAATACCATTAACCAATCTCTGCAAAATAAAAAAAACTCACCTGGTGTCTAAATTTAACCTGCTGATCCACTAGCGATCGAACTAACATTAAGGAATGTTCTTGATGAACAAAGGTGTCAGCTGTTCCATGCATTAGCATTAGATTGCGGCCTTTTATATTTCCGGCTTTCATTGTTAAGTCGGCCTCCTGTAACGCCCTCAAATAATCTCCTTTCAATGGGATATAGCGTTCAGTGAAAAATGAATCTAGTTCCAATAGAAAATTAAGTTTAGTCCTTCAATATTTCATTTCACTTACAATGATATCCAAATGAGACAACAGGATTTATCGCCACGCCACATTGCAATACCTGCTGTGAGTCTTCTATGAGCGTCATTGCAGTGGCATACCCTCCATAACCTAAACCATATGCGCATATGCGTGATGGATCTATGAATTTTAAATTGTCACGGAGGTACCTGTATACAAAGAATGCAATAAGTGATATGCAAAGGATATTCAAGGATTGAGTTAAACTCACGTTAATACTCCCAATTGGTCTTCGATCTCCACTGTACCTAATTTTCCGTGTACTTGAGTGCGTAGCAATTCTCCTTGGTATCCACTTCCTCGACCATCGATTTGTGCTACAATAATCGAGCGCTGACTGCAAAGATACCAATTCCAGTCTACATGGAATTTCTCTGATACCAACTGTGATCCGGGAGATGAATCTCTGAAATGTATAACTTCATGACAAATGCCAGCAAGAAATATTGTACCTACATTTGCAAGATTAGCGGAAATGCTACTTCTTCTTCTTCTCGCATCCCGGGTGGAAGAAATAGCCGCACCTGAGCATGAAAACCATGTCGGATCTCTACACTGAATGTACGAATTTGTGGAAGCGCCAGTTGAGCCATCTTGTGTCTCAGAGCATTTCCCGAACTTAGTACATATATTTTATTGTTCGACTGCGTATCGACGAGATACACCGACGGCGACTCAGGACCTAGGCACTCCTGAACATAGTAGGAGAAATCCTTGCTAAAGTATACCTTGTTAAAAAGGCAATTCTTTGGAATATCAAACGTGCAACCATCTTCTGATGTGGTCGTCTGATTATCCACCACTGGATTGATAAGTTTAAATGTGGAGGGAGTATTGTCGCACGTGAGGCATGTTGGCTGTGTCGATGTGATATATGTGCGATTCGGCTTTGTGACATTCAGTTTAAGGCTAATCTTATATAGATGCCGCTCTCCTGGTCTCTTCTCAGGTGCGGCCATGAAGTAAACGATCTCGTTTACCTCATCCCAACCAATTATTTCCGTGACCTCAAAGAGACCCATTGTCAGTGGGACCCACCGACGGTCAAGAGTCGATATGAACACCACATGCCGAAAGTGACCATGCTCGCCATCTCGCACTGACAAGCGCTTGAGCAGGTATCCACCATTTGAGATCTCGTATGTGGTTTGACCCTGTGTGACATTTGCCAGTCCTTCTGATCCATTTCTTATACTATGTACGTTGTGGTGTGCGTTCATTTGCGAGCTGATTCGTGAAGAGAAAATGGGCTTCTCTGCTGGCAGAACCCAACCATCGCCAACAGTTACCTCTGTGTGAATAGCTAGACAAACAAATGCCGGCGCCCGGCACATTACTGTGGTGGCTTTCGTTTGATCTCGATCAGTGACTGTTAAAGAAAGGTCGATAGCCGAGGCCCAGGTCAAACCACCAATGTAACTACCATTTGTCAGTTCTGGGGGTAGCTTCACTTGGCTCGGAAAAATGTACTTAAGTACTGTCAGGTTCACAATATTTACTGTCACATTGGTATTTGTGGTGCCAGCTTTTGCATATCTCTCGGACAAAATTTTGGGATATTTGAGATCATCGCCCGTCCAGGAATATCTATTAAAAAAGAAAGGAACATTATTATGCAAGCTAGCTATTCAAACTTCTATTGGGACTTACTTGTATTCGTGTACTTCAGTGTCATTGAATGTTAAAAACGCTAGATATTGAACATCTGGTGAGAACATCATTGAATTGCTTTTAAGCTCCGGAACATTCTGATACATCCAGTCGGGAATTCCGTTGGTTATAACACCAGGTTTGCCTTTTAAAATAAAATACATCACAGTAATGTGTGTAACGAATAACTCATCTTTTGTACCTGTTGTGGTGATGCGGCAAACTAAGTCACCCTGCACTTTCGGCTTGTAGTACAAGTCATTTTCATAGACGAATGCTATACCCTGGTTCATTGAATTTTTATTACTTGGTGGCAGATGCGAACTCGGTGCCCATTCTACATGTTGAAGTCGTGGCGCATCGGCACTGTTTTCTGTTGGTCCCAAAGGGAACGTGTTCCGTGTGAGGACTTCATAGACATGGTGCCTAAATGAAAATAAAAAGTTTAATTATGTACTATTCGAAATGGATACACCAGAAGGTGCCCATTGTTATCCATAATTTTAAAAGCACTTTTTAAAGGGTGGATAGCTGTTCAGGACTAAATTCATGTGAAGTTGAAACTCTTACCACCTACCACGTGTGTATGCTTCGTTATTATAGAGGCTTAAACTTTAAGAAAAACATAGGGACGGGCTACAGTCCGCTTGGGCGAACTGTTGGATTCCCTATTCTTATTCCTATCCCTCATAAGTGGGCGTGACAAAAGTCTAAGTATGGTTGAATTGTTAAGAACGCTCTACATATTTTGTTATATAACATTTAAAGGATTTTATCAAAAAAAACGCTCCCTAGCTCAAACTTGGGTGTTTCAATAAAATTGTTTTATTTAATTGTGGGCGTGTCAGTAGGCGGATTTAAAAAAAAATTAACACATGAGAATAAAGGGCCCCTAGAGAGTATATATTATAAATTTCAGCTCCCTAGCTTAAACTTTGGATTTTCAAAAAAATTGTTTTATTTATTTGTGGGCGTGTCAGTGGGCAGATTTTGAAAATTCGTAAACTTCATTATTTCGGGACCCTAGAGAGTATATGGTTAAAATTTCAGCTCTCTAGGTCCAGTTTATAGGCCTAATTTTTGCCGACAGACGGACGGACGGACGGACATGGCTAGATCGACATTACTATCGATGCTGATCATAAATATAGTAACTTTTAGGGGTCTACGGGCAATATTAAGGTATGTTACAAACTATGCGTCAAAATTAATATACGTCTAGAATAGGGTATAAATACGCGTATCTTTAGAGCTTTGCTGATGTTAACCAGACTATTTGACATTGATACTCTAACTGACAAAACACATGGGTCATACATAATGATATACAAGCGACCACCAATGGTCCAGTCATTTTAGGCATTTTTAACCCCAATCTGCGGAAAATTTTCTAGTGAGCTGAATGTTTGTATACGCCTTTATTACGGCGTTGTAATGAAGATGTGAAAAATTGACATTGATATCGTGCCGGCTAAAAAAGTAATAAAGGTCAAAAGGTAACTAAAATTAGTTTTTCGCAAATATCTCGCGATCTATTGCTCGGAGGTCAATAGAGATCATTATAAAAATTTTGTCGTAAAATTATCTACAAAAATTGCCTCATGCATTTTTCTGTAAAATTAACCGTTTTTGGGGTAGAGCGCTGAGAAAGCCATTACGTTATGATGATGCACTCGTTTCCTCACCACCTGCGAGGTAGAATGCAAGGCGCTTTTTATACCCTATTCTTAGGGTATATTAATTTTGACGCATAGTTTGTAACATACCTTTGCCCGTAGACCCCTAAAAGTTACTATATTTATGATCAGCATCGATAGTAATGTCGATCTAGCCATGTCAGTCCGTCGGCAAAAATTAAGCCTTTAAACTGGGCCTAGAGAGCTGAAATTTTAACCATATACTCTCTAAGGTCCCGAAATAATCAAGTTTACGAGTTTTTGAAATCCACCCACAAACTCAAAAAAACAAAATTTTGGAAAAAATCAAATTTTGAGCTAGAAAGCTGAATTTTTGTATATATGATCTAGGACTCCTAAAACTGCTGGGATATAAAATTTTCAAAATCCGCCCACTGACACGCCCACAATTAAATAAAACAATTTTATTGAAAAACCAAAAATTGAGCTAGGGAGCTGAAATTTCTAATATATACTCTCTAGGGGCCCTTTAAGCTCATGTGTAAATTTTTTCAAAATCCGCAGACTGACACGCCCACAATTTAAAATAAACTTTTTTTGCAAATCCAAAGTTTGGGCTAGCGAGCTGAAATTTATAATATATACTCTCTAGCCGGCCCTTTATGCTCATGTGTTAATATTTTCAAAATCCGCCTACTGACACGCCCACAATTTTTTTTTTTTTTTTTAAAAATTCAAAGTTTGAGCTAGGGAGCTGAAATTTTTAATATATACATACTCTCTAGGGGGCCTTTTTGCTCATGTGTTAATTTTTGTTAAATCCGCCTACTGACACGCCTTCAATCAAATAAAACCAAAGTTTGAGCTACGGAGCGTTTTTTTTACAAAAGCTTCGTTTTTAAACTATTGCTATAGCTTTTTTCACGGGCTTTGAGCGCGGCAACCGAATCAGGAAATTCCGTAACGAAAATAAAACCTAACACCCCATACTTTCTCACAAATATAGCAGCTGCCAATATGTAAGCAGCTATGTGTAAGCAGCCACGTGAGTTAATCGGTTCTCGTCAGATCACCGTAATTAAACAACTTTGGGCGCGGTTAGTATGTAGATGGAGGACCTTTTGAGAACAGCTGCGTGTTTGTTTGTTTTTTTTTTTTTTTATATGTAAACATCCTTGCTCTCGGTAGGGGCTAGTTGGAAATATCGAGCGTCACCGTCATCGTCAGATTTTCAGGTCAGACGACAAAAAACCAAAGTTTGAGCTAGGGAGCTGAAATTTAAGACTCTCCAGGGGCCCTTGATGTTCATGTGTAAATATTTTCAAAATTGGCCCATTGACACGCCCACAATTTAAATTAATGCAACGCTGACGAGCCTACATGTTTACACATCAAGTATACCGTGAGTGCAGCGTGGCTCACACCTGTTTTGTGTATAGGTAATACACATTAATGCTGCGCAGAGAAAGTATATATGATATTATATCTATATGAATGTACATCGCGCGAAATTCGATGATCAAACTCAACGTTCTTTTAGTTCAAATTTTTTGAATGAATAATTTTGTTGGTGTGTAATTACACTATTTATACCTAATTATTTATGCCTACTATTTATACCTAGCTATTTTCGTTTTATAGAGAAGAAAAACTTAAAGAGCTAAAAAGAAAAAGAATAAAAAATTCTATGCAATAGCTTTACCGCAGCAGTCCCCGAGTGCCACACATTTTTTTTTTTTGATAAAATCCTTTAAATGTTATATAACAAAATATGTAGAGCGTTCTTAACAATTCAACCATACTAAGACTTTTGTCACACCCACTTATGAGGGATAGGAATAAGAATAAGGTGGATACGACCAAGCGGACTGTAGCCCGTCCCTGTGTTTTTACATGGTTTCCCTCGTAGGCATAATCCATGATATGTAATAAGAGGTTTTTAATGTGTTTTATTTAAAAGTGAAAAGTTTTTATTTGAATAACCACCCCTATCGTGGAATCCGTCGGGGGGAACGATCCGCTAATAGTAAACAATTTGCATCGTGCAATCCGCAGACGTGAACCATCCACATGTCGGAAACGTGAATCAGATTCACTGTATCGTGGAAAACGAACGGATCGAATCTCCCCATGCATTTGACATCCGCAGTTTTCTCATTGCGGATCTGGTTGTTATTTTGTGAACTGTGCTGCAAAATTGACGCTAGTGGTGAAAAATGTAGATAATAGTTTGTTTGTTTGTTTTCTTAATTTGATGTTCTTTCTACATTTAAAGGAAGAAAACTACGAATAGAGAGCAGTTTAAGGCATTAGTATGTGCAATGAATGATAAACCTGACATTGCTAAAAATAACTCCAAAAGACCGCCAGAGGATAAACGGGAATTTTGGGGTAATCTCCAAATTAAATTAAACACTTTAGGTCCCCCATGTAAGGAGGTTATCGAATGGAGGAAGGTAATTGACACTGTATTTTCTTTTCATCATCTAATACACAAAATGTATTTTCACTAAATTTAATTTTTACAAAACGCATGTGTATGAAATGAGCTGTGACAATTGAACTTCCTAATCACCAATAGTGGTCGGTAAGGGAGAGTGTCCGACGGATCTTACGGATCGCATAGCATTTTTCTCTTCACGTGAATCGAATAAGTGAAGTGAATATCAGATCCGACGGATTCCACGATAGGGGTGAATGAAAAATACAAAAAAAATTAACTCTTGTATATAATTTCTATATCATTAATAGAGCTATGATAAGGATTAAAGGGATGATTTCCCTCTTACTGAACTGGATCCCTACTGGTCCGCCCGTGGGGTCCTTGGGTCGATGACATAGTCATTATTATTAGGGGCAACGATGCAAACGAAGTCACAACACGTATGAAAAACGCCTTTAAGACGGCCCAGACTGGTGTAACAGGAAAAATCTTTCCATCAATCCAAGCAAGGCTATCCTAGCTCCTTAAATAAAAAAAGAAATTTAACCTAGTTCAAATTTTAAAACGACGAGATCGTTAAATATTTCGAAGAAGTCAATTATCTTGCAGTAATCCTAGACAGAAGGCTTATTTTTGAACTTTCACATCTTTTTCTTCGTTTAAGGGCGGTGAGGGTTTGATCAGGATTAAAGTTCACTATATCCCTATCGGTTCGAACTCACGAAATAACGGCAGTCCTCCCGATTTTGAATCACTTCGTCACTGAGGCCAAGACTTTTTTGGCCTGCCTCTCTATCGCGTTGGTATGGCAACGTTGATTGACATTGCCTTTTTGACAGGGTTCGTAGGATCCCTCCTTTGAACATGACAGTAACAACAGAGCCAGTCGCAGTGAGTGTATTTAAATATTCAATATTACCATCACCTCTAGCGATACTAGCATTTTTTAATGTTTGTAGACCACGCCTAACTTCTACTACATCACCATCCGATAACAATTCATTGCATATACACTGCGCGTCATCAGGTTAGCACACCCCTGCTTTTAATAGTTTTCGCTCATATCTAATAAAACTAAAAAAGCTCAAATTCTAAAAATTCTAGGGATTATTAACAAATCAATTTTCAACTAAATAAAACAAAAATTAACGTTTCTCTATTTTTAAATATTTTTTTATCATTTTTTTTTCCAAATCAACTGAAAAATTAACAATTTAAATTAGCTCATCAGGTTAGCACACATCTCTTTTTTGTAATTTTGTTTAACTTTTTCAAGTAAGAACTTATTTTTAAACTTATGTATTAACTTATTTAAACATTTTTTTATAATTTTAATAATGAGTCGATCCTCCCTTGTTGAGAATGAGCTCATAGATCCGATTGGGAAGCGATTCGTACAACTTTTCAATATAATTCAAGGAAATGACTGACCAAGCACTTTTAATGCCTTCAATTAATTCGTCTTTGTTTGAATATTGCCTGCCAGATTCGTAAACTTTGCGAGCCAGCCATCCCCACACGTTTTCTATTATATTGATGTCCGGTGAGTAAGGCGGCCACTGGAGTAAATCGACGTTTTGTGCTTTAATCCAAGACTTAATCACCCGGGCAGTGTGAATCGGAGCATTATCGTGTTGGAAACGCCATGGCACATTCCCAAACAAATTTTTAAAATGGGGAAAAGCAGTTTCCAGTACGTTTTTATAAGCGTTTGCATTCATATTTGTATGCACAAATTGCAACTCGCACGTACCATAGTAGGATATAGATCCCCAAACCATCACACCGCCCACACAACTATGAAGTCGATCTAACTGATGTTCCTCCTTCCGAAGATCATGGAAATAATAGTTGTATCCATCGGGTCCTTCCAAATTAAATTTCTTTTCATCCAAAAAGACAACATAGTGCCATGTGCTCTCGTGCGAAATTTAATCGCATTTTTTTCGAGCATCGTTAAGTTGTGGTTTTTTCTTCAGTTTCAATCTTTTCAAATGTGGAGCATTCCTTATCACCCTTTTGAACAGTAGATAAGCTCGCTTCAACACCAACATTTGCCCTGATCTTTGCAGATGATTCATGAGAGTTGTATGCTTTTCTCAAAATTGCTCTCCTGTCAGCATCGGAAATCACTTTATTATTACCGCCTTTATTATTTCGACCATATCCCGACTTGTTACGTAAAAAATTGTATATAACTTTTCGACTTCTGCCGATTTTTTTTGATATTTCACTTATTGAAAGCCTAAGCTCTTTATAAGCTTCGATTTTTGCTTTCTCTTGAACCGATAGCGTTTTTCCTTTACCCATATTAAAAAAATAGATCACTTGAGCAGTAAATAAAATTTGGTGCCAATACGTGTTCAAATTCTGAAGATAAAAGAAAAAAAAACTGCATGTGCTAACCTGATGACGCAAAAATTAAGCTCATATTTCGATTGAAACTAAAAGAAAATAGCAAAAACCATATAACGGTGAATTGTTATTGCATGTTCCCTTTGCCAGTGACAGTGCATACAAAAATGAGAAAAATAGAAAACAAAAAAGAAACTGCAAGTTAACAACAACAAAATCAGAAGCAATTATATTAGGCTGATGAATGTGTGCTAACCTGATGACGCGCAGTGGAAAACTTGTATCACTCATTATGAAAACTGTTGAATAGCATGAAACTATTTACTTAAATAACGCCTTTAACACTCAAGAAATATTTTTCAACTGAGCTAAACACAGTCCGACAGACAGTAGCAGGTATAAAGGGACGGGTCTCGGAACAATAAAATACAGAACATCTGCCGGTGGAGGTCGTTTGTATAATATAGTAGATTTTACCTCTATAATAAAAGTATATTTTTCACAAAACGCCCAAGTATCAGATAGAAGCTTTTAAGACACTTAACAACATGAATAAAAAGCAATAGAGTTTACGCCTTGGTATACGGTATATATGTAATACCGTATGTGAGTGCATTCTAGTCGTTTTCTTAGCGCTCTACTCCAAAAACGGTTAATTTTACAGAAAAATGCAGGAGGCAATTTTTGTACCTAGATAATTTCACGACAAACAATTTTTATAATGACCTCTATTAACCTCCGAGCAATAGATCGCGAGATATTTGCGAAAAACTGATTTTCGTGACCTTTTGACCTTTATTACTTTTTTAGCCGGCACGATATCAATGTCGATTTTTCACATCTTCATTACAACGCCGTAATAAAGGTGTATACAAAAATTCAGCTCACCACGAATTTTTCCTCAGATAAACCTATGTAAAATGACTGGGCTACAAGAGGTCTGTTATGGGTGGCGCTGAGAAAACGAGGAGTTCCAGAAATCTATGTTGAGATGATCATGGACATGTATAAGAAAGTAAAAACCAGATCAAGATGCCCCGCTGGAGTTACCAAGCAGTCCGCATTCAAAGTCGATGTACACCAGGAATTCGTCTTTAGTCCTTTGATATTTATAACATGTCTATCTGCTTGAAGGAAAATGATGGACTCCAAAGTGCATCAGTTATTCTTTGGTGACGATGAAGCCATCATAAGCAAGTATCAAACGTTCCTGCGCCGAACACTTGTATGGATGCATGTTTTGGAGGGAAATAGGTATCGTATTAGTGGACAAAAACAGAATACTGACAGTGCCCGTTCTCTGATCCACTCCTACCTATTCAGCTTATACGAGTACAAATGCGAAAAGTGAATGAAGTGGTGAACAATTTAAGCCATCCTCTGGGACTGAAAAATGCCTTCTCAGCTGAGTGGAAGGTTCAACTCCGCAGTTGTGCGCCCGGCGCTTTTATACGGTTCACATTGTTGGACAGCGGACCAAAAGTTAAAAAAAAAATAAAAGTTTGGAGGCAAGTTAACGCCAGATAAGATGAAGATTCTTTGCATGACAGTAGGAGTAACAAAGCTTGATAGAATAAGAAGTTTCAAGGCTCGAGGAAGAATTCAAGTTTCATTATTCTGGTATTGGTTGCGTTCCTGCAAGTATACATCACTGTTGCCATTTTGTCGTTTTGAAATACAGAAAGCATTCATTGTCAAAACACTGCAATTTATTAATTCAATACTAAGTTTGAACTTTTTTGCCTATTATTGAGTTTATTTCGGTTTCGGTTTCGTAGGAATTAAAAAAAATGCTTCATAACGAATGTTTAAGCAGCAGAATAATATTTTGGTTTTCAGTATCATGGCATCTCTGCTCACTATTCTCCAACAAATCAAAAAAGAGTTTCCAGTCAATTTTGACGGTACACAAGAAAATTTGAACTTATTTCAATATATTGGTAAGGTTGAGAGCGTGATCGACGAATGGTGCACTAGGAATGGGCTCTCGGTCAATCCTGTTAAAACTGAGGTTGTTCTCTTTACGAGAAGGAGGAATCTGATCGGGTTGACTCACCCAGTGCTAAAAGGCGTCACAATCCAGCTCTCCAATGAAGCAAAGTATCTGGGAGTTGTCCTGGATAGCAAAATTCTTTGGTCCAAGCATGTTGAGCTGAAGACTGCCAAGGCGCTGTCGGTTTTCTGGCAGTGCAAGGGCATTTTCGGCAAGTCATGGAGCTTATCACCGAAAAGAGTCCTTTGGATTTATACGGCTATGGTAGACCATTTAAAGCATACGCATCGGTTGTTTGGTGGAATAAGTTGTCGCGTAAATACGTTAATGCTGCTTTCGTCAAACTCCAAAGGAAAGTATGTCTCGGCTGCACAGGGTCCTTCCCCAGCATGCCTGGCTCCAGCCTGGATGCATTATTGAACCTCCCGCCCCTTGATGTTTACATTATGGGTTGCACAATCAAAGCTATCTCACGTTTAAAAAGAGGTGGCTTTTGGTATAACTCGCACTGGAGTTTTGATGAACTTGCGCAACGGCTGTCATTCGACTCCTATCTTATGAATATGCCGTCTGAGATGCAATGACACCGGAACTTCGGCTGAAGCGCAACTATGAAGTCGACTATCCTCGTGTTCAGGACTGGCTCTGGCCAGACTCTGAGCCTGGAAAGGAATGTAGTCGAATCTTTAAGGATGGCTCCAAAACCTATCAAGGATCTGGTGGCGGTGTTTTCATGGAGAGCGACAACATTAGACTTTTCTTCTCGTTAGGCAAACATGCGTCAGTCTTCCAAACGTAGGCTTATGCTATCCTAATGGCCATGAACTGTGTTGCGAGGAACAGGTGGATGGGACGAAGTATCTGCGTCTGTATCGGCAATCAGGCTGCGCCAAAGGCCTTGCTCAACCCCTAAACCACCTCCAAAATAGTCCGTGAATGCAAGATCTCTCTGAATTCGGTCGGAAGGCTGAATTCACTTAGACTTGTCTGGGTCCCGGGTCATAACGGGATCGCGGGAAATGAGATCTCCGATGAACTTGCTAGACAAGGCTCAGAGGGGGACTTCTCAGGACCTGAACCAGCGATTTGTCTACCTGCGTCGTCGGTCAGGGCTTCCATTGACGGTTGGGTTTCATATGAACACAATCGCCGTTGGCATGACTCTCCAGGGTGCAGATAGACTAAGCTAATTCTCCCCGACGTCTGTAGGAAATCCGCGGCATTCTTGTTGTCTCTCAACAGAAAAGACAGCAGACAGACTACTGGCGTTCTTACGGGACACTACGCTTTTGCCAAACACCTTAAGGTGCTAGGCCTAAGCGATACCACCAACTGTGAAGCCTGTGGAGAAAGCGACGTCACTGCGGAACATTTCCTCCGTGATTGTCCTGCTTTTGCTCGTATCAGGTGGCAGGTATTTGGTACGGATATGGTGAGTGCTGTAAACCTAAGCTCCTTATCATTGAAGCGCTTTCTCGTTTTTCTTAGAAAAACGAGTAAATTCCCACAGTAAAATGTGGTGTGTCTGCCTGGTAGTACAATGGACCAGTATTGAGTCTGAGTGCTCCAGTATAGAAAGTCTCGCACCCCGAAAAAAAGGTTGAGAGCAAATCGTTATAAAATTCGAGATCGCCTCTTTCTTGTGAGGAGAAAGTCTATAATTGCTCTTTTTCTTCAAAGAAGGGAATACGAAACCGAAAAGATCGCATCTGAATTTGCTCTTTTGAGGGGAAGAGCAAATTTGTTTTCAATGAAAAACGCTACTACGAATTCTGTCTTATATACGAACCAGTTTTCGTTGAAAAGTATATCTATCCAGTTTTTTAAATGTTCAATGGTTGTATTTTGGATGAATGTGTCGATTTTGTTTATGTAGTTTTGTAGTTATACATATAAGTCTGTTTTAGCGTGAATGTGTTAGATTTTATTGTTTCAATGAAAAGCCCCATAGGTACTTAAAATTCAGAAGAAATTTTGCAAAATTTATAAAAATCATTCTTTGGTTAAAAAAAAATTTAACTTAATTTACATTTAATTCATTTACCTCGATCCTTCGACACCACTATCTGATTGAAGTAAAACATATCTCTGATCCGGTGCGACTAAAAACGTTTCAGCGTTAAGTTGCCTCTGGAATCCGGAAAGAAAATGCAAAGCATTAATAAATAACCACTTAATTTCACCTTGAACGGCATGCAGATACTTGTGTTTTGCACTTACAAACGTTGAATTCGTCATAAGAACTCGAGTAGTATAATTGTCTAAATTTAGAATCGATAGACCACCAGTCGCATCACGAAACACCAATTCAATATCTGAGTATAATGTTTAAATGTTTTTCATGTGATGTTCTTAAGCTATATGATATTGAAATATTATTTACCATTTATCCATGTTCCATTGAATGGTTTATATTCTAGACTACCGCCAATAACATCGCTAAGAACCATTCGTCGTCCACGTATTCTAGTTCCCTCATCCTCTGGTGAAAAAAAATAATACGGAGCAATAAATAAACACACACTTCTAATGAAATTCAGAGTAGTTTCTATTAATCAACTCACCAGGTGATAAAAGAAATATTGAAAAAATTATAAGGCTGAATACAGCAGCTATCACTAAGAGCGCAATAAAAATGCCACGCCAATTTCTTCGTTCTGGTGATATCGCAACCAGTTCCTGCAAAAAGATGAAATAAAATGGAAAATTTTATTGAAACTTCAATTCATGTACATTGTCAAGTCTAAAAGCATCAAACATGAATGGTATACTTGGCAAGTTCTTAATAACTTTATAACTATTGGTAACGAAAGAAAAACAAGCCAAGTATACACTGCGTTCCACGTGGATTTATTGTTTTAATTTTACGAAATTTTTTAAATCCTTCAATTATATGGGAAAAACCAAATGCAATATGGAAAAAGGTTATAAAGAAAATGTTGAAAAAAATTAGGATTATGCAGATAAATTCATTTTTTCTTTCAAAATAATGTCAGAAAATTAGTCCTTTTTTCGTTCCACCTGTTTACGAATAGTAACTAAATCTACCTGTTATCATATTTTAAATTATATATAAAGCCATTGAGTGTACCATGGACCTAAGTTCAAAACATAATTTCATAGAAACAACAATTGTATGTAAAAGAAGTTCATTATCCAATGAGGAAATAGGAAATTCGAGCTTACAAGGAGCAAGGCATAGCTATCCGTTTTATAGCCGTTACGATTGGAGGAAGACCAACTGTTTTTCACAGCTGTCTTAAGGACCTTGAGAACAATGGACAACAATGGAAGAGATGAATAATCACAGCAACAACAAGTCAGGATCGACGGGCGATACTGAGAGGGTGCAGGGAAATAAGTCCACGGGAACTAAGTCCACTGAACCACTTTCGCGAAGTGGACTTAGTTCCCATGTTAAGTGGGAACTAAGTCCATTTTTATACCCTATTCTAGGGGTATATTAATTTTGACGCATAGTTTGTAACATACCTTAATATTGCCCGTAGACCCCTAAAAGTTACTATATTTATGATCAGCATCGATAGTAATGTCGATCTAGCCATGTCCGTCCGTCCGTCCGTCCGTCGGCAAAAATTAGGTCTTTAAACTGGACCTAGAGAGCTGAAATTTTAACCATATACTCTCTAGGGTCCCGAAAAAATCAAGTTTACGAATTTTTGAAATCCGCCCACAGACACGCCCACAAACTCAAAAAAACAAAATTTTGGAAAAAATCGAATTTTGAGCTAGGAAACTGAAATTTTTTATATAAAATTCAAAGTGAGCTAGGGAGCTGAAATTTATAATATATACTCTCTAGGGGCCCTTTATGCTCATATGTTAATTTTTTTTAAATCCGCCTACCGACACGCCCACAATTAAATAAAACAATTTTATTGAAACACCCAAGTTTGAGCTAGGGAGCGTTTTTTTTGATAAAATCCTTTAAATGTTGTATAACAAAATATGTAGAGCGTTCTTAACAATTCAACCATACTTAGACTTTTGTCACGCCCACTTATGAGGGATAGGAATAAGAATAGGGTATCCAACAGTTCGCCTTAGCGGACTGTAGCCCGTCCCTATGTTTTTATTTTGTTCTTAGTCGACAGTGAGAATTTACTTCACATTAAAAGGGAACTAAAACCACTCAGAGTTTTGGGAATTTATTTCCCACCTTACATGGGAACTAAGTCCACTTCGCGAAAGTGGTTTTATTTCCCACTAAGTGGGAAATAAGTCCCTCAGTGGACTTAGTTCCCGTGGACTTATTTCCCTGCACCTACTGAGAGCAGCTTCAAATTCAAGACTTTCCCTAAGTAAAATCAAGGCAGAAACTGGAGTTGAAGTTAGTAGATCAACTGTTTATCGCGTGATACAGCAGTCCAACCAAATAAGACACAAACAAATGAAAAAGGAACCACCATTGAAAGCAGCACGCAAAAGTCAGCGACTTGATTTTGCAATTAGTCACATCAGGTGGAGTCGAGAGTTTAATTTGGGTGGACCTGATGGATATTATTATTATTTCTATGATTTTAGAAAGGGTGAAACAACCTTGGATAGACAATACAGCAAGCGGGTAGAGTAAGGGTATGGGGAGCTCAAGAATGACCACAATCAGCTACAAATCTATACTGGAAAAAGCTTTCCCTAATTTTTTCGAATTGCTTGGTGGACAGCGATGGACTTTAAAACAGGACAATGCACCGATACACACCGCAAGAATAAATAAAACTTGGATTCAGAGTCAAAATGTAGACCTACTGGCATGGCCGCCATATTCACCGCACCTGAACATCATCGAAAACGTGTTGGGATGGGTTTCAAAAAAGGTCTACGAAGGAAGAAAATAATACTCCATCTCAGAAGAAATAATTGAAGCCATAAAACAAGCCTGGTCGGAAATTTCATTAATTTACTTGGAAGCACTGCATGCTTCTTGAAGTAATACAGCCATCGGGAGTGTACTAAACATTGTTTATAACTGTTTAAGCATCTATCAGCTAGATTTAGTTACCGCTCGTAATTAGGTGGAACTAAAATAAAGGACTAATTTTATGACCTTTTTGGGAAAAAATTTAAAAAAATTTAATTTATCTACCAAATCCCAGTTTTTTTTTTCTACAACATAAACATAATATAGCCTTCTTTTATATTGCATTTTGCTTTTTCCGTATTATGGAAGGATTTAAAAATTTCGTAAAATTAAATCAAGAAACTACCTGTTTGTAAACTCGTGGAACAGAGTGTAGCTACATTCAAAATAAAATATGTGTCATTTTTAATAACTGAGTTCTTTAAGTTTCAGTTTCTTAAAACACTTTTAAGTCCACGAAAATGAAGAACTTAGCGTTCTTTTAGTTATCACAACATTTCATGTATGACTTGTTTGACATAAGCAGTTTTTACACACAAAGGAGAACTTGCCTCGTTTTTTACATATATATTTTTGGTGTGATATCCTTACTTTTCCAAAGATGACTTTTTTGGCATAGATAACTTGTATGTATATGGTGAGTCTGAAACACCCAGTTGATACCTTCCACATTCGAAAATCGTAAGAACTCCAAGTTAATTTTCAAAATTGACGATCTCTAGAGCTGAGATAGGTATGTGGAAGGTTTTCACTACCCAGTTTTTTTTTCACAAACACTATTTTAATATGCCTCCTTGTTTGTTCTACTGCTACTAATACAATGTACCTCAATATCAGAAGGTCTTTGGTCCATTTAAACGCCTCCTTTTTTGAATATGTTTATTTATTTTCCTTTAAAACTATCTCAATGTAAATTTGAAAATTGTGGTATTTTGGGAGCTGAGTTAGATATTTTTTAAAGAATACTAATTTTCTGTTTGCTGCAGTGATATTCTTAGCGGTGCCGTCACAAAAGCCCGTAATTGAAAAATTATTATAATTTTTATTTTCAATCATAAGAATTGTAGTACAAAAAATAAACGCTCTCTAAACTAGAAAACTTGCTGTCAAAAACTGATTTGAAAATCTTGTGCACTAGGGAAGCAGTTTTAAGTTTTTAAGAGCAAGATTTGAATTTTTGAGCATAAGCTAAAATTATATTTAAAATATCGCGCGATTTTGAATAGCATCCTTTGCCAATGGCATATGGCATGGTGACATTCAATGAGTTTATTCGAAGTTCTCATATTGTACCTTGACTTCGCAGATTCCACCGAATGATTGCTTATTTGGATTTGATCGCCGTTCTCATAATGCTCTTTTCATTGGATCTGTGGCCTCGAACTATTGTTGATTTAAAGTTAGATATTTGGTCGAATGGGATATACCATATATGTATAAGTATATAGTTCCATTGTAACAACTTCGGCGTATGTTTTGGCATCTGTGTTGCAGAAATATAACGTGACCAGGCCTTGATCAGCATTAGAGGGGTCATGACCTTTCAGTTTTCTACAAATATTGTCAGGCCTCTGGGTTGCGGATCATTTCATCACTGAAGCTTATCAAATGCTTGTGTTATTGCATTTGTGCGATTCAGGAGTTTTTTTTAGGCCTGCCCCTGTTTCTTTAGACACGTGCTTTCTCCCATTATTGAATATTGTTTGATCTATCTTTCACGACACCAGTGATCTCACGCCGTGCTAACCTACGAACTTGTATGCACATTTGCGGGACAATTTCAAGATGTTAAATGCGTCGCTAGGCTCACATTGTTTAATTGCCTAGATGTGATTGCTGCCCTTAGTCGTCTTTTATGACAAGCAAAGTTGTAATGATATTCTTAGCCCATCACTTTACGGCAATATACTTAAATACGTACATATTGGACAGGAAGAAACCTTCTAAGCAAGGTCTTTAAGAAAGTTGTCAAAAGAGTCCTGTCGAGCTTGTTGACAATAACGTCATCGCAAATAAGTTCATTATGAAATAGTGGGAAGGCGTCTTCGAGCAGAGCCGGTGACATTGAAAATATAACGGATGCGATCCTGTGTAACAATTGCTCGAGTGATCTAGTAGGCTCATCAGACATGCTATATCGTATGCTGAGTATATTGTGGGGAACAGATCAGGTTCTAAGGTCTAGGTCATCAACGTATTTTGCAGCCATAGAAATTAAGGGATATTGCATTAACTCGAAAATGAATATCAACTCTGTGGATTCGGAAGTAATCCTGTTTAGAACTACATTGTCTGGTGCATCTGGGGAAACTAGAACTAACAATGAAAAAAACGGGCCAGAACTAACAATGAAAAAAAACGGAGCGTAGTAATGTACCCCGATTTCTGGTTTAACGGGTACCTGTATTTTGATAAACATAAAGATTAAAGACGCTTGTCTTGCTGGAGCCAAATTGTTACACTGACAACAAGACTATATAACATAAGTCAACTTGCCATCAGGGAAAAGTGTTGCCCTGATCAAGCCAATTTGTTTAGAGCAATTTGGTTCAATATAGTAGTATAAAAAGTATTCGGTTGTTCGAGAGATATTGTCATAGGGTTATCTACGTAAAAATAAATCAGCCACGATTTTATCGAAAAACTAATATAATAAACTTCTAAATCTCCCATGGCATCATTCAACCGCTGACCTCCATATTAGAAGCAATGTTGAATTGGTCTCCAATAGAATACATAAACTTACCAATGCATTTAGTACGAGATGCGTTTATGCAGATAATCCTCTCATTAACGAGGTGGCTTAGTAACAATGCCACATTTTTTGTTTTTTTTTTTGTGATATAACTGATATTTCATTCTTTTGATTGCTAAAATGTTAACCATAATAAGTGTTCCTGATTCATTGTTATTTGTTGTTTATATAACTTTTGCTTAATAATTTGTTACTTATTTATTTATTTATTTAATTAATTACTTATTGATTTATTTAATTCTATTTACTTGTTTATTTGTTTATTTGTTATTTACTATTTATTTATTTATCTATTTATTTATTTATTTTATTTATTTATTTATTTTATTTATTGATTTATTTATTTATTATTATAACTTTTAAATTATTAACAAAACAACCTAATTGACTTGAGTCACATGCTATATTTTACATAATATATGTATGCTTGAATTTATTATTATTATTTTTTCTTTTTTTTTTAATTATTTTTTTGGTATTTTTCCTGTAACGCAACATTCTTTTTCTTTTTTGTACTCAGAAGAGTCGATTTTATATCCAATAATGTTTCAGTAGAAAGATATCATTAAAATATCACATCTCTGTATTAAATATATGTGCGATAACAAATGAAATGTACACTTTCATACCAATGAAATATTTATCTATAAAAGCGGGAATTACAGAAAACTTTATATCAAGGAAACGCTCAAAACGACTTTATTTGCGAAGAATAAAACTTTGAATTCCAATGATTTCTTCAATAAAAGGTTTTTGTTTTTTAAATGCGTGTTAGCAAGCAGATTTTAAAAAATCTTTAAACATGCGGGCCTCTTGAGAGTAGGTATATATTCCCAACATCAGCTTCTTTGATTTTTCGATAAAACGATTTTTTTAAACAGTGGGCCGATTTTTAAAAAAAACTTTTAAGACTAGCATCAAGCGCCCTTAGAGAGTATATATTCCACAATTCAGCTTTCTAGCTCGAGTTTTAGGACCTATTTTTTGCCGACGCAGATGGCTAGATCGATATAAATACTATCGTTGATGATCACGAACATAGTAACTTTTGGGGGTCTACGGGCAATATTAAGGAATGTTACAGACTATGAGTCAAAATTAATATACCCTTAGAATAGGGTATACAAATATATTAAGGAGGTCCAACAACTCAACTCAGCAAACGTCGAAAACAAAAACAACAGCCAAAAGAAAACAATAAAAAAGAATAACAAAGAACCAGAACCCAATTAGTGAAGGAATGGCAAAGGATTTTTTAAAAGTAACCTTTTTATAAGTAAGTGTGCTTATTAGACTTCTAAAAAATCAACAATTTAAAGGAAGTGTGTGCGGTTTCTTAGCGATATCACGTTCTAACCACGCAACGCCAAAGTTTAATAAGGTCCACACAAAAGGTGGGAGCGGTCGAAAATGTTGCGATCGGTTTTAATTGCCGGTTTTTCCTATCCCTACTGAAAAGCTAACATTGTTTCACGATAGTAAACTTGGTAATATTATATAAGTGGTGGCGAGAAGTAAGGGGCCGAGATCACTGCAACACCAAGAAGATACATGGTCTCAATAGGAACAATGGGCTGGTTATCCATTTGAGCAGTCGAAAGATCTTTCGAGAAAAAGGAGCCCAATGCGTTCTTAACCGATTTTAAAATTACTTGTGACAACATGGACAGTTAATTTATTAAACGATTTTTTTTTCCTTTTTTGGGAACCGGTTAAATGTGGAAAAAAACTTCTCAGAGAACGACATATTTCCATAAAATAGGTGCAAGTTCTGGTGCAGAGATTTTCAGTACTATTGCGTTGAGTCCCATTGCCGTTTTGCGGTCCGGTTTTTTGGGGAATGCGTTGGGTTGCTCGTGGTCGAAACCTTATGTTTCTCATTGATGGATGCACTATGGGAATTGTTGGTGGTTGCATTTGCCCAGGATTAAGAGCTAAAATTAAGAAAAACGTTTTTGCAAAAATAGCTGCCGGTTCTTTTGGTGTTGCCGTTAGTGGATCATCTTCTTTGTTTAACTAATCGAGAGAAGGAAGAGAAGCTGAAAAGTATGTTTTTTTTTAAAGAATAATTATCAATTATATTTATTTTGAGAGCACTAGCAGCTGAGACTATCGGCTTATTTAGCTGAAAATGTTCACTTCTGCTATTGACCACAAAGAAAAGTCACAGGGTTATTTTTTGATCCGTCAATGCATCTTGCTCTTGCATGATGGAGATTTTGGAAAGCTGGTAAGCTTCTTCCATATAAATAGGGCTAACATGCATGGATTCTAATTTTCATAAAAATTGTGTTAATGTTTGAAGATTTTTTTTTTGAACTTGTGGGTTTTTTTTTTTAACGTAGGTATGCCTTCGTATATCAAAAGTGTTGGCATTGTAATTTCAGGTGTTTCAAGCTGTAAATTTTCCAGTTTAAATTATAATTGCTCCTTAAAACTACCAAAGGAAGGTAAGTGAGATATATTTATCGTTCAGCGCGGGTGATTTGCGGATTTGCTTGTCTCAAATTCGCTGCTCGGAAGCGCACCGCGTGTTCGCACTGAAGCAATATTTAAAGTGCGGTGATTCGTTGGTTCGTGAGCGTCATGTATTTTGAACTCACTTCAATATTCGACGAGCAAGTGATGGGCGGAGCACGCAATTTATCTATTCGTGGATTTTTGAGTTGACACGAAAAAAAAAGTTCTCCAGGACCATCAACGTCAGCAGCAACGCCAGAACATTTGGCTACAGTTCGACGCGAAGCTAAGAGTGCAATTACAAGTGTGTGTTGAGAGGAATAGATGGCAGTCTCACTATCACAATATTGTTTTTAAGACGTAAAATAAAAAAAATATCACAATAAGGCTTAATTTTTTTTTATTATTTTAATATTTTCCTTTCCTTAGTAAGTTTGCTTGCTTCTGGGCAAAAATAAAATGTACATTATAATACGAAACAAAGGTACATTACAACTTGGTAGAACACGGACCTTGATATTCGTAAATCCATCGGCAGGCAAAATTTTTTTATCCCTTAATGAATTTATATGAATTTAAGGGCTTGGCCGATGAGGCTCCTTGAATTAACGTGGTTCAATTTTATTCGAATTAAGTGCCGAAAAGCACATGGCACTAGGTGAAATTTGTTTTTCACGAAATATAAATAAAATTCCAATAGCAAGAGCTGAAGAACACCCGCTGGTACTCAATTTTGAATTAAACCCCCGAAATATTATCATTATTGGGAATTGTCTTATACGTATTTAATGGGTTCAAGCTGTTAAGAACAAATAAAGTTTGGTAGGTTTGTTTACCATGCTTCTCTTACAAATTGGACATTTTGGTGGGAAGCTGGGAATGTTACTAAACTCTTTTTGATTGTGCAAAATGGCCATGCTACTTAAAATGTACTGTTTTTAATTAACCCCCTACCACTTAGTAATAAACCTCTGATTTTTAATTCAAACTTCACCTTGCTCGTTAACCCCTTTCTGAACAGAACATTTACACACATTATTTCATATACGAGTGTGTACGTCTTGTAGAAGGTATAGAATGCATCAAAGGAAAGGGAACAGTTCTCTCACAGTATTAAAGGAGTGACAGCTGCGAGACTAGTAGGTCATGATTTGTTTTTTTTTTGCATTTAGATTTGCATTTATTCATCAAAATGCTGTGCCCATAATTACTTCATTCACTACGTTAAATGAAAACAACATTAGATTGCAAGGATTTAAAAAATTATAATTGACTCTAACAACCTTCCCTGAGATATCTTCGCTATTTTAGAAAAAAAATTAAAACGATTTAAAGCTATAACCGTAATTAATATTTCATCAAGTAGTCAATAGAGAGGGCTTCAAATTCAATCAATATTTATTTATATCCGTCAAACTAACACGTAGTTACCAAAAGTTGTTACTGAATATAATGCCACCTTTAAGTACGCGAGTATGTACTGGAATCAATATAAAAGCGTTTCATTATCATGAACTGAAGATACCCAGTGAAAGGAAGCAAAACCTACGACTTACACTGGCAAGCTTCGTTCATTACAAGAACAACAAACCATAAAACAAGTATCTTTTGCTTACCTCGTCATTTGGCACTAAAGTTACTTTTTTCAATGGCGCATTAACAACAACTGTTTCCCTCTTCAATGATGATGGTAGTTTAATTACGGAAGAGCCTTTTTGCACTTCCACCATTTTCCCAATCGAATATCGAAATTTACACAGTGACGAGATGAGTCCTAAGGCCCGATAAGAGTTTACAAATTCTTCATAGTATCTACTTTCGTCTATGCATACAAATCAGTTTTGTTTTTTTGTCAGAGCCATTTTTTGTGTGTACCAAATGCCTATATGTATGTAATTGCACTGGAAAGTGTAAACTAATGAATGTTGCCAACTTCTGACCGCACACAATTTATCCAAAAAAACAACACTTATCAAAGGTCAATATTGAGATTCAATTCAATTGGTGCACCTGTATCCGGATGGGAAGAATAATTTCATGGCAAACACAATTTAATCGTATGCTAATGAAATGCAGATGTGGTTTTCGAAAATTGATTTTTATAGCTTGCGTGTTGGTATATAAAGAATTTTTGAGAAAATTGTTATTTCACATTTTACACTTATTTTGTTAATTTATGACATACTTTGTATATCGCTACAAACGGATAAACAATACAATTTGGGATGGTTATTTAAAATGAAAATTATTTATGTGTGCTTAATATTAAACAGAGCGCGGCAACGCAACGTTCCAATGCCGTACTTTCATGGCAAAAAATCTAACACGACTGAGTGGAAACACAATTGTGTATTTGAAAAATAAACATTGAAGTTTAGTTTCGAAATTGGAAAGACAAAAGCTTAAGTGTATACGCCAAAAAGTTCTCAAACGCTTAGAAAGTGCTTTGGTATCAAGTTAAGGTACACGAGCTTGCAGCCAGGTGGACCAAGGATGTGCTTTTGGAATATAAGGATTTTTTTATAGTAAATGAACTTTAAATTTTATTGTAAGTTTTCAAAAGGTTTGGATATTAAATAAAATCAACTTTGTTCCAAAATAGAAACATTGACTTGATATTTCGACGAGCTTCTGAACGAAAGATGAGATTGTTATATTTTCAAATAATTTAGGGGATGTTTGAAATTCATAAAAATTCTTGCTAAGGGTCTCTGGGCTAATGCTCACGGCTATGTTTTTGTTCTTGTTCTAGCATTTAAAATAACGGTACCTACCATATAACTTGTACATAAAATACTACTTTTTTAAACCCGGCTCCAAGGATTTTGATCAGTTTTGTAGATTTAGGGTTAGTGTAAGTAGTGATCTCTCTGAAGTCTGTAATATGTTTGCAACATTCTTTCAATCGAATTTTATTGTCGATGACTCTTTGGAAGTTTTGGCTTGCATTTCTCCAATAACTAATATGGGTTCTATGTCGATAACCGAAGATGAGATCTTTGCAGAACTTTCTGGTTTTGATGGCAACCTACGCATGAGTCCGGATAATATACCTTCAATGTTTTTAAAAAAGTGTGCATGTAATTTGTCGAAACCTCTGCATATTATATTTAATCTGTCAGTTCCTAGTGGTGAGTTTCTTGATTTGTGGAAATTTTCTTTCATCACTCCCATCTATAAATCGGGCCCCAAGCAAGTAGTTGAAAACTATAGACCCATCGCTAAACTGCAGTTGCTTCCTAAGATCTTTGAGTCTATTGTGAAGAAAAATATGTATAATGCTGTTAGGAATCATATACCTGACTATCAGCATGGATTTGTTCAAGGTCGATCTACCACTACTAATCTGACCCTTTTTACGAATTTCTGCCTAAAAAATATGGAAAACAAATATCACACAGATGTTATTTTTACGGATTTTTCCAAGGCTTTTGATAGAGTCAATCATCGTATTCTATTAAAAAAACTTAATTTTCTTGGTGTTCACTCTACCGTTCTTGAATGGATTACAAACTACCTGACGGGCCGTTCTCAATATGTAGGTTCGGTTAGGTTGGAAGGGAAGTGCACAGCAGGGCTGCTGTGCTTGCACGGGGGCCCATTGGTCCATTGTGATCCCTTATTGTTTTATGTGGTAAACCTACATTTACAATAAAACACTTACCATATTCAGTTTAGGTTAATCTTGCCGGTTGGTCTATTGGAACCAACCTGTGTTCTTGACAAACCTGATAGTGTCCGTCAGTGGTACCTGCGCTACGTCCTCTAAGTCTTCGAAGAATCTGTTGCCCAGATAGCGAAGTCGAGATGTCTGAAGGTTTGGACATTCGCAGAGCAGGTGTTTGATGGTCTCGGTTTCTTCTATATCTTGACAGCTCCTGCAGTAGTCTGGTGAGCTGATGCCCAGCCTGCTTGCCATTACACCTATGGTGCAGTGGCCTGTCAGTACGCCAGTTAAGATACGTATTTCTAGCTTATTCATTTCCAGAATGCTTTTTGTTCTTTTTTCGTTAATTCTTGGCCATAGACTGCGAGATATAACACAGTCGTGCCTTTGGGACCAGGCGGTGTTAATTTGTTCCCTCAGTTTTTGGTCAATGTTTCTTTTTGCTGCACTAATTGGGATGTCTATTGACGTAATGGCGTCTATTACGTCAAGTTCTGACCCGATTCTTGCTAGCTCGTCTGCCTTTTCATTCCCAACAATGTCGCTATGACCGGGGACCCAGCAGAGAGTGATCCTGTGTCGTTCGCCTATTTTGTTGAGGGATTTTTGGCAGTTTCTGACTGTTTTTGACTTTATAGTTTCGCTGTCTAGTGCTTTGATAGCCGCCTGACTGTCTACGAAGATTGTGATCGTGGAAGGATCCAGATTCTTCGCGGAGATAGTTTCTGCTGCCTTGTCGATGGCGACAATCTCAGCTTGAAAGACGCTGCATTCATTGGGAAGTCTGTACGAGTCCTTTATGTCTAGGGGCTCGCAAAAAACTCCCGCTCCTGTCCCCACATCCATTTTCGACCCGTCTGTATAGATGTGGATTTCTTGCACGTTGATGTGCGTGTTCCAGTTCTCTCTTTGGGGTATGTATGTGGAGTAGTTTTTCTCAAAGTTTCGTTTGGGAATTAAGTAGTCCGTTTTCCTGGATAGATCGATACCCAAGTAGTTGTGAATTATAGAGCCGTGTCCATAGGAGCTGTGCCTCCAGATGTTTGCCTCCTTGAGGCGGAGGGCTCCTTTGGCTGCCATGCTGCGAATATATTCACCAAGCGGGGGTAGGTTTAAAATGACTTCCAGCCCGGCTTGGGGTGTTGATCTCATTGCTCCCGTTGTACCAATACATGCTAATCTCTGTACCTTTGAGAGGTTATGGAGATAGGTAGTCCTTTCTGTTGCCTTCACCCATGCAATTGACCCGTATGTAAGTATGGGTCGTATGATCGCTGTGTACATCCAATGGGTTATGTAAGGGCGCATACCCCAACGTTTGCCAAAGGTCTTTTTGCATGCGTAGAAGGCGCATAGTGCTTTTTTTGCTCTTTCTTCTGTGTTACGTTTCCAAGTAAGCTTAGAGTCTAGGATGATGCCCAGATACTTTGCCTCCGGGGAAAGGAATTCGTCTGAAACCTTCTCAATAAGTAAAAATTGGGTTTGAAAAATCGTTTGAAATACAAAACCATTCTGGGGTACCACAGGGCAGCCATCTAGGTCCCCTATTGTTCCTGCTTTTAATAAATGATCTCCCCTCAGTGATCAAGGCATCAAATTGTCTAATGTTTGCTGATGACGTCAAGGTATTTAAGGTAATCAGGACTGTGGCAAACTGCTGCGATTTGCAAGCAAATGCACGGTACTGTTCAAACTGCTTGAAATTGAATAGTAATAAATGCGCCGTAATTACTTTTTGCAGATCTGTAATGCCTATTGTCTTTCATTATAAGCTACAAAATCAAATGCTTAATAGGGTAATTAGTCAAAAGGACTTAGGTGTTATCTTTGATTCACATTTATTTTTTAATTTGCATTATGATTATATAATTTCAAGGGCTAACGCAATGTGAAGATTTTTATTTAGGAATTCTGCGGATTTTCGTGACCCTTATACATTAAAACCACTATTCATCGCGTTAGTTCGCCAATTGCTTGAATATTGCTGCGTAGTATGGTCTCCTCTTTTCAATAAAGATCTACAACGCATTGAAAAAAATCAAACACGATTTACGAGATATGCGCTCCAAAAATTGAATTGGTCCATTCCCTTACCATCTTATAATAGTCGGTGTGCATTAATTGGCGTAAAGCCTCTATCGTGCAGAAGAACATACTTTTTATTATGTTTGCTAGGGATGTCATAACGGGACATATCGACTGTGCACCTCTCTTAGCTTTATTTGGTATTTATGCCCCTTCTAGAACTCTTAGGCCTCGAATTGATGGTTTTTTCCACATTCCTTGGCACGCGACAAACTATGGTCGTAATGAACCAATCACTAATGCCTGCTCAAATTTTAACCGTTATGCAAATGTAATCGATCTTGATGTAAACAGAAATAAATTCAAATGTATTATTCTGGAAGCCATAAATTAAACACGTATATTTTTTAGGGATATATTTAGGTATTTTTGGTAGTCTAAGAAAGTTTGTAACTTATAGACGGAAATAAATAAATAAATAAATACATAAATATGCCATCTCATTTTGTTCTTAGAGACTTGAATAATGGTTCTTTAGGAACATAAAGAGAGGAGATCGTATCCATATTCCTATCAACTTAAGTGAGCGTTGCATTGGCTCTCACGCTGGTTCATTTTGGAAAATTTTTGGTTTCGAACAAAATAACTAACATTTGAAAATTTGGTCGAAATGGGACCAAAAGTGGGGGCGTGGCAAACAACTTTGTTTGACGATTTGTTAAGAAGGACATTGTCTACATATTCTGCTTAACTACTGTTAGTTTTATCTCTAAGCAATTCATCGAAAAGACGACGTTTTTTTTATCAAAAACACTCCCAAAAATTAGGCGGCAGAAACAAACTTTTTGGGTGAATTTTTGAGAAATATATTGTTTACATATTTTGTAACACCTGTTTTTAACAATTTTCAGCATTTTATCGCAAAAACAAAGTGATGCTAAGTGTACACGACATGTCAAAAACATGTCGAGAGTCCGATTCGATTACCAAAATAGGTCATTGGAGCCCGAAAAAAGGATTTTTTTTTTCCAAAACAATGATAAAGTGATCCGAAACCAGGAAACCTGCCAATATTTATTGGGATCGACCTGGTGAACTCCACAGGCGGATGAGTAGGGATCTAGGGATGCAGTTAATAGGTTAAGAGAAAAGAACTGCATATTTAGTTCTGGGACGAAGACAAATAAGTCCATCTGAACAGCTTTTTAACTTAGCTGTTCAGGTAAGGCATTCAACTTATCACGGGGCTGAGGACCGCATTTATTGAGCCTAATCTTTTTATGGTTGGCGAACAGTCGACGGAGGCAGTGAGAACACGATGTATAAGTAGAATGTCAGCGACATTTCTTTCAATTTCTAGGGTCTGAAGGTTAACGAAATTAAGGAAAAAAGGCAAAGGAGGAAGCATAAGGTGATCATTTCATTAGAGGCCACAAAGAGCAAAGCATAGGAGTCGATGAGGCTTACTTTCAGTTCTAGTAATGTGGACTTGGTGGTGTTATGGCCACACTTGGAATAGGACAGACGAAGGTTATATAAAGAGATCAGGCTACATAGGGATTGGGGTGCAGTGTAGTAACTCCGCGGTCTTATTTCCCAAAAAAGGAAATAACACCCACGGGCTTTATTTCGGGTTTACCACGAAATCTAGAAAGCAATAATCCAGAAAACAAAAATCTCGAAAACAAAACTCTAGAATTGAAAAAATCTCGAAATACAAAAATCTAAAAAATAAAAATCTCGAATGAATATATTAACTCAACTCAAAAACATCTTCCTAAAAACATTTAAAAAAACATATTGTGAACCTTCAAATTTTGAATTATGTTGTAAATCAAGATTTTAATTTTTGGACTAATTACAATAACTTACACAGTACTGGGAAGTAAAAAAATCTTGAAAACTAAAATCTAGAACGCAAAATCTCAAATGACCAAAATCTAGAATCCCCAAAGTAAAATCCAAATATCTAAAAACACAAACGAAAATCCTCAAGCACAACTACAGAGAACAAGTGGATTCCATAAACAAAGCAAAGTGTATGGGGGGCCTTGCTCCCGCAATGCAACCCCCCCTGCTTGGGGTCACTGTTGGATTCGGAGTAGGTGCTAGGTTGGGCTCGGTACCACTCAGATAAAAGGAAAAAAAAAATTAAATTTACTTTTAATTTTTCGAGATTATTCTAGATTCTTTCATTATAAGTTTTTTTCCTAGATTTTGTTTGAGACAGTGACAAAGCACAAATGAATATAAATACTGTTGCCAATGTACAGGAATTCTAATATTTATATTTAGGTTTTTATTTGCTATCTTAGGCCGGCATTCACCGACCAGTCATATCGGTTTTAAAACTTAGAAGCTCTTAGTTTTAAGTTTTTTTTTGAGTATTCACCAAGCACTAATAGGGTTGAATTTGTGTCTACGCTATTTGGAATGTGGGAAAAATTAATTTTCTATCTTCTTTGAACTTATTCCCTCTTGTTGGAACTCATGAACATAACAATATGAGGTGTTTTTCTTTTTAAGTTCTGAGCAAATCACTGAGCAGAGCCTGAACACTGCGAGTATGATCTGAGCGGAGTAAGCTCATAGCGTACGATTTATTTATAAAACACACTTGAGCACTTCACTGTCATATGATTATCAATCATGTTTATTTATTAAATAAACAATATTTAATTCAATTGTATAACATTTAACGCCAGATAAACATCCCCCAACAGCAATTTTAATTGTTTTCCCGTTTTGTTTTACCTCTTCTTTCAGTCTGTTGTCTCTGGAATCGTTCAGCTCGACAGCTTCGTACTCCAACTAAATCTTCACTTATTGAGATCTCAAGGAGCGCGCTCCGATCGCGCTCTGAGCGAAAAAAGAAACAGAAGTAGAGCGTTCAGAGCGCTCTGAGCTAAAAAAGAAACATAGATTTTATTTTGACAGCTCAGTGCATTGCTGTGAGCTTAAAAAGAAAAACGGCTATGCCTATGTTTTAGTGAAATGTATCCACAGTTATATTCGAATTTAAACAAAAACAATATTCTATCGACAGCCACTATCCATAATAATTACAGCGTAGGACTGCTTTGGATATATGCTGCAAACACAATGGTTCACAACAACACAACAGCAGCAGTGTTGAAACAGAAATGCATGGCCGCTGGCTTTTTTATTTGGGATTCAGTTATTGCTTTCCATTTTGAGAATATATATTTGATTGTCAAGGGGCAGCTCTCAACTAAAAAGTTGTAGGGTCCACACATAAATCTTATAATTGCTCATAAATCTGCACTTATAAGGCTTTTGGCTTGGTTGGATATTCTATTCCTATTCTATTCTCTATAAAGTGATGAGTGAATTGTTAAGAAGGATCTTCAACATTTGTCATACAACATTTAAAGGATTTTAACTCCCCCTAAAAGTGGGCATGGCAAAAAACATTATTTAAAGGAATTGTTCAAAACAACTTTATCTACATGCTTTGCGAAGAATAGGGCTTTCATTTTCAATGATTTCTTCGACAAAACATTTACTGGTTAAATTGTGGGGGTGCCAGTTTGCGAATTTTGCAACGAGCAATTTTTGGAAAATATATTCTAAAATTCCAGCTTTCTAGCTAAAATTTCCATTTTTTCAATAAATTGCATTTTAAAAATTCTTAGACTTGATTACTTCGGGTTCCTATAGAGTATATGCTTCAAAATCCACCTTTCCAGATCGAGTTTGAGGGCCTAATTTTTACCGACGGACGAATCTTTATAGATCATCAGTTTATATGCTTTACAACGAATACACACGATCTTGTTATTCATCAGGATCACATTTTGTGATCTATAACAAATTAGTTCTCACTATTTCCCCACTTGAATTTATGTTGACATACCAAAATTTAAATCTTTTCAAAAAGATAAATAGTAGCAGACCAATTTTTATTCCATGAAAGGAGCATTGCTCATTAAGACCATGAGCCATTATCAAATAAAATAAAAAAGGTTTGCTAGTTGATTTAGTTTTCGCTGATGCAGGGCTTGACATTAGTGTTAGTAACTCCATAGTTCCTCTTTATCGCAACACAATTTTTCATGTAGCACTTTCTATAAGATTACAATTTTGTGAATTTATTAAACCGTCTTCATCTGGATGTAATTTTAAGTATAACTACTCCAAAGCTAATTTTAATAGCATTTCAAATTATCTAAATAGCATTGAATGGTTAAATGTTTTTAGTAGCCATAATTTAAATGATTCCTTCAACCTTTTTATATAAATCGTTAAAGTGACAATCGATATGTTTACGACGAAAGTAAAAGCCAAAACTGGCACCAAACCTATTTGGTTCAATAAAAGGGTTATAAATCTTAACAATAGGAAAAATAAGATCTACAAACAGTTTCGGAAAAACAATAATGATCCTGAGCTTTATATCCAATATCGCCGACTCCAGGAGCAATTTAATGTTTTAAATAAGTTCCTGTATAGACAGTATGTTCAGTCGAGTCAAATTTAAAGAATAATAGAAAATGTTTTTGGAAGTTTATCAATAATAAAAAAACAATCAATTGGTATTCCAAGAATTATGCGCCAAGATGACGAAACTTCTTCAGACCTATTAACAATTTGCAATATGTTTGCTAAGCACTTCCAATCGGTCTACAATTCCTCCGGATCTTCTTCTTTTAGCGATAGTTCATTGTCAAATAATTCATTAAATCTTGGCATATTCGAATTTTCGTCTTCTGAAGTGGAATTAGCACTTTCCTTTTTAAAGACTGATACAAATCCTGGTGTTGATGGAATTCCGCCAATTATTCTTCGTAACTGTTTTTACGCGTTTGCTTTACCTCTCTGTTTAGTATTTAATCAATCCATTGAAAATGGAGACTTTCTCAAGGTCTGGAAAAATTCTTTAATTACACCTATTTTTAAATCTGGTTCCAGACATGATATCTCAAATTATCGCCCAATCTGCAAAATTCCAACTATACCCAAGCTCTTCGAAAAATTAGTGTCTGATAAACTTGCACCTATCAAGAATTACATCTCTCCACTTCAGAATGGTTTTGTGGCTGGTAGATCAACTTTAACTAATCTCTCAATTTTCTGTAAACACGTTTTAAACGGGTTGGAGAAAGGTTTTCAGTATGATGTCATATATACTGACTTTTCCATCGTGTAAATCACGCCATCTTACTACAGAAACTGGCAAGATTTGGATTTCATTTCAATCTGTTGAAGTGGGTTAGCTCATATCTTACGGAGCGTACTCAGTTTGTATGCTTAAACGACATTCGGTCAACACCGGTTCAAGTTACTTCAGATGTACCTCAAGGGAGTCATCTTGGCCCTTTACTCTTCCTGTTATTTATTAACGATATTCTTGAAATGTTTCTGAATTCTCAATGTCTGATATTTGCCGATGATTTGAAGATTTTTCATCAAATAACATCGGTGTTAGATTGTAGAATTTTACAAGATGATCTTGATACACTCTCGAATTGGTGTCATAACAATGAACTGCACTTAAACGTATCCAAATAATGTCAAAGCCTTACTTTTTGTCTTAATCTGTCCCCAATTCCTGTCTCGTATAAGATTGGTGATTTTCCGTTATCCATTATACGATCAAAAACAGATCTTGGGATTATGTTTGATCAAAAACTTAATTTTATTGAGCATATTGAGTTTCTACCTGCTAAAGCCAACTCAATGCAAGGATTTATATTGATAAATTCAAAAGAATTTCAGGATCCTTATTGTCGCAAATGCCTCTTTTTTGCATTTGTTAGATCTCACCTCGAGTACTGCAGTATTGTCTAGAATCCATTTTATGAAGTTCATTCCATCAGAATTCAGAGGATCCAAAAGTTGTTTGACGGCTGAGTTGTAGTAAGACGGCTTCGTTGGAATATTGAAATGCCTTCCTATGATAGGGTAGGGCGGGGCTAGTTAGGCCATTTTTCACTTGAAGTCTCATAAATATCAATCTATTCATAATACAGCTATGAGGCTAGGATCAATGAAAAGAATGGACATCTGGGCTCTTAATAAAATTTTGAAAAATTGAAAATATGTAATTGCAGAAGTATAAATAAATATATAAGACTTCAATCTGCCACATATTGAATCTGAGGATGATTCTCATCTCATCCCATCCTTTGACTCTGCCCAACAAGAGCTCGCTTTACTGGACAACATCTTGTCTTTTGACTTACAGCAAGCTAGCTGTATAAAAAATTTCAAAAATTGAACTCTCGATCTTGTTTTTTCTTCTGACTCTGTTAGTACTGTGGTTCTGGAATCCCACTTCAGTATAACTAACATAGATAACAATCATCCACCCTTGGATGTATTTATTGAATTAGGCGCACATTTGTACGAAGATAGTAATTCGTATGATCGTTCGCAATCTTTTGACTTTCGGAAAGCAAATTTTCAAAGGCTTTCTGATGAAATTTCCAGCTTTAATTTTAATCTTACTGCGTTTTCTAATATTGAAGATGCAGTAGTTTCCTTTTATTCTTTGATGGATAACTGCATGAAAAAAGTGATTCCTGTGAAATCCTCTAGGAATCTGAAAACGTCCCATCCTTGGTACACTAAAGAGCTCAAATCAATACGAAACAGACGTAATAGGGCTTGGAAGAACTATTTAAAAAGTCTCCGCCATTCAGATCTTGAGCTCTATCTTACACTATTCAACGAATTCAAATCTTTATCCTGCAACTTATATATTGACTATATAAGTAAAATGGAATGCTCTCTAAAATTGGATCCCAAACTTTTTTGGGGATTTGTTAATTCTAAGAAAAAAACCGATGGTTATCTACAACTCTACAACTGCTGATTCGCTAGATGCAAGCAATATGTTTGCAGATTATTTCAGTAAGTCGTTTAGGGTGACCCCTCTTCACATAGATGAGCAATATTTTAGTTATCTAACTAGCTGTTCCCAAATAAGTTTTAGTAGTATCTCATTCGATTTGGAAACAATTTTAAAATGTATTTCTTCTCTGAAGAATGACTATTCATCAGGTCCTGATGGCATTGCACCGATTGTTCTTAAAAAATGTAGTCATGCAATTGCTCCATATCTTAAATATTTGTTTGAATTGTCCATTAGTACTGGTAAATTCCCTTATGTATGGAAAAGTACTTTTATCACACCAGCCTATTTCAAAGCTTTCGTGTATCCCTAAGCTTTTTGAACAAATTGTTTGCGAAAAGTTAATATTTCTTTTTCGCAATTTAATTTGCAATGAACAGCATGGATTTGTAAGAAACAGATCCACTGTCACTAATCTGTTAAGTTTCTTGCATGATTGTTCTAATGCCTTAGAGAATAAGGACGAAATGGATTGCATATACACTGACTTCTCTAAAGCTTTCGACCAGCTGTCCCATGAAATAATCGAGTTTAAGCTCATGGCTTTTGGTTTCCCACCAAGTTTCATAAAATGGGTTAATTCATACCTTAGATCAAGGGTTTATCAAGTCAAATTTAGAGGATCGCTATCTGTATCTGTTACAGCTGAGTCTGGAGTTCCCCAAGGTAGTCACCTCGGACAAATTCTATTTATACTAGCCATTAATGATGTTAAAGCATGTATAAATCACAGTAATATCCTGATATACGCCAATGATATGAAAATATTTAAATCTATCACTAGTCAGCAAGATAGAATTTTTCTTCAATCTGACATTAATAGCTTCGCCAATTGGTGTGATAAAAACGGTTTATCCCTGAACCCTACTAAATGTCAACATATGACATTCTCTAGAAAGAATATACCTTCCACGTTTCAATATTCTTTGTCTCAACATATTCTTTGTAATGTTGATAATTTTAAGGATCTTGGGGTTTATTTCGATCCCAAACTGGTTTTTGCCAAGCATATCAATTTTATTGTTAATAAATCTAATTCTATGCTGGGCTTCGTAAAAAGGTGGGCGAAAGAATTTAATGACTACTATGTCATTGTACAATTGTTTTGTCCGTCCGATTCTAGAGTATGCTTCACAAGTTTGGACGCCGTTCTACAACATTCATTCAAATCGAATAGAGGCCATTCAACGTAAATTTATTCGATTCGCACTTAGAGGACTTCCATGGGATGATCCTTTTAACCTTCCTCCTTACAGTCAGCGTATTAAGCTTCTTCAAATGTTACCCCTTTCTCAACGAAGGCTTAATAGCGATATCATTTTTTTACAGCAGCTTATATCCGGTCAAATAGATGCACCTGACTTGCTGTCGTCTATTGACTTTAATTTTCGTGGTGGTGCCCATAATTTGCGCAGTGCTGAATTATTGTTTAGCCCCCATCATAGAACGAATTATGGGAAGCATGAGCCTATTAGTCGCATGAGTAGAATCTATAATCTAAATGATCATGTGATTGACTTGCATGTAAGTAAAATTAAGCTAAAAAATATTTTGCGTAATAATGCTTTAATGTCTTAAATTGTTTGCATTATTTTGTGTCTGTGTTAGTATTTTGTAGGT
Source organism: Portevinia maculata (assembly GCA_949715645.1). Classification (NCBI taxonomy): domain Eukaryota; kingdom Metazoa; phylum Arthropoda; class Insecta; order Diptera; family Syrphidae; genus Portevinia; species Portevinia maculata. The sequence continues at coordinate 89,421,305 of OX454526.1, forward strand.
ACATAATTATTGTATTTTTAATTGTTTTGTCCTTACTAACACCTGCACTAAATGATGAGCCTGTGAGAGCACTTTTTGTGCCGGCAATTTCTGCTCGTGATACGAGTATTTGCTTGCTTTAAGCACTCCACGACACAGAGCTGATAGTGTAAAAAAAAAAAAAAAGCTAAATAATTAAATTTTTAATTTCAAAGCAAAAAAAAGCAAACAAAAAACAAATCGAAATAAGAAATTATATATCAATAATTTAGGAATCGTAGTCGCTATTGCAGTTTATGCAAATAAAAACGACCCCAAGTCCAGGTGAGCACTTTGTATGAGGCCAGTTTCGGCAAGTATGGCACTGTACCCATGTACCACTGAATGCATACAATGCAGAAAACACATGTTTGTTTTTAATTCAGGGGGGCAAGTTCGTCCACCTGGCCCACCTTATCCCACATCTAGTTTGATGAACATATTGCGTCATCATTTAAAAAATACTTAATACAGTTAAATTTTTCAAACGGAATTCTTAAATATAACAATGTGATTTATAAAAAGAAGTACCTTATTGTATTATTTACACCTTTTCGCCACTGAAATAAAAAAAATAATCAAAAAATTTTTTTACTTTTTCACTCCAATACAAAAAAGTTCGTGTGGTACAATGCAACTGATACTAGTTTTGCACATTTCAGTCAGTATGATTATGTTCGTGTAGAACTGCGTGGCCCTACTTGCCCCGTGGCCCAACTAGCCCCGCTCTGCCCTACTAGGTGTAAACTACTGGAAATTTTAACTCTATCGACTCGGAGGAAATACTTATCTATTTATAATGTTTGTGAGGGATTTAATTACCCGTCATATCGATTGCCCCTTTCTGTTATCACAAATTGGTTTTTATGCTCCGTCGAGGGCACTCAGATATCGTCGTATATTTTATGTACCCTTTCATAGGGCTAACTATGGTTATAATGAACCTATATCTAGATGTCTATGAGAGGCTAATAATTACTGTGATTTATTAGATCATAGTAGGTATTCATTTAAAATCTGTTTAATATTAGCATTAAGTAACTCTGGTGATAGGTGATAAGTATTTATTTTTGTATTATGTAATCTAAGAGAACAGTGAATGTTTGATGAAAATAAATAAATAAATAAATAAAAAAAAAAATCAATCCAATCAATCTGTTCGTAAAAAGGCCGAAAGCGTACAATTTTAATTTGATGGAAATTTTTGATTGTACGGTTACTCCGGGTAAGACTTCAAATTGGAAATTCAGCTGTGCAAGTGTTTGATGATCCATACTGTTTTATTATCGTCGGCAGATCTATCTAGATCACATGGCATAATAAAACACGGCTACCATCGATGCTGATCACGAACATACTAACTTTTATGGGTCTAAGGGCAATATTAAGGTATGCTACAAGATATGAGTCCAAATTAATATACTCGTACCATTAGAAAATGGTATAAGGAATATGAACCTCGCACATACTCTAATACCACTGTTTATGGCATGGGATCTACTTGTGATACACGTTTAAGTGAAACAAATCCCATTATTGCATCAATCCACCAATTTTACGATGGAAAATTGGAATTTTCAAAAGCCTATGGCTCTTAAACTAAATATGAGAGAGTCCACAATTTTTTTTTAACTTGTTGAGATTGGTGATTTCTGTACAGTCCACCGTTTGATGAACCCAAGCGCAGAATAAGCATTGTAAATAATTTCACCAATATAAGACCCCAAGTTAAGGTGTCTGCCACACGGAATACCAAGGTCGCCGATGGATTGAATTTGAGCTATTGGTTGGTTGCTTAGTAGGTATAGAGTTCGTGAATATGTAAAAAGTTTCCATATAGCATATTTTCACTGGAAAGATAATGAATGGTACATTTTTTTTCAAAAACCTTGGGGATAGTTTGTTACATCATTCTTTTGTAATTTTTTGTGAACAGGAGAAACGTTTTCTAAATTGGATTTTGGAATGTAATTTCACCTTAAATAATTGCTGTAAAAATTGAAAATGTATTTTGGTTTGTTTTGGAAGCTGTCATGGTTATTGTTGATTATTTATATATATAAATGCAAATCTAAAAGATTTTTATTTAATTGTTGCTCGTTGTTGTTATCCATGTTTTTTATATGTGCGCCCTCAAGACATACATATAGGATTAAGAACATTTTTTCCACGCCACGCTATTAGACTAATTATGAAAAAAAACTACCCAATCAATATATAATTGACAAACATGGAGTTAGCGGATTCTTCAAAAAGAACTCAATGGAATTTTTGTCTTGATTTTGTTTTTCATCTCTCTTTCTTCTGTATGTAATTATTTTATACTTTATTACAATTTATATTATATTTATTTTAAAATTTTTTTTATTGTGTATGTAAGAGTTATAATTTAAAAGAGATTTTGTATCCTCGATAGAATAAAAATATATAAACATTTAAAAGAATGGGGTGTGGAAAATAAGGAAATAAAAAAGTGGGAGGATTCTGACTCTCACATTGAGTAAAACACCTTATCATTTGAATGTCACTTACTTTGGATCGATCGCAACACTAACCAGGTTTTTTTAATTTTATTTGAATTGGAAACTGACCTACTTGGCTTTTGAAATTTAAGTCTGATCACGTGGCTTTTGGAAGTCCACAAAGCCCGTTTTAACGTAAATTTACTTTGCACTTCCGGCATCCATATACCTTTTAACGGCACTTTTGGCCCATAAAGAGCGTCTGTCTAACTTAATAGCAAAGTATGTATGTGCATGTTTCTCTGTGGTCTGTTGCCGTGTTGTGCTCTAGAGATGAACATAATCATGTAGATTTACCCTCAGTTGTTATTGGTAATGACAGCAATGACTAATGAAACTATTGATTATGTGAAGGATGTTTAATACTTGGGATATAGAATAAAGAGTGACCTTAGCTGCTGTAGGGCAATTTTAGACAGTATTTTCAACCAATATGAATCCCCCCTATTATGGTTAGTGAATCGAACATTCGACTTGAGTTGAATTAACATCTAAAAGTAGGCAACACTCTTAACAATTACAAATCAACTGAGATGTATCTCTTACAACTCAACTTTTAAACAACTGAATACATTTTTCCAATCATTTGACACAACCGTTTTCAGTTGTTATTGCTAAAAGTATTGCCTACTTTTCGATGTTAATTCAATTCAAGTCGAACGTTGGATTCCCTAACCGTAAAAGGGGGGAAAATATACCTCGTTATGTCATTAATTATGCCGTACTTCATTTTCAATCGTTCAGTATACCCAATTCTGGATTGTGACTGCAAGCGCAACCTAAATGTTGCTCAAAATGATTGTATTCGATTTATATACTGTATTCCGAGGTTTTCCAGTGTAACACATCTACAACATACTCTCCTTGGTATTAAGCTTGATGCGTATTTGAGGTTCAGGTTACTTCTGAAGCTTCATGATGCCATCAACAATAGATGTCCTAATTACTTCAATGAATTCCTCCATTTTACGCGCTTACAAAGAGGATTGAAATTAATATTACCGCGTCACTTACGCAACATAGCAGAACGATTATTTTATGTATCTGCGTTTTTGGAATTTGCTTCCTAATGAATTAGAAATAATTTATATTTATGCACTTCTCTAATTTAATAGAAGTACATTCCCTTTTTCACTGTATTTTTTTATACTTTCTTTCTTTTTTATATATGACCACTTTTGTATTGCTTTATAAATAACTTCAACAATTGCATTTAATTACATTAAAGTTGGTAAAATGATGATAATTATTGAACCCAGCTTCAAACATGATCAAATATATTATTTTATTATCAGGAACATTTTGTAAATTAAATTTTAGATACTATAAAAGATTTAAACCTTGATGTGTCGCTTTAAACTTAATATCTCTCGAAATAAATGAAAATGAAAAATAAAAAAATATGAAAAGAAAATGAAACAGGGATAAAACTCTCCACCAACTGCCACTGCAACTTTGAGAGATATAAATATGGATGGGATATTGTTTGATGACTAGCGGAACATGGAAGTTCGTTTTGCTGTAAATAAGTTGTGTTTTTTTAACATTCTTATTCTAAGTCCACGTAATTGAATTAAAGTTAGATTGTGGCACCACCTACAGGAGCAGCACCTACCTATACAGCTTGAGCTCAAATGGCCCTTTGGTATAGAAGTTATGTTGCTGGGAACCACGTTTAACCATGATCCATTCTCGCAACCTAACTACTCGTAACATGAAGGAAAATAAAGTCAATCGGTCGAGTGGTTTGCCTGTGAAGATACTTCACATATACACACCGAGAATTTTATAAATAGAGATATAGTGTACGTTTGCACATTATACATAAATAAAAAACACATTTAGAGGAATATAAATCCAAAATTTTAGATCCAAGATAAACTTTTTCTTCCGTTCACCCTCTGTCAACAATAACGAACCTACATTGTGTTTTACACTCAAAGCCAAATATATGAATTATAATAAAAAATATATAATTGAAGCCGATGTGTTCATATATTGCCAATAAACTTATGTTTATTTTGCATTTGCCCCTGCCTTTCATTTCATTATTATTCACAAATTCAATTTAGAATGAATTTTTCCAAAGGTAAGGTATGTACTGTACATAATGTAAATACATGATTTTACTCAGATTCAATTTGTCTTAATTTTATATTCCTAACATGTTTCCTCATGTGTTTTCATTTAGATATTTATTTGATTTCTGTTTAATGAAAATTCTTAATATTATATAAACTTAAGCAATTGATTATATTTCTCGGTCGAATTTCATAAATTGGATGTAATTCATTGTTGAAATGTGAACGAAAACTGAATTGGGATCCCTATCGTTAATAGAAGAAGAAATAACCTGGCAATTTTCCGACCTATTTTTTTTTAGCCATTAGTGTATAGCCACTGAAAATTATATTAACTGTCTCTCAAGTTATGTGCCTTTTAGAACGTCGGACAAACATCCAAGAGTAGCAATGTTTGAGAAGCTTCTCAAATTTGCCGTTCCAATTCCGTTTAAAATTCTAGGTCCTTCCACTTTGTACAGCAAATGGTTGGAGAAGCTAAGTTTTAGGCCCTGTATGGGCAGTTAATGCCCACTATTTTTAATTTTTTTAAGGGTCGACTTCTAAGAACTTAGTGTTTCTTTCTAATTACATTCTTTCTAATTACATTAGCATTAGCATTTGAAATATTGAAAATCATCACCAAGACTGTATGTAAACAGATTGTTTTGAAGCGCTTGACCACTAGCAACCCAATGTGCTTTTGAGAAAACTTGCAATGTTAGGATTTCAATCCAAGATCTCAAGCTTTATTGGCAGCTATGTGATAAATCGTATACAATATGCGAAAATTGGTTTGGTTCTTTCTAAAAAAAACGCAGAATTGTGCAGGTGTACCTCAGGAAAGCCATCTTGGTCCGCCTTTGTTCCTTCTTTTTATACCCTATTCTATGGGTATTTTAATTTTGACTTATACTTAGTAACATAACTTAATATTGCCGCAGACATCTAAAACTTACTATTTTCGTGATCAGCATCGATAGTAATGTCGATTACGTCCGTCCGTCCATCGCCAAAAAATAACCTTTTTAAATTGGAGCTAGGAAGACGAAATTTAAATCATATACTCTCCAGGAGCCCGAAATAATCAAGTTTAAGCATTTTTAAAATCCACCCACAATCAAAAAAAAAAAAAATTATTGAAAAAATCGAATTTTGAGCAAGAAAGCTGACATTTTTAATATGTGTATAGCTATGTCTTTTTTTTTTTTTTAATTGTTACTATTAGTGTGTAGCTTTCATTATTAGGTTCGACTCTAGCTTAGCAATAACTTAAAAGATATTATATCTTACTTTGTATAAGCTTCCAATGAAATAAATAAATAAAAAGAAATATGTAGTTTCAGGGCCAGTTTCAAGACTAGCTGATAAAGTCTCGGATAGCCTATCCGAAACTTATTTGTCAGCTAAACATGAACTTTTGGTTTCAAAGGTTTCGGATAGTGATATCTGACAGATAAAGTCTCGGATAGCCTATCAGTCGGATCAAGTGGCTGTTAAATCCTTTATCCGGAAGATAAACAATTTATTTGAAGTGAACGGAAAAAATACAGTTTCAAAGCATTCTTTCGTTGACGACAGCAGAAACAAGTGCCCTAACATGGATTTGTTTGAATTTTTAGAAGACAAATTTGAAGAATATTACGATCATATTACACGGCCCCGTAGGAACAGAGTATTTCGCATAAGGCGTCATTATTTTGAAGCATTCTAAGAAATATCCTTACATTAATAGAAAGTGAAAGTAAAAACTTTATTTGACTTGTAAGTAGAATACCAAACATTACATTTACTTATTTACCATTACCTATTGGATTTTCGGTAGTTTTGCAGTTCCACCAATGCAACGATTACTTATAACATGGACATAGTTCCTAGATAGCCTGGATCATGCCATGATCAAACTATTTTTAATAACTCGCGTATTAAGCAAACATTAATTGATAGAGAATTTGGAAATAACTTGATTCTCGGAGATAAAGGGTATGAAAACACAATTTTTTTGCTAACTCCCCTTCAAAATCCACGGAGACCTGGAGAGCGCTTGTACAACGAGTCACAAATCAGAACGAGGAATGTAGTATAAAGATCATAATTATGGCGTATGGAAGAGTAGACTCCCAGTTTTGTCAAAGCAAATTACTTTGCACCATTCGAAAGTACAAGCAATTATTGTTGCATGTGCAGTGCTCCATAATGTAGCCACAGACATGGGTGAAGGAACTTTTGAATATAGTATGCCAGATGATACTGATAAAACTTATGATGTTAGTAATAGTCTATTAAGAGATAGTAGTCAAAATATTGTAAGAAATTCTGTTATTAATTTTGTTCGTGTCTGCTATAATTAAATTTGTTTGTGCCTTTTTTCATAAATAAAATTGGCAAAATGACCTTATTTTGTTCTTATTTAACGATAACTGGAATACATGAATAGAGTAAACCGCGACTGTGAATGAAGCATTTTATACACTTTTCTCCTAAATCATTTTTCAACAATTCAATTTTAAGAGGAAGTTGTGGTTTTTCTAATTCATACATAGTGTCCTTGTGTTTCATCTCCTTTTCCAATTTGTTTAAAAATGGTTTTTATCTGGTTAAGCTTCTACAAAACACGAAATAAACAAAGCAAAACAAATGAAATGTGTTTGGAAATAAACTTAGTGGCTGATAAATTTTTCCAGCAGTTAGTTTATCAGGGACTTTGACGATGAAACAGTAAAAAAAATATCAGGAACTTTTATCTGGTGGATAGGGTTATGTGTCGGCTAACTATCCGAAACTTTATCTGATACCTTTGAAACCGGCCCTACGTCGTTTTGAAAAATTTAAAACAAAAACTTTGTTTTTTTCAATAAAATCCCTTAAATGTTTTATAACAGAAAAAAATACTTAGATTTTTTTCATGCCCACTTAATGAGGGATATAAATAGGAAAAATGTGGACAATTTAAAAATAATTAAGTCCGTAAGTTCTTGAGCCAGGTAAATGGCTGTTACTATCATAATGTGTTATAATTCAACATTATCGTACTAGAGTAACTCAATAACATGAATTTGGAAAATACTTTAAATTAATAAAAGAACATACTTAAAATATTTTGTTAAGAAACTTGCCACAACAGGTTCCATAAAACCAAAATACAGCTTCATTAAAACCGATAATGCCATAGAAAGTTCTTGTGCACGTATGCTTCTTTACATAAAGGGTCTTTCATTAGCGACTTGACAACTTCAGTGTGAACGCACCCTTAAACCGATTACCGAACTGTAAATGTCAAAATATTCAGCAAAATCAAAATAATTAACATGGTTAAGTACACGAAGTAACAACATTTACAAATAATCAAAGTTTACTAACGAAATTCCGAGTCGATGGTCGCCAATTTTCGGCCGTAATTCTCGTCCCAGTAGACAAGCAATTCATATTCAAGCAAAAAAAATTGAGTCAGAATTTTCACTGCTTGATGTTGCCGTACCATTGAGACTAAGTTTTGCCTGAAGTGTGGAGAATATTGCTGCCGTAGAGGCATCCGTCGCAAACCAGCCAAATCAGTTATTTTCAAGGCTGCGTTCTCAAGAATTGGGCCTCTCCCAGTTCACATTATGACGGATTTCGCGTAAGGACCTTGGTCTACACCCTTACAAGATCAAGCTGACTCAAGAACTTAAGCCACTTGATCATTTGAAGTGACGTACGTTGTAGAATCGGGCTCTGGACATGATTGAAGAAAATTAAGAATTTGATCACAAAATCATCTTCAACGATGAAGCGCATTTTTGGTTAAACGGCTTCGTCAATAAGCAAAAAATAAATTACTGGACAGGTCAGAACCCTCATGTACAAAAATCGAGTTATTGAAGTCTCAGTTCGGCGAACGTGTTTTCTCGAGAAACGGACCCGTCTATGGCCGCAGAGATCGTGTGAATTAACGCTTCTAGACTTATAGTTTAAGGGGCTACATTGGTCTATGAAAACAAGCCCGCGATGTTATAGAAGCTCAGAGCCACTGTTGAACGAGAAATAGCGGCCGTATCGGTCGAAATGTGCGGCCGAATCATCGAAAATTGGGTTCAACGTATCGACCGCTGCATACGTTCCCGTGGTGGACATATGAAAGAAGTCGAGTTCCATTCATAAATGTTTTGATAGTAGTTTAAGTCAATAATTTTTGTTTTTGATATATCTCAAGTAGTTCGCATTTTGTTTTAAAAAAGAAGTTGTCAAGTCCTTAATGAAATATCCTTTATAAGAGCCCCAAAATAGTGCATACGAGTATAATACGTATGTTACTCAACTCAATACACTTGCCTCAGTGTTAAAGACATGATTCTGCATAAATAAATTTCATTACATACTTCGCGCTATAAAATATTTTCATTATGTCAGTCATACAAATGCATTAAATCGAATATATTTCGCAATCCGACAGTGTTCAATTGAGTTTCCTTTGCATTTCACAAAAATGTAGCTGAAGCTTTCATTTACTTTTTTTAATTCCAAATCTGCAGCTTCATCCAAACATTTCACAGAAATATGTGAAGACATGTCGTGCAGGAAATCTCGTGAAAAAGTAAAGAAAAAAAAAACAATTTCCTGGTACGTGACTTAATGCTAATATTGTTGGCCATTAAAAAGCGGCTTTGTCAGTACCCGGAATGTTATGGTATTTCTCACCCCTCTCTATCAAACCATTCATATAGTTTATTGTTGACCGTTGACAGTGTGTGTACCTTTGACATTTTGTTTTTATTTTGAGGAGTTTTCTACTTTTTTTAAACCAGTGGCAAAATTAAAATTAAAAGTCTATGTTTCGCTTGACACTTTCGATTGCAATTTAGCGAAACCTCAAATTAAATCTGCAATTTCGAGTTCCTCATGACTGGGGATGTATTTTGCAAAACCTCAAACACATGTGTTACTATTTCAGTTTCTCTACTACAGATACTATTTCAACTCTTTTGCAGTATTTATAGCTTTCCTTTGAGAATATTTCATACGAACAGCTACTGCCGATATTTGACTGGACTTATCGGGTGATAAAACACGCACATGAACAACTTGTAAATGTGTAGATGAAATTAAGAAAGTAAGGATGTAGCGGATCTGGATAACTGCTTGGTGTAACCTTACAAACAGCTGAACTCTATCTGTTTCTTCAAAGGTTCCCTGTTATGGGGATAGTAAAGCCGGGAACCTAGAAATTCTTGGTAGGCGCAGAAATAAGTACCCAGAGGGAAGCGAGATGACAAGCGCTTGCTCCCTATGACATCTCAATGTTAAAAAGGCCTTGTGTTATGACTTGATAGCCGATGGTTAACCGTTCGAATGCCTCTTTCAGGCCTGCGGTAATGTGTAAATTATCTACTGCTGTGTTGAGGATCAAAACTGCTGAACAAAGTTTAACCACTTAAGACAAACAAGCACTTGCCATCTCGCTTCCCATTGCAGGCCATTTTTTATCGGTTTCCCTATACCCGCAGCGAAGTGGTAATGTCCTCGACATTTAAGTTTTGAAAGTGGTTCAAATTTAAAAACATATGTCATAACCAATCCGCTTCATTGGCAATGCCTAAACATAGGCCTGAAAAAGGTCATTCCCTACGAAGTGAAGTGGTAATGACATTATCGCCTTAACTGCAATTTGGAGCTTTTCTGTTGCCCTAGTCAAGCACCTATCAGCTGATAGAAGGGCAGTGTCGTCAGTGAATGTGGCTATCATCGTATCATTCGAGTGTGGTATATCACTAGTATAAAGAAAAAATAGGCCAGGTCCTAGAACACTTCCCTGTGGAACGCCTGCTTGTGATTCTTTGGGTTCAGAATACGCTGTGCCATAGCGACTAAAGAATCTATTTGATATATGTGATTTAAGTACTGTCTAGGTAGATCCCTATGAACTTTACTCTAAACTCTTATGCCAAACTTTATCAAAAGTCTATGCAAGTGCAACGTCTAAGAATAATGAAGAACAAACTTGTTTTTCCTCTATCGCTTTTTCTATAACATTACTTTTACGATGTATTTGGTCTATTGTCGAATGTTTATTTCTAAACCCAAATTGATGGGTGGGAATTAGCCTTCTTTCCTCTATGATTGTAACTAGTCTTCTAATGTGCAGGTGCTTTAAAGGTAAGAGGACCTTGCGAAGTCGCCAAAGATTACCGACTGAGTATATTGTAAGTGGATAAAAATATACTCGACTCGCCTCAGTGGTTAGCCAAAGCACTAACTACTAAACAAGTGATCCCAGGTTCAAATCAATCCAGTACCATCTAAAGAGTTTTCATTATTTCATCTTTTGCTAAAGTCTGACAAGAAGCGTCAAACAAAAATGGTGTGTGTTAATAACTTTTGGTCTAACATTGAAATATACTGGCCTTACTATTCCCATTCCCTGTCACTCACAACGAGATCTTGATGTATAGGTGGATGTTTTGCAGGGGAATTGATATAGTATTAGCCCGTTCTCTGATCCACTCCGACATATTCCAGAAATTTGTATGAATGGCAGAGTGATTTCCAAGTGAGAAAAATTCAAATATCTAGGATCTATAATCAAAAGAGAAGCAAGCTGTGATGACGACATTAAGCATGGCATAAGGGTGGTGTGGATGAAGTGGTGGGAAAACTTGACCATCTTCTGGGATCGAAAAATGCCCCCTTAACTGAAGGGAAGGTTCTACACCGCAGTTCTGCGCCCGGTGATCGCATACGGGTCAAAATGTTGGACAGCGTTCAAAAAGAATGAGTGCAAACTAACAGCAGCTGAGTAAAGGATAATTCGCATGACAGCAAAGATTGATGGAATAAGAAGTTCAAAGATCCAACGAACCATTCACTTCAAAGAACCTATCTCGGAATGGAGCGTGACCCGCTCAGTTGGTAGTGTCATGTTCAAAGGAGAGATCCTCTAAACCCTGTCAAAAAGGCAATATCAATCAAAGCTTCCCGACAAAGCAAAAAGAGAGGCATTCCCAAAAACTCCAGGATCAAACAAATCCAGCAACACCATAGCATTTGATTGGCCTCAGTGATGAAGTGATTCAAAATAGGGAGGCCTGCCGTTATTTTCTGAGGTTGAATCGGCGAACCCCACAAGCGTACCAGTAGGGATGCAGTTAAGTGGGAAGGCTCTGATCCCTTTAATCTTAATCATGTCCTCACCGCCATTAAGGAAGAAGAAGATGATAATCCTAGTCATGGCGATTGGATACTTTCGCACAATCGCTGAAATCGAGTTCCTGCAACAGCATGCCAAGTAAAATTAACAGGTATGATTGATTTGAATCTGTGAGGAAAAAAAACACATTGTGGTGGTAACGCTGCTACAAAATTGGTTACCTACTTCTTCTTCAACAAAAAGATTCGATTTCCCTCATGTATAAACTTAATCTGACAGATGATGGTGATGAATGGTTACTTTATTTTTATACCCTATTCTAAGGGTATATTAATTTTGACGCATAGTTTGTAACATACCTTAATATTGCCCGTAGACCCCTAAAAGTTACTATATTTATGATCGGCATCGATAGTAATGTCGATCTAGCCATGTCCGTCCGTCCGTCCGTCTGTCGGCAAAAATTAGGCCTTTAAACTGGACCTAGAGAGTTGAAATTTTAACCATATACTCTCTAGGGTCCCGAAATAATCAAATTTAAGAATTTTTGAAATCCGCCCACAGACACGCCCACAAACTAAAAAAAACAAAATTTTGGAAAAAATCGAATTTTGAGCTAGAAAGCTGAAATTTGTTATATATGATTTTTAAAATCCGCCCACTGACACGCCCACAATTAAATAAAACAATTTTATTGAAAAGTCTAAGTTTGAGCTAGGAAGCTGAAATTTATAATATATACTCTCTAGGCGCTTTCAAGCTCATGTGTAAATATTTTCAAAATCCGCCTACTGACACGCCCACAATTTAAAAAAAATCCAAAGTTTGAGCTAGGGAGCTGAAATTTTTAATATACACTCTCTAGGGGCCCTTTATGCTCATGTGAAAATATTTTCAAAATCCGCCTACTGGCACGCCCACAATTTAAGAAGAAAGCTATTTTTGAAAATCCAAAGTTTGAGCTAGGAAGCTGAAATATATAATATATACTCTCTAGGGGCCCTTTATGCTCATGCGTATTTTTTTTTTAAATCTGCCTACTGACACTCCCACAATTAAATAAAACAATTTTATTGGTAAACCAAAGTTTGAGCTGGGGAGCGTTTTTTTACAAAAGCTTCGTTTTTCGATAAAATCCTTTAAATGTTATATAACAAAATATGTAGAGCATTCTTAACAATTCAACCATACTTAGACTTTTGTCACGCCCACTTATGAAGGATAGGAATTAGAATAGGGTATCCAACAGTTCGCCCAAGCGGACTGTAGCCCGTCCCTAAGTTTTTATTATAATGTGCACGCACTAAAGGGATTTTTTACTATCCTTATAATGTAAAAGCTACACAGCGCGGACGTTGAATGAAATAGGTGGACAAACTTCACATTATAATTTTTTTGAGAAACCAAGTCTCACTTATATTACACATCACCAAACCACGATGTATCTTTCAGTTTGACAGGCAGTAAAATTATAGAAAAAATACCAGACGACAATGAGGGCATTCAGTATGCCACATTGGCGGGTGGCAATGGTGCAGTAGTTAGTGTAATCGCTTACGGAATGGAAGGTCGTGCGTTCGAATCCCGGCCAAGTCCATTACTTTATACCGAATACATGAAATCGTAATCTCCCTAAGTAACTTAGACACCACCCGTGGAGAAAAACCCTACAACTGCACCCAAACACTTCTTTCCTATCTCTCTATTCTTTCTAATACCAAGTAGCTTACACTGTGTTCTTAGCATTATAAGGGTACTGTGACAACAGAAAAAGATCCCTTTAGCGTAAGCAAATTATAAAGAAAAGCTTCACTTAGGCTCCAATGCTGAGTTGAAATGGTTAAAATTTAAGGGCAATGATTGACAGTTGCGTTAGGGGGCTAAGGCAAGAAATTCTACCTTCAATGAACGGCAATCAAAAAAAGTCTAAAATCCTACTGGTCTGTCATTTCCGAAGAGCTTGGCTAGTTTTGGTATTCAGTTGCATTTAGGTTAGGCAAAAAACAAACTAAATATTTTGAAATTCTTCCACAAGTGTGCATGCAAGTCCGTGGGTTGACAAGACTTTACTTTTACTTTTAAATTCATTTTTGATTGGTTGTATGTAGTATATGTTAAATAATTAAATCTAACTTAAAATTAACAGGATACTTATTCTAGATTATTGCTTCTTATGCGGACGCTCTAAATTTAACTGTATCTTATAATTACTTACAAACTATTTTATGAACTATTCTGACATATTATGTTTTCATCGAGAAAGTTTTAAAAAAAAACTTGGCATCTTTGTTAAGTATCTTTTAATATAAAAACAAATTAAAAAGTACCTACTCTACTTACTTAAACTAGTTAACATATTCTAGCTAATAAGGATGCATTATGCAATAAGTGGTCAAAAACCCAATTGCTTTCCGAGCGCTTGTCAGCCGTCAACGTGCGCATGCGCCGCGGTGAGCCGACTGAATCCTTACAGCCTCAACAAGCACCACAACAACAAGTTGGCGAGCCCGGCCCCTCTCAGAAACGCCATAGCTATCTAAATCTAACTTATAAACTAAGAGGATGTTACCTAGAGTAACGCACCGTCCTGGGGGGCCATGTTGACCTCTCCCCCCTCAACAAGCCATACAAATTCGGTGAATTGCTTTTCTGTATCGAATTTATCCCTCTCCGCTATTGCGGTAGTAAAATGGAGGAGCTCATGAGCAATGGCGACGTCCCCGCCGTGGATGACGCGGTGCGGAAGCGGTGGCATTAAACAGCGAAACCACCCCTTGTCTGGACCAGCCATTTTGCATCATTATTAATAAATGCCTCCGGATGGTTAAATGGATAAAGCCAGACCGTTGCGTACTCTCTATGCTTAAAGATCAGGCTATTGCCACTGGCCATCGCCCTTGAAACGTGCCTTTGAGTCACCTTAATGAGAAAATTGTCAATAATTTCCAACTGAGCTCCATCGTTTGGAACCTTATTGGGATAGTATAATTGGATTCAGGCGTTCGGAGCAACCGGAGACATGGCATAAGACATTGTCTCTCCAAAACTCGAATCTTTTCCATATAACTAGGCACTACATTAAACCACAATGGACAACCATCAGCGATGGTCGGCCTTATAAGAGCCACATAGCAAATGACCTTCACTCTGGAGTCATGTTGAATGCTATGAACATTCCCCTTGTGAGAGCATAAGCCATTTTGGCCCCAGCAAGACAAGCAATTATATGTTAATCGGAATATAGATACTGGTCAAGCCAGATACCCAGATATCTAACTACGCTTCTCAGTGCCAATGGCTGCCCATTTTGTCCAATAATGGCCAATTTCTTTCAGTTTTTTTCTGATACCCCTAAAGGCCCCAGAAAATTATATTCTGAAAAAGTTGATTTTCAACTTCCAGTCGTCGCAATATCCCTTAATTTGATCGAAGTCACGCTGAAAAAGAATGTCAGTGACCTCGATTTTAGGATCTGATCTGTTTGCATACGTTTTAGCATATCTGAGTGAACTTACCAGATCATACCACCGCCCCCTACTGTAAACCGTTTTTAATTTCAAAGACTCTGCTCGAATTCACGTTTGACAACGAACTTTTTTCCCATAAATATATTAAAAATTACAATTATCAAAGGTTTGTACATCACCCGCCTGGTCAACTTGTAGAAAAGTCCCTCTAACCATGCGGTGCCGAAAGCCTTCCTAAAAATCAACCAGACCAGCACCCATGCAGTGGTTCTTGCATTTATTCCACTGAATGTCGGAAACCAATTTCGACGCGGCATGAACAGTGTCATGCCTCGCCCTAAAACCAAACTTTGTTGTCCGGAATTATTTGATTATCCTCGACCCACTTGAACAGAGCTATATTGACAACCTTTTCAAAGACCTTGCTAATATTCGGAAGTAAACTTATCGACCGAAGATTGGCAGGGCTCGTCCTATCTTCACCCTTCACGGATAATGCGCATTATTCAGCGCATTGTGAAACAGCGTGGTGAAAATATCTAAAGGCTTAAGAGGCAGGTGTCTCAATAGGACGTATGGGACATCATCCAACCCCGCCGACTTTATATTCTTTAGTGGATCAAAAATGAACAGAAGATCATCCTTCGATATGAACAAATGGAATGCATCTTGGCAGTTGGCGACAACTACATTAGCATGCTGAATATCATTGAACACGGCGAATCCGTTATTCTTAGATCGCAAATTCTCAAGTTCGGTGCGCAGATGGAACAGCAGCAAATCCACTTCTCCTGTGATTCCTCGACCACGAAAAAACTGTCGTTTAAAGGGATACTTTCCGGAGTTATACCAGCAGTCAGAACTGTCTGTCTCTTCTCTGTTGTCTGGGCGATTCGGATACAGGGAATATCATTGTGATCCTAACTCCTGAACAACTTATTTATGTGTGTGGGTTGACACGACTGGAGGTCCCTGGTGTCGTAAAAGGACGATCAAACAATAATCAATACCAGGAGCATGCACATGTCGAAATCGTATAAAAGAGGCAGGTCAACAATCTTCTGAATCACATAAATGCAACAAAATCAGCATTAATTTGGCATCAGCATGCAATTGATCCGATATCGAGACGCCCGGCGAACCCCACAGTAAAGTGGGAGGGCCTTGGTCCCCCTAATCGTCATCATAAATTAACTGTCAAGGAAAATAAAGTTAAGGAGTTCTTTCTAACGTTGGTCATTGCCAGCATTGGTCGCATTTCCTCATTCTGTATTTTCTTCTTAAGATAACAGGAATCACAGGTAAGACGATTTTAGTGCGTTTTGTCTATCCCAAGTTATCTTATTGTTAAATTGTTCACAAGCTTCATTTTAACGTATTCGCTGGCTTTAGTGTGTATTGCGCATCGACATTGTCGGACAGACGAATCGTAAACTGGTGATACCGGTTCAATCAACCGCATGCTTCAATAGACGACGACGGTTGCAAAAAAGCATCTAACAACGATTCACCAAAAACGACGTGAGTATAAAAGTACACTTCCAATAGCAAAACACCGTACATATAAAACAGTACGTTTTCAACAGCAGGCCGCCACCAAGGAGCAGTCAACTACGAATCCTTCAAGGCGAAGCTGAAACCAGTATGCATACGCATAGACAAGTGCGGATTTGGCAATAACGCTCAAATCGATTTGGAAATAATGCACAAAAAAAAATGCCAAAACGGCCAAAAGTAAACAACGAGATGGAGATAAAAGCCCCACAAGAATTTGCTAACGCCCAAAACTCCAACCCACCCAAATTATAAAAACGCAATTTATCCCAAGAAATTTCAATGGGATTTCTTTTTGTTAAATTTGGGCGATATTTCCATGTTTTTGGCGTTATTTTCAATTCATGTTATAAATGAAATACAACATAAATATTTTAATAATATTCCCAACATAGCACGTACCCCAACCTTGCACTTATTCCCAATTCAACATGGAACTTATGCAGGGGGTTGCAGGGGGATAGCATACCAGCCATACATATTACACTGTTTATGGAATTAACTTGTGATATTTATGGCGACGTAGAGATGTAAAAATACAAGAAGATCCCATAAACAGTGCAAGGTGTATGTGGTCACTATCGTATTTGGGGTAGGTGCGAGGTTGGGTATATGCAAAGTAGGTTCAATTCCGCTAGCAGAAGTTGCATACTCTCATTATTCATAACTGATTTTTGCAGTTAAAATAAAAATAAAAGTAACTAGGTACTTAAAGGATATTCAATTAAAATTACTCAATAATATTTGCCATTTGAGTGATGTTTCATTTTATTTGGGAGTTGTTTCATTTCGTCTTCATTGCTTAAAGGTGATTTTTCCTGGTTTGGGCATTATTTCCTTTTCAAATGTTTCGTTCTGTTATTTTGGGCTTTATTGATTATTATAAGATCGAACCCTAACAAGGAAATAATACCCTAAATGGTGAAAAATCAAATTGTTTGATTTTTTTTTGGCGTTATTTTGAAATTGATTTTGGGCGCCATTTTCTTTGGCATTGCCTAATGGCAGAAAAGGGCGCTTCGAAATTACACCAAAGGAAATAACGTCGAAATATTATACTCGCAGTGCAACAATAACGAAAATATGTCTAATTTTGGGCGTAATTACATATTTTTTTGGCTTAAGTTGATTTTTAGAACCTGGGTGCTATTTCATTTGAAATATGGCCCAAAGTTCGGCGAATGAAATAAGACCCAAGGGAAAGTTTCTGGGCCCTACTTTAGTAATTTGATTCCATTAAAAAGAGATTGTTTGGTTGGCCAAAATTGAACCTACCCCAACCTCGCACCTACTCCAAATCCAACAGTAATCCCAAGTAGAGGTGTTGCAAGGCCCCCCTCCCCACCCAATACACATTGCACTGTCTATGGGGACTGTTACCAGCTCAGAAAACAGAGTGCATTCACCAAGGTGAATTAACCAACAACCAAGAAACTAGAAGCCACTGCCAGTGCACTTCTAACAGGGTGCGACCACCGTCAAGCCACCATCAGTGAGCCTAGTAAATAAACCACCATCCCCCAGCTGCCACCATTAGCTGAAATTAACTGTTGCATATACAACTGATAGCAGTACTACACAACACAGCGCTCAAGAAAAAGGCGTAGATCTTAGATCAAAAAGAAAAACCGTTAGATAGACTATAAATCCTGCGTATTTATGGAATTTAGATCTTCTTCTTCCTTAACGGCGAGGTTATGATCAGGATTAAAGGGAAAATAAACTTCCCACTTTACTGCATATCTACTATTCCGCGTGTTGGGTTCGCCGGTTTGACGTCAATAAATAACAGCAGGCCTCCCGAATTCAAATCACTTCGTCTCTCAGGCCAATCAAATGCTGATGTTGCTGCATTTGTGTGACCCAGGAGTTCTTAGGCGTGCTTCTCTTTCGCGCCCTTATGGGAACGTTGATTTATGCTAACTATTTGGCATAGTTCGTCGGATCTCTCCTTTGACCATGACAGTACCACCTGAGCCGGTCTTGCTCCGATTTTTCCGAGATAGATTCTTTGACGATCAAGCTTTGTTATTCCCGCTGTTATGCGAAGCATCTTCATCTCAGCTGCCGTTAATTTGCCCTCATACTTTTTGTATGCTGCCCAACATTGTGAACAGTATGTGAGCGCCGAGTGTCAATCTGTGGTGTTGAGTCTTTCTTTCACCTAAGAGGACAGTTTTCGGTCACAGAAGATGACTGAGTTTTCCCTCCACTTCATTCACCCTGCCCTAACGCGATGTTTAATGTTATCATCACAGGTTGTTTCGCATATCTATACGGGTTTTCAATATCTAAATGCTTAAAAAAATATTGTGTTTGATAAGCCAAATTCATCTAAAAGAATTTCGTCAATATTGATAATTGGCGCGCCATCTAACTAATATTCCTAACTAATATTCCTGGATTAATTTTACTAAAATGCAAACAAGAAGAGGACGATAATTAATCGCGGACTTCATCTGACAAAATAACAATTTCTACGGAAATGGCTTGCACTACAATAGACTGTATGCCCCATTTTAACGAAATTGTCATATCAGCTGTATTGGTCGTTATTGGCCAGATGAACTGCTGTAGAAAACTAATTATAACCACATTGTATGCAAGAATATTCTCACATTGTTATATCCGTTTCCCTCCACGAAGGGTCAGTCACCTTGTCGAGAGTACCATTCCTTCTGAATGGTGCCGATGTGGAGGCTTAAGGATGCTGATTCAACGGGCTACACTGTCGACGACCTCCGTCGTCAGAAGGGTCACCCATGGCAGGCTGGTCGTTGAATCAGCATCTACTAAGAACTGCCCATAGGACATTCCGTCCGATCCCACTCCCCCTCCATCCTTTCCCTCCCCTAGCTTCCTCTCACTCTCCTTTCCTCTCAATCTCCCTTCCTATATCCACTGGGCTGGACTTAAGGTGTCACACGACCCGTGCCGATAGTCAGCCTGGCTGAGGGTCCAGTTTAATAAATAGCTCAGTCGCGAACGGAGTATTCGGATACCTGTCGACCTCCGGATCAGCTAGCCTTATCTGTACAATGCGGATCTCTGTACAGACGGACCTTCCCTTCTCCGCTACTCGATGGAACATAATTATGAACAAACAAAAACAACAAAAACAAAATATTAAGGCCGGTATCCCTTTGAAACCGGACGGTAGTGCGTCGACGAAGCTGTCTACCGGATATGCTCATATGGCTGCTGACAGCGGAACTGTGGATAATCGTGGTTGCTCCGTCAGTACTTGCGAGCAAAGCAATTGCGTCAAAGCGACAGAGATCGGTGGAGGAGGTCGCTTCGGCCTCCAAGCGCCTGAGGATGCACAACACCAGCATTCCTCCAAACGCGTCCATCGTCAAATCTCACAAGTCTTTCAGCGATGTCCTCAAAAAAGGAATTGTGGTCGCAGTCATCGACCCCAGTGACGCCGACGGCAGGATCTCACTTGAACGGTGGGAGCTCATCATGCTCACCCTAGTTGATAACTTCGCCGACTTTTATAAGGACATCCCCGGACCACCGCCAATAATTCACGATGGCGGTTGTCATCAGGGGCCAAGCTTGAGGTTGTTGCGAGGGAGGATATCCCCTGCCGACCTAGATCGCGTGCCTGGATCCCAGTGAGCCCTTCATCCCCTGAGAGAATTCTCCATCTGATTAAAATCAGCAATTCATCCCTTCCGACTCATTATTGGAAGGTCGCTAAACTGGAGGAACAAAGGGGTTCCTACCGATGTGCTGTCATTGTCATCAATCAGGAATCCCTTGCTCATCTGGCGGCGACTGCAGGCGTGATTCGGTTCGGATGGAACGACATCACGCTGAGAGTTTATAAGAAGGACGATGTAGACGCTGACAAGCGACCTCATCATCCCTCTGAAACTGATGTGTCGGGTGTTAGCGCACCTGTAACCTTCCCCTCCTTAGAGGTTGACATTCCCGAGCCCTCTACAGAACCCACCACGTCTTCAATCCCTGTGATCGACTCTCAGTCGGTCATGGAGACGGACGAAATTCCTGACAAGGATCTTCTGAGGGAAGACGAGCTCCTGAGTTCGTCCTCTGTATTGGATGACATGTCCAGCAAGGATCTTCTGAGTGAGGAGCTTCTCAGCTCGTCCTCTGAATTGGAGGACCTCAACAACACAGTGGTGGGGGTTTCTCTACAGGATTGTAGCAACAATGCTGCAGATCATACAGATTAACCTCCAACACTCCATTAAGGCTTCGGCCGCCCTTATTCTCCGGTTAACAAAAACTGGAGAAGATTTAGTCTTGGTCCAAGAGCCCTGGGTTGTCAACAACCTGGTTTGTGGACTTAAGACCCCTGGATACTACCCACTATATGTGTCCGACAAAGGTAAACCAAGATCGTGCATATTGGTGAAGAGTAGTCTTAATGCATATTTACTCCCTAATTTCAGCGATCGAGATACGACGGCTGTCAAACTAGAGACTGCTGGTGGCATATACTGGTTGGCATCAGCGTATCTTTCCCACGACAACATGGGACCTCTCCCTGGTGGTAACCTGAAGAGCTTTATCGCGGAAGCAGAGAGGCGAAAAGCTGCACTCATCGTCGGATGCGACGCCAACGCGCATCACACTGCATGGGGCAGCACTGATATTAACAATAGAGGTGAGTCGCTTTATGAATATATTTTAAGAACTAACCTCATTGTGTGCAACACGGGTAATGAACCCACCTTCATAACTAAAAACCGACAAGAAGTCTTAGACATTACTCTTGTCTCCGTAAACATCCACAAAATGATATCGAGTTGGAAAGTTTCGGCTGACCAGTGTTTCTCCGACCACCGATATCTCACTTTCAACCTTGACAACGCTGACACCCCTCGCCAATCAGCATTCCGAAACCCTCGGAAAACAGACTGGCCCAAATACAGGGATATTATGCGTGACCTTATTACGTCTGAACTATTAAGTCCCCCTTGCAATCCTAGCGAGCTTGACGACAAGGTTAATAAGCTCACCAAGGCTTTTAATCTAGCGATGGCTGCTTCCTGCCCCCTCATACTACTCAGGGGGAAAAAGAAGCCTCACTGGTAGTTACCTGTATTAGGACCACTGAGAAATGATTGCAGGAGACTTTTCAATCGCGCCAAAAGCTCAAGATCCAACACTGACTGGGACTCCTATAAGGCATCCCTGAAAACATATAAAAAAAAACTTAGCAGGGCCAAAAGATCATCGTGGAGACTCATCTGTGGCAAAGTAGAAGAATCCTCGGAGGTATCAAGGCTAAGAAAAATCCTTGCTTCAAATCCAATTATGCCCAGCTGCCTAAAGAAAGCAGACGGCTCGTGGACTACATCTAGCGAGGAATCGCTCAATCTGCTACTTGATACACACTTCCCAGCTAGCTCTAACATAACCGATCATAGCAACCTAAACAGGTCACCTATGTTTTCACAGGTAACAAATTCTCAGAGTCAGAGTCTGATAAGTAGGGACAAGCTCCTTTGGGCGCTACAAAGCTTCAAGCCCTTCAAGTCTGCAGGACCTGACGGCATAATACCAGCCGAACTTCAGATGACTTCGGATATCATCCTTCCAACACTGGAGATGATTCTGACAAGTTGCTTAAAGCTGATTCACATTCCTCAGGCTTGGAGAGAAGTGAAAGTGGTTTTCATACCCAAAGCAGGCAAATACTCCCATGTTAGTCCCAAAGACCTCAGACCTATCAGTCTATCATCTTTCTTCCTCAAAACGCTGGAGCGTCTGATTGATATCCATCTTCGCATGAACATAAACCCGCAACTGCTGTCTGCGGCCCAACACGCGTACAATAAGGGAAATTGGTGGAAACCGCCCTTCACTCCTTGGTACGCACTATCGAATACTCCCTTTACCACAAGGAATACACTATGGTTGCTTTCCTTGACATAGAAGGCGCTTTCAACAACGTAAACACATCTGCAATCGCAAATGCACTGACAGAACTGAATGTGAATGGCTCGCTTGGGGAACTGATCAATCTTTTGCTCTCAAGCAGGATTATCAATTCGAAACTGGGCGATTCATCCGCTAGGAGGTCTGTCAGTAGGAGTATGCCACAAGGTGGTGTCCTTTCCCTCCTTCCGTAGAACTTGGGGGTGAATAAACTACTGACATGCCTGGAGGGGGAGGGTTGCATGGTGATTGCCTATGCGGATGACGTTGCTATTGGCGTCTCAGGGAAATACCTCAACACCCTAAAGGAACTATTTCAAAATGCTCTCAATAGGCTGACAAGTTGGGCAAGAAGATGTGGGCTGGGGGTAAACCCTCATAAAACCGAACTTGTCCTCTTCTAAAGGAAATATAAAATGCCTCATATCTACCCACCTTCCATCAACGGTACAAGCTTAACATTTTCCGATGAAGCCAAATTCCTGGGTCTTATCCTCGATAGGAAGTTAAGCTGGAAACCCAACTTACAAGAAAGAGTAAAAAAAGCGACAGTAGCACTTTTCTCTTGCAAAAAGCCATCGGTAATAAGTGTGGCCTACAGCCCCGCATATCTCACTGGCTATACGTATCGGTATTTTGTAGGACAGTCAGCTGTTGAAATTTATTGAGATATGTACGTAGGGTGGTCCTTATTTTTAAAATTTCGAATTTTTTTTCGAGTACCCTTTTTTATACCCTATTCTAAGGGTATATTAATTTTGACGCATAGTTTGTAACATACCTTAATATTGCCCGTAGACCCCTAAAAGTTACTATATTTATGATCAGCATCGATAGTAATGTCGATCTAGCCATGTCCGTTCGTCCGTCCGTCCGTCTGTCGGCAAAAATTAGGCCTTTAAACTGGACCTAGAGAACTGAAATTTTAACCATATACTCTCTAGGGTCCCGAAATAATCAAGTTTACGAACTTTTGAAATCCGCCCACAGACACGCCCACAAACTCAAAAAAACCAAATTTTGGGAAAAATCGAATTTTGAGCTAGAAAGCTGAAATTTTTTATATATGATCTATGACTCCTAAAACTGCTCGGGATAAAAAAATTTCAAAATCCGCCTACTGACACGCCCACAAATAAATAAAATAATTTTTTTATACCCTATTCTAAGGGTATATTAATTTTTGAAAATCCAAAGTTTCAGCTAGGGAGCTGAAATTTATAGTATATACTCTCTATGGGCCCTTTACGCTCATGTGTAAATATTTTCAAAATCCGCCCACTGACGTTTGAGCTAGGGAGCTGAAATTTATAATATATACTCTCTAGGGGCCCTTTATTCTCATGTGTTAATTTTTTTTAAATCCGCCTACTGACACGCCCACAATTAAATAAAACAATTTTATTGAAACACCCAAGTTTGAGCTAGGGAGCGTTTTTTTTTTGATAAAATCCTTTAAATGTTATATAACAAAATATGTAGAGCGTTCTTAACAATTCAACCATACTTAGACTTTTGTCACGCCCACTTATGAGGGATAGGAATAAGAATAGGGTATCCAACAGTTCGCCCAAGCGGACTGTAGCCCGTCCCTATGTTTCTATTACTATTTATAAAACAATTTACTTTGCAAATAAGCATTATACATTCATATATACATTGATATTGATTTAATCCTATTTGGTCAGCAGAGGATGATATCTTTGAATTTAAATGTCATGCGGCACGTGTTAATATATTCCGATTTGAATAAAAAAAATTTCAATGCGTTTTTAACCTAAAGAAACAAAATAAATGGGTACTCGAAAAAAAAAATCAATTTTTTTTTCTTCATACAAATAAGGACCACCCTTGTACCTCCCCATGCGGTTAATCCATACTGGAGTCTGGAGTGAAAAATCCCAAACTAGATTTTTTCAGGGTCTGTGAAGAGCAGTAATTCATAAGACGATAAAATATACGTAGAGAAGATTGTAGATACTTTTTCAAACTTAAGATGTGATGTGTATTTATAGCGCTCAACTAATTCTATTTTGAAGCAATTCGAGTTGCAGCTTATATTTTCGTCATACAGGACATTGGAATTTTGTGCATCACATACACATTTTAGCAAGCTATGTCTACAACAGGTCGATGCATGAAATATAATGTCAAAGTCTGGGGAATCTTTCACTTAACTGAAAAACATCAATTTAGTCTTATTGCTTACTACTTACTTGTGTTTGGTGAACCAGAGTCTTACCAAGTGAACGTCATGGTTTATGTCAGCAACTAGATTTAGGAGGTTGGTTAATCCATAAGCAAATGCAAAATCGCCTTCAAAAGCCATTACATTCCCAATAAATGAGATTGCAAAAATAGAGTTGACATATATTAGGATCAAAATAGGGCCAAGAATGGATCCTTGGGGTACACCTACATTTATTATCTTTGAACTACTTAAATTATTCCCGATTTTTACCTTTTGTGTTCTGTTTTTTAAATAAGATGCAAACCAATCTAAGATAAAACCGCGAAGCCCCCCATAATGCAATTTTTCCAAGAGAATGTTGTAGTTAACCATGTCGAAGGCTTTTGTAATATCGACAAAGAATCCGGCGCAACAGTTTTTAACATCAAGTTCTTTGTAAACAACTGCACAAAATGTAGGAGAGTATCAGCCGTAGAGAGGCTTAATCTAAACCCAAACTGCCTTTCGCTGAAGAATTTTATATCATTAAGATATTTCAGAACTCAGCTTTTAAGGCTTTTCTCGAATAC
The DNA here is from genome assembly GCA_949715645.1 of Portevinia maculata. NCBI lineage: Eukaryota > Metazoa > Arthropoda > Insecta > Diptera > Syrphidae > Portevinia > Portevinia maculata. The sequence continues at coordinate 89,446,725 of OX454526.1, forward strand.
CTTCGATATTGTAGGGAGTAAGGAAATGGGTCTGTAGTTGTTTTTCTCTTGTCTGTTGCCCTTTTTAGGGTTCCGTAGCCAAATGAAAAAAACGGAACCCTTATGGATTCGTCATGTCTGCCTGTCTGTCTGTCCGTCCGTATGTCACAGCCACTTTTTTCCGAAACTATAAGAACTATACTGTTGAAACTTGGTAAGTTGATGTATTCTGTGAACCGCATTAAGATTTTCACACAAAAATAGAAAAAAACACTAAATTTTGGGGGTTCCCCATATTTAGAACTGATTTTTTTTTCATCAAATCCATACGCGTGGGGTATCTATGATAGGTCTTCAAAAATGATATTGAGGTTTCTAATATAATTTTTTTCTAAACTGAATAGTTTACGCGAGAGACACTTCCAAAGTGGTAAAATGTGTGCCCCCCCCCCTCCGTAACTTCTAAAATAAGAGAATGATAAAACTAAAAAAATATTTGATGTACATTACCATGCAAAGTTCCACCGAAAATTGGTTTAAACGAGATCTAGTAAGTAGTTTTTTTTTTAATACTTTTTAATAATCATAAATCGTAAACCGCAATTTACCTTTCATTCAATCAACTCAAATATAAAAAAACATTTAATTTCATAAACATAAACCTTATGCGTAAACCGTGAACCATTATTTTCTAATAATAAATCTGTAATAGGTGCCTAAGTAAATAATAATAATAATTCGCGCGGAACCCTTCATGGACGAGTCCGACTCGCACTTGGCCCCTTTTTTTATAAATAGGAATTATATTGGCACATTTTAACAAATGTGGAAAATTTCCAGAAAAGATACTCAAATTGAAAATATAATATGAGCCAGGATATCAACGACATTTAGGGCAATTTAGGCAATTTGAATTTTCGAGACTGTTTATTGTTTTTAACAGCTCAAGCCTTGTTATGGGTTCAAAGAAGAAGCTGTTACTTACAGGTGTGTGGTCCCCAAGGCCAGAAGCAGAGCAACAACTGCAGACGTTTTGAGGGTCTGATGGGAAAGGCATTTATCCCACTGAAGCAAAGTAGGCATTAAACTCGTTAACAACTGCTATGGGATCGGCGACTTCAACATTCTAATTTTTTAGAACAATTGATTTATTATGGTTTATAGTTTTGCGATTAATAATGCTATTTACAACCTCCCATTCTTTTTTAAAATTTCCTTGTGAATTTCTTATTCTACTTTGATAGTTACTATCACGGTAGACTTTAATTTCGATATTAATTTTTCGGCACATGTGATTATAACGTCTTTTCAAAACAAGATTCAGTCGGTGTTTGCAACATTTATTACGTAGTTTGTGCTTAAGTTACATTTTTTTGAGAGATTTGTTCATCCAGGGCTGAAGTTTGGTTTCCGATTGTCTGTGCTCGATGGAAAAGCTACAGATATCAATATAACCAGTTAGAATTTTTAGGAATAGATCATACGCCTGTGAAGCATTTCTAATGGTGTATACTTCTTCCCAACTTTCGAGCAGTAGCTTATCGTTAAGTTGCCTGTAGTTTATTTTAGTTACCTTAAGAGGAGCGATAACAACCAAGCTTTTGTTGTTAAAGATAGCGACCAAATACATGATCAAGGCAAGTATTAGAAATCGGTCATGTAGGTTCATTAATGAACGATGTTAAACCATGCACTGCCATTAAGAATATATGTGTCAACTCCAGCGTTACAACTTAAAATGTCCACATTTAAGTCGCAAGTGAAGGCATATACTGATGCGAAGTTGTTAAGTGATATGACAGAAGAGTAATCGTAAACTCCCAGGCATGTTAAAGTAAATGTAGGTTAATTTTCTTTTAGGGGGTGACAATGAACCTATGTGTATCTATTTATATGCATGTGCGAACATGAAAAATGCATTGTTCATTGGGGAATAGCTTGAATTCCGTTATAAAGGTTAGACATATAAAAAAGCGGCCGCAGCAATTTTAATCACAGATAGGAAAATGAGAATTTAATTGGATACCAACAACCTCTCAAAATAAACACTAAAAAAGAACGAATAAGCATCAAAAAGTAGGTCATCAAACACCGACGTCACAAGAAATTAATTAAAAAAAATATATATCACAGAAACCCATATAAAACTAGAAAGACAGGAAACAAATGCAGAATCAATAGCTATGTGGCAATGAATACCATCCTCACTTTATGATGACCTTGACATTGATTACAAAAAAAAGAAGCAAGAAAACAATATTCGGACGAGGAAACAACATATAAAATAGATTACAGTAAACACTTGTACAAATCGTGAGATAACATGGCGGAGGACAACACGGGATAACACTCAGTATCTCTTGCTTGGGGACGTATAAATGCAATCATAAAATAAAATCCAACAAACTGTTATTCGCGAACATGTTTCTCTCATCATTTATCTGTTGGTTTTTGAAAAGGTTCCAAAATCATAAAATGTATGCTTCTATTTAGAAGCAAAGCGGGAGTAAAAGGGTTAACCGGAAAATACCTAATTTAGGATTCTTTAAAGAATGAAAACATTTACAGCAAATTGTTCTCTTAAAGTTAGTTAAAGTTAGGTTAGTTTGCCATTCTAACATTAAATCAGTTTTTAAAGAGATTTAGTATGTTCTTTATTTGTAGAAGAGGTATTTACTTGGCAGTTATTTTTTTAACCGAGTATGTATAACTTTATAGTGTATTACTGTGTGAACTGCACAAGCCGATCTGTATCACACTAATCGGCATGTACCAGCGTGTCTTGCGGCCTGGCAGATCGACAATATACCGAATTTTCCCACTGAGGCAAGTCCTGCAAAAGACCATCAAATTTCAAACCGAGACACACCATCTTTACATCGACTTCAAAGCCGCATTATGAAGGATTTCGGCAAGGAGATGCGATGTCTTGTGACACCTACAATCTTGTTCTGGAGAAAATAGTATGCGGGGTAGGTGTGAGTCGAAGAGATGTCTAAAGTTTTTTTTAACATGAGCGAAGCGAGCCATCCGCTTCCGACTTGACATAGATTTATGCGATCTTATATACTAGGAGTTGCAGCCAGGGCCGGTTCCAGCCAAACAAGCGCTCTGTGCAAGATTTACAAAAAGCGCCCTTTAATTGGCACACATCCATAAGTCGTTTCCCCATCACCCAGGAGGTAGATATTCAATGCGTTTTTTTCCCCCGGTAGGCCTAATCCTCAATTAAAAACAAATATGTATATTTACATATAATGTTTATATGTCTTAATAGAAAATTAATAATTTAAACAAATAAATAAATAAAATAAATTAAAATAATAGATAAATAGAAAATAAATAAATGTAAAAAATGCTATAAAAACTTCATGAAAAGAAGGAATTCATTTAAGGAACTTTAGATATTTTTTTAAAGGAAAAAAAGTATAACCATAAAAAAAACGCAGCGAAGAAGAGAGAAACCTTTAAACTTGGAAACTTGCTTTTCTGGCCTTTGCTTTGGCAAATTCAGCAATAAGATCATCATAGTCTAAAGATTTTAATAGTTCCTTTTCCTTTTCTATAGACATTCTATAGTCATCGTTAACCTGAGACAATTTTTAATAATTTTAAGTTTGGAAAAACTACGTTCTCCTGAAGCTACCGTCACAGGAATTTGAAGAGCAATAACTAAATTAGGAGCAACATCTTCATGGCTTGAGCTGAATATAAAATTCAACACATCTAAACATGAACGTTGTGGTGTAACAAGCCGCTATGCAAGCAACGATTCATATCATAGCATAGCTAGCATGCGTTCTCCCTCGCAGCTTTCCCTTTTTCACAATAGACAAGACTTTCAAAAGCATTGCAATTTTGTTTGCGTTGTTTTCTACTCATCTCTTCCACCCACCGCCGCCCCTCAAAATAAGATTTCCCGCTCTTATATTTTAGAAAGATGGAAGAAAAATAAATTAACCCTTTCGACCCGAAAATGCCTCGCTTGAAATTTAGAATCGTGGTAGAGCGTACATTATAATATTAAAAAAAGAAATTTGTTCTTCTAGATTTTTTTTTTTGCCACCAGGGGCGCTGTAATCTCTTGGGACATATAGTCCCATCCGTTATTTAGTTTCTTTCAAATTGGGGTCCATTGTCCTAATCGTCCCTTATAGTAAGACAAACATAATTCGTATATTTTATGAAAACTTTATTTAGGAACTATTTTTTACATTGTAAGGGGTGAATCAGCTGAAGAATAATGGAACTTCACAAGCCTTGCAAGTAAAAAGTGTTCGCTTATCATTTTTTGCTCCTTTTTTGTCTTTGAAACATTTAACACATCGCCTACGCTGATTTCCTTCTTTGGGCATATTTGTACATTGGATGATCCATATGAGGAGACTGCGTGGAAATAATTTCAGAAATGTGTCCAATTCGGTGGTTCCCCTATTTACGTAGCAGAGCACTGACGGAACAAATTTTTGGGGAATTTCAATTCTTAGAAGACCTGTGCTGTCGACCGACCAAATATTTTCTGTTGCTGTTTCTGGTGGTGTTTGCATAGCTGTGTCTTCACTTATGGGTTCGCTGCTTTGAGCTTGTTCTGGTTCTTCATCGTATTCTTCGTTTGCATTGACTTCTTCGTTATCCGTGTCGGAACTTCCAACATACATCTCCTCTTCTCCTGTGCTTGAATTGAACTCGGAATCGGACTCTTCTTCTTCGCATTCTGAGCCAGAGTCTTCAAAAGGCTCTGGGTCTGAGTCTTCTAAAGTTGCAGATAGCTCTTTTTCAATTTGAGCAGGTTTCAAGTCACGTTTGGGGTTCATATTTTCCTGCGTAAAAAAAATCATGTAAGCAAAATGCTGGGACATATAAACCCAATTTATAGCATTACTGGGATATATAGTCCCAAAGGGTAAAAACATACAAAAAGAGCAACAAATATATGTTTTTTCTCATATTTTACACTTTATTTGAAAAACTGATCACTATCAACTTTGAAAAATATGCAAATCAGAATCCTTACCCGTTATTTTTCATTAAAAACTGATAATTTCTACACCGCTTACAGAAACACGTGCACTTCACTTCACTATTGACAAAAAATGGCGCGTTATGACGCAATATGTATGACGCAATTTGAGAGTTCAAACTATAAAAAAACGAAAATCGCCCAACTCCAAACGATTTGCTTTGTAAATTCTCCCAGTAGTATTTTTCAAACATTTTCCTATGTGCAGGATTTCAAACTCGCACACACCGTTTGCGAGTGTGAGATAAAAACTCGACATCAGAATCGGATGCATAAGTCGAAGAGAGTAGTATATTATCATAACAAAACTATTAGTTCTCTTTCTAAGAGAAATTTGTTACTTTTTTCGTAGATGAGATATGAGAAATCCCATACATTGTGTCTTCTTGTGTGCAGAATCAATTTTCCTATCCCAGAAAAATATCATCATTGATTGACTCACAAAAATTAAAACTCTGCACACCTCTTCGACTCACAAAAAAGAATATTCTGAAGGTGGGATATTTCAACCGTGAATATTATAAAAAAGAAGATGAACTACAGTAATTATTACTAATTTTTGGACTTGAAGTGGCCAACCGCTAGTGCCGCTTCCCTACCTACTCCACACAACCATCAACGCAAACAACTTCGAGCATTCTTCAATAGAATTCGATTTAACATCTCGAAATGATTGCATATCTTCTTATGCAGTGTTTAAATATTTCTCCAGCTTTTATGCAAAAATCCGTATTCATAAAACAGCATCCAAAACATGCAAGTTATGCAGAGATTGTGTCGATTAAAGTATCAAAAAAAAAAAAATACATTAATCAATTACATTTAGCTGCCCAAACTTCCCAAACCACTTGTTTGTGAAAAACCAAATGAAAAAAATCTGTTTATATTCGGAGATATAATTGTGTAACATAATGCAATAGCAATATGTACATATGTAATATAATTTTTGATACCGATTATGAATGAATACCCCTTTTCTTTGATGAATGCTACGGCCTCCTTGCAATATGCCATAACCTACCCCAAACTTACATTAAAAAACATAGGGACGGGCTACAGTCCGCTTGGGCGAACTGTTGGATACCCTATTCTTATTCCTATCCGTCATAAGCGGGCGTGACAAAAGTCTAAGTATGGTTGAATTGTTAAGAACGCTCTACATATTTTGTTATATAACATTTAAAGGATTTTATCAAAAAAAACGCTCTCTAGCTCAAACTTGGGTGTTTCAATAAAATTGTTTTATTTAATTGTGGGCGTGTCAGTAGGCGGATTTAAAAAAAAATAACACATGAGCATAAAGGGCCCCTAGAGAGTATAATATTATAAATTTCAGCTCCCTAGCTCACTTTGAATTTTCAAAAAAAAAAAATAAAAAATAATTGTGGGCGTGCCAGTGCGCGGATTTTGAAAATATTTACACATGAGCATAAAGGGCCCATAGAGAGTATATATTATAAATTTCAGCTCCCTAGCTCAAACTTTGGATTTTCAAAAAAATTGTTTTATTTATTTGTGGGCGGATTTTGAAATTTTTTTATCCCGAACAGTTTTAGGAGGAGTCATAGATCATATATAACAAATTTCAGCTTTGTAGCTCAAAATTCGATTTTTTCCAAAATTTTGTTTTTTTGAGTTTGTGGGCGTGTCTGTGGGCGGATTTCAAAAATTCGTAAACTTGATTATTTCGGGACCCTAGAGAGTATATGTTATATATATAATTTCAGCTCTCTAGGTCCAGTTTAAAGGCCTAATTTTTGCCGACGGACGGACGGACGGACGGACATGGCTAGATCGACATTACTATCGATGCTGATCATAAATATAGTAACTTTTAGGGGTCTACGGGCAATATTAAGGTATGTTACAAACTATGCGTCAAAATTAATATACCCCTAGAATAGGGTATAACAACAAATAATTTAGCATAGTTTGTAACATACCTTAATATGAAGTTGAAGTTGCAATATTTCAAGTGATATGAGAGAATCCATATATAATGGCGCGTTGTCATCAGACCTCTCAGTTATTTGCAACATGTTTGCTAGCCATTTCATATCTGTTTATTCAAATAATACGCCTATCTTACAAGCAAGTACGATATCTGACTACTCCACGAATTCGATTAACGTTGGTAGCATATACTTATCGATTTCTGAAGTAGCAGTTGCGCTGTACGATTTAGTATCCGACATGAGAGGAGACCTTGATGGTATTCCTCCCATTATTTCAAAAAGATGCGCGGATGAACTTTCCGTGCCACTTCATATGCTCTTCGATAGTTCCTTGGAGCAAGGAATTTTTCTAAATTCTTGGAAGAGCTCATTCATAACACCGGTTTATAAATCTGGTCCCAAACAAGATTTTACTCACTATCGTCCAATATCGAAAATTCCCACTATCCCGAAATTGTTCGAAAAACTTGTTTGTGGTAAACTTACAGCTCTTCTTAAGTCCACAAATTCTTCGTATCAGCATGGTTTTATTGCTGGAAGATCCACAGAGACTAATCTTACAATTTTTACAAATTTTATCGCAAACAATATGGAAAATGGTATGCAGTGCGATGTCATTTACACAGATTTTGCAAAAGCATTTGATCGGGTAAACCACGATATTCTTCTTAACAAATTGCGTAACATTGGTTTTCACTCAAGTCTCTTAGAAAGGTTCAATTCTTACTTAAGAGGACGCTCGCAGTTTGTTAGGATTAATGGTATTGTCTCAGATCGCATTGACTCTACTTCGGGAGTCCCCCAAGGTAGCCATCTTGGGCCTTTGTTATTTCTTTTATTTGTTAATGATATTCCCAATGTCGTCCTTAATTCTGAATGCTTAATGTTCACTGATGACATTGGTAACATTGGTTTTCACTCAAGTCTCTTAGAATGGTTCAATTCTTACTTAAGAGGACGCTCGCAGTTTGTTAGGTTTAATGGTATTGTCTCAGATCGCACTGACGCTACTTCGGGAGTCCCCCTAGGTAGCCATCTTGGACCTTTGTTATTTCTTTTATTTGTTAATGATATTCCCAATGTCGTCCTTAATTCTGAATGCTTAATGTTCGCTGATGACTTGAAAATTTTTCGGTCTATTAAATCACCCCAGGACTGTTTATTGTTGCAGGAAGATTAACAATTAACTGTTTAAATCTTAATGTTTCAAAGTGCAATAGCCTTACATTTTGCCGGAAACGGGAACAAATTCAGTTTACCTACAGTATAACAAATCTACCCTTGGAAAGCATCTCATCCAAAAAAGACTTAGGCGTATTATTCGACTATAAGCTAAATTTCAATAGTCACATAGACTACCTTGTCACAAAATGCAGGTCAATGATGGGATTTATCTTGCGAAACTCTCAAGATTTTTCTGACCCGCATACCCTTAAATACCTATATTTTGCATATGTGAGGTCTTCCTTAGATTACTGCTCTGTTATCTGGAATCCATATTATATGGTTCACTCTACAAGGATAGAGAAGATTCAAAAATGGTTTACTAAAGCTGCGATAAAAAAGCTTAATTGGAATATCGACTTCATACCATATACTATCAGATGCCAAATGATTGGAATTTTGCATTTATGTATTCGGCGGAGGTATTTTTCGATCATGTTTGTGAGAGACCTAATAACTAAACATATAAATTGTCCTTACCTGCTTACACAGATCAGATATCGAAGACCCGTGATACCATTGAGAAATCAAAATATTTTTGTTGAGCCTATGCATAGAGTACAATACGGATATAATGAAATAGTAACTAGATGCTTAAGAGAAGCTAATTCAGTTGGAAATCTCATTGATCTTCACTCTAATATAAGTAGAAATACGTTCAAAAATCAATTGCTTATACTTTTAACAAACTTTGGTGAGGTTAATTAAGTATGTTAATAATTTGTCGAATTTAGTATGTATGTAATCCATTAGAGGATCCATAGAGGACCTCCGTTGATGAAGTCAATAAGTAAATAAATAATTCTTTCCACAACAAACCAGCTGCTGTGGCACGTATACAGTGTGTTTCTTTGTTCATTTGGAATATTCGGAATATTCTGGATAATCCATTTCGTTGTTTCTTTATTCATTCTGGAATAATTGGGATTAATTCTTTTTATTCCTAGAGAAAGGTGAAATAAAAGGGATATTCTCTCGTTCGACAGATGTATTTGATCAAAAAATAAAAGGAAACAACACCAAGCAGTAATTTCAAATTTATTGTCCTTTTTATATTTTAATATGTGGCATTTTAAGTTAATTATTTTTTTCATTTATATTTTTAATTATAATTATATTTAAGATTTTTTTCAGTTGAAAGATACAAATACCCTATATATCATTATCTCTGTACTTTAAATTGTGTGATCGATTCTATTTGTAATTATATGACGAAATAAAAATCTATCTATCTATATAAATTATATTTTTAATTTCCTTTAATAATTTCCAGAATCAAATACATTTTTAAAATGGTCTCATGTGGACATGAAATGCCCCATTCTACAGAGAATTATTTAATTCTATATCTCTCTATGTCCCCTTTTCTCGCAAGAAAACCGGGTTGGGGTCGAAATTCTGGCGAGGTCAAAATTCTATTTTCAAAATTCTGCTTTCAAAATTCTGTTTTACAAAATTCTGCTTTCAATATTCTACTTTTCACGATTCTTTTATTTCAAAATTCTGCTTTACAAAAAGCGCGCGCTTTTAAACATTTTCCAAAACTTTTTTATTATTTGCAGAACTTTGTAAAACTTTCCACCACTCACTTGTTATAGAAAAAGAGGTAAAAGTAGTTTTTTTATTGGTTTTAGGATTGCTCTCTTAGTTTAGACAAATATTCTGTTAGTATACCCTTGTGAGTGAACTTGGGCTTTGTTTAGTTTCTTAATGCTGTTACTTTTTTTTTTTTGGTAATTTCAATTATGAAATAATTTGTAATTTTTGGCTGTATTTTTTGTGTGTTCCTGTGTACCTTCTTTATAAGATATATATTGTAGTTTGTTGAGAAAGTTGAAAAACATTTGTTTTCTTTAAATTCGTAAATTGGAAAAAAAAAACAGAATTAGCAGAATTTATTTGCTTAAAATATGGAATTTTAAAAAGCAGAATTTTGAAAAGCAGAATTATGTAAGACAGAACAAAAAAAAAAAACAGAATTTTGAAAAGCAGAATTTTTGTGTAAAAAGTCAGAATTTTGAAAGCAGAATTTCGACCCGCTCCCAAGAAAACCTTTTCTATGAGCCCCCCTTGGTACAATCGAAGGCTTCGGTCTTTAAGTAACAAAAGAAACAAACTATGGGCAGTTTTCATTCGAACCGATTCTTTTTCTGACTATTCCAACTACCTCGGTGTTTATCTTCAATTCACCCAACTTTATAACTCCCTCTATCAACAATATCTTAATAGTGCGCAAACCAAGCTAATAAACGATCTGAAGTATTTTTTCCAATTCGTTAGCTATAAAAAAATCGGACGGTTTCCGCCCATCCCTTTCATATGAAAATATATCATCTACCGATCCGCTTACCATTGCCAACTTTTTTGCTTCTTTCTTTAAGCAGTCTTTCGCCGGCAAATCCTTCGTACCGGATCCCACCTACTTCGAATATCTTCAAAACTTCTCCATTGGTCCTTCTATTATCAAGGTTTTAATCATACAGTAATAGAAAAAAAAGTTGCTTAAACTTAATGATGAATACTCACCCGGCCCACAAAAAAAGAGGCAAAAAAACAGTATCCAGAAGAGGAAACAACATATAAAATAGATTACAGTAAACACTTGTACAAATCGTGACATAACATGGCAGAGGACAATACGGGATAACCTCAGTATCTCTTGCTTGGGGACGTATATTGCAATGCAATCATAAAATAACATCCTACAAACTGTTATTCGCGAACATGTTTATCTCATCATTTATCTGTTGGTTCTTGAAAAGCTTCCAAAATCATTAAATGTATTGCTTCTATTTAGAAGCAAAGCGGGAGTAAAAGGGTTAACCGGAAAATACCTAACTTAGGATTCTTTAAAGAATGAAAACATTTACAGCAAGTTGTTCTCTTAAAGTTAGGTTAGTTTGCCATTCTAACATTAAAACGGTTTTTAAAGAGATTTAGTTTGTTCTTTATTTGTAGAAGAGGTATTTACTTGGCAGTCATTTTTTTAACCGAGTATGTATAACTTTATAGTGTATTACTGTGTGAACTGCACAAGCCGATCTGTATCACACTAATCGGCATGTACCAGCGTGTCTTCCGGCCTGGCAGATCGACAATAGAACGAATTTTCCCACTGAGGCAAGTCCTGCAAAAGACCATCAAATTTCAAACCGAGACACACCATCTTTTCATCGACTTCAAAGCCGCATTATGAAGGATTTCGGCAAGGAGATGCGATGTCTTGTGACACCTACAATCTTGTTCTGGAGAAAATAGTATGCGGGGTTGGTGTCACCACGCAAAGCACTATCTTCATACGGTGTATGAGTCGAAGAGATGTCTAAAGTTTTTGTTTTAACATGAGCGAAGCGAGCCATCCACTTCCGACTTGACATAGATTTATGCGATATTATATACCAGGAGTTGCAGCACAGTATGTTTGCCTTTTATAATTTGCAGGAATTTTGCAGTGGATGCGAGTGAGATTGGTGGGATGATGAAACATAATTCTTTCCACAACAAACCAGCTGCTATCACCTATACAGTGTGTTTCTTTGTTCATTCGGAATATTCCGAAATGTATTCGTTGTTTCTTTATTCAATGGAATAATTGGGATTAATTCTTTTTATTCCTAGAGAAAGGTGGAATAAAAGGGATATTCTCTCGTTTGACAGATGTATTTGATCAAAAAATAAAAGGAGTTATTGCAAATTTATTGTCCTTTTTATATTTTAATATGTGTTATTTTAAGTTAATTATTTTTTTTATTTATATTTTTAATTTCCTTTAACAGTTTCCAGGATCAAATACATTTTTAAAATGGTCTCCTGTGGACATGAAATGCCCCATACATGTTTTTGACAAGACGATGTCATGAGAAGCGATGACACTTATACTACATAATGCAGTACCATACTACAGAGGTGCATGTTTTCTAAATTTCGTACTAAATTCTTACTCCAAAGGATAATATTTTTATTTTTTTTTCCTTTGATTTAACATATTTAACATAACCAGAAATAAAAAATAAAAAACAAAACGAAAATACAATGTTATTCACAAAAACAATAACAATATCTTAGTAACAAAAAAATATATTTTAAGCTTTTCCTGAGCGAAAGTCTTATGTTACTGTTATTAGGTACTTCGTTGAAAAATCGTTAAAAAAACAACAGTGGACACTTTAATAGGCACAAGTTGTTTTGCGGTATGTAATATTCCTAATATTGTGACCACTTGTACATCAGATCAAAATATATACATATATACATACATATAATACTACATTTAATACTATTCGTACAAACGAAAAAAATAACTAATTAATAACAAAAAAAGTGGTCTGGGTGCGACCCGAAAGGTCCACACGACTAACTTCACAGTGGGATCAATATGATTTATGCGATTAGTGGGAAATTTTGAAATGTGGTTAACCATAAGATATGGTTAAGAATTATTTAATATTAAAAAATGCTCTTTAATATTGTTCATGGAAATTAAATGCTGTTAACAACATCAAAGTGTTATATACATACATATATTAATGCAACCATTGTTATGAACACGAAGACCTGTAAATTTATATTTATGCGAAATAACGAAGCACAATGTAATAATGATTTGCTCAATAACAAATGACAATAAATAGTACAAATAAAGGCAAATTATTTTAGTTATTTATTTACTAACAAAAAACGGCTGGACCGATTTCGCTGGAAACTTAATCACTTTTGAGTTACGTAATTACGCTTCGAATAAACCTGGTCGCATGTCAATATCATGTTTGGTTCTTGAGATAATCGCGGCGAAAGATAATTTCGAACGCACATACGAACATAGGCACATACTTACATACACAAACAGAGACATCTCTAAAAACGATGGATTTGGATTCTGGTGACCTTGAAATGTGTAGATATGTCAAAATCCGCGATTCACAAAATCGGGCCCATTACAAGAACTTCCACTGGGAAGTTAAAAATAGTACAAATCATCAATTTCAAAATTCAGCTAGTTTGCCTTTATTTTTTTAGTTATTTATGTACTAACAAAAAACGGCTGGGCCGATTTCGCTGGAAACTTAATCAGTTCTGAGTTACGTTATACGCTTCGAATAAAACCGGTTCCATGTCAATAGCATCATTGGTTCTCCAGATAATAGTGGCGAAAGATGATTCCCAACGCACATACGCACATACGAGTACGTACATACGAGGGCGGGTCAATAAGTACGTGACTTTTGGAATAAAACACAGATTTTTTGATAAAAAAATAATTTCATTTTTCAACGTAGTCTCCCTTGAGCTCTATACACTTTGTCCAACGCTTCTCCAATTTTTTTATCCCTTCCAAAAAAAATGATTTGTCGAGGTCCTCAAAATAGGCCTTTGTTTGCGAGATGACTTCATCATTGGAGTCAAATCTTTTTCCACCAAGCCATTTCTTCAGGTTTGGGAACAAGAAGTAGTCGCTCGGAGCCAAATCTGGAGAATAGGGTGGATGAGGGAGCAATTCATAGCCCAATTCATGGATTTTTGCCATGGCAACTGCACATGTGTGCACCCTTGCATTGTCTTGGTGCAAAAGAACTTTTTTCTTGGCCAAATGAGGTCGGTTTTTTTTTCAAATCGTCATTGAATCGATCCAATAAGTTGGCATAATATTCCCCATTGATTGTTCTTCCCTTTTGAAGGTAGTCAATGTGGATTATCCCGCGTGCATCCCAAAAAACAGTCGCCATAACTTTATTGGCTGACAAACCCACCTTGGCCTTCTTTGGCGCCGATTCACCCTTAGAAACCCACTGTTTTGAAACCCACTGTTGTTTGGTCTCTGGTGTGTTGTGATGGATCCATGTTTCGTCCACGGTTACAAAACGGCACAAAAACTCCTCCATATTACGATTAAACAACGCCAAACCTTCCTGTGAAGTTGTTACACGATTGCGTTTGTGGTCGACTGTGAGCAAACGCGGCACCCATCTTGCGAAAAGCTTTCTCATGCCCAAGTGATCATTCAAAATTGAAACCACTGAGCCATGCAAGATCCCTACGGCTTCCACAATCTCTCGCACTTTCAATCTTCGGCCGGCCAACACCATATCGTGAATTTTTTCGATTGTTTCGGGTGTAGAGACCTCAACTGGGCGTCCAGGACGTTCGGCATCTTCAGTGCTTGTACGGCCACAACGAAATTCAGTAAACCACTTTTTACCATTGAAATCGATGATGCAGAGTCCCCACAGTATTTTTCAAGCTTAGCCTTGGTCTCGGTAATGGTTTTTTTTCGCAAGAAATAATGCTTAATATTTAATAAGCACACGAAATTCACTTTTTTCCATTTTCTCCTCAAATTAGTGAGTAGTCTGATAAAAATAGCTGTCAAACACAAACTAACTGACGCAGCAAGTTTAAATTTTGACAGGAGTCAACTGACAGATGGCTGTTGACAGGAGCAGTGTTGCCGTTTCAGTAAAGAGGTCAGAAATTCAAAAAGTCACGGACTTATTGACCGGCCCTCGTACACACACCCAGCCATCTCTATAAAAACGTTGGATTTGGATTCTGGCGACCTTGAAACGTGAAGATATGCTAAAATCCGCGATTCACAAAATCGGCCCCATTACAAGAACTTCCACTGGAAGTTAATTATATAAAAAAAAAAGTGAAAATGCCCAAAAATTGCTGCATCATGAGATGCGCAAGCTCTTTGAGTCAACATGTGCACTGTTTTAATGTTTTTTTTGCTTTAACATTCTCAGGCTTTTCTTCACAAATTGGTAGTTTTTCTCTTCAATTGCTGATTTCAAATAAATATACATTTTATTAACAATCACAATGATTTTTCCATACGATTTCTGCAATTTAATGAAATTGTATGCTTCAATTTTTATTTTGACGTTTAAGAAAGAGTTTCGGCCTTCACAAAGAGATAGCTTCGCGATCTATCACATCTATCACATCTGCTTAATAATAATTTATCTTTGATAACCATAATAAAGTTGCAAGACTTCTGCTTAAAAAAGCTTAATATAATTTTCTATGAGTAGATATCGATATTATTATTGGTTTTGTAACCTAAAATTATATTTTCGTAATGTTATTTATAAATGTATTATTATATATGTTTTTTTTGTTAAAGTTTTAATGGAGTATCACCTTCAATATATGAAAAACAATATTAATTGTAAGTACTAAGTGGCAGCGCTGGTCATGTGACAAATGGCTGTCATTCTACTCGGTCCCGTTCTATTTCTTTATTCATTCCGTTGTGGATAATCCGGATGAAAAGTTGGAAAATTACAGAATCATAGTGAAACCCAGAAAAGCATTGCCATTAGTGCCATTATTCTTTCCCAATCACGGACTCACTGTTTGTATACGTAGTGACGCAGCCTACCAACTCCAGGACCAATATGGTTCCGATCCGGAATTTGATTTCATTTGGCTTGAAATTTCATTTGGATTAAATGCACATAACGGTAGTTTTACTCTCGTTTTCCTATACCATGCAAAACTGTATGCATTTTTTTTTGGTCCATTTGAATAGTCGCACTGGTTAAGTTATTAAGTTAGCAACAATAGTTCGGGCAAAGGAAGGCTAAAATTTAATTTGGAAGTGTGACAAGTATTTCTATTTCTTTTAACGAATTTTATAAAAATTGCCGAAAAAAAGGGTTGAATATGAAAGAAAGTGCTGAAGTTGAAGTTCATCTTTCGGAGGGCTTTTCAAACCGTGAAATAGCCCTTAAAATTGGTCAAAGTGAATCGTGAAAAGTGAAAATCGTGCATCCTATGGAAGAAATTGGAGCAAAGTTGTCTTTTCGGAAGAAAAAAGGTTAACTCGGATTTTCCTGATGGCTACAACTATTGCTTTTATTATCTTCAGAAAGAAAAATTTGTTTTAATCGTCATCACTCGTGACACGTAGGAGGCTTGGTATATGGCGCAATTTCATACTATGGCTTTTGAATTCCAACAAAATGACTGGTGCTTCTTACAAAGTTCTTCTCGATTCAGCTTTTCCCGCAAACCAGGAGCTTTTTGGACCCATTCCATTGATATTCCAGCAAGATAATGCGCCTTTACAAAATTCACGCATTGTTAAAGAATGGATCAGTAGTGAAAACATTCAAGTATTGCCCTGGCCGCCGTATTCGCCTGATCTTAATATTATTAAGGAATGTTTTGGATGGCTAGTGCGTGAAATTTATAGATGAGGCAAGCAGTATCAAGACATTCCAGAGCTGATCGTGGCAATTAAAGCTTCTTGGGCCAACATTTCTTTGAATTACCTTAAAAGTCTATATATGTCTCTAAGAGGCAGCACACGTCATTAAAATTACACATAATTGATTGAAATAAATATACATATAAAATTTTAAAAATTATTATAAAATATTTTTTTTAATATTTCAATATATCAATTGGTTTTTTTAAATTAATAATTCAAATTAATAATTTTATAAAGGTATAAATAACAATTTAAATAACTATTATTAATTTATTTTTTTATTTTATATATTTAAATAACTAATTTTGATATTTTTAAAAATTAAATTTTTAAAAAATAATAATTTTTTTAATAATTTTATAATCAAAATAATTTATTTTAGTATTTTTTCAATAGATTTTAATTTTTTAATATTCATAAAAAAAAATAATTATTTAAATTAGGTATTAATTCAAATATACTTTTGGATTATTTATTATTAAATAAAATAAAAATATTTAAACAAAATATGGTGTTTTGCTATTTTTCGACATTTTTGCAGGTGCGACTATTCAAATGAACCCAAAATATGCATAGGAAAAATAGAGTAAAATTTCCGTTATGGGCCATTTATCGAATATAAGTTTTGCTTACTTTATTCAGTATTAATGTACCTTTCTGCTGAATGCGTTTTCTTTTCCTATTGGTGCAAATAATACAACAACAATTTAAGTTCTTAAACATATTCAATTGAACCGCACTGTATCAAACCCAAGGTAAAGGTAGTGTGACTAGAGCTGCAAAGAGGCTATCAGATTAAAAGAGGTAAGCTTTCGGTGATAGAAGGCCAATCCACCTGAGGAATACCGAAAAAAGTTCAAACGAGCCAGACATGACTGCAATGACCACATTAATCTTGCCAAATTCTCCCACGACCAAAAGTTGAGGCAAAAAATACAATAAAGTCCCGCGGGTAGTAAATATTTTTATTCGTTTGTTAAAAACATCAAGAATTCGACCTCGTCATCTATCCCGACTCTCATTCACAATGACATTCCAACTGTCAGCTGTTTAGATAAAGCCATTCCTCTTGCTGCACACTTTTACCAAATTTCAATTTCACTTTGATGCTTGTTTGTTCCTGTAAAGTTAAATCTTGCCCAAATTTTTTTTTTGTGTTACGTAATTATAAAATCTATAATTTAAAAATTATTTTATACGCTAAACTTGTTTGACTTTGTACAATTTTAGGAGCTTGTTTTAAGTTTCGTTCATTTTGCCAATGCTTGCATTTCTTTCTTGCCCCACCCTAAAAGTTATTCTATTTTAAATTTTGATTCAAATCGGTTAAAAATAACACGTGCCACCGCACCGAACAGTTAAAGTTTTGTATACAAAATTAACGTCGTTTTCACAGTATTTTCCAATAAACCTCGGTTAAAGTTTAGCTTTTACACCAGTCTGAGTGGGGCACAGAACCAAATATCCGACGTAGTATTTTTCTTTCAAAAGAAAAAGCATGCCTTTTGGCGGACAGCATTTTTTTGTTTGGTGCTAACAGGTACTGCGTCTTAACTTCAACACCAACCTATTTCGGCTGTTCTTCAATCGCCGTAAAGCTCTAACAAGATAGTGCCTTCCCTGTCGACACCTGCTCTGCGCACATTTTCACCAGAATAAGATTGAAGAAGTCACATGAATTTGAATGTATTAAATCCTTAAAGATAATACCAAGGTTGTTTATACATACGTAAGTATATATAAGTAAAGAAATATATTTCATACGAATTTTTCATTCTTAAAAGAGTCATAATATTTTAAATTAATTGACTAGGAACTGTTCGCAAGATGTCAAGCAACGTTGCACAATTTGAAATTTCACAAGAATTATTTTTTCTAGGCCAAACCAAATAGCGCAAAACAAAGTGAAATTTCTACTTTGCTTACGCTCCTTCTTGAGGAGATGCTGCTGCCTGCAGTTTTGAATCTGTTTAAGTTATGTTATACGCCATTTACCTCCTGGGGACTAACGTTATTTTATTCCCAGACAATGCTTTGTTTAATGTATATCATTATTTCCTGTTTCAAACGAACTTGATTGCTAATATTCGTACTTTTTCAATTGCAAGTCTATGCCGTAATATATTTTCTCTCAAGTGATTCTATAGAGTCAGGCGCAACCATGACCTACTTTATAGATGTGTTAATGAATTTCAATATGTATGTCTTTCTTCCAAAAAAAAGTTAAAAGAGTTTTGTATGGATTAGTGTTACACAATACCTTTAACGGAAGAAGCCCGTATGAAATGCTCCATATTGAGGTAATTTTCTCTAGGACTTTGAATGGTGTACGTTTCGGACGTGATATAGGTATTTTAGAAATTTTATCTCGGAAGCTGATGTCGAGGACGTAATTCTATAGTTTCCTCATTAATTAAGGCCTTTGATTATACTCCTGCAATCGGCGATATATCAAATAAAGTGGGCAGAAATGTTTTTATGTTCGATTTCCGGGTATTAAAACGCCGTGCCGTTGGCTAGGAACGGCCGGTAATGTCTAAAAAATTCGAAATACGAAAGATTCGTTAAGGGAATTAACTACTTGTTATATAAGTGATTGGTTAAAAATAATAAACTATGGATGATGTTTGCGCGCTAATTACATCTGAAAATTGCAATACGCCGATTTCCAAGGCTAACGTATTGTATTTGAATTTCATAATGTGTAGGAATTTTGTAGTGGATGTCTGTAACATTCTTGGCTTGAAGAACATTTTTTTTTTCATTCTAAGCCAATGCTTTACACAACAAACCAGCTGTTTTGGCACTTAATGAAACCCAGGTTAGCGTTGGCTCTGATTTAACAGAGTTTAGTCTACCTGGGTACAACTAAGTGCCATTATTCTATCGCCATCGCGTGCTCGCCGTTTATGTACCTACGTAGTGACGTAGCCTACCAACTTCAGCCTCAACATGGTCAACTATCTGCAATGATATATATGATTTTTTAATAACAAACAAAATTTGCAAGGCAATCTTGGTGGACCGATTTTGACCAAACTTCGCAGAAACAATCTCATGCCAAAATCTCATGTTATCTTTCCTTTTACGCTGTTCTCGATGTCGGCGGCGTTGCCAGTCGCTAGCACTCTTTGTTAGTATAGGTATTCTCTCTGGTAAATAAAAAGGGAAAGGGTGGTATGAACGTTTAGCACTTTTGCTAGTTATGTTCAAGAGTGAGGACTTTTTGGTAAAACTGAAAAAAATTATAAAACAAGTAAAGTGTGTGCGTTTCATACTAAGAATTTAGAAAAACTTGTAAAAGCTTTAACAGTTAGTGAAATCATAGTTATGATTGATGATGACGACTCAGTGGAAACTATTTGTGTTGTACCACCAGACAATGTTGATGATGTGACAGATGAAGAATTTATTGATGATATTCCAATGAATGACAATGTAAGTCTATTGGAAAACAAATGCATTACCCATGGTATTTTAAATCATGTTTCTTTACTATTTATAATATTTAGCAAACTGCTTTGCAAGAATTAGCTGGTACACTCGAAATAACATTACGAAATGAAAATGATACAGCTGAAGTTATACCATATGAGGCAAGTGATGAACAACCATCTTCATCAACAGCACCTCCACCAAAACGAGCTAAAAAAACCTTCAAGACGCTAAATGCTTTTGGTGAACCGAAATGGTCGAAGAGAACGAATCGCAAACAGTTACCGCCAGTTACCGATACTTTAGCCGCTGTTCAACAGACGTTATTTGATGAAATTAAAAATTTGTCGCCGATGGAATTGTTTGAAAAATTTTTTGACAGTGAAATGTTTGAATTAATCATCAAAGAGTCAAACCAGTATGCACAACAGAAATCGATTAACACTCTGTTAGATGAAATTAGTTTGAGACGGTTCTTAGGTATTCTGATTTTATCAGGATATAACACATTGCCATCAATTCATGATTACTGCTCTAATGATTCTTGCCTTGGTAATGCAATCGTTAAACAGAGCATGTCACGCAAAACGTTTAAGGACATAAAACGTAGCATACATTTTAACAACAATATACATCTAGACAAAAACGATAAGATGAGCAAGGTGACATTTTTAATTTTCAATAAATTTCATATTTTTTCATTCATATTTTTCATAGGTGCGACCATTGTTTGAAATAGCTAACAAAAAGTTCATCCAGTTTGGTGTTTGGAGCGAGAATTTGTCGATCGACGATCAAATTGTTCCCTATTTTGGGCGCCACTCATGCAAAATGTACATACGAGGCAAACCAATTCATTTTGGTTCAGTCGTTCCGCAACTCTTTTAGAGACAGGTCGGCTAGTTAGTGAAGATCGTAAGCGGAAAAGTGTTTAATTAGTGGTGATAAGCCTAGTATTTTTATTTGTGTAATTGGCTTGGTAGTCTGAGCCTCTGCCTCTGACGCCAGAAGCGTGGGTTCGATTCCCAGCAGAATTTTAATTTTTATAATTTATTAAGAAACGGTGATAGAAACATTTAATAAAAGTGCAAAAAAAAAGTGTGAAAAGTTCCGTACGGTGTAGGATGGACCCCCGGAAAACGGTGGTCCCGCGTACGGGTGTGGGCGTGCCGTTGCGACATGTGGTGCAAACACGTGAGCCGGCAAAAAAATCATCGCCTGTAATAACACCAACAACATCAAGAGCATCATCAACACCAAAAACAGCAGCAACCGTAGCAGCAGCAGGAACAACAACAGCAGCAGCAGCAACAATATCAGCAGCGTGTATGCCAAATGCATCAGCTGCAAGCATATTCAAAACTGCAACAACAACACCAACAACAACAGCAACAACAACAACAACGGGCCGGTCGTTGCCCAGACGAGTTCTTTCGCAGGCAATACCAGAACCAACAAAATCAGAAGTAGCAGCTGGAAAACCTGCTACAGAAGTAGCGAATGACGAGTTTCGTAAGGTGGAGAAGAGGCGACGGAAGGTAAATCCGAAGCCGAATCTTGCTGCCAAGAGAAGGGCGAACCTGGCGGGCCCTAGCGTAGCATCATCGGTGGCTGGTACCGATGATGATACGGATAATACCAGTTCCTCCGAAGCTGAAGGGGGAGCGGGCCGGTACGTCGGAGAGGGAAACTCCTTCAGGGACCTACCGGTCGACGACGATGGGAGCAATACCATCCAAATGGAGGATGGAGATGTAGAGGATGAGGTAGCTGAGCTAGACAAGCTCATAAAAGAGCTCTTGGAGAAGCGTGAGCAGCTGAGGCTGAAAAAAGTGCAGCAACATCAACAACAAACAGTGCTGAGGGAGCAAATCCAGCAACAATATCAACAGAAGCAACAACAACGACAACAGCAACGAAACCAACAAAAACAGCAACAACAGCAGCCAAAGCAGCAACTGCAGCCAAATCAGCAACAGCAGTCAAAGCAGCAGACGCAGAAGAAGCCAGCAAGGAAGGACAAAATTCCCCCGATTAATGTAAGTAACTTCGATATTAGTGATAGTATTAGGTTATGTAGGTTAATTACTAAGAATTTTTATGTTAAGAGGCTTTCTGCCAGTAAACATGTAATTATGTGTGATGATATTGAGGAGTACCAGAGAGTGCGCACCGCCTTGGGAGAGGTAAAGACCGAGTACTTTACGTACACCCCAAGGGAGAAAAAGCTTAAAACCGTGGTATTAAAAGGAATCGATCCCTCAATTAAAACAGAGGAGCTCGAAAAAGAGCTTAAGAATTTTGAAAGCGACGACCTCAAGTTCGTGGGGGTCAAGCCGTTTTCCTCGGCTGTGGCAAGTGGTGGTAACCGTTACTTACCATTTTTCCTGGTCCAGCTTACTCCTGACAGCAAAATTGACAGGCTACGAAATATCCGCTTCCTGTACTATCATGCTGTTAGATGGGAGAAATTAAAACGGTCAGATCGCATACTTCAATGTATGCGCTGCCAAAGGTTCGGGCACGCCGCAGCTAACTGTAACATGCAGTTTAGATGCGTCAAGTGCGATAAGGACCACATACATGGTGAATGCTCTCTAGGTAAGGAGAGAGTCGAAGACCGGAGTGTACTCTCCTGTGTGCTCTGCAGGAACTCTGGGCATCCCGCCAACTTCAGGGGTTGCCCAAAGTACCAAGAACTGAAAAAGCGAGTCCAGGCCCGCAAACAGCAGTCTGAAGGCGATAGGCGTCAGAAGAGTCGCTCGTTCACAAATTTTGTGGCACCCAACGTGTCCTTTGCCCAAATGGCAGCTGGACCGGGTCAAGCTCAAATAACATTAAACCAGCCAAAGGTAGCCCAAAAGGCACCAGAGGTGGATCTAGACTTAAAATCGATCCTTCTGTCTCTGCACGGAAAGATCGATAAGTTCCAGAAACAGTTAAATGAACAAGCGGCCCGAATTGACTTTATCTATTCGGAGTTGTTTGTGGGGTCTGGTGTGCCATAAATCTAATGGCTACGCTGGATGAGGGAAACTTAAAGATCCTTGCTGTGAATGTTAATTCACTAGTCAGGATCGAGAAAAGAACGTCACTTGCCAATTTGTTGAAAACCGAAAACCCGGATGTGCTTTTGGTTAGCGAAACTAAGCTAAATCAGAAGCACAAATTGGGATACAAAGACTATCATGTAATAAGAAGAGACCGGCCTCACTCCACTCAAGGAGGTGGGGTTGGAATCTTAATTCGAAAAGGCCTGCGCCATAGGGTTATATATAGCGGGGACGTGCGTAGGTTCCAGTTGTTGGAGGCATGCATCATATGCATTCCTCTCCATAGCCGGATGAGAATGTATGTGGTGTCGCTTTACGCACCTGCTGCACCTCCACCAAACCAATTTATGACAGAGCTCGAGACACTTTTTCGTAGTCTGCAGCTGAACTCGGAGGAGAATTATTACTTCTTGGCCGGAGATATTAATGCCAAACATGCGGCATGGGGAAATGTTACTGCAAATCCCAGGGGCAACCAGTTTCACGACTGGTGGCGCCTCAATATGATTGAGTACAACCTCGAGTTATACGCGACGGATATCCCTTCTTTCCCAAGAAGCGGTGCTTTCCTGGACTTGGCCTTAACGGACGCAAGACTTCAACTGACGAACATAGATCAAAACACGCGGAACTGTTTGCGTGCGTTTGAGTACGATAGTGACCACTACGGACTCGCCGCCGCAATACGGATCCCGAACGAGCAAACGCTGCTGGAGGAGTACGAAGCAGTGTGTTCATTCGATTATCGGAGGGCACAATGGTCGCGCTTCTCCAGATTTTTAAAGCGAGATATACGTTCGAGTGGGATCGACCCACCGACAAACAGTAACATGACAAATGATGACATTGATCGCCATTTATTGCAAATGAACGACGCCATCAAACGAACTATGGAACGAACTATTCCTCGGGTAGGACGTTCCGACGACGACCAGACAGAAAAGTACAGAAACCCTACAATCGACGCACTATACCGACAGAAAAGTAGACTGCTCTCGAGGCTTAAACGGCTGTACAGGCAATTTACTGATCGCAACGACCCGGAGGTAAGGATGCTGAATTCAGAGATCCGAATCCTGAAACAGCTAATAAAAGAAAATTACAGAAAATCTGTAAGTCTGTATTGGGGCAATAAAATTCGGGCTATTAAAACCTGTAGTCCGAATATGTTCCCACAGATAAATAAGTTGTTCAGGAGGAAAGATCACAATGATATTCCTTGTGTTCGAATCTCCCAGACAGCAGAGAACAGACAGACAGTACTGACTGCTGGAATAAGTCCAGAAAGTGTCGCTTCAAACGACGATTTTTTCGTGGTCGAGGACCCACAGGAGAAAGTGGATTTGCTGGGCGCTTGTTTCGAGGCCGTGTATACGGTGAACAATCCTGTTCGCCGTAACCACGACATTGAGAATAGGGCTCTAGTGAGCCACTTCTATCTGCGCACCGAACTTGAGAATTGGCGATCTGAGAATAACGGATTCACCGTATTCACTGATGAAAACCATGCTAATGCAGTTGTCGCCAATGGCCGAGATGCATCGCACTTGTTCGTGTCGAAGGATGATCTTCTGTGCATCTTCGAGTCGCTAAAGAATAAAAAGTCGGCGGGGATGGATGGTGTCCCAAACGTCGTATTGAGACACCTGCCTTTGGAGGCTGTAGATATTTTCACCACGCTGTTTAACAATGCGCTGAATAATGCACATTATCCGGCGCATTGGAAGGTAGCTGTGGTACACCCTATCCCGAAAAAATGTAAAGATAGGACGAACCCTGCCAATCTCCGGTCAATTAGCTTGCTTCCGAATATTAGCAAGGTCTTTGAAAAAGTTGTCAATAGAGCCCTGTTAAAGTGGGTCGAGGACAATAACATAATTCCGGAAAACCAGTTTGGTTTCAGGGCGAGGCATGACACTATTCATGCCGCGTCGAAACTGGTTTCCGACATTCAGTGGAATAAATGCAAGAACCAATGCACGGGTGCTTGTCTGGTTGATTTTGAGAAGGCTTTCGACACCGTATGGTTAGAGGGACTTTTCTACAAGTTGATCAGGCGGGGGATGCACAAACCTTTGCTATATGTAATTTATAATATGCTTATGGGAAAGAAGTTCGTTGTCAAATGTGGCAACGTGACTTCGAGCAGAGTCTTTGAAATTAAAAACGGTTTACAGCAGGGGGCGGTCAATTCTCCGATCCTGTTTAACATTTACACGAGTGATCTGGTGGGTTCACTCAGACATGCTATAGCGTATGCCGACGATTTGGTGGCATACAGGTCAGGTCCTAAAATCGAGGTCATTAACATTCTTTTGCAGCGTGACTTCGATCAAATTAAGCGATATTGCGCTGACTGGAAGTTGAAAATCAACTTTCAGAAGACGGAAACAATCTTGTTCAGAACTCCATTGGCTGGGGCCTCTAGGGATACCAGAAAAAACTGGAAGAAATTGGCCATTATTGGACAAAATGGGCAGCCATTGGCGGTGAGAAGCGCAGTTAGATATCTAGGTATCTGGCTTGACCAGTATCTATATTTCGATAGACATATAGTTGCTTGTCTTGCTGGGGCCAAGAAGGCTTATGCTCTGACAAGGAGACTGTTTCATAGCAGTCAACTTGACTCCAGAGTGAAGGTCATTTGCTACGTGGCCCTTATAAGGCCGATAATCGCTTATGGTTGTCCATTATGGTTTAATATAGCGCCTAGCTATATGGAAAAGATTCGGGTTTTGGAGAGACAATGTCTTAGGACCTGTCTCCGGTTGTTCCGAACGCCTGAATCCAACTATATAAAATATTATCCCAACAAGGTCCTATACGATGGGGCTCAGTTGAATAGGATTGACAATTTCCTCATTAAGGTGACTCGAAGGCACGTTGCAAGGGCGATGGCCAGCGACAATAGTCTGATCTTTGGGGCTTACTACCCCAATGAAATGTACATAGAGAGTACGCTCCGGTCTGGCTTTATCCCGCCAGAGGCATTTATCCATATTGATGCAAAAGGGCTGGTACAGACGAGGGATGGTATCCCGGTATTATACCACCGCTACCGCAGTGCGAGAGATAAGCGGCTCATCCGCGGCGAGGACGTCGCCAATGCTCATGAGCTCCTCCGTTTTAGTACCGCAATAGCGGAGAGGGATAAATTCGATACAGAAAAGCAATTTGCCGAATTTTGGTGACTTTTTGAGGGTGGAGGGTTCAACATGCCCTCCCAAGACGGTGCGTTACTCTAGGTAACATCCTCTTAGTTTGTAAGATAGATTAAGTTAGCTAGGGCGTTTCTGGGAGGGGCCGGGCTCGCCAACTTGTGGTGGTGCTTCCGGGAGGTGATTGATTCTGTAAGGCATCAGTCAGCTCACGGCGGCGCATGTGCACGTTGACGACTGCCAGGCGCTCGGAAAGCAATTGGGATTTTGACCACTTGTTTCGTAATGCAACGAGTGCTCAGAATCCTAATTATAGTTAGAATATGTTAAGTAGTTTAAGTAAGTAGAGTAGGTAGTTTGTAATTTGTTTTTTTATATAAAAATATAAAATTTGATAAAGATGCCGAGTTTTCTTAAAAATTTTCTCGATGAAAACATAATATGTAAGATTAGTTCGTAAAATAGTTTTTAGGCCGAAAGGCAATAATTATAAGATAGAGTTAAGTTTAGGGTGTCCGCATAAGGATCAATAATCTAGAATAAGTATCCTGTTAATTTTAAGTTAGATTTACTCATTTTTGTCTAGTATATAAGTTGATATAAGCTAATAATTAATAAAAATGAATTTAAAAGTAAAAAGTAAAAGTAATTCGTTTTGGTTATAAAATATGGTGCCTCTGCTCTGCATCCTGTTATTTGTTTAGCTGCATATCATATTCTGGTGCCAGTGATAATTATGACCGTCAAATTGGTTTGGGCGCTGACGTTGTTATGAGGTTACTGGAAAAAGTTGAACACCCAAATCAACACAAGGTTTACTTTGACAATTTTTTTACTTCTTACTATTTGATGTGTCTGTTAAGTGAAAAACATTTCTCCGCAACTGGAACAGTTCGTAACAATCGAATCGCAAAAGCACCTTTAAAAACAGGCAAACAATTACAGCGTGGTGATACTGACTATCAGTTTGATAAAACGAACAGTTTGTTGGTCTGTCGGTGGGCTGACAACAAAGAAGTGACCATTTGCACTAACTTCGACCAAATAGAGCCAATGTGCACAGTTAAACGATGGAAAAAGTAGACAAAGATGTACACAAATTATCAGCAACCATTAGTTTTTACCAACTATAACAATGGCATGGGCGGTGTCGACTTGCATGACAATGCAGTTCAAAACTATCGCATAAACATACGGTCAAAGAAATGGTATTGGCCATTATTTTTATCCATCTTAAGTTCTTCTGTAGTCAACGCATGGAAGTTGCATTGTTTTGTTGCAAAATTTAAAAATGAAAAACCAATGTCACAAAAAAAGATGCGTGTCACCATAAGCGGACAACTTTTGCTGACATCAGAAGAAACATCATCACAAGGATCATCTTCAGAAGAGTATCAGCCTTGCAATATGCCGAGGTGAACATATTCCTGTTATACAACCACCTCGACGTTGCCAGTTAAAAGGCTGTGGTAAGCCAATAAAATGGATGTGTCAAAAATGCAATGTCCATTTGCATCCAAGTTGCTTTCAAAAATATCACGAAAAATAATTCTTGTACTATGTTTTTATTTCTTTTATAATACCTACATTCTTAATTTAAATTTTCTTAATAAAATTGACTGTTTACTAAAATATTAAATCATTATTTTTTTAACTTAAAACATCCATTTTCATTCATAATTTGAATTTTTATGGAAAACAAAAAAATGTCAAATAGCAGCCAGTGTTCGCGCTTGCGAACACCAGTTTCTGAGATCCGCAGACTAGATAGCTGAAATTGGACAACGGATTCGTTTTTTCCAGTGCCACATTACCCTAGACTATATAACACATAAAAAGAATAAGTTTGAAATTTCGTGGCCGAAAATGGGTTAAGGACGTTGTGATGTGGACCAGTACGTAGGTGACCTCCTGGTATCGATGATTCGTGTTTGCGAGTTCACTCAGCAGAGCCTGAGGCCATAGAGCAAGGCTGCTCAACCCCAGGCCCGCGGGCCAGAGTGGGGCCACGGACGAATAGAATTTGAAAATTTCCTGCCAAAGTATAGTGTGCCATGCTAAAATGTGTATTCCACACAAATTTTCTCCAAAGTAATTTTAGCAAGATTTTTTTTACTTGCGTGAGCACATAATGTTTACTACAGAAGCAGCATAATCATACTAATTTTGAAAAAGCGTATCCTGTTGGTAGTGCTATCAGAGAAGATTTCTTAAAGAAAAAGAAACGGATTTATTCAACCAACAGAATATTTTCGTTAAAAGACACGACGAGCTTGAATCCATGGTCAAAACATCTTATGAGATTGCTTTGTTTATAGCGAAAAAGAAGAAAACTTTTTTAGATGGAGAAATTGTTAAAGAAGCAATCTTTGCTCAAAATTGTAATGATATACACGTCAAATCTTAAGCTGACAGTGTTTCACTCTCACGGCACACTGTTACAAGACAGGTGGAGGAAATGGCAATATCAACAGCGGTCAGATCCAAGAAATCGTAACAAAATGCAAATATTTTTCAATGGCGTTAGACGAAACTTGCGATTTGGATGATATTCTCGATCCAGTAGTACGTTGCATAAGTTACATACGTGCAAAAGCTCTTCATAGACGTCAATTCAGAGTTTTATTTGAAGGAGAAATGAGCGAATATGGAGAGTTACAACTGTACTGTGCTGTGTGATAGCTTTCAAGGGGCAGCATATTGAAAAATTTCTTTAACTTGAGAGAGCAGGTGTTGGAATTTTTAGAGGAAAAAGGGGCTTTAGCTTTGGGAACTTTTTTACTGAAGAGTACATCCTGGTTGAGTGATCTTGCATTTCTTATTGACTTTACAAATTACCTCAATATTTTGAATCTCAAATTACGAGGCAATGATTGTTCATTTCCTTTAATGTTTAATTTGATTTAGCGGATTCGAAGCTTTAAATCTGTTTTTAATTAATTTAGAGCAGATTTAAGGATTTTCGTTAAAAAACCTTTTTACCGAGAAAGTATCTGTCAAACCAGAAAATTCTTCAGAAGATTTTGCAGATTTTTGGATATTCGGTTGTAACTCACTGAACAGCAAAATCAATTTTCGCTAAAAAAAACTTTTTACCGAGAAAGTATCTGTTAAATCACTAAATTCTACAGAAGATATTGCAGATTTTTGGAAGCTAGTAAGAAAAGAGGATTTTCCTGTAATAACGTTGTTTCTTGCAGTTCTTAAGTAGTTTTAGATCGACATATATTTGGGAATGTACAAAATAAATACCTAACATAACGACATCCGATTTGATGCCTAACATAAGTAAATTATTACAACAGAAACGATGTCAGAAATCACATCGATTTTATTTAGATTTCCATTTAAGATACTTACATACATTATGTAAAGTTTTGTTTCGTTATTTGGCATTAAATTCCCTTTTTTCTTATTTTAATAAACAACTATTACCTACACTTCAGATTATTGCATTTTTTATTATAAAAAAATTAGAAAAGTAATTAACATAGGAACCATCAGTGGCCCACCGAAAATGTCTGAATCGTCCGTTTGGCCCGACTGCCCAAAAAAGTTGAGCAGCCCTGCCATAGAGTATGCTCAGAGCAGAGTTAGCTCAGAGCGCTCCGATTTATTTATGAAACACACTTCAGCACTTCATTGTCATATGATTAGCAAACATGTTTATTTATTAAATAAAAATCATTTTACTATTTTTTAAACATTTAAAGCCAGATACACAACTCCCAAGAGTCGTTTTATTTGTTTTCCCTTTATTATCTTGACAGCTTCTTGCTCCGACTACCTGGTCATTTTACTTAGAGCTCACGGAAGAAAGCTCAAAAAGAAAGTAGAGCGCTCAGAGCGCTTTGCGCTAAAAAAGAAACACAGATTTATTGTTGACAGGTCAGTTCATTGCTCTGAGCTTAAAAAGAAAACACCTCAAGAGGAAAAAAAGTTCCGCCACTCAAACATGTCTTTTTTAAAATTGACGGAATGCAACACATTGGCCCACATGAGAACCACAGAGAAAGCAGACATTTCCAATCTATATTCAATTTTCTATCTTACGGAATAGGTCTGCAAAATTTTAGATATTGATTTATTGCAATCTAATATAAATTATCAAATTACAGGGTGTCCGGGTAAAAACAGCAATCCGGCAGCTCAAACCTCCAAGAACAAACAAAAAGTTAAATAAATACCTACCCTAAGTGCTGAGCAAATGTTTTTTTCTCTTACTGCATTTTTTTAAAAGAATGGAATTATAACCATAAACATAACATCACCCCTCGTGAAGCGGGTAATTTAATCGTTTAAATTTTGCGTTTAGTCCATCCAATATGAACTACATAATACAATCCTTGTATTCAGCACGCAACAATCATTCCAACGAACTTTAACATCAATTAAAACAAATTACAGAACAAGATCTGCTCACAAGCCCTCTTCATGAAAGAAACAACTACTCGTAAATAGTTATTTTGAAATGTAATATCGCACAAAGCGTGACCTTTCACAAATTCTTTTAATTCATTTAGGTTGCGTTTATATTTTTACAGTCGCATTGGATGGAAGTCTGTCAATTGGTTTCCGAAATGGTTTCTGTAAGTACTCCTCCTTTGCTTATGTGTGTCGTTCTTAAGTACTTCCTAAATACAGGGTGGCGCACGAATCCTACTACAAAAACAAAACGTAAAAACTTTTTTTCTGTGTGAGTATTCGGTTTATTTTTTTTTTATTCGGCAGGTTACTATTTAGATTTATTAAAAGGAATGCTTGGGATACCAAAAAGAGGAATTGGATAGTGCAGCGGTACCATGATTTGCATGATTCCTTGAAGAAAACGGTGTAGCAGTAACTGTCAATGGGGACCGTTATTTAAAGATATTGAAGGAGTTTTTTTTATACCCAGAACTACGCCGATGAAGTATCCGTTTCAACAGCATTTGGTTCTAGCAAGATGGAGCAACTGCACACATAGCCACACCGGTTATGGCGGAGCTCCAACGAAAATTCCCAAACAAATTATTATGCAGAAACTCATCTTTCCGCTGGCCCCCAAGGCCACCTGACCTGACTGCACTGGACTTTTTTATGGGATTATGCCAAGCAAGAGGTGTACAAAACGAAACCAAGGAATTTGACTGAGTTGAAGCAGTTCATTAAAACAGCAATTGAGGCGATCCCGACTTCAACCCTTCAGGCCGCAATGAATTATTTTCTGATCAGGTGTCGATTAGCATGGAGATCATTTGCGGTCTATAATCTTCAAAAACAATTAGTTATATAAATTTAAATTTAATTTTCTATACAATAAAAAAAATTAAATATATTGATTAAAAAAAGTTATTTGAATTTCTTATTGTATCAAAATTGCTACGCCACCCTGTAAATAAACATTTCCGAAAATCCCTTAACATCTGAAAGCTTTTTTTTGTATTCTAATATTTAACAGAATTATTGAAAATACAGAAACTAGAGGACAATATATTTTATATTTCAATGGGGGTGAATTCCTGAGATGAAGATAGCATCAGACGAACATTATATTTTATCAAATATTTGATAAGGATCTACGCCGCCACACATACACAAATACGGACAAGTACAGTTCAATGTAAAATTGAAATTCAGGAATTTTCATAAATCTTCTGGTTTTGAAAATAATCGAAGAAAATATGGGAGTGACTTTTTAAATTACATGAAGCACCGTGTTCCTTGTTTAAATAATTAAATTGAATATTGAATGAAGATTTTGAAACAAACTGTGGAGCTTATGGTAGAGAAAGCTTTGCTTGGATTGCCCCGGTGAACAGTGTTATATGGCATCTTTAATCTCACAATAGTTTAAATGTGTTTTGTTGAGCTTTTATTATCTCTTCTTGTGTCCCGTGGAAAGCGAAAAAGTAATGTGTATATTTCTTAACGTAAATAAATCAATGTAACGGTTTTTTTTTTGTAGGAACCATGAAAAAGAAAAAAAGGGAATATAAAGAACGTGCTAGGTAGTTGTTAATTTTCTGAAGTTTCGATATACGTTTGAAGTAATATTATTGTTGATGCACTGCAACGAGTTGCGCATTTATTATTCTTCGTAGCTCTTCGCTGCCTGTAAACGAAATGATTTATACCATTTCGCTTTACGTAGACCTAAGCAATTCAATTCTCTGATATGCGAATACAAGTTCCTTTGGTATTCACAAACTGAAGCAACTCATTAACATACATACAAGAACTGTAATAAATTAAATACAAACAAGCGCATCCGCTGAGTTTAAAGACAGACAAGCACGCCAGAAAATGCAAAACTAAAAAAAGGAAGGAGATTTTTTTAGCCCTTCCGTTCGACCTTACGATTTAGGGCCAAGGCTGGGTGGAAATGTTAAAACAGCAGTGTTTTATATGGCGCAAGGACAAAAGTTCAAAGTGACTTATGACTCACATAGGTGGCGTATTAGTTCATCAATGAATTGTGAGCTTATAAACCACCCAGAGGGCCAAAAGTCTGT
The DNA here is from genome assembly GCA_949715645.1 of Portevinia maculata. NCBI lineage: Eukaryota > Metazoa > Arthropoda > Insecta > Diptera > Syrphidae > Portevinia > Portevinia maculata. The sequence continues at coordinate 89,479,258 of OX454526.1, forward strand.
ACGAAATTTCACTGAACTAATGACTCAGCGACTGTGGACCTATGTCTCACTTAGGTGCTAAGGTGTATCTTATTTTATTAGTATTCTTATTATATTATTTTTAAGTATTCTTATATTTTGTGTTTTTCTTCTTCCTTCACGGCGAAGCTAGGATCAGAATTAAAGGATCATAAGGCCCTCGCACTTTACTCCATCCCACTGGTTCTCCTTTGGGGTTCGACCTCAATTTCAGGTTCAGATCATTTTCTTTCTGAGGCCAATCAAATGCTGGTGCTATTGCATTTGCGTGATCCAGGAGCTTTGAAGCTCCCTTTTTTCGATTTCGACACGTATTCACATATCGTATTAAAACAAACGGTTTTGATTAAAAAGTTTAATTGAAAACGGATATCATTAACTCGAAATTGAGCAACAAAGATTTCGAATGCACGAAACCCTTGATGTGGTGCCTTTAGCTTTTAGGTGAAAGCAGCTACTAATAGTTCACTTTTCAAATGCAGAACATGGTGGAAGTATCTTATATTCTTAGTAAGGGTATGATATCATTTTACCTTATTCTAAAAAAAATTCAAGACTTTCAGAGACTTGATGCGGTTTTTTAAAAATATTTTACCTATTCTTAAAAAAAGTGTGTACTTCATTTCCTTTCGATCGGCACGTGCGTCGGTCCGTCTAGTCGTCTGTAGCCGAGACTGCAGCCACAATTAGTGAACGGGTTTACTTCAAACTTCTTATTTCTCGCAGCATTTTTTGTATTTTATCGATTTAAATAACAGTATCTACCATACAGGTTTTGAAAACACCGATTTTCTCAAAAATGGCTCCATTTTGAAATAACAAATGTCTGAGGTGAGCGTAAGACAATGGCGTACACAATTATTGCGAAAATAGTGATTAAAGGGATCATAACCGTCCCACTTAACTGCGACCCTACTGTTCAAGTTCATACACTTTTTAAAAAATAATAAAAATTGAACAAATATCTACACACAGTCGAAACGGAAATTTGCCAGAAGTTTTGCTTTGTTTAAGCTATATTTCCACTAATGCGAACTTCGGATAACTGAAATTAATGTTCACTTATTGCCCCATTGCTTAAGTCCGCAAACAGCGATTACGCACTTTACGTCCGTAAATTCGACAACTGGTTTTTTGAATAGGAAAACACAGGCAGTTTTTTTCGTTCAGATACTTTTACTATGGTATGACAATTGATAGATCGAAGAGGAACGGTTAGTCCCATTATGATATTAGCTTCAGTTTTCGTCCGTCTATTATAGTTGGCCTTTTAGCTTTAGATCTTTCATTGAAAACAATACCCATCCTGAAAATCCAGGCAATATCAATCACAGCATTTTTAATATAGGTACACTAAAAATTTTGTTAAAAGAATATGCCAAGCTGGGATGGGCTGCGAATATCACTGCAGCAACCACCGTTTATCGAACGCTTGTCATCAAAGGCGAATTAGGAAAAAATTGAATCCAGGCAATTTTAAAGCCAAGCGACAAACGCCATTCAAATCTGAAAGTTGTCCCGCAAGTGTGAATGAAAATCAAAGGGTTTACCCGACCCCAGATCAGTGGTGCTATGAAAGAAGATCAAGCAACAATCAATAACAGGAACATTCACGTTTTGACAAAAAAAAGTCAGGCCGAGAAAAACCCTCGATCACACAAAGGAAACAACACCCACGTTTGATTGGACTCTGTGACGATGTTATCCGAACCAGGAGGCATCCCGATAGTTTTTTAGTTCGAAACGGCGCGGCCGGCGAATCGCACAAATGGATCAGTTGGGATCCAGTTAAGTTGAAGGGCTATGATCTCACAAATAAAGACTCATAATCTCTCCCTTAAAGTGGACGAAGAGAATCAACAAAGCCATGTCAGATACAATGAGTCAGTTAATTTATTTCTGTTATGTGGATCTGTTTAAGTAGCAATTCATAATTTCTGTAGTAGTTATTCTTGCAGTTAAGAGGAGTAATTTATATGAAAATTTAAAAAAAAAATGCTCCGTGATAAATTTGCGTTTCATTAACCGATTTTTTCGTGGGTGGCGAGAGTGTAGAGGTTAGTGTGTTGACCTCTGACCCGTGCGGGGCAGGTTCAATCCCCATACGGAAACCCATTAAAGGCGAGAAACGAATGACACCTTGTTTTCTCCAGACTCTACAACAAAAAAGAGGATTTCTGCCTAGTAGTACAACGGACCGTTGTCGAGTCTGGGCGTTTTGGGATTTGGATTTCCTTTTCTTAAAATAAAAATAAAAACCGATTTTATCAGTAAAGTTAGTAGTTCAGATAAGAGGAGTTGACTGTAGGTACCAAAATAGTGGCATAGTCTTACTTTTTCATGTGTTGTTATCATCATCGCCCGATGAACGTAGAAGAGTCTGGATCTTCGGCAACAGTTGGCCCCCGGAGCAGTTTCTGGGAAGGCGTGGACAGAAATGTCCGTTTGCGGAAAATCGATCGGTGAAATCTACTTATTACATTAGCAGCACACTAGAGGAATATGTGGGTGGAGTGAAATAACACCAAACGAAATAAGGCCAAATTTGTGCATTTGGCCTTCTTTCGCTTTGAGAATGTGACATGCTGGCGCCCTGCAGCCCCCTGTAGGGGTGACTGTTTGATTTGGAGTAGATGCGAGGTTGTATTTGAGCAATTGGCCTTGTTGCACTTTGGGTAAGTATATTTGTTTGTCCTGTTTTCACTTTCACAAAGTGAAATAAAGCCAATTGTTAAAATTGTTTACATTTGGCATAATTTCGCTTGGCGTTATTTGACTTTACCGGCCAATCGTTAAAGTTTGGCCTTATTTCGTTTGGTGTTATTTCACTTCATCGAATATGTGGTTCCATTCGCACCTTTTATTCGGGAAAACTTCTTGTTGATTTTTTTTTATAATGAGCGTGCGCTAAAGGGGTTCCTTTTTCTGTAATTGATACAGTACCCTTATAACCGTAACCACAGCACAGTCATTTTGTTTGTTGCTGCAAGCAGCATCCAGCAAATGATTCATTGTCTGATTTTAGGTGCTACTTACTACATGAAAGAATAGGAGGGTAGAAAAGAAGTTTGGTGCGATAGGGGGTTTTTCTCCATAGGTGGCGCCGACATTGATTTAGGGAGATCTGTTTTGTTGTCTGGATTTAGTTTTTTGAAATCACGGCCGGGATTCGAACGCGCGACCTACCGATCACGCGACCTGCCGATCACTTAGTGAATACACTACCATCGCACCATTACCACCCGCATGATGCAGGGCAATGCTTGTCCAAACAGTCGTCGAAATATCCTAGCCCGGTATGAGCTCAGACTTGAATTCAATTGAATACATTTGGGATCCTGCCGGGGAAAGATATTAGGATGCGACCTGACACGGAGGAACGGGACAATTTGGACGATACCAAGTCTAAAAAACCGGTAAACTAATTTCAAACAAATTTTTATTACCTGCAACAAATTTGCATACATACTCAGATTTTCAAAAGATTCTTTCATAAAGTTTTAATTTATATAACAGTTAAAAAAAAACTTCACTTTTCTTGAAAACGGTTTTAACGATTGTTATTAGTAGGTATGTATTGGTATTTTCAGCACTTGGAGTGAAGGTAAGAAAATGGCATAGTCAGTTTTTTCCAAAAGACTAAAATAAGGGTACTTTCAAAACACTGCCATAGCTCAAAAACAGGAAATATCACTTTAAAGAGAATTGAGATTTGAGTTGGCACTAAGACTAAGGACAAATTAGCAAACTCAGATTTGTGAAATATTTGTTCATACGTTTTCCCTTTTTCATGAAAATTCGTAGTTTTATTATCTCTTAATAGACGATTGAAATCCATTAAGACAAATCAAAAACGATTCATAAGATCAAAATCACAAAGTCAACGGCCTTGTGTCTGCTTCAACCGGAAATAAAGCTTCAATGGTCTATGAATTTTATATCATCCGCCTAGTTTTGGTCATTTAAAAAAATAAATAATCTTTGCCTTCACATCATTACTCATTATAATATCTAAAACATGACATCAAACAAGAATACCATCAGGTATATTTCGAAGGCATAAAGTGCAAATTAGTTTCGAGCACACATCTTTCTATAAAATCACTTAAGTATAATAAACATAAGTATGTAGATATGTCTCATACATCATACCCCTATAAAATTCGATTCTCTTTTTATTACCTATTTCTGGCCTTGTTGGCACGAATGCAAAGGCCTATAGTTTTACACCGATTCCGAACGGCAAATTTGAGAACCTTTTCATGACATTTTCTACTCTTGGATATTAGTCGAACTTTCGCAATAAAGCAGTGAAAACAGTAATGGGTGTCGTCTAACGCACTAACCATTACGGCACTGTGCCCACAAAGGTTGTAAACAAGAACTATTGATATAGTTTTATTAAAGTATACATTGCGAGTATCTATAGTAACAAATCTTGTCTATTGCTTCTAAATGCTGCCTTGGCATGTTAAATGATAGTTACACACATGAAATTAACACTAGCGTTTTAATTTGGCGTCTATCAGATATGTATCGTGGAGTGATTAAAGCAAGCACCAATCACAAGCAGAAACTTGACGGCACATAAAGTGCACCCATAAATTCATCATTAAATGCAGGTGCCATTAAATAGTACATATTATACTTAGTATATAAATATAGTAAACAAAAATATAATACATACTATGAGCCTATATATCCACTCAAACATGGAAATAACAAATAACTAAGGACTCTAGGGCATTATGACGCAGCACATAAAACAGAGTTTCGGTCTTCCTTGCCTTCTGGAACCAGGGGGGTTGGAGTCGAAGATCCTCATGCTTGTACCGTTATTTTCCATTCGCTCAATGTGTCTGAAACAATGTAGTCGTCTTGATTTAGCTTTCTGGAATACATCCACATCTTGGTACAGCTCATAGAGTTCGCGGTTGTATCCTCGCCTCCATTCGCCCTCCTCGCACACAGCACCAAATATCTGACGGAGTATTTTCTTTCAAAAGAACACAATAAGTAAAAGTGTCTTGAATAATCTTATAAAGTTTGGTTTATTTACGATTGACGGTGCTATTAGAAATTAACATAATGCGAAAAGGAACACATAAAGTGATAAAAGATAGAATCGTTTCAAGCAGAAGAAAAACCCTACAACTGCACCCAAACACTTCTTTCCTATCTCTCTATTCTTTCTAATACTAAGTAGCTTGCACTGTGTTCTTAGCATTATAAGGGTACTGTAACAAAAGAAAAAAAAATCCCTTTAGCGTAAGCAAATTATATAAAAAAAAAAAAAAATAAAAATAATTTAAGAAAAACAAAAGCTGACCCCTTAATGGAGCAACGCAGTTGCGTAAACGGGCTAAACCATGCCGAAATCGAATCCCGCGATGACCAAGCATGACCGCAACCACCTTCAAATCTTTACTGAAAAGAGCTGTCCCTCATTTTTCCGAATTGTTTGGTGGACAACGCTGGATTTTCCAACAGGACAATGCACCGATACACACCGCAGGCATAACCAAAACTTGGATTCAGAATCAAAATGTAGACCTACTGGCGTGGCCGCCATATTCATCCGACCTCAAAATCATGGAAAACGTATGGGGATGGCTTTCAAAAAAGCCATCGTAGGAGGAAAAAATATTTGAAGCCATTAAACAAGCCTGGTCCGAAATTTCACTAAATTACTTGGAAGAACTGTATACATATCTTCATAGCAGGTTTCTTGAAGTGATACAGCGATCGGGAGGTAGTACACATTGTTAAAAATTATATTTATTCCAAAAAAGTTGTGTTATTTTATAACCTTTTAAGCATCTATCAGGTAGAATTAGTTACTGTTCTCAAACAGGTGGAACGAAAAAAATGACAAATTTTATAACCTTATTGGGAAAAGGATCATACAAATTGAATGTATCTATCTTATATCAATTTTTTTCTACAACATAAACATGATATAGGCTTCTTTCATATTGCATTTGGTTTTCCCCATATTATCGAAGGATTTAAAAAATTTCGTAAAATGAAACCAAGAAACTATCTGTTCGTAAACACGTTGAACGGAGTGTATGTACCGTCCTAAGTGCAGACAAGTTCTTTGGTATGTGGAGTAAAAAAAAATACTACAAACAAATATGTAGGTACGAAATGCGATGTTTTTAATTTCAAATTATTTTTCTTGCTTGTATAAACTTATATACTAGACAAGCGAATTTTAGTGATTTGCCTTATCTAGCTTACATGTCGCTCAAAGACGGTTATCTATAGGTACTTAATTTATATTTCCACTGCTTTAAATAAGCTAGCTCTCTTATGCGGAATATATTATTTTGGTATGTGGGCACTGACTCTGGATTGTGGAAAAGATCACGCTTTCAAGGAATTATATTTATCTGATTTTGTTACAATTTCGAGTGAATTTTGTGCTCCAGTAATTTGTCAGCTGTCGACACATTTCTTTAGCTCTTAGAGAAACATCCCCTTTGTCCTTATTCTATTAAGATACCTTAAACTTTAACTTGTTTGGGAGGGATTATAGGATAAACGTGCAGCGAGATGTTTGCCTAACTTTTCCCATTGCTGTTTTTCATTTGAAATATAGAATGGAGACATTACCATTGTTTTCCTAAATGTAATTGTGGATACTTCTTATCTATGGGTCCTTGTTTGCTTTGTCCGCAAAAGACTACCGGATCAATTTTTTAAAGCTAATTATCTTTAGGTGTGTAGTGTATGTATAGAATCGTAAATGTTGTAATGTTGTTTTTTATTTTAGAATTTTTTCCATAAGATCTGGGCGAGAAATTGTTTAGGTTAGTATCTTTTCTCCTTTCCGTAAAGCTTAGAATGATGCCAGCAGAGGACTTTATGTCTTCGAAACTCAATAGTTCCCTGAAGAGTATCTTCCTGCTGGGTTCATTTGGGGCTGGACAGTAGGTACATACCTATGAAGTTATAATAAATCAATTTTTTAAAAGCTCAAGTATAAACTTGAAACAACAAAATTAAAATTTATTAATAAGTATACATACCGCTGTACAAAGCGCTTAAGAAACATTTGACTGGAATAGGTCAGCATACCACGGAGCTAATTTTTTGTATAAACAAATAAATACATAAAAAAAAATTTATTCCCGGGCACGGTTGCTTTAGTTGTCCAGACCAAGCGCACGAAGAAAGAAATATCCGGCGGAGTATTATTCTTTCAGAAGAACTCAATTCTTCTTTCCTATTTACTACTCAGCAACATAAGGCACTGTCAGTATCAGTAATTTGTAAGTCTTACATTTGGTCTTCCTGGTTAAGAGTTTTAAACCCAATTGTTTTGCCCAACCGAAAAAACAACTCGCCCTCCCCCTACATCGAAGAACAACGAAAAAAGTTTACTACTTCAGGTGGAATGCACGAATGTGAAAATCTACTCGCGAAACTGGCAGGGTCACGGAGTCTCTCAAGTAGCACACTGGTGTATAATTTTGTATATTTTTTGAATTTTGGTGTAAAATTGAGAAAACTGAAGAAAATTTTAATATTTTCGTGTATTTGATAAAATATACCGGTATAAAAATTACACCATTGCCTTTTCTGTGCAAAATTTCAACATTTCTGTTCCAATTCGGTGCAAGAAATAAACCAATTAGCGGCTGTTTTTTTAATATACCATTAGTGGCGCATACAAAATCCAATTTTGAAATCAACCAATATGAGATATTTTATACACCAAATTTTGTAGATAAAATACACTATTTTAAATGAGCAACCATTTTTCAGTGTAAGATTTAAATCCTGTGGAGATTAAATACACTAAACTATACCAATGTCAAATCATATGTCAACAAAATGTTTTATTCAGTTCAGCTGCCATTTGCTTACAGTCACCGCGCGTTTATTTGTTTAGCAAATAAAAAAATGGATAACTCAAAGTTTAATAATTATTTGAAGTAGTATGGTAGGAAAAAAACTTTTTAAAAAAATTAAAGAACAGTGTGAAACCCAGCATTCAGCAAAATTGTCGAAATTTGTTTGAAACGACGAACATCTACTTTTATATTCCGGACAAAAACTCTACAAATTGTTCAATATCGCGAGAAAATATTATTTTAAATGAACCTAATATTAAAGTAGAGCCAATTGAAATATTATTAGACTCAATTTCGAACAACGATTTGGATGATAATGATGAAGTTCTGGAAAATATAAAACGGGAAGTGGAACCGTATTTGGAAGATTGCGTCATTGATGATTTGGACGAACACATTGATTTTATATCTAAATTGGCTGATTGGGCTGTTAATTATAAAATAACATATTGTGCTTTATCTGAGCTACTTCTTTTATTGCGAAGTAAAGGAAAAGCTGAACTGCCGATAGATAGGTTAGGTTAGGTTAGGTTTGTGTGGCTGTCGGCAGAAGCCGAAACACTTAGACCAATTTAGGTCCATTGTGATACAACGTATGTATTATCTACCTCAACTCTGTAGATGGGACTGGCCAACGACACGCGGTTGTTCTCAAACGGTCCCCCATCTACGTACTAACCGCGCCCAACGTCGTTTAATTACGGTGATCTGATGAGAACCGATTAACTCGACGTGGTATGGTCGTTGGTTGAACTGCCGATAGATGTACATACGTTGCTCCATACACCACGGAGTGTTGATATACAAACAATGGGATCCGGTTCATTTTGGTACTATGGCATCGAAAACTGTTTACGCATTCCATTTCGTCAATTAAATCAAAATATGGAAGTATTTCAATGTCGACGTTCTCGACCTCTGTTCCGAAGGAGCAAATTCCAATTTTGGCCAATTTTAATGAACATAGCCAATATGTCTGAAATTAGACCAATGGCTAATGCAAATTTATTTCGATGTGCGAAGCCACCATCGAGAAGTTTTTGAGACAACATGTTAATGAAATTAATGCTCTAATTTCGAATGGAATCGATTTAGCAAACGGCTCAAAAATATTGATCAAGGTCAATGGGTTTATTGCAGACACACCAGCTCGGGCATTTATCAAATGTAAGTACAAAAGCCAGTTCGACTTCAATTAAATTAATATTGTTGAACTTTGCAGGCATCAAGGAACACACCGCATACAATAGTTGTACAAAATGTAATGTCATTGGATAATTTGATCGATCAGGAAACTATATGAGCTTTCCTAGATTAGATTGTCGACGAAGAACTCATTCTGATTTTATAAGCAAAACCGATGAGGACCATCATTTATTCAATCCCAGAACGTGGCTATTCTACCACGCCCCTCTAAGGAAATTCAAGACATTGACAAGATAAAAAACTTCCCTAGTTTGTTTTGTTTATTAAATTTTTTTTTTTAAATATAAGTTTATATGAAAGAACATCTAGTCCATTGTGTATTTTATTTGGTGTACTTAATAAACTCATTGGTTGAATATACGCCATTCTATACACCACGCGCTCAGTTTGGTGTACTCAATACACTTGACTTTGAAATTCATTTTTTTATTCATTGATAAATATCTACTTATATACTAGACAAAAATGATTAAACCTAACTTAAAATTAACAGGATACTTATTCTTATTTATTGGTCCTTATGCGAACGCTCTAAACTTAACTATATCTTAGAATTATTGCCTTTCGGCCTACGAACTATTTTACGAACTAATCTTACATATATATTCCTCGAGAAAATTTATTAAAACTCGGTTTCATTATTGAGATTTTATATAAAACAAATTACAAACTACCTATTCTACTTACTTAAACTACTTGACGTATTCTAACTATAATTAGGATTCTGAGCACTCGTTGCCTTGCGCAACAAGTGGTCAAAATCCCAATTGCTTTCCGAGCGCCTGGCAGTCGTCAACGTGCACACGCGCCGCCGTGAGCCGACTGAAGCCTTACAGCGTCAGTCAACTCCCAGAAGCACCACCACACGTTGGCGAGCCCGGCCTCTCCCAAAAACGCCCTAGCTGACTTAATCTAACTTATAAGCTAAGAGGAAGTTACCTAGAGTAACGCACCGTCCTGGGAGGGCATGTTGACCCCTCCCCCCTCAACAAGCCACCAAAATTCGGCGAATTGCTTTTCCGTGTCGAATCTATCCCTCTCCGATATTGCGGTACTAAAACGGAGGAGCTCATGAGCATTGGCGACGTCCCCGTCATGGAGGAGCCGCTTATCTCTCGCGCTGCGGTAGCGATGGTATAAGACCGGAATACCATCCCTCGTCTGTACCAGCCCTTTTGCATCAATATGGATAAATGCCTCTGGCGGGATAAAGCCAGACCGGAGTGTACTCTCAATGTACATTTCATTGGGGTAGTAAGCCCCAAAGATCAGACTATTGTCGCTGGCCATCGCCCTTGCAACGTGCCTTCGAGTCACCTTAATGAGGAAATTGTCAATCCTATTCAACTGAGCCCCATCGTATAGGACCTTGTTGGGATAGTATTTTATATAGTTGGATTCAGGCGTTCGGAACAACCGGAGACAGGTCCTAAGACATTGTCTCTCCAAAACCCGAATCTTTTCCATATAGCTAGGCGCTATATTAAACCATAATGGACAACCATAAGCGATGATCGGCCTTATAAGGGCCACGTAGCAAATGACCTTCACTCTGGAGTCAAGTTGACTGCTATGAAACAGTCTCCTTGTCAGAGCATAAGCCTTCTTGGCCCCAGCAAGACAAGCAACTATATGTCTATCGAAATATAGATACTGGTCAAGCCAGATACCTAGATATCTAACTGCGCTTCTCACCGCCAATGGCTGCCCATTTTGTCCAATAATGGCCAATTTTTTCCAGTTTTTTCTGGTATCCCTAGAGGCCCCAGCCAATGGAGTTCTGAACAAGATTGTTTCCGTCTTCTGAAAGTTGATTTTCAACTTCCAGTTGTCGCAATATCGCTTAATTTGATCAAAGTCACGCTGCAAAAGGATATTAATGACCTCGATTTTAGGACCTGATCTGTATGCCACCAAATCGTCGGCATACGCTATAGCATGGCTGAGTGAACCCACCAGATCACTCGTGTAAATGTTAAACAGGATCGGAGAATTGACCGCCCCCTGCTGTAAACCGTTTTTAATTTCAAAGACTCTGCTCGAAGTCACGTTGCCACATTTGACAACGAACTTCTTTCCCATAAGCATATTATAAATTACATATAGCAAAGGTTTGTGCATCCCCCGCCTGGTCAACTTGTAGAAAAGTCCCTCTAACCATACGGTGTCGAAAGCCTTCTCAAAATCAACCAGACAAGCACCCGTGCATTGGTTCTTGCATTTATTCCACTGAATGTCGGAAACCAGTTTCGACGCGGCATGAATAGTGTCATGCCTCGCCCTGAAACCAAACTGGTTGTCCGGAATTATGTTATTGTCCTCGACCCACTTTAACAGGGCTCTATTGACAACCTTTTCAAAGACCTTGCTAATATTCGGAAGCAAGCTAATTGACCGGAGATTGGCAGGGTTCGTCCTATCTTTACATTTTTTCGGGATAGGGTGTACCACAGCTACCTTCCAATGCGCCGGATAATATGCATTATTCAGCGCATTGTTAAACAGCGTGGTGAAAATATCTACAGCCTCCAGAGGCAGGTGTCTCAATACGACGTTTGGGACACCATCCATCCCCGCCGACTTTTTATTCTTTAGTGTCTCGAAGATGCACAGAAGATCATCCCTCGACACGAACAAGTGCGATGCATCTCGGCCATTGGCGACAACTGCATTAGCATGGTTTTCATCAGTGAACACGGTGAATCCGTTATTCTCAGATCGCCAATTCTCAAGTTCGGTGCGCAGATCGAAGTGGCTCACCAGAGCCCTATTCTCAATGTCGTGGTTACGGCGAACAGGATTGTTCACCGTATACACGGCCTCGAAACAAGCGCCCAGCAAATCCACCTTCTCCTGTGGGTCCTCGACCACGAAAAAATCGTCGTTTGAAGCGACACTTTCTGGACCTATTCCAGCAGTCAGTACCGTCTGTCTGTTCTCTGCTGTCTGGGAGATTCGAACACAAGGAATATCATTGTGATCTTTCCTCCTGAACAACTTATTTATCTGTGGGAACATATTCGGACTACAGGTTTTAATAGCCCGAATTTTATTGCCCCAATACAGACTTACAGATTTTTTGTAATTTTCTTTTATCAGCTGTTTCAGGATTCGGATCTCTGAATTCAGCATCCTTACCTCCGGGTCGTTGCGATCAGTAAATTGCCTGTACAGCCGTTTAAGCCTCGAGAGCAGTCTACTTTTCTGTCGGTATAGTGCGTCGATTGTCGGGTTTCTGTACTTTTCTGTCTGGTCGTCGTCGGAACGCCCTACTCGAGGAATAGTTCGTTCCATAGTTCGTTTGATGGCGTCGTTCATTTGCAATAAATGCCGATCAATGTCATCATTTGTCATGTTACTGTTTGTCGGTGGGTCGATCCCACTCGAACGTATATCTCGCTTTAAAAATCTGGAGAAGCGCGACCATTGTGCCCTCCGATAATCGAATGAACACACTGCTTCGTACTCCTCCAGCAGCGTTTGCTCGTTCGGGATCCGTATTGCGGCGGCGAGTCCGTAGTGATCACTATCGTACTCAAACGCACGCAAACAGTTCCGCGTGTTTTGATCTATGTTCGTCAGTTGAAGTCTTGCGTCCGTTAAGGCCAAGTCCAGGAAAGCACCGCTTCTTGGGAAAGAAGGGATATCCGTCGCGTACAACTCGAGGTTGTACTCAATCATATTGAGGCGCCACCAGTCGTGAAACTGGTTGCCCCTGGGATTTGCAGTAACATTTCCCCATGCCGCATGTTTGGCATTAATATCTCCGGCCAAGAAGTAATAATTCTCCTCCGAGTTCAGCTGCAGACCACGAAAAAGTGTCTCGAGCTCTGTCATAAATTGGTTTGGTGGAGGTGCTGCAGGTGCGTAAAGCGACACCACATACATTCTCCTCCGGCTATGGAGAGGAATGCATATGATGCATGCCTCCAACAACTGAAACCTACGTACGTCCCCGCTATATATAACCCTATGGCGCAGGCCTTTTCGAATTAAGATTCCAACCCCACCTCCTTGAGTGGAGTGAGGCCGGTCTCTTCTTATTACATGATAGTTTTTGTATCCCAATTTGTGCTTCTGATTTAGCTTAGTTTCGCTAACCAAAAGCACATCCGGGTTTTCGGTTTTCAACAAGTTGGCAAGTGACGTTCTTTTCTCGATCCTGACTAGTGAATTAACATTCACAGCAAGGATCTTTAAGTTTCCCTCATCCAGCGTAGCCATTAGATTTATGGCACAATAGACCCCACAAACAGCTCCGAATAGATAAAGTCAATTCGGGCCGCTTGTTCATTTAATTGTTTCTGGAACTTATCGATCTTTCCGTGCAGAGACAGAAGGATCGATTTTAAGTCCAGATCCACCTCTGGTGCCTTTTGGGCTACCTTTGGTTGGTTTGATGTCATGTGGGCTTGACCCGGTCCAGCTGCCATTTGGGCAAAGGACACGTTGGGTGCCACAAAACTTGCGAACGAGCGACTCCTCTGACGCCTATCATCTTCAGACTGCTGTTTGCGGGCCTGGACTCTCTTTTTCAATTCTTGGTACTTTGGACAACCCCTGAAGTTGGCGGGATGTCCAGAGTTCCTGCAGAGCACACAGGAGAGTACACTCCGGTCTTCGACTCTCTCCTTACCTAGAGAGCATTCACCATGTATGTGGTCCTTATCGCACTTCACGCATCTAAACTGCATGTTGCAGTTAGCTGCGGCGTGCCCGAACCTTTGGCAGCGCATACATTGAAGAATGCGATCTGACCTCTTTATTTTCTCCCACCTTACAGCATGGTAGTACAGGAAGCGGATATTTCGCAGCCTGTCGATTTTGCTGTCGGGAGTAAGCTGGACTAGGAAGAATGGTAAGTGACGGTTACCACCCCTTGCCACAGCGGAGGAAAACGGCTTGACCCCCACGAAATGGAGGTCGTCGCTTTCAAAATTCTTTAGCTCTCTTTCAAGCTCCTCCGTTTTAATTGAGGGATCGATTCCCTTCAGTACCACGGTTTTTAACTTTTGCTGCCTTGGGGTGTACGTGAAGTACTCGGTTTTCACCTCTTCCAAAGCGGCGCGCACCCTCTGGTACTCCTCTATTTTTTCACATATAATTATGTGATTGTTAGCAGAAAGCCTTTTCACATGGAAATTTTTTGTTATTAATTTACAAATCCTAATGCTATCTACAATGTCGAAATTACTCACGTTAATGGGTGGTATTTTGTCCTTCCGCGACTGTTTAGATTGTTGTTGTTGTTGTTGTTGTTGTTGTTGGTGTTGTTGTTGTTGATGTTGTTGGTGTTGTTGTTGTTGATGTTGCCGTTGTTGTTGCTTCACCTCCAGTTGTTGTTGCACTTGCTGCTTGAGCACAGCTTGTTGTTGCTGTTGCTGCAGCTTCTTACTGCGCAACTGGTCGCGCTTCTCCAGCAGCTCTTTTATGAGCTTGTCCAGCTGCGCCTCCTCATCATCCTCTTTTTCTTCGTCCATTTGGACGACTTCCTCGTCATCGACCGGTAAGTCCTTGAAGGAGTTTCCCTCTCCGACGTACCGGCCCTCTCCTCCATCATACTCATAAGAGCTGGAGTGTGCTCCGTCATCATCGGATGCAGCCACCGATGATGCCACACTATGGCCTGCCAAGTCTAACCTTCTTTTGGCTGAAAGGTTCGGGTTCGGATTTAACTTCCGCCGCCGTTTTTCCACTGTCCTATACTCCTCGCTTACAGTTACTGCTGGCGTTGTAGCGAGAGCTTTTATTGTTGGCGTTGTTGTTGTTGCTGTTGTTGATGTTGTTGTAGCTGGTGTTGCCTGCGTAGACCCCCGCCTGGGCAACGCGGAACCCGCTGTTGAACTTGGTGTCACTTTAATGGCATTTAAAGCTGCCCTTGGCATACAAGCTGCCGCTGTTTTTATTACTGCTATTGTTGCTGCTGATTTTTTTGCCGGCTCACGTGTTCGCACAACACGTCGCAACGGCACACCCACACCCGTAAGCGAGACCACCGATTTTCCGGGGTCCATCGCCTGATACGTTGCGGCACTTTTGTTTTTTTTTTTTGTTTATTTTTGTGTCTCTATCACTATTTTCCCGAAAAAAAATTAAAAATTGAAAACTGACCGAGAATCGAACCCGAGCCTCCGGCGTCAGAGCGGGGCACCTTGCTTACTAAGCCAACTTCGGACTTAAAAATCGCTTGACTAAATCGCTTATATTGGATACACTTTCCTTTTTTTTCCGCTGAACACTAACTAGCCGCCCTATCTCGAAGAGAGCTGCGGAACGACTGTACTCAATACACTCATTGGTTGAATATGCGCCATTCTATATACCACGCGCTCAGTTTGGTGTACTTAATACATTTTATTTATTGAATATTAGTACCTAAATATATTTATTTTCCTGAATTCGAATGTTAATTATAATTTTGTTTCTGTTTTGAACATTTCTTACACTATTTACAGCAAATTACATATAAACATACTGCAACAAATTACTGGATATATTTTTCACAATGGTACATTTTTTTTGCTTGGTGTATATTTTGCACAGTTTCCCGCATAATAAATTTACCAAAAGCAGAATATTGGTTATATTTTGTACAATGGTGTATTTTTTTTCTTGTTCTTTGAAATTGGTGGAATATTTTGCACATTTTCCCGCAAAATAAATGTATCGAAAGCGGAATTTTGGATATATTTTGTACAATGGCGTATTTTTCTTCTTGTTCTTTAAAACGGGTGCATTTTTTTCCAAATTCAGGAGTTAGAGTATACGTATACAGGGTGTCCCACACTAACCGCCGCAGACAAAAGCCATTTTAATTTAGCAAAATAATACGTTCGATAGTTAATTGTGGGAAAATCGTTAATCGCATAGAGAAAAGCTGTATGGCGGAAAGAAAATCTAACCTGTTCTTGTTTTAATAAAAAAGAAAAAAAAATCAAGATAAGTCGGCTTCAGTTTTAACAAGTTAAAGCCAGTTAAAATACCGGTCTCAAAAATGGACGACATTTTTAAACACAGCATTAACCTGCTAATATTTGTATGATTTTTTCTCACCAGATAGGTATTTTCCAAGAGCACGTCCTTAACGGGGAATCGGCAAAGAGCATCGACTTAAGATATGCGTTTTTTTGCGAACTGCTTTCTCGTATCATTTACCATCTTCAGTTTATAGGTACTCAATGTAATCTGTTCCCTTTTCAATGTAAATATTTCTTTGCGATTAAAGATTTTCCCACAATTTACTATCAAAAGTAGTATACATAGGTATATTGCTAAATTAAAATGAATTCTTTGTTTGTAGCTAAATAAGCTACAACCTAAAAATTGGAAAAATGGGTTTAAAAGAAATAATTCTAAAAATCATAAAAATTATTTTAAGTCAAAAAGGAAGTAAAACCGAATAAATTACTTCATAAGTTGCGGCGGTTACTTTGAGACACCCTGTATTTTGGACGACGGCCATATTTTTCAAGAAATATTAAAATATTTAAATATTAAATGAAAACAATGATTAAGTATTTTAATTTTATAGCGACTTAATTATATACCGCAATTGATATTTTCGTTATTAACATAACGTCTCTAAAAAAAATTGGAAAACAACCAACAAATTTTCACGAATCGTTTTAGAAATTATTAATTAATGGATATTTACGAGGCGCTCAATTTTTAGACGGGGTAGGACCAAAAATCATTCGGCAGAATATGCTTCGTTTTTAAATTAGGCACTCGCATTCATACTAATTCATGATTTTCTTGCGTCCATATAATGCAGGTGAATAATTAGAATCATAGAAACAATAACAAATCATTCAGATACATATCCGATCAGAAAGTAAACTTGGGTGTAAAATTTAATCCTTTCCAATTTAAAAAAATTCAAAATAAATTCTGTTTCAGATTTTGGTACGCTAATACTATATTTTATTCATCGAATCAACGTGTATTTTTCACACTCATGGGAATAATTTTACACCAAAATGTGGTGTAAATTATTTGCCATCGAGGTGTATGATTTAAACCAATTATTAGTTTATTATTTACACTTCCGGGGTATATTATGTTCTAGTAACCAGAATAATTTGTATACCACTAGCAGAATTTATGTACAGAAAATCGGTATAATTTGTGCACATCCGGTGTAAATTATAAACGACAACGCGGTATTATATACACCGAATTAAAATTAATTGTGCAAAAACTGCACTCAAAGTGGCATATTTTTAATATTTAAAATGTATATCACGAAAGTGCAAAAAATACACCAAATATTTTGGTGTATTTTGGACGTTTGTGCTACTTGAGCTGGAGGCCCCAACTTCCATTGAATATCACACCTCACACCCTTAAAACCAGATTGATACTTGACAGACCAAAAATAGTCAGACCGGGTGCAGCAGTTGGCCTTCTTGAGGTAAATCCTCCATCGCAGAGTCCTGGCCAGACTTGACTGCACTGCGAGAGACATTTCCTCACAATCACAAAACGGCCCGTCGCGTCGGTGGACTCCGATATGGAGGAGATACATCTTTTATTTCTCAAATACGCCAACAGACGCCAAGAACCTCCGAACAAAAGAAAATGGGAAATTCTGCAAACGTGCCATGAGGTTCTTGAAGAAAATAGAAGAAAAAGATGTAGCCACGCTTTTGGAGAAAAATAAAGCGTTAGTGAGGAAGCACGCAAAAAATGTCAAGCAGTACGAGAATGGTCGCGAAAATAAGACACATCTCGTGCCAGTTCCTGTGAACTCACTGAACAACCGAACAGACCGCTTTGTTCGGAAAGCGTGTGGCACGACCTCACTCAGAAGCTAATCCCGCCTAAACGACATACAATGCTCCATCCTCAGGGCTTCTTCCACCAAGAAAGCCGAGCGCTAACTATGGGAAATCAACGAAGTCATCCCCTCAACGATCTTTAAAACCCAAAGACCTGATGAGTACTGTGGGGGCATACCATTCTCACATCGGTCTGAAAAGTCTAAGGACATGAAGACTACCGGAGGGGAAACCAAAGCCAAAACGGTCCCGAAAAGAATACGCTCAGCGGACGAGGTCACAGGAAACCCGCACAAGAGAGCGAAAAATAACTTCAAAAGCGACGACCTCAGCCTGGCAATTATGGTCCTCAGAAACCCGGATATTTAGCTGTCGACGGATAACCAGGTTAAGTTGGAGGTCAAAGTCTTCGAAGCCTTGGTGGCAGAAGGCGACAACAATGCCTGCAACTTTGATGGCGCGGATTTGTGCAAAAGGAGTCTAGGTTGGTGGATGGGCAGCAAAGAGTCTTATGACTTCTTTGTCACGCTGTATCAATGGCTTGTGGAATTATGGGCAGGTGCCAAACCGGAGGTGATACCGGTGCAGGCTGGTATATGTACCTGGGGTACCTACGGGTACCGGAGGAGCAGTCCATACTCAACCTGTTTGGATTGACGATAGTAAGTTTCAAGCCGCATAAGAAAGGCGGCGATAGGGACGTGTTGTATTGTGGTGGTTCTAGGAACCGACATACACCTGAGATCCGTAGCACGGGTTGTCAAATTCGGACTGGGGAACCTTAAGTTCTACCACGGTGCGGACGTGGCCTTAATCCATTAATCTTGGCTTTGCATGGCCAGCGGTTAAGTTCTAAAGAGTAAACGCTTTTACACTCTAACTCTGAAGGATAACTTGGAAGTTGCATCTTGATAATCGATTAGCTTCATTTGTTCTTATCGTTTCAGCAATAGCGACTTGACAGTAGCAGTATGCGACCGCGAGAATGGGCCCGGTATTTGCATACCTGCCATACAAATATAAAGATCTGCCATCCCCTCCCCGTAGAGATCTGGCGCAGCATGCCAGTACAACCAGATCTAACCTGGTTATAGGTATGGATGTCAACCTCCACCAAACGCAGCGTCCAGCCACAATGGTCCTTTTTGTCCTCTGGATGATAATTGGCATCCCTTACTACCTCGAAATGACTGCTATCAATAGTGAAGTTTTGTCCTGTCGGTGGATAGATGTTTGCTTTTTTGTTGAAACCAAGTACTTGTTTTTGCCCTCTAGGTTGTGCCTGTTGTGAATATTTGGTCTACTGTCGATCTGCCGGTTTGGAATACACACTGGTTCGTTGTAGAGGTTCTTATGTGCGACATTTAGCAGGGATATGCCTTGATAGATATTGCAAATAAGATCGCCTTTCTGGTAGAAGGAGCATTTGGAGCTGATAGTCCTGCGTTCGGGCATGCTTTCTTCCAACAATACTTGGTTGATGATTTGGTGCATGCCCCCTACTACCCTAGCATCCCTTCCGTATTTGAAGATCTCCGCTGGTAAACCATTAGAGCCGGCGGCCTTATTGTGTTTTAACTTTTTTACAACTTTGCTTACTTCTTCAATACTAGTGGAACCGGTTAACATTAACTCAACACATAGGTAGTTACATGTGTTCTAGAAATCACAGTGTACTCTTGCACAATAATTATATTCATTTGGTTTTTTTTTTTGTAGTATCATCACGTACGCAACAACTAGTCAAAGAGCCACTGTGATGCATGCCAAACCTAATCGGATTTAGAGATACGAACATGTTAAAAAATTTGACTTTCGGAATGCATTCGCAACAGCTGTGCTCCGATCATCTGAATCATATTTAAACATTATTTTCATGCATTAATCTTTCTCATCCAAAAAAGTATTAGTCTTAATATTATCTTTTGTGATATTTGTTTCAACTTGAAGTTTAATCCACTAAACTCGTTTTAGTAATTAGTTTAATAACCTCTTTATCCTCAGGATGAAACTCGATCCCATTACCCAGATTTAAAAAAAAAATATTTAATTAAACTGAAACTGTTTAAGGTTTTGAATAAAATTCCCTAACCCTCTAATTGAATTATTTTAACATTAATGTAAGTCCTGGCGAATAAGCTTCATCTTTTTAATTTATTAGCGTCAATGGGCTGCCAAATCGGGGTATCAGTGATCTGCCCGCCGGCATCCGTTTCACATTCACTTTTGAAGTTCTCTATATACCCACTTGCTAAAAATCACATTATAAATTCAGTCACAATCTCGTGGAGAAAAAGTCTCAAGCGAAATATTTAACAAACTTTCTCATGGGACAACGACACGACACAACCAAACCCAAACTTCTGAACCCTGAATACTACCATTAATGCCACACAAATTTAAACCTTTTGTTAATTTAAAATTAAAACACGTTGTAACTTCTGCAGTGCTGGAAATATATTATTGCGCCCCTGGGAGAATGACATCTTAAGATATTCCTTTTCAAGGAATTATATTTGCGATACTCGGTCATTACTGTCAACAGCGAATTTAAAGTCAACAAACATGGGTCTTGTAGTTCAAATAAATGAAAAAGAGTTAAGGATGTAATCAAAGTTAACAAGGAAATAGCTAAACAACTGAACTGTCTGTATGTGTGTCATATTTACCTCCATCTGGGAGCCCTTCTTTCCCATGGACGATCCCGTATGCCCCCCACTCTGTGCAGCGTTCATTTTGCCTTGTGCTTTTTTTTTAAATTAATTGTGTGAATTTAGTGTCTAAATATTAATCTTCAAAACAGGTAGCTATCTCTTTCATTTATTTTTAGTTGTGTGTTCATCCAATTTCACAGTCTCACTAATTTTGTTAACCTGAGTTGATATCTCGTACCTCGTACCTCGCTATTAGCTTTATCACGGTATACATTGGTTTCCCGCGCGAAAAGTCAGACAACTTTTCAAAATTATTCGTTTTGTTTTTAGTTAAGAAAAGCGCCGGAAAAACTTTTTAAAGGATATCTCAGGATGTTACGCAGCGTTCTGACTTTTAAGCACGTACATCTGTGCCAATTAACTTTTGTTTCTTTTTTGCACACAATTCTGTTGTTCTTTTCACATTTATTCGTATTTAAGTTTCATCATCACGTTGTGTACACACAAAGCAAAGAAATAAAGCAGCAGAAAATGAACCCAACATAAAAAAAGATATTCAAACAAAATCAAGGAAGCAATTAAAGCGAGAAATGGTCACCGAAACGTGTGAAGCTGAAAAGGCTATAGAAATACCACCAAGTCATGAGTGCCTTTGTGATTCATTAATTATTATTCAATATTAAGTTTACACGTTACACTCATTTTTCGAACACACATGGCATCGTGTAAATCAGCTTAGATAAAAATATCACGTCATTTTCAAAGTTTACATCAATATAATAGTATTTTTTTGGTAATTAAAGTCCTTGAATCCGCAAAAAAAACTATACGCACTCGTACGCGGGATAAACGGTTAAAAAGAGCAAACTTAAGCCCAGATCTGTAATAAACACTTCACAGCTGAAAAGTTGCGAACTAACTTATGAAAAGTTAGCCAATTACAAAAACTATTCGAATACGCGTTTGACCAGTTCAAAAAGGACTATCGAATACCGCACCGAAAACGACAAGGTAACCAATTAGAACAACACCCACATTGTAATCTGCGTACACACCACCGACTGTTATGTGTATATTCTCTACAGGAGGAAAAAGGGCGACGAACACGAAAAAGAAGCGAAACACAGGATTTTATCTGCAGAGGAATGCTGCATTGCGTGTATCCACTTCGCGTCGTTGATGCTGATGATGAAAACGTTGTAAACTGTTCGCATTGTAAATATTGTGCATACCGCTTCTATTTCACTCACATGCCAGACACGTCACCAATACGACTGAATGTAACTTATAAATTTGACAAATTTTTAATGCACAATGTCGGCATATTTTTTAAAGGTTTTAAAACCAAACGAAGAAGAATTTAGCCGCGCCCGAAGGATGAACAAAGTAGCGAAAAGAGGACCGGATTTGAAGAAAGCTCCTAACGAACTGAATTGTTAGACTATAGTGAGCCGTATTAAAACTTAAGCAAGCTAGAGCTTTCGTTGGATAGAACTGTATATCCCTTTTCGAATGGTTGATAGAGATGCAGCATTAAGGATGATGCTATACACTAGGTGGAGAAACAGGCACAAAAGCACAAAAAGGAAAAAGCAAATCGAGAACACGAAGAAAAACATTATGATAATATTTTGTCTGATAAAACGCTTCAAAGTGCCACATTACAAGTTAACTGCTTTTTTTATATCATCCGGTGGATTGAAGCTCTCTTAATTTACATATTTATTAGGCCATCAATACACAAGTACAAGCGTACTAACTATTAATGAGAATATTGATAAGCAACAAGTTGTCGACTGTTGTTCGAATTCGAATCTAAACGGGGAAAAACTGAGAGAAAGTTGAAAGGTGTCGTTGTGGTACCGCTTTGGGAAATTAGCAATAAAAACATAGGGAAAGGCTACAGTCCGCTTGGGCGAACTGTTAGATAGCTTATTTCTATTCCTATCCCTATATAGTGGGCGTGGCAAAAACCTTAATATTGGTGAATTGTTAAGAAGTAGGTATATGACCTACACATTTTGTTATACGACCTTTAAAGAATTTTTTAATAAAAACAAAATTGTTTGTACAAGGTGGCGCAAAAGTAATCCTCCTATCAGAAAATGCTATAAATTTTGCGATTGGCCCCTAATGTCAGTTCTGTTTTGACATTTGTGTAGTAAACACATGCGAAATACACGTTTATAAACAATGTTACGCTACACTGCTCCAGCACGCGGAATATTGGTGACTATTTATTTGAGCAATAATCGGTCGGTGACCAAAAACCATCGGAAGGTTATTTTTGCGCCACCTTGTACAAACCACCCCTAAAAAGTAGGCATGGCAGAAAATTTGTATGAAAGAACTGTTTAAATCAACTTTATTTACATACATATGTACTTTGCGAAGAATTTCCAATAAAACGTTTTTTTTTTTTTTTAAATATTGGGCGTGTCAAGGGGCACCCTTAATTCGTAGACAATATTTTAGAGCATGATTTATCTGTATATTCTAAGGAAAAAAATTGTTCCACAGTAAGGGCCTATATCCAATTTTTATATCATTTATTGAGGATTTAAGAAAAGGCTTACTTGGGTGTACCTTGACCCATGTTAACGGTAATTGCGCTGTTAGTACTATTGATAGAAATTTCGTTTAGGCCTCTATTTTTAGAAGAAATATTAGCCTTTGTAATTGCATTTAAATAAATTTTATATCTTAACTCAGTCTTAAGATATCCAATTTTTAACCTGTTTCATTTTTCCTGCCCATGCTAATTTTTTGACTTTCGGTTCAATTTTCTCCAGAAAATGCGTAATAAACATAACGTTTTAATATTTTTTTTGGAATGAACATTTACATTTCAAACTTTGATTTTTCTATAAAACTGATTTTTAAAAATTGTTGGTGTGTCAGTGGGCGGGTTTCAAAAATCTTAACAAACGAGTCTGGACCGACAGGCCTAGAGACAATATATTCAAAATTTCAGCTTTCTAACTCATATTTCGATTTTTCGATAAATTTGTTTTTCTTTTTTTTTGAAATTGTATTAGTGGACGGATTTGATTATTTCGGGCCCCTAGAGAGTATATGTTCCAAAGCTCGAGTTTTAGGGCCTAATTTTTTTGACGGATAGACGAACGGACGTACATGGCTAGACCGACATTTCTAACGATGATGATCACGAATATTACGGTGTAAAAAAACCAAAAAAAAAACAGCTGGGTATTCCATCGTGCTCCATCCCATCCCATCGTTTTTGCTTTTGCTTTGTGTGCCGTACAATTTGCGTGTGTATACTTACATATAATGGTTGGGTGGAGGCAGCATCAGGCGGAAAGCAGGTTGTGTGGTGTTGATTTTGTTGGTGGATTAAATCAAATTGCCGTACGGAAATAATACCTGCGGTAAAATGTTTTTGGAAATCCAATACGGAACTCCACTTCACGGCTCTGCTTAGGTAGTAAGCGTCTGAGTTTTTGTTTTATTTATGTTTGTTACTTTTACTTTTAAATTCATTTTTATTAATTATTAGCTTATATCAACTTACATACTAGACAAAAATGATTAAATCTAACTTAAAATTAACAGGATACTTATTCTAGATTATTGATCCTTATGCGGACGCCCTAAACTTAACTCTATCTTATAATTATTACCTTTCGGCCTAAAAACTATTTTACGAACTAATCTTACATATTATGCTATTTATTTATGTTTGTCTTTTAGAATGTGTACACATTTTGTAGTTGATGTGAGCAATATCATTTTTTCACTATACGCCCATGTCTCCCTCAATAAACCAGCTGTTTTGGCACTAAGTAAAACACAGGTTAGCGTTAGCTCCGATTTAATGGGGTTTAGTCCACCTGGTTACAAATTTTTTTTTTATTAAAAGGAAATCCAAATCCCAGAGCACTCAGACTCGGTAACGGTCCATTGTACTACCAGGCAGAAATCCTTCTTTTGGTGTAGAGGCATGTGATTGGGTGGCGTATGTTGTTGTTCCCCATGTGCACCGCACGGGTCACAAGCCAACACACTAACCTCTACACCATCGCCACCCATACATGGTTACAACTTAGTGCCATTATTCTTTCCCAATCGCGGTTTTGCCGTTTATATACGTAGTGACCGAGCTTAACAGCTTCAGTTTCAATATGGTCAATGTTCCAGTCCGGAATTTAGTTTCTTCATGTCCGTAGGCAATTAATTTACTGTTTTATTTATAGGAGCCCCAATTCGGACAGACATTCAATATAATGAGTTCGATTTGATGTCTGATTCCATCGCGAGAATTGTGACCTTTCATCCTCGTACTAAAATCGTCATTTCGGGCGATTTCGATATACATTGGCTTCGACATTTTGGTCAGACAACACCCGAAGGAAGCTTCGTCGAGATCTATGCTGAGGTAAATAACCTGACTCTTTTGTAAATGAGCCGACTCGAATACCGGACATTAGCAGTCATACCGACAACACACCGGACTTGTTTGTTACCTCTCATTACGATAAATACGCTTTAAACGTATTATCGCCTCCAGGTTTGTAAGACCATTGTATCATATCAGCAAACTTCCCGTACTCCAACCGCATAGCTAAACAATAAACTCCTAAAAGAACAGTAAGGCAATAAGAGAAAGCCAATTGGGAAAAACTACACTGTTTCATTAAGAGTTCTAACTGGTCGCTGTGCTTCCTCGACAGCTACATGGATACTGCTGCTGATATGGTCACAAATATAATTCACATTGGCATGAAATCTTTCATCCCTGGCAGGATAAAATGTATCAATCCCAAGGAAAATGCGTGGTGTGACTCGAGTTGCAAAGAGGCTATCAGGTTAAAAGAGGTAAGCTTTTGGTCATATAAAGCCAACCCATCTGAGGAAAGCCGAAAAAAGATCAAACGAGCCAGAAATGACTGCAATGCCCACATTACTCGTGCCAAATTTTCGTACAAAAAAAATACTTCAAAGTCTCACGGGTAGTAAAACCTTTTGGTCGTTTGTTAAGAACATCAAGAATTGGGCCTCATAATCATCTACAATGACATTTTAGCTGTCTGGAGCCCGTAAAATACACCATGGGACCAATCCACCACAGGACTTCAAGATCAATAGGTGATCTTCCTCGCTGGCAAAACGATTGCGCAAGGTTTTCTATCAATTCTTTTCTTCAGTGCTCTTCCCGAGAAGATGGAAAACAGCATTTGTCAAGCCCGTCCCCAAAAATGGAGAATCTTCTTCTCCCTCCTCTAATTAACCAATTGCACTAACGTCCCTTTTTTCCAAGGTCATGAAAACGCTGACCAACAGTCAGCTCATGAAATATCTTCAATCCTGAAAACTTCTTAACGACCGGAAGTATGGTTTTCACAGCAACAGGTCTACAGGTGATTTGATGACTTATCTAACCGAAAAGTGGAATCAATCTCTTCACCATGGTGGTGAAAGTAAGATCGTTGCGCTTGATATTTCAAAGGTATTTTGCGTACATTTGGAATCGATGATACTTTTCTTCAATAGATTAGAAATTAACTTACGGTAAGTTCAATTCAAGTTGTTTGTGACGGTTTCAAGTCTGCCACTCACCAAATAAATGCTGGTGTTCCCCAAGTCTCTGTTTTATCTCCGACTCTCTTTCTCATTTTTATGAATGATCGATTTCCTGTCTCTAGTGCAATCCACTCTTTCGCCGATGACAGCACCCTCAGCTTCACAACTTCTCTTGTTTCTTGTTATTTATCATTATTGCCACCCCCACCAAAAATGCGCAAACGAAATAGCCATTTGCATTCCACCCCTAGAACATTTCAACCGCAATACCTGATGTGCAAGGAATGCACATCAGTTCGCCCTTAAGCCTGTATTCGGACTTACGGTGAAATACAAAGAATCTTTCCTTAGCCGTAAAACTCGAATTTAGATACTCTTCCCCGCTCCATTTTTCCTACACATTATAATTTACCAACATTCATAACGAAAAAAATACATTTTATTAGTTTAAATAAAAATAGTACAAAAAACTATGCTTTCTATTAAATTTTGTTTTGGATATGGCCCTCTAGGTATATTTCAAACTATGAGTCAAAATTAATATACCCTTAGAATAGGGTATATTGAATATTCTAGAGCTTCTCTGATATGAAAATGCAAATTGGTAGTCATTTTACACTTTCCATAAAATGTGAGACGTACACTCTTCCGTCAGATAATTGATTACAGTATGGAATGAGTGAGGAGGTATATATATACATTTCACACAAAGTAGGTATATGAAGTAGTATCATCATTTAGTGTAGAAATATTAGTCACAAGCAATAAATTTCTCTTCGGTCTAAAAAGTTTCTATCTTTGATTTAAAAAGCTTTATAAAGATTTAATTCTCGAACATCAAACTGCTGAGTAGCGTGTGTGTGTGGTTAAAACTGTGTGTGTGTGATGAATTGCAAAGTGGAGTAATCCCCTACTGAATATGGGCCCCTGAAATGAAAATATGTGACCGAAAACTTTAAGGCATAACTCAGAATAAAAGGAAAAATGTTCTTTCAAATTGACGTTAGTGCCAACGGCAAATTTATTACACATGTTGCGTGTCTTTGAATTTAATTTTAATTTGAAATTTTAGTTAAACGGCCTTTGCACCTTTTTCAAAATTTTGTAAAACACCATGTTCTGCAATCCCCCAGGGGTTAACAACCAATTAAAAGATAATGATTCACCAGCACCAGGGGCCTTATCATAAAAAATGCTATCAGATAAAAGGAAAGTATGTTTTTGTCATAAAGATGTTCGTAAACAGTTAAAGCTGTGCAAAATATTTAAGGGATATTATGTATGTCAGCGACAGTTTGAACTACAACTACTTCGGTTAGCCGAAAACCATCCTTCACTCTTCAAGAAGGAGTCACATGCTTTAACGTCTTTTATTTACATTATCACAGATACTTTAGACTGGGGATAGTTTAAGAAACACTAAAATTGTTTGCATGCATCAGATCGCGTCAGATGGTGGTAGAAGTAGTTTTGTTTTGCATAAAAATGAGTAAAAATAATAAAATAGTCAGTCAGAAAAATCTTTTACGATATCCCAATGAAGCGGCGGGCGGCGGGCGGAGGGTGTGGGTAGATATCTCTCCTAAAGAAGCACCCGAACGAACATAGGAAAACCCAACTATAGGGCCACACGTTACAAGGGCGGTGGCGAACGGCCTTATTAGAGACCTCCTCCTACAAATAGCTAACGACCAGATAATCAGGTGGCCCAGGTTGACACATGAAATAACGCAACGCCGAACTTACTAAACGAAACACTGAAGAACAAACAATAAAAGATGCAACCATCAAAACAAAACAGTGAAGAAAGAGCATTGAAGATGGAATTAACAAAACCTAACACTGAAGAACAAACATCGAATATACATATAGCAGACAATAAATCGAAACAGATACACCAATGGCCAATGCCCGACGGCACGCTATCCAGATTCCCTTCCCCGAAATCTGCTCGAGAGTCCTCTGAGTTAAAAAAAGATTCCCGAAAAGTAATTTTAAGCTTCCTTCTCCTCGAACACTTGACAGCTTTTACCAATTTGGGACATCAGCTGATATAGTCCCAAAACCAGAATCCACCTTCACTCAGTTCTTCGCCGTTTCTTTTCTCTTATTTATTTTTATTAATTCACTTCTTTTGTGGGGAAATTTTCGCGTTCCAATGAATTTCTGTGAAATGAACGCTGTGGAACGCTACCGAAGAGTGACAGAGTGATCCCTGAAACAAGCCGTTGTGGATTCCTTCATTGCTGAATATGGGTACATAAGCGAGAGAGCGAATGGTCCATTACGGACAAAGAATCCTCGAAGTGAACAATCCTCCAATTTTTGTTGACCACCAGAGGTTTTCGGAGAGCTTTTTTCCTGTCAAGAGAATCGGGCGAGTTTTGAACAATAACGTAAAATAAAATTAGTAAGCAGTCTAGAGGGAGTTTAGACTTTGATTATACCCTATTCTAGGGGTATATTAATTTTGACGCATAGTTTGTAACATACCTTAATATTGCCCGTAGACCCCTAAAAGTTACTATATTTATGATCAGCATCGATAGTAATGTCGATCTAGCCATGTCCGTCCGTCCGTCCGTCCGTCCGTCCGTCCGTCGGCAAAAATTAGGCCTTTAAACTGGACCTAGAGAGCTGAAATTTTAACCATATACTCTCTAGGGTCCCGAAATAATCAAGTTTAAGAATTTTTGAAATCCGCCCACAGACACGCCCACAAACTCAAAAAAACAAAATTTTGGAAAAAATCGAATTTTGAGCTAGAGAGCTGAAATTTTGTATATATGATCTATGGCCCATAAAACTGATTGGGACATAAAATTTTCAAAATCCGCCCACTGACACGCCCACAATTAAATAAAACAAATTTTGGGAAAAATTGAATTTTGAGCTAGAAAGCTGAAATTTTTTATATATGATCTTTGGCCCATAAAACTGCTTGGGGCATAAAATTTTCAAAATCCGCCCACTGACACGCCCACAATTAAATAAAATATTTTTTTTGAAAAACCAAAATTTGAGCTAGGGAGCTGAAATTTTTAATATATACTCTCTAGGGGCCCTTTATGCTCATGTGTAAATATTTTCAAAATCCGCCTACTGACACGCCCACAATTATTTTTATTTTATTTTTGAAAGTCCAAAGTTTGAGCTAGGGAGCTGAAATTTATAGTATATACTCTCTAGGTGCCCTTTATGCTCATACTTAATTTTTTTTTAAATCCGCCTACTGACACGCCCACAATTAAATAAAACAATTTTATTGAAAAACCAAAGTTTGAGCTAGGGAGCGTTTTTATTTACAAAAGCTTAGTTTTTTCGATAAAATCCTTTAAATTTTTGCCACGCCCACTTATGAGATATAGGAATAAAAATAGGGTATCCAACAGTTCGCCCAAGCGGACTGTAGCCCGCCCCTATGTTTTTTATTTAATTTTGTTAATTTTTTTTGGAAGAGCGTTCGGGCACTAACGGAAACAGGAAGGAAAAGGCAGAAGACGAGATAGAAGGACTAGTGGTAGGACGAGCAGCTTTTACTTCCAGAAAGGAGTTTTGAAGGAGAAAGAAGAAAAAGATAAGCAGATTGTCTTATCATCTTGGTTTTATAAAATAGTGCGTTTTTTTTGTGTTTCGAAAACCCGGTAGGCCTTTGTTCCGGAAATTTCTTGAGAATTATCGGACGAGGGACCCTTCATTTTATTATACCCTATTCTAAGGGTATATTAATTTTGACGCATAGTTTGTAACATACCTTAATATTGCCCGTAGACCCTTAAAAGTTACTATATTTATGATCAGCATCGATAGTAATGTCGATCTAGCCATGTCCGTCCGTCCGTCCGTCTGTCGGCAAAAATTAGGCCTTTAAACTGGACTTAGAGAGCTGAAATTTTAACCATATGCTCTCTAGGGTCCCGAAATAATCAAGTTTACGAATTTTTGAAATCCACCCACAGACACGCCCACAAACTCAAAAAAACAAAATTTTGGAAAAAATCGAGTTTTGAGCTAGAAAGCTGAAATTTTTTATATAGATCTATGACCCCTAAAACTGCTCGGGATAAAAAAATTTCAAAATCCGCCCACTGACACGCCCACAAATAAATAAAATAATTTTTGTATTCCCTATTCTAAGGGTATATTAATTTTTGAAAATCCAAAGTTTGAGCTAGGGAGCTGAAATTTATAATATATACTCTCTATGGGCCCTTTATGCTCATGTGTAAATATTTTTTAAATCCGCCTACTGACACGCCCACAATTAAATAAAACAATTTTATTGAAACACCCAAGTTTGAGCTAGGGAGCGTTTTTTTTTTTATAAAATCCTTTAAATGTTATATAACAAAATATGTAGAGCGTTCTTAACAATTCAACCATACTTAGACTTTTGTCACGCCCACTTATGAGGGATAGGAATAAAAATAGGGTATCCAACAGTTCGCTTAAGCGGACTGTAGCCCGTCCCTATGTTTTTATTTATTTTTTTATTCTGGAAATAGCGATAGTGGGCCATTCCAAACGGCGATTTTTCTTTTGTTCAGTAATTTAAAATTCACTTTGAATAAATCGACCGTTGCTCTACGGGGACTTTCAACCATCGGCGCACACGCGGCTGTAATTTGTTCGCGATTTAATTTACTTTTTTCCATGCATTTAAATTTGTTTAAATTATCTTTTCCCCACCCAATAAAAGTGCAATACGCTGACTTGCCCCATATTAAAAAAATCGTTTTATTGAAAACAGTTAAAAGAAATGATGGTTGTGTTCTTCACAGCATACTAAGTTGGTTGAAACTACATATTATTCTGGGAAACTTAAACGTATATAATTTTAGTTGGCTACAAAATTCCGACAGAACTGATGACACAGGAAGGCAAACTGCTGAAATCTTACTCAACTTGTTGATGAGGTAACAAGCATTCCCGAAAATGCATTTTTATACCCTATTCTAAGGGTATATTCATTTTGACGCATAGTTTGTAACATACCTTAATATTGCCCGTAGACCCCTAAAAGTTACTATATTTATGATCAGCATCGATAGTAATGTCGATCTAGCCATGTCCGTCCGTCCGTCTGTCGGCAAAAATTAGGCCTTTAAACTGGACCTAGAGAGCTGAAATTTTAATCATATACTCTCTAGGGTCCCGAAATAATCAAGTTTACGAATTTTTGAAATTCACCTACAGACACGCCCACAAACTCAAAAAAACAAAATTTTGGAAAAAAATCGAATTTTGAGCTAGGTTAGGTTAGGTTTATGTGGCTGTCGGCAGAAGCCGACACACTTAGACCAATTTAGGTCCATTGTGATACCACGTATATTATCTACCTCAACTCTGTAGATGGGACTGGCCAACGACACGCGGTTGTTCTCAAACGGTCCCCCATCTACGTACTAACCGCGCCCAACGTCGTTTAATTTCGGTGATCTAACGAGAACCGATTAACTCGACGTGGTATGGTCGTTGGTTTTGAGCTAGAAAGCTGACATTTTTTATATATGATCTATGAGTCCTAATACTGCTCGAGATAAAAAAATTTCAAAATCCGCCCACTGACACGCCCACAAATAAATAAAATAATTTTTTTATTCCCTATTCTAAGGGTATATTAATTTTTGAAAATCCATAGTTTGAGCTAGGGAGCTGAAATTTATAATATATACTCTCTATGGGCCCTTTATGCTTATGTGTAAATATTTTCAAAATCCGCCCACTGACACGCCCACAATTATTTTTTTTTTTTTTTGAAAATTCAAAGTTTGAGCTAAGGAGCTGAAATTTATAATATATACTCTCTAGAAGCCCTTTATGCTCATGTGTTAATTTTTTTTAAATCCGCCTACTGACACGCCCACAATTAAATAAAACATTTTATTGAAAAAGAAGTTTGAGCTAGGGAGCGTTTTTTTTACAAAAGCTTCGTTTTTTTTTGATAAAATCCTTTAAATGTTATATAACAAAATATGTAGAGCGTTCTTAACAATTCAACCATACTAAGACTTTTGTCACACCCACTTATGAGGGATTGGAATAAGAATAGGGTATCCAACAGTTCGCCCAAGCGGACTGTAGCCCGTCCCTATGTTTTCTATTCATTTTCTCAGAAAAGGCGAACCAATGGTGCTGAGCTAGCGCCCTGATATGGTTTCAGATTAGTATTGCATTTACTCTTAAATTCTTTGATTTCATTTCTTCCGGAAAGAAGTCTCTTGGAAACGAGTTCCAAAAATGTAGTTGGTATACTGACGTCCTGGCAGTTCAAAAGTGCACCGTTATTGTCCTGTACCAGAAAATGCGGAATCCAATCAATTCAAATGTGACTAACTATTCTCCAAATGAAGATATAAATAAATTGGTGCTTAAACTAGATTTTGGAATTGAGAATAAAGAATTTAAAAAAAAATCATGCCAACTTATACAGTAACATATGTATGTGGGTCTAACCAATATTCAATATATTAAAGATAAGTTCATTTTCAGTAGATCATATTTTCCTCCAAATTAATCATTAGCATTTCCAGACCGCCAACGCATCACATTCCCGCATATGAGACTAGTAATCGTACCACATTGATGTCGACACCGAATACCCCGATGCCTGGAAACTGTCACCGCGTCCCACATGCAAATCCTATATCAACTGAGTGCAGTCGCGTCCCACACCGCGTCCCACATTCAAATTCAATATCAAATGAGTGCACTGGCACCTAATGGCGATAAGATGATGACACACGGATCGGGTCGCGCTCGTTAGAAATGATGACCTGATTAATGTGACGTTAAATACCACACGAGGAGACGAAATTCCGAGAATTGCCACACGATGCCAAACCGAATACTGGTCTGTGTATTCGTTGCTGTTGTGCTGGGAATCGGATGGCTGGTAAGCTGCGCGATGAAGGCGTGGGGGTGGTACCGAATGCTGAGTCGGTTCAACCTCTGGGAATTATTCTGACGGTGGCGGTGGATTTTGGCGAAGAGAGTACGGACAGTTGAATTTTAACATCGATTAACGGCGGCGGTTCAACGGCGGCGGTCTGGAAAGCGTCTCTTGGGTAGTTTGTAGTTTGTTCAAGTAATTTCCTGATTTAATTTGTTCAAGTCACTTTCTGATTAAAAGAATAAAATCCCTACTTTTGTACGAAAAATAAAAGCAAAATCCTACATGTATACATCTTCTTAAGCTATGAAAGCTTGCTTATTTAGTTAATTAAGTACATAGTTGGTGTTACAAAATAAGAACTAACAAGAGGAAAAAAAAATAACAATAACAACATTTCATAATTAATATCATCCGCTTAGCACAGAATTAAAAAAAAATATTTAAAAATTAAAAAATAAAAATAATATAACAAAATACATAAATAAATCATCATCTTTAGAGTGCCTCCAAGTATAGTTTCAGTTTCGAATAGATCGGGGATGGGAATTCCACAGCTGAATCGCATGAACAGAACAAAGAACTGGCGCTTCGATACCAAAAATGTGTAGCGTATTGGGACAAGATCACAAGGTCTAACATGACGCGGAAAACTATTCCTATTATGAGATAAGACGGTTAGCGTGTTTGCATAACATCGTGAAACAGGGTTAAATTCCTCAGTTTAAAGAAATTCCCAAGACTAAGCCAATGGAATGAGCAGGGTTTTGACACGAATCATGCTTGCTTGCAAATGTGTATTTTTTTGGGGTAGTCCAAAGCATCCGAAGACCTCCATATACTCTAATTAAGAGTAAATCTTATGTGATTATTACAAGTACATAAGTGTTTTGTTAAATACTAAACCAACGTTTTTCTCGGAATCAGCATAATCAATGGGGGTATTGTTTAGTTATATAACAGAGAAGAGAAAAGTATCTATCAGCTTCGTTGATATAGCAAGGCATTTCGATTTCAATGAGTTTAAACAGAAGCAATTTGATCATGACCAGCAAATAATTCTATTTAAGTCATCGTTCACTTCACACGCTCAATTTTTGAAAAGTCCTAATGGAAAACCGTTCCGCACCTGAACGTCATCAGCATACATATCAATGGAGCACTGGAGTTCACACGAAGGAAGGTCATTGATGTACATGAAGAAAAATAATGGACTCAAATCTATCCTTGCGGAACACATCCTCCCCAAAAGAAGGAAGCCAGATACTACATTGCATCAACAATTCAATATAAAATTAAATTTTACTTATTTTACAAGAATTGAATTTGAATTGAATTTCACTTCACTTTAAAAAGACTTGACTTGTATGAAGAGACCAAATTAATAGAAGATGGAGAAAATCCAAACTGGCACTTAAGTTTGCTACTTCAAATGCCATGATCAACTATGTCGAAAGCCTAAGACGTGTCTATGAAGGAAAACAGTGTCAAGAATAGAATAAGGGAAAGGTCACTCCTTCTTCTGTGTATTTTATTCTTAGCCCGTCCCTGCATTGGAAAATAAGCGAAAATTCACAAAGTATCGATATCAAGTGTTACATATTTTTGCGACGACTTGTATAAACCTTAACTCGGGAAATACTTCGCACGCATTAAAGTATGTACTTTATTGAACGAAAGATTGCGAGATGGGTAAATGGAAAAGATAAGACATTGCGGAAGCAGAAGAAACGACGACAATGCCATTTTTAATTTTAACAATGACTCCATTACAGATCAAAATCGCTTAAGGCGTTTTTGAGAAAAGCGAAATATTTGAAAATTTAAAAAACTGTTATATGGATTAAAACTTAATGCAAAAGTTTAGTATTAGCTTAAATGTAAAATTTATTTTGAATTACTTTACCGGTTTTTGAGATATAGCCACTTTTCTTATGTTATTCGAGTTTTTTTTTGAAAATCTGACTATACCATATTCTTTCATTAACAACAAGCAAATTCAAAAGTCTGAGTATGCAGATTTGTTCTACACATTTCTTTGAAATTTCTTTAGCCGGAGATATTGTTGGTTTTCTAAAGAACCGTTAAGCGAGTCTTTTCGGAAAGAAACTTAGCGAGCCATCTTCTGACACTCAATGGAATTATTCAAGATATCAAAATTAATCAAAAACGCAGGAGCCGTTTTTGGGAAAAATGAGATTTTCTAAAATTCAAAAGCTGTTATAGAAATAAAAAGATAGGCAAAGGCTACAGTCCGCTTGGGCGAACTTTTGGATACCATATTCTTATCGCTCATAAAGTGGGATTGGCAAAAGTCATAGTATCTATGGGTGAATTGTTAAGAACTTACAAATTTACACTTAAGAATTAACATTTAAGAATTTACATTTTTTTCTTTACACAACATTTATATGATTTTATCGAAAAAATACAGTTTTTTGTAAATTAACTGAAAACTTTATAAATATAAAGAAATAATTCAAAGCGTCTTTATCTTCATACTTTGCGAGGAATGGGACTTTCATTTACAATGATTTCTTCAATAACACGTTTTTTTATAAATAGTGT
Organism: Portevinia maculata; assembly: GCA_949715645.1. Taxonomy (NCBI): domain Eukaryota; kingdom Metazoa; phylum Arthropoda; class Insecta; order Diptera; family Syrphidae; genus Portevinia; species Portevinia maculata. The sequence continues at coordinate 89,514,782 of OX454526.1, forward strand.
TCAAATTTTAAAAATGTTTACACATGAGCTTTAAGGGCCCTTAGAGAATATATATTTTCAATTTCAGATTCCTAAATCAAACTTGGACTTTTCGATAAAACTGTTTTTTTTTGTTAATTGTGGGCGGATTTTAAAAATCTTAACACACGAGTGTTTTGGGCCACTGGGCAGATCGACATTACTATCGATGCTGACACCAATATAGTAACTTGTAGGAGTCTACGGGCAATATGTTACAAACTATGTGTTAAAATTAATATAACCTTAGAATTAGGTATCCCGTGGTATCACAATGGTCCGACATAACGGTCTAAAAGAGCTCGGGCTTCGTGCCCAGGTAGCTATTTTACCTAACCTAACTTAGAATAGGGTATATAAATCAGCTATAGGCAAAGAAATAGCACATTGATGATGTTTTTTATAAAAAATTGTTTTATTTTTGACTTACGAAGTCAAACATTTTTATTTTTATTTATTTTTTTCAAATAATAAGGATTCATCAAGTAATTTTAAATTACAAGCTTAAAATTTGATTTTTTAAAATTATTTTAATTTGTGATGACGTTATTTCTTGTGGAAGAAGAAATAACACACATTCCTAGAATTGTAAAAAATACATGTTTTTAGCAATAAATTCTTACAATTTTAAATCATTTCAGTATTACCAAGTTAGTACTTTGTTGGCTGACCACGATTTTTCAAAGTGGCCTGGCACCTTTTTGGTAAACTTTCAATTATTTGTTGGCATCTGCTTTGTGGGATAGAATACCACGCTTCCTTGATACCGGCCTAAAGAGAGTTCGAATTTTTGAATTTTGTCTGCCCAATCTTAACCTTCATTCCATAGATGTTCTATCGGGTTAAGATCGGGACTTTGAGCTGACTTTGGTCAGTATATCGATTTGTTGGTCCGAAAGTCAATCTTTGACAATATTTGATGTTTGTTTGGGATCATTGTCATGCATGAATATCCAATTTACTTGTATTGACTCAAATGAATGGTTCCATGTCGTTCTTAAGAATATTGAGATACGAGAATTTATCCATTCTGCCATTAATTCTTACCAGTGAGCCCACTGCATGCTATGAAAATGATCCCCAGACCATCAGGTTTCCCCCTCCGTGTTTCACAGTCTTAAAAGTGTACCTGTGGTTGTATGCCTGGCACTTTAAGCGATGAAGAAATGTTTGCCCATGTCGACCAATGCGATTGACTTTGGTTTCGTCACTCCAAAGCACTCTCTTCCAAAACTGCACGTTTTTGTTTTAATGAGTCTTAGCAAAAGTAAAACGAGTTTTAATATTTTTCTTTGAAAGCACGTCCATACAGCTCAGCATCGTTGATTCTTTTTCTCACCAGCCTGCTTGAGATATCAACACCGAATTCTTCGTTAACTTCCGCCATAATGCTGCGAGATGACTTGAAAGGGTCACACTTGCATTTTCTAGCGATGGCTCTGTCAAATCGAATCGAATTTTTGCGAGGTGGAGGCTTACGAATTTTATTTTCTGTATTCATATCTCGATTTGCTCTCACTAAACCAATGGCATTATAAACCATTTTACGGGAAAATTCAATGTTTTGGCTATTTGGGAAGAATTTTTACCTTGTGTATGAAGATCGAAAATAAATTCCCTTTTTTCCGGATTACAATGCACTCCTCTGCCCATTTTATAAAAAAACACTTGTTTATCAAACTAAAAACAACACAAAATAAGCACTATCGCTAATTAGTTTCGATCGAAATAAAACTTAACGATAACAAAAAAAGTGCTATTTCTGTGTCCAGGAGTAAAAGAGTGAAGAATATAATAAGAAGGCAAATGCAAGAACCTTTCAAACATAACGGGACTATTGAGACTTTTTTGTTCACATCAATTAATGTAGACAACATGGCTCGCTAAGGAAACAAACTATCACAAACATTCGACATAACGGTAATTTAAATCGCGTGATCCATAGCTGTATATATATATTTTTGTAAAATTCCGTTTTTCGATTATTTTTACCTCAATTATATTTCAAATATGATAAAAATCGTTAAAGCTATTTTTAAAAAAACCGTGTTGAAAAAAAAAACATTTTTATGGTAGGTACCGTCATTTAAAATGAGGAAATAAAAGAAAATTGGCTGCCAGTTATAAGCCAACCTGCCCCAAATACTAGGTTTGAAGTAAATTCGAAGACACATTGCGGTTGAATTCACGGCTACAGACTTACGGACGAACCGACGGAGATTCGAGACACACTATTTTGGACTTCTCTTTAGCCGTAATATCATATCGCATACCCAATTGGAGTTAGATATTCCAGCAGGATTGCAATATTATTCTCTTAAGTACACTGAAGTATATGAGAAAGTTAAGCTGTGTAATTATTATGACTAGAATGTCAGCTCAATATGCCTCATCTTCAAAAAAGGCGATCCTATGTCTTACAAGAACTATCAAGGCATATCCCTTCTAAATGTCGCATATAAGATCCTATCCAACGAACTGTGTGAAAGTCTAAAGCCGTTCTGCAACACACTAAACGGAACGAACCCGTGGGGCTTCCGGCCAGGCAGATCGACTGTAGACCAAATCTTCACGCTTAGGTAAATCCTGGAAAAGACCAATGAATTTCAAGTCGAGACCCACATCGCAATCGCATCGCAAAGAGCTCTACTTGGCGATGGCCAAATTCCGGATCTCGGCAAAACTAAACCGAACCGAACCATTTCAACCCCGTACCGGATTCCGGCAAGGAGATGCGCTGCTGTGTGAATTCTTCAATCTTGTTGTGGAGCAGATATTACGTAGGGCAGGTGTCAATGCGGAAGGCACTATCTTCAACAGATAACCTCAGAACACATACTGTGAATGAATACCCGGCTCTGCATTGGTTGAGACGACGCCTTCTCCACAGAGAGCTGTTATCACTGGTGGAGTGTCGCAACTCTATCACCAAAGACGTGCTGAGTTTCATTAGGGAAGTCAGTCGCCTATTAGATTAAGTCAACCTTGTGACACAAAAGATCTTTTAGGTCGCAGTGTCGGCCCTTGGGCAAGGGTTAAAAAAAAAAAAAAAACTTCAACAGATCCGTCCAAATACTGGGATACGCGGATGATATCGACAGATCTCAGCGCTCCGTGTTAAAGGCTTTCACGGCGATTGAAGAGCAGGCAAAATTAGTTGGCCTTGAAGTCAGCGAGGACAAAAACGAAGTACTGCCAGTTCTGCTTTACTGCACCGAGTGCTTGACGATAAGCAGTAAGGGCGAGCTAATTTTGCGTTCTTTCCAAAGAAAAAAACTCCATCGGATATTTGGTCCTTTGTGCGAGGAGGGCGAATGGAGGAGAAGATATAATCACGAACTCTATGAGCTGTATCAAGATGTGAATGTAATCTTAAATTCGTCGACTACATTGGTTCAGCCACATCGAGCTAATGGACAATAATGCTCCTGCGAAAAGGATCTTCGACGCCCATCCCCCAGGTCCGAGACGACAAGAAAGAGCGAATCTCCGTTTTAAGGACCATTTAAGCAGCGTGCCCGGGATCGACGAGGATGGAAGGCTGCAGTGCCTGTTAAGTAAAGTAAGTAAGTAGTTATTTCATAACGAACTATGAATTAATAATTCGCGGACTGTAGCCTTTCCTTATGTTTTATTCAAGAATTAATATCTGATATGAAATAAATATTTTTCATTTTCTCTTTCGAACATTTAAATGAGATACATTGACTTTTTATTTCGATTTTTGAGAGACTTGCCGCTATGAATTGTGAATTGTAGTTTCCCTTAGTGCTTATGGGGAGTGTAATTTGTGTGCTACAACCTACAAAACATCGGCGGCAAAACAAGTGAATCCTAAGGGGTTACTCTATTTTAGACAAGGGGACAATTAATATTGTGGTGTGTTGGCCAGTGATGTGCTCTATTTTTAGTAGTCTGTGGGTCTGCGACGCAACGGAAATCGACTAAACTTTCCGGTTTCCCGTTATCAATTTATTCTTTCAATTTCACTGCTTGTAGTTCCATCTTCATGGGACGGTTCATGGCAATTTATTCTTGCGGATCCATATCTTCGCCCGAGAATTGGTTTGACGTATACGGCATTTTAACGTATTTGGGAAATCGAATCTAAGGGTTTATGGTTCAATCAAACAAAAATAAAATACATTCGCTGCGATTTATTTTTATTTATACCCAATATCTTTTAGACTACCGATTATTCGAATAAAAGTACAAGGGATATGAGTGGGATGTGCAAAATTAGGAAATGTTTAAGTTTTAAAGGTCTAGTTTCAATCAGGCTTAGGACGGAGTTGGTAATTGGTCATGGTGACTTATTTCTAGATCTAGAATAAGTGCTGGCATTATCGGCTTTCAGTTCCTTGGTAGGTTTCTCTGTCCAATTGCATTAGACACGCATCTTTCCCAAGCTAAAATTACCATCGATAGGATTTATGAATAACCGTTTAGCAGGAAAGTCGAATTTAAAATTGCTACTTTTTATAAATGGTTTTCCAATAAGAGCGCTACAAAAGAACAGAAATAAAACAAAAACGGTTTTGGATATCAATGAAATTCTTTATTCCTGTGAAAGTACGTTCGATGCCATTATGTATGGAACTCGATTTCTTTTGCATGGCCACCACGGGCACGCTTGCAGAAGTCCAGACGCTGAACCCAATTTTCGACGGTTTTCAAGCATAAATCGGCCGATACTGCTGCAATTTCACGTTCGATATTCGTACGAAGTTCATCAATCGTCGCTGGCTTGTTGGCATAGACCATATACTTAACGTAGCCCAACAGGAAATAGTCTAACAGCGTCAAATCGGAGGACATGTGGTTCCAACAGGATGGCGCCACAAGCCACACAGCGAATACCACAATCAATTTATTGGAAACCAAGTTTGGAAACCGTGTTATCTCACGAAATAGTTCAGTCGCTTGGCCGCCTCGGTCATGCGATTTGATGCCGTTAAACTATTTCCTGTGGGGCTACGTCAAGTCTATGGTCTACAAAACCGTTTTTGTTTTATTTAAAAAAACTTTTGTAGCGCGCTTATTGAAAAACCCTTTATAATGAGAGACAGAAATATTTTGCATTTGGTATTTGATACCATATCTATCTCTTTCAAAGAAATTTGTTATCCAGGAAACGTCAGTGCTTTGAGGGGCACCTTTGATGAGGAGGATGGTAATAAAGGATTATCGAGCTGAGTCTATCTAGCCTACTTTGCCACTCAGAAGGTGTCCATGATGAACTTAAGTGTTTGATGAGCTTGCGTGGGACGGAAGTGGATGCGGTTGACAATATTTTCTTAGACTTGTAGTTTGAGTTGTCCGCTGAAGTCGGTGCGGTTGAAGAGATAGTTTCTTTAGACTTGTAGATTGAGTTGTCCGCTGAAGAGGATGAGGTGGAAGTGAAAGTCAATCGAACTGATTCAATTAGTGACTTGTAGCATATACATATCGAAACTATTTCGCATGTTTAATTTACCACCTAAATGTTTAAACTAAACTGTCGATAAAATTGACCCGAAGTAAAAACCGGATATAGTATATCGAACACAGCTTTTGGACCAAATCACAATTTCAGTTTGATATCGAAATCACGTTCCATTCGTTGCCGTTAGAGACGGAAAGCTATTTAAACCATCGCGAGTTCTCCTGTCCTTCTTTTTACTTTTAACCCACACCACTCGGCTGAACGATCTTGTACAACGTGAGTAGCACAGAGTTTTTTTTTATTTTTGTTATGTTATTTGTTCAATTATAAGTAATAATTCCAGGAAGAAAATTGCTGCTGAAAATTATAAAAAAAAGGAAAGCAAAAATAAAGAAAACAAAGCTTTCTGCTGTAATAAACGTGTTGGCTATGCAGAAACCACGTCAAAGGAGAATGTAAAGACCATTTTTGTCTGCCCCTCGTAAGAATTATTGACTCAATAAAATTCTGCTAAGCAAAATTAATATCGAGTTGCCCTTTCCTCTAGGCATTTTGAACGACTTTAGCAGAGATTGCCCTAGAGCCCCGCTAAAGTCATCCTCATTTTAAAATCGAGTTGTTCAGCAAGTGCTTCGAAAATATTAGCGACATGCTGGGACTTCACAAGACCACATGCTTTAATCTCACCACAGCACTTTGAGAAAAGTCAAACGCTCGTCTTGGAGACTCTTCTGTAGAAAAATAGAGGAATCTTCGGAGGCAGCTAGGCTAAGAAAAATCCTCTCAACCAACCCAGGCATGCCTCGCTATTTAAAAAAGGCGGACGGCTCCTGGACCACTTCCAGCGAGGAATCGCTCAATCTACTACTGGATACACATTTCCCTGGTAGCTCCCACGTTACTAGCAATAAAAACCTATCTAGGTCAATTGCACGTACCACTAACATCAAAGGTCTGATTACTAAGGACAAACTGCTTTGGGCGATACACAGCTTCAAACCATACAAATCCGCGGGACCAGATGGCATAATACCAGCTGAAATTCAAAACACCTCGGATATCATCTCGCCTTTGCTTGAAGTAATCCTGAAAAGCTGCATAGAAATGGCTTACATTCCGCTGTTATGGAGAGAAGTAAAAGTAGTTTTCATACCCAAAGCCGGTAAATGTTCCCATGTTCATCCTATGGATCTCATACCCATAAGCCTATCGTCAGTCCTTCTAAAAACATTAGAAAGGCTGATTGATATCCATCTGCGTACTAACATTGATACAAGACTTCTGTCTACGGCTCAACATGCATATTGCAAAGGCAAATCTGTTGAAACAGCTTTACACACGTACGTTCAATCGAATACTCCCTTCACCATAAAGAGTACACTATGGTTGCATTCCTTGACATTGAGGGTGCTTTTAACAACGTCAATACATCCGCGATCGCAAATGCACTGTCAGATCTGAAGGTGGATGACTCGCTTGGTGAGCTTATTAATCTACTTCTCACAAGTCGGATTATAAACTCGAAACTGGGTATGACATCGGCCAGAAGATCTGTCAGTAGAGGTGCGCCACAAGGTGGAGACCTATCTCCTCTCCTTTCGAACTTAGTGGTGAATAAGCGGCTGATGTGCCTAGAAAAGGAGGGCTGCAGGGTGATTGCCTATGCAGATGACGTTGCAATTGCCGCCCCAGCGAAGCACCTCAACACCCTGAAAGAAATTCTCCAAAACGCTCTTAACAAGCTAACTACATGGGCAGATCGTTGTGGGTTGGGTGTTAACCCCCACAAAACCGAACTTGTTCTATTCACTAGGAAACATAAAATTCCACACATTGATCCCCCCTCTATCAGGGGCACACGTCTAGTCTTTTCGAACGAGGCAAAGTACTTGGGTCTCATTCTGGATAGAAAGTTTAGTTGGAAATCTAACATTCAAGAAAGAGTTCGTAAAGCTACAGCAGAACTCTTCTCCTGCAAAAAGCCATTGGTAATAAATGGGGGCTCCAACCCCGCATTACAAACCGGCTATACATCTCGGTAATAAGACCGATACTTATGTACGGGGTGGTTGTTTGGTGGACTGCCCTAGACAAAGCAATAAATCGCGATAAGCTTGGCAAAGTCCAACGAACAGCTTGTCTCTGCATGAGTGGTGCACTGCGCACTACCCCCTCTGCTGCAATGGACATTCTGTTTCACCTGACACCCCTGGACATCTTTAGCAAGCATGTGGCTGCTAGTGCGGCTATCCGCCTCAAAACAACGTTCCAATGGTCCGAGAATGAAATCGGCCACGCATCTATTCTGAAAAAATTTAGAATCCTCCCTAGTAACATAGACTACACCACCCCTCAGACCCTTTTTGACAAAAACTTCAAGGTCAAGATCCCTCCCAGAACATTCTGGGAAGGGCCACCCGTCGAAAATAAATCGATCCATTTTTATACTGATGGATCCAAAACCGACGAGGGGGTAGGAGGTGGTGTGTTCTCTTACAGGCTGAATCTCAGCCTCTGCTTTCGACTCCCTGATCACTGCAGTGTGTTCCAGGCAGAAATCTTGGCTATTAAAGAAGTCCTGTCGTGGCTGAAGAGTAATGTGTTATCCGTCACGGATATCTGGATCTTCTCAGATTTTTTTTTTTTTTTTTTTTTTTTTTTTTTTTTTTAAAAAAAAAGGAAATCCAAATCCCAGAGCACTCAGACTCGGTAACGGTCCATTGCACTACCAGGCAGAAATCCTCTTTCTATCTTCTCAGATAGTCAAGCTGCATTAAAATCCCTGGATTCTGAGTCCACAAACTCTATCGTAGTCCGTGACTGTTGATCATCTCTAGTGGAGATGGCGAAGCATTTCAACATCCACCTATGCTGGGTGCCAGGACATACAGACATTCCAGGGAACTGTAGGGCGGATGAACTCGCCAAAAAAGGAACCACACTACTCCTTCTACCTGATAAAGGTTCATTAGGCATCCCAATCGCTACATGAAAACTCATGTTTATGAGACAGACCATTGAGAATTGTAACCTTAGGTGGACAAGTGGCAACACTTGTCTAGCGACAAAGCAGATTTGGCCAAAGCTGGATCTGAAACGCTCTAAGTGTTTGATATCTCCAAATAGATCTCGCATTGGTGCTATAATTGGTGTGATCACCGGACACTGTCTCATAGGCAGACATGCAACAAGGCTTGGCGTCCACACAAATGACTTCTGCAGAAGCTGTATGGATGAGGAAGAGGAGGAGACAATTCTCCACCTTCTCTGCACGTGCCCTGCCCTCTCTCAAAGACGTAAACTCCACTTAGGATCCTTCTTCTACAATGATCTTAACGATCTCATTGACACTGGCATAAAAAGTCTATCAAGCTTCATCAAAAGCTCAAACTGGTTCAACGAGTAGGAGGATGATACATCCGTGTGGTATCACAATGGACCTGTCATTGGCCTAAGTGTGTCGGCCTCTGCCGACTGCCACTACAACCTAACCTAACCTAACCTAACCACAGCACTTCAAAAGTGATTAAAACAGACGCTCATCACTCAAAGCCATAACAAAAGAAATATAAATCAAACCCGGACTCAAACTAACTTATCATTTTGTTTTACAATTAAATAAGAATAAGTGATAAACTGCCATAGTGGCTTGTAAAATTAATGCTCCTCATATGTTTGCATACGCCTAAACTAAAAATTACATAGAAATCTTGGTTCAACGCCCTAGAAAAAGTAGTATTGATGAAATTATAACGAAAGTACCTACTTAATTCCTGAATCAACAGCGGAACTTTGTGCACAAATTTCGGCGCTTCAAATCAGCAGATCAAAACGTGAGTGCATTGCTTTTAACTACTTTTCTTTGGCTGTTTTATTTTATACATACTAACTGTTGCTTATTGTACATATAGTTTATACGATTCTTTTATAAAAACTTCCTACACATATCAATTTTCATATTTATGACCTTACTACACACACGATCATTATCATTACACCTAATCCATTTAACCTATATTTTTTTTATTATAATCTACATATTTTTGTTTTTTTTTTTCTAAAATTATCATTTATTAATCTGCATTTCAACTGGCTTATTATTCTATGCACCTATGTAGTATATTTAACTAAAGGATTTTATTTGAGTAATAACTACATAATCATACATTTTCTGTTTTTTTTCGACATGCATAAACATTATGTATGTATGTATGAGTATACGCTGTGCAACCGCAAGCGTGCCAATGCTGCTGCAAACAAGGAATTACCACCTATCCCTGACCCCACATGCTTACAGCCTTCATAAAAAAAAAATCTTCGGATTATTATAAAAGAAAGTGTTGATGGTTATAAGGACATTCTTTTCGCGATTGAAATCCTCAGTGGCAACACTGACACCTAAATTATTAAACTCATTTGTCAAATTAATGCAATGAACAACCGCCATGCATGGTTTGCCGAGCTCGGTACATTTATCTACTTTTCATGCCGTCTTTTCAAGTTTTCTTTGTGCCCTATAGAAGCCATGATAAACAGAATGAAAGGTAATGTTTTGCTTCCCTACTTACGTTTAAAATAATTTTATTTAATCTCAACTTAATAAAAATTTATTAAATATGACTGAAAACAGAATTAAAGTGCAGCCCTATGTTGCGACTACTAAGCCACTCTGGTTCTCACTTGCTTGGATCGTTACTTGGCATGCTTGCATATGCACAGCTAGGAACGTCGGATGGGATGGGTTCTTGATACGCAAGTGCCAGACACAACAAAAGAACTAAACTATGTTCATGCCAAGATTTTACCTTCGAACGCGGACGGACGCTACTTCATTATCAGAAAACAAACTAATAAAGCTCGCGGGCAACCAGATGGCATGTCGCCAGAGTACTTTTACCCCACCCCTTTGCAATTAAATGCACCATGTCAGCTTTTGTACTCGATCGTTTTGGAAGCTGACCCTATTTCAGCCCTTGAACGATTTATACCTTGTGACGACACCTGAAACTTCACCACACACCACCCCATTAACTGAAAAATCACAGCATTTTTATACGCTTAGATTCATTTATTGCCAGAAATATACGTTAATTATTGTATGATTTAATAGTTCAGTAACGAAATTAAAAATTAGGTTTTGTTTCTTCCTCGGTTCATCAACAAATTAATTATATATAAAGATAGGCAAAATCAAATTTATAGGAGAAAAAAAAAATAGATTTTGTTTGGCAATCATAAATTAACGTATCCAATGTATGAAGGCAAGTACCCACATAAGAAAATGAACAAAAAAAAACTCACCCTTATCCGTCTGGAGATTGTGCACAATATCCCACGTGGTTCTGTATCTGTAAGGTTATATCCAATCCACTAACGCTTAATTTATAAGCCAAACTCACTATCACAAGTAGGTATTCTAATTTAGGTATATTATTTTGTAATTTTAAGTTCAGATAAGTTAATTGAATAGAAAATTTTAGGAAAATGAAACTTTAGGCAATTATAATACTAAGCGAAAGATCAATCACGTTTTACTCTACGCACTTTATATATTGAATTTTTGTGGGTATATATATATTTTTTTTTTGTTGTTGACATAGGATGCCAAATTCACACTCACGATATTTGCTGATATCAATTGGACCGTAATTGGTCTATGAGTAGGAGTGCGGGCGAGGTGGGTAGTCTCCAAAAGGGTGTCGAGGGACTTTTGTACTGGTCGTCTGCGGTGGCTCTCTGTGGAGTTGCGCGGTTAATTTTATTCATACATAGATTGTGGGCAAAATCTATTTTTGGTATTACGGTGATCTTTCGTTTACCAAATCCTCTTCCTGCCGAATATGGATGATTGGGATTTAGGGCGTGGAAACCAAAATGTGATTTCACGAAATAAATTCTCAATGACTTGAATACCTAGGGTATATATATTTTTTTTTCTAAGTTTTAGATATTTTGGCGATAATTAGAGAGATATTTACCTTATGTCAAAATTGAATTAATCCTAAGACTATGGTTTTAAAAAAACAATTATTGTCTTTTCGCGGTGGACTATGATGTGACAACCAGAATTTGGACTCGGTTTCAAATATTTCACCGGGAGATGTGCCTCCTCTAAAAGTCAACCAGGAAAAGAAAGGGAACGCTCGGAAATGTAACCATGGAGTATTGGCTGGATGTCTGCCTGTGCATACATAGAGAAAAAAAAAACCGGTTCCGGTTTCCACCATGGCAACCAATTTCGACAAGCTAGTTCGAATTCCGTACAAGGTACAGGGTGGACAAACAAAAATGTATATTTGCACGCTAATTCCACATCCGTAACACCTATTTGGAAACAAAGATTAATGTGACAATTGTGGTTCGCTAAAATAAAGATATGAATGTTAAATTCCATAAACTTTACGTCTCCACTAAATGAATTAGAATGTAATAATTTGCACAAGGATATGAAAAGGTAAAGCAAAAAGGACTAACAAATGTAGGAAACCCAATTTCATGTATATAATTATTTAACTAGTAATGATGAAATCTCTATACCCTCCAGTTGCATTTCGAAATTTAAATTGAAATTCAAATTTTTCTTTATTCATAATGTTTAAAATAAGTTTACAATTTTACAAAAAAATTTCATGCAGTTAAAATATGTAGAATAGTTAGTGACATCTTTATTTAAGACAATTGAGATGATGCCACATTTGAATAGTTTTAACTTTGTGTGTGGTGTATATTGGACGAACATAGAGTTAAAAAAAAGAAAATATGAAGTGGCAGAGAGAAAATAAAAGGATGTATGCAAATAATATTATAAATGGCGGAAATAAATACATAAATACAAGTACAGTTAAGCAAGTGAGCACATTATTTTTTTATATATTGATGGGCAGAAAATGGATGGAAGAATCCACGATTTTATTATTTTTGTAAACGCTCATAAATTTCTTATTGATCGAATTTCCAAGTGTGTGTTAAACAGTTTGCATGAAACAATGGAGTAAAAGTTTTAGTAACTTCTAGTGCGAAAAGCAGGAACATTTACAACAAAGTGTGAATGGCTGCGTAAGTCAGAAAGGTCTGAAGGTCTATTTCAGCCCCTCACGAAATAGACCTTCAGAAATTTAAAATAGAATAAATGCCGCCACGGAAGAATTTTCAAAGACCTATACAGTTCCATTGCGTGAGCTGAATGGTGAAAACTTTTCGTATTGCAGATTTTTGGGCGACAGTTATTATTAATACGATAAAGACAACGAGTAGAGGAGAGTAGATATTTTTTTAAGGAAGAAATGTGACTCGACCAGTTCAAATTTTGATCCATGGTAACACCAAGATACCTAAAATTATCTACACTTTCAATTTTGAAGGTACTAATAATGCAGTCAGCATTTTTATTATAAGTTTTATTACTGTATTGGTTGTATAATAAGTCGTGACTCGCACAGTCATGGGAATGAAATATTATATCAGAGTCGGGGTTCTCCTGCCCAGTTAGACTGAAATACATTAACTTAGTTTTGCTACTAACAATAAGTCTGCGACTGGCAAACCAGCATCTTAGTAAAAATACATCATGGTTTATGTTAGCGATTAAATCCAATGGACTGACTGAACAATATGCAATTCCATGGTCATCGGCGAAAGCTTTAGTTTTATCCAAGAATGGAACTGAAAATAAGCAATTTATATAAATCAAAAATAAAATTGGACCAAGTACAGAACCTTGGGGCACCCCCAAATTATTTATTTTGGAACTGCTTATTTATTATACCAATTTTAACACATTGAATTCTATCTTCAAGAAAAGACTCAAACCAATTGCGTATGAATCCTCAAAAACCGGCCTTATATAATTTATCTAAAAGAATTTTGTAGTTAGCGATGTCAAACGCCTTAGTTATATCCACAAAAATTTCAGCGCAAAAGTAGTTGTCATTTAAGCCTTCGTATAAAATGGAGCAAAAGTCCAAAAGAGCATCCTTAGTTGAAAGGCCAGACCTGAGTCCAAACTGCATATGACTAAAAAAAGCTATATGATTAAGATAGGCTAATATTCTTGTCTTAACTACGTTTTCTTTCGAAATTTAATCCAATAAAGAAATTGGTCTATAATTTGTATGTCATGTATGTTAATGGGAAAAATCCCCGATGAAATTCTAAAATTAAAAATATAACACAAAATATCCACCATATTGTTTCCAATGCTCTTTAGAACCAAATTCGAAATTTCATCAATTCCATGCGAATTGGAATAAGGGAGAGAATTAATAATTTTAAGCAAATCAAATCCCGAGATAGACTCAAAAACGACGCTGTTTCTATTATCGTTGCCTTGGTTACAAGGTTTAGTGGAACAGTTACAAGAAGTAAGCGAACTACCTGAGAAAGAAGATTGACCAAAGGAAGCAAAGCAATAACTGAACTCGTTGTCTATATTTAAAGGATTTAAATTTACAATACTGCCGGAATTAAGCACGATGGGATCTGTTTCGACTAACATTACTATTAAAGACTTGCCACTGTTGCTTTGGGAGTCTTAAGCCGTTGTATTTTGGAATGATAATAGATTTTCCGAGCGTTTTTAACTTCCGTATTTACATTTTTGCAAAGTTTATCAAAACGACTTTTTAAATTATAATTCAATTTGTGTTTCCAACATTTTTTTCTTAGTTTGTGTTTTAAATAAATTTTTTGATAAGGGTACGAGTTGTCCAAGGTTTAGGGCGATACTCCGATTGTTAAGAACTGTACTCATAAACATAATGCTCGTGATGACACCAAAGGAAATACCTAAATGTAAATATAAATAAACCACAACGTAATCCCCGCCGTGCGTAACGAGTTCTGCAATTTTTCGATAGGTCACGAGTCCCGCCCTATTGTGTGTCGCATACGTTTTCATTGATGAAACTATTTGACAACCTGCGCTAGATTCGTTCACGACACACATAATCACTGCATTGCAAAACTAATGACAGTTTAATAGACAGTTCCAAATATCTTGGTGGTAATAACTTCTTCTACAGCTGAATTTAAGCCATCCGATTGGTAATTTTAACTATGAAAGTGGAATTTGAATTCAATTCGCATTTTGCTTTCATAGCCAACAGTTGTGGTAATCATATTAAAAGTAAGTGCTGTGCTTTGTAAAATTAATGCGTTACAAATGGATATCAGAAATATTTTTAAGATATGTATGTTAAGTCAAATTATCTTCCTTACTAATATATATGAGTAACTAACACGATAGTAAAAATAGATATTAATTGTTCAAAAACGGCTATTAACATTATACACAGAAAAAGTTTTTGAAACAGATGGACAGATTTAATTTCGTATTTAGATATTTTGGGCTAATATCTTGGGACTTTTTTTTTAATGTTCATCATTTTAAATAAGGGTTCCATCCAATGCTTTATAAAACACACATTTTCTCCAATACGGCGCTAACGATTTTGGTGAGTACTCACTTCTTCCAAAAGCGTCGAATACAAGTACTTCAAAAAATCGCTAATATCTTAGGAACGTGTTAAGTGTATGAAATATGAAATATTTTTTTTTTGTAATACCCATTTATGTTTTCCAATTTAAAAAAAATGCACTTACCTTCTTATTTTCTAAAGTATTTGTTTATAATGTAATCTCAATCCGCATATAAAACATAGGGACGGGCTACAGTCCGCTTGGGCGAACTGTTGGATACCCTATTCTTATTCCTATCCCTCATAAGTGGGCGTGACAAAAGTCTAAGTATGGTTGAATTGTTAAGAACGCTCTACATATTTTGTTATATAACATTTAAAGGATTTTATCAAAAAAAAAACGAAGCGTTTGTAAAAAAAACGCTCCCTAGCTCAAACTTTGGTTTTCCAATTAAATTATTTTATTTAATTGTGGGCGCGTCAGTAAGCGGATTTAAAAAAAAATTAACACATGAGCATAAAGGGCCCCTAAAGAGTATATACGAGTATTATAAATTTCAACTTTGGATTTTCAAAAAAAGTGTTTTTTAAAATTGTGGGCGTGTCAGTAGGCGGAGTTTGAAAATATTTACACATGAGCTTAAAGGGCCCCTAGAGAGTATATATTATAAATTTCAGCTCCCTAGCTCAAATTTTTTTTTTCAATAAAATTGTTTTATTTTTTTGTGGGCGTGTCATGGGCGGATTTTGAAAATTTTATCTCCCGAGCAGTTTTAGGAGTCATAGATCATATATAAAAAATTTCAGCTTTTTGAGTTTCTGGGCTCTGTGGGCGGATCTCAAAAATTCGTAAACTTGATTATTTCGGGACCTTAGAGAGTAGAGTATATGGTTAAAATTTCAGCTCTCTAGACCCAGTTTAAAGGCCTAATTTTTGCCGACGGACGGACGGACTGACATGGCTAGATCGACATTACTATCGATGCTGATCATAAATATAGTAACTTTAAGGGGTCTACGGGCAATATTAAGGTATGTTACAAACTATGCGTCAAAATTAATATACCCTTAGAATAGGTTATAAACATCCCAACAATGTTAAGCCATGTCAATCCAATCAGCGGTAGAGTTGCAGTTTCGCTGTGTTACAGTGACATCGGCAATGTCATAAAGTACAGTAGTTTTCTCTTATTTCCCAATTTTTTCTCTGGTTTTTCAACATTTTGACCAATATATGTCTCTCAATTCTGTAAAACGTGAACTTGGATTCTAGGATGTGTGAAATTCAATTTTTTAATGTGTGCGTGCATAAATCGACGGACAGAAAAGTAGAAGTAAATCTACTTTATTCCGCGACGTTCCTAGATCCGTTTGTATTGGGCCACCTAAATGGAGAATAGAAGAGAGGCGAATGCGCGTCTACCCATCTAAGCAAGTGTAGCCTCTATGTTTCATGACTCAACCATTATCGGTTCGGGTTCTGCGTTACTGAATCAGTCAGTAAGTCCGGACAAACGCTTTTTGGTTCCTTTTGTTCCCTCAAATTTCACGACTGAAACATAAAAAGAGAGTGTTTTTTTAAGATGCAAAAAACTTCTGATAGGTCAAACTAGCTGTCATACTAATAAAGTGTGTTTGACTTTTTTCAGTATACTTTGGCAAATCACCATAGAAAGACATACACCAAAGCAAAATTCGCGCTCTGTTCGCCAAACTTATAGAGCACTTCGTCAAGTTTACGGACGCAAAATAAAACGGCATTTTTCCATATTGAGTGCTTTGCAAGAGAACCAGGGAAAAAATAGTGGTCCTTTTTGAATTATTCTTCCCGATTTATTTTCTCAACATCATAAGCAAACAGTAAGCATCATCAAATGATACTCGTATATTACTGCACAAGTTTTTGATAAAATGGACAACGTAGCTTAGAAAATGTTTGTGCTTATTCAGTTGAACCGAAGTGTATAAGGTTATAGTTAACTTTAGAGCATCCGCATAAGGAAAAATAAATAAGAATAAGTATCCTGTTAATTTTAAGTTAGATTAAATCATTTTTGTCTAGTATGTAAGTAGATATCTAATAATAATTATAAAATGAATTTCAAAGTAAAAAAAAAGTCAAAACTCTTGAGACTCCATTACATCCCGAAAATATCACCGTTTGGTGTGGTTTACATGCCGAAGGCGTCATCGGCCCATTTGTTTTTAAATCCGGCAATGATTCGTGATTTTTTTATTCCTCATGTCATTGGAAATCATTTGGAGGAGAAATGTTTCCAACAAGACGGCGCAACATGCCATACAGCGCGTGCAACCATGACTTTGTCGAATCATCTCAAGAAATGGGCCTGTGAGTTGGCAATGTCGTTCGTGTGATTTGGCACCTTAGGACTACTTTTTGTGGGGGTACGTTAAATCTCTGGCCTCTGAGAAACCAGAAACGATTGATCACTTAAAAGCCAACTTTCGACGCATAATTGACGAAATAAGACCTGGTATGCTCGAAAAAGTCTATGCTGCCGTCATCAAGTGCCGAATACCAGGGGCATCGATGCCAAGAAGCCATCAGAAGCGCCGCAACTGATGTGTTCGGTTTAAGCAGGCCACCACCACGAAACCACTGGTTTGACGAGGAGTGCCGACAAGTGCATGCAGCAAAACAAAGCGCTTAGGAAGCGGCACTGCATAGAAGGACGAGAGCAGCTCGTCAGCTCTACGAGCAAAAGAGGAGGGAAGAATATCGGTTTCTCCGGAAAAAAAAGAAAGAGCATGAGAAGCGCGCGATCGAGGAAATAAAGAGGTGCTACTCCAGGAATAATGTTCGGAAGTTTTACCAAAAGATAAAAAGGACGTGTCACGGAAACAAAACCCGAACAGAAACCTGTAGGGACGAACAAGGAAATCTTGTAGTAGAGTCACAGTCGGTGCTGAGGACATGGAAAAATCGTTTCGGAGAAGACAACACAAATTATGCTGTCAGGCAGAACAAACCATTCAGCCTGGCGAAGAAAGCAACATTTTTAGTCCACCTGACCACAACGAAGTGAGGATAGCGATATCCAAGCTTAAGTCTAACAAAGCTGCTGGACCAGACGGTTTAAATGCCGAGCTTTTTAAGGCAGCGGGAGATGACCTGGCGGAGAGCATACACCAACTCGTTTCCAAGATTTGGTCAGAAGAAAGTATTCCTGATGAATGGAACCTCAGCATCGTTTGCCCGATCCACAAGAAAGGAGACACTCTAAACTGCGCCAATTATAGAGGCATCAGTCTCCTGAATACTGCCTATAAGATCATGTCTGCTGTACTGTGTGAACGCCTGAAACCATTCGTCAACGACCTGATTGGTCTCTACCAGTGCGGTTTTAGGTCCGGTAAGTCCACGGCTGATCAGATATTCACACTACGGCAGACCGTGAAGAAAACCCGAAAAGTCTAAATCGATACCCATCATCTTTTTATCGATTTTAAGGTCGCATATGACAGCATCTATAGAGACGAGCTATACAGAGCCATGTCTAGTTTTGGCATCCCTGCCAAACTTGTCAGATTGTGCAGAATGACGATGGAGAACGCCCGCTGCTCCATAAAGGTCGGAAACAATCTCACCGAGACCTTTGATGTCGAAAAAGGATTTAGACAAGGTGATGCGCTGTCATGTGACTTCTACAACATCATACTTGAGAAAATTGTGCGAAACTCGCAACCCAACACTAGAGGCACAATTCTTCAAAAGTCTGTGCAACTACTTGCATATGCTGACGACATTGACATAATTGGCAGAACACAGCGAGCTGGTGCGTTTGCAGGTATTAGCATAGAAGCGGCAAAAATGGGTTTAGTGGTGAATGAGGGCAAAAAAAATATATGCTGTCAACAAGAAGGGACACACAAAATCGACGAATCGGACAGAACGTCACGATAGACAGCTATAATTTTGAGGTAGTTAGGGACTTTGTCTACCTCGGCTCCGCTATTAATTCTGATAATGACATCACAGCTGAAATCAAACGACGAATTACACTTGCCAACCGCTGTTTCTTTGGCCTAAGACGGCAATTGATTAGTAAGGCCTAGTCAAGAAAAACTAAGGAGACTCTATATAAGACCCTTATCATCCCAGTCCTGCTCTACGGCGCAGAAGCGTGGACATTAGCAAAAGCGGATGAAGATCTTCTTGGTCTTTTCGAACGCAAAATTCTTCGAGTGATTTTCGGTCCCGTTTGCGTTGACGGGCTTTGGAGGAGGAGATTTAACAGCGAACTCTACGAGCTGTATACCGACATCGACCTGGTCAAAAAAGTACGTATCAGTCGACTAAGATGGACACCAACGCTCCAGCCCGAAGAGTCTTCGATTCCAACCCGGAGGGACAACGCAGTAGAGGAAGACCTCGCCTTAGGTCGCGCGCAAGTAGAAGGCGACCTCAACCAACTTGGAGTGCGCAACTGGAGGCAGTTAGCCAAAGATCGTGCTAACTGGAAAGGCGTATTGGTTGAGGCCCAGGTCCACCCCGGACTGTAGCGATACCTAAGTAAGTAAGTATGCTCGAAAAAGTGGTGCAAAATTGGACCGACAGGATGGCGTTCATAAGGCGCAGTCGCGGAGACCATATGCCAGAAACGATTTTTATACATTCAATGTCATGAAATTTGTAAGCTCATAAAGCCAAAATTTGGTCATTCCATTAAATTTATTGTGTTTTATTTTTAAAAAAAAGTTGTATGCCTCTATAAAAAAAACACTCTATACAATGCGACCACGGAAAGTACACGGGCCAATTAGAACAGTAATTAAGACTTTATTGCGTCAAATTACTGAACTACTGAAAAGTTACTATTTGATAAAAATGTTAATGATTTTACTCTGGCGACCGGGGTGTGAAAAAAATGGCTTTCTCAAGTAAAACTTCAGCTAGAAAACCATTGACTTTGATTGCCAAAGAAAATTTTTGTGGTACGAGTATTATTTTATATTGGAGCAGTTCATCAGCTGTTATTTGTATTTTATTTTATTTTGTCGGGGTGTGTGAGACTTTCTGCACTGGAGCACTCAGACTCAATACTGGTCCATTGTACTACCAGGCAGACACATCACATTTTACTGTGGGAATTTACTCGTTTTTCTAAGAAAAACGAGAAGGCGCTTTAATGATAAGGAGCTTAGGTTTACAGCACTCACCATATCCGCACCATGTTATTTGTATGGAACAGCTTCAAGTATGATTCGCGCTGCATTTGCGTTTCAGTTTTACTTTCACAACTTTATTCTTTCATCCAAGTTGTACGAAATTGTGAGTACTTGCTCTTGCACATAGAATTTGAAAAGTTTGAAAACTAAATGAATTGTGATAAAAACATAGGGATGGGCTACAGTCCGCTTGGGCGAACTGTTGAATACCCTATTCTTATTCCTATCCCTCATAAGTGGGCGTGACAAAAGTCTAAATATAATTGAAATGTTAAGAACGCTTTACATATGCCGTTATATAACATTTAAAGGATTTAATCGAAAAAAAACGAAGCATTGGTGAAAAATACACTCCCTAGCTCAAACTTTGGTTTTTCAATAAAATTGTTTTATTTAATTGTGGGCGTGTCAGTAGGCGGATTAAAAAAATATTTAAACTTTAGCATAAAGGGGCCCTGGAGAGTATTTGTTATAAATTCCAGGTCCCTAGCTCAAACTTTGGTTTTTCAGTAAAATTGTTTTATAGAATTGTGGGCGTGTCAGTAGGCGGATTAGAAAAATATTTAAACATTAGCATAAAGGGGCCCTGGAGAGTATTTGTTATAAATTCTCCCTAGCTCAAACTTTGGTTTTTCAATAAAATTGTTTTATTTAATTGTGGGCGTGTCAGTAGGCGGATTAAACAAATATTTGAACATTAGAATAAAGGGCCGCTAGAGAGATGTTATAAATTCCAGCTCCCTAGCTCAAACTCTGGTTTTTCAATAAAATTGTTTTATTTAATTGTGGGCGTGTTAGTGTGCGGATTTTAGAAATTTTATCTCCGAGCAGTTTTAGGAGTCAAAGATCATATATAAAAAAAAAATCAGCTTTCTAGCTAAAATTCGATTTTTTACAAAAAAAATTTTTTTTTGAGTTTGTGGGCGTGTCTGTGGGCAGATTTCAAAAATTCGTAAACTTGATTATTTCGGAACCCTAGAGAGTATATGGTTAAAATTTCAGCTCTCTAGGCCCAGTTTAAAGGCCTAATTTTTGCCGACGGACGGACGGACATGTCTAGATCGACATTACTATCGATGCTGATCATAAATATAGTAACTTTTAGGGGTCTACGGGCAATATTAAGGTATGTTACAAACTATGCGTCAAAATTAATATACCCTTAGAATAAATAGGGTATAAAAATGAAATTTTCGTACGACCCAGTCGTGCATATTTTTAAGTTCTTCTTTTCTCTTACGGCGGAGGTTACGATCAGAATTGAAGACATCGTAACCCTCCCACTTTATGGCATCCCTACTGGTCATCCTGTTAGGTTTGCCAGTTCGACCTCAATAAACATCTTTCTGGTCTTGGACCACTTCTTTACTGAGGCCAATCAAATGCTGGTATTATTGCATTTGTATGAAGAAATGAAAAGTTTAAATAAAAAAATTAGTAAGTTAAACAACGGTTTTCTATTTTTAAAGGAACCACTAGTCATAACGGTTAAAGGTTCGAGAAAGTATCATTGGAAGCGATGACAGCCATGACAAAGCTGCAAGGACACTTTTTTTACTTTTAAATTATTTTTTTATTGATTATTAAATATCACTTACATAATAGACAAAAATGATAAAATCTAACTCAAATTTAGAGGGATACTTATTATAGATTATTTGCACTTTTTTTACCAAAAGAAAAGGAAATCCAAATCCCAGAGCACTCAGACTCGGTAACGGTCCATTGTACTACCAGGCAGAAATCCTCCTTTTTGGTGTAGAGGCTGGAGAATGGGTGGCGTATGTTATTGTTCCCCATGGTTATTGAACCTGCACCGCACGGCCACGGGTCACAATCTAACACTCTATCCTTTACACCGTCAGCACCCTATTTGCCCTTATGTGGACGATCTAAATTTAACTATGATCTTATAATATTGCCTTTCCACCTCAAAACTTCTTTACGAACTGATCTTACATTATGTTATCATCGAGAAGATTTTTAAAAACTCGGTATCATTATTAAAATTAAAAAAAAAAACTGCAGGGGCATAATCATCTTCACCGGACAACCATCAGGTTGTCCACCAGTGCATGTAAGCATAGCTGCCCCTATTGATTCTTCTACGTTAACATCTAAACAAGGTTGCGCTGTCGAAGGTAATCACAAAATTACAACGAAGGATGCCTGCCACGAAAATGATTTAGACCGTTATGTTGGGCGCGTTACCCAGCTATCAGTAGAAACGAAGAAGAACTTATTTAAAAAATTCCTGGCTTCCGCCAATAAATTACAATATTAAAACTCATGCATGATATTTGAAAAGAAAAATCTTGTTTGTTTTTTGCAATAAAGGGATTTTAATGCCCCTTACAATGTGTACCTGTACATGTTTAAAGTCGCATAGTGTGGGCATTTAGGAAATGGGAATGAGGATGACAGAGGAGAAACCGATGCACGTTGGTTTTAAATGTTTGTATATAATAATGAGTAGGAAAAACAGAGCGGTGAGTATTCCACATGCATGTTGAACGTCTAACCAAAGATCCTTTGTATTTCACTGTACGTCCGAAAAAAAGGGCTTGATTGTGAACTGATGTGCATTCATGGCATGACAGGCATTGCGGTTGAGATGTTTTAAGGAAAGACAATATGCACCGTGGTTAGTATATTTCAAGCGAGTAAATGCGCTCTTTGCAAGCAATGTCTACTGTTTCTTCATGCCACCGTTAGAGGACTTTTGGGATCATTTATCAACAGGCCGCTTACGAAATTCAAGGATATACACCAAGTCAGCCGAAAATGTGTTACCACCAAACTCCACATAACGCCAACAACTGCTGCAAAGAATTTCCTCCAAAATGTGCCTGCGGACACTGGTCACCAAAAGGCAATTGAAGAAAACAAACATATATTTTCATCGATTATTTCCTGCATAGTATTTTGCGCGGTGCAGGGAAATAACTTCACGGGCAATAACTTCACATGGGCAATAACTTCACCTCGAGTGGGCAATAACTTCACCTTTTTTTTGTGAAGTTATTGCCCACTGATGGTGAGCAATAACGTCACCGTAAATTTTGTGAAGTTATTTCCCACCTATAATTTGAGAATTTGTCTATTATAACTAAAGACCCTTGCACCCACTCCAAATCGAACAGTGACCCCAAGCAGGGGAGTTGCAGGGGAGTTGCAGGGGGCAGCATGCCCCCCATATGCATTGCACTGTTTATTGGATTATTTTCGAAATCGCAAGTAGATTCCATAAACAGTTCAATACCTTTTGGGGGCCATGCTGCCCCCCTGCAACCCCCCTGCTTGGGGTCACTGTTTGATTGGAGTAGGTGCGAGGTACGGTTTTTTATTTTATCATAAAATGTTAAGAGAATTTATTTCCCACAAAAAAGATATTGCTCACCTATTGTGGGCAATAACTTCACAAAAAAAAAGTGAAGTTATTGCCCACTCGAGGTGAAGTTATTGCCCATGTGAAATTATTGCCCGTGAAGTTATTTCCCTGCACCATTTTGTGCCACATATAATATGCCTCTTAGGTGAAAAGAAGCGGATGAAGGAGTTTTATTAGATATATGAAGTTAACGAATCGGAAATGGTGATACAAAATCAAAGACCCGTCTCGAAAAGTGTCGGCGCAATGCAGTTTACACATCGCCAAAAATACAAAACGAATTGATTGGTCTATGTGGCGAAGTTATAAGAGGAAATATAAACAGCAAACATGGCTGGTAAGGAAGAGCTATCAATAATTGGCTTCTGGTTCTACGACGAAAGCAAAGTAAAAATGCTTGAAAAATGATGCTGAAGCAATTGACAATTTTTTGATAAGCTATATTCGTTCACCAAACTATTGCGTAAGATTCGCTGGCCGTGTACAAGCGATTTTAAGGAAGAAATATTTTCAAGCATTATTTTTTCATTGCTCAAATCACAAAGTCAATCTTGTGGCAAATGATGCTAACAATGAACTGGAATTCAGAAATACGATTGCCGCTCCAAGATGGTCGGAGAAATATAAATCAATTCGAAAATTCTCTCAAAAATGTGTAGAGCTTGTGAAAGCACTTGCAAAATTATGTAAAGATAGTAATTATGGCACACGTAAATCTGCATAGCAGCTGCAGTCAGCACTTATGACACCATTATTCATCGTTGCCTTGAATACTCGTACAATATCAACATACTCGGCAGTATTGAAACCATTTGTAAACGCCTTACAAGCAAAGTCCATGGATTTAATTGCGATGAGAGAACACATTATACAAATCCTCGATGTACTCGAAAAAGATCTTAACTGGAATTGCATATAGAAATTACTGTTCCACTTCTTGCGCAAAGGCAAACACGTAGGAGCAATCCTTCATCAGACAATGACAATGAATACTGGGGACGTTCATTAGTTATACCATATCTTGATTCGCTTACTTTATCCTTAAACATCCTATTTCCACAAGAAACTACCCTACTGTTCACATTAGCAAAACTGCACCCTTTATACATGACCAAAAGTAGTACTAAAGCCCTAAACAAAAACGCCAAAGTATTTGAAAAATGCTATCAGTTAGATAATATCACCGGCGAATTATTGGACCTTTGGTATAGTTTGTGGATAAAAAAGAATTCGACTGAAGGTCAATTAAGAAATATTGAAGTCGTTGAGCTATTTAATGACATAAGAAAAGCTCTCTCGATTTTAAGCACTATTTACTGCACTACAGCGACCGTAGAACGATCCTTAGTACGCTTCGAAAAGTGAAGACCAGGCTTACGAGTACTCTCGGAGAGGAGAGGCTAACTGCCTGTACATTGAAATTTGTGAAAGAAAATTGTGAGACAACGGTGAAAGAATAGACAACTTTACGGCAAATCCAAGGCGCAGGCGGCCCTAGACGTGCTAGGCCTAAGCGATACCAATAACTAAGAACCCTGTGGAGAAAGCGATGACACTGCGGAACATTTGCGGGTGGCAACTGTGCAGTAGTAGTGTATTTGCTTAGTGATTGGAAGGTCGTGTGGTCAATTCCGGTCAAATCCATTTCTTTATTTCGAATATATTTAAACTTGATCTAAGCAACTTAGACAAGAACCGTGGAGAAAAACCATACGACTGCACCAAAACACTCCTTTCCTATCTATCTATTTTTTCTAAAGCAAGTGGCACCGAAAAGCATGAAATGAAATATGCCCTTGCTTGTGCTACTTGCTGTTCACAAATGCTTGCGCTGTGTTAACAGCACAATAAGAGTACTGTAGGCTGTAATATTTACGGTAAAACGGCTTTAGCGTAAACATATTATAAAAACATAGGGACGGGCTACAGTCCGCTTGGGCGAACTGTTGGATACCCTATTCTTATTCCTATCCCTCATAAGTGGGCGTGACAAAAGTCTAAGTATGGTTGAATTGTTAAGAACTCTCTACATATTTTGTTATATAAAATTTAATTTTATAATTTTTTTTTTTAATTGTGGGCGTGTCAGTAGACGGATTTAAAAAAAAATTAACACATGAGCATAAAGGGCCCCTAGAGAGTATATACTATAAATTTCAGCTCCCTAGCTCACTTTGAATTTTCAAAAAAAAAAAAAAAAAAAAATTGTGGGCGTGCCAGTGGGCGGATTTCGAAAATATTTACACATGAGCATAAAGGGCCCATAGAGAGTATATATTATAAATTTCAGCTCCCAAGCTCAAACTTTGAATTTTCAAAACAAAAAAAAATTTAATTGTGGGCGTGTCAGTGTGCGGATTTTGAAAATATTTACACATGAGCATAAAGGGCCCATAGAGAGTATATATTATAAATTTCAGCTCCCTAGCACAAACTTTGGATTTTCAAAAAAATTGTTTTATTTATTTGTGGGCGTTTCAGTGGGCGGATTTTGAAAAAAAATTATCCCGAGCAGTTTTAGGAGTCATAGATCATATATAAAAAATGTCAGCTTTCTAGCTCAAAATTCGATTTTTTCCAAAATTTTGTTTTTTTTTTGAGTTTGTGGGCGTGTCTGTGGGCGGATTTCAAAAATTCGTAAACTTGATTATTTCGGGACCCTAGAGAGTATATGGTTAAAATTTCAGCTCTCTAGGTCCGGTTTAAAGGCCTAATTTTTGCCGACGGACGGACGGACGGACGGACATGGCTAGATCGACATTACTATCGATGCTGATCATAAATATAGTAACTTTTAGGGGTCTACGGGCAATATTAAGGTATGTTACAAACTATTCGTCAACATTAATATACCCCTAGAATAGGGTACAAAAAAGAAATTTTCTCTGTGATTGACCTGGTTTTTCTCGTATCAGGTGGCAGGAATTTGGTGCTGAGCTGCTGAGTGCTGTAAACCAAAGCTCCTTATCATTACAGCGCCTACTCGTCTTTCTGAGGAAAACGACTAAATTTATACAGTAAAAGAAATGTGTCTTCTTGGTAGTGCAATGGACCGGTATTGAGTCTGAGTGCTGTTATAACATTTTCACATTTGTTAAATGTCCGCTTAACATTTCTCAAACAGGCTTGAGAATCCATCATACTCTTAACAATAAATTCTAACCTAGGACGGTTAACCAATTTCATTTTACTGCCAATTGAGAAAGACGTTGTAGGCTATATCCCTTCAATCCACCCGCGTATGTGAAGATTGTATTCGCGAGGCGTAACTGCATTGCAGAGGTCTTACTTTCAATGGGACAGATGGTGTATAAAAATCGCACACACCACGGATACTTTTAATTACCTACCCGGTTGGGTAGATATAGACAGTTACAAGTGCTACCTAAGGGGTTACGCGTGATGATTAAAGTGAATTAATATAAAGGTGGTTTCATTAAGGACTTGAGAACTTCTTTTTTTTTAAATAAAATGCAAACTACTGGACCCACGGCAGAGTTGCACAAAAGTTAGCTTAACTAATAACTAAAAAGCTACAACTAAATTAGCTGTAGTTTCTTTGAACTTACATAACTAAACCATAATTTTAGTTGTAGTTGCCACAAATTTTGGAACTAAATTAGTTATTAGTTGCGAAGTGCAACTAAGCGTGTTTAGTTATGAAAAATTAGTTGCCAGAGTGTAACTAACAACAATTAGCTTTAGTTTTAACTTTTTAGCTATCGAATAAACACAACTAATAATTTGTCTCCAACATTTTAACGAAAAAAGGCACAGGAGCAATTCTTTTATTTCGTTATACATTTTCCAGTTTTAATTATGTTCAATTTTAGAGATTATTATGTCCTTACGAAACACCGGGAAATTGTGTGGAAGTAGATTTGTTTTGAATAATTGAGGTTGTATAGCTTGAAGTTTATTGTACATCAGTTGAAGGTAAGAGGAAAAATATAGATTTGTACTTCGGTAACCGATGGCCGATTTAAGAATGTCACTTTAATTTGTCATAAGGTTATTTACCAAGTGGTCCTTGGAGCACCAAAAATGGTCCTTAATCCCGAAAAAAAACATTTTATTCAAAAACTCCTAGAAAACCGCGCAGTATATTGTGTTCAATGTTATTTGACTAACAGATCCTTGGAACGGCAAAAAAGGCCCTTAAACGTAGAAAAAAGGATATTTTTCCAAAATGCCGTTAAAATCCAGACGGTTCCATGTAATTTGACTATGAGCTCCTTGCAACAACAAAAAAAGGTCCTTATTAGTCGAAAACAGGAAATTTTTCCAAAATGTCATTAGAATCCGCACGGTATATCTGCGTTCAATGTTATTTGACTAAGAGATTTTTGTAACAACAAAAAAGTCAGTAAAAGTCGAAAAAAGGATATGTTTCCAAAATGTTTGTTGTTCCTAGGACCCCTTATTCAAATAACATTGAACTCGTATATACCGTGCCGTTTCTAAAGACATTTTGGGAAAATATTATTTTTTTTCGGCTTTAAGGGACCTTTATTGTGGCTCCAAGGACCTTTTCTAAAATAACCTGATGTAAAATAAAAGGGACATTCAATCAATTTTAAATGCAATATGAATAATAAATCCTAATAAATTATCAACATTATAGCAAAATAAAAATTTTTCATTTAGTTATTAGTTATTACCCAGACAGCTAAAAAGCTACAGCTTAAAACTAACCAACGAGGCCCGCTGAGTGCGATGTTACAATTTATGTAAACAATCAGCTCACAAGGAATAATAAGCATCTTTTGTGGTTGACAAAAGAAAAGGCAAAGCAAGAAAACTGGAAATATGTGTGGGAGAGTGCGGGGAAAATACTAGCACGCAGAAGCGAGAACACACAATCCATAATTATTGCCACCACACAAGACGTGAACAATATAAAGAGTGCACAATAATTGTTGTTGTATTAAGCAGTACAAATAGAAAATTAAAACCGTATATACAAAATGGATAGCACATACGAAAAAAATGAAATTATTGTTAAACTAAATTGTAGGGTAATACATGGTTTTAATGGAATTGGTGTAAATGAATTAAAAAAATTTAATTGCTGCTTGTTATGTTTTAATATAAGATCACTGCAATTACATTGGAATACCTTCTGTTTAAATATAAACCATTTTATAAATGAATTAAAAATAATCATTCTGGTAGAAACAAGTATATATGATGAAGAAAAGGAATTTTATCAACTTGATGGTTTCGAACAAGAAGTTCTTAATCGAAACAAGAGAAGAGGTGGAGGAATTATGATGTTCATAAGCAGTAAATTGTCTCATGAAGTAATACACTCGCCAACAATATCTTACGAAAATATTCAAATCCAATACTTGGAAGGTAACAGAAAAACATCTGTTATTGCACTTTATAGGCCACCAGGTTTCAGCAAAGCGTCGTTTTGTGAGGAATTTGGAGACCAAATAGGTCAAATAAAGAAAAATTAAAACCTTATTGCAATGGGAGATATAAATATTAATTTAAAAGACTTCAACTCGAATAATGTCAAAGACTATGCCAAAATGTTGGCATCAAAGAGATTAATGAATGTCATTACTGAAAACACAAGAGTAGAAACTAAGAAAGGCACCAAATCATTAATCGATCATGCTCTTGTTAGCAGATTGGACAGCCAAATTAAAACAGCTGTAATCGAAAGCGATATCACCGATCATTATCCAATTCTTTATTGCGAGAAGTTTGAAAAACCAACGCATAAATAAAACCCAATTTCAACATCTGTGTGTAGCTCAAAAGTAAATCAGCTTATTCAGGAAGAAGATTGGAAAGTAGTGTTAGAAGAACAAGATGCAGAGAGGATGTACAATAAACTGTTTTGTAAATTGGAAAATATCTACGAAAAATCAACATTGGTACGCAAAATAAGTAAACAAAGACAGAACAGCCCTTGGATAAAGCCAAATCTCATAACAGAATACAAACAAAGAGATATACTCTACAGAAGGTGGAAAAACAATTGTAGAAATTTGACTTATGAAAAAGAGTATAAGAGTTTACGTAACAAAGTTAATAAAAGCATCGCGTTACACAAATCCAATTTTTACAAAAATAAGTTTATTCAATTCAAATCTGATCCGCGAAAAACATGGGGACTGATCAATGGAATACTATGAAGAAAGCGAACAAACATCGATGAAACAATGGAAAAAAACTTTAAGATAGAGATGATTTCACTTGCCATTGAACTGGCAGAGTTTTTCTCTTCCCAGACGGAGAACCTAATTCACAAATGCAATGCAGTAACATCAAAGAATGTGAATGCAAGAGTGGAAAATTCAATCTTTACCTACGCAACAAACGTCCCTGAGATACAAAATATTATAAAATCTCTTGGAGAAGATAAGTCGCCTGGAGTTGATGGAATAAGAGCAATTGATATCAAAAACCATTCCGATATTTTTGCTCCAATCATCTGCAATTTGATCACTTATTCCTTCAACCCTGAAAACAGCAGTTATAAGACCAATTTATAAAGGGTGAGTAAAAAATCAATTAAACAACTATAGGCCAATATCGATTCTCTCGGTAGTAGAAAAGTGCTTGGAAGGTGTAATTGCGAACAGGTTGCAAAGTTTTATAGAAAAACACTCCCTGATACATAAGAGCCAATACGGTTTTCAGAAAAATAGGAATACCGGAAATTTACTGGGAGAATTTGCAAATTGTGTAAATGAAAGCTTGAACAAAGGTCACCACGTGTTAGTACTATACATGGATTTCAGTAAGGCCTTCGATACATTGAACCACGCTTATCTTATAGAAGCACTACGAAGGATTGGGATACGTGGCACAATGGCTGATTGGCTGATTGGCTGACTGACTATCTTCAAAATAGAACATTTTGTGTTAAGATTAAAGATGCCTTTAGCGATAAAAGATAATGAAATTTGGAGTTCCGCAGGGATCAAAATTAGGACCAATTCTATTCATATTATATACAAACGAGTTACTAAGACTTTTCAAACAAAGTATACCATTCGCCTTTGCTGATGATACGGCTATTGTTGTCCGACATAGTTCTCTGGAGACGGCAGTAAGGGTGATGCAAGAAGATTTTAATGCGGCTGTGAGATGGTGTCACGATAACGGTTTAATTATAAACGCTTCCAAAACTAAAATGATGCACATTAGAAGTCTACACTTCAAGCCAACAGCGCAGCGAGTTTACTTGGAAAATGATGCTTGCCCGAACACTTCGAAGGAATGTATTGAATTAGTTGACAACTACAAATATCTTGGTGTAGTAATAGACTGTCATTTTCTCTGGGATAGGCACATTGACAAATTACGAATGGACCTCAAGAAAGCTTTATTTGCCGTCTCACATTTGAAATACCACGCTTCTGAAGGCATCTTAAAACAAGTGTATTATGCGTTGATAGAATCGAAGATACGGTATGGAATACTTGCTTGGGGTAGTGCAGCTAAAACACACATCCAAAAAATACAAAAGCTTCAAAATGCAGCTATAAAGCAAATCAAAACCAGTAATCAACGAGCGAATGACGCAAGTTTTGAAACTCTTCAAGTCGAGGATATATTGAGATGACCACTATTGTGGAGTACTTTCATGACAACCGATTTACTCAACCAATACAACATCAGGTCAACACCAGAAGACGTGCCCAAGGAATGCTACAAACTCCTAGAAATCACAATAACTACGGTAGATGCAAACTTCAACATACTGTTCCTACAATAATGAAATCTACCTCGTGAATTAGTCACTATAGTAAATTTTAAAAAAAGAAAAAAACAACTGAAAACTTTCTTCTTAAATTTTAGTAATTAAATTACTGTAATATTAATTCTAAATTTAAACTCTGAATTATTCAATAACTCTTATAACTTCGCTCAAGTTATATATTATTTAAATTCATAGAACATAATCTTCTGCAGACAAGCTACGGCTTCGCAGATACTTAATTAATTGTAAATATATTAAGAATAATAATAATGATAAAAAAAAACTTTTAGTTGTCATCCGCAACTAACTTTGGCAACCTAACGAGCTTAGTTACACAATCTGCAACTAATAGCTAATAGCAAAAATTAGTTGTCATTATGACAGCTAACCAATAAATCGATTGCATTTTTAGCGCAGCTAATTTAACTACGTTAGTTACTTAGTTATGGCGTTAGCTAGATAACAAATTAGATAGCTAACGCGCAACTGTGCACCACGGGAACGTATGCAGCGGTCGAAACGTTGAACCCAATTTCCGATGACTCTTCGACCGATCGGACGCTATTTCTCCTTAAATATTAGCTCTAAGCTCTTCTAACGTCGCCGGCTTGTTGGCATAGATATAGACCAATGATTTGATGTAGCCCCATAAAAAAAGTCTAGAGGCGTTAAATCACACGATCTCGGCGGCCAATAGACGGGTCCGTTTCTCGAGATAACACGTTCACAAACTGAGACTTCAATAACTCGATTGTTGCACCCGCTGTGTGGCTTGTGACACCGTCTTGTTGGAACCACATATCACTGATATCCAATTCATGCAATTGTTCAAAGAAATAACATTCCAACTTGTCTATGTAGCGAGAATCATTAACCGTAACGTGACGGTCATTACCATCGACAAAAAAACGGTCCAATGACGCCATCGGCATGAAAACCGCACCAAACAGTGACTTTTTGCGGATGAAGTGCTGTTCCATGAAGCACATGAGGGTTCTCACCTGTCCAGTAACTAATATTATGCTTATTGTGGAAGCTGTTTAATCAAAAATGCGCTTCATCGCTGAAGATGATTTTGCCATGAAATACTCGTACTTCATTTTCGTCGAGACCCCAATTCGAGAACGTATGTCGCTTCACATGATCAAGTGGCTTTAATTTTTGAGTCAGCTTGATCTTGTAAGTTTGTAGGCCGAGATCCTTACGCAAAATTCGCCATAATGTGGTCTGAGAGAGACCCAATTCTTGAGAACGCCGTGGTTGACCGATTTGGCGACGACGCCTCTACGGCAGCAATATTCTCCACACTTCGGGCAAAACGTAGTCTCACTGGCACGGCAACATCAAGCAGCGAATTTTCTGACTCAAATTTGTTCACTAGACTATGCTTGTCTACTAAGACAAGGATTACGGCCGAAAATTTTCGTTACCGCTCTTAAAGTTTCGACCATCGAATCGGAATTTTGGCAGTAATCTTTACATATTTGTAATAGTTGTTCCTTCGTGTACTTCACCATGATGAAATGTTGATTTTACTGAATATTTTTATATTGACAGTTCGGTAATCGGTTTAAGGGTGCGCTCACACTGAAAGTTTGAAGTTGTCAAGTCGCTAATGAAAGGTCCTTAATATCTGTTATATTTCAAAGTTTGAAATCGTACAACCAAAACAAAATACTTCCATTGGACTAACTATTAAGTGCGGTTTTAAGTTAAGCATTATTTTTTCCAATTTATCTATAAGAGTATGCATGAATGGATTGAAACTAGCTTTGAGACATTCAATATTATTTGGTATACTCAACTCATTAGACTCTTAGATTTAGAAATTGCAATTTTTATTATTTATTATTATATTTATGTAAATTAAAAAAATATTCTTGAACAGAGAAATACTATGCCGTATCTAAGGGCATTTTGGAAAAATACCTTTTTATTGGTTTTGAGTAACTTTTTTGGGGTTCCCAGGGCTCTGTTGCTAAAATAACATTGAATAGATAAATACTGCTCAGTTTCTAGGGACATTTCGGAAAGAAATTTTTTTTTCAGTTTTAAGAAACTCTTGGTAAAATAACCATAAACAGAGAAATACTGCGCGGTTATATATAATATCCTTTTTTCAGGTTTCGGGGACTTTGTTCTCGATACATTATATATATGTATGATAAAAATCCATTAATAACTTGCCTCCTATAATCACTCTCAAAACTCATGTGACACAGAACCAATTACATGGTTATCATAGCACTCGCAATTAAGACAAGCACCCTATGCCTATGAATATTCCTGTTTTATTCGCTTGAAAAGGTGCACTAATTCCTTCAAGCACCCACGAAAGAGGAAAAAAGAAGCAGACCGCCTGTTCCTTTTTTTAACAAGGAGTGAATACCTACCATGTTTTGATTATATTGTTAGATCACTTTAAGTACACTTGTCTTGCTCAAGTATGTGTTTCGAATTGATACTCGTAGTATGATAAAGTAGTGCACATAGGTAACTGTCAAATGAATACATTCACGCAGACCTCTAATCTATACATACTAATTGAATACTTATAAAAACCTTCTTTCATGACAAATTCATAATAAACTTCCACATTAATATATACACCGTCAAGGACCGGCAGGCAAATATAAATAAGTTATTTTTGCATTTCTAAAAACAAAATAAAAAGAGAACCAATCAATTTGAGATAAACTTTCCGCTAATAAAATTTAATATAGCTATATATCGAAACAGATTTTCATTTCAAATAACACCGCAGTCCATCAATCACTACTAAAAAAACACTTAACGCAAATTGGAAGTGCAAGCCTCAAATGTGTCTCCATTCGGAATATAGCTTTATACAGTTATACAATTGACATGGTGTTTGTTTGAATTTAATTTATCTTGCTTATTCTTTTTGCTTGGAATGCCCAATTTATGTGTTTTGACGCACCTACTCTTTGCCATCAACAGTGATTTGGTAATGCTAGTATAACATTTTCCTTTTTAAGCATTTCCCCAATTTTCAAAGCTTAACATTGAGAATGTCCCAAAAGGTGCTGAATGCGAACATAAACAAAGATTTTCGTTGTGGGTTTGGGTGGATAAATATGCTATGTAAAGCTTTAAGTCAATACACAAACCGGCGGAATTGAAATTGTCACAAAAGTTTGTGCTTTACAAATTGGTGTATAATTTCGAATATTTTTAATTGAAAGGACTTTTATATTTATAATTATTTCTTTGATAAATATTTTCTATAACTTTTATAAGGAGCTTTTGTAAAAGTTTCTTTGAATTCTTTTGAAACAGACAACGATTTTTGGTCCGATGAAAAGTTTTAACTACCTATAGTAGGAAGATACTGAAATACAAAACCTGGTTGCTATAAAATACAAACGGCAAAAAGCTGTCGTCTTGAAAAATCCCTACAGTTATTGAACCAAGTGTTCTATGAAGATTCGTATCTAAAGAAATGAACATGTGACCTGGCCTCCAAAACCATGTGATCTGGCACCGCTGAGCGGACTGTTTTTTTCTGTGGGCCCCGAACTGCTCGAAAATGTGGTCGAAAACTGGAGGTACAGGATGCAGTTCCTGAGACGCTTCCGTAGTGACTTCTGTTTCCCTAATGGCAGCGAGGATATGATCAGGTTTGAAGGGATCATAACCCTCCCATTTTACTGCATTCGTTCACCGTTTCGACCTAACGAATATTGATAGGCGTCCCGATTTCGAATCACTTGATCTGATTTCTCCCTTCAGTATGCGGCTGGCAATGTATTCGCTTAGTGATTGCGAGGTCGTGTGTTCAATCGGGGCTAAATCCATTACTTTATTTCGAATATATGTAACACTTGATC
This sequence comes from Portevinia maculata, assembly GCA_949715645.1. Classification (NCBI taxonomy): domain Eukaryota; kingdom Metazoa; phylum Arthropoda; class Insecta; order Diptera; family Syrphidae; genus Portevinia; species Portevinia maculata. Next base: position 89,549,799 of record OX454526.1, read on the forward strand.
TCCCTAGGCAACCACCGTGGAGAAAAACTATACAACTGCACCAAAACATTTCTTTCCTTTCTCTCTATTCTTTCTTAGGTAAGTAGCACCGAAAAGCATGCAATGAAATATGCCATTGCTAGGTGCTGCTTGCTGTTCACAAATGCTTGCGCTGTGTTCATAGCACAATAAGGGTAGTGTAGCATTTACAGTAAAACCCCCTTCAGCGTAAGCAAATTATAAAAAAAAAAATGCCTTTCTGCTTTTTACGACAACCGCTGTTTTTCGGCGGTGCAGTCATAATTTTAGCCCTTCACTGCACGCTCCCGTAGTGACGTAGCGGCATATTTTTTATCGTTTATGTCATAAAATTATCTATCGAATAAAAAAAAACTTTGCTCATATGCCCAACTTGTGCGTGTTTTTTTTGAATTTAAAATGCAATAGCTCTTAAAAACACTCATTGTTTTGAATTAGAGGAATCAAAAAGATTCCACTTTACAGCATTCCTACTGGTGGGGCTCGTCGTTTCGACCTAAAAAAAAGGATGGGCAGCGGTAGGACTCCTGGGGTGGGATTCTAAGGTGAAAACTTTCCAACGTTTTTGTGTGAACAAACAATTTGCTTCATTCAACATTAAAGCCGAAACGATTATTCTTTCGTTTCTTAAATTTCGCAAGTGCCGTTGGTTTCGTTTTCTTAAAGAATCTCGCAGCCGGTTTTGGATCGCTTCAAATATACATATAAACGGTGTTCAAATTTGACATATCATTTTAAATTGGCCTCCACTTTTTTACAGCTATTAGATTACACCGAAGTTTTTTTTAGGTATGAAGTTAACACATTCCCGTTAGCTAAAATGGATCGGTACACTATTGAGCAACGTATTTTTATTATTGAAACTTGTTTTAAATATGGTGAAAGTTTTGCAGAAGTTGTAAGAAAATTTCGTTCAAAATACTGTAGAGAAAATGCTCCGTCAAACCGATCATAAATTTGAAGAAACTGGATCGGTTCAAGATCAGAGAAGTAAAGCCTATCATCGTAGTGGAAATATTGAAATTAAACCTCAAACCAACAACATTGGTTAATTTTTCGTCGAAGATGAAAATGGCAATGCAGTTACTGTGGATGGAGCTCGATATCAAGCCATGATTTGAAACTTTTTGTAGAGTCAATTAGAAGATATTGGTGTGCAGAATAAGTGGTTTTAACAGGATGCTACACAGCAACAAAGTCCACCGATCTTTTGAAAGAGAAGTTTACCAATCGTATAATTACCTGCAGAACAGACGTGAATTTGGCACCAAGATCATACGATTTAACACAAATGGATTTTTTTCTTGTGGGGTTGTGGGGTTTCTTGAAGAGTTAAGTTTATGCCGATAATCCTCAAACTGTTCAACACCTCAAAGACAACATCACTTATTGAACCATCATTATGCGAAAGTGATTCAAAATGTTGGTAAAAGGTTGACAGTCTGCCGAGCTAGCAGAGGGGGCCCCTTTTTCATTATTGGCCGGAACCAATGTATATTAATTTCAAAATAAAATAAATACCAGTTTCACACAATTTATGTCTTTCATTCAAAATTGAAAATGATACCTCAAATTTGAACACCCTTTACATAGTGCTTTTTAAGGCAGTACTAACTTCCATTGTCAGGAGCTCTACGTGGCGATGGCCCAATTCGGGATCCCGGCAAAACTGATCCAGTTGTGTCACACGACACTTGAAATTACGCGGTGTAATGTGCAGTTTAGAAGCAGCTCTTCTGAATTATTCCAAACTTATACCGGATTTCAGCAAAGAGATACGCTTTTATGTGACTTCTTCAATCTTGTTCTGGCGAAAATAGTGCGTCGCCTCGGTGTCAACATGGAAGGCACTATGTATCTTCAATAAATCCGTCCAGCTACTGAGGTTTGCGGACGATATCGACTTAATCGATCGTTACCACCGTGCCCTGTTAGAGGCCATTGACGAACAAGCAAAATTGGGTAGTCGTGAAGTAAATGAGGACAAGACCAAGTACATGCTATCAACAAACAAATAAACATCTGCCCACCGCCTAGGACAAAACGTCATTGTAGATAACAATAATTTGGAGGTAGTTAAGGAGTTCATCAACTCCAGCAATGACACCTTATGAATGGGTTCAAAACTCCGCACTCGAAGGATAAAATGCATGCTCTACCGAACCTTAATCCTGCAAGTCCTGCTTTATGGTGCCGAGTGCTGGACGATAAGTACAAAAGGGGAGCTAATATTTGTTTCTTTTAAAGAAAAATACTCCGTCGGATATTTGGTTCTGTGTGCGAGGAGGGCACATGGAGGGGAAGATACAACCGCGAACTCTATGAGTTGTACCAAAATATGGATGTAGTCCGAAAAGCTAAATCAGGTCGATCGCATTGACTCGGCCTTATTGAGGGAATGGACAATAATGCTTCAGACAAGAGGATCTTCGACTCCCAGCCCCCAGATTTGAGAAGGCAAGAAAGACCGAACCTCCGTTTTAAAGACCAAGCCATTGCCGAAGCCAAAGCGCTTAGTCTAGATAACAGAAAGCAGCGTACCAGGTGTTGCAGAGGATGGAGGTCTGCTGTATCTCAGGCAGAGACTCTTCACGGGTCGGGATATCGGTAAGTAAGTAAGTAAGTTGTGCGAAATGGGTCAACAATACGGCAAAAAGTGGTCTCATATGGTACATTATTATTCTTCTTGAGTAGTAATGTAATGGCAAGCTCATGTAGGTATAACTTTATTTTTTAAGAAAGCTATGAAGCCTTTGTGATGCCCTATCATTTTAAGTAAACCAGTTGAAGTGGGCATAGTGGGGCAGAGGTAAGTGTGTTGGACGCAGTCGTATGGTTGATCCATCCGATACCAGGGCAGTACCGATGTCAGTACTTACACAGTACTCATAATGGTGTATCGATACCGATCGAGTATCAAATCAAATGTATCGATACCCTTTCATATCGAAACGAATACTTTCTTCAACAATTGTATGATGGATCACTACAAGTCAATTGGATAATAAAATAAAACAAATATCTATAATACCTAGGTACATTTTTTATTAAATTAAAATGAAAAAACAAAGGCGTACTACTTACAATGGTCCGTGGAAAACACAAACCAGCCTTCAAGGGCAAGCCCAATACATTCTGTTTGTGAAAAGGGTATTTCAGGCGTATATCTATCCACTTCAACGAATATAAGGATGAAAGCTACTACCGAAACAATATCGTCTGGTGATAATTTACATACTGAATACTGCCAAGGCGTATTTTCGCCTAAAGCAAAGAAATGTTTTTGGTTCATTCAGGATATTTGTCACTCTCACTTCACGAATAGTAAGAACAGCCTATCATTTGAAGCGATTTTCCATAAGGAAAAAAAATAAGAGAAAACCCACGTTCCTCCAAAAAATGTTCGGTAAACATATCGTTTCGTTGTAATTTTCAGCGGCGGCTGCTAATTGCTTGTAATTTATTTTTACCTTTTTCGAAATTGAATACATTTAAATAATTTCACTCATGACAAATTTAACACAAGTAAGCAAAATGAATGTCTCTATAATGAAGCTCAACAAGGCCGCGAGCTCCTATGATTTACCGAGGTAGCTCTCTAAATACAGAGCTGATATTGAGCGATATTGACATCATCGGTTGCTTCCAATGTGGCAGGGGCTTTCAGGCATTTAAAAAACAGGCTACCATTGCATGCCTTGAAGTCGACAGAGGCTTTACCAAGTATGTATATGCAAATAAATAATTATCTATCCATCGACTAAGACATATGTCACTGTTGATAGCAGTAGCTTTGACGTGTGATATGTTTCAAGAATTGGAGCTATCATTTTTTATTTATTTAAACCGTCTGGTTTACTCAGTTTCCATTTACTATAAGTACGAGTATCATAGTGGAACCGTCTACTTCGGTTTACAAAAAGAATTGAATTCGAAACTACTTATCCAGAAGAACAAGTGGAAACTTTTCGAAACACTGATCCCTCCAGCTCTGCTTTAGAATGCCGATTCCTGGACGATAAGTTTGAAAAGAAATTCTTCATCGGATATTTGGACCCGAGCAAACTAAGATGAACCAAGATGTGGATGAAGTCCAAAAAGTTTATGTTAACATAAACTAATCAGATGGCATTTCATCGTTCTCAAGAGATCATCTGGCAAAACCATTGCGTAAGCTTATCTACCTACCTGTCCTATTATTCATGTAAAGGGTCTTTCATTAAGGACTTGACAAATTCGATTCGCGAAGAGGTACTTGACTTCACGCTCGCTAGTCCATTTATGGCAAATTTCATTGAGAACTGACATGTGTCAGATGAGGCCTCGCTGTCGGATCACCAACACATTAGGTTCGACCTGCCCGGTCAACTGTCACCGGCCACAATTAGATACGATCCTAAGTCGACGGAGTGGAATACGTATCGAGGACTTGTCCTCTCAAAAATGAATATGCTAATTTCGTCAATCGAGTCCACGTGGGACCTTGACGAAGCAGCACACCAGCTCAACAAAGTGTTACTAACCTCCTACCAGAGTAGTTGCGTCATTAAAACCAGCATAAAGCGACGTAAGGTCCCCTGGTGGAATGACAAACTTGCTGAATATAGGAAGAAGGTTAGGAAACTCTTTAATCTAGCCAAATACACTAAAAGGTAGGACGATTATAGGATCGCTCTCACAGAATACAACTGAGAACTGAGAAGATCAAAGCGTGCTACATGGAGGAAGTGCTGCGAAGACATAGTAGATATGCCGGTAGCAGCACGCATCCACAAAGCGCTAGGCAGAGATCATAATACCGGTGTAGGATTACTAAAGAAACCAAATGGTACCTACACGACGGACCGAGAAGATTCAATCAGAACACTTCTTCAGGTTCACTTCCCAGGTTCGTCTATTCGCGATATAAGCGGTAACTCTAACGATGTGGACCCCAAGGTACATATAGATAGCAGAGTAAACAGCTTATCTGGACAAATGTTTAGTCCAGATAAGGTTAGATGGGCAATTGGCTCATTCAAACCATTTACAGCCCCAGGTGATGACGGCATATTTCCGGCCCTTATCCAGACTGTTAGTGATGTCATACTGCCGATGGCTATTGCTTTATTTAGAGCTAGTTATAGCTGGGGATACATTCCACTTTCCTGGAGACAGGTCAACGTGATTTTTATCCCCAAAAATGGCAACAGGCCAAGTGAACTGCCTAAATGCCATCAGTCTAACATCTTTCTTTCTCAAAACCATGGAAAGACTTATAGATGTTCATATTAGGGAGCAAATAGTAAAATCAAGTCGCCTGCACTCAAGTCAATTTGCGTACAGAAAGGGCAAATCCACTGAAGGTGCTCTTCACTGCCTTGTCAAAAAGATAGAGGAGACTTTCAAGTCAAAGGAAATTGCACTTTGTGCCTTCTTGGACGTTGAGGGTGCCTTCGATAATACCGGATACGACTCGATTGGCAGGGCGATCAGTAATAAAGGTATCAAAGTATCGACGAACCAATGGATCAGAGCCATGTTGGAAAGTCGAATTATTACCTCCTCCTCTGGAGGTAAATCTGTGTCTGTGATGGCAGCCAAAAGCGTTGCTACATGTCTCAGAATGGTATATTAAGGAAGGACTTTCCATCAACCCTCTTAAAACCATCCTGGTGCCTTTTACGCGAAAAAGATTGGTTAACTTTGAACCTATCACCGTAAGTGGTACACCCTTGAGTTACTCCAATGAGGTCAAATATCTGGGAGTCATCCTGGATAGGAAACTAAATTGGAACTCACACGTAAAGGCCGCCACTGAGCGTGCCACAAGAGCTATGTGTGCCTGTAGACGCCTATACGGCAGAACTTGGGGTCTTAGCCCCAGAATGATACACTGGCTGTACACCATGATGGTAAGACCCATCATCACGTAAGCCTCCATCGTTTGGTGGCCAAAAGTACTTGAATGTACTACGGCTAACAGGCTCCAAAAGCTACAACGTGTTGCCTGTCTGGGAATAACTGGTGCCATGCGCACATGTCCTACGGTAGCACTTGAAGCCATTATTGGACTGTCACCGTTACAAGTATTCATTCAGAAGACGGCTGCTAGATGCGCTATCAAGATTTAGCTTGAATACAAGTACAACAATGGGTCTCGGGGGTTCCAGTTGTGGACCCAAAAAGTCTGGTATGGTACACCGACGGATCAAAAATGGAGTCTGGAGTTGGTGCTGGTGTCTTTGGACCCAACACCAGGGTCTCGATACCTATGGGGATGTGCCCCACAGTGTTCCATGCGGAAATCCATCCCATTGAGATCTGCGCTATCTTAAACTGCAACAAAGGAATAAAGGGCGCAAAGATACATATCTTTTCAGACAGTCAAGCGGCACTTCAGGCACTGTCGTCCAATACAATAGACTCTCTGGCTGTAAGAAACTGCTGCAGCGCCTTACAAAAGCAACAACAAAGTTGAACTCGGATGGGTGCCTGGCCACCGAGGTTTTGCAGGGAATGAATCCGCAGATGAGCTCGCCAGAGCTGGATCTGAAGCCGCTTTCGTCGGTCCCGAAACGTACTGCAGTGTCAACTGGACTACTGCTCTAGGGCTAATCAAAGAATGGGAGCAACAGACTCGCCTCAGATATTGGGAAGGCGCCCCTGGTCTGAGACAATCCAAACGCTTAATTAAGCCCTACGCCTATAAGGAAATCCTTACACTAAATAAGGAAAACATTAGAAGACTGGTTGGCTTTCTCACTGGCCACTGCGGTCTGAGGTATCATCTCAACAAAATAAATCTTAGTCCAACGTCAGAATGTAGATTCTGCATGGAGGACGAGGAAACCTTTAGAACACATACTCTGTGAATGCTCGTCTCTGCATTGGTTGAGACGACGCCTTCTGCACAGAGAGCTGTTATCACTGGTGGAGCTTCGCAACTCTACCACCAAAGACGTGCTGAGTTTCATTAGGGAAGTCAGTCGCCTTTTGGTGTAAGTCAACCTTGTGACACAAAAGATCTTTTAGGTCGCAGTGTCGGCCCTTGGGCAAGGGTTAAATAAAAAAAAATAAAAAAACCGACTTGACAACTGTTTTTTTAAATAAAATGCAAACTACTTAAGATATCTGAAAAAAAAAAATTATTGGCTTGACTTTCAAAACTATATTTATAACTACAGTATAAAGTGAATTAAATCACTTCGCCTTTATTTTTAAAGTGTCCAAAGATTTTATTGGCTTCCTAATAAAACATTTATGAATGGAATTCGACTTCGTTCATATGTCCACCACGGGAACTTTTGCAGTGGTAGATTCGTTGAACCCAATTTTCGATGACTCGGCCGCACATTTCGACCCATACCGCCGGTATTTCACGTTCAATATTGGCTCTGAGCTACGCTAACATTGCCGGCTTGTTGTCATAGACCAATGATTTAATGTAGCCTAATAAAAAAAAGTCTAGAGGCGTTAAATCACACGATCTCGGCGCCTAATAGACAAGTCCGTTTCTCGATATAACACATTCACCGAACTGAGACTTCAATAACTCGGTTGTTGCACTTGGTTGGTGTGGCTTATGGCACCGTCTTGTTGGAACCACATATCACTGATGTTCGATTCAGGCAATTTCCCAAAGAAATAACGTTCCAAAATGTGTCTGTATCGAATACCATTTACCGTAATGTGACGGCCATTTTCATCGGCATAAAAACCACACCAAACAGTGCCTCTTTGCGGATGAACTGCTGTTTCATGAAGCAATGAGGGTTCACACCTGTCCAGTAACGCATATCTTGCTTATTGATGAAGCCGTTTAACCAAAAATGCGCTTTATCGCTGAAGATGATTTTGCGATGAAATCCTTCCATTTTCTTCCATCATGTCCAGAGCCCAATTCAAGACCGTACGTCGAACGTACGTAGCTTCATATGATCAACTGGCTTAGTTCTGAGTCAGCTTGATCTTGTTAGGGTGTAGGCCAAGATCCTTACGCAAAATTCGCCATAATGTGGTCTGGGAGAGGCCCAATTCTTGAGAACGCCGCCGTGAAATTGAATGATTTGTCTGGTTTGCGAAAGACGCCTCTACAGCAGCAATATTCTCCACACTTCGGGCAAAACGTAGTCTCACTGGCACGGCAACATCAAGCAGCGAATATTCTGACTCAAATTTGTTCACTAGACTATGAATTGCTTGTCTACTGGGACAATGATTACGGCCAAAAATTTTAGTTAATGCTCTTAAAGTTGCGACCACCGACTCGGAATTTGGGAAGTAAATTTTAATTATTTGTAAACGTTGTTCCTTCGTGTACTTCACCATGATGAAATGTAATCGGGTTAAGGGTGCGTTCAAACCTAAAGTTTGAAGTTTTCAAGTCGCTAATTAAAGACCCTTTACTTTCCAAAGATTATGGTTAACGGGGCACATGCAGCACCAGTAACTCAAAGCTTCATATTTACGAAATTAATCAACATATTGAGAAACATTTAATACTATGTATGAAACTTTGATATTCAACCTTTAAAATGAAATAAGCATCTTTTTCGTATGACTAAGACAGCCCATTTAATTTTCAAATTAATTATTAAAGTCCCCCGTGTTGGGGCTCATTCCATATCGCCCGGGGCACTTTCGGCACAGAAGCATTTTAGATCAAAAGGGAAGAATTAAGTTAATTAAAATTCATTGAAATGTTTATTTTGTAAACAAAAGAAAAGAAAATACAGGAAAACGTAACATAGTGGTACCGTGCTTAAGAGAACTGATGTTTAAGTTTCTCGATCATGGTTCACATCCGAATTCGTTTCTTTTTTTATTCAATGTGCCTTGACGTTTCAAATGTTCTCCTCTAATTCATTTTACAAAAAGTAATGAAAGAGATTTTGGTTCTGTAACTTAAAAACTGCTGCTTAATATATATAATACCGGCTACACCAAGCGTTATGTAGGTGCATTCATCCGTACAAACCATTATTAAACAAAAGCAATCAGTACTACAGTCAGCTTAGCAAACTTACAGAAACTTTTTTTAATTAATAAAACACAAGTTGAAAACTTACGGCTACTTATACGACTTCAGCACTTTTGCTGTAGGACCTTATTTATAACTACAGTATAAATTGAATTAAATCACTTCGCCTTTATTTTTAAAATGTGCAAAGATTTTGTAAGAGACGGACAGATTACATTTCGAGTAAAATATCCCTGCAGCGCAATAGCAAATTGAATTATAAAAAGTGGTCTGGGTGCTACCCGCAAGGTCCACACGACTACATAACTTCCCAGGGGGATCAATATGATTTATGGGATTAGTGGGAAATTTAGAAATGTGGTTAACCATAAGATATGGTTAAGAATTATTTAATATTAAAAAATGCTCTTTAATATTGTTCATGGAAATTAAATGTTGTTAATAACAGCGAAGTGTCATATATATTAATGCAACCAATGTTATGAACACGGAGCCCTGTAAATGTACATGTATACGAAATAACGGAGCACAATGTAATAATGATTTGCTCAGTGACAAATGACAAAAAAGGTACAAATAATTGCAAATTATTTTAGTTATTTATTTACTATCAAAAAACGGCTGGACCGATTTCGCTGGAAACTTAATCAGTTCTGAGTTACGTTATTACGCTAATCTATATATATAAAAATCAATCCATATTTGAGTTTGTTGCCGCTGTTTGGCCAAACGCATTAACCGATTCCAATGAAATTTTTTTTCATGAAAGGTGACGTCTGTACAAAGAATGTTTGGTATGTGCGATATCTGTATCTGCATCGGTGTGTGAATTATGGGCATTTGAGTGAGTACACATGCATATGTGCGTATGCGTGTAAATTCCGATGCAGATACTGAGACCGCACATATAAAAAACCTTTTTTGTGAATCGGACATCGGAAAGTTGCTTTTGATACATTGCACATTGATAACAATCGGTGTGAAAGTGAATGAAAAGTGATTCTATCGAAGTTTTTTACTTTCGCTTTTTTGTTTGATTCGCACAAGTAAGCTGACATAGGCGCCTGCCAGACAACAAGCACCTACCCTAAGCGGAACAACGAAGGTCTGTGAGCGGCCTAAGCCATGCGGAGAAAAACGTGCAGTCCCTTTCACCGGTTGAGCTCAAATCAGGCAAACTTCGGTATTGGCCTGAGAGTGTTTCTGCGAAGTTTGGCCAAAATCGGTCTTCTTTTTTTAGGCGCAGCAACATACGCCAACATATATAGACAATAATAAGGAAGTCCACTCGAACATATTGACCAATAGAATTCTCGGGCACGGGCAAAGCCGGGCGGGTGCAGCTAGTAATGTAATAAATAAACCCGGTCCCATATAAATATCATCTTTGGTTCTCGAGATAATCGTGGCGAAAGATAATTCCGAACGCACATACGTATATACACACAGTCAGACATCTCTATAAAAACGTTGGATTTGGTTTCTGGTTTCTTCTTGAAACGTGGAGATATGTCAAAATCCGCGATTCACAAAATCGTCCCCATTACAAGAACTTCCACTGGGAAGTTAAAAATATACGGAAAGGTTACAGGCCGCTTGGAGGAACTATTCCATACTCGCCATGGTAGTTTCTCTCAAAATGGGTTCAGTGTATTTGTTCATTTTGGAAATATTATGTGTTTCCAACAAAATGAGTCAACATTCTTAACACATACGTTTTGATTTTTGAAGAACTTCATCATTTGCACTCCCACCAACTTCCGTAATGGATTTATTAGAAAGAACATTTGCTACATTAACATATTGTTCTTACTTTCGTTTTTCGTTTTTTAAGGAATTAATTGAAAGTGTTTTTTGTCAGAAAAGCACCCAAAATTTGGATGTTCCAAAAAACTTTGAATGGGCGAGATGTTAAGAAAAACCATTTTCTACATATTTGTTATTGCCATTTTTACGTTTTCTTAAATTAGGTGTGCCAAACAACTTTGTTAGGGCATGGTTTCTGTAATTCTTTGCGTAGGTCGCAACCTTTATTTCTATGTACGCTTTCTATGAACGTTTTTTTTTAAATGGTGGGCGAACTTGAAAGATCATTTAATTGATAATTTTGGGCACCTGGAGAGTATTTTCCTTTAAATATTCAACTTTCTAGCTTTAATTTAAATGCCCCTATATTGCTGATGGACAAACGGACATGTCATGGATTGATATAACTTTTGATGCTGATCACATATAATAGTAACTTCAATTCAATTCAATTTTATAAATCTAGAAAAAATAGCGGACTGTACAATGATATTTTTTTTTGAGAGACTCATTTAGTAGTTGTAAACTTAGGATACAATCTATATTGACAACCATATGTCAGGCACAAGTTTGAGGTTAAACATTTTATTGGATATGCATAACCATCGATTTGGCAGGGTCAAACACAAGCCCATTTATCTCCGCCCAGTTATTTATTGCTGACAAACTCAGATTGAGAACTGTGACAAATTCTCCAAAGATTTTTATAGGCAGGGAAAGATGAAATTGGACATCGTCGGCGTATAGATTGACCTTATTTGATAGGTTTGAATGTGGATCGTCTTTTACCAATAATTAATCTTTGCCATCGATTAGATAAGAAATCTTTCAACAGCCTTATTATTGCATTGCTATTATTGAAACCAAACCAATGCTTCAGTTTTCAGCAAAGAATACCATGATGCGTAGCTTTGGGTTAACAACAAGAAAGATGAGAAACCCAGTCCTCAAACGCAATGTGCTTCATATTTTGTTCATTAATCTAAAGTGAAATTCGTTATTATTATTCATGAGTTGGAATGGAGAAGTAAAAACCATTGAGTAACCATTTAATAGATTTAATAAACAAAAAAATTTCTACAATAACTTAAGGTTTTCCCAAAGAGACATTCTTCCGTTGCTCCCCTAGAACTGTACCTGCAAAACAAGAAAAAAAAACTTGACAATATATTTATCATTGCCTCCCAAATGTTTACAAACACATAGATCCCCCAACACCCATTTGAAAACATGCATCGATTGGGTTGCGAATAAATGTGAAAAAATAAGTTTAAAATTAGGGAAAGTGCTGGCTATCTGTCAAGCGCCGTGTGCAGGCTAAACCAAGGGGAGGAAAGGATAAAATCCTTTTAACTCACAAAGTGTGATTTGAAAAAGTAATCCATTTTCTAGGGATGAATAGATGAATGCAATAAAGTCCAAAGGCTTTATTGCACTGCTCGTATATAGAAAGAAATAACATCGTTTAAACCTTATTTTATTCTTAAAAGTTCAATACCTAAAGACAACAATTTGGGTTTGGACTTAATTGCATTGAACTTTATTTCAAGGCACCTAAAATGGGGTTTGTTTACATATTATAATCCAGTCAATGTTTGAAAATTCCTTTTTAACACTTTGCCTAGCATTAACACAGCATTCTATAAAATGGACAATGCCTAGGCAAAGTTTATAATAATTTCGAAAAATTATTATATCATACATTGTCTAAAATTAGCGGAATGCCCGTAACATAGGGACATGTGCCATGGAAGGATGCCAGTTATATTTTTCGTGATGATAGAAACCAAACTCTAGCGATGGTTGATTCATTAGTGAGACGTCTTTCAAGAGATCCAAGGAAGCTAGAGGAGTATGATGAAGCTGTCCGAATGTTGGTCAAAGAAGGAATAGCGGAACCGGTAGAAGGTGAGCATTCAAAACGAATATTTTATCTCCCACATCATCCAATTTACAAGGAGGACAGCGAAACCACTCGTTTAAGAATTGTCTTTGACGCAGCTTTTCACAAGGAAAGTCAGCCATCTCTTAATAGTTTTCTTGTGACTGGGACTAATTTGCTAGCTGATGTTCAGTCGATCCTGCTTAATATCAGAATGGACCCATTCGCTCTTGTGGCGGACATCGAAAAGGCTTTTCTGCAGATATTGCTTGACAAAGAGGATCGTGAGTCACATTGTTTTGTTTGGATATCTTCATCAAACAATCGAGTTCACCAAGATTTCAGAATGACTTGAGTGACTTTTGGAGTCAATTGCAGTCCCTTTTTACTCTCAGCAACGATCCAACATCACTTGCAGCAGAAGGAAAACCAGTATCCAGGTACGTTCAAAGTTTTAAAGACGTCATTCTATATGGATGACTTAGTACTGAGCTTCAACACCGAAGAGGAAGGGCACACCATATATCTCGAGTCAAATGCGATTATGAGAGGAGCATCGATGACATTACGAAAATGGCATACCAATAGTGTTAACGCCCGCACTCTATTTGGGTTAAAGGAAAGTGGAGCTAGCCAAAAGGTATTGAGTGTAATATTTATTTATTTATTTATTTACTTATTTATTTATTTATTTTCATCAAACGGAGGTACACTTGGTCCTCTAATGGATTACATACTTAATTCGACAAATTATTAACATACTTAATTAACCTTGTTAAAGGCATAAAACGTATTTCTACTTATATTAGAGTGAAGATCAATGAGATTCCCAACTGAATTAGCTTCTCTTAAGCATCGAGTTATTGTTTCATTATATCCATATTGTACTCTTTGAATAGGCTCAACAAAAATATTTTGCAGGTAAGGACAATTTATATGCTTAGTTATTAGGTCTCTCACATGTCATGTGATCGAAAAATACTTCCGAATACATAAAGGCAAGATTCCAAGTAGTTGGCATCTAATATTATATGGTGGCAAGTCGATATTCCAATTAAGCTGTTTTATCGCAGCTCTAGTAAACCATTTTGAAACCTCACATATGCAAAATATAAGTATTTAAAGGTATGCGGGTCAGAAAAATCTTGAGAGTTTCGCAAGATAAATCCCATCATTGACCTGCATTTTGTGACGAGGTAGTCTATGTGACTATTGAAATTGAGCTTATAGTCGAATAATACGCCTAAGTCTTTTTTGGGTGAGATGCTTTCCAAGGGTAGATTTGTTATACTGTAGGTAAACTGAATTTGTGTCCGTTTCCGGCAGAATGTGAGGCTATTGCACTTTAAAACATTAAGATTTAAACAGTTAATTGTACACCAATCTGATAATCTATTGAGGTCTTCCTGCAACAATAAACAGCCCTGAAGTGATTTAATAGACCGAAAAATTTCCAAGTCATCAGCTAACATTAAGCATTCAGAATTTTTTTTTTTTTTTTTATTTATTTAATTAATCTACAAGCATAATAATATAGCTAACAGACGTTACAAATTTACAAAAATTAAAATATATATATACATAATAATAAAAATTTAAACTTGTCTCTAGATAAGGATACATCTATCTCTCTATAAACGCTGTTGAAAGCAAATATGGCTCAAGATATAGGTTCGTTTTGACCATAATTAGTTCTGTGACTTTGCTGAAACAAAAGATGCCTTATTCTTAAGAGTCTAGATGGAGCATATATGGGTACCATCGACAGCAGAGTAGGGCATCTTATCTGGTAGCACAGTAAGTCCCTCACAAACATTACATCATGAATCTGTCTTCGGGATTTCAGTGATTTTATTCCAAGTAGAAGACATCTTGCTTTGTAATTGGGCGAAGGGATCCAATGCATTTTATAAAAAATATATTTTGTGAAACGCCTCTGAACTTTTTCGAGTCGATCGGAATAGGTAGAATAGCCAGGATTCCAAATGACATCGGCATATTCCAGAAGCGATCGAACTAACCCAGTGAAAAGCGATAACAAAGCAAATGGATCTTTAAAGTCCGAACTATTTCGTTTTATAAATCCAACAACTGAATTAGCTTTTGCAACGACATATTCAATGTGGGCTTTGAAAGAAAATGAAGAGTCAAGCATAACACCTAAGTCCTTGATTTTGTCTACTCTATTCAAACGAGTTTAGTGAATTGAGTAGTTAAACTCGATATGAGACGAAGATCTGGTGAAAGATATATCATTGCACTTACTTATGTTGAGTGTCAAGACATTGGCGTTGCATCATTTAATAATACAGTTAAGATCCGATTGGACCAAATGACAATCTTCTATACGCTTAATGGTTGAAAAAAGTTTTAAGTCATCTGCATACAGTAAACACTGACTATTTCTGACGACAGAAGTAATATCATTAATAAATTGCTCCCTTGCGGTACGCCTGAGGAACAGTTTATCATTCTAGATAGGGAAGTTCCAATTTTTACTCGTTGAGTGCGACCAATGAGAAAAGATAAAATCCAACGAAGAATTTCAGAATGAAACCCAAAATATTCTAGTTTTTCGAGAAGAATTGAATGCTGAACCGAATCGAAAGCTTTACTAAAGTCGGTGTATATGACGTCGACTTGACTTCTGTTCTCCATTTCATTGATAATGTAAGAAGAAAAAGAAACCAAGTTCGTAACTGCAGACCGTCCAGATACGAAACCATGTTGAACTTCGGACAAACATTCCTTCGTCAAAAACTCAAGCCTATTTTTAACGATACTTTCAAAAAGTTTAGGAATTACTGACAGTTTACAAATACCTCGATAGTTCTCGACATTATTTTTAGAGCCGGATTTATGAATTGGTACCCAAAATGACATCTTCCAAACCTCAAGGAAATTGCCATCGGAAAGAGAACGGTTAAAGATATTTAGCAAAGGAGTACTTAGAGAATTACTACAGAATTTTAGTATAATGGCAGGTATACCATCAACACCGCAATTTGGGTTTGGCTTGAGAGACTGAAGAGCCAGGAGGACTTCTTCAAAGCCTAGTTGTAGTGACCCAATGTTGACACAATTACTGATTTGTCTTCTCGTATTGGAATGAGAATTATTGTTTAAGTAGACAGATTCAAAGAAGGTAGCGAAAAGGATGACATTGGGAATATCATTAACAAATAAAACAAATAACAAACTCCCGAAGTAGCGTCAATGCGATCTGGGACAATACCATTAATCCTAACAAACTGCGAGCGTCCTCTGAAGTAAGAATTGAACCATTCTAAGAGACTTGAGTGAAAACCAATGTTATGCAATTTGTTAAGAAGAATATCGTGGTTTACCCGAAAATGCTTTTGCAAAATCTGTGTAGATGACATCGCACTGCATCCCATTTTCCATATTGTTTGCGATAAAATTTGTAAAAATTGTAAGATTAGTCTCAGTAGATCTTCCAGCAATAAAACCATGCTGATACGAAGAAATTGTGAACTTAAGAAGAGCTGTAAGTTTACCACAAATAAGTTTTTCGAACAGTTTCGGGATAGTGGGAATTTTCGATATTGGACTATAGTGAGTAACATCTTGTTTGGGACCAGATTTATAAATCGGTGTTATGAATGAGCTCTCCCAAGCATCTAGAAAAATTCCTTGCTCCAAGGAACATATGAAGGGTCACGGAAAGTTCATCTGCGCATCTTTTTAAAATAATGCGAGGAATACCATCAACGTCTCCCCTCATTTCGGATACTAAATCGGACAGCGCAATTACTATTTCAGAAATCGATAAATATAAGCTACCAACGTTAATCGAATTCGATGAGTAGTCAGATATCGTACCTGCTCGTAAGATAGACGCATTATTTGAATAGACAGATTTGAAATGGCAAGCAAACAACTGAAAGGTCTGATGACAACGCGCCATTATACTGCATACTATTAAATAGAAATTCCAGTCGATTGTTTTTTGCAATTGATGAAACTCCAAAATCGTTTACTATTAACTTTAAGGTCTGATTCCACTGAAAGGACATATTGCTTATATGAAAATTTGTTAAGAAATTTAAAATCTTTTTCAAGCCTCCTAGATTTCAGAAGTAATTCTCGATCAGAAGATGATTTGCGGAACTGTTTATAAGTCATGTTTTTCAGGTTATTTAGATCTCTTATTAAACCATATGTGCTTTGAGTTTGTCCTAACTTTAACCTTAGGTGTCTATAAAAAGTCTTCAACATTTTGAAAATATGTAATTGCGACTCAAAATCCAACTAAAATTTATGCGTCCGGTAATAGAGAAGAAAAGGCTCCTTTTATTATAAGTATTAATATAATTCAGTTTTTGGGCAAGTACGATTTCTTTATATTACGTGTTCTTACGGCGAATAAAATAGCGCAACCGACTCTTCTTAACCCTCTAATGCATGAATTATGAAGGAAATGAAATAAAAAAATTTTAAACACTTATTTAGTTTTATTTCGTGTTAAGAAAAGATAATACATTTTTTTTTACATATATACAACTGTTTTACATATATAACCCATTGGGTCTGTATGCACAAAGGCGATTTTCAATTAAAAATTTACTGGCCATATATGGGCTATTATGCGCCTAAGCCCAAATTAATTCCAGTTTCTTTATTCGTGGAATTGTATCAAACAATTCATTTTATCGTTGTAGCACAACTATCAAGAATACGTTACACTTTCTGCACTTCGTAGATGTCTTTAACCCACAATTTTGACATTTTTGTCGTTTTTTTTGCCATTCAGGCATGTGGTCAACATTATCAGTTCTTACTGAACTTAATGGGAAATCCTAATTTCTTGCTCTTTTTGCTGTGTGTGGTTTTGACCGAGTTGGTGTTTCGAGATTGGATGGACCTGGACTTGCATGACTTGCCCGTGGTGTTCCATCAGCATTAGACGTTGTAGGGCGCCCTCTTTTTCTTGACACAGCAACTTTGCCGGATTTACATAGGTGATCAGCCACAGCTTGTTTGAAGTCAAAAAGAAGCATGTACTGTACATTTCAGGATTGTTCCTTCGCCAGAGAATCCATGCATTGACAAAGCACATGTCTACCATATGATAAAAAATTCTGTTGTCCCATTTTTGGACCGCAACTGATTTCTGTATAAGCCCAACATAGAATCTAATAAGTCAACACCTCCCATATGCTTATTGTAAATTGTGATAGCTTGAGGGCAATTAATATTCTTATACTGCTTTTCTTTTCGAAAATATCTCTGTTTTGTAGTGACTGGTTCACTCCCAACATAAGTTGAAAGCATATGAACTGGCTTGTTATCGAACCAAGTGACGGCACTTACCAGAACTCCATCTATTGTAGCAACTTTTTCAGTGTAAAATCCACGTCCTAAAAGCTAAACCCCGAAACCCCACTCAAGACCTGATTTTTGTAGCCCCACTTATGAGGTTTTGCAGGATTGTATTGCTTTAAACTATGAACGAACTTTAGTTGGTATAATTTGCTCATCAACTGATAAGAACTCCTCTTTTGGCACGAGTAAAAGCTGCTGCCTGATCCCATTCAAAAGTGGCCGAATTTTAAAAAGCTTATCATGTCCTGGATTGCCATGGGGAATGAAATTATTGTTGTCGTTGAAGTGCAGATTTTTTTTAATAGTTTCAAACCTATTGCATGTCATAGTTTGGTATATAGTAGACTGCCCTATGCTCACGTTCCAGTAGTGCCGCGCCGCAGGTATTTTTACTATAGACATGAAAATCACCATGCCGATAAATTGCTCCATTTCGTATTTATTTATATTTGCTGGTTTTTTTTATATTATCTTGCAAAGCTTTTAGATTGGATTGCTCTACATTACTTTCAATCAGATCATTTGAAAACAAGAATAAAAAAAAATCCGCTGGCGATTCTAGTTTCGCAATAAACTCCGGTAGTTGCCTTACTCCGGTGAACTTGAAGTTATTTGCATCAAACGGATCTAAATGTTTAGTTACCCATTTTATTTTAACAGCCTTATTTTCTTCGATGTTGCTTTTGTCGTCTTGGGAGTGTTAGTTTCTTCATCGGAAGAATCGCTCTCTGTCTCCGGGATCTCAACTGAACTTCTAGAATCTTGCAATTGCCGAGGAACATATTCATCTCCAGAATCGGAAACTAGCTCATCATCACTCTGAAAACCATCACCACTATAGGTTTATGAAATTATGATTTCCATAAAAACTCTTTGAATTCATTCTATAAGTAAAAAAATAGATTTCCACAGAAGTCAGTCAATCAGTTCAGCAATTCATATAATACCATATATGGTTTCGTCAAAAGAAGTGAGAAAGCCTACCAATCAAGCCCATATATGTTTTTTTTAGAAAAAGCCCAATAAAGGCATAAATTATTATAAAAACAAAAAGAAAAGCTTATAATAATGAAAAAGAACAATAAATGCATAGAAAAAAAATATAATTCGTAGAACTCACTTGCTTATTATAAAAACAATTGTTCAAAGAACGCACTTTTATTCACAGACTTGCACTTGACGTGTGCTCTTGATACAACGAAATTATCTGATGACCGTGAGTCACTAACTGATAACTAAACTGGGTTTATAATAAAAAAATGGACTTCGTTTCATTATACATTGTGTTTTTGTCGCTCTCTTGCAATGTAACGGAAATATATCAGAGTAAATATGAAAAACCATATATGGGCTTGTATGCGGTAGAGGGTTAAGATTAAAAAAAAATGTGAGTGAAAAAGCAAAGCGAATTAAGGTAATTATATACATAATGAAATGTTTGAAGTATATGAATCATAAGGAAATGAAATGCGATTTATGCAATCTTTAGTCTGAATTTTCAACATACAATAATCCATGCGGATTATCATGGTGTGTAGGTTCAAAACCAGCACACTGTTTGCGATTTTTTTTCCGACAAAAACATTACCAGTTACTCTGACTGCCAAGCGGCTATAAAAGCCATAGAGTCAGTAGTAGTCAAGTAAAGGGCGGCGTTAATAAGCAAAAAACATATAGACGGGATATCCACTGTCAATACGGTAACTCAATGCTGGGTACCAGGGCACAATGACATCTCGGGTAATGAGAAAGCGGACGAACAAGCCAGGCACGGATCGGAGATGAATGAATCTCCCACTTTCGATACCGAATCCATGAGTAGAGCAAACTTAAGTTGGATCAACCTTGATACATGCAGACACACAAGGGAACTCTGGCCAGCGGGAGGATCTGGTTGATATAGAGCTGAAGAAACTCTTGAGATTCACACATAAATCCGGGTGGTTCTACTAAAGCGAATTACTGAGCTGTTATACAGCGGTTCCTTTTATTTCTCTTTTTCAGGTTACCCAAAGTTTTAAAGAATCCCAAAATGGACACAATGGACCCGAACTGTTGGTCTAATTGAGCTGTGACACCCGTCACATGGGCATCCATCTACCTAACCAAACCGATATTTTACTATCTGAGTATGGTTTTTTTGACTTTTGAATTCATTTTCTTTTTCCCTATCATATCAACTTACATACTAGACAAAAATGATTAAATCTAACTTAAAATAAACAGAATACTTGTTCTTAATAAATTGTCCTTAGGCAGACGTTCTAAACTTAACTATAACCTTATAATTATTGGCTTTCGGCCTAAAAACTATTCTACGAACCAATTCAACATATTATTTTCATTGAGAATTTTTTTTAAAAAAACTCGGCATCAAAACACGCATCAAGTGGTCAAAATCCCAATTGCTTTTTGAGCGCCTGTCAGTCGTCAACGTGCAAACGCGCCACCGTGAGCCTACTGAAGCCTTACAGCGTCAAACACCTCCCGGAAGCACTACCACAAGTTGACGAGCCCGGCCTCGCCAAAGATGCCCTAGCTAACTTAATCTAACTTATAAACTAAGAGGATGTTACCTAGAGTAACGCACCATCCTGGGAGGGCATGTTGACCTCACCCCCTTCAATAAGTCACCAAAATTTGGAGAATTGCTTTTCCGTATCGAATTTATCCCTTTCCGCTATTGCGGTACTAAAACGGGGAAGCTCATTAGCATTGGCGGAATCCCCGCCGCGGATGAACCGCTTATCTCTGGCGCTGCTATAGCGGTGGTATAATACCGGGATACCATCCCTTGTCTGTACCGATCCTTTTGCATCAATATGGATAAATGCCTCCGGCGGGATAAAGGCAGATTGGAGCGTACTCTCTATGTACATTTCATTGGGATAGTAAGCCCCAAAGATCACGCTATTGTCGCTGGCCATCGCCCTTGCAACGTGCCTTCGAGTCACCTTAATGAAGAAATTGTCAATCCGATTGAACTCAGCCCCATCGTATAGGACCTTGTTGGGATTGTATTTAATATAATTGGATTCAGGCGTTGGAAACGCCCAGAGTCAGGCCCTAAGACATGGTCTCTCCAAAAGACATAAAAATAATGTTGTCTATGTTGTAGATTTCAAGATTGAATGTGCGAAACGAAATTGGGCATTTTGAAAAAATCTTTTATTCCTTTCGATAGGCTACAGTTTTCGTGTGTTAATGTATTAAATATGTGTAGGTGATGGTTGCGATATAAGATAATAATATGTTTGGTGCATTTACACGCATTGTTCAAGGCCATATGTCCGTTCCTGGGTATGATTATAAATGAACGTTTTTCGTTGCAAGTAATCACAAATTAATAGTCTACGTTTTTAAGTGTCGGTAATGACGGCTGTGTCCAAATATACGCATATACTACAATCAACAATTATGCAGCAACAAAATGTTCATACATACAAAATGTTTAGAAGTAGGTATTAAATATTTTAAAATTTCGTTTCTTGTAATAATTATATACATATAATAATAATATAGATGTGATCGTCTTTATCCTGTGGAATTTAAAATACATTTCTCTCTACTCTATGGATTTTGCAACTTCATAATAATGTAGAGTAAAGGATCCTTGAAAAAAAAGTCCCGTTCAACTAATCTTTGTGTGAAGTTGTTTCCTCTGAATGCCTGTTGACTACAGCCGTGTTTCTTTGCACGCGGATATAGGGATAATTTGAAATTTGCATGTAAAATACAACAACAACTTATCCTATATACGCTAACTTTAGCGGGGATAGCTATCGCCGCTAAGTCAGTTAGCGGGGATAAACAGTGCTTCCAAAACCCATTTTCTTCGTTTCTAATGAACCGATGCGATGAATTTTTCAGGAAATGTCAAAGTTTGTCATCCCTCTGACCACTAACACATCCCGTCGAATATTTTGTTCGTGATTTTATTATTATTATTTTTCAAACTTCATTATAAAGGTAATTGAATTAAGCAAATCTGTTAATGTGAAATTGTGTTTCATAATTTTAGAATATGCTTGGCATCAATTTCAATTGGCGGAAGTAAATATTTTTCAATTTCAGGATTTTCAATACAAATTTCTTAACTACAACTTACAGCTGTGTCACGGTGCATGTCATAGGTGCATGTGTGCTGCCAAGTTTTTTTTGATGAATTCTTAAGCGGCGATGGTCGTTTTCTGATGCCATCCCTATATCCGCGTGCAAAGAAACACGGCTTATATCTTTCATCCACTTGCATTTAAAAACGGGATTTATATAATTTCTTAATATCCAGTTCAGTAATCCTTTTAAAATTTAAAACCATAACCATCATAGTAGAGTAACGGTCAGAGAATTCCGCGAACCAGACAATTATTTCCTCTTTGTATACATTTCAAAAAGTGGACTTCAAGAATAATTAGTCTAACTAATTTCTGCGAGACCGAACTCGAAATTGATGTGCATCCGAGCTTTAAATATAAAAAGCTTTTACACAAAAGAAAGTTCTAGCACTCAAATTTGGTTGAGCTGCGCATGTACCAGAAAAGCATTATGTTTTGTTTTTAAATTTGCTGGTCAGATGAGTACACACTAAAGGGTTAGATATTGCAATCACGGTAAAGTTCTGAACTCAAATTATCAGCTCAATTCATATTGACAACTTCAATGGAGTTTGTTCCTCTTTTCCTTTTCTCCTATCTATACTTTTGTTTATATTATAAAGCTGAAAAGTTTGTTTGTCTGTTTGGTTGAGCGGAGGTTTGAATTGAAAAATTATTTTTCTGTTGGATTGTTCATTTAGCGAGGAAGGCTTTAGGCTTTATAACAGCAGGCTGGGACCATTGGTCCTTTTTGAGAGCTTCCGTTGCGTGCGATGCGTAAACGGTTTAAGTTTAGCAAAAATCATGTATGATGGAATTGTTCCTCTTTAAAAGTTCTAAGAAAAAGTCCGCGACAGCATATGTCTATCTTTTAAGATTGACTCACTGTAACCTTTTTTATGGGTTGTTTTTTTTCTAATATTTTCACAACGGGGCTTATTGCGATTGGTTTTGAATTTCGCCTTATATTTCAACAACATTGCTTTTGTTTTCGCATGTTTATTTTAAGTTTTTATTCTTATTAATAAAGACTCCGAGCAAAGCCGGGTTGGCCACCTAGTCTATATATATACCTCTATATATATAAAAATCCAGTGTCACAGTTTTAGTGTTTATACTCCTCCGAAACGGCTTGACCGATTTTGATGAAATTTTATATGTATATTCCGTAGGTATGAGAATAGGTTCATAACTAATTTTTATACCACTAAGTGATAATGGTGGTCTACCAAAAAGTTTGTATGGGGAAATGCACTTTGGGGGAAAAAAAAACTGGGTAGAAATCGAGTAGTGACACTTCAAATACAAAAAAAAATATTTAAAATTTTAAAAGCAATTGTTGTTGTCAATTATTTTAATTATTTGCCAAGCAAATTGTTGTTGTCAACAATTTTGATTTTTTTTTTTAAATATACCTAATAAGTTTGTTTATGTTTATTATGTTACACAAAGTATCTTTTTGAAACGGAGTCGATACTTTGATTTGTTGGATGGTGTTTGAATCCTTCATTTTTGTTTGTCAAGTACGTTGTTGACATTAAATTAGAATAGCTGCATGTTGTTAAACCGTGCGCATAACAAATTGATTGAAAGAAAATAAAAATCGAAGTTTCTTTCTTTTGTGTTGTTGTTCGATTCAAAAAAGTCACAAACATAGGCGCCTGCCAGGCAACTAGGACCTACCCCTAGCGGAGCAACGAAGTAGCGTAATCAGGCTAAGCAAAGCGCAGAAAAATGTGCAGTCCCTTTAACCACGGAACCGATTGAGCTCAAATCAGGCAAGCTTTGGTATTGACTTGAATATGTTTCAGTGAAGTTTGGTCAAAATCGGTCCACCAAGTTTGACTTGCAATTTTGTTTCTCATCAAAAAAAGACAAGTATTTCTTTTTGTTAGGCGCAGACTTTGTATATACACTTTATAGTAGTCTCACTTCGAGTATTCGACTTACACGCCATCTTACGACTTAAGTATGTACTTAAAAAAAGCTACATTTATACAACCATATTGTAGAACCTTTTCTACAAAATGCTAGTATGCATTTGAATATGCATATTCGTAGTTATTTTTGTTGTATTCCATTCTCCTCATTTGTCGAATTTATTTTGTTTACTTCTCATGATGTGTTGGTGAGAGGGGTGCGGATATGGTTGGTAAATTATTTGTTGTTTTTAATGGAAAATGTATGTATTTATTTATTGGTAGCAAAAGTTTTACAGATATTGTCTTAACATTAATGTACACAGATATGGTATTTATTGACCTTTCTTATGAAAAATATATAAAATGAATGCAAGTTTTATATGTAAATAAGTGAATAGTTGAAGGAAAAAGCTACTTAAAAAACCTTCATTTGAAGTATCACAGTGTTGCATGTTACGCATGTAAAGTTACAGAGTTTTAAAAACTACAAGTTGGCATATACAAAACATTTATGTAACAATAAAAGGAACAATATATATTTAATAAATTAACAAGATTCTATAGCTAATAATAGTTTAATAGCAAAAGAGCAAAAGTTAAATAAGAAATAAATATATATATATCAATAAAAAGAAAGCGAATAAATAGACATTTAAGTAAATAATAAAATAAATAACTAGAGTTAATAAATAATAAACAAAATTATACAAATAAATAAATAGACAATTAGATACCTAAATAAATAAATAAATAATAAATAAGTACATAAAAAAGTACGGAATAAATAAATAAATAATTTTAATATAATAATAGCATAGAACATGTAGGTTAACTTAATTAATAAGACTAGTGTAGAGAACATATTACACAGTAATTATAAAAAGATTAATCAGGTACAAGATTTACAATTAAATTATTTTCTGAAGACTCGCATGATAAACGGAATTTGTTTTTTAATTTGACAATGCGATTAGAAACAAGTTCTATATTTGCCACGTCGTGGAGAAGACTGGTGGGATAGTGCCATGGTAGATTGAGTATCATTTTCAAAATCTTATTTTGCATTCTTTGCAATTTTAAAATATGACTTTTCGCGGAACTACCCCAAGCTGGAGCTGCATAAAACATTATTGCTTGAAAGACTGCTTTATATATAATCAATTTATTATCCTTGCTTAAATTTGACTTTCGGTTTATAAAAGGGTAGAGAACTTTAATTGTTCTGTTAATTTTTTCAACAGTGTGCTGAATATGAGGACCAAAAGTGACTCTTTTATCAATAATGACACCAAGATATTTAACAAGGTTATTCCATTCAACAGGTAGCCCATCTATGCTTAAGTTGCGGCTCGGCAAAAAACAGGGCTTTCTTTTTCTTGTGAAAAAAATAGCCTGCGATTTTTGAGCATTTATTTTTATTTTCCATTTATCAAAATATACTTTTAATGTGTTTAGGGCGGATTGCAAATTGGTTTCAATCGTTAAACCAAAAGCATCGGAGGAATAAACACATGTGTCATCTGCGAAAATTGCAGATTGACAATTTGATAAGTGTGGGATGTCAGATGTATAAACATTATACAGGATGGGACCCAAAACAGATCCTTGTGGAACACCCGCAGGGATATTATACTTATTGGAGAGGCACATATTTAATTTGACTTGAAATGTTCTACGATCCAGAAAGGAATCAATAATTCTTGTGAGATACAGTGGGAAGTCGAGTTGTATCAATTTGTAGATCAGCCCATTGTGCCAGACTGAATCGAATGCCTTTTCCACATCCAAGAGTACCGTACCTGTGCTTTGACCCACATTGAAGTGTTCCTTAATGTGCTGTTTTATTCGGAGGACCTGGTGGGTTGTACTGTGATATGAACGAAAACCAAACTGTTCAGCAGGAAGGATGCTGTGTTCCTCTACGTTCAATAGAGGTTTGTGTTTAATGGCTTTTTCAAAGCACTTACTTACTTAGTTTATTTACTAGAAATTATAATTTAAATGGAACAATCCTTGACAAACACCAATTTCAGAAGCAAACCTGACTATTTTGAAAATTAATAAAAAAATTTTATCTAATGACAGTTCAGTGCTCAATTCTGTTTCTTAATTAGCTCGGAGCTCTCAGGTTACGTTCAGCTCGGAGCGAGCTCCGATCGCTCGGGCCCCGCTCTGTTCCCCGCTCGGGGCTAAAAAAGAAAAACGCCTTTTATAGTAGTCTCACTTCGAGTATTCGGCTTACACAGCATCTTACGACTTAAGTATGTACTTAAAAAAAGCTACATTTAAACAACCATATTGTAGAACCTTTTCTACAAAATGCTAGTATGCCTTTGAATATGCATATTCGTAGTTATTTTTGTTGTATTCCATTCTCCTCATTTATCGAATTTATTTTGTTTACTTCTCATGATGTGTTGGTGAGAGGGGTGCGGGATATGGTTGGTAAATTATTTGTTGTTTTTAATGGAAGTTTTCCATAAGTGTGTGGTTTGTCGTTTATTTTTCGAATTTCTTTTTTTTTACTTCTCATGATGGGGATATGAATGATGTGTTGGTGAGAGGGGTGCAGTATATGGATTGCATATTAGTTGTTGGTTTTGATGAAAGTTTGCGGTAGGTCAGGGGTAGGTATTCATTCATTCATAATCGGTATCAAAAATCATATTATGTGCATATTGCGATTGCATTATGTTGCACAAATAAATTTCCGAATATTATGTATAAGCTGAATTTTTTCATTTGGTTTTCCACAAACAATTGATTTCGACAGTTTGGACAGCTAAATGTAATTGATTAATGTATTCTTTTTGATACTTTAATCGACACAAACTGTGCATAACTTATATGTTTTTTACACTGTTTTATGAATAAGGATTTATGCATAAAGGCTGGAGAAATATTTAAACACTGCATAAGAAGATATGCAATCATTCTGAGATGTTTAAGCGAATTCTATTGAAGAATGCTCTAAGTTGTTTGCGTTGATGGGTGTGTGGAGTAGGTAGGCACTAGCGGTTGACCACTTAAACTCCAAAAATTAGTAATAATTACTGTAGTTTATATTCCTTTTTATAACTTCCACGGTTGAAATATCGCTCCTTCAGAATATCCTTTTTTGTGAGTCGAAGAGGTGCCCAGAGTTTTAATTTTTGTGAGTCTATCCCAGGAAAATATCATCCCGCAAAACACCAGAAATCGGGCGCGTTTCTTGGACGTTAGGACAAAAGGTTTCAAGATGTTCTACTACGGGAAATTTTTTTTTGGTTCTTTGGCGGAGATTTGAACGCTAATGTCGGTTAGTCAAACGAAGACTATGAGAACTGCCATGGAGGACTGGGATAGGGCACCAGGAACTCTCCGGGTGAAGGTATCCTAAGCATGTGCATGTCATAAGTTCTTATCGTTCTCAAACAAAGCCGTCACCTGGTCACTTACAGCAGTGGCGGAAACGAAACCCAGATTGATTGCCATTTGGTAGCACGTTTGCGTTAAAGATTGCAAAGTGATCCTGGAAGAGGCAATCGCCCAACAAAACCGCCTTCTCATGCCAGACATTTTTATGGCGGCGGGGACGAACAGAACTAAACAAACAAGTGTTTGTGAGAATTAAATGGTACAATCTGGACAAAAAAAAGTCAAGCATTTAGTGCAAATTATGCAAAATTATCTGCATCAACAAAGCTGTCAATACGGCAAAGAAATATTTTGGTCGGCAGATGAAGATAAAGCAGTAATTACTAATTAGTGACAAAAAAGTGTCTTTCAAAGCTTAGTCAAAGTACTCCACTAATTATGGAGAAGAAAAAGGTCAATCGGAATACAGACTTTACCAGAGGCTCGCAAAGAGAAAGTGCGCTCAAAAGATGAAGTTTGTGGAGGGTCTGTATCGGTAGTTAGAAGAAAATTCTTCTTCGGCTGCTGATAGGAACCAGGCTGTCCACGAATTCCGACAAAGCAGCTTGGGCGGGAACAGGTCTATATACAAAGACTAAGGTAAATAATGCAAAACATTCAAGGTTCCGGCGAAACATTGTTTTCCATCTGAAGATACTTCTGCAAGCTGTTATAGGAATTACCTTGAAGTTTTTTTTTTTCACTTTAAGAACATCCAGAAAACCTTTTACAGTATTTAAATAATTAGTTTCCAAAACTGATCCACTTCGCATCCATAAAGGAACACAACAATTTTCAAAATTTGCCGCTGAGAGAAGGAAATCCGTTCGCCAAAGTTCATCAACAATGCTCAAGGGCTGCTTCTTGTGGATGACCAAAATCTTCCAATTGAACAATTTCCTAGGATATATTTTCCGAGAGCCGTTTCTAACACTGAAGAAGTGCACGACATTACTGTCGAAGAAGTTAGGAAGGCGGTCAAAGACTTCAGAAGTCGAAAAGCCCAACTCCAATCGTCTTAAGAAGAAAATAAATAAATAATAAAATTTAAATAAAATAAATATTGATAGTATAGGTAGAAACCTATTAACTATTAACCCATAAATGGTGGTACAGCATGGCGCAATACGGACACAAAGTAACATGTCATTTCTTTATAAATTAGATTGAATATTTCTGAATCAATTACAAAAGAAATGATACAAATCGGAACATTTTTCGACAAGATATACATAGCCAAAATAGTAACAGTCTAAAAAGCGATAAACTCAAAATTTCTTATTTGAGGAAAAAGGCTGAAATCAGATTTTATTAAATTTTTCATTTCAAAACTTTTCGTCCCTTCCATCATCCCCCTCATCATACATGCTACTTGCCGAGGCGACGACAGCATTTTGGGCGCCTTAAGACAACATTTTAGCTTTCTAGCTCACACATAGCTAGTGTAAAGCTAGCTCCAGTGTAAAGGAATTTATTTTTGCCGACGGGTGGACGGACGGACGGGCGGACATAGTAGATGCACATTACTATCGATGCTGATCACGAATATATTACAAAAAACTGCAAAACTGCACGTGACCTGCCTCAATATTAATGTAGGTCATCAATTTGCTAATAGATAAATATACCTATCCAACAACCATTTCTTTGAATTACGGCTGATACAACACAAATTGAATATTTCCGAATCAAATACTGAAGAAATGATATAAATCGGTACATATTTGAACGAGATACAGCGAAAATAGCAAAAGTCTAAAAATCCATAAATTCATAATTCCTTATTTGATGGAAAATACCGAAATTAGCTTTTATTCAATTTTTCCATCATACATTCTACTCGCAGACGACAAAGGCAGATTTCTAATTTTTCCATCATATCCCTCTCATCCTACATACTATTTGCCGAAGCGACGCAACATTGCAAATCATCAAAAGTATTCGGCTGTTGCACAGAAAAATAAATAGCTATATAATATCAGAATGATTCGATAAAGGGAAAAGCAAAATTTAATACACAAACCTTCAAACGCCACCACTTTTGCTCCCGCCTCTGTCGAGTTTTCCGTTTTCAAATTCGTTTTGATGAGACTACTACTCGTATTAGGAATGTATATACAAAGGCGCAGAGAACACCGAGTATTTAGACTCTTGAGCACGGGCAACGCCGCGCGGGTACAGCTAGTTATTATATAAAAATCAATGTACTTGTATGTTTATTTCTATGCTATGGACTCCGAAATCACTGAACCGACTGAGCTGAAATTTTCAGGCAATCTTCGGTATCGGCCCACGGTTTCTGTGAGTTTGGTCAAAATCGGTGCAGCAATTTAGCCACGGCGCAGAGGTTAGTGTGTTGGACTACTAATGTTAAGGTCTCAGGTTAAAAGCCCGCTGGGGACAAGTAACACCTTAAAAAGGTTTTTCCACTAACCACCTCTTGCGAACGTCTGAAAAACATCCAAGACTATCAATTGTAATGAGCAGCTTCTCAAAATTGCCGTTCGAATTCGGCAAAAAAGTGTAGGTCCCTTCCACTTTGCACAAGCAAATGGTTGGAGAAGCTAGGGTAGCTTACTTTTTTTTATATTTTTTCTTATATTAAATTAATGCTCGTGTTTTCGTCTTCTATGCGTTCACACATCGTTCATTGGATTGAATTAAAAATGTGTGCAGTTATTGTGGGTGCTTGCGTGAAAGTTTCTGACAAAGCATGATGAGATAAGGGTGAAATCATTATAACCCGTGAAGCGGGCTCTGTTTCTTTCGAAAAAGTAAGCTGACAAAGGCGGCTACCAGACAACTAGAACTTACCCATAGCGGGTAGCCGCAGAAATTTTGTAATTCAGATTTTAAGATGGGAGAAAAAAGAACCTTTTATCTACTAATGTACCTAGGTTAAGGCCAAATAACATTCGAAGCGTTTCGCTTGTTTAAAATGCAGTCTCCAGGGAAATCTATTTCCTTTTGCCGTTATTCTATAAAAAAATATTTGAAAATAGAAAAAAAATAGTCTGTCAAAAATTTATTTGTCGTGATTTGCTATTTCAGTGTTTTGCCAGGGAGTTTAATAAAAATAATTTGCGCAAATTTTTCATTTTATATAATTTTTCGCGATTTGGTTTTCGAGATTCTTTTTTCGGGATTTTGGATTTTCGGGATATTGAATTTTCGGGATTTTGGATTTTCGGGATGTTGGGTTTTCGGGATTTTGGATTTTCGGGATTTTGGATTTTCGGGATTTCGGTTTTCGGGATTTTGTCCCCAACCCAGAAAACTAATCATCATTTGAAGACAACTCCTTCGATGCAGCCAGCGTTTGTTTACGAATTTAATGCAATTACAAGAAATCGGGGAAACCCCGCTATGCCAACAGAGAAGAACGTTCTTTTGACTTAGGTACTAGCGGAAACCACTTTTTGCAGGTAGAAGGACATGTTCCGATTCAACCATCCTCTGTATCTCATGTTTAAAGTGTGTTCAAAAAACTGAGCTGCGTCCGTTTAAGGGAGAATTTTGTATAGCTTTGGTCTGTGAAGTAGTGTCCGCGTTCGTTCAAGGGAGGTGTCCGTTCAAGGGAACAACGATTCCATATTACTAAAATCGTCGGTCATGAATTTCATGTCCTTACCAGGGAGGTGTCCGTTCATGGGAGGAAAAATCGAGGAGTTTTCTATGTCAATTACCTAATACTCGTACTTTTGAGAATTAATGCAAATTCGTTCCAAATAATAGAATAATCTTGATCGTAAAATTTGTTTGAAATCACTCAACCGGTTTTTGAGATATACATATCTATTTTTCTAATTTGCAGTTATTCGGGTCTTTCGCAAAAATCTGAGTATGCCATGTGCTTACATATACCTACTACATATTAATTAATTAATTATATATATATTTTTTTTTTTTAAATTTGAGTATGCAAATTTCTTCGACATTTTTGCATCAGATAATTAGTTCAATTTCATTGAAATTCTGTTACCCGTTTTTGAGATATTGTTGGTTTCCTGTTAATCGAGTCTTTTGGGAAAAGCTGAGTAAACCATCTTCTGACACTCAACCCAAGTATTCAAGACATCAAAATTAACCAAAATCGTTAGATCCACTTTTGAGAAAAGTGCGATTGTCAAAAATATAAAAAAAAACTCTTATATGAGTAAAAAAATATTAAAAAATACATATTTCAAAAATTTTAATATACAAATTCGTTCCAAATATGTAGTTGTATTAGTCGGTGTGTACATTTTTTATTTGACCCTTTTTGAGATACAAAATATAATAAGAAACCAAAATGTGATTTCGAATTTGTTTGAAAGAAACTTACATTGATGTAAGACTAGGTGACATTGTCCTAAGGGTTACTGTGCTAGAGGCACACCACAAGGAGGAGTCATCTCGCCTTTACTTTTGGACAAAACAATGTGGTCTTGGGGTTAATCCGCAGAAGACTAAACTTGTGCTGCTCACAAGCAATAGAAGCATACCACATTTCGAGCCACCGGCTTCTGAAGGGATACCCCTGAAGGTGTCAGAGAGTGCTAAGTATGTGGGAGTAATTATCTATTGGAAAATTAACTGCAAGTCAAATGTCGATGAGAGTAAGGAACGCAGCAGACGCGTTCTACGCATGCAACTGAATCTTCGGCACAAAGTTGTGATCAAACCCTAGAGTAATTCTGTGGATGTATACGGCAATTGTGCAATCAATACTCATATTATATCCAATCTAAATGCAATAATGAATATATAAAGACTAGCTTGTATAGGGACAACAATTGCAATAAGAACTACACCAATCGTTGGGTTGGAGATATGTCTCCCTACATGAATTTTGACAAACATTTTTCCTGCTCCTCTCAGAGCAGGCTAGCATTTGACAGAAACGAACCTGCGAAAAGATAATCCATAATCTAAACGGAGCTCAGAGCAACTAAACATACAACGCTCAAGCAGGCTGAAAACTATCAAATAACACAAATGCAGTAACACCAGCATTTGATTGGCATCATTGACGAAGTGATCCAGAAGGCGTGCTGATGTATTTTTGGAGATTGAACCGGCAAATCCTATAGGCAGGTCAGTAGGGATGTACTAAAATGGGAGGATTAAGATCTCCCGTTACAAGACATGGTTGTTCATTCAGACAAGGGCAGCTGAAATTAATCCCAATCACCTTTGGCCTTGACCCAAATGAGAGTGATTCACTGGTCAACGGGTTTATTCGTTATACTGGCCCGAATGAGAAATGTAGAGATCCATGCCGACAAGATTCATTTCGGTAATACTCGTTCTTTGGGCGGAAGTGTCGGTGTTTCACAAACGGAAACCAACCCATTGCAGGAATGGGAAAAATTCACTAACGTCTTTCTAATCAATTCTAATTATAATTCCAAATAAGGTGAGTACGATGCTGATATCCTCTTACTGGTGGGGGTGGACAGAATAGTCTGAGTTTCCCAGGGGGAATATATATTGATGATTGATTCGGTAGAAAGAAACCATTTACATTATCGGCATTGCGTGTTAACTCATCAACAAGCTGAGTAAGACGACAATATATAATGAATGTACTACGCCAATGGAAAAAAAATTGCATCTTTGCATCCATCAATGTGA
Source organism: Portevinia maculata (assembly GCA_949715645.1). Taxonomy (NCBI): domain Eukaryota; kingdom Metazoa; phylum Arthropoda; class Insecta; order Diptera; family Syrphidae; genus Portevinia; species Portevinia maculata. The sequence continues at coordinate 89,582,841 of OX454526.1, forward strand.
CAAATTTGGTACTCGAGTCATTAACTTCAATATTGTTCAGAGGTACTAAACGGATACTAAGAAACACTACACCACATTTTACTGGCTGTTTGAAGGGGAAGGGATAGAAACATTTTCCCAGGACTGTACGTACGTAGCATCCTCTTAGTTAAGTAGTAAAGAAGGGTGGGTATTTTGTAAGTATTTTATATAAAATAAAAATAATAACGGCATCAGGTTTGTATCCTTTCTTGGTTTTAAAAATAAAATTAAAAAAGAAGTGTAGTCGTGAGATACTTCTATAGGTCGAATGGTATTAAATCATTGGTCTATGCCAATAAGCCGGCGACGTTAGAGTAGCTCCGATCCAATATTGAACGAGAAATAAATTCCGTACCGGTCGAAATATGCGGCCGAGTCATCGAAAATTGGGTTCAAGGTATTGACTACTGCATACATTCCCGTGGGGGACAAATGAACGAAGTCGAATCCATTCATAAATGTTTTGATAGTAATTCAAGTAAATACATTTTTTTCGAGATATCTCAAGTAGTTTGCATTTTATTTATAAAAGAGGTTGTCAAGTCCTTAATGAAAGACCCTTTAGACCCCTGGAATAAGTGAATATTAAATTTTAAAAAATATTTTTTAATCAATTTGTCTACCCTGAAAGAATTGATAACTTAACGCCACTCGCAAAAACTTTGAATCTATCAAAAAATTGTGTTATTTCAGATATTACCCTTATGGGCCTTACTATACTCTATCCAACAAAAATTGTCAGTACAGGGAAGATAGGATGTTTGTCTCTCAGTCTGGTTGCAATGACTTACATAAATCGGTCCCTCTTTAAAGCTCTCACAGGGTTGACGAAGTGTGTATGATAACTCGCCATAACTCAGAGAGCAATTCTATTAGGGTTATCATCTTCCAATTTAAAATAATTTTTCCTTTTCTGGTAAGATAATAATAGGCGCGTTTTTTAAGGGTATCTCCAGTAGACCAACAAAATATATAAATTTCGTAACACAAAAAATTTATTCATTATAAATATTGTACAACATAAAATACTAATTTCTAGTATCACTACTCAACTAATCCGATGAGAAATTACTGCTACTGCTCTCGTTATTTAGGTCTATTATTAACCTTTCAACTGCTTCCTCGGCAAAAGCGTCCATTTCCCACATATTTGGCTCAACAACCTGTTCAACGTGTTGGACACATCGATTCCATTTTTTTCTTCTCAACCCTTGTAAGTGCTGTCGTTAGTAAGTCTCTTATTTCAGCCATTTTAAATGACTTTTTTTGGCTTGGTACAATCCCTTTCACTTGAGCCCAAACCAATTCCATTGGATTAAGGTCACAGTGATAAGGCGGAAAGCGAAGCACTTTATGTCCCGCATTTTGAGCCACTTCATCCACGAAGTATGTTTCATACTTGGCTTTGCAACGTTTAACGATTTCAAGCAACCCATTGTATGATTGCATCCCTATCTAACTTGAGATCTTCCTTTTGGGAATCCCCGTATTCATTGGCAAAACAGGTGTCATTCATCGGAAAAACAAAGACATCATACAAACAGGTACATAATGAGATGAAAGGATGTATTTATGTTTTTTTTTATTTAAACAGTTTGCGACATAATCAGCAAGATTTTGTAACAATATTTCCCAGTCCTTTTCGCTATATGTATATTGTGAAAGGTAGACACAATCAGGCAATTAGAATACAAAATTATATAACCACGACGCAATGTCATATACCTAAACAGATGGTAAGCAAAACTGCACTTGTGCAGCTGTACAATACAAATACAATCAAATTAAAACCGAATGGCAACACCCCACATAATAATTCGTTCTCAAAAGCACCACAACCGAAAGTTCCAAAAGGTAGAAAAACCCTTAATGATATACTTCATTGTAGAGATGGTAATACTCTTCAGATGTGCTTCAGACACACACACTGCTTATTTTGGTGGATGATAATAGCAAGCGAACACAAGACGATCATGCTCATTTCCATTCGGCTGTGTGGGAGACTGGTTGTGGTTGGATGTATGTGAATTTTAGGAAAATTACAACAACAATTCCTTGGTATGACAGTGGTTTGGTTTTTATTTCAGTGGCAATTATTGCGTTTGAGTGCCGTGAGAGTATAACGTCTAGATTCAGATTTGAAGATTGTGTTTCACAGAAGTTTTGGGTGACAAGGGAGGTAATGGATATTTAATATACATATAATGTACCGAGAAAAAAGTTCTCGAAACCCAAAAAGAGGATACTATTTTCCAAAAATTTTCTTGAAACCGCGCACTATTTCTCTGTTCTAGGTTATTTTACCAAGAGATTGTTAAAACCCAAAAAAAAAGAATGTTTTCTAAAATGTCCTTAGACATTTGTTCAATGTTATTTAGAGGTCCTTGGAACCCTAAAAAAGGTCCTAGAAACCCAAAAAAAAGTATTTTGCAAAATGCCCTTTAAAACCGCACAGTGTTTCTGTCTTCAAGATTATTTAATTTATAAACTTATAATGTATTAAAACGTCACAAAGCTTGTTTTAAGCCATTCATGCAGACCTCCATTTTTTTATCTTCGGTTTTTAGATTTAAATGAAAAATTAAATGAAAAGGAAAAATACTGGTCAGTAAATAACAAAAGGATGCAAAGCCATAATGGTTCTATGATGGCTTAGGACAGGTTAGGTAGGTAGAGGTGGCGGTTCGGCTTGAACGCAATTAGCACTTTTTCTTTGTGCCTTTTTGTTACCACGACTCGTGTGACCTATGTTGTAGTGGTTGTAGAGGATTTGATGTATGGCTATATCCAACCTGTGGAGTTGAGAAAACGGATAAGATCTTGTATCCCTTTGCCCGATATAGCGCTAAGGTAGTCGAAGAATGGTTGATTCAGTGCCCGCAGTCTGGCTCTTGATAGTGCCGGACATTCGCAGAGGAAACGGATAAGATCTTGTATCCCTTTGCCCGATATAGCGCTAAGGTAGTCGAAGAATGGTTGATTCAGTGCCCGCAGTCTGGCTCTTGATAGTGCCGGACATTCGCAGAGGAAATGGAAGATTTACATTCCCGCAGCTTCGGCAGTGGGTGTTAAATGGGATGCCTAGTTTGGCCGCATGGTCTCCAATTGGCCAGTGCCCGCTGATTATCGCCGTGATTCTGGAGACTTCGGGCGGGTTCTGTTTAGAAGATCCTCTGCTCTTCTTTTGTCATAAGTAGGCCATATCTTCCTCGATATGATGCAGTTAGTTAACCTTCACCATTGAAGATTGGCTTTCTGCAGGAAGTATGAGCTTATTTGTGTCTTGACCGCACCTAACGGAATGTGAACCCTTGCAGCGAGTGAGCCGTTCAGAGCTGAGCCCTGCCTTGCCAGCTCATCTGCACGCTTCCTGTTATGTTACTATGCCCTGGAATCCAGAGTAACTGAAACGTTAGCCCAGTCGCGCAAGCTCGTTCCGGCACTCCTGCACCAGTTTGGAGGATATGGTAGCCGAGTCAATAGCTTTGATGACGGCTTGGCTATCTATGAGGATAGCAATGTTTTGTTTGTAATAATGATAATGATATTTTTAGTGATTCCGAATATACACCGGCCCGCACACCACAGTTCATCTTAATATGTGTATATGACCGTGTCGAACTCTTTCACTACTTCGTCCCTCTTCCAACAATCTCTGGAAGGGAAGCTTACTTGGAAGCCTTTTTTGAAGTTTAGTTTGGGTGTGATGAAGTCGGTTGGAAACGTGACCATTCCCTTCTGGTAGCGAGTCCAGAATGCTGCTGTGGCCGTATGGCCTTGCAGTCCAGCACTCCGATTCCCTGCACTGCATAGTGCGGTATCTTTTGTATGTAGGTCAAGAGGCAAAAGGTGCAAGAGCAAGTACATTGGGGCCTACCTCAGTGCAACCGTGGTGCCTACACTGGCTGTTCTTTGCAATCTTTTCAGTTTGTAACCTTTACTCAACGCGGGCCACCATACTAGTGATCCATAGGTGAGGATTGGACGTACTACTGCTGTGTACATCCACAAGGTCATCTTTGGTTGAAGTCCCCACTTCTTTAAAAAGGTTCTGCTACAGGCATAGCAGGCAATATACGGCTTCCTCACTCTGTGTTCAATGTTATGTTTCCAATTAAGTTTTGGATGGAGCGCGATACCCAGATACTTAGCGTTGGAGGATAGTGTAAGTGGTTGACCCGCCTAAACGGTCGGTAGGGTAAAATCTGGTATTTTGGTTTTGGTGGTGAACAGCATCAGTTCGGTTTTGCTCGGGTTAACGCCGAGGCCACAACTTGTAGCCCAGGTGCTTACCTTGTCTAGAGCAGTTTAAGTACATCTGCGAACGATTTTACAATTTCATAAGCTACCGAGTTTTTATAAACTTTTTTATCAAAAATGTTCAAGTAAGAGCATTATTAGTCTTAAAGTGATTCCATACCGAAGAAAAAAGGTTTCATTTCGAAATGACATTTTATTTCGGAACTGAGAATTAAAAGCTGACTGCTGCTTTAATTATTTTTAAAGTATAGTGAGTGTAAAGTGTGTTCGCTAACTTTACTTACTTCAAATAACATTACTTATTGTAACCTTCTGTTTATGACATTTTAATAAATAAATGTAATAGTAAAATTTACTGGCTTATACCGTCTCCTAGAAAACAATTTGGGGTAGTTTAATTAGTAATTAAGTAGTAATTAGGTGGTGGCGATGTTATAGAAGTTAGTTTGTTGGCTTGTGACCTGTGCGGTGCAGGGGAACAACAACATACGCCATTCATTAAAGAAGAGAAACGAATAACACCTTGTTTCTTCAACCTTTACACCAAAGATTTCTGCCTGATAGTACAATCGGCCGTTGCCGAGTATGAGTGCTCTGGGATTTGGATTATTATTATATTAGGTACATATAAATTTTTCGGTAAAAAAATGCTTTTGAATAAAGCAGTACTAGGTACTAACATACTTACCTACTTTCAAAAATAGATATATTGCACCACTGATCTGGGAATGTAGGTATAGAGTAATAAATCTGACAAATTTATTATCCTTCTCAGGTAATTTTTCTATTCTCGCCGTTGTGAGTGTTAGTACGTTTACATGACCGAATCGAAAGATCGAATTGAAACTGAATTGGTTTTCGAGCAGGGTTGTGACTTTACTGCAATTGCAGTAGATCTACTCCTTTTTTTCGAAAAATAAATCTACTGACTTTAAATAAAATCTACTGCACTTTTGGTCTTAGGAAAAAAAATTATGCAATATGTAAATCTAGTCCACAAAATATTTTTTTTAATTCTATCACTGAATGCAGTCAGTCTTATTCTTCCTGATGAAATCCACCTATTACCTAATTATGATGTTCATTCGGCTTTCGGCAATCGGCTATATTTTAATGGCAAGTGACCAGAGTATATCCATATAATGAGTAGGGACATTCTCTCTACATATGCATTTAATACTACTACGAAGAAAATGCAGAAAAAACCTGCAATATGTGGAAGCAGGTCAAAAGGATGTGTTTTAACGCTTATGGAACGACCGCTGTGGAAAGAACGGTACACAGCTTCGTAAGACGAATGATTGTGTTTTTTTTATAATGCTTTTTTAAAGGCGTATCGACTTGATCCTCGTTGTGTGTATCTTCTCACTTCGTGCAGTGCTACCTGTTTTGCTTTTTTTTAAAATGGTTTATGGCTGGATTTTCTGATTATTTTTTTATTGATTACACCTAATTATGCAATGGATACTGCGGTTTATAATAAATAAAAACCTCTACAATTACCCTTCAGTCAAAAATATGAAAATAAACAGCCTTATTGCGAAGATGAATCGACAATTGATAATTGACTATTTTCAATGTGTGCTATTGTGAACGAACGATTCATTTGATATTCAATCGCATTTTTTTAATTGACTGCGATTGACAAAATCCTTTAGAATCGTTCGTTCACAATAGCACACATTGAAAATAGTCAATTATCAACTGTCGATTGATCTTCGCAATAAGGCTCAAATGCTTCTTCTTTTCTTTGATTTCGCTAAAAACAATGCAATCCGGTGTTCGGCCTAGTAACAATAAAAATGATTTGAATCATTATTTGCAAGTTTATTTGGTTATTGGTCACAATGGTTTTGCAATAAGGTTGGGAAGGGCGCTGCTTACGTTTTTGCATAATTTATTTTTAAAGGCGTTTTGACATAAATTCTTGTCAGTCGTGCGAAACAAGTGAAGAAAAAACAATACTGTTAGTTCTCAGAGCAAACAAATAAGAGTGTACGTGTTTTTTAAAAGATAAAGTTCAACTGTTTTTTTTGATTTAAAAATATTGTAAGAACTAATAGGAAACATACTTTAAAGTGTTTGGCCTGCGGTCGAGAGGAAAAACAAATTGTCTGGAAAATACCTTCGAGCTTTTACGCAACCGAGGAAGAAATAACAAATAACTGACTCCATTTCAATTCATTTGTTCATTTTAGAAAACTTTTTTAGCAAAGTTCACGGAGGATATAACCCATGGAAACTGCAGCCAACTGTGAATTTAGAGCTTCTCGATGCTGAAATGCAGTTACAATCATCCAAAAAGAAGGACAATGTGAAAAACATTTTCAAACCCCAATCTGACTATAAAACCGTTGAATTCGGTATCGAAAATGCGTTTTATTATTTTGCAATCTACATTAAAAAAAAAACCTCAAAAACACAAGTGTTTTCAGTTCATAAAGTCAGAAACAAAGTGTTTTCTCCATTTCACAGATTTCAAAGAAACTCTTCTCAAGAGAGATGCGTTAGAGACCCTCGAGCAACAATCTATTTCTCGTTTTCGCAATTTGTACTTTTGTAATAATTTTGAAATGAAAATGTATAATATATTCAAGAATGAATTTGATTACTTTTGCTGTAAAATCAAAACGAAGAATTATAAGAGATTAGAAAAAAAATTATGACTCATAATGAATATATGTATATGAATTTTTGTTTTGTTCTGTTTTTGTTATGTTTTAAAGAAAAATTGATGTATATTTTATTATTTTAAATAATTTATGTGTATATATGTTATGCCTTATACGGGGCAGGGAAATAACTTCACGGGCAATAACTGCACATGGGCAATAACTTCACCTCGAGTGGGCATTAACTTTCACTTTTTTGTGGGAAATACATTCTCTTAACATTTTATGATAATTCAAGAACCGTACCTCGCACCTACTCCAAATCTAACAGTGACCCCAAGCAAGGGGTTGCAGGGGGGTTGCAGGGGTCGGCATGCCGCCCCCCCCCCCCCCCCCCCCACCACCCAATAGGTATTGAACTGTTTATGGAATCTATTTGCGATTTCGCAAATAATCAGATAAACATTGCAATCCATATGGGGGGCATGCTGCCCCCCTGCAACCCCCTTGCTTGAGGTCACTGTTTGATTTAAAGTGGGTGCAAGGATCTTTAATTATAATAGACAAATTTTCAAATTATAGGTGGAAAATAACTTCACAAAATTTACGGTGAAGTTATTGCTCACCATTAGTGGGCAATAACTTCACACAAAAAATGTGAAGTTATTGCCCACTCGAGGTGAAGTTATTGCCCATGTGGAGTTATTGCCCGTGAAGTTATTTCCCTGCACCCTTTATACTTATATTTTGAACATATAAAAATCTACTGCGAAGCAGTTGAATCTACTGCGTTTTTTTTTCAAATCTACTGCGGACATTTTTTCAAAAAGTCCCATCCCTGTTTTCGAGGCGGGTTTTCGCTCTCAGCGAATTGAGAGATTGAATTAAAGTAGAATTCAGTTTCACACTTCCTACTAAATTGTTTTAGTAGCGACGAAAATTCCAGTCAAATGAACACAACAAAGAAAAACAAAGTCACTTGTCTATCTCGATCTTTCAATTCGCGTTTACATGCTGATTTTCAATCCAATCACAGAAAATTTTCTGATCGGATTAAGTAAATCCTTCAATCATTCAATCTGCGTTTATATGGAATTGCATTAGGATTGAATCCTGGTTGTATCTCTCATGTTAACGGGATATGTGACTCTGTTAGATAACAACAACTTTAATTGGAATATTCTAATATCTAGATTTGAAAGAAAGTGCGTTATTAAGATGTAAAATTGTTTATTGCCTGAATTCTGTCAAAGCTTGGTAATTAATCTTTACTTTACCACTAACTACCTACCTTATAGTCGATTTTTGTAGTTGATTATAAGTAATGCATTTAAAAGTTTTCAAGCAAAAATAAATGAGAAAATATGGAAGGCAATTCGTGCTATTCCTTACCCCACTGGCATACTCTTTAACATCAGCATTATCTCTACCCAGATGTAAGCACGCAACTATACTTCGTTTATATAATACAGTCTTCCTATCTACTAACTACCCTTTCAATCATGTTAAAATGTCCTTAACGTCTAATATCTTCCGGGTATTTTCAGCGTTGATTAGGTCTTCATGCATCAGTGCATGGTCCTTAAAAAGCCATTTTGCTCAATAATGCATGCACATTGCATATAATATTGTACATATATTGTCATTTTGCGTGTTCAGCGTTCATATGCTAAGAAATTTTAAAGACCTCTTTCACGTATCCTCTCTTCGGCCTCAATTTGCAATTTGCAACCATAGCAAAAATTCACTATAAGCTGTGAAGGGTAGAAATGTGGAAATTAAATCCGTCATCTCTTACGAGAAAATGCATGCAATGTTCCTATTTTTTTTATGGATGCATGCATGCACTTTCATACACACAAACACATTTATATAATATCGGCAAAAACGTACACATAACGTATAAAACCAAAATGCTTGCATAAAGGTATCAACACAAAAAAGGGAAAGTACAACGTACATAACGACTACAAGTCCTTCACTCAACTCAAAAACCAACTAGGTGTAATAATCAAGACTAAAAGTAGTTGGTTTTTCTCGATGATGCCTTCGAAACATGGCGCTTGCAAGAAAGAAAATAGTCACAGCTCCCCGTTAGCGTCATAAAGTCCTGCATAGGATATACAATACATATTCAACTCATGACGGAAATCAAATTATGTAAATAGGTAAAAATGTAAGTGGGTCCCTGTGGGTATATTTTTTAAGACGGCATCGTTAAATTATTAAGCGGATGAAGAAAATCGTGCTCGCCACAGCATTGCCATAAAAGCTGCTTGACATTAAAATAAATCCATGAAAAAACGAAATCCTTGAAATTTAATTTACTTTCTCTGGATATCTGGAAATTCAGCTTATCATATTCTAAATATGGAGAAAACAAAATGCATAAAAAACACTTACCGAACGCTGTTTATATAAGGAAAGTAAAAAAACAAATATTTCTTTATTAGAGTCCATTCGGAATGGATTTAAATATTGTTTAAATATGCGAAAACTTGCGATCTAAGGAAGCTCTAGAAGTGAAATAATTTTCTATGAAAAAGAATGCTATTTTTTAATTGAAAAATAAGACTAGAAGAAAACTATAGAAGTCGGCGGAATAATATGTCCACTACCAGAGAAACGGAAGCTCCGCTCAAGCGTACAAAAAATTCAGCTCCAATTATATTGCGATAGAAGTTCAAGTTCGATATAATATTTACATCATAAATTACCTTAAACCTGTCATGCAGTTAAGTAGAGTGAGTTGTGGTCAAACCTAGAGTTTGAAGCTAGATTGAAATTTACTTGTAAAACAAATGCAACAAAATAAAATCAATATCAAAAAAAATGCATGCAAATGTCTATAAAATGCATTTTGGCATTCCGGATTGTTTGTTTTTAAATTAAGGGGATGCTAGGATGAAACTGTCAGCATCGCAAACTACTGCCCTTTTGCTGCAAGCGCAATGACAGCTCCATTGCCTTTTCTTGCGATGAATTCGAATGACATGCTTTTAAATTCGATGCGGGGATTTCCAAAAAAAAAGTACACAGTATTGTGTGTGTCTTATTCGTTGAAGTTCTTTCCTGAAATTTGATGATTATCGAAAATGCAATTTCGGCGATATGGTGGAGTAAATGCAATACATCTGTTCATTATTTTGATAAAAATCCAACGATTCGTTAAAGAGAGGTTTATCAAGAAAATTGTGAAACTGCGACACGTATTGTTGTGACTTGTCAATTTTCGTTTACGCTTTACAAAATCCCCTATATCACTCGGACGTGATGTAAATATTTATTTAAACTCAACTGAGAACTTAAAGATCTCACAATGGATTACTCCTATGAAAGTAGCGAGAGACATGGTTATCATAATGGTGAAATAAAATATCGGTGCGGCTCAAAAACTGCAATTAATGCTACGAACATGGATGATTAAGAAACTATGTTAAGTGATTACTATATGAATTTATTGAATTCATTCACTGGAAAACGTTTATCAATAAATTAAATCATCACAGAGTTTTAAGAAATCGTATAGTTCTTCTATATCAAATTGGATTTCAGATAATAGAGTTGGAATTTTACGGTATTGGGAACATGTACTTAAAATGAATAAGGATACGATCCAACTTACATCAGAAGAAGTTGGTTGGGTGTTACACCCTAACCGTACATTGTTAACATTGACAAACCTATCTTGTGTCGTCACGAGGATTACACATCAATTGGTAAACACAAGCGCAAGTGTTAAACAAAACGAAAATAGCAACACTGTAATGCTTTCTTGAAAATGGCTACCTGATGAGTCTCAGTAGTCTTACATGAGTATTTTCGAGACTTAGTCAGGGTGCTAAAATAAAGATGATGGCGGATTAGCCCTTAATTAATTAATGGCATCGCCATACGTCGGATGGAATGGTGGCAACGGTGTAGAAGATAGCGTGTTGGCTTGTGACCCGTGAGGTGCAGGTTCAATCCCTACGGGAACAACAACAAATGATACCTTGTTTTCCCCAACCTCTACACCAAATAGAAGATTTCTGCCTGGTAGTACAATGAACCGATACCGAGTAGGAGTGCGCTGCGATTTGGATTTCTTGTTTTCTTATAAAAAAAAAAGTACGTTGATGGGTATCAAAAAAAAAAAACACAACAGATTAGTTGGCAAGCACAGCCTCCATGACATGACAAGAGGCAACGGCTTTCGACTAATCGGTTCCTAAGGTTGAAAACACACCGGATAAAACAAAACGTGTTTTTTTGTTTCGTAAAACAAGAGAACTTTGTTTCTTATGAGAGTACACACACCAAAGAAAACGAAACAAAACACACGCTTTTGTTTCGAAGTGTTTCGGTGGTGGTTGTCGAAAATACAAATAAAAGTATATGAGCAACACACACCGAATGCAACAAAACTGTTTCGACCCAGCGTCGTTGACGATAGGTTAGGTTAGGTAGGTGGGCTGGCCTAGTGCCACACTCAGGTCAATGCTGACCCATTGTGATGCCCATCGGATGAGGAGGGTTGTCCCTTACTCATTTTTAACTCTGTCTATAAACAGCTGAGATTAATTACTCACTGTGCTGTTCGATACAAACCATCCTGTAGATTTGATGAACTCCATTATTCTGTCTATCGGTGTGCTGGAGAGCTCGTCAAGGTCGTGGAAGAAGTGTCTTCCCAGGAATCTGTATCTGATGTGTTGGAGACCCGGGCAGTGACACAGGAAGTGGGTAGTATTCTCCAGAGCTTCCTCGTCGCCACAGCTTCTACAGAGTTCTTCCTCCGTCAAGCGTAATTTCTTCATATGGTACCGCAGAGTGTTGTGCCCCGTTAAAATACCTACGAGGGTGGAAAGTGATGTTCTATCCTTTTTCATTAGACTCTCGGTTCTGGCCTCATTGTAGGTTGGCCATAGCGTTCTATTGGTGTGGCAAGTATATAGTACCGCCCATCTAAGGTTCTCCTCTTTTATTGCCTTTTTCCCTGCTTCAAGTCTGAGTGAGCAAGGGGAAAATAGTAGCAGCTGACTTTAAGACCGGAACGCAGGCTCCTCACAACAGAAAAGAAAAAGCTGCATTTCCAGCAGCTGCTATATAGGCATCATGTAGAAAGAGTGATACGGCAGGAAGAGAACTCACGTCCAGTCAATGAAGTACCGGTTATGCCAAGTAGTATTTAACAGGTTGGCACAGCTGTACAAAGCTTAAGAACAACAAGGAGACCGGCTCTGATAGTTTACCAGCGGTGATGATGTTTTGATGGGCCGCATGCACCGAACAGGGGGCAGCATGGCCCCCGTACACATTGCACAGTTTTTGGGATCAACTTGTGATTTCACAACTATACGTCGCCATATTGTGTTTTATCTCCAACAGAAGTCGAGCGCATAGAATGCTCCATGGGACGTATCCACTTTCGCACTCGTACGTAAGCATATCCGCTGGTCCAGATGGTATTGCCACTATAATTCTGAAGAGGTGTTCTTTAACGCTGGGAAACCACTGCGTAAGCTATTCTATCTGTCCTATTCTTCAGGGCTCTTTCCAAGAAGATGAAAAAACACCATTTGTTCAGCCTGTCTCAAAAAAAAGGCAAATCTTTTTCTCCCTCTTCCTACCGCCCAATTGCTCTTATGCCCCTTCTTTCCAACGGCATGGAAACGCTTATTAATCTATAGTTTATGAATTATCTTGAATCGTGAAAACTTCTTAAGGACCGGTAGTACTGTTTTCGCAGCAAGAGGTCCACTGGTGATTTGATGACTCATCTAACCGAAAAGTGGAACCAATTTCTTCACCACGATGGTGAAAATAAGATCGTTGCGCTTGACATTTCAAAGGCAATTGACAGAGTCGAGAATGCGTGAATTTTTCTAATTTCATGCTTCCAGGACACAATGCTGTCTTCCGTCATTAAAGCGACCCTTCAACAGTCTGTCATTATCCGTGAATGGCACTTGCATCGCTGAAACCGAAAGACTTTACATTCGGTATATGTGTTAATGACAATCTTCGTTGGAATGACCACGTGTTCGATATCGCCAAGAACGCCGCGTCTAGGTTTCCTTACGATCGCGCAAGAAATATTGCACCTATTCTGATCTGGTCATAATTTATAGGGCGTTTATCTGCACAAAGGTTGAGTATAACGCTTATATCTGGTCCGGTGCACCGATTACATATTTGGAGCTCCTCGACAGAATTGAAAACTTGCGACAAAACTCATTGGTGATCGAGACACCCCGAAACCGCTTCACTCTCTTAGTCATCGTCGCAATGTCTTCTTTCTTGTTCTATCAGTATCTCCACCATAAGTGCTCAAACAAAATAGCCACATTCGTGTCACCGCTAGAATAATCCAACCACATTGCTTGCCATGCCGTGAGTGCGCATTAGTTCCTAATCCTTTTTTCGGACGTACAGTGAAATACAATGAATCTTTCTTCAGCCGATCAACATGAATGCAGAATGCTCTTCCCCGCTCGTTTTACTACCCATTATAATCTACAAACATTTAAAACCAACAAGCATCAGTTTCCCATCTGTAATCCTTGATCCCATTTCCTAAATGCCCGCACAATATTAGGCATTAACGGCCCATACAGGGCCTAAAAGCAAGCTTTTTCAACCATTTACTTGTTCGAAGTGGAAGGACCTACAATTTTAATCCGAATCCGAACGACAAATTTGAGAAGCTTCACATGGCAATGGATACCCTTAGACGCATGTCAGATATTCGCCAGAAGTGGGGCAGTGGAAAAGACTTAGGTGTTCCAACACAATAACCTATCCGCCACTGCTTCCACGATGACGATTCATATATTATCATAAAATGTGAAGTGAAATTATTTCGCAATCGCAGTGAACTTATTTCCCATTGAATTATTATTATTGCCCTTGGAGTTATTTTCCTGCAATCAGGAGGACTGTCGTTATTTTATTAGGTCGCCACAAGCGGACGAGTAGGGATGCAGTTAAATGGCAGGGTTATGATCCCTTTAAACCTGATCATAGCCCCACCGCCATTAAAGGAAGAAGAAGACGAAGGGCACCGCAATAACCCTCCCTCATGAAGATAACAACTAAAAAGGAATTGTATTGCTGTGTTACGATACGGTCCGTGAATTCTCGGGTGAACGAAGGAAGAGTACCGTACGGAGAGAAAAATAAATAAAAAGACTTGTTATTTTAAATTAGGCCCGCCGTCTTTTGCTTCGCCTTTCCTACTTATCACAATCATCCTCTTTCATACTCTTATTTTGCATGGTAACCTTTCTCCTGTCTTCCCCTTCCATACAACATTCCTTTCCTGTTAATTTGCCTGTAAATGCTTACGCGCTTTTTTAGGGAATCACTTTATTGTTTTTCCTACATCCGTTCCACTTAAAAATGTCCAAGTGACAACTTGGGTGTCATTTGCCTTGTGCTGGTATCATGTTTTCATTCAATATATATTAATTGATTTCCTAATAGCACAACGTATTATTCGTCGGAATAATGCGACCAGTGCAGCTTCGCCATATGGTGGCTTGCCGCTGGTCAACCGGGGTTAAATTACGTGTGTATTGGATGGGTACGACACTTGACTCTATTGCGCTGCGAAAGCATTTGTGGATATGGAAAATGAGGAATACCCTGAAATAGCCGTAGCTGGGTAATTAGGCAGAGAATTGTTGTTTGGTGTAAAATCGGAGATGGTTACACTGTGGGTGTTCTGGGTATGGTTGTGCGGATCACAACAGCTGGAACGATCTCAGTTAGGCAAACTCGAATCAATCCCCAGTTAGTAGTGAACCAAATCGGTATTGTTTCCTCTAGGTTATTCTACAGCCGCATATAAGGTCCCATCCAACGTACTGTATGAACGTCTAAGGACATTCTGCAAGACACTAATCGGCACGTACTAGTATGGCTTCCGGCCCTGCAGATTGATAATAAAACAAACAAGCAGCAACTACGAAGTAGGAAGGAAGCTCACCTACCTCGGAGTAAACATCAACTCCACGGATGATACTTAAGTGGAGATCCGACGAAGAACTACCTTCGCAAACCGTTGCTACTTCGGTTTGGCAAAACAAATGGGTACAAAACCCCTAGCCCGAAAGACCAAGCGTAAGCTCTACAAAACACCGTTAGATACTCCTAGTTCTGCTTTATTGCACCGAGTGCTAGAGATAAAGCAGGAAAGGGGAGCTTATATTGGGTTATTTCGAGATATTTTTCGGCTGGATGTTTGGTCCGCAAACTCTATGAGCTGTTCCAAGATTTGGATGTAGCCAGAAAAGCTAAAACACATCGAGTAATGCAGCAGCGATGAAAATCGTTGATTCCCAGCAACCAGGTTCAAGGCGACAAGGGAGACCGAACCTCCGTTTTAAAGCCCAAGCTATAGCGGGTGCCAGAGCGTTTGGTCTAGGAAACCGGAAGCAGCGTGTCAGCGATCGCGGAGGATGGAAGCATGCTCAGGCAGAGACTCTCCACGGGTTGGAAGCGCGTTAAGTAAAAAAAGTGAACTCAAATGCAAGCCCATAAACATATCTTTTGTCTGATGAAAACAGTTGAATATTTCCTTTGATTTTTACTATACGAGCAATCAAAAATACTGCCGCGTATAATTTATGGAAAATAATGTAATATAATGCGTACACAAATGTATGCGAATCGAATGCTTTAGATACTTTTGGAACCTCAGCGATTGGGCTACACAAATAAAAATGTATCCCTTGCGAAGCAGGGATTGCTGTGAATTTTAATTCATGGTAGACGTGAAATATTTAAAATTCTCCGCACTAAATAATTCTTTGTCGTTGGTCGGAAGCCTGTACAAAAATGAATAGCTAACATCTGCTACCCTCTGTTCTGGAATATTTAAATTTACGAATTAAAACAAATTTAAAGTTAGTTAAATATTTGCAGCTTGTAATAGGTTTATACTCTCAAAAATTAAATAAATACAACATTATACAGGCACAAAAATAAACCATCCCAGTTCTACGTATTTAATACGGGAATATAAATATGTCAACTTTGCAGGATAAATGTGGTATACAAGATTTATACACTCATACCTCGCTGTACGGCCGCTGTTTTTACTGCTTTTCGCTACAACGGCCGTTTGTAATTGTCCCCAAATTCCGGCTAACGGCTCAAAATGTTCTAATATACCGCGAAGAAATCACATAAATACATTTATATTATGCAGGAGTGTTTTTCAAACGGAAAAAATAAAAATCGAGGAATTCAAGATTTATTTTGCACGCTACAGAATTATCTTCGCGCTCACTTTAAAGTAAAAACATAGGGACGGGCTACAGTCCGCTTGGGCGAACTGTTGGATACCCTATTCTTATTCCTATCCATCATAAGTTAAGAACGCTCTACATATTTTGTTATATAACATTTAAAGGATTTTATCGAAAAAAAACGAACTTTTTGTAAGAAAAAACGATCCCTAGCTCAAACTTGGGTTTTTCAATAAAATTGTTTTATTTAATTGTGGGCGTGTCAGTAGGCGGATTTAAAAAAAAACTACGCATGAGCATTAAGGGCCCCTAGAAAATATATATTATACATTTCAGCTCCCTAGCTCAAATTTTGATTTTTCAATAAAATTGTTTTATTTAAATGTGGGCGTTTCAGTAGGCAGATTTTCTAAAATTTTATCTCCCGAGCAGTTTTAGCAGGCATAGATCATATATAAAAAATTTCAGCTTTCTAGCTCAAAATTCGATTTTTTCGAAAATTTTGTTTTTTTGAGTTTGTGGGCGTGTCTGTGGGCGGATTTCAAAAATTCGTAAACTTGATTATTTCGGGACCCTAGAGTGTATATGGTTAAAATTTCAGCTCTCTAGGCCCAGTTTAAAGGCCTAATTTTTGCCGACAGACGGACGGACGGACGGACATGGCTAGATCGATATTACTATCGATGCTGATCATAAATATAGTAACTTTTAGGGGTCTACGGGCAATATTAAGGTATGTTACAAACTATGCGTCAAAATTAATATACCCTTAGAATAGGGTATACAAATCAAGGTTGCCTGTTCGTGAGTAGATGTGTTGCGCCCAGTTTGGTCGTTTTCATTCGATTTTTTTTTTTTTTTTTTTTTATAATTGGCATACGCTAAAGGGTTTTTTTCTGTTGTTACAGTACCCTTATAACGCTAAGAAGAAGAGATTACGATTTCATGTATTCGGTATAAAGTGATTTAGATTGGGTCTGGGGTTTCCCAAAGTGTGCTCCGCGAAGAAAATCCAAGTGCTCCGCGGAAAGGTTGGGATAAATATCAAAATTCCATCAGACTAGTTAATTTTGCGGTTCTGAAACTTTATGAAACTTTGTCATTTTGTTCCCACCGTCACTTTGAGCGTTTTCATCCAGATTAGAAGTGCAAACCGACTAATTTCTTCAAAAGGAAGTAAGCTGAACTTACAAAATCCGAATTAATTATTACTAACCACTCAGACAGTGAACGAAAACGCGTTGATAGCGACGTACTAAGTGAGTTTACGAGTCACCCAAACTGGTGAAGCCCAAACAATCGCTGAAAACTTAATCAAGTCATGCGTTAATGACATTGTTGAATTTATGTTGGTTGTAAAGGCCACGACAGTAATTGACATCTTTCTTTTGCCAAATAACACAACACTTACTTTCTTACCTAACGGGCTCCCGACCCGTGACGACCGAGACGCTGCAGGCTTCCATCATCTGCGATCCCGGGCACGCTGCTTCCAGTTGTCTTCAGACCAAGCGCTCTGGCTTGGTCAGTTAAACGGAGGTTCGGTCTTCTTTGCCTTCTCGAACCAGGGGGCTGGGAGTTGAAGATCCTCTTGGCTGGAGCTTTATTGTCCATTCGCTCAATGTGGCCGAGGCAATGTAGTCGACGTTTTTCAGCTTTTTGGGACTACATCCACATCTTGGTACACCTCATAGAGTTCGCGATTGTATCTTTTCCTCCATTCACACTCCTCGCTCACAGGACTAAATATCTGACGGAGTATTTTTCTTCAAAAGAACCCAAAATTAGCACAGATTTTCTACTTATCGTCCAACACTCGGCACCATAAACCAGGACTGGTAGGATTAAGGGTCGATAAAACATGTATTTTGTCCTTCGAGTGAGGAGTTTTGAACCCATTTGTTTTGCTAAACCGAAGTAGCAGCTGTTTCCTAATGTAATTCTCCGCCGGATCTCCACTAAGGTGTCATTCGTGAAGTGGATGTTTACTCCTAGGTAGACGAACTCCTTAACTACCTCGAAGTTATTGCTATCAACCGTTTTGTCCTAGGCGGTGGACAGATGTTTGTTTGTTTGTTGATAGCATATACTTTGTCTTGTCCTCATTTACTTCAAAACCAACCGATTTCGCCTGTTCTTCAATCGCCGTGAAGCCTCTAACACGGCACGCTGGGACCGGCCGATGATGTCGATATCGTCCGCATACCCCAGTAGCTGGGCGGATCTATTGAAGATAGTGCCTTCTGTGTTGACACCTGCCCTGCGCACTATTCTTTCCAGAATAAGATAGAAGAAGTCACATGATAGCGCATCTCCTTGCCGAAATCCGGTACAAGTTTGGAATAATTCGGGAGAGCTGCCACCAAACTGCACATTTCACCAAGTATCATGCGACACAACTGGATCAGTTTTGCCGGGATCCTGAATTCGGTCACTGCCACGTAGAGCTCCTGACGATAAATGCTATCATATGCGACTTTAAAATCGATGAAAAGGTGGTGGACTGGTGGGTCTCGACTTGAAATTCATTGGTCTTTGCCAGGATTTGCCTTAGTGTGAAGAAGTCTACTGTCGATCTGCATGGTCGGAAGCCGTGGCGATTAGTGTGTTGCAGAACGGGTTGAGATGCTCACACAGTACGTCGGATAGGATGTTATGCGACATTAAACAGGGATATGCCTCGACAGTTCTTGAAAGATATAGGATCGTCTTTTTTGAAGATGCGGCATACGGAGCTGATAGTCCAGTCATCGGGCATGCTTTCTTCCACTGACTTGGTTAATGATCTGTTGCATGCGCCCCAACGAAACATAACCTTTGTATTTGAATAGCTTTCTTATAGCTAAGCCAACCTCTTCTATACTGGGTGGTGAAATCTGTTCTTCATTGACAGGACGTGGGTTACCTTCTTGCCATATCACACTCTCTACCTGATGCTTACTTAGCAGCTGTTGGAAATGCTGCTTAAATACCTGTTCTGCGGTGACTAGGTTTCCGTCGCTGTTTCGAAGAGCATGCGTTTCGGTCTTAAAGCCAGCAGCCAGTTGATTCGCTTTGTTGTAAAATCTCCGGATGTTGTTTCGAAATAACACAACAAAATAATACAATATCACGACGAATTGGAGACTTAGCAGAGGATGTGAAAGCTACTTTATTTTCACGAATAAAAGTCACAAAATGTTCGCTGCAAATGGATGAATCAACGGACGTTGCAGGGTTGGCAATGTGAATAGTATTTGTACGCTACCAATACCTACAGTCCTTCCAAGAAGATCTGCTTTTCTCCAAGCCGTTGCCAACTACTACAACTGGCGCTGAAATTCTAAATTTATTAGACAATTTCGTCATAGTCAATGACATCGCATGGGTTAACTGTGTGGATGTGTGCACAGACGGTGCCAGGCCATGACTGGAAAAACGTCCGTCGACGTGCCGTCTCAAGAAAAAAGCAAAATGTCAAAGAATGCAGCAGTAGTTAATGCATCCTAAACCGATATGCCCATGCAATGAAAAAAAACCATTCTCCCTAAAACAGATCTGGGACGAAAGCGTGAAAATAATAAAATTTATTAAATCACTGTCTAAGAACACAAGGCTGTTTAAAGTAATGTGCCAGACATGGGTTGTCGGCATATGTCTTTACTTCTTCACATAGAAGTAAGGTGGCTTTCTCGCGGCTCTTCGAAATGAGGGCTGAAGTCAGAACCTGCCTAATTGACGACAACTTTGCTTTGGGCGACAGGTTGTGTAACCTTTGCTAATGAAATTGACTTATCTAGCTAATATTTTTAAAAAAGTGAATGAACCAAGTGAATCACTTCAGGGAAAGGCAATAACTGTTTTCGATGTCAGCGTTATAGTAGAAGCATTAAAAAGAAAAGTTTTGGACTAAATCAATAAAAAATCGAAACCTAGTCAACGAATTTAAAGAGCAAATAGATTTGGACATTCCTGACGGTATTTTAAATGAGTTTCACGTTCACCTGCTAAGTTTGCTCGTTTGTTTCGACTGCTATTTCACGATAGAACACAGCGCAAATATTAAGGAAAACGTGTGCGTTGCTTACCCATACTCTGTTGTGTTGGAAAAGTCAGCTTCTCTGACATCACAGCAGTACGAGTGCTTAGTGGATTTAACATCAGATTCTGCTATAAAAGAACATTTTGCAACGGAGATGTGACTATCAGAATTCTGGTGTATGTCGAAGGACGAATTCAATTTGTTTTCCCCTAAAGCGAAAATATTTTTCTGCCGTTTACAACAAATTACCAGGGTTGTGACTTTACCGCAATTGCAGTAGTTCTACTGCTTTTTCTTGAAAAGTAAATCTACTGCCTTTAAATAAAATCTACTGCACTTTTGGGTCTTACGAAAAAAAATCATGCAATATGGAAATGTAATACAGAAAATATTTTTTTAATTCTATCGCTGAATGCAGTCAGTCGCATTCTTCCTGATGAAATCCACCCATTAATTATAATGTTCATACGGCTTTCGGATATCGGCTATATTTTGATGGCAACTGACTAGAGTAAATATATCCATATAATGAGTAGGGACACTCTGTCTACATTATACATTTCCTAATACTTCAAAGCAAAATGCAGAAAAAAGCCTACAATATGTGAGGGCAGGTCAAAAGGATGTGTTTTAACCCTTATGGAACGACAGCTATGGAAAAACGGTACACAATATATTTTGCCTGTACCACTACATGCGGAGTGCTTCGTAAGACGAATGATTGTGGGTCTTTTCATAATGTTTTTTTAAAGGCGTATCGACTTGATCCTCGTTATGTGTATCTTTTCACTTCGTGCAGTGCTACCTGCTTTACTTTTTTTAAAATGGTTTATGACTGATTTTTCTGATTATTATACCCTATTCTAGGGGTATATTAATTTTGACGCATAGTTTGTAACATACCTTAATATTGCCCGTAGACCCCTAAAAGTTACTATATTTATGATCAGCATCGATAGTAATGTCGATCTAGCCATGTCCGTCCGTCCGTCCGTCCGTCCGTCCGTCCGTCCGTCCGTCGGCAAAAATTAGGCCTTTAAACTGGACCTAGAGAGCTGAAATTTTAACCATATACTCTCTAGGGTCCCGAAATAATCAAGTTTAAGAATTTTTGAAATCCGCCCACAGACACGCCCACAAACTCAAAAAAACAAAATTTTGGAAAAAATCGAATTTTGAGCTAGAGAGCTGAAATTTTTTATATATGATCTATGGCCCATAAAACTGATTGGGACATAAAATTTTCAAAATCCGCCCACTGACACGCCCACAATTAAATAAAACAAATTTTGGGAAAAATAGAATTTTGAGCTAGAAAGCTGAAATTTTTTTATATATGATCTTTGGCCCATAAAACTGCTTGGGACATAAAATTTTCAAAATCCGCCCACTGACACGCCCACAATTAAATAAAATATTTTTTTTGAAAAACCAAAATTTGAGCTAGGGAGCTGAAATTTTTAATATATACTCTCTAGGGGCCCTTTATGCTCATGTGTAAATATTTTCAAAATCCGCCTACTGACACGCCCACAATTATTTTTATTTTATTTTTGAAAGTCCAAAGTTTGAGCTAGGGAGCTGAAATTTATAGTATATACTCTCTAGGTGCCCTTTATGCTCATACTTAATTTTTTTTTAAATCCGCCTACTGACACGCCCACAATTAAATAAAACAATTTTATTGAAAAACCAAAGTTTGAGCTAGGGAGCGTTTTTATTTACAAAAGCTTAGTTTTTTCGATAAAATCCTTTAAATTTTTGTCACGCCCACTTATGAGATATAGGAATAAGAATAGGGTATCCAACAGTTCGCCCAAGCGGACTGTAGCCCGCCCCTATGTTTTTTTTACTGATTACACCTAATTATGAACCTCTAAAATGACCCTTCAGTGAAAAATATAAAAATAAATGCTTCTTCTTTGCTTTGATTTCGCCAAAGATAATGCAATCCGGTGTTCGGCCTGGTAACAATAAAAATTGTTTGATTCATTATTTGCTAGCTTTTATGGTGGTTGGTCACACTGGTTTTGCAACAAGGTTGGGTAGGCGGTGCTTACGTTTTTTTATAATGTATTTTCAAAGGCGTATTGACTTGAAATCTTGTCAGTCGTGCGCTGCGAGACAAGTGAAGATCACACAATACGGGGTGACGCGTGTTAGTTCTCAGAGCAAACAAATAGGAGTATACGTGTTTTTTAAAAGATAAAGTTCAACTGTTTTTTAATTTAAAAATATTGGAAGAAGAAATTGGAAAATATACTCTAAGGTGTTTGGCTTGCGGTCGAGAAAAAAAAACAAATTGTCTGGAAAATACCTTCGCGGTTGTACGCAACCGAGGAGGAAATAACAAGTTACTGACTCTATTTCAATTCATTTGTACATTTAAAAGATAATTTTCAGCAAAGTACATGGAGGATATAACCCATGGAAACTGCGAGCCAACTGTGAATTTAGAGCTCCCCGAAGTTGAAGTACAGTAACAATCACCCAAACAGAAGGACAATGTGGAAAACATTTTCAAACCCGAATCTGACTATAAAACTGTTGATTTCGGTAGCGAAAATGCGTTTTATTATTTGCAGGCTACAATAAAAAAAATTATTTATATGCTATGTCTTATTTATATTTTGAAAATATAAAAATCTACTGCGGTTTTTTTTTAAATCTACTTCGGACATGTTTTCACAATGTCCCATCGCTGCAACTTACATATAGGAATCAGAATTCTCTACCTACGTTGGAACCAAAACAAAATCTAGATCCCGTCCCGATGCGGTTGCACTTGTCCCAAATTCGACCAGATATACCAGCATTCTTCAGATTCAAAAAGGTACATATCTCTCAATAGAATAAACCTTCGGAATTATGGCAAATTTATTTAAACACCATATTTTTATGTATTAATGGCTTCCTTAATTTTTCAAGTTAACATAATTGTTTAGTAAAAGTCGACAAAAAAAAGAAAATTAAAAAAAAAAATATTGCGTTTTTCATAACTGCGAAAAATGGCATACGGCCAACAAAGTGCTCCGCGAGGAATTTCTCGCCTGAAAAGTGTTCCGCAACTAAAAAAGATTGGAAGATCAGTTATCAATTCAGTTGCCAGTTCAATTTTGAACTTAGGGGATGCTTTAATTCTTTGCATTTTCATATCAGTTGATCTGAATGTTAAACTAAGAAGTTCAAAAAAGAACTGACAACTGAATTGATAACTGAGTATCTATCTAAATATACCTTAAGCTGCTGATGGGGATCAAACAGGTTCTACAACTAGCAAGAGGTCAGAGGCATGACGAGAAGCCAGATTAATAAGTTGACCAGAAATTATCCTCAAAGAATTTTTCAATGTCGCTGAAATATTTCGAAAGAGGAATTAAGATACGAAGAACGCTAGAGTAATGCAAGGTGTTAACACAGCCATTAATTGCAGCAAAGAACTACAGATGGAAGCAAACAAGACAGCGAAACAACCAACGTTGGTCCAATTTTGTAAGCCAAATCCATTCGTCGCCATTGCTGGTGAAGATTTTTTTTTATTCTGCGCCTGCGTATTTAATATTCCGCGAATCGTTGGTGCGTGCTTGAAGCACGTTTTCTATTCACTTCAATACTCGTCAGTCTGTCCGTCCGTCTTTCGGCAAAAATTAGGCCTTTAAACTGGACCTAAAGAGCTGAAATTTTAACCATAGACTCTCTAGGAGCCCGAAATAATCAAGTTTAAGAATTTTTGAAATCCGCCCACAGACACGCCCACAAACTCAAAAAAAAAAAAAAAAAAACAAATTTATCGAAAAAATCGAATTCTGAGCTAGAAACCTGAAATTTTTCATATATGATCTTTGACTCCTAAAACTGCTCGGGAGATAACATTTCTGAAATCCGTCCGCTGACACGCCCACAATTAAATAAAACAAATTTATGGAAAAGTCAAAGTTTGAGCGAGGAAACTTGTGATATACAGTGGCGTATCCAGAAAAAATTTGGGGGGCGGGGCTCACCTGTAAAATGTTTCAATCATTTTTTTCCCTTTTAATTTTTTGTAGTCCTTTTAAGTTAATTAAATAAGTAAATCCAACATTTTTTGGTCCTCTAAGAAACCTTAACTTGCGTAATCCATAAAATTAAACTTTTTGTGAACAAAATTTTATTAATTTGTTATATTAATAATATCTATAGGCAAGAAATAATAATGAGCTTTGTTAATTTTTTATATAAACAAGTTTTGTAAACTTAAGTTTGAATGTTAAAATAGATAAACACAATTATTGTTTTTTGGGAAAATTGAATCCATTCTCCTATTTTTTTGTTGGCAAATTGTTCAACAACTTCCTCAGGATCTATATTGATTTCTCTGTAAATATTCATGGATGTTAATCCATTTAGACAAACTTAGGAAGTTGTTGCCCTCAACCAAGTCTTTAACCTACTCAGGACAGAAAATGTTCTCTCTGGCTCTACTGACTTAACTGAATACACACAGTACTTCTAGTATCTTCCTTATAATTGGGAATTGTACATTACAGCAAACGGGAAGAGAAGCTAAATCTGTTGCTGGGATATTTTCTCCACTTTTCTCCTCCCATGTTTGTTTCCATATCTAAATAATGAAAAACATAACTTTTTAGTTACCGGAAGAATGAACTGCTCTATCATTTAAGTGGTTTTTGTATGTTAACATACGTGCAGTTAGACAACTGTGGAATCGATTTTTAGACATTGAAGACATTGACATTAGGTTAACTTTCTTTCTTTTATTTAACTAATTCTTCATACGAAACCAAGTTAAGTTTAGAAAGGCTTGAGCCCCCTGAGCTCCCCCCTCAATACGCCACTGATGATATAGACTCTCTAGGTGCCCTTTATACTTATGTTTAAATATTTTTTAAATCTGCCTACTGACACGCCCACAATTAAATAAAACAATTTTATTGGAAAACCAAAATTTGAGCTTTACATTTTTTTACAAAAGCTTAGTTTTATTTTGATTAAATCCTTTAAATGTTATATAACAAAATATGCAGAGCGTTCTTAACTATTCAACCATACTTAGACTTTTGTCACGCCCATTTATGAGGGATAGGAATAAGAATAGGGTATCCAACAGTTCGCCCAAGCGGACTGTAGCCCGTCCCTATGTTTTTATGGGGATACCATATGTCCATGGACAATTAACCCCCGACAAAAAAAAAACGAAGGTTATACAAGGTGGCGCAAAAGTCATCACCCAGTGGCGTTCACCAATCCGACTGAAAACTACATAGGATAGATGTCAAACTTCGTGGATCATTTAGAACATTGGCACACAGAATTGCCTAAGGCCACCCAAGGGCTGAAAACCCTATCGGAAGATGCTATAATTTTTGCAAATGGCGACAAATGTCAATTTTACTTTGACATTTGTGAAGTAAACAGAAGACAACTTTTGCGCCACCTTGTATAAAGAGATCGGCCACGTAGAGATTGCTGAATTCTTAGACCACGCTTTGACGAAACCAAGCGCAAAGTTAGGCTTGTGAACAATTTCATCAACATGTGACAAAGTTAAGGTGTCTTTCATACCGAAAACGTAGGTCGCGAATGCATTGAACGGATAAGAGCGGTTTTGTAGGAAGATAAATTGGATAACGGGTAAGATACGAAAATATCTTTCTGAATGAGGCCGAGTTCTTTGCAAGGAAGAAACTCGCTTTGACCGAAGGACTTGGCTGGATGCAGAAAGGTCATCGACAACAACACTCTATTGAGATACTGGTGCCCCAACAATTCTAGGGACCATAATCAAAATCGTTGCATTGGGCACTTCTGTGACCGGATACATAGTGGGATTTTTTTTATGGAAACACCTTACGTCGGGGGACAATTCAGGCCCTACAAAAATACTATATCCGCCGTGAAGTGACTGCCATTGAACCAACGATTTTTTAATTTATTTTAGCGCTTAGGTAATTATTCTGCGGACTGCACGGATTTTTTTCGGGATTGGAGAGCCAAAGATACGCTGAATGAAGATATTGCTGAGCCGGTATCAAAAAAGAAGGCATGTTACAAATTATGAGACTAAATCAATATGACTCTAGTATTAAGAGACGGCTTAGTAAAATATTGAATAAATTAATGGAACGAAAAAATATATGGCCCGAAGTAATATGTGTGGAAGCAATTTAGGCCATAGTGTAATAATTTAAGTCATACGTATACAGAAATATTACCACATTTTATGGGTTGGGGTCGAAATTTTGGCGAGGTCAAAATTCTGCTTTCAAAATTCCGTTTTACAAAATTCTGCTTTCACAATTCTGCTTTTCAGAATTCTTTTTTTCAAAATTCTGCTTTTCAAAATTCTGCTTTACAAAATTCTGCTTTACAAAATTCCGCAAATAATAAAAAAAGGTTTGGAAAATGTTAAAAAGTGCGCGCTTTTAAACATTTTCCAAACCTTTTTTTTATTATTTGCAGAATTTTGTAAAACATTCCACCACTCACTTGTTATAGAAGAAGAGGTAAAAGTAGTTTTTTTATTGGTTTTAAGATTGCTCTCTTGGTTTAGACAAATATTCTATTAGTATACCTTTGTGAGTGAACGTGTGCTTTGTTTAGTTTCTTAATGCTGTTGTTTCTTCTTTTATTTTGGTAATTTCAATTATGAAATAATTTGTTATTTTTGGCTGTTTTTCTTGTGTGTTCCTGGTACCCACCTGTTTATATATTGTAGTTTGTTGACAAAGTTGAGAAATATTTGTTTTCTTTAAATTCGTAAATTGGAAAAAAAGCAGAATTAGCCAAAATTTATTTGTTTAAAATATTACCTGTCAGAATTTTAAAAAACAGAATTTTGAAAAGCAGAATTATGTAAGACAGAACAGAAAAAAAGCAGAATTTTGAAAAGCTGAATTTTTGTGTTAAAAGTCAGAATTTTGCAAAGCAGAATTTCGACCCGCTCCCACATTTAATATGATACCAATGATAATATGTGTATGTAAAGGGTCTTTCATTAAGGACTTGACAACTTCTTTTTAAATAAAATGCAAACTACTTGAGATATCGAAAATGTATTGGCTTGAATTACTATCAAAACATTTATGAATGGAACTCGACTTCGTTGGAACCACATATCACTGATATCCAATTCATCCAATTGCTCAAAGAAATAACGTTCCAATATGTCTCTGTAGCGAATACCATTTAAGGCAACGTCACCGTCATTTTCATCGACGAAAAAAATGGCCCAATGACGCCACCGATATGAAAACAGCACCAAAAAGTGACTTTTTGCGGATGAAGTGCTGTTTCATGAAGCACATGAGGGTTCTCACCTGTCCAGTAATGCTTAATAACGCAGCCGTTTAACCAAAAATGCGCTTCATCGCAGAAGATGATTTTGCGATGGAATTCTTCATGATTAATGGTTTTTTATGTGATACCACACAATTTTTCCTGGTTTTAATTTTTGTTTTCCGTCAATTCCTTTATTTGTTTTGAATGAATAGCCTTACATTCCTTACCACGTAAAGTGGACGGCTGGAGTTACAGCGCTGTTTCACGGTCAGCCACAACCGATCATCAGACTCCTTATGTGGTGCTGGTCTGTCTTTTTCCTTCATTTATCCCGAAATTCCATTTTCTTCCACTGGGATTCGAACCTAGACCAGCGTCTTCTCAGGCAAGCACTCTTGCACTGTGCCATTGAAGCCACGAGTTTATCCAGTTTTTATTTGCAATTTCTTGGACAAACTTTTGCTCCTGTAAGTATACTATGTTATTCATTCAGGTTGTTTCTTTCTGTGTTTTCTCTAATTCTATTCCATTTCGACAAGCATAGTTGGACTGAAATGGGTGATAGAGAGGGTGAAAGACTTTTTGACATTGTTTTTTGTCGAGAATTTTATGATTAATGGTTTTTTATGTGATACCACACAATTTTTCCTGGTTTTAATTTTTGTTTTCCGTCAATTCCTTTATTTGTTTTGAATGAATAGCCTTACATTCCTTACCACGTCCACTTTACGTGGTAAGGAATGTAAGGCTATTCATTCAAAACAAATAATGGAATTCTTCATTTTCTTCCATCATCATCTTCCCAATTCGAGAAGGTGCATCGCTTCATATGATCAAGTGGCTTTTGGTCTTAAGTCAGCTTGATCTTGTTAGGGTGTAGGCCAAGATCCTTATGCAAAATTCTCAGAATGTGGTCTGGGAGAGGCAAAGTCTTGAGAACGCCCTGAAATTGACTAATTTGTCTGCTTTGCGACGGACGCCTCTACGGCAGCAATATTCTCCACACTTCGGGCAAAATGTAATCTCACTGTCACGGCAACTTCAAGCAGTGAATATTCTCACTCAAATTTTTTCAATAGACTATGAATTGCTTGTCTACTGGGACGAGAATTACGGCCAAAAAATGGCGTTAACGCTCTTAAAGTTGCGACCGCCGACTCGAAATTTCGGTAGTAAATTAAAATTATTTGAAACGTTGCTCTCTTGTGTACTTCACCATGATGAAAATTAATGATTTGACTTTGACAGTTCGGTAATCGGTTCACACTGAAAGTTTGAAGTTGTCAAGTCGCTAATGAAAGACCCTTTATAAGCTACTGTAATACCACCTTCAAACATCTATAGGTTGAATCAGATAATCGATCGCTATATAAATTGCGCGCCGATAGAGATTTCTTTCGTTGGGTATGAGATTCATTTAAGTGCGACGTAAATCAAATATTCTAGTAGTGGATAGATACGCATTATCCTGCAATGGCAAAAAGCCTCGGAAACCATCACGTTCGCATGCACGTAGATTAAAGCAAATTAACGTTTCATTCCTTTGTGTGCTTTTACCTATGTACTTACTTACCCGTGGGTTAAACTGTGGCAGCTCGTGTGTATACAAATTGGCTGGTTTCACTTAAAATACGAGTATTATCGAGAGTACCCGATAGGGTAATTGGATAAAATTAAGTAATTAAATTTCCAAAGTGAATATAGAAGAACACCCAATAAAAACCTCCAAGGTATAGTCGTGACAGTTGTAATGCAGAGATAACTTGAATTCTTTCAAACACCGCTTGCGAACGTCTTACAACCATGGATGAGCGTGAAAGTCTTGTAAGAGCTTCTCAAATCTGCAATTATAATGCAGATCTTTTCCATTCGAGACGAAAAATGAAACTTCACGCTCGTGAACGGTTGGAGATGCTACGCCCTATCTTCTTGTTTGTATTCATTAAGTATGAGCTGTACTGGGTGCTGCATTTGTGAATAAATATTTAAACTCCAAATTAATGATTACAAACTCTTTTTCATATAATTTAAAAATATATCGGAATCCTTAAATCCTGCGACCAGTAGGGTCGCAATTAAGAGGTTACCTCGTCATAAAAAAAGGAAATCCTAAAAAATTATAAATTCAATCAACTTGAACCTAAAGACAATTCAATTCAAATGATTGTTTGCAAATTATTGTAGTATTGACTCATTTTCGCATAACTTAACATTCAAACGTGGGTTCATTTACAAAGGACTTATTTCATCTTTTGTTTTAAAGCTCCTTTCAACAAGCTTTGGAGTGGTAAGCTACACCGCAATCTACTCCGTAGATTGCCTCTTGTTTCCAGATTGTTTACTCATCGCACCAATCAGAGGCTTTTCCTCTTAATGCCGATTGAAAGGAGATTGGAAATAGGCCTAAGGGATAAAAGAACCTTTTATAAAATAGTCCTGGAAATTTCAATTATTTCATTTTTTTTCTAAATTTCGGATGTTTTCTTTTCATATTAATGGATGGCATCCTTGTCACAAGACGGCATTTAAGACGGTCAATAATATTGAAAATCGGTAAACAATCTATGGTCGCCCAACAAAAATTGTTGTGTGTCTTGTGTGCTGTAAGCATCGTCTTGATGCTGATAGCATACACACAGGAAATGTAGTGTTATAATACTGTTGTTTCATAATAAGAAAAGCACTAATTGTGTTTCATAAATTCGTCGTAGTCCCAAGAATCATACAAATCTGGGCTTGTATTTTTGTAAGAAAAAAGAGGTACAAGAGGATGAAACTCTTATTTTGGTTATAAAACTCTCCCACTTAACTGCCTACTGCAGGCACGTATCCCGATTTGGAATCACTTCGTCACTGAGGCCAATCGAATGCTGGTGTTGCTGCATTTGTGTGAACCAGGAGTTATTAGGCCTGCCTCTCTTTCGCGTTTGTATTCGAACGTTGATTGATATTGCCTTTGTGGCAGGGTTTGTAGGATCTCTTGTTTGAACATGACAGTACCAAATGAGCCGGTTGCGCTCGATTTTCCTCGCGATATATTCTTTGACGTGAAGGCTTCCTTGGATCTTGGAACTTCTTATTCGATCAATCTTTGTGTCTCCTGCTGTCATGCGAAGCATCTTCATCTCAGCTTCCGTTAATTTGCCCTCATACTTTTTGAACGATATCTAACATTACGAACCTAATGTGAGCG
This sequence comes from Portevinia maculata, assembly GCA_949715645.1. NCBI lineage: Eukaryota > Metazoa > Arthropoda > Insecta > Diptera > Syrphidae > Portevinia > Portevinia maculata. Next base: position 89,613,462 of record OX454526.1, read on the forward strand.
CCGGCGCACAACTGCGGTGTAGAGCTTTCCTTTCAGCTTAGAGGACATTTTGCGGTCACAGAAGATGGCTAAGTTTTCCCACTTCATCCACCCTACGCTTACGCGATGCTTAATGTCGTCATCACAGCTTGCTTTGCTATTGATCACAGATCCCAGATATTTGAAACTTTCGTAGTTGGGTATCACTCTTCCATTCATATAAATGTCTGGAATAGGTCGGAGTGGATCAGAGAAAGGGCAGAGCAAGTATTCTGATTTTTTCGTACTAATACGATACCCATTCCCCTACAAAACTTCCACCCATACATCAAATGCTCGTTGCAATGACGTTTGATCCTCGCCAATGATGGCTCCATCGTCAGCAAAGATTAACTGGTACACTTTTGGGTCCGCTACTTTTCCTTCAAGCAGATAATCAAGGACTGTAAAACATCAAGGGACTTAAAACGCTTCCCTGGTGTACACCTACTTTGATTGCAAAATGTAATAATAGTCGCCTCCTAAAAGCAGCGGATGTCATAGTTCTGTGAAACTCGAGCGGAAATCTATTCGATGGCGAATTACAGACATAAAAAAAGCAGCCAAGTGCGAGTCGGACTCGCCCATGAAGGGTTCCGTAGCAGCACGCAACATCATATAAAAGTTCTTGTAGTTCGTTGTAACTTTGATCGATGTTTTAATAATAGATAAGTGGCGGTTGACGTATTAAAAAAAAACTACTTACTAGATCTCGTTCAAACCAATTTTCGGTGGAAGTTGGCATAATGTACATCATATTTTTTTTTAGTTTTATCGTTCCATTATTTTAGAATTTACAGGGGTGGGGACACATTTTACCACTATGGAAGCGGGTGGCAATGGTGCAGTAGTAGTGTATTCGCTTACGGAATGGAAGGTCGTGCGCTCGAATCCCGGCCAAGTCCATTACCTTATATCGAATACATGAAATCGTAATCTCCCTAAGCAACTTAGACACCACCTGTGGAGAAAAAACCCTACAACTGCACCCAAACACTTCTTTCCTATCTCTCTATTCTTTCTAATACCAAGTAGCTTACACTGCGTTCTTAGCATTTTAGCATTATAAGGATACTGTAACAACAGCAAAAATCCCTTTAGCGTAAGTGAATTATAAAAAAAAAAAAAAAAAAAAAAATGGAAGTGTCTCTCGCGCAAACTATTCAGTTTAGAAAAAAATGATATTAGAAACCTCAATATCATTTTTGAAGATACCCCACACGTATAGGTTTGATTAAAACATTTTTTGAGTTTCAGTTCTAAGTATGGGGGAACCCCCAAAATTTATTGTTTTTTTTTTCTATTTTTGTGTGAAAATCTTAATGCGGTTCACAGAATACATCTACTTACCAAGTTTCAATATTATAGTTCTTATAATTTCGGAAAAAAGTGGCTGTGACATACGGACGGACAGACAGACAGACAGACATGACGAATCCATAAGGGTTCCGTTTTTTGCCATTTGGCTACGGAGCCCTAAAAATGAACGTTCTGCAATGTTGTGTTTCAAAGTCTCAACCTTTTTTGATTTTTACAATAATTTCAATTTACAGTAGTTTACCAACAAAACAAAGTGCTTATCTGCAGGCGGTTATAAACATTGATATTATTTAATTTTTCTAGTGATTTGAGTTATTGAGTTAATGTTTTTTGTTTCATTTATCTTTTATATTTCTCCATATCTTCTAACCCTAATTTTCTTAACGTCCGCGCTGTGTAGCTAATACATTATAAATGTCCATTATAAAAAAAAAAAAATATTTAGTATACAAAATAAAAAATTAAGTTGAAAACTTACCTAAAGCTTGTACATATTAAGCTCAATAAATTAAATAAATGGGGGCGTATGCCCCCACCAAAATTAAAATTAATAAATCTAAGCTCTCTGTTCCTGTATACGTTGAAAGTTGTCGGAATTTCAAACACTCCGCAAGCACTCTTCTTCTAGGGTTTTGATAACGTCTCTTGTCGAAAATGCGTGTATTTGGAATCGATGATACCTTTCTTCAATGGACAAGAAACTTACTTTCGGACAAAGACTTTTGTCACGCCCACTTGTGAGGGATAGGAATAAGAATAGGGTATCCAACAGTTCGCCCAAGCGGACTGTAGCCCGTTCCTATGTTTTTTAAATACAATTGATCAAAAACAATTGATTGATAACAATATTATACCAAAAAAGACGCTTAAATTCCTGTAAATTACTGCATCAAAATGGTCAACATGTTCACTATTTTTATTAATTTTTTTTGCTTTGTCACACTTTCTCAGGTTTTTTTGTCTATAAATTTGTTGTTTTTACTCTTCAATAGAATTTAATTCCACTTAAATATACACTATTTTAATAATCACGATGATTTTCCCATACGATTCCTGAAATTTTTCTTTTGACGTTTAAGGATGCGATTCGGTACTCCAGAAAGAGATAACTTCGCGAAGTGCTCTATTGCCGTGTTACCGTTTGAGCATTTACATAATTAACAGCTGTTCCTCTAACAGTTTGAAGTCAGTGGCACAGCTCAACCGCTGTTTGGTGACGATTTCGAAGGATTTTAAGTATCAAATATCGGTCATCCCTTGCATAATTTATTCTAGGGGAAATCTGAGCATTGAGGCCAGGTGTGTTTCCCTGTATCTTTTGATGTCCCGTCCTCTCGTCGTCTCTGGTTTTCTAATTATATCAACAAAACTGTGTAACAATAAACTTATTGAAACACTTACGGGATTACGGAAGCCAAGCACACAAATAAATCATCAAACCAGTAATATACTAAAACAAAACCCTGCAAAAACATTGCGACATACTCGTATTACCAAAATGTTAACGTATAGGAATCTTCGAGGAATAACGAATCTTGTACGCGTAATGATGAACCGTTCCATGTGCAGAAGGCATTAGTTTTCATTACTTCTGTGAACTTTGACAACAATAACAGATGCTAGGCAACGCGTTCAAATAGGAAGTTGTCAGTTAACTTGCAGGCGACTTTTGTTGCCTTTTAACTTGAACTCACCCACTCTTGCAATGAAGTTCACGCATTATATTGAGATAAAGCACATTCATAAATGAAAACGTTGAGAGAATGAGAGCAAATGCCATCGGCAATTATTACACAAGCCTGAAACAGTCTCTAAACGCAAATATTGGCATTCACATTACGAAAGTCTTCGGCAGCTTTGCTTAAATTTGTAAATTGTTATTAAATCATGTTTTCCTGCGTGAGGACAGTTTTATAGATATAGAATATAATGGAAAATACCATCACGTGCAACTGTAAGCAGTAGATAGTACGAATTGATTGATCCGATAGTGCAAATAAACCATTAATTGATTCCCAACTAGCCTGTAAGTTTCACCCTCCCAACTGTGTCCACCCAACTTCTTCACAGTTTCAAAATAAAATAATATGAACAACCAAGGACACGCAAACTTCAAGGAATTTCCCCATCAGACAAAATCAGTTTTCAAATTCGCTACTGAATATTTCTTTCTTTTTTTTTGAGAAGAAACTTGAAGTAAATATTATCACTGCATAGAACATATTACATTATGTGACAAATACAGTCCCTCATTAAAATTCACTGGATAACACCTATCTAATTCATAGAAAACGCAAAGTTTCGAGGGTTGTCCGATATTCTCCAATGGTTTTATCACAATTCATTTAGTTTTCAAACTTTTCAAATTCTATGTCCAAGAGCAACTTGGATGAAAGAATAAAGTTGTGAAAGTAAAACTGAAACGCAAATGCAGCGCGAATCATACTTGAAGCTGTTCCATACAAATAACAGCTGATGAACTGCTCCAATATTAAATACGAGTAATACCACAAAAAAGTTTCTTTGGCAATCAAAGTCAATGTTTTTTTTTGAAAATCCAAAGTTTGAGCTAGGGAGTGTTTTTTGTAAATTGTGGGCGTGTCAGTAGGCGGATTTTGAAAATATTTACACATGAGCTTAAAGGGCCCCTAGAGAGTATATATTATAAATTGCAGCTCCCTAGCTCAAATTTCGGTTTTTCAATAAAATTGTTTTATTTTTTTGTGGGCGGATTTTGAAAATTTTTTCTCCCGAGCAGTTTTAGGAGTCATAGATCATATATAAAAATTTTCAGCTTTTTGAGTTTCTGGGCTCTGTGGGCGGATTTCAAAAATTCGTAAACTTGATTATTTCGGGACCTTAGAGAGTATATGATTAAAATTTCAGCTCTCTAGACCCAGTTTAAAGGCCTAATTTTTGCCGACGGACGGACGGACGGACATGGCTAGATCGACATTACTATCGATGCTGATCATAAATATAGTAACTTTAAGGGGTCTACGGGCAATATTAAGGTATGTTACAAACTATGCGTCAAAATTAATATACCCTTAGAATAGGGTATAAACATCCCAACAATGTTAAGCCATGTCAATCCAATCAGCGGTAGAGTTGCAGTTTCGCTGTGGTACAGTGACATCGGCAATGTCATAAAGTACAGTAGTTTTCTCTTATTTCCCAATTTTTTCTCTGGTTTTTCAACATTTTGACCAATATATGTCTCTCAATTCTGTAAAACGTGAACTTGGATTCTAGGATGTGTGAAATTCAATTTTTTAATGTGTGCGTGCATAAATCGACGGACAGAAAAGTAGAAGTAAACCTACTTTATTCCGCGACGTTCCTAGACCCGTTTGTATTGGGCCACCTAAATGGAGAATAGAAGAGAGGCGAATGCACGTCTACCCATCTAAGCAAATGCAGCCTCTATGTTTCATGACTCAACCATTATCGGTTCGGGTTCTGCGTTACTGAATCAGTCAGTAAGTCCGGACAAACGCTCTTTGGTTCCTTTTGTTCCCTCAAATTTCACGACTGAAACATAAAAATAGAGTGTTTTTTTAAGATGCAAAAAACTTCTGATAGGTCAAACTAGCTGTCATACTAATAAAGTGTGTTTGACTTTTTTCAGTATACTTTGGCAAATCACCATAGAAAGACATACACCAAAGCAAAATTCGCGCTCTGTTCGCCAAACTTATAGAGCACTTCGTCAAATTTACGGACGCAAAATAAAACTGCATTTTTCCATATTGAGTGCTTTGCAAGAGAACCAGAGAAAAAAATAGCGGTACTTTTTGAATTATTCTTTCCGATTTATTTTCTCAACATCATAAGCAAATAGTAAGCATCATCAAATGATATATTATGGCACAAGTTTTTGAAAAAATGGACAACGTACGAGTAGCTTAGAAAATGTTTGTGCTTATTCAGTTGAAGCGAGGTGTATAAGGTTATAGTTAAGTTTAGAGCATCCGCATAAGGACCAATAAATACGAATAAGTATCCTGTTAATTTTAAGTTAGATTTAATCATTTTTGTCTAGTATGTAAGTAGATATCTAATAATGAATATAAAATGAATTTCAAAGTAAAAAAAAAGTCAAAACTCTTGAGACTCCATTACATCCCGAAAATATCACCGTTTGGTGTGGTTTACATGCCGAAGGCGTCATCGGCCCATTTGTTTTTAAATCCGGCAATGATTCGTGATTTTTTTTATTCCTCATGTCATTGGAAATCATTTGGAGGAGAAATGTTTCCAACAAGACGGCGCAACATGCCATACAGCGCGTGCAACCATGACTTTGTCGAATCATCTCAAGAAATGGGCCTGTGAGTTGGCAATTTCGTTCGTGTGATTTGGCACCTTAGGACAACTTTTTGTGGGGTACGTTAAATCTCTGGCCTCTGAGAAACCAGAAACGATTGATCACTTAAAAGCCAACATTCGACGCATAATTGACGAAATAAGACCTGGTATGCTCGAAAAAGTCTATGCTGCCATCATCAAGTGGCGAATACCAGGGGCATCGATGCCAAGAAGCCATCAGAAGCGCCGCAACTGATGTGCTCGGTTTAAGCAGGCCACCACCACGAAACCACTGGTTTGACAAGGAGTGCCGACAAGTGCATGCAGCAAAACAAAGCGCTTAGGAAGCGGCACTGCATAGAAGGACGAGAGCAGCGCGTCAGCTCTACGAGCAAAAGAGGAGGGAAGAATATCGGTTTCTCCGGAGAAAAAAGAAAGAGCATGAGAAGCGCGCGATCGAGGAAATAAAGAGGTGCTACTCCAGGAACAATGTTCGGAAGTTTTACTAAAAGATAAAAAGGACGTGTCACGGAAACAAAACCCGAACAGAAACCTGTAGGGACGAACAAGGAAATCTTGTAGTAGAGTCACAGTTGGTGCTGAGGACATGGAAAAATCGTTTCTGCGGACTGCTAAGCGGCGAAGACGACACAAATTATGCTGTCAGGCAGAACAAACCATTCAACCTGGCGAAGAAATCCAAATTTTTAGTCCGCCTAACCACAACGAAGTGAGGATAGCGATATCCAAGCTTAAGTCTAACAAAGCTGCTGGACCAGACGGTTTAAATGCCAGCTTTTTAAGGCAGCGGGAGATGACCAGGCGGACAGCACACACCAACTCGTTTCCAAGATTTAGTCAGAAGAAAGTATTCCTGATGAATGAAACCTCAGCATCGTTTGCCCGATCCACAAGAAAGGAGACCCTCTAAACTGCGCCAAATATAGATGCATCAGTCTCCTGAATACTGCCTATAAGATCATGTCTGCTGTACTGTGTGAATGCCTGAAACCATTCGTCAACGACCTGATTGGTCCCTACCAGTGCGGTTTTAGGTCCGGTAAGTCCACGGCCGATCAGATATTCACACTACGGCAGATCGTGAAGAAAACGCGACAAGTCCAAATCGATACCCACCATCTTTTTATCGATTTTAAGGCCGCATATGACAGCATCTATAGAGACGAGCTATACAGAGCCATGTCTAGTTTTGGCATCCCTGCCAAACTTGTCAGATTGTGCAGAATGCCGATGGAGAACGCCCGCTGCTCAATAAAGGTCGGAAACAATCTCACCGAGACCTTTGATGTCGAAAAAGGATTTAGACAAGGTGATGCGCTGTCATGTGACTTCTACAACATAATACTTGAGAAAATTGTGCGAAACTCGCAACCCAACACTAGAGGCACAATTCTTCAAAAGTCTGTGCAACTACTTGCATATGCTGACGACATTGACATAATTGGCAGAACACAGCGAGCTGGTGCGTTTGCAAGTATTAGCACAGAAGCGGCAAAAATGGGTTTAGTGGTGAATGAGGGCAAAACAAAATATATGCTGTCAACAAGAAGGGACACACAACATCGACGAATCGCACAAAACGACACGATAGACAGCTATAATTTTGAGGTAGTTAGGGACTTTGTCTACCTCGTCTCCGCTATTAATTCTCATAATGACATCACAGCTGAAATCAAACGAAGAATTACACTTGCCAACCGCTGTTTCTTTGGCCTAAGACGGCAATTGATTAGTAAGGCCTAGTCAAGAAAAACTAAGGAGACTCTATATAAGACCCTCATCATCCCAGTCCTGCTCTACGGTGCAGAAGCGTGGACATTAGCAAAAGCGGATGCAGATCTTCTTGGTCTTTTCGAAAGCAAAATTCTTCGAGTGATTTTCGGTCCCGTTTGCGTTGACGGGCTTTGGAGGAGGAGATTTAACAGCGAACTCTACGAGCTGTATACCGACATCGACCTTGTCAAAAAGTACGTATCAGTCGACTAAGATGGCTAGGACATGTAGAGCGAATGGACACCAACGCTCCAGCCCGAAGAGTCTTCGATTCCAACCCGGAGGGACAACGCAGTAGAGGAAGACCTCGCCTTAGGTCGCGTGCAAGTGGAAGGCGACCTCAACCAACTTGGAGTGCGCAACTGGAGGCAGTTAGCCAAAGATCGTGCTAACTGGAAAGGCGTATTGGTTGAGGCCCAGGTCCACCCCGGACTGTAGCGATACCTAAGTAAGTATGCCAGAAAATATTTTTAAACATTCAATGTCATGAAATTTGTGAGCTCATAAAGCCAAAATTTGGTCATTCCATTAAATTTATTGTGTTTTATTTTTAAAAAAAAGTTGTATGCCTCTATAAAAAAAACACCCTATACAATGCGACCACGGAAAGTACACGGGCCAATTAGAACAGTAATTAAGACTTTATTGCGTCAAATTACTGAACTACTGAAAAGTTACTATTTGATAAAAATGTTAATGATTTTACTCTGGCGACCGGGGTGTGAAAAATTGTCTTTCTCAAGTAAAACTTCAGCTAGAAAACCATTGACTTTGATTGCCAAAGAAACTTTTTTGTGGTATTACTCGTATTTAATATTGGAGCAGTTCATCAGCTGTTATTTGTATGGAACAGCTTCAAGTATGATTCGCGCTGCATTTGCGTTTCAGTTTTACTTTCACAACTTTATTCTTTCATCCAAGTTGCTCTTGGACATAGAATTTGAAAAGTTTGAAAACTAAATGAATTGTGATAAAACCATTGGAGAATATCGGACAACCCTCGAAACTTTGCGTTTTCTATGAATTAGATAGGTGTTATCCAGTGAATTTTAATGAGGGACTGTATTTGTCACATAATGTAATATGTTCTATGCAGTGATAATATTTACTTCAAGTTTCTTCTCAAAAAAAAAGAAAGAAATATTCAGTAGCGAATTTGAAAACTGATTTTGTCTGATGGGGAAATTCCTTGAAGTTTGCGTGTCCTTGGTTGTTCATATTATTTTATTTTGAAACTGTGAAGAAGTTGGGTGGACACAGTTGGGAGGGTGAAACTTACAGGCTAGTTGGGAATCAATTAATGGTTTATTTGCACTATCGGATCAATCAATTCGTACTATCTACTGCTTACAGTTGCACGTGATGGTATTTTCCATTATATTCTATATCTATAAAACTGTCCTCACGCAGGAAAACATGATTTAATAACAATTTACAAATTTAAGCAAAGCTGCCGAAGACTTTCGTAATGTGAATGCCAATATTTGCGTTTAGAGACTGTTTCAGGCTTGTGTAATAATTGCCGATGGCATTTGCTCTCATTCTCTCAACGTTTTCATTTATGAATGTGCTTTATCTCAATATAATGCGTGAACTTCATTGCAAGAGTGGGTGAGTTCAAGTTAAAAGGCAACAAAAGTCGCCTGCAAGTTAACTGACAACTTCCTATTTGAACGCGTTGCCTAGCATCTGTTATTGTTGTCAAAGTTCACAGAAGTAATGAAAACTAATGCCTTCTGCACATGGAACGGTTCATCATTACGCGTACAAGATTCGTTATTCCTCGAAGATTCCTATACGTTAACATTTTGGTAATACGAGTATGTCGCAATGTTTTTGCAGGGTTTTGTTTTAGTATATTACTGGTTTGATGATTTATTTGTGTGCTTGGCTTCCGTAATCCCGTAAGTGTTTCAATAAGTTTATTGTTACACAGTTTTGTTGATATAATTAGAAAACCAGAGACGACGAGAGGACGGGACATCAAAAGATACAGGGAAACACACCTGGCCTCAATGCTCAGATTTCCCCTAGAATAAATTATGCAAGGGATGACCGATATTTGATACTTAAAATCCTTCGAAATCGTCACCAAACAGCGGTTGAGCTGTGCCACTGACTTCAAACTGTTAGAGGAACAGCTGTTAATTATGTAAATGCTCAAACGGTAACACGGCAATAGAGCACTTCGCGAAGTTATCTCTTTCTGGAGTACCGAATCGCATCCTTAAACGTCAAAAGAAAAATTTCAGGAATCGTATGGGAAAATCATCGTGATTATTAAAATAGTGTATATTTAAGTGGAATTAAATTCTATTGAAGAGTAAAAACAACAAATTTATAGACAAAAAAACCTGAGAAAGTGTGACAAAGCAAAAAAAATTAATAAAAATAGTGAACATGTTGACCATTTTGATGCAGTAATTTACAGGAATTTAAGCGTCTTTTTTGGTATAATATTGTTATCAATCAATTGTTTTTGATCAATTGTATTTAAAAAACATAGGAACGGGCTACAGTCCGCTTGGGCGAACTGTTGGATACCCTATTCTTATTCCTATCCCTCACAAGTGGGCGTGACAAAAGTCTTAGTATGGTTGAATTGTTAAGAACGGCCGCTAGAGGGTATATATTATAAATTTCAGCTCCATAGCTCAAACTTTGGATTTTCAAAAAAAAAAAAATTAAATTGTGGTCGTGTCAGTGGGCGGATTTTGAAAATATTTACTCATGCGCATAAATGGACCCTAGAAGGTATGTGTTATTAATTTCAGCTCCCTAGCTCCAACTTTGGTTTTTCAATAAAATTATTTTATTTAATTGTGGGCGTAGCAGTGGGCGGATTTTGAAAATATTTAGACATGAGCATGAAGGGCCCCTAGAAAGTATATATTAAAAATTTTAGCTCCCTAGCTCAAACTTTGATTTTTCAAAAATATTGTTTTATTTATTTGTGGGCGTGTCAGTGGGCGGATTTTAAAAATGTTATCTCCCGAGCAGTTTTAGGAGTCATAGATCATATATAAAAAATTTCAGCTTTCTAGCTCAAAATTCGATTTTGTTTTGAGTTTGTGGGCGTGTCTGTGGTCGGATTTCAAAAATTCGTAAACTTGATTGTTTCGGGACCCTAGAGAGTATATGGTTAAAATTTCAGCTCTCTAGGTCCAGTTTAAAGGCCTAATTTTTGGCGACGGACGGACGGACGGACATGGCTAGATCGACATTACTATCGATGCTGATCATAAATATAGTAACTTTTAGGGATCTACGGGCAGTATTAAGGTGTGTTACAAACTATGCGTCAAAATTAATTAAAAACATAGGGGCGGGCTACAGTCCGCTTGGGCGAACTGTTGGATACCCTATTCTTATTCCTATATCTCATAAGTGGGCGTGGCAAAAATTTAAAGGATTTCATCGAAAAAACTAAGCTTTTGTAAATAAAAACGCTCCCTAGCTCAAACTTTGGTTTTTCAATAAAATTGTTTTATTTAATTGTGGGCGTGTCAGTAGGCGGATTTAAAAAAAAATTAAGTATGAGCATAAAGGGCACCTAGAGAGTATATACTATAAATTTCAGCTCCCTAGCTCAAACTTTGGACTTTCAAAAATAAAAATAAAATAATTGTGGGCGTGTCAGTAGGCGGATTTTGAAAATATTTACACATGAGCATAAAGGGCCCCTAGAGAGTATATATTAAAAATTTCAGCTCCCTAGCTCAAATTTTGGTTTTTCAAAAAAAATATTTTATTTAATTGTGGGCGTGTCAGTGGGCGGATTTTGAAAATTTTATGTCCCAAGCAGTTTTATGGGCCATAGATCATATATAAAAAATTTCAGCTTTCTAGCTCAAAATTCAATTTTTCCCAAAATTTGTTTTATTTAATTGTGGGCGTGTCAGTGGGCGGATTTTGAAAATTTTATGTCCCAATCAGTTTTATGGGCCATAGATCATATATAAAAAATTTCAGCTCTCTAGCTCAAAATTCGATTTTTTCCAAAATTTTGTTTTTTTGAGTTTGTGGGCGTGTCTGTGGGCGGATTTCAAAAATTCTTAAACTTGATTATTTCGGGACCCTAGAGAGTATATGGTTAAAATTTCAGCTCTCTAGGTCCAGTTTAAAGGCCTAATTTTTGCCGACGGACGGACGGACGGACGGACGGACGGACGGACGGACGGACGGACGGACGGACGGACGGACGGACGGACGGACGGACGGACGGACATGGCTAGATCGACATTACTATCGATGCTGATCATAAATATAGTAACTTTTAGGGGTCTACGGGCAATATTAAGGTATGTTACAAACTATGCGTCAAAATTAATATACCCCTAGAATAGGGTATAATTAGAATAGGGTATAATAAAATAAATATTAGGCATTAACTTACCATACCGGGCCTAAAACCCAGCATTTCCAACCGATTGCTTGTGCGTAGTGGAAGGGACATACAATTTTAAGCCGAATCAGAACGGCAAATTTGAGAAGCTTCTCATGAGAATTGATTAATTGGCCCCTGCGAAATTTGAACATGGGGCCTTTCGATTAGTAGTCCGACATACTAACCATTGCGCCCGACATCATCAATTGTATTTAGTAGTATAAAATATATGTAAATATGTATAGAAAACTGTTCAACTTAATTGTTTCCAAACAAAAATATTTGTTTTGCCTGAACAACGCGATTCTCACGGTTTCATTTTTATTTTTTGTAAAAAATTTTATTATATTGTTTACTTTTAAGTATTTGAAAACAGTGTTTAGATACTCCTTCTTAATTTTGGATTTTTTTGTTATAATTCGCTTTATTATACACTAACTAAATATTCGCGCAAGACTCGTCTCCCTCCATAGGAATTCACTAATTTGTTCCTTCAATTAATTCAGCTGATGTTTTTTTTTTTCATTTGACACTAATATTGTCGCGAAGTATTCTATAAGTTAAAGTGGCAAGAAGACCAGCGCGTGTTTAAAAGTCTTCACAGGATTAGACAGAGGCCGACTGGGATAGAATGTTTGTCACAGATGGGTAAAGGGTTTGTCTGCAGATGGACGAAGCGGAGTGGCAGATGATCAGGTGTGAGATAGGTACTCTTCGGCAACAGTTGGCCACCGGGAAATTTTTTTTGGGATTTGTGGGCAGGAATTTCTATGAGCAGAAAAACTGAATCCTGTATCATGAAAGGATCGGTGGACTTGTTTTGTGAGCCACAGTTGAAGCTTTCGTATACTCCTCCGCAGATATTTGTTTCTGTATAGGTTAGAGTGGCTCCACAAAACTTCCAAGCCATTTTTGTGCGCATGATTTCATGATTGGGAATTGGCGCAGAGGTTGTATCACTCAATCATAGACATAAGGTGCTTGTCTTGTCATTTGTGGTTCAATATATCGCGTGATTGTATGTACAAGATTCGGGTTTTGGAGAGACAATGTCTAAGGGCCTGTCTCTGGTTGTTCCGGGCGCCAGAATCCAACTACATAAAATAATTTTAGAGGCAAATCCATGTTGCTGAAGTTAACACTTTTGCATTTACTTACCATCCCAATATGGTCCTATAAGGCGCTCCCAAGACGGTGCTTTACTCTAGCTGACATCCTCTTAATTAGTTAGATCAAGTTAGCAAGGGTGTTTCCGAGAGAGGCAGGGCTCGGCAACTTGTGGTGGTATTTACGGGAGGCAGCGTCAGTAGGGTTTGTTTCAGTCGGCTCCCGACGGCTTGTGCATATACGTTGGCGACTGAAAGGCCCTAAGGATGCTCCTAATCCCTTGTATACTTTTAGTATTTTAAGTAAGTTAAGTAGACTAGATAGTTCTTATTATTTTTTATATAAAGTATAAAATTTTAATAATGATGCCGAGTTTTGAAAATTGTCTCGATCAATAAATATATAAGATTTCAGTGGACTGAGGTTCAAATCTCGGAGGTGGCAACAGATTCTTGGTATTTTTTTCTTTTTTTCCTATCTACTGTTATTTTTACTGTTATTAAGACAAAGTGTACAGAAAAGGAAAGAATTGAGAGATTCAGCGGATAACAGATTTTGGATGTATGTCCTAAATAGTGCCATAAAATGGACCAGTAAAAGCCGATAAAAGCCAGTAAAAGCCGATACCTAAGGTTGAAGGTTTTCGTGTGGGAAGTGTTCTCCTAGACGATAGATGCACGGATATTGACCATCGACTTACAGCCCAACGGATGTAGGAAAGAGATGCTAAGCCTTCCCCCTTTGGTACTTGGTTCGGCTACCCAACGGGAGAAATCACCAGCATAGGGATAACATCCATAATCCGAGATAAGTGAATATTTTTGTTTGTTGTGTAAGTATCACTCAAGTGTTCGAAAACTGACTCGGGGGAGCGTATCAAAACCGTGGCAAGTACGTTACGGTAGGTGTTGATTATACCCTATTCTAAGGGTATATTAATTTTGACGTATAGTTTGTAACATACGTTAATATTGCCCGTAGACCACTAAAAGTTATTATATTTATGATCAGCATCGATAGTAATGTCGATCTAGCCATGTCCGTCCGTCCGTCCGTCGGCAAAAATTAGGCCTTTAAACTGGGTCTAGAGAGCTGAAATTTTAACCATATACTCAACTCTCTAAGGTCCCGAAATAATCAAGTTTACGAATTTTTGAAATCCGAACACAGAGCCCAGAAACTCAAAAAGTTGAAAATTTTTATATATTATCTATGACTCCTAAAACTGCTCGGGAGATAAAATTTTCAAAATCCGCCCACTGACACGCCCACAAAAAAATAAAACAATTTTATTGAAAAACCAAAATTTGAGCTAGGGAGCTGAAATTTATAATATATACACCCCTATCGTGGAATCCGTCGGGGGGAACTTTTACTTTTAAATTCATTTTTATTAATTATTAGCTTATATCAACTTAAATACTAGACAAAAACGATTAAATCTAACTTAAAATTAACAGGATACTTATTCTAGATTATTGATCCTTATGCGGACGCCCTAAACTTAACTCTATCTTATAATTATTGCCTTTCGGCCTAAAAACTATTTTACGAACTAATCTTACATATTATGTTTTCATCGAGAAAATTGTTAAGAAAACTCGGCATCTTTATCAAATTTTATATTTTTATATAAAAAAAAAAACAAATTACAAACTACCTACTCTACTTACTTAAACTACTTAACATATTCTAACTATAATTAGGATTCTGATCACTCGTTGCGTTACGAAACAAGTGGTCAAAATCCCAATTGCTTTCTGAGCGCCTGGCAGTCGTCAACGTGCACACGCGCCTCCGTGAGCCGACTGATACCTTACAGAATCTATCACCTCCCGGAAGCACCACCACAAGCCGGCGAGCCCGGCCTCTCCCAGAAACGCCCTAGCTAACTTATTCTAACTTATAAACTAAGAGGATGTTACCTAGAGTAACGCACCGTCTTGGGAGGGCATGTTGACCCCTCCCCCCTCAAAAATCCACCAGAATTCGGCGAATTGTTGTCGAATTTATCCCTCTCCGCTATTGCGGTACTAAAACGGAGGAGCTCATGAGCTTTGGCGACGTTTTCGCCGCGGATGAGCCGCTTATCTCTTGCGCTGCGGTAGCGGTGGTATAATACCGGGATACCATCCCTCGTCTGTACCAGCCCTTTTGCATTAATATGAATAAATGCCTCCGGTGGGATAAAGCCAGACCGGAGCGTACTCTCTACAGCAAGGATCTTTAAGTTTCCCTCATCCAGCGTAGCCATTTGATTTATGGCACACCAGACCCTACAAACAACTCCGAATAGATATAGTCAATTCGGGCCGCTTGTTCGTTTAATTGTGCCTGGAACTTATCGATCTTTCCGTGCAGAGACAGAAGGATCGATTTTAAGTCCAGGTTCACCTCTGGTGCCTTTTGGGCTACCTTTGGTGGGTTTGATGTTATGTGGGCGTGACCCGATCCAGCTGCCATTTGGGCAAAGGACACGTTGGGTGCCACAAAATTTGAGAACAAGCGACCCTTTTGACGCCTATTGTCCTCAGACTGCTGTTTGCGGGCCTGGACTCGCTTTTTCAGCTCCTGGTACTTTGGGCAACCGCTGAAGTTGGCGGGATGCCCAGTGTTCCTGCAGAGCACACAAGAGAGGACACTCCGGTCCTCAACTCTCTCCTTACCAAGAGGACATTCTCCATGTATGTGGTCCCTATCGCACTTGACACATCTAAACTGCATGTTGCAGTTAGCTGCGGCGTGCCCGAACCTTTGGCAGCGCATACATTGAAGTATGCGATCCGACCTTTTAATTTTCTCCCATCTAACAGCGTGGTAGTACAGGAAGCGGATATTTCGCAGCCTGTCAATTTTGCTGTCGGGAGTAAGCTGCACTAAGAAGAATGGTAAGTAACGGTTACCACCTCTTGCCACAGCCGAGGAAAACGGCTTGACCCCCACGAACTTGAGGTCGTCGCTTTCAAAATTTTTGAGCTCTTTTTCTAACTCCTCCGTTTTTATTGAGGGATCAATTCCTTTCAAAACAACGGTTTTAAGCTTTTGCTCCCGTGGGGTGTACGTAAAGTATTCGGTCTTAACCTCTCCCAAGGCGGCACGAACCCTATGGTACTCCTCTATATTTTCACATTAAATTTATGTGTTTGCTGGCTGATAGCCTTTTCACATGAAAATTTTTCGTGATTAATTTACATAACCTTATGCTATCTGTAATTTCAAAATTACTCACATTTATAGGTGGGACTCTTACCATTGCTTGTTTCTTTTGTTGCTGGTGTTGCTGTACCTCAGTCTGCTTTTGCTGCTTTGATTGTTGTGGTTGTTCTTGTTGTTGGTGCTGTTGTTGGTGCTGTTGTTGTTGCCGTTGTTGTTGCTTTTGTTGTTGTTGTTGGTGTTGTTGTTGTTGTAGTCGTTGTTGCTGCTTCTCCTGCAGCTGTTGCTGCACTTGCTGTTTAAGCACAGCTTGTTGTTGCTGTTGCTGCATCTTCTTTCTGCGCAACTGGTCGCGCTTCTCCAGTAGCTCTTTTATGAGCTTGTCCAGCTGCGCCTCCTCGTCCACTTCTTCGTCCATTTGGACGACATCCTCGTCTTCAACCGGTAGGTCCCTGAAGGAATTTCCTTCTCCGACGTACCGGTCATTGCCACTCTCAAATTCATAAGAGCTAGAATTTTCTGCATCATCATCGGCTCCAGCCGCCGATGATGTCACATTATGGCCTGCCAAGTTAACCCTTCTCTTGGCCGAAAGATTCGGCTTCGGCTTCAACTTGCGTCGCCTCTTCTCAACTTGCCTGAACTCCTCGCTTACAGCTTCTGGTGTCACCGCTGTAGTGGAAGCTTTCGTTGGTGCTTCTCTAGCTTTATTTTCTGCTACCATTGGTGCTGCTTTTATTGCTGCTGTTACCTGCGAGACCACCCGCCTGGTCAACGACCGACACGCTGTTGTTTTTGTTGGTATTGTTGCTGCCAATTCAATTTCATCTGCAGCTACTGCCTTTGGCATATATACTGCTGTTGCTGCCGTTATTGTTGTTGCTGCTGATGTTATAGCTGCTGCTCTTCCTGATGTTGTTGGTCTTGCTGCGGTTGTTGTTGCTGCAGATGATTTTTTAGCCAGCTCGCGTGTTTGCACCACGCGTCGCAACGGCACACCCACACCCGTACGCGGGACCACCGTTTTTCCGGGGTCCATCGCCTACCACCGTACGGCACTTTTTTTTACACTTTTGTTATTTTCTCTATCAAACTTTCTCACATAAATTATAAAATTAAAAATTAAATTTTTCTTGCTGGGAATCGAACCCACGCTTCTGACAACAGAGTCAGACACTAAGTCTACTGAACCAATTGTATATTAGAATTTAACATGACAAATTACTAATATATTGCACTTGATCGCTTATAATCTTCCGTAACTAGCCGTCCTGTCTCTCTACGTGTTGCGGAACGACTGCCGTCGGGGGGAACGATCCGCTAATAGTGAACAATTTGCATCGTGTAATCCGCAGACGTGAACCATCCACATGTCGGTAAAGTGAATAAAATTCACTGTATCGGGGAAAACGAACGGATCTAATCTATCTATGCATTTCACATCCGTAGTTTTTATTTTATTTTCACTGAATTTAATTTTTACAAAACAAATGTGATTGAAATGAGCTGTCACAATTGAATTTCCTAATCACCAATAGTGGTCGGTAAGGGAGAGTATCCGACGGATCCCACGATAGCAATTTTCTGTTCACGTGAATCGAATAAGTGAAGTGAATCTCAGATCCGACGGATTCCACGATAGGGGTGATACTCTCTAGGTGGCCCTTTATGCTCATGTGTAAATATTTTCAAAATCCGCCCACTGACACGCCCACAATTTAAAAAAAAAAACTTTTTTGAAAATTCAAAGTTTGAGCTAGGGAGCTGAAATTTGTAATATATACTCTCTGAGGGATAGGAATAAGAATAGGGTATCCAACAGTTCACCCAAGCGGACTGTAGACCGTCCCTATGTTTTTTGTTTTGGTTCGAACAATGCTTGCGTGCTGATTACTCGCCATTCACATACGGGTTGATTTCGACGACGGGATCTAATGAACATTTGGTGAGACACGGCTTAGGAGCAGATGGGGATACTAAGTCAGTGGTAGTGTTGTAGGATAGCTTTAAGAAAATTTTAATTTAGAATTAAACGAGTACGTATGTAAGTGTATGAATTCGAATTAAAATAAGAATTGGAATTGTCTATGACTTGTGTTTGGTTTTCGGGTATGGAAACGAGTATTGCGATTCTTAGTGGGCGGGTAGTTAAATGGGAATAAAAGGAAATCGACGTATTGGCTTGGGACTTGCTGGGAAAAAAACTTAGCATACAACCAGCCCTTCCGGAGGCTATAAGCGGCCTTAGATCTGCCCTGATCGTGGGACGGGGCAATTTGGATGACTACATCGTAACAAACCCTATCCAAGGTATGCCATGGCAAATTACTGCTTTGTTACATTCTCTGGAAGGCAGTACAACAAAAAATAATAAAAATATTGATTCATGGAATTTTCGTATATTTTCCTGTCTTATTTTTCACAGTCTACATCGAACACATAACCTTAAAAATGGAAGAACAACAACTGGTAGATATTATTTAAACTTATTGGACCATTTCAATGAATATATATTTGAAGCAAAAATCGACCGCATATGGCAAAGAAAAACGTTGTCTTCCATCAAGATAATGGCATTAATGAATTCATGAATTGTGCTACGAAAAACGTCTCCAGATTCAACCCCCTATAATTACTTTCGGTTCCCGAATTTGATTCAATGGTTCTGCGGAAAAATATTTGTATCAAATAAAAAGGTTTCTGAGACAAACGTATATTTTGAAGCGCTTGAAAATTATATACTGTTTATAGTATTTAGAAAAAAATCGTAAAAAACGAAGAGTGTGTATTTTAGCTAAAAAAAAATGTGTATTTTTGTCAAGGCAAAGCGAATACTTCTACTGTCCATCTTTTTCTGCTTAATGTAATAATGTTCAGCCTTTATTAAAACCCTGATGAAGTTACCCTAAATTCATCCCGTTAAATGTACCTATATGTATGTTATTGATTCTCTTGCAAAATGAATCTTATTTTTGAAAACAAGGATTACCCTTTACATAAAAGATATTTATAAATACTTATGTAGATTTATTTATGTATTTCATTTCATTAACACATAGCTCAACTTTCAGATCTTTCGTCGGTAAATTGCTGCTCGTTAGAAGTTTCAATTTATTACTTTACTTTGTTCTGATAAGTGTAAGAAAACGTGTATTCTGTCAAAAGTTATGGAATGTTGGTCAATGAATGATGGCGATGAGTTCGCCTGTAAGACACACTCTCATTGGTTGAATTGCCATGCTCAGAAAATAAAATTTCAACTGTTTAGTGGATAGTCGTTATCATGATTTAATACGTTAAATTTGTGGATACATTTATTTCAAAATCAAATCAAACAGGACAGGGAAAGGTAGTGTCAGTCGAAGCGATTATCATGCATTATTTTTTACCAGCTTCATCTTTTGACTTATGTTAAAAATGAAAATGTATGAGGCAAAGGTCTAATATTCTTTTTAAGAACATGTGGAACTTTTTTGTTTAGTCGATGTTTTATATTTTTGAATTGAAAATGAGACATGTGTCGAAACGTCCCGAGGAAAACGAACAAAAAGTATCCAACTATGGGTTTTACAAAGGAATCGTCGGGTTTATTAAGCAAAATGGTTAAAGATATGCAGAGTAATACAAAAAAACACAGATTAAGTTTCGGTAATTTTTTTGCAAAAAATGAAATTTAGAAATAGAAAATTGGTCGTATTTGGTTGACTTTGCAAAAAACAATAGTCGCGTTTCTTTAAGAAACCCCGCGATGGTCAGTCACCTTGACGTGTGTACCATCATTGCATTCGATGGTACCGGTGCGGAGGCTTACGGTGCAAAGATTCAACGGGCTATGCTGTCTAAGGGCCACCCATGGCAGACAGGCCGATTGATGAGCGCCAACCAAGAACTGGCTAGGACTTAACGTCCATCCACCCCTAATCCAGAGTGTCATGCGACCCGTGCTTATTGGATGGTTTGCAGCCAGGGGTATCCGGCTGTATTTCTGCGGAGCCTCTCTGATACCGGGCCACCTCAGAGAGTAACCATGGCCTTACCACGCTAATGCGGGGCTCTGGCGTGGTTGACCGTCTTTCCCGCGCTACTCGTGGGATATGCCCAAAAAAAACAAACAAAAAAACAAAAACAAACTAAACAGAATGCGGGGACAGACCGCAGACGAAGCCATTGGTGGGATGGAGCAGGACATCCATGACGACCGCCTGGCACAAGATAGACCTGGAACGAGTCGAGAGGGAGGCTCTAAACTGGTGCAACCCAGCACCAGTCAAAGAACCATCGCCACCTCACGACAAGCCACGGGGGTGCCAAAAGGCCCGGGAAGAAGCCCGGTAGCACCGATAGGTGCATGCAGTGGGGATAGGAGAAAAATCCTAATCCCCTCCCTGTCCGGGAAAGTAATGGTGGAGGGAACTAGGGCAGCGGGAATGAGCATAGCTCCAAGTACCAGCCCCTGTACCCCCCGACAACAACACCGGATGGAAGAGGAATAAGCCAGCCTTGCCTCCACCTGGGAAACCAGGTGCGAGGGACGACCCTCTGCGAAGGGGACTTAGTGGTGCTGACACTAAATGGTACCTCCGCTACCTAAATAAAGGCTTCGGGCCTGAGGAAGCCAAAAGGAGGGCTGAGGAGCATCGGGCCAAGCCCGAATGTACAGAAGTGGCGACGGGGAAAAGGGGGAGCAACTACCCCCCCCCCCCCCCCCCACAAAAAATAAAGCCAAAAAGCAGAAGGTGGATGAAGGTACCGAGAGGGCCACGGAAAAGACTGCAAAAGCGTAGTAGACACGAGACAGGTGCGATTGCTGAGCAGGTTGCTGTTCTCCCGGTGAAATATCCGCAGGAGATCCTTAGCAACCCAGACCTCACGGCGCTTGAAGACGCCATTGTGTTGGAAATGGCCTTGAGATGGGAGCATAAGCTAAAATTCCAGGGCATACATTTCAAACACGGAATGCTCTTAGTTGACTGCGAAACTCCGCAGATAGCTAAGTGGCTAAAGGCAGTAGCCCCAAAGCTGGGGAAATGGAAGGGGATACGCCTCATGGCATGGAGTGGGACAGATATACCACGGTCCTACTCCATAACGATCTTCCTTCCACGCAGTGCAGAGTAAGAAGCTAAAACCTCCTTAGCACTGCTGGAAGCACAGAATGTGGGACTTGACGTCCAGGCGTGGAAGGTTCTCAATTGTCGAAAAGAGGGAACCGGGCAGGTACTGGCTCTTGGCATCGACCGAGAATCCTTCGACGCCATAAAATCCCAAAAAGGATCCCTGAGCTACCGATTCGGCAGGGTTGCGGTGTGCGGACTCAAGACGTCGGACGAGATCTCTGGGCAAACAGCCCAGCCAGCATCGAATCTGAACTCGCAGAGCGCGCAGTCCGAGGTAGAGCATACTGCTCCTCCGAAGACTAAAGCACCTTTTTCCGTTGTCCAATCGGCGGAGCAGGCTCCTGAGGAGACCGAGGAGTCTATATCCATCTCGGAAAAACGAGGGAAATACCCCCACTTTTGTAACTAGGGTCAGGGAGGAGGTACTCGACCTCACGCTTGGAAGCCCAAGCGAAAGTAAATTAATTAGTAACTGGAGAGTATCTAGTGAGCCGTCATTGTCTGACCATCGAATAATAGTATTCGACCTGTACATCACAAGTATCACGAGAAATCCAGTAAGAAACCCAAGGAAAACCACTTGGGAAACTTATAGAACTGCTCTAGAGAGCAATCTGGGGCTCCTTAGTCTGAGGAAGGTTCCGGGACACCCCCTAGATTTAGAGAGCGCAGTGGAAGGCATAACAAATGCCATCATCACTGCGTTCGAAGAAAACTGTCCTCTAAGTAGAGAACGGGACAGGAAACAGACGCCATGGTCGATCAAAGGGCACTTTCCTGGCAGCTCGCCTAGTACTGAGCCAGGAATCAATACCACTTCAATCAGACCTCGGAGGGAAGACTGGGAAACAACATCAACCATCTGTTCTGAGGGACGACTGAAATGGGCAATAAATTCCTTTCAGCCTTTCAAATCTGCCGGAGTGGACGGCATTTTACCCGCCCTTCTTCAAGAAGGGCAAAGGGTACTAATATCACACCTCCTAAAAATAACAAGGAGCAGTATTGCCTTGGGCCACATACCAATGCAATGGAGACGAGCAAGGGTTGTGTTTATACCAAAAGCGGGGAAAAAAGACCCCACACAGCCAAAATCGTACAGACCCATCAGCCGTACGTCATTTCTTCTGAAGATGACAGAAAAGGCTGTAGACAATTATTTAAGGGAAGATGTTCTGAACACATCCCCCTTACATCATCGTCAGCATGCATACAGAGCGGGCAGATCAACAGAGACCGCCCTATATCAGCTGACGGAGATAATTCGAAGTGCCTTGGAAACAAAAGAAATAGTACTGTGCGCTTTCCTAGACATAGAGGGAGCATTTAGATAAGATAAAGATAGATAAATAATTTTATTTCTTATAAGTTCATTACAAATTCATTATACTTAGAACATAAAATTACATTATTACTATAAGTTTTGAATATAAGAAATATTAGCGACATTCTTTATTTTTATATACTAAGTATTAAAAATAGTGTTGAATGCCACTTCAATGGGCTTATACAAAATTCAATATTAGTTTTGGGTGGGGTGCCCCTAAAAAAGCAATTTGCATTATCAAAAAAAAAAAATTGTATTTCACAAAAATGTATTAGAATAGAAAAGAGACTGAACAATTTAAGTTGTTTCAAGAATAAATAATTACTCATTCAAATTTAATTTACTTAAGCATAATATGACGATTAAACCAGAATATTAGACAGAATGGATTCTAAATCACCATAATTCAAATTAAGAAGCCAATGTTTAACACGTTTTAAAAACATTCCAGACATTGATACAGTTCTGATAGAGTAAGGAAGCTTATTAAATAAACGACATGATGAAACTGAATAAAAATTACGATATGCAGTAGTACGAAAGTTTGGTACAGATACCATATCCGAAAAGTTTACACGTAAATTATAATTTGAAATTAATCGATAATTGCGATTTCCAGACTTCATAAAAAAAGTCTTCAACACTTTAAAACAGTACAAATGTCGGACTGGAAGAATTTTCAGATCGCAGAACAAAGGAAAACTCGGAAATCTTCTAGGTTTCCGGCATATTTTCCGTAGAATATATTTCTGCAGGATCAACAATGGTTGGATTTTATTCAAACACACCTCCCCAACAAACAATTCCATATTGCAGTTTAGAATGGAATATTCCGTAATAAATTGTTTTTAAGATCATTGCTGAGCAGATATTTCGCAAATAGAAAAAATGTCTAAGTGTGCAACGAAAATACTTCCTCAGACTTTCTACGTGATTCGAAAAGCTCATTTTATAATCAATTGTAAGCCCCAAATATTTATATTCATTAACTGCTTCAATTAAAAAACAATTGTCACTGCAACTTAAACTATCACAAAAAGAGGAAGAATGCGGACAATTACAATTAGAAAATTTGTATTTTTGGCACTCAGGTGAGTGATAAAAAACATTCGCACCCAACTTGTTGACGGATGACAGATTGAAAAACATTATTTTGGTTTTAGAGATGATAATCAAATTGTGTTCGGCAAACCAGTTTCTCAGTAAGTTTAGATCCCAATTGATGTCAGCAACTAGATCCAAGGGACTGTTCAAACCATAAGAAAAACCTATATCATCCGCAAAAGCAGTAGGTGCACCTTTAAAATTAAGTTCCAGAAGTGAATTAATATAAATTAGAAACAAAATTGGTCCCAAAACAGAGCCTTGGGGTACACCCAAATTGGAGAACTTAATTCCGCTCCTAATCTCATCTATCTTCACTCCCTGTGACCTATTCTTAAGGTATGACCTAAACCAATCTAGTACGAAACCACGAAATCCAGCTTTTTCCAATTTTCTTAACAAAATATCGTGATTAACCATATCAAAAGCCTTGGTAATGTCAATAAATAAACCAGCCGTACATTTTTTTCCATCGAGATTTGCCATTATCTGAGCACAAAACTGTAACAGCGCATCTTCCGTCGATCTACCTTTCTGAAATCCAAATTGATTTGGGTTAAAAAACTTTGTTCTGTTTAGAAAATTTACTATTCTTTTTTTTAAAAGTTTTTCGAAGACTTTACTGAAAACAGAAAGAAGTGATATGGGCCTGTAGTTACACATTTCTGTTGCAGAACCTTTTTTAAACAATGGTACAATATCAGCACATTTTAGCGCTTCTGGAAAGACCCCCTCAAAAATAGAACGATTAAAAATATATGACAAGACATCCACAAGGAAACAAGCAACTTTTTTTAAAAACAGATTCGAGATATCATCTGGTCCACACGAGTTGGACTTGTTTAAAGTGCCAATAACTTCTAATATCTCAAGAGAAGTTATGGGCTTATAAACAAAACTATTTCTCTGCAAATGTTCAGCAGAGCTATAAATTGATGAACAGGAGTTGCAAGGCAATATAACTGGACATGGTTGAATGCTAGTGGCTATATTTGCGAAATAGCAATTAAATGCATTGGCAATGCCATGTTTGTCTGAAATGTCCTCATTATCAATACGTAAAATAGTAGGTTTATTAGAAGAGGAAGATTTATTAAGCAAGCTATTTACTATTAAACGATCCCTGGATAGGAAAGGAGTTAACAGTACAGTATCCAACTGAATGTGTGAGCTGCTGAGCACTAGATCAGCAGAGACTCAAACACCATCTGGAACCATCAGAGTAAACACAACAAGAGGATGTCCACAAGGAGGGGTACTATCACCCTTAATGTGGAGCCTAGTTGTAGACGAACTGCTGGAAAAATTAACCAACATGGCATCAACTGTCAGGCGTACGCCGATGACATTGTATTGATTGCCAGGGGCAAGTTCGAAGAAACCCTTGGGGACATCATACAAAAGGGGCTTAAAGTAACCAAGGAATGGTGCCATACTGTCGGACTTAACATCAATCCGGCGAAAACAACGATAGTACCATTCACAAGGAAAAGACAACAACCAGTCTAGTCACAACGCGAGAGACACTCGGCAAAGTGCAAAGACTGGCGTGCCTGTGCATTACCGGAGCAATGCGTAGCTGCCCAACCGCAGCCATGGAGGTGTTATTGAAACTGACCCCTCTACACATCATGGTGATGAACGAGGCAGACAAAACAATCCTTAGGATGGCAAAGGAGGGAATTTGGAGAGGGAAATGCATCGGTTCGAAAGAACACGGTGACTTGCTCAAAAAGCTCCCACTTCTTGGCATACCTAGGGACGACAGCATCAAGAAATTCAACTTCGAGAAGAATTTCCAGATAAAGCTCAGCAATAAGGAGAACTGGAGCAATGAATCCATAACTTATGGACTGAGCAACCACACAACAAAGTGGTATACGGACGGCTGGAGGACCGAGGAGGGAACTGGTGCAGGAGTGTTTGGGCCAGGAACTAAGCACTACGAATCCATAGGCAAATGTACCAGCATCTTCCAGGCAGAAATATGTGCCATAGACAAGTGCGTTCGAATCAACCTCGAGAAAAACTACAGAAATTGCAACATAGCAATAATGTCTGACAGCCAAGCAGCTATAAAGGTTCTTGACGCCTACGTTGTCAGGTCAAAAATCGTGTGGGAATGCCTACAAGGACTGAATGGACTAGGCAAGAATAACAGAATCTCCAACTGCTGGGTACCTGACCATGTTGGCATTACAGGCAATGAGGCAGCGGACTCTCTGGCAAGAAAAGGGGCAGAGGAACCCTTCGTAGGACCTGAACCATTCTGCGGGATAGGAGAACACACTATACGCGAAGAGTTCAGGAGACTGGAGGAAGAAACAAAGGCCAAAACCTTTCTCAACCTCCAAGGTCTGAGGCAAGCAAAGAAACTCTTAGGAAATTACAACCAAAAGAGATTCAAAGTTTGTATCGGCCTTAACAAAAACAACCTAAGAATCCTAACAGGCCGCCTCACGGGGCACTGCAGACTCAAGGAGCACCTGAGGAAAATGGGCATATCGGAGGACGGGCTCTGCAGATTCTGCAGTGAAACCGCCGAAACTCCAGACCATATACTGGAATCCTGTGGGGCACTGACCCGCAAAAGGATGAAATATTTGGGCAGGCACCAAATAACAGACAAGGACATACAAACCATGGACCCACAGCTCATTCTCAGATTCATCAAAGAAACTGGACTGGACACTGTGCTCTAAGGAGTGTGACCAGCCATGGATAAATGAGAGCAATACCTCGACACGCTTCACAAAGAAGTATCTAGAGAGGGCTCTGAACGAGGGCATGAACCTCTCTGAGGCACAAGCAAGAGGACACAATAGACCAATAGGTCGCAGTGTAATATACCTTAACGAAATATTATTATTATTATTCTTTAAGAAATGTATCCACGGAAAGTTGCTAGCTATACTGGGGATAGCTGTCAATAATAGGTGCGTTTCTTTGAGAAATGTATCCACAGGAGTGGTTGAATTTACACTTTAAACAACAGCAGGGGCTCCTTTGGATACATGCTGCAAATACATAAACAATAATTTGGGTTGCAAACAAAATGTATGGCTGCTGACCATAATTCTTGGAATCGTTTCTTTCCCAATGAAACGAGGCTAATATCGTAGTAAGCCTCCTTCCATGATGACTCGTCAACATCTGGCTGTCTCACTCCCAATTTACTACGAGGCTGATCAAGCTAAGAACAAAAACAAAAAGTTGTAGCAACAGCAAATCATCTGAAAAATTTAATATCAGTGTACTTTAAAACGTTCCAATGTACTGTAAACTTTCGATCCGAGGCACAAGGCACTGCCATTTTTATACCCTATTCTAGGGGTATATTAATTTTGACGCATAGTTTGTAACATACCTTAATATTGCCCGTAGACCCCTAAAAGTTACTATATTTATTATCAACATCGATAGTAATGTCGATCTAGCCATGTCCGTCCGTCCGTCCGTCCATCCGTCGGCAAAAATTAGGCCTTTAAACTGGACCTAGAGAGCTGAAATTTTAACCATATACTCTCTAGGGTCCCGAAATAATCAAGTTTACGAATTTTTGAAATCCGCCCACAGACACGCCCACAAACTCAAAAAAACAAAATTTTGGAAAAAATCGAATTTTGAGCTAGGAAGCTGAAATTTTTTATATATGATCTATGACTCCTAAAACTGCTCGGGATATAAAATTTTCAAAATCCGCCCACTGCCACGCCCACAAAAAAATAAAACAATTTTATTGAAAAAACCAAAATTTGAGCTAGGGAGCTGACATTTTTAATATATACTCTCTGGGGGCCCTTTAAGCTCATGTATAAATATTTTCAAAATCCGCCCACTGACACACACGCCCACAAATAAATAAAACAATTTTTTTGAAAATCGAAAGTTTGAGCTAGCGAGCTGAAATTTTTAATATATACTCTCTATGGGCCCTTTATGCTCATGTGTAAATATTTTCAAAATCCGCCCACTGGCACGCCCACAATTATTTTTTTTTTTTTTTTGAAAATTCAAAGTGAGCTAGGGAGCTGAAATTTATAATATATACTCTCTAGGGGCCCTTTATGCTCATGTGTTAATTTTTTTTAAATTCGCCTACTGACACGCCCACAATTAAATAAAACAATTTTATTGAAACACCCAAGTTTGAGCTAGGGAGCGTTTTTTTTTTGATAAAATCCTTTAAATGTTATATAACAAAATATGTAGAGCGTTCTTAACAATTCAACCATACTTAGACTTTTGTCACACCCACTTATGAGGGATAGGAATAAGAATAGGGTATCCAACAGTTCGCCCAAGCGGACTGTAGCCCGTCCCTATGTTTTTGTTTTACTCTTAAAACTTTTTTTCGTCACATTTGAGATTAACTTTTTTAACTACACTGCGACAATAGCCGCGTTTCTGAGAGAAATGTATCCACGGCTACTCATAAGAACGATTACAAGAATAATGGACAGCAGCCATACATTTTCGTTTGCAGCACAAATTATATCGTGCTATAAAAACAAAACGTAATAACTTTTTTCTGTGTGAGTAATCGGCTTACTTTTTTTATTTGTCAGGTTACTATTCAGATTTATTAAAATTAATGCTTACGATACCGAAAAGAGGAATTGCAAAGTGCAGCGGTACCATGCTTTGAAATCCTTCATTTCAGTTTGACGGCACTCCACCGAGTAGATGGACCATTATGAGGCTGGTAAACATGTTTGCCGAATCTGGAAGCATCGCACGAAGGCCGTACTATCAAGATCCCTATGTTCGGGTTCAAGACACAATCGTAGCTGTAGCATCGTCAATTCAGGTAAATCCAAGAGTTTCGACTCGAAACTTATCGGCGCAAATTGGAGTTAGCAGACGGTCATTACAACGGATAATTCATGATGACTTAAATTTGTTTCCGTACAAAGTCTAAATTGCAAGCAAGTTAAACCCTCTGGATTTCCCTATTCGCCTGGAATTTTGCCAAAAAATGATTGAAAAAACCGAAGAAGCTTGACAAATTGCTTGTTTATGTCTGATGAGGCCTATTTTGATGTAAACGGCAATTAGTGGGCTGAATGCAAAAAGCTTTACACCTGATCATTGTGGATCCCTAGAGTGTTATTAGAGTGGAGCGAAATTTTTTTTCAATATTTTTTTTTCCTGTATTAAAAATTGTTGACCCATGTTCTTAAATGTTTCAATTCCAAATTTCAGTCTTCTACGTCAACATCTTCAGGTGGCGCACTAGACTTGAACTTTGAAGTATAAGCGAAAAAGGTACCTCAAAACGGTCGAAATAAAATGCATTAAAATATTTGTTTTTTGTTTTTATTAAATACTAGCTGCACCCGCCCGGCTTTGCCCGTGCCCGAGAATTCTATTGGCCAATATGTTCGAGTAGACTTCCTTATTATTGTCTATGTTGGCGTATGTTGCTGCGCCTAAGAAAAGAAGACCGATTTTGGCCAAACTTCACAGAATCACTCTCAGGTCAATACCGAAGATTGCCGCTCACACACCTTTGTTGTTCTGCTTAGCGTAGGTGCTTGTTGTCTGGCAGGCGCCTATGTCAGCTTACTTTGCGAATCAAACAAAGAAGCGAAACTAAAAAACTTCGATAGAATCACTTTTCATTTACTTTCACACCGATTTTTATTAATGTGGGAAAAGCAACTTTCCGATGTCCGATTCACAAAAGAAAATGCAAAAAAAATCAATAAGAGTTATTTGAATACAACTTTGAACAAACGATATCTCAAGAATGAAAAAGCGCACAAACACCACAATAGGCTTGAAACGTTCGTGTGGTCTCCCTCTTTCATATGCGCGTCCGGATAACAAAATAGGTGACGTCTGTACGATGGTTTTTTATATGTGCGGTCTCTGTATCTGCATCGAAATTTACACGCATACGCACATATGCATGTGTACTCCTCAAATGCCCATAATTCACACACCGATGCAGATACAGACATCGCACATAGAAAACATCCATTGTACAGACGTCACCTTTCAAAAAAAAAAAAAAAATTTCATTGGAATCGGTTAACGCGTTTGGCCAAACACCGGCAACAAACTCAAATATGGATTGATTTTTATATATATAGATATATTGGCGGTATAAATACGAGTAGATAACAGAACAGTAAATAGAATCTGAAATAAGTTTAATTGTTTCCATTACAAGTTGTTGGACTTTCGGTACGGTTGAAATATTGCGATTTTGTTTCAAAAAAAGGTAATACTTGCCTGGATGTGATCTTTGCTCTAATGTAGCCATCTCTTGCCTCCTGTCCACAAACAGATAATGAAGCTTCGGTAACAAGCTTAACGCATCGTTCTACTGCTTGTGTGTAAATTGTAAATTGTCCTTTGAAGAAATCATGTTCGATATTTCTGTATCGCTGTATTTCACTGTCATCAGTGGTTCGGTTACTTTTACTTCGACCAGTCTATTAAGTCGTAGTAATATACTATTTGTAGTTTAGGTAGTTGAAACTCACGAACTTGACTTCCTTTTTTCAGTTCGTAGCCTGAGAATTGTTTTGTTCCATACGCCACTTTTGTCGTTTTTGAGTTAGGGACGGATTCTATGGTAATTTTGTATGCTCTTTTTAAATCTGCGATTCGATTTGCTCTAAGTCTTTCCAATCACGAGATATCGACTTTGTCCCATATCCACCAAAATCAATAGTTTGTAGAATTGTTTTGTGCCATAAATCATTTTTTGGCGTTTGGGACAAATTTTCCATATAATTTATCGCAATTTTTTTGTGAGAATTGTTTTGTTCCACGTGCATATCACTGCGACAAGAGATACAGAAAATATTAACAAAGTTGAGAATTGGTTTGTCCTACGTGCACTCGTGTTAAAGTAAAGCTATGTATGTGGAACACTGATCGCAAACAAAATTTTAGTATTGGTTTGTTCCACCTCCATTACAGTTGTGTAGATAATATTTGATATTATGAAGATATGAATTCGGTGCGGTGATGAATAGTGCTGCAAACGCACAACCTAGTTGCAGACGTACGAGCAGTCAATCATTGAATACATATGGTTTCAATAGATGTGTTTAATGAACCTTAGCTGCACAGTTAAGTACAGAAAAATTCAGAAAAGTACAAGATTAGGTGTTCCATGAGTAAAAAACTTGCCGCAAAGTGTGCTACATTCTGTCAATTTATATTCCTTAAAGCTGTGCAGATCAGTTTAGCACAAGTTTTTCTGTACCTAGTTTTGAGGTAGGGCAAGTGAGTGAAATGTGTCAAATTTGAAAATTCAAATTGTACCTACTGATGCCAATTGATTTATTTGTTTGGCATGAGATATCGCGTTTCTTAGTTTAATGTTACAAATATTCGCATATATTATGTATATGAAAAAAAAACGAAAGAATAACATAGAACGAGTTCAAATTGTGATCAAATCGACATCATGCTAAACATTGACGGTACAATGCTCACTCAAAACCCAAAATTCACTAGAAAACAAAGAGGAATATCTATTTGAAATTTCGCAGCTGAGAAGAGAACATTATGACTCGTAGCTGTACTTTTCTGATCTGATTTGATCTGACATTTTTCACTCACTGGTTTAATGCTAAACACTTTGAATACTTTTCTTATTTTATTGTATTTTTTGAATAAAAGCTTTGTTAACAAAAAAGATAAAATCGATTTTTCTTTTCAAATTGTATATTGTAGCATCCAACTCCATGCTTTCTTGCCTTTCAGATATTTCGGATGAGAATTGCTTTGTGCCATATCCATTTTTTTGTGTTCCACGTGTATGAAAAAAAAATCAATTTCGAAATATAGGAGGTGGGACACAAGTCAAAAAAGAAGACTTTTACGTTAATTAACGTGGCTTCTTAACGGTTTGGCAAAACACTTTGGAAATTGGTAGGTGAACTCTTTATAAGACTAACTTCAAATTAAACAAATAAAAAAAAAATCGTATCAGACAGTTTCGGAGTACCAAGTACGCAAACCTTTAAATGCGTTTTTCTCGAAAAAGTGCCAATGGCATATGGAACAAAACAATTCTCAGGCGACGAGTTGTCTTGCCTTTATTAATCTTCGGAGAGCTAGTTCTCTTATGTGTGATTGGTCATCTTGCAACATAGCTAGCAACAAATTTTCTGGGTGTATGAAGAATGAATTTCTTTGGATAGTTCTTATAACGATATTCTTAAGGTCATCCCGCAAGTACAGTGATCTTTTAAGCATGTTGAAAATGTGAATCGTTCCATATTTACATGATGGCTTGGTTTTATGTCAAACCAGGTTGGTGCGTAGACTTTCACAATGAATATGACTAGTTCTTTGAGGTTTTCCGAAGGATCTTCTGTGCCAACATATAACCGAAGAATCCTGTTTGCACAAGTTAACCATCGCGAATGTGGCAGCTTACCTGGATCCTTGCTACCTAAAGCGGGCAAAATTGAACCTCTAGAAATTGCTGAGCACATTTGATGCAAATATTTTTGATCTGTGCTTAAAGAGCCAGCTTCCACATCCGGAGGCTCTGCATATACTGCTTCAAACTTCACCACTTTGAAGTTCAGGCACTTTTCAAGCATTTTCCAAATGCTTCCGGAAAAACTATTGAGACTTGCAAACAGATGACGAAGCGCTAGCTCATTGGCATGTAATAAGCACACAAACCATTGTAAAGGACGCCCGAAATGTTTTTCTAACAATACAATGACGCAGTTTTTAAGTCCTGCATTTACAGCAGTGCCATCACACCCAATTGCTACCAAAGACGTACGAAATTCAAAGTGTTTTTCCAGAAAGTCAACAATACTTCTTTCGATAGTAACTGCTTTTACCGAATCAATTAATGAAAGATGTCCGATATACTCTGAATCTGGCTCCGATATAAGTGAGATATGTTCTTCAGTAACAGTCTTTCGATGTGATATGTTGTCAGTCTTAGCGATGAATAGTGTTTTATCCTTACGGCCGTCAAAATAAAGTGAGGATATAGGTTCTCTAAAACCTGCAGCTTCACATTGTTATTGTTAATTATTTATTTATTTATTGATTTCATCAACGGAGGTACACTTGGTCCTCTAATGGATTACATACATACTTAATTCGACAAATTATTACATACTTAATTAACCTCACCAAGGTTTGTTAAAAGCATAAGCAATTGATTTTTGAAAGTATTTCCACTTATATAAGAGTGAAGATCGATGAGATTCCCAACTGAATTAGTTTCTTTTACGCATCTAGTTATTGTTTTATTTTATCCATATTGTACTCTATGCATAGGCTCTAGAAAAATATTTTGATTTCTCAATGGTATCACGGGCCTTCGATATCTGATCTGTGTAAGCAGAAAAGGACAATTTATATGTTTAGTTATTAGGTCTCTCAGAAACATGACCGAAAAATACCTCCGCCGAATACATAAAGGCAAAATTCCAATCAGTTGGCATCTGATATTATATGGGGGCAAGTCGATATTCCAATTAAGCTTTTTTATCGCAGCTCTAATAAACCATTTTTGAATCTTCTCTATCCT
Organism: Portevinia maculata; assembly: GCA_949715645.1. Taxonomy (NCBI): domain Eukaryota; kingdom Metazoa; phylum Arthropoda; class Insecta; order Diptera; family Syrphidae; genus Portevinia; species Portevinia maculata. Next base: position 89,646,629 of record OX454526.1, read on the forward strand.
TATAGAGTGAACCATATAATATGGATTCCAGATAACAGAGCAGTAATCTAAGGAAGACCTCACATATGCAAAATATAGGTATTTAAGGGTATGCGGGTCAGAAAAATCGTGAGAGTTTCGCAAGATAAATCCCATCATTGACCTGCATTTTGTGACAAGGTAGTCTATGTGACTATTGAAATTTAGCTTATAGTCGAATAATACGCCTAAGTCTTTTTTGAATGAGATGCTTTCCAAGGGTAGATTTGTTATACTGTAGGTAAACTGAATTTGTGCCCGTTTCCGGCGGAATGTAAGGCTATTGCACTTTAAAACATTAAGATTTAAACAGTTAACTGTACACCAATCTGATAATCTATTGAGGTCTTCCTGCAACAATAAACAGTCCTGAGGTGATTTAATAGACCGAAAAATTTTCAAGTCATCAGCGCACAATAAGCATTCAGAATTAAGGATTACATTGGGAATATCATTAACAAATAAAAGAAATAACAAAGGCTGGCTGCCTTGGGGAACTCCCGAAGTAGCGTCAATGCGATCTGAGACAATACCATTAATCCTAACAAACTGCGAGCGTCCTCTTAAGTAAGAATTGAAAACCAATGTTACGCAAATTATTAAGAATATCGTGGTTTACCCGATCAAATGCTTTTGCAAAATCTGTGTAGATGACATCGCACTGCATACCATTTTCCATATTGTTTGCGATAAAATTTGTAAAAATTGTAAGATTAGTCTCTGTGGATCTTCCAGCAATAAAACCATGCTGATACGAAGAATTTGTGGACTTAAGAAGACCTGTAAGTTTACCACAAACAAGTTTTTCGAACAATTTCGGGATAGTGGGAATTTTCGATATTGGACGATAGTGAGTAACATTTTGTTTGGGACCAAATTTATAAATCGGTGTTATGAATGAGCTCTTCCAAGCATCTAGAAAAATTCCATGCTTGAACTGGAACTATTGAAGAGCATATGAAGTGGCACGGAAAGTTCATCCGCGCATCTTTTTAAAATAATGGGAGGAATACCATCAACGTCTCCTCTCATGTCGGATACTAAATCGGACAGCGCAACTACTACTTCAGAAATCGATAAGTATATGCTACCAACGTTAATCGAATTCGTGGAGTAGTCAGGTATCGTACCTGCTTGTAAGATAGGCGTATTATTTGAATAAACAGATTTGAAATGGCTAGCAAACATGTTGCAAATAACTGAGAGGTCTGATGACAACGTTCCATTATACTTCATACTATTAGGAATTCCAGTCGAATGTTTTTTGCAATTGATGAAACTCCAAAATCGTTTACTATTAACTTTAAGGTCTGATTCCACTGAAAGGACATATTGCTTATATAGAAATTTGTTAAGAACTTTAAAATCTTCTTGAAGCTTTTACTTCTTACTTCTGAAATATAGGAGATTTCAGAAGTAATTCTCGATCAGAAGATGATTTGCGCAACTGTTTATAAGTCATGTTTTTCAGGTTATTTAGATGGATTAATCTCTTATTAAACCATAATGTGCTTTGAGTTTGTCCTAACTTTAACCTTAGGTGTGTTTACGTTGATTATGTCATTGACTATCATGATCAGGGTATTATATGAGTGTTTCAAGGCTACCCAAGGCTGGCAAATATTCCCACGTCAGTCCAAAGGACCTCAGACCCATTAGTCTATCTTCATTCCTCCTCAAAACGCTGGAGCGATTGATTGATATCCATCTTCGCACGAACATAAATCCGCAATTATTGTCTGCGGCTCAGCATGCATACTGTAAGGGAAAGTCGGTGGAAACCGCTCTTCACTCCTTATTACGCACTATCGAATACTCTCTTCATCACAAAGAGTATACCATGGTGGCTTTCCTTGACATAGAAGGCGCCTTTAAACGTTAACACATCTGCAATCGCAAATGCACTGACAGAACTGAAGGCGGATAGCTCGCTTGGTGAATTGATTAATCTACTGCTTGAAAGTCGGATTATTAATTCAAAACTGGCCGTTGCATCTGCTAGGAGGTCTGTCAGTAGAGGCACGCCACAAGGCGGTGTTCTTTCTCCCCTTCTCTGGAATTTGGTGGTGAATAAACTACTGATAAACCTGGAAGGGGAGGGCTGCAGGGTGATTGCCTATGCGGATGACGTTGCTATAGCCGTCTCAGGAAAACACCTCAATACCATTAAGGAACTCCTGCAAAACGCTCTTAACAAGCTAACGAGATGGGCTAATCGGTGTGGACTGGGCGTTAACCCCCACAAAACCGAGTTGGTCCTCTTTTCCAGGAAATATAAAATCCCACATATTGACCCTCCCTCTATTAGCGGTACAAGCTTAACCTTCTCTGAGGAAGCAAAATTTTTGGGTCTAATCTTCGATAGGAAGTTAAGTTGGAAACCCAATATACAAGAAAGAGTCAAGAAAGCTACAGTAGCACTTTTCTCTTGCAAAAAAGCCATTGGCAATAAGTGGGGTATACAACCCCGTATTACGCATTGGCTATATACAGCGGTGGTTAGACCAATTCTTACTGGTGGACTGCCCTGGATAAAGCTATAAACCGCGACAAACTGGGCAAAGTCCAGCGATCAGCGTGTCTGTGCATTAGCGGAGCACTCCGTACTACCCCCTCCGCTGCACTGGGCATTCTGTTACACCTGATACCCCTTGACATTTTCAGCATGCAAACAGCGGCTTGTTCCGCTGTCCGCTTGAAAGCTACCTCACAGTGGACCAACAAGAAGATTGGCCACTCCATCATTTTGGGCTCCTTTAAGTCTCTACCCAGAAACATAGACTACACCATACCCCATCTGCAGTTCGGAAAAAACTTCCAAATCACCATTCCTTCCAGATCATTCTGGGATGATGATGCATTTGCAGAAGATAAATCGATCCACTTCTACACCGACGGATCTAAAACCAGCGATGGGGTAGGTGGGGGCGTTTTCTCAGAAAAGCTAAATCTTAGCCTCTCTTTCCGTCTTCCAGATTATTGTAGCGTGTTCCAGGCGGAAATTTTAGCGATAAAAGAAGCCCTGTCGTGGCTAAAGAGGAATGTGATATCCTCAAAGGATATCTGTATCTTCTCGGATAGTCAGGCAGCGATTAAGTCCCTGGACTCAGTCTCTTCAAATTCCATCGTAGCCCAAGATTGCCGCTCATCTCTTTCGGAGATGGCAGAGCAGTTCAACATTCACCTCTGTTGGGTGCCGGGACATAGAGACATTCCAGGTAACTGTAAGGCAGACGATCTCGCCAAAAAAGGAACCACTTTACCTCTTTTACCTGATAAAGGTTCTTCAGGAATACCAATCGCTACATGCAAACTCTTGCTCAAGCTATCAGCAATCGAGAGAACAAACCTTAGGTGGACATGTAGCAATACTTGTCTAGCGACTAAGCGAATCTGGCCAAAGCTGGATCTGCGACGCTCTAAGTGTCTAATCTCATTAAACCGACTGCATATTAGCTCGACCATAGGTGTTATCACAGGACACTGCTTAATAGGCAGGCACGCCTCCAGACTTGGCGTGCACTCAAACGACTTCTGCAGAAGCTGCATGGACGAGGAGGAGGAGGAGACTGTACTCCACCTTCTCTGCACATGCCCTGCACTCTCCCACAAAAGAAATCTCCATCTAGGGGACTTCTTGTTTAACGACACAAACGACTTAGCCAACACTGGCGTCAGAAGTCTTTCGCGCTTCATAAAAAGCTCCCATTGGTTCAACGAGCAGTGAGGGAATCCCCAGATCTGTGTGGTACCACAATGGACCTAATCTTGCCCTAAGTGTGTCGGCCTTAGCTGACAGCCACGTCAACCTAACCTAACCTAACCTAGGGCTACGCCATCAAATATTGAAGACCACGCAATACCATTTAGACAATTTTTAATATTACCCAAATTGGCTCTATGAAAATTATACTTCAAGTTTGAAACAGAAATTGGCTTAACAAATTTGTAGAATTGAAAATCTAAGTTTAAGGCAACATGGTGGATTGAATCTGACACAAATGGAAGGATACATTTACTAAAGTTGACGCTAAACTCAGTATCGACAAAAACTAAGTCAAGAGTACGGTCTAAAGAATTTTAAATATTATTAATTTGCCGAAGGTCAAATTGCCCAAAAGTATCAACTACTTCACTCTCAAAATCAAAATTTACATTAAAAGGAACGATTTTTAGGTCATCGGAATCAAGTAACCAATTTAAATTCGGCAAATTAAAGTCCCCGCATAATGAGGATATGCTGCTCATCATTCAAGTTATTTAATACAGAACAACAGTTATCTACATGAAGTTTATATAATTCAAAAGAACTCTTTGGCGGGATATAACTTACGATACAATAAATGTGTTTGGTGTTGTCAATTCTTATCTTGACTATTATTTGGTCAACATCTAAATGAGCGGATAAGTGGGGTAAATCAACTTCTACAGCATTCAAAGAAGCACGAACAGCAATTAACACTCCGCCGCCTCTCTCGGAACCCGTCAAATCAGCACATCGATCTTTTCGAAAAAACTGAGTATTGCTGGTTATTAAAAATTTCGGCATTATGATGTTTGTTAGACAGCCAAGTTTCAGTGAAAGCCATGACATCATATTGTAGCGAGAAGGAAAAAAGGAGGAACTGATTGAGTTTAGTTCGAAGACCTCCAATATTTTGGTAGTACAGATGAAAGCTTTGAGGATAAGGCGATGAGTCCGAAGAACTTAATCGTTTTTGGATGGATCCTGTCCGGGACGTTTAAAATCGCCTCCTTGATGATCAATGCGAGAAGGAAAAAAGGAGGAACTGATTGAGTTTAGTTCGAAGACCTCCAATATTTTGGTAGTATAGATGAAAGCTTTGAGGATAAGGAGATGAGTCCGAAGAACTTAATCGTTTTTTGGATGGATACTGTCCGGGACGTTTAAAATCGCCTCCTTGATCAATGTTGTATTTAAAGCATTAAGTACCTACCTTTCTCGGTCGCTGTACAAATTCATGCACCAAAGTTCCATCAGGCCAAAAATCTTTCGCAACGATTTTGACAAAGTCAATTTCATTAAGAATCAATTTAAAAGACGAGATATCCCTTGGTCCATTGAATTCATATTTAAAGCACTTTACGGACGCTGAAGCTGAAGAGATTTTACTTTTGATGAAGTTTAAAATATAAATATCGTCTACGGTGGTAGTAGCCGCAAGTCTTGAAAGGAATATGACTTTACGAGGATTCCGTTTAATAACAACCAGGTTAACGGAAGCTGTGTTGTCGACCAAGATGTCCTCAGTAAGCGAAAGAGGCGAAGTGGGCATGGAATTCATAATCTCAATCGAATCGTAAGCTAGTAGGTCATTGTGGTGATGAGAACAAGATTGCAAGTGTCGATTATCAGATGATATTTCAATCGAAGGAGGGACTAAATCACCTAAGTATAAATTTGAGCGTAATACTCTCTTATGTTGAGGAATCTGAGGATTAAGGTGTTGTTGTTGTAATTCGATTTTATGATTTTCCTGTTGTTGTCTATTGTGTTGCTGCATTTGTTGTTTATATTGATCCTGTTCATTGTTATAGTGCTGCAGCTGATGTAATACCGGTAGTTGTTTTTGTGGTTGAAGGAATTTTTGCTGTTTCTGTGGTTGTTTTGGCTGTGGTTTAGGAAGTAGTTGTTTTTGTTGTTGTTGATTTTGTTATTGGTGGTGTTGTTGTTGAATTAGTTCCTGTTGTAAAGGGATTTTCAACAGGGACACTACAAAAGTAGAGCGACAGGGATAGCAAACGACGCCGACTTACTTGCCGCTCTTTTGACAATTCTCTTCAGTAAGGTTTGCCATTTCGAGCCAACAACGAGTCGAAATTATTAAAATTTGCTACCGAAATTCGGAGTCAGTGGCCTCAACGTTAAGAGCGCTACGTCCAATTTATGGTCGTCACGAAATGGTCCAGTCGCTTGGCCGCGTCGGTCGTGCGATTTGACGCCGTTAGACTATTTCCTGTGGGGCTACGTCAAGCCTATGGTCAATGCCAACAAGCCAGCGACGATTGATGAACTTCGTACGAATATCGAACGTGAAATTGCAGCAGTATCGGCCGATTTATGCTTGAAAACCGTCGAAAATTGGGTTCAGCGTCTGGACTTCTGCAAGCGTGCCCGTGGTGGCCATGCAAAAGATATCGAGTTCCATACATAATAGCATCGAACGTACTTTCACAGGAATAAAGACTTTTATTGATATCCAAAACCGTTTTTGTTTTATTTAAAAAAAAACTTTTGTAGCGCTCTTATTGAAAAACCCTTTATAAGGTGTAGCTGCTGTTGGGATTCTTCGAATTAATTCTGCTGGGCCAATATAGTTTGCAAATGCTCATTGATAGGCTGTTAATTTTGCAACAGACGATCAATATATTATTGAATCCCTCCATAATTTTTTGCTTATTTGACGAATCGAAAACAATTAATTCTTTAACTTCAGAGAACATGTCACATAGATTGTTGAAGATTTTTTGTAATTTTATTATCTTCCAGTGCAAGACATCACTTGATATATTGCGATTTTTGTCACAATAAAAGCAGAGGCCCGGTGTTGAAACAATTTTATCGATATCTTTTCCTTTGATGTTGATGCACTTTGCATGCACATTATCTAGGCATATTGCACAAGAAAGTTTAACATCGTTGGACGTTTTCTTGCAAATATAGCACTCAGAAACATTCATGATTCAGTACCAGATGGAATCAATAGATGGCGGAAGTATTTGATAATGATTGCAGTATTAAATTATAGGTGCAGTCGGTAATGGAGTGTGATGGTTGAAACATGCAATGAGTAAAAACCAAAACAAAATGCAAATGGGTAGAATCTTTTTGCTGAAACGGCAGAACATGCACTAAATTGTACTCACACGGGCGGGGGAGTGAGATCACAAATGGTTGTCCCGAACGCTAGGCCGCAGTTGTCCGTAAGAATAATATCACTCGGGGAAGCAGTAGTTGTAGGTAGTGTAAAGAAAGACGATATATATTGAGTAGTCTCAATTGCTTCTATTTTGGCAGAACATATACAAAAAATGCATTCACCGGGTGAAATGAGACAAATATCTGATTGAAACGCCAATGTAAGACGAAGCAAAATATATATGCAAAATTATTACAGGTTATAAAGAACCACTCAACAAACTTTATCAAATTTTAGAAATGTTAATTTTTATATTTCACTGAGAGGTAAGACACTGGTTGCGGAGATGAAACGATATAGAAAGAATTTCTTAAATATTGAATACTATACGAGTTGAATGTTTTTCTTACACGGTTATACTATTAAATTTAAAATTGAATAGAGAGAAGGCTTAACGTGAGCAAACTCAAACTCACACTCAAAGAGAGTAAACCTAGACGCACTTTTTGACGCTCTCGTCATAATTTACTGCGATCTATTACTTTCGATGAATTTTCACTACTTATAACGTTTAAATCCAGTAAAGCAGCATTTACTACGATAGCTGCCGATCTATCAGAAACCCCGGTTCTATTACAAGCTGTAGCCAAATTCTGTAGTTTGTTTCTTATTTAAAGAGGTTTTTTTCTTTTTTTTACGGGGTTTTAAGGGGCAAAATTCATTGACTTCAGTATCAGTAGAAGCACTGTCAGACAAACATTCCACAGCTGCAACAGCAGTAGAAGTGCTTGGAGTATCAGCCGTAGTTTTCAAAAAGTGTTGGTATTTTCGTTTCCTAAGATCCTTACGATGCAACGACTTGGTTGCCACCTGATCAACAGATCCAATATACATTTTACGAGAATTTCGTTGATCTTTCAAAAACGGTTCTTCTGCAATTTTTTCTGTGTTATTTACAGAAGCCCCAATTATGACAGACATTCAACTTATAATGAGTTGGATGCGTTGTCTGACTCCATTACAAGAATTTTGACCCTTCATCCTCGTACTGAAATCGTCATTGCGGGTGATTTCAATATACACAGTTCACACTGGCTTCGACATTCTGGACAGACAACACCCGAAGGAAGGTATGTTGAGATTTTTGCTGAGGTTAACAATCTCAATCATGTGAGTGTAAATGAGCCAACACGAATACCGGACATAAGCAGTCAAACCGCCAACACACTGGACTTTTTTCTCACCTCTCACCCTGAAAAATACGATATAAACGTATTACCGCCTCTAGGTTCGTCAGGCCATTGTGTCATATCAGCGAATTTCTCGTACTCCGACCACATAGTTAAAGAACAAACTCCTAAAACAACCGTATGGCAATACGAGAAAGTCAAATGGGAAAAACTAAACGGTTTCTTTAAGAGTTTTAACTGGTCGCTGTGCTTCCTCGACAGCGACGTGGATGCTGCTACTGATATGATAACAAACATGATTTTACTGGGTATGAAATGCTTTATTCCTAACCGGATAAAAAGTATCAAACCCAAGGTAAACGCGTGGTGTGACTCGAGCTGCAAAGATGCTATCAGGTTAAAAGAGGTAAGCTTTCGGTCTTATAAAGCCAACCCATCTGAGGAAAACCGGAAAAAATTCAAACGAGCCAGAAATGACTGCAATGTTCTTATTAATCGTGTAAAATTCTCCCACGACCAAAAGCTGAGGCAAAAAATTCTACAAAGTCCCACGCGTAGTAAAAACTTTTGGTCGTTTGTCAAAAACATTAAGAATTCGGCCTCGTCAACTATCCCGACACTCATTTACAACGACATTCCAGCCGTCAGCTCTTTGAACAAAGACAATCTGCTTGCTGCTCACTTTGCAGCTAGCTCAACGCTCCCAGATTGTGCTTTATCTAGCCCTGTACTCGAGCGCGTAGAACACTCCATGGGACCAATCCACTTTCGCACTCGTACAGTGGCTAGAGTACTTCGAGATCTTGACATACACAAATCCGCTGGTCGAGATGGTATCTCCCCCGTCGTTCTGAAGAGGTGTTCTTCTACGCTGGCAAAACCACTGCGTAAGCTTTTCTATCGGTTCAATTGAAGTTGTCTTGGACGGTTTCAAGTCTGCAACTCACCAAATAAATGCTGGTGTTTCCCAAGGCTCCGTCCTGTCCCCGACTCTGTTTCTCATTTTTATAAATGATCTCCTGTCTGTTACTTCTAATCCAATCCATTCCTTTGCTGATGTGATGACAGTACCCTCAGCTTTTCATACTCGTTTCTTGGGTCACGCCCCAATTCTTCGGGTGTGGAACTGGAACGGTAACGTACGAGTATGTTAAGCTCATTAAATTCCGATCTTAACAGCATAATTCAGTGGGGTACAACCAATAGAGTGCAATTAAATGATTCCAAGACACATAGCTTACTCCTGTCATTAAAGCGAAACCCACACACACTGCTTTTTTTTTTTTACTTTTAAATTCATTTTTATTAATTATTAGCTTATATCAACTTATATACTAGACAAAAATGAGTAAATCTAACTTAAAATTAACAGGATACTTATTCTAGAATATTGATCCTTATGCGGACACCCTAAACTTAACTCTATCTTATAATTATTGCCTTTCGGCCTAAAAACTATTTTACGAACTAATCTTACATATTATGTTTTCATCGAGAAAATTTTTAAGAAAACTCGGCATCTTTATCAAATTTTATATTTTTATATAAAAAAACAAATTACAAACTACCTACTCTACTTACTTAAACTACTTAACATATTCTAACTATAATTAGGATTCTGAGCACTCGTTGCATTACGAAACAAGTGGTCAAAATCCCAATTGCTTTCCGAGCGCCTGGCAGTCGTCAACGTGCACATGCGCCGCCGTGAGCTGACTGATGCCTTACAGAATCAATCACCTCCCGGAAGCACCACCACAAGTTGGCGAGCCCGGCCCCTCCCAGAAACGCCCTAGCTAACTTAATCTATCTTACAAACTAAGAGGATGTTACCTAGAGTAACGCACCGTCTTGGGAGGGCATGTTGAACCCTCCACCCTCAAAAAGCCACCAAAATTCGGCAAATTGCTTTTCTGTATCGAATTTATCCCTCTCCGCTATTGCGGTACTAAAACGGAGGAGCTCATGAGCATTGGCGACGTCCTCGCCGCGGATGAGCCGCTTATCTCTCGCACTGCGGTAGCGGTGGTATAATACCGGGATACCATCCCTCGTCTGTACCAGCCCTTTTGCATCAATATGGATAAATGCCTCTGGCGGGATAAAGCCAGACCGGAGCGTACTCTCTATGTACATTTCATTGGGGTAGTAAGCCCCAAAGATCAGACTATTGTCGCTGGCCATCGCCCTTGCAACGTGCCTTCGAGTCACCTTAATGAGGAAATTGTCAATCCTATTCAACTGAGCCCCATCGTATAGGACCTTGTTGGGATAATATTTTATATAGTTGGATTCAGGCGTTCGGAACAACCGGAGACAGGTCCTAAGACATTGTCTCTCCAAAACCCGAATCTTTTCCATATAGCTAGGCGCTATATTAAACCATAATGGACAACCATAAGCGATTATCGGCCTTATAAGGGCCACGTAGCAAATGACCTTCACTCTGGAGTCAAGTTGACTGCTATGAAACAGTCTCCTTGTCAGAGCATAAGCCTTCTTGGCCCCAGCAAGACAAGCAACTATATGTCTATCGAAATATAGATACTGGTCAAGCCAGATACCTAGATATCTAACTGCGCTTCTCACCGCCAATGGCTGCCCATTTTGTCCAATAATGGCCAATTTCTTCCAGTTTTTTCTGGTATCCCTAGAGGCCCCAGCCAATGGAGTTCTGAACAAGATTGTTTCCGTCTTCTGAAAGTTGATTTTCAACTTCCAGTCAGCGCAATATCGCTTAATTTGATCGAAGTCACGCTGCAAAAGAATGTTAATGACCTCGATTTTAGGACCTGACCTGTATGCCACCAAATCGTCGGCATACGCTATAGCATGTCTGAGTGAACCCACCAGATCACTCGTGTAAATGTTAAACAGGATCGGAGAATTGACCGCCCCCTGCTGTAAACCGTTTTTAATTTCAAAGACTCTGCTCGAAGTCACGTTGCCACATTTGACAACGAACTTCTTTCCCATAAGCATATTATAAATTACATATAGCAAAGGTTTGTGCATCCCCCGCCTGGTCAACTTGTAGAAAAGTCCCTCTAACCATACGGTGTCGAAAGCCTTCTCAAAATCAACCAGACAAGCACCCGTGCATTGGTTCTTGCATTTATTCCACTGAATGTCGGAAACCAGTTTCGACGCGGCATGAATAGTGTCATGCCTCGCCCTGAAACCAAACTGGTTTTCCGGAATTATGTTATTGTCCTCGACCCACTTTAACAGGGCTCTATTGACAACTTTTTCAAAGACCTTGCTAATATTCGGAAGCAAGCTAATTGACCGGAGATTGGCAGGGTTCGTCCTATCTTTACATTTTTTCGGGATAGGGTGTACCACAGCTACCTTCCAATGCGCCGGATAATGTGCATTATTCAGCGCATTGTTAAACAGCGTGGTGAAAATATCTACAGCCTCCAAAGGCAGGTGTCTCAATACGACGTTTGGGACACCATCCATCCCCGCCGACTTTTTATTCTTTAGCGACTCGAAGATGCACAGAAGATCATCCTTCGAAACGAACAAGTGCGATGCATCTCGGCCATTGGCGACAACTGCATTAGCATGGTTTTCATCAGTGAATACGGTGAATCCGTTATTCTCAGATCGCCAATTCTCAAGTTCGGTGCGCAGATAGAAGTGGCTCACTAGAGCTCTATTCTCAATGTCGTGGTTACGGCGAACAGGATTGTTCACCGTATACACGGCCTCGAAACAAGCGCCCAGCAAATCCACTTTCTCCTGTGGGTCCTCGACCACGAAAAAATCGTCGTTTGAAGCGACACTTTCTGGACTTATTCCAGCAGTCAGTACTGTCTGTCTGTTCTCTGCTGTCTGGGAGATTCGAACACAAGGAATATCATTGTGATCTTTCCTCCTGAACAACTTATTTATCTGTGGGAACATATTCGGACTACAGGTTTTAATAGCCCGAATTTTATTGCCCCAATACAGACTTACAGATTTTCTGTAATTTTCTTTTATCAGCTGTTTCAGGATTCGGATCTCTGACTTCAGCATCCTTACCTCCGGGTCGTCGCGATCAGTAAATTGCCTGTACAGCCGTTTAAGCCTCGAGAGCAGTCTACTTTTCTGTCGGTATAGTGCGTCGATTGTAGGGTTTCTGTACTTTTCTGTCTGGTCGTCGTCGGAACGTCCTACCCGAGGAATAGTTCGTTCCATAGTTCGTTTGATGGCGTCGTTCATTTGCAATAAATGGCGATCAATGTCATCATTTGTCATGTTACTGTTTGTCGGTGGGTCGATCCCACTCGAACGTATATCTCGCTTTAAAAATCTGGAGAAGCGCGACCATTGTGCCCTCCGATAATCGAATGAACACACTGCTTCGTACTCCTCCAGCAGCGTTTGCTCGTTCGGGATCCGTATTGCGGCGGCGAGTCCGTAGTGGTCACTATCGTACTCAAACGCACGCAAACAGTTCCGCGTGTTTTGATCTATGTTCGTCAGTTGAAGTCTTGCGTCCGTTAAGGCCAAGTCCAGGAAAGCACCGCTTCTTGGGAAAGAAGGGATATCCGTCGCGTATAACTCGAGATTGTACTCAATCATATTGAGGCGCCACCAGTCGTGAAACTGGTTGCCCCTGGGATTTGCAGTAACATTTCCCCATGCCGCATGTTTGGCATTAATATCTCCGGCCAAGAAGTAATAATTCTCCTCCGAGTTCAGCTGCAGACTACGAAAAAGTGTCTCGAGCTCTGTCATAAATTGGTTTGGTGGAGGTGCAGCAGGTGCGTAAAGCGACACCACATACATTCTCCTCCGGCTATGGAGAGGAATGCATATGATGCATGCCTCCAACAACTGGAACCTACGCACGTCCCCGCTATATATAACCCTATGGCGCAGGCCTTTTCGAATTAAGATTCCAACCCCACCTCCTTGAGTGGAGTGAGGCCGGTCTCTTCTTATTACATGATAGTCTTTGTATCCCAATTTGTGCTTCTGATTTAGCTTAGTTTCGCTAACCAAAAGCACATCCGGGTTTTCGGTTTTCAACAAATTGGCAAGTGACGTTCTTTTCTCGATCCTGACTAGTGAATTAACATTCACAGCAAGGATCTTTAAGTTTCCCTCATCCAGCGTAGCCATTAGATTTATGGCACACCAGACCCCACAAACAACTCCGAATAGATAAAGTCAATTCGGGCCGCTTGTTCATTTAACTGTTTCTGGAACTTATCGATCTTTCCGTGCAGAGACAGAAGGATCGATTTTAAGTCTAGATCCACCTCTGGTGCCTTTTGGGCTACCTTTGGCTGGTTTAATGTTATTTGAGCTTGACCCGGTCCAGCTGCCATTTGGGCAAAGGACACGTTGGGTGCCACAAAATTTGTGAACGAGCGACTCTTCTGACGCCTATCGCCTTCAGACTGCTGTTTGCGGGCCTGGACTCGCTTTTTCAGTTCTTGGTACTTTGGGCAACCCCTGAAGTTGGCGGGATGCCCAGAGTTCCTGCAGAGCACACAGGAGAGTACACTCCGGTCTTCGACTTGTAACGGAAGATGTCCCTACCCTATGAAACCGATGTTCTGCTGTCCCACCAATCTCCAGGAATACAGGATTTTCCTGCAGAGATCGATGGGTTCTTAGGGTAGGTTGTCCTTGCAGCTAGATGAGGGCAGGCATGCTCGTACACGCACAAACTAGCTCGACGGAGGCGTGGGATCTTTCACCCGCTGCTGGACATCCGCACATTTATTTCATGCCTGAAATTTATCTAAAAGAAAACAGAGGAGCAACACCCGAAAAGATATATCCAACCATGTCTTGGGAACAAAAATTCAAGTTACGATTTATTTTGTAATCTTGAGAAACCTAAGATGTTGTTGGTTTCCTAGCATAACCCTCCCACAACCTAGTGCTCTCAACTGAGCATAGGCCATCCTTGGCTACCGCGTTGCCAATTCTTACGGTAGCCCCTAAATTGGTTCGAGCAACCACTTAGGGTTCACTCAGCTTACCACCGACGCACATTACTGGCATTGCACTGCCCTATCGCACGAAAATTCTTAAATGCACTCCATTGTTTCAGAATAGATTCAGATAAAAGAAAAGGAATATCTCAAAAATCACGCTAATTAGCATTAAAAGCACAATTCGATGTTTATTAATAACAGAAAATTTAATTAAATTCTTAACTAAAGAAAAAGGTGACAACCAAAAAGGAGAGGGGATTTGTATACGTATTCACTGTCCAAAACGATCAGCATTTTCTACTGATGTAATTAGATTCATATGAATCAACTTATTTCTTAGGTATAATTAATGCGTTTTTTAAGTTACTGTAATTTAGTTTTAATTCATGTTTATCTTAGTACGTTCAATTAAAACGATATAGTTTGATTATATCTTACTGTGTTTAAGAAATATTTTTAAATTACATTGGACATGGCAAGTCTATCTCACAAACTGTAATAATACTGAATCGCATGAGAAAAAAAATTATAACTGAAGATGTCATTTTGCGTTTTTTTTTTTTTTTCAATTATTTGGCCTGCGGCCTACGGCAATTAAATGCAAAAAAAAAAACTAGTTTTCAATACTTAAGCACTTATCTAGGTAATTATTAAATAGATCGTTCAGAAACAGAAAAAAAACGCTTGACTCACCGGTAATAATCTGTATACCAAATTAGGTTGTGTTGCGTAGGAATTTGTTTTGTTGTTTTTTTTTTTTTTGATGATGACGCTCCGATGGATGTTGTGCACAGCATTCATTGGCGGTCCTGGCTTTGTCTTAATCTGTATGAAGGAATTACAAGAGAATAAAATTTGGAACTGAACGAACTTTACACCGATTAATCAAATAGAATACTTAGCTTTAGGTAAAAGATACTATACAAATCACTACAAAAAGAAATAAACTGCTACCACACTAAATGATCATCGGGTGTGTGAAATGCACTTGTTGATGTTTCTGGATCGTGTATCTCCTTCTGCTGAGCTGATCGCTGATGTGTGTCGGTGTCGTCAGCCAAATCACTGTACCGAAAGCTTTTTCTGGGCGAACTGTGCCCTGTCATCGGTGGACCCAAGCTCGCGACGACGGATGGCTAATGATATTCGCGGTTGTGGATATGACCGTTATCAGTAGTATAGTGTTGCGGGAGTCACTGCTGATCAGTGAGGCTGGAGTTTGGCGCTATTTTTCTGCTACCCCTTTCTCTGACGGGAGTTGGCGCTATAGAACTTGATGGTGCTATGTATTATGTTTAGTTGATTTGCATCAGATGACTCGAACGGAAAAAAAATATATTTTCTTTGGCAGTGGTGTTTTGCCGCCTATCCACACGAAGTGGCCGATGAAAGCGAGTGAGAGTAACTCTTTCGAAGTTTTCTTGTTGGGCTGCCCAGTATGAGATGACTCGTTATGTGTATTAGAGCACAGATGGGGTCTCAATGTGGATGCCACGTGACTCGAGCGATAGCACAACTACTGGCGCAAAAATGGACACGACGATTTTGGGTTAGGTGTATCACATTCGTCGCTCAGTCTGATGATGTTAAAAGATGCCTGGATTTTCGTGGACTTCAGTGGCTTGATAGCATTGTTGTCAGCGTGCGCACATGTCTTACGATCGGTATTAGTTCGCAATAGTTTTCTCCTTCCCTTTTTTTTTTGTTTTTCTATGGTTTTTTTTTTTTTTGTGTTTTGTGGTTACACCAAATTGTGTGCTAAATCGCAGTATAATATGCTTCAAGTTCACAAAAAAATTTAATTCACCAAACTATGAAATCTAAGGCTTATCGCGAGCACAACTCCATACTTATCGACGTCCAGCCAAGAAGAGAGCGAACATCGCTTCCTCGAAAATCGATTTTGCAAAAAAAAAACGAAAATTCGTCAAAAAAAAACTCGTTTCCGCCTTATTTTTAACGAAAATTCTACAGCTGATAGCTGTCGGAATTCCGCCTGGCCTTTTAGCTAGATAGATGCGTCGACAGGGTGTTGGGCGATGTAGGGAATCATTTCGTATTTTATTTGTATAAATTTTTTTTTTTTTTAAAGGAAGTTCCCCACAAAACTTTTCAGTTTCATATAGGCCTGAAATGAAAATGAAATGAAAAAGGACTTGTTGTGATTCTGAGTCGACCCACCCCTGAGAGTGGATTAGTTATTATAAGATAGGCCAGCGGGATATGCTATGCAATCGCTTGACTTAATATCTGTTCTATTTGCTAAATTCGGATATCTTTTGCGTGAAAAACTCCTATTACGGAACCTTTCCTGTCGGCCAATTCGTATAAGTTGTTCCCAACTATGCTGATGACCTTAGCTTGCGTGAACTTTGGACACAATTTCCCATTTCGCCGTTTCGTTGCATTGCTCAATGTGAAGTTACGTTTAAATACCATTTGCCCAATAGAGTACCTTACGCTTTTACTCCTCGTATTATACGAGCGCTCATAATCTGCATGGGCTTTCGCCAAAGATTCTTTCAGCTGACTATGAATTAGATTCATTTTAGGAGCTTTTGGTATGATGTTAAATTCCGCGTTGTTCATCCCATCCAGTTTCTTAAGCAGTGCATAATCGTCACCATGCTCAATCTTGGACTGACCAAACAAGGCTTCGTAAGGCGACATCCCGATCGCTGTATGGATCGTTGAACGTAGTGCACTTGCAATCGATTGCACATGTCTATCCCAGTTGAGTTGGTTTGGTTCATTTGCTATATATGACCGGATTGCTGATAAAATGGAGCGGTTAACACGCTCACTAGCATTTGCTTGAGGCGAGTATGCAGCTGTTCTCACGTGCCTTATCCCATACGCAGCAAGAAGCTTGCCAAAATCTTTGCAGGTGAATTGTTTACCATTGTCTGAGAGTAACGATTCTGGTACTCCGAAAACTGCAAAAATATGCTCTTCCAGGAATTTCATCGCTGCACTACTCGTAGCTTGGCGTATAGGCTGGATTAACACAAACTTTGTCAACTGGTCAAGACATATGATCATATGTGCGTTACCGTGCTTTGACCTGGGGTATGGTCCAAGAAAGTCAATAAAGATGTGCTGGAAAGGTCGGTCCACTACAAACGCCTGTCCCATTGGCGGTCTTAGTGTAGAATTCGGTGCCTTTGATGCTTTACAGAGGCTACAATCTGCGATGAACGCTTTCACTTGTGCCGCCATATTAGGCCAGTAGAAACGCCCACGCAGACGATATAGAGTCTTTGCAACTCCACCATGCGATGCCTTCGGAGGATCATGAGCCAGACTTATCAGATTGGTTGTTAGTGTTGAGGGAATCCATAGTTTCCAGATGTGATCATCCGCTATGACGTTCCCTGTACTGTGTTTGACCTTCTTGTAAACAAAATTTTCTGAAACACGAAGGTCAGGCAGTTGTTCTTTGTTCTTTTCGACTGTTTGAATCAATCTCCCATATTCCTCCGATTGGAAACTTGGATCAGTAAGGTCGACGTGTAGAACATCCCAAGAGTGCACACCACACGCTGTATCAGATACAATCTCATCTAGGCAGTAAACCCGTGAGAGTGCATCTGGTACGACATTTTGTGATCCCTTCCGATGCTCTATCACAAAAGAGAAACGTTGGAGCTTCAAACTCCATCGAGCTAACCGTCCGCTGAGGTCTCTCTGACTCATGAGCCATTTCAAGCTCGCATGATCAGTCACTATCTTGAATTCTTGCATCTCGACGTACGACCTAAACTTTTCCACTCCTAAGACTGCGGCAAGACACTCTAACTCTGTTACGCTATAATTGCGTTGTGCAGCGTTGAGTTTATGCGAATAGTAGTAGATCGGTCTCTCCAGCCCATCTTCATCCTGTTGGCACAAGACACAGCCGATGCCGGATGTGGATGCATCACACAAAATGGTGATTGATTTATTAAAATCTGGATTAATTAATATTGGTGCCGATATTAGTGCACGCTTGAGCTCTTCAAATGATGCGATGGCTTCTGGGCCGAATACGAATGATTTGCCCTTCTTTAAGGTGTCCGTAATTGAGCTAGCACGAGAGGAATAATCTTTCACAAACCTCCTATACCAACCAGAAAGACCGAGAAAACGTCTTACCTGTCGAGGAGATTTTGGTATCGGGAAATCGTTTATCGCCGATACTTTGTCTGGGTCAGCTTTCAGACATCCCCCTCCCACTATATATCCTAAATATTTAAGTTCTTTGAAGCAAAACTTTGACTTTTCGATATTGATTGTTAGCCCTGCAGATTGTAAACGAGCAGCAATTGTTTTAAGTAAATCTAAATGTTCTTCAAACGTCCCTGATATGATCAACAAATCATCTAAATACACGAATATGTTCTGTTTCAATTTATGCGGCACCACCCTGTCCATAAGTCTACACATGCGTTGAGCCGCATTGCAGAGACCGAAGGGCATTACCTTAAATTGATACAGGGGTCTGCCAGGGACAGTAAACGCTGTCTTTTCCCGTGATGACTTCTCCAGCGGGATCTGCCAGAATGCGTCCTTCAGATCGACACTAGATATATAGTGTGTTTCTGAAAGACGACTTAACAGACCGTCAATATGAGGAAGTGGATAGGCGTCCTTTTTCGTGACTTGGTTCACTTTTCGCGAGTCGAGGCATAGGCGATTTTTTCCTGGTTTTCGCACCAAGACCACTGGTGAGTTCCAAGCACTACTACTTTCTTCTATTACGCCCATTTTAAGCATCCTGTCCAACTCCTCATACATTAGATTTTGCACCGCTGGGGAGACAGGATAGTGTCTCTGTTTAATGGCCTCGGCATCCCCTGTGTCGATGTAGTGTTCTTCGAGACTTGTCCGTCCAAGGCCAGATTGGGCAAATGACGGAAACAAGTTGATCACCTTTTCGAGTTCTTCAGATTGATTTGTTGACAGCTCATGAGCGTTTAAATTACGACAATTTTGCAGAGATCTGGACGAGATTTCCGCAAGCAGTTGTGGAGCTACCCCAAACAGCTTCCAGAAATTGACCCCCAGATACAACTGCTGTTCCAATGAAGGAACCAAAAAAAGATATATCTCCTTCGTTGTACCTTTGTAGGTGATATTTGTTGAGATCTCTCCAACAATCGGCTGTGAATGGCCGCTTGCGGTTTTCACATTCGACAGAAAAGGTTTAAAAGTAACTTGAGCGCTATGCAACAACTCCAAGCATCCTGAGCCAAGACAGCTAATACTAGCACCACTATCTAGGAGACCTAACATTGGTCGTCCGAAGATTGAGACATTGGCGTAGGGTCGAGGATCCTCACTGCTACAAAGGCTAGTTGCACTAATGGCTTGGTGCTTATTTCTCTTCCGCTTGAAGCGGTCTCGAAGTTTGAGAATGCGAGAAGATGGCACGTAGTTGAAGATTCGTGCACGCACTTCGTAGTACTTTTTTAATCGATCGTGAATAGATACAGATTGTTTTTCTGTAGACGATAATTTCGATTTCGGTCTTTTTAAAATAGACACGTTTGGGTTTTCTTTTTGTACATCCGGTAAAATTGTCAGGTCAGGTGGGTTTTGAAAAGCTGGTAAAATGCGTACGTCTGGTTTTTTTTGAAAGGATTGTTCAGTGACTAATTGTTCTCCGGGATATTTGTTTGAGGACGAATCTCCCCGGTTCTTTGTTCGCCCCGTTTCCGGTTTCCCGAACATCGGTGACAATGAGGAGAAGTTGTATTGTCTAAGCCGCACCTATAACAGAAAAGAGTTCGCTGTGGACTGGAGCAATCAATAAATGAATGGCCTTTCTTTTTACAGTTCCAACAGGTGTAGGAACTTGAATCTTGTTTTGTATTAGAAGCAGTTAGAGCATCTATCTCAAGCAAATCTTCAAGCTCATTAACTTGACGTCTGAAATTTGGTTGCTGCGCAGGCCTCGTGCGTAGATTATCGCTATGATTGACATATTTTTCAATGGTTCGGCACACATGAATCATTTCAGGTAAGCTATTTGTATTAAAAGTTATTAGTAACTCGCCAATACGTCGTTTAACATTCTGCTTAAGCAGATCAATGAGCTCTCTAGACGATTTCGGGCTATGAAGGCGAGTGTTCAACTGCTGAACGGAGTTATAAAAATCGTCGAAGCTTTCATTTATTCCTTGTCGTCTGTCAAACATGCGCCGGGACAATTCAGAGTCGGTTTCGAGTGTTCGATACTGCTCAAATAAGGCAACACGCAGTGAGGACCAAGTGGTATTCGGATTGGCCTTGAGATACATCCAGTACCAACTCTCAACTGCACCTGTGACGAATAAATGGAAATGTCGAAATATATCCTCCCATGAGGATCCATAACAATCTTTAAGCTTTGTCAACCGAAAGATAAATTAATCAACAGTCATTTGCTGATTATCGAACCTTAAGCCCCATTTTTGGAATTCTAATGTCTTGTTGCTAGGGCTACTTGATGGTATATTACGTTCACTCTGATTCTCGGAATTGAGATTAAGTGTGTTCAGCTGCCGAATGAAGTTATGAACGTTTTCACTATATTGGTCTTGCTGACCATTATGACCGGCTCCAGCATTACCAGTTATTGTATTCTCATGTGGAATATTCTGCTGATTTTGACGTCGTATGACCTCATAGTCGTCAGGATTTTGTGGAGGGGTGGTGGCATTGAGCACTCCACGTACTGTGGCTGCTACCTCCTGACGAATGATTTCCCTTTCCCTTTCGAAATCTTGACGTCGCCTTTGCAAATCAATAGATCTATTTAGACCAATGGAAGCATTTACAACTTCTTGTATGAAACCTGTCAAGTTTTCCTTTCGAAGAGGTGAACGAGTTGTCAGGTTGTTTGGCGGAAGATTAAGGTTAATTGAGTCAGATTGGTTGGATTCACCATTTCTTCTATTCGAATCCTGAGCTTGCTGCTCAACTCTATTATTTGCGGAACTAAACTCAGGTGAGTGAAGAAATGAAATACCACTTGCATTATCTTCGGGCATATTAAGTACGGGCCTGTCTGTTGGTTGAGTTTGGCCGTCAGAAACGGTGTTAGTCTCCGGTCTTAAGGCAGATTGCCTATTCGTACCATGAGCTTGGCTTTCAGATACATTACTGATTCTGGGTCTGTGCTCAATAGACTCTCGAAAGGAGATCCCACTCGAATTCGCATCTGGCCAGGTAACTTGCTGACTACGATTGCCTCGTAAGAAATGTGGATTTGGCTTTTTCGGGGGCATGTTTCAAGGACTTGCGAAATTATTAAGATTAACTTGTAAATACTTAAACTATAAAGAAAATGTATTAGAAATTAAATAAAGGGTTCTAGACTTTAAATCTATGAATATATCAATACGTGCTAGGGTATGTGCAATGTTGTGTGGTAAGTGCATCGGCGAAGGATATCTTGGATTTCAAAATTCTCTTACTTGATGTCGATAGTAAGTTGTTTTGTATTTATCGTATTTAAAATTCAAATTACTCAACGCTATCTGTAGGAAATAGATAAGGATACAATAGCCTTATATACAGGTCGTTGTAAGATTATATAACTAATTTCCAAATAAGTGAAATAAAATCGAGGATAGCATACCTACACCAAACAGAATTTGTTCTAATGCTTTACGGGGACTAGTCTCTCGATAAAACTATTAAGATAGTAACCAATTTATTGAAATACTTAAATAACTCTTTGAGTAAGAAATGGTTTGATCAAATTTATAAAAAACTTTTCAAATATATTTGTCATTGTGATAGCTCTCAGTACAGTTTGTTGAAACAGTTGAAACAGAGTTCAGGCGCTACGGACAGAGCGGAGATTTCCAAGGAATCAGAAACTCTCGGTCGGCTGAAAAACTGCTTTAACAACTAGATAGATACATGAAGTTACTATGAATTCACTTAACGCAACATAAGGCACCGTTTCAAAATGAACTAATTAGCCTTGGCCGTCACATGGAATTATAGGATGTATGAGATTAAAGACAGAAGAATTGATGCTACAAAGAAGAAATGCTTTAAAGTAACCGGCATCTTCAGGTCATTCAATTACTGTTGGTGTCTGAAAGGAATTTTTCATCTAGTTATCTGAGAATATTAAACTATCTATGACAATTATAAATTTAAAATCAAAATTTCGGATGAAAATATAGCTACTTATGTAGATGGTGATACTAGCTATAAAAATATTTCTAGTCTTTTCGGGGCCCCACGTCCTTGGGCGCCACCTGTGTAACGGAAGATGTCCCTACCCTATGAAACCGATGTTCTGCTGTCCCACCAATCTCCAGGAATACAGGATTTTCCTGCAGAGATCGATGGGTTCTTAGGGTAGGTTGTCCTTGCAGCTAGATGAGGGCAGGCATGCTCGTACACGCACAAACTAGCTCGACGGAGGCGTGGGATCTTTCACCCGCTGCTGGACATCCGCACATTTATTTCATGCCTGAAATTTATCTAAAAGAAAACAGAGGAGCAACACCCGAAAAGATATATCCAACCATGTCTTGGGAACAAAAATTCAAGTTACGATTTATTTTGTAATCTTGAGAAACCTAAGATGTTGTTGGTTTCCTAGCATAACCCTCCCACAACCTAGTGCTCTCAACTGAGCATAGGCCATCCTTGGCTACCGCGTTGCCAATTCTTACGGTAGCCCCTAAATTGGTTCGAGCAACCACTTAGGGTTCACTCAGCTTACCACCGACGCACATTACTGGCATTGCACTGCCCTATCGCACGAAAATTCTTAAATGCACTCCATTGTTTCAGAATAGATTCAGATAAAAGAAAAGGAATATCTCAAAAATCACGCTAATTAGCATTAAAAGCACAATTCGATGTTTATTAATAACAGAAAATTTAATTAAATTCTTAACTAAAGAAAAAGGTGACAACCAAAAAGGAGAGGGGATTTGTATACGTATTCACTGTCCAAAACGATCAGCATTTTCTACTGATGTAATTAGATTCATATGAATCAACTTATTTCTTAGGTATAATTAATGCGTTTTTTAAGTTACTGTAATTTAGTTTTAATTCATGTTTATCTTAGTACGTTCAATTAAAACGATATAGTTTGATTATATCTTACTGTGTTTAAGAAATATTTTTAAATTACATTGGACATGGCAAGTCTATCTCACAAACTGTAATAATACTGAATCGCATGAGAAAAAAAATTATAACTGAAGATGTCATTTTGCGTTTTTTTTTTTTTTCAATTATTTGGCCTGCGGCCTACGGCAATTAAATGCAAAAAAAAAAACTAGTTTTCAATACTTAAGCACTTATCTAGGTAATTATTAAATAGATCGTTCAGAAACAGAAAAAAAACGCTTGACTCACCGGTAATAATCTGTATACCAAATTAGGTTGTGTTGCGTAGGAATTTGTTTTGTTGTTTTTTTTTTTTTTGATGATGACGCTCCGATGGATGTTGTGCACAGCATTCATTGGCGGTCCTGGCTTTGTCTTAATCTGTATGAAGGAATTACAAGAGAATAAAATTTGGAACTGAACGAACTTTACACCGATTAATCAAATAGAATACTTAGCTTTAGGTAAAAGATACTATACAAATCACTACAAAAAGAAATAAACTGCTACCACACTAAATGATCATCGGGTGTGTGAAATGCACTTGTTGATGTTTCTGGATCGTGTATCTCCTTCTGCTGAGCTGATCGCTGATGTGTGTCGGTGTCGTCAGCCAAATCACTGTACCGAAAGCTTTTTCTGGGCGAACTGTGCCCTGTCATCGGTGGACCCAAGCTCGCGACGACGGATGGCTAATGATATTCGCGGTTGTGGATATGACCGTTATCAGTAGTATAGTGTTGCGGGAGTCACTGCTGATCAGTGAGGCTGGAGTTTGGCGCTATTTTTCTGCTACCCCTTTCTCTGACGGGAGTTGGCGCTATAGAACTTGATGGTGCTATGTATTATATTTAGTTGATTTGCATCAGATGACTCGAACGGAAAAAAAATATATTTTCTTTGGCAGTGGTGTTTTGCCGCCTATCCACACGAAGTGGCCGATGAAAGCGAGTGAGAGTAACTCTTTCGAAGTTTTCTTGTTGGGCTGCCCAGTATGAGATGACTCGTTATGTGTATTAGAGCACAGATGGGGTCTCAATGTGGATGCCACGTGACTCGAGCGATAGCACAACTACTGGCGCAAAAATGGACACGACGATTTTGGGTTAGGTGTATCACATTCGTCGCTCAGTCTGATGATGTTAAAAGATGCCTGGATTTTCGTGGACTTCAGTGGCTTGATAGCATTGTTGTCAGCGTGCGCACATGTCTTACGATCGGTATTAGTTCGCAATAGTTTTCTCCTTCCCTTTTTTTTTGTTTTTCTATGGTTTTTGTTTTTTTGTGTTTTGTGGTTACACCAAATTGTGTGCCAAATCGCAGTATAATATGCTTCAAGTTCACAAAAAAATTTAATTCACCAAACTATGAAATCTAAGGCTTATCGCGAGCACAACTCCATACTTATCGACGTCCAGCCAAGAAGAGAGCGAACATCGCTTCCTCGAAAATCGATTTTGCAAAAAAAAAACGAAAATTCGTCAAAAAAAAACTCGTTTCCGCCTTATTTTTAACGAAAATTCTACAGCTGATAGCTGTCGGAATTCCGCCTGGCCTTTTAGCTAGATAGATGCGTCGACAGGGTGTTGGGCGATGTAGGGAATCATTTCGTATTTTATTTGTATAAATTTTTTTTTTTTTTAAAGGAAGTTCCCCACAGACTCTCTCCTTACCTAGAGAGCATTCACCATGTATGTGGTCCTTATCGCACTTGACGCATCTAAACTGCATGTTACAGTTAGCTGCGGCGTGCCCGAACCTTTGGCAGCGCATACATTGAAGTATGCGATCTGACCGTTTTAATTTCTCCCATCTAACAGCATGATAGTACAGGAAGCGGATATTTCGCAGCCTGTCAATTTTGCTGTCAGGAGTAAGCTGGACCAGGAAAAATGGTAAGTAACGGTTACCACCACTTGCCACAGCCGAGGAAAACGGCTTGACCCCCACGAACTTGAGGTCGTCGCTTTCAAAATTCTTAAGCTCTTTTTCGAGCTCCTCTGTTTTAATTGAGGGATCGATTCCTTTTAATACCACGGTTTTAAGCTTTTTCTCCCTTGGGGTGTACGTAAAGTACTCGGTCTTTACCTCTCCCAAGGCGGTGCGCACTCTCTGGTACTCCTCAATATCATCACCCACACACACTGCCATTATCCATGAATGGCACTTGCATCGCTGAAACCGAAAGACTTTCCATACTCGGTATGTTCGTTGGAATGACCACATATTCGATGTCGCCAAGAACGCTGCGAAATGTCTAGGCTTCATTAAGCGATGTAAGAAATATTTCACCCCTTCTGATCTGGCTACAATTTATAAGGCGTTTATTCACCCGAAACTCGAGTACAACGCTCATATCTGGTCTGGTGTACCAATAACTTATTTGGAGCTACTTGACAGGATCCAAAAGCGCGCGATAAAACTCATTGGCGACCGAGACATAGCGAGATCGATTGACTCTCTTAGTCATCGTCGCAATGTCTCCTGTCTTTCGTTATTTTATCGTTATTTTCATCATAAGTGCTCTAACGAAATACCCAGTTGCATTCCATCCCTTGAACATTTCAACCGCAATACCCGCCATGCAAGGAATGCCCATCAGTTCACCCTCAAGCCTGTATTCGTACAACACGAATGTGGAATGCTCTTCCACGCTCTCTTTTTCCTCTTCATTATAACCTACAAACATTTAAAACCAATGTGCATCGGCAACTCTCCCTTTCTTCTAATCCTAATTTCCCTAACTCCCGCGCTGTGTAGCCAATACATGATAAGGGTACTAAAAAAATCCCTTTAGTGCAAATTATAAAAAAAGGAAAAAAAATGGGTACTTTGGTCTCATATTTACACAATTCTCTTGAAATACATTTACAAGTTGCCATATCAAACAGCTTTTGCAGAGAATCTTGATAAAACTCGTGCTATTTTGTTTCATTTCGTAATTTCTTCGTACTCTTATACTTCTTATAATACGAAATCAACCTTGCAACAACTTGTTGATGAGTGATGACTGATGGTAGGAAGGAAGTGAAGCTTTATTCCACATATTTTCGACGTCATTAGATACTATTTCACTTATCTCCTTGATTGAGGGGTCTTTTACATTATTTAATGCAATTAAATCATTTTTTATCCACAAATAATGTTTAATATCAAAATAAGTTGGCAACATATTATCATTGAGCTTTTGTGGGTCACCAAAAACAGGGCAACAGAAATTTGTACTAGTTTTAGGCATTTTAATAAGTCAAAGGAATTTATTAGGTAGATACTGTAAGAAATGTTTATGAAAGTGGTGAAACGAGTAACTTAGCTGAAGGTATAAATATTAAAATAGTTTAATACGCACAACTAGACTTTATAGACAGCGATTCCAACACATCACTTGAAAAAAATATTAAATATTACTCTGAATTGAAGGAAGAATTAAATTGTAGGCCTTGAATTTCTTTTTAATTTATGTAATTTGCGGCAACTGAAAGTAAAACCATAGGTTCCTGATTTAAAATAACTCTGATTTGAGGGCAGAATTTTTAAATATTAGGTATTAATTTTTTTAAATTCAAGTCGTCTGCGCCATTTGAAGATAAAGTGATTTTTTGCATAAATGATGTCCTAATATAGGGTCACCAATTAATAACACAGGAACAACCAAATTTTGAAATGATTTTTTTTTACATATTCAC
Source organism: Portevinia maculata (assembly GCA_949715645.1). Taxonomy (NCBI): domain Eukaryota; kingdom Metazoa; phylum Arthropoda; class Insecta; order Diptera; family Syrphidae; genus Portevinia; species Portevinia maculata. Next base: position 89,673,457 of record OX454526.1, read on the forward strand.
TCCAGCCTAGTGCATATGTTCCAAATTTTACCTCCCTAGCTCGAATTTTGATTTTTTACACACAAATTTGTTTTTTTCTAAATTTTGGGCGTGTCGGTAGGCGCATTTTAAAAATTCTTACGCTTGGTCATTCTAAGTCCCTTGGAAGTATATGCTCCAAATTTCAGCTTTCTAAAGGGTCCGCCAAATAACTTTTTTTTTTAAAAATGCTATAAAGAAAAACTACTGAATATTTTCTCAAATTTCTTTTTTTATTTGAAAGTACAATCCTTCCGGTTAATAATGGAAAATAATTTCATTCAAATGGCTGCCTCGGCTGGCCATGCAGTAGCCTACACGATACCAAGGTCTTTATGCAAAATTCGTCTCAAGGATGTCTCCGAAATGTTCAATTGTTGAGAACGACGGTGAATTGATGTTGATGGCGCTTCACGCACACTTTCTGCCACAGCAGCAATATTCTCGGGTGTACGCACTGTTTTTGGCTTTTCACGCTTTGGTTTATCGATGAGGCTGCCAGTTTCTTTCACTTTTTTTCGCAAGATAACGAACATACGGAGCTGACGGTGCTTCTCTTCTTCCAAAATCCGTACGCAATTTTCGCACACATTCTGCAACATTACCATGATTTTCAAAGTAATGTCGCAATATTTCCCAGCGTTGTTCAAGCGTATACACAACCATATTCGTTCAGCGGAAGGATAAAACTAATTATCTGTCAAATCAGACATGAGCTAAGTGTTACCACTCACGAAATAAGCACTAGTTGAAGAAAAAAACGTTAGATGGCGGACCCTTTATCTTGAATTTTATGTCGGACGTAACAAGATCGATGTAATCTTCAAAGCAGATCACGAATATAGATACTTTTCGGGGTCTACGAGCAATATTAATATTAATATTTAAACTATGCTTCAAAATTACACTACCCTTAAAATTGGTTTTAAAAACGGCTAATGTTCCAAGGTGCAAGCCATCCAACCAACAAGCGTTCCAAGGTACATTACTTTCTCCTACAATAAAAATTAATTAAATAATTTTAAATTTTTTGAATAAAATGATTCAAACACGACCAGGGTTCCTAATAATATGCACTTGTTCATTCGTTGAACAAAAAAATATAAAATGAAAATGAATAAATCCATACTAACGCAATAATTAAAACACTTCTTCTTAAAACGTTATAAAGGAATGACAATTGTTGTAAGTGTGTTTATTGCAATTTCTTGCACCTGTTGTGTTGATGTCATCGTCTTCAAGATTCACATAATGAAATTAAATGCCGTGCAAATTATTGTGCTGACAATTCAGCGCTGTTAAATCATTCGCAAATGTTTGTAATTAATTTTAATGGGTTTTATCACAAATGAGTTAAAAACTGCCCCCACAGTTTTCCCACTCATGAAAAATAACTGTCCTTCCCTATGGCGTATAGCAAAAATTTTGCATCCCATGAGTAACTGTCACACTTTCTGTTTGACATTGAGCTCTCATTATTCATATACACTCTTTACCACTTGTTTAAGGGCAGGTATTTTTTGTTTTTTTTAATTATACGATACATTTAAGGCCGTTTAGTAATCTGGATTTATAGTAATCCTTTATAGCCAAGAAGAATAGCAGAAGCCATTCAGTTATACACAACTACTTTTAACAAAAAAAAACCGAAGACTCTTTAAACGAAATTGCAAAGGTTAAGCGAGCAATAGAACAACGCATCAGAGATGGCAAGGAATATCCACGAATAAATCCTCATAAATCAGTCATAGTTTCTTTTGCCACAAGAAGACATATAAACCAAGGTCGACGTTCACTTAACCATTTCGATAAAGTCAAATATATTGGAGTAATCCTAGAAAACAGACTAAACTGGAACTCTCACATAAGCAACAAAATTACAGAAGCTACCAGAGCTTTATGGGCCTGCTAGCGAATGTATGGTAGAACCTGGGGAATCTCTCCAAAGATCAGCCACTGGATCTATACAATGATGCTACCCATAGAAGTATGATAAGTTGATTAAGGCTATTAAGTCCCTGGAATCAATCTCTATAAATTCTATCGTAGCCCTGCATTGCCGAACATCTCTCAAGGAGATGGCAGAGCAGTTCAACATTCATCTCTGTTGGGTGCCGGAAAATAGAGACATTCCTGGGAACTGTAAGGCTGATGAACTCGACAAACATGCAACTACTTTATATTTGCTACCTGAAAAGGATTCCCCAATCGCTGCAAGCAAACTTATTTTTAAGCCAAATGCGATCGAGAGAACAAAACTTAGGTGGTAACACATGTCTAGCGACAGAGCAGATTTGACCAAAGCTGGACCTGCGACGCTCTAAGAGTCTTAACTCTCTTGACAGATTGCACATAAGCACAATTATAGGTATCATCGCTTGACATTGTCTCATAGGCAAGCATGCAACAAAGCTTTGCATATATTCGAACGACTTTTGCTGAAGCCCCATGGATAAGGAGGAGACTATTCTCCATCTTCTGTGTACATATCCAGCTCCCTCCCAAAAAAGAAAACTCCACTTGGGTGTCCTCTTCTACAACGATCTAAACGATTTAACTAACACAGACATCAGAAGTCTCCTATGCCTCATTTGAAGCAGGAATTGGTTTAAACTAGTAGGGGAAAAACCTTTTCCAGATCGACGTGGTAACACAACGGACCTCTTTTTGATCTAAGTGAGTCGGCGCCGACAGGCACATTAACCTAACCTTAGGCCACATCGGATGGCTCCAAAATGGAATCGGTTGAGGGAGAAGGTATACATATATTGACCAAAGACTAACATCGCAATACCTATGGCGAAAAGCCGCAGCGTTTTTCAATCAGAGCTCCAAGTCATTCAAGAATGCGCCAACCACATTTATACATCTGGTGGTGTGACAGGCGCGAACATCCATATATTCACGAATAGTCAAGCAGCTATAAATGCCCTCAGCTCAAACACCTTTGACTCCAAATGAGTCATGCATTGTTTTAATACCCTTCAAACACTAGGCTTAAGGAACGTGACCAAAATATGGTGTGTTCCAGGCCATAAGAGATTTGAATACCAAACAAGCTCAACAGGTGGCGCCTAAATTGCTTTAGGGAGATCAGTTTTTGTTGTGTTTATTCAATTTATAAAAATCATGCCCTGGTCGGGATTCGAACGCACGACCTGCCAATCAATTTAGTGAATACACTACCATCGCACCATTGCCTTATACGGAAAGTAGAAATTCTACTAGCCGTAATATTTTTTAGCCCTAAAAGTCTGATAGGTGAAGTGCCCTTCTCATCGCCTAGGCAAGCCAGAAGTTTTAAAAAAAATACCTTGAATTATTTCCAATTCAAGGCTCTCACCTGTAAAATGAGGCTACTTCAATCAAGTTGCTTTGCGTATGATGATTTCATAAACAAATAAAGATACAACCACTGAATGCAGAAAGTCTGAGCCAGTGCCTTGGCTTCGTTAGAGAAGGCATCGGGTGCCAAATGGTCATCTTTTCCGAAAGAACAAATATATTTTTAACAATCCCGATGGGTACAGCTAGCTTTTATTACACGAAGAAAGAATATACCGATATGGCACAGTTAGGGAGGCGGTTTGATGGTATGTGGAGGAATAATCTTTGGCGGCTCAGTGAAACTGTATTTTGAAAGCTTATATTTTAATCTGTAATAGAACGAGCTTTTCCTAATATATTGGAATTTGATGGACAACGACGGTACTTTCTAGCAGGATAATACCGCGATATACACCATATTCACCCGAACCTAATCGATTTGGATGACTTTCAAGAAAAGTCTAAGCACGCTTGTTACGAAATTGTTCTCAACTATTTCTTTGAATTGCTCTTAAAGCCTTCACAAACTAAAAGATGTAAATCTTAATGTGCAAGCAAATTTGTAAACAATAATAATAATAATAATATTAAAAAGCCCATTATGAATCACTCCAAAACAGGGTACATGAAGTTATTTGGCAATCCAAAGCCAGTCCGTTGAAAAAAAAAACAAAAACAATACAAGTGGTACAGAGTGTATTTATACCGTAGTAACAAACCCCTTGAGGTTCAAATTAATTATCTAAAAAAATTCGTTTTACGTCATTTAAATCGCATGAGGTTATACACTAATATCTAGAAATAAAATGGGTACTTCTGGGAAATATATATGAGTTTACTTTTAATATTAATTAGGTCGATATACTATACATATGTATAATGCATATGCGGACTTCGAAGTTTAATCAAAGTACTACAACTAAGAGTAAACATATTTGAATCCAAAATAGACAACAAACCAACATTCTTAAATCCGCAGACCAACAAAGGTTTTAAAGCAAAATATAGGGTCTTTCATTAAGGACTTGACAACTTCTTTTTTAAATAACATGCAAAGTACTTGAGATATCTCAAAATTTATTGGCTATCAAAACATTTCTAGATGGAATTAGACTTTGTTCATATGTCCACCACGGAACGTATGCAGCGGTCGGTAAAATGAACCCAATTTTTGATGACTCGGCCGCACATCTCGACCGATAAAGCCGCTATTTCTAGTTCAATATTGGCTCTGAGAACTCCTCTAACGTCGTCGGCTTGTTGGCATAGACCAATGACTTAATGTAGCCTCAAAAAAAGTCAAGAGGCGTTAAATCACACGATATCGGCGGCTAAAAGGCGGGTCCGTTTCTCGATATGATATGATCACTAAGCTGAGATTTCAATAACTCGATAGTTGCACCCGCTGTGTGACTTTTGGCACTGTCTTGTTGGAACCACATATCACTGGTGTCCAATTCATGTAATTGCTAAAAGAAATGACGTTCCAACATGTCTCTGTAGCGAATACCATTTACCTTAACGTGACGGTCATTTTCATCGACGAAAAAAAGGCCCAATGACGCCACCGCCATGAGAACCGCACCAAACAGTGACTTGAAGTGTTGTTTCATGAAGCACATGAGGGTTCTCATCTGTCCAGTAACGCATATTTGGCTTATTGACGAAGCCGTTTAACCAAAAATACTTTTCATTGCTGAAGATGATTTTGCGATTAAATTCTAATTTTCTTCCATCATGTCCAGAGCCCAATTCGAGAACGTACGTCGCCTCATATGATCAAGTGGCTTTAATTCTTGAGTCAGCTTGATCTCGTAAGGCTGTTGGCCAAGATCCTTATGCAAAAATCGTCATAATGTGGTCTGGGAGAGGCCCAATTCTTGAGAACGCCTTGAAATTGACTGATTTGGCTGGTTTGCGACGGACGCCTCTACGGCAGCAATATTCTCCACACTTCGGGCAAAGCGTAGCCTCACTGGCTCGGCAACATCAAGCAGCGAATATTCTGACTCAAATTTGTTCACTAGACTATGAATTGCTTGTCTACTAGGACGAGAATTAAGGTTGAATGCACTTAAAGTTGCGACCCCCCACTCGGAATTTCGGTAGTAGATTTTAATTATTTGTAAACCTTATTCCTTCGTATACTTCATAATGGTGAAAATGTTGATTTTACTGAATATCTTGACATTGACAGTTCGGTAATCGGTTTAAGGGTGTGTTCACACTGAAAGTTTAAAGTTGTCAAGTCGCTAATGAAAGACCCTTTACAAACACTATTTGAACAGCACTGGCTCGCTACGGAAACAATTTTGAATCGAAAAAGCCAATAGCCTTGCTCATATTATTTTTTGTTATTCAATTAATTCTACCGTCATGGCTTAAGGATATAATAGAAATTGTCCTCCCCGTGTGCTTGCCCCTTATTGGACCCTTATTCCCTTAAGCTGGTTATTTCAACATCAACTTCGAAAACTTCACATCGATATTTTCAGCGTTCCCTTAAGAACCAAATTTACTGATATCAAAAAACAACTGCAAAGTTTCAGTACCTAAGATCAGTGAGTGTTTTCTCCCACTTCCGGGGTTATATAGTCTGTACAAAAGCAGTTGACCCAGGCCTCGTGTAGGGATGTGTTAAGAATATCACTACAGCGCTATCCCGATAACAACGCTTGTCGTAAAAGGCGATTAAAGGGATATTCACATCTAGGCAATTTAAAGCTCCAGGCTAGCAACACATTTGACATCATGAAGCTGTCCCGCTAGTGTGCTGTGCATGCAAATCCGTGGGTGGACACGACTGGCGATCACCCGTGTCGTAAAAGCAAGATGAAACAAGAAATAATAGGAGCATGTACGTGTCGAACTCGTTTAAACTAAAGCACTATAGAAATGTATGCCAATAGAAAACGCACTACCCCGCCAGGCACAACTTATCATGGTACTAATCCTGGGACGGGCAGAAGTGTTCAGGTCACCGCAGTTCGATTTCACGGGGGATAGCAAACTAATGCGCTAAAACTAAGAAGGGCGCGTTGGAATCTTGGAAATATGAGTGGTCGTAGCTACGAGCTTTAAGAGATGATGGTAAGAAGGCGAGTTGACATCTCATTCAAGAAACAAAATGCGGAAACAACGGAAATCGGGTGCGTTTCTTGGCTTTCAAGATGTTCTAATGCTGTGAGGTGTGGAATATTGTCAGTGCATATGCCTCCAAGTTGGATGCGAGAAGAGAATAAGATGCATTTTGGCTAGATTTCGACAGCCTCATCAAGAACATCCCAAAGGAAGAACTTTTGTTTGTTGGCGGAGATTTGAACGGGAAGTCAAACAAAGACTATAAAGACTGCCATGGAGGACTGGGATATGGAACCAGGAGCTCTCCGGGTAAAGATAACAAAAGCATATGCAAGTCAGACGGTCTTATCGGTTTAAATACCATGTTCGTCAAACAAAGCCGGATCCTAGTCACTTACAGCAATGGCTGAAATGAAACCCAGATTGATTACCATTTGGTAGCACGTTCACGGCTACACGCCTCGCGTTAAAGACTGCTAAGTGATCCTAGCAGACCAAATCGCCCAGCAACACAGCCCCCTCCTAAAAGAAATTTGTATGGCGGCGGGGATGAACATAACTATCATTATTTGCAAATATGCAAAATTGTCTCCATCACATCATCAACAAAGTTGAGGTTGCATGGCACAAGATATGTGCAATTCCCTACATTGACCTTGCTTGAATAGAGCCAAATCACTGCTAGGGGCTTCAAAAGGACACTATCAACATGGAAAGGAAACATGGTGGTGGACAGATGAAGCTAAAGCAGTGATAAGTGACAAGAAAGTGGCATTCAAAGTTTGTCAAAGTGCTCCACTAATAATGCAGATGAAAAACCTCGCCTCGAATTGAAATACAGACTTTGCAAGAGGCTCGCAATGAGAGAGTGCGCTCAAATTCAAGCAAAGTGCGTGGACGGCCTGGATCGGGGGTTAGACGAAATTGTTTCTTCTGCTGATGATAGAAACCAGGCTATCCATGAATTCCGACAAACCAGCTTGAACAGTGGCACAACCTTTTTTAAAATAGTCGCTCATAGAGGGAGAAATGCCTAGGAAATCCGTTCGCCAAAGTTCATCAACAACGCTCAAGGGCTGCTTCATGTGGATGACGAAAAAATACTACACAGGTGTATTGTGAAAGACTTCTAAATGAACAGTTTAATGGAATATATTTTCCGAGAACCATTCCTAACAATGAAGAATTTCACGACATTGCTGTCGAAGAAATTAGGACCGCCTTCCAAAGACTCCAGAAACCGAAAAGCATTTGGGCCGGACCAGATACCCTCTGGAAAAAGATGGGAGACATCGGGTGGAAATGGCTCATGATTCTCATCTCCAATAGGATGAGCGGCGATCCAATGCCTAACCAATGGAGGTAAAGTTTTATTCTTCAAGGATTTGCATATGGTGTTGGTTGATTTTGAAAAGTCCTTTGACACACAACTACGAGATCCATTATGAGTGGCGCTAAGAAAATAAAGAGTTCCAGAAACCTACGTACGGATTATCATGGATATGTACGACAGAGTAAAGACACAAGTAAGATACTCCGCTGGGGCCAACCGTCGTTGTTTACCAGAAAGCGTCTTTAGTCCCTTGATATTTTGAACAACCGTTGAATATCTGCTTGAAGGTGAAGTAAAGGACTCTAAGTACATCCGTTATTCTTTGCGAGCACTAAATGCATGACTGGATTTTTTGAAGTGAAATGTGAAAAAATACCGATTCTTTTTGATGTTTTACCGGCGAACCCCACAGACGGTAGGGTTGCAGTTAGTCAGTCAGTCGATAGGCTAGAGACTTTCATTTTTAAAAAAATAAAAAAAAAGTATGTGCACTATGCACGTCCAACAATAATTTTAATAAAATTGATCGTGTAGTTTTGAAAAAACCATCAATTATTTCTGATGATAGAGATGAGCGAGAGAGAGTAAAGAAAGAACTGAAAAATACGCCGGCAAGTTTTTTCGCTGGCGCCTTACGTATAATAAATTAATTTATATATTTTATTTATGTAAGTTCGATTAGGGAAAATTCAAGATAATTTTGACATTAAAGAATTCAATTTTGCAAATACAAAAGAAAAGAAAATCCAGAATCAATGTTAAATAATCACATACCGGTTCTCGTCTTCCCCATTATATTCCTCGTCCTCCTTATAAAACATTCAGTGGCTCCTCAACGATGGCTTTGTACGGTACCCAAAATAAATAGGTTTTAAGTCGACGGAGAACAGAAAAACTTCGTTTATTCGAACAGGATGATCCTGGAAACATGATCAGCAGCCGAACGAAGTGCACGAACTATCTAATAATCCCTCTACTCTCTACCCGTTACAACAACTTTGAGTTTGTTGCCTACTTATTTTGTTTTGTCAAAAGTTTTAAGAACATGTCCTAATCGCCGAGCAACCTTCTTTAGCGAAGTCATCTTTGTAAAAATTTACAATAATATCGATATCTGATGTCTGACCCAAAGCGAATAATTCCAACAATTTGAAAAATCGTGGAGAATCATTTATATATCGGAGCTTTAGTGACGAAAATAATGATCAAACTCTTCAACATACGATTTTCTGAAAAAAAAAGTTTGGGCGTATGAAATTTGAAGTTTTCAGACGTACCTTTATCGATCCAATCCGAAATTTTAAGCCAATGCGGAATTTAAGTTTCACCAACTTCAAGTTCAATATCAGCTTCAACGATTTTTTTCCAAAATAAATTTAAATTTAGAACCACGAGGGAACGTCAAGAACTCCTTCTATATTTCCATGAGATTCCATGACATGACATTCGACTGTTGCAGTTCTTTACATTTATATCTTTTTTTTTTGTAATATTTTTTTATTCATTTTTCCACTTATAATTAGTTAAAAGAACAATTAGATATTATAATTTAAATAAAATAAGCGAATCAATAGAATAAAATATAGGCCATTCTGTAACTCTAAGAGCCAGTGTTAAATGACCGCCACATATCTATACATAGTATACAAAAAGTCTCCAAAATATATCTGTCGCCGATAGTATAGTTAATGCAGTGCGGTCATCCGTGGAGGACAAGCATTAAACCTAATGGTCAATTGTACTTCAGCATAGCTACCCGCTAGCTGCTTACTAGCGATTAGCAGTATAGTCAGTATCGGAGAACCTGCCAGTGGCCTTGGCAAAGGGAAGAATACTATCGAGTATATTAATCACATAACTAATCTTCCTGGATGAAATGTTTACCTAGAGTATTGAGCCTGGTTCTGGCGAAAGCATGACATTCACCGATGAAATGAGATGCTGTTTCATCCGCCTCAAAGCAAAACTCACATAGTTTTGCAGTTCTTTACATTTATATCTATACATAGTATACAAAAAGTCTCCAAAATATATAGTATAGTATATAGATAGTATAGTTAATGCAGTGCGGTCATCCGTGGAGGACAAGCATTAAACCTAATGGTCAATTGTACTTCAGCATAGCTGCCCGCTAGCTGCTTACTAGCGATTAGCAGTAGTCAGTATCGGAGAACCTGCCAGTGGCCTTGGCAAAGGGAAGAATACTATCGAGTATATTAATCACCTAACTAATCTTCCTGGATGAAATGTTTACCTAGTATTGAGCCTGGTTCTGGCGAAAGCATGACATTCACCGATGAAATGAGATGCTGTTTCATCCGCCTCAAAGCTCGAGCTCTCAAAACTCGAGCTCTTTACGTGTATGGTTTTAAGATGCTCATCAAGAGGACTGAAACCAGTGACGAGACCTACCAAGTATCTCCAGTCTTTCCCATTCAATCCAAACAAATACTTAACTCTGCCGATTTCGTTGAGCGTCGATCAACTTTTTTTGAATGTCTGAAAGAGGCAAGGTCCTGCCAGAATTCGGAATGCTGTTGTTGTAGTCCTCGCTAATCTCGAGAAGCAATGAATGGATTTGGATGCGGATCTCCCTAATATGATCTGATTTTTTTCAGGGAAGATTTATGCAGATTAAATTGGTCTAACTACGTATAGGAGCTGAGCAGTAGAGGTCTTAGTGCGATTAAAATCAAATTTTAAGCTGAAATAGTCTTTTGTGTGAAAACACGCTTGTAGCTGCCACCCCTGTGTCAATTTTCTTCTATTTGTTAAAAAAGCAGCTGCGGATGGCTGGAGCTACAGCGCTGTTTCATGGTTCTTCACAACCGATCATCAGACCCCTTATTTCTGTGGTGCTGGTCTGTTTAATTGTCTTGCCATTATTCCCGAAAAACCTCCACGTCGACTCAAACCTAGAACAGCGTCCAGGCAAGCACACTGCGTACTTCGCCATTGAAGCCACAAGTTGCAGCTCACCCTGAAATGGGGTGATTTTGAACTGATTATGCAGCTTGAATACCAAATGGCTTATTCGATTTAAAAACCCTACAAAAGCACCAAACTACTTTCCTATCCTTCTATTCTTTCGAATAGTAAGTAGCACCTAAAATCATGCAATGCAATCCTTCATTGCTAGGTGCTGCTTACTGTTCAACGAAAAATGCCTGCGCTGTGTTCCAACACTATAATAGTATGTACATACATACAAAAACAAAACCCCTTTTAGCGTAGGTGAAAAAATGCATCCCTAATTCATTTAAGCTATAAATCGTGGCTAAACTCAAAAGTTATGAAAACTTTTAAAACAACAGTGGTGACTACGACCCAGGAGGTCCAACCAATCAACTTCCCAGCGTGATATGAATATGATATCAATAATACAAACTAAGAGTAAACGGTTGAAAGATGAATACGTTTGCAATAAACATCCATCTTTGTTCAGTCTTTTTGTTTGAACATAAAAGGCTGAACTGAACTTTTTGTATTTCCGGCGTAATTAACCCTTTTGTATTATCCCAGAGTATGAAACTCGCAGAATTTCAAAACTTTTTTAATGGTTATACAGAAAGACACATCTAAAAACGACAAGAGTTATATTTTTACAGTTCGGAATTTTATACAAGTTGAATTTCAGGACCGCGCCTTAAATGGGGCGTTGGGAGAATATGCCAATATGTTTTATTTGGGGAAATAATAAACAGAGTCATTATTTTAAATCTCTTTTTTATTAAATAATTTATACTAACAAAAAGTTGAAGCAAAGACAATAAACTTCATAAACTATTCATTTATTTTCGTTAGGTAAAAAAAAAATATTTTGCTTTGTGAAAAGTTTGAGAACAGTGTTGGTGCAAACCAACTCCACATTTAGTGCATTTAAACTTTGTATTTTTATGACATTGGCGACATCGAATTTGAGTTGCGTTTCTGAGAATGTAATGCCCTCTTTCATCCAGTCTTATCGAATCAGGTAGTTTTTTCTTGGTAGTCATAGGCAAGTTGGGTCCAATTCGTTTTGGAAGCAAAGGCGAAGCTTTGCCAAGTATCAAATAAGTTTGAACTATGTATCTAGCTTATCCTGCTGGTGAAAGTCGGTACAATTGAAACGCGTTATTAACACACACGTTAATGGGAAACATCATCATTTGAAAATACCATCTCTTCAGCCTTATCCCGATTCTATATTCCCCAACATTTTGGTCAAGTCTATCCACTCCACCCATGAACTTGTTATATTTGAGGTAGCAATGATGTTGATCGACGTCCACTCGTTTGTTGTTGCACCACCTCTTTACTTTGCCATGTGGATGAACACCGCTTTCCGTTGAGGCTATAGTCACAATGCTTTTATCATTGTAGCGTACTAAGGTTGTGTTAGAAACTATGTCCGTGACTTGATGGTGGAAGGAAACCCCTTGCAGTCTTTTTCATTTCCTTTATGTCTCTGAGCGGTGCACCTTCAACTCTATTGGCACGAAGGGTTCCTGTGGCTTCATGACCCATCTTTTTCACTTCATCCAGCAAGCGTAGAGATGTAAAAAAAAATTTCCATAAAAAAGCTGTAGTGATCACCACTTAGGAGTTTCGCAATCAAATTTGTCACGACGGAACCACCTACACCGAGACTTGGAGTTGTATTACCAGTTTTGGCCCCCTGGTAAGGCACAGCGTAGATGAGGTAACCCAACCGAGTGCAAATTGACCAGATTTTATACCCAAAACGAATTGGTTTGCCGTGTATGTGCTGCTTGGTTCCATATTTTCCGAAATAAGGTACCATTGACTCATCAATTGATAAATGTTTGTCTCCGGGAAAAAAACTTTAACCATCTTTCATTCATCATATCCCACAGAGGTCTTACTTTTCCAAACTTGTCGTCGGCTGGAAGGCGGCTGTTATCGCATGGAAATAACGTAAAAGCTCCTCAAATCGATTACGGGTCATGCATGAGGCAACTCCTGCATGGTGACTATCAATGCCCTTATCCCAGTACAATCTGTAACGCGACGCTTTATTGTAACCCGACAAGAGTAAAATGCCTACAAAATTCTTCACTTCTTCTGTCGTTATTCGAAAGTTGATTTGTCCCTTAGCAATAGCATTATTTTCTGTGCTAGAACGCAACAGTTCGTAAACTTTATCGTCGAAAAACTCTAACGGATTATCTTTATCTAAAACAAAGTTGGGTGCAATTGACTCCCTCTCAGGTTTTGAAGTAATATCCTTTTGTTTCCATTTCGTTATGACGACAGCCTTATGTTTGCTTGCAAGCGGTTCATCCAAACGAGGTGTGGTTGATTGTTCTTCGTGTTTATCCTGATGTATGAATGGAATTCCTTCAACGGTTTCCAAGACTCCTTCTGCTGATGGAACCTGACATCGCATCTCAGCTTCCGCCAACAATTGTCGACGAGCAAGGTTGCTTATATCTCCTACATCCTCACTTCCACTGTCTTCATCACTTTCATCGACATTATCAGGAGGTGTGATAAATATGTCTGCAGAAATAATAGCGGTATCGTCTTCTAGGGCTGATATAATTTCATGAACAGTCAGTCTATAAAAAGAAAGGTCGAGAAACACAATAATAAATACATAAAAAAATATCCCGAAATGTATGCCATTGAACAAAACCTCTCGGTGCCTACGGTTCCCAGCGCACCTCAAATGGGGCGCTGAACAAAAACGAAAAAAAATTACACAAAAATATAAAATTTCATTGTTTTTACAGTATTTACTAAAAGCCTACTTCATAAACATACAAAAACAAAACAAAATTAATATTTTAACAAAACCATTATAACAGTTATTACTTACGCTTTCCTTAAACTCATGTTGGCCAAAATACACAAAACTCAACTAACATTTAAAAATAAATGACAGCGTATGGATTTCTCAAAGCCTGCTATATTACGCTAAAAGATGTTTGGCTGAAAATAAAATTATCAAATCTGCTAACACTTGTTAAATGATACGATATTTAAGCCAAAATGCATGTGCACCTTAAATGGGCCGCTGGGCTAATATGGGTTAAAAGCAGCTGTTACAATAATTTAGACCATGCTGGCAATAATTATAAGGCCTGTGCCATCCTAACATTCCACTTAATATATCGAGCCCTAACTGCCATTTTATCGTAAGCGACAAAAAGGAAATTTTCAAGGAAATGTATTTTTTTAATTTTTCCTGAAAATTAAAACCAATTGGTCCCTATTTCAGCATACATTTATATTTTTGTAAATAAAATTGAATGACAATAATTGGCATATATATGCAGTTATTTGTACATTTTGGCATTTACGATATGTTCGCTGTTCAGTGCTCAACAACTTGTGATCAAACTGTGGCGTTTACAGTCAAATTAAAAAGTAATAAAAATGGCGTATGAAAAGGAAGAAACACTTAAATTGATTTTAAATGGAATATATTGGTACAGCTCATAGAGCTTGCGGTAATATGCCCTCTTGGCACATAGGACCATATATCCGAAGGAGTATTTTTCTTTCGAATGAACCGAATATTAGTGCTCCTTTCCTGCTTATTGTCCAGCACTCGGCAGTATAAAGCAGAACTGGCAGTACCAGTGCTTTGTAGAGCTTACACTTGATCTTCCGAGCTAGGAGTTTTGATCCCATTTGTTTTGCCAAATCAAAGTAGCATCGTTTCCCTAAGGTAATTCTCCGTCCGATTTCCACTAAAGTGTCATTCAGGGAGTTGATTTTAGGCAGATGAACTCCTTAACTACCCCCAAGTTATTGCGTGGACAAATGTTTACTTGGTCTTGTCCTCATCAACTTTGAAGCATCTAAAACGGCCCGCTTCAAATTAGCGAAACTTGTGTGTGACTTCTTCTTCTCTTCAATAAATTTGTTTGCTGAACTTGAAAGGGCGAATATGTAAACCATCGTCGAAAATCCAGAACAAAAACCCACTTGGTACATACTTGGCCGATTGGTACCCTCCACCCATTTAGTGAGCCTTTCGTACAAAATAGAGGAACAAATCTTTTTTATTGAGTTTAAAATAGAAATACCCTTTTAGTTCCCAGCGACATTTGCTTCAACTTTCTTAAAAATTGAGAAAATGATTGATTTGTTAAAACTGCCTGGCACACATGCACCATTATCCTTTTAAAGTAATGCACAATATAGTTTTTAAGCTCCACCTGTAGCGGTTTTATAAAATTCAGCTGTGATGCCATCGATGCCTGGTGCCTTGTTTTTTTTTAATTTTTGTAAAGCGTTTTTCGGGTTCAGACTTCAAAGAACAATATAGTAATATAGAGTTCGCTAGCCCCAACCCCAACTCGAGTTCATACAGTCCGTAACAATTGGATAGCCTCACATATTGTTTTTTTTTTAACTAACTGTTTTAAGAGCTCTTTGATGTGTACCCAAGAAAATTTGCATTGGGTGACAAGGTCAGAGCGAGAGTTTCTGAGGTTAAGAGAGCTTTTAACAATTTTTTTAAGTGAACGGGACTTTTTGAGCTAGTTTTGTATGCATTCATTTTAATATGCATTTTTTTTTTTGTAACATTAGAATAGCCTCAACTAACTTTCTTACTCATTGTAAGCGAAAGTTTAGGAGCGCGATCATCGGAAAGCTATCGGGAGTAATAATTGACTTGTTTATTGTGGTTTAGATCTATTTAATAGTTTAAATGGGTAGAAAAAAATCTTTAAATGCAACGGAAATTGCTAAAATAGAGGCTTACCATGAACAAAATTTTTCAAATCGCGCTATAGCTAAAAAACTTAATCGAAGCCCAAAAGTAATTAACAGTTATTTAAAAAATCCATTATCTTATGGGAAAAATTACAAAGGCTGTACTTCTACTGTACTTTCAAGCCGAGAAAAACGAAAAATTATAAGGTTAGCATCCAATTCAACCCATTCTCTAAGTAAGATTAGACACGAAGCTGCGCTAGAAGTGAGCCGGATGACCATAAGCAGAGTAATTAAGAGTGCCGGACACCTGAAGCGCCTTAAACTAAAAAAAAACACCACTTAAACAAGCGCGAAAACAACAGCGGCTTAGTTTTGCAAGATCGCACATGGATTGGAATACTGATGGCAGCAGTCACTCTAACGATTGGCGGAAAGTGATATTTTCTGATGAAAAGAAGTTCAACCTCGATGGGCCCGACGGGTACAACTATTACTACCATGATTTAAGAAAAGAAAAATTGTTTTTGGACCGTCATCACAGCCGCGACGGAGGCGTTATGGTATGGGGCGCCATATCATATTATGGAACGATCGATTTGGTTTTTGTGAGCTGCAGAATGACAGCACTTTATTACAAAACTGTACTGGAAATGGCTCTACCTCAATTCCAGGATATTTTAGGACCGGTGCATATTATTTTCCAGCAGGACAATGCGCCGATTCACACAGCTGGAATAATTAAAACTTGGTTGCAAGGCCAAAATATAGAACAACTTTCCTGGCCACCCTACTCCCCAGATTTGAACATAATCGAAAATGTGTGGGGTTGGTTGACACGAACGGTGTATGAAGGTGGGAAGCAGTACACCAACAAAGAGGAGCTTATTGAAGGTATCAAAGTGGCCTGGGCAAGTATTTCCCTTAATCTATTAAAATCTTTGTATGATTCTTTAAAAGACCGTATTTTTGACGTAATTCAAAATAAGGGAGGTTGTACAAAGTACTAAAATAATTTTGTAAGCTATACAAAATAAATAAAAATACTTTTCTTAAAAAAAAATTATTTGGTTTTCATTTTAACACAAATAAACACAGTGATTCTATTCTAATGTTACAAAAAGAAAATTGCATTTTAATGAATCGAAACGAAATAGTCTCAGAAAATTCCGTTAGCTTTTCGAAACAATTTGAAATTTTTCTTAGTCTGATGAACTCAGTCCTACCTTTCAATCCAATATACAATTTCATATGTACAGAACGAAAAGGTACACAAAACAGTTAATTTACAAATAAATTATGAGTGAGGCTATTCAAATGTTACGGACTGTATATAACGTTGAGAGGATCAGAGAAAACTCTTTTTTTGACTTTCAAATTCATTTTTTTAACCACTATTATATATAAGCTCTCTAGGTCTTGGTCGCTTGGACGAACTGTTGGATACCCTATTCTTATTCTATGCTTCATAAGTGGACGTGACAAAAGTCTAAGTATGGTTGAATTGTTAAGAACGCTTTACATATTTTGTTATATAACATTTAAAGGGTTTAATCGAAAAAAATGAAGCTTTTGTAAAAAAAAAACGCTCCCTACCTCAAACTTTGGTTTTTCAATAATATTGTTTTATTTCATTGTGGGCGTGTCAGTGGGCGGATTTTAAAAATTTTATCTCCCGATCAGTTTTAGGAGCAAAGATCATATATAAAAAATTGCAGCTTTCTAGCTCAAAATTCGATTTTCTCGTTAAAATTGTTTTTTTTTGTGTTTGTGGGCGTGCCTGTGGGCGGATTTCTAAAATTCTTAAATTTGATTATTTCGGGCCCCTAGATAGCATATGGCTAAAATTTCAGGTCACTAGGTCCAGTTTAAAGAATTAATTTCTGCCAACAGACGGACGGATATGGTTAGATCGACATTACTATCGATGCTGATCATATATAGGTGTCTACGGGCAGTATTAAGGTATGTTGCAAACTTCGCGTCAAAATTAATACACCCTCAGAATAGGGTATAAACATGGAGGAATGACTCAAAAAATTAAATCACCCCGAATTTGGACAATTTTGTTGTTGTTATTAATTTTCCATTTTCCATAATTTCAATAGAGAGGGATTTACAGAATTCCAAAAAAGTGGTTTGGGTGCGACCCGCAAGGTCCACACAACTAACTTCCCAGTGACGCTCTATATAGATTTGGAAAAAATCATATATTTATTTCTTAAAGTTCAGGAACAAAGTAATGGTATAGATTGCGGAGCATTTGCAATATATTTTTCAACATTGTTATGCTACAAGAAATTACCAGAAAACCAAATTCCGTATGATGTATCAATTATGAGGAATCATATAGTTACGATGCTACTAAATAAGAAACTCGTCATATATAATACATAATCGCATAATAATCAATGTAATAATGATTTGCTCAATGACAATAAATAGTACAAATTTTTTTTAGTTATTTGTTTACTAACAAAAAACGGCTGGACCGATTTCGCTGGAAACTTAATCAGTTCTAAGTTACGTAATTAAGCTTCAATAAACCATTTCAATATCATCTTTGGTTCTCGAGATAATCGTAGCGAAAGATAATTCCGAACGCACATACGAACATACGCACATACGAGTACGCACATACGTACATACACACACACACACACCGACATCTCTATAAAAAAAAGGTGGATTTGGATTCTGGTGATCTTGAAACGTGGAGATATGTCAAAATTCGCGATTCACAAAAACGGGCCCATTACAACATCTTCCACTGGGAAGTTAATAATAGATTTGCAGAATATTGGAAAACAGAATTTCGGAAACCTATATTTGGCACAAACAGAATTATGTTCATACAGAATTTTTGTTACACTTAAAGAATTTTGGTCATACAGAATTTCGGAATACAGAATAACGATCCGCTCCCACAGTAAATTTCTACAGCCTGTGCAATTTATGAGGCCTTTACATATTTAGTGAATACCCTTAATGCCTTTATGAATTATGTATTTGAAATAAATACATAGTTATACGTGATTTTGGCTTGAGAACTGCAAGGTGTTACCAACGAATTTCGAAATTATCGGACATCACAGAATTACTGACAGGAACATTGTTCAAATTTTGAATTTAATTTCGTCAAATGGAAGTGATTTTGTTATTTGGACGAGATACCCTCTGAATTCTGGTAAAATATGGGAGACCTCGGGTCCAAATAGCTCATGATTCGCATTTCCAAACTGATGAGAGGCGGTCCAATGGCTAACCAGTAGAGAGAGACTGTGACAACTTCACACCATGAAGATCGTTGAGCAGTTATAAGATAGCCGAATGCGGAAAATAATTCGGCTATCTGAGGACCAGTGCGGGTTTGTCGCATGTAAATCAACCACAGATGCAATCCAAAGTATAAGGATCATGATGGAAGAACATTGTGATTCCCTAAAGGATTTGCATTTGGTGTTGGTTGATTTTGAAAAGGCCTTTGATAGACAACCAAGGATCTGTTATGGGTGTTGCTAGGACAACAAGATGTTCCAGGCTACGTACAGATTATCATGAACATATATGACGGAGTAAAGACAAGAGTAATTGGCGTCACCGAGGAGTTGCAATCAAAGTCAGTGTACACCAGGGAAGCGTCTTAAGTCCCTTGAGATTTATTACAGTCCTTGAATATATATACTTTAAGGAAAAGTGACGTGCCCCAAAGTGCATCAGTTATTCTGACGATAGGGCCATCATTAGCTATATATTGGTGGAAGTTTTGTAGGGGAACGGCTATAGTATTAGCCCGAAAAAGCAGAATGATTGTGCTGCCCGTTCTCTGATTCACTCCGACCTTTCCAGACTGAATGTATGAATAGAAGACTGATTGCCAAGTGCGAACAGTTCAAATATCTGGAATCTACGATCAATAGCGAAGCAAGCTGTGATGACGACATAAAGTATCGCGTAAGCGTAGGGTGGATGAAATGGCGGGAAAACGCAGCCATCTTCTGTGATCGAAAAATGACCGCTAAGCTGAAAGGAAGGCTGTTCATCGCAGGTGTGCGCCCGGTGCTCAAATACGGTTCACAAGGTTGGACAGCGTATAAAATGTATGGGGTATATTTTCTGATGCCACTATTTTCTGAGACCAAACCGGCGACTCAAACAGGCGGACCATTTGGGATTCAGTTAAGTGGGAGCGTTATGATCCCATGTATTTTTATCATAGCCTCACCGTCATTAAGGGAGAAGAAGGAAGTGATTATTTCGTTCAACATATGAAGGCTTCGTCACTGACAGCAAGAGTTTGTGCATATCCTGCAAAGGCCTTCAGTTCAGTTTACTTTATTGAGACTTAATTCACAAATTTGGTTTTCATTACAGTGTATTAAATATTCTGCCGACTTTATAGATTATGTCTGGCTTACAACAAATTTTAAATAAAAGAAGAGTAGAGTTTTCTTCATAGTAATATATAGTTACATAATTCAAATGTATTTCTATTATAAATTTCGTATGCTTGCATGTCGGTAGCAAGCTCAACGTTCACATAATGGCTATTAAAGGCCAAACACTTGTGGGTGGCGACGGTGTAGAGGTTAGTGTGTTGCTTGTGACCCGTGCGGTGCAGGTTCCATCCCCATCGGGAACAACAACATACGCCACCCATTCTCATGCCTCTACACCAAAAGGAGGATTTCGGCCTGGTAGTACAATGGACCGTTACCGAGACTGAGTGCTCTGGGATTTGGATTTCCTTTTTTATAAAAAAAAAAAAAAAAAAAAAAAAAAAAAGGCCAAACTTAAAACTAATAATGACTAGCTAGAACCTAAAACTAAAATAACAAAAGATGCATTTGATGCATACGTTTATAAAAGATTTTTTTTTTCAAAGGAGGTTTAAGAGTTTGGTATTGGTATAAATTTAAATTTAATATATTGGAACAAGAAACTTATAATTTATACAAACTTAGATAAATAAAATTAGTATCTAATATCTACTAATTACTTTTTTTCCAAGGTTATGCAAATAATATGTTTAATTTTTTAATTCTAAAGATACAGAAAAGATAATGATTTATCCTCTGAGAACATTTAATGAGGCTTTCTCATAAAAGGTAAAGTCAGAGTAACACTCAACTGAGGTTCTATTAAAGTTCGAATGCAAAAGATCGAATGGCGATTGGTAGTACTGGATATATGAGCTTTTATTTAAATAATTTGCATCCCATAATCCTTTGGCAAGTGGATTTGGATGGTTAGCAGTGGATTCTAGACTGGTTTTTAATAAATATGTCATATAAATCATTAAAGGTTTAACCTTTGTTAAATTATACAGCGTATAGTTAGAAAACCATTTTTTATTTGGTTTCCGATATTTTCCACTGCAAAATCGTAAGATTGTTCTTTCGAACTTTTCTAAAAAGTTGGAAAAAGAGAGAACCAGGTACTAAAACCATATGAGATTATGGGTCTTATAAGAGTTTTATATATGAGTATTTTTGTATTTAGGGATAAATGCTTTAACGAAGGTAGTTTTTTTAAAATAGCAGTGGCCATTTTCGCTTTTTAAATACATTCCGTGCATGCTTATTAAATCTGAATTTATTTTGGTAATGAATACCTAAGCATTTTTTGTTTCTGTTTTCAATTGAACTATCTTATCTTCGATACGCAAGGATAACTACTTGCTTTCTTTAACAGCTTTTCGATGCCCTTTTCCATAGGAGTTTCTGAAAAACGTGAGCCCGCATTTTTCAGTCTTAATGTTCAAGCCCCAAGACTTCAAATACCAGAGTAAACTGGGCAAGGCGTTTTGTATTTTTTCGATTGCATTGTGCGGCCTTATAGCGGCAGCTATCAGTTTTGTGTCATCTGCGTACAAAAGTGCTTCAGGCTCGGATTCTGTGGTACCAAATGGCATATCATGTAGAAATGCATTAAATAATGTTGGTCCAAGTAATGTTCCCTGAGCAACTCCTAAGAGCACTGGGAAAGATTCTGAAAGCTGCGATCCAATGGCAATGACGCGGTTCTTGAATCAAAAAACCTGATTATCATTCTTATTAGGACTCTCTAACGGTTAAACTAATTAACTTAAAGATACCTAAGTCCTTTATGCCAAATAGAGTCGAACGCAGTCTCTATATCAATATCCAGAACAACTGTGCACTTTTTTTGTCTCAGATTGTGAATAACTTTATCATTAAGTACTAAAAGACAATGCTCCGTTGAATTTTGTTTTTTAAAACTCAATTGTGTGTTTGGTATAATATTTGCGTCATTGAGAAAACTATCAAGAGTTTCTGCTATAACCTTTTCGAAAAGTTTTCCTATGTTAGAGAGTAGGGATATTGGTCGAAAATCTTTTATATTTTTGGCATTATTCTCTTTTGCTATAGGCATTATTTTGGACTGTTTCCATGCAGTCGGGAAGTAGCCGTTGTTTATGCATTGATTAAAAAGGCAAGTAGGAGTAAAATCAAGAAATTGGGCATTTTCTTAATACAAAGTTTGAAATTTTGTCAAGACCAAAAGACTTTTTGTTGCCAAAATTGTTTCTAAATATATTGCCTTTTTGATGTGTAGTAAAAGATAAACAAACTTGGTTACATGCTCTGTTTTATTGTGCAAAGGCCTTATGAAAGTCAACCCAGCAGGCACCCGTGCATTTCTTCTTCCAGTTTTTTAACTGCATGTCCTAAAATAAAATGCATGAAAAAAGAAACTCGTCACATATATATTCATTCTTTTTTTCTGTTTTCATTCCATCGATAACTAATTTAAAGTGGTCGAGATTATATTACAGACATTGTGCAACTGACAGCGAGGATGGTTCTTAAAGTGGTCCAAAAACAGCATCGGAACGTTTTTCAAAACCACTACCATCAAAGAAATCCTTTGGCATTTGACAATACTGAGTAATTTATTGCCCGTACTTTGTTTGCGGTAGTAGCATAAACAAAATTAATTTAAAGGATTCTAAGATATACGTCCCACCACTAACGCCGGCCGGCAAACCTATCAAGTAAACCACAAAGCATTTATTCTGTAACAGGAAGCCATTAAGCAGTATGATAAAGTTTTGCAAACAAATGGGATGAAGACTTGACTACATTTTAAGCATACAATGCGTAACAAAGCTTTAATTTGTTAAGCAAATCGGCCCTGACAACCGCACAAAAAGCTTTTACCTATATTAAATATTCATTTCATCTCATATCGAGTGTACTGATAAATGTCCTTAACTCAATTGTCATGTGCCTAATTATACTGGCTTTTTACGAGTATATTACTTCCTGCATCTAAGCATACAGTAACTACATATCGTGTCCAAGAAGTGAAGAAATGAAACGAATGGTATGTTTCTCTGTATTAATTCCAAAATTCCTATGGGACTTATAGATAACTGATGCTCATGTCTTTATACTATAAAATGCCCTCCCTCATCTATTGAAAAATTCATGAAACTCATACATACCTTATGTAGAGTGGACTAAACGACTTCGTGGAATCAGAATACCGTGCTACTCTTTTTTGTGTCCTTTATTTAAGTGAGTTAAACTGACAGCATTATGGATAAACATATTGTAGAGCCTGCATAATGTTGCTCAAGGCTTGTGTGACCTAAACGCCAATATTTACGTTTAGAGACTGCGTAAGGTTTCTGTAATAATGGCCGATGAGAGTTTTCTCTACAGATAAATAAGTTGTTCAGTTGGCAGGATCACAATGATATTTCTTGTATTCGAATCTCCCAGACAGCAGAGAACAGGCAGACTCCTGGAATAACTCCAGCAAGTGCCCCCTCAAAGGACAATTTTTTCGTGGTCGAGGACCCACTGGAGAAAGTGGATTTGCTGGGCGACATTGAGAGCTGTTTCTATCTGCGCACCAAACTTGAGAATTGGGGATCTGAGAATAACGGATTCACCGTATTCAATGATGAAAACCATGCTAATGCAGTTGTCGCCAATGGCCGATATGCACCTGTTCGTGTCGAAGGATGATCTTCTGTGCATCTTAAGAATAAAAATTCGGCGGGGGTGGTAGATGTCCCAAACGTCGTATTGAGACATCTATCCCTGGAGGCTGTAAATATTTTTACCACGCTGTTTAACAGTGCGCTGAATAATACACATTATCCGGCGCATTGGAAGGTAGCTGTGGTACACAAAATCCCGAAAAAGGACGAACACTGTCAATTTCCGGCCGTTTAGTCTGCTTTTGAATATAAGGAAGGTCTTTGAAAAGGTTGTCAATAGAGCCCTGTTGAAGTGGGCCAAGGACAATAACATAATTTCGAACAACCGGTTTGGTTCCAGGGCGGGGCATGACACAATTCATGCCGCGTCGAAATTGGTTTCCGACATTCAGTGGAATAAATGCAAGAACCAATGCACGGGTGCTTGTCTTGTTGATTTTGAGAAGGCTTTCGACACCGTATAGTTAAAGGGACGAAGGTGACCAGACTGGTGACTCACAAATCTTTGCTATATGTAATTTATAATATGCTTATGGGAAAGAAGTTCGTTATCACCTGTGGCAACGTGACGTGGAACAAAGTCTTTGAAATTAAAGAACGGTTTACAGCATTGATCGGTAAATTCTCCGATCCTTTTTAACATTTACACGAGTGATGTGGTGGGTTCACTCAGACATGCGTATGCCGACGATTGGTGGCATACAGATCAGGTCCTAAAATCGAGGTCATTAACATTCTTTTGCAGCGTGATTTCGATCAAATTAAGGGATATTGCGACGATTGCAAGTTGAAAATCAACTTTCAGAAGATGGAAACAATTTTGTTCAGAGCAACATTGGCTGGGGCCTCTAGGGATACCAGAAAGAAGAGAGAAGAAATTGGCTATTATTCGACAAAATGCGCAGCCATTGGCACTCAGAAGCGTAGTTAGACATCTGGGTATCTGGCTCGACCAGTATCTGTATTTCGGTAGACATATAGTTGCTTGTCTTGCTGGGGCCAAGAAGGCTTATGCTCTGATAAGGAGACTGTTTCATAGCAGTCAACTTGATTCCAGGGTGAAGGTCATATGCTACGTGGTTCTTATAAGGCCGATCATCGCTTATTGTTGTCCATTGTGGTTTAATATAGCGCCTAGTTATATGAAAAATATTCGGATTTTGGAGAAACAATGTCTTAGGGCATATAGAATCCAACTATATAAAATACTATCCCATAAAGGTCCTATACGATGGGGCTCAGTCAGTCCACAGAACGTTCTTGAGGATGTGCCCGTCTCCTGCCTATTTACAGCTAATGGCAAAATTTCAGTCTTCTTTGCGCATCCCCTGGTAGTAAATCCTGTACCGGTGTTAAATGGATAGGGTGTAATCGATTACTCTGTTGAGTTCCTCCTAGTTTTGGGCAGTTCCAACTGTACAGCTAGTCTGCGAATGCTGACTAAAAGCCGCACTTCCACAGCTCGCAAAATCCCACCCTCAACTTTTGCCGCCGCTGCGTCTGAACGTCGTTCCCTTTTCTTTGATGCAGCTGACCCAGTATCAACAAGGCGCTGATACGTATAAACGAATGGTATTCTACGATTTGGGTATCGACGTTGGTACTCCAATCTTGCCAAAGAAGCGTTTCCCTTGCAGAACCCGTATACAAATACTATTTCCACGAATTCACATTTTGAATAAATTTTGTGGAGATCAACTTATTAATCGGTTTTGCACTTACAGAGCAAAATGTCGATTGTAGGTTTGGTTAGGTTTAACAGGGGTATGCACTACGCACCAGAAGGGCCCATCGCGATCCCTAGGGAACCGATTGAAACCAAAACTTCAAAAGGAGAAAAACCCAAACCCGTTCCCTAAACAAAACATCCAATCTTCCTGCAGAACTTTACCAGCTTCCTGTGGTCTGTGCCGCTTAGCTACCATAATTCCTTGAAGAAGTATTCTCCTAGTAACCTCCAACGATTCCGTGCTATAAACTCGCACTCACACAGTATGTGCGTTATGTCTTCCTCGGCTTGTAGATCCCCACAGAACCTGCATGTATCCACATCTACTAGTTTAAGCCGCCTAGCATGCTTCCTTAGGAGGCAGTTCCCCCAACTACTGTTCTAAGCTGCTCTTTGCTCAATGTGAGAATTTCCTTAGATCTTTCCTTGTCCAAATGCGGCCAAAGCGCTTTACCCACCCTATGCCCCTCTAAATTTTTCCGTCTATGGTCAGACATTTTTTTTGTCGATGTAAATCAGTTGAATAAAAGTTACGGTACATTTGCAAAGCTGTGATTATTCGTTTTTGAGCTTTTTTCCTATTCGACAATTAACTGTTAACTGCAATGCTACGTTAGTTTATTATTCTCACTTAATTTTATTTGACCATTTTTGACTGAAAAAATTGGCCTTTTCTACAACTTCTGTTGATAAAATCGTATATTGTAATTGTATATAAAATCGTACGTAAAAAAGTTGCTTAACATTACTTTTAGGAAATTTTTCAAAGATAACAAATTCATAAAAAAATAAATTATTGAGTACAAATTTTGAAAAAAATGCATTTTAAGTAAAAAAATTAAACAACAAATGTTCATAATTTGAAGCTTAAGTAGCCATAACTTTTTTGGATCTGCACAGATGTACTTAAGATTTGTATGCGCTACTAAATTATCTTTCCAAAATGTACAAAATACTTATTGTACCTATAATAGTTTAGAAGTTATTGCGTTTAAAGTGGTAACACCTCCAATATATATTATATATATATACATATTATATATATAAAGCTATAACTTAAATGGGGTGAGAATATACCTCCCCCCCCCCCTTAAAGGATTATACTGCTTAACTGGGATACTCTGCATTAAAACCGAATACTTCAAATATTTCAAACCGAAAGATATGGTGTGTGCCTTCCTTAAAGAAAAGGATGAGGAAAACATTATGTCTAAGTCCTACTGTATACTTTTTCCTCCACATTAATATTCATTATACCCTATTCTAAGGGCATATTAATTTTGACGCATAGTATGTAACATACATTAATATTGCCCGTAGACCCCTAAAAGTTACTATATTTATGATCAGCATCGATAGTAATGTCGATCTAGCCATGTCCGTCCGTCCTTCGGCAAAAATTAGGCCTTTAAACTGGGCCTAGAGACCTGAAATTTTAACCATATACTCTCTAGGGTCCCGAAATAATCAAGTTTACGAATTTTTTAAATCCGCCCACAAACACGCCCACAAACTCAAAAAAACAAAATTTTGGAAAAAAACGAGTTTTGAGCTAGAAAGCTGAAATTTTTTATACATAATCTATGACTCCTAAAACTGCTCGCGAGAAAAAAATTTCAAAATCCGCCCACTGGCACGCCCACAATTAAATAATTTTTTTTTCGAACAACCAAAATTTGAGCTAGGGAGCTGAAATTTATAATATATACTCTCTAGGTGCCTTTCAAGCCCATGTGTAAATATTTTCAAAATCCGCCTACTGACACGCCCACAATTAAAAAAAAACCTTTTTTTGATCCAAAGTTTGAGCTAGGGTCAGGGAGCTGCAATTTATAATATATACTCTCTAGGGGGCCCTTTATGCTCATGTGTAAATATTTTCAAAATTCGCCTACTGCGCTCACAATTTAAAAAAAAAACTTTTTTTGAAAATCCAAAGTTTGAGCTAGGGAGCTGCAATTTATAAAACATACTCTCTAGGGGGCCCTTAATGCTCGTATATAAATATTCTCAAAATCTGCCTACTGACACGCCCACAATTAAAAAAAAAACCTTTTTTTGAAAATCCGAAATTTGAGCTAGGGAGCTGAAATTTATAATATATACTCTCTATGCGCCTTTCAAGCAAATGTGTAAATATTTTCAAAATCCGCCTACTGACACGCCCACAATTAAAAAAAACCTTTTTTGAAAATCCGAAGTTTGAGCTAGGGAGCTGCAATTTATAATATATACTCTCTAGGGGGCCCTTTATGCTCATGTGTAAATATTTTCAAAATCCGCCTACTGACACGCTCACAATTTAAAAAAAAAAAACTTTTTTTGAAAATCCGAAGTTTGAGCTAGGGAGCTGCAATTTATAATATATACTCTCTAGGGGGCCCTTTATGCTCATGTGTAAATATTTTCAAAATCCGCCTACTGACACGCTCACAATTTAAAAAAAAAATTTTTTTTTTGAAAATCCAAAGTTTGAGCTAGGGAGCTGCAATTTATAAAACATACTCTCTAGGGGACCCTTTATGCTCATGTGTAAATATTCTCAAAATCCGCCTACTGACACGCCCACAATTAAATAAAACAATTTTATTGAAAAACCAAAGTTTTAGCTAGTGAGAGTTTTTTTTACAAAGCTTCGTTTTTTTTTGATAAAATCCTTTAAATGTTATATAACAAAATTATGTAGAGCCGTCTTAACAATACAACTATACTTATACTTTTGTCACGCCCACTTATGTGGGATAGGAATAAGAATAGGGTATCCAACAGTTCGGCCAAGCGGACTGTAGCCTGTCCCTATGTTTTTTATTGTATTTCTTGTATTTTATAATAAAGAAGAAAAGAGCAAACTCTGAAACGTCGGGATAAAGAATGAACTAATCTGTTTCATCCATCAATCAAATGACCAAAAACCACGGCGGGAAAATCATATCCTTCAAATAAACATAATACAATATGTTTCAAGTGCGGAAAAGCCGTTTGTAGTGTGCACGAAATTGAGGTGCGCCACTCATGTATAAACAATTTGCTTTGAGCATTTTTTTGTTTTATTCTCACATAATCTTATGATTCTGAAAACTACAAATAATGTAATTTCTGTTTTAAGATTTTGTTCTTTATGACATGTCTGTTTGCTTTTGGAGAGACTACATATAGATTAAGGCTGTCAAGTAGTACAATTTCTTATAACTTATAACATTAGACAATAAATTAATTAATATTTTTCAAGTTTAAATAAATTGTTTTTCTCTGAAAAGTTTTAAAACCATGATGTTTCCATGTTTCGTAGTCGTATCGAAGAAGATAAGTAATGGATGTTTGTCAGACGTTCGCAAGAGGTGGTGCAGTGGAAAAAACTTTTAGGTGTTACTTGCACCCGGCGGGATCTGAACGTGAGACCTTAAGGCTAGTCTAACCCCTGCATCATTACGCCCACTAGGGTTAATACCCCGATTGTGTCAAACCTCACTGGAGATATCACAAGTCACAAAAAAATCAAAAGGCGAGGTTTTTTTTTTTTAATAAACACGCAATAAAAGGGTTGCGCCCTTATAATGTATTAGCTACACAGCGCGGGCGTTGAGGAAATTAGGGTGAGAAGAAAAGGAGAGATGCCGATGCACGTTGGTTTTGAATGTTTGTAGGTTATAATGTGAAGGAAAAACAATGCGCGGAAGAGTGTTCCACATTCGTGTTGTACGGCTGAGGAAAGATTCCTTGAACTTCACTGTATGTCCGAACACAGGCTTGAGGGTGAACTGATGAGCATTACTTGCATGACTTGTATTGAAATGTTCAAGGGGAGGAATGCAACTGGCTATTTCGTTTGAGCACTTATGGTGGAGGTGAGCTTTTTTTTGTGAGATTTTCGTATTCTCCCGCACCCCCACAGCTTGTTATATAACACAATCGAAATTGTGTTATCCCTGTAAGGAGATCACTGACCCTCACAACTTGCAAGAATTGCCGTTTATTGTTTTGTAATTTGTGTGTCACATGTTAACAAAATGAAGTTCACACATTCTCGCATTACAAAATTGACTTTCTTGGCCGATTGACAGACATTCCAAGGAAAGACATGAAAATTATTTAGGAATATTCTTCCTCCGTGTGGTGAATTTTTTGTGAGTTTTCTTGTAAGGAAGTCTGGACAATACGGAAAACGTAATCGAATCACAACAAACATCACAAGAAATGAGCCTCACAATCGTTGTGACTTGTGACTATAGTGCGCGAGGCACGCATCGAACATCTTACACTTGTATACATTCCGCGGGAAAAACGGCGACTCTGACCATTTTCTTCTTGCGGCCTAATTAAGAGCTCGATTGTGCAACAAAAAGAAGGTGCAAAGAGCCCAGAAAAAGAAATTCAACGTTAGACGTCTGAGCACGACTGGATTAGTCAGAGTCTACAGAGAATGGGTGAGCGAGAGATTTTCGGCGCCGTGACATAAGGCCATATTTTGCCGTATATTAATAAACTAAATAGCAAACTTAAAAAAAGTATCGGTGAATTAAAAAAAAAGCAATAAATAAATATCTTCGTAACTTAACGGCTTATAAAGTCACTCGCTTTGGAAGACTGGTAAACATTTAGAGAGACCTCAGGCGCGAGATCCTCCGTTAAAAACACTCCTGATGTGAAATGGATCGGCGACCCAAAAAAAAGGCAAATTCTTTTTGGAGCACTTGACAAACGTTTTCTAACCTTTTCCACCTAGCGTGGTTAATGAACGCCTTGAATTCTCTGATAGAATAATTGAAGACATAATCCCTTATGTCTCGCTAAAAGAGATAAGCAAACATATTCACAGCCTATCCAAAAGAAAATCTCCAGGTTATGATCTAATAACTGCCAAAATCCTGAAGGAACTAGCCTTCAGAGCATTATTAAAACTCAAGCTGATAATTAATGCTTGTTTTTAACAAAGATATGTTCCATATCACCGGAAGATAGCAGAAATTATGGTTATACCTTAACAAGGTAAGACCCTATCAGAAGTCGCCTCATAGAGGTAAATCTCAATTTTGCCTGTACGTATTATCAAAACTTTTCGAAAAACTACTCCTTAGAAGACTAGATGGAATCATAGAGCAAAGAAGGCTTATTCCCACCCATCAATTTAAGTTTAGAAATAAACATTCCACAATAGACCAAGTGCAACGTATAACTAATGTTATAGAAAAAGCACTAGAAGAAAAACAAGTTAATTCTTCAATATTCCTAGATATACCGAGACAGTACTTTGAGATACTTAAATCTTATATAGCAAATAGATTCTTTAGAGTTCGCTATGGCACAGCGTATTCTCAACTCAAACAGGCGTTCCACAGGGAAGTGTTTTAGGACCCACACTGTATTTATTATACACTAGTGGTATACTGCAGACGAATGATACGATGATAGCCACATTCGCAGATGACACTGCCCTTTTATCAACTGATAGATGCGTGACTAGGGCAACAGAAAAACTTCAAAATGTAGTTAACGAGATATGTGAACGAGATGTGGACGCAACGATAGCGAATTAAACTTAACGAGTCAAAGTCCACCCATATAAACTCTACAAATAAAAAAATAACGAATGTTCCTGTGGTTATTAATAATAAAGTACCTAGTTCCTTATTCTAATTTAGCTAAATATCTGGGTATGAATCTGTATGCTAAACTGACACATGCACCTATGACGTTTATTAGTGAAACAGCTGTAAGTTGCGTTAAGATATTTGTATTGAAAATCGTGAAATTCAAAAATAATTATTTCCGACAGTTGAAATATTCTAAAACCATAAAAACCAGTTTCACATTGACAGATTTACTAAATTTTGAAAAAAGAAAATAATAAAATCACGAACAAAATATTCGGCGGGATGTGTCAGTGGTCGGCGGGATGTTAAACTTTGACATTTCCCCTGAAAAATTCATCGCAACATTCATCAGAAACGAAGAAAATGGGTTTTGGAAGCATTGTTTATCCCCGCTAAAGTTGGCGTATATAAAGGGTGATTTTTTAAGAGCTTGAGAACTTTTTTTAAAAAAAAAACGCATAAAATTTGCAAAATCTCATCAATTCTATATTTGAAACGTTAGATTGGTCCATGACATTTACTTTTTGAAGATAATTTCATTTAAATGTTGACCGCGGCTGCGTCTTAGGTGGTCCATTCGGAAAGTCCAATTTTGGGTAACTTTTTCGAGCATTTCGGCCGGAATAGCCCGAATTTCTTCGGAAATGTTGTCTTCCAAAGCTGGAATAGTTGCTGGCTTATTTGTGTAGACTTTAGACTTGACGTAGCCCCACAAAAAATAGTCTAAAGGCGTCAAATCGCATGATCTTGGTGGCCAACTTACCGGTCCATTCCTTGAGATGAATTGTTCTCCGAAGTTTTCCCTCAAAATGGCCATAGAATCGCGAGCTGTGTGGCATGTAGCGCCATCTTGTTGAAACCACATGTCAACCAAGTTCAGTTCTTCCATTTTTGGCAACAAAAAGTTTGTTAGCATTGAACGATAGCGATCGCCATTCACCGTAACGTTGCGTCCAACAGCATCTTTGAAAAAATACGGTCCAATGATTCCACCAGCGTACAAACCACACCAAACAGTGCATTTTTTGGGATGCATGGGCAGTTCTTGAACGGCTTCTGGTTGCTCTTCACTCCAAATGCGGCAATTGTGCTTATTTACGTAGCCATTCAACCAGAAATGAGCCTCATCGCTGAACAAAATTTGTCGATAAAAAAGCGGATTTTCTGCCAACTTTTCTAGGGCCCATTCACTGAAAATTCGAC
Organism: Portevinia maculata; assembly: GCA_949715645.1. Lineage (NCBI taxonomy): Eukaryota > Metazoa > Arthropoda > Insecta > Diptera > Syrphidae > Portevinia > Portevinia maculata. The sequence goes on from OX454526.1 coordinate 89,705,385, forward strand.
GTTGTGGCAGATCGTTCGGCTTCAGTTCTTGCACGAGCTGTATTTTATACGGTTTTACACCAAGATCTTTGCGTAAAATCTTCCATGTGGTCGAATAACACAAACCCAATTGCTGCGAACGGCGACGAATCGACATTTCACGGTCTTCAGCAACACTCTCAGAAACAGACGCAATATTCTCTTCTGTACGCACTGTACGCATTCGTGTGGTTGGTTTAATGTCCAATAAAGTAAACTGAGTGCGAAACTTGGTCACAATCGCATTAATTGTTTGCTCACTTGGTCGATTATGTAGACCATAAATCGGACGTAAAGCGCGAAACACATTTCGAACCGAACACTGATTTTGGTAATAAAATTCTATGATTTGCAAGCGTTGCTCGTTAGTAAGTCTATTCATGATGAAATGTCAAAGCATACTGAGCATCTTTCTCTTTGACACCATGTCTGAAATCCCGCGTGATCTGTCAAATACTAATGCATGAAAATCCTAACCTTAAAAAAATCACCCTTTAGGATAAGTTGTTGTTGTATTTTACATGCAAATTTCAAATTATCCCTATATCCGCGTGCACAGAACCACGGCTATAATCAGATACTGAAATCCACAAAATTTATGCTTTCAAGACCTAACTTAACATCATTTTCTCATTCTTCTGATACATTTTGCATGAAACTACGATAGTGCCGCTTGTGTGGACACACGGTTACCACTGCAAACAATTTTAATTTGGGACATCTACTTCGCGACACAGTGTCGATAATTTTTTGATACACAGATATATATATATGGCGCATATAATAAAAGGTATAAAAAATCAAAGCATATACATACGTATTATGCGTTGTAGTCACAAACACTCTAAAATCACTAATATTGATATACGAGCGACTACTTCTTGTTCCCAAACCTGAAGAAATGGCTTGGTGGAAAAAGATTTGACTCCAATGATGAAGTCATCTCGCAAATAAAGGCCTATTTTGAGGACCTCGACAAATCATTTTTTTTGGAAGGGATAAAAAAATTGGAGAAGCGTTGGACAAAGTTTATAGAGCTCAAGGGAGACTACGTTGAAAAGTAAAATTATTTTTTTATCAAAAAATCTGTGTTTTATTCCAAAAGTCACGGACTTATTGACCCGCCCTCGTATATTCACATTCGAGAAATGTCGTTTTCTGTATCGTACATATCTTACGTGTTCGACATTTTAAATAGGGCGCCAACAATACTGCGATGACAGCGCCGCGGCGTAAGATTTTCCCCGAACTGCTTAAGCTGTGACAGTATACATCTGTCATTCAGACCATTCAGTCTTATGAAGCAGTTTCAACTTACCTCGAACTTCATCACAAAGGGTCTACATAGACCTAAGTGTGACGGGAGCAGGACTCTCTGGCCCCGTCAACCCAGCAACCTAACCTACCTCGAACTTCAACCGGCCGTTATAGATCGAGAGACTTCACAAAAGGCTTCTCAGCTTTTGACCGCGATTTTGACAATCGAATTTCAAATCTCCAAATCTCTCAAATGGAATCGATCAATTCTATCGTCTTGCCTCTGAGTCGGGAATTGCAGACGAAAAATCAAGATCTAGGAGAAGCCACAAAGCTAGCTGATGATGCTACGAATGATATCAAAGAAAAGCGGGAAAACGTTGATTTAAGTTTTCGTATCATTTACAACAATGTTGCTGAAATCTGTTCCGAATACGAAATTAATATAAAATTGCCTCGTCGTTGCAGTCAACAGAAAAACCTTTGCAACGTTGAAACACAAAATGTCGAAGATTATTAAGGAATTGCCTTCTACATTCCATTCCTTGATACTTACATTTTTCATCTCCAAAGTCGGTTCGAAAAACACAAATCGATCTTCCACAGTTTCGAACAACTATTTCCTTCCAAGCAGGAATTTGATGAGGAAAAATGCGCAGATCTTTACAAGTTTTATGACAAAATATTGGACTGTTCAGAAAGGTGGAGGCAACGGATCTCCGATCAAGATATTCAAAATGCACTCGATGCACTATCAGCGAGTAACTTCAGATCGGAATTTTTACTTCCAGAATCAGTTTCTATAACCCATCGAATACTTAACTTTCAATGGTTACGTTATTTTTTAGGTTATCAATGAAAAATGTTTCAAAAACGTGAACACGATCTTACGAGTATTAACAGTGTTACCCGTAACACCAGCAACTCCAGAACGATCATTTTCGACCCTAAGAAGAATAAAAAACTATCTTAGAAGTACAATGGGACGGGAGCGCCTGAATGGACTCGCTTCTTTGAGTATCCATCCTGAAATTGGACAAACGGAAGACGAAATTCTGCAAGAATTCTTCAAAAAATCGCGGAATTTTAAAAATGATTTAGATTTTCTCTAGATTTCGCACTATTGCTAATATGTTGTAGTAACATGAATTGAATAATAATATTATGCATGACAAAATACGAGAAATCATTTATTTGCACATTACAACCTTTTTTGGATTTTCGAATCGTAAAATAGAATATGCAAATTTTCGACGACAGAATACAAGCATTTCAGATTCAGGTCGGTTCGGTCCTCCCTGGGGGGGGGGGGGGGGGGTTAGGGACCCGATGACATGACCCCCCCCCCCCCCCAACCCCCCCGTAGATCCGCCACTGAATATTCGTATATAAATAATATAAATATAGCAGAACTAAACCTCACGAATATATTTTGAAAATATATGAGAACCCGTATTTAAATTAGAATACCTTCTCAAACGGAACTGAACGTTGAAACTAAAATTATTTGCCGATCCTTTTAGATATGATTAGGATGTGTTTTTAATGTGGTTAGAAACCCACCCTGGGTTATCGGCAAACAAAATTTCAAGTCGAGACTCATCATCTTTTCATTGACTTTTTAAAGTCGCATATGATAGCATTCATCGTCAGTAGCTCTACATGGCGATGGTCGAATATGGGAACCCGTTAAAACTGATCCAGCTATGTCGCGTGACACTTGAAAACACGCAGTGTATTGTGCAGTTTGGAAGCAGCTCTTCCGAATTATTTCAAACTTGGCTCGGATTTCGGCAAGGAGATGCGCTTTCATGTGACTTCTTCAATCTTGTTCTAGAGAAAGTAGTGCGTAGGGCAGGTGTCAACACAGAAGGCACTATTTTCAATAGATCTGTCCAACTACTGGGGTACGAACGATATCGACATAATCGGCTGTTTGTTCTATCAGTCAACTCAAATTTAAGAAATAATAGCAAATGTTTTTCGAAGTATGTCAATTATAAAAAACAATCAATTAGTATTCCAACAATTATGCATGACGAAACTTCTTCAGACAAATTAACAATTTGCAATATGTTTGCTAAGCACTTCCAACCGGTCTAAACTTCCTTCAAATCTTCTTTTTTAGCAATAGTTCACTGTCAAATAATTCATTAGATCTTGGCAGATTCGAATTTTCCTCTTCTGAAGTGGAATTAGCATTTTCCTTTTTAAAGATAAATACTTATCCTGGTGTTGATTGAATTCCGTTATTATTAGTTATTCTTCGCAACTGTTCTTACTCGTTTACTTTACCTCTCTGTTTAGTATTTAATCAATGCATTAAAAATAGGGACTTTCTCAAGGTATGGACAAATTCTTGAATAACACCTATCTTTAAATCTGGTTCCAGACATGATATCTTAAACTATCGCCCAATCTCCAAAATTCCAACAATACACAAGCTCTTCGACAAATTTGTGTCTAATACACCTATCCTCAAGAACAACATATCTCCCTTATAACATGGTTTTGTGGCTGGTAGATCAACTTAAACTAATCTCTCAATTTGCTATAATTGCTTTTTAAACGGTTTGTAGAGGGGGTTTTCTGTATGATGTCAGATATACTGACTTTTCCAATGCCTTTGATCGTGTAAATCACGCCATCTTACTGCAGGAACTAGTTAGATTTAGATTGCATTCCAATCTGTTGAAGTGGGTTTGCCCATATTCAGTTCGTAGGTATAAACAACTTTCAGTCAACGCCGATTGAAGTTACTCCCAAGGTAGTTGTCATGGCCCCTTACTCTTTCTGTTATTTATTAATAATATTCCTGAAATGTTTCTGAATTCTGAGTGTTTGATAATTTTTTTTTTTTTTTTTTTATATAATTTGCTTACGCTAAAGGGATTTTTTTTCTGTTCTTACAGTACCCTCACAATGCTAAGAACACAGCGTAAGCATTTTTGTTTTAACAGCAAGCAGCACCTGGCAATATCGTATTTCATTGCATGCTTTTCGGTGCTACTTGCTATTAGAAAGAATAGAGAGATAGGAAAGAAGTGTTTGGGTGCAGTTGTAGGGTTTTTCTCCACGGGTGGTGTTTAAGTTACTTAGGGAGATTACGATTTCATGTATTCGATATAAAGTAATGGACTTGGCCGGGATTCGAACGGACGACCTTCCATTCCGTAAGCGAATACACTACTACTGCACCATTGCCACCCGCAAATGGCCGATGGTTTCAAGATCTTTCGTCAAATAATATCGTTGTTAAATTGTAGACTTTTACAAGATGATCTTGACAGACTTTCGAATTGGTGCCATAACATTGACCCGCACTTTAGTGTATCGTATTGTCAAGGTCTTAATTTTTGTTGAAATCTGTCCTCAATTCCTTTCTCGTATATAATTTGTTATGTTCCGTTATACGACCAAAAAAGGATCTTGGGGTTATGTTTGATCAACAATTTAATTTAACTGAGCATATTTAGTTTCTAGCTACTAAGGCCAACTCAATCAATTCAAAGGAATTTCAGAATCCTTATAGTTTCAAATGCCTGCTTATTGCATTTGTTAGATTACTGCAGCACTTTAAGTGAGGTCAGGTAGGCGGGCTGGATTAGTGTCACACTCAGGTCATAACTGACTAATTGTGATGCCCATCATGGGAGTAGGGTTGTCCCTTACTAATTTTTTTTTAACTCTGTCTACAAAAGCTGAAATTAATTACTCAGTATTTTGTTCGATACAAACCATCCTGTGGATTTGGTGAAGTCTATTATCTTGTTTATCGGCGTGTTGGAGAGCTCGTCTAGGTTATGGAAGAAATGTCTCCCCAGGAATCTGTACCTGATGTGTTGGAGACGCGGGCAGTGATATAGGAAGTGGGTTGTATTTTCCAGAGCCTCCTCGTCGCCACAGCCTCTACAGAGTTCTTCTTCCGTCAAGCGCAATTTCTTCATTTGGTACTGCAGAGTATTGCGCCCCGTTAATATACCTACGAGGGTGGATAGTGATTTTCTATCCTTTTTCATGAGACTCTCGGTTCTGGCTCCATCGAAGGTTGGCCATAGCATTCTTGTGGTGTGGCAAGTATCTAGTGCCGCCCATCTAAGGTTCGCCTCTCTTATTGCCTTTCTCCCTGCTTCAAGCCTGAGTGTGCAATGCAGGAAGAGTACAGAGGAATCAGCTTGTTCTGATACAGCTGCCGAGCCTTGTCTTGCTAATTCATTCGCTTTCCCGTTGCCTAGAATGCCTTCATGTGCTGGAACCCAGCCTTGAGTTCTTCACGACAGCATTTCGAAAGCTTATATTTTATTACTGCTGCAGTTAAGGCTTTTATTGCTGCCTGACTGTCGATAAAGATGGTAATACCATCGGGTGGTATTACCCTTACCACAGACTCACGGGCTGCTGTTGTCACTTCCAGGAACTCTGCTTGGAAGACGCTGCTGTGGTCGGGAAGGCGTACCGATTTTGATATGCCCAGTGGTGCGGAAAAGACGCCCGACCCCACCCCCGTTTCCATTTTTGAACCGTCCGTAGATACGGTTATGGCTTGCGTGCTGGGGACGAGTCCGTTTCTCCATTCTTCGATGCTGAGATAGGCACTCGAGAAAGGTCTTGTAAAATCTAAGTATGGCATGCTGTAGTCCGTAGTTGGTACATGGCCAAAGTATTTCTGCATGATCGTCGAATGACCTATTTCGTTTAGTTTCTAGTTCACTGTTTGGCAAATTCTCATGGCACTAATGGCGGCTGTTTATTGAACAAAGATGTCTAGCGGGAGCAGGTTGAGGATAGCCTCCAGTCCTGCGGTTGGAGTTGCCCTCATCGCACTGGTTGTGCCGATGCACGGTAGTCTCTGAACTTCCGTAAGAGCCTTTAGGTAGGTGGCTTTATTTGTTGCCTTCCACTATACGAGACTGCCATAGGTCAGTACAGGTCTTACTATTGCCGTGTACATACAGAGTTTAATTTTGGGAGATGGCACCGAGGTTTTTCCAAAATTTTGCTGCAGGAGTAAAAGGCTATTGTGGCTTTTTTGATTCTCTCATTGGTATTCATTTTCCAACTGCAGCATTTACAATCGATAGGATCCAAAAGTGTTTGACTAGAGTTGCGTAAGGCGGCTTCGCTGAAATATATGATACTAGGTGTAAGCTACTTGAAATTTTACCTCTATCTACTCGGAGGAAATGCTTATCCATAATGTTTGTGAGGGATTAAATTATCTGCCAAACCATTGCCCTTTTGTGTTATAAAAGGGGACAAGAGGGCACTTAGATATCGTCATGTATTTAATGTACCCTTTCAAGGGCTAACTATTGTTATAATGAACACATATCTTGATGTCTACGAGAAGATAATAATTATTGTGGTTTATTCGAATTTCATCTTAGTAGGTATTCGTTTAAAAACTGTTTAATATTAGCATTAAGTAACTCTGGTGGAAGCTGAGAGGTACTGATTTTTGTACAGTGTGGCGCACCAAATGTGCTACAATACAAAATTCGAATAACTTTTTTCTTAATCATTGTATTTATTTTTTTTTATTGAATAGAAAATTCAATTTGATTTTATATAACTAATTGTTTTTGAAGATGATAGACAGTATGACCTCCATGTACATCCACGCATATGCGACACCTGTTCTTCAAATTATTCATTGCGGCCTGAAGGGTTGAAGTCGGGATCGCCTCAATTATTGTTTTAATGGACTGCTTCAACTCAGTCAAATTCCTTGGTTTCGTTTTTAGCACCTCTTGCTTGTCATAATCCCATACAAAAAAGTCAGATCGGGTGACCTTGCGGGCCAGCGGAAAGTGCAGTTTCTGAATAATAATTTGTTTGGGAATTTTCGTTGGAGCTGGGCCATAGCCGGTATGGCCATGTGTTCAGTTGCTCCATCTTTATGGAACCAAATGCTATTGAAACGGATACTTCTTCGGTGCAGTTCTGGGTAATCAACATCTTTAAATAATGATCCCCATTGACAGTTATTGTTACACCGTTTTCTTCAAAGAAGTATGACCCCACAATATACCTTGATGAAACTGCGCACCACACAGTGCAGTACCGTCTCATGGAGTATTTCTGGATTAGATTCACTCCATATACGTCAATTTAGCTTATTTACATCGCCGTTTGGATCTAAATGGGCCTCATCAGATATAAACAAGAAATTTATCAAGCTGTTGTCTTATTCGGCCATTTTTTGGCAAAATTCCAGGCGAATAGGCAAATCCAGAGGGTTTAACTTTCTTGCAATTTGGACTTTGTACGGAAACAAGTTTAAGTCATCATGAATTATCCGTTGTAATGACCGCCTGCTAACTCCAATTTGCACCGATAAGTTTCGAGTCAAAACGCTTGGATTTGCCTGAATTGACGATGCTACAACCGCGATTGCGTCTTGAACTCGTACATAGGGATCTAGATGGTACAGCCTTCGTGCGATGCTTCCAAATTCGGCGAAACAGGTTTACCAGCCTCAGTCCATCTACACGGGGGAGTGCCGCCAAACTCCCGCCTAAATTCCCTTTGGATGGAAATGAAGGATTGCAAAGCATGTTACCGCTGCACTATCCAAATCCTCTATTCGTTATCCCAAGCATTCATTTTTATAAATCTAAATAGTAACCTGCCAAATTAAAAAAAAAATAAGCCCAAAGCGATTCGTGCGCCACCCTGTATTATGTAACCTTAACAAAACACTGAATGTTTACTCATTTGATGAAAATAAATAAATAAAATAAAAAAAATAGATGATCTGGTACTTTTTTCTTTAATGTTAAACCTAAATAGCGAACTTATAACATATAATAAATTGCAAAATAGTGCCGGTTGACATATTTAATTCCAAATCATTAAATAAACTAGTCGATGTATGAAGCAGATTCAAATATCTCCCCCATTTAATATTTAATGTTAATGTTAACATGTATTCTGTACAAAATTCTTAATAGGTAATATTTTTTATGTAAATATTTCAAAAAAAAAAACAAAATTACTACGAGTTGATACTTCAATTAATTGCATGCAAAACAGCTATGAACGCATACATGAAAGAGTAGGTATGTAATCTAATTATTCAAACATGTCAAGTTAAAAGGAAAATTAAATAGAAAAGGGAAAAAACTCACCCCAATGCGGCCCAACAGTAAAGCATCCATTTCACCACCATTTTGCGCTACGGTCGGAACTGTTGTGACTATGGAAATAGTTGGTTCTGCTTGAATGCTCAAATCCACAGACATTTTGTATTTATTTATTGAGTTTTTTTTTTTAAAAAAGTTTCACTTTGTAATTTTCAATTAATTTTAACTTTGTTTATTAAGTTTGCGTGTATGTGGAGTTTTATCTAAGTTTAATAAAGTCGACTAAATACGTAAATGATGTGCAGTCGGATATGTGTTTAACAAGTTAAAGCTTTTTATTGACAATATTTTTTACAGTGAGGCAGACATTTACAATTGTTGAATTCTCTTTTGTGAGTCGTTGGTTGAGATAAGTGTTATCAGCGTTTCTTCCGTCTGTTAATTAAAATGTAGCTTATCCTTTGGTTTCCGTCTTTTTTTAATGTGTTTTTGTTTTCTCAGTTGATTGTTGATATTTTAAAAGTTTTCTAAAATTCTAACTATTGTTAGCTTTGTATTTAAAATTTGTTTGAGTTTTATTTGGTTATTGTCTTGAGCTATTTTTAATTTTGATCTTGTTGTGTGAATTTATAAATATCTATAAATTACTGCGGCTACTTTTAATTCTTCTCTCAATTCCCATATGAATCTATTAGATCTCACTTATTTGATGTTTAATAAATTTACGGAATGTGGTATATAAGAACCATCAGGGGCATATATCCGGAAGATCCACTACCACTAATTTAGCCCATTTTGTCAGTTTTGATGTAAAAAAAAGTCAGATATGGCGAACGGGACTTTTACGGATTTTGCAAGTCTTTAACAAAGTCTGCCATGGTAGACTTGCTCAAAAACTATCTTGGATTCAACTCTAATATATTGTTACGGATTGAATCTTAGTAAATAATTCGCAGACAAATAGTAAACATTGATGATTCTTTTTCCGTGCCTATAAACGTAACATCCGTTGTTATCAAGGACCACTTTTATTCCTCTTATTTATTAATTATCTACCTTGTAGCACAGATAGGTTCATAACATTTTCTTGCATATTTTTAAGGCTTCACAATCGATTTTTACTAAATATGTATTGCGTACCTCTTGGCGATTCACGCTTTAGGCAAGGAAATTGTAAATTGCTATATTTTAATACTGACATCCCCTTGAATAATCTAAAAGAAAATAATAAAACATTCGACATTCGAGAAAGTGTGAAACAGAACCTTCTGTGAAGGGACCACAACGTGGCCACTTAACTAACCCCGGAAGATACGCGGCTATTGCCTTCCACTTGAATTCCAGCCACACCATAGTAAGATAGCGGGTAGAACAGAGTAGAACTAATAATTAATTAAAAATACCTCGCCTGCTCACCAAAATCTGCTACGGACGGTCGGCACAAAGCAGACCGAGGAAAAGATCGCTCAGGTTACAGCTTCCTTTAAAAAATACTGTGAAAGTAAAATCGATCTCAAAGTGTCTCTTCGAACACCTCACGAACTTGAAGACGAAGTCGATCAATTTATTGACGTCATACAATGCTCAGCCTGGAAAAATACGGAAAATAACCACAAATTGCGAAATGAAATATCCCTTGGAAATCACTAAACAGGATAAAACCATTCTTAACTACCTTTGTAGTAAACTTAAGAGAGAAATTCGAGACTTTAAAAATCGTGAATTTCTACATATCTTGGAAGCCTAACTGCGGATAAAAGTACAAATTACTCGCTCTGGAAAGCCATGAAAGGCATTAAAAAACCAAAAACGCAAGCGCCACCCATCAGGAAAATCAATGAAGAATGGGCGAAGAGTAACAAGGAAAAAGCCGAAATATTTGCCGAACATCTAGAAGAAACATTTAAACGATTTGATGGTCAAGCGTTGCTCGAATTTCCTGTCCTCACCGTGGCACCTGGCAATTATAGAATAAAAAGTGTATCGCTACCCGAACTACGCTTCGAAATAGAGAAACTAAAATTAAGCAAAGCACCTGGATATGACTTAATCACAGGACAGGTTCTTAAAGAGTTACCTAGGAAAGCTTTAATCAAGTTTGCATATTTTTTAAATGCATCGTTCAGGTTATTGTACGTTCCACGACAATGGAAGGTAGCTGAAGTTACTCGTATAATGGTTCCAAAGCCCGGTAAACCACTAAATGCAGAAAAAATCATATAGGTCAATATCGCTCTTACCGATAAACTTTTGTTAAAGCGCCTACATCCGATTATCGAAGAACGTCGATTAATACCTGATCACCAATTCGGATTCAGGACTAAGCATTCTACAATCGACCAGGTTTACAGAATAACCAATGTAATTGAAAAAGCTCTAGAGGAGAAAAAAATATGTTCTAGTATTTTTCTCGACGTCTCTTAGCCCTTTGATAAAGTATGGCATACGGGCTTGAAACATAAGCTAAGACAAGCTTTTCCGAAGCAGTTATCTGATATCCTTAGTTGTTACTTATTAGACAGACACTTTCGTGTAAAACACGGAAATGATTACTCTGATTTCAAAGAAATCGCGGCAGGAGTCCCCCAAGGAAGCGTTCTTGGACCGATTTTTTTTCTAATATACACTAGTGATATTCCGCAAGAAGAAAGCACAACAGTAGACACGTTTGTAGACGATACAGCCATATTAGCGGTCAGTAATACCGTTGAATCAGCAACAAATAAACTCCAACGTTCTATTGACAAAATTTGTGAATGGACAAAGACTTCGCGTATTGCTCTCAACGAGGCCAAAACAACGCACGTGAATTTTACTTATAGAAATGTAGACAACTTACCCATTTTCATTGATTCGGTACGAATTCCGTACGCAAACGAGGCAAAATATTTGGGAATGACACTCGATGCGAAATTAAAATGGAAACCGCACGTCAAGATGAATCGCGAAGAGCTCGCCATTCATACTAATATCGTATTGATATTTGACAACCATAATAGGGCCCTACGAAACCTAACTATTTATTTTCTGATATCTGGTTTGAGTTTCAAAATATTTAATAAATTGTGTTGTGGATGTTTGGTTTTATACGCCATTTTTTATCCATTTGTTCCGGGCTATCTTGTTCAATTAGCTTTTTATAGTACCAAATTGAACAATATGGAACTGATCAAATTTCTTCATTTTATGTACTATATTCAAAAATATAGAACTTAATCACTTTAGTTACATTATTGGCAAATTTGGATTGTAGCATTATTCTTTGTGAAATAAAAGTGGTATGAAAAAAGGAGATAGGTTTTTTTTAAAAAATATTTATTCTGCGGTCAATTAAATTTTTATTTTAACTTTAAGTATTAGGGTATTAATTCATAGCATGCTGTTACATGCCATTTGTTCATTGACTCTGAAGGCGCATCTGATAGCATTCATTTTCAGGAGCTCTATGTAAGGACGGTCTGCTCGAAGCTGATTCAGTTGTTGGCGTGGCGCTCGATAACACGCGATGCAACGTGCAGTAATGAATGAGATCTTCCGAGTTATTCCAAACCTGCACCGCTTCCCAACAAGGAGATGCGTTATCATGTGATATTTTGATCCTGTTCTGGAGCTGGGAGCGCAGGTGTTAACACTAAAGTCACTATCTTCAACTGATCCGTTCAACTACTGCAATACGCGGACGATATCGACAACATCGGTCAATCTCAGCATGCCGTGGCGATTAAAAAACAGGCAAAATTGGTTGGCCTTAAAATCAACAAAGAACCAAACATCTGTCCACCGAGTACGGCAAAACGTCCTTGTTGAAAGCGGCAACTTCGAGTTAGTAATGGAGTTCACCTATCTCGGAGTAAACATCAACTCTACAAAAGACACCTTAGTGGGGATCCAATGAAGAATAAGCATAGAAAACCGTTACTACTTTAGTTTGGCGAAATAAACGGGTTCAAACTTCTAACCCGGGTGACAAAGTGTAAGCTCCGAACACTGATACTGCCAGCTCTACTTTATGATCCCGAGTGCTAGACAAGCAGGAAATGGGAGCTAATTATTTATTAATCTGACTAAAACGTTTCCATTTCGACATTATTAATCGTGTAATGCATCCGTCTACTTTAGCATTTTTCTGCACTCCGCAAACACGCCCTTCCACGATAATAATTTAACCACAACTAAAGTATGTAACAGGTCTTTCATTAGCGACTTGACAACTTCAAACTTTCAGTGTGAACATACCCTTAAAACGATTACCACACTTTTAATGTCAAAATATTCAGTAAAATCATCATACTGTTTCGATGTTTGATGTTGCCGTACCAGTGAGACTAGGTTTTGCCCGAGGTATGGGAGAATATTGCTGCCGTAGGTCCGTCGCAAACCAGCCAAATCAGTGAAGTTCACGACGATCTCAAGCATTGGGCCTCTCCCAGACCACATTATGGCGAATTTTGCGTAAGGATCTACCTACACCCTAACAAGATCAAGCTGACTCAAGAACTAAAGCCACTTGATCATATGAAGCGACGTACGTTCTCGAATTGGGCTCTGGACATGATGGAAGGAAATGAAGAACTACATCGCAAAATCATCTTCAGCGATGAAGCGCAGAGCCAATATTGATAGAGAAATAGCGGCCGTATCGGTCGAAATGTGCGGCAGAGTCATCGAAAATTGGGTTCAACGTATCGACCTGCATACGTTCTCGTGGTGGACATATGAACGAAGTGGGATTCCATTCATAAATGTTTTGATAGTTATTCAAGCCAATACATTTTCTTTTTGAGATATCTCAAGTGGTTTACATTTTATTTAAAAAAGAAGTTGTCAAGACCGTAATGAAAGACCCTTTATTAAGTTCACAATTCCCATTCGCATTGTTTCGCTTTATTACACGAATAAACCACTTAACGAGATCGTTTTGGTAATGTTCGATGTCGAGATCATTAATTCAGTTTTTTTGTGTGATAAAGAACAAATTCGAACTGAACCATTACAATCAAATGTATCATGCTTTAGCATTTGGATTTCCTTTTTTATAAATAAAAAAAAAAAAAAAAAAATCATGCTTTAGCATTTCATAAGAACATTACATTAACATTCAACAGGGCATCATAAACTGGGTATGCAACATGCTTGCCAACAGGAACATAAACTGCTTCCTTAGTCAAAGCTCCACCAAAATGTCTGTAACCAGAGGGACACCACAGGTGGTAGTGGACAGTGACAACATCTTAAAGGTACTTAGGTGAATGGGGGTAAGTGCCACAGAGTATACTGACGACGTGGTTATATACTAGTGCAGGAAAAATATTAAAATACTTTAAGTGAGGTCACAGAGTCTGCCTCAAAGAAGATCAGTAATTGGGCTAAGAGCTATGGGCTAAGTGTCAACCCCTCGAAAACGGTGTTAGTCCTGTTTACGAGAAGACACAAAATACCGCACTTCAATCTCCCGAAACTTGACGGAGTGGAACTGTACACCGCAGCATTGGACACCTTTCTGCACCTTATCCCGCTAGATTTAAAAATAAAACAACTTGCTGGCAATAGCGCTTTGGAACTCACAAATTTGGGCCAGTTTAAGGAATGCAGTTTTGGGCACAGCACGATCTTAACTGATGTGCTACCCAGAAATCCTATACTGACAGAAGAATTTCCCCCCTTGGTCGACTTCGACATCCTATGATGTCTCATATCCGGGAAGGTAAAAATGGCAAAGAGATGCAGTCACAACATCAAATGAGGTTGTTATCTACACCGATGGTTCTAAGACAAGGGAGGGAACGGGTTCTGACATCTATTCTGTTGATCCAGACTTGAAAGAGTCTATATGACTCGCGGGCACAAGCAGTGTCTTCCAATCGGAAGTTCTGGCTGTTCTAATGGCGGCAGAGATAGTGCAGATGGGTTCAATGTCCGGAAGGGATATCGCCATCTACATTGACAGTCAGGCGACACTTAAGGCACTAGAATCTGCAAACACCAATTCTGAGACAGTCAGAAACTGTCGCACAATGCTAAAAGCAGTATGCATGCGGAACCAAGTAAGACTGTGGTGGGTACCGGGACACAGCGGTATAGAGCGGAATAAGCAAGCCAATGAGCTGGCGAGAAAATGCGGGGAACTGGAGAGTAGTGTAGATGTGGACATCAAACCAAGGTTAATTAATAAGAAAATCCTAAAAATGGCTGATCTTAAATGGCTAAATTTAGAGGGGCATAGGGTGTCAAAGGCGCTTTTGCCGCATTTGGAAAAGGAAAGATCTAGGGAAATTCTTAAATTGAGTAGGGAACAGCTTAGAACTGTAGTTGGGATTATGTCTGGACACTGTCTCCTAAGCAAGACTTAGACTGGTAGATGGGAATACAAGCAGGTTCTGTGGGCACCTGCAAGCCGAGGAAGACATAACGCATATACTGTGTGAGTGCGGGGGTATAGCACGGAATCGGGCGAGGTTTCTAGGAAAGTACTTCTTCGGGGAATTTGGGGAGTTGAGCGGCACAGACCACAGGAGGCTGATCAAATTTTGCAGGAAGATTGGATGTTTTGTTTGGGAAAGGGTTAAGGTTTTCCTGCTTTTGAATTTTTGGATTCAATCGGTGGCCTAGGGATCGCGATGGGCCCTTCTGGTGACTAGTGCTGTATGCGAACTGCATGCCCCTGTTTAACCTAACCTAACCTAACACAAGTAGAACGGAATAAATACAAACAGCGCGAACATTTGCGCAAACGCAGAAAATGGGGCTTCATAGAAGTTAATACAGAGCCGGATGTAGTAATTCTACAGAAATATATTGAATTTAAATATAATTTATCTCTGAATTTCAACCATCTACCACTAGCAGTATAAGTTGCTGCTCAATTTGGTAGTAAAACAAATTCATTGTGAAACAATTTAAGGGAAGTTTCGTTTCCAATTAAACAGCAAAGAATTAATGTAATAAATCTGGTGGCAATCATATTATTTGATGAAATAAATCAACCAAAGAAATCCAACAAGGCAGCAGCTAAGCTTTATTTTGACCGAGCTTTGGTTAATAATGACAGACATATAACAATATCTGGTGAGAGCTTATTGACTTACTTAAGCAAACATGTTGTATCTAATTTGAAACACCTGACAAATTTGAGTAATCGAAGATTAATTGGTGTAACGAAATTTGTGCAAAAGTTGTTCCTAGCACTAATTGACTGTTTGAAGAACATTGACTTTGATTCGAAATCAATAGCCTTGCTACATCCATTAAATAATTGATACTACCCACGTATGTACGTACGATCTCATCCCTCTTCAAATTCTTTTATTTATATGTAGGTACAATATAATTATGTCTTAACATATTATAAGAAAAAATTTATGAATTGGGAGTTATCATCTTTAAATTTAATTTTAATCCTTTCAGAAGTCGGAATGAGGTAATAAAAGTATAGTCGTATTTTATAGGGGTATGACGTTTGAGTATGCACAACATGTATAATGATATTTATTATATGTAAATGTGTAATATGTGGTCAACGCTGATCCAAATTGAATTACTACCAAGTACACCTGACGGTATTCTTGTTTGAAATTTCTTGCACGATTTATAATATGTCTCATTATTGATTTTGTATGAATGTAGCGACATAGATCTTTTTTTAAACTGACCAAAATTAGGCGGGATGACATGAAACTCGTAGACCTAATTTCCGAAGAAGGCATAAGGACTCTTGGTTGATATATAAAAAAATATGTTGTATTTTACATTTTTTAAGAATACTGCATTTTACATACGTTCGAAGAAAGCCGAAATTGCTGACTGTGTTTCTTTGCGAAAAGCTTATTTTGCTTTATTCTGCAGATTGTGAATAGCAACATTTCTATAAAAACGCTGCTACGGTGACCATAAAATGTTGACAATTTGCTTGCCAAAGTAGCTGAGTCTTTATGGGTAGTGTCTTTTTCATGTGCGTCTTTTTCAGAATCAGATGCACATGCAACTCTGACAGAATCGTTGTCAAAGTTCCAGAATTTAATTTTACTCTCTGTAACGGAGGCGGAGGTATTCAAGGATAAATCCCAATGCATTTCATACGGTATGTTTCACAGCAAAGAAACATTTCAAAAACACTGTTTAAAAAACGTTTTTGAATTGTTTGCTAGTGTCATTTGTTAAAAACAAAAAAACATTTCTAAAATATTTCGGAAATTGTTAAAAACAAAAAAAAAACATTTCTAAAATATTTCTGAAATGCTGCTCTGTTCCCCATTCTATCCATACACTCCTGAGAAAATAGACTTCAAGGAACTAGGAGATATTTTTTGCCCCAAGATATATTGGGATATATTTGGGATATATTCCAAATATAAGCTTTCTAGCTCGAACTTAGATATTTTCATTAAAAAGATGATTTTTTTAACAGATTTTAAAAATACTTAGGTACGCTTATCGCGTTCGAGCTCGAATTTTAGGGCCAACAACAATTTCAGGCCAACGAGAAACACTTCATAAACATTTCAGAATTCTTTCATCAAGTGTCCATACCAGTCCATACGAAAAGTAAGATTTCAGAAACGTTTTTTCTTAAATTATTGTGCAAATGAATTAAAGAATTTAATTCAAATCTAAATCTGCAAAACCGCATGGGCTTGTTCGCAGAAGATTATTTCTCGAAGGTTTTATATATTTCAGAAACACTTCAGATGCCATGGATACACATTTACATGTCTAGACATTTTGTTGTCGCCTTTAAAATACTCGTATGAACACATCAAAGCACCCCATTTCTAAGCTAATAATAAATAAAATTTGTTCTAACTTCAACGAGTTCTTATTGTCGAGCTTAACCTGTATTAGCTAAAACATTTCATTGAAATCACTTCATAGGTTTTTATGATATTGCTGATTTTCAAAAGTATCGTTGATCGAGTCTTTTGGGAAAAACTGTACACCAAACCAAAAAAACTTATCAAAATCATTAGAGCCATTGTAGCGAAACGCAAATGGAGTCAGCAGGATAATTTTTTTTTTGTTTTTTTTTTATAATTTGCTTACGCTAAAGGGATTTTTTGTTCTGTTGTTACAGTACCCTTATAATTCTAAGAACACAGTGTAAGCTACTTGGTATTAGAAAGAATAGAGAGATAGGAAAGAAGTGTTTGGGTGCAGTTGTAGGGTTTTTCTCCACGGGTGGTGTCTAAGTTACTTAGCGAGATTACGATTTCATGTATTCGGTATAAAGTAATGGACTTGGCCGGGATTCGAACGCACGACCTTCCATTCCGTAAGCGAATACACTAATTGCAGATAAATGAAAGATAGTTTTATAGGATTGAAATTGATCGACCAAATTTAAGAAAATTCCAAAAAATATATTATTTGTTGTCGCTAAGTTACCGATGTGTTTTGCGTGCTGTGCTGTAACTGAAATCCAAATGGAGGAGTTGCGGCGTTGGGAAATAACTCACTTTAAATAGCGGAAAAAGAAAATTCTAATTTCTCTTTCATTCTGAACATTAAAAAAATTTGGTTGAGGTCGAAATTCTGGCGAGGTCAAAATTCTTTTTTCAAAATTCTGTTTTACAAAAAAAGCGCGCGCTTTTAAACATTTTCCAAACCTGTTTTATTATTTGCAGAATTTTGTGAAACATTCCACCACTCACTTGTTATAGAAGAAGAGGTAAAAGTAGTTTATTTATTGTTTTTAAGATTGCTCTCTTAGTTGAGACAAATATTCTGTTAGTATACCCTTGTGAGTGAACGTGTGCTTTGTTTAGTTTCTTAATGCTGTTTCTTTTTTTTGTAATTTCAATTATGAAATAATTTCTAATTTTTGGCTGACTTTTTTTTGTGTGTTCCTGGTACCCACCTGTGTACTTTCTTTATAAGAAATATATTGTAGTTTGTTGACAAAGTTGAAAAATATTTGTTTTCTTTAAATTCGTAAATTGGAAAAAAAAAACAGAATTAGCAGAATTTATTTGCTTAAAATATTGCCTGTCAGGATTTTGAAAAGCAGAATTTTGAAAAACAGAATTATGTAAGACAGAACAAAAAAAAGCAGAATTTTGAAAAGCAGAATTTTTGTGTTAAAAGTCAGAATTTTGCAAAGCAGAATTTCGACCCGCTCCCAAAAAATTTCTTCACATTTTCATGTAGGAAGAAAAATTAATGTACATTATATCAAATCGAAAGAAGTAAGTCACTCACACAGGCTGGATGCGCCACAGAAAGCTCAACTTTTTTTTAACTTAGCTATTTAGCAATGGGCTCTTCCAGCAAAAACGCTGACCCAACTTTTGACTTAATTTTTTATCCGTGATATTATGAGGCGTTCCGCGCACACATTTGTAAATTAACTATCACATCAATACAACAGCAGCAACGGCAGCAATTAAAAGCTGGGAACATAGAAAATGTATCTATCTTTGGGAAAGCATCGCAGGTCTAAGACAGGCCAAGCGAGCCATTCGGCCCTTCAATCAAAATGCCAGCAAATGTCTAAACTTAAGCAGGCATGATATCAAAAACCTAGTAGGCTACCTTACTGGTCACCATGGTTTAAGATATCATCTACACAAAATGAGAATATAAGACTCTCCTGAGTGCCGACTCTGTCTTGAAGAGGACGAGTCAGCTGAACAC
The DNA here is from genome assembly GCA_949715645.1 of Portevinia maculata. Lineage (NCBI taxonomy): Eukaryota > Metazoa > Arthropoda > Insecta > Diptera > Syrphidae > Portevinia > Portevinia maculata. Next base: position 89,724,371 of record OX454526.1, read on the forward strand.
ATTTTATGTGAATGTCCAGCCCTTAATGGAATTAGAAAGAAGATCTTTTTCAGGGAGCAAATGAGCCCCGATGACATAAAGAATTCTTCTATTGGTAAAATTGTCCGCTTTACACGGAAAGTGGAAATTCTACTAGTTTAAACTTTTCTGGCCCATACGGTACAAAAGATCTTTTAGGTCGAAGTATAAGGGGGGATAAATCGCCTTGGCGAGCCAGAATTTATAAAAAAAAAAAAAAAAAATCACAACAATACGAATAGGAAGAAGAGCGAGAGTCGAGAGTATTTTTTTGTAATGGCGGATTAGTTCATCTATCACGGACACTGTCTCTGGCTGCAAATATCATTTTCTTCGAAAAGTAAACTTAAATTGAATTTATTATTCCTCATAATTAATTGTTTAATTCAACTTTTTTGAATTTTGATTTATCAAAACCACAAAAATGGCAACCGATGAAGGCGAATTTACCAACGGTGGACCGAATTTCAACGATTTTCTTCGGAAAAAATTCATGCTGAAAGTAAGTAATATACATTTTTATTTGCTTCTTTTTTTCGCAGGAGAATTTGTTGCAGAAATGGTTGTAGGTATACCTAATAAAAATATAACAAAATAAACATGAACAAACATTTTTGATTTTTATTTTGCTTCCAACCGATACTCGATTCTCACCTAGCCTCGATTTGTACCTTTTTCGGATCAGTTTTGGATTCGTTTTTCGCTGAGCACAGCGAACTCACTCTGTCACAAAACACACACATGTGAGTCCGCGGCTTTTACATTTCCCATACTAATTGCGGAGCTGTATGCGGAGTAGTCCATGTGTCATTGACTCCTTTTGCGGATGTAAAACGGAGTCTCTTGCTTGAAGGGGATGAAATCTACTTACAGCTTTTATCTGAGAAAATTTACTTAAAATATTTCTGGAATGGAAATAACAAAGATCAATGCATTGAAAACAAATTGCTGCGAGTTTTTAAGAACGGCTTGTCAACAAATTACCCGTCGATTAAATGAAGATGATAAAAACTGTTTAAATAATTTCGGCTTCTACATGGTGCGGCAACATAACTTCCTTTTTTGAGATGCATCCTACAGATTTGAAGAACAAAACAGTTTGATCATCAATGTCGCTCAGTAATCACTTTCCCCGCATTTATAAACCTTTCTGATATATAGTCCAATAATATTCAGAACTTCTGGAACGTCTATAAAATGTGCATACTCGTCTGAAATTTTTCAGAAAATAAAAAAGGCTTTGCATTAATTTGTTGCCTCCTATAGCAACCATAGATATTGAAAGAGATTGTTTGTTCTTACACAACAAAAATATTTACACGGAATATTTGTTAGCATAGGAATTTGCTCTAGTATTATTATTTGGGAATGGGGAAATTCAGAACACGAAATATTCAGATAAAACTTTATTGCCGAAATCATAGTGCTGTTTCTTTCTTAAAAGTATTCTGCCCAGTTTTCTGAACACAAAAAATTCTTTTCCTAGACAGTGTATAGTTGAAGTGCTTGAACGTGTCGACTTCATAATAAAAACAAAAAACTTCCCTAAACTCGATGGCACAATAAACTACGTATCGAGCATTTTGCGATGGGATATTTCTTTTAGTATATTATTTTGCTATTGCACCCAATTTCAAAAAAAAAAATTAGCTGACAATAGCCAACTACCTTACAATGCTAAATTGCCAGTTCACACGGTTGAATTGTCAGTTGGCTAGCCTGACACTTGACAAGTTCAAGTTCCAAGGAAACACTCTAGTCGCCTGCACGTTAACTTACGACTTGTTATTTGAACGCGTTGCCCAGCATCTGTTATTGCTCTTTCAAGTTCACAGATGTACTGAAACCGTATGCCTCCTGCACATGGAGTTGCAGAAGGCATAACTTTTATTCTTGTGGGCATAAGTGCGTTATTTTTGTATTCATAAAAATCTGCGAATTTTTTTTAATACAAGCGTTTGCCTTCCTTAAGTTGCATACAATGCGTGTCAACGATGACGAGAAGTTCGTGGAGATGAGCACTAAGAATGCTACGAGCACTGAAGCAAAATGAATCAGATGTTTTTGACATTTGTACCTCATGTTGATTTCTTTTACTTGCTCGGAGGGCAAATTTTCACTGAACAATTGAACACGCTTTGACAACTTTGTCAGCTTGAACAACTTTGCCAAGTTTACAATTGTCAGTTCACATGGTTGGTAGATGTTAGTTTGCGAAAAATTAACTAAACTAAAAGAAGAGAAGGCATTGTCAGACAAATTAAACATTTCTTGTATTGGTTCTGTAATTCACTACAGTGTCATCTAAATAGAACAAAACGATGCTGCGACTATTTTGGCTGCGTACGTATTTTAAAGCAGTGAGGATGATAAATTGCCAAAAGTGTTCCGACCAAGGATTTGGTAGTCCGTCGTCAGCAGGAGGAATTTTATGACAAATTACTCGTCGAACTGGGAGCTGAGCGGCCAGAATTGTATCACAATTTTTTGCGTATGGATTCTTAATAAAGCGATAGTCTTCTAGCTTTGGTGACTCCACATATCCAAAAGCAAGAAACGAATATGCGCGTGGTTATAAGCGGTTGTTAGCGGCTGAGAGGCGAAAATGTTCGGTCTCCGCAAGTCCTATGTCAACGATCTCGTCGATCATTCCGAATATTCTGGATGCCATCTACAAAATGCTCGTTGACGAATATCTTCTTTTAAATTTATTTTATTCAATCTACGAATCCAGAGAAATTTGTATTTGATTCTAGACGCCGACAACACCAGAATATTGAGATGCTGTTGGCAGCAAATTCAACGAACTGTATCGATTTCCAACCTGCAATGAAGCAGTGGATGGGAAGCATGTAATCGCACCACCTAATGCTGGCACCATCATCTACAATTACAAAGCCACACACAGCGTAATATTGACGTTGCCGATGAAGAATATAAACTGGATAAACATCGACGTCGGCGTATTTCCCGATGGTGGTGTGTTCAACCCATGTACATTTGGACAAGCGCTGAATATTAATCAGCTGTGCTTGCCATTACACAAAACACTTCCTGGTAGAGAATTACCTGTCCCGTATGTACGCGCTCGCTTTACGGCTGAACATAATGAAACCATGCAGCCAACGCGTTCTCTCAATGGCGTAGCGAGTATTCAATTATCGATTGAATTACGCCGCCGTACTATCGAAAATGTTTTCGGTATTATGTCGGCATGATTCCGAGTGCTGCGAAAGCCCATATTGCTGCACCCCTAGATCGGCAGCAAGCGAAGCAGAAAAATATGACAACATATTAAATGCATTTTTATTGTGAGATTATCCCAGGTCCTAGGCAGGCCAAATGAGCCCCTCAATAAAAATGCCAATAGATGTTTAAAAATTTAGTAGGTAATCTTTGTGGGCACCACGTATTACGATACCTCCCAAACAAAATGAAAATAGTGCTGGCTACGTCTCGAAGATGACGAAACAGCTGAACACATATTATGTGAATGCCCAGCCCCCAATGGAACTAGAAAGAAGATCTTCTTCAGGGAAAAACTCTATTCCGAAGATAAAAAGAAGTCCTCTGCTGGTAAACTTGTTTGCTTTATACGGAAAGTAGAAATTCTACTAGCCTTAATAATTTCTGGCCCCTACGGCACAGAAGATCTTATTGGTGATCTTGATGAGCCAGAAATTAAAAAAAAAACAAACCAAAATCCAACTCGAGAATGTAAAAAAAATAGCCCCGAAACTTCGTTTTGCTTGTTCAAATATGCGAAATAATTATCTCAAAATGAAAAAATGGTCAGACGTCTTAAGGTAAGCACATCTGCCAATAGCAAATGAGTCTGCAAATGTCCAAAACGTCTGACAAAGGAACAATTGTGAGACGATTGCCAGATACCTAACAATTTCATTGTCAGATAGCTGTCACATCAAGGGAGGTGGAGTAAGGGTATGGGGAGCAGTAAGCTTTTACGGAACTGCAAACCTTGATTTGCAAGGCTCAAGAATGACTGCAATCACCTTTAAATCTATACTGGAAAGAGCTTTCCCTCATTTTTCCAAATTGTTTGGTGGACAACGATGGATTTTCCAAGAATAACCAAAACTTGGATTCAGAGTCAAAATGTAGACCTACTGGCATGGCCGCTATATTCACCGGACCTGCACATCATGGATAACGGGTGTGGATGGCTTTCGAAATAGGTCTACGAAGGAGGAAAGCAATACTCCAACCCGGAAGAAATAGTTGAAGCCATAAAACAAACCTGGTCTGAAATTTCACTTGATTTACTTTCAAGAACTGTATAAATCTCTTCATAGTAAGCTTCTCGAAGAGATGCAGCGATCGGGAAGTACTACCTACACATTATTGAAAACTATTGTATAATAAAACACAAATTAATTTTTTCCAAAAAAAATGGTGTTGTTTTATTACCTTTTAAGCATCTATCAGATAGATAGATTTAGTTTGTAAACAGGTGGAACGAAAAAAAGGACTAATTTTCAAGGTTCACAGAACGATAAAATATGATTCGTTCTATCACGAAAAGTGAATTTGATTTCTGATTCGATCGAGAACCTTATTTTTCGGTTCGTTTAAAAATAAAATTCGTTTTCACGATCGAATCAAATCTGTTGCGATCTGTGAAATATAGTTCGTTCGCGAATTTATCCGTTCGCGAATGGTTCTCATTTTACATGAAAATTATATTACATATTTTTAATATTGAAAGAACATAAGTGAAAAGTATTTTTATTACATATTAAGACTTTGGAATAAATTTGAATTCAGTTTAATTAACAAAACATTATTTATTGTTTCTTTGGATAATTTGGAGAGAGCGCTAAAAGCCCGTTCAACAGAGACTTGAGTTGATGGCACTGCCAGCACTACTTGTGCAAGTTTTCCTATAAGAACCTCTTTGCTGCTCAATGTTTTCCAATACTCAATTTATTTCACAAAGTAAGCAAGTTGATTCGTCAGCTTCTTCATTATAAGAAACATATTAATTTAACTCAAATGTCTTTATTTTCCCCATTTCAACCAAAATAATAACTATTAAAAATATAAATCGCGAATCGAGAATGATTTGTTTTATGGATCTTTACAGATCCTTATCGCGAGCGGACCATATTCTACCTGAATTTTTTTTCCGATCTCTCACGAACGAGAGATACAGAAAAAAAGGATACAAAGGAAGGATGCTCGTGAAAGAACAAAAAAATGTTAAAGATCGAACATTTTATCGTTCGCGAACTTTATTTTTTATGATTCGTGAGAAGATAGATAAAGAACGATAAAGATCCTTATTTTATCGTTCGCGAGCGATATTTTACGAACCCTGCTAATTTTATCCCCATTTTTGTCTACAACATAAACATTATAGCCTTCTTTCATATCGCATTTGGTTTTTCCCATATTATCGTATGCGTCGAAGAGACAATAAAAAGTAGTTCAATATTTAGGAATCCTTTTTGTTAGACATGACCATAAATCTGATAGTATGGCTTTAAATGAACACGGTCATTATGTTTTTACTCACATACCTGAATAAACAAGTATTTTTCTTCCGACAAATCCAAACCTATCACTACTATTTGATATGTGACAGTTTTTTATTCGCATCATTTTTCCGTTAAGCTTCATGTAATTGTCTGCACGTTCGACAAATTTATCACAAAAACAAAAAAAAAACATTGTAAGCTTTACGGGAATAACCCAAACATTTCCTTTTGCTTCTTCTAGTAATATATTGCTCGCAATTTCATATTTTTTTTTTTTTTTTTTTTTTTTTGTCGGGATGTGTGAAACTTTCTGCACTGGAGCACTCAGACTCAATACTGGTCCATTGTACTGCCAGGCAGACACACCACATTTTACTGTGGGAATTTACTCGTTTTTCTAAGAAAAACGAGAAGGCGCTTCAATGATAAGGAGCTTAGGTTTACAGCACTCACCATATCCGCACCAAATACCTGCCACCTGATACGAGCAAAAGCAGGACAATCACAGAGGAAATGTTCCGCAGTGTCGTCGCTTTCTCCACAGGCTTCGCAGTTGGTGGTGTCGCTTAGGCCTAGCACCTTAAGGTGTTTCGCAAAAGCGTAGTGTCCCGTAAGAACGCCAGTAGTCTGTCTGCAGTCTTTTCTGTTGAGAGACAACAAGAATGCCGCAGATTTCCCACAGACGTCGGGGAGCATTTGCTTAGTCTGTCTGCACCCTGGAGAGTCATGCCAACGGCGATTGTGTTCATAGGAAACCCAACCGTCAATGGAAGCCCTGACCGAGGACGCAGGCAGACAGATCGCTGGTTCAGGTCCTGAGAGGTCCCCCTCTGAGCCTTGTCTAGCAAGTTCATCGGAGATCTCATTTCCCGTGATCCCGTAGGACCCAGCCAAGTTTAAGTGAATTCAGCCTTCCAGCCGAATTCAGAGATATCTTGCATTCACGTACTATTTTGGAGGTAGTTAAGGGTTTGAGTAAGGCCTTAAGCGCAGCCTGACTGTCGCTACAGACGCAGATACTTCGCCCCCTCCACCTGTTCCTCGTAACATAGTCCATGGCCATTAGGATAGCATAAGTCTCTGTTTGGAAGACTGACGCATATTTGCCTAACGGAAAGAAAAGTCTAACGTTATCGCTCTCCACGAAGACACCAGCACCAGATCCTTGATCGGTTTTGGAGCCATCCGTGAAGATTCGACTGCATTCCCTTCCAGGTTCTGAGTCCGGCCAGAGCCAGTCCTGGACGCGAGGAAAGTCGACCTCGTATTTGCGCTTTAGCCGAAGTTCCGTCATCGCATCAGACGGCATATCCATAAGACAGGAGTCGAAGGACAACCGTTGAGCAAGTTCATCAAAACTCCAGTGCGAGTTATACCAAAAGCCACCTCTTGTAAGACGTGAGATAGCCTTGATTGTACAGCCCATGATGTAAACATCAAGGGGCGGAAGGTTCAAGAGTGCATCTAGGCCGGAGCCAGGCGTGCTGGGGAAGGCCCCCGTGCAGCCGAGACATACCTGCCTTTGGAGTTTGGCAAAAGCAGCAGTGACGTATTTACGTGAAAGCTTATTCCACCAAACAACCGATGCGTATGCTATAAATGGTCTTATCATAGCCGTATAAATCCATAGGACTCTTTTCGGTGATAAGCCCCATGTCTTGCCGAAAATGCCTTTGCACTGCCAGAAAACAGACAGCGCCTTGGCAGTCTTCAGCTCAACATGTTTGGACCAAAGAAGTTTGCTATCCAGGATGACTCGCAGATACTTTGCTTCATTGGAGAGTTGGATTGTGACGCCTTTTAGCACTGGCTGAGTCAACCCGACCAGCTTCCTCCTTCTCGAAAAGAGAACAACCTCAGTTTTAAGAGGATTGACCGAGAGCCCATTCCTAGTGCACCATTCGTCGATCACGTCAAGGGCCGCCTGCGCCTTGGCGCATACAGTCGCTAGGCATGATCCAACAGAAAGCACGGCAACATCATCCGCGTACGCCTGAGCGTAAATATTAGAACTGTTGAGTGCGTTCAACAGAGAGTCGACCAGCATACACCACAGCAGTGGAGACATGACGCCGCCTTGCGGGCAGCCTCTGTTTACCCCCGCCATAACATAGCGACCACAATCCGCATCCGCAACCAACGTTCTATTCATTAGCATTGCACAACACCAATGGTTCGTCTACTCCGTGTTGTCTGGCGGAGCTGCACATGCTATCAAAAGTCGCATTGTCAAAAGCACCCTCAATATCGATGAAAATGCCCATCGCGTATTCTTTTCTGTCAAGCGCGCCTTCAATTCTACCAACTAGATTTTGGAGCGCAGTCTCGCAGGATTTTCCGCGTTGATAGGCATGTTGCATCGGAGATAGTGGGTGCAATCGCAAAGCACCTTTGCGCACGTGAAGCTCGACCAGCCTTTCCAAGCTTTTCAGCAGAAAAGAAGTCAGACTGATTGGTCTGAAGCTCTTGGCGAGCGAGTAGTCACTTCTGCCAATTTTTGGTATGAATGCCACTCTAACTGTACGCCAGGGTGTTGGAATGTATGCCAGTGCTAGGACAGCGGTGAAGATTTTCTTCATAGTCGGTAGCAGCTGGTTTGTACATTGTTGCAGCATGGCTGGGTATATTCCGTCCGTACCAGGCGACTTGAAGCCGTCAAAAGACGCAAATGCGTATTTAATGGCCTCGTCCGTCACCACGGCCTTCGCAATATACCAGCTACGCCGAGTTGTTTGTCTTGGCTCACTCATAGTCTCGGTAATCGGGGCTGGTTGTGAACCAATTGTAATCTGGTTACCTGGAAAGTGAGACTCCAGCAGATAACTAAGAGTTTCCGCTTTCGTTTCAGTGAAGGTGCCATCAAGTTTTCTAAGTGAGTCCAGTTTGGCTGGTTTGCCCTTTTTCAGAGCTTTAACCAACCTACTAGTTTCACTCAGCTTTTCAATCTTTTCGCAGAAATTCTTATAAGAATCACTTTTCGATACCCGAATTAGCCTCTTATATTCCTACTGCTTCGATCGGTAGAGATTCCAGTTTGTCTCCAAATCAGTCTTGAGTGACCTATTTAGAAGCTTTCTAGCTTCTCTACGAATTCTTTGCAGTTCCGAGCTCCACCAGGGAACTGGTGTTCTGCCAGGGGGTTTGCTTACTGGGGACGTCAGTTCAAAACAGCTAGTAATGGCACTATTCAGGTCTTGAACAGCTTCCTCTACCTTTTGTCTCGTCCTGAGTTTGGTTGGAGTTTTGAGAGTTTTCCCTAATTCCTCCCTGAAGCGTATCCAGTTGGTTTTTCTCGGATTCCTCCTCTCCTGCAGAGTGATGGCTTCGCATTCGATTTGGAATTCGATATATCTATGGTCTGAGAGGGACACCTCCGAAGAGACCCTCCAGTTAGTAACCGCCTTAAAGTATCTATTTGATAAATTTCATATACTTATATGTAATAATATACCATTGAAGAGCGTACGCAGGAGGGAGTTTCCTGCTTAACAAAAAATTGTTCACACGAAATTTTTCTTTTTGTTAAAGAACTATCTAATCGATAATTTAAAAAGTATTTGAGATGCTAAACTTCTTTTGTTTTGCTTGTGTATTTCTTACATCAAAGCACATTAGAAACAAAATATGTATTCAGTTTTATTTTAGTTCAATTAGCTTCGCAGAATCTATTGTTTTTTTTTAATTATCTTGCACGCTCTTTGGCAAACTTTATCAAATGCCATTCAATTTAGGGATTCTATTGCTTCTATATTTAGATTTTTTGATTACGGCACTTGGAAATATATGAAATGATGCCTCGAACATATTCAAAAACTTTAACTTTATATTTATAACACTTTAACACCTCTTAGTAGCACTAAATCGGTATTTATAATCAATTTTTACATTTAAACAACGTTGTTTAAAAGGCGCTTAACTTAAACGTTATCGAGCGTTAGGAGGTTGCCAATAGCTTGTTTAAAAATGGCGATGCCAGTTTTCTTTCATTCTTTCAGCGTTTTCACAAATTAATATGAGTATATGCGGACGTGAATGCTTATTTATTATTTGTTATTTATTTATTAATTAATTATTTATTTATTTATTTATTTATCTTTTTATTTATTTATTTGTTTACTTATCTATTTTTATGAAGGTTTTTTTTCGTATTTTCCTCCGATAAGTTCTTCCCATTATTTAAAGTTATTTATTATTTGCTATCCAAGAAAATGTTTCAGTAGAAAGATAATGTATCAAATCTCTGAATTGTAAAATGTGCGGTTAGAGATTTTTTTGAAAACATAATTACGAAATAAAGAAAATTGAAATTGAAAGTTTTTCTTTCATAGCACCCCCGAAAAAAAATCCATGGGTTTTAGGTCAGGAGATCTGCGTGGACAAGTGTTGGGGTCAAATCCACCGTTCGTTAAAAGTACGGCTGAGGAACGAAGCCCCGCCGCTACTGTGACAAGGTACTTCATCTTGTTGAAAGAACGTCGCCCTTCTCTGAAAAAGAGGAACATCTTCAAGGAGCTCCGGCAATTGTTCTCCAAAAAGCTCCAGGTAGTAATGGTGATTAACTGTATGTAGAAAAACTTAATGTAGATGTAGAAAATCCAAAATTGGAATGGCTCCGAGAGATGATCGTATCCCAGTAGTTTTTTATCAATTGTTCAACGGAATTTTTGTACGTATTGACGGAGGAGTTCAACAGAATTTTCGAGAATGCAGACGTCCCAGAAAGCTTTAAATGATCAATAAAGTTCCCCCTACACAAAAAAGACTCTTATGACGTACCGGAAAACTATCGGGGCATTTCCTTTTTGAATTCACTTTGATTTTTAAAAGGCTTACACATTGGATTGAAGAGAAGAAAATTCTTAATGAATTTCAGGCAGGATTTAGGAGAAACTATTCTACTATAGGGGTTGGGGTCGAAATTCTGCCGAGGTCAAAATTCTGTTTTCAAAATTCTGCTTTCAAAATTCTGTTTTACAAAATACTGCCTTCAAAATTCTGCTTTTCAGAATTCTTATTTTCAAAATTCTGCTTTTCAAAATTCTGCTTTACAAAATTCTGCAAATAATAAAAAAAAAGGATTGGAAAATGTTTAAAAGCGCGCGCTACCTACCTACTCACTTGTTATAGAAGAAGAGGTAAAAGTAGTTTTTTATTGGTTTTAAGATTGCTCTCTTGGTTTCTATATTGCTATTAGTTGTCTGTTAATTGTTAATAACAACAACAAATTCATTGAATTTGATGTGCAGGTCAAACGATAAAAACTAATTACCCACCTGTGTACCTTCTTTATATGAAATATATTGTAATTTGTTGTAAAGTTGGAAAATATTTGTTTGCCTAAAATTCGTAATTTGGAAAAAAAGCAGAATTAGCAGAATTTATTCGTTTAAAATATTGCCTGTCAGGATTTTGAAAAGCAGAATTTTGAAAAGCAGAACAGAAAAAAAGCAGAATTTTTGTGTTAAAAGTCAGAATTTTGCAAAGCAGAATTTCGACCCGCTCCCCTACTATAGACCAATTATTTAGTCTGTTAAAGATTGCGGAGAGCTTAAAAGGAAGAAAAATGAAACTTTACGTCTTTTTCGTTGATTTTCGAGCAGCGTTCGATTCGATCGCCAGAGAAACACTTTTCTACAAGCTCTATAAATTGGGTATACCAGGCAATGTTTGCCTTACTGAAAGCGTTGTATGACAATAACGTTGCCTATGTATGGGATGGGGAGTCAATGTCTGAAGAGTTTTCAACACAAATGGGAGTGAAGCAAGGTTGTATCTTGAGCACATTACTGTTGATTCTGTTCATCAATGACATCGTGGAGGAGATAGGAGGAGGAATCCATTTTGGAAATAGCCGGATACCTGGCCTTATATTCGCAGATGAGGAGAGCTACTGCGAAAATTGGAACCTGTACGTTAATCTGCAGAAGACTAAAATTATGATATTTAGGGATGGAGGCGGCAGATTTGCAAACAACGAAAAGTGGATGTATAAGGGAGAATACATATGTTGCAATTGTTCGAGAGTACAAATACTTAGGCGTAATAGTTACATCAAATCTCAATATAAGGAAACATTTTGAAGCTTAAAATATTTCACGCGCTGCAGCTTTTATAATTCCTTATGGTGCGCAAGTTTGGGGAGTTTGCCAATACGATGAGGTGGAAAGGTTCCTCAGATATTTTTCGGCTGCCACGCTGCATGCCAAACTATATGTTGCATTTGGAAACAACTGAGCCTGCATTATTTTTAAGGACCCTAAAGCTGCATTTTGATTACATTATGAAGGTGAAGTGCTTAAGAAATTGTTGTCAACAAGGGGTAATTTAGTCGAAATGTGGAATTAGCTAGCTCTGGGTTTAGGTGAAAGCGTACAGTTTTCACCTGATATAAGCATTCCAGATTTCAGAGAGAAATTCAATTCCATTTTAGAGAAAGCAAGCCAATTCGCATATACAAATTTTAAACAAGAAGCACAATCTTCTCAATATAGAATGATATACTCAATTTGGATCTTCGAGAGCAAACATACTTACTCAACCGCTGCCCCATAAGTATGATAAATGTAATATTTAAAGTTAGAGGCGAATTATTAAATTTAAACTGCATTCCATATCGACCCGATCTGCCGATCCTATATGACCTATGCAACCTCAAGGAGAGGGAGGATGTATATCACTTTATTGCCATATGTCATATTTTGAGGGAGTTTCGTGTGAGGTACTTCGAGGGATTGGGACGCCATTTGTAAAATTCTGCAGCGATGGCAGAAGTTGAGGGTGGGAACTGAAAGTCGTTCATTTTTATTTGGTGCAACTGACCCGGCATCAACAAGGCGCTGATACGCATCAGCGAATAGCCCGCTATTTGTGATTCTAAGAGTAATTCAGTAGCTACACTTCTTTTTGACCATTTTCTGCCTGACAAAAAATAGCTTTTACTACAACTTCTGGTGATCGTACGTAAAAAAGTTACCAACATATTTTTAGAAAATTTTTCAAGGATAAAAATTTCTTTAAAAAACAAAATAATTTAGTAAAAATTTTGAGAAAAATACATTTTAAGTAAACTATTGGAACAACAAATTTTCATAATTTTGAGTTTAAGGTTGAAAACACACCGGATTAAGCAAAACGTGTTTTTTTGTTTCGTGAAACAAGAGAACATTGTTTCTTATGAGAGTACACACACCAAAGAAAACGAAACAAAACTCACGTTTTTGTTTCGAAGTGTTTCGGTGGTGGTTGTCGAAAATATGTACATGCCATTGTATACGAGCAACACACACCGAATGCAACAAAACTGTTTCGACCCAGCGTCGTCTTTGATTTATAGAGTTCTATAATATGCTAGTTTATATATATGTAAGTGGCGTAGTCGCCGTATACACGAAGTGAGACTACTATAAAGAATGCTAAAAAGATTTATGCCAAAAAGATTTATATTAAAGCAAAGTGGTCACAAAACGTACGCGAATATATAATTTGGTCATGTGAAAGTCAGAGACCCAGTACAAATACCTAATAAGTTCAATACCTACTTTGTAAAAAGTGTTTGTGATATAAATCAATCTATTCCTTATGTGCAATACGAACCTTCTGTGATAAGCGTAGCTACTAGATTTAAGTTTAAATTCTGTGATGAACAAACAATCTGTAATGTTATAAAAAAGTGCAATAATAAAAAAGACATATATGGGATAAATAGGGACATAATTTATGAGTCATTAGAAGTTATAGGACCAGTACTTCTGAAAATAATAAATTCATCACTATATCATGGAATTTTTCCAAACGGTTGAAAGGAATCTACAGTTATACCAGTTGAAAAGGTGAAAGGTACTGTTAACGGTGAAAACTTTCGTCCAATCAATATGTTGTCGATGTTTGAAAAAGTGTTAGAACGCGTCGTTAGTGAACAGCTTACGGATTACATCGAAAAAAATAATTTGTTAGTTGAAGAACAATCAGGTTTTAGAAGCAGACATTCTTGTGAAACAGCGATAAATTACCTGATATATGAATGGAGGAAAAACATCGATAAAGGCAAAGGAGTCATAGCTATATTTCTCGACTTTAAGCGAGCGTTCGAAACTATAGATAGACAAATGGGTTGGGGTCGAAATTCTGCCGTGGTCAAAATTCTGTTTTCAAAATTCTGCTTTCAAAATTCTATTTTACAAAATTCTGCTTTCAAAATTCTGCTTTTCAGAATTCTTATTTTCAAAATTATGCTTTTCAAAATTCTGCTTTACAAAATTCTGAAAATAATAAAAAAAAGGTTTGGAAAATGTTAAAAAGCGCGCGCTTTTAAACATTTTCCAACCCTTTTTTTTTATTATTTGCAGAATTTTGTAAAACATTCTACCTACCTACTCACTTGTTATTGAAAAAGAGGTAAAAGTAGTTTTTTATTGGTTTTAAGATTGCTCTCTTGGTTTCTATATTGCTATTAGTTGTCTGTTAATTGTTAACAACAACAACAAATTCATTGAATTTGATGTGCAGGTCAAACGATAAAAACTAATTACCCATCTGTGTACCTTCTTTATATGAAATGCGAGTATATTGTAATTTGTTGTAACAGTTGGAAAATATTTGTTTGCCTAAAATTCGTAATTTGGAAAAAAAGCCGAATTAGCAGAATTTATTTGTTTAAAATATTGCCTGTCAGGATTTTGAAAAACAGAATTTTGAAAAGCAGAACAGAAAAAAAGCAGAATTTTTGTGTTAAAAGTCAGAATTTTGCAAAGCAGAATTTTGAAAGCAGAATTTCGAGCCGCTCACTAGACAAATACTACAAACTAAATTAGAGTCCTTTGGAGTCAGAGGCACAGAGTTAAAATGGTTTCAATCCTATTTGCGTGGCAGAAGTCAAAGAACAAAGTTTGATGATTGCATATAAGACTCTGTGGATGTCGAGTTGGGAGAACCGCAAGGTGCTATTTTGGGGGTTGTTTTGTTCCTGTTATATATAAATGATGTAAAAAGCGTTTTAAAGTTTTGTAAAGTTGTCTTGTTTGCGGATGACGTAAATGACATGTGTGCAAAAATAAATTCAGACTTAGAAAATATAACTGTGTGGCTAAGAGCAAACAAACTGAGTTTAAATGTTAATAAAACGAAGTGTATGAAATTAAAAATATGTGTTCCCATTTCCCTTTATATCGATGGTTGCCGAATTGAATGTGTTGAGAACATTAAGTACTAAGGGGTGTTATAGACACTGATCTTAGCTTTAAAGACCACGCAAAGTATATCTGCGCAAAAATTTCTAAAAAAAATCGGTTTTTTTAAACGTATTAGACCTGTTTTAACTATGGGAAATGCGATTATGCAGCATAATGTCTTGGTGTTACCGCACTTTTTGTATTCAATTCAATTTCAATTCAATTCAATTTATTATTATTATTAAATAATATAAGTACAATAAGACTTTTTCTTTTATAGTACAAAGATGGTTTAAGTAAGTTAACAATGTTCTTAAAACTACAAATTAAAACTAACAGTGGTTTTATACCAGGAAAAAATTATAAATAGGGGGGAAGAGAAGAAAAGATAGGAGAAAAAAAGAAAAAAAAAGAAAAAAGAGGTTATTGCTGTGCTGAGAAGAAATTTATAACTTCGGATTTAAATTTTACGGGTCTATTTATACATTTAATATGCAAAGGTAAAGAATTCCATATCCTAATTGCGTGAATATAAAACAGTCTGGAAGAATTAAGATATTTGTAGGAAGGAATGTTAATGTTCATGGTTCTATTAGATCGAGAAAATTCTATTTTTTGATAAATGTAGGGAGAAGACTTGGAGGAGAGAACCCTATGCAAAAAAATTCAGTTCCTAGCATTTATGTAGGATACGAGAGTACATCCAAGGAAGTTATTGGCGTAAGCAGAGATTATATCCCACCTACGAAGACCATGAATGTAGCGTATAGCGTCATTAAAAGCTACTTGGAGTTTATGCATTGATAGCGAGTCAGGGTTAGGGTAAACAACTTCAGAGTATGTTATTAAGGGCAGAATGAGGGTGCGAACAAGTTTTTGCCTGGTTCCAGGGGGTGTGAAGCTCGCAGTTAGCCATAGTTTCCGAAGACAACCGTAGATACGCCCAATTACAGTGTTAATGTGGTTATAACATGATAGATTGCGATTGATAATGAAACCAAGACAGGCAGCAGATTCAGCTACTTTGAGTTTGCAATTTGAAAGCCAAATGTCTGGAACAACATCGAGTTCAAAAAATTTGTTAGCAATGGGAATTTCCAAGCATTTATTGGGGTTGAGAAGCAGTCCGTTTATTGCAGTCCATTCGTTAATTGCAGATAAATCCTCATTTAGCAGCATTACAAGTTCTGATATTTTTTTCAGAGGTTGGGATAGGCGGATCTGAGCATCATCAGTGTAAAAATAGATGGAGCAATATTTGCATACTGAAGGTAAATCATTTATAAAAATGCTGAACAAGATAGGTCCCAAGATAGATCCCTGAGGCACTCCTTGTTTGAGCGGCTTGGATACCGAGCAGCTTTCACCAATAATGACTCTTTGAAATCTGTTAGAAAGGAAATCACGCAACAAACCAACAGCGCTGACGCTAAATCCACAATAGTTTTTTTAATTTCCAGCAGAGAATGTCATGATTTAACTTGTCAAAGGCCTTTGAGAAGTCGAGAAGGCAAAGCAAAGTAACAAAGCCTTTATCAAAGTCCCTACGAATGTCATCAAGCATGTTGACCAGTGCAGTCGAGCAGCTGTGACCAGCTCGAAAACCTGATTGGAGAGGGTATAAAAGAGAATTGTCGGAAAGGTGATCAATGACTTGTTTAGCAAGAACCTTCTCAAAGACCTTCGACAAGCATGGCAGAATGCTTATGGGTCGGAAGTCACTGAAAGAAGACGCATTGGCTTTTTTGGCAATAGGGATCACTCTTGCATATTTCCAGGCCTGAGGAAAGGTTGAGGTTGTGATGCAAAAATTGATTATGTGTGTCAGAGGACGTATGATTACAGGTAAGATCAGACGTATAAATCGAAGTGGCACACCGTCTTCACCAGTTGCATTTGATTTTAACGAAGTAGTGATCGAAAATATTTCACTCTCTGTCACTACTTCAAAGTCTGAGGGCCTCACCACATTGATGTCAGAAACAAGGCTGCTATCGAGGTCAAAACTATTTGGCGCCGAATCGCTATCCAAGAAATAATTATTCAACTCGTCGGGGTCCAAATCACAATCGTTATTACTTCTACTGCCAACACCGATCTGACGAAGGTTCCGCCAAAGTATTACTTTATAAGCCTCCCAGTTGGCTGAGGAACGATTTCGTTTCCATTTGCTGTAGAGTTTGTTTCTATTTTTAAGAGCGCAGAGAACATTAGAAGTAAACCAAGGGCAAGCTTTACTGCGAATTCGCACCGTTTTTATGGGGACGTATCGATCATAGAGGTAATCAATAAACAGCTGTAAGTATTTTATTTTATCATTAGGATCAGAGCTCTGCAAGCAATATTCCCATGGAACTGAGCCGGCTGCAATATGGAGGGCATTAAGATCTATGGAGCTGAAATCCCGAAACTCAAACGATGTCGGTTCAGCATTGCGTGAGAAAGCTATATCATAGGTACAGAAAATAAGATCGTGCTCGGAAACATAGTCAAGTGAAAGTTGATCGAAGAGGAGAACAGCTGAGGCGTCAGTCACAATAAAAAGATCAAGAAGACTGGGAATTTCATTTGGGCGGAAGCATGTGGGGCTGGAATTATTCAATATTGACAGACCACAGGAGGCAACATAGTCTTTAAACTGTCGCGAACGCGAGTTTCTTTTGAACAGATCAGCATTGAAGTCCCCGGATATAATTATGTTGTCATAGACAGCTGAGTAAGATGATATTTCAGAAAAAAAGGGTTCGGGTGAAATTCTACTATTGGGATTATAGCAGCATGCAACCAAACATTTAGTCGAGCTATCGTATTGTATTGCGCAATAATCTTATATGGATGCCAAAATCGAATAAAACGCCGTATTCAGCTACTACAAAACAAAGCGATGAGATCGATGCTTAAGTGCAGCCGATATACCCCAATACAACAAAT
The DNA here is from genome assembly GCA_949715645.1 of Portevinia maculata. Lineage (NCBI taxonomy): Eukaryota > Metazoa > Arthropoda > Insecta > Diptera > Syrphidae > Portevinia > Portevinia maculata. The sequence goes on from OX454526.1 coordinate 89,741,985, forward strand.
GCTAGAAGCATTAAAATGGATGAACGTTGAGCAACAACTTACGTACAATGCAATGATATTTATATTCAAAATGAAATACGGAATGCTACCATCATATTTGGAAGACAACATTAACATGGTTTCTGAAGTACAGCCGTACAACTTGAGAAACAACGAAAACCTCAGACTAATCCGGTGCAACAGAAGTAGAACCAGGGATTCATTGATGTATGCAGGACTGAAGTTCTTCAACAACCTACCATATGAGTTAAAAGCGGAACCGAGATTTTTATTTTTTAAAACAAAACTTAAAGTTTTTCTGAAAAGCAATATTGCTTATAGTTAATCATTATTACCTTCTGAAATTTGCAAGAGTCAAACATATAAAAAAAAATTATAAAATTATTTGTTTAAAAAAAAGTTCAAGGAACTAATAAACATTATTATTATATAAAGTCTATATACAAAGGCGTCGTTGACAATAATTGCTAACTTTCTTATGGCGCAACATACACCAAATAAAACGAAACATAAAAACATAGGGACGGGCTACAGTCCGCTTGGGCGAATTGTTGGATACCCTATTCTTATTCCTATCCCTCATAAGTGGGTGTGACAAAAGTCTTAGTATGGTTGAATTGTTAAGAACGCTCTACATATTTTGTTATATAACATTTATTTTTATCAAAAAAAAACGAAGCTTTTGTAAAAAACGCTCTCTAATAGCTCAAACTTTGGTTTTTCAATAAAATGTTTTATTTAATTGTGGGCGTGTCAGTAGGCGGATTTAAAAAAAATTAACACATGAGCATAAAGGGCCCATAGAGAGTATATATAAAAAATTTCAGCTTTCTAGCTCAAAATTCGATTTTTTCCAAAATTTTGTTTTTTGAGTTTGTGGACGTGTGCGAATTTCAAAAATTCGTAAACTTGATTATTTTGGGACCCTAGAGAGTATATGGTTAAAATTTCAGCTCTGTAGGTCCAGTTTAAAGGCCTAATTTTTTCCGACAGACGGACGGACGGACGGATATGCTTAGATCGACATTACTATCGATTCAGATCATAAATATAGTAACTTTTAGGGGTCTACGGGCAATGCTAAGGTATGTTACAAACTATGCGTCAAAATTAATATACCCTTAGAATAGGGTATAAACAAAAGCAAAACAATAAAACGTGTTTCGTTGCCGATAGCTGACCTGTTGTTTTTTGCAAAACGAAATTTTGATTCCTTCGTAAAACGAATAATTGTGGGGTTTTTCTTAGCTTTTTTAAGCGCGCATCGACTTGACCCTCGTTGTTTATAACTTTTCACTACATGCAGTGGTACCTGATTTACTTTTTAAAATGGTTTATGGCAGATTTTTTTGATTATTTTTTTTAATGATTACACCTAATTATGAACCTCTACAACTACCCGCCAGTCAAAAATATGAGATTATATGGATATATTCTGCTTTACTCTGTGCGCAAATTTTAACAAATATGGACGTAGATGGAGAAAAATTATTTTTTTTAATTGAGGCATGAAGCCCTATCTATAAACAACTGAAATGAATTGTTAAATTAAGTGTTATTGAATTTTAATTTTATACATGTTTATTAATGCACATACGTAATGTGTATGAATATATATACAGTATTACTTTAAATACTAGACATTGTATTGTATTGTATGTGCAGTGGGGTCATCATTAGATGACAAGCACTTAGACCTATTGGTCCATTGTACTTCAGCATAGCTGCCCGCTCGCTGGTTATTGGCGATTAGTAAGATACAGTGAGGGAGAACCTACCAGTTGCCTTGGCAAAGCGAAGAATATTAGCAAGTTAAATGTCCCCCATCTCATCTTCGTTGACGAATTGTTTGCCTATAGTGGTGAGCCTGGTTCTGGCGAAAGCCGGACATTCACAGATGAAGTGAGATACCGTTTCATCCGCCTCCAGGCAGCACTCACATAGGCCCGAGCTTCTAATGTGGATGGTTTTCAGGTGCTCGTTAATACTAGACATACTGTATTTAAAAAGCATGTAACCAAAATTAGATGGCATACTTGTATTGCCATGGAAGAGGAGTTAAAGTGGGATCATGACGTAATCTCGAATGACAAAAAACTCGAATGCAAAAAATCTCGAAAAAAACTAATTTTTAATCTAGAATGCAAAAATCTCGAATGCACAAAAATCTCGAATGGACAAAAATCTCGAAAGACGATATCTCGAAAAAAAAAGTTAAATCGAAATTTTTTTCTTACCTACATATTTAAAGAGGGTAAACTTAAAGAAAATGCATTGCATATTTAGTTTATTGAGCAATTTATTTTTTTCGGTAAATTAACAACAACAAATCAATATTTAACAAAAAGAAAAATATTATAAAAAATTGTAAAAATTCCAATAGTAAATAAGGTGCCATGAAATAACGCCGAGTAAAATAACGCCGAATTATGAAAGCGAAATAACTCCGAATTTCCGTGTTCAGTCTTATTTCACTTCGCCAAAGTAAAATAAAGCCGAATCGGTCTTGTTTCACTTTTAATTTATTTACACAATCAGATAAAGATTCCTAACCGTTTTGAGATTTGCACCCCTGAAAACCTCGCACCTACTCCAAAGCAGTGACCCTAAGCAGGAGGGTTGCAGGCATTGCACTGTTTATGGGATGAGTTGCGAAATCTCAAGTAGAATAAAGTCGATCTAAGAAATCTTATTCGATATTATTACTCTTTTGTTCTACTACATAATTGGAAATAAAGTCGAGAATAGAAAATGGTGAATTTCGACTTCCGATTTCTTATGGAAATAAAGTCGATCGACATTATTTCCATCTACTTTATTTCACGGCACCGGTAAATAAATCCATCGATTCCGATTTGAATATTTCTTTTGTTTGTAATGATTTAATTTACTTTCATTTTAATTGTTTTTATTTGCACTCACGTTGCGATAACACACGATCCTAAACAACACTAATTTCAGGTACCTTTTTTTCAATTCTAGATTTTTGTTTTCGAGATTTTTACTTTCAAGATTTTTGTTTTCTGGATTATTGCTTTCGAGATTTCGTGGTAAACGCGTTAAAGTATTTAACATACTGTTTGCGTATGTTACGTGCAGCATTTGATGGCCTTTCTTTTCCCATATTTTCATGTGTTTCTCCTTGAGGTAAATATTCCATAGCTTTATGCTCAACATATATTTCCTGAAGCAAGAATTCGCATTCCCTAAACATATTATGCATCTGCATTCTGGTGAAATTATTAAATTTTTCAGGATAAGTTCTTAACTCAGCTATTAAGTATATAATCACATCCTCAGCATTTTGTTTTAGATTATATGGATGCACCCACCACTCTCTGCGTCCTTTCCCTCAATTGCTTCAAAAATTGTATGTAAGATTGGCACAAATTCATCATCTGACCACCACATGTTGAAGAACACTAAAAGAAATTCGCGAATTCAATTTTGTTTTATTTCAACACACACCAAATGAAACAAGAAAACAAAACGTTTTGTTTTGTTACATTCTGTTTCGCTTGGTGTGTGTTGAAATAAAAAATGTTCTTTTAACTATCGAATCAAAAACCGTTTTGCTTTATCCGGTGTGTTTTCAGCCTAAAGAACCATAACTTTTTTGTAGCTGCACAGATGTACCCAAAGTGCTTAAGACTTGTATGCGCTACTAAATTGTCCTTAAATGCACAAAATACCTTATATATCTATAATAGTTTAGAAATTATAGCGTTTAAAGTGGTTACACCTCCAAATTAAAGGTCACCCACTTTAATGTGTTATAACTTGAAATGGGGTGAAAATAGACCCCCATGGCATACAATTTTTTCTCCGGCGGAACTTCAGGAATCTCCCATTAAAGGATTATGCTGCTTAACTGTGACACCCTGTATATCGTGCCCTAATAAATTAAAGAAAAAAATACAAATATTATCCATATTAGCGCCACCCTATATTTGTGTGTAATCATGTTTTATAAAAGCAGATTTATACCTAAAAAGTTATTTTCAAACTTACTAAAACCGTTTCAAACTTTACCCAATGTAAGACATTAAATTATCGCATTTGTATTGGTCCTTGAATGAGTTTGCCACTGATAAAAATCCTGCTTACGCCCTTTAAACCATTCCGTATGCTTTTTCATATGCATGAAATGCTATTCATTATGCATTTAAATATTTCCATGGTTTAGGCACAAGTAGGTATAATGGTATAGCTTTTATATTATTTTAAATTGTTTCCTTGGTAAAATTGTACATTGAGATTGCTGGGTTGTCGCGTTAGCTGATAACGAAGATGTAACGCTGTTTAAACTCATCTTAAAGGTTTTTTATGTAGCCCCTCTTAGTGCAAAAGCGTAGTACGCAGTAAGGGGAACTTGCGTTGATTGTCGTAAGATAATATTTTATATAAAAATTCTCTTCAGTTTTATGTCCTTTTTTTTCTTTTCGAAAACTTTACGATTACACTTTAGACGGTGAATGCATACATCTTTTACAACGCAGCCATGATAAAAATAAACCGAGTGAAAACGGCTTTACTTTTGCGGTTGCTTATTGGGGAGGAAAGTTTGCACAGCCAGATACCAGATGTGACCGCAAAGCTTGGTACTATTTTTCAACCCATATTTTGATTAAGCATTGTTTATCTGAATTATATTTTCGTTAGAACCTCAAGGCATTCCTTCCTCAACCATTCATAATCTTTATAATGCTGATGTTCGTTTTCATATTGGCAATAAACAAAAAGTACTGCTTCCGGATATTGCGATGAGAGGTGAAATATGAAGGACGGAAATATTTCCACGTTTAACCAATAGAGTCATTATTTTTTGCCATTGGATTTGACGATGGGATACCTCGGCACGTTGTGCGTAATTCTTAGTTTCTTAGTGCTATTTATAACAAATAGTTATATATTTGTTTCATCTTAACGACGAGGTTATGAACTGGATTAAAAGGAATCATTACCCTCCCACTTCACTGAATCTATCGCACTGCGGGGGGTTTGCCAGTTAGAGCTAAAAAAAAAAAAAACGGCAGGGCTCGGAGCACTTCGTTACTGAGGTCAATCAAATGCTGTTAATGTGGAATTTTTGTAATCTATAAATTTCAAGGCCTGCTTTTCGACCGTACATGGATACAAATGTTGTTTGATATCGCATAAGGGAAAGAGAGTACTATAAAGCAAAACAAATAAACATTGCGTTCCTTCCAAACGTTTTGATGTGATATTTAATTGATGGAATTAAGAGCCGGCAATACATGCCTAAAAGTTGACATTTATTTATCAATTTAGACATTTTGGAATGTGAAATATATTATGTTTGATATCTCTCATTAGCCCAAGAACAGAAAGAGAGCAACAAATTTGTTTGTGTTTAAAAATAAATAAATATTAGGCATTAACGACCCATGCATGGCTTAAAACCTAGCGTCGCCAACCTTTTGCTTGTGGGAAGTGGAACGGACGAACAATTGTTAATCAAATTGAGAAGCTTCTCATGACAATTGATGCTCTTGGAAGTTTGTCAGATGTTCGCAAGAGGTGGGGCTGTGGAAAAACTCTTAAGGTGTTACTTGGCGCTGTCGGTATTTGAATGGGGACCTTTCATTCGATTAGTAGTCTTATACACTAACCACTGAGTCACTGCGCCCACCATTTGGTTATGTTTATGGACTAAAATCCTTGATGCTTGATCCTCAATGATGATTAGAAGGCAAGTTGACATCTTATGCGTTTCATAAACGAAATTGCAAAACGCCGGTAATCGAAAGCATTGCTTGAACGTTGGGACAGAGGCTTTGGAAATCTTCTACAAGGTGGCGCAAAAGTTGTCAGGTGGCGCAAAAGTTGTCACCCGATGTTCTTTCGCTGTAATTTTTTTTATGAATGAAAAACTTTGGTTCTGCTTTTGGATTATGTTAATTGGTGTCTGAAGTTTTTTCTGTATCAGTTAACTTCACAAATATCAAAGTAGAATTTACATTTGCCGCCATTTGCAAAAATTATGCTTCTTCCGATAGGAAGATGACTTTTGCGCCACCTTGTACTATGGAATACAATTTTGGCAGCCAAAGGGTATGCGAATATATGAGACCACAGGCGTTCTCACGATAGCCTGTCACTATCAACTCCTACTCTACACCTCCACGTTTGTGGCTGCTGGGTGCCTATTACCTCGGCTGGAGATTGGGTATGAGAGATTAAGGAGGAGTGTTTTCACACTGAGACACTTCCTCATGATTCAGACGATAGCTTAGGAATTTCCTAGATGAGATCAACGGTGGCGTCTACCAGTTCCAGTCAGGTTGAACTATTAGTGTATTTATTATTAGAGCTGCTTCGACATATTTGAATCCCAGGTCCTTACGGATCTCCAATACTAAGCCAGTATTAGAAAATTAATGAGTTGGTGGCGGATGAGCCCTAAATGGGCCAACGAAAGCGCTCATATCCCCGAAGTGGCTTCTTTTTTTTTTTTATTTTTTTTTATAAAAAGGAAATCCAAATCCCAGAGCACTCAGATTCGGTAACGTTCCATTGTACTACCAGGCAGAAATCCTCCTTTTTGGTGTAGAGGCATGTGATTGGGTGGCGTATGTTGTTGTTCCCCATGGGGATTGAACCTGCACCGCACGGGTCACAAGCCAACACACTAACCTCTACACCGTCGCCACCCATCCCGAAGTGGCTTACTGACTCCGGCAAACCCGGCGCACGTCCTAGGGGTAAACAATGGAACTGGCCCTCCAGGTTGGGGGTTGTGCCGTCGGGGTAACTTTCCAGCCACGTGAAAAATAAATAGTTATGAGAGAGACACAAGAAGCCTCGGATAATGGATACCCTCATATGGCCACCAGACCCGGAAAGTCAAAGGACTACGATCTGAGAGATAATCTGAGGGTGCGGATTCGTCGTCGGAAATCGGCTTAGGACAAAAGTAATAGACTTCAAGCCGATAAGTAATAGCCTGGCTGTGATCCGCATCCAAGCTACATTTCAAAACATAAGCCTAATATGTGCACATGCCCCTTCCGACGAGGCTGGAGATCCCATCAAGGAGGACTTATATGACCCGGACGGAGCCTACGGAGCCTATCCGGAGAACGATGTCAAAATTGTGCTCGGGATTTTAATGCCCAAGTCGGTAAGGAAAACATCTTCGGCGGATTAGTTGGTAAGCACAGACTCCACGATACGACAGCAGGTATCAGCTACCGACTAATCGATTTTACAGCATCTCGTAATACGGCGGTAAGTAAGACTAGGTTTCCAAGGCTCGAGATCCACACTGCAACCTAACGCTCTCCAGATGGTCAAAATGCCAACTAAATCGATCATATGCTTATCGATGCGAGTCACGCATCCAACGTCATAAACGTGGACACATTCCGAGCGACAAACGTCGACTCTGACCATTTCCTTGTTGCGGCTAAATTTAGAGCTCGACTGTAAAACGAGAAGAGGCGGCGAACTGCCCAAAAGAAGAAATTTTGACGTTAGGCGCCTTAGCACAGCTGGAGTAGCCAGAGTCTACACAGAGCGGATTAGCAAGAGGCTCTGCTCTGTGTATTCACCACCCACAAGCACCAACAATATGAGTAACCGATATCGTGACATCTTCAAGGAAGTAGCCGAAACCACCGTAAGTTACCAACCACCCCAGAGAAAAAGTCGGTGGTATGATGATGTATTTGCTAATCGGAAGAAGGTGACAGAAGATGCACATTTAAAAACGCTGCAGCGCAAAACAAGTGCAGCGAGGAAAGAGTATCGAGCCAAGAGAAGGAAGGAGAAGAAGATCCTGAGTGGAATAAGAGGGCGTAGGCAGTCTTCCAGCACAAGGAAATCAAAGAGTCTCGCGATCGGAACAATATCCGGAGATTTCACAAGAAAGCGAAGCAACTGGCTGCTGGCTTTAAGACAGGAACGCAGGCTCACCGAAGCGCAGGGAATAGTAGATGTATTTAAGCAGCATTTCCAACAGCTGCTAAATGGGCATCAAGTAGATGGAGTGATAGGGGAAAAAGAGAACCCACGTCCTGTCAATGAGGAACAGATTTCAGCACCCAGTATAGAAGAGGTTGGCTTAGCTATATGAAAGCTAAAGAATAATAAGGCCGCCGGCTCTGATGGTCTACCAGCGGAGCTATTCAAATACGGAGGTGATATTTTGGTAGGGCGCAAGCACCAAATCATCATCCAAATATGGGTGGAAGAAAGCATGCCCGATGACTGGACTATCAGCTCCATATGCCCCATGTTCAAAAAAAGGCGACCCTATATCTTGCAAAATCTATCGAGGCAAGAGCTCTACGTGGCGATGGGCAACGATGGGTGTGTAATATGGCAACAGCTCTACCGAACTATTTCAAACTCGCACCGGATTCCGGCAAGGAGATGCGCTGTCATGTAACTTCTTGAATATTGTTCTGGAGCAGCTAATGCGCAGGACACGGAAGACACTATCTTCAACAGATGCGACCAACTACTGGAATAAGCGGACGATATCGGCATCATCGGCCGATCTCAGCGTGCCGTGTTAAAGGGCTATAATGGCAATAGAAGAACAGGCAAAAATGAGTGGGATTCAACTCAAAGAAGACAAAACGGAGTCCATCCATTTTTCCACCAACAACGACAAAACGTCACTGTTATAGCAGCAACTTGGAAGTAGTAAGGGAGTTCACCTACTACGGACTTAGTCTCAAATCCAGAAATAAGACCTTAGTGGAGATCCAACGAAGAATTACCCCAGGAAACCATTGCTACTTCGTGCTTAAACTCCTAACTCGGAAGACCAAGTGTTAGGTCTATAAAATACTGATACTGCCAGTTCTGTTCTACGTCGTCGGGTGCTGGACGACAAGAAGGAAAGGAGCTAATTTTGGGATCTTTCGAAGGAAAAATACTCCGTCGGATATTTGGTCCTGTGTGCGAGGATGGCAAATGGAAGAGAAGATACAACCGCGAACTCTATGATATGTACCAAGATGTAGATGTAGTCCAAAAGCTTAAATACAATTATTCTCCAGGGAAGAGGATCTTCGACTGCCAGCTTCCACGATCGAGACGACAAAGCAGACCAAAATTCCGTTTTATAGACCACGGGATCACGGATGCCTGAGCGCTCGGTCTGGATAACTGGAAGCAGCGTGCCCGAGATCGCGGAGGATGGAAGGCTGTAGTGTCTCAGGCAGAGACTCACCACAGGCCGGCAGCCCGTTAAGTAAATAAGTTTATTTTTTTATTTTTTTTTATAATAAGCGCGCACTAAAGGGATTTGTTGGGACCCTTATAATGTATTAGCTACACAGCGCGGGCATTAAGGAAATTAGGGTGAGAGGAAAAGGAGAGATGCCGATGCACGTTGGTTTTAATGACTGTAGGTTATAGTGTGTAGGAAAAATGGAGCGGGGAAGAGCATTCCACATTCGTGTTGTACGGCTGAGGAAAGGTTCTTTGAACTTCACTGTACGTCCGAACAGTCCGCATGGCGGGTATTGCGGTTGAAATTTTCAAGGGGAGGAATGCAACTGGCTATTTCGTTTGAGCACTTATGGTGGAAATAACGATAAAATAACGACAGGCAGGAGACATTACGACGATGACTAAGAGAGTCAATCGATCTCGCGATGTCTCGGTCGCCAGTGAGTTTTATCGCGCGTTTTTGGATCCTGTCAAGTAGCTCCAAATAAGTAATTGGTGCACCGGACCAGATATGAGCGTTGTACTCGAGTTTCAGGCGAATAAACGCCTTATAAATTGTAGCCAGATCAGAAGGGGTGAAATATTTCTTACAACGCCTAAGGAAGCCTAGACATTTCGCGGCGTTCTTGGCGACATCGAATATGTGGTCATTCCAACGAAGGTTGTCATTAACACACATACCGAGAATGGAAAGTCTTTCGGTTTCAGCGATGTAAGTGCCATTCATAGATAATGGCAGTGTGTGTGGGTTTTGCTTTAATGACAGGAGACAGCATTGAGTTTTGGAAGCATTAAATTCCACTCTATTGGTTTTACCCCACTGAGTTATGCTGTTAAGATCGGAATTTAATGAGCTTAACATACGTTGCCGTACTAGTTCCACACCCGAAGATGAGGGGCGTGACCCAAGAAACGAATATGAGAAGCTGAGGGTACTGTCATCAGCAAAGGAATGGATTGGATTAGAAGTAACAGACAGTAGAACATTTATAAAAATGCGAAAGAGAGTCGGGGACAGAACAGAGCCTTGGGGGACACCAGCATTTATTTGGTGAGTTGCAGACTTGAAGCCGTCTAAAACAACTTGAATTGAACGGTCCGAAAGGTAATTTCTAATCCATTGAAGAAGAGTATCATCGATTATAAAATGCCGGCATTTTCGACAAGAGAGCTTGGTGCAAAACTCTGTCAAATGCTTTTGAAATATCAAGCGCAACGATCTTACTTTCACCACCTTGGTGAAGAGATTGGTTCCACTTTTCGGTTAGATATGTAATCAAATCACCAGTGGACCTGTTGCTGCGAAAACCATACTGCCGGTCATTAAGAAGTTTTCGCGATTCAAGATATTTCATTAACTGACGGTTTATCAGCGTTTCCATGACCTTAAAAAGAAGGGACGTAAGTGCAATTGGTCGGTAGGAGGAGGGAGAAGAAGATTCGCCTTTTTTTGGTACAGGCTGGACAAATGCTGTTTTCCATCTTCCCGGGAAGAGTCCTGAAGAATAGGACAGATGGAAAAGCTTACGCAATGGTTTTGCCAGCGAAGAAGAACACCTCTTCAGAACGATAGGGGAAATACCATCTGGACCAGCGGATTTGTGAACGTCAAGATCTTGAAGTACTCTAGCCACTGTACGAGTGCGAAAGTGGATTGGTCCCATAGAGAATTCTACGCGCTCGAGTACAGGGGGAGACAAAGCACAATCTGGGAGCGTTGAGCTGACTGCAAAGTGAGCAGCAAGCAGATTGGCCTTATCTGTAGAGCTGACAGCTGGAATGTCGTTGTAAATGAGTGTCGGGATAGATGACGAGGCCGAATTCTTGATGTTTTTAACAAATGACCAAAAGTTTTTACTACCAGTGGGACTTGGTAGTATTTTTTGCCTCAACTTTTGGTCATATGAGAATTTGACAGGATTAATGTGGGCATTGCAGTCATTTCTGGCTCGTTTAAACTTTTTACGGCTTTCCTCAGATGGGTTGGCTTTGAATAGCCGAAAACTTACCTCTTTTAACCTTATAGCCTCTTTGCAGCTCGAGTCACACCACGCGTTAACCTTGGGTTTGATACTTTTAATCCTGTTAGGGGTAAAAGTCTTCATACCCAGGTGAATTATGTTTGTGACCATATCAGCAGCAGCATCCACGTCGCTGTCGAGGAAGCACAGCGACCAGTTAAAACTATTAAAGAAACCGTTTAATTTCTCCCAATTGGCTTTCTCGTACTGCCATACGGTTCTTTTCGGAGTTTGTTCTTTAACTATGTGGTTGGAGTACGAGAAATTTGCTGATATGATGCAATGGTCTGATGAACCTAGAGGCGATAATACGTTCAAAGCGTATTTATCAGGGTGAGAGGTAAGAAACAAGTCCAATGTGTTGGCAGTTTGGCTGCTAATGTCCGGTATTCGTGTCGGCTCATTTACAAGCTGAGTCAGGTTATTTACCTCAGCAAAGATCTTGACGTACCTTCCTTCGGGTGTTGTCTGACCAGAATGTCGAAGCCAGCTTGAATTGTGTATATTGAAATCGCCCGCAATAACGATTTCAGAACGAGGATGAAGGGTCACAATTCTTTTAATAGAATCAGACAGGGCATCAAACTCATTATAAGTTGAATGTCTGTCCAAGTTGGGGCTTCTGTAAATAAAACAGTAGTGTATTAATTGCCTACGGACATGGAGTTTTAGCCAAATGAAATTAAATTCTGGGTTGGCACATTGGCCATATTGAGGCTGAAGTTGGTAGGCTACATCACTACGTATATAAACGGCGATACCGCGATGGGGAAAGAATAAAGGCACTAAATTGTACCCAGGTAGACTAAACTCTGTTAAATCAGAGCCAACGCTAACCTGGGTTTCACTAAGTGCCAAAACAGCTGGTTTGTTGTGAAAAACATGGGCGTATAATGAAAAAAAATTGTTTCTCAACCCACGAATGTTGCTGACATCCACAACGAAATTCCTACACATTATAAAAAAACAAACATAAAAAAAAACACAACTCCGACGCTAACTAAGCATATGCCGTGAATTGAAAATATACGTTAGATTTCCAAAACAACGAGCTTGTATGGGGTATGTTTTTATTAAGATACAAAAGGCAGTGAACTGCAGCGTGAATGCATGGTATTCATGCAATATATGAGCAACATACATTTCAGTTTCAGATATAGTTTCTCCTGCAAACTTTCAAAATATTCCATCAGCATCCAATTTATGGTACAATAAAATAGCAAAATAAAGCAAATAAAAAATTAAACCTTTAGGCGCATTCTTTTGTTGTTCTACACAATATAAACCATTTTTCCAATTTGAATATTCACATGGTTCAATGTCAACCAATGGATGTGATTCGTTGCTGAATAAAATAATCTATGAATAAGACATCAGCTCTTTTTAATTTTTACTCATGAGTGACTTTAAAAAATCGATTCACAAAAAAACTGAACAAAACCCATCGAAGCAAAGTCAATTCTACGCAATTTCGAGGATATTGCAACACAGTTGAATGAATTGCGAAAAGGACCTTTTTCAACTTTGATCATAAAACCAAAATTGTAAATCAAAGCTCATCCAACCGTAATAATAAACGAAACATTTTTTGTTTTTCCTAAATTTAACAATGGTCGATCCTTAATTTAACAATGTCCTTTAACGTTATTTTAGATTTCCTTTTTTTGATAACAAAAACATGTCTGCATTATCCTTGAAGCTCAGTCTTACGACATCATGTGGATTTAAATAGATTCGTTTGGGTGTACCTATAAGATACAAAATATACATTCGTATCACATTATTAATATACTTAGCAAGTAGTTAAGTAGTTTGGATACTTTAAACACGTTTATCTGTGCATTGATAGCCTACTATTTGTGGGTACTGGAATTTTACATGCCAGTACTCACTGAGTAGAAGCCTAAATGGTCTACATGATTGAGTAATATGTTGATTTTGTCACCTCCTTGTTTTTATTATACGAGCACATAGGTAAAGTGATACTATGCTTTCCTATTGATTTGGCTCACAAAGGTTCTGTTTGTTTCCCTCTTAAGTACGAACTCACAAAAAAGTCAGGTGTAGGTGTTGAGTTGCCATTATTTATTATGTCACCTATTTTTGCAGCACTTATCCAGACACTTTATATTGATTTTTGGTTTCTTCTTTGCTGTGATTTTATATTCAATAAATTAGGAATGTTTGCATTATCATAAAAAAGCATGGAAAATAAAGTTTAACCTTTATTACCTTTCACCTTTACGACCGACGTCTTAAAGATGGTCTTAAAAACCTTTGAAAGGAACAAAATAACCGAAATTAGATTCACTAATTTTAGGAAATACCGTTAGCGTAAGACCTACTTTGCAAATATGACTAAGAACAACACGTGCCCGAGTTATTGATACTTTCTAATTCGGTTATTTCTAAGGGTTTTTATAGAAATTTGAGAAGAGGTTATTATTTCAGTCATTTAATTAGAATTTGAAATAATAATAATATTTCTGACACTCCGACGCATGCAACTTATTTCAGTGTGAGGACCAAGGTTTTTCAAACATGACCACAGAATATCCCAACTTCCAGGAAAGGGCATTTTAGTTTGCTTAAAATGGGAAAAGCGAAAATTGGCTCTTCAAATATGAATCTCAAAATTTCTCTCACATTAGTTTTTTACGCTAGCCACAGGTTAAATGAGAATTTCTGACAACTTACAGTTGACAGGGACATTTTCATTGCCATCTTTAATAGTGCAGTGTTAAGGATTAACGCCATTCAGGAATGCATTAGAAAACATTTGACTAAGTTACCAGAAGTTTTGTATATATACTAAAGTATATACACAAAGCCCGGGGGAGGGAGACGGACTGAATACAGAATAGTCCCGAAATCCCCAATACTTAAAATCCTGAAAAGTCTCAATTCCGAAAACCTAAAATGCCGAAACCCCGCAATCCCGAAAGTTAAACTGGAAATGTTATTGTGGGGAAAAAAAGGATCGGTACGATATCTCTGTATTTAATCTTTATATATTTTGTCTAACTATGTATATAGCCATGTGAGAGGTATTTGGGTGTGTGAATAGGGCGGGATTATGATCTATGATCGGCAGCAACTTGGCTATGCCCAGTATTCATAACTATCTCACAAACATCAATTGTGCTTATTTTACCTCCGCGTGGTAACCACCGGGTACTGGCCTCGCTCAGGCTAGCTTGACTTGCTGAACTTATAAGTGCGAGTGTTGAACACGAAGAAATAGCAACACTACAATGCTCTGTCGGAGCTGACTGTCTGCTCGCGTCTCAGAAGTCTTACATGATTCCCTCAGAAGGAGGACGTACGGCGGATGAATTCACATGATTGACTCAACGCAACGGTGACATCAACAGGCAGCATGGCAGATACCTTCATAAACTACTTCGACGTATTTGGAGCTGAGGTCATTAAGGATTTTTAATACTACTCAGGGTGTTGAAATGGAGATGGTGGCGGATGAGGCTTTAATGGGTCAACGGCAGCTCTCAAATCCCCGAAGCGGGTTGATGATTTTCGATCCCGTTTGCGTTGACGGGTTTTGGAGGAGAAGATTTAACAGCGAACTTTACGAGCTGTACAAAAAACTACGTATCAGTCAACTAAAATGGAAGAAAACTCTTCGATTCCAACCCGGAGGGACAACGCTGTAGAGGAAGACCTCGCCTTAGGTGCCGCGCGCAAGTGGAAAGGGACCTCAACCAACTTGGAGTGCGCAACTGGAGGCAGTTAGCCAAAGATCGTGCTAACTGGAGAGGCATATTGGTTAAGGCGCAGGTGCATCACGGACTGTAGCTCCACCTAAGTAAGTAAGTATATAGTCATGTAGAAATGTATGTGAGAGATTGGTCTGACTTATTTGTGAGAATAAACAGCAGTCTAGTACAGACCGCCATAAAGGTCGGTGGGGTCCGCTTTCAGTAGCGTCATTTGTATACCAAATTTGTATATTTCTAGTAAATAATGTACTAGAATACTTGAGTTTTAATAGATACTATTCCCGACTCTAAATAAACCGCTGTTTTATTTTTCTTCTTTCGAAGATTTACAGTCCACCGAAATATATGTACAATCTTATTTTCCAAAATCGTTATATAATCCCTCGTTTTTTTTTTCTTTATTCGAAAATCTTCCGGGCCGAAATCTACTGTAACAAAATCACCCAATTCGTGTCTGCAGGGAATAACCCTCCAACCGAAAAACGACAAAACCCCAAAAGATGTCCTATGTCCCCAAAAACGTATGGAATAAGTCCCCAAATAGGTATGGTGGAACAGTAACTTGTCTGTGGCATGCTGCCCCTGCTTTGGCTCACTGTTGGATAAGGAGTATATCTATTCATGAAAATACCACAAAGAGCTTCCTGAAAATTTCATTTTATAAACTATATACTTACATGTGCATTTTACCTGATAAAGGTTCTCTATATACCTATCGCTACATATTAACTTATGTTAAAGCTATTCGCTATCGAGAGAATGAACCTCAGGTGGACAAGTATCTAGCCAAAGCTGGACCGGCGACGCTCTAAGTGTTTAATCTGACTTAACCGCTTGCATATTAGTTCTACTATAGGTGCCATTACAGGACACTGTCTAATATGCAAGGTCGCATCATAGCTTCTTTTTTTATAATAAGCGCGTACTAAAGGGATTTGTTAGGACCCTTATAATGTATTAGCTACACAGCGCGGGCGCTAAGGAAATTAGGGTGAGAAGAAAAGGAGAGATGCCGATGCACGTTGGTTTTGAATGTTTGTAGGTTATAATGTGAAGGAAAAACAATGCGTGGAAGAGTGTTCCACATTCGTGTTGTACGGCTGAGGAAAGATTCGTTGAACTTCACTGTACGTCCGAACACAGGTTTGAGGGTGAACTGATCAGCATTCCTTGCATGGCGGGTATTGCGGTTGAAATGTTCAAGGGGAGGAATGCAACTGGCTATTTCGTTTGAGCACTTATGGTGGAAATAACGATAAAATAACGAAAGGCAGGAGACATTACGACGATGACTAAGAGAGTCAATCGATCTCGCGATGTCTCGTTCGCCAATAAGTTTTATCGCGCGTTTTTGGATCCTGTCAAGTAGCTCCAAATAAGTTATTGGTGCACCGGACCAGATATGGGCGTTGTACTCGAGTTTCGGGCGAATGAACGCCTTATAAATTGCAGCCAGATCGGAAGGGGTGAAATATTTCTTACAACGCTTAAGGAAGCCTAGACATTTCGCGGCTTTCTTGGCGACATCGAATATGTGGTCATTCCAACCAAGGTTGTCATTAACACACATACCGAGAATGGAAAGTCTTTCGGTTTCAGCGATGCAAGTGCCATTCATAGATAATGGCAGTGTGTGTGGGTTTTGCTTTAATGACAGGAGACAGCATTGTGTTTTGGAAGCATTAAATTCTACTCTATTGGTTTTACCCCACTGAGTTATGCTGTTAAGATCGGAATTTAATGAGCTTAACATACGTTGTTCCACACCCGAAGTTGAGGAGCGTGACCCAAGAAACGAATATGAGAAGCTGAGGGTACTGTCATCAGCAAAGGAATGGATTGGATTAGATGTAAGGGATGTATTTTTCCTTCATCCTCAGCGTCCAGAATGAATTTATTTATTCGCGGCATTTTTTCGTCCAACTGAAATCACTCAGTTGAACATCTATTTCATTTTTCCATTCAACTTCTCCAATCTGCGAACACATCCAACAATTCTTAGTCGCAATTCGATATTGACAGGTAGTGCCAATACTAGCACACAAAAAATATCCGGATGCCTGACAGGCCACCATGCATAAAAAACATACCACCACGGTGCATTGTTCTTTTTCTGCGATGGCCGTTGTCTGCGCCGGTTGCGTAAAGTAAATTAAATTATCTAAACCATCTTCGAGCAAACAATCTTCAAATCTACAAACATCCCAGTAACACTGGATTATACAAGGTAAGAAATCATCGTATTGAATATTAAATATTCCCCATTTCGCGATCCCGTATCCCGTCAATGCATTTTACAATGTATTAATTACGCAATCTCGATTCATAGATAACGGCGACGTCCATCACAGTTTGTGCGGATAAATTCCTTGCACAGAACGCAAAACCATCGCAGTTTTTTGCAATTCACAAACACCATCAAATTGTGCAGTGCATTCCATCAATTGTGCGATTTAATTTCAAGCGCAGAACAAAACATCTAATTGTGCAGATTAATTCCATGCACGGAAAACAAAAACCATCAGCTTTTTATAGTACAGAAATACCATCTAATTGTGCAGATTAACTCCATGCAACGATCTTAACCATCGTAATTGCGCAGAGCATCGTCATTCGAGTTTGTGCGGATTAATTCCCACGCCAGCGCGTGCTTCACGAAATACATCGCACACTTGCAACAATTCCAGCGAACGTATGCACACATTCATCGCACAAAATAATAAAAAGCACCATGCAGAGGACACCATCTAAGACAAAGCAAATCATCCTTTATGCAGAGAACACCATCTAAGAAACTACAATCTACGACAGAGCACGGATCAGTGCACGTAAACAGATAGATATCAATCGCAGCACCGCAGAGATCACCCCTTCGTACAGACGAAGAAACACTCTCAACACCCGTAAATACATACGGTCAGCACCCGAAATATTCGGACAGCGCCTGGATCCACAAGCGGATCGGCACCCTACGAGACCAGAGACTTCATCAGCACGAGAACGGGTCGCTAAATCTCTTCAAGCGAGAGCGTATCCGCAACATATATATCATCAGCAGCAGTAAAAGTCCGTAAGCTAGTGTTAAGTTCTTTTATGTACACATATATAAATTATATTTGACCATTAAGTATTCCCATAATATTATATTTGACCATAAAGTGATTTCATAGGCATCAAAATAGAGCAGTTATTAGTAGATTCATAGTGTTCTAAATTTGTGAAGAATCTTCGAAACGCTGAGCTATTACACGACTCGGGTAATTACATTAATAAGAAAATCGTTACAGATTGGCGAGCGGAGATTCTCCATGGCAGCTTCTCACAAGCATCCCTTATTCTACCACCATTAGTTGTAATGGTGAAGGAATAACAATAAATAAATCGTTACATAGAAGTAACAGACAGGAGATCATTTATAAAAATGAGAAAGAGAGTCGGGGACAGAACAGAGCCTTGGGGGACACCAGCATTTATTTGGTGAGTTGCAGGCTTGAAACCGTCCAAAAAAACTTGAATTGAACGGTCCGAAAGGTAATTTCTAATCCATTGAAGAAGAGTATCATCGATGCCAAATGCACGCATTTTCGACAAGAGAGCTTGATGCCAAACTCTGTCAAATGCCTTTGAAATATCAAGCGCAACAATCTTACTTTCACCACCTTGATGAAGAGATTGGTTCCACTTTTCGGTTAGATATGTCATCAAATCACCAGTGGACCTGTTGCTGCGAAAGCCATACTGCCGGTCATTAAGAAGTTTTCGCGATTCAAGATATTTCATTAGCTGACGGTTTATCAGCGTTGCCATGACCTTAGAAAGAAGGGACGTAAGTGCAATTGGTCGGTAGGAGGAGGGAAAAGAAAATTCGCCTTTTTTGGTACAGGCTGGACAAATGCTGTTTTCCATCTTCCCGGAAAGAGTCCTGAAGAATAGGACAGATGAGAAAGCTTACGCAATGGTTTTGCCAGCGAAGAAGAACACCTCTTCAGAACGATAGAGGAAATACCATCTGGACCAGCGGATTCGTGAACGTCAAGATCTTGAAGTACTCTAGCCACTGTACGAGTGCGAAAGTGGAATGGTCCCATGGAGTATTCTACGCGCTCGAGTACAGGGGGAGACAAAGCACAATCTGGGAGCGTTGAGCTGACTGCAAAGTGAGCAGCAAGCAGATTGGCCTTATCTATTGAGCTGACAGCTGCAATGTCATTGTAAATGAGTGTCGGGATAGATGATGAGGTCGAATTCTTGATGTTTTTAACAAATGACCAAAAGTACCAGTGGGACTTTGCGGTATTTTTTGCCTCAACTTTTGGTCATAGGGGAATTTGACACGATTAATGTGGGCATTGCAGTCATTTCTGGCTCGTTTAAACTTTTTACGGCTTTCCTCAGATGGGTTGGCTTTGAATAGCCGAAAACTTACCTCTTTTAACCTGATAGCCTCTTTGCAGCTCGAGTCACACCACGCGTTAACCTTGGGTTTGATACTTTTAATCCTGTTACTGTTAGGGATAAAAGTCTTCATACCCAGGTGAATTATGTTTGTGACCATATCAGCAGCAGCATCCACGTCGCTGTCGAGGAAGCACAGCGACCAATTAAAACTCTTAAAGAAACCGTTTAGTTTTTCCCAATTGGCTTTCTCGTATTTCCATACGGTTCTTTTACGGTTTTTTTGTTGGAGTACGAGAAATTCGCTGATATGATACAATGGTCTGATGAACCTAGAGGCGACAATACCTTCAAAGCGTATTTATCGGGGTGAGAGGTAAGAAACAAGTCCAATGTGTTGGCAGTTTGGCTGCTAATGTCCGGTATTCGTGTCGGCTCATTTACAAGCTGAGTCAGGTTATTTACCCCAGCAGAGATCTCGATGTACCTTCCTTCGGGTGTTGTCTGACCTGAATGTCGAAGCCAGCTTATAACGCAATAACGATTTCAGAACGAAGATGAAGGGTCACAATTCTTGTAATGGAATCAGCCAGGGCATCAAACTCATTATACGTTGAATGTCTGTCTAAGTTGGGGCTTCTGTAAATAAAACAGTAGTGAATTAATTGCCTACGGACATGGAATTTTAGCCAAATGAAATTAAATTCTGGATTGGCACATTGGCCATATTGAGGCTGAAGTTCGTAGGCTACGTCACTACGTATATAAACGGCGATACCGCGATGGGGCAAAAATAATGGCACTAAGTTGTACGCAGGTAGACTGAACTCTGTTAAATCCGAGCCAACGCTAACCTGGGTTTCACTAAGTGCCAAAACAGCTGGTTTGTTGTGAAAAACATGGGCGTATAACGAAAAAAAATGTTTTCTCAACCCACGAATGTTGCTGACATCCACTACGAAATTCCTACACATTATAAAATACAAACATAAAAGAAAACACAACTCCAACGCTAAATAAACATAAGAATTGAAGACATACGTTAGATTTCCAAAACAATTTACCGCAGGTGGCCCGTACGGTAATTTGTTTTGGTCCACCAACAAAATCAACAACTCATGACCCGCTATCCCCCCGATGCTGCCTTTATCCAAGCATTGCAAGTGCACAAACGATAATCGAACGACAGATGTAATATTCAGCTTGGCGTCTATGCAAACAACTTATTTAGAAGCTGCATGGACGATTAGGAGACTACACTTCACCTTCTTTGTACATGTCCTGCACAAGACCGGCGAAGCGCTTAATCTCACTTAAGCGCCTGCACCTTAGCTCTACTATAGGTGTCATTACAGGACACTGTATAATAGGCAAGGTCGCATCAAAGCTTGGCGTCTATTCAAACAACTTATTTAGAAGCTGAGGAGGAGGAGGAGACTACACCTCACCTTCTTTGCGCATGTCCAGCACTCGACCGGCGAAGCTCTAAGTCCTTAATCTTACTTAACCGCCTGCACATTAGCTCAATGTGTCATTACAGGACACTACCTAATAGGCACGTTCGTATCAAGGCTTGCTGTCTTTTCAAAAGACTTATTTAGGAGCTGCATGGACGAGGGGGAGGAGGAAGCTACACCTCACCTTCTTTGTACATGTCCTGCTCTCTCCCATAAAAGAATTTTCTATCTTGGAGCCTTCTTGCGTAATTATCTTAGTGACTTACCTAACACAGACGTAAGAAATCTATTCTGCTTCATTAGAAGATCTAAATGGTTTAGCGAGTAGAGGGAGAAACTCCCTGGATCCACGTGGCATCAGAATGGACCTCACATTGGCTGTAGCTGACAACTACCTCAACCTAACCTAACCTATATATGCAAACGAACATTGAAGAGGTGACGAGAAATAAAGCGGAACGAATTAAGACCAACTCTTGAAAATTTGGCGTTGTTGGTATTTTAAAGAAGAAATAAGACCAAATTTTGCAATTTGGCTTCCTTTCAATTAAGATATTAATATAAGGCCAATTTGGCGTTATTTCGTTCTCAACTATTTACACAAAAGTCACCATTGTATAGTAAATCGCTTGCCTCTTCTCCCAGGAAATATATTATATATTGAATCAAACAGTGTTTAAGTGGACCGCTTCGAAACATGTTATGGCGACGTAGAACTGTCAAATCACAAGTACATCCCATAAACAGAGCAATGTGCAACATCCTGCGTTAGGTCCGACGTTGGGTATGCAACGTTTCAAGAATTCTTTGCGAAAAAGGATTTTTGGCGACTCCAACTGTATGAGGTTAAACAAAATATATCCATATGTTTTGCATGGCCAACCTTACACTTACTCCAAATCCAACTGTAAGCCCTAGCAGGGATTGCCGGAGAAAATTTTTAAAAAAATGTTTCTTCCTCTTTTCATTAGTTTTTTGGCAATATTTCGTCGTAAAGAAATAAAGCCAAGTTGGGGTTTGGTCTTATTTCGTTCAGCGTTATTTCACGTCACCCATTGGAACTTTGGGCTTTGAACAAAAAGTTTGTTTAGTTGGAAATATTGAATTTACAAATTTTCAAATTGGGAGGGTTATGATCTTCATAATCCTGATCGTAACCTCTTCGTAAAGGAAGAAAAAAAAAAGTAGAAAATTTCGTAAAGGAATTTTCACGCTAGTAGTAAAAGGCGACGGTCCAAAACACACCCCTTTTACGGTGAATGGGTTATCAAAGCTTTAAGTTGAGGCCGTGCGAGAATCGTTACTATATTATGAAAGTATATAACCCGGACGTCTAATCTCCTACTATTTGCAATAGCATTGAACAGTTTACTGTTGCGAAGCACTGACTCGAGAAATACTTGAGGTTGAATGGCACTCCAATGCAAAAAGCTGGTGTCAACGGAAGTTACACCAACTAAAGTTCATCGTTCTCTCGGATCTAATGCCGCCACCACATATTATTGTCTAGCGGGACGAAACATAGGAAGAAGACCACAAGATTGCTTTCCCCTAAAGGTAAACATTTAATTTCTCAGATTCCCGATGATAAATGGGCTACTATCAGTATTGGCGAGAGATACAAGTATTGGTATGGCGTCTGAAATGGTCTTCGCTGTATTTCTGAGTTCGGCCGTCTCCTTTTTGACATAATTCATCGGGACGGCTGGCAAAGACTGCAGCATGATCGAAAACGACACAATTCATTTAATGTAAATTGGAAAGCTATGAAATCACGCAAAAAGCTCACGCTTATGTAATGTACCTTATCTGCGAAGCTTATGGAAATGCAAAGACAACATGGATAACTTTTCCTGCTACTGTTCTGTCGTTGTTCAAAGCAGGCTCCAGACCCTGGGTACTGATATGGTTAAGGCTGAACATCTATGTTCTTCAACAACGTTGTTAGGCGATTTGTTAGGGCGAGTTTTAAAAAGGACATTGTCTATATACTTTTACTGATTTTTGAGGATTAAATTGAAAAACAACAATAGTTAGAACCGCTCCAAAACTGTGTGCAACACAAAACTTTGTATGTCTGAATTGTTTAGAAGGACATTGCTTACATAAGTTGTTACATCTGTTTCTAACGTTTTTAAGGAATTTATCAAAAAAGACAAATTTGTTTCAAATTTTTTGAAAAAACTATTTTTATTAAAATGTGGGCGTGTCAGTGGGACGGTTTTTAAAATATATACACTTGATTTAATCTGCCTCTAGAGCGTACCTATATGTTTTGAATTACAGCTTTCTAGCTTTCTATTGAAATGCCTCCCTGATTTGGAACAACATATGAGGACTTATTGAAATTAACTTCCAGAATTTTTGACATATCTGTCGTCGGCTGATGTATGCTTTAGAAACGGAGCACTTGCACCGATGGTTCTTCTCCGTATGAATAAAATCTCGAATGGGAAATAGAACCACACAATATTGTTGGAATTTAGATTCCCATCTTTGATTCTTCAACTTCACCAAAGAGTATTTATTTCCCACTTATTTCGGAACTTATTAACCCGCACCTACCGGTGCAATCAAAGCTGCAAAGCCAAGTTACAATCCCGGAATAAAAAAATAAACTGACTCACCTTTCCGGTGGATTACGCCCTTTTTGTTCAATGCCAACACAATTTCAGCTACTCTTCATTCCCGCCTTTATGAAAAGAAGGTTCGCTTGGCACAACAGCAAAAGAAAAGGCTGAAATATTTGCAAATATGTTTCCATATTAGGACCGGACGGAGTACCTGTTAAAAAAATGTGCAAATGTACAAAAATGATTTCCATTCCTATCTTTGACCATATGATTCCCAACATTGACCCTCGTTCAACAATAGGAATAGCCTTAAAAATTAGGGTAGAAATAGTATTTTTTTTAGAAAATGGGAATGATTTGAATAACATTCTCCCATCCAGTAGTCTAATTTCCATTGCTGGCAAGGGACAAATTCCGGTCGAAATTTATTTACGATTGCCCTGAGCCCTGATTATAAATTCGAATTCCCTGTACGAGACTTTGTTATAAACATGCACAAAATTAAGTTCCATATGCTACAGAGCAAAAGCCATTTTAATGACATAAACGTAAGCCCCAACATACCATGTATAAATAGGGTAATCCTTTTCGTTTCTTTCCAGATCCATCCGCCATCGCCAAGAACCAAATTGACTTCTAAGAACCGTCAACCTTCATCTAGAGACTGACGGGTCTTACTGATACGGATAATTAATTGAAAAAATTATTATTTATTATAGGTACCGAGAGGGTATAAATTTTAAATACACCTCTCAAAAGTCGCTTTAATAAATAAGTAATCATTTTAACTCAAATTTAAGTTTGCTGTTTATTTATTCTTAAATAAAAAGCAATATTGAGAACAAAAAATAATAATTTTATCGCATATATAACAGTCAATTCATCAAAAACGTAAAGAAGTCGCTGGACAAAAGTTTAAATACAATACCAAATATTATTTCATTAGCTTATTTTGAACTTAATTGAAGAAAGAAAACTGAAATCAATATTTTGTTGGTTCTCCACGAGCTTCAATGGCTGCCCTCAAACGACGTGGCATAGATAGAACCAAATTTTCTGTTTCGGATGGTGTAATTTCTGACCAGGCCTTTTTTAGAGCTTCTTTAACCCTCTAATGCCTTATTTTTTGATTTGAGTCAATAAATTAGTATAGATTAATATTCACACGAGAAGACCGAATCTGAAGTCCGTTTTTCAATTTGGCGAAGTTAACACCTTCTACAGTTAAAAGTCTTCACACCGCCTTGAGGCGGGCTTGGGTCGTTAGAGCAAAAAAAACACAAATGTAGTATAAGAAAATAATATTTTATTGGATAAAAATATGGTTAATGAAAAAAATTAATAAAAAGCACTATCGCCGTTGATGGAACTTAATGAAACACGACTTGGTAGTTGAATTGCAAAGGTTCAGGTTGCATTTATTGCAATATGCTTGAGTTTCCGACCTGCACCCCGGCAATTTGCATGTCTTTTTTCCAGCTCGATCGTAAAATGCACACCAGTGGGCCACATTATCATAACGAACCTCTGGCGATGGAGTATACGTTTTCTTTGGCTTTAGTGGCTGGTTTCACACCAACATAGGTCGAAAGCAATCGCACGCTTTTGTTGTCCAACCACAAAACGCTGCTTATGTCTATTCTGTAAGCATTGGTGACGAATTCCCCGGAGTACCCTCGTTCAGCTTTTAGTTTGGTTAGTTCAGCATCGCTCGACTATTTGATGTTTGGCACACGATTCGCGCGTACAGTTCCCAAGCTATAAATTCAACGGCTTTTTAGATATGTCAGCAAACCCAAGGAAGTGTAGAAGTTGTCGAAGTAAATAATATGGTTGACGTTGTTTGGAATTTTGGCAGACAAACGAACAACAACATTCGATGAAGCTCCAAGATCCGGTGCATTTTCAAATATCACATTATCACCGGCGCCATAATAAATTTCAAAGGAATATGAATAGCCCGGATGATCACACAACACAAAGAGCTTGGTTCCCCATTTATGTGGTTTGGCTGGCATGTATTGACGAGTTGGGTTGCCACCCATTTTCGTAGAGCACATATGTTCATCTACACAAAGACGATGAAGCATCGGACCAGATCCAAAGCGTTTTTTGAAATGAGATACCAGTGGTCGCACTCTATGCAATTTATCGTGTCCCAGTTGGCCATTAAAATGCAAAACTCCGCGCATCTTTTCGAATCTGGTGCGAGGCATTGCTGTTCGGATTGCTTTGAGTGAGTGTCTTCCCCAGTAAGAACGAACGTTTGGGTAGCGATACACGGACATGAAGAACATAATTCCGATAAACTGGCGAACCTCGGTGACATATCGAGTATCTACGTTTTGTTGGCGAGCGTATACATTCATTTGATGAACCAGATACTTCAGAAATTCATCGGTTACAAAGTAGTGGAAGCAATCAAATGGTGTTTTCATTGCCTTCACTACATCTGGCAGATCTTTCACTCCACGGAAAACGACTTCGTTTGTATGCAACTGCAGATTTTTCTTCTTCCATAACATCGCTTTGAAGTCACGTCAATCGTTCTTGATTTCTTTTATTGCACCGATGAATTGGCCAGCGCTCGAAGTGTTTGGGCCGCCTTCCTCTTCTTGCAACTCCTTTGTGTCATTTGAATCGCGTTTACGTTTTTCAAACCGTGGTAAGGCGACAACTGCGACGTTTGCGGTATTTGTTTCAAATATATTTCCAGTGGCATTTATGTCAGAAGCAATTGCAACAACATTGGAATCATTTTCCTCACGAGATGCCTCTACATTAATAATATCGAGACTTGTATTGATTGCATCAATCACAAATCCACTTGAATTCATCAAGCAATTATCGATTAACAAATCGTCGTCTGGGCAAATGCTCAAATCTGGATCGCCAACATCGTCGTCGAAATCGTTCTCGCCGTCCGTGTCCTCCGCGATCGAAATTGAGTCCATGAAATCAGCAATTTCATCATCTGTCATCTTCGACAGGTTAAATGTCTTACGTTGCGACATTACTGATAAATGAGAAAAACAAATACTTAAATTCATTGAAAATATCTGATAAAGCCACAGAAGCTATAATGTCGCACATGAAACTTTTTTTCGCTCAAATGCCTTTGCCCGCCTCTAAACGGGTGCAAGCGGACTCAAATATTTGATAAAAAATTCGCTCAAAATGCAAAACTTGATTCGCCATTCGATAGACAGCAGTTTTATCTACTCAATAGTTCCCAAGCATGTTCAATTGGGTTTAAGTCCGGTGATTGGGGACAAAGCTGACGGGGAGCATAATACAGCAACGACTCTTTCACCAAACGCGCGGTATGCTCGGGGTCATTATCTTGTTGAAATATCCAATATCTTCCTAGACCCAAGCTGTCTACGGATGGCTGCAAATGTTGTTCTAATATACTCTTATACACGTGTCTGTCCATGATATAACCAATAAAGGCTAAATGTCCCACACCAGCTGCTCCTATCGCCCCCCTAACCATCACACTACCACCATGCTTAATTGTAGGTATTAAATTTTTGGTTTGAATAGCTGTACCGGGCTTGCGCCAAATTTTTGCCCGACCATCGCTTCCAAAAATATAAAATTTGGATTCATCCGTAAAAAGCACTCTTCTCCAATCTCTCCATATCCATATCTCTGTACTTGTTTGCCAAATCCATGCGAAGCAGTCTATTTTTCTGAAAAATTAGAGGTTTCTTATGTGGAACTCTACTTCGATAGTCCTTGTCCCGTAAAGATCTTTGTACAGTTTTTGGGTGAACATGTTTGCCTGATATTGCAGCAATACTGCTAGCTAGCTTTGGCGCACTTATTTCTGGGTTTCCACTTCCCTTAGGATATGGCTAACATCTCGGCGAGAAAGTTTTTTTGGCCGCCCAGTTCTGGGCCTATTTTCCAATATTTTTATAATCTTTTGGACACTTGCACACGACAAATTTAAAACTTTGCCTATATCTCGATAGGATTTGCTTTCTTTGTAATGTTGAATTATCAAATCTTTAACACTAGACTCTATTTGTTTTCCTTTGTCCATTATTTTGTTGTTAAGCCTACCGACAACGATCAAATCACGACGAATACTAAATATCCATTCGTAAGTAAACAAATTAACAAACATAGCGGTAGTTTTTTCCGAGGAAACTGCAAAAGCATTAGAAATTGTCGTTGTGTTTTATTTAAACTTTTGTCCAACGTATATGTTCGTTTCTCGCAAATTAACAGTTATCTATGTGACAAAGTACAAATTTTCTATTATTGTTGTTGCTTACTAATGAACTGAAAAACAACTGCATATTCAAGTTTTTCTATCAATGCATTATTTTCTTTAATGGAAGGTTTGTGGGGTGCATTTAAACTTTAGTCACAGACTGTATACTCGTATATTATTGATCCCCTAAACGTGTCGTTTCGTATGTGGTATCAAGACATCGCATCGATAAGAAATGGAATATTTAGAGCTCTATGGATATCTATCTACGAAGTCGTTTATACAGCGGTTAAATACGTCTATGACTTTGACGAAAGATGGCGCTCGTATCTCATGGGGGATTTTTTTTCTGCCATCTTTGTTTCTTTCTTTCAAGGCATAAACAATTAAAAATGCCAAACATGAGCTATTTAAAATAATCGAAATTACTTTGTTTGTGTTATTTTCTCGAAATGGAAACAAGTGAATTTCGTCCATTGTGATACCACACGGAACTATCTTCTTCCTTCTCCAGTTGAACCAGTTGGAACTGAGGGTATGTTGACTTTGAAGTTTTTGTCAAAACGGAGCTGGGTCAATGTTGCTAGAGGGATTCTGAAATTTTTTAGAATGGACGACTGGCCAATTTCATTCTCGGACGGGAAAATTGTTTTAAGGCAGACAGCCGCACTAGCAGCCGCTTGCTTACCAAAGATGTCAAGGGGTGTCAGGTAAAACAGAATGTCAATTGCAGCAGATGGAGTAGTGTACACTGCACTACTCATGCAGAGATACGCTGATCGTTTAACTTTCCCAAGCTGATCGCGATTTATAGCTTTACCGAGATGTATAGCCAGTTGGTAATGCGGTATTGAAAACCCCATTTATTACCGATGGCTTCTTTGCAAGAGAAGAGTGCTACCGTAACTTTCTGAACACTTTCGTATCGTATATAAGGTTTCCAGCAAAGCTTTTTATCCAAAATGAGAACCATGTATTTAGCTTCATCAAAAAAGTCTAAGCTTGTGCCCTTTGTTGATGGAGGGTCAACGAAAGGAATTTTATATTTTCTGGTGAACAGAACAAGTTCAGTTTTGTGGGGGTTGACACCTAACCCACAACGACCTTCTTAATAGCGTTTCGGAGAAGTACCTTCAGGGTGTTTAAGTGCTTCCCTGAGACGGCAATTGCTACGTCATCTGCATAGGCAATCACCCTGCGCCTTCCCTTTCCAGGCAAATTAGCAGCTTGTTTAACGAGACTAAAGAAAGGTTTAAAAATATGATAGAGACTCTACTCCATCCCATACAACGGTGCATTAGTAGCTCACTAAATGTCGTTGTGGTCGAACGAGCACAAAGGGCGCTGCGCAAACAGTGATTGCACTTCTTCAAACGCAATCCAAATGAATTCTTAAGGCGTGGCATTTCGTAACAGTTAATAAATCCTTAATACACCACTATGCGCCACAAATGAAAAACCAATCGAACCGTGGATATCTTCAGACAAACGTGCTCCTAAAAAGGCAAAAACGGTTCCGTCGGACGGAAAAGTCATGGCAACGGATTTCTGGGAATCACACTGCGTAATTTTCATTGACTACTTTCAAAACGGCAAAACTACCACCGGTCAATTGTAGGTCAACGTAATTAAATAAATAAAACGCAGAATTGATGCTAAGCGGCACCATTTGAATTATGTTTTGAGATAAAAAAAAAAGCGGCCAAATGCGAGTCGGACTCGCCCATGAAGGGTTCCACGCGAATTATAATTATTATTTACTTAGGCACCTACGAGTATTACAGATTTATTATTAGAAAATAATGGTTCACGGTTTACGCATAAGGTTTATGTTTACGAAATGAAATGTTTTTTTTATATTTGAGTTGATTGAATGAAAGGTAAATTGCGGTTTACGATTTATGACGTATTAAAAAAAAAAAACTACTTACTAGATCTTGTTCAAACCAATTTTAGGTGGAAGTTTGCATGGTAATGTACATTATATATTTTTTTTAGTTTTATCATTCCATTATTTTAGAAGTTACAGGGGGGGACACATTTTACCACTTTGGAAGTGTCTCTCGCGCAATGATATTAGAAACCTCAATATCATTTTTAAAGACCTATCCATATATACCCCACACGTATGGGTTGATGAAAAAAAAAAATGAATTTCAGTTCGAAGTATGGGGTACCCCCAAAATTTATTGTTTTTTTTTTTTTTCTATTTTTGTGTGAAAATCTTAATGCGGTTCACAGAATACATCTACTACCAAGTTTCAACAGTATAGTTCTTATAGTTTCGGAAAAAAGTGGCTGTGACATACGGACGGACAGACAGACAGACAGACATGGCGAATCCATAAGGGTTCCGTTTTTGCCATTTGGCTCCGGAACCCTAAAAACGATTCTTTCATTTTAAAGTCACTGACTTATGGTACAAGCCTCCATAATTCTTCGACACAAACCTTGAATGCGCCCACACTTTTCAGTTCGAGCAGATCTCAAACAACTGGGAATGGTTGGAAGGTCAAATATTAATAGCATCTTCCAAACGTGATCGATGCGATTCTTGCAGGCCAAGTCATTACATAAATCCCACTTCTTGAAGGTATTCAGTAACGCACCTAGCGACCGATATGTGGTCTTACATTATCTTGCATCAGGAAGAAGTGTTGTCAAATAAATGGTGATATAGGAACAAAATAGTCCCCTAGAATGTTATTTATGTAGGAAATTAAGGTAATCGACCGGTCAACAATTTGCTTTTACAATCTACAAACCCAAACCTATCACAAATGATAGCGCTGTAGCTGAAGAGTATTTCTCATCTGTTTTTATCCCTACTCTATGACATCCATCTGGGAATCGCAAACAAAAACTTTATCTTGATTCATCTATAAAAGCATAAGGAAAGGCTATAGTCCGCTTCGGCGAACTGTTGGATACCCTATTCCTATTCCTATCCCCCATAACGCGGGCGTGGCAAAAATCTAAGCATAGGGGAATTGTTAAGGATATGGTCGAAATATTTTGTTAAACATAACTGTTTTGTAAGTTTTTTGAAGAGTTTTATCGAAAAAATTGTAGGAAAACGCCCCTTAAAAGTGGCCATGGAAGTGAAGAATTGTTCAAAACGACTTTATCGACATACTCGTACTTTGCTCAAAATAGGACTTTCATTTCGAATGATTTCTTCAATTAAAAGGTTTTTTTTCAAATAGTGGGAGTGACAGTGGGCAGATTTTAAAAATCTTACCACATGAGCATCCGGGGCCTTTAGAAAGTATTATATGTTTTCCAAATTTCAGCTTCCTAGCTCAAACTTAGATTTTTCAATTCAACTGTTTTTTTTTTATTTCACATCAGCAAATTCCAATTAATGGCTTTCTTAGACACATCCATTATAATCTAATGTTGAGCATACAATCATGACTGAGTACGGGCATTAAGCAAATTCTTTTTTAAATTAGTAACCCATAAATTGAAATCAATTAAGTTAACGCTAGCATTGTAAATCAACATGAGACCATTTAGTGAAGATGTTCATCTTCATCGCCGTCGTTAGTGCGTGAATGTGCTATATATACAAATCGATTACTTCTGAAACCAAAATCACTACACCTATAATGAGAAGGCCCAGAACTTCAGCGGAATCAATCTCACTAATGAGTAGTCTATGGATGAAAATAGTTCTAGACACCGTTCTTCTAACTTCTACAGATTCTAAACTAATTAAGTTAAGTCTTGATTGATAAGAGAGTAAGCTGATGGAGCTAATCCAAAGAAGCACTCTTAGAGAAAATCTAAGAAATCTCTTTTGAATTGATTCAATTTTAAGATTATGTACGTTGTAGTTTAGATACCAAACAATGGAAGCATATTCCAAAATGGATCGAGGAAATGATACATATAACTTTTTTATAACGTATGGGTCAGAAAATAGCATAGCGTTTTAACATACCCGATTTTCTGCTAGCCTTATTAGATATATATATTCAACATGACTAACGTAAGGTAATTTAGTGTCCAATAAAACACCCAAATCTTTAATAATAGAACACGGGGAATTGGAAGACTGCCAAAAGTGTAAGTGTTAATAAAAGGCGCTTTGCGTCTTGAAGAAGTAATCGCAGAGCATTTGTCCACATTTAAGGACAGATTATTTTTGGAGCACCACAGTCAAAATTTTTGTAGATTAAGACTTAATGTATGAAACCTGTAAGTGTCTTTACCTGGCGAATAAATTTTGAAATCATCAGCGAACATTAAAGTATTGCATTGAGGCAAGGAAACCATCGCTTACGAACAAAATAAACAATAATGGACCAATATGGCTTCCTTGTGGGACACCTGAAGTTACAAAGATTTTGTTTGAAATTTATTTCGAAATTTTACGTATTGATATCTTTCGCTTAGATAAGAGGATAGCCATATTAGGAATGAAGTCAGAAAGCCTTAACGTTCTAGTTTAAATACTCGTAGAAAGATTCTGTGATCCACACGATCAAATGCTTTGCTAAAGTCCGTGTAAATAGCATCAACCTGATTACCTTTACCTATTTCTGAGATTACAAATTTGGTAAAAATAATGAGGTTTGTCACGGTTGAACACTCTTAAATAAACCCGTGCTGGTTGTTACAAATTAAAGACATGCATAAAAAGTTTAATTGCTCAGTGACCAATTTATCAAATTTAGGGATAGCTGACTGTTTACATATACCGCTATAATTTTCAACTTTATTTTTCCTACCTGATACAATAAATGAATCTTTCCAAATGGATGGGAATGTTTCCGTTAACAGCGATAAATTAAATATGTGACAAATAATCTTAAATAATGATTGGGCACAGTTTCCTAAAAAGCCGGAAGATAGATACGCCATCGTTGCCATGATTATAATTTAAATCTAATGACCGAACGAAGGTCGATTTCTAGCCGAAGTCGAAGCCGAATATTCGGCTATACAACAACCTTCGGCTGAAGCCGAAGCTTTTAATAAAGAATTTCCGTTTAAGATTGACTAAAAGTGAAAAAAATAATGATTTTTTGGAAGTTTTTCTTGCCAAATGGTTCTTAATATTTGTCGTGGTCTATTTTTTTGGTAAGGCACTACCAAGAGACAATGCTTTTTTACATATTTTACAAATTGCTTTATCATTGTTTTTAGAAAAATATTCCCAGAGAGGCTTTTGTCCCAAAGATATCACCATGTACCTACCTAAAAGAAAAATAAAAAAAAAATTAAAATACAAA
Organism: Portevinia maculata; assembly: GCA_949715645.1. NCBI lineage: Eukaryota > Metazoa > Arthropoda > Insecta > Diptera > Syrphidae > Portevinia > Portevinia maculata. Next base: position 89,774,840 of record OX454526.1, read on the forward strand.
AATCGCCAAAACTAAGCTGTTTCTTGCACTCGATTTAAAAGCGGATAAACAGTAACTTGTAGGTAGATACATATGTATATATATATACATACATATACGCCCTGTTCTTTTGAGTTTTCAGGATTCGCGTTATTTCGTTCCTAAAAGAACAGGAGTCTACCAGATAGTTTCGCACGCGATCTACAAGAACATGTTTTAAAATTACATTATTAATGACCCGGTAAAATTCGATACAAAGTAAGTTAATTTCTAATGGTAGAAAAGGATGCCAGTCATAATTGTCTAACTCATTACAAATATCAGAATAGTTAGCGTTTTTAAAGTCAAATTTAAATATAAATGCATCCGAGGGATACAGATCGTTAATTTCGAAATTGCAAAATACGTTTAAAGAAGGATGATACATGTCTTCTGGTACGAGTGGTGTATAACTTCTATAAACCATGGCTGTTACCACTGTTGTTTGTGAAGATAAGGTGCAAGGTACGGTTCCTATAGGTCGTTTCTTTATTTATCTGAAGAAAACCCATGGACTGTAACGTTTCGAATATATCAGCTTCAGGTCCTGATAGCGAGTTAATAGGGTTCAGAAACGTACAACCAACATCTCCTTGGGTTGCTTGAAGTCACCGAAGATATATAATTTATCCACTGCAGATGAAATGTCAGCAACAAAACGGAAGTCGTCCAAATACCTGCATATAGTTACCACAGGTAACTCGGATTTAGGAGGGATGTAATTTTGAAGACAAAGTAAGGTAAATTTTGCTGCTCGATGTCCGAGAAATTGCTTAAATCGATTTCAGTCGCTTTAAAATTATTCCTAACTAGGGGTCGCCCGCCCCATGGTCGAAATTCGACCAATTTATTCTATAAGTTGAAAAAAAACAAAGTCGACTGTTATACATATTAATTGGAAAATTTAATTTTTCAACATTGCATTCTCTGATTTCACATGATATAAAATTTTTCCGGCATTTTCAAGTAACTTTAAGCATTTTCAAGTAACTTCAAGCATGTCCAAGTAACTTCAAGTATGTTCAAGCATTATCAAGTAACCACACAGCAATGTTGTTCATCCAATTCGCTTCATTTTACCTGCTCTAATTCATAATGTGTGTTATACTCGTATATGTGGATAATTTTTGTATTGTGCACTTCTATGTATTGTCCCCTACACAAATATATATAGTGTTGGCATATCTATGTGACGTATAATAGCAAAAATGGGTGGAAACACGTTATAGGCAACTCCGTATTAATATATAGATAGCAATTAGAAGTTTTGGCCGTCACAGTGGACTGATTTTAAAAATCTTACACACAAGAATTTCGGGCCTCCAGAGACAAAATATTTTCCAAATTTCAGCTTTCTAACTCGAGTTTTAGGACCTTATTTTTGTCGACGGATAGGCATGTGTTGTGATCCGCACAACTAAGCAATCTGCAAACATCAAAGCGTCATCTGTCATCTCCAGCCTTTCCCTACAAATTCTCTTAACAAATTCTCTAAATCCATTTTTAATCCAACAAACACATTCATTTATTCCTCATATACACCTACTTTGTTTACCCTATATTACGTTTCATGAATAAGTTAAGTGTCGTCGTTTTATCCGTAAATAGATGACTCGTAATTGTACCCCGGTTGTTCGTCGCCATATATAAACATATGGCGACATGCAATCCGAATTCGAATACGAATTCTTTTTAGCAAAATTGACATATGACACCGACATCGAGTAATAACATCCAAGACGCCAGGCATGCATTTAAATTGGAATTGGAACATACGACGAGAAACGCTGATGTTGCTTCTTTCACAATCAAGTGTTTAAGCAGTGAAACCGGAAAAGGAGGTATTCTCAGCAATAAAGCACTTGAGCAATAATTGGAAAATTGAATGGAAGAATGTGACTTATGGAAGGGATAGGAAAGAGAAAAGGTCAGCACGATTTTCATATAAAAGAGGATGGATATGGAAAGAAAAAGCAGGGTTAGCTGAGATTTAGTTTTGTTGATTAAAGAGTTAAAGCATTCAGTATGGTCTACAGGTTGAAGCTACGCGAAGGACGGCGGACATATCAGATAGTAAAACACGAGTTTTGTGACAAGATAAAAACTATAATAAACAAAATATCTAAGGAATTCATTAAAGGAAGCTAGTCTTTTTTACTCTTCCACTCTCCGTTGCGTACTCTTCTCTTTAAGCACTGAGAAAGCCCGGTACGGCAGGACATAACGCTTGGCTATATCGACATTACTATCGATGCTGATCACGCAATATTAAATATGTAAAGTATGTATGTTACAAACTGCGAGTCAAAATGAAGTAGTTTTCTGCCATGCCCACTTTAAGGGGGCGTTTTTTTACAAGGACGTAGTTTTTTCGTTAAAATCCTTTAAATGTTGTATAACATAATATGAAGATCGTTCTTAACAATTTACCCATACCTAGATTTTTGCCACGCCCACTTTATGAAGGATATGAATATGATACTCAACGTTTCGCCCAACCGGACTTTAGCACTTCTCTATGTTTATACCCTATTCTAAGGGTATATTAATTTTGACGCATAGTTTGTAACATACCTTAATATTGCCCGTAGACCCCTAAAAGTGACTATATTTATGATCAGCATAGATAGTAATGTCGATCTAGCCATGTCCGTCCGTCCGTCCGTCCGTCGGCAAAAATTAGGTCTTTAAACTGGACTTAGAGAGCTGAAATTTTAACAATATACTCCCTAGGGTCCCGAAATAATCAAGTTTACGAATTTTTGAAATCCGCCCACAGACACGCCCACAAACTCAAAAAAAAACAAAATTTTGGAAAAAATTGAATTTTGAGCTAGAAAGCTGAAATTTTTTATATATGATCTATGACTCCTAAAACTGCTCGGGATAAAAAAATTTCAAAATCCGCCCACTGACACGCCCACAAATAAATAAAACAATTTTTTTGAAAATCCAAAGTTTGAGCTAGGGAGCTGAAATTTATAATATATAATCCCTATGGGCCCTTTATGCTCATGGGTAAATATTTACAAAATCCGCCCACTGACACGCCCACAATTAATTTTTTTTTTTTTTTTGAAAATTCAAAGTTTGAGCTAGGGAGCTGAAATTTATAATATATACTCTCTAGGGGCCCTTTATTCTCATGTGTTAATTTTTTTTAAATCCGCCTTCTGACACGCCCACAATTAAATAAAACAATTTTATTGAAACACCCAATTTTGAGCTAGGGAGCGTTTTTTTTTGATAAAATCCTTTAAATGTTATATAACAAAATATGTAGAGCGTTCTTAACAATTCAACCATACTTAGACTTTTGTCACGCCCACTTATGAGGGATAGGAATAAGAATAGGGTATCCAACAGTTCGCCCAAGCGGACTCTAGCACTTCCCTATGTTTTAATTTATACTTCATTCCTTCTTTTATTTGTTTTTTTTTTCTTTTGAGCAAAGTTGGTTCAAACGTTTTTTTTAATTTTGCACATTCACTTGAAATAAAAAGATTATTTTGTTGACGTATTTACTCATGTCAATTGGTAATTTCAATTAAAACAACACATTGCGGGTTGGGCTATGAAAAGTACCTCCTTTTTTGAACAACAAAAAAGTACAGGGAGCGTTTAATGTTTCATGCGAGTTTTTCGCCTGCCATTTGCCAGTTAGTTTTTTTTGCAATCGTTTAGAGTGGTCGATAACATACCAAGATCTAACGCCGCAAAGAGCTCGGTATTAGTAAACACAATTTCTGAAAAAATTATCCCTCTTATGCCATCCATCGGGTGGAATTTTCTCCGTATATTCAGTAATCGCAATTCTGTTGTCATTCGAGGTGCATATGAAACAAATAGAGAGCAATTTACTAACCCAGATATCCCCAAAAAATAACGTCAAAGCGTTTGCGTTTAAGATCTCAGAGATATCTGGAGGGATCCCAAAGATAGACTCCACCTTCTGGGACCACCAACGTACCTGAGTGGAAAAATGTTTACGTTTCATTTTGACATATTACGAACACCTGTTTACGTAAATGTCAAATCGAGATGTGATAACGCAATTCACCTTAACACCCTGAAATAACTTCTCCAAACGCTCTCAACAAGCTAACGACATGAGCAGACGGTGTTAACCCCCACAAAAACTTGTTCTATTCACTAGGAAATATAAAATTCCATACATCGACCCTCCCACAATCAGCGACACAAGCTTAGTCTTCTCGGATGAAGCTAAATACTTCGGTCTCATTCTGGATAAAAAAGCCTAGCTGAAAACCTATACAAGAAAGGGTTCGGAACGCTACGGTAGCACAAAAAGCCATCGGTAATTAATGGGGTTTTCAACCCCGCATTAAAAACTGGCTATACATCTCGATAATAAGACCGATACGTATGTACGGGGTAGCTAAATGGTAGACTGCCTTAGACAAAGCGACTAATCGCGACAAGCTAAGCAAAGTCCAACGCTCAGCGTGTCCCTGCATGAGTGGTGCACTGCGCACTACTCCCTCTGCTGCAATGGACATTCTGTTCCACCTGGCACCCCTTGACATCTTCAGTAACCAAGCGGCTGCTAGTGCGGCTGTTCTCCTTAAAACAACGTTCCGGAGGTCCGAGAATGAAATCGGCCACTGCTCTGTTCTAAAAAAGTTTAGAATCCTCCCTAGCAACATAGACTACACCACCCTCAGCTCCGTTTTGACAAAAACTTCAAAGTCAACATCCCCCCAGAACATTGTGGAAGGATGAATTGATCCACATTTACACCGATGGATCCAAAACTTACGATGGGGGCTGGTGGAAATGTGTTCTCTGACAAGTTGAACCTCAGCCTCTCTTTTCGTCTCCCTAATCAGTACAGCGTGTTCCATGGGGAAAACATGGCGATTAAAGAAGTCCTATCGTTGTTGTAGAGGAACGTAATTTCTGCTATGGACATCCGAATCTTCTCACATAGCCAAAATTTCTGGATTAAGTCTACACAAACTCCATCGTAGTCCTAGACTGCCGATCATCTCTCACGGAGATGGCGGAGCATACCAACATTCACCTATGCTGTGTGTCGGGACACGCAGATATTCCAGCGATTGTAGGGCTGATGAACTCGCCAGAAAAGGAACCATACTGCCCCTTCTACCTAATAAAGGTTCCTTAGGGATTCCAAGTGCTACATACAAGCTCATATTTAGGAGGGAGTTCATTGAGAGAACTAACCTTAGGTGGATACGGGCAACACTTTACTAGCGACAAAACAGATTTGGCCAAAGCTGGATCTGAAACGCTCTAAGTGTTTGATCTCTCTGAACAGACTGCACGTTGGTGATACAATTGGTGTAACCACCGGACACTGTCTCATAGGAAAGCATGCAACAAGGCTTGGCGTCTATATAAATCTATATAAATTTTCATCTGAACCATTTTTTTCCGCTCTGTCAGAGTTTTCACCCAGATATGTAAATATTATTGAGATTTTAATGCCAACTTATTAAATAACGATTCCCGGTCGCGCCATTTGGTGGATCATGCCTCTTGGATTGGTCTGTATATTGTAAATATGTCCTATCCAACTTGTTTTCGTACAGATGCACCACCGAGTCTTCTTGATGTTGGTCTTGTTTCAGATCAATCAGCAGTTCTTCTATTTGATCAAATCTGCCTGGGTGGTGATATATGCTTTGCACGTACGATGTTAATTTTTCTCATATCAATAAGTCTAAGACCTTTGAATTTAAAGATTTTAAATCTATTGACATCTATGCTCTGCAAGTTGCAGCGCAAACAACAACTCCCTGGTTTCTTTGTAGACAGAGTTCGGATCCAAATGAACAAATTAATCGTTTTCAGTTATGTGTTGCCCAGCTCTATGAAGATTTCGTGCCTGTTAAAACTGTTTTTGTTCGCAATAAGACTTTCCCGTGGTTTACTGGGGATGTTTTAAATGCCCTAAAAATCAGGAATAAGCTTTACAGCAAATGGAAGCGTAATCGTTCTTCCTTAAATTGGGTCGCTTATAAAAACTCTCGTAATGCAGCCACTAGCATTGTGCGTGATTCGAAACGAAATTACTATTCATCTTAACTCAGTTCATCCTTGCCCCCAAAGGAACTGTGGAAGAACCTTCGGCGAAATGGTGTAAGCAAAGGAGGGAAGGATAACTGACAATGCAATGGCTGGTGGTATGTTCGATTTTCTACCGAACACTTCTACACCAGTGCAAAGGCAAGCCGAATTTGAGGTAACAACTGAGACTGATGTCTATTCAATAATTGCCTCCATTAAGTCAAATGCAATCGGTGAAGATGGTATACCAGTCAAATTTCTAAAAATAATTTTACCCAGTATTGTAAGCCATATAAGATATAACCCACATAATCAATTCGTGTATTATGACATCTACCTTTCCCCAGGCTTGGAAACATGCACGGGTTATTCCGATTGCCAAAAAATCGAACGCTAGTTCTCGTGACATTACTACGCTTTCTCGATTTTTCGAAAGCTTTTGACAAAGTGAATCACAAAATTCTTTTATGGAAGCTTAAACACTTTTTCGGGTTTGACGAAAGAGCTGTTAAACTTTTGCAAAGCTACTTGTCGAACCGATTTCAAAGAGTCGTTGTTGGTGGAAGGATCTCGTCTGTTTTGCCCTTATTTCAAGGTGTTCCTCAAGGTTCTATCCTTGGACCGATTTTATTTTCCATGTTTGTCAACGCTTTGCCATTGATATGTGTGCAAACTCGTATGCATATGTACGCAGATGATGTTCAATTGTACATGTCTATGCCTATGAATCGACTTGACGAATTAGTTTTTTGTTTGAACAGGGATTTGTCAGCGATAAATGACTGGGCAAACAAAAAACGGGCTGCTGCTAAATCCTTCCAAGTGTCAGGTTCTACCCATATCAAAAAGCAGTTTCGAACTAAGTCTGGTGCCAAATATATGCATATCGGAATCGAATTTGGCGATAGTGGAGTCGGCTACTAGCCGTGGGTTCGTAATAAACCGCAATCTGTCCTGCAACAACCACATAAACTACGTCATTGGTCGTATTTATGGTTGCTTGCGTAGACTGTGGTTGGCTGCAAACTTCACATCCTTTGAAACTCGACGGAAGCTCGTCCAAGCCCTTATACTTCCCACTTATTATACTTATGCCGATGTTGTTTTTAGTAGCATGGATTCGTTGTCACGTAATAAGTAACAGGTAGCCTTCAACGATGCGGTTAGATATATTCATGGACTACGCAGATGCGATCGCATATCGCTCTATGTGAAAGGTTTTTTGGGTTGCACTTTAGTACAATACATGCAAGCAAGAAATTGTATATTCTTACACAAACTTATAAAGACAAAAACGCCAAATTATCTGTTTTGCAAGCTTGAGTTTTCTTCTTCTCGCAGAACACTTAACATAAATTTACCAACATTTAAATATCTTACGGATTCTTACCTCGTCAAGGTTCTTTTTCGTTCACGCCGTGAGGTTATGGAACTCTCTGCCCTTGAATATCAAGGGTATTAGTAATGCCGCAAGCTTCAAAGCTGCAGTATTGATGCATTTTTCTCTTCAGCAGCAATAAAGATTAATGTTTATATTTAACTCCTCTTTCTCTTCCTCTTACTTCTTACTTTTCATCTTTGATAACTTTCTTTTCATTTCTATTCTTTCCTTCTTCTTCTTTTTTGCATACTGTAAATACAAATTATATTTTAAAAATGTCATCTTTGCTAATTTTAGTCATCTCATGAATTGTTTTTATTTTTGAAATATTATATATCTTGTTAATATTATATTTCTTGTTAATTTAAATATAACATGTATTAAATTAAGTTCTTATTTTAACCATCAAGCCTCAGTACTATAAGAGACCTATGTCTTAATGTACAAACCATGTCATTTAATAAATAAACTAAACTAAACTAAACTAAACTAAATGACTTCTGCAGAAGCTGCTTGGACGAGCAGGAGGAGGAGACTATTCTTCACCTTTTCTGCACATTCCTTGCTCTCTCTCAAATACAAAAACTCCATTTGGGATCTTTCTTTTAGAATTATCTCAACGATCTTATAAACATCGACATAAAAAGTCTTTCAAGCTTTATGAAAAGCTCCTACTGGTTCTACGAGTAGGAAGAAGATTGATCCGTGTGGTATCACAATGGACCTTTTTATTAGTCTAAGTGTGTCGGCTTCTGCCGACTGCCATGTCACTATAACCTAACCTAACCTAACACATCACAATGCTGATGGTTAAGGACATCGTTCTAAAAGAAATTGACGAAATAATATCAAGACAAATATGCGTGAAAGATCATTCATTTGAGCGCGCCGCGTCGAAAAGCGACCACTTGACCGACATCATATTTCATGCAATGCTAAGAAACATTATAATAACTTAATGCAATATATGTTTTAAACTCATTTCCACAAAAAAAATACCGCAGTGGAACATAAAACATACCACCCTGTGTGATGAAATTGAAAATTGGTTTAATTAGAATTTGTCGTAAGTGGGAAATGTCTCTTGTACTTGTCGCGTTCTTGTATTTCTTTAGAAACCCCACACGCGGATTGAGACTGACGGTTTAATGATGAATGTGAATACTTTAAAGAATTGAAATATTAAGGCAGATCGAGCCGTTTTGTGATTAATTTTACGTAAGACTGATTTATTCAACGGTGATGGTGTATAGAATATTACACGTATCATGAAAGTTGCCTCATCTCACAAGGGAAGTCGTGGAGCTTTGTTGAGATTCAATCAATGGGATTGTAATTATGGCAGCATAAGCATTCGCATTGAATTAACAACATAATTTTGCGGTTCATTGTGTATGTTATAATTGGTGGAATTAATTTCTGTCTATTTATGGTAGAGCTTTACGCAACATTCGTTGGGATAGACCTGATCCTTAAGTAATCCTCAATAAATCCGAATTAATGTGCTTATGGTTCTAGCAAAACAAACAAAAAGTGTATGCCAAAGCTTCTGAGAAGGGTACATTTTGTGTCATTTAGTAGGTTATTTAAAAATTCTAGAGAACAGCCACAAACAACATTCTTTTAATGTTGAACTTAATATGAACACTTTTTATTTGAAAAAAAAAAACAAAAGAGCAGACAAGTAGCTGCTCAATCATTAAGTGCTTCGATTTGGATCAATCCTAATCAATCGGATTAGATTCAAAGTTAATGAAGAATAAAGACGACGTAGAAGTTTTTATTCTGCCTTTCTCGTTAGGCATCTCTTATATTGATGCTGATGAATACCTTTATATGTATGCGCTTATTGTTGACCCCAATTTGTAATCAAACGAATCCATTTGAGGAATTCACATTTTGTATATTTTACATGCCTTTCGCTGTGATAACCCCTTTAAGATTTATTATCGAAAGAGGTTAGTTTTTGAAATAGCAAACATGCAAAAACATTCATCCAGAGTTTAGTTATTCAGGCCATCTACAAGTTTACATTGCTAAATACATGGAAAGGCTAAAGTCCACTTGGGTGAGATGTTGACTGTTCATTTCCCAGAAAATGGGTGCGGCATTAGGTAGGGTTAGGTTAATGTGGCTGTCAGCCGAGGCCGGCTCACTTATACCATTATCAGGTCCCTTGTGGTACTACGTGGATCTATCTGGGAACGGTTTTTCATCCTGCTTGTTAATCCAGTAAGAGCTTCTAATAAAGCGTAGGAGACTTCAAATCTGTGTGAGTTAAATTGTTTAGATCGTTGTAGAAGAAAGCACCTAAATGGAGTTTGCTTTTCTCTGAGAGAGCTGGACATGTACATAGAAGGTGGAAAATGGTCTCCTCCCTCTCTTCTGCGAAACTCGTTTGAATATACGCCAAGCCTTGTTGCATGTGGCCTATGAGACAGGGTAGTAGTGGCGCTAATATAGGTCCAGATCTGCTTTGTCGTTAGACTTGGTGTTACTACTTGTCCACGTAAGGTTTTTTTTTTTTTGATTGTATCTAAATTAAATATGTGTTTACATGTAGCGATTGTATACCTAGGGAAGCTTTTTTAGGTAGCAAGGTAAAGTAGTTTCATTTTTGGTGAGTTCATCAGCCCTACAGATTCCCAGAATGCCCCGACACCTAACAGAGGTGAATATTGAACTGCTTTTCTATCTCCTTGAGAGATGTTTGGCAGTATAGGGGCACTATAGACTTTATGAAGACTGATTGACGGCAGCTTCGTTGCCGGAGAAAACGCGGATATATTTAACGCATGTCTTTAGCTGATATCGAGTTTTCCTTTAGCCGAAATAAGACTTATTTAAACATGCTACAGTGGTCGAAAAGACAGAAGGAAAGACCTAGATTTAGCCTGTCAAAGAAAAAACAACCACCATCCACGCCATCATTCGTTTTTGATCCGTCAGGCGTAGAAGTGGATCACTTCATCATTCAAGAAAGCATCAAACCTTTCAGAGTTATCTGGAGGGGATTGCTACTTGGCTACTTTGGCAAATTATAGCTGATGTATGTTGTAGTATATGTTGGAAGGGTTCTGAATGTATTCAGGATAATGACATGGCCAATTTCTTTATTGATCTTCTGTGATGAGGGTTTGAGACGAGCAGCCGCATTAGCAAAAATGAAACGTGCATAATAGTGTAAAATCTATCAAGTCGGCAACCCTTGTAAGTCGGCCAATATTAAACTATACCACTTATTCTTCTTAAGCTTCTTATAGCTAAGCCAACCTCTTCTATACTGGATGCTGAAATCTGTTCTTCATTGACTGGATGTGGGCTCTCTTCTTGCTCTATCACTCTCTTTTCATGATGCCCATTTAGCAGCTATTGGAAATGCTGCTTAAATATACGAGTATCTTCTTTTCCCTGCGCTTCGAAACACGGACGATATCGAGAGCATCGGCCGTTCTCAGCGTGCCGTAGGAGAGGAGCCCACGAAGAACAGACCAAAATTGGTTAGTTTTGAACAAGACAAAACACATATCTGAACATCCGGCTAGGCCAAAACGTTCCTTTTAAATACAATATTTTAAAGGTATTTAAAAAGTTCACGTAGCTCTTCGTAAAGATCGGAGAAGGATTTAATAAAGCTAACTCTTAACATTGACTGAAACCAAGCCAATGTAGCTGACGTGTTTTTTTTCTGACTATGTAAATCCACATGCTGACATTGAATTCACGTTGTAACAGGATGTTGGTTTCAGCCCACAGCAGAAAGAAAAGTAAAATAAAACATATGGGGTACAGGCCGCTTGGACGAGCTGTTGGATACCCTATTCCAATTCCTATTCCCAAAAAAGTGAGGGTGCAAAAATTTAAGTATTGGTGAATTGTTAAGAAGAATATCGTCTACATCTTTCGTTACACCCTATAAAGTGGGAGCAGCAAAAAACTTTGTATTGAAAAATTGTTAAGAACGACTTTACATACTCTACGAAGAATAGGATTTTCGTTTCAATTGATTTCTTCAATACAACGCAGATTGTTCATTTTGCAAAATAAAGGGTCTATCAATAGCGACTTGATAACTTCAAACTTTCAGTGTGAAAGCACCCTAAAACCGATTGCCGAACTATCAATGTCAAAATATTCAGCGAAATCAACATTAACTCGTACATCATAGTAAGGAACACGAAGGAACAGCGTTTACAAATAATTAAATTTTACTACCGAACGTGATGGAAGAAAATGAAAAATTTCATCGCATAATCATCTTCAGCGATGAAGCGCATTTTTGGTTAAACGGCTTCGTCAATGAGCAAAATCTGCGTTACTGGACAGTTGAGAACCCTCATCTGCTTCATGAAACATCATACGCAAAAAGTCGCTGTTTGGTGCGGTTTTTATGCCGGTGGCGTCATCGGGCCGTTTTTTTCCTCGATGAGAATTACTGTCACGGTACGGTAAATGGAATTCGCTATAGAGACATGTGGGAACGTTATTTCTCTGAACAATTGGGCGCGTTCAATTTACAAGTCAACTACTAGTGACTACTATTTTACCTTTTCTCATTGATCAAATAACTCACGTGACCATCGTTTGGCAAATTATAGAAATTTAATTAGTAGTGAACTTGCAGTTAACTTGCAAATTGAACGGGCCAATTGCATGAATTGGACATCTGTTATATGTGGTTCCAACAAGACGGTGCCACAAGCCACACGGCAGGTGCAAAAATCGAGTTATTGGAGTCTCAGTTCGGTGAACTTGTTAGACGCCTCTAGACTTTTTTTATTGGGCCGGCTGCATCGGTGGAAATGTGCGGCAGAATCATCGAAAATTAGGTTCAACGTATCGACCGCTGCATACGCTCCCGTGGTGGACATATGAAAGAAGTCGAGTTCCATTTTTTTTTTTTTTTTTTTTATTATTTGCTTACGCTAAAGGGATTTTTTCTCTGTTGTTACAGTACCCTTATAATGCTAAGAACACAGTGTAAGCTACTTGGTATTAGAAAGAATAGAGAGATAGGACAGAAGTGTTTGGGTGCAGTTGTAGGGTTTTTCTCCACGGGTGGTGTCTAAGTTACTTAGGGAGATTACGATTTCATGTATTCGGTATAAAGTAATGGACTTGGCCGGGATTCGAACGCACGACCTTCCATTCCGTAAGCGAATATACTACTACTGCACCATTGCCACCCGCTTCCATGTTTTGATAGTACCTACTTCCAACCATTAAACCACTTTTTTGAGATATCTCAAGTAGTTTGCATTTTAATTAAAAAAAAAGTTATCCAGTCCTTAATGAAAGGCCCTTTATTTGAAAGCAGCAAATTTGAGATTTCAATTACACAAATTATTACAAAGTCTGGTAACATGGACAAAGAAAAAACGAAAGGAGTCCGAATAGTTTGATTAGGGCTGTATAAAAATTAACGTTTTGTCTTATTGAGCAAACTGAAGTTTTCAAAAACATTTGTCGGCGATCTAGTTTGGATGATTTGTCCATGATATGCTGAAGTGTGCAACGAAGGATCGCATTGTGGTAGTTTGATATGTGATCATATTTACGTAGTTCAAACACATACCAAACCATTGAATGCAAGGACTAACTTTTGATGGGATAAGTAACCTAGTTTTCAATAAACGACAAGCGCATAATCAATAACTTATGTATACGAGCAGGTTTTTAGTATATGGCGTAAAACTTGAAAAAACCAAAGTTTACGCTGTCCGGCATAAGTTCGCCCAAAAGTTTGATTGATACGATTAACGGCAGATAGTGAGGGATTTACCTTAAAGCCAAGGTTGATAACCACGTCTACAAATCTATGTTGAGAGTTGTTCAGATATATATAGGCGGCAATTCTGTGGGGTCATGCAGTTCTGTGGAGATTAAAATTTATTGCGGTTTGGCCGCATTAAGGGTAAGTCCATTGCACAGAGTCCAGTTGTTCTTATTCTCAAGATCTTCGTTGAATCGGCAAACAAAATCCTCAGTAACTCAGATACTTTGAGCTTTACTTTCGGTTGATCGTTAATGAACACGCAAAACAAAATAGGACCTAATATGAAAACCTGCAGTACTCCTGCCATCAAAGCTTTTGATTCTAAAGATTTTCGCCCAGGTAGTATTCTTTGGGAACGCTTACACAAATAATCTTTTATCAGATCCACCGATCTTTCGGTGAAGGCAAAGTACAAATTCGTACACTGAATACCATGATCCACACTGTCAAAGGCCTTAGAATAATCGAATAGTCATAGTTAATCCGTATATCAGTAAGTACTTTTACCATAGCCGGAGAACAGATGTGGTTAGCATGAAATCCAGGACAGAATTTCATTTCGGTCCAGATGATTTAATATCTGTTTAGCAAGTATTTTTTCAAAAAGCTTTGATTAGCAAGGCAAGATACTGATACGACAGAAATCAGAGAACGAAGAGGGCTGAGTTTTTTTTTGGCACGGGAATTACCTTCCCCTACTTCCAGTTATCCGGAAAAGTAGATTATGTTAAACAGAAGTTTTATAATGTGCTTTCGCCAGCTCACCATGTGATTGAGAACTGAGAACCGTTTTGACAAAATGAATTGGAATTCCATCCTCCCTGACAGCATCCGATTAAATTAATCAACTGCTTTCGATGACATCAATTTCCGGTATAATCTCGACAAAGAGTGTGTTACTAGAAAAGTTGCATGATTTCGACCAGGGGAATTTTTCTCCCAATTAATGCTAGTGGGGCATAGCCTCCACTTCGAATATAATTTTCGACGAGACCTCAAAGCAGTATGCACTTTAACAGTCTTTAAATGGCAGCGGTACTAAAGGACCACACCAACGTGCCAGCAATCGAACAATCCACCCAAAAGGCAAGGTCGCAACGTGCCATCTTTAACAAAGCATCCCACCAACGTTCCAACAATCGAACAGGCCATCCAAGCGGCAAAGTCGCAACGTGGCAACGTCAACAATTCCAATTTGTACTATCTATCGTATGTTATTCCGAAATCCTGTATAATTGTCAGGGCCCTCATCACGTAAGGCAGACGATATAGTTTTCAACATCGTTTCAACAGATTGATATTTCTAGTGTTATATATTTAAATATTTCGTTCACACAGTGTACAGAGAGACACCCGTATCAGATACCCACCATGCTGTGCACGGCATGTTGGAAGGTTTCGACATCATGAGGAAAACCAGGAGAGTCGTTTAAACTTGTATTCCACTTGGCTTGATTACATCCAGATTTACATATGAGATACTCGTAGTATCTACTCGTATAAAAAACAATTTTCACTTTAAATTCTATTTTTTGCAAAATAAATTGGTTATTTACAAGCAAAGTTTGTATTTTTGCAATTTAAATTTGTTTTTCGCAAATTAAATTCGTTATTTTGTACTTTAAATCCGTTTTTCTTAACATTATGATTTAATATCAAATCGCAATTGCCTTATTTATAGATGGGAGTGTTGTTATGTGTCAACTACACTTAAATATATTGTAAAGTTTAGAATGCTAATTTGAAACTCCTTACCGCTGGTGGGGGGAAGTCTAAATGAATACACTGTAAATGTTTCTTTACGAATGAATCGCAAAATTTATTTGTCTTCCTTAAATACTCAAATATTGCTTATCTTACAAATATGTACAACTTAAATTAAGAAGTATTAGGTGCAAAGTCAGCAACGACGAATTGTGAGAATTTTTATTCTGCTGACTTTGCTGAGAACAAAAAATGAATTTTGAAACGTTAGAAATTAACGTGAGATATTAATTATAAAATTATCTGGTGTGGTCACCATGACAGTATATATAAATTAAATTACTCGCACCTTCTTGGGCCCGTGCTTAGAATATAACTGTAGCTCCTTCAAAAACCCGCCTGTCGTAAAAGGCGATCACGGGCTGAAATCACTTCTAGGCAATAAGCAATTTTAACATTCAGATGAGCCTAGCGACACATTTTAATATCTTGAAACTCTTCAAAAGTGTGCATGCAAATCCGTGGGCACGACTGGAGCTCACCGGTATCATAAGGGGACGATGAATCAATAAAAAATCAAAAATCAATGTGCAGGAGCATGCACATGTCGAAACCGTTAAAAGGGGCAGGCCCTGAATTTATTTATTTTTATTTATTTTATTTTATTTCTTGAATTGCTTACACAGTAAGATACAATATCTTATAAATAAGTGATAAGCATAAAAACGAGGTAATAAATGGATGCTACGAGTATATTGATAGAGGAAAAAAGAGGAAAAAATTAAAACTATTTCCTGAATCGAATAAATGCAATGACTCCAGCGTTTGATTGGCCTCAGTAAAAAAAGTGAAGTTTAGTCAGGTCAAACCGGCGAACCCTACGGACGGACCAGTGGACATGCAGTGAAGTTTGAAGGTTGTGGTCGCTTTAATTCTGATCATAACTTCGCCGTCAAGAAAGAAGAAGCAGAAGAAACTATCACCTTCTTGCTTAGATTAAGCCGATTCTAAGCTTTATGAAAATTTATGAAAAGTTAAAGTTCCCAGAGCTCAACCTCCCTCCGGTGATGGCAGGTTTTGAATTTGAACTTCATAGGATATAGGTTCACCTTGAGTTCCCGGCTTCTTCACGTTGGGCGTGCTAGTGAACCGTGAGTTCCCCTTGCCTTTCGCGTACGGGCTGCTGGTTTACTGTAAGATTCCCTGGCCTCTCACGTTGGAAGTGTGGGCTTATCGTCAATTCACCTTACCTCTCAGATTGGTGGAGCTGGATTACCCTCTCTCCGTGAGGAAATGGCATTTGCTCTTACAATGAAAGCTCATGTTCAAGCATCGAAAGGATTCTACCACGTCAAGGAAATAACACGTTTTGACTGCTCATACCAAAGAACAGACGTCGTAGACTGGAACATTGTTCCCAGAGGATCAATATGCAGTTGGAAATGCAACAAAATAGCAAACCTGCAGAGACGGTGCAAAGCTTTACACGAACAGGGCAATTAACCGCGTTGCGGTGTCAAGAGGTGGAACGAATAGGCATCTGACAGGGATCACATCCATCGTTGCGGCCAGGGAAGTGGTCTCCGGATTTGGTTGTAACTGTCCAATAATAAGTGAAGAGCAGCTTTTTTCTGAGGCAACCGGTTCAACGGCGAAGTTGTTTGGAGAAGTACAATATAAAGACACGTAAAACTTGCGAATTTGCGTTCTCTGACCTCTTTCCAGTGGCCGATATCTGCGACGAGTAGAACCTATACAAAGATTTTTCAGAGATTTTCATTGATGGAGTAAGTATTGGTTTGTCAAAAGAGACATACCAATTTTGAATTTTAATACTTAATACTTAAACTTTTTTTAAATGATTTGTCAGTGTCAAAACGTCAGTCAAGGTTTTTATTTTTATCATAGAGAAGTTCAAGAACGAGCAAAGTTTAGAAATTATTCAAAACTTCAACTGAAATTCTGACCGGTGATCGCAACTTAAAGAGTGCTTAGTTTGAAAAAAACTCTAAATTTCATCGAAAAATCATCTTCAGCGATGAATCTTATTTTAATACCCTATTCTAAGTGTATATTAATTTTGACTCATAGTTAGTAACATATCTTAATATTGCCCGTAGACCCCTAAAAGTTACTATATTTATGATTAGCATCGATAGTAATGTCGATCTATCCATGTCCGTCCGTCCGTTCGTCTGTCGGCAGAAATTGGGCCTTTAAACTGGACCTACAGAGCTGAAATTTTAACCATATACTCTCTAGGGGCCCGAAATAATCAAGTTTAAGAATTTTTAAAATCCGCCCACAGAACAAACTTAAAAAAAACCAATTTATCGATAAAATCAAATTTTGAGCTACAAAGCTGAAGTTTTTTATAGATGATCTTTGATTCTCAAAACTGCTCGGGAGATAAAAAATTTAAAATCCGCCCACTGACACACGCCCACAATTAAATAAAACAATTTTATTAAAAAACCAAATTCTGAGTTAAGGAGCTGAAATTTATAATATATACTCTCTAGGGGCCCTTTATGGTCATGTAAAAATATTTTCAAAATCCGCTTACTGACACGTGCACAATTTAAAAAAAACTTTTTTGAAAAACCAAAGTTTGAGCTAGGGAGCTGAAATTTATAATATGTACTCCCTAGGTGCCCTTTATACTTATGCTTAAATATTTTTTAAATACTCCTAGTGACACGCCCACAATTAAATAAAACAATTTTATTGCAAAACCAAAGTTTGAGCTAGGGATCGTTTTTTTACAAAAGATTCGTTTATTTCGATTAAATCCTTTAAATATTATATAACAAAATATGTAGAGCGTTCTTAACAATTCAACCATACTTAGACTTTTGTCACGCCCACTTATGAGGGATAGGAATAAAAATAGGGTATAAAACAGTTCGCCCAACCGGAAAGCGGACTGTAGCCCGTCCCTATGTTTATCCTAATGACTTTGTCAATAAACAAAATATGCGTTATTGCAGCAACAAACCTACATATGCTTCAAAAAAATGTGACCGTGTGGTATGGATTTCATGACGGTTGTTTGATTGGACCGTATTTTTTCGTCGATGAAAACCATCTACATGTTACGGTCAATTGAGTTCGCCATCGCGTCAAGTTGGAAGACTATGTTTGGCCAGATATGTTTGAAAGAGTAGTCCAAAATTGGCTCAAAAGAATTGCTTGCTACAGACGTGCTCGCGCTTTTCAAATGAATGATATCAAATCTCAAAATCAAATTTAAAATGTGTAATACAAATGGAAAAAGTTCAGCCCGATATTTAATTTAAATACCAAATTTGTATATCCTTATTGAAAAACCCGATACTTATTTAGCAAGACGTGATGAAATAACCAAAGATTCCCTACTGGGATCCCTCTTATCCGGATCTTAAACTTGCCGACACAGAAATAAAGGAAGATAGAAGAAGAGCCCGTATAAAAGTCGTTGAACACCTTCCGCGAACCTCATACTGGCAAACTGTACACATATCTGTATACCAGCATAACAATCACACGGATCTCATTATCATTATCAAAAATAAAAATAGGACGAAGAAAACATTTTAAGAAAATTTCATGAACAAATTCTTGAAGAACTTCGCTAACAGAGCAAATTTGAACAGTGAACCTCCCACACATCTCCAGAGAAGGAGCGTTTTCAGATTTGCGATAACACCTCCCTCACGCAGACATGTGTGTATAACTACGCTTAAGCTAGACAACAACAAATTGGAGAAACTTGTATCTAATGAAGAGTTTATTATCAAAACAATCCCATAATCCTTTCATAAGAAAGCTATTATGTATCTAATTATATTGAAACACAACAAGATGTTATATTGTATTACTTTCCGCATGCATATCTCAATTTCCCACCAAATCATCTCCGTATGTTAATAATCCCATCGAATGCTAATTCATCACATTCGTTTTTGTCAGCTTTTAAGAAGACAACTCCGTATTGAAACTAATCACTTGTCCTACATCACCCTCATCTACTGAATATCAATTCAGCTCAAGTCCCATTGTTCAAGTCATCTATTCCCCGTCATCTACATATATATATTTGGCACGTGAATCGATTCTTAGCTAGCAATTGTCAATCACAGGAAGGTGATTGCTTGGGTAACTAGGTATACAGATAAAAATCGAGATAAACCTTTCGTCATTCCGTCCCTATAGTCCCAATAGATATATTTCAAAAACAATTCCTAGTTTCAAATAACAATACAATGCTTTTGCCAAATATGGTATGTAGATGGTCCCAGCTGACATGAGTGTATGGTACTTATAGCTATATTTATATCTGCCAACAATACGAGTATCTCCTTACCGGCCTTCATATGTATTCGGTTCGCAATCTACAAATGAATTCCTCTTTTGTTTTCCCATGTGTCACAACGATGCGCCATCAAAAATTATTTGATTTTCGGTAGCACTTAGAGTAATTCAATTCAATTTACAATCAACAATAAAGAAATGTGATTACTGATTTTTTCCTTCGGACATCATTCGATTATTTCCAGCAGAGTCAGCAAAATATTGTTCATCGTTACTCCTTCATTTATTTTTCATTACACTTTTTGCACAAAATTGTGTTTATGCTGCATTAACTATTTTATTTTTTAAGGATTTCATGTTCCAATTGGAGAAAGAAAAAGGTTCTCCTTTCGGGAATTTACATATGTCGTACGTAGTTGTCCAAGGCTACGAGTTTGTTGATTAATAGTAAAGTGGGTTGTTAAAATTGAAATGAGAGCACACGAGTGAGGATGTATAGTTACTTCTTCGTAGGTTCATAGTGGGGATGATGATGATGATGATGATGATATTGTTAACAACGATAATGGAGATGATATTTAAAAATAGCTCAGGTGGAACAAACACACTTTGTTTTGATTACTTTTGCTTGAATTAATCCAGAACAAAAATAAAACTCCAACAAAACTTTAATAAACTTGCATCCTTTTTGTATTAATTACTTCGCGAAATTATATCAAAGTAAATTTTTTTGCATTTTTGTTTTAATTTTTGTTTATTTATTCGAACGAATAACAGAACGTAACGAACGCATCACGAAAATCCGACAAACAAAATCAAAAAAATAAACAACACACGAATCGAAACAAAGAAGAATAAAAAGCCCAAAAAGCCGTAAAGAAGCAAATGTAGAAGAAAATGAAAGGATTCGATTTAGAATAGCGTTAAAAAGCAAAAAATTAGCGTGTCAACACGCTCGAGAATATAACTTTCGACTGAAAAGTCCTTTCAATCATCCAGAAGGATACTGAAACTCAACATGAACTTCGTCGTATTGGCATTTGTGCTTAGTTTGGTTGGTGTTCATCTCACAACACACGTACAATAGTCAAACTGTGTATATTTTTCTCACCATCACCACCCCATATTGTGGTAGCAGCAGAAGTACAACGGTGGAAAGCACAACGGATGGGAAGAATTAAATCCAACCGAGCATCCACCCAAGCCCAAGGTGACTTGATGGAGCACAAAAGGTACAAGGATGTTTTTCTTTAAGGTGGTCGTGGTAGTAAATCCAAACAATGTATAGATACGGGAAGATGATATTATTTCAAAATCAGCTGATTGTGAGCTTTTCTGTACAGCTGCAGGATTTTGTTTTCTGACAGAAACCGACATTCTGCATGTTTTTACAGATATAGTATAAGAGAGAAGAAATGTTATTGCTTTGCAGGAAACATGCGCAATAACACAACATAACGGTTAAGGGAGTCTGTTTTCTTTTTAAATGTCAATCTTTGAATATTTATGATTGCATATTAAATTGATAGATTGTTGATATTGGTACATGTCAACAGATGAGATAACCAGTTAACTAGGTCTTTTCAGAATGCGGGTTGAGATCTATTGAACGAACATAAAGGGTATTTCATTAAGGACCTAACAATTTCTTTTTTAAATAAAATGCAAACTAGGAACTTGAGATATTTAAAAAAAAAATGTATTGACTTGAATAACTATCAAACCATTTATGAATGGAATTTGACTTCGTTCATACGTCCACCACGGGAACGTATGGATACATTGAATCAAATTTTCGATGAGCTCCTCTAACGTCACCGGATTGTTGGCATAGACCAATGATTTATGTAGCCGCATAAAAAAAAGTCTAGAGGCGTTAAATCACACGATCTCGCCGGCCAATAGACGGGTCCGTTTCTCGATATATCACTTTCACCTAACTGAGACTTCAATAACTCGATAGCTGGACTTGCTGTGTGGGTTGTGGCATCGTCTTGTTGGAAACACATATCAATGATGTCCAATTCATGCAATTGCTCAAAGAAATAACGTTCCAAAATGTCTGTGTAGTGAATACCATTTACCGTAATGTGACGGTCATTTACATCGACAAAAAAAAACGCCCAATGACGTCACCACATGAAGGTTCTCAACCGTCCAGTAACGCATATTTTGCTAAATGGCGAAGCCGTTTAACCAAAAATGTGCGTCATCGCTGTGGATAATTTTTTTTTTTTTTTCAATCATGTCCAGAGCCCAATTCGAGAACGTATATCGCTTTATATGTTCAAGTGGCTTTAGTTCTTGAGTCAACTTGATCTTGTAAGGGTGGAAGCCAAGATCCTTACGCGAAATTCGCCATAATGTGGTCTGGGAGAGGCTCAATTCTTGAGAACGCCGTGAAATTGACTGATGTGGCTGGTTTGCGACGGACGCCTCTACGGCAGCAATATTCTATACACTTTTTGCAAAACGTAGTCTCACTGGCACGGCAACATCAAGCAGCGAATATTCTGACGCAAATTTTTCCACTATCTAATTTTTATACTATGAATTGCTTATCTACTGTTAGGAGACTTACGGCCGAAAATTGGCGTGTTGTTCCTTCGTGTACTTCATTATAATGAAAATATTGATTTTTCTGAACATTTTGACATTGACAGTTCAGTAATCGGTTTAAGGGTGCGTTCACACTGAAAGTTTGATCTTGTCAGGTCGCTAATGAAAGACCAGTTATTTAGTTTTAAGCGAGATTCGAAAATAAACCGTATACTGTTCGTCTGAAGAACACCAACTTTTTGTTTCGATTTAAAGGTTGGGAACGTGTGCCAAAATACTGTAACTAGAAAATCTGAAAAAAAAATACACAACGACATTGTTTGTTTTTGGTACCCAAACTATCCTGTTCATCAGATTATTTGCGTTGGTGAAAACAAAACCTAAAACAGAACACAATTCACTAAAAGAACAAATATTTAAGTATTTTCTTCTGAAGGTAGTAAAGCAGGTTCCAATATACTTGAAAAACTGTGACGTGGTGTGGCGGTTGTTTTGGTTTGGTGTAAGTGGTACGCAAGGTATTCACCTCTATTGCGAGTGTCAATTAACAATAATTAATAATTGACTGTTTTCAATGTGTTCTATTGTGAACGAACGATTCTGGAGTATTTTGCAAAAATGCGATAGACAAAAATATCAATGTTAATCTTCCGTTGACAATAGTACAGATTGAACTTAGTCATTTATCGTTTATTGTCACTTGACAGTCGCAATATTGGTGATTGTATTTTGGTTAGACGTTCCCAAACGTTAGAGAAAAAAACATGTTTGTGTTCTCGCTGATGGCTATTGTGTTAATGTATTGTTTTCGAAAAACTACCGCACAGAACAAAAAACAACCGTTTGTGTTTATTTTCAAACTCTGGTTTTATATCTATTTAGTGAGTTAGCAAATGTCCCATATTGCTTTAATAGGCGAATCAAATTTATTTCGATTATGTCCAGTTGTATTATCGGAGTATTGCGTTGCGGGTGGCAACGGTGCAATAGTAGTGTATTCGATTTTTTTTTTTTAATAAACCCTTGCCCAAGGGCAGGCACTGCGACCTGAAAAGATCTTTTGTGCCACAAGGTTGTCTTTACGCCAAAAGGCGACTGACTTCCCTAATGAAACTCAGCACGTCTTTGGTGGTAGAGTTGCGAAGCTCTGCCAGTGATAACATCTCTCTGTGGAGAAGGCGTCGTCTCAACCAATGTAGAGCCGGGCATTCACAGAGTATGTGTTCTGAGGTCTCCTCGTCCTCCATGCAGAATCTACATTCTGGCGTTGGACATAGGTTCATCTTGTTGAGATGATATCTCAGACCGCAGTGGCCAGTGAGAAAGCCAACCAGCAGTCTAATGCTTTCCTTATTTAGAGTAAGGATTTCCTTATAGGAGTAGGGCTTAATCAAGCGTTTAGACTGTCTCAGACCAGGGGCGCTTACCCAATGTTCAAGGCGAGTCTGTTGCTCCCAATCTTTGACAAGCCCTAGAGCAGTAGTCCAGTTGACACTGCAGTACGGTTCTGGACCGACAAAAGCGGCTACAGAGCCAGCTCTGGCAAGCTTATCTGCAGCTTCATTCCCTACAAAACCTCGGTGGCCAGGCACCCATCCGAGTTTAACTTTGTTGTATTTAGCTAGCTTTTGTAAGGCGCAGCAGCAGTTTTTTACAGTCAGAGAGTCTATTGTGTTGGACGACAGTGCCTGAAGTGCCGCCTGACTGTCTGAGAAGATATGTATCTTTGCGCCCTTAATTCCTTTGTTGGAGTTTAAGATAGCGCAGATCTCAATAGCATGGATTTCCGCCTGGAACACTGTGGGGCACATCCCCATAGGTATCGAGACCTTGGTGTTGGGTCCAAAGACACCAGCACCAACTCCAGACTCCATTTTTGATCCGTCGGTGTACCATACCAGACTTTTTGGGTCCACAGCTGGAACTCCCGAGACCCATTTAGAACGGTCTAGTATTTCTACCTCAAATAGTTTATCGAAACTATATTCCCTTACCATTAAGTCAGGGATGGTGTAAAACATATCCAAGTTTTGGATAGAGTTGAGTATCTTCAGGTGACCCACATGGTCATTTGAGTTATACTTATATTCAAGCTGAAGCTTAATAGCGCATCTGGCAGCCGTCTTCTGAATGAATGCTTGTAGTGGTGAGAGTCCAATTATGGCTTCAAGTGCTACCGTAGGGCATGTGCTCATGGCACCAGTTATTCCAGACAGGCAACACGTTGTAGCGTTTGGAGCCTGTTAGCCGTAGTACGAGTGTATTCGATTAGTGATTGGAAAGTCGTTCATTTAATCCCGGCAAAATCCATTACTTTATTTCGAATATATGTTAAAATTTGATCTCCCTAAGCAACTTAGACAACACCCGTGGAGAAAAACCATACAACTGCATCAAAACACTCCTTTTCTATCTCTCAATTCTTTCTAATTGAAGTGGCACCGAAAAGCATGCAATGAAATATGCCATTGCTAGTGCTATTTGTTGTTCACAAATGTTTGAGCTGTGTTCTTAGCACAATAAGGGTACTGTAACATTTACTATTAAACCCCATTAAGGTAAACAAATTATAAAAAAAATCGCTTTGATCATACATACATCTAAGTTGAAAAAAACCCGACTAATCACGGAACAGCATTAACCATTTGACCTAGAAGGTTGTAGATCAGCAACGTGCGTCCCTATATGCCCAAGGCGTTAGATAAGACGGGATTTTTAAAAAATGTGTCTTCACTTCTTTCAACTTGTCATTCAAGAATTAAGACTTATTCAATACTACTCGTAAAAACGCCGACGTTGTTTTTAGGCAATAGTCTTCCGAGTATTTCAAGCTATCTAGGAGCTTAGCTTCAGTAAATTGTGAACAGTTTTTATTTTGCCAAATGTGAAAATATTTAAAGACGATATGTCCCGATCGTAGCCCTGCTTGAGTGTGGTGTTGGGTACACAGCGACATATAGTACATATTATACTGTTATACTGTTGCCTTACGCAACGAGTAATCAAAATCCCAATTGCTTTTCGAGCGCCTGGCAGTCGTCAACGTGCGCACCCGCCTCCGTAAGCCGACTAAACCCTTACAGCGTCAGTGACCACCCGGAAACACCACGCCTAAACGCCCTAGCTAACATAATGTAACTTATAAACTTATAAAGAGGATGTTACATTGGACTCAATGCCCTTCGTGTCCTGGGAGGGCATTGCGTCCAACGCACGAACCACTGAGCCAGTGTTTGTGTGTTTGTATCCCATAAATATATAACCACTTAAGTTGTTGGAATTTCAAAGCAGATGCTTTACCAACTCGCTTCCTTGGCAATGCCTAAACACAGGACTGAAAAAGGTCATAATCTAAGAAGCGAAGTGGTAATGCCGATGATTCTAAAGTCTTGAAAGTGATTCATTACCAACATGCTTATTATGCAGAATTTTGGGAAGGCCTTGATTTTTCCAAGATTTCGAAGCATGGCCTTGAAAAATAGCCAAAGATTCCTTACTGAGTAGGTAATGATATTTATATTATCACATATTATATTCACCGACTATTGAATTTCGAAAAACAGCTGTGTAGGATTTACCTCAAAAACTCTTTTACCTACTTTTTTTCGTAGGGCTATGGTCTTCTGTCAGTTGTTCCAACCTTCTTTCTTATTGAAAAAACAAAAAAAAATAGTTTGACCGAAGATGGGGAAATGCATCGGAAAACAGACTGGCCCAAATACAGAGATAGTATACGAAAACTATAGTTACCTCTGAACTCTTAAGTCCGCCATACAATTCCAACGTGTGAAGTCAATAAGCTTACCACGGCCTTTAACGAAGCGATGGCTGCTTCCTGCCCCTCATACGACCCAGGGGGAAAAATAAGCTACAATGGTGGATCCCAGAACTAGGACCACTAATAAATGATTGCAGGATTTCAATCGTACTTAAAGCTCAAAATTTAAAACTGAATCCCTCAAATCATGCAAAAAAGAACTAATGAGGGTCAAAAAATCATCTTGGAGGCTTTTCTGTGGCAAAATAGAAGATTGGTCGCAGGCATCAAGGCTAAGAAAAATCCTTACCTCGAATCCCACTATGCATATCCGCCTAAAAAAAGCAGATGGCTCGTGGACTACATCCAGCGAGGAATCGCTTAATCAGCTACCTGATGCATACTTCACAGGTAGCTCTTACATTACCCGTCATAAGCCGTGTTTCTTTGCACGCGGATATAGGGATAATTTGAAATTGTAAATGTATGCATGTAAAATACAACAACAACTTATCCTATATACGCTAACTTTAGCGGGGATAGCTATCGCCGCTAAGTCCTTTAGCGGGGATAAATAGTGCTTCCAAAACCCATTTTCTTCGTTTCTGATGAATCGTGGCGATGAATTTTTCAGGAAATGTCAAATTTTGACATCCCGCCGACCACTACCACATCCCGCCGAATATTTTGTTCGTGATTTTATTATTATTATTTTTCTTTTTCAAAATTTAGTAAATCTGTCAATGTAAAACTGTTTTTTATAATTTTAGAATATGTTTGGCATTAATTTCAACTGTCGGAAATTAATATTTTTTGAATTTCACGATTTTAAATACAAATTTCTTAA
The DNA here is from genome assembly GCA_949715645.1 of Portevinia maculata. Classification (NCBI taxonomy): domain Eukaryota; kingdom Metazoa; phylum Arthropoda; class Insecta; order Diptera; family Syrphidae; genus Portevinia; species Portevinia maculata. The sequence continues at coordinate 89,801,229 of OX454526.1, forward strand.
CTCAACTTACAGCTGTGTCACTAATAAACGTCATAGGTGCATGTGTGCTGCCAAGTTTTTTTTGATGAATTCTTAAGCGGCGATGGTCGTTTTTTAATACCATGCCTATATCCGCGTGCAAAGAAACACGGCTATAGTAACCCGAACAGGTCACATATATAGGTAACTAATTCTCAAAGTCTGATTACTAGGGATAAGCTCCTTTGGGCGCTACAAAGCTTCAAGCCTTTCAAGCATGCAGGACCAGATGGCATAATACCTGCCGAACTACAGATGTCTTCGGATATTATCCTAGCCGCACTTGAGATGATTCTGAAGAGCTTCTTAAATCTGACATACACTCCTCAGGCTTGGAGAGAAGTGAACGTGGTTTTCATACCCACAGCTGGAAAATACTCACATGTAAGTTCAAAAGACCTTAAAACCCAATAGTCTATCAGCATTCCAGCTCAAAACGCTGGAGCGACTGAACGATATCCATCATCGTACGAATGTAAGCCCATGGGTAAATCGGTGGAAACCGCCCTCCACTGTTTGGTACGCACCATCGAATACTGTATTCATCATAGAGTCCACTATGGTTGCTTTCCTAGATGTAGAAGACGCCTTCAACAACGTTAACACATATTCAATCGCAAACGCACTAACAGAACTGAGTGTGGATGGCTTGCTTGGTGAATTGATCAATCCTTTGCTTTCAAGCTGGATTACCAACTCAAAGCTGGGCGAAACATCTGTCAGGAGGTCTGTCAGTAGACGCCAGGCAGCGCCCCCCCCCCCCCCCCCCCCCCCCCACCCCCACCCACCCTTTGTGGAACTTGGAAGTGAATGAACTACTGATATGCCTGGAAGAGGAGGGCTGTGTGGTGATTGCCTATGCGGATGACGTTGCTTTAAAGAAACTTCTATACAAAACGCTCTCAACAAACTAACTAGGCCTGGGTGTCAAACCCCACAAAACCGAACTTGTCCTCTTTTCCAGGAAATATATCCCTTATATTGACCCATTCTCTATTAACGGTACAAGCTTAACTTTTCCCAATTAAGCTAACTTTTTGGGTCTAATTTTCGATAGGATGTTAAGCTGGAAACCCAATATACAAGAAAGAGTCAAAAAAGCTACAGTTGCACTTTTCTCTTGCAAAAAATCCATTGGCAATAAGTGGGTTCTACAACCCCGCATCTCTACCGATTCTTGGTTGTCTGGTGGACTGCATCGGAAAACCGTTAAGACGTGATAAGCTGAGCAAGATCCAATGAACAGCTTGTCTGTACATCAGCGGAGCAGTCCGAAGGACTCCCTATGCTGCACTGGACATTTTACATCATGTGACGCCCGTGGTGTATTGAGGGGTGGACGCAGGGGGGCCCTACCCTATTTATTATTTAGGTAGTTTTATGATTAACTGAAACTTGTTCGTAACTCTTAGAGATTTAGAGGTAGCTCAGATACTCAACAATTTGCCACAAAAAAAAATAGGAGAATGGATTTGATTTTCCCAAAAAAACAATAATTAAACATTATGTTTAGTTATTTAAACATTCAAACTTAAGTTTTCAAAACTTGTTTATATAAAAAATGAACAAAGTTCATTATTGTTTCTTGCCTATATTATTAATATAACAATTTAATAAAATTTTGTTCACAAAAAGTTTATTTTTATGGATTACGCAAGTTAAGATTTCTTAAAGGACAAAAAAAATGTTGGATTCACTTTATTAACTTAAAAGGACTACAAAAAATTAAAAGGGAAACAAAATGATTGAAACATTTTACAGGTGAGCGCCCCCAAATTTGTTCCTGGATACGCCACTGTGTGACACCCCTCGATATATTTAGCACGCAAACAGCTGCCTGATCCGCTGTCCGCTTAAAATTTACCACGCTATGGATCAATAAGAATATTGGCAGCTCTATCATTCTGGACTCATTTGGATGTCTACCAAAGGAATATAGGCTACACCAAACGCAAACCCCAATTACAGTTCGGAAAGAATTTCCAAATCACTATCCCCACCAGATCATTCTGGGAGGATGATGCATTTACGGAGGATAAATCGATCTACTTCTACACCGATGGATCCAAAATTAGTGAAGGGGTAGGTGGGGGTGTTTTCTCAGAAAGACTAAATATTAGTCTATCTTTTCGTCTCTATTTCCGTCTTGCAGGCGGAAATCATGGCGATTAAAGAAGTCTTGTCGTGGCTGATGTGTTATCCACTAAGGACATTCGTATCTTCTCGGACAGTCAAGCAGCGATAAAGTCTCTGAACTCAGTCTCTTCAAACTCCATCGTAGCCCTAGACTGCCGGTCATCTTTTGAGGAGATGGCAGAGCAGTTCAACATTCATCACTTTTGGGTGCCGGGGCAAAGACGCATTCCAAGGAACTGTAGGGCAGTTGACCTCACCATAAAAGGAGCCGCATAACCTATCTCACCTGATAAAGGTTTTCTAGGTATACCTATCGCTACTTGTAAACTTATGTTTAAGCTATCCGCAATCTACAGCACACACCTAAGGTGTCTGACCAAAGCTGGATCTGCGAAGTTCTACATATGTGTTTGATCTCACTAAACCGACATCAGGACACCGTCTAATAGGCAAGGTCGCATCAAAGCTTGGCGTCTATGCAAACATTTTTTTTAGGAACCTGCATGGAAGAGGAGGAGGAGGAGACTACACTTCACCTTCTTTGTACCTGTCCTGCACTGGACCGGCGACGCTCTAAGTCCTTAATCTCTGTAAAGCGTACGCCGATGATATTGTACTGATTGCCAGGGGCAAGTTTGAGGAAACCCTTGGGGACATAATACAAAAGGGGCTTAAAGTAACCAAGGACTGGTGCCATACTGTCGGACTCAACATCAATCCAGCGAAAACAACGATAGTACCATTCACAAGAAAAAGACAACTTCAAAGACTTAAGGACATAAATCTATCAGACACGACACTGACACCAGTCAAAGAAGTAAAATATCTAGGACTCCATCTAGATAGTAAACTCCTCTGGCGAAAACATACATAGGAGATATCCAAGAAGGCCACCCGCGCTCTCATGATATGTAGGAGCCTAGCGGGGAAGGCATGGGGATGCAGCCCAAACATCCTGCGATGGATGTACACTGCAATCGTGAGACCAATGATCACATACCGAGCGGTAGCATGGGCGAAACGAACCAGTCTAGTCACAACGCGAGAGACACTCGGCAAAGTGCAAAGACTGGCGTGCCTGTGCATTACCGGAGCAATGCGTAGCTGCCCAACCGCCGCCATGGAGGTGTTATTGGAAAGCCTCTGCACATCATGGTGATGAACGAGGCAGACAAAAAATCCTAAGGATGTCAAAGGAGGATGGGAGAGGGAAATGCATCGGTTCGAAAGAACACGGTGACTTATACTCAAAAAAACTCCCATTTCTTGTCATACCTAGGGACGATAGCATCAGGAAATTGAACTTCGAGTAGAATTTCCAGAAAAAGCTCAGAAATAAGGAGAACTGAAGCAATGAATCCACAACTTATGGACTGAGCAACCACGCAACAAAGTGGTACACGGACGGCTCGAGGACCGAAGAGGGAACTGGTGCAGGAGTGTTTGGGGAAGGAACTAAGCGCTACGAATCCATGGGCAAATGTACCAGCATCTTCCAGGCAGAAATATGTGCCATAGACAGGTGCGTTCGAATCAACCTCGAGAAAAACTACAGAAATTGCAACATAGCAATAATGCCTGACAGCCAAGCAGCCATAAAGGCTCTTGACTCCTACGTCATCAAGTCAAAACTCGTGTGGGAATGCCTACACGGACTGAATAGAGTAGGCAAGAATAACAGAATTACCATCTGCTGGGTACCTGGGCATGTTGGCATTACAGGCAATGAGGCGGCGGACTCTCTGGCAAGAAAAGGGGCAGAGGAACCCTTCATAGGACCTGAAGCGTTCTGTGGGATAGGAGAACACTCTCTACGCGAGGAGTTCAGGAGACTGGGGGAAGAAACAAGGACCAAAACCTTTCTCAACCTCCAAGGTCTGAGGCAAGCAAAGAAACTCTTAGGAAATCACAACCAAAAGAGATTCAAAGCTTGTATCAGCCTTAACAAAAACAACCTTAGGATCCTAACAGGCCTCCACACGGGGCACTGCAGACTCAAGGAGCACCTGAGGAAAATGGGTATATCAGAGGACGGGCTCTGCAGATTCTGCAATGAAACCGCCGAAACTCCAGACCACATACTGGAATCCTGTGGGGCTGTGGCCCACAAAAGGATGAGATATTTGGGCAGGCACCAAATAACAGACAAGGACATACAAACCATGGACCCACAGCTCATTCTTAGATTCATCAAAGAAACTGGACTGGACGCTGTGCTCTAAGGAGTGTGACCTGCCAAGGATAAATCAGAGCAATACCTCGACACGCTTCACAGACGAAGTATCTAGAGAGGGCTCTGAAAGAGGGCATTAACCTCTCCGAGGCACACACAGGGGACACAATAGACCAATAGGTCGCAGTGTAACGTACCCTAACTAGATATTATTATTATTATTAAGTGCTTAATCTCACTTAACCGCCTGCACATTAGCTCTACTATAGATGTCATTACAGGACACTGCCTAATAGGAAAGCTCGCATCAAGAGTTGGCGTCTTTTCAATCGACTTATTTAGAAGCTGCGCTCTCCCATAAAAGAAATTTCTTTCTAGGAGCCTTCTTCCCTAATGATCTCACTGACTTGGCTAACTCAGATGTTAGAAGTATATCGTGCTTCATTAGAAGCTCCAAATGGTTTAGCGGGTAGAGGGAGAAACTCCCCTGATTCACGTGGCATCTCATCACAATGAACCTCACAGTGGTCTAAGTGTGTTGGCTATTAGCTGACTGCCACCTTAACCTAACCTAACCATGAGGAAATGCAGTTAGAAAGGGAATTTTATAGGCTGAAAATTCAGCAGTTGATCGATATTATGTACTATATTAAACGTCTGTTATTGCTGAAGACTATCGTGGTTGACATGGCAAGTCATTACGGTTACCACAACCTTAACGAACGGATGCCACTACACCAAATCGTGGTTACTAACAAGAAATGTAATACGATGTTGTTATTCTTACAACAATCAACGTTCAATATGAGCCTCTTCTCAACAACAGTCAAAAAATGTGTAGGTAAGTACGCTATAATTAATTTAAGTACCTAATCAAGACGAAATTGGTCAATTTAGTTGTATAGACTCTCCTGGTGCGACGGGAATGGCTTTTCTTTAATAAATCGTTCACTATCGAAGCTAAAGGCCATTGGCAGTACTGTCATTATATTATGTCATTATATCTCATGTTCTTCCTCCCTGACTAAACGCTCATGGCAATGATTTTCATTTTCATTAAAAGCAACTTTCTGTTTGGAGTCAAATGTCGCATGCATATTTGCGTTTTTGTTTGTATTAATAAAGACTCGAAGCGAAACCAGGGAGTTCAGCTAGTTTCATACAAAGGAATGAAAGAGTCGTTCTTCAATTTACATATCAATGTAAATGCCTAGTACCTAGCATGATTAAAGATTTTATCTGTATTCAATTCCTATTCAAATGTTGATGAGATAGGAGTACGCCCACGGCTTATGAGTGACTTTGTAATAGCCAAATAGAGAAGCATAGAAACAATTAATATATTACTAAACAAAGACCAAAAACATCATATTTAAGGTCTATACATACAATTATCACGAGAATGGAATATTTGTATAGTAAATAGATTTTACTCCTTTAATAAGCTCATAAAATCGAATGCAGTTAATTAAAATAAAAACATAGGGACGGGCTACAGTCCGCTTGGGCGAACTGTTGGATACCATATTCTTATTCCTATCCCTCATAAGTGGGCGTGACAAAAGTCTAAGTATGGTTGAATTGTTAAGAACGCTCTACATATTTTGTTATATAACATTTAAAAGATTTTATCAAAAAAAACGAAGCTTTTGTAAGCAAAAACGCTCCCTAGCTCAAACTTGGGTTTTTCAATAAAATTGTTTGATTTAATTGTGGGCGTGTCAGTAGGCGGATTTAAAAACATAGGGACGGGCTACAGTCCGTTTGGGCGAACTGTTGGATACCCTATTCTTATTCCTGTCCCTCATAAGTGGGCGTGACAAAAGTCTAAGTGTGGTTGAATTGTTAAGAACGCTCTACATATTTTGTTATATAATATTTAAGGAATTTTATCAAAAAAAAAAACGCTCCCTAGCTCAAACTTGGGTGTTTCAATAAAATTGTTTTATTTAATTGTGGGCGAGTCAGTAGGCGGATTTAAAAAAATTAACACATGAGCATAAAGGGCCCCTAGAGAGTATATTTTTCAATTTTCAAAAAAAAAAAATAATTGTGGGCGTGCCAGTGGGCGGATTTTGAAAATATTTACACATGAGCATAAAGGGCCCATAGAGAGTATATATTATAAATTTCAGCTCCCTAGCTCAAACTTTGGATTTTCAAAAAAATTGTTTTATTTATTTGTGGGCGTGTCAGTGGGCGGATTTTGAAAAATTTTTATCCCGAGCAGTTTTAGGAGTCATAGATCATATATAAAAAATTTCAGCTTTCTAGCTCAAAATTAGATTTTTTCCAAAATTTGTTTTTTTTGATTTTGTGGGCGTGTCTGTGGGCGGATTTCAAAAATTCGTAAACTTGATTATTTCGGGACCCTAGAGAGTATATGGTTAAAATTTCAGCTCTCTAGGCCCAGTTTAAAGGCCTAATTTTTGCCGAAGGACGGACGGACGGAGGGACGGGCATGGCTAGATCGACATTACTATCGATGCTGATCATAAATATAGTAACTTTTAGGGGTCTACGGGCAATATTAAGGTATGTTACAAACTATGCGTCAAAATTAATATACCCTTATAATAGGGTATAAAAAGGTAACATTTGTTTGCGCTATACCTTCTACCGGGGAGTTTTTTACTCGTAATTGGGGGCAATCGGGAAGATCATAGGCTTTTACTAGGGTTTACCACGATATCTAGAAAGCCCATGCAACTGTAAAAACGGTACCTGAAATTAGTGTTTGGAATCGTGTGTTATCACAACGTGAGTACGAATAAAAACAATTAAAATGAAAGTAAATGAAATCATTACAAACAAAGGAAATATAGGGTTCTTCAATAAGAGCGCTACAAAAGTTTTTTTATAAATAAAACAAAAACGGTTTTGGATATCAATGAAATTCTTTATTCCTGTGAGAGTGCGTTCGATGCCATTATGTATGGAACTCGATTTCTTTTGCATGGCCACCACGGGCACGCTTGCAGAAGTCCAGACGCTGAACCCAATTTTCGACGGTTTTCAAGCATAAATCGGCCGATACTGCTGCAATTTCACGTTCGATATTCGTACGAAGTTCATCAATCGTCGCTGGCTTGTTGGCATAGACCATAGACTTGACGTAGCCCCAGACAGGAAATAGTCTAACGGCGTCAAATCGCACGACCGAGGCGGCCAAGCGACTGGACCATTTCGTGAGATAACACGGTTTCCAAAATTGGTTTCCAATAAATTGATTGTGGCATTCGCTGCGTGGCTTATGTTGACTCGTTCTTGGCTCGTATATCTTTCCATCATGCAAACCTTACTGAAGAGAAATTTCAAAAGAGCGGCAAGAAATTCGGCGTCGTTTGCTGTCCCTGTCGCTCTACTTCTGTAGCGTCCCTGTTGAAAAACCCTTTATTAAAATCGAAATTGATGGATTTATTTACCATTGGAGCAAATGCGTAAAAAATAAGTTTTATTAGATGTGCGAGGTAAATAAATCTCATAATTGTCGTGCTAGAGTGATTATTGTTTTTTTTTTTTTTGTTAAATATTGATTTTTTCTTGTTAATTTACCCAAAAAAAAAAATTGCTGAATAAATGTCATGCGTTTTCTTTAAGTTAAAACTCTTAACATAGGTAGGTAAAAATCTCGAATAAACTTTTTTTTAGAGATTTTTTTCGAGATATGGTATTTCGAGATTTTTGTTCATTCGAGATTCTTGTGCGTTCGAGATTTTTGCATTCTACATAAAAAATTTATTTTTTTGAGATTTTTTGCATTCGAGATTTTTGTCATTCGAGATTACGTCATGATCCCCTTTTACTAATATTGTATAACGGGTGGGTAACATTTGACCCTACAAGATTTTTATTTATTATTATTTGCGTGCGCTAAAGGGGTTTCTTTTCTGAATTGATACAGTAGTACCCTTATAGTGTGTATACACAGCGCAGGCATTTTTCAATTGAACAGCTACAAATGCAATGTCATTGTGGTCGTATTTCATTGCCTACTATAAGGTGATAGAACTAGGAAGAAGTAGAATGATAGGAAGGATAGGTTTGTGCATTGGGTAGGATTTTTCTCCACGGGTGGTGTCTAAGTAACTTAGGGAGCATTATGTTGAAGTTTTGTATTCAAGTTTAATCCGCAGAAACTCACACAATAATTTAAAGTGCACATATGAGCAAGCATTCGATGCACTTATATTGATTTTTATGCTGCTGATTTTGCTTCATAGACATGGTCGGGATTTTACCACGCAACCTTCCGATCAGCAAGGGAATACACTACCACTGCACTGTTGCCAACCGCTAATATGGGCCATAATGAATGACTTTCTTTTCTTTGGTTCGATATTTCACTTTCAATCGAACTGTTCTACATTTAATAATTGTTATCGACATCGATTTATTATTTTTTTTTTCCGAAGTTAAAACCAGTGAATTTTCGTGTGTTTAAGAAAGTGACAAATTCTTAAAGTCGAAATAAATATGTTATGTCTTAAATGACAGATATCAGCTGTGTATACCCTATTCTAAGGGTATATTAATTTTGACGCGAAGTTTCTAACATAGGTACCTTAATACTGCCCGCAGACCCCTAAAAGTTACTATATTTATGATCAGCATCGATAGTAATGTCGATCTAGCCATGTCCATCCGTCCGTCTGTCGGCAAAAATTAGGCCTTTAAACTGGACCTAGAGAGCTGACATTTTAACCATATACTCTCTAGGGGCCCGAAATAATCAATTTTAAGAATTTTTGAAATCCGTCCACAAACTCAAAAAAAAAACAAATTTATAGAAAAAATCTAATTTTTAGGTAGAAAGCTGAATTTTTTTATATATGATCTTTGACTCCTAAAACTGCTCGGAAGGTAAAATTTCTAAAATCCCCCCACTTACAAGCCCACAATTAAATAAAACAATTTTATTGAAAACCCAAAATTTGAGCTAGGAAGCGTTCTTAACAATTCAACCTTACTTAGACTTTTGTCACGCCCACTTAAGAATAGGGTATCCAAGCGGACTGGAGTCCATTGAGGGACTTAGTTCCCCCGTAGTGGGAAATAAAACCACTTTCACGAAGTGGACTTAGTTCCCATGTAAAGTGGGAACTAAGTCCACTTTCTTATGGGAACTTAGTACACATTCAAAAATAAGAGGAGGGAACTAACATCCAACATTTAGAATTAGACAAAAAACTGTAAAGTGCAGTTAGTTATCACACTCTTTAAGCAAAATCAGCTTTATATCATGGTGACATATGCCCAAATTTTCAAAACCGTACCTCGCACCTACTCCAAATCAAACAGTGAGCCCAAGCATGGGGGTTGCAGGGGGGCAGCATGGCCCCCATAGGGATTACACTGTTTGTGGAATCTACTTGCGATTTCGTAACTAATCCCATAAACAGTGCAATGTATATGGGTGGGACATGCTGCGGAATTTATTTCCCACTTTACATGGGAACTAAGTCCACTTCGCGAAAGTGGTTTTATTTCCCACTATGTGGAAACTAAGTCCCTCAGTGAACTTAGTTCCCGGGAACTTTTTTCCCTGAACCGTCCTACACATTCGTATATACACAGCACATTACAATTCGCCAGATACATTTATTCCGTTCCGCTTCAAGGAGAAAATTATACATACATACAGTATTATTATGGATGCTTTTTCGATGCTCTTTGCACGCTGTCCAACATTGTGAACCGCATGTGAGCGCCGGGCGCACAACTACGGTGTAAAGCTTTCCTTGAGCTTTGGGGCATTTTTCGATCACAGAAGATTGCTGAGTTTTCCCGCCACTTGATCCACCCTACGCTTACGCGATACTTAATGTCGTCATCACAGCTTGCTTGCCTATTGATCATAGATCCCAGATATTTGAACTTTTCGCACTTGGGAATCACTCTTCCATTCATATAAATGTTTGGAATAGGTCGGAGTGGATCAGAGAACGGGCAGCACAAGTATTCTATTTTTTGAGACTAATACGGGTATTCGCCTCCAAAGCTTCCTTCCATACATTCAGTGATCGTTGCAGGGACATTTGATCCTCGCTAAAGATGGCTCCACCGTCAACAAAGAATAACTGATGCACTTTGGGGTGCATCACTTTTCCTTCAAGCAGATAATCAAGGACTGTATTAAATACCAAGGGACTTAAGATGCTTCCCTGATGTACACCGACTTTGATTATGAACTCCTCGGTGACGCCAACGCGACTGTTGTCTTTACTCTCTCATACATGTCCATGATCATTTGTACGTAGGTTTCTGGAAGGCCTCGCTGTCTTATCCCCACCCATAACAGATCCCTTGGTTGTCTTCCTTTTCCTTTCAACCTTTTCAAAATCAAGCAATACCATATGCAAATCCTTTAAGGAATTACGATGTTTTTCCATCATGATCCTTATACTTTGGATTACATCGGTGGTTGATTTACCTGTGACAAACTCGCACTGGTCTTAAGATAGCCGTATTATTTTCCGCAATCGGCTATCTAATACCCGCTCAATGATCTTCATGGCGTGGGACATCAGCTTGATTGGACGGTTATTGTCACAGTCTCGCGTATAGCCTTTTCTTTTGTACAAAGGAAGAAGAAAACTTTCCCTCCACTGGTATGGCATTGGATCGCCTCTCCTCACTTTGGAGACAAGAAACGTTGATCTTTTTAATATTGAATAAGTTTGGCAGCTGAGATGACAAGTTGAAGGAAGCGATATAAAAAAAAAACTTTGCAACGCATTTTCACCCATATTACCAAATTTCAAGTTTTGGGCCGTGATTATTCGAGTTTGTTCAACTTCTTTTTATAGAGTTAGAAGATAAAGATTAATTTTCCGTTTAGTTTAGGCGGGACCCTATCGGACCTTTTTTTAAATTCACCTTTAGTCGAAGATGTTTGTGAAATAGTGTTTTAAAAAACTTAAAAACATTAAATACGAGTAGTTTTGTTTAATTTATAGAAAGATATTGTATTTTGAAAATGAACAGATATGACAAAAAAAATCGAGTTTTCACACTCAAGCCTAACCTGCAAAAGATATAAATTTTTAGGTAACCTTTCAAATTACTCCGCTTTGACTGGCTCTATAAGCAACCCATTGACCCAAACGAAATCAGCCAGAGCTCCAGGCACTTGTAAATCCAGTGAATTTAAATGTTTTGCGTTATAAACTTGCCCGAAAACTTAATTATACAATCACAGTTGTCTAAATAGTCCACTGTGCGTCCAATTAAAAAATGTGTTAAAGATACTCGTGTCGTATAACCGCATATATATCTGCAATTGACTTTGGACTAACCCTTGAAATACGAAGTGGTAGCAAATTAGTACTCGCAATTAGATTAGCCCACCACAATGCGATTGAAAGTAGACTGAAAATGTATGTTTACCACAGTTAAAGTTAGCCTTGAGCAATCTTTGACCTACATAATAATATCAATGAAATATTCACAGAAGCAATTCAATCTTAGACGCAAGATGTTGCGCCTGCTGAATTATGATTACTTGGTTCAGACGGGTTATAGAACTCTTTGAACTTGAAGATTGCTTATAAGTATTTTTCAAGTGCGTAGGAGCATTCACTTTATATTCGTCACAGAAATTAAGCTCTCAATGAGACAGGGTGTGGTTATGATTTCTTTCGTCTTTCATAATATCAAATTTATGCATACCTACTCAAATAGAGACAGACAGTATAACAAACTTGTGTTTCAGTACAAAAATTACATGAATCACTATCGTATTAGCTTTGCTCCTTTCGTTCATCTATTGCGTTGAAAATAAGGAAAAAGGAGCACATACAAATTTCAATTTTATTTTACATTACTTTTGACAGCAACACATAATCATATTCTTCCATTTATATTGTCAACAGTGGGCGAAGATGGCGCCATGGATTCATGATTTCCCTTGGCAATTCTCTTAATAAAATCATCAATATGCTAATGATTAAAGTTTCCAACAGAAGAATCTTAAACGAAGTCTATGCCATACATATGTATGTATTTCTACATTTCCTTTAATGACCGAATGGATAATTCTGGAGTGATTCACATTCGAACTTTGAACTGGCAAAGTTTTGCGGGGAATTTTTAGACATAACAAAAATTGCATGCCATCTATTATTTACATGGCCGTGTGTGTTTTTGCGTGACAGCATCTACATTCATACCTATATTAGAGGCAGCGAAAGAAATGCTAGATTCTGTGGGTTTTTTTAAAATATTTTTTTTAGAAAAATCGTTTTCTAAAGTATACTAATATAGGTACAAGGTGGCGCAAAAGTAATCCTCCTATCAGAAAATGCTATAAATTTTGCGATTGGCCCCTAATGTCAGTTCTGTTTTGACATTTGTGTAGTAAACACATGCGAAATACACGTTAATAAACAATGTTACGCTACACTGCTCCAGAACGCGGAATATTGGTGACTATTTCTTTGAGCAATAATCGGTCGGTGACTTTGGCACAACGTGAATTTCGTCGCAGATTTCCTACCCGTCCAACGCCTACTGGTGAAACACTGCGACGTTTAGCCGCTCGCCTCGAAAAGACTGGCACAACACGAGATGCTGCCAGGCGTGGCAGACGCCGGAGTAGCCGTTCTGCAGAGAATATTGCTGCTGTAGCCGAAGATGTCATGGAAGCGCCGTCGACATCGACCCGACGACGTGCCACGCAAATGGGTATCAGTCGACGGTCTTTATAGCGAATTTTGGTACAAGATTTGCTGACCGCCAATCGCGTCTAACATACGCTCAAGCCATCCTTAATCACCACCAAGAGGAAGATGATTTTTCATCAAAAATAATCATGAGTGATGAGGCATATTTCCATCTTAGCGGGTACGTAAATAAGCAAAATTTACGCTTCTGGGGCACTGAAAATCCGCGTGTAACCCACGAAGAGCCATTACACCCGCTCAAAGTCACTGTATGATGTGCTGTTTTCGCTGGAGGAGTCATCGGACCTTTTTTCTTCGAAGACGTCGCGGGCCAAACGGTTACTGTGAATGGTGAGCGCTACAGAGCAATGATCAACGAGTTCTTTTTACCGCAACTTGATGAATTGGGATTGGAAAACATGTGGTTCCAACAGGACGGTGCAACGGCACACACTGCACGTGCCACAACCGATATGCTGAAGGATGCATTTCCCGGGCGCCTAATCTCCCGTTTTGGCGATTTGCACTGGCCAGCAAGATCGCCTGATTTGACCGCTCCAGACTTCTTTTTGTGGGGCTTTTTGAAGTCGCGGGTTTATGTCAACAAGCCTCAGACTCTTGCAGCTCTTAAAGACAATATCCGTCAACAATGTGAGGACCTATCGCCGGAAGTTTTGGCCAAAGTGATGGAAAATGCCATAAAAAGGGCTCAAATGACAATCAACTGTGGCGGCGGCCATTTACATGACATCATATTCTCGACTTGATGTAAAAAAAATTAAAAGACCAAATAAAAATAATCCACAAGAATCAAAGTTTTTCATTTTTTTTTTAAATTACAGCCAAAAAACATCGGAAGGTTATTTTTGCGCCACCTAGTATAAACGGCTTCAGAGAGAGCTTCTCTTTGCGAGGATTTGAGCACGGGACGCACTAATATAACACGCACCGAGAATTACAGAGATAGCAAAAATATCATACAGGGTTTGTGGATTGAGTGCAGACCTGTAACCTTTAGATCCTTAGCTAAATTAATGGAGTTAATCATGCCGCGGGCCCTGACTTTCTAAGAAACCCGTTAAGTCCAAAACACCAAAAAAGCAGAAGTATAAGGATTAACCTAATAAACATAATTCTATATTTATACTGCTTGTTTTTGAAGAGTAAGATGTATGTGAAGCTCCGTGCTCTGAATATAGGAATCTGAATTGTAAGTCATTGTCACGTCCAAATACTGTTATTTGCTAATTTTTTATGTAAATTATTATTAGGTGGGGGAATGTTGCATACATTGATATAATATAGCTGAATGGTCTTCATTTCATTATTTATCTAGTTTGCAAGGTATGCGACAAGGGACTATTTTGTTTAGAAAAAAGTAAGAGGTTTTAATCCCAGACAAATTTAAAATTAAAGTTTAACCGTTTGGCAAATCAAACTCCTCCGAAACGGCTTGGCCGACTTTTATGAAATTTTTTGTGTATACTCGGTAGGTCTGAGAAAAGGCTGTAAACTATTTTATATACCAATAAGTGATAATGGTGTTTTTTTTTTTTTGATTTTTTGGACAACATTTTTTATTTTTATTTTTTTATGATTTGTTACTCAAAAATACATATAACACTTAATTTTCAAACTTCTACCACCAACCCCCATTTTTTTATAGCGATATTAGTACTGCAATAATCTTCAACTCTCACTGGACGATAACTGATTTATCATTTATTAGTTGGTTTATTATTAAACGACAATTAATAATACTATTATACTCGGCGCGTGAAAATTTTATGGGAATCATTTTATGATTGTGAAAGGAAAGTAAAATAATAAAAGGCAAAGGGGCCAATTTGGGCCGTCGAACGAATAGAACGACAGACATACGAAATAGAAGAGCCCAAAGAACAGGCAAACAAATCCAACAAGATAATGCAGATGCACGTGTGAGCATGGCCGTAGCCAGGGGGGGGGGGGGGGGGGGGGGGGGGGGGGGGTCACAGGGGTTTAAACCCCCTTTAACAGTAATGTGTGAAACACGCTGGGTGGAAAACCATAATGGGTTGATGAGGTTTAAGGAAATTTTTGAAGCGATAATTGATGCTTTGGAAGAGTTGTGTAGTGATAAGGACTCTGATACGTCATCGAAGGCGAGTTGCTTTGTAAGATTTATTTCAGCTAGTGATTTTGCAGTAAGTTTGTGTTGTATGAGTGTTTTGTTTACATATACATTGCCACATTGTAAGATCTTACAATCCCCTTCATGCGACTAAGTGTCTGGATTGGAACATGTGGAATTAATAACAAACACATTCCAAGGAATATCATTCCGGAATTCAAAACAATTTTTGAGACTGCACAAAACTTAGTAAATGTTGTGGATGAAAAACTTAAAATTTCACAAATTGTGTCAAGGCAGCAGCAAAGACAAAACATGAGCACAACAGATCCTGAAACCTATTTTAGGATAAGTATAAGTCAGCTTTTAAGTCAGCTTAAAATGGGATTTGAAAACCATAAGTCCATACTTTCCTCTTTGTGCATTTTGATTCCATCGATGCTTGGCAAAAACGAACAAAATTATAACGAAGAAAACTTCAAATTGTAAAAATGTTTTTTGGACTGGAATGCTTTAAAAGCTGCATTTACGCTATGGAAGACAAAATGCCATACACGAAAAGATATAGAGCGTTCAAAGAGTGCCCTAACAGCTCTTGGAGAATGCAATAAGGATCTGTTTCCTGACATCCACAAGCTTATTAAAAATTTGGCGACACTACCGGTTTCAACACGTACACCGGAAAGAAAATATTCGACAATGAAACGTCTAAAAACTTATCTAAGAAATTCTACCGGTGAAAAAAGATTAACAGGATTGGCGGTAATGTGAATTCATCAACAAATTGAGATTGACACTGAGGAAGTTTTAGATATATTTGCAGCGCAAAAGGCCAGAAGATTAAATTAAATTTTATAAAAATGATTCCTACCTACATGTTATATAATACTTTTTGCAGTAATAAAATCTTAAAGAATGATAATTTGTACCTAATAAATAATAACTTAAAATTATTTAAAAAAATATTGGAAAAGTCGTTTAGTTTTTCAAATTTGTTTGAGAGTTTTCTTGGAAAAACTAAGTATGAAATAGTATTTTATTAGCAATAGTCTACCTAGGAAAAAAATATTGAAAATCGTTAAAGCAGTTTTTTTTAGACCGTTTTTTTTTTAATTTTTGAAAAATATTTTGCAATTTTTGGAGTAGGTACATATTTCAATACAAGGAAATCTGTAGTATTCATCTGGAAAAAAATCTGTAAAAATTCAATATACGAGGGCGGGTCAATAAGTCGGTGACTTTTTGAATTTCTGACCTCTTTACTGCAACGGCAACACTGCTCCTGTCAACAGGCATCTGTCAGTTGACTCCTGTCAAAATTTAAACTTGCTGCGTCAGTTAGTTTGTGTTTGACAGTTATTTTTATCAGACTACTCACTAATTTGAGGAGAAAATGGAAAAAAGTGAATTTCGTGTGCTTATTAAGCATTATTTATTGCGAAAAAAAACCATTACCGAGACCAAGGCTAAGCTTGAAAAATACTATGGGGACTCTGAACCATCGATTTCAATGGTAAAAAAGTGGTTTACTGAATTTCGTTGTGGCCGTACAAGCACTGAAGATGCCGAACGTCCTGGACGCCCAGTTGAGGTCTCTACACCCGAAACAATCGAAAAAATTCACGATATGGTGTTGGCCGACCGAAGATTGAAAGTGCGAGAGATTGTGGAAGCCGTAGGGATCTCGCATGGCTCAGTGGTTTCAATTTTGAATGATCACTTGGGCATGAGAAAGCTTTCCGCAAGATGGGTGCCGCGTTTGCTCACAGTCGACCACAAACGCAATCGTGTAACAACTTCACAGGAAGGTTTGGCGTTGTTTAATCGCAATATGGAGGAGTTTTTGCGCCGTTTTGTAACCGTGGACGAAACATGGATCCATCACAACACACCAGAGACCAAACAACAGTCAAAACAGTGGGTTTCTAAGGGTGAATCGGCGCCAAAGAAGGCCAAGGTGGGTTTGTCAGCCAATAAAGTTATGGCGACTGTTTTTTGGGATGCACGCGGGATAATCCACATTGACTACCTTCAAAAGGGAAGAACAATCAATGGGGAATATTATGCCAACTTATTGGACCGATTCAATGACGATTTGAAAAAAAACCGACCTCATTTGGCCAAGAAAAAAGTTCTTTTCCACCAAGACAATGCAAGGGTGCACACATGTGCAGTTGCCATTGCAAAAAACCATGAATTGGGCTATGAATTGCTCCCTCATCCACCCTATTCTCCAGATTTGGCTCCAAGCGACTACTTCGTGTTCCCAAACCTGAAGAAATGGCTTGGTGGAAAAAGATTTGACTCCAATGATGAAGTCATCTCGCAAATAAAGGCCTATTTTGAGGACCTCGACAAATCATTTTTTTTGGAAGGGATAAAAAAATTGGAGAAGCGTTGGACAAAGTTTATAGAGCTCAAGGGAGACTACGTTGAAAAATAAAATTTTTTGTTTATCAAAAAATCTGTGTTTTATTCCAAAAGTCACGGACTTATTGACCCGCCCTCGTACCTACCCGTTTCCAGTATATTCAAAAACCAAAAAAGTTATGTTTGAATTTGATCATAAAAGCCTTCCTAGATTTTAAATTTAATTGAAATCGTGTTGCTTATTCCGCGGGAAACTAATTAGGCAAACATTCAACAAACCACAACAAAAAGATTTAAATTAATTTGCAGTCGCTACTGCCGTGAGAGAAAATAAAAATCCCGAAAGTAAAACGATTATAACAAACGTCAACCCCGATTGCGTGCAACAACAATAGCCAGAGATCGGCTATTTCCCCGGTAGTCAGTCTGTGGTGGGTTCGTTCGAAACAAGATAAATAAAAACCTGGAAATTAGCTTACGCTGTAATTCACTCAAGTCAAAATGGGCGCCACACAATTTTGCGGAAAAATTGTGAAACCGTATGGTGGATCGTTGATTGCCGCTGGAAAAAAAGACCAAAAAAACCACAACACCATTTGTTGAAGAACGTTATAAGGGCTCTGTTGGAGCTTGGCCACTTTATTATTGGGAGTTAGAATTTGTTTTTTTTGTATGGAAAATTAAACACAGTGGTAATAACGCCAAGGAAATGCGATATTAAAAGAAAAAAACACAGTTGACGTATGAAATTTGAAAAAAAAAGTTGCTAAATTTTGTGGCCAGGGCGTGACCCGCTATGGTGTCGTCCCGAAAACCGAAATGGTGGACTGGGTCGCGTGTCCCGAATATTTGCGGGAAATTACGGGGCAGAATCCTACCAGACCTATTTATACCCTATTCTAGGGGTATATTAATTTTGACGCATAGTTTGTAACATACCTTAATATTGTAAAATTCTTTTGTTATTCTTCAAATCTGAAGGAACATTTGAATTGGAAATAAGTTCACACTCATTCGTGAGTGGTGACAACACATATACCCCTGGTAAAAAACTTTTTAATACCTTAATATTGCCCGTAGACCAATAAAAGTTACTATATTTATGATCAGCATCGATAGTAATGTCGATCTAGCCATGTCCGTCCGTCCGTCCGTCCGTCGGCAAAAATTAGGCCTTTAAACTGGGCCTAGAGAGCTGAAATTTTAACCATATACTCTCTAGGATCCCGAAATAATCAAGTTTACGAATTTTTGAAATCCGCCCACAGACACGCCCACAAACTCAAAAAAACAAAATTTTGGAAAAAATCGAATTTTGAGCTAGAAAGCTGAAATTTTTTATATATGATCCATGACTCCTACAACTGCTCGGGATAAAATTTTTTCAAAATCCGCCCACTGACACGTCCACAAATAAATAAAACAATTTTTTTGAAAATCCAAAGTTTGAGCTAGGGAGCTGAAATTTATAATATATACTCTCTATGGGCCCTTTATGCTCATGTGTAAATATTTTCAAAATCCGCCCACTGGCACGCCCAGTGAGCTAGGGAGCTGAAATTTATAATACAGACTCTCTAGGGGCCCTTTATGCTCATGTGTTAATTTTTTTTAAATCCGCCTACTGACACGCCCACAATTAAATAAAACAATTTTATTGAAACACCCAAGTTTGAGCTAGGGAGCGTTTTTTTTTTTGATAAAATCCTTTAAATGTTATATAACAAAATATGTAGAGCGTTCTTAACAATTCAACCATACTTAGACTTTTGTCACGCCCACTTATGAGGGATAGGAATAAGAATAGGGTATCCAACAGTTCGCCCAAGCGGACTGTAGCCCGTTCCTATGTTTTTTTTTTTGTTTTTCTTTTGACACTTCTACAAAACCGAATAATTCTAATTACTACACCAACTTGCACTCTAGTTAGCTTTCTTGAAAGATCCTCTCCTTAACCCTCATCCTTTCGCCTAATTTCCTTCTGTTATCCACTTTTCGTTACTATTCCACTTCTACTTGTCCTGTCCTCTAATTGACCTTTCTTCTTTTCTTTTAACAAAACTCTATCACTTTTGGAGAAAACTCCCGACTGTCACAAAATAAACTTGTTCGTTTGCTAGACCAGCAAGAAGTGGCTGCCCAGATTTTCTTTTGTTCCAGCTCGGCCAGCATACTCTCGCAATCACACCTTCAGGCATTGGTATTGGGATCCTACTCACAGCGTGGTATGTCCACACGCTACCCTCTCGCAACTATTCCACTCATCAAATTCATCCGCTCTTCTGCTGAACGATCCACCAGTGGAAAGTTAGCTGAATGAGTTACCTGGCCGACCTGGAACAATTAAACCATCTTTCCAGACGTACTCTATGGTTTAAGAAAACATAGATTTGACTTTTACATTTGACACCTTTCGCCGGGAGTTTTGCCAAAATCAAAATAAACAAAAATTTGTCGATCGCGCAATCGGGATAAAAGGACTAATTTGCTCTCAATATGTACGAAACGCATCAGAAGGAAAGGAAACTTCCGAACGAAGTTAGTACACAGGCCCATCCCACGCGTGGAGTTTACAAAGTCCCCTGGATCTTAACAGAAAGCTGATGTGGTGTAAATGTTTGGGCACTTTTATATGGCTGTCGAACTGCCGTCTCGTTGGGGTAATCCTCTGTTCGGCGGTCCGCCTACTCTACCCGTCTTCTACCTTGTCTTCAGTGGAAATCATCTCAACGCGGGTCCTTCTTCGGGGTTGAATACCTGTGGGAGTGGTACCCTCGAGGTTCGTGGGAAGTGGCCCAAAGGCTGATGGGACCTTGGTTGCCCTCCACTTTCCTCTGACCTCGCAGGTGCCTCTCCAGAAAAGAAGGGTACGGGGTAGGACGATAAGGATGGCAGGTGAAGCTTGTTGCGTGAAATTATTCCGCAACAATCGGTTTTGTTGTTAGCGAGAAATTCTGATGTTAAAAAATCGGTTTTATAGGAGGTACCGTTTTAAGATAAATCTCGCAAAATCCATTCTTACCAAAAGATAGACTGTTTTATCTAAATCGTTAAGGCCGTTTTTAGAAAAATTAAGTTTTAACAAACCGTTATATGACATATACCATTTTTTTAGAGCTAAGATTCCAATTTCAACAACGCCTAGTGTGAGACTACTAAATAAACACTATGAACCAAGTTTGCAAATCGGCCCATCCGCTTAGGCTGCAGATCTGCAAACAGGCAGACGGACGAACAGAAATTCCCAACACAACATTATGTCATGTTTAATTGTTATCTCAATTTTTGTTTGCACCAATCCATAAAGTGCCTTATATATAGTATAGTACCATAATCCCAATTAAAAATCGTGTTTGGTCGATTTTCGGCTAAAATGGGCTGTATTAATTTTATTTATTACATCTTGTTACCATTCACACTGTTTGGTGTATTGAAAAAATATATAACCTCAATTCACCATAATTATGCCAGACGCATCGTCGGCGAGTTGGACGCTCTATAGACATTTTCACATTTTCTTTCTGAAGTGCGGAGTCCCTGTCTTAAACAACAGAAATAAATTCAATGATAAAATTGCAGAAATTTGCACAAATCGTATGGAATAATGTGATTGTTAATGAACTGAATATGAAAGCGCAAACATAAGCTATTGAAGGGTAAAAAGTAACAAATTATAGAGAAAAAACGAGAGAAAGTATGTTAAAGCAAAACAAACAATAAACATAGGGACGGGCTACAGTCCGCTTGGCGAACTTTTGGATACAATATTCTTATTCCCATCAGATACCTAGGGAGTCTATATCATAAATTTCCGTTTCCTAGCTCAAACTTTGACTTTCCAATAAAATTGTTTTATTTAATTGTGGGCGTGTCAGTGGGCTGATTTTAGAAATTTTATCTCCCGAACAGATTTATGAGTCAAAGATCATAAAAAATTTCAGCTTTCTAGCTCGATCGATCGATTCGATTTTTTCGATAAATTTGTTTTTTTTAGTTTGTGGGCGGGTCTGTGGGCGGATTTCAAAAATTCTTAAACTTGATTGTTTCGGGGACCTGGAGAGTATATATATGGTTAAAGGCCCAATTTTTGCCGACAGACGGACAAACATGGCTAGATCGACATTACTATCGATGCTGATCATAAATATAGTAACTTTTAGGGGTCTACGGGCAATATTAAGGTATGTTACAAACTATGCGTCAAAATTAATATACCCTTAGAATAGGGTGTACAAACAGTTAATATGTTGACCAAAAACGTTGTTCAATTGTATTTAGATATCTAAAATGTTTGTTTAGAAAACTTATTTGCTTCCAAACAAAAATATTTGTTTGCCACAACGCGATTGTCATGGTTTCACTTTTATTTTTCGTACAGAGTCTTAATATATTGTTAGCTTTTTAGTATTTAGATACTCCTTCTTAGTTCTGGAAATATGGTTTTGTTATAATTCGCTTTAATATAAACTTATTACGAGATGTTCGCAACAAAAACATTTTTTGCCACAAATACGCGATTTTCACTTTTTCAGTTTTATTTTTTGTACACAATCATATTAGCCGTGTTTCTTTGCACGCGGATATAGGGATGGCATCAGAAAACGACCATCGCCGCTTAAGAATTCATCGAAAAAAACTTGACAGCACACATGCACCTATGACGTTTATTAGTGAAACAGCTGTAAGTTGAGTTAAGAAATTTGTATTGAAAATGGTGAAATTCTAAAATATTAATTTCCGGCAGTTGAAATTAATGCAAAACATATTCTAAAATTATAAAAAACAGTTTCACATTGACAGATTTACTAAATTAAAAAAAAAAAACAATTTAATAAAATCCCGAACAAAATATTCGGCGGGATGTGTTAGTTGTCGGCGGGATGTGTTAGTTGTCGGCGGGATGTCAAACTTTGACATTTCCTGAAAAATTCATCGCAACGATTCATCAGAAACGAAGAAAATGGGTTGTGGAAGCACTGTTTATCCCCGCTAAAGGACTTAGCGCCGATAGCTATCCCCGCTAAAGTTAGCGTATATAGGATAAGTTGTTGTTGCATTTTACATGCAAATTTCAAATTATTCCTATATCCGCGTGCAAAGAAACACGGCTATTATTATGTTAACTTTTTAGTATTCCAAAACGTGGTTTGGATACTCCTTCTTAGTCCCGAAATTGGATTTGTTATAAACTTTTTTGGAAATATTCGCGAAGAACGTATTTCCCGCCATGCAAATTCGCGATTGTTTTCCTTCATTTCATTCAGCTGTTGGGTTTTTTTTTTTTTTGTTCATTTGCCACTGACGTTATCGTGAGGTACTCTATTGAATGAGCACAATGAATTGTTGAAATTATTCAAATCACACATGCACAAATTACAAACTGACAATAGCCGTGTTTCTTTGCACGCGGATATAGGGATGGCATCAGAAAACGACTATCGCCTCTTAAGAATTCATCAAAAAAAAAACTTGGCAGCACACATGCATCTATGACATGCACCGTGACACAGCTGTAAGTTGTAGTTAAGAAATTTGTATTGAAAATCCTGAAATTGAAAAATATTTACTTCCGCCAATTGAAATTGATGCCATGCATATTCTAAAATTATGAAAAACAATTTCACATTAACAGATTTGCTAAATTCAATTACAGTTTGAAAAATAATAATAATAAAATCACGAATAAAATATTCGGCGGGATGTGTGAGTGGTCGGTGGGTTGTCAAACTTTGACATTTCCTGAAAAATTCATCGGAAGGATTCATCAGAAACGAAGAAAATGGATTTTGGAAGCACTGTTTATCCCCGCTAAAGGACTTAGCGGCGATAGCTAACCCCGCCAAAGTTAGCGTATATAGGATAAGTTGTTGTTGTATTTTACATGCAAATTTCAAATGATCCCTATATCCGCGTGCAAAGAAACACGGCTAATCACGCTATTGTCATCAATCCTGATAAAACAGCAGCTGGAGAGCACATGCGTAGATAAATAAGTTGTTCAGGAGAAATATAAAAGGAAAATGTAAAATTTCGGAAATATACTCCACCTATTCAAAAAATAATTGCAAACAACACATTCCGAGACCCAAACCGGATCCTTTCGACGAACACTGTTTTTCGACCTTTCTGACCAGCTGTGCAATAAGCATTTCAGATAATCAGATAATCTATATTTTTGTCTAATACATAGAAAATTGCTTAGTACGTATACTAGTGGCAAAAGCAAAGCGCCCCCTTTTCTTGGCTGCACTGGTCGCTTCGTGCGAAAGACATTTGGGTTAGATATTTCTTTTATAACTGTGCAGAGTATATCCATAATGAGTAGGGACACTCTCTCTTCATATGCATTTCCTACTACATACTACAAAGCTAAATGCAGAAAAAATCCTACAATATGTTAATATGCAATATGAATTGAAGTCGCACTGGGAAGACAACCGTCGACAAAGTCTCGTATAGTAATATAACGAGCTATGCTAGACTGGGTGTTGTACCGGTGGACATCGATCGTAATCCTCTCTCCAACGAACAAATGTGTTTGATACAGGAGAGGATTATGGATATCACGATCGAACAGCGTGACGAGGAGGTCAAACTAGCCTTCCGCGGTACTGCCTTCAAAGCCGGATGGCTCATGATCGTATGTGCGGACGCCACCACTGCAGAGTGGATGAAGACAACCTTCGCCAAGCTAAAAGAGAAATGGGGGTTAGAGGTGATGCTTGTGGGAGAGGAAAAGTTTCCAAAACCACATGTCATCAGAGCGTTCTTCCCGCAGAGTACCGGCGTAGCTAGCGAAAGGATCCTAGCCTTATTAGATGGCCAAAACAAAGAGCTCACCACGAGAACGTGGAGAGTTCTGCAAAGATCGGATGAGCGAGACATCGCACATATGGTCTTTGCTATTAATGACAGCACCATGAGGAGACTCGTGGAGCTGAAGGGTATGGTCTCTTTCCGTTTCGGACAGACCAAACTTATCCTAAAAAGTGCTGACAAGACGGCCAAACAGGGCTCTAAAGACCAGAAACAGCACGTTTTGGGTATTAAAAATGTCACAGCTCACGACAGCACCGCAACTGACCCAACAAGGGCCAGCACCAGCGCTGCCGCTAAGGCTACAGCTTCAAGCACCCCAACACCTGTGCCAGAAAAAGAAGCTACATGCGCGAAGTCAAGCGCAGCCGAAAAGGGCGATAGTTCCCACAGCACTGCCAGAGAAAGTCAAAAACGATTCAGGCCTAAGTTAGCATGGATCGTAAGAAAGCACTGGCACAAGAAGGACATAAAAACAAAAGTCCTAGAGGCAGACAAAGTGGTCTTCCTCAACAGGGTATCGTACGTAGGAGAGGTGACAACAAGCCCAATAGAGTACGTAACCCTGAATTCAGACGCAAATGATGACCACCCGTCTCAGCGTTTTGCAGGCCAACTTGCACAGGGCTATGGGTGCCTCGGACACCTTTAGCCAGCGATGTGCCGAAGGGAACATTGCTATTGGACTAATCCAGGAACCATGGGCAACCAATGGTAAGATATCAGGATTAAATTGTAAACACAGAGAGCTAATTTTCGCCAAAGGTCCTTTCAGACTAAGGGCGGCTATCTCTATTAAGAAAGATATAAAATTTTCTCTAATTCCAGGTTTCACAACTAGGGACCTGGTGGCGGTTCTAATAGAGCGCCACAAAGGCCGAGAGCTACATAAATTTGTATGCGCATCGGCGTACTTTGCTGGAGACACGGACGTAGTGCCTCCCTTACCAGTACAGGAACTTGTCCGGTACTGTGAGGACCAGAAAGTACATATCCTAATCGACTGCGACGCAAACGCACATAATACCATCTGGGGCAGCGAAAATACAAACAATAGAGGTGAGTCGTTATTAGAATATTTATATAGCAATAACCTCGTCTTTCTAAACAAGGGAAATAGTCCTACGTTTAGAAATTCAATAAGAGAAGAAGTTTTAGACCTTACTATCTCATCTCCTTTTATGAAGGATATTATAGAGGGCTGGCATGTGTCTGGCGAGGCATCTCTATCGGATCATATGCACAGCCGATTCGAGATAAGATGCAATACCGAACACGCGTCAGTCCGTTATGACAACAGACTGACTAATTGGAGAACTTACCGCGAAAATCTTGCGGTCAGATCTGACATGCTGCCAGAAACACCACCAACAACAAATGATGTAGATGCTGCGCAATGTCAAATAAATGATATTGTTCTTACCTCATTCATAAATAGTTGCAAGGTTAAAAGAACCGTGGTTAAAAGGTGCGTACCATGGTGGAACGATAACCTTGAGTCTATTCGAAAGAGAGTGTGAAAGCTTTTTAACAAAGCCAAACGCACCGGCACATGGGAACAATATAAATCCATGCTGACGATATACAACTTAGAGTTGCGCAGATCCAAAAGAGCCTCATGGCGTGTAAACTGTGAGAAGATTGAAAAACTTCCAGAGGTGGCACGCCTCCAAAGGGCTCTGTCACAGGATCAAGAAAAAAGCATGGGATTGTTAATCAAATCAGATGGTTCAATCACACACGACCGGGAAGAAACGCTGAAAACTTTGCTTCAGGCTCACTTCCCAGGGTCTCACACTATGGCCTATACAGATGACTATATATCGAAGGTCTCAATTCCAAGAAACCTCAGCAGAATTAATAGTTTATCCAGAACACTTTTTACTCCGGATAAGTTTAAATGGGCAATTAACTCATTTAAACCATTCAAGGCATCAGGAACTGACGGTATTTTTCCAGCCCTCATTCAAAATGGAATAGAATTTTTATTGCCATCCATGGTTGCCTTATTTAGGTTCAGCTTCAACTGGGGATACAGTTACCTGTAGGGAGGTAAACGTAGTATTTATACCCAAACCGGGAAACAAGCCGAGTGAATTACCTAAATCATATCGTCCGATAATCTTGACATCGTTTTTTCTGAAAACAATGGAAAGGATTATTGAAATCCACATTAGAGAATGCATATCAAAAAGCATGATTCTGCACCCTCACCAATATGCGTACCAAAAGGGTAAATCCACGGAAGGCGCTCTGTTTAGACTAACTACAGAGATAAAAAACACCTACCGTTGCAAAGAGATCGCACTCTGTGCCTTTCTGGACATAGAGGGTGCTTTTGACAACACTGGATATGAATCCATATCAAATGCTTTGTACCGTAGAAACATAGACAAACCAACCATTAAATGGATCAACGCGATGCTGGAAAGTCGCAAAATAACTGCCTCGCCAGGAATGACCTCAGTATCAATAACAGCCGTAAGGGGTTGCCCTCAGGGGGGAGTACTTTCACCCCTTTTGTGGTCATTGGTCATCGATGACCTGCTACACAAGATGAGCAATTTGGCCTACACTACAATTGGGTAAGCCGATGATATTGTCATCATAGTCAGGGGCAAAGACTCAATTCGAGTCACATCAAAAATTAAAAATGCTCTAAAGACAGCCATAGACTGGCGCATTAAGGAAAATTTTTCCATAAATCCCAGTAAAGCGTCATCGTTCCTTTCACTAAAAGGAGGAGATTAGACCTAGGCCTAATCACAATAAACGACACGATCGTAGAGTATTCCGACGAAGTAAAGTATCTTGGAGTAATCCTGGACAAGAGACTTAACTGGAACTCTCACATAAACAACAAAATCACTAACGCTAATAGAGCTTTATGGGCCTGTCGTCGCACATATGGCAGAACCTGGGGAATCTCTCCAAAGATCGTCCACTGGGTCTACACAGTGATGATAAGACCCATTATGGCATACGCCTCCATTGTATGGTGGACAAAATCCACACAAAAGGTCGCAATAGAGAAGCTCAAAAAAGAACAACGGCTTGCGTGCCTTGGTATCTCCGGAGCCATGCGAACCTGTCCAACGGCTGCCATAGAGG
This sequence comes from Portevinia maculata, assembly GCA_949715645.1. Lineage (NCBI taxonomy): Eukaryota > Metazoa > Arthropoda > Insecta > Diptera > Syrphidae > Portevinia > Portevinia maculata. The sequence goes on from OX454526.1 coordinate 89,828,629, forward strand.
CAATAACAGGAATTACACCTCTCCACATATACATTCAAAAAGTGACGATCCGCAGTGCAATAAGTCTAATACAGTTAAACGAGATAAGTCTTAATGATCATCCGGAACTAAAGACCCTTGCCGATTAACTGCCAGAACTTAACATGAACTGCGCGGTCACAGACCGCATTCAAAAAACACTATGCTTCAACAAACGGTTCTCCACGGAGATACCCAAGAGAGAAGCATGGTTTAGTAATAACCCACCAAACAGCCACAACGGCATAAAGTAGTATACGGATGGTTCTAAAATGGAAACGGGGGTAGGAGCGGGAATATACGGACCAAACAAACGCTTCTCAATACCCATGGGAAAAAGTCCCAGCGTATTTCAAGCAGAGCTCCACGCCATTCAAGAATGCGGCAGCCACATTATTTTATCTGGCATAAAAGGTGCAACCATCCATATTTTCACAGATAGTCAAGCAGCTATAAACGCCCTTAGCTCGTATACCATTGACTCCAAATCAGTCATGTACTGCTTTAATACCCTACAAACACTCGGAATAAGAAACAATACCAAATTATGGTGGGGTCCGGGTCATGTCGGGGTAGAAGGTAACGAAAAGGCCGACGAACTGGCCAGAAAAGATTCAGAAACACCTTTCATAGGTCCCGAACCTTTCTGCTGCACTCCTAGATCAGCAGCAATGGCAGAAATTAAAAGCTGGGAACATAGAAAATGTATTTATCTTTGGGAAAGCATCCCAGGTCTAAGACTGTGGAACTGTGGAAGAACCTTCGGCAAATTGGTGTAAGCAAAAGAGGGAATGATAACTGTTCGTTAAATCCAAATGAGCTAAATGCACATTTTGTTGACAATGAAATGGCTGGTGGTATGTTCGATTTTCCACCGAACACTTCTACACCAGTGCAAGGCAAGCCGATTTTGAGGTAACAACTGAGACTGATGTCTATTCAATAATTGCCTCCATTAAGTCAAATGCAATCAGTGAAGATGGTATACCAGTCAAATTTCTAAAAATAATTTTACCCAGTATTGTAAGCCATATAACCCACATAATCAATTCGTGTATTATGACATCTACCTTTCCCCAGGCTTGGAAATATGCACGGGTTATTCCGATTACCAAAAAATCGAACGCAAGTTCTGTTAACGATTTTAGGCCAATAAGCATTCTCCCATGCCTATTAAAAGTATTTGAGAGAGTCTTATCCCGCCAGATCAAATGCCACCTATCCTTCAACTCTCTTTTGACTGATTCTCAGTCAGGCTTTTGAGAAGGGCATAGTTGCCAGTCGGCAATGGTGAAGATTTTGGATGATGTAAGGCATGAATATGACAGAGGGCTCGTGACATTACTATGCTTTCTCGATTTTTCGAAAGCTTTTGACAAAGTGAATCACAAAATTCTTTTATGGAAGCTTAAACACTTTTTTGGGGTTGGCGAAAGAGCTGTTAAACTTTTGCAAAGCTACTTGTCGAACCGATTTCAAAGGGTCGTTGTTGGTGGAAGGATCTCGTCTGTGTTGCCCTTATTTCAAGGTGTTCCTCAAGGTTCTATCCTTGGACCGATTTTATTTTCCATGTTTGTCAACGATTTGCCATTGATATGTGTGCACACTCGTATGCATATGTACGCACATGATGTTCAATTGTACATGTCTATGCCTATGAATCGACTTGACGAATTATTTTTTTTTTTAACAGGGATTTGTCAGCGATAAATGACTGGGCAAACAAAAACGGGCTGCTGCTAAATCCTTCCAAGTGTCAGGTTCTACCCATATCGAACTAAGTCTGGTGCCAAATATATGCATATCGGAATCGAATTTGGCGATAGTGGAGTCGGCTACTAGCCGTGGGTTCGTAATAAACCGCAATCTGTCCTGCAACAACCACATAAACTACGTCATTGGTCGTATTTATGGTTGCTTGCGTAGACTGTGGTTGGCTGCAAACTTCACATCCTTTGAAACTCGACGGAAGCTCGTCCAAGCCCTTATACTTCCCACTTATTATACTTATGCCGATGTTGTTTTTAGTAGCATGGATTCGTTGTCACGTAATAAGTTACAGGTAGCCTTCAACGATGCGGTTAGATATATTCATGGACTACGCAGATGCGATCGCATATCGCTCTATGTGAAAGGTTTTTTGGGTTGCACTTTAGTACAATACATGCAAGCAAGAAATTGTATATTCTTACACAAACTTATAAAGACAAAAACGAAAATTATCTGTTTTGCAAGCTTGAATTTTCTTCTTCTCGCAGAACACTTAACATAAATTTACCAAGATTTAAATATCTTAACTCGGCAAGGTTTTTTTCGTTCACGCCGTGAGGTTATGGAACTCTCTGCCCTTGAATATCAAGGGTATTAGTAATGCCGCAAGCTTCAAAGCTGCAGTATTGATGCATTTTTCTCTTCAGCAGCAATAAAGATTAATGTTTATATTTAACTCCTCTTTCTCTTCCTCTTACTTCTTACTTTTCATCTTTGATAACTTTCTTTTCATTTCTATTCTTTCCTTCTTCTTCTTTTTTACATACTGTAAATACCAATTATATTTTAAAAATGTCATCTTTGCTAATTTTAGTCATATCATGAACTGTTTTTATTTTTGAAATATTATATACGAGTATCTTGTTGATATTATATTTCTTGTTAATTTAAATATAACATGTATTAAATTAAGTTCTTATTTTAACCATCAAGCCTCAGTACTATAAGAGACCTATGTCTTAATGTACAAACCATGTCATTTAATAAATAAACTTTAATAATAAAAAAAGACAGGCCAAACGAACCATTCGGCCCTTCAATCAAAATGCCAGCAAATGTCTAAACCTAAGCAGGCATGATATCAAAAACTTAGTAGGTTACCTTACTGGTCACCATGGTTTAAGATATCATCTACACAAAATGAGAATATCAGCCTCTCCTGAGTGCCGACTCTGTCTTGAAGAGGACGAGTCAGCTGAACACATTTTATGTGAATGTCCAGCCCTTAATGGAATTAGAAAGAAGATCATTTTCAGGGAGCAAATGAGCCCCGAGGACATAAAGAATTCTTCAACTGATAAAATTGTCCGCTTTACACGGGAAGTGGAAATTCTACTAGTTTAAACTTTTCTGGCCCATACGGTACAAAAGATCTTTTAGGTATAAGTACCCTGGTGGTTGGATTTGCAATAAGGTTGGGTAGGCGGTGGTTACGTTTTTTCATAATGTATTTTCAAAGGCGCATTGACTTCTATTCTTTTCAGTCGTGCGAAACAAGTGAAGAAAACACAATATGGGGTGACGCGTGTTAGTACTCAGTGCAAACAAATAGGAGTGTACATACTTGTTTTTTAAAGGATAGAGTTCAGCTGTTTATACCCTATTCTAAGGGTATATTAATTTTGACGCATAGTTTGTAACATACCTTAATATTGCCCGTAGACCCCTAAAAGTTACTATATTTATGATCAGCATCGATAGTAATGTCGATCTAGCCATGTCCGTCCGTCCGTGGGCAAAAATTAGGCCTTTAAACTGGGCCTAGAGAGCTGAAATTTTAACCATATACTCTCTAGGGTACAAGTTTACGAATTTTTGAAATCCGCCCACAGACACGCCCACAAACTCAGAAAAACAATATTTTGGAAAAAATCGAATTTTGAGTTAGGAAGCTGAAATTTTTTATATATGATCTATGACTCCTAAAACGCCCCCAAATAAATAAAACAATTTTTTGGAAAAGTCAAAGTTTGAGCTAGGGAGCTAAAATTTATAATATATACTCTCTAGGGGCCCTTTATGCTGATGTGTAAATGTTTTCAAAATCCGCCTACTGACACGCCGACAATTAATTTTTTTTTTTTTTTTTTTGAAAATCCAAAGTTTGAGCTAGGAAGCTGAAATTTATAATATGTATATACTTTTTAGGGGTCCTTAATGCTTATGCGTATTTTTTTTTAAATCCGCCTACTGACACGCCCACAATGAAATAAAACAATTTTATTGAAAAAACCAAGTTTTTTCTTACAAAAGCTTCGTTTTTTTTAGATAAAATCTTTTAAATGTTATATAACAAAATATGTAGAGCGTTCTTAACTTATGAGGGATAGGAATAAGAATAGGGTATCCAACAGTTCGCCCAAGCGGAGTGTAGCCCGTCCCTATGATTTTTAATTTAAAAATATTGTGAGAAGAAATGGTAAAACATACCTATGTACTTCAAAGTGTTTATCCTGCGGTCGAGAGGAGAAACAAAATGTTGATGTAAAATATTTGTCTGTGCCGAAAAATAGTGAAAGGTAGGAAACATTAAATAAGTGAAATGTATTTTACGGAGATAAGAAAAATTAGCTTAAACGAAATATGAGTAAAACGTGCAGTGAATTTCACTATTGTTTTGCTAGAGCATATCTATAAATATTTATGTATGTCTTATTGTTTTTAAAATTTTTATTTGTTTTTATCAAATTTAATTGGTTTTTCTTATTGCTTTCATCCGTACTTTTTATTAGAATTAATTCAATACATTATAATAAAAAAAAATAGTTTCAGAAGAGTTAAGTGGTTAAGTTCCATCAACAAATCAAATTTAATAGAAAAAAAATGTTTGGCGGATTGGAAAGTCTGCGAAAGACATTTCACAGAAGACATATACTCCATGTAGAAGCTTCGCCTAAAATTTTCAGCTACGCCAATCTTAGACATTTTAAAGAATGTTTCCAATGTAAAAGAAGGTATGAACGAAGATCGAAGGAAAAATTAAATAAAATAAAGTCACTGAACTTTCGTTTTCCATAGGCAAAATTTTTGAAATTAAAGGAGAAAACTCAGGAGTCACACCAAAGAAAATAGAGTATACCCATTAATGAACATACCCAAGCGCTGGAGGTTTCTGACGTACTGGTAGAAGAAGTGAACGATCCCATCATAGAAACGGAATTAGATGATCATTTAAAAAAAAAATATTTCTTCATTTAAAAGACCATTTTCAGCAATGTACAAGTTACGGCAACGTAATATTTTAAAACCGGAACACCGTACAATAACCCCAACCATTGCATTCGCACCTGTCAGCACATCGGGAAACAATATCCAATAATAACTGTACAACACCACACAACGACTCCAACCATTCCATTCGCACCTGTCAGCACATCCTAACCCGACTCAATCACACAACCACTGCACTTTCAAATAATTTGTCAGCAATAGCATAATAAGCAAAAAACAATGACCTAGTTTCAGTTTTGTCAACTCTGTTCAATTATATTTGGTAATAAAATAAAGTCAGCCTTAATTTGACAAACGAAAAACACGGTTCTTATAATTTACATGAAGGATATATCCCGAGCCAACTGTGAATTTAGAGCTTCCCGACGTTGGAATGCAGTTCCAATTACCCGAAAAGAAGGACAATGTGAAGAACATTTTCAAAACCGAATCTGACTATACAACTGTTGATTTCGGTAGCGGAAATGCGATTTATTATTTTGCAGGCTATATTTTAAAAAAATACCGTCAAAAACACAAGTTTGAGCTGAAATTAAGTCAGGAACCTAGTGTTTCCTCCATATTCACAGATTTCAAAGAATATTAGTTTGCGCATTTAACACGCCCTTCTTAAGAGTTTTTAGATGCGATAGAGAGCCTGGAGCAACAATTTATTTCTCGTTTTCCCAATTTGTACTTTTGTAATAATTTTGAAATGAAAATGTATAATACATATATTCAAGAATGAATTTGATTATGTACGTGTTCGAGTGTATCACATAATCAAAATAGTTAATAGGATTATCAAAAAGCCAACAACAAGCAAAAATATCTTAGCGTAACACACATTTCATTTTTAATAAAAAGGCATGACAAATTAATGTTTGTCTTTATTTATTAGAGCACCCTGCCCCTTTTCCGAAAAAAAGCAGTTGAGAGTATCCCTACTCATTATATGGATATACTCTGCCACTGTGCGTATGGCACGTGGCACTGTGCTTATATTGAGGAAAATAAAATATTGTCCACGAAACTCATTTAGTTTATTTAATAGAGCGGACATTTTCGTTGGTTGAAGAGCGTTCCAGCATGCTTACTGTGCATTACAGATGTGAGCACTGAAAAGCACATCTTTGGGCAAAACTCGAAAAACCAAATAGCACCAAAAGCGTCCGCACTTGTATTTTCCTGACGCCTATAAAATTCCCGATCTAAAGAGTTATTTTCACTCCAGACTAAGATGAATCTGTGAAAAAAAGCTATTCATACGTGGTCCATCACCCCGAAAAGCATGCGCAGAGCTGTAACCTAGTGAAGAAAACGTGCCAAGCCATCAAACGTAACCACCCATCAATCAAGAAATCATCGGGCATTCAATATATTCTCGGTATTGGGTTGAAGCTGTGGTTGTATATATAAATTGACTTATTTATCAAGTAATACTATTATTTTAGTGCATTCATGTAAAATTTCATATAAATGTGATTATTAATTCGCGTTTTATCTCTAGTTAAACAGAATCATAATGGCAACTGAGACGATGATGGTGAAAATTGAGCATCGCGCTGTAATTAAATTTCTCACTAAGCAAGGAAAAAGTCAAAAAACTATTCATGAAGAGATGGTGGCTGTTTACCAGGGTTCCGCACCTTCATTATCAACTGTGCAAAAGTGTTCAAGTGAGTTCAAGAGAGGCAGAGAGAGAGCATTGAAGACGACCCCCGCTCCGGCGCCCCGGCTACTGCTTGTACGGGAGAAAGCATCAAAGAAGTCGAAAAACTTGTTCTTGAGTATGCCCGAATAAAGGTGAAAATGATGCCAAAGATCACCAAGCTGAAGCTTTCAATTGGTACGAGTATCATTCACACCATTCTTCATGACCATCTTAACCTTTCAAAGGTCAGTGCAAGGTGGGTGCCACGAATGCTCACAGCACCTCAGAAAAAAGTGAGAATAGCATGCTGTAGAGAGCTTTTGGAGTAGTGTGTAGTGAGAACGCGAACGGTGATATGGATCGAATTGTTACTGGGGACGAAACATGGGTCCACCAGCAAACAAGAGTCCATGCAGTGGCATAAAAAAGGAACAGACCACCCGAAAAAGTTCAAAGTCACTCCGTCTGCCGGGAAGCTCATGGCCACAGTTTTTTGGGACGTAAATAAAAATTCATCAAAGAATACCTGCATAATATATATAAAAAGTGATATCTCGCTATATGCATAATACTAAACGTGGTGTAAAAGTTTCTACTTAAATACTTAAAGATCTATCTAATCCTATATATCTAGCATCTTAATCTACTACCTTAATCTTAGTCTAACAAAGCAAACAATTATGTATTTAATTTTCCTTTGCTAGAAAGCCACAGAAAAGTTTTAACATAAAGTGTACCTAAACTAAAAATCTAATCAATCAGCGGCAACTTTGTGCACAAATTTCGGCGCGGCATGGAGATCAAAGTGAATACTACGAGTATATACACAAAAATACCTTCATACATAACTTTTCATTGGCTTGGTTTTTTTATATTTTTGCTTAACTACTTTTACATAATCTTATTGCTTAAATACAACATTTTTTGAATACTTCACTTACTTAATATATCTTAATATTACCTACAATATACTTTATATATACATATATCTTACCTTACCTTGATACACTATCGCTATTAGGTACCTCAAATATGTATTTGGAATCCTGAATATCCATAAATAAATATGTGGTACTTTAACTTAAAGTTGTTGAGATGTGTTAGTTCATTGCGATGTGCATGTGATCGTAAATAATTGATTATTCTCAAAATATCGAGGAGAGAATACTCACGGAGCAATTGTTCTTGCCAGTTGCAAGGAGAGGGTCCCTTCAGGCGTCAAACTTGGAGGACTGATGAAGTCCTGATACCACCTTTTCTTCATTTCCACCAAACTCTTTTTTCTGCAATAGCATCAATGGTCAATGATCATTGATAACCTCTGATGTGCGAGGTCATAAGTCCCCTTACCCATTTCTCCAGTTTTTACTATTTTGGCACGATACTTTTGTGCGCAAGCAAAAGCAGCAAGATCCCACCCCACCGAGCTGATGCCGTGCACCGCAAGCGTGCCAACCGCTGCGCTGCTTCATAGCAAGGACACACCGCATCTAGTCCTTCATCCCACCTAATCTATGCTTAGGCATAGGTCGTGGAATGCCCTTTCCCACAGTATAACTTAAGCTAAGACTTACCTCGATGGTGACATGATGTCCTCTTCCTCGGTAATTATCACTGTTCCCCGATCTGAGGTTCTTGGAGTCAATTTGGACGTTAGTCTGCATGGCTTAACAATACTCCTCAAAGGATAAATCACGAAATTATACAACTGCAAATAGCTAATGAAAATTTATTATGAATAAAACGCAAACACACAGATTATTACTTTAAAGATTTAAATTTACGAAAAAACGAACTTTCTTAAAGTCCCTCTATGTTTAGTTTATGCATAAATATAACTTTCAAATTTAATAATTTATTCATCAAAACCTATGCCTCTCCTTGTTTATCCAAGTTTCTTATTAGATGAGAAATAATTTTCGTAAACAATCAGATTTCTCTAAATAAGCAATAATAAACACAAAACTTTTGCTACTGTCATGGCAATCAATTTATAATTTTATTCAGAACTAAGTTTAATTTTATGCAAAGTAGACTGCTTGTGAAAATAAACTGCACAGTGTGAATATTTGTTCAAACGCCGTACATTGTCAGCTGTTACAAATCAACCCGTTGCTGCTAATGTATTTTGATTCCCATCAAATTGAGTATTCACTTCAACTAATGGCCCAACACGTTGTTTTGACTTTGACCCTCCTGAGTGATTTATGGTTTTCTTGTGCATTTTTTCCTTAGGTTTTATATATCCTTGTCTCTAAATTTGTGATAGTTAATGTTTGCCGATAAAACTGAATGAAAGTATATTTAAGTAGCTGCTACAGGAATAGATTTCCTTTTGTAAAAATTGGAGATTTGTTTGAATTCAATGTGATTGTTGTGTTGAGAGGTATATTTCGGAATGGATTACTGGAATCGCAAATAAAATTTTCACTGTGTACATCAGACAAATATGTATATGCTAATTGTGAATGTCAAAACTGTCTTTGTATGCGGCAAACTTCTGAAAACATGTCCTTTTTCCGTTAAATAAAATAAAGCACGCGCACATAAATGCTTTGGAGAAACTATAATCTCTTAGCAATATCTGTATTAACATAACTTGCTACACTACCGCTCAACTGAATAGGTTCACAAAATTCTGTTCTGTAATGTATCTTCTCTCTCAGTCTATTGCATATACATTCAGTTTTTTGCATGCCTTGAACCTTCATTTGTTTGCAAATAACACAGAAAAGAAAAATAACGCGATTTGTGAACCGATAAATTAGAATTTTGTTTTTATCATTATATTCCCCAAAGCACTGGATTTTTTTGGCTCATCAGATTAGGTTCAAGGGCTATGACTTCAGTTTGTGATCTTTAGCCATAACGTATCGACGTTAATTTTTTTCTTTTTTAATTGAAAGTAACTTCCGCTGTTTTTTTTTTGTAAAATGGGTCGTGGGAAGCAATTGAACGATTTTGAAAAAGGCCAAATAAAGGAGTATTTGGAAACTGCGCTAAAACAGAGCGAAATTGCTAAATGGTCGGAGCCAAAATGTTGTTAGTAATTTCATTCTTTCAAAATCCCGTTATGGAAATAATATGAAATGAGGTGTTCAATACGCGACAAGAACAGCAGATAGATGACTTATCATCAGAACTGCTTCAAATTCAGTCAATTCGACGATTCTGCGACCCTGATTGAAGCCATTAAAAAAGCCTGATCTACGATTTCGCTTAGGGATATTGGAAAATATTCAAAGTCTCTGCCAAACCGAATGTGTGAAATTATTTTGAACAAAGGAGGGAGTACAAAATACTAAATGAGCATTAAATACATACGATATACTTATATTAACAAGAAACAAAGCTGTTTTTTTTTTTAAATTTGAAGTTTCTAAACCTTTTTTAGTTGAGCCAAAATAAATCGGCTTTTTTGTTATGTTTTCGAAAAAAATAAGTAATGAGTATATACGTGTGTTTGACACCGCATACTTTTGTGTTCCATTAACAATTAATCAATTTATGCAAAACAAATTTATTTCATTAAAATCGGTAAGTTGGCTGAAGAAATATTGCCATATTACTTTTCAGAAGTGTTGAACCTATTAAGTTGAGCGGGAGTGTAAACTAACTGTGAGTTGCATCATTGTGCTTTATTTATTTATATTGTCCGGTAACAAAAACAAATTAAGTGTGAGGCTTATATTCGTAGCCCTTTCACCTTTATTTTCAAAACAACTTACCAATGGAATCCAGCTTAGAACTCTCACCTGATCACTCACCAACTATTAAAAAATATACTATGGACGCTCAATTAATTACGCATCCTTCAAAACTGCACAACCACAAAACTGATTGGAACATCTTTCATGAAATAATTAATGGAGACCTCAAAACGATGAATAATATAGAAAGTGCAATTATTTGCCTCCAATGACGTCATTTTCAAAACCACTTATTAATCCACTCCAATCCTGCCAGGAAAAAGAGGTTTACGCACACATAAAAGTAAAAATTCAACAGAATCCAAACTTAGGAAGGCTTAGCAGACTACCAGATCACCTAAAGATAAAGCGAAACTCGACAAAGCTACGAGTACCAAGGAACTGAAAGAGACCTTGAAAGCCAAACAAAACAAAATTTCAACACCCATAAGATAAACAGCCACATCAGCAACAGATAACTCCTTATGGAAGGCAACCAAATACTTGGAAAACGCGACATTACACAAACGGCCCTTAAAGAAAACTGGACAAATTTCGTCTGCTGTTTATTAACTCTAGTCTTGACTTGATTAGTGTATCCGAAACTTGATTAGTGTATTCGAACTTTTTCCTGATTTTCCGAATACGGTCTATAGTATGGATGATCTTTTCAGAGGTGATCGAATTGGTCGATTAGGTAGAGGTAGGAAGATTCTTACCGGCGGCTGAAACCACATTCCTTCCTGACAGACCGATTATATATATTCCCCGCGGAACCGCCGTTAGGCATTACTTCACGTGGGTCGGTAAGCCTTAGCTTAATCTAACTCAGTGATTAGCATTATCCGCCTTAGTTACTTACAGTGGTCCAGTTTTCAGCATTCTGAAGCATGTGATTTACCGCATTATCCGGAGTGGGTAACTCCAAAAATTGGTCCCGTAGGGTGTTCCTCTCGGTTTCGTATCGTTATTTGTGAAAGAACACATTTTCCGCATTTTCCGAAACCGTTTTACAATGTGGACAGTTTGGGATGGTATCATGTCCGCGTTTAAAGAGGTATTCTCTGTAACAGCCAAGACCCGTCAAGAACTGAGTCAGATAGAAGTTTGCCATGACCTCTTTTGATCCATGCATAGATCACTGGTATGATGTCCTTCTTCCCTTTAAGGATTCGTTCCAGCGTTGTTGCCAGATTGCGATACTGCGATTTCTTTCGAGTCCCTTATTTCGCAATCTACTTGGCCATTTCGAACTCGCTCGGTTCTTAAAGTTTTTATCTCCTTGGCAAGTATATCGATAGGTAGCATTGAAGATACGACTAGTATAGCATCGTTCGAAACAGTTCGAAGTGCATAGGCGACTCTTAATGCCCTAAAGGGGTGGACGGATTTAATTCCCCGCACATAAGACTTAGACTTTCGCGGCATTCGACCATATTTATATATTGAGTACATTAGTACTGAGCCGGCAGCTCCTGCAAGAAGTATTCTTTTCTTCCAATGTAATTTGCGTAAATTTGAAATTGCATTCATAACGCACAATCTTGTTTATATATTGAGTCTCCTTCAATTTCAATTTCAATTTATTTGGAACCAATGTAGAAATAAGACTCAGTCTTTTGTAGTACTTAACTTCAACTTCGTTTGTTATTTCTTTTACACTTTCAATGAAATATTCGTTAAATTTTGAATTGAATTTGAATGAGTTCTTCGGCGAAGTTACGCTTGTTGTATTTAAAAATTTGAACTGTACTGTTGATTTTCGATGTTTTGTTTTCATCTTGTATAATTATCTCAATACTTTCGTGATCAGATATCACTTTCTTTCTTTTGCTTCAACTTTTGCGATTTTAATATTAGTTACAATGTTGTCCACTATTGTTTTAGATTATGCCGTCACTCTCGAGTATTGTCTCATTTTTTGTTCAAGGCAGTCATCTTCAAATATTCTTTTCATTTCTCTTTTATACGTATCATTTTTGCACAAGTTTATGTTGAAATATCCACCAATATTGCCAGTGTTAACCGGCAATGTTCCATTAACTTACTTTAATTTGTGTGATTTATTAAGTATATCCATTTGCAAATAACTTTCTGACTTCTTAAATCCAATCATAAATATTTCCTTTTGCGTCTTAAATTTGAAACACGAAGTTGAAACAGCCTCGGAAGGGAGGCGCAGGGTAAAGTTTTGTTAAAGGTACATTTATATATTTATTGCCAATGCGCGCTTTTTATTTTATTTTATTTATTGAAATAATTTACAAAATTAATTTATAAACTATTTTTAAATTAGCATCGATCGGGGCAGCCAGGCCATTAAAAAAACTGTTTGCATTTTATATGAAAATTGTGAGATAAAGGTGACTAAATTCAAATATCTAAGCTTATCGGCAATATGAAAAATATCGTCTAAGCGATACGTTTCATAATAAATTAGGTGGCTGACCGTTTTACCACTCACTAGTTTTAAATCAATTTACATCAATAAATATAAATTCTCAATATTTAAAATAACTTTAAGTTGCATAAGAATAACGTACATTATATAAACACTTTCTGTTTATAAAAATAAAATAAATATTCGGCATTAACCTAGCATCTCCAACCATTTGCTTGTGCGAAGTGGAAGAGACCTACGATTGATACTCTTCTATGTTTGTCAGACATTCGCAAGAGGTGGGGCAGTTAACAAAATCTCTGGATGTTATTTGGCCCGGCGGGATTTGAAACGGGAACCTTTCGATTAGCAGTCCTGACTGGCTCAACCCAATCAATTTCGTGACTTTCTTCTGTCGTATTTTCGTATTTCTAATCCAAGTCCCAATAGAATTGTATAGATTTCCTTTTAACGAACAACAAAAAAACAATGAATGAAGCTTTCAATCACAAAACATCGTTAGACTTTAAAAGTGAAAGATAAGAACTCAGTACGTTGAAAATGGAAAAGAAATGTCGTTTTCCATTGGCAATCCGGAAGAACTCAGCGTTCCGGTTTGCCAATGGAAAAAGCAAACATATCCTAATTGAGTTCGAAGTTTATGTGTCGTTGTATTTGGGAGACATGAAATACCAATTCCTGCAGTTGTGTCTTTTTTTCAAATTCCTTCACTAAAAGTTAAACGACAAACCCCATCACCATCATTTGATGAGGAGGACGACAGCGAATTAATATAATCCATGAGAATACTCATTATAAAATTATTTATTTGTTTGTTTAATTAAACTTGTTTATCATTTCCTTTCCGCGACAAAATTATCAAATGCAGCACAGCAAAAATGACATTTGGGGATTTTGCTGTGTAAGTGCCACTGGTTTTAAATCTGAATTTAAATCCAGGAGCAAATTCTGTTCTTTACAGGAGCAAAACTGTCATTCGAGTGCTAATTGAAGACTTTCAGAAAAGTTCGGAATGCTTCCGGATTGTATGAAATTAGGCATTCTATAGGACAAGGTTAAACTGGAAATCTAGTGGTAAATAACTTGGAGAAAACCCGGATAAAACTCTCAATTTCAGTATACATATAAAGGAAACTATAAGAAAGGTTAAAACAACCATAAAAATCCTATACCCATTTATTAACGAAATTCTGAAAATTATTTAAAATTTACAATTGAATTTTTTAACTGTCGAACTGCATGCAGTTTCAAATATTGACAAAGTATCTGTAAGACTTGTAAGACTATTTGAACGCTATAGCTGGTCATGTAGATCATAAGATAAATCATAAGCCTTTAAACTGGACCTAGAGAGCTGAAATTTTAAACATATACTCTCTAGGGTCCCGAAATAATCAAGATTACGAATTTTTGAAATCCGCCCACAGACACGCCCACAAACTCAAAAAAACTAAATTTTGGAAAAAATCGAATTTTGAGCTAGGAAGCTGAAATTTTTTATATATGATCTATGACCCCTAAAACTGCTCGGGATATAAAATTTTCAAAATCCGCCCACTGCCACGTCAACAAAAAAATAAAACAATTTTTTTGAAAATCCAAAGTTTGAGCTAGGGAGCTGAAATTTATAATATATGCTCTCTATGGGCCCTTTATGCTCATGTGTAAATATTTTCAAAATCCGCCCACTGGCACGCCCACAATTATTATTATTTTATTTTTTTGAAAATTCAAAGTGAGCTAGGGAGCTGAAATTTATAATATATACTCTCTAGGGGCCCTTTATGCTCATGTGTTAATTTTTTTTAAATCCGCCTACCGACACGCCCACAATTAAATAAAACAATTTTATTGAAAGACCCAAGTTTGAGCTAGGGAGCGTTTTTTTTTGATAAAATCCTTTAAATGTTATATAACAAAATATGTAGAGCGTTCTTAACAATTCAACCATACTTAGACTTTTGTCACGCCCACTTATGAGGGATAGGAATAAGAATAGTGTATCCAACAGTTCGCCTAAGCGGACTGTAGCCCGTCCCTATGTTTTTATATATCTTACTTCCTGCCGTCTGGCTCTTGCTCTGAGTGTGCAGACGGAAATATGATATATATTTTGTGCGCATGCACTGAGGGTGCAGTACGAGTACTCCTGTGCGTATTTCTTTATGGCGTCTGGCGCTTGTATTGAGTGTGCCAACGTAAATATGAGATAAGAATGAATTGTGAGGTATTGGAACTCGAGTGTGGAATGACGTAGGTAACTATTGAACTGATTAGCCAAATGATCGCTGGTGCGAGCCCTTCACAGAATATTCGCTGCTTGATGTTGCCGTCTCAGTGAGACTACGTTTCGCCTGAAGTTTGGAGAATATTGCTGCCGTAGAGGCGTCCGTCGCAAGTAGCCAGATCAGTCAATTTCACGGCGTTCGCAAGAATTGGGCCTTGCCCAGGCCACATTATGGTGAATTTTGCGTGAGGATCTTGGCGAACACCCTTAAAAGATCAAGCTGACTCAAGAACAAACCTGAAAACCACCTGATCATACGAAGCGACGTATGTTCTCGAATTGGGCTCTGGACATGATGGAAGAAAATGAAGAATTTCATTTTGGGTCAAACGGCTTCATTTTGGGTCAAGCGGCTTCATCCATAAGCAAAATATGCGTTGCTGGACAGGTGAGAACCCTCATGTGCTTCATGAAATAGCACTTCATCCGCAAAAAGTCACTGTTTGGTGCGGCTTTCATGCCTGTGTCGTTTTTTTCGTCGATGAAAATGACCGTCACGTTGCGGTTAATGGTATTTGCTACAGAGACATGTTGGAACGTTATTTCTTTTAGCAATTGCATGAATTGGACATCAGTGATATGTGGTTCCAACAAGAATGTGTCACAAGCCACACAGCGGTTGCAACAATCGAGTTATTGAGGTCTCAGATCGTGTTATTTAACGCCTCTAGACTTTTTTTATGGAGATACATTAAATCATTGGTCTATGCCAACAAGCCGGCGATGTGAGAGGATCTCAGAGTCAATATTGAACGAAAAATACCGGCCGTATCGGTCGAAATGTGCGGAAGATTCATCGAAAATT
Source organism: Portevinia maculata (assembly GCA_949715645.1). Classification (NCBI taxonomy): domain Eukaryota; kingdom Metazoa; phylum Arthropoda; class Insecta; order Diptera; family Syrphidae; genus Portevinia; species Portevinia maculata. The sequence continues at coordinate 89,844,463 of OX454526.1, forward strand.
GGGTACGTTCCCGTGGAATTCCATTCGTAAATGTTTTGATAGTAATTCAAGGCACTAATTTTTTTGAGATATCTCAAGTAGTTTGCATTTTATTTAAAAAAGAAATTGTCAAGTCCTTAATGAAAGACCCTTTATTTAATGCATTCATCTATTTAGGTATTGATTTAATTAAGTAAGTAAGTAAGTAAGTAAGAAATTCATTTATTTAATATTTTCTTATTACATAAGTTACAAGATAGAATGAATTTTAAAGCTATGGCTTAGCCGTCAGCTTGGTTAGCAAAATGCTTATACATGTACCTACATTTGTAACTTTAACAATATAGTTATTTTTTTAATAAACTTAATCAATCATAATACTCTGTTATTAATAGCGACCTGTATTTGTAGATGGATTTAATATAATAAAATAACTTTTTCCAATCACACTCGTTCAGAATTTGTATTGTCTCCTGCATGGTAAGGAATTTTTTTCCGAAGTAAGCTAGTCTCTGTGGTTTGTAGATTGGACAAACACTAATAATGTGAAAGCAGTCTTCTTTCGCTTTTAAGTTGCAAATATTACAAAACTGGTTGAAGCTTCCATTATATGGGCTGCCATTTAAACCAATCAACTCACACCTTGTTTTGAAAATAAGAGATATTTCACTATAGTTGAGTGAGTCATTGAAATAGTTCTTATCCTTTAGATTGAAGTTCAGGTGAGAATACAATACTCTGCTATCTGATTCACGAGCTTTCTCTATAAATCGCACACGAATAGCATCTTCATTTTTATTTATTATTCGATAAAGTTGGTTCTTTAAGTTGTCCAGGTTGTTTAGATCGAATGAAATAGTTTCTCCACACGCGTTTCCAATTCTTAACCATCTTAACGCCCACCAGTCCTTGTTTCTTAATTCATAAGATAGCATTTTTTTGGTTATTCGGGAGTCTGGATACGAACCTATTTTAATGATGTAATCCGCTTGCGATTTGAGAGTGCTTGTAAAAAGCATTGGAAGACCCGTTTCCAAATAGATTGTGTAGTTCGGCGATTTCATTGGTAAGTTGAATAATTTTTTCAAGAAGTTCCTGTGGAATTTCTCGATTACTTCGTACTCGTCTGATCCCCAAACTTGAGAGGCGTAACAAAGAGTTGATTTAACAACTGAATCAAATATTCTGTATTTCGTTGAGAGGAGAATCCGCATGTTTGCAAAAACATTTTTCCATGATAGATTCACTAAGCTTTGGGAAGACTTGGCTTTATCCGTTAGATGTTTACCAAATTCTAGGGTTGGGTTCAGTTTCACTCCTAAATATTTGAGTTCCTTCACAATCTCTAATCGGCTTCCATTATAAAACCATCTATTTCCACTTTGCACTCGTGGTGAACGGGAAAATACCATAATTTTAGATTTTTCGGTGTTGATGGTTAGTCCCCATTTTTTGCAGTAACTGGCTAGACGATTTATCATCAATTGGAGATTTTCAGGAGATTCAGAGAGTAGAACAAGATCATCGGCATATAACAAGACATTGACCACGGTATTAGCAATTCGTACTCCACCAGGCAAATCTTTTTCTATGTCGTTTATAAATAGAGAAAACAATAAGGCACTAAGAGGACATCCTTGCTTTACACCAGTCTGTGTTTTAAACCATTCTGAGAAATCCTTTCCATCCCAGACTGCTGCACTTGTTTCGGCATACATTTTTTTAATGGTCTTAAGAAATTTTGTAGAGATACCCAACTGAGACAGTTTATAGAAGAGTGCACTTCGGCTAACAAGATCAAAAGCTGCCTTGAAATCTACAAAAAAGCTATACATTTTCTTGTTTCTGGCTTGAAAGGCTCTTATAATCGCAGATAATGTGAATATTTGGTCAACGGTTGAAAAGTTTTTTCTGAATCCAGCTTGACGCTCTGTCAGAATATTTTTTTCATCTACCCATTTTTCTAATCGTCCTACAAGTATGCCGCAAAATATCTTGGCTGACACATTCATGAATGAGATTCCCCTGTAGTTTTCTACGTTTTCCAGCGAACCCTTTTTGTGGATGGGGAATATTACGGACTTCTTAAACGATGAAGGGATGTCTGCACTCGAGAACACACTGTTGAAGAGAACTTTCAAATAGTTGATTAAGGTTGGACTAGCATTTTTGTAGAATTCGTACGGAATCCCATCTTCGCCTGGCGCCTTTCCATTTTTGGATTTCATGATAACAGCATTGATTTCGTCAGTTGTTACCTCACCATCTAGGGAATCGTCGAAAATGAGGGGGTCCGCATACGAGAAAGAAAGGTTTGAGTTATCCAGTAGAAGATGTTTAAAATATATGGATAGATCATCAGCAGATACTCCTGTACCTATTTGATAAACTGTACCATTAATCTCCCTTGCTATTCTCCAGAAGTCCTTCGAAGACTTGGTTTGACTAAGTAAGAGAGCTTGCTGATTATCGAAGTCAGTTTTCTTAGCTAGGCATAGATTTTTGTAGTGGGTATTCACTTGGTTATACCACTTTTTAACCTCAGGATCATTACAAGTTCTCCAGACACGCAAAAGGGCAAATGATTTCTTCCTAGCATTTATGCATTCTCTATCAAACCATTTTTGTTTAAATGGTGACCTTATATTTGAAATGTTGTTTGATGCAGCACTTCTTATATAACAAGTTATTTGGTTTGCGAGTGTTTCTGTTTCTTCAGGTATCGAATTATTTGCTGAGAGCAAGCTGTCTAATAACCTGTGGTAGGTATTTGTTTTTTCGGATTTCCATTTAAGTCTTGGTAGCAGGGGCAGGTTTTTGTGATATGAGGGTGTTTCACCATCAACTTCAACCACGATTGGCATGTGATCCGAAAAAGTTTTGTATTGTACCTCAAATTTTTTAATTTTCCCAGTCCAGTCGTTGTTAACAGCACAAAAATCAATAACTGAATTGCCTTGCCCTCCGACAAATGTGTAATGCCCTTCTCTATCACCTTCTGTACAGCCGTTTAACACAATAAGATCATACATTTGGAGCAGCTCTAGTACATTTGTTCCATTTTTATTGCAGACTATGTCTTTAGATACCCTATTGGTACAGCATATACTAGGGTTTGTTACAGTTTGCACTATTGTGGTTTGTGAGTCACTTATTCTCGAATTCCAATCTCCAATCAGCATAACGTTTTTGCTAGCTAAACATGACATTGTATTACACAGCCTCTCAAAGTCGTGAGTCCATTTGTTGCAGTTTATATATGATGGAACGATATATGTATTATTATTTTGTGTCACACATTTTACTACGGTAGTTCCTTCAAATTCATCAAAATCGTAAGTTTTTAAATGTGATTTTTTTATCCCGTACAGGCTTCCTCCACTTGCACGCCCCTTTATGTAGGTTTTACTTGCTTCGCTCCAAATTAACTTAAAGCCATCGAAATATTTATTAAAATTACTTAAATTATCGCTTGTTAAATGTGTTTCAAATAAAAAGAAAATTTCAAAGTTCTTAACATAGTTAAAAAAATCTACAAATAATAATTTATTACTTAATCCAGATATATTGTAAGATAAAATATTTGCAGAGATAAATTTGTTTGAGCTGACGACGCTTAATTCTCAGTTTTGTATGACACTACTACCTTCCGGACCTTCGGTGTAAAGTGTCATCACTGGTGCATCTGGTTTGGGCCATTCACGCTGACGTCTGTTTGACAACATAGTTTCGTTGACAGCATTAAAATTGAGTTTTCCGTAGATATTCTGTAGTTCGTTTTCTCCGTTTGTGTTATTATATTTAAGTTTGTTATTACTATCTAAATAAAATGTTCTATTACCATTTAATAAATTGTTGTTTTTAATCAATACTGCTTCGCTTGGTTTAATTGTTTTGACGACTTTTCGATACCCGAGTAGAATTCGACGTTTGATTTGTGATTGTTTGCTAAGGTCTCGTTGGATATAGCAGCCTGTGCCTTTTAGCTTCAAGGAATTTTTTAACATTTGCATTGCAGTTTCATTGGAACCAGTGCTAAGTTTGAGTTTAATTGTTTTCTTGTTTTCACTAAGTTTTACGGCTTGTGGCATTTGTTGTTGGTCTGCATCAGAGCCTAGCAAAAGTGTGGTTATGTTATGAATCCTTTCTTGGGGGTCAGATCGGTCGTTTGGAATCGTGAAAATAATATTTTTCCCTCTGATCTCTCTGCTCTGCAGTTCAAGCTCCTCTTCTAGAATGCAACATCGATTTTCAAAATGCTGCACTTTTTCAGATAATTCCTGGTTTTGTTGTCTTAGCGAGTGTATTTCATTGCTAAGTTTGTTGAGATCGTCTTTTGTTGCTAGATTGGCCGTCGCTTTGGAGAGTCCTGTATTGAGCGATGCCTCAATAATGGATTTGATTTTATCAAGGTCAGATTGGGAGATCGACATTGTCTGTTGAGATTTATAAACCTTTGATGGTCTGTTGATATTAAAAAGTGGATAAATATTTTTTTCAGGTGACGTTTGATCGATTTTCCTTTTGTTGATTTAATTACTTATTTTTCTATTTCTATACATTATCTTCTTCTTTTTCTTCTTCCTTCTGGGTGAGGTCATGATCAGGATTAAGGAGATCATAACCCTCCCACTTTACGGCATCCCTCCTGGTCCGTTGGGATTGTAAGGCAATCATATGCTAGTGTTTTTGCATTTGTGTGTTCCAGTTCCAGAAGTTGCCTGCCTCTGTTTAATGGCTTCGACACATGCATGTCTCAATTATTGACTATTGTTCGATCGACCTTTTAGGACACCGGTAATCTCCAGTCGTGTCAACCTCGCTAATTTACAATTTTCTTCAGCAAGCTCCCGCCACTTCGCTGCTGAAAAAGTAAACTATCTTAAGTCAGTTTTCATAGTTTTTCAGGAGAGCAAAAAAACATCAAAAAACGTAATTTAAAAATAGCCTCCAACTTTTAACTCTAAGGCAAGGTCTTTTTAGAGGGGAAATTTTATCTTCTTTTTTCCTAGCCACGTTTCAAAACAATGTTTTAAAAAATCAGCGAGATATAAGACAAAATGCAATTTAAGATGATTTACCTTTCGCGTGTGTGATTATTAAGAAATCTTAAGTTGAGATAAGATACTTTAGCAGATTTTGTGGAGTATCGATTTCAGTTCTTAAATCGACTTAAGATGAAGGGCGCATTATAGTGCTTTGTTTAATGAAATATAAGCATAACGTAAGATGTTTTGTACTATTTTTATTTAAAACCTCATAAAATAAAAAAATGTTTCGTTTAAGCAAACATTAATAAAAACTTACAAAAGAAAATAAATGTCATATAATTCATTACAATACACTTTTTTATGTGATTTAAGAATTTAAGAACAAATGAAACTAATCATCATCACTTTCTTCGTTTAAGTCAGGGTGGATATCTGGTCTATCTGCGGTTGGCAAGTTTAAATAAAAATGATGGTAATTATTATTTATTAAATCTAACATGTCCACAAGATCTTTCTTTTTTGCTGAAGTTATGTTTAGGTCCACTATAAGCTGCTTTCAGGTCGCTTATTGCTACCTGGTTAATGCCCCTTTTAACGTTTAATGCTTTGAACTCTTCGTCATTATTCAATCTGGTCTTGTAGTATAATCGTCCAAACTCTTTTAAATATATGAGCCACTGAACTCTGCCCCATTTGAATATTTCGCCATTCTCATTTACCTTTCTCCAACAAAATTTGTCTTCAAGGGTTTCGATTCTATTAAGCCACCTAAATATTGAACTGTAGTCTTGTGACTCCCAAGTGCCCAATATGCATCAAAAATAGTTTTCTGGCTATCATAAGAAATGCGATTTTTGCACATTTTCCGGCAACTTGGAAGTTCCTTACACTTTTTTTTTTAATAATATTTCCACTTTTCGTTACGTATTCCTTACCAGTATTCCTTTTCCGTTTTTCAGATGTAGGTGTCTCATTTTCTTCTGCGTTCGTTAAGGACATTTCTGCACGCGTCTCCAACTCAGATGATTCCAGTTGTCCGTTTATCAGTTTTTCAATCTCCTGGCCCATTTGAAACAAAATTGGATCAGCATTCTCTTTCTTTTCAGATTGAACTTGTAATAGAATAGGGATAGTAGCTTGGATCTCCAATGTCATCATCAAAAACTTCATCTGCTGAAAATTCCAGTCCATGATTCGTTGGTGCTTTTGAAACGGCCGAGTTTCCGTTATCTTGCTCCTGTTTTTTTAGCATTAATGCATTCGAATAATTTCAGCTGCGCGGAATAATTCTTGCTATACATAATTCCTGAAATGTTTTAAAAATGTATATGCGCATTTTCCTAATATAATATATATGGTAAATATTAATAATAAATTACCGTTCTAATGAGAGAGTGAGAGTAGGTATGTAGATTATGACCCTTAAATTTGTATTATTTGACACTCTAGTATACCACAAACACTCTTTTCGGAACTACGTATAAAAATTCTTTTATTTTGTATTATTTATGACTATTTACTTAAAAAGAATTACCGTTATAAATACTGGCTTTAAATTCGATGCTCTGTTATTACAATCACTTTTTATAGATACTATAGACAACTACAAACCACTCTGACTGCTATCTGCACTGCACTGAAATAACATCTTAAGTTAACTGTTATTATTTGGTAATGTTGCATCCGGTAGCACCTAGCAAAATATCTTATGTCGACATAAATCTGAGAAATATCTTTTTTTTAAATTTGAATATCATCCTAAGTAGACTTAAGATAGTTTACTTTTTCACACATTTGATATATATTTCACGTGCATTTTATGTTAAGTCGAGTTAGGTACACAATTGTTAGTAATTTACACAGAGCAAACAATCTTATATCGACATTAGATGTTTTGACTTTTCAGGAAATGCTAATTATATTTTGGCCAAAATATCTTAACTGAAATAATACAAGTAGTATATCATCTTATGTGTATTTAAGATAATTTATTAAATGTTAATACGCATTTTTATCAACTTAAGATGATTTTGATTTTCTATAACTCGGGATACAATTCAGATACAAGGACGAGGGTTTGGTACAACTACGCGTATTGAATAGGGTAATCTTTCGCACTAAACTGTTAAAAATTCACCTAAATCGACTTAAGATAGTTTACCTTTTCAGCAGAGACTTGTCGGCAGCCAAATTTCTTACTAGTAGCATAAATGTTTTTAGTAGTTGTGGGTTCATTCAAGCAACCTTTAAAACATTGGCTTTTCTTTTCTTTTTCTTGGGGCAGAGGACTTCCTTGATCTGCTTCATTATTCACGATCGCATGAAGATTAAATGTGATTTGAGGAACCAATACAACTTTTAAAAGATGGTTCTAATGCATTACTTACTTTTTGGGTTAACGATATCAGAATTAAAAATTTCCAAAATGGACTTACATATCTAATGCATCCGCTTTGATTTCTTGGGGACCACCGCCAGTTTCGTAAAGTTTTCGCTTTTCTAAAGCCGCATTTCGTTTCGCTTTTTTAAAGTTTTCGTATTTCGTTTTCAATACATCTGTTGTTTGGAAATGGGATCTACTCTTTGCATTGAAATCATTTGCAATAGACTCCCATACTGCGGCGTTTTCCTTTCATTGAACTTTATCAGTTTTTTTTTATTTTTGACGGTGTTTTTGTTTTTCAATACTAATTCCATTAGTATGTCAACAGTCACTGACTTTAGTTTCATTTCAGTTCATTTAGTTTTTTTTCAGTAATGTGAAAGTCCATTCATGTACTTCGTATTCATCGCTTCAGAGAGACAAGGAAAGATAGTTGAAAAACTGCATGAAAGTTACTTATTGGATACATCACGTCACATTACGTAACAGTAACGAAAAACGCTGCCAACTTCCATTCATAAAATCAAGTTAAACGAAGTTTAGATATCTGAACTTCAAGATTTCACTCTGAAACCGGACGAGTTAAACCAAAAATTTTAACTCAGTTTAAGGTTCAGCTGAACTCAAGTTTATAACTCATATAAGATCCTATCCAACATACTGTGTACCAGTGGCAGATCGACAATAGACCAAATCTTCACACTAAGGCAAATCCTGGGAAAGACTAATGAATTTTAAGTCGAGACCCATCACCTTTTCATGGCCTTTAAAGCCGCATATGATAGCATTCATCGTCAGGAGCTCTACGCGGCGATGGCCGAATTCGGGATCCCGGCAAAACTGAGTGTCCCGTGAAACTATGAAACACGCGGTGTAATGTGCAGTTTGGGAGCAGCTGCAGTTTGGGAGCAGCTCTTCCGAAATATTCCGAAATTTGCACCGGATTTCGACAAGGAGATGCGCTATCATGTGAATTCTTCAATCTTGTTCTGGGAAAAATAGTGCGAAGGGAAGATGTCAACACGAAAGGCACTATCTTCAATAGATCCGTCCAGCTATACTGGGGTATGCGGACCATATCGATATCATCGGCCGTTCACAGCGTGCCATGTTAGAGGCTTTCACATCGATTGAAGAACATGCGAAATTGGTTGGTCTTGAAGTAAATGAGGCCAAGACCAAGTACATGCTATCAACAGACAAACAAACATCTGTCCACCGCCTAGGTAAAAAGGTCACTGTTGATATCAATAACTTCGAGGTAATTAAGGAGTTCATCTACCTAGGAGTAAACATCAACTCCATGAATGATGCCTTAGGCGGATATCCGGCCGAGAATTACCTTGGGAAACCGCTGCTACTTCGGTTTATCGAAACAAATGGTTTCAAAACTCCTCAGTCGAAGGACAAAATGCATGCTCTATTGAAACTTAATCCTACCAGTCCTGCTTTATGGTGCCGTGAGCTAGATGATAAGTAGAAAAGGGGAGACAGTATCTTTCGAAAGAAAAATACTCCGTCGGATATTTGGTCCTGTGTACGAGGAGGGCGAAGAAGATACAACCGCGAACTCTATGAGCTGTACCAAGATGGGGATTTATTTATTTATTTATTTATTCATTTGTGAATGCTTAAAAACAGTAAGATACAATATCTTATAAGTTTGTCCTAAGCTAATTTTACAATTTTACAGTCTAGAGCTGAGAATGAAGGCTCAAATATACAAATTGTATCTTCATTTTTAAATTCAAAAATGTTTATACATATTTAAATATTTACTGAAAAATGATCCATTAATACCTTTTTCATTATTGCTGTATTCTCAGTTTCTTTAATGTAACGCCACGCGGTAGAGAATTTCACAAACGGGTAGCATTTACAAAAAATTGACATTTCGATGTTAAACATGCAAAATAAGGTTGAATCAATTGACGAGATCTCCGCGAGGATGCCAACCTAATTCTTTCTAAACAGTATTGAGGTCGTTCTGGGATTATAATGTTACAGTGCGAACTTGAAGATAATTTGTATTTGTATTTGTATTTATTTATCATAATAATTTGCTGTGCAATAAGAACTACATTCTTTAAGAGTGCACAGTTAACATGTGGATATACATGGCGACATATTTTACGTTTATAGAAAAATAAAATAATAAAACAATAATAAAAAATAAAAAAAAAACAAATATGGGAACATTTTAAGTAAAACTAAAAAAATTAATAAATAATATGGACATTGTCATTAAAAAGAAAAGATAAGTTACGTTAGACGGGAAAAACATCAATGAAGAGTACTAAGATAAGAAAAGACTAAAGACAAAAAACTCCTGTGCTTGACCTTGGTTCTTATATTAAGAGGAAGTTGATTAAAAAGGCGAATGGCATGAATGAAAAATTGCCTACGTGATATCGTGCAAGTGTAAACATTAGGCCTGATACCACTAGAACGAAGAGACTGAGAGAAAACGATTTTACTGTACATTTTTGAATAAAAGATTAACTTTATTGTTCTTAAAATTTTTATTTGCTTTATAAATGTCACAACTTTTTAATTTTGTTTTTCGTTCGCGACGCGTTTCAAAGCTCCTGCTTCATCTTCGGGCGAGTACTATGTGCGAGGGGCCACTTGTTGTTCTGGTGTGGGGCTATTAATGTTATTTATGTTTGTCTCTTTTTGTCTTGCATTGTTAATGGCTGTGTCAAACAGTTGGTTTACTTTTAGTGTTAATTTGTCGTTTAGTAATTTGTCTCGTTCTGTTTTGTGTGCTTTATATATCTCGAACTCTTCTGCTGCGTCGAGTTGTTTACCTTTTTCTTTTATATGTAGTGGTATTAAATTTGAGTCAAGGCTATTGTAATTGTGGTTGTCGTCTATTAAATGTTGGGCATATGCTGACTTTGTGTTGTTCTTGGGTATATGTTCTTTAAATCTTTCTTTAAAAGTTCTCCCTGTTTGTCCAATGTAAGATTTTTCACAGTCATCACATTGTATTTTATATACTACTCCTGTTAAATTTTCTTTATTTGTTTTGGTTATTGGTTTTAATATTTTGTGTATGTTGTTGTCGGTCCTGAATGATATGTTAAAATTTTGTTTTTTGCATTGTTGTTGTATTATTTGTGGCAACATATTGGTGTATGTTATTGATGTATATCTGTTTTCTGTTGTGTTGTTATTGTTGTTGTTGTTTATTTTATTATTTATTTTTTGTTTCATCTTGTTATGTAATTTGTCTATTGTTGATGGGCTATATCCATTCGCTTGTCCTATGTATTTTATTGTGTTGAGTTCTATTTGGTAATCTTTTCTGTCCATTGGTATTGTGATCAGTCTGTATAATAGTGAGTTGTATGCTGCCATTTTTTGGTTGTGTGGAAGGTGAGATTTATTATTTATAGTATTTGTCGGTTTTCGGTAGATTTTGTATTTTAGTTTGTTGTTGTTTTTTGTTATGTTAAGGTCTAAAAAATTTATTGTGTTATTGTTTTCTATTTCAGTTATCACTTTTATTTTGGTGTTGATGCTGTTAATATATTTGGATGTCAAATATGATGATTGTGTCGTCTACATATTTAGAGTATGAAATTATTTTTCGGTGTTGTGGGTTTCTGGGTGATAAAATGTATTCGTTTTCGTAATTGTTTAGGTAAAAAACATAACCGGAGACGAACAAAAAATAACGAAAATGGTTTACTGTACAGATAAGATGGTTGTCTTTCGTTTAAAATTTTAAATGTCATTGCACAAGCCCTAAAATTTAAAAACTGCTCAAGACTGCATCCCAATATTTGTCGAGAGTGGCTCGATACATGATCGTATCTACGTAGATTAAATACAAATCGTGCGATTGAATTGAAAGCAACGTTTAGCCTACGCCTGTAGTTAGCATCTGTGCTAGCAAACAACTCACAGCCATACATGATTAGTGGTACGATCAAAGCCTTTACCAATTTGAGTTTGACAGTAGTAGGTAAGTTGTCCCGACAAACTGATAGACCCGCAGAGAACCAAAAATTTAGGATATCACAGAGTTAATGTGGTTACTCCAAGTGAGGTTATTGTTAAGGACAATGCCAAGGTTTTTAATCTTTGACACCATTTCTACTTGAATACCATTTAATAAAATTGGAGGAAGGCGAGACGAAAGTAAATGCTTATAAATTTGGATAGATAGATTTTGTTTTAGATGGATTTAGGAGAAGCCTGTTATCAGAAGACCACATAACTATAGAAGCGAAGTCCTCATTCATTCTTTCCACAGCGTCGTCCATCAAACCAATTGGAAAATGAATATAAATTTGTACATCGTCAGCATAAATATGTATGAAAACGACAATTTTTAATCACAAGTGGCAAGTCATTAATGAACATAGAGAATAACAAAGGACCGATTATTGAGCCTTGGGCCACGTCACAGTTAACTGGTAAGGCAGACGATAAAGACTGATTGTGGAACGGATTGAACTCTTTTATTAAGTATGACAGTATTAACTTTACAGAAAGGTGGGAAAAATTAAAGTTAGTCAGAAGTTTGTTACAAAGTATATCAGGACGAACAGAATCGAATGCTTTCGAAAAATCAACTAACTTTACCAGAGTTAATTCATCCTGGTCCATAGCTTCCCGTACAAGGTGGCGCAAAAGTTGTCAGGTGGCGCAAAAGTTGTCACCCGATGTTCTTTCGCTGTAATTTTTTTTATGAATGAAAAACTTTGGTTCTGCTTTTGGATTATGTTAATTGGTGTCTTAAGTTTTTTCTGTATAGTTAACTTCACAAATGTCAAAGTAGAATTTACATTTGCCGCCATTTGCAAAAATTATAGCTTCTTCCGATAGGATGATGACTTTTGCGCCACCTTGTATATCATCTGTGACTTTAAGCAAAGCGGTTACGCAGCTGCGACCAGCGCGGAAACCAGACTGCATAGCGTTAACAAGTTGTTTGATTGGAGATAATGTTTAATTTGAGCACAAATACTCGTAATTGATTCAAACGCTTTAGATAGAAAAGGTAGGATGGCAATGGGTCGATATTCTGTTCCGTTTCTATTTTTGGGGATTGGGATTATTTTGGCTTGTTTCCAAAGCTGTGGATAGGTGGAAGTCATAAGGATGGTATTGAAAATATGCGTTACATATTTAATGATATAAGGTAAAATAATTTTAAGGGATTTCGGTGAGATGTTGATTTTGAATTTTCAAAAGGCATACCGAGCAGACGGTATTATCAAGGTCCTAGCAAGTAATAAACGCATTCTAACGGGTTGAGTTACCCATAATGTGCGCAGTACACCATATACTTTTCCGACGAGTGTATTTATATGGTTATCCCAAGTTAGATGCCGATTAAATGTTATCCCAAGATTTTTTACAGTTTCAATATACTCAATCGGAGCGTTGTTTAAATCAATTAAAGGAAAGTAGGAAAGATATTACCCAACATTTTTACTTTTTGGGGTTTAAGTTAAGCCCATTTATTTTGGACCAGTGCTTAATTTTCTCTAAGTCTTCGTTGACACAAGTAACGTCATGCTCGATAAGTCCGAGAGGGCAGCTTATATATAGTTGAACGTCATCTGCATACATGTGTGATGAGCAGTTCTTGACAATAGATGGGAGCTCATTAACGTACATGGAAAATAAAAGAGGACCAAGTATAGAATCTTGAGGGACTCCGGTTATATTCTGGATAAAACCTGATAAGCTACCACCAACTCGAACTGCTTGCCTTCTATTGGTAAAATAGGAATAAAGTAATTTGGCAGCTCCAACTGAAAAAAATTAAATTAAAATTAATTTGCCGCATAAGCTTTCTACAAAGGTTAACATAGTTAACTATGTCAAATGCCTTTGAGAAGTCAAGCAACATCCAATGCCAGTCTTATATCGTCAATAACGCTTAGCAAAGCCGTGGTGTAGCTGTGCTTATCACGAAATCCGGATTGTTTCGGAGTAACCATATTATTTGACGTAAGATCAGCGCTAATTTGTTTTTGTAGAACCCTTTCAAACATGTAGTCCAAAAAGCTAAATCACGTCGACTACATTGGTTCGGCCACATTGAGCGAATGGAAAATAATGCTCCAGGCAAGAGGATCTTCAACTCCTAGCCCCTGGTTCGAGAAGGCAAGAAAGACCGAACCTCCGTTTTAAAGGCCAAGACATCGCGGATGCCAGAGCGCTTGGTTTGGAGAACTGGAAGCAGCGTGACCGGGATCGCAGATGGAAGGCTGCAGTGTCTCAGGCAGAGACTCTTCACTGGTCGGGAGCCCGTAAAGTAAGTAAGTAAGTGAACTCAAGTTTTAAACTTCACTGTGAAACTGGGGGTAAATATAGTCTATGTACTTAGGTTAGGCTAGTAAAGAAAATGCCTGATGAGAAAATGTGATTCACAATTCTTATAAAAGCTAGAAATTTTTCGTGCCATAATTAATTGCCATAAATGAATTATGTTTATATTAAGTAACAAATGTTTAATACAGTAACAAAAGCGTATTAAAAACAGTATTTATTCCAACTTATTGCAAACTTTCAAGGCGAAATTCCGTTTAGGTATTATAGTGCGGATAATGACATTAGATATCGAAAATTTGATATCGGAGTGTAATATACGAAGATATAAAAAAAAAACTATTATTATTAACTTGATAAAGGGGTTAAAACCTAGCTTCTGTCGAATGTTATTTTTGGCACGAATGGAATAGGTATTCCTGTGTACAATATGAACCTCAAACCTCTCGCTCAGAAGTCCAAATCACTAACCCAACCACTGAGGAAAGAAGTTGGTTGATTTGGACAAAGTGAGGAAACTAGGAAAGTAATGGCTTTGTTATTTTTACTTACGAGTGCGTAAATTTCCCAACATCAGATTTAAAGAGTACCCATTTCCACATAGACCCAATTAATCAATATTTAAATCTCATTCAAAGGCGCATAATTTCTTCCGTGAGGAGAACGAGATTTGAATGAATGATTGGCCTTGTCAACTGGGATTACCTTTTGTCTGGGTTATATTTTCCTTCTTCTGGCTCTTAAACGTCGTTTCATATTCGCATGTACACACATACGTACTGGTGGTTGTTACAAATATATATATATGTAAATACCAACGCGAATATTGTATAAAAATAAAATTGTGCTTTTACCCACTCTTACAGCTCCACAGCTAAGTCAAATATCAACACGTACATTCCTAATAAGAGTACATTGTGGTTCCTAAGATAATGATAATGATAAAATTATTTAAAAGAATTAAAAGCAACCCAACTTTTAACATGAGCATGTAGGTACGTTTAAAATAAAAGACGTGTCTGAATATATTCATTAAAAATGCATACGACCAAAGCTAAATCCCACCAATAAATTTGCAATATTCTAAGATTCGGCACCCACAAAATTCTTGACTTACACTCTTGTAAGTGGGGATGTTTGTGTGTACTATACAATATCTTCATGCTGTAACAAAGGCATTACATTACATTGACTAACCATTCCAGAAAAAAATCAATTGAAATCCTAACAATAAATTGGAGAAGCTTCAAAGCAATCATTGCTAAGGCTTTTTTTATTGCAAAACAAAAAAGAAATGGGAAAAATTACACGTGACTACGCCATGGAACTTTTGTGAAAGTGATTGAATACAATGTTGCTTTGCGCCAATCCTTTGGGTGAACAAAAATCGTATAGTTCAAGTGTTGTATGTAAAATGGTCTCATAGGGTAAATAGCCTAGTGACCGACACCTTACCAGTTATGGTCACCTTTCACAGTTTTTGAAGCTTCGTAAGGTTTTCAGTGGCTGAATGCTAATAAAACTATTTTTGACGTATTTAGGCATGAAAATGGCATACGAAAAGACTTTGTTTGACATTTAGAAGTCATTCGTTTCATTTCAATCAAGGAGGTAAGTGCGCCTATGCAGGAGAGTCTTCAAATCTTCTGATTTCCTTAAGAATCACGTGAGTATATATATATATTTTTAAATTACATTAGCATTTTTATAAAAGTGAAAAGTGAATGTTGTTTTCAAGTATTGAGCAGTCGCGCTTTTTGTTATTCGCTTAATACAATAAATTAACTATTAATTTATCTATCGATGGGTGTTCATAACTGAAAAGGAATGTCCTATGAGTTCAGGTGTCCATTACTGACCTAATTGGGCACCGTTGGGGTTGTTAGTTACGAATACCATAAGAGTCTTTTTATTATTTTGTCTCTACAATTGATCTCAAACTGTTGCTGTTCCTTGATTGCTACCGTTATTTACAAAATTTTCACTGTTCGTCATTATTTCAGGCTTTAAATTATAATGCCTAAGCAGCGGCAGTACAAGCAAGAAGATTTGCAGAGTGCGTTGACTGCGGTAAAAGCAGGAATGACAAAAAAGATCACCGCCAGTAAATTTAATGTTCCTCGCACAACTTTAATAAACTGGTCCACAGGAAAAGTACAGAAACCAAATTATGAACCAGACTCGATACTGACGGCTGAGAAAGAGCATGAAATAGTTAACTGGGTAAAACAAAATCATGAAAGAGGATTTCCAAGGCGAAAGGAAGACATTTAAAGCAGTATGTATAAATTTTTAAAAAATGCACCAAGAAAAACCCATTTTAAAAATAATGCTTCTGGAGCAACATGGTACAGGAGTTTTTTGCAGTGGCATCCGGAAACAGCTGTACGAAGTCCTGAAGCAATAACCCTTGCATCTGCCACTGTTTCGGAAAACGATATTTGGAGCTGGCTTAAGCAAATTCCGGATTACCTCTCAAAAACTTGCAAAGAAGACATTTTAGAAGATCCAAGTCGGTTTTTTAATTGTGATGAGACTAACTTCCTTCTATGCACAAAAACAGGTACGCGAAATGTATACGAAACAGATAAGGGAACTGTAAAGGAGAACCTTACCGTTATGTTTACGTTTTTGGCTTCTGAAATTATTTTGTTTTTGGATGGGCATAAAAGTCATTTGCCGTACAACTTGTCACAACTTTGCACCCAGCTAAATATTATCGTCGTTTACTTGTATTTCTTATTTTTTATACCCTATTCTAAGGGTATATTAATTTTGACGCATAGTTTGTAACATACCTTAATATTGCCCGTAGACCCCTAAAAGTTACTATATTTATGATCAGCATAGATAGTAATGTCGATCTAGCCAAGTCCGTCCGTCCCTCCGTCCGTCTGTTGTCAAAAATTAGGCCTTTAAACTGGACCTAGAGAGCTGAAATTTTAACCATATACTCTCTAGGGTCCCGAAATAATCAAGTTTACGAATTTTTGAAATCCGCCCACAGACACGCCCACAAACTCAAAAAAACCAAATTTTGGAAAAAATCGAATTTTGAGCTAGAAAGCTGAATTTTTTTATATATGATCTATGACTCCTAAAACTGCTCGGGATAAAAAATTTTCAAAATCCGCCCACTGACACGCCCACAAATAAATAAATTTTACCTTATTCTAAGGGTATATTAATTTTTGAAAATCCAAAGTTTCAGCTAGGGAGCTGAAATTTATAGTATATACTCTCTATTGGCCGTTTATGCTCATGTGTAAATATTTTCAAAATCCGCCCACTGACACGCCCACAATTATTTTTTTTTTTTTTTTGAAAATTCAAAGTTTGAGCTAGGGAGCTGAAATTTATAATATATACTCTCTAGTAGCCCTTTATTCTCATGTGTTAATTTTTTTTAAATCCGCCTACTGGCACGCCCACAATTAAATAAAATAATTTTATTGAAACACCCAAGTTTGAGCTAGGGAGCGTTTTTTTTTTGATAAAATCCTTTAAATGTTATATAACAAAATATGTAGAGCGTTCTTAACAATTCAACCATACTTAGACTTTTGTCACGCCCACTTATGAGGGATAGGAATAAGAATAGGGTATCCAACAGTTCGCCCAAGCGGACTGTAGCCCGTCCCTATGTTTATACCCTATTCTAGGGGTATATTAATTTTGACGCATAGTTTGTAACATACCTTAATATTGCCCGTAGACCCCTAAAAGTTACTATATTTATGATCAGCATCGATAGTAATGTCGATCTAGCCATGTCCGTCCGTCCGTCCGTCCGTCCGTCCGTCCGTCCGTCCGTCGGCAAAAATTAGGCCTTTAAACTGGACCTAGAGAGCTGAAATTTTAACCATATACTCTCTAGGGTCCCGAAATAATCAAGTTTAAGAATTTTTGAAATCCGCCCACAGACACGCCCACAAACTCAAAAAAACAAAATTTTGGAAAAAATCGAATTTTGAGCTAGAGAGCTGAAATTTTTTATATATGATCTATGGCCCATAAAACTGATTGGGACATAAAATTTTCAAAATCCGCCCACTGACACGCCCACAATTAAATAAAACAAATTTTGTGAAAAATTGAATTTTGAGCTAGAAAGCTGAAATTTTTTATATATGATCTTTGGCCCATAAAACTGCTTGGGACATAAAATTTTCAAAATCCGCCCACTGACACGCCCACAATTAAATAAAATATTTTTTTTGAAAAACCAAAATTTGAGCTAGGGAGCTGAAATTTTTAATATATACTCTCTAGGGGCCCTTTATGCTCATGTGTAAATATTTTCAAAATCCGCCTACTGACACGCCCACAATTATTTTTTTTTTATTTTTGAAAGTCCAAAGTTTGAGCTAGGGAGCTGAAATTTATAGTATATACTCTCTAGGTGATCTTTATGCTCATACTTAAATTTTTTTTAAATCCGCCTACTGACACGCCCACAATTAAATAAAACAATTTTATTGAAAAACCAAAGTTTGAGCTAGGGAGCGTTTTTATTTACAAAAGCTTAGTTTTTTCGATAAAATCCTTTAAATTTTTGTCACGCCCACTTATGAGATATAGGAATAAGAATAGGGTATCCAACAGTTCGCCCAAGCGGACTGTAGCCCGCCCCTATGTTTTTTTATTACTTTATTATTAATATTATTTATATCGTTTGTTTTGTTTACCGTCTCTTAATTAACACCTAATCAACACATAGTCCAATACTATTACTAATAGAATATTTATGTAAGTCGTATTTCTTATTTTTTTATTATTTTATAATAAATATTATTAATAACGTTTGTTTTGTTCACCGTTTGTTAATTATCTCCTATTTTTTTATACCGGTTGTTAATTAACACATATTCAAAGACTGTTACTAATAGAATATTTATGTAACTTGTATTTATTAGGTTTTAATTCAACTTTTCTTTTGTTTTCGCATAATAATAATAATTATACTCTATCCAACAAAAATTGTCAGTACAGGGAAGATAGGATGTTTGTCTCTCAGTCTGGTTGCAATGACTTACATAAATCGGTCCCTCTTTAAAGCTCTCACGGGGTTGCCGTGTTTTGTGTAATAATTCGCCAAAACTCAGAAAGCAATTCTATTAGGGTTACCATCTTCCAATTTAAAATAAAAATATTTCGGAACGAAATAAATTCAGTTTATCTTTTCCCTTTTCTGGTAAGATAATAATAGGCGCGTTTTTTTAAGGGTATCTCCAGTAGACCAACAAAATATATAAATTTCGTAACACAAAAAAAAAATCAAAACGAAAAATATATCACTGTAATCGAATTTATTCATTATAAATATTGTAAAACATAAAATACTAATTTGTAATATCACTACTCAACTAATCCGATGAGTAATTACTGCTACTGCTCTCGTTACGAGTATTTAGGTCTATTATTAACCTTTCAACTGCTTCCTCGGCAAAAACGTCCATTTCCCACATATTTGGCTCAACAACCTGTTCAACGTGTTGGACACATCGATTCCATTTTTTCTTGTCAACCCTTGTAAGTGCTGTGCTTAGTAAGTCTCTTATTTCAGCCATTTTAAATGACTTGTTTTGGCTTGCCACAAACCCTTTCACTTGAGCCCAAACCATTGGATTAAGGTCACAGTGATAAGGCGGCAAGCGAAGCACTTTATGTCCCGCATTTTGAGCCATTTCATCCACGACGTATGTTTCATACTTGGCTTTGTAACGTTTAACGATTTCAAGCAACCCATTGTATGATTGCATCCCTACCTAACTTGAGGTCTTCCTTTTGGGAATTCCCGTATTCATTGGCAAAACAGGCGTCATTCATTGGAAAAACAAAGACATCATACAAACAGTTACATAATGAGATGAACGGATGTATTCATGTTTTTTTTTTTTATTTAAACAGTTTGCGACATAAACTCAATCAGCAAGATTTTCTAAAAACATTTCCCAGTCCTTTCCGCTATATGTATATTTTTTTTTTTTCCCCTTTTGGGGGGAGGAGAAATGCTTTACGCACCGTAAGGGGGCCTTTTTGGCGTTGACCATCCCCGTGTGTCCGACTCTCTCCGCATGCTTTCGGGGCATACGGACTAAAACTCCTCTCAACCCTGAGGTTTCTGACACACCCCCCTGGGACCGCTCTTCGCATTACTTCAAGGGGGCTGTTATCATACACCCTTTCGGGCTCACGTGCTTTCCCGGTTCTTCTTCTTTTTTCTTTCTTCTGAGAATATCTTCCACAAACTGGCAAATTATTCCCCAGTTCAAGTCGCTCATAAGCATTTTGTCAACAATGTTTTCTGGGTTGAAGGCACCGATGCTGCTCTTCAGGGCTTCTGCAGGCAAAAAACGTATGATGTGCATCGTCTGTTGGAGAATCGCCGTACTGGCACGCTGGGGTGTTCGTTTTGCCAATCTTATGGAGAAAGGCATTAAAATTTCCGTGTCCGGTGGGGGATTGAGTGACGAAGTAGTTGACCTCACCGTGTTTCCGGTCTTTCCATTTAGCCACATTTCTGATCAGCCTCGCTGTCCTTCCTCTGCTTTCCGAGCTCCAGCGTTCTTGCCACTTCCGTATTGTTTGCTGTTCTGCTTGATCGATTGCCGTTTCCAATCCAATTTCCGCCTTGTTGTCGTGGACGTACTTCCTTTGTGCCGCTATGAGATCGATGGGAGTCACTCCTGCGACTACCAGGACGGCTGGTTCCGACACCGTTTGGTAAGAGCTAGCCACGCGAAGAGTTCCACGCCTTTGCGCTGCCGCCATCTGCTTCCGGTATTTTTCTTGTCGGAGCGCGTCTGCCCAAATCTCACTTCCATATAGGAGAATGGCATGAGTTGTCGACATTAGTAACCTGGGCTTGCTTGAAGTTGGGCCGCCTATGTTTGCCATTAATCTGCTGAGTGAAGTCAATTTTGTGTCGAGACTCAATCCCAGATACCTCACCGCGTCCTTGCTCTTGCTCCAAGCCAATTTGGAAGTCGATTTGCGTGGGGATTCTCTTCTTCGTCAGAAGGACTATCTCAGTTTTCTCAGCTGCCAAACTAATGCCGTGCTCATCCATCCAGAAGGTTGTTCGTCGCATGACTTGGTTCAACTTTCTTTGCGCGTTTTCAGAGTCTCTTGCCGTTATCACTGCCGCGATGTCGTCTGCGTACCCAACGAGGAAGGTGTCTTCGGGCTATATGTATATTGCGAAAGGTAGACACAATCAGGCTACAAGAATACAAAATTATATAACCACGACGCAATGTTATATACCTAAACAGATGGTAAAAAAACTGCACTTGTGCAGCTGTACAACACAAATACAATCAAATTAAAACCGAATGGCAACACCCCACGTATTAATTCGTTTTCAAAAGCACCAAAACCGAAAGTTCTTTGACAAAATTCATAGAAAAACCCTGGATGATATGCTTCATTGTAGAGATGGTAATACTCTTCTGATGTGCTTCAGTCACACACACTGCTTATTTTGGTGGATGATAATACGAGACGATCATGTTCATTCCCATTCGGCTATGTGGGAGACTGGTTGTGGTGGGTTGTTTACGAATTTTAGGAAAATTACAACAAAAATTCCTTGGTATGACAGTGGTTTGGTTTTTATTTCAGCGGCAATTCTTGCGTTTGAGTGCTGTGAGAGTATCTACAGGCACCACTCGTAGGAAAAAAGCTCCCCCTTAAGGCCTGTACTGACAGTTTTGTTGGATAGAGTATAGTTTAGGTGGCGCAAAAGTTGTCATCTGTTTACTTCACAAATGTCAAAGTAAAATTGACATTTGCCGCCATTTGCAAAAATTATAGCATCTTCCGATAGGGTTTTCAGCCCTTGTGTGGCCTTAGGCAATTCTGTGTGCCAATGTTCTAAATAATCCACGACGTTTGACATCTATCCTATGTAGTTTTCAGTCGGATTGGTGAACGCCACTGGGTGATGACTTTTGCGCCACCTTGTATTATTATTAATCAATAATTTTTTTCTCGCTTCATTGTTACAATTAGAAAAAAGTTGATGAGCTATATCAAGCTTTATATATATCAAGCTATATAAAATATACCTACATTATAAAAGGTTATAAAGGTTCAGTTTTATACCCTCATGAAAGGGACTTTTTATTATATTTCTTTTGTTTTTGTTTTTAATTATTAAACAAAAATTTCTAAGTTAAGTGCTTCGTTTTTGTATGTTTGAAGTACATCGCATGTTTAAGTTCTTCTATGAATGAATACCAAATTTAATTTGTGTGCTTACTATTTAATAAAAACATGTAAATTTTAAATAAAAAAAATAAATGTTTCATTAACTTTAACAGTTGTTTGCATATCTTGAATCAAATCTTAAAGGCGAGTGTCCATCACTAAAATTTAAGGGTGTCAGTAACTAAAAAAAGTGTGTCAATTACTAAAAAACGGTTAATGTTTCACAATTTACTGATTATCTTAATTTTCCTCATTGTCACAATATAGTTTTATTAAAGGATATAAAGCAGAAATGAATTTAAAATAAAAGTCACTAGAATGGATGCGGTGAATTTTTAAACTTTATATATGCCTTAAGGGTGTCGGTCACTGGGTATCTTACCCTACGTGCCTTAGGTTTGATCAAATATTGGAAATCAAACCCATGAATATATTTACATATATATTTATTTATTTCAAATAATTGTATTTTTTGCGTAGCCAATATTTTCGACATTTTTCAATTTATGTATTTCAAGAAAAATATGTAAGCCATACTCAACTTTGCAACATGTCATACCAAAACCAATGGTATGACCTACTGGCTTTGAAGTGAATATCTTAACTTTTAACAATCTCGTAGGGGAGGCGACCCTGTATCTATCTCAGCGGGATACTCAATGGACATTTACAAAGCCGGTGGTCGGAGAAAGTT
Organism: Portevinia maculata; assembly: GCA_949715645.1. NCBI lineage: Eukaryota > Metazoa > Arthropoda > Insecta > Diptera > Syrphidae > Portevinia > Portevinia maculata. The sequence goes on from OX454526.1 coordinate 89,867,018, forward strand.
TTTCTTGTGGGTTCATGGATAAAAGCCGTTTGTGTTTACTGAATTAATACGAATAACGAATAAATTCCATTACACCCGAAAGGGTTTGGTAAGTAGGTTTCAAAATAGATGGACGGAAATGAAAAATGGTGCCGAAATCCCTCGACCGAAGAGAAGATTTTCGAATTTAAAGGTCGGCTAAACAAACCGTACCCTGGAGAAACCATGGTCAGATTCTTATTCATTATGAACCAAACCTGTTATGTAAACAGATTAAAATGAAAATTAAATGAAATTCCATATCAAATGAGAGCTCAGCACGCCGGCCAAGCTCAGGGATCGGGCATGGTTAACCCTGCCGAAACGATGGCCTACCTACCGCTACCAGTAATAAATTTAGTGTTAACCTTAGATTTGTAGTCCCTTTCACTCCTTCGTAAAATAAACAAGCATAAGACAACTTTTTTAAACTACCCGTTTAATTTGTTAATGGAAAGGCAACATTCTTTTTTGCAATTATCAAGGTACGCGCCTAATTATTTTAACGTTCTAATCAAAGAAATATAACGAGACGCATCGAATATTCTGATGTAATAACAACGAGACAAGTTGGACCCATCGAACTACCGAGGTATTGCTTTTCTCAACACACGCTTAAAATCTTCATGGAAATTCGCAGCATGGATTGACAGCAACCATCTTCTCGGTAAATTCCAAATTGGATTTAGAGAAGGATATTCCACAGTAGACCACATATTTAGCCCGACCAATATTGCAGAGATATATCTACAAAGGCGAAGAAAATTATACGCCTTTTTCATTGACTTTCGAGCCGCATTTGATTCTATCAATAGAAAAGCCCTAATTTTAATATTTTTTAGAGTTTGGGTGTCTCTTAACTATTTCTATAAAAAGTGTTTTTTAACTTCCCAGTGGAAGTTCTTGTAATGGGGCCGATTTTGTGAATCGCGGATTTTGACATATCTCCACGTTTCAAGGTCACCAGAATCCAAATCCAACGTTTTTATAGATATGTCTGCCTGTGTGTATGTACGTATGTGCGTTCGAAATTATCTTTCGCCACGATTATCTCGAGAACCAAAGATGATATTGACATTCGAAGCGTAATTAAGTAACTCAGAACTGATTAAGTTTCCAGCGAAATCGGTCCATCCGTTTTTTGTGAGTAAATAAATAACTAAAATAATTTGCCTTTATTTATGCTATTTATTGTCATTTGTTATTGAGCAAATTATTATTAAATTGTGGTACGTTATTTCGTATACATGTAAATTTACAGGTCTCCGTGTTCATAACAATGGCTGCATTACTATATATCACACTTCGCTGTTATTAACAACATTTAATTTCCATTAACAATATTAAAGAGCATTTTTATACCCTATTCTAAGGCACAGTTGCACGTTAGCTACCTAATTTGTTATCTAGCTAACGCCATAACTGGGTAACTAACGTAGTTAAATTAGCTGCACTAAAAATGCAATCGATTTGGTGGTTAGCTATCATAATGACAACTAATTTTAGCTATTAGCTATTAGTTGCAGGTTGTGTAACTAAGCACGTTAGGTTGCCAAAGTTAGTTGCGGATGACAACTAAAAGTTGGTTAGCTTTTTAGCTGTAGCTTTTTAGCTGTCTAGGTAATAACTAATAACTAAATCAAAATTTATTGTTTTGCTAAAATGGCGATAATTTATTGGGATTTATTATGCATATTGCGTTTAAAATAAAAATTGATTGAATGACCCTTTTATTTTACATCAGGTTAGTTTACAAAGAGGTCCTTGGAGCCACAATAAAGGTCCTTTAATCCCGAAAAAGGATATTTTTCCAAAATGTCTTTAGAAACGGCACGGTATACATGAGTTCAATGTTATTTGAATAAGGGGTGCTAGAAACAACAAACATTTTGGAAAAATATCCTTTTTTCGACTTTTAAGGACCTTTTTGTTGTTCCAAAGAACTCTTTGTCAAATAATATTGAACGCAGATATACCGTGCGGATTCTAATGACATTTTGGAAAAATATCCTGTTTTCGACTATTAAGGACCTTTTTTGTTGTTGCAAGGACCTCTGAGTCAAATAACATTTAACACCGATACACCGTGTGGATTCAAATGATATTTTGGAAAAATATCCTTTTTTCAAGTTTTAAGGACCTTTATTGTTCTTGCAAGGACCTCTTAGTCAAATAACATTTAACACAGATATACCGTGTGGATTCAAATGATATTTTGGAAAAATATCCTTTTTTGAAATTGTAAGGACCTTTTTTGTTGCTGCAAGGACCTCTTAGTCAAATAACATTGAACACAGATACAACGTGTGGATTCAAATGATATTTTGGAAAAATATCCTTTTTTCAAGTTTTAAGGACCTTTTTTGTTGTTGCAAGGACCTCTTAGTCAAATAAGACTGAACACAGATATACCGTGCGGGCTCAAATGATATTTTGGAATAATATCCCTTTTTCGATTTTCAAGGACCTCTTTTGTTTATTACAAGGACCTCTTAGTCAAATAACATTGAACACAGATATAAGGCGCGGTTTTCTTGGAGTTTTTGAAAAAAAAAAAATTTCGGGTTTAAGGACCTTATTTGGTGCTCCAAGGACCTCTTGGTAAATAACCTTATGACAACTAAAAGTGGCATTCTTCAATCGGCCATCGGTTACCTCTTACCTTCGACTGATGTACAACAAACTTCAAGCTATACAACCTCAATTATTCAAAACTTATCGAAGACAAATCTACTTCCACACTATTTCCCCGTGTTTCGTAAGGACATAATAATCTCTAAAATTAAACATAATTAAAACTAGAAAATGTATAACGAAATAAAAGAATCGCTCCAGTTCCTGTAAGCCTTTTCGGATTAAATTGTTTGAAAAAAATTATTAATTGTGTTCAATCGATAGCTAAAAAGCTAAAACTAAAGCTAATTATTGTTAGTTACACTCTGGCAACTAATTTTTCATAACTAAACACGCTTAGTTACACTTCGCAACTAATAACTAATTTAGGTTCAAAATTTGTGGCAACTACAACTAAGATTATGGTTTAGTTATGTACGTGCAAAGAAACTACAGCTAATTTAGTTGTAGCTTTTTAGCTATTAGCTAAGCTAACTTTTGTGCAACTCTGTTCTAAGGGTACATTAATTTTGACGCATAGTTTGTACCATACCTTAATACTCGTATTGCCGTAGACCCCTAAAAGTTACTACGAGTATATTTATGATCAGCATCGATAGTAATGTCGATCTAGCATGTCCGTCCGTCCGTCGGCAAAAATTAGGCCTTTAAACTGGGCCCAGAGAGCTGAAATTTTAACCATATACTTTCTAGGGTCCCGAAATAATCAAGTTTACGAATTTTTGAAATCCGCCCACAGACACGCCCACAAACTCAAAAAACAAAATTTTTCGAAAAAATCGAATTTTGGGCTAGAAAGCTGAAATTTTTTATATATGATCTATGACTCCTAAAACTGCTCGGGAGATAACATTTTTAAAATCCGCCCACTGACACGCCCACAATTAAATACAACAATTTTATTGAAAACCCCAAGTTTGAGCTAGGGAGCGTTTTTTCTTACAAAAGTTTCGTTTTTTTCGATAAAATCCTTTTGATGTTATATAACAAAATATGTAGAGCGTTCTTACCAATTCAACCATACTAAGACTTTTGTCACGCCCACTTAAGAGGGAAAGGAATAAGAATAGGGTATCCAACAGTTCGCCCAAGCGGACTGTAGCCCGTCCCTATGTTTTAATATTAAATAATTCCTTACCATATCTTATGGTTAACCATATTTTAAAATTTCCCACTAATCGCATAAATCATATTGGTCCCACTGGGAAGTTAGTCGTGTGGAACTTGCGGGTCGCACCCAGACCACTTTTTTCAATAGTGATCGGATATGAAAAATATTTGAGTATGTACCCTGACGAGGACAAAAATTATTGTATGCATATGCAGCATGTATGGAAAGTAGCCCCGCTATGTATGTTATCGACAGCTATCAACAGTACTGCTGGCGTTACAATTTTGTTGTTGTTTAACATGTAAATTAGAGCACTCCTGCGGAAACATTTCTCAAAGAAACACACCGAATATCAAACGAAATTTTACATATTCGCATACCTTGATTTATGCACCTCTTGTATCAAATAGTTTTTTCCCAAATTGATGCGTTGTAAACATGCCAATCGAATGAATGATAATTTAATGATTCTTTTAACACCATGCCAGTCATACATTCACTGCTATATGGAAATTCAGACACAATACCAGATATTGTAGTAGTATATTTTTTGAAACTTCAAGTAATAAACTTTTCATAAAATTATGTAGATCACGTCTCTGAGGGACTTCAAATTAATGTTGCAATTCAAATCGTCTGAAACGAGGCGTGACCTCATTAGCTAGCCCACATACAATTTCAAAAGCTGTACACCTGTTGCCTTGTAAAATAAAAATTATTGTGAAAACGGAGGATAAGCTGAAATTTGTGAGTTAATCCCTCGTGAATTGAATTTCCTGAACGACAAGGATAACTGGAACCATACAATGGACATGCACCGAGACGGAATAAAGTTAATTTTAACCATCATGTAAGTTAATCAATAGCTATTCAACAGCGGGTAGATTCCAAACTTAGAAATTTGATATATATACCAAGGCAGTGCATCTTTTTGTTTTTTTACTTTAAAAATTCATTTTATACCCTATTCTAAGGGTATATTCATTTTGACTCATAGTTTGTAACATACCTTAATATTGCCCATAGACCCCTAAAATCTAGCCATGTCCGTCTGTCCACCCGTCCGTCCGCCCGTCCGTCCGTCTGTCGGCAAAAATTAGGCCTTAAACTGGACCTAGAGAGCTGAAATTTTAACCATATACTCTCTAGGGGCCCGAAATAATCAATACGAGTATTAAGAATTTTTGAAATCCGCCCACAAACTCAAAAAAAAAATATATCGAAGAAATCGAATTTTGATAGAAAGCTGAAATTTTTTATATATGATCTTCGACTCCTAAAACTGCTCGAGAGATAAAATTTCTAAAATTCGCCCACTGACACGCCCACAATTAAATAAAACAATTTTATTTAAAAAGCAAAGTTTGAGCAAGGGACCTCTTTTTACAAAAGCTTCGTTTTTTCGATTAAATCCTTTAAATGTTATATAACAAAATATGAAGAGCGTTTTAACAATTCAACTACGAGTATACTTAAACTGCACCGCCAGTTGAAGGCGCAAGCGCTGAGAATGGCACTTCCCCGGCGGCGACGGCAAAGAGATGCAGGTCGGCAGAGGTTACCCCAATCGAAACCAGCCAGCTGACTGAAACCAACGCTGCCTCCCCTTCCAATAGCTCGAACGGGAAAAAACGGAGGAAGAAGACCTCAAGCACTCCTGTCGGTGGAACTGCGCGCGCACCTTCTGCATGCCCTTCCACTAGAACACTTCCAGCTGATGTATTTCCAATGATTGGATTTACTCAGATTAACCTTCAACACTCCAAGGCTGCTACTGCACTCATCAGTAAGAAGCTTTCTGTGTTGAATACAAAAGCCCACATAACATCCATACAGGAGCCATGGGTGTGGAAAAATCGCATCTGTGACCTTGGAGGTGTCCGTGGTACTACGATACTCTGTGACGAGCGGTCCGAGAGACCAAGGGCTTATCTTGCTGTGTCGAACCTTCTCTCAGCGACTAAGCTTGGACAATTTTGTGGCCAAGATTTGGTTGCTGCAGCCATTAGCTACGAAAGGAATGGAAATTGGAGACCTTCGTCGTGGCGTCAGCTTATCTCCCCTATGATTCGGTAGTGCCTCCACCACCGAGGGCAATTACTGAACTCATTGACTATTGCGACACCAGGAAGATGGGCCTAGTTATATGCTGTGATGCCAATGCTCAAAACATTGTTTGGGGCAGCAGCAAATGCAACATGCGAGGAAACCATCTCCTGGATTTCATTCTATCATCTGATCTTACTATCAACAATGTTGGCTCGCAACCAACTTTTGTGACGTCAAGAAGACAGGAAGTGATCGACCTAACTTTATCAAATAGATACTTTAAGGCGGTTACTAACTGGAGGGTCTCTTCGGAGGTGTCCCTCTCAGACCATAGATATATCGAATTCCAAATCGGATGCGATAACTTTGCAGGAGAGGAGGAATCCGGGAAAAACCAACTGAATACGCTTCAGGGAGGAATTAGGGAAAACTCTCAAAACTCCAACCAAACTCAGGACGAGACAAAAGGTAGAGGAAGCTGTTCAAGACCTGAATAGTGCCATTACTAGCTGTTTTGAACTGACGTGCCCAGTAAGCAAACCCCCTGGCAGAACACCGGTTCCCTGGTGGAGCTCGGAACTGCAAAAAATTCGTAGAGAAGCTAGAAAGCTTCTAAATAGGTCACTCAAGACTGATTTGGAGACAGACTGGAATCTCTACCGATCGAAGCAGCAGGAATATAAGAGGCTAATTCGGGTATCGAAAAGTGCTTCTTATAAGAATTTCTGCGAAAAGATTGAAACGCTTTGTGAAACCAGTAGGTTGGTTAAAGTTTTGAAAAAGGGCAAACCAGCCAAACTGGACTCACTTAGAAAACTTGATGGCACCTTCACTGAGACGAAAGCGGAAACTCTTAGTTATCTGCTGGAGTCTCACTTTCCGGGTAACCAGATTACAATTGGTTCACAACCAGCCCCGATTACCGAGACTATGAGTGAGCCAAGACAAACAACTCGGCGTAGCTGGTATATTGCGAAGGCCGTGGTGACGGACGAGGCCATTAAATATGCTTTTGCGTCTTTTGACGGCTTCAAGTCACCTGGTACGGACGGAATATACCCAGACATGCTGCAGCAATGTACAAACCAGTTGCTACCGACTATGAAGAAAATCTTCATCGCTGTCCTAGCACTGGCATACATTCCAACACCCTGGCGTACAGTTAGAGTGGCATTTATACCCAAAATTGGCAGAAGTGACTACTCACTCGCCAAGAGCTTCAGACCAATAAGTCTGACTTCCTTCTTGCTGAAAAGCATGGAAAGGCTGGTCGAGCTTCACGTGCGCAAAACTGCTTTGCGATTGCACCCACTATCTCAGATGCAACATGCCTATCAACGCGGAAAATCCTGCGAGACTGCGCTCCAAAATCTAGTTGGTAGAATTGAAGGCGCGCTTGACAGAAAAGAATACGCGATGGGCATTTTCATCGATATTGAGGGTGCTTTTGACAATGCGACTTTTGATAGCATGTGCAGCTCCGCCAGACAACACGGCGTAGACGAACCATTGGTGTTGTGGATTAAAGCAATGCTAATGAATAGAACGTTGGTTGCGGATGCGGATTGTGGCCGCTATGTTATGGCGGGGGTAAACAGAGGCTGCCCGCAAGGCGGCGTCCTGTCTCCACTGCTGTGGTGTATGCTGGTCGACTCTCTGTTGAACGCACTCAACAGTTCTAATATTTACGCTCAGGCGTACGCGGATGATGTTGCCGTGCTTACTGTATGCGCCAAGGCGAAGGCGGCCCTTGACGTGATCGACGAATGGTGCACTAGGAATGGGCTCTCGGTCAATCCTCTTAAAACTGAGGTTGTTCTCTTTACGAGAAGGAGGAAGCTGGTCGGGTTGACTCAGCCAGTGCTAAAAGGCGCAACAATCCAACTCTCCAATGAAGCAAAGTATCTGGGAGTCATCCTGGATAGCAAACTTCTTTGGTCCAAACATGTTGAGCTGAAGACTGCCAAGGCGCTGTCTGTTTTCTGGCAGTGCAAAGGCATTTTCGGCAAGACATGGGGCTTATCACCGAAAAGAGTCCTATGGATTTATACGGCTATGATAAGACCATTTATAGCATACGAATCGGTTGTTTGGTGGAATAAGCTTTCACGTAAATACGTCACTGCTGCTTTTGCCAAACTCCAAAGGCAGGTATGTCTCGGCTGCACGGGGGCCTTCCCCAGCACGCCTGGCTCCGGCCTAGATGCACTATTGAACCTTCCGCCCCTTGATGTTTACATCATGGGCTGTACAATCAAGGCTATCTCACGTCTTACAAGAGGTGGCTTTTGGTATAACTCGCACTGGAGTTTTGATGAACTTGCGCAACGGTTGTCCTTCGACTCCTGTCTTATGGATATGCCGTCTGATGCGATGACACCGGAACTTCGGTTAAAGCGCAAATACGAGGTCGACTTTCCTCGCGTCCAGGACTGGCACTGGCCGGACTCTGAACCTGGAAGGGAATGCAGTCGAATCTTCACGGATCGCTCCAAAACCGATCAAGGATCTGGTGCTGGTGGAGAGCGACAACGTTAGACTTTCCTTTCCATTAGGCAAATATGCGTCAGTCTTCCAAACAGAGACTTATGCTATCCTAATGGCCATGGACTATGTTACGAGGAACAGGTGGAGGGGGCAAAATATCTGCGTCTGTAGCGACAGTCAGGCTGCGCTTAAGGCCTTACTCAAACCCTTAACTACCTCCAAAATAGTACGTGAATGCAAGATATCTCTGAATTCGGTCGGAAGGCTGAATTCACTTAAACTTGTCTGGGTCCCCGGTCATAACGGGATCACGGGAAATAAGATCTCCGATGAACTTGCTAGACAAGGCTCATAGGGGGACCTCTCAGGACCTGAACCAGCGATCTGTCTGCCTGCGTCCTCGGTCAGGGCTTCCATTGACGGTTGGGTTTCCTATGAACACAATCGCCGTTGGCATGACTCTCCAGCGTGCAGACAGACTAAGCAAATGCTCCCCGACGTCTGTGGGAAATCCGCGGCATTCTTGTTGTCTCTCAACAGAAAAGACTGCAGACAGCCTACTGGCGTTCTTACGGGACACTACGCTTTTGCAAAAACACCTTAAGGTGCCAGGCCTAAGCGACACCACCAACTGCGAAGCCTGTGGAGAAAGCGACGACACTGCGGAACATTTCCTCTGAGATTGTCCTGCTTTTGCTCGTATCAGGTGGCAGGTATTTGGTGCGGATATGGTGAGTGCTGTAAACCTAAGCTCCTTATCATTGAAGCGCCTTCTCGTTTTTCTTAGAAAAACGAGTAAATTCCCACAGTAAAATGTGGTGTGTCTGCCTGGTAGTACAATGGACCAGTATTGAGTCTGAGTGCTCCAGTGTAGAAAGTCTCACACACCCCGACAAAAAAAAAAAAAAAAACTTAAACTTTTGTCACGCCTACTTATGAGGGATATGAATAAGAATAGGGTATCCAACAGTTCGCCTAAGCGGACTGTAGCCCGTCCCTATGTTTTTATTCATTATTAGTCATCAACTTACATATCTCTGTATACTCAAGGTGTGCTAAGGCGGTGGACAATCGAGCTGTTAAATTAGGCGAAACAAGAAAATGGTCAGAGCCGACGATTGCCCCTCGGAATTCGTCCACGTTTAGTATAATGGATGCGTGCTTCGCATCGATTGGCCCATGGTCGATTTGGTTGGCGGTTCGATCATCTGCAGAGCGTTAGGTTGCAGTGTGGATCCTGAGCCTTGGAAACCTAGTCTTACTTACCGCCGTATTACGAGCTGCTGTAAAATCGATTAGTGGGTAGCCCTTATCTGTTGTCGTATCGTGGAGTCTGCGCTTACCAACTAATCCGCCGAACATGTTTTCCTTACCGACTTTGGCATTAAGATCCCGGAGCACAACTTTGACATCGTACTCCGGATACTCTCCGTAGGCTCCGTCAGGGTCGTATAAGTCCTCCTTTATGGGATCTCCAGCCTCGTCGGAAAGGGCGTGTGCACATATTCGGCTTATGTTTTGAAATGTAGCTTTGATGCGGTTCACAGCCAGATGATCACCGATCGGCTTGAAGTCTATGACTTTTGACCTGAGCCGATTTCCCACGATGAATCCGCACCTTAGTATACTCGTATGCAATCGTTTATGGCAGCTGTAATAAATGTCGCAAATTTTTGCTTTTCATAAGTTGATCCTATCCATCGTTTCTCCTGGATCGTGGTAATATCTGCCTGTACCGCTCGAGGACAGACCCAAGTTTATGAGTAGGACCTGGTGTGTACAGCGTCCGCACGTTCCAGGTGCACAATCTCATATCGTAGTTCGTTGACGTTCCGGGTCTGGTGGCCATATGAGGGTATTCGTTATCCGAGGCTTCTCAAGTCTCTCTCACTTGGTCGCACTAAGGTTAGGTAGGTTAGGTTATAGTGGCAGTCAGCAGAAGCCGTCACACTAAGACCAATAAAAAAGGTCCATTGTGATACCACACGGATCTATCTTCTTCCTACTCGATGAACAAGTTGAAGCTTTTAATAAAGCTTGAAAGACTTTTAATGTCGATGTTTATAAGATCGTTGAGATCATTGTGAAATAAAGATCCTAAATGGAGTTTTCATCTTTGAGTGAGAGCAGGGCATGTGCAGAGAAGGTGGAGAATAGTCTCCTCATCCTCCTCGTCCAAGCAGCTTCTGCAGAAGTCATTCGTATAGACGCTAAGCCTTGTTGAATGCTTGCCTATGAGACAGTGTCTTATTACTTATTTTAAAATTGAATTCCCTACAGCCAAGTCCGTGACAGACGAGACCAAAGTTCAGCATCAAACCCATTTTATAATATTTGACGTAACCGGATGAAATTTTCAACATACATAGCACATGCCCTTTTGAGCATGAAAATATCAGTCCAAGCCGTTTTGCATGCAGCCAAGTCCATGCCAGATGCGACCAAAGTCCAGCATCAAACCCATTTTGTAATATTTGACGCAGGTGGCAATGGTGCGATGGTAGTGTATTCACTAAGTGATTGGCAGGTCGTGCGTATGAATCCCGACCAGGGCCATGATTTTTATAAATTGAATACACACAACAAACACAGATCTCGCTAAGCAATTTAGGCGCCACCTGTGGAGAAATCCCATCGCACCAAACTTCCTTCCTATCCTTCTATTCTTTCATACAGTAAGTAGCGCCCAAAAATAGGCAATGAATCATTTGCTGGGAGCTACTTACAGCAACAAACAAAAATACCTCAAACAAATTCTACTTGTATAATATAATAACATTAAAAAATGGGTTTGATTCTTTTAATATTATTATATTATACAAGTACAATTTGTTTGATGCTGAACTTTGGTCGCTTCTGGCATGGCCTTGGCTTCGTGCAAAACGTCTTGGACTGATATTTTCATGATCAAGAGGGCATGTGCTATGTATGCTGAAAATTTCATCCGGTTACGTCAAATATTATAAAATGGGTTTGATGCTGAACTTTGGTCGCATCTGACACGGACTTGGTTGCGTGCAAAACGTCTTGGACTGATATTTTCATGCTCAAGTGGGCATGTTCTATGTATGTTGAAAGTTTCATTCGGTTACACTCATTATTACTATTGTGGAAAATAACGCTTGTTCAACGCGCTGTCACACGCATTGGCTGCCACTATTTGCTGCCAGACTAATATTTTCGATACACCCTCTACTCAGGCTACACAATATGCAAATATCATTCGGTTACCTCTCAGACCAAAAAATTACTTCGGGCTCTTGGTCTAATTGGAATGGAACATCTTTTAGGAACACATTGGAAGATCAGTGGCAAATATTAAGCATCATTTTCCGCCGCTAAAAAATGACAGAGTTCCGTAACTTTTTATGCTTTATTATAGTTGTTTTCGTAAGTCTGATTTTCGTCCTGCTTTGTAAACGACGTAGAAGATGTAATTTTGGAAAACTCTCAAATGAAAGGGTCCTATTAAGTTAATTGCATTAAGATAATTGGCCTGGTAAATTAGTACAGATAAAAGATTCAAATATTCTCCATGATTTTGTCGTGCGTCCTAGTCTTCATCCGAAATAACTTACGTCCTTAAGTCGTAGTCATAAAATCTTTTTTTTATTTATTTTATAGTTTCAGCTCAGTTAACTTGTTTTGTGTTTACTGATACTAATAAACATTTACATAGCCTATCCATACACAGCACATAGACGATAACTCGTAAAGTTGACGTTTATTGGATTTGTCTCTTAGTAAACTTGTATGCTTGCGAACTGCGAACAAGGAAAGAAAAGTCTGCGTTTTCTGTTTGACAACTAATGTTATTATTTCTCCAAGTGGAGTCCTGTGGAATTTTCGTACTCCATGACCTTTTACTGCATAGAACTTAAATTTATTACAGTGGTTCATTAATGTTTGCTGAAAGGGATCCCATCTGCTAAGAGTATTTGGTAAATAAAAAAATATAATTTCTTTTCAAACAAAAACTGGAATAATCAATCTAAGCGGGATAAAATGGTCCACTTATTTGTATAAGACATTGTAGAAGCGTCGTTTCTTCCAAAGAAAAACAAAATTCCAATTAATTCCTTCTAATTATATGTATATACCTATACGTTTTGTTTCTATACCCAGTTAATGCGAATTTAATGTAATTACAATTTATCTGGTTTCAATTAATTTTTATTCAAAACATCGCGAATACCAGCAGGAGCAGGATTTTACCCAAAGCGGACATGGCGGCATTACTTTGTTAAGCAAAGGAAATATTCCACCCCCACCACCGCATACTTACAGTGGAAGTAGATTGCACAGTTAAACATCTTTTAGCTTTGTTTTTTTCTTGATATTGTTCCTCTTTCGGTATTTTTTTAAATAAAGGATTCTAATGGTGTTTTTCACTAACTCGGAAGAAAAGTGTAAGCTCTGCACTAATACTGCCAGTTTTGCCTTACCGCGCCGAGTGCTGGACGATAAGCCCTTCCCTGCTTATCGTGCTTATTGTTTGTTCTTTCGAAAGAAAAATACTTCGTCGGATATTTGATCCTTTGTTAGAGGAAGGCGAATGGAGGAGAAGATATAGCCACGAACTCTATGAGCTGTACCAAGATATGGATGTAGTCCAAGCGCTTGGTCGGGACAAGTGGATGCAGCGTGCGCAGGATCGCGGAGTATGGAAGGCTGCAGTCTCTCAGGCAGAGACTCTACGGCAGGGAGCCCGTTAAGTAAATGAATAGGTCATGGGGTTTTTTAATTGAGGAAAAGATGTGCTCGTTTGCTCAAAAGAGCAAACCTTTTTTGTTTGGCATGTTTGAAAAAACAAGAGCAATTCTATATTCGCCCCTAACACGAAAGGTGCGATCTCAAATTTTTGAGATATTTGCTCTATAATTTACCAATACCTTTGTATATAGACTTATAGAGTCTATATACAAAGCCAGTGCCCGACGAATATGTTTAGAAGTTGATACCCATATTCTACATTCTCTCCAAAATGGGTTGGCTTACAGCGATGATATAAATATGCCCAGATTAGTTTTTCAATTCTCTTAAAAGTGTCATTTATTGTTTCTTGTTTTAGGAAGATATACAAGATTGGATATAGGCCAAACCGTTTACGGAATTGGGGGGCTTTAACTTTAGAATGACTAAAAATATCAATAAAAAGCTAATTTGGACCGCACAAACGCATACATCTGTTTTCCACTGAATCAAGCGAACACAGACACGCTTTTTTATAAAACAATTTTATTTTCCACAGAAGCAAGCAAAAACTCAAACATAATATTGCTGAATAATTCTATTTTCCACAAAAGTAAGCAATCGAACTACTTTTATGATAAAAAATTGTCTAAACTCGAGAATCAAGCAAACACAAATATGTACATAGTTTGAGGTTGGAATCTTCTCATCCACAGGTGCAAGTACACAGTCAAGGCCGTAGCCAGGGGGGGATCACAGGGGGTTTGACCCCCCCCCCCACCCCCGAAATTTTTTAAAAATGCATCTGTAAATCATACTTTTCCGCATCAGTATGAAATTTGTACTCAAATAATTATTGATTATGTTAAAATTTTCTGATTTTAGTTTTAAGCTATGAAAGGCAGTTTTAACGGAGTTCAACCTGTAGTACTCGAGTCTCATCCAGAAGCCTTATACGTGCATTGTAGCGCACACTCTCTAAACCTGGCATCTTGTCAAATTCAGCCTATTCGCAACACTTTAAATTATCGGCAAAGCGCACACATTTGTTGCAGGAAATGATTAAACTAAATTATCCTCAAAATAAATGGAACAATTTAACAGCAATGTGTGAAACACGCTGGGTGGAAAACCATAATGGGTTGATGAGGTTTAAGGAAATTTTTGAAGCTATAATTGATGCTTTGGAAGAGTTGTGTAGTGATAAGGACTCTGATACGTCATCGAAGGTGAGTTGCTTTTTAAGATCTATTTCAACTAGTGATTTTGCAGTAAGTTTGTGTTGTATGAGTGTTTTGTTTACATATACATTGCCACTTTGTAAGATCTTACAATCCCCTTCATGCGACTTAGTGTCTGGATTGGAACATGTGGAATTAACAACAAACACATTCCAAGGAATATCATTCCGGAATTTAAAACAATTTTTGAGACTGCACAAAACTTAGTAAATGTTGTGGATGAAAAACTTAAAATTTCACAGATTGTGTCAAGGCAAAAATTGTGACAGACAAAACATGAGCACAATAGATCCTGAAACCTATTTTAGGATAAGTATAATGATTCCTCTTTTAGATGACTTTTTAAGTCAGCTTAAAATGAGATATGAAAACCATAAGTCCATACTTTCCTCTTTGTGCATTTTGATTCCAAAACGGACAAAATTATAACGAAGAAAACATAAAATTTTATAAATGTTTTTTGGATTGGGATACTTTAAAAGCTGAATTTACGCTATGGAAGACAAAATGCCATACACAAAAAGATATAGAGCGTTGAAAGAGTGCCATAACAGATCTTGGAGAATGCAATAAGGATCTGTTTCCTGACATCCACAAGCTTCTTAAAATTTTGGCGACACTACCGGTTTCAACATGTACACCGGAAAGAACATTTTCGACAATGAAACGTTTAAAAACTTATCTCAGAAATTCTACCGGTGAAAAAAGATTAACAGGATTGGCGGTAATGTGAATTCATCAACAAATTGAAATTGACACTGAGGAAGTTTTAGATATATTTGCAGCGCAGAAGGCCAGAAGATTAAATTTAATTTTATAAAAATGATTCCTACCTACATGTTATGTAATACTTTTTGAAATAATAAAATCTTAAGGAATGATGATGTACCTAATAAATAACAACTTAAAATTATTTAAAAAAAATATTGGAAAAGTCTGTAAGTTTTTCAAATTTGTTTGAGAGTTTTCTTGGAAAAACTAAGTATGCAATTTTTATTAGCAATAGTCTACCCAGGAAAAAAAATATTGAAAATCGTTAAAGCAGTTTTTTTTAGACCGTTTTTTTTTTTAATTATTGAAAAATATTTTGCAATTTTTGGAGTAGGTACATATTTCAATACAAGGAAATCTGTAGTATTCATCTGGAAAAAAATTTGTAAAAATTCAATATACCTACCCGTTTCCAGCATATTCAAAAAACCAAAAAAGTTATGTATGAATTTGATCATAAAAGCCTTCCTAGATTTTAAATTTAATTGAAATCGGTTTTTTTGTTAGCGAGAAATTCTGATGTAAAAAAATCGGTTTTATAGGAGGTACCGTTTTAAGATAAATCTCGCAAAATCCATTCTTACCAAAAGATAGACTGTTTTATCTAAATCGTTAAGGCCGTTCTTAGAAAAATTAAGTTTTAACAAACCGTTATATGACATATACCATTGTTTTAGAGCTAAAATTCCAATTTCAACAACGCCTAGTGTGAGACTACTAAATAAACACTATGAACCAAGTTTGCAAATCGGCCCATCCGCTTAGCAGATCTGCAAACAGGCAGACGGACGAACAGAATTTTCCAACACATTTTTTTCTACTTCCCTATCATCGTAATGTCATGTTTAATTGCTATATCAATTTTTTTTTGCACCAATCCATAAAGCCTTATTTATTATAGTATATTACCATAACCCCAATTAAAAATCGTGTTTGGTCGATTTTCGGATAAAATGGGCCGTATTAATTTTATTTATTACATCTAGCTACCATTCAGAAAGGTGATTGGTGTTTGGAAAAAATATAACCCCACCGAAATAATTGTCTGGCTACGGCCTTGTACACAGTAAGATAAAATGTCTTATAAATTTACATAAGCTTAAGTATAACAATACTTTTACTTTAAAAGAATAAGTAAAACGAAAAACGTAACTTAATGAATAAGACAAAAAAGACAATGTACAATAATAGATATTAAGCTGCAGCATTTAAAGGTTACCAGTTAATGAACATACTAGTTTTATCGAAGCGTCTCAAAATATTGCCTAAGTCTTGCATTAAACCGACTGGTGCAGCCTATCGACCTAATATTGTGCGAAAGGGAATTCCATAACCGAATCGCATATTATAATATAATACATATATTTTAATTATACCCTATTCTAGGGGTATATTAATTTTGACGCATAGTTTGTAACATACCTTAATATTGCCCGTAGACCCCTAAAAGTTACTATATTTATGATCAGCATCGATAGTAATGTCGATCTAGCCATGTCCGTCCGTCCGTCCGTCCGTCCGTCCGTCGGCAAAAATTAGGCCTTTAAACTGGACCTAGAGAGCTGAAATTTTAACCATATACTCTCTAGGGTCCCGAAATAATCAAGTTTACGAATTTTTGAAATCCGCCCGCAGACACGCCCACAAACTCAAAAAAACAAAATTTTGGAAAAAATCGAATTTTGAGCTAGGAAGCTGAAATTTTTTATATATGATCTATGACTCCTAAAACTGCTCGGGATATAAAATTTTCAAAATCCGCCCACTGCCACGCCCACAAAAAAATAAAACAATTTTATTGAAAAACCAAAATTTGAGCTAGGGAGCTGAAATTTTTAATATATACTCTCTATGGGCCCTTTATGCTTATGTGTAAATATTTTCAAAATCCGCCCACTGGCACGCCCACAATTATTATTATTTTTTTTTTTTTGAAAAAGTGAGCTAGGGAGCTGAAATTTATAATATATACTCTCTAGGGGCGCTTTATGCTGATGTGTTAATTTTTTTAAATCCGCCTACTGACACGCCCACAATTAAATAAAACAATTTTATTGAAACACCCAAGTTTGAGCTAGGGAGCGTTTTTTTTGATAAAATCCTTTAAATGTTATATAACAAAATATGTAAAGCGTTCTTAACAATTCAACCATACTTAGACTTTTGTCACGCCCACTTATGAGGGATAGGAATAAGAATAGGGTATCCAACAGTTCGCCCAAGCGGACTGTAGCCCGTCCCTATGTTTTTATTCTTCAAAGGAGCAAAAACACGTTGATATCAAATAAAAAAAACTTCAAAAGGCTTTTGACAAAAATGTCAAATGTTTTTTAAATGTCATCTTCGCAAATCTGCGAACGATGAAAATGCTTGACATTCAAATGGTGTCGAAAACCGTGTGAACGATTCGCAAATAGGCTGCAAAATTTGCGATGGCATTGGTAAGCATATCATTTGCGAGTTTTGGGACAAGTCGCGCAAGTCGTGTGAATACTTGCATTTGCGAGCACTGCAACTTTATACGATTTGCAACAAATTTGCGAGTTTTTTCTTAACATCAGCGATCGCAAATATTTGCAAATCGCGTGATCATAGCTTTACGCTTTAATTCAAGAATTTTGTATATTACTCAGTGAGTTGCACATATTTGCATACTCGGTTTTTGCATCCTTATTATACTGGCAGTAATTGCTGTAGTTATTTAAAACCATAAAAATAAGTTTAGAGTTGCCAAACAAAAAAACGTTTAAATTCATTTACAAGTCAAGGACGTTCTCATCTCAAAAATTGTTTTATGCGCTCTCTATTTGCTTATCCCTGTACCAGCATAAGTCCAATTAAAAAAAAAAACTTTATTGGCCCAATATTGCCGACTCTGAATTACTCACTTAAGACAAACAATTAAAAGCCACCCTCCCTCTGTTTTTTTTCCATTACCCATGGAGGCGGATGAATAAAGCCATAGTAGCCTCAACAAAAATTAGCACAGAAGTGGTCAACTAATCCAAATTATCCACTCATGTATATTCTCGCCCTTTCAGTGTGGGCGCCCATTGTAATATATATTCTATCGATTCACTATAATGTCGTGCCATTAATGACCCATTCAAAAGTGCCGGAACATCAGTGTGCGAATTCCTCCACCCATCGGTCTGAAGTGTGCAAGAACACGCACACACTTCCGATTCATGTACGATTATCATAACGTTTTTGTTTTCATGCAGCTGCTTCATAATTTTTTAAGTTATAGAACCAATAAAAGTGGGTTTCAAAGGCGCGACCCACTCTATAACTGTAAGAGTGTGATGAAAAAGAATATTTTATTCCCCAAAAAAAAAACATATCGTAGGCGTTTTGAGCACATAATTCAAGGACGGCTTTTGGTACACTATCTGACACTTTAATAATAAAAAAATATATTAACGGTCTTTTATTAAGGACTTGACAACTTCTTTTTTAAATAAAATGCAAACTACTTGAGATATCTCATACAATTATTGGCTTGAATTACTATCAAAACATTTATGAATGGAATTCGACTTCGGAGTGGCATATTTAAATATGTATGTAAAATTTACGCAACGGATTCTTTTTTCAATCCAACGAATTTATTTACAAAGTTTACCGGCATTAACAATGCTTCCCAGTAAGTAATCAGACATTTCTTGTGTTACTTAACAAATACATACATAACATTACAATCCAAATGGCTCCGACTCCGAATCTGACTCCGGCTCTGTCTCTGATTCTCTCATTGAACACATTGACACTGAGATTGATAAAGCATTAGCATCAGCTAAAAATTTAGATGATATGGGACAGTGGCCTAATGATTTAGATGAAAATATGAGATTGCTACTTGTGCAACGCGGTCCAGAAGTAGTGCAGCATGTAAGCGACACGGTTTCTGCTGCACTAACAGGAACGACGAGGCGGCTAACGAAAGAACGGGTTTATCTCACGTTGACTAACGGCGAAAAGTATAACGTTCTTGAATAGCTTATAGTCGTGTGGTATCACAATGGATCTTTTTATTGGTCAAAGAGTGCCGGGTTCTGCCGACTGCCACCATAACCTAACCTAACCTAACCTGGATGGCTTATTCTCCTTCTATATCGTCATTATTTCGTTTTTGCTGCCGTTTGTTTGAAATTCCGGACAAAATCAACGCATCACAGTTTTGCTCTCTAAGACTGGCACAAAACTAAATCCCAAGGTAGCCAGGCATGAATCAAGTCCCCAACACAACCAAAATCTTTGCAAATTGAAGGAGTTGGAGGCCAGACTTCGAATAGGAGAGACAATTGATTAAAGACAGGAAAATATCGTAGCCAAAGAAACAAAAAAAAATGCCAGGAAATTCTTAATAGAATGTTTGATGTTATTAAATTCCTCGCGAAATAGAATTTGGCTTTTTGTGGCCACAGAGAAGAAATTACCAGTACAAATAGGGACAACTTTTTACAACTGGTGCACCTACTCGCAAATTACGATCCAGTGCTTCGAGAACGCATTTCACGAATAAAAATGGGTGGAAGAAACGAGTTCATTAATATTTTAGGAGATAACGTTCGTCAACGAATTTTCTGTCAAGTTAAAAAGGCCAAATATTATTCCATTATATTCGATAGCACCCCAGATGTATCACACAAAGATCAAAATAAGTCATGTATTGGGTTATCTTAAAATTGAAATCAGAAAATAGTAGTGGAATCTTTTATTGATTTTATCGAAACAAAGACCAAAACAGCTGAAGGCATTTTTGACATCATTTTAAGTAAGCTAAAAGCTGATGGTCCTGATATAATGGATTGCAGAGATCTAGTTTATGGCAATGCTGCTGTCATAGCTGGAAAATTTACAGGAGTGCAGCAACGACTGAAAGACATAAACCCCAAAACAGAATTTATACCCTGCTCCAATCACTCTTTGAATTTGATTTGTTTACATGCTGCTGCTGTTGAGCCAAATTCGATCACTTTGATCGGTACCTTGTCCACACCACCATTGGGAAGTTCTGCTTTGTACTTCAGGCAAAGCATTGATTGAGAGGCTGCAAGAAACAAGATGGAGCGCAAGAGCATTTTTAAAACCTTGGAAAAACTGATGGAGGCAGACGAAAGCCTAAACACACGGACAGATGCAGGAGCATTGCTAATAGCATTGCAATGGTTTTCATTTCTGTCTGTTTTGGGCTTTTGGAAACCAATACTGCACGAAGTTAATGATGCCGAAATATACTTGCAAACAGAAGGACTCAATCTTAATGAATATGATCAAAAAATAAATGCATTACAGATCTTTCTTACAGAAACACGAGATGAATTGGTGGACGATGCTTTTACTTATTTACTTACGGTGGCGCTACGGTTTGAGGTGAACCTGGGCCTCAACCAACAACCGTCTCCAGCCAGCACGATCTTTGGCCAACTGTCACCAGTTTCACATGCTATGTTGGTTTAAGTCCCCTTCCACTTGCGTGCGCCACCTGAGTCGCGGTCTTTCTCTACTGTGCCGTCCCTCGGATGTGGATTCGAAAATCTTCCGGGCCGGAGCATTCACGTCCATTAGCTCTACATGACCCAGCCAACTCAGTCGTTGGACCTTCACTCTTCTGGCTAAGTCGATATCGCTGTACAGCCCGTACAGTTCGTCGTTGTATCTCCTATTCCATTCACCGTATATGCAGACGGGAACAAAAATTACCCGAAGAATTTTCCTCTCAAAACAACCAAGAGTGACCTCATCCGCTTTTGCTAGAGCCCATGCCTCTGCACCATAGAGAAGGACTGGGATTATTAAGGTCTTATAAACGGTCACTTTAGTTGTTCGAGAGAGGGTTTTGCTACTCAATTGCTTTCTTAGCCCAAAGAAACAGCGATTGGCAAGAGTTATATTTCGTTTAATCTCAGCGCTGGTGTCATTGCCTGAGTTCATTGCAGGGCCTAGGTAGACAAAGTCCTGAACAACCTCAAAGTTATATCTGTCTATTATGACATTCTGTCCGAGACGTCAGTGTTGGGTGTGCTTTCTTGATGACAGAATATACTTTCTTGCCTTCATTGATTGCCAAACCCATCTTCGCCGCCTCCGTCTCAATACTCACGAACGCGACAGGGACATCCCGCTGCGTTCTGCCGATTATGTCACATGACAGCGCATCGCCTTGTCTAAATCCTTTTTTGACATCGAAAGTCTCGATGAGTTCTTTACCGTCCTTGATGAAGCAGCGTGCAATATTTGCCATTGTCATCCTGCACAAACGGACGAGTTTGCTGTCATAGGCGGCCTTAAAATCGATGAAAAGGTGGTCGGTATCGATCTGGACTTCCTGACTTCCTGGCTTTTCTCCGCAGTTCAGAGGGTCCCTTTTCTTGAGGATCGGGCAAATAATGCTGAGGTTCCATTCATCGGGAATACTTTCCTCCGACCATATTTAACAGATGAGTTGGTGCATGCTCCTAACCAAGTCATCGCCTGCCGCTTTAAATAGCTCGGCGGCAAGGCCGTCTGCTCCAGCGGCTTTGTTGGACTTAAGCTTAGATATCGCTGTCTTCACTTCGTCCAGGTCGGGTGGACGGAATTGTGAAGACCAACAATCAGGTTGAATGTTGCATTCTGCCTGACAGCGGGATTTTGTTCGTCATCGCCTTTAAACAGTCTGCAGAAGTAGTTCTTCCATATCCTCAGCATCAACTGCGATTCTACTATGATATCTGTTCGTCCTTGCAGGCTTCGGTTCGAGCTCTGTAGCCTTGGCAGGTTCTTTTTACGCTTTGGTAAAACTTCCGTACCTCATTCTTGCTGTAACTTCTCTCTATTTCCTCGATCGCGCGCTTCTCGTGCTCTTTATTGTTTCTCCTGAGAAGCCTTTGTTCGTCTCCTCTTTTCTGCGCGTAGAGCTCACTTGCAGCCCTGGTTGGTGCTTTTACTTATGCTAAAAATGTATGTCAAAAACTTGGAATTTTAATGGAACGTCCCAGGAAAATAAAAAAAAAAAACATATTTTTGGTGACAGAAACATACATGCTTAAATACACTTTATTTTAAAACATTTTATCCACAAAAGAACAATCTACATTATTTTTTACAAAGGCAACTGATCGAATATGTGAACATTACTTTCTTCTTCCTATATTTTTCGTGCTTGGTTTCAGCTGTCAAAAACAACGATAGAAGCTGCTATGCCATTGGTAGACAGAACAACGGATGCCATTGGCTTAATACTGAAGTTGTCAGTTCAAAATGCTTAACTCTACGTGTAGATGAGCCCGGAGGCCCATCTGTAATAACTTGCTAGATTACAGCTTCGACCGATCTGACTTAAATCGACCCCGATCAAAGCAATACATGTGTTATGCTTACTATTACATACATTTTTATAACCTATAACCATAAGTGCTAATACTACTACTTATATATTATAAGTGCTGCCTGTACCAAGACGCGTCGGATCATTCAGTGTGCTGTCATTTACCAACCATTTTCTAATACGCGATGCCTCAATTATACCATCGTAAGGCAATTGAGTGAGCTGGCAGTTCTCTATATCTCTCACTATGTACCGGTCATGCGGCAGAACTTTATGAATGACATATGGGCCGCGGTATTTCGGCACGAATTTCTTATTAGTGCCAACAACCGTATCTACATTGCGAATTACGACAAAATCTCCCTCTAAATACGTCTTCGCGGGTTTGCTTCGCTCGAGAAAATACCTCTGGTTATATTCCTGCGGCCGAACAATAGCTTCCGAAGCAGACGACCTCATTCCTTCCAAATCACGTTCCAAAGTTCCTTCATTCTTTTTCTCGATGTATTCTGTTAACTCGTCCACAACTTCACCTCTCTGCTCTACACCGAAAAGCAGTTTGCTAGGCGTCTGTTTCGTAGTGGAATGTACGGTGTTATTCAGACTGTATTTAACTGTACTCAACTTATTGGACCAGTCAGCGTGACTAATAGGCTCGCTTATTTTACTGAGCATAGGCTTGATTACCCGATTCACACGCTCCACTTGGCCGTTTGCCTGTGGGGAAACCACAGCGACCTTAACATGAGAAACATTGTGCTTCAACAAATATGCATCAAACTCTAGGGCCGTAAAACACGAGCCACGATCAGTTATGATACGCCTCGGGCGACTATAATAGCTGAAATACTTGTCAAGACAGGCTATTACCTCCTTAGTACTCGTGGAATTAACTGGATAAAGGCGGACAAATTTTGTAAAGGCATCAATAATAACAAGGATATGCTTTCGCTTCGAAATTATGGATGGCAAAGGTCCAAAATGATCGAGATGTATAGTATCAAAAGGGACTG
Organism: Portevinia maculata; assembly: GCA_949715645.1. Taxonomy (NCBI): domain Eukaryota; kingdom Metazoa; phylum Arthropoda; class Insecta; order Diptera; family Syrphidae; genus Portevinia; species Portevinia maculata. Next base: position 89,890,346 of record OX454526.1, read on the forward strand.
GTTGCTTAGGGATACTGTGAAGACCATGCTCATTTACACGAGCGGGGGCCGAACGCATTATGCAACGCACACAGTTTCATATGAATCCATCAACCTTTTCGGTGTCTTCTCCGTACCTAAATGACCAATTTTTTCATGGACTAGCCTAATCACGTTACTTCGCATCTCACCTGGAACGTATAATTGCAACGTCCTTGCCTTATTTCTTCTAAAAACCAAGCCATCTATTAGTTCAAAACCTATCACAACCTCTTCCTCCAGGCGCTCTCGCAAATTCCTTATGAATTCATCACGATTTTGGGTGACCTGGATGTGAAAATCAATCTCATCGGAGCCCACCGCACATACTAACTGACACCTAGAATCTGTGTTTTCCAAATTTTCACTGACAACACTAGTTAAGGAACCTATCGAATCGGCCGTACCAGCGGGAGAGCAGCGGCTTAAGGCATCGACGTGAACCATATTGACGACACCTCGATGCTGGATCGTGTAATTATGATTTTCTAACTCCAGTGCCCATCTAGCTATCCTACGATTGAGTTGTTTCTTACTCAACGTTAGAATCAGTGCATTACAATCTGTCACTATTTTGAATGGTATCTTCTATCTTGTCTAAATAGACATCAAAACGACGTAAGGCATATATAACTGCTAGGGTCTCGAGTTCAAAACTGTGATATCGCGTCTCGGCCGCAGTCGTGACCTTAGAAAAATACATGACCGGATGCATTTTACCATCCGCTTGAAGCTGCAGTATAACTGCACCAAAGCCAGCCGAACTCGCGTCACAATGCAGCTCGGTTTGTTTCGCTGGATCATAAATGGAAAGCACCGGGGCTAAGGACAGCCTTCTTTTTAATTCATCAAATGCGCGCTCACATTCCTCGCTAAAGGTGAATTGAATCTCATCATGAGTTAACCGCTGCAATGGCTTCGCAATCCTGGCATAGTTTGGAATAAATTTTCTAAAATATGAAAACAATCCCAAACATGTTTTCACCTCCATTTGATTTGTAGGTGCTGGATACGACCGAATAGCTTCTATATGTGAATCACTTGGGCATACGCCCTCGGAGTTGATACGATAACCAAGATACTCTATATCCCCATAGCCAAACTTACACTTACTCAATTTCAATTCTAATCCCTTCTCTTTCATTGTACACAAGACCTTTGCTACCAATCGCAGATGTGTGTCGAAGTCTGCGGTTCCTATAATAATGTCATCCACCACTGTTAATCAAATCCCTGAAGATATTATGAATGTATCTCTGAAAAACAGCTGGCGCGTTCTTCAACCCGAAGGGCATACGCAAATACTCAAATTGGCCAAATGGAGTAACGAACGAAGTATACTTTATGGAATCGGACGCCATTTTTACATGGAAAAATCCATTTCGCAGATCAAGAGTCGTGAAATAGTTTTTCCCACCTAAGTACTCTATGCAGTCCTCGATTAAAGGCAGCGGATAATTGTCACGAATAGTCAACTTGTTTAACGGGCGATAATCAACACATTTTCGCATCTCGCCGTTCTTCTTTCTCACTAACACTATTGCGGATTTTTTCTAATAGCTCATCGGTAATCGTTCGTAATGCTTTTTTCTCATGAAAGGATAGTCGACGGGGCAAACAGTGAAAAGGCGTATCATGCGACAACCTAATATGCATTTCGTAGTCATATGGTTTCAGTGCGACTTCGTTTGGTTCTAAATAGTTATTTTGAACAACATCAATTAATGCTTCGGAACGGAATTTATCCAGAACAGGATTGATGTCTACTCCGGCTGACATAACATCTACTTCGATTGACATAATGTCGTTCGACAACTCGTTCTCTGCTTCGCAAACCCCCTCTGGCAGTATCGCTGTTTCAATTTTATCTTCATCAATATCTTCGCCTGACCCCATGAAAATATCAGCAACTGAATGATCTTCTACTTCTTCTAATTTCTTAACAAGACTCGAGCTAAGCGCACAGAAATGTAATTGTCTTTCACGAAGGAATTTATTTGAACTCTTTGAGATTACAGATTTCGGGTTAATTTTACATAAGTGTATACTAAATCGACTTAAGAAATCGCGACCTAATATTAATGGCATTGCCATGGTGTCATCTGGATCTACATTTAGAGCTACTCGTTCGATTTGGTATCGGAATTTTATTTCAGCTTCAACTTTCCCGTATGTCAACAATGTTTGTTGACCCAGGCCACTGTATTTTGATCTTACAGCAGCGTTTTCAATTCTATACGGCACATCAGATTTGCGGACAAAATTAGTTGGACTGCCGGTATCGAAAAGAGACAAATACATTTTTTCCAACTTCTTGCGCTTAGCTTGGTCGGAATAATAGGCAACACTTACCAAATTAATGTTATCTATAGCACTACAAAAATTGTCTCTTCATCTTGGCAGCGGTTATATGAAGCAGCAGCGACATCAGTTGTTGAGTCCGTGATGGCAGCGGCAACTCTCCTGTTCATATTCGGGATCTTTTTTGGGTTGGGGCAGTTGCGGTGGTCGTGCCCAATCTTCCAACAATGGAAACAGCTGTTGTCCGGCCTCTTCTCATATCGACATTTGCTCTGGTAATGTCCGAGCCGAGTACAATTATAGCAACGAACTTCTGCTATGTCGGTTGCCTCGGTTTTAGCGTACGTCTTGACTAAAGGTGCTCTTTGGGTTTCGCTCTTGGTGGACAGCCTGTTAGCACGGCGTTGCTCATATAAATCTAAAGAGTCTTTGAATTGATCCATAGTTCGGGAATTCATTAGGAGATGAGATTCTGGTGACGTATCTTGCATCCCATCAATGATGAAACCCACCAACTCAAATTCATCAATAAAGTTGCAACGGGAAGCGATGTTTTCCATTTCTAGTACATAGCGGCGTATGTAGTCCTTCTTGTTCCATCGGTTGCTGGCCAGGATCTTGTATATTTCACTAGAGCCTATTATGCGTCCGAATTCCCTGACTAGCTTTGCCTTCAGGTCGTAGTAGTCGAATGCATCTTTGTTTAGCAGTAATTTGGCAGTGCCTGTCAGCGAATTGCAAAGAGACGTGTAGCGAAACAGTTCGTCAGCTCCCACCATCCGCATGACTCTTTCAAAATTCCGCAGAAAATAGTGGACATTATATGCCCTGTTCTCACCATCGAACTTCGGGATAGCATGTTCCATATCCCGAAACGTCAGCCGTGTCGTTGAAATACTAGAAGTTGTAGGCGTCTGTGCGGCGGCTTGCATCGGTTGCAATTCAGCTTGTTCTACCTTGGCGATTGATTGCTGTAGCGTAATAATTTCGTGGCGCTTACGCAATATGGCCAATTTGCGGTCTAATTCGACTTCGGTGGCAGTAGAATTCTCGTCGTCTATTTCATGTTGGGCGTCTGAGAACACGTCGGCATCGTCTTCTTGATCTATGGCGTCTGTTTCGTCGGTGGCATCAGTTAGGCATCTGGCAGCGGAGGCGTTTTCTTCGGCATCGGCATCTGTTTGATTCGGGGTAGCGATTATACGTAAGTTGTCGTGCATTTCCCTCAATCGGGAAACTGCAGCCGTTGCAGGCACTACGACGCCCGCGTTTCATAGAGCATTTATCAGCTCTTTTTTTGTCGTTCGATCAGACATGTTTTTTCAGAAATGTGTTCAAAACAAAATTAGGTTTTATTTAATTAATCGCGTGAAAATACCCCACATCTGAGTTTTAATACACTTTATTTTAAAACATTTTAGGCACAAAAGAACAATCTACTTTATTTTTTACAAGCAGGCAACCGATCGAATAAGTGAACATTACTTTCTTCTTCCTATATTTTTCGTGCTTGGTTTCAGCTGTCAAAAACAACGATAGAAGCTGCTATGCCATTGGTAGACAGAACAACGGATGCCATTGGCTTAATATTGAAGTTGTCAGTTCAAAATGCTTAACTCTACGTGTAGATGAGCCCGGAGGCCCATCTGTAATAACTTGCTAGATTACAATGCTATGCTGCTTTATCCTATGAAAATGAACTGCGACGAAAATTATTTTCTTCCTTAGACATGGTTAGTGTTGAAATACAGCAAAGATTTCAACAGCTACGAAATTTGGCGACAAAGTTGACTTTCTCACCCAGCCAAACACTTAGATAAAAACTATGAAAGCAATTCAGATGTTGCACCTCATGAGGATGACATTGATAAGGATGAGTTTGAAATCTAACGCGTACGGTTAAGAGCAATTATATCTTCTACAGGCAAAACAAATGAACTCGCCAATAAAAGCCCACTCTGCCACAGTTAGTCTGCCTAACATAAGAATAATGCTTCTCTTTGCTTCTTCTCACAATCGCACAAAGTAATGCCGGCTGTGAGAGGAGTTTCTCAAAATTGAAGCTGATTAAAAGGTCCACAATGAGCACTCTAAGTCCTAAGGCTATTTAATCTGGGTATTAGCTATAGAGTAGGAAATCACAGGGATCAACTGATACTGAAAGAATATTAAGAGATTTTGCCCTGCTGAAAAGTAGGAAAATAAAATTTGAAAGTAGTTTTTTGTAATTAAATAAAAAAGTTTCTTATAACTAAAAAAAATTAATTACATAATAATATGTACCTGAATTATGTACCTAGCCTATATAACTTTTTTCCCTCTTACAAAAAACTAAATCAAATGCTTTCATTTAAAAATTATTTTTTTAAACAAATTTTAGTTATGAAATTATTTATTTATTTATTAATGAATTTAATTATTTAATAAACAAAAATAATTTAATGTAATTAATTTAAAAAAAAATTTAATGCAATATAATTTACTGTAATGAAATTAAAAAAATTCAAAAGCTACAGAAAAAAAATAAATAAATTAAAAATAAATTACAAAAAATAATGGAATAATGTTTTTCTGAAGAATTTTAATTTAGATAATTTAAGTTAATGGGAATTACCGTTGTTTTTTTGATATCCTGAGGTAAGTAATTTTTATCCGCTTAGAGATTTTGAAATCGGAAAGTGGCCAGGGAACATTTTAAATTTGAGGCTTCAATTTTGCTTCACTTGCTAGAAAGTAGTACGAACAACAGTTGACAATATTTTGAAGAGAAATTATACGAACTGGTTGAATCCGAAGGGAAAGTGTTTTTTTTTTTTGCTTAGAGTGTAAAAAAATTACTAGGGGCGGCATAAATTGGGTCTGCCCCGGGAGGCCCCAACCAACCCTACACCACTGCGGCACCACGGGCACGTATGCAGCGGGCGATACGTTGAACCTAATTTTTTAAGACTCTGCCGCACATTTCTACCGACACGGCCGCTATTTCTCGTTGAATATTGGTTCTGAGCTCCTCTCACGTCGCCGGCTTGTTGGCATAGACCAATGATTTAATGTAGCCCCATAAAAAAAAGTATAGAGGCGTTTAATCACACTATCTCGGCGGCCAATAGACGGGTGCGTTTCTCGAGTTAGGTTAGGTTAGGTTATAGTGGCAGTCGGCGAGGCCGACACACTTAGACCAGCAAAAGGTCCCATGTTATACCACACGGATATATCATCTTCCTACTCGTTGAACCAGTTGGAGCTTTTGATGAAGATTGACAGACTTTTGATGTCGTGACAATGACTTTTTGTGGATTAAATGATATTTCATGAAGCACATGAGGGTTCTCACCTGTCCAGTAACTCATATTTTGCTTATTGACGAAGCCATTTAACCAAAAATGCCCTTCATCGCTGAAGATGATGTTGCGATGAAATTCTTCATTTTCTTCCATCATGTCCAGGGCCCAATTCGGGAACGTACGCTTCATATGATCCAGTGGCTTTAGTTCTTGAGTCAGCTTGATCTTGTAAGGGTGTAGGCCAGGATCCTTATGCAAAATTCGCCATAATGTGGTCTGGAAAAGGCTCAATTCTTGAGAACGCCGTGAAATTGACTGATTTGGCTGGTTTGCGACGGACGCATCTACGGCAGCAATATTCTCCACACTTCGGGCAAAACGTAGTTTCACTGGCACGGCAACATCAAGCAGTGAATATTCTGACTCAAATTTTTTCACTAGACTATGGGAGGAGAATTACGGCCGAAAATTGGCGTTAATGCTCTTCAAGTTCCGACCACCGACTCGGAATTTCGGTAGTAAATTATAATTATCTGTAAACGTTGTTCCTTCGTGTACTTAAAAAAATAAATAAATATTAGGCATTAACGGCCCATAGAGAGCCTAAAACCTAGCTTCTCCAACCACTTTCTTTGCGAAGTGGAAGGGACGACCTACAATTTTAAGCCGAATCCGAACGGCAAATTTGAGAAGCTTCTCATGACAATTGATACTCTTGGATGTTTGTCAGACGTTCGCAAGAGGTGGGGCAGTGGAAAAAACTCAAGATGTTATTTATCCCCGGAACCGGGACACACTAACCATTGAGCCACTGCGCCCGACCTTCGTATACTTCACCATGATGAAAATGTTTTACTGAATATTTTGACATTGACAGTTCGATAATCGGTTTAAGGGTGCGTTTACACTGAAAGATTTAAGTTGTCAAGTCGCTATTGAAAGACCCATTATATGTATGTAAAAGAATCTTTCGATTCTTGTAAAGTAGAAGTAAATGAGGAAAAGAGATACAAAGACCGAGCGGTTATCCCTTATCCTATCGTAGTTTTAACTCAGGGTTCGTACGATAAAATAAGGATCTTTATCGTTCTTTATCGATCTTCTCACGAACCATAAAAAATCAAGTTCGCGAACGATAAAATGTTCTATCTTTAAAAACTTATAGTTCTCTCACGAACGAACATTATCCTTTTTTTTGCTTTATCTCTCGTTCGTGAGAGATCGGAAAAAAGAAATTCAGGTAGAATATGATTCGCTCGCGATAAGGATCCGTAAAGATCCAGAAAACAAATCATTCTCGATTCGCGATTTATATTTTCAATATTTATTATTTTGGTTGAAATGGGGAAAATAAAGACATTTGAGTTAAATTAATATGTTTCTCATAATGAAGAAGCTATCGATTTAAATTACTTACTTTGTGAGAGAAAATTGAGCATTGGAAAACATTGAGCAGCAAAGAGGTTCTTCTAGGAAAATTTGCACAAGTAGTACTGGCAGTGCCATCAACTCAAGTCTCTGTCGAACGGGCTTTTAGCGCTCTACCAGTTTTTTTTTAATAAAAAACAGAAACAAATTATCCAAAGAAACAATAAATAATGTTTTGTTAGTTAAACTGAATTTATTCCAAAGTCTTAATATGTAATAAAAATACTTTTCACTTATGTTCTTTCAATATTAAAATTATGTATAATATAATTTTCATTTAAAATGACTTTTTTTTCTTATGAGAACCATTCGCGAATGGATCTCCAATAGTTCGCACGTGATAAATTCGCGAACGAACTATATTTTACAGATCGCAACAGATTTGATTCGATCGTGCAAGCGAATTTTATTTTTAAACGAACCGAAAAAAAGGTTCGCGATCAAATCAGAAATCCTTTGCAAACTTTTCATGAGAGAACGAATCATGTTTTATCGTTCTGCGAACCTTGGTTTTAAGTGTAGTAAAATTGTATATAATTGTAGTACCTATCGAGTCATATCACGACCATACAGTCGAAAGAGACAGCATAATATCTATTTTATTGAGCAATAGTCTCACAGCGAGAACATGTTAAAGTAAAGCCAAGTCGGCAATCGAAAACAAGTGACTTAAAGAGAGAGCCATACATTATAGCCTCATATGTTTTAATTTTATTATATTTACTCAGATAACAAAATGTCAAATCGATATATAAAAAGACTCAATAAAAAAAAGAAGATGAAGACTCTTTATATATTTTAATAATAAAAAAAACATAATTCGCCTTAAGAGGATTAGCGGATGAGAATTATTAAAAGCACTTTGACACAGCTCGTTAATAGGTATCCGTCTAGTTTCGTGTTTCTGATACTTAAAGGTAACTTGCCATCCAAAAATACAAGTCAAGTAGTTTTTCTGTGGAATTCATAAAAAGGTTTGAGTTGGAGGGAATAATATCTGAAAAGCTGCAATGGTGTGCGGCGAAATGCTCAAGGATGATTGTGGTATATTGTCGGTTGGTATCTTCTAAAATAGGCCTCCCGCCGGGTAAACGTTCAATAAAGTGGAAACAAGTACTATGGCCGGCTAAAGAAGGACTTACGAAAATGGGCTGTAAAAAATCCAAGGGATGAAATATGCATGAATTGTTTTGCGCAATATTCACCCAGAGTAGGTTGAAACATACCAAAGATACACGAACGAACAAAGATTGTTGTGTGTAATCCAGGCCATAAACCATAATGTAGGATATACTCTAACGGTATTATTAAATTTTTCTTTTTATCTATGTTGATGGGATAGAAGTCGAATTAAATCAATCGACTGATCTACAGACATACAATGTAGTTGTTGTTGGCTTGTTTTAAAGACAATCAGACCAGACAGGCCACAATCAATTTAAATGTCCTTTCATAGTCCTTGATTTTGATGAAATTTCAGTACAGAGACGTAGTTTTTCAATACTTAAAACCAAAGTAAATTTATCTAAGATCTTTCAGATGTGATTCTTGCTATCTGTTTACATTTGCAAGGATTAGTTTGTGTTGTCTATTCGTTTAGCACCTTTTTCATTTACAGCAATATTATGATTCATGCCGGGATAGGACACGATGTACTCCTGGAAAAGGTTTTATGTGTTTGAAAATTAATTTCATAAACGCCTTTTTGTCTGAAGGAGATGGGAGTTTCACTTCTTAAAGTGGGATTTATGTTTAACATTTCCATATTGAAGACACTGAATAAGTGAGTAGTATCTGTTTTTTACAGTTTTGATATTCAGGGAGCACCTGTGATTTGTGGACAAATTTGAATTGAATTGAATATGATAGGTTTGTATTTTAGGACTGATTGTATTTGATAAATCGTCAATAACGATTTGTCGGCATAAAGGTTAAGGAACGACAAGTTGATTTATCGCTTTCAATAAAATGTTATCTCATGTTTTAACGCTGATAAATAGTCAATTTATAACCAGCAGAACAAAAACAAAAGATACCAGATGATTAATTGACATTAAATTACATTTGTTAACAAGGTTAAGTGAATATTATTGCGCTTAACTTTTTACAATCATTTGACAGTGTTTGGCATTTATATTTTTTGCACAAATATACGTTGGAAACTGGAATTCAATGAAATAGATTGTAAATTACCTTTAAGAGCGTCAAATTTAAATGATTATTGAAGGCTGAATGCTTTCAATTCATTTAATAAATCCTGGCGGCTTTAGGTTGCGTCATTTTTGTCCTGTCTTGCTTGGAAGAAAGGGCTTGAGTTGAAGCTTGCCTTTCGGAGAGCTTTTTAAAACGTGAAATAGCTCGTAAAATTGCTCCAAGTTAACTTCTAATAAGAAATTTTGTGAAAAATCGTCCATCTTATGGAAAAAATTACAAAAGGAAGCATAGCAAAATTTTGAACGCCACAAGAGAAGTGGAAAATTCAAATACTAGCTTCTAATTCCGCTCAATCCACAAACAAAATAAAGGAATTTGCTGGGGTTTCTTGTAGCAAATCTACTGTGAGTCGTGTTATTGTGAGTGCTCCACACTTAAAGCTTACAAAACTACAAAAAAAACGTCTTAGTCGCGCAAGCAACCAACAGGGCCTTGAGCTTGCAAGAGCTCATATGACATGGGATGTGGACATTGAAACGGTCCTAATGACGTTGTAGTCATAGTACAGAGTGTTTTTTATAGAGGCATGCAACTTTTTTTAAAAATAAAAAACAACAAATTTAATGGAATGACCAAATTTTGGCTTTATTAGCTCACAAATTTCATGGCATTCAATGTTTAAAAATATTTTCTGGCATATGGCCTCCGCGACTGCGCCTTATGAACGCTATATTGTCTGTATAATTTTGCACCACTTTTTCGAGTCTTTTTTCGTCAATAGTGTGTGAATGTGTTGTTTTAAATGAACAACCATATTTCTTACAATTGCTACCACGTGAAGTGGACGGCTGGAGTTACAGTGCTGTTTCACGGTTCGCCACAACCGATCATCAGACTCCTTCTTTCCTATGGTACTGGTCTGTGTTGTTTCCTTGTATCCCGAAAATCCATTTTACTTCCACTGGGATTCGAACCTAGACCAGCGTCTTCTTAGGCAAGCACTCATCCACTGTGCCATTGAATCCATGAGTTTCAGTTCATCCAGTTTTTTTTCGATTTTCTTGGGCAGCCCAGCGCTGTTATTCATTCAGGTTTTTCTTTCTATGTGTCGAATATAGGCTTCTAAGTGATCAATCGTTGCTGGTTTATCAGCATAGACCAGAGATTTGACGTACCCGTACAAAAAGGAGTTCAAAGGTGTCAAATCACACGAACGAGGTGGCCAACTCACAGGTCCATTTCTTGAGATGATTCGGTCACCAAACGTTTGGCTCCACAAAGTCATGGTTGCACGCGCTGTTGTTGGAATCATTTCTCGTCCAAATGATTTCCAATGACATGAGAAATAAAAAAATTACGAATCATTTGCCTGTAGCGATCGCCATTCACGATAATGTTGGGACCGGTTTCGGATTTAAGGACAAATGGGCCGATGACGCCTTCGGCATGTAAACCACACCAAACAGTGATTTTTTTGGGATGTAATGGAGTCTCAAGAGTCTCATGGGGAATGTGCTCACTCCAAAAAAGACAATTCTGCTTGTTTACAAACCCGTGAAGCCAGAAATGAGCCTCAGCGCTAAAGATGATTTGACGATAAAAGTCGTGTTCAACTTCCAGTTGATTCTCAGCCCATTCACAGAACACACGACGCAATTGATGGTCCGCTGGCTTTAATTCTTGCACCAGTTAGATCTTATATGGATGTAGGTCAAGATTTTTCCTCAAAATTGTACAATTAGTGGACGGGCAGAGACCGAGTTGCTGAGAACGGCGTCGGATCGATAAATTCGGGTCCTCTCTCACACTCATGTCTACAGTAACGATGGCTTCTTCTATACGCACGGTACGGGCTCGATTTGGATGAATATTATCACAAAGAGATGGTCATGAATCTATCCATAGTATTCGGTATTAGCTGCTCAGATGGACGATTATGCGCACCGTGAACTTGACGAAGTGCTCTATAAGTTTGGCGAACAGAGCGCAAATTTTGGAAACAATTTTCCACGATTAGAAAACGTTGTTCCGGTGTAAGTCTTTCCATGGTGATTTGTCAAAGTATACAGAAAAAAACGTCAAACACACTTTATTAGTATGACACTTAGTTTGACAGTTATTCCTATCAGAAGTTTTATACCTCTATAAAAAAAACAACCTATATTAATTTCATAATCGCCGGAAAGAAAACATTTTTTGAACCTTCATCACAATCACAAGAGACAAGGACGAGTCATGGTATGGGGGGCAATTTCACACTATGGCGCTTTTGAATTGTTTCCAACAAAATGACTGGTGTTTCCTACCAAGTTCTTCCGGAAGTAGCTTTTCCCACAATAAAGCAGCTTTTTGGACCCATTCCATAGATATTCCAGCAAGATAATGCGCCTATACACAATTCACGCTTTGTTAAAGAATGGATTAGTAGTAAAAACATTCAAATGTTGTCCTGGCCGCCGCATTCGGCTGATCTTAATATTATTGAGAATGGTGGGCGATGGCTAGAGCGTGAAATTCATAGAGGAGGCAATTAAAGCTGATTGCGCCAATTAAAGCTTCTTGGGCCATTTCTTCGAATTACCGTAAAAGTTTATATGACTCTATAAGGAATAGAATTCGAAATTATATCAAATGGTGAAGGCAGCAGACATTAGTCAAATGCAGAGTTGCACAAAAGTTAGCTTAGCTAATAGCTAAAAAGCTACAACTAAATTAGCTGTAGTTTCTTTGCACGTACATAACTAAACCATAATTTTAGTTGTAGTTGCCACAAATTTTGAACCTAAATTAGTTATTAGTTGCGAAGTGTAACTAAGCGTGTTTAGTTATGAAAAATTAGTTGCCAGAGTGTAACTAACAATAATTAGCTTTAGTTTTAGCTTTTTAGCTATCGATTGAACACAACTAATAATTTTTTTCAAACAATTTAATCCGAAAAGGCTTACAGGAACAGGAGCGATTCTTTTATTTCGTTATACATTTTCTAGTTTTAATTATGTTTAATTTTAGAGATTATTATGTCCTTACGAAACACGGGGAAATAGTGTGGAAGTAGATTTGTATTCGATAAGTTTTGAATAATTGAGGTTGTATAGCTTGAAGTTTGTTGTACATCAGTTGAAGGTAAGAGGTAACCGATGGCCGATTGAAGAATGCCACTTTTAGTTGTCATAAGGTTATTTACCAAGAGGTCCTTGGAGCACCAAATAAGATCCTTAAACCCGAAATTTTTTTTTTTTTTAAAACTCCAAGAAAACCGCGCCTTATATCTGTGTTCAATGTTATTTGACTAAGAGGTCCACGTAATAAACAAAAAAGGTCCTTGAAAATCGAAAAAGGGATATTATTCCAAAATATCATTTGAGCCCACACGGTATGTCTGTGTTCAGTCTTATTTGACTAAGAGGTCCTTGCAACAACAAAAAAGGTCCTTAAAATTTCAAAAAAGGATATTTTTCCAAAATATCATTTGAATCCACACGGTATATCTGTGCTAAATGTTATTTGACTAAGAGGTCCTTGCAACAACAAAAAAGGTCCTTAAAACTTGAAAAAAGGTTATTTTTCCAAAATATCATTTGAATCCACACGGTGTATCTGTGTTCAATGTTATTTGACTAAGAGGTCCTTGCAACAACAAAAAAGGTCCTTAAAATTTCAAAAAAGGATAATTTTCCAAAATATCATTTGAATCCACACGGTATATCTGTGTTAAATGTTATTTGACTCACAGGTCCTTGCAACAACAAAATAGGTCCTTAATAGTCGAAAACAGGATATTTTTCCAAAATGTCATTAGAATCCACACGGTATATCTGCGTTCAATGTTATTTGACTAAGAGTTCTTTGGAACAACAAAAAGGTCCTTAAAAGTCAAAAAAAGGATATTTTTCCAAAATGTTTGTTGTTTCTAGGACCCCTTATTCAAATAACATTGAACTCATGTATACCGTGCCGTTTCTAAAGACATTTTGGAAAAATATCCTTTTTCGGGATTAAAGGACCTTTATTGTGACTCCAAGGACCTCTTTGTAAACTAACCTGATGTAAAATAAAAGGGACATTCAATCAATTTTTATTTTAAACGCAATATGCATAATAAATCCCAATAAATTATCGCCATTTTAGCAAAACAATAAATTTTGATTTAGTTATTAGTTATTACCTAGACAGCTAAAAAGCTACAGCTAAAAAGCTAACCAACTTTTAGTTGTCATCCGCAACTAACTTTGGCAACCTAACGTGCTTAGTTACACAACCTGCAACTAATAGCTAATAGCTAAAATTAGTTGTCATTATGATAGCTAACCACCAAATCGATTGCATTTTTAGCGCAGCTAATTTAACTACGTTAGTTACCTAGTTATGGCGTTAGCTAGATAACAAATTAGGTAGCTAACGTGCAACTGTGGTCAAATGATACATAATTGATTAAAATAAATAAAAAAATAAAAATATTTCCAAAATATATTCTGTTTTTTGCCTTTTTGCATGTGCATTCAAATGAACCGAAAAAATTAGTACGTTAAACATGGTATAGGTAAAGAGAGTAAAACTTCCGTTATGAGCCACTTATCATATTGCTTATTATACCCTATTCTAAGCGTATATTAATTTTGACGCGTAGTTTGTAACATACCTTAATATTGCCCAAAGACCCCTAAAAGTTACTATATTTATGATTAGCATCGATAGTAATATCGAAAATTAGGCCTTTAAACTGGACCTAGAGAGTGGAAAATTTTAACCATATACTCTCTAGGGTCCCGAAATAATCAAGTTTAAGAATTTTTGAAATCCGCCTACTGACACGCCCACAAATAAATATAACAATTTTATTGGAAAACCAAAGTTTGAGCTAGGGACCGTTTTTTACAAAAGCTTCGTTATTTCGATAAAATCCTTTAAATGTTATATACCAAAATATGTATAGCGTTCTTAACAATTCAACCATACTTAGATTTTTGTCACTCCCACTTATGAGGGATAGGAATAAGAATAGGGTATCCAACAGTTCGCCCAAGCGGACTGTAGCCCGTCCCTATGTTTTTATTCAGCGTTGATGTACCTTTCTGCTGGATGCGTTTTCATTTTCAATTGGCGCAAATAATACAACAAAAAACTCAGGGGCGACTATTCAATTCAACTGCACTGTACACTGGCGATCACAAGAATGAAGCCATACATTTCGCAATCGATGTTCAGTCTTTATACCTGTTGGACATTTTATTTTACTACCTTTGAACAGGTACATATTTTCCCAATAGTAAGTCATAAAATTAAAGGGTAAATAAGAAACGACCGCTGGAATTTCCCAAGATCAAACAATGAACTACTTGAAAAGCGTATAAGAAGATGCGCCACTAGGATGAGGCCATTGCCGAATATTTCGTTGCAGAAGTTCACATCAGCGATTTTTTTCAAAGAATATTAAGAAAAGCGTTGAAAAAGAACTGTTTTTATTTAGTTAAAAAAATGGGTTCCGGAAAGACTTTGACATCGACAGAAAGAGGAAAAATAGATGCCGCCAAGGATTTAGGACTCTCAGGCCGAGAAATTGCAAGGAGTTAGTATAAATGGTTGCGGGTTGGTAAATTTATTTAATGTCTTACCTAACCCAGTATAATTATTTGTTTGAAATTTCTGAATTGCGAGGGGAATGAGTTTCTTATTTATGATAATTTGCATTGATAACATCGATAAATAACCTAACCCTGAATTTAAGCATTCTTTCGGCCGGGATATTCTATTTTTGACCATTTAGTTGTCCTAAGGAGTATTGCTGAATCTTTTCTCACCACGAGCAAGAAGTTATATGCATTTTTATGGACTTTAAGGCAGCCTACGATTATGTAGACCGGAGTACCTTATTCTACAAGCTATATTCCATAGGAATGTCATTAAAGTTCGTAATAGAAGTCCAAAACCTTTATGCTGTATGGGGGAAGTGCTATCAGAAGTAATACAAGGATGTGCTCTGAGTTAAAGTTTATTTACACTTTTTTTGTAGAGTGGTTATGCTGCCGGGAGGTGTGGAGTGGATCAAAGCCCTTCTGTTTGCAGATTTTTGCTAGCATATTCATCTGAATCCTTTCAAATTATGATAAATCGTCTGTTTTATTACTACTGTTTATCGAAGCTGACGGTTAACATAAACAAGTCGAAAATAATGCTTTTTTAAAAGACATGCTCAAACGAAAAGCGGTATTTTAATGGACAAATTATAGATGTGAAAAAAAATAAACCTGTGTTTACTATGCATATGGTTGTAGAAATTCTTTAGATGATATATTTAAATTATATTTATCTTTAAGAATTTTTATGACTTATGCCCAATTTGTATGTATAGTTTTATTATTATCTACCTTTCAAAAGATATCTTTTTAGATGGGGTCATCCTCTTAATTATTATACCCTATTCTAAGGGTATATTCATTTTGACGCATAGTTTGTAACATACCTTAATATTGTCCGTAGACCCCTAAAAGTTACTATATTTATGATCAGCATCGATAGTAATGTCGATCTAGCCATGTCCGTCCGTCCGTCCGTCGGCAAAAATTAGGCCTTTAAACTGGGCCTAGAGAGCTGAAATTTTAACCATATACTCTCTACGGTCCCGAAATAATCAAGTTTACGAATTTTTGAAATCCGCCTACAGACACACGCCCACAAACTCAAAAAAACTAAATTTTGGGCTAGAAAGCTGAATTTTTTTTTATATGATCTATGACTCCTGAAACTACTCGGGATATAAAATTTTCAAAATCCGCCCACTGACACGCCCACAAATAAATAAAACAATTTTATTGAAAAACCAAAATTTGAGCTAGGGAGCTGAAATTTATAATATATACTCTCTAGGGGCCCTTTAATATCATGTGTAAATATTTTCAAAATCCGCCTACTGACACGCCCACAAATAAATAAAACAATTTTATTGAAAAACCAAAATTTGAGCTAGGGAGCTGAAATTTATAATATATACTCTCTAGGGGCCCTTTAATATCATGTGTAAATATTTTCAAAATCCGCCTACTGACACGCCCACAATTTAAAAAAAAAACTTTTTTTGAAAATCCAAAGTTTGAGCTAGGGAGCGCAAATTTATAATAAATACTCTCTAGGGGACCTTTATGCTCATGTGTTAATTTTTTTTAAAATCCGCCTACTGACACGCCCGCAATTAAATAAAACAATTTTATTGAAACACCCAAGTGTGACCTAGGGAGCGTTTTTTTCGATAAAATTAAATGTTATATAACAAAATATGTAGAGCGTTCCTAACAATTCAACCATACTTAGACTTTTGGCACGCCCACTTATGAGGGATAGAAATAAGAATAGGGTATCCAACAGTTCGCCCAAGCGGACTGTAGCCCGTCCCTATGTTTGTAGTCATAGTTTTATTATATTTTAGTCTTAAGTTTTAGTCCTAAGTTAAGAATGCCACAAAGAGCAACGTTGGGAATGTACATATGTTACAAAATTAAATTTAAAAAAATTTATAAATTATAAATTTACATTAAATGAAATCTTTGATTAAAAAGTTAAAATAATCTTTTTGTTAATAAGTACAGCTTAAGTCAGACATATCTTTAAGTCGGCCAAAAATTAATTATTAGTTGTAAGAAGAATATGTAATTGTTTAATATGACTCAATAAAAGTTCATTCATTCATTCATTCACTATAGATGTGGTAAAAGAGTATACGTAACTCCATTATTTTCTACTTTGCGAAAGCATGGGGAGCTAAGCGCCATGATACCGCGAACGGTATTATTTGAAGAGAACTTTTCAATTACCATCGAACACACCAATTTATATGATATTAATGAAGACAGGTTAATCATCACTATACGTGTGAACGCCCTTAAAATGTAGGGTGGTTACTTCATCAGGGTTTTAAATATGAGTGTCAGAGTGGATGTTGTAGGGATTGATCAGAACTAGCTAGAGGATGTGTCCCAAACAAAAAAAAAGGAAGTCTGGGCCTTAACATCTGATCGAAAGTGCGGATGAGCAGATACGAGGTAGACTTTTAAGATTAGCGGCAAACTCAATTCATAGAGCAATATATAGTACGCTTCGTCACAATATGGATGGCCAAATTATTTTTGAGCCGAGGATCAGGGTTGCCGTTAACTTAAAAAAAAAGTCACTAACTCGAACCTAAAAATCCACCAGGTATCTAAAATTTTTAAAAAAAGTCACTAGAAAAAATTGTTCACTCTATAAATGAAAAAAAAAGTATTCAATTTGAACAAAATTTTTATTTTGAACAACAAATCAAAAACTTAGAAATATGTAAATACATAATGTTAACTTATAAAAAAAAAAAAAAACAAATTCAGTCTCAAAGTTACAATAAAAAACAAAATAGTTTTTAAAATCACTACAAATCAGAAATAATTAGATCGATTTCATCTTCATCACTTTCAATGTCGGAGGCATTTTTAAAATTATTTCTTAAAAGAACATTTTTAGGAATTTCGTATTCATGACAACTTTTTTTTTGTATTTTTAGTTGATTTCTGATGAGCATTATTGAGTTCAAAGTTATCGTTGACATTTTATTTCTCAACTTATTTTTAACTATGTCCATCATACTAAAAATGCGTTCCACTTCGGCATTTGAATGTGGAAGCTACATTACAGTTCGAGCAAGTTGGAATAATTCTTCATAAGTATTGACACCCGCTGCGTTTTTATAACGCGAATCTTCTCCCCAAAACTTTACGCTATCTTAAGGCTCTTTCCATTTCACAAAATGAATAGCCATCCATTGCTTTAAAATTTGTTCTATGTTTTCGTCCTGAAAACCTAAACTTTTTGGAACTTTTTTTCAATGATAGAACGATCTTTTACAGGTTTTAAAGTATTTTCAACTGATAGTAATTCTATTTTTGTTAAAGCTTTGTAATTACTTAAAATCAATTTCTTTTATGCAATTAGTTCTTATTTCGACTAATTGTATCGCTTCATAATTTCGATTCCGATATTTTAGATTCAAAAACATATCCTAGATATCAAATGATCCTCAATTGCAAGAGTGAAATAGTCTTTTTAGAGATTGTATAGCATCGGGAATAACAACACCGCTGCAGAGTGAACGCAGTAGAATAATTAAGGCATTTAAAAGTTTGAATGGATCACAATGTTGACCAATTTGCAAGTGTCAAACTCGAATACCACGGATGTAACATCACCAGGGGCGTAATAATTTAGAAAAACATGTTTTTGCAAAAAGGCACTACAAAAGTAACTTTTGAAAATTCTACTAGATATAGCGACAAAGTCACTAAAACGGCAACCGTGGCGAGGTTACGATCGAGAAAATTTCAACAGTCATGAAGTTGAGGGGTGAACTGCTCAGAATTCAATATATATAATGTAGAGGTTACATTCCTATACTCTCCAGGATGTGGAGTTTATCGGTGAGAGAGGACGTCATTCCCTTCGTTGGGAGATGCTTAATTTTGCGGGAGACGAGAAGAGCAGTGTTCGGACGAGATGTCTTATCGGAGAACCAAGTTCTACAAATTCGTAATGGAATTAAGTAGTAGTAAGATACTGCAATTTTAACGACCATTGGATGTGTTGAATTTGTACGAGTAAAGCGGTTAAAAACAACTCAGTCATTGGTTATAATAAAGCAACACAAATTGGTTGTTTTTAACATAGAGATTGGTAGATTTTAACAAATATTCGTTTGCTTAAATTTGCATGGGTAGAACGGTTATTAATAATCAATCAGTATGTTAGAACCCCAAATTCAGTAGGTTTTTCGTTACCATGAGATTCATTTGAATTTAACCAAACATTTAACCAAACGAAACTATTTGGTTAATATTAATCTAGCAACTGAATTGAAAACAACAATTTAGTGTGTTTTTTGTAACAGTAGATATGTATTTAACCTTTATAACAAAAACTACTCATTTACTACAGAGACATAGTTATTTTTAACCCATTTTTTTGACAAACCAAAAATCGATTAAGGTCAATTTTTCTGCGTGTATGTATTTTGTTGCCTAATGAAGTATGCAATTAATTAACAATTACATTGATAACATTCTGTAGTGTTAAAAGAAAAGAAACCGAAAACTCGTTTAATTGTCTGCAAATAAGTATATATCGATACCTCATTAGCTATCGCGCAAATGCTATTTTGAAGATATATATATATATGTGAAGTAAATACTCGTATCTTCTTATTTTCTTTAACGACTAGGTTATTATCTGGACGCAAGAGATCATAACCCTCTCACTTCAATGCATTCCTACTGGCCCGCATGGGTTCGCCAGTTTCACCTCGAAAAGTTTTGGTAGGCCTCCCGATTTTGAATAACTTCGTCTCTGAAGCTAATCAAATGCTGCTGTTGTTGCATTTCTGTGATGTAGGAATTTAAAGACTTGCCTCTCTTTCGCGATTGTCTAACAACAATGTCAATCATTGCCTTTTTGACGGGGTTCGTCACCTTTTGAACATGACACTACTAACTGAGCCGCACGCGATCCATTTTTTTCAGATAGGTTCTTTAGCGTGAAGGCCTGGTCGGATCTTGGAATTTCATAATCGATTAAGCTTTTTTACTCCTTCTAGCATGCGAAGCATCTTCATCTCAGCTGCCGTTAGAATGTCTGAACTTTTCTCAACTAAGAAATACTTTTCCATTCATAAAGGGTGTTTTTTAAGCCCGTACTAACTTTGAATGAAAATGATTTAAAAACAGCTATTTATTTGTGGTAAATCGAGAAAATACATTCTGGAACTAGTTCTGAAACACAACTTCAGGCAAATGCCCACTACGACTGGATCTTTGTCCGAGAGACAAAGATTATGTTGAGTGTAATATGGCGCCGAGAACCATAATTTTGGAACCAAATTTGTAGAACTTGGTAATGTTGTTGAAGCGTGTATTTCATCACTATAAAATTGCAAAGACTCCTTCATAAAAATTATACTGACAGTTTGCAATCTGACAATTGGTTTGACAGATATCACTGTCTGAAGTTAGAACTGGGTTAAAAAAAACATCCTATGTAATAATGTCTGTAAAAGGTCGGACTGGAACAGAAAACGGGCAGCACAGGTTTTCGGTATTTTAATGACTTAACCGATACATCCTCATACCTAGTTCATACGAACCAACTGACACGATTTATAGGAACTAAAGTCCAACTCTAGAACGAACGAAGTCTCAAACTGCAAACGAATTAACATCCAGTACTGAACCCTTGTTCATTACTAACGAAATTCCAAAATGAACTATGCACATAGTCTATTGGCCCCCGAGATCGTGTGATTAAACGCCTCTAGACTTTTTTTTATAGGGCTACATTAAATTATTGGTCTATGCCGTGGTGAATATATGAATAAAATCGAATTCCTTTCATAAACGTTTTGATAGTGTTGGAAATATTGCTTTCTATATGCAACACTGTTGTCTTCTGGCTGAACGTTATCATTATTATTTATCTTTGGTAAACGTTTCTGTCGGATCTAAAATGTCAAAAACTTACTTGTCAAATTTGTAATTCTTTTTCTTTCCTTCTTCCTTCAGCCTTTAACAAGATAAGTCTTTTTTGTTCTTCAAACTACTTCCAATTAATCTTCAAAATCCCAATTCAATTTCAATTTAAATTTATTTCAACATAACGTACAAGTAAGATATAGTCTTTTGTAGTAGATACATACATACGACTTCAGATACTGTGAACAGAGTTATTGAGTTATGTAAAATAAAGGATATAAAACATGTTACAAAATAGATACTTCAAGTACAATATAAGCTATATCTACTTAGCAGCAAAAGGCAAAAAAGGATACAAAAGGGGGGGGGGGGGTAAAAATTAGAGAAAAGTAGATTAGATACATTGATACATAAAGATTGATCAATTCGCAAAATATTTGAAAGCAGCTTTTTTAATATTCGTGACCTCAACAATCTGTTTAATTACAGGGGGGAGAGTATTCCAAAGTCTGATAGCATGGCCAAAGAAAAGGCGCTAGGAGTTCAAATAGTTTGAGTATAGGGAGTTATTAAATTAAACGTTCTGTCTGATTGAGCAAACTGAAGATTTTCAAAAAGATATGGCGTTGAAAGCAACGACTAATTTATGTTGGGATAGGGAATCTAGTTTGCAATAAACGACAAGAGCATAATCAATAACTGGCACGAGTAGAGTTTTAACGAGTTTTAGTCGCGTGTGTATTGGCGTAAAACTTGAGAGCAGCCAGAGTTTACGCAGTCCGGCATAAATTCGGCCAATAGTGTAATTGATATGATTGACGGCAGATAGTGAGCGATTTAACTTATAGCCAAGGTTGGTAACCACGTCTGCAAATATAAGTTGGGAGTTATTCAGATAAATAGGCGGTAACTCTGCGGGGTCATACATTTTTTTGGAGATTAAGATCAACTGCGATTTGGCTGGATTGAGGGTAAGTTCATTGCAACGAGTCCAGTTGTATATATTCTCAATATCTTCGTTGAATCGGCAAATGAGATCCTCAGTAAGGCCAATTGGCCTGGAAAGATAAATCTGCGCATCATCAGCATAGAAGTTGGCAGATACGTTCGAGCATACTTTTGGTAAGTCGTTAATGAACACACAAAACAAAATAGGACCTAAGATTGAACCCTGAGGTACTCCTGCCATTAATGATTGTGATTCTGAAGATTTTCGCCCAACTACTTTCTCTTTCATTACGGCGATAATCACGGGCACTAACCAATTGGAGACCATGCGGGCAAACTGGGTATCCCATTTAACACCCACTGCCGAAACTGCGGGAATGTAAACGAAAGAGAAACTCTCTTCTATTTCCTCTGCGAATGTCCGGCACTAGCAAGAGCTAGACTGCGGGCACTGAATCAATCATTCTTCGACGACCTTAGCGCTATATCGAGCAAAGGGATACAAGATCTTATCCGTTTTCTCAACTCCACAGGTTGGATATAGCCACACATCAAATCTTTCACAACCACTACAACATAGGTCACACGAGTCGTGGTAACAAAAAGCCACAATAAGTGCTAATTGGGTTCAAGCCGAACTGCCACTTCTACCTACCTACCTACCTACTACTCTTTGGGAACGCTTACATATATAATCTTTTATCAGACGCACCGATCTTTCACTGAAGGCAAAGTACAACTTCAGTTTCTTACACAGAATGTCATGATCCACACTGTCAAAGGCCTTAGAGAAATCGAGCAAACAGAGCACCGTTATATAGTCTAAGTCATAGTTGATCCGTACATCATTAAGTACTTTCACCATAGCCGAAGAACAGCTGTGGTTAGCACGAAATCCAGACTGTTATGAGGACAGCATTTCATTTCGGTCCAGATGACCTGAGATATTTAGCAAGATTTTTTTCAAAAACCTTTGACAAGCAAGGCAAGATACTGATGGGATGGAAATCAGAGGTTGAAGACGGCCTAGTTTTTTTGGCACGGGAATTACCTTCCCCATCTTCCAGCTATCCGGAAAAGTCGATGAGGTTACGCAGAAGTTTATAATGTGCTTTAGACAGCTGACCATGTGCGTGAGAATCGTTTTTACAAACCGAATAGGAATTCCGTCCTCCCCAACAGCATCCGATTTAATAGATTCAATGCTTTCGATGACATCAATTTCCGATAAAACCTCGAATTCAAACTCAGTCGTGCGCTCAACAAAAAGTTCGCTTTTGGGGACAAAAAGGGTGTCGTCAACGTTTGTGGAGAGAAAAGCATTATTTAAATCATTTAAATCCGGTAAGTTATCCAAAAAATCATGTTTTTTCCAACACCGATTGAACTCCAAAGTTTTTTGGAAGATTGATCGGTACCCAGCTTGGACATAAAATATCTTTTTTTTGCGCCGCGTGTTACAAAAGTTGCATGATTTCGAGCATGACAATATGTCTCCCAATTAAGGCTAGTGGGGCATAGCCCCCACTTCGAATACAATTTTCGGTAAGTCCTCAAAGCAGTGAGAACCTCAGATGTGAACCAAGGGCAATTCCTATTATGCACTGTAACAGTCTTTAAAGGGACATGCTTGTTAAAAAGGTCGAATAATAGGGATTACATATGGCTAACTTTTTCATTCACATCTGAGACGAAATAACAATAGTGCCATGGGAGAAGGCTAGCATCCAATTGCAAGGCGTTATTGTCGACAGAGGCGAAGTCTCGAAATTCAAAAGTTAACGGTATAGTGGAATATTATAATAAATTTATAAATTGAATTCTACAATTGAAGTGTGGCCTTTTATTTAAAAGTCAATTTTTCCAATTTTCAAAAGATAGCAATTCAAGCCAATACATATTTTTTTAGATATCTCAAGTAGTTTGCATTTTATTTAAGAAAGAAGTTGTCAAGTCCTTAATGAAAGACTCTTTATAAACGTTGGGAATTAATTCATACTGAGCTATATCCCAACTCAATTATCTTCCAACTTTATGAACTTAACAAACAAAACTGTCACTATTTAATGTATACTTCAAATTGGATAATCAAACATTGTACATTTTAAAAATCTACATATGCTTCATACCCTCCAGTCAGCTTTTTATACTTCCACTATAAGAAAACACTTACTTGCCCTTTAACAGAGAGTTAGCAAATCAAAATCAAGGTTCTCTCTCGAAGGTGGAAATAAATCCATTCGAAAACAGCAAACACCTTGCAGATAAACAATCAGAGAAGTATCGTGTGTTTTTATATCATATCGAACACAATAGCCTTTTTAGCATATCAAAGCGTCTTCACTCTTTTCATGCACTAACGCCTACCAATCTAATCCTGACTAATGCTCTATATACTTTTATTTTGAATAAATCTATGCCTGGTTTTGGTAGAATCGTATATCAGATGGTATATCAGATGGTTCTTCAGGTTCATCGTTCCTCCTTGTGGTAAAATGGGATTCATTTTATCATGAGCAACATGATTTAAAGGGTTCGATCGAAATAAATACTTTTGAGAATTCTTTGCGCTGCGCACATTTGACTATATATACAGCGGTTTAGGGATTATTTCCTTTCATTGAACTCGAACGGAAGGAGACTCGAATTCCACTGTAAGTACATTTTTCACATTTATTGCTGTTACCATAGCAGTCCTATAAAATGTTTGCACACCTCTTATATAATATGGATTTATTTGCTCACTTTTAAGTTAGAAAATAAACTGCTTCTAGCTATGAAAGACCTCCTCGTCAATGCTTCGTAACTATCATAATTTTAACATTCGCGTATATGTAAGGTATGTACTTTAGTACCAATATACAAGAGTGTTGAGCGACAATATAAAACTTTTCTTCTCGTTAGGCAAACATGCGTCAGTCTTCTAAACAGAGACTTATGCTATCTTATTGGCCATGGCCTATGTTGGGAGGAACTTAACTACCTCCGAAATAGTTTGTGAATGCCAGATCGCTCTGAATTCGGTCGGAAGGCTAAATTAGACTTGTCTGGGTACCGGGTAATAACGGGATCACGGGACGGGCTAGACAGGGCTCAGAGGATGACTTCCCAGGACCTGAACCGGCGATATGTCTGGCTGCGTCCTCGGTCAGGACTTGCATTGACGGTTGGGTTTTATATCAATACAACCACAGATGGCATGACTCTCCAGGGGTGCAGACAGACTAAACGAATTCTCCCCGATGTCTCTAAAAAATCGGCAGAATTCTTGTTGTCTCTCAACAGAAAAGACTGCAGACAGACTACTGGCGTTCTTACGGGCCATTGCGCTTTTGCCAAGCATCTTAATGTGCTAGGCCTAAGCGATACCACCAACTGCGAAGCGTGCGGAGAAAGCGATGACACTCTGTAATTGTCCTGTGCTGATGGGGTTAGTGCTGTAAAACTAAGCTCCAAGCTCCTTATCATTCCTAAGAAAGACAAGTTACTTTATACAGTAAAAGTGGTGTGTCTTCCTGGTAGTACAATGGACCAGTATTGTGTCTGGTGCTCCAGAGTAGAAAGCCTAGTACCCCGACAAAAAAAAAAAGGAAAAAAAATATATGACGGCTATAGGAAAATCCAAAAAAATGTGTTCCGCATTTCAAACCGTCGCATCATCGGTTCATCTGTCCGGTTATGACTCCTGACACAAAGCGTGGATGATCAAATTTCGTAAATTGGGGTTTTAGGCTTTTAGGCTTTTTATTGTATCAATATTCTATTTTATTCTAATACAAAAACGCGCTATAAAACTCATTGGCGATCGAGATATCACGCTTTGAGCCATCGTCGTAATGTCTATCATTGTTTTATTGATATTAGCACCAAAAGACTTCTAATGAAGCTACTTGCCATCTGCATTCCTCTCCTAGACCATTTTAACCGCAATACCCGCCATACCAGGAATGCGCATCAGTTCACTTTAAAGCCTACTTTTGGACGTACAGTGAAATACAAAGAATCATTCCTTAGCCGTACAACACGGATGTATACTGCTCTATCACGCTGTGCTTTTCCTACACATTTATTATTTACAAACATTCACAACCAACGTGCATCGTTTTCTCGTCCTTCCTTCTTCCTCTTTCCCTTAATGCCCGTGCTATGTAATTATGTACATTATAAGAGTGCTTAAAAGCCCTTTTACATATTACATAACTATTATTTACAAGACAGATTTTCTCAAAAATAGTTCTAACAATTTTGATCGTTTTTACGGTGTAAAATAATTGCAGTGAGCGTCAGAAAATGAAGCATACTCAGTCGAATAAAGGGTAGTTTATAAAAATGTTCTTATCTCAAAAATTGGTCAAGTTATTTCTATTTATGCCCAGCTAATTCTACGATTTTGAAAACATTCCCATACCCTGGTTATTTTGAATACTTCTTTCTAATTATTTTATTCATATAACAGTGCTTAGCATTTTTGCGAAGATTTGGAGTGGAAGAAGATGGCTTCCCTAGTTTTTTTTCCAAAAGACTCGATTAACGGTTCATTAGAAAGCCGGCAATATCACAAAAAACTGGTTAAGTGATTTCAAAGAAAGTTGACATAAAAGCTGACACTAACATTTGAAACAAACCTGCAGGCTCAGATATTTGGAATATGTTTTAACAATTTGTTGCTATAACAGTTTCTAAGCATTTTAAGAACATCACTTTACTTAAAAACGACCGTTATGATTTTGATCATTTTTGGAGTTATTAATACTTGAAGTAAAGCACCAATTTAAAAAAATCTAAAAACAAGCATAAAAGTAGTTCAAGAGTGATACCCCCTAATACGGTTAGCGAATCGTACGTTCGACTCGAATTAAATTAACATCTAAAATTAGGCAATACGTTTAACGATCACAACTAAAAAAGGTTGCATCAACAAAAAAAAATGTGCTCAGTTGTTTCAATTTTGTTGATTGTATGAGATACATCTCAGTTGATTTGTAATTGTTAAAAGTGTTGCCTACTTTTAAATGTTAATTCAATTCGAGTCGAACGTTCGACACGCTAACCGTAATAAGGAGGATAAGCTTTTGCAAATCCCAATTTTTAAGATTAAAATTGGTGGATTAAAGCAATAATTGGTTTTTTAGGGACACATTTAACATCTTGAAGCTCTGGCACAATAGTGCATGCAAATCTGTGGGTTAACATGCATGGAGATCACCGGTGTCGCAGAAAGCAGTCAAATAATAATCAATAATAGGAAGTAATCACATTTCGAACTTATTAAAAAGATCCAGAATATGATTTTTTGATTATTGAAGTAAAACTTGGTGGAACATTCAATGAAGTTGCTTATGAATATCAAAAAACTCATTCTCTACCATTACTATATGTTGCTCTATCACGAGTTACCTGTATTGAACGACTGTACATAGTGCCAGAAGCAATGATAATAGATTTTATCATTGTCCAAAAAAATGATACATCGATCATATCTTTACAAGATGAATTTCGCCGATTATCAGCAATAGGAAGAACAATTCTTGATTTCATTAATGATAGAGAAAAGTTGTCTATGGTTACTTTCGATTGCCAAAGTCCCAGAAAATACGTGTCGGACTTGGGCGATCCCTTAATGGATTCAAGCAATATTTTGTTAATATCAGAAACCTGGTCAAATTACGATGAAAATGTTGACATCCCGAATTTTGATTGTATTGCGAAATATAAGTTTAAAAATGTTAGATCAGCAGGAGTGGCAATTTATCAGAATTCAAATGATGCCTCGAATATAGTAACTTCGAACATGGACATTTTATTACGATATACGAGTATTCATGAAACCGATATTGGTCAATCATCAATTGGTAATATATGTGTTGCTTACTGTGTTTTGGACGATGGAACACACTTCATAATGGTAGTTGTTTACATTTCGCCCAATAATAAACAGTTAATAATATTATGAAGTTTTTATATAAAAGACTTATGATTTACGGTCGAGTAGGCTCTGAAGAATTAGGAGAAAACTATCATACGTTGCCATTAATTTTAGCAGAAGATTTCAATTTTAATTTCGCGTCCAAAGATGGATAACTCTTGGTACACTGTCTACAAGATAAATTAGAACTACAAATGAATAATAACCGAAATTAGCCTACCACAAGACATGGAACAACAATCGATGCAGTTTTCTCTAGATATCTTTCCAATTTTCATTCGAAAACATATGTATCTTATTTCTAATACCATACGCCTATTGTCTCGGTCTTACAATCAACCACAGTAATTACTGATGTATCAGATAATGAAAACAATGAAAATAATGAATAAAAATAAAAAATCTATTCATAAATATTAATTTATCAATGAAAACCAATAATAAATTTAAGTATTTGTAGAAAATTAATATATGTATATGTATTATACATATATAAACATTTGTATATACATGCCAGTGGCGAGGCGCCCATATAACTCGATTCACGCCGGGTTACCTTTTAAAATTCTACCTTTCAACAATGTTTCAATCCAACAAGCAACATGCATCTTAATGTGTGTATATAAACATAAGATTGGTATGTTTCCTACACCTGCACTTGCAAGCAACAAATTCTACCAACCCACCACCTGCTATTCACCTGCTCTCATATCGTTCTACCGCTCTACGCACACAAATACTCACACCATTGCATGCCTATTCTCCAACATCACATACTCCTCTCCATACCCCATAAGAAACACATACGCAAAGCAATAGCAAAACAAAGCATAGTAACCCGGAAATTTTCGCGTTATGAAATATGTGGCTGGTTAGAACAAATTGGCTTTCTTTCCTAGTTTTCCGCTTATCGTTCACCGCGTTTGACCATTGTATATACACTTTATATACAATGGTTTGACTCCTCTCTGTTTGATACACGCTTCCTCATGCAAAAATATGACCCGCTTTTCAGCGACTTATTTGGCGAGTTTTGTATGTAGCTGAGGTGAGTTCTGTTTGAAAAATTCTGTTGTGAAGCAGACTGCGGTGTGAAACTTAAAGTAATATTGAGTGGAATTATTGTTGTGCAATATATAATTATTTAAAGTGATCGAAAACAGTGAAAAGTGTGAGAGGTGTGAAAAGTTTAAATTGTTTTGTTTTCAGTTAGATTCAGCAAAGGAGAAAATGACATTATTAACAGTAAATTGTTGTTTAGTAGATTTGCTTTTGGAAGAAGAAAATTATTTTTGTAAGTTGAGTTTTCTTAAAAAAAAAGTTATAGAGATAGGACGCTCTACTCCTTCTATGAAAATAGACTATAAGCGCAAGGAAGGTTTTGTTTCGCATTTCAACCCATCCATATATCAAAAATATACTTGGTTGACTGGTAGTTGTAAGCTCAATAAAATGTTTTGTTTTCCTTGCCTCCATTTTTCTAATTCTCCTAGTGTTTGGAGTCGCACGGGCTACGCTGACATAACCAATTTAATTAATTCGGCAAATAAACATGTCAAGACGGAAAAACACATTCGTTCTCGTAGCTGTTTATCTTTGCACGAATTCGGTACTGATCGTATTGAAACCTCGATAGGTAATTCCTTTGTAGCTCACAACAGAAAAGTTGATAGAATCCGTAAACTAATGGAACGTTTTATAGATACGGTAGTTCTTTTAGGCAAACAGGAACAAGCATTTCGGGGTCATAATGAAAAGCCAGATTCTAATAATCGTGGCAATTATGTCGAAACACTTTTATACTTATCTAAGTATGACCAGTTAATGGACTCTCATTTGGAACAGTGTTCAAGTGCACGTAATCCGCTTTTTTTGGGGTTTATCAAATGACATCCAAAACGATTTAATACAAAGTATAGGCGCAGTGATTAAATGCGAAATTAAAGTAGAAATAAGTGAAACGCGATTTGTGTCCATCATGATTGATGAAACACCAGACATGAGCCATAGGGAGCAACTTAGTGCCGTTTTGCGTTACTTATCGGAGGAAGGAGTAGAGGAAAGGTTTCTTGGGTTTTTTGACGTGAGTGAGAGTCGAAATGCCGATGAGCTCTCAAAACACATTTTCAATATACTTGATGTATACGGTTGCAAGGAGAAATTAGTTGGGCAATCTTACGATGGGGCCGCGGTTATGTCAGGGGAAGTAGGTGGTGTTAAAAAAAAAGTCCTGGATGCTTGTCCAATGGCTTATTTTATTCCTTTTAAATTTGGTGTTATCTCAATCACTGGAAAATATACCTGAATTGAAAGTTTTTTTTTGGCAATATAAACACAATAGTACGCTTCTTTAATAAATCAACTAAACGTTCAAATATTTTAAAACAAATAGCAAACAGACGCATGCCAGGAGTATCAGAAACTCGCTGGCATTACCATTCCCGAATAGATAACGTTATTTTTAACTGTAGATTAGATATTATTGAAACTTTTAAGCAAATATTAGACTATCCAAAAGAATGGGACACTGACGCACTTTCAATGGCCGAAAGTTTATGCTTAAGTTAGAAGGGAAAGATTTTTGCTTTTTACTGCACGCGGTTTCCGAAATATTTGCTAAAACCGATGTATTGTTTAATTTAATACAAAATAAACAAACAGATGTTGAAGTTGCTAAGCGAGTGTTTTGAGTCTTGGCTTTCTACTGGGTTTCTAAACAAATTTGATTTAATTTTTGAAAGTATAAATGATTGTGCTGAACCTCCACGGAAACGCCGATTACTTGATTTTGATTTAAAGACTCACTATAAGCGCCTTTTTGTAGAAATATAGGACAATATTATATCTCAAATTAAGACACGATATAAATCTTTCACGGATTTAATTTTTTTGGATTTACTCAATAAATCAAAATACAGTCGTTTTGCTCAGTCAAGTCCAGATGAAAAAATATCTTCGGTGATTAACTTTTTCCCTGGAATTTTCGATTTTGCAGGTTTAAAAAATGAGCTGAAAGTTCTCTATACTACGTCTGCAACCACTTGACATTTTATCCCTCTATAAACATTTAAGAAGTGAAATATTGTGTGAAACATTTCCCCAAATATTAAAATTAAGTGGACTATTTTTAACACTACCAATGACTGTTGCTTCCGTGGGGAGATCTTTTTCCACTCTGAAAAGAGTTCATACATATTTGAGAAATTCTCAAGGAGAAGACAGGCTTTCTGATTTAGCACTTTTATCCATAGAAAAGCGACTCCTTTTAAAAATAAAAAGTAGGCCTAACTTTTATGAAAGAGTTCTTACAGAATACGTGAAAAAAGGTAGAAGAATAGACTTGCAGCCTTATTCATAACACTTAATTAAAGCTGAATCAGACCTAATCTTAGTTTAATTTAAGAAAACTTTATTCAAAAACTTTTCTTAAAGATAATTCACACTTAATCAAATGTCAAAAAATTAAATGCCTAATTTCGCATTTAGCAGTGAATTAACTTTCATTTTCCCGTTGTGTCAGAAAGAATATAAAACCAGATAAATATGGCAGATACGTTTTCGAATTTTTTAGATAATTTTAATATATTGAACAATAATATTGGTAACAGAAGGCGTTTAAAAAACTATAAACCACGTTTTAACCCTTTTGATCTCAATGAAAGTGAATTCAGAAATAAATATAGATTCTGTAAAGAAAACATGAAAAAACTAATTGAAATCGTTCGAGGTGATCTGGAGGGTGACCCGAGAGGTGGGCATATCGATGTTGAACTTCAGGTAATGGCAGCTATTCGATATTGGGGTCGGAATGAAGTAAGCCAAGCATACATTTTTCCGCTTAAAATGTAATCCTCTATTCATTTCGTAGATTCAAGACGACAGCGCAGATATTCATGAATTTAGCCAACCTACTCTCAGTCGAATATGTTCGAAGGTTTCGAGAGCATTTGCCTCGAAAAGACCAATTTATATAAATATGCCATCACTGGCTTCAGAACAAATTGATGTGATCTCAAAATTCAGAAGTATCAAAGGATTTCCTGATGTAATAGGTGCGATTGACTGTACTCACATCAAAATTCAAAAAGTAAAAGGAGATGCAAGTCAATACTACATAAATAGGAAAGGATATTACTCTATAAATACACAAGTTCGTTGCTGTTAATACGTGAATCTAATCATCTTAAAGTAATTTATTCTTTAGGTAGTCTGCGATTCGTGTCTAAAAATTAGAGATATTGTTTGTCATTGGCGCGGATTCTCGTATATTTCGGGAAAGCCGCATTAAAAATCGTTTTGAACGCGGAGACTTTAAAGGACGTCTACTTGGTGACGGCGGATATGATTGCTCATCGTATCTGTTTACTCCCATACTGAACCCTCGAACAGAACAAGAACGTAGATACAACGCTTCTCATATCGGCACGAGAAACGTTGTTGAACGATGTTTTGGAGTCTGGAAGCAAAGGTTTCGCATACTGCTCAATGGTATGAGAGGGCCTATAGATTCCGTTAAAACTACTGTTATAGCGCTAGCAGTTCTTCATAACTTAGCACTCCATTTAAACGAACCACAAGGCAATAATACCATTCACAGTTCATTTTACCACTTAATAACTACCTTTTTTACTACCTTTATAGGACCTTATAATCGAGAGGAAGCTGAAGCAGATTGGCCAATATTGTCAAACCCAAGCCGACGAGAAATCAATCGTAGATTATTTGTTCATTTACATTTTTAATGATTGTTTTTAATAAAGCTTATTAAAATAATACAAATAACAATTGTTCATTTATGAGAAAATTTCTTCATCGCCGAGTCATGCTCTTCTTGAATACATTTTAACCGCAGTTCCCTGATCATAAAAATCGATTAAATTTTGTCCGCATGTTCTTCTATTATACTTCCCTTCGTTAGAAGAAAAAGTTTAAATTTGTGACAATAATTCGTTCTTTGTTTTCTTGTTACACAAAAGACTGAGAGTGCTGCCAGATTTTCAGCTTAGTTTCGCTTAATTGATTGGTTAGCTACTATATGGCAAAATAAATTTTATGAATAAACTTTTTTGAGATCTAAGTTAAAGTCAAATTAACTCATTTGACGTGACTTAGTGGAGACACTGTTAATCAGTTGATTAAGGAAATCTAATGAATAGGGCAGTTAGAGTACAAATAAAAAAAAATATTTAACAAAACTTTTCACATTTTTTTCCAAATTCTACTGTTTTTGATTTTAAAAAATATTAATCATTAATATTTTCTCTTTTTAACTTTGTACAAAAACTATTTATAATATTTTTATATATTAAAATATTTTTATATATTATAGATATAAAATCTATACATTTTTGTAAATATTATGCGTGAAGCTGTTTAATTTAAATTTTTATTTATGTATTTATTTATTTAACAAACCGTGATTTATGAAGTTCCTTTTTTTATTACTTACTATCAATTTACTTTAAGGTACAGCATTTGCATCTGCCAAAAAGGTTTCTTTCGAAGCCACTTTTATTATACTTTAGGTTCATTGTAAATTTAAGCTTAAATGACTTGAAGTATAAAAAATTGGCTTGAATTGCTTTACTTCTATGCGATTTGCAGTACACAATATAATTTCAGAAAGCGTTTGCAGGTGCATATTTTTTCCGACTTACCATTTAACATTTTCCACGCCACGCCACTGCTGTATTCTGCCGTTTAAACCGTTTAAATTTGAAAACACTTTATTAGGGGGATCAAATGGTGAAATATTTCGAAAGCGAAAAGGGTATTTTTCCTTAAACGTGCAGACCATGTGTAATCCAAAGCTCAAAATAATGGACATAGTTGCAAGGTGGCCTGAATCAATTCATGATTTCAGAATTTCCAACAATTCAAGAATCTGTTCTAGGTTTAAAAATGGAGAATTTGGAAATCATGTTATAGTGGCGGACAGTGGCTACCAATGCAGACGCTATATGAACTAACCAAAAGAACTAACAATAGATGACGGAAGAGTAAAAAAATAAAGGAAAACTTTAAGTGGCTATAAATCCGGGATTTACGTAGGTTCTGTTTGCTACAGCAAATTATTTGGCAATGTTGACTTGGGGGGAAAGTAGGTTATGAGCCAAGATGCAAATGAATTTCCATTTCTATATTCGACAGTTGACTTATGAATATTCGGATTTTATTGTCAAAGCGAGAATAAAAAATACATAACGTCACTTTACGTAATAAGAAAGTAAAATGCTGCCAGCTTCGATTCATAAAACCAAGTTAAACGAAGTTCAACTGAACTGAAGTTCAGATTTCAATGTGAAACCGGATGAGTTGAACCAAAAATTTGAACTCAGTTTAAGGTTCAGTTGAACTCAAAGTTTTTTACTGGCCCTACCAAAAATGGAATCTCATTACTGTAGATCGAGTTCATCTAAACAATACTTCGAATCTGTGTGGCAGATAAAAGCGCAGTTATATGAGGAATATTCCAAAGTTTGGTGCACAAAAAATTGTAAAGACCCTCTCTCCATTACAGTTTTTAATGAAGTATTCTATGAAATGAATTTGAGGCTTTTCCGCCCCAAAAAAGACTAATGTGAGTTTTGTGTAGGATATAGAATGGGAAATATTGCAGAATCTATCTATTTGGAACATACAAGGCTCAAACATGAAGCTCGAGATGAAAAAATGAAGATAAATCTGACCCCAACAAAAAGTGTTCACTGTAGATTTAGTCGGCCTTACTTTCCCCCAAATCAAATGTATCTTCTATGTACTACCGCCAAAAATTTATAGTTCACAACTTCACCATTTATGACCTGGTGACACATGAAGGTTTTTGTTTTTTATGGCACGAAGCTGAAGGTGGAGTAAGCGCTGATGAGTTTTCATCTATTATGTGCAATTTCCTTGTTGAGAGAATTATACCAACCAACGTTGGTAAAGACATTATTTTCTATAGTGACAGATGTGATTCTCAAAACAGAAACAGCATCTTAGCAAGTGCACTGCTTAACCTCACTGTGTTACACAAAATTAAAATTTTTCAAAAACTGATGAAAGGACACACCCAGATGGAAGTTGATTCCATGCACTCGACAATAGAAAAAAATTCCGGAACCGAAACATTAACGTTCCAGCAGATTACGTTGACGTCTGCGAAAAGGCTCGTTCAACCCTTTCCCTACATCGTGAATTATTTGAATTTTGAATATTTTAAAAAGTAGGTACTCTTCACTTAAATTTGTACCATCAATAAGACCAGGAAAGAAAAGTGGTGATCCCACTGTAAATCAAATCCACGCTTTAAAATGCAACGAAGAAGGGTTTATTGAATACAAATTAAATTTTTCTGATCCTTGGACAATATTGCCGCAACGAATTAAACCTTTCAATCGGATTCAACTGGACAACATTCCAAAATTATTTGAAACTCGTCCTTTAATATCCGAAGATACATTTAAACATCTTCAAGAGCTTAAGAAATCTCTCAAGCAAGATTAGCATTCTTTTTATGACACCACATTGAAGGTTTATAGTTTTATATATTCTTACTTGACATGAAAAAATATCTTTTACCTTCTTTCAAACAGTTATTACTAACTACTTTTTTCATTTACTGCTGCTTTAATTTTTTTCCTTAAATTATTCCTCTTTTAATAATGTATTTAACTACAAATTCTTACTTCATTTACCTAATTTATCTTTGTGTTAACTTTTTTTCATATTTTCTGCACTTATATGACATAATTCTATGTAAATAAATAATAGTTTTAAAATAATTTAATATCACTTCCTAAAATAAAAAAACAATAAAAAATAATAATTAAAGTAACGAACTTTTATTTGAAAGAAAACCTCCTAGATCCTTCATAGCTTTTGGTATTTGAAGAAGAAAATGCTACTCGTAAAGCATGTAAACGGCTGTTCTCAATATTTCGCATTGTAATTTTTCGAAAAATTGCATATATTTCCTTTCAATTAAAATCTATCTGTATAAATTACATTGTTGAAGTGGGTTGTATTATTCGTTTTGTGGTGGTAGACATTCTTTTCACAGTACACAAAAAAAACAAAGCGTTCGCAATAAAAATCAACAACACAAAATAATAACGATGGCCTCCAGTCATATATGCTCAAATTGGAACGCAATTTTTATTTAATTTATTCAATACACATATTTTAATTTGCTTCCTCTCCATAGTCGAAATGGCTGTTCTTTACCCGCAATCACTCATTTCCGTTTTGACAAATTCGAATTTATTCTCGGTAGCTTGTTGTTCGAGACCAACAGGCCATTATATTTGTTTGAATTTTGTTATTAGTACGCATCTTACGAAAACATGGAAACGTTAAAAACAGACATGTTTCCATGCTTAGATAGTAATTCAATAATTCGACTTGCGGCTTGCGGTGTAGTCGAACGGCATGGAAACTATTTGAAAGTATTAGCTTAAGAGGCCTCTACCCAAAATGTTCTACACAAATTGGAACGTGAAGCGCCATCTCTCTTTGACTTGCAACCTAGCATCCACTTGCAATCCAATCGCAATCCATTTGCAAAAGAACTTTAGTGGGCGTACCTTTAGTGATGTATGGCATGACTAACGGGTTTCGTAGATTGTAGGTACCGTATGTTGATCGTGTGTGTAGGGTTGTTTTTCGTAAGATGTGTGGGTATATCAATACAATTTTGTTCTTGCTATTTTTTCGTCGTAGAAACAAGAATCAAATGAATGTTGGAGTGAGAAGAAAAAAATTAGGTAGGTATCCGTCAGCTAAGCGATGTTTGATGGTATTGTTTTGAGTTGTGAACAGCGCTGCCACTTTGCTACGATCGTAACAAAACTGCTACGCGATTTCCAATTTGCTACGCACTCCCACTAAAAACGTCTATTTTGCTACTTTTTTTAAAGCACGAAATGTCAACATAAATCTTGGAATTTTTCTTGAAAAAAAAAACAAACGAAAGTACGAGTATATTCAATCTTTGCTCAATTTCCCACACCAACTTATATTCTTTTCTACCATACCCAACAATTACCCATTTCTTCGGATGTGTTAATGTTTGAATTTGACTGGAATCTGGAATCGGTGTGGAATTTTTTCAGATTTGAGCTTGACAAAGAAGAAGAAGACGAACTCATTTAAAATAGAGACAGTAGATAAAATAATGGCTGCAAAATGTTTGGTTTCAAAAAGAAACGAAATATGGGTGTCGAATCTTTGATTTTTTCTAAAAGGTACTTAAAAACTTTATTTTTGAACTCTAAAAAAAAACTGTATTAATCTAAAAGATTTGCCGGAATATGTGATATTAATTCTGCTATTGGTACAAAGATCTTATATTTATAGTTTTATGATAAATGAACAATTTTTTGTTTTCCAAAAATCGTGATCGACATCTATTACTTCTATATAAATGTTAAAAGCACTACCACCCCAAATTGCCAATATGCATTTTTCTCGCTTACATATATGCAATTGGACTTGAATTGAATGGTAGTAATAGTTGTGTCTTTTATTAAGACTTTTTATGATACCATCATCAGAAACCGTTATGTATTTGATTTTTTGGTTTTTGATAGCATCCGTAGGATCGCATCCAGCTATGCTTGATGGACATTTTATTTCTACCAAGGAATCGTCGTCGATAAGTCCATCTGAAGAAGCATCAAGAAAGTAATACTCCTCATCGATAAAAATTCCTGAGTTCGATATACTTCTGCCCAATTGCTGTTCCAGTTGCAGCCTTGCAGTGTCTTCGTTAATTTTTCCATACATGACGGAAGGTGTCAATAAGGTCGTGGGTTGTGCAAGTCTTTTAACATAACCTTCCAATTTTTTTGCTTTGCATATTTGTCCGAAATATTAGGCTGTCAACATTTTCTTTCTGATATTCAATCATTTTTCATTACTGGACTGTCCCACTGTTTGTTTTTCTAAAAGCTGGCGATTGTTTTGATTTTGCT
Organism: Portevinia maculata; assembly: GCA_949715645.1. Taxonomy (NCBI): domain Eukaryota; kingdom Metazoa; phylum Arthropoda; class Insecta; order Diptera; family Syrphidae; genus Portevinia; species Portevinia maculata. Next base: position 89,927,838 of record OX454526.1, read on the forward strand.
TTAGTTGTTCTATTAGACAGTTTTCTCTGCAATGAATTTGTCTTCATCCATGTCTGGTTGATGGCAACTGGTACCATGCCCAACATCTTTGACAATACCTGTCCGGTTTATGCGATACAGTTTGCTCTTACGATAAACCTTTCTCGCATTTCGTCTGTAGGTTTGTAACACGCTTTTCCGGAGTCGAAGAATTTCCATTTGTTTTGCCAGGGAATTTGAGCTATGTCCATATAGATGTTTAAACAGTTCAGAGATCTGCCCTTTAGAGTTAAACTTTACAGCCGCTGCAGTAAACCTGGCTGAATATCCTTGCCCAAGTGAAAAGTTGATTCTTTTTCCTCCTACTAGTTTGGCTACAATAGACTTGTAGTGCTCGGCAAGATTGTTAGTGAATCCATGATATAGACTCTTGGCGTTCATAATAAGTCTTCTTGTAAGAATCATCACTGTATCATAAAGACCATCTGATTTCATCATGGGAATTAAATTCACGTCATTCTCTTTACATTTTACTTTTATGTAGGGTGGGCATTCGTTGTGATCTCCAAAAACATGATGAATAACATTGCTGATATCTGCTTTAATTAAAGGTATTACTTCTTCCTCGGATTGGCTTTGCTGTCGTTAATGGCACTCAAAATATCCTTCCGTATTCTTTCAAGTCTTATACAAGGTGGCGCAAAAATAACCTTCCGATGTTTTTTGGCTGTAATTAAAAAAAAAAATTAAAAACTTTGATTCTTCTTGTGGATTATTTTTATTTGGTCTTTTAATTTTTTTTACATCAAGTCGAGAATATGATGCAATGTAAATGGCCGCCGCCACAGTTGATTGTCATTTGAGCCCTTTTTATGGCATTTTCCATCACTTTGGCCAAAACTTCCGGCGATAGGTCCTCACATTCTTGACGGATATTGTCTTTAAGAGCTGCAAGAGTCTGAGGCTTGTTGACATAAGCCCGCGACTTCAAAAAGCCCCACAAAAAGAAGTCTGGAGCGGTCAAATCAGGCGATCTTGCTGGCCAGTGCAAATCGCCAAAACGGCAGATTAGGCGCCCGGGAAATGCATCCTTCAGCATATCGGTTGTGGCACGTGCAGTGTGTGCCGTTGCACCGTCCTGTTGGAACCACATGTTTTCCAATCCCAATTCATCAAGTTGCGGCAAAAAGAACTCGTTGATCATTGCTCTGTAGCGCTCACCATTCACAGTAACCCTTTGGCCCGCGATGACTCCTCCAGCGAAAACAGCACACCATATAGTGACTTTGAGCGGGTGTAATGGCTCTTCGTGGGTTACACGCGGATTTTCAGTGCCCCAGAAGCGTCAATTTTGCTTATTTACGTACCCGCTAAGATGGAAAAGGGCCTCATCACTCATGATTATTTCTGATGAAAAATCATCTTCCTCTTGGTGGTGATTAAGGATGGCTTGAGCGTATGTTAGACGCGATTGGCGGTATTCGTATTTGTATTTCGCATGTGTTTACTACACAAATATCAAAACAGAACTGACATTAGGGGCCAATCGCAAAATTTATAGCATTTTCTGATATGAGGATTACTTTTGCGCCACCTTGTATTTAAGGCTCCTTTTAATCCTGTTTTACAACCTCTTGATATGTTCTCTAATTTATTTCTAAAATTTCGCATTAAATGGTAGCAGCATTCAATTTTGGAGATTATTCTTCCGCCGTAGGGATCGGTTTGAATAATTTTTTGAAATGAACTGCTGTCTCCATCTGAAAGCATTATCATATATCGTAGGCCGTTTTCAGCTACACTGGATTTAAATGCTTGTAGCAGTATTTCCGACTCCATCAGCGTTGAAGGCCCTTTGTGGTTAATATTGCACGCGTGGTCCTGTTGTTGTTCCGTATCACTTCCAGCGCATGTAACGCAGTACTTATTTCTTATTCCTAAAGAAATTACTTTACCGGTATGCAACCCCACCCCAACAGCAGCACCTGACAGAGCAGACAAATTGTTCCTGTAAGATCGTTTGCTCCAGCAAGCATCTGTCACCACAGTTATAAACGGAATTCCATCTACCGGATCAATATCACCACGCTGTCTGGCGGCCTCAGCCTCTTCGTTAGTAGCCTCCAACATATTTTTTGCTGCCACGGCTTTCCAGATATCCCCAGTTTGTTTTTCAATCTCACTATATATTTTAAATGATGGGCATGGAATATCTAATATAGATACGATTTCCTCTAACTGTGAGTATCCGCAACCTACACTGGTAATGGCCAAAACAGCAGCAGTGTTAACATCCATTGCATCTGGATTTTTCTTATTTAGGAACACTCGACTCTCATAATTGCACATTTCACATCTTAAAAAGATCGAACTTGCAAAACCCACTCGGACTTCTTTAACAATTTTTATATTGTTTAAACTGCAACCGAGTGCTGGGCAATGTTGGTCTATTGCTTTCAACTCATTAAAACAGTATTGAAGGTCAATTATCCTTCTTCCTTCTATGAGGGCAACGGAATCGACCGCAGATGTCTCTCTTTCCATTATCAGACTTTCTATGCTTTCCGATTCTCATATTAGGCCTTTCAACTCAAAATGTTCATTAGTGTTAAGACCACCTTCACCTTCTGAAACTTGATGCTCGCTTCCATTGACAATCTGAGTATTTTCAGGATTTTGTCTTGACTTCGTTAAACTAAATAAATAATAAAAAAAAACATACAAACGAATCATAAATCAAATTCCTTTGGGAACTTTTCATGAGAGAACGAATCATATTTTATTGTTCTGCGAACCTTGTAATAAAGCCAAAGGCAACGGCAACAGTGCAAAAAAATAATAATTGCCCACAAACAGCAATAGCGCAGTGCTACATTATTTAGCCTAAACCACCATTCACCAATATTCCATTTGTTTTTGTAGTATTGTTTATTAGTTTAAATAATTTTCAGTAAACAAATTTTAAACTGAAAGTATAAGCTAGATCCACAACTTGAAAAGTGCCTTTATCAACCCCTCACTCATTTTTACTACGTCAGCGAAACAAAAATGCAAAATCACTTCGAATCGCCACAGAAATAGATTTGCTTACATATACCCACATCCACACATGTTTATACCCTATTCTAGGGGTATATTAATTTTGACGCATAGTTTGTAACATACCTTAATATTGCCCGTAGACCCCTAAAAGTTACTATATTTATGATCAGCATCGATAGTAATGTCGATCTAGCCATGTCCGTCCGTCGGCAAAAATTAGGCCTTTAAACTGGACCTAGAGAGCTGAAATTTTAACCATATACTCTCTAGGGTCCCGAAATAATCAAGTTTACGAATTTTTGAAATCCGCCCACAGACACGCCCACAAACTCAAAAAAACAAAATTTTGGAAAAAATCGAATTTTGAGCTAGGAAGCTGAAATTTTTTATATATGATCTATGACTCCTAAAACTGCTCGGGATATAAAATTTTCAAAATCCGCCCACTGCCACGCCCACAAAAAAATAAAACAATTTTATTGAAAAACCAAAATTTGAGCTAGGCAGCTGAAATTTTTAATATATACTCTCTAGGGGCCCTTTAAGCTCATGTATAAATATTTTCAAAATCCGCCCACTGACACGCCCACAAATAAATAAAACAATTTTTTTGAAAATCCAAAGTTTGAGCTAGGGAGCTGAAATTTATAATATATACTCTCTAGGGGCCCTTTAAGCTCATGTATATATATTTTCAAAATCCGCCCACTGACACGCCCACAAATAAATAAAACATTTTTTTTGAAAATCCAAAGTTTGAGCTAGGTAGCTGAAATTTATAATATATACTCTCTAGGGGCCCTTTAAGCTCATGTATAAATATTTTCAAAATCCGCCCACTGACACGCCCACAAATAAATAAATCAATTTTTTTGAAAATCCAAAGTTTGAGCTAGGGAGCTGAAATTTATAATATATACTCTCTAGGGGCCCTTTATGCTCATGTGTTAGTTTTTTTTTAAATCCGCCTACTGACACGCCCACAATTAAATAAAACAATTTTATTGAAGCACCCAAGTTTGAGCTAGGGAGCGTTTTTTTTGATAAAATCCTTTAAATGTTATATAACAAAATATGTAGAGCGTTCTTAACAATTTAACCATACTTAGACTTTTGTCACGCCCACTTATGAGGGATAGGAATAAGAATAGGGTATCCAACAGTTCGCCCAAGCGGACTGTAGCCCGTCCCTATGTTTTTTTTTTTTTTTGAATCGCACTTCAGATTTCACACCAAACCGGTTTCATTTAGAACACACCTCCGAGAGCAGTAAAACACAAGATAATCACTTTATGGTTGATTGCGTGCTGTTCTGATTGGCTGTTCGGATCAGGCCACACAACTACCGTCACATTCACGGGAAATCCGGAATTATTTCTTGCTAAAGTTGATAAACTAAGCAACGTACAAAATAATTTTTTGAAAAAATATGTAATTTAAACTCGGTATTTTGTGACAAAATATACGTAAATAAATATATATTTTTATTGGATCTGTTAGCTGATATGATACTTTGTTGTTCTGAGTAAAAACTGAAACATACGTGCATCAATATTCACATGAAAAACGTAGTTCAATACTTCAAAATATTGTTTGTTTTTAAACACCTGTATTTTCCAAACCAGTGTAAAATTTCAAGATCTGTCTCGACGATATTGCTGTTTTGGATATTACCTTTTAGCTGAGCTAGTGATCTCAGATGTATATAGTACTCTGTCTTATCATGGTTTGGAAAATAGTAAATCGATTTTATGCAAATTTTCCCAAACACCTTTGGGAATTCTGAGATAACTGAGATCTTTTTTTTAAAAAACTATTCCGATCATTTTCAAGAGGAAACTATGTTCTTTCAAGTGCATTAAGTTTCAATTCAGTAGCTCCAGTAATAATTTATCAGTTTGAGAAACAGAATGCCATTTTTTCCACTTTTGCTCGATTTCCGGGTAGAGGCCTCTTAAGAATAAAAAGTTGATTGGGGCGGATTGTGTCCCAAACGTCATATTGAGACACCTGCCGTTGGAGGATGTTTAGCAACGCACTGAATAATGCACATTATCGGTGGTAGTGGTACACCCTTCCCCGAAAAAGGGTATAGATAGGACGAACACTGCCAATGTCCGTTCGATTAGTTTACTTCCAAGGTCTTTGAGAAGGTTGTTAATATATCCCTGTTGAAAAGGGTCGAGGACAATAACAAAATTCCGGAAAACTAGTTTGGTTTCAGGGCGGAGCATGATAACATTCATGCCGCGTCGAAACTGGTTTCCGACGTTCAGGAGAATAAATGCTAGAACTAATGCACGGCTTTCGATACCGGGTGGTTAGAGGGGCTTTTTTACAAGTTGACCAGGCGGGGGATGCTCAAACCCTTGCTTTATGCAATTTACAATATGCTTATGGGAAAAAGTTTGTTGTTAAATGTGGCAACGTAACTTCGAGCAGAGTCTTTGAAATTAAAAACCGTTTACAGCAGGGAGCGCTGAATTTTCCGAACCTTTTTAACATTTACACTAGTGATCATTTACATTAACAATCAGACATGCTATATCGTATGCCGAAGATTTGGTGGCACACAGATCACGTTCTTTAACCGACGTCATCAACATTCTTTCGCAACGTGACTGATCAAATTAAAGGATATTGCGACGACTGGAAAGTTGAAGCTCAACTTTCAGAAGACGGAAACAATCATAGTTAGAACAACATTGGCTGAGGACCCTAGGGATACAAGAAAAAACTTCAAGAAATTGGCTATTGGACAGAATGGGCAACAATTGGCGGTGAGAAGCGTTGTTAGATATCTGGGTATCTGGCTCGACCAGGATCTGTATTTCGATAGGCATAGATGCTTGTCTTGCTAGGACCAAGAAGGTTCATGCTCTCATGAGGAGACTGTTTCACAACAGGCAACTTGACTCCAGAGTAAAGGTCATATGCTACGTCGCTCTTATAAGGCCAATCATCGCTAATGTTTGTCCACTCTGGTTCAATATTGCACCTAGTTATATGGAAAAGATTCGGCTTTTGGAGAGACAATGTCTGAGAGCCTGTCTCCGGTTGTTACAACTACCTGAATCTAACGATATAAAATACTTTCCCAACAAGGGCATATATGATCGGGCTCAGTTGAATAGGATTGATGATTGCTTCGATTAGGTGATTCGACTCCAATTAAATGTGCAAAGAGCAAGCTCTTCGGTCTGGGCTTGAGCCGCAGGAGTCGTTTATGCATATTTATGGAAAAGGGCTGGTACAGGCGAGGTAGTGTATTTCGGTATTGTACCACCGCTACCGTAGCGCGAGAGATAAGCGGCTCATCCGTGACGGGGACGTCGCCAGTGCTTATGAACTCGTTTGTTTTAGAACCGCATTAGCGAAGATCGATAGAAGTGATACGGACAAGCGATTCGCCAAATTGTTGTGGTTTGTTGAGGGAGAAGGGGTCAACATGCTCCGCAGGACGGTGCGTTACTGTAGGTAACATCCTTTTAATTGTTTATTTAGGTTAAGTAAGCTGGGAAGTTTCTTGGAGACGCCGCGCTCGCTATCTAGTGATGGTGCTTCCGTGAGGTGACTGACGCCGTGCCGACTTTAGTCGGCTTTAAACTTCAATTTTAATGTAACTAACTCTTAAATCATTTTTTTGCATTTGTCTGTCAAGGCATCTGTTGCCAGGGTCTTTGTTAGAAAAAAACGACGTGAATTTGAATCGCTTAATAATATATCTACTTATATATTGAATTCTTGCAAGTCGGATTCAGCCATCTAAAGAATCCTACAGGCAAGTAACAGTTTCAGCTTAAATCCTCGAGTTCAACATTCAGACGACCACAGCTTAATAACAATGAAGACCCCATAATTGACCCAACATATATATATTATATATAATGTTTCATAATATTTCTTTTCACCATTTCAGTTGTTTATCATTGCTTACTTGGAATCAATTCTCTATTTTATAACTTAAAGTGTTCTCTCATTCAAATTTTTACATTTTGTTAATTTCTGACACCGCTGTTTACCGTAAATATACACGAGTGAAGATTCATTCGAACATCATAAAGAACACACACACAAAATTTCATTAACATCCGCTGAGCGGTTCATGAGTCTATAAAGGATTAATGAACAACGTAAGAGAATAAGATAGAGGATAGATAGAATACAAAATTTTAATAATGACGCCGAGTTTTTAAAAAATGTCTCGATGATAACATAACGTAAGATCAGTTCCTTATCATTTTTGTCTTCTTCTTCTTCTTCTTCTTCTTCTTCTTCTTCTTCTTCTTCTTCTTCTTCTTCTTCTTCTTCTTCTTCTTCTTCTTCTTCTTCTTCTTCTTCTTCTTCTTCTTCTTCTTCTTCTTCTTCTTCTTCTTTTTCTTCTTCTTCTTCTTCTTCTTCTTCTTCTTCTTCTTCTTCTTCCTTAATGACGGAGAGACTATGATTTGGATAAAAGGGATCATAACCCTCCCACTTAGCCACATTAAAACTGGTCCACCTGTAAGGTTCGCCGGTTCGACTCCAGAAAATAACGGCAGGACTCCCGATTTTGAATCACTTCGTCACTGACTCGAATCAAGGTGTTGCTGCATTTGTGTGATCCAGGAGTTTTTAGACCTGCCCCTCTTTCGCGTTTGTATTGCAAAGTTGATTGGTATTGCCTTTTTGACAGGGTTCGTAGGATCTCTCCTTTGAATATGACAGTACCAACTGAGTCGGTCGCGCTCTATTTTCTTCGAGGTAGCTTCTTTGACGTTAAGGCTTCTTCGGATCTTGAAACTTCTTATTCGACCAATCTTTGTTACTCCTGCTGTCATGTGAAGCATCTTGAGCATCTCAGCTGCCGTTAATCAGGTAAAATTAACTTTTTGAACGCTGTCCAACACTGTGAACCGTATTGGAACACCGGGCGCACAACTGCGGTGTAGAGCCTTCCTCTCAGCTTAGGGGACATTTTTCGGTCAGAAGATAGCTTAGTTTTCCCACCACGTCATCCACCCTACGCTAACGCGATGTATTATCTGTGGAGTATGTATGTTGATACAAGTAATAACCAATAAAAATTAAATTTTAAAGTCAAAGTCCAATGAAACAACCAGATGCTTGGTATCTTAGGTTAGGTTAGGTTTAGGTGGCTGTCGGCAGAAGCCGACACACTTAGACCAATTTAGGTTCATTGTGATACCACGTATAATTATCTACCTCAACTCTGTAGATGGGACTGGCCAACGACACGCGGTTGTTCTCAAACGGTCCCCCATCTACGTACTAACCGCGCCCAACGTCGTTTAATTTCGGTGATCTGACGAGAACCGATTAACTCGCGTGGTATGGTCGTTGGTTCTTGTTGCTTGGTATCTTAGTACCGGGGAAAAACATGTAGAACATTGTTGCACGAAGTCAATTACCTATATCATCCTTTTAGCGTTCCCTTAACGAAATTTATTATCGTGAATACCTACTTACAGAGAGGATAATTATGTTTTTGTTTACCTCAAGGAACGTCTAAATTATAATGCTTTGAAAGCCATAAATCACTTGGTCCTCATGACATTTACCCAGTCGTGCTAACACAGGTTGTTGACCTACTAATTAAGGTTAAGAAATGAATTTCTGTGGAATCAGCTCTGATTGTTTTTATCCCCTAAATTTGGAAAACTACAGTATGCCGAGAAGAGCACATGAATTTAATTTGATGTTTCCCCAAAAGCTGCTTAGCCGAGAACAAATAGGAGGACAAATGGAATGGTTATTTTTAAGGATAAGTATAATAGAGGCATTTGTCCTGTAAACAAATCTTTCAAACGCCCACCAATTTTGAAAGGGATACTAATTCCCTATTTTCGAGAGTTATTTAACAAATTAGTTCAGAACACCCTTCGTTATAAATTTAGGTTTGCGGTTAATAGCTTTGGAAACAATTGTATGCGAATTTCGTAAGGAGAATGATAGCAGTAACTTAGATGGAGTTTCGAGTTAAAATTATCAACAGCTCTGATATTGGTTTGTTTATTAGTCATCGTGTTTTCTCTGCGGTTGTATCTTTTTTCGCGAATCGCATATCGGGAAGTTGTTTTTCTTATCACGCGTCGGTAATTTGGATAATAACCTTTAATGAGAAAGTAAATGAAAAATGATTGTATCGAAGTTTCTTTCTTTCATGTTGCTGTTTAATTCCAAAAAGTAAGTAAGCACCGAAACACGTAAGCTCAAGGCAGGCAATCTTTGGTATGGGCCTTTTTTTATAATGTATTTTTAAGTACCCTTGGCTACACAACGCGGGCGTTAGGGAAATTAGGGTTAGAAGAAAAGGAGAGATGCCGATGCACATTGGTTTTAAATGTTTGTAGGTTATAATGTGAAGGAAAAATAGAGCGCGGAAGAGTATTCCACATTCGGCTGAGGAAAGATTCTTTGAACTTTATTGTACGTCCGAATACAGGCATTGCGGGTATTGCGGTTGAAATGTTGTAGGGGTGGAATGCAACTGGCTATTTAGTTTAAGCACTTATGGTGGAAATAACGATAAAACAACCTTGCTTTGGAGATTGGAGTCCGTCATTTTTCATATTCAGTGACTGTACTAAATATCATACGACTTAAGACGCTTCTCTGTCGAACTTGCAGTGACTCCAGCGGAGCCTTTCACTCTTGTGTTTACTCCCTCATACAGGTCCATGTTCATGTGTACGTAATTTTGTGGAACTCCTCGATGTCTAGAGCGCCAACCACTGCAGATCTCGTGTTTGTCTATCAAAGACCTTTTCGAAATCAACCAACACCTAATGCGAATCCTTTAAGGAATCACGATGTTTTCCATCATGATCCTTATACTTTGGATTGTATCTGTGGTTGATTTACTTACTCTCTTCACGGGTCGGCAGCCCGTAAGTAAGTAAACTTACGGGCTGCCGACCCGTGAAGAGTCTCTGCCTGAGACACTGCAGTCTTCCGCTCATTGTGGCCGAGCCAATGTAGTCGACGTGATTAAGCTTTTTAGACTACATCCACATCTTGTCTATGCAGATTTAATACCTATTTAAACACAGAGTAAGGGAAAAAAACAAAACTTACCAGTTAACTAAGAAAAATTAACTGCCTAAAAATCTATATTAAAACCTAGAAAAAAAACATAGGGACGGGCTACAGTCCGCTTGGGCGAACTGTTGGATACCCTATTCTTATTCCTATCCCTCATAAGTGGGCATGACAAAAGTCTAAGTATGGTTGAATTGTTAAGAACGCTCTACATATTTTGTTATATAACATTTAAAGGATTTTATCAAAAAAAAAAAACGCTCCCTAGCTCAAACTTGGGTGTTTCAATAAAATTGTTTTATTTAATTGTGGGCGTGTCAGTAGGCGGATTTAAAAAAAATTAACACATGAGAATAAAAGGTCCCTAGAGATTATATATTATAAATTTCAGCTCCCTAGCTCAAACTTTGAACTTTCAAAAAAAAAAAATTAATGGTGGGCGTGTCAGTGGGCGGATTTTGAAAATATTTACACATGAGCATAAAGGGCCCATAGAGAGTATATACTATAAATTTCAGCTCCCTAGCTGAAACTTTGGATTTTCAAAAATTAATATACCCTTAGAATAGGGTATAAAAAAATTATTTTATTTATTTGTGGGGGTGTCAGTGGGCGGATTTTGAAAATTTTTTATCCCGAGCAGTTTTAGGAGTCATAGATCATATATAAAAAATTTCAGCTTTCTAGCTCAAAATTCGATTTTTTCCAAAATTTGGTTTTTTTGATTTTGTGGGCGTGTCTGTGGGCGGATTTCAAAAATTCGTAAACTTGATTATTTCGGGACCCTAGAGAGTATATGGTTAAAATTTCAGCTCTCTAGGTCCAGTTTAAAGGCCTAATTTTTGGCTACAGACGGACGGACGGACGGACGGACGGACGGATGGACATGGCTAGATCAACATTACTATCGATGCTGATCATAAATATAGTAACTTTTAGGGGTCTACGGGCAATATTAAGGTATGTTACAAACTATGCGTCAAAATTAATATACCCTTAGAATAGGGTATAATTAGTGTGCTTAGGACCACACGACTGAAGTAAAACTTCTTTCGCTCCATCTAATTTAAATTGTGGGCGTGTCAGTGGGCGAATTTTGAAAATATTTACACATGAGCATCAAGGGCCGCTGGAGATTCTATATCGATTGACTCTCTAAGTCATCGACGCAGAATTTGACTTCCAGTTCCATTGATTTCTTCAATAAATCGCTTTTTTTGTAAATAGTGGGCGTGTCAGTAGGCGGATTTTAATAAATCTTTACACTTGATCATGTTGGGCCCCAATACAGTATAAAGTTCCCAATTATTGATTTCTAGCCTGAATTGTAGCGCCGCAAAATTAACAAGCCGCAAAATATAGTAACTTTTAGGAGCCTACAAGCTATATTAAGTTATATTACAAGCTATGAGTCAATATAGGGTATACGAATATGGATGAAATCAATCTAATCCTCTAAATCATACTTAGCAGCGACTTGTGCGCTTTTTACCTGGCGAGCTTGTGGAAAGTTCCTCTATAACCAGTCAAAGACCTTCTCAATGCCACTAACAATGGAGAACCTGAGCCCACAATTTGCAAATCACGCCATGGATTAAATCGGATCAACTCGCTTTAATTAGCTTAACAATATGTGTATGTATTAATTTTACTGGATAAACAAAGCTTAAGCGATGTGTTGTGGCATCATAAAATTTGGTTTGGACAGATATATTTTTATGGATACAAAGCGTTGTGTGATTTTTTTTTATAGGCGTATCTAAGTAGCTCATTAAGGGCATTGCGGGTCAGTTTGACTGAGTTTGACACAGATCAACCAAGCAACAGGCGTTATTTAGGTTGTGGTGTCGCAAACCTAGTTTGTCTGACGGAATATAGATTCACATATATCTTGATCTACCTCTCGCGATGGTCAGTCACCTTGACGTGTGTACCATCATTGCATTCGATGGTACCGGTGCGGAGGCTTACGGTGCAAAGATTCAACGGGCTATGCTGTCTAAGGGCCACCCATGGCAGACAGGCCGATTGATGAGCGCCAACCAAGAACTGACTAGGACTTAACTTCCATCCACCCCTAATCCAGAGTGTCATGCGACCCGTGCTTATTGGATGGTTTGCAGCCAGGGGTATCCCACTGTATTTCTGCGGAGCCTCTCTGATACCGGGCCACCTCAGAGAGTAACCATGGCCTTACCACGCTAATGCGGGGCTCTGGCGTGGTCGACCGTCTTTCCCGCGCTACTCGTGGGACATGAACCAAAACAGACAAAAAAACAAAAACAAACTCAACAGAGTGCGGGGACAGACCGCAGACGAAGCCATTGGTCGGATGCAGCAGGACATCCATGACGACCGCCAGGCACAAGATAGACCCGGAACGAGTCGAGAGGGAGGCTCTAAACTGGTGCAACCCAGCATCAGTCAAAGAACCATCGTCACCTCACGACAAGCCACGGGGGTGCCAAAAGGCCCGGGAAGAAGCCCGGTAGCACCGACAGGTGCTTGCAGTGGGGATAGGACCCAAATCCTAATCCCCTCCCTGTCCGGGGAGGTAATGGTGGAGGGAACTAGGGCAGCGGGAACGAGCATAGCTCAAGTACCAGCCCCTGTACCCCCCGACAACAACACCGGAAGGAAGAGGAATAAGCCAGCCTTACCTCCACCTGGGAAACCAGGCGCGAAGGATGAACCACTACGAAGGGGACTTAGTGGTGCTGGCACCAAATGGTACCTCCGCTACCTCACTAAAGGCTTCGGGCCTGAGGAAGCCAAAAGGAGGACTGAGGAAAATCGGGCCAAGCCTGGAAGTACAGAAGTGGCGACGGGAAAAAGGGGGAACAACAACATCACCCCCCCCCCCCCCCACAACAAATAAAGCCAAGAAACAGAAGGTGGATGAAGGCACCGAGAGGGCCACGGGAAAGCCTGTAAAAGCGAGCGCCACCGTGGTCGGTCGAAGCTATGCTACGGCGGTGAAAACCGTCCCGGCTAGCGGTAGACACGAGGCAGGTGCGATTGCTGAGCAGGTTGCTGTTCTCCCGGTGAAATATCCGCAGGAGATCCTCAGCAACCCAGACCTCACGGCACTTGAAGACGCCATTGTGTTGGAAATGGCCTTGGGATGGGAGCATAAGCTCAAATTCCAGGGCATACATTTCAAACATGGAATGCTCTTAGTTGGCTGCGAGACTCCGCAGACAGCTGAGTGGCTAAAGGCAGTAGCCCCAAAGCTGGGGAAATGGAAGGGGACACGCCTCATGGCATGCAGTGGGACAGATATAGCACGGTGCTACTCCATAACAATCTTCCTTCCACGCAGTGCAGAGCAAGAAGCTAAAACCTCCTTGGCACTGCTGGAAGCACAGAATGTGGGACTTAACGTCCAGGCGTGGAGGATTCTCAATTGTCGAAAAGAGGGAACCGGGCAGGTACTGGCTCTTGGCATCGACCGAGAATCTTTCGACGCCATAAAAACCCAAAAAGGATCACTGAGCTACCGATTCGGCAGGGTTGCGGTGTGCGGACTCAAGAGGTCGGACGAGATCTCTGGGCAGACAGCCCAGCCAGCATCGAATCTGAACTCGCAGAGCGCGCAGTCAGAGGTAGAGCATACTGCTCCTCCGAAGACTAAAGCACCTTCTTCCGTTGTCCAATCGGCGGAGCAGGCTCCTGAGGAGACCGAGGAGTCTCTTTCCGGAGAGCACGATCTCTGAGGGGGAAATGGACAAGACGGTCATCGATCTCTTCCAGGAAATCACCCAGGAGGAGGAAGATTCGTTGCTGAAGGAGGACGGGGCAATTGCCCCGCGCGAGCAATAGCTCGATGAACCCCGCCAACAGAAAAATTAAACTAGCACAGGTGAACATTCATCATGCTATAGCCGCCTCGGCGACTATATCTAGGATGTTTACCTGCCAAAGCCTAGGGCTAGTACTGATCCAGGAGCCATGGATCCTGAAAGGACAAGTCAAAGGATTGGCGAGCAAGGATGCAAAGGTAATATGGGACACTCGGGCCGAGAAACCGGGAGCTTGCATTCTAATAAACAATAAATATAAATTTATTCTACTATCAGAATATGCGACACGAGATCTGGTGCCAATTCAGGTACATCTGGATGTTGAAGGATGTCACCGCACCATTGTCATCGTATCGGCGTACTGTGCAGGGGACGAGCCGGTTGTATCATCCCAAATGCAGCGACTGGTGGAGCATTGCAACAAGCTCCGCATGTCGCTCCTTATAGGGTGTGATGCAAATGCCCACGACATCATATGGGGGAGCACCGACACCAACACCAGGGGTGAGCACCTACTAGAATTTATTATGAGTTCGTCACTTGATATTATAAACGTGGGAAATACCCCCACTTTTGTAACTAGTGTCAGGGAGGAAGTACTCGACCTCACGCTTGGTAGCCCAAGCGTAAGTAAATTAATTAGTAACTGGAGAGTATCTAGTGAGCCGTCATTGTCTGACCATCGAATAATAGTATTCGACCTGGACAGCACAAGTATCACGAGAAATCCAGTAAGAAACCCAAGGAAACCCAATTGGGAAACTTATAGAACTGCTCTAGAGAGCAAACTGGGGCGCCTTAGTCTAAGGAAGGCTCCGGGACACCCCCTAGAGCTAGAGAGCACAGTGGAAGGCATAACAAACGCCATCATCACTGCGTTCGAAGAAAGCTGTCCTCTAAGTAGAGAACGGGACAGGAAACAGACGCCATGGTGGAGCAATAACTTGTCAAAATTAAGATCCGAGGTGCGGAAGCGCAGCGGAGAATGGCAAAGCTACCAAATGGCCCTTACTACATATAATAAGGAAATAAGAAAAGCTAAAAGAAATAGCTGCAGAAAATTCTGTGAGACAATCACCAGCACCCCTACTGCGGCAAGGCTACACAAAGCTCTTGCGAAGTCAGGAGGGGTGCCGATGTCTCTGAGGAAACCAGATGGCGAGTTCACGGAAGATGAGGATCAAAGGGCACTATTGCTACTAGAAACTCACTTTCCTGGCAGCTCGCCTAGTACTGAACCAGGAATCAATACCACTTCAATCAGACTTCGGAGGGAAGACTTGGAAACAACATCAACCATCTGTTCTGAGGTTCGGCTGAAATCTGCCGGAGTGGACGGCATTATACCCGCCCTTCTTCAAGAAGGGCAAAGGGTACTAATACCACACCTGCTAAAGATAACAAGGAGCAGTATTGCCTTGGGCCACATACCAATGCAATGGAGACGAGCAAGGGTTGTGTTTATACCAAAAGCGGGGAAAAAAGACCCCACACAGACAAAATCGTACAGACCCATCAGCCTTACGTCATTTCTTCTGAAGATGACAGAAAAGGCTGTAGACAATTATTTAAGGGAAGATGTTCTGAACTCATCCCCCTTACATCATCGTCAGCATGCATACAGAGCGGGCAGATCAACAGAGACCGCCCTATATCAGCTGACGGAGATAATTCGAAGTGCCCTGGAGGCAAAAAAAATAGTACTGTGCGCTTTCCTAGACATAGAGGGAGCATTTGACAACACCTCACATGATGCGATCAAACGATCCCTGGATAGGAAAGGAGTAAACAGTACAGTATCCAACTGGATGTGTGAGCTGCTGAGCACTAGATCAGCAGAGACTCAAACACCATCTGGAACCATCAGAGTAAACACAACGAGAGGATGTCCACAAGGAGGGGTACTATCACCCTTAATGTGGAGCCTAGTTGTAGACGAACTGCTGGAAAAATTAACCAACCATGGCATCAACTGTCAGGCGTACGCCGATGACATTGTATTGATTGCCAGGGGCAAGTTCGAAGAAACCCTTGGAGACATCATACAAAAGGGGCTTAAAGTAACCAAGGAATGGTGCCATAATGTCGGACTTAACATCAATCCGGCGAAAACAACGATAGTACCATTCACAAGGAAAAGACAACTTCAAAGACTTAAGGACATAAACCTATCAGGCACGACACTGATACCAGTCAAAGAAGTAAAATATCTAGGACTCCATCTAGATAGTAAACTTCTCTGGCGAAAACATACAGAGGAGATATCCAAGAAGGCCACCCGCGCTCTCATGATATGTAGGAGCCTAGCGGGGAAGGCATGGGGATGCAGCCCAAGCATCCTGCGATGGATGTACACTGCAATCGTGAGACCAATGATCACATACGGAGCGGTAGCATGGGCGAAACGAACCAGTCTAGTCACAACGCGAGAGACACTCGGCAAAGTGCAAAGACTGGCGTGCCTATGCATTACCGGAGCAATGCGTAGTTGCCCAACCGCAGCCATGGAGGTGTTATTGGAACTGACTCCTGTACACATCATGGTGATGAACGAGGCAGACAAAACAATCCTTAGGATGGCAAAGGAGGGAATTGGGAGAGGGAAATGCATCGGTTCGAAAGAACACGGTGACTTACTCAAAAAACTCCCCCTTCTTGGCATACCTAGGGACGACAGCATCAGGAAATTCAACTTCGAGAAGAATTTCCAGATAAAGCTCAGCAATAAGGAGAACTGGAGCAACGAATCCATAACTTATGGACTGAGCAACCACACAACAAAGTGGTATACGGACGGCTCGAGGACTGAGGAGGGAACTGGTGCAGGAGTGTTTGGGCCGGGAACTAAGCACTACGAATCCATGGGCAAATGTACCAGCATCTTCCAGGCAGAAATATGTGCCATAGACAGGTGCGTTCGAATCAACCTCGAGAAAAACTATAGAAATTGCAACATAGCAATAATGTCTGACAGCCAAGCAGCTATAAAGGCTCTTGACGCCTACGTTATCAAGTCAAAACTCGTGTGGGAATGCCTACAAGGACTGAATAGACTAGGCAAGAATAACAGAATCTCCATCTGCTGGGTGCCTGGCCATGTTGGCATTACGGGCAATGAGGCAGCGGACTCTCTGGCAAGAAAAGGGGCAGAGCAACCCTTCATAGGACCTGAACCATTCTGCGGGATAGGAGAACACACTATACGCGAAGAGTTCAGGAGACTGGAGGAAGAAACAAAGGCCAAAACCTTTCTAAACCTCCAAGGTCTGAGGCAAGCAAAGAAACTCTTAGGAAATTACAACCAAAAGAGATTCAAAGTTTGTATCGGCCTTAACAAAAACAACCTAAGAATCCTAACAGGCCTCCTCACGGGGCACTGCAGACTCAAGGAGCACCTGAGGAAAATTGGCATATCGGAGGACGGGCTCTGCAGATTCTGCAGTGAAACCGCCGAAACTCCAGACCATATACTGGAATCCTGTGGGGCACTGACCCACAAAAGGATGAAACATTTGGGCAGGCACCAAATAACAGACAAAGACATACAAACCATGGACCCACAGCTCATACTCAGATTCATCAAAGAAACTGGACTGGACGCTGTGCTCTAAGGAGTGTGACCTGCCAAGGATAAATCAGAGCAATACCTCGACACGCTTCACAAAGAAGTATCTAGAGAGGACTCTGAACGAGGGCATGCACCTCTCCGAGGCACAAGCAAGGGGACACAATAGACCAATAGGTCGCAGTTTAATATACCCTAACCAAATATCAATCAATATCTTGATCTAGACCAAATTAATCTTTATGTCAATTGTTCGATTTTTATTACAAATCCCGAAAGTACATAATACTCTACCCATACTTATCCTTTTTTATTCAGAAACAATCTACTTTTCAAAAAACAAACAATATCTTCACTCAAATTAGGCAATAACTCATCTGCGAGTAAAGTTCCCACCACCCAGTAATAAAATAAATCCCCAAGTAGCTATAAAAAAATCAACCAAAATCATAAAATTAAATTGGACATTGTGGTGCTGTCGTTTCATGAATTTTACTGCAAAACCTATTTGTTTCACTTCGCTGCGCAATTATTGAATACTAAGCAAACTCAAGCATCTGCTTAGCATTGCAACAAAATTTATCGGTCAGTCTTCTTTTTCATTAACACCCGTTCAAGTACTTAATCCTCAGTCAACCGACAAATTAGCATCTCCTTGAAAAGTTTAAGATCTTAGAGAGAAGCATGTTCACAGGTCCATATTTTTGATTTATGAACAAATTCTATTCGTAACGACCGAATGAAAAATGTTATAAATTTGAACACCCTGAATGAGTGTAGTAGATTAAATTATACTTTATTGCGCGAAATTAAAAAAAAAAGTCCGCCTGGGCGAACTGTTGGATACCCTTGCAATATTCCTCTCTCCCAAAGTGGGTGTGGCATTGAGTTAAGAGGCTTTTTCGAGCGCTTAAGGCCCTATCTCACGAATGGTGTGCTCGATGTTGGCTTCCAAAGCTGAAATTGTTGTTGGCTTGTCCGCATGAACCAACGACTTCGAATACACCCACAGAAAATAGTCAAGCGCCAAACTTATAGAGCACTTGCACCATATTACAATTCTGTTCAATTTATTGCAAGTATTTCCTTACACTGTAAAATTCAATTTCTTCTAAATATGTGCACGATTCAGTTAAGCATAACTTTTCGTATTTAAGTCTGTACTATAGTACCGCGTTAACATCTAAATGTTGTACATTTCATTATGATTACAAATTCAAATTGTTATTTCAATCGTTATGGAATTTGGGTTTGCAAAAGGGACTCAAATACAAATTATGTAATATACAAAATAAAAAATAAAAAATAAAAACGAATTCACCATCAAAGTGCCTCTATGTGCTGCCTCAATGCTCTCCTAAAATCGGATAAGTCGTACTATCAATCTTATTGAACGAAATAGGGAACAGCCAAATAACATTTAGACAAAATTGTGTTTCGGATACCAATTGAAAGAACCGTACCGGTATTATTTCTAAAGATGTACTGATTTGGAAAACAAGGAAGGGTGATCATATCTTTTAAGTGTGATTATATGGTGCGCAATGGTGTTACATATATGCAACGTTAAATTTCCGCTTACATTCATAGTTGCAGTTTCAAAAAATTTCACATCTCAAAGGCGAACAGTTTTATCGGAACTGGTAGAGTTTTGGCAATTATCATTCTTGTTTTAATAGGGGTAATTTGCCAATAGCATTGTTAAACCTCCATATACTTTACATAATAAATAACCTTCTCCTGGCCTGGCTAAAGAAAAAAAAATATTTTGTATGAAGAAAAGCATCAATTTCAAAAAAAATCTACCCCCTTCGTAGTGCAACCGATTTATCAATTATGAATGTTCACAATACATTCATGTTCGCAGTACATACATGGGTGACAATACGTACATATTTTTTTTATAATTAACGAGCAGTTATTCTGTGTCTTCATATAATTCTAAAGCATTGCATTATGATATTTACTATTTGCGATGATAGTGTGTTAGTAATGCGTATTATTAAATAGAAAATTTAATGGTAAAGTAGAGTACATTTGGCACTGGGACACATTTGACTTGGCAAATTTCACAGTGGGGACGACCTTAAAGCCAACAATTGAAATACAAGAAAGAAGCCTTATTTGATTTAAGGAAATGCGGTGAAATTTGACAGTTCGACTGCATTAACCGTCGCAGTTAGAACTACTCTTATATGTTTATAAAACAAGTGAGTTTCGTTAAAAAAAAACACGAAATGCATTCCTAAATAAAAGAAGGAGAAGATAATTATCAAGAACAAAGGGGTACATTTGACATTTGTCAAAATTGCCCGTGGAAATCGTTTGACACCAGCATATTCTTTCCCACTTGATAGATTATAGAAAGGCTGCTTTCCAGGATTGCTATACCTACCCTAATCTAAGAGTATATTTATTGTGACTCATAGTTAGTAGCATACCTTAATATTGCCCGTAGACCGCTAAAAGTTTTTTTTTATGAAAGACTCGGTAAGGGTCCATTGTATTACCAGGCAGAAATCCTCTTTTTTTGTAAAGAAGGTTGTCATTTGTTTCTCTCCATAAATGGGTGGCGTATGTTGTTGTTCCCCATGGGGATTGAACCTGCAACTCTCGGGTCGCAAGCCAACGAACACACTAACCTCTACACCGTCGCCACCATACCCCTTAAAGTTACTCTATTCGTGATCAGCATCGATAGTTATGTCGATCTAGCGATGTCCGTCCGTCTGTCGACAAAAATTAGGCAATAAAACTCGAGCTTAAAAGCTAAAATTTGGAACGTATACTCTCTAGGGTCTAGAAATAATCATGTGTGATCATTTTTAATCTAACCAGTGACACCCCCACAATCCCAAAAAAACATTTTTTTCAAACAAATCGAAATTCGAGTGAGAAAGCTAAAATTTAAATTATATTGTCTCTAGGGGTCCGAAATGATCGCATGGTAAGATTTTTAAAATCCGCCCACTTTCACGCCCATAAATTAAAAAAAAGTTTAATTGAAAAATCAAGGATTCTGTTAGGAAGCTGAAATTTGGAATAATACTCTCTGAGCCGGTAATGTTCATGAGCAAAGATATTTGAAATCCTCCTTCCGCTATTTAAAAAAAAAAACTTTTTAATAAAGAAATGAAATAAAAGTCCTATTATTTGCAAAGAATGTATATAATTAAAGTCATTTTGAGCAATTTCTTTATGCAAAGTTTTCTGCCATGCCCACTTCTTAGGGGCGTTTTCGAACAAACAAATTGTTTTTTTGCGATAAAATCTTTAAAAAAAAACGTACAAAACAATTATTTTTACCAAATTATTATTAATCATATCCTTCTTTACAACTTGCCCATACTTAGATACTTGCCACGCACACTTTATGGGGATGGGAATAGTAATAGGGTATCCAACAGTTCGCCCAAGCTGGCTGTAGCCTTTCCCTATGTTTTTTAATACAAAATTGCTTAAACATATCCAGCGTCTTACCAAATGTAACAAGGAACGACCAACTCTGATTCTTCTTGACAACCATTTATTACATTGCTTGTTTCTGATTGCTTTTATGTTTTTTCTATTGAAGTAAATGTACTGGACGGTGATGTTTGAAAACGGCCAAGCTAGTTAGCCCAATACTTTTTTAAATAAAAATCACATGACAGTGAGCGAGAATTGGGATTTAATCGATATAATCACGCTTGTCAAATGTTAAAAGAAAGTGTCAAGCAATTTTAATAAAACAATAACTTCTTTAAGATTCGATCCCGAATATTCAATATATAAGAAACAAAAACAAATTTAAAAAAATTATCAATGATTTTCAGAAACACAGGTGTTCAATGTACCCCAGTTTACCCTATTCGGATTTTTTAATGATAGCCCGTATTTCAAGGCATAATCTGTTTAGCAACTTTGAGATCTGTTTTCAGGAGAATCAAGATATTGGATTATTTTCTGATTGACGCCAAATCAATTCTTGGGAACAATATATCGAATAACAAAGCCGCGAAAACCTGAAATAAGAAAATTTGCATTAACAGGAGGAGCTACATAATTGGTCGCTTTTTATAGACTTTAGATTGCCTCTTTCGAAAGACAATTGACTCACTTCCATTACGAAGTTAGGATTAATAAATTATTCTCAATTTGTTATTGCCAAAGTTTTAATCTCGTCGTAAACGAGACACCCATTTTCGCCGGAACGATTGTTATACCAATTTCTGTTACGTAAAGTTATAGCGTTCTGAGATTATCATGTCCCTATGATCTTAAACATAAACACTGTTTATTGCTAGGCTGTGTATTAAAAACGTTTTCATATTTTTTTTTGATTTGTTTTCAGTACAAAAAAACAAAACCTTTGTATGCGTATACATACGTCATATGTCTGTTTAACATTTCATCAGCGTAGCGTTAATTGAGCATTTTATCCCAGCCATTACAGAGATACGTTCTTTCATAATTTCATTACAAAATCCACTTGGAAATGAACACGTAGGGATACACGTACGTTGGTTTAATTTTTTTAAGTACTTTTTTGTTCTAAACACACCATGCAATGAATACTAAGTATAGTTACAGCTGAAACCAATCATAGAGCTCTGCAGTGCCGCATACAGAACTGTGTGATTGGTTTCTGCACAAATCGCTATAAAGGCCCCCAGTCCACGTTAACTAAGTACTTATTCATGATTTGTTCGTCGCACAGTGTAGAGATAGAAGATTTGACTAAGCCTCTACTAAAATCCGGGACATTAGTTTCTAGAGGATCTTTAATATGTACATGTTTGCTTGGTTGTACAATGTACGTTGGTACCAAGGGACGTGAAATCGGAGTCATTTAAATTTCTGTTGTCAGAAAAGCTAAAAGTTAAAGGTGAAACGTTCATGTTTAAAGTGTTTTTTTACGGAAACTAATAATACCAATACTTTTCTTTATAAAATGTATGTGGATTTGAGGCAGAGAACGCTAGAATAATCACCAAAAACTGCAATGGACAGCATTAAATGTAAAACAGCTTGCTGGCTACGTATGTAAGCTTAATTTTTTTTAGGACTTTATTGCTCTAAACAAACCACGCAATGAATACTAAGTACAGTAACAGCAGTCACAGAGTTCTGTATGCGGCACACATTTCTATAAAACCTTTGGTCTACGTTAACTACTTATTTATGATTTATGCGTTGCCTAGTGTGCATATGTGCTACAGAAGCCTCAGCAAAAACCGGAACAATAGTTTCTAAAGGATCTTTAATCAAAAAAAAACAAAGTGAGAGCACATTTTTCCTATTTTAAAGGGTGGGTCTATGCTGTGCTTAAGTTGTACAATGTACAGAACTCGACATTGTGCCCACATCTAGGGCGGGACAAATTTGTCTTCTTCTTTATCGTACCTACACAAAAAACATTGAGAAGATGTATTGAGCATAGATAAAGGTAGCTTGAAAGCCTAAATTATTTCCAACGTGAACAGTATCTTACCGTATCTTAAGGATATTTTTTTACTAAAACAGCTGCTTACACTTAAAGTGCAATTAAATATTGCATTTGTTGCATGAAATTTTATTTTTCACAAATCACTAGTTCTTGCAATTAGACAAGCAAACAGACACTGTATCTACGGTACATCGAAAGAGATAAAAGTACCAAAAGTACTTTGTTAACTCGATAACGAAAATGCGATGCGAATTCGCGAAAATAACTACACAAAGATCGACATCCGTATAAGTCGTAAAATTCACGCTAAAAAGACTCCGTTAACCCGCTGCTTGCGCACTGTGCCGTACACTGACGATAGTAAGGACCAAGTCATACTACTACAACTTGTTGGTATGGATGACATTTCCGATGTTTTGTTTTCATCTCCTCGATGTGGTTAGCAGTCAGAGCTCCTGCTGCGTGAATTTTGATGGAAATCTGTTTACTAGGCATTGTGGTGTTAATGTTCCACGAATATCGAATCGGAACGCAGATATGAAAAGCTCTCAGCATCCAACATATAGCACAACGTTCACTGTGGTTGAGATAGGACATTGCAGAGTTTGTATAAGAGATTTGTTTTTAGATACGTATTTCTACAGAGCTACAAAGCCTTAAATAAACAGAAAAGGACCGCAATCCGAAGAAATGAACTCGGTTTGCGAGTGTACACATCATTATTTTTTTTTTCAAAAGCTTTCAGAAATGACGCTGGACCAAACACAGATTTCCATTCAATGAAACACTTCTTGTGCTGCTATCTGTGTATACCTAAACAGATTTTTTCCCCACTCATTTCAGCTTGTGTACCATACCAAAGAGTGAAGCATTTTTATACTTTCTATGGCAGTAGTCGACCATTGGCAAGGATATTCAACAAGTCTTCGACTTTTTTCTACATACATATATACAAGATTAAAGATAAATATCAAGTAAATGAAAACGTGCAAATATGAGAAGGAGCATGTCACATGAAGTTCTTTTCGATGAACATTGAATAGGTGCGGTACAATATGCTGACGCTATGATGCTGACTATGATTGGATCTCTATGATAAAGTTTTACTTATTCCTTTACTATGTTGTTGTAGTGTCATTGCTCGTTAGATGAAGAGCTTCATATTAAAGAGCAGTAATAGTCCTTAGGTCTTTTTAGTTGGTAACTTTAATTGGCATGATAAAAGTGACGTCCCTTGTTACTTTGCACTGATACTAAGGTATATGGAATCGGAGTCATTTGAATTTCTGTGGTCAGCAAAGCTAACAGTTAAAAGTAAAACGTTAATTTTCAGGTGCTTTTTTACGAAATCGAATATTCTTCCTCCTTAACGGCGAAGCTATAATACAAGTTTATAAAATGTAACCTTTTGTTTGTTTTTGAAGTAAAACCTCTTTACGCACGCTAGACTTGGGGAGTAAGCTGATGAATGCGACACGGAAGTGTAGACAAATGTAGACTTCTGGCGCAACGGAAGTGTAGACCAATGTAGAATTCTGTCGCAACGAAAGTGTAGACCAATAATGTAGACTTACGGTGTAACGGAAGTGTAGACTAACGTAGACTTCCGGCAATACCGAAGTGTAGACAAACGTACACTCTTTTGTTACAACCCACACAATTTAGTCGGCGAAAGATTCGTGGAATGGGTAAACACTCTTGAATTTCTTCAATAGAGGGCAATACTAAGCTTATCATCTATCCAAACCGATCCGACAGTTGCCGACAGATGGAATCTACCGGAAGTGAGTAAAGTCATTGTGCCCCTGAATCGCAGTTCATTAGTTGGAAATATAGAGCGTCACCGTCATCGTCAGATTTTCAGGTCGGACGGCAAAAAACCAAAGTTTGAGCTAGGGAGCTGAAATTTATAATATAGACTCTCCGGGGGCCCTTGATGCTCATGTGTAAATATTTTCAATATTTTCAATATTCGCCCACTGACACGCCCACAATTAAAAAAAAACATAGGGGCGGGCTAGAGTCCGCTTGGGCGAACTGTTGGATACCCTATTCTTATTCCTATCCCTCATAAGTGGGCGTGACAAAAGTCTAAGTAGGGTTGAATTGTTAAGAACGCTCTACATATTTTGTTATATAACATTTAAAGGATTTTATCAAACACTCCCCAGCTCAAACTTTGGTTTTTCAATAAAATTATTTTATTTAATTGTGGGCGTGTCAGTAAGCGGATTTAAAACAAATTAACACATGAGCATAGAGGGCCCCTGGAGAGTACGAGTATATATTATAAATTTCAGCTCCCTAGCTCAAACTTTGGATTTTCAAAAAAAGTTTTTTTTTAAATTGTGGGCGTGTCAGTAGGCGGATTTTGAAAATATTTACGAGCAGTTTTAGGAGTCATAGATGATATATAAAAATTTCAGCTTTCTAGCTCAAAATTCGATTTTTTCGAAAAAAAAAAAATTTCAGTTTGTGGTCGTGTCTGTGGGCGGATTTCAAAAATTCGTAAACTTGATTATTTCGGGACCCTAGAAAGTATATGGTTAAAATTTCAGCTCTCTAGGCCCAGTTTAAAATCCTCATTTTTGCCGACGGACGGACGGACGGCCGGACATGGCTAGATCGACATTAATATCGTTGCTGATCATAAATATAGTAACTTTTAGGAGTCTACGGGCAATATTAAGGTATGTTACAAACTATGCGTCAAAATTAATATACCCTAGAATAGGGTATAAAAACAAAGTTTGAGCTAGGGAGCTGAAATGTATAATATAGACTCTCCAGGGGCCCTTGATGCTCATGTGTAAATATTTTCAAAATTCGTCCACTGACACGCCCACAATTTAAATTGGATGAAGCGAAAGAAGTTTTACTTCAGTCGTGTGGTCTTAAGCACACTCATTTGTTTTCAAATCTACGCTCAAAAATTGTTGTGCAGCTCTAGTTGCGCTGTTTTTGATTTTCATCATTTATGCGTATTTATTCGTTGATAAGGTGCGTATTTCGCCGTATTAAAATTAATATCTTAAGTTCAATTAGTAGTTCAAGGAGACGTTGTTTAAACAACCCAAATCATATGTGGATAATATGTGTTTAACAGTAATTACAGAAAAGTTATATCACAGTTCGTTAAAAATACCCATTTTCTGTTTTAATGTGTAAACATTTTTGCTCTCGTTGATGTAAAAATATATTTTTTCTCGGTAGGGGCTAGTTGGAAATATCTAGCGTCACCATCATCGTCAGATTTTCCCGTTATTTTCATTACCACGTGAGTTAATCGCTGCTCGACAGATCACCGGAATTAAACGACGTTTGGCGCGGTTAGTACGTAGATGACTGACCGTTTGAGAACAACCGCGTGTCGTTGTTTTTTTTTTTTTTATTAATTATGTATGTTCAATTTTTTTAACTACGTTAGTTAATTAGTTACGGCGTTTGCTAGATAACAAATTAGGTAGCTGAAGGGCAATTGTGCCTACATGTTTACACATCAAGTACACCGTGAGTGCAGCGTGGCTCACACCTTTTTTATACCCTATTCTAGGGGTATATTAATTTTGACGCATAGTTTGTAACATACCTTAATATTGCCCGTAGACCCCTAAAAGTTACTATATTTATGATCAGCATCGATAGTAATGTCGATCTAGCCATGTCCGTCCGTCCGTCCGTCCGTCGGCAAAAATTAGGCCTTTAAACTGGACCTAGAGAGCTGAAATTTTAACCATATACTCTCTAGGGTCCCGAAATAATCAAGTTTACGAATTTTTGAAATCCGCCCACAGACACGCCCACAAACTCAAAAAAAAAAAAATTTTGGAAAAAATCGAATTTTGAGCTAGGAAGCTGAAATTTTTTATATATGATCTATGACTCCTAAAACTGCTCGGGATATAAAATTTTCAAAATCCGCCCACTGCCACGCCCACAAAAAAATAAAACAATTTTATTGAAAAACCAAAATTTGAGCTAGGGAGCTGAAATTTTTAATATATACTCTCTAGGGGCCCTTTAAGCTAATGTATAAATATTTTCAAAATCCGCCCACTGACACGCCCACAAATAAATAAAACAATTTTTTTGAAAATCCAAAGATTGAGCTAGGGAGCTGAAATTTATAATATATACTCTCTAGGGGCCCTTTAAGCTCATGTATAAATATTTTCAAAATCCGCCCACTGACACGCCCACAAATAAATAAAACAATTTTTTTGAAAATCCAAAGTTTGAGCTAGGGAGCTGAAATTTATAATATATACTCTCTAGGGGCTCTTTATGCTCATGTGTTCATTTTTTTTAAATCCGCCTACTGACACGCCCACAATTAAATAAAACAATTTTATTGAAACACCCAAGTTTGAGCTAGGGAGCGTTTTTTTTGATAAAATCCTTTAAATGTTATATAACAAAATATGTAGAGCGTTCTTAACAATTTAACCATACTTAGACTTTTGTCACGCCCACTTATGAGGGATAGGAATAAGAATAGGGTATCCAACAGTTCGCCCAAGCGGACTGTAGCCCGTCCCTATGTTTTTTGTATGCTGTTGGATAAAAATGAGAAGTCTTGGGCTTGTGTTTGTAAATCATGTGTTGAATATTTGAGATTATGGAAAAGCGGCGAAAAAAAGGTTTTGAATTTGGAACATCAACCATTTGGCGAGGATCAGAAAACCATCTCGAAGACTGTTACTTTTGTAGTAAAGGGTCTTTCTTTAGCGACTTGACCACTTTAAAACTTTCATTGAACGCACCTTTAAACCGAACACCGAACAAGTGGGCAAGCAATTCATAGTCTAGTGAACAAATTTGAGTCGGAATATTCGCTGCTTGATGTTGCTGTGCCAGGGAGGCTACGGTTTGCCTGAAGTGTGGAGAATATTGCTGCCGTATAGGCGTCCGTCGCAAACCAGCCAAATCAGTCAATTTCACGGCGTTCTCAAGAAGTGGGCCTCTCCCAGACCACATTATTGACAATTTTGCGTAAAGATCTTGGCCTACACCCTTACAAGATCAAGCTGACTCACTCAACTCAAGCCAAGCCAACTGATCATATGAAGCGACGTACGTTCTCGAATTGGGTTCAGGACATGATTGAAGAAAATGAAGAATTTCATCGCAAAATCATTTTCATCAATGAAGATCATTTTTGGTTAAACGGCTTCGTCAATAAGTTACTGGACGGGTGAGAACCCTCATGAGCTTCATGACACAGCACTTCATCCGTAAAAAGTCACTGTTTGGTGCGATT
This sequence comes from Portevinia maculata, assembly GCA_949715645.1. Classification (NCBI taxonomy): domain Eukaryota; kingdom Metazoa; phylum Arthropoda; class Insecta; order Diptera; family Syrphidae; genus Portevinia; species Portevinia maculata. The sequence goes on from OX454526.1 coordinate 89,955,953, forward strand.
TTCATGCCGGTGGCGTCATTGGGCCTTTTTTCGATGAAATGAGCGTCACGTTACAGTAAATGATATTCGCTACAGAGACATGTTGGAACGTTATTTCTTTATTTATTTACCATCTATCGAGTACATATCTCTTAAAGACTAAGCGTTATGCAAATTTACAATACTACTATATTTCATAAACACATATCTAGGTATAATAATAAAAACCAGAAGGTACAAGATAAAATGAAATTACAAGAAAAAAATAAAAAAAATAAAATAAAGAATATGCGTTAATGCTACAACGAATCTAATACAAATTCTTTGAAAACATCCCTGGTAAGGAAGAAGTCGATGCTTTGAGAAAGAGAATTAAACTCAGAACTGGATCTAGAAATAGAATCGGTTCTTCCGTAGTTAGTGTACGAAAGGGGAACGAGAAAGAGTGCTTGTCTCATCCTTAACGACCTTGAGGGAGCATATAGACTAAAAAGAGAGAGCAGTTTAGGGCAATCAATCCGATTACAGAAGGTATCCCTAACGAGCATTATTAGATAATACTTCATTCTAATTTCAAGGGATTTAAGATTAATCAGAAGATATCTGTGGGCATACGGTGGCAAAATATCGTCAACCCAATCTTGTAAATTTTATACTTTTACATTTAGCTACATTTAGGTTAGGTTAGGTAGGTGGGCTGGCATAGTGCCACACTCAGGTCAATGCTAACCCATTGTTATGCCAATCGGGGGAGGAGGGTAGTCCCTTACTCATTTTTAACCCAGTCTATAAACAGCTGAGATTAATTACTCGCTGTGCTGTTCGATGCAAACCCTCCTGTAGATTTGATGAACTTCATTATTCTGTCTATTGGTGTGCTGGAGAGCTCGTCTAGGTCGTGGAAGAAGTGTCTCCCCAGGAATCTGTGTCTAGTGTGTTGGAGACCCGGCAGTGACACAGGAAGTGGGTAGTGTCTTCCAGAGCTTCCTCGTCGCCACAGCTTCTACAGAGTTCTTCCTCCGTCAAGCGTAATTTTTTCATATGGTACCGCAGAGTGTTGTGCCCCGTTAAAATACCTACGAGGGTGGATAGTGATGTTCTATCCTTTTTTATTAGACTCTCGGTTATGGCCTCATTGTAGGTTGGCCATAGCGTTCTAGTGGTGTGGCAAGTATGTAGTGCCGTCCATCTAAGGTTCGCCTCTCTTATTGCCTTTTTCCCTGCTTCAAGCCTGAGTGAGCAAGGCGGGATGAGTACAGAGGGATCAGCTTGTTCTGACACAGCTTCCGAACCTTGGCTTTGCTAATTCGTCCGCTTTCTCGTTGCCCGGAAAACCTTCATGTCCCGGGACCCAGCAGAGCGATACCTTATGCTGGGCACCAAGAACCTTGAGTTCTTCGCGACAGCATTTCACAAGCTTTGATTTTATTTCTGCTGCAGTTAAGGCTTTTATTGCTGCCTGGCTGTCGATATAGAAGGTAATACCATCGGGTGGTATTGCCCTTACCCCAGACTCACGGGCTGCTGTTGTCACTGCCAGGACCTCTGCTTGGAAGACGCTGCTGTGGTCGTGTAGGCGTACCGATTTTGATATGCCCAGTGGTGCGGAAAAGATGCCTGACCCCACCCCCGTTGCCATTTTTGAGCCGTCCGTAAATACGGCTATGGCTTGTGTATCGGGGACGAGTCCGCTTCTCCATTCTTCCCTACTGGGATAGGCACTCGAGAAAGGTCTTGTGAAGTCTAAGTATGGCGTGATGTAGTCCGTAGTTGGTACATGGCCAAAGTATTTCTGTAGGATCATCGAATGACCCATTGCATTAGATTTCCAGTTCGCTGTTTGGCAAATTCTCATGGCACTTATGGCGGCTGTTGATTGAACAAAGATGTCTAGCGGAGGCAGGTTGAGGATAGCCTCCAGTCCTGCGGTTGGAGTTGTCCTCATCGCACTAGTTGTGCCGATGCACGCTAGTCTCTGAACTTTTGTAAGGGCCTTTAGGTAGGTGGCTTTATTGGTTGCCTGCCACCATACGAGACTGCCATATGTCAGTATGGGTCTTACTATTGCCGTGTACATCCACAGTTTAATTTTGGGAGATGGTCCCCAGGTTTTCCCAAAGATTTTGCTGCAGGAGTAAAAAGCTATTGTGGCTTTTTTGATTCTTTCATTGGTGTTCATTTTCCAGTTTAGTTTTTTGTCTAGTATGAGTCCCAGGTACTTCGCACTGTCAGAGATTCTGAGGGGTGTACCACCAACAGAAGGTGTGACAAACGGTGGTATTTTCCTTTTATTTGTGAAAATTACCAGTTCGGTTTTCTGGGGATTTACCGCTAGGCCGCAATGCCTGACCCAGTTGTCAAGGGTTTTAAGAGCCCCTTTGATTTGTTCGGTGAGTGTTGGCAGGAATTTACCTGTTGCCAACAGCACGACGTCATCAGCATAAGCTGTTGTTCTAACGCCACTATTCTTGAGCTGCATAAGCGCCTCATTCAGAACAATGACCCATAGCAGCGGGGAAATAACCCCTCCCTGAGGAGTCCCTCTAGAGGCGTAAGCTTCTAGCCTAGAGATCCCAAGTTCCGCTATAATGTGCCTTTCTTCGAGTATGCTGATAATCCAGTTGATAATAGAATTATCAATCGTAAGTTTACTTAGCGTTCTGCGTACGGCGCCAATATTGACATTGTTGAACGCTCCTTCAATGTCTAAGAAGGCCGCTAAGGTGTACTCTTTGTCCTTTAGTGTTTTCTCGATTGTGCCGACAACACAGTGTAGCGCGGTTTCCACACTTTTACCCTTTGTGTAGGCATGTTAAGCCGGGGATAAGTCTTCCGGGCGAAGCCTGCTACGAATGTGTATGTCTATCAGTCTTTCCAAAGTTTTCAGTATGAAGGAAGTGAGGCTTATTGGTCTGAAGTCCCTTGCATTGGTGTGACTTGCCTTGCCAGCCTTTGGTATGAAAATAACATTGACTTCTTTCAATTTTCTTGGTATATATCCCTGTGTGAGACTGCCAATATAAAGTTTCTTTAATACCGGAATAATGGTTTTGACAGTCTTTTGCAACATAATGGGGATGACCCCATCGAGCCCTGGAGACTTATAGGGAGAGAAGGATTGGATGGCCCATTCTATTCTATCTTCCGTTATCAAGTCTCCAGGGAGGATCGTTTCCCCAGTAATGTTGGTGCGTTCATCGAGACAAGGCTGAGTGGTGCAGCCTGGAAAGTGTGTGTTCAGTAGTAGGTTTAAAGACTCTGAACAGGACTCGGTTCAGTTTCCTTCAGGTTTCTTGAGGGATCCCAGAGTTAATGGTTCTCTGGTTAGAACTTCCTCAGCCCTCGCGGTTTCCGTAGTGCCCTTTAATTCGTCACACAAGTTTTTCCATGATTGGCGCTTGGATCTCTGAACTTCATTTTTGAAGCTTCTCTGACTGGCTTTGTATATTTCCCAGTCAGAGTCTAGTTTCGTCCTGTTTGCCGTATTAAGAAGTTTCCTTGTTTCCTTCCTAATTTCGGCCAGTTTCTTGTTCCACCAAGGGGGTGATATTTTGTTCTTTCGTTTTACGACCGGGCATGCCCTTACGAAAGCCTCTTTGAAAACAGAAACTACTTTCTCGGCTTTCAGGTCGATGTCGGTCGGGCAATTAAGATTGCCTTCTTGTAAAAGATCTTTACTTTTCTCGATCTCCTTTCTAAAAAGAACCCAGTCGGCTTTTTTTGGATTTCTGTGTGACTGGGGAGGTTCAGAGCAGTTCCCTACATTGAACTCAATCAATCTATGATCGGAGAAGGAATGCACATTCGGAACATTCCATTTATCAATAGTAAGGGTGCTGGAGTTGTTCAATCATGTTATATCTATAACTTCCTGCCTATTCCTAACTACGAATGTTGGTTCGTCTCCTCTATTGCTAGTAGCCAATTTACACATTGTTTACATTTAAATACAAACAATTTTCCTCACACCACGATGAGACTTCATCGACGTCAAACTGCAATTCCTGACAATCCAATTTGGACTTAATAGATCTAAATAATTTTAAGTCATCAGCATAAAGCAAACAATTAGAATATCGATTTCTCGACGGAAGATCATTAACAAACAGTATCAATAGGAGTGGTCCCAGATGACTGCGTCGTGGAACACCTGAGTGGTTAAGGATTTCTTTAGATACCACAGTTCCAATTCTCACATTCCGCCTGCGGTTCGTCAAGTAGTTTTTCAGCCAGAGGAAAATATTGGAATGAAAACCTAAGTCCTTCAACTTACTCAGCAAAATATTATGCTGAACTCTATCAAATGCCTTTGAAAAATCTGTATAAATTGCGTCAACCTGGTTCCCACGCTCAATTCCCTTAATGCAAAAGTTTGTGAGATTGGTTACCGTCGATCTGCCACTAACAAAACCATGCTGATCCATTGAGATGCTTGTTCTCACTTCTTCATACATATACAATTTTTCACAATGGCTTCAAAAACTTTTGGTATTAATTTCAGTTTTGAAATGGGTCTGTAATTAATAACCTCTTGTTTAGAGCCTGATTTGTGAATTGGACTTACAATCGATAATTTCCACTCTGCCAAAAAGTCACCTGTAGAAAGTGACAAGTTGAAAATCTTGGTAAGTGGAGCAGCGTGACTTTCAGAACACATTTTAAGAAACATAGGATATACGTTGTCCGGGGCCAACTTAAAAGTCGATTCTAAAGCAGAAAGCTGGAGCAATAATTGATTTACTGTCAAATTTCGGCTACCCATATTGGTAATAGTATCACAAAGAGTCTTATGTGTTGACGGAGAGGAGTCCTGGACATAATTTGACTGAAAATAAGAAGCAAAAGCAATTGCATAAATTGGACATCAGTGATATGTGGTACCAACAGGACGGTGCCACAAGTCACACAGCGGGTGCAACAATCGAGTTATTGAAGTCTCAGTTCGGTGAACGTGTTATCTCGACAGACGGACCCGTCTATTGTCCGCCGAGATCGTGTGATTTAACGCCTCTAGAAATTTTTTTATGGGGCTGGATTAAATCATTGGTCTATGCCAACAAGCCGACGATGTTAGAGGAGCTCAGAGCCAATATTGAAGGAGAAATAGCGGAAGTGTCAGTCGAAATGTGCGACCGAGTCATCGAAAATTGGGTTCAACGTATCGACCGCTGCATACGTTCCCGTGGTGGACATGTGAACGAAGTCATATTTCATTCATAAATGTTGTGATAGTAATTCAAGCCAATACTTTTTGTTTTTTGAGATATCTCAAGTAGTTTGCATTTTATTTAAAAAAAAAAGTTGTCAAGTCCTTAATGGAAGACCCTTTAGCTCGCTATGAAAAATATTAAAGCCGTTATTTTTGGCTGAACAAAAATTATACAACTCACAAAAGATACTCAATTTAGAAATTCTATGACTGAGCTTGAAATAAGGGCTTGGCCAGCTTTCATCTCTGTGATGCAAAACTTTCTCGGAAATAGAAAATCAGACAATTATGTTGAACTCGTAGAAGACCTCCTTTCACAAAAAAAAAAAAATGGGTTGCAATATGAGCATAAAACTCCACTTCCTCCATAGTGACCTGCAAAATTTCCGGAAACTCTAGGAGATATGAGCGAGGAGCAGTGAGAGCGTATGCATCAGGATTTATGCGTGATGAAAGAACGTTATCAAGGTTTCTGGAATACGAATATGATGTCTGGTTATTGCCTGTCCCTGATACACCATTTTCCTAAGTCTACACATAAGAAAAAAACTTTGAACCGAAGTTTTTTAGAACTCAACGATTAATTAAATTGTTTAATAAGTTCTTTCTAAATAAATATATGTTTTTTTTTTATATTTTGAACGTAGGCATCTGAAACTCAAAAACTAGAGCTGAAAATATTCTATTTAGATACATACATATTGTTACATCCAGGCTAGGATTCGAAAAGATAAAACGTAATTCTATTTAATTAATCTTTATTAGTTCTCTATCAATGTCTTTTACTTCTTGGTTAGTATTCTAATAATTCACTTATTTAATTCAACAATTCACTTTCACAATTAATCACTTTAAATACACAAACACTTTTCTCTTACTGGATACTTATACTTTTTCTCTATACTTTTCACTACTGTCATCTATCGTACTTTTTTATCGCGGTTCACAACTCGAATGTCTTGGGTGCTCCTGCGACATCTATTTATATCTCCTAGTGACACCTCTCGAAATTTCCAGATTCGTTGAGAAGGTTCGTTAAGTTCAGAAGGTTCGAGAACAACATACCAAGTTATGCCACAGCTACTCAAACTGCTATTCCAATGCTGCCAAAATCGGTAATATGGCCACTTTCTACTAGATGGCGTAGTTGACTAATTAATGCTGAATGACACAGTTCAAGCAAACATGCAACAATATCCCCCTCTTAAACTTGTTCGTCCCGAACAAGCACGTCAATATTTTCCCCATGGTAGCGATGGAGACGATCCACATGGACAACTTTCAGCTTGCCTCTTCCTCGCTGGATCCGGTAGACAACATCGTTGATACGCTTCACTATCTTATAGGGTCCTTCCCAATCCTGCTGTAGTTTAGGTGACATACCTTTTCGGCGATGAGGGTTGTATAGCCATACCAGATCTCCTTCCTGGAATCCTGTGGTGGTTGCTTTTGTGTCGTACCTCGTCTTCATGCGGTCGCTGGATATCGGATGAATATTTCGGTGGACTTTAGTACCCGGTACACACTTTCCAACCACCTCACCTTGCTTCAATTTGACGCTTTTGTGTTCAGCATTAAGAACTCGTACGGGAACAATATTGTTCTTCTGCTCGACAAGCACTTTTCCAACCACGCAGTTTCGGTAGTGGTTGTCTTTTGGCTCAACTAGAGAGAATCGGTGGCTCATAGGATCACCTTCCAGCTTTGTCCGAATTATTGTCTCTGAAGAAGGTGGTAGGACCTCGTCCTCACTATTGACTGTCCTCAGGGATGCGGCGTTCTCTTTCCCGTACACCATCGGAATCTCTACGTTTCGATACTTGAGTACTTGCATACCAAAGTCCAATACGACATCATTCGCCTTCATGAAATCGATTCCAATGATGCATTCGTCACATATATCAGCTACTAAGAAAGCGTGGGAGAATGCTAATCCTGCCAAATTTATTGTTAGCATGATATCTCCGTACACTTTCGCTGTCGCTCCTGTTGCTGTTTTCAGACAGTAACTGCTGGTGTTGTGCAACCAAGACTGACGGACGATGTCCCTCCTTATAATGGAAGCGGTGGCACCGGTGTCGATGGCTGCCACGCACTTATTTTGACCGATATAGGCTTCCACTGTTAAACTCTGGTTTCCTCGTTTGGTTTGGGAGACTTGAATTGTGGTCCTGGAGTCGTCGATTCCGGAAACCCACTTCTGCTCCGAGAAGCTGCCCCTTATACGTTTCCCGATTGCTGGTTCTGCGAAGCTATATCTGCCAGATGCTTCTTCGTTGCGCCTGCTAGGCCCGCAATGTGGACAACTGCCTTGTCTGGGTGGAGCTCTGCACTGTCTCTGTAGGTGCCCCATTTTGTTGCAGTTCCAGCAGCGCATTTGACCTCTGTTATCTCTGCTCCGGTCTACGATGTCTGCTCTTTGGCATGAACATTCAACGGCTGTCATTTCCCTTACGCGGTGGAACACATGCGATGCCTGATCAGCAGCTTGCATTGTCAAGGCAAATGCTAGGGCCTCAGCGAGAGTTCTCTTTCCAGCCATTCTTACGGCCATTTGCAGTTGTCTATCTTCAATGGCTTGGATAAACGCCTCCACAGCCATTTCATTGATGAGAACCTCACCAGTATTAGGATATGACAAATGTACCAGACGTTCGATATCTGCTTGCAGCTGTTGAAGTGTTTCTCCCCGCTTCTGGACTCTACTGCGTAGCTGGACCCTGTACACTTGCTGCATATGCTCATCACCGAAGCGCATCTCTATAGCCTTCACCAGGGCGTCGTAGTCGTGTTGCTTCTCTTCTGAGATGGTTTGGAGTAACTCCGCAGCTGTACCTCTTAGTGCGAGCGTTAACGCAATCGACTTTTCCTCGTTGTCCCAGCTGTTCGCCATTGCAGCTGCTTCAAACTGTTTCTTATAAATTGGCCATGATGTTTGACCGTCGAAAACAGGAGGCTGCATCTCTTTCCTTCTCGGGCAGTCCGCAGAATTTTCTCGAGCCTTCTGCTTCTTCACTTTCTCCAGCTCTCTAGCCAAGTTCTCGAAGTTTGTTTCATGCTTGCAAAACGTCTGATGGATTTCGTCGAATTTAGTTTCAACCTTCTCGAACTTGTGGTCAATTTCTTCGAGTTTTCCTTCGAGAACATTTTTAAAATCTTCCACCGCGCTCTTTTGGGCGGCAACTATGGAATTCTTTTGTTCTTCGAATTTAGAGTCCATTGACTCCAATTTCGAATCCAGAGAATTCTTCTGTTCATTAAATTTAGAGTCCATTGATTCCAATTTGGAATCTAGAGAATTCTTCTGTTGTTCTAGAGAATTCTTTTGTTCATCAAATTTAGAGTCCATTGATTGCAATTTGGAATCTAGAGAATTCTTTTGTTCATCAAATTTAGAGTCCATTGATTGCAGTTTGGAATCTAGAGAATTTGTCTGTTGTTCTAGAGAATTCTTCTGTTCATCTAGCTTAGAGTCCATACAGTCGAATTTCTGATCGAACTTGGCCAGAAGTAGTTCCATCATAGCAGTCATATCAACGGCTGTACTTACTTGTTCTTCTGCTACGTCGAACAAAACGGACTTGGGATTTTCTCCTTCGTTTTCAACAGCTTCCTGCAGTCGAAGCACCAGATCACTTTTTCCTCCAGCTGTGGAGAGATTCCGCTTTTCTAGCTCAGCTTTCAACTGCGGTATACTGAGCTGTAATAATTTCAATGTGCGGCCCATTTTTGTTTTCCTTTTTTTTTTTAAACTAATTCACTTCACTTTAATTTCACACTGAATACGTTTTATCCCACTTCTGACACCAATGTTACATCCAGGCTAGGATTCGAAAAGATAAAACGTAATTATATTTAATTAATCTTTATTAGTTCTCTATCAATGTCTTTTACTTCTTGGTTAGTATTCTAATAATTCACTTATTTAATTCAACAATTCACTTTCACAATTAATCACTTTAAATACACAAACACTTTTCTCTTACTGGATACTTATACTTTTTCTCTATACTTTTCACTACTGTCATCTATCGTACTTTTTTATCGCGGTTCACAACTCGAATGTCTTGGGTGCTCCTGCGACATCTATTTATATCTCCTAGTGACACCTCTCGAAATTTCCAGATTCGTTGAGAAGGTTCGTTAAGTTCAGAAGGTTCGAGAACAACATACCAAGTTATGCCACAGCTACTCAAACTGCTATTCCAATGCTGCCAAAATCGGTAATATGGCCACTTTCTACTAGATGGCGTAGTTGACTAATTAATGCTGAATGACACAGTTCAAGCAAACATGCAACAATATATTGGAAATAAGCATATTATATGTAGTCAGCAACAGCAACAATTTTACCGGCAACAGTATTACTGTAAGCAATTCTAATCAGAATCAAAGGGATCATAGCCCTCCCACTTTACTGCATCCCTGCTGGTCCGCCTGGGGTTTCGCCGGTTTGTACTCAATGAATATTTGCCTTGTCACTGAGGTCAATTAAATGCTGGTGGTGGTGCATTAGTGTGATCTTGAAGTTTTTAAGCCTATCTATTTTTTACGACTACGTTACATGCACCCATCATTCATTATTGTTTGTCCTTCCTTTTACGATAGGAAAAGCAATGATTAGAAACTTTTTGTGGAGTCAATGGGAAGATATTGATGTGTAGAACATGTAGTTCCAACAGGATGGCGCAACATGCCACACAGCTGCAGCGACTACATTGCGACATCAGCGCCCCTTACTTCTGAATACCAAAACTTAAAGATTATCCCCACCGTTCTTGTATTTAAAACATCTTTTTACTTCTTTGCTTATGTAAATAGAATCCGTTACTTTGAATTCTTTCTTGTTCTTGGTCAGAGTTTCATTTTGCTTCTCAATAAAGTATACGTTTAGTATTAATTCTTAATTAATTGTGTCAGTCGTTTTATTTAGACTACACAGCAACGAATTCAGTCGATCTTTTGAAATAGAAGTTTAACAATCGCATAATTTTCCGATGAACAGACGGGAATTGGCCATCAAAATCATCCGATTTAACACCACTAGATTTTTTCTTATGGGGTTTCTTGAAGTGTAAAGTTTATACCGATAATTCTCTAACTGTTCAACCCCTCAAAGACAAAATCATCAAGCAAATATCACTTATTGAACGAAAAAGTTATTATGCGAAAAAGTGATTCAAAATTTTGGTAAAAGGTTGACAGTCTGCCGAGCTAGCAGAGGAGGTCACTTGGGCGATATTCTTTTTCATTATTAACCGAAACCAATGTACATTAATTTCCAATAAAAATGAATACAGATTTCACACAATTTATGTCTTTCATTCAAAATTTAAAATGATACCTCAAATTTGAACACCCTTTACAGGGTCTCGATAAATTCAGATAGTTATAAGGCTGTGTTATAAGGTTCAGGGTACAAAGTTTGTATAGTTGTATTTCACAATCATCCCAATTTTTATCAACAGTTTATTATTTTATTGGTAGGGCTATTAATTGCAATTACATGCAATAATGCTATAACTGTACAATCTTGTATATTTACGAAAAATATATTAACAGCAAAGAGATTCAGTTGTGTCGTTATTAGGATTGAGACGAAAATAAAAACGTGACAGTCTCCATAACGACACAAGTGCTCTCTAGCCGCCAGCTTTTAAGTTGTAGAAATGACGTTGTTCCAGGAAAACTTTATAGAAAATGGGTTCGAAATGTATCATTAAGTCAAAAACCTTGTTTTTTGAGTTATGATGGTTTTCTTTTTAATGAGCGATAGGTAAAAGCAATGATTTTATGAGTCTTAGTTTAGCGGCAACAGGTGTTAGGTTTAAAAAGAGGTTTAATTTTCGAAGACCTCCGGGCCTCCGTCAATTCGGCAAAGAGAAAGTTTGATATAATCATTTGCTGACAGCGAACGATTTATTTTGAAACCAAGACTGGTAACAATATCCACAAACACTATGTATGTAGCTGAAACTGTGATAAAAAGACCGGTGAAAGGTTGGCGGTGTCAAATTTCTTTTTTGAAATGCTTTTGTTGGTCGGGTGCGTTTATAGACGGTGCTTCTTATCTCCCTTATACTAAGGTGTTCTTTATTAGCCACCAACTGATCGAAATTCATTCAAATAATAGGTCATTATGAACTTAACAAAGAGAATTCAACAACTGCTGATTATAATGATAGTTCGCGTACAATGGTGGATATTTTATGCAGTCAGCGTACTGGGCTACAGGTCTGTTACTTAAATACACAGAGCTTACTTCCAAAAATGACTGAATTTAGGCATATATTCTCAGATTCAAAAGTGGATGTTTTGTGTGGGACCGAAACATGGCTTAGGCCGGAATTAAATGACGTGCTCTGTGATTTAATAGGTTTTTAACAGGTGATTCAATAGGTTTTTAACTATTTAGGCGCGATAGAGTAGGGCGCATTTATATAAATTTGCGAGCTAGAACTTGAGTTTGTATGCGATTTGGCAACCGGCCAAATACTGGTAGTATGGAATATATATTTATTGAAAATACTTTCAAAGATAACAAAATCCTATTGGACTCAGCTTAAAGACCTAACAAGCACATCGACTTAACAGTATTTATTAACATATTGGATTCACTGACTTATGTTTCACCTTATGTCATTCTGGGCGAAGACTTTAATAGATCCTGTAAATACAGTACCCCCCCCCCCCCCCCCCCCCTCAATTCACTAAAGATTCAAGTACCCTACTTTATGTATTCTTTGTAAGCCATTTAAGCAAAGTTATTCACTTCCACTAACTATCCGCATCCTGCTTATCGCACCACGACTTATTGCACTTAACCTTTCAGTGCGAACCTCTATTTGCAGATAGCAACTATTGTTTTAGGGACTTTAAAATCATTAATTTCAGTCTTTTAGAATCTGATCTTGAGTCGATTGAATGATTTCGAGTCTTTACAATCGTATGTGTTGACGATCAAGTTTCTTATACTCAAGATAACATAAGTAACCTTTTCAACACACACTTTTCTATTATATACATCTAAAACACTCAGGTGGAAATAACATCCGTGGTCTAATAACAATATTAAGACTCTTATCAAAAAACGTAATCAATCGTACAATATTTGGAAACGTTTTAGACTCGAGGCGCTTCGAAAAACCTATAGCGATTTAAGAAATAAAGTCGTACTGGAAAACAGAGAATCAAAAAAACGTTTTTACACTCCCCAACTCGATCCTTCCCTCGCTGGTCATAAGCTTTGGAAAAATCTAAAAGAAATTGATATAGATAAAATATAAAAAAAGGTAAATGCGAACAATAACTCAATTAATATTGATTGTAATGAGTTGAACAAAAAATTTACATCTACGAGTATTTCATCACCAGAGTTAATTGACAACTTAGTCTCCCCAAGTTTTCAAGAAACTGGCAACTTCTCCCTAAGGGTTTTAGTTTTTCAGCTGTTGATGAAGCAGATGTCGTCAAAAGTTTCAGTAGCATTTGATGAAATTCGTCCCGTATTTGTAAAAACTACTCTTCCGTACACCCTTAGGTACATAACGCATCTCAATAATACTATCTTTATGACTGGGGTTTTTCCTGCTTTCTGGAAACGTGCCAAATTGTTCCTATAGCTAAAAACAGAAATGAGTATCGTCCCATAGCCATTTTACGCTTCCTATCTAAAGTATTTGAAAGTATCATGAACTCACAGATGCGCCAAAATCTAAAAAGCAATAATATGTTATAACCTAATTAGTCCGGTTATCGTCGAAAACATAGCTGCATAATAGCGTTAACAAACGTGGTAGAAGCAACCGGACAAAGTGTAGACAAAAACTACGTCACTTTCATTACTCTTTTGGATTTTTCCAAAGCGTTCGACACTGTCAACCACAATATCTTATGCAATAAACTAAGAGAGAAATTTCAGTTTCAGTCATCCTCAGTGAGACTAGTTTTTTCTTATATAAGCTCTAGATTTCAAGCAGTATTTACTGATAACCAGACGTCCTCTTTTCTACCATTAAGCAGAGGCGTTCCCCAAGGGTCAATATTGAGCCCCTTACTTTCCCCAATTTATATAAACGAACTGCCCTCGCTTAGTTTCAACTCGACTATACATATATATGCTGATGATGTACAGCTTTGTTACAGTTGCCCTCTGGGTATGATTGAAAATTGTGCTTGCGAGGTAAATGATGATCTTAGTAAGATTTTGGACTGGTCTCGAACTAACGGACTATGCCTAAGTCCAGCGAAATCTAAATTCTTAATGATCTCCAGAGGCTCTATTGATACAACGTACTTCCCATAAATACGACTCAATGCTACCCCCTTCAATTTTTTGACACAGTGAGAAACCTAGGAGTAGTTTGTAATAAGACACTTACCTGGACAAATCACATACGAGTACGATTGACCATAGGTAGAGTCTATGGAGCTTTACGCATGTTATGGACCACACAACGGATTACTCAAGTGTTACGCGAAACAACTGGATCGGTTTTATCCGGGATTAAATTCAATGGAATGATGGTGAGTTTCGACTTGAAGGTCGTTGAAGGGGTAATTTACTTACAGCACTTTTCTACACTCTATTAAATGCTATTCTCTCTAATTTATTCCATTTTTTGTACCATCTAAAGTCATGTTGAAAGTGCACAGTCGTCTTTTTGACTAAAACGTAGTTTTAGTAATTTTTAATTTTCTCCAAAACTAGAATACATAAAACCATTCGGTTTTTTGGGTTCGATTCAGAATTTATAGTCACATTGATCACAAAAGGTCAATTTAGCACTTCATTTCACAATTTTGAAAAAAAAAATTGGTCTAAACTTTTTTTTAATTTTTTTTTATCAAAATTTTGGGTTTTTCAGAATTCTTCAAAAATTATTGCCATACATAATTTAATTTTAATTTAGTATTACAGAACAGATTTCTGAGTTTCAAAACCGGTAAAGAACTTAATTGTAAGTTGTTTTTTAATAAAAAAAAATTCAATTTAAGTCCTTTTTTCTAAAATTGCCCCTACCTCCTAAACGGGACAAGATAGACCCCCCCCCCCACACCCATAGTAAAAAAAGGCTTGTTTTTTACCCTTGTACAAAAAACCGTTATCAATTCTTGGCGCTAGTTATCGTACTTGTGCCCGTAATATTATACTACGATTTCATCAGTGCCAAATGAGGTTATTTACAAATTCGCTGAAAATTATTTCAGTTTTTGCATTTGGTTTGACAGCTTGTAAATGTATCTTTGCGAAAACTTGGAAGCAAAAGCCGGAGTACTATCAATTCACTCCATATATTTTTTTATATATAACTCAGCGTAAAGGTCAAGTGCAGCAAAATGGTACATTCACAATGGTACAAAGAAGACATTTTTTTAATTGAAAAAATATAATGTTTAGATGACTTGTAATCTTCTGTCAAATTCCGTCCCATATTTGGTGTACCCATATTTAATATATTTAACACACACATGTTTATTTATTATTTCAAAGTAATTCTCTATTTATTTTAAAAAATGAACAAAAGAGAAAAACAAAAATACAATCCCGCTTGCGCATTGGAAGTTATATGTCCCATTTTTTTTAAATTGCTTACGCTAAGGGTTTTTTCTGTTGTTACAATACCCTTATAGTGCTAAGAACACAGCGTAAGCATTTTGTGTTTAACAGCAAGCAGCACCTGGCAATATCGTATTTCATTGCATGCTTTTCGGTGTTACTTACTATTAGAAAGAATAGAAAGATAGGAAAGAAGTGTTTGGGTGCAGTTGTAGGGTTTTTCTCCACGGGTGGTATCTAAGTTGCTTAGGGAGATTACGATTTCGTGTATTCGATACTATGTAATGGACTTGGCCGGGATTCGAACGCTCGACCTTCCATTCAGTAAGCGAATACACTACTACCATTGCCACCCGCAAATTCCACGATGTATTTATTTCTTTTGTCAATTTGCTTCCGCTGTATGCCGTTTCAGTATTTCGCCTTGATATGAGAAGTACTTCATTAACTTTCCGATTGACGTCAACAATTTGATACCTTCTACCAGAAAACTTAAGACATCCGTTCGATCCATACACCGGCCAGCTTTCGGCCTCACATGCAGGGGCTCAGGCCTCCGCTACGCCGTGTGTTGCAATGCTAATAAATTATGAAAAAATTCTAATTCGATTTGATTCAGTTTCAAATTGATCTTCCAATATGATCTTCTACGGAGTAAAAAACCGTTTACAACTTTTATTTTAAATTGAATTTATTATAAATGCATACGGCTTTACATAAAACTTTGAAGAAAACTTTCTACTCTGTACAGAAATTATCAATAATAAACCATTTTTGGATTTATTTTTTTATAAAATACACATTATATTATCACCTTCAAGCACAAGACGCTTCCACTCAAAAGTTTGACATCGGATTTCGCACCCACCCTTTCAGTCATTTTGACATTTGTCAGAAATTAATTAAATGAATTTCTATGAAAAAACCTGGAATTCGTAAACATTAACTTTCTTCAATTAAAGTTGGTGGAAAAAGTATTCAAAAATTATAACAAACATTTCCACATCTTTAGTTTTCTCACATTCGTGTTTTAAGGAAAGTTCAGCCGAAATTTACCGCCTTTAAACTTTTGAGATTTTCAAAAGCAGTAGTGTGAATTGTTGTTGCTATCATTGCCTGCATTGTTTTGGGTATTTGCAAAAAGATACTAAAATGGCGGTTAGAATTCAAGGGAAAAATATTCGATTGATTAAACCTAAAACTGATTGTGAAGTGCAGCAAAACGAAAAGCAAAAATTCAAACGTATTCGCCTAAACCCTACGCATCGCTGGTCAGAAGCAGAGACACGAGATCTTTTAGAAGCGGTCGTGGATCAAGTCAAAGACAACCCTGAATCGTTTGAGGTAAATAATATGTTTGGGCCTCAAATCAGTATCCAGCAATCACAATATGTAACAGCCACTCTTTTTTTATATGAAGAAACCCACGGCACAAAGATTTTACAACAAAATGGCTGGGAAAGCACCTTCACTTCAAGACATCCATTGGGTGCCAATGAGAGGCAAGCTTCGATACTTAAAGTCGCGGTATATAGAAGCAGCGACTTGGAAAGGTCAAACAGGTGCTGGACTCTTAGCCAATGGGGAAAAGAAAAGCGTGTTAGGTATGATTTATTTTTATTTTGACAAATAAATTCTTTCATAGGTACATATATGGTTATTGCAGAGTATATCGCAAAACTATGCCCCTATTATGACATGCTCGAACAAATATTTGGCCAAGGAAAGAGTGTTAAACAGAATGTGGTTATTAAAAGAGACGCTGATTGTATTTCATCTGATGAGGAGGATGGGGATGTGTTGGTGGATCCATCTCTGTATGAAGCCATCTATGAGACGAGTAATAGTACATTTGGGTCTCAAACACAGAATGATGAAACGTTCTCGACTACAATCGCGAAAGCTTCAACGAGCGCTCTCTACGAAAATTCAGCGAACAATTCTGAAACCAGTTACGAAGCTTTCATAAAAAACGTAATTGCACAAAAAGCTAAGAAAAAACCTTGTTGCAATTGTAGTCCAATTTCACTTCTGGCTTCAATCCAAGAAAAAAAAATTAATTTTGATAAAAGTAAATGGGAGCTGCAACTAGAGTTAGAAACCAAGCAATTGGAACTAGCAAAGGAAAAGGCAAAAAATGAAATGGAATTGAGGAAGTTTGAATTGGAACAGGACCTAGAAATCAAAAAATTGGAATTAGAAAAAGATGAAAGGCTTGCAATGACTAAAATGAAACTAGAAGTTGAATCCCAGGAGCGTCTTAAGAAGTTCGAACTGCAGCTTAAATCAAAAACAAACCAAAACGATAACTTTTAAAACTATAAGTTCTCATGTATGTATATATGTAAATATTTTGTAAATTAGGAATACCTCGGTTTAAGTCCATAATTGGTTCTGACAGACCCGACGCAAATCGAAAATGACTTCAACCGAATAAATTCAGAATTCAATAAGCTTTTAGCTTTCTTTTCGATTATTTCAGTGTTTTTATACATAATTATGTGTGTATGTATATATGTATGTAGATTGAACTGAAATGCATCTGCTACAAAAAAATATTTCAAGGATTTTTTTTCGTTTTCAAATATTCAAAAATTTACCTACCTACATATTGAAGCTTCGTGAATATTTTTTCCGTCGTAAGTTGAAATGGCATTAATCGAAGCCTCGTTATTATCGAATCGTATATATATAGAATATTACTGTACACTATTTATTTTATTTATAAAGTTTCGCTAAATTGCTTCACACCTTTAAGACCTTGAAAAAAAACTGCGCGACGTGTACCTTCTTCAACAAGAGGAAAATTGTCGTGTGTTCGCAGCTTCATCGCTCAAATGCATCATCCTTTTCACCTTGTTTGACTACAACATTATCCAGTTTAGCATAAACAAGACTGAATTAAAGACAAGCTTATTTCACACGTCAGTCTCCTTTCACTAAAATTTTTAGTTATTTGAATCGTTTCTTTGGTGGCCACAAAAAGATTGTTCAATTCTTATTCCATTGCTGAATTCTTATTCCATTGTTCAATTCTTACTCCATTGCTCAATTCTTATTCTTCATTATTTTTGTAAATAAGTTCGTTATTCTAAGGTCCCTTCAAATGAATTGGATCGAAACAGTGTGATAACAGATGATGTATACTTGTAGGCACTGTCCTCTACCAACCATTGTGGCGCCTTGAAGTATACTGTGGCTTTTGTTGACAAATAGCAGTTGTTATTAGGGTTCGGATTTTCATGCACTTAAAATTTGAAAATATGCGCTTAAAAATGCAAAATATGCATTTAAAATATGCACTTAAAACCAATTTAACTTAATTTTGGTTCAATTTAAAAATAAATTTTCGTCAGTTAACACAGTTAACGTAAACATAAACATCTTCATTTGTTTGATTAAAATAAATAATTCAAAACAACATAAAATCATGTTTCCTTAATTGTTCTGATTTTGAAAAGTTTTGTTTGCATAGATCATAAGATGTTTCTTAAAGTTTTAGAAATCAAAACGTTACCGATTCGTTCTTAAGAATGCCTTATACAACGAAAAAGATCGCTCCACGTCAACTGAAGGTATTTGAGTATTTTTTAAAGAACAAATCTCATCGACGGTAAAGTTCTTTTGGTAATTTTAGTCATTGCAGTCCAATGTGAACGTCTTACTTACATTTTGCATTATTGAAAATCCTTCATTTTTTGCCAGAACGCACTGAATTTTTTTTTTTTTTACTTTTCCCATAACTATTTCAACCGCAATTATCTTTACAACAACATCTTCAACTAAATCAATTTGATTTTTTAAGGTTGTCCTGCCTTCTCGCTTTGTGATGGTGTCACATAGGAAACTGAAGTTTGAACTTATAAATATTATTTGGCTTTTTAATAACGGCTGGTTTATTACTTCTTTTGCATTTTTTATCGTAGGTTAGGTTAGGTTAGGTTTTATGTGGCTGTCGGCTGAAGCCGACACACTTAGACCAATTTAGGTCCATTGTGATACCACGTATTTTTTTTTATCTACCTCAACTCTGTAGATAGGACTGGCCAACGACACGCGGTTGTTCTCAAGCGGTCCCCCATCTACGTACTAACCGCGCCCAACGTCGTTTAATTACGGTGATCTGACGAGAACCGATTACTTTTTTTTACTTTTTAAATTCATTTTTATTAATTATTAGCTTATATCAACTTACATACTAGACAAAAATGATTAAATCTAACTTAAAATTAACAGGATACTTATTCTAGATTATTGATCCTTATGCGGACGCCCTAAACTTAACTCTATCTTATAATTATTGCCTTTCGGCCTAAAAACTATTTTACAAACTAATCTTACATATTATGTTTTCATCGAGAAAATTTTAAAGAAAACTCGGCATCTTTATCAAATTTTATATTTTTATATAAAAAAACAAATTAAAAACTACCTACTCTACTTACTTAAGCTACTTAACATATTCTAACTATAATTCTAACTATAATTATAATTAGGATTCTGATCACTCGTTGCATTACGAAACAAGTGATCAAAATCCCAATTGCTTTCCGAGCACCTGGCAGTCGTCAACGTGCACACGCGCTGCCGTGAGCTGACTGATGCCTTACAGAACCAATCACCTCCCGGAAGGACCACCACAAGTTGGCGAGCCCGGCCTCTCCCAGAAACGCCCTAGCTAACTTAGTCTAACTTATAAACTAAGAGGATGTTACCTAGAGTAACGCACCGTCTTGGGAGGGCATGTTGACCCCTCCCCCCTCAAAAAGCCACCAAAATTCGGCGAATTGTTTTGCCGTGTCGAATTTATCCCTCTCCGCTATTGCGGTACTAAAACGGAGGAGCTCATGAGCATTATCGACGTCCTCGCCGCGTATGAGCCGCTTATCTCTCGCGCCGCGGTAGCGGTGGTATAATACCGGGATACCATCCCTCGTCTGTACCAGCCCTTTTGCATCAATATGGATAAATGCCTCCGGCGGGACAAAGCCAGACCGGAGCGTACTCTCTATGTACATTTCATTGGGGTAGTAAGCCCCAAAGATCAGGCTATTGTCGCTGGCCATCGCCCTTGCAACGTGTCTTCGAGTCACCTTAATAAGGAAATTGTCAATCCTATTCAACTGAGCCCTATCGTATAGGACCTTGTTGGGATAGTATTTTATATAGTTGGATTCAGGCGTTCGGAACAACCGGAGACAGGTCCTAAGACATTGTCTCTCCAAAACCCGAATCTTTTCCATATAACTAGGCGCTATATTAAACCACAATGGACAACCATAAGCGATGATCGGCCTTATAAGGGCCACGTAGCAAATGACCTTCGCTCTGGAGTCAAGTTGACTGCTATGAAACAGTCTCCTTGTCAGAGCATAAGCCTTCTTGGCCCCAGCAACACAAGCAACTATATGTCTATCGAAATATAGATACTGGTCAAGCCAGATACCCAGATATCTAACTACGCTTCTCACCGCCAATGGCTGCCCATTTTGTCCAATAATGGCCAATTTCTTCCAGTTTTTTCTGGTATCCCTAGAGGCCCCAGCCAATGGAGTTCTGAACAAGATTGTTTCCGTCTTCTGAAAGTTGATTTTCAACTTCCAGTCGTCGCAATATCGCTTAATTTGATCGAAGTCACGCTGCAAAAGGATATTAATGACCTCGATTTTAGGACCTGATCTGTATGCCACCAAGTCATCGGCATACGCTATAGCATGTCTGAGTGAACCTACCAGATCACTGGTGTAAATGTTAAACAGGATCGGAGAATTGACCGCCCCCTGCTGTAAACCGTTTTTAATTTCAAAGACTCTGCTCGAAGTCACGTTGCCACATTTGACAACGAACTTCTTTCCCATAAGCATATTATAAATTACATATAGCAAAGGTTTGTGCATCCCCCGCCTGGTCAACTTGTAGAAAAGTCCCTCTAACCATACGGTGTCGAAAGCCTTCTCAAAATCAACCAGACAAGCACCCGTGCATTGGTTCTTGCATTTATTCCACTGAATGTCGGAAACCAGTTTCGACGCGGCATGAATAGTGTCATGCCTCGCCCTGAAACCAAACTGGTTGTCCGGAATTATGTTATTGTCCTCGACCCACTTTAACAGGGCTCTATTGACAACCTTTTCAAAGACCTTGCTAATATTCGGAAGCAAACTAATTGACCGCAGATTGGCAGGGTTCGTCCTATCTTTACCTTTTTTCGGGATAGGGTGTACCACAGCTACCTTCCAATGCGCCGGATAATGTGCATTATTCAGCGCATTGTTAAACAGCGTGGTGAAAATATCAACAGCCTCCAGAGGCAGGTGTCTCAATACGACGTTTGGGACACCATCCATCCCCGTCGACTTTTTATTTTTTAGTGACTCGAAGATGCACAGAAGATCATCCTTCGACACGAACAAGTGCGATGCATCTCGGCCATTGGCGACAACTGCATTAGCATGGTTTTCATCAGTGAATACGGTGAATCCGTTATTCTCAGATCGCCAATTCTCAAGTTCGGTGCGTAGATAGAAGTGGCTCACCAGAGCCCTATTCTCAATGTCGTGGTTACGGCGAACAGGATTGTTCACCGTATACACGGCCTCGAAACAAGCGCCCAGCAAATCAACTTTCTCCTGTGGGTCCTCGACCACAAAAAAATCGTCGTTTGAAACGACACTTTCTGGGCTTATTCCAGCAGTCAGTACTGTCTGTCTGTTCTCTGCTGTCTGGGAGATTCGAACACAAGGAATATCATTGTGATCTTTCCTCCTGAACAACTTATTTATCTGTGGGAACATATTCGGACTACCGGTTTTAATAGCCCGAATTTTATTGCCCCAATACAGACTTACAGATTTTCTGTAATTTTCTTTTATCAGCTGTTTCAGGATTCGGATCTCTGAATTCAGCCTCCTTACCTCCGGGTCGTTGCGATCAGTAAATTGCCTGTACAGCCGTTTAAGCCTCGAGAGCAGTCTACTTTTCTGTCGGTATAGTGCGTCGATTGTAGGGTTTCGGTACTTTTCTGTCTGGTCGTCGTCGGAACGTCCTACCCGAGGAATAGTTCGTTCCATAGTTCGTTTGATGGCGTCGTTCATTTGCAATAAATGCCGATCAATGTCATCATTTGTCATGTTACTGTTTGTCGGTGGGTCGATCCCACTCGAACGTATATCTCGCTTTAACAATCTGGAGAAGCGCGACCATTGTGCCCTTCGATAATCGAATGAACACACTGCTTCGTACTCCTCCAGCAGCGTTTGCTCGTTCGGGATCCGTATTGCGGCGGCGAGTCCGTAGTGGTCACTATCGTACTCAAACGCACGCAAACAGTTCCGCGTATTTTGATCTATGTTCGTCAGTTGAAGTCTTGAGTCCGTTAAGGACAAGTCCAGGAAAGCACCGCTTCTTGGGAAAGAAGGGATATCCGTCGCGTACAACTCGAGTTTGTACTCAATCATATTGAGGCGCCACCAGTCGTGAAACTGGTTGCCCCTGGGATTTGCAGTAACATTTCCCCACGCCGCATGTTTGGCATTAATATCTCCGGCCAAGAAGTAATAATTCTCCTCCGAGTTCAGCTGCAGACTACGAAAAAGTGTCTCGAGCTCTATTATAAATTGGTTTGGTGGAGGTGCTGCAGGTGCGTAAAGCGACACCACATACATTCTCCTCCGGCTATGGAGAGGAATGCATATGATGCATGCTTCCAACAACTGGAACCTACGCACGTCCCCGCTATATATAACCCTATGGCGCAGGCCTTTTCGAATTAAGAGTCCAACCCCACCTCCTTGAGTGGAGTGAGGCCGGTCTCTTCTTACTACATGATAGTTTTTGTATCCCAATTTGTGCTTCTGATTTAGCTTAGTTTCGCTAACCAAAAGCACATCCGGGTTTTCGGTTTTCAACAAGTTGGCAAGTGACGTTCTTTTCTCGATCCTGACTAGTGAATTAACATTCACAGCAAGGATCTTTAAGTTTCCCTCATCCAGCGTAGCCATTTGATTTATGGCACACCAGACCCTACAAACAACTCCGAATAGATAAAGTCAATTCGAGCCGCTTGTTCATTTAACTGTTTCTGGAACTTATCGATCTTTCCATGCAGGGACAGAAGGATCGATTTCAAGTCCAGATCCACCTCTGGTGCCTTTTGGGCTGCCTTTGGCGGGTTTAATGTTATTTGGGCTTGACCCGGTCCAGCTGCCATTTGGGCAAAGGACACGTTGGGTGCCACAAAATTAGAGAACGAACGACTCTTTTGACGCCTATCGTCTTCAGGCTGCTGCTTGCGGGCCTGGACTCGCTTTTTCAGCTCCTGGTACTTTGGACAACCCCTGAAGTTGGCGGGATGCCCAGAGTTCCTGCAGAGCACACAAGAGAGGACACCCCGGTCTTCAACTCTGTCCTTACCAAGAGGACATTCACCATGTTTGTGGTCCTTATCGCACTTCACGCATCTAAACTGCATGTTGCAGTTAGCTGCGGCGTGCCCGAACCTTTGGCAGCGCATACATTGAAGTATGCGATCTGACCTCTTTATTTTCTCCCACCTTACAGCATGGTAGTACAGGAAGCGGATATTTCGCAGCCTGTCGATTTTGCTATCGGGAGTTAGCTGGACCAGGAAGAATGGTAAGTGACGGTTACCACCCCTTGCCACAGCGGAGGAAAACGGCTTGACCCCCACAAACTTGAGGTCGTCGCTTTCAAAGTTCTTTAGCTCTCTTTCGAGCTCCTCCGTTTTAATTGAGGGATCAATTCCCTTCAACACTACGGTCTTCAATTTTTGCTCCCTTGGGGTGTACGTGAAGTACTCAGTTTTGACCTCTCCCAAGGCGTCGCGCACCCTCTGGTACTCCTCTAATTTTTCACATATGATTATGTGCTTATTGGCAGAAAGCCTTTTTACATGAAAGTTTTTGGTAATCAGCCTACACAATCTGATACTATCACTTATTTCAAAATTACTTACATTGATAGGCGGGATTTTTACCTTCTTTGGCTGTTGCTTCTGCTGCGTCTCGGCTTGCTGCTGTTGCTGCTGTTGTTGTTGTCGTTGCTGCTGTTGTTGTTGCTGCTGTTGTTTTTGCTGCTCTTTCCGTTGATGCTGTTTCGCTTTATATTGCTGCTGAACTTGATCCCGCAGCACTTTTTGTTGTTGCTGTTGTTGCATTTTCTTCTGCCTCAACTGCTCACGCTTTTCAAGGAGCTCTTTTATGAGTTGGTCAAGCTCAGCCTCCTCATCATCTTCTTCTCCTTCCTCCATTTGGATGGCATTGTCATCTTCGACCGGTAGGTCTCTGAAGGAGTTTCCCTCTCCAACGTACCGGCCCGCTCCCACTTCAGCCTCGTAAGAGCTGGAGTTATCAGCCTCATCATCGGTTCCAGCAATCGATGATGCCTCACTAGGGCCTGCCAGATTTGCCCTTCTCTTGGCAGTGAGATTCGGCTTCGGATTAAGCTTCCGCCGCCTCTTCTCTACCTTCCGGAACTCCTCATTTACTGTAGCTACTGCTGACCCAGCTGTAGCGGTAGCTTTTACGGCTGCTTCCTTGGCATTATTTACAGCCTCTATTTTTGCTGTAACAAATGTTGTTGTTTTTGTTGTTGCTGGAATTCCCTGTGAGAACGGCCGGCCCGTTGTTATTATTGTTGCCATTTTAGGTATATTTGCCCTTGGCAAACACTTGGCTGCTGCTGCTGATGTTGCTGCTGCTACTGTTGTTGCTGCTGATGTTATTGTTGCTGCTACTGTTGTTGTTAATGTTGCTGCTGTTGTTTTTCTAGCCGGCACTCCAACACCCGTACGCGGGACCACCGATTTTCCGGGGTCCATCGCCACACCGTACGGCACTTTTTTTTGTTTTTTTTTATTTTTACTCTTCTTTTTACACTTTTTTATACTTTGTTTCTAATGTCACTATGAAAAATGTTTTCTTTCTTTTTTGTTTTTTTGTTCTTTTTTTTTTTTAAATAAATTCAAAAAGGGAAGCGAACCTGAGCCTCCGGTGCCTGAGCCAGACACTCCGTCCACTAAACTAACTTACAAATTATAAAATTTCTTGCTAATCACCACTCTTTAGCACTTTTTCGCTTTCGATCACAAACAAGCCGACCTGTCTCTATAAGAGTTGCGGAACGACTGACGAGAACCGATTAACTCGACGTGGTATGGTCGTTTTTTATCGTAACTGGATCGGAGTCATCGAACCCATTGGTAATACTTTCAAACGCTTTATAATGTTTTGCATAATACTCAACAGCCTTCAACCAAGTTCCCCATCTTGTAACAATAGGCTGAGGCGGAAGAGGAGTCAACGAATATTTTTCTTTAAAAATTTCGACGCTTGATGGTGCTTTTAAAATTATATATTTTGCCGTTTGAAATTATTTCATCGACGTTCCGAAAATTACTCCTTATTTCTTCTGCAACTCGGTGCATTGCTAAGCAAGTGAAGTGCAACAATTTTGGATAAAACAGTGCTAATCCACAAGCTGCCTTTACCATATATGCCGCAGTATCGGTCAAAAAAAGGAGTATTTTGCTTTTATCAATTTGAAGTGAATTCATGGATTTATCAAATGCGCGAGCGATGGTGCCATGGTTCATTTTTACTAATTGGACTTTATTAAAAAATTCTTTTTACTTTCTTCTTCATTTTGGTCCAACACACCAACAATTATGTTAGCAACAAAACGTCCTTGGATATCGGTGGTTTCATCAATAGAAACCCGTAAATACTTATCTTTTAGAACAATTTTCATTTGTTCAAATAGCGAAATATAAATTATTTTCATGTAATTTTTACGCAAAGTGGAATCATCCGGTATAGTTGCTTTTCCATATTTTTTTAAAGTTCTTAATTCAGGGTTACTAAGCTTACTTAAAGGTATATCGGCTGAAACAAATGTCTCATATAAATACATTGAAAAGGTGTTAGATGCATTGGTAAAGGACAGTAGTTGTTGAATTTTCTGGCAAACTTCAGATCTTCCTTTAAGTTCTAAGTGCTTAACACTTTTCAAATGCTCTTCCATTTAAAAAAAAATTTCAAAGCGAACGCTTTTGTTACAAACTTTCCAGAAATATGAATTTACTGTAAAAATATGCAAAACTATGCATTTATAGTAAAATATGCACAAATATATGCAAAATATGCATTTAGAGTAAAATATGCAAAAATATGCACTAACGATTGAATGCCATTTTAAAGGAAATTTCCTGATTCGTATAGATAATTCGTTGTCTTGCTTCCAAGGTGTTCCTAAAAAAATATGCATTTGCATGGAAATCTGATCCCTAGTTATTATAAATTCTACAGTTATCAAAGCTTCAGTTCCATCGAAGTATCCTACGCAGTGTAGATCATAAAAAGTTTCTGAAACCATCTCCATACGCTCATCTTTCGATATAATTTAAATTGTTCCACCATCTCGGATTCAAAACAAACTAACAATTTTGTAGATCGACGTTGCCTCTTCACATGAGCCCAACCGCCATAAAACGATCAACAGTTGAACTTTGAATGAAGATTGTTTGCATGATCGCGGGCCATGAAAAACCTCGATATTTCTGATTAGACCAAGAATGAACTGAAAATTTGTCCAACTAATGTCGATTTCGATTGGTAAAACTCAGAGTAAAACTGGTGTTTTATTTATTGGTACAATCCAGCGTGTTTTCTTTTTCGTTTTTGTTGTCATTTATACTGTCTCGAACTGCCGATCATTACAAGCCAAGCACGATAGAAATGTCAAATATGGTAGTGTGAGTGCAGGTACGTTTTTACTCTCGCGATTTATCTGTGGTAAAAACGGGATGCTCGGACTGCACTGTGGGTGTTTTTTGTTGCAAAAACTCGAAACTCTGACAGCAGTTCGAGTGAATTTGGGGTAAAGAAAAGTTAAGGCTCATTTAGACGTTCATATCAGTTTCCAATAGCATACTCCAGGGGCCCTACTATGAAACTTGATTCTAAAGTGAAACTATTCTAATTCGCAAAATCGCAACTCTGTAATTCTATAAGTAAGTTGTGAAAACGAAAGTCGAACAGCTTGAGTACTGCCAATTCTTTTTTGTTTCCTTAGTACAAAATTGGTATTACCTTTTGCGGAAGTTATTCACCCTTATTGCGATGGTGACATTTGTCGTAATACAGTTATTTTCTGTATTGCGTTAGTCGTTTTTAAAACAAAAACGTCTGGTAAAACTCTAATTTTTGTCGATTACAAATTTGCAAACGACAGACCCAAAAAATATTTCAAAATGTAAGTGTTTTTGTTTTTTGGTTTTAAAATTGTAATAACAAGTTTCTTTAGGGTAAAAATAACAACTCCCAAGCAAATGAAACGGCTTGTGGAGCTCATGGAGGCAAATGAAAGCCTCGCAATAAATTTTAAAAGAGGCGTCTCCACTAGTCAACAAACAAAGTTGGAATGGTAGTCCTTGGCCAAGGAATTAAATAGTATTGGCCCACCAACACGAAATGGAAAGGAATGGCAGAAAGTAAGGAAATTGTTAAATGTATGAAAACAAGTACAAATGTTTTTTTTTTAGGTTTGGTTTGACGCCAAATTCAAGGTTAAAAAGAAATTGTTATTTAACAAAAAAGAAATCGAAGCGACAGGCGGAGGAGGGTTTAAACAAAAATGTTTGAATGACGTTGGGGAAGCGATATTGTCGTTGCATGATATTGTGAACCTAACCGGATTTGTGGCAGGTATTTTCTATGATTTTGCTGCTCGTAAACCATTTCTCTCCCCGTCCACATCAAACCAAGAAAACACCGCTTCTAAAACGCCTTCAAATGATCTGATTTCGGAGACTCTTGCTGAAATGTTAGGTGGACCAAATTCCAATGAATCGGCACTCAGAGCTACACGACATTTTGCACCTTCACCCCAACGTTTGGAAAGAGAGGAGGACCTTAGAGGAGATGTCAGACAAAAACATCAAAAAAAAAACGGAAAACGCTTTCCAAAACCTTTAGGAGAAACAAACTCTGGTCCAAGAGAAATTGTTTACTGACATAAGAGAATCTTTGATTGAAATACAAAATAAGCTAACCGAAAATGTTAACTCGTTTAAAACTATGAATGACCATTTAAAGGGGAGTGCAAGATTTCATAGGAAACTTTTTATTTAAAAGAACAGCAGCTCGAGATTTTAAAACAGCAAATGGAAAGGAATGAAGAATAACGCCGGCAAGAAAATAATTTGAAAATGATGGACATGGAAATCCGAAAAAGAAAGCTGGATATTGAAGAAAGAAAACTGAGGATTATGGAAACAAGCACCAATTAAATTCAATTTCGTTATTTTTTTATTATATAATTTTAATTCTATTAAATTATTACTTTGAAGCTCATTTGCTTAAATGATTTTTAAATGCAGCCCATAATTTGGTTTCGTATTCGAACAGCTGTTTGGTCATCATTGAGCTAAAATTTTGACATGTGTCCCATCGACGGCACCAATAACACCAGGAACTTTGCCTCAGTTTTTTCTTCCTCAGAGAGTTCCATCTTGATCCATAATGGGCAGAGAAATTCTTCAAGAAAATTTATCATTTCCTTGCGAATGATGCTAAATGTTGGCTATGCCCATCCCAAATTAAAGTCATTCCCAACTCCTTTTTGATAACCTCCTTCAGCGAAAAACCTTAAGGTGGCAGGTAATTTTAAAATAATTGGCACTGCAAGAGAACGTCTTTCAGGAAAATTACTCTCCATCAAATTTAAAATATAAAGAAAAGCTTATTTATTCAGTCGAAAATACATTTTAAACCTGGAAAATATTTTGATTACTTCAAGTTGGAATATACCTACATTTCGTTAAATTACTTTGAATCAGGAAAATCCATTGGATTAGCTGTGGATCGGATGAATCGTCTCTGCGCGAATTATAATTATTATTTACTTAGGCACCTATTACAGATTTATTATTAGAAAATAATGGTTCACGGTTTACGCATAAGGTTTATGTTTATGAAATTAAATGTTTTTTTTTTATATTTGTGTTGATTGAATGAAAGGTAAATTGCGGTTTACGATCTATAACGTATTACAAAAAAACTACTTGCAAGATCTCGCTCAAACCATTTTTCGGTGGAAGTTTGCATGGTAATGTACATCATATATTTTTTTTTTTAGTTTTATCATTCCCTTATTTTAGAAGTTAGAGGGGGGGGGCAACATTTTACCAATTTGGAAGTGTCTCTCGCGCAAACTATTCAGTTTAGAAAAAAATGATATTAGAAACCTCAATATCATTTTTGAAGACCTATCCATAGATACCCCACACTTATGGGTTTAATGAAAAAACTGAGTTTCAGTTCTAAGTATGGGGAACCCCCAAAATTTATTGTTTTTTTTCTATTTTTATGTAAGCACCTTAATGCGGTTCACAGAATACATCTACTTACCAAGTTTCAACAGTATAGTTCTTATAGTTTCAGAGAAAAGTGGCTGTGACATTCCCGGACAGACTGACAGACATGACGAATCTATAAGGGTTCCGTTTTTTGCCATTTGGCTACGGAACCCTAAAAACGGCTGCTCATTGATTTCAAAATTGCAATTAATTTATCTGTCAAAATGTCAGCTGTTTCAGTGGAGTGCATGTGGAATCTATGAGCCACGAGTAGGCTGGCGTTTAAGCTACGCAATACCATTTTCAAAGCGACACGACTAAAAAAACGACATTTGGCGTTGAAGTGAAACGACTATCGTGATTGTCAAATTCGAGCGAATTCGTAAATAATCGTTCTACATCAAATTTGTTTGCGAGAACATCGAATCAAGAAGTTTTTTTTTAAGAATGTAAGTAAATAAGAGTTATAAATGAATAATTCATGAAAATTTCATAAACATTGTGCACAAATGTTTATTTTTTTTACCAGGGAATCAGCTAAAACTCCAAATAGAAAAGTTTCACAATTTGAAATTTTGGTGCAGTACATGACCCAGCATCCAGATTTGTCCAAGGGGTATTTGAAAACACCCGAAGCCAGACAGAAATCAAAACATTTGTGGACAATCTTCTCAAATGATTTGAATGCTGAAGGTCCACCGCAGCGTGATGCAGCGGGATGGAAAAAGGTTAACAAAGTTTCAACATTGTCAAATTCTTTTATTTTCTTTTTGTTTTATTAGGTTTGGGCCGATTTTAAAGGACACACAAAGGGCAAGACGAGGACGAACAAAATTAATTTGTCCGGAACTGGTGGTGATCCGTTTAAATATCTTTCCCTTACTCCTTTGGAAGAAAAGGTCAGTGAGTTGCTTGATTTAGGTCAAGCAGTTAATGGATTGAGTGGTTCTACTTGTTTTGGGTTGCATGATACCATTGGTGAACAACATCCAGGCCAAAAAGATGAAGATCTATTAGGTATGGGCAATGGTGTCACAGAAGTAGAAACAAATTCCAACGATGTTCTAAGCCCGGAAAAAGAAAACGTCCCACAGCCGCCAATTACACCAAAAAAACGGCGATTACTCCTTGAAAAACAAGTTATTACTTATCAAAACAACTCGAACGATGCTCTGAGAGAGATCAATGAAAATTTAAAAGGCATTTTGAAGTATAAAAAAGGGACTTTGAACTGAAGGGGAAAAAAATACAAATTAAAAATAGAGGAACTCGAACTAAAAAAACTAAAATTTGAATTAAAAAAAAAAAGAGTTATGTCGAAAAGAACAAAAATACAGTTGCCAAATTGGAACTTAAAAAAAGAGATTCTAAGTGTAAGCGCAGCCTTACATTCACATACATTAACTCGTTAACATCGTGTTGCTCTGGCAATGCCCCAAAATATACCTTCGTTCTGTTTCTGACATAAGTAGGTTGTCGTAGGATAGAAAGTGAAGAGGAAGGTTGTGCGCTGTATTTCTTTGAATAGCAATTTAATTTGACTTGAACGTTTTTGTTTTTTTTTAATAAAGTGTTGACGATACGTTGTATCTTTTAAATAAATAGTTTTTTTATTGCTTTCAATATTCAGAAGTGGGATTGTGGCCTATAAAACCGCCATATATATATATATTTTAAAAAAAAAAAAAAAGAAATGGATTTCAAGGATCTCAACGAAACGCATGCAAGCGCTGGAAGATGAAATACGACGTCTTAATGCCAGTGTGAAAGACGCAAAAATATCTTCACATACCGCCTCGACTCCATTTTTGTCGGCATATGTTCCTACAACGGAGTTTTCGAGAATCGCTTCCCCGGACAGTTTTCCAACGACAGCAAGTGCCGTTTTCATGAACGATTGTGTGTCTGAGTATGATTCTGTGTACACACATAACGCGGCGATATCATACTCGCAAAATCCTGTGTATACACAGAAACGTTCCGCGCCGACGATTGTTGAAAATATTTGCAAAGCAACAACGAGTCAATACATCGCAAATCCATGGCAGACAACCACGCACACTCCTTTGTATCAGACACGCGTATATAACCATCCCCTGTCTACATCAGTTATAACATTGCCGCGAACAACAACTGCTATAGTGCGTACCAAAACAGTTGGCCATTCTACTGCGCAGGTCTCTTAAAATTGTTTTACAATCTCTTAAATTGCAAAAACAAGCATAAAGAGACGAAAATGGGCGGAGCCATAATAAAAAACGACGTATACCCTGCCTTGTGTTCAAGATCGCTGTCGCGATCTCACTGAGGGTGGTTTCTTCATTTTCCTTCTTTTATACTGAAATTAGGAGCGGAGGAAAAATATAGACCATTATATGTCAACTTTACTTGGAGGCAAATATATTGTTTCGTTTTTTGTCTTGTCGGTTCTTTGTAGGAGTATGATGTGATCACGGTCGGATAGATTAAGCAAAACATTGTACATGAATTGATTGTGTGACTGTGTCTGTATGAAGGTGTACGGTTTTAGATTTAAACCCTTTTTGCTCATTATGCTTTCGTTGATCATTATTAATTGTGTCGTGCATATTGATCATGTAGGTACTGATATTGGCACGCAAAGTAAAGTAAATTGCAGTGTCACACCAAATTTTTTTTGTTTATATCATTGAATTTGGGCGAGGTAGGTAAATTTAATAAAAAAATTACAATTTGGGAATTTTTTGGAAACGTAAACGATTTTATGCCCAATAACAATAGGCACGATTTTCTGTCACAAAAAAGAGGATGGGGTATTAAACGGTTCGTTAAAGACAAAATGGTGAACGTTCTTGATTCTTCAATAATTTTTTTTAAGAAATGCAGTTTTTAAAACTTTTTGAACTACCCACCACTTTTAAATTTGTAACCTTGATTAAAAGTGTAAATTATAGCGAGATAAAATTGACGATGAATTGCAAATATAAAACAGATTTACAGCGAGCAGCAAAACAAAACACCAGTATACCAAATGGGTGGTTCGGTTTGGTTTGAATTAAGAAGTAAAAACACACACGTTTTAGTACTAAGATAAAAATATTTATTGATTTTGCTACCTATATATGAAATAGTTAATATTAATGTATATTAAATTGAATTCGAAGAACTGTCAGTTTCATAATCGGTTGAAGAATCATCTCCTGGATTGATAATTATTGCATCCGACATTGTGTCCCACATCTGCTCGTGTGAAAAGTATTCCTCCTCTGTCCTTATAATTTTTTCACAAACTTTGCGCCAATCTTCAACTGTTATTTTTGAAAATTCTTCTTCAGCTAGTTTCTGAACATCCGATAATCTAAACGTTGTATTTCGGCTTCCGACTCTTCCCTTGACTGTTGCCCAGATCTTTTCAATAGGGTTGAGATCTGGATGATAGGGTGGCAATCGTAGTACTTCGTGTCCCGCGCCGTGAATCATATCGTCAATCTTATGCTTGGGGTGGTGATTAGTCCGATGTCGCTTTATAAGGTCATAAAGTTCGACTTTGAGCATTTTTGAAGAATGCGGTATATTGTTGACGGAAAGCCATTCTAACATCTCCGATTTAACGGAAGCAGAAGTGATTTGCTTGTGTTCCCATTTGTTGTGATATGATGCGTTGTCCATTGCAATAACCGATGGTTCCTCTAGGTTATTTAAAACTTGATCCTTCATCCATTTGGAGAAATTTTCAAAATTCATCTCATCGTGATAATCTCCTGTTTTCGACCCAGATTTAAATAAAAGCAAGGCATTATTCACGAAGCCCTTCGCTCCACCTGCATGCGCCATTATCAGCCTTTGGCCTTTTGAAATTGGCGCCTTTAAACCTTGACTGGTGCCGTCAGTCCATGCCCTTGGCCTTGTGTGAGAGCTGTGAATATAGCTCTCGTCCAAATAAATAATCTCATATCCTTCTGACCTGTACTCCCGCACCTTCCTCAGATATTTCACTCGTAAAAGTTTGATTTCATTTCTTTCGCAAAGAAATTTACGGTTGTTCTCCGTTTTCCTATAAGAAAATCCATTTCTTTTTAAAATCCTATGTAGCGACATATTGCTTAGGTTCAGCTCCAAATCTTCCTGCACCCGTTGTCTTAACATTTTTAATGTTATCATCATTTTTTCTTCAATGTGGAAGTTGTATATAATTCGCCGAACAGCTGTGATACCAAATTCGTCCAATCCAGTTTTCCATTTTGTATGTGGTACTCTTTTAGTTGGAGATTCAATAGCGCCTTTCTTCTCATATTCTTTAATTATCCTTCTTATTGTTCGGGCCGAAATTCCCGTAAACTCCTCTGTCTGTGAATTTGCGCATGTGATGGGATTATCTATACATAAATTCCTAGCTTCTTCAATTTTTTTGTAATATATCCTAACAACGATCTTACGTCCTAGACTTCCTATTGGTTTTCCTTTTCTTGAAAGATCCATGACAATTTATTTTATTTTAATAAACTTATGTCCTAGCAATGCTTTTGTTTTCGTTAAAGTGAATTCCAAATAGGAAATCCATAATATTGTTGCATGTTTGCTTGAACTGTGTCATTAATTAGTCAACTACGCCATCTAGTAGAAAGTGGAAATATTACCGATTTTGGCAGCATTGGAATAGCAGTTTGAGTAGCTGTGGTATAACTTGGTATGTTGTTCTCGAACCTTCTGAACTTAACGAACCTTCTCAACGAATCTGGAAATTTCGAGAGGTGTCACTAGGAGATATAAATAGATGTCGCAGGAGCACCCAAGACATTCGAGTTGTGAACCGCGATAAAGAAGTACGATAGATGACAGTAGTGAAAAGTATAGAGAAAAAGTATAAGTATCCAGTAAGAGAAAAGTGTTTGTGTATTTAAAGTGATTAATTGTGAAAGTGAATAGTTGAATTAAATAAGTGAATTATTAGAATAATAATCAAGAAGTAAAAGACATTGATAGAGAACTAATAAAGATTAATTAAATAGAATTACGTTTTAACTTTTCGAATCCTAGCCTGGATGTAACATTGGTGTCAGAAGTGGGATAAAACGTATTTAGTGTGAAATAAAAGTGAAGTGAATTAGTGAAAAAAAAAGAAAGAAAAATGGGCCGCACATTGAAATTACTACAGCTCAGTATACCGCAGTTAAAAGCTGAGCTAGAAAAGCGGAATCTCTCCACAGCTGGAGGAAAAAGTGATCTGGTGCTTCGACTGCAGGAAGCTGTTGAAAACGAAGGAGAAAACTCCAAGTCCGTTTTGTTCGACGTAGCAGAAGAACAAGCAAGTACAGGCATTGATATGACTGCCGTGATGGAATTACTTCTGGCCAAGTTTGATGAACAAAAGAATTCTCTAGAACAACAGACAAATTCTCTAGATTCCAAACTGCAATCAATGGACTCTAAATTTGATTAACAAAAGAATTCTCTAGAACAACAGAAGAATTCTCTAGATTCCAAATTCCAATCAATGGACTCTAAATTTGATGAACAGAAGAATTCTCTGGATTCGAAATTGGAGTCAATGGACTCTAAATTCGAAGAACAAAAGAATTCCATAGTTGCCGCCCAAAAGAGCGCTGTGGAAGATTTTAAAAATGTTCTCGAAGGAAAACTCGAAGAAATTGACCACAAGTTCGAGAAGGTTGAAACCAAATTCGACGAAATCCATCAGACGTTTTGCAAGCATGAAACAAACTTCGAGAACTTGGCTAGAGAGCTCGAGAAAGTGAAGAAGCAGAAGGCTCGAGCAAATTCTGCGGACTGCCCGAGAAGGAAAGAGATGCAGCCTCCTGTTTTCGACGGTCAAACATCATGGCCAATTTATAAGAAACAGTTTGAAGCAGCTGCAATGGCGAACAGCTGGGACAACGAGGAAAAGTCGATTGCGCTAACGCTCGCACTAAGAGGTACAGCTGCGGAGTTACTCCAAACCGTCTCAGAAGAGAAGCAACACGACTACGACGCCCTGGTCAAGGCTATAGAGATGCGCTTCGGTGATGAGCATATGCAGCAAGTGTACAGGGTCCAGCTACGCAGTAGAGTCCAGAAGCGGGGAGAAACACTTCAACAGCTGCAAGCAGATATCGAACGTCTGGCACATTTGTCATATCCTAATGCTGGTGAGGTTCTCATCAATGAAATGGCTGTGGAGGCGTTTATCCAAGCCATTGAAGATAGACAACTGCAAATGGCCGTAAGAATGGCTGGAAAGAGAACTCTCGCTGAGGCCCTAGCATTTGCCTTGACAATGCAAGCTGCTGATCAGGCATCGCATGTGTTCCACCGCGTAAGGGAAATGACAACCGTTGAATGTTCATGTCAAAGAGCAGACGTCGTAGACCGGAGCAGAGATAACAGAGGTCAAATGCGCTGCTGGAACTGCAACAAAATAGGGCACCTACAGAGACAGTGCAGAGCTCCACCCAGACGAGGCAGTTGTCCGCATTGCGGGCCTAGGAGGGGCAACGAAGAAGCATCTGGCAGGGATAACAACCATTCTGCAGATATAGCTTCGCATAACCAGCAGTCGGGAAACGTGTAAGGACCAGCTTCGTGGGGCAGAAGTTGGTTTCCGGAATCGACGACCCCAGGACCACAATTCAAGTCTCCCAAACCAAACGAGGAAACCAGAGTCTAACAGTGGAAGCCTATATCGGACAAAATAAGTGCGTGGCAACCATCGACACCGGTGCCACCGCTTCCATCATAAGGAGGGACATCGTCCGTCAGTCTTGGCTGCACAACACCAGCAATTACTGTCTGAAAACAGCAACAGGAGCGACAGCGAAAGTGTGTGGAGAGGTCATACTAACAATAAATTTGGCAGGATTAGTATTCTCCCACGCTTTCCTAGTAGCCGATATATGTGACGAATGCATCATTGGAATCGATTTCATGAAGGCGCATGATGTAGTATTGGACATTGGTATGCAAGTACTCAAGTATCGAAACGTAGAAATTCCGATGGTGTACGGGAACGAGAACGTCGCATCCCTGAGGACAGTCATTAGTAAGGACGAGGTCCTATCACCTTCTTCAGAGACACTGATTTGGACAAAGCTGGAAGGTGATCCTGGGGCCCACCGATTCTTTCTAGTCGAGCCAGAAGACAACCACTGCCGAAATTGCGTGGTTGGAAAAATGCTTGTCGAGCCGAAGAACAATATGGTTCCCGTACGAGTTCTTAATGCGGAACACAAAAGCGTCAAATTGAAGCAAGGTGAGGTGGTTGGAAAGTGTGTACCGGTTACTGCCATCACGAAACTATCACAGGAAGGTGTTGCGAAGCCTCGTTCACTAATGGGAATGACTGAGGTCAAAAGAACTTTATTCCAGCACTGTGATCTGAATCGGGAGCAGCAAGCCATGGCAGGGAACCTCATCAACGAGTTTGCTGATATATTCGCTTCGCGGGACTGCGAGTATGGCCGAACACACCTTGTACAACACCGGATAGACACTGGAGATGCGAGACCGATTCGTCAGCCTCCCAGACGACTACCATTGGCTAAGCAGACGGAGGTTGCAGAGATGGTGTCGACGATGGAGAAGGAAGGAGTAATCGAATGCTCTAAAAGCCCATGGGCATCTCCAATTGTCCTAGTCAAAAAGAAAGATGGCAGCACTCGGTTCTGTGTAGACTATCGCCAACTGAATAATGTCACCAAAAAGGATAGCTACCCTCTACCAAGGATTGACGATACGCTGGATACACTGTCCGGAGCTCGATGGTTTTCCACTCTAGATCTGAAGAGTGGCTACTGGCAAGTGCAGATACATCCGGAAGACCGTGAGAAAAGAGCTTTCACAGCAGGAAACGGGCTCTGGCAATTCACAGTAATGCCATTTGGACTGTGTAACGCGCCGGCAACCTTTGAGCGACTAATGGAGCGTGTTTTGTTGGGGCTAACATGGAAAACGTGTTTGGTCTACTTGGACGATGTCATCGTGGTTGGAAAAACGTTTGAAGAACATCGAGATAACTTGAAGGAAGTGTTCCAGAGACTACGAAGTGCACAATTAAAGCTTAACCCGAAAAAGTGTGATCTCTTTAGATCTGAGGTAAAATATCTGGGGCACATCATCTCGTCCGAAGGAGTAAGGACTGACCCAGAGAAGGTCGATGCGGTGAAAAATTGGCCCGTTCCCAAAGACAAACACCAACTGAGAAGCTTCCTGGGACTTGCAACTTACTACAGAAGGTTTGTGAAGGACTTCGCAAGGATCGCAAAGAGCTTGCATCAACTGACGGAAAAGGGAAAACCATTTAAATGGTCAGGTGAATGCGAAGCGAGTTTCAAGAGTCTCAAACACCAACTGTGTGATGCTTCAATTCTAGCGTACCCCACTCCAGGAAAGGATTGCAGTTGACATCGCAGGACCGTTTCCAGAAACCAACAGTGGAAACCGCTATATCCTCGTAGTGATGGACTACTTCACTAAATGGCCTGAAGCCTTTGCTATACCTAACCAAGAAGCTAAAACCGTGGTAGAGCAGATTGTCCACAACTGGGTAAGCAGATTTGGCGTACCAATGGAATTGCACTCGGACCAAGGTCGCAACTTCGAGTCGAAGATCTTTCAAGGAGTATGCCAGCTACTAGGGATTAAGAAGACAAGAACAACCCCGCTTCATCCACAATCGGACGGAATGGTGGAACGCTTCAATAGAACCTTAAACGAACACCTTTCTAAGGTTGTTGGCGACTGCCAGCGGGACTGGGACAAGCACATCCCCATGTTCCTATTAGCTTATCGAAGCGCAGTTCATAACACAACAGGACATACTCCATCCGAAATCCTTTTTGGTCGAACCATCCGGTTACCTAGTGAATTGATGTTTGGATCTCCGACTGATGAAGCAACGAATGAAGATGATTATGTGGCGGATCTCAGAGAAATCATCAGAAACATTCATCGGAAAACTAGAGATAAGATTCGGATATCCAGCGACCGCATGAAGACGAGGTACGATACAAAAGCGACCACCACAGGATTCCAGGAAAGAGATCTGGTATGGCTATACAACCCTCATCGCCGAAAAGGTATGTCACCTAAACTGCAGCAGGATTGGGAAGGACCCTATAAGATAGTGAAGCGCATCAACGATGTTGTCTACCGGATCCAGCGAGGAAGAGGCAAGCTAAAAGTTGTCCATGTGGATCGTCTCCATCGCTACCATGGGGAAAATATTGACGTGCTTGTTCGGGACGAACAAGTTTAAGAGGGGGATATTGTTGCATGTTTGCTTGAACTGTGTCATTAATTAGTCAACTACGCCATCTAGTAGAAAGTGGAAATATTACCGATTTTGGCAGCATTGGAATAGCAGTTTGAGTAGCTGTGGTATAACTTGGTATGTTGTTCTCGAACCTTCTGAACTTAACGAACCTTCTCAACGAATCTGGAAATTTCGAGAGGTGTCACTAGGAGATATAAATAGATGTCGCAGGAGCACCCAAGACATTCGAGTTGTGAACCGCGATAAAGAAGTACGATAGATGACAGTAGTGAAAAGTATAGAGAAAAAGTATAAGTATCCAGTAAGAGAAAAGTGTTTGTGTATTTAAAGTGATTAATTGTGAAAGTGAATAGTTGAATTAAATAAGTGAATTATTAGAATAATAATCAAGAAGTAAAAGACATTGATAGAGAACTAATAAAGATTAATTAAATAGAATTACGTTTTATCTTTTCGAATCCTAGCCTGGATGTAACAATATATATGCGTTATCTTAAAATAAAAAACTCTAAAAACCAAGCAACAAATTTATTCCTTGCCCCTACAGGTAACCAAATGCAAACACTAATCATGTCGTAAAACTTTTACACTTAAGTCAAACAGGTAAAATCAAACATCATAAAATTAATGCTAACCAAGCACACCAGCCATACAGGTACCTAGCGCTAAACCACGAAATGTTCAACCATAAAAAGGGTTGGGAACCCTTTCAAATACAATCGGACTTCTAGGTAGAAATGTATAAAAGTCGACCTCATAATAAAAAATTAAGTTTATTTAGATATTCAACAGCATTTTAGTTCTAAGAACTGTAAAGTTGGGTTACGCATTGTAAATTACAGGCAAAAACGCTTAGTGATTAAATCTCTTTCGCGTCATTTTTGTTCTCTTAAATTCTCTCTCTGCGCAATCGACCGTTGGCCAACTGTTTTGGTACGGACTATAATAACGTCGTACAAGGAGAGCAGATGCAGGTACAAATGCCATTCTATCCATCTGCAATCCGCAACAATGAAAACAACGTTAGAGAAGCGATCGACATAATACCAGAATTCGATCCTACATCTTCCTCTTCTCTACCGCCATCACAATACATACGTCGTGTCGAGATGTTAAAATGTACTTACCAGTGGAGTGACAAAACGACTATATTCGGTGTGTTGACAAAGTTACTTGGTCCGGCAAAAATTTGGGCCGAAGGTTATTCGTATATTTTCGTAACTTGGAGTGCGTTCGTGGAGGCATTTTTGGGAGATTTTCCAAGCGAATTTGACATCACGGACATTCATTTGGAAGCCACTGCTTTGAGATGGGAAAGCAATGATTCGTTCGAAAATTTCTTTTATAAGATGGTTTCAATTTGTCGCAGAGGTGAATTTTCGGAGGCGAGTACCATCAAGTATTTGATACGGGGTATTAATGACGAGGTAATAAAAACGATCCTGTCGCTGATATCTTTTACGACTTGCAACGAGGTCCTAAATGCGGTGCTACGGTATTTGGGCAACAAAGATGACAAACGATTTCTGAGAAGGAATCGAGAGACGAATGCACACGTCTCTCGGAAATCGGGTGAGTTTAAATCACCAAATACGAACACGATCGCTGCCAAAAAAATTGTTGTGTGTTTTAATTGTTCTAGGGAAGGGCACATTTCAAGACGCTGTCCAGAGCCACAGCGACGAGACCGGTGTACAACGTGTCAGCGCACTGGTCATTCAGCCGGAGAGTGTCGTTATAAGAACCAAGCCAAATCACAAGCAGCGACAACGAGAACAGAGCCGAACGTCCATAAGATTACTGCAGCAACGGTCCCGACTGATTCGTCGACAACGAATGCTAGCTGCAACGAAAACGATGGCGTTAACACAACGGAAGGAATTTGTTCTCAGAACAACGAAGCGGTTCTGAAAACAATTCATGTTAATGGAAGCGAAACGATTGCTTTCGTCGATCCAGGAAGCGTATATTCCCTGGTTAAGAAGTCCTTCGTCAAAAGCGGTGTACAGAAAATTCCTTGCTGCATTGTGTTGCGGGGATTTGCTGGTGGCGAATACGTTTGCGATTCCAAGATTCGCATTGTCATTAAAATCGATGAAATTCAACACGAAGTAGAGCTCCTGGTGGTCAACGATGAGTTCATCCCGAATAACGTTCTTTTGGGACGCGATTTACTCTGCCAGGGTGGCAAGCGAGTTATCATCGAAGGAGGCAATTGTTTAATTGAGAAAGCGAGTTCTTTGACAACGGGGTCAGTGCTGTCAGCTGCCCAGGAGAAGCGATTAACGGAAATTCTCGAGGGACATCCGAATTGCTTTTCCCAAGGTGTTCAAGAATTGGGGAAGTGTTCAACGGTTAAGATGGATATTAAAACAACGACGGATGTCCCGGTGAATCAGAAACCGTATCGAATTCCGTTTGCAAAACGAGAAGAAGTGAGGCGGATCATAGACGAGCTATTGGAAAACGACATCGTTCGCCCATCGTCTTCAGAGTACGCATCGCCGGTGGTATTGGTGGAGAAGGCGAATGGCGAGAAGCGACTCTGCGTTGACTTCCGTCTACTAAACAAAGTGACTGTCAGGGAGCCGTTTCCGATGCCACATGTGGATGAGCTGCTCGCTCGATTGTCCGGTAAAATGTTCTTCACCAGACTCGACTTAAGGATGGGCTATCATCAAATCGAGTTGAATGAGAGTTCCAAGAAATATACTACGTTCATCACCACTGAAGGGCACTTCGAGTACAATCGAATGCCATTTGGGCTTGTCAACGCTCCGGCAGTCTTCCAGAAGACAATGAATCATGTTTTGTCCG
Organism: Portevinia maculata; assembly: GCA_949715645.1. Lineage (NCBI taxonomy): Eukaryota > Metazoa > Arthropoda > Insecta > Diptera > Syrphidae > Portevinia > Portevinia maculata. The sequence continues at coordinate 89,997,138 of OX454526.1, forward strand.
AAGCCAACAACATGGACATCGTATGTTACCTGGACGACGTGGTCATCCCGAGTATGGGCATCGACGAGGGACTGGATAACTTGCAGCGTTTTCTTGGAGTTCTGATATCTCATGGACTGACTTTGCGATTGGACAAATGCGTGTTTTTGTCGACCGAGTTTGACTTTTTGGGACATCGTGTTAAAGCGGGCGAAATCTCACCCGGACGACGCAAGACGGAAGCTATCAACGACTTTATGGCTCCACGCAACGTAACGGAGGTGAGACGATTTTTGGGTCTTACTGGCTTCTTCCGCAAGTATGTTCCCAAGTACTCATTAATTTCTGCACCCCTAACGACGCTTCTGCGGAAAGACCAACCATTTCAGTGGACCGCGGAACAGCAACAGGCATTTGAGGAGCTCAAGGCAAAGTTGACGAGTGAGCCTGTTCTATCGTTGTACCAGTACGACGCGCAGCACGAAGTTCACACTGATGCCAGCCACAATGGTCTTGCTGGTATCCTTCTGCAGTCTACCGATGGGAAAACTTGGCGACCGGTATTCTACTTCAGCCGCTTGTGTACGGAAGCCGAACGGAAGTATCACAGTTTTGAGCTGGAGGTGCTGGCAGTGGTAGAGTCCCTGGAACGGTTTCGAGTGTACTTACTGGGGAAGGCGTTTCGAGTAGCAACGGATTGTCATGCTATAACTACTACGAGAGCGAAAACGGAACTAAACGCACGCATTGCACGATGGTGGCTTAAGTTAGCCGAATACAACTGCGAGTTCCATCATCGAGCAGGAAAACGAATGACGCATGTCGACGCCCTAAGTCGATCGCCGGTGGAGAACACAACACTAACAGAGCCAGCTGGATTCATCCTCAACGTAACCGAAGCGGAGGGTGATTGGCTGCTGACGATCCAGCTACAGGATCCGATGCTGAGGGACATTCACGCTGTATTGCGAGGAGTTAATAAGTCAAAGCATGAAAGCCAATACCAACGAGACTACACGCTAATAAATCATCGTTTGTACCGTAACACTGAAAAAGGCCCGAAATACGTCGTACCAAAGGCAGTCCGCTGGCGAATTGTGCGGGCATATCACGATGAGATGGGTCACTTCGGGGAAGAGAAGACGCTGGAGAGAGTGAGGGAACTATTTTGGTTTCCGAGGATGCGAAGGTACATCAAGGAGTACATATCATCTTGTGTTTCATGCTGCTACAACAAGAGTGTTGGCGGAAAAACGGAAGGACGAATGCATCTAGGTGAGGTGATTCCGATTCCTTTCCGCACGTTGCATCTGGACCACCTTGGACCGTTCATCAGAAGCAACCATGGACATCAATTCATCCTGGTCATTGCCGATTCGTTCAGCAAATACGTCATCATCGAGCCCGTCCGGAACACAAAAACAACACCAGTGCTGCAGACGTTAAGTGACTTGACTGCTTATTTTGGATTGCCAATTCGGTTAATCACCGATCGAGGAACTGCCTTCACCTCAAAAGCATTCGAGACGTTTTGCGATCGATACCAAATCCAACACGTGAGGACAGCGGTGCGTACCCCAAGGGCAAACGGCCAAGCCGAGCGGGTCAATCGCACGTTACTGGCGAGTCTTCGAACGATGGGTGACGACGAGCGGAATTGGGACGACAACGCTAAAATCATTCAGTGGGCTATTAATTCCCAGAAAAACAAAACAACGGGCTTTAGCCCCAACGAACTTGTTTTTAATTTCCAACCAAGGGACGTCACCAAGAATCATCTGATCTTTGCCCTACAATTAGATGGTCGCAACAGCAAGGAAAGCGGAACTACTGTTGACGATGCTGATGATCCAATAGCCATCGACAAACATCAAACAGCTTTGGACAACTTGAACGAGGAACGGGCTAAGTGGAAGGAAAGGTTCGACAGCCGACATGCCGAGACGAGGAAGTATTCCGAAGATGACATGGTAGTCTTGGAACACGAACCTGGAGCTACTGGAGTTTCGAGGAAGTTGGAGCCGAAATACCGAGGACCGTTTATGGTGACAAAGGTTCTTGGCAACGACCGATATCTCGTTGAGAGTATTGCGGGAACCACGAACACCAATCGGAAGTTTACGTCAGTTTACGCTTCGGATAAGATGAAGCCTTGGTGTGGAGCACCTTTCGAACTAGATGGTCTTCCCGATACTGAAAATAACGACAGCGATTCGTCGGGTGATGAGACAAATATGATCGAGGACGATCAGAGTGCAGGAACGGCCGAGTTGTAAGCGCAGCCTTACATTCACATACATTAACTCGTTAACATCGTGTTGCTCTGGCAATGCCCCAAAATATACCTTCGTTCTGTTTCTGACATAAGTAGGTTGTCGTAGGATAGAAAGTGAAGAGGAAGGTTGTGCGCTGTATTTCTTTGAATAGCAATTTAATTTGACTTGAACGTTTTTGGTTTTTTTTAATAAAGTGTTGACGATACGTTGTATCTTTTAAATAAATAGTTTTTTTATTGCTTTCATAAGTCTTCGCCTACACATGAATGCCATACCATAAAAATACAATAAAAAAAAGTGAATGTTTCTACTTTTGAAGTGAATGTATTGTCGCATGTTTGCTCAAACTGTGACATTCAGCATCCATTAGTCACTCGCACCGCCATCTAGTAGAGAGCCATATTACCGATAATTGGCAGCATTTGAAAAGCAGTTTGAATAGCTATGGAATAACTAATTATGTTGTTCTCGAACCTTCTGAACTTAACGAATCTGGAAATTTCGAGAGGTGTCACTAGGAGATATAAATAGATGTCGCAGGAGCACCCAAGAGATTCTAGTTTTGAACCGCAATAAAGAAGTGCGATAGATGACAGTAGTGAAAAGTATAGAGAAAAAATGGAAATATTGAATGACAGAACAGCGATTGTTTATTTAAAGTGATTGATTGTGAAAGTGAATTGTTGAACTAAATAAGTGAATTATTAGAATAATAATCAAGAATTAAATTGAAAGAGAACTAATAAAGATTAATTTAATAGAATTACGTTTTATCTTTTCGAATCCTTGCCTGGATGTAACATTGGTGGCAGAAGTGGGATAAAACGTATTCAGTGTGAAATTAAAGTGAAGTGAATTACTTAAAAAAAAAAACAATAATGGGCTGCACATTGAAATTGCTACAGCTCAGTATACCGCAGTTAAAACCTGAACTAGAAAAGCGGAATCTCTCCACAGCTGGAGGAAAAAGTGATCTGGTGCTTCGACTGCAGGAAGCTGTTGAAAACGAAGGAGAAAACCCCAAGTCCATTTTGTTCGACGTAGCAGAAGAACAAGTAAGTACAGGCGTTGATATGACTGCTATGATGGAATTACTTCTCTCTATGGACTCTAAATTTAATGAAAAGAAGAATTCTCTAGATTCCAAATTGGAATCAATGGACTCTAAATTTGATGAACAGAAGAATTCTCTAGATTCCAAATTGGAATCAATGGACTCTAAATTCGAAGAACAAAAGAATTCCATTGTTGCCGCCCAAAAGAGCGCTGTGGAAGATTTTAAAAATGTTATCGAAGAAAAATTCGAAGAAATTGACCACAAGTTCGAGAAGGTTGAAACCAAATTCGACGAAATCCATCAGACGTTTTGCAAGCATGAAACAAACTTCGAGAACTTGGCTAAAGAGCTGGAGAAAGTGAAGAAGCAGAAGGCTCGAGAAAATTCTGCGGACTGCCCGAGAAGGAAAGAGATGCAGCCTCCTGTTTTCGATGGTCAAACATCATGGCCAATTTATAAGAAACAGTTTGAAGCAGCTGCAATGGCGAACAGCGGAGACAACGAGGAAAAGTCCATTGCGCTAACGCTCGCACTAAGAGGTACAGCTGCGGAGTTACTCCAAACCGTCTCAGAAGAGACGCCATGGTCAAGGCTATAGAGATGCGCTTCGGTAATGAGCATATGCAGCAAGTGTACAGGGTCCAGCTACGCAGCAGAGTTCAGAAGAGGGGAGAAACACTTCAACAGCTGCAAGCAGATATCGAACGTCTGGTACATTTGTCATATCCTAATGCTGGTGAGGTTCTCATCAATGAAATGACTGTGGAGGCGTTTATCCAAGCCATTGAAGATAGACAACTGCAAATGGCCGTAAGAATGGCTGGAAGGAGAACTGTCGCTGAGGCCCTAGCATTTGCCTTAACAATGCAAGCTGCTGATCAGGCATCGCATGTTTTCCACCGCGTAAGAGAAATGACAGCCGTTGAATGCTTATGTCAAAGAGCGGACATCGTAGACCGGAACAGAGACAACAGAGGTCGAATGCGCTGCTGGAACTGCAACAAAATAGGGCACCTACAGAGACAGTGCAGAGCTCCACCCAGACAAGGCAGTTGTCCACATTGTGGGCCTAGGAGGCGCAACGAAGAAGCATCTGGCAGATACAGCTTCGCAGAACCAGCAGTAGGGAACCGTGTAAGGAGCAGCTTCTCGGGGCAGAAGTGGGTTTCCGGAATCGACGACTCCAGGACCACAATTCAAGTCTCCCAAACCAAACGAGGAAACCAGAGTCTAACAGTGGAAGCCTATATCGGTCAAAATATTCCATTATCAGGAGGGACATCGTCCGTCAGTCTTGGTTGCACAACACCAGCAGTTACTGTCAGAAAACAGCAACAGGAGCAACAGCGAAAGTGTATGGAGAGGTCATGCTAACAATAAATCTGGCAGGATTAGCATTCTCCCACACTTTCCTAGAAGCCGATATATGTGACGAATACATCAATGGAATCGATTTCATGAAGGCGCATGATGTAATACTGAACTTTGGTATGCAAGTAATCAAGTATCCAAACGTAGAGATTCCGATGGTGTACGGGAACGAGAACGCTGCATCCCTAAGGACAGTCATTAGTGAGGACGAGATCCGACCACCTTCTTCAGAGACACTGATTCGGACAAAGCTGGAAGGTGATCCTATGAGCCACCGATTCTTTCTAGTTGAGCCAGAAGACAACCACTACCGAAACTGCGTGGTTGGAAAAGTGCTTGTCGAGCCAAGGAACAATATTGTTCCCGTACGAGTTCTTAATGCGGAACATAAAAACGTCAAATTGAAGCAAGGTGAGGTGGTTGGGAAGTGTGTACCTGGTACTGAAATCCACAGAAACATTCATCGGATATCCGGCGACCGCATGAAGACGCGGTACGATACAAAAGCAACCACCACAGGATTCCAGGAAGGAGATCTGGTATGGCTATACAACCCTCATCGCCGAAAAGGCATGTCACCTAAACTACAGCAGGATTGGGAAGAACCCTATAAGATAGTGAAGCGCATCAACGATGTTGTCTACCGGATCCAGCGAGGAAGAGGCAAGCTGAAAGTTGTTCATGTGGATCGTCTCCATCGCTACCATGGTGAAAATATTGACGTGCTTGTTCGGGACGAACAAGTTGAAGAGGGGGATATCGTCGCATGTTTGCTCAAACTGTGACATTCAGCATCCATTAGTCACTCGCACCGCCATCTAGTAGAGAGCCATATTACCGATAATTGGCAGCATTTGAAAAGCAGTTTGAATTTTTTTTTTTTTTTATAATTTGCTTACGCTAAAGGGATTTTTTTTTCTGTTGTTACAGTACCCTTAATGCTAAGAACACAGTGTAAGCTACTTGGTATTAGAAAGAATAGAGAGATAGGAAAGAAGTGTTTGGGTGCAGTTGTAGGGTTTTTCTCCACGGGTGGTGTCTAAGTTACTTAGGGAGATTACGATTTCATGTATTCGGTATAAAGTAATGGACTTGGCCGGGATTCGAACGCACGACCTTCCATTCCGTAAGCGAATATACTACTAGTGCACCATTGCCACCCGCATGGCTATGGCAAGCTATGGAATAACTTTTTATGTTGTTCTCGAACCTTCTGAACTTAACGAATCTGGAAATTTCGAGAGGTGTCACTAAAAACAATAAAAATAAATAGATGTCGCAGGAGCACCCAAGAGATTCTAGTTTTGAACCGCGATAAAGAAGTGCGATAGATGACAGTAGTGAAAAGTATAGAGAAAAAGTGGAAGTATTGAATGAGAGAAAATCGATTGATTGTGAAAGTGAATTGTTGAATTAAATAAGTGAATTATTAGAATAATAATCAAGAATTAAATTGAAAGAGAACTAATAAAGATTAATTTAATAGAATTACGTTTTATCTTTTCGAATCCTAGCCTGGATGTAACAGTATGTTTCTATTCTTAAGTGCATTTATGTTTATTTATGTTAATGTAGTTGTGAGGTAAATATTTATGTATGTGCTTATTTTAAAAGACTGAAAAAGATGCTTTTCTTTTGCCGTATTTTTGATATAATGTGAAATATGTATTTTCAAAATAAATCTAGTGTACCTATATCAAAAATGTAATTATTTAGCGATTGCACAACTCATTTCTTATACTAATTCTCTTAGCGAAATTCGAATGTTCCTCGTTTTATATATGTAGTTCCAAAATAGAATGGTTCCCATCTTCTTCAAACAATACCTCTTGTATTGATTCAGGTAATTCAACTTTGAACTTCAAACAAAGATTGTGGAGGGTAGAGCGCACGTTCATTATTTGAGCTACCTTCTCGGGCGGATAATGAAGTTCACTGGCTGCCAAAAGGCATCGGAACCTTGCCTTTAGAACTCCAAAGACGAGCTCAATAACTGATCTTGAAATCGAATTTTTCGTTGAATTTCGACTCCGTATATCCTTCAGCCGCCGCGCCGTTCTGTAAGGGGTCATTATCAAAGCCTAGAAAGAATATCCACAGTCTCCTAAAAAAGGTTTATATTATTATTTCAGTTTAAAGTTACATAACTGCTTACTTACCTAAGATCCAGAACGACCTATCTCCATTCTGAAAGCACCGTTTGACGTAAGATCTTTCGGCACTAGTTAATGTTAAAAAAAAAAAGTATTTTTATTTCAGGTTTTTTTTCCTAGGTATGTACCTATACACTAGCCATGTTTCTTTGCACGCGGATATATAATTAATTTGAAATTGGCATGTTAAAAACAAGAACAACTTATCCTATATACGCTAACTTTAGCGGGGATAGCTATCGCCGCTAAGTCCTTTAGCGGGGAGAAACAGTGCTTCCAAAACCCATTTCCTTTGTTTCTGATGAATGTTGCGATGAATTTTTCAGGAAATGTCAAAGTTTGACACCCCGCCGACTACTAACACATCCCGCCGAATATTTTGTTCGTGATTTTATATTATTTATTTTTTTCAAAATTTGGTAAATCTGTCAATGTGAAACTGTTTTTTATAATTTTAGATGGCAATAATTCACGATTTTCAATAAAAAATTTTTAGCTCAACTAACAGCTGCGTGTCACTAATAAACGTCATAGGTGCATGTGTGCTGCCAAGTTTTTTTTGATGAATTCTTAAGCGGCGATGGTTGATTTTTAATGCCATGCCTATATCCGCGTGCAAAGAAACACGGCTACTATACATAATGTTACCTAGCTTACATTATAAATTGAACTTACCTCCATCGCATTAATATTTTGCTTGAGCTTTTTGTTAAAGAAGAGCTGTTCACTTGAAGCTGGCCGAATGAGTTGAATGTGCGTTCCATCGACAACACCAATTACACCAGGTATTCGTGATTTTTCGCAAAAATGACGCTTCGATTTTCTTTTTTCTTCATCTGACATTTTAAAATTGATAAGTTCTGGGCAAAATACTTTTTCTATTGATGTTAAAACCTCAGCTAACATCTTAGACATAGTTTGTTGTGCAAATCCCGCATGCCTGTCTCCACCGATTTGGTTTTGGTACCCACCTGTTGCTAAAAATTTCAAGGTAGCTGATACCTTTATGATGTTGGAACAGAAGTTTGGCAAAATCGCTGACCCAACTTTTCCCGTCATTTTTGGATCCGCGATATATGAGGAGTTCCACGCACACAATTGTAAATTCACTGTAACTACATTGCCAATAGAAAGAAGAGCGAGAGTCGAGTGTAGTTATTTGTAATAGCGGATTTGTTCATCTGTCACTGACACTGTCTTTAGCAGATATCATTTTTTTTAAAGGTAAACTAAAATTGAATTTATTATTCCAGACAATTAATTGCTTAATTAAGCTTTTTTTTTAATTTAAATTTATCGAAATAACAAAATTGCCAACCGATGAAGATGAAACTACCAACCGTGTGACGATTTTTTTGTGATTTTCTTGCTACCGGCACAAATGCATGCTGAAAGTAAGTAACATCCATTGGTATATATAACATACACATTTATTTGCTTCTTTTCTTTTGCAGGAGAATTTTTTGGAGAAATGGTAGCAGGTATACCAAATAAAAACATGTATTATTCTTAGAAATAAAATAAACGTGAACAAACATTTCTGATTTTTATTTTAGTGATACTCGATTCTCGATTCTCTTCTTATCTAGACTCGATTTGTATTTTTTTTTTTTTTGGATCAGTTTTGGATTCGTTTTTTGCTGAGCACAGCGAGCTCAATCTGTCACAATACATACACATGTGAGTTCGCGGCTATTACAATTTCCATACTATTTCCATTGCTAACTTCAGATTTTGTTCTAAGCTTTCGGATATTTCTAGCCCTATGGGAAGCAAACGAGATTGCTTTTTGTCATTGTGTGTGTGATTCTTTACAGCACTTCTTGGAATAGAAACAAATAGTTCATTTTTTTTTCCCAAAACCAAAACCACACATTATTTTGTTAAAAAGATCTATTCCTCACAGAAGTAAAAAAACACAAACATATTTTTTTGTTAAATAATTTAATTTCCCGCGGAAGCAAGCAAACCGACAATAGTTTATTGTCGTTTAATGTCCTTCTTTTTCGGAGTAACACAAAATTGTTCGGCATCCATTGTTACCACCGATAGGGAAGAAAGTTGTTCGATATGTATTAGGCCAGTTCCATATCAAAGATTTTTCCGCGGTGCCTCAGCTGAGATTTTTTTTACTAAGTGGAATAACATTCTCACTGGAGGAGAAATGCATCTGTTAAAGCGTATACATATTTTCTCCTTCTGCCACATGAAACAAAAGAAATCGTTGAAGTAATTTTTTGTGTAATAAAGCACTCGCAGTTAGGTAGCCATGCTTTCCATTTAATTACCTTTAATGGTTGAATGAAGAACCGTATCCTGTGATTGCTACCACGTGAAGTGGGGCTGGAGTTACAGTGCTGTTTAAGGGTTTGCCACAACCGATAACTAGTCTCCTTTTCCTGTGGTGCTCATCTATACTTCCCTTTTGTTGTTCTCGAAAACCCTTTTTCCTTCTACGCCCTCTGATATTGGAGCCACAAGTTCAGCTCAGCCTAAATTGGGATTTGATTTTTTATCGATTTTAATGTACAGACCAACATCCCATAAGTATCATGCAATGGTCCCGCCTATTTCCCCGTTTATTCTTCATTAGGCAACAATTCGTTTTACTGAGTGAAAAAGGGAAGAGGGTGAAAGATTTGACATAGTTCATGAATTATGAATAATAAAAAAATATATATAAAAACGTTTTCGGTTTCTCTACACAAACTAAACACCATGCGACCATAACTTTCCTCACATATAAGCAGAAAAAATTATTAAAAAGAGCTAGTGAGGAGGCGAATCCCACAAATGTTTGTCTCAGTAAATTGAAAAAACATCTTCGGTACCTCGCGTGTTCCACTTATCGATCCCTCGGAGGTCTCTGAGGTCTGAGGGCTCCGTAACCAGAACGGGCTTATTCATGCTGATTTTGACATTCGAATTCGAACGAAAGTTTGTCGAATTAGAAGAATATGTATTTTGAGATTCGATCGAATAGAAAATTTATTTGAGGTAAACCGGTATAATTCGAACGAAAATAGACATTCGAACGACTTGACTATTCATTCGAATCTCAAAATAAGAATGATACACTCGTTTGACATTTCATAAGATTTTAGCTGTTTGGTCATTCAACATACTGAATGCGTCCATTCCCGACTGGGTGTTAACGACAGTAAAGTAACAACTTAGCTAATTATACGATCTGTATTAATTTTACGATATGTATAAATTTATAATTAGTGATTACCCTTATTTTATTGTTCATTAGTTTATGTGAAAATTGAGGCATATCTTATTTAAAATTCGCGATACTCTGCAATTTTCACCTTTCTTTTTCGCTCAACCAAGTTTTGTTGATGCCTTGATATGGCTGCATCAATATGCTGTTGATCTAGAGCAGTGTTCTTTGTTTATGTTTTCTCTAGACATACATTCCAAAAACAATTCCACATCTAATAGAAACTATAAATAAGTATGAAATAACCAAGACTGATTTAAAAAAACATGGATCATGGAATCGATTCAATTCCAAAAGATAACAAACACCAAAAAGAATGGCAAGAGAGTGTCCTCATAAGAGAACGAAGTGCGCCACAAAATGAAGAATCCGACCCAAAATATTCCATTAAATACTACGAAATATGTTCGACAGGTTTTTCGATAATAATGCGAGCTATCGCAGTCATAATCAACATAAAGTTGGCCTTAAGCTACTACCAAAATGGGAACATCGACTACTGTATATGGACAACTGCTTGTATTGTTATTCCCTTGGTTATAACAACGCTCATTCATGCCAACATGTAAGTACACATCAAGGTAGTTTAGTTATAGGATCAAGTTACATAAAACCTATTTTCAACAGGTGCCTTCAAGATGGAGAGCTAAATAAAGGAAGTTATAAAGTTACGTGGATTACCTTTTTGTCCTCATTTTTATTTCGGTAAGTTGGATGAATTGTGTGAACAGTAAATCTGTGGTTAGTGCGTCGGACTGTTGGGCATCACCTTCCATTTTTCCACTGCCAAACTGACAGGAGAAGCTTCTCAAAATTTGAATCGGTTTAAAATTGTAGGTTCCTTCCATTCGTGTCGAAAATTAAGCTTCGCACACACAAACGGTGGGACCAGCTCGGTTTTAAACGTTATATTTTAAGCTGGATGATTTAGATATCGTAAGCATGCGGAGTAATATCGCATATTTCTTTCAGATATTGGAATTCACTGTGTTATGCCATATCATGCAAAAATGCCGAAAGGAGAGGTGATCTGGAAGCGCAGAAGAAGTAAGTACGAACTAACATCGTTATTTTAATCCAAACAAAAACTTCCACCTTCTTCTTGCCTTGTTTATGGTATTTTATTTTTCTGATTTACTTCAGATATGGCTAACAATGTTCCATTGCCCAACTTAGGGCTGTAGACATTTATACAGCTTTAATTTAATTTGGTTGTTAGGAGGAAGTGTGCTACTCCATGTTGTTTTTAATTTGCCTTGTTTCGCTATTTTACTAACAAAAGCATTTCCTTTCTCTAGATTCTACAAACTGACGATACGGGAAGAGAGCGATGTTGCATTTATCCGAATTTTTGAATGCTTTCTGGAAGCGGCGCCGCAGAAGATTCTTCAAATATCGATTGTCCTATCCCTATCGGAGGATATGTCAAGTAAGCAAATCAGATTCATTAAATTGTCAACAAAAATATCCATTTACTCTGTTTAGACATACAAATTGTGGCCATTTGTTCGTACTTTGGAAGCATGGCCTGGTGCTTAGCTGCGTATCATCGATGTAATCGTTACGCCCAAATAGATAAAAACAATATGAAGGCAAATGGATTTGTTTTACAATTATGCTGGCACTTTTGTGTAACTGGTAAGTAAAAAATGTTACCATTTCGTCTCATTATACTTTACCAATAAAATAATTTAATGTGGGGCTTAATTTAGTGGTCCCGTTCTTTTAAATTTGTATTTACATATGAGTGAAAGGGACTACAAACCTTAGATTCACACTTAATTTGTTATTGGTACGGGTCATTGATTATATTTTGTTGTTCATTATTTAATTTCAATTTCTTTTCAGTATCACGCACGCTTTGCATCTCATTTGTGGCTAGCCTGTTCCCGTTGTGGACTCTGATCGCTTGCATAGCTCATGGTGTATTCTTTGGATTTTTGACATTTTTTATTGATCGGCCGAAATTCTGTGCCCTCACACTGGGAAATTTTCTTTTTTGTATGATCTTAGGCATTGTCTATTTGTTCACGTACATAATGCCAAAAGATGGCCGCACTAGGAACAAGTATATCGCTTATTATACTTTTAATTCGTTAGAAAATATAATTTGTGTTGCTGCGTTTATTTCATCCTCATCCGAAAGTATGCGGTCGATTGCAGTATTTTATCCCATGTGCGTGTTAGCGATTACTTTCTATTACATTGGCATTTGTTGTATGATAATGTACTATTTATGCTTCCATCCAAAGATCACTGCGAGATCGTCAAAACTTATTTTAAATTATAATAATTAGTTTTTTTTATTGAATGCATATAGAGAATAAGATATTTTTAGTGCCTCATATTTATTATACACAAAAATACGATAATGAAATGTTTTTTTACTGGTAACCAGACCAATATACATATGTATTTATACATATTTTAATTTATTAAAAAAATATTTTGTAATGGTCATTGTGCCATGATGGATCTTTTTAATTACTTTACTCTTATTTAATATGGTCCGGCTCTACTCGCTGCTTCCCAGTCTTGAAGCGGGTTGGTGCATTGTCGCGTAAAACGCTACGCCAAACTCTTTTTTGCACATTTCTGTAATTCAGTTTATAACGAATGAAACTTTTTTTTGAATCGCATGTAAAATTTACTCTGGATTCTGTAGAATATCATGCGCTATTTAGTATTTTGTTCGTACCGAACCTAGTGGTTCAAAAAAAAATATTAGAATGATTGCTTGTGAGCGACTGATGCGGTACGACATAGAGAACTAAGTACAAGCATCAAAAACATCAGAGCTCTGTTTCACATAAGGTTCGTTCGCGAACTAATATGCAAACGTAAATTTATATAAACTTTCGTGCAAAAATAACACAAACGCTTTCGCGTACTGAGAAAATGGTAAAAAGATGAACGAAAGAAAAATGTACTTTCGTTCATTTTTCTTCACACAGAATTTCAGCTGGCAAGAAAATGAAAACTGTCAAAAGATGAAATCCTATGAATTTGCCAGCAAAAAAAACAGCTGTTGCTTCTTTTCAAGCCAAACTAAGATGTTTTTTCAACTTTTTACACAAAAGCGTTCGCGTACTTTTCTTAGAAATGAGAGGATTCTCTCTCGATTTTGGAGATTTGACACTTTTCATTTTTCTACACATAAAGTACGCGAACGGACCTATTGTGTTACTATACAATCGCGAAAGAGAGGGAGGCCCAAAAACCGCTGGATCACATAATCGCAAAAACATCAGCGATAGATTGGCCCACGTGACGAATTGATTCGAAATCGACAGGCTTGCCGATACTTGAGGTCAAACGGGTAAATCCCACAGGCGGTTCAGTATGGATGCAGTAAAATGGGAAGGTTATGAAAATCTAGTCCATATCATAAAATTGTTGTTAAGAAGAAGAAGCATCTATCAGAAAGTTTTGCCATGCAGGGACGGGATAAGAACATCACTGCAGCGCCCCAAAAAAACATTGGTTGTCATAAGAGGTGAATAAGGGGACAAATTATGCAACTTCATGGATTGACACGACTGGAGACCACCGGTGTCGTTAGAGGACGATCAAACAAAAATTGATAACGCGTTGAAATTGTAAAAATAAGCAGGGATCATGCAAATGCAATTAAACCAACATTTGATTGGCCTCAGTAATGAAGTGATTCGGTGCGGGCAAGCATACTTACCTTACTTGATGAGATCCCGAACAGTGAAAAGTCTCTGCCTGCGATACTACAGCAAGCTTGTTCTAGTTGTCCAAAGCAAGTGAACTGGGTTACGCGTTGACTTGGTTTCTCGAACCTGGGGGCTGGGAGTCGAAGATACTCTTTGTTGGAGCATTATTGTACTTTCGCATAATGGAGGCAAGCAAATGTGGTCGACGTAATTTAGATTTTTGGATAATATAATAGGTTTAGGTTTATGTGGCTGTCGGCAGAAGCCGACACACTTACACCAATTTAGGTCCATTGTGATACCACGTATATTATCTACCTCAACTCTGTAGATGGGACTGGCCAACGACACGCGGTTGTTCTCAAACGGTCCTCCATCTACGTACTAACCGCGCCCATCGTCGTTTAATTACGGTGATCTGGCGAGAACCGATTAACTCGACGTGGTTTGGTCAGTGGTTAAAATAATATAATAACATCCACATCTCTTTTTGAAGATAAAAATACAATTTCGAGTAACGCAATTAAAAAGAGATTGTTTAATTCAAAATGGAGTATTTCAGACAACAACTTAAAAAGAGAAAAAAAATAGATATAGACATATTATAAGAAACTACGCATCTGCTCTATACAGCACGATTGGATACATTTGTGGCTGCTAGATGACAGCACTGTAGTTTGGTGTCTTATTTTCTTCAACACTTCCTCCATAAGCACCAAACGTGATAAAATTTTACGAACTTAGTCCCATTTTCTTTCGTAGCATTTCAAAACGAACTCGTTCTAGTGGTTTAGTTAGCAAATCTGCTAATTGGTCTGCTCCAGGAATGTGTTCCAGCTTTTTTTTTTTTTTTTTTTTTTTTTATAAAAAGGAAATCTAAATCCCAGAGCACTCAGACTCGGTAACGGTCCATTGTACTACCAGGCAGAAATCCTCCTTTTGGTGTAGAGGCATGTGATTGGGTGGCGTATGTTGTTGTTCCCCATGGGGATTGAACCTGCACCGCACGAGTCACAAGCCAACACACTAACCTCTACACCGTCGCCACCCCACGTGTGTTCCAGCTTAATGGCACCATCCAGAAAACGCTCTCGAACATAGAAATGCCGAACCTCAATGTGTTTTGTTCTCTTGTGGTATTCTGGATTCTTGCCAAGTTTAACTGCACTTGCACAGTCAACAAGTAGCTCAGGTATAATGTCTGATCGGCCAGTGAGTTCTGCCATCAAACGCTTCAGCCACATAGCTTCCTTCGCTCCTTCACTCGCAGCCATAATTTCAGCTTCCGTTGTAGATAAAGCTACTGAGCGTTGCAGTTGACTCCTCCAACAGACTCCTCCACCAGCAAACATAGCAACAACTCCTGTTGTGGATCGTCTTGTTTTGAAGTCACCTGCGAAATCAGCGTCACTATAGACTTTTAACTGTTCGTAGTCCTTTTTGTACTCGATGCATGAGTTGCTAGTTTCACGGTTGCAATAGAAAAGGCATGGATCAGCTGTGCTATTTTTCAATCCGGCTTTCTTCATAAACTTTAAGAAACGTTTATGCCAACAGCGTGGAGCTTGCTTGAGTCCATACAAACTTCCTTTTAACCGGCATACTCGGCCAGTGCCATCTTGAAATCCATCGGGTTGTTCGAGATAAACTTCCTCCTCAAGAGTTCCATCCAGGAACGCCGTCTTCACATCGAACTGCTGGATTTTTAAATTCCTTGATGCAGCTATAGCTAATAGTAAGCGAACTGTGTCATAGCGTGCCACTGGACTAAAAGTTTCGTGATAGTCAATACCTTTTTGTTACGCATAACCTTTTGCAACAAGACGAGCCTTAAAACGAGGATTGCTTCCATCTTCAGAATCCTTTAAACGGAAAACCCATCGGTTCTGCACAACTTTTGCACTTGCTGGTCGAGCAACGAGCTCCCAAGTTTCATTTTCTTTGAGAGAAGACAATTCCTCTTGCATAGCTTTGAGCCACTGTTTGCTCTCTGGTGATTTTATTGCCCCAATATATGATGTTGGATTTTCGCATGACTGACCCAATTCGACAAGCATCACGTACTCCTTCATCCAGTCTGGTTTCTTCTTTTCTCTTGAACTGGACCGAGCTTTCTGAATTGTTGTCTCTTCGTCATCAATTATTGAGTCGTTTTCCTCCGCATCAAAACTCTGATACTCATCACTAGAAACGTTGTGGTCCTTTAGAATTTCTGTTGACGTACTTTCATCTTTCATTTCTGGCTTTTCTTCGACGAGCTCGCATTCAAATTTTTCATTTTCCACGACTGAAATTTCATTATTCATACTTATGGTGCATACCACTTCTGGCTTAAAAATCAATCGTGACTGCAAACTATTTTTCCTATTTTCGGAATTCAAACTCGATAGCCGTCTTTGTCGTTGACATATCCAACTAAATTTCCAAATAACGCTTTTTGGTCAAATTTCCTGCGACGCTCTTTTGGAATGTGGACATAACATCCAGTGCCAAAGATTCTCAAATGATTTAGCAACACATCCTTGTTATACCATAACTCGTAAGGAACTTTGTTATCCACTTCAGTTGGTCCGGTACG
Organism: Portevinia maculata; assembly: GCA_949715645.1. Lineage (NCBI taxonomy): Eukaryota > Metazoa > Arthropoda > Insecta > Diptera > Syrphidae > Portevinia > Portevinia maculata. The sequence goes on from OX454526.1 coordinate 90,013,458, forward strand.
GTTCAAGATATATGCCGCTGTATTGCAGGCCTCAGCCCACAATGCCTTTGACGATTTGCTTGAAAGTCGCATAGATCGTGCTGCCTCAACAATCGTTCGGTTTTCTCGTTCAGCCAACCCGTTTTGTTGTGGCGTATAAGGTGGTCCGATGCAATATTCAATTCCCCGTTTCGCGAGCAATTCAGCAACATGTTTATTGTCAAATTCCTAGCCACCATCGCATCTCAACCTTTTGACGATATGCCCATTTGTTTGAGCTTAGTTCAAGAATTGTTCTAAAGATTTGCAGACTTCGCTCTTGTGCTTCAAAAAGAACAATCTTCGGAACTTACTATAGTCATCTTTAAAACAAACATAATAGTGAGCACCTCCCAAAGATGTTGTTTCAACTGGTTCAAGAACATCTGCATGAATTATTTCGCCGACGATGGTCGATTACTGCGCTTTTTAAATGAAAGTCGATGCATTTTACCGACTGCGCAACCTTTCATCAGCTTCGGAAACATTGATGTTCATTTTCTTTAAAATGTTTTTAACATGCCTTTTGTTTGGGTGAGCAAAACGTTCATGATAAACTTGCAACGTTTCTGTAACATTCGCCAGATACACCTCTACTGGTTTTGTTGGCTTTACAACACGAATATTCAACACGTACAATTCATTTTGGAGATATCCCGTTGCTACTAGCTTGCCACTATGCTTTTCGTGAATTTTAACACTTTGATTGTCGATTGTGGTAGCAAAACCTTTCTGCGCTGCTACTTTTACAGAAAAAAGATGCGCATTTGCATCAGGCACGTACCAAACACAATGCAGTACTGCATCTTGCCATACCCCTTCGATGTACCTTTTAACCTTGACATCTCCTTGACCATACGCTTTCATTGTGACGCCTTGCTTTCCAAGACTGATTATTTCTGGAACAGCAAATTTCGTAAAGCTTTCAAAGTACAAGTTACTTGGCGTTATGTGTCTTGAAGCCCCACTGTCACAGTACCATTGATCAAATTGAAGGCAATCGTTTGTTACTGCATTTAAGGAAAACGCCAAAAAAATCGACATTCCTCTTTGCATTAGCATTTTCTTGAGTCCCTCGACGGTCTGAAGACTTGTTCTGTGGACACTCTGCTGCCCAGTGACCAGTTCCTTGCATTTGTTGCAGGGAAACTTTTTCTTTGCACGTTCGATTTTCTCAGACTTAGCCTTTTGAGAATTTGCTGGCCTTTTCTTGTTAAAATGTCCTTTTGCTACAAAAGCTGTTACTTCAGTTGACTCTTTGTCGCTTCGATTTTCGCGGAGTTCAATTGAACATAGTTTTTCAATCAGCAAATTTAACTTTTGATTTTCTGCAGAGATGGTGTCCCATAAATCCCGGAAGTTGTCATATTCTTTCCCAAGAGTGGACATGATTCGTCCATTCAATATCCTTTCGGAAAGTGTATTCTAGTTGTGCTTTGCCAGCTCAGCATTCAGATCTACGAACAGCCTCTGCAATTTTGCCATATGTGAACTTATGTCCTCTTTTTCATCTCTCCTTGCTTGAAAAAATTAATCGATTAACATTGTCAACCTTTGATTGCTGCTTCGTTCAAAACGCGCACACAGTTTATCCCAGATATCTTTTGCGTTTTTGCTGCTGCAATCAAACCGGCCGCTTTTGCATCATCTTTCAGCCAATCTGTGCGCTTCTTCTTGTTTGCATCTGAAGCACCATCTTTCAGCTGAGGACAATTAACTTCGCCATCTGCAATCTTCTGCAAATCGTATGCACGCAATAGCATTCGCATCTGCCACTTCCATTTTGCCCAATCGCTTAGACTTTCCAGACAATCAACAGCAATTTTAAAGTCCATCGAAGACATCTTTTTCATATGCGCAATTCTTTTTTTTTTTTTTTTTTAAAGCCGATATGCAAATTTTACTTCGACTTTCTATCTCCTCGAAAACTAAAAACACTTTTACGTTAATTTAGGCAATTTTCACGGATCTAGACCCATAACCAGAAGATAAAAATACAATTTCGAGTAACGCAATTAAAAAGAGATTGTTTAATTCAAAATGGAGTATTTCAGACAACAACTTAAAAAGAGAAAAAAAATATACATATTATAAGAAACTACGCATCTGCTCTATACAGCACGGTTGGATACATTTGTGACTTGGCTGCTAGATGACAGCACTGTAGTTTGGTGTCTTATTTTCTTCAACACTTTTGAGCTCATATAGTTCGCGGCTGTATCTTCTCCTCCACTCGCCCTCTTCGCACACAGGATCAAAATATCCGACGGAGTATTTTTCTTTCAAGTGAATCCAATATTTCCAACTTATCGTCCAGCACTCGGCACCATAAAGCAGGAGTGGCAGGATTAAGGTTGGATAGAGCATGCGTTTTGTCTTTTGAGTGAGGTGTTTCAAACTATCGCATCTCCTTGCCGAAATCCGGTGCAAGATGAGAGTAATTCGGAAGAACTGCTTACAAACTACACATTATACCGCGTGTTCTCAACTTTCACGCGACACATCTGGATCAGTTTTTCCGGGATCCCATATTCGGCCATCGCCGAAGCTTCTGACGATGAATGCTATCATATGTGGCTTTAAAGTCAATGAATCGGTCTCTCGACTTGAAATTCGATATATTTTTATAATATCTGAGCACAAATACTTCTTTTATTTGTTTAACGCCCTTTTCTGTCTGCAAAAACGTTTGTTTAATGTGGCCATAAATTTCCCTACCTTTGCGTTGATACACTGTGCTTTACAGTAACGTTACGAAACATTACGTTCTTTTTCATGACACTCTTTTTGAAACTGAAACGCAACGAAATTTTGTAAAAGATTTCATTGCTTTCCTATGGTTCAACTGGATGGTTTTGGTTTGTCAACGCGAAGCTACAAAGCACAGTTTACCTATTCGATATAGTCAGCTTCTACAAAATTGGCATTTTCTAACGGTTATTTGCTAAAGTCTTGTGTAGTGATAGTTGAAATGTGCATTTATTACAATATTTGGAATTTGGTACTTTCGTAAAGTGGATTACTCTGCCATCTCTTTTAGTCCTTAAATTAAATTTGCTCCTAACTTCTCATTTTTAAAGTGGCGCCACCCATGCGAGGGTACTCTAACTGGGCATGTTTGCGTGAGCCTGTAATTGAATATATATAATTTTTTTTGATCAGTTTTTTCACTCATGGGGCAAAATTGCATGTACCCTAATACATATATCAATTTTTATAGCCGCTTTAACAACCTATACATTTTATTTCTCCTTTAATTTCATGCAATCAGTTTGTGTGTAAAACAATCTGCGTACAATTGGGCGCGTTCAATTTGCAAGGCAACTGCAACTCCTACTAGTAAAATCGTTGTAACTTGCCAAACGATGGTCACGTCAGTTATTCAATCAGTGAGGAATGGTAAAATAGTAGACTAGTAGTTTCCTTGCAAATTGAACGCGCCCATTGTGAAGAGGCGCATATGCGCAGCAGCGCTACATTATGCACTCATGACAATGGTGGTGCTTCGAACTAAGTAAAAATAAAAATAAATCTTAGACATTGACGGCACATATATACGACCTAAAACCTATTGAAGGGACCAAAAATGTAAAGGCGATTGCCGCAAATTTTCAGTAGCTTCTCCTGATGTGTGTTTGGTAGCTTAGTGACTCAAACGATACTTTTTACTTATAAAAAAGGAAAAATAATTGAAACAATAGCTGAATTTTATTATCACCTCAATACAATCCAGATCAAATCACAGGCGATTATAAAAAAAGCTTATACAACAATCAAGTTGTTTAAAAATTGTATACACACACGCACTGTTATAAGATTCCTTTTTGTTGTTATCGATAACATGTCTCAAATTTTGACACATCATTTTGCTTCCATTTTTCTTTTTTTGAGTAACGAATATCTAGCAAAAAGCAAAACAACAAAATAATACCCGCACTCACACTTCAACAAAAAATTAACATACATATTTGACATTTCTTATAGCCGCTTCTTCGTTACTTACGAATTGAGTTGATACGAATCTCGAACTGTTTGAAACAAGTTCACATTTCACAAGTCATCTCTACTCTACGGAATGTTGTTTTGTAAAATGTAAACCTTTCTGATTTTCCGATATAAAAAAATCCAAGTGAAGTGCATTCTTGCATTGTAACAAGTTCGTGTTATTTTGTTAGTGAAAATATTTCGCAAATTTTCGAAGTGACGAAGTGTGACCGTGACCACCCACCATCAACATCGAAGGTAAGCTCAGTTTCAGTCACTCTCTCTCAATATCACAACCATAACCATCAATACAGTAGAATTTCTCTTGAGTTTAGTTCAAGGCTAATTCGTTTAATTTATTTTTTGATTTATTTAAATTTATTTAATATTGGTTAATAAGCGTAGCTTATCTTCGATAAAGCGCGTGCCCCGTCAGCTCATTTTTTGTTTTTTCTTGTCGCTCTTGTGGCAACTCTGAGCCAAACTTGTGTGACAAAGTTGATAGTCATCTCTCTGCTGTCTTTGCCTACCTATGTATACAGTAGTGTGGACGGTGGAGAAAACTATGCAAGTGAAGCACGAAATGAGAACAGCAGTTTAAGTTGTACTGGGGCTTCTTGGAATTGTTCTTTTGGGTTTTACTTTTAGCCTCAAACAGAATTGGTGCCTGCTTTCAGTATTGATGTCAATGCTTTTGTCTCTTAAACTTGTGTTGACGAGAAAGCGAACATAGACACGCTGTCTACCAAAAACAGTACTATTCCTTTGTTCAAATTCAAACCCAAACTCATTAAAATTCTATTTGTTTATTTGCCGTATGCAAGTCAGAATTAGGCTCAACTTTTTGTAAAGACATACCTATAGCACGAGTGTCAATCTAAATTGTAGCTCGTAAATACTCGCAATTCATTCAATGAAACGAGAATAACATAAACAAACAGAAAGAAACAGTACTCGTGCTGCTAGCTTCTCCCAGTTTGATTGTTTATAATTTGTTTCTTCACTACGCCTCTGCTTATCTGATTTGAGTTAAGGCCACTTAACACGAGAATAGAAGTTGTATAACTTGGCATTATATTTTCCGTATGGTTTTTGAAATGATCTGTGATTTTAGGGCACCGTTTTGTAATTTTGATGTTTACAGGTCTTTGACTTGCCGTTGCCATTTGATTTCCTGTTCGAATTATTTGCCAAAGACAAAATAATAATAAAACAATAATGAATCTGAAAGAAAGTTGTGTGGAAAATTGTACCCAAAGCATTAACAAAAATCAAGCGTATTGCATTTGCCCGACTATACGACTCCGAAAGTCTATAAGTCTTTAACAAACACCTCTCTAGTGTTGGTCATAGATGAGATAAGGTAAAAGGAATTGTGAGACTGTTTTGAGCAGCTGTCAATTTTTTGTTTACACTTTAAAGCAACATTTGTTCATTTGTTTTGCTCGCTCAATTGTTATTACCTATCACCTTTTAGGAAGAGGTCATACGAACCTAATAAAAAATTCCTATTCGATCGCGGAAGATAAGAAGACTACTAACTTCTGAATCCCACAAATTCTACATCAGCATTTGATTGATCTCAAGGACAAAGTGATTCGAAACCGAAGGGCCTGATGATTAGCTTTTACGAATCACAAAAAAACATATTTCTTTTTTTCCTTCTGATGTCAAAAAATACATAAGTCATGTGACTTCTATCACCGTGTAAAGCGAGCTTCAGTCGGTATGAAATGCTTGCCTTAGCGTAACCTTGAACACTTCATATGGGGTCAAAATCGGAATTAGTTTACAATTTGACCGCAAACAATTACCTTATCCGGCTCCAATTCGTTTGTGGAAGATTAAGAGTTGCATTGACACTGATTGTGAAGATGGGTGACTAGAATTAGAGTACATACTTGTGCAAGTAAAAGTACACGATGTTCCTATCCACCGTTTTGCCAACAACTGAATATTTTTAGTCAAAGTGGCTGTAAGTCACTGGGTTGTAACGAATTTCAATTTGACCACAGCCCACAAGATATTGCATATAGATTAATTGACTCATCTTTGGCCTTTCATTCTTTTGAATGAATATGCGTCATATACATTTGGTTTGTAATGAACTTGATATTGGTTTTATCAGACGCTGCGTACAACCACTAGAAAACTTAGACTTGAGGACGGCTTCATACAACTCTCAAATAACTTTCTCTTGCTGTGGTTAAGAAACAAGGGATACCGGAAGACCCCGTTAAATAAGTTCTGTGATTCAGCCTTTCGCCCGAATTCATAGTCACTACATAATAGCAGTGGCACAGTGGTTAGTGCGTAGGACTACTTAACGATGGGTCTCAGTGCCGTTCGGTATCGGCCTAAAATGGTAGGTCCCTTCAAGTCATGTCAAAATTATAACGCTGCACACGCGAATGGTTGGAGAAGCTGGGCTTTAGTTTTTATTTAGTATATTCTAAATAATACGTAAATAGATCGCGTACTCAAATCGACATAGCTAAAATAAATAAAATTCTGTTAGATGTGTTTTTTTTCAAGTTAATGTCCTCACATTTTCTATATTAATTTAATATTGCAGCTCGTCCAGAATATCGGAAATACAAATTAAATCAATTAGATATAAAAGACATGATTATTTTTAATCATCCCAGTCGATTAAAATGTTTAAATGGCAACCAGAACCAAGAAAAGTAGTTTACGCTTTCACTTGATTCAAAAATTAGGTAATTATTTACAAGTGGGGCTTCAGCCCTAGTCGAATCCAATAGATGTTTCTACTCATTCCAGACCTTTGCATGCGGATGAAGTAACCAAAAGACCTTTCTGTTCACAGTTTAAACGCTTAAGTTCAAACTAGTAAACAATGCACTTATAGAAGCGAACAATACATGGATTATCATCAGTACATCTGCGTCCTCCAAACAAATATGGACACAATTTTGATGCAAAAAGAACATCCAAACTTCTCTCCATAAGCAGGAGGGTTATTGCTCGGTAGTTGGAGCAATCTCTGGTCGCTGACTTCTGGGCAGGCAGGCCAACAGAATGGGCGAAACGACTTCTGCAGAAGCTGCAGAGATGCTGAGCAAGAGGAAACCATGCACACTGCCGCACTTGCCAGCACAAGAAAACAAATTCTAGGCGAATATTTCTTTAAAGATTTGTTGTATCAACAAATTCGTCACAAAATCCAAATTGTATAACTATCCTCCCCCCTTCTCCTACACTCGACTGTGGCAGCCACTCCTCCTTGACCCTTTCCGCGGAAGAGTGTAGTTTGAGGTTTGTATTGCAACAGTCGCTCCAAGCTGCACTCCATTCACGATGCGCGTACCATTCAGAGATTCGCACGCTTTAGTCACTACCTCAAGAACCGTTTTCAACCAATAATTCCAATTTGCAGCAACTCATTCTGTTCTGTCTTCCATGGAATCTAATAACGATTAAGGGGTTCGATTGTTCCAGTCACGAAATTACCTGCAATAGAGGTTAGTTTGATGCTCGATTGAAACAGTCAACTTAAAAGGCTCTCCTTTCTGTGGAAATAGGAAACAGAAGGAGTTCGATTTTAACAATCACCCTATAAAGCTCTCCTTCCGCTGAGCAGTGAATTAGGATCATCTGTGGTCCGATTTTACCGGTCGGAATGTTCGCGACTGCACTAGCCACTTCTTTAACATATTGCAGCTACAGTAGCCGCACATTTATTTTTAGCCAGGGGTTTGAATGACGGGTTATGGTTCGATTGAGATCAGTCCTCCCAACCTCTATAAAATAAATCAATATTAGGCGTTAACGGCCCATGTAGGCCATTAAACCTAGCTTATCCAACCACTTGTGCAAAGTGGAAGTTGAACACATTTGTTTCGCCAAACTGGAGAAGCAGCAGTTTAGCAGGTAAATTCTTCATCGGATCTCTACTAGGAGTTTTTGTTTTTTCCGAGATAGATGGACTACTTACTTTCTTACTTAACGGAGACACTGCAACCTTCCGTCCTCTGCGATCACAGGCCTGCTGGATTTTAAACAGAGTTTGGTCTTAAAATGGAGACTCGGGCTTCCTTGTCATCTCGAATCTGAGTGCTGCGAGTCGTGGATCCTCTTAATTATTTTTTTTTATTATTATGGTACGTTATTCAATCATTAATAAGAATTATAAAGTTATAAAGGTCTTCTGATTGAATGCAACTTCTTACAACCCTGGAAGTGTGGATAGAGTCATTGTCTTGTTGGAATATCCAAGACAGGGGGAAAATGAGCGTTCCAGCAAACATTTGCAGTTGTTTCCGTTCATTGTTGTGCACAAAAACTCCAACTCGATTGTGCCATAGTGGGTAATAACTAACCACACCATTTCACCTGATGTACGACTGTGATGTCGTGCCAAAATAAGTTCCTCCTTTCTTAGATCATGGAAATAAAAGTTGTAACCATCGGGGCCGTCAAGGCTAAACTTTCTTTCATCCGAAAAGACAACGCGTTTCCATTCAGTTCTCCAAGCGACATGTTTTCTTGCAAAATTCATTCGATGCTCCTTGTGTACTTGCCTCAAAACAGGTCGCTTTTTAAGTTTTCTTCTCTGTATAGTACCACTTTTTCGTATTATCCTTCGGACCGTTGCTATGCTGGCTGCTCCGCTGTTGGCGCTTATTTTAAGCACTGGTAGAGTAGAATTTGAGGCAAGCCGTAGAATAACCCGCTTTTCTCGCAATGTTGCTGCTTCGGCCGTGCGTCCTTTTTTATTTTTTCCATAGTGTTGTGGATCTGCAAGATAACCGTTCACAACAGTCTTACTTCAATTTAGCCTCCTCGAAATTTCTCGGCCTGAGAGTCCTAACTCCTTGAAAGCATCTATTTTTCCTCTTTCTGTCGCTGTCAAAGTCTTTCCGGAACCCATTTTTTTAACTAAATAAAAACAGTATTTTTCAACGCTTTTTTAAATATTCTTAACAAAACTTTGAATAAAATCGCTGATGTGAACTCCTGCAACGAAATACTTGCAATGGCCTCATCCTAGCGCGCATCTTTTTATACGCTTTTCAAGTAGTTCATTGTTCGATCTTGGGAAATTCCAGCGGTCGTTTCTTAATTACCCTTTAATTTTATGACTTACTGTTTGGAAAATATGTACCTGTTCACAGGTAGTAAAAGTTGCCAGGTATAAAATATCCAACAGGTATAAAGACAAAATGTGTCATCCTTGTGGTCGCCAGTGTATATGTATACAGTGTACAATTAAGCATGGCTTAGCCGTCTGCCGAGAAATGACAACAAATTTTAACAACAAGGGAAAACATTAAGCTCTACCAATATTTAGATATGTTCATAAAATGTTCATACCAATAAGCAGTCTGGCAATGAGAAGCAAGTGTACTCCAATATCTGTTATCATTAAGTACGCGTTTTACATCAGCAATCCCCATTAAGTCGACTCCATAGTGACTACGTCTAATTTCCTTAAGATAGGGCAGGATCTAAGAAAACGCCTCACGGCTTCGTACATCCTCTTTACTGGCGCATTATTTTCACTCGATCTGTCTGAACCTATGTAGCCGCCGTCTTTTAGCTTTTTAGATTAAATCCGCATGTTGATACAGCGCACAGAGATCTCGATTATATCTTCTCCTTCATTCGCCTTTCTCGCATTAAGGACCAAATCTCTTGTCCTACTTACCGCTCAGCACTTGGTAAGCAGATAAAGCAGAACTGACAGATTTGACAGAAACAGTACTCGTGCTGCTAGCTTCTCCCAGTTTGATTGTTTATAATTTGTTTCTTCACTACGCCTCTGCTTATCTGATTTGAGTTAAGGCCACTTAACACGAGAATAGAAGTTGTATAACTTGGCATTATATTTTCCGTATGGTTTTTGAAATGATCTGTGATTTTAGGGCACCGTTTTGTAATTTTGATGTTTACAGGTCTTTGACTTGCCGTTGCCATTTGATTTCCTGTTCGAATTATTTGCCAAAGACAAAATAATAATAAAACAATAATGAATCTGAAAGAAAGTTGTGTGGAAAATTGTACCCAAAGCATTAATAAAAATCAAGCGTATTGCATTTGCCCGACTATACGACTCCGAAAGTCTATAAGTCTTTAACAAACACCTCTCTAGTGTTGGTCATAGATGAGATAAGGTAAAAGGAATTGTGAGACTGTTTTGAGCAGCTGTCAATTTTTTGTTTACACTTTAAAGCAACATTTGTTCATTTGTTTTGCTCGCTCAATTGTTATTACCTATCACCTTTTAGGAAGAGGTCATACGAACCTAATAAAAAATTCCTATTCGATCGCGGAAGATAAGAAGACTACTAACTTCTGAATCCCACAAATTCTACATCAGCATTTGATTGATCTCAAGGACAAAGTGATTCGAAACCGAAGGGCCTGATGATTAGCTTTTACGAATCACAAAAAAACATATTTCTTTTTTTCCTTCTGATGTCAAAAAATACATAAGTCATGTGACTTCTATCATCGTGTAAAGCGAGCTTCAGTCGGTATGAAATGCTTGCCTTAGCGTAACCTTGAACACTTCATATGGGGTCAAAATCGGAATTAGTTTACAATTTGACCGCAAACAATTACCTTATCCGGCTCCAATTCGTTTGTGGAAGATTAAGAGTTGCATTGACACTGATTGTGAAGATGGGTGACTAGAATTAGAGTACATACTTGTGCAAGTAAAAGTACACGATGTTCCTATCCACCGTTTTGCCAACAACTGAATATTTTTAGTCAAAGTGGCTGTAAGTCACTGGGTTGTAACGAATTTCAATTTGACCACAGCCCACAAGATATTGCATATAGATTAATTGACTCATCTTTGGCCTTTCATTCTTTTGAATGAATATGCGTCATATACATTTGGTTTGTAATGAACTTGATATTGGTTTTATCAGACGCTGCGTACAACCACTAGAAAACTTAGACTTGAGGACGGCTTCATACAACTCTCAAATAACTTTCTCTTGCTGTGGTTAAGAAACAAGGGATACCGGAAGACCCCGTTAAATAAGTTCTGTGATTCAGCCTTTCGCCCGAATTCATAGTCACTACATAATAGCAGTGGCACAGTGGTTAGTGCGTAGGACTACTTAACGATGGGTCTCAGTGCCGTTCGGTATCGGCCTAAAATGGTAGGTCCCTTCAAGTCATGTCAAAATTATAACGCTGCACACGCGAATGGTTGGAGAAGCTGGGCTTTAGTTTTTATTTAGTATATTCTAAATAATACGTAAATAGATCGCGTACTCAAATCGACATAGCTAAAATAAATAAAATTCTGTTAGATGTGTTTTTTTCAAGTTAATGTCCTCACATTTTCTATATTAATTTAATATTGCAGCTCGTCCAGAATATCGGAAATACAAATTAAATCAATTAGATATAAAAGACATGATTATTTTTAATCATCCCAGTCGATTAAAATGTTTAAATGGCAACCAGAACCAAGAAAAGTAGTTTACGCTTTCACTTGATTCAAAAATTAGGTAATTATTTACAAGTGGGGCTTCAGCCCTAGTCGAATCCAATAGATGTTTCTACTCATTCCAGACCTTTGCATGCGGATGAAGTAACCAAAAGACCTTTCTGTTCACAGTTTAAACGCTTAAGTTCAAACTAGTAAACAATGCACTTATAGAAGCGAACAATACATGGATTATCATCAGTACATCTGCGTCCTCCAAACAAATATGGACACAATTTTGATGCAAAAAGAACATCCAAACTTCTCTCCATAAGCAGGAGGGTTATTGCTCGGTAGTTGGAGCAATCTCTGGTCGCTGACTTCTGGGCAGGCAGGCCAACAGAATGGGCGAAACGACTTCTGCAGAAGCTGCAGAGATGCTGAGCAAGAGGAAACCATGCACACTGCCGCACTTGCCAGCACAAGAAAACAAATTCTAGGCGAATATTTCTTTAAAGATTTGTTGTATCAACAAATTCGTCACAAAATCCAAATTGTATAACTATCCTCCCCCCTTCTCCTACACTCGACTGTGGCAGCCACTCCTCCTTGACCCTTTCCGCGGAAGAGTGTAGTTTGAGGTTTGTATTGCAACAGTCGCTCCAAGCTGCACTCCATTCACGATGCGCGTACCATTCAGAGATTCGCACGCTTTAGTCACTACCTCAAGAACCGTTTTCAACCAATAATTCCAATTTGCAGCAACTCATTCTGTTCTGTCTTCCATGGAATCTAATAACGATTAAGGGGTTCGATTGTTCCAGTCACGAAATTACCTGCAATAGAGGTTAGTTTGATGCTCGATTGAAACAGTCAACTTAAAAGGCTCTCCTTTCTGTGGAAATAGGAAACAGAAGGAGTTCGATTTTAACAATCACCCTATAAAGCTCTCCTTCCGCTGAGCAGTGAATTAGGATCATCTGTGGTCCGATTTTACCGGTCGGAATGTTCGCGACTGCACTAGCCACTTCTTTAACATATTGCAGCTACAGTAGCCGCACATTTATTTTTAGCCAGGGGTTTGAATGACGGGTTATGGTTCGATTGAGATCAGTCCTCCCAACCTCTATAAAATAAATCAATATTAGGCGTTAACGGCCCATGTAGGCCATTAAACCTAGCTTATCCAACCACTTGTGCAAAGTGGAAGTTGAACACATTTGTTTCGCCAAACTGGAGAAGCAGCAGTTTAGCAGGTAAATTCTTCATCGGATCTCTACTAGGAGTTTTTGTTTTTTCCGAGATAGATGGACTACTTACTTTCTTACTTAACGGAGACACTGCAACCTTCCGTCCTCTGCGATCACAGGCCTGCTGGATTTTAAACAGAGTTTGGTCTTAAAATGGAGACTCGGGCTTCCTTGTCATCTCGAATCTGAGTGCTGCGAGTCGTGGATCCTCTTAATTATTTTTTTTTATTATTATGGTACGTTATTCAATCATTAATAAGAATTATAAAGTTATAAAGGTCTTCTGATTGAATGCAACTTCTTACAACCCTGGAAGTGTGGATAGAGTCATTGTCTTGTTGGAATATCCAAGACAGGGGGAAAATGAGCGTTCCAGCAAACATTTGCAGTTGTTTCCGTTCATTGTTGTGCACAAAAACTCCAACTCGATTGTGCCATAGTGGGTAATAACTAACCACACCATTTCACCTGATGTACGACTGTGATGTCGTGCCAAAATAAGTTCCTCCTTTCTTAGATCATGGAAATAAAAGTTGTAACCATCGGGGCCGTCAAGGCTAAACTTTCTTTCATCCGAAAAGACAACGCGTTTCCATTCAGTTCTCCAAGCGACATGTTTTCTTGCAAAATTCATTCGATGCTCCTTGTGTACTTGCCTCAAAACAGGTCGCTTTTTAAGTTTTCTTCTCTGTATAGTACCACTTTTTCGTATTATCCTTCGGACCGTTGCTATGCTGGCTGCTCCGCTGTTGGCGCTTATTTTAAGCACTGGTAGAGTAGAATTTGAGGCAAGCCGTAGAATAACCCGCTTTTCTCGCAATGTTGCTGCTTCGGCCGTGCGTCCTTTTTTATTTTTTCCATAGTGTTGTGGATCTGCAAGATAACCGTTCACAACAGTCTTACTTCAATTTAGCCTCCTCGAAATTTCTCGGCCTGAGAGTCCTAACTCCTTGAAAGCATCTATTTTTCCTCTTTCTGTCGCTGTCAAAGTCTTTCCGGAACCCATTTTTTTAACTAAATAAAAACAGTATTTTTCAACGCTTTTTTAAATATTCTTAACAAAACTTTGAATAAAATCGCTGATGTGAACTCCTGCAACGAAATACTTGCAATGGCCTCATCCTAGCGCGCATCTTTTTATACGCTTTTCAAGTAGTTCATTGTTCGATCTTGGGAAATTCCAGCGGTCGTTTCTTAATTACCCTTTAATTTTATGACTTACTGTTTGGAAAATATGTACCTGTTCACAGGTAGTAAAAGTTGCCAGGTATAAAATATCCAACAGGTATAAAGACAAAATGTGTCATCCTTGTGGTCGCCAGTGTATATGTATACAGTGTACAATTAAGCATGGCTTAGCCGTCTGCCGAGAAATGACAACAAATTTTAACAACAAGGGAAAACATTAAGCTCTACCAATATTTAGATATGTTCATAAAATGTTCATACCAATAAGCAGTCTGGCAATGAGAAGCAAGTGTACTCCAATATCTGTTATCATTAAGTACGCGTTTTACATCAGCAATCCCCATTAAGTCGACTCCATAGTGACTACGTCTAATTTCCTTAAGATAGGGCAGGATCTAAGAAAACGCCTCACGGCTTCGTACATCCTCTTTACTGGCGCATTATTTTCACTCGATCTGTCTGAACCTATGTAGCCGCCGTCTTTTAGCTTTTTAGATTAAATCCGCATGTTGATACAGCGCACAGAGATCTCGATTATATCTTCTCCTTCATTCGCCTTTCTCGCATTAAGGACCAAATCTCTTGTCCTACTTACCGCTCAGCACTTGGTAAGCAGATAAAGCAGAACTGACAGATTTGACAGAACTTCCACCGGATTAAAAGTAGCCTATTAGTTTCACCAAACCGAATTAGCGACGGTTTTCTATGGTAATTATTCATCTGATCTACACTACAAGTTGTCATTCGTGGAGTTGATGTTTTCTCCGAATCAGATGAACTTCCTAACTAAATCGATGTTTTGTCCTATTGGGTGAACAGATAACTGTTTGTTTGTTGGCACCGTGTATGTACTAGGTTTCGTCTTCGTTGACTCAAAGACCAACCAATTTCGCCCGTTCTTTAATCGTCCTGAAAGCATCTTGCACTGTGGGCTTGAAGTAGCCGGTAATGTAGATATCGTCCGCGTACCCCAACAGTTGGAAGGATCTCTTGGAGATAGTTCCTTCCGTGTTGACACCTGTTCTGCACATTTTCTGCTCTAAAATAAAGTTAAAGAGGTCACATGATAGCGCATTTCCTTGCCGGAATCCGGAATATTTAGCTCAGACTAAGTACTGGTCCATTGTACTGCCAGGAAGACACACTAATTTTAAGAAAATCTTCTCGACTTTTCCAGGAAGACGCAGTTGGTCCGATAGTAAGCCTACGCTTAAGATGCACGCACCACAGTGGCCCGTAAGAACGCCAGTAACTTGTTTGCTGTCATTTCTGCTGAGAGACAACAAGAATGTCGCTGATTTTTAATAGCCGTCGGCGAGTATTCGTTTAGTCTGTCTGCTCCCTGGAAGTCCTGACCGAGGACACAGACATACTTAACCCTGGTTCAGGTCATGAAAAGTCCGTCTCCAAATCCTGTCTAGCAAGTTCATCAGATATCTAATTTCCGGTGATCCCGCTATGAACCGCGACCCAGACAAGACTTCAACCTTACGACCGAATTCACAAACCACTTTGGTGATTTTCAAAGGGTTGAACAAGGCTTTAAGCGCAGCTTGACTGTCTTTACAGACGCAAGTTCTTTGCCCACTCCACCTGTGGGCAACAGAGCATAAGTCTCCGTTTGGAAGATTGACGAATCTCCAATGCGAGAACTATCAAAAGCTTTAATTGTGGAACGAACAGCGAGGGGGGGGGGGGTCAATAATGCATCTAGGGCGGGGTCAGACGTGCTAGGGAAGGTCCCCATGCAGCCGAGACCTACCTTCCTTTGGAGAATGTTTCGGGTGCTTATGGTCAGGTGTTTTAGGACTTTCCTAAGCAGAGAAATAAGAAAGCAGTGATGTGCCTCGATAATGCTTGCAAGACATAGGTTCGCTTATTTTCTATGTGCGATTTTTGTTTTGCTCTTGTAATCTTCCAAATTGAATTCCTCCCACCTATATCACTGCCTTGTTCAAAAGAAGGCTACCGTTGCGAATGCCGATGCACCTCTGTAAACACATCATGAAGTTTAACTCTATCAAAAGTATACTTATGGATTCGATGCATAAAAACTGAACTTTCATGGTCGTTCAATGGATACATTCCTTATCACACTTTACTAAAAATGGCCCGCACATAGATTAAGATTAGTAGATTTAGAGCTTAAAATTCTGCTATTTTTGAAACTCGGTTTACATGGTACATAATTAATTGTTTTTGTACGCAATAATTAACTGGCTTCATCGTCTAAAAAAAACCCTTGTCCCCTACTCGTATTCGTATAAGGTTTGGTAGTTCAGTAATGCTTCTATCTGTTTTGTTACTCAAATGTTTGCAGCGACCTTAACTGACGCTTTCAACTGTTTCAGTGTAACAAATGATAAAATGTCTGGAATCTAGTTTTTTGCCTTCTCGTCTCGTTCAGATTTTCTATCTAGTTTGAGCCGTCTGAGCATGTACTGAAAAAAACAATTTCTATGCATTGTAATGCATTTATATGCAATTTGTAAAAGTATACCTACATAATGTGTTATCAGCAGATCAAGGTCGCATGTATTGAAAACAGATGCATACACCAACCATGTGACGTTTTGTAACTACGTCTGAGTTCAAGTTTATTTCCAATTAAGAAATACATAATTTGTTTCAATTTTGGCGTATCGGCAGCTTCTCAAAGTTGAAATGGCATACATATATGTATATGATCCAGTTCGGAACACTTATCATGAGTCAGGAGTGGATGTAGCGATTCAATCGTTTTTTTTTGTTAAATGCGCTTAAAAATCGAATGAATTTGGCACCACCCACTTAGGCAAAGACAAATTTAAAGTGTATAAAAGAAAGCGTAGGTATGGAAAGAGAATTGGTTTACCCTAGAGTGTTTAAAAACAGTGTTCATATTGTTTTATTTGCGAATAATTACTATTTAAACTTGACCCATTGTTTTAAACTGAGTACGTTTTGCATCTTTAGAGTTTCATTTGACGGACCAGTTTGATATGTAGCCTATACAGCACCACTTGCGTTGCCTTTTTTAGCCTTTTATGACTCAATTATTAAACAGATTTTCGCAACACTTCATTAAACTGTACATAAACATCGAGACACGAACAAAATGAAAATAAGAAAATAATTTATGTAATAATAAAGTATCATTCTCTTGCATAATCACAGTTACAAATTATCAGATGGCTTCTTCACGTAACAGCAGCAAATCCGGTGGATTACGTTATCTGTGGATACCAGGGAAAAAAAGATCACACCCCAAGGGCCGGTTCGATTCGACAAATAAACGCCTTAGTTACAGTTCCGGACAAAAGAAAAGCGAACCATGGTCACTTGGTGGCAGTAAGGGTCAAAGTGATTTGTTGAAAGCGTAAGTTATTAACTTTTGCATTAAGATGAAATGGTCGTTAAAAAGTAAGACAAACAAGTTTTGCACAGGTCTTGTCCTAATACTAACACCGTTTCAAATTTGATTTGTGATAATTTTGAACATGACAACAGTTGAATAGTATAGAGCAAAAGGATATAATCAAAGTAAAATGTTTTTTTTTTCTGTAATGGAAGTACACACAAAACCATAACAAACAGGAATTTGAAATGGTTATACCCGTGCTTCTCTACGAAAATTTCAATCGAAAAAGCAGTTAGTGTTGGCTTCGTTCGCATTATTTTGTTTACCCGGCTAATTCTCCCGTCCTACCTCTATGATAAATCAATAATTTTCTTCCCCGTGTGCTCGCTGTAGCGTACGCCTTTTTATTAGTAAGCTGATCAAAAATTTACAATTGATTTCCTTGAGTTTGTCTTTTCAAAAACAGCTTCGAAAACTTCACATCGATATGTCGTGGGCTCAGAAGTTAGTGTGTTGGACTACTTATCGAGGGGTCTCCGGTTTAAATCAGGCCGGAGCCAGGTAACACTGAAAGTTGTTTTCCCCTACCGCTTGCGAAAGTCTGATCCAAGGGTATCAATGGTCTGAGAAGCTTCTCAAATTTGCGGTTCGGAGTCGGCTTAAAATTGTAGGTTCCTTCCGATTCGCACAAGCAAATGGTTGGAGAAGCTGGGTTTTAGGCCCTGTATTTGCCGTTAATCTCCCATATTTATTTATTTAGTATCTCTTGGGACCATAGTGTGTCTTCTCCTTCATCCGATTGCGCGTCAATAAAGTCCGTCCAAGAGCAGTTGGCACAGCTTTCGAAGTTAAAAACAACTAGTTTTCTTATGTAGCTTTGCGTCAACTGATTTTGGATGGACTATTCATTAGTTTATTAGCAAGCTTCAAAATGTCAAACAAATGGTTATCGGTTAAAATGATTAGTTAGATTTTGTCAGCTATCAGTATTTTATTTTAATTTCATCGACAGCATTAAATAATCGATTTACTCACATTCGCTCACCGTGTATGAATAGTAAAAATTATGGATAAAAAAATGCAAAATATAAGAAAATCCGAAATCGTTGGCCCCTCGCCCGAACGAAAGGAGAAAACGGAAATTCAAGAAGAAATGCTATTAACGAAACTGGTTTCCTTCTTACCTACTCTTCGTGGGGTATTACGAATATTACAAAGATGATGTATTTAACATTCCACAACGTCTTAACTTATATCATATTTTAATGCAGCGTATTGACGTTTCTCTTACATGGTTGCCACTGGACTGGAAAATCAGGGAAAGTCAGGGAATTTCGAAAACAGTCAGGGAAAATTCCCGTTGTGTGTCTTTTTTTTATTATATTAAACAACATTTTATGTCGAGCTCTGAAGTTTACCCACACAAAATTTTATTTGTGAAAAGGAACACAACTTTATATCTTTTCTGTTCTGTGCAATATTTTTGAATAAAATTTATGTGGTTTTCCATTGGGAGCAAAAATGTTACTTTTCATGAATCCACATTTTTTCTTATTTTGGGATCACATTTCGCAGATCTCGATATCTTTCAAGATATACCCTCGCACCATTTCACTAATCCACCACTATTGCCTAATAATGTATATACCGTGGACATTTTTAATTTGATTGATTGAGACGATTTTGGTTTCGAGAAAGTATAGCGTTTGCACGCAGTTGTATTAATTGTTAAACAGCTAATGGAGATGCCAAGTAGCATTGAAAAGCATATTAATCCTATTTTTCGATCCATGCGCTACGAAAAGTCTGAGATAATGCTTAAATGGAAAACCACATCTTCATTCTTTTCGAAAAAAAGATATGCAAACTTATACATCAAAAATCTAAATAGTCTATTTCGATTGACTTTGTTTTGCGAAATTTGTTCCCTTTGCTAAGGAAGATTTTGTATAGTATAGTTTTTATTTAAAGGCAATAACGGCAAAGCAAGATGCAAATTATGCAAAAACGAATTTGAGTTAAGCAACATGGGCCAAAGGGTTTTGGTGTCGCATCAAAATGGACTAGCGCATAAGTCAAACTCTAAGGCTTTGACGTCACAAAAAAATGATACTTTCTTCACTGCGTCGCATTCATTGGTCGCCTCTAGTAGTCAAAAACATCTCAAAATACACCAGAAAATATTAACGCTCAAAATACACAAACAAAATATTTTACTTTCGACAAGACCGGTTCCATTGTCGCAGAGATAAGGTGGTGTCTGTATATTATTTCCACCAGAGCGTCCTTGAACTCGGCTGTGGAAATTAGTGATCTTTTTCGATTGATGTTACCAAACAGCCAAATTGCTGAAAATGTTAAGTTAGGAAGAACTAAGAGTTCCTTCGTTATCAACCACGGTATCTCCCCATATTTCCATAACAATCTTTTGGATAAAGTAAACAAATGTGACGACTTTGTTATATGTTTTGACGAAGCACTGATCAAAATAGCTCAGAAAGGACGAATGGATTTAGTTGTCCGTTTTTTGATGAGTCAAAAGGATTTGTTTGCAATAGGTACTTAGAAAGCGAGTTCATGGGATCTTCAAAGTCAGATGACATTTTAAAACATTTTGACAATGGAATCCGATTTTTGAAAAAAGAGAAACTTCTTCAAGTATCTATGGATGGCCCAAACGTAAATGTATCTTTTTTAAAGAAATTTAAACAACAGCGAAATGAATTTGATCCGGATGGTACGCAGCTACTAGAATGTGGTGTGTGTGATCTACATGTAATACATGGAGCCACGAAAACCGGACTTACACATTTTTCATGGGACCTGTACATTCTTTTAAGGCATACGTTTTCAAAGAAGGTCCTGCAAGAAGAAGCTTATTTACCTCCAAAACTGATTGTACTCGATTTCCCCTGAAATATTGCGGTGTACATTGACTAGAAAACAAAATCTGTTTAGAGAGTTGAAGCACTTTTTTTCTATGACAAATTCAGATTTACCAAAAACAAGGCCAATTGAAAATGTAAAAAAAATACTTCCAAGACAAATTGTTAGACTGCAAACTTGCATTTTTCCATACAATTACATCTGATTGTGAACCATTTTTATCAAAATTTCAAGGCGAGAAACCATTGATATTTTACCTTTATGAAGATCTCCTCATTGGTTAAAAACTTATTGCATCGCATCATCAAAAAAAAGTATATCAGCGAATGCTCCATAGGATCTCAATCGATCTTTCAAGTCAATCCAATCTTCTGGAAATAAAAAACGTTGACGTTGAAAGCAACGAAAATCATCAATGCAATAAAACAAAAAGACAATTTTTCGAAAAAAAAAGATATTTTAAAATTTAAACTGGATTGCCGCAAAATTATTATAAGCATAATATCAAAAATCGAGCAGTCTTAATCCTAGAAATATTTTGCAAAACAACGGTCTCTACAGTAAAAGATTCAAAAATTGGCTTCAAATTTTATATAATGCCAACAGATTGTTTGATACATGCGCGGAAAGGGCAAAATTGCAGTACATAATGCATGTACAGTTGCAAAGTTCTACTTTCAGCTTTATGGCAAAAATGAAAATTTTATAGATCTTTGGCATGTTATAAAAATGTGTTGCATTTTATCGCACGGAAACGCCTCAGTTGGGAGTGGCTTCTCAATTAACAAGACTCTTTTGGTCGAAAACCTCCTTGAGGAGTCACTAGTCGCTCAGAGTTATTCGACCAGGTACATTAGCTGTTCGTTTAACAGCTAATATAATTGCTGGTCATTTATTATTAACATTATTAGGAAATACAGGACCTTCTTTATCTTCAATAATTATTATAATTTTATTAATTACACAAATTGCTTTATTAATATTAGAATCAGCTGTAGCTATTATTCAATCTTAGATGGCGTGAAAGAGGCGGGGGGGAGTATCGAAAGTGGAAATAAATTGAAAATTAATATTTAATGTTCGATCCTCTCATAGCCGCTATACACAGCAGTTAGAAGAAAAACTTAAATTAAAAAAAAAGATGATGGAGTAAACGAATTAAAAAGAAAAAGGGAGGAAGAAATAAAAAAAATTTATAAGGAAAAAGCAAAAATTCGCATTCAAGAAGAAGAGAAAATAAATTATCAACTCTCCCTTTTAAAAAAATAAGGTATATCCTGTTCACAGCTGATTGTTTCATTGATATTTTTTAAAAGGAATGTTTAGAAGTATACAATTTGTCTGTTCTTTAAATATTTGGGACTAGTGTTTAAATGCGTCATTTTGTTTGCTATATTTACAAAATTTGGTCAGGGAAATTTTTAAAACTGGTCAGGGAAAGTCAGGGAAAAGTCAGGGAATTTTTTTTTTAATAATAGTGGCAACCATGTCTTAGTTCCATCAATTAAATTACTATTACACATCACACATATTATAGAATCAATAAAAGCTATGTTTTAAGTTTGATTTGTTTTCTATTCCAGTACCATCTTTCTCTTTTGCACGATTCTTATGCTGTTTATTTATTTTCCAAATTTATTTCTTCGTTAAAAGTTTTAAAAATGATCCAAATTTACTGACCCTATCTCCGTGCGCAATGGCTCAATGGTAAGTGTGTCGGTCTACTAATCGAAAGTTCCCCGGTTCAAATCCCGCCGGGACCAATGAACATCTAGAGTTTTTTCCAACTGCCCCACCTTTTGCGAACGTCTGACAAACATCCAAGAGTATCAATTGTCATGAGAAGCTTCTCAAATTTGTCATTCGGATTTTGCTTGAAATTGTAGGTCTCTTCCACTTCGCACAAGCAAGTGATTGGAAAAGCTAAGTTTTAGGTCCTATATGGGCCGTTAATGCCTAGTATTTATTTATTTATATTTTACATCCGCTTTACAATTTCTAGTTCATATCAAACTTTAGCGCAGTCTGCCATGTAATACATCATATATTTTTTGTATAATTAACGAGCAGTAAACTGATTTTTAGTATCCCTAATCTAGATACGTTTATACTTACATAGTGCGGGCATTAAGAAAATGAGCGTAAGAATCACAGAGGAGAAGCCGATGCACGTTAGTTTTAAATGTTTGTAAATCATAATGGGTAGGAAAAGTAGAGCAGGGAAGAGCATTCCACATTCTTGTTGTACGGCTAAGGAAGGATCCTTTGTATATTCCTGGCATGGCTGGTATTGCGGTTGGAATTTTCTAAGGGAGGAATGTAATCCAAATCTTCAATTCAATCCACACCAGGAAAACCTTCGGGGTCCCGCTATAAATCTTTACATACCAAAAACTAAAACACCACAAACCGTGGCTTTAGTTCAACCATACTGTAGAAGCATATGATACGACGGGCCTGATCATCATTGTATAGATCCAGTGGGTTATCTTTAGAGAGATCTCCTAGGTTATGCCGTACATGCGCCGCCTGCCCGATAAAGCTCTGGTAGTATTTGTAATTTTGTTGTTTATATGAGAGTTCCAATTTAGCCTTTTGTCTAGGATCAGTGCAAGCTAGTTGACTTCCTCGGAATACTCGACGAGAGTGTCGTTAAGTAAAATTCGAGCTAGGTTTAACTTTCTTCTTCTGGTAAGTTTTTTTCTTACAGCCTTACTGGGATTGAAGAAAAGATTTTGCATGGTGCACCAGTCTATGTCTCTCTTTAGAGTTAAGCATTCTCTGATATGAACGTCAATAATCCTTTCGATTGTTTTCAGAAAGAACGGTATGATGTACGAAGTTCATCCGGTTTGTGAGTCCACTTAATCTTTTTCCGGTCCCCCTTCGGGATATGGGTCAGAATTTGCCCGAGGTAAGCATGCCGATCGTAAAAGGTGACTAAAATGCAAATTTGGGGTTTGGTTCCCTACCAGGCGCGACTCCAGTTGCTGGACAAGGGAGCCTCAGTACGATACGTTAACGATCCGAGGTCGTTGAGTTATATCAGAGATATAAGCAATGTTTGTATCTACGGGAATCAACTATCGTGAACCAAGCCTAAACAAAAGTATGAAGGAACATCGAAGGAATATATTTAGTTACTCCAGGTGGCACTTGCAACAGCGAAACTGATTCGTTTAATCTTCATTCGATAGACAGGCAGTGTTAATGAAGCCCGGAACCCGGACAGGCTGAACCGACCTCAGAAGCGGCACGCACCGGTGGGCTTCTGTCTAAGAGCCAATGGAAGAGGAAACAGATAAAGGCGGAAGCAAAGAAACTGTACCAGGCGCAAGCGCTGACAGCTGCATTACCTCGGCGGCGCTGGCAAGAGATGCAGGTCGGCAGAAGTTACTCCTCCCGAAACCAATCAGCTCATTTTGAAACCAACGCAACCAGCAATGCTTGCAGCACCACTGGACAGATTTCTCAAAGAAAAACACGGCAATTATATTTACTTAGATTAACCTTCAACATTCCAATGCTGCTACTGCTCTCATCAGCAAGAAGCTTTTCGTCTTGAATACAAAACCCCACATAACGTCCATTCAGGAGCCGGGAGAGTGGAAAAACCGCATTTGTGGCCTTAGAAGTGTCCACGATATTCTGCGACAAGCGGTCCGAAAGTCACAGGGTTTTCTTACTGTGTCGTACCTTCGCTCAGCGACTATACTTGGACAATTTTGTGGCCATGATTTAGTTGCTGAAGCTATAAGCTACGGAACGAATGAAGATTGGAAAACCTTCGTCGTGCCGTCAGCTGGAATCTTTACCGACCGAAACAGAAAGAACATAAAAGGTTAATTCGGGTATCAAAAAGTGCTTCTTATATGAATTTCTGCGAAAAGATTGAAACACTAGGTGAAACTAGTAGGGTGGTTAAAGTTCTGAAAAAGAGCAAACCAGCCAAATTGATGTTCACTTAGAAAACTTGATGGCATCTTCACTGAGACGAAAGCGGAAATCCTTTGTCCAAGCTTCAGACCGATCAGTCTGACTTCCTTCTTACGGAAAAGCATGGAAAGTTTGGTGAGCTTCATGTGCGCCAAACTGCTTTGCGAATGCACCCCTATCTCAGATGCAACATGCATATCAACGCGGAAAATTTTGCGAGACTGCGCTCCAAAATCTAGTTGGTAGAATTGAAAGCGCGTTTGAAAAGAAAGAATACGCGATTGGCATCATCGATATTGAGGGTGCTTTTAGCAATGCGACTATTGACAGCATGTATAGCTCTGCCAAACAACACGGTGTAGACGAATAATTGGTGATGTCTGCTGTGGATTAAAGCAATGCTAATGAATAGAAGGTTGCGGTTGCGGAGTGCCGCCGTTATGTGATGGCGGGGGTAAAAAGAGGCTGACCGCAAGGCGGCGTTCTGTCTCCACTGCTTTGGTGCATCCTTATCAACTCTTCGTTGAACGCACTCAACAGTTATAACGTTTACGCTCAGGCGTACAGTTACATTCTCAGAACATCCTCACGTCATATACTGTAATGCGATGTCATTGTCAATCACAAAAAGAGAAACAAAGTATCTTCTCACTTAAAACAAAATGTAATGTGATCACAAGAAATCATCGGCACTTTTTGCCCTCAGCAACATTGTGTGGGAGTAAAGTCCATAGCATATTTCTTGTGTGAGCAATTAAATTAAAAACAAAGATGATCTCCAGTTATATGCAGAATTGCTGCATAGACAATTAATCAGTATAAAAAGGGTTTCATCGCACATTGCGAGTTCAGTTCTAGTTCTCCGTTCAGCTGAAGATTTCCCACCACCAAGGGTAAGGGATGGGAAGCTAATTCAAATGAATAAAAATTATTATTAAAAATTGAATAGGGATTTTTTCTTTAGCTGCGTTCTATTTTTTTTTTTTATTCCTAAACAAATTTAAAAACAAAATCTCGTTGAGGGAATGTTGTACTGATACAAAAAAAAAATATATGAAAAAAGAAGGCACCATAACTGAACACATAATTAATGAAAAACTGGTAAAAGTGGCAACCATAAATATTGATCCCCTTAAATTATTAAAAACTGTCAAATTTCAATGGTAAATCATGTAGCTTAAATATTTTTATAAAAAAATCAGAATTTATAATAAATGCAAAAAATACAAATAATGAGGGTTACAAAGATTTCATAATCAACGAACTCAAATGTAAGATAATAGAGTCTGCCCTAGATGTAGTTTTCCAAACAATTGGAACGAAGTGAAAGCAATTTTAGTTAATAACTAGCTGTCCCGTGCTCGCCTAGCTTCGCCAGTCTGCCACTTCTCAAATTTTCTGGACAGCGGATGAAGCATTTTCCCGCGGTAAAAATAAGTCCATTCTCAGGCTCTAGACTATCTGTGTACCAAATTTCATTTAAATCGGTTCAGTAGTTTTGGCGTTAAAGCGAGACAGACAGACAGACAGAGTTACTTTCGCATTTATAATATTAGTATGGATTCGGTGAAAGGGAAACCTTTTTAAAATTAAAGGAACAGGCAGACAAGATTTTTTGCAAAAATATTTCCCACCAATATTGTTGCAATAATTATAATCAAAGAAATCATAATGAACAGTATAGCCAACAAAATAGAAGTGGCAATTTTTCTAACCAATATCAGAATCCATTTGCTGCCCAAAATAGAAGAAATGGTCCAGAACCAATGGAAGTAGGCCAACTTACTCGGGACACTTTGAATTTTCAAATACATGCCTCAACCATTACCCTGCATAGATGTTCATATAAGTAATAAAAAAAAAAATTAAATTTTTAATAGACACAGGAGCAGCAACATCCGCCTTAAAAGAAAAAATATTTCCTAGACATTTTGAAAGTAAACTAAACAAACCAGTTACCCTTTAAACATTGTATAAAGAGAATTTAATAAAAACTAAAATATTTTTACCATTACCAACCGAATGTAATAAAAATGAATCAACCATGGAATTTTTAATTACTCCAATTACATACAGTTCGTTTGACGAAATTACATTCAAGAGTTGTCAAGTACAAAAATAAACTTATGTAGAATTGACACGTCTGCTGTATGCGCGATTAGGCTGCAGCTTATGAATATCAGTATAAATCATATGATCTTACGGGTCACTTGAAAATACTTTACTCAATCCCAAACATAGACATGTTTCGTACCATCCCTGAACTTAGGTTAGGGAATTCTGTTTTGGGAAATAATTTGAGGTAGAAATAGTGGACCGTTCTAAATGAGCTAATGGTGTTCCGCCGCTGGACCCGAGAGGTCTGGTTTGGTACACTGACGAATCGAAAATGGAATCTGGAGTTGGAGCTGGTGTCCTATGGGAATGCGTCCTACAGTATTATAGGCAGAAGTCCATGCCATTGAGATCTGCGCGGACTTAAATTGAAAAAAGGGAATTGAAGGAATCCAGAACACATATCTTTTCAGGTAGTCAAGCAGCACTACAAGCACGCTCGTCCAATACAATGGACTTTATGACTGTTATGGGTTATCGGGTTAAAATTCCGCGGTTTTTTGAAGAATTCTTGCAGAATTTCGTCTTCCGTTAGTCCAATTTCAGGATGGATACTCAAAGAAGCGAGTCCATTCAGGCGCTCCCGTCCTATTGTACTTCTAAGATAGTTTTTTATTCTTTTTAGGGTTAAACACGATCGTTCTGGAGCTGCTGTTGTTACGGGCCAATACTCGTAAGATCGTGTTCACGTTTTTGAAACATTTTTCATTGATAACCTAAAAAATAACGTAACCATTGAAAGTTAAGTATTCGATGGGTTATAGAAACTGATTCTGGAAGTAAAAATTTCGATCTGAAGTTACTCACTGATAAATATTGGCTATATTCAGCGGTGGTTAGACCAATTCTTACTTATGGGGTGGTCGTCTGGTGGACTGCCCTGGATATAGCTATAAACCGCGACAAACTGGGCAAAGTCCAGCGTTCAGCATGTCTGTGTATTAGCGGAGCACTCCGTACAACCCCCTCCGCTGCACTGGACATTCCGTTACACCTGATACCCCTCGACATCTTCAGCATGCAAACAGCGGCTTGTTCCGCTGTCCGCTTAAAAGCTACCTCACAGTGGACCAACAAGAAGATCGGCCACTCCATCATTTTGGACTCCTTTAAGTCTCTACCCATACCCCACCTGCAGTTCGGAAAAAACTTCCAAATCACCATTCCTTCCAGATCATTCTGGGATGATGATGCATTTGCGGAAGATAAATCGATCCACTTCTACACCGACGGATCAAAACCAGCGATGGGGTAGGTGGGGGCGTTTTGTCAGAAAAGCTAAATCTTAGCCTCTCTTTCCGTTTTCCAGATTATTGTAGCATGTTCCAGGCGGAAATTTTAGCGATAAAAGAAGCCCTGTCGTGGCTAAAGAGGAATGTGATATCCTCAAAGGATATCCGTATCTTCTCGGATAGTCAGGCAGCGATTAAGTCCCTGGACGTAGTCTCTTCAAATTCCATCGTAGCCCAAAACTGCCACTCATCTCTTTCGGAGATGGCAGAGCAGTTCAACATTCACCTCTGTTGGGTGCCGGGTCATAGAGACATTCCAGGTAACTGTAGGGCAGACGATCTCGCCAAAAAATGAACCACTTTACCTCTTTTACCTGATAAAGGTTCTTTAGGAATACCAATCGCTACATGCAAACTCTTGTTCAAGCTATCAGCAATCGAGAGAACAAACCTTAGGTGGACATGTAGCAATACTTGTCTAGCGACTAAGCGGATCTGGCCAAAGCTGGATCTGCGACGCTCTAAGTGTCTAATCTCATTAAACCGACTGCATATTAGCTCGACTATAGGTGTTATCACAGGACACTGCTTAATAGGCAGGCACGCCTCCAGACTTGGCGTGCACTCAAACGACTTCTGCAGAAGCTGCATGGACGAGGAGGAGGAGGAGACTATACTTCACCTTCTCTGCACATGTCCTGCGCTCTCCCACAAAATAAATCTCCATCTAGGGGACTTTTTGTTTAATGATACAAACGACTTAGCCAACACTGGCGTTGGAAGTCTTTCGCGCTTCATAAGAAGCTCCTATTGGTTCAACGAGCAGTGAGGGAATCCCCAGATCTGTGTGGTACCACAATAGACCTAATATTGGTCTAAGTGTGTCGGCCTTAGCTGACAGCCATGTCAACCTAACCAACCTAACCTACTCACTGATAGTGCATCGAACGCATTTTGAATATCTTGATCAAAGATCCGTTGCCTCCACATTCTGATCTCTGAGATAAAATTCCTTTCTGAACAGTCCAATATTTCGTCATAAAACTTGTAAAGATCTGCGCATTTTTCCTCATCAAATTCCTGCTTGGAAGGAAATAGTTGTCCGAAACTGTGGAAGATCGATTTGTGTTTTGCGAACCGACTTTGGAGATGAAAAATGTAAGTATCTAGGAATGGAATGTAGAAGGCAATTCTGTAATAATCTTCGACATTTTGTGTTTCAACGTTGCAACGCTTTTTCTGTTGACTGCAACGACGAGGCAATTTCATATTAAGAACAGATTTCAGCTACATTGTCGTAAATGATACAAAAATTTTAATCAACGTTTTCCCGATTTTCCTTGATATCATTCGTAGCATCATCAGCTAACTTTAAGGCTTCTCATAGATCTTGATTTTTCGTCTGCAATTCCCGACTCAGAGGCAAGACGATAGAATTGATCGATTCCATTATATGACAGAAGATTTGAAATTCGATTGTCAAAATCGCGGTCAAAAGCTGAGAAGCCTTTTGTGAAGTCTCTCGATCTTTCCACTTTTTTATTTCTTCCAAAGCTTCTATAACGGCCGGTTGAAGTTCGAGGTAAGTTGAAACTGCTTCATGAGACTGAGCCCATCTTGAAACAGCGAAAGAATTCAATTTTTCTTTTCTCCGGTCACTCTTTTTCGGCATTTTCAAAATGTCTTCCTTTAAAATGCTTTGTCTCTTCGGCCAGTGGAAATATGCTTCTATTGCTCCGATAGTTCCTAACGCTGATATGGGCTTGTACTCCGTTTACTTCGCCACTCATAACTGGTGCATATATATCTCTGTGTATCAAAAAATTATCGACACTGTGTCGCGAAGTAGATGTTCCGAACTAAAATTGTTTGCATTGGTAACCGTGTGTCCACACAAGCGGCACTATCGTAGTTTCATGCAAAATGTATCAAAAGAATGAGAAAATGAGGTTAAGTTAGGTCATGACAGCATAAATTTTATGTCTGTCACATAAAAGATCTTTAAGGTTTCAGTATTAGCCTTGTGCATTTATATAATCTAGGAGTTTTCAGCCCTTCGACACGTGCATGATCCGGTTAACGATAATAACCAAAAGTGACATGTTACGCGTTGTTCGTAAGATATCATCATTGACTACAATGTCCTACCATTATCCGTAGATCGCCAATCACTAATTTCGCACATAAAACGGATTCATGGTCGTGGTTTCCATATACATTGCCTGGAAACAATCACCCAACAAATCAACGCTTCCGACGACGAAAAAACCGTAGTTTGATGCGATACTTACCGGACTTATTCTCGCACTTAGTAATTTCTGTCTGTTGTCTGAGAGATAACTACAAGTTGTTATTGTGATCCTTGCACTTGTACAACTTATTTATTTATATTCCAAGTTCAATGAACTAACTATTGAGTGCCACTTGTTACCTTGCATAGGTAAAAAAGTTACATCCAAATATGTATATTGTTTAAAAGTTTTGTTTTCCAAACAATTTAGTATGTGTTGAAAGTGGCGACGGTGTAGAGGTTAGTGTGTTGGCTTGTGACCCGTGCGTTGCAGGTTCAATCCCCATGGGGAACAACAACATACGCCACCCATTCACATGACTCTACACCAAAAGGAGGATTTCTGCCTGGTAGTTCAATGGACCGTTACCGAGTCTGAGTGCTCTGGGATTTGGATTTCCTTAAAAAAAAAAAAAAAATGTGTTGAAAGTTTACTTACTTACTTTACTTTTGGTGGCGCTTACAGTCCGGGATGGACCACGGCCTCAACCAAAAAGCCCCTCCAACCAGCTCGGTCCCTCGCTAGCTGCCTCCAGTTACGCACACCAAGTTGGTTGAGGTTGTTCTCCAATTGTGCGCGCCACATAAGGTGGGGTCTTCTTCTGCTGCGTTGACACTCAGGGGTGGATTCGAAGACTCGTCGGGCTGATGCGTTGTTGTCCATACGCTCAACGTATCTCAGCCGTTGTGTTTTTAGCTTTTTGACCAGGTCAGCGTCGCTGTTTAGCCCGTATAGTTCGTCGTTGAATCTTCTTATCCACACTCCATCGTCACAAACTGGACCGAATATCACTCGAAGAATTTTCCTCTCAAATCATCCCAGAAGTTTTTCATCCGCTTTTGACAGGGTCCATGCTTCTGCAGGACCGGGATGATTAAGGTCTTATATAATATCTCCTTGGCTCTATGAGAGAGGGCTTTACTTCTTAGATGCCTACTTAGCCCGAAGAAACAGCGATTTACAAGAGTGATTCTTCACTTGATCTCTGCGCCGATGTCATTTTGCGAAGTGATAGTGAAGCCCAGGTAGACAAAGTCTTTTACTACTTCGAAGTTGTATCTGTCCATCGTGACGTTTTTTCCGAGTCGCCGATGATGTTGAGAGTCCTTTTTCATTGACAGCATATACCTCGTTTTGTAATCATTAACAGCCAGACCCATCTTCGGCGCCTCCGTTTCGATGCTTGCATATGCGCCACTAACAGCTCGCTGAAAGTTTACTAAGGGCAAATTGTTTGGTTGTAAAAAAACGATAAGAAAATGTATACAGAGTAAACCGCATCCAGATCCCTGTATACCCGCTAGTTTTTTTCCTTAGTTCCGGACTCACATCAATGATTTTGTCCATCCGTCGACCCTGGATACCAACTTCCCTACTCTGTTTTGCCAGACGTACAAGGGGTTGGACTAAGCCAGCGCGACGTTCTGACCTTATCCTCTTGATTCCTTGATGTTTGGTTCTAAGTTTTTTTTAGCACGCATTTATCACCTGGTCCCCGATGCATTATTGCCGTAATGTTGCGGTTTCCAACTGCGTGGCGTGGTGCGAAAGTAATTGACACAGGCCAAAATTCGCTTAAATTGTGTCTCCCTACATGTATTGCGCGAACCCTCCCGGAAGGCATAGGAGCCGTGGGAGATCGTAGCTCAAGGTCACCTGCGGGTTGGTTACCTACCAGGCGCGTCCCCCGGTGGTGGATAGGGGGACCTCGGTACGATACGTTCGTGATCCGAGGTTTTAGAGTTATAGCGGCGTTTTATACACCGTCAAAGCTCTATCGCGAACCAAACCAAAAACAAGTATGCAGGAACAACTAAAAGATATAACTACTCCAGGTGGTACTCGCATGGGCGAAAATCCACCCGTGGTCTTTTCGACCACGGTCGGGGCACGGATTCTGGAGGCCCCAACCGACATACTTTTACCCCCCGCCTGTACAGGCGTTGACCTTCGAGTTGTGAAAAGGTTTGCTTCCGAAGATTCCTGCAGCTCTATCTCCGACACCTTCGGTGGACTGGGCTGGAAAAATGGAGAAAGTGGCGGAGAGGTTCAACCTGATACGCTTAATCTTCAGACCAATAGACAGACAGCCGATAGGTGCGATGCTGCCGACGAGGCCTGTGAAACCGAACAGGTGAAACGGGCCACAGAGGCGGCGTCCACTGGTCAGCGTCCATCTAAGAGCCAGCGAAAGAGGAAAAGGAGAAAGGCGGCTATCGTGCGGCGCAAAGAAACTGCACCGCCAGTTGAAGGCGCAAGCGCTGAGAACGGCACTTCCCCGGCGGCGACGGCAAAGAGATGCAGGTCGGCAGAGGTTACCCCAACCGAAACCAGCCAGCTGACTGAAACCAACGCTGCCTCCCCTTCCAATAGCTCGAACAGGAAAAAACGGAGGAAGAAGACCTCAAGCACTCCTGTCGGTGGAACTGCGCGCGCACCTTCTGCGTGCCCTTCCACTAGAACACTTCCAGCTGATGTATTTCCAATGATTGGATTTACTCAGATTAACCTTCAACACTCCAAGGCTGCTACTGCACTCATCAGTAAGAAGCTTTCTGTGTTGAATACAAAAGCCCACATAACATCCATACAGGAGCCATGGGTGTGGAAAAATCGCATCTGTGGCCTTGGAGGTGTCCGTGGCACTACGATACTCTGTGACGAGCGGTCCGAGAGACCAAGGGCTTGTCTTGCTGTGTCGAACCTTCTCTCAGCGACTAAGCTTGGACAATTTTGTGGACAAGATTTGGTTGCTGCAGCCATTAGCTACGAAACGAATGGAAATTGGAAGACCTTCGTCGTGGCGTCAGCTTATCTCTCCTATGATTCGGTAGTGCTTCCACCACCGAGGGCAATTGCTGAACTCATTGACTATTGCGACACCAGGAAGATGGGTTAGTTATATGCTGTGATGCCATTGCTCAAAACATTGTTTGGGGCAGCAGAAAATGCAACATGCGAGGAAACCATCTCCTGGATTTCATTCTATCATCTGATCTTACTATCAACAATGTTGGCTCGCAACCAACTTTTGTGACGTCAAGAAGACAGGAAGTGATCGACCTAACTTTATCAAATAGATACTTTAAGGCGGTTACTAACTGGAGGGTCTCTTCGGAGGTGTCCCTCTCAGACCATAGATATATCGAATTCCAAATCGAATGCGAAGCCATAACTTTGCAGGAGAGGAGGAATCCGAGAAAAACCAACTGGATACGCTTCAGGGAGGAATTAGGGAAAACTCTCAAAACTCCAACCAAACTCAGGACGAGACAAAAGGTAGAGGAAGCTGTTCAAGACCTGAATAGTGCCATTACTAGCTGTTTTGAACTGACGTGCCCAGTAAGCAAACCCCCTGGCAGAACACCGGTTCCCTGGTGGAGCTCGGAACTGCAAAGAATTCGTAGAGAAGCTAGAAAGCTTCTAAATAGGTCACTCAAGACTGATTTGGAGACAGACTGGAATCTCTACCGATCGAAGCAGAAGGAATATAAGAGGCTAATTCGGGTATCGAAAAGTGCTTCTTATAAGAATTTCTGCGAAAAGATTGAAAAGCTGGGTGAAACTAGTAGGTTGGTTAAAGTTCTGAAAAAGGGCAAACCAGCCAAACTGGACTCACTTAGAAAACTTGATGGCACCTTCACTGAGACGAAAGCGGAAACTCTTAGTTATCTGCTGGAGTCTCACTTTCCGGGTAACCAGATTACAATTGGTTCACAACCAGCCCCGATTACCGAGACTATGAGTGAGCCAAGACAAACAACTCGGCGTAGCTGGTATATTGCGAAGGCCATGGTGACGGACGAGGCCATTAAATACGCATTTGCGTCTTTTGACGGCTTCAAGTCGCCTGGTACGGACGGAATATACCCAGCCATGCTGCAACAATGTACAAACCAGCTGCTACCGACTATGAAGAAAATCTTCACCGCTGTCCTAGCACTGGCATACATTCCAACACCCTGGCGTACAGTTAGAGTGGCATTCATACCAAAAATTGGCAGAAGTGACTACTCGCTCGCCAAGAGCTTCAGACCAATCAGTCTGACTTCTTTCTTGCTGAAAAGCTTGGAAAGGCTGGTCGAGCTTCACGTGCGCAAAGGTGCTTTGCGATTGCACCCACTATCTCCGATGCAACATGCCTATCAACGCGGAAAATCCTGCGAGACTGCGCTCCAAAATCTAGTTGGTAGAATTGAAGGCGCGCTTGACAGAAAAGAATACGCGATGGGCATTTTCATCGATATTGAGGGTGCTTTTGACAATGCGACTTTTGATAGCATGTGCAGCTCCGCCAGACAACACGGAGTAGACGAACCATTGGTGTTGTGGATTAAAGCAATGCTAATGAATAGAACGTTGGTTGCGGATGCGGATTGTGGCCGCTATGTTATGGCGGGGGTAAACAGAGGCTGCCCGCAAGGCGGCGTCATGTCTCCACTGCTGTGGTGTATGCTGGTCGACTCTCTGTTGAACGCACTCAACAGTTCTAATATTTACGCTCAGGCGTACGCGGATGATGTTGCCGTGCTTTCTGTTGGATCATGCCTAGCGACTGTATGCGCCAAGGCGCAGGCGGCCCTTGACGTGATCGACGAATGGTGCACTAGGAATGGGCTCTCGGTCAATCCTCTTAAAACTGAGGTTGTTCTCTTTACGAGAAGGAGGAAGCTGGTCGGGTTGACTCAGCCAGTGCTAAAAGGCGTCACAATCCAACTCTCCAATGAAGCAAAGTATCTGGGAGTCATCCTGGATAGCAAACTTCTTTGGTCCAAACATGTTGAGCTGAAGACTGCCAAGGCGCTGTCTATTTTCTGGCAGTGCAAAGGCATTTTCGGCAAGACATGGGGCTTATCACCGAAAAGAGTCCTATGGATTTATACGGCTATGATAAGACCATTTATAGCATACGCATCGGTTGTTTGGTGGAATAAGCTTTCACGTAAATACGTCACTGCTGCTTTTGCCAAACTCCAAAGGCAGGTATGTCTCGGCTGCACGGGGGCCTTCCCCAGCACGCCTGGCTCCGGCCTAGATGCACTCTTGAACCTTCCGCCCCTTGATGTTTACATCATGGGCTGTACAATCAAGGCTATCTCACGTCTTACAAGAGGTGGCTTTTGGTATAACTCGCACTGGAGTTTTGATGAACTTGCGCAACGGTTGTCCTTCGACTCCTGTCTTATGGATATGCCGTCTGATGCGATGACGGAACTTCGGCTAAAGCGCAAATACGAGGTCGACTTTCCTCGCGTCCAGGACTGGCTCTGGCCGGACTCTGAACCTGGAAGGGAATGCAGTCGAATCTTCACGGATGGCTCCAAAACCGATCAAGGATCTGGTGCTGGTGTCTTCGTGGAAAGCGATAACGTTAGACTTTTCTTTCCGTTAGGCAAATATGCGTCAGTCTTCCAAACAGAGACTTATGCTATCCTAATGGCCATGGACTATGTTACGAGGAACAGGTGGAGGGGGCGAAGTATCTGCGTCTGTAGCGACAGTCAGGCTGCGCTTAAGGCCTTACTCAAACCCTTAACTACCTCCAAAATAGTACGTGAATGCAAGATATCTCTGAATTCGGTCGGAAGGCTGAATTCACTTAAACTTGTCTGGGTCCCGGGTCATAACGGGATCACGGGAAACGAGATCTCCGATGAACTTGCTAGACAAGGCTCAGAGGGGGACCTCTCAGGACCTGAACCAGCGATCTGTCTGCCTGCGTCCTCGGTCAGGGCTTCCATTGACGGTTGGGTTTCCTATGAACACAATCGCCGTTGGCATGACTCTCCAGGGTGCAGACAGACTAAGCAAATGCTCCCCGACGTCTGTGGGAAATTCGCGGCATTCTTGTTGTCTCTCAACAGAAAAGACTGCAGACAGACTACTGGCGTTCTAACGGGACACTACGCTTTTGCCAAACACCTTAAGGTGCTAGGCCTAAGCGACACCACCAACTGCGAAGCCTGTGGAGAAAGCGACGACACTGCGGAACATTTCGTCTGTGATTGTCCTGCTTTTGCTCGTATCAGGTGGCAGGTATTTGGTGCGGATATGGTGAGTGCTGTAAACCTAAGCTCCTTATCATTGAAGCGCCTTCTCGTTTTTCTTAGAAAAACGAGTAAATTCCCACAGTAAAATGTGGTGTGTCTGCCTGGTAGTACAATGGACCAGTATTGAGTCCGAGTGCTCCAATGCAGAAAGTCTCACACACCCCGACAAAAAAAAAAAAAAAAAAAGGGCAAATTGTGGTAAATAAAAACAAATTTTTCTGCATTGCATGGTAATAAACGATTACGTTTGTTTTCGTAAACGATGCCTGCTTCCGAAAAGAGTACCCCGCTACATGGAGATGGAAGACAAAATTGAGAATTGTTGGGTATTAAGTGACCACCAAGCTCAAAGATCATTATTCCAATTAAGCCAAACATTGCAGGTGGCAATGGTGCGATGGTTGTGTATTCACTAAGTGATTGGCAGGTCGTGCGTTCGAATCCCGACCAGGGCCATGCTTTTTATAAATTGAATACACACAACACAACAAAAACAGATCTCCCTAAAGCAATTTAGGTGCCACCTGTGGAGAAAAAAAAATCCCATCGCACCAAACTTCTTTCCTATCCTTCTATTCATTCATACAGTAAGTAGCACCCAAAAATAGGCAATGAATCATTTGCTGAGAGCTACTTACAGTAACAAACAAAAATGCCCGCGCTGTGTTTCCACTATAAGGGTACTGTGTCACAGGAAAAAGAAATCCCTGTAGCGCACGCAAATTATAAAAAAAAATAAGGCAAACTGTTTTAAAATAGAAGACAAGATCGTTGCCAGTACCACTTTTCGCTGAAACTTCATTTTGACTATTGTCTTATCTTACGCCACCTCGTTAAAACAGGCTAGAAAAATATCATGCGTATGACCTTCACCCATTTTATTGTTCATGCAAGGATGAGAATCGCCTACTTATACACAACTCGTTCTTACTCTTTCCAACAAAATTCATTGGCGGCTTTCTTAGCCTGAATCGTTGAAAGGAAGTTTGCTTTGAACTTCGGGTCTAGAAGAGATGCGATCAAGTAATTTTAATCTTCGTCAAGGTCGACGAAACGAGTTTAGTTTTGAATGAAGTTCTCATGTCCAATAATTTTTTTTTTGTTTTTCGTAGAGTTTCTTCTTTACGAGGTTACCTATTAGTGTACAAAAATAAATTAAATTAATAAAACTGGAATGTATGCGTCGCAGTATGGATTTCGTTCGGCCAGATATCCGGGCTTATCACATGCCGAATATCCGCTATCCGGCTAAATTACTATCATGGTTTGCCGGCAATTTTAAACCCCATTAAGCGCTTTTGAAATCATTGCTAGTAAAGCATATTTGGTTTACTCTTACTTGGTAGACTATAATATAAGTCTATGATGTTTGGTCTAAAGGGCAGAAGTCCTCGAGACACACTTTAAAGTACAAATGGTAAACTTGTTGTGATATCGGTTTGGATATTTTTAATCATCAAGATAAAAATCTTCAGGCAATTATTACATTTTTGGTGATTTTTTTTTTAAATTGGATTTACATGGCTTCTTGACCAAACACCCTAGATTAAGTATCAAGGAAGATGTTAGCTGTGTTAAATGAACTTAGATCAGAACAGAACAGCACAAGTCAGTGAACACTGTCAGATCAAATCAGAACAGAAAAGTACAGCTTCGAGTCATATGTTCTCCTATCAGCTTTTCTAGTGAACTTCGGGTTTTGAGTGCGTATTGTACCGTCAATGTTTGACCTGATGTCGATTTGATTACAATTTTCTATGTTATTCATTTTATGTTTTTTTTATTAATATGCGAATATTTTAATCTAAGGAATACAATAGGTCAGGCCAATCAAATAAATCACTTGACATCAGTACAATTTGAATTTTCAATTTCGACACATTTTACTTACTTGCCGAACCAGCTGAAATTTAAATTTATTTACAGACATACTGACGGATCGGACAGTGGTCCATCGATATCAGGTTTGGGATCGATTTCTTGTGCTGCTGGAGTGCCAACTATTGCTTGTACGACCGACATGCCTGTACTGACGGTATGAAGAACATTTAAAGAAATATATAACTTATTTAATTTTTAAATATCTATTTAATAGGAAAATAAATTCGCAATTTTGGGAAAAATAGGCGAAAATGATCTGCTTCCTTCGCCGCCAAGAAACGGCGACCATATTGAAACAGGCAATAATCACATTTCTGCTAGTGATCTGATTGGCGATTCTGTTTCTTATCATAACTTAAAGAAAATCGATGAAGACATCGAAGATGACGAATTACCTTCTCCGCCAAGTCGTGACGAACACAACAATTACCCTGTCAGTGAATACAGTCCAAATAAGAAACATTTAATTGCAAACAACAAAAAGAACCGTCTAGAGGTAGGTACAGCTTAACAGTAAAGACACAAGCACCATGTATATTGCTGAACATTAAGGATAGATTTACAGGCGTACCCGGGCTTAACGACAGGCTTAGGTTACAGAAAATGTCGACTTAACTTGAAAGCGAGTCAACTAAATTATCGCTACTAAAAAATATTATCCCTACTCTTAATTTTATTATTTAGGCGCGTCGTATTGATTTATTTTAATTTTTTAATTAAATTTAAAATTAATTTTGGTGGGCGCGAATAAATGGGGGCTTATCCGGCTAAATACAAGCTACATGTCTTAAAACTAATTAAAGAACTAAGACTTATAGCTAGGACTTAAAACTAATACTTAAAACTGATAAGGTGGATGGTGAGGGGTGGTTGCGGGTAGATTTGTGGGAAGAGGTGCAGCGGTTAAAATCAAAGAGGAGGGGGGTTAGAATTTACATTCTGCAACATGCAGGAGATCGGCTCGTTCAAGGCGTACGACTTCCGATGGGCGCGGGAAGTTAGAAAGGAGGGGGGATGGGGGTCTTAAATTTGCGAGGGTTTGTGTTAAAGGCAATATAATTTAAAAGAGAGGAACAATCAATGGAGCTAGTTAGAAGACAATGTATAAGCATAATGTCAGCGACATCTCGCGCTTTTTCAAGGGTCTGAATATGATGATAGGATGAGATGATTATTCCACTGGAGACCACAAAGAGCAAAACGGAGAAATCGACGTTGAATGCTTTCGAATGTAGTAAAGTAGACCCGGTAGTATGGTGCAAACACTTGGCTAGCGTGCTCTAGAATAGTTCGGACGTACTTTATGTCAAGGGATTTGGTCACGTAGGGATTGGTAAATCCTTTAGACCACCGTTTGACGAAACCAAGCGCCGAGTTAGCTTTATTGATTATTTCGTCAATATGTGACCTAAAGTTAAGCTCTCTGTCACACAGAACACCTAGGTCGCGGATGGTTAGAACGGTAGAAATGGGTTGGTTGTTCAAAAAGTATCGTTTGGGCGGGAGACTGAATCCGCTTTCGTGAAAAAGTAAGAAATTCGCATTTAGCAATTATTCAGCTCCATAACATTTTGTTGGCACCAGACCGAAGAACTATTGAGGTCTTGTAAAAGAAAGTCGGAGTCGTGTGGAGAAAAAATGATTTTAAAGAAGTTAGCTTGCGTCGTCGGCATAGAGGGAGATGGAGGAGAACTTAACGACGTTATCAAGATCATTTATTGCGAGAATAAAAATCAGATGGCCAAGGTGGCTTCCTTGGGGAACACCACAGGTAGCTTTGAAAGGCAAAGGGGGAACAGAGCGAACACGAACGTTATAAGAAGTTCTCAAGGTATGATGAAAAGCAATTCAATAGTAGGGCATCGAAACCCAGAAAGGAGAGTTTGAAAAGAATCAAATGATTCCTTACTGAAATCAGTGGCGATTAAATCCACTTCATTGCCACTTTCTAATGCAGAAAGTGTGACGGACAAAAAGTCAAACAGGTTGGTGGTTGTGGATCTACCTTTGAGGAACGTTTTCCAGATTTGAGGAAATTTTCCAAGCGACAGAGAATGTTTAAAGAGATCAGCAATGAAAGGTGAAAGAACCGCAGAACACTTTTCAAGAAGGATGGCTGGAAGACGTCCGGGCCGGGTATGATGAAGGCAATTCATCATTGCGATGAAGAAGTTTTTCGCACACCATGGAATGGTCAAAGGTTGGTAAAACAAATGGGCCAACGGTATAGTTTTTCAGATAACTAAAGTAAGAGTGATCCGGTTCTTGGCAGTGGTCTTGACAGATGAAGCAAAAGAAGTGAAAAGAAAGCCGCATTCAAAGCTGCGTCAAAGTGTCCCTCTCAAAGTGTGTATAGGGCTTGTATCGGAAGACAAATTATCTTATTCGGTTGCAAATACCAACTAGGCGA
The DNA here is from genome assembly GCA_949715645.1 of Portevinia maculata. Taxonomy (NCBI): domain Eukaryota; kingdom Metazoa; phylum Arthropoda; class Insecta; order Diptera; family Syrphidae; genus Portevinia; species Portevinia maculata. The sequence continues at coordinate 90,053,450 of OX454526.1, forward strand.
ATTAATCTATGAAGAAGTTTAGAAGGCAGTTAAGGACTCTAAAAACGAAAAGTCGTTGCGTCGGACGAGATAACCTCTGAATTCTGGAAAAAATGGGAGACGTCGGGGCCACATGGGTCATGATTCTTATCCCTAAAGGGATTAAAGCCTGACTATATTAATATTGGCAAGGAACACTTCATAACTGAAGCCAATCAAATACTGGCGAAGCTGCATTTATGTGATCCAAAAGTTTTTAATCTACTATTTCGACACTTGTTGATAATTGTTGATCTTCCTTTTACGACACGGTTGATCTGCGTTGATCTGAGTGGTACCAACCCACGGATTTGCATGAACACTTGCGGGACAGATGTTAAATGTGTCACTTAGCTCACATTAATGGTAAAATTGCCATGATATGATTTCTCCCTTTAGTCTTGTACGACAAACGCTGTTTGGGGGACGTTGCAGTGATATTCTTAAGAAAAGTCGATACACGAAATTGTGATAATTATCGTTCCATAAATGTCGGACACCATGAAGATCGTTAAGCGGGTATTAGACTGCCGATTGCGGATACCAATACGGCTACCTGATGACCAGTGCGGGTATGTGCAGGTAAAGCAACCACAGATGAAATCCAAAGTATAAGGATCATGATGGAAAAATATCGTGATTCCTTAAAAGATTTGCATGAATGGTTGCACGGATGATTTTGAAAATGCCTTTAATAGACAACCAAGCGATAGATCTGCTATGGCTGATAGTCCGAAAAAGACAGAATACCTGTGCTGCCCGTCCTCTGACCCACTTCGACCAATTCAAGGGAAAAGTTGCGAAAAGTTCAAATATGATTAATAGCGAAAGAAATGCCAACAGGAAGGCTCTACATCGCAGTTGTGCGCTGGGCACTAAAAAAGTCTGCATCACACAAACGCAACAACACCAGCATTTTATTTTCTCAGTAACTCGAAGCCGGGAGGCCTGCCGATACTTTTTGAGATCAAGCCGGTGAACCTTACAGGTGTACTAGTAGGGATGCAGCGAAGTAGAAGGGTTATATTCATCTAGGCCAGATCACTATTATGATCGTTAAAGCAGAAGAAGGAGATGCGTTTGCAGTCGTTATTTGAATTCTAGCTAACTCTTTGCTGTAACAATGAACTGCATTTAATTATATAAAACTAGAACCACTTTTCTTAGTTAATAAAATACACAATACAAAATTTATTTGCAGGTCGACCTCAATTCCATCGAAAGCGTAAGTGAAGGCAAGCTTAAATATTCTGACTTGGATTTCCCAGACGGAATGTACAATATATCACAAATAAACGACACCCACAAAAAGAAAAACAAAAAAAAGAAGAAAAACAAAAACAAAAGCTCACTAAGCAATGACTCGAACGAAGACGAAAACGACAAAGCAGTTAAGTGCTTGTACTACACCCTTATGTGCTGCGAGTGCACAATATCATAAATACCGCATTAAATTAAAATGCACAGTAAATAAATGCAAACATACATATTTTTTTACAAATTTAGATTTAAATTAAATTGTTTTGGCAGCAAGAAAAATTAATAAAGAAATCTCCTAGAAATGCCAAAATAAGATTCTTAATCTATGTATTACTTACGCTAATTACTATTTAAAACAAAAACGCAATTATGCGTTTCGAACTTGAATTCTATAAATAAAAAAATGTTTAATTTACATAAAAACTATTTTTATTCCAAACGAAAAAATTGAAATAAAATATTTTGTACGAAATGTTTGTTCTAACATCGTAACTATCGTTTTTTTTTTATTTTAAATTTAAATGCATATTTACATATATGTATGTATTTATACTAAAGGCTATAATAATATTTTATTTTATCCAGATAAATTGCAGTTACAACCCACACTGAAGTTCTCCACGTGCATTCTATGAGAAGTATGAAGTGTGTATTCATTGCGCCGATCCTCCAATGCCATGGCAACATTTTGTGGAATACTGTATGGCCAACGTACAATATAATTGCATTCAATCCGCATTCGGTTAACGGGTAGCCCGTCCAGATTTGTCGAACGTCTATTATGTAGAAGAAAACGCTTAGCAAAAGAAACGCCAGGGAGGCAGTCACCAGGACAAATGAAAGAGACCTGGAACATAATAATAAGAAAACATGAATTTATGTTTAAGTACGATTTGCTGCGGACCCAACACAAATTTTGAATTATTTGAATAAGAAACCAACTCACTATGGTTGAATATTTTCTAAACCAATATAAAAACTTTCATCGATATGTATCAGTCACCGACTCGGAATTACCTGCAAGAGACTTGAGAGCAGATTGATGTTCGATTGAAACAGTTATCCCAGACGGCTCTCCCTCCGTGGCGCAGTGAAATGGATAAGCCTAAGGTTCGATTGCATTAGTCACCTTACTGATCCTAACCCATTGTTCATGAGTCAGACTGAGCTCGACTGCACTAGTCACTCTCAGCATATTGCACAGGGTTTTGAGCGACGGTTTGGGCTTCAATTGAGTTCAGTCATCCCGACCTGTACTACTGCCAAAGAAAGGAAGACTGATTGAGGTTAGACAGTCACTTCAATCAGCATTCCACTCCAAGGGCTGGACAGAAACCCCAGGGTTGGATTGATACAGTCAGCCCCGGTTAGCTACCTGGCCGCTGAGCAGACAAAATGGGATCAGAGTTATGGTTCGATGGTAACAGTCACCTCACTCTGCCCGTTTCCCATAGTTCGCTGATCAACTAACTTGTATATGGACCCCCCAACTCGACTTTGGCAGCCACCCCTCCCTTTTCGTGGACTAGAATAATTGTGGTAGCACTCAGGGGTTTTCTTGCTTTAGTCACTCCCTCAGGCACAGTTTTCAACCAACTGCTCGACGAAAAAAAAACAACAGTTTGAGGTTCGATTGAAGCAGTCATCTGAAAAGGCTCTTATTTCCGTGGATCAGGAAGCAGTAGCTCTTCCTACGGTGCGCAGTGAAATGGGATCAGTCCTAGTTTCGGTTGCATAAATCACCTCAATGATTTTTTCTTTGAACCGTCGTATTGTGTTGTACTGACCATCCTCCCAGCATTCACCATTAAACTTAAACGAAATAGTCAGTTGCATTTCGCCCCTAGAACATTTCAACCGCAAAGCACAACCTGCTAAGAATGCGCATCGGCTCATCTTCAAATTCGGACAAAAAAAATACAAGGAGTCTTTCCTTAACCTAATCACAAGAGTGTGGAACGCTCTTGCAGGCTCTGTTTTTAAAAAAAACGGTTCTTCAGTTATCGTGCTTTTCAAATATTTTAAAAGTGCCAACCCCTTAGCTTACTTTCACAATAACATACATAACCACATCCTGCATGTTTAATGCCTGCCTGCTTTGCAACTCGAACCAGCATAATATATGAATTCGATATGCGTGCATCAGCCCAAAACAGAGATACATTGAGGAGCAATCGCTTTGAATAATTTTGCATTTGAGTATGCCAATATATTATTTTAAAATAGCTTTTGAAAATTCATTTAAAAGGCCCGTCAGGGCCATTATATCGATCATGCTTATTTTGAGATTCGAATGGATTGTCAAAATCGTTCGAATCGTTCGAATATTTCTATAATAAACCCGGTTCTTTTCAAGCTTACTTTCTATTCGATCGAATCTCAAACTAGGGATTCTTCGAATTCGACAAACTTTCGATCGAAATCAAATGTTAAAATAAGCCTGAACATATCCTGAAATATTTCCTATTTTTTTTCCTTCCTCTATCACCACACCAAATTGCACATTAATATGTTAAGAAGCGGTTTGGAACGTATGGCTGTGGAGAAAAATAAATATTTGTTCGCTATAAAAGAGATTAAGGAAGTAATTTTCAAAAATTCCGTAATACCTGTCTAATAGTTTTTAATTTTCTACCAACATGCAAAGTTTCAAATAAGTACGACCAACGATTAATGAGTTATCCAGACTATTCCCATTCAGCGATTTAATTGACATTGCTTACAAGGAAACAATTTCGCTCGAAACTTATCCACGGTAACCCTGATCGTGTTTTTTTTAAATGATAAAATAGCCCCTTCAAGTTGGCAGGGGTTGTTATATCCAAAATACCCTTTTAGTGCAGGACCAGCGTTGAAGAACACCCAGTTTCAGTTTTCTAGCCCTAGTAGTTCTTTACCTACAGTGAGCATGAATGACGAATTTCTTACCATAAATTTTTGTTTAGTGGAATCCATCCATCCTCCTTTGAAAATAAACATAGAACTCCTCCTAAAAGTCCAAGACCAACGCTCCATCCTATCCAACGATTTATTCTCGCTTGCCATTCGGTATGTACAGTTAAAATTGAACCGCATATAACGCCAAAGAACACTTGAACTATTGTCAAAATGCACCCTGCAACCATACGATGGTGAGATTGAGATGATTATTGTAACAATGTTTACCGTAAGCCCCTTCAGGATCGAATGCTTTCGAATCGTACAAATACTTTGCCGTTGGATGTTGATAAATATGAGACTCTCCGATAATTGTTTCATCAATGAAACCAACTATTCCGCCAATGCAGTTGGGATAAGCAGCGTACGAATGCTTTCCTCCTGGACCCATGTATCCTCTGAAAAAGAAAATAAGTTATTTTTTTTTTATTGAATTATTTGTTTCAACTACCTGGGACAACCTGGAGCGCTTAGACCAAACAAAACTCCTAAGCTGAGAACAACAAGCGAGATCATAAAAATAATTTGTTCCTTTAGCAGGATTGGCTCAAACACAAAACGTCTGCAGCCTGACTGCGATGATATGAATATTTTGCTCCGATTTGATTCTTTGGTGTTTTTTTTTTACTTACTTGAGGCATTATGTATTCCCCTTTAGTGAACACCGTGTGTACTATGCCCACAACCATGAAAGCAATTCCAAATCGTTGTAAAACTCCCATAATGCGAAGATCCTCTAACTGTGGTCCGTTAACTGAATTAAGACAAACTCCAATTAGGAACAGTTTTATTGATCTCTGAAAGACAAAATAAGTAATTTTCTAAAAAAACATAAAAAACGGTTTTATTTCGCACCCAGGCAATCTTTTTGCATATCGAATTTTTAGTAAGACCTCGTGAAAGTTGAGATTTTATTGAAATCGGAATACAAACTCCCATTATCCACAAGAACGATGGAAAAACAATATCAGCCAAATGCAAACCATTCCACGGTGCATGTTCTATCCACCAATAGCCTCCGCCTCCACTGTTTACGAAGATCATTAAAATGATCGCCAACCTGAAATACAAGAATAAACAATAGCGAGTAAAAAATGGGGTACACAAATTTCTGTTGGGAAACCAGGCGTCAACCTGGCAATATAATATCAATCAATCTTTAGGTCTTCCTAGATATTACAAAATCTACTTCATCTATTGTTAGTTCAGCAAGTAATATTTAAGGTAATGAGTAGACCTCCAGTGCTACTCCAGGAACAATGTTCGGAAGTTTTGCCAAAAGGTAAAAAGGACATGTCACGGAAACAAGACCCGAACAGAGACCTGTAGAGACGAAGAAGGAAATCTTGTAGTAGAGTTACAGTCGGACATGGAAAACTATTTCTGCAGCCTGTTAAACGGCGAAGACGACTCAAATTACGCTGTCAGGCAAAATGAACCATTCAGTCTGGACGATGAAAGCCAAGACTTCCGTCCACCTGACCAAAACGAAGTGAGGATAGCGATATCCAAACTTAAGTCCAACAAAGCTGCTGTACCAGACGGCTTAAATGCCTAACTTTTTAAGGCAGCGGGAGATGATCTGATGAAGAGCATACACCAACTCGTTTCGAAGATTTGGTCAGAAGAAAGTATGCCTGGTGAATGGAACCTCAGCATTGTTTGCCCGATCCACAAGAAAGGAGACCCTCTAAACTGCGCCAAATATAGAGGCATCAGTCTCCTGAATTCTGCCTATAGGATCATGTCTGCTGTACTGTGTGAACGCCTGAAACCATTCGTCAACGACCTGATTGGTCTCTACCAGTGCGGTTTTAGGCCCGGTAAGTCCACGACCGATCAGATATTCACCCTACGGCAGATCCTGGAGAAAACCCAAGAAGTCCAAATCAAATAACCACCATCTTTTTATCGATTTTAAGGCCGCATATGACAGCATCTAAAGAGACGAGCTACATATATAGAGCCATGTCTAGTTTTGGCATCCCTGCCAAACTTGTCAGATTGTGCAGAATGACGATGGAGAACGCCCGCTGCTCCATAAGGGTCGGAAACAATATCACCGAGACCTTTGAAGTCAAAAAAGGATTTATACAAGGTGATGCGCTGTCATGTGACTTCTTCAACATCATACTTGAGAAAATTGTGCGAAACTCGCAAGCCAACACTAGAGGCACAATTTTTCAAAAGTCAGTGCAACTACTTGCATATGCTGACGACATTGGCATAATTGGCAGAACACAGCGAGCTGTCACTGGTGCGTTTGCAAGTATTAGCACAGAAGCACCAAGATGGGTTTAGTGGTGCATGAGGGCAAAACAAATGATATGCTGTCAACAAGAAGGGACACACAACATCGACGAATCGGACAGAACGTCACGATAGACAGCTATAATTTTGAGGTAGTTAGGGACTTTGTCTACCTCGGCTTCGCTATTAATTCTGATAATGACACCACAGCGGAAATCGAACAAAGTATTACGCTTGCCAACCGCTGTTTCTTTGGCCTAAGACGGCAATTGATTAGTAAGGCCTTGTCAAGAAAAACTAAGGAGACTCTATACTCTAGACTATCATCATCCCAGTCCTGCTCTACGGCGCAGAACGTGGACATTAGCAAAAGCGGATGAACATCTTCTTGGTCGTTTCGAACGCAAAATTCTTCGAGTGATTTTCGGTCCCGTTTGCGTTAACGGGCTTTGGAGGAGGAGGTTTAACAGCGAACTCTACGAGCTGTACAGCGACATCGACCTGGTCAAAAAAGTGGGAATCAGTCGACTAAGATGGCTAGGACATGTAGAGCGAATGGACACCAACGCTCCGGCCCGAAGGGTCTTCGATTCCAACCAGGAGGGACAACGCAGTAGAGAAAGACCTCGCCTTAGGTGGCGCGCGCAAGTGGAAGGGGATCTCAACTAACTGCAACTGGAGGCAGTTAGCCAAAGATCGTGCTAACTGGAGAGGCGTACTGGGCGTTGAGGCCCAGGTTCACCCCGGACTGTAGCGCCACTTAAGTAAGTAAGTAAGAGTAGACCTCGGATTTTGCATATTTGCATATTTTTGAAGAATTAAGATAGGTAAATTCTGATGACACCAAGGTTCGTTTCATTGAAAATAGAGTTGAAAACGTTATGCATATTTTAATTTGGTTTGCATATTTGAATGAAATGCATATTATATGCAAACTATGCAAAAAAAAATATGTAAAAATTTCCTATGTTAAACAAAGCAAAAAATAATATAAAAACGATTCAGAGGGTGGTATACATAGTGAAATTTAATAATTGGAGCAAATTTATATTTAATTATATTTTCATTTGTGACGGGTTCAAGTGTAGACAACTCTTCAGCATTGAGATTTAAAATATTATTCATTTTTAAATCGATATTAAAATCTGGATTTCTTTTCAAAATGGCTTCAAATTTCTCGTTATGTTATGAATGAACAATATTTTCAGCTTCCTTAAATAAATTCATTGACTTTGGTAATGGTAGACCCTTCGCTGCCAAGCAAGTTATGATTTCAACTTAAATTTATTTATGTGATCATTTTACGACTGTAGAAAAGTACAACGAACGCGCAAATCAAACGCGTAAATAACAGTATAGATCAAACATAAGAAATTACACTAACAAATACGTTACAGAGAGTCTTCAAATAAAGAAACTGCACCTTGCGATAAGAACAATACAACAATGGTAAAGCGTTGGAAAGGGAAAGTGGTATATGTTTCTCTTCTATATTGCTTGCACTTTAATATTTAACGAGTGTAATTCAATTTTTGATGAACTCTGATGAAAAGGGTTCTCTGGGTATACCAATCGCTGCAAACTTTTATTTAAGCTATCTGCAATCGAAAGAGCAAACGTTATGTGGACAAGTATTAATACGTGTCTAGCGACTAAGCAAATCTGGCCAAAGCTGGACCTGCGACGCTCTAAGAGTCTGATCTCACTAAACCGACTGCATATTAGCTCCACTATAGGTGCCATTACAGGGCACTGTCTGATAGGCAGACAAGCATCGAGGCTTGGCGTTTATTCAAACGACTTCTGCAGAAGTTGCATGGACGAGGAGGAGGAGGAGACTACACTTCAGCTTCTTTGCACATGTCCTGCTCTCTCCCATAAAAAAAATCTTCATCTGGGAGATTTCTTGCTTAATGATCTTAATGACTTGGCTAACGCTGACGTTAGAAGTCTATCGCGCTTCATAAGAAGCTCCAAATGGTTTAACGAGTAGTGAAAGAAACCCCTCGATCCGTGTGATATCACAATGGACCTAACATTGGTCTAAGTGTGTTGGCCTTAGTCTGACAGCCACTATAACCTAACCTAACCTAATTCAATTTTTTGATGAAATTCGTTTGCATATATTTTGCATATAGCGTGTAAAGGTACGAGGTTCACAAATCTCAATTTGCGGTATTCCTTCCAAACTCCTTAGTCTGTGCAGGTGGACAGTAGAGAAATATCGCTAAGTCGGCAAGATCTTGACTAAACCCTTTCTTCTTCTTCTTCCTTGACGGTGAAATTATGATCAGAATTAAAGGGAGCATAGTCCTCTCACCTTACGCATTCCTACTGCTCCGCATTTGGGGTTCGCCGGTTTGACCCCAATTAACATCCACAGGCATCATGGTTTCGGATCGTTTCTTACCGAGGCCAAACAAAAGCTGGTGTTATTGCATTTGTGTGATCCAAGAGTTTGTAAGAGTCCGTGGCAGCGACATTTGTTATACTAAGACCATTATCGCTCGGGACTAAGTCCAAGGCGCACAGGTTTCTGCTGTTGTACCCCAATATCTGGGTCACCAGCTATAACCTGGGTTGAACCAACTTGGGCCATTGCACTGTGTCGACACAGTATTGCTGCCCTTTGCATAAGCTCACGCAGCAATACTCTTTAACATTTGCAATTGGCACAAGAGGTAAACGGCCGGGAATTGCTGAGTGTACGATTCAGCGAGTTTCGATTGTAACTACCGGTTTACGATTGAGTCTGATTTGAACTACGAAGCGCGACGGTCTTTTTCTTTAGCATTCAATCTAATAACACTGCCATTCGGCCCTGTCCAATCAGCCATTTTTTTCAAGTATGTTGAACGGAACGGTCACTCCAGAGAGTTCAGAGTTCAGCCGACATTCCTATTGGTAATTTTCTTTTGCATTTTTCCATTTGGAATTTTGCGCCACACTCAAATAAAGAAAGCCAAATTCTCCCAACGCAGCGATCTATCAGCGGTGTAGTTGAAGCGGAGGCTGCAAGGATGGGTTTGGCTAGTAATGAGGACAAACCAAAGTACATATTCGCAGAGACGCAACGGGGTCGTCACAGACAACACGTCACTATAGATAGATAAAACTTCGATGTTGGCGGGAGTAGAGACAAAATGAAGAATAACTATTCAATCGCTTTTTCTTCGGGCCAAGAAGGTATCAAAAAAGTAAATCACTAGAGGAAGAGGAGATATTATACTAGAAGCATGGACTTGTCTACGGGGTGCGCACAAGTGAAGAGTGACCTCGCCCAACTTGGTATGCCTAACTGGAGACCACACAGCTAAAGACTGAGCTGGGCTGCGGTGTTTGTTGGTTGATGGCGAGGTCAACCTCGGACCGTAAGCAGTATCTTAAGCAAGTAGACTTTGAGTGCATTCCCTCTTTCGTTCATCTTCATCAATCCTTTCCTTTCATTACCTAAAAGATGTTAATACAACCATATCTATCATCGCACACTAACCATTTTGAATTTTAGCAAGTTGTAGCCTGCTGATTGTTTGCATACCCTGCAAATAATGTTTCCTTAATTGTTTGCGAATTACGCAGTTTGACGGCGGTATAGTGGCACAAAAAAGTTTTCTGTGTATTTGTGTGCCACTCAAATTTGTACTTTAACCGGAAGTTAAGGGAAGGGGAGGAGTTGGCGAGAACTGAAATGCGTTGTAGAGATCCGATTACGAAAGTGCGCCATTGATGCCATACCCCTCGAGGGAAGACCTGACTTAGGTTAAGTTAAGTTTAACTTTTAAGCTTCGCCCCCAGTTTGTTATTGGTTCCCAACAATGTTTCTACTTACCCTCTAAATGCATCCAAGCTTCTCAATCGTGGTCTGACAGCAGTTGTGCCAGTAGATTCCTTATCAACTTCATTTATGACAACTTCTGCAGTTTGTGACGATCTCCATATTTTGAATCCACAATAAGAAATTCTGGTTGCGATAACCAACAGCACACCCAGCAATATCACCGACAAAATAGCTATTTAATAATCGCCATTAAAATTGGAAAATTAACTTGTAAACTTTCTTACACAAATTTACGTTAACGCCCGGTTTATCAGTAATCATTTCACAAGATCCATTCGGATGAATAGAAAAATTGTAGACTCCGAATTCTTGCATAGGAGTTTGAAGGATGCAAATTGATGTACTGCATGAAATATTTAAATTAACATTAAATTGTGCCTATGCTAACAACAGTTGGCAATCAAATTCTTACAGATTATTTGGGGCATATCTTCCAACATCTTCATCGAATACTTTAAAGCTAAGAAGGTGGTTTACTTTGAGCTTTAAAGGTTCATGAGTTTGATTCGGCGAAAAAACCTTCAGTTTCGTATAGGGACACTATTGGTAGGTATGTATTATAAATGAATATAGTTATAATGATGTACAAGAATAATCACTACTCACTGTATAGCATTCTTCCGAGAGCGTATAGATGTAAGCTTTATCCGTGATATCAATCTTGGGGACTACAAACGCTTCGTCTACTTTTAGTTCCCTCATTTGAAGGTCGCGCCATTTCGGCTGTGTATATTCTATCCAACTACCCATTGTTTACTTAAGACTTTGTAACTGATTTCTTCAATATAAGACCACTCCGCGAAGTTTATGTAGAAGTACAAAAAGTCCAGTTTCTCTTTATATGCAACAAGTTTTTCCATGTAAGCGCAAACTGAATTGAATAGCTTATCGTCCAGTAAGTGGGTCAAGTTTCGGCTATGACTGGTGGGGCACTGATTTCAATCATCGATTCGATTGTCTGCAGTGATGTTGTTTTATTTCTTGAACATTGCATTAGGTTTATCTTTCTTTACTAAATAAGAAGTGGGAGTCGTGCTTTCGTTTTTTTTAAAAGCACGTTACAAGTACCTATATTTTCGCAGTTTAAAATGTTGGAAGATATCAAGCAAGTAAGGTGTTTCTGTATGTGCACACATATGTATGTACCTAAGTCGTTGGTGAAACAAGTTTTCAAAACAAACGAAAGCGCAAAGCCTCAGTTACAATTTTTTGTTAATTTAATGTCTTATTCCCATTTGCGAATACGACCATTAAAAAGCGACAAATTTAATTCAACTTAAATTCGCTGTTAAGTACAGAAAGACAAGGATTGGGCTAAACATAACTATAACGTAAATTGAATTTGGCGAATCTGTTGATGTGCAATTGTTTGTTATAATTTTAGAATATGTTCTGCATTCATTTTTACTCTTGGAAATTAATATTAACTAATTTAAATGTTCTTTCATCAAATTCCTTTGACAAGAAGTGTCAAAATGGGTGGATGCATATGATAGGTGAAATCGAACACGAACCATTTGAGTGGAAGCGTCTAGTGCTTGATCATGAAAATAATGCATTGTTTATTATATTTTGTTTAAAAAAGTCCAAAAAAGTTTTTTTATTAGGCGATTTCCACTTAACGATCTCTCTGAAACCTCTGAGGTATCATCTAGTGTAACAGGATTCGTCACATGGGGAACCGGAGATATTTTCCAATTTGCACAGACAAATATTAGACCAGTTCCACTTACGCTCCGAGACCTCTGAGAGATCCGTTAGTGGAACACAGTTCCTCACATGAGGAACCATTTTTTTTCAATTTACTGAGATAAATTTGTTTATGATATGTTAGGAAACTGTGTTGTCGCGTGGTTTTTAGTGTATTCAATGGTTATTCTTCGTCAAATCTAAATTAAAGTGTCTTTCGTGGAGTTGATGTTTACTCTGTGGTAGGTGAACCTCCTTATTGCCTCGAAGTTGCTGCTATCAACAGTGGTGCTTTGTCCTAGTCGGCGGACAGATTTCTGTTTGTTTGTTGAAAGCATGTACTTCATTTTGTCTACGTTGACTTCAAATGTCCTGAAAGCCTCCTCAACGGCACGTTGAGATCGACCGGTGATGTTGATATCGTCCGTGTAACTTGGTACCAGAAGGTCGGAATAGTTCGGAAGAGCCGTTTCCATACTTCACATTGCACTGCGTGTTTTCCAGCGTCACGCGACACAAATAAATCAGTTTTGCTGGAACCCCGAATTCGGCACTCGTCACGTTAAGCTCTTGATGATAAATGCTATCATATGCGGGTTTAAGATCGATGGATAGATGGTGGGTGAAGATTTGAAATGCATTGTTCTTTTTCATGATTTGCCTAAGTGTGAAAAATTGGTCTGTTGTCGATCTTCCAGGCCGGATGGAAATCACACTGGTGCGCGCCGATAAATGTATAGCAGAACAGCTTGAGACGCTCACAGAGTACATATGATAGGATATTAAATACGACATTTAGCAGGCTTTGCTTCAAAAGCTCTTGCAAGACATTGGATCGCCTTTCTTGTAAAAGGGGGCATATAGAGCTGATCATCGTGCATGCTTTCTTCCTTCTATACTTGATTGATAAATTGCTGCATGTGCCCTACCAAAACAAGACCTCCATATTGGAACAGCTGGTCTAGTAAATCATCAGAGACAGTGCCCTTGTTGTTCTTTAGATATTTTAGAGCTTCTCTCTACATTTTGATCATTTTACAGCTGCTAGATATTTAGTTGAAACACATATACTTTTTAATGTGCCTCGATGACTACGTTTTCTTCTCTGTTTCGAAGAGCCTGCGTTGCAGATGGCCTCGTTGTGACACCATTTTCCGGTGAAACATCATTATACTACGGACTCTTTTTCTGCGATGGCTGGTAATATACGGTGGTCTCTGCAACCTAACTTAAACCATAAAAGTTTTCGTATTTCAGAAAAAATCAAGAAATCCAATACTTAGGCTAAGTTGCACCAGAGTGAAAGCAGACCTCTACAGAATTATGACTGACATTCTTTTCTTTTTCTTAGTTGCGCCAATGAATGTGATAATCTTCTGAGGAAGCTCATGCTACCAACATGCACAAGTCGTGAATCAGAATAATCACTCTCCCCGCGGGAGAGCCGTTAGGTATCACTTCGCCGGGGGGTAGTAGGCATTTCAGGCTATTGTCTCCCTTTCATGCGTGTCGTGCTAAAATCTGCAAGGGATGATTGGAGAATCGATCACTCACTACGCTTAGGTGTTGGATTGCTGGTTGAATGGTTTAATCTCCCACGCGTTCTTGCATGTGTTTCCTTGCTTTTCGACTTGTTATTAGAAATACAGGTAGACCTCACTTAACATGGGGGTTACGTTCCTGATAAATGCCGTGCTAAACGAAATCGTGTTAAACGATACAAGAAACTAGTGCAAAAAGAGTGGTTACGTTTCATGATTTCAGAAAACCGTCAGAATTTTTGTCCAAATATGTTTTATTCGAAGTTGTATTATTATTAAAGATGAAAAAAAATGCATCATCAAGTACGTACCGAGCGAGCTTCGTCAACTCAAAAAAGGAACTGAGTAAATTGGACTGAAACAGGTTCCCACGCCACCATCCGCTTTCTACATGTAAATTTGGGAAGTCCCTTTTCAGATGCATGTTCCTATAAAAACAGCTGATACGCTCCTACTGGCCAGAAAAATATGTATACGTGTGACATTTGTGCAAACCAGACATTGTGTCTCGCAAGCCGTGTTAGAGCGAGGCTTTTTTCGTGTTAAACAAAAATATGCCGCAAAATGTGAGACGTGTTAGAACGAGGCCGTGCTGTAAGAAGTACGTGTTAAGTGAGGTCTACTTGTACTACAGTTTTATTTTCTGCTAGATCAAGGCCAGCAGTCATCAAACAGGCTTTGATTACAGAAATGGCGTTTCACCCATATATTAAAAGGTCAATCATGTTGTCGAAACAATTGAAACAATTCCCGAACATACGAGTATACAGCCGTATTTATTAGATTTTCTTAACTTATTTTAATTGTCTTAAAAAAACTTTGCTTAAACTCTTATTTATAAACAATTTTCTTCTAAGTGTTGTAACCTCTGCGTTACGACTCGGCGCTAAGCTAAGTCGTCGCTCACTCTGAGCTACCTTCCCGATCCCCTAGATGTCGTACCGACGTGATAACGGAAAGAAATGTTCGAAGTGTCAACCGGTCCCCGCTTACAGGCGCTTAGGACTCGGTGGACCTTCGAGATCGGGAAGGGGTGTCCGACCACTGACAGCCAGGCACGATACCTCCCCGCGCTAGCTCGCCGGCGGGAGTGGGAACTTGCTGTCAGTTCGGACGTGGGTCACATTATTAACGTGCCTATCATAAACCTCCTTTAGAACGCCGCTGGCCCGATGGACCAGCCTGTGCTGGCCGCTACCAAAAGGGAAAACTGCTGAACGCGGTACTACCGCCACCTCTTCTGCCGGGGGACCCGAAGTCAGGAAGATCCGCGATGGAGTGGTTAGCTCCGAGCGCCTAAAGTCCGTTGGTCTGGACTGAGAAACACCCCTCTAGGCTGATCGCCTAGTATGGGGAGGAAAGTTGGAAGTACTCCCCGTGTGCTGACCCTCCCCGCCGCGCATATGCGCGGACTCCTTTGGCCATCGCGCCGCACTATTGCGATGGCCCCTACGTTGAAGATGGAAGCAGGCCTCAGTAGTAGTGATTGCCACCTTCTTCCATCTGACTTATCTCGCACTCACTCTCTCTCTTCATCCTCCGAACAACCAACCCTTCCCTCAACCGAAGCTTACTAATCCTCCATGGTCCGGATGCTAAATCAGTGGATCATGCAGAATCCGGATACGATAATATATTTTAAATTCATTTTTATGGTTTATTAAGACTTAAAACACACATAAAGAATTGAAATCTGACTTAAGCTAGGTTACATAGTGATCTACCTAAATCTACCTTAACTGCTTATCTATATAATTATTCGTATACATAGTAGCGAACGAGTATAGCGAAGAATCACGATAAATCTTCGCTATTCCTTCGGACTTGTTAAACCGACGGAACGATCAAAAGGATCGTTTGTGACTCTTATAATTATAATCTTATAATGGCGCTTATAATTTTCCTCTTATAATTATTTTTATAATTATACCCTTATGATGGTTTTTATAATTATACTCTTATAAGTGCTTTTATAACTAAACTCTTATAATTGTTTTTATAATTATACTCTCCGACCCCTTCGAGACTCTTGGTCCTGAACAGTCGGTTCGAAACTTCGCACTAAGCGTCGAAGGTTCGGACAGCCCGACGCGAATGGTCCTTAGTATCGAAAAAAAAGTATACTTATTAACCCGAAACAGAAGGTTCTAGACCTAAGAAGACTTAACTAATCGACAGCGTAAAAATATTTAAAACACTGTGCTTCGGGTAAAACGAAAGATCCGGGCGTTCACTTTACAAGTAACTCGAAGTACAAACAAAAAAAAACAAAATCCCAAGTGAGGAATTAATATCCAGCACTAATTGGAAAAAAAAGACACTAAAACTTTAGCTCCCTGTCTCATTCGAGATGAATTAGGATTAATAAGTGAGAAAAAAAATATTTGAAAGAAACCGAATCTTACAGGCGGATCGTTATATCGCCTTTACTGTACCGTCGTAGGTAGCTGGTCACGAATAACCACACTACACAGGGGTGCGTAGTTGAAAAGAAAACGGGTCGAGCCCTAAATATTTTTAATCTATGCCGGGTGAGAAGGTACGTAAAAAGACGGAACTAATTTAAAAGTCAGGATAAGTATCTAAAGGTTAAACTTCAGGGCATATAAATGTCAATATAATTTAAAAGAATATAATAAAATATAATCAATATAATGTAATCAACTCACTTGTACAAATTCCCACGATGTGCGCACATAATGTCGAACCTGTACCTGTATCAAACCAAAAGTCCGAAAAAAAATTAGAGAAATCAGTACCCACAATATGCCCCAGAATTTAATCAAAACGGTAATGACTACCTCGGCGAACTATAAGAATAGCCGTGTACAATAATTGCACGAAACTGCGTATGCTCGGGGTGAATGACCTCTGGGACTAACTCCCACGCAACTGTACTGTTGCTCGATCGTCTTGGACGCCTCCCAAGCGGGTGGTAATGCACTACTCGTTCGGCCGGACCCTTTGTGTACTGGCTTAACCGGTAATTAATTTGCGTTGTCGCCTCGCCCGTTGATAACTCTACCAAAAACCGGGATGTAGTTGACCAGCACAATCACACGCACAACTCTGGTCTTTCACCAACACTATGTTTGCACCGAAATGCTTTAGCTCACGTAGCTAGGAGCCAAATGCTCCGGACGAGTGCTTAGAAGAAGGGTGTTATTTAACGAGACTACTTCCAGTAGATATTTAATATTGAATATAGAGGAAAAAAAAGAATGTTGGATAAAACTACCGAAATAAAAAAAATTAACTACTTGCGAGAGTGGCTATTCCACCCCCGCACTACCACTGTTTTTTTCGGCTCCGGTGACGTCGCCGCTGGTGCGGATTGTTGAGATGGTGTGATGGCCGTATGTCTCTGTGGACAGGGACGGTGATGAAGAAGGCGTGGTGATAAAGCGGTGGCGGCCGTGTGTCTATACGGACAGTGACGGTGAAGACCGTGTGTCTCGGTGGACAGTGACGGTGATAAAGATGACGTGATGATAAAGCTGTGGCGGCCGTGTGTCTATACGGACAGTGACGGTGAAGATAAAATTTCCGCTGAGTTGTCCTTCGGATCGCGATAGTCCAAACCTACAAGAGAATTAAAAAAAAAAAGGTGGTGTCAGTGGATGGATTCCTCGTAGACTGACATGCGCTTCGGGGAATTTCCAAATTCCGAGGCGCAACGCATTCTTACCTATACGGTTGTAAAGTCGCAGCTCCCACGTTCAGCCTATTAGTAGGGGCAAGGGTCTGCTCCTTCTAGTGGGTGAACTCGGGCTTCGCTTTGCCGACCCCGCTGTATCGCCTAAACGACAGATTTGTGGAAAAGACATTACTTTCTGCTAACTTTCAAGCTGCATCACCACTCTTACCTGTGATAGCCGGTGCTCCGGTCTGGGTACAGATATTTATCCCACGCGCCTGGCCGTCGATTGTGGTTTCTTTTTTTTTTGTTTTTTTTTTTTCCTTTTTTTCTTCTTTTTCCCGTGGGGCACGTTCGCTGCCCGGGATTTTCTTCGGGAATTCCAGCTGCACTTAAAGGTGTCTATATATGTAATATATATATATATATTTTTTTTGTTTTATTTTCCCACGAAGGGCTTCGCACCTCCGTAGAGGGTTTTTTTGGATTTTATTCCAGGCAATTGTGCCCTGATGCGTAGATTAACGTTGATTTATTTTTCCTTTTTTTTTTGTTTTATGCTTACTTGGTTTACTGCTTGTGACTTTTCTTAAGTCACGTCTTTGCTGGTCGGGGTGGTTGGCTAAAGTGACGGCGCTTGCATTTCCTTTGCTAAGGTTGGCATGCAGCCTGGATGACAGTATTCAGCCGCGAACAGTTCTCTTGTTGCGAGTACTGCCCGAGAGATGGTAGTTTGACGGTCGTGGTTACACTGGTTCTTAGGGTTCTTCGTGTCGAGGACATTTCATTGACGAAGTGCTTTCGCCTTTTCGTTTTCCATTGAAGAAAAACATGGTTCGTTACACCACTTGAGGCTTTCCTAATCTACTGACGGAAACCGATAAGTACCACGGAACCTGCTCCTTGCTGACACTGGAGTCTCGTGCACAGGCTGTGCTGGTCGGGCCAATACCGTACTTTGCTCTTTTGGGTTAATTGGGTTTTTTTTTTTCTTCTTGTTTTGCGTGTCCTATTTTAAACCATAGGTGGTCGAACTTGTATATTGTCATGTTAGGTTTCTTATTGGGGAACATGGGATAAAATTTGATTACTACTCCTCCTGGGATAGGATGGGATAAGGGGGCAATGCGCGATGTGCAATCGCTCGTTGCGGGAGGAAGTCGGTGCTTCCCTGGCTAGAAAAGAAAAAAAAATTGTTGCTTGTGCTATGGTGGATCTCCTCGAACACAAAAATGGTTTTGTGACTCGAAGATCCGGTAGCTGGTGTTTAATATGACCGACGCTGCCGGTGATCTGACGGTCTGAGTCCATGTAGAACTAGGGTCCGACGGATCTGCAGGCAGTACGTCGGTGAGCCTACTATGACTCTGTCGAGTTGCCTGGGAGCTCCGAACTTCTACGCGCTATTCCGAGTCTCCGTTTTTTTTTTTTTTTTTTTTTTTTGTTTGTCATTGCTTAATTACAGATGATACCTATGATGGGGGCACTTCGGTGTGGTCAAATCCTGGTCATTACCGCCGGATGTCCTTCGAGTGGAATAGCCCCAGGTCATTACCTTGTTCATCAGACAATCGGTATAAGGTTCCCTTGACTTCAGTAACTATGGCTTTCGTAAATTTCCGTCCAAATTTGGCGTTGTATCCCTTGGAGAAATTACTCTGGGTGTAGTTCCGTTTGTAGACGCAGTCTCCTACCTTGAACGTGTTCGGGTTGCATCGTAGATTGTATCTTCTCTCGTATTTAGCGTGCGCTTTTTCTAGCGAGTCCTTCACAAAGGAGTGCAGGATGTTCATCTTGTTGCTTTTATGAATCACTTCCAGCTCGGAATTGTTCAACCCTTCTAGTTCTCGCAGGAGTGAATATTCACTTCCGTGCTCCATCATCCGTTGGCCGAAGACTACCTCATACGGGGACATGCCTACTACCGAATGGAATGAGGTCCTTAAGGAACAGCCTATGGCGTTCAGCTGAGCGTCCCACGTCGAGTGGTCTTTCGAGATGTATGCGCGTATTGCGGCTACAATCGAGCGGTTAACCCGCTCGCTGGCGTTGGCTTGGGGCGAATAGAATGCCGTTTTCAGGTGGTTGATTCCGAACGCCGCCATGCAGGTCGCAAATTCCTTACTGACGAACTGCTTGCCGTTGTCGGACAGCATTGACTCCGGGACTCCAAACATCGTGAAGATATCTTCTTGAAGGACTTTAGTAGCTGCCTTCGAAGTAGCTTTTCGCACCGCTTTGATGACGGCAAATTTGGAGAACTGATCCAAACAGATAAAGATGTGGGTGTTTCCGCTTTTGGAACGGGGGTAAGGTCCCAAGTAGTCTATGAACAGATGTTGGAACGGTTGTAACAAACCACCGCCATCCCAGCAAAAATAAATTTGCGACCGTCAACCGTCCACTCCAGCAACCAAGTCAGCGAAGTGCAAGAAGCACTACGCCATGTAACCTCCGTACTTCGAGGATTTTGTACCCGTGAAATTACGAAAGGCTGAACGCCGTCATTCACCATCTAGTACAAATTTCCTTCATGAAATACTCGAGGACCGAGTTACTAGGCCTAACTTTGACGAGAGTTGGAAGACAGCGTCAGAAAGTGTCATTGTGTCAAGGATGGAGGAAGTATTCCCCCCCTAAGCCACAATTTTAAATTCTTTTTTTTTAGTTTATAGTACCGCGTGAACTTAAAATTAACATAAAAAGAAAAGAAAATAAATAGTTACAAATAAGCAAGCGCTAACAACGAAAACAAAAGAATCAGACGAACATCTACATAAATTAAAGAAAAGTAAAAGAAAGAAAAGGAAAAATAACTTAAACAAAAATCGTGACTTCCACCAAGGAATCCACCACGCCAACCACCCAGGCGGGACAAATCCGCGGGCTAGTGCGCGGGTCCTCTGCTTCGCCCGCATCAACGGCAAAAGCAGACGGACAGCACGCCAGCGGCAGCGCTGATTTCCTCAGGACGTGCTTCCAAAAAGAAACGCGCGCGCGCAGCAAGCACGCCGGCGCGAGTCATTTTTCTTCGAGGCAGACGACTTCCCCGAAAGACTTTGCCACTCCACGAGAGCATCCAGGTAAGGCGACACCCTTGACGTTATGTGCAACCAGAATGGCGAATCATCCCTTCATAATTCCCATCAGCGGTGCAGATCTCGGCCAGGGAACAACCACACCCCAGAGCGGGTCAACGGCTCAAGGAGAGCACGAATAACGGAAGGAAAAGAACCGCAGCTTTAGTCCGAAGAACGCGTGTATAGGTGAGTACCGCTACGTGATGTCACGTGATAAGCTCACACCACGCCTCGCACCTACTTACCGACGCTTCTTTTCCCTTGTAGGTATAGGCAGCGGAGTAATTGCAGATTCATCTATCAGCCCAGAGGCTGCATCCTAGGAATCGCGAGGCACATTCCGCGAACATCAGTTCCAGCAGTGCGTCTCGACAGTTCGAGTCACCACCACCACGTCATCAGCAGCAGCTTACGTTTAGTGCAGTAGTGTAGTGTAAGGGGGTATGAGGGGCGTGGATTAGCCACGTGAGAGTGCGGTAAGGTAGTGATAGGGTTATATAAGCATAATTAACCAGAAAAAATATAACTTGATAGTCGTAATGTACTAACCCCTAACGCGGATTTCTTTTTTTTTGTGGTTTGGGCAACCCAACCAAGCAGTTACAGGTAAATTTAGCGCGATTTAAAACATTTTTCTCGGCGTTCTTTTCGATCATCGCCATCTCCTAAGAGGTATCCGTGAGATACGCGCAGCTAAGTGCTCTGAAGAAAAAAAAATTATATAAACATCACCGCGAATTATTATTCGATCAGCGAGGATTAATCTCCATCTCAGTGAGAACTAATCCGTAATTTAATTGATAAATTTCTTACTTTCTGATTATACCAAAAGATGCATTCCGTATAAGCGAGCGGTTTTGAACATGCTTGAACGAAATAATTAAATAGAAAAATCCAATAAGGTATCCTTAAGATACTCCTCCGTGGGGTGAAGGCAATCGTGAGGACAGGGTTTTTATTTAATTTGGTTTAATTCTTTATCTACGTCAGCATTACAGCAGCAGTGGTGAATCGACAATGTGCGCACATCGGCGAAATCAACATCACGTAAGTCCTACATTCTGGTTTTATATATATTAATACGGAAATAAAATATACCTTTAACTATATTAATATTATTATATTGAACTAAATATCTACCCTCCCTTCACCATGTCTCCGCGAAATCTGAATTAATTGCAACCATTTTCAGTTCAACCAAGGTCAACGACCCGATTATTTCTTCGGGAAGAATTTCTTTTTACCTTTTTTTTATTATTGCGCATCTGCATTTGATTCATAGGCTTTTACATCCATGACAGGGCCATATGTCTCGCTCAGTAACTACGCTTCGTCTTCGTGTCACTAAGTTCATTCGCAGACGGGTTTTAAAGTACTTTATCTGTAAGATAAAAAAAAAACGCGATAGTATGCTCGCCGACCTTTCTCAAGATTCGTGTAACGTTTTATTTTCTGTTTTAACATAAGGACCTTCCGTCCGCGCATAGTCTAACATAGTTGTATTTGTGTTCCGTACGTTCATGTATAATCGTTAAGCAACTTTATTCTCTTAAGGGACCTTCAGTCCACTCATAGATTGTACTTTCCTGTTGAGGTACAGATAAGCATAGTATCCTAGTAACGAAGATATTCCGATTTAGTTTAGTATGTTCATGTATAATCATTAATCGACTTTATTCGCTTAAGGGACCTTCTGTCCACTCATAGATTGTGCTTTCCTGTTGAGGTACAGATAAGCATAGTATTCTAGTAACGTAGTAAGATATTCCGATTTAGTTTAGTATGTTCATGTATAATCATTAATCGACTTTATTCTCTTAAGGGACCTTCTGTCCACTCATAGATTGTGCTTTCCTGGTGAGGTACGGATAAGCATAGTACACTAGTGACGTAAGATATTCTGAATTAGTATAGGGTTTCCGACATTGTTAGTCGAGTTAGTTCGTAAGCTTATGTTAACAATATAAAACCATTACCAGCGCAGTGGAGCGCAGAAACCAATGGCATACATTTATTTTTTTCTTTTGTTAAAGGCCTACAGTAAGGCCATGGAATAGTTCCACAACCACGTTCGGAGGAAAGCCGATCGTCGTTCCGACGATCACGGTGTGCGGATTTTCTAAGGGGTATGGTTTCCACAATTTAATTGGCTGAAACCTACTCCTTCTCGGATACGGGGTCATCGTTAGACAAGCGATGCGATGGCCATAGGCGTCCGCTATTTCGGCGGCGGGGTGGGCCAGCTTAGGGGAGATCCACCAGCTCTTACCTCCCCTGTTCTCGTCGTTCTCTCTTCTCCAACCCCTTCTCTCTCTCTCTCTCGCTCTATATTATTAGAAGCCCCCTTTTTACAGTATCGATACTCCTGGTGGTCCAGGATAGGGTTTGCGAACCTCTAGCGCGACCTCTTCGGGCCCGGATGAGGCTATCCTCAGGGATAGCGTGGGGCGTGCTTGGTTTCTGAGGTTACGGCGACATGTTACCCGGTCGTCCGATACCAAGTGCGCCAAGAAAGTACAGGCATGTAAAAAACGAGGTAACCCCACGTTTGAGCTCACAGCAAGTCCCCGCTCCCGCCGACGAGCTAGCACGGGGCGGCCATGCCTGGCTGTGAGTGGTCGAACAAACCCTCTCCCTTCGTTATATTCGGCGGAGGCGGTCTCCTGGCAGTCTGTAGGCCGGGAGTCGTCGTCCGTCCTTATTGGACGTCAGGTCCGAGTGGTGAAGCTTCGGCCACCTTTTGGCAGCGAGGTTTACGGGGAGAGGGATAGGCGCAGGCGACGTGGCGTTACAGATGGCGCTGAATGTGTGGCAAGGTAGAAGAACAAGGCCCGCACATCGATGGTCCGCGCCGTGACGTTAGACACACGTACAGATGTTACAGATGGCACCCGTGGAAGGTCCGCGTGGATGCTTATGCCGCTTAGCTGTGCCGACAGTTGTTACAGATGGTGCCCAACGTGTGGGGCCCGAAGAAGGAAAGTAACGCCTTGAGAGGTTAGCAACTTTCCGAAAACTTTTTTTTTTTCAAAAACTTTTTTTTTCAAAAAAAATTTTTTTAAATTTGTTTTTGGGTTTTCTTTGGTGAAGTCATTCACTGGGGATTTCCCATCGTTATCCATTCATCATTTAACGTGACTTTAGTAGGTAGCAGAGATTTCGACCTCCGGGATCGATCCTGGCAGTAGCCGGACGTGTGACAAGTTCGTTTTACGACCAAGTCCAGCCGCCTTCGCAACTTCAGCTCTGACCGCATCGTGGACGGAGTTGTTCGCCGCGATTGTCCGCTGCAGGCGCTGAAGGTTCGGAGTCATTTACACACATTCACGGAGAGGAGTCGGAGTCATGTCCGGTCTCTAGCAAGAGGTTTTGCAGGAGGCGTATGCCGCATGATTTCCACTCTGTCCAAGCTCAGCGAGGTTAGGCTTCGCAGCGCAAGGAATCCCTCGAATCGAGGATAGCAACGTTTCGACGTGCATATAGGCCGATGCCTGGGTGAAGTAGTTCCTCGAGCATGTCTGAAGCTATATGGCGACAGAACCGCGCGATCCTCATAGCTCCTTACGAAAGATCCATCCTACGTTATATTTTGGGATACAAGTTTTAGGAACAGAGAGATACCAAAGAGAGGTAGAAAAGAGAACAGACAAGTAGAATCCGAATCTCACACCGTGGAGACTCGACTTCTCCTCCGACGACGTATTATAAGCATTATTTACATATCACTTATTTACCAAAAATTATTTCTTTTTCATATTCATCTCTTTTTTCTTATTTCTCGTTTTCACTTAAGCTTATATTTTCAACTTATTAAATATAAGTTTACTAACCCCTTCAAACCAACAACCTTTTTTTTTTGGATTATTTTTTTGTATTTCGATTCGTGGAAGTAGCGGTTACCCTGAATAAGAACCCCTATCTTTCCACGGCAGTAGCTTTAAGAATACATACACGTAAGTTAGTTTTTTTAGCTCAGATTAAGTAACCGTATTTTGGGAACTTACAGTTTGTAAGCCAACCCCAACCTTTTTTTTATATTTACATATTTCAGTAAGTACTACGCGTTCCCGGACGGAACGTTAGGAATCGACCTCCGTATAAAGGAAGTCGGACCGGACTTTAACTAACCGGCCATGTCAAATCCGTCGAACGGCGGACAATTCGATAGGTCGTGGAAACAACCACGCCGTTCTTTGAGAGGACTGGGAAGGGAAGGCGCAGCGCCAATTCGCGCGTCAGCCACACCACGTCCCGAACATTCCGTTGCCCAAAGCAGCCGGATGTTCGAACACGCCAACCAACCGGGAGGATCATCAGATCCGCAAAGACCCCGAACCAGTACGTCTCAACCACCAGCTAGAACCACGGAACCAGCACCTCTTTCTGAGAGGCTGGGGCCATTCCCAATTGTAACTCATCCCTCCGGGGATACTGACAGACCATCCGCAGGTCAGCCGACCACAGCGGATATCCATACACGCCAAGAGGCGGGACCGCATCCCTGCACGGGAGAAGGCGCCGCCGCTACCGTTTCGTTACGTGACGACCCTAACGAAAGCGACAACTTCGAACAATACGTTCATCAAGTCGTATCAGCCACTGTACAAGTGAGGCGAGCCGATGAACTGCGTTTCATTCGAGAGGAATTAGACCGCAGTCGAGCCGTGATGCGGCAGGACATGGCTGTAGTCCTTCGAGAAGCAGTCATGGGACCAAATGCACTTCGCATTCGGGATCCTTACGGACCCGGCCCATCTCATCCTCACATTTCATCATCCTTACGAAACCCGCCACCAAATACGGCAGGCGAAGAACATTCGGACAGTCGTCCGGAATTTATTCTAGGAGCAAGCACACCTCCAGGAGCAGCTCCTAATGAGAACCCGCATGTGTACCCCATACACATGGCCAGGAGCGCTAATGTGGACAATTTTCTGGCTCAACTTAGCCACATGAATCTTAACGATTCAACGCAACGTCCAGAAGGCGCGCAACCAACTTCATCGCAGGGACCCTCGCACGCGAGTTCGTTCCCGCGATACCACAATATCCCCAAGTGGGATTTACATTTCGACAACGTAGAACTGTCGGTAGACGATTTCCTGCTACAAGTGGAGCGACAACGGGAATCGTGTAACGCAACCTGGGCAGACGTCGTCCTCAATTTTCATCATTTGGTGCGAGGACAGCCCAAGGTCTGGTTCTGGGGCTGGATTAAGAAGAATCCGCACGCCTCGTGGGAAGCTTTACGCTTAGCCCTCCTAGAACAATACCGCAGCCTCGAGTCGGACTTTGATATTTTTCGACAAATGTCGGCCACACTTCAAGGCGACCAAGAGACTTTTGACGCCTATTATGGGAACTTGCTAAGGCTGAACGCTAAGTTAAAGTATCCCAAAGCGAATCGCGAGCTTATTGAGATAGTCAAGCGGAACGTGAAGCGACAAATTGGGCAATACCTGCTCACTTTTCACACTTCAGATATGGCTGAATTAGTTTATATCTGCCGAAGCATCGAGCGTTTCCTCGCGGAAGCGCAAGGTAGCCTTTCAAGCAAGGCCAGATTTACTACACACTCACCCTTCCGCCGAACAGTCAGCGAGCTCACCGATTCGGAATTGACAGACCCCAACTCCGCAGAAGCAAGCGTGGAGGCTGTAGCCTTTCGCCAGCGAGACCGGAGTAACCTGATTTGCTGGATCTGCCGAGAGCCAGGGCACTCGATGTACGAATGCCTCAAGCTTCCGCAGAAACCATTTTGTTTACGATGTGGGCACGAAGATGTCTTCGCTGCTAATTGTCCTCGATGTCGGGAAAACCCGAGGACGAGCTACTCTCGAACCGGGGAGAGCAGCTCGAAGATATTCCGACCGGCCCCACAGAATTAGACAAATCACGTACACCTAACACCTCAAGTCAGAGATCACCAGACGAACCATTTCGGGTAGATTCCCCGACCGATTTCCAATCTAACCTCGAGAGATTAGTGTCTCATTCACCCAATACGGGATCCGACACCCCCAATAAAACATCTCACCATCACAAGTCATACGACCAACGATGGTCCGAATATCTCGAAGCCCGAAGACGCATCTTCGGAAAAACCATTCCAACTCCCAGAATTTTAAAATTGAGAACGCGATTCCAGGAGAAAAGGAAGACCCATTCCGCGATAGCCGCGACAACACTGCATGCCACGCCACGTACAGAGGGAGACCCGCGTCCTTACGCGACCGTTACTCTGTTCGACCAATCCTGGTCAGGACTCCTCGATACGGGAGCGTGCATCAGCGTTATCGGCGGGACTGGAGTAGACTTCCTGAAGTCCAAAAACATTTCTTGGAATCCATTTTCCTCAGCAGTCACTACAGCTGACGGCAAATCTCAGACCATAGTGGGTATCGTTCCTACTAAAATTTCATACAACAACCGCACAGAGGACATCACTCTTTACGTAGTTCCAACCATCGCACAAGATTTGATCTTGGGCGTGGATTTCTGGAAGGCCTTCGAACTAGCGCCAAACGTCATCCCAGATTCAACATTCAAAGCCTTCGCCGTGAGTAGCATCTCGGTAGGCATTGACATGACGGGCGATTCAATTCCGAAAGCCGAAGTCCTCTCCCAGGCTCACACTTTGACTCCCATGGAACGCCAACTTTTAGACGAAACATTGACACTATTTCCATCCTTCGCCAATTTAGGCTTAGGACGCACGCACCTCACCACGCATGTGATTGACACTGGCGAGGCCGAACCAATTAAGCGACGGCATTACCCTGTCTCTCCAGCGGTGGAGGCCCATCTATATGAGCAGCTGGACCGTATGTTAGCCTTGGACGTGATAGAGATCAGTCCCAGTGCATGGAGTTCTCCAGTCGTCTTGGTAAGGCGCGGAGACAAACACCGATTATGCCTGGACGTCCGTGAACTGAACCGAGTCACTAAAAAGGACGCATACCCACTGCAAAATATAGAGGGGTTGCTAGCTCGCCTTCCGGACACGTACTTCATGTCCAGCGTGGACCTGAAGGACGCGTTCTGGCAAATACCGCTGGACGAGCAGAGCCGAGAGAAAACAGCATTTACCGTCCCGGGTAGGCCGTTGTACCAATTTAAGGTTATGCCATTCGGGTTGTGCAACGCGCCCCAGCGTCTGTGTCGTTTAATGGATCAGGTTATTCCAGTGGAATGGAGACATAAAGTGTTTGTCTACCTCGATGATTTACTCATCATATCGAGCACGTTGCAGGAACACCTCGAACTATTGGCAGGAGTAGCGGGAAAGTTGAAAGCCGCAGGTCTCACGATTAACTTAGAGAAGTCGAAATTCTGTTATAAAGAGCTTAGATATTTGGGATTCATCGTTGGAAACGGTGTCCTTAAAGTAGATCCGAGTAAGGTACACTCGATCAAAAACTTCCCCATACCAGCGAATGCACGGCAAGTCCGCAGATTCCTGGGCATGGCAGGATGGTACAGAAGATTCGTGCCAAATTTTTCATCCTTGTCTGGAGACTTATCCGACACCCTCAAGAAGGGCCACAAATTCGAACTTACCGACAAGGCAGCCTTATCCTTTGAGGCAATTAAAGATATGCTTTCGAGAGCGCCAGTCTTGGCGAATCCCGATTACAAACGTGACTTCATTATTTCATGCGATGCCAGTTCCACCGGCATAGGATCTGTACTGAGTCAAATAGACGAGGAAGGGAACGAGCGTCCCATCTATTATTACTCGCATAAACTGAACTCAGCACAGCGGAACTACACCGTGACGGAACAAGAATGCTTGGCAGCCCTCATGGGCATAGCCAAATTTCGACCCTACATCGAAGGGTATCGATTCAAGATAATAACCGACCATGCAAGCCTGCAGTGGTTGATGAGCAAGCGAGAACTCAAGGGTAGATTAGCTCGCTGGAGTTTGGAGCTCCAGGGGTACTCGTTTGACATCGAGCACCGAAAGGGAAGCCTCAATGTCGTTCCAGACGCGTTATCACGCGTACACGAAATTGAAGCTCTCCATTGCGGCGACCCGGTGCCAAACCTCGTTTCCGACGTGTTGCACATCGATCTGACGGATCCGAGCTTCCACTCGGAATCCTACCGTCGGATCATTGACAGCGTCGAAAACAACAAAGACCAGCTACCGGACCTCCAAGTACGGAATAATTTCCTTTTCAAGAGGATACCGCGTAGCACAGGAAACCCCCTTAGAGACGATAAAGCCTGGAAACTTTGGATTCCGGCTGAGCTGACCGACCGCCTGACCAAGCTAGCTCATTGCCCTGCGAAAGCCGCGCATGGCGGTATAGCCAAGACTCTGGACCGTCTACGTGGGCAATTTTATTGGCCCAACATGGCCACGCAAGTCCAAGAATTTATCAGAGACTGCGAAGTGTGCAAAACCACTAAAGCACCGAACACCATACTGCGAACTAAAATGGGAAAAGCCTTTGTAGTTGACAGGCCTTTCCAACATCTATATTTAGACTTTCTAGGTCCATACCCAAGGTCGAAACTCGGAAACACGCATGTGATTCTCGCCCTCGACCAATTTTCAAAATTCATATTTGCTAAAGCGATACGACGAGCAACTTCGGACGCCACGATCAAGTTCCTTCGAGACGAGATCTTCTCGATCTTTGGAGTCCCAGAATCCGTGCTGTCTGACAATGGCAAACAATTCGTCAGCAAAGAATTTGCCTCGTTCACATCGTCTCTCGGTATACGACATCTAAAAACTGCATCTTACTCGCCGCAAGCTAACGCTAGCGAGCGAGTCAACCGCTCGATCATAACCGCCATTAGGGCATATATCAGCCCCGATCACTCGACGTGGGATGCGCATTTGAGCGCGATAACCTGTTCCCTAAGGACCGCGATACACTCGGCCCTAGGAATGTCCCCGTATGAGGTGGTATTCGGGCAAAGCATGATTGAACACGGAAGCGGATACCAGTTGCTAAGAGATGTGAACGGGCTTAATAATTCGGAAATAGATCTGATCCCTAAAGCCAGCCGTATGAACATACTTCACTCCTTCGTGAAGGAATCGCTAAGCAAGTCTCACGACAAATATGAAAAGAGATACAACATCAGAAGTGCCCCGAGAAAGTTTAAAGAAGGTGATTGCGTGTACAAGCGTAACCATGCGCTCAGCAATTTCGAAAGAGGCTTTAACGCAAAATTCGCCCGAAAGTTTATTAAGGCCAGAGTCGTGAAGGTTCAGGGAGATCTGTACCGTTTGGTAGACGAGAAAGGAACGGACTTAGGTCTAGTCCACTCAAAGGACATAAGACGCTAATCTCAGAAGGAAACGACTACCGGAAATACACTTCTATCTTCTAATTTCAAATCCCACCTTATCCCTTCCCCAAACAAACCGATTTCATCCCAACCTCCCACATCTTTAAAAATTTACGATTTAAACAAAAAAAAAAAAAAGAGAAAAGAAACACAAAAAAAAAATATTTAACAGAAAAAAAAACACTCGAGCAGTACTCGAGAATCGTCTGAAAAGTATAAGACATTGGCAACATCTAGGAACGAAGAACAAGCGAGTGCAAGGCCCGGATAGCCCAGCCTGCGCACGAGACTCGACAACAAACGAAAATATACACTCCGTCTAACCGACTGGCAGACAGATGGCGATCAGGAGATGGTTGTGTCCTCAATTCTTTCGCTCCCGATACTCGCGAAAACCTCGAGGTGTGTAACAAACCACCGCCATCCCAGCAAAAATAAATTTGCGACCGTCAACCGTCCACTCCAGCAACCAAGTCAGCGAAGTGCAAGAAGCACTACGCCATGTAACCTCCGTACTTCGAGGATTTTGTACCCGTGAAATTACGAAAGGCTGAACGCCGTCATTCACCATCTAGTACAAATTTCCTTCATGAAATACTCGAGGACCGAGTTACTAGGCCTAACTTTGACGAGAGTTGGAAGACAGCGTCAGAAAGTGTCATTGTGTCAAGGATGGAGGAAGTATTCCCCCCCTAAGCCACAATTTTAAATTCTTTTTTTTTAGTTTATAGTACCGCGTGAACTTAAAATTAACATAAAAAGAAAAGAAAATAAATAGTTACAAATAAGCAAGCGCTAACAACGAAAACAAAAGAATCAGACGAACATCTACATAAATTAAAGAAAAGTAAAAGAAAGAAAAGGAAAAATAACTTAAACAAAAATCGTGACTTCCACCAAGGAATCCACCACGCCAACCACCCAGGCGGGACAAATCCGCGGGCTAGTGCGCGGGTCCTCTGCTTCGCCCGCATCAACGGCAAAAGCAGACGGACAGCACGCCAGCGGCAGCGCTGATTTCCTCAGGACGTGCTTCCAAAAAGAAACGCGCGCGCGCAGCAAGCACGCCGGCGCGAGTCATTTTTCTTCGAGGCAGACGACTTCCCCGAAAGACTTTGCCACTCCACGAGAGCATCCAGGTAAGGCGACACCCTTGACGTTATGTGCAACCAGAATGGCGAATCATCCCTTCATAATTCCCATCAGCGGTGCAGATCTCGGCCAGGGAACAACCACACCCCAGAGCGGGTCAACGGCTCAAGGAGAGCACGAATAACGGAAGGAAAAGAACCGCAGCTTTAGTCCGAAGAACGCGTGTATAGGTGAGTACCGCTACGTGATGTCACGTGATAAGCTCACACCACGCCTCGCACCTACTTACCGACGCTTCTTTTCCCTTGTAGGTATAGGCAGCGGAGTAATTGCAGATTCATCTATCAGCCCAGAGGCTGCATCCTAGGAATCGCGAGGCACATTCCGCGAACATCAGTTCCAGCAGTGCGTCTCGACAGTTCGAGTCACCACCACCACGTCATCAGCAGCAGCTTACGTTTAGTGCAGTAGTGTAGTGTAAGGGGGTATGAGGGGCGTGGATTAGCCACGTGAGAGTGCGGTAAGGTAGTGATAGGGTTATATAAGCATAATTAACCAGAAAAAATATAACTTGATAGTCGTAATGTACTAACCCCTAACGCGGATTTCTTTTTTTTTGTGGTTTGGGCAACCCAACCAAGCAGTTACAGGTAAATTTAGCGCGATTTAAAACATTTTTCTCGGCGTTCTTTTCGATCATCGCCATCTCCTAAGAGGTATCCGTGAGATACGCGCAGCTAAGTGCTCTGAAGAAAAAAAAATTATATAAACATCACCGCGAATTATTATTCGATCAGCGAGGATTAATCTCCATCTCAGTGAGAACTAATCCGTAATTTAATTGATAAATTTCTTACTTTCTGATTATACCAAAAGATGCATTCCGTATAAGCGAGCGGTTTTGAACATGCTTGAACGAAATAATTAAATAGAAAAATCCAATAAGGTATCCTTAAGATACTCCTCCGTGGGGTGAAGGCAATCGTGAGGACAGGGTTTTTATTTAATTTGGTTTAATTCTTTATCTACGTCAGCATTACAGCAGCAGTGGTGAATCGACAATGTGCGCACATCGGCGAAATCAACATCACGTAAGTCCTACATTCTGGTTTTATATATATTAATACGGAAATAAAATATACCTTTAACTATATTAATATTATTATATTGAACTAAATATCTACCCTCCCTTCACCATGTCTCCGCGAAATCTGAATTAATTGCAACCATTTTCAGTTCAACCAAGGTCAACGACCCGATTATTTCTTCGGGAAGAATTTCTTTTTACCTTTTTTTTATTATTGCGCATCTGCATTTGATTCATAGGCTTTTACATCCATGACAGGGCCATATGTCTCGCTCAGTAACTACGCTTCGTCTTCGTGTCACTAAGTTCATTCGCAGACGGGTTTTAAAGTACTTTATCTGTAAGATAAAAAAAAAACGCGATAGTATGCTCGCCGACCTTTCTCAAGATTCGTGTAACGTTTTATTTTCTGTTTTAACATAAGGACCTTCCGTCCGCGCATAGTCTAACATAGTTGTATTTGTGTTCCGTACGTTCATGTATAATCGTTAAGCAACTTTATTCTCTTAAGGGACCTTCAGTCCACTCATAGATTGTACTTTCCTGTTGAGGTACAGATAAGCATAGTATCCTAGTAACGAAGATATTCCGATTTAGTTTAGTATGTTCATGTATAATCATTAATCGACTTTATTCGCTTAAGGGACCTTCTGTCCACTCATAGATTGTGCTTTCCTGTTGAGGTACAGATAAGCATAGTATTCTAGTAACGTAGTAAGATATTCCGATTTAGTTTAGTATGTTCATGTATAATCATTAATCGACTTTATTCTCTTAAGGGACCTTCTGTCCACTCATAGATTGTGCTTTCCTGGTGAGGTACGGATAAGCATAGTACACTAGTGACGTAAGATATTCTGAATTAGTATAGGGTTTCCGACATTGTTAGTCGAGTTAGTTCGTAAGCTTATGTTAACAATATAAAACCATTACCAGCGCAGTGGAGCGCAGAAACCAATGGCATACATTTATTTTTTTCTTTTGTTAAAGGCCTACAGTAAGGCCATGGAATAGTTCCACAACCACGTTCGGAGGAAAGCCGATCGTCGTTCCGACGATCACGGTGTGCGGATTTTCTAAGGGGTATGGTTTCCACAATTTAATTGGCTGAAACCTACTCCTTCTCGGATACGGGGTCATCGTTAGACAAGCGATGCGATGGCCATAGGCGTCCGCTATTTCGGCGGCGGGGTGGGCCAGCTTAGGGGAGATCCACCAGCTCTTACCTCCCCTGTTCTCGTCGTTCTCTCTTCTCCAACCCCTTCTCTCTCTCTCTCTCGCTCTATATTATTAGAAGCCCCCTTTTTACAGTATCGATACTCCTGGTGGTCCAGGATAGGGTTTGCGAACCTCTAGCGCGACCTCTTCGGGCCCGGATGAGGCTATCCTCAGGGATAGCGTGGGGCGTGCTTGGTTTCTGAGGTTACGGCGACATGTTACCCGGTCGTCCGATACCAAGTGCGCCAAGAAAGTACAGGCATGTAAAAAACGAGGTAACCCCACGTTTGAGCTCACAGCAAGTCCCCGCTCCCGCCGACGAGCTAGCACGGGGCGGCCATGCCTGGCTGTGAGTGGTCGAACAAACCCTCTCCCTTCGTTATATTCGGCGGAGGCGGTCTCCTGGCAGTCTGTAGGCCGGGAGTCGTCGTCCGTCCTTATTGGACGTCAGGTCCGAGTGGTGAAGCTTCGGCCACCTTTTGGCAGCGAGGTTTACGGGGAGAGGGATAGGCGCAGGCGACGTGGCGTTACAGATGGCGCTGAATGTGTGGCAAGGTAGAAGAACAAGGCCCGCACATCGATGGTCCGCGCCGTGACGTTAGACACACGTACAGATGTTACAGATGGCACCCGTGGAAGGTCCGCGTGGATGCTTATGCCGCTTAGCTGTGCCGACAGTTGTTACACGGTCGATCTACGGTGAAAGCTCTTCCCATTCTTCCTCTCAAGGTGGTTGTGGGGGCCTTGGTGGTCTTACAAACTTCGCATTGGCTAATGACTTGATGAACCTGCGAGGCCATACTGGGCCAGAAAAATTGTTTGCGCAGTCTATCGAGGGTCTTGGCAATACCTCCATGAGCTGCTGTGGCTGGGCAATGGGCTAGTTTGATCAAGGGCAAGGTCAGCTCGCTGGGGACCCAGAGTCTCCAGGTCTTATTGTCGCGAATCGGGTTTCCCGTGTTGCGGTGGGCCTTCTTGAATAGGAGATTGTTCACGATCTGCAGATCTGGCAACTGGTCTTCATGCCGCTTAACCGTATCGCAAATCTGTCGATAGCGTTCCGAGGAGAAGCTCGGATCCGACAAATCGATACGCAGGACTTCGGAATCGTCGTTTGCCATCGAGACACCGGAATAAAGGGCGTCTACTTCGTGCACGCGGGATAGCGCGTCTGCCACGACGTTGAGACTTCCCTTTCTGTGCTCCATGTCGAAGGAGTACGCCTGCAGCTCCAGACTCCAGCGGGCCAAACTGCCCTTGAGCTCGCTCTTGCTCATAAGCCATCGCAAGCTTGCGTGATCGGTGATAATCTTGAAGTGATACCCTTCGATATAGGCTCTGAACTTAGCAATTCCCTTGATCGCAGCTAAGCATTCTCTCTCGGTTACGGTATAGTTCCTCTGTGCCGAGTTAAGTTTTTGCGAATAATAGTAGATGGGGCGCTCGTTCCCCTCTGGGTCGAGTTGACTTAACACTGCTCCGATACCAGTGGAACTGGCGTCGCACGAGATCACAAACTGCCGGTTGAAATCGGGGTTGACTAATACTGGGGCACAGGATAACTTTTCCTTAATCGCCTGGAAAGCCGCGATAGCTCGGTCAGAAATAACGAATTTGACCCCCTTCTTAAATGTGTCGGATAGGTCGCTTGCCATGGTGGAGAAGTCTTTGACGAACCGCCGGTACCATCCCGCCATGCCCAGGAATCTGCGGACTTGTCGGGCAGCCTTGGGTACCGGAAACTCACGTATGGCTTGCACCTTGCTCGGATCAACTTTGAGAACCCCTCCTCCTACGATAAATCCTAGGTATTTCAGCTCTCGGAAACAGAACTTAGACTTTTCCAAGTTTATGGTCAGGCCGGCCGTTCCCAATTTCTGAGCCACTCCGGACAGGAGTTCGAGGTGTTCTTCAAACGTACTTGTGATGATGAGTAGGTCGTCTAAATAGACGAAGACTTTTTGTCGCCATTCAGCCGGGATTACTTGATCCATTAGGCGGCATAGCCTCTGCGGCGCATTGCATAGCCCGAATGGCATAACCTTAAATTGGTATAGAGGCCTCCCGGGGACAGTGAATGCGGTCTTTTCTTTGCTTTTTTCGTCGAGCGGGATCTGCCAAAACGCGTCCTTTAAGTCCACGCTGGACATATAGTGCGTATCGGGCAGCCGTGCCAACAGTCCTTCGATGTTTTGGAGAGGATAAGCGTCCTTCTTAGTGACGCGGTTCAGTTCGCGCACGTCTAAGCACATGCGATGCTTGTCGCCTCTCCTTACCAAAACTACTGGGGAGCTCCACGCGCTCGGGCTGACCTCAATGACATCCATAGCTAACATCCGGTCCAACTGGGCGTAAAGGATGGCCTCCACCGCAGGTGAAACTGGGTAATGCCGCCTTTTTATCGGGGCTGCATCGCCGGTGTCGATGTCATGAGTCATAAGGTGAGTGCGTCCTAAGCCGAGAGTGGCGAAGGATGGAAATTGTCTGAGAGTCCCTTCGAGGAGCTGGTTTTCCTCGGCCGAGAGGACGTGCTTCTGGGAAAGGATCTCGCTTTTGGGGATGGAATCCCCTGTCATGTCTATTCCTACAGCGATATTACACATCTCTGTAAGGCGACCGTTCGACTTGTATGGGCTGGTTATCAACTTTGGCGCTAAACCGAATTTCCTCCAGAAGTCCACGCCAAGGATCAAGCTTTGCGCGATAGACGGGACTACGTATAGGGTGAGGTCTTCCTCCCTGTCCGCATAGGATATTTTGGTGTTTACTACCCCGATGATCTGTTGAGAACGACCATCTGCGGTGGTGACTGCCGCTGAAAATTTCTTAAAAGGTATGTGGTTCTCCGTAAGGTGTTCCACTCCTGCACCGCCTAATACGCTTATGCAAGCCCCGGTATCGAGAAGGCCTGACCAGGTTCGGTCGAAGAGGACTACGTCCGCGTACGGTCGAGGGTCTCCGTCGGTACGCGGGGTGGCTTGCAGGGTGGTTGCAGCGATTGCCGCTCGGGATTTCCGCTTGTGGTGGAAGAGCTACCGGACTTTTTGAAGCCGGGAAGTTGGAAGAGTTGCTCCGAAAATGCGCTGCCGAGCTAGTTGATAGTCGGACCATCGCTGGTCGAAAGTCTTGAATGGTCTACGGGTCTTAACTGGGGTGGTTGTCGTCGCACTAGGATCCCTGATGTCCGAAGGGCGCGTTCCCGCGGGACGCGCGAGGATCGCGGTTGGGATTGATTGGGGATCGACTAATTCTCTATGGCCGGTTTGGGGTTCTTCGAACTGCCCTCCCCGGTACGAGGGTAGTTCGGTCTGGGGTTTTCCCGACATCTTGGGCAGGTGCTCGCAAATACGTTCTGGTACCCGCATCGTAAGCAGAATGGACGCTGGGGCAACTTAAGACAGTCAAACATCGTGTGGCCAGGTTCGCGGCAGATCCAGCAAATTAGCGTGCTGCGATCTCGCGTGCGATAGCCGACTGCATCTACTTGGGCGTCTCCCGAGCTTGATGCAGGCTCTTCGGCTTCGATGAGCTCGTGGACATGTCTTCGGGGAGGAACTCCCGGAGTAAATCTCGCCTTAGGTGCGGGACTGCTTTGCGATTCCGCCAGGAAGCGCTCTATGCTTCTACAGACGAAGACCAGCTCCGCTATATCCGAGGTATTGAACGTCAATAGGTGTTGACCTATCTGTCGATTGACGTTCCTTTTCACGATCTCTATCAGATCTCTGTTCGGTTTCGGATACTTTAGCCGGGCGTTCAGCCTTAAAACGTTCCCATAGTAGGAATCGAAGGGCTCCTGGTCACCTTGATGTCGGGCCGACATTTGACGAAAAATGTCAAAGTCGGTTTCCAAACTTCGGTACTGCTCTAAAAGGGCCAGGCGTAGAGCCTCCCAAGTGGCATTGGGATTCCTTTTAATCCATCCCCAAAACCATAACTTGGGTTGTCCACGCACCAGGTGGTGGAAATTGAGGACTACGTCTGCCCACGTCGCATTGCACGACTCTCGCTGGCGGTTTACCTGCAGCAGGAAGTCGTCGATGGTCAGCTCCTCGTTATCAAATTGCAAGTCCCACTTGGGGATATTATGATAGCGAGGGAACGAGCTCGCTTGAGACGGACCCTGCGACGGGATTTGCGGTCCGCCGCTCTGACGAGGTGTTGACCCGTCGAGGTTAAGATTGCCTAACTGCGCCAGAAAGTTGTCGACATTGGCGCTTCTCGCCATATGAACCGGGTAAACTGGAGGGTTCACGGTCGGTCCATCTCTGGGCGGAGAATTTATCCCTAGTATGTATTCGGATCGTCGGTCAAACTGGTTTGCCGCTGCCTGTTCGGGATGAGGAACATGCAGGGAAGAGGACGCTGGAAAGTCATGGGGCTCTAGGGCGGGAGCAGCTGCAGAGGTGGCCGGTCTTGGTCGAATGAGTGCGTTTGCCCCCAACACGGCCTCTCGTAACACCACGGCCATGTCCTGCCGCATCACCGCACGACTGCGGTCCAACTCTTCTCTGATAAATCTCAGCTCTTCAGCTCGCCTCAGACCCACCGTGGCTGTAACAACTTGGTTCACGTATCGTTCGAATTGAGCGCTGTCGTTTGGGTCGGCTCTGCCCGGAGTTGCTGGGTCTATGCCGCCTCCCAGATACACGGGTGCTCGTGACTCTGGACGCGTGGGTAATACCATAGCGGCTGAGGTACCCGAAGGTTGCTCCTCGTCATCCTCGGAGGGGTGCGAACCGCTAATGGGGAAGGGCCCCAGCCTCTCGGGTAGAGGTGCTAGTTCCGCTTCCATGACACGTCTGTTCATAGTCGTTCCTCGCGAGCCCTGAGCGACTGATGCGCCCGGGAGATCGCTAGGATCAGAAGGTCTTGTTCCTTGGTCGATGATTCGGCCGGAACGTTCTGGTTGATCGAGTTGTCTGGACGGGGTGCCTCCCCGACCTGCGCCTCTGGCCGTGCGTCGAGCTTGCTTCCCCAGGCTGTCGACCCGTCCTGGATTGGAAGGATTCGGCATCCGGAGCTTTGAGCTCAGCGAGGATGGACAAAACTCTTACACGCGGGACGAAGTTCGTTAGCAAAAATAGGGTGGTCCGACAGTCCAATTAAGGTAACTGCCAGACGATAAAACTGGTAATTGATTCCGCTTGGGTTTGGGTTTAGATGTGCGGGAGTTGAGGTCCTTATGTAGGGTGACCGAAACTTCCGCGTATATGGAAAAAAAAATTCTCCCAAAGAGGGGTATATTTCGTTAATAAGCCAAGTAAATAATGCTTAGGACTAAGTGCTTAAGGTAAGGATTTTTTTTTCCTTTTTTTTTTTTTTTATAATTAAGGATAGTTTGAAATAAAAGAAAGTAAAAAGAAATAGGTGTGGTCTTATGGCTACAAATTTTCAGTACTGCTACTACGTGTGGATGAGGGAAGAGGGTTTCGGCCTCTTCGGAAGAGTGTCTTGGTTCGTGACCGAACCAGATGAGAGTTATGAGGAAGAAAATGTTCTTCCTCCGTCGTGCTTCTCTTTTCAGGTGTTTCTTTTTCAGGTGTTTCTCTTTTCAAGTGTTTCTATTCGGTTTCGTTCGTTCGAGGTCGAGCGTTGAGGTCGTCGTAGCTCCGTCGCCGTGCAGCTTCAGCCACGCGCGGGGAACATCTTCACCCACGCGCCGGCCTGCGCGCGCGTCGGTGCCAAGCGACCTCCGACTCTGTGTCTCCTGGTACTACTGGGTCGTTCCCGTGTAGTCAGGGTTAGAGTGGAGTCCATACAACAGACGAGTTAAGCAAGCCTCTTGCCTACTCCGGCTATGGTGCTCCTCCTCCTCTTCGAGCGCTCGCATATGCTCACGTCAATCCCGCATCTGAAACAGACGAACGTGGAGAACACCTTCTATCCACGCTCCGGCTAGAGCTGGGATGTCCGCAAAAAGATCGACCCGATTCGCAAAGCGTATCGGAATGCGCCGCGGGGATTTGTGCACCCACGTCCTCTCGAAGGAGATATCGATGCTTCCTTGACCTCGAAAGCGAATAAAGATGGCTGTTGTGAAGCCTCCGTACAAGAAAAAAAAGATCTACGACGGAACTTCAACAAAAGAAAAAAAATTAGATTTTTTTTTTTTTTTTTTTCGGAAACCTTGAAAACTATAAATTATAATTAGGGCGCTTCCGGATCACTTCGGGCCCCACGTTGGGCGCCACCTGTAACCTCTGCGTTACGACTCGGCGCTAAGCTAAGTCGTCGCTCACTCTGAGCTACCTTCCCGATCCCCTAGATGTCGTACCGACGTGATAACGGAAAGAAATGTTCGAAGTGTCAACCGGTCCCCGCTTACAGGCGCTTAGGACTCGGTGGACCTTCGAGATCGGGAAGGGGTGTCCGACCACTGACAGCCAGGCACGATACCTCCCCGCGCTAGCTCGCCGGCGGGAGTGGGAACTTGCTGTCAGTTCGGACGTGGGTCACATTATTAACGTGCCTATCATAAACCTCATTCAGAACGCCGCTGGCCCGATGGACCAGCCTGTGCTGGCCGCTACCAAAAGGGAAAACTGCTGAACGCGGTACTACCGCCACCTCTTCTGCCGGGGGACCCGAAGTCAGGAAGATCCGCGATGGAGTGGTTAGCTCCGAGCGCCTAAAGTCCGTTGGTCTGGACTGAGAAACACCCCTCTAGGCTGATCGCCTAGTATGGGGAGGAAAGTTGGAAGTACTCCCCGTGTGCTGACCCTCCCCGCCGCGCATATGCGCGGACTCCTTTGGCCATCGCGCCGCACTATTGCGATGGCCCCTACGTTGAAGATGGAAGCAGGCCTCAGTAGTAGTGATTGCCACCTTCTTCCATCTGACTTATCTCGCACTCACTCTCTCTCTTCATCCTCCGAACAACCAACCCTTCCCTCAACCGAAGCTTACTAATCCTCCATGGTCCGGATGCTAAATCAGTGGATCATGCAGAATCCGGATACGATAATATATTTTAAATTCATTTTTATGGTTTATTAAGACTTAAAACACACATAAAGAATTGAAATCTGACTTAAGCTAGGTTACATAGTGATCTACCTAAATCTACCTTAACTGCTTATCTATATAATTATTCGTATACATAGTAGCGAACGAGTATAGCGAAGAATCACGATAAATCTTCGCTATTCCTTCGGACTTGTTAAACCGACGGAACGATCAAAAGGATCGTTTGTGACTCTTATAATTATAATCTTATAATGGCGCTTATAATTTTCCTCTTATAATTATTTTTATAATTATACCCTTATGATGGTTTTTATAATTATACTCTTATAAGTGCTTTTATAACTAAACTCTTATAATTGTTTTTATAATTATACTCTCCGACCCCTTCGAGACTCTTGGTCCTGAACAGTCGGTTCGAAACTTCGCACTAAGCGTCGAAGGTTCGGACAGCCCGACGCGAATGGTCCTTAGTATCGAAAAAAAAGTATACTTATTAACCCGAAACAGAAGGTTCTAGACCTAAGAAGACTTAACTAATCGACAGCGTAAAAATATTTAAAACACTGTGCTTCGGGTAAAACGAAAGATCCGGGCGTTCACTTTACAAGTAACTCGAAGTACAAACAAAAAAAAACAAAATCCCAAGTGAGGAATTAATATCCAGCACTAATTGGAAAAAAAAGACACTAAAACTTTAGCTCCCTGTCTCATTCGAGATGAATTAGGCTTAATAAGTGAGAAAAAAAATATTTGAAAGAAACCGAATCTTACAGGCGGATCGTTATATCGCCTTTACTGTACCGTCGTAGGTAGCTGGTCACGAATAACCACACTACACAGGGGTGCGTAGTTGAAAAGAAAACGGGTCGAGCCCTAAATATTTTTAATCTATGCCGGGTGAGAAGGTACGTAAAAAGACGGAACTAATTTAAAAGTCAGGATAAGTATCTAAAGGTTAAACTTCAGGGCATATAAATGTCAATATAATTTAAAAGAATATAATAAAATATAATCAATATAATGTAATCAACTCACTTGTACAAATTCCCACGATGTGCGCACATAATGTCGAACCTGTACCTGTATCAAACCAAAAGTCCGAAAAAAAATTAGAGAAATCAGTACCCACAATATGCCCCAGAATTTAATCAAAACGGTAATGACTACCTCGGCGAACTATAAGAATAGCCGTGTACAATAATTGCACGAAACTGCGTATGCTCGGGGTGAATGACCTCTGGGACTAACTCCCACGCAACTGTACTGTTGCTCGATCGTCTTGGACGCCTCCCAAGCGGGTGGTAATGCACTACTCGTTCGGCCGGACCCTTTGTGTACTGGCTTAACCGGTAATTAATTTGCGTTGTCGCCTCGCCCGTTGATAACTCTACCAAAAACCGGGATGTAGTTGACCAGCACAATCACACGCACAACTCTGGTCTTTCACCAACACTATGTTTGCACCGAAATGCTTTAGCTCACGTAGCTAGGAG
Organism: Portevinia maculata; assembly: GCA_949715645.1. Taxonomy (NCBI): domain Eukaryota; kingdom Metazoa; phylum Arthropoda; class Insecta; order Diptera; family Syrphidae; genus Portevinia; species Portevinia maculata. The sequence continues at coordinate 90,094,871 of OX454526.1, forward strand.
CCAAATGCTCCGGACGAGTGCTTAGAAGAAGGGTGTTATTTAACGAGACTACTTCCAGTAGATATTTAATATTGAATATAGAGGAAAAAAAAGAATGTTGGATAAAACTACCGAAATAAAAAAAATTAACTACTTGCGAGAGTGGCTATTCCACCCCCGCACTACCACTGTTTTTTTCGGCTCCGGTGACGTCGCCGCTGGTGCGGATTGTTGAGATGGTGTTATGGCCGTATGTCTCTGTGGACAGGGACGGTGATGAAGAAGGCGTGGTGATAAAGCGGTGGCGGCCGTGTGTCTATACGGACAGTGACGGTGAAGACCGTGTGTCTCGGTGGACAGTGACGGTGATAAAGATGACGTGATGATAAAGCTGTGGCGGCCGTGTGTCTATACGGACAGTGACGGTGAAGATAAAATTTCCGCTGAGTTGTCCTTCGGATCGCGATAGTCCAAACCTACAAGAGAATTAAAAAAAAAAGGTGGTGTCAGTGGATGGATTCCTCGTAGACTGACATGCGCTTCGGGGAATTTCCAAATTCCGAGGCGCAACGCATTCTTACCTATACGGTTGTAAAGTCGCAGCTCCCACGTTCAGCCTATTAGTAGGGGCAAGGGTCTGCTCCTTCTAGTGGGTGAACTCGGGCTTCGCTTTGCCGACCCCGCTGTATCGCCTAAACGACAGATTTGTGGAAAAGACATTACTTTCTGCTAACTTTCAAGCTGCATCACCACTCTTACCTGTGATAGCCGGTGCTCCGGTCTGGGTACAGATATTTATCCCACGCGCCTGGCCGTCGATTGTGGTTTCTTTTTTTTTTGTTTTTTTTTTTTTTTTCCTTTTTTTCTTCTTTTTCCCGTGGGGCACGTTCGCTGCCCGGGATTTTCTTCGGGAATTCCAGCTGCACTTAAAGGTGTCTATATATGTAATATATATATATATTTTTTTTTTGTTTTATTTTCCCACGAAGGGCTTCGCACCTCCGTAGAGGGTTTTTTGGATTTTATTCCAGGCAATTGTGCCCTGATGCGTAGATTAACGTTGATTTATTTTTCCTTTTTTTTTTGTTTTATGCTTACTTGGTTTACTGCTTGTGACTTTTCTTAAGTCACGTCTTTGCTGGTCGGGGTGGTTGGCTAAAGTGACGGCGCTTGCATTTCCTTTGCTAAGGTTGGCATGCAGCCTGGATGACAGTATTCAGCCGCGAACAGTTCTCTTGTTGCGAGTACTGGCCGAGAGATGGTAGTTTGACGGTCGTGGTTACACTGGTTCTTAGGGTTCTTCGTGTCGAGGACATTTCATTGACGAAGTGCTTTCGCCTTTTCGTTTTCCATTGAAGAAAAACATGGTTCGTTACAGTGTTTACTAAGCGAGGTTTGTGTCTCGATAAGGTTAATCCCTGTTGACAGATTGTTTTTGAAACAACGACTGTTTTGTTAGTTGAGGCATTGGGCACGTTCAATTTGCAAGGCAACAACGAGGTCCTACTAGTTAAACCTTTGTGATTGGAGGAATATCACAGCTGTTTACTGAAAATTTCTCTTCGAGCAAGTAAAGAGATCAACCCTAATTCGTCAGTGAGGTGCAGATGTCAAAAACATCTGAACCATTTTTGCTTCAGTGTTCGTAGTATTCTAAGGGCTCGTCTACACGAGCGTCTCGCGTCGTTGGCATGCATTGGATGCAATGTATGGAAAGCGAACGCTTGTATTGAAAAAATTCAGTAGATGTGTATGAATACATTGCAAGAATACTCCGGAAAAGATTCGCTAGTAGATTATTACGCGGAGAGCAATCTTCGATACAGGACGGATTTTTTCCAATACATCGCGAACGTGACAGCAGAATAACAGATGTTGGGGAATGTGTTCAAATAACGAGTCCTAAGTTAACTTGCAGGCGACTTGTGTTGCCTTAGAACTTCAACTTTCCCATGGACTCATTCACCGGCCATTTTAAACAAGCCTCTAAGCGCTCTTAATGGTGTTTAGGTTAAGCTGCCTTTAAACAACGTTGTTTAAATGTGAAAATCCATTATAAATACCGATTTTCCAGGTAAGTATGTAATTCTTTAATTGGTTAGCCTTGAAGTCAACGAGGATAAAACGAAGTATGTACTTGCTTTCAACAAACAAACAAACATCCGTCCACCGACTAGGACAAAACGTCAGTGTTGATAGCAGCTACGTCGACGTAGTCAGGGAGTTCAGCTACCTCGGAGTAAACATCAACTCCACGAATGGCACCTTAGTGGAGTTCCTTCAAAAAATTACCGTTGGAAGCAAATAGGTTCAAAACTCCTAGCCCGGAAGACCAAGTGTTAGCTCTGTAAAATATTGATACTACCACTTCTGCGTTATGGCTCCAAGTGCTGGAGGATAAGCAGGAAAGGAGAGCTAATATTGGGTTCTTTCGAAAGAAAAGACCCTGTAAATTATTTTTTATAAATACGACTGATATATAAAGACAGTACGAGTATATGTATATACATTTTTGCCTTAATTTCAATCTAAGCCAGACCTTTTGGTAAAAGAACATTTCCATTGTTCATTTTTCGAACTGAAAATGCATTGGAAATGGAAAAATAAACTCGTTTTTGTGGTAATTTGCTGATGATCCACACAACCACATCTAGCTGAAACGCCATCTATGGAAAAAAGTACAATTATGTTGTCAAATCGCTTTTTTTATTGATTGCTCAATCTTGTGGATGCGATATCATCCGCAAAGATTACAAACCTTGCAGGCAGTGGAAACGTAAAACATCGACATACATAATATTCCACATTATAGATCCTAGCACATTTCCCAAAGGAACACCTCCTGACACGTTTTAGTGCCTTCGTTGTTGCTTTTGAACCTTTTTTTATCTTTAGCAGAGCATTTTTGAAGGTCAAAATACAATCTTAAACTTTATGCTGTTGCCAAATATGCAGTAATATAGCTCCAATGGCTTTTAAAAAACAAGCACCTATGGAATCCACTAATAAAGGAAGTTGCTATTCACACAAATTGTCGAAGTACGTACATACATATGTATATATTTCAGTAATAATATATTGTACAATAAATAATAAAAATTATTAACACAGGTAAGTTTAAGTTGTTCATTATAGTTAGTAAGAGATAGAATCACAAACAAATAAAACAGATGTATAAATACACGGTTCGCTTTAAAATTTGTATTGTCGTCAAGTCTTGTAACAAGAATTCAAAATTTGATTTGTTCAAATTGTTGGGTCCACTTAAAGGCAATTCAGTTGAATCAAATAATAATCTTTATTAAACCAAAGGGCTTAACATCTGCATATTTGTCTGTGGCAAACGTAATAGAGAGAACATTAGTCACAAAAAAATTTGTTCAAGCTTATTTTGGAATGATTAAGTTTTACTTAAAAAAATATAATGGAACGCGCTGGGAAAATAAACATTTTTTACATACATATATATAAAAATAAATTGAACTACGCCAATAACCCACTAAGTTATTAAATTTATCTTTTAATTGGTATCTATAAACTATGTTGTGCTAGTGTTCAGGTTTTCTAAAGAAGCCAAAAGTTTCTGTTTTGTTCGTTTATTGCCGGAGCACACACAATTTATCAAGTTAGAAAGCTGTTTCTTTGAATAGATACCGAGATTCTTTTGTGTTTCCATCCATTCTTCGAATTGTTCTACTGGAAAGTAGTACGCCTTTAAGTAGACATCTACATAAGAACGATGTTCCAGAAATTTCAGTTGAGAGATGAGTTCTATTATTGACATGAAATTAGTAAAGTCCAACTGCATGAGTGCTCGACCGCCCGCTGAGCACTTTTTCGCATTTGAAAACCTATTGAGAAATTAAAAATTTAAATCAATGGCCATAGAAAAGGTATACCTTACCCTTCGACTAGTAAGTGGGTTGCAATGCGTGCCATCGTATTCCAGACGGCCTCCGATGGAACAGGAACTTCTTTAGGTATCTCTTCTAATCGCATGGCAAACGTCTGAACGTTCTTCAAAGATACAAAACATAATGACAAAGTCTAAAGAGGTCTCGAGTGAACTTACCCTATTCATAATGTCAATGTAGCCGCTGTGTTGGTAACTCACATGATTTATATCCCATTTAACTTTAGCCATTGCAGCAAGGATGCTCGGTAAATCGATTATTTTTGACGTAACACACGTGTAAACGGGATTCGCAATGTTTGACATGAAATCATTATACTCAATGCACGATGCAAGAATACTTCGTTCATTGACAGGCAGCAGGTGATTCAAATAGTGTCTCAGCAATTGAAACTGTTGGATCATGCAGGAACCACTCTCAATGGCCACTATTCGAAGTGATAGCCCATATAGAGTATCTGGATTAGCTAGTTCGTTATTAATCTAATGCAATTTATTGAATTGTTAATAAATAAGTCATTTACGACAAAATATCGATGCATTACCAATGAAGTGAAGTTTAAGGGCCAAATTTTAATATTAGGAATAATCTTCTCCTCGATCGTCTTCAGCTTGGACTCTATTTTGCTTGTATATAGATTGTCCATTTGCACGTTCTGGTTAAACACGAAAATAAATTAAAATTTAACATACCAAAAGCACTTTTGAATAAATAAAGTTTAATAGAAAGGACCTCCAATGACATGGGCGGAATAATTTTTTTTTTAATTAATTTTAGTATGGGTAGCCCGTAGCCCCCCCAGTTAATGAGCTTAATTCAAGCTTACTAAATTATATGTAAAAAATCTAACCTAAACTAATACTTAAACTAATTACTAGTAGGTGGAAGGTGTGGGGTAGAGGATGGCAGATTTAGGGGAAGAGGTGTAGCGATTTAAATCAAAGAGGGGGGGGGGGTTGAATTGACCTTGCGGGAGATTGGTTCGTCCGAGGGTTGGTGCTAAAGGCAATATAATTTAGAGAAGAACAATCGATAGAGTCAGTGAGAAGACGATGTATAAGCAGACTGTCAGCGACATCGCTTCTTTTTTCTAGGGTCAGAAGGTTTATTAAATTAAGTTGCTCGGAAAGGGTGGTAGGATACGGTGATTATTCCACGGGAGCCCACGAAGAGCATAACCGTGAAATCGACGTTGAAGGCTTTCAATTCTAGAAATGTGGTCTCAGTAGTATGGTGTCCGCACTTGGCTAGCGTACTCTAGAGTAGCGTGGACGTAGGGTATGTACAGGGAATTGGTAACGTAGGGATTGGTGAATTACTTAGACCACCGTTTGACAAAAAGAAGGGCCCAGTTAGCTTTATTGATCATTTCATCAATATGCGACCGAAAGTTAAGCTCTCTGTCACACAGAACACTTAGGTCGCGGTGGTTAGAATGGTAATAATGAGTTCATTGTTCAAAAGGTATAGTCTAAGTCCGCGTGAAAAAGTAAGAAATTCACATTTAGCAACATTCAGCTCCATAAATTTTTTTTTGGCACCAAACCGGAAAACTGCTGAGGTCTTATTGAAGAAGATCAGAGTCGTGTGGAGAAGAAGAGATTTGAAAGAATTTAGCGTCGTCGACTTAGAGGGAGATGGAGGAGGACTAAACGAAGTTTTCAAGATCATTTATTGCGAGAATAAAAATCAGAGGGCCATGTTGGCTTCCTTGAGGAACACCAGAGGTAGCTTTGAGCGGCAAAGAGGGAACAGAGCGAAAACGAATGTTGTAAGATTGATTCGCAAGGTAGGATGAAAACCGATTCAATAGTAGGAAATCGATACCCAGGAAGGAGAGTTTGAAAAGAATCAAGCGATGAGATATTTTGTCAAAGGCCTTACTGAAATCAGTAGCGATTAAATCGACTTCATTGCCACTTTCTAATGCAGAAAATGTGACGAACACAAAGTCAACAAGGTTGGTGGTTGTGGATCTACCTCCGAGAAACGTTTTAAAAATTTGAGGAAATTTTCCAAGAGATAGAGAATGTTTGAAGCGATCAGCAATGAAAGGTGAAAGAACCGCAGAACACTTTTTAAAAAGGATGGCTGGAAGGCCGTCTGGGCGGGTAAAAATTCATTATTGAGATGAAAAAGTTTGTCGCACACCATGGAATGGCCAAAGGTTGGTAAAACGGTATAGTTTTTCAGATAACTAAAGTAAGAGTAATCCGGTTCTGGTCAGTGTTCAGCAAATGACAAACAGTCAACACGGTTACAAAAGAGTTTGCAATTGCAAATGGATCCGTTGAGGACTCGATTTTGAACAAGAGTGAGGAGGGATATCCATCAGATTTCCTTTTGTAATTAACAAAATGGAAAAAATTACCGTGGGTCGTTGATGAGGTTATCTTGAGCATTAGAAATATAGCGTTGACAAAGACAGTGAAAAAGGTTAGAGAACTGTAAGTACGAACCGAGATAATTCGAATAATCAGTTGAAGTTCTGGATTGAAGATAGATTCCCATAGTTTGTTACGTTTATTACGTAGTGAACGCAGTTTCCTATTGTACCATGTAGGGGAAGATAGCGAGGTTTTATCGCGCGAAAAAGGAACAAAAAAGGAAATGCATTTAAAAATGTCACCATAAAAACGGGTGGCAGCTTCATCAACGCATAAGTTCGATAAGTTGAGTTCGATTCCGCTCAAAAAGTCATTGATCTTTCGGAAGTTAGCTTTGTGGAAGTCGTATGAGTAAGTTAGTTGGAGGTATGGATTGGGAAGAGGAGTGATAAAAAAAAGAGAGAAGCAGGGGAGGGTGGTAAGCGTCGATTGTAGAAAGGTACAAAGAACTTTGAATGATTGAAGAGTTTAAAGGGTCAGTTGTGAAAACAAGATCCAACTGACGTCCCATAACACCACTGACTTGATAAAGACCAGAATCAGTCACGCGGACATGCGATAAACTCCACCGTAGATTTGGGAGAATAAAATCACCAAAAATAAACTTGCCAGGTTACGTTGAAAGCATTACTATTCGCAACTAGTTAGATGGTTTCCTTATGAATTAATAAACATAGCATAAGTGGTAGTAAAGAAACTTGTGATGACGAGATAAATCATCGATTAAGGGAATGGAGTGGCGGGAAAAGTGAGACATCGTCTATGACCAAAAAATGTCCCCTAAGCTAAAGAGAAGGCTCCACACAACACTTGTGGGTGCGGCCGGTTCTCACATACGGTTCAAAATGGTCACAGGGTACACGAATGATGCGGGCAAATTAACACGATTTGCGTGAGAGCAGGAGTTACAAAGCTTGATCGAATAAGTCTTCAGGTCAAATCACCCTAAGCATTGTATGCGCCTATCCCGTGCAAAGATGGGCTAAGAATATCTGGGCAATTCTAACATTCAGGTGAGCCTCGCGACACATTTAACATCTTAAAACTCCAGTGGGTTGACACGACTTGTGATTAACGATGTCGTAAAAGTAAGATCAACCTAATGGCTAAAATAGAAGCTTGCACGTGTAGGCAGTCTTAAAATGTGCTGGACGACACAACTGCAATATTTGGATTGGCTTCAATGTCGAAGCGAACCAAAACTGGGATGCCTAACAATGATATTTGAAGTTAAACCCGCAAACCCCACAGGCAGACCAGCAAAGATACAGTCCAGTGAGATGGGCATTATCCTTCTTATCCTGATCATACAAAAAACAATTTTTGATTCTAACATTCACCCGATACCAACCCTATACTGAGGAACATTTACAATTCTTTGTTTATGAAACAAATTGAAATAGTATAATACTTACAGAATCCTTCGCGAAGATTTCATGAACTGCATAACAGTAAAAGTCAATTAGCTCCAGCATGCTGCTGACAATTTTCGGTGAAATGCAGTGCAGTAACTTACACATTTGCAAATACCTGCCAATGCACCGCAATACATTCAATGATGTATTATTCACAACAATTTGCCTGCAAAGATATAAACGCTGTGTCATTTCCAAAAAACATTCTGCAGATAACACCTACTGCATTCCACCATTGCTATAGTCTTCATCCTTGCTCTGAGTGCTTTTGTCATCATCGCTCTCCTCCGAGAAGTAGCAAGACGCTTCATCAACAATTCCCGAGAGGATGTCTTCTTCAAGCATAGCTGCATCTAGGCCACCATCAAATGGTGAACTCTTCTCTGAGAATCGTAAAAAGTAACCACATGATCCGTATATGGAGCTGCCTCCGTCATGGGAATGCGCCGACACTAACTCATCACAGTTGTTGTGGCTAATAGGACTGTTATTAGGATCCGTGGGTAGAATACCAATATTTGGCGACTTGTGGCGACGCAGTGTATTGCGAACTGAACGAAACTCCTGCAACTGAAGAATATTACTAAACGAATCGATAATCGTCCACGATTCATTATCCAGAAACAGACAAATTTCCTCAAGACATGACACATGGTATCGATTGAAGAATTCCTCGCTTTGCGCTTGCATTGTGGCAATTAACTTCTCAGAATACTCGCCACAGAACTCGATGCCGACTTTCTGTAATCTCTGAATTACCGACAGGACTTGAATGAACTGTTCGTGTTTCAGTGTTCTTAGCTTCGAACTCGATAGATATACACACATCTTCGATTGTATATCGTTCCATATACGTGATTGGCCCTTTTTCAGTTTCTCTTGAATGTAATTGTCCGGCGAGTCTTGCGTGTCCTCGGGATAGAGTTTATAATTTTGATGCCACATAACTATTTGATAATACGACGCCAATATGGTCCAACATGTTTTGCACAGACTTATCAGGCATGGAATGTATTTGTCTGCGGCAACTTGTTCGCATAATTGTTCGAATAAATATTTAAGGTTCTCATCAATGTTAGGATCGTTATATGAACGTAATACCGAGTTTACAGATGAATGGATGGACGAAATGAAGTTGATGTGAAGCTGTGCGGAGAAAATTAATTTTATAACCTTCCCATAAGACAAGTGGTATGCTTGGCCTAACCTGATCCATGGCGAAAAGTGTTTTATTCAGTAGCTTATACGACTCTTGCAGCTTGCCATATTTTTTTATATCAAAATTAAGTATAATCTATAAGCATGTATATTAGTATTGAACATTTTTTACTCAAAAGAACGCTTACTTCATTCAAAACCGTATCCAATTGGAATTCTGTTAGTAATAGTGTTTCCTTTAGTTTTTGTGTAAGGGATTGTACACTGGAATACTGAGTGTATTCGGCGGCAGAATCTTTGCACTTTAAGAGTAAACCTATTGCTTCAGAATAGTTTCCATCTGAGAGCAAATTTTGTACTTCGACATCAGTGGATTTCTAGCATATAGGTTAAAAAAATTATTAGCGAAAACAATAGCAGTGTTTTTAATCAAAAATGATATTGAATTTCTAGACATTACACACGAATACCGTGAAGCAGTAATAAGATTAAATACCCGATGATTTAAAAAACAGAGGCCCTTAAATGCTGCAGACTTTAACATTTAAAAAAAAAGTTAAGCATTAAGGTCCTGTATAACCTTAAACCTAGCTTCTCCAACCATTTGCGTATGCGAAGTGGAAATGACCTACAGTTCCTCCAGTTTTCCAGACCAAGCGCTCTGGCATCCGAGATGGCTTGGCCTTTAAAACGGAGATTCGGTCCTTGTTGCCTTCTCGAACCAGGGGCTGGGATTCGAAGATCCTCTTGGCTATAGAATTATATCCATTCACTCAATGTGGACGAGCCAATGCAGGCCACATGATTAAGCTTTTTGGACTACATCCACATCTTGGTACAGCTCACAGAGTTAGCGGTTGTATCTTCTCCTCGATTCGCCCTCCTCGCACACAAGACCAAATATCCGACGGAGTAGTTTTCTTTCAAAAGAACAAAATATTAGCTCCCCTTTTCAACTTATCGTCTAGGACTCGACACCATAAATCAGGACTGGTAGGATTAAGGTTCGATAGAGCATGCATTTTGACATTTGAGTGAGGAGTTTTGAACCATTTCGTTTCGCTAAACCGAAGTAGCAGCGGTTTCCGAAGCTAATTCTCCGCCGGATCTCCACTAAGGTGTCATTCGTGGAGTTGATGTTTACTCCTAGGTAGATGAACTCCTTAGCTACCTCGAAGTTACTGCTATCAACAGTGACGTTTTGTCCTAGGCGATGGACTGATGTTTGTTTGTTTGTTGATAGCATATACTTGGTCTTGTCCTCATTTACTTTAAGACCAACCAATTTCGCCTGTTCTTCAATCGCCGTGAAAACCTCTAACACGGCACGCTGGGAACGGCCGATGATGTCGATATAGTCGTATACCCCAGTAGCTGGACGGATCTATTGAAGATAAGGCCTTCGGTGTTGACACCTGCCAGTCGCACTATTTTCTAAAGAACAAGATGGAAAAAGGTACATGATAGCATCTCCCTGCCGAAATTCGGTACAAGTTTGAAATAATTCGGAAGAGCTGCTTCCAAACTGCACATTACACCGCGTGATTTCAAGTGTCAAGCGACACAACTGGATCGGCTTTGCAGGGTCCCGAATTCGGCTATCGCCACGTAGAGCTCCTGACGCTGAATGCTATCATATGCGGCTTAAAAGTCGATAAAAATGTGGTGGGTATCGCCTTGAAATTAATTGGTCTTTTCCAGGACTTGCCGTAGTGTGAAGATTTGGTCTATTGTCGATTTGCCGGGCCGGAAACGTGTCGATTAGTGGTTATAAAGTCGTTGTTGAAGAATAAATCAAAAACTGTCGATTAAAAAGAACGTAACTTGGAAAGAGAAATTCAAATTTATATTATACTGTGTGCTTTGCGTGCACCCTCCAATCCCGCATTTAAAAAAAAAATGGAAGGACTCTTTGACAGTAAAAAAGTTCAAACGTATTGCATTAACATTATGTGATAATACTTACGAGCTTCTTAATTACATTTAATGACTTAAGTAGTTCATTTAACACCTCCCGCTTGCGATAAGATGCCAATATTTCGAGACTTGTTGTAGTGAGATTAGTTTTTGCATAATTTAAGTACGAACGGGCTTTTCTACACGTCCACAGAGATTCTTCCAATTCTTTTTGTACATCATTGATGGCAGCTAGCTCGGCATTACATGCACTTCGTTGTTCGAGTATATTTTGCAAGACTTGTTTTGACAAAACCTTGTGCTGCATCTTTAACGTGCTCATGGTTTCTTCAATATTTTCCAAGTTGATCCCATCACTAAGAACTTTCTAAAAGATGGTTAAAGTATTAGAACGCATTTTTTATTGTTATCAAACTGGTTGTGTATATATGTTAGATGGGATTACTCACTTTCAACTCATATAAGCTGGGATCACTGTCCGGGTCGAAATAAATACTTTCAGTGTTTTCGAGAATTTCTTGATCCGACTGTTGTTGGTTGTCTTCCTCTTTTTTTGATACAGCCTGCTGTACTTTGGCTGCTGCAACTTCTGGCTCAGTGGTAACATTTTGGATGAAATAATCAGAAAATCCCATTGCTGGTATTTTCATTTGCCTGTTCTATGAGGACAATGTTCAAATGTTGTATTTTTTTTATTATTTAAAAAAATGAAATACAAAAGTCTGGATAATATACCTGCTTGTTAAGCAAATCCAGGAATTTAGTTTTTATTTCATCCATTTCTTTTCTTTTCCATTAGGAAATCTTTTGGGAGAAACAATTCGGATGACAGCTGTGACAATTATAAAATTGGAAACATTCAGTGACTGGATTCAGTGCCTTAACCTAACCTAACTACCAGTGACCGCATTCAGTATCAGCCTTATTAATAAAGATAATGTAAATCCTTAATTTGCCCTAATTCACAAATTACCTAAAATGTGGATTAAAAGTTAATTCAGTGCTGAATAATAAAAAATCATCGCCATAAAACCCTCCAACACGGTACGCTGGGAACGGGCGATGATGTCGATATCGTCCGCATATTCCAGGTGTTTCATGGTTCTTTTGAAAATAGTTACTTCCGTGTTGACACCTGCCCTGCGTACTATTATCTTCAGAACAAGACTGAAGAATTCACATGATAGCGAATCTCCTTGCCCAAAGTCGGTGTAGATTTGGAATAATGCGGAAGAGCTGCTTTCAAACTGCACATAACACCGCGTGTTTTCTACATAGCAATGTAGAGCTCCTGACTTGACGCTATCATATGCGGCCTTAAAGTCAATGAAAAGATGGTGAGTCTCGACTTGAAATTCGTTGATCTTTTGCTGGATTTGCTGGATTTGCTTCAGTGTGAAAATTTGGTCTATTATCGATCTACCGGGCCGGAAGCCACACTGCTACGTGGCGATTACTGTGTTGCAGAACAGCGTCAGGCGTTCACACATTATATCGATAATTCTTCCAAGACAAATTATCTTGTTTCTTGTAGATGGGGCATATGGAGCTAATAGGATAGATATTGGGCATGTTTAACCTCGGTATTTGAAAAGCTCCGCTGGTAAGCCATCAGATTCGGGGATCTAATTGTTCTTAAGCTTTCTTATACCTAAGCCATCCGCTTCTATACTGGGTGGTGAAATCTGTTCTACATTGACAGGACGTGGGTTCACTGCTTGCCCTATCACCCTCTCCACATGATGCGCATTTAGCAGCTGTTGGAAATGCTGCTTGAATACATTTACTATTCCCTGCGCTTCGGTTACTAAGTTTTCCGTCGCTGTTTCGAAGAGCCTGTGTCTTAGATCCAGCAGGCAGTTGCTTCACTTACTTGTTAAATGCCCGGATTTCGTTTCGATCTCTTCGTTTTTCTTGAACTGGGAGACTACGTACGCCCTCTTCTTTCTACGCAGGATCCTCTTCTCCTCTTTTCTCTTTATTCGATACTCTTCCCGACCTGCCCTTGTTTTGCGCCGCAGCGATATTAAATGTGCATCTTCTGTCACCTTCTTTCGGTTCACGGTTTTTTTTTCTGGAGCCAGACCAGGTAACCTACGGTGGTCGCAGCTACCTCCTTGATGATGTAATATCGGATCAGCTATTGTTGGCGCTTAATGGTGGTGAGTGCACAGAGGACACTCTCTGCAGACTCTGGCTACTCAGGCTAAGGCGTCCATAGGTAAGGACGTGTACACATATTAGGTTTATGCTTTAAAATGTAGCTTTGATGCGGATTAAAGCCAGGCGATCTCTTATCGGTTTGAAGTCTATGACTTTTGTCTTACGCCAATTACCCACGACGAATACGCACCCTAATATATGCAATCTTTTATGGCAGCTTTAATAAATTTTTCATTTTCATCGTACCTGATTCTATCCACCGTATCTACTTGATCGCGGTAATTTCTGTATTGTACTGCTCGAGGAAAGACTAGAGTTTTGAGTAGTACGTTCCAGGAGCACACTCTCATATCGTAGTGCGTTGACGTTACGGGTCTTGTGACCATGAGAGAGTATTCGTTATCCGAGGCTTCTCGTGCCTCTCTCATAACTAGACTCGTTTGACGTGGTCGAGAAGTTACCCCGACGGACAGCCCAAAACTTTGAGCATCAGACCCTTATTTTGACTGTAGGACAGCGGGCCAGATATTCCGGTGCCAGTAACCCACTTAAGAGATGTGAGAGCTCCCGTTGGCCCTGGCCCATAGAGGGTCGATCCAACAGCATCTCTTTTTCAACACCCTGAGTAGTCTAGAAAAATTATTAATGACCTCAGCTCCAAATAAGTCGAAGTAGCTCATGTATGGTTTCTGCCATCCTCTCTGTCGACGGCACCGTTTATTCAATCTAGCGAGTTCATATGCCGCGCGTCCTCTTTCTGAGGGGCTCGTGTTAAACTTCGGAGACTCGTCAGACAGCCTTTCCGACAGAGTGTTGCTATTTTCTTCCAAGGTTAATGCCTATCCATGCATGCCCTAATTCTACAACACCCAACCATCATGCATACTATAATACTAAAAAGTAAATATAACATAGGATTGCGTACGAAACAAAAATCAATATCAAAAACACTAAATTGAACAATTTCATATAAATAAATTTGATAATATGTACTAAATAAAAACGAACATAATTATAAAAGGAAATGGAATATGCAGTCAAAGTGCTACTTCAAGGGCTGCGCATGCCCTTCTGGTCAACATTTTTACTGTTTTTTGCTTTTATTGAATTTAACACTTTCTCGGCATTTTATTCTTTAATATATGATAACAAATTTATCCTCTTCTTTTTCACTTAAATACACACTTTATTAACAATAACGAAATGTTGTCCATACGATTTCTGCAATTCCCCTCAATTTTACTTGACGTTTAAGAAGGAGATTCTGCACTTCTAAAATAGATATCCTATTTGGATCTTATAACTTGAAAAAAAGGTATGATTTCGGCAAAGAGGAACTAAAAATGCGGTTTCGGTCAGAAACTGAAAAATGATAAAAGAATGGGTAATCATATTTTAATGAAATACCTCGCCGACTTTTGGATAATAGGAACGTTGTGTAGATAGGGAATTAAACGTTAGGCTGCGAAGCCTTTGCATACGGTATTTGTTACAATTTCCGTTCTAAATAACACAAAAAGCATCTATTAATTAATTTAAGTGAACATTTAAAATTAACAGAAACGAATGCATTCAGTGCTTAAAACACATTCATTGGTATTGCGCTGATTGAACGCCACATCGACCCCATACAGTTGATCAAAATGGCGTCCTAGGTCGATAACGCAGATTGGCATATTTGTTTGACATACAAAAAAAAAGAGTATTTGGTGCATCTTATAAAATAACTATTCCTTGGTTTTCTTATTGATTGTGCATGGTTCCTAAATATTCCAAGTTTAAAAACTTTTCCAACCCAACACTATTGGAAAGCTCTTGCTTTACTTTATATTTGTGAGGCCACTTCCTAGGTGCAAATTTATCTGACGGAAACTAGAAAATTTCATATATTTTGACCGTGATCTGTGGTACAGTAGAATTTTTGATTCACACAAAACATTTAAACCGCGAAAGAAGACATGGCTACAACCCAACAATATTCCCTGCGTTGGAACAACTATCTGCGGCACATAACTTATGCATTCGATTCGCTGAGATTGAACGATGAATTTGTGGATGTTACACTTTGTTGTGATGGTCAGAGAATCAAGGCGCATAAAGTGCTTCTCTCGGCATGCAGCGGATACTTTAAAGAGATCTTCAAGGAAAACCCCCATCCTCATCCAGTGATAATATTTAAATTTATCAAGTTTGAGGATTTGAATTCAATTATTGAATTTATGTATCAGGTAAGAATTTTTGTTGTCAAGTGTAATGGAACCAATATTCGGTATAGTTGGGGAACCAAAAAAAAAAAAAACATTTACACACAAGTTGTCAAAAAGGCCCCGAGTTCAAAGCAAACTTTACATAACGACGTATTATGTATGTTGATTTTTTTTATTCTGTACATCTTTTGATAAATCCTATGGATGTCTTATTCTAAATGGTGGATTAAAGGCTTGGCACCCGTAGACAGTACATTCTACTACGAAGACATGTTACCTGTATCATGGATACTATATGTATAAGCGGTGACATGTAGTGCTCAACTAATATAACTTTTTAAACAAACAACACTCCGATTCATACTTCTTACAGCTAACATTTTACTCCGGTAAACTGGCGACTAAAATATAAGGTTCGATCTTTGCAGTATTTTGTTTTTTTCTATCCCTGGGGCGAGATCACCCAAAATGACTATGATCGAAAGACATATAAATAGAAAGGGAAAGCTATCGTCGAAACAATATCGTTTTCATTTTATGTGATTTGGCCCCTGACTTCCTCTTTTTATAACATTTTGGAAACAAATGTTAGCCCCCATCAGTTAGTTTATATTCACGAAGCCATGCTGCATTATAACAAATGTAAGACAAAATAAATAGTTGAAAGGCTAAATATATATACATAGTTGCCTCGGATTTTTATAAATACTCAGTATGATTTCACACAAGCAGTTGAGAACTGCACCAAACATTAAAGTAGCAGTCTAACTTTCCTACTCCTTTCAGGGCGAAGTAAATGTACACCAAGAAGCTTTGCAATCATTTTTGCAAACCGCTGAATTACTTGCTGTGCAAGGACTAACATCAGAAGAGAAGGATAAACCGAAAACTCCTCGCACCCAGACCGACGAGCAAATCATCAAAACTATACCAAGTACAATACGAACGGTTACCGAGAATGTCACTCAATCTTCTCAGACGATAGAGATTCCAGCAATTGTTACACATACAACACAACAGACCCAGCCACAGCAAATTCATATCGCACATCAACAACCGCAAGTTGTACAGCAACAAACCACTCCACCTGCAATAAAAAAACGTAAAATTACGTTCTCTGATGACGATGACAACATTTACACAACAGAAACTGTTGAATTCACCAAGGAGGAGCCGACGATTGTTAAAAGTATTAACAGCTCGGCTTGCGTTAACAACACTAGTAAAATGTTTTTTTATTTCAGCAGCAGAAATGACATATCTACCGGCCACGGTCAAAATGGATATTCCTGAGTACATAGACGTTTCCGATGCAACTCAATTAAACGATTCCGTTACACAATCTCATCAGACGTCCCAAGATGCCGGTGGACAAACTGTCACGCAATACACCTCAGAATATGAAATATTGACAGAATCCGAAATCGAAGATAAATTCCACAATGAATCGGGAGACAATACAGAAATAACAACAATTGAAATGGGTATTTATATATTTTCGAGTGCATGTTATAGGTCGGGTGTGTTCAAATGGCAACTGGTGATGGAGTAGACGCAGGGTTAATCGCCGGTTAACTGTTTCACCAAATGCCTTCTGTATGCTATCGGCTATATGTTTTTTTTTTGTAAATTAACAGAAAAGTTTTTTTTTCTACGCAGGACGTTTAATAACGCAGCCAGGTAGTACAGATAGTGGTGGGAAGGATGAGAAAGGAAATATAATTCAAGGTAAGTTTAGATTTTGTTTAGTTTTATTTATTTAAAACTAGTAAGTAAAGGTTCCAGGAGCAATACCGATCGATTTTTGGTTAGCAAATTTAAATTTAACTTTGTCTGAGTCCAAATGACCACACGAGTCCAAATGAAAACGCTGGTCTTCTTGATCTTCCTTTACTTTACCACCTGCTAGAACGGCTTAATTTGGCCTTTAAAAAAAAAGGCAGACCTTCCGGTTTCGAATCACTTTGTCACTGAGGGCTGACGCAGTGATATTCTTAGACCGTCGAGTGAAGTATTAACGACCCATATAAAACTTAAAACCTTGCTTCTTCATTATTTTTTGTATGCAAAGGTATATTTTTGACACAAATAGCAGCGAATTACAATTTAAAACCGATTCCGAACGTCAACATTTTAGAAGAAAGAGGTGGGGCAGTGGACGTTTCTGGATGTGTTCGAACACAGGACCCACGCTTAGTAGTTTAACGCACTGACGCCCACTCATAAAATTGAATATTTAGTTATAGAAATAGAAATTCTAACCACTTTGGTTTGCAACTTTATGTATCACGTTTGGTAGATGTTTTGGAGGGAAATGGGTATCGTATTAGTCCGGAAAAGGCAGAATACCTGTGCTGCCCGTTCGCTGATATCGTGATCAGCCATCTTCTGTCACAGAAAGAGCTCCACAAGATGGAAGGCTCAACACCGCAGCTCCGCAGCCGGTGCTCACATACGGTTCACAATGTTGTACAGCGTACAAAAAGTATGTGTTAGGTGCTGTCATGTTCCAAAAAGAGACCATACGAACCTCGTCAACAAGGCAATATCAAACAACGTTCCAATCGCAGAAGAAAGGCAGGCCTTAAAGCTTCTGGATCACACAAACGTAACAAAATCAGGAATTGATTAACTCCAGTGACAAATTCGAAATCGGGAGCTCTGTCGATAGGTTTTGAGGTCAAGCTGGTGTACCCCACCGGTGGACCAGTAAAGATGCACTGAAGTGAGCGGTTTATAATCCCTTTATCCCAGATCATACCTCGTTAAAGAAAAATAAAATATCTGTTCCACTGCGAAACCAAAGCATCAACAAAATTGCTGATACTTTTATTGCATCAAGCTATTGAGATAGGCCGATGGCTGTGATATGGCGTAAGCCCCCACAAAAGTGAACGTATCATCTTCTGCAGGACATTCAAATCCCACACATTGATCCTCCCTTTATAAATTGCATCGTGAACAAATACGATTGCAAATGCCACTGACAATAATTTGAACCTGAGACCTTTCGATTAGTAGTTCAACACACTAACCTCTGCGTCCACAAAGGAAATTTTATCAGTTTTATTCATGGGCCCTTATCGAATCGGCGGCTGCTTTCTTAAATGTCAAAAAAATGAGCATTGCATTTGCTTTAAAAATATATGATGCTCTTTGTTGCGGTTTTAACGGTGTGATGCATAATGATCAACTAAACAGTTGTTGCCAAAATAATAAGAGAACATTTACAATGGTCATTTGGGATCAGATGCGCCTCTGGGGACTGAGGTCTAAATATATTAATAAAAAAAAATATTTGCTTCATCTCTTGGACTTTGAACCTTGCACCTTCGATTTCAATGAGCTTGTTGAAGCACTCTCGATTCAAAACATCAAAAAATAGGACATTGCAACAAATATTAAAAAATATTTTTAAAAATGTCATAGGCTTAGTAAATAAAACATAGAAATCACCGCCAACAGCGCCATCAAACAAAATAATTATTTCTGCGTCGTACTAATTCACGATGATGTGCTGTTTACATTTGTTTGCGCAGTAAAATCGGTTCACAATGCATTTCGGGCATGCTTTCCTCCACCCATACTTAGTTGATGATTTGATGCATGCGCCCTACCAAAACATCACCTACGTATTTGTATACCTCCTCTGGTATAAGCTTTTATATAGCTAAGTCAACCTCTTCTGTGCTGGGTGGTGAAATCTGTTCTTCGTTGACAGGACGTGGGTTTTCGTCATGCCCTATAACTCTCTCTACGTTTAAGGAATTTAGCCAGCGCTTAATATCTGAGTCTTATTTGAGATAGAAAGTTAAACAAAGAACTTAACATACACAACAGGATTTAAAATGTAGTCCCGAATAACGCGCTGCCTCGGTCTGATAAATCGCGATATGCTTAGCAAAATCCAACGATCAAATTGTTTAGATTTTCAGCAGGCAACCTGCTGCGGCATTTCGCCTTAAAGCAAACACCACAGTGGATCAATAAGGAAATTGGTCGTCATATTTACGACCCTTCCAAGACACTGACTATACCACAATCCAGTTACAGTCAGGAAAAAACTTAAAAGTCGCACTCCAGGCCATTCTGGGAATCGATCCACTTCTACACCGATGGATAAAAACTTATGACGGGTTGGGTGAAGGTGTCTTCTAAAAAAAGGTTTTGGGCATTTGGAAAAAAATAGGTGTTACTGGGCCCCCGAATTGATTTTAACCAGAGACCCTTCGCTCAGCAGCATAACCACTGAGACCACAAGGTAAGTGGGCTCTCTGCCGGCTTGCTACGAAACTCAGTTTTTCCTTCTGTGCGGTGCTGATTATGTCGACATAACTCCGAAAAGGGAAGTTGGAGAATGCAGAGTAGAAGCAGTTTACACACGATTCCAATACCCCTGGAGAGGAGCTGAGTGGAGTGACTGTTACAGTTATGACCCCATTTTTCTGCTGAGAGAGAAAATAACATAACGCGGGTGACTGTTTCAGTTCAAACCCCCTCTAGCTTATCTAACCCTATGTGTTTTTGTAGTCTCACAAACTCAAGTTAATTTAACCATTTGGATTTTGTGATGAATTTGTCTTATCTTTTCTAAAAGAAGACGTGATAAAAACTAGAGCTGTCCGGAGTTTCTTGGCCATTAGAATTACTTTTTTCTTTTTTTTATAATATGCACGCACTATAAGGCACCCTTATAATGTAATAGTGCTTAGTGTGTCGGACTACTAATCGAAAGGTCCCCGGTTTAATTCCCACCTGGGGCAAGTAACATCTTGAGTTTTGTCCACTGCCTCTTGCGAACGTCTGACAAACATCAAAGAGTAGCAATTGCCATGAGAAGCTTCTCAAGTTTGCCGTTCGGATTTGGCTTAAAGTTGTAGGTCCCTTCCACTTCGCACATGAAAGTGATTGTAGATAGGTTTTAGGCCCTGTCATATTTATTTGTTTTTTTTTTAGTATTACTACCGCATCGATGCAATGTTTTTGACTTTTTGGAATGAACCCTCATATTGCCGATCATTTATGAGCTGGTGCCTTTCTAAATATTTGTCCAACTCGATATTGTTGCCTTTTCCATTACTTCTGACAACATGAACATTGAAGATATTGGACGATTGTGCTATAGTCACTTTTTGGGAACCGGGCGGTTTTCTAGGAAAAATGAAATATCTTCTGAGTGCATTAATCGTGATCGTGGGCGGAAGAAATATAAGTTCTTAGTTACGATTGCATTTTGCACGTGATGAAAAGTTGTATTTTTTGGAAACATATTTGCATACAAATCAGCCTTTTCTTTTGGTCTTGTGGTTAGATTACCTTCTTCTTTTACTAATAAGGAAAGTAAAAGTAGCTGAAATTGTTTTTTAATCACTTACCATTAACCACAATGACGTGGTAAGCCAATGAGCTTATTCGTTATACTCTTCTTCTTCTTCTTCCTTTACGTCGAAGCTATGATCAGGATTAAAGCAATCACAATCCTCCCACTTTACATCATCCCTAGGGTCAGCCTGTGGGGTTCGCCGAAAAAATCTATTCATTATAAGACGATTTTAAAAAAAAAAAAAATCAGATGACAGAGGGCTTGGTCTGTACGACTGGAAGCAGCGTGCCCGGGATCGCAGAGGATGGAAGGGTGCAGTGTTTTAGGCAGAGACTCTTCACGACGGATTATTCTTCGTCGGATCTCCACTAATATGATTCAAGAAGTTGATGGAGGCAGATGATTTTTCTATGTTAAGGCAAGTACTGCGTTTTATCCTCGTTGACTGCAAGGCCAACCAATTTTGCCTATGATATCGATATCGTCCGCGTATTTCAGTAGTTGTGCCTTCCGTGTTGACACATGCCCTGAAGAACAAGATTAAAGAAGTCGCATGACAGCGCATGTCCTTGCCGGAATCGGGTGCAGGTTTGGAATAGTTGATCCCGAATTCCGTCGCCATGTAAAGCTCCTGACGATGAATGCTTTCATATGCAGTTTTAAAGTCGATGAATATATGGTGGGTCTCGACTTGAAATTCATTGGTCTTTTCCACAATTTGCACCAGTGTGAAGATTTGGTCTATTGTCTTACAGCCGGACCGGAAGCCACACTGGTACGTGCCGATTAGTGTGTTGCGTCAGTCCCGTCATACGGCATTCTTTCTTCCAGCCATACTTGGTTGATGATATCATTCTCTCCACATGATGTCCATTTAACAGCTGCTAGAAATGCTGGAACACACATCTTCTATTCCCCGTGCTTCGGTGACTAGGATTTCTTCTCTGTTTCGATGATCCTTCCCGGAACGCAGCCAGCTGCTTGGCCTTTTTATAAAACCTCCGGATGTTGTTTCGATAGCGAGACTATTTGATCTTGAACTGAGAGACTGCGTGTGCTATCTTCTTTCTACGCCGGATCTTCTTCTCCTCCCTTCCCATAGCTTGATGCTCTTCCCTTGCTGCCCTAGTTTTGCGTTGCAACGCTTGCAGATGTATACGTTCTGTCACCATTTTTCGGGTGAGCGCACTCAACATCATACCACGGGCTGTTTTTCTGGGGTGAAAGGTAGTCTACGTTGCTCCAGCCTACCGTACAACAGGAGGTGGTATGCTACTGGACAAAGAAACGAACGTTCTCCTTGTACGACATAATTAAACATTTATCCTATTTTAGGCTTTTGTGCAGTCTATATACATACATAATGTTCATATTTAAAACAATAAAGTGCTTTTCGCTGGATGTTCATTTTCTTCGCCAATGACATCAAAAACAACGCGTCACAACTTAAAAAAATTAGAATTAATTACATGTGTTTGACACGTGTCCGTGAGTAGATGAAGTAGACAAAACCTTATTTAATTCTCAATGCGCTAGCGACACTTTTAACATCTTGAAACTCTCGCACAAGTGTGTATTCAAATAAGTTAGTTGACACGACTGTTAATCACCGGTGTCGTGAAAGGACGATCAAACAATAATCAATTAATGGAGCATGTACGTGTACGTGTCGAAATCCTAAAAAAGAGGCAGGCGAAATAAACTTCTTTCCCAAAAAACAGGCAATGAATAATTTGCTGAGTGCTGCTTGCAGCAACGAAAATGCCTACGCTGTGTCAACATTATAAGGGTACTGTATCATCTACAGAAAAAATAAAAAATCGCTTAGTGCACGCTAATTATAAAATAAAAAAAAATGTTACAACACCAGCAAAAAGTGATCCAAAACCGAGAGGACT
Organism: Portevinia maculata; assembly: GCA_949715645.1. Taxonomy (NCBI): domain Eukaryota; kingdom Metazoa; phylum Arthropoda; class Insecta; order Diptera; family Syrphidae; genus Portevinia; species Portevinia maculata. The sequence continues at coordinate 90,117,232 of OX454526.1, forward strand.
GCTGATGTTTTTTGCGGTCAAATCGGCGAACCAATGGGAAAGCAGTAAAGTCGAGGTTAATGGTCCCTATAACCCTGATCATAATTTTGCTGTTAAGGAAGAAGAACATTTAAGTGTATTCATGTAACATCCAAAAACAACCATCTTCGTATAAGTGTAAATATACATACGACGAACGTAGTTTAGGAAACGACAACAAACCAGCTGTTGCATACCCGCATTTATTTCATCTGTGGATTGTCTTTTCTGTATTCCACAGCCTAACTGCAACATAGCCGCTGATTGATAGAAAGAGTTTTCCACGTTTAACTTCTTGCGAAAGATTTCACATACAAATTTCGATAGTTCATTTACCACGTCATAAACTTTCGAAGTTTTCGACGTTTACAAAGGTTTTACGATGTTGTATGAACAGCCTTATTGTCTTACAATATAAATACGTTGGACTAATCGAGGTTGAATAGCTGTCATTATTGATTGAACTCACAGAAAAATTCCTTGGTTCGTCCATCTTTCACTAATCGTTAGAAGGAAGAGTATCAAAGTTGTTTTTATATATCAATTTTGACACCGACTAGAAACGAAAGGTCAATGAGTAAGCTTGACAGCTGCCACGAATTGAATACTATCCAAAATAAAATGTTGCTTATTCTCCTGAATTTGAGTGTCTATAAATATAAAACATAACTATGTCACTATTGTTTAAACCTATTTGTCGCCAAAAAATCAATCATTATTTTTTAATTGAAATATGAAATAGATTTCTTAATACAAAAAAAAAACTCAAATATGAATCTTAAGAAATGAACTGTTTAATTTCCAGAATAAAAAAAAATCCTAACGAATATGTCTCCAAATGATTTCACGAATCTTTTACTTTAAGTATAGATATTCCAGATCGACATTAATATTGCGATTTGCTTCATTTTCGCACACATTTGCTAAATTATTCAAAATTTACTAAAATAAAACAACAACAAAAACATCAAGAAAATACCGATACTAACAAAAACTTATATTTTGTTATACTTTTAGATTTGCCAAATAATAAATGGACTGAATGTCAATTTTGCAAAATGGTTATAACAACCGTAAATCTTTGGAGACATATTCGAACTCAACACACTCCGCAACCGCCCCGCAAGTGTGATATGTGTCTAAAGAACTTCAAAAATAAATACAGTTTACGTGAGCATATCCGAATATCCCACGAACAAAAGATCACAATCCGAAATAGCGAAAACTCATAAGGTAAACAAAATGACGAGCAAAATTACACACAACCAGCCACCTGCGTCCAAATATAAAAAAAAAATAAAAAAATAATCTAAACCCTTGGTAAAATATTTAATTTTTTAAACAAAAAAAAGAAGAATATTCTATATTTTACGGCCTAGAATAAGTACTAAATAATTGTCAAATGTATATATCGCTGGAGCTTTGCTTGTAAGCAGTATTTAGCATTATCTCGAACAATGTTTACAACAGTAGGAATAAGTTTCTCATGAAAAGTATTTCACGTAGAATGTAACATTTTTCAAAATGAAAACAATATCTAGCCATTTTTCCCGAATTATTTATTTAAAAAAAAGGAAACTAGTGAAAATAAAATCCTACAACTTATGTACATCAGATGGTTTTTAATTATGTATCTCCACAGAACAATCGCTGCAATGCAAAGTGTGCAGTCGTAAGCTGCAGTCAGTTTCAGCGCTGCGACGACACAGTGCATCGAAGCACTCGATCACATCGAAAAAACACGACTGTACCATGTGCAACAAGAGCTTTAAAACAAAGTGGTCTCTGTCAACACATAATTCGCGGTTCCACAGATCGGCACGACCCGCCAAAGAATGTATAAAAATGGAGTTAATGTAAGATGATGCATCAGTTTTTAAATTAAGGGATTTCACTTGAGAATAGTTATGTAAACCTTTTAATTTTTTATAGTAAACTACTGTGTAAGATTTTTATTGATACCGATCTTTGAATTACAATACGATGTTAAATGTATAAAAAAATAAAAGAAAACAGTAAATAAATAATTTACATATACACGTCTGTTGTTTTACGTTTTACAATTCTCCTAAGCTTGGTAGGGGGAATTTCTCGCTGAACACTGCAACCTCCACAGAGAGGCCTTTAACTTTGGCAGCTATATCAGCGTTTTCATGACCAACTTTGTAAAAATCGGCAATTTTAGGGCCGGCAAGAGCGGTGGCTTCTCTTGCAATGATTAACGCACAGTCGATGAATTCAACCACTTTGCTGATGTCAGACTCGACGAGACCTCTCGTGGTAAGTGCTGGTGTTCCCAAACGAATACCTGATGGGAAAAGAGCAGACTTATCACCAGGAACTGTGTTCTTGTTACATGCAATGGACACCTCCTCGAGGATGAATTCTCCACGTGCGCCAGTTAATCCAACGCTGCGAAGATCTACAAGTACCAGATGCACGTCGGTGCCTCCAGTTACAACAGTATAGCCTTTCTCTTGCAAGCCAGCTGCCAGGCAAGTGGCATTCAATAGCACTTGTTTTTGATAGGTGACAAACTCTGGAGTCTTTGCTTGCTTCATGGCAGTGGCTATGGCGGCGATGGTATTGTTATGGGGGCCACCTTGTAGCCCGGGGAAAACAGCCGAGTTGATGCGTTCTTCTAAATCGTACAATACTTTTTCTCCATTCTGTTTAACCAGACGTACACCCTTGCGGAAAAAAATCATGCCAGCTCGTGGTCCACGCAATGTTTTATGGGTAGTGGTGGTAACAACGTCAGAGTACTGGAATGGGCTGGGAATCAGCTTAGCAGCAACTAGCCCAGCAATGTGCGCCATGTCAGACACCAAATAAGCACCATTTGCTTTGGTAATGTTCCTAAAACGTTCGTAGTCGAGACAACGGGCGTAACATGACATACCAGCAATAATTATCTTCGGTTTAAATAGCTTTGCGTTTGCCTCTAATTGGTCATAGTCGATGAGGCCAGTTTTGGGGTCAACCCTGTAAGGCATGCTCTCAAAGAAAATAGATGTGGCAGATACTTTTTTCGTAGCGGTCATAAAGCCGTGAGTTAAATGGCCACCATCGGGTAAATCGAGACCCATAATTCTATCATGAGGTTGCAGCAATCCTGTGTATACTGCCAAGTTAGCTGGAGATCCGGAGTAAGGCTGCACATTGACACCCCATTCTTCGGGGTCGAGATCGAAAACTTCGAGAGCACGCTGCTGGGCAAGGACTTCAATCTGATCGATGACTTGATTGCCACCGTAGTATCTTAAAAAGCAGATAGGACATTAAGTTTTATGTATTTTATTTTTTACTGCTCTTACCTTTTACCAGGAAGTCCTTCTGAGTATTTATTGTGAGGACACGAGCTTAGGCACTGTAAAACAGCGACAGAAGTGAAATTCTCACTGGCAATCATTTCCAGGCCGCATTTTTGACGTTTTTTTTCTTCCTTGATCAGCTTAGTGAGTTCAGGATCACTCTCCTCGAGCTTTTCATGAAGAATTTTTGAATTTCCAGACATGGTCTAAAAAAAAAATGCAAAAAATTTATGAAACAGAATGAATATGAATTATTTTTTTTACAGAACGTTTCATCATAAATCCGTGTTTAACGAGTTACAGCTAGCAATTGAATGGTAAAAACAGGCCATTTAAATGGAGGAAATATTGTAAAAAAAAAACAAAAATGATAATAGGTTATTTGTGATAAGATGATTCAAGCAATAACAAATCGTAAGAAAATGCAACAATCAAGTTTTTTTCATAATCTTAATACATCGAGAAGAAAGACAGATAAGACACTTTGACGAAAACAAATCAACACTTTTTTTAGAAAACTAAAGCATCACATAGAAAAAACTTGTACGTTTCCGCAATCGCTTTCCTTTTCTTTTTTAACTCGATTTGTTGTATGTATTTTAGTGCGTTTCTTTAATATAAAAATCCCACATAAGACTAAGAACTTAGTATAACTTGCATAAATGGTGAGGCGAAGAACGCACCGCCATCTCATTCATAAATTGTGTACAAAGCAAAGCGCGACGTCGGATAAATAATGATGGCTTGCCCTTAACAACTTGAAACATAGATATAATATCGGCTGTCTATCACTGCTCTGTTGCTACTTCCATCGCAAGTGGTTTGACGAACTGTACACTCTTATCCCTCCATGGCACCCCTACATACGGAGAACTGCAATCAGGGCACAACCTTTAACGCTAGATACCTACAAAAGTATACAACAGTAAAATATAGATTCCTTTTTTCTTAGAACCATACGCATGTTGGTAGTGGGTGCAGAGGTTAGTGTGTTGGACTACTAATCTAAAGGTCTCAGGCTCAAATTCCACCGGGGCCAACTATAATCTGAAGTTTTTCACTGCCCCCTTCTCGTGCAAACGTCTGACAAACATCCAAGATATTCTTGGATTGTCATGAGAAGCTTCGCAAATTTGCCTTTCGGATTCCGTTTAAAACTTGTAGATCCCCTCCACTTTGCATGGCTGGAGAAGCTAGATTTAATGTATTTTCGCCCATTCCATCGAAAGTTAAACTAGCAAAAATAATCTACCTCAGGGACGTTTTCAATTCCACACATTTCATCATGTTAACGGCATGCCCCATGACTGGACTATCAGTTCCATCTACAAGAAATGCTATCGTATGTCTTGCAATAACTACCAAAGGATATCCCTGCTGAATGTCGGATATAGGATCCTATCGACACGTACCAGTGCGTCTTGAGTTCCGCTTTACTATTGAAACTAATGAATCTAATATTTGGCGGCGCTACTTTATCATCGACTTCATAAACTAACAAAATTATAGTTCCAATAACACCATAACTAGGTAATACGTGTTTACCTGACTAGTTTGATTACAATAATAGACACATTCAATGAATCAAGAAATCCAAATATTCATACGATAACGTTTTCTTCTGTAGAGTAATAGGTATCTAGCATGTGCACGAGCTATTGACACATATTCATATTTTTAATGCGAATGAAATAACGCATTTATTAACATTAATTATGTAAGTTGGTTGAATGCAAAACAAAAATTTAAATCTTACTAATCAACAAGTTAGTAAATTAAATAGAAAAAAAAGATATGGAAGCCACGCTTACCGCAGTTGATGTTGAGAAATGCAGGGAACTTCTTTTCCAAGTCGTATCACTCAATGAACTAAATAAAGTTTGATCGCCCAACAATGGATACGACGATATTGAAACATGGTTTTTTAAATTATGAAAAGAACTAGCTTTTGTTGTGACTGTATAGATGGCACGCGTAGCAGTCATAATATGATCTTTTTGTTTGTTTTTTTCAATAGACAAACTCACTTTTCACTTAAACAAATTGTCTTAGACTGAAATCTAAAAAAGAAATCTGTAGGTATAACATACTTGTCACTTGGGGGTCCACATGAAAATCTGTGGGTCATAATTTATTTGTCATAGTGATAACCTTTAAAAAGAAATAACAAACGATAAGGATGAACTGTTAAAAGTCTCACACACATGCTTTCATGCGAACACGCGTTGAGAAGTAAATATATGTGTTGTTTAACAACCAAAGCCAAACACTTGTTTCAAATAAAAATACTTACCTACATTATATAATTATATTTATAACATACATAATAACATGCAAAATGCAGTGGGCGCGTTCCACATACCTTTTAAATCGATGATGGAAATCAATTTTTCTACTAGCTGTAGGTAGGTATTCTAAACAAAAATTGTATCAACACGGACAAAATAACGCGCAGAGTTACCATATGTGAAGATTTATCTGCAAAAGGAAAATTTGTTTCGAATAATTTTTCTAAAAATCTTCTATTGCATATAGTCTTAAAACTGTCATACAAAATATCTTCACTTTGAATTTTTTTTATATAGGTACCTACAAAAAAAAATTGATTTTTATTGAAATTAAATTCCATACATACATTGATTTATTTCAAATATTTGCCGAAAAGGAATCTACTGAGATAGGCTGACACTGAACGGATTTGAATTAGCCATGCTTAGAACTCTGAATGCATTTCTTTACAGTTCAAGGTGTAATTTATTTGTGTTTTAATTATTTTTTTTTATTTTTTCTACAAAGATTTTTTTCATGAAAATCGATTTTTTATACACGACTTAGCAAAACAAGCAAATGGTAAAATGTATCTACTGTCATATATGTCATATATATATCATCGGCAAACAATTAAAGCCACTTTCTTTTCGACATTTTATTTCAAATTCAATTCTTCACAATCCAAAATCAAAATCGACTATTGTGTAGCTACAGAAAAGATAATTTGTCTTTAGTAGTGCGAAGGAAACATGTTTCTCATGAAGTATACTCGCAAGCCGCATGTACATGCGGAATTAGGCGTTTTTCTGTATAAGTTCCGAGCAGAGCCTGAGTTGTCAAAAAAAGGTCGTGTTTCTTTTTTAACTCAGACATATCGGAGCGTTCAAACTGTATTTATTTTTTCGTTCCGAGCTTGATCAGAGCGCGTTCTATCCGCTCAGAATAAATTAAATGAGCAGTCTGAGAAAAAAAAAATAACACAGCAAAGAACACACTGGGAGGGGAAAATAGAGGAAAACGAAATCAAAAACAATAAAAAATACGAACGTGGGTTCTTTTTCTGGCATAGAAGGTAATACAATTTAATAAAATATTTTTATTGAAAAAATAACATGATTCCTAATCAAATGATAGCTGAGCGCTCAAGTGTGTTTCATGAACAAATCAGAACGTTCTTAGCACGCTCTGTTCACTGCTCAGCTCTGAATTAAAAAAGAATAACGGCTGTTATGTCTGTTTGCCGCATGCCGTATACTCGGCATATTTTCTGCTCGCATGTACGCGGCAACAGCACATGCGGCCGCTATTGTGGCATTTATGCCGCATGCAAACACTTTTGTGTCTCTATGTTTCGTGTTCCAACCATGCAACAAACATGCGGCACTTTTTCGTGACTTCAGTGCCGCATGTATGCATATGCGGGTTTTAACAAGGCTTGTACTCGCAGCATACAGAAGAAATGAGTGACCAATGTTAACTAGTTGAACTTGAAAAAGCAAAGTAACCGAGGTATAATTACTCCAAGTCGGTTCACATGAGGTAGGGTAAAATAGTAGGGACTAGCAGTTGCTTTGCAAATTGAACGCGCGCAATGTCGAATAAGTTCTGTATTACTCTGAAGAATAAGATTAATTTATGCTTTAAAATAGATGATTTTGAGAATACAATTTTAAGTTAGCTTTCAATCAAGAATTCAATTTGCGGTGTGATACAAATGTTTTTTTGTGATTTAATTTTTTTAAAGTTGTTGTATACTTCAAAAGTCTCAATCACTTCAAATTCGTAGTCTTCCTATTTTATTGTGAATTCAATTCTTATTTTCAAAAAACAAACAAAACTCGGATAAGGCACAATTCCGGCGTAAAATTGTTGGTAAATATATAAAATACGAGTATGACGGATGTTCTTGACATTTATTGATTGCCTTTCATTGCAGGCAAAATGGGCGCGTTCAATTTACAAGTCAACTACTAGTGACTACTATTTTACCTTTTCTCATTGATCAAATAACTCACGTGACCATCGTTTGGCAAGTGATAGACATTTAATTAGTAGTGAACTTGAAGTTGACTTCCAAATTGAACGCGCCAAATGTCTTGCCTTAACTCCCTAACGCCAATGTCAAAAATCACAGGTAATATTTAGCCATTTCAACCAATCAGCGGTTGAGCCTAAGTCGGGCTGTTTCAGAATGAATGCCCTCGTTGCCTTGGAGCTTGAACTTGCCCATTGGTTGTTATGCCTCGTTTTGTTTACGTTTAATACTAACAGCTGTCAAAAAGAGCTCGTGTATCGTGTTTTGTTGTGTACAAATTCCAAAATTCACATTTATCCGTTTCATGAGGCTCAACAGAAGTTTCTGCAACTTTATTAATCATCGAATAAAGCGTAATTTGTACACTTTGCCAATGGCTTGCAGTAGATATGAATACGTAAAAAACTATGAACTGGATGACACAATTCTGCCGAATGTCTGGATTGTAATACGTCTCGATGGGAAGGGGTTCCATAACTTCACTAAAAACCACGAATTTGAAAAGCCGAATGATTTAAATGGTTAATATTGATTAGTTGGTATTTTTAAATTTTATATGAGCTCCTGTTTTCAGCGTTAAATCTGATGAACAGTGCTGCTCTTACAGTAATGGAGGAATTCCGAGATGTTATTATTAGTTATGGCCAAAGTGATGAATACTCATTTGTGTTTCGAAAGGAAACATGTGTATTTAACCGTCGATCAGCTAAACTGTTATCATATGTTACAAGTCTATTTAGTTCTGCTTATGTATTTAATTGGAAAACATGGTTTCCTGAAAAGGAACTTAAATACCCACCCTGCTTCGACGGGAGAGTTGTTCTCTATCCGTCTGATCAAAACCTAAAAGACTACCTTAGTTGGCGACAAGCTGATGTGCATGTTAATAACTTGTACAACACATCATTTTGGAATCTGGTTCTAAAGAGCGGTTTAACGAATCAGCAGGCAGAGGAGAAGCTGCGTGGTACCTTTTCCGCCGATAAGAATGAATTGCTTTTCTCGCAGTTTGGAATTAATTATAACGAATTGCCTAAAGTGTTTCGGAAAGGGACTGTCCTACTGCGCAAGTATGTGGAACTACCTGGAACTGACAAGAAACGACAGTTAATAGTACCACTGCATGATGATATGATTAAGGAAACGTTTTGGAAAGACCACCCGGAATTACTAGGAAAGTACTCTCCACCAGAATATGTGCTCGACCAGAGTCAAAAAGAAGAACACTCATCGACGGTGCACAAATTGTTATGCAAACAAATTGAAAAGTGCCTTGCAATTAACAATAGTAAATAATAATGACATAGCCTCGTGTTTAATTTAATAAAGGTTGCATGAGATCTTCAATGGATCGAGCAGCATTGGCTTTTTTGTCTTCTTTCCAATTAGTCGAATCTTTAAGTAAAGTAACTAACTTTTTTTCAAATCGTTTGTAAATAATGTAATATCAGCGGAGTATTTGAACTACTCGCACCGCAGCACTGAACATTCGGTTTCATCTGACATCCCTCGATATTTTTAGTAGATAAACTGCTGCTAGTGGGGCTGTTCAATATGATCAATGAGGAATGCATTAATGAACCTTCCAAGAATCAAACAAAACTCTACCCCCTTACCCAATTGGAAAGAGCTTGCAGATGCTTCATTAGACGCTCAAACTGGTTTAACCCTAGAGTTATAAAGTTCACCAGTGAGGTGGAACGTACTTGAGTTTTACCCGATATTTCATGATCGCTTGAAAATATCAAAGCACGAATTCGTGCCAACTCGTGTTCGTGTTGCGCTGCTTGAGCTTGTGTGCGCACACACACCGGATTCTACTTTTCCGTTGCGAGTTACGGACCATTGCGACGCCTGGTAGGCGAACATTAGTATCTAAGGATAAAATTGACGATGAACTTTTCGCGAGTATTGACATCAAGGCGAAGAAAAAAAAGGAAAAGTATAACTATGAAACTTTTGTCCTACGAATAAAAAGCTATCTGTTTACTACTGCAAACAATTCAATAAAACATACTGCCTAGACCTTAGATCACCAAACTGCTTTCAATGTGATAAATTAAAAGGCTAACTTAATTTTTCTGTGGAAGTCATAATGATGCGGAAAATCTCCCTATCTATTTAGTAGTTCGGTGTATTTCTAAAGTCTAGCATTTTAAATCGTTGTGTCTCCAATCTGTTGTTTAACAACAGTGCCTTTGTATATACAGTTTATAGTAGTCTCATCAACACGAATTTGAAAACGTCTTACTCCACAGAGGCGGGAGCAAACGTGGTGGCGTTTGAAAGTTTGTGTATTAAATTTTGCTGTTTCTCTATCGAATCATTCTGATATTGTGTAAGTATTTATTTTTCTGTGTAACAGCCGAATACTTTTGATGATTTGTATTGTTGCGTCGCTTCGGCAAATAGTATGTAGGATGAGAGGGATATGATGGAAAAATTAGAAATCTGGCTTTGTCGTCTGCGAGTAGAATGTATGCTGAAAGTATTTATGTTTCAAAGGAAATATCGAATAAAATTTGATTTCGGTATTTTTAATCAAATGAGATGTTATGAATTTATGGATTTTTAGACTTTTGCTATTTTCGCTGTATCTCGTTCAAAAATGTACCGATTTATATCATTTCTTCAGTATTTGATTCGGAAATATTCAATTTGTGTAGTATCAGCCGTTATTCAAAGAAATAGTTGTTGGATAGGTATATTTATGTATTAGCGAATTGATGACCTACATTAATATTGAGGCAGGTCACCTGTCGTTTTGCAGTTTTTTGTAATATATTCATGGTCAGCATAGATAGTAATGTTTATCTACTATGTCCCTTCGTCCGTCCGTCCACTCGTCGGCAAAAATGAATTCCTTTACACTGGAGCTAGAAAGCTGAAATTTAAAATGCGCCCACTGACACGCCCACAATTTCAAAAGAACAAATTTGTTTCTAGATCACAAAGCTGAAATGTTGAATATATTGTCTTAAGGCGCCCAAAATGTTATGGGGGTTAACATCGCATCGTCGCCTCGGCAAATAGCATGTATGATGAGAGGGGGATGATGGAAGGGACGAATAGTTTTGAAATGAAAAATTTAATTAAATCTGATTTCAGTCTTTCCTCAAATTAGAAATTATGTGTTTAACGCTTTTTAGACTGTTACTATTTTGGCTATAGGTATCTTGTCGAAAAATGTTCCAAATTGTATCATTTCTTTTGTAATTGATTCAGAAATATTCAATCTAATTTATAAAGAAATGGCATGTTACTTTGTGTCAGTATTGCGCCATGCTGCACCACCACTTATGGGTTAATAGGTTTCTACCTATACGATCAATATTTATTTAAAATGCTAAAAAAACACTTTCTCAAGACAATTGGAGCTGGGCGAACGTCTGCCGTTCCTAAAGAATTTGAAGTTGAAATAGCTCGAAGCCTAATAGCACGTTGAATGAAGAACAAGAAATGGGAGTTCCTTCTGCGAGAATAGAAATTCCAGAAATAGGCGGGGGAGTACATCTGCCATGCAGGGACCAGCTTAGAAAATCACTACAGCGCCCACCAAACAGCGTTTGTCGTAAAAGTATAGGTACTAAGGGGGGAAATCACATCTATGCAATTTAAACATCCAGGTGAGCCCAGCGACACATTTAACATCTTGCTCGTTGCAGGGACGGCTAATCCATCGCCAGCAAAGAATAAATGATACCAATTAGGGTCCGTCACTTTTTCTTCAAGCAGATAATCAAGGTAATATGATATTAGACTTAGGATTCTTCCCTGGTGTACACCTCTTTGATTGCGAAATCCTCGGTGACGCCAATGATACATCTTACTCACTCATACATGTATACATGTCCATGACCATTACGTAGATTTCTGGAACTCCTCGTTGTCTTAGCGCTACCCGTAACAGATCGGTTGGTTGTTTATTACAGGACTTTCCAAAATCAAACAACACCATATGCAAATCCTTCAAAGAATCGCGATGTTTTTCCATCATGATCCTTATACTTTACCTGCGACAAACCCGCACTGGTCTTCAGATAGCCGTACTATTTTCCGCATTCGGCTGAACGATCTTCATGGTGTGTGACATCAGCTTGATTGAACGGTATTTATCAGTGTCGCGTATCGCCTTTTTCTTTGTACAAAATAAGAAAAAAACTCTCCCTCCACGGGTTAGGCATTGGATCACCACTCATCAGTTTAGAGATGAGAATCATGAGCCATTTGGACCCGATGTCTGCCATCTTTTTCCAGAACTCAGAGGGTTTCTCGCCGGCCCAACTGCTTTTCGATTTTTGAAGTCTTTGACCGCCTTCCTAACTTCTTCAACAGTAATGTCGTGTACTTCTCAGTGTTAGAAACGGCTATCGCAAAATATATCCGAGGAAATTGTTCAATTAGTAGTTTTTCGTAATCCACAAGAAACAGTCTTTGAGCATTGTTGATGAACTTTGGCGAACGGATTTCGTGGGCATTCCTCCTTCTCTCAGCTACAATTTTTGAAAATGGTTGTGTTCCTGTTCAAGCTGCTTTGTCGGAGTTCGTGGACAGCCTGGTTTCTATAAGTAGCCGAAGAAGAATTTTCTTCTCACTACAGATACAGATCCTCCACAAACTTTACCTTTTGAGCGCACTTTCTCTTTGCGAGCCTCTTGCAAAGTCTGTATTCCAATTCGAGGCGACCTTTTTCATCTCCATTATTAGTGTAGTACTTTGACTAAGCTTTAAATGTAACTTTTTTGTCACTAATCACTGCTTTAGCTTCATTTGCCCACCACCATGTTTCTTTGCCGTATTGACAACTTTTTTTACGATGCTATGGTAATTTTGCATATTTGCAGTAAATGATTGACTTTTTTTTGGTCCAGATTGTACCATTTGATTCTCACAAACACTTTTTTGTTTGTTTAGTTCTGTTCGTCCCCGCTTACATTCTTAGGATACCTTCACCCGGAGAGTTCCTGGTGCCGTATCCCAGTACTCCATGGCAGTCCTCATAGTCTTCGTTTGACGCCAACAAACAAAAGTCCCGTAGTAGAACATCTTGAAAGCTTTTGTCCTAACGTCCAAGAAATGCGCCCGATTTCCGGTGTTTTACGGGATGATATTTTCCTGGGATAGACTCACAAAAATTAAAACTCTGGACACCTCTTCGACTCACAAAAAAGGATATTCTGAAGGTGGGATATTTCAACCGTGGATATTATAAAAAAGAATATAAACTACAGTAATTATTACTAATTTTTGGAGTTGAAGTGGCCAACCGCTAGTGCCGGTTCCCTACCTACTCCACACACCCATCAACGCAAACAACTTAGAGCATTCTTCAATATAATTCGCGTTAACATCTCGAAATGATTGCATATGTTCTTATGCAGTGTTTAAATATTTCTCCAGCCTTTATGCATAAATCCCTATTCATAAAACAGTGTACAAAACATGTAAGTTATGCACAGTTTGTGTCGATTAAAGTATCAAAAAGAATACATTAATCAATTACATTTAGCTGTCCAAACTGTCGAAATCAATTGTTTGTGGAAAACCAAATGAAAAAATTCAGCTTATACATAATATTCGGAAATTTATTTGTGCAACATAATGCAATCGCAATATGCACATAATATGATTTTTGATACCGATTATGAATGAATGAATACCTACCCCTGACCTACCGCAAACTTTCACCAAAACCACCAACTAATATACCATCCATATACTGCACCCCTCTCACCAACACATCATATCCCCATCATGAGAAGTAAAAAAAAATAAATTCGATAAATAAACGACAAACCACACACTTATGAAAAACTTCCATTAAAAACAACAAATAATTTACCAACCATATCCCGTACCCCTCTCACCAAAACATCATATCCCCATCATGAGAAGTAAACAAAATAAATTCGATAAATGAGGAGAATGGAAGACAACAAAAATAACTACGAATATGCATATTCAAAGGCATACTACCATTTTGTAGAAAAGGTACAAAGACAGTGCGTTGAAATTCAGATTTACTTCTGCATTGGAAAAAAGACTGGTGATTAAACGAAACTACATTGGTGCAAAATTATAGTCAAGTTAACTGGACACTAAAAAGAATTTTTTTGTGGTACTAGGTAACATTTCAATGTGTTGTAGTATGATGCATATTTTAGTTTCGAGTTGAATTGACTATCATTTGCGCCATTATGCACAGATATGTCCTGCGATAATTCCAACGGTTGGTTGGTTTGAAATGGCTCTCTGATGAGGTACACTTATACCCAAGTATTTCCATTGTAGTGCTATTGGGAAGGGACAGGTGGGCCATGCTGCGGGTGGCAACGGTGCAGTAGTAGTGTATTCGCTTGATGATTGAAAGATCGTGAGTTCAAATCACGGCCAAGTTCATTACTTTTCGTCGAATACAGGAAAAACTAAATCTCCCTAAGCAATTTAGACACCAATCGTGGAGAAAAAACCTTACCTCGTCTAGCCAATTCGCCAGCTTTATAATTCCCTTGGACATAGCTATGCCCTGGTACCCAGCAAAAGGTGATGTTTAACCGTGTGACTATCTCGTTAAGAGATACGCGACAGTCCTTCGCTGCATTGGATCTTATTGTGACTTTCAATATATATGAGGATATCATTTTGTGGTATTTACCGTCGACCAGTCAGCGGCTTAGTTTGGGAAATTAAAGAAGAGGCGGATATCCAGGATATCTGAGAAGACTCCGGCACCGACTCCTTGACTCTTAAACATTTCCGTGAATATTGACAGCGATTCATTGTTAAGGCCATCGCGTTGCGCCCTCTCTGTTCTGTCCGGTATTGAGTGTTTGAAGCCTAGAGTGAAGTTCATTTCAAAAGTCAATCGATGGCATGGCCTAAGTCTTCTCCCATACCAGTTAAAATCCACGAATATTTAAAATAAAAACGTGAGATCGTATCTTACTGAAATTTAATCTCGTTTCATTGGACATAAATATACAATAGAAAGTTATCATAATTTGATTATAATAACGGTTTTCTTTTCTTCATCTTTTTTTATTACAAATAAAAATTAATAAGTTAATTATTTTTAAGCTGAAACTATATCTGCGCAGGCGCTGAGAACTGCCTCTTAGTAAAACAATTGGGATTACAATCTTAAAGTTGGATTTTGTGAATATTTCTACATTTAACCGGTATTAGTGGTTTTGCATTTGCCGCTGCTGGTCCTCGTGTTTTTTGTTTATTTAACAATCTGTTTGCGTAAAGTCCATTTCCTTTTTCACACTTCTTGACAATCGATCGAGCTCGGCAGCTGCATCAGTGCGTACCGAAAACTTATCGGGTGTAATTGAGACATCTGTTCCATTAGCTGTGCGAGGTGAACTGAGTGAGCCTGGTGGGGTTGCTGGTGATCCAGATTTTTTGTGCAATAACGAATTAAAGAAGTTCGCAAGAACACCCTCACCACCAGGCGTGGAGGGGTTTAGTTTAACATCCATCTGTAATGAGATAGAACAATTTTTTTCTAAATAAACGGCCAGAAAGTACTGTGTTGGTTGCCTTGCCTTCTTAGGTGAACTTTGTCCAGTCGAGCCTGGCGATCGTGTGACATTTTTATTACCACCTTGAGAACGTAGTGGTGATTCGCCTCTAATTTGGCCTTGACCCTGCTGTAGAATTTGTTGTTGTCGTTGCAGGAAAGTTTGTTCATCTTCAGTTTGAACCTCGGCTTCTCGATTGGAAACAGTCTGAAAAGAAGAATTTAATATGATCAGTTTCTTACAGATTTCTTGTGCAGTTCGCTAAGTATTAACATTAATTCTTTGCATTATATTTAAAGTAAGGGCTGCGGTTGTAATACTTGCAATGTAAGTTATGTCTGCGAAAAAAATCAATCAAATTTTAAATGTATAAATAAATAATGTATTTCAAAGGTTCGATTATTATGTAATCTTCTTCTTGTTATTTTTCTTGCTTAATGGCGGTGAGGCTATGATTAGGATTAAAGTGATCAAAACCCTCCCATGCATCCCTACTAGTCTGCCTGTGGGGTTCGACTGTGGCAACCGCCCCTCCATGTACCCTTTCCGTGGACTAGCGAGGTACCCCACAAGGAGGCGTCCTCTCTCCGCTCATATGGATCCTAGTCATTCACGAACTTTTAAAAATACTAGAGCGGGAAGGCTTCATCGTGAGCGCATACGCCGACGATGTAGCAATCCTGGTCCCGGGCAAATTCATCCCAGTCCTCAGTGAGCGACTCAGCTACGCACTCCTACTGGTCAGCAAATGGGTTGCGGAAAAAGGACTCGGAGTAAACCCAACCAAGACAGAAATCCTGCTGTTCACAAGGAAAAGGGCAATACCGGCCTTTGAACTACCAAGGATGAATACACACGTCTCCTAGATAGGACTTGATCCGTCGTGTACCTAGCATCAGTCCAATCCAGTCACATAGACTGTTATTGACCTGGGCCCTTCTAAGGCCGCGCAGAATTGCATCAGCCTCGATATTATTGAAGGCTCCCTCTATGTCTAGGAGCGCACTCAAAGTAAATTCCTTGAATTCCAGGGATCTTTCCACCACGGAAACTACACTGTGTAATTCGGTGTCTACAGATCTGCCTTTGATGTATGCGTGCTGCGGTGGGTGGCGACGGTGTAGAGGTTAGTGTGTTGGCTTGTGACCCTTGAGGTGCAGGTTCAATCCCCACGGGGAACAACAACATACGCCACCCATTCACATGCCTCTACACCAAAAGAAGGATTTCTGCCTGGTAGTACAATGGACCGTTACCGAGTCTGAGTGATCTGGGATTTGGATTTCCTTTTTTATTATAAAAATAAAAAAATAATAAAAAAATGCGTGCTGCGATTTAGAAAGGTAATTGTCGCTGATCGCTTCTCTGACATACACATCAATTAGTCGTTCCAGTATTTTTAGCATGAATGATGACAGACTAATGGGTCTGTAGTCCTTTGCTGTGGTGTGGGTGGCTTTCCCTGCTTTAGGGATAAATATTACCCTCACATCACGCCATGCTTTGGGAACATAGCAAGAGAATAGACGATAGTTTTGTGGTTTGACTGAAACAGTCACCTCAAAACACTCTCCTTTCCGCGGAGTAGGAAGCTAAAGGGATTCGCAGTCAGTCACCCCAGGTAGCTCTCCCTCCGCTGCGCAGTGAATAACAGTCACTCCGCTCGGATCCTTACACATGGTTTTTGGAATCGGGCTGAACTCGGGTACACTAGTCACTCCCTATGATATGCAGCTATAGTAGCCACACACGAGTCGCTCACCAGGGATTTTGAGCAACAGACTGGGATTCAACTGATATCAGTCATCCCTACAAGTATTTCTGCCACAGACAGAGGACTCCACTCTGCTCCTCCCAAGGGGTATTGTCGAATCGTGTGTTCACTGCTTCTACTCTGCATTATCCAACTTCCCTGTTGGAAGCTATATCCACATAACCACCAAAGACGGCAATCAGAGTTTCCAGCACGCCGAGCGAATGCCATCAGACCCTCCGCCCCCCTCCCCTGTGGTATCACAATGATCCCACATAACGGTCGATGTGAGCCATCTTACCTAAAGTACAGTAGGTTAGGTTAGGTTTAAAAGGGGTATGCAGTTCGCATACAGCACTAGGCACCAAAAGGGTTCATCACGATCCCTGGGAAACCGATGGAATCAAAACTTCAAAAGGAGGAACCTACACTTTCCCTCGTAAAACCACCAATATCCCTACAGAATTTCACCAGTTTCCTGTAGTCTGTGCCGCTCAACTCTGATAATTCCTCAAAGAAGCACTCTTCTAGAAACCTCCTACGATTACGTGATATTCCCTCACACTCACACAGTATGTGTTATGTCTTCCTCGGCTTGCAGGTCCTCACCGAATCTGCATGTAGTTTAAGCCGCCTAGCATACTTCCATAGGAGACAGTGTATTGGCATAATCCCAACTACTGCTGTTCTAATTCAATTTGAGAATTTCACTAGGTTTTTTCTTGTCCAAAAGCTCCAAAAAGTGACTAGAAACTGTCAAAAAGACAGTCACTTTGTGTGCAAAGGAACACTTGCCAAATCGTTCCGGAATCCATACTCTTCGGTTATAAACATCAAAGCAAATAAACATAAGACTTAAAAGAAAATACTTACATAAATATCGTTCGCATTACGGAAAGCTGCGAGTATTCGTTTGGCAGAGACAATCATTCTTCTTAGTTGTTTGACTTTTGCTATTTCCATGAATTTTATTTTAATATTTCTATTTAAAAAAGGTCCACAGCAACAAAAACAAGAGCAGAACCGTCATTGTCAACAGTAGACGAAAAATCATCCAGCTCTAGCGGATTGGACATTTCTGGATCTGACTCCGAATCTGAATCTAATGCAAACCTCGGCTTCACATAGTACGCCTGCCTCCCAGGCAGATAATGCAAACACTTTAAACCGACACAGGAACGGTCCGAACGCGCCTGCAAAAAAAATATCCACGTAGAAGATTCCGAAGAGATTCTCGAGGATCTTAATAATTGGTTTAGCAGAAGATTCTGAAACACACAAACTTTGCTGCAAAAATTGGAAACAATTGCTAACTAATGAGAAAATTTTTAGTTAAAAACAGTAAATTTTTTTATTTACTGTGTTTGCAATTTATACGGATTCTTTTGATTTTATTACAACAGTTTCCTAATGGGACTGGTTTTTCTCCTCAACATTTTCAAATTCCTCAGCGGTAACATTGCATACACGCAGTATCGTTACACATTAGGTCCGTTCGCGAACTCATATGCAAACGGAAATTTATATAAACTTTCGTGCTAAACTACACAAAAGCGTTCGCGTACTGAGAAAATGGTAAAAAGATGAACGAAAGAAAAATGTACTTTCGTTCATTTTTCTTCCCACAGAATTTCAGCTGGTAAGAAAATGAAAACTGTCAAATGATGAAATCCTATGAGTTTGCCAGCTTTTCAAGCCAAACTAAGACGTTTTTCACCTTTTTACACAAAAGCGTTCGCGTACTTTTCTTAGAAATGAGAGGATTCTCTCTCGATTTTGGAGATTTGACACTTTTCATTTTTCTACACATAAAGTACGCGAACGGACCTAATATGCAAACGTAAATTTATATAAACTTTCGTGCAAAACTGCACAAACGCGTTCGCGTACCGAGAAAATGGTAAAAAGATGAACGAAAGAAAAATGTACATTCGTTCATTTTTCTTCACACAGAATTTCAGCTGGTAAGGAAATGAAAACTGTCAAATGATGAAATAAAAAAAAACAGCTGTTGCTTCTTTTCAAGCCAAACTAAGAAGTTTTTACACAAAAGCGTTCGCGTACTTTTCTTAGAAATGGGAGGATTCTCTCTTGATTTTGGAGATTTGACACTTTTCATTTTTCTACACATAAAGTACGCGAACGGACCTATTGTCTCCACTTACGATAAATTCATAGCAGGAAGCAGAAGCAAAAGAAAACAGTATAAGCATTGCAACTGTCAAATTTCATATGCTAGACATTCGATAGCATACTTCGCTCGTTAATGAGAGAGGCAACGATTTTCACCGAGAGCATCACTGAACTAAAGGCATTATAGTATGCAATAAGAGCATGCTATCTACCGCAAACTATAGAAAGTAGTTGTGTCAATATTTCTCCAAAACCGAAAGAGCAACACACAAACAAAAAAGAGAAACCCATTTCGGATTTCATTTTCATACGACACTTTCCTCCTTAGGCCACGACACATTTGTATATTGTTTGTTTTTATAAAGTTAAGAAAAAGCGCTCTCATTTGTTGTTTAACAGCAAGCAGGCTGTAGGGTAGGGTTTTTCTACATGTGGGGTGTCTAAATTACGTAGGGAGTATTCAATAAAAACTTGGTCGAAAGTGTAACGCACGACCTTCCAATCGGCAAATTGGTATTCATTGCACTGCACCGTTGCCACCCCCAACATCAATATCTCCACCCTTAACCAATTTGCCGAGATTCCAGCTCAACTGTTATGCGTCCGTATTTTCTACATACCAGCTTTCCTATCATGGTTTTATGGATTACAGTAAGTCCGTTCGCGAACTAATATGCAAATGTAAATTTATATAAACTTTCGTACAGAACTACACAAACGCGTTCGCGTACTGAGAAAATGGTAAAAAAATGAACGAAAGAAAAATGTACTTTCGTTAATTTTTCTTCACACAGAAGGTCCGTTCGCGTACTTTATGTGTAGAAAAATGAAAAGTGTCAAATCTCCAAAATCGAGAGAGAATACTCTCATTTCTAAGAAAAGTACGCGAACGCTTTTGTATAAAAAGGTGAAAAACGTCTTAGTTTGGCTTGAAAAGAAGCAACAGCTGTTTTTTTTGCTGACAAACTCATAGGATTTCATCATTTGACAGTTTTCATTTTCTTGCCAGCTGAAATTCGGTGTGAAGAAAAATTAACGAAAGTACATTTTTCTTTCGTTCATCTTTTTACCATTTACCGTTTGTGTAGTTTTGCACGAAAGTTTATATAAATTTACGTTTTCATATTAGTTCGCGAACGGACCTAGAATTTCAGCTGGTAAGAAAATGAAAATTATCAAATTATGAAATTCTATGAGTTTGCCAGCAAAAAAAACAGCTGTTGCTTCTTTTCAAGGCAAATTAGGAAGTTTTTACACAAAAGCATTCGCGTACTTTTCTTAGAAATGAGAGGATTCTCTCTCGATTTTGGAGATTTGACACTTTTCATTTTTCTACACATAAAGTACGCGAACGGACCTAGTTACTCGTTTACAATCGCATTTTTGACATTCCCAAATAGTGGAACATTGAACAAAATAGGTCACTTCTTCTGTAAATAAAGAACCTTCACATTGACAAAAAAAGACAATACAAATTTGTTCACAATATAGTATTACTTTACATACATAATATTACAGTTGACTAAAATCATTATAACCTCTGAAACCGAAGATAAATTACAAACTAAAGTGTATGATCACAGAGTATTCTTTTTTGAAGTCGCTTAATTTTTTTGGTAGAATCTGCACACTTTGTAGTAATTGTAGCGCGTACCAGTTGCTGACTTACTCTAAACTTCGAACAAACCAAATAAGTAATATCGGCCGTCTTCGCAGTGTCTAGCTGTGATTTACTTGGCCTCTCACGACCACGAAACGCAGGTGATTGGTTTCCAGTCAACGAATGCGTGGCCAAGACACGTTCACCAAAAACTATCTTGCACAACTCCCTTGTGGCTGACGCGGCGTCTTTCCAATACATGGATTCATAATCTTTCCGATAAATCTGTGTTCCATTTGGTCCAATGATGAAAATATCCGGGTTAGAAACTAAAACTTGAGGGTACACTTCAATGCTTTGCTGTTCCTGTATTGGTTTGTCTCTATCCAGCTCAATACAATTTACTTTTCTTTTGACGGGACTTCCTCTCGATGACGGAGACTGTTCACCGCAGCTACGTTCTTTTGCAATGTTTGAGTGTATTCTTCGCTTTACTATGGAAAATTTGTATTCTTTACTGTCATGCATCTTTCGAATTTCTTCAAGTTCAGCTGCTACTTTGCTTAAAAGATTCATGTGTTTCGTTTGGAGTTGCTCAATCCGACCAAGGAAGTTTTGAAAGTCATCCTGTTGAAACTTAAGCGATTTTTGCCTTTCCTCTACGTCCATCATCTTGAATAGTATGGATTGTTTAACTTCTTCACCTAATAGTGAGTCCTTTCGCTCGATAACAATTTCCAAGACAAGTCCATCCAAATCTGTTTCGATCTTTCGAAGTGTTTGCATCGTGTTTATTCCGAGATAATTTTCAAACGTGCTAGACTCGCCTGAATATGAACGGTTCATGGTGTTTACTTTGATAAGACTTCGCTATGATGCTTGAATATTGAATATGGATACTTGCCCAGTGAGTCTGATATTTATAATAAATACAACAGGTAATAACTAATTTAAGTAATAAAATACTTTAACTTGCAACTGCACTTTTTCTATAAGATTACATACTCAATTCTTGGAACTAACTAATCAGAGAATGTGGTTATTTCTACCTGTTAATCCCTGCGAAGGGAGGATTTTCTTAGTTCCCGCAGCTAATTAAAGTCAAGTTTCTTAGAATTTATTTTTATGTATACGTTGTATGTATAAATATAAATAAATCACCCACTCTTATTTTGCTTTCACAGCCGAAGTATTATTTTCAAAGTGTCGAAAAGATGTGAGAATTTAAGTCATGGGATTTGTATGGTCAAAATGAAGGGAACGATTTGCATAGTAATTGTAACTTCTGTTCAGATAACGCTGTCTAAATGCAACACGGATGCGGCCAAAAAAAATGTAGAAACAACGTCGATTATAATAAGCAAACCCAATGAGAGCGTATCGGATTTCTGTGCTGAGAGGATGCAATCAATTCTGCACATTGGCGAGTGACATCGAAGTTCCGAGATCCGGAAAAGCCTCAAAGAAAATGGAACGTGACCGGCTCCGTTGGTACTATCATGTTCAAAGGAGAGATTCTACGAACCCCGTCAAAAAGGCAATATCAATAAAGCTTCTTATACAATTGGGAAAGGAGGGGCCTTAAAACATCTAAATGCACCAACACCAGCATTTGATTGACCTCAGCGGCGAAGTGATTCTTTTTGCAATTGTTGCATTTGTATTATTCAGGATTTTTAAGGCCTGCCTGTTTTTAACGATTTAGACACTACATGCTCCTATTTTTGATTATTGTTTGATCGACCTTTTACAACACCTGTGATCTCCGGTCGTGCCAGCCCACGGATTTGCATGCACACTTGTGGGACAGGGTAAAAAAGAGGCAGGCCACTCCTGGATCATACATGCAATAACATCAGCATTTGAATGGCCTCAGTGATGAAATGATCCGAGACCAGGAAGCCTTATTTAGGTCAAATCGGCGAACCCCACAAGCCTGCCAGTAGTAGCGCTGCAGTAAAGTGCGAAGGTTATGATTCCCTTAATCTAATCATAAACTCGTCGTAAATGAAGCAGAAGAAGAACAAGGGAATTCTGCCCTTAGTCGCCTCTTACGACAAGCGCTGTTTTTTGGTGGCGCTGCAGTTATGTGCCTGCGCGCAATAGAAAATCCTATTGACGTTTTATAGTTCTACCCAGATGTTCTACAAAGTTCTTTTGTCTCTACCTGAATTGTAATAAAAACTAACGAACCCTTGTTATATAGGTAATTTTAAGAAAGGCATTAGGTGTTATAAACTAACTAGCAATAGAACTAAGGGATTTAGAAACAACCGGATCAGGTAGAATTAACTTATGAAATTTGATACATACATACCTGTGTGCTCGATCACAACTCAAGTCATATAAATATGAGCCTCATTGCGTAAAAATGCATATTACAATTTAATCCACCAGTGAAGTTACATTAAATAGAAATTATGAAAAACTCGGTAAAAGAAGTTTTGACTAAACATTTCGGCTTCGACATTATAGAACAATTTAAAAAAACCGAAGAAGAGTTGAAAAGACTTGAAATAGCAATCGTAATCAATGTTAAAGACAAAGAAACAGGGACATTTACAAAACGGTCCATTGAATTTCGACTAAGGGACCAGGACGTTGGAGATGGACCACCAAAGATACAAATAGATGACTTGCAGATAGACGATCTTCAGAAATTGTTTAATAGTATTACGATGCTTCGCAGCAAAGAAGGTTTTCTTATGCAGAAAGTCGATGCAAAACTAAGAGAAGTGCAAGAAGAATACAAAAACAAGGATTACGAAGTTTCAATACTGAAGCGTCAACTAGATTCAACTGTTATTCCAAAAACTGCTACAAAAGACACCTGCTTTGAACAATATCCAACGACGAGAGACACATCATGCAAGAGGAAACTCAGTTCCAGTATTGAACCCAGCAAAGAGAATCCAGCTCAGCGCGTATGTGTCCAAGAGTTTCCTAAACTTTCTAACACACACTACGATATTTTGATCATTGGACCATATGAAACACAGATGCATCGAATGCAATACCAGGCGATGAGCTGGAAAGATGCAACATCTGCGACAAGTGAATTGTGTAAAATCATTATGTTTGAATCTGGAAATCGGCATTCCAGCTCATTTCGTGGACGCCGCGAAAGGGAAAGTAAATCACATTTGAACTCCACACAAGCGGCCGATATTACTTATTTGGTTTGCTCCAAGTTCAGCATAAGTCAGAATCAAGTACGCAACATGATAACCAAAATTTGTGCTGATGGTAAAACGAAAGCAGTGGACTTCCGGAGAAGATGTTAAAGTGGCTAAAAGGTGGTTTAGTTTGTAATTGATCTTTTGTTATATATCTTCATCAAAAATAAATTAAATTTTAAATTTTTCAAAAAAAAGAAAGTTTTATTTGTTATTTACACTCAAAGAAACTAAAATCATAAAATATGCCCGGCCAAACAAGGGAAGTTTCAAAATAAGTACATACTAACTTCATAAGCATTGCTCTCTGCTCATATTTAATCTATGTTACTGGTCTGACGGTGAGTTGGACCCATTTGGATCTTCTCTTTCTTCATTGATTGTAATGGGCCTTTCTCCAACTTTGTCTTGGTTCAGAAGCCAGGTCACATTAGCTAATAACGGACAAATGACTTCATTCGACGAGAGCGGTCTCTGTATGTCTTTTTATATAAAACAGCGATAGTTTCGGCGAAACGAGATCCTTCGGCCTCATTTTAAGTCCTTTTAAAAATCAACCAACACCATCTGCAATAGTTCAGGAAATCGCTATTTTTCCTGCATTCGGCTATCTAATACCCGCTCAACGATCTTCATGGTGTGTGACATCAGCTTGATTGAATGATAATTATCACAGTCTCGCGTATCGCTTTTTCCTTTGTACGAAGGAAGAGGATTCGGCAAAGATTTGATAAAAGGCCTGTATTGAAATCAGAGCAATGAGAACCACCCCAACAAGAAACTAGATTTAGACTGTAACCTCTAGATCTCTTCTCGTCTCTACTATTGCGGTAAGTAAAAACACACACAAATTGGAGCGGTATAAGGCAACCGTTATTGTGGTATTGGAGCGATACAATTTTGTACCGCATCAGGCAGAGTTCGCCGCCGTGAACCGCGTACGACATGTCAAAATATATGTGGAAAAACTGATTAATGGTGAAAAGAACATACAAAATAGTTAAGAATGGTTGACTTATAAAAATATATAGAAGAGGCGTTTAACCGAGAAAATATTAGTGAAACAATGCGAAAACCGCGTAAAAATACCACGTCGGTGTGAACAGCCGACGCGATACCGCTACCGCACTTCTATCAGTATCTGTACCGTTAGTGAGTACCGCTCTGGTGTGGAAACCTTTTAGCAGCGAACGCGCAATGTCTTCGGACTACCGTGCTCTTAATGCGGAGTTCCTTAAAGATCGATACTATCTCTCTCATCTATATTAATGACCTTCTGCAGTCGCACACAATTTATAGTTTTTCCAATAACAGCAACAGCACACTTATGTGTTTCCTCTCGAACGAAGAGCTCATCGTCAATGATAACAATGCGAACAGATCATTTCTAATAATTCTTAACCGTTATCTATATAAAATATGCATGTGAGATAGATCCAATCTGGTTGCATTTAATGCGAACAAAACGACGGCTTATGACTACTATATGATTCCTAATACGTCCAAGCATCTTCTTGGTGTAACAGTGAATTCGGGCATAATTCTTACTTCTAATATTGGAAAGCCTGCTTCCGTTGAATTGAGTTACCTTTTCAGATCAAGCAGATACCTTACTCCGAAGAAACTATTCCTCCTTCATAAAGCACGAAGCCAGGGATTGAGTACTACTCTCATATCTGAATTTTTTAAAAATAGTCGACAGCCACTGACTCAACGATGTGGCTAACCTTAGTCCATTCTACAGACACTACCATGGCAGATGCTCGGTTGCTATTCCTAGAAACGCATCATTTGTTACTCCTTCTAGGTAGGCCGTGGCCACGATCTGACAATTCATTTGTCTAAGAACATTTTTATATAGAATTAGCATCTTTGAAACAAGCTTCCGAGAGACATCTTCCCGGAAGAATACAACTTCCAATAAATTAAAAGAGTAGTAGCAACAATTTCTGAAACATCTCAGTGCGGTACCTTAGCGTTATAGGTTCGCCTTTCCTGAGAGCGTAGGTAATAATGAATGCAGACAACACAACTCCCTGTCTTGATTTTGCAAGAAAATTCGTTATCTCTAACAACAGAAGCCCGACCGATACTTCGGCTAGCATCCCAGATCCCACATCATGTCTAGACTAGACATTGCGAACAAAATACTAGTAGCTCCTGTGTTACAACAAACACATGTCATCCGACATAATATGCTAATGCTAAGTATGTTAAATTTTGGAAGCCCTCCTTTCAAAAGGTATTTATTGCAATAACTAAAGCAATCTGCACGGTATGTCAACTGAATCAGAATTGAATAAAATAAGAAAACAATAAAGCACCGTAATAAACTTTGAAAAAATATTTATTAAAAAAAAATTTACAATTTTGGATATTTTAGCGAAAGGCGTTTTATTTTCTTGGTAGCATCAGCACATTTGGTAGTGATTGTAGAGCGCACCAGTTGCCGACTCACTCCGAACTGAAGAGAAACGAAAGCAGTGATATCGGCAATCTTTCTCGGATCAAGTTGTTCTTTGTTTGGTCTTTCACGTCCACGAAATGCAGGGGATTGGTTTCCAGTCAAAGAGTGCGTAGCCAACACATTTTCTCCAAAAATTATTTTGCACAACTTTCTTGTTGCCGATGCTGCATCTTTACACTCCATAGCTTCGAAATCTGTCCGATTAACTTCTGTTCCATTTGGTCCGATGATAAATGTATCTGCATCTAAAACTTTTGGATAGTCTTGTATACACTGGCGTTTGCTTGGACGATCATTGCCCGATTCGTTGCTGAAACTCAACTTCCTTTTTGTTGGCTTTCCCTTCGGTATGGAGAAAGATTGTTTAACGCTGAAGGTTTTTGATGCTGTCTCCGATCCAATATTCGAGTTTGTTCTTCGCTTCACGAGAGAGATATCATAGTCCATGGTGTCGTATACTCTTTGAACTTCTTGTAGTTTAATAGATACTTTTTTAAGAAGACTTATTTGGTGCCTCTGGAGCTTCTCGATCCGATCCATACAAGTTTGCAAGTCGTCATTTGGTTTTCGCGGTTGCAACTCTGTATCGCTATCAACTTCGTCGATCAGTCTGAATTCAATTAAATGTTTTACTGCTTTGTTTGATGACGGCTGTTTTATCTGGACACGAATTTCAAAGACCAGGCCGTCTAAATCATTCTCAATATTCTTTAGTGTTTCCACTAGGTCGATGCCAAGGAGTTTCTCTACTGCCGCAGGGTTTTGTGGCTTTTTCTTGTCCAAGCGTGCAATTAATGGGCTACTGATAAAGGAATATGAGTGTTCCATGATTTTAAATCTGATGTTGCGTCAGTGGTGGTTAAATTTTGAATACTAATTTTGTGGTAATGAGTTTTGTATTTAAGGGTAAGCGCGAAAAGTAGGTAGGTTATTTGCATTGCAAATAGAGAAGAAGTAATGGTACTTTCTACCTGTTACTGTTTTTGCAGTAAATGACTTCTGTTTCTAAGAAGTTTCTAAAATTATGCCTATTAGCTGATTTTCGTTCAATTTACAGGTATATTGTATATATAACATTAATATGTACATAATGGAACTTCTTCGTTTCCTTTTATGCGAAGTTACGATCAGAATTAAAGGGATCGTAACCCTCCCACTCTATGGCATCCCTACTGGTCCGCCTGTGGGGTTTGCCGTTTCACCCTCAATAAACATAAGCAGGCTATTGTTCTATTTTGCGACTCCGTCGAGTGCATGTTCCTGTTATCGGTTCTTTTTTGGTCGTCTTTTTAGGACACAGGTGATCCCTAGTTTATCAAGGCTTACTTGGATGTTAAAATTACCTAGATGTTATTTTTCCCTTTTGTTTATTTCAATAATAAAGAAAACATTCAAACTGTTATGTATTAATACAGTTAAAAAAAAACAACTAAAGAGCTTATAGCTTTGCTTTGAAGATTCAGGAGAAAGAAGGTTGTGCTTGAGTTTCTATTTATTTATAAAACTATGAACGCAGTGGCTCAATGGTTAGTGTATCGAACTGCTAATCGAAAGGTCCCCGGTTAAATTCCCGCCGGGGCCAAGTAACATCTAAAGTTTTTTTTTTCACTGCCCCACCTCTTGCGAACGTCTGACAAACATCCAAGAGTATCAATGGTCATGAGAAGCTTCTCAAATTTACCGTTCGGATTCGGCATAAAATTGTAGGTCCCTTCCACTTCGCAAAGAAAGTGGTTGGAGAAGCTAGGTTTTAGGCCCTGTTAATGCCTAATATTTATTTTTTTTATGAACAAAAAATCATACCAAGTCAAAATATTTACTAATACAAACATACATACATTAGTATTAACTAAAAACGAATATATTATGTTTGTATAGGCAAAGGAATAACGAAATATTAAGCCTAAATAATGTAGTCCCTAACACTAAACAGGAACGCAGAAAAACTAAAAAATTAAATGTTTATAAAAAGAAATATATTGTATCAAAATTTTTTATAAAAAATATGTACATATCTTCATAATAATAATTGCGAAAAATTGCTAGTCAAAAATGTATAAGCGTGTTAGTCTAATCGGGAGTTTGTTAAATCGGCAATTTTATAAGGCAATTCTTAGAAAACCAAAACAATAAAACACCTGCATTGTGTTAAGAGATGGAAAGTACCTCCCTCATAAAATAAGTTCGTTTATTATATTATCGGTTTATCGACCTGCTCGCCGCAACATTTTAACCCTTAAATACCAAAGTCATTACCTTCAAATCTCATATTCAAAATTTAACTACCACTGAGGCAACATCATATTTAATATCATGGAAAACTCAAATTCTTTCATAAATAGTCAATTTGTTGCACACTTAGACAAGAAAAAGCAACAAAATCCTGCGGCAGTAGAGAAACTCCTTGGCATTGACCTAATGGGAACACTAAAGAATATTGAAAATGATTTAGACGGTCTGGTCTTTGAAATTCGTGTCCAGATGAAACAGTCGCCATCAAACAAAGCAGTAAAACATTTAATTGAATTCAGAATGATCGACGAAGTTGATAGCGATACAGAGTTGCAACCGCGAAAACCAAATGACGACTTGCAAACTTGTATGGATCGGATCGAGAAGCTCCAGAGGCATCAAATAAGTCTTCTTAAAAAAGTATCTATTAAACTACAAGAAGTTCAAAGAGTATACGACACCAAGGACTATGATATCTCTCTCGTGAAGCGAAGAACAAACTCGAATATTGGATCGGAGACAGCATCAAAAACCTTGAGCGTTAAACAATCTTTCTCCATACCGAAGGGAAAGCCAACAAAAAGGAAGTTGAGTTTCAGCAACGAATCGGGCAATGATCGTCCAAGCAAACGCCAGTGTATACAAGACTATCCAAAAGTTTTAGATGCAGATACATTTATCATCGGACCAAATGGAACACAAGTTAATCGGACAGATTTCAAAGCTATGGAGTGTAAAGATGCAGCATCAACAACAAGAAAGTTGTGCAAAATAATTTTTGGAGAAAAAGTGTTGGCTACGCACTCTTTGACTGGAAACCAATCCCCTGCATTTCGTGGACGTGAAAGACCAAACAAAGAACAACTTGATCCGAGGAAGATTGCCGATATCACTGCTTTCGTTTGTCTTCAGTTCGGAGTGAGTCCGCAATTGGTGCGCTCTACAATCACTACAAAATGTGCTGATGCTACCAAGAAGATAAAGCGCCTTTCGCTAAAAAATGACAAAATTATAAATTTTTTTTGAATAAATCTTTTTTCCAAGTTTATTACGGTGTTTAATTGTTTTCATATCTTACTACATTCTGATTCAGTTGACATACCGTGACCTTATAACAACATACTTAGCATATTATGTCGGATGATAACACTCACACAAGAGGATAAGGTTTTCAATTTATTGTTTTGGTTTTGTGTTTTTTGTAGAGTTGTAACACATGAGTTACTAGTATTTTGTTCGCAATTGTGTTGTTTAAGATTACAATGTGGGATGACATTAGGTCTGTTCGCGAACTAATATGCAAACGTAAATTTATATAAACTTTCGTGCAAAAGTACACAAACGCGTTCGCGTACTGAGAAAATGTTAAAAAGATGAACGAAAGAAAAATGTACCTTCGTTCATTTTTCTTCACAGAATTTCAGCTGGTAAAAATGGAAACTGTCAAATGATGAAATCTTATGAGTTTGCCAGCAAAAAAAAACAGCGGTTGCTTCTTTTCAAGCCAAACTTTGACGTTTTTCATCTTTTCACACAAAAGCGTTCGCGTACTTTTCTTTGAAATGAGAGGATTCTCTCTCAATTTTGGAGATTTGACAGTTTTCATTTTTCTACACATAAAGTACGCGAACGGACCTATTATTCTATCGAGCTTTGTCACTCCTGCTGTCATGCTGAACATCTTTATCTCAGCTGTCGTTAATTTTCTTCATACTTTTTATACGCTGTCCAACATTGTGGACGCCGGGCGCCAAACTGCAGTGTAGACTTTCGTTCAGCTTAGGAACATTTTTCGGTCACAGATGGCTGAGTGTTACCACGACTTTATCCACCCAACGCTTACGCGATCATCACGGCTTGCATCGTTATTGATCATTGAAATTATTACTTCCATTCATACAAATGCGTGGAAAAGGTCGGAGTGGGTCATAGAATGGGCAGGACAGGTATTCTGTCTTTTAAGGATTAAGGCAATACCCATTAACCTGCAAAACTTGCGATTACAACGCATCAAAACTTCTTCGAATATCCATCGAGTTTTTTTTTAATTTTGGAACTAAAAACATATTTAAAGGCTAGAGTACGATTGGGCGAACCGTTGGATACCCTATTTCTATCCCCCATAAAGTGGGCGTGGCGAAAATCTAAGTACCTATGGGTGAATTTATACGTTCCAAATCTCAGCTCTCTAGCTCGAGTTTAAGGGAATAATTTTTGCCGGCGGACATGGCTAGGTCGACATTTCTATCGATGCTAATCACGAATATAGTAGCTTTTAGGTACCTCTTGCGAACGTCTGACAAACATTCAAGAGTTTCAAATGTCATGAGAAGCTTCTCAAATTTGCCGTTCGGATTCGGCTTAAAATTGTAGGTCTTTTCCACTTAGAAGCTAGCTGTATAACTGCTTTCTACCTGTTATGGGTTCAGAGAAATGCAAGTGTTTTATTACCAACCAATTGTCACACCTTTTGTTTCAGGAAATGATTTAAATATTAGCTTAAGTTCATAAATAGAGATTATGTAAATTTAAGCACTTTTAAGAAAACATTTTTATGTTCTAACATTTTTAATAGATGCTTGTACTGTTTAATATGACTGAGAAGAAAACTATCGCATGTTACACGTTTTTATTATTTTATAATATTACACTGACCTGGCTGCCGTATCAACTGTCTTCTTGCCTCTGATTTTAATGTGAATAGAAATGGACAGATGTTTCACCGCATTTTTTTAGTAGCACGAAATAACCTACTATCAGAAGTACTTAATGCTTTGCAAAGATTAAAATGTTTTAACAGACGCAGACTTTATCAGACCTATCTTGAATAAAATTTTTCCCGGAACTGTTCTCATTTAGCAATTTGATTAACATTTTTTGACTTTTCACCACTTAGATATTGGTGCACGAATTAGGCAAATGAAATTGACTTACCTTTCTCGACGGAGGGGCAACAATAATATCAGTGTAGTAATCCTCGGCTTTGCACGAATTCATGTTTTCATATAAAATACTAATTTTCTTTAGATTATCCCATCCTGCAGGACTTAAAAGATATAAAAACAAAAACTGTACTTCTGTCATCACAAGATTTCATTTAAAAACTTACATCAGAACAGCATCTTTTTCTACGACTAGAGCAGGTGTTCGGAATGGTAGGTCGTAAATCCGATGTGTCAGATATTTGTAGAGCAGATCACAGTTTTTGTCTTCCTTAACGCTGGTATAGAAGAGGGATGTTCCATGCTGTAAACAGAATCGACGTATCCATTGTTGAATGAAGTCAAAATGTTCATCCCTATAATCGTATTCCTTTTCTAATGTCGTCATGTAGTCGGTCTTAAAAAAAAGCAAAGCAAAGCGGGTCAACTTTTTGTAAAGCACGTTGTCATGCACAAGGTCGAATTAAAAACTCTTGAGGTTTCAATCCAACGTTTTCGCTGTAAAAACCAGATCAAGAGCGGTATGGGATTTTTAACATACTTTTGTGACAACCACAACCATATCCAGGCCGAGATTTGTAGTAAGCGCTCCTTCGGTAAGTGGCAGCAATTCATCATCATCTACTGAGTTATTTCGAACGGTACGCTTAATTGGAGATCCAGGATCCATATCATCGCCAACTTCACAATAACTTTGCCATGAAGTAATTAGACGTTGGCGGGCGTTTCTGCTTTCCTCGGGATCGAGTTTAAGACTTTCAATATGGTCTGCTAGCACTTTGATCCAATGATTAAGTTGCTCCAGCCAAGCCCACGGTGCATTCATTGACACTGTGAGTATCACCAAGGTGTGTGCATAATTTGTTTCGTTTAAGGCGTATTTTAAGAGATTAGCATGGCCTGGGTCACCATCAAGAACCCACACACCTAATCGTGTCATATCTGTAAAAACACAAACACAACACCAAAATTATGCAGTTTTTAACAATTTTAAAATCATATAGACACTTACCGTCTCTGTATTCATCCTTGACATCAATATAAGCGTATTCCAGACCAGATCCTTTCTTTGGATCCTCAACACCTTGCAACTTCGCAATGAGTGTTGTCTTCCCTGTGGAATTGTCACCTAATACTAAAACTGATTTGTTCGATGGAAGTTTTGTGCTACCCTGCTTCTGTACCTCACTCAAAATAGACGACCTTAAATAAAGAGAAAATATCACAGATTTTATTTAAGAAGCACAGAATTAAATGATGAGTGATACGAGTATCTTGTTTAAAATAAGCGACAAGGGACCGGGCATGGATGGCAATTGGTTGAATAGCTACCGACTTCTTAAGACTACTCTTCAGAGCGAGGTATTCCCATGTGTGCGCACTGTGAGTCATGCGTGTATGTGAGATAAATATTGTTCACCACTTCAATCCTCGTTAAAAAAATATGAGGCAAATATCTTTCAACTTTCGACGATGTCAAAAAAAAATTATCTGACTTTCGTTGCAGAAAATAGTCCAAACTATCAATGGACTCAATGCCAATCCAGGTAAAGCGGAAATTGTTATTTTTACTAGAAAACACAAGATACAGCAGTTCAACCTTGCGAAACTTGGGAGGTGGAATTGTCCTTTTCGGACAGTGCGAAATATTTGGGCATACTTTTGGACAGGAACTTGAATTAGAATCTCAATGTTGGGGAAAGAATAAAGAAAGCCTATAACGCTCTCTTTATCTACAAAAGAACAATTGGTAAGGCTCAAGGCCTCAAACCCACAAAGGTGCATTGGCTATACGCGGTTGTGGTAAGCCTTTTACTCACTTAAGGCGCTCTTGTGTGGTGGAAGGTGACAAAGAAGAAAACGATACTCAGAAAACTACCGGTGGGGGAATGAACGGTAAGCATAGTCATCACGTGTCTCTCTGAACCACCTCTACGGCAGCACTGGACATCTTTTGCATCTAATATATCTTAATTTACAGATTAAATAATTTACTGGCAATAGTGCCTTACGGCTCACCAATCTGAGTTACTCAAAGGGTTGCGATATTGGAAATTGATTGATTTAGGCAGAACTTTTATTATTTATTTAAACCGTCTGGTTTATTCAGTATCCATTTGCACGACAATTCATTAATAACTGATGAAATATCCCCTTTGGTCGACTCTGATATTCCGTATGATGTGTCATATCCGGAAACGGATGAATGGTTATGAAATGCAATAACAAAATAAAATGAATTTGCAATATACACAGACGGTTCTAAATGGCAGAAGGAACTGGCTCTGGCATCTACGCTGCCCATCCAGGCCTTAAGAGTGTCTATAAGAAGAACGGCAGAACTAATGAGGATGAGATAAATATCTGGTAGGGTTATCGCTATTTACAATGATAGTCAGGCTGCACTGAAGGCAATGGAATCAGTTACCATCAATTCCAAAATAGTCAGGAGCTGTCGCACAATGCTCAAGGCATTATGCAGGCAAAACCGAATTAAAGTTGGGTGCCAAGTCCCTGCGGTATAGAAGGCAACGAGCTACCCGATGAGCTTAAGGGCATTTAGATTGCAATGAGGCAGTGGTTGTTAGACCACCTCTGGGCGAAGTTAAGGGCATTATAAGAGAGCAAATCAGAAGGGCTGGTGGGCGAGACTACATGGGCACAGAGTATCTAAGGCATTATGGTTACACATTGACCACGAAAAATCGGGGGCAATCCTTAAATTGAGCAGAGGGCAGCTTAGGGTACGCATTCAAAGCGACATAGACTGATGGATACGGGCACAAGCAGATACTGCGACGATCTTCAGGCAAAGGAGGATAAAACACACTTACTGAGGGAGATTCCTAGGAAGGTACTTATTTGAGCAGCTAGAGGAAACAGGTAATGGATTGAACGGATTCTGCGGGGAATTTGGGTGTTTTTCGAGGGAAAGCGTTAAGGTCTTGTTTTCCGTTTGATTTTTTTTTTTTTTTTTTGCCCGGTTGGCTTCCCAGGGATCGCGATGGGCCCAGTCTAGTGCCAAGTGTTGTATGAGTTTTCATACCCCTCTTTAATCTAACCTAACTTTCTATAAAAATCTGTTACCAATGTTGTTCTAAATTGGTGATAATTGATTTAATTAATGCGCCAAATGACAAACTAAGGAATTTGATCGATTATTTTATCTTAACTAACCGCGCCTAGACAAGAAAATTGACGGCGCGTGATTGTCCTTTCTTCTGGACTTCTCCCTAGTCACAACTAGTTCTGCTATTGTAGGACTTAAAATTAAAAAAATAAATAAATATAAGGCATTAACGGCCCATATAGGGCCTAAGACCTAGCTTCTCCAACCACTTTCTTGTGCGAAGTGGAAGGGACCTACAATTTTAAGCCGAAGCCAAATGGCAAATTTAAGAAGCTTCTCATGACAATTGATACTCTTGAATGTTTGTCAGACGTTCGCAAAAAATCTACAAATGCGCAAGCCAATCAACTCAAACGTAGAAAACGCAGTATCCGAGATCCACTTCACTTACTCGTTTCACTCTTACCCTGAATATGCATCGTAGAAAACGCCAGCCAAACTGGGTTTTTCATTTTAAGCTCAGAGCAGCATACTGAGCTGGCCACGTGGAAAGTTCCTCCGATTCAATTACATACCTCATATGGGTGTCCTATCGCTGATCTGCAGTATTTGCAATCTGAGTGAAAGAGGAGGACATCTTTCATTTTGTTGGCAAGTCTGCAGTACCGCGGGAAACGACATGGTAAATTCTTCAAAGCAACGTTTTATTGGAAAACCGGTCTGTAGGACTATTTAGCATTATATGTAAATGAAAGCCTTTAGTACTACATATTAAGAAGTATTTTACATACATATGTGTGTCTTTTGACACCCTGGCACACGACAAAGCCATATCAAATTATAATAATAAATCGCCATTAATTTTGAAAAAATGATTGAAGCGGTAAACAAAATAAACTCAGATCCTTTTTGATTGCTGTGCACTCATTTAAGTTACTAATATTCACTGAATGTAGTCGATTCGTTGATGTCTTTGAATAAAATTGTCTTTGTTTTATTCTTCAAAAGATTTAAGGGTCAACTTCATTTTTTATATACATATATTTGTTCTACCGCTTTTTTTGCTAACTATTTTTATTGTTCAACTGTATCAGATTGATGTATTATAAGCGATCAAAACCATCGAAATCAGGAGGAATGCCGATACTTTTTGAGGTCAAACTAATGAACCCAACAGGCGGACCAGAAGGGATGCAGTGAAGTGGCAGGGTTATGATCCCTTTAGTCCAGATCATAGCATCATCGTTAATAAAAGAATTTCTAAGATTTCAACATTCATTTATTAACTTCAACAAAAAGATGGATAATTGAATAAATTCAGTGAATGCTAGTAACTTTGCATAACATTATTGCATAACAATCACAACTTTATTTTTTATAATTTACTTACCCTAAAGGGATTTTCTGTAAATCTTACAGTTCCCTTATTATGCTAGGAACACAGCGCAAGCATTTTGTTGTTTAACAGCAAGCAGCACCTAGCAATGGCGTATTTCATTGTATGCTTTTAGGTGCTACTTACTATTAGAAAGAATAGGGAGATAATGTTAAGCAAAAACCACAATCGTCAGCAGACTGGGGACAACGATCGCGATTGACCCAGTGAGAAATCGACGCAGCACCAATGGCATCAATTGCGACACCTTGCTGATTCACCGTTGTAATAAGCAGTCATATTATTATACATTTCATTGTAGCCTAGGTCTATGATAGCATTTCTTGTAATTAACTTTAAGTATAAAAGGGGCATATAGCCCAATAATAAATATCAATCCTCATTGATCCATCAATTGGTGCGTTTTTGTCGTAACAGGTTATCCATAGCGCATCATCTTCTTCTAATCAAGAAGTACAAGTTTATGTGCTTGCTATCAACATTCGGCTATTTTAACTCAACAGATAGGATAGAAATGATTTGGTGCAGTTGTAGGATTTTTCTCCATGGGTGTAGTGTTGGGTAGGACACGTTATTTTTATGAGTTTGTATGAGGTGCTCATTTTGGAATATGAGGTAGTACAATGTCCCACCTCAAATGAGGTTTTTTTTTTTTTTTTTTTTTTTTTTTTTTTTTTGTCGGGATGTGTGAAACTTTCTGCACTGGAGCACTCAGACTCAATACTGGTCCATTGTACTGCCAGGCAGACACACCACATTTTACTGTGGGAATTTACTCGTTTTTCTAAGAAAAACGAGAAGGCGCTTCAATGATAAGGAGCTTAGGTTTACAGCACTCACCATATCCGCACCAAATACCTGCCACCTGATACGAGCAAAAGCAGGACAATCACAGAGGAAATGTTCCGCAGTGTCGTCGCTTTCTCCACAGGCTTCGCAGTTGGTGGTGTCGCTTAGGCCTAGCACCTTAAGGTGTTTGGCAAAAGCGTAGTGTCCCGTTAGAACGCCAGTAGTCTGTCTGCAGTCTTTTCTGTTGAGAGACAACAAGAATGCCGCGAATTTCCCACAGACGTCGGGGAGCATTTGCTTAGTCTGTCTGCACCCTGGAGAGTCATGCCAACGGCGATTGTGTTCATAGGAAACCCAACCGTCAATGGAAGCCCTGACCGAGGACGCAGGCAGACAGATCGCTGGTTCAGGTCCTGAGAGGTCCCCCTCTGAGCCTTGTCTAGCAAGTTCATCGGAGATCTCGTTTCCCGTGATCCCGTTATGACCCGGGACCCAGACAAGTTTAAGTGAATTCAGCCTTCCGACCGAATTCAGAGATATCTTGCATTCACGTACTATTTTGGAGGTAGTTAAGGGTTTGAGTAAGGCCTTAAGCGCAGCCTGACTGTCGCTACAGACGCAGATACTTCGCCCCCTCCACCTGTTCCTCGTAACATAGTCCATGGCCATTAGGATAGCATAAGTCTCTGTTTGGAAGACTGACGCATGTTTGCCTAACGGAAAGAAAAGTCTAACGCTATCGCTCTCCACGAAGACACCAGCACCAGATCCTTGATCAGTTTTGGAGCCATCCGTAAAGATTCGACTGCATTCCCTTCCAGGTTCAGAGTCCGGCCAGAGCCAGTCCTGGACGCGAGGAAAGTCGACCTCGTATTTGCGCTTTAGCCGAAGTTCCGGTGTCATCGCATCAGACGGCATATCCATAAGACAGGAGTCGAAGGACAACCGTTGCGCAAGTTCATCAAAACTCCAGTGCGAGTTATACCAAAAGCCACCTCTTGTAAGACGTGAGATAGCCTTGATTGTACATCCCATGATGTAAACATCAAATGAGGTACTCACCTCAATTGAGGTTTGTGCTCATATAATGTAGTAGGTACAAAAAAATAAAATATTAGGTATTATGTAGGTAGGTAAGTTTACATACCTCAAGAAAATTTTATTCGTATGAAGTATATCTATGTATTTAAGTGAACTAATTGTATGGTCCAGTCCAAATTGCCTAAAAATTCCTTTAAAAGTTAAAACAAAATGATAGCATCTACATTTGCATTTCACAAAGTGTATGTAATGTAAATCCATACCCGCAGTCGCGCCACACAATTTATAAATGATGTAGAGAGAGTGACCAGACAATAGACAATAGTTTTTCTCACTTTGTCACACTCACCTCATTGCCTCAGTTCTGCTATCGCACTACAAAAGTACAAATGAGGCAATGAGTTATTCCTTACTTTTACCTCAAAAGTCCCATGTCCCACACAAATGAGGCAATGAGTTATTGCTTACCTTTACCTCAAAAGTCCCATGTCCCACACAAATGAGGCAATGAGTTATTGCTTTTTTTTTTTTTTTTTTTTTTTTTTTGTCGGGATGTGTGAAACTTTCTGCACTGGAGCACTCAGACTCAATACTGGTCCATTATACTGCCAGGCAGACACACCACATTTTACTGTGGGAATTTACTCGTTTTTCTAAGAAAAACGAGAAGGCGCTTCAATGATAAGGAGCTTAGGTTTACAGCACTCACCATATCCGCACCAAATACCTGCCACCTGATACGAGCAAAAGCAGGACAATCACAGACGAAATGTTCCGCAGTGTCGTCGCTTTCTCCACAGGCTTCGCAGTTGGTGGTGTCGCTTAGGCCTAGCACCTTAAGGTGTTTGGCAAAAGCGTAGTGTCCCGTAAGAACGCCAGTAGTCTGTCTGCAGTCTTTTCTGTTGAGAGACAACAAGAATGCCGCGGATTTCCCACAGACGTCGGGGAGCATTTGCTTAGTCTGTCTGCACCCTGGAGAGTCATGCCAACGGCGATTGTGTTCATAGGAAACCCAACCGTCAATGGAAGCCTTGACCGAGGACGCAGGCAGACAGATCGCTGGTTCAGGTCCTGAGAGGTCCCCCTCTGAGCCTTGTCTAGCAAGTTCATCGGAGATCTCATTTCCCGTGATCCCGTTATGACCCGGGACCCAGACAAGTTTAAGTGAATTCAGCCTTCCGACCGAATTCAGAGATATCTTGCATTCACGTACTATTTTGGAGGTAGTTAAGGGTTTGAGTAAGGCCTTAAGCGCAGCCTGACTGTCGCTACAGACGCAGATACTTCGCCCCCTCCACCTGTTCCTCGTAACATAGTCCATGGCCATTAGGATAGCATAAGTCTCTGTTTGGAAGACTGACGCATGTTTGCCTAACGGAAAGAAAAGTCTAACGCTATCGCTCTCCACGAAGACACCAGCACCAGATCCTTGATCGGCTTTGGAGCCATCCGTAAAGATTCGACTGCATTCCCTTCCAGGTTCAGAGTCCGGCCAGAGCCAGTCCTGGACGCGAGGAAAGTCGACCTCGTATTTGCGCTTTAGCCGAAGTTCCGGTGTCATCGCATCAGACGGCATATCCATAAGACAGGAGTCGAAGGACAACCGTTGCGCAAGTTCATCAAAACTCCAGTGCGAGTTATACCAAAAGCCACCTCTTGTAAGACGTGAGATAGCCTTGATTGTACAGCCCATGATGTAAACATCAAGGGGCGGAAGGTTCAATAGTGCATCTAGGCCGGAGCCAGGCGTGCTGGGGAAGGCCCCCGTGCAGCCGAGACATACCTGCCTTTGGAGTTTGGCAAAAGCAGCAGTGACGTATTTACGTGAAAGCTTATTCCACCAAACAACCGATGCGTATGCTATAAATGGTCTTATCATAGCCGTATAAATCCATAGGACTCTTTTCGGTGATAAGCCCCATGTCTTGCCGAAAATGCCTTTGCACTGCCAGAAAATAGACAGCGCCTTGGCAGTCTTCAGCTCAACATGTTTGGACCAAAGAAGTTTGCTATCCAGGATGACTCCCAGATACTTTGCTTCATTGGAGAGTTGGATTGTGACGCCTTTTAGCACTGGCTGAGTCAACCCGACCAGCTTCCTCCTTCTCGTAAAGAGAACAACCTCAGTTTTAAGAGGATTGACCGAGAGCCCATTCCTAGTGCACCATTCGTCGATCACGTCAAGGGCCGCCTGCGCCTTGGCGCATACAGTCGCTAGGCATGATCCAACAGAAAGCACGGCAACATCATCCGCGTACGCCTGAGCGTAAATATTAGAACTGTTGAGTGCGTTCAACAGAGAGTCGACCAGCATACACCACAGCAGTGGAGACATGACGCCGCCTTGCGGGCAGCCTCTGTTTACCCCCGCCATAACATAGCGGCCACAATCCGCATCCGCAACCAACGTTCTATTCATTAGCATTGCTTTAATCCACAACACCAATGGTTCGTCTACTCCGTGTTGTCTGGCGGAGCTGCACATGCTATCAAAAGTCGCATTGTCAAAAGCACCCTCAATATCGATGAAAATGCCCATCGCGTATTCTTTTCTGTCAAGCGCGCCTTCAATTCTACCAACTAGATTTTGGAGCGCAGTCTCGCAGGATTTTCCGCGTTGATAGGCATGTTGCATCGGAGATAGTGGGTGCAATCGCAAAGCACCTTTGCGCACGTGAAGCTCGACCAGCCTTTCCAAGCTTTTCAGCAAGAAAGAAGTCAGACTGATTGGTCTGAAGCTCTTGGCGAGCGAGTAGTCACTTCTGCCAATTTTTGGTATGAATGCCACTCTAACTGTACGCCAGGGTGTTGGAATGTATGCCAGTGCTAGGACAGCGGTGAAGATTTTCTTCATAGTCGGTAGCAGCTGGTTTGTACATTGTTGCAGCATGGCTGGGTATATTCCGTCCGTACCAGGCGACTTGAAGCCGTCAAAAGACGCAAATGCGTATTTAATGGCCTCGTCCGTCACCATGGCCTTCGCAATATACCAGCTACGCCGAGTTGTTTGTCTTGGCTCACTCATAGTCTCGGTAATCGGGGCTGGTTGTGAACCAATTGTAATCTGGTTACCCGGAAAGTGAGACTCCAGCAGATAACTAAGAGTTTCCGCTTTCGTCTCAGTGAAGGTGCCATCAAGTTTTCTAAGTGAGTCCAGTTTGGCTGGTTTGCCCTTTTTCAGAACTTTAACCAACCTACTAGTTTCACCCAGCTTTTCAATCTTTTCGCAGAAATTCTTATAAGAAGCACTTTTCGATACCCGAATTAGCCTCTTATATTCCTTCTGCTTCGATCGGTAGAGATTCCAGTCTGTCTCCAAATCAGTCTTGAGTGACCTATTTAGAAGCTTTCTAGCTTCTCTACGAATTCTTTGCAGTTCCGAGCTCCACCAGGGAACCGGTGTTCTGCCAGGGGGTTTGCTTACTGGGCACGTCAGTTCAAAACAGCTAGTAATGGCACTATTCAGGTCTTGAACAGCTTCCTCTACCTTTTGTCTCGTCCTGAGTTTGGTTGGAGTTTTGAGAGTTTTCCCTAATTCCTCCCTGAAGCGTATCCAGTTGGTTTTTCTCGGATTCCTCCTCTCCTGCAAAGTTATGGCTTCGCATTCGATTTGGAATTCGATATATCTATGGTCTGAGAGGGACACCTCCGAAGAGACCCTCCAGTTAGTAACCGCCTTAAAGTATCTATTTGATAAAGTTAGGTCGATCACTTCCTGTCTTCTTGACGTCACAAAAGTTGGTTGCGAGCCAACATTGTTGATAGTAAGATCAGATGATAGAATGAAATCCAGGAGATGGTTTCCTCGCATGTTGCATTTGCTGCTGCCCCAAACAGTGTTTTGAGCATTGGCATCACAGCATATAACTAGGCCCATCTTCCTGGTGTCGCAATAGTCAATGAGTTCAGCAATTGCCCTCGGTGGTGGAGGCACTACCGAATCATAGGGGAGATAAGCTGACGCCACGATGAAGGTCTTCCAATTTCCATTCGTTTCGTAGCTAATGGCTGCAGCAACCAAATCTTGGCCACAAAATTGTCCAAGCTTAGTCGCTGAGAAAAGGTTCGACACAGCAAGACAAGCCCTTGGTCTCTCGGACCGCTCGTCACAGAGTATCGTAGTGCCACGGACACCTCCAAGGCCACAGATGCGATTTTTCCACACCCATGGCTCCTGTATGGATATTATGTGGGCTTTTGTATTCAACACAGAAAGCTTCTTACTGATGAGTGCAGTAGCAGCCTTGGAATGTTGAAGGTTAATCTGAGTAAATCCAATCATTGGAAATACATCAGTCATACTAGTGGAAGGGCACGCAGAAGGTGCGCGCGCAGTTCCACCGACAGGAGTGCTTGAGGTCTTCTTCCTCCGTTTGTTCCTGTTCGAGCTATTGGAAGGGGAGGCAGCGTTGGTTTCAGTCAGCTGGCTGGTTTCGGTTGGGGTAACCTCTGCCGACCTGCATCTCTTTTCCGTCGCCGCCGGGGAAGGGCAGTTCTCAGCGCTTGCGCCTTCAACTGGCGGTGCAGTTTCTTCGCGCCGCACGATAGCCGCCTTTCTCCTTTTCCTCTTTCGCTGGCTCTTAGATGGACGCTGACCAGTGGACGCCGCCTCTGTGGCCCGTTTCACCTGTTCGGTTTCGCAGGCCTCGTCGGCAGCATCACACCTATCGGCTGTCTGTCTATTGGTCTGAAGATTAAGCGTATCAGGTTGAACCTCTCCGCCACTTTCTTCATGTTTCCAGCCCAGTCTACCGAACGTGTCGGAGATAGAGCTGCAGGAATCTTCGGAAGCAAACCTTTTCGCAACTCGAAGGTCAACGCCTGTACAGGCGGGGGGTATATGTATGTCGGTTGGGGCCTCCAGAATCCGTGCCCCGACCGTGGTCGAAAAGACCACGGGTGGATTTTCGCCCATGCGAGTACCACCTGGAGTATTTGAATCATTAAGTTGTTCCTGCATACTTGTTTTTTGGTTTGGTTCGCGATAGAGCTTTGACGGTGTATAAAACGCCGCTATGACTCTAAAACCTCGGATCACGAACGTATCGTACCGAGGTCCCCCTATCCACCACCTGGGGACGCGCCTGGTGGGTAACCAACCCGACAGGGAGTTATTGCTTACTTTTACCTCAAAAGTCCCATGTCCCACACAAATGAGGCAATGAGTTATTGCTTACCTTTACCTCAAAAGTCCCATGTCCCATACAAATGAGGCAATGAGAATGAGCTATGAGGATT
Source organism: Portevinia maculata (assembly GCA_949715645.1). Classification (NCBI taxonomy): domain Eukaryota; kingdom Metazoa; phylum Arthropoda; class Insecta; order Diptera; family Syrphidae; genus Portevinia; species Portevinia maculata. The sequence continues at coordinate 90,160,233 of OX454526.1, forward strand.
CACTCTATTCATTACTTTTACCTCAATGTCACAGTCCAAATACCCCAACTCAATTGAAGTGTTACCTATATTGTATGTATCTATATCCTCCCTTAAAACTCAAATGAAAGGAAAAGAGAAAGAGACGCTTTTGGATATATGTGTGTACCCTTTTTTAAACGAGTTTAACTGCTACTGCAGCAAATAATGTGAATGTGTGAAGTCGTGAGTAATTTTCCGTGTGCTTGTATTATTGACATGACATTTTATTTTGTGCTCTTCGATGTGAGTTTGTAACACATTTGAGAGGTGGTACAAAAATTATTTTTGAGGTGTTGGGACATTTAGATCTTTTGTATGGGACATTTGTACCACCTCATGTATGAGTTACCCAACACTACATGGGTGGAGTCTAAGTTGCTTAGGGAGATTAAGGTTTCATATATTCGATATAAAGTAATGGACTTGGCCGGGATTCAAACGCACGACCTTCCATTCAGTAAGCGAATACACTACTACTGCACCGTTGCCAACCGCCAGTTTTAAAATTCTGATTGTTGAAAATGATTGCTTCAATCATAACTACAATCTACAATCTGTAGTCGCAATTGAAAAATTGTTCACAGAATTGTATTCAAAAATTATTGCATTCTTTTACAGCTCTGCTATGGTAGGTAGGGGTAGGTAGGTAGGGGTAGGTAGGTAGGGGTAGGTAGGTAGGTGTGGCGGTTTGATAAAAGAAAAGACAAACATAATTAGCACCGGGTGTCGTTTTGTTACCACAAACTCACGTAAACCTAGGTATTATCGTTTAGTGGAGGAGACTAAAGGAGACCTGTGAAGTTCAGGAAAGTTATCTGTTCCTTAATACTTTTCTCGGAGACTTGCTCAAGTGTATTGAAAAAAGGGCTTCCCAAGGTTCGTAGTCTGATCCTAGCTAAAGCCGGACAGGTGCATACAAAGTGAATTAGGGTCTCTTTTTCAGTTGTCACTTTGCAACTGCGGCAGTGGGAAATGTGTGGAATGTCTAGCTTGGCCGCATGGTCTCCTGTACGCCAGTGTCCCGTGATGATTGCTGTTGTTCTTGCAATATCTTTTCGGGTTCTGCATAGAAGGGCGGTTGTTTTTGCCTTGTTGCAGTTTGGCCTCATTTTAATGGATGTGACGCATGTAGTCAGACTGCTCCATCTGAGGTTGGCTTTCTTCAGGTATTCTGCTGTGATATTTGCCTTAACTAACCAGCTTAGAGGATATACCTAGTGACTGAAGCGATCGCTTTAATGGCAGCCTGGCTGTCAACATAAGGAAAGCGATCTTTTGCCTCGGTGTTATGTTTGAGTGAAGCTTGATCTGGCGACAGGCTTTACGGATCTGCTCTGCTATACAGAAAGGTATTGTATCAATAACTCAAGCTTATTACTTATTATTTATAAGGGAATGTTAACTTAACTGGGATTTAAACATAAGTCAAGGACCGGTACCGATAATAAATTTAGTGTGAAGCTTAATTTTGTAGTCCTTTTCACTCCCATCCAAAAGGAAACTTGAATGAACGGGACGATTAATTTAAGCTCCACTTTAAAAATCCATTATTGGTAAAGTTCAATCCAAGGAGTTAAACAAATTTGCCTCCTATGACTCTGACTGAGGTCATGACTGTCTGATGCAATAGCAGTGATATTTTACATTCACCCTCTCGATTTTTATGTTAAAAATAAAGCATTTTTTCGTGCATACGAAGGATATTGATTCAATCTGCTACAGACTACACCAATCCTAAGCTAAATTTTGAGCTTACTCTCACTGAACGATTTCCAACCAGAGCTGATGTCGTCAGGTATCAATAATCCTGCAGTCGTTTTGTATTCGCCTTATGCTTCAAATATTACTTGTTCAGTCCGGATCAAGTCCATAAAGAAATCCTTGAGATTTTAATGAAAAGATTAATGAAAAGTGTAGGGTCTGCTTGCTCAAATGTACACTTAATTTGCCGTTTAGGATTATGCGGACAAGCGACTTAAAGTCTGACGGGGTTTCAATTAATTGGACTGCGTTATAGGACTTGATATTTTTTCGCAAACATTAAAAGAGTATGCTATTCTCTCTATGAGGGAACAAAATGTATATAAACGCAAAACAAAACAAAAATATTTTCTTTTTTATCGTGATTCAAATAGCTATCAGACATTCTAAAATTGAATAAATATTAGGCATAAACGTCCTATTCAAGACCTAAAAGTAGCTTCTCCAACCATTTGTGTGGGTGTATATTTTTGGTATATTTTTTGGCACGAACTAAAGGGACCTACAATTTAACGTCGACTCCGAACGACAAATTTGAGAAGCTTCTCATGACAATTGATACTCTAGGATGTTTGTTTGACTTTCGCAGAGGTGGGCAGTGGAAAAAAAACATAAGGTGTTACGGGGCGTTGGCGTGATTTTAAGATGAGACACCTCGCTCAATAGTCCAACGCATATCCACTGAGTCACAATTATCAGACATTTACCCGTCAATAACAATTGACTATTGATGTATATTTATTTAGGAGCAACTTAAGAAAAGAGCTTAGCATTCCAAAAATTAAAAAAAGATTTGACTGAGGAATTAACTGAGCTGTTTCTTAGGCTCGACTTAGGCTGCCATCATCCGCAAAATGTTGTACAAGATAACCTCATGAGCTTTGATTATTTGTGTGTCAACTATTATTTACAGATTATTAAGATACTTCACGTCATAGAATATATGGTTTAAAATAACTCTGTTGTCATTTAAACGAATGCCGGTTTCTTTTGTTTGAATGAAACAAGTCGACAGGTAAAACATAGCTCAAACAAAAGAAGAAGAAAACAAAACAAGAGAGGATTTAAACAAGAAGCTAAGCTAAAACTAAATAGAATTACCTAAAACAAGACTGGTGATTCATTCCAAACTGCCAACATTAAGTGAACGGGTAAAATGAGTACAAATCTAGCTGTAGATTAAATATTAATTTTAAAGAACAATAATACAATCAATAGCCACATAAGCGACTGCGACATTATTATCTCTCAATGTTAATAATTTATTTATAATATTCATTGGAAGCGCTTTAGAGAATATTAAATACCTCGCCAAATAGGTTATGATTAGTGTTGCCAATTTATGTGAAAAAAAACCTAAGGCAGGTCTGTTAAAATTGGAGACAACATTGAATACAAAGCCAACGAAAATGTTCTCATGCATTGATGGATTAGAATACCACTGCAGCGCCACGATAAAAAAAGACGAAATTACATCTAGGAAATATTTACATTCAGAGGCCTGTTTCACAGATTAATCATCACATACAAATGTATGATTTTGATAGTTGTGATTTAATAATTTTGTTTCACAGATTCATTTATTTATTTATTTATTCATCAATGAAAGAACAAGTTCTCCTATAGACTAGTAGATAACAATTATTCACTAAAGCTAATATAAAAATATATACGAACTTCAAGTTGATCTAAGTACATTCAAAACATAAATCTTAAAGGTATCTCTAGTGCAAATTCTGAAAAAGTCTAACCTACTGCAGACTGAATTTGCTTCTCTGATGCAACGAGAAACTGGTTCATTACGACCATAGTTAGATCTATGAAATTGTTCATAAAAGAGAACATAATCTCTGTAATTATGCGTGGGTACACGAATAGAAATTAGTGCTAGAAGTTGAGCACATTTAATATGATAAGTAAGTATATCTCTAATGAACATTATCGCAAAATAAGCACGTCGATTTGCCAAGTTCTGCATTCCAAATAGGAGACATCTTGTATCATAAGATAGGATAACAGTACCCCAATGAAGTTTATAATACATAAATCTTGAAATATTTTTTTGAATTTTTTCGATTCTTACACACGAGTTATAGTAGTAAGGGTTCCAAACTGTGTTGCAGTATTCAAGCAAAGAGCGAACGAGAGAGATAAAAAGAGTCTTTATAGTGTACGGATCTGTAAATTCCTTACTATTTCTTTTGATGAATCCTAACATTTGGTTGGATTTGTTTATAATGTAGTCGATATGAGGAAGAAAAGAGAGTTTAGTATCAAGGATAACACCTAAATCTTTCGTTTGTGCTACTCTATCCAAAGAAGAACTATCAATATGATAATCGTACAATATCGGAGAGATTTTTCGAAAACTAGACATGACTTGGCATTTTGAAATATTAAGATGTAGGAAGTTTATATTACACCATTCTGCCAGTTTATTCAAGTCATCATTTAACAAAACACAATCATCCAAGCATTTTATACTACGATATAGTTTAAGGTCATCTGCAAAAAGAAGACACTGAGAATTTTTAAAGAATTTAGGAATATCGTTAACAAAAAGCAGGAACAATAATGGGCCTAAATGGCTACCCTGAGGGACACCGGATGGAACCAATATTTGATTAGAATGATGATCGTCAATCTTAACCACTTGAACTCTCGATGTTAAATAAGATTTCATCCAATCAAGAAACTTGGAATGAAAACCTAGTTCCGACAGTTTGTGTAAAAGAATATGATGATTAACACGGTCAAATGCATTTGCAAAATCAGTGAAAATTATATCAGTTTGACGATAAGATTCAAAATTATTAACGATATAATTCGTCATTAATGTGAGATTAGTGGACGTAGATCTTCCAGAGATAAAGCCGTGTTGGAAATCGGATATAAAATCTTTTAATTGAAAAATAAGCTTGTCACAAACTATTTTTTCAAATAATTTAGGAAGAGCAGATATTTTGCAGATTGGTCTATAATTAGTTATTTCTTGTTTAGATCCAGATTTAAAAATAGGTGTTATATAAGACAATTTCCAGCAATCTAAAAACTCACCTTTTGCAAGCGATAGGTTGAAAATAGTCGATAACGGAAAGGCTAAAGAAGACGCACATTTGAGCAATAAAATTTGTGGGATCCCATCAGGGCCTCCCTTATTGTTGGTATCTAAACCTAATAAGGCTGATTCTACTTCAGACGTTGACAAGATCATAGACCCAATATTAACGATGGTAGAAACTTTAGGAGAATATACATTCAATGGAGTGGTTGTGGAGTAGACAGACTGAAAATAAAGAGCAAAGAAGTTACAAATTTCTTGCACATCACTCGTTGATTTGTCCACATACTTCATACAGCTTGGATACCCATTACTTTTACGCTTAGTGTTAACATATTTCCAAAAATTGTCACTGTTATATTTAATATTTGACTCAATGGATAATAAGTAAGCCCGATATAAAAACTTATTAAGTGTATCAAATTCTTTCTGAATTGTCAGATGCTTGGACCGCAAATGAGCATCATCGCGGTTAGTTTTTAGTAATTTAAAAGATTTATTTTTTCTATTTTTAAGATTTATAAGTCTCTTATTGTACCATGCCGGATTACTCCTAGATTTGGCTTTTTTATTTGGAACAAATCTACGTACGGCCTCATTGATAATAGATAGTAGAGTACCATTAGCGTTATTTAATTCTGTTTTGGATAAAAGCGATTTCCACGGAATAGATACAAAGTAATCATTCATTGCATCAAAGTTAGCCTTATTATAATTAGGTACAAAAGTATTATCATTTTGAACATTTTTCATATAAGTATAAAAACATAAGTTCCCTTCTAATGCAATATAATGTATAGAGTTATTAACAAAAGGTGTATCAGATTTTTCAACATATATATTAAATTCCTTATCCACAAAAATAAGGTCAAGAATTCGACCTAAGCTGTTAAAATTATAATTGATTTGAATCAAGTCAAACTGGCTAAAGAAGTCAATTAAATTAACCTCAATTTCAGAAGTTACATCAAATGGAACTAAATAATTATCATCTGAGTCAAATAACCACTTAATATTTCCTAGATTAAAGTCACCGATACAGATAATATGTTGCGATGGATTTAAGTTTTCGAGAATAGATTTACAATTTTGGAGAAATATATTATAACATTCACAAGGAAATTGTCATCGGCAACCTTATTAGCACCAACAACATCCAACTCAATATTTCGGTTTTTTTGTTCATTCGTCATACATCAGTTAGAACGGAGAACCGACTTGAAGTATTGGAAAAATTTATGTTTCCTGTTACATCCTCTTTGAAAGTAATGATCAGCAATATAGTTCAAGTAGGGAAAGGAAGGGCTCGTCAACTTCTTCAAAAATCAATTGGAATTTTGACCAAATGTTGTAGAAGACAGGACGGGCTAGGCAATTTTACCATTTATGGTAGCCTAGCGACGAAGAGAAAGTGCTCTCAAATTCAGGTGGGTCTGTATCGGAAGTTAGGAGAACATTTTTCTTCGGCTGCTGATAGAAGCCAGGCTATCCATGAACTCCGACAACCCAGCTTGAACAGGGGGCAGCCATTTTTAAAAAATTGCTGCTCGGAAAATAGAAATTTCCAGGAAATCCGTTCGCCAAAGTTTATCAACAATGTTCAAGGGCTGCTTCTTGTGGATGAAGAAAAAATACTACACAGGTGGCAGCAGTATTGCCAAAGACATCTAAATGAAAATTTCTTTGGATATATTTTCCGATAGCCGTTCCTAACAATAAAGAAGTACACGACATTACTGTCGAAAAAGTGAGGAAGGCGGTCAAAGACTCCAAAAAGCGAAAAGCAGTTGGGCCGGACGAGATACCGTTTGAGTTCTGAAAAAAGATGGGAGACATCGGGTCCAAATGGCTCATGATTCTCATCTCCAAACTGATGAGAGGCGATGCAATGCCTAACCAGTTTATAGAACAAGAGCCCGACCGTGCCAGCCGTGACCAAAGTTCAACATCAAACAAATTCTACTTGTATAATATAAAAATATTAAAAGAATCAAACCCATACGACTATGTGAAGACTAGTGTAGTTTGTAGCAGGTAAATCAACCAACGATGCAATCCAAAGTATAAGGATCACGATGGAAAACTGATTCCTTAAAGGATTTGCATATGGTGTTGATTGATTTTGAAAAGGCCTTTGATATATGATAAAGTAAGAGTGAGATGCCCCGTTGGCGTCACCAATGAATTTAAGTCGCAATCAAAGTCGGTCTACACCGGGGAAGCATATAAAGTATCTTCACATTTATTACAGTCCTTGATTATCTGCTTGAGGAAAAGTGACGTACCCCACAGTGCTTTAGTTATTCTTTGCTGACGATGGAGCCATCATAAGCGACGTCCCTGCAACGAGCACTTGATGTATGGGTGCAAGTTTTACACGGGAATGGGTATCGTATTAGTCCGAAGAAAACAAAATACTCGTACTTCCAGTTCTCTGATCCACTCCGACCTATTCAGATTTATATGAATAAAGGATTGATTCCCAAGTGCGAAAAGTTCAAATATCTGGGATTTATTATCAATAGCAAATCAAGCAATGATAACGATTTTAAGCCTCGCGTAACCGTACGGTAGATAATTTGGCGGAAAAACTCAGCAATTTTTGTGATCGAAAAATGCGTCCTAAGCTGAAAGGAAAACTACACTGCAGCATACGGATCACAATGTTGACAGCGTACAAAAAGTATGAGGGCAAATTAACGGCAGCTGAGATGAAGATGCTTCGCATGACACCAGGAGTAACAATCGAATAAGAAGTTCCAAGATCCGAGGAAGCCTTCACGTCAAAGAACCTATCTCGAAAAAAATGGAGCGCGATCGGCTCAGTTGGCACTGTCATGTTCAAAGGAGAGATCGTACGAACCCTGTCAAAAAGGCAATATCAATCAACATTCCAATTCAGCCAAAAAGAGGCAGAGCTAAAATCTTCTGAATCCCACAAATGCAGCAACACCAGCATTCGATTGGCCTCAGCGAAGAATTGATTCAATATCGGGAGGCCTGCCGCTATTTTCTGAGGTCAAACCGGCGAACAACACAGTCGGACCAGTAGGGATCAGAAGGGATGCAATAAGTGGGAGGATCCCTTTAATCCTAGTCATAGCCTCACCGCCATTAAAGGAAGAAAAAGAGATAATAGCCTAACGACACGTTTAATATCTTGAAAGTTTCCCGCAAGTGTGCATGTAAATCCTTGGGTTGACACGACTGAAGATCACCGATGTCGTAAATGGTAGATCAAATAATAATCAATATTTGGAACAAGCACGTGTCGAGATCGTAAAAAGAGGCAGGCCAGAAAACTCCTGGATCACATAAATGCAGCCCCATCAGCATTTGATTGATCTCAGTGATGAAGTGATTCGAAATTGGGAGGCCTGCCAAAATTCTTAGAGGTCGAAATGGAAATTTTTGTTTGCTGTGAAGTGGGAGGGTTGTGATGCTTTTATTCCTGATCAAACCCTCTCCGCCAATAAGGTAAAAAAGTTGTGCCAGACAAGGAGTGCTCGGAACCCTTTATTATAGTAGTAACATAACCACATATGGAAGCCTTTGAAGTTAGTTTCCTACACCGGTATCGATTTTCATTGCCAAGCCTATTAAGTGTCAATAATCGGCCCTATCATGGTATCCATTCCGAAATGAAAACTCTTTGATTTTGTGTGAATCGGAGAATTTTGCTTCATGTTAGGTGGGAACATTTCTCCGACAAAACTTAACGCAGACCGTTTCATCGCGATGATATGCGATTTTTGCGTAAATTTTTGGCAGCCGCATGTCAATTTCTCTCCGACTGACGCGGGCAACTATTCGACTAGGATTTGGGTTGCGTAGAAAACGAACGGATACCATGAAATGGCCGAATATTTTTGCAGCAGTGACAACATTGCAAGTTGGATATACTATAAATGCACCCAAACGGTCCAAAAAAAATGGAACGCATGACGCATGTCGAAAGCATTCTTCATTTCTCCCCGAAATTTTTAAAAGTCCTTTGTTAGACAACCAAGAGATCTGTTATGGGTAGGGTTAAGAAAACGAAGACATGAATTGACATGATCGTGGACGCCCCGCTGAAGTCACCGAGCAGTTGGCAATAAAAGTCGGTGTACACCAAGGAAGCGTCTTAAGAGCCATGTTAATTAAAAAGTCCTTGAATATCTGCTTGAAGGAAAGGTGACGGACTCCAAAGTACATCAGTTATTTTTAGCTTTTATTTATTTGGAGTATTTAAGGCTCTTGAGATACATAAATGCCGCCCAAGCGTTTTGCTACGACGTTTTTTTGTGTTCATTGTAGTACAAACACTTGTCGAAATTTACACCTTAATACTTCGCAACAGTCTTTGCCTCGATCCGAAGACGAATCGCATTCTTTTTTTAAATATTTTTTTAGTACCGTCTCAAATCTGAGTTTCCACGTCTAATTGTGGTGCGCAACAGTATGGTTTCACATTTTGTATTGTGGATGTTGAGTGTTCATTTTGAACAATATTTATGGAATCTGTTAAATTTGCGCTGAAGGTTTATTTGGATTTCCTCAGCCCGTAAAGTAAGTAAAGTAAAGCTTCGATAATAAATGGCGAAGAAGATCGATAGGAGAAATGACATCTGTATCAGCGGTTCAGTGAACTTTCAATATCATTAAATCCTCTTGCTGTTGGACTAGTGCGAAGGTACAATTTGGCAGTTTTAAAACAGCGCATGTCGGCATATGGGTGGGCAAATTCCATTATTGTATTCCTATGCAAATACATAGCAAGTGAATTACATCCTAAATTTTGATAGCAGTGCGCTTCCGAAACAAAATCATCGCAATCAAAGCTATAAGTAAAGAAGATATGAGCATTTGACTAAATTTCAAGCTTGAAATAACAGTAGTACCTATTGGAATAAAAAAAAAAAAATCTAAAATAAAGATTGCCCTTACGAATAGTCAGTCATAAACAAGTCTATGAAATATGTATACATATCACCTGCTGAGATATGTATTTAAAAAAAAAAAAACAATTCAATACTCATATTGAAGTGACTCAACCTCTTTTTAAAACCAAGTGGCAACACCTTCTCACCTATTCTTGGTTCTTGAAAGAGTTGAAGCCGAGGTGTGGTGTTGGTGTCATACAGAAAAAAATTGACAGTTACCCACTCTCCTCTTCCACCATTTAGGGAGAGAATTATGAAGTCATGCAATTTTATCCAAATGCAGAAATAAAAAATGTTTTTACATGAGGAAATGTTTAAGGGCGTCTTGTGTTTTCGAAATTTTCTCAGCATTTAGTTAACTCACCATAGATTTTCCTTTTCGGCTGCATCCTTTTTCTTTGCATCCAAAGTAAGACCATTCATGTGAGTGCCAATTTCCATCGCCATCTTCGCACAGATGTGGAAATATAACTCACTTTTGCAAAGGAACTTTGCTTATGGTCTTAACAAAATGTGTAAAACTTATTTTAATAAAAACAAAATAGAGGAATATACACTGAAATTAATACTGAAACAGATTTTTCTGCTTTACGCGAAACGAAGAGAATAGAGAAATGATATATTTTTTCCGTTGATGACTCAAGGAGGCAGCGTGAAGTTACAACAGTTTTACAATTTAATTGGGTGAGAGTTATAACAATAACAATATTTGGTAGATTGGCGTACTGTCAGCAATATGACTGTTTATAAGATAGGTGAACAGCGAGAAATTCGTTCAAAATCACGAAAGAAAATCTACTCTGATTTTCCTTTTGACTTTTACAACAAAAATAAAGAAAGGTACTGTGTTGTATGCGATTGGTGTCTACTCTTTCGCACATATGTTTCTTATAAGAACAATGAATAGGCTAGGCTCCCACATCCCACTTTAATCTTTTGTCTCATGTATTTGCATCGACATTTTCAGTGTGAAGTTGCCAACAGTGCAGTATTTACCCTTTCTGACATTTGGAATCAAAGGTGCCAACATCATAAAAAATGTGGAAAATGTACCGCTGTGTTCAATAGGTTAACGAAAAATAGTCAGCGTTATGCGTTTTTCTTTTTAAGCTCAGAGCAGTTCACTGAGCGGTCAAAATATCTGTGTTTCTTTTTTAGCTCAGAGCGCTCTACTTGTGTTTGTTTTTTTACTCAGAGCGCGATCGGAACAAAACGAATAGAAGTTTGGTGTTGCTGTAGGGGTTTTTTCTCCACGGGTTGCGTAACGGCTATGAGTTATCCTACGATTAAGCGTTGCTCCTCTGCAGTCTTTCTCTGTCATCGAGGGTCACTTAATCAGTCCCGACTGTGAAGACCACTGACGTGGGTGGTTCAGAGATACCCTAAGTTGCAAAAACAGTGGTGCTGCAGACAACTAAACAGCTGCAACCGCACGTGTTAAAAATGTTTCAACTCATAAGGCTTGGTATTGCAGCACTACACATAATTGTGTTAACAACATTGAGTCTTTTGTGGAGTTGATGTTTTCTCCGAGGTAGGTAAACTCCCTTACTATCTCGAAGTTGCTGGTATCAACAGTGACGTTTTGTCCTAGTCGGTGGACAGATGTTTGTATGCAATGTATGTTGAAAGCAAGTACTTCGTTTTGTCCTCGTTGATTTCAAGGCCAACCAATTTTGCCTGCCCATCAATCGTCATAGAAGCTTTTTACGGCCTTCCGTATTAACCTGCCATGCGCACTATCTGCTATAGAGCGAGGTTGAAGAAGTCACATAACAGTGCATCTCCTTGCCGGAATACGGTACAGGTTTGAAATAGTTCGGAAGAGCTGTTTTCAGAGAGAAGAATAAACTCAGTGTGTACTCTTGGGTGTTTGTCATACTTTCGATAGGGGCAGTGGAACAAAAACTGTAGGTCTTACTGCCATATGGCAATGCGGTATGCGTGGTAAAGCAGCGTACTGCCTCCACTGCTGTGGTGCATGCTGGTCGACTCTCTGTTGAACGCACTCAACAGTTCTAAAGTCTACGCTCAGGCGTACGCGGATGATAATGCAATACTTTCTGTTAGATCACGTCTAGGGTCTCCTGCGCTTTAACGCAGACAGTCGCTAGGCGACGAATCAATCCTCTCCAAGCTGAGATTGTTCTCTTTACGAGAAGGAAGCTGATCGGGTTGACTTAGCCATTTGGAAGTCATCCTGGATAGCAAACTTCTTTGGTTCAAGCATGTTGAGCCAAATAATGCCAAGGCGCTATCGCGTTTTTGGCAGTGCAAGGGCGTTGTCGGCAAAACATGGGGCTTATCACCGAAAAAGAGTCCTATGGATTTACATGGCTATGATAAGACCATTTGTTTGCATCGGTTGTCTGGTGGAATAAGCTTTCACACAAATACGTTACTGCTGCTTTCGCCAAACCCCAAAGGAAGGTATGTCTCAGCTGGACGGGGCCTTCCCCAGCTCGCCTGGTTCCGGCCTAGATGCATTATTGCACCTCCCGCCCCTTGATGTTTACATTATAGGTTGAACAAACCAATCTATCTCACGTTTAAGAAGAGGTGGTTTTTAGTATAACTCGCACTGAAGTTTTGATGAACCTGCGCGACGGTTGTTCTTCGACTCGTGTCTTATGGATATGCCGGCCGATGCAATGACACCGGAACTTCGGCTGATGCGCTATTACGAAGTCGACTTTCCTCGTGTTCAGGACAGGCTTTGGTCAGACTCTGAACCTGGAAAGGAATGCAGTCGAATCTTCACGGATTCTCCAAACCCGATCAAGGATCTCGTGCTGTTGTTTTCATGGAGAACGGCAACATTCGACTTTTCGCTAGGCAATGCGCCAGTCTTCCAAACGGAGACTTATGCTATCCCAATGGCTATGGACTATGCTGTGAGGAACAGGTGGAGGGGGCGCGGAATCTGCGTTTGTAGCGACATTCAGGATGCGCTTTAGACCTTGCTCAACCCTTTAAACACCTCCAAAACCGTTCGTGAATGCAATATCTCTCAGAATTCGGTCGTAAGGCTGAATTCACTTAGACCTAGAAATGAGCCCGCCTATTTTGATGAACTTGCTAGACAGGGCTCAGAGGAAGACTTCTCAGGACCTGACCCGGCATTACGTCTGGCTGCGTCCTCGGTCAGGGCTTCCATTGACGGTAAGGTTTCATATGAACATAATCGCACATGTCATGACTCTCCAGGGTTCAGACAGACTAAACGAATTCCCCCCCCCCCCCCCCCCACATCTGTTAAAAAATCCGAGGCATTCTTGTTGTCTCTCAACAGAAAAGACTGCAAACAAATTACTAGCAGTTCTTACGGGCCATTACGCTTTTACCAAGCATCTTAAGGTGCTAGGCTTCAGCGATACCACCAACTGCGAAGCCTGTGAAGAAAGCGATCCTTAACACATAGGGGCACGTGTATTTTCACATTTTCTTGTACTTCTTCACATAAATATGGTATGAAATGCAATAAAAAGTATCTGTGGTGTTGGGATAAAAGGAAATGTTTTTCTGTCTGAAGAAATGTCTGTAAATATCTATATCGTAGATTCTCCTTTACCCTAACACCTAGGATGCGTTCCTGAATACGATTAAATATAATACACTGATTTATTATATAAGAACAAAACTGTACATGCTATATATATATAACATGGTGTCATAAAAACAATTTCCTTTGCAGATAAGACGTGTACAAATAATTTGTATTTTAATTTTGAAACAACAAGAGTACCAATAAAGCAGAACAAAACACACGAGTTTACGTTTTAACAAATTCTTTAGATATCCGTCTTTATGGTTACAGAAATGTTCTAAAATATTTACAGAGAAAAAAATTACAAGAGAAAATTAAATAGAAAACATTGTAAAACAAATAATAACAAAACATTTTTTTAATATAATCTGTGTATGCTGGTACCTATAATGGTTTCTCAAATAATACTTATCAATTTATTTATACTGAAAACAGTTTTCAATTATCCTGTTTAATTGTTTTAACAGTTTGTTTCTATATAACGGAACCCGGTTGCGTAAGGAATGTCGGGACTCGCGAAACAAATGTGTATATTAATGCTTTCTTTTTTAATGTTTTTTTTTAATATTCACACGTAAAAGACAACAAATTCCAATAAATTTTATGTATATAATTGTTTTAATATTAAATTTTATTGTTTTGTGAATGGCGCCCCTGCCTAGAAGATCGGGATGTAGTTGTCGATCTTCGTGCGATGTTTCTGTGCTACGCACTCGGCAATCCAAACGATATTTCTGCACTCCTGTTCCTTGAGCTTCAAGTAGGCGTAAAAGACGCCAAAGTGGAATTGTTGCAAGAACGCGTACACATTTAATTTAACTTCGTGTTCGAAAAATTTATCTTCCAGAGTCTTGTCGCCGGGATTAGTACCGGAGCCATCGAACAAGGCGGCGTATTCAGCGTAGTACTCGGCAACTGCCTTGACTTGCTCGTAATCATCTGCCCTGGCTAATGCGGCTAGACCATCCGGATTCATTTTACCGCAGCGTGGGTATAACTTGGCACGATCGTCCTTGGACAGCTCAGTTCCAAACGAGTTGATGGTGATGATAATGGCACGACGATCAGCTTCAAACTGGAGAATATATATATATATATAAGGATATTAATTTAAAATGCAGTTTAATTGATTTGGTTTAGACTCACAGCCAAGATTTCGCACATGACATCGGCAGTGGACCCACCATTACTTTTGCAGAACTCAAAGAAAGCCTCCAGGTAGGCCTTGTACAAAGTATTACGAATAATTTCGATGTTCATTTCATCTAAATCCTGCTCGGAAATGCAATCGACAAAGAATGGAGCAAGTGGTGTATCGACCAGAACTGCATTGTACAATTCAGCTGGAGTTGCGGCCACGTGTATAGCTTCCATTTGCTCGAAACTACCCAATGGATGGCATTTTGGGATCAGTTCGGAAATGGGTCTCTGATGCAAAGTTCCAGTGATCAACAGAATAATGTTGTCAATCATGTAGCCATAAGTAATGAAATCCAAGAAACTGGCAAGGGGTTCTACAGCGTGATTGCGCAAATGTTGGAACTCAATAACGAGTTTCTCACGGAGTTTATCATCAATAACAGACACTGAAAGGGGGGAGGGTTCGTTGGCGAGGAACGAACCGTAATCAGTTCCTTGGAGATGGAGTTTCAAATCTGAAAAATGTAATGATTGTTGAAAAAAGGAGTTAAGGATTAAAAAGGTCTAAAACCTAACTTGTCCAACCATTAATTGTACAAAGTGGAAGGGGAATTCAAATTTTAAACCGACTCTGAACTGCAATTTGAGAATCTTCACCTGACAATTGATACTCTTGGATGTTTCTCAGACGTTCGCAAAATGTGGGGCAGTGGAAAAACTTTAGGTGTTACTTGGCTTGACGTGATTTGAACCTGAGACCCTTCGATAAGTAGTCCAACAAACTATCTACTGAGCCACTGCGCGACTAGGCTTACAGCTTTTTTCTTCTTTAATGGTGCTGAGGCTATGATCAGGGTTAAAGGGATCATAACCCTTTCACTTAAGTACATCCCTATTGGTCCGCCTGTGGGGTTCGCCGGTTCGACCTCAGAAAATAGCGACAGGCCTCCCGATTTTGAATCACTTCGTCGTTGAGGCCAATCCAATGCTGCTGTTGCTGCATTTGTCCAGGAGTTTTTAGGCCTGCCGCTCTTTAGTGTTTGTATTTGAACTTTGATTGATATTGCCTTTTTGACAGCTTCGTAGGATATCACATCTGAACATGACAGTACCAACTGAGCCCGACGCGCTCGATTTTTTTTTGAGATAGGTTCTCTGACGTCAAAGCTTGCTCGGATTTTAGAAGTTCTTATGCGATGAATCTTTTTTACTTCTACTCTTATGCGAACCATCTTTATCGCAGCTGACGTTAATTTGCCCTCATATATTTTGTACGCTGTCCAACATTGTGAGCCGTATGTGAGCGCCAGGCGCACAACTGCGGTGTAGAGCTTTCCTTTCAGCTAATGCGACATTTTTCGATCACAGATGATGGCTGAGTTTCCCCGACAGTTTAATAACCCTACGCTAACGCGATGCTTTATGTCGTCATCACAGCTTGCTCTGCTATTGATTATAGATCGCAGATATTTGAACTTTTCGAACTTGGGAATCACTTCTCGTTTTATATAAATGTCTGGAATAGGTCGGAGTGGATCAGAGGACGGGCAGTACAAATATTCAGTTTTCTTCGGACTAATACAATACCCATTACCGTCCAAAACTTCCACCTATACATCAAATGCTCGTTGCAGGGACGTTTGATCCTCGTTAATGATGGCTCCATCGTCAGCAAAGAATAATTTTTGCACTTTGGGTTTTCTTCAAGCTGATAATCATGGACTGTTATAGGTTAGGTTAGGTTAAAGTGGCTGTCAGCGTAAAGCCAACACACTTAGACCAAAGTTAGGTCCATTGTGATACCACGGATCGAGGGGTTTCTCTCGCCACTAGTTAAACCATTTATAGCTTCTTATGAAGCGCGATAGACTTCTAACGTCAGCGTTAGCCAAGTCATTAAGATCATTAAGCAAGAAATCTCCCAGATAAAAATTTCTTTTATGGAAGAGAGCAGGACATGGGCAGAGAAGGTGAAGTATAGTCTCCTCCTCCTCCTCGTCCAAGCAACTTCTACAGAAATCGTTTGAGTACACGCCAAGCCTTGATGCGTGCTTGCCTATCAGACAGTGCCCTGTAATGGCACCTATAGAGGAGCTAATATGCAGTCGGTTTAGTGAGATCAGACTCTTAGAGCGACGCAGATCCAACCTTGGCCAGATGTGCTTAGTTGCTAGACACACTTGTCCACCTAAGATTTGTTCTCTCGATTGCAGATAGCTTGAACAAAAGTCTCAGGTAGCGATTGGTACACCCAGAGAACCCTTTTCAGGTAAAAGAGGTAGTTTGGTACCCTTTTTGGCGAGTTCATGGACTGTAATAAATATCAAAGGACTTAAGACGCTTCTCTGGTAAACACCGATTTTGATTGCAGACTCCTCGGTGACGCCACTCTTACTCTTGTCTTTACCCCGTCATACATGTCTATGATTATCTGTACTTAGGTTTCTGCAACTCCTCGTAGTCTAGCCGCCACCCATAACAGATCCCTATGCTAGACTTTCATAAATGTAAGAATTGCATAGACGTGACTTCTAACAACCACCGGAAGTTATCTGTCCCCCAAATAGAAGATCAAGCCATATTTACCCAAAATCAAAAAAAAACTCCAGGCGGAGACAGAATATTTCCTGCACTAGTGAAACACCCAATGGGTGGCGACGGTGTAGAGGTTAGTGTGTTGGCTTGTGACCCGTGCGGTGCAGGTTCAATCCCCATGGGGAACAACAACATACGCCACCCAATCACATGCCTCTACACCAAAAGGAGGATTTCTGCCTGGTAGTACAATGGAACGTTACCGAGTCTGAGTGCTCTGGGATTTGGATTTCCTTTTATAAAAAAAAAAAAAAAAAAAAAAAAAAGTGAAACACCCAATTGAATCTTAACTTCTTTTCCGCAGCTTGATCTATCTTTAAATTGAGATATATTCCCCTCCACGGCGTTAAGTGAATTTACCGTTCATATCAAAAGCCTGGTATGAATACTTAAGATATTTCCATTTCTTTCTTATCAACACGTCAAGTACGTTAGTGGTCGACAGATGAAGATAAAGTAGTCATAAGTGACAAGAAGGCGGCATCCAAAGATCGCCTTGAATTGGTATACAGGGACCTGATAACAAATTATGAGACGAGTGACAAACGATTTTGCCGTAACGATACCTATGACCTTTGCATATTACGAATAACGAGAACAACTACATAAACAAGTTGCCAATCTAAATGCAAACAAGACACAGCTTTCCATCATTTTGAACCGCATCCACCCTCAGGTTTCAAATGTCACAAATAAACCCAAAACAAAGTGAAATGATAAAAGATTTTTTTCAAATTCGTTTTAAAATGCAATAACAAAATGATTTTTATTTAAATAGTGACGAAGAAATTGATAATCGTGTTCTGAGAACGCAAATTAGACATGCGTCTGTTCCAATTAGCCCTTCAAATGACGTGTGCATTGTCAATAAACATTTTGTTTCTGATATTTTTAAATTCAAAAAACTGAATCTGTTTCCTTTTTTTAACAAATGGTTTGTACTTGCAAATGTTTGTATCATTTTATAAAAAATCGAAGTATTCAACCAAAATGTTTTCTTCACTGTCACTCGCCTTCCATTTTTTCATAACGACAACTGAAATGGTGTGGTTAGGCTTACGATACCTGCAAACGATTCGTTACTTGTATTTGATTTTTGGTGGTAACGATAGCCAGGCAACGAGGATCGTAATTCGTAATCAGGGCCCAGACTTTGCAAGATACTCTAGAAGAGAAAGTGCCCCCAAATTCAAGCAAAATTAATGTAGGTATCGGGAGTTTGAAGAAAATTCTTCTTCCGTTGGTAATAGACAACAATATATCCACAAACTTCGACAAACCAGCTTGAACAGGGCCACAACTATCTTCAATATAGCCGCTAAGAGAAGGAGAAACGCTCAAATGCCATTCGCCAAAGTCCATCCACAATCCTTCAAAGGCTGCTTCTTGTGGATGACTAAAAATACTACATTAGGTGGCATTAGTATTGTGAAGGACTAGTGAAAGAACGAATTTCTGGGATTTTACTTTCCAAGAGAGAAATTGGGAAGGCGGTCAAAGACGAGATACGCTCAGAGTTCTTAAAAAATATGGGAGACATTGGCCAGCGTGCTCATGATTCTCTTCTACAAACTGATGCGAGTCTATCAAATGGCAAACCAGTGATGTTAAAATTATCAGCAACAACCTTCATATTTCATTCAAAGAATTGGTCACCATATAAGACTCATAGCTATCTTCTTCCTTTGTACAAAGAACAAGGCGATACACGAAACTTTGATAATTACCATTCTATGAAGCTGATGTCACACATCATGAAGATCGTTAAGCGGGTATTAGATATTCGATTTTGTGAAATATCTGATTCCCAGCGGGTTTGTATTCCTTAATTTTCTGCTTGAAGGAAAAGTGACGGGACTAAGTCTTACTGTTGTTTTGAGTAATGTTTTTTTTCCTTACTTGAAACAATATTTGCCACCGGTCAAATGTAAAGTTAAACACAAATGTGTGAAGTTCTAAACCAACTAAAAAATGGTTCATTGCATCAGTGCCTCCCGGGGTAATTTGGTGTGGCAAAATCAATAATTTTTGGAATTAAAAAAAATCAGCAAATCAAAATAAGAAGGTGAAATAGCATTTTGATCCAAAGCATGCTTATACAGGCACTAATCAACCTCCAAACGCGTTGAGCTCAGCCTCTAAACAACGTTGCGTACGTTTCATGAATAAGGATTTCGCGTTTAGAGGCATATAAGAGCCTGCGTAACTTTATGCACTCCACCCTTATGAATAAGGCTGCAAGAGTATAAATTATCTCGTGAAGCTTCTCAAATTTGCCGTTCCCAGTCGGCTTAAAAATGTAGAACCATTCCACTTC
Organism: Portevinia maculata; assembly: GCA_949715645.1. NCBI lineage: Eukaryota > Metazoa > Arthropoda > Insecta > Diptera > Syrphidae > Portevinia > Portevinia maculata. The sequence goes on from OX454526.1 coordinate 90,179,600, forward strand.
GAACAAGAAAATGGTTGGAGTAGCTAGGTTTTAGGCCCGTATGAGCCGTTTATGCCTATTTTTTTTTTTTTTTGATGCGAATGGATATTGTAATAGTCCGTAAAAGACAAAATACCTGTGCTGCCCGCTCTCTCACCTATTTCAGACCTTTATATGAATAAAAAAGTAATAACCTAGTGCATCAAGTTCAAATATCTGGGATCAAAGCAACCTGCGATATTGATCATGGTAGGGTGGAAAAAGTGACATTAAAACTTAGCCATCTTTTGTGACCAAAAAATAAATTCTAAGCTGAAAGGAAGACCCTAACCTATCTCAGAATGCAGTGCAAACGGCTCAGTTGGTACTGCCATTTTCAAATATGACAAAGTTGTTCGATATCGGGAGACTTGCAGATACTTTTTGTGGTCAAGACGGGAAAACCACAGGCTGACCAGAAGGGATGCAATGAAGTGGACGGCTTATGATCCCTTAAGTCCAGATCATAATCTCGTCGTTAAAGAAAGTCAAGAAAGTGAGCCATATCCGAAATAACACATCAGAGAGCTATATATTTAGCATCAGGTTCAAATGACTCAAAGCATTATGTTTGCGTTTTGACTTTTTATGTTCAAAACTGTTAATCATGTAAGTAAAAATGTACCCAACGCAATGCTTCGTTTATTTCTTCAAGCTACAAATCCTATTTGTAAAGTTGTTTTTAGCTGAAAACAATCATTCGCAGAAATTATTTCATTTTGCGACCTAACTTAAACTATTTCGTTGTTCAATGGCCAGAGCCAGTCACTCCCTACAAACGCTGCAGCGCCTCTAGTTTTATGTCCAACACCTACTCTTACTGATAGTGATATAATCATCACCAGTTATCACTTAACTGTTCATTCATTTAATAGTGCGTCTTCTGTGATATATATGTATATTTGGATCAAGCCTATTGACAAAGGAAAAAAAAAACGATTTTTTATTCATAATCTCAACTAAATTCTATGTATCACATCGTTTTAACAATTAAACCATTTTATTTGTTTATATGAGCACTACTTGGTCGGTCACAAGGTATATCCTCATGACAATTTCAGATTTTTTTTTCAATTGGTGTTGGTGAATTTTTTTTAACACTTTGCTCTGTCACATGACCTATCGGATTGAATGCAAAAATGTTTTTGCACTTGGTAATTTGACTGATGCTTTTTATGCATTTTTGTTTTAATTCCACAAGGCTACAGTAATCTTAATTAAAAAATCTTACCCTCCAATGTTTCACATTGCACCAAATTTAAGTAGTCTGCTTGTTTTAAGATTCCACACTTGAAACCACGGCAAAGACCCTCAAGGTAACCACCATCAATATTGAACATAAAACCAGTCATTTTTGTTGGAAGTTATCCGGCGAAAGTGGGTGGATAGGATTTCTATGTATTTTTCAGTTCTCAGAAGAAAAACTGCGAAGACAATTTCACAAAAAAGTGGAAGAAAATTTTCACTTCTTATCGACCAACCACCACAGAAATGTCATATGACTACAAAGTTTTTTTCAATAACGCTTTTGACGTTTATATTTTTTAGGGAAAAATAAAAATCTATCACAGTGACATCTAGGTTACAATAGTAGAAACTGAAAGTGTACAGTAATGTAAGTGTGCTAATTGACGTCTTAAAATAAAATTGTTAAGTACTTCATCTTCATTATGTCATCTGTTCTTTTCGGCAGAAACAAAATTACACGTACATACAGTGGGTGATCAAATTATTACGGCCACATGGAAAAATATAACTTTTTGAAAGATAGACCAACATAACTTTTGTGATTTGTATTTTTAAAGCTTTATTTATTTATTCATATTAGAAGTGACTTATAAGCTAATACAATAACGTAGTTTTAATAAGAAAGAGAACAGTAAAACTGAACAAAATTAGTATTTTGTTACATTGCCTTTTGCTGCTATAACAGCCTTAACCCTTTTTGACATACTTTCGATGCATTTAAAGCAATTAGTTTTAATATTTTCGCTCCTATGCCATACTTCGATAAGACGTTCGATCAATGCTCGCTTATTTGAAGTTTTTTCCTTGCCTATTTCTCTCTTCATCAGTTCCAAAAGATTTTCTATGGGGTTAAGGTCGGGAGAGTTTCCCGGCCATTCCAGAACCTCGACATTTTTTTCCTGCAAAAATGCAGTCACTCTTTTTGCCTTGTGGCAAGGTGCAGAGTCATGCATAAAAACAAAATTGCCATTTGGGAACCATTCCTGCACTTGTGGTAACATTTTCGATGATAAGACCTGAATGTACTGGTCTTGACGCATGGTTCCTTCAACAATGTAGAGACGTCCAGTTCCTTGCCCACTGATGATTGACCAAACCATAATGCTTAGAGGATGTTTCACACGTTCTACTATGCATTCGCTTTTATATTTTTCGTTTGCCCTCCTCCTATCAAACTCGGACTTATCCGACAAAATCTGAACCGTTGATTCATCGGAAAAGCAGACCTACAAAAAAATGCGTGCCACGAAAATCGTTAAAATATCTCCAAAATATAAAAAAAAAAATCTATTGAAAGCCGACATATTAAGTTCTCACCTTTAAACAGTCTTCGGATGTCCAGTCCTTATTAGCCTTAGCCCATTTAAGGCGTTTTTCCACCATCGCCTTTGTAAGGAGTGGCTTCTTTGCTGGACGGCGGCAAGCAAAACCCATTTCTTTTAGGCGACGCGACGTCGAACTGTCATATCTGAAATCTCAATTCCTGACTCATGGATCAAATTTGTTAGAACCTTACGTGGTTTCTTTCTATTCTTATCACAAATCTCTTTAATTTTGCACTCATTTCGTGGCGTTGTTATTCTTTTTCGCCCAGATCTTCCGGCTTTCATAGGCGAAAGGGCAGCATTTTCGTCAACTTTTTTTTTTATTTTGTCCACAGAGGACTTTGCCACTCCTGCAATTACTGCTATTTTCCTCTGAGAATGCTCAGTGTTTAATAGCAGGGTCTTGATTTCAGAATTTTTTACCGGCGGAAGGAAGGTCTTTCCAAAAGAGCTCTATAAGAAATTTCACACCCAAACTGAATGCACACAAACTTAAAAATAAGTAAATACACAGCCTGTTTTTATCATAAATACCGATTCCGAAACAGCAACCTTGGATTTTTCAAAAAAAAGCGTTATGGTGGATTTACACCATCACGCACGCGCATTTTTGCAACAAAACCGAAAAGAGAGATCCGTTTATCCGCAGTCAATGCTAATAAGGTGTAAGAGTGAGATCACTTACTTTAACTTGCTATAACATTATTATGGAGATTTGACAGATCACATGTAAACAAACAAAATTATTTTCATCGGTTTTGTTGTAGTAGAATTAAAAAATAAAAAAAAACATGGATCTCGTAAAGGCTGCCGTATTAATAGTGTTTTCCATCTTGAGTAGGTACAATCGGCGATGTGAAGCAGAGAAATGTCAAAAATGTATTATGGCGATTAAAACATATGATAGCAGCACCCATTTTGTTTTATAGGAAATCGAAATTTCGTAAGCCATCGCTATAAAAATATCAACATGCATAGCTTTCCCATAATTCCTACCACGTAAACAAGATGGCCGACCTGAATACGTGTCACGTTTTTTTGCATGTTAGGTAATACTGTCCGTTTCAGTCACACGGATATTTAGTATTTAGCATCCCTTTAATCTTACATGTTAGGAATGTGTGACCGTGTAAATCCACCATTAAAAAGCTCAAGAAATGAAAAGCTTACCCCATAAAAAAATGAGGCATCCACTTTGAAAAATTGCTGCCAAAAAATAAGCACTGCTTAGTGTTGAGACTTATTATTTTTTTAAAAGCTTATTACCGATAAATCCATTTTTAAATAAAATAAATCTATTTTAAAGGTCTTATAATTCATTTATTTGCACTAAATCCTGAAAAAAATATATTTTTTAAGGTGGCCGTAATAATTTGATCACCCACTGTAATTGTTTAATGACTTTACTTTCCACAGAAGAATATAAAACATAGGTATTTATTGTAAAGGTGATTTTTTTTTCTCCATAGAAATAAAAACGTTTATTGAGAAACTTTAAAGTTACGTAGGTATATCTTATATTTTATTTTTAGTGCAAGTAGTAAATCTTGCTTTGAAATCGAGATTTGTAAAAAGTGACGAAGATAAAAAAATATTTTTTTTGGCAAATTGAAAACGAGATTTAATGTTTGTTAATTACAAAATTCTTGATTTAAGAAAACAATTTGACACTGATATGACATTGCCATTGACATTTTATTTATTAGGCAAAACAGATTTTAAACTGATGTTGAATCCACTATTAAGAATATTTATTGAAAATAAAATCCGGCAGAAATAAAACAAATCAGCTTTAGTATAATATTTGTATGTAGTGCTGATAGAACGTTGTGGACCAAGCGGAAATTAACGTGACCGACAAGAAAGTTATTAAAGGAATACAAAGTTGCAGATGTGAAAGTAGCCAAAAAAGAAAGACCTAACTATATATCTTTTATTAGTGAAGGTTAAGGGTAAGTATGCCATTTGTGTTCATCCAGGGCCGGCCCAACCACATGTGCAAGATGTGCATATGCACAGGGCGCCAAATTCCGGTGCGCATTGCTAGGAGTAAGAAAAATGAATTTTACCTTGCGCGGATACTGCCATTTGCAAATCACTTGCAATATTGTAACTTCAAGGAGAATCTAACTCAAAATAAGGCGCTTTCTGTAAATCTTGCACAGGTCGCTTGTTTGGCTGGAGCCGACCCTGTGTTCAACACCTCAACACCCTTCGTTGAACTTAAATTGCTGAATGCCCGTAATCATTCCAAAACTGTCTTTGCAATAGTTGAACTTGTTTCCAAACAAAAATTTTGTTATGGAATCTGCTACCATCTGGTTGGTAAAAATATACTGCACAATGATGTCCTTATCCTCAATAATGTCCTCGTAGGAAGTGATGACGAATATCGATGTGTGTGGTCGAAACCTAGCTGTTGAAGCAAGATCTATTGGCTCCTTGGTGTCGCAGTATATTATCGTTGACTTCGATATAATTGGTGAAACAATTTAGGCAACCAAACTTCGCAGCCAAAGTACTACCTGACAGGTTGGTGAAATTGCCATATACTCAGCCTCTGTGCTGGATAAAGTTACGGTCTTTTGCCGCTTACTGACTTAAGAGATCGGACACACCCTGTAATCCGCATCGCTGTACGCCAATGACTCGGAACGCCTTTTTCTGCAGTACTTAATTTCATCGTTGACGGCAGTCCAATGCGCCTGACCAGGTTTTTTTCAAATATTTACTAACTACACCCACCACATGAGAAATATCCGGTCTCATACCTTGCTTCCAACTGCTTCTCTATATATATATAAATATATATTCTGCATTTTATTGCGGTCCGCATAATTTTTCGGGGACCTCTCAGGTGTTGACTTCTGGTCTGATCCATTGGAGTAATCACTGAATTACAATCTGCTCCAAATTGAGCCCAGTAAGCTCAGAGCGCTCCGATTTATTTATGAAACACACTTGAACACTGCACTGTCATACGATTAGCAATCATGTTTATTTTTTTAAATAAAAATCATTTCATTAAATTGTATTACATTTAACGCCAGATAAACAACCCCCAACAGTAATTTTAATTGTTTTCCTTCCCTACTTTCAGGCCGGCTCTGGTCGCGTTCAGCTTGATAACTTCATATTCCAACTACCCGGTCATTTTCATCAGAGCTCGTCGCTCTGAGCTAAAATAGACACACAGGTTTTTTTTGACAGCTCAGTGCACCTCTCTGTGTGCGCCACTTTTGTATTCCTTCGTTGTATTCATTTCACTGGGATTTTTGTCGGCGCTAACACAAGGCTAAGGCTAGGAACCTCAATTCGGTAAGAGCAAAAACATGGAAATTCCAATTCAGTTTCAATTCGATTTTTCGATTCGGTCATGTAGAGGAATACATTCACCGATAGAGATTTCGAGATGGGACGGGGATTTAAAAGCTTATTACCTCATATAGATAATAATCTGTGAGTTAGACTTTTGCTCAATAGAGGAGTGAAAGGAGCTGTATCAAGAAGAACCCGTTCTTTTCAATGAAGCATAAAGAAAATAATCAGTGTCATAGTATGAATATGACGGTTTCCATTGGGCAAAAAATTATTCAGTGGGACCAATGGATAACGACAATAGAATGGCAATTGAGAGTTTCGTGTAAGATGTACGTCATCGACACAGAGCCAAACATGCCAAACAGATAGGATCTTTCGAAATTGTGTTGAATTTTGTTGCGTTGTGATGCATTTTTGACGTCATCGATTGGCCCAGAGCTATCTTGTTAAGTTGTATTATGATGTGCACCTATGTACATAGTTTAGAATTCGACTTGAAGCTATCTAAATTCCATAGGGTGACAACAAATATCTTAACACGGTTAATATTTATTTTTAAAAGTGTTCAGTTTTATTTAGTTCATTTAAATTTACACCAATGTATCCAAGTTCTGAATATTTGTTGTGTTTCTTTACATTTACGTCCTCAAAAAACTTAATCCTTTTCTTACCTAATCACTTAAATTGAACTTTTACAAGTTGTGTTATTTTATATTTACTTTATTGATGGTATCCTGTTAAACTTATTTTTGTTTTTAACGAATTTTGTTTTCATCATTTAAATTGTAATACTAATATAAAATGAAATAGACATTGTACAGTATACGTGTATAAACATTGTGTGTAAAATTTATAATTCAAGCTGAATGTGTAAATTGTTTATATATACAAACATACATATATATTTGTCGTTTTTTAACTTTTAAATTGTTTGGTTTTCATAGTCAATATGCAGGACTTTTATTTTTTCAAGATTCTAATTATTTTTGTATAAATGAAAACCAATATAATTTTAAATTGAAAAAAACTATTTAAATGCACATGCATGTGTTTACTGTTTTAAACTTTTTGACATTGTAAAAGATTGGATTAAACTGTTATTATATCAGAAAAATATGGAGTTTTATAATTATTTGGCTCAAATTTATAGGAATTTTAACACTGTAGTGATTGCACGGACATTTAATTTTAAATTGAAGAGCAATGAAAGTTTTGAAGGTGTGTCTTGTTATGTATTCTTATTATTATTATTTTTTTAAGTTCCAAAAGCGCGAAACACGGCAGTGAAAGTTTATATTGTATTGGGCTCTGATTTTGTTAATATATTTTGTATGCTCACAAATTTTGCATTATTTTTTTATGCTGCCATACAGACCAATTAATTTATTTAAAAAATGTCTACATCTTTGGTTTTTAGTATTTTATTTCACTTTCTATGCTAAACCAAACTTTATATTTTCGACGGTAACATTTAATTAAATTGACAGCTCGATAACAGGGTATGTATGCTCTTTGTACACGATGCCGTTCTGAAAAGAATTGATATACCTCTCGTACCGACTTCTTTGGTGTTGTTCCTTTGTTAAACATTAATTATGTACACACGTTTATCTTAATATGTATATATTACAGTTCTGGCTACAAACATTATTATGAATAGCATAACATCTTCACTTAAAGCAAAGCTGGTCGATTCAAAAGAGATAAAATCACTCGTAAACTGAAAGCGCCTTTGTACTACGTTCTAAAAGCTACGAGTACCTTCGTATTAAAATTGAACAGTACAATAGAGAAAGTTCAAATAGAGAAAAAAAGGTTTCATCTATCCATAATCCGCCCACCTTTTACAAACTTGTATATATATAACAGATATTGTGTAATGGCCCTGCCATTGCGGTTTTTGTCATTCAGAGGCAATAAGAAAGTACTGCACAATCTGGCGCCCAACGTGAAGACAAAATTTGCGAGCGGAATGAACCATTACTTTAATTCAATGTTAGGGGATAGGGCTGATTTTAGACATCTTTTCACTTCAGTAGGATAGTTTCATTAAATTTCGCTTAAATCGTTCGACGATATAATGTTTTATATAAATATAGGGTGTCCCATAAAGACCGCCTATTCGACGCCGTTTTCATTGGAAAAGTTTCGATTTTTTTAAAACCAAAAGAAAGAAATCCAAATTAATTGATCTTTCCCTATTACTCGAACCACTGTACGACGAGAAGGTGCATATGGTGGCAGAAAAATCCACCACATTTTCAAACAGTCTCCGCAAAAATCTCGCCATTTCAGTAGTGGATTTTCAAAGTTTCTATGCATTGTGTCCGTGTAATTCTCCATGACCAAACCTATTATATAAGGTTATACAGGAAGATGTTCATGTTAATTTACATACATTTCACAATGGTACAGCAAGTGCTGGAGTTGCAAATATTAAAAAAAAAAACACGAATTCAATGTTGCAAACACAACCTTGCTCCAACTGAAAAAGTTGATTTACTTTTAACTCGTATAGATTCAGTTCCAGCATGCTTATAAGTAAATATTTTGCGGTGCCAGCCCTATCAAATATTAATAAATATTAGTCATTCACGGCCCATACATGGCCTACAGTCTAGCTCTTCAACTATTTGTGTGTGCGGCAAACGGCAAATCGGCGAAACTTCTTAAGGCAATTTATTCTCTTGGAAGTTTTTCAGAGAACGAATTTGTACGATTTTTCAATTACGCAAACCTATTACCTATTAACGAGTTTTAGGAAATTAGGATTAGAAAATAGGGAGAGATACCGATGCACGTTGGTTTTGAATGTTTGTAGATTATAATGTGTAGGAAAAATGGAGCGGGGGAGAGCATTCAACAATCGTGTTGTACAGCTAAGGAAAGATTCCTTGTATTTCACTGTACGTCCGAATACAGGCTTTAGGGTAAACTGATGCGCATTCCTTACACAGCTGGTATTGCGGTTGAAATATTCTAAAGGTGGAATACAACTAGCTATTTCGTTTGAGCATTTATGGTGGCAAAAACGATAAATTAACGAGAGACAAAAGACATTGCGACGATGACTAAGAGAGTCAAGCGATCTCGCGATGTTACGGTGGTCACCAATGAGTTTTTGGATACTGTCAAGTAGCGCTAAATAAGTTATTGGTACCCCAGACCAGATATGAGCATTGTACTCAAGTTTTGGGCGGATAAACACTTTATAAATACTACCCAGATCGGAGCGGGTGAAATATTTCTTGCAGCGCTTAAGGAAGCCTAGGCATTTCTTGGCGACGTCAAATATGTGGTCATTCCAACGAAAGTTGTTATCAGCACACATACCGAGAATGGAAACCCGTTCGGTTTGGACAATGGCATGGTGTTTGTGTTTTGCTTTAATGACAGAAGACGGCATTGCGTTTTTGAAGCATTAAATGATACTCTATTAGTTATACCCCACTGAGTTATGCTGTCGAGATCGAAATTTAATGAGCTCAACATACGTTGCAGTCCCAGTTCCACACCCGAAGTTGAGGGGCGTGAACCAAGAAACGAATATGAGAAGCTGAGGGTAGGTACTGTCATCGGTAAAGGAGGGGATTGAATTAGAGGTAACAGACAGGAGATCATTTATAAAATGAGTATGAGAGTCGGAGACAAAACAGAGCCTTTCGGAACACCAGCATTTATTTGGTGAGTTGCAGACTGAAACCTTCAAAACAACTTGAATTGAACGGTCCGAAAGGTAATTTCTAATCCATTGAAGAAAGGTATCACCGATTCCAAATGCACGCATTTTCGACAAGAGAGCTTGGAGCCAAACTCTGTCAAATCTTACTTTCACAACCTTGGTGAAGAGATTGGTTCCACTTTTCGGTTAGATAAGTCATTAAATCACCAGTGGACCTGTTGCTGCAGTTTTCGGGATTCAAGATATTTCATAAGCTGACGGCTTATCAGCGCTTCCATGACCTTGGAAAGAAGGGACGTTATTGCAATTGGTTGGTAGGAGGAGGGAAATGAAGATTCGCCTTTTTGGGGACGGACCGTACAAATACTCTTTTCCATCTTCTCGCGAAGAACCCTGAAGAAAAGGATAGATAGAAAAGCTGGCTCAATAGTTTTGCCAGCGAGGAAGAACACCTCTTCAGAACGATAGGGGAAATACCACCTGGGCCAGCTGATTTGTGAACTTGGAACGTTAGGAATAAAAAAGTTTTATTTTACATAGATAAGTGAACGTTTTAGAACGTTGTGGTTTCCATCATTCTCCTGTTTTCATATTTTCTTACAGTAACTTCCAATCTCGAATTTTTAAAGCAAACTTTACTTACGAAGACCTACCACTCTACTTTTACTCTTTGAACCACTACAATGTTTTTTTGGTGCTGGTATGTACCTTTTAATATAATTACAATTCGAACGAACCACTTTTAAGCCATAACAAAAGCTGCATTAAAAAAAAACAATTTACATATATCCACTATCATCCCAAAATATTTCTTATTTCGTGATTCATATTATTAAATATAAAGGATTACAACAGAAACAAACACGTTGAATAGAAGACTCTGAAATAGTGTACATAACTTTTTAAATAAATAAAATAGTAAATTAATCAAAGGCTCACTTAAAGCGTATTTTCACATCTCCAACTTCATTTTCATCTTACACAAATACCACCACCATTGATGTTCCTTCGTATCAAAAAGTCTTTAATACGTCAAAAAAATAAGCAAGCACTTTTTTATATTACATTTAGATAATTTTATTTTATTTATACATGACTTTTATTATTATAGTTTAGATGTGAGTTATCTACTTCATATAGCTTTATAAATATAATTTAAAGTTTTTTGTTTTTATTTTTAAATAAATTTTACTAAACGACCCTGTAATGCGTGTGAAATATTAATTATAATAGTTAGCAAATAATTGTTTTATTTATTTTTTGTTTTAATGAACACAAAGCGTTTTTATCCTTTAGCAAGTTGTCTATTTAGCAAATGTTTGGACTTGAATTAAATAAATAAATATTTATACTTATATAATTTGCATGCATAGCATTTGTTGTGGAAGATACTTAAATGCACATCATTTTAAAATTTACATAATGTTTATGTTGTGCTTGCATAATGCAATATATAGTTAGATCCATGGTTAAATGAAAACATTTCTGCGTTTCTTTTTGTTTCTAAATATAAAAAAATAGCCCTCTATGGAGTTAATTTTATTATACTTTTTTAGCTTGTTGCCTATTATACCATTTTGTTGTGTGTATAATTTAAACTGCATAATTTACTTCCAGTTTTTATTCATACAACACCAACATTAATTATTTAAAAATTCATAACAATCTAATTCGCTGTGAAATTGCATGTTTTGTAGCAGTGTAAAATATCTTGAAATTGTTGTAAACAAAATACTAAAAAATAATGATACAATAACTGTCGGAACATTTTGAGCCACATTGATACTTCCTTGAACAACAATGCTTTCGAAAGAGGAAAATGTTGTTGGTATCATCGCCTATTTCACAAGTATTGCAGCTGTCTTCCTTACATAAACGCTAGCCCTAGAAAGTTCAAGTGATTTACGAAAATGTGGCAATCCGTGAGAATGGCTAAATCTAATGCATAAAAATTCCCTGTTATCCTCAGTTAGATATCACAGTTATATGTTTCCTATAGAACAGATCCCAAATTCAAGCAAAGAATATCGAAAGTTAGAGGGATCTTCTTTTGTTGCTGTTACAGACCATGCTGACCAGGAACTGCAATAATTGTACAAGGACACAACCACTCAGGGAAGAAAACCTTAGGAAATTCGTTTGCAAGTTCAATAGCGTTTCTCAAGGCCAACTTCTTGTGGATGACGAAAAAATATTACATGGGTGGCGACAGTATTGTGATTTACTTTTCAAGCAAGCGTATTCCCCGGATATACTTTCAATGAGCCGTTCTTACAATGAAAAAGAACCCAACATTAGAGTCGACGACGCTGACTAGGCAATCAAATACTTCAAAAAACGAATAGCGGTGAGCCGGACAAGATACCATATTAGTTCTGAAAAAGATGGGGCCACCGGATACAGATGGCTAATGCATCTCATCATCAAACTAACGGAGGCGAACCAATGCTTTCTCAGTGCAGATAAAATTGTCTTTTTCCTTTGAACAAAGGGGAGGACGATACATGAGCCATGGTACAGACAACCAAGAGTTCTGTTATGAAAGGCGCATAAACAACGGTGAGTTTCAGAAACATACGAAACGAAAATCATGAGCATGTATGAGGGCAAAATGACAATAGTTAGATGCCTCACTGGAGTCACCGAAAATTTCCCAGTCAAAGTAGGTGCATGCCAGGGAAGCATTCTAATACTTTGCTGTTTATTGCAGTTAGCTGTTAAAAATCCAATATCAATCCACGTTCCTATACAATCGCCAATCGAAAAAAGAGGGGGGGGGGGGGGGGGGGGGTCAAAACCCCTGGATTACACAAATGCAACAAAACAAGCATTTGATTTGCTTAGGGACGAAGTTATTGCGAAAAGACACCATTTGAGGTGGAACCGGCTTACCCTACAGGCGAACTAGTTGGGATGTGTTAACCTGGCCGTTAAAAAAAAAGACTAATCTTAAGAAATGAGATGTCAAAAGAAAGAGAAATGTGTTGAGTATTTTCATTATAAATTAACAAATGGTTTAAAAAAAACGTATCGGGTCAGGTTTCCACATGCGAGAGTTCACTATTTACAATAAAATCGATTTCAAGGCGGGTGATTCTTTTTGCAGAACAATCAAGAACCAGTTATCATTCAATAAGAAGGGGATGGCTTAAAAACAACAATACATGCAGCAAGTTATCTGACACGTGTGAAACAAAGCATTCATAAGGAATGTCAGCTCTATGTATCACATCACGCAAAAAAGCGATCATATCTCTACCAAGAACTACCGATGCATATTGCTGGTAGGTTTTCTATATGAAACCCTAAACAACTGTGTGAAGGTCTCAAACCTTATACGGGGAAAACAGCATCTTAAACAGATGGGTCCAATTGCTATTCAGGGATTACTTAAATTTTGTTGTTTCACCAAAAATATTTTTGGATTATTTCATAGAAAACACATAGCGGAAATAAAACATCGCACCCGCAGCTATCCGCTTATTAGAGATTTTACCGTTTTTTTCGGCCGCTTCCAGCGTACCGTCAAAGTGGCTTACATACCAATTGAAGAACAGCGAAATTAGTTTGTCTCGAAGTCATTGAGGACAAGACGATGCAAATATATGTTATCAACAAAAAAGGTAGAATCTGTCTAGTCTCGCTCAAAACGGCACATTTGATACAAACAGCTTTAACGCAGTAAAGAATTTCACTTACTTCTTTTTTTTCTTTAAAGACGGGACCATGATCTGAATTAAAGCGATCATAACCCTCCCACTTCACAGCATCCCTACCGATTCACCTGTGGGGTTCGCCAGTTTAACCTCAAAAAGTATCGGCAGGCCTCCTGATTCCGAATCACTTCATCACTGAGACCAATGAAATGCTGGTATTGTTGCATTTATTTGATCCAGGAGTTTTAAGGTCTGCCCCTGGGCCCATTCATAAATGCAAGGTTTGCAAAGCAATAGCAATGCAAAGCAGAAAGCACTGCGCAAATTGAAGTTCAGAGTTTCCTGCAAATCATGCGCTTGCAAAGCACATATCAGATGTTTATGAACGAACAACTGCGTAAAAATGGAATTTACGTCGATCGCTGTCATTTTAATAAGTAAGATTATAGATTGTTCTCAACCATTACTAAATATAATAGATTGTTCTCAACAATTACTTATCTGTAGTATTTTCACCCATTTTCAACAATTAAAAAGCAATACGATTCTGAAATCTGCACGATTGCCCTCAAAATTGTGCAATAAATAAAACTCTTCTACATTTATGAATTCTCTGCTTACCAGTGATGAAAATTGATGCATTTGTGAACTCTCTGCTTGGCACATCGTGCGCAATATTGCATTTGTGAATGGGCTCTCTCTTTCGCGCTTGTATAGGAACATTGATTGATTTCGGGGTTCGTAGGATCTTGCCTCTGAACATGACAGTACCCACTGAGCCAAAGAATATCACTTACCTCGGAGCTAAAACCGACTGTTGTAAAGGTCTGATCAAGAGTTACTTATAACAAACAAAAATAACAAATTGATCCGATCTCCAAGAGTAGTTTTTGTAGCATATAATGAACCTCCATAAGTTACAACGAACACTGAGTGTTTTTCAGCATAACGAATGAAAAACCGCATCAAATAAATGTGCGGAAGATACAGATTATATAAGAAGTGCTGCGTCAAACCGCAACCCCATGTGCCGCAAATTGTAGTCAACATTTCTCTTGAAAAGTAAATGCAAATTCGATGCCTACAACAGCAAATATAAGGCTAAACTTTGAAAAAGAAAAAAAATATTTATTTAAAATAATAACAAAGCAAACAAATTAAAAACAAAATTAAAAATATGATTTAATGTTTTTTTTTATTTAAACTTATAACATTGTTTTTTTTTAAATAATATTCGAAATATTTCTACGTACAAGCTGAAAAGCCGATTGACGAAAATAAATTGTTTTAAAATAATTCTAAAAAAAAAAACAAAAAAAAATCAGAAGCAAACGAATTTTTTTATGTTGATGCGGCACGGTCGTTTTTCTTTGCTACAAACAAAAATCATTTACTATTTCTTATTTAGTATAAACTATGAAAACTGGAGTACTTTAACAAAATACGTTGTATGGACGTTTTAAATTCATGTGTTGTTTTGTTTAATTTTTACTTTCTACAAAATCGACCAGTAGAAAACGATTCAAGTTAAGGTTACTAAAATAATCTTACCTAAGTAGTGAATCTTACAACTATAATTCATTCGTTTTCTTTATCTTTTGTGTTTAAGGTTAACTGGATAAGATTGCCAAAAAATTAATATTACATTGGTTTCATGATTTTTGAACACATAAAATTGGTTTGTTTCCATTTTTATTGAAAACCATTTTCTCTTTTTTCAAGTTTTTGTTTGTTTTTTTCTTAACCCAAAAAAGTTAACTACATTTATATAATATATAAATAGTGTTTGTTTTACATATACATACATATATATAAAAGAGAGTTTGAATATATTACTATGTATCCTTTATTTTCTGCGTGAAATATAGATAAAAATATATTTCCATGTATTTAATACATTTGCATAACACAAAATTAAAAAAAAGTGGTACATACTTCACATTTATTTGCAAATTATTTTTATGTCATAAACGTACAGTTTTCAACATCATTTTGTTTACTTCAACATGCTGCCAAATTGATCGTCGAATAATAATATGATTATTGATTTGTAAGAATAAAATTAAATGTAAAAAAAAGACTTAAAGCAAAATGTTTCTGTAGAAAAATTGAAATAAACTTTACATCGACTTACAAAAAAAGGCTCCTTTCATATTTATGCTAAATATATTTATATATTAATATTAATGGTTTATTTTTCTTTTGAAATAATTTTATATATGTATAAAAAAAAGGTATTTGGGAAATATTTTATAAATATTTCAGCTCTATTAATTTTGTTTTGTTTGTTTGTGGGGAACTTAAACATAAGTAGCTACAGCATTGGAACCTTGTGTGGCCGGAGCTTGCTGATGAGAAGTGGGCTGAGGACTAACTGGAGGTTGAAGTTTTCCTGGAACATACTGACCTATAAACGAGCCGTCTTCGGTAAATTGTCCTATGAATAGATATAAAAAAATTTGCTTTATAATATAATTTAGAGATGGTGAATATTTTTTTGCCATTTGTTAGTACAAATAGTGTGTTGGTTTTCACATAACCGTTTTAGTAAAGGTAGTAAATTGTAAAGTTATTCTTAAAAGGGAAATGTGATGTACGAAATCATAATGTTAGAATGATGAACATAAAAAAGGATACGTTCTCTTTAAGAGAATTGAAACAAACCATAATGCCACAGAACAATAATATTAGAAAAGCAAGCACAGTGTTTAGTTCATCCAGTAGGAGGTATGTATGCTTATGTCTATAGCAAAGTTAAGTAAAACTTTTTGGTCGGGTTTTGTACTAGGTACGAGAAAATTTACAAAAATTTGATTTTTAATGTTGAATAAATTAAACACAATAATTGTTACCTATAATTAAACATAATTAATAATAATTGTTAATTTATGTATTCCTTTGGTTAAGCTTTATCAGTTATTAGTAACTTGAGTTGTTTTCGATTGACGGTATAAGAAGTAGAAGAGCGCAAATTCAGCGGAGTGGATAAGGTAACGACAGCTTTGGTCTAGGAAAACTACTAACATCACTCCATTGAACTAGTCGCACTATGATGCGCAGAAGCATAAACAAAGCGAATCAGGAGCCTTCAAGTGATCTCTTCTTCGAACTGCATGTAAGCGGGTAAGATACAACGACGAATTTCACTTGCAATACAGGGACATTGGCCTAGGCAGAAACATTCAAATATGGCCTCAGATAGAGAAAAGGCAGTATCACATTCTTATGGAAGGGGAATCCAACCATTTTTTTTTTATAAATCAAATGAAATTGTTTTGTCGAAATTGAGTAATTTCGTAGCATTTTATTTTATTTTTGGGCGAGATATGCTTTCCAAATTCGATTGCGATTACTGATTACAATAAAATAAACATTTCCCATGCTGGGCTGCAACGTTCTTAGGGGGGAAATCACATCTAAGTAATTTCAACATTCAGGTGAGTCCAGCGACAAATTTAACATCTGAAGGCTGTCCCGCAAGTGTGCATACAATCAATAACAGGAGAATGTTGGCGCAGAAATCGTATAATAAACAGACTGGATTTAAAGGGGGGGGGGGGGGGGGGGGGGGAGTGCGGGTTTGTAGCAGGTAAATTAACCACCGATGCAATCCAAAGTATAAGGATGGCAATGGAAAAACATCGTGATTCCTTAAAGGATTTGCATATGGTGTTTACGGCATTTGATAGACAACCAAGGGATCTGTTATGGGTGGCGCTAGGGCAACGAGGAGTTCCAGAATACTAATTACAGATGATCATAGACATGCATGAGGGAGTAAAGACATGTAAGCTGCCCCTCTGGCATCACCGAGGAGTTCGCAATCAAAGTCGGTGGACACCTTGATATTTACTACAGTCCTTGATTATCTGTTTGAAGGAAAAGTAGTCCGTCACTTTCCAAATTGCATTTTTTTTTGCTGACGATGGAGCCATCATTAGCGAGGATCAAACGTGGCTGCATTGAACACTTAATGCATGTGGAGGGGAATGGGTATCGTATTAGTCACTTGTGCTGCCCGTTCTCTGATCCAATCTGATCTATGCCAGACATTGATAGAGGTGTGATTCGCAAGTGCAAAATGTTATATCTGGGATCTATGATCAATAGCGAAGTAAGCTGTGATGACGACATTCAGCATCGCGTAAGCGTAAGGTGGATGAAAATGTGCCCTAAGCTGAAAGGAAGGCTCAACACCGTAGTTGTGCGCCTGGCGCTCACATACGGTTCACAATGTTGGACAGCGTAGGGCAACTTAACAGCAGCTGAGATGAAGATGCTTCGCATGACAGCAGGAGTAACAAAGATTGATCGAATAAGAAGTTACAATATCCGAGGAAGCCTTCACGTCAGAGAACATATCTGAAAAAAATCCCTTTAATCCTGATCATAGCCTCATCGCTATTTACGAAGAAGAAGATTGGTTACATTCGACAGTGAATTGATGAAAAATCGTCTTAAGTGGCTGGCAATGTAATCATGCAATCAAAAAAAAATCCAACAGATTCGGTTCGCATCAACGAAGAAGACCATCACAGAACAGATGGCTGTTTGTAGAAATTTCTGGAAAGGACACTGTTCAAAATATGAGAGAGAGAAAAAATTCTTTCATTTAAAAATTCACTTCGTATGTTTTAGAACTTTTAAAAAAGCGTGTGCATTAGACTCATATTTAAAGCTAGCACCATTTTTCTCTCATTATCGTCATCGATAGAAATAGGTAGAGGACACTTTGAAACACCGACCATAATACTATTTAAAAATACACATACGACTATATGTATTTTTGTTTATGTTTGCATGAAGTTAGTTGTAAGAAAACAATATAAATATAAGTATATAATTCAATAAACCCATAACCAAATATATGTATATTTATGTACATATATTGAAGCACCACAACCAAAACTGATAATTAAAACAATAAAACATATAATACAACATAATTATTTTGATGAGTAAAATAATAAAGACTCTACCTCTAAGATGCAACGGAAAATATTGCCGATATCTAAAGAGACATCCAATGTCGGAATGTAGTAAACAGAAGGCAATATGCAATGTGGAAGCAGTTGTGTACAAAAATACGTTATATTTTTCTTTAAACGTTTGTTCTTATAACTACGTTTTTGTTTGAATTCTAATTCTTGCTTTATTTTGTTCAGAATAGACAAAAAATATTTATATGAAGTACAGGAATAACAGGAGGAATCATAGTCCTTTACGTCCGTATTGGCCAATAAATGAGCCATCTTCGTTCATGCCTACTAGAAAAAGTGATGATTAATAAAAATGAACAAGACAAAATAAAATTAACTAAGAAAATGTGCAACATTTTTGATCATTAACATTAAAAAAAGATGAAGATAAATCTGAAAATTGTTTCATTTGAAATTTGTTTTATATAACTATAAATTTCATTTAACTAATGCTAAGCTTTGATAAATGTAATACTTGTACAAGTTAAAATATTATGTTTTGGTTGAGTTAATGGAAATGAGTGCGGTGAATGCTGCTGTTGTATTACACTTTCTTTTATTAGTTTTTTTTTTTGGTTTGACCAGATGTTCTCTACTTATGAGGGAAATCTCTGAGAGATGCGTAAGCGCAACACGTCTATTAATTTGATATTATGTGCAGGATTTAGAATGTTCTGAAGAATCATAATAAAGACAAGTTACAAGTTTTTTGACCGAGGTTTCGCAGGTTCAAATCACCACAGTAAAATTGTAGTTTTTCCACTGTCTCACCTCTTGCGAAAGTGTGACAAACATCCAAGAATATTACATTCGTGTAAAGAATTTAAATGCGTCTGATATTAATTTATATATAGGTACATATTCATTTTTAAGAGTATTTCCAATGTGGTAACACTTTTTATTTCCTCACTACAAACAAATGTGTATTTCTTTTGGCGTTAAGCTCGAACAAATACAAACGTTTGCAGAACCTTTCTCCGAAGAGCGAAAACAACTGAGCAGAGGTAAGTGCACCAATCGACTACGGTGTTAGCAAACTATTGACGGTTAATTAAAATCACAGCTATTTATTGTTTCGTAATGGTGTGTAAATATTTCTTAGTAGATCTGAAAATGTTCCAAAACGATCATTTGTTATCGTAGCTCTGTTTTGGGGCGGTTGACACATTGAAGTTATACACACACAAAAACTGATCGTTTTTTCTCCTTTGGTGTAAGACAAGATAGAATGACGTAATGTGCATCAGAAAAGTCTTCTTATTCTTCTTCTTCATTCCTTATCGGCGAGGTTATGATTAGAATTAAGGGGATCATAAAAATCCCATTTTACTGCATCACAACTGGTCCGCCAGTGGGGTTCGTCGGTTGTTAATTGGCAGGTATCCCGGTTTCGGATCACTTTATAACTGAGGCCTATCAAATGATGGTGATGGTGCGTTTGTGATACAGGAGTTTTTGCGCCTGTCCATTTTTTTAAAACAATTTTGACACGTGCATATTCCCATTAATGATAATTGTTTGATCTTCCTTTTACGACACCGATGATCTCCATTTGTGTCAACCCACGGATTTACATGCACACTTACGGGAGAGGTGCAAGATGTTAAATGTAGCGCTGTACTCATTCGAAAAACCTACATCAAACAAGCAGAGTCCACGCATCACTAGTCATGGGACTCACTGCTTGAGAATTTTATGAATCGACAATCAAAGGAACTAAATCCTGCTGTCAGGCAGAATGCACCATTCAACCTGGACGATGAAGACCAACAATTCCGTCCACCCGACCTGGACGAAGTGAAGATAGCCATATCTTCCAACAGCTTAAGTCCAACAAAGCCGCTGGAGCAGATGGCCTAACCGCCGAGCTATTCAAGGAGGCAGGCGATGACTTGGCCGCGCTATTCAAAGCGGCGGGCGATGACTTGGTTAGGAGCATGCACCAACTCATCTGTAAAATATAGTCGGAGGAAAGTATGCCCGATGAATGGAACCTCAGCATTGTTTGCCCGATCCTCAAGAAAGGAGGCCCTCTGAACTGCGCCAACTACAGAGATATTAGTCTTCTTAACATCGTCTAAAAGATCTTATCTGCCGTGCTGTGTGAACGCCTGAAACCTTTCGTCAAGAACCTGATTGGTCCTTATCAGTGTGGCTTCAGGCCAGGAAAGCTCTATAACCTCGACCAAATATTCACACTGCGGCAGATCTTGGAGAAAACCAAAGAAGTCCAAATCGATACCCACCACCTTTTTATCGATTTTAAGGCTGTCTATGACAGCATTTATAGACACGAGCTTTACAGAGCAATGTCTAGTTTTAAAATCCTTGCCAAACTCGTCCGTTTGTGCAGGATGACAATGGAGAATGCACGCTGCCCCATCAAGGTCGGTAAAGAACTCACCGAGACCTTCGATGTCAAAAAAGGATTTAGACAAGGCGATGTGCTGTCATGTGACTTCTTCAACATCGCGGACGTGAATGCTCCAGCCCGGAAGATCTTCGAATAAACACCCGAGGGACGGCGCAGTAGAGGAAGACCGCGACTCAGGTGGCGCATGCAAGTGAAATTGGACCTTAACCAACTTAGCGTGCGAAACTGGAGACAGCTGGCCAAAGATCGTGCTGACTGGAGACGCTTGTTGGTTGCGGCCCAGTAGCGCCACCCTAAGTAAGTAAGTAAGAATCAAAGGATGAATAGAGCGTTTTTAAATGAGTAGGTATGCTTACGAGTTTGAGTATAATGGGTATGATGATTTGAAAACAGCGAGAAAAAATGAATCGTTTGCAAACAATTGACTTGCTTGCTTGCGAGTACATATTTAAATGTACATTGATTGCGTATGGAAATAATGTGGATGGCAGGGTAATCTCTATTATAATAAATCTCTAGGGGTGTGTAGTACGGGGGTACTCTTTGTTGGTTCGAACTTAGGTAAATTATTGTGAGTATTTGAAAATGCTTGTTTGCGAGTACTCGAACAAATCTACCTGTTGGTACCATGCTCATGAATCATTTTGAAAATGAGTATGATGGAAAGCCATGTTCGTAGATCAAAATTCATTTATAGAGCGAGTATGCAGGGACAGGCTAAGTATATCACTGCAGCGCCCTCAAAACAGCGCTTGTCACATAAGGCGACTAAGTGGAGAAAAGTGGATCTAGATAATTTTAACATCCAGATGAGCAAGCGACAAATTTAACATCTTAAAGCTGTCTCGCAAGTGTGGGTTGAAACGACTGGAAATCGCCGTTGTCGTAAAAGGCCGATTAACAATAATCAATATTCAATATTGAACGTGTCGAAGTCGTAAAAAAGGGAAAGACCTTAACACCCCTGGATCATTACACAAATGCAACACCATCAGCATTTGATTGGCCTCAGTGATGAAGTGATCCGAAACCAGGAAACCTGTCGATATTAATTGAGGTTGAACCGGCACAATGTGTATCCGAATGCAAAGAACGCCGACATTGAAATTAAGGCGCGATAGCAGAGACAGGCTCCAATTAAAAGACCAAAACAGCGCTAGGTTTGGCCAAATGGAAGCAGCGATCCCGGAATAGCAAATGATGGACGGCTGAAGTGTATCAGGCAAAAATTATCAGCACGTCAACATCTTTGTTATAGAAAAGCTACGGATGTTAAGAAGTCCGGTCATTCGAACAGGAAAAAATTATGTTGGAGGTCTTTGTAGTCGTTGAGGGTAAACAAAATTACAGTCTTAAAGGCAGAACCTCTCACTGCATATAGGTACAGCGGCCAAACAAAATGTCACAGGCACTGTCAATGCATTATGAATAACTAACATATATATATTAATATATAATTGTAAAGCAAGGATATACATACAGTATCGTGAATAAATTCCGAGGGAATTTATTCCCTGTCAGCAATGTTAATCAAATTGCTTAATGAGAATAGTTCCTGGAAAATTTATTCGCGATATTCCCGATTATTAACCGAAGAATTGGTTCGTGCGAATAGTCACGTAATTTATATCTCTCTAGATATATCAAAATGATTTTCAAACATGAAAATGTAGGCAATTGTTGTTAGTTGAAACGCAAGTATTAGGGACAAACACACAAAAACCAAAACAAATGTTCGCAACACGACTAGCCGCGAGTAAAAGAAAACCGTTTAATTTGAAAGCTTTTTATTAATATTTCACCGCGTAGTTAGGTAGCTAAAAAAAACATTCTTAACGGATAACATTTACCTGTATCTTCTGTATTGCGTTATTTTTTGACTGCACTGTCAATTTTCCGACCTCATTTCCATAACATAACCAACAAAATATTATTTAAAATGTGTTTTTTTTTTGCGACAAGTACACACAATACGGTAAAATGAAAGTAAGAGAAAATAAAAACACAAAAATTAATAATAATTGTCAGGTTATCCTTATCACTTACCTGTATCACCATCACCGTATTCAGCCATTGAATCGGTATCACTTTCAACACCAGGCTTATTCGCAGAACTCACTGATTGTCGGCCCGCGCTCTTGTTATCCAATCTGTGGAGTTGGAAAAATAAATAAATATTTTAATGAGATTCATGATTCATTATGAGTGAAATAACTTACGGTTGCGAGTATTCATGGAAGCCGCCCTCGTCAGGATAATCATGACGTCCATTGGCCAATTCACGGTCATGGACATCGTATTTTCCACCACGATTTCTTCGGATAATACAAATGATAATGAACAAAATAATGATGATGGCCAATGCCAGCATCATTCCAATGAACCATCCAGCGTTGGCGACATTTTCATTTGGCACCATTATTGGTCCATCGATACCGTTGGTATCGATTTCTTGTGATGCACTTTCCTTGTAATATTCACCATCAACAGAAACAACACGGAATTCATAAACAGTCTCGGGATCCAATCCACGGACAATTTGGTAGTCTTCGTTCATTTCTTCCTTAGTTTGTTGCCATTGAGTTTCTCCCTTGACCCTTAACAGTGATAGAAAATTATATTTAATAGCAAGTTTAAGATTGTGTGGTATCCTCATTGAAATATGATATGATAATGGACACAAAGGAAGTACTTTCAGAGCAAAACCCATCCAAAGAGGGCGCTCAAATGGGTAGCTAGTTTAGTGGGAGAGGTCAATAAATAAGAAAATACCAACGTTTTTCAACACATCAACCTGACCTTCTCCTCTTCCATGTTGATGGCCTCGAGATGAGAATCTGCAACTTACCCCTTTGTAATGGCTACAAAAGAAGAGGCGAAATAGTCGACATTTTTTCTTTAGAGGCCGACAACGGACGAATTTCCCTGCTAAAATCAACGGTGGCGTCAACAGTCCTAGTCAGGTCATGTATACTTCAATATATACGCCGTACGTATTTCCAGGCATAGCGAAAAGGATGTGGCAGGGGATGTAATGCGCCATGTCTACTCATGTTACCGAAGTGGATGCCAAGTAGAGGGTTGTTCACTCATGGTTACTGTTGAATCAAATTTAATATTTAAGGATGAAATTGATGAGCACGGCTGACTATCGACAACACCAAGTGAAATAAAATGAATAAGCTACATATATAGCCATCCAGCATGTATAGATCAATACAACGACCCCTTTAAAATAGGCCAAGGAAAACTGAGACATCACAATAAAAGTGAGTGCTAAGTAAATCAAAAGCAAGGTCTACTCAGATGCAGATTCCGGCTTTAGGAATCAAGAATTAGAGCGAACGCTAACAACAGTGAAATAGGCGCTTATACTAGAGTAGACTAGAGTAAATGAATGCATAGATTTTTTTGCTGTTTAAAGGGAAATCCCAGAGCACTCAGACTCGGTAACGGCCTGTACTATCAGGCACAAACCCTCCGTTTTGTGTATAGGTTGGAGAAACAAGGTGTTATTCGTTTCTCTCCATCAATGGGTGGTGTATGTTGTTGTTCCCCATGGGGATTAAACCTGCACCGCACGGGTCGCAAGCCAACACACTAACCTCTTCACCGTCGCAGAGAATACTTTCTTGTGCTAAAAAAATGAATTTCATGGTGAAAAGGGCACAGTGTCTATATACTGAATCGATCTATCATCTACTATCCACATACCTGTACTTAGTGTAGAAATGCGTTCCTGGATGTCCGCCATCGGTGCTTGGATGCCATGTGACCTTAAATTGTGCATATCCATTATCAGATGGCAATTGTTCCCAGCTAAAATCGGGCACGGTTGGTGCCTGGGAGGCTCCTCCCAATGTTTTCTTCTCGATAAAGTTCCTGAAAACAAAAATTGCAAAATCAATAGCTCATCCTCCCCACACTCCATCAATTCAACACTTACTCTGCTCCTTCTCCCATTTTAGTAGTGGCAGTGATGGAAATCCTGTATTTCGTATTCGGCTTAAGTCCCGCCAACTTCGCTCTTGTGATTCGTGGATCCTCAATGTGTGGATCTCGTTCGCGTCGTTCGCCCAAATAGCTGCCTTTAACATCCTCGTAATAAATTTTGTAACCAGTCAGCTTGCCGTTTGTATTCAGTGGCTTCTTCCATGTCAACAGGAATGCCGATGAGCCGAGAGGGAATGCTTCCAAGCTTTCGATGGGTGATGGAACACCTTCGGGTGTATCAAAATCAATTACAGCACTGGGTGGACCATTGAAACGTAGATTGTATGCCAAGACTCGTGCAAAGTTCTTTGAATCAGGTTTGAATTGTGTGACTAGCGCTTTGTTGGAGTCTCCCTTGACGTGAATTTCTCTGAGTGAATCTTCTCCTTCCTCGTCGGTCCATGTTTGAATTTTGTAACCCTTGAAATGGCCACGTATTGATTCGGGATTAACTGGGTTCCAGCCTAAGATGGCGCTGGTACTAGCCGTCACCTGAATCATTGAGAAGTTGGTTGGTGCCTCTAGAGGTCGATCCTCGCCAGAGTACCCAATCACTTCTGAAGCGGCAACATTGGATTCACCCTTCTGATTGATGGCGATCACTTTGATCAGGTACTTAACGAACGTTGGTTGATCGTTTACCACCAAACTGGCTTGATGCCAATCAAAGATGTCCTTGTTTTCCCAGTTCGTCGCCGGAATGTCTCTCTTCCATGATACCCGATATTGGAAGTTTGGCGCGTTGTGTTCGATTTCAGGCATTGGGGTCCAAGTGATGACCAAGTTGTTTGGCTCAGTTCCTTGGCCTTCTACGTTATCGGGGTTCTTATATGGTACATCAGGCTGTGTGGTGCAAGCATCACTGTGCTCCGAGGGGGTTGATGGTCCGATTTTGTTGAAAGCAATCACACGGAATGTGTAGTTAGCCCAAGGAGTCATGCCGATGGTGTAGCTAAAGTCGGTGGATGGTACCTTTTCGAAGGCAACATCCCAGGTTTGTGGCGTGAATGAAGTGTTATATTGGATGGTATAGTGCAGGAT
Source organism: Portevinia maculata (assembly GCA_949715645.1). Lineage (NCBI taxonomy): Eukaryota > Metazoa > Arthropoda > Insecta > Diptera > Syrphidae > Portevinia > Portevinia maculata. The sequence continues at coordinate 90,205,237 of OX454526.1, forward strand.
TGGTGAACGATTGTCACCCTGTGGTTTCCAGTTGATTTCAGCTTCGCTATTCTTACAGACAATACCAACTAGGCTTGGTGGATTTGGCACATCTTGGACGATTAAATTAGCCCTGGCAGTGGCTTCATCGAGTTCGGTGCGCGCTACGCAAGTGTATTCTCCGGAGTCAAGTTCCATAGTCTTGGAAATAGTCAGAGAGTTGTCGTTAGTTTTTACAAATCGTACTTGATTGTCAAAATCGATTGGCTCGCCATCTTTCCACCACTCAATCTCCAGCGTTAGTGTGTCGTCATGGGCTTCATTGCATCGGAATGTGGCTGATTGTCCAGCTGCGACCTCGTAGTTCTGTGGTTCCTGAGTGATTCGTGTATGCTCCTTAACAATGAGACTTCCATTGGCTGATTTACTTCCAAATTTGTTAGCCGCATGGCACATGTATTGACCAGCATCACCGAAGCCTACTTGAGAGATTTCTAAATCACCTGATGGAAGGATTGCATAGCGTCCGCCAGTCAGTTCGAGCCCATTACGCATCCACTTAACTTTGGGTTTAGGTGCTCCAAATACTCGACATCGCATGGTGACGTTCTTTCCATCAACTGTGGCCTCTTTTCGTGGTGCTTCCTGGATCTCTGGGGGCAATGCGAGCACGTTTAGGTAGACATCCTTGTACACATATCCAAGAGAGTTGGTTGCGTTACAACCATAGTTTCCAGTATCACCCTTGACGAGATCACGAACGACAATGCGGTTGTTTTGGACAATGCGACGAGGGTTAGGTGCTGCTTCAGAAATCGGTTTACCATTGTGAATCCATTGAATGGTGGGCTCTGGGTTACCGGCTGCCTCACAAAGGAATTCCACAACTTCATCCTCAGCTGCATTTTGAATCTCCGGCTCCTTCGTAAAGTAAGGAGTTGCGTAGATTTTCAAGTTGATAGAGTATGACTGTGCATTTCCAACACCGTTTGATACGTCGCAAGTGTAGGAGCCCGCATCTTCAAATATTGCATGCCGGATAACCAGAGATTTTCCATAGTGGCCTTGTGTTATTCGATCGCTCCAAGGTATAGGCTGCCCGTTTTTCATCCACACCGTTTGCGGGAGGGGCGTCCCGCCATATATGCAATACAACTCCACCTTTTTGCCACGCAGCGCTACTTCATTCTTTCGAGTGGTATATTGGCGAATGGGTTCGTGTTTATTCTGTGATGAACTGATTCCTGTTTGCTTTACGTCGAGCAGAACTCGATTGCCGATTTTGTACTCACTTCGAAATACTGATGTGGCTGAACAAGCATAGAAGAAATCATCGGATGCATCAAGACGGGTCACATTTGAGAACCACAGTGTTCCTTCGGGGTCAAGTGTCATGCGGGAGTCGTTTATACTCTTGATAGCACCATCTGATTGCTGAGTCAACCAGTTAACAGTGGGTTTTGGCCAACCATCTGGAGGTTCACACTGCAATGAGAAGGGTTCACCCTCGTTAGCTTCTATCGTTTTTGGCGATTCATCCTTGAATGCGTTCAGTTCGGCTTTGCGCACAAACACCGAGTTCGAAGTGGCAGTGCCGAATTCGTTCTCAGCGAAGCACTGATATTGACCCAAGTCTTCATCCTTGGGAAACATTATGACGAGGGTACCACGGCCGGGTTGTTGCAGCATACGATTGTCGTATGCCTGCCAGTCGAATTTTTTGCCATTTTTTACCCATCGATACCTGAAAAGAAAACAAAAGAATCATTTAATTTTGCGTCTAGACACGTCAATATTTTAAGTGACTATAATTGGATTAGTTGCAATGATGATGATGCATCAGCATTCAGTGGCTGAGATTGATTTAAGCTAAGATTGCCCTCTTTTTCGATCGTTAACAAGTTCTAATGATCACGACAGCATGTACTAATTGTGAGTCATGCCGTAGAAACGCTCATTAAGATAGATTGTTACTAATTGCTTGTTAAGGGAGCGGTCGTGTAGAATACTACTTTTACCCGGCAAAACCTACATATAAGAACAATGAACTATAAATGACCCGAAGCGCTGGATTCAATGATATTTATGCTTATTTAAAAATTGAGGGTAATTATTGTGTTGTTTGCGGATGTTTACAATCTTCACATGAAGTCTTATGACATAATTTAGGACCGAGCTTAATATTTTGTAAATTGGTATTTGACAATGTTGATTCTAGGAATTTGAGCACAATGATAATGAGTGATTGTTGTATTCGATCAAAAATGCATTGTTCGATAGCATCTGTACTGTGTTAAAGGATTTTTGACATGGACAACATATCCACGGCGCATTAATAGGTTTTTCTTGACGTGTTAACATCATTAAAGTTTTGCCCATAATTTTATCAATTTAAAGATAAAATCAATACGCGAATCTTCGTTGTTGCACAATGGAGTGCGCACCGCCCTTAGAATTTAAGTTGCATTATAGTGAAGTTGCTTTCAACTAATCATCACTCTTATACCATTAAAGGAACTATTTATAACCGGTCTTAAGCGAATGGTCAGATTGATTTGTTAACATCTTTGCCAGGGGCAGGCATTTTGCACCGATGTACATAAATTATTTTCTGCTACTGAGGTAAAACTTTCTATTGGTGGAAAAGGAATTTGAAAAATTACTTTTGCTTTCTGTAAGGGAGAATGAAAACTGCCACTTTTCACAGCTCCTCGGCTGTAAATAAGACGTGGTCGGATACCGACACTCTACCCCTATACGTATCCATGTGTACGTGTATATCAAACAAAAATAGAAACCATTCCTAAACTCCCTGTGACACTCAAAAAAAGTTTGATATTTCAAGTTCGTCCGTAGATAGTAATTAAATTAATTATCTTAAGAACACATTTCATTCCCTTGACGAAGGATTCGTTCTCATCAACCCTATTTTTAACGAGAAAATAATTTATTGCCAAATCCAGCGGGAGACACAGCAAGAAGATATCGTACTATCGCCATCGACTTTGGGAACATGATTGACAATTTCAGAGGGCAATCCAATCGACCCTTTGTTTAGAATATGAGCGATATTTTTCAAGGGATAATTACTTATTACTGCTTGGATTTGATATTAAGTCCCCGGTTATAGCCTAACGTAACAAAAAGTAGGCCTAGTAATTAAACTAAGTGATTTTTTGAACTGTTTATTTTCCATATTGTTCCTGACTGAGTTTTCAATAGATTTCACGAACAGGTGTTCTTGACTTTCATGGTTGTGACTTATTTTTCAGTGTTAACCACACGTTAAAATCCACCCACGAGATGAGGTTATCAGCTTTTAAAATTTCAAAGGTATTTTATTGTTTACCTGCCTTTCCTGTAAAAAGGGAGGAAATTCCCTAAGTGATTTAGTCATCTGAACGGCGCCGCATTTTTAATGATTAAAAAGAATCAGCCGGTCGGTCGGTATAAATTGGCTTTTAGTACTCCTTCCTCTTTTCGGTCCACGTATTCAGTCATACTTTCATACAAAGAAATTTCCTCCAAAGGACTTCTTATTCGCCTTTGTTGACGTCCAAGCATCCGTGTCGTACTTGAACCGTTTTACTCCTTCGATGCCTGCTCATCCTCGAAGTGGAATTTAGTTTACAAAATAAATTGCTTTTGTTGTAGTCATGGAATGGCTGCTTGTAGAAATCCAGCTAGACATATTTATTGATAGCAATGTACAAAAGATGCCGCTATAGAGTAATACTTTTTGCATTACCACTTTTTGGGGACACTAGGTTCCGCAGAATGGGATGAAGTTGCAGGCAAGCAAATATGATATCGTCGTCAATTTAGAAAATACAAACAAAACTCTGAAAGTAAACATTACAAATGTCCTACAACAGCATACCGTCATATACTGTTACTCCTAGTCTGCTGGAAACAAGAATTTATTTACTTTGCAGGGATTTTGCTTTCTGTCTTATGTAGGATGTTGGCGAGGGGAGCTATATAAAATATTCTTTGTGGGTGCTATGAACTCCTGTTTTTGTCTCAATAAGGCACGGGGTGGGAAGGATATTATTTCTTGGGGGTTTCTATTCCGTGCCCTTTTTTCTTGTGTTGCCGTTGATCATTAATAGAATTGGATAGAGGATAAGGTTCATTGCATGTCTGCCTGAAAAGCTAAAGCTTACTTTCTATGCTTTTATACATTTGGGGGGCACGAACGCATAAAGGTTTTTTTCCTTTTTTTTATTGGTTTTCCATGTTGTGTGCTGCTTTGTCCCTTTTCTCATATACCTTTTTTGTTCCTAACAAGGTTGAGATCACACGCATAATAAATGTGATTTCGCATAGCTAATAAGGATGAAAAGCAGTAGCGATTTCCAACAAAGGCGAAGAACATGGAGTTGGTATACATAGTATGCATCCCTATTCTTAAGCTCGCTGACCAGTTTGTTAAAGAAATCAATAGCTGTCTGTATTCGCAAAAATGCTGACTAATTCCCTGTGCTACGATTTAATTATCAACACCATTTCGTCCAATTTTACCCATCAATAATCCTAGAGTAGATTAAAGAAAATCCGCATAATTGGATCTCAGATGAAATTAGTTTTTGTGTGACTTTTATTTCGTTAAATTAAACGGGAAAATCAATTAAGCGAGTGTCAAATTTGCAGACTAAGGTAAATCCTGGAAAACACAATAAAAATTCAATTTGAGACTTACCATCTTTTCATCGACTTTTAAGCCGCATATGATAACATTCATCACCAGGAGCTCTACGTGGCGATTGCCGAATAAAGTGAATGAGGACAAGACCAAGTACAGGCTATCAACAAACAATTACCTTAGAAAACCGCTGCTACCTCGGCTTGGAAAAACAAATGGGATCAAAACTCCCGACTTGAAGGACAAATTGCATGCTCTATCGCAGCGTTTTTCAAAGTGTGGGTAGGTAGAGACCCTCGAGTTTGTAAAGCTTTACTTTTAACGAAAAGTAGATACCTAATAGAATGAAGTTAAACGAAATTGAATGAAATGAACTTCATTTGATCGAGTTCACAACTTGGATGACGTATTTGAGTTCATTATTTAATTCATGTGTCAGACTTGGCTACCAGTCTTGACGGAAAAAAAAACAGTGCATCCACATAGAATTTGGCATAATTGATTTCAATCACACAATGAATACTTTTGTACGTCCAGTCATAGCCTTGGTATCATCGCGAGTAATAGCAATGCATTCCCTCCAATCCATATTGTAGTCGCAGGTGCTTTCCTAAAACATGCTGTTCAAACACTCGCCAGTAGCATTTGCGGGAAGTGCTTTGCAAAATCAAATGTCTCTCTTTGGTATGGTATACACTCACTTAACGATTTGTTTGTGCGAAATGGAAGAAATCTACATTTTAAATTCGAATCCAAACGGCAATTTTGAGAAGCTTCTCATATTTTTTTTTTTTATAATTTGCTTACGCTAAAGGGGTTTTTCGGTAAATGTTACAGTACCCTTATAATATTTTTTATTTTTATAATAAGCGTGCGCTGAAGGGGTTTCTTTTCTGTAATTGATACAGCATTGCGTATACATAGCGCATGCATTTTTCAATTCAACGCCTACAGATGCAGTGCCATTGTGGACGTATTTCATTGCCTACTATTAGGTGGTAGAACTAGGAAGAAGTAGAATGATAGGAAAGATAGGTTTGTGCATTGGGTAGGGTTTTTTCTCCACGGGTGGCGTCTAAATAACTAATGGAGCATTATGTTGTTTTGTATTCAAGTTTAATCCGCAGAAACTTATACAGTAATTAAAAGGGCACATATGCTCATATGCATTCAGTGCACTTATATTAATTTTTATTCTGCAGATTTTTTTGCTTCATGATGGACATGGTCGGGATTTGAATAGGCAACCTTCCGATCAGCAAGTGAATACACTACCACTGCTCTGTTGCCACCCGCATGCTATAGTGCTAAGAACACAGATCAAGCCTTTGCGTTTAACAGCAAGCTGCACCTGGCAATATCGTATTTCATTGCATGCTTTTCGGTGCTACTTACTATTAGAAAGAACAGAGAGATAGGAAAGTAGTGTTTCGGTCCAGTTGTAGGGTTTTTCTCTACGGGTGGTGTCTAAATTGCTTAGCCGAGATCTAGTTTTCATGTATTCGACTAAAAGTAATGAACTTGGCCGGGATTTGAACGCGCGACCTTTCAATCAGTTAGTGAATACACTACTATTACACCGTTGCCACCCACACCCTTATATGTTTGTCAGACGTTCGCAAGAGGTGGGGCAGTGAAAAAAATCTTTTATATATTAATTCGGCCTGGCGGGATTTGAACCTAAGACCTTAAGATTAGTAGTTCAACACACTAACCTCTGAGCCCAGCTTCGAATCGTATAAAAGCGGCAAACTGCGCGCAACCTGAGATATTTGCAGATTCGTCAAACTGCAAACTGGGTTACGCCTTTTTATTAATTTTTTCGAAAAGCTGGTCACGAATATCAAGTGGTACGACTTGAAGTTTGTCTGCTGCGGGCTTTCGGAGCCTTATTTCCAGGGCTGTTTTAGCCACTCGAAATGCTATATGGTAGCTCGATAAAAATGCCTTTTCGTTTACACTTGATACTGGGTTTAAGGTTGTTTGCTGCTAGTAAAGAAATTTCGTTATCCTTTCAACAAACTACATTGGTTTATCATGTTGATTCGGAGGTTTTGTTGTGAGATGAAGCAGCTTTGAAGGCTTCAAGTTACTTTCACAAGGAAGTACTTGAAAAAAATTATACACTATGGTTTATTATTCATGACAGTAAATCCAAACTTTAAGTAGCAGGCATCATAATGTCTATTTGTTTCGCTTTCCGGTCAGTACCACTATTGGCACCAGCTGTCGAGGGCACACGGGTATAAAATGTTTTGAGAAACTTTTCCATTTTAAAGTTCAAAATGTCACTGAAAATTACAAAACGCTTTTCCCTCTTAACGTCGAACTGTCGGGAAATACATTGTATAAAAAATGTGCAACTATTAAATTAAGCCAAGAATACCTGTTTAACGCGTTCTATAGGAAAGTTATACGAGACACACGCCGTAACAATATAAATTGTTTTGCCGGTTTGGATTTTTTTTTCAAGCGATTGAAAAGATTGAAAAACACTGCTCTATCGAACATTGACCCTACCAGTTCTGCTATGACGCCGAGTGCTGGACGATAAGTAGGAAAAGTTAGCAAATATTGTGTTCTTTCGAAAGAAAAATACTCCGTCGGATATTTCGTCCTGTGTGCGAGCAGGGCGAACGAAGGAGAAGACCCAACCGCGAACTCTACGAAGTGCACCAAGATGTGGATGTGGTCAAAAAAGCTAAATCAGGCAAGAGAATCTTCGAATCCTATCCCCAGGTTTGGGAAGGCAATGAGCACTGAACCTCCGTTTTAAGGACCAAGATATCGCAGATGCCAGAGAGCTAGGCCTGGACAACTGGAGACAGCGTGCCTGGGATTACAGATGATGTTAGAATGTAGTGTCTTAGGCAGAGACTCTTCACGGGTCGGGAGCCCGATAACTAAGTTATTATACAGAGACACTTGTTGTCAGATTAGGCAGATGACAATGGGGCTCGCTGTCCCATACAAATCGAAACATTTAATGTAAAAAAAGGATTAAGGCAAAGTTAATCGCTGGCATTTGACTTCTTCAACGACATAGAATCTGAATCCGAACGGCAAATTTGAGAAGCTTCTCATGACAATTGATACTCTTGGATGTGTATCAGACGTTCGCAAGAGGCGGGGCAGTTGAAAAACTATAGATGTTATGTGGCGGCCCCGGCGGGATTTGAACCGGGAACTTTTCGATTAGTAGTCCAACACACTAACCACTCAACGACATAAACATTCTGAAAATTGTGCGAAACATGCAACGTTAGATGCTGTCAAGATGAAGGGGCACACAACTTCGACGAGTCCGATAGAACAACACGATAGACAGCGTAATCTTGAGTTAGTTGGGGACTTCACTTCAGAAATCCAACGATGATTTACACTTACCAATCGAGGTTTCTTTGGTCTAAGCAGGCAATTAAGTCAAAAGGGTTGGTCAAGAAGCACTAAGGAGGCACTTATTGCGTTGGCAGGCTTTACCGGAGAATCAACAGTTTCACATTGACAGATTTACTAAATTTTGGAAAAAAATAATAATAAAATCACGAACAAAATATTCGGCGGGATGTGTTAGTTAAATGACTTAGCGGCGATAGCTATCCCCGGTAAAGTTAGCGTATATAGGATAAGTTGTTGTTGTATTTTACATGCAAATTTCAAGTTATGCCTATATCCGCGTGCAAAGAAACACGGCTATTATTTCTACGGCAAAAATCGCTTTTATTGACGCCTGGCTGTCAATGAAGATGGTATTACATCAGTGCGGTGGCCTTAACGGCCCATACAGTGCCTGAACCTAGCCTCTCCAACCACTTTCATGCGAAGTGGAGGGGACCTAAAGTTTTACGCCGAATCCGAACGGCGAATTTGAGAAGCTTTCTCATGACAATTTGATACTCTTTGATGTTTTGTCAGACGTTCGCAAGAGGTGCCAACAACACGCGGTATTCCCAAGAAGTCTCCATCTAAGTACTAACCACGCGTTACGTCGTTTAATTGTGGTGATCGAATGAGAACTGATTGATTCGACGTGGCAACGGCAAGGTCGTTGGCACAGGAAAATAACTTCACGGGCAATGATTTCACAAGGTCAATAGCTTCACCTCGAATGGAAAACAATAGGTCCGTTCGCGTACTTTAGGTACTACTGCACCATTGCGGGTGGCAATGGTGCAGTGGTAGTGTATTCGCTTACGGAATGGAAGGTCGTGCGTTCGAATCCCGGCCAAGTCCATTACTTTATACCGAATACATGAAATCGTAATCTCCCTAAGTAACTTAGACACCACCCGTGGAGAAAAACCCTACAACTGCACCCAAACACTTCTTTCCTATCTCTCTATTCTTTCTAATACCAAGTAGCTTACACTGTGCTCTTAGCATTATAAGGGTACTGTAACAACAGAAAAAAAAATCCCTTTAGCGTAAGCAAATTATATAAAAAAAAAAAAAAGGTGTATAAAAATGAAAACTGTCAAATCTCCAAAATCGAGAGAATACTCTCATTTCAAAGAAAAGAACGCGAACGCTTTTGTGTAAAAAGATGAAAAACGTCAAAGTTTGGCTTGACAAGAAGCAACCGCTGTTTTTTTTGCTGGCAAACTCATAGGATTTCATCATTTGACAGTTTTAATTTTTTTACCAGCTGACATTCTGTGTGAAGAAAAATGAACAAAGTACATTTTTCTTTCGTTCATCTTTTTATCATTTTCTCAGTACGTGAACGCGTTTGTGTAATTTTGCACGAAAGTTTATATAAATTTACGTTTGCATATTAGTTTGCGAACAGACCTAATTTCACTTTTCTTATGTGAAGTTTTATTATCCACTGAAGCTTGGCAATAACTTCACAAAAATAAATTCTTGAGGTGAATTTATTACCCATGTGAAGTTATTTTCCCATCTTTCCCATCATTCCACTCTTCTTAGCAGCTGTTGTCACCGCCAGAACCTCAGCTTGGAAAAACGCTGCTGTACCCTGTACCTCTCTGTTTAGCTGATCCGGAGAGCACTGTTTGCGGCAGATTTATTTGGTAAACAAAAAAAATTTCCACGTTATAATGATTCTACAAAGTAAAGCTGGTAGAATATTTGCATTAAGCTTTTTCCAAGAAATTAAAGACGGTTGCTAAACTTGCAGGCACTTTAAAGTTCATTGTCAGTGGCACTCTCTATTGCGTAAGTAGGTACATTCAGCGTCACGTTAAATGCACGCAACTGAAAGTTGCTTTCAACTTTACTGTAGCATAAGGACATGCCTTAAAAGAAATGTTTTAGTTCTCTTTTTTCAAAACTCAAGCATTCAGCCAACTGAATTTTTTTTCCGATGAATAATTTTGTAAACAAAAAAACATCAAGTTCTAAGCATTAAATTCAAATAACACTTAAAAAACAATCTACACCCAGAACTTCAAAAGAAATCGTTCAATTATATATATATATATACATATATCCATATATAAACAACTAACAAAAGTTTCGCAAACTACCTACATATTTTCCTTAGAAAATACACTTGCTTCGCAGCAAAATATCTACACTGGTGTGTGTTTTCTACATTTGCAGATAGAAGAGAACTCCCATAGTCAAATGGCATTAGTTCAATGCTCCTATCGTGCACCGATCCATGATATTTAAATCCTTAGACCCTTTATTTTTTTACCAGTATCCTTTTCTAGGTAAATGAATCGTAATGGTGCGGAATTACCACCGTAGGCATAGTCATCATCGTCATGGTATGCATCATGTTAGCCGGTGTAAATAAGCACCCGCATGGTAGTAGAGCGCCATCATACGAGTAACAGGATGCGGAAAGTTTTATTTGAAAATAAACTTCATGGGGAGGAGTGTTTTTTGTAGCAAGCGAGAATTCCCAATGGTACATAGTATTTTGCGATTCGAAAATGAAAGTGATGGACAGATGAAGTGAAAGCAGTGATAAGTGACAAGAAATGACATTAAAAATTTGGTCAATTGGTAAACCGACTTTGCAAACGACTTGCGAAGAGAAAGTGCACCCAAATTCAAGCAAAGTGGCTGGAGGACCTTTGTCGGGAGTTAGAAGAAATTTCTTCTTCGATTGCTGATACGACCAGGCTATTCACGAACACCGAAAAATCAGCTGGAACAGGGCCACAATCATCTTCAAAATAGCCGCTCAGATATGGAGAAATGCTGAGAAAATCAGTTTATCAAACTTTATTTATTTCACATCACCAAAGCTCAATCAATGTCTTTCTTAGACACACACATTATAATCTAATCTTGAGCATACAATCATGACTGAGTAAGAGCATTAAGCAAATTCTTTTTTTTTAATAGTAACCGATAAATTGAAATCAATTAAGTTAACGCTAGAATTGTAAATCAACATGAGACCATTTATTGAAGATGAACGGCCATAGTAAGTACGTGAATGTGCTATATTTAAAAATCGATGACTTCTGAAACCAAAAGCAGGTACAGCTATATTGAGAAGGCTTAGAACTTCAGGTGAATAAATCTCACCAATGAGTAGTCTATGGGTGAAAATAGTTCAAGCCACCGTTCTTCTAACTTCAGAGATTCTAAACTAATTAATTTAAGTTTTGATTGATAAGAGGGTAAGCTGATGGAGCTAATCCAAGGAAGCTCACTTAGAGAAAATCTAAGAAATCTCTTTTGAATTGATTCAATTTTAAGAATATGTACATTTTAGTATGAATACCAAACAATGGAAGTATATTCTAAAATGGATCGAAAAAATGATACATATACAGCTAGGTTCCAGAAAACGAGTGAAATGAAATCGAAAGTGAAATTGTAAATCGAGTGAATTTGTTTTCCGTGTTCCACATTTCACCCATTTTATAATATTCGAAACTTTTTCGAAATCACTTCAAGTGAAATTAAAAACAGTTATCTGTCATTTGAAACGTCGCAAAAATATATTTTTTGTAATAAATAGTTTGTTTGTTTTAAATTTCGTCTCGTTTTCGCGATTTATTTAAAAAAATGAGTGCTGTGGTAATTGCCGTGGTGTTGCACAACATTTGTAGACACTTTAAGCTACAAAATGAAGAAGAAGAAAGTTTTGAGGTAGGGAACGAGGCAAGTGAAATTGAAGCAGACGACGAATTTACAGAAGAAGCTGCAAATTTCAATGAAGACAGTCAAATAAGAAACAATACTGCTAATGGTATACTCTTTATTTGAAATAAAAAAACAACAAAAAACTCAGTTCAGTACAAATATTAGATAAATAAAAAAAAGGAACATGAAAATGATCATAAGTTCTTAAAAATGCAAGTCTTTCGCCATTTACGTTTTAGCTCTTATAAATATCGAGCTTCATTTCTTTTGATTCCAATTTCCTTTTTTTTTATTAGAATTTCTTCTTGATGAAATTTCTCCATTTCAATATTGTGCCTCTGTGCTTCTTCATTTTTTGTTTCCAAAATACTTTGTATCAGCTAGGTTCCAGAAAACGAGTGAAATTGTAAATCGAGTGAATTTGTTTTCCGTGTTCCACATTTCACCCATTTTATAATATTCGAAACTTTTTCGAAATCAATTCAAGTGAAATTAAAAACAGTTATCTGTCATTTGAAACGTCGCAAAAATATATTTTTTGTAATAAATACGAGTAGTTTGTTTGTTTTAAATTACGTCTCGTTTTCGCGATTTATTTAAAAAATGAGTGCTGTGGTAATTGCCGTGGTGTTGCACAACATTTGTAGACACTTTAAGCTACAAAATGAAGAAGAAGAAAGTTTTGAGGTAGGGAACGAGGCAAGTGAAATTGAAGCAGACGACGAATTTACAGAAGAAGCTGCAAATTTCAGTGAAGACAGTCAAATAAGAAACAATACTGCTAATGGTATACTCTTTATTTGAAAAGGCTATAAAAAAACAACAAAAAACTCAGTTCAGTACAAATATTAGATAAATAAAAAAAAGGGACATGAAAACGATCATAAATTCTTAAAAATGCATGTCTTTCGCCATTTACGTTTTAGCTCTTATAAATATCGAGCTTCATTTCTTTTGATTCCAATTTCCTTTTTTTTATTAGAATTTCTTCTTGATGAAATTTCTCCATTTCAATATTGTGCCTCTGTGCTTCTTAATTTTTTGTTTCCAAAATACTTTGTATATTGTCCACAAATTTTTGGAGCTTTCTGATAGTTTGATCGGTATATGGAAAGAATTTTACTCTAATGTAATTATTATTATTATTTACTTACATTTCCAAGACGTCTGTCTGCTTTCCACTATTTCACACTGATGGAAATGCTCGATTTGAAATCACTTTCAAATCGATAAAATCGAATTGTTGAACCTGCCAATTTCACTTTTTTTGAATTTCGAAAAATTTGAAATCGATATAGATAAAAGTGAAATGTAGAACACCAAAATCTATTTTCGACCGATTTCGATTTCATTTCGAGTGAAAGTGAAATGTGGAACCTGGCTGATAACTTTTTTATAACGTATGGGTCAGAAAATTCGCAAGCATTGCGTCTTAACACACTCCATTTTCTGTTAGCCTTATAGATATATATTCCACATGACTAGTGTCCAATAAAACACCCAATTCTGTAATTATAGTAACACGGAGAATTGGCATACTGCCAAAAGTGTAAGTGTTAGGTTAGGTTAACGGGCTGATGGAACGGAGCGAATCTGTTACACCACACTTAGGTCCATGTGGTCCCATTGTGATACCCTTTGTTGGGAGTGTTGGCCTCGCTGTTCTGGCCTTGGTCCTTCGTCCTTGGTTTTCTTCCTACTCTAGGTTGTCCAGCCATTTGTATATCCTTATAAACCTGTAAAGATTCAATAGTGAGACATCAGAAAGTTCTTGAATGTCTATGTCACAAGTGGTTAGTGACAACCAACTGTTGTCGGCTTTTATTCGTGTTTTGTATTCCACTCTTTCTCTGAGGTTACAGAGTGGTGGTTTAACCGACTGAAGTGCCTGTTCATGGTCCATCGCAGACCCCTTTCTTGCCAGTTCGTCAGCTCGCTTGTTACCGGATATGTCCTTGTGTCCAGGGACCCAGCAGAGACTCGTCCTATGCTTCGTGCCAAGAGCTTTGAGCTCCTCGCGGCAACGGCGAACAAGCAGAGACTTTATTTCGGTAGCTGACACCGCTTTAATGGCCGCCTGACTATCAATAAAAATGGTAATATCACTGTGTGGTATCGCCATCATTGATACCATGCTTGCAATTTCAGTGATTGCTAGGACTTCTGCTTGGAATACACTACAGTGATCAGGTAATCTAATCGATCTGTTAATGTTTAGTTCCTCTGAGAATAGACCAGCGCCCGTTCCACAGTCCATCTTTGATCCGTCTGTAAAGATGGATATCGATTTCCTTTTCATGGGTTCGTTTGCGTACCATTCCTCCTTGCTCGGAAATGAACAGGAGAATGATTTTTCAAAATCTAGGTAAGGAGACATGTCAGTCAGATATGACGTTGTTCCATATGTACATGTTCAGAATCAGTACATGTCCAAAATGACTCGTGTTCCAGCTGTTTGTTTGGCTGATCCTCAAGGCACTTTTTGCAGCCGATTCCTGCATTTATAGATCCAATGGTGGTAGATTGTGAATGGCTCCCAAGCCAGCGGTTTGGGTTGTTCTCATTGCACTGGTTGTCCCTATACATGCTAACCTTTGTATATTTGCCATCACCTTAAGATTGGTTGCCTTGTCTGTGGCTTGCCACCAGACTAAGCTGCCGTATGTGAGTATTGGTCGCACAATTGCCGTATACATGCACAGAATTATTTTTGGGTTTGGACCCCATTTTTTCTGTCGCAAGCAACACTACGTCATCCGCGTATGTAATTGCATTGACCCCTCTGTTTTTGAACGAGAGTAAGGGGGATATGACTCCACCTTGTGGTATGCCTCTGGACGCCACGACTCTTAGGTCATTATCGCCTAGTGTTGCATTGATGTACCTTCCATTGAGCAGGCTCATAATCACCTTAGTGAGAGACTGATCGACGTTGGAGTTCTGCAATGCTCTTTCCACTTCTCGCGTTCCCACATTGTTGAATGCTCCTTCAATGTCTAGGAACGCTGCAATTGTGTATTCTTTGTCCTCGAGAGACTATAGTGCTGACGACGTCGTGTAGCGCAGTGTTCACTCCTTTGCCTTTAATGTAAGTGTGTTGGGCGGTGGAGATCGCGCTATAGTCGAGTCGACTGCGAATATGGATGTTCATTAGCTTTTCAAACGTTTTAAGGATGAAAGATGTCAGACTTATCGGTCTGAAGTCCTTGGCATTGACTAGGTTTTCCTGCCTTGGGAATGAATACCACCTTCACTTCACGCCAGGCTTTTGGAATGTAGCCGCACTCCAGACTTCGTGTAAAAAGTCGTTTGAGAACCGGTATGATGACGGTCTTTGTCTTCTGGAGCATAATAGGAAAATCCCATCTCTCCCAGGTGATTTGAAGGGAGATAATGTAAATGTAAGTATTAATAAAAGGTGCTTTGCGTCGTGAAAAAGTAGTAGTAGTAGTATTTTATTACTAGCTCCTTAGAGCTATTGAAATTCAAAGATTACATTTTACAATCCTTTTTTTAGTACTTAAGTTTAGCGAACTCAATACATTTTCTTTTAAAATATAACAAATTTGTTTCGTTCTTTGTGGCATTCGGAAGCTCGTTAAATAATTTGAAGCCTTTATAAATTAATGAATTTTGTGAACACACACTTAACATATTAGGTAGTCGAAAATCATTACTATTTCTTAATGCATAAGGCTGGACATCTCTTATATACTGCACATATTTCCCTAGATATTTTGGCATTAAATTATTCTTAACTTTATACAAAAATATTAATACATTCATCACAACTCTTTGCTTTACAGACAACCACTTTAACGAGTTTAACATAAAATTTATAGAAACATATCTATTGCATTTTAAGATACAACGCATAGCCTTATTTTGTAATAGCTGGAGCCTCTTAATTACGTTATCACTACATAGAAACAAAACGGTTGAACAATACTCAAAATATGGTTTTATAATTACATTATATATATTTATTGCACTTAACGTTGAAATATTGCTTCGTATTCGTTTTAAGAAATCTACTTTCTTAGATACTTTCTTACATATGTAATCAACATGTTTTGTAAAGCCTAATGTGTTTTCAATAATTATACCTAAATACTTGATTTCTTCAACTTTTTCGATAGTTTCATCATCAATCTCCAGTCGTATGTCCTCACCTGCTCTCTCATTCATTATCATTCTTTGGGTTTTCTTCGCATTGAGTTTAAGCCTATTTTGTTTTAACCACTTATCGACAGTTCGTAAATCCTCTTCTATTTTATAGTGGCACTCAGCAAAGTCATTTCCCGTGGCGTAGATGACCGCATCATCCGCAAATAACGCAAGTTTACTATTTTTTACCGCACTTTTCATATCATTTATATATACTATGAACAACAATGTTCCTAAAACGGATCCTTGAGGGACACCGCATGGCACCTCTTTTGTTGCGGATAGCTCACCATTGATTTTAACGATCTGTGTTCGATTTGTTAGGTATGATCTAAACCACGATAGTTCCCTGCTTTTTACACCATATTTTTCTAATTTCTTAAGCATCAACTCTCTGTCTATCGTCTCAAATGCTCTTTTTAGGTCTAGAAATACACAATACACACGTTTTTTTTGGGCAAATTGGCTCTTTCCATTCAGTAATAACTAAGTTTATTGCACTTTCACAGGATTGAGTCCTTCTAAAACCGGACTGATTGTCTATTATTAAGTTGTTTTTTTCGAAATACTCATTTAATTGACGAAATACAATTTTTTCAAACACTTTCTCACATAATGGTAACGAATTGACAGGACGAAACTCTTCACATTTTTTAGTATTTTTCACTTTTTCAATTGGTGTTACCATAGCTTGCTTCCATGATTCTGGAAAAATACCTGTGTCTATTGACTTATTCAGCACGGCTAACAAAGCTGGTCCAATGCAATTGAAGTTATCACAGAATATTTTGGGACACATATGTTCAAAGTCAATTTTATTTTTCATTTCTTTTAAAGTTATGTGTATATCTTGGATCGTTATATTTTTAAATTTAAAAATGGATCTGGTTTCACTAACACAATGAACAAAAGGGACATATTGGATAGAATTGTTAATTTGAACGACACTGTCAACAAAAAAATTATTAAATCCGTCTGCTATATTTTTAGTCTCCTTGTAAACAACGCCATTAAAGACTATGTCTGTTATTTCGCAATATTTTTCATTTTTTAACACATATTGTTTTAAGTTACGCCACATATCTTTTTGATTTCTTGAGTTTTCGATTTTTAATTGAATAAATTTACTTTTGCACTTCTTTATTTCAGTTTTGTATTCATTTCTAGTGAATCTATACTCTAACCAGTCATTCACTGCATTAGTAAACAATGCCCTTTTATAAAACACGATTTTTCTTCTTTTTAGTTCTTCGAGTGATCTACCGAACCATTTATTAACAGAAAACTTCTTAAATTTCATACATGTAAACTTTTCAACCACTTCATTTATGCCTTCACGAAATGCTTCACCCATTGCACTAGCGTCCATATAATCGTTAATGCATCTTAATCTGCTATTTATTAGAGAACTTTGGAATGAACTGTTTTTGGTGTTGACAACCTTCACCCATTTTCCCATCACTTCGCTCTTCCTTTTAGCTTTAGTATTTATACTGACACTTATTGTTTGATGGTCACTTATCGTTAACTCGCTGTCTATTTTTGCTTCCAAGTTTCTAGCGTTTGTGATAACATAGTCAATTAAAGTTCGAGATTCCGCTGTTATTCTGGTTGGTGAATCAATTATTTGTTTACACTCGTTATCCCTAATAATTTTACACATATTTCTCCTATAAGTGTCTCTTACTTTAAGCCAGTCGATGTTAAAGTCCCCCAGAACCACAAAATCGGTCTTTAAATCTGCCAATTCCTCCATTAGGACAGAAAATTCTTCACAAAATGTTTTTTTCGATGAACTTGGGGATCTATAAACACCCACCACATTTAACGTAAAAGAACCGACGCTAACCGAGTTTACCAGCCACCATATGTCCATATTTTTTGAATAGTTTTTTAAATTCTCCGTCTGTAGTCCATATTTTGTATAAATTATAACACCACCTGTTCGACTTGATATGCTGTTACACCTCTCCATATTATAATTCGGGACCGATATTTCCTTGTCCAAAATATCTTTTGTAACATGCGTTTCTGACATCACCACTATATCACATTTTTCTCCAATTATAAGTTCTTGCACCTCATCAAGGTTGTTTATTAAGCCCTCGACATTTAAATAAATAACACGAATTATTGTTGGTTGCTAATATCCTACACGATTTTTTTGGACTTCTAGTTTTTTGACGAACACTTCACATTTATAGCTTCGACAGTCATGACTAACATCAAGACTTAAACCTAAATTTGTATTCGCTATCACACAATTATTGCACTTTAAGATCTCATGGTTCTCACCGCATTTTGCACACACAATCACGTTCTTGCAGTTCACAGCCTTGTGGTTGTAACCCCAACAATTATAACACCGTTTTATCGACACGTAGTCATACACAAAACATCTGTCCCATCCTATATTCAGTCTTCCTCTCTCCATAATTTTCTTATAGTCCTCTTTGCCCAACTCTAATATAGCCTTGTAACTTATAATGTTATTCTTTTTCACACTTAATATCTTTACACAATTTACATCTCTAACAATATTATTTTGATTTTTAATCGCTGCCTCCAAGGTTTCTTTTTCCCATTGATCACTCATACCGCTCACAGTCACACATGGTTTTTTTAATTCAGGTACTGATACTTCATATTCATTTCCTAGTTTTTGTTTAGCCTCTCTTTCCAAAACCTGTCTGGATTGATTGTCCTCACAATTTATAATGACCATTCCGTCTTTTTTATTCAATACCCCACTCACTTTCACTGCCAATGAGGCTGGATTTATTTTATTTTTAATATCCTCTTTTGTTTTTTTATTATCTTGTGATACTTTTGGCCTAACTATTACCGGCGGCTCATTTTTTACAGATTCCGCATATGATTGCTTATTATTTTTATTATTGACTTTTTTAATTTCACTGATTACCTCTTTTTTTTCATTACTTAATTTCTTCATTCCTACTAAAATTCTTTCAATATTTTGATTTTGTTTTTCCATCTCACTTTTTACCGTATTGTCAATTAAATCACCATTTTTTTCACTTTGAGCATTATCCAACTTTTTTTCCATTTTGCCAACGATTTCTTTAAAGTCCACAAATATTTTAACACTTTCAGTTTTGCAATTCTCCATATATTCACACATCTTTTTAATCTGGTTCTCTTGTGCAACTTTCATACATCGCAATCTTTCCATGTATCTTGCTTCTATGGTTTCCAATAGTTTTTTTATTTCATCCTCATTCTCTTTCAAGGACTCTTCAAAACCGGCTTTATACTGCTTCAAATAATCGCTATTCATTTTCATATTTTGTTGCATGTCCTTGATAGCATCGTCAACGTTCTGGATATACTGCATGCAGTCATCGCAGACGAATCTGACCATGCTATTAGACTCAAGAATGCCCACCGTATATTGATCCAGCCCACAACACTTTGCTGTGGAATGATATTGTTTTCCACAAACGCCTTGGCATTTTAGGCCGGACTCCCCTCTAATTGTCGTTTTGCAATGACAACACTGTTCTGGCATTTTTGTATTAACGAGATGCAATTTGACACATCTAACACTCGCTTAAAACACAGCCCATGTAGCTTCTTGCTAAGTGTTTAGGTACTGTCAACTGACAGTTCTGCCAAGTGACAGCTCACTATAAAACAATTTTTTACTTTTTATTAATCGTTATTTATCATCAACCATGCAAGTTTCTTTAAAGAAGTTATTTTTGAAACAATTCCGATGGTCCAAATAACGAAAATAAAACTTCTCCACTTCACAAAAGTCGCTAATTTCGCTATAATTGAAATTTAATTCGCCTCGATTTTCACTGCACATTCGCGCGCGTTCTTGACGACATCGAAAGTAATCGCAGAGCATTTATAAACATTTAAGGACAGATTATTTTTGGAGCACCACATGCAAAATTTTTGTAGACTAAGACTTAATGTATGAAAGCTGTAAGTGTCTTTACCTGACGAATAAATTTTAAAATCATCAGCGAACATTAAAGTATTACATTGAGGCAAGAACTTAACGACATCGTTTACGAACAAAATAAACAATAATGGACCAATATGGCTTCCTTGGGGGACACCAGCAGTTACAAAGATTTTGTTTGAGATTTTATTTCGAAATCTTACGTATTGAGATCGTTCGCTTAGATAAGAGGATAGCCATTTTAAGAATGAAGTCGGCGTTCTAGTTTAAATAGTAAGATTCTGTGATCCACACGATCAAATGCTTTGCTAAAGTCCGTGTAAATAGCATCAACCTGATTACCTTTACCTTACATTATAAAGTTGGTGAAAATAATGAGGTTTGTCAAGGTTGAACACTTTTTAATAAACCTGTGCTGGTTGTAACAAATTAAAGATCTGCCAAAAAATTTTAATTGCTCAGTGACCTATTTATCGAATAATTTAGGGATAGCTGACTGTTTACATGTACCCCTATAATTTTCAACTTTATTTTTCCTACCTGATTTGTAAATAGGTACAATAAATGAATCTTTCCAAATGGGTGAGAATGTTTCCGTTAACAGCGATAGATTAAATATGTGGCAAATAATCTTAGATAATGATTGGGCACAGTTTCTTAAAAAAACCGGAAGGTACGCCATCGTGGGCAGGATTATAATTTAAATCCATTGAAATTAGATTCTCCAATGTGCTTTCTTCAGAGATTTCCAGCCTGTTAAAAATCGGAGTATGGGATACATTGAGAAATCTTCATCAATGTTTAGGACTTTGTCTGAGTAGACAAATTGGAAAAATGACCCAAAGTTGTTACACACGGCAGAAGACGAATTGGCAAGTTGACCATTAAATGAAAAATGGGTAGACGTCGCTTTTATTTTTTGAATTTACGAATTTTCAAAATTCGTTAGGCCTATATTTAATATGGTTTTGAATATTATTTATATAAACAAGATAAGCCTGATGTAAGGAAGTTCTGAATTCAGACTTCAATTTTCTATACAGCGTATAGTCGTCGACCAATAGAGTCCTACGCCATCTCCTATACGCCCTGTTTTTTTTTTTTGAGTTTTCAGAAATCGCGTTATTTCGTTGCTAAAAGGACATGAGTTGGAATCTACCAGATAGTTTCGCACGCGAACTACAGGAACATGTTTTAAAATTATATTATTAATGACTCGGTAAAATTCGAGACAAAGTAAGTAAATTTCTAATGCTCGAAGAGGATGGCAGCCAGTCATAATTGTCTAACTCATTACAAATATCAGTATAGGTAGCATTTTTAAAGTCAAATTTAAATATAAATGCGTTCGAGGGATACAGATCGTTAATTTCAAAATTGCAAAATACGTTTAAAGAAGGATGATACATGTCTTCTGGTACGAGTGGTGCATAACTTCTATAAACCATGCCTTTATCACTGTTGTTTGTGAAGATAAGGTCCAAGGTACGGTTCCTATAGTTCGCTACGTTATTCATCTGAAGAAAACCCAAGGACTGTAACGTATCCACTATGTCAGCTTCAGGTCCTGATAGCGAGTTAAGAGGTCCAATTAATATTGGGTTGATTGCTGTCACCGAAGATATATAATTTATCCACTGTAGATAAAATGTCAGAAACAAAACGGAAAATTCATTAACAATGCTCAAGAGCTGGTTCTTGATGACAAAAAAATTTTACAAAGGTAGCAACAGTATTGTGAAGAACTTCTGAACGCACAAATTCCGTGAGTCACAGTACCTCATTGCCTCAATTCTGCTATCGCACTACAAATGAGGCAATGAGTTATTCCTTACTTTTACCTCATAATTCCCATGTCCCAAACAAATGAGGCAATTAGTATGAGCTATGAGGATTCACTCTATTCATTACTTTTACCTCAATGTCACAGTCGCAATACCCCAACTCAATTGAAGTGTTATCTATATTGTATTGAATATGCTCTGCCTCCCTCAAAACTCAAATGAAAGGAAAAGAGAAAGAGACGCTATTTGGATCTCTGTGTGTACTCTTTTTAAATGAGTTTAACTGCAGGAAAAATTAAAAGCTGGGAACATAGAAAATGTATCTATCATTGGGATACCATCCCAGGTCTAAGACAGGCCAAACGAGCCATTCGGCCCTTCAATCATAATGCCAGCAAATGTCTAAACCTAAGCAGGCATGATATCAAAAACCTAGTAGGTTACCTTACTGGTCACCACGGTTTAAGATATCATCTACACAAAATGAGAATAGCAGCCCTTAATGGAATTAGAAAGAAGATCTTTCTCAGGGAACAATTGAGCCCCGAGGACATAAAGAATTCTTCTACTGGTAAAATTGTCCGCTTTACACGGAAAGTGGAAATTTTACTAGTTTAAAATTTTTCTGGCCCATACGGTACAAAAGATCTTTTAGGTCGAAGTACCCCCCCCCCCCCTTTTATAAATCGCCCTGGCGAGCCAGAATTTAAAAAAAAAAAAAAAAAACTGCAGGAAATAATGTAAATGTGTGAAGTCGTGAGTAATTTTTCGTGTGCTTGTATTATTGACATGACATTTTATTTTGTGCTCTTCGATGTGAGTTTGTAACACATTGAAGAGGTGGTACAAAATTTATTTTTGAGGTGTTGGGACATTTAGATCTTTTGTATGGGACATTCACACACCATGAAGATCGTTGAGCGGGTATAGATAGATAGATAGCCGACTGTGGAAAACAAAACGGCTATCACTAGTGCGGATTAGGCGCAGGTAAATCAACAACAAATGCAATCCAAAGTGTCCTCTTATTCCTTAACAACAAAGTTATCATCAAGATTAAAGGGACCATTAACGTCCCGCTTTGCTCCCTTTCTACTGTGGATTTCGACGGCTTGAACTCAATAAACATCTGCATGCCTCTCGGTTTCGGATCAATTGTTTACTGAGGCCAATTAAATGCTGGTGATATTTCATTTATGTCTGACCCACTCCGACCTACTCCTGACATTTATATGAATGAATGGAATAGATGACGACATTAGCCAATACGTAAGCGTAGGGTGGATGAAGTGGCAGGGAAACTCAGCCACCTTTTTTGACCGAAAAGCTTTTTTTTTTATTTATAATTTATTCATTACAATCCAAAAGTGTTAGCTTATATAATTTACAAAGTTTCTATAATTCAATAAAAAAAAAATTCAAAGTCAAGTTAACATTTTTGAAAATGTGAAAATGAAAATAAAATGCTTCCTTAAAGCTGAAAGGAAATCTCTATACCGAAATAGTGCGCCTGGCGCTTTTATACGGTCCACAACGTTGAACAGCGTGCAAAAAGTAAGGGCAAATGAAAGGCAGCTGAGATGAAGATACTCTGCATGACAGCAGGAATTACAAAGCCTAATCGCATAAGTAGGTCCAAGATTCGAGGAAAGCTTTACTTCGAGGAACTTATCTCAAATAATGACGCCCGATCGAATCAGTTGGTACTGTCTTATTTAAAGGAGATGTTCCTATACAATCGCGAAAGAGCGGGCTAAAATCTCTTGGATCACACAAATTCAACATCTATAATGTTCAGAAATGTGGATACCTATTTTTTCTATTCACCAAAAGGATTAAGGTAGTGTTGGTAAGGTAAACAGTGATAAGTAGCACTATAGGTTCCCAAGACTGCGCATCCACAAAGCAACCTGGCGCTCTTCAGATGGTCGAAATATTTTGCGAAAGTCTTCTCTGATCAAAAATGTCTAGTATGTGTAAGGTGCCTCTAAATTCTATTCTCTTTGAGTCAGAGAACTCCGTTTGCAACTGCATTCCTCTTAAATATCATTGCAAAAGAACCATTTTAATTAATGGCAGATTTCTGACATGTGAATATGTCCAGGCGATTCCCGGAAATTCAAAATATTATCTATTCCATTGCAAACGGACAACCCCTTACTATAGCCGAAGCATGAACATTAAACTTGGAAGTTACAGCCAGCCAAGAGTTGAAAATTAACTTGGAACTTGGAACTTTTTTCGCAAATGTTGTTTACTCGAGATTCTTTTTTGTTATCCTGAACTTATTCATTGTTTTGTTTTTTTAACTTCCCAGTGGCAGTTCTTGTAATGGGGCCGATTTTGTGAATAATAATAATTTACTTATATATTCTTGTAAGAGCTTACTTTAAGTTTGATGTTTAAGCGAATTCTAGCGGATTTTCGCCATACCGAAATTAACATTTCTAGCGGATTTTAGGTTGTCTTCTGGGAGATTTTTTTCTTTCAGCGGCAACACTGCGTGCAGAGCCGAGAGCACCGTGGGTTACCGCGCCTCGTCGAAAAAGAGAACGTGCTAAGATGATAAGTGCGCTCACCGTAAATTGATGACAACAATCGCTGTCCGGAGATATTACTGCCAAACATGCGGCATGGGGAAATGTTACTGCAAATCCCAGGGGCAACCAGTTTCACGACTGGTGGCGCCTCAATATGATTGAGTACAACCTCGAGTTGTACGCGACGGATATCCCTTCTTTCCCAAGAAGCGGTGCTTTCCTGGACTTGGCCTTAACGGACGCAAGACTTCAACTGACGAACATAGATCAAAACACGCGGAACTGTTTGCGTGCGTTTGAGTACGATAGTGATCACTACGGACTCGCCGCCGCAATACGGATCCCGAACGAGCAAACGCTGCTGGAGGAGTACGAAGCAGTGTGTTCATTCGATTATCGGAGGGCACAATGGTCGCGCTTCTCCAGATTTTTAAAGCGAGATATACGTTCGAGTGGGATCGACCCACCGACAAACAGTAACATGACAAATGATGACATTGATCGGCATTTATTGCAAATGAACGACGCCATCAAACGAACTATTCCTCGGGTAGGACGTTCCGACGACGACCAGACAGAAAAGTACAGAAACCCTACAATCGACGCACTATACCGACAGAAAAGTAGACTGCTCTCGAGGCTTAAACGGCTGTACAGGCAATTTACTGATCGCGACGACCCGGAGGTAAGGATGCTGAAGTCAGAGATCCGAATCATGAAACAGCTGATAAAAGAAAATTACAGAAAATCTGTAAGTCTGTATTGGGGCAATAAAATTCGGGCTATTAAAACCTGTAGTCCGAATATGTTCCCACAGATAAATAAGTTGTTCAGGAGGAAAGATCACAATGATATTCCTTGTGTTCGAATCTCCCAGACAGCAGACAACAGACAGACAGTACTGACTGCTGGAATAAGTCCAGAAAGTGTCGCTTCAAACGACGATTTTTTCGTGGTCGAGGACCCACAGGAGAAAGTGGATTTGCTGGGCGCTTGTTTCGAGGCCGTGTATACGGTGAGCAATCCTGTTCGCCGTAACCACGACATTGAGAATAGGGCTCTGGTGAACCACTTCGATCTGCGCACCGAACTTGAGAATTGGCGATCTGAGAATAACGGATTCACCGTGTTCACTGATGAAAACCATGCTAATGCAGTTGTCGCCAATGGCCGAGATGCATCGCACTTGTTCGTGTCGAAGGATGATCTTCTGTGCATCTTCGAGTCGCTAAAGAATAAAAAGTCGGCGGGGATGGATGGTGTCCCAAACGTCGTATTGAGACACCTGCCTTTGGAGGCTGTAGATATTTTCACCACGCTGTTTAACAATGCGCTGAATAATGCACATTATCCGGCGCATTGGAAGGTAGCAGTGGTACACCCTATCCCGAAAAAATGTAAAGATAGGACGAACCCTGCCAATCTCCGGTCAATTAGCTTACTTCGGAATATTAGCAAGGTCTTTGAAAAGGTTGTCAATAGAGCCCTGTTAAAGTGGGTCGAGGACAATAACATAATCCCGGACAACCAGTTTGGTTTCAGGGCGAGGCATGACACTATTCATGCCGCGTCGAAACTGGTTTCCGACATACAGTGGAATAAATGCAAGAGCCAATGCACGGGTGCTTGTCTGGTTGATTTTGAGAAGGCTTTCGACACCGTATGGTTAGAGGGACTTTTCTACAAGTTGACCAGGCGGGGGATGCACAAACCTTTGCTATATGTAATTTATAATATGCTTATGGGAAAGAAGTTCGTTGTCAAATGTGGCAACGTGACTTCGAGCAGAGTCTTTGAAATTAAAAACGGTTTACAGCAGGGGGCGGTCAATTCTCCGATCCTGTTTAACATTTACACGAGTGATCTGGTGGGTTCACTCAGACATGCTATAGCGTATGCCGACGATTTGGTGGCATACAGATCAGGTCCTAAAATCGAGGTCATTAATATCCTTTTGCAGCGTGACTTCGATCAAATTAAGCGATATTGCGACGACTGGAAGTTGAAAATCAACTTTCAGAAGACGGAAACAATCTTGTTCAGAACTCCATTGGCTGGGGCCTCTAGGGATACCAGAAAAAACTGGAAAAAATTGGCCATTATTGGACAAAATGGGCAGCCATTGGCGGTGAGAAGCGCAGTTAGATATCTAGGTATCTGGCTTGACCAGTATCTATATTTCGATAGACATATAGTTGCTTGTCTTGCTGGGGCCAATAAGGCTTATGCTCTAACAAGGAGACTGTTTCATAGCAGTCAACTTGACTCCAGAGTGAAGGTCATTTGCTACGTGGCCCTTATAAGGCCGATCATCGCTTATGGTTGTCCATTATGGTTTAATATAGCGCCTAGCTATATGGAAAAGATTCGGGTTTTGGAGAGACAATGTCTTAGGACCTGTCTCCGGTTGTTCCGAACGCCTGAATCCAACTATATAAAATACTATCCCAACAAGGTCCTATACGATGGGGCTCAGTTGAATAGGATTGACAATTTTCTCATTAAGGTGACTCGAAGGCACGTTGCAAGGGCGATGGCCAGCGACAATAGTCTGATCTTTGGGGCTTACTACCCCAATGAAATGTACATAGAGAGTACACTCCGGTCTGGCTTTATCCCGCCGGAGGCATTTATCCATATTAATGCAAAAGGGCTGGTACAGACGAGGGATGGTATCCCGGTATTATACCACCGCTACCGCAGTGCGAGAGATAAGCGGCTCATCCGCGGCGAGGACGTCGCCAATGCTCATGAGATCCTCCGTTTTAGTACCGCAATAGCGGAGAGGGATAAATTCGATACAGAAAAGCAATTTGCCGAATTTTGGTGGCTTTTTGAGGGTGGAGGGTTCAACATGCCCTCCCAAGACGGTGCGTTACTCTAGGTAACATCCTCTTAGTTTGTAAGATAGACTAAGTTAGCTAGGGCGTTTCTGGGAGGGGCCGGGCTCGCCAACTTGTGGTGGTGCTTCCGGGAGGTGATTGATTCTGTAAGGCATCAGTCAGCTCACGACGGCGCGTGTGCACGTTGACGACTGCCAGGCGCTCGGAAAGTAATTGGGATTTTGACCACTTGTTTCGTAATGCAACGAGTGCTCAGAATCCTAATTATAGTTAGAATATGTTAATTAGTTTAAGTAAGTAGAGTAGGTAGTTTGTAATTTGTTTTTTTATATAAAAATATAAAATTTGATAAAGATGCCGAGTTTTCTTAAAAATTTTCTCGATGAAAACATAATATGTAAGATTAGTTCGTAAAATAGTTTTTTAGGCCGAAAGGTAATAATTATAAGATAGAGTTAAGTTTAGGGCGTCCGCATAAGGATCAATATTCTAGAATAAGTATCCTGTTAATTTTAAGTTAGATTTAATCATTTTTGTCTAGTATGTAAGTTGATATAAGCTAATAATTAATAAAAATGAATTTAAAAGTAAAAAAAAAGTAACAACAATCGCTGCAACGCCAAATTAGGGTAGCAATGAAAGAATATCGAGCCCGGAGACCAAGATCCTGCATAGAAAGAAGAGGGCATTCGCATTCTCCCAGCTTAAGGAGATCAAAGAGTATCGCGATCGAAACAACATCTGGAGGTTTTATAAAAACGCTTTTAAGACTGGAACGCAGGCTCTTCGAAACAGAGGAGGAAACTTTGTCACCGATGCACAAGCAATAGCAATTGTAGTTAATCAGCATTTCCAACAGCTGTTAAATGGGCATCATGTAGAGAGAGGTTATCATGGCTGTAAAAAAAGGTAAGAAACAACAAGGCAGCCAGCTCTGATGGTTTTCCAACGGAGCTGTTCAAATACGGAGCAGATAATACGGAGGGCAGTTATCAACACGGAAGACACTGTCTTAATTTTGGTGGGGGCGTACGCCCTAATTTATTCAGCTTAATAGAAGTTATATGTCTTAAAACTACTTGCAAAACTAAGACTTAGTTAGGCCTTAAAACGAATACTTAAAACTAATAAGGCAGATGGTGAGGGGTGGAGGAGGGCAGATTTGAGGGAGGAGGTGCAGCGATTAAAATCAAAGAGGAGGTGGTTAGAATTGACCTTCTGCAACATACAGAATATCGGCTCGTTCAAGCCACACGACGTGCGACGGGTGGGAAGGTAGAAAAGAGGAGGGCATCTTAAATTGAGAGGATTGGTGCCAAAGGCAATATAATTTAAAAGATAGGAACAATCAATGGAGCCAGTGAGAAGGCGATGTATAAGCAGAATGTCAGCTCCATCTCTTCTTTTTTCAAGGGCCTGAAGGTTTTTTTAAATTAAGGATGAGGTGATAATTCCACGGGAGCCCACCGAGAGCAAAACGAAGAAATCGACGATGAATGCTTTCGATTCTATGAATGTGGAACCGGTAATATGGCGCTGGTGCCCACACTTGGCTAGCGTACTCTAGAATAGGGCGGACGTAGGTAATTGTAAAGGGATTTTCTCACGTAGAGATTGCAAATTTTTTTAGACTACCGTTTGACGAAACTAAGGGCCGAGTTAGCTTTATTGATTATATCTTCAATATGTGACCTAAAGTTAAGCTCTCTGTCACACAGAACAGAACACCTAGGTCGCGGATGGTTAGAACGGTAACAATGCTTTAGTTGTTCAAAAAGTATCGTCTGGGGGGAGACTGAGTCCGCTTATGTGAAAAAGTAAGAAATTCACATTTAGCAATATTCAGCTCCATAAAGTTTTTTTGACACCAGATCGAGAAAAACTATTAAGGTCTTGTTGAAGAAGATCAGCGTTGTGTGGAGCAGAAATAATTTTAAAGAATTTAGCGTCGTCCAGCATAAAAATTAAAGATCCAATGTGGCTACCTTGGGGAACACCAGAGTTGGCTTTAAAAGGCAAAGAGAGAACAGAGCGAAAACGAACGTTATAAGATCGGTTCTCAAGGTAAGATGAAAACCAATTCAATAGTAGGGGATCAAAACCAATGAAGTAGAGTTTAAAAAGAGTCAAACGATGATTCAACAGGTCCGTCCGACTACGGAGATACGCGTACGATATCAACATCATGGGCTTATCTCAGCGTGTCGTTGTAAATACTTTCATTCCGATTGAAGAACAGACAAAATTGGTTGGCATTGAAGTTAATGAGGACAAAACAAACATCTGTCCAGCGACTACGACATAACGTCACTGTTGTTAGCAGCTACTTCGAGATAGTAAGGGAGTGCACCTACCTCAGAGTAAACAGCAACTCTACGAATAACACCTAAGTATAGATACGGCGAAGAATTACGCTAGGAAATCGTTGCTACTTCGGTTTGACAAAATGCATGCTCTATCTAACCTTCCTCCTGTCAGTTCTGCTTTATGGGGCCGAGTGCTGGAAGATAAGAAGGAAAGAGGAGCTAATATTGGGTTCTTTCGAGAAAAAAACAGAGGGGCGGGCTACAGTCCGCTTGGGCGAACTGTTGGATACTCTATTCCTATTCCTATCCCTCATAAGTGGGCGTGACAACAGTCCAAGTATGGTTGAATTGTTAAGAACGCTCTACATATTCTGTTATATAACATTTAAAAGATTTTATCAAACAAAAACGAAGCTTTTGTAAAGAAAATGTTCCCTAGCTCAAACTTTGGGTTTTCAATAAAATTATTTTATTTAATTGTGGGCGTGTCAGTAAGCGGATTTAAAAAAAATTAACACATGAGCATAGAGGACCCCTAGAGAATATATATTATAAATTTCAGCTCCCTAGCGCAAACTTTGGATTTTCAAAAAAAGTTTTTTTTTAGTTGTGGGCGGATTTTGAAAATATTTACACATGAGCTTAAAGGGCCCCTAGAGAGTATATATTAAAATTTTCAGCTCGCTAGCTCAAATTTTGGTTTTTCAATAAAATTGTTTTATTTTTTTGTGGGCGTGTCAGTGGGCGGATTTTGAAAATTTTATATCCCGAGCAGTTTTAGGAGTCATAGATCATATATAAAAAATTGCAGCTTTCTAGCTCAAAATTCGATTTTTTCCAAAATTTTGTTTTTTTGAGTTTGTGGGCGTGTCTGTGGGCGGATTTCAAAAATTCGTATACTTGATTATTTCGGGACCCTAGAGAGTATATGGTAAAAATTTCAGCTCTCTAGGCCCAGTTTAAAGGCCTAATTTTTGCCGACGGACGGACGGACGGACGGACATGGCTAGATCGACATTACTATCGATGCTGATCATAAATATAGTAACTTTTAGGGGTCTACGGGCAATATTAAGGTATGTTACAAACTATGCGTCAAAATTAATATACCCTTAGAATAGGGTATACAAATACTCCGTCGGACATTTGGTCTTCTGTGCGAGGTGGGCGAATTGAGCAGAAGTTACAACCTTCGTTTCAAACATTTTAAGGCTGCAGTGTCTCAGGCACGGTCGGGAGCCCGTTAAGTAAGTATCTAAGTGGTAAGGTACATAGAAGCCAATATCACATGGGAGTAAATCGATAATCATAAAGCTATTAAAACAATTTCTGACATTCCTTTGTCAGCATGCCAACAGCATTAACGACTTTCTGCTCTCTTGTATGAGTCAGCAACATGAACAAATGAAAACCCCCTAAAATGTTTTTCTTTTGTATGGATACAATACAGTTTGAATATCATGGCACGGTTTGTACACATTATATGTATACATACGTACATATGTCAACGCAGTACATACATGAAAAAAACAATGCCTCGGAGCAGTTAAACTATTCATGGCTATTAAGTTAAGTTAAAAGAAAAAGAAAAAAGGACCAAGACTGCGGTGCTTCTGCTGTCGGCTGTGAAAAGTTTTCCATACACGAACAAACTGCAACAGGATCTACTCATTATTGATATTTTAACATCGCATCAAATGAAAGGAAAGTTTGAAAAGAACGCCCAGAGTGAATGTAAAATCAATAATTGCGACGAATAGTAGATATCCTACCATTCCAGAATTCAAATAAAAGGAGCGCTGGCGAATGATATGCCAAGAAAGGCAAAGCACACTAAGGGACCACGCTGTATTCTGATATATACATACTTTATTCTAAAAAAAGGATACAAAGTGGCTTTGAATATGTATTATGGTGTTTTTAATGTACATACAGCATTTGTATATCTCCCCCACACGGTGCACCACACTGGGTACGGTTGCAGGCACAAACAATTTGTCAAAATTTGAATTTCACTATTTTGCCTCATTATACATTTTCGATTCTTCCTTAGGCAAAATAATTGTGTGAAATAGAGAAATCATAACTCTCCTACATCCTGCATGATTTAACAAAAACGATATGCAAAAAAAATCAAGAGGGATACAAACCTACGTTAAATTAATTTTTTGGATATTCCTAATACAGCGGATTACTGAGCTGTGAAACAGCGGCATACTTTGGTTTCTTTGCAGGTTCTTAAAAATTTTGAAAAAATTCCAACAATGGACACAATGGACCCAATTCGATGGTCTAAGTGAGCCGTGACACCTGTCACAATCACAAGGGCATCCATTTACCTCTATTCCTAACAGCAAGGGAGATGTAACAACTCGGTTTATTAAACCGAATTAAACATAAACCGAGTTGAACCGGTTTACATTTTTTCTAAACCGAGTTAGCTTGCACCTTGACCGAAAGACAACTCGGGTCGGTTTGTAGAGCAAATGCCTTCGATTTGGTTCCTGTACTTCAGTTTCGTTACGAAAAATTAAATGAAATTCCAAACCGAGTTGCCTTCACGCTTCATTTACCTGATCGCTCAGGGGATGTCGATGAATAACATCGGTTGTGTTCGGTTTTTTTACTCACTCCGTTCGGCATTGAGATTTATTATTTGGTTAGGTACATATTTGAAAGAGAGTGATAGGGCAAGAAGAGAACCCACGTCCAGTCAATGAAAAACCAGTTCCACCACCCAGTATAGAAGAAGTTGGCTTGGCTATAAAAAAAAGCTTAAGAACAACAAAGCCGCAGGCTCTAATGGCTTACCAGCGGAGCACTTCAAATACGGTGGTTATTTTTTTATAGGGCGGCACCAAATCATCAGCCAAGTATGGGTGAAAGAAATCATGCCCGATGACTGGACTATCAGCACCATATGCCCCATCTACAAATGCGATCCTATGTCTTGCAAGAACTATCGTGGCATATCCCTGCTCAATGTAGCATATAAGATACTTTCCAACGTACAGTCCCTGGCCAATTTATTAGACGCACTGTAAAGTTCTATGTACTTTGTTTGTACTTGTTTACTTTCGCGTATCAATTAGTTAACACTGTAGTGCAACATGTTAAAAATAAATACAAAATGGAATCATATACAAACTGCAACAGGATCTACTCATTATTGATATTTTAACATCGCATCAAATGAAAGGAAAGTTTGAAAAGAACGCCCAGAGTGAATGTAAAATCAATAATTGCGACGAATAGTAGATATCCTACCATTCCAGAATTCAAATAAAAGGAGCGCTGGCGAATGATATGCCAAGAAAGGCAAAGCACACTAAGGGACCACGCTGTATTCTGATATATACATACTTTATTCTAAAAAAAGGATACAAAGTGGCTTTGAATATGTATTATGGTGTTTTTAATGTGCATACAGCATTTGTATATCTCCCCCACACGGTGCACCACACTGGGTACGGTTGCAGGCACAAACAATTTGTCAAAATTTGAATTTCACTATTTTGCCTCATTATACATTTTCGATTCTTCCTTAGGCAAAATAATTGTGTGAAATAGAGAAATCATAACTCTCCTACATCCTGCATGATTTAACAAAAACGATATGCAAAAAAAATCAAGAGGGATACAAACCTACGTTAAATTAATTTTTTGGATATTCCTAATACAGCGGATTACTGAGCTGTGAAACAGCGGCATACTTTGGTTTCTTTGCAGGTTCTTAAAAATTTTGAAAAAATTCCAACAATGGACACAATGGACCCAATTCGATGGTCTAAGTGAGCCGTGACACCTGTCACAATCACAAGGGCATCCATTTACCTCTATTCCTAACAGCAAGGGAGATGTAACAACTCGGTTTATTAAACCGAATTAAACATAAACCGAGTTGAACCGGTTTACATTTTTTCTAAACCGAGTTAGCTTGCACCTTGACCGAAAGACAACTCGGGTCGGTTTGTAGAGCAAATGCCTTCGATTTGGTTCCTGTACTTCAGTTTCGTTACGAAAAATTAAATGAAATTCCAAACCGAGTTGCCTTCACGCTTCATTTACCTGATCGCTCAGGGGATGTCGATGAATAACATCGGTTGTGTTCGGTTTTTTTACTCACTCCGTTCGGCATTGAGATTTATTATTTGGTTAGGTACATATTTGAAAGAGAGTGATAGGGCAAGAAGAGAACCCACGTCCAGTCAATGAAAAACCAGTTCCACCACCCAGTATAGAAGAAGTTGGCTTGGCTATAAAAAAAAGCTTAAGAACAACAAAGCCGCAGGCTCTAATGGCTTACCAGCGGAGCACTTCAAATACGGTGGTTATTTTTTTATAGGGCGGCACCAAATCATCAGCCAAGTATGGGTGAAAGAAATCATGCCCGATGACTGGACTATCAGCACCATATGCCCCATCTACAAATGCGATCCTATGTCTTGCAAGAACTATCGAGGCATATCCCTGCTCAATGTAGCATATAAGATACTTTCCAACGTACAGTCCCTGGCCAATTTATTAGACGCACTGTAAAGTTCTATGTACTTTGTTTGTACTTGTTTACTTTCGCGTATCAATTAGTTAACACTGTAGTGCAACATGTTAAAAATAAATACAAAATGGAATCATATACAAAATCTCATAAAAAAAATTATATGTACGTTTAAATATAACAATATTCCATATAAACTCATGCAACACATACAAATATTAAAAAACTACATTGCGTCTAATAATTTGGCCAGGGACTCAACTTTGTGAACGTCAACCGTTTTGCAACACATTTATCGGCACGTACCAGTGTGGCTTCCTGCCAGGCAGGTCGACTATAGACCAAATTTTCACACTGAGGTAAATCCTGGAAAAGACCAACCAATTTCAAGTCGAGACACACCACCTATTCATCGACTTCAAAGCCGCGTATACATCGTCAGGAGCTCTATATGGAGATGGCCGAATTCGGAATCCCGGCAAAACTGATTCAGATGTGTCGCGTGACACTGGAAAACATGCGGTGCAACGTGCAGTTTGGAAGTAGCTCCTCCGAACTATTTCAAACATGCACCGGATTTCGGCAAGGGGACGCGCTATCATTCTTCAATGGAACTTGAACAGATAGTGCGCAGGGCGCAGAGCAGGTGTCAACACGGAAGGCACTATCTTCAACAGGTCCGTTCAGCTGCTGGGTTATGCGGACGATTATTGACATCGTCGGTCGATCACAGCGCTCCGTGATAAAAGCTTTCACGGCGATTGAAGAACAGGCGAAATCTGTTGGCCTTGTAGTAAATGAGGACAAGACTAAATACATGCTATCAACAAACAAACAAACATCTGTCCACCGCCTAGGACAAAACGTCACTATTGAAAACAACAATTTCGAGGTAGTTAAGGAGTTCATCTACCTCCTCGGAGTAAACATAAACTCCACGAATGACACCTTAGTGGAGATCCGGCGAAGAATTACCCTACGAAACCGCTGCTACTTCGGTTTGGCGAAACAAAAACAACTGGGTTCAAAACTCCTAACTCGGAGGACGAAATGTATGCTTTACAAAACCCTTATCCTGCCAGTTCTGCTTTATGGCCCCGAGTGAATAAAAACCTGAACAAGCCAAGGACACCCTGAGAGAAGGGAACAGTCCGCTTCTGCGAACTATTGGACACCCTATTTTTATTCCTATCCCTCATAAGTGGGCGTGACAAAAGTCTAAGTATGGTTGAATTGTTAAGAACGCTGTACATATTTTGATATATAACATGTAAAGGATTTAATCGAAAAAACGAAGCTTCCTACCTCAATCTTTGGTTTTACAATAAAATTATTTTATTTAATTGTGGGCGTGTCAGTGGGCGGATTTTAAAAATGTTATCTCCCGAGCAGTTTTAGGAGTCAAAGATCATATATGTATAAAAAAATGTCAGCTTTCTAGCTCAAAATTCGATTTTTTTCGAGTTTGTGGGTGTGTCTGTGGGCGGATTTCAAAAATTCTTAAACTTGATTATTTCGGGACCCTAGGTTAAAATTTCAGCTCTGTAGGTCCAGTTTAAAGGCCTAATTTTTGCCGACAGACGGACGGACGGACGGACATGGCTAGATCGATATTACTATCGATGCTGATCATATAGTAACTTTTAGGGGTCTACGGGCAATATTAAGGTATGTTACAAACTATGCGTCAAAATTAATATACCCTTAGAATAGGGTATAACTAAGATTGGGGATTCTTTTGCTGGCGTAGAAAGTAATACAATTTTATGAAATAATTTTTGATTAAAAATGAACATGATTTCTACGCAAATGATAGCTGAGCTCTCAAGTGTGTTTCATAAACAACTAAGAACACTCGGAGGCACGGTCTTGTTTGGAGCATAGCAAGCTCTACTTGCTCACGCTCTGTTCAGTGCTCTGTCCTTAACTAAAAAAAAAATGCCTAATGATTTCCTTCCGAACAAAGGAGAAGCAAACGCGGGTTGATTGCTTCCTTCCACGGACCGGACATGCTAAAATAAAAAGGATATGAAAGGGGATACGGTGGGTCAGGCCGTCCACGATTTCAAATGATAGCTTCGGCACGCATGGTGGCATGTTTTCATTTCCCGCTGAGAATGTTTAGAACATTCTTTAAGTTGGTGTCATACAAATAAATACATTCAAAGGACTATGATTTTATGACACGCTGGTATATCGTTTTTCTTCTATGCCTACCTGGTCATCCCTTCGCAGCAAGCATATGTATGTACAATTGTACACATCCATATACCGCTTCTGATGCGTTGTTTGTGTAATTGGGTAGGAAGATCGATTTGTTTAGATAGCTCGGCTCGGAACTCGGTTTGGTAAAATTTCAACTCGGTTTAATACATCACTACTAGAGCCAATAACTTGGCATACGAGTATCAACCATTCGCGATAAAAAAATGCACCTCTCAAGTCAGAATGACATCGAAATACAGCTTAAACAGGAAACGGCATAATTATCTTCGAGGAAAAGCTACCTGCTATTAGCTCTAAAGTCTGCCCTTGAACTGACAGAGTATTTTTTATTAGCTGCAGGCGTTTATTGTTGCAAAAAAAGCCCACATAATAAAACCGTCCGCATACTGAGGGAGAATCCAGTATGTAATGTTAAGTTATTTTCGTTCGTCATTTTATAGGTTGAGTGAAATAGGAACACACGAGGGTGTCACACTGGATGTCGTCACTGACCCTCGCTTGGTGTTGCATTTCAATGAAAACAATAGCCCTGGACGAAACGTACACCATATAGTAAACGCCAGTTTAATGTTAATTTAAGGGGATGCTGACATAATACATGTTATACGTACCTACATCGTATTGCATATATGTATTGTACATATATATCGCGGGCCGTGAAAAGAACGCATAGCGGCGAACGGGGTGGCTGAAATTAGTACACCGTGCACAAGAGACACGCGACAATTCTCCCTTTCGTTGATTCCAACAAAATCTACCGCCAGCAGTAGCCAGACTTTACTTTTGAAATCGTTTGTAGATTCCAAAACAATGGTTCAAGTCTGATATGAGAACGAAACAAAGCGACCATTCGAGCCTAATTTATTCGTTTCAAGGGTAAGGGCGGCGCACAACTCTGCAATTCTGTTCAATTCAGACATGAGAATTAAATGATTTATTAGGAAACCGGCTTAGTCCGGGCGTAGATAACACGTGCAGTCACTTTTAAAGTTGAATTTTATTTATATTGTTGTTATTGTGGTGAACTCATCAAACAACTGGGATATATCGTTATAACTGAAGTAGGGAAAATAAACTCGAATCGAGTGGTTTTTGGGTTTTCGGCTTGCCACCTTTTTTTGAAAATAAAAACTTATTGACAGGGAGGCAAAGGGTCTTTCGTTAAGGACTTGACAACTTCTTTTTAAATAAAATGCAAACTACTTGAGATATCTCAAAATTTGTTGGCTTGAATTACTATCAACACATTTATGAATGGAATTCGACTTAGTTCATCCACCACGGGAACGTATGCAGCGGTCGATACGATAAACTCAATTTTCGATGACTCAGCCGCATATTTTGACCGATACGGCTGCTATTTCTGCAGTGAATACCATTTACCGTAACGTGACGGTAATTTTCATCGACGAAAATAAACGACATAAAACCAAACAGTGGCTTTTTGCGGATGAAGTGCTGTTTCATGAAGAACATGAGGGTTCTCACCTGGCCAGTAACGCATATTTTGCTTATTGACGAAGCCATTTAACCAAAAATGCGCCTCATCGCTGAAGATGATTTTGCGATGAAATTTTTTATTTTCTTCCATTTTCTTCCATTATTCGAAAACGTATGTCGCTTTATATGATCAAGTGGCTTTAGTTCTTGAGTCAGCTTGATCTTGTAAGGGTGTAGGCCAAGATCCTTAGGTAAAATTCGCCATAATGTGGTCTGGGAGAGGCCCAATTCTTGAGAACGCTGTGAAATTGACTAATTTGACTGGTTTGGAACGGACGCCTCTACACCTCGGGCAAAATGTAGTCTCACTGGCACGGCAACATCAAGCAGCGAATATTTGGACTCAAATTGTTTCACTAGACCATGAATTGTTTGTCTACTTGGACGAGAATTACGGCCGAAAATTGGCGTTAACGCCATTTTTTATTTTTATTATTCGTAAACGATGTTCCTTCGTGAACTTCACCATGATGAAAATGAAGATTTTACTGAATATTTTGACATTGACAGTTTAGTAATCGGTTGAAGGGTGCGTTCACACTGAAAGTTTAAAGTTGTCAAGTCACTTATGAAAGACCCTTTATATTAAATTGGCGAATGCAATGCGAAGAAACACAAATTTGAATATACGGAATGGACAAAGCAAGCTTACTATGAACGCTAGTGTGATTTGGCAGCACAATGATAATTTAAAGCTGCTTTATATATTTTTGTTATAGGTAGTACATATAAATACGAATTAAATGCGGCTGGACCGATTTGGCTCTTCTGTTTTTTTTAATGTTCGTAATAGTCTGAATAAGGTTTTTACGGGAAGACAAATTATAAACTTCAGGAAAACTGAGTGTTTTTTTCATGAAATTTTTGTATGAACTCGTGACCATAACTCACGATTCGAATGATAAATTTGGGTAATTGCTTTATGTTTTTTTCGTTTAGGTGTTGGCAAAGAAAAACAATTACAAAGGGAATTCCTAAAATTCGGACAAACTGCAAAAATCATAAAGGTATCTATGTAACTCGATCATAACTGACGACGATTAGAACAACATATTTGGTTGATTCTTTTTTTGTTTTGTGCGTTATGCGCCCGGGAAAGTTTTAAGCAAAAGAAATAAATCGTAAAATCAAATAGATCATTGCATCTTCGTTTCTCGATCGAAGCTGGCGGTTCTGCTAGTCATAAATAAAATCTTGTTAAATAAACAATTAAATGACAGGTGCGGAGATATTGGCAACTTTGTTCGAACACATGGTTTTGTCACCACAAATGTCAGAAATGACGTATATACCTATGTCATTTTTGACATTTTCGATAACATTTTCCGATAATAATCGAAATACGAGGCATGTCCAGAAAGTAAGTGTACTCCAATTTTGATGGTTTTAAACAATTTATTTAAAAAAAAAACATACGTTTGCTGGCCAGGGATAGATATCCAGATTAACGAATTCTATATAGGCTTAGTTGTCGTTTTTTGCACATGACTATTTTTCTAAATACATATATAAACAAATGATGAAGAAGATATTGGTTTTAATCGTATAGAAAACTGACAACAACGTTGACAATGTCAAAAGCAGATATTTATTTGATTAAACCAGTTAAACCGTGGGCTTTCACGCAGGCCCTTGTACACCTTCCAGATCGTGAGTCGAAAATCGGCCAATTGTTTTTAACTTTCTGAGCCACCTAAGGGTGACAACACAGCGGATCTAAAAAAATGTTTTTTCTTTCTTGACTGATCAAGGAGTGGCCGATTTCATTCTCGGTCCACTGGAACGTTGTTTTAAGGCGGACAGCCGCACTAGCAGCCGCTTGCTTGTTAAAGATGTTAAGGGGTGTCAGGTGAAACCGAATTGCAGCGGAGGGAGTAGTGTGCAGTGCACCACGCATACAGAGATCGTTGGATTTTGCTTAGCTTATCGCGACTTATCGGTTTGTCTAAGGCAGTTCACCAAACAACCACCCCGTGTATAAGTACCGGTCTCATTACCGAGATGTATAGTCAGTTGGTAATGCGGGGTTGAAGGCCCCATTTATTACCGATGACTTTTTTGCAAGAGAAGAGTGCTACCGTGGCTTTCCGAACTCTTTCTTGTATGTTAGGTTTCCAGCTAAGCTTTTTTACAGAATAAGACCCCAGTATTTAGTTTCATCAGAAAAGACTAAGCTTGTGCCCCTGATTGACGGAGGGTCAATGTGTGGAATTTTATGTTTCCTAGTGAATAGAACAAGTTCGGTTTTGTGGCGGTTGACACCTAACCCACAACAATCTGCCCATGTTGTAAGCTTGTTGAGAGCGTTTTGGAGATGTTCTTCCAAGGTGTTAAGGTGCTTTGCTGAGGCGGCAATTGCAAAACTTCCTCCACAAAGGCAATCACGCTGCAGACCTCCCTTGCCAGGCACATCAGAAGCTCGTTCATAACTAAGTTCCACAGAAGGGGGGGGGGGGGGGGGGGGGGGTAGGACTTCGTCTTGCAGAAGCCAAGGGCTAAGAATATCACTCCAGCGCTTGTCACAAAAGGCGACTTAGAGAAGAACCTTGCCGTTTAGGAAAAAGGTGTCACAAATTTATCAGTATATTCAACATAAGTTCTCGAACGAAATAGCCAGTTGTACATTTCAAGAGCATTACCTGGCACTCTAAGAATATGCATCAAGAATTTGTCATTTGCCATTTTAATGTTCAATCATCTGAAACCCAACAAATTGATGGAAGCTAGGCCATTGCGAATTGATGGAAAGCTTGGCAACCTTACTGAAAGTGTTTTATCACACAAAAAATAATGAATATAAGCCAGCACCACAAAGAAGGAGTCTGATGAGCGGCTGTTGCAAGCCGTGAAACAGCGCTGTAACTCCAGCTCCCACTTCATGTGGCAGCAATCACAAATTGCTATTGTTCATTCAGATTCGACCATTAAAGTTTAGAGATTATTATTGGTTATAGTTAACGTGACCATATTTTTTTTATGTCAAAGCGGGACGCTTGTGGAATTAAGTAAACATTTTGTTTTTTGTTTCCGTTGCAGTAAAATAGAGATCACATTTACTAATTTAATCCCATCTCTGAGCAGGTGACCGTTGTTTTGAAATCAGCTATACACATGCACAATAGGTTTTCCACCCCATCCAGATACAATTTCAGTCGTAAGATACAAAGTTTTTTTTTTAATAATGACTTTATAAAGGAGCCCGGACTTGAACAGAAGTTTGTATAATTTTGTAGTAATGCTGATTAACCTTTTGGGAACAGCTTTTCTTTTTCGTGATAATGGCTTACTTTGTTACGTTTGATTTCATTTTTAATGAAGTTATCGTATTCCGACTTTACTGGAATATGTAGGTAAGTCGAGGTTCGTCTCTAATAACATATTTTGGTCTTTTTGCTAAAGCGGGACATTTTGGTACGCGCTGGGGACAGTGGGATAGACTGCTTAAAAGCGGGACGTATGGTCACCTTAGTTATAGTTCATAGTTAATACATATTTTGAAAACAAAAATTATGGTATTCCCAAACTAAAGGGACTTCTCTAAATTGGTACCTTTATAAACCCATATTTCTGACATGATTTCAGATACCAATGCACTTAGGTTTCTCTTAACATAAATATGTAGTTATGTATCTTAGCACATTTTGAATAAACTTTTGATTTCCCTCGAGTACGCATGCTACATTCCTGCGTACCTATTTCAATTCATTTGCAACGAAATGCATTTGTATACAAAGTCCTCGAGAATGTTTTCATTCCAGACCGGCACACATACTCCTATTTACTTTTTTACAATCAACTCCGCTGTTTGAAGATAAAAGAGGTAAAAAAACTGTTCACTTAATAATGTATGCCAGTTCTTTGAACTCTAACGGTGGCAGTCTGGCTAATTAATTATAAATATCAGTTAGGTAACTGTTCTCATGCAAAATTAAGGACAATGATGTGCTGAAAATTTAATAAGCTTCACCTACAAACATGTACAAAGAGGGGCGACTCCATATGCCGTTAACGTCGTCCACCAAGCCAAGTCCTGCCAGCGATAAACACACACAAGTGACTCATTCAAGCTAAAAAGAACCACACATACACAAACAAACAGAGAATTTATTTTTCTCCTCTACAATGTGGTAGCTGCATTGGAGCTACATAATATACAATTCACCTAAAATACAAAACAAACAACGACAGCAAAATATGTCATGTTGCTTAAAACTCGGGGAAATACTATAAAAAGTTCAAATGTGCGCCGCGCAGGGTTTTCCATTTCCAGGTGAAAAACAGAAACGAACGACTGCAGCGATGCATATCCTTTACAAATCCATTTGGGAATTGTTTGTATGGTGGAGCATGAAATGTTAAGAACAGTTCAAGGAATGATCTCATCCACAGTTGTATATGCCGATTGAAAAGCAATCATTAAGTTTGGTGGCCAGGTGTAAGCAATACGGATAGGACATTCAATGAAAAACAACTTTAAGGTTGAATGGGGTACAATGAACTAAGGGAAAACTTTGAAACACATTTTTCTCTTGTACAAAATCTGTGTAGGTACCTATACCTGTATACCTCTTATTGTGAATAAAAATGTTATTGGAGTAAAACAAAGTCACTTTGTGACAGTTTTTTTCTAATATAAAATTGCAAGTGTAGACTGGTGGTGATTAATACAATAACAATAATTTAACAATACTGTAAAAATCGGCTGAGGTGATGCCTAGATGATAGTTGACAATCAAAATCAACGCTTTAAGGCCAGCCGCAAGGCCGATTCTTCGGTCGTTTTTGATAGATTTAGAAACTCTCTCGGGAGCTTGTTTACGACCAGGGGTACTGCGACATCAAACTTCCTGCGGCCATATTCGTTCCGAAACCTCGGTATTTCGTAGAACTGCTATTGTCTTCTAGTGTTAACTTCCTCCTAGGTTGGTGGTCTATTCACGCTGATATAAAACGTTTATAAGATTTCCAGATCGTAGAGTTGGGAAATGTCATCATCAAAGATGCGGAGCTCTACGTGTAGCTAGCTATTATCGAACGGTTTCGGTACCAGCCGTCCTTGTAGTCGAAGGAGTGAGTCCCATCGATCTCCTAGCAGCAGAAAGGAAGCACGTCTACGACAAAAAGGCGAAAATGGGAATGGAAGCGGCATCAGAGGAGGCTAAGGAGCTCACGAAACAGAAGTGGCAAGAGCGTTGGAGCTCGGAAAACAGAGGACGATGGACAGCGG
The DNA here is from genome assembly GCA_949715645.1 of Portevinia maculata. Lineage (NCBI taxonomy): Eukaryota > Metazoa > Arthropoda > Insecta > Diptera > Syrphidae > Portevinia > Portevinia maculata. The sequence goes on from OX454526.1 coordinate 90,247,957, forward strand.
CGCTGGTTAGGAACGTGGCTGAGTAGAATGACCGGAAACACAGTGAGGTCAACTACTATATCACCTAGTTACCCACCGGACACGGATATTTCATTGCGTTCCCCCAAAAAATCGGCGAAAAAAACAAACAGTCCACTCTGCCAGTACGGAGACTCGCTAGAAGATGATGCGAAACATACCTTCTTCGCCTGCAGCAGATGGGAAAGCCTTCGCCAAGACCTGCAGATAAGTATTGGCGCCATCACACCGGAGAACATAGTAGAGAAGATGATACAGAGTAACGTGAACTGACAAAAAGTCCGCAGCTGCACAGAACATGTTCTCAAAAGAAAAAAAAAGTGGAGAAGACCACCAAGAGTCTCAGCAGGCACAGACGTCTTTGGCCACAGAAGACTGACAAGATGGCGTCCTTTTACGGACTTATAAACGGACCCACCATGATGTAATGCCAAGAGCTGTTCCAGGGTGGTTTGTAAGCCGTAAGCGGGGAGTCGGACACACCAAGTGGTGATGGCCTACCACTTGACGGTACATCACGTATTCTCTCCTAAAAAAAAAGTATTAATAATAACAAATGAAAAATTCATTTTCATAATTTATTTGAGGGCACAAGCAGCAGAAACTATCGGTTCAGAATATGGTCTTCAATGGGATAATAAAGGATGATTGTGGTACGATGCGGATTCATGGCGAGAAGCCATCGAATTGGGGGTAACTTTTCTATGGAATATTTACCTTTGCGGATGGACATTCGAACAATGTATGTATTTGCTGTTGACGAGGGCAGCCATTTGTAGATAAAACCTCAACGCATATCAACATGCCACAGAACAATTTATGACCGTCTTGTATGTCATGCCTTAAGCATTTATCAAACTTCGTGCCGACAGTGATAAATTTTGACGAATGCAATTTTATCATAGTTGACCGACTGAATCGAATTAATTTAAGCACGTTTCTTTAAACAACCATTTCACGATCATTATGCAGGCCGCACGTGTCCCAACAATTGAAATGAACCCAATTCCAAGTCATTTCAGACATCATAAACCTTTCCGCTCCACCCTTTGGACTTATATACACTATCACACGATGTAAGGACTTGAAGTACCTTTACACTTAGCACGTTTATTTACAGAAAAGGGTATTTTATTCCCCCTTTTCTGGTACACTAAACAACAACGAGACATTTATTTTGCGAAAATTTATCTATTTAGGGAGCCTGTCACATCCTAAACTGAAGCAGAAAACCATTCACCAAAATTTAAGCCATGTACGTAGGAAGGTTATAATGGAGGTATGTAACTCCAGCTAACAAAACAAATGACATCATAATTATGCATTTTGTTGTACCGCCTCGCTTCCAGTGTAAGCATTCGTACCAAACAAGTTTCCATGTAAATTAATAAATTTCATTGAAACTGTTTCAATCGTTGCAAACTTGAATTTTTAACATGACGACCATATTTGATGACATAACCCTAATCGAATGGTTGATTTGTCGAGGGAGGTGCGTTTTTTTTTGAATCTGTATTTAATTTCCGGTATTCCTGTTGGTACTCCTGTCTGTGCCCTGGGGCGTATTACCTATGCAATTTAATATACATACTTGTTTGAAATCAAATTTCAAACAAAAATATGCGATACATTTCTGAAGCGACACATGGCCTGGGAGTATGAGTAATAATTGCAAGCCCGTTTCAATTATATCCCACTAAAAGATAGTATCGTCTTTGTTTTCTTAACCAACAATTTAAGAATAAAAACACATAATACAAATCGTCATTAATAAAAGCACCACCACGAATATTACGTAATTGAACTAAGGCAAATGTTCTCACCTGACGCTACCACAATGTGCTTTGCCGGTGAACTTGGAAACGAATACAATATGTAAACAGGTTTTACGATAGTTCTCTCTTAATGTGTTTCGCAATAAAATAAAAATAGGTAAATGTCGTCATCAAGAGATGAAGTATCGCGATACATACATTCATAATTTCAGAAAGAAAATTTAGCAAATTTAACGACTTATCACATTTATTTCTCGCGTTGATTGTTCCACTGAAAGGTGGAAATGAACTATCCTATTAAGGAGTGTCCAGCTCTAACTGTGTTTGAAAGCGGCTTTTGAAAAGTTCCAATGATAAGGAGCAGTAAATAACAATTTAGAAAATTAGAATGGCGCTAATTTAATTCGAGAGACATATTCATTTGTATCCACATCCACGACGCGTAATTCTTTGTTAAGAAGACGTTAATTTTTAAATTAGTCCACATCTCACTTGAACAGTTATTTCATAATGTATTAGAGTAAAATGAATTTGCACATACGATTGAGTACGATTATGTGTCCGTTGAACTAAACTAATTAGCTTGTTTTTTACTTGAAGGAAGAGGAATTAAAGTTCTTCCGGTGTAAGCAGATCATAATGTTTAAAACGGAAATCTAGCTTGTTCAGACAAGTAGCTAGTACTTGTTAATATCTCTCAGACTGAAGTAGATAGTTCCGACATCAAACGGTAGACACACAAATCAGAAGAGGCATTTGAATTGTTGGTTAAGTCGTCTACCAGATAAATACTGAGGATATTGTTCAGAAATATCATAAGGATAATTGCTACGTTAAGGGATCTGTTATATATGGGTGGCGCTAAGACAGCGAAGTGTTCCAGAAACGTACGTACAGATGATCATGGACATGTATGAGGGAGTAAAGACAAGAGTAAGATGTCCCGATGATAAGCCACCATAAGCGAGGATCAAACGTCGCTGCAACCAACACTTAATGTATGGTGGAAGTTTTGGAGGGGAATGGGTATCATATTAGGCCGATGAAAACAGAATACTTGTACTGCCCGTTCTGTGACCCACTCCGGCCTGAACACATTAAGCATCGCGTAAGCGTAGGGTGGATGAAATGGCGGGAAAACTCAGCCATCTTCTGTGATCGAAAAATGCCCATAAGCTAACGGGAAAGCTCTACACCGGTTCACAATGCTGGACAGCGTACAAAAAGAATGAGGGCGGCTGAGATGAAAATGCTTCGCATGACAGAAGGAGTAACAAAGAATGATCGAATAAGAAGTTCTAAGATCCGAGGAAGCTTTCACGTCAAAGAACCTATCTCTACAAAAATGGAGCGCGACCGGCTCAGTTGGTACTGTCTTGTTCAATGGAGAGATCGTACGAACCCTGTCAAAAAGGCAATAAAAGCCAACGTCCTAACACAAACGCGAAAGAGAGGCAGGCCTGGATCACACAAATGCAGCAACACCAGCATTTGATTGGCCTCAGCGACGAAGTGATTCAAAATAGGGAGGGCTGCCATTATTTGCTGAGGTCGAACCGGCGAACCCCACAGGCGGACCAGTAGGGATGCAGTTAAGTGGGAGGGTTATGATCCCTTTTATCCTGATTACAGCCTCACCGCCACTTAACAAAGAAGAAGAAATGTTCAGCGCCTAAACGGGGTAAGCCAATCGAACCGAAATGTTAAAATTTCTAGGCGAATACAATGACGTATGGCGGTCGTTTTCTTCTTCGTTCAAGGAGGAAAGCTACCATTCAACAAAAAAATGTACGTGTTTAGAAGCCGGCACATTTGTTGACTACTATAGGGGCGTTCGGTTAAAGGACTGGCAATTTTCTTAAGGAGTGGAAAGTGTCTTACATATCACCTATTTTTAAGGCCGGATCCAAGCGTGAAGTTACTAACTATAGGCCTATATGTAAGCTATCAGTCATTCCCAAGATTTTGGAAAAGATTGTGTGTAATAAATTAAATTTCTCTGTCAAGGAAATCATATCCGATTCTCAACACGGCTTTGTTCAAGGCAGATCCACTAACCTAGCAATCCTGTGCGAAAAAATTGTAACAAACTTTGAACGCGGTTTTAAGACTGACATAATTTTCACCGACTTTGCTAAGGGTTTTGACAGAGTAAATCATAATGTGCTGATCCAAAAATTAAAATGTATTGGGTTCGGCTCCCCTCTGTTAGATTGGATATCGTCATACCTAAGAGACCGAATTCAATACGTTAAGATTGGTGGTTGTCTTTCGGAGCCTTCTTTGCAAAATCAGGTGTTCCGCAAGGAAGTCACAATGGACCATTGCTTTTCGTCCTCTTTGTTAATGATATTCCGTCTCGTATTCGTAATTCCATCTGTCTTTTATTCGCTGATGACTAAAAAATCTTTCACTGCATTCAAACTGCTGAAGATTGCTTGCTTCTTCAAGATGATCTTAACAACCTAGCTAGTTGGTGTCAACACAACCTTCTAGATTTAAACGTAGCTAAATGTCAAACACTTACTTGTGCAAGATACATTGGTCCAATATCCTTCAATTACCAAATTAATAATGACCAGCTTGAAAAAGTACATAAAAAAAGACCTTGGACTCGTGTTGGACTCACAACTCACTTTTAAGCCTCATATTGACTACATTGTGAGTAATGCTTTTAGAATGCTTGGTTTTATTAGGCGTAATACGAAAGAATTCTCTGATCCTTACGCACTGAAGGCTTTATACTTTGCATTAGTAAGATCGGTATTAAATTATTGTACTATAATCTGGAACCCTTACTACCAAAACCAGTCCTACAGGATGGAAAGGGTGCAAAAATGTTTCACTAGGTTTGTTTTTAAAAAGCTTAGGTGTAATATAAAAACTCCACCCTACTTAACTAGATGCCTTCTCTTTAATATACTCACTCTTGAAAATAGACGCAAGTATTTCAGTATAATGTTTATAAGAGATGTAATTAATTACCACATTAAATGCCCCTGTTTACTTGAGCAGATTAATTTTTTTTTCCTGAAAGGAATTTGCGTATGAATTTTCATCTTCGAGGTCGGTTTCACAGAAAAAATTATGGCAGTAATGAACCGATTGAGCGTGAATTAAATTTAGTTTCACATCACAATAATTAATATTTTAAATCATAGTAATAGTTTTAAGTTCATAATTATAATAGTTTTTAAGTTGTCTAATTGAGTTTGTAGCTCTAATTGATGAAACAATAAATAATAAAGGTACTGCTCAAAAAGTAATATTCTTCGTAATGTTAATAGATAACCTTTTTTTTCGCCTTCGGCAACCCAACCGGAGAATCCCTAACGAACTTACTACCATGGACTGTACAAAATAGAGTGCGATTCGGTTTCTGATTATGATATTAACAACCTGACACTAAATTGTATGCACTATGTATGGCTGGTTTCCATAGCTTAACTAATTGCGTTTCTTTTTCAAAACTTCACACACATTTTGACTGAATAAAATTGAATGCATTTCAAAAAACATAGGGACGGGCTACAGTCCGCTTGGGCGAACTGTTGGATACCCTATTCTTATTCCTATCCCTCATAAGTGGGCGTGACAAAAGTCTAAGTATGGTGGAATTGTTAAGAACGCTCTACATATTTTGTTATATAACATTTAAAGGATTTTATCAAAAAAAAAACGCTCCCTAGCTCAAACTTGGGTGTTTCAATAAAATTGTTTTATTTAATTGTGGGCGTGTCAGTAGGCGAATTTAAAAAAAATTAAAACATGAGAATAAAGGGCTACTAGAGAGTATATATTATAAATTTCAGCTCCCTAGCTCAAACTTTGAATTTTCAAAAAAAAAAAAAAAAAAAAATAATTGTGGGCGTGTCAGTGGGCGGATTTTGAAAATATTTACACATGAGCATAAAGGGCCAATAGAGAGTATATACTACAAATTTCAGCTCCCTAGCTGAAACTTTGGATTTTCAAAAATTAATATACCCTTAGAATAGGGTAAAAAAAAATTATTTTATTTATTTGTGGGCGTGTCAGTGGGCCGATTTTGAAATTGTTTTATCCCGAGCAGTTTTAGGAGTCATAGATCATATATAAAAAATTTCAGCTTTCTAGCTCAAAATTCGATTTTTTCCAAAATTTGGTTTTTTTGAGTTTGTGGGCGTGTCTGTGGGCGGATTTCAAAAATTCGTAAACTTGATTATTTCGGGACCCTAGAGAGTATATGGTTAAAATTTCAGCTGTCTAGGTCCAGTTTAAAGGCCTAATTTTTGGCTACAGACGGACGGACGGACGGACATGGCTAGATCGACATTACTATCGATGCTGATCATAAATATAGTAACTTTTAGGGGTCTACGGGCAATATTAAGGTATGTTACAAACTATGCGTCAAAATTAATATACCCTTAGAATAGGGTATAATAAGACTAATTGACTTTGATTCAAGCTAATTGTTTACTTAGAAAATAACTGGATGGAATTTCCCATTATATGTACGTAAAATAACGTTTTGAATATATTACGAATTTCATTTTAATTTATATAGCATTTAAGGAACGGAAAATAAGCGACATTTTATATTTTATGAGTTTTCAACATTTAAAACTATAGAAAAGAAATATAAGTGGTTGGGGTAACCATTTAAAAAAAAAATCGAACGCATACAATACACATATAATAGGCGCGTTTTATTGGAAACTTATTTCAAGCTCAGCAATGGAAATCCCAATAAAACGCTTTGTTCACTTTTATGTTCACCTTTAGTTTAAATGTCAAATTTGAAATATATATGGAATACTCAACTATAGGTGGCGTTATTTCTACTCTTTTGTGAAACAGCTAATTTTCAGTGATGTTAAAATGTGTTTTAAGACGTAAATATATTTACGAAAGCAAATCTCAAATTTATTATTTCCGTTCATTTAATCTATTTTTTACTTTCCAAATCAATTTTCCTTTCTACTGTGACCGAATGAGTGTGGATTGTTGCGGGGTAGTAAATTTATTTATTTTCCGCAACTTAGCTTAGACATTAAAAATCTTAGTTAAGGTTAGGACACCCGCTTATGTGTCATTCCTTTCCAGAGGCTCGTAAGCCTTTATCTTCACTTAATATGTTCACTCTTTTGCTGACCAATTTATCTACACTTTTGGTTTGTTGTTGTTTAATACATAAAATTTTGCTGAGCGGGTATACACTTACCAATAAAACGCGCCTAATACAACTAGAGGTTGTTGGTACCAAAATAATTTTAACGTCTTACGTCTGGAAAGAAATACACCCCTATCGTGGAATCCGTCGGATCTGAGATTCACTTCACTTATTCGATTCACGTGAACAGAAAATTGCTATCGTGGCATCCGTCGGATACTCTCCCTTACCGACCACTATTGGTGATTAGGAAATTCAATTGTGACAGCTCATTTCAAACACATTTGTTTTGTAAAAATTAAATTCAGTGAAACGAAAATTAAAACTGCGGATGTCAAATGCATGGATATATTCGATCCGTTCGTTTTCCACGATACAGTGAATTTCATTCACGTTACCGACATGTGGATGGTTCACGTCTGCGGATTACACGATGCAAATTGTTCACTATTAGCGGAACGTTCCCCCCGACGGATTCCACGATAGGGGTGACTATTCTCTAAAGGCAAAATGTCAGCCCAGGGGGGCCTAGTAGTTGAAAACAAAGACTAAATGTAAATACTCGCAATATACACCTCGTTCTTTATTTGGAATTATTGCCAAACACCACTAAGATCCTACCCAACGTACAGTGTGAACGACTGAAGCCATTCTGCAACACGCTCATCGGCACGTACCAGTGCGGCTTCCGGGCCTGCAGATCGACAATAGATCAAATCTTCACATTAAGGCAAATCCTGGAAAAGACGAATGAATTTCAAATCAAGACCCACAATCTTTTCATCGACTTTAAAGCTGCTTACGATATCCTTTATCGTCTGGAGCTCTACGTGGCGAAGGCCGAATTCGGGATCCCGGCAAAAGTGATTCAGTTGTGTCGCGGGACGCGGTGTAATGTGCAGTATGGGAACAGCTTTTCCGAACTTTTCGAAACCTGCACCGGCAAGGAGATTCGCTATAATTTGGCTTCTTCAAATTATAGCAGCAGATAGTGTGCAAGACAGGGTTAGTCCTGTGTGCGAGGAAGGCAAATGGAGGAGAATATACAACCGCGAAGGCTATGAGCAGTATCAAGATGTGGATGTAGCCCGAAAAGCAAGAACACGCCGACTACACTGGCTAGGACACATTGAGCGATTAGACAATAAAGCTCCAGCGAAGAGGATCTTTGACTCACTGCCCTCAGTTTCGAGACGAAAACCGAACCTCCGTTTTAAATACCAAGCCATATCGGATTCCAGAGGTCTTGACAACTGGATGCATCGGCTCAGGCAGGCACTCTCGACGGGTCGGAAGGCCTTATACCAATTAGTAACTTTATACCTATCTTCTCCTCCTCCTTGACGGCAAAGTTATACATAGAATAAAAGGGTCCATAACCCTTCCATTTTACTCTACTTGTCCGCCTGTGAGGTTCCAGTTTGACCTCAATAAAATTGGCAGCCCTATGGGTTGCGGTTTTCGTATCAATTCTTTTAGTGAGGTCAATAGAATGCTGGTATTATTGCATTTGTGTGATCAAGGAGTTATAACTATAAGGCCTGCTTCTTACAATTTTGACATGTGCAGTGCATGTCCTCTGTTATTGACTAATATTTGGTCGCCCTTTAACGTACAGATTGCCTCCAGTCTTGTCTAATGTTTAAGGCATTAACGAGCCATATAGGGCCTTGAAAATAGCTTCTCCAACCACTCTGTGTGTGCGAGAATATTTATTATAACATTTGTAGCATAAATATACATCTATATATTCCCCTCAAAAAATGAGGTGACCTACAATTAAATGTCGATTTCAAATGGCAAATTTCAGAGAAGCTTTTCATGACAGTTTAACCACCTGAATGTTTGTCAGACTTTCGCAAGCCGCAGTGCAAAAATGCTAGAAGTTCCTGAGTCGAATTCGAACGCATTGCAATAACTGAAGCAGTAGGGTTTATTCAAACAAAAATTTGCTTCAAAGGAATATTCTGCATAGAAAAAATTTTGGCGCTAGAACTTTACAGTACGTTTACACAGACCCGAAATTCAAAAACCAAATTTCGAAATTTCATTTCCCAGTTGGCACTAGACATTTCATATTACAGCTACTGTGAAAACTTGGTTGTGCGCTTTATTTTTCCTTTTAAATCAGAAGTGGTTGCACCGACATTTTTAATTCCCCCAAAAAAAAAAACCTACATACCTATGCATTGAGTGACTTGATTTGAGTTTGTTTCTTTCGAGAATGTTGCTCATTATTCCCCGTATAACCGGTTAGCCTAAGTCATGAAATATAATTTCATTCACGTTTCATAGGAATTCCATTCACAACCGTAAACGTTCAATTATTTCCAATTACTGTATTCTCGTTTGGCAAAATGAATGATTAAAAACGAAAGGCATTATGAATATTTATTCATAAGAAGGTACTTCCTCTGCACCTGTTTGTTGTATAGGTTCCCAATAAGTACTCAGGTTGCTTCTTCAAAATTATAGAGCCACGTGCTGAGTAACCAAATCTGAAGTTGGAACAAAACAAACAAATTCGTTTTTGTGCAGAAGACCCTATTTGGACCATTAAAGGTTACCCTATAACTATTCACTAAGCATTGTTTAGGTTTGACTTACGTGAATTATAACTACGCCTTTATGGGCGTTCGATGTGTTGCGAGAAAGATAGATCAATAAGTCAAAGCACGTTTGAATATTTGTAAATTTAAATATTGAGTATTGATGTTTTAACACCGGCTTACAAACGGCTAGTAAGCAATACAGTGAAAGATATGTTTTATGTCCACATCCACATCCAAGTGAGTCCAGTCCGTAAGAGAACAAAATTCAGGGTCATTCCCCAATGTCTTAATTAACGCCGAACGAGCTTCACACCATTTATTTGGCATTCTTTTGCTGATGTTAGTTTTTAAGAATATGAACTCGGTTTAATGGAACATTTTCAGTCTCATGCCCTATTTAGACCCCACAAAAACTGTCCAAACACACATTCAGCAACACAACAGATGTCCAAACAAAATTGTTGTTTTTTTTTCATGTTCTATACATTTAGCAATAAACCAATGTTGATATAGCTCTTAGCAGATACACTTAGCCCAATATAAGGTGCGTTGTGCATTTGTACAAGTTCCTACTCGTTAAACCAGCTGGATCTTCGGATTAAGCATAGGCGACTTTGGATGTCCTGTCAGTGTTAGTTATATCGTTTAGCATTGATGAAGGAAGCACCCACATTTTTGCGAGAGGGCATGTCAAAAAAGGTGAGAATAGTTTCCTGAATATATGCCAAGCTGTGTTGCATGCTTGCCTATGAGACAGGGCCCAGTAATGACAGAAATAGTGGCACTAATATGCAATCTGTTAAGAAAGATCAAACTCTTATAGCGACGAAGCTCCAGCTTTGGCCAGATGTTTTATTGTTAGACATGGTACCACTTGTCCACCAAAGATTTGTTTTCCCGATTGCATCTAGCTAAAAAATGAGTTGACATGTCGCGTTCGGTGTACCTATAAGAGACCTTTTTCAGTTCAAAAAAGGTAAAGTAATTCCAAGTTCGGCGAGTTCATCAGCACCCTTACGTGCTATCAGCTGGGCAGCCTAGGGCTACTATAGAGTTTATAGAGACTGATTCCAAGGAGTTGATGGTAGCTTGGCTGTCTAGGAAAATGCGGAAATCTTTGGCTAATACCACGTTTTCCTCTAGGCAAGATAAGATTTCTTTGATCCCTGTGTTTTCCGCCTGGAACACGCTTCAGTGATTAAAAAGAATATTAGGAAGACGGAAAGAGATGCTAAAATTTTCTTTGAGAAGGCAACACCACCTACCCCTTCGGTCGGTGTAGAAGTGGATCGTTTCATCGTCCCAGAATGTTCAGGAAGTTTTTTTCAAACTGTAACACTAACTGCCGTTTGCCGCTAAAAATTTCGAGAGGTGTCAGATGAATCTGAAGGCATTGCATCAGACAACCACGCCGTATGTAAGAATAATTAATTAATGTGTAATTTGGAGGTGTAAGCCCCACTTATTCGCAATGGCTTTTTTGCAAGAAAAAAGTGTTACTGCCACTTTTTAAACTCTTTCTTGAATTTCAAGTTTTAGGTTCAATTTTCTATCTACAATAGGTTAGGTTAGGTTATAGTGGCAGTCGGCAGAGGCCGACACACTTAGCCCAATGAAAAGGTCCATTGTGATATCACACGGATCTATCTTCTTCCTACTCGTTGAACCAGTTGGAGATTTTTGATGAAGCTTGACAGACTTTTGATGTCGATGTTTTTGAGATCGTTGAGATCATTATAAAAGAAAGATCCTAAATGGAGTTTACGTCTTTGAGAGAGAACAGGGCATGTGCAGAGAAGGTGGAGAATAGTCTCCTCGTTCATGCAGCTTCTGCAGAGGTCATTTGTATAGACGCCAAGTCTTGTTGCATGCTTGCCTATGAAACAGTGTCCGGTGATTACACCAATTGTAGCACCAATGTGCAGTCTGTTCAGAAATATCAAACACTTAGAGCGTTTCAGATCCAGCTGTATCAGGTAGAAGGGGTAGTATGGTTCCTTTTCTGGCGAGTTCATCCGCCCTACAATTCCCTGGAATATCTGTATGTTCTGGCAGCCAGCAAAAGTGATGATCGGCAGTCAAGGACTACGATGGAGTTTGTGGAGACAGAATCCAGAGATTTTAGCGCAGCTTGGCTCTGAGAAGATCCGGATGTCCAAAGCGGATATCACGTTCCTCTTCAGCCACGATAGGACTTCTTTAATCGACATGATTTCCGCCTGGAACACGCTGCAGTGGTCAAAGGAGAGGCTGAGGTTCAGCCTGTCAGAGAACACACCTCCAACTACCCCTGCGTCAGTTTTGGATCCATCGGTATAAGAGTGGATCGATTTATTTCCGACAGGGGGGCCTACCTCGCAGAATGTTCTGGGAGGGATGTTGACTTTAAAGTTTTTGTCAAAACGGGTCTGAGGGGGGTAGTCTATGTTTTTTGGGAGGATTCTATTTTTTTTTAGAATAGAGGCGTGGCCGATTTCATTCTCGGACCACTGGAACGTTGTTTTGAGGCGGACAGGCGCACTAACAGCCGCTTGCTTACTAAAGATATCGAGGGGTGTCAGGTGAAACAGAATGTCCATTGCAGCAGAGGGAGTTGTGCGAAGTGCACCACTCATGCAGAGACACGCTGATCGTTGAACTTAGCTTAGCTTATCGCGATTTATCGCTTTGTCCAAGGCAGTCCACCAAACAACCGCCCCGTACATAAGTGTCGGTCCTATTGCCGAGATGTATAGCCAGTTGGTGATGCTGGGTTGAAGGCCCCATTTATAACCGATGGCTTTCTTGCAAGAGAAGAGTGCTACCGTAGCTTCACGAACTCTTTCTTGTATGTTAGGTTTCTAGCTGAGCTTGAACTTGAGCTTGAACATGAACTGCGCGGTCACAGACCGCATCCATAAAACACTATGCTTCAATAAGCGGTTCTCCACGGAGATTCCAAAGAGAGAAGCATGGGTTAGTAATAACCCACCTAACAGCCACAACGGCATAAAGTGGTATACGGATGGTTATAAAATGGAAGCGGGGGTAGGAGCGGGAATATACGGACCAAACAAACGCTTTACGATACCCATGAGAAAAAGTCCCAGCGTATTTCAAGCAGAGCTCCACGCCATTCAAGAATGCGCTAGCCACATAAATTTATCTGGTATAAAAGGTGCAACCATCCATATATTCACGGATAGTCAAGCAGCTATAAACGCCCTTAGCTCGCATACGATTGACTCCAAATCAGTCATGTACTGCTTCAACACCCTACAGGCACTCGGAACAAGTAACAAGACCAAGCTATGGTGGGTTCCGGGTCATGTCGGGGTGGAAGGTAACGAAAAGGCCGACGAACTGGCCAGAAAAGGTTCGGAAACACCCTTCATAGGTCCCGAACCCTTCTGCTGCACTCCTAGATCAGCAGCAACGGCAGCAATAAAAAGCTGGGAATACAGAAAATGTATCCATCTATGGGAAAGCATCCCAGGTTTAAGACAGACTAAACAAGCCGTTCGGCCTTTCAATAAAAATGCCAGCAAATGCCTAAACCTAAGCAGGCATGATATCAAAAACTTAGTAGGTTACCTTACTGGCCACCATGGTTTAAGATATCATCTACACAAAATGAAAATAGTAGACTCTCCTGAGTGCCGACTCTGTCTTGAAGAGGATGAGTCAGCTGAACACATTTTATGTGAATGTCCGGCCCTAAACGGAATTAGAAAGAAGATCTTTTTCAGGGAACAGATGTGCCCTGAGGACATAAAGAATTCTTCTACTAGTAGAATTGTCCGCTTTACACGGAAAGTGGAAACTTTACTAGTCTAAATTTTTCTGGCCCACACGGCACAAAAGATCTTTTTAGGTCGAAGTGCCCCATATTAAATCGCCTTAGCGAGCCAGAACTTAAAAAAAAAAAAAAAAGCTGAGCTTTTTATCCAGAATGAGACCCAAGTATTTAGTTTCATCAGAGAGGATTAAGCTGATTGATTGATTGCGTAGATGGATATCAATCAGCGTTTTTAGAAGGAATGATGATGGGCTTTGGGTATAAAAACTACTTTAGCTTCTCTCCATAACAGCAGAATGTAGCCCAGCTCCATGCAGCTTGTCAGGATTATCTCAAGCATATGCGAGATTATATACGGTGTTTTGAAGCTCTGCTGGTATTATGGCATCTGGCCCCACGGAATTATATGGTTTGAAGCTGTGTAGCGCCTACAGCAGTTTGTCCCTAGTAATCGGACCGGTGTAGTTAGTAGTTTGTGCAATTGACCTGTTTCGGTTTGAATTGCTAATAACGTGGGAGCTACCTAGGAAATGTGTATCCAGTAGCAGATAAAGCGATTCATCGCCGGAAGTGGTCCAGGAGCCGTCTGCATTCTTCAAACAGCTAGGCATAACTGGCTTGGTTGAGAGGATTTTTCTTAGCCTTGATGCCTCAGATGATTCCTCTATTTTCCCACAAAAGAGTCTCCAGGACGAGGGTTTGGCTTTCCTCAGTTCTTTTTTGAAAGCATTGAGAGATGCTTTATAGGAAGCCCAATCGGTTTCTGCTTTTGTGAACTTGGCTTGGCTGAACAGTTTCCTACAACTGCTTCTTAAAGGTCCTAATTCTGAGGTTCACCAATACGGCTTCATTTTGCCTCTAGGCCATATAAGCAGGCCGGCAGAAGTCAGTGCCATACTGAGGGCCAAGGTGAGTTCCCTGACCCTCTTGTCTATCTACAATAAGATCCAAAACGTTGGATTCATTGGAGAAGCTTGTACCATTGACAGAGGAAGGGTCGATTTATGGCATTTTATATTTTCTTGGCAAGAAGATCAGTTCAGTTGTGTGGAAATTTACGTCCAAACCATAACAATCGCTTCATCTAGATATGTTGTTAAGAGCGCTTTGTTGGAGTTCCTTTAATGCGTTAGGATAGCAAGGCCTTCCGCATAAGCCATCACTTTCCAGCCCTTCCCTTCCAGGCTCTACAGTAGTTGTTTTACCACCAGGTTCCAAACAAGGTGGGAAAGGACGCTGCATTGATGTGTACCTATACTGACAGATTCCCTAGCGGATGTTCCACCAAATTTTGAGTTGATAGTCCGACTGGAGAGCAGTAGCTTGACCAGCTCACCAAGCCTTCAAATTTATCAATGGAGACCCAGAACCAGGGATGGAAAATGACATTTCTGAATTGTATTTAAAACTGTTTTAAGATTGTACTGAAATGGAGCCAATTGTATTGAAAACTCTTTTTTGCATGAAAATAATATAAATTGAGCTCTTGCTTTTTAATTATTTATTTTTTTATTTTTTAACTCAAATACATACACTAAATATAATACACTAACAAAAACAAACATAAATAACTTCGTAACAAAACCTTAAAAACAAAAATATTTTGGTTTTTACAAATCTTCAGTCTATAGTTTAGTCTATGAGCTCTTCAAACAGAGATGGCTGAAATGTAATTTTTTTTGGAAAACTACATTTTTAACGTCTGCACATATTCGTGTAGTTATCGTAGAAAACGTAGATAACTGTAGCAGACGTAGTTAACATATATGTCTAGTGTAGTTGTTCAGTTTTCAATTTGACATCTTAACGTAACTAACATTGACAGGACAATCAATTGCAAACTACGCGTAGTTAAGCATGAAAATTATGTGAGGTAGTTTTCGCTGTCATCTCTGGTCTTCAAGTTTAATTCCCTCATTTTGCACATTTGTGTTCCAAATATACCAAAATTTCCATCTGACTGGAATAATGGGTTCAAAATTGTACAAAATTGAATAGTCAACGGTGTAAACAAACAGATATTCGTATTTTTAATTTTTTGAAAAATACAGATTGCAAAAGAATACAAAAGATGCAGATTTATAAATTGTATCAAATAAAAGCAAATTGTACTTGAACAAATTGATTTGTATTGAATTCGATACTATTGTATCGACTTTTCCATCCCTGCCCAGAACCTATGTACAGATGAAAAACAAATACCGGAGAAATGTTATTATGCAAATTAAAATTAAGTATAGACATGATTGAAACGTCAAACGGTTTCTTATGAAAATTAAAATCAAGTATAAACGTGACTGAAACGTCAAACTAAATTTATAGACAGCGTTCGGCAGGAACGTAAACTTGGTGCCAAAAACTCAGTTTTTGATGCAGTTTGAAAATGGTATTCTGCCGGTGGAAACTTTTTAATTTTGAGCGATATAAATAAACTCGCGACTGTCAAGTATTGTGTGATTTAAGTGATAGTTAATTGGTTGTCAAAATGCCATCTGCCGCGGCACAGAGTTAGGTTTTCATCCAACTATAACCAGGACCTAAGGGTATAAAGAAAATACAGTAATATTTTAACTTTTTTGAGTACTATCTACTGTGTACATCAAACAACCCTCGTCTGCGCTGCTAAGGACACTGTTAAAGACAACATTAAAGGGGATTGATTTAAGATGGTCAAATTCTCGCGTGCGTAGGATAAGGGGGAAATCCCTAAATTAAGCAGGGAGCAGCTAAAATTATTGGCACAAATTTGCATACACTGTGCAAGTGTGAGTAAAATCGTAGGCAAATACTTTTGTGAGCATTTAGATGAAATTGATTACGAGAGGCATATCAAATTCTGCAGTAAAATTGCACAACTTACAGGATGTATGAAGTTCTGCAGGGAAATTGGGTGT
Source organism: Portevinia maculata (assembly GCA_949715645.1). NCBI lineage: Eukaryota > Metazoa > Arthropoda > Insecta > Diptera > Syrphidae > Portevinia > Portevinia maculata. The sequence continues at coordinate 90,264,129 of OX454526.1, forward strand.
TTTATGAGAGTAGGTTTTCCTTTTGACATTAGGTTTAGATTTATGTGGCTGTCGGCAGAAGCCGACACACTTAGACCAATTTAGGTCCATTGTGATACCACGTATAATTTCTACCTCAACTCTGTAGATGGGACTGGCCAACGACACGCGGTTGTTCTCAAACGGTCCCCCATCTACGTACTAACCGCGCCCAACGTCGTTTAATTACGGTGATCTGATGAGAACCGATTAACTCGACGTTGTATGGTCGTTGGTTAAATCCTTTTGACATTAGATTCAACGTATCGCGATGGATCAAATTTGATGGCTAGTGTTGCATGAGGTTCGACAATTCTCTTCCAATTTTTAACATAACCTAACCTAACATCCAAATTCTTAGTGAAGGAACATCCGAGTTGATTTCATTATTTTTCATTAGCTACACACACGTAGTCCTTAAATAAGTTCATATACCGTTAGCAGTTCACTTAACTCATATCTCCAACGAGTTGATTAATTTTACGATACAAACAGCTAAACGGGCTCAATAAAATGCAAACTAGTGCGCCCTTCAAATCCCATCAAGAATCTCAAGTCAAACCTCTTTTGACTAATTGATAATTCCAAGGTTTTGCTACTGCACAAGGATAAATCGATAATTCCACTTTTAAACTCTCCTTTTCGCTTTCGTTTTTTGTCTTTTGTTCCGGATATGTCTGTAGACTCAGGGGGTGTTGCTAGGGTGGCCTTATAAACATTTTCTGAGTCACTTTCCATAGTGGCAAGGGTTAGCCATATTCCTTGTCACCTACTATTTGTTTTTTCAAACTGTATGGGGAGCAATGTGAAGAGTAATCGATGACACGATAGAAGGGAAACCATGCTAAATTCGGAAATGACTTCAAATATGAGGGTTTGAAAGATGAATCATCAAATTTCCAGTAAATTGCATTTGCTATGGTTGAAAAGTTGAATATGTATACTCGTATTTGTTGGTTTAAATTAGAAATTTCCATTAAAAAAACATAATTATAATTAATGCATATAAGATAGAGTTTAGTTTTGCGTGGGAGCGATGAGGGAAGCACTGATTGATATGTATGTAATTGTCTATCAGAGTAGAGGATTGTTGGCGCCATTGAAGGCACAACTTTTTTCTTCGTGCAATTTGCTATGGAATTCTTAATTTAATTTAAGACAATGATCCTTCCTAACTAATAAAATCAGTTTTAGTTGTCATGCTTCGGCATTATCCTCAAAAACTTCTCATAATCAGTTTTCTTCGGTAAAAACCGGCTTGCATATCGAAACGAGTATTATTGCTTGTGTAAGTAATCTTCAATAAAACTCATAGTACATGCCAAAAAGGTATTTAATCGCTCTTCTCTACTTTATCCGTGACACAATTTTTCGATACAATATAGCCGATAGTAGGTGGTCTCCCATTTTTCTTTTGTGGTTCTGATATCCAGTTTAGTTAAATCAATAGGAACAAATTAATGTCTGACCCCTTTGTGTGTCGGTAGCCGAAGCTGTTAAAGCAAAACAAAACCACAGAAACGCATTACGATATCGGATTGAATGGTCTCCCCTGTTCCCGGATAACTCTCCCTCAAATTGTTTGTACTCGTACGAGGCTGGGTTGTGGTTTTATTTATAAAGATTCATTACAGATTCAAATGGCTTTAGAAATTGAGCGCGTTATGAGCTAATTAAGTAGAAGTCAACTTTTACGAGGAGCAAACCTAAAACGTTGATTTATAATGTGATGATTTCAGATCAATACCTCGCTGAATAAGAGCATAAGGCATGAATACGTTTGTATATGTGATGGTCAATGTCACAGAGTGGGTGCCTACATTTATTTAAGAATAGATATTGGAGTCTTTAAAACAGAAGCCAGATCGCGTAAAATGAAAAGTTCGAAGACAATTGTTGCCGAAACGACGTCGTTCGATAATTTTAATTTTACCCAATCTGGCCTTAGATAAAATAGATCACTAATTATCTTGAAGTCTTTACCTTACCACCAACGCACTATATTGTGAGCAAAAAAAAATTATTAAAACTTTTTAAGGCTGCTTTTGAATCCGTAAATCGTAGATCTCTGTCATATGAACTGTCAACACTAGGTCTATCGACAAAGTATGTAAGAATATACGAAACATTTCTGTCAAATACGTCTGCTTCTATGCAAAATGGCAATAACGGATCAAAAACCTTCATCACAAGTTCTGGTGTTCCGCAAGGTTGCGTACTAAGCCCGGTTCTTGTTTCGTTGTATATTGATGATATCCCAATTAGCACTTGTTGTGCCTTTTTGTTACCACGACTCGTGTGACCTATGTTGTAGTGGTTGTAGAGGATTTGATGAGTGGCTATATCCAACCTGTGGAGTTGAGAAAACGGATAAGATCTTGTATCCCTTTGCCCGATATAGCGCTAAGGTCGTCGAAGAAGTACAAGTGCTACTTTATGATGATGATTTTGTTATTCGTTCTCAATTCCCATTAACACTCCACCTTTAAATAAAAAACCTAAAGGAATACTGCGACAAATGGGATCTTAAAATTAATACCACAAAATCCAACACCAACAATGGTGTTTAGAAAACAAAATCGTGTGGGATGAGTGAGGGTACATGGACCCTGAATGACAATTAAATCCAAGTAAGAATTTAAATACCTTGGTTTTCTGCTTACTTATAATCTGAACATCAATCCACATATTAGGGAAAAAACTGCTTCAGCTTAAGTGGCAATTAATACTCTTTGGTCTAAGTTCTTTTCAAGAAGTTATGCCGGTCCTGCTTCCAAGTTTAAAGTGTTCGATACTACCAGGGACAGCTCCATTTGCTATGAAAACAAAGTGTATGGATATAAATACTTAGAGCCGTTAGAAGCAATCCAACCTTTGCTACTTTTTCAATCGTGTATTTAAACTACCTATTCATACATTATTATGAATAATAAATGAAGTTAAGTATAAGGAGTTCGGAAAGGACTTCGCGACAACGCCTTCATCCATCTTTAAACCGTCATTTGCCTTACTTTGACTATACTGATCGAGAGGTCACAGGTTCAAGTCACACCGGAGCCCAATAAAGTACTCTAAATATAAGCGCTACTTGCGAGAACGATCGATTAGACAAACTGCGGAGAAGACCACTTTTAATGCAATTATAAACAGAACATTTTTCATTTCGCAGGGTCGTCAACAGTGAATCCATCCTTATCCGCGGCTCTTGGTTGCTTCCAAGCATTTAACCATTAATTTTTCCTTGGTTGGGTAGTTAACCGCACGCACAACCCCCAACCTGGAGGGCCAGGCCCTTTCTGCGACCCCTTGGACGAAAGGGGCCGGAATATTCCGGAGTCAGTAACCCGCTTCGGGGATTTGAGAGCTGCCGTTGACCCATTTAGGGCTCATCCGCCACCATCTCTATTTTAACGTGTTCAACACTCGCACTTATAAGTTCAGCAAGTCAAGCTCGGCTGAGCGAGACCAGTACCCGGTGGTTACCACGCGGAGGTAAATTAAGCACAATTGATGCGTGTGAGATAGTTATGAATACTGGGCATCGCCAGATTGATGCCAATCAGGATCCCGCCCTATTCACACTCACCCAACCATCCCTGGCAACACAGCGAGCTGTCACTGGTGCGTTTGCAAGTATTAGCACAGAAGCGGCAAAAATGGGTTTAATGGTGAATGAGTGCAAAACCAAGTATATGCTGTCAACAAGAAGGGACACACAACATCGACGAATCGGACAGAACGTCACGATAGACAGCTACAACTTTGAGGTAGTTAGGGACTTTGTCTACCTTGACTCCGCTATAAATTCTTAAAACGACATCACTTGCCAACCGCTGTTTCTTTGGCCTAAGAAGGCAATTGGCTAGTAAGACCTTGTCAAGAAACACTAAGGAGACCTTGTATAAGACCCTCATCATCCCAGTCCTGCTCTATGGCGCAGAAGCGTGGACATTAGCAAAAGCGGATGAAGATCTTCTTGGTCGTTTCGAATGCAAAATTCTTCGAGTGATTTTCGGTCCCGTTTGCGTTGACTGGCTTTGGGGGAGGAGATTTAACACCGAACTCTACGAGCTATTCAGCGATATCGACCTGATCAAAAAAGTGGGAATCAGTCGACTAAGATGGCTAGGACATGTAGAGCGAATGGACACCAACGCTCCGGCCCGAAGAGTCTTCGATTCCAACCCGGAGGGACAACGCAGTAGAGGAAGACCTCGCCTCAGGTGGCGCGCACAAGTGGAAGGGGATCTCAACCAATTTGGAGTGCGCAACTGGAGGCAGTTAGCCAAAGATCGTGCTAACTGGAGGGGCGTATTGGTTGAGGCCCAGGTCTACCCCGGACTGTAGCGCCACCTAAGTAAGTAAGTATAAACAGAAAATTGCACATATTACTATTCCAAGAGCGGGGTATTTGATAAGTTCATATAAATATTTTAAGAAAACAGGGTTCAGCACAGTTTACATAAGGAAAATTCGAGTTCTGAACTTTGCAAAGGTTATGTTAAAAAAGGGGAATGCAATTCGCATACAGCACTAGGCACCAGAAGGGCCCATCGCGATCCCTAGGGAACCAATTGAAACCAAGACTTCAATTGGAGAAAAACCGCAAAAACGTTTCCTAGACAAAGCCCAGTCTTCCTGCAGAATTTAACCAGCTTCCTGTGGTCTGTGCCGCTCAGTTCCCCTAATTTCTCGAAGAAGTATTCTCCTAGAAACCTCCTTCGATTCCGTGCTATACCCTCGCAATCACACAGTATGTGCGTTATGTCTTCATAGGCTTGTAGACCGCCACCGAACCTGCACCTGTCCACATCCACCAAACCAAGCCGCCTAGCATGCTTCCTTAGAAGACAGTGCCCCGACATAATCCCAACTACTGTTCTAAGCTGTTCCCTGCTCAATTTTAGAATTTCCTTAGATATTTTCTAGTCCAAATGAGGCCAAAACGCTCTAGACACCCTATGTCCCTCTACATGCTGCCATCTAAGGTAAGTAATTTTTTAGATCTTCTCATTGATTATTCCCTTAATAACGCCAATGGGTGATTTAATGGTCATACCCCCGCTATTTTCCAGCTCCCCTCGCCTTCTTGCTAGCTCATTTCCCTCTATATCGCTGTGTCCCGGTACCCAGCACAGTCTTTCTCTATTGCGTCTGCATACTGCTTTTAGCATTGTGCGACAGTTTCTGACTATCTCAGAATTAATGTTAGCAGATTCTAGTTCCTTAAGTGTCACCTGACTGTCAATGTAGATGGCGATATCTCTTCCCGACATTGATCCCATCTGCATTATCTCTGCCGCCCTTAGAACTGCCAGAACTTCCGATTGGAAGACACTGTTTGTGTCTGGGAGTCGTATAGACTCTCTCAGGTCTGGATCAGCAGAACCCGTTCCCTCCCCCGTCTTAGAGCCGTCAGTGTAGATAGCAACCTCATTTGCTATTGTGACTACATCTCTTTCCAAAACTCCTCCCTTCGCGGATATGACACCTCATAGGGGGATGTCAAAGTCGACCAATTGGCAAATCTCATCAGTCCGTATAGGATTTCCGGGTAGCACATCAGTTTAGATCGTGCGGTGCCCAAAACCACATTCTTTAAACTGGCCCAAATTTTTGAGGCGCAAAGTGCTATTGCCAGCAAGTTGTTTTATTTTTAAGGTGCAGGAAGGTGTCCAGTGCTGCCGTGGGAGTAGTACAGATTGCACCAGTGATGGCTATGCTAGCCGTTCTCTGCACCTTTGCTAGTTTTCCAATTACATATAGTTCTTTTGTTTGTTGCCCTCCGCCACACAAGTAAGCCATATGTAAGTATGGGTATCACCACTACAGTGTACATCCAGTGTACCATGGCGGATTTCAGGCCCCATGTTTTGCCTATTGTTCTTTTACAAATAAAGGAGCATTATACGCTTTCTTAATTTATTCCCTTATGTTAATATTCCAATTTAATTTTCTATCTAGGATTACGCCCAGATACTTCGCACTGTCCGTAAGGGACAGTTCCTCTCCGTCAAGTTTCGGGAGATTGAAGTGCGGTATTTTGTGTCTTCTCGTAAACAGGACTAACTCCGTTTTCGAGGGGTTGACATATAGTCCGCAGCCCTTAGCCCAATTACTAATTTTCTTTAAGGCGGTCTCTGTGATCTTACATAAAGTATTTTAATATTTTCCCTGCACTACTATAACTTTGCAAAAGTCTAGCAAACATCCAAGGATAACAATTGTCACGAGAAGCTTCGCAAATATTTAAGTTCACTTCCACGCAAAATGTTGGAGAAGCTGTTGGCCCCTGTACGGGCCTTTAATGCTTAATGTTTATTTATTTTTCAACTTATCAAATTGAACCTTTCAGTTTGCTTATAGCAGCAACGTAGTTTAAATAAATCGACAATGTTCACAAATTGTGCCTTTTATCACGTCACAAACAAATTCTAAAAAAGGAATATTAAATTTCGGAAAAAATATACTACTACCCAAGTAATTCAATTTATAAATATGATCCTACGATATAAATATATTTATTAATAGAAATTGTTTTAAGCAATAAACGGCGTCTTCACTGGAGCGGATAGTGACCTATTACAATAAACACTCAAGTGTGAAACTGACCTAATCGAAATATATTTTTAGAAAAGTAAATTTGACTCTCCACACACAAATGTCTGTTGCAAATCTTTCATCTCACCAATATAATTTAAAAAGCTTTTGAATTTTAATTTTCAACAACGAAAAACTAGATAAATATTTACATTGCCTAAGATTTCGGAAAAAAACTTGCTAAAATAAAGTATTTACTTAGCTTTTTGAAAGTAAGTTCGGTATTTTCAACTCAATTGCAAAAAGAAATATGAAAAAACGGTTCTCAAATTTTAATTAAATTGTTTACATGTTTCTAACAAAGTTTTTTTTATTTAGAAAACCGATTCCAGAAATTTCTGCAGTAAATAAAAAACAAACAAAAAAGAAAATCCACTTGTTAGGCCTTAAATGAAACGTCAATCAATTAGGGAATTCTTTAAAAAATAAAATGGTCTTAACTTACTAGTATATCACATGGGGCAAGAATCTGAGAACAAATCGCAACTACGACGGAGACGACGACATCGGCACAGTTCGAAAATAACCAAGTTAATTTTAGACGAGCTGAGCGTTCCCAATAGACATGTTCATAGGTTTTGAATTGTGTCACTTTGCGCCTTTGAATGTAGTACACTCGAAAACATAAGCGATGTTCTGCGCCAGAAGAGCCAACAGTTGGTTGATTGAATAACGGGTGGTCCCAATGTGATACTAATATTACACTCATACTCGTCAGCGCATCGCGAGTGACGGAGGAACTTTAATTTGAGAACATAAATTTCCGGACGAGAATTTAATCTTAAAATTTAAGTGTCTAAATAGCATCGAAGCGAAATTGAATTCCATTTTTTTTTGTTATTGTTTTTCATTCTGTCTGTTATAGATATTATGATAAATAAGATACTCACGTTGGATCAGGTTGTCCTTCAGCTTCACACTCAATGAGGAATGGTTTGTCACTTTCTTTTGATTGTTGGGCAACTTTGAACAGGAGTTCATCAGTAGGAGGTTGCTTAATAATACGTGGCGGTGAATTTACTGAAAATATTGTAAAGTAGAATTAGTTGAAATGTAAATTTAAATTAAATTGCATTTTATGGTCAGAAATAAACGTATGTATAAAAAAAACATAACAAACGGCTACATTGCATGGGGAACATAATGAGCTGTAGGTTGTGGTAGGTAAGGCTGAAGTGGTGTCAACGAGAACAACCGTCACATTTTTATCAGAAAAATATTTTTTTTTATAATGAACACGCACTGAAGGGTTTTTTGGAACCCTTATAATGTAATAGCTACACAGCACGGGCGATAAGAAAATTAGGGTTAGAAGCTAGGGAGAGATGCCGATGCAAGTTGATTTTAAATGTTTGTAGATTATAATGTGTAGGAAAAATGGAGCGGGGAAGAGCATTCCACATTCGTGTTGTGCGGCTAAGGAAAAATTCCTTGTTTACTGTACGCCCGAATACAGGCTTAAGGGTAAACTGATGCGCATTCCTTGCACGGCGGGTATTGCGGTTGAAATGTACTAGGGGTGGAATGCAACTGGCTATTTCATTAGAGCCCTTACGGTCAGTAGCGACGCGTGCCAAAAATGTGTAGTCGTTCAGTGAAGTTTTAGTTGCTATATCTAGTAAGATCATTTTTACCAGTAAAAAGAAATTTTGAAACTAAATAAAAAAATAACGTTTACATCGTGTTAAGCAAGTTTATTTAACAATACCAATTTTTCAGACTAAAGGCACAAAATATTTCTTTTACATTCCGATTTTTTTTATAAAACAAAAACCAATCTCAAATTTGTTTACATTTTTAACAAAATTTTGTACCTACCTAAGTACTTAATTTTTTTAACTATCGATGCAGCCTCTTAAGCACTTCAGTCTAAAGCCACCGATCTTTCGAATGGCTTGAACTTTTGAAAATTTGCTTAAAAGAATTGAAAAGGTATCGATATAAATCTGTAATTTAAAAATGGAAGCAAATAGTGTAGCAGAAAAATGGTCCATCAACCCTGAATTATCTAAAACTCGTCAGAGGAAGTTAAAAGGCCATTTTGACGAACTTTGCGAAGATGAGCGTCTTCAAGATCCAGACAGTTCGTTTAAAATTAACGTATTTTATAGAGTATTAGATTATTAGACATCATTAATAAACTGATATCGCGTTACCTTCCTATGAATGAAATTGTTTCCAATTTCAGTGTTTTGCAACCTTCCACTTTGCAAATACACTGATTTATTAAAAAAAGCTCTAGAATTTGTTAATATATATAAAAAAGACATATCTGAAGCATTCGGTAGGGAAATTCTCAGTTTTCGGTCCACTTTCAGAGACGAAATAATAAATTGTTCGTGTATTAGAGAACTTGCTGATTTATTAATAATAAAGAATCATTTTGTTTCGTGCAACTTTACCGAAATATGTACTGCATTAATGCTATTTGTTACAATTCTTGTGACTACAGCTAATGTTGAACAATCATTTTCGAAACTTAAATGAATAAAAACCAATTTAAGAAACTCTATGGCACAAGACAGGCTACGTAACTTGGCTATTCTGTCTATTGAAAATTCTATGGCTCGATCTTTAAACTTTGATGATGTTATAGATACTTTTGAGGAACAGAAAGCTCGGAGAAAAGAATTTTATTATTAAAAAAAAATTATTATTAAAAGTAAATAAAACTGATTAGATATTTAACTAAAATACACACAATATTATTAATAGTTACCACTTACATAAGTGGTTTATTAAAATACCCATCCGAAGAATTTGCCACTGGCCTCAGATGGTATAGTTACGCCACTGCATCTACTTCTAGTGGCTGTGTGACACATAGTACGTTTACATGACCGATTGAAAGATCGAATTCAAAATGAATTGAAATTCGAGGCAGGTTTTTGCTCTCACCGGATTGAGAGATTGAATTGAAATAGAAATCAGTTTCCCTGTTCGTACTGAATACGTATTTCGCGTTTAGTTGTGTTAGTGACGGTGGTTTTTGGTTGCGGTTACCTAAAATTGTTTGGACAAATTAATAAAAATGGACGAAATAATAAATACCCCGCCTTGAAATGTTTTTGCAAAACTCAAACGTTTTATATGAAGTGGAGAGAACAGGGAAAAAGCCGCACATAGACACTCTCACTGGATCTCTCGATCTTACAATTTGCGTTTACATGCTGATTTTCAATCCAATCGCAGAAAATTTTGTGATCGGATTGAGTGAATCCCTCAATCTTTCAATCTGCGTTTACATGGAATTCAATTCGGATTGAATCCGGATTGAATCTCTCATGTAAACGGGATAATAGTTGTACTTGCTGATAAGAACTGATAAAGGAAATGTCGAGTGTCCCTACTCATTACATGGATATACTCTGCACGCGACAAACTTCAACCACAAAAAAAACCCTTCTCGTTCAAAAGGGATTTGAACGAAATGGTCGATACAGACAGGATTTTTTTTGCTTGTGCGTTCCTTACTTTCATTTGTATCATTTCGTTGCAGAATCCTTTCCACGAGTTGGATGGATTGATACATACAATACACAAGATCAGATGGTTTGAACGAAATGGTTGTTCAAGCGCTCGATCTATGTTTTGTATTGTTTCTGTAATCGTTTCTCATATCATACCAAGCTCGAATCGTTCAAAAGCGACTTGAACGAAATGGCAAATACAACACGTGAAATTCTTTTTTTCTTTGTGTCTATACTCTCCATTGTATCATTTCGCTGTCGAATCGATTGAACGAGTTGAAAGAAGAGTTGGAAAAAAGGTGGAGATGGGAAGAAGAGTATAAATATGTTGTTATGTAGTTTAGAGAACGCAAAAATTGAGATAAATTCTTGTGAAAGTTAGTCGTTCATGAACGACTTGAACAATATGAGGCTTCGCCACTGCAAGTTTTGGGCGGATAAACGCCTTATAAATAGTAGCCAAATCAGAGGGAGTGAAATATTTCTTGCGGCGTTTAAGGAAGCCTAGGCATTTCGCAGCGCTCTGGCGACATCAAATATGTGGTCATTCCAACGCAAGTTGTCAATAACACATATACCGAGAATAGAAAGCCATTCGGTTTCAACGATGCAAGTGCCATTCATTGACAATGGCATGGTATTAGGGTTTTGCTTTAATGACAGAAGACAGCATTGATAGATAGATAGATAGTTTTGATTTATTATTTCATTCATTTATTTGTTACATTATATTTCTATACATAAGTCTTTGTAGCATGGCTTTTGCCGTCTGCCCGATTGACATTGAATGTTTTCGACAACTATAAATAAATAGTTTGATTTGTATAGTTAATTTGCTTAATAAAGAATTATACAAATTATAAGTAGGATTAATTTGTGTATTCAATTGTTTCTAAATTAAAATTCTTCATTTATATTTGATTTCTATAAGTTATTGCTGTTTTATAGAAGTTAAAAAGTTGATTTGTATCTCTTTCGCAGTTGAGGAGTGCTATGACTTCAACTTCGGATAGAACGTTGCTGCCAAAATAGCGTCTTCGAATTTCCTTAAGAACAGGACACCTACCAATAAAGTGCATGACATCTTCTCTTTCCGACAAGTTGCAAAGACTGCAGTAAATCGGTAGATCGGAACGGTGTGGGACATAATTTAGTCTAATGAGCTCTCCTCTCATTTTAAATATTATTGATATTTGTTCTTGATTGTTAGCGTTAATGAAGTAATTTTTTTCACATAAATTATGGTTCAGACGATTATATATCGCACGATGTACTGAGGAAGCAGCCTTATTAATACAATCTTCTCTGTATTGCGTATCCACTTTTGAGATGAGTTCGTAAAGCGTTTCCTTTGAAAACCTGCCATCGATTTCCACAAGATTAAATTCTATTCCATAGTAGCTCGCAAGATCCTCCAATTTTCTATACCAAAGAATTTTTTTGTCTATTATTTTCATGGCAATTCTTTTAGGGAGTCTTTGTTCAGGCAGCTCTAGTACTTTCAATATGTAATCTACATGAAGCTTTAGTGTTTTCACATATAATGGTGACAATCCTGTCTCAATTATTAGCATGTAATCTGGCGTTGTACTTGGTAACCTGAAACAACTTTTAATGCAGTATCTTAAGAGTTTTTCTACCGTTTCGTGTTGATTATACCCCCAGCATTGGGCTGCATACATCATAATGGATTCTGCGACTCCCGTAAACACTTTATATTTCACGTTATGATTAATTAGTTTATTTGAAAAACATCTCTTCCACGTAGCACATATTGCAGTTTTTGCTTTTAATAGCCTGTCTTTCAAGTGGGGTTCCATATTTAGATTACTGGTAAATGTCACACCAAGATATCTGTTGGTTTTGACGACTTCGATGGGTACTCTATTAAAATGCCATTTCTCATTTCTGCATATTCTTCCAGATACTTTTTTAAATATAAGTACTTTCGATTTTTCTAGGTTTACAGTAAGATTCCATGTTTGGCAGTACACATAAAGACGGTTAATCATTAGTTGAAGTGCTTCTGGTGAATGTGCGAAGAGGACAACGTCATCTGCGAATAAAAGACCCTTTATCAACATCCCGGCCATATCTATGCCTCCTGGAAGAAAGTCTATAAGGTCGTTGATATAAATAGAGAAAAGATTTGGACTTAACGCACATCCTTGTCTCACTCCCATTTTAATTTCGAACCATTCCGAAGCTTCAGTTCCATTTTTGCTAGCAGTTTCCCAAATTTGTAACTTATTCCAGAGTTATAAAGTTTATAAAATAGTGTTCTTCGATCGATAGTGTCAAAAGCTGCCTTGAAATCAACGAAAAAAACAAACAATTTCTTTTTTTGCTCAATATATGTGCCAGCAATGTTTTGCAATATAAAGATATTGTCTGTTGTGGAATAACCAATGCGAAAACCAGCTTGATTTTCATGAATAAGTTTTTTGTTTTCCATCCATTGCGTCAAGCGATTATTTAAAAGTTTAATGAACACCTTATAGCACGAGTTTAGAAGGGATATTCCTCTGTAGTTCGTCGGATCATCTATATTCCCTTTTTTATGAACAAGTAAGATCAATGCCTCCTTGAACTGTTGTGGTATATTACCTGTGTCGAATATTTCATTAAAGGATATTGTTAATTTAGCCTTCAGCTAGCCGACGAGTATTTGAATAGTTCTATAGGGATTCCATCTGGACCTGGTGATTTTCTGTCTTTGAGACTTTCGAGTACTCTCAAAACTTCATCATGAGTGAAAGGCGAATCCAAAATATCATTCGACTTAGATGGAATTGCATAGTGCATTGGAAATGAGTTCGGTATTGGATTTAGTATAGCTTTAAAATGGTCCATTAATAAACGCATACACTCAATTGTACACTTATTAGTGGTTCTTTGCCGTTGAATTTGTTTATCGCAATCCAAAATTCTTTTGTGTTTTTGCAGCATGTAAGCTTAAGAGCCTCATTTTCAAGAAATACTCGCTTTTTTCCTCTACAGATCCTCTTGAACTCCGCATTTGTTAGGATATAAAGACTTTTAAAATAGCTATTTTCAGTCTTGCGAAAAACCTTAAGCCATCCGAACGATTTTCGCCGTGCATTTTCGCATTCGTCGTCGAACCATTTCTCTTTGAATACCAACCTTTTTTTATTGGTCTGTCTGCTTGACGGGTATGATCTTCTGACTACATTTTCAATTTCGGAAATACTTAGTTGTTCATCTGTGATTTTTTTTTTTTTTTTTTTTATAATAAGCGCGCACTAAAGGGATTTGTTGGGACCCTTATAATGTATTAGCTACACAGCGCGGGCGTTAAGGAAATTAGGGTGAGAGGAAAAGGAGAGATGCCGATGCACGTTGGTTTTGAATGTCTGTAGGTTATAATGTGTAGGAAAAATGGAGCGGGGAAGACATTCCACATTCGTGTTGTACGGCTGAGGAAAGATTCTTTAAATTTCACTGTACGTCCGAACACTGGCTTGAGGGTGAACTGATGAGCATTCCTTGCATGGCGGGTATTGCGGTTGAAATGTTTAAGGGGAGGAATGCAACTGGCTATTTCGTTTGAGCACTTATGGTGGAAATAACGATAAAATAACGACAGGCAGGAGACATTACGACGATGACTAAGAGAGTCAATCGATCTCGCGATGTCTCGGTCGCCAATGAGTTTTATCGCTCGTTTTTGAATCCTGTCAAGTAGCTCCAAATAAGTTATTAGTGCACCGGACCAGATATGAGCGTTGTACTCGAGTTTCGGGCGAATAAACGCCTTATAAATTGTAGCCAGATCAGAAGGGGTGAAATATTTCTTACAACGCTTAAGGAAGCCTAGACATTTCGCGGCGTTCTTGGCGACATCGAATATGTGGTCATTCCAACGAAGGTTGTCATTAACACACATACCGAGAATGGAAAGTCTTTCGGTTTCAGCGATGTAAGTGCCATTCATAGATAATGGCAGTGTGTGTGGCTTTTGCTTTAATGACAGGAGACAGCATTGAGTTTTGGAAGCATTAAATTCCACTCTATTGGTTTTACCCCACTGAGTTAAGCTGTTAAGATCGGAATTTAATGAGCTTAACATACGTTGCCGTTCCAGTTCCACACCCGAAGATGAGGGGCGTGACCCAAGAAACGAATATGAGAAACTGAGGGTACTGTCATCAGCAAAGGAATGGATTGGATTAGAAGTAACAGACAGGAGATCATTTATAAAAATGAGAAAGAGAGTCGGGGACAGAACAGAGCCTTGGGGGACACCAGCATTTATTTGGTGAGTTGCAGACTTGAAACCGTCCAAAACAACTTGAATTGAACGGTCCGAAAGGTAATTTCTAATCCATTGAAGAAGAGTATCATCGATTCCAAATGCACGCATTTTCGACAAGAGAGCTTGATGCCAAACTCTGTCAAATGCCTTTGAAATATCAAGCGCAACGATCTTACTTTCACCACCTTAATGAAGAGATTGGTTCCACTTTTCGGTTAGATATGTCGTCAAATCACCAGTGGACCTGTTGCTACGAAAACCATACTGCCGGTCATTAAGAAGTTTTCGCGATTCAAGATATTTCATTAGCTGACGATTTATCAGCGTTTCCATGACCTTAGAAAGAAGGGACGTAAGTGCAATTGGTCGGTAGGAGGAGGGAGAAGAAGATTCGCCTTTTTTTGGTACAGGCTGGACAAAATACGATCCAGATTAGTTTGATATTCGATTGCGTTTGAGTTTTTCCACCTTACTTTACGGGGGGCCTGGATAGATCTTGTTTCTACTTGTTCAATTGGTACAGTTCCAAATTCTGTTATGATTGGCAAGTGGTCTGAGTATTGTTCATATAAAACTTCAAAGTCGTCTATCATGGAGATCCATTTACCCCTTATCAAACAGTAGTCAACGACTGAGCAACCTTGTTGCCCTACAAATGTGTATTCTCCATGTTTATCCGAGCAGCTAACGCCATTCATAATTCGGAATCCAAATGTATCACACATATCTAACAGTTTTACACCCCTTGAGTTTTTAGTGGAGTCTTTAGAATCTCTTACTTTTCCTGCAAATCGATTCTCTCTTCCATCTACTTTTCCAATTCTGGCATTGAGATCACCAATAACCATTATGTTATCGTAGTTGCAATGCTCAAAAACTCTGTTTAGTTTATCAAAGTCCGTTTCCCAATGGTTACAATTAATATATGTTGGCCGTATAGCAAATTTCGTTGAGTCCACAATTATTTTCAACACTTTGGCCTCATCTATATCTTCAAATTCGCAGAATATGTTGCTTAGTTTTTTTTTAAAGCCCAAAAAACATCCTCCACTTGCTCTTCCTCTCGTATAATGTCTTACAGCAGGAATCCAAACAAATTTGAAATTCGTAAAACGTTTTTGATAAAGTTTATGTTCTTCATTTTCTAAAAATGTTTCATAAAGGAATACAATATCATACTTATTTATAAATTCAAAAAAATTAACGTAAATTGACTTATTTTTAAGCCCTGATATATTATAACTTAAAATTTTAATTTTATTTGATTTTAGTATTTTACTTTTTTTTTGTTTGACAGACGGCAATTCTGGCCTATGCCCTATAAGAACTGGTTGATGTCCCTGAAGACAGCATTGCGTTTTGGAAGCATTAAATTCCACTCTATTAGTTACACTCCACTGAGTTATGCTGTCGAGATCAGAATTCGATGAGCTTAACGCAACGTATGTTAAGGTTCCAGTTCCACACCCGAAGCCCTCATCTTCGGGATCCAAGAAACGAATATGAGAAGTTGAGGGTACTGTCATCGGCAAAAGAGTGGATTGGATTAGAGGTAGGTAATAGACAGGAGATTATTTACAAAATTGAGAAAGAGAGTCTGAGACAAAAACGAGCTTTGGGGAACACCGGCTTTAATTTGGTGAGTTGCGAACTTGAAACCGTCCAAAACAACTTGAATTGAACGGTTTCTAATCCATTGAAGAAAGGTATCATCGATTCCAAACGCACGCATTTTCGACAAGAGGGCTTGGTGCCAAACTCTGTCAAATGCCTTCGAAATATCAAGCGCAACGATTTTACTTTCACCACCTTGGTGCTCACAGCAATGGTTGTTAAAGCTAGGGTCTGGCGATTGTATGGACTATGCGCCAAATATGTATTTAATTGTTCCAGGGTTGTATCACCTGAAGACGAAGAGGGTTTGGTCGATTGGAGTCCGAAATACTAGAAAATATGGGCAACTCAAATAGTACCCTTACGATTAAAAAAGAAAGTATGACAATGTGTACAAGTCTGCAAAATGCATATTGGTATCTGTAGTCATTTTGCCATCCGACTATAGTCCCAAACGCTTTATCACCCGTCGCTACCAACATTTTTAGCGTCAACATTTAGTAACCAGGTCTCACCTTAATGAACCCATTTCTTACTTCATAGCGTGTTCATTTACAATTGATTCATCAGTAGTCTCTTTCTTTTTTCCTGCTATCAAGCAGAATTAAACAATGAAAGTCAACCAGCTTCAATCATTCTTGATTGGTTTGTATTATGTCCAGTTCATACTAGGCGTTGCGTAACTGTAGCTGGGAGAAATTCATCGTTGCTCTTCGAGGTAAGTGTATCTGCTTACATGCCTTTTCGAATAAGTTAGCGATTCAAAATTAATCATTGCAAAGTAGAGCTCCACATTGAATTTATCTTGGCATGATTTAAACAAAACTAAATTGGAAACGTGATGATAGTCGATAAACGACGATCTCTGACATACATTCTGGGTGAAAATATAGAATCCGATCGATTAAAACATCGACTTGTTTCCCCTTTTTTAGATCCATGACTTAAGTGCAAAGTTATTTCAGTTAGCATTCATATAAAAGCCTTGTCAATAAAATGACTCATGTATTGGCATCATCTTAGCTACATTTGGCATTCTTTGCGATGACAGCACTCTGTATCAGTCACCAAGTTTAAATCAAGAAAACATATTTCCATTTGCTCTGCGCTCTTTTTCGTATTCGCACAAAGGAATTTGAAAATGTTTGGGTGATATATACAAAAGGAAATTACTGATGCGGCGTTTCTGTCACTTACTTCAATGTTGTTATTATTTTAAATTTGGTAACAGCAAATGTCACTTGAAATTTCAATTAAAATTAAAAATTTATTCATACAGGTTGTGACATTCATACTCATATATGTACTTACTCAGTGCTTGTGTGGTGCTCAAAAGCGCGACCATAAGGACGGCAAACGTACATGACCGCCGCCCCATTTTAGTGTAATGGGCTGCTTCTTCCTTGGTGTTGCAAAACTTTCAGCCAAGAGCGATTTGTTTTAGTTTTAGGAGAGAGAGAAAAATATAACTATCCCCCCCTGAAGGCGTCCTAGAGTTAACGCTTTTCTACAAATATTTTATCCTAGATGCTGTTGAAATTCTTTTCCTGTAAACGAGATAAAAAGAAGAAGAAAAGCACACGTTAGGTATCGGGTTTAATGAAAATAATATTAAAAAAAAGTAAAGAAGGCAAAGATTATCCTCAAGAAGGTTTTAACAGGTAAAGGGGATGCAACGTCAACGTTCGGTTAAAAATTACGGACGTGTTTGGTTGTTATAAACGCCTTTTTATCTCCTTTTTTATTTTTTAAAAGGTGGAAAAAAACTTGGGCATGGAAACGAAGAAAATAACTTCAAACTTTTTTAACGACCAAAGCCAGGATAGGATGGATATAAACTCTTGCAAGAACTTGTAGAAAAATTAATGATTCTGGGGGAGGACGATGATGTACTTAACATTTTATGAAATAACAATTTAGATGATCACTGAAGGAAAATTTCAAGCAAGAGACGTTTATTAAGTAAGACTACATGGGGAAGGGTAGTGGAAACAAATACGAATACGAAGTAGGATAAGGAAAGAGCGTACGAATTCTTAAGATGCAAACAGAACAACATACTTTGTACATCCGGGTTAAATTAGTTTTAACGAAAATATTTTCAATTCAGCGAGATATGACGCCTACAAGGGGATGCGCAATTTTTTTTTTAATTACCGGCGGATTAAATAAAACTATTTCTTTAAAAATACGACTGACAATCTACAGCTTAAATTCTAAGATTCCTACGACTTATATATATTTTTAAAACAGTTATTCCTGATGTGGGCTCAATTTTTAGTCGCATATACCAACTAGTGAAATGTCCACGCTTGCACTGGTACCGCTTACCTGTACCAGTCTGGTGTGTAAGAATGCCAGACAACACATTTCGTTCACTGCCCGCTTTTAGCTTAAGTCTGATAATTTTTTGAAAGTATACCTACAAGTGCGTAGGCTTCTGTAAGGCGAAAACGTTCTTACGTTTTTGTGTGCAGGGACGATTCGATTTGATAATTTTTACACAATCCCTCCCCTGTCTTGAAAAAGGTCCTCCAAAACTGTGAAACGCATAGTAAAGTTTTATGCCAAATAAAAACAGACAAATACCCTGACTCAAAAATGGTTTGACTATATATTTTATACAGACACCGAAAAAGGTATTGTATTGTATTGTATTTGGAGTCACTTGCCTTAAATTTCTCAGAAAATCATGTAGTATCGCAGCATTTAGGAGATGCAAGCATTGAAACACTTGTCTAAAATACTATACAGGCTTTTAGGGCCAATAACCCTGACAGTCCCTTGGAGGAATTTGTATCGGAAACAGATATAAAATGCCTTGGATAATATCAAAAATATATCTATAAAAAATTACCTAAGGAGGGAATCAAAGTTTTGACGTTTATTATAAATGCGTGCCTTAAAACGCAGTATTTTCCTGATAAATGGAAACTGGCAAAGGTAGTCCCAATACCAAAAGCGGGAAAGCCTCTTGATAAACCTCAAAGTTATAGACCTATAAGTTTACTTAGTAGTGTTAGTAAGATTCACGAAAAAATCCTAAAAGGAAAAATCATCAAGATTATCGAGGATCATAAACTTTCTCCCGATGTACAGTTTGGTTTTAGGCGTGGTCATGGTACCTCCCATCAAGTTTAAAGATTTTGCAATATTGTTAAAATGAACCGTGCAATAGCAAGATCAACTGGTATGATCCTACTAGATATTGAAAAAGCTTTTGATTCTGTGTGGCGCAATGGACTTATATACAAAATGATAAACCTAAATTTTCCTTCGTTTCTCTGTAAAATCGTCCAAAGTTTCATAGCAAATCGTCGTTTTATTGTGCATCTGAATGGTAGTGTATCAAAGGTAATAAACTTTCATACAGGTGTGCCCCAAGGCTCAGTTCTTGGGCCAGTTCTTTACAATCTGTACACATCCAACTTTTCTCTCCTCTTTCAATGTGAAGCAGCAATATATGCCGATGACACGGCTATAATTTTGATCGCATGAGTTCAGTCTAAATATTGAGACGAATCTTAAAAATACGATTGAAACACTGCAAAACTACTATACAAAGTGGAAAATAAAACTAAATGCTGTAAAAACACAAGCTATCTTTTTCACACGAAAAAGAAGACCTTGTTTTCTCCCAGCAAACCAATTGCTTGTCAATGGGTATTCAATTGCGTGGAAGCCTTCTGTAAGATACCTGGGTGTTTATCTTGATTCAAAACTGACGTTTAAAGAACACACTACGCAAAATAAATATTGGCATACAAATATTATATCCATTTATAAATAGGAAATCATCACTTTCAAATGAAAACAAAATATTAATCCATAAAATAATTTCTCAATCCATCTTATTGTACGGCTGCCCGGTTTAAGGACATTGTGCTGAATGTCACATTAAAAAGTTACAAATCGCGCAGAGCAAATTATTAAAAATGATGCTTAACCTCCCATGGCATCACTAAACGATAGATCTACATGCAAGAGCAAATGTTCAAATGATCTCTTCAGAATACGCAAACTAATAGAAACATTTAAGATCAGATGTGATATCCCTGACAATCCTCTTATTAATCAATTAAATATTGAATATCACCTACCTCACTGATACTAACTAACGCAATATTCAACTTTCTGTTAATTTATTTGTATTTTATCTATTTATATTAAATTACATTAATATATTGTTTGTCATTTTGATATTATCTATTTATTTACTCAAATGTATCTCCTTTGTCAATTAATTTATGTTTATTTGTTTATATACTTATTTATTCATTTGTTCACTTATTTATTTATTTATTTATTAAATTATTTATTTTTTTATTTATTTATTTATTTATGTTTTTTTATTTATTTATTTATTTACCTATTAAACAATTTATTTATTTTTTTCGTTGTTTTTCCTCAAAAACAAACATTTTTCTAATTTAATTTAATTTTTGTCACTGTAATCTTTTTTCAGTAGAAAGACATAAATTTGTCATATCTCTGTATTTAAATTATGTAAATTGTGCTATAACAAATTGTAAATTATAAACGAAATAAAATATTTAAATGTTTAGGCCAATTCAAATGTGATAAAAATATAACTTTGAACACAGTTGCGATTGGGCATACGTCCTGGACTTAACTGCGGCCCTTTCTCCTATATACCTTAAGGCAGGCATGTCAAAGATACGACCCGTAACAATTACTGTATTTATTCGCCGAGTTAATAAAGATTTAAATATCACAGAAGAGCTGCAATGCATACATTTGAAAAGTACTACCACAACTCAACATATCTACACAGCAATTGAGAAATAAGTACCAAGCTTTGAATTGGATTGGAGAAAATTCAGCTGCACCATCCATGTTCGGTAAAAATGTTGGTGTTGTGACGAGAATACGGAACAAAAATTTAAATAAAATTTTTTTTATTGATTTTTAAATATCAACCTATGTACATACTGGACAAAAGTTATTAAATCTAACTTAAAATTCACAGAATACTTTTTATATATTATTTGTCCTTATGCGGACGCCCTTAATTTAACTATATCTCATAACTATTGCCTTTCGGTCTAAAAACTATTTGGCGAACTAATTTAAGTTATTATTTTCATCGAGATTTTTTTTTAAAAAAACTCGGCATCATTATTTCAATTTTATATTTAATATAAAAACAAATTACAAACTACCTACTCTACTTGCTTAAACTACTTAACGTATTCTAACTATAATTGGGAGTTTGAAAAAGATTCGGGTTTTGGAGAGACAATGTCTAAGGGCATGTCTCCGGTTGTTTCGAACGCCTGAATCCAACTACATAAAACATTATCCTAACAAGGTCCTATTTTCTCGATGAATATACTAATATGTAAAATTAGTTCGTAAAATAGTTTTTAGGCCAAAAGGCAATAATTATAAGGTTATAGTTAAGTTTAGAAAGTCTGCATAAGCACAATTAGTTTAGAAAAAGTATCCTGTTAATTTTAAGTAAGATTTAATAATTAATAAAAAATGAATTTAGAAGTAAAAGTAAAAAGTGTTTTGGACTACTAATCGAAGAGTTTAAGTACAAAACTTGCGGCGGCCACGGTTTTTTTTTTCTTCCAAACATGCTGACAAAATCCCAAGAGCCATTTTACCAATAGGTCCTTGGAACAAGAAAAAAAGGTCCTTAAAACCAGAAAAAAACAGCCAACTGCAACTTCATCAATTTCACAAATAATTCAAGGAGCAGAAGCAAGGCGGATTGAATGGTGATGATGTTGTGAGTAAATAAGAATAATCATTTTCAAAATTCACAATTTGATCCAATTATAGGACATCCAAATTCACTTCCGTTATATTTTCATTTTAATTCGTTTTCGATCGAAAGATAGAACATGGGCGCCTGAATAGCAAGTCAAAAGAGATGTGCTGATTTCGCATGATTTTAACTAAATCTAATTAGGAAATGAAACTCATTGCGCCACCTACCGGAAATGGCACACAACAACGTCTGTCGGGTCAGCTAATAATTAAAAAAATAAAAATAAAATTGGTTTATTGTTTAAATGACACCAAGTTTAATAGCTAAACGATGGTTTAATTCAATAAAATAAATAAAAATTATCAGAGACAAGTCGCAGGCGAGTAGAGAGCGTGTTAAATGTGTTGCTAGACCTGAATGTTTAAATTGCCAAGATGTGATTTCTACATTAATTCGCCTTTGATAAGCCCTGTTTATCGGGGGACACTGAAGTGATATTCTCAACAGGCTCCACAACATATATAGATTTTTAAACAGTTCCCCCAAGCCGCCTGTATCATTTCAATAAATTACTTTTCCATTTTCGTAATAACGTCACGTAGAGCTCGCAAATTCGCACCTGTAATTTGTCAATCAAATGTCAAAACACATATTATAGGTATTTAAAAATAAATCAGTATTTATATGAAATAAAAGTTATTGAGTACTTTCAAGTTTCAGTGCAACTACGAGTCAACTGCCAGTCAACACTCTCTGATTTGCCGAGTTATATTAGCCGTGTTTCTTTGCAAGCGGATATAGGGATGGCATCAGAAAACGACTATCGCCGCTTAAGAATTCATCAAAAAAAAACTTGGCGGCACACATGCACCTATGACATGCACCGTGACACAGCTGTAAGTTGTAGTTAAGAAATTTTTATTGAAAATCCTGAAATTGACAAATATATATACTTCCGCCAATTGAAATTGATGCCAAGCATATTCTAAAATTATGAAAAACAATTTCACATTAACAGATTTGCTAAATTCAATTACCTTTATAATGAAGTTTAAAAAAATAATAATAATAAAATCACGAACAAAATATTCGACGGGATGTGTTAGTGGTCGGAGGGATGTCAAACTTTGACATTTCCTGAAAAATTCATCGCATGAGTTCATCAGAAATGAAAAAAGGGGTTTTGGAAGCACTGTTTATCCCCGCTAACTGACTTAGCGGCGATAGCTATCCCCGCTAAAGTTAGCGTATATAGGATAAGTTGTTGTTGTATTTTACATGCAAATTTCAAATTATCCCTATATCCGCGTGCAAAGAAACACGGCTATTGTAACGCTAGTTATGCGATCAATCAGAGAGGGTGAACTGGTAGGGAACTAGCAATTGACTTGCAAATTAAACGTGGTCATTAAATATAAAAATGGAAACTAACTAATCATCTATTAGATATGACTGATCTCTAAAATTATCACAATCATCAAATGGAATGAGAATATTCATTTGCATCTCAGCAAAAGAATTTATTGGTCACTTGTGGAAAACGATTTTTACTATCAATTTTTATTAATAGTTTCTGCTTTCTTTTTCAACATAATCTATTGCCAGCAGTAACTTTATTTATAAAGTAAAATGACGTAAAATTATAGTCCGATAAACGACACTTTATCTTTATCACCTTTCGCTTATCTTAAACTGTCATTTTGAAAGCAAAATTTAATTATATGATTTCAAATGACATTTTGGAGGTTTGTCAGATATTTAAAAGGCATAAAATGTATTAAAGCCCCCGTAAATCATTTTGAAGAACTTGACGAAGAATTGTTTTCAAGAAGGTAGAAATTACTTGGACTTGCTTTTCACCCATAATCTTACATTTTGTTGTTGGGAAAAAATTATTCCATTCATTTCAAACCAAAATAAAACTTATTTTTTTATTAAAAGTAAAAAGCAAAATCCTGGCAATGTGTAAAATAAAATATTAGGCATTAATAATCGAAGACCCAGCTTCTGCAACCATTTGCTTTAGCGAAGTGGAAGGGACCTACAATTTTAAGCCGAAGCCGAACTTCAAATTTGAGAAGCTTCTCATGACAATTAATACTCTTGGATGTTTGTCAGACGTTCGCAAGAGGTGGGGCAGTGGAAATAACTTTTAGATGTTACTTGGTCCAGGCGAGATTCGAAATCCAGACCTTTAGATTAGAAGTCCATTACACTAACCTCTGCGCTACTGCGCGAAATGTGTATTCCTCCAAAAAGTTCATTAACATTAATCGTGTCAACAGGAGTTTAGGCAAAAAACACCCCAAAGTCCCACGGGTATAGTAAAAACGTTTGGCCGTTTGCTAACAACATCAAGAATTCAGTCTAGTCATCTATCCCCACACTGATTTGCAGTGACATTTCAGCTGTCAGCACTTTAGATAAAGCCAATCACCTTGCTGCTCAAGCTACCTCAATGTTCTTAGATTGTGCTTTATCTTGTTATTGAGCTCGTAGAATACTCCATTGGTTCACTGTCGCACTCGTATACAGGCACGAGTACTTCGAAATATTGACATACACAAATCCGCTGGTCCAAATGGTCCCTATCGTTCTGAAGATGCGTTCTTTTATCCTGGCTAAACCACTGCGTAAGCTTTTCTATCTGTCCTATTCTTCAAGGGTCTTTCCGAGAATATGAAAAACAGCACTTATCCAGCCTGTCCCAAAAAAGGCGAATCTTCTTCTAACTCCTCCAACCAACCAATTGCACTAACGTCCCTGATTTCCAAGGTCAAGGACCCGCCGATAAACGGTCAGCTTATGAAATATCTTGAATCCCGAAAACTTCTTAATGACCGGCAATACAGATTTTGCAGCAACAGCTCCTCTGGTGATTTGATCTAACCGAAAAGTCGAATCAATCTCTTCACCAGGTACAGAAAGTAAGATCGTTGAGCTTGATATTCCAAAGGCATTTGACAGAGTCTGGCATCAAGCTGTTTTGTAGAAAATGCTGCATTTGGAATCGATTATACTCTTCGTCAATGGATTAGAAATTACCTTCAATTCAAGTTCTTTTGGAGAGTTACAAGTCTGCAACTCACCAAATAAATGCTGGTGTTCCCCAGGGCTCAGTTTTGTCCCCGACTCTCTTTCTCATTTTGATAATTGGTCTTCTGTCGGTTACTTCTAATACAATCCATTATTGCTCTGATGACAGCACCCTCAGCTAGTCATATTCGTTTCTTGCGTCACACCCTTCATTTTCGGGCGTGGAAGTGGCACGGAAACGTATGTTAAGCTAATTGAATTCCTTTCTGAACAGCATAACTCAGTGGTGTACAACCAATATAGTGGAATTTAATGCTTTCAAAACGCAATGCTGTCTTCTGTCATTAAAGCCAAACCCAAACACTCTGTCATTTTCACGGATGGCACTTGCAACACTGAAACGGAAGAGCTTCCATTCTCGGTAGGTGTGTCACTCAACGACAACCTTCGTTGTCACAAAAAACTGTCCGGCGATAAGAATGTTCAGAACTCCAGGAATCTTATGTCCTCTTTTAATCCAGGTTCTGAATCCATGCTTACAAAATTCATCTCCTATGGACAACGCAAAATAGCTGTCATACATAATACAAATCTGAAAACTTTTTTTTTATATAGAACAGGACAACTTGGGAACACGCTGCCTACAGACATTTCTGAATATGCGAATATTGTTAACATTACGCGAAGAAATACGATATCCCATGCCAAACAAATAAATCACTACAACGTGAACTTTCAAATTTGACACTTTTCACTCAACTGCTACAGGTAAATGATGTGAGCAGCTTCATGGAACACAATGACAGAACGTAGAACACTTTGCGCAAGATTTCTACTCATGGAACACAGAATCCTGACCTTTTCTGATCTTTTCTGTTCAGCTCAGGTGAATTAAGCACATGCAACTTAGTGTGACAAACAGTGATTATAATTTTGCCCAATAATTTTAATATGCGACATTGTACATATAAGTAAATTAAAAAATGAAAAGCTGTGGGCGAAACTTACTTTGCATAACTGCATCCAATGGAATTTCTTATGGTTTCGGATAAAATGAATGTTAATTTCTTTTGTTACAAAAATTAAAACAGTTATTATTCTTTTTTAAAGATGCTTTCAAGCATTACCATCATAATGCGTTTTATTTATTTTTATTATTGAACTCAATGCTGTCAGTGGCAGTGAAAACACAATTTTTTTGTTCGAATTTCACTATTCAAAATGAATTTTCTTTTGAATTGTGGTCTGCATGAATTATACGTAAAGTTACAGGTTGATAATAACCGTATACAGTGGTACAAAACATTAATGACAATCAGGCTCATTGTACAACAGTAATACACGAAAAAGTTTCTCTTTCACAAATGCACGATTGGTGAACTTATAAAAAGATATATTTTTTTTTATTTCTGAAATGTTTTTTTTTTTATAATGTTCATGCTCATGAGTGCATTGTGTTTTGCCCTAATGTGCGAGTGGATTTGATATTTTATTTGTTCCCCCTGCACTAAGCTGAACTCAGTGAGGTGTCTCACAATTGTGTAGAAAAATTGTAATTACGTTCATAGAGTCGATGTATGCCAGGGCAATGAATGAGTGAATCTAGTATTTGCCATAATAACGCCATTTAAAGAATATGACCTAAAATATCCATAAATGACAGCGAGTTTACACAGTTTTTTTATTTTTTATTTTTCGTAAAGTGAGGTGGAAAAAACTTGCACGAAATGTGACAAGCAGTGACATTTATAAAATAAAAGGAATTTACTGGCAACATTCCAGTCAGTGAACGACTGCCACTGTGGCAAAGGGGAGAATATGAGGTGTCAAACAATCTTGAGCTGTTTAAGGAGAATTTAAGTCTTGCTATACTTTCAAATAGACAATCGAACATAGTGCCATAATACGGTTGACATTTAAAGGCAAGCGCATATATAGTCGTTGTTTTGTTTAGATAGAAATTGGATTGGTTTTTTATTAGCATAAGCAGTGGTTTTTTTAGGCATGCTCAGAAATGTTTGATCATTAGGCAATTCATGTGGCTTTTAATAGAATAGAATCATTAGATGAAGGAAAAACAGCATGTATATTTCATGACAATAAGTACACAAATGCTAGGCGTAAATTAACCAAATTAAAAAAAAAAATGTCGACAAAAATACTATTAAACATTGCTTTGCTCTAATTAATTCAATTAAGTGCATTTGATTATTAATTTTCTTGACCAAATGGGCCCATACTTTCCTGCATGCATAAGGATTTCATGGAAACTTGGCCAACTCGATGCCAATTTAAGTCCCTTTACAATTTATGTCATTAAGCTTACTTTTTTGTGTTTTATTCTTTGAATAAGATGCTGATGCTCTAAATAACAAACGTCATCTCAGCATTTTGTCAACTCAACACATTGCTTTTCAACAAAGAATATTTTAACACTTGATTTCTCAACACAAATAATGAAATTGATATATGCTTTAGAAACTTAGTTACTTACTTACTTAGGGTGGCGCTACAGTCCGCGGTGGACCTGGGCCTCAACCAACAAGCGTCTCCAGCCAGTACAATCTTTGGCCAGCTGTCTCCAGTTTTGCACGCTAAGTTGGTCAAGGTCCCCTTCCACTTGCGTGCGCCACCTGAGTCGCGGTCTTCCTCTACTGCGCCGTCCCTCGGCTGTGGATTCGAATGCTTTAAGAAAACTCGGTGTAAATCGAATCCACTGGAAGACCTTCCATGGAATGTAGGCAATAATTTGTAAAAATAACGAAGTGGGTAGAAGTTGGCCTACCACTTGAAAATCTATGTTGAAAGTCATATACAAGGTGGCGCAAAAGTTGTCAGGTGGCGCAAAAGTTGTAACCCGATGTTCTTTCGGTGTAATTTTTTTTATGAATGAAAAACTTTGGTTCTGCTTTTGGATTATGTTAATTGGTGTCTTAAGTTTTTTCTGTATCAGTTAACTTCACAAATGTCAAAGTAGAATTTACATTTGCCGCCATTTGCAAAAATTATAGCTTCTTCCGATAGGATGATGACTTTTGCGCCACCCTGTATATGGTTGCGAACTTAAGCGTATATTTAGTTGTATACAAATCCTGTTTTTTAGTTAAATGTATCTACTGTTGCACAAAAGGACGTTCCCAAGTAACATTGCCGGCTGCCATGCATTTCAATTGCCAACATTGCTGATTCAAGTGACAGGCCATAGACACTTGGTGCGTCCGACTCTCGCAGACAAAACTCTTCCTACGAACGGCCATGAACACCACCATGGAACCGCTCTTTGAATTACATCAGGGTGGTGCCGTTTTTAAGTGTGTCAAGACGCCGTCATGTAAGTCTTCTGGGCCAAAGACGTCTATGCCTTACGACGGTGTGTATGGGTATTCCTATCTCTTTTTTGTTTTGAGTAACTTTTCTAAGAAAGATGATACTCGGTTCCAGTTCTGGTCACTCGTTGACATTTTTCGGCTAGTCTGCAGTGAAGGCTCCCATCAGAGATTCTCGCTCTCTTCTCTCCGCTTCCTATCTGCTGTATTCAAAGAATGTATGATTGGCGCTGTTCATTTCAGAGTCTCCGTACCGGCATGCAAAACTCCTGGTTTTGCCTATCCTGTGAAGGTAGGCGTTCAAGTACCCGTGGCGGTTAGGAATTGGGTGACATCATATTTGGCTGTCGATAGAATGTTGATTTTGTTTGTCGTGTTAATTCGAACATACCTCTGCATGCATTTCGAAGTATCTCGGTATTAGTTGAAGCATAGCCATAGGTGTGTAGTTGGCAATAGATCGTCTGGATCCAGATTTATGGATTAGAGTGATGAAAGAATTCTTCCAAAGAACTGCTGGGACAGTTGTTGATTCCACTGATAGTGTGATACAATGATTACAATTTCATCGACCTGAGGATCTGCTTGCATGTCTGATTCAATACATGAAGCAGTTCTTGAATTATTGTCAACTTGTGGAGTCTTTTGAGCCATCCGTTTGCACGGTTTAATGGATGAAGCAGTTGACCTTTCTTTTCATTTGTAGCAACAGTAGGAAAATCTTTCCATAAATCCCAGTAAAGCCGTCATCGTTCCTTTCACCAAAAGGAGGAAATAAGACCTCGGTCTAATCACAATTAACGACAAGGTCGTAGAGTATTCCGAAGAAGTCGAGTATCTTGGAGTAATCCTAGACGAGAGACTTAACTGGAACTCTCACATTAGCAACAAAATCACTTAAGCTAATAGAGCTTTATGGGCCTGTCGCCGCACATATGGCACAACCTGGGAATCTCTCCAAAGATCGTGCACTGGATATACACATTGATGACCCATTAAAACATACGCCTCCATAGGTGGACAAAATCCACACAAACGATCGCAATAAAGAAGCTCAAAAAGGTACAACGGCTTGGGTGACCAGGTTTCTCCGAAGTCATGCGAACATGTCCAACTGCTGCCATAGAGGCAATAACAGGACTAACACCTCTCCACATATACATTCAAAAAGTGGCAATGCGCAGTGCAACAAGTCTAACACAGTTAAACGAGATAAGGCTTAACGACCATCCGGAACTTAAGACCCTTCTCGATGAACTTCCGGAACAGACCGCATTCAAAAACACTATGCTTCAACAAACGATTCTCCACGGAGATTCCTAAGAGAGAAGCATGGGTTAGTAATAACCCACCAAACAGCCACAACGGCATAAAGTGGTATACAGATGGCTCTAAAATAGAAACGGGGGTAGGAACGGGAATATACGGACCAAATAAACGCTTTACGATACCTATTTGAAAAAGTCCCAGCGTATTTCAAGCAGAGCTCCACGCCATTCAAGAATGCGACAGCCACATTTATTCATCTGGCATAAGAGGCGCAATCATCCATATATTCACGGATAGTCAAGCAGCTATAAACGCCCTTAGCTCGCACACCATTGACTTCAAATCAGTGATGTACTGCTTCAATACCCTTAAAACACTCGGATTAAGAAACAAGACCAAATGAAGGGTTCCGGGTCATGACGGGGTAGAAGGTAACGAAAAGGCCGACGAACTGGCCAGAAACGGTTCAGAAACACCTTTCATAGGTCCCGAGCCCTTCTGCTGCACTCCTAGATCAGCAGCTGCGGCAGCAATAAAAACCTGGGAACATAGAAAATGTATCTATTATTGGGAAAGCATCCCAGGTCTAAGACAGGCCAAACGAGACATTCGGCCCTTCAATAATAATGCCAGCAAATGGTTAAGCCTAAGCAGGCATGATATCAAAAACTTAGTAGGTTACCTAACTGGTCACCAAGGTTTAAGTTATAATCTAAACAAAATGAAACTAGCAGACGCACCTGAGTGCCAATTGTCTTCAAGAGGACGAGTCAGCTGAACACATTTTATATGAATGTCCTGTCCAGTCCTTAATGAAATTAGAAAAAAGATCTTTTTCAGTGAACAAATGAGCCCCGAGGACATAAAGAATTCCCGTCCACTTTACACGGAAAGTAGAAATTCCACTAGTTTAAAATTTGGTGACCCATACGGTACAAAATATCTTTTAGTTCGAACTGTCCCCCCCCCCCCCCCCTATTAAATTTAAATTAATTTGAAAAAAAAAACAAATCGAACATAGGTACATCTGAATACATTTCGATAATATATATATTGTTACTTTATTCTTTTACAAAAAGCTTAGGGGCTGTGGTGGTAAAAAAGTTTGAATAGTGAGTCTTTTTGGATGTTGGTACATTAACAAGAGCTTTAGAATTGACTCTTAAATTGTATGTAGAAAAATTTAGGATCTTAATACATATACCGATGTTTAAGAGGCAAGATATGAGATACTGAAAAAGAGGTCAACTGCTGACAAGTCTTCCTTTGTTGCAAACTATTCTAATGATATGCTTCTGTGCTATCACAATAGGCTCAAGGGTGCTAAAATATGTTCCTCCCCAGCAGGATATGCCGTATTGCAGTTTTGAGTGTACGAGTCCATGATATATCATAAGCAATGGATTTCTTGAGCAATATGGTTTTAACAAAAACATATTTCGAGTTACCAACATCATATATTTTTTTAAGCCTGCTGCATGTGCCTTCTAATGTAGGGTCTTGTCAATTAATACTCCTAAATATTTAAAGCTATCGACGGATTCAATAATTGTGAAGCAGGTCGAAGAACAGGGGGAACTTGTTATAAAATTTGTTCTCCCACATGTGTGTAAGCACATGCCTAATTTTTCACATGCACCAGAGTGGAAGTAAACTTCAGTCAATCAGATCTACATTTGAAAAACTGCAACCCATAATCTTAATTTTTTCACTTATCAGAAGTTCATGCTTTGCAACTACTGCCTTCAAATTTGTAGATCCCTTTGTAGTTTTATTACGGATTCAAACGGATTTTTGCTTGTGTATGTAAAAGCTACACAAATTTTGTTCGAATATGGAACTTACATAAATAAGAAATAACAATGGCCCCAGGACTAAACCTTGTGGAACACCAGTGACCATCCTCACTGTAAATGTTGTCCAATTTAACTCTTTGAGTCCATTCACTTAGGTATGAAGTAAGCCAATCGCAGAATGCACCTCTAAATCCAGCTTTGTAGAGTTTGTTTAGCAAGATTTTATGATCGATCATGTCAAATGCCTTGGTCATGACATGTCTATAAATAACGCAAATTTTTTTTGATTGCCATTTAATCCTGAACATAATTCGCCACTTAATTTCAAGATTGCATCTTCGGTTGACATACCTTCCCGAAGACCAAATTGTTTTTCACTTAAAAACCCAGTTTTGCGTAGGAATGACCCAAAGCGGAATTTCATTAACTTTTCAAACCATTTAGAAAAGGTTCGTAAATATCGAAGTATCTCGGTATTAGTTGGAACTTAGCCATAGGTGTGTAGTTAGCAATAGATCGCCTGGATCCAGAAGTAACATTCAGAGATAGACCCATTAATTATGATGGTCAAGGATTTGACTGAAAGTTTGTAGTTGGTTTGAGCCGGTTCACAATTTTGAGCTCCAAAGAACTGCTGGCACGGTTGTTGATTCCAATGATAGTGCTACAAGCTCATCAACCTCTGGATCTGTTTCCGTGTCTGATTCAATCAATGGAGCAGTTGCTGAATTATTGTCAGCTTGTGGAGCCTTTTGAGCCATCCGTTTGTACGGTTCAATGGATGAAGCAGTTGTTGATTTTTTTTTTTAATTTGTAGCAATAGTACAACGAGGAGTAAGTGTAGTGCTTAAATTAAGCTAAATGTCAGCAGAACTAGCAGGTTGGACAGCAGCCTAAAATTACAAAAATCCAATGAAAAAAAAAATATTTTGTCCACTATTTTTCGATTTTTGAAGTAAAACTTCTTTACGCACGCTTGACTAGGGGAGTAAGCCGGTGAATGCGACACGGAAGTGTAGACCAATGTATACTTCCGGCGTAACGAAAGTGTAGACAAACGTAGACTTCCGTTACAACCCATACAATTTAGTCGGCGAAAAGGTTCGTGGAATGGGTAAACACCCTTGAATCTGCTCAATAGAGGGCAATACTAACCTCATCATCTATCCAAACCGATCCAAAGGAGAAAGCTATATCTAAAACCATTGCCGACAGATGGAATTTACCGGAAGTGAGTAAAGTCATTGTGTCCATGAATCGCAGTTCATTAGTTGGAAATATAGAGCGTCACCGTCATCGTCAGATTTTCAGGTCGGACGGCAAAAAACCCTTGATGCTCATAAATAAATATTTTCAAAATTGGCTCAAAAAATTCGTGGGCGTGTCCACAATTTAAATTAGATGGAGCGAAAGAAATTTTACTTCAGTCGTGTGGTCTTAAGTAACTCATTTTTTTTCATTTTTAACAGCAAGTGTGACATTCGGCTGTTCTGACATTTCATGTTCATTTTTTGGCAGCATTGATTTCCAGCCGAATGAGTGAATTGGTAGTACGATCTGTCGAATTTGTCGCCAAGCGCGCGGTGTTCGGTTCGCGAATCACCATGTGGCGTAAAATTCAGGACACATTTTTCCCAATACGATTTCGGATAATAACTAAGCTTGCAACAGAAAAAAATCATTTAATTTTAAATTAAAACTTGGTTAACATTTTAGAAATGTTCCATTTATCCCATGTCCCTCCTCCTTATCGTCACAAATCAATTTTCTAGTTTTCATTTAACTCGTCGGGTATTTGCGAAAATGCAACCAAAGACAGAACAAATAAAACACATCACAAAAGCGCCTGAGAAATTGAACGCTAATTCAATTAGCAAGCAGATAATGGGTTCAAAAAATCAGCTACTGTCTAGCTGCACCCCAGAAGAGCATTTATATCTACGCATAATAGATGTAAACAATTTAGTTTCCCATTAAAATTTTTATTTTATTTTAAATACTCGCTGTGATTTAATTTAAATCGTTTTTTTTTTGGTTGGTGCAATATTTGGAAACAAATCGTTGAGGAACGTAATTTTCATTGGGTACTAAATGAAAATTCAATTCGACTGTGAGTGTTTTAAATCATGGATTTCAAGAGCTTCTACCAGAAAATCGATGTGGCAAGCATAAAAAGTAAGACAGCCATTTTGTTTTGTGTTCCAATGCTAATTAATCATGTGATTTTTAAATTCCTTATATAGATAAACTCCCACCACTTCCGCAGATAAAAATGCCAAAAATGAAGTCGCGAAAAATTTTCAAAAGTTCACGTGAGGATATATCCCATCATCAACCACCAATTGGAGGGCCATCGCCTTTGACGCCTCAGTCTCTACCGGCGACGTCTGCGTTTATCGATCGGACTCCGACCAGGATATCCACAGTGTCGTCCTTGATGAATATAAATTACGGTTTAAGAGATAACACAGAGAGTGGCTTATCGACTTATAGAACAGCCAACAATTTTGAGGAGGAGAATTATCCAGACAAACTGGAGATTGGAGACACTGCAAGTACAAGTGCAGTAACGAAGTTTGGTGATAGGTGCAAGAAGACCTACAAGGACATTTCAGAGTTCAAGGTAAAGAACATTTTTGCCAAGAAAACTGTGGTCAAGAGGACAGAGATTGAAGTAGACATCTACGCGAGGCAATATCAGCGGGAGCTTCACGAAGAGGAAGAGCGTGAGAATCGTTTGGAGGATACCGGCTATGAATTTGAGTTCAAAGAATCACGGCTTCGTATGTCGAAATCGTCGGACAGCATGAGCCCTCCAGATTCTCTGGCTTCTGGTGTTCCAAGCCCATTACGTTCTGATCTAGGCCAGCTGCAGAGAAATATAACTCCACCTCGGTTGGCAAGACGAAGAAATGCCCTTGAAGAAGCACGACCTTCACGGATTCGTTCGAGATCTATGTCCGAGGACAGTGCTGCTGATGAGCCAGTGAAAAAGCCAATGAGAAGCAGTTTGTGGGGCATCAATGAGAAGGATACTGGGAATGAGACAGGCGATGAACAACCAATGTCATCGTACAGCGCTGGGTTATCAAAGCTGGGCAGATTTAGAAAAACAACTAAGAACGTGTCCAGTGAAGGTTCACCACCAACCACCGCGAGCGTATGGAATATGAAAAGTATTCGCAACAGATTCTCCTCAGAGGACAATGTACCTGAACGAAAACCTAAGAAAACTGTTCTTCAACGAGAATCAACAGAAGAACACTCCGACCAAGAGAAGAAGGGATGGAAATTGAGGAACATCCATTTGAGGCATGCAGAATCGTCGGAAAAAAATAAGGAAGTCCACGGTTCCAGCCCAGAAGGCAAGTTTAGTAGTATTAAGAAGAGCATCCAGCGACTGAACCAGCGCAAGCCGCAGAGGGAGAACTCGGGTCATGAATCAGAAGAGGAACACAATCGTTCAGAAGAATCATCCAAACCAAATATTTCTGATCAGCTAAAAGCCGGTTTGCGTCGCCTCAAATTAAAGGAACGTTCTTTCACCTTCGATGAAGATGACGAGGGAACCAATACTCCCAAGACCGCAACTAGCAAGCTCCGCGACTGGAAGAAGAGCTTTAAGGTCAAGCGCCCGAGTGACGACGCGACCGATGAGGATGCAGCACCGACCCCACCACCCCCTGCGGGACGGTCATTGACACTTCTTAGAAAACTCAATCACATTCGAAGCAGAAAGGTTTGTTCCGAAGACGTTGAAGAGGCTGGCGAGTCAATTCCAAAGGGGCCAAAGTCAAGTAATCTTGACAAGCTCGAACATGCTCGCGAGAGGGCTGTGAAAAAGGTGAATGAACAAGTGCAAAAAATGAAGATGTTCCATGGGAAATCCAGAGACTCAGCAGCAGAATCAAGCCCAGAAAAACCTAAACGAACCCAGAAGTCTATGAAGTCTAAGAAAATCGTTACCCAAGAGCAGCCAGATGGTCCAGCAGCGGAAGTAAACATGAAGTCCCCGGCAAAATGGAGAAAAAACAATGTAATCTCACGATGCCTTGAATCGAGTGTGGACATGAGTGATGAAGATCCAGAAAATCCACGAGTCTTAATTCATCAAGATGAATCTGATCAATTTGAATCCACCCTGATTATCGCTGTTACTAGGCCAGCGCCACCGATTCCCTCACCAATAATCAAAGAGATCCTTCCAAGGGTAACACCCCAAAAATCGAACTCTGAGTGGATTCCAAACAAGAATGCTATTTCAACCTTCCTCGAAATGTCTCCACCATTTGTTCGATCGACGTATCACATCGATACCAATCGGGGTCATTTCAGGAAGCAGTCTATAGACTCTAATGACTCCGACTCATGGATACCGGATAACTTCCGCAACAAAAGTTGCACATCATCTACATCGGGCGGTTTGAATAAAATCAACGAGAGCGCCGAACCTTGGAAGGTGCATACCGTTTTCAGCCAGGATAAGCTTTACAAAGCCAGGAGTATTGACATATTCTCGAATCGCGATGGCTGCGCATTTGTAGACTTTGAAGATGAAATGAAGAATGTCCCGGTAAGACGCATCAGGACAGCCAGCGCAGAAAGTCTTGACAGAGACAGCACTGACGATGATGATGACTATGATAGTTCGTCGAGGATCACACGGGTAAAGGGTGAATCACCCGTCGTCAGCACAATGACAGCTATATACAACAATGTGACTTCAGAAACAAAGGCATCTATCGAGACGATTCGCAGTAATAGCATCAATAAGAGCATTGACAGTACCAAAGCAAACCACGGAAGCCCACTAACGAACAAAAAGAAGGGACAAATTGGCAACAGCCAGGAGAGTTTAGACGCAAATTACGACGAAAACGATGAAATTTGCAGTGACGAAGACGAAGAAGATGAACCACCAAATATGACACCTTCCCCACCGCCATCATTCTCGCCACCCCCTCCGCCCTTACCGCTGCGAAAGCCTCCACGAAACATTCCCGAACGCAACGAGTCTATGGTGCGACTGGCCAAGCCCCTGGTCAAGCAGGCTTCATTACGCCGGCATTTCAGCGAGGAGATAGAACCAAGTGACCTGGGCAAAGTAAATAAGTTGATTTGCCGCTTCGAGAAGACTCCATCTGAAGATAGTCTGCAGCGCATTCATATGGTTGCAGGTGGCGAGAATGATAACGAAGCTGATTGCCAGGAGCCCGAAGTAGAGATCAAGCTGGAAGAAAAGAAACCCAGCGCTACTCGAAATGGTAGCAAAAAGCGACCAGCTCCAGTTCCTAAGATTGATATTGCCAACAACAATATTGACATTCGAGAACAAAATCGGCCGATATCTCCTGAAATAATTTACAACACATCCCAGAATCTAGATAATGTGTCAATCCAAAGTCCCAGTTCAGTATATGGATCACCAATCGGATCAGTATGCCTCTCGGAGAGAGTTTCCATCTGTTCCGAATACGGATCCCCAGTTGGAATGGCATTCCCGACAAAAAGCCCCGACCAGTTGTGTGCACTTCGACGCCTATCGAATCGCTCATCGCTGAGGGACGAGGATACGTTCTATTCTTTTGAAAGTGATGAAGGTGAGCGATAACGTTTTTGTTTAGAGTCCTTAGTGAGTTGATTTGGTAAACTTTGTTTCGTTTCAGAAAATAATTTGTACTCCTTCGGCGAATCACCATCATCAACGACAAGATACACAATCGAAATCTAGAGATGGTGCAAAGTTGGATTTATATCTTTAGTTTGTAGTGGTTGTTTTAGCTAATTATTGTGTGAATATATATATGTATCTGTTACCAGTCAAGATAATGTTTATTAAACATCTGATCGGGGAAATTATGTATTTCAATCGTAGTTGAGATGTATTCGAGTGTGGGCGATGCGAATAAAATGAATAGTTGACTCCGAGATATGTACCTACATTATTACTCGCACCTACGCGTAGGTGGGTGTTTATAATTTAACGATGAAACTGAGTTTATATTTAAGGAAATTATGCGTAAGCGGCAAATAATGTGTTCGAAATCTGTTCATAAATACACCCACTTATTACTACTTAACCATAAAACTAATGGTTCGGTGCCTTTTGAGAGAACATAAAGCAAGCAAGTTGGTGAAGAAAAAAGCGTGGACACTACTTCGAGATAAAACCGTTTTTTTTTTGCCTTGGAAATAAGGGCAAGGAAGATGGGGTTTGAAAACACTAAATAAAGGGTGTTCAAATTTGACGTATCAATTTAAATTTGCCGCCACTTTTTTTTACAGTTATTAGATTAGAACGAAGTTTTTTTTAGGTATGAAGTAAATACATTCCCGTTAGCTAAAATGGATCGGTACACTATTGAGCAACGTGTTTTTATTATTAAAACTTATTTTAAATATGAAGTTTTGCAGAAGTTGAAAGAACATTTCGTTCAAAATACGTTAGAGGAAATGCTTCGTCAAACCGTGCTTTTAAACTTATCGTTCATAAATTTGAAGAAACTCGTTCGTTTCAAGATCAGAGAAGTTAAGCCTATCATCGTAGTGGTCTTTCGAGTGGAAATATTGCAGCTGTCAGAAGATGTGTTGCTGAAGAGCCAAGGACGTCAATTCGTCATCGTTTACAGCAATTAAACCTCAAACCAACAACTTTGTTTAACATTTTGCACAAAGATCTGCATGTAAAGGCTTACAAAATACAGTTAACACAAGAATTAAAGCCAACTGGAACTGGCCACGCCACAGTTGCACGTTAACTACCTAATTTGTTATCTAGTTAACGCCATAACTAGGTAACTAACGTAGTTAAATTAGCTGCGCTAAAAATGCAATCGATTTGGTGGTTAGCTATCATAATGACAACTAATTTTAGCTATTAGCTATTAGTTGCAGGTTGTGTAACTAAGCACGTTAGGTTGCCAAAGTTAGTTGCGGATGACAACTAAAAGTTGGTTAGCTTTTTAGCTGTAGCTTTTTAGCTGTCTAGGTAATAACTAATAACTAAATCAAAATTTATTGTTTTGCTAAAATGGCGATAATTTATTGGGATTTATTATGCATATTGCGTTTAAAATAAAAATTAATTGAATGTCCCTTTTATTTTACATCAGGTTAGTTTACAAAAAGGTCCTTGGAGCCACAATAAAGGTCCTTTAATCCCGAAAAAGGATATTTTTCCAAAATGTCTTTAGAAACGGCACGGTACACATGAGTTCAATGTTATTTGAATAAGGGGTCCTAGAAACAACAAATATTTTGGAAAAATATCCTTTTTTCGACTTTTAAGGACCTTTTTGTTGTTCCAAAGAACTCTTAGTCAAATAACATTGAACGCAGATATACCGTGCGGATTCCAATGACATTTTGGAAAAATATCCTGTTTTCGACTATTAAGGACCTTTTTTGTTGTTGCAAGGACCTCTGAGTCAAATAACATTTAACACAGATATACCGTGTGGATTCAAATGATATTTTGGAAAAATATCCTTTTTTGAAATTTTAAGGACCTTTTTTGTTGTTGCAAGGACCTCTTAGTCAAATAACATTGAACACAGATACAACGTGTGGATTCAAATGATATTTTGGAAAAATATCCTTTTTTCAAGTTTTAAGGACCTTTTTTGTTGTTGCAAGGACCTCTTAGTCAAATAACATTTAACACAGATATACCGTGTGGATTCAAATGATATTTTGGAAAAATATCCTTTTTTGAAATTTTAAGGACCTTTTTTGTTGTTGCAAGGACCTCTTAGTCAAATAACATTGAACACAGATACAACGTGTGGATTCAAATGATATTTTGGAAAAATATCATTTTTTCAAGTTTTAAGGACCTTTTTTGTTG
The DNA here is from genome assembly GCA_949715645.1 of Portevinia maculata. Taxonomy (NCBI): domain Eukaryota; kingdom Metazoa; phylum Arthropoda; class Insecta; order Diptera; family Syrphidae; genus Portevinia; species Portevinia maculata. The sequence goes on from OX454526.1 coordinate 90,303,120, forward strand.
TTGCAAGGACCTCTTAGTCAAATAAGACTGAACACAGATATACCGTGTGGGCTCAAATGATATTTTGGAATAATATCCCTTTTTCGATTTTCAAGGACCTCTTTTGTTTATTACAAGGACCTCTTAGTCAAATAACATTGAACACAGATATAAGGCGCGGTTTTCGGACGGGTTTAAGGACCTTATTTGGTGCTCCAAGGACCTCTTGGTAAATAACCTTATGACAACTAAAAGTGGCATTCTTCAATCGGCCATCGGTTACCTCTTACCTTCAACTGATGTACAACAAACTTCAAGCTATACAACCTCAATTATTCAAAACTTATCGAAGACAAATCTACTTCCACACTATTTCCCTATGTTTCGTAAGGACATAATAATCTCTAAGATTAAACATAATGAAAACTAGAAAATGTATAACGAAATAAAAGAATCGCTCCTGTTCCTGTAAGCCTTTTCGGATTAAATTGTTTGGAAAAAAATATTAGTTGTGTTCAATCGATAGCTAAAAAGCTAAAACTAAAGCTAATTATTGTTAGTTACACTCTGGCAACTAATTTTTCATAACTAAACACGCTTAGTTACACTTCGCAACTAATAACTAATTTAGGTTCAAAATTTGTGGCAACTACAACTAAAATTATGGTTTAGTTATGTACGTGCAAAGAAACTACAGCTAATTTAGTTGTAGCTTTTTAGCTATTAGCTAAGCTAACTTTTGTGCAACTCTGGGCCACGCATTGCATCGGCAATTCGTTAATTGGGCCATAGAGAAGCAACAACAAAATGACAATTTTTTCAAGCTAAATATCTTCACCGATGACGCTCATCTTGAAATTGGCGGTTATGTCAACAAACAAAACTGTCGCATTTGGGCTGAAGAAAGTCCTAGAGTATTGTTTGAAAGGCCAGTGAAACCAAAAAAAGTTACTGTATGCTGTGGGTTTTGGTTTTTTTTTATATAACTTTTATTGTAACTGAATTATTACAGAGAAATGGCATTTTCTACCTTACTTCTGAAAAACTTATAACATTTATACATTAATATTATCACAGTTTAATAGTTTTTTTAGAAGGAAAAGCTACATGCAAAAACCTTCATGTTGTTTACATAATCGATTAAATAAATACTAACGCAAAAAAATCAACAAATAAGAAGATAATTATATAAAAACGAAAATAAATGAAAAAAAAGAAGAAAATAAATAAATAAATAAGAAGATAAATAATTAAATAAATAAATAAAAAAGAAGATAAATAAATAAATAAACAAGTAAATTAACAATTAACAAATAAAATCTATGAACATCAAAATAATTTACAATATAAATTAAACACAACACATTAAGTTGTTAAATTTAAAATTAAGTTATTATTAGAGCAACTGCACAAAACTTTGTATCGATCATATAATTTTAAGAATCGAATTTCAACTTTTTCAATTTTTGCCTCTTCATGGAGATCCTCTGTAGAATAGTACCAGGGCAGATTAAGCATAATTTTTTAAATTTAATTTTGCATAATTTACAGCCTGCGAATATGACTCTTAGCACATGTTCCCCAGATGGGCGAACCATATGCTTTGGAATATTACTTTGAATACTAGCAAATTTTTTTCAACACTCAATTTGGACCTACGATTTCTAAATGAATATAGGATTGTTATCGCCATATTAAGTTTATTAAGTGGTCCTTGAGTATGCAGACTAAAGGTCAAATTTTTTTCCAGGTGTACCCCAAGATACTTGGCACTCGATACAGATTCAGTTTGAACCCCATTCAACTGAAGTCTATTGCTTGGAAAGTAACAGGCTTTTCTTTTTCTAGTTAAAAACAATAACGGTCCAAGAGCGGATCCTTGGGGTGCACCTGCAATGATTTCAATTACATCGGTTGGGGGCGTAATTGGTCCATTTCTTCGAAGATGAAAATGGCAAATGCAGTTACTGTGGATGGAGCTCGATATCAAGCGATGATTAGAAACTTTTTGTGGAGTCAATTGGAAGATATTGATGTGCAGAATATGTGGTTTCAACAGGATAGTGCAACATGCCACACAGCAACGAAATCAATCGATCTTTTGAAAGAGAAGTTTAACAATCGCATAATTTCCCGAAGATGAGACGTGCGGTAGCCACCAAGATCATGCGAACAAATATCACTTATTGAACCATCATTATGCAAAAAGTGATTCAAAATGTTGGTAAAAGGTGGACAGAGCTAGCAGAGGAGGTCACTTGGACGACATTCCTTTTCATTATTAACCGGAAACAATGTACATTCATTTCCAATAAAAACAAATACAGATTTCACACAATTTATGTCTTTCATTCAAATTTAAATATGATACCTCAAATTTGAACAGCCTTTATAGAATATGGGTTTTAAGAACAGTAACTGCAGGTGGCAATGCTGCGATGGTAGTGTATTTGCAAAGTGATTGGCAGATCGTGTGTTCGAATCGAATACACACAACAAATCAAATCTCCCTTAAGCAATTAAGGCGCCACCTGTGGAGATAAAAAAACGCTATCGCACCAAAAACTTCTTTCCTATCCTATAGACACACTCTTGGTATAGGTTGCATTTTTCGGCTTAGTTGTATCTCGCTAAAGGGATTTCTTTTTTTAATGTGATTGATACGTTACCTTTATAATGTAACCACAGCGCAGGCATTTTGTTTGTTGCCACAGGCAGCACCCATCAAATGATTCATTGCCTGCTTTTAGGTGCTACTTACTGCATGAAAGAAGTTTGGTACGATAGGGTTTTTGAACAAGAACGCAAAGGCTTGACTACGACTAGTGATAGTAAAAAAAACGGCCAAGTGCGAGTCGGACTCGCCCATGAAGGGTTCCGCGCGAATTATAATTATTATTTACTGACACCTATTACAGATCTATTATTAGAAAATAATGAAATTAAATGTTTTTTTTTTATATTTGAGTTGATTGAATGGAAGGTAAATTGCGGTTTTTACCACTTTGGAAGTGTCTCTCGCGCAAACTATTCAGTTAAAAAAAAATGATATTAGAAACCTCAATATCATTTTTGAAGACCTATCCATAGATACCCCACACGTATGGGTTTGATGAAAAAAGTATTGGGAACCCCCAAAATGTATTGTTTTTTTTTTCTATTTTTGTGTGAAAATCTTAATGCGGCTCACAGAATACATCTACTCGTACTTACCAAGTTTCAACAGTATAGTTCTTATAGTTTCGGAAAAAAGTGGCTGTGATATACGGACAGACAGACAGACATGACGAATCCATAAGTGTTCCGTTTTTTGCCATTTGGCTACGGACAAATGGATCACCGGTATCGTTAACGCAAGATCAAACAAAAATATGAGCATGTACATGTCGAACTCGTTTAAACTTAAGCACTATGGAAATGTGCGCTAGTAGAAAACGCACTACCTACAGCTTATGTCTTTTCGTCAAGACAAAGGCTTTCAAGGTCTACTACGGGAAGCAACAGGGTAGGAACGGAATCGGTATCCTCCTTGCGGCAGAGCTACTTTTATTCAGTGCATATGATCCCAACCCCAAGTTGAATGCGAGCAGAGAGAAAAAGACGCATTCTGGCTAGATTTTCACAACCTCATCAATAACATTTTTTTTTTTTTTTTTATAAATCCCAAAAGCACTCAGACTCGGTAACGGTCCATTGTACTACCAGGCAGAAATCCTCCTTTTGGTATAGAGGCATGTGAATGGGTGGCGTATGTTGTTGTCCCCCATGGGGATTGAACCTGCACCACATGGGTAACAAGCCAACACACTAACCTCTACACCGTCGCCACCCTCATCAATAACATACTAAAAGAAGAACTTTTGTTTGTTGGCGGAGATTTAAACGGACATGTCGGGAAGTAAAACGGAGACTATGAAGACTGCCATGGAGGACTGGGACACGGCACCAGGAACTCTCCGGGTAAAGATATCCAAAGCATGTGCAAGTCATTCGGTCTTATTGTTATAAATACCATGTTCGTCAAACAATGCGACACCTGGTCACTTACGGAAGGAAACCGGCGGAAATGAAACCCAGATTGATTACCATTTGGTAGCATGTCTCATGAAGCCTCGGGTTAAGGATTGCAAAGTGATCCTGGAAGAGGCAATCGCCCAGCAACACCGCCTCCTCCTGACATACATTTTTGTGGCGGCGGAAACGAAATAATATAAACAAACAAAAGTGTCTGGTATGGTACAATCTGGACAAATAGAAAGGCGAAGCATTTATTGCAAATGTCCAAAATTATCTCCATCACATCATCATCGAAGTTGAAGATGCGGAGTGCAGACCACAAGATATGTGGAATTACCTACAACGACCTGGCTTGGATAGAGCCAAATCACTGCCAGCGGCTTCAAAAGGAAACTATCAACTCGGCATTGAAACATGGTGGTGGACAGATGAAGCTAAAGCAGTGATAAGTGACAAGAAAGCGGCATTCAAAGCTTGGTCAAAGTGCAATCTTTTGTGTAGGTTACAATCAAGATAAAACGTATTTATACAAAAAAATATCCGTCCTGATTTCATACTAAAATTTATTTGAATTCGATTCAATCGAGTAGCATATTGGCATTTTCAAAACGAATCAATGTGCACAATTGCAGATTCTATTCCAAACATAAAGAGATCTCTACCTGCATAGTTTGGTTGGAGAACCTTCACCGTTTTTATTTTTTTATTTTTTATTACAGCGTAACTGCACAGCTGCTGGATTATCCGATGTTCCCACGGACACGAGCTGCTTTCCAAATTCCCTTCTCTGTCACCACGACGAAACAAGCAGGCGCCATTACCGCAGCAGCTGTCAGAGGGGCAGATCAGAAGCCCTTACATTTTATTGATGATGAATTAATTTGCCAACAGTTAAAAATTAAATCGACCATTTAGGTTTTATCTTCAATAACAACGAATGAACATTTACTAATCTTTGACTCAAATGTTTGTTTAGGACTTTTACATAAATAGTGCCCCTGCGTTAAATAGAATTATATTGAAATTCGTTAGACTCTTATTCGAATATGTCAATTAAAGTATCGAAACCCTCTGTCATTGACATACGGATACGGCACAATATGGTGGGTAAGGGATTCAGTTTGGAAATCAATTTGAGTCGAATAAGAAGTTGGAGGATAAAAGTGGTGTGCTTAGTTTTACTGCTTGACTAATTCGGTAATTTTTTAGTGGTGCGTGTACCATAGGGGACGTCCTACATAAAATAACAGCATATTTAAAATTTTCAGTTGGTATATCTAATTGTAATCAATTTATGGAACAATTCGGGAGTACCGATATTTATATGTAGGTATGTAGTACATACATATATGCAATAGCTTGATACGGACAATCAATTCGGCAAATTACAGTGGTCAAAATCAAGAATCTAGTTGGACAAAATTATTTTTCGTTTTGAAATGAGAGCTTTTATTGTTTTTATTAAAATTTGATTATTTGTTTATAAATTTTTCGAATATTAAATCGATTTAAGGTAGTTTTGTTGAGATATCACGTATTTAACCTTGAAAGAAGAAAAACACAACAAAATCGTTTACGTTCAAGAGTTTCCACAACGCAATTTTTGCAAAACAAGATCTAGCAATTGACTTTGCCTTTCACCGTGCTTAAATTTCTTCCACAATTCAAATAAATCCATTTTCGACATGCGGGGTTGGTCTAGAAAAATATGTCATAACTTTGTAATAGGCAGAGAAAGGCACACAAAACTTGGTACGCGGACTGATTACCTACACTAAAAAAAATATATAAACACATTTTTTATATAGTTTAACTATTTTATTTTATTGTTCTTACTCTCGAAATTAAATTCGATTTTTTTACTAAAAAAATACACTTCACTTTGCTCACGATCTTAAAGTTTGACAATCAAAACTTGTAAACAGCTGATTAGAATCGATTGCATTCAATGTTTACAATTTGGGCTGACGTAGCCCTTTAAATAAACAGGGATAGCTTTGATATTTTGCACATTTGTACTTCAGCATTATTTCTATTGAAAAACAGAAACAAAAAAAAAATTTTAAATATTAAAAAAACATAGGGACGGGCTACAGCCCGCTTGGGCGAACTGTTGGATACCCTATTCTTATTCCTATCCCTCATAAGTGGGCGTGACAAAAGTCAAAGTATATTTGAATTGTTAAGAACGCTCTACATATTTTGTTATATAACATTTAAAGGATTTTATCGAAAAAAACGTTCCCTAGCTCAAACTTGGGTGTCTCAATAAACTTGTTTTACTTAATTGTGGGCGTGTCAGTAGGCGGATTTAAAAAAAATTAACACATGAGCATAAAGGGCCCCTAGAGAGTATATATTATAAATTGCAGCTCCCTAGCTCAAACTTTGAATTTTCAAAAAGTTTTTTTTTTAAACTGTGGGCGTGTCAGTAGGCGGATTTTGAAAATATTTACACATGAGCTTAAAGGGCCCCTAGAGAGTATGTATTATAAATTTCTTCTCCCTAGCTCAAATTTTGGTTTTTCAATTAAATTGTTTTATTTGCTTGTGGGCGTGTCAGTAGGCGGATTTTGAAAATTTTATATCCCGAGCAGTTTTAGGAGTCATAGATCATATATAAAAAATTTCAGCTTTCTAGCTCAAAATTCGATTTTTCCCAATTTTTTTTTTTTTTTAGTTTGCGGGCGTGTCTGTGGGCGGATTTCAAAAATTCGTAAACTTGATTATTTCGGGACCCTAGAGAGTATATGGTTAAAATTTCAGCTCTCTAGGCCCAGTTTAAGGGCCTAATTTTTGCCGACGGACGGACATGGCTAGATCGACATTACTATCGATGCTGATCATAAATATAGTAACTTTTAGGGGTCTACGGGCAATATTAAGGTATGTTACAAACTATGCGTCAAAATTAATATACCCTTAGAATAGGGTATAAAAATAATATTGTCCGCCTAGATTGATTTTTTTAACCACTGTGGAACGGTGCCTTACTCTAGGGAACATAACAAAAATGTCCAAATCTAAAATGTAAAAACATCCCAATAGAAAAAAAAATATTAAGAAGATAAACTCTTTGTGCTTTGGATATGAAATTATTCCAATCGAAAATTAAGGCGCCAAAAATCTTCATACAAAATACAAAACAGCCGAAATTGTCAAAACCTGAAGTGTAATTTCATTGTCTTGGACCAAATTTGACTTCATGAAAAATAAGGCCCTACTGAAAAACTTACCCAAAATAAGGCGGTTTTTGCATACTAAAAAATGGTCCATTTAAAAAAAAAAAAAAAACATAAGAAAAGACTACAGTCCGTTCGGGCCAACTGTTGGATACCCTTTTCCTATCCCTCTTTAAGCGGGCTTGACAAAAATTTCAGAAAAGAATTTTATTCAAAATACAAAGTTTTTGTAAAAAGCGCCCCTTGGGTCATGGCAGAAAACTTTATATAAGGGCATTGTTCATAACGACTTCAACTACAGACTTTGCTTATTTTAAAAAAATGGGCGTGTTTTAAAAATATTTACACATGAGCTTGAGCAATTAAGGGCATCTAGAGAGTATATATTCCAAATTTCAGCTTCCTAGCTCCATATTTGATTTTTTTTTAAAAAACGGTTATTTTTAAAATGTGGCCATGGCAGTGGAGAGATTTTTAAAATTTTAACTCCCGAGTAATTTGGGCTCCTGTAGACCATATATTAAAAATTTCAGCTTTCTAGCTCAAATTCGATTTTTTGATAAATTATTATTTTTTTTCGAGATTGACGGATTTTATAAATTCTTTAATTTTATTATTTAGGGCTAAACTTGGTTAAAATGTCAGCTTTCTACCTCCAGTTAAAAGGCCTAATTTTTGCCGACGGACGGATGGACATGGGTAGATCGGAATTACTATCGAAGCTGATCACGCATATAAAGGGTCTTTCATTAGCTTCAAACTTTCAGTGTGAACCTTAAACCGATTACCGAACTGTCAATGTCAAAATATTCAGTAAAATCATTCGTCATGGTGAAGTACACGTAGGAACAACGTTTACAAATAATACAAATTTACTACCGAAATTCCGAGTCCGTGGTCGCAACTTTAAGAGCGTTAACGCCAATTTTCGGCCGTAATTCTCGTCCCAGTAAACAAGCAATTCATAGTCTTATGAACAAATTTGAGTCAGAATATTCGCTGCTTGATGTTGCCATGCCAGTGAGACTACTGAAGTGTGGAGAATATTGCTGATGTAGAGGCTTCCGTCGCAAACCAGCCAAATCAGTCAATTTCATGGCGTTCTCAAGAATTGGACCTCTCCCAGACCACATTATGGCGAATTTTGCGTAAGGATCTTGGCCTATACCCTTACAAGATCAAGCTGACTCAAGAACTAACGCCACTTGATCATATGAAGCGACGTACGTTCTCGAATTGGGCTCTGGATGGAATAAAATGAAGAATTTCACCGCAAAATAATCTTCAGCGATGAAGCTTTTTGGTTAAACGACTTCGTCAATAAGCAAAATATACGTTACTGGACAGGTGAGAACCCTTATGTGCTTCATGGAATAGCACTTCGTCCGCAAAAAGTCACTGTTTGGTGCGGTTTAGATAGATAGATAGATATATAATGTTATTTCTTATATAATTCATTGTAAACTTACAATATTCATTAATTACATTAAGTAGGAGTATATTATTATATCAAAGCTACTACAAAGAAAATAAATTTACTTTTAAGGATTTGATTACATTACATCAAAAATTATCAAAACTGAAATTAGACCACAATATCAGAAAGTATAGATTCCAAACTATTATAGTTCAAACTTAGAAGCCAGTGTTGTATATGTTTTAAAAGCATTCCTGGCATTGTTATTGTTTTGATAGAGTAAGGAAGCTTACTATATAAACGACAAGAAAGAACTGAATACAAATTAAGAAATGCAGTAGTGCGGAAGTTTGGTACAGATACCATATTCGAAAAGTTTACACGTAAATTTTAATTTGAGATTAATCTAAAATTGCGGTTTCCAGACTTCAAAAAGAAAATCTTCAACACTTTAAAGCGGTACAAATGTCGGACTGGGAGAATTTTGAGGTCGTAGAACAATGGAAAAATAGGATATCTGATATCTGCTAGGTTTACGGTATATTTTCCTTAAAATATATTTCTGCAGAATTAATAGCGGCCGAATTTTATTCGAACAAACACCTCCCCAACAAACAATTTCATATTGCAGTTTGGAATGGAAAATTGCATAATAAATTGTTATTAGGAGCATTGTTGAGCAGATATTTCGCAAATAAAAAAATATCCAAGTGTGCAGCGAAAGTACTTCCTCAGAATTCTACTTGATTCGAAAAGCTCATTCTAAAATCAATTATAATCCCAGTACTAGGCTCGGACGAATAATAGGGGTAGGTGGAAAATCTTACATGCGACTCTTTCTCACTTAAGATAAGAAAACAAAAACCACCTCCCTTCGTAACCTACATACTACAAACTAGGTTATTCCTAACTAGTAGTTTTATTTAAACAGTAAAATACGCGTTTGGCAGGCAGCTTCCCAGTGGAGGCACCTGCGAATACCGCCATAAGCATGCGGTTACATCTTATTGCGCTAATTCAATGGGTTTTATCCTTTGTAATCGGCGCACTAGGTTAGTATCGTCTCGAATTTGTAGCATGGTGTTATTGCAATGATCGTGAAGGCGTGTCTGTTGTTTGCGGGCAAAATGTTTTATTTCATCTTCGACGGTAGCCATACTTAGGTCTCTGTGGATATCAATGTTTCTGATAAACCATGGTGCATTTACTATTTTTCTGAGCACTTTGTTTTGAAAAGTTTGTAGAATGTTGATATTACTGGATTTGGTACAACTCCAAAGTTGTATACCGTATGTCCAAACCGGTTTTGGTACTTGCTTGTATAAAAGCAGCTTGTTCTGCGTGCGGTGAGTTGGGAAAATCTACCAAGCAGCCAATGCATTTGTTTACATCGAATGGCGAGCTCTTCGCGTTTCTTCTTGACGTGCGGTTTCCATTTTAATTTCGCATCGAGTGTCATTCCCAAATATTTTGCCTTGTTTGCGTACGGAATTTGTACCGAATCAATGAAAATGGGTAAGTTGTCTACATTTCTATAAGTAAAATTCACGTGCGTTGATTTGGCCTCGTTAAGAGCAATACGCCAAATCTTTGTCCAATCACAAATTTTGTCAATAGAACGTTGGAGTTCGTTAGTTGCTGATTGAACGGTATTACTAACCGATTAATATAGCTGTATCGTCTGCAAACGTGCCTACTGTTGTACCTTCTTCTTGCGGAATATCACTAGTGTATATTAGAAATAGAATCGGTTCGATATCAGATAACTGTTTCGGAAAAGCTTGTCTTAGCTTATGTTTCAAGCCCGTATCCCATACTTTATCAAAGGCCTGAGAGACGTCGAGAAAAAGACTAGAACATATTTTTTTTCTCACTACTGCTTTTTCAATTACATTGGTTATTCTGTAAACCTGGTCGATTGTAGAATGCTTAGTCCTGAATCCGAATCGGTGATCAGGTATTAATCGACGTTCTTCGATAATCGGATGTAGGCGCTTTAACAAAAGTTTTTCGAATACCTTCGACATTATCGGTAAGAGCGATATTTGCCTATATGATTTTTTGTCATTTAGTGGTTTACCGGGCTTTGGAGCCATTAAAACTTCAGCTACCTTCCATTGTCGTGGAACGTACAATGACCAGAACGAAGCATTTATAAGATAGGCAAACTTGATTAAAGCTAGGTAACTCTTTAAGAACCTGTCCTGTGATTAAGTCATATCCAGGAGCTTTGCTTAATTTTAGTTTCTCTATTTCGAAGCGTAGTTCGGGTAGCGATACACTTTTTTATTCTATAATTGTCAGGTGCCACGGTTAGAACAGGAAATTCGAGCAACGCTTGACCATCAAATGGTTTAAATGTTACTTCCAGATGTTCGGCAAATATTTCGGCTTTTTCCTTGTCACTCTTCGCCCATTCTCCATTGATTTTCCTGATGGGTGGCGCTTGCGTTTTTGGTTTTTCAGAGCGAGTAATTTGTACTTTTATCGGCAGTTAGGCTTCCAAGATATGTAGAAATTTCACGATTTTTAAAGTCTCGAATTTCTGTCTTAAGTTTACTACAAAGGTAGTGTTGAGGTGAGTAGTATCCCCGGCTGGTTGCTCGTTGAATTCCGTTGAGGCACAAGAAAATAAGAAGAATTTTCGTTCTGGTTATTCACAATTCTTTATTCTCTGTCTGATGAAAGGTCTTACCTTAAAGAAGTTAAATTCAAGAAGAAAATTATATATGAGGCAATTAAAGAAGATGGCTGAGCGGTTTCATTCACTGTCTCAGTTAAAAAACACTTAATACTGCAGCTTGAATTATCACAAAAAGTGGTAGAAGGCGTACACTTGCAATTACAAAGCTTGTATTTTTGGCACTTTGTCTTTTATCACGCACCTGACATTCGATTCCAAGAGGGATGACAAATTGAAAAATATGACTTTTGTTTAAGAGCTTATAATCAAATGATGTTCGGCAAACTAGCTTCTTAGTTAATATAGATCCCAATTAATGTCAGAAACTAGATCCAAAGGACTGTTTAAGCCATACGAAAAGTCTATATCATCCGCAAAAGCAGTAGGTGACCCTTTAAAATTTTGTGCAAGGAGTGAATTAATGTAAACGAGAAACAAAATTGGTCCCAAAACAGAACCTTGTGGTACACCCAAATTGAAAAACTTTATTTCGCTCCTTTTCATGCTGGTGGCGTCGTTGGGCCGTTTTTTTTTGTCGATGAAAGTGATCGTCACATTACGGTAAATGGTGTTGCTCTGTTTACCTCCCTTGCAGAGAGTGAGGCCAGAAAATCACTATACCGTATGTGTGTAGTACTTGGACGGCAGGTCAATCTCGGCGATGGGGCCAGAGGTGCTAGGTACAGAGCTCTCTATGACAGCCTACCTGGCCATCGGGGAGGAGCACTTGACACTGTGTGCACGAAGCAAGTCTTTGAGCGCCGTTTTCAGGTCATTCTTCCCGAACGGCAGGAATGGAACAGTGAGGGGTGGAATGGCTTTAGGCCTGGTGATGTCATTGTCTATACGGATGGCTCACTCATGGACGGTATCTCCGGAGCCGGGGTCTACACTAGAGACTATCGGATAAATCTATCTGCAGCCTTGGGTAGACAAACAACTGGTTTTTCAGGCAGAAATCTTTGCGATTGCCACTGCCGCCAATATCCTGCTAAGGAGAAGGGTTAAGGGTAAAACCTTGTACATCTGCTCAGATAGCCAAGCCGCTATCAAAGCCTGCTCGGCTGGCTCTCTCAACTCAAAAATAGTTGAGGAAACCATGGTTAAGCTTAACCGTCTGGGTAGATGTAACTCGGTATCACTTGCCTGGGTTCCTGGCCACACAGGTATCCAGGGTAATGAAAGAGCGGATGCTCTTCAACAGCCTTCATTGGCCCACAACCATCCATAGGATGCTGCTCATCCGTCCACAAACGTGAAATGGCTTCGGCTCTACGCCAACAACATTCCGGATACTGGCATGACCTGGTCTCATGTAGGTATTCGAAGAAGCTAGTGGACGGTCCAAAAATCAGCAGAGCTAAGTTTTTGCTTGGACTAAACAGGAAAGACTTGAGATCCTTGATTGGTCTCGTCACTGGCTTCAGTCCTCTTAACGAGCACCTAAAAACCATCCACATTAGGAGCTGGGGCCTATGTGAGTGCTGCCTAGAGGCGAATGAAACGGCATCTCACTTCATCTGTGAATGTCATACTTTCGCCAGAACCAGGCTCAACACTATAGGCAAACAATTCGTCAACGAAGATGAGATGGGGGACATTGAACTTGCTAGTATCCTACGCTTTGCCAAGGCTACTGGCAGGTTCTCCCTCACTGACTCTTACTAATCGCCAATAAGCAGCGAGCGGGCAGCTATGCTGAAGTACAATGGACCAATAGGTCTAAGTGCTTGTCATCTACTGATGACCCCACTGCACATACAATACGGTAAATGGTATTCGCTACAGAGACTTGTTGGAACGCTATTTCTTTGAGCATTTTCATGAATTGGACATCAGTGATATGCGGTTCCAACGAGAAGGTGCCACAAGCCACACAGCGGGTACAACAATCGAGTTATTGAAGTCTCTAATCGGTGAACGTGTTATCTCGAGAAACGGACCCGTCTATTGGCCGCCGAGTTCCTGTGGTTTAATTTGTTATAATTATTTATTATATTTGTTGAAACCTTCGTAGTATATAAATGAATTGAAGTCAAAGTTAATATTTATGTTTTATCCGGATACTAGTGATTTTACCCTAGCTACAAAAAAAAATGTTTCTTTAAATTTCCAGCTTATCCATAAATTTGTTATTGGTACAGGCCAATGTGCAATCATGTGCTGGATTCATCGTACGTAATTCGATGATCCCAACAAATAAATCTGATTGATTACTCCATGGTTATCACTTTGACCTAAAAAAAAAAACCTTTTACACCTCATTACTATACTCTTTTCGCCGAGAACTTAAAATAAAACAGCAATGAATGGAAGGTAACATATAAGCCCAACACAACACGTGCCCAAAAAGAAAACCAACATTATGTAAATTTGAACATGACACTATTATGCAGCTTGTGAAATAAATTTCGATATCTAGCCCTAAAGTACAAAGCAGTGATACCAGATTGGAATTTTTTATTATCATTTTATCAACCATTCATTAACCGCTTAAATCGTTTTTCTTAACCATAAATGCCGAACAGTCCAGATTGTATTTAATATACATAAATACATATAGACATATGCAAGTCGTGCTAAGGTACCAAGTGTCGCAGTAATATTTCCTATGGGCGTGACGTGCCATCACTATATTTTGCATTATAAACTATCCACTTAAGTACAAAAAGCGACAAAATTGCGAAAGAGGTCACATCCGGATACGAGTTAAATGCAACATAAATTAGGTTTCCAGTAAAAACTCATGGAACATTACAAATTTTAAAGTTCTTTGAACTTACGTCCAATGACGTAGAAATTAATAAACACTCAATCATTTTCCGTGCATTTTATCGATCCATTCAATTGATGCGATGCAGCTATAACATGCAGCATAATACGTCAGAGACAGCCAATCAGCGAGAACTCAACCGAAAGTAATTTCATGCTGCTAGATGCAGATTTCCGTCCGATTTTATCTATACCTATTACAGATGGCTGGTGTACTCCCCCTTGAATTTCCCTGAGGCAAGCGCATCTATTCCGTATTCTATTAGAGTTCTAAAGAGGAGGAAACTAGTTTTCCCTTCAAGAGTTCACTCTCAGGTATAGATGCATAATGACGATTTTGCTACAGGCACATACATTCGAATACATAACATAGTATTGGAATACAAATGACGTTGCAACCAAGGAGGTAGGATCCCAGGGCAGGAACTCAGTTTTTCCGATTTCACCACAAATTCATACAGAGAGGCAGACCTTCTGGAATGAAAATGTGTATGCGTTTGCAGAAACGAGATTATGCGACTACTGGCGGCTGCACCTGGTGTAATCATTTCCTTTTGCAGCCTTTCATCTCCGACCAACTGCATATGGATATATAGAATAACTACGACGACGTGCGAGCATCTTCAGAAAAGCAACAACCGAATTTATAGCTCGACAGTTTCGGTGCCTTTTTTTTACTAGTGACTTGGTGCAGCGGAAAAACTAATCCGTCTAGTGAAATTCATTGCAACCTTATTATTTTAATGCTTTCCTTTTTTTTGTGTAATGTTTCTCTTCGTTTTTGCCTTTGTTTGCAGCTCTGGGATTGTGAATTCATTGCCCTTTCGGGAAATTCGTGGCTGAAGTTGGCTTGGATAACGATTCGTAATTGTATTGCTTGCTTCCTTGGCTGGCTGGCGGCTGCATGGTCATTAATATTGCTTTGCGTTGTGGTTGTCTAGTTTTTTATTGTTTGTTTAAGTGCATCGAAAAATAATGTTCATTTCAATCAACGAGATGTTAAATTTTTTTTATTCTTATAATATGCGGCGGAATAGTTACAGCCGAGACGGCTAGAAACTTTCAAAAATGTAATTCTTTCAAGAGAATATTGCAGAAGTAATGTTGAGACAAGAGTGTAGTCAGTCGGAATGTTCTTCCGTTGTATGCATTTTGCTGTATTCTGACTTTACCGAGGTTCCATAGTCTATTTGGTGGTTATTTGTGTAGGTGTGATGTACACATTAAGATTTCCAGACGATGACTCTGCATACAAAATTGAGGGGGCCTGCGAAAGCCTTTTAAAACCATCTTCATACATCAAGGAAGCAATTTAAAGGTTCAAATTGTGCTGGTTTATCACCTTAAAGAAAACCTTCCAAGTAAATGAATCAAGAATCAAAACTAATGCTAAGGCTTTTTTTTTTTTTTTTTTTTTTTTTTTTTGTCGGGATGTGTGAAACTTTCTGCACTGGAGCACTCAGACTCAATACTGGTCCATTGTACTGCCAGGCAGACACACCACATTTTATTGTGGGAATTTACTCGTTTTTCTAAGAAAAACGAGAAGGCGCTTCAATGATAAGGAGCTTAGGTTTACAGCACTCACCATATCCGCACCAAATACCTGCCACCTGATACGAGCAAAAGCAGGACAATCACAGACGAAATGTTCCGCAGTGTCGTCGCTTTCTCCACAGGCTTCGCAGTTGGTGGTGTCGCTTAGGCCTAGCACCTTAAGGTGTTTGGCAAAAGCGTAGTGTCCCGTAAGAACGCCAGTAGTCTGTCTGCAGTCTTTTCTGTTGAGAGACAACAAGAATGCCGCGGATTTCCCACAGACGTCGGGGAGCATTTGCTTAGTCTGTCTGCACCCTGGAGAGTCATGCCAACGGCGATTGTGTTCATAGGAAACCCAACCGTCAATGGAAGCCCTGACCGAGGACGCAGGCAGACAGATCGCTGGTTCAGGTCCTGAGAGGTCCCCCTCTGAGCCTTGTCTAGCAAGTTCATCGGAGATCTCATTTCCCGTGATCCCGTTATGACCCGGGACCCAGACAAGTTTAAGTGAATTCAGCCTTCCGACCGAATTCAGAGATATCTTGCATTCACGTACTATTTTGGAGGTAGTTAAGGGTTTGAGTAAGGCCTTAAGCGCAGCCTGACTGTCGCTACAGACGCAGATACTTCGCCCCCTCCACCTGTTCCTCGTAACATAGTCCATGGCCATTAGGATAGCATAAGTCTCTGTTTGGAAGACTGACGCATGTTTGCCTAACGAAAAGAAAAGTCTAACGCTATCGCTCTCCACGAAGACACCAGCACCAGATCCTTGATCGGTTTTGGAGCCATCCGTAAAGATTCGACTGCATTCCCTTCCAGGTTCAGAGTCCGGCCAGAGCCAGTCCTGGACGCGAGGAAAGTCGACCTCGTATTTGCGCTTTAGCCGAAGTTCCGGTGTCATCGCATCAGACGGCATATCCATAAGACAGGAGTCGAAGGACAACCGTTGCGCAAGTTCATCAAAACTCCAGTGCGAGTTATACCAAAAGCCACCTCTTGTAAGACGTGAGATAGCCTTGATTGTACAGCCCATGATGTAAACATCAAGGGGCGGAAGGTTCAATAGTGCATCTAGGCCGGAGCCAGGCGTGCTGGGGAAGGCCCCCGTGCAGCCGAGACATACCTGCCTTTGGAGTTTGGCAAAAGCAGCAGTGACGTATTTACGTGAAAGCTTATTCCACCAAACAACCGATGCGTATGCTATAAATGGTCTTATCATAGCCGTATAAATCCATAGGACTCTTTTCGGTGATAAGCCCCATGTCTTGCCGAAAATGCCTTTGCACTGCCAGAAAATAGACAGCGCCTTGGCAGTCTTCAGCTCAACATGTTTGGACCAAAGAAGTTTGCTATCCAGGATGACTCCCAGATACTTTGCTTCATTGGAGAGTTGGATTGTGACGCCTTTTAGCACTGGCTGAGTCAACCCGACCAGCTTCCTCCTTCTCGTAAAGAGAACAACCTCAGTTTTAAGAGGATTGACCGAGAGCCCATTCCTAGTGCACCATTCGTCGATCACGTCAAGGGCCGCCTGCGCCTTGGCGCATACAGTCGCTAGGCATGATCCAACAGAAAGCACGGCAACATCATCCGCGTACGCCTGAGCGTAAATATTAGAACTGTTGAGTGCGTTCAACAGAGAGTCGACCAGCATACACCACAGCAGTGGAGACATGACGCCGCCTTGCGGACAGCCTCTGTTTACCCCCGCCATAACATAGCGGCCACAATCCGCATCCGCAACCAACGTTCTATTCATTAGCATTGCTTTAATCCACAACACCAATGGTTCGTCTACTCCGTGTTGTCTGGCGGAGCTGCACATGCTATCAAAAGTCGCATTGTCAAAAGCACCCTCAATATCGATGAAAATGCCCATCGCGTATTCTTTCCTGTCAAGCGCGCCTTCAATTCTACCAACTAGATTTTGGAGCGCAGTCTCGCAGGATTTTCCGCGTTGATAGGCATGTTGCATCGGAGATAGTGGGTGCAATCGCAAAGCACCTTTGCGCACGTGAAGCTCGACCAGCCTTTCCAAGCTTTTCAGCAAGAAAGAAGTCAGACTGATTGGTCTGAAGCTCTTGGCGAGCGAGTAGTCACTTCTGCCAATTTTTGGTATGAATGCCACTCTAACTGTACGCCAGGGTGTTGGAATGTATGCCAGTGCTAGGACAGCGGTGAAGATTTTCTTCATAGTCGGTAGCAGCTGGTTTGTACATTGTTGCAGCATGGCTGGGTATATTCCGTCCGTACCAGGCGACTTGAAGCCGTCAAAAGACGCAAATGCGTATTTAATGGCCTCGTCCGTCACCACGGCCTTCGCAATATACCAGCTACGCCGAGTTGTTTGTCTTGGCTCACTCATAGTCTCGGTAATCGGGGCTGGTTGTGAACCAATTGTAATCTGGTTACCCGGAAAGTGAGACTCCAGCAGATAACTAAGAGTTTCCGCTTTCGTCTCAGTGAAGGTGCCATCAAGTTTTCTAAGTGAGTCCAGTTTGGCTGGTTTGCCCTTTTTCAGAACTTTAACCAACCTACTAGTTTCACCCAGCGTCTCAATCTTTTCGCAGAAATTCTTATAAGAAGCACTTTTCGATACCCGAATTAGCCTCTTATATTCCTTCTGCTTCGATCGGTAGAGACTCCAGTCCGTCTCCAAATCAGTCTTGAGTGACCTATTTAGAAGCTTTCTAGCTTCTCTACGAATTCTTTGCAGTTCCGAGCTCCACCAGGGAACCGGTGTTCTGCCAGGGGGTTTGCTTACTGGGCACGTCAGTTCAAAACAGCTAGTAATGGCACTATTCAGGTCTTGAACAGCTTCCTCTACCTTTTGTCTCGTCCTGAGTTTGGTTGGAGTTTTGAGAGTTTTCCCTAATTCCTCCCTGAAGCGTATCCAGTTGGTTTTTCTCGGATTCCTCCTCTCCTGCAAAGTTATGGCTTCGCATCCGATTTGGAATTCGATATATCTATGGTCTGAGAGGGACACCTCCGAAGAGACCCTCCAGTTAGTAACCGCCTTAAAGTATCTATTTGATAAAGTTAGGTCGATCACTTCCTGTCTTCTTGACGTCACAAAAGTTGGTTGCGAGCCAACATTGTTGATAGTAAGATCAGATGATAGAATGAAATCCAGGAGATGGTTTCCTCGCATGTTGCATTTGCTGCTGCCCCAAACAGTGTTTTGAGCATTGGCATCACAGCATATAACTAGGCCCATCTTCCTGGTGTCGCAATAGTCAATGAGTTCAGCAATTGCCCTCGGTGGTGGAGGCACTACCGAATCATAGGGGAGATAAGCTGACGCCACGATGAAGGTCTTCCAATTTCCATTCGTTTCGTAGCTAATGGCTGCAGCAACCAAATCTTGGCCACAAAATTGTCCAAGCTTAGTCGCTGAGAAAAGGTTCGACACAGCAAGACAAGCCCTTGGTCTCTCGGACCGCTCATCACAGAGTATCGTAGTGCCACGGACACCTCCAAGGCCACAGATGCGATTTTTCCACACCCATGGCTCCTGTATGGATATTATGTGGGCTTTTGTATTCAACACAGAAAGCTTCTTACTGATGAGTGCAGTAGCAGCCTTGGAGTGTTGAAGGTTAATCTGAGTAAATCCAATCATTGGAAATACATCAGCTGGAAGTGTTCTAGTGGAAGGGCACGCAGAAGGTGCGCGCGCAGTTCCACCGACAGGAGTGCTTGAGGTCTTCTTCCTCCGTTTGTTCCTGTTCGAGCTATTGGAAGGGGAGGCAGCGTTGGTTTCAGTCAGCTGGCTGGTTTCGGTTGGGGTAACCTCTGCCGACCTGCATCTCTTTGCCGTCGCCGCCGGGGAAGGGCAGTTCTCAGCGCTTGCGCCTTCAACTGGCGGTGCAGTTTCTTTGCGCCGCACGATAGCCGCCTTTCTCCTTTTCCTCTTTCGCTGGCTCTTAGATGGACGCTGACCAGTGGACGCCGCCTCTGTGGCCCGTTTCACCTGTTCGGTTTCGCAGGCCTCGTCGGCAGCATCACACCTATCGGCTGTCTGTCTATTGGTCTGAAGATTAAGCGTATCAGGTTGAACCTCTCCGCCACTTTCTTCATGTTTCCAGCCCAGTCTACCGAACGTGTCGGAGATAGAGCTGCAGGAATCTTCGGAAGCAAACCTTTTCGCAACTCGAAGGTCAACGCCTGTACAGGCGGGGGGTATATGTATGTCGGTTGGGGCCTCCAGAATCCGTGCCCCGACCGTGGTCGAAAAGACCACGGGTGGATTTTCGCCCATGCGAGTACCACCTGGAGTATTTGAATCATTAAGTTGTTCCTGCATACTTGTTTTTTGGTTTGGTTCGCGATAGAGCTTTGACGGTGTATAAAACGCCGCTATGACTCTAAAACCTCGGATCACGAACGTATCGTACCGAGGTCCCCCTATCCACCACCTGGGGACGCGCCTGGTGGGTAACCAACCCGACAGGAATGCTAAGGCTTGATTTTCTTTGAATATGAAGTACAACGGAAAGTTAAGTAGCGACCTCTCTGAAGTCTGTAATATGTTAGCAAGATTCTTTCAATCGAATTTTATTATCGATGACTCTTTGGAGCTGTTGCCTTGTATTTCTCCAATAACTGATATGGGTTATATGTCGATAACCGAAGAAGATATCTATGCAGAACTTTCTGGTCTTGATGGCAACTTAAGCTTGAGTCCGGATAATATACCTTCAATATTTTTAAAAAAAAGTGTGCATGTACTTTGTCGAAACCTCTGCTTATTATATTTAATCTGTCACTTGCTAGTGGTGAGTTGCTTGATTTGTGGACATTTTTTTTTTCATCACTCTCATCAATAAATCGGGCCCCAAGCAAGTACTAGTTGAAAACTATATGCAATTCTTCTTAAAAAGTGCGCTGCAGTGCTCTCTGAACCTCTCGCATACATTTTTAACGCTTCTCTCTCCAAAGACAAATTTCTCCCTGAGTGGAAAGAATCATTTATCATCCCTATTCACAAATCGGGTTCCAAGTAAGAAATCTCCAATTATCTCTCAATATGGATATGCCGTCTGATGCGATGACACCGGAACTTCGGCTAAAGCGCAACTACGAGGTCGACTTTCCTCGCGTTCAGGACTGGCTCTGGCCGGACTCTGAACCTGGAAGGGAATGCAGTCGAATCTTCACGGATGGCTCCAAAACCGATTAAGGATCTGGTGCTGGTGTCTTCGTGGAGAGCGATAACGTTAGACTTTTCTTTCCGTTAGGCAAATATGCGTCAGTCTTCCAAACAGAGACGTATGCTATCCTAATGGCCATGGACTATGTTACGAGGAACAGGTGGAGGGGGCGAAGTATCTGCGTCTGCAGCGACAGTCAGGCTGCGCTTAAGGCCTTACTCAAACCCTTAACTACCTCCAAAATAGTACGTGAATACAAGATGTCTCTGAATTCGGTCGGAAGGCTGAATTCACTTAAACTTGTCTGGGTCCCGGGTCATAACGGGATCACGGGAAATGAGATCTCCGATGAACTTGCTAGACAAGGCTCAGAGGGGGGCTTCTCAGGACCTGAACCAGCGATCTGTCTGCCTGCGTCCTCGGTCAGGGCTTCCATTGAAGGTTGGGTTTCCTATGAACACAATCGCAGTTGGCATGACTCTCCAGGGTGCAGACAGACTAAGCAAATGCTCCCCGACGTCTGGGAAATCCGCGGCATTCTTGTTGTCTCTCAACAGAAAAGACTGCAGACAGACTACTGGCGTTCTTACGGGACACTACGCTTTTGCCAAACACCTTAAGGTGCTAGGCCTAAGCGACACCACCAACTGCGAAGCCTGTGGAGAAAGCGACGACACTGCGGAACATTTCCTCTGTGATTGTCCTGCTTTTGCTCGTATTAGGTGGCAGGTATTTGGTGCGGATATGGTGAGTGCTGTAAACCTAAGCTCCTTATCATTGAAGCGCCTTCTCGTTTTTCTTCATGGTCGGTCTACCACAACTAAACTGACCCTTTTTACGAATTTCTGCCTAAACAAATATGGAAAATAAATATCATACAGATGTTATTTTTACGGATTTTTCCAAGGTTTTTGATAGTCAATCATCGTATTCTATTAAAAAAAAACTTAATTTCTTGGTTTTCACTCTACCCTTTTTGAATGGATTACAGACTACCTGACGGGTTGTTCCCAATTTATAAAAATTGGGTTTGAAAAATGTTTTGAAATACTAACCCATTCTGGGGTACCATAGGGCGGCCACCTAGGTCACCTATTGTTCCTGCTTCTCATAAATGATCTCCCCTCAGTGGTAAAGGCATCAAATTGCCTTATGTTTGCGGATGACGTCAAGGTATTTAAGGCAATCAGGACTGTGGCAGACTTCTGCGATTTGCATAGCACATAATAATAATTTGAATGAATGGTGCTTTCAAACTGTTTGCAATTGAATAGTAATAAATGCGCCGTAATTACTTTTTCCAGATCTGTAATGCCTATTGTCTTTGATTATAAGCTACAAAATCAAAAATTTAATAGGGTAATCAGCCATAAGGACTTAGGTGTTATTTTTGATTCTCATTTATCCTTTAATTTGCATTTCGATTATGTAATTTCAAGGGCTTACGCAATGTGGGGATTTTTATTTAGGAATTCTGCTGATTTTCGAGACCCTTATACATTAAAATCACTATTCATCGCGTTAGTTCGTCCATTGCTTGAATATTGGTCTCCCCTTTTCAATAAAGATCTAAAACGCATTGAAAAAATTCAAAAACGATTTACGAGATATGCGCTACAAAAATTGAATTGGTCTATTCCCTTACCATCTTATAATAGTAGATGTGCATTAATTGGCTTAAAGCCTCTTTCGTGCAGAAGAACGTACTTTTTTATTACGTTTGCTAGGGTTGTCATAACGGGATATTTCGACTGTGCACCTCTTTTAGCCTTATTTGGTATTTATGCTCCTTCTTAGGCCTCTAATTTATGGTTTTTTCCACATTCCTTGGCAAGCGACAAACTATGGTCGTAATGAACCAATCACCAATGCCTGCTCAAATTTTAACCGTTACGCAAATGTAATCGATCTTGATTTAAACAGAAACAAATTTAAATGTACCTACTGTTCTGAAAGTCATTAATTAAACATATTTTTATAGAAATATATAGATTAGGTACTTTGGTAGTCCAAGAAAGTTTGTAACTTATAGACGAAATAAATAAATAAAGATTAATAATGATCGAGTTATCACTTTTTTTCTATTCGGACCAGTATTCGGTATATACCGAGTTTACGAGCAGGATTAAAAGAATAAAACTATACTGCATCCATACTGGTTTACCAGTTCAACCTCAACGAATATTGGCAGGCCTTCCGGTTTCGGATAATTCCATCGCTGATGCCAATTAAATGCTGGCGTTATTGCATTTTTGTGATCCAGGAGAAATTATGCCTGCTGCCTTTTTTAATACGTCGACACGTGAACTATCGATTATTAGATCGACATTTTACGACACTGGTAATCTCCAGTCGTGTCAATCCACGGATTTGCATGCACACTTGCGGGACAGTTTTAAGATGTTAAATGTGTCGCCAGACGCACATAAATGCTACAATTGCCTAAATGTGATTTCTCCCCTTAGTCGCCTTTTACGAAAAAAAGCGATAGGTCTAAAAATTGTTGGATCACACAAATGCAACAACTTCATCAGCATTTGAATGGCCCCAGCGACAAAGTGATCCGAAATCGAGAGACATATCGATACTATACGATACTCGAAAGTTGAGCCGACGACCGTACAGGCAGACCAGTAGAGATGCCGGAACGTGGGAGAGTTTTATGATCCATTTAATACAGATCATTACTCCGCCTTTAAAGCTAAAGAAGATTTGTCGACTCCAGAAGATCATTAATATGAAATGAAAACAAGGTTGGAGAAAGTGCAGTCGCGACCTCTTCTCCAATTTTCACAGGAAATCGAAATTAGTTCAAGTTAGAGGCTTTAATTGGTCCAAACAAATTTTCTATGTATATTTAAATATATTGAAGTAAATATAGACACTTAGACAGACAAAGAAAAGCAGTAAATTAAAGAGAACAAATTGAATTCACAAATGATTTAAAAACCAAGTATTCTTACTCCACTTCAGTTTGATTTTAGCATACCTATAAGAAAAAGAAAAATAATTTAATTATGTTATATATTATGTATCTTGATTAATTAATGTTTAGAAATTTGGTTAAGAATTGTTTATATTGAAGGCAAGTGAAACCCGGCGAACGTTGTTTCGCTCTAACCTATATTCTTAAATAAATTCCTTTTTTATGGTTAAATATTTTACGAAATTGAATTAAAGCTATATTGTGGAACCCCCTAACGGAGTGTAATATGTATATGTATATGGTTTGAACATTGGCTCAATCAGCCCATTTGTGTAAAAGTCATACTGTGCCCCACCTACCGGGGCCATACCTAATTATAAACCAATCTCACGTCCTAACTAACATATGTTGTGAATATAAAGTCAATCGGTCGATTGGTTTGGATGGGATGGTGCTTCACACATACACACCAAGAATTTTATATATGCATGTATTACATTACATGTACCGCATCAACCCTACTGTTCCGCCTGTGCAGTTTGACGGTTCACTGACCATTGTGGTCGAACCAAAGAACCCCACCGCCGGACGACCAGTGGGCAGGCAGTAAAGTGTGAGCATTACGATCCCTTTAGACTGATCATGGCTTCGCCGTAAAGGAGGACGATAAAGAACATTATATTACCTCACTGGCAGGTGTGTGGCGACGGTGTAGAGGTTAGTGTGTTGGCTTGTGACCCGTGCGGTGCAGGTTCAATCCCTATGGGGAATTACAACATACGCCACCCATTCTCATGCCTCTACACCAAAAGGAGGATTTCTGCCTGGTAGTACAATGGACCGTCACCGAGTCTGAGTGCTCTGGGATTTTGATTTCCTTTTAGTTCAGGATTAAGGGGATCAGAAACCTCCCAGTTTTATGCATCCCTACTGGTCTGCGTATGGGGTTCGCCAGTACGACCTCAATAAACATCGACAGGCTTTCTGGTTTCGGATCACTTTATCACTAAAGCTAAATCTTATGTTCATTTTGTTGCATTGATGTCATCCAGGAGTTTTTAGGGCTGCCTCTTTTGTACGATTTCGACAAATGCATGCTTCCGTTATTGGTTATTGTTTCATCGACCTTTTACGACACTTGTGATCTACAGTCGTGCCAACCTACGGATTTGCTTGCAAATCTGCGAGACAGCTTTAAAATGTTAAATATGTCGCTAGGGTCATCTGGATGTTGAAATATCCTAGATGTAACTTCTGCACTTAGTAGAGAAGCGCTATTATTTTGGGAGGGGGCTGCAGTGAAATGTTTAGCCCGTTCCTCCACCTTAGTTACTTAATTTCTATATGCACACCAGTGCAGTGGCGTGAAGTCCATATAATTCGATTCCTACCAATTTGCCTTGGAAAATTGCGGCCACACAACACTATCTACCAAATCCACAGGAAAACCAAATGCACGGGAAACCTTACCCTTGCGCACACGTCAGTCATAGAATTTATTATTGTGTGTTTCGATATCTTCAACCGCATACTCATCGTTGCGAGTAAGCGAAGGCAGAGGCAATCTCAACGCGAAATATGTCGTGTTATAAAATCTCTCACTGGAGAGTTGCTGATAAGAACAAATTGTGTGTATCCATATCTTCATCGCTTTTACTCATCGCCGCGAGATAGCGAGCAAACTAGCAAAGACAACTAGTGCTGCCAGCTTCTCTATGAGGTAGGTTAGGTTAGGTTGAAGTGGCTGTTAGCAGAAAGCCAACACACTTAGACCAATGAGGTCCGTTGTGATGCCACATTGATCGGGAGTTTCGACCCCTACTCGCTAAAACCATTTGGAGCTTCTAATGAGCGCGATAGACTTCTAACATCTGTATTAGCTAAGTCACTGAGTTCGTTGACGAAGAAGGCTCCTAGGTAGAGATTTCTTTTATGGGAGAGTGCAGGACATGTGCAGAGGAAATGAGACGTAGTCTCCTCCTCCTCCTCATCCCTGCAGCTTCTGCAGAAGTCGTTTGAGTAAACGCCAAGCCTTGATGCGTGCCTGCCTATTAGACAGTGTCCTGTGATGACACCTATGACAGAGCCAATGTGCAGTCTGTTGAGTGAGATCAAACTCAAAGAGCGTCGCAGATCCAGCTTTGGCCAGATTTGCTTAGTCGCTAGACATGTGTCACTACCTGTCCACCTGAGGTTTGTACTCTCGACTGCGGATAGCTTGAACATAAGTTTGCAAGTAGCGATGGGCATACCTATAAAACCTTTCTCAGGTAGAAGAGGTAATGCGGTTCCGTTTTTGGTGATTTCGTCTGCCCTACAATTCCCTGGGATGTCTCTATGCCCCGGCACCCAACAAAGGTGAATATTGAACTGCTCTGCCATCTCCTGCAGAGATGAACGGCAGTCTAAGGCTACGATGGAATTGGGAGAGACTGAGTCCAGGGATTTTAGCGCAGCTTGTCTATCCGAGAAAATGCAGATATCCTTAGCGGATATTACATTTCTCTTCAGCCACGACAGGACTTCCTTAATCGCCATGATTTCCGCCTGGAACACGCTACAATGATCAGGAAGACGGAAGGAGAGACTGATATTTAGTCTTTCTGAGTAAACACCCCCACCTACCCCCTCGCTAGTTTTTGATCCGTCGGTGTAAAAGTGGATCGATTTAACTTCCGTGCGACCAGCATCCTCCCAGAATGATCTGGTGGGGATAGTGATTTGGAAATTCTTTTCGAACTGTAGTTGGGGTGTAGTGTAGTCGATGTTTCTAGGTACGGACCCAAGTGAGTCCAAAATGATAGAGTGGCCAATATTCGTATTGATCCACTGTGAGGTGGCTTTTAAGCGGACAGAATATCCAGTGGTGTCAGATGCAGTAAGATGTCCAGTGCAGCGGAGGGGGTCGTACGGAGTGCTCCGCTTATACACAGACAAGCTGTACGTTGCACCTTGCTTAGCTTATCACGGTTTACCGCTTTATCAAGAGCAGTCCACCAGACAACCGCCCCGTATGTCAGAATCGGTCTCACTACCGATACGTATAGCCGGTGAGATATGCGGGGCTGTAGGCCCCACTTATTGCCGATGGCTTTTTTGCAAGAGAAAAGTGCTACTGTCGCTTTTTTTACTCTTTCTTGCAAGTTGGGTTTCCAGCTTAACTTCCTATCGAGGATAAGACCCAGGAATTTGGCTTCATCGGAAAATGTTAAGCTTGTACCGTTAATGGAAGGAGGATCGATGTGAGGGATTTTATATTTCCTGGAGAAGAGGACAAGTTCGGTTTTATGAGGGTTAACCCCCAACCCACATCTTCTTGCCCAACTTGTCAGCTTATTGAGAGCATTTTGAAGTAGCTCTTTTAGGGTGTTGAGGTATTTCCCTGAGACGGCAATAGCAACGTCATCCGCATAGGCAATCACCATGCAACCCTCCCCCTCCAGGCATGTCAGTAGTTTATTCACCACCAAGTTCCACAGAAGGAGGGAAAGGACACCACCTTGTGGCGTACCCCTACTGACAGACCTCCTAGCGGATGAATCGCCCAGTTTCGAATTGATAATCCTGCTTGAAAGCAAAAGATTGATCAGTTCCCCAAGCGAGCCATTCACATTCAGTTCTGTCAGTGCATTTGCGATCTCTATGAGGTAAAGCCAAACTAAAATATGAGGAATAAAAATGCGCACCTTTTTTTAATTCTAAAGCACATTTATTATGATTTAATTGATTTCAAGCAGTTGCATCAATACCATCTATTGTACCTAAGAAATTCGTTATTATTTCTTTTTTTTCTAGCTATATTACTTTGCAATAGAACAGTCAGTTTTATCTCCAAGTTTTTAGATTTCCTTGTCTGAGATCTGCTGGAAGTCATTTCTGTTATGCGAACAAACCTTCAGATTCAATTCACTTCAAAATTCATAAATTTTGATTTGTTTATCGACAATTCCTCGATTTCGAAATTTGCTTTATTAATCAATTTCGTGGCCATAGTTTGTCCTTAAAAATTTCGCAAAACGCAAATTCTTGGACTTCAGCACAGCTGGTCAACCCACGTTAAGACAATAGGCCAGTTCCACTTACGGAGCTCTCCGAGACAAAAACTTTATTTTTCGAGAAAATCCTCTAAATGATAGTAACAAAATATATGTCTAGCATTTATTGCAAATTTATTGCAATTTTTTATATTTTAATGTTTGTTATTTCGAGTATATTATTTTTTAAATTTATATTTTAAATTTCATTTAACAATTTCCAGGGTGAAATCTATTTTTAAAATGGTCTCCTGTGGACATGATAGATGGTTGTGGCAAGAAGATGTTATGAGCAGCGTTGTCGCTTATACCATTTATACTACATCCAGTACAATACTACAAAGGTGCATGTTTTTGAACTTCGTACTAAATCCTTACTTACTCTAAAAACAACATTTAAAATGTATTACTTTTTTTTCTTTGATTTTACATATTTTACATTAACAGAAAATACATGAATAAATAGCAACACTAAGGCTGAAAACACACCGGATAAAGCAAAACGTTTTTGATTCGATAGTCAAGAAAACAGTTTTTATTTCAACACACACCAAGCGAAACGGAATGTAACAAAACAAAACGTTTTGTTTTCTTGCTTCATTTGGTGTGTGTTGAAATAAAACAAAATTGAATTAGTGACTTGCTTTTAGTGTTGTTCAACATGTCGTCGCTTTAAAAGCAGAGTGACATAAGTCAAAAAAGGCAGTTTTTCAGAAAAGCTATTTGAAATAATTTTTGACACAAAAAAAATTATTTCATTGTGAATTTAAACGAAAACCTAAAAGTTATTTATGGTAAAAATTTTCTTTTTTTTTCTTCTTTCAAGTGGATTAGTGAAACTATCCAAAATAAAGTAATTTAAGAAAATTGATTTCGACTTATGTCGTTTAGCACAAAAAACGGCCAATAATATGTAATAAATTTAGACAGCAATACGGAAAAGTGTCGTTTTGTTTAGAAATAAAACCATTGATGATTAATATCAAATTTATTTTTTTTATTTTGAGTGTAAGAGTTAACTTAAGAGTTTCTGCTTAAAATTTTTTATTGCGTTGATATACAAATGTAATAAAAATATTAAACATAAAAAACTGTTCAGCAGTGCTTTGTATTTAGCTCAAAAAATGTCTTTACATACACAAAATTAAAATATTTTTTTTTATAAAAAGAAACAAAGAAAAGTATATTTAATATATTTTACCTTAAATCAATGTTCACCTGCCCTATTTCTAAAACTTCTTAAGTATTACTGTCGGCTTATTTTTGATTTAAACCATATAAAAATTAAGTTAAACATAAACTTAAAAAGTTTAATCACTGTTCAGCAGTCTTTTAAGAATAGTTGAGCTTATACTTACAAACAGGACCCAGTTCTCTTTCTTCGATAACCTTCATATCTTTTCCGCTTGAAACGTAAGCTGTTCCTAAATACCTTAAAGCTTTTGCCTTGCTTTTGGTCCACTCACTGGTACGACATTTTCCTATTTTTACCTCGTAACTTTTCCTTGGCATCGGAGTTCAGCTCGACCGGTATCTTATTTGAGACTGGCAAAATGTTTGAACTTCCTGATGAGCTACCAGACGAACAGTAGGTTAGGTTAGGTTAGGTTAGGTTAGGTTAGGTTAGGTTAGGTTAGGTTATAGTGGCAGTCGGCAGAGGCCGACACACTTAGACCAATGACAGTTCCATTATGGTACCACACGGATGTATCACCCTCCTACACCAGTTGGAGCTTTTGATGAAGCTTGACAGACTTTTGATGTTGGTGTTAATGAGATCGCTAAGATCATTGTAAAAGAAAGATCCTAAATGGAGTTTACGTCTTTGAGAGAGTGCAGGGCATGTGCAGAGAAGGTGGAGGAGAATTGTTCCCTCCTCCTCCTCATCCATACAGCTTCTGCAGAAATCATTTGTGTGGACGCCAAGCCTTGTTGCATGCCTGCCTATGAGAGAGTGTCCGGTGATCGCACCAATTATAGTACCGATGTGAAGTCTGTTCAGAGATATCAAACACTTAGAGCGTTTCAGATCCAGCTTTGGCCAAATCTGTTTTGTCGCTAGACAAGTGTTGCCACTTGTCCACCTAAGGTTAGATTTCTCAACGGTATGTCTCATAAACATGAGTTTGCATGTAGCAATTGGGATGCCTAATGGACCTTTACCAGGTAGAAGGGGCAGTATGTTTCCTTGTCTGGCGAGTTCATCCGCCCTACAGTTCCCTGGAATGTCTGTATGTCCCGGCACCCAGCATAGGTGAATGTTAAGACGCTCCACCATCTCCACTAGAGATTATCGACAGTCACGGACTACGATAGAGTTTGCGGACACAGAATCCAGGGATTTTAACGCAGCCTGACTATCTGAGAAGATCCAGATGTACATAGCGGATATCACTTTTCTCTTCAGCCACGATAGGACTTCTTTAATCGCCAAGATTTCCGCCTGGAACACGCTTCACCAATCAGGGAGGCGAAAGGAGTGGCTGAGGTTCAGCCTGTCAGAGAACACACCACCTCCAACCCCTCGTCGGTTTTGGATCCATCGGTATAAAAGTGGATTGAGTGACAGTGATTTCATCCCTTACGTCATAGGTTAGGTTAGGTTTATGTGGCTGTCGGCAGAAGCCGACACACTGAGACCAATTTAGGTCCATTGTGATACCACGTATGTATTATCTACCTCAACTCTGTAGATGGGACTGGCCAACGACACGCGGTTGTTCTCAAACGGTCCCCCATCTACGTACTAACCGCGCCCAACGTCGTTTAATTACGGTGATCTGACGAGAACCGATTAACTCGACGTGGCATGGTCGTTGGTTTTCCCTTACGTCATGAAGTGTATTGTTACTGCAAGTCGGACTGGACGAGGGGGCTTACGATGGAGTTTGTGACTGTCTGGGGTTCTACGCTTGAAACTGCCCATTCTTGAGCGTTTATATTCCCCTTTCGCCTTGCCAACTTCACAAGCAATAAAAAGTGGTTAAGATGCAATCTAAAAAACCAATAAATTTGGCTTGAAGAATAGTTTCAAAATTAAAACAGAGTATCTTGCTTTTGAAAAGTGACACATCTTACAGTAATTACAGAAAATTAAACACTGCCATCGCTTCAGTTTTTGCAGGCAATATGTCACTTTTTGAACTATGACATTTAGGAGCTTAAGAAATAAATATGTTTTTTGACACAAAAGAGAAATGTCATTTTTTTCCGTATTCAAAAAAATTCAATACTGCTTTGGTTTCGCGGTAAAATGACATAATACAAATGTGACGTTTTGCCAATAAAAAATTAATACCCTCATTATAAAGCAGAATGACACAAAGAAGGAAGTGTCACTTTTCGGAAATTGTTTGTCAGAGTTTAGGTGTTATTCAGAACGACACTTCGCCTTCACCCTGTCAGTTTAAAAGATAGAAATATGACGATTTGGCAGAAAAAATAAGTTTTTTTTTTTGAAATTTTCTGTGTACTTTACTCAAAACGGCCAATTTTTGACTTATGTCACTCTGCTTTTAAAGCGACGATGTGGTCGGATTCAGACCATGAAGTTGTCCCAATCTTACATAGAATTTTTGAAGCGATTGAGGAAAAGGACGCAAATAGCAGAGAGTGGTGGGTGCATACATATAATTTAAAACGAAATGCTGAGGATGTGATAATAAACTTAATAGCTGAGCTGAGAACTTATCCTGAAAAATTTAATAATTTCACCAGAATGCGGATGCATAATATGATTAGGGAACGCACAGGCTTGCTTCAGGAAATATATATTGAGCGTGAAGCAATGGAATACGTGCCTCAAGGAGAAACACATGATGAAAATATTGGAAGATCAAGACCATCAAATGCTGCACGTAACATACGCAATCAGTATGTTCAATACTTTAACTCCTCTACTGGAGCAGTTCCTTGGCAATACAAGTATGTCATCTAATTTTGATTACATGATTTTTAAAGACAGTGTGTCAAGTATTTAAAGTAATACTGTATATAAATATTCATACACATTATGTACATTAATAAACATGAATAAAAATAAAATTCAATGAAACTTACCTTGGCAATTCATTTCAGTTGCTATTTCTATCCACAGCGTATCAATAGTAACTTTTTATTAGCATATTCCTTATCTTTATAATTATAGATAGGGCTTCTTGCCTCAATTAAAAAAATTAACTTTTCTCCATCTACGTCCATATTTGTTAAAATTTGCGCACAGAGTAAACCAGAGTATATTCATATAATGAGTAGGGACACTTATATTTTTGACTGAATGGTTATTGTAGAGGTTCATAATTTGGTGTAATCATTAACAAAAATAATCAGAAAAACCAGCCATAAACTATTTGAAAAATAAATCAGGTACCACTGCACAGTGCACGTAGTGAAAAGTTACACACAACGAGGATCAAGTCGAAAATTGTAGAGGTTCATAATTAGGTGTAATCATTAGCAAAAATAATCAGAAAAACCAGCCATAAACCATTTTAAAAATAAATCAGGTACCACTGCGCGTAGTGAAAACTTATACACAACGAGGATCAAGTCGATGCGTCTAAAAGTAAGAAAAACCCCACAATGTTTTGCAGAAAACAACAGGTCAGCTATCGGCAACGAAGCACGTTTTCTTGTTTTTCTTTTGTTTTTATGTTTCGTTTCATTTGGTGTGTGTTGCCCCATAAGAAAGTAGGCAATTATCGTCAACGACGGTGGGTCGAAACAGTTTTGTTGCATTCGGTGTGTTGCTCGTATACAATGGCATGTATTTTCGACAACCACCACCGAAACACTTCGAAACCGGTTTTTTGTTTCGTTTTCTTTGGCGTGTGCGCTCTCATAAGAAACAATGTTCCTTTGCTTCGTGAAACAATGTTCCCCTGTTTCACGAAACAAAAAAAAACGTTTTGCTTTATTCGGTGTGTTTTCAACCTAAGGTGTTTCACAAAAACAATAACAATATCTTAGCAATAGAAAATATATTACGTTTTTCCTTAACGAAATTCTTATATTACTGCATTAGGTTAAATTTAAATAATAACAAGTCGTTTTCCGTTATTTAATATTCCTAATATTGTGACCACCTGTAGGTATATCAGATCAAAATAGAAGTGTTCACCTGTTGAATAATTTGGTATTATTTGGTTTTCAAAAATATTGACTGCTATCAAATTGACAGTCATAGACACAGTTCAGTTTCAAACAAATTTCGATTCGCTGTTTTTGTTTGTAAAACAACATTTTAAAAAACAAAATGTCGTCAGTTGAATTGTTTTTTTGTGAAAAATAAATAATATGTATTAAATAAATACAATCATTGGAACTTCCCTTCCATAAATCGTATGAACAAAAAGTAGTCACAAAATGCATTGAACAAAAATAACTCAAAAAGTTCATAAACCGATTTTCGTTTCATTTACTCATTAACAACACAAACAAAATCAAAATTAAATTTTAACTTAAGCCAAACGAACGAACCAATGAAATCAGATTTAAATAACATAAACATCAAATAAAATATGTCTTCACAAAAGAGTTCTTAGCGACAACGTCAGTGTCAAATGAAAAAAAAACATCAGCTAATTTAATTGAGGAACAAATTGGTAAATTTCTATGGCGGGAGACGAGTTTTGCGCGAATATTTCGTAAAAAGTATATAATAAAGAAAAAAAAAAAGGTGTGAGCCACGCTGCACTCATGGTATAGTTGATGTGCAAACATGTAGGCTCGTCAGTGTTGCATGTGGAAATATCACAGAGGTTGTGGTTTTGATAAACAAGAGATTTGGGTATTGTATTGAAATAAAACCATGATATATATTTAATGTCAACGACAAAATTTATTTAATGTTTGACCGAACAAATAATTGGTTTGTGAAAGCTGAAGTAGGAGACGTACACCGTCGACTCAAGTGTGTCGATGTACCGGGAAAATATAGCATCGATTGTCGTTTAAGTGACATTCTTAAATCGGCCATCGGTTACCGAAGTACAAATCGATATTTTTCCTCTTACCTTCAACTGATGTACAACAAACTACAAGCTATACAACCTCAATTATTCAAAACAAATCTACCTTCACACAACTTTCCGGTGTTTCGTAAGGACATAATAATCTCTAAAATTGAACATACATAATTAATAAAAAAAAAAACAACGACACGCGGTTGTTCTCAAACGGTCACCCATCTACGTACTAACCGCGCCAAACGTTTAATTGCGGTGATAATTGAACATATATCTATATATATAAAAATCAATCCATATTTGTGTTTGTTGCCGGTGTTTGGCCAAACGCGTTAACCGATTCCAATGAATTTTTTTTTTCATGAAAGGTGACGTCTGTACGAAGGATGTTATGTATGTGCGGTGTCTGTATCTTCATCGATGTGTGAATTATGTGTTTTTTTAAAAAGAAAAAAAAAAAATTTGACAATGTATTTATACATTGTGTGTTTCATGTGTAAGTATCATGTGCTTTGAAAAAAAAAACCAATTTAAGCGAAATAATAAAAAGTTTTTTTTGTAATCTATATATAAAAATCAATCGATATTTGTGTTTGTGGCCGGTGTTTTGCCAAACGCGTTTACCGATTCCAATAAAATGTTTTTCCATGAAAGGTGACGTCTGTACGAAGGTTGTTATGTATGTGCGATGTCTGTATCTGCATCGGTGTTTGAATTATGGCCATTTGAGTGAGTACACATGCATATGTGCGTATGCGAGTAAATTCCGATGCAGATACAGAGACCGCACATATAAAAAAAAAAACATCGTACAGACGTCACCTATTTTGCAATCCCAACGCGCATATGAAAGAGGGAGACCACACGAACATTTCAAGCCTATTATGGTGTTTGTTCGCACTTTCATTCTTGAGATATCGTGTGTTCAATGTTTTATTCAAATAACTCTTATTGAATTTTTTTGCATTTTTTTTTTTGTCACGGACATCGGAAAGTTACTTTTCCGACATTGATAACAATCGGTGAGAAAGTGAATGAAAAGTGATTCTATGGAAGTTTTTTACTTTCGCTTTGTTGTTTGATTCGCACAAGTAAGCTGACATAGGCGCCTGCCAGACAACAAGCACCTACCTACCGGTTGAGCTCAAATCAGGCAATCTTCGGTATTGGCCTGAGAGTGTTTCTCTGAAGTTTGGTCAAAATCGGCCTTCTTTTTTTAGGCGCAGCAACATACGCCCGATAGCCGCTATAGACAATAATAAGGAAGTCTACTCGAACATATTGGCCAATAGAATTCTCGGGCACGGGCAAAGCCGGGCAGGTGCAGCTTGTAATTAATAAAAAACACATTAAAAAACAACGACACGCGGTTGTTCTCAAACGGTCATCCATCTACGTACTAACCGCCCCAAACGTCGTTTAATTGCGGTGATCTGTCGAGCAGCGATTAACTCACGTGGTAATGAAAATTAACGGGAAAATCTGACGATGACGGTGACGGGAAAATCTGACGATGATGGTGACGCTAGATATTTCCAACTAGCCCCTACCGAGAAAAAATATATTTACACATCAACGAGAGCAAAAATGTTTACACATTAAAAGTTCCAGAATAAAGAAAGATTATCCAAACAATGTTTTTGAATTCTAAAAAGTAAAAATACAATAACATTGTGTACAAGAAATAAAAATGAAAAAGTGAGAATCGCGTTATTGTGGCGAAAATATATTTTTCTTTGGAAACAGGTACAGGTTTTTTTTTTTTTTTTTTCTTTATTAAAAAAGGAAATCCAAATCCCAGAGCACTCAGACTCGGTAACGTTCCATTGTATTGGAAATAGGTTAATATGGACAATTTCCTATTCATACATTTAATACTACTAAGTACAAACAGACAAAAAAAATTCATCAATAGCAAAATTATATAAGAAAAAAAATGAAAATGCCTGGAAATTTCTGCATCAAGAGCTGCACAGCCCTTTCGGTCAACATGTCTTGATTTGATGATCACTGACCACTGCATGACAGGGCTCATTGTTAAGACCTCTTACAAGAAGAATAGCAATAGTCCAAAGCCTCTGAACGTAGTAAGAAAAATTAACTTCGGAAGGCTCAAAGAAAAGTTGCTTTTTGAGTTTTGGGATGAGGTATATTTGTGTAATGATGTGTCGACTTCCTATACAACATTCATTGAATGCCTTAAGAAACACATTAGTAATTCTTCTTATTTCTTGCCTCCGAAAAAATTAAAAAAAAGGCTAAAGCCTTGGATCTCTAGGGAGTTACTGAACAAAGTCAATATTAAAAACAAACTTAGAATGAAATCCTATAAATTTCCTACTGATCAGAGATTGAAACATAAATACAAAGCATTGTGCGTGGTATTAAAAAAGGAGATTCCTAATTGCCGTGATACGTTTTACCGTAATCGCTTTAATTCTGCCAGAGGAAACATCAGAAATGAATAGAAAATAGTGAACAGTTTGCTTAACAAATCTTCTTCTACAAAAAAAAATTACTTCCATGCGTATCGATAACCGTGTAGTATCTGACAAATTCGATATTGCTGATGCATTTAACGATTACTACACTAATATAGCCAGCAGTTTACAACCTTGTCCAGCCAATTCTATTTGTGCTGGTTGTTTGCGTGCTGAACCATTTCAAAGAAACAGTTTTGTTTATAAACCCATAACTTCTCTTGAAATGTTAAAAGCTATTCGCAGCTTAAAAAATACTAATTCTTGTGGCGCAGACGGTATCTCGAGTCTGCTACTAAAGAAGATTGCATGCTTCGTAGTGGATGTCTTAACCGACATCTTCAACGGTTGCGTTTTTGAAGGGGTTTTTCCAGATGAACTTAAATGTGCTGATGTTATTCCACTGTTCAAAAAAGGTTCTGCGGAAGAAATGTGCAACTACAGGCCCATATCTCTTTTGCCAATATTAAGTAAGATTTTCGAAAAACTTATGAAAGATAGAATTGTTAATTATTTAAACCAAATCAATTATTTTAGTGCTCAACAGTTTGGATTTCGGAAAGGTAAATCAACTGAAGATGCTCCACTACAGTTTTGTACTCAAACAATGTCGAACCTTGATGGCAAAAAGTGTACAGCTGGTTTGTTCATTGATATTACCAAAGCCTTCGACATGGTAAATCATAACATTTTATTGCGTAAACTGGAATTAGCTGGATTTCGTGGTTTTATGATTGATTGGTTCAAGGCTTACCTTAAAAATAGGTCACAAAGAGTGAAGTTAGATGAGATAAGGAGCGAAATCAAAATTTTTAACTTGGGTGTACCCCAAGGCTCTGTCTTGGGTCTGATTTTATTTCTTATCTACATTAATTCACTCTTTGCACTTCACTTCAAAGGCTCACCTACTGCTTTTGCTGATGACATAGGTTTTTCATATGGTCTGAACAGTCCTTTGGATCTCGTTGCTGATATAAACTGGGATTTGAATTTGTTAAGAAACTGGTTTGCGAATCACAATTTGGTTATAAGCTCCAAAACAAAAATAATGTTTTTCAGTTTGTCATCACCACAAAATTTGGAAGCGAATATTTACTTTCATGCACCTGAGTGTCAAAAATACAAATTGGCGAATTGTAGCTGTGCCCATAGATCTTATTCTCCCACTTTTTGTAGCAATCTAGGATGCAGTGATAAATGTTTCCTAATCGAGAAGGTAGATGAATTCAAATATCTTGGGCTTATAATCGACTCCAATATGAGTTTCTCGAAACACACAGAATCTTTAAGGAAGTATTTCCGTTCCACACTTAGACACTTCTTTTATTTACGAACTGTGTGCTCAACAATGCTCCTAAAAAAAATTTACTATGGCATTTTTCATTCTAAGCTACAATATAGAATAGCTTGTTGGGGAGGTGCTTATCTTAATAAAATCCAGCCTTTATTAGCTCTGCAAAAACATATATTAAGAAAATTATGCCGAAAGCCTGTCAGATATCCAAGTTTTCCTTTGTTCTGCGACCTTAAAATTCTTCCTGTTCGTCATCTGTACGTTTTTAAAGTATTAAAGACATTCTTTATGAAATCTGGTAATTGTAATTTTAGATTAATTTCCAATTACAATTTACGTGGAAACACTTCATATATGTTATCCGTTCCTTTTTTCCGCACTACTGCTTACCGTAATTTTTATTCTGTTTCATCATTTCGTCTATTTAATAAACTTCCGCAGTCAATCAGGGCAATGTCAACACCTGGAATGTTTCTAAAACTTTTAAAAAATTGGCTTCTCAACTTAAACTACGCTAGTTTAGAATCTATTACTTCCGACATTCTGATTTAATTCCTATAGATGATTTTTATTTTTTGCCTATTCTTGCCTTAGTATGAATGATTGATTTTATATTGAATCTTGATTTTTTGTTAGAATCATTTTATTTTTTGGCTTTCTATTTGTATTTTCTGCTTTTTATATTGTGAAACTTGATTTTTCTTTTTTTCACTCCATTATTATGTACTTCATACTTTTTTTAACTTGAATTGTATTGAATTTAATTTTTTATTTTTGTTATATGGCCACCCCACCTTAAACTTTATTTATTAATTCAATCAACTCATTGAAGTGGCATTCAAAACTATTTTATTACTTTTGTAAGTAAAATATAGAATGTCTCAAAGTTTTCGTATAATCTACATACCTATGTTAAACTGAAGAATACTGTTTTATTATTGTGATATGCATTGTAATATTATATGGAAATAAATTATTTATCTATCTATCTATCTATCTATGTTTACTGTTTTTGCTTTATTTTTTTTGTTTTAACATACTTTCTCAGGTTTTTTTTCAATAGTTGATCTTTGACAACCAAAGTAAAGTTGCAAGGTTTGCACTTACAAAACGCTTAATGTTATGTTTAATTACTAAGACTAGGGGTCGCCCCATGGTCGAAGTTCGACCAATTTATTCTATAAGTTGAAAAAAACAAAGTCGACTTTTATACATATTAATCGGAAAATGAAATTTTCCGACATTGCATTCTCTGATTTCACATGATATAAATTTTTTCCGACATCTTCAAGTAACTTTAAGCATTTCCAAGTAACTTCAAGCATGTCCAAGTAAATTCAAGTATGTTCAAGCATTATCAACTCAGCAATGTTGTTGTTGTTGCAATTTCATCAAATTCGCTTCATTTTACCTGCTGTAATTCATAATGTGTGTTATATATGTGGATAATTTTTGTATTGTGCACTTCTATGTATTGCCCCCTAGTCAAATATATATAGTGTTGCCATATCTATGGGACGTATAATAGCAAAAAAGGGGGGAAACACGTTATAGGCAACTCCGTATTAATATATAGATATTATTAACAGTTTTTGAACTTACGTTATATTTTCGTAATGTTATTTATATATGTGTTATTTTATTACATCTATATGTTTTTTTTTTTTAAGCTTTAATGAAGTATTACCTTAGCTTTAAGTTCCATAAATAGAAAAAAAAATATTAATTTCAAGTACTAAATTTTGTACTTTCTCTTGATTTAAGTGGCAACGCTGGTCATGAACAAATGGTTGTCATTCTATTCGGTCCATTTCTGTTTCTTTATCTATTCCATTCTGGATATTCCGGATACAAAATTTGGAAATTCTGTCTTTTCTATTCCTTATCCGAAAAAAATGAAGAAACACACGAATTCTCCATGAAGAGCTTTGTGTGAATTTGCAAATGTCCTCTACTTACAATAAAATAACTTTTTTAATTATGGGATTTATCACATGATATATTTTCAGCACTTCTGAGGCCAAGGCGTCTTGATGTACACTACAAAGAGTTCCAATGAATTTCTATTGTTCACTTAATTTTTTTATTTTAAAAATGTTGTTCGGTATTTTCGTACAACACCATCATTTTAACCGACCATGCATGGTACACCATATATCATGGCACGCGGGCCGTATCTTTGATATGCCTGCTTTAGAGCATGAATCAGGGATAAGTTTATTAAAAGTTTTTTTTTGTTTTTAAATCCAATAAGCCATTTTGCTTTTAGAGCTGTGTAATCAGTTTAAAAACAAATTTACGTGTTAGCCATCCTTGAGAAACTCAGAACAACCCGCACCCAAATCCGTTTATTGCTTCTTAACATAAGCGAAACACATTTGGGTACGTACTGAGGAGGTTTTGGGTGATGTAGGTAATTTTTGTTTTTAGGAAAAAATAACAGTTTTAACTCCACCTGCCGTTTATGTAAAAATTATTTCTCTAAACCATTATCAAATATTTGGATAAAGGAATTTGAGTAAACACAAATATTTTTATTATGCATGTAACATTTCGGTTTGAGCTAAGCATAAGTATGAAATCGTTGGCTAGCTTATTCTCATTGTAATGGGGATTTAAGTTGTCCAGCATTTAATAGCAACAATCGGTTGGGTTTATTTTCGGACTCAATGTCAATTTCAAAGCAAATGCAAATATTTTTTCCAGTTTCGTTAAGCTTATGCACAGTACGCCAACAAGAGATTTTTAAAATTAAAAATAATTTCAATAAAAAAAATATGAATTCGAGAAGGTCGTGCTTTTTGACAATTTGTTCACATTTTTCGTTGATTAATTATTCAAATATTTGCTGGTTATAAGGAATTTAAGCAAAACTAATAATTTTTATTGTCAGTTTGCCTTTGTGGTTTGAGTTAAGCAGTTTTTCAGCATTCAATAGTCACAGCCGGTAGAGTTTATTTTTGCACACAATGTCAGTTGCAAATCATAAAGACCGCCTGGTCAAACTGTTGGATACCCTATCCATACTCATAGATCCCAAAAGTTGATTTTTTTTTAAATTGGCTTCCGCTACACTTATAGTGCTGGAACACAGCGCAGGCATTTTTCATTGAACAGTAAACAGCACCTACACATTGCATGCTTTTAGGTGCTACTCGAAAGAATAGAAAGATAGGATAGAAGTTTTTGGTGCAATTTACTGGTTTTCTCGACGATTGGTGTCTAAATTGCTTAGGCGGGCCAAGTATTGTTGTACAGTAAACCCTCGTGTAATGCAGTACTTTTACAACGCGAATTCGCTATAACGCGATTTACAAATTGGGGCAAAACCTCCTAGGTTAGGTTAGGTTTAGGTGGCTGTGGGCAGAGGCCGACACACTTAGACCAATTTAGGTCCATTGTGATACTACGTAGTTTTATCTACCTCAACTCTGTAGATGGACTGGCCAACGACACGCGATTTTTCTCAAACGGTCCCCCATCTACGTACTAAATGCGCCCAACGTCGACGAGAACCGATTAACTCGACGTAGTATGGTCGTTGGTTCAAAACGTCCTAAAGCGCGTAACTCTGCAACGCGGTTTCCGAATGAAAAAGAAAATTAAAGATAGAGTTTGTGCTGGGTCGTCTGTAAGTGCAAGGCGACTTGCTAGTATCCGGGATATTTTTTTTTAGAGAAGACGCAGAAGTCCTTATGGTTTGTATAGAAGATTGTAGTCAAAAGAGGATGCCATTGGATGAAAACGTCGTAAAACAGAAAGCTCTTAAAATTGATTGACATCTGAAGGCCATGGACTATTCATCTTCAAAGCAGCCTTCTACAAATGAATTTAGTGCTAGTAAAAGGTGTTTCGAAAATTTTAAGGTCCGTTTTTCTTTGCACATTATAAAAGTTCAAGGAAAAAAGGATGCGGTATCCGCTGTAGTATTTCCCAAGGAACTTTTAAAAATTATAAAAGACCAGATATTTAACGCGGATGAATTTGGTTTGAAATGGAAAAAACGAACAACATAGGCATCCGTTTTCTGCGCTTCTTGCAGCTCGTGATTTTTGGTAGCATAAGTATAAAGGAAAAAAAGATTACGGCGAACATAACAGATGAGCTATAAGAGATAGTCGACTTACACATCCCGGCAAAATACTTCATAAAGTGACGTTTATTTTCTTAGATGTCAAAAATTACAATTTTGTTGAGGTTTATTTCATTTGCCAAACTTTAACGATTGGCCGTATTATGCTTTGTGATAGTGGATTAAGGCCAAACGAATTCACTTACCCAAAGTGCAATGAGGCCAAATGCTTAAATATGGTCTAATAAACGGCGCAGGGACATCAGCCCTTGGGATATAAGTTCCGAATTCTTTTTTCGGGATTTTTTAATAATATACCCGACCTTGCACCTACTCCAAATCCAACAGTGACTCCAAGCAGGGGGGCAGCACATAGCATTGCACTGTTTATGAGATATACTTGTAATTTCGCAACTCTACGTCGCCATGAATATCAGAAGCAGATCCCAGAAATAGTGTAATATGTAGGGGGGCATGCTAATCAGTGCAGCGTGTTCCAGGCGGAAATTATGGCGATACAAGAAGTCCTATCGTGGCTGAAGATTAACGTGAGATCCGCTATGGACATCCCAATCTTCTCAGATAGCCAAGCTGCGTTAAAATGTCTGGATTTTATCTCCACAAACTCCATCCTAGTCCTAGACTGACGATCATCTCTCGTGGAGATGGCGGAGCAATTCAACATTCACCTATGCTGGGTGCCGGGATATAGATATATCCCAAGAAATTGTAGGGCTGATGAACTCGCCGAGAAAAGGAACCATACTGCCACTTCTACCTGATAAAGGGCCCTTAGGCATTCCAATTGCTACATGCAAACACATGTTTATGAGGGAGGCAATTGAGAGAACTAACCTTAGGTGAACAAGTGGCAACACTTGTCTAGCGACAAAACAGATTTGGCCAAAGCTGGATCTGAAACGCTCTAAGTGTTTGATGTCTGTGAACAGACTGCACATTGGTGGTACAATTGGTGTAATCACCGGTCACTGCCTCATAGGCAAGCATGCAACAAGGCTTGGCGTCTACACAAATGACTTCTGCAGAAGCTGCTTGGACGAGGAGGAGGAGGAAACTATTCTCCACCTTCTCTGCACATGCTCTGCCCTCTCTCAAAGACGAAAACTTAATTTAGAATCTTTCTTTTACAATGATCTCAACGATCTCATAAGCATCTACATTAATAGTCTTTCAAGCTTTATCAAAAGCTAGAACTGGTTCAACGAGTAGGAAGAAGATAGATCCGTGTGGTATCACAATAGACCTTTTTTATTGGTGTAAGTGTGTCGGCTTCTGCCAACTGCCACTATTAAGTAAACTAACATAGGGGGCATGCTACTTCTCTGCAACCCCACTGCTTGGAGTCACTTTTAGATTCGGAGTAGGTGCGAGTTTGGGATAGGCATTCTTTGTCTAATTTGTAAGCAATTTGTTGAAAATAGCACCAATGGAAAGTGAAATAATATCTACCTTTTTTCACTTTCGCGAAGGGAAATAAAGTCCAACGTTAAAATTTGACCTTATTTCGTTTGGCGTTATTTCACTCTGCTAGTTGTTTTCTTAATAAATAGTTGACTTATTAATTTATTGCTTCCTCTTGTTAAAGTTCTATATTTTGTATACCTAACCTACAATATATGCACCTACCCATGTTTTTTTTTCATTTTTATTTTGACATTTTTGAAGGTGTTCTCTTTTTCTTTAGCGTTAATCTGGTCACCCTATACAAAAACCAAGGAAGAAGGAAGTAACAAACCAAGCAACCAATCAATATCTTCCGGCACTTTGCAGATTCGTATCTACTAAATGAAAATACGTAAATATTACTTAATTATGACATTCCACTGTATGCAATGAATGTATTAATTTAGGAATGGCACCCCAAGTTATTTCCAAATTCCCAAATCGTAGAATAATTAACACCCTGCAGAGTTCACTCGAATCTATTCCCAGTCTTTCATTTCAATACTCACTGCAAACCCAATTTATGTCAATTAGCTTTAGCAGATGCTGTGTCAAACAGCAGGACCTTTTTACAGATTTAG
Organism: Portevinia maculata; assembly: GCA_949715645.1. Taxonomy (NCBI): domain Eukaryota; kingdom Metazoa; phylum Arthropoda; class Insecta; order Diptera; family Syrphidae; genus Portevinia; species Portevinia maculata. Next base: position 90,346,679 of record OX454526.1, read on the forward strand.
GTCATCATTGGCACATAAAGCAACATATACGAAACGTCCTCTAAAACCGAGAAGGGCCAATTGTTTTTTTTTAATACAACCCCTTTCTGGGTCAAATGTAAAGCAACAACCGCTGCGCAGACACCGGAAGTGTTTGTGTGCTATTAAATGTCTACCAGTCCAGTAACCAATTTATTTGCTATATATCCATGCAGCATATACATACATAATGTACACATACTGAAAATATTCATCTGTACAGTACCTATACACTTGTGTTTTGAAAATCAATATGGAAACTATGATACATGACATCTCATTGCCATGATCTACAACGGGGTCATACGTTGCTGTAAACCGCAATCTAACATCTTTTCAGTTGTGGCGTCCGATACGTGTTTGAAAAGAAAATTCTACATAATTAACAATAAATTATACCTCTACTTCAAAAGAGACGTTCGCAGACGGGAAGTGTTTTTTTTTCTAAATTTGTTCAACCTATTTTGTAACGAAAATGTCTATCGAATTGAGTCAAGGCCAGCGTCTATCCAGATTCAATTAGGCATCGTTTTCTAAAATTCTCTTTAAACAGACAAGTTCTAGGGAAACTGTATGCACGTTGTTATAAATAAAACAACGTTAATTTTTTGTCTGAATCACTTCCAGTTTTTGTTGTGTCTGTTCGGCAAAACAACACGTCCGCTGATGGGACAATTATTGGAATTTACTCATTAAATTGGAATCATTATGACGCAATTCGAGGCTAAATCATAGCCACGCCAACTACAATGGCGTACCTACAATTTTGTTTATTTCGACACAATTTAAGGATGAGAAAAACTTTGCTAACGAGTTTCGTATTATTTTCGGTAAAATTGCGTTCTAAGCCGAAAAATCAATACAGAAAGTTGTCTATTGCGTGCAATACCAAAACCCCGATGGCACATGGCCGGCGTTCATTTTGTTTCCTGGAATTGGAATAAAATTAATGCCTTCTAAATAATTAAGTATTTATATGCACGCAGACATACTGCATTCCAATAATATTTGTTTTCCTAATTCCTGCGGAGAAGTGGCCCGCAGGAGGTTATTGATTTTTGTACACAAAGCGCAAAAGCACCAAATCATTATGAAGTAACACCAACAGGATATCACGATGCGAATATATGGTTTAAAGCTGTATGAGCTTTTCTAAGTACTCCTCTAAGCACATGATACAATAATGTATTGAATGCGTGAATGAATTATGACAAACACATATGTCAACTGTTTATTTTTTTAAACAATTAAACGACAGTTCATAACCCCGCGAGTATGGCATCATCATCTGTCATGTATGTCAGTTTTTTTTTATAATTAAAACTTGAGCACAAGCCAACGTTTCGGTATAGAATTGTGTAAATATGAAGGAGATGGCTCCAATATAATGAGACAGTTATTCGAAGCTATTGTGATTTGACATCAGTGGTGGGACCGTCATCGTTCAAATTGTTTTGCATTTGTTTTCGAATAGTTATTATTTTTTTTAATTCTTTTTCGTTGAAGTGTTATATTTTTTCATTCGCATCCTATGATTTTAATTTCAAATTTCTTGCCCTGAATTCTTTCGACTTGTTATTGATTATTTATTATGTCACAATTAATGTATTTACATATCCATGTATGTATATTGAAAATTCAGGATCTGTGGCCGATCTACAGCATCACTGAACGAGTGAATGACTTCCATACGTTATCGAATAATCAAATAAACACATTGGGATGATGTGATACAAAGCATCACGTATCGAATACAATTTTGAATTGTACTAACATAATTCTAGCACATTTTGTAACGGGATGAAAAAATCTCACTCTTCTTCTGTAATTCTTCTGATTAGTTTGAGTTGTAAAATTATTTTAGTGTTTACATTTGGAAATATGTACATAGAAATGGTTATTTACTGATTTTATTTACTAGTGGACCTATTGCGTTAAATTTTCTTGTAAACTCTTTCCAAAGTCCAGCTTCGGGTTCTTTTTTCCGTACAAATACAACTCTGTCTCACTTGATTACGAACAGGTAGTTTCTTGATTTAATTTTACGAGTTTTTTAAATCCTTCGATAATCTGGGAAACACCAAATGCAATATAAAAGAAGGCTGTGTTATGTTTATGTTTTGTTTTTGTTTGATTTTGATATTTATTTCTCTTAAATTACTTATAAATATAATATAATACAAATCCATATAAAAATTCAATATGTAAATTGGGATTGAGTAGATAAATTCAATTTGCATGATGCTTTTTCCTATAAGATCATAAAATGAGTCCTTTTATTCCTGCCACTCGATTACAAACAGAAGCTAAATCAACTGACGTATAATGTAAATTCATTATACAGCCTGGAAAAGAGGATGTCATTTCACATGTTAATGAAGAGCAACAATCCGGACATCGCCCTCATCAGTGAAACCAATGTGACAAAGTGCAACAATATAAACATCGCGGGATTCATAATTTTCCGGCTGGACAAAAGTGAAGCCCGCTGAGGGACGGCAATTTTCATAAAGAAAAAATTCTCCCCCAGTACCAAAGAAGTCATAATCCCAGGACTACAGACCAGTAAAGCCACCGCCATCAAGATGACCCTAGGTAATGGTAAAACCCTTACGGTTATATCAGCACTTACTTTAAGTGTACATTCAGTACAAGAAACATCCAAATCGACCTGCACATTCTCAACGGCATTCTTAAGCAAAGCATCTTACAATCAGCAACGAGGGCAAGGCAATTGAGGACTGGATGGAAGCCAACATTAATGAACATTCTCTGGTGGTTATATCCCAACCTAAGCCCACCTTTCCAAGAACACCATCCTCATTTCACTGACGAAGTGATTTAATCGGAGGCCTGCCGATACTTTTTGAGGTCAAGCCGGCAAAAATATGGGGGACCAGTAGGGATGCAGTGAAGTGGGAGGGTTATGATTTCTTTAGTCCAGATCATAACCTTGCTGTTAAAGAGAAAAAAGAAGAAATCCTTTTCCTATGTGTTCTTACTAAGCTAGTAAAGTCGCTAAATAAAGAAACTAACGAATAGTAGTACTAAAAACATAATATTCTACTACAAGTTTGTTATACCGGAGGCGCAAAGAAAGCTCCTTTGAATAGATTGTTTTTTAAATAACTATGCTTAGTAGTCCGTTGAGAGTTTTTACAAATTCACAAATTGAAATTCACACATTAAAAATTGAGATAAAGCACTTTCATTGGTGAAAACGTCGAGAGACCATTTATAAAAGTCTTAAACAGTCTCTAACTTGCGTTTGACATTTAGATTACGCAAGGCTTCGGCTTTGCTTAAATGTGAAAATTGAGTATAAATATCGACTTTGAACTTAAGAGCTTATTAGAGGCCTAATGCGCACCCTTTAAACTATTTTTATAAATAAGATGAACCCTTTAAATGCAATCAATTATCAATAAGTAATTCAATGAGGGAGCTAGTCTAGAAATAGCATCTATGCATCTTTAACATTCAGGTGAGCCTAACATGCAAATCCGTGGATTGATATGACTGGATAATGGATTCCACTATGCATCGCCGCTGTTGTAAATGGAAGATTTAACAACAATCAGTACCAGGAGCATGCCCGTGTCGAATTCGTAAAAAAGGGACAAGCCCAAAAATGACTGGGTCAAACAAATGAAACAATACCAGTATTTGAAGGCCTGCAAAAGTGCAGATATTTTTTAACATTTTAGATATATAAAAAATATTGCATACAAAAAAATGTAAATTTGTTTTTGAAAATCGGCAGTGTTCCTGGCTAGTTATTTGCCTATAGGTCCATACCCTATCACCGGCCTTAATCCCCATTAAAGGCCTACTCTAAATATGTAGGTACATTCTCAGATGGGAATAAATTGTCTTAGATTTTTGACCAGCTTTATTATAAATTAATTGCATTTAAAGGTTTCGTGATATGAGTGGATTTATTGCTTTGAATAAGGGCCTTTCAAATTAAGAGTTCAGCCATCACAACCTTACACTGCTCAGTCTGGAATTCCTCATTGAAGATACTTAAGCCCAATTTATACTAGCTAAAGACATGTTGAAGCAAGTTTTAAAAAGCGGGCAAGTGCGAGTCGGACTCGCCCATGAAGGGTTCCGTAGCAGCAAGTAACTTTTGTTGTTAAAAGTTCTTGTAGTTCGTTGTAACTTTGTTCGACGTTTTAATAATAGATAAGTGGCGGTTTACGATTTATGACGTATTAAAAAAAAAACTACTTACTAGATCTCGTTCAAACCAGTTTTCGGTGGAAGTTTGCATGGTATTGTACATCATATATTTTTTTTAGTTTTATCATTCTCTTATTTTAGAAGTTACAGCCCGCCCCCTCATGGACACACATTTTACCACTTTGGAAGTGTCTCTCGCACAAACTGTTCAGTTTAGAAAAAAATGATATTAGAAACCTCAATATCATTTTTAAAGACCTATCCATAGATACTCCACACGTATGGTTTTGAGTTTCAGTTCTAAGTATGGGAAACCCCCAAAATTAATTGTTTTTATACCCTATTCTAAGGGTATATTAATTTTGACGCATAGTTTGTAACATACCTTAATATTGCCCGTAGACCCCTAAAAGTTACTATATTTATGATCAGCATCGATAGTAATGTCGATCTAGCCATGTCCGTCCGTCCGTCTGTCGGCAAAAATTAGGCCTTTAAACTGGACCTAGAGAGCTGAAATTTTAACCATATACTCTCTAGGGTCCCGAAATAATCAAGTTTACGAATTTTTGAAATCCGCTCACAGACACGCCCACAAACTCAAAAAAACTAAATTTTGGAAAAAATCGAATTTTGAGCTAGAAGGCTGAAATTTTTTATATATGATCTATGACTCCTAAAACTGCTCGGGATATAAAAATTTCAAAATCCGCCCATTGACACGCCCACAAATAAATAAAATAATTTTTTTATACCCTATTCTAAGGGTATATTAATTTTTGAAAATCCAAAGTTTGAGCTAGGGAGCTGAAATTTTTAATATATACTCTCTAGGGGCCTTTTATGCTCATGTGTAAATATTTTCAAAATCCGCCTACTGACACGCCCACAATTATTTTTTTTTTATTTTTGAAAGTCCAAAGTTTGAGCTAGGGAGCTGAAATTTATAGTATATACTCTCTAGGTGCCCTTTATGCTCATACTTAAATTTTTTTAAATCCGCCTACTGACACGCCCACAATTAAATAAAACAATTTTATTGAAAAACCAAAGTTTGAGCTAGGGAGCGTTTTTATTTACAAAAGCTTAGTTTTTTCGATAAAATCCTTTAAATTTTTGTCACGCCCACTTATGAGATATAGGAATAAGAATAGGGTATCCAACAGTTCGCCCAAGCGGACTGTAGCCCGCCCCTATGTTTTTTAATTCTTTTTCTTTGAAGTGTTATATTTTTTCATTCGCATCCTATGATTTTAATTTCAAATTTCTTGCCCTGAATTCTTTCGACTTGTTATTGATTATTTATTATGTCACAATTAATGTATTTACATATCCATGTATGTATATTGAAAATTCAGGATCTGTGGCCGATCTACAGCATCACTGAACGAGTGAATGACTTCCATACGTTATCGAATAATCAAATAAACACATTGGGATGATGTGATACAAAGCATCACGTATCGAATACAATTTTGAATTGTACTAACATAATTCTAGCACATTTTGTAACGGGATGAAAAAATCTCACTCTTCTTCTGTAATTCTTCTGATTAGTTTGAGTTGTAAAATTATTTTAGTGTTTACATTTGGAAATATGTACATAGAAATGGTTATTTATTGATTTTATTTACTAGTGGACCTATTGCGTTAAATTTTCTTGTAAGCTCTTTCCAAAGTCCAGCTTCGGGTTCTTTTTTCCGTACAAATACAACTCTGTCTCACTTGATTACGAACAGGTAGTTTCTTGATTTAATTTTACGAGTTTTTTAAATCCTTCGATAATCTGGGAAACACCAAATGCAATATAAAAGAAGGCTGTGTTATGTTTATGTTTTGTTTTTGTTTGATTTTGATATTTATTTCTCTTAAATTACTTATAAATATAATATAATACAAATCCATATAAAAATTCAATATGTAAATTGGGATTGAGTAGATAAATTCAATTTGCATGATGCTTTTTCCTATAAGATCATAAAATGAGTCCTTTTATTCCTGCCACTCGATTACAAACAGAAGCTAAATCAACTGACGTATAATGTAAATTCATTATACAGCCTGGAAAAGAGGATGTCATTTCACATGTTAATGAAGAGCAACAATCCGGACATCGCCCTCATCAGTGAAACCAATGTGACAAAGTGCAACAATATAAACATCGCGGGATTCATAATTTTCCGGCTGGACAAAAGTGAAGCCCGCTGAGGGACGGCAATTTTCATAAAGAAAAAATTCTCCCCCAGTACCAAAGAAGTCATAATCCCAGGACTACAGACCAGTAAAGCCACCGCCATCAAGATGACCCTAGGTAATGGTAAAACCCTTACGGTTATATCAGCACTTACTTTAAGTGTACATTCAGTACAAGAAACATCCAAATCGACCTGCACATTCTCAACGGCATTCTTAAGCAAAGCATCTTACAATCAGCAACGAGGGCAAGGCAATTGAGGACTGGATGGAAGCCAACATTAATGAACATTCTCTGGTGGTTATATCCCAACCTAAGCCCACCTTTCCAAGAACACCATCCTCATTTCACTGACGAAGTGATTTAATCGGAGGCCTGCCGATACTTTTTGAGGTCAAGCCGGCAAAAATATGGGGGACCAGTAGGGATGCAGTGAAGTGGGAGGGTTATGATTTCTTTAGTCCAGATCATAACCTTGCTGTTAAAGAGAAAAAAGAAGAAATCCTTTTCCTATGTGTTCTTACTAAGCTAGTAAAGTCGCTAAATAAAGAAACTAACGAATAGTAGTACTAAAAACATAATATTCTACTACAAGTTTGTTATACCGGAGGCGCAAAGAAAGCTCCTTTGAATAGATTGTTTTTTAAATAACTATGCTTAGTAGTCCGTTGAGAGTTTTTACAAATTCACAAATTGAAATTCACACATTAAAAATTGAGATAAAGCACTTTCATTGGTGAAAACGTCGAGAGACCATTTATAAAAGTCTTAAACAGTCTCTAACTTGCGTTTGACATTTAGATTACGCAAGGCTTCGGCTTTGCTTAAATGTGAAAATTGAGTATAAATATCGACTTTGAACTTAAGAGCTTATTAGAGGCCTAATGCGCACCCTTTAAACTATTTTTATAAATAAGATGAACCCTTTAAATGCAATCAATTATCAATAAGTAATTCAATGAGGGAGCTAGTCTAGAAATAGCATCTATGCATCTTTAACATTCAGGTGAGCCTAACATGCAAATCCGTGGATTGATATGACTGGATAATGGATTCCACTATGCATCGCCGCTGTTGTAAATGGAAGATTTAACAACAATCAGTACCAGGAGCATGCCCGTGTCGAATTCGTAAAAAAGGGACAAGCCCAAAAATGACTGGGTCAAACAAATGAAACAATACCAGTATTTGAAGGCCTGCAAAAGTGCAGATATTTTTTAACATTTTAGATATATAAAAAATATTGCATACAAAAAAATGTAAATTTGTTTTTGAAAATCGGCAGTGTTCCTGGCTAGTTATTTGCCTATAGGTCCATACCCTATCACCGGCCTTAATCCCCATTAAAGGCCTACTCTAAATATGTAGGTACATTCTCAGATGGGAATAAATTGTCTTAGATTTTTGACCAGCTTTATTATAAATTAATTGCATTTAAAGGTTTCGTGATATGAGTGGATTTATTGCTTTGAATAAGGGCCTTTCAAATTAAGAGTTCAGCCATCACAACCTTACACTGCTCAGTCTGGAATTCCTCATTGAAGATACTTAAGCCCAATTTATACTAGCTAAAGACATGTTGAAGCAAGTTTTAAAAAGCGGGCAAGTGCGAGTCGGACTCGCCCATGAAGGGTTCCGTAGCAGCAAGTAACTTTTGTTGTTAAAAGTTCTTGTAGTTCGTTGTAACTTTGTTCGACGTTTTAATAATAGATAAGTGGCGGTTTACGATTTATGACGTATTAAAAAAAAAACTACTTACTAGATCTCGTTCAAACCAGTTTTCGGTGGAAGTTTGCATGGTATTGTACATCATATATTTTTTTTAGTTTTATCATTCTCTTATTTTAGAAGTTACAGCCCGCCCCCTCATGGACACACATTTTACCACTTTGGAAGTGTCTCTCGCACAAACTGTTCAGTTTAGAAAAAAATGATATTAGAAACCTCAATATCATTTTTAAAGACCTATCCATAGATACTCCACACGTATGGTTTTGAGTTTCAGTTCTAAGTATGGGAAACCCCCAAAATTAATTGTTTTTATACCCTATTCTAAGGGTATATTAATTTTGACGCATAGTTTGTAACATACCTTAATATTGCCCGTAGACCCCTAAAAGTTACTATATTTATGATCAGCATCGATAGTAATGTCGATCTAGCCATGTCCGTCCGTCCGTCTGTCGGCAAAAATTAGGCCTTTAAACTGGACCTAGAGAGCTGAAATTTTAACCATATACTCTCTAGGGTCCCGAAATAATCAAGTTTACGAATTTTTGAAATCCGCTCACAGACACGCCCACAAACTCAAAAAAACTAAATTTTGGAAAAAATCGAATTTTGAGCTAGAAGGCTGAAATTTTTTATATATGATCTATGACTCCTAAAACTGCTCGGGATATAAAAATTTCAAAATCCGCCCATTGACACGCCCACAAATAAATAAAATAATTTTTTTATACCCTATTCTAAGGGTATATTAATTTTTGAAAATCCAAAGTTTGAGCTAGGGAGCTGAAATTTTTAATATATACTCTCTAGGGGCCTTTTATGCTCATGTGTAAATATTTTCAAAATCCGCCTACTGACACGCCCACAATTATTTTTTTTTTATTTTTGAAAGTCCAAAGTTTGAGCTAGGGAGCTGAAATTTATAGTATATACTCTCTAGGTGCCCTTTATGCTCATACTTAAATTTTTTTAAATCCGCCTACTGACACGCCCACAATTAAATAAAACAATTTTATTGAAAAACCAAAGTTTGAGCTAGGGAGCGTTTTTATTTACAAAAGCTTAGTTTTTTCGATAAAATCCTTTAAATTTTTGTCACGCCCACTTATGAGATATAGGAATAAGAATAGGGTATCCAACAGTTCGCCCAAGCGGACTGTAGCCCGCCCCTATGTTTTTTAATTCTTTTTCTTTGAAGTGTTATATTTTTTCATTCGCATCCTATGATTTTAATTTCAAATTTCTTGCCCTGAATTCTTTCGACTTGTTATTGATTATTTATTATGTCACAATTAATGTATTTACATATCCATGTATGTATATTGAAAATTCAGGATCTGTGGCCGATCTACAGCATCACTGAACGAGTGAATGACTTCCATACGTTATCGAATAATCAAATAAACACATTGGGATGATGTGATACAAAGCATCACGTATCGAATACAATTTTGAATTGTACTAACATAATTCTAGCACATTTTGTAACGGGATGAAAAAATCTCACTCTTCTTCTGTAATTCTTCTGATTAGTTTGAGTTGTAAAATTATTTTAGTGTTTACATTTGGAAATATGTACATAGAAATGGTTATTTATTGATTTTATTTACTAGTGGACCTATTGCGTTAAATTTTCTTGTAAACTCTTTCCAAAGTCCAGCTTCGGGTTCTTTTTTCCGTACAAATACAACTCTGTCTCACTTGATTACGAACAGGTAGTTTCTTGATTTAATTTTACGAGTTTTTTAAATCCTTCGATAATCTGGGAAACACCAAATGCAATATAAAAGAAGGCTGTGTTATGTTTATGTTTTGTTTTTGTTTGATTTTGATATTTATTTCTCTTAAATTACTTATAAATATAATATAATACAAATCCATATAAAAATTCAATATGTAAATTGGGATTGAGTAGATAAATTCAATTTGCATGATGCTTTTTCCTATAAGATCATAAAATGAGTCCTTTTATTCCTGCCACTCGATTACAAACAGAAGCTAAATCAACTGACGTATAATGTAAATTCATTATACAGCCTGGAAAAGAGGATGTCATTTCACATGTTAATGAAGAGCAACAATCCGGACATCGCCCTCATCAGTGAAACCAATGTGACAAAGTGCAACAATATAAACATCGCGGGATTCATAATTTTCCGGCTGGACAAAAGTGAAGCCCGCTGAGGGACGGCAATTTTCATAAAGAAAAAATTCTCCCCCAGTACCAAAGAAGTCATAATCCCAGGACTACAGACCAGTAAAGCCACCGCCATCAAGATGACCCTAGGTAATGGTAAAACCCTTACGGTTATATCAGCACTTTCTTTAAGTGTACATTCAGTACAAGAAACATCCAAATCGACCTGCACATTCTCAACGGCATTCTTAAGCAAAGCATCTTACAATCAGCAACGAGGGCAAGGCAATTGAGGACTGGATGGAAGCCAACATTAATGAACATTCTCTGGTGGTTATATCCCAACCTAAGCCCACCTTTCCAAGAACACCATCCTCATTTCACTGACGAAGTGATTTAATCGGAGGCCTGCCGATACTTTTTGAGGTCAAGCCGGCAAAAATATGGGGGACTAGTAGGGATGCAGTGAAGTGGGAGGGTTATGATTTCTTTAGTCCAGATCATAACCTTGCTGTTAAAGAGAAAAAAGAAGAAATCCTTTTCCTATGTGTTCTTACTAAGCTAGTAAAGTCGCTAAATAAAGAAACTAACGAATAGTAGTACTAAAAACATAATATTCTACTACAAGTTTCCGGAGGCGCAAAGAAAGCTCCTTTGAATAGATTGTTTTTTAAATAACTATGCTTAGTAGTCCGTTGAGAGTTTTTACAAATTCACAAATTGAAATTCACACATTAAAAATTGAGATAAAGCACTTTCATTGGTGAAAACGTCGAGAGACCATTTATAAAAGTCTTAAACAGTCTCTAACTTGCGTTTGACATTTAGATTACGCAAGGCTTCGGCTTTGCTTAAATGTGAAAGTTGATTATAAATATCGACTTTGAACTTAAGAGCTTATTAGAGGCCTAATGCGCACCCTTTAAACTATTTTTATAAATAAGGTTGTTAGAAAACAAAAACGGCAATGAAAGAGATGAACCATTTAAATGCAATCAATTATCAATAAGTAATTCAATGAGGAGCTAATCTAGAAATATCATCTATGCATCTTTAACATTCAGATGAGCCTAACATGCAAATCCGTGGATTGATATGACTGGATAATGGATTCCACTATGCATCGCCGCTGTTGTAAATGGAAGATTTAACAACAATCAGTACCAGGAGCATGCCCGTGTCGAATTCGTAAAAAAGGGACAAGCCCAAAAATGACTGGGTCAAACAAATGAAACAATACCAGTATTTGAAGGCCTGCAAAAGTGCAGATATTTTTTAACATTTTAGATATATAAAAAATATTGCATACAAAAAAATGTAAATTTGTTTTTGAAAATCGGCAGTGTTCCTGGCTAGTTATTTGCCTATAGGTCCATACCCTATCACCGGCCTTAATCCCCATTAAAGGCCTACTCTAAATATGTAGGTACATTCTCAGATGGGAATAAATTGTCTTAGATTTTTGACCAGCTTTATTATAAATTAATTGCATTTAAAGGTTTCGTGATATGAGTGGATTTATTGCTTTGAATAAGGGCCTTTCAAATTAAGAGTTCAGCCATCACAACCTTACACTGCTCAGTCTGGAATTCCTCATTGAAGATACTTAAGCCCAATTTATACTAGCTAAAGACATGTTGAAGCAAGTTTTAAAAAGCGGGCAAGTGCGAGTCGGACTCGCCCATGAAGGGTTCCGTAGCAGCAAGTAACTTTTGTTGTTAAAAGTTCTTGTAGTTCGTTGTAACTTTGTTCGACGTTTTAATAATAGATAAGTGGCGGTTTACGATTTATGACGTATTAAAAAAAAAACTACTTACTAGATCTCGTTCAAACCAGTTTTCGGTGGAAGTTTGCATGGTATTGTACATCATATATTTTTTTTAGTTTTATCATTCTCTTATTTTAGAAGTTACAGCCCGCCCCCTCATGGACACACATTTTACCACTTTGGAAGTGTCTCTCGCACAAACTGTTCAGTTTAGAAAAAAATGATATTAGAAACCTCAATATCATTTTTAAAGACCTATCCATAGATACTCCACACGTATGGTTTTGAGTTTCAGTTCTAAGTATGGGAAACCCCCAAAATTAATTGTTTTTATACCCTATTCTAAGGGTATATTAATTTTGACGCATAGTTTGTAACATACCTTAATATTGCCCGTAGACCCCTAAAAGTTACTATATTTATGATCAGCATCGATAGTAATGTCGATCTAGCCATGTCCGTCCGTCCGTCTGTCGGCAAAAATTAGGCCTTTAAACTGGACCTAGAGAGCTGAAATTTTAACCATATACTCTCTAGGGTCCCGAAATAATCAAGTTTACGAATTTTTGAAATCCGCTCACAGACACGCCCACAAACTCAAAAAAACTAAATTTTGGAAAAAATCGAATTTTGAGCTAGAAGGCTGAAATTTTTTATATATGATCTATGACTCCTAAAACTGCTCGGGATATAAAAATTTCAAAATCCGCCCATTGACACGCCCACAAATAAATAAAATAATTTTTTTATACCCTATTCTAAGGGTATATTAATTTTTGAAAATCCAAAGTTTGAGCTAGGGAGCTGAAATTTATAATATATACTCTCTATGGGCCCTTTATGCTCATGTGTAAATATTTTCAAAATCCGATCACTGACAATCAATTTTTTTTTTTTTTGAAAATTCAAAGTTTGAGCTAGGGAGCTGAAATTTATAATACTCGTATGTACTCTCTAGGGGCCCTTTATTCTCATGTGTTAATTTTTTTTTAAATCCGCCTACTGACACGCCCACAATTAAATAAAACAATTTTATTGAAACACCCAAGTTTGAGCTAGGGAGCGTTTTTTGTTTTTGATAAAATCCTTTAAATGTTATATAACAAAATATGTAGAGCGTTCTTAACAATTCAACCATACTTAGACTTTTGTTACGCCCACTTATGAGGGATAGGAATAAGAATAGGGTATCCAACAGTTCGCCCGAGCGGACTGTAGCCCGTCCCTATGTTTTTTTTCTATTTTTGTGTGAAAATTTTAATGCGGTTCACAGAATACGGACAGACAGACAGACATGACGAATCTATAAGGGTTCCGTTTTTTGCTACGGAACCCTAAAACGGCAATCAACCTTGAGGACGAGTATTTGCAGGACGTACATTGAAATACAAAGAAACTTTCCTTAACTGTTTTACACGAATGAGGATGACTTTACCCCGCCCTGTTTTCCTTCGCATTATAAATAAAACGCATTCAAAACCAACGTGCATCGGTATCGGTAGCTTACATTGTTTCTAAATCCCTGATATCCTTGATGTCAGCGCTGTTTCACTTCAGTATTAGAGTACCAAAAACCTCTTAAGTGCAAGCTGATTAAAAAATGTATTCCAAAGAATTAAAAAATACATCAATGTACAGTTCCTTCATCCATCCTCATCTCGACCATCCGTCACAAGCTTGGGCACGGCTCATGTAAACAAAAACGATCAAACCACTTGTTTCCACGATAACCGTCTCTATCATATATCTATGGAGATAGACAGAGCTTGTTCGATCTTCGATAACTTTCATTTCACGTAGTTAAAAATCATTTACATGAGCGCGATTAACGAACTTAAAGACAAGCTCTGGCAAAATGACTTTTAATGTATTTTTTATGAACAGGAAATTTATCTTCCAAAAAATAATTAATTAATTCATCAACAAAATTGAGAAAACTGGTTTTAAAGCGGTTAAAATTAAGAATTTCAACCTTTTTTATGTGAACAACCACAACAAAATTGTCTCAAATTTTCAAAAATTATTCACAATATTCGCATTCCACATAACGACCAACAAAATATCATTCGAACCAATCTTCAAAAAAACCGGAATGCCATTGGGATTTTCTTTAAGTTGTTCCCACTGGAATTCGGGGGTACTTACACCAAAAGTTTGTGGCATGTGACTGCCACTGCAGTTTCAAAATTGGCGGACATTCGTTCGGGCGCGAATAATCTCTGAGAATTATGCACAATGAAAAGAAGAAAAGCATGTTTTTTCAAGACCTGTGGTATGAGTCGCATTCATATAGATGGACTTTCTTCTTTTATTAATTATTTTCGAGGAGCCGGTGACTTACGTAATATGTTGTAAAACTATTGTTTACGAATTATGGTAGAAATGTTCCTAATGGTCTAACACTTCATTGGGGTCAAATTTAGTGTAGCCCTTTACTGATAAATAGAATAACTTCTGTCCCTTTGCTTCGTGATAGTCAATGTTTGAACGCATCTTCAATAGAATCAATTGAGAATAATTTCATTAAATTGAGTTCAAGCATCCAACGTGATGTAAATAACCGAGCACAAATTTTGATTGGGGTACTTTGAAGTTTTGAAAAAATCGGGCGATAATAGCGAGAAAAATTCATTTTTTAGTATGCATAATAAAGGGTTTTATACCCTATTCTAAGGGTATATTAATTTTGACGCATAGTTTGTGACATACGAGTACCTTAATATTGCACGTAGACCCCTAAAAGTTACTATATTTATGATCAGCATCGATAGTAATGTCGATCTAGCCATGTCCGTCCGTCCGTCTGTCGGCAAAAATTAGGCATTTAAACTGGGCCTAGAGAGCTGAAATTTTAACTATATACTCTCTAGGGTCTCGAAATAATCAAGTTTACGAATTTTTGAAATTCGCCCACAGACACGCCCACAAACTCAAAAAAAAAAAAAAATTTTGCAAAAAATCGAATTTTGAGCTAGAAAGCTGAAATTTTTTATATATTATCTATGACTCCTAAAACTGCTCGGGAGATAAAATTTTCAAAAACCGCCCACTGACACGCCCACAATTAAATAAAACAAATTTATTGAAAAACCAAAATTTGAGCTAGGGAGCTGAAATTTATAATATATACTCTCTAGGGGCCCTTTAAGCTCATGTGTAAATATTTTCAAAATCCGCCTACTGACACGCCCACAATTTAATTTTTTTTTTTTTTGAAAATCCAAAGTTTGAGCTAGGGAGTTGAAATTTTTAATATGTATACACTCTCTAGGGGCCCTTTATGCTCATGTGTTAATTTTTTTTAAATCCGCTTACTGACACGCCCACAATTAAATAAAACAATTTTATTGAAACACCCAAGTTTGAGCTAAGGAGCGTTTTTTTCGATAAAATCGCTTAAGTGTTATATAAGAAAATATGTAGAGCGTTCTTAAGAATTCAACCATACTTAGACTTTTGTCACGCCCACTTATGAGGAATAGGAATAAGAATAGGGTATCCAACAGTTCGCCCAAGCGGACTGTAGCCTGTCCCTATATTTCATTAGCGACTTGACGAATTCAAACATGCAGTGTGATCGCACCCTTAAGCCGATTACCGAACTGTCAATGTCAAAATATTCAGTAAAATCAACATTTTCACAAAGGAACAACGTTAACAAATAATTAAAATTTACTACCGAAATTCCGAGTCGGTGGTCGCAACTTTAATTCTGCCGTAATTCTGGTCCCAGTAGACAAGCAATTCATAGTGTAGTGAAAAAATTTGAGTCTGAATATTCGCTGCTTGATGTTGCCGTGCCAGTGAGACTACGTTTTGAACGAAGTGTGGAGAATATTGATGCGGTAGAGGCGTCCGTCGAAAACCAGCCAAATCAGGCAATTTCACGGCGTTCTCAAGAATTGGGCCTCTCCCAGACCACATTATGGCGAATTTTGCGTAAGGATCTTGGCCTACACCCTTACAAGATCAAGCTGACTCAAGAACTGAAGCCACTTAATCAAATGAAGCGACGTAACGTTCTAGAATTGGGCTCTGGACATAATGGAATAAAATGAAGAATTTCACCGCAAAATAATCTTCAGCGATGAAGCGCATTTTGGGTTATTGGCCGCCGAGATAGTGTGATTTAACGCCTCTAGACTTTTTTTATGGGGCTACATTAAATCATTGGTCTACGCCAACAAGCCGGCGACGTTAAAGGAGCTAAGAGCCAATATTCAACTAGAAATAGCGCCGGTATCGCTCATACGTTCCCGTGATGGACATATGAACGAAGTCGAATTCGATTCATAAATGTTTTGATAGTAATTCACTTTTTTGAGATATGTCACGTAGTTTGCATTTTATTTAAAAAAGAAGATGTCAAGTCCTTAATGAAAGACCCTTTACTTGCTTATGCTCCTGATATTGACATTGTCGGGAGCACGCGGCGAGCTGTCAGTGGCTCATTTGCAGATATTAAAGCTGAGCGGGGGGAAGATGGGTCTGGCTATTAACGACGACAAAACGAATTATATGCTGTCAACGAGAAATGACTCTCAACATCGACGACTCGGACAAAACACCACGATAGACAGATACAACTTCGAAGTAGTTAAAGACTTTGTCTTGGGATCCTCTATCACTTCGCAAAATCACATTGGCGCAGAGATCAAGCGAAGAACCACGCTTGCCAACCGCTGTTTCTTCGGGCTAAGAAGGCATCTAAGGAGTAAAGCCCTCTTCCACAGGACCAAGGAGATATTGTATAAGACCCTATTCATCTACTGTATGACGCAGAGTAACTCTTGGGATGCTTTAAGAGAAAGATTCTTCGGGTGATATTTGGTCCAGGTTGTATAGATGAGGTGTGGAGGAGAAGATTCAACGACAAACTCTACAGCGACGCTGACCTGGTCAAAAAGCTGAATATACAACGGCTGAGATGGCTGGGCAACAACGCACCAGCCCGACGAGTCTTTGAGGCCACCCCTGAGGGACAACTCAGCAGAGGAGGACCCCACCTTAGATGGCGCGCACAAGTGCAGAATGACCTCAACCAACTTGGTGTGGGTTACTGGAGGCAGCTGGGTAGGGACCGAGCAGGCTTTAGGGGCTTGTTGGTTAAGGCCATGGTCCATCCCGGACTGTAAGCGCTACCAAAAGTAAAGTAAAGTAAGTATAAAAAACAAAGGGACGGGCTACAGTCCACTTGGGCGACTGTTGGATACCCTATTCTTATTCCTATCAGACACCTAGAGAGTCTATATTATAAATTTTAGCTCCCTAGCTCAAAGTTTAGTTTTTCAAAAAAAAATTTAATTGTGGGCTTGTCAGTAGGCGGATTTAAGAAAAAACAAAAACAGATCTCCCTAAAGCAATTAAAGCGCCACCTGTGGAGAAAAAAAATCCCATCGCACCAAACTTCTTTCCTATCCTTCTATTCTTTCATACAGTAAGTAGCACCCAAAAATATGCAATGAATCATTTTGCTGGGAGCTACTTACAGCAACAAACAAAATGCCTGCGCTGTGGTTTCCACTAGAAGGGTACTGTGTATTATAGAAAAAGAAGTCCCTTTAGCGTACGCAAATTATAAAAAAAAGAAAAAAACATAGGGACGGGCTACAGTCCGCTTGGGCGAACTGTTGGATACCCTATTCTTATTCCTATCCCTCATAAGTGGGCGTGACAAAAGTCTAAGTATGGTTGAATATAACATTTAAAGGATTTTATCAAAAAAAAAAACGAAGCTTTTGTAAAAAAACGCTCCCTAGCTCAAACTTTGGTTTTTCAATAAAATTGTTTTATTTAATTGTGGGCGTGTCAGTAGGCGGATTTGAAAAAAAAATTAACACATGAGCATAAAGGGCCCCTAGAGAGTATATATTATAAATTTCAGCTCCCTAGCTCAAACTCAAAACAATTGTATCCCGAGCAGTTTTAGGAGTCATAGATCATATATAAAACATAGGGACGGGCTACAGTCCGCTTGGGCGAACTGTTGGATACCCTATTCTTATTCCTATCCCTCATAAGTGGGCGTGACAAAAGTCTAAGTATGGTTAAATTGTTAAGAACGCTCTACATATTTTGTTATATAACATTTAAAGGATTTTATCAAAAAAAACGCTCCCTAGCTCAAACTTGGGTGTTTCAATAAAATTGTTTTATTTAATTGTGGGCGTGTCAGTAGGCGGATTTGAAAAAAAAATTAACACATGAGCATAAAGGGCCCCTAGAGAGTATATATTATAAATTTCAGCTCCCTAGCTCAAACTTTGGATTTTCAAAAAAATTGTTTTATTTATTTGTGGGCGTGTCAGTGGGCGGATTTTGAAAATATTTATACATGAGCTTAAAGGGCCCCTAGAGAGTATATATTATAAATTTCAGCTCCCTAGCTCAAACTTTGGATTTTCAAAAAAATTGTTTTATTTATTTGTGGGCGTGTCAGTGGGCGGATTTTGAAAATATTTATACATGAGCTTAAAGGGCCCCTAGAGAGTATATATTAAAAATTTCAGCTCCCTAGCTCAAATTTTGGTTTTTCAATAAAATTGTTTTATTTTTTTGTGGGCGTGGCAGTGGGCGGATTTTGAAAATTTTATATCCCGAGCAGTTTTAGGAGTCATAGATCATATATAAAAAATTTCAGCTTCCTAGCTCAAAATTAGATTTTTTCCAAAATTTTGTTTTTTTTTAGTTTGTGGGCGTGTCTGTGGGCGGATTTCAAAAATTCGTAAACTTGATTATTTCGGGACCCTAGAGAGTATATGGTTAAAATTTCAGCTCTCTAGGTCCAGTTTAAAGGCCTAATTTTTGCCGACGGACGGACGGACGGACGGACGGACATGGCTAGATCGACATTACTATCGATGCTGATCATAAATATAGTAACTTTTAGGGGTCTACGGGCAATATTAAGGTATGTTACAAACTATGCGTCAAAATTAATATACCCCTAGAATAGGGTATAAAAATTTCCGCTTTCTAGCTCAAAATTCGATTTTTTCCAAAATTTTGTTTTTTTGAGTTTGTGGGTGTGTCTGTGGGCGGATTTCAAAAATTCGTAAACTTGATTATTTCGGGACCCTAGAGAGTATATGGTTAAAATTTCAGCTCTCTAAGCCCAGTTTAAAGGCCTAATTTTTGCCGACACGGACGGACGGACGGACGGACATGGCTAGATCGACATTACTATCGATGCTGATCATAAATATAGTAACTTTCAGGGGTCTACGGGCAATATTAAGGTATGTTATAAACTATGCGTCAAAATTAATATAGGTACCCTTAGAATAGGGTATAAAAATCATAAGTACAAGGTGGCGCAAAAATAACCTTCCGATGTTTTTTGGCTGTAATTTTTGCTTTAATTTAATAAATAGTCACCAATATTCCGCGTTCTGGAGCAGTGTAGCGTAACATTGTTTATTAACGTGTATTTCGCATGTGTTTACTACACAAATGTCAAAACAGAACTGACATTAGGGGCCAATCGCAAAATTTATAGCATTTTCTGATAGGAGGATTACTTTTGCGCCACCTTGTATATAAAGGGCACCTAGAGAGTCTACCTATATCATAAATTTCAGTTTCCTAGCTGGAACTTTGATTTTTCAATAAAATTGTTTGATTTAAATGTGGGCGTGTCAGTGGGCGAATTTTTGAAATTTTATCTCCCGAGCAGTTTTAAAAGTCAAAGATCATAATATATAAAAAATTTCAGCTTTCTAGCTCAAAATCCGATTTTTTCGATAAATTTGTTTTTTGAGTTTGTGAGTCTATGGGCGGATTTCAAAAATTCTTAAACTTGATTATTTCGGAACCCTAGAGAGTATATGGTTAAAATTTCAGCTCTCTAGGTCCAGTTTAAATGCCTAATTTTTGCCGACAGACGGACGAACGGACATGGTTAGATCTATAATAACACACACTACTCATTCATTTAATTTGTCAGTATAATTCGTTAGTTATTTATCTGTGTATTTATGAGGATATCATTATACTCGTCTATAGAAAATATAAATTATTATTTTTATTATCTGTTAATTTATAAACACATAAAAATTGAATTAAAATAAATTAGCAGCACTAGCTAAGCGGGCCTTCTGCTAAAAAATAAATATAAAATTGCTGTCATTATTTCTGCTGCCGAAAATAATACAGCAATTTGCTGTCCAAAAAATTACATTTACAATGCCATAAAACGTGAACAATTTTGACATTAATTGGTTTACTTAATCAAGATTTCTGCTACGCATTATGCATTAAATCCAGTCGGTCGTATAGAGATTAACCTTATGTATCATGAGATTTGTTTTGTTGACTGATTCCCCTCGCTTTTTTTTGTTTCGTTTCAATTAATTTCCTTGACTTTTTTTTCACGAATTCTCTTCACTGATACTAACAACTTCGGGCATACCGTGTTCTGCTAGATATTGTCCAAGTCGATTTCAGTTGCATGTAAAATGAAATTAGTGGAAATTAAATTGTACCCGTATGAGTTCAACCGTTTTTATGAGTTTCTATTACCATTTTCTACATGTTCTGTTCTGTGCTCTGAGAGCAATGACACAATTGATGTAACTTGTAAGTAAGCCTGCATGAGTCAACACAATTATGCGTTGAGTATCAAAGGCCCTCTATTCTAATGAATTAAAAAAAACGCAAAGAAAAGTTTTGTGGGAATTATTAATCACAATTCATTAACTAAAAGAAAACTGCTAAATAGTGTATATACACATACACACACATGTAAGTGGTTCATTAGCGGTAGTTTTTGTTTTAACATTTCATAAGTCAGTGGCTCATTCGAAGAGCATGCGAATAAAAAATACGGAGAAATTAAGGGTCTTTCATTTGCGACTTCACAACTTCAAACTTTCAGTGTGAACGCACCCTTAAATCGATTACCAAACTGTCAATGTCAAAATGTCTTACTTCGTTTGTAAATGAGTGTACTAAGCCCACTTCGGGCACCTGCCTAGATCATGTATTTGGTCGGTTTTCGAAGCTTTCCCCAAACCTTTGTTCGGGTATAATTTTGATCTTCAAATTACAGATCATTGTATGTCTGGTATTTACTTTAACAGTTTACACAATGCAAAGCAGACTAAACAAACATCTCCTCATTTGTTGTGCAAAACTGATTTTTTTCAAATTAAACAGCTTATTACGTTTTGTCTCCTGGGCTGAAGTTTATTCTGAAAATAATGTTCCCAGGGCGTATGATTTATTCTTAAACGAATTAAAGCGTAACATTAACTCCTGTTCCTTGTTTGTTGTCCAGAAAAGGTCTATGATAAGACTAAAGCCGTGGATAAATCGCACTCTACTGAATAAAATTACAACTAAGCATAAACTGAGCAAAAAATGCAATAATCCGCAAAACTCATACCTAAAAAATCGCTTTCGCAAGATATTAACAACGAGATAAGAACAAGCCGTGACAACTATTATCATAACCACATGAGAAATACACAAGGCTCAATAAAAAAGGAATGGAAAGTAATATAAAAATAAATAAATATTAGGCATTAACGGCCCATAGAGGGCCTAAAACCTAGCTTCTCCAACCACTTTCTTTGCGAAGTGGAAGGCACCTACAATTTTAAGCCGAATCCGAACGGCAAATTTGAGAAGCTTCTCATGACAATTGATACTCTTGGATGTTTGGCAGACGTTCGCAAGAGGTGGGGCAGTGGAAAAAAACTCAAGATGTTACTTGGCCCCGGCGGGAATTGAACCGGGGACCTTTCGATTAGTAGTCCGACACACTAACCATTGAGCCCGACCATTTGAGAAAGTAATATACAGCCTTATAAATAAAAATGGCACAACAAATAAGAGCAATCCTATTGTATTGAGAAAAGTAGGCAATAATATTAAAGATCCTACCGAAGTTGCAAACGAACTGAATAATCATTTTGTATCAGTGTGACACAGTTCAACCTTCTACGTGCGTTTGTGACACTGATTTAGGACCGGTGGGCAATAACGTTTGTGACACTGATTTAGGACCGGTGGGCAATAACGTTTGTAGAAACAGTTTTTTCTTTGTACCGATATCAGGGTATGAAATAATAAAAACTATAAGCTCGCTCAACAACTCGCATTCATTTGGTATTGATGGCATTTGAAATTATGTGTTGAAAAAAAATTCTTATAATATTGCTGATATTCTGGCTCACATCTTCAATTTAAGCATATTTTCTGGAAATTTCCCTGAAGAATTAAAACGCGCTGTAGTAATTTCCCTTTTCAAAAAAGATAAAAATAATTATAGGCCAGTTTCCTTGTTGCCATCAATTTCCAAAGTTTTTGAAAATATAGTAAAGAACGGGATCTTGCCATATCTGACGAAAATAAATTTTCTTAGTCCAATGCAATTTGGGTTTAGGGCGGGCTCCTCTAGTGAAGATGCCCTTTTGGATTTTTGCTCCCTTATCCATAAAGGCTCAGATTCCAAAAAATATTGTGCTGGTCTTTTTGTTGATATAACGAAAGCGTTCGATATGGTTAACAACGCAGGATTCTTTTGGATAAAATGTACGGAATCGGCTTTCGGAACTTTATCTTTACATGGTTTAAATATTACTTAGAAAATAGAACGCAGAGAGTTAAAGTAAGCAATGTTTTTAGCATGTCAAAGTCCATTCATATAGGTGTGCCCCAAGGATCAGTCCTCGGCCCTGTTTTATTTTTAATATTTATTAATAGTCTATTGGAGCAACCATTTAAGGGAAAGGTTAAATCGTTTTCAGATGATCTTGGGAT
This sequence comes from Portevinia maculata, assembly GCA_949715645.1. NCBI lineage: Eukaryota > Metazoa > Arthropoda > Insecta > Diptera > Syrphidae > Portevinia > Portevinia maculata. The sequence goes on from OX454526.1 coordinate 90,369,476, forward strand.
TGCTTATGATTCAGATAGCCCCTTGAATCTAATTGCAGAAATTAATCATGATGTTTATGTACTAAGGTCGTGGTTCGCAGAGCATAAGCTCCTTGTTAGCAATAAGACCAAGCTAATGTTCTTTAATTTGAGACCGCAGGAAATACCAGAACTTGATATAATATTTCATGCACCAAATTGTGTTAGGCATATTTTGCTTAATGACACTTGCCCAAAACCTGATTCCCTGCCTACCTTTATTTCGGATGTTGATTGCAACTCAAATTGCTTTGCAATAGAAAATACCTAGGTGTTACAATAGACCAACACTTAAACATATATTAATTCTAAAACAGTACATAATTTCCTCAATCCGTAGTCTCTATCGTCTCAGGAAATTCCTTTCTAATAACAACTTAAAAACATAGGGACGGGCTATAGTCCGCTTGGGCGAACTGTTGGATATCCTATTCTTATTCCTATCCGTCATAAGTGGGCGTGACAAAAGTCTAAGTATGGTTGAATTGTTAAGAACGCTCTACATATTTTGTTATATAACATTTAAAGGATTTTATCGAAAAAAACGCTCCCTAGCGCAAACTTGGGTGTTTTAATGAAATTGTTTTATTTAATTGTGGGCGTGTCAGTAGGCGGATTTAAAAAATATTAACACATGAGCATAAAGGGCCCCTAGGGAGTATACTCGTATATTATAAATTTCCGCTCCCTAGCTCAAACTTTGAATTTTCAAAAAAAAAAAAAAAATTAAATTGTGGGCGTGTCAGTGGGCGGATTTTGAAAATTTTATCTCCCGAGCAGTTTTAGGAGTCATAGATCATATATAAAAATTTTCAGCTTGCTAGCTCAAAATTCGATTTTTTCGAAAATTTTGTTTTTTTGAGTTTGTGGGCTCTGTGGGCGGATTTCAAAAATTCGTAAACTTGATTATTTCGGGACCCTAGAGAGTATATGGTTAAAATTTCAGCTCTCTAGGTCCAGTTTAAAGGCCTAATTTTTGCCGACGGACGGACGGACGGACATGGCTAGATCGACATTACTATCGATGCTGATCATAAATATAGTAACTTTTAGGGGTCTGCGGGCAATATTAAGGTATGTTACAAACTATGCGTCAAAATTAATATACCGTTAGAATAGGGTATATCTCAAACTAGAAAAGAAAAACCCAAAAGAAACACGATTGTCTCTAAAGAATAGTATCCTTAAAGCTCATTCTAACCTTCACAACATTTTATTACAATATTTTCTAAGATTACATTAAGTGAATCCTGTTTCGATTCGATTTGCGTTTTAATTTGAATTGAATCCGCATTCAATCTCGCATAGCCTAGTTAATACATGAAATAGCACTGAATGCTGCTATTTTCTGAATGTCTTCTCAATGGAATTTATTGACAGATTGAGGTTAAAAACGAATACTTTGAACATTTTTTTTTTTGATTTTTACACGTTTTCTTAAGCTATAATTTGTGCGAATGTTGTTTTTAGGCCTTCTTCTACCTACAAAAAAAAATCAGTTAGAACTGCGAGATTCTTTTTGGGAAATCTGTTCCGAGACTTGTTGGAACGTTATTTCTTTGAGCAATTGCATGAATTGGATATCAGTGATATGTGGTTCCAACAAGACGGTGCCACCAGCCACACAGCGGGTGCAACAATCGAGTTATTGAAGTCTCAGTTCGGTGAACTTGATATCTCGAGAAACAAACCCGTCTATTGGTCGCCGAGATCGTCTGAATTAACGCCTATAGACTTTTTTTATGGGCCTACATTAAATCATTAGTCTATGCTAACAAGCCGGCGACTCAGAGCCAATATTGAACGAGACAAAGCGGCCGTATCGGTCGAAATGTGCGGCCGAGTCATTGAAAATTGGGTTCAACCTATCGATCGCTGCATTTTTTGAGATATCTCAAGAAGTTTGCATTTTATTTAATAAATAAGTTGTCAAGTCCTTAATGAAAGACCCTTTATATACAACATGCAAACTTACAAACAAAAGTACCCATAATATTATTGTACTAAGAGTTATTCAGTGTTCATTGCTTTATGGGCTACGTGTAAATGGTGACAATTTTAAATTTGATTGTTTAACAAATCCTCATCAAAGACCGTCGAACCCCACAGGCGGACAGTAGGGATGCAGTGAAGTGGGATTGTTATGATCCCTTTAATCCTTAATCGACGATATGGAAGAAGAAGCAAATCCTTAGTATCTTTATTCAGGTTGAATGTACATTTCACATGTTATTTGATGAATAACATGCCTCATTGAGCAAATACGTTATTGTTGTTTTAACTTTGTAATAAGCAAAGGAACAAAGTGTCCTTTTTAGATACTCCATATGGGGGTATAAACGCTCATTTGAGTGCGTCATTACAGGACAGTCACAGTACTTAGATACCCCAGACATGCCACTCCAATGAGCATTGGCTTTAATGACTTTTACACAAGAAGCAGAAACAAAAGGAAATACAAAAACTATGACATCACAAAAGAGGAAACAGAAGTGTCTTCTTTGCTGCGGAAAAAATAAACTCCTACAGGACCTTTACTTTACTTTATCGACCGTAATGTTACAATGTGTCCCCACCAAACAAATTTGTTATGGACATTTACAACTTTTCGGTCTTGATTCGATTTTAGTTTCTGACATCTTTTCTAAATTGCCAACTGATGGCGGACAATCTTTAGCAATTCAAATATTTGCAGAATTCTGGATTCCTTAAGGAAAGATATATACAGTATAACTCTGATAAACTCGGACAGTTGAAGTTTCGATTCTGTCCAAATGTCCGGATTGTGGAGAGGGAAAAAATAAAAACATAGGAAAAGGTTTTTCAGTCCGCTTGGGGGAACTGTTGGATACCCTATTCCTATTCGCCTTTTAATTCGCTTCCCTTAATGACGGTGAGGCTATGATCAGGATTTAAGGGATCATAACCCTCCCACTTGACTGCATCAATACTGGCCGCCTGTGGGGTTCGCCGTTTCGACATCAGAAAATAACGGCAGGCTTCCCGATTTTGAATCACATTGCATTTGTGTGATTCAGAAGTTTTTAATTCAGCCTCTCGTTCGCGTTTATATTGGAACGTTGAATGATATTGCCTTTTCGACAGCATTCGTAGGATCTCTCCTTTGAACATGGCAGTACCAACTGAGTCGGTGGCGCTCCATTTTTTTCATGATAGGTTCTTTGACGTGAAGGCTTCCTCGGATTTTGGAACTTCTTATTCGATCAATCTTTGTTACTCCTGCTGTCATGCGAAGCATCTTCATCTCAGCTGCCGCTAACTGTCCAACATTGTGAGCCGTATGTGAGCGCCGGCCGGCGCATAACTGCGGTGTTGAGCCTTCTTTTCAGCTTAGGGGCATTTTCCGATCACAGAAGATGGCTGGCACTTCATCCACCCTACATTTACGCGATTCTTAATGTCGTCATCGCAGCTTGCTTCGCTTTTGATCATATATCCCAGGTATTTGAACTTATCGCACTTATGAATCACTCCTCCATTCATTTAAGTGTCTGGAATAGGACGAAGTGGATCAGAGAACGGGCAGTACAAATATTCTGTTTTCTTCAGCCTTATATGGTACTCATTCCCGTCCAAAAATCCCACCCATACATCACGTGCTCGTTGCAAGGACGTTTGATTCTCGCTTATGATGGCTCCATCGTCAGCAAAGGATAACTGATGCACTTTGGGGCTTTGGTGTCCGTCACTTTTCCTTAAAGCAGATAATCAAGGACTGTTATAAATATCAAGGGATCTAAGACGCTTACCTGGTGTACACCAACTTTGATTGCGAACTCTTCGGTGACGCCAACGGGCATCTCTTGTCTTTACTCCCTCATACATTTCCATGATCATCTGTACATAGGTTTCTGGAACTCCTCGCTGTCTTAGCGCCACCCATAAGAGATCACTTGGTTGTCTATCAAAGGCCTTTTCAAAATCATCGCAGATCCTTTAAGGAATCACGATTTTTTCCATCATGAATTCATGATCCTTATACTTTGGATTGCATCTGTGGCTGATTTACCTGCGACAGGCCCGCGCTGGTCTTCAGATAGTCGTATTTTTTCCCCGCATTCAGAATCTAATACCCGCTCAACCATCCTCATGGTGTGTGACATCAGCTTGATTGAACGGTAATTGTCACAGTCTTGCGTATCGCCTTTTGCTTTGTACTCATCATCTTGGAGATGAGAATCATGAGCCATTTGGACCCGATGTCTGCAATCTTTTTTCAGAACTCAGAGGGCGTCTTGTGCGGCTCAACTGCTTTTCGTTTTTTGGAGTCTTTGACCGCATTCCTAACTTCTTCGACATTAATGTCGTGTACTTCTTCGTTGTATGGAACGGCTGTCGGAAAATATATTCGAGGAAATTGTTCATTTAGAAGTCCTTCGCAATACTGCTGCCACCTGTGTAGTATTTTTTTGTCATCCACAAGAAGCAGCCCTTGAGCATTGTTGATTAACTTTGGCAAACGGATTTCCTGGGCATTAATCCTTCTCTGAGCGGCAATTTTGTACTCCTGATCAAGCTGGTTTGTCAGAATTCGTGGACTGACTGGTTTCAGCAGCCGAAGAAGAAATTTCTTCTAACTTCCGATACAGGCCCCTCCACACACTTTGCTTGAATTTGAGCTCACTTTTTCTTTGCGAGCCTCTTGCAAAGTCCGTATTCCAATTAGAAACGAGCTTTTGCATCCCAATTATTAGTAGAGCACTTTGACCAAACTTCGAATGCCCCTTATTTTTCACTTAGCACTGCTTTAGCTTCATCTGTCCACCGAAATGTTTCTTTGCCGTGTTGAAAGTGTCCTTTTGAAGCCCCTAGCAGTGATTTGGCTCTATTCAATCAAGGTCGTTGTAGGGCATTCTGCATCTTCAACCTCGTTAATGATATGATGAAGATAATTTGCAATAAATGCTCCGCTTTTCTCTTTGTCCAGATTGTACCATTTGATACTCGCACTTCTGTTTGTTTAGTTCTGTTCGTTTCCGCCGCCATACAAATTTCTGTCTAGAGGAGGAAGTGTTGCTGGGCAATTGACGCTCCTACAATCACTTTGCAATCTAGGCTTCATGGAACGTGTTACCAAATGGTAATCAATCTGGGTTTCATTTCCGCAGCTGCTGTTACTGACCAGGTGCCGGCTTTTTTTTAACAACATGGTATTTAGAACGATACGACCCTAAGACTTGCACCCTATTCCTATCCGTATCCCTTATAAAGTGGCCGTGTCAAAATCTAAGCATGGGTGAGTTGTTAAAAATAATTTACATATTTTGTTATACAGCATTTAAAGGATTTTATCGAAAAAACAAAGCTTTTGTATAAAAAACGCCCCTTAAAAGTGGGCATGGCAGAAAACCTTACATAAAAAAATTGTTCAAAATGACTGTATATACCTACTATGCGAAGAATAGGACTTTCATCAATGATTTCTTTAATAAAAGGTTTTTTTTTTAAATAGTGGGTGTGTCAGTAGGCGGATTTCAAGAAATCTTTACACATGAGAAGTAAGGGCCCCTAGAGAGCAGATATTATAAATTGCAGCATCCTTGCTAAAACTTTAATTTTTCGATTGTTTTTTTTTCTTTAAATTGTAGGCGTGTAAGTGGGCGGATTTTCAAAATTCGTATACTTGATTATTTTTTGCGGAGGATAAATCGATCCACTTCTATTACCGATGGGTCAAAAACTAGCGATGGGGTAGGTGGTGGCGTTTTCTCATAAAAGCTAAATCGTAGCCTCTCTTTCCGTCTTTCTGATTACTGTAGCGTGTTCCAGGCGGAAGTTTTGGCGATAAAAGAAGCCCTGACGTGGCTAACGAGGAATGTGATATCCTCAAAGGATATCCGTATCTTCTCAGATAGTCAGGCCGCGATCAAGTCGCTGGACTCAGTCTCTTCAAATTCCATCATAGCCCAAGATTTCCGATCATATCTTTCGGAGATGGCAGAGCAGTTCAACATTCACCTGTTTTGGGTGCCGGGACATAGAGACATTCCAGGCAACCGTAGGGCAGACGATCTCGCAAAAAACGGAACCAAATTACCTTTTTTACCTGATAAAGGTTCCCTAGGTAAACCAATCGCTACTTGCAAACTATTGTTCAAGCTACCCGCAATCGAGAGAACAAACCTTAGGTGGACAAGTAGCAATACATGTCTAGCGACTAAGCGGACCTGGCCAAAGCTGGATCTGCGACGCTCTAAGTGTCTAATCTCATTAAACCGATTGCAAATTAGCTCCACTATAGGTGTCATTACAGGGCACTGCTTAATAGGCAGCCACGCATCTAGACTTGGCGTGTACTCAAACGACTTCTGCAAAAGTTGCATGGACGAGGAAGAGGAGGAGACTATACTTCACCGCACTTGTCCTGCGCTCTCCCATAAAAGAAATCTCTTTCTAGGGGACATCTTGTTCAATGATATAAGTGACTTAGCCAACACTGGCGTTAGAAGTCTATCGCGCTTCATAAGAAGCTCCTACTGGTTCAACGAGCAGTGAGAGAAATCCCCAGATCTGTGTGGTACTACAATGGACCTTATATTGGTCTAAATGTGTTGGCCTTTTGCTGACAGCCACGTCACCTAACCTAACCTACACTTGATTATTTCGGGCGCCTAGAGAGTGCATGTATCAAATTCCAGCTTTCAAGCTCGAGTTTAAGAGCCTAATTTTTGCCGACGGACGGCCGGACGGACATGGCTAGATCGACGTTACTGATCACGAATATAGTAACTTCAAGGGATCTACGGACAATATTAAGTTATGTTACAAACTATACTTATTGACGCTATACTTATTGACAGCCAGGATGCAATTAAAGCCATAGCGTCAGTCACTTTATCCTCTAAGTTCTAGAATGCCTCAATGAGCCAGCCCTGCTAGATCGGTTCAGGTTTACCCTGATCTGGGTGCCAGAACCCATTGGCGCAGTTGCAATGCTATAATTGAAAAAGAAACCCTAACTCACTGTTTATGCGCGTGTCCGGCGGACCAGACTACGAGCATAAGGAAACCCTGTTTTCAATATACTTCATCAAGTCTCAAAAAAAGTATTAAGGAACTAATAACTTTCTTAAACTCCACAGGTTGGATTAAGAGACTTCTCACGAACATACGACAGTACCCAGTTTGACGTGAGTTTTGTGGTATCGAAACGGCACTCAGTGCTAATTGGGTTTTTGTTTTTTTAACCTACATACCAACCAACCTGCCTACCTACCTTCCTACCTACAAAATTGAGAGTCATTGATGAAAACGGTGAGAGAATGGGAGAAAACTGTCATCGACTATTTTCAAATAAGCAGTTGACGACCTCTAAACGTGTTCGAAGGCGTTTTAGTTTAGCGGCCAATAAACAAAGACGTTTAAATGTGAAAATCGATTATAAATACCGATGTTACACTAAAATGCTACTTAGAGTTGTTTAAGGATTAGGCACCCTTTAAATTATGTTTTTAAATACGGCTTTTTAATTTCAGCTTTCTAGATCGAATCTTAAGGCCTCAACATTGTCAACTGACGGACGGACATAACATTTTTTTTGCTGATCACAAATTATATGGTAAGGCTATTCATTAAGCGTCGTAAAATCGTCAAAAGTTCCTAAACGTTGTAAACTTCGTTAAACTGTCAAAATGTATATGGCCTTTGACAGTTCATTTACAGCTCGTAAACATTCCACGTTTATGGCGGTTTTACGACGTTGCAAAGGTCCCTTATTAACTTTTATGGGTCTACAATTTGAAGGTATGTTACAAACTACGAGTCAATATTATAATACACTTAGAATATGGTACACAAATGTCAAATACATCAGTGCAGGGTTACCGACGGGCGACATATGTCACCAAATGGCTATATTTCTGCTATCGGTACGCATGACGACATTTCAAAATAAGTGCTTTTTGGACCCTTTTCTCAAAAACGGGCGACAATTGGACGAATTTTCATATAAATCTTAATCTTAATAAATTTCAGATTGAATTTTTAAATTACAACACAAACATTTTCAAGCCCAAAACAAATTGCACGTTTTTCCTCCCAAAAGAATTCTACGAATGCGTTTTGCATAATTGTCGTACCAAAAGAAATACAAAAATCTTAAAAAAATCTTAATCCCTACCGCGAGACAGGAACCTTCCATTCAATACGCCAAACAATAGCCAACAAAACTGAAACTGAAAACATGAACTTTTTTTTAGTTATATTTTGCTACTACATATAACTTTTTAAAAAGTTTTGAGGTTAAGAAAATCTAATTTAATTTTTTATTGTTGCACTACCTACTTTGTTTCTTTTAATAAGAAAATAAGCTGTTTTTTACGTTAAGGCTAGTATACCTAACTTGAAGTCTCTGTTATTAATAAATCAAGCGATTTTTTTTTTACTTTTGTACTGTAAATTTATGTTTCTATCATTACAGAAATGAATTGTTCCTTTTACCTGAAGTTGATTTTTTTGGTTAAAAAATTGAATTGTGATTTCTTTTTATGAATTGCTTTGTTTATGTTAAATTATAACCTTACCTACATATATTTAATTTTTTTTTAATAAAATGAAAACAATATAAAAAACATGTATAGGTGCATTTTGTTGATTTTTTCTTTGTGGAACGCATTTTTTAGCGCGGGCGACTTTTTTGGCGACTTTTTCAAATTGGCCATCGGTAACGCTGCATCAGTGTCACCCCATAGCTAATCCCGCAACGAGTCCTTTCGATATAAAATGGTTCACATAGTTATCCATACTCCAACTTTATGTGCTGATAAATAGTCGGCCCATTGCACCCAACTCTAATGGCTGAAACAGATGTGCAGCCAGAATCGTGCAGCAAGATGATTTTGTGTGTAGAATGACACATTGCTTACTGCATGTCAGTTCTTGCTGCAAGTTGTCTCTATTTCTAATCTTGATGCATCGATTGTAGTAGAACAGCTCAATTTGGGACAACTTTTTCGGCTTGACGTTTAGAGCTGTAAAATTCTATAACAATACCCAACACCTTAGTCTGCTTGCTCGTTTAGTGATATTTAGGTCAGCAAAACGCATACGGAATGAATGAATTTTCTTACTACACAAGAGTTTCATGCGCGTTACTCCATGCATTACTGCGTGCGCTCTTGTTGCACATCTGTTTCAGGCATAACACATAGTACTCAATGTCAATAGATTTGTACGTGTGAGAAATCGAACAAAAACGGGATGCATAAATAGCTCTGTAAAAAGTTAATTAATTCATTATACCTGGTTCAAAGAATTGGTAATATTTCAATTTAAACAAAGCCTTGTGTCATTTAAGCCCGTCGAATATGGAATATTTATCATTTACCTTCTCTTAAGAAGCTAACTGCAATCCCTCTCTTTGTAATAAATTGCTCATCGTTGTGTGTTCAACTTTATAACAAAAGCAACGACCTCTTGAGTGGCACAATCAATTTAAAGAAAGAACTTCAAACAATTTTAATAGAATCGACGTAACCAACCGTGACTCAGATAGTGCACTAATTATAAGCCATGACTATTGCAGCAACGAATGAACTCGCTCTTCAAAATTTCTGAACGTGGTCGTTTTCCATTTGACTATTATCCGGCTCAATTAATTGTTGAATACATCTAGGGCGTTGTATTATAAAAAAAAACTGCAGCAAAGCCGATCTCATGGTCTAGGCTCATTGCACTGCAGAACGATGCACCGACGCAAATTTGTTCATCTGCATTTCTTTGAGCTGTGAATTTCAAACATTTTAAAATTGTTCCAAAAAGCACCACGCCTTAAAATGCTAAAATTCATAAAAATTAGATATACAAAAGTTTACACTTAATAGTTTGATAGAAACAAAATGTATCTGGAAACTAAAAAATTGTGAAATAAGTTTTGTATAGCTAATTCAAAAAAAAAAAAACAAATGATATCATCACCACAAGGTCCCGTGTTCCAATCCCCAAAGCAAAGAATCAAACTATACAACAACAACAAAAGCAACACCATTACCAACTAGTACTCTGCTTACGCTCACGCATATTGTCCATGTCTCTTCAATTTAGTAGAATGTTGTTATTTATGCTGTTTTCAGCACATTGTTGTTGTACTCTGATCAGAGAACAGTTTCTTTTCTTTTTCAAATGTATATAATTTATTTTTGTATCCATCACATTCAGGCATTTCTTTTTTGTTCAATAGGAGTATATTTATATTCATTTGTTTATTATGCTTTCCCGGTTTAGTTTGGTATAACAATCTTTTAAGTGATTACGTCATCATTCGTAGTTTTGTCATTTTCCCTTCTTCGTATTCAAAAAAAAACTACGTTAGTAATACAGCAGCCAAGTGTGTGTGATTGGAAGAAGCACACTAACAGAGAAATGTTAATGAGCCGCCAAAAATTTAAATTTGACAGGAGAAATATTTGTTGGCTCAATTTTAATTATTTTATATAGATAATTTAAATAAATTTAAATTAAAAAGGACATTATTTATTGGTGTTCAGTGAAGTGCAATTTAGACGTGCGTAAGCATACTTGAAAAATATTGGTACCATACTAAATTAAAAACGTCCAGCAGTCAGACGGTGGTGATCAATAATTTACGTACTTCAGGCGGTCATTGAGCTTGGCTACTTACGAACTGGCTTCACATTACCACACTTGGGATACATTAAGCTTAATATGTTACCCTCCTTCTACATACATAATCGCCCTTCACACTAGCGGGACTTTATTGTTGTTGCGTTGAAATATATTTGTATTGTTGTTTACTTGTTTAATGGAGTAATATATTAAGTTTCAGGAAGTTGTTAAAGTATTTACACGCATATTGGTTCAGTGATATAAGGCACCCCATCCACTGACCAAGAAATGTGTAAACATCCCAAAGAATTTGTATACAACTAAAAAAATGTATTTATTTCCTTTTTACTTATTACTACTTATTTATTTATTTTTTATTTATTTTTTAGTAAAAAATAGTCGGTCTCATCATCCGAGCTGCTGCTAAATTGAGCTTTGGTAGCTTCGGGAACTTTCAATATGGAGATACTTTCCTGAGGAAGTGGATTTCTTTTTCTGTTGATTGCAGTACTACGGCTCGATAGATACGGATCCGAAGAAAGTAGAAATCTGTTCAGTACATCCTTATTTGTATTTGACCTGGAAGATTTTCGGCTGAAATGCTCGCGATATCGTCTGTACTCCATATTGCTTGCTTCTTGGGCTTCCTCTGACAGCTGCCCGAGTATACAAACTTGGATAATGTCCTTGGAGTGTATAAGTAGTTTGTGTATGCTTTCAGGCATATATTTTTTTGTCGAGGTGCGAGACTTTCTGCACTGGAGCACTCAGATTCAATACTGGTCCATTGTACTGCCAGGCAGACACACCACATTTTACTGTGAGAATTTACTCGTTTTCCTAAGAGGGACAATCACAGAGGAAATGTTCCGCAGTGTCGTCGCTTTCTCCACAGGCTTCGCAGTTGGTGGTATCGCTTAGGCCTAGCACCTTAAGGTGTTTGGCAAAAGCGTAGTGTCCCGTAAGAACGCCAGTAGTCTGTCTGCAGTCTTTTCTGTTGAGAGACTACAAAAATGCCGCGGATTTCCTACAGACGTCGGGGAGAATTTGCTTAGTCTGTCTGCACCCTGGAGAGTCATGCCAACGGCGATTGTGTTCATATGAAACCCAACCGTCAATGGAAGCCCTGACCGAGGACGCAGGCAGACAAATCGCTGATTCAGGTCCTGAGAAGTCCCTCTCTGAACCCTGTCTAGCAAGTTTATCTGAGATCGCATTTCCAGTGATCCCGTTATGACCCGGGACACAGACAAGTCTAAGTGAATTTAGCCTTCCGACCGAATTCAGAGAGATCTTGCATTCACGGACTATTTTGGAGGTGGTTAAGGGGTTGAGCAAGGCCTTAAGCGCAGCCTGACTGTCGCTACAGACGCAGATACTTCGCCCCCTCCACCTGTTCCTCGCAACATAGTCCATGGCCATTAGGATAGCATAAGTCTCCGTTTGGAAGACTGACGCATGTTTGCCTAACGAGAAGAAAAGTCTAATGTTGTCGCTCTCCATGAAAACACCAGCACCAGATCCTTGATCGGTTTTGGAGCCATCCGTGAAGATTCGACTGCATTCCTTTCCAGGCTCAGAGTCTGGCCAGAGCCAGTCCTGAACACGAGGAAAGTCGACTTCATAGTTGCGCTTCAGCCGAAGTTCCGGTGTCATTGCATCAGACGGCATATTCATAAGATAGGAGTCGAAGGACAGCCGTTGCGCAAGTTAATCAAAACTCCAGTGAGAGTTATACCAAAAGCCACCTCTTTTTAAACATGAGATAGCTTTGAACCCATAATGTAAACATCAAGTAGCGGGGGGTTCAATAAAGCATCCAGGCTGGAGTCAGGCTTGCTGGGGAAGGCCCCGTGCAGCCGAGACATACCTTCCTTTGGAGTTTGGCGAAAGCAGCAGTAACATATTTACGCGAAAGCTTATTCCACCAAACAACCGATGCGTATGCTATAAATGGTCTTACCATAGCCGTATAAATCCATAGGACTCTTTTCGGTGATAAGCTAAATGCCTTGCCGAAAATGCCCTTGCACTGCCAGAAAACCGACAGCGCCTTGGCAGTCTTCAGCTCAACATGCTTGGACTAAAGAAGTTTGCTATCAAGGATGACTCCAAGATACTTTGCTTCATTCGAGAGGCATATAGTACCATGCGTAATGGGAGAGATACCTATATGTTTTTAGTTTCATTGACATAATATGCAAATTTGTCTGCATCAATTTGATATTCACTTGAAATTGAGTAAAATGCGGAAATGATGAATGAGATCAATGTTGAGAGCGTTTATCTCTGCAGTTAATTTCGTATTTCTAAAAAATGTTCTGATGTTTCTGATGAAAATTGCCTGATGTTTCATATTAATTAGTGCCTAAAGTTAAGTTCAGACGATAGCCAGACCTGACATATTGTCAGATCTACCAATGGTCTGAAAATGAGCTGTCAATAGCGAACTGCCTTACAATGCTAGATTGTCAGTTCACACGGTTGTCAGATTTTGTTCCAAGCTCAGACAATTTTATTGTCAGATGATTGGCCTGACAATATTTTGTCTGGCAACGTTGTCAAGTTAAAAATTGTCAGTTTACACGGCCGATACAAGTTTTTTAACAAATGAATTGGCAGATCCGTTTACAGGCATTATCAGAAATATCAAAATTGTTTTTTTCATTCTGCATCAGCGAAGTGAATTTGAGAAACGTGAAATAATAAAATATAAATAAATCGAAATGGAACAAAAAGATGCACTTGCGATTGTTTTGGCCGCATGCTTATTGAAAAGTAGCGAGGAGGATGAATCGCCACAGAAACGTCGGCGTGTTTGAACGAAAGGTTGGGTGGCCCGCCATAAATAGGAGGACAAATTGAGAGCTGAAGAGTCATAATTGAATTGCAATTTTTTGCGTATAAATTCCAAACAATCCTATGATCTGCTAACTTTGGTGACTCGATATTCCCAAAAGCAAGAAACGAATATGCGCGCGAGTATTTCAGCGTCTGGGCGGCTTGTTTTGACCTGACGATATCTAGCTAGAACTATTGGCTTCCAAAAACATCATTGGCTTAACAAACTTCGAGGTAATAGGGATTGATTCGCTAGCACCTTGACATGATTTTCTTTTACGATATTTGTCAAGGTTGCTGTTGAATGTTATGCCGAGATTCGACCATTTGGCCTTGCAGTCGCTGAAGGTCATATGGATGCCGTCCGCGACTTCCTGCCATAAGGCTTCTTTCGGCGGCTTATTCTGCGCATCCAACAACCCCACAACTGCGTCGCGTCTCGATTTCCTGAATTAAATTTAAAATTTGATCCTGGGACCAGTTACTCTCAAATTTTTCGATACGATTTTTGAATATTTTTTTTTTACAGTTTCAGACTTTGGCGGTGACTGCGAAAGTTGTACAAGTTCAACCGGCCGAAAAGGTGGATCGTTTTCTACGTCGACGTATTCACTCATTTTCAAAAAAAAAAAAATTAATTCAAAAATTTAAAAAAGTAGCACCGAAACTTCGTTTTCTTCGTTCAAATGTGGGAAATAATTATCTGAGAATAAAGCACAGCACATCTGACAATAGCAAATGAGTCCGCAAATGTCGTAAATGCCTAACAATGATATGACAATTTTACAATTGTGTGTTCAGACGATTCCCAGACCTGACAGTTTCATTGTCAGATGGCGGTCTGACAATGATCTGACAATGTGTTTTCAGCAAATATTGTCAAATTATTGATAGAATTGTAAGTTCACACTGTTGTAAGGCATTTATGACAATTTTTCCACGACAATATTGTCAGATCTGGCTATCGTGTGAACATAGCTTAAGGGGAAAAAAAATATTTGGGGTGGGCACTCAGAAGCAGAAAAAGTTAATGGATTCTGATAGACAAAACATAGGAGGAGGTACTAAACAACATTTCACGACGGGTACGTGCGGGTACAATTTTAAAACGCTTCACAAAGTTCAAAGATGTAAAAAAACGGACAAGACAAAAGCCTTCAAACAAAACGACCATTTCTTCCATTTTTTATGTGAGCACAAATTTCTACATTACCTTGTGAGAATCAGTAGATAATAGGTCCGTTCGCGTACTTTATGTGTAGAAAAATGAAAAGTGTCAAATCTCCAAAATCGAGAGAATCCTCTCATTTCTAAGAAAAGTACGCGAACGCTTTTGTGTAAAAACTTCTTACTTTGGCTTGAAAAGAAGCAACAGCTGTTTTTTTTGCTGGCAAACTCATAGGATTTCATCATTTGACAGTTTTCATTTTCTTACCAGCTGAAATTCTGTGTGAAGAAAAATGAACGAAAGTACATTTTTCTTTCATTCATCTTTTTACCATTTTCTCAGTTTGCGAACGCGTTTGTGTAGTTTTGCACGAAAGTTTATATAAATTTACGTTTGCATATTAGTTCGCGAACGGACCTAATATAAAAACAAAAAATATTATATGTATTCCGTTAGCGTCACTTATGACGTGAATCATGCACCATAAATTTGACTCTTAATATGCAACTGACCTGCATTATTTTTTTGCTCTGAAATTTTCGCTCTTTGTAATGTTGCCCAACCTAAAATAACGGTTTCATGCAATCTGTTTTGTTAGAATGGTTTTGCCTGGAGTTCTAGCCGTGTCATATCAAAACATTTTCAAACGGGCGACATTGAATTTTCAATTAAGTCCCGCTAGATTTGCGAAATTGCACATTGTGCTAGGTCTTCACAACTTTGAAGCTATAAGACAATTTTGGTCGAGAAACTTGAAGACTTCCTGTATTTATGAAATATGATCTCAACAGATGGTGGCAGAGAATCGAAAGTGTAAGCCAGAAATGGTGAATCCGAATCTGCATTCGGAATGTTATACAAATATGGAAAAGCATTGGTCTTAAAACAAAAACAAAGTTGAGAATGTTCAGCTAGAAGTCAAATGAGTACTTCAAAGATGACCAGCACTGTCATACGCAATCTACAATCATTGATGTAAAGATTTAGCTTTGCCAAACAGTAGTATCACCAGAGGAAAAGTCAAGAGCCCAAAGAGATGGATCGGTTACATCCTACTGCGTGAAGACAACTGCATTGCAAAATATGTTATGCAATAGACATGTATAGATATGCGCCAAGGTTGCATTTGCATATATGTCACATTCTTTTATTTATATAAATGTACAAAATTTAGTTTTAACCTTGTATAGGAAAATGTATTCTGCGCGTAGTGGCTCAGTGGTTATGCGTTGGTCCCAGTAACACATAAACGTTTTCTGTCCACTGCCCCACCCTTTGGAAAAGTCTGATCTATGCAAGAGTAGATTGTCATAAGAAGCTTCTTAAATTTGCAGTTCAGAGTCGGCGTAAAATTGTAGCACACTTCCATTCATACCAAAAATAAAACCTCGCACACACAAATGGTTGTAGAAGCTAGGCTGGGCGGTAAATGCCTAATATATTTTTATTTTTTTTTATTTTGAATAAAAAAAGTATTCAAGAATTCCATGCAGAGATGGGCTTAGAATATCACTGCAGCGCCCTCCAAACGCGATTGTATTAAAGGCGACCGTTGGAGCGTTTTTTTCGTCGACGTTAAGGTATTCGCTACAAAGACATGTTGGAACGATATTTCTTTGAGCAATTGCATGACATCAGTGGTATGTGGTTCCAAAAAGACTGTGCACAAGCCACACAGCGGGTGCGTAATTCGAGTTATTGAAATCTCATTTCGGTCAACGTGTTATCTCGAGAAACGGACGGTGATTTAACGCCTCTAGACTTTTTTTATGGGGCTACATTAAATCATTGGTCTATGCCAACAAGCCGGCGACGTAAGAGGAGCTCAGAGCCAATATTAAACGAGAAATATCCGCCGTATCGGTCGAAATGTGCGGCCGAGTCATCGACGTATCAACGTATCGACCGCTGTATACGTTCTCGTGGTGGACATATGAACGAAGTCGAATTCCATTCATAAATGTTTTGATAGTAATTTAAGCCAATACAATTTTGTTTGAGATACGAGGGCAGGTCAATAAGTCCGTGACTTTTTGAATTTCTGACCTCTTTACTGAAACGGCAACACTGCTCCTGTCAACCGGCATCTGTCAGTTGACTCCTGTCAAAATTTAAACTTGCTGCGTCAGTTAGTTTGTGTTTGACAGCTATTTTTATCAGACTACTCACTAATTTGAGGAGAAAATGGAAAAAAGTGAATTTCGTGTGCTTATTAAGCATTATTTCTTGCGAAAAAAAACCATTACCGAGACCAAGGCTAAGCTTGAAAAATACTATGGGGACTCTGCACCATCGATTTCAATGGTAAAAAAGTGGTTTACTGAATTTCGTTGTGGCCGTACAAGCACTGAAGATGCCGAACGTCCTGGACGCCCAGTTGAGGTCTCTACACCCGAAACAATCGAAAAAATTCACGATATGGTGTTGGCCGACCGAAGATTGAAAGTGCGAGAGATTGTGGAAGCCGTAGGGATCTCGCATGGCTCAGTGGTTTCAATTTTGAATGATCACTTGGGCATGAGAAAGCTTTCCGCAAGATGGGTGCCGCGTTTGCTCACAGTCGACCACAAACGCAATCGTGTAACAACTTCACTGGAAGGTTTGGCGTTGTTTAATCGCAATATGGAGGAGTTTTTGCGCCGTTTTGTAACCGTGGACCAAACATGGATCCATCACAACACACCAGAGACCAAACAACAGTCAAAACAGTGGGTTTCTAAGGGTGAATCGGCGCCAAAGAAGGCCAAGGTGGGTTTGTCAGCCAATAAAGTTATGGCGACTGTTTTTTGGGATGCACGCGGGATAATCCACATTGACTACCTTCAAAAGGGAAGAACAATCAATGGGGAATATTATGGCAACTTATTGGACCGATTCAATGACGATTTGAAAAAAAACCGACCTCATTTGGCCAAGAAAAAAGTTCTTTTCCACCAAGACAATACAAGGGTGCACACATGTGCAGTTGCCATGGCAAAAAACCATGAATTGGGCTATGAATTGCTCGCTCATCCACCCTATTCTCCAGATTTGGCTCCAAGCGACTACTTCTTGTTCCCAAACCTGAAGAAATGGCTTGGTGGAAAAAGATTTGACTCCAATGATGAAGTCATCTCGCAAATAAAGGCCTATTTTGAGGACCTCGACAAATCATTTTTTTTTGGAATGTGGAATGTTTTTTTTCAATGTCAAACTACACCACTCGATAAATTGAATCTTGCGGTGTTCTCCAACGGGACCGATATGCTCATCTGTTCGAGTACTTAATAGGTACCAAGTGTCCTTTGAGAGTAAAATTAACTCAAAGCTCATTTTGCACGCTATAACATGTTGTCGGCTGAATAATGCAACTTTTGAGTGTGAGTGTGAGGTGTTTCTTTCCTTTGTTTGTGTGCATTTGAAATTTATTTTTCTCCAATGAGAAAAAATTGAAGGTTATGAGTGGGTTGTGGTGGCCGTAGTTCAATAAGTATGCTCAATAAGTTCAAAGAATCTTTTGAAGTTTGTGCAAGGATAACCGTTCTTATATGTATTTGTGCGTTTGGTTGAGCACAAGAGCGGTATGCTTTTATTGGCTTCATTCTTACAATGCTGGCAAACTTTTTAAGTACATACGTATGAGTTTATATAGAGTAGAGTGCGAACAAAATTGTTGTGCATAACAGGTAAAAAAAAGCCTGACTGGCTAAGAACGATGGCTGATATTCATATTACTATTTGAAGCCCAAGTGTAGCTGAACCGGAGGATTAAGTTGAACACAAATTATATGTATATATGTAGGGCCTTACTAATGACCTCCTACGAAGGTCGACTATCATAGTAAGTGAGGCACTCCCTCTGCGATGCGCGTAGCATTCAGGGTTTTGTAAGCTCGTCCAAATTTGCAGGATAACGATGAAGAACTCTCGCAGTTCCATCATAGTTGGTAGGAAAATAGCACCACTGACCAGTTTTATGTCAGATAATGTCTTAGACCGGATGATGTGATGTCTGTGGTTTTTGTTTGTTTTCATATTTAAAAATCTTCTTCTATCCTTAACAGCGAGGTCAAAAGGATACACCATCGAGATTGACAGGCTGTTCGTAACCGATTTCGCTAACATGTTATTGGTTCTCTCTGTTCATTACTTATGTAGCTCCATATAAAGCATCATATGGGACGACCATACATATAGGTACGCCATAGCCACCATTGTATACTGATGCAGCATGTTATCATATTCTCCACATGGATTTAATTAACCTTGACTATGTAAAATATTTTCTTCAGATCCTGCATTGAAAATACCAGTCTACTGGACGCGAAATTATGAAGGTCAGCTGAAACGAATATTGCTTGTTTAGCGTGGTACATTCAATATACCAACGTACTTTCAACTGATAAGATTGTTGAACTGGTTCTTACACCAACTCATTATGAACTTTTTAGCCGTAATTGATGCTGGCGCATTTGCGTGCTGGCTGGAGATTCAAAAAAAAAGTATTTGGCCGGCCCACATAGCTAAAACATAGTTTCTCCAACCATTTGCTTGTGTGAAATGTTTTATTTCCATTACAAAAGGGATAAATTTTTACAGAAAATTTGTACACTAAATTTAGCTTTAAAGACCATGCAAAGTATATCTGCGCAAAAATTTCCAAAACAAATAGGTTTTTTTAAACGTATTAGACCTGTTTTACCTAGGGGTAATGCAATTTCGCTGTACAATGTCTTTGTGTTACCGCACTTTTTGTTTTGCGCAACAATCCTATATGGATGCCAAAATCAAATAAAACGGCGTATTCAGCTAATACAAAACAAAGCGATGCGAATACAACAAATGCTATAAGCATTAAAATGGATGAATGTTGAGCAACATCTTACCTATAATGCAATGATATTTATATTCAAAATGAAATACGGAATGCTGCCATCATAGCTGGAAAACAATATTACCATGCCACCAGAAGTACTGCCGTACAACCATGAAACATTATGTATTAAGTTATTTACTAAACAGTGCAGGTCCCATAAACCAAATATACTTAAATATATAAAATACGACAAACACCTCTTTCTTCGTGAATATAGAAATATGTTAGGAACTTCGTTTACCAACGACAACATCGATTACTGTGCGAAAGATTGTGAAATCGCAATAAAGAATTCCTTAGGAAAACTAAAAAAAAACATAGGGGCGGGCTACAGTCCGCTTGGGCGAACTGTTGGATACCCTATTCTTATTCCTATATCTCATAAGTGGGCGTGACAAAAATTTAAAGGATTTTATCGAAAAAACTAAGCTTTTGTAAATAAAAACGCTCCCTAGCTCAAACTTTGGTTTTTCAATAAAATTGTTTTATTTAATTGTGGGCGTGTCAGTAGGCGGATTTAAAAAAAAATTAAGTATGAGCATAAAGGGCACCTAGAGAGTATATACTATAAATTTCAGCTCCCTAGCTCAAACTTTGGACTTTCAAAAATAAAAAATAAATAATTGTGGGCGTGTCAGTAGGCGGATTTTGAAAATATTTACATATGAGCATAAAGGTCCCCTAGAGAGTATATATTAAAAATTTCAGCTCCCTAGCTCAAATTTTGGTTTTTCAAAAAAAATATTTTATTTAATTGTGGGCGTGTCAGTGGGCGGAATTTGAAAATTTTATGTCCCAAGCAGTTTTATGGGCCAAAGATCATATATAAAAAATTTCAGCTTTCTAGCTCAAAATTCAAATTTTCCCAAAATTTGTTTTATTTAATTGTGGGCGTGTCAGTGGGCGGATTTTGAAAATTTTATGTCCCAATCAGTTTTATGGGCCAAAGATCATATATAAAAAATTTCAGTTCTCTAGCTCAAAATTCGATTTTTTCCAAAATTTTGTTTTTTTGAGTTTGTGGGCGTGTCTGTGGGCGGATTTCAAAAATTCTTAAACTTGATTATTTCGGGACCCTAGAGAGTATATGGTTAAAATTTCAGCTCTCTAGGTCCAGTTTAAAGGCCTAATTTTTGCCGACGGACGGACGGACGGACGGACGGACGGACGGACATGGCTAGATCGACATTACTATCGATGCTGATCATAAATATAGTAACTTTTAGGGGTCTACGGGCAATATTAAGGTATGTTACAAACTATGCGTCAAAATTAATATACCCCTAGAATAGGGTATAAAAATAGTGGTAATAAATAAAAAGTGTGCAGAGTGGTTTAATTCAGAAGTGACAAATCTTAAGAGTGATAAAATTAATCTATATAATAAAGCTGTACATATACCAACTTTTTAGGTGATTGGAATATGTAGTTACAAAAGGGCCAGGAACCTATATAAACAGAAGTGTATTAAGACCAAAAATAAATACATCGAAACGAAAATATGTGAAAAGGCGGGTGACCAAAAAGGTCTATAGTGGAGTGTCTGGGGCTTTTGACCTCAGACTTTTGTAACAGTGAATAAATTTAAATGGTCAAGGGCTGTTTTTCTTTGTTATACTATAAAGTGAAAAGTTTACCAAACATTTTTTTGTGCTTTTGATTTTTTTATTATTTAAACAAAAACTATAAAAAATTAATACTTAAGCATGTAATTTTTTTTTTTTTCGTATCTATACATTGAATAATACCTAAATAGACATAAAAGAATATTTTCTTAAAATGTTGGAGCGTATGAAGGGTCATAACGACTTTGGACAGGTAGTAGAACGTAGAGAGGGGAGAACGGCAACGGCAGCTGCCGTAATGTAATAAATTAATCATTTAATGTATTCAATGCGGTTTTCATTCCCAAACCGGGAAAGGCCGCCTATGATCTTCCCAAAAGCTTCAGGACTATTACCCTTTCATCATTTCTGCTAAAGGGCCTTGAAAAACTGATTGACGTACGGCTTAAGAGTATTCCAGCTTCGCTGGGTATTCATGATAGCCAACACGCCTATCAAAAAGGCAAGTCCACTGAGACGGCATTAACGGATCTGACGGCCAGAGTGCGTAGGGCGCTCGACCGCAAGAACTATGCTCTTGCTGTCTTCATGGATATTGAGGGTGCCTTTGACAATCCCACCTTTTGCAGAATTGAGTCTGCCTTAACACTGAAGGGCGTCGATTCTACAACTGTGGAATGGATCCTGGAAATGCTTAGGAGCAGAGAAGTTACAGCTGCTGTTGGCGGCTGTGTCAGAACTGTGCGCGCTGTCAAAGGCTTTGCGCAGGGCGGTGTACTTTCCACTACATTGTGGAACCTGTCGGTCGACTCCTTGTTGAGAAGACTTGATGGGGAAGGTCACGCTGTTATTGGGTACGCTGACGATGTGTGCATTATTGTCAGCGGCAGGAGTTTACCAACTCTTTGTGAGCGGATGGAAACAGCGCTCAATAGTGTTGGGAGTTGGTGCCGCGAGCAAGCTCTGTCAGTCAACCCCGCGAAGACTGAGATGATGCTGTTCACGAGTAGAAGGGCAATACCTCAAGTGAGGTGGCCTTACTTCCAGGGCACTCAACTAAAGCTATCAAGCAAGGTTAAGTATCTGGGTATTGTTCTAGATCCAAAGCTTAACTTTTCTGAACATTTGGTTGCTAGGATTTCGAAGGCTACTAACATTCTCTGGCAGTGCCGTAGGATGTTCAGCAGAACCTGGGGACTCAGTCCCAGGCTGGTTCACTGGATTTACACGTGCATTGTTAGGCCATACCTTATGTATGGTGCAATTGTATGGTGGGCTAGAGCTCACATCCTCAAACGTCAACTGTCGAAGCTACAGCACCTTGCGTGCTTATGCATTACAGGTGCGATGAGAGGAACTCCCACTGCTGCTATGGAAGTGTTGCTCTGTTTACCTCCCTTGCAGTTCCTTGCTGAAAGTGAGGCCAGAAAATCACTATACCGCATGTGTGTAGTACTTGGACGGCAGTTCAATCTCGGCGATGGGGCCAGAGATGCTAGGTACAGAGCTCTCTATGACAGCCTACCTGGCCATCGGGGAGGAGCACTTGACACTGTGTGCATGAAGCAAGTCTTTGAGCGCCGTTTTCAGGTCATCCTTCCTGAACGGCAGGAATGGAACAGTGAGGGGTGGAATGGCTTTAGGCCGGGTGATGTCATCGTCTATACTGATGGCTCACTTATTGACGGTATCTCCGGAGCCGGGGTCTACTCTAGAGACTGTCGGATAAATCTATCTGCAGCCTTGGGTAGACAAACAACTGTTTTTCAGGCAGAAATCTTTGCGATTGCCACTGCCGCCAATATCCTGTTAAGGAGAAGGATTAAGGGTAAAACCTTATACATCTGCTCAGATAGCCAAGCCGCTATCAAAGCCTGTTCGGCTGGCTCTCTCAACTCAAAAATAGTTGAGGAAACCATGGTTAGGCTTAACCGTCTGGGAAGATGTAACTCGGTATCACTTGCCTGGGTTCCTGGGCACACAGGTATCGAGGGTAATGAAAGAGCGGATGCTCTGGCCAGGAAGGGCTCTTCAACAGCCTTCATTGGCCCACAACCATCCATAGGATGCTGCTCATCCGTCCACAAACGTGAAATGGATTCGGCTCTACGCCAACAACATTCCGAATACTGGCATGACCTGGTCTCATGCAGGTATTCGAAGAAGCTAGTGGACGGTCCAAAAAGCAGCAGAGCTAAGTTTTTGCTTGGACTAAACAGGAAAGACTTGAGATCCTTGATTGATCTCGTCACCGGTTTCAGTCCTCTTAACGAGCACCTCAAAACCATTCACATTAGGAGCTCGGGCCTATGTGAGTGCTGCATGGAGGCGGATGAAACGGCATCTCACTTCATCTGTGAATGTCCGGCTTTCGCCAGAACCAGGCTCACCACTATAGGCAAACAATTCGTTAACGAAGATGAGATGGGGGAAATTGAACTTGCAAATATTCTTCGCTTTGCCAAGGCTACTGGCAGGTTCTCCCTCACTGAATCTTACTAATCGCCAATAACCAGCGAGCGGGTAGCTATGCTGAAGTACAATGGACCAATAGGTCTAAGTGCTTGTCATCTACTGATGACCCCACTGCACATACAATACAATACAATACAATGTATTCAATTGTCTTCTATCACAGTTTTCTACCAATGGATGAATCAAGGACCAGTAGTATAACTAATGAATACAGCTGCATTATCTGTGAAAAAATTGGTTCATCTTCCGCAACGCAAATTCAGGCGGAGACTCAACTTACGTTCATAGTATCCGTTTCGCGAAGGTTTGACATATCTTGCAAACTGACACAGGCTTCGAATAACTACGATCCTAAGTCGACGGACTGCAAAATGCATCGAGGACTTGTCCTCTCAAAAGTCAAGTGAGTCCACGTGAGAAAAGGCTGAAGCAGCGTTCTAGCTCAACAAAGTGCTGCTAACCTCCTACGATAGTAGTTGTGTCAACAAAACCAGTATGAAGAAACGTAAGGTTTCCTGGTGGAAGGACCAACGTGCTAAGCTCTGGAAGAATATTAGGAAGCTCTTCATCGAGCCAAATAAATAAAATTGTGGGACCATTACAGGATCGCTCTCACAGAATATAACTCAGAATTGAGAAGATCGAAACGAGCTACATGGACTAAATGCACCGAAGACATGGCAGACATGACAGTCGCAACGCGTATCTATAAAGCTCTGGGTAAATATCATACAACCTGTGTAGGATTATAAAAGAAACAGATGGTACCTACACGAGGTAACCCGAGGATACTATAAGAAACTTACTTCAGGTTCACTTTCCAGGCTCATCTATCCGTGCTGCACACGATAACTGAAACGCCACAGACCCCAAGGCCTTTGTAGCCAGTAGAGTCAACAGTTTCTTCTTTTCCCGTAAATTAAAGATTTGAACTCATTGAGGTTCAATTTCTTTGTAAAAGGAGCAGCCAAAAAAACAAGTGTTCTTTTGTTCTCATTACCTCCTACAGCTGATGCAGCGTTTAAACACCTTAAAAGAGTATATCTACAAATCCAGTTAGGGTTAGGAAATGCAGATATTGAAAATTTAGACATTGAAAATTGGGGCTGGAAGTATGCTTATCCCAATAACAATGAATACATCAGCAGCTCCAGATAATTTATTGTAAATGTTGTTGTGGAGCTGCTTGTGGATGTCGAAAGAGTAGCTTATACTGCAGTGTAGCATGTCTACAGTGCAGCGAAAATACTTGTTTTAATACTCCGCCAATCATTGAAATAAGTGAAGTTGAAGAAAATACTTAAATAGACAAAAATGTAAATTGTTTAAATAAACAAATGATTTCTTGATAATTTTTTTTTCTTTCATTTTCCTTCATTTATTTCTTTTTTCTAATTACTATCTCTATATGTATATATAAATTAACTTAATTTTGGTGTAGAAAAATGTTCTACAGCCCAATAATATGAGGTATTGTATCATTTAAACTATCAAAATTATAAATATTTTTTTTTTTTTTAATCGAGATCACAATTTTTTAATAGGTAAACTTTTTTGTTATACGAGTATTATAGCTAAACATTCCACTTTGAATTATAAAATTTCATTCATTGTAACGGAAATCCGAGGTTTTCATGTTTTTAACGCCCCAGACTCTCCACTACTATGGAAAACTCTAAAACAATAAATTTTTAAAACAGAACAAAGTGCTTTCGATAATCTTAAAATAAATGGTGTTGAATTAAGATCTGACTTAGACATTGCGGAAGCGTTTAATACGTTTTTTGTTAATAGTGTTAAGGACATAAACCGTAGTATTCCAACAGTTCCATACTCCGATAATATAAGCATAAATGAAAGTGAGTTTAAGTTTCAGTTCATTGATGAAGAAACGTTAGAAGGAACTGTTAAAACAATGAACAAAAAAGTGATTGTTTCGGCCTAAATTGTAAAATAATTCTGGACTGTAAGGATGAAATCATACCCCCATTACCTAAAATCATAAATTTTTCTGGAAAAACTCTGATATTGTTCCTGTGAAAATGTTACGAGCCCAGACCAGTGGAGACCCATAAACATGTTGCCGATTTATGAAAAGTTATTGGAGGTGATTGTTTGTAAACAACTTACCATCTTTTTCGACGAAAAGCGTTGAACAATCAGGATTCAGGCGTGGACACTCTTGTAAAACGTCTTTGAGTTGGGTAATAAATGAATGGGAAAAGGAGATGGAAAAAGACAACATCGTTTTGGCGATTTTTCTGGATTTACAAAGAGCATTTAAAACCATAGATAGAAACATATTAACACGAAAACTTTACAAATATGGCGTCAGAGGAAAAGAACTAGACTGGTTTATTAGCTATTTGTCGATGCGAACTATTGGAGTTCCCCAAGGATCGGTATTGGGTATAAAATTAGGATTTCAGTTAACGAAAATATGTGCTAAAATATCAAAAAAACTAGGGTTTCTTAGACGAATTCGAAAGTGCATCTCAATGAACTGTGCAATAACTATCTAAATACAATTATACTCCCTCATTTTCATAACTACTCATCTATAATATACATGTGTACCGATGAGAACCAAAGAAAAATACAAGTCCTCCAAAATAGAGCGATGAGAACTATTTTGAGATGCAACCGGTATGCTCCAATAAATGATATGCAACGTATATTAGGATGGTTAAGTGTTATCCAAAAACTAAAATTGAATGTGCTTGTAATGATTTTTAAAATCAAACAAAATTTGTATCCGGAATATTTACAGAAAAATGTGGAGTATATAACCAATGAGAGGTATCAACTAAGGAATGCTGGTGACTTCCGTTTACCCCTATACAGGGTGTCCCTTAATTCGTTGGCAATATTTTAGGGCAAGATTTATGGGTATATTCTAAGGAAAAAATTGTTCTACAGTAAGGGCCTATCTCTAATTTTTATACCATTTATTGAGGATTTAAGAAAAGACTTACTTGGGTGTACCCTGACCCATGTTAACGGTAATTGCGCTGTTAGTAGTAATGATAGAAATTTCGTTTAGGCCTCTATTTTTAGAAGAAATATTAGCCTTTGTAATTGCATTTAAATAAATTTTATATCTTAACTCAGTCTTAAGATATCCAATTTTTAACCTGTTCCATTTTTCCTGCCCATGCTAATTTTTTGACTTTCGGTTCAATTTTCTGCAGAAAATGCGGAATAAACATAACGTTTTAATATTTTTTTTGAATGAACGTAACAATAATAAAAATAAAAGTTTACGAAAAGTTTGTAGAAAAACCCATAGATTTTATGATACTTAGGAAATCCTGCAGCAGGTAAAAAAGGGGTTTCTGACTTTTTACCTGCATTTCTAACAACACTTGACAATAAGAGCGGTTTTCCGTTGGTTTATTTGAGTACCTGTCAGGACTTACCTAAAAAAAATGGTATAAAAGATTTAAAATCAAAATTAATTCATCAGTTTAATCTTAAACGCCAAGGCAAGCCGTTAGTTGATAAGAAAGTTTTTTTTAAAATGTCTTCATTTACAAACGAAGAATACGCAAACATTATTTACGTTTTTGGGCTGTGCAATGGAATTTCAAATAGTGCGCGACAAAGATACCATGAACTTTATCCAAACCGATGACTTCCTAGTAGAAATGTATTTGGAAATACATATCGAAGGCTTCGAGAAATGGGATCAGTTTCAAATACACGACCTAACGCGGGAGCTCCACGCATAAGAAGAACTTCGATTGATCACAGAATACTGGAAGCTGTTACAAATGAGCCATCAATCAGCATCGCTTAGCTTTGCAATTCAATGTTTCCAGACATAAAATCTCTGATGTCCTGCATGGAGAAAATCTGTAATCGTGCAAAAAATCCATTTTTTAAAATTTTACCTGTTCCATGTTTTCCCAAGTATCATAAAATCTATGGGTTTTTCTACAAACTTGTCGTAAGATTTTATTTTTATTACTGTTACCTCCATTCAAAAAAAATATTAAAACGTTATGTTTATTCATTTCTGGAGAAAATTGAACCGAAAGTCAAAAAATTAGCATGGGCAGGACAAATGGAACAGGTTAAAAATTGGATATCTTAAGACTGAGTTAAGATATAAAATTTATTTAAATGCAATTACAAAGGCTAATATTTCTTCTAAAAATAGAGGCCTAAAAGAAATTTCTATCATTAGTACTAGGAGCGCAATCACCGTTAACATGGGTCAGGGTACACCCAAGTAAGCCTTTTCTTAAATCCTCAATAAATGGTATAAAAATTAGAGATAGGCCCTTACTGTAGAAAAAAAAATTCCTTAGAATATACCCATAAATCATGCCCTAAAATATTGCCAACGAATTAAGGGACACCCTGTAGAGAAGGGCACATACACAAAACAACATTTTCTATAAAGGCCATCAACTTTTTAATAAACTTCCCAACGATATTAAGAACTTGTCGAACTTAAATATTTTTAAATCAAGATTAAACTTCTTATTAAAACATAATTTTTTGTAAACATAATTTGTAATTACGAACTTTAAGAGTTTTTATAAACTAATAAAACCATTATAATAATAAAAAAAAAAATAATGAAAAAAACTTGAGAAACAGTGAAAACCTCAGACCAATCCGGTGCAATAGAAGCAATACCAGGGGATTCATTGATGAATCCTATTTTCATAGGAAATAAACACAGAAACTGAAGGAAACGTTTCAAAAGGCTTATCGCGAGGTGATAAAATTAAGATTGCCTTGGAGGGTATTCGACAGAACGATTTGAGGCACAGACAAAATAAATATTAGGCAATATAGGGCCTGAAACCTAGCTTCTCCAACCACTCTCTTGTGCGAAATGGAAGGGACCTACAATTTAAAGCTGATTCCGAATGGCCAATTTGAGAAGCTTCTCATGACAAACGTTCGCAAGAGGCACAGAAAAGCTGGTTGGATAGGAAAGTAGATGAGGGAGGTATGAAAAAAGGGCCCGTGTCCAAATGAGGGCAAGAGTACGATAACTACGGCGCCAAGAATTGTAAACGGTTTTTTGTAGAAGGGTCAAAAACAAGTATTTTTGCTATGGGATGGGAGGGGGGGGGGTCTATCCCGCCCCGTTTAGGAGGTAGTAAAAAATGCTTGTTTTTGACCCTTCTATGAAAAACCGTTATCAATTTTTGGCGCCCTAGTTATTGTACTCTCCCCCAAATGATGCTTTCCCCTTAAAAAACGTACCTCTTAACAAAGTTCAAGGGACACAATAGACCAATAGGTCGCATTGTAATATACCCTAACTAAATATTATTAACAATTTTCAAAGAATTCTTAAAACAGAAAAACGCAAAAACCCATTCAAAAATTATCGCAGAACATGACTAAGATTGTTTTTTAAAAGCGTGAAATAAAGCCAACCGAAATAAGGCAAACTTTTAACGATTAGACTTTTTCACTTTGTGAAAGTATTTACCGACATGTGAGTCGAAGAGGTGTCTAAAGTTTTAAACCCTTTTAGGGAAGTGGGGCACACGAGTACTGTTATCAGTGTTCCTTCCTACTTAAAACTCTGGACACCTCTTGGACTCATACACTGGCTGGCCTTCAGCTTCACATGCAGGGGCTTATACCGCCACTACGCGGTGTGTTTCAAAAGCTTGTAAGGTATGAAATAGTTCAACAGATTACAGTACCTGGGTGGCCCGCTCACGGGTTAAAACTCTGTACACCTCTTTGACTCACATACAGGTACTCAGGGCGCCACTACGCTGCGTGCTTCAAAGCTACATGCTAGTTTTTTTTTGGATTCATATTCATTTTGCATGCTGCCATCCTGCAACCGCCCTGTTTGGGGTCACTGTTGTATTTGGAGTAGGTGCGATGTTGAGGTGGGTGGTAGGTCTAATTTGTAAGCAAATTATTGTAAATAGCACCAATAGAAAGTGAAAAATGCAAACATTTGGCCTTATTTCGTTTGGCGTTATTTCACACCACGAAATCCCTACCAAAGCATTAGAAAAGCTGAGGACATTTCGAAGGACAGGGCAAATGTTACAAAAAACAACATTAGAAAAAGGTCCAAAGATCTCCTGAATTTTTTGAAAGGATAGGAAACGAAGATGTGATACTTGACCCTATGAGGATTATTAACGCAGACAAAACCGAATTTTCCTTATGCCCAAAAACATGAAAAGGCATAGCTCCAATAACTCAGTAATTACCTTGGCTACGACTTCTAACTAGGTTCTTTAGAATACATTCCTTTGCTGATAACTGTACCCCCAGCTTCTCATATTCGTTTCTTGGGTCACGCCCCTCTTCTTCGGGTGTGCAACTGGAACGGCAACGTATGTGACGCTCATTAAATTCCGAACTTAGCTTTCCATTCTCGGTATGTGTGTTAATGACAACCTCCGTTGGAATGACCACATATTCGATGTCTCCAAGAACGCTGCGAAATGTCAAGGCTTCCTTAAGCGATGTAAAAAACTCGAGTACAAAGCTCATATCTGGTCCGGTGCACCAATAACTTATTTGGAGCTACTTAACAGGATCCAAAAACGCGCGATAAAACTCATTGGTGACCGAGATATCACGAGATATCCTGCCTTTTGTTATTTTATCGTTATTTCCACCATAAGTGCTCAAACGAAATAGCCAGTTGCATTCCACCCCTAGAACATTTCAACCGCAATACCCGTCATGCAATGAATGCTCATCAGTTCACCCTCAAGCCAGTATTCGGACGTACAGTGAAGTAAAAGAATCTTTCCTCAGCCGTACAACACGAATGTGGAATACTCTTCCACGATCCATTTTTCCTTCGCATTATAACCTACAAACATTTAAAGCCAACGTGCATCGGCATCTCTCCTTTTCTTCTAATCCTAATTTCCTTAACGCCCGCGCTGTGTAGCCAATACATGATAAAGGTACTAAAAAATCACTTTAGTGCGTGTACATTATAGAAAAACATAGGGGCGGGCTACAGTCCGCTTGGGCGAACTGTTGGATACCCTATTCTTATTCCTATATCTCATAAGTGGGCGTGACAAAAATTTAAAGGATTTTATCGAAAAAACTAAGCTTTTGTAAATAAAAACGCTCCCTAGCTCAAACTTTGGTTTTTCAATAAAATTGTTTTATTTAATTGTGGGCGTGTCAGTAGGCGGATTTAAAAAAAATTTATGTATGAGCATAAAGGGCACCTAGAGAGTATATACTATAAATTTCAGCTCCCTAGCTCAAACTTTGGACTTTCAAAAATAAAAAATAAATAATTGTGGGCGTGTCAGTAGGCGGATTTTGAAAATATTTACACATGAGCATAAAGGGCCCCTAGAGAGTATATATTAAAAATTTCAGCTCCCTAGCTCAAATTTTGGTTTTTCAAAAAAAATATTTTATTTAATTGTGGGCGTGTCAGTGGACGGATTTTGAAAATTTTATGTCCAAATCAGTTTTATGGGCCATAGATCATATATAAAAAATTTCAGCTCTCTAGCTCAAAATTCGATTTTTTCCAAAATTTTGTTTTTTTGAGTTTGTGGGCGTGTCTGTGGGCGGATTTCAAAAATTCTTAAACTTGATTATTTCGGGACCCTAGAGAGTATATGGTTAAAATTTCAGCTCTCTAGGTCCAGTTTAAAGGCCTAATTTTTGCCGACGGACGGACATGGCTAGATCGACATTACTATCGATGCTGATTATAAATATAGTAACTTTTAGGGGTCTACGGGCAATATTAAGGTATGTTACAAACTATGCGTCAAAATTAATATACCCCTAGAATAGGGTATAAAAAGGTAGGTATCGTCATCCTGAATCAATTGGCTTTAAAAAGTAAAAATCTCAAAAAATCCACTTAACACCAGCTACTTGTATATCCACGATATAATCCATACCTATTGGTTTGTTAAAGTATTTCTTTAAGGTTGAAACCTTTCTATACATTTGATGTTAGCTAAGACTGAATTACTAGTAAGTGCCAGCGGAGTGCAAACACCTTTACCGATATCTATGAATATATACATACATATGATGGCAAATTAAAAATATTTTGTTATTAAAAATCGCTAAATTGATCAGGAAAGAGTTCAAATGTTTAATTTATTTTGTGATTGCAGTTTAGCTTAAGTAAAAACGACCTGGCCGGATACTGCACAATTGGCCGACTTCTCAATTTTGGTGGCCGGGAACTGGTGAAATTTCACTTTTTCAAAAAATTATTTTCTAATTTCAAATGCATGATGTCGGTATAACCGATTTTCACTGTAAATAGAATTTAAAAAAGAAGTGATTTTTTGCGATTTGGTAGTAAAGTAGAAAATATCCTTCTTTGTAAACCACTTTTAATAAAGAATTTATACCTACTTACACTCATGTAGTTTTTAAAGTGTAAAACAAAAGAAACAAAGTTTTAACCAAAAGGTATGTAGATATGTGCCACATTATTTCTTTAATGCAGACGTACCTATGAATGTTTTTTTTATTTCTTTTTAAGATACATACTTATCAGGCCAGTATGTAAAATAACGTTTGCAGGCGTGTAACCAATGACATCACTCTTTGAACTTGACAGTTGTCTCCTCCTGCCTCCACTTCACATAAATTAATCACTTCGACAAGTTTAAGAAGAAGAAACTAAAAAAAACTCGTTGTGCGTTTACCTACCTAACACGAAAAACTTCCATTCCTCATTTTCAATAGCAAAACAGATCAAATGTCAAGAGCCGCCCTAGAGCGGAGATCAATATAAAAAAACAAATCGTTCATGTTGTAAGCCATAGCTACATAACTTAAATTTAAAATCCATAGGCCCGTATCAATAATAAATTTAGTGTGAAGTAGTCCCTTTCACTCCTATGCAAAAGGAGATTTAACTTAATAAGTAGTCCCTTATTTAGGTGCCACATTAAATTCGTTATTGTTAAGGTCCATAGAGAGAAAGTCGATTCGTGTTTTAAAATACAAAAAAAAATATTTTCAAGGTAAGATACTCGCGTTCTCAATTTTCATTCTAACCAGAAAAAAACAACACATTTTTACCGACATTCCAATTGTTCCTAGGTATAAATGATAAAGAAAGACAAAAGCATAGAATCTACCTAATTTATATTTTCGAAGCAAACACTCCCATCACCCACTATACGAATGTGTATGGTGGGGATACAATTTCGGCCGTTGACTAATTTTAATAATGACGTCAGCTTTGGTCGCATTCTCTCACCGGCCAAAAGCATACATTTGATCAACCGATGTTAAAATTCAACTTTTTTTCTTTCTTTCAAAAGTTTCTTCAAAACTTCACCTGTCAGATATTTTCTTGAAAACGTAAACCATCTTCCTTTGACTTACCTTTGTCGATCTTCCACTTCGTTGTATCCTTGAAACTCCTAGCTACTTGTCTTGAGTAAAGGAATGCGCGACAGTCAGTACAAAATATAAGCTTTTTTAAAACAAAATTTATATGGTAATTTTTAAATAAAACCAACAACAAAAAATTGCACTTAATTAACACAAACACACCCGAAAGGAACACGTTTCACTTTGCTTGTGCATGTATGTTGCACGACTTGGTATTTGGTGTATGTACACACTTGCTAGTCTGGCAAGAGACCACGAGATAAAGCGAGAAGGAGAACCAATTCGGAATTAATTATACAGAAAAATTCTCCTTATTCCTAGATTGTCGTTTCTGCGAGGATGGGGAAGAAAATAATAAAATGAAATTTTGCTTAATAAAAAAAATTAAGTATTTTTTTTTAGGTAAGGTCAAACTCGCGACACAGTTTAATTCAAAATATTATGGGCGCGGCGGTGCACACACACACTATGTTTTTACTCTGCTATGCTGTTTTCCTTTTGGCCATAGTATCGCAAGTAGCTGTTTGGAAAGCCACACAGAGAATAAAAAACAAAAAAATACAAATATAACACACTACTGAGAACTGGTCTATGCTCCGACGCCGACGTCCGCTCAGTACTCTCGCTCGGTTTCGTTTACTTTTGTAGTGCTGTTCGGCATCGACGATTACCTCATTTCATTCGTTTTGTTGTTTTTGTCGTTGTTGTTTTTGGTTTCGGAATTAAATTGTGTATCGCTGAGTTTGACCACCTGCGATTTTAATTCAGCTATGTGAATTGCTTGAGGTGGCTGCATATTGAGCGTAGCTAATACTCGAACCGGGAATATAGGGGTAAATATGAATGCAGTGCTGCCAGGCTATGTTCCCTTTTGCTTTTGTTACTAAAAATCTTCATAACTCACAATATTGTGACTAATCCCCAACGTAACATAATACAAAAATGTCTCCATAGATAATGCCGTAATTTATTATCACATAGAATAATTTTTCTTTATAATATCTATATTAATTTAGTTTCGTCACGAGTTGGTCGGTCCATCAAGTAAATCAGAAGAAAGCCATACGGTTAATATGAAAGAAAAAATAATTAACTGAAATTCAACTGTTATACCAACTACTGTTGTTTTCAAGCTACTCAATGAAATTTCTAGAGCAGAAATTGGAATCTTTTTCAGTTGAATGGAAGTGATTTGCTCTCTCGTTGCCTATCTCTTTTTCGAAATTTTTGTATTGGGGACAACTAGTAA
Organism: Portevinia maculata; assembly: GCA_949715645.1. NCBI lineage: Eukaryota > Metazoa > Arthropoda > Insecta > Diptera > Syrphidae > Portevinia > Portevinia maculata. The sequence continues at coordinate 90,403,582 of OX454526.1, forward strand.
GAGAACAGACCAAATATGTTCCTTATTGGTACCCCGCAAATTGCATTGCACGCCATTATGTGAAGTTTTCATTATTTTAAAATTCTTGATAGATGACCCAATAGACTTTGCGTTAGAACTTCTAGAAGCATTCAGATTTGTTCACTGGACAACTAACTCCCAATTTATTGACGGAGTTTAAAATCGGCTTGGACCTAGTTCGAGCTAGAACACTCGGATCCGAATGCTAGAACTCAGAAATTTGTTTAAAATTCGTTGAGATGCGTTAGATGTAAGAACCGATGTCAATCAGCGAAATAGCTGTTAAATTTAATAGTATTTTTTTTTTTTTTAGAATATTGTGTTGGCGAATTAAAGAATACTGAAATGGGTGTATTGTTATGTACTTTGTACTTATTTTGTGCTTTTGTTATTTTAGTGTGTTCGTGAAAAAAGTTAGATTTATGTGTCTTCAATTTAAATTTATTACTGGTTTCTTGTTGCTTAATAATATAATTGTTTTTGCGAATAAATAATGGTATTTTCATTATGGCATAATGTCGTTCCGTTCAAGCAATGCATTTGAATGTCATCGCTGCATTGAAAGCAAGACGATTTGATGCAATTAGCTTGAAAAATGCTGCGAGATCAAACTATGAAATATGAAATATGTATGTTTGGCGAGTTAATCAAAATCCATAATTGTTATTATCATCGTCATCGTTGTCACCTAAAATGCGTCAATCGGTGAATGCACATTCGTCCACCATGAAATGACGCACTGAACACAAAATATTTTTTGTTTTAATAATTAGGTGATTTAAAATAAAATGACTTACCAACCTATTTACTAACATGACGGGCTTGCGATCCGTGGAGAGTCTCTGCCTGAGACACTGAAGTCGACATATTGTAGCTTTGCGGACTACATCCACATCTTGGTATATATCATAGAGGTCGCGGTTGTATCTTTTTCTCCATTCGGCCTACTCGCGCAAGGGACCAAATATCCGCCGGAGTATTATTCTTTCGAAGGACCCAAAATTAGCTCTAATTTCCTGGTTATCGTCCGCCCATAAACCCGAATTGGCAGTATCAGTTTTCTGTGAATCTTACTCTTGGTCTTCTGAGTTAGGAGTTATGAACCCATTTGTTTTATCAAACCGAAGTAGCACCGGTTTCCTAGGTTATTCTTCATCGGATCGCCACTAAGTTGTTATTCGTGTAGTTGATGCTAACTCCGAGTTAGGGGAACGCCCTTACTACCTCGAAGTTGTTGGTCTCAACAGTGAGGTTTTTTTTTAGCCGGTGTTTGTTTGTTTTTTGAAAGTAAGTACTTCGTTTTGTCCTCCTTGACTTGAAGGCCAACCAATTTTGTCTGTTCTTCAATCGGTAGGAAAGCCTCTTAGAACACTGATATTGGCCGATGATGTCGATATCGCCCGCGCATCTCAGTAGTTGGACGGATCTGTTGAAGTACCTTCCGCTATTATACCTGCCCTTCGCGGTTTCTAAGGAACAAGATTGAAGAAGTCACATCTCCTTGCCGGAATCCAGTGCAGGTTTGGAATAGTTTGTAAGAGGTGTTTCCATACTGCATATTGCACCGTGTGTTTTCCAGAGTCACGCGACACAACTGGATCAGTTTTGCTGGGATCCCGAATTCGGCCATCGCCACGTAGAGCTCCTGTCAATGAAGCTATTATATGCGGCTTTAAAGTCGATGAAAATATTTTTAACCCATATCTCAGATGTTGTATAGTTAAGCTTACTTATATATTCCAATTGTGTTAAAACGACGATGCTTAAATTCGTATTAATAAACAAATTTCTTCTGCATGTTTATTTAGCGAGGTTTTTGAATAACAAATTTGATTGGATCATATAACTATGTACCTATAAATATTTTGTGTAATATTATTCACATTTGCATTTAACTTAATTATTAATAAGGGAGGAACGCTACGAATGTGAGTGACTCAAATAGCAGAACTAACTTACAGAACTAACTAAAAATGAGTTAATAAATGAAAATCAGTTATAAAAGAATAAATGTATACGAATAAATAAATAAACAGGAAAATAAATAAACAAACAAACCAAATATATATAGAACCCAGAAATCCCCCTATTACTGTTAACGATTACTTGAATCGAAGTTCTGAGCGTATTTACCTAGCCGACCTATCACGATTGGCGAACTTCTGCAATCGTTTTCAAAATGTCAAAAAATTTATATTGTGAACAAACAAAATTATGCTAATACATATATATATTTGTATGGGATTGAAATTGGCTGATTTATTGACGTTTGATTCATACGAACCGTGTGTTTCTTTATTCATTCTGAATATTCCGAGTGAGCCATTAACGTTTCTTTATTCAATGGAATATTCCGGATAATTCATTTCGGTGTTTCTTAATTCATTCTGGAATAAATGGAATGCATTCTTTTTATTCCTAGAGAAAGGTGGAATAAAAAGAATATTGCCTCGTTTGACAGATGCACTTGATCAAAAAAAAAAATAGAAGCAACAGCAAACAATCAAATGGGTGAGCATTTATTGCAAATTTATTGTCTTTTTTTATATTTTTATGTGTGTTGTTTTAAGTTAATAATTTTTTTATTATATATTTTTAATTTCCTTCCAGAATCAAATATACATTTTTAAACTGTTCTTCTGTGGGTATGAAATGGCGCATAGATGTTGGTAGTTGGTGACAAGTTGATTTCATGAGCAGTGTTGCCACTTACACTACATAAAAATGTGCATGTTTTTTGAACTTGTACTAAGTCCTTACTCGAAAAGACAACATATTTAATGTTTTACTTTTTTCCTTCGATTCAACATATTTAACATAATAACAACACGAGAATATAATGTTATTTATAAAAATAATAACAATATCTTAGTAATAAATAATATATTATGCTTTATCTGAGCGAAAGTTGTATATTACTGTATTGGGTACTTCGTTAAGAAACGCAGCTGTGGAGACTTAAATAGGGACAAGTCGTTTTCCGCTACCTATTGTTTTGGTTGTCGAAAATATTGATAGCTTTAAAATGTTCAGTCAATCACAAATTCGTCACTGACAAATAAATTTAGAGAATTCATTCGCTGTTTTTCATTTTTAAAACGAAATGTGAGTAGAATTGCTTTTTTGGAAAATAAAATAATATGTATTGAATAGATACAATCACTGGAACTTCACTTCCATAAATCTTATGAACAAAAAGCAGTCACAAAAGCATGAGCTTAAACAAAACAACTAACAACAAAATAAAATTAAATTTTAATACGTTTTCCCAATAGGAGTACTCAGCTGATTAATTAAATAATCAAATTATTTGCGCTATAAAATTAAGAAGGAGTACCTAAACACTATTTTTGAACAGTAAAACGTAAAAAATAATAGGTACGTTCGCGAACTAATATGCACACGTAAATTTATATAAACTTTCGTGCAAAACTACACAAACGCGTTCGCGTACTGAGAAAATGGTAAAAAGATGAACGAAAGAAAAATGTAGTTTCGTTCATTTTTCTTCACACAGAATTTCGGCAGGTAAGAAAATGAAAACTGTCAAATGATGAAATCCTATGAGTTTGCCAGCAAAAAAAACAGCTGTTGCTTCTTTTCAAGCCAAACTAAGAAGTTTTTACACAAAAGCGTTCGCGTACTTTTCTTAGAAATGAGAGGATTCTCTCTCGATTTTGGAGATTTGACACTTTTCATTTTTCTATACATAAAGTACGCGAACCTATAGTAGAATTGTGTACGAGAAATAAAAATGAACTTTTGGCAAAAATGTTTTTTTTTTGGAAACAAATTAGGTTGAACAAATTTGCTATATACATATTTTTAATACTACTAAGTATAAACGAACAAAAACAATTAATTAATAACAAAATTGTACAAAAAAATGAAAATGCCTTTAAATTGCTGCATCAGGAGCTGCACAAGTCATTTTGGTCAACATGTTCACTGTTTTTATATATTTTGTTTGCCCTGACATACTTTCTCAGGTTTTTCATATATTATGTATATGAATAAATAAACGTGCTTTGGTTTTGTTACGTAACGAAACATTACGTTCTAGTTTAAGGAACATGATTTTGAAGTTCAAGCTGAGCGCGGCTTTGTAATAGGATTGATTGATAACTTGATGCGTTATTCAATGCTTATAAGCGCGATTGTGTTTCAGAAATTACTCAGACTACCCAGTCAATTTACTCTGAGCTCATTGAATGCACTCTGATCAAGCTCTGAACGAAAAAAAAGATATACAATTTGTAAGGTCTGAGTTTAAAGCGAAACACACATTTGTTTGCTGGGATTTGGAATGATAAAATTATTAGTATTCACCAGTGGCGAGGCGCCCATATAACTCGATTCACGCCGGGTTACCTTTTAAAATTCTACCTTTCAACAATGTTTCAATCCAACACGCAACATGCATCTTAATGTGTGTATATAAACATAAGATTTGTATGTTTCCTACACCTGCACTTGCAAGCAACAAATTCTACCAACCCACCGCACCTGCTATTCACCTGCTCTCATATCGTTCTACTGCTCTACGCACACAAATACTCACACCATTGCATGCCTATTCTCCAACATCACATACTCCTCTCCATACCCCATAAGAAACACATACGCAACGCGATAGCAAAACAAAGCATAGTAACTCGGAAATGTTCGCGTTATGAAATATGTGGCTGGTTAGAAGAAATTGGCTTTCTTTCCTTGTTTTCCCCTTATCGTTCACCGCGTTTGACTTCTCTCTGTTTGATACACGCTTCCTTATGCAAAAATATAACCCGCTTTTCAGCGACTTATTTGGCGAGTTTTGTATGTAGCTGAGGTGAGTTCTGTTTGAAAAAATCCGTTGTGAAGCAGACTGCGATGTGTAACTTAAAGTAATATTGAGTGGAATTATTGTTCTGCAATATATAATTACTAGCTGTACCCGCCCGGCGTTGCCCGTGCTCAAGAGTCTAAATATTCGGTGTTCTCTGCGCCTAACAAAAAGAAATACTTGTCTTTTTTTGATGAGAAACAAAATTGCAAGTCAAACTTGGTGGACCGATTTTGACCAAACTTCACAGAAACATATTGAACTCAATACCAAAGCTTGCCTGATTTGAGCTCAATCGATTCCGTAGTTAAAGGGACTGCACATTTTTCTGCGCTTTGCTTAGCCCGATTACGCTACTTCGTTGCTCCGCTAGGGGTAGGTGCTAGTTGCCTGGCAGGCGCCTGACTTTTTTGAATCGAACAACAACACAAAAGAAAGAAACTTCGATTTTTATTTTCTTTCAATCAATTTGTTATGCGCACGGTTTAACAACATGCAGCAATTCTAATTTAATGTCAACATCGAAATCGACCAACATATACAAAACTGGGAATATAGCGCCACCTATAAGAATGCAACTTAATTATAAATATGTATCTCGAATTTTATAATATTAGCTCCCATTAGTGAACACGATATTTTGTGTGTTTCATACACACGCTGCAACTGATCATTTTGGCGATGTAAAACTATATCTCCTGCTTCCAAATTTTCTTCAACCATTACAATGACAACTTCATCGATTGTTGGTGCACTGAAACGTCTCGCATGTTGTCCTACAGGAGTTTGTATTCAACCGTGCATTGGTATTGGAATGCTACTTGCCGCAATTCTACATTCACGACGTTTCTTCTTCTTCGTTGGTTTTCATTTATTTGAACGCTATGCTGATGACGATTATGTTGTTGTCTATCTCGGTCTCCAGTTCGGACGACTGCACGTTGTTCTTGCGATATTGTTTCCCGAAGTTCCGACACCCCCTATTTCATCCTGTCAAAGTTTTGTTTTCGAGATAAAAAGTAGCATTCGTCCTTCCTAGGGCCCAAACGAAACCGTCAAGCTCAAAATCGTTAAAAACTAACCATTCTGTCTCGAGTTATGCGCATGAAAACTGAAAACGCTCAACAACTGCTGTTGCCTTTCATCATTGTCCACGTCATCTCAATCACCCCTACATTTCAACTTACTCACACATAGGTACTAATGCAAGGATCCTGAAAATACTCGACAAACAAAAATGAAGGATTCAAACACCATCCAACAAATCAAAGTATCGACTCCGTTTCAAAAAGTTACTTTGTGTAACATAATAAACATAAACAAACTTATTCAGCCCTATTGTGAGTTTCGCGTGACCAAGATTACGCCCGAAAAAAATCCCTTTTTTCTTTTCGCCTATTGTGAATTTCGGGCGAAAAAAATTTCATGTTCGAAAGATTCCCCTTATTGGCAGCTCTCAATTCGGGCGGAATTAAACGTCATTCAGAGCTAAAATGTTCACTTATTTTTTTGGGGCGAACAGGATTTTAATTAATAGGTTTGGACCGACAAAAAACGGTACGTGCGAAAAAAGGCGGCTACAAATGAAATAAATGGACAGATAATTGTTTCTTTGTTGATAGCATGTATTTAGTCTCGTCCTCATTTACTTTAAGACCAACCAATTTTTCCTGTTATTCAATCGCCGAAAATGCCATCTCCATGTAGAGCTCTTGACGATGAATGCTATCATATGCGGCCTTAAAGTCAATGAAAAGATGGTCTCGACTTGAAATTTGTTGGTCCTTTTTGATATATTTATTAAAAAAAAAAAACACTAAACAATTGGAACTTAACTCAAAGCTATTTCATTTGGCTACTACGCAATGCAATTTAATACAAAATATTCTTAACTTCCCTATTTCTTTTTTGCATTTAATTTATTTGGCACTTTATATTTTAAAGCTGTCAAAACACAAATTAGGTGTGTTCGTCTGTGTTCGAAATGTCACTGTCGATTCGAAGTGAAATATCATTCGGGCGAAACTTACAATAGCTTTTACAATTCCGGGCGGACAGAATTTCACCAGGCGAAATATTTTTCGGGCGAAACTCACAATAAGGCTGATTATGTATATTTAAAAAAAAAATTCAAAATTGTTGACAACAACAATTTGCTTGGCAAATAATTAAAATAATTGACAACAACAATTGCTTTTAAAATTTTAAATATTTTTTTTTTTGTAATTGAATTGTCACTACTCGATTTCTACCCAGTTTTTTTTTTCCCCAAAGTGCATTTCCCCATACAAACTTTTTGGTAGACCACCATTATCACTTAGTGGTATAAAAATTAGTTATGAACCTATTCCCATACCTACGGAATATACATATAAAATTTCTTCAAAATCGGTCAAGCCGTTTCGGAGGAGTATAAACACTAAAACTGTGACACTGGATTTTTATATATTAGATTTAAAGTGATCGAAAACAGTGAAAAGTGTGAGAAGTGTGAAAAGTTTAAATTGTTTTGTTTTCAGTTAGATTCAGCAAAGGAGAAAATGGCATTATTAACAGTAAATTGTTGTTTAGTAGATTTGCTTTTGGAAGAAGAAAATTATTTTTGTAAGTTGAGTTTTCTTAAAAAAAAAAGTTATAGAGATAGGACGCTGTACTCCTTCTATGAAAATAGATTATAAGCGCAAGGATGGTTTTGTTTCGCATTTCAACGCATCCATATATCAAAAATATACTTGGTTGACTGGTAGTTGTAAGCTCAATAAAATGTTTTGTTTTCCTTACCTCCTTTTTTCTAATTCTCCTAGTGTTTGGAATCGCACGGGCTACGCTGACATAAACAATTTAATTAATTCAGCAAATAAACATGTCAAGACGGAAAAACACATTCGTAGCTGTTTATCTTTGCACAAATTCAGTACTGATCGTATTGAAACCTCGTTAGGTAATTCCTTTGTAGGGTAGCTCACAAAAAAAAGCTGAAACCGTAAACTAATTGAACGTTTTATAGATACGGTAGTTCTTTTAGGCAAACAGGAACAAGCATTTCGGGGTCATAATGAAAAGCCAGATTCTAATAATCGTGGCAATTATGTCGAAACACTTTTATACTTATCTAAGTATGACCAGTTAATGGACTCTTATTTGAAACAGTGTTCAAGTGCACGTAATCCGGTTTTTGCGGGTCTATCAAATGACATCCAAAACGATTTAATACAAAGTATAGCCGCAGTGATCAAATGCGAAATTAAAGTAGAAATAAGTGAAACGCGATTTGTGTCCATCATGATTGATGAAACACCAGACATGAGCCATAGGGAGCAACTTAGTGCCGTTTTGCGTTACTTATCGGAGGAAGGAGTAGAGGAAAGGTTTCTTGGGTTTTTTTACGTGCGTGAGAGTCGAAATGCCGATGAGCTCTCAAAACACATTTTCAATATACATACTTATGTATACGGTTGCAAGGAGAAATTAGTTAGGCAATCTTACGATGGGGCCGCGGTTATGTTATATTAGGTTCATTGTAAATTTAAGCTTAAATGACTTGAAGTATAAAAAATTGGCTTGAATTGCTTTACTTCTATGCGATTTGCAGTACACAATATAATTTCAGAAAGCGTTTGCAGGTGCATATTTTTTCTGACTTACCATTTACCATTTTCCACGCCACGCCACTGGTATTCACTAACCTTGGATTCAACAAGAATTGGGTTAACAAGAAATTAATAAAAAATACGGTACAAAATAAAGTCAACGTCATTTGTGGCGGTTGCAAATGCGTTGAAGCAAAGTCAAACACTCTTATATTGAATACAGTTGAACAGTTTTTGACTCCTACAGGAGTTTGTATTCAACCGTGCATTGGTATTGGAATGCTACTTGCCGCAATTCTACATTCACGACGTTTCTTCTTCTTCGTTGGTTTTCATTTATTTGAACGCTATGCTGATGACGATTATGTTGTTGTCTATCTCGGTCTCCAGTTCGGACGACTGCACGTTGTTCTTGCGATATTGTTTCCCGAAGTTCCGACACCCCCTATTTCATCCTGTCAAAGTTTTGTTTTCGAGATAAAAAGTAGCATTCGTCCTTCCTAGGGCCCAAACGAAACCGTCAAGCTCAAAATCGTTAAAAACTAACCATTCTGTCTCGAGTTATGCGCATGAAAACTGAAAACGCTCAACAACTGCTGTTGCCTTTCATCATTGTCCACGTCATCTCAATCACCCCTACATTTCAACTTACTCACACATAGGTACTAATGCAAGGATCCTGAAAATACTCGACAAACAAAAATGAAGGATTCAAACACCATCCAACAAATCAAAGTATCGACTCCGTTTCAAAAAGTTACTTTGTGTAACATAATAAACATAAACAAACTTATTCAGCCCTATTGTGAGTTTCGCGTGACCAAGATTACGCCCGAAAAAAATCCCTTTTTTCTTTTCGCCTATTGTGAATTTCGGGCGAAAAAAATTTCATGTTCGAAAGATTCCCCTTATTGGCAGCTCTCAATTCGGGCGGAATTAAACGTCATTCAGAGCTAAAATGTTCACTTATTTTTTTGGGGCGAACAGGATTTTAATTAATAGGTTTGGACCGACAAAAAACGGTACGTGCGAAAAAAGGCGGCTACAAATGAAATAAATGGACAGATAATTGTTTCTTTGTTGATAGCATGTATTTAGTCTCGTCCTCATTTACTTTAAGACCAACCAATTTTTCCTGTTATTCAATCGCCGAAAATGCCATCTCCATGTAGAGCTCTTGACGATGAATGCTATCATATGCGGCCTTAAAGTCAATGAAAAGATGGTCTCGACTTGAAATTTGTTGGTCCTTTTTGATATATTTATTAAAAAAAAAAAACACTAAACAATTGGAACTTAACTCAAAGCTATTTCATTTGGCTACTACGCAATGCAATTTAATACAAAATATTCTTAACTTCCCTATTTCTTTTTTGCATTTAATTTATTTGGCACTTTATATTTTAAAGCTGTCAAAACACAAATTAGGTGTGTTCGTCTGTGTTCGAAATGTCACTGTCGATTCGAAGTGAAATATCATTCGGGCGAAACTTACAATAGCTTTTACAATTCCGGGCGGACAGAATTTCACCAGGCGAAATATTTTTCGGGCGAAACTCACAATAAGGCTGATTATGTATATTTAAAAAAAAAATTCAAAATTGTTGACAACAACAATTTGCTTGGCAAATAATTAAAATAATTGACAACAACAATTGCTTTTAAAATTTTAAATATTTTTTTTTTTGTAATTGAATTGTCACTACTCGATTTCTACCCAGTTTTTTTTTTCCCCAAAGTGCATTTCCCCATACAAACTTTTTGGTAGACCACCATTATCACTTAGTGGTATAAAAATTAGTTATGAACCTATTCCCATACCTACGGAATATACATATAAAATTTCTTCAAAATCGGTCAAGCCGTTTCGGAGGAGTATAAACACTAAAACTGTGACACTGGATTTTTATATATTAGATTTAAAGTGATCGAAAACAGTGAAAAGTGTGAGAAGTGTGAAAAGTTTAAATTGTTTTGTTTTCAGTTAGATTCAGCAAAGGAGAAAATGGCATTATTAACAGTAAATTGTTGTTTAGTAGATTTGCTTTTGGAAGAAGAAAATTATTTTTGTAAGTTGAGTTTTCTTAAAAAAAAAAGTTATAGAGATAGGACGCTGTACTCCTTCTATGAAAATAGATTATAAGCGCAAGGATGGTTTTGTTTCGCATTTCAACGCATCCATATATCAAAAATATACTTGGTTGACTGGTAGTTGTAAGCTCAATAAAATGTTTTGTTTTCCTTACCTCCTTTTTTCTAATTCTCCTAGTGTTTGGAATCGCACGGGCTACGCTGACATAAACAATTTAATTAATTCAGCAAATAAACATGTCAAGACGGAAAAACACATTCGTAGCTGTTTATCTTTGCACAAATTCAGTACTGATCGTATTGAAACCTCGTTAGGTAATTCCTTTGTAGGGTAGCTCACAAAAAAAAGCTGAAACCGTAAACTAATTGAACGTTTTATAGATACGGTAGTTCTTTTAGGCAAACAGGAACAAGCATTTCGGGGTCATAATGAAAAGCCAGATTCTAATAATCGTGGCAATTATGTCGAAACACTTTTATACTTATCTAAGTATGACCAGTTAATGGACTCTTATTTGAAACAGTGTTCAAGTGCACGTAATCCGGTTTTTGCGGGTCTATCAAATGACATCCAAAACGATTTAATACAAAGTATAGCCGCAGTGATCAAATGCGAAATTAAAGTAGAAATAAGTGAAACGCGATTTGTGTCCATCATGATTGATGAAACACCAGACATGAGCCATAGGGAGCAACTTAGTGCCGTTTTGCGTTACTTATCGGAGGAAGGAGTAGAGGAAAGGTTTCTTGGGTTTTTTTACGTGCGTGAGAGTCGAAATGCCGATGAGCTCTCAAAACACATTTTCAATATACATACTTATGTATACGGTTGCAAGGAGAAATTAGTTAGGCAATCTTACGATGGGGCCGCGGTTATGTTATATTAGGTTCATTGTAAATTTAAGCTTAAATGACTTGAAGTATAAAAAATTGGCTTGAATTGCTTTACTTCTATGCGATTTGCAGTACACAATATAATTTCAGAAAGCGTTTGCAGGTGCATATTTTTTCTGACTTACCATTTACCATTTTCCACGCCACGCCACTGGTATTCACTAACCTTGGATTCAACAAGAATTGGGTTAACAAGAAATTAATAAAAAATACGGTACAAAATAAAGTCAACGTCATTTGTGGCGGTTGCAAATGCGTTGAAGCAAAGTCAAACACTCTTATATTGAATACAGTTGAACAGTTTTTGAGAGAAGGTGTCAAATTGGAAAACGTCAATCGGAAAGTTAATAAAAACTTCTTACAGTCCCAAATGACAGTTTGATTACAAGGAGTTTTATTAATATTTTTAGATAAAAATTATTAAAATTCTTAGGGTGTCATGAACAAGGTGGCTTTCTTTGGAACAAATTCTAGAGCCGTGGGTTTCCCCTAAACATTTTTTTTTATCGATTGAATTGGACAACAACTTATATTTGGCACATAATATTTGTTCCGAAATGACTGAAGTTAATGAAAAGTACCCATGTTTCTTAGCATATGTTTTAAATTTAACTAAAAACATTAAAAATATTGAATTAATATTGAATTTTAAGCTGAAGACTCAAGAATCCATATATTGCTCCCAACAATAGAGACTTATAATACATTATTCAAAATTTTGTCAAACCACAATTCATTAAAAATGCATTGCAAAATGACGCACTTCCTCGCAGTAGTGCCACTACAGAAAGAACATTTTCGGAAGTTAGCTTAATAAAAGATAAGAAGAGAAACCCTCTACTCAGTGCGACTGTGAATGCTATATTAACGGCAAAATAACTTCTGAATAATAGTTTTGCCGAGAAATGGATACCTTCCAAAAACTTGAATTTAAAATAAATATAAGAAGCAATACTGTGAATAATTTGGTGCAGTCAAAGGTGAAACTATGCCCAAACTGTTATACACTTGTTTATGTTTATTTATGATTTGTTTTTAATTCAAATTTGAAATGAAGTCTGATATTTGATGTAACTTCTCATATTTGATGTGATTACTTAAACCATTTATGAATTTTTGATTTTGGTTTTTATGTAGAACTATGTATATTTTTTTATTTCAACTAAACGCAATGAAGTCTAATATGTTTTTTTTACTTAAAACACTTATTATTTCCTTAGTTGTTAACTTTTATCAAAGCAAAGTATTAATTAATAATTCCTTACTTATAGTTTTTTAATCTATGCTTGTAATTATACCAAGGTTTTTGCCACTCTGGAATATAGCGTTAAAGTATGTAAAGGGTTTTTCAATAAGAGCGCTACAAAAGTTTTTTTTAAATAAACCAAAAACGCTATTGGATATCAATGAAATTCTTTATTTCTGTAAAAGTACGTTCGATGCCATTATGTATGAAACTCGATTTCTTTTGCATGGCCACCACGGGCAAGCTTGCAGAAGTCCAGACGCTGAACCCAATTTTCGACGGTTTTCAAGCATAAATCGGCCGATACTGCTGCAATTTCACGTTCGATATTCGAACGATGTTCATCAATCGTCGCTGGCTTGTTGGCATAGACCATAGACTTGACGTAGCCCCACAGGAAATAGTCTAACGGCGTCAAATCGCACGACCGAGGCGGCCAAGCGAATGGACCATTTCGTGAGATAACACGGTTTCCAAACTTGGTTTTTAATAAATTTAATAATTTTAAGTAAATTTTAATAATTTCAACTCGTTGTTGGCTCGTATATCTTTTCATCATGAAATGGCAAACCTTACCGAAGAGAAATGTCAAAAGACCGGCAAGAAATTCGGCGTCGTTTGCTGTCCCTGTCGCTCTACTTTTGTAGCGTCCCTGTTGAAAAATCCTTTATTACTTTATTAATAAGGACTGTGCGTTTGTAAATTTTAATGAAGAGTTCCTGAATTAATAATAAAAAATATTTCCTATATTTTGTTTGTAACTTTGTATTATTTTCTAAAGTGTACTAATAAATAGTGATGTCGAACGAAACATTGTCAAAATGAGTTCTAATTTTGGAAGTGAATTCCCAAAATTTGAAAACACTGTTGCAGTATAAGCCTTTCCGGAGTATACTTAACACAAATGCCATCTTGAACGTAGCTAAATGACTCTAATTTAACAGCCTTTCCTTAATAAAAAATTGGATACCATTTTTTCGAAAATGATACCCAATAATGGGTCGTATGAATAAAAACTAACATTTGATTTGTGTTGCGGTTACCTGAAAAGGAAAAATCTAGGCAGAAATTAAAACACTGCCGACATTACCTTCGATCTGGTTTTGAAGTTCAGCGTGCCAAATGACGTTTTGACTGTGAGCCGTCAACTGGCTGAAGTTCGCCATCTGCAGGGATGTACGCGGTCTAAAAAGCTGAAGTGCGCACACAGTAAAGACCCGAACCCCCAAAAGCTGAAAGTTTTCGAAAGAAAGGGAAACTATAACAAAGCATTGACGAAGAGCAGTTTCAAAAAAACGGGCATTTAATCGAACGATGGAACGTATTGTGGAATCTCAGAGTGTCTTTACAATGTAAATTGACCTTGATTTGCCATTGTGCGTAGAGTTTTCATAGGAGAAGGAAGGTACCTAACCAAACTCGTAAAGAAAGTGCAGTGCGGAATTTTTAAACCGAATATAACACAAATAAAAAAATATAAAAGTTTAAAGTTCTTTTATGGCAAATCATATACGAAACAAATAAATAAAATTATAGCAGTACAATATTGGTGAGTGTAGTTACTAAGCCAATACATAGTTTTTGCGTTTTTTTTTTGAAAATTATCTAACGAAATTTATGTAGGTACTGGGCGTGCGTTAAATTAAAATTCCACCTGGCGGTCAGATGTGATTGGCACAGTCGTGGCCGCCAAAATTAACCCTGTAAAGGCTGTAAAAAAAAGAAAAAAAAAATTTACAAGAACGGAGCATAACGCCAACAAATATAAAATAAATCAAATAAAATTCCGTATGGGCACACTCACGAGGTGCCTTAAAAAGGTATATTGAGACTCCGCCAAACCGAGGGTGCTCCTTTGGCACATACTCGAAACAGGGTCAGCCAAATCCTCTAAAAATAAAGTGTGCGGTGAGGAACCTTCCATATAAGTAAAGATAAAGTGCTGCCTGATGCTGGTTTCGTACAAATTAAGTAAATTGCAAAACAGCTTACCGAGATTTTTTTGCAAATCGGTATATAGAACCAGCCAGAAAAAGTAATGGACATTTTGTTGTCACTGCCAGCTAATCGTCGTAATAAAATACATTGGTAGCAGTTATTAGATTTAAGTCTTTGTAAAACATTCTTTTTTTTGTTGACGCGAGTCATATTCTCTTTTTTTAGTAACATGTGTAGTTTTGCATCATACTTAAATTTTTTTTGAGCAACTTTTTGGTGTGATAAATTTCGTTTCATCGTTTTTTTCATTTTTTTGTTGTTGTTTTGGGTAGGGTGTTTATAGCCCATAGGAATAATCACGAACGTAAGCCTTCTATCTAGAGCTCTACATAGGTAGGAACGCGCGTAAGAGTAGTGGTAAACGCGGTACAAGTAAGAACATAAAGGTTCCTCTGGTAAAAACCTCAAAATTCAACAGGTGAAACGTGGTTTAAAATTTAATTTTCTCTTGATTTCAATATCCTTTTTGGTTCAAAGTTATTTATTCATTTTAGTTTAACTATACCTAGTTCCCTTTTTCTTTTGTATTTGAATGTATTTTGCTCTTAATTTGTATTTATAATTTTGGTTGTTTGATCCTTTTAATTTATTCTTATTTAAATAATAAAATAAAAAAAAAAATATGATATGATCACGTCAAATAAGGGTCGAAAATATCGTGTTTTTCATATTGTGTGGCGTTTCAAGAGGGTTTAATGGCTCAGTAAGGGAATTTTCGGGGGTGCGGTAAGGTATGCTCTGGTTCTTTCGGCGATAAAGATGGACTGATCGACGACAACTGCTCACGTTGGGGAAATCCAATAACTGGCCACCGGATTTCCAGGTTGGGAGGGAATGGCTACGCGGCATTTTCACCAGCAGCGCCCTTCAGTGTGGTGGACGTCCGTCCGATTTTGGTAAAAGTAAGTACCTGTTGGCATGATATTTGTTTTTGTTATAGGTTTAGTTAAGTGTGTCGCGCAAGAACCACCCCATCCGGCGAGCAGAGCCGTGCCTCGCAAGCATGCCACGCTCCTCGCACTTGACATTCCATTTCCTTCGATTTCCGTTTCCTTCCTTAAGTCCCCTCCACATCACTTCTTCCTTCCATTGACCTGCTCCTAACGCCCTCCATAATCCCCCTAAAGACCTATTACATTTGAGTAAAGGGTGGTAGCAAAGTAAAAGTACTTAGCAAATGCTTTAAATCGGTATGAATAAAATCTAACTTTGCTAAAGTAAGTTCGAAAATTTGAACAAAGCATTTACTTCACTGTATGTGTCCTTCCATTGCAGTTTCTATCAAAATTTGCAAGTGACAACTGTCATGTGGTTTATTTTTTGAATTTTGTTTTATTTTGAATTTAAATTTAGAGTTATTTTATTTTTAAAAAAAGTTAAAACTATGGCCTGGGAGATGAATGATGAAGAAGAGTATTTGGAAGAGCTTAATGGTTTCTTTCACAAGCAAAAATTATTTTAACAATGTATTTATAATAAAAAAAACACTGCAACTCGCAAGGCTAGAATGTTTTTGTAAAAAAAGGCGCGAGCAAAATAGCAGACTCGGAATTTTTGTAGCAATTGCTTTGACTTCCACGTTTTATTCATACCAATCTGAGTAAAAGGTCGGTGGCGCCGCTTTTCGAAGATGTCAAAAGTTGGAGTTATCTCAAATCAGTTTTTATTCATAAGAGGCTTAGCAATTGCTTCGATTTTGACATTTAGTCTGAGTAAAAGCAATTGCTACGTTTTATTCATAAGACCCAATGTCCACTCTTGAAAATCGGCAAACGATAGCCCTGAACATACCTAAAACGAAATGTCGTGTTTCGATAACTTATTCTATATACAGAGATTGCTATCGATAACTGGACACCCTCTGTTTATTTTTAAGCCCACCAAGAAAATTGGTATATAATATAGGCTGTCTGGTATCAGTCACTTTTATTCTAGTTATCCCGCGTGCGGTCGGTTTTTGTTTTTGTCCGATTGCTGGTTTCAATTTGCTGATATTTCTGCAATTTGTTGTTATTTTACTTACACAAATTATTATATTTTCTACTTAAGATATAAACATGTCGAAACCACACTACAAAGTTGGTAAGCAAATTCTATTCTGCTATTTTTTGTCTAATCTCATGGATCTTTTCCGGTTTTGAGGTTAAATCTCAACGTATTGCTGGTAGATAGTTCTAAAAATTAATTTCTCACATTTCTAGCTGATATAAGCTTGGCTGAATGGGGCCGTAAGGCTATCATCATTGCCGAGAACGAAATGCCTGGCCTAATGGCTTGCCGCAAGAAGTATGGACCATCGAAGATACTGAAAGGGGCTCGTATTGCCGGATGCTTGCACATGACCGTTCAGACAGCAGTGCTTATCGAGACACTTATTGAATTGGGAGCCGAGGTAGGCATTGCTTATTTAAATTTGAAGTACATTCTTATCTGACTTAGGACGTTGTTTCTTTGGATCAATGGGGTCAGCACAAAGCAATATTGTGAATGTGGGGGGGGGGGGGGGGGGGGGGGGGCAATTGAGATAGAATTGTCTCTGTTTCGAGTACAAGCTTTAGAATTATGGCCGATAGCTGTGTCGCTTATCAAGTTATCAGCAATTCTTTTCCAAATTGTTGCCGACCAGAAAACGTATCTACATATTTTATTCTAGACTATTCGAATGCAAATGTTCGTTTGAAAGTTCATAATGTATTTGCTTATTTAATTCAGATTTCTGTGGCGCGCTTAAGATCTTACTCAAGATCTAGCAAGCAGGCTTTACATCGTTGACTTGTGGTTAACTTTTAGTTTTGTCGTTGCTGATAAACTAACTTTAAATCAAACGGTTCTGTAGATTCGTGGATATTGATAAACCCAACTACAAAAAGTTATATATCCACTGAATTCACGATTTTTTTCTTCGATTTACAGGTACAATGGTCGAGTTGTAATATTTTCAGCACACAAGACAACGCCGCCGCTGCCATCGCTGCTGCTGGTATTCCAGTGTATGCATGGAAGGGTGAAACTGATGAGGAATATGCATGGTATGACTTAAGGAAAAAACGCAACAAAGAACCAGTATTACGTTTTTTTTTTTATTTCTGCAGGTGCATTGAACAGACTTTGGTTTTCAAGGATGGCAAACCATTGAACCTGATTCTGGATGACGGTGGCGATCTCACCAACCTTGTCCACGAAAAATATCCCCAATACCTAAAGGAAATTAGAGGACTTAGCGAAGAAACCACTACTGGCGTTCACAATTTGTATAAAATGTTCAAAGAAGGCCGCCTGGGTGTGCCAGCTATCAATGTAAATGATTCCGTCACCAAGGTAAGCAAACAAGATTCCTTAGTTTTTCTTGTAGACTTTCATGGCTACTTCTGCATTTTTAGAGCAAATTCGACAACTTATATGGCTGTCGTGAGTCCCTGCTTGATGGTATCAAACGCGCCACTGATGTCATGATCGCGGGAAAGGTGTGTTGTGTCGCTGGATACGGAGATGTCGGCAAGGGCTGCGCTCAAGCTCTCCGCGGATTCGGTGGCCGTGTTATCGTCACCGAAGTTGATCCTATTATTGCGCTCCAAGCTGCAATGGAGGGCTACGAAGTCACTACTATGGAAGAAGCCAGCAAGAAGGCATCCATTTTTGTTACCACCACCGGCTGTGAAAGCATCATCCTTGGAGAACATTTCCTAAATATGAAGGATGATTCAATTGTCTGCAACATTGGCCATTTTGACTGTGAAATCGATGTCGACTGGCTAAACAAGAACGCCAAAGAAAAAATCAATATCAAGCCGCAAGTCGATCGTTATACTTTGACCAATGGTAACCATATTATTCTCTTAGCCGAGGGACGTTTGGTCAACCTTGGTTGTGCTCACGGCCATCCTAGCTTCGTTATGTCGAACTCATTCACCAATCAAGTGCTCGCTCAAATCGAATTATGGACAAAAGCTGACAAGTATAAGATTGGAGTTCACATGTTGCCAAAAATTCTTGATGAAGAAGTTGCGAGTCTGCATTTGGATAAGTTGGGTGTGAAGTTGACAAAGCTGACCGATAAACAATCGAAGTACTTAGGCGTGCCGAAGACTGGACCATTCAAGCCAGATCACTATAGGTATTAGGAATGCGTTCCTCTGCTACAATAATTGACTAATTTTTTTTCGATTAAAAGTTTCCAAAAAAAATTTGTTTGAACAAATGTCGACTTTTCTTCAAATTAATGTCGGTGTAAAAAAAAAGATAACGAGGAGTCGTCTGCAATAGCAATTCAAAAGTTTGTGTTGCGTCTGATACAGGGAAAGGACAAACAGACTGTAGATGCAGCCACCTCATGGAATCATGGAATCTCAAGATGCAGAATTCTTGTGTAAGTTTCAGGGCAATTTTTCAATCATGATTTTGAATGCTTTTCTGGGTCGTCCATAGTCTTTCACGATTTTTGGCATTCGAAATTACGTTAAAGGCATTGAGTGATTTTCGCATCGGCTGAGTGACTAAGGGACATTTTGTTCGGTAGGTACCTCGTTACGCTTGTGTAGATGATTTTTTTTGTATTTTTTTATAAACCTCAAGACCGTTCGTTTCTTTCCCATTTAAAAGTTGTTATAACACAATAAAAGATTGTCTAACGACGAGGCGGAATTTTATGACGGAGAAAGTCCACGAATCTTGACCGGAGCACGATGTCAAAGTTGTGCTCGGTGATTTAATTCAATGCTAAAGTCGGTATAGAAAACATCTTCGGATAAGTTAGTAAGCAAAGGTTCCTCGACACAGATAAAACCCTAATCGAGCTTGCAGCAATAAGCTGATAGGTTGCACCAGGTTTCCAAAACATACAGATGGTCGGTTAGAACCCCAACCAAATCGACCATGTGTTAATTGATGCGTGGCACGCATTTAACTTCTTAAATGTGCACAAATCCAGAGCGGCAAACGTCGACTCTGGTCATTTTTTTACAGCGACACAATTTTGAGCTCCTCTGTGCAACGGGAAGAATCTGCGAACTGTCCAAAAGAAGAAATTTGACATTGGACGCCTTGGCACAGCCAGAGTAGCCTGAGTTTTTAGAGAGCGGCTGAGAGAGATTTCGATGTGCATTCACTACCCACAAGCGCCAAAATAGGTGGAACCTATGTCGTATCATTAAAAGGTTGGTAACCTACAAGAAAAAGCCATAACCATCTTGTAGGTTTGGGAATTACATCTAGGCAATTTAAACATCCAGGTAGTCTAGCGAGACATTTAACATCTTAAACCTGTTCCGCAAAGGTGCATGCACATTCGTGGGATGACACGACTGGAGATCACCGACGTCGTAAAGAAAGTTCAAACAAGAAATAATAGGAGTATGTTCGTGTCGAACTTCTTTAAACTACAGCACTATGGAAATGTATGCTAATTAATAGAAAACGCACTATTCCGGCAGGCACTACTTATCATGGTACTTATCATGGGACGGGCAAAAATTCTCGGGCCAGAGCTATTCGGTTTCCGGGGGATAGAAAAGTAATGCTTAAGCTTAGGCTAAACCTAAGGGCCGTTGGAACGTTGGAAGCATGACTGGTCGTAGCTACGTGCTCGAAGAGATAATGGTTAGAAGGCAAGTTGACATTTGATTCTTGGACGTTAGGACAAAAGCTTTCACAGGGTAAGGACGGAATCGGTATCATCCTTGCGACAGAGCTGCTTGGAAACGTCTTGACCATTCCAAAGTCCAGTGATCGTTTGATGTCTCTCAAACTAGTGGATGCAAGGTAAGGTGTTGAATATTGTCAGTGCATATGCTCCCCAAGTTAGATGCAGAGAGAAACATAGGGACGGGCTACAGTCCGCTTGGGCGAACTGTTGGATACCCTATTCTTATTCCTATCCCTCATAAGTGGGCGTGACAAAAGTCTAAGTATGGTTGAATTGTTAAGAACGCTCTACATATTTTGTTATATAACATTTAAAGGATTTTATCAAAAAAACAACGCTCCCTAGCTCAAACTTGGGTGTTTCAATAAAATTGTTTTATTTAATTGTGGGCGTGTCAGTAGGCGGATTTAAAAAAAATTAACACATGAGAATAAAGGGCCCCTAGAGAGTATATATTATAAATTTCAGCTCCCTAGCTCAAACTTTGAATTTTCAAAAAAAAATTAATTAATTGTGGGCGTGTCAGTGGGCGGATTTTGAAAATATTTACACATGAGTATAAAGGGCCCATAGAGAGTATATACTATAAATTTCAGCTCCCTAGCTGAAACTTTGGATTTTCAAAAATTAATATACCCTTAGAATAGGGTATAAAAAAATTATTTTATTTATTTGTGGGCGTGTCAGTGGGCGAATTTTGAAAATTTTTTATCCCGAGCAGTTTTAGGAGTCCATAGATCATATATAAAAAATTTCAGCTTTCCAGCTCAAAATTCGATTTTTTCCAAAATTTGGTTTTTTTGAGTTTGTGGGCGTGTCTGTGGGCGGATTTCAAAAATTCGTAAACTTGATTATTTCGGGACCCTAGAGAGTATATGGTTAAAATTTCAGCTCTCTAGGTCCAGTTTAAAGGCCTAATTTTTGGCTACAGACGGACGGACATGGCTAGATCGACATTACTATCGATGCTGATCATAAATATAGTAACTTTTAGGGGTCTACGGGCAATATTAAGGTATGTTACAAACTATGCGTCAAAATTAATATACCCTTAGAATAGGGTATAAAAAGATGCATTCTGGCTAGATTTTTCACAACCTCATCAAGAACATCCCAAAAAAAGAACTTTTGTTTGTTGGCGGAGATTTTAACGTACGTGAACAAAACAAACAAAGGTGTCTGCGAGAAGCAAATGGTACAATCTGGACAAAGAGACAGACGAAGTATTTGTTGCAAATGTGCAAAATTATCTTCATCACATCATCAACGAAGTTGAGGATGCAGAGTGTAGAACACAAGATATGTGGAATTCCCTACAACGATCTTGCTTGGATAGAGCCAAATCACTGCTAGGGGCTTCAAAATGATACTATCATGGCAAAGAAACATGGTGGTGGACAGATGAAGCTAAAGCAGTAATAAGTGCAAGAAAGCGGCATTCAAAGCTTGGTCGAAGTGCCCTACTAAGAATCGAAATGAAAGAGCTCGCCTCGAATTGGAATACAGACTTTGCAAGAGGCTCGCAAAGAGAAAGTGCGCTCAAATGCAAGCAAAGTGTGTTTAGGGTCTGTATAGGGAGTTAGAAGAAATGTCTTCTTCGGCTGCTGTTAGAAACGAGGCTGTCCACGAACTCCGACAAACCAGCTCGGACAAGGGTACAAACCATTTTCAAAATTGCCGTTCAGAGAAGGAGGAATCCAGGAAATACGTTTGCCAAAGTTCATCAACAATGCTAAAGGGCTGCTTCTTGTGGATGACAAAAAAAATACTACACAGGTGGCAGCAGTAGATATTGTGAAGGACTTCTAAGTGAGCAATTTCCTCGGATATATTTTCAGAGAGCCGTTCCTAACAATGAAGAAGTACACGACATTACTGTCGAAGAAGCTAGGAAGACGGTCAAAGGCTTCAAACAGCGAAAAGAAGTTGGGCTGAACGAGATATTCCTCTGAGATCTGGAAAACGATGGGAGACGTTGGGTCCAAATAGATCATGATTCTCATTCCCAAACTGATGAGAGTCGATCCAATGTAGGGACAATTTTCTTCTTCCTTTGTACACAGGAAAAGGCGATACGCGAGACTGTGACAATAACCGTTCAATCTGATGTCACACAACATGAAGTCCGTTTAGCGGGTATTAGATAGCCGAATGCGGGAAATAATACGGCTATCTGAAGACCAGTGCGGGTTTGTCGCAGGTATCCAAATCATATTGGCAAAACATCGTGATTCCTCATAGGATTTGCACATGTTGTTGGTTGATTTTGAAAAGGCATTTGATAGACAACCAAGAGATCTGTTATGGGTGGCGCTAAGACGACGAAGAGTTCCAGAAACCTACGTACAGATGATCATGGACATGCATGAGGGATTAAAGACAAGAGTAAGATGACCTATTGGCGTACAACCGCTTCATATTTATTACAGCCCTTGATTATCTACTTGAAGGAAAAATGACGAACCCCAAAGTGCAAAAAAGTTATTCTTTGCTGACGATGTAGTCATCATTAGCGAGGATCAAACGTCCCTACAAAGAGCACTTGATGTTTTGGGTGCAAGTTTTGGTGCCCGTTCTCTTTTATATAAATGGAGGAGTGATTCCCAAGTGTGAAAAGTCCAAATATATGGGATCCATGATCAAGCGAGCTGTGATGACGAGATTAAGCATCGCGTAAGCGTAGTGTGGATAAAGTCGCGGAAAACGTTGCCATCTGCCATCTTCTGTGATCGAAAATGCCCCTAAGCTGAAAGGAAGGCTCTACACTGCAATTGTGCGCCCGGCGCTCACATACTATTCACAATGTTGGACAGCGTACAAAAAGTATCAGGTCAAATTAACGACAGCTGAGATGAAGACGCTTCGCATGAAAGCAGGACAGGAGTAACAAAGGTTGATCGCATAAGAGATTCCAAGATACGACGAAGCCTTCACGTCAAAGAAACTATGCGAGACCGGCTCAGTTCATGTTCATGTTCAAAGGACAGATCCTACAAACCCTGTCAAAAAGGCAAGTTCAATCAACTTTTCCATACACCCGCGAAAGAAAGGCAGTCCTATAAACTCTGGGATCACACAAATGCAGCAGCAGGCCCCTTTTGGTTGAATTTAAAAATAACAAAAGCAAATGTTTATTGATAATGTAGTGCCGTGATTGTTTACTCCTACACGGCGTTTGAAGAGCTCATTGGAACAGCGACAGACGCATGTCTAATTTGCCTTCTCAGAACACGATTAGATTATCATTCTGTCATAGGCTTATTTATGACAATTTCATTAAACGTGAAGGTAGATACGGTTCAATATAGTGGAAAATTGAGCCTTTTGTTTGTATTTGAAATGAGCTTGACCACGTTCAATTTGCAAGGCAACTGCGGGTAAAATAGTAGGAACTTGTCCAGCAAATGGAACGCGCCTAATGGCTACATTTTCATTTAATCGTTGTTCTCGTAATTCGTAATATGCATAGGTCATAGGTATCGTATCATAAGTCGTGACTCTCATCTCATAATTCGTTATCAGGCCCAGCATTTGATTAGCCTCAGTGACCAAGTGATTCAAAAAATGACTGAGGTCGAAACGCGAACCCCACAAGTGGACCAGTAGGGATGCAGTTAAGTTGGAGAGTTATGATCCCTTCCGTCCTGGTCATAGCCTCACCGCCATTAAGGAAGAGGAAGACAGTGGAATGTGAGTGAGTGGGCGAGAGATAACAATTCGTTAAGGTTTCAAATTAAGTTTTCTGGTTTAATTTAGGTTTTAAAGTTTCTTTATTGTGTTGAGTGCATCTTGCCGTACTCTTTGAATTTGACCGTTATACTTTCAAAAAAAACAGCTGCCTTCTCCAACTCTACTCCAAGCATATGAAGTTGGGCCTGTTTTAGTGTAATATAATGGAGTCAAATCTTGTGGCCTTCGATACAAAGACTAGGTTCTTGTGGGCAAGTCGGATCTGAAATGTTAGAGTAAGATTTGCCCTTGCTTCGGCTATTGAATCAGTCAGCAGAAATCCCGGCAGCAGTGTCCTGCTACGTACGGAGCTTGACGAAACCTGTTGTACGGACTGCGAGTAGGAACATTACAATAGTCAGGGGTGTCTCTTTAGAGCCCCGGGTTAAAAGTCCATTTTATTCATGAAAATATTAAGCTTATATACCATTTATTAAGTGCTGTTCATACCTCAAATATTGAACTCATCATCAAAACGCTTAATAATTAATATTTGCCTAATCGACATAATCTATCAATAGCCTCATGCTTATTTCCGAAACCGAAGGACAAATTTGAGCTCCTCACGACAATTAACGTTCTTGGACGTTTGTCAGACGTTCGCAAGAGGTGGGGCAGTGGAAACAACTTTTAGATGTTACTTGGTCTCGGCGGGATTCAAACAGCCTTAGATTAGTCGTCCAACACACTATAATTATGATGTAGTTTAAAAGCGGCTGATAATATATCATATATGTACGCAGTTGGTTTCCGTTAGCATATTTCGTACAAAACTGCAACAAGAGAGCTATTTTCCACGGCCTGCTATCTGCTAGCGGTTCGTAGTACATATCATTGAACGATTGAACACAGTTTATTTTTATTAATTATTCTTTTCGCTTCGTGTTACCTCATTTCGGTGTGGATGGAATTTAATTAGGTGACAAATGTCGTGTGCATTTTGAATTCACCCCAAATAATAGATAATGATTAAAAAACATGGTTCCAGAGCTCATTCTCAGATTAGGCAAAGCAGTCAGAGGCGAGACTTTCAAATACAATTCGTTAAAGAATAAAAATAACCGAACCGATTCGGATTATTGCACATTTAATACCAAATAAAGGTATATCTACAATTGAAATACATTTTTAGCTTATTCTAAGTCAATTTTGAAGAAAAATTCCTGTAAATTTTCTCAGTCAATCCTAATTACTAGAAACCCAATATACCAAATTGAAATATTTGAAACTAAAAATTAAAGCTCTATGTTTCAACGATTGGTTGAAACGATTCTGAGGCAGCACGACGATCGGCAATCTTTTTGTACAAATATATTCCCAGCAGTGGAAACGGTGTCATTATTGCCACAGAAACTGGTATAACCGTTGTCAAATCAGCTTCAGGCTGTGGCAAAGTGAAACTCAAAAGAAAGATGGCTATTCCCGTATTTTGTATCCCTGTCTCGATGGCTATTGTGAGTGCATCTGGTGCGCTTTGCTTCAGTAACTTGGCAACAATCCAACTTAAGACATAGCCCAGCCAGGGTAGACCAAGACCAGCGACAACTATCTGTAAGCAAGTGAAAAATGTAGGCCTTCTTGTATAAACACAATTCAAAGAACTTACCTTCCAGGAAAATAGTTTGAAAAGATAAAAGTTGGTCACGATGGCGAATATGATAATGAAAAGAATCAAGAATGTGGAAATCGGCTTCAAGAGACGCACCAAAATCCTTGTCAATCTCGGTGAAATTTTCTGAATAGCAACTCCAATGCATAACGGCACAATTAGTGATACGGCGAATGTGGCAATCTTTCCGTAAGGAACATGCAACTGACCGCGGCTAAATATCACATGACCCAAAGTAAATATCCACAATGGCATTATGCCAAACGCAGCTAGATTACTTATTGTCGTCATCAAAACGGAGAGATTGATGTTACCACCCAATAGTACAGTCCAAATATTCGAAGCTCCACCGCTGGGGGAGACGCCAGTAAAGAATAGACCCAGTTGCATTTCCACCGAGTCGGGGAATAGCAAGCATCCCAGACCAAAGCTTAGAAAGGGCATAATGATGAATTGTGAGAAGAATCCAATGCAGGGACCCACAGGACGTCTTAGCAGACCACTCAGCACACTCAGGTCTAACGCTGCGCCGAAATTAATGTACAAGAGTGAAACTAAAAGAGCAACCGAACCGATGAAAACATGATCTATTACGCGGACTTCACGAATTATAGTCACAGTCAGTTCGGTGGGCGAACGTTGCGTCTTGTTGTCAATGGTGATCAGTTCGACAAATAGCTTTGTCTTCCCAAGAAAAATGGCATTGACGGTGATGTTTCCCACCCAAGTGCCAGTGATGAATTCATTGTCTTCAATTATGATATCCACTTGTGCTAAGTTGGGATTCTCACTTTGTACTCTGATCCTGGCCGTTTCCTTCACATCTATATCTGAAATTAAAAAGCGTTTAGTGTATAGCGCAATAGTTATAAGCTAAAACTCCACAGGGTTGATTACATTTCGTTCACTCGCATTTACAAAATCAAAATAGCTTCGCTGACAAGTTCACTATTCCTAACGTTTCCAATGAGATCGACGTCTGACTGACAAATTCCATTGGGCACCCCATTATTCTTCTTTAACGGCGAGATTGATCATTAATCTCCTCTCGCATAACTACAAGCAGTCCTACTGGTTAAACTTTTTTAGCTCTCTAGCCACAAAGGACAACGTGGAAAGTGAGCATAATACGCAAAGTAAACTTCAGGCTTGGTATAGGTGCAGACATCTTCTGTGAGTCTCTGGACCTGAGCGAATCATTTGGACTCAGCAATGAATGCAGTGTGTTTCAGGCAGAGACAGCTCCGATCACTCAGGCGGCCAAGGAGGTGCAGAGGAGAAAACACGTCACCATTTACTCTGAAAGCCAAGCGGCTATAAGAGTGGAGTCAGTAGTAGTAGTAATCAAGTCAAGGGCGGTGTTGAAATGCAAAAAATACCTAGTCGAGATATCAACTGCCAATACGGTAACCCTATGCTGAGTACCAGGGCACAATGACAATTCGGGCAATGAGAAAGCGGACGAACTAGCAAGGAAGGGATCCGAGTTGAATGAATCTCTGGCCGTGGCCCATAAGAACCCCGATAAGCACATTAATGCTAACTATCGACACCGAATCCATGAGTAGAGCAAACTTACGTTTGATCAACCTTAATACAAAATTGATACATGCAGACACACAAGGGAACTCTGGCCAGCGGTTAACCAAATGAAATCTAAAACCATGATCGGATTTAACCGCAAAGACATTCGAACACTGTCGGGGGTCCTTACAGGACACTGTGTAGTGGGCCTACACGCGGAACGGATGGGCATACTGCACAACGACTACTGCAGGAGTTGCAGGGACGTTGAAAAAATAGAATCTATACGTCACCTGCTATACGAATGCCCTGCCCTTAGAAAAAAAAGATTAAAGATTCTTGGCAGCTACTTCTTTGAGGAGCTGGAGGATCTGGCTGCCTTAGAGCTGAAGAAACTCCTGAGATTCACACATGAAACCGGGTGATTCTGCTAAAGCGAATTACTGAGCTGTTAAACAGCGGTTTCCTTTATCTCTCTTTTCAGGTTCCCAGACAATTTTAAAGAATCCCAAATGGACACAATGGACCCAAACTGTTGGTCTAAGTGAGCCCTGACACCCGTCATAAGGGCATATATCTACCTACCTTCAGGCTATAATCTACCAAATCAATCCTGAACAAAGCCGTAGAGAAAACGCTCCGCAAAAAAGCAAAAAAGACATAATGGAGCCAAAACCTTTGATAAAGACTCTTTTTCACCTTATGTTCGGATACGCTACGTTTGCAGGCACAGTTACTTACATTTCGAAACAAATAATGGGTCACCTGCAAACATTCTTGCGTCTATTGGTGGAACGACGAAATTGCGTTATTATACGATGAGTGCCTTTTTGCACGCTACCAACGGTCTAGAGGGAGAAACACCTTAACCGGACTCCAATGCCGGTATAAAGATCAGTAAACGCAGGAGCTTCGCTGAACTATGCAATAACGCTGATGAATGATGAATGAGATAACATCTAACTAGAGGCTCTCTTTTAAGGAGCATCTGCAAAAAGCAAAAGGCCGCATCAAAGAGTAATGCACTCGCTCGAGTTATGCCAATTACAAGGCCGCCAAGACACAGTCGTAGACCACTACTGTCTAGGGTGGTCGCGACTGAAATACTGTATGGATAATCAGTATGGGCGGAAGCCATGAATGATCAATAAGCGCCAAATTGGTACGATTAATAGATTATGGGATGTAAGAGTATGCAACGCTTTTCGCACAACTTCCGGTGATACAGTCTTTTTTTTTGTAAAACCAACGACCATACCACGTCGAGTTAATCGGTTCTCGTCAGATCACCGTAATTAAACGACGTTGGGCGCGGTTAGTACGTAGATGGGGACCGTTTGAGAACAACCGCGAGTCGTTGGCCAGTCCCATCTACAGAGTTGAGGTAGATAATATACGTGGTATCACAATGGACCTTAATTGGTCTAAGTGTGTCGGCTTCTGCCGACAGCCACATAAACCTAACCTAACAGTCTTTCTCAACCGGAAATACTGATGTCATTTCAGGAATGACACCATGAGAGATACTGGTCCAAGAGCTGCAAAGAAAATACAAGAGCAGCCAGCAAGTATTAAAGAAGTGCACGGCGAAGAGGCAATGAGGAGCTTGAGAGAGTATAGGCAGCGTTGAAGCCCCTTAACTTAAGTCTAATGGGCTTAACGTCTTATAGCTAGCATCGAAGCCTAGATTAGATAATTAGAAAGCATGTAGGAGTGGATTTTTACCTGATGCGAGTTTTAACAGGATATGGCTGTTTTCGTTCGACGACTCCCCAATGTACCAGCATTGCACAACAAAACCGAATTTGCCCTCTTTTCCAGGAAATAAAAACCCCTGATATTGACCCACCGTCTATTAACGGTACAAGCTTAACCTTTTCCGATGAAGCTAAATTCTTGGGTCTAATCTTCGATAGGGAATTAAGCTGGAAACCCAATTTACAAGAAAGAATCAAAAAAGCTACAGTTGCACTTTTCTCTTGCAAAAAACCATTGCCATTAAGTGGGTCCTATAACCCCGCATCTCTCACTGACGTATCGGTAGTGAGACCGATTCTGACTTACGGGGTGGTTGTCTGGTGGACTGCTTTGCTTGCTGCACTGGACATTTTACTTCACCTGACACCCTTCGCTACCTCACCTCACAGTGGATCAATACGAATATTGGCCACTCTATCATTCTGGACTCACTTATCAAGGAATATAGACAACACCATACCCCAATTACAGTCCGGGAAGAACTTTCTAATCAATATCACCACCAGATCATTCTGGGAGGAGAATAAATCGATTCACTTCTACACCGATGGATCAAAAACTAGTGATAGGGTAGGTGGGGATGTTTTCTCAGAAAAACTAAATATTAGTCTCTCCTCTTGTCTTCCTGATCATTGTAGCGTGTTCTAGGCGGAAATAATGGCGATTAAGGAAGTCTTGTCGTGGCTGCAGAGCAATGTGATATCCACTAAGGACATCCGTTTATTCTCAGACAGTCGAGCCGCGCTAAAGTCCCTGTACTCAGTCTCTTCAAACTCCATCGTAGCCATAGACTGCCGTTCATCTCTTGAGGAGATGGCAGAGCAGTTCAATATTCACATCTGTTGGGTGCCGGGGCATAGATACATCCCAGGGAATTGTGGGGCAGATGAACTCGCCAAATAAATTAACCGCATTAATTGTAAACTTATGTTTAAGCTATCCGCAGTCGAGAGTAGAAACCTTAGGTGGACAGGTATTAATACATGTCTAGCGACTAAGCATATCTGGCCAAAGCTGGATCTGCGACGATCTATGGGTTTGATCTCCATTAACCGACTTCACATTGGCTCTGCTATAGGTGTCATTACAGAACACTGTCTAATAGGCAAGCACGCATCAAGGCTACACTTCACCTCCTCTGTACATGTCCTGCACTCTCCAATAAAAGAAATCTTTATCTAAGAGCCTTCTTCCTTAATTAACTCAGTGACTTAGCTAACACAGATGCTAGATCCTAACAGTCACTTTTTAGATACGCCTGCTTTTAGTCCGGATCTGAATTGAAACTAAGACAAGAATAGACATCAAGGAAAGTAAATTTAAAGGCAATATAACAGAAAGTCAAAGAGTCTTGGCTCACCTTTCTGAAATAGATATGTGAACATGACCTCATTTGTATCTTTCAGTAGATCTTATTTTCTTCCTGTGGTCCAGTTTATCTGCGTAACATTGGTCTATGTGTCTTTTTGCTTGATTTGGCTGGCTTGGATGTAGTCCAAAAGTTTTGACTTTTGGACTACATAGACTTCTTGGTACGGCTCATAGAGGTAATAATAATATTTTATCCACAATGAGACTTCGTGCTGATAGAGGACTGAATAGTGCCCCGCACAGACACTAATACATTCAAGCGAAATAAAAATATGTCTGATCTACAAGAAAGGCGACCATACCTCTTGCAAAAAATATTCCTGCTGACTGTCGCATATAACATGCTATCCATCGTACTGTGTCAACGTCTCAACCCGTTCAAGCTTCCGGCTCGGAAGGCCGACACAGTTTTCATACTAAGGCAAATCCTAGAAAACACCACCGAATTTCAAGTCGAGACTTACTACCATTTGGTAGACTTTGCAGCCGCATATGGTAGTATTCATCGCCAGGAGCTCTACATAGCGATGAACTTATATAGGATCCTGACAGAACTGATCCAACTGTGTCGTGCGACACTAAAAAAAAACATCTCGTGTAATGTGTAGTTTGGAAGCAGCTCTTCTGAAACAGAAGGCAGAGGGAGTAGGTTCAAAACTCCTGACGTAGAGGACAAAATGCATACTAATCGTGCAGTTTCTGCTCTATAGCGTCGAGTGCTGTACGATAAGTAGGAAAGGGCGAGTTAAGATACTCCATCGGATATTAGGCCCTGTGTGCGATGAGGGCGAATAGAAAAGAATATACAACCACGAACTAGATGAGCTGTATCAAGATGTGAATGTCCCCAGGTTCGAGAAACCAACAAGAAATTCCGTTTTAAAGACCAAGCCATCGCGGATGTCAGAGCGCTTAGTCTAGACACCATGAAGTAGCGTGCCTAGGATCGCAGAGGATGGAAGGTTTCAGTCTCAGTCAGAGCCTCTGCAGGGCGGGACCCCGTTAAGTAAAAGAAAGTTGTAAGTCAGGGTGGCGACGGTGTAGAAGTTTGTGTTGTGTTGGCATGTGACCCGTGTTGTGTGGGTTCAAACAAGATGGGCATACAACAAACGCCACCCATTAATGGAGAGAAACCAATCACACCTTGTTTTGTTCAACCTCTACACCCAAGAGGATTTCTGGCTGGTAGTACACCGTTACTGAGTTTGAGTGCTCTGTGGTTTGGATTTCCTTTTTTTAAAGAAAAGAAAATAAGGAAAATAAATAACAACTCAATTTGTGTCATTCTTCTGCGTAAAAGCAGGAAAATCATTGGCACTGTTACTTTCTAGTATTTGAGTTAAGATAACCACGGTACTCCGACGCTTTCATATTTCAATAATCGATACCGGTCAATTAACCTGCTTGGTAGAAACAGCCAAATGTTTACTTACTTATTTTCACCCAGAGCTATGTACGACCATTCCTTCTGTCAGTCAAAGTTCAGTTAAATATACAATTAATGGCCGCATCTTCATTTATGCCGCTTCTGATATTTTTCAAATATGTATTGTGAAATTCTCTGACACGATTTTTAGACGCACATCCATATAAAAATGTAAATAGATAAAAGATGAAATGTACAAGTTTAATCTGCTGTTTATTTATTAACTGATAAATATGATTAAAAGCATCAGAAAATGGAATTGCCGTTCATAATCTCCCTTCTATCTATTCTCCTTCAAGTACCTACCTACCTAATTGTAAATCGTGCTTTTTGTTTAGGAACGTAATGAGCGGTGGTGAATATGGTTTTATCTGAATATATCTCTAGAGCTATGCAAGTAGGTACTTCTGTAACTAGTTTTATTGCGATACATCTAACCGCAAAGTGGTAATTGGAATTCTTACCAGAAATCTCTAGCAACGTTTGAGCTTTCGTATTCATGTGCACTTCCATGGCGTCCGGTGTGAATTTAACTTCCCATTTTAGTGGGCTTAGAGGATTTGATGATTCGATAACAATAAAATATTGCATCAAGCTTAAAGCAATTAGTAAGGAATTTCTATAGCACTTTCCCATTATCACAAACTTATACAAAATTGCCAGCTTAATAGTCACAAAGATATGCAGTTAAAATGTTATTACTTTTTTTTGATAAAAATCATTTACAACAAATTATAATGTTTATTTGACCATGATAAATAAAGTTGGCAAGTATAAACAAATACGGTCAGGAATGTAATGCCATTTGAAAAAACAAACACTAGAAATTGTACGTAAAAAGTAAATGATGTTTAAAATCGTAGAAAGTATGTTTAGAAATGTTTAACAAGAAAGCCAAAAGCAACAAAAAAAATAAAATTTACACGACACCGCTCGGCATGGCATCTGCACCTCTAGAACGTTACGGTTACGTCCGCTTGCAAGTGCTAATTGCAATTGGAAATTGGGATTGGGAATTGTCATTTGCAAATGTTTTTGCGCAGGCAAAGGCAACAGGTTGTTGGGCCGATTCACAATAAAGATTTGATTTAATTTTGTGTTCTAGTTCTGTTTAGCATAATAACTTCCCCTCATGCTAGAGACAATACGTTCGCAAACGGGTTCGCAAAACGTCGGTTGCCGTCACCAAATGGCATGAAAAGGCTGGATTTTTTTTTACCATGTTTGTTATATTATTTTTGGAATAATTCTTTCAACATTAGGAGTTTTTCTATTTAAGCTGCGCACCGAGCTGTCAAAAAAGGCGTTTCTTTTTTACTGCATACACTTCTGAGCACTCTAGTTGTGTTTCTTTTTTCACTCGGAGCGCGGTCTGAGTTATCAAAATGACTGATGTCGATTCTGATTCGTAACTTTTCCTTACCCTGAGTCCCGAGTCAAGATTTTTATCGTTGTTTAAATGTCGACTGTTGTCGTTGGTAATGGTAATCAGATGTAAGGAAGGACGGTAGCGCGTTTTCGGTATACGAAGCCAGTCTTACATATGTATATACATTAGTTTTTGGTGAAGTAATGAAATAAAATGATCATGTTGTCGGTTTTCATAGAAAAGTAAAGAGTGATGAACTGAAAGGGAATGATGATAGACAAGTTCTGTCCAGTGTCTACTTTCTCATTGCGCCTTGGGCTTACGAAAAAGTATGTGGAACGGACGTGGTGAAAAAAACAATGTCGGTTTCCGTCGGCTTACGATACTTTTGGGGTGAATGACAAAGTACGCAAATGTTGTAGTTTGCATTTTCGGTCTAAGAAAAAACGTTTTTTTGCAATGTAGGCAAGTATGGTATATGTCTTGGGTACAAGAGTTATTTTGTTTTTGGTTATTAGAGTGTGCAATTTATATGTTGGTTGCTAAAGAATAAGTTGAAAACTGGTAAAGAAAATCATTATAAAAATGAAAGTTTGTTATCGAATTAATAAGGTTATGCCTTGAGTTCGCTTAGATATGTAGCAAGGCGTTAATTTGGTCAGTGGATTTAAGGACAAACTTTCTGGTGTAAATCTGAAGTGTGTAGTGTGAGAACGAGCTAAAATTTGCCTAAAACCATTTAACTCTTCAAATCAGCTTGACGACGAGATTTTGGGAACCGTGTATACTAATATCTATGGATGAACGTTAAACCACTGGTAAGCGCTACATATTTGCAACTTTCATCGCGTTTTTTTTTTTTTTAATTACACTATCAGCTCTGTGTCGTGGAGTGCTTAAAGCAAGCAACTATCACGAGCAGAAATTGCTGGCACTAAAAGTGCTCTCACAGGCTCATCATTTTGTGCAGGTGGTTAGTAAGGACAAAACAATTAAAAATACAATAATTATGTACCTATAAAATACTAACACAGACACAAAATAATGCAAACAATTTAACACATTAAAGCATTATTACGCAAAATATTTTTTAGCTTAATTTTACTAACATGCAAGTCAATCACATGATCATTTAGATTAAAGATTCTACTCATGCGACTAATAGGCTCATGCCTCCCATAATTCGTTCTATGATGGGGGCTGAACAATAATTCAACACTGCGTAAATTATGGGCACCACCACGAAAATTAAAGCCAATAGACGAAAGCAAGTCAGGTGCATCTATGTAAAAGTTATTATTTTAAAAGCTCGAAGAGAAATTTTAGATGCTTTTAAAATTTTTAAATTGCAACCAGAACGTCAAACAGGCGAGAAAATCAAACGCATTCGGAGTAATAATGCCGCGCAAAACTTGTCAGCGGAAGTCAGCAAAGTCTTACGCCGAGAGGTTTTACAACGACAGCTACCCGTCCTACACACTCTACAACAGAATGAACTGGCTGATAGATGCAAAAGAACACTTTAAGGGATGACCAACTGCATGTTAATCGAAGTACCTACGGGAAATTGCTGTCATTACTGCTGCAATTAGGAAGATGACTTGAAAGCAGCGCGAATGAAAATTTCACAAACGAGGTAAATTTTGTAACTAACAATGATCTGATTAGCCTTTATCTTTCAATTAGGCCGTGAGTTGTAGTTTTCGTTCGATGTGGATAGAGGAAATGAACTCTGAACTGTTATCTTTAAACAAAACAACACTTGTGTACTCGTTCGTTAACCGACCAGTGAACAAAACCGTCCAAAGCAACAGGTGGGTGTCTCGAATTAAGCGGAAAGAAGATGAAACCATAGACCGTTATAAGGCAATTTGAACCAAATGTATGCAATTACCGCATACGTGCAAGGGGAGATGAAAGACGAAATTTATATGAAGCAACGCGAGTACCCGGTGAACGAAGGCAGTCATCAAAAGTTGTGCAAACT
The DNA here is from genome assembly GCA_949715645.1 of Portevinia maculata. NCBI lineage: Eukaryota > Metazoa > Arthropoda > Insecta > Diptera > Syrphidae > Portevinia > Portevinia maculata. Next base: position 90,438,661 of record OX454526.1, read on the forward strand.
TCTTCGTCCGCTTTATGGGTTTAAATAAGCCGGTCTACAGTGGCATAAGAGACTGGATGAGTTTCTGAAGAAGATGGGTGTAGACACACGGAACCATCATCGTGATATTCGTCGACGATTTATTGAGTGCGTCTGATAATTTGGAGCTGTTAGGGAGGAGGAAGAAACTTAATTTTCTGGATTTCTGCGAACAGGGTCTTCCAGTAAGGGAAGCATCAATTTTAAACTAACTTACAACAAGACAAACGAAGAACTCATTGGATATGTTGATGCCGATTGGGCCAACGAACAAGCATACAGAAGATCGTGATCTGGATATTTATTCATTCTGGCATGGGATCCCATATGCTGGAAGTCTAGAAAGAAGAAATCCGTGGCTCTATCAAAGATTGAAGTGGAATATATGTGTTTTCCGATATCATTTGAGGCACAGCAAAATAAAGAAACTCAAATGTTTATACCTCAACTTGTGAAATGATTGCAGATGTTCCAGCAATAACATTGGATAAGAAAAAGCATAATAATTGTAACAAATTAATAAATTAAAACACTACTATAATTATTAATATTAATAAGAAGTTTTTGAAATAAGATTGAAATTCCTACAGTACAGAATTAATTGTACCTAACACAATGTTATAATAAAAATAAATATTATATCACAAATGTACCCTGATAGAGGGAGTTTAAATAGTGTATTAAATATATCAGCAAACATTCATGCTATTATTTCACACATATGGAAACTTATGAACCTATTGCATTGTTTTTAAATAAAATAATTATGACAGCTGAGCAATCAGTGTGCTTCAGAATTAAATTGAATTGAATAATAATTGCATTAAAATTATGAATTAAAACACTACTATATGTAATTATTAATACTAATATGAAGTTTTTGAAATGAGATTGAAATTCCTACAATACAGAATTAATTGTACCTAACACAATATTACATATAATAAAAACAAATATTATATCACAAATGTACCTTGATAGAAGGATTTTAAATTGTGTATTAAATATATCAGCGATCATTCATGCTATTATTTCACACATATGGAAACTTATGTACCATTGCATTGTTTTTAAATTAAATAATTATGACAGCTGAGCCATCAGTGTGCTTCAGAAACAAATCAAAACGCTGTACCTACTCACGTTCTGTTCAGAGCCTTGCTCTGAACTAAAATAAAAAAACGCATATTCTCAACGTTAAAAGAGTTCACTTTTATTTCTGATGTGTTCATGCCCTTAAAGATACAAATTTAGACTTCGGTTTGCCAATGGCAGTTCACAATCATCATTCTATCAGCCGTCATGTCATGATGCACCACCTTCCAAACTGTAACACTTACATTTGTCAAAATTTCTTGTCATTTGTTTGGATAAAGTTCTCTATTTCCATTTATTTCTGCAAAACGTGAACGAATTTTTAAATAAAATGATTGAAATTACTTGCAACGACAGGTTGGGTAAAAAGGTGATTAATTTCCTCGAGTATTTGCATTATTTAATTGAAAAAATAACAAATCTGTTTGACCGCAGGTTCGCGTGAAATGTAATCCCGATGACACTATTGGTGATTTGAAGAAGCTTATTGCAGCGCAAACTGGAACAAAGTACGATAAAATCGTTCTCAAGAAATGGTACACCATATACAAGGATCCCATTAGGCTATGTGATTGTAAGTTTAAAAGTTCTTTGTTAGAATAACTTGATTTACTTTTTTTATAGATGAAATCCACGACGGTATGAACCTGGAACTGTACTACCAATAAGAACAAAAATCCAAAATTTACTTTGGATTTAAATATATTATTTTGATACGTTAACAAAAGAAAAATAATTTGTCTAATTTAACTACTAATGAAATATAGAAATCTTAATAACTAAGTAAAATATTGTCTCTGGCATACACACGAAGAGTAGGGGAGTGCAGCGCGGCTTTAATACGCATATCGATTGCTAGCGGTTGCGATATATTGAGAGTGAGTAGTGCAGTTGTGTTTCAGCCCGACTCCCGAACCATGGCTTATGATCAGGATGAGGTAATTGATGTAATCGAACCTTGGACTGATCCCATTTCACTGCGCAGCGGAGAGAGAACTACTGCTTCCTTTTCCACAAAAAGAAGAGCCTCTTGAGATGACTGTTTCAATGGAACCTCAAACTGCTCTTTATTCTCTTTGCTTGCAATTCCGTGTCGGGTGACTGATTCAATCGAATCCCGAGCAGGTTATTATATACCATGAAGCGGGTTCGGGATGAATCAGCTGCACAGTCGATGGTTCGTTTGAAATTGTGCTTGAATGAGTGACTGAAGCAGGCGAAGCCCTGAGTCCTACGCTCATCACGGAGGGAGTGCAGCTTGGAAGGACTGTTGCAATACGAACCACAAGCTACACTGGTCCGTGGAAAGGGAGCAGGGACGGGTGGCTGCCGTAGTCGAGTTGGTGGTGAGGGGAGGTCCATCCACAAGTCATTTGAAACCGTTTGGATTTAAGGGTGATTTTTAAGATGAATGAATTCGGGGGGCATGTAATGCAGGTGTTAAGACACACATCAACCTCAAGAACCATGGGAGAGGGGTGACTGCTACAATCGAACTACAACTCTGGTCCCTTTTTTTCTGCTCAGCGCGAAGTTAGCAAAACCGGGGATGACTGCATCAATCAAACCCCCGAAGAGGTGACTGTTACAATCTAACTTCAGTCAGATCTCTTTTCTTTCGTAGGAGTACAGTTTGGGATGACTGAAGTCAATCGAATCCCAACCCGTCGCTCAAATCGCTGGTGGGTATTAGTGCGGTTGCAGTGGTTGCAATACGCTGAGAGGGACTAGTGCAGTCGAACTCAGTTCGACCCCCGAAACCAATTCACTGCGCAGCGGAGGGAGAGCTATTGCTTCCTGATCCACGGAAAGGAGAGCCGTTTGAGAGGACGGTTTCAATCAAACCACAAACTGCTCTCTAGTCTCTTGCCGGTAATTCCGAGTCGGCTAATACGGGCGGGAAGAGTCGGCCGCACCGTCGAGTTATTGGTTGGGAACTGTGCTTGAGGGCGTGACTGAAACAAACGATCCCTGAATGCTACGCGCATCGCGGAGGGAGTGCAGCTTGGAGTTACTGTTTCAATACGAACCACAAGCTTATACTGCTCCTCGGGAAGGACGCAGAGAGGGATTCTTGCCGCAGTCAAGCATCGGAGGGTTGTCCATCCTCAAGATTAGTTCAACTACTTGGATTTTGTGATGAATTTGCTGATGCAGCAAACGTCTGTCTCGCTTACATCTTTGAAGAAATAGTCGCCAAGAATTTGTTTTCTTCAGTTGGCTAGTGCATGGCAGTTACACAGGAAGTGCGTAATGGTTTCCTCCTCCTCAACGTCTCTTCAGGTTATGCAGAAGTCGTTTGAGGGTACTCCCATTCGGTCTTATACTAATCTTATCTTATACTAATCCACCTATTGTCGCTTCTATTAATGCGCTGCCTAATAGATTGAACTTCAAAGTCTGAATGGGTACAGCCGGTGTCTCTCTGTTGTCAGAGAGGTCTTGTGTGGTACCCCGGAGAACGGGATTACTTGCGTTAATGAAGATTTAGAGACAATTGCACGTTGGTCCAAAGACGGATTTTCTTTAAACGCCATAAAATGTTTTTGGGAGTTTTCCAATTGAATATGTTAAGATTTAAAATAAATAAAAGATGATGAGGTTCAGAATTTGTTTGGTCTTTTCCAGGATTTGCCTCAGTATGTGAAAATGTGATCTATTTGTCGAAATGCTGAGCCGAAAGCCACAGTAATTGTGGCGCAGAACGGCTTGAATTGTTCAGAAAGTTTGCTGAATAGGATCTTAAATGCGATATTAAGTAGGGAAGTGCCTCGATAGTTCTTGCAAGGCATAGGATCGCTTTTCTTGTAGGTGGGGCATATGGAGCTGGTAGCCCAGTCATCGGACATGATTTCTTCCGCCCATAATTGGTTGATGGTTTGGTGCATGCGCCCTAACAAAATATCACCTTCGTATTTGAAGAGCGCAGCCGGTAAACCATCAGAGCTGGCGGCTTGGTCGTGCTTAGGCTTTTTTTGTATAGCTAACCCAACCTCTTCTATAGTGGGTGGGTTGCTGGAATAAGTTCTTAATTGACGGGACATGGGGTCTCTTGTTTACCTCTTTCTAGATGATGCGAATTCAGCAGCTTTTGGAAATGCAGCCCTTGTTCTGCGATGCAACTATCTTAAACGTGAATCTTCAGTCACCTTTTTCCGGTAAACACATAAATTATACAGCAGGCTCTTTATCTGGGTAACCTACGGTGGTCTCGGCTAATTCTTTGGTGTTGTGATATCGGTTCCACATATGGTGCTTATGGGTGGGTGGTGACAGAGGAGAGTCACCTACCCGATGCTCTCTGTTAAGTCTGATGGCTACACCAGGGGTGCAATGGCAGATCTCAGCCTCTTCTCGTTGAACTCTTGATCTCTTAACAAGGAATTGGTCAGAGTCAACGATTGAAGAACTTATTTTTCCGGAAATCGGTGACTATAAACTTTTATTTTCAATTCCTCAAAACTTTTATAAATTTTTATTTTAAATTCTTGTTTATACATTTTGTTTGTTTCCTTTTAACTCCTGAGTTTCAAGGCCTGTGTTTTTTCGCTATTGTGTAGGAACCTTGATTGATGTATGATCTCTCCTTTGAACATGACAGTATTTTTTATTATTACAAAGTTTTGTTATTTTTGTTGTTTTATATAATGCCGACACTCCGATCTGAAAGATCTATTGTATCAAAAAGGGTTTCCTAATCCAGGGGACGTAACACCTCTCTTGTGAAGGTTAGTCCATCCCTAGTAGCAGAGTTCCTCAACGCTGCTTTTTTGGATTTTCTGTGCAATGGAAGCTGCAGTTTTTTTTTTAATATACCCTTGCCCAAATGGCCGACACTGTGGCCTAAAATATCTTTTGTACCTGAAGGGTTTATTATTCCCAGAGGCGTACCACTCCCATTCTAAAGGTCAGCACGTCCTTGGTAGCAGAGTTTTTTTTGTCTCTCTGTGGAAGATTAGTCTTCTTAACCAACGTGGCGCAGGGCATTCATAGAGAATCTGTTCGGAGGACTCATTCTCCTCCAGACTAAACCTACATTCTGTGATGATATCTCAAGCCAAAATGGCTTGACAGGAAGCTCAACAGCTTCCCAATACTTGCCTTATCTAATATAATAGTCTAAGAGCCCGAAGTAATTTTTCGGTCTGAGAGGTAACCGAAAGATATTTGCATTAGTGCGTAGCCTGAGTATTGAAAATACTAATCTGGCAGCAAATCGTGGCAGCCGAAGCGTGATGCCTTTGATAGTGATAGGTTCAAAATTCACCAGTCTCTCTTGTAAAGGTTACAAGATATCTTCTCCTTGACGGAAACATGGCTTAATGCCGGAATCTTAGACACGGAACTCTTCAATCATGAGTTCTCCGTATTCAGAAACGATCGTCATCAAAATGACTTGAAAGCGCTTGGAGGAGGTGTCCTGATTGCTGTTCGTTCCAACCTTGAGTCACGAAAGATTGACTTTCCATTTCCACTAACCGTCGAAATTATCTGTGTAAAAATTACACTTAAGAACAAGCATTTATATGTTGTTAATGCGTACATTCCATCGTATCGTCTGTGTTCCTTGTATTCGGAACTTTCTATGGCACTAGACCATATTTTTGACATATCTTGTTGTGACAGCACTGTCTTACTTATAGGCGACTTCAATCTGCCACATATTGGATGGGTACCTTCTGAGGATGATTCTCATCTCATCCCATCCTTTGACTCTGCCCAACAAGAGCTCGCTTTACTGGACAACATCTTGTCTTTTGACTTACAGCAAACTAGCTGTATAAAAAATTTCAAAAATCGAACTCTCGATCTTGTTTTTTCTTCTGACTCTGTTAGTACTGTGGTTCTGGAATCCCACTTCAGTATAACTAACATAGATAATAATCATCCACCATTGGATGTATTTATTGAATTAGGCGCACATTTGTACGAAAATAGTAATTCGTATGATCGTTCGCAATCTTTTGACTTTCGGAAAGCAAATTTTCAAAGGCTTTCTGATGAAATTTCCAGCTTTAATTTTAATCTTACTGCGTTTTCTAATATTGAAGATGCAGTAGTTTCCTTTTATTCTTTGATGGATAACTGCATGAAAAAAGTGATTCCGGTGAAATCCTCTAGGAATCTGAAAACGTCCCATCCTTGGTACACTAAAGAGCTCAAATCAATACGAAACAGACGTAATAGGGCTTGAAAGAACTATTTAAAAAGTCTCCGCCATTCAGATCTTGAGCTCAATATACACTATTCAACGAATTCAAATCTTTATCCTGCAACTTATATATTGACTATATAAGTAAAATAGAATGCTCTTTAAAAGTGGACCCCAAACTTTTCTGGGGATTTGTTAATTCTAAGAAAAAAACGATGGTTATCCATCGAAGCTTACTTACAATAGTTCTACAACTGCTGATTCGCTAGATGCAAGTAATATGTTTGCAGATTATTTCAGTAAGTCGTTTAGGGAGACCCCTCTTCACATAGATGATCAATTTTTTTTGGTTATCTAACTGACTGTTCCCAAATAAGCTTTAATAGTATCTCATTCAATTTGGAAACAATTTTAAAATGTGTTTCTTCTCTGAAGAATGACTATTCATCAGGACCTGATGGCATTGCCCCGATAGTTCTTAAAAAATGTAGTCATGCAATTGCTCCACATCTTAAGTATCTGTTTGAATTGTCCATTAATACTGGTAAGTTCCCTAAGCTATGGAAAAGTGCTTTTATCACACCTGTATTTAAAAAAGGCGAACGTGGTGATATCACTAATTATAGGCCTATTTCAAAGCTTTCGTGTATCCCTAAGCTTTTTGAACAAATTGTTTGTTAAAAGTTAATATTTCTTTGTCGCAATATAATTTGTAGTGAACAGTATGGATTTGTAAAAAACAGATCCACTGTCACTAATCTGTTAAGTTTCTTGCATTTTTGTTCTAATGCCTTAGAGAATAAGGACGAAATGGATTGCATATACACTGACTTCTCTAAGGCTTTCGACCAGCTGTCCCATGAATTATTCGAATTTAAGTTTAGGGCTTTTGGTTTCCCACCATCTTTCATAAAATGGGTTAATTCATACCTTAGATCAAGGGCTTACCAAGTCAAATTTAGAGGATGACTATATGTATCTTTCACAGCTCAGTCTGGAGTTCCACAAGGAAGTCACCTCGGACCGATTCTATTTATACTAGCCATCAATGATGTTAAGGCATGTATAAATCACAGTAATATCCTGATCTACGCGGATGATATGAAAATATATAAATCTATCACTAGTCAGCAAGACAGAATTTTACTTCAATCTGACATTAACAGCTTCGCCAATTGGTGTGTGAAAAACGGTTTATCCCTGAACCCTACTAAATGTCAACATATGACATTCTCTAGAAAGAATATACCTTCCACCTTTCAATATTCTTTGTCTCAACATATTCTTTGTAATGATGATAAATTTAAGGATCTTGGGGTTTATTTCGGTCCCAAACTGGTTTTTGACAAGCATATCAATTTTATTGTTAATAAATTTAATTCCATGCTGGGCTTCGTAAAAAGGTGAGCCAAAGAATTTAATGACCCTTACGTTTCTATCTCATTGTACAATTGTTTTTTCCGTCCGATTCTAGATTATGCCTCACAAGTTTGGACACCGTTCTACAACATTCATTCAAATCGAATAGAGTCCATTCAACGTAAATTTATTTGATTTGCACTTAGAGGACTCGCATGGGATGATCCATTTAACCTCCCTCCTTACAGTCAACGCATCAAGCTTCTTCAAATGTTACCCCTTTCTCAACGAAGGCTTAATAGCGATATCGTTTTTTTACAGCAGCTTATATCCAGTCAAATACGAGGGCGGGTCAATAAGTCCGTGACATTTTGAATTTCTGACCTCTTTACTGAAACAGCAACACTGCTTCTGTCAACAGACATCTGTCAGTTGACTCCTGTCAAAATTTAAACTGGTTGCGTCAGTTAGTTTGTGTTTGACAGCTATTTTTATCAGACTACTCACTAATTTGAGGAGAAAATGGAAAAAAGTGAATTTCGTTGTGCTTATTAAGCATTATTTCTTGCGAAAAAAAACCATTACCGAGACCAAGGCTAAGCTTGATAAATACTATGGGGACTCTGCACCATCGATTTCAATGGTAAAAAAGTGGTTTACTGAATTTCGTTGTGGCCGTACAAGCACTGAAGATGCCGAACGTCCTGGACGCCCAGTTGAGGTCTCTACACCCGAAACAATCGAAAAAATTCACAAAATTGACTTCCTTCAAAAGGGAAGAACAATCAATGGGGAATATTATGCCAACTTATTGGACCGATTCAATGACGATTTGAAAAAAAACCGACCTCATTTGGCCAAGAAAAAAGTTCTTTTCCACCAAGACAATGCAAGGGTGCACACATGTGCAGTTGCCATGGCAAAAATCCATGAATTGGGCTATGAACTGCTCCCTCATCCACCCTATTCTCCAGATTTGGCTCCGAGCGACTACTTCTTGTTCCCAAACCTGAAGAAATGGCTTGGTGGAAAAAGATTTGACTCCAATGATGAAGTCATCTCGCAAACAAAGGCCTATTTTGAGGACCTCGACAAATCATTTTTTTTGGAAGGGATAAAAAAATTGGAGAAGCGTTGGACAAAGTGTATATAGCTCAAGGGAGACTACGTTGAAAAACACCTGACTTGCTGTCGTCTATTGGCTTTAATTTTCGTGGTGGTGCCCATAATTTACGCAGTGTTGAATTATTGTTTAGCCCCCATCATAGAACGAATTATGGGAGGCATGAGCACTAAATGATGGGCCTGTGGGAGCACTTTTAGTGCCGGCTAATTTCTGCTCGTGATAGTTGCTTGCTTTAAGTACTCCATGACACAGAGCTGATAGTGTAAAAAAAAAAAAAACGGTTTTACGAGGATTGATGGAGAGTCTGCAATTAATACAGCATTCTTAAACGCGTAGTAAAGCATACTGCAGCGCCAAACTGCAGGCGGCCCTAGATGCGATCGACGAATGGTGCACTAGGAATGGGCTTTCAGTCAATCCTCTCAAAATTGAGGTTGTTCTCTTTATGGGAAGGATTAAGCTGATCGGGGTGCTAAAAGGCGTCACAATCCAACTCTTCAATTTAATTATTTGGGAGTCATCCTGGATAGCAAACTTCTTTGGTCCAAGCATGTTGAGCTGAAGACTGCCAAGGCACTGCCGGTTTTCTGGCAATGACCGAGATGCATCGCACTTGTCCCGAAAAAGGGTAACGATAGGAAGAACCCTGCCATTCTCCGGTCGATTAGTCTATTTCCGAATATTAGCAAATTCTTTGAAAAGGTTGTCAATAGAGCCCTGTTGAAGTGAGTCGAGGACAATAACATCGTCCCGGACAACCAGTTTGGTTTCAGGGCGGGGCATGACACTATTCCTGCCGCGTCGAAACTGGTTTCTGACATTCAGTGTAATAAAGGCAAGAACGAATGCACGGGTGTTTGTCTGGTTGGTTTTGAGAAGGCTTTCGACACCGTATGGTTAGAGGGACTTTTCTACAAGTTGACCAGTCGGGGGATGCACAAACCTTTGCTATATGTTATTTATAATATACTTATGGGAAAGAAGTTTGTTGTCAAATGCGGCAACGTGACTTCGAGCAGAGTCTTTGAAATTAAAAACGGCTTACAGCAGGGGGCGGTGAATTCTCCGATCATGTTTCGCATTCACACGAGTGATCTGGTAGGTTCACTCAGACATGCTATAGCATATGCCGACGATTTAGTGGCATACATATCGGGTCCTTAAATCGAGGTCATTAACATTCTTTTTCAGCGTGACTTCGATAAAAGTAAGGGATATTGCGACGACTGGAAGTTGAAAATCAACTTTCAGAAGACTGAACCAATCTTGTTCAGAGCAACATTGGCTGGGGCCCTCTAGGGATACCAGAACAAACTGGATGGAATTGGCCATTATTGGACAAAATGGGCAACCATTGGCGGTGAGAAGCGTAGTTAGATATCTGGGTATCTGGCTCGACCAGTATCTGTATTTCGATAGACATGTAGTTGCTTCTCTTCATGGGGCCAATAAGGCTTACGCTCTGACAAGGAGACTGTTTCATATCAGTCAACTTGATTCCAGGTTGATGGTCATAGGTTATGGTAGTCCATTGTGGTTTAATATAGCGCTTAGTTATATGGATAAGCCTTCGCGGGGGTCAGTCACCTTGACGTGTGTACCATCATTGCATTCGATGGTGCCGGTGCGAAGGCTTATGGCGCAGCTTCAACGGGCTATGCTGTCTAAGGGCCACCCATGACAGACAGGCTGCTGACGAGCGTCAACCAAGTATTGACCCGGACTCTACGTCCCCCTCTCCTCTTTTCTTTCTCAAAGCGCAGTTAAGTGTACCACTATGCGGCCTTTACAGGACAATACGTCCTTCCAAATTCCCCTCCTTTACCACCTGGGCTGGACGTAAGGTGTCATACGACCCGTGCCGAGAGTCAACCTGGCTGAGGGCCCAGTCATCAAATAGCTCAGTCGCGTACGGAGTATCCGGATACCTGGCGCCCTCCGGATTAACTAGCCTTATCTGCACAATGCGGATCTCTGCGCAGATGGACCTCTTTTCTCCGCTACTCGTGGGACTTAATATGAAACCTAACAAAACAAAACAAACAAAAACGAAACAAAAAAATTTTACGGCCGGTTCCCCTTTAAAACCGGACGGTAGTACGGCGACCAAACTGTCTACCGGCAAAGCTCTTGTGGCACCAGCTAGGATTGGGACTGTGGATACACATGGTCCCTCCACTAGCGGTTGCGAGCAAAAAAAACCCCTTCCCAACAGAGAGAGGACTGTGCATCATGGTCCCCCCTCTGCTGGCCCTTCAACTACCACCGCGTCTGCAAGGCTGACTGAAGGAGGGACTGTGCCTTCTCATGGTCCTTCTGGTGTCGGCGCAAAACCCACAACTAAACCCAATTCTGGCGGGGGTGGGACTGTGCATCATGGTCCTACCCACACCAACAGCGCCGGATCGCGTCATCGCAATCCGTCCTCGACGAACTACAAAAATCGTCGTAATGCCATCCGGATCCAGCGTATGTGTGGCAACATCGCGGTGAAGGACAGGACCCCGGACCTAATCGCGAAACTGGCATGGGCCCAACAAATCCTCAGTAAAACCAGCGGGGATTTGTCGACAAAACGCCAGAGATCAGTGGAAGGGACCATTTCGGTTCCCAAGAGACAGAGGGTGCACAACACCGGCAACCCTCCCACTACCGCATCTCATAGGCCTTTTAGCGAGGTCCTTAAGGACAAAATTGTGATCGCGGTTATAGACCGTAGTCACATAGACGGCACTATCTCCCACGAAAGATGGGATGATGTAATATCTGCGCTCTCGGGCAACTACTCCTCATTCATGAGAGAAAACCCGGGACCACCGCCGCTAATCCATGAAGGCGGGTGGCATCAAGGCCACATCAAGCTGGTCGCATGTAGTGACCAAAGATCGGCTGACCTCTATAAGCTTGCGATTAGTAGGCTTGGAGAGGTGTGGCCCGGCGCAAGGCTCGAGGTCGTTGCGAGGGAGGATATCCCCTGCCGGCCAAGATCGCGCATATGGATCCCCCCAAATCCATCCACTCCAGAGGACGTCTTAGACATTCTAAGATCAAGCAACCCCTCTCTACCGACCCATAACTGGAAGGTGGCGAAACTGGAGGAGCAAAAGGGCTCCCACAGATGTGCGGTAGTCATTATCAATCAGGAAACCCTGGCTCCCCTGGCAAAAACAGATGGCCTCATACGATTTGGCTGGATCGAGGTCAAAATGAGGGTGTACAAAAAGGACGAACTCGAGGCGGGAAAACTTCCTCCTCCTTCTCCTCACCCTGAACTCTCGAATGATGAGCCATCTACCTCGTTCCCTTCGCTGGAGGACGATGAATCCGCCGATCATGCGGCAACTGCAAAATCGTCACTCTCCGTAAGCGATATACAATCGGATATGGAAACTGACGATTTCCTTGACAGGGTTCTTCTGAGTGAAGATGAACTTCTTAGTTCGTCTTCGGAATTGGAAGGCCTAAATAACACCGTGGTGGAGGTGCCTCAGGATTGTAGCGACAATGCTGCAGCTAATCCAGATTAACCTCCAACACTCTATCAAGGCTTCGGCCGCTCTCGTTCTTCGCCTCTCTAAAGGCGGGGAAGATGTCGTCTTGATCCAAGAACCATGGATTGTACACAACCTGGTTCAAGGACTCAAGACTCCTGGATATTACTCACTGTATGTGACCGACAAAGGTAAACCAAGATCGTGCATACTAGTGAAAAGAAACCTTAATGCTTACTTACTCCCTAATTTCAGCGATCGGGATATAACTGCTGCGAAACTGGAGACTGCAGGCAGATCAGTCTGGTTGGCATCGGCATATCTCGCCCACGACCACGTGGGACCTCTCCCTGGTGATAACCTGGAGAGACTGATCGAAGAAGCAAGGAGGCAGAAGGCTGAACTCATAATCGGCTGTGATGCTAACGCACATCACACCGTATGGGGAAGCTCGGATATCAACAACAGGGGTGAGTCACTTTTTGATTATATCTTAAGCACCAACCTCATTGTATGTAACATAGGTAATGAACCCACTTTCATTACCAAAAATCGACAAGAAGTCCTCGACATTACTCTTGTCTCCGATACCATCAACGACATGATAACGGGTTGGAAGGTCTCGACTGATCACTCCTTCTCTGATCACCGTTATCTTCAATTCAACCTCAATGTTGATCCTCCCTGCCAACCCATTTTCCGCAATCCTCGGAAAACCAATTGGCCCAAATACAGAGAAACTCTTCGCGGACTAGTTACCTCTGAACTTTTAAGTCCACCCTGTAACTTTTCCGAGCTTGACGGCAAGGTCTACGAGCTCACCTCGGCTCTCAATAAAGCGATGTCCGCTTCCTGTCCCCTCATACGACCTATGGGGAAGAGAAAGCCACAATGGTGGAGCCAGGAACTGGGACCACTCAGAAATAATTGCAGGAAACTCTTCAATCGCGCTAAAAGCTCGAGATTACTTACTGATTGGGACTCCTATAAGGAAGCTCTCAAATTATACAAAAAAGAGCTAAGGAAAGCCAAAAGATCATCCTGGAGACTCTTCTGTGGCAAAATAGAAGAAGTCTCTGAGGCATCAAGGCTAAGAAAAATCCTAGCTTCAAATCCAACCATGCCCAGCTGTCTAAAGAAAGCTGATGGATCCTGGACGATATCTAGCGAGGAATCGCTCAATCTGCTACTTGATACCCACTTCCCAGGAAGCTCCAATATTACCGGGTACACTGATCTGAATAGATCACTGGCACAGGTGACTCTTTCTCAAGGTCTGATCACAAGGGACAAGCTGCTTTGGGCACTAAATAGCTTCAAGCCCTTCAAGTCTGCAGGACCAGACGGCATAATACCTGCCGAATTACAAATGTGTTCAGATATCATCACACCAGTATTGGAGATGATTCTGAACAGCTGCTTAAAAATGGCATATATTCCTCAGGCTTGGAGAGAAGTGAAAGTGGTCTTTATACAAAAAGCGGGGAAATACTCCCATGTCAGCCCAAAAGACCTGAGACCTATTAGTTTATCATCATTCCTCCTCAAAACGTTGGAGCGACTGATTGATATCCATCTCCGTACCAACATAAATACGCAGCTTCTATCTGCGTCTCAACATGCATACTGTAAGGGTAAGTCAGTTGAAACTGCCCTTCACTCTCTGGTACGCACTATTGAATACTCCCTTCATCACAAGGAGTACACTATGGTTGCTTTTCTGGATATAGAAGGCGCCTTTAACAACGTGGGTACATCTGCAATCACGAATGCACTGACAGCACTGAATGTGGAGGGTTCGCTTGGTGAATTGATTAATCTACTGCTCACAAGTCGGATTATCAACTCAAAACTGGGCGTTTCATCCGCCAGGAGGTCTGTCAGTAGAGGCACGCCGCAAGGCGGGGTCCTTTCCCCCCTTCTCTGGAATTTGGTGGTGAATGAGCTACTGATATACCTGGAAGGGGTGGGCTGCAGGGTGATTGCATATGCGGATGACATTGCTATAGCCGTCTCCGGGAAGTACCTTAACACTATAAAAGAACTCATGCAAAATGCTCTTAACAAGCTAAAAAAATGGGCTAATCGCTGTGGCTTGGGTATCAACCCCCACAAAACAGAATTAATCCTCTTCTCCAGGAAACACAAGATTCCGCACATCGACCCACCCTCTATTGGTGGTATAAGATTAGTATTCTCTGACGAAGCTAAGTTCTTGGGTCTTATCTTCGATAGGAAGTTAAGCTGGAAACCCAACATACAAGAAAGGGTAAAAAAAGCCACAGTGGCACTTTTCTCTTGCAAAAAAGCCATTGGCAACAAGTGGGGTCTACAACCCCGCATAACGCATTGGCTATATGTATCGGTCGTAAGACCGATTCTCACATATGGGGTTGCTGTCTGGTGGACTGCCCTAAGTAAAGCTATAAACTGTGCTAAGCTTGGCAAAGTCCAACGCACAGCTGGTTTGTGCATAAGTGGAGCACTCCGTACCACCCCCTCTGCAGCACTCGATATCCTGCTACATCTGTTACCACTCGACATTTTTAGTAGGCAAACAGCAGCCTGTTCTGCTGTCCGCCTTAAGGCTACCTCGCAGTGGGTTAACAATAACATTGGCCACACCACCATTCTGGACTCATTTGAGTCTCTACCAGGAAACATAGATTACACCATACCCCAATTACAGTTTGGAAAGAACTTTCAAGTCACTATTCCTTCCAGATCATTCTGGGAGGACGCTGAATTTGAGGAAGTTAAAGCGATCCACTTCTACACCGATGGATCAAAAACTAGTGACGGGGTTGGTGGCGGCGTTTTCTCCGAAAGACTAAATCTGAGTCTCTCTTTCCGTCTTCCTAATCACTGTAGCGTATTCCAGGCGGAGATTATGGCGATAAAAGAAGCCCTGACGTGGCTGAAGAGAAATGTGATATCCACAAAGGATATCTGTATCTTCTCGGACAGTCAGGCCGCGATCAAGTCCGTGGATTCAGTATCTTCAAACTCCATTGCAGCCCTCGACTGCCGTTCATCTCTTATGGAGATGGCGGAGCAGTTTAACATTCACCTCTGTTGGGTGCCGGGGCATAGAGATATTCCAGGAAACTGCAGGGCTGATGAACTCGCCAAAAAGGGAACCAAACTCCCCCTTTTACCTGAAAAGGGTTCTCTGGGTATCCCAATCGCTACCTGCAAACTTTTATTCAAGCTATCCGCAATCGAGAGAACAAACCTTAGGTGGACAGGTAGTAATACATGTCTAGCGACTAAGCACATCTGGCCAAAGCTGGACCTGCGACGCTCTAAGAGTCTGATCTCACTAAACCGACTGCATATTAGCTCCACTATAGGTGCCATTACAGGGCACTGTCTGATAGGCAAGCATGCATCGAGGCTTGGCGTTTATTCTAACGATTTCTGTAGAAGTTGCTTGGACGAGGAGGAGGAGGAGACTATACTTCACCTTCTCTGTACATGTCCAGCTCTCTCCCATAATAGAAATCTTCATCTGGGAGATTTCTTACTTAACAATCTTAACGACTTGGCTAACGCTGACGTTAGAAGTCTATCGCGCTTCATAAGAAGCTCTAAATGGTTTAACTAGTAGTGGGGAAACCCCTCGATCCGTGTGGCATCACAATGGACCTAATCCTGGTCTAAGTGTGTCGGCCTTCTGTTGACAGCCACTTTAACCTAACCTAACCTAACCTATATGGATAAGATTCGCGTTTTGAATCCAACTCTATAAAAAACTATCCCAACAAGGTCCTATACTATGGGGCTCTGTTGAATAGGATTGACAATTTCCTCATTAAGGTCACTCGAAGGCCCGTTGCAAGGCGATGGCCAGCGACAATAGCCTGATCTTTAGAGCTTATTACCCCAATGAAATGTACATAGAGAGTACCCCCGGAGGTATTGTCGTAAACTTTTATTTTTAGTATTGTTACTTTCGTTCAAAAAAAATATTAAAACGTTATGTTTATTACGCATTTTCTGGAGAAAATTGAACCGAAAGTCAAAAAATTAGCATGGGCAGGAAAAATGGAACAGGTTAAAAATTGGATATCTTAAGACTGAGTTAAGATATAAAATTTATTTAAATACAATTACAAAGGCTAATATTTCTTCTAAAAATAGAGGCCTAAACGAAATTTCTATCATTAGTACTAACAGCGCAATTACCGTTAACATGGGTCAGGGTACACCCAAGTAAGCCTTTTCTTAAATCCTCAATAAATGATATAAAAATTGGAGATAGGCCCTTTTTTTTTTTTATATATAAAAAGGTAATCCAAATCCCAGAGCACTCAGACTCGGTAACGGTCCATTGTACTACTAGGCAGAAATCCTCCTTTTGGTATAGAGGCATGTGAATGGGTGGCGTATGTTGTTGTTCCACATGGGAATTGAACCTGCACCGCACGGGTCACAAGCCAACACAGTAACCTCTACACCGTCGCCACCCTTGAGATAGGCCCTTACTGTAAAACAATTTTTTCCTTAGAATATACCCATAAATCATGCCATAAAATATTGCCTACGAATTAAGGGACACCCTGTATTTATGATCAGCATCGTTAGTAATGTCGATCTAGCCATGTCCGTCCGTCCGCCCGTCCATATGTCGGCAAAAATGAGGCCTTTAAACTGGGCCTAGAGAGCTGAAATTTTAACCATATACTCTCTAGGGTCCCGAAATAATCAAGTTTACGAATTTTTGAAATCCGCCCACAGACACGCCCAGAAACTCAAAAAAAAAATTGGGAAAAAAACGAATTTTGAGCTAGAAAGCTGACATTTTTTATACATAATGTATGACTACTAAAACTGCTCGGGAGATAACATTTTCAAAATCCGCCCACTGACACGACCACAATTAAATAAAACAATTTATCGAAAAACCAAAATTTGAGCTAGGGAGCTCAAATTTATAATATATACTCTCTAGACGCCCTTTATGCTCATGTGTTAATTTTGTTTAAATCCGCCTACTGAGACGCCCACAATTATATAAAACAATTTTATTGAAAAACCAAAGTTTGAGCTAGGGAGCGTTTTTTTACAAAAGCTTCGTTTTTTTTTGATAAAATCCTTTAAATGTTGTATAAGAAAATATGTAGAGCGTTCTTAACAATTCAACTATACTTAGACTTTTGTCACGCCCACTTATGAAGGATAGGAATAAGATTAGGGTATCAAACAGTTCGCCCAAGCCGACTGTAGCCCGTCCCTATGTTTTTTTTATAATTTATGTTAAATTAGATCGTAAAATAGTTTTTAAGCCGAAAGGCAATAGTTATAAGGTTATAGTTAAGTTTAGAACGTCTGCATAAGGACAATTAATTAAGAATAAGTATCCTGTTAATTTTAAGTTAGATTTAATTAGTATGTAAGTTGATATCTAATATTGAATAAAAAAAAGAGTTAGGTTAGGTTAGGTTAGGTTAGTGTGGCTGTCGGCACAAGGACGACACACTTAGACCAGGGTTAGGTCCATTGTGATGCCACACGGATCGAGGAGTTTCCGCACTACTAGTTAAACCATTTAGAGCTTCTTATGAAGCGCGATAGACTTCTAACGTCAGCGTTAGCCAAGTCGTTAAGATTATTAAGTAAGAAATCTCCCAGATAAAGATTTCTATTATGGGAGAGAGCTGGACATGTGCAGAGAAGGTGAAGTATAGACTCCTCCTCCTCCTCGTCCAAGCAACTTCTACAGAAATCGAAAAAAAGAGTTAAAAGTCAAAAGTATTAGACGCTGTATGGGCCGTTAATGCCTTATATTTTTTTTGTGCAAACGGGCGAATAGAAAAACTACGAACAAAATCAGTTTTAAGAAAACGGGGCTCAAATAACGAAATTTCAAATTCGAAACTTTTCTTTTTAAATTGTCGTCTTTTAAACTGAGCTTACGATTTCGAACAAAGATTAAGCTAGGTTCTTCCAATCTATGTTAAGTTAATCAATCATTAACTAATAAATGAATTGGGTTTACTTTGCGATTACATTGACGTTCCGGAAGACCGAGACCTTTGGTAATGTTCCCGTTCGCTCCATCATCATCATTTTATTTTCCCTAAAAAGGGGTATGTATCTAACATCCCCTTAGCGAATGTGAATGATACTAATAAAATATATCCTAACTTGTTGGTGGAACGAACGGATAGGCGTGAGAACTTTTTTTTCGATCTGTCCCATTTTAAACACAAGCTCCCTTAGCACTTTAAGAATCATATCCCCATCAATCGACATCTATGATGTAATATATTTCGTATTCTAAAGAACTTCCTTTTTTAGATGACCTGAAAATTCAAAAGACATTGAAATGTTGATGAGTGTTGATTTGCAACTCCAATCTACGAAATTGAAGCATTTCCCAAACGCACCCCCAATCCACCTGTTTGTTACAATCTCGGGCCCCAAAAAGCAATAAATTGGATTTTGCAAATCAGTTTTTTGCTCAAAACAACAGAAGCAATTTTTGAAATTTATATGCCAACAATGTAGCAACAGTCGCCTTGTCATACACACAGAGGCACATATTTGTGTTAAAATTCCTGTAAACAGAACCAACAACCATGGTGCTGCTAAACCAATCGTACATTCATAGAAATCCCAGCCCATGAATAATGATTACCGGTGGGAGTGTGTTCTGCTTACATGTGTTCTAATATTACATTTGCCTGTAGGTACTTTAGTCCTGGCAAAGATGTACTTACTTAGTTTTAAACAAATCACAAAATCAACTTATATCAGATTGAGATCCTCCCAATTATGGAATTAGGAGCCGACGCAGATGAATCGCATCTTGAAATACATATGTACATCTGTCATTTGCAAGTCCATTACATCAGAAGATTTAAACAAGAAAAAGGATGAGCATTCGGAAATTGGATTTACACTGCACACGTAGCCGAGAAATGTTAGCTCTGATAGTGTAGGGATCATGTCATTAGGAAATCGTTAAGAATCCGCGAGAAAAGTCGCAGAACGTGGACCAACGAGATGCTGCGCACTGATTCAATATTCATGTCGCTTCCTTGGAGCGTCTTTTGATATGTGAATTATCATATTTTTATTTTATTTTACTTTAACTGGTAAAAGTGTTGCAAATAGGATTTTTCATTTCAGTCTCGATGAAATAAGATTATCTTCATATTTCTCAAGAGCTGTAATTTTTATTTGACTAAGAAGTCAGAAAATCAAATTTATGCGAATTAACTTTGTGTTTGTCGGTATAGAAGAAGCGCTTCACCATCGCACAGGCTTCGAATAGAATGCTTAGTGCTACTAGTTGTGCGTTCCATTTTTTAATATTAAGAAAATATTGCTGTATATCGTATCTAATAAAGTTTAAGATAAAGCCTTCAAAAAAATAGGAGCAATATTTAATTAATATACGAGACGTATGGATGCTTGTATGGTTGATTTTGAGAAGGCTTCGGCAGCGTATGGTAAGCGCTTACAGGGCTGTTGTCACGGCTTGCCACATCCGATCATCGCACTCCTTTTTAATAGTGCTGGTCTATTTTATTTATTAATCTCGAAATTCTGTTGCTGTTTTGTTCATTCAACCACTCAATATTGTATGAAAAAGTACAAAGAAACCATGGCAGACAGTCAACTCCGCTATACCGATGGATCAGAACCTAGTGATGGGGTAGGTGGAGACGTTATCTCGGACATACTTAACCTAAGTCTCTTTCTCTGTCTTTGAAATCACGCGACAAAAAAAGTATTACCGTGGCTGAAGAGAAATGTTAAGAACATCCTTCTTGAAAAGCCAAGCCGCGATAAAAGTCTGTGGGCTCAGTCTCTTCAAACTCCATGGAAGTCTTAGACTGCCGATCATCTCTTAGGGAGATGGTGAAGAAGCTCAACACTAGCTTCACCTTTTTTGGGTCCCGGGGCTTAGAGACATGCCAGTATTGCTGATGAGATCGCCAAAAAAGAAACAACATTACCTCTTTCACACCCTCCGCAAAGGGTCACCCACGTTGTAGATTGTACCATCCAGGATTGGCTGGTGCCGGTGCGGAACTCTAAATTGCAATGATTCGTCGGGCTATGCTGTCGATGACTATTGTCGTCAGAACCCAATCAACAATTTCTCAGAGCTAAACTCTAAAAACTTGAAAAAGGCCCTGATAAAACTCTCATAACACTCTTCAACACTGTCACAAAGTAAATTAGATCTCATAATACTCTTATTATAAGAGTATAACATTACAAGACCTTTAGTCTCCAAATAAGAATATTTTTGGACCCTGCCACAAAAAAGGGTTTGCGTGTCATCAAAGAAAAGAATATTAGGTACTTACTCGTGGCGTCATTACTTCCTCTGTGCGTATCATTATACCCTATTCTAAGGGTATATTAATTTTGACGCATAGTTTGTAACATACCTTAATATTCCCCGTAGACCCCTAAAAGTTACTATATTTATGATCAGCATCGATAGTAATGTCGATCTAGTCATGTCCGTCCGTCCGTCCGTCGGCAAAAATTAGGCCTTTAAACTGGGCCTAGAGAGCTGAAATTTTAACCATATACTCTCTAGTGTCCCGAAATAATCAAGTTTACGAATTTTTTAAATCCGCCCACAGACTCACAAACTCAAAAAAACCAAATTTTGGAAAAAATCGAATTTTGAGCTAGAAAGCTGAAATTTTTTATATATGATCTGTGACTCCTAAAACTGCTCGGGATATAAAATTTTCAAAATCAGCCCACTGACACGCCCACAAAAAAATAAAACAATTTTATTGAAAAACCAAAATTTGAGCTAGGGAGCGTTTTTTTTACAAAAGCTTCGTTTTTTTTTTTGATAAATGTAGAGGGTTCTTAACAATTCAACCATACTTAGACTTTTGTCACGCCCACTTATGAGGGATAGGAATAAGAATAGGGTATCCAACAGTTCGCCCAAGCGGACTGTAGCCCGCCCCTATGTTTTTCTTATTAATTTTATGTTTATTTTTTCAGTGTGTAAACATTAAGACCCATGCCGCCTACGCTACAATGCAAGCTAATTTTCAATCTAATCGGACTGCATAGCTACGTGAAGAGTGAAATGAAATTGAGAGGATTAGGAACTTACAATCATGTAAAACGCGTCGTTTTCAAGCTGCTTTCAGTGTTTCACGAGCGGCTTTCAGAAAACGATGTTTCAATTGACTACAGTTCCTACCAATCTGTTGCTATTGGATATATGCAGTCAGTTTGCTGTTTGACCAAATTGTAAGTCATTGAAATACAAAAAGCGGCCAAGTGCGAGTCGGATTCGCCCATGAAGGGTTCCGCGCGAATTATAATTATTATTTAATGGTTGACGGTTTACGCATAGGGTTTATGTTTATGAAATTAAATGTTTTTTTTTTTATATTTGAGTTGATTGAATGAAAGGTAAATTGCGGTTTAGGAATTATGACGTATTAAAAAAAACTACTTACTAGATCTCGTTCAAACCAATTTTTGGTGGAAGTTTGCATGATAATGTACATCATATATTTTTTTTTAGTTAGGGGGGAGACACACATTTTACCACTTTGGAAGTGTCTCTCGCGCAAACTATTCAGTTTAGAAAAAAATGATATTAGAAACCTCAATATCATTTTTTAATACCTATCCATAGATACCCCACACGTATGGGTTTGATGAAAACAAAATGTTTGAGTTTCAGTTCTAAGTTAGTATGGGGAACCCCCAAAACGTATTGTTTTTTTCTATTTTTGTTTGAAAATTTTAATGCGGTTCACAGAATACATGTACTTACCAAGTTTCAACAGTATAGTTCATATAGTTTCGGAAAAAAGTGGCTGTGACATTCCCGGACAGACAGACAGACTGACAGACATGACGAATCTATAAGGGTTCCGTTTTTTTGCCATTTGGCTACGGAACCCTAAAAATGAAGCAAATGGCAAATGGCATCAGTGCCAGTAGTTGGGCAATGCACATCAAAAAATGTGGGCGTAGTTGGACAACGGGGTGTGGCACCTCCCGTACAAAAAATAATCCGAATTGAAATTTCTTTACACTAATGGGAGCTAAAGTTTTAAAATTCGAGATATTTATAATTAAGTTGGATTCTGATTACTTTTACTTTTAAATTAATTTTTTTGATTGTTATTGAACATCAACTTACATACTAGACAAAAATGATTGAATCTAACTTAAAATTAACAGGATACTTATTCTAGATTATTGTTGCTTATGCGGACGCCCTAAATTTAAATATATCTTCTAATTATTGCCTTTCGGCCTAAAAACTATTTAACGAACTAATCTTACATGAAACGAACATGCCGACGAACTGGCCAGGCAAGGCTCAGTTCTCCACTGCAGTTAAGGCAAACATCACCGCAGAATACCTTAAGAAAGCCAACCTCAGATGGAGCAGGCTGACTGCATGCGTCATATCCAGAAAAACATGGCCAACCTACAACAAGGGAAAAACAACCGACCTTCTAGGTAGAACCCGAAAAGACATCGCAAGACTTACAGCGATCTTCACGGGACACTGGCCTATAGGTGACCATGCGGCCAAGCTGGGCATCCCATACAATACACACTGCCGCAGTTGCAAGGTGACAACTGAAAAAGAAACCCTAATTCACTTTTTATTTACCTGTCCGGCTTTAGCTAGGACCAGACTACGTACATTGGGAAGCCCTTTCTTCAATACACTTGAGGAAGTCTCCGAGAAAAGTATCAAGGAACTGATAACTTTCCTGAACTCCGCAGGTTGGATTTAGCCTCCCCCACTAATCGATAATACCCAGGTTTACGTGAGTTTGTGGTAACAAAACGGCACTCAGTGCTAATTGGGTTTGTCTTATCAAGCCACACCTACCTACCTACCTAATCTTACATAATGTATTCATCGAGAAAATTAAATAAAACTAGGTATCATTATGAAGATTTTATATTTTTTATATAAAACAAATTACAAACTACATATTCTACTTACTCAAACTACTTAACGTATTCTAACTACAATTAGGATCTGAGCACTCGTTGCCTTGCGCAACACCCTAGCTAACCTAGTCTAACTTATAAACTAAGAGGATGTTACCTAGAGTAACCCACCGTCTTGGGAGGGTATGATGACCTCTCTCCCTCAAAAAGCCACCAAAATTCGGTAAATTTTCCGTACCGCATTTATCCCTCTCCGCTATTGCGGTACTATAACGGAGGAGCTCATGAACATTGGCGACGTCCCCGCCGCGGAAAAGCCGCTTATCTCTCGCGCTGCGGTATCGGTGGTAAAATACCGTGATACCATCCCTCGTCTCGACCAGCCCTTTTGCATCAATATGGATAAATACCTCCGGGGGTACTCTCTATGTACATTTCATTGGGGTAGTAAGCCCCAAAGATCAGGCTATTGTCGCTGGCCATCGCCTTGCAACGTGCCTTCGAGTCACCATAACGAGGAAATTGTCAATCCTATTCAACAGATCCCCATAGTATAGCCCCTTGTTGGGATAGTTTTTTTATAAAGTTGGATTCAGGCGTTTGGAACAACCGGAGGCATGCACATTGTCTCTCCAAAACGCGAATCTTTTCCATATAACTAGGCGCTATATTAAACCACAATGGACAACCATAACATAAGACCATCAACCTGGAATCAAGCTGACTGATATGAAACAGTCTCCTTGTCAGAGCGTAAGCCTTATTGACCCCATGAAGACAAGCAACTACATGTCTATCGAAATACATATACTGGTCGAGCCAGATACCCAGATATCTAACTACGCTTCTCACCGCCAATGGCTGCCAAATTTGTCCAATAATGGCCAATTTCTTCCAGTTTTTTCTGGTATCCCTAGAGGACCAAAGCCAATGTTGTTCTGAACAAGATTGTTTCCGTCTTCTGAAAGTTGATTTTCAACTTCCAGTCGTCGCAATATCCCTTAATTTGATCGAAGTCCAGCTGCAAAAGAATGTTAATGACCTCGATTTTAGGACCTCATCTGTATGCCACTAAATCGTCGGCATAGGCTATAACAGGTCTGAGTGAACCTACCAGATCACTTGCGTGAATGTTAAACACAATCGGAGAATTCACCGCCTTCTGCTGTAAACCGTTTTTAATTTCAAAGACTCTGCTCGAAGTCACGTTGCCGCATTTGACAACAAACTTCTTTCCCATAAGCATTTCAGAAATTACATATAGCAAATGTTTGTGCATCAATCGCGTGGTCAACTTGTAGAAATGTCTAACCATACGGTGTCGAAAGCCTTCTCAAAATCAGCCAGACAAGCACCCGTGCATTGGTTCTTGCATTTATTCCACTGAAAGTCCACATGAATTGTCATGCCCCGCCCTGAAACCAAACTGGTTGCCCGGAATTATGTTATTGTGCTCGACCCACTTCAACCAGGCTCTATTGACAACCTTTTCAAAGACTTTGCTAATATTCGGAAATAAACTAATCGACCGGATATTGGCAGGGTTCTTCCTATCTTTACCCTTTTTTGGGATAGGGTGTACCAAAGCTACCTTCCAATGCGCCGGATAATGTGCATTATTCAGCGCATTGTTAAACAGCGTGGTGAAAATATCTACAGCCTCCAGAGGCAGGTGTCTCAATACGACGTTTGAGATACCTTCCACACCGCCGACTTTTTGTTCTTTAGTGACTCGAAGATGCAGAGAAAATCATCCTTCGACACGAACAGGTGCGATGCATCTCGGCCTTTCTCGACAACTGCATTAGTATGGTTTTCATCATTGAATACGGTAAATCCGTTATTCTCAGATCGCCAATTCTCAAGTTCGGTGCGCTGATAGATGTGGCTCACTAGAGCCCTATTCTAAATGTCGTGATTACGGCGAACAGGATTGCTCCTGTGGGTCTTCAACCATTAAAAAATCGTACTTTTTATTCCAGCAGGCAGTACTAGCTGTCTGTTCCCAGCTGTCTGGGAGAATGAATAACCTTACATTCCTTACCACGTTAAGTGAACGGCTGGAGTTACAGCGCTGTTTCACGGTTAGCCACAGCCGATCATCAGACTCCTTCTGTGCTGCTGGTCTGTCTTTTTCCTTCATTTTATCCCTCTCTATTGTAGTTGAGGAATGCTTCGATCTTTCTTCTGATCATTCACCGGTCATTTTGACAATTAACGGCTGTCTACGAAAAAAAGAAGGTCCGCCCAGACTAACTAACATGAAAACAAACTGGGAATCCTTTAAAAAATACTGTGAAAGTAAAATCGATCTCAAAGTGTCTCTTCGAACACCCCACGAACTTGAAGACGAAGTCGATCAATTTATTAACGTCATACAATGCTCAGCCTGGAAAAATACTCCCCATAAACGGAAAATAACCACAAATTGCGAAATAACATATCCCTTGGAAATCACGCAATTGTTAAAGAAGAAAAGGGGAGCGCGCAAAAGATGGCAACAATCTCGCGCTCCACAGGATAAAACCACTCTTAACTACCTTTGTAGTAAACTTAAGAGAGAAATTCGAGACTTTAAAAATCGTCAAATTTCTACATATCTTGGAAGCCTAACTGCGGATAAAAGTACAAATTACTCGCTCTGGAAAGCCATGAAAGGCATTAAAAAACCAAAAACGCAATCGCCACCCATCAGGAAAATCAATGGAGAATGGGCGAAGAGTGACAAGGAAAAAGCCGAAATATTTGCAGAACATTTGGAAGAAACATTTAAACCATTTGATGGTCAAGCGTTGCTCGAATTTCCTGTCCTAACCGTGGCACCTGACAATTATAGAATAAAAAGTGTATCGCTAGCCGAACTACGCTTCGAAATAGAGAAACTAAAATTAAACAAAGCTCCTGGATATGACTTAATCACAGGACAGGTCCTTAAAGAGCTACCTAGGAAAGCTTTAATAAAGTTTGCATATCTTATAAATGCATCGTTCAGGTTATTGTACGTTCCACGACAATGGAAGGTAGCTGAAGTTATAATGGTTCCAAAGCCCGGTAAACCACTGAATGACAAAAAATCATATAGGCCAATATCTCTCTTACCGATAATGTCGAAGGTATTCGAAAAACTTTTGTTAAAGCGCCTACATCCGATTATCGAAGAACGTCGATTAATACCTGACCACCAATTCGGATTCAGGATTAAGCAGTCTACAATCGACCAGGTTTACAGAATAACCAATGTAATTGAAAAAGCCCTAGAGGAGAAAAAAATATGTTCTAGTGTTTTTCTCGACGTCTCTCAGGCCTTTGATAAAGTATGGCATACAGGGTTGAAACATAAGCTAAGACAAGCTTTTCCGAAACAGTTATCTGATATCCTTAGTTGTTACTTATCAGACAGACTCTTTCGTGTAAAACACGGAAATGATTACTCTGAATTTAAAGAAATCGCGGCAGGAGTTCCCCAAGGAAGCGTTCTTGGACCGATCCTATTTCTAATATACACTAGTGATATTCCTCAAGAAGAAGGCACAACAGTAGCCACATTTGCAGACGATACAGCTATATTAGCGGTCAGTAATACCGTTGAATCAGCAACTAATAAACTCCAACGTTCTATTGACAAAATTTGTGATTGGACAAAGACTTGGCGTATTGCTCTCAACGAGGCCAAATCAACGCACGTGAATTTTACTTATAAAAAGGTAGACAACTTACCCATTTTCATTGATTCGGTACGAATTCCGTACGCAAACGAGGCAAAATATTTGGGTATGACACTCGATGCGAAATTAAAATGGAAACCGCACGTCAAGAAGAAACGCGAAGAGCTCGCCATTCGATGTAAACAAATGCACTGGCTGCTTGGTAGATTTTCCCAACTCAGCATGCAGAACAAGCTGCTTTTATACAAGCAAGTACTAAAACCGGTTTGGACATACGGTATACAACTTTGGGGTTGTACCAAATCCAGTAATATCAAAATTTTACAAACTTTTCAAAACAAAGTGCTAAGAAAAATAGTAAATGCACCATGGTTTATCAGAAACACTGATATCCACAGAGACCTAACTATGGCTACCGTCGAAGATGAAATAAAACATTTTGCCTGCAAACAACAGACACGCCTTCACGGTCATTGCAATATCACCATGCTACAAATTCGAGACGATACTAACCTAGTGCGCCGATTACAAAGGATAAAACCATTTGAATTAGCGCAATAAGATGTAACCGCGTGCTTATGGCGGTATTAGCAGGTGCCTCCACTGGGAAGCTGCCTGCCAAACGCGTAATTTACAGTTTAAATAAAACTACTAGATAGGAATAACCTAGTTGTAGTATGCAGGTTTCGAAGGGAGGTGGTTTTTGTTTTCTTATCTTAAGTGAGAAAGAGTCGCATGTACGATTTTCCACCTTCCCCTATTATTCGTCCGAGCCTAGTTCTGGTTCCAAGTCTCGTGCTTTTAACCAGGATAGGTAACTCTCAGCTTGCTGAGAGTAACGATAATATTACTATGGCTTGGGAGTAATATTAGAAACTCTATAAAAAAAAAAAAAAAAAAAATTTTATCCCGAAATTCCGTTTCTTCCACTGGGATTCGAACCTAGACCAGCGTCTTCTCAGGCAAGCACTCATGCACTGTGCCATTGAAGCAAATGAAGGAAAAAGACAGACTAGCACCACAGAAGGAGTCTGATGATCGGCTGTGGCTAACCGTGAAACAGCGCTGTAACTCCAGCCGTCCACTTAATGTGGTAAGGAGAATGTAAGGTTATTCATTCAAAACAAAATAAAGGAATTGACGGAAAACAAAAATTAAAACCACCTATTTCAGGATTCGGATCTCTGACTTCAGCATCCTTACCTACGGGTCTTTGCGGTCAGTAAATTGTCTGTGCAGCCTTTTAAGCCTCGAGAGCACTCTATTTTTCTGTCGGTATAGCGCGTCGATTGTAGGGTTTCTGTACTTTGCTGTCTGGTCGTCGTCGGAACTTCCTACCCGAGGAATAGTTCTTTCCATCGTTCGTCGGTCGTCGATGGCGTCGTTCATTTGCAATAAATGCCGATCAATGTCATCATTTGTCAGGTTACTGTTTATCGGTGGGTCGATCCCACTCGAACGCATATCTCGGTTTAGCAATCTGGAGAAGCGCGACCATTCGATAATCGAATGAACACTCTGCTTCGTACTCCTCCAGCAGCGTTTGCTCTTTCGGGATCCTTATTGTGGCGTGGCCGTAGTGGTCACTATCGTACTCAAACGCACGGAAACAGTTCCGCGTGCCTTGATCTATGTTTGTCAATTGAAGTCTTGCGTCCGTTAAGCCAAGTCCA
Organism: Portevinia maculata; assembly: GCA_949715645.1. Classification (NCBI taxonomy): domain Eukaryota; kingdom Metazoa; phylum Arthropoda; class Insecta; order Diptera; family Syrphidae; genus Portevinia; species Portevinia maculata. The sequence goes on from OX454526.1 coordinate 90,467,166, forward strand.
GAAAAGCACCGCTTCTTTGGAAAGAAGGGATATCCGTCGCGTACAACTTTAGTTTGTACTCAATGATATTGATGCGCCACCAATCGTGAAACTGGTTGCCCCTGGGATTTGCAGTAACATTTCCCCATGCCGCATGTTTGGCATTAATATCTCCGGTATCGGATCGTGTCAACGCACGGTATGTGTAAGCATACTTGAGGAACAGCTGTAAGATTTATACAGTGATTGCTGATTGATGTTACTTGGATTTTCTAGTTTTCAATTATAGGAACAACGGTTAAGTGAACATTTATTTCAGCTATCCGAAGTTTGCATAAGTGTTTCCACGGAGGCCGCTTAAGTGAGACAAAACTTCTGTCAAATTGCCGTTTCAGTAAAGCGGAGTCGACTGTAAATTACATTTTTTTCCATTTCCAAAATCTGTCCACATAATGGCTTCACTTTCGCACTCAAACATGCGTTCAGTTTCCACGCCAATCAAGATAAGAGCTGGCTGGAAAAACAAAATACAAGCGCTAATTACCATGCTTGTAAAAATTACTGAAATATATTAGCAAAGCTAAAACAACTCCAAAGCGCTTGGCACTCAGTTTGAGATATGCAAATAAGTTGGAACCCCTTTGTATAGTCGTAGTTCCCAAGTGAACAAGTTTTCACGTTCGAAATGAAACGTTTGTGTGCATAGCTAACAATGAAACTATGAAATTAATTCAGCTTTTGCATTCTCCTTCAGGGCCTTGTCAGCTAGGATGAAGACGAGGACGAGGACTACTTCATATTCCGTCTAATCCTTATTGCGTGCGGAAAAATGTTAATAAGGAAAAATTTTATGAATGCCTTTTTAGCGTTACTCCGATAGTGGCTAATGGATACAAATTGCCTTTTTTTTAAACACAGTCACCCTTATTGCAGAGAAATTTTAAAGCAGTGAGAGGGGGTGGTTTATGCGCATATGATCGCGTCATTACGGCAGCGAATATTTCCGTTTGCTCTTTATGGCTTTTAAGGAATTCATTGTTTTACTTTAGTTTTTCAGTTTTAAGGAAGTCGTTGGAAATTAAGAAGTACCTGAATACATAGACTTGAATGGGGCAATGTTTTAGTGGATATTTTAGGTCAATCAATTTGGGCTAATGACAAGTAAGCACGTAATCGTATAAGCATGTATGAATCGGGCAGGTTTTTTCTGCTGAAAATATCGAATCATTCATTCAACAGTTGGTAGAACTGTCCAATGAAAGAAGGCAAAAGAAAATATTGCCTTGAAGCTTTTGATATGACTCAGAGTTGAATGAAGTTATTAACTCATTTAACCCTCAATCCGTGTACTGGGCACTGAGTGCCCAAATGAAATTTCAAATCGGATTTTAACGTACTTATTGGTCTATGACATGGAAGAAAGAGATGATATCTTAGTACACGAAAAACAACCAGTTAAACTGCTTTTGTATACAGTTTTCGTAAATCAGAGATATTACAAAAAAAGACCGATATCGTGTACCTGGGCACTCAGTGCCCATGGATTTTTTGGTACATTTTTTATTGAAACCTTTAGCTTTTTAGCTTTCCCAGACATTTCAGTTGTTCATTTGAATACAATTTTGTTGCGATCGAGTTATCTTACCACTGAAGACGATTTAGAGATTACCTCTGTTGAGTACGGCTTTATTTTACAAATATTGCAAAGCGATTTTACTGTTGAGTTTAGAAAATTGTATAGTGCAGTTTTTATGCGAAGATGTTAATTTTAGCTTTTTGGTAAGTAAATGCTGATAGGTAGACTTTTTTCGAGAAAAATTTATATAAAAATAGCGTTTGCTCCTATTAGGCTTTGTTTTTCTGTTGGGTTTTACTATTCCTATTAGGGTGAATATTTTTTATTTGCTTTGATCTAGAAAAATGGATCAAAATGATGTGTTAGAACGAGTCGCATATCTTTTGAGGAAATGTTCGCGTACAGCATTGAGTGATGCCGAACAGGAATTTTTAGATAACCATCTTCATGAAAGTAACCCATCGGAGGTTTCTGAATATGAAGCAGAGATAGGTGTTGGAGACCTTTCGGATGTTGACGCTGATGTTGTTCCCGATGTGCCACTTCCTGATTTACGATTTTAACAAGTAGGCGATGACATGCGACAAGAAGAAGAATTACATATGCAGATTGAATGTGGCGAGCGGCGTCAGGAGGATTTTCAGGAATTTGAATCCGTGGAACCAAACAGAGGATTGCACTACATAGCTAGGAACAACCGTCATACTGATGTTTGGTGGTCTATGCCTAATGAACTTCAGAAATCAATAGCGAGAAGTGCTCAAAACGAACGAAAAGGACATGAGCCAAGATGAAAACAAATATTTTCAAAAAAAGCTGATGCTTTTAGATGTTTGATAAGCCCAAATATTATTGGTTCTATCGTTCTTGATACAAATAGGAAAGCGAAGAAAGTCCATGAAGAAAATCGTTTGTCGGCAACCCCAAATACACTTCGTCGATGGCATGACACGGATGCAGATGCGATGTATGCATATATTGAAATATTGTTGTATGCCGGTTCCGAAAAAGCGCCAAAAGAAGAAGCTAAGGACTTGTTTGACCAACAGAATATGCCTTTTTATAGAGCTGTCATGTCCTTGGAGCGATTTGAGCAAATATCTCGTTTCATTCGGACGATTCAAGAACAAGATCATTCCGCTTGCAAACTGATAAGCTGACAGCTTTTAGATATACTTGGGACCCATGTTCATTTCGGCAATATATGCCTAATAAACATGGCAGATACGGTTTGAAAATGTTTTGGGTTGTAGATGCCAAAACCAATTATTCTCTGCATGGACAAATTTATTTAGGTCAGCAACCTGGTGACGATCGTTCGAATGGCATAGCACATGGCCTTGTGAAGTATCTTTTACAAGATTTTCTGAACAACAATTTTAATGTTACCACGGATAATTTTTTTACGTCTGTGCCATTGACTTTAGAGCTAGCCAGTCGAAAAACTACACTGGTTGGCACAATAAGAGGCAACAAACCATAATTACCAATGGCGTTTACAAAAATTATCAGGAATTCAAAAGAACTCGCGAAAAATGAAGTTACATTTTTTGTTTCTCACGGTGCCTGCAGTTGGTGAGCTATGCGAGTAATACAAAAAAGAACGTTCTTTTGTTATCAACTTTACATCACGGCGAGGACATTGATGAACAAACTCAAAAGCCAGTAGTTATTATGGACTAAACTAAGGGAGGCGTTGATACTTTTGACCAAATGGTCAACTAACCGTTGGCCAGTCACATTATTTTATAACATCGTAGATACTGCAACCCTCGCTGCCTAAAGGTAGTATGATATCAGCAAACCAACATGGTACTCGTATACAAGTAGGGAAATATCCCGAAAAAGAAAAGTGTTTTTCAAGGAACTAGCTTTAGAACTAGCGGCTAAACACTTGGGGAAAAGAATTTCAAAACCAAGCTTGCCAAATTCTGTGAAAATTGCTATGGCAATGATAGGATACAAAATAGAAACCATTTTACCATTTCCTTTCCAACGGCAAAATACTAAAAAACAAAGATATGAATCCTGCAAAATGCAAAAGAAAGACAATAAAACTGCAGTTTGCGATTTGTGTAACGTTCCCACTTGCACAAAGCACTACATAAGAGTTTGCGAACGATGTTATGTAACAGACGAATAACTTGGATTTAAATAAAAAATAAAAATTAAATTTTCTCCATACTTACTTCATAGGGCACTGAGTGCCCAGGTGCACGATAACTGAAAATTTTACAGTACTGGCCCGTGACTTTCAAAAATGTTGATAGAAATGTTGTTTGGAAAGCTCCTCAGCACTGCGCCCATACAAGGTTTTTTGTCAAGCCCAAAGAAGAACGTTGTTTTTTGCGATAAATTGCTTAAATCCTGATTAACAATCTGCCCCTACAAATTTCATTGTCATGCCCACTTTTTACAGGGGGTTTCGACCACGTTTTAACTTCTTAGTACTGGATAAGTTATTGCAATTAGTCCAAAAATAAAAATCGCGATTTACAACATGTTTTAAAATTTTAAGGTTTTTTAAAATGTTTTTAATTTTTTTCTTCAAAAGATGGCACGCACGGAGCCTTACGATTAAAGCCACCTCGCCGGGTATCAATGATCAGATTCGCCGACGACATTGTCATCGTGACACTAGGTAAACAGATCCGCGAAGTGGAATCAGCTACAAATGAGCAATTCCCAGGATAAAACACTGGCTAGTATCCGCTGGACTAGGACTAGCCGAGCATAAGTGGATTTAATGGAATTCACCCTAATCTAATAAAAATTCTATTCCCTCTAATAGGCAAGCACAAAACCAACCTATACAATACCATAATAACAACTAGTGTCTTCCCTGAAGGATGGAAAAGTGCCAAAGTATTTCCTACTCCGAAATCATCTTCACCTATTAATAATGATTATAGACCAATTGCTATTCTTCCTTTTAAGCAAAGTTCTTGAAAAAGTTATCAGTCGTCAAATGAAATCCTACCTGGAAGATCTGGATTTAGATCCAAACATAGTTGTATTACTGGTAGTTGAAAGGGGTAGTGATGCGATTACATGAGAACACAAGCGTTCTGACTCTAGCCTCTTACTATCAACTCCAACCCTCACCTCCGCGTTGGTGACTGCCGGGCGCTTAGTACCTCGACTGGAGATGGGGTAACCAACCCCTGTGGATGGTCGTTGGTGGAGGCAGACGAGAGAAGGGGGGGAGGAGAGTGTCTTCTCGCTTAGGCACTTCCTCTTGTTCAGGCGGCAGCGGATGAATTCTCTAGATGGAATCAACGGTGGCGTCTACAGTTCCAGTCAGGTCGAACTACTAAGTGTAATCCCTATTTTTTTTTTTTTTTTTTATAATTTGCGTGCGCTAAAGGGATTTCTTTTTTCTGTAGTGACACAGTACCCTTATAATGGTAAAACCACAGCGCAGGCATTTAGTTTTGTTGCGCAAGTAGCTCCCAGCAATTCATTGCCTATTTTTGGGTGCTACTTACTGAAAGAATAGAAGGATAGGAAAGAAGTTTGGTGCGATGGGATTTTTTTTTCTCAACAGGTGGCGCCTAAATTGCTTTAGGGAGATCAGTTTTTGTTGTGTGTATTCAATTTATAAAAATCATGGCCCTGGTCGGGATTCGAACGCACGACCTGCCAATCACTTTAGTGAATACACTACCATCGCACCATTGCCACCTGCTTCGACATATTTGGATACCAGGTCTATAGGGATCTCCAATACTGAGCCAAGGTGTTGGAAAAGAGTTGGTGGCGGATGAGCCCTTAATGGGTCAAGTGCAGCGCTCATATCCCAGAATGGGTTACTGACATCGGAATATCCGGCCCGCTGTCCTAAGGTCAAAACAAGGGCCTGACCCTCCAGGTTGGGGGGTGTGCCGTCGGGGTAACTTCCCGACCATGGAAAAACAGTTAGTTATGAGAGAGACGCAACCAACCTCGGAAAATGGAACTTCCCAAATGGCAACCAGACCCGGAACGTCAATGGACTACGAAATGAGAGTATGTACCGCTCTACACCCCAGGTGCTACTCAAAAACTTGAGTCTGTCCTCACACGGTACAAGGCAGATATTACCGCGATCCAGGAGATACGATGGATAGGATCAGGGGCCTGTAACACAATCCAACAAGTCTTGTTGAACAAGTGAAATTCAATATTGAATTGAAATGAGTTTCACTTGTTTAACAAGACTTGTTGCATTGTGTTATAGACCCCAGGTATGATGAAAAGAACAAATCGCAACATTTATTACAGCTGCATTAAAAGATTGCATGTATTAGGATGCGGATTCGTCGTGGGAAATCGGCTTAGGACAAAAGTTATTCACCCCTATTGCGAGTGTCAATCGACAATTGATAATTGACTATTTTTAATGTGTGCGAACGATTTTTAATGTGTGAACGAACGATTCTAAAGGATTTTGTCAATCGCACTCAATTAAAAAAATGCGATTGACTAGAATATCAATTGAAAATGATTTTTTTAATTGACTGCGCTTGACACACGCCCCTACTGACGAGGCCGCAGATCCCATCAAGGAGGAGTTTGATGACCTCCTGGATGGAGCCTACGGAGCCTGTCCGGAGTATGATGTAAAAGTTGTACTCGAGGACTTCAATGCTGAAAGGAAAACATCTTTGGCGGGTTAGTTGGTAAGGACAGAATCCACGAAACGACAACAGACAACGGCTACCGACTAATCGATTTTGCAGCAGCTCGAAATACGGTGATAAGTAGCACTAGGTTTCCAAGGCTAAGGATCCACACAGCAACCTGGCGCGCTCCAGACGGTCGAACCGCCAACCAAATCGAGCATGTGCTAATCGATGCGAGGCACGCATCAAACATCCTCGACGTGCACACATTCCGAGGGGCAAACGTCGACTCTGATCATTTTCTTGTTGCAGCTAAATTCATAGCTCGACTGTCCAACGAGAAGAAGCTGCGAACCGCCCAAAAGAAGAAATTCGACGTTGGACGCCTTAGCACACCTGGAGTAGCCAGAGCCTACAGGGCGCCTGAGTATGAAACTCCCCACAAATTCTGGAAAAGATCAACGAATTTCAAATCGAGACATACCACCTATTAATCGACTTCAAAGCCGCGTATGACAGTATACATCCCCAGGAGCTCTATATGGAGATGGCCGAATTCGGAATCCAGGCAAAACTGATTCAGATGTGTCGCGTGACTCTGGAAAACACACGCTCGCGAAAACGGACGCGCTATCATGCGATTTCTCCAATCTCGTACTGGAGCAGATAGTGCGCAGGAAGGCGTCAAGACGGAAGGCGCTATCTTCAACAGGTCCGTTCAGCTGCTGGGTTATGCGGACGATATTGACATCATCGGCCGATCACAGCGCTCCGTGATAGAAGCTTTCACGACGATTGAAGAACAGGCGGAATCTGTTGGCCTTGTATTAAATGAGAACAAGACTAAATACATGCTACCAACAAACAAACAAACATCTATCCGCCGCCTAGGACCAAAACGTCACTATTGATAGCAACAATTTCGAGGTAGTTAAGGAGTTCATCTACCTCGGAGTAAACATGAACTCCACAAATGACACCTTAGTGGAGATCCGGCGAAGAATTACCCTAGGAAACCGCTGCTACTTCGGTTTGGCAAAACAACTGGGTTCGAAACTTGGAGGACGAAATGTATGCTTTACAAAACCCTTATCCTGACAGTTCTGTTTTATGGCGCCGAGTGCTGGACGATAAGAAGGAAGGGAGAGCTGATACTGGGCTCCTTCGAAAGAAAAATTCTTCGTCGGATTTGTGGTCCTGTGTGCGAGGAGGGCGAATGGAGGAGAAGATACAACCGCGAACTCTATGAGCTGTACCAAGGTGTGGATGTAGTCCAAAAAGCCAAAATGTGTCCACTACTTTGGCTCGGCCACATCGAGCGAATGGACAATAATGCTCCAGCTAAGAGGCTCTTCGAATCACAGCCCCCAGGCTCGAGAAGGCAAGGAAGACCACACCTTCGTTTCAAAGACCAAGCCATCGCGGATGCCAGAGTGGTTGGCCTGGACAACTGGAAGCAGCGTGCCCGGGATCGTAGAGGATGGAAGGCTGCTGTGTCCTGTGTCTCAGGCAGAGACTCTTCACGGATCGGAAGCCCGTTAAGGAAGGAAAGGAAAGGATAGTTGTATTACTGCACTCTTGAAAGTAAGTGATGATATTCGTTCAGGGTTTGATGATGACTTGATATAATTAATGGTGCTCCTGGATTTCTCTAATGCATTTGACTCGGTAAACCAATCTATTTTATTCCACAAACTTAAGAGTCAATTTGCTTTCGAAGATACTGCTTGCAATCTCATGTTTGTTTATTCGAACACAGGCATAACAATAACAATTCAGCACGGCTACATGTACCAACTGTAAAGTGACCATTCGTCCCACATTTACTTCAACTGTCCCACATAGCATTAAAATCATTTTTTGAAAACGAGGCTTCTGAGCTCTGGTTAAAATGTTTCCATAACATGCCGTCTATATTCTACGGCACTATAAAATCAATAGAGCAGGAAACCCTAAATGTAATGGAAGTTGCCACAATTTAAAAAAAAAACTAAAAAATAAGCTTCAAGAACGAATCGCCACTCAATATTTGCCACTAGTGCTAAAAGATGAATTAAGCAAATTGGAAGAAGCGGGTCATATACAAAAAAGATGGTTCCTAGAATCCTAGCCCATGTTCTCAATTTTTACGGTACATCTTTTAAATATATATATATCTTTGGGCTGAACAGTTTAGTGATGTGTAAGTCAGTTCAATTGGGTGTTACTTAAATCAGAAATTATTTGGGAAAAAGTTCAACAAAATTTAAATTATTTAAATGCACATTTTCCAAGTCATAAAATTAATGAAAATGATTTGTTTGATGAAATATCATGCATAAAGAAATGATAAAGAATGATAAAAAAATATCAGTTGATATGAGATGGGTGGAAATTTGCTCGTACCTACTCAAAAATTGGCGACATTCCTTACCAAAACTCCAAAAAGTTTGTTGAGTACACCCTCTGTTTGCCGGGAACTAATGCGTCGGCGGAAAGAATATTTTCAGTTGTGAATAAATTGTTGAAGGTAGAGGAGTTCCAACTCTCTGTCGAGACAATTAAAGCGATATTGATTGTGAGATCGAGCTATTCAAGCTGCCAACATTTCTAAGAGGAGGTGTCGCAAAATAATAGTTTATTGAAAAAAAATTCATTCTTCAGAGAAATATATGTAGGTAAATAATTTATTTTAATATATAATATATATATTTATATTATAATTTATAATATGTATATTTATAAATTAATGTTTTTTTGTTTCTTGCAAATTTTTATGTTAATGCGCTTTTTTAAAATCACCTTGATTTAACTGCGTTAAGCTAAGCAAATATTTGAGTTCTGAGTACACCGTCTTGCCGTTTGGGCGTGAATGCAGTGGCGGACTAAGCCCGTCAGAGGCCCGGGGCGGCAAAGCTGAATAAGGCCCCCCAGCTTTAAAAAAAATGTAGTTCTACAAGCTTTTTATTCAGTTTACATTTGTATGTATAAATAAGTGTTAATGTTTATTTCGTTAAAATCTGACAAATGAAAATTAAATTCGAATTAAATTATTTAGGCTAAATAAACATACATAGGTACCTACAATATTTTTATATTTATTTCATTTATTTCATCAAACAGATTATACAATAACATAATTATCTAAAAGACTACTGAATAAGATTAGCACCTAATTATTTGAAATTAATATTAATACTTATGTAAATTCGTTTGCTTATACTACATTAAAAAAAAAAAAAAAAAAAAAAAAAAAAAAAAAAAAAAAAAAAATTAAGACATATTTTGAACGAGTATAAACATCAACTGGCTTTTAAAAGTATTTCGACTGATATTATGGTGAAAATCAATATGGTTGCAAACTGAATTTGATTCTCGCAAGCATCTGGTAATAGGTTCATTAAGCCCATAATTCACTCTGTGAAAAGGTTCACGAAATGACTTGCGAGACCTTGGATCTGTACCAGGAATGTAAATATCTATTAATGATAAGAGAAGGGGGCAATTTATGTGTGAGTTTAACAAATCACGAACGAAAATAATAGAAAAATATTTACGGCGTAAATTGAGACTCTGAAGGCCTAGTAATTGGCATTTAGAATTATGTGAAGGCATTTGTGTATTCCAATGCAGCCTATATATAACAGCTCTCGTAATTTTTTTTGACTTCTTATGGAACCAATATTGTGGAAGGGATTCCAAACAATGCAGTAATAGTGGAGCAATGATCTGACATAGGAACAAAACAACGACTTGAGGGTGTATGGGTCTGTGAACAAACCAAAACCAAGCATGGAGTAAGCTTTAGCCACTATGGAGTCAATGTGCAGGGAAAGCTAAGTTTAGCATCAAAGATTACACCTAGGTCTTTTTTAGAGTTTACCTTTGTTAAAGGAAGGTTGTCGATGTTGTAATCATAAAAGAAAGGAACATGACTTCGATAATATGACATAACTTGGCATTTAGAAATATTTAAATATAAATTGTTAGTATTACACCATTCGGATAGATGATGAAGATCATTCTGGAGAAGAATACAATCATTTACTGACTTTATAGTCCGGAACAGCTCAAGGTCGTCCGCAAACATCAGGCATTGGGAGTTCCGAATTAATTTTGGAATTTCATTAATGAAAATTAGGAATAAAAGTAGACCAATCTGGCTACCCTGTGGAACACCTGACGTGGCATGAATGGGATCTGACATAATATTACCAATCCGAACGAACTGAGTTCTTTCAATTAAATACGACCTACATCATTGAAGCATATTAGAATGAAATCCATAAGACTCCATTTTTCTTAGAAGAATTTCATGACTGACTCTGTCGAATGCTTTAGCAGAGTCCGTGTAAATTACATTACACTGGTGTACCTCTTCAATTGTTTTCGTAGCATGGTTACAGCAAATCGTTAGATTCGACGTAGCAGACTTTCCAACCATGAAACCATGTTGAGTAGGTGAAATTATATTTTTAAGGTGAAATACCAATTTATTATAAATTATTCTTTCAAATAATTTGGTAATAGCAGACATTTTTGATATAGGCCGGTAGTTTGAAACATCTTGTTTCGGTCCAGATTTATGGATTGGGCTGATAAAAGAAAATTTCCAATCGTTTAAAAAAGTACCCTTCTCAAGTGAAACATTGAATAAAACTGTTAATGGTTCCGAAAGAGCAGCAACACAGTTTTTTTAAAACGATGGAAGGAAAGCCATCCGGTCCAGCTTGGAAATCATCTTTCAAAGAGTGGAGGGCAAGCTCCACATCTATGAAGTTTATATGTAAGCTACCGATATTGACCGAATTTTCTGGATGTTTTAAGAAATTGTGGGTAGTAGTGGGAGATGAGAATGTAGTATACACACCGACTGAAAAAATTTGACAAACAAATTGCAAACAGATGGAATGCCAGAGGATGGTACACCGGAATATTGCATGCAGTTTGGAATACCGTTCGAATTTTATATAGTCATAGCTAAGTGAACTTTTAGATTGAGCCTTAAAATAACCAAAAAAATTAAACTGCATGCATAAAGCTAAGTGATGCATTGAGTTAGAAACAAAAGGATTAACACATTTATTGACATCTGTAGAAAACTACGTATCAACAAATAATAGATCAAGCCATCGATTTAGGGCATTATTTAAGTGATTAATCTATATAATTCAATAGAACTACCTGTAGGTACATAATAGCCGCGTTTTATTATCCCAATGATCTTGATACGGATCCGATCTGATAATAAAACAATCTGGATCATCAGTGGCAAGTTGTGGCAACAGTTGTTTTTAACACATATTAGACGATACCAGGTATTTCAAGTTTCGATTGGCACTCAGCCATATTGCAAATATAGGGTACAATGTGACGTTACAATATGATCGCTTGTTGTGTCGGGGGTGTTGCCATTTGAATACAAATCAACATACATTTTGCACTCAATATTTTTTTTTCAGAAACTATGTTCAAATGTTATGTTCAAATATGCAACATATTAACAGTATTGTACTGCTAATATTTCCATTAATTTTTGTGTATTATATTACGAAGCAAAACGTCTCAAAAGTCGCAGTGGTAAATTATTCGAATATGAAAATATGCTAATTGAGTTTTTGTGTTATTAATAGTGTTTCATATTTTGGTCTGGCAATATTATTGTGTTCCTATAATTTCCTATAATTTAAATAAGCAACGCCACGAAAAAACAGGTAGTGAGTTTTGTAATTACATTTTGGATCACGATTAATGATCCCGATAAATAGCAAGATCCTGTGTTGTTTTTGTTTTACGTATTAAATTGATCCAGATCCAGATCCGCATGGATAATAAAACACAGCTAATATAACTTAGAACGATGTATAAATCATAAAATTGGCTAAAAGAAATACTAACGGCAAGTTGGTCCACGTTATACCCTGTAGACATAGCATTAAGAGATGAAGAGAGTGGGATTTCAACGCAGGGAAAAAATGTCCGCACAGCGATCACTACTCCCCCGCCTCACGATAAGTTGGTTTTGGTAGAGCATCTATCCTTCCGAAATACATTAAACTGGGAAGTATTCAAGAGTTCAGAATTATGATGATTAGTTGTTAGCCACGATTCAGTCAGAGCTATTAAATCGTAGTACGAGGAGGAAGAGAAGTGAAGCATTTGATTTAACTTAGTACGAAGTCCCCCGATGTTTTGATAATATAGTAACAAATTATTGTTTAAAGAGAAACCACGAAGTGAAACCGGTTTTACGTTGCCATCACAATGGAATGGATATGGGTGAGGTAAAACAAAAAAACAATGACAAACAAAATTTGATAAAATAAATCAAAGATAGTTTTTTTATTTTTTGTAGCGGGTTTTATGTGTTTTCGTGCCTTCAATTTACTGAATTCCTCAATAACTTCTGTGAAATTGATTTCTTTGGAAATTTTTCTTTTTATTAAAAGCAGAGCTAGATTAACCAGTCGCTCTTGATCCATTGCATGATGCAACCGAGATGCAAATGGTCAAAAGTATTGAAATATGAGCGATATACAGGGTAACGATTCACTGAAGTCCCATTTTATTTTAAATTGTAGAATTTTGGGGCCCCCCAACACCGGAGGCCCGGGGCGGGTCGCCCCTTCCGCCCCCTGGTTAGTCTGCCACTGCGTGAATGCACCCAAATTCTCAAAATGACATAAGGTACCAAATCGTACCAAAATGCAACTAGTGGATTGAAATCAGTTGATATTATTTCATTAGATTATTTTAAAACTTTATAGGCATTCCACACCACAAGAGAAGATAACTCACATACATTTTTGCAGATCTAATCTTAGCGCATTTAAATCAATTTGATCTAAAAACTTATTTTTTGAAGTGCGGATTAAAGTAAAATCTAGTCATTTTTTTTAAACTGAACTGACTTTATTTTTTTTGCTTAGCTATGTTACGTTTTTACTTTTTGTGAAAATTCATTATTATAATATATAATTCATTAAATTAATAGTTACTAAGATTTTGTTCCTTTTTTTCGTTTGAAATAAGTATGTTTCTTTATATTCTGAAATCTCATTAAATAAAATTGAAACTGTCCACACATTAAAAAAGAATTTATATCTATGTGTTTATGATTTTCTGGTGATTTTCTTTACTTTGTCCCACATTTTGACATTTTGGATCTGGTCACTTTAACCAACTGGGGTGCCTCAAGATTCTGTCCTAGGCCCCCTATTATTTACACTCTATTTAAATGACCTTACAAGAAGTATTGAAAACTGTGAATTTAATTTTTCGCTGATGGCGCACAATTGACAATAGAATTCAAGAATTCAGTTATTCAACTATTATTAAAATTATACATATAATAATTGTTTCACATTTTCTTTGGAATATCTTGACAATTTTGATTTGTGACGCTGAAATCGAGCCCATGATTATATTTATCACAATTCCTCTTAAAGCTATTGATGGGCTATTACTTCTATAATTGCACCAGACGTAGGTACTCTAGAACAGGGTCATCCAACAAGAGGTGTCATTTTAAATTTCGCGCCATTGTTGAACTGTCACTGTCACTGGGGCGTTCAATTTGCAAGGCAACTATGAGTTCCTACTAATTTAACCCCTGTGATTGGGCGAATATCAGATGTGAATGTCAGCTGTTCATTGAATATTTCCCATTCCAACAAGTCAAAGAAATCAACCCTAATTCCTCCTTGAGGTACAGTTGTCGAAAACACCTGATTCATTTTGGTTCAGTGTTCGTAGTATTCCAAGGTCTCATGCACACGAGCGTCTCGTCATCATTGACATGGATTGGATGCTACGGAAGGCATACGATTGTATTAAAAGAAATCAGTAGATATTTATGAATACATTTCAAGAATACTCCAGAAAAGATTCGTTTGTGGACTATTTGGTTAGGTTAGGTTATAGTGACAGTCATCTTCTGCCGACACACCTAGACTTTCAGTACTTCTCTATACTTCTCTATACTTGAGCCAGTCAGTTTTCCTATAATTTCTAAATTATAGGAAAACTGGCTGACTCAAGTACAGAGAAGTACTGAAAAGTGGACTATTAGGAAGAGAGGAATCTTTGATATATGACGATTTTGGTATGCGTCTGATGAGCCGCTCCGTGTGCAGGAGGCATAAGTTTTCACTACATCTGTGAACTTGGCAGCAATAACAGATGCTGGGCAACGTGCTCAAATAAGGCAGGCGACTTGAGTTGCCTTGGAACTTGAACTTGCTTATTGTTATGACTTTTGATAAGTTAAAACTAGGAGTTTATTGAATTTAGATCGATACACACTCACACATCGTGTTGAGTAAGTGGAAATTCACTAAAGAAAACAGTGAACAAATCTCGAAAACGTTTTTTAATTTTTTACACAAAGTTATTGAATGAGGCTCATATCCATTTGGCTGGGTACATAAATAAACTAAACGGTCGCATATGGTGCTCCGAAAACTGAAGAGAATTAATGGAACAATCTCTCTATTTATAACGATAACGAGTGACAGTTAAGTAGGGATTTTGGGGTGTTGTGGCGGGCCATATTTTTTTCGATAATGATGCTGTTGCCACCATTTCAGTGAATGGATTGCATTACTGAACGATGCGATGTTGACTGACTTTTTTTTTGTTTTTGCAATTGATGCTATGGACTTGACAACGTCTATTTTCAGTGGCATCACTTGCCACACAGCTGGTGATACATTGGGCGAGTTTAATTTGCAAGGCAACTGCTAGCCGACTATGCGTGACAAATGTCATTGACGTGTGATTTTTCAAAATGGAGATTTCAATTGGCCGCCGAGATCGTGCGATTTAACACCTTTAGAATTTTTTCTTTAAAACAATGTTTAAGATGAGGTCTACGCTAGTGATCCACCCTCAATGCACTTAAAGAAAATATCAGACCCGTTATTCGCGAAATACAGCCGCAATTATGCGAAAACGTGATCAAAAAAAAATGGCTATTTGTAGGCAGAGGCAAGGCAGACATTGGCGGATATTGTATATTATAATTATAACCAACCTGAGAGTTTGTTCTTTAGATTAAAACAAAAATATCAACGCTTTTCATAAAATTGTTTTTTTCCTATTAAATTAAAATGACACCTCTTGTTGGATGACCCTCAGTGCTACCATATTCTTGAGAGCGAGTTATCATACAATTTGCTCGTTTCTATCCTACCAGAGAGAAAATTATCATACGCTACGCAATTCGTTGCTATCTGGCAGTTCCAATGAATGTCAAAAATGTTGTGTTGTTGCTTACAAGGTTCTCTCATCTAAAAAGAAATTTCCCATCAAGAAAAAGATTGTTCTGAATGTGATAGGGTTTACTAGGAAAGATATGTATTAATCTTTCCCACATTATTTCTTTTTATTTCTTATTTAGTTAATATGTAGTAATTTTTTATGAATTTAAAAAAAAAATTACAATGAAATAAAAACAAATATACATAGAAAAATGAATTTATGTACATATGCATCAATGTAATTAAATTTGTACGTTTGGTGAATTTTACATATGTTTTTTTTAAATAAATAAGGAATTCTGATTCCGCGTCCGTCTGTCTGAATTTGCTCCAGCTCCATATTTGTAGTATCTAAATTCTGCACAAATAAAGAGTCTTTCATTAGCGATTTGACAACTTCAAACTTTCAGTGTGAACGACCATTCCCGTTTACAACAACTCCACAAGAAAAAATCACCGTCAATGTCAAAATATTCAGTGAAATTCACATTTTCATCATGGTGAAGTACACGAAGGAACAACGTTACAAATAACAAAAATTTACTACCGAAATTCCGAGGCGGTGGTCGCAACTTTAAGAGAGCTAACGCCAATTTTCGGTCGTAATTCTCGTCCCAGTAGACAAGCAATTCACAGTCTAGTGAAAAAATTACGACTACGTTTCACTGAGTTCTCCAGAATAGGGTCTCTCCCAGACCACATTATGGCGAATTTTACTTAAGGATCTTGGCCTTCACCCTTAAAAGATCAAGCTGACTCAAGAACTAAAGCCACTTGATTATATGAAGCGACGTACGTTCTCGAATTGGGCTCTGGACATCATGGAAGAAAATCAAGAATTTCATCGCAAAATCACTTCAGCGATGAAGCACATTTTTGGTTAAACGGCTTCGCCAATAAGCAAAATATGCATTATTGGACAGGTGAGAACCATCATGTGCTTCACGAAACAGTACTTCATCCGCAAAAAGTCACTGTTTGGTGCGGTTTTGATGCGTATGGCGGTTTTGTTTCGTCCATAAAAATTACCGTCACGTTACGGTAAATGGTATTCGTTACAGAGACATGTTGGAACGTTATTTATTTGAGCCTCTAGACTTTTTTTCATGGGGCTACATTAAATCATTGGTCTATGCCAACAAGGAGGAGCTCAGAGCCAATATTGAACTAGGAAAAGCGGCCGTATTGGTCGAAATGTGGGGCCGAGTCATCGAAAATTGGGTTCAACATATCGACCGCTGCTTACGTTCCCGTGGTGGACATATGAACGAAGTCGAATTTCATTCATAAATGTTTTGATAGTAATTTAATCCCATAGCATTTTTTTTTGAGATATCTCAAGTAGTTGGCATTTTATTTAAAAATATAAGTTATCAAGTCCTTAATGAAAGGCCCTTTATATGTATTTAAATTGAAAAAAAAAAACAGTTTTGAATATACAGTGGTGGTCCAGTATAACGAATGATATAATGTCCAGGAGTATTCGTTAAATCGAAAAATTCGTAATATCGAGCACATTTCACTTGTACGAAACGTTAAATAAAATGTGCAAATATTGTTTCTATTCATACGATTTTTTTCATTTATTCATAAGTTAAAAAAAACAAAACTTTTCAAAGTAAAAAGTAAAAAAGTCTGGATACTATTATTAATTTTTTGAAAAGAAATCACCAATAAACGTTTGTTTTCGTGAACTTTCCTGAAGGCTTCTTAAGACAAATATTTTGGAATGTTCAACGTTGTTTTCTTCGGCCCATTTAATACACGTGTTAAAATTCTCAAGCGCATCGGTATGTTTTATTTTCTGAACAGAGTTTGGACCCGTTTCTGAGGAGCTATCATCTTCATCATTGTCAACATCAATAACATCGTTTTCTTGAAATGTGCTGATACGACTATCTTCTGCAAGAAACATTTCAGCATTGTTCCAAGACTCCAAATCCTCTCCAGTGAAGTTAGGATAAAGTACATTACATATGTAATGTAAAATGTATAGCTTATAAAACAATACCTCATTTGAAAGTGATTCTAACCTCTGGGAAAATATTTTGGACAAGAGTCAAAGTGTTCGTTACTACGACCATCTCTTCTTGGCTCCGTAAAACTGACAGGGGAATATCATCCTCCTCATCAAACTCCGTATCCGGCGTTGGAGCTAATATGTTTTTCCAGCACTTGTAAAGCACAACCGCTGATACATTTTTCCATGCCAAGGCAATGAGTGAAACAGCCTCAAAAAGATTGAGCTCCTTCAGAGCATCTGTTATGCCTTTTCCCAAACTCACAATTTTGCTCAGTAAGCTACTTCTATAAAATAGCTTAGTTAAGCGGATCGCATTCTGATCCATTGGTTGGATCAATGGTGTAACATTAGGTGGCATGTACACCACCCAAATTTTTCCATCGGCCGTTTCTTTTACTAATTCCTCTTCGGGAGGTTGACTAGGCGCATTATCTAGAAGCAACAAAGCCTATATTGGTAGATTTTGCTCTTCCAGAAACTCTTCAACCTATAAAAAGTAGGTAGGTCTAGGTACCTAGAATTAAAGAACAATTTGTATTTTTTTTTTAATTTCGAACCTGTGGTATAAAATTCTTGAAAAACCAAGTTTTGAAAAGACCAGCCCATGCAGATTTAGAAAACGCATAGTCAATTGGTAGAGTTTTATTTTTAAAAGCCCGCGGCTTTCTTGACTTCCCGATTATAAGTGGCTTTATTTTTTTAAATCAGAAGCATTCGAGCATGCAAGGAACGTAAGGCGGTCTTTGGAAATTTTCCTCCCTGGAGCGCTTGCTTCTCCGGCATGAACATACGTACTGTCTGGCAGCATATTCCAATAAAGACCAGTTTCGTCGGCATTGAATACCGCATCTAAGCTGAGTTTATTTTCTTTTATGATTTCAGTCAATTTTTTTTTAAATGGGTTAACAAGATCTGCTCGTGATGAAAGCTTTTCGCCAGACTGTTTAAGAATACGAATCCCAAAGCGCTTTTTAAATTTTGTCAGCCAACCGTTGCTCACTGAAAATTATCCAAGGTAATATTTTTTTGGATCTCCATAGCTTTGGCTTTCAGAATGTTTCCATTTATGGAAATGTGTCTTTCACGTTGGGTAATAAACCATTTGTATAATGCCTGTTCCATTTTTGGGTATTCACCTTTCTTTACTGATCGTCGGTGAAAAGATCCACTATGTGTATCTCTCAGATTTTTGAGAACCTTGATTCCATTTTTCTTAATGGTACAAATGCTCGATTTTGGAATAGCAAACTTCTTTGAAATGTCCTTAAGCGGGACTCCCTTATTGCATTCGTCAATGATTTTTACTTTATCTTGAAGCGAACGGCGTTTGCGAGTTAAAGACATTTTTACCAATTTTACCGAACTACTAGCGCAAGAAAAGAACCCGACCGATATCTTTTGAAAGACGCGCCTACTAACTCGTTCTTACTCGAAACATAGATTCATATGTGGATACCAAATGTGCATGTGCCCCAGACAAAACAGACAAGAACAAACTTGCAAACCGAAAGCATTGTGAGTGCAAATACATACACAATAACAAAAAGTTATACGTAGTAGCTAACAGTTTTACAACAGGCCCATAACCATACATACATAAATTCACAATCCAGAGAGTTGCTTTCCACCTGCCTACATATGTACGAGTATGTACAGTACATACATATATGTTTAACAGAAACATTCGTTATATCGAATGTCAACCCTTTTTTTCATACGTTATATAGAGACACCAATGGAATTGAAAAGTGTACGTTATATCGATCATTCGTTATATCGGCATTCGTTATACTGGACCACCACTGTATATCATTTATGTAAATACATACTTACAATTTCGAATAGCACTACAACAAAAAAATATTTTTCACTGTCACTTATGGTTTGAGACTTTATTTTATTTTTAATTTTCGATGATTTGATTGCTTAATGCTACAGTTACATTACAATTATTATGATATTTTTGATTACTGACCATTCCATGACCGGCGTTCTATTTAACGTAGAATCTAAAAACAATAGCCCAACTCAGAAAAGTGTACAAAGCAAGCCAAAAATAAACTTTACTAAGCTTCGAAATAAGTTGTGTTTTGAGTCCTGGAACAATGTTTATAACTGTAGTGACGTATCGTATGCATATTTTAATTTCTTAACCACTCTTAAAAGCCATATTGCTAGTTGCAGTTCTCTGACCACAAGAAAATCCATAGTTAAACTTAAACCTTGGTTATCTAATTATTTATTAAATAAAGTAACAACTAAAAATAAACTTAGAGTAAAGTGCAAGAAGAACCCAAGCAATGTGTTTCTCAAAATGAAATATAAGAAGATATGTGCTGATTTGAAAAAGGAAATACCAATTTGCCGTGACTCTTATTACCGTGCTCAATTTTATTCAGCTAGAGGTAATCTTAAGAAAGAGTGGAAAGTTGTAAATACCATTCTCAACAAAAAATCGTCCAATCAAAAAACTATTGTTCTACGTACTAACAATATGGAAATAACAAATACACATGAAATCGCTGACGCTTTTAATAGACATTTTTCAACTATCGGACTTAAACTACATACCTACTGGACTTATTCAAAAATTATGTTCTCAATGTTCTGCTATTGGTGATGTAAACTGTAGAAGTTTTGTTTTTGACCCTATAACTCCCTTAGAGATTTTAAGGACGATTGGCAGTTTGAATAACTCAAATTCATGTGGTGTCGATGGTATTTCTAATGTTGTCCTAAAAAATATTGCATGTCTCATTGTGGATGTATTAGCTGATGTTTTTAATCGTAGTATTTTTTCTGGTATTTTTCCTGAAGGACTAAAGTGTGCAGATGTTATTCCTTTGTTTAAAAATGGCTCTCCAACTGAGATAGGAAATTATAGGCCGATTTCTCTTCTGCCCAGCATAAGTAAAGTGTTCGAAAAACTTATAAAAACTAGGTTAGTAAACTTTTTAGACAAGACTATGTTCTTTCACCCTACCCAATTCGGTTTTTAAAAGGGTAAATCAACCGAGGACGCACTTTTAAATTTTTGCTCTCAGATAATGTGCAACCTTGACAGTAGAAAATGTACAGCTGCGTTATTCATTGATATAACCAAAGCCTTCGACATGGTTGACCATAAAATTCTTTTAAGTAAACTGGAAAATGCAGGTGTGCGTGGTTGCATGCTTAAATGGCTTGATTCATATCTGAATAATAGATCACAGAGAGTAAAGTTGAATGAGACGAGAAGTGAGGTGCAATTAATCAGGCTTGGGG
Organism: Portevinia maculata; assembly: GCA_949715645.1. Taxonomy (NCBI): domain Eukaryota; kingdom Metazoa; phylum Arthropoda; class Insecta; order Diptera; family Syrphidae; genus Portevinia; species Portevinia maculata. The sequence goes on from OX454526.1 coordinate 90,487,851, forward strand.
TACCACAAGGTTCAGTCTTGGGTCCCATTCTATTTTTAGTCTATATCAACTCACTCTTCCACCTCAATCTAAAAGGCTTACCTACTGCTTTTGCTGACGATGTTGGGTTATCGTATGGCGTGAACAGTCCCTTAGATCTTATCGCTGACATAAATAGTGATGTACATATTCTTAGACAATGGTTCGCTGAACACAAACTTGTAATAAGTCCTAAGACTAAATTAATGTTCTTTAATCTATCTGCGTCCATTAATCCAAAACCGGATATATACTTTCATGCACCGAATTGCAAAAAATTTAAATTATATCAATGTAAATGTGCAACCAGTGTGTTTGGTCAATTATTTTGTAATAGTGAAAATTGTAGTGATGGTTGTTTTTTGATAGAGAATGTAGACGAATTTATGTACTTAGGACTCTTAATTGACTCTAATATGAAATTTTCATCTCACACTACTGCATTGAAAAAGTACTTTATTTCCACACTTAGGCATTTCTATTACCTTCGTAACATATGTTCAACTAAGCTCCTAACCACAATTTATTATGGGCTTTTCAATTCTAAGCTTCAATACGGTATAAATTGCTGGGGAGGTGGCTATCAAAACAAAATTCAGCCATTGCTAGTCTTGCAAAAGAATGTTGTCCGGAAAATTTGTCGTAAACCTGCTAGGCATCCTAGTTTTCCTTTGTTTTGTCAATTAGGGATTCTTCCTGTTCGTCACTTATACTGTTTTAAGGTTCTAAAAGCGTTCTTTATGAAGTCTGGTAACCGAAACTTCCGTATAATCCCAAACTATAACCTACGAAATAACTCGCTTAATATGTTACAAGTGCCAAACTATCGAACCACCGCATATAGAAATTCTTATTTAGTTATATGTAATCGTTTATTTAATGTCCTCCCGGAAGAAATCAGATGTTTTCACAAGTCCGAATGTTTTCTTAAGCGCGTAAAGAATTGGCTGTTTTCTCATCATTATTATAGTCTAGACTCTCTTACTTCTAATATTTTAATTTAACTGTTGTCTCAACTTTTGATGTTAGTATATAGATTACAAAAATTGTGCATCCTTTATGAAGTGATAACAAATTGTTACCATGTTAAATGAATTAAATCTGCTGAAAATTGCTTTTTCTATATTTTTTTTGTTCAATACCCCACCGCATACGATTGTATTTTTCCTTTTGAAGTGGCATTCAACACTATGTGAACTCACTCTGAATAAAATATCGAATGCCACCAAATTTCTTTTACCTTACTTTGTAATTCCTTACATATTGAATTTTTATATGGATTTGTATTATATTATATTTATAAGTAATTTAAGAGAAATAAATATCAAAATCAAACAAAATCAAACAGTTGACAGAACGATCAACGGTAAATCTAAAAATGATTTTTCAAAGCAACGAATGAACGAATACATAATGTTTTTGCGCTGAAATAGAGTTAGTGTGTGTGTGTGTGTGATAGATGTGTGGAAGCCCTGAGTTGCTGACAAAAACGAAAGTACTAGATTACATTTGATGCCAAATAACTATTTTAGAAAAGCGAGTAGTAATTTCTTAACGTTGCCTTAGTAAAATGATTTTTTTCTAAAAATATGAAAACTATCATACATTTGGCGTATGATAATGATTTCCAATCTTACATCATACACGATTATCTTACATGTAGTATAATTAACATACGCTTGGCAGCCCTGATGACCCTATACAGTGCCGAAAATCTAGCTTCTCCAACCATATGCTTCTGCGAAGTGGAAGAGAACTTAAATTTTAAACCGAATCCGAACGGCAAATTTGAGAACCTTCTCATGACATTTGCACTCTTGGGTGTTTGTCAGGCGTTCCCAAGAGGCGGGGCAGTGGAAAAAAACTTTATGGTATTACTTGGCCCCGGCGGGATTTGAACCTGAAACCCTTAGATTAGTAGTCCAACACACCAACCCACTGCAACACAGAGACATGTATGAGGGAGTAAAGACAAAAGTAAGATGCCCCGCTGGAGTCACAGAGGAGTGCAATCGAAGTCGGCGAACACCAGGGAAGGATTAGGAGCCTCGATATTTACTACAGTCCTTGATTAACTGCTTGATATGTCAGATATGCATGAGTTATTCTTTGCTGACGATGGATGTTGTACACCGTACAAAAAGTATGCGAGCAAATTACAGGCAAACGGCAGCTGAGATGAAGATACTTGCAGGAGTAATAAAGCTTGATCGAATAAGAAGTTCCAAGATCAGAGGAAGCCTTCACGTCAAAGAAATTATCTCTAGGAAAGTGAAGCACGACCGGCTCAGTTGGTAGTTTCATGTTCAAAGAAGAAGCCGATATCCTACGAACACCGTAGGAAGATAATATCAATCAACTTTCCTATACAACCACGAAAGACAGCAGTGACGAAGTGATCCGAAAATGGTATGCACTTATTTATAAAAATATCTTTTTAAAATGTCTTCAGAACCAAACATTTAAAAATAATACGCTCCAATGTTTTTTTATTTTGAGTCTTTAGTCCAACCTACTCAAATTAACAGTCGTCAGAGCTTAACCAAATACTTTTAACTGCATGGAAAATGTTTTAACAGTGATGTCGTCTGTTTAACAAAGGACACTCCATGTGCATTCATGGATCTAGGACGTGGGTGAATAGCTTTCATTAAATTGCATTTTTATATTAAGACTCCTTACATCTGTTTGCAGTCGTTGCAGAAAAAAATGTTTCACTTATAACACTCGTCCGTTGACCTTTTACTTGCGAATCGTTTCCTATCTTAAACGCTAAAGATTATCTTTAAAACCGCTCGTTACTAATTAGTCACACAACTGCAAAACGGATACCTTCTATAGCAATTGTTAGAATTTCTAAGTTCCATCGGAGCAACACCACCAACCATGAGTTGTGGTAATCGTGTTCCTTTCCTCAACTATCTTGCACAAATGCATCCCTTCTTGAGATCTCCCTTTCCGATAAGGAACAAAACGCCAGGCGTTAATTGGTTCTCTCTTCAGCGCGGCATACCTGCCTACACATTTAGAGTAGAATTTATACATCCATTCGTATATTTATCAAATATCTTAAAACGAGCGATTTTCCATTATGTATCCCTCTCGGGCAACATTCATCCGAAGATACTTTGATTAACAAGATAAGCTCCACATCCATATATCTCGAAACACATGCCTCACTGTGTATCACCTTTTATCAAATTAGCCGACCAAAAACGATCAGGACGAAAATTATTACCCCAATTCATATCAGACTTACATGTAAAATGAATTTAAAATTTAAATAAAAGATCCCTCTTGCCTCGGCCTGCTGCGTTTGCTGGTCGTTACCGTGTGGCCCTGACATCCACCGCAGCGAAAGACGAAGACGCAAGACGACACCAATCACATGGGTCGCGCGCGCGGACATCATCACGGATCTCGCGTTCCAATCGTTCATCGTTCATCTTCCCACTCTGCTTATTTATGGGCAGCATTTAACTAAATTCTCATTCTATTGCTCAATTATGTCAGATATGGACCGGGACACTTTCCTCTGGTTTATTGAATGCGTTGCAAAGTGATTAAACCCTGTGTGAATGGCTCTCGAATGTGTTGAAGGCAATTAAATTTGTAACAAAAACGAAGGAAAAAAACCGAAAACACCTAGCTTAAGTGCTTTAGAGTGGAGGTTCCATTGAATGGCGGCCGTTCGGTCGAAGAGCATGTGGCATACGGTTCCATCGTCGGTCGGTGCCAAAGGGAGCTGGCCATCGGTGTAAATCTTCTTCAAATGAGTGACTAAACGATCCGACAACAGACTCTACTAAATAATTTCAGGTTATATGCCGCAAGAGGTTAGCCGATGGGGCCAACCGGTCTCCCACTGACTCGGAGCTATAGTGTTGGATAGTGTGTTGAATTCGCCGCTTAATGATCGTTCTAAATGAACAAACCTTTTAATTTGCTTGTTTCTAAATTTGTTATCTCTGTCTTTGGTATTGGTGTTGATGCGATGATGCTATTCAAGGACGACGAAAAAAAAAGAACACAGAACTCAAAAGCCCGATTGGTGATTGCAATAAATATATCACGCAAGCGGTAAAAGTGAAGTTTGTATACTTTTATGGATTTTTTCAATTGCGGGATATACCAAGTGATTTATTTATACATCAGACAAAATTCATTACAAAAAGAAATAAATATTTGAAGTTGATAATAAAATTAATAATTCGAGACATTTTAACAATTTATTATTATTATAAAGGGCAGGATTTTAGCTTATTTTCGCCGAATTATAAATTGGGTTCCTCTTCCTTTCGAGTCAAAAAATCCGCTTACAATTAAATAAAACAATTTTATTGAAAAATCAATGTTTGAGCTAGGAAACTGAAATTTATAATATAGACTCTCTAGGTGCCCTTTCTAATTACTTCTCTAAGGAAGCAACGCAAATAATCCACAAATGCGGGAACACAACATCAAAGCATTTGAATAGCAGCATCGCGAACTCAATATATACTGCACACCAACGATAAAAAAAGCGACGCTCAAAACGGCTATTGTACGTCCGATATATAAGACAGGTGCAAAAAGTAACATTGAAAACTACAGGCCAATATCAATCCTGCCTGTCATCGAAAAATGCCTTGAGGAAGTGGTTGTGAAAGGACTCAACGAATTTGTTGACAGGTATTCCCTGATTGGAGCAAACCAATACGCTTTTCAAAAAAATAGAAGCACGAACAAGCTCTTAGGAGAATTTACAAATACGGTCAATGAGAGCCTCAACAAAAATCTTCACGTCCTGGTCATGTTCATCGACTTCAGTAAAGCTTTTGACACTCTAAATCATCATAGGCTATTGGAGGCTGCTACCAGGGCTGGAATTAGGGGATCCTTGGCCAGCTGGTTGCAAGATTACCTCACTGATCGCCATTTCAAAGTCAAAATCTCTGGGAACTATAGTGAACCGAAGGGGATTGAATACGGTGTACCACAGAGGTCAAAACTGGGTCCATTATTATTCATTATATACACGAACGAGCTGCTGCGAGTCTTCACAAAAAGCATTCCGTTTGCGTACGCTGATGATACAGCCATTGTAGTAAGACATCGATCGCTGGATACCTACCGCAAAGCAAATTATGCAATCTGAATTTAACAAGGCTGTAAGATGGAGTCGCGACAATGGAATTGTTATAAATGTGTCAAAAATGAAATTGATGCACATCCGTGGACCTCACTGTCAACCGGTACATTTAGGCATCACCTATCAAAACAACGATTGTCCAGCCGTATCAACAGCTTTATGTATCGAGGAAGTAAGGTCCTATAAGTACTTAGGGATCACTATTGACTGCAACTTCAGATGGGATGAACACATAACAAATCTTCGTGGTAATTTAAAGTTCCTTGTTTGCACTATTCTACTTGAAAAAATGCACACTAAGACCGGTACTACAACAAATGTACTATTCGTTGATAGAATCACAACTTCGCTATAGCATCTTAGCGTGGGGTGGCGAAGCAAAAATACACATATAATAACTGGAGAAACTTCAAAACAGAGCCTCGAAAATACTAGCTAACGACGATTTCAGAACTCTCAGCGTTTCAAATTTATTTAAGATGACAGTTGTATTAGAATATTATGAAGACAATCGTTTTCAAACTCCATTACAACATATTATCAACACAAGAAGGCAAGCCCAACGTCTATTAAAGGATGACGACATTTGTAGAGGCTGCGGTGATGAGGAAACCCATGAGGATACACCTCACTTTCTCTGTCACTGTCCAAGCCTTTGTCACCTGAGGAACAGAACACTTGGAAGATACTTCTTCCAAGGCATTCAAGAACTTTCTGATGTCTCACTATCAAATCTTTACAGGTTTATACGGACATCCAAATGGCTGGACACACTGGAGTAAGAATAAAATCAAGGACGAAGGACCAAGGCCAGAACAGCGAGGCCAACACTCCCAACAAAGGGTATCACAATGGGACCACATGGACCTAAGTGTGGTGTAGCAGATTCGCTCTGTTCCATCAGCCCGTTAACCTAACCTAACCTAACGTCTATTAAACATTCCACGAACATACAACGTGTATGGAAAACGTCAAACTAAAACATATATTTCTGCTACCTTGAAAATAAGTATAAAGAATTTAAAAATCATAAAAATCACAATTAAATAAAAGTAAAATACCTAATATCAGTTAATTGAAATTTTAACACAATGTATCTTCTTACACTATTAGCAAAATAACCTCCTGCAGGTAAGCCATAAGCTTTGCGGGAAAACTATGTAAACTACTCTTATTTTTTGATAATGTATAAATAAATAATAAATAAAAAAAAATTAAACAATCTTATTGAAAAACCAAAGTTTGAGCTAGGGACCGTTTTTTTACAAAAGCTTCGTTTTTTTCGATCAAATCCTTTAAATGTTATATAACAAAATATGTAGAGCGTTCTTAACAATTCAACCATACTTAGACTTTTGTTACGCCCACTTATGAGGGATAGGAATAAGGATAGAAATAGAATTCAACAGTTCGTCCAAGCGGACTGTAGCCCGTACCTATGTTATTCTTTTCTTTTTTAATTCAGTTTCAATTTCAATTTATTTATTGTAGAGTAAAAAATAAGACATTAGTTCTTTATACAAGGTGGCGCAAAAATAACTTTCCGATGTTTTTTGGCTGTAATTTAAAAAAAAAATGAAAAACTTTGATTCTTCTTGTGGATTATTTTTATTTGGTCTTTTAATTTTTTTTACATCAAGTCGAGAATATGATGTCATGTAAATGGCCGCCGCCACAGTTGATTGTCATTTGAGCCCTTTTTATGGCATTTGCCATCACTTTGGCCAAAACTTCCGGCGATAGGTCCTCACATTCTTGACGGATATTGTCTTTAAGAGCTGCAAGAGTCTGAGGCTTGTTGACATAAACCCGCGACTTCAAAAAGCCCCACAAAAAGAAGTCTGGAGCGGTCAAATCAGGCGATCTTGCTGGCCAGTGCAAATCGCCAAAACGGGAGATTAGGCGCCCGGGAAATGCATCCTTCAGCATATCGGTTGTGGCACGTGCAGTGTGTGCCGTTGCACCGTCCTGTTGGAACCATATGTTTTCCAATCCCAATTCATCAAGTTGCGGCAAAAAGAACTCGTTGATCATTGCTCTGTAGCGCTCACCATTTACAGTAACCGTTTGGCCCGCGACGTCTTCGAAGAAAAAAGGTCCGATGACTCCTCCAGCGAAAACAGCACAACATACAGTGACTTCGAGCAGGTGTAATGGCTCTTCGTGGGTTACACGCGGATTTTAAGTGCCCCGGAAGCGTAGATTTTGCTTATTTACGTACCCGCTAAGATGGAAATGGGCCTCATCACTCATGATTATTTTTGATGAAAAATCATCTTCCTCTTGGTGGAGATTAAGGATGGCTTGAGCTTATGTTAGACGCGATTGGCGGTCAGCAGCTAACAGCTGATGCACCGTCTGGACTTTGTACGGAAACATCTTCAAATCTTGTACCAAAATTCGCTGTAAAGACCGTCGACTGATACCCATTTGCGTGGCACGTCGTCTGGTCGATGTCAACGGCCGGCGCTTCCATGACATCTTCGGCTACAGCAGCAATATGCTCTGCAGAACGGGGGTCTGCCACGCCTGGCAGCATCTCGTGTTGTGCCAGTCTCTTCGAGGCGAGCGGCTAAACGTCGCAGTGTTTCACCAGTAGGCGTTGGAAGGATAGGAAATCTGCGACGAAATTCACGTTGTGCCAAAGTCACCGACCGATTATTGCTCAAATAAATAGTCACCAATATTCCGCGTTCTGGAGCAGTGTAGCGTAACATTGTTTATTAAGGTGCATTTCGCATGTGTTTACTACACAAATGTCAAAACAGAACTGACATTAGGGGCCAATCGCAAAATTTATAGCATTTTCTGATAGGAGGATTACTTTTGCGCCACCTTGTAGTACGTAAGGTACGGAAATAGTGATCTTGATAGAAAATTAGAAAATTAAATTAACGATATGTATCTTAAATATGAATTATAGTAAAGCATTTTTATTTTTACATAATCAACAGAATTAGTTAAGATTATAGAAAAAATCGCAAATTGCTGTTTTGTATATTTTATAGGAAACTCGTCTAATTTTATTTTTTTTATTCTGTAGTTCATATTATTTGCTTTATTGTTGTGGGTAGGGACTTCCAGCATATACAAAGAAGAGTCCCGATGAATTCAAATAGTTATAAGATTGTGTGACTGTGGAGTACTCGCCCGAAGATGAAGCTGAAGCTTTGAAACGCGTCGCGAGCGGAAGAAAAATTGAAAAAAGAAAAAAGTTGTGACATTACAAAGAAAAATAAATAAAGAGAAACATTATAAACAAATAAAGTTAATCTTTTATTCAAAAAATAACACACAACCGGAGACGAACATAAATAACAAAAATGGAATATAGTGTTGTTTAACTTTGAATAATTTTATGCAGCATCTAACATCAAGAAATTGTTGCAAATTACACCCAAGAACCCTTTGATGGAATTGGAAACATGGTCAAACCTTCGCAACTAAATATGTACCTTACCATATGATTGAAAGCTACAAGAAGTTCGGCTCACTGCTCCAAGCGACATGTTCTCTTGCAAAATTCATTCCATGCTCCTTGTGTACTTGCCTCAAAACAGGTTTCTTTTTAAGTTTTCTTCTCTGTATAGTACCACTTCGGACCGTTGCTATGCTAGCTAATACTCCGCTGTTGGTCTTTATTTTTGTCACTGGTAGAGTAGAATTTGAGGAAAGCCGTAGAATAACCCGCTTTTTACCGCAATGTTGTTGCTTCTGCCGTGCGTTCTTTTCGATTTTTCCCACAGTGTTGTGGATCCGCAAGATAACTGTTTACATCAGTCGTACTTCTATTTAGCCTCCTTGCAATTTCTTGGCCTGAGAGTTCTAACTCCTTGAAAGCATCTTTTTTTCCTCTTTCTGTAAATACAATAAAAACAGTTCTTTTCAACGCTTTTTTAAATATTCTTAACAAACCTTTGAAAAAAATCGCTGATTTGAACTCCTGCCACGAAATATTCGCAATGGCCTCATCCTAGTTTCGCATATTTTATACGCTTTTTAAAGTAGTTCATTGTTTGATCTTGGGAAATTCCAGCGGTCGTTTCTTATTTACCCTTTATTTTATGACTTACTGTTGGGAAAATATGTACCTGTTTAGAGGTAGTAAAAGTTTGTGGGTGTATAATTTCCAACAGCTATTAAGATTGAAAATCGATTGCAAAATGTATGGCCTCATCCTTGTGATCGCCAGTGTATGTGGTTCCAACAAGCCGCACAGCGGGTGCAAGAAACGAGTTATTGAAGTCTCAGTTCGGTGAGCGTGTTATCTCGAGAAACGGACCCGTCTATTGGCCGCCGAGATCGTGTGATTTAACGCCTAGACTTTTTTTTTGATGGGGCTACATTAAATCATTGGTCTATGACAAAAAGCCGGCGACGTTAGAGGAGCTCAGAGCCAATATTGAACAAGAAATAGCGGCCGTATCGGGCGAAATATGGGGCTGAGTCAACGAAAATTGGGTTCAACGTATCGACCGCTGCATACGTTCCCGTGGTGGACATATGAACGAAGCCGAATTCCATTCATAAATGTTTTGATAGTAATAGTTGTCAAGTCCTTAATGAAAGACCCTTTATAAAGCTGTATACGGCCTCTGGAAAATCATTCGAGGAACGTGGTCCCACTACCATTTTGAGTGGAGTCATAAGACACCCAAACGTATCCAGTACAGTAAGATTGTATCCGCCTGGCAGAGGTGGAATTACGACTCCAGACTCCAGTCTGATCTATTGCCTAGTCTGCGGCAGTTATTGATAGGGGGATGGCGCGAAGGAGGAATTACTGTCTGTCTGATCTGCATCCTGGTATTGCACGTTTCATCCAGGGGGAGTGGGAATTATTGATCTTTGGCCTTATCGCTGCGACAGATCTGAGGCGACCCGGTGAAAGAGCCACGTCCGGCACAATTGGTCGTGTGAGGTGTGACCGTCTGACGTGTTTTCCTCTCCATACCCAGATCGTATCCCCGGTCCGCCACAAATATTAATATAGAGTTAAGTATCATGATGATAAATAAAAGGATTTATTTGTTAATCTACCGTTGGTAATCCAACAAAAGTTGCTTCCCCATCAACGCTTTATTCTGCTCGAGAGCTTGACCTTGTCTCACTGAATTGTGAAATGAATTCTCCGATGCGCCTTCTGTCGCTTTAATATCAATCTGTCAAGTAGCAAGCCGCCTTCACACCCTTGCATATCATCGGCGCGATCCTTATCGGAATTGATCTTTCGCTATTGGATTTTCACCGCCGCCGTGCATTCCACTCAGAGTATTTTCATTGTTTTGTTGCTATCCTTCCACGTTGTTCTATGGGTCGACTTGAGAACCTCTTAGCTTGTCGCTCTTATGTAACACTTCTGACGAATGCCATCTTCGTCAGCATAGCCCGTTGATTCTTTGCGAAATAAGCCTCCGCGTCTCACGGGAACATGCAAAACATATGCTTAGTTGTAGATGTACAACACTGTTGGGATAAAGCTCTTGTAAAGGGTGGTTAAATTGTAAGGGTCGATGTTGAATGTGAACCACACCTAAACGTCAAGTTTTTTTTTGCATTTTATTTGACATTTCTCAATTTCAGACTAACTCAATTAAAGTTAAAGTTATTCAGGCTTATTATGAAAATGGGCGTTCAAATCAAAATGCATATCGTGTACTTCATGATTTGTTCGGTCAATTTAATCGTCCAAATGTGCGTACAATCGGAAAAATCGTGCAAAAATTTGAGCAAACCGGGTCTGTAGGAGATGTGAAAACATCAGTGCATGCTCGTACAGCTCGTACTGCAGAAAATATTGCTGCTGTTCGCGATAGTGTGGCTGAAGAGCCGTCCACCTCAACTCGTCGTCGTGCCCAACAATTGCACCTCTTATGCTCGTCGTTGATGAACATTATGCATAAAGACTTGCATTTACGCGCTTACAAGGTGCAATTTGCTCAAGAACTAAAGCCTCTTGACCATTTCAGGCGTCGTCAATGGTCAGAATGGTGGCAAGAAATGGCAACAGTGGATCATCAATTTTCGAAGAAAATCATCTTCAGTGATGAGGCACATTTTCACCTCAGTGGATTCGTCAATAAGCAGAATTGCCGCATTTGGGCGAATGATAATCCAAGAGTGATTGTCGAAAAACCAATGCACCCACAAAGAGTGACTGTTTGGTGCGGTTTATGGGCTGGCGGCATCATCGGGCCGTATTTTTTCCAAAATGAGGCCGGTCAGGCAACAATTCAAGAGCTAAAGGATGAGGTAATTCGGCACATTAACGGCATAGAACCTCTATTATGCCTCAGCGTCATCGAAAATTTGGACCATCAGATGGAGGTGTGTCGCCGAGGTCGCGGCCGCTATTTGGCCGATATTTTGTTCCATACATAATTGAACCATACCAATATTATCATAATAAAAAGAAATGACAATAATTTCCTAAATAATTTGTGTTTTATTCAAAATCAACATCGGCCATTAAAGTTTAACCACCCTTTATTAATCACTATATTGATGTCCACTAAGTCACCTGCGGGTTGGTTACCTACCGTGCGCGTCCCCCGGTGGTGGATAGGGGGACCTCGGCACGATACGTTCGTGATCCGAGGTTTTAGAGTTATAGCGGCGTTTTATACACCGTCAAAGCTCTATCGCGAACCAAAGCAAAAACAAGTATGCAGGAACAACTAAAAGATATAACTACTCCAGGTGGTACTCGCATGGGCGAAAATCCACCCGTGGTCTTTTCGACCACGGTCGGGGCACGGATTCTGGAGGCCCCAACCGACATACTTATACCCGCCGCCTGAACAGGCGTTGACCTTCGATTTGTGAAAAGGTTTGCTTCAGAAGATTCCTGCAGCTCTATCTCCGACACGTTCGGTAGACTGGGCTGGAAAAATGTAGAAAGTGGCGGAGGTTCAACCTGATACGCTTAATCTTTAGACCAATAGACAGACAGCCGATAGGTGCGATACTGCCGACGAGGCCTGTGAAACCGAACAGGTGAAACGGGCCACAGAGGCGGCGTCCAGTGGTCAGCGTCCATCTAAGAGCCAGCGAAAGAGGAAAAGGAGAAAGGCGGCTTTGGTGCGGCGCAAAGAAACTGCACCGCCAGTTGAAGGCGCAAGCGCTGAGAACGGCACTTCCCCGGCGGCGACGGCAAAGAGATGCAGGTCGGCAGAGGTTACCCCAACCGCAGCCATTAGCTACGAAACGAATGGAAATTGGAAGACCTTCGTCGTGGCGTCAGCTTATCTCCCCTATGATTCGGTAGTGCCTCCACCACCGAGGGCAATTGCTGAACTCATTGACTATTGCGACACCAGGAAGATGGGCCTAGTTATATGCTGTGATGCCAATGCTCAAAACACTGTTTGGGGCAGCAGCAAATGCAACATGCGAGGAAACCATCTCCTGGATTTCATTCTATCATCTAATCTTACTATCAACAATGTTGGCTCGCAACCAACTTTTGTGACGTCAAGAAGACAAGAAGTGATCGACCTAACTTTATCAAATAGATACTTTAAGGCGGTTACTAACTGGAGGGTCTCTTCGGAGGTGTCCCTCTCAGACCATAGATATATCGAATTCCAAATCGGATGCGAAGCCATAACTTTGCAGGAGAGGAGGAATCCGAGAAAAACCAACTGGATACGCTTCAGGGAGGAATTAGGGAAAACTCTCAAAACTCCAACCAAACTCAGGACGAGACAAAAGGTAGAGGAATCTGTTCATGACCTGAATAGTGCCATTACTAGCTGTTTTGAACTGACGTGCCCAGCAAGCAAACCCCCTGGCAGAACACCAGTTCCCTGGTGGAGCTCGGAACTGCAAAGAATTCGTAGAGAAGCTAGAAAGCTTCTAAATAGGTCACTCAAGACTGATTTGGAGACAGACTGGAATCTCTACCGATCGAAGCAGAAGGAATATAAGAGGCTAATTCGGGTATCGAAAAGTGCTTCTTATAAGAATTTCTGCGAAAAGATTGAAACGCTGGGTGAAACTAGTAGGTTGGTTAAAGTTCTGAAAAAGGGCAAACCAGCCAAACTGGACTCACTTAGAAAACTTGATGGCACCTTCACTGAGACGAAAGCGGAAACTCTTAGTTATCTGCTGGAGTCTCACTTTCCGGGTAACCAGATTACAATTGGTTCACAACCAGCCCCGATTATCGAGACTATGAGTGAGCCAAGACAAACAACTCGGCGTAGCTGGTATATTGCGAAGGCCGTGGTGACGGACGAGGCCATTAAATATGCTTTTGCGTCTTTTGACGGCTTCAAGTCACCTGGTACGGACGGAATATACCCAGCCATGCTGCAGCAATGTACAAACCAGTTGCTACCGACTATGCAGAAAATCTTCATCGCTGTCCTAGCACTGGCATACATTCCAACACCCTGGCGTACAGTTAGAGTGGCATTTATACCAAAAATTGGCAGAAGTGACTACTCGCTCGCCAAGAGCTTCAGACCAATCAGTCTGACTTCCTTCTTGCTGAAAAGCTTGGAAAGGCTGGTCGAGCTTCACGTTCGCAAAGCTGCTTTGCGATTGCACCCACTATCTCCGATGCAACATGCCTATCAACGCGGAAAATCCTGCGAGACTGCGCTACAAAATCTAGTTGGTAGAATTGAAGGCGCGCTTGACAGAAAAGAATACGCGATGGGCATTTTCATCGATATTGAGGGTGCTTTTGACAATGCGACTTTTGATAGCATGTGCAGCTCCGCCATCAGACAACACGGAGTAGACGAACCATTGGTGTTGTGGATTAAAGCAATGCTAATGAATAGAACGTTGGTTGCGGATGCGGATTGTGGCCGCTATGTTATGGCGGGGGTAAACAGAGGGTGCCCGCAAGGCGGCGTCCTGTCTCCACTGCTGTGGTGTATGCTGGTCGACTTTCTGTTGAACGCACTCAACAGTTCTAATATTTACGGTCAGGCGTACGCGGATGATGTTGCCGTGCTTTCTGTTGGATCATGCCTAGCGACTGTATGCGCCAAGGCGCAGGCGGCCCTTGACGTGATCGACGAATGGTGCACTAGGAATGGGCTCTCGGTCAATCCTCTTAAAACTGAGGTTGTTCTCTTTACGAGAAGGAGGAAGCTGGTCGGGTTGACTCAGCCAGTGCTAAAAGGCGTCACAATCCAACTCTCCAATGAAGCAAAGTATCTGGGAGCAAACTTCTTTGGTCCAAACATGTTGAGCTGAAGACTGCCAAGGCGCTGTCTGTTTTCTGGCAGTGCAAAGGCATTTTCGGCAAGACATGGGGCTTATCACCGAAAAGAGTCCTATGGATTTATACGGCTATGATAAGACCATTTATAGCATACGCATCGGTTGTTTGGTGGAATAAGCTTTCACGTAAATACGTCACTGCTGCTTTTGCCAAACTCCAAAGGCAGGTATGTCTCGGCTGCACGGGGGCCTTCCCCAGCACGCCTGGCTCCGGCCTAGATGCACTATTGAACCTTCCGCCCCTTGATGTTTACATCATGGGCTGTATAATGAAGGCTATCTCACGTCTTACAAGAGGTGGCTTTTGGTATAACTCGCACTGCAGTTTTGATGAACTTGCGCAACGGTTGTCCTTCGACTCCTCTCTTATGGATATGCCGTCTGATGCGATGACACCGGAACTTCGGCTAAAGCGCAAATACGAGGTCGACTTTCCTCGCGTCCAGGACTGGCTCTGGCCGGACTCTGAACCTGGAAGGGAATGCAGTCGAATCTTCACGGATGTGTCCAAAACCGATCAAGGATCTGGTGCTGGTGTCTTCGTGGAGAGCGATAACGTTAGACTTTTCTTTCCGTTAGGCAAATATGCGTCAGTCTTCCAAACAGAGACTTATGCTATCCTAATGGCCATGGACTATGTTACGAGGAACAGGTGGAGGGGGCGAAGTATCTGCGTCTGTAGCGACAGTCAGGCTGCGCTTAAGGCCTTACTCAAACCCTTAACTACCTCCAAAATAGTACGTGAATGCAAGATATCTCTGAATTCGGTCGGAAGGCCGAATTCACTTAAACTTGTCTGGGTCCCGGGTCATAACGGGACCACGGGAAATGAGATCTCCGATGAACTTGCTAGACAAGGTTCAGAGAGGGACCTCTCAGGACCTGAACCAGCGATCTGTCTGCCTGCGTCCTCGGTCAGGGCTTCCATTGACGGTTGGGTTTCCTATGAACACAATCGCCGTTGGCTTGACTCTCCAGGGTGCAGACAGACTAAGCAAATGCTCCCCGACGTCTGTGGGAAATCCGCGGCATTCTTGTTGTCTCTCAACAGAAAAGACTGCAGACAGACTACTGGCGTTCTTACGGGACACTACGCTTTCGCCAAACACCTTAAGGTGCTAGGCCTAAGCGACACCACCAACTGCGAAGCCTGTGGAGAAAGCGACGACACTGCGGAACATTTCCTCTGTGATTGTCCTGCTTTTGCTCGTATCAGGTGGCAGGTATTTGGTGCGGATATGGTGAGTGCGGTAAACCTAAGCTCCTTATCATTGAAGCGCCTTCTCGTTTTTCTTAGAAAAACGAGTAAATTCCCACAGTAAAATGTGGTGTGTCTGCCTGGTAGTACAATGGACCAGTATTGAGTCTGAGTGCTCCAGTGCAGAAAGTCTCACACACCCCGACAAAAAAAAAGTCATAAAAGTATCCGCACGTGGTGTCCGTATTTTAGGTATTACTTTTAGCATGAGTCAAAATTTGCAGCATTTCGTTGATAATGATGAATAAAATTAAAACCAAAGTTATATAACATAATGGAAATATATTTCATAACAGAAATTTAGCAAATAACTTATTTATTAATTTCTGTAAGTAATACAGCCCGAGTGGATACTTTCTGGACTAAGTGTAAATGTCGAACGAGTCCCAAGTAGTTCGTGCCATACAAAATGTGTTATCTTACTGATCTTATTAGGCCTTGATTGATTTCAAAGCACACCTTTTCTACTTAACACAAATTTGATTGGAAATGTAAATCCGGCCACCATTTACATTTTCGTTGTCCAACGAAACATCATAGAAAAACATGGTCTATGTCTTAATCAATATCCACCATTTAGCTTATTGGATTATTTTTATCAAAACGTCTCTGTTTCGTAGAATAACATCCTAATTAAAGTGTCTTATAAACTCTCGTAAAGCACAAAAGCATTTTACTGCATCCAGCTAGTTGGACAATAATCGATACTATTCTGGAATTGATCAACTCCATTCTTTCTCAATTATGCATAAAACCAATTAAGAGAAACTCTCGTGCCGACCATTTTTTTTCCCGCAGCTAACTTGGTACAAATCATCTACTGAAGTAGTAAATCACATTAGAAATATCCTCGTGCATTCGATTAAAATGCCATTAAACGACTTCAAAAGAGATAAATAATTTGATTCTTTAAATTGTGGTTTTCGTTAAAAGCCAAAGTCGTAAATCCTATTGAACGGCTTCACCACGATAACAACCTATTAATAGCCGCTTCGAGTGAGAAATTCGGGATGAAACATGAAAGGAATACATTTCCGTACGATGCATCATCAAGCGCCACATATACCGATGGAATGGTGAGGTATTCTCTCACCTGTTCCCATAGTTACCAATGACACCTTTGTAACCACAGTTTTCGACTTATTTTTTTTGGAAGAGTGGTGCTTCTTTTTCGGATAAGCCATAAATGTCTGCAGACATTATATGCATTTCATTAGGGGCTGCAATCTGAGTAAATGTCATTTTTCCTTCTTCTTATTTTGAAATCTTTCCTAATTGCAATGATAACTGCGCTGCAGGCGGTGTCGGTTGTTTTATTAAAGAAGACTACTCAGTTAGTGAAGTAAAGAATGTCGATTTTACGAGTGCTGATATTCTGAAAGTTTCTATTGTGGTTAATAATGTGGAGTACGTATTTGTATGTGTCTATCGATTGCATACTTTTAATGTTGTGATGTTCATAGAAGAATTTGCATGTCTCTTAGAAAATCTTAAATCTAAAAACTTAATAATTTTGGGAGATTTCAATATAAATTTATTAGACAACACTTATATAGTATCGAACCACTTGGGCTTGTTATCAGCTCATGGTCTAATCAGTTTCATTAATGAACCTACTTCTCAAGTGCGGAGAAGTTTTCCTTTGGGCCTTGTGGAAAATGCAGCATGTGAAATAAATGAAGACATGAACATGATTTCACGCTGGTCTCAGGCTAATCGCCTTCACCTGAACCCTTCTAAATCTAAATGTTTGGTTATCTCTAGAAAGCCGGTTGATACCTCCTGTTTTCCAAATATTTATCTGGATAGTAACCCTATTGAATTTGTTGAGTCTGCAAAAAATCTCGGTTTAACTTTCAACAAAACGCTTACTTTAATTCTTAAGTAATTCTTTCCAAAACGCTGCTCATTCCTATTATGCTATATGGATGTGAGCTTTTCAGCAATTGTGATTATGAGCACAGGCGGAAGCTAAATGTGGCATACAACAGTATTGCGCGATATATTTTTGGAATAAAAAGATATGACCACATTTCCTCGTATTCCAAATCGATTTATGGCATCTCTCTCGAAGACATTTTCAAGCTCAGAACGTTGGTATTGCTTCACAATATACTCCAGACACGCCAACCACCTTACCTCTATAACAGATTCCGTTTTACGCGTTCGAGTAGAACATTTGATCTCATACCAATTCGTTCCCGTTTCTTGATTTCTGAACGTCAATTCTTTGGCTATGCGATTTGGCTATGGAACTCCCTTCCCCGACCCTTAAGATTGATAAATTGCAAAACGCTGTTCAAGGCAAAACTGCAACAATACTTTGAAATATTTTGATGATGATGATTGGATATTTAAGTTCTCTTCTTCTCCTCTCTTCTTCTCCTCTCTTTTCTTTTCTACTTTTTTTTTCTCTTTACTTATTACTCCCTATAACTTAATTTATTAGCAATAAGTAATTAATTGAATAATTGATTTAATTTGAATTTGGATTTAACTATTTTTATACCCTATTCTAAGGGTATATTAATTTTGACGCATAGTTTGTAACATACCTTAATATTGCCCGTAGACCCCTAAAAGTTTATGATCAGCATCGATAGTAATGTCGATCTAGCCATGTCCGTCCGTCCGTCCGTCCGTCCGTCCGTCCGTCCGTCCGTCCGTCCGTCCGTCCGTCCGTCGGCAAAAATTAGGCCTTTAAACTGGGCATAGAGAGTTGAAATTTTAACCATATACTCTCTAGGGTCCCGAAATAATCAAGTTTACGAATTTTTGAAATCCGCCCACAGACACGCCCACAAACTCAAAAAAAAAAACAAAATTTTGGAAAAAATCGATTTTTGAGCTAGAGAGCTGAATTTTTTTATATATGATCTATGACTCCTAAAACTGCTCGGGATATAAAATTTTCAAAATCCGCCCACTGACACGCCCACAAAAAAATAAAACAATTTTATTGAAAAACCAAAATTTGAGCTAGGGAGCTGAAATTTATAATATATACTCTCTAGGGGCCCTTTAAGCTCATGTGTAAATATTTTCAAAATCCGCCTACTGACACTACCACAATTTACAAAAAAAACTTTTTTGAAAATCCAAAGTTTGAGCTAGGGAGATTTATAATATATACTCTCTAGGGGTCCTCTATGCTCATGTGTTAATTTTTTTTAAATCCGCTTACTGACACGCCCACAATTAAATAAAATAATTTTATTGAAAAACCAAAGTTTGAGCTAGGGAACGTTTTTTTCGTTTTTGTTTGATAAAATCTTTTAAATGTTATATAACAGAATATGTAGAGCGTTCTTAACAGTTCAACCATACTTAGACTTTTCTTACGCCCACTTATGAGGGATAGGAATAAGAATAGGGTATCCAACAGTTCGCCCAAGCGGACTGTAGCCCGCCCCTATGTTTTTATTTTTATTTTTATATTGGTGTACTAGCATTTGATCTTGTATATTATACAGTACCTACTCGTCTTGTAACACTTAAAATTAAGTACATATAGCACTTTGCTGAAGCATGCACTACCAAATAAGATATTGTATTTTACTGTGTATGACTATTAAATAAAGATTTGAAAGATTTGAAAGATTAGGACTGTGTCGGGAAAATGTTTAGACCACTGTTTTGGACGATTTACCAACGTCTCGTCGAGCTCCTGCGAAAAATGTTTATTTTATTTTAAAATAAGTGATCCCACAATGACAGGTCTATTAATAAATACTACTCGTAAAAAAACAATGCGTCATACCCGAGATATAGAAAAAAATAGCAAAAAAATTGATTTAGTAAAGCTGAAGAACAATCTTCTTTATGAGTTTTGGGACGATGTTTATTCGGAAAATAATGCTTCTGTATGTTATAGTCTATTTATTGATTCCATCAACAAACATATCGAAGATTCTTCCTATACAGTTCCTTTGAGGAAAATAACTAGACTAAAGCCATGGATTACACGGTATCTTATAAACAAAGTTAACTGCAAGAATAAACTAAGAATCAAGTATTCCAAGCATCCGTACAACCTTAGACTCAGAAATAGGTATTCAAAATTGTGTTCACAACTCAAAAAAGAAATTCCAGTTGTCCGCGATAACTATTATCGCTTTAAATTTTCTTGTGCTAAGGGAAATTTAAAAGGTGAATGTCAGGTAGTAAACAGCATTCTTAATCAGTCTGACCGTACTAAAAAACCGACTGCAATTTGTATTGATGGGTGTAAAGTTTCTGACAAACTTGCTATAGCTAATTGCTTTAACAGTGCTGCTCATGAAGCTCACATCAGTTGCAACATGTGCTCGGTATTTGAAACTCGTAATGAACTCTTGCAAAGAACTAGTTTCTTTTTTGAACCTATTACTGCACTTGAGCTCTTAAAAGCTATTGGATATTTAAAAAACCCCAATGCTTGTGGTTTTGATGACATTTCCAATGTCCTCTTGAAACAGATCGCGTTTTTTGTAGTTGATATACTAGCAGTCATTTTTAACCGCAGTATTTGTTCAGGAGTCTTTCCAGAAGCTCTCAAATGTGCGGATGTTGTCCCTCTTTTTTAAAAAGGCTCAGCAGAGGATGTAGGCAATTATAGGCCTATTTCTCTTCTTCCTGCTTTTAGTAAAATCTTTGAAAAAGTAGTTAAGGAAAGGATGCTCTCTTTTTTAAACAAGACCAATTTTTTCAGCCCTTTACAATTTGGCTTTGAAAGGGGGAAATCTACTGAAGATGCCCTTCTAAAGTTCTGTTCAAATATCTTTATTAATCTTGATGGCAAAAAGTTCACTGCAGGTTTATTCGTAGATATTACTAAAGCCTTTGATATGGCTAACCACTCTATACTGCTAAGGAAACTTGAAAATGCTGGATTTCGAGGCTTTATACTCGATTGGCTTAGGTCCTACCTTTCAAACAGACCTCAAAGGGTAAAACTTGATGAAACAAGAAGCGACATCCTCCTTTTAAATATGGGAGCGCCACAAGGTTCTGTGTTGGGACCTATCCTGTTCCTCGTGTATATAAATTCACTCTTGGAACTTAAGTTTAAAGGAATGCCTACTGCTTTTGCAGATGATGTAGGTTTTTCCTACGGAGCTGAGAGTGCTTTAAACTTGGCATCTGATATAAACTGGGATCTCAATTTATTGAGGATCTGGTTCGCCGAACATAAATTCCACATAAGTTCAAAAACAAAAGTAATGTGCACAAAGTACAGCTTCCCAGGTTGCACATGTGCCTCCGGTTCTGTACCAACTTTTTGCGACACGGTGAGTTGTAGTGAAAATTGTTTTCTGATAGAGAAAGTTGATCAATTTAAGTATCTGGGGATCATTTTTGATTCTAAGACGAATTTTGCAGATCATACGGAGTCCTTAAAAAAATATTTTCGATGTACTCTCTGACATTTTTTTTATTTAAGCAATATTTGCTCAACTGCTAAAATCCATATTTTACGGAATCTTCCATTCAAAACTTCAATATGGTATAACTTGTTGGGGAGGTACATATGCGACTAAAATCAAGCCTCTTTTAATTCTGCAGAAAAGTGTTTTAAGAAAAATTTGCTGTAAACATCGTCGACACCCTAGTTTTCCATTGTTTCGATGTGTCAAAATACCTCCAGTCCGTCATTTGTATTGTCTTAAAGTTTTAAAAACTTTCTTTAAGCGATCAGGTAATCTTAATTGCAAATTAGTCTCCGAACATAACCTAGGTAGAAACTTTTTGAATGTTGTATCTGTACCCTTTTCTCGTACAACTGCTTTTAGTAATTTTTTTTTGTTTTCATCTTGTCGTCTTTTTAATAAGCTACCACTATCAATTAGAGTCGCTAGATCCTCTGGAAGGCTTGTAAAGTCTCTAAGGCATTGGCTTTTTGACTTCAATTACGCGGAACTAGAATCAGTTCTTTTTAACAATCTGGGATAACTTAAAGTCTTAAATTTTGGAAATTTTGTCTTTTGTTTCAGAATAAGTCGAAATATAAGCGAAGTGAAGATTTCTTGAGTTAATAAGCGAAACGATGAGTTTTGAATTAAAAGGCGAAGGCAAACCAAAGATATAAATTATAAATTATTTATTGGTTATTCTGTATACCTCTTCCAGAGTACCTTACTCGGCGGCGATCAAAATGAGAAGAAGGCACAACGCATTCAAACACATTCGACTTACAACAAATTCTAAACAAATTATCACCCGTTAGAGAGTAACATATAGAGAGTAATTAATAAACAGTAATTAAGTCAAACAGCAAATAACAACATGTAATGCAGAAAAACGATAACAAGAAACTAAATTAGAAATAGGGTAAATAAATAATGTTTGGCAAGCACAAATTTATATATATGTGGGCGGATTTCAAAAATTCGTAAACTTGATTATTTCGGGACCCTAGAGAGTATATGGTTAAAATTTTAGCTCTCTAGGTCCAGTTTAAATATATATGAATTAAATTAGTATATACAAACAAAAAAAAAACAAATCAAATGAATCTCGAACATCTTTCTTTTGCTTTTTCAAAACTATCTTGTAACTATCCTTTTATTTAGTTTTTTTCTTCTCTTAATATTTCTCTGAATAATATAATGTAAGGGGCACCCCACCCATAGCTAATATTTTTATACCCTATTCTAAGGGTATATTAATTTTGACGCATAGTTTGTAACATACCTTAATATTGCCCGTAGACCCCCTATCGATAGTAATGTCGATCTAGCCATGTCCGCCCGTCCGTCCGTCGGCAAAAATTAGGCCTTTAAACTGGGCCTAGAGAGCTGAAATTTTAACCATATACTCTCTAGGGTCCCGAAATAATCAAGTTTACGAATTTTTGAAATCCGCCCACAGACACGCCCACAAACTCAAAAATAAAATTTTGAGCTAGAAAGCTGAAATTTTTTTTATATGATCTATGACTGCTAAAACTGCTCGGGATATACAATTTTCAAAATCCGCCCACTGACACGCCCACAAATAAATAAAACAATTTTATTGAAAAACCAAAATTTGGGCTAGGGAGCTGAAATTTATAATATATACTCTCCAGGGGCCCTTTAAGCTCATGTGTAAATATTTTCAAAATCCGCCTACTGACACGCCCACAATTAAAAAAAAACACCTTTTTTTTGAAAATTCAAAGTTTGAGCTAGGGAGCGGAAATTTATAATATATATGTACTCTCTAGGGGCCCTTTATGCTCATGTGTTAAGTTTTTTTAAATCCGCCTACTGACACGCCCACAATTAAATCAAACAATTTTATTGAAACAACCAAGTTTGAGCTAGGGAGCGTTTTTTTCGATAAAATCCTTTAAATGTTATATAACAAAATATGTAGAGCGTTCTTAACAATTCAACCATACTTAGACTTTTGTCACGCCCACTTATGAGGGATAGGAATAAGAATAGGGTATCCAACAGTTCGCCCAAGCGGACTGTAGCCCGTCCCTATGTATTTTAATTAATCGCATTGAAGTGGCATTTGACACTATTTTTAATACTTAATGTATATACTCGTAAAATAAAAAATGTCACAGCTAATTTATTTCTTTAAATTGTAAAATATTGTTGAACTTATTAAATAATGTATTGCTTTGATTGTATCTGAAATACTCGTAAATGCATTTATCTATCTATCTATCTATCTAATTTGATTTGCTGATTTTTTTTTTAGTTCCAAAAATTATTGATTTTGCCACACCAAATTACCTCGGGAGGCACTGATGCATTGCACAATTTTTTTGTTGCTTTAACACTTCACACATTTGTGCTTAACTTCACCTTTGACCGGTAAATTTTGTGGCAAGTAAGGAAAAAAAACATTACTGCGAACAACTGTAAGACTTAGTCCCGTAACTGATGCTCTTTGGAGACCGCCACTTGTCCTTCAAGCAAAAAATGAAGGAATACAATACAAACCCGCACTGCACTGGCCATCAGATAGTCCAAGGAATCCAATATCTAATAATCGTTTAACGATATTTATAGTGTGTGACATCAGCTTAATAGAATGGTAATTATCAGAGTTTCGGGTATCGCCTTTTCCTTTGTACAAAGGAAGAAGAGTGAAATATGAGTGTTGTTGTTGATAACTTTTCCTCCACTGGTTTGGGATAGACTCCGATAAGTTTGTAGAAGAGAATCATGAGCACTCTGGCCAATGTCTCCCATATTTTTCAAGAACTGTGTGGGTATCTCGTCCGGCCCACCGCTTTGAGTCTTTGACCGCCTTCCCAATTTCTCTCTGGGAAAGTAAATCCGAGAAATTCGTTCTTTCACATGTCCTTCACAATACTAATGCCACCTGTGTAGAATTTTTTAGTCATCCACAAGACCATTGTGGATGGATTTTGACGAATGGCATTTTGAGCAACGTCTGGGCCCTGATTACGAATAACGATTCTCGTTGTCTGACTATCGTTACCAAAAAAGCAATTACAAGTAACGAATCTTTTGCAGGTATCGTAAGCCTAATCACCCCATTTCAATTGTCGTTATATAAAAATGGACGGCGAGTGACAGTGAAGAAAATATTTTCTTATATTTCATTAGCGAGGATCAAACGTCCCTGTAACGAGCACGTGATGTATGGGTGGAAGTTTTGGACGGGAATAGGTATCGTATTAGTCCCAGAAAAACTAAATACTTGTACTGCCCTTCCTCTGATCCACTCCGGCCTATTCCAAACATTTATATGAATGGTGGAGTGATTCCCAACTATGAAAAGCTAAAATATCTGGGATCTATGAACAAAAGCAAAGCAAGCTGTGATGACGATATAAAGCATCGCGTAAGCGTAGGGTTATTAAACTGGTGCCAAAACTCAGCCATCATCTGTGATTGAAAAATGCCCCCTAAGCTGAAAGGAAAGCTCTACACCGCAGTTGTGCGCCCGGCGCTCACATACGGCTCACAATATTGGACAGCGTACAAAAAGTATGACGGCAAATTAACGGCAGCTGAGATGAAGATGCTTTGCATGAGAGCAGGAGTAACAAAGATTGATTGCATAAGAAGTTCTAAGATCCAAAGAAGCCTTCACGTCGAAGAACCTAAGTTGGTACTGTCATGTTCAGATGAGAGATCCTACGAAGCTGTCAAAAAGGCTATATCAATAAATGTTCAAATACAAACTCGAAAGAGCGGAAGACATAAAAACTCCTGGATCACACAAATGAAGCAACACCAGCCCTCAACGACAATGTGATTCAAAATCGTGAGGCCTGCTGCTATTTTCTGAGATCGAACCGGAGGGATGTAGTTAAGTGGGAGGGTTATGATCCCTCTAATCCTGATGATAACCTCAGCACCCTTAAAGGAGGAAGAAGATGTAAGCCTAGCATCCCAGTGGCTCACTAGTTAGTTTGTTGGACTACTAATCGAAGGGTCTCAGGTTCAAATCACGCCGACCCAAGTTACACCTAAAGTTTTTCCACGGCCCCACATTTTGTGAACGTCTTAAGGTGTGTCCACACCAAAGAAACATTTTTTAAACAATTTCAGAAACATTTCAGAAACATTTCAGAAACAATTCAGAAACATTTCAGAAACAAAGAAACATTTCTGAAATGTTTCCGAAATGTTTCTGAAATGATTATTTTGGTCTGGACGATTCGCGAAACATTTCTGAAATTTACAGAGAAAGAGAGAAAAATGGGAAACAAAGAAACATTTCAGAAGTGTTTCTCAAAGCGTTCACACCTAAGAAACATTTAAGAAACATTTCTTAAATGTTTCAGAAATGTTTCTGAAATGTTTTTTAAACAAATGGGAAACATTTCAGAAATGTTTTTTAAACAATGTTTCCTGAAATGTTTCTTTGGTGTGGACACACCTATAGAAACATACAAGAATATCAATTGTCAGGCCAAGATTCTCAAATTGCCGTTCGGAGTCGGTTTAAAATTTTCATTCCCCTTCCAGTTTGTACAATTAAATGGTTGGACATTTGGACAAGCTAGGTTTTAGGCCTTAGGCCGTTAATTCCTAATAATTATTTAATTTTTGTGGGCCCGGCGACACACTCAGCATCTTGAAACTGTCCCGCAAATGTTTAAATGTTGGTCTGGGTTAACACAACGGGACATTTTCGGTGTCATGAAGAAGATCAAACAATAAAAAAAAAACTCCTATATCACACAAATGCAACAACAACATCATTTGATTGGCCTTAGTAATGAAGTGATCCGAAAACGGGAGGTCTGTTAATATTCAGTCAGGTCAAACCGGCAAACTCCTCAAGCGCCCCAGTAGGGGTGAAGTAAAGTGGGAGGGTTATGATCCATTTAATCCTGATCATAACCCCGCCATTAAGGAAGAAGATGAAGCACATAACTGATTTTGTCGCTTATGTTTTGCTAAACCATATAATCCTTAACTCCTTTTTTTCAACAATCTTTAAATTTTTCAGATTTGAGATTTCATCTCTAAGGAACTGATTACGGTTCGTTCCTCCCCAACGAACCCTCCCCCCTTTCAGTGTCTGTTATTGATGACAAACATGTTGACACCCTTTGCTTCAAAATAATCTGCGAAAGTTAGGTAGAGTATGCCACATTTTGTTGTAGCGTTAGGACAATGCTAAGATTGACACATTTTGTTGGATAAAATTGTTATTCAAATAGAATTTTTTTTTCCTGTAGCCATTTGTCCTTTTACCGACGGTTATGCAACTTTTTGATACTTTAGATGGTTTGTTGATCAAATGAATTTAAAATGGAACGAATGGGTTATAATGCTCTGAGCTCCCGGGGTCAAGACGACATGGACGACAAGTTTTAAAGGCTAAGGCATCGGGTATGTCGGTATATCGGTAATTCATTAACGATTTTGATTTGTTTTTCGACAATTCTTCGATTTCAAAATTTCGTCGGTGTTTGGATGTTTTGATGTGCATTTTTATGTGGTCATAGTTTATCCTTAAACATTTTACAAAACGCAAATTCTTGGAATTCGGCACATCTGGTGAACCAACCTTAGGACAATAGGCCAGTGCCACTTACGGAACTCTCGGAGACAAAAACTTTATCTATTCGAACAAATCCTTTAAATGTTGTTAAACAAAATATGTAGACCATATCCTTCTTAACAATAGATATGAATAGGAATAGGGTAGGAAATGGACTGTAGGCGTGAACTTCCTAACCAAAATGTTAAGCACAAAAGTCAGAGAGACAGAGACTTAACTTGTTTTCATTTTCCAATGTTTTCCAATGCACAAAAAACTTTTTGCTGGAAGGGGACCAATAAATCAATCATTTTGATGACATTTGTGACACCTCGATGGGGGATGGGGAGAGCTTGTTAATTGTCAAACCTAGTGTTCGCATACGGTTAAAAACTACCCAAAGTGGAATTATGAGTAAAAAATTGTTTAAATGTATTAGTCAAACACTGTTACTTATATTGGCTAAATCATGTAAATATTAAAAAAAAATGTTAAAGAAAAAGATATGTTGGTGAAATGTATCTTTGCATTTTTCCAACATAGAATACATAGGTATGGCAAATATTTTTAATTTCAACAATTTACAATGTTTGGTCTGAAATTATATACACACACATTTGCAAACAAGCATTTCAACACGGAAACATATTTATTGGAAAGGTTTTTTCTTATAAATCTGTCTGAAAACATTTTGGTACTCGCACTTAACCTTCATCCCACTCTTGTGTAGAAAACTACACATAAGCTACCTCTTTTCTTGTTTTTTTCAAAAACTACTAATTACTAATTTCCGGAATTTTCTGACTTTATTATAACCCTTATTTTACATAAATAAAACGGATTTCCCAATAAAATAAAAGTTTATGACGGTTGTTATTTGTATACTTACGTTAAATACCTACTTGTGTAGATTTCTACACATATGAATAATTAGTGCATTTCATATAAAATGCCAGTTTCATTGCGTCTTTTCTGAAGTGAACATTGTGCGTTAATATTGCGAATTTAATAGTAATAATAAAAAAAACTATGTCGAGACCAAAATACCTTACGGTTGAAGAAATGGAAGCATTTGTGGATGAAAGTGATGGTGATGATAGTGATATTTCTGAAGACAGTGATGACGAATTTGTGCCAGAGGAAAATGTTGGTGGTGACGATGACGATGGCTTGTATTCAGACGATAGTGATTCAGAAGTTGAAGAGGAAGTGAGTGATTCAAATGAAACAAACAAATCAGTTCAAGGTGAAAATATGGATCCATTGCTTGTTTCAAAAGATGGTATTGTTTGGCAATCACAACCATTTCAGTATAAAAGTGGTAGATATCGGAATGAAAATGTGATTTCTTTTCGTCCACGAACTGCAAGTTACGCACAAGTTCGTGTTAGTGATATCAAAGATGCTTTTTTACTTTTTTTTCACATCACATATTGAAAGTATTATTTTGAAACATTCAAATGAGTATTCAAAATTTAAAAACGGTAAAGACTTCAAACAAATCGATTCGAATATATTGCAAGCTTATATTGGTGTTTAGATTTTAGCTGAGGTTTATAGGTTAGTCGGTATGCTTTCTATTTGATTTGGAATGATTTTTGGCAAAGATTTGTTTTTAGATCGAAAAACGAAACTACCATTGATTTATTTGATGGTGAAAGAGGTCGTCCAGTGTTTAGAGCAATAATGTCGAAGAAAACGTTTGAATACATGAATCAGGTTATTCGTTTTGTTGATGTCATAAGTAGAAGACAGCAGAGATCTTCCGATAATATTGACAGATTACTATAATCCACATGAAAATCTTACAATTGACGAGCAATTACTTGGTTTTCGTGGACGGTGTAAATTTCGTCAATACATGCCGTCGAAACCAGTAAAATATGGATTGATTTTCTGGTTGCTGGTGTGTTCGTCCTCATGTTATGTTTGGAAAATTCAACCATATTTGGGAAAAGCAATTGGTGCCAGTTCATGTGAAAAAAGACAAGGCGAACGTGTTGTTTTGAATCTCGTTGATGGTTTGAAAGGTCACAACATAACAATGGATAACTTTTTTGTCTTCGTATGATCTTGGTCAAAAATTGTTGTCAAAAAATCTTACAAACATAGGGACGGGCTACAGTCCGCTTGGGCGAACTGTTGCATACCCTATTCTTATTCCTATCCCTCATAAGTGGGCGTGACAAAAGTCTAAGTATGGTTGAATTGTTAAGAACGCTCTACATATTTTGTTATATAACATTTAAAGGATTTTATCACAAAAAACGGTGTGTTGGGTGTTTCAATAAAATTGTTTTATTTAATTGTGGGCGTGTCAGTAGGCGGATTTAAAAAAAATTAACACATGAGCATAAAGCGCCCCTAGAGAGTATATATTATAAATTTCAGCTCCCTAGCTCACTTTGAATTTTCAAAAAAAAAAAAAAATAATAATTGTGGGCGTGCCAGTGGGCGGATTTTGAAAATATTTACACATGAGCATAAAGGGCCCATAGAGAGTATATATTATAAATTTCAGCTCCCTAGCTCAAACTTTGGATTTTCAAAAAAATTGTTTTATTTATTTGTGGGCGTGTCTGTGGGCGGATTTTGAAAATATTTATACATGAGCTTAAAGGGCCCCTAGAGAGTATATATTAAAAATTTCAGCTCCCTAGCTCAAATTTTGGTTTTTCAATAAAATTGTTTTATTTTTTTGTGGGCGTGGCAGTGGGCGGATTTTGAAAATTTTATATCCCGAGCAGTTTTAGGAGTCATAGATCATATATAAAAAATTTCAGCTTCCTAGCTCAAAATTCGATTTTTTCCAAAATTTTGTTTTTTTGAGTTTGTGGGCGTGTCTGTGGGCGGATTTCAAAAATTCGTAAACTTGATTATTTCGGGACCCTAGAGAGTATATGGTTAAAATTTCAGCTCTCTAGGTCCAGTTTAAAGGCCTAATTTTTGCCGACGGACGGACGGACGGACGGACGGACGGACATGGCTAGATCGACATTACTATCGATGCTGATCATAAATATAGTAACTTTTAGGGGTCTACGGGCAATATTAAGGTATGTTACAAACTATGCGTCAAAATTAATATACCCCTAGAATAGGGTATAAAAATAAAAGAAGCATTCCACCAAAGCTTCTTGTATGTAAAAAAAGGCCGTTGTATCAATCTACATTTGCATTTACCGACAGCACAGCACTTGTTTCGTACATTAGGAAGGAAAAATAAATGTACTATATTACAAAGTACAATGCATAACTCTATTCAAATTGGATCTGGTGAAAAAAAGTCACCATCAATTATAGAGTATTACAATAAAACAAAAGGTTTGTTCATATACACTTCCTCTTCAAATTTCAAGTCCTCTAATGATTTTTGTTTTCATTCGATATAAGCGGTGTAGATAAAGCTGACGAAATGCTTTCTTGCTACAGCTGTAAAAGAAAAACAAATAGATGGCCAATGGCTGTATTTGCAAATATGATTGATATTTCTGCTTTGAATTCATTAATTATTTTCAAAGAAGTGAATCCGAATTGGCAAGCAACACAAAAAACAACAGTACAAAGGAATTTTATACGTGAACTTGGCAGCTAAAAGTGGTAAACTAAGATAGGCATCATCAGCATCTTTGCTTGCAACTGTTTCGGGAGAAAGTTCAGCAGCACAATATTTAGATGATATTTCTGCATCGTCTTCATCAAATCCACCAAAAAGGCCAAGAAGCGTTTCACTACAAATAAAAGGTAGAGCAAGATGTCACGGTTGCTATGAAGAAAAGTCTATCACCAAAAATAATACAAGGTGGCGCAAAAATAACCTTCCGATGTTTTTTGGCTGTAATTTAAAAAAAAAATAAAATAAATAGTCACCAATATTCCGCGTTCTGGAGCAGTGTAGCGTAACATTGTTTATTAACGTGTATTTCGCATATGTTTACTACCCAAATGTCAAAACTGAACTGACATTAGGGGCCAATCGCCAAAATTTATAGCATTTTCTGATAGGAGGATTACTTTTGCGCCACCTTGTATATACGAGACAATTTGTTGTTTTTGCAAAAAAGCTGCTTGTAAAAACCAACATAATCGAAATGTTTGTGTAAAATGCATTCAAGAAAAACTAATTTAAATGTGTATTCAGTTGTTTCTTTAGAATACAACTATAGAAGTAATTTTTTTATTTATCTTAATTTAAAAAAAACAACACTAAAATACTAAAATCCCATATGTGTAGAAATCTACACACAAGGGTAGACAACGTTTTTTTTCTGAGGATGAGATGAAGGTTAAGTTATAATAAAATACAAAGATGGGTACATTTCCAATTCTTGTGGGAAATTAATAAGAAATTAAGTTCCAAAAAACCCATTCAATCCAATGGACACAGCGAAAACCTAAATTTTCATTCGCCTCTGTATAAACGTCAAAAAGTACCCAGCAGATAAAAGTTTCAATGCAAATGACACACGGCCTAAACCTCAAAATTATTTCTTTACATGTCAAACACTATCCTCAGGCTCAGTCCAGTCTATCTTTGGGGGGAGAGAGGCTCATATATAGCAATCTAAAACGGTCTTTCATGTCAACAACAGGAATTTTGTTGGTCAAGATTTTGAAATGTTAATCTGATATTTTGATATGCCCTCATTTGCATACAGGCATAAGCAGGGACGTTTGGATTGTTACCAGTTGTAAGGCATTTTAGTTTCGTAGGCGTTATATTACGATTTAATGTGTTTACTTAATTTCTCATAAAGAAAACAATTGCTTGCGTTTTATTATTATTTCTTTAGACATGCAAATTTAGTGAATATGATTTGAG
This sequence comes from Portevinia maculata, assembly GCA_949715645.1. NCBI lineage: Eukaryota > Metazoa > Arthropoda > Insecta > Diptera > Syrphidae > Portevinia > Portevinia maculata. The sequence continues at coordinate 90,519,267 of OX454526.1, forward strand.
CCTGTTTTGATTATTATCAATGAATTCGAAAGCATTTATTCTAAATATATAACGCTGCCATTTGTATTACAAAATAGAAAGTACTAAATTGTTTTAATATTTGAATGCTACATTTGAAGGTACTTTACTATAATTGCAGTTATGTAACTTTAAATGTGTGCACTGATGAGCACACATACAAACACTTGTTTGCGATTAAAAGAACTAAAGGGCCCAGCCCACAGAATCCGTTTCATCCGTTGTTTCAATGGGTCCATCGACTTTAACGTACTTATTGGAAGGAACCATCCCATGGAATCCGTTGCCAATTTTGCCAGCCGATATCACATTCGTTGCTTTTAATATGCTTTTTTCCAAACCCATAATTACCTAAATACCACTGAATGATGCAACTACCTGAGATGCCAGTACAGTGCAATTGTTCATTTCTCACCTAACACTCTGTCCAGTGATTAACAAACAAAAATAAAAACCCTACCGGCTAGGAATAAAGTCCCTACTTTTCTCTACGCTTCCGTAAATACGCTTGTGTAAATAATTAAAAAAAATTAACCAAATCGTTTTATTATACCCTATTCTAAGGGTATGTTAATTTTGACGCATAGTTTGTAACAAACCTTAATATTGCCCGTAGACCCCTAAAAGTTACTATATTTATGATCAGCATCGGTAGTAATGTCGATCTAGCCATGTCCGTCCGTCCGTTCATCCGTCCGTCTGTCGGCAAAAATTAGGGCTTTAAACTGGACCTTGCTTGGGAGATAAAATTTTCAAAATCCGCCCACTGACACGCCCACAATTAAGTAAAACAATTTTATTGAAAAACGAAAATTTGATCTAGGGAGCTGAAATTTATAATATATACTCTCTAGGGGCCCTTTATGCTCATGTGTAAAAATTTTCAAAATCCGCCTACTGATACGCTCACAATTTAAATTTTTTATTTTTTTTTGAAAATCCAAAGTTTGAGCTAGGGAGCTGAAATTTATAATATATACTCTCTAGCGGCCCTTTATGCTCATGTGTTAATTTTTTTTAAATCCGCTTACTGACACGCCCTTAATTAAATAAAATAATTTTATTGAAAAACCAAAGTTTGAGGTAGGGGGCGTTTTTTTACAAAAGCTTCGTTTTTTTTTTGATAAAATCCTTTAAATGTTATATAACAAAATATGTAGAGCGTTCTTAACAATTCAACCATACTTAGACTTTTATTACGCCCACTTATGAGGGATAGGAATAAGAATAGGGTATCCAACAGTTCGCCCAAGCGGACTGTAGCCCGTCCCTTTGTTTTTACATCCGGTTATTTTACAAAGAGGTCCTTGGAGCCACAATTAAGTTTTTTTAAGCCCGAAAAAGGATATTTTCCCAAAATGTGCTCCAAGGACTACTTGGTAAATAATCTTATGACAACTAAAAGTGACATTCTTAAATCGGCCATCGGTTACCGAAGTACAAATCGATATTTTTCACGTTACCTTCAACTGGTGTACAATAAACTTCAAGCTATATAACCTCAATTATTCAAAACAAATCTACTTCCACGCAATTTCCCGGTGTTTCATAAAGACATAATCATCTCTAAAATTGAACATAATTAAAACTGGAAAATGTATAACGGAATTAAAGAATTGCTCCTGTGCCTTTTTTTTTTTTTGTTGGAAAAAATTGTTAGTTGTGTTTATTCGATAGCTAAAAAGCTAAAACTAAAGCTAATTTATTGTTAGTTACACTCTGGCAATAACTAAACACGCTTAGTTGCACTTCGCAACTAATAACTAATTTTGTTCCAAAATTTGTGGCAACTATATCTAAAATTATGGTTTAGTTCTGTATACGTTCAAAGATACTGCAGCTAATTTAGTTGTAGCTTTTTAGTTATTAGTTAAACTAACTTTTGTGCAACTCTGGCATTTACATATCAGCTTAACTGAATTATCGTCGGGGTATCTTCCCGACCACGTGAAATATAAATAGTTATGAGAGAGACATCTGAAGCCTCTGATAATGAATACCCATATATGGCCACCAAACCCGGAACGTAAAAGGACTACGATCTAAGAGTTGCACCTGGAACGTGCGTACGCTGTACACCCCATATGCTACTCAAAATCTTGAGTCTGTCCTCGAGCTGTACAAGGCAGATATTACCGCGATCCAGGCGATACGATAGATAGGCTCAGGTATTATGAAAAGAAAAAATTGCGACATTAATTATACAGCTGTAATAAAAGATTGCATATGTTAGGGCGTGAATTCGTCGTCGTGGGAAACCGGCTTAGGACAAAAGTAATAGACTTCAAGCCGATAAGTGATCGCCTGGCTGTGATCCGCATCCAAGCTACATTTCAAAACATTAGCCTAATATGTGCACACACCCCTACCGATAAGGCTGAAGATCCCATCAAGGAGGAGTTTTTTGACTTCCTGGATGGAGCCTACGGAGCCTGTCCAGAGTACGATATCAAAGTTGTGCTCGGAGATTTTAATGCACAGGTCGGTAAGGAAAACATCTTCGGCGGATGGTAAGCACAGCCTTCGGGAAACGACAACAGATAACGGCTACCGACTAATAGACTTTGCAGCAGCTCGTAATACGGTGATAAGTAGCAATAGGTTTCCAAGGCTCAGGACAGACACACTCCGACACAGCAACCTGGCGCTCTCCAGATGGTCGAACCGCCAACTAAATCGATCATGTGCTAATCGATGCAAGGCACGCATCCAACATCATAAACGTGCACACATTCCGAGGCTCAAACTTCGAATCTGATCATTACCTTGTCGCGGCTAAATTTAGAGCTCGACTGTTCAACGAGAAGAAGAAACTGCCCAGAAGAAGAAATTCGACGTTAGACGCCTTAGCACACCTGGAGTAGCCAGAGTCTACAGAGTGCGGATGAGCGAGAGACTTTCCTCTCTCTCTCATTCATCGCCCACAAGCGCCAACAATATGTGGAACCGATATCGTGCCATCATGAAGGAGGTAGCCAAGACCACTGTAGGTTACCAGCCACCCCAGAGAAAAAGCCCGTGGTATGATGATGTATGCGTTTATCGGGAGAGGTTGACAGATGATGCACATTTAAAAACGCTGCATCGCAAAACAAGGTCAGTGAGGGAAGAGTATCGAGCCAAGAGAAGGGAGGAGAAGCAGATCCTGCGTAGAAAGAAGAGGGCGTACGCAGTCTCCCAACTCTACTGTATGGAGAATGATAGGGCAAGAAGAAAACCCACGTCCTGTCAATGAAAAACAGATTTAACCACCCCGTATAGAAGAAGTTGGCTTAGCTATAAGAAACCTAAAGAACAATAAGGCCGCCGGATCTGATGGCTTATCACCGGAGCTATTCAAATACGCCGGTGATTTTTTGGTAGGGCGCATGCACAAAATCATCAATCAAGTATCGGTGGAAGAAAGTATGCCCGTTGACTGGACTATTAGGTAAATATGCCCATCCTCAAAAAAGGCGATCCTATGTCCTGCAAGAACAATCGAGGCATATCCCTGCTAAATGTCGCATATAAGATCCTATCCAACGTACTGTGTGAACGTCTGAAGCCGTTCTGCAACACATTCATCGGCACGTACCAGTGTTGCTTCCGGTCCAGCAAATTTCCACACTGAGGCAAATCCTGGAATAGGCAAATGAATTTCAAGTCGAGACCCACCACCTTTTCATTGACTTTAAGGCTGCAATTTAATGGTAGCATTCATTATCTGGAACTCTACATACGATGGTCAAATTCGGGATCCCGGCAAAACTGATCCATGTGTCGCGTGACACTTAAAAACGCGCGGTGTAATGTGCAGTTTGGAAGCAGCTCTTTCGGATTATTCCAAACTTGCACCGGATTTCGGCAAAGAGATGCACTATCATGTGACTTCTTCAATCTTGTTCTGGAGAAAATAGTGCAAAGTGCAGCTGTCAACACGGAAGGCACTATCTTCAATAGATCCGTCCAGCTACTGGGGTATGCGGGCGATATCGACATCATCGCTTTCACGGCGGCGGTGATGTCCTTCCCTTGAGGGCATTTTATATTCTCATATTGACCAAACTTGAATGAATTAAAGGCATTTGGCACGTCCAGAATATGATCTTTCATGAGTAGGGGTATACTTGTTCGTTGGTTTGGGCAACCTTCACTACTTCTCCAATACTCTGATCGTTGAGTGATCCCTTCTGTCCAAAAATTTGCAAGTTACATTGGCTAATGATATGCTCCAGCAAAGACGATGTTGTACTTCCAGCCTCCAGCTCGAGACAACAAGTCAACTATCGCGGATGCCAGAGCGGTTGTTACGGAACACTAGAAGCGCTGCCCCAGAAGTTGGAAGTCTGAAGTGTCTCAGGCAAATAAGTAAATAATCCACAACAAGTGAGTGTGCGACACTCGGCAGAACATAAAAATCTTACAAAATAAAGTTCGCCTTATAATGGTCTTCTGACTTGTGAGGTATCAGTGAGGTTGATCAGAGCCGGTGCATGAATTAAGATCTAAGATACATGTTTCAGACCAATATCTAATTAAAAAAGAATTAACTCAATTTTTTTAGATCATAATATACTTCGCTCCTTTATGTTGTAGTATCTGTGTACACAAATAGCTAGTGCGGTATTTCGTCACTCGTTCTCGTAATGTTAAGTTCATCTAATTTGCATATACAACTGCCAACGAAATTGAGTATCAACATGTGCGGCCATTTAAACCTTCTAATTGTATTGTGCTAAACTCTGTTCATTGTAATTTTCTTCATAAAATGTAAAACAAAATATGAAACTGCCCCATGCTTTTGTTGGCTATATTCTCAACGACATCGCATGTTATAAGGACATTTCAAGGCTGAAAATCCACCGCACACAAGGCAGTTGGATTTACCATGAAAGCGCTTAGCATTATTAACAAAATTAACGTTCGCTTGTATAATTACGACAATTATATAACGAATGCAATTATTTTATAAAACAAACCTTCAGCGACAATGGCAAAACAAAATAAATTAAACAGCAAGAGGCGATTATGAGTTTCCATTCGAGAAAAAAACGACTCTTTACACGAATCGTTGGCGAATAGCTTATGTCACACAAGGCCGGTCCGTGCGAACCTATAGGTGAGTAAGTAACATACAGTATATTTAAGGATACCCGGTTATGTGGAATATAACGAACAATAACACGGATGTCATGTTGTTGATTCGAGTGGAAAGTTTAGCGAATATGATTGTTATCGGCGGTTTAAGTGTGAGATGGGGGTGACGAACATTTAGTTGGATTCTTTTGCTATGTGGTGAGTGCAATGTTGCCAATGTTGCTAAATACACTTTTAATTACGTACAGAATGTACATATGCTTTCGAATTTCTTCTCTCCTAAAATTGGGCTTCTTACCGTACCCGGCAAACATTTCAAAGGCTAATACAAATTGAACATTAATATTAATTTTAATGTATGAAAAGTTGGAATAGAAATTCGGCAGTCTACACGATACTCTTGGTAACTTCTTCAAATTATTTGCCAAAATCGAATCTCATTGCGCTGGTTGTTGACTTAATAACAACACTTTGGTTATCTTTGGGATTATGCAAAATTCGTTACTTACATTTGTAGTTGTACAGAAAAGGTATTAAATCAGAAGATTAATGCCACCGCTTCGTTATATTTTTATTTTTTCGCTATTTCGAAGCACAATGAAATGAAATTTGAAAAAATGCAATTGAAGCTTTGAATATTGCGGGTTGAAATCGCAAATGCGATCTGAAATTGAAATACTTTCGTACTTCCATAAAGGATTTTCATTGGTGGTTGTACATTTTGTAAACACTGATTTTGAAACGAGAATTTTCAGCAACTTTTAACCTTCGTAATTTTCAATAAACGAGCGGAGCCATTCGAACGATGTTTAGCTTAAGCCTACATGCGTAATTAAATGTCTTTATTTCATGAGTTGTATACGCAACGGATATCCCTTCTTTCCCAAGAAACGATGCTATCCTGCACTTGGCCTTAACGTTTGAGTACGCTTGTGACCACTATGAACTCGCCGCCGCAATACGGATCGCAAGCAAGCAAACGCTGCTGGAGGAGTACGAAGCAATGATACAATGGTAGCGCGTCTCCAGATTGTTAAAGCGGGTAACAGTAACATGACAAATGTATTTATTGCAAATGAATGACGACATCAAACGAACGATGGAACGAACTATTCCTCGGGTAGGACGTTCCGATGACGACCAGACAGAAAAGTACAGAAACCCTACAATCGACGCACTATAACGACCGAGAAGTAGACTGCTCTCGAAGCTTAAAGGCTCCACAGACAATTTAATGACCGCAACGAACCGGAGGTACGGACATTAAGAGATCCGAATCCTGAAGCAGCTGATTAACGAAAATTACAGAAAATCTGTAAGTTTGTATTGGGCAAATGAAATTCGGGCTATTAAAACCTGTAGTCCGAATATGTTCCCACAAAATAAGTTGTTCAGGAGGAAGGATCACAATGATATTCCCTGTGTTCGAATCTCCAAGACAACAGAGAACAGACAAGCAGTACCGAATGCTGGAATAGCTCCGGAAGGGTAGCTTTAAACGGTATTTTTTCGGGGTCGAGGACCCACAGCAGAAAGTGGATTTGCTGGGCACTTGTTTCGAGGCCGTGTTTCGGTGAACAATCTGTAAGTCTGTATTGTGCTAATGAAATTCGGGCTATTAAAACCTGTAGTCCGAATATGTTCCCACAAAATAAGTTGTTCAGGAGGAAGGATCACAATGATATGCCCTGTGTTCGAATCTAAAAGACAACAGAGAACAGACAAGCAGTACCGAATGCTGGAATAGCTCCGGAAGGGTAGCTTTAAACGGTATTTTTTCGGGGTCGAGGACCCACAGCAGAAAGTGGATTTGCTGGGCACTTGTTTCGAGGCCGTGTTTCGGTGAACAATCCGGTCGGTTTACAATGTTTGACAAAGTAGAAAAAAAGAAATGATTCGCAATGTAGCATAACTAACAAAGCTTGATCGAATAAGAAGTTAAAAAATCCTAGGAGGCCTTCACGTTGAAGAACCCATCTCAAAAAATCAGTCAGATGGCGGCTCAATTGGTTTTCTCATGTTTAGGAGCAACATCAATAATCAATCACCGAAGAGGGCAGGTCTTAAAACTCCTGCATCACACATTTGATTGGCTTCAGTGAAAAAATTACCCGATGTTGGGAGACCGAAATACTATTTTATTGTCAAACCAACGAACTCCACAGACGGACCAGTAATGGCAAAGTGTAGTGGAAAGGTTACTATCAGCGTTGCCGTTGACAATTTTTGGAAGTTCGTTGAAAAGTTGGTTTTGACAGGAAAAAGTGGCTAAATTAAAAAAATCAAACAGTAGCTTTGGTGTAAAAAGGGCACACAGCCAAAATAAAAATGAATTTTAACAAAAACGCTCAATATAACTTCCTTCAAATTTATAAGTGTTTGTTAATTAAATGCCCGGTTTCGAAGTATCAGTGTAAGCCTGCGTTGAGTTAAATCTGAGCAGGTATTTTTTTTTGAATATTCTTTAAACCATTCACTCCAGAGATACAACAAATTCGCGTTTTGCACAGCTGTTGACTGAGAGTTCTGGAACGTGTGTCGTAAACTTACACTTCCCCCTTCGGGATAGGGTTTAGAATTTACCCGAGGTAGGCATGCCCTTTCGAAGAGGCGACTTAAATCTAACCCCCCCCCCCAGGTGGTACGCCAGGTAATCTGGTAAATCCACCCACTTCGGATTCCGGTTCCATGGATTCTGGGGGAACCATTTATTGCTAAAAGATGACCCTTTCATAAAGAGTCGTAAATTTGTAAGAACACCACCATCCCAACCAATAAGAGAAAATTCTATATTGGAAGCTTATTACAAAAAAAGCCTGTGAAGAAAGAGATAATTTTAAGCAACTCAGTGAAAAACTGGCAAACGATATTGATAAACTAAAGCTTGAGCTGCAGTAGCTTAAAGAACAGGTCAATAATAACAATAAAAATGAGCAGATACCTAAAAGTAAAGCTGTAGTGTAATCCACGGACGAAGAAGAACTGCAAAGAGAGATAGAACGCAAAGGACAAAAAGGAACAAACGAAAAAGAAAAATGAGCGTATCTCCGGAGCTTTCACCACCAAAAGTGATCCAGAAAAGCCCAGAAAAGATGAAAGGTAAAGAAACCAAACTACTCAAACCAATAAAGCCTCCACCAATTATAGTGCTCTGTATTACGAAGTACGAAGGCTTATTGAATATTCGTGAGGAAAATAAAATAAAAGCTAATACAGCTCTCGTAAATAGCAATGATGTTAAAATGAATGTGGATAACGAAGAATCCTACAGAAACTTGACAAAATTGCTAAACCAGAAAAAATTTCAATGGTACTCGTTTGAAAATACAACAAGACCAATAAAGGTTGTTGCAAAGAAACTCATGCACACCTGAACGCATTGCAAATGACCTAAAGAAGAAAAACTTCAAAATACTTGAAGTTGTCAACATGCCTAAGCACAAGAGTAAAGCAAGCACCGATCCCAATGTTCATGCTTACTTTTGAGCAAGATGAAGACATCAAGAAAATTTATGAAATTAAAGATATCTTGAGAATGAAAGTTCAAATTCATCCTGTGCGGAAATTAAAGCTAATTCCTCAATGTAAGAATTGCCAAAAGCATGCTCACAATCACAAATACCGCAGCTCAAACCCGAATGGCGTTAAATGTGCAGGAGACCACCACACAAAAGACTGCATAAGGGAACAAAATGCTGTCCCTAAATGCGCCAATAGAGCGAAAGACACCCAGCTATATACAGAGGGTGTGTAGTAGCAAAAGAGATACAGCAGGTCAATGACAACAAGCAAAAGAAAATACAAAAGCCTGTTCAAAAACACGCAACCAAAAACGGTGAAAAACGAAAAAAAAAACATAGGGACGGGCTGCAGTCCGCTTGGACGAACTGTTGGATACCCTATTCTTATTCCTATCCCTCATAAGTGGGCGTGACAAAAGTCTAAGTATGGTTGAATTGTTAAGAACGCTCTACATATTTTGTTATATAACATTTAAAGGATTTTATAGAAAAAAACGTACCCTAGCTCAAACTTGGGTGTTTCAATAAATTTGTTTTATTAAATTGTGGGCGTGTCAGTAGGCGGATTTAAAAAAATTAACACATGAGCATAAAGGGCCCCTAGAGAGTATATATTATAAAATTCAGCTCCCTAGCTCAAACTTTGGATTTTCAAAAAAAGTTTTTTTTTAAATTGTGGGCGTGTTAGTCGGCGGATTTTGAAAATATTTACACATGAGCATAAAGAGCCCCTAGAGAGTATATATTTTAAATTTCAGCTCCCTAGCTCAAACTTTGGTTTTTCAATAAAATTGTTTTATTTAGTTGTGGGCGTGTCAGTGGGCGGATTTTGAAAATATTATCTCCCGAGCAATTGTAGGAGCCATAGATCATATATAAAAATTTTCAGCTTTCTAGCTCAAAATTCGATTTTTTCCAAAATATATTTTTTTTTTGAGTTTGTGGGCGTGTCTGTGGGCGGATTTCAAAAATTCGTAAACTTGATTATTTCGGGACCCTAGAGAGTATATGGTTAAAATTTCAGCTCTCTAGGCCCAGTTTAAAGGCCTAATTTTTGCCGAAAGACGGACGGACGGACATGGCTAGATCGACATTACTATCGATGCTGATCATAAATATAGTAACTTTTAGGGGTCTACGGGCAATATTAAGGTATGTTACAAACTATGCGTCAAAATTAATATACCCCTAGAATAGGGTATAAATAGGTAGAGCTAAAGGAAACCTATCCTTACACTTTTACGAAAATTGTAAACTCACGACGTTGCCTGAATGCCCTTAATGTCATTTGGTAACTTTATTACCAATACAAAACCTCGACAATGCATTTGAATTGTTCAATTGCTTTTGTTAGTATTTTACTACTCTTTTATTCTTAACCACTGCAACTCTCTCGTGTTACACGTTACACGAGGAGATCCCTGTGAGATGTTTGAAAACCAACTCCAATAAAACTAGGTTGAGGTGGAACGCAATTGGTTATAGCAGTTAACTGTTATTCTAGACACACCGGTACGATCTGAATGGTGCAGGTACACAGTATGCGAATATGATTGAAACAGTGTTAGTGTTATGCAAGGACTAATATTAATATTACCATTTGTGGTATGTTGAGCGCACGCAAAGTCAATTACTTGCATTGTAGGTTTATAAAACGCCCGCTCAAATGAAAGTATTTATTAGACTCCTTTTTTCCGTTTTGCAGTTATGAAATGCCCGTTAGTTGTTATTGTTACAATCTACCTACATCGCAGTAGTCGTCGTCAATAATTGTCGTCTTTTTAATACCGTGCGAGACTGAAGTGAAAATTTGTGGGCGCTTTAGTGGTTGGTCTTTGAATGTTTTGCGAGCACCTTTTCATGCACACACACGCGGAAAAAACAAAGTAAAGGTGTCCCATGCAGACGGAACATAAAAAATTGCTGGTTGAGTTTTCGTTTTGTTATCGGGGGCTTTAGAATACAGTTTTGTAATTGCACCTCTTAGATTCATAGCAGTATAACTGTGTAATTGATTGCCCTATTTTGAGCTGATTTACATAGTTGACATGCCACTTGAAGAGGAAATCAAATAAGAGTTGCCATAGGTTGCAGAGAGTTTTTTTTTTGTTTCCATGTGCCTATGTATGGTTGACTGTGGATTAAATAATCACCCTTATTGCGAAGATCAACTATCAATTAATAATTGACATTTATCAATCAATTTTATTAATTGGTTTTGTGACTGTCAACTGTCAATATTGTTGATACATTGTAAATGTTTTATTTTGAATGACAAAATTCGGTATTGTGAAGAACAATTTTTATCGATTTTCTTGTCGGCTGACAATTTTTCTTTTAATCGTAAATTTGCAGTCGATGTGTTCATGCTGGTAAAAAAAAACTAAGAAATGTGAGTTTCGAATTAAATAAGTGATAAAATGTTTATTTTTTTTATTTCCAAAGGTCTCACAAAGTAGTAAGTAACAAAAACAGTTATGCAGATTGGTCCAGTTGATGGAAGAGAACGAGGAGCTTGCCAATGGGTTTTTATTTCAAAGCTATAAAAAAAAAAATAAAAAGTGGGAAGTCATTGCTGTTGAGTTGCATAGCTTAGGACCTCCAGAACGAACTTCAGAAAAATGGCAGAGAGTATGGATCGATCTAAAATGCAAAATTAAAAAGAAGAAAACAGAAAACAAAATAGAAGTAACAGCCACCGGTGGTGGCCCAAACGGACTTCACCAATTCAGCTATTTAGAAGAAGCTGTTGTAAGTTTGTTATTATTCAATATATGCGTTAATCCACCTGGAAGAGAATTTGGTTTGGAAAATGTTATCACCTCCAATGAAAATGATATTGTGTACATGCACAATCTAAAAATCAGATTGAAGGCATTCACAATACTACAATTTTTATCAATTCATCACAGTACCGATTTTTATTTGAATTGGTAGATTCTATCAATCGTCAATCGGTTGATAGTTGTTCTTCGCAATAAGGCTCAATAGCTCTAAGAAGGTTTTTGACAAGTTCAAGTCGTTGACAGAGACCTTCGCTTAACTTTATTATTAGTTTTTTTTTCAAATAATTTAAATACGCTGAAAAGATTGAATACGTCACATCGTTACTTCGCGCGAAAATTAAACAAATAAAAAAATAAGTGGAAGACATTCGCCTGTCGTAAGACGCGACTGTAGACCACTCCATAGTAGACTACCACAAGTTGCCTTAACAAAAAAAATGTATGTAGGTACTATTTAAATGCCGTTAAGGAATCGCTGACACTTCACAAGATGCTACTTGAAGTAAATCAAAATCCGACGCAGTTCCCACTATTAGGCCAATTTCCTTGGGCTTAGAAGTAAACTCTCGCCAGCGATGGCTCGCCTGCCGTCTGGTGTAAATACAATTCGCAACTCATCTGCTGTGGGCGCAGTGGCTCAGTAGTTAGTGCGGGGCCAAATAAAACCTAAAGTTTTTTCCACTGACCAACGCAATGCGATCGTCTGACAAACATCTGAGAGAATACATTTTCATGAGAAGTTTCTCAAATGGTCGGATTCGGCTTAAAACTTTGCACAAGCAAATGGTTGGAGAAGCTAGTTTTTACTGCCCTATATTTTTGAAAACAAGAAAGTATAATTTCTCATTAAATTTAATAAGATTTTCTAATAGCTTTTTTCAATGCCTTACAATGCCTAAAGTGTTATGGTAGAAACAGATCAACATTTCAGCTCCGATTTCAACTTTGACAACCACGCTGCACGTTTTACAACCGATGCTTTTTAATGGGATAGATCACATTAGCACCTCAACCTCAACTTCGACTTAAAGTTTTCCGAACATGCAAATGTCTGTAAAGGATTTTCATTAAGGACTTGACAACACTTTTTAAAATCAAATGCAAACTACTTGAGATAACAGTTTTAACCATTTTCAGCACTAAATGAATTTTTAGCAACTACCAAAGATATTTTAATATATTCAATTTTTCAAAGTTTGGTCAAACATTTCACTAAATTAAAAAAGAGTTTTCGAGAATACTTTGCAATTCCTGATAACAGCAAAATTTGGATTAAAAATTCATTTTCAACTTACTTAATTAAAATAAGCAGCTTATCAACTATAGAAGTTTATTGATATTTCTTTTGATTCAGCGTTATAACTTGTATTTAAAAACACCAATCTTTATGATTTCTGGTTAAGTGCTGGAAAGCATTATCCTTTTATATCCCAAAAGGGCTATTAAAGTATTAATTCCCTTTTCTATATCATATTTATGTGAAAAAGCGTTTTCAACTCTGGTTTATATGAAAAATAAATATGGAAATAAATTAGACGTTGAACCTGATTTAAGAATTCAATTATGTTCGTTTGATCCAAATGTAAATAATTTGATAGCTAAGAAACAACACCAGCCACTACACTAATTATTTTACTTATTGCTTAAGTACTACTTTCAATAATATTTTAATAAAAAAATATTTTAATAGAAACATTTTTTTTTTTTTTTTTTTTTAAATATAACATTTTACAAGTTAAAATGGGAGTTACGTTGTTTATTTAAAGTTTAAACCGAATGTTATACGTTTCATTGTTGGGAAGGGTCCGCCGACTGATAAATTAGTTGCTGGGGGTCCGCACACGCTCAAAGGTAGAGAAACGTTGTTAAGCCTAATGGTTTGATTCAGAATTCGAGTTCGTCACCAAGATTACAGAAGACCTAGAAATGTGGTTTGCAATTAATTACATGTTAGCAAAAAAAAACAAAACTCATACCTTCTGAAGATTGTGAAGCGATTTTTTTCAAAGTTTCTTTAAGAATATTTAAAAAAGCGTTGAAAAGACCTGTGTCGGCTAAATAGAAGTAAAACTGTTGTAAACAGATATCTTGCGGATCCACAACACTATGGGAAACATCAAAAAGGACGCACGGCAGAAGCAACAACATTGCGAGAAAAGCGGGTTATTCTACGACTTGCCTCAAATTCTACTCTACCAGTAACTAAAATAAGGGCCAACAGCGGAGTATTAGCTAGCATAGCAACGGTCCGAAGGATAATACGAAAAAGGAGTACTATACAGAGAAGAAAAACTTAAAATGAAACCTGTTTTGAGGCAAGTACACAAGGAGCATCGAATGAATTTGGATGGAAACGCGTTGTCTTTTCGGATGAAAAAAGTTTAACCTTGACGGCCCTGATGGTTACAACTTTTATTTCTATGATCTAAGAAAGGAGGAGCTTATTTTGGCAAGACCCCCCGATTGATCACCTACCTTGTCGTGGTGGTGGGGCTTAAGTACTCCCCTCTCTGTTGTTAATGGACAAAGAGGGGGTGGAAAACTGAAAGGGATCAAATCCAAGGTAAGGTACGACGCGCCGAGACCTGCATGGCTGAGGGAGTGCTCAGTCGCTAGCGCAAACTCTGGATACCTGGGGACCTCCAGTTTTAACCCTTATTCCCCTTATTTGCATACAGGGGGTGAGTCCAGATGGACCTCCCTTCCCCCTTACTCGTGGGACCTACAATGAACAATTCAAACAAAACAAACAAACAAAACAAAACAAAAGAGACTAAGGTGCAAGGATCGGGCACCACTGACTCTAGAAAAACCGATCCCCAAACAGAACAACAACAACTGACGGAGGAAGAAGAAAACCTTTTTCTGAATCCATTTGCCAATCTTGGAGTATGGGATGGAGAAAGCGTTGGAACAGATGCTGCCATGGAGGGCATGAACCTTGAAGTCAGCGACAGCTGTTCCGTCGCTAGCTCTAACCTCTCTTTATTGTCCACCTCCTCCGGACGGAAAAAAACTAACAAACTGTAGGACAACAGTAAAGAGACTAGGGACGAAAAGATGGGAAGAACTGACAGAGACTGAGTGCAAACGGCTTCATAACGCACGTGCGTATCTGCAGGAACAGCGTCTAACGGAGAATGAGCCTACTGCTCGTACACCGGCGGAAGCTAATCCTGGGGATAACACTAGCGATAGTAAATTGAGGGGCCACCTTCCTCCAAGATTGGCAAAGTCCATCCAGGGGAAAGGTCGACCACACCAATCACTCTGCCAAAGGATGCCACCGAGGAACCACCAAACCTTTCGATCAGACGTTGCATCGAGCCTCTTGCTCGTACGGGTCTAGAGAAGGGGGAGGTGCTGACTGCTCCTAACATTAACAAAAAAACGGACACGGAGACTGATTGGGTACAGGAACCGACCCCGGGACCACCAGACTCAACGGCCAGGCGTTGCATCGAGCCTCTTGCTCGTACGGGCCTGGAAGGAGAGAAGATGGTCACTGGGGAGGTAGGGGAGAGGAAACTGCAGCTGGAGAACATCCAGAGCCTCAGCTGCACTTGCAATCTGGATGCAGGTTCCCCTCACCAACCAGGCAACTGCAGACATGACGTCTCGGGAAATAACTCGACAATGGACAGTTGCCAAACAGTCGTGGAGGCACAGCCCTCCAATCCCGGACGGGACACTCAAGGAGCCTTAGACTCTAAAGTCCCCAGCAAACCCAAGCCAAAGAAGCCTCTAGGGGAGCATGAGATCCTGCGCAGGCAAAGGCGTAACGCGCTCAGGATCGTCCGAAGGATGGGTTGCAAAATTCCGGAAGCCTTAACGGAGAAGGAAAAGCTATCCCTCGACAAGGCTAAAGAACGACTGAAGACCATACCCGACAACCCAACGGAGAAGAGCAAACGTTTGCCCAGCTCTAGGACAATTCCCAAAAGACCGCCTGGGAAGGAGAAAGAAAGCCCTTTGCTCTCCACCCTAATCGCAGCCAGACTTAGGAACCCTGTAATTGGCACGAGAGAGGATACTCAATCCAAGCTCGACCCAATTGCGAGCACGTCCAAAAGAGCTAGGCAAAACGACACGCTTTTCCCAATCTCTCAAACTAACGTTAGGAAGAAAGCCAAGGTCTCTTTACCAACCGCAGTTGGCCAATAAGTAGCCGTAGTAGACTACGGAAATCCTGCACGGAAGTTGACAGAGGACCAATGGCGACTCATCGAACTTCGAATCCTAGATGATGTGAACGAGGCCATCCTAAAAAACAAGGAACCCCTCCCGCTTTTTGGCACCCTCAATACCATCCAAGGATTCAAACTCATGACCTGTGAGGAAGAACACACCCTCACATGGCTCAAGGAGTTTATTGCCAGGACGAAAGCTCCATATCCAAACGCCGACCTTCGTCTGATTGACAAAAAAGAGATCGTACGGATAACAAGACCTAAAGCGAAACTTGTTGTACGAGGGCCTCATATCCCTAAGGACCGTATCGAGAGATACTTACGATCCCTAAATACCGATCAGCTGAGCCACGCTTGGGAAGTGATCGAGATGGGAGAATACCATGAATCAGGCACGGAATTGATAGTGTTGCTTAGTCACAAATCCATTCTGTTGTTGAAGAAGATCGACTTTAAAGTACGCGTCGGCATAAACCGATGCAAGCTTAGGCTTATCGCGAACAAAGTCAACAAAACCAAAAAGGATGGGGAGCCAAAAAACCGTGATGAAGGTAATACAAATAAACCTTCATCACAGTAAGGCGGCCAGCGCCAACCTAATCTACCTCATGGAGGATAGAAAAATAGACCTAGCCCTTATTCAAGAACCCTGGGTAGCAGGAGGCAAAATAAGGGGTTTAAACTCGAAGGGACTTGTCCTGTTTAAAACAGTGCAGACAGATCCAAATAGTAAGATCAGAACTTGTATAGTAGCTAGGAAACAGATTAACCTCTTTCTTCTATCTACCTACAGTGATAACGACCACGTGATGGTAAAACTTGAGCGCAACGGGCTCCCTCCGCTGATTCTAACATCATGCTATATGCCCTATGATACAACGGAAGGACCACCGTCAGATCTGACCCACCTTCTTGTTCAACGTGCTACACGGGGAAAATGGGACCTGGTGATGGGATGTGATGCTAACTCCCACCATGCCCTATGGGGTAGCTCAAATACAAATACAAGGGGTGAGTCACTTTTTGAATTTCTTATAGATCATAACTTACTTATAGCTAATAGGGGTTCAGAACTAACTTTTGTTATTAGAAATAGGCAAGAAGTAATCGATGTTACAATATTAAGTAACTCGAATACAATCACAATAGATCAGTGGAAGGTATTAAAGGAGGAAACATTCTCTGACCACAAAAATCATTGAATTCCTGATACCAGACACGAACGATCCCCCAAAATCATATAGGAACCATAGAAAAACTAACTGGGACCTTTTCAATATGGAAGTGGGAAAGAACTTAAGAACTCTCCAGACAGATGCTGCGTATGCACCAGAGAGTATACAGACACGAATGCCGAGAATATAGGAAAAATCCTAGGTAAAGCGCTCGAAAAATCATGTCCCCTACAAACAAGGAGTAAAAGAAAATCGACTCCTCCATGGTGAACAAAAGAACTGTACGACATTAAGAAAGAAACTAGAAAACTTTTTAATGTAGCAAAACGTACAAGATCCGACCATGACTGGGAAACCTACAAATCCAGTCAAAGAAAATTCAAAGCAGTAACGCAACAAGCAAAGCGATCTTCGTGGAAATCCTTTTGTAGTAAAATGGAAAGCACCGCGGAATCAGCTAGGCTCAGGAAACTACTTGCTAAGGAACCAGTAGCCTTGGGATCTCTCAAGGACCTCAACGGCAACTGGACAGAATCCTGCAATGAAACACTCAAGCTCCTCCTTGAGACTCACTTTCCGGGATGCATTAATGAGCATAACAATCCGGAAGAAGAGCACTACACGGAGCACATAACAACAGCGGAGATTATAACGGAAGAAAGGATAAAATGGGCCATTAATTCCTTCTCTCCATATAAATCTCCGGGTATTGACGGCATTTTCCGTATGATGCTACAAATATGTGAAGAACATATAACCCCACATCTGAGGAACCTCTTCCTAAGTAGCCTAAAATGGGGATATGTCCCCAAAGTTTGGCGAGAAGTTAAAGTGGTTTTCATACCCAAAGCTGGGAAACCTAGTCACACTACCGCCAAAGACCTTAGGCCAATCAGTTTAACCTCTTTTGTTTTAAAAACTTTTGAGAGACTGATGGACATTTATATTCGTAGCAAACTGAGTCCAGAGGTCTTATCCCCAGCTCAGCATGCATATACGAAAGGCAAAGGTGTAGAGACAGCACTCCACAGTGTCGTCAGCACAATAGAAAAGACACTAAGGGACAAGGAATATACTCTAGCCGCCTTCTTGGACATTGAAGGTGCCTTCAACAACGTCCAAGGGGAAGCGGTAGAAAGAGCCCTAGTAAACCTAAATGTGGAGAATACCATTATTAAACGGATAATGTGCATGCTTAAAAGAAGATGCATCTACTCAGAGTTAGCTGGTGAAATAACTAAGGTGTCAGCATCTAGAGGAACCCCTCAAGGCGGAGTCCAACCACCCCTTCTTTGGGTAAAAAAAAGGCAGTAGCATATGCTGACGACTTAGCACTGCTAACGACAGGAAAATTCCCATCCACTCTAAGTGAACAAATACAGAACGCCTTATCTATGGTTGGTAACTGAACCAGAAGCTGCGGACTTGCGGTTAACCCACAAAAGACAGAACTGGTCCTCTTCACCAATAAAAGGATTATACCGCAATTTAATCCGCCAACTATTGAGGGTACTCCACTACAAACATCAGAATACGCAAAGTATCTTGGCGTGATTCTGGATAGAAAATTAAACTGGAGGTTCAATATAAAAGAACGAGCAAAGAAGGCAACGATAGCCTTATACGCCTGCAATAGAATCTTCGGCAAAACCTGGGGACCTAGTCCCAAAATTATCATGTGATTGTATACGGCGGTAGTTAGACCGATACTCACATACGGTAATTTAGTCTGGTGGCAGGGGTTGTGTAAGGCCACCAACCTTAAGACTATGACTAGAGTCCAAAGAATTGCCTGTATTGGCACTACTGGGGGCTATGAGAACCACCCCTACAGCGGGGTTGGAGGTAATTCTCAATCTTAAACTCCTAGATCTTTTCGTACAAGAATCTGCAGCAAACAGTGCTTGCGGCTAAGCCAAACAAAAAACTGGAAACCCAGTACAACAGGGCATGCACAGATTCTAGAGAAATTTACGGGTAGATATGTATGCACAGACTACATTACTCCCAAACTAGATTTTATAAGACCATTTACTGTCTCTTTTCCCTGTAGGGAAGAATGGCAGGATAATCAAGTACCAATCCATGCAACAACGATCCCCATCTATACAGATGGCTCCAAGATGGATACCGGCGTTGGTGCAGGTTTCTACTCAGAAACGCTCGGAATATCTGGCTCGATCAGACTACCCGACCACAGCAGCGTCTTCCAAGCTGAGGTTCTGGCTGTGACAACAGCCGCTAAGCAGGCTGCAATGACGGCAATACCACAGGCTGATATTACCTTCTTCATTGACAGCCAAGTGCAGCACACTGTAAGACTCTGCTGGGTCCCCGGACACAGTGGTGTCCCAGGAAATGAAAGAGCCGTTGAACTGGCAAGAAAAGGATCTTCCCTTGAATCAAGGGATGCTGACACCACAGTAAAAACCCCACCCTGTTACCTTAAACAGGTGATTGGAAATAAAACACTGATGGCAGCAAACGAAAGATGGAGTGCCCTTGATTCCTGTGTTATTACAAGGAAAATGTGGCCACTATATGACAAACAAAAGACCAAGAGAATCCTTCAAATGAACAAGAATTCTTTGTCCTCTCTCACAGGTGTTATCACCGGACACAACATGCTGGGTTACCATGCAAAGAAATTAAAACTCAGCACAGATGAACTCTGCAGAGGATGTGGGGACGAGGAGGTGAATGAGGATACCCCGCATTTCCTCTGTCAGTGCCCTGCACTCTGTCATATCAGAAACAATATCCTGGGCAGATATTTCTTCCAGGATTTAGAAGAACTCTCCGGCAAGTCTGTGAATGACTTGCGCAAGTTCATCAACGCATCGGGATGGTTTGTAAACCCGCTAAGTTTTTCATAGGTTTTTCATTGGTTCCAGATAAGGGAAGCATAATCTCCAGGGTATCACAAAGGGTCTACATTGACCTAAGTGTGACGGGCGCAGGATTCTCTTGCCCCGTCAGCCCAGTAACCTAACCTAACCTAACCTAACCTTGGCAAGACATCACAGTCGTACATCAGGTGTAATGGTGTGGGAAGATATTACCCACTATGGCACAATTGAGTTGGAGTTTTTGTCCACAACAATGAACGGAAACAACTACAAATGTTTGCTGAAAAACATTTTCGGACCCCTGTCTTGGATATTCTAAAAAGACAATGCCTCTAACCACACTTTCAGGGTTGTTAGAAGTTGCATTCAATCAGCAGATGTGAAACTTTTGCCATGGCCGCCCTATTCACCGGGCTGAAACATAATCGAAAATGTTTGGGCATTTTTATCTCGTAAAGTGTATGAAGGCGGCGCACAATTTGAAGACAAGGACACTTTAATCGAAGCTATTCGTGATGCCTGAATGATGCCCAAATTTTTCTTAACTATTTAAAAAAAATTTGTACGATTCTATTCCAAACCGCCTTATAGAGGTCATATCGAAAAATGGCGGGCATACTCATTATTAATGTAGAAAGACATGTAATGAATTAAAAGGAGGCGGGGCAGCCCACATGCAAGAAAGGAGGGTTAACCCTCCGACAAAGGCATGTCACTATCCCATCCTCTGCCGCGTACGTAACTAAACAGGTCTTAAATAAAAATTTAATCGGCAAAGTCTACATCCCTCCACAGGACTCCCTGAGCCAGTCCGCGCAGCAAAGAAGGAAGGGTGTCCACATCATCAAGGCATAGGCATACTAGTAGGTACTAGCCAGCTCGTCGGATGAGGGGGTTCTTGCCAGGGTGATGTAGACGGTTGTTATGCATTTCATGCCTTTAGGAAGATGGGATTCCTAGAAGAAGTATTGAAAAAAAGAGGCGCGGAATGTCTTCATAAAAAAAAATTCATGGGTCAGCTAACCGATAACCTTTCGAAGGAGTGAGGGAGCTAAAGGTGTTGTTTGCCCCCTTGGTGTATCCACCCCTGCATAGCTTCATAATTAGGCATGGCTATGCGTCCATGGCGAATATGTCACCTTACCTTCATATTCGCCCCTAAATTGACATCGGTCACTCACATTTCAAAAGGGAACCGCTCGGGGGCGTCCCCGAACATCGTCACATCCACCAAATAGCATCGATTAACAAGCTTCCATTTTCACGTTTACGAAGCTAAGCAACAATCAGGACCTGAAACCAACAAAGGCACATGCACAAGCGGAGCGACCGACAAGAAAAACAGCGACAGTTCACTCCATCCGGCAACCTTTCGGCTAATGAGATACCAAGATTTCTTCAAATCGATTAGAACACAACTTTTATTGTTTTAGTAAACTAAATCTATCCTAATACATCCATCTATGTAATATAGTATGCAGAGAAATTCAATAGGCATACAGGAAACCAAAAAAAAATAAATATATATATGAGCAAATAGACAAGAGATATGTCCAACTAATTGTCAAAAAAGAAGAAGTTTTGTATACACTGAGGAAATATTAAACTTAAATATTATTTATTTTTGAAAGTAATTTTGGTCTCTGAAGGGCGTATACGCATTATATAGGTACTCGTATATATATATATATTTTTTTTCAACAGGCTACACTTGTATCTTCATAATTTTCCTGCGATTTATAATTGCACAAACCAAATGACATTCTATATTGTATATACATACACACATAAAGTCCTCTCCAACCAGAAACTGTCTACTCGTATAATCGCTTAACTTACGAAATTAATATACAAGGTGGCGCAAAAGTAATCCTCCTATCAGAAAATGCTATAAATTTTGCGATTGGCCCCTAATGTCAGTTCTGTTTTGACATTTGTGTAGTAAACACATGCGAAAAACACCTTAATAAACAATGTTACGCTACACTGCTCCAGAACGCGGAATATTGGTGACTATTTATTTGAGCAATAATCGGTCGGTGACTTTGGCACAACGTGAATTTCGTCGCAGATTTCCTACCCGTCCAACGCCTACTGGTGAAACACTGCGACGTTTAGCCGCTCGCCTCGAAGAGACTGGTACAACACGAGATGCCAGGCGTGGCAGACCCCGGAGTAGCCGTTCTGCAGAGAATATTGCTGCTGTAGCCGAAGATGTCATGGAAGCGCCGGTCGACATCGACCAGACGACGTGCCACGCAAATGGGTATCAGTCGACGGTCTTTACAGCGAATTTTGCTACAAGATTTGAAGATGTTTCCGTACAAAGTCCAGACGGTGCATCAGCTGTTAGCTGCTGACCGCCAATCGCGTCTAACATACGCTCAAGCCATCCTTAATCACCACCAAGAGGAAGATGATTTTTCATCAAAAATAATCATGAGTGATGAGGCCCATTTCCATCTTAGCGGGTACGTAAATAAGCAAAATTTACGCTTCTGGGGCACTGAAAATCCGCGTATAACCCACGAAGAGCCATTACACCCGCTCAAAGTCACTGTATGGTGTGCTGTTTTCGCTGGAGGAGTCATCGGACCTTTTTTCTTCGAAGACGTCGCGGGCCAAACGGTTACTGTGAATGGTGAGCGCTACAGAGCAATAATCAACGAGTTCTTTTTGCCGCAACTTGATGAATTGGGATTGGAAAACATGTGGTTCCAACAGGACGGTGCAACGGCACACACTGCACGTGCCACAACCGATATGCTGAAGGATGCATTTCCCGGGCGCCTAATCTCCCGTTTTGGCGATTTGCACTGGCCAGCAAGATCGCCTGATTTGACCGCTCCAGACTTCTTTTTGTGGGGCTTTTTGAAGTCGCGGGTTTATGTCAACAAGCCTCAGACTCTTGCAGCTCTTAAAGACAATATCCGTCAAGAATGTGAGAACCTATCGCCGGAAGTTTTGGCCAAAGTGATGGAAAATGCCATAAAAAGGGCTCAAATGACAATCAACTGTGGCGGCGGCCATTTACATGACATCATATTCTCGACTTGATGTAAAAAAAAGGTGGCCAAGCGATCACAATGGTTTGTGGTTCGGCTTATGTAAGCCACACGGTGGCCAAGCTATTGAAATCGTTGGTGGTTCTGCTGCCGGTGAGGTTTCGATAACGTAACGTTCTCGTTCCGTTTAATAAAACCCAGGTATTCGAACGAAATGCTAGTGGTTATCTGGATGCGATTTGGAAGGTGTGGCGAGGGATTGCGGACCAATCTTCTGGCGTTCTTGCTGGCGTACTATTGCTGCGAAGCGATTTGGGAAGAGATCTTATTTAGATGCACCCTAAAGCTCGTCGCCACAATTTTTCACTTCTTCCACTTCCGATATTGGTAACGTTTTTCCTACCCTTGTCTGCGATTAACTCCAGGCGTTCGGTGGATCCACTAAAACCAGAGGTCTTCAGAGTCCGTGCTTTTTCGTTGAAAATCCGTGTGGCCAAATGGGTTGCTATCCAAAGTTTTCTTCACACAACTTGAAAATTTTTCTTTTTCTTTATTGTCTCGACTTAAGGCCGGTCCTTTCTTTAAATTGTTCGCTTTTTTAAAAAAAGTCATGCTTTACTAGCCTTATGTAGTTTCAACAACATAAAACAAATCTACCAACTGTAAGCTCAAAGACGAGCGCGACTCGTCTTTATAGGCTCACCGTGTGTCTCCCTTGCGGGTTTTTAGTCATACCACCTCAGCGTTCTTCTTTCTTCCATTTGCTCTGTCCATCACGCCATCAAAAAAATCTCAAAAGTAAATAAAAGTATGCGAGTACCCTAGCTGCATCCTACTTCCTCAAGCTATCCCCTTCTAATCGTTCGTAATCTGAGATGGGTAGTCTTCTGACCTGCTCTCTTCTTGTGGAGAAAATTGCCCATCTTCGGCGAAGTTCAGCAACAGGTTTGAAGTTTAGCTACTTGGGAAAGAAAATCCCTCTAATTTCGCCTGGTCCATTCCTTGACTTATGATCATATAAAACATCGCCTACTTTTAGGAGAACGTTAAATTCGACCAGAAACGGAACTGGAATTAGTTTCCCACAAACATAATAAATAAATGTTTTAAAACCGTAAAATGTAAACATTTTATTAATTTTTTCCTCCCTGTCGAAGATTTTGCATGTGGCCTCATCCTAGTGGCGCATCTTTTTCTACGCTTTTCAAGTACCTAGTTCATTGTTTGATATTGGGAAACTCCAGTGGTCGTTTCTTATTTACCCTTTAATTTTATGTGTATGTGCACATTCACAGCCCCTAAAATATTCAATAAGCTTAAATGTGTGACTTTCTACCCATGCCTGCCTACGCTAGCATTGAATCTGTCTATAGCAGTACCAGTGGCGGACTAAGCCCGTCAGAGGCCCGGGGCGGTAAAGCTGAATGAGGCCTCCCAGCTAAAAAAAATGTAGTTTTACAAGCTTTTTATTCAGTTCACATTTGTATGTATAAATAAGTGTTTACTTTTATTTCGTTAAAATCTTGCAGGTGAAATTTAAATTCGAATTAAATTATTTAGGCGAAATAAGCATACATATCTACAATATGGAATGGATATGGGTGAGGAAAATAAAATACGAATCGATCAAAAAAAAAAAATAGATAAAATATATCGAAGATAGTTTTTTTATTTTTCGTGGCGTGTTATATGTGTTTTCGTGCCTTCAGTTTACTGAAACTCCTCAATAACTTCTGTGAAATCGATTTCTTTGGAAATTGTTCTTTCTATTGGAAGCACGTCTAGATTAACCAGTCGCTCTTGATCCATTGTTGATCGAAGATAAATTTAAATTAGTTTAAGTTTCGAAAAAATCCACTCTCATGATGCAACCGAGATGCAAATGGTCAAGAAGTATTGAGGTATGAGCGATATACAGGGTAACGATTCACTGAAGTCCCATTTTATTATAAACTGAAGGATTTGGGGGCCCCCCAAGACCGGTGGCCCGGGGTGGGCCGCCCCTTCCGCCCCTGGTTAGTCCGCCACTGAGCAGTACACCGCAATTATCAGCACAAATCTATGTTTAAAGTTGTATGTATGTATCTTATTATTTTAATTGTTATTTTTATTTTTATCAGTTGCATTTCCTTCTTTCGCTAATAAATTAAAAATGTTAATATAACCTTCAAAATTCAATCAGTAATAATGTAAAACTTTTTCGTCACCGCACATCAGTCATTCATTTTTTGTTCAATTCATTCAGATGTCATTCCACTATAACTTTTAAGTTACTCAATGAACATGATATCTGAAATAAATATCTGCTTTACCAATTTTGTATTTCTAGTCAATGTATGGAATAAATCAAAATAAAAAAATAAGAAATGGTCCTAGTTTATGCGAATGGTAATATATCAACCATTTCGGCTCATTACCTTTCCTTAGCTACACGCAACCAACTAGTGTGAGTTCTTTAATCACAAGACCACACAAAAAAAAATCAAAAATAAAATATCAACAACCCAATATGTTATCGGACTAACAGTTCCAATTTATGTTTGACAAGATGTATTTTGTTGACTTGTTTGAGAAATTCAAATTAGGGAATTTGTGGTCAGCCATTTGTTGAATGTCGCACAAATTAATTGGGTGCTAAAATATGTATCGGCCCAAATTGGTGTTCGATTAACGCCCATAACCGTGAGTGGGTTTTTATATTCCTTTTATTTTGGGTTCTTTCGGTAATTTTGTTTGAATGTTTCAATTAAACTTAAAGATTAGAAAGAGGTTTCGCATGCGATGTGGTTTGTTTATGGTGATACCAACTTTTGTTTGTGCAAATTTCAGGTTAAATTTGCATTTCAAATCGGCTGGGGTAAACATTTCAATAGAGTGTGACACATAAATTTGAATCAAATAATATAAATTTATTGAAGAGTTTCAAACGGCTGTGACAAAATGTAAGTATGTGGTGATTTGTGATCAATTTGTTTTTATCTAAATGGTTAGGTATGTTACGTTTAAGTTATTAATTCAACATTGTTACGCAATCAAATGAATCATGAATTTCCTGATGAACTAGATTGCAAAATATGCATTTGTTTAAGATGTTTTTTTTTTTTGCGTGTAGCTAGGTGAAAATCGTTGAAAGACATCGCTTGCGAGCTTTGCGATAGTGTGGGACTTGAATCACCCACTAAAAACACCCAGGGAAGGCATGATGTTACCATCCTTCCAGTAATCGCACCTAGTCTACAGACTAATCAGCAATTTTGTTTTAACATTTGCTTATGTACTTATGTATTGTTTTTAGGAACTAACTTTGGTTTGTTACCTTTTGTTTCTTAATTCATTATCACTTTGTTCGAGTGATTATGTTGTAACACATATATTTCTTTCCTTTTTACCTAGTTAACTAGTTCAAAAGGTGTAACTCTACGTAATCTTCTAACTAAATTGTAGTTATTAAGTATGTATTGTATTGTATTGTTTTAGTCATAAAAAACTTATATTATTACAATAATTCAGTTAAATAATAATAGGGGATGAATAATAGTAATCATTTTGTAACTATTTAAAGTTAGTGTTGAATGACACGTAAGAGTGAACATTTTATAATTCATACAAACTGATGTGGGGTAGATAACAATTTAGGATACATTTGCAAATTAGGAAAGTATTTGAATATAGCAGAGGAAACAGAAATGTGAATAATTCTCCGACACATAGCGAAAGAAGGATTCAATATCTTTATATCCGATAGTAAAAAGCCAATCTTTCACTTTATTTAAAAATGAGTGAAAATTGTATGTTCTTCTAACAGCAATCGGTAGTTTATTAAACATATTTGGAGCAGTAAAAGTAAAAAAATGAGAAAATTTGGTTTTATATGCGATGGGAACATTAACTAGTGATAAGTTATTAACGCGTAGGCTATAGAGTCTTGAGTTTATATTCGGAGTGTTACCACTTTGATTAAAAAATTCCCTGAGAACTTTGAACACATAAAGATGTCTTAAAGGTAAAATTCGTAACTCCCTGAACAGAGGCCAACTATGAGCAAGTCGATTTCATCCACATATTATTCTAATTAAATATTTTTGGGCTATAAGTAAGGGGCTAGTGGTATTCTCATAGGAACCTCCCCAACTCGTAATATCGTATTGTAACTTAGAGTTTGCAAGACCATAATAAATCATAGTTAACATTTTTTTGGAACAGTAACGTCTTAGAAGATATAGTTTGCGTACCACCTGCAGCATTTGAGATTTAACTGATTGTGTATGACCTTTCCAATTCAAATTAAAATCAATTAACACCCCTAGATATTTGCATTGAACAACCGACTCAATTTTAAAGCATTTGCTTGAACATAAAAGATTTTCATTAAAATGTATACTACCGCAAGTATGCAGATGTAAAGAAAACCTTTCACAGTCGTGAGAATGAAAAAATACGTTAAAATCAGTAACCACATTTCCCAATGATTGAAAAGCCATTAGGTTCGTTTTCTCGCTGACAATAAGCTTATGAAATGCAAACCATTGCCTTAGTCTTTGTAAGTCTTCCTGAATTTTGATAATGCAATCAAACTGTGTTTGCGCTTGATAAGAAAAAGCGATGTCATCAGCAAACGCTGTAGGCAATCCATTAAAGTTCTGACTGAAGAGCGAATTAATATAAATTAGAAACAAAAGTGGACCCAAAACAGAGCCCTGAGGAACGCCATTCTTTATTGTACGAGAACTACTAAAACTTCCATTAATATTTACCACTTGCTTCCTATCCGTAAGATAAGATCGAAACCAATCATGCAATACTCCTCTAAAACCCGCATTATACAATTTTCTGAGAAGCAAGTTATGATCCACCATATCAAATGCTTTCGTCATATCAATGAAAAGAGCCATTGTACATTTGGAATAATTAAACCCTTCATACAAGTGGGTACATAATTTGAGAATTGCATCTTCTGTGGATTTACCTGACCTAAAACCAAACTGATTATTGGAAAAAAAGTTCTCATAATCAAGGAATGAGACCATGCGCGATTTAACTATCTTCTCAAAAATTTTTGAAAAAGTCGGAAGCAGAGATAGGTCTATATATAGGTCTATAATCGCGTATATCCTTGCGATTTCCTTTTTTAAAAAGAGATACTATTTCAGCGCATTTTAAGGATTGTGGAAAACATCCATTACTTATACAACGCTTAAATAAGTAACACAGTATGTCACTAATATTGAAGGCGACCTTTTTTAAAATCACATTTGTAATACCATCACTTGTACAAGAGCTTTTGTTTTTTAAAGACATTATATGCTTATATATTTCTTCGGATGAAATAGTGTTAAAAACAAAACTTTTTACCTGACATCTTTCTGCAAACGTAAGTAGTTGAACTACTTCTAAATTAGCATGGTTGCGAAGCCTAACTTCATGTCTTCTTGCGACCTTGCGAACCTCGTCCTCTACCATTTCAATTTTTAGATCCCTATGTAGATCAGCATTACGTACATATGTACCACAGCGCATTAACAATATTGCGTAATACTTTGTTTTGAAAGCATTGTATGCTTTGAAGATTTGTCTTTATTGTTCACCCCCATAACTGGAGGCCATATGTCCAAATTGGTTTTAATATTTGCTTGTAGAGAAGCAGTTTGTTGTAGATTGAGAGGCATGAATTCCTCCCTATGAGCCAATACATTTTATTGTATCGTATATTTAGTTCATCTCGTTTTTTTTCACAAGTGTTTTCCAACGCAACCTTGCGTCCAAAGTCAAGCCTAAATATTTAGCTGAGTTCGAAAGCAGAACTACTTTATTATTTATGTACACAGGTATGTGTTGTACGTTTTTATTCGTAAAGTTAATATGAACCGACTTTAGTTCATTTAATTTTATTTGCCATTTGTTGGTCCATTTGGATATATCATTTACTGTCCTTTGCAGTTTTTCTGTAACTTCCTGTGCGGTTTTTCCTACTGCAAGTACAGCAGTATCGTCTGCAAATGTGGCAACAGTAGTTTTGACATTTTGTGGTAGGTCGTTCGTGTATAGAAGGAACAGTACTAGTCCCAACACACTACCTTGCGGTACTCCAGCTGTGATGTGTTTCAATTCGGAGTACTCATTCTCTTGCTTAATTCTAAATAATCGTTGCATTATATACGACTATAGTATTTCATGGTACTCTTTTGGAAGATATTTTTGTAGCTGACGGATTATTCCTTTGTGCCAGACTTTATCAAGAGCCTGTGTTACATCAAGGAAGATGGCAGAGCATATTTGAGCTTTTTCTATTATATCAGTTATTCTGTGGACCTGATCTATTGTTGAGTATTTATTTCTGAATCCAAAATGATGGTTTGGGATCAGTTTCTTTTCTTCTAGAATTGGATGGATTCATTTTAGGAGCATTTTTGCGAATAGCTTAGACAGGATTGGCAGCAATGATATCGGCCGATATGACGTTACTTCACTGGGCAATTTTCCCGGCTTAGGTACCATGATAACTTCCGCAACCTTCCACATGCGCGGAACATACCTTAGTCTGAACGCAGCATTTATTATCTGTGCTATTTTTTTCATACCTTTCTTAGGGCGGTTCGAAATCTCACACTACAAAGGTTGACCTGGTTCCTTAATTGAGGATCCGCCAAGGTGAAATATAGATGAAAAGGCAGTTTTTTCAGAATTTCACCCGTTATTAGATCAAATCCCGGGGCTTTTTTCGGGTTGATCTTTTCTTTTATTTCTTGGCTATTTCCCTAGAGGTTACTGCTGGAATCGATCTTTTGTCTTCGCACATTTCTTCCGTTTGTTGGGAAATATCATTATCGTCGTATGGCTTCAAAACGTTTTCAAGATGTTCCGCAAATAGATCCGCTTTTATTTGTTTGTTTTAGCCCAGTTATCACTGCTGTTTTTCACTGGCGGAATGTATGCCGTTGGTCTTTTAATTTTTTTTGTAGCCTTCCACAGTGAGTATTCTGTACTAACATCGTTTGTCAGATTTGTAAGGTATCTTTCCACCGATGCGTTCTTAAATTCTGCTATCCTTTTTCTGAGCTTATTGTTTAAGCTATTAAGTCTACTTTTATCACTTGGAGCTCTTGACAGTTGCCATCGTTTGCGAGCTCGTCTCTTTTCTGATATAATGTCGCAAATTTCGTTGGGATACACGTTTCTCTTTACTTTGCTATTTAATTCAGGCGTTGCAGCCCATGCAGCCTTTTGTATAGCTAGGATGAAGGACTGTACTTCACTTTCTAATTGCTCTATTGTATTAATTGTTGTGGATAGTTCGATGCGTTCATCTATTAAATATCTGAAATATATCCAGTCAGTTAGTTTGTTTACTAGACGTGGGTTGTGTTCCTTCATTATAATTTTATTACCAAGTGTTAGCAGCACAGATGAGTGATCTGAGTCAAGATCTGGCCCTTCCTTAACTTGGGTAGTATTTGAGGAAATATTCTTAGTTAACAAGAAGTCGACAACATTCGGGATTTTGGTAGTAAGTAGGATTTCCCGTTGAATGGTAGTTAACATTGGTTTTTTTAATATATTCAAGGAGTTCTCTTCCTCTTGTATTTGTTAATCTTGATCCCCAAGATATGTTCTTAGCGTTGAAATCTCCGCCTATTATGAATTTATTTCCGAATTTACGGAAGAGGCTTTCAAAATTGTTTTGTTTCAGCCTGTAGCTAAGAGAACAATATGCCGCTGCTACCGTTATCTGGCCGCTGTTTCTTTTTATGTTTACGGATTTCGCTTGTATTTCACACGACTGATATTCTTCATCTTCTTCGTAGCTAACACCTTTTTTTTATTTTTTTTTTATAAAAAAAAGGAAATCCAAATCCCAGAGCACTCAGACTCGGTAAAGGTCCATTGTACTACCAGGTGGAAATCCTCCTTTTGGTGTAGAGGCATGTAATTGGGTGGCGTATGTTGTTGTTCCCCATGGGGATTGAACCTGCACCGCACGGGTCACAAGCCAACACACTAACCTCTACACCGTCGCACCCTATCAGCTAACACCTTCCTTAATTATAACTGCGACCCCTCCTCTTGCTGTATTTTGAGGATGTGGTGTTTGGTATGTCTTGTATCCGCGAAGTTCGTATTTTGTTCCAATTTTAAAATGTGTCTCGGAGACTAGACATATGTCAATTTTGTTTTTGTCGAGAGTCGCTTGCAATTCGTCTTTACGATTCTCGAGGCCATTGGCATTCCATAATAAGTTTTGTATGTTTTTAGCCAATATGTTCTTTTAGGTACAGTTCTTTTATTACTGTTTTGTTTTTCAAGGTGAGATATTCTTTCCAGAATTTTCTTATTATTCTTTTCCATATCTCTCATTCTGTTAAGCATTCTTTGCATGATATCCTCCATAGCATTAATGGGAGGCTTGGGGTTTCAGACTGGTTTTACAACGCTTTTCGAAGCAACCTGTGCTGTGTTAAGATGTTAACACGAAAAAAACCAAAGAGAATTTACAAATGTAATGTTGTATTGTTACTTCGACCTAAAAAGATCAGAGAAATTTTAAACTAGTACAATTTCCACTTTCCATGAAAAGCGGACAATTTTACCAGTAGAAGAATTCTTTATGTCCTCGGGGCTCATTTGTTCCCTGGAAAAGATCTTCTTTCTAATTCCATTAAGGGCATTCACATAAAATGTGTTCAGCTGCCTCGTCCTCTTCAAGACAGAGTCGGCACTTAGGAGAGTCTGCTATTC
This sequence comes from Portevinia maculata, assembly GCA_949715645.1. Lineage (NCBI taxonomy): Eukaryota > Metazoa > Arthropoda > Insecta > Diptera > Syrphidae > Portevinia > Portevinia maculata. The sequence goes on from OX454526.1 coordinate 90,550,623, forward strand.
TCATTTTGTGTAGATGATATCTTAAACCATGGTGACCAGTAAGGTAACCTACTAAGGTTTTGATATAATGCCTGCTTAGGTTTAGGCATTTGCTGACATTTTGATTGAAGGGCCGAATGGTTCGTTTGGCCTGTCTTAGACCTGGGCTGCTTTGCCAAAGATAGATACATTTTCTATGTTCCCAGCTTTTTATTGCTGCCATTGCTGCTGATCTAGGAGTGCAGCAGAAAGGTTCGGGACCTATGAAAGGTGTTTCTGAACCTTTTCTGGCCAGTTCGTTGGCCTTTTCGTTACCTTCTATTTTCTTACTCCGAGTGTTTGAAAGGTATTGAAGCAGTACATGACTGATTTGGAGGCAATGGTGTACGAGCTAAGGGCGTTTATAGCTGCTTGACTATCCGTGAATATATGGATGGTTGCACCTTTTATGCCAGATGAAATACGCTGGGACCCATTACCCATGGGTATCGTGAAGTGTTTGTGTGGTTCGTATATTCCCGCTCCTACCCCCGCTCCTACCCCCGTTTCTATTTTAGAACCATCCGTATACCACTTTACGCCGTTGTGGCTGTTTGGTGGGTTATTGCTAACCCATGCTTTTCTCTTGGGGATCTCCGTGGAGAACCGTTTGTTAAAGCACAGTGTTTTTTGAATGCGGTCTGTTCATACTAAGTTCTGGCAGTTCATCGAGAAGGGTCTTAAGTTCCGGATGATCGTTAAAGGTTCATTTAAGCGATCATTTCAGTTTCAGTTGAGCTATCAGTTAAGATTTCAGTTAAACTGATGTCTGAATGCAAAAATTGATGCGTTTAACTAAAACTAAAACTGATGGAATTCCGATAAGTTACCAGTTCAGTTATCAGTTATACTGATGTGTAAATACGTTTCAGTTCAGTTGTCAGTTCAATCGTCATTTCAATTGCAGTTGGCGGTGAAACAACATTTTACATTTCGTGTTATTTTTTTCCAATATGTCGAAACGGAGTGATAATATGGTCGATTTCATTAAAATTTATTGGCTTTCATCGTCCATTACGCAATGTATTTCTTTTGACTTTCGACTGCTCACAACAAAAAAGAAAACTCTACTGAACACTGGACTGACGTCTAAATGCACTGTCTTTTTTAACTGAACTGACAACTGAACTGAAAACTGAACTGATAACTGATCGTCTAAAAGGGCCTTCAGACTTATCTGTTTAACTGTATTAGACTTGTTGCACTGCGGATCGACACTGTTTGAATGTATATGTGGAGAGGTGTTACTCCTGTTATTGAATCTATGGTAGCTGTTGGACAGGTTCGCATGGCTCCGGAGATACCTAGGCACGCAAGCCGTTGCACCTTTTTGAGTTTGTCTATTGCGATCTTTTGCGTGGATTTTGTCCACCATACTATTTAGACGTATGTTATAAAGGGTCTTATCATCACTGCGTATAGATCCACTGGACGATCTTTGGAGAGATTCCCAGGTTCTGCCATATGTGCAGCGACAGGCCCATAAAGCTCTATTAGCTTTAGTGATTTTGTTGTTAATGGGAGAATTCCAGTTAAGTCTCTTGTCTAGGATTACTTCAAGATACTTACGACCGTGTCGTTCATTGTGATTAGATCTAGGCCTAATTTCCTTCTTTTGGTGAAAGGAACGATGAAGGCTTCACTAGAATTTATGGGAAGATTTTCCTTGATGCACCAGTCCTTCGATCATTTTTCATTTTTGAAGTGACTCTAATTGAGTCTTTGCCCCTAAGAAAGATGACAATATCATCGGCATAACCAATTGTGGTGTAGCAGGCCATCCATGACCAAGGAACACAAGAGTGGTGAAAGTACTCCCCCTTGTGGGTAGCCCCTTACGGCTGTTACTGTCAGTGAGTCTCTCTCTGAGTGAACAGTCGTGTTTTTTTCTTTTTTGCAATTTCTTTATAAATTTAAAGATATACTAGTGAATCCAAATATTAAAGTTTCTTTATTAGAGTCCACATAATCTTCTGAAAACTGCTTTATTGAAACTGTAAGTTTTCTACTTTTAAATACATAGTTTTTGAAGTATATAATGAATAATTGCACGAGATGTGAGGATCCGTTACCCAATGACGGTGACTTTGTTGTATGTGGAAAATGCAAAGGAGGTCTGCATTTTGAATGTTCCCCTCTCGGGAGGACCTCCTACAGGAAGATGTCTGCGCAAGCCAAAAACAATTGGGAATGTCCATCCTGTCGAGGCAAAGAAAAAATCCTCCAGAAAATAACGCACAAACTGCAAAAAGATACCGAACGGCAGACTCTCCAAAGGCATCAGCATCAACAGAACTTCAAGAAGAAACAACAATACCTATAGAAACAACTTTAGGAAATTATGAAATAAACAAAGAACTGAAAGAAATAAAAACTTTGCTAAAATACTATACCAAAGCAGTCGAATTTACAACATCAAAATACGATGAATTGAGCCTTGTGGTAAACAAAAACAATATCTTAATGGAAAGTCTAACGAAAGAAATATTAGAATTGAAAAAAACAAATAGAAATAAAAGATGCGTTAGTCACAAATCTGCAAACACAAATTAATACACTAGAACAAAAACAAATCGATAGAAATGTATAACTAAAAAATATTCCAGTGAACAATGATAATAATGCAAACGAAACTGTGCGCGCAGTGTGTTTTTCCAGTTTAAACACCAACATATCCGACGACGACATAGAAGAGATATACGCGTACGCAGACCGAAAAAATAAACAAATGAAAAATATTGTTGAAAAATTTCTTGGAAAAAGCTAAACAAAAAAGAACTCTAAAGTATGCTGAATTATGTACAACATTAAAAAGAGAACCCAATCCGATATACGGAAATCAAAACATTTATATAAACGATGAATTAACTGCTCACTTCAAGAAGCTTTTATGGCAAGCAAAAACAAAAGCAAAGGATGTTAATTGGAAATATGTTTGGTTTAGAAATTATAAAGTTCTCGCAAGGAAAAGTGAAGGCGATCATATTATGGAAATAGAAACGTCAAGTGACATTGAGAGAATGAACTAACTCTCCTTTAATATCGTAAAAACACTCGTGCACAAAAGTGACACACCACATTATGGAAGATGAATTAGTAAATAATGAATTAGATAAATTAGTAAACATAAATTTTAAGAATCTTAAATCAAAATATGAAACGATGACATATATACAAAATAACTGTGAACTATCTTGCTTATCCATAAACCTGACTTCACTAAGAACAAACTGGAATGCTTTTAAGTTGTTTATTGATGAATATGTGTCTGAACTCGACATTATTGTAATATGCGAAAAAAACATTAAAAAAGAGGAAAATGATTTTACAAAATAAAGGGTTTTAACAGCAGATATCATAATCGAATCGGCAAAAAAGGAGGAGGTATAGCTATATTTCTAAAAAGATAACATAGAGCTCCACACAGTAGAATGGATCAGCTCATCGTGCGAAAATTATACTGTTAATATAAAACGTGGAAGCTTTGAGGCCTCCATAATATGTAACTACAAGCCGCCGAAAACAAATATTAATGAATTTATTGAGGAGTTAAGTGATCATATCGATATCTTCCGATCAAATATGAATATTGTTGCACTTTTAATTAATTCGCGAATGTAAATTATTATTTATTCGGATATCAAAAAACGAAAGTATTGCAGTCGACACTGCCGAATAGAAATTTAATTGAACTGTCAAACACAAAGTGCAACTCCAGCCAAGAAAAGGCTGGGTTCCCGGTCGCTCAGCTAGGGGTGAGTTCAGCTAACCTATCGCTCGCAGTTGAGCGAATTGGAGATTATTAGCTAATCTGAAGGAAAATGAAAGGTACTTACTGTCGTCGATGAAAATTGATTTTACCGGTTGTAATAAGCACAAAAAATGGGCGCCACACAATTTTTTTTGGGTGGAAAATTGTGAAACCGAGGATGACCGTTACACGAGAAGTGCTGACCGATGCATCAACTGAAAATTCCGAAATAAAATAACTGGGTTTTACGTTATAAAAGCTCCGTTGGAGCGTGGCAAATGGCTATTTATTAAAACTAAATTGGATTGGACAAGTAACGGGATTGCCGTCCGAAGTAGCACAAGATGGTTTCTTCCCGAAAGTGACAAAAAACCGAATAATGGGGTCGCGTGTCCCTTCTTTAATCCGGGATTAAGCGGAGCACTACCCTACCGAGATTTTTCCCTTCTCAAAACACACCAAAAAAACGGCCTCTACGAACACTAACACTCTACTTATCTGTTCTTTCTGGAATCCTGTTTCCCGCCTGGAATAATTGGGTTTTGGTCCCGCCTGTCTGCCTGACCTTCCTCTAGGTTAAATCTCCTCACCAGAATTATTCTCCAAAATCCAACGTTAGTCTCTTGAATGTTTCGAATTTTTCTTTTTTTTCTAAAACTCCCCGTTTCTCGCAACACGTCACGACAATTTGCTGGACAACCAAGAAGTGATTTCCAAAAATCTTTTATCCACTCGGCCGGCCAGCGTTCCCACTCACACCTCCATACATACCTGGGGAAGCAGAGCCAACAACAGTTCCAACACGACAATTCAGCTGTGGCGCTGAAGTTGTCAACTGTTTCATACTCCCCCATCTCCACACATACTAGGGCAGTGGATTCAGCGGCTCCAACTCGATAATTCAGCCATCGCTCTGAGATTATCAACCGCTGTTCCTTCCCCATTCTGTCACGCACACTTGAACATTTCGCTGAGCCCTGTCGTTTCCGCTACACTATGTATTCGTTACAAAAGTGCGCTGACATGGTCCCGCTAATGCTCTCACGCCTCTCATACTTTTGAATTCGCCCATCCCTGAAAACCATTCAGCGACAGCGAATCCTCTGGCCGACCCTGGACCTCCCACCCATTACTCGTTTGACAGTTCGCGATAAAAACATTTAAGAAAATAATAACGTGGACTTAATTTGTTTGTTTTCTTTTCTTTTTTCCATGGATCCAATCTTTGGAACCAAATTCAACGTCCCCGTCCCAACTATGTAGCCCAAAGGAGATTACGCCTGCGGAGGGATAGGATTAAGAAAATCCCTTGGACCAGGCACCAAATAAACCAATTGCAAAAAAGGAAAATCAGAAAGTGCTAAGTGAGTGAACCACAATATTATCGTACTTATCGCGTTAATTATTATTGCCCTAGTACCTCGGTGGAGTTGCGAGTAGATTTGGGGAAAGGGAATCATAATCTTGTGCCAGTTCTTACATGTTTTTTTTTGTTTTATATGTTGGCCTCGCAGGCATAGTTGATTTTCGCGGTCGTTGTTTTGTTTACGTTCCGCAGTCTTCGTTTTCCATGCCAGTCTTTTGTGTTAATCTTGACCAGGGTCTGTGGTGTTATGTGCTTGGTACTTGTGAGTGTATATATACAAGGCCGCCCGCCAACACTCACTGCTGCTCCTCCGGTGCTCCCACGACGGAGTTGAAGGACAGAGCGTCATCTTCCCCCCATCGTGCGTGGCTCAGTACCGTGTCAATGGTACTTCTGTTGCAATTGTCTTTAGGAGGGGCCGTCCGCTCGCCCTCCCCAATTGCTGTCCCCGACCGACCGTCTGGTTGTGGCAGTGTCATTAGTGTCGACTACTGCATGTTGCAGACCACCCGTCTGTTTGGAGTGTGTTGGAGGATGTGTACACAACTCCGCCGTTGCAGACCGTCCGTCTGGGTTGGATGCCGCTTTTTGTGCCTGCAGACAGTCCGTCTGTAAGGGAGTGCGTTGGTCCATTGGGAGTGTCCTGTCGGTCCTTGTCAGGCTCACCATCCGGACATTTGGGGCCTCACACCTTGCTCCGCTGAACAGACCGTCCATCTGCTACGATGCGCCTTTTTCGACTCGTCGACCACCTGCCGAGCTGGTTTGCTAGTGTTGTTGTTGCCCCAGTAACCTGTGGTGGTTTTTGCCCTGAGGGTCAAGAGAAATGGGCCGATGGCTGATGGTACCATGGCTGCCCCTCCACCTCTTCAGATCCCAAGCGCGTAAACCAATAGAGAGAGGGAATTTTGGTAGGGTGGGTCAGGGAACGTAGAGTGGCTCTTGTTGTGGTATAATTATACCGCAACAATATGATAGTCATAGGTGATATGAACGTCAACTCAAAAGATACTGGCAATTCCTACGTCAATAACTACTTAGGAATGATAGCTTCAAAGGACTGCAGAACACAATATTCTCATACACACGAGTGGATACAGCGCGAAATACGAAAACGCTTATTGATCACTGTTTAGTAAGTTTACGAAACTCAAACATCAAATCCGCGGTAATCGAACTTAGTATTTCAGACCATTATGCTATATAAATGGGGATCGGTTTGAATAGAGAAAAACACACTAAACCAAATGAAAAAGAACACCAAATCATAAGCCAAATCGTTTCACAAAAAATCAACAACAACTACAACTGGAATGAACTCAATACTTGCACAGACGTCGGTATTTTCTATGGCCGATTCCAACAAATAATCAACGAAATAGTTTCGTCATCAACTGTTGTAAGAAAAAAAAAGAAGCACTGAACATAAATGGATAAACACAGAACTGAAAAATGCATGCAAAGAACGAGACAGACTATACAGGAGATACAAAAACAATCAACAAAATTAAGACTACAAAAGCGAGTTTAAAAGATTTCGAAACGAGCTCAACAAAAAACTATTGAATACAAAAGCTAATTACTATAAACGTTATTTCTAAACGCAAAAAACAATCCGAAAGAAACTTGGAAACTGGTGAATACAATCTTGGGGAAGAAACCAACAAACCTCGATGACGTAATTAAGAAAAACTTTCCGAACGAGTTTAGGGTAAAGGACCTGACCAACAAATTCGCAAGAGTATTGACAGCCGAAGTTATGAACACCATACACGAACGTGATCAACGAACGTATCTGCACTCAGGTAATAGCATTGAACGATCAATATATGTAGAACAAGCATCTACTACAGAAGTGATGAATATTCTCAATTCATTGAAAATCGGCAAATCAGCTGGAATAGATGGAATAAGACCTAAAGACCTTAAATTTAATTCGGAAACACTGTCCCCTGTGATAGCCAACCTCATTAATATGAGCATTGATCAGGCGTTAGTACCAAAAAATCTGAAGACAGCGATTGTGCGTCTAAAATACAAGAGTGGAAAGAAGGATGATATTTTAAATTACAGACTGATTTCAATCCTCCCAACTGTTGATAAGGTACTTGAAGAAGTATTAGCTAAGAGACTATCGAATTATATCGAAAGGTTCTCAATTTTGCATAAAAACCAATTTGGATTCAGGAAAAATAAAAGCATAAACACATTGCTTGGAGATTTCGTAAACTCACTTTACACCAGTCTAGATAAAAATCACAACTCAATTGTTATATTTATTGATTTTAAGAAAGCGTTTGATACCTTAAATCACAAACAGATGTTACGGGGTCATGTCTCCTTCCGAGGCGATATCCATTTTACCGTGCCTAGAACAAAACAAAATAAAAATTAGATAACACCTTAATAAATAAACAAAACCACTCACCTGTGAAATAGACACAAGATCTATAAAATAAACTCTTACAGTTGACTTCGTTGCACCAGCCTGGAAAAAAAAAAAAAAAAAAAGAAAAGAAAATATGAAAATAAAACGACATACAAAAAAATAAATGCAAATTACAATAACAACATGCACATACAAACATAGCAATGTGCAACTCAATTGTGCCTGTCTTTACCCGACCAAAAAGAAAATGTTATTTCGATTTGGAAATTACAAGTAGGTACAAATGATAGACACAATTTATTTATTAGATACGAGCATAAGTATTCAATTCACCTACCTGTAGATCTATTTATTTCCGATTTCGTGCAATTTGTTTGATGCCCTTCCAGCACCACGTGAAGGGTTGGTCATTGGTTTCGCCGAATTTAGTGTCATTCCATAGTATCTCCATCGGTGGTACAGCAATATAATACCAATAAAAAGAAAGAAAATCATTAAATGGTTGGACAAAATAAATAATATACAATATATAAAACAATTACACTTACCAGACGATCAAGTACAAATTGAATACTCCACACCACATTACGCGATCCAAAACAAAAATACATTAATGACATTTAATCAAAAGAGAAGAGACTGCACTCACTTGCACGCACTAGCCATTTCACATGCTTGGCTGCTCGCACCTCGCAGTTAATTGCAAAGGTTATCGATTACACGATAAATGGGATGTTGCAATATAGGTATGATAAGGTAGGGTTACGTTTATGTAGTTACATATTTTTAAAATATATACAAACTGTGATAGGATTTTAAATCAATTAGGAATAGTGCAATATTAGAATTAGGAAAGTGCAATATAGGTTAAGGTTACGTATGATGTATAGTATTGTAAGTGTCTGTTTGGGTTATGCCTATGTAAAGTAAGGAGTGGTCAACATGTTGCGAAAGATGTTGTTGATAAGAAGTCTTCACCCGCAGCTGATAGAGACAGATTGATGTGACGATGTATGTAGCTTGTACATAAGACTTTCAATTTTGTTGGGAAAGTACGGTTGAGGGTCATTGCCCCATATTTAATCAGCCGGTGCGTAACAGACCGAATTCAAAAAAATCAAACGGAAGAGTCTTTTTAAGAACTGAGTCGATTTATCGCGATACATCCGCTTCATTTCATTAAAATTCGTTTTGCAAAAGAAAAGTCCACGGAATTAATTTCTAGTGTAAAACACACACAAAATTTGGTGAGCAAAAAGAAAAAAAAAAAATTAAAGTAAATGACAAAGCCAAAGTGTACTAAGTGTCTAAATTAATCCTAGATACCTACGAACGGATTTATCGCGAAAGACAAAAGGCACCAAAAGGTGAAATTAATAAAAAAAAAGGAGAAAACATAGCAGAGGTAGGTGACTCTATAAAGTGATGTTTATGAGCCTTCTAAAACTTCCTTGATCCTAACAGGTATTGGGTTGAGGCGTCAAGTCAAGAGGCGACCCTCACCTCTGCTGATTTTTTTTTGGTCTGGGGATCGGTAAAACCGTGATTATCGCCCACAGACTCTAGGTTAAACGTCCGCTTAGCTGTGCCTCAGCGTTAATAACGGCCAAGACCGATTTGAAGCACAACATCCTCCAACGGACGCATTAAAAGGACCAGACAAAGACCCCAGTGTCATTGTCCTTCAAAAAGGTCAACGCGGTCATAAGGCGCTCCGCTTGTCAGCAGCCATTGTGCTCCAGTTGGGGTATAACCCCCTCTCAATAGTGAATGGTGCAGCAAGAAGAACATTAAGACAGAAGTGAATTAGTGAACAATCTGAAAGATAGTATTAGTGAAGTAGTGTATTGAATTTCCTTTGGTTTTTTTCTAGTTTAATTGATTTTTTTTTGAGATTAGTTTTAAATAATATTGTAAGGATATAGTGTTCTGATCGTGAATACGCGGAAAAGAGGCGGTGAAGCCCAAAAATATCGATAAATTTACAGGCATCTTCGCTCCAAGTGCTGCCGGCAGGACGACGAGGGACGACACGTAAGTTTTTTTTTCATTTTTATTATTTCTTTTGTTTTTAGGCAGGAATCCTGCCAAAGTGAATTTATTTAGATTAAGGTTAGGATATTCACTTCCGAGAACTCCAGTATCCATTCGATTTTGAATTTAGTTTTAACGTAGTTTTAGATTTAAATGATGAATTATAGTGGATTTTACAATTGAGTTAATAATTTTGTTTTAATGGAGTAGAAACAAGTGTGGTTTGGTGTGTGGGGATTTGGGAAGGCCGTCCTTCCGCTTGTGCCATGACGTGAACAGTACGTAGACGACCGACGGACATGAGGACGGGACGTGACGACGAACGAACTCTCCACTACAAGGACGTTTGACGTACGAGTGGCTGGATTCTGGCGAAAAGGGGCTGTCTCTCACTATTACCGGCCAGAGAGATAGCCAATGGAGTGTCGAACGACACATAGGGTGGGTAGGCCGAGCCAGAGCCGTCATCATCTGGCAAGTCTCAGGAACGAGACGAACCTTATCAGGGAGCGACATCAGGAAGCAGTGGATGCAAAGGAGATTAGAATTAGGTTAGATATAAGTTAGATTAGGGATTTATATTAAGGTTTAGCTTACGTTTTAGCTTAGAATAGGATTAGTTAGCATAGTTAGGGTAGTTAAGATGCATCTGACTTCCTGTACTCTCTCCTTGGTAGGGCAAAGGTAATTGAGATTTTCTTTTCATCTATCCTATCTTTCTCTTCTCTTCTCTTTCCTTTCTTTTTTCGTCCGTCCGATTAGTTCTCTGCCTATCTTCTTATTCTTTTTTTTTTGGCACGAATATTTTTGTTTGTGAGCAGGTGGTTTAGTGTGAGGGGTGACAAGAACTACCCCCGTCCGACGAGCGATAGCCGTGCAACCGCGAGCGTGCCACCGTCCTCCTCCACTACTCCGAAGATGCCCCTGTGGCCAAGCCTCGACTCATAACAATGTCGGGCCCCACGTTGGGCGCCATCCCGACTCCTGTCGGGAAGACTCCTCCCTATGGGACTCTCCCCGACCAAAACTATGTGGCGATCCGGTCATTAGGTGCTGCTGGGCTGACGATTGTCTTTCGCCCTCAACATTGCGGGAGGTTTGGGGAATTGATGACCTGCGATTGGTCGACGTTTGAGCAACAGTTAGCTGTGCTACGCTTTCATGGAGAGCTTTCATCTCCTCGATGAGGGTGTTTTGAACCCCCTTCAAGCCTCCCGCGAATATTGTCAGCAATTCGGCCTTATTCTCTCTGATCGCTAACGAGACCTCCCTTTGAACTTGGGCTGAGATTCGGTCTTCTAGCGATCGATTACCTGGTATGCCCTCTCGTTCTTTCTCTTGGAGCAGTCGCTCCCCATCTTGCCGCAGTTCTCGATCCCACGCTTCGAGCTCTCGGGCTGTGCGGTTCAGATCATCCGCACAATCAACCATAGTCACATTGGTCTTGACCTGAGCCCTTGAATGGGACGACTCGCCCGCTGCTGACCCCGGGACAGGCGAAATGCCCAACTCCTGCGTCATTTTACGCGTTACTCGCCCAGCTGGCGGCTCCGCTTGCTGAGCCAGTGTTGCCTTAGCAACTGCCCCTTTACCTTCCATATCTTTTCTAATTCAAACAAATCAAAACTCAAAAACCCTACAAAAGGTGTAAACGAAAATCCTACCAAAAGGTCTTAGGGAAAATTTTCAAAGAAAATTAAAAAAATTAAAAAAAAATCCAAACTGAATAATAAAAAAAAATTAATAAAAGGCCAAAAAAAATTAAAACGAAAAAAAAATGAAGCAAATTCCAAAAAGGGAAAGTTGTTTGAAACTCTTATTTATTTTATTTTTTCCAAAAAAAGGATTGAAAAAAAGGCAAAAAAAAATATAAAATAAAATAATGGCTTATAAAATGTATGTATGCAAAAAAAAAAATAAGAGAAATAAAAAAAAATGTAAATATGAAAAAAAAATGCAAAGTAAATTCAAAAGGAAATGTTAAATGAGAAAAAAAAATTTTTTAATACAGTGGTAAATAAACTATAAAAAAATGAAGAAAACTAAAAAAAATTATAAATATGTAAATGATAAATAAATTCAAAAAAAACTAAGAAGTAAAAAGTAAAAGTAAAAAAAAATCTTGTAAAAACTAGCTAATAAATTCAAAACTCAAAAAAATAATATTCCAACATTAAAAGAATTGTGCAAAAAAATTGTGTATTGCAAAAAAATATATAATAAAATCAAAGAAAATCTTAATGTTTTATTTTATTCTAGATTATTGTGATGGTGTGTGAAGTTTTGGGTCGGTTCTCCTGTACCATTCCACCGGTGCATTCGTTTTGTCGTTCGCGTTTCTGTTTGTCCTGGTACGTCTGTTTGTCCTAGTCTTGTCTAGTCGTGACTGGGTCTCAGGAACTCGACGAGTGTTGACAGTATGCCGTTCTGCTCCTTACCACTACTTGGCATCTAGTGAATAACCTGATTGAAGGCTGGTCATTAGCTCCAGGCATACTCTCAACACGATCAAGGCTTTCAGACCAATGTTCTTACCTCACGGTGAGCCGTACTCTTGGCACTTGCTCATTGGATAGCAATGAGAACACGGGTCTGTCCACCCCGATCCGCTCTGCGTTCTAATATGAACTTCCAATTACCTCACCTGATCTTTTGGCTCTAGGCCTTCAGATTGGACAGCCGTCTTCCGTTCATATAAGGAACTCAGAGCTTATGCGGTTATTGAGAGTAGAAGAAAGACAGAAAAGTAAAAATAAAAAAAAATAAAAGAGGAAAATAAACTAAAAATCGCGAAAAAAATTGAAAAAGTTGAAAAAAAATGAACAAATCTGTTGTGGGTCCAAGGTAACGACCTTTGCAACTAAAAATCGTTCCCTTGGAAGCGCAACTTGACTGTCTTAACGTTGGGCGCCATTGTTATGAGTCGAGGCTTGGCCACAGGGGCATCTTCGGAGTAGTGGAGGAGGACGGTGGCACGCTCGCGGTTGCACGGCTTGGCTGCTCGCACCTCGCAGTTAATTGCAAAGGTTATCGATTACACGATAAATGGGATGTTGCAATATAGGTATGATAAGGTAGGGTTACGTTTATGTAGTTACATATTTTTAAAATATATACAAACTGTGATAGGATTTTAAATCAATTAGGAATAGTGCAATATTAGAATTAGGAAAGTGCAATATAGGTTAAGGTTACGTATGATGTATAGTATTGTAAGTGTCTGTTTGGGTTATGCCTATGTAAAGTAAGGAGTGGTCAACATGTTGCGAAAGATGTTGTTGATAAGAAGTCTTCACCCGCAGCTGATAGAGACAGATTGATGTGACGATGTATGTAGCTTGTACATAAGACTTTCAATTTTGTTGGGAAAGTACGGTTGAGGGTCATTGCCCCATATTTAATCAGCCGGTGCGTAACAGACCGAATTCAAAAAAATCAAACGGAAGAGTCTTTTTATCTGAGTCGATTTATCGCGATACATCCGCTTCATTTCATTAAAATTCGTTTTGCAAAAGAAAAGTCCACGGAATTAATTTCTAGTGTAAAACACACACAAAATTTGGTGAGCAAAAAGAAAAAAAAAAAATTAAAGTAAATGACAAAGCCAAAGTGTACTAAGTGTCTAAATTAATCCTAGATACCTACGAACGGATTTATCGCGAAAGACGAAAGGCACCAAAAGGTGAAATTAATAAAAAAAAAGGAGAAAACATAGCAGAGGTAGGTGACTCTATAAAGTGATGTTTATGAGCCTTCTAAAACTTCCTTGATCCTAACAGGTATTCGGTTGAGGCGTCAAGTCAAGAGGCGACCCTCACCTCTGCTGATTTTTTTTTGGTCTGGGGATCGGTAAAACCGTGATTATCGCCCACAGACTCTACGTTAAACGTCCGCTTAGCTGTGCCTCAGCGTTAATAACGGCCAAGACCGATTTGAAGCACAACATCCTCCAACGGACGCATTAAAAGGACCAGACAAAGACCCCAGTGTCATTGTCCTTCAAAAAGGTCAACGCGGTCATAAGGCGCTCCGCTTGTCAGCAGCCATTGTGCTCCAGTTGGGGTATAACCCCCTCTCAATAGTGAATGGTGCAGCAAGAAGAACATTAAGACAGAAGTGAATTAGTGAACAATCTGAAAGATAGTATTAGTGAAGTAGTGTATTGAATTTCCTTTGGTTTTTTTCTAGTTTAATTGATTTTTTTTTGAGATTAGTTTTAAATAATATTGTAAGGATATAGTGTTCTGATCGTGAATACGCGGAAAAGAGGCGGTGAAGCCCAAAAATATCGATAAATTTACAGGCATCTTCGCTCCAAGTGCTGCCGGCAGGACGACGAGGGACGACACGTAAGTTTTTTTTTCATTTTTATTATTTCTTTTGTTTTTAGGCAGGAATCCTGCCAAAGTGAATTTATTTAGATTAAGGTTAGGATATTCACTTCCGAGAACTCCAGTATCCATTCGATTTTGAATTTAGTTTTAACGTAGTTTTAGATTTAAATGATGAATTATAGTGGATTTTACAATTGAGTTAATAATTTTGTTTTAATGGAGTAGAAACAAGTGTGGTTTGGTGTGTGGGGATTTGGGAAGGCCGTCCTTCCGCTTGTGCCATGACGTGAACAGTACGTAGACGACCGACGGACATGAGGACGGGACGTGACGACGAACGAACTCTCCACTACAAGGACGTTTGACGTACGAGTGGCTGGATTCTGGCGAAAAGGGTCTGTCTCTCACTATTACCGGCCAGAGAGATAGCCAATGGAGTGTCGAACGACACATAGGGTGGGTAGGCCGAGCCAGAGCCGTCATCATCTGGCAAGTCTCAGGAACGAGACGAACCTTATCAGGGAGCGACATCAGGAAGCAGTGGATGCAAAGGAGATTAGAATTAGGTTAGATATAAGTTAGCTTAGGGATTTATATTAAGGTTTAGCTTACGTTTTAGCTTAGAATAGGATTAGTTAGCATAGTTAGGGTAGTTAAGATGCATCTGACTTCCTGTACTCTCTCCTTGGTAGGGCAAAGGTAATTGAGATTTTCTTTTCATCTATCCTATCTTTCTCTTCTCTTCTCTTTCCTTTCTTTTTTCGTCCGTCCGATTAGTTCTCTGCCTATCTTCTTATTCTTTTTTTTTTGGCACGAATATTTTTGTTTGTGAGCAGGTGGTTTAGTGTGAGGGGTGACAAGAACTACCCCCGTCCGACGAGCGATAGCCGTGCAACCGCGAGCGTGCCACCGTCCTCCTCCACTACTCCGAAGATGCCCCTGTGGCCAAGCCTCGACTCATAACACAGATTCTAAGGCAACTGGATAAAATAGGTGTGCGGGGTAATTTTTTACCATGGTTCGAAAGCTACCATAGCAACAGAAAATTTAAAGTCAAGGTAGCTGAGCATACCAGCGATGAAGAAGCTATTAAATACGGCGTTCCACAAGGTTCAAAACTGGGCCCGCTACTATTCATAACATACATGAACGATCTACTCTCAGTCCTGAACCAGAGCATGGGCTACGCATATGCGGACGACACAGCCATTGTAGTTAGTCATAGAAATGTGGAAGAGGCAATTGATATAACACAAAAAGAATTCAACGCGGTAGTAGCTTGGTGTCATGATCATGGGTTAGTCAGAAATGCACAAAAAACAAAGGTCATGCACATTCGACCACCACATATCCCGAAAACCCATATAAAAATCAAGATGCATGACGTACCCTGCTTGCACCGTAGCAGATGCCATGAACTTTTAAGAGACAGAGATAGTTGTTCTATGTATATCCAAAATGTATCGACATATAAATATCGGTGGATTATAATCTTAAATGGGGATACCATATAGACGGGTTAAGCAAAAAGTTGAGGCAAGCGACTTTTGCTCTCGCACATCTAAGATATCATTGCCCACCAACGTTGCTACGACAATGCTACTTTGGATTGGTTGAATCCCATCCGAGATATGGAATATTGGCTTGGGGAAGAGCGAAGCAAATGCAACCTTTACAAAAACTTCAAACTCGAATTCAAAGAATGATACATCAAGAGACTTTTGGACAACAATACGAAGGACAACAAATCACGAACGATATGAAATTGCTAAATATCTCACAACTATATAAATTAGAGATATTGACAAATTTCTATAACAATAATACTTTGCTAATACCAACACAACAGGCGTTCAACACCAGAAGACGAGAACAGCAGCGATATACCATCCCGAGGTCATGGAACGAGTAGGTATGGCAGGAGAAGATACAACGTAACGATACCGACAATATTAAACGAACTTCCGAATGAAATTCGCAACCTAAATAAATTGCAATTTGTGAAAAAAGCTAAAGATTTCTATCTAAGTTCAATATAGTAATTTAATGTATTTAATAATAATAAGTAAAAAATAATACCAACACATACAAGAGACTCAACAAGTTTTATAACCTAATTTTGTAACTAGTGTTCTGCAGACAAGCCTTTCAGGCTTTGCAGATAATACAACAATTGTAAATCGTATCTTATGAATAAATGTCTTATGAAATGAAAAAAACTGATGCCATTCCTGACGAGGCTGTTACTTTGCAACTTTCCAGCATCGCTTTGATCCATTTTATAGTTGGTTTGTCTATATTTCTGTGGCACAAAGCATTTGATATGGATTCTATATCCAGTGTTGTCCAGATGGGGAGTAATGTAGTCTGTGCAAACATTTCCAGTTTTCTTTTTGGCTTAGCCGCAAGGCACTGTTTGCGGCAGATGCAATTAAATAAGTACGTTATGTATTTCAAAATGTACGCCGAATGAACTTAACGAAAACCGGACAAATACCATCAAAATTAAATTGTATTTTCAACCTCGCAAATTAATATCTCGTGCAAAACCGCCGGTGACAGGTGATCTAGACACGAAAAGTCTTAAACAAAATGATTGTTTAATCTTAATCTGCCGAATAAAATTATTTACGCAGGACAATGACATTAACTAAAAGGCAGATAATGAATTTTCTACTATGAAACTCGGACATTAACTCGTTGTAACCGACGTCAATTCTTTGCATAACGTGAAAGCACTTTGCATGCAGCATGCCTCATCATCATCATCATCATCATCGTCATCTGCATAAAACTCAAATTAGACATCACAAACGGCTTCTTTATCTAAATGACTTGTGCATCAAATACAATTGCAGACTCTTTACCTTATCCCATCGCCAGCAGAGAGAGAGAGCAAACCAAAAGCAAAATCGAAATCTCTCCCATAAAACAGTTGTTAACAGCGTCCGGTCTTCTCCTTTCACCACCGTACTCCGGGCAGCTAATCCGCAAATTAGCGTCAATACCAGGACAACAATTTATTTATAAATTTACGGAAACGTGTCCCAAATGATTCTACGGAAAGGGACGGAAAAAAACGCGTGCGCATGGAGCTGGAGCCTTATATAAAAATGACTGTTTATCAATTAACAGCGTTTTTATGGCTTCGTCCTGTTAGTGTGCCTTTGGAAACAAGTAACAAGTTCGATGCAGGCGATAAAATAAATTGCTTTGGTCGTCCGTTCACCACATTCATCCCCTTCATCATCATACTCAGACTTTGGTACGTCACTAATCCGCGAACCCTCACTCCACAAGCCTCCTTCATCGTGGCGCTCCTCGGATTGAAATTCATTTTATTACACAGCCTATTGCCAAAGTGTTTAGCGGTTGAATCATCACCTGCCCTATCAAAGCAAGCGATTGCGGCAGAGACAGCAACGGCCAGCGCGGGCGGCCGGCGCGGTGTGTGAGTGAGTGCAGTCAGTGTTTCTGTTTTTATTGGCATCACATTGTTTCGAAATGGAAATGTTGTTAAAAGTTGCCTACAAATTACTTACTTGCGGCTGCCCACCTTTTGTCTTCAAATCGATGGTCTTAATTGCATTATAAATGATCGATAAATTATACGGCTTAGGATGTGTTTTTTTTTTTTGTGAAATTTGAGGCTATCGCTGCGCTTTGATGCGGCTTAGATGTCTATTTAGGACTTGCAAATGGAAGTAGATCAAATTTGTAGCTTTCATTTGCAACAGATTCGTATTTAATAAAAAATCATAAAACAAAGGCAAAGGCTGTAGTCCGCTTGGGGAACTGTTGGATACCCTATTCCTATTCCTATCCCCCATAAAGTGAGTGTGGCAGAAATCCAAGTATAGGTGAATTGTGAAGAAGGATGTTGTCTGCATAATGTTGTTTAACAACATTTAGGATTTTCGATGGAAAAAACAAGTTTTTGTAACATCATGTCCCTAAAAAGTGGGCAGGGCAGAAAGCTGGGTACGAAGGAATTGTTCAAAA
Organism: Portevinia maculata; assembly: GCA_949715645.1. Lineage (NCBI taxonomy): Eukaryota > Metazoa > Arthropoda > Insecta > Diptera > Syrphidae > Portevinia > Portevinia maculata. The sequence goes on from OX454526.1 coordinate 90,568,517, forward strand.
CGACTTTATCTACATACTCGTACTTTGGGCAGAATACGACTTTCATTTCCAATGATTTCTTCAATAAACAGACTGCAGACAGTTAAAGGGCGGAGACAGCCAACAACCCGCTGTCAGGCAGAATGATCTGTTCAGCTTGGAAGATGATAGCCAAAACGTCCGTCTACCCGACCTACACGAAGTGAGGATAGTGATATCCAAACTTAAGTCCAACAAAGCTGCTGGATCGGATGGCCTTCCGGCTGAGCCTTTCAAAGCAGAGGGAGATGGCTTGGTGAGGCGAATGCACCAACTCATCTGTACAATTTGGTCGGATGAAAGCATGCCCGACGAATGGGACCTCAGCATCGTTTGCCCCATCCACAAAAAAGGAGATACTCTGAACAACGCTAACTACAGCGGAATAAGTCTCCTGAATGTCGCGTATAAGATCTTGTCGGCTGTATTGTGTGAACGCCTAAAACCTTTGGCCAACAACCTGATCGGCCCATATCAGTGTGGTTTTAGGCGGGGAAAGTCAACCATCGACCAAATGTTCACACTCCGACAGATCTTGGAAAAAAACCCAGGAAGCATTCGACTCTGTAAACTATGTACATACTTCTGATAAGAAAGCTAAAACAATTTGGATTTCACTCTGCTATGCTGAAGTGGTTCTCATCATTTTTGATTGGAAGGTTTCAGAAAGTCTGTCTTGATAACAATTATTCAAAATGAATATCCTGCACTTCTGGAATTCCTCAAGGCAGTCATCTTGGGCCGCTCCTTTTTATAATATTTATTGATGATATTGTTTAACAGTTGCAATTCTGCCACTGTTTAATGTATGCTGACGACCTCAAAATATTCTTACAAATTAATTGCTTAAATGACTGCTTAAAGGCCCAGACGGACCTGAACAATTTATCAGAATAGTGCGTCAACAATTGCTTAAAGTTAAACGTTCGAAAATGCTTTGCTATCTCGTTCATAAGATCTCAAACGAAATATTTGTATACCTATTGTATTGATCTCATGCCATTAATAAAAGTTGACAAAATTAAAGATCTTGGTGTTTTCCTTGATACGAAACTAAGTTTTGTTACTCATTTCGAGTATATAGTCGCTAAGGCTAATTCTCTGTTGGGTTCATCAAAAGAAACGCGAAAGATTTCTCTGACCCTCACACATTTATATCGATTTTCAATACCCTAGTAAGATCAATACTTGAATACGCCGATGTTGTTTGGAATCCAAACTACTTATTACATTGGGACCGTATTGAAAGAGTGCAAAGGCGATTTACAAAATATATCTTCTTTAAAATGTGTTGGGATTTCCAGCCCTCTTATAAAGCTAGATGTCAACTCTTAGGCTTAATGACACTTAAAGCTAGAAGGAATACACATGACATAATGTTTGCAAGAGACGTGCTGTGTTCACATATCGATAGTTGCGCGCTTTTGTCCATGTTTCCAATTAATGCTAGGGGAAGGGTCTTGAGGGATAGTCACTTCTTTTACCAACCGGGGCATAGAATAAACTATGGTCGGAATGAGCCAATTACCAGATGCATTAATTCGTTCAATGTTGTAAGCAGACATATGGATTTTCATATTTCGAGAGAACGCTTTTAATCAATTAAACTTAATGTATTATATATAAAATTAAATTCGTAGTGTGTAAGCTAAGCTTGTTGATGCAATAAATAAATAAATAAATAAATTTCAGATCGATACACGCCATCTATTCATCGACTTTAAAGTCGCCTATGATAGCGTATACAGGTACGAATTATACAAAGCCATGTCAAGTTTTGGCATCCCCGCCAAACTCGTCCGTTTGTGCAGGATGACGTTGGAGAAATATCGCTGCTCCGTCAAAGTCGGCAAGAACATCACCGAGCCATTTGATGTCGAAAAAGGTTTGAGACAAGGCGACGCGCTATCATGTACTTTCTTTAACATTGTATCGTATTGACATACGATATACTCGATAAATAACCTTTATGTAATTGTAAACGAATACATAGAAAGGGTATCGTCGTGCTACTACGCGTACGACTGTATCTCTCTATTATTCTTTAGTCCACTTACAGCCAGCAAACAATAAAGATGGGTTTTTTCTGAGCGCAGCACTTTTTCCCAAACAAAGTATTCGCGTTATTATTTTTTGTGGTTTTACATTCATATTATACAAACATGTTGACGATGTTTAACATATGTTGATGATATTGGCAGTGGCGCATTTGCAAGCATCGAAACGGAGGCGGCGAAGATGGATCTGGCTGTTAATGAGGACAGAACGAAGTATATGCTATCAACGAGAAAGGGCTCTCAATATCGGCGACTCGGACAAGACGTCACGATGGACAGATTTCGAAGTAGTTAAAGACTTTGTCTACCTGGGCTCCACTATCACTTCGAAAATGACATCGGCGCAGAGATCAAGCGAAGAATTACTCTTGCCAATCGCTGTTTATTCAGGCTAAAAACGCATCTAAGAAGCAAAGCCCTCTCTCATAGAATCAAGGAGATATTATATAAGACCTTAATTATCCCGGTCCTGCTGTATGGTGCAGAAGCATGGACCCTGTCAAAATCGGATGAAAACCTTCTGGGATGCTTTGAGAGAAAGATTCTTTGAGTGATATACGGTCCAGTTTGTGGCGGTGGAGTGTGGAGAAGAAGATCCAACAATGAACTATACAGCGACGCTGACCTAGTCAAAAAGCTAAAAATAAACGGCTGAAATGGCTGGGACACGTGGAGCGTATGGACAAAAACGCACCAGCCCGACGAGTCTTCGAATCCACCCCTGGGCTGAAAAATAAAAACCCGTTTAGATTTATGGTTGATGATATGGTGACTGAGTTCAGGTGGGCATGTAATGCAGGTTTTGATGCATGGGAGAGTAGCAGAGTGTGGTGACTGTTGCAATCTAACCTCAACTCTGTTCCCGTTTTGTCTGCTCAATGTGAAGGCAGCAAAGCCGGGGAAAACTGTTACAGTCGAATCCCCGAGTTTCCTGTCTATCCCTCGGATTGGAGTGCCGACTGAAGTGACTGATACAATCTAACTTCAGTAAGATCTCTTTTCCTTGGCAGGAGAACCGGTTTGGGGTGGTCTGCCGGAAGGGAGTGGGAGGGGCTTTAACCACAGTCTAGTCCTCCAGATTAGTTCAACCATTTGGACCTACTGACGAATTTGCTGATACAGCAAATATCTGTCTCAGTGAGATCGTTTAGATCCTCGAGGAAATTGTCGCCAAGAATTTGTTTCCTTGAGTTGGCTAGTGCGGGGCAGTTGCACAGGAGGTGTGTGATGGTTTCTTCTTCCTCAACGTCTCTACAGCGTCTGCAGAAGTCGTTTGAGGGTGCTCCCAATCTGGTGGCGTGTCTGCCTAAAAGGCAATGGCTAGTGATTGCTCCGATTACAGAGCTGATATTTTTCCTCCTAATGGAGAGAAGTTTTGATGTTCTTTTTGCATCGTATTTAGTACAAATTTGTTTTGAGGTGATGCTAATCCACCTATTGTTTGCTTCTATTAATGCGTTGTCTAGAAGTTTGAATTTCAACGTCTGAATGGGTACCGCCGGTGTCTCTCTGTTGTCAGAGGGATCTTGTGCGGAACCCCGTCTGGCTAACTCGTCCGCCTTGCAGTTGCCTGGAATACCACTGTGACCGGGTACCCAGCACAGGGAAATGTTACATCTGTCGGCGATCTCGTTTAGAGATTCGCGGCATTGTTTTACCAACTTCGATCTTATTGTTGGCGATTTTAAGGCTTTTATCGCTGCCTGACTGTCTATGTAGATCACGATAGTTTTTCCATCTATCGGGCTCATAGAGAGTCTGCGTGCTGCTTCACGGATAGCCGTGACTTCTGCCTGAAATACACTGCAGTAGTTAGGCAGTCGTAGTGCGACATTGAGCGCAGAGTTGTCTGAAAACACGCCTGCCCCCGTGCCGTCGGCTGTCTTTGACACCCGTCGGTGTATATTTCTATGGCGTCATTGTTTACGATATGACCATCTTCCCTATAGTACACAGCGCAGGCATTTTTCAATTCAACACCTACAAATGCAATGTCATTGTGAACGTATTTCATTGCCTACTATTAGGTGGTAGAACTAGGAAGTAGAATGATAGGAAAGATAGGTTTGTGCATTGGGTAGGGTTTTTCTCCACGGGTGGCGTTAAAAAAACTAAGGGAGCATTATGTTGAGGTATGTATATTGATTTTTGTTCTGCGTTTTACATCAGTATTTCGAGCCCCTAGAGAGTATACATTCCAAATGTCAGCTTCCTAGCTCGAATCTCGATTTTTATGATTAATTCTTATTTTTGAGATTGCGGGCGTGTCAATGGGTGGATTTTAAAATTTTTCAAATATGATTATTTCATGCCCCTAGAGAGTATATTTTCCAAATATCAGCTTTCTAGCTAAAATTTTAGCGCCTAAAAATTGTCGACGGAAGAACGTATGAACGGACATGGCTAGATCGACACTTATATCGATGCTAACTAACGTTTAGGGGTCTACGAGCAATATTAAGATACGAGGGCGGGTCAATAAGTCCGTGACTTTTTGAATTTCTGACCTCTTTACTGAAACGGCAACACTGCTCCTGTCAACAGGCATCTGTCAGTTGACTCCTGTCAAAATTTAAACTTGCTGCGTCAGTTAGTTTGTGTTTGACAGCTATTTTAGTAGTATTGAGTAGTCTGATATACTCACTAATTTGAGGAGAAAATGGAAAAAAGTGAATTTCGTGTCCTTATTAAGCATTATTTCTTGCGAAAAAAACCATTACCGAGACCATGGCTAAGCTTGAAAAATACTATGGGGACTTTGCACCATCGATTTCAATGGTAAAAAAGTGGTTTACTGAATTTCGTTGTGGCCGTACAAGCACTGAAGATGCCGAACGTCCTGGACGCCCAGTTGAGGTCTCTACACCCGAAACAATCGAAAAAATTCACGATATGGTGTTGGCCGACCGAAGATTGAAAGTGCGAGAGATTGTGGAAGCCGTAGGGATCTCGCATGGCTCAGTGGTTTCAATTTTGAATGATCACTTGGGCATGAGAAAGCTTTCCGCAAGATGGGTGCCGCGTTTGCTCACAGTCGACCACAAACGCAATCGTGTAACAACTTCACAGGAAGGTTTGGCGTTGTTTAATCGCAATATGGAGGAGTTTTTGCGCCGTTTTGTAACCGTGGACGAAACATGGATCCATCACAACACACCAGAGACCAAACAACAGTCAAAACAGTGGGTTTCTAAGGGTGAATCGGCGCCAAAGAAGGCCAAGGTGGGTTTGTCAGCCAATAAAGTTATGGCGACTGTTTTTTGGGATGCACGCGGGATAATCCACATTGACTACCTTCAAAAGGGAAGAACAATCAATGGGGAATATTATGCCAACTTATTGGACCGATTCAATGACGATTTGAAAAAAAACCGACCTCATTTGGCCAAGAAAAAAGTTCTTTTCCACCAAGACAATGCAAGGGTGCACACATGTGCAGTTGCCATGGCAAAAAACCATGAATTGGGCTATGAATTGCTCCCTCATCCACCCTATTCTCCAAATTTGGCTCCAAGGGACTACTTCTTGCTCCCAAACCTGAAGAAATGGCTTGGTGGAAAAAGATTTGACTCCAATGATGAAGTCATCTCGCAAATAAAGGCCTATTTTGAGGACCTCGACAAATCATTTTTTTTGGAAGGGATAAAAAAATTGGAGAAGCGTTGGACAAAGTTTATAGAGCTCAAGGGAGACTACGTTGAAAAATAAAAAAAAAAATTTATCAAAAAATCTGTGTTTTATTCCAAAAGTCACGGACTTATTGACCCGCCCTCGTATATTACATATTATGAGTCAAAATTATTATACCCTTAGAATAAGGTCCAACGAAGAACCGGTTCTTCCACACAGTATTGAAGAGGTTATCATAGGTGTAAAAAAGCTAAAGAACAACAAGGCTGCCGGCTCTGATGGTTTATAATTTGAGCTTCTCAAATACGGAGGTGATGTTTTGGTAGGACGCATGCAACATATCATCAACCAAGTATGGGTGGAGGAAAGCCTGCCCGATGACTGGACTATCAGCTCCATATGCCCCATCTACAAGAAAGGCGATCCTATATCTTGCAAGAACTATTGAGTCATATCCCTGCTAAATGTCGCATATAAGATCATATCCAACATTCTGTGTGAACGTCTCAAGCTCTTCTGCAACACTTTAATCCGCACGTACCAGTGTGGACTGCGGCTCTGCAGATCGACAATGGAGCAAATCTTCACACTAAGGCGAATCCTGGAAAAACTAATGAATTTAAAGCCCACACCCACCATCTTTTCACTGACTTTAAAGCCGCATCTGATAGCATTCATCGCCAGTAGCTCTGCTAAATTTCAATCATTTCATTGGTCCCATTGGTGAAGTGATTCGGAATGGAGAGGCCTGCCGATATTTTTTGAGGTCAAACTGGCGAACCCCACAGGTGGATCGGTAGGGATGCTGTGAAGTGAAGATGATGTTTTCTGTAAACTTCTCGAAGAATCGCTTTGAAAGCAGTGTACCAATTCTCTAGATACATTATTTCCCGTTCCACTTTATTACATTTTTTCGATGTGCACCCAACACCACCCCCAAGCAGGCTTAAAAATCCCGTCTCATCTAACGTATTGGGCAGACCCGACCTGCTAAATTTCAAGTTTATAGCTCTAATAGCTTAGGCTGGGTCGTATTTATACGGTTTTATCAGAGTTAGATTAAGCAGGGATATACATTTTAGTCTTCAGCTTATCCAATCATTCATGTGCGAGAAATTGTATTTTGAGCACGAATGAATAGGACTTACAGTTCTACAACGATTCTAATTGACAAATTTGAGAACCGTTTCATAACAATGTATATCTTGTCTTGCATTTTTCACGCACCTTCGCAGAGGTGTGAGTATGACAGTGTTTGTGGGGGTACGTCAAAACTACTTGCGATTTCGCAACTAATTCCATAAAAAGTGCAATGCATATGGGGGGCATGCTGCCCCCCTACAAACCCCCTGCTTGGGGTCACTGTTAAATTGCTGAAAACAGCACCAATGGAAAGTGTCATAAAGCCAAATTCGCCTTATGACGCTTTTCAAGGTGTCATAATACCAAATGCTAGAATTTGGCCTTATATCACTTTCACAAAGCGACATAAGGCCAAATTTTGAGATTTTTCCTTATGACGCTTGGGGTTATGTCACGGCACCGATTCGTTCACCAAACGTTTGGCTCAACAAAGTCATGGTTGCACGCGCTATATGTCTTGTTGGAACCATTTCTCTTTCAAATGATTTCCAATAACATGAGGAATAAAAAAAATACGAATCATTTACCTGTAGCGTTTGCCATTCACGGTAATGTTGGCACCGGTTTCGGATTTAAAGACAAATGGGCCGATGACGCCTTCGGCATGTAATAGAGTCTCAAGAGTCTCATGAGGATTCTGCTCACTCCAAAAACGACAATTTTGCTTGTATACAAACCCGTGAAGCCAGCAGTTAGCCTCATCGCTGAAGATGATTTGATGATAAAAATTAGTTTCAACTTCCAGTTGATTCTGAGCCCATTCACAGAAGACACGACGCAATTGATGGTCCGATGGATTTAATTCTTGCACCAGTGAGATGTTATATGGATGTAGGCCAAGATCTTTGCTCAAAAATTTCCAAGTAGTGGACGGGCAGAGACCGAGTTGCTGAGAACGGCGTCAGATCGATAAATTCGGGTCCTCTCACACACTCACGTCTACAGCGACGATGGCTTCTTCTGTACATACGGTACGGGCTCGATTTGGATGAATATTATCACAAAGAGTAAATGTGGTCATGAATCGATAAATAGTATTGCGTATTAGCTGCTCAGATATGCGCGCCATAAACTTGACGAAGTTAAGTTTGGCGAACAGAGCGCGAATTTTGGAAATAAATGTCCACGATTAGTAAACGTTGTTCCGGTGTAAGTCTTTCCATGGTGATTTGCCAAAGTAGACTGTGAAAAAGCCAAACTCACTTTATTAGTATGACAGCTAGTTTGTCAGTTATCCCTATCAGAAGTTTTATACCTCCATAAAAAACACCCTATACTTCCAAATATTTGAAATTAAAAAAAGTTTATTAAAAATCGAAGTAACTAAAAGTATTCAACAGAAATGTTTCCTTCAATGCCACTCGCCATTCATTTTTACAATAGCTGAAATGCCAGCCAGCCAGCTCGATATACTGAACACTGGTAATGAGCCAACCTTTGTCACTCGGCTGAGGCGGCAAGTTATTGACGTGACAGTAGCAACCGCTGCTGCATCTGGCATCGTTTCGAGCTGGAGGGTTTCAAGGGAAGAAACTGCATCTGATCATCGGTATGTTATTTTTAAGCTAAGTGCAGATCGACCGATCAGAAGCAAAATCAGGAATGTGCGGCGCACTGACTGGGACGTCTATTCCACGGAGTTGCGGGGTCAGATAGGTTCCCTGCCTATCAGGATCCTTATTAGCGATGACTTGGATAAGGCGACCGACACGCTACATAGCGGTATTATTACGGCCTTTCATACTGCTTGCCCGGAGAAGGAGGTTGGCTTTGCGAAACCAACCCGATGGTGGAACGCTAAGCTATCCCTTCTCAGGAAAAGAGTGGGGAGGCTGTTTAACAGGGCCAGGAAGTCTAACCTGGCAGCCGATTGGTCTTCTCATGCGGATGCGCAGAAGGAGTACAAGAGGCAAATTAAGAGCGCTAAGAAGGTATCTTGGCAGAGGTTCTGCGGAGAACTGAAGGATGTTAGCGCGGTTTCGAGATTGCAGAGAGTCCTCTCAGCTGATCCGGGAGCCAGGCTTGACGTCCTTCGGAAGCCTGATGGCACCTCGACCAACTCCAATGAGGAGGCACTTCAACTGCTAATGGACACCCACTTTCCTGGCTGCAAAGCCGTGGATAGTTGCGTGTGGCCAAACAAAGGCAGAACTACCACTGAGCAGTGGCGGGTCGCGGCGACATTGTTACGACAGAGAGGGCGAGAGCTATTATCCTGTCCTTTTCTCCTTTCAAAGCTCCTGGACCTGATGGCATATACCCCATACTCTTGCAAAAGGGTATCGAGATTTTGCTCACACTGCTAACTAGAATCTACAGAGCTAGCGTTGCTCTGCGACATATTCCTTTAGCCTGGAGAAGAGCTAGGGCGGTTTTCATTCCCAAACCGGGAAAGGCCGCCTATGATCTTCCCAAAAGCTTCAGGACTATTAGCCTTTCATCATTTCTGCTAAAGGGCCTTGAAAAACTGATTGACGTACGGCTTAAGAGTATTCCAGCTTCGCTGGGTATTCATGATAGCCAACACGCCTATCAAAAAGGCAAGTCCACTGAGACGGCATTAACGGATCTGACGGCCAGAGTGCGTAGGGCGCTCGACCGCAAGAACTATGCTCTTGCTGTCTTCATGGATATTGAGGGTGCCTTTGACAATCCCACCTTTTGCAGAATTGAGTCTGCCTTAACAGTGAAGGGCGTCGATTCTACAACTGTGGAATGGGTCCTGGAAATGCTTAGGAGCAGAGAAGTTACAGCTGCTGTTGGCGGCTGTGTCAGAAATGTGCGCGCTGTCAAAGGTTTTGCGCAGGGCGGTGTACTTTCCACTACATTTTGGAACCTGTTGGTCGACTCCTTGTTGAGAAGACTTGATGGGGAAGGTCACCCTGTTATTGGGTACGCTGACGATGTGTGCATTTTTGTCAGCGGCAGGAGTTTACCAACTCTTTGTGAGCGGATGGAAACAGCGCTCAATAGTGTTGGGAGTTGGTGCCGCGAGCAAGCTCTGTCAGTCAACCCCGCGAAGACTGAGATGATGCTGTTCACGAGTAGAAGGGCAATACCTCAAGTGAGGAGGCCTTACTTCCAGGGCACTCAACTAAAGCTATCAAGCAAGGTTAAGTATCTGGGTATTGTTCTATATCCAAAGCTTAACTTTTCTGAACATTTGGTTGCTAGGATTTCGAAGGCAATTAACATTCTCTGGCAGTGCCGTAGGATGTTCAGCAGAACCTGGGGACTTAGTCCCAGGCTGGTTCACTGGATTTACACGTGCATTGTTAGGCCATACCTTATGTATGGTGCGATTGTATGGTGGGCTAGAGCTCACATCCTCAAACGTCAACTGTCGAACCTACAGCACCTTGCGTGCTTATGCATTACAGGTGCGATGAGAGGAACTCCCACTGCTGCTATGGAAGTGTTGCTCTGTTTACCTCCCTTGCAGTTCCTTGCTGAAAGTGAGGCCAGAAAATCACTATACCGCATGTGTGTAGTACTTGGACGGCAGGTCAATCTCGGCGATGGGGCCAGAGGTGCTAGGTACAGAGCTCTCTATGACAGCCTACCTGGCCATCGGGGAGGAGCACTTGACACTGTGTGCATGAAGCAAGTCTTTGAGCGCCGTTTTCAGGTCATCCTTCCTGAACGGCAGGAATGGAACAGTGAGGGGTGGAATGGCTTTAGGCCGGGTGATGTCATCGTCTATACTGATGGCTCACTTATTGACGGTATCTCCGGAGCCGGAGTCTACTCTAGAGACTGTCGGATAAATCTATCTGCAGCCTTGGGTAGACAAACAACTGTTTTTCAGGCAGAAATCTTTGCGATTGCCACTGCCGCCAATATCCTGTTAAGGAGAAGGATTAAGGGTAAAACCTTATACATCTGCTCAGATAGCCAAGCCGCTATCAAAGCCTGTTCGGCTGGCTCTCTCAACTCAAAAATAGTTGAGGAAACCATGGTTAGGCTTGACCGTCTGGGAAGATGTAACTCGGTATCACTTGCCTGGGTTCCTGGGCACACAGGTATCGACGGTAATGAAAGAGCGGATGCTCTGGCCAGGAAGGGCTCTTCAACAGCCTTCATTGGGCCACAACCATCCATAGGATGCTGCTCATCCGTCCACAAACGTGAAATGGATTCGGCTCTACGCCAACAACATTCCGAATACTGGCATGACCTGGTCTCATGCAGGTATTCGAAGAAGCTAGTGGACGGTCCAAAAATCAGCAGAGCTAAGTTTTTGCTTGGACTAAACAGGAAAGACTTGAGATCCTTGATTGGTCTCGTCACCGGTTTCAGTCCTCTTAACGAGCACCTCAAAACCATTCACATTAGGAGCTCGGGCCTATGTGAGTGCTGCATGGAGGCGGATGAAACGGCATCTCACTTCATCTGTGAATATCCGGCTTTCGCCAGAACCAGGCTCACGACTATAGGCAAACAATTCGTTAACGAAGATGAGATGGGGGAAATTGAACTTGCAAATATTCTTCGCTTTGCCAAAGCTACTGGCAGGTTCTCCCTCACTGAATCTTACTAATCGCCAATAACCAGCGAGCGGGCAGCTATGCTGAAGTACAATGGACCATTAGGTCTAAGTGCTTGTCATCTACTGATGACCCCACTGCACATACAATACAATACAATACAATAGCTGAAATGGTGTAGGTAACGATACCTGCGACCGATCTCGTAACTTATAATTGTTTTTTTCTGCAGTAACAATAGCTAGGCAACGATAATCGACTTTTGTAATCAGGGCCATAAAAACTCCAGAAAGAACTAATCGTTAAAACAAAGATATGCAAATTCTCGTCATTCCTTGAGGAGTGTACCCACATACAGTAAGCTGAAATCATTCTTCTATACCTAAATGGAGATTATGCTAAACACTTATCTACCTGGCAATTCAAATTAAGTTATCAATCGAAAGCTTTATTTGTTTATTATTTTTCCCGATATGTTTTAAATGGTGCAAACTATTTTTACAGATTTGAATGAAAAAGTCTTCATTTATAGATGTAGACAGTATTCCTTTCTCCTCAAAATTATGGCTTTTATTCATAAGAGTTGGTATAATCATAAGTGTCACCCCTATTAAAAGTTCAGGTAATTAACTCCCAGTGAGAGGTTTATCTTGAAACAGATCACCACTTTGAGAATTTCTAAACTGAACGTAACCTTAAATCACCTGTTTGCAATCACTATCAATGCTTTCGTACAAAAGCATTTTATTTTCTAAATACATAAAATGAATACCATTCTATTTTATTATAACGTTGTCACATAATTAGTGTTTGATGGATCTGCTTAACTTTATTCGATAAAATAAAAATCTAAATAAACTGAGACTGCATTCATTAAAAAGCCGTCGAGAATAATAATTTCAGTTCACAAGAAGATATCTCTTTGTTTAACTATTCCTGAGAAACGTAGATACATGCTGCGATTACAAGACGATGAAAGATTGGGTGTAGATGTGAACGCTATTACCTCCACATACCTTAATACTGAGCTTGAGTATCATTTAAAATCCAATCGATGTCGGTGGATCAAGAAATCTCAAGCATATGAATTTCACTACCTCCAGCCTTCGCAGCCCCCGACATTCGATATCTGGTAAAAGGTGTCAACTGTAGTGTTTTCAGCTCGAGCTTAAAACTATATCATTAGCCCTATTTGAAACTTTAAATTGAATTTATAACAAATTTTATGTCTTTTTAATACAGTCCACGAATAAATCTGGCCTGGACCTCATATAAAGTATACGCCTATAATGTGCCCACATTGGGCTGGGCCGCCGCCGCAGCGGCAACAAACTCTCCTCGCACATACTTGAAGCATGGCTTCTTTTTCAGTCACCTTGAACGCTTTGCGTCAGCGTCATCGCTGTAGTCTGTGTAGCCGGACAGACGCGTCACTTTTCGTCGTCGGCCGATGCGACAGGGGCGCAATGTTTTCTCTCCTCTTTTTGATCTGGAGCGAGATAAGGCGCTTGAGCAGAACACATAAAAAGGAAATTAACTTATCACAAACTACGATCAGTTATTTTATTTGATTGTCCACAAAACACGACCATTATCCGAGGGCAGCAGTTTTGGATCGTTTTTATTCTGCGTCGTTTTTTGTTCGTCTCGATTTCGATTCCTTTTTTTTCGTCTTTTGTGAGGTTTTATTGTTATTCGAAGCTGGGTCCAGGTGGTGGTGGTATTTGTTTCCTCGGGAGTGTGCTGCAAGATTCCGACACAATGTCTGGTGTTGCGCTTAGCGGGAGAATGGAGAATACACTTCACCAACGATAGTGCACCGCTAAGGGGTTAAGGTGATCAGACCGTGCGCGCTGTGTGTTGATTTGTTTCCCTTTGCTGGGGCCAGTCATACCGACAAAATCGACGGACAAATCCAGGACAAGATAATAAAATGTATTTTAGTGTACGCAACGAATAAATGAATGTAGCAAAGTGTGGAGTGTCAAACTGGCGGCTTATTGGTATGCGGAACTTGAAACTCTGATTTTTTTTATATGCAGATGAGATATTCAGGAGGTAAACAGTTTGACATTTGAATAAACTTTATAGTTTTATAAATATCAGGAATATCAGCTAAACTAGCATACCCCAGTTCGTAGTACATCTCTTTTGTTTTGAAAGGAAAAGCCTTCTCGTAAAGTTGAATTTTTGGAAACAGATTTTCTAAGTTGAGAAAAAATCGGATATGCGGGGAATGGAGTTTTTTTTGTTGTTCTTGAAGCATTAGCCGTTTGAAAAATGCAATAATCGTTCACACTCCTAATTTAAAAATCATCAGTACAAGTGGCAACTGCCTGCGCCCAGAAATCAATCAAATGCTGTTTTTTTTTATAGTTAGCGCTAAAGGGATTTTTTTTTATTTTTCTGTAATTGATACAGTACCCTTATAATGTTACCACAGCGCAGGCATTAAGCTGATATACTGCCACTGCCTTCGTATGTGATTCCATTTAGTTCAGCTTTAAATTCATTTTTCATTTAAGCTGAGCTTTTATCAATTTAATAAAAATAAAATAAAAAATAAGTCAACATCCCAATAAATTTCTAAACACCTGGCCGTTGTGAACGGTAACCCGTAAAGTTGGTAGAGGCAGTAAGGCGTAATATAGCTCACGGAAGCACCGCTGCAAGTTGGCGACCCCTGCCTCTCCCAGAAATGCCCTAACTGCCTTAGCTAACTCAGCCTTACCTAAAACCTTGGAGGATACTATCTAGAGTAACATATCGTGTTGACCACATCCCTCTAAGCCAGCTACCAAGGATCAGCGAATCGCTTCTCCGTATTAGTTTTATTATTTTCCGCTATTGCAGTACTAAAACGAAAGAGTTCAGGAGCATAGTCGACGCCCCTGCCGTGGATGACCCGCTTATCTTTCGTGCTTTTACTGAAGCGGTATTTAAATACCAGGGTGCAATCCCTCGTCTGTTCAATAGCTATAAATGCCTCTGGAGGGATAAAGCTATACCGAAGCATACTCTCTAGGTGCATTTGTGGCTGGCTATCGCCCGTGCAACTGGCTGGCTATCGCCCGTGCAACTTGCTTTCCAATCACCTTAATAAGAAAATTTGCCTTTTCCGCGATGACCTAAAAACCAACTTATTTCGTCTCTTCTTCAATCGCTTTTAAAGCCTATGCCACAGCATGCTCAGATCAGCAGATGATGTATATATCATCTGCGTATTCCAGTAGTAGGACGGATCTGTTAAAAAGACAGTAGCTTCCGCTTTGACACCTGTCCTGCGCACTATCTGCTGCAGAACATGATTGAAGAAGTCATGCGATAGCGCATCTCCTGCCGGCTTGGAATAGTTCGGAAGAGCTTTACACAAAGCACTGCGTGTTTTTCATCGTCTCGCAACGTAATTGGATCAATTTTGCCGGGATTCCGATTTGGCTATCGCCATGTAGAGCTCCTGACAATGAGTGTTAACATATGCAGCTTTACAGATGATGAAAAGATGGTGGGTTTCGATTGAAAATGCATTGGTCAATTCCAGGATTTGGCATAGTGTGAAGATTTGGTGTATTATCGATCTGCAGGGCCGGAAGCCACACTGGTACGATTATGTGCCGATTCGTGTGTTGCAGTGACGGCTTGAGATGTTCATGCAGTATGTTGGCTAACACCCAATGTGTCGCATATAAGCAAGGATATGCCTCCATAGTTCTTTCAAGACACAAGAGCTTGTCTTGTAGATATCGCACATGGAGCTGAAAGTCCATACATCGGCAATTCTTTCTTCCACTCATACTTCGTTAATGAGTTGGTGCATGCGAAAACATCATCTCCGTATTTGAAAAGCTCCGCTGGTAAGCCACCAGAACCGGCAGCCTTGGTGTTGTCTAGGTTCTTTACAGTTTTGCTAATCTCTTCAATACTGTGTGGCGAAATCGGTTCTTTTTTGACTGGATATGGGTTCTCTCTACATCATGCCCATTGAACAGGTGCTGAAAATACTGCTTAAACATATCTTCTATTCTCTGAGCCTCGGTGACTAAGTTTCCTTAACTGTTTCGAAGAGCCTACCTTTGGGTCTTCAAGACAGCAGCCAGTTGCTTGGCCTTTTTATTAAGACCTCCGGATGTTGTTTTGATCGCGAGACCCTTCGATCTCCTTGACCTGCTAGACGGCGTATGCCCTCTTTTTTCCACGCAGGGTCTTCTCCTCTCTCTCTCTTAGTTTTTCGTTGCAGCGTTTGTTAGTGTGCACGGTCTGTCACTATTTTCCAGTGAGCACACTCATCATCATACCACGGGGTCTTTTTCTGGGGTGGCTGGTTACCTATGGTGCTTTCGGCTGGCTCTTTGATGATGTCGCGATACTGGACCAACATATTGTTGGAGTCTGTGGGTGCCAAGTGCCCAGCGGAAAATCTCTCGCTCAGGCGCGAGATTATCCGCGTGTCTACGGAGAACACCGGCTTTAACAGTCGTGCTAAGGCGTCAAAAGTGTGCACGTTTAAGATGTTTAATGCATGCGTTGCATCGATTAGCAGTCGATCTGGTTGGCGTTTCGACCATCTGGAGAGCGCCAGGTTGCTTTGTGGATGCAGTCTTGGGAACCTAGTGCTACTTATCACCTTTTTACAGACTGCTGTAAAGTCGATTAGTCGGAAGGCGTTGTATGGGACTGAGCCCAGATGTTTTCTTTCCGATTTTGTCGTTGAAGTCCCGATCACTTTCTCGACATCGCACTCCGGACAGGCTCCGTAGGCTCCATCCAGCAGGTCGTAGAACTCCTGTTTGCTAATGTCCATGGACATTATGTCCCTTTATTCAACAAACTAGCATAAAATATTCTTCATATCAGAAACAATATAAAATGATAGCTGACTCACAAGATGCCATTATTTTAAATTTAGTATGTATTTAGTAAATCAATTTTAAAACCACCGCTTGCAGACTGCAGTTCAAATAAACAACAATCTTCCCAAAGGGAGACAGCTTGTAAGTAGGTGTACATACATATACATCAATACTAACTTATAAAATCAGCTGTATAAAACTAATATTCAAATAAGTGTTTTTTCTTATTCTCTTTCTTTGAACAACGATCTACTAACCTTCTATCCCCTCAAAAAACAAAACATAAATTTCCGAGAAAAGATACTGTAGTGGCTCGAAAGGCAATCGTCCATAGTTCTATGTTTACGTAGTCATAAAGGAATTTGCCTCCCTATATTTAAAATGCAAAGGGTGAATCCTAAGTACAAGTTGAAAGAAAATTATTTGCACGAAAATTTCATGCCAACCTGATACTTAAATTTTGGAGGAAGTAACTTTTGGTCGTGGTAATACTCGTACTAATAGAATATGCAATTTAGGATTTTCCGGTGTTTGTACAAGCGAGCGATAAAATAATAGAAGCCTTTCGGCTATATCTGGAACGGCTATTAAGAACCGGAAAGTGTGTGGATTTTTGTAGCAACGGAGGCTAACGACAGGAGTTGTAAGCGATTCGAATTGAGAAATTTGCAACGTATGCAAATTGTATTGAAATTATTTTAGTATTTCGACCTAATGTGTTTTGCAGTGAATACATTTTAATCGATAAGGTTCCAAAAAAGGGAGCATTTAATAAAAACGAAAGAATAATACAGATTGCCATACGATTTATAGATAGATATTTATTTCGTTATTAGGTGGCGATTTTAACTGCCGGCATAGGGATTGGGGGTGTGCAAGAGCGAATGCCTGGGGCAACATACTGTCTGACTTTCCATTGACTGTACAAATTAATATCTTTTATCCTCCTTGTCCAACTTATTTTCCTGCAGGTTCTCGTGGTCGTCCTTCAGTTCTTGATCTTTTTGTGTCCAATGTCCCTTTTCTAATAACAGAACCCAATTCGTTTAGTGCCCTCAGTTCTGATCATAATCCTGTTTCTTGTTACCTTTCTTGGCTGGGGGAAAAAAAGGTTCATTATTTCCTAGATTTGAAAAATGCTAATTGGAGAACGTTCAAATCAAAGATTAAAAGAAACCTTCAAAATAGCTCCACAGATCTTGAAAGAGTGTCTTGTAAGGATGATGTTGACTCCATTGTTCAAAATTTTACGCAAGCTGTTCTTTCTTCAGTTGATGAAAGCATTCCAAAACGAGAAAAAAAAGGGACTTATAAAAAACTTCCAGTTCATATACTAGAACTTATAAAATTAAGAAACATTCATCGAAAAAATTGGCAAAAGTATCGCCAACCTTTTTCTCGAACAATGGTATCGCATTTTAATAAACTGATTACTGACCAAATACTGATGCATCGGAATGAAGAATGGAACAGAAAATTGAGCGTTCTCGGAAAAAATGCCAAGCCCTTCTGGAATATCGTCAAGGTAGTAAAAAACAAAAACCGTAAGATACCATTCCTAAAGGATGCTTCTAAGACATATTTTACAGATGTTGAGAAAGCAAACTTACTCGGCACAAATTTTTCAAAAAATCACCTGGTCTCTCAACATTTGGGTGAGTTTGTAACAAATGAACTTGTTGGGGACACAATCGAAAGATTTAACATGTCAAATGAATTGACTCCTTCTAATGCATTAGTAGCCGAAGAAAACGTTAGTGATGTAGTCAGCAGCCTGCAAACCCGAAAAGTAGGAGGACTGGACAAAGTTAAAAATGCATACCTAAAACAACTTCCTCAGGTTGGAATTAAATATCTAACATTCATTATTAATGCATGTTTAAAATGCCAATACTTTCCTCAATGTTGGAAAAAAGCCTTGGTTGTCCCTGTTCTTAAGGCTGGAAAAGCCCCAGATATCTCTGAAAGTTATAGGCCAATAAGCCTACTAAGCAACATTAGTAAGGTTTACGAAAAAATACTTAAGCAACACATCTTAAAAATTGTTTCAGATAAAGATATTTTTCCTGATATACAATTCGGCTTTCGAAGCTTTCACAGCACTTCACACCAGGTAAAAAGAATTTGTAACCATGTTTTAGACCATCGTTCATGTGGTCAGTCAACGGGCATGATATTGATAGACATTGAAAAAGCCATTGATTCTGTATGGCACAATGGAATAATATATAAAATGTTACGCTTCGAGTTTCCTTTGTATTTATGTAAAATTGTTCAGAGTTTCTTATCCAGTAGATGTTGTTGCAAGTAAATTGTGGTGTTTCTAACATGTTATTTTTTGATTCTGGTGTGCCCCAAGGCTCAGTCTTAGGTCCAACCCTTTTCAATATATATATATCAGATTTTCCAAGTCTTCCGCAATGTGAAGCAGCCATTTTTGCTGATGACACTGCTGTATTCGCGTCACATGAATTTGCTCTCAACATTGAGAACAATCTAAAACATGCGATCGAAATACTTGAAAAATATTATAACAAATGGAAAATTAAGCTGAATGCTAGGAAGACGCAAGCCATCTTTTTCACACGAAAAAGAAAAGCTTGCTATCTTCCCAGCAGACAGCTTCAAATAAATGGTAACACCATACCATGGGAGCAATCCATAAAGTATCTCGGGGTCCACCTTGATACGAAACTAACATTTGATCAACATATTCAAAGTACGTTAAGGAAAACAGGTATTGCAATTAAGATGCTCTACCCTTTCATCAATAGAAAATCTTCACTCACAAACGACAATAAGATAATAATTTATAAAGTAATCTTCCAGGCTATCCTATTATATGGGTGTCCAATATGGGGTACTGCAGCAAGATGCCATTTAAAAAAGTTGCAGGTATCACAAAACAAAGTTTTAAAAATGATGTTGAACCTGCCCTTTCATAATTCAACCCTAGATCTCCACAGAAGGGCGAATGTTGAGTTGATCTTCGATAGGATTCGAAAACTTACTACTAATTTTAATAACAGCTGTGATAGTTCTGAGAATCCTCTCATAAACCAGCTAAATGTTTAATCTGTGATATTTTTGTGTTTACTATCATTTATTAGTTATTAATCAATTATTTACTTATTTATTCATATAGTTATTTATTTATTTATTTATTTATTTATTTATTTGTTTATTTATTTTTTGTATTTATTTCTTTATCTATCTATTTATTTATATATATATTTATTTATTTATTTATTTATTTATTTATTTATTTATTATTTGTTATTTATTTTTGTATTTATTTCTTTATCTATTTATTTATTTATTTATTTATTTATTTATTTATTTATTTATATATTTATTTATTTATTTATTTGTTAATTTACTTTTGTATTTATTTATTTATTTATATATTTATTTATTTGTTATTGTTATTTTATTTTTATTTTTTCTTTTTTTTTTTGTCAAATGAAGGTTTTTTTTTTCGTATTTTCCTTCGATAAACTTTTCCGATCATTCATAGTTATTTATTGTTTGCCATACAAGAAAATGTTTCAGTAGAAAGATAATGTATCAAATCTCTGAATTGTAAAATGTGCGGTCACTGACTTTTTTGAAAAGATTGTTACGAAATAAAATGAAATGTGTGATATTTATTTCGTATAATTTTTAACATTGGTGTTGTTATCGCACATTTTAGATTACAGGGATTTGATAATATTTGTCTTGCCACTGAAACATTATTTACAAAGTTACAAAGTACTGTAACAAAACAAAAGGAAAGGAAAATACGACAAAAACCTTCAATTAGAGAAAAAATAAATAAATAAATAAATTAATAAATAAGCTAAAGGTTGAATAATATGTACATAATATATATGTATGTGTTTATATATTTACACATATATAAATATATATGAATAGAATAGGTTATCTAAGAGACAATGTTTGTTACTAATTTAATTACACAGGGCTTACATATTAATAAGTAAATAAATAAATAAATACACAAACAAAGAATCAAACGCTGTAAATATATAAATAGATAAATAAATAAATAAATACTGAGAATAAATAAAAAGAACAAAGAAAGAATAAATAAATGAACAATGAAAGCACGGAGAAATCACTTTTTTTCGGGGTGCGAGACTTGCTAAACTTGGAGCATTCAGACTTAATACTGGTCCATTGTACTACAAGGAAGACACACCACTTTTACTGTGAGAATTTACTCGTTTTCCTAAGACGAGTAGGCGCTTCAATGATAAGTAGCTTAGGTTTACAGCACTCACCATATCAGCACCAAATACCTGCCACCTGATACGAGCAAGAGCAGGACAATCACAGAGGAAATGTTTCGCAGTGTCATCGCTTTCTCCATAGGCTTCTCAGTTGGTGAAATCGCTTAGGCCTAGCACCTTAAGGTGTTTGGCAAACGCGTAATGGCCCGTAAGAACGCCAGTAGGCTCTCTGCAGTATTTTCTGTCGAGAGACAACAAGAATGCCGCAGTTTTTTTTACAGACGTCGGAGAGAAATCGTTTAGTCTGTCTGCACGCTGGAGGGTCATTCCATCGGCGATTGTGTTTATATGAAACCCAACCGTCAATGCCAGCCCTGACCGAGGACGCAGGCAGACATATCGCTGGTTCAGGTCCTGAGAAGTCCTCCTCAGAGCCCTGTCCAGCAAGTTCATCGGGGATCTAATTTCCGGTGATCCCGTTATGACTCGGGACCCAGACAAGTCTAAGTGAATTCAGACTTCCGACCGAATTCAGAGAGATCTTGCATTCACGAACTATTTTGGAGGTGGTTAAGGGGTTGAGCAAGGCCTTAAGCGCAGCCTGACTATCACTAAAGATGCAGATACTTCGCCCCCTCCACTTGTTCCTCGCAACATAGTCCATGGCCATTAGGATATCATAAGTTTCTGTTTGGAAGACTGACGCATGTTTGCCAAACGAGAAGAAAAGTCTAATGTTGTCGCTCTCCATGAAGACACCAGCACAAGATCCTTGATCGGTTTTGAAGCCATCTGTGAACATTGGACTACATTCCTCTCCAGGCTCAGAGCCTGGCCAGAGTCAGTCCTGAACACGAGGAAAGTTGACTTCGTAGTTGCGCTTCAGCCGAAGTTCCGGTGTCATCGCATCAGACGGCATATCCATAAGACAAGAGTCGAAGGACAACCGTTGGCGGGAGGTTCAATAGTGCATCTACGCCGGAGCCAGGCGTGCTGGGGAAGGCCCCCGTTCATCCGAGACATACCTTCCTTTGGAGTTTTCCAGAAGCAGCAGTAACGCATTTGCGCGAAAGCTTATTCCACCAAACAACCGATGCGTATGCTATAAATGGTCTTATCATAGCCGTATAAATCCATAGGACTCTTTTCGGCGATAAGCCCCATGTCTTGCCGAAATGCCCTTGCACTGCCAGAAAACCGACAGCACGTTGGCAGTCTTCAGCTCAACATGCTTGGCTAAACAAGGTTGCTACTCGGAATGACTCCCAGATGATTGGTTCATTGCAGAGTTGGATTGTGACGCCTTTTATCACTGGCTGAGTCAACTCGATCAGCTTCCTCCTTCTCCTAAGGAGAACAACCTCAGTTTTAAGACGATTGACCGAGAGCCCATTCCTAGTGCACCATTCCTCATATCAAGGGCCATCTGCACCTTGGCGCAGTCAACCAAATCTTGGACACAAAATTGTTCAAGCATAGTCGCTGAGAGAAGGTTCGACACAGCAAGGCAAGAACTTGGCCTCTCTGACCGCTTGTCACAGAGTATCGTGGTGCCACGAACACCTCCAAGGCCACAGATACGATTTTCCACACCCATATCTCCTGTAAGTAAATACTGACTTACTTAGCGCCCTAACGACCCGCGAGGAATCACTGTATGAGACACTGTAGCCTTTAATCCTCCTTGATCCCGAGCACGCTGCTCCCGGTTGTCCAGACCCAGCGCTCTTTCATCAGCAATGACATGGCCTTTAAAACTGAGGTTCGGTCTTCCTTGTCGTCTCGAGCCTGGGGCTGGGAGTCGAAGATCCTCTTTGCTGGAGCATTATTCTTCATATGTGGCCGAGCCAATGAAGTCGACGTATTTTAGCTTTTTGGACTACATCCACATCTAGGTACATCTCATTGAGTTCATGGTTATATATTCTCCTCCGTTCGCCCTCCTTGGACCTTCGGCTCTACAGGACCAAATATCCGACGGAATATTTTTCTTTCGGAAGAACCCAAAATTAGTTTTCCTTTCTTGCTAGTTGTTGAGCACTCGTCGCTGTAAAGCAGAACTGGCAGTATCAGTGTTTTGTAGAGCTTGCACTTGGTCTTCCGAGTTAAGAGTTTTGTACCTATTTGTTTCGCCAAACCGAAGTAGCAACGGTTTCTAAGTTAATTCTCCATCGGATCTCCACTAAGGTGTCATTTGTGGAGTTGTTGTTTAGTCCGAGGTAGGTGAACACCCTAACTCCAGCAAAGTTATTGCTATCAACAGTGACGTTTTGTTCTAGTCGTTTGACAGATGTTTGTTTGTTTGTTGAAAGCAAGTATGTACTTTTGTCCTCGTTGACTTCAAGGCCAACCCATTTTGCCTGTTTCTAAATGAAAGTCTCTAACACGGCACGCTGAGATCTGCCGATGATGTCGATATCGTCCGCTTCTCCCAGGAGTTGACGGATCTGTTGAAGGTAGTGCCTTCCGTATTGACACCTACCCTACGCAGTATTTGCTCCAGAACAAGATTTAAGAAGTCATATGACAATACATCTCCTTGCCGGAATCCGGTGCAGGTTTCGAATAGTTCAGAAGATCTGTTTCCATAGCGCACATTGCACCGAGTGTTTTCCAGCGTCACGCGACACAACTGGATCAGTTTTGTCGGGATCCCGAATTCGGCCATCGCCAAGTAGAGCTCCTGGCGATGAATGCTATGATATGCGTCTTTAAAGTCAATGAAAAGATGATGGGTGTCGACTTGAAATTCATTGGTTTTTCCAGGATTCGCCTTACTGTGAAGATTTGGCCAATTTTCGATTTGCCGGGCCGGAATTCACACTGGTATGTGCCGATTAGTGTGTTGCAAAACGGCTTTGGACGTTCACACAATACTTTGGATAGTTGTTGACAAGTAAATAACATCAATGAACAAATAAAGACACTAACACACGATCGATAAATTTGGATTTAAGTTTTTGTGTTCTTTGATGAATCAATTCAACATTCGTTGTTTTGTGTTAGTCTAATGTACGAGTAGAGTAATGCCAGAGTAAATAAAGCATTATTTTTAATATTTTACTCAGACATATTTGCATTTTTTTTGCTTGGCACTTTGCGCAATTTCCCCAAGCTTGGCATCCATTACCTATGAAATAACTTTACAAATTTTGACCTGTTATCTGTTGAAAGCATTGATTTTCGGTTGATGAAAGGATATAACATGTTTATGGCCAGTTCTATTTTCTTGACTGTTTTGTTAAAATGGTCATTAAATATCAATTTTGAATCCAAGTATATTCCTAGGTACATAACACCGGAGTCCCAAGCAATACTTACTCCATTTACATGCAATTGAGTGTATGGAAAGAAACAATGCTTCCTTTTTTTTAAAAAAAAGATAGCTAAGCTTGCATTTTATCTTTATTTTATTTTATTGTAAAGTTTGAGAAATATTTCTGCGACATTTCAATGCTCTCAATATTGATTCGATTTATGAATATATTCGAGTATCATCGTGAAAAATGGCTGCATCATATTTGGGTATTTTGGGAAAATCAGACGTATAAATATTATACAAAATGGGACCGAGAACAGAGCCTTGTGGGACACCTGAATCAAATGTTATCAAGTATGAGACGTCACATTTGACATGATCTTTAAAATGACGATCAGACAAAAAATTGCGAACTATCTTACAGATATAGGACGGGAAGCTCAAATTTATTATTTTAAAAACAAGACCGTTGTGCCAAACAGTATCGAATGCCTTTTCAATGCCTAACAGAACCATTCCAGTAGATTTTCCTAGGGAGCGATTTATTTGTTAGTGCTTTTAAATGCTCAGTACTTGTTGCAAGTATTATGATACAGTCTGAACCCAAATTGCTCGTAAGGATACATGTATGTTGTTGTCACAGATATATTTGAGGATTTGTTCCTTACGAAGTTTTTCAAACATTTTGCTGAGGCTGGTTATAAAATTGATCGGCCTGTTACTTCCGGGAATTTGGGTGGCCCTTTTTAATTGCTATTTTCCAAACATCAGGGAAATACTCCGTTGAGAAAACAAGCATTTATGAGAAATGTTAAAAACCTAATTCCAGATTTAGGCAAATGCTTGATGTTTATATTTCGAATACAATCGATTCCGTCAGAATATTTTTTAAGCTATTGGCTATGTATTGGACATCTTAATCACAATCAAATCTTGTTGGAGCTGGTAGATTCAGCTATGGGGCTCGAATATTGAATTTGTTTGTAAAATGTCAAATGCCAAAGCTGGGCCTGAGGTTCCTAATTGTAGGTTTTTTTTGGTGTTTAAAGGTGCGCAGGAAAGAAAAATTATTGATAGACATTGCAGAGCTAGTACGTGATGGATGCTTCTGCAATAGTGAGGGACGTTAACCCGATCTAAAAAACCTGCCGGGAGGACTGACATTCGTCATCCCGAATGGGATTGCACCCAGTTGTTCGACTATACAGAAATTAATTTTTAAATTATTTAAAAAATTAAAATTAAAAAAAATTATAGATCAAGAGGTTTAACCAGCCCAGTCTTCTGATTACATTGTCAGTTTTAAATAGTTCTCTTATTTCCAAGTTAACGTGGTTGAGAATCCTACTTCTGTGTCTTTGAGTGACTTTTTTCAACCATTTCCATATTAGGAACTCTATGTAAAGGGTCTGTCATTAGGGACTCGACAACTTCAAACTTTCAGTATGAACGCAAACTTAAACCGATTACCGAACCAACATGTCTCTTTCATCGACGAAAAAAAATGGCCCAATGACGCCACCGGCATGAAAACAGCACCAAACAGTGACTTTTTGCGGATGAAGTGCTGTTGCATGAATCACATGAGGGTTCTCACCTATCCAGTAACACATATTTTGTTAATTGACGAAGCCGTTTAACCAGAAATGCGTTTCATCGCTGAAGATAATTTTGCGATGAAATTCTTCATTTTCTGCCATCATGTCCAGAGTCCAATTCGAGAACGTACGTCGGTTCATATGATCAAGTGGCTTTAGTTCTTGAGTCAGATTAATTTTGTAAGGGTGTAGGCCAAGATTCTTAAGCGAAGTTCTCCATAATGTGGTTCGGAAGAGGCCCAATTCTCGAGAACGCCGTGAAATTGACTGATTTGGTTGGTTTGCTACGGACGCCTCTACGGCAGCAATATTCTCCAAACTTCGGGCCAAACGTAGTCTCACTGTCAAGGTAACATCAAGCAGCGAAAATTCTGGCTCAAATTTTTTCACAAGACCATGAATTGCTATCTACTATTATTACTGGGACGAGAATTACGGCCGCCGAAAATTGGGGTTAACGCTTTTAAAGTTGCGACCACTGACTCGGAGTTTCGTTAGTAAATTTTAACAATTTGTTATCGGTGTTCCTTTGTGTTCTTCACCATTATGATAATTTTATTGAATATCTTGACATTGACAGTTCGGTAATCGGTTTAAGGGTGCGTTCACACTGAAAGTTTAAATTTGTGAAGTCGCTAATGAAAGACCCTTTATAAAAACAAATTACAAACAATCTACTCTACTTAACTTCTTAACGTATTTTGACTATAAATAGGATTCTGAGCACGCGTTACCTTACGCAACAGTCTGGATAACTTAGTCTATCTTATAAACTAGGAGGATGTTACCTAGAGCAACGTCTTGGGAGGGCATAATTAACCCTCCCTCTTCAACAAGCCACCGAAATTCGGCGAACTTCTTTTCCATGGGCTGACTTTTTTTAATCTGACATTTTTTTAGCCCATCCTGAGATGCTGTTTATTGCCATTTCAATCATTTTTGTTGCTATTTCGACAGTTTGCTTCTACAGCAAGTTCTTCAGTGTCATCTGCAAAAGTTATTATTATGGTTTCTCTACTTACTGGTAGATCGCTACTGAATAAAAGGCATAGCACTGGACCTAATACACTGCCTTGTGGTACACCAGCTTTAATGTTGAAAACTCTGTTTGCTTTTTAATTCTAAAGAATCGATCAGAATTTTCGAATACTGCTTCGACAGTTGCTTTTGTAATCTGTGGATCAGTCCTCTGCGCCAGACTTAATCGAAAGCTTGTGCTGTACTCAAAACCTGAAGTCTGGTCCTAGATGGACAGGACCGGGTCTGATGAAAATAAAGTATTGCGAGATTTATTATAGTTGTCACAAAAGGTTGGATGCATTAAGATGTATGAATTAAGATTTCACAATGGGCCAGTTTCGGGAGCGGTGATCCGGGTATCTTCCTCTCACTTCTACTCTATATTCTACTCATCGACAAGATGCGGATTTGTTGTGGAACTTAAGAAATTTATTATATTATATATTTAATTATTTATTTTAAGCCGGTAAGTGATCACTGGCAGTGATTCTGTGCTATGATCTCAGATCAGTTGGCTCGTTCAAGTATTCAGATGGGTCATGCTTTGAAGAGCTGCGCATTTCCTGCAGTTTTACATTTTTTGACTTTACAAACTGCGCAGTCGACTTAATAATTGAAAGCAGGGGTTTCAGTGCGGGCCATATGAATAGGGACAACCGCTTCATCATTTGTTTTACTCTAAATCTCCAGTTCTTTAGTTCAAAAAGCAAAAATTAGTTTCCGTTATGATAGATTACTTTATTGCTCACAAATTTTGAGCAAAATAATAGAGTTTTATTTAAGAACAGTTATATTTCTTTATTTTTTTCTTTGTTCACTAATAAACTGCACGTTTAAAATTGGGTCAATAGAATAGGGACAGTTGCAATTCGGTCGTCAATTCGAAAAGTGCTATCAAAAAAGCATAACTAAAGTTTTGTGAATTTGCCAGTGTGCTTTGAGATTGTGGTTTTGCATTAATAGTAAAGTTATAGTAATAATGGGTAGAGGGAAGCCATTAAATGGCGCGGAAATGGCAAAAATCGACGCTTTCAAAGAGGACGGTCACAGTTTACGTGAAATAGCCCGAAAAATTGAAAAAAACAAATCGGTTGTGCATAATTATTTAAAAAAATAAAGAGAAATGTGGCAAAAACATGAAAGGACGTACGGGGGAAGTGCTAACTGCTCAAGATAAGCGAGCAATCTTACGAGAAGCCTCTAATTCGGCTCAGTGGCGAAAATCAGGGAAAAAGTTGGAGTAAGTGCAAAGTTAAACGAGTGATTAAGAGGGCCCCACATTTCGAACTTAAAAAAATGAAGAAAAAACCACCATTAAATCCGATAAGGAAAGAACAGCGCTTGGAGTTTGCATGTCAGCATATGGCATGAGGAAAGGAGTAGCAAAAAGTAGTTTTTTCGGTTGAAAAAAAGTTTAACCTCGATGGTCCGGACGGATTTAACTACTATTTCCATGATCTGCGAAAGGAAGAACGGTTTTTGACGAGGCATCACAGCAGGGAAGGTGGCGTTATGGTTCGGGGAGCTGTCTCCTACTATGGTTCGATACCATTGAACTTCCAGTGTACAAGAATGACAGCAAAATCGTACCAAAAAGTTCTGGAAACAGCTTTTCCGCAATGTCAGCACAATTTCGGCCCCCTTAGGTGGACATACCAGCAGCATAAAGCTCCCATCCATACAGCCCGCATAATAAAAAATTTGAACCAAGCTCAAAGTGTCGATTTGATGACATGGCCCCCGTATTCCCCAGACCTAAACATCATGGAAAATGTTTGGGGATAGCTGACGCGAAAAGTGTACGAAGGTTGCAGGCAGTTCGAGGACAGAAATCAGCTTACTGAAGCTATTAAACTTGCTTGGGGTGAAATTTCCCTAGATTATTTAAATTCGTTATACGATTCTATGAATACCAGCATTTTTGAATTAGTTTTAAATAAAGGAGGAAGTACTCATTACTAAAAAAAACAAATGCATACCTTTTTGTCGCTTTTCGGGAAGTAAAAGCAGAATATTACTTGTGTCCCTATTCTATTGAACTACTTTTTATACCCTATTCTAGGGGTATATTAATTTTGACGCATAGTTTGTAACATACCTTAATATTGCCCGTAGACCCCAAAAAGTTACTATATTTATGATCAGCATCGATAGTAATGTCGATCTAGCCTTGTCCGTCCGTCGGCAAAAATTAGGCCTTCAAACTGGACCTAGAGAGCTGAAATTTTAACCATATACTCTCTAGGGTCCCGAAATAATCAAGTTTACGAATTTTTGAAATCCGCCAACAGACACGCCCACAAACTCAAAAAAATAAAATTTTGGAAAAAATCGAATTTTGAGCTAGAAAGCTGAAATTTTTTATATACGAGTATGATCTATGACTCCTAAAACTGCTCGGCATAAATTTTTTTCAAAATCCGCCCACTGACACGCCCACAAATAAATAAAACAT
This sequence comes from Portevinia maculata, assembly GCA_949715645.1. Classification (NCBI taxonomy): domain Eukaryota; kingdom Metazoa; phylum Arthropoda; class Insecta; order Diptera; family Syrphidae; genus Portevinia; species Portevinia maculata. The sequence goes on from OX454526.1 coordinate 90,597,269, forward strand.
TTTTTTTGAAAATCCACAGTTTGAGCTAGGGAGCTGAAATTTATAATATATACTCTCTATGGGCCCTTCATGCCGATGTGTAAATATTTTCAAAATCCGCCCACTGGCACGCCCACAATTATTATTTTTTTTTTTTTTTTGAAAATTCAAAGTGAGCTAAGGAGCTGAAATTTATAATATATACTCTTTAGGGGCCCTTTATGCTCATGTGTTAATTTTTTTTAAATCCGCCTACTGACACGCCCACAATTAAATAAAACAATTTTATTGAAACACCCAAGTTCGAGCTAGGGAGCGTTTTTTTTGATAAAATCCTTTAAATATTATATAACAAAATATGTAGAGCGTTCTTAACAATTCAACCATACTTAGACTTTTGTCACGCCCACTTATGAGGGATAGGAATAAGAATAGGGTATCCAACAGTTCGCCCAAGCGGACTATAGCCCGTCCCTATGTTTTGTAGTGTTTTTAGATCATCATAATTAACTGTGGAAAGAAATTGGTAAACATTCCGAATGTATTAATATAACACATCTAGTGAGAGGGCAATGAAATAACCTTTCATACCGTATAACAATTTTTATCGTAGGAAGTTAGAAACGAAACATATAAAGTAAAATGATTCTAAGATATGCTGTCCCTATTCAAATGACCCGCAGTGTATGTAGTTATCCGGAAAGGCGCCGGCCGTTAGCTCCGTCGAGGAGGTCAGAAAACTCCTTTTTGATATAATATTAAGCCTCTACGGTTGGTAAGTGTGCATATATAAGGCCAATGTTTTGACATCGATCATAACCAGGCGATCACTTATCGGCTGGAAGTCAATAACTATTGTATTTTGCTGATTTTTCACGAAGAATCCGCATTATAATATCTACACTCTTATATGCAGCTATAATAAATGTAACATTTTTTTTTCACAATCCTCAACCTGAAGGGTCATGCGACTGCCTTGAGTCTAGGACATCGGAACGTTTACTCCGGTGCCAATAAACCACTGTGATGTGAGAGCTGCCGTTGGCCTATAGAGGGTTCATCCGACACCATCTCTTCTTCAACACGCTGACTAATCTTGAAAAGTCCTTATCTACTGACGTCAGCTCAAATTATTTCGAAGTAGCTCATTAAATGTATCTGTCATCCTGACTGTCGACGACGTCGTTGATGCATTCATTCGCCTATCGTCCTCTTTCTGAGGGGCTCATGTAAAACTTTTGAAACTCTGGCTGCGGAGTCCTTCCGACATACCATTATAGTGTTGCTATTTTTTTCTTGTTCAACACTCGCGCTTTTAAGTATAGCAAGCCATGTCTACGTAGACATGACCAGTACCCTGTTGTTACTTACTTAACTTTACTTAACGGGCTCCCGACCCGTGAAGAGTCTCTGCCTGAGACACATCAGCCTTCCATCCTCTACGATCCCGGGTACGCTTCTTCCAGATGTCCGGACCAAGCGCTCTGGCATCCGCGATGATTTGGTTTTTGAAACGGAGGTTCGGTCTTCCTTGCCTTCTCGAACCTGGGGGTTGGGATTCGAAGATCCTCTTAGCTGGAGCATTATTGTCCAATTCGCTCGATGTGGCCGAGCCAATGTAGTCGACGTATTTTGGCTTTTTTTACTACATCCACATCTTGGTACAACTCATAGAGTTCGCGGTTGTATCTTCTCCTCCATTCGCCCTCCTCGCACACAGGACCACAATTCCGCCGAAGAATTTTTCTTTCGAAGGAGTTGTTACCATGAGGAGGTAAAATAGGTACAACTGATGTGGTGCCTAAGTTATGGTGCTGTGCTTCGCTAGGTTGATACCGATCAATGCTTTCCCTCATCCTACAACACCCAACCACCATATCGCACCTCTTTATTTTGACTGGCGATTTATCATCCTCTCTTTTATCTAAGAACTGATACACAGGCACAAACTCTATTCTAACATTAATGGTTTCATATTAAAATTGTCAGGGGCCAAGTTCTTAACAACTGATTGAGTGCAATCATTAGCTATGTATACCAACCAATCTCGATGATTACCTTCTTTACAAACTCGATGGTCAATCGCAGTTTGACAGCAACATGCATTTTCTTTTTCTACAAACTTTAAGTGAATCACTTCTCGATCGTTTAGAATCAGAAATTTCCCTATCAAAGCACTATCTGGAGTGCATCAGATCTCGGGCACTCCAATTCCCGCACTATCAGGCAATAAATTGTTTAAGAGTCCGGGCACCACCCTGGACATTAGCATTTCACTAATTTGAATTGATTGAAACATGAAACACGGAATTGCTTTCAATAAACGACAAAGGTGTCGAGCTGCAATATTAACTAATCAATAAACTATTCGTAGACAACCAAGCCGAACGAGTCTAATAAGCCGAAAGGGGTAAACAAAAATCTGTCAGTCCGTATCCAAACCTAACTGCCCCACATCATCACCCAACTACAAGGGACTTAAGTTGATGTTTCTATTTCGTTTCACACCGGCCGACATTCGAATACACCGGCATTCTATCCATGTCTCCGCGTGTCGCCGCTGTCTTTCATTAACCGAAAGAGCAGTCATCGGATGTGGTGTGCAAAGCCAATCCATAAAGCTACTTCGTGTAGTTATCCCATTCAAAAAGTAGATCCAGCCAACGGTGGTATGGATTATTCGTCTCGAAAGCGCTGAACATTTCCGGCTCAAACAGATATAATTCTATTAAATATGAACACAGGAAAAGGGTTGCGCTTGCGCACAGGCGCGTAGGCGCGTTCGATCTTACCCGGGGCAGAAAACATTAATTTAATCTAATTTGCTGGAAACAGATCGCACTCTAGCAATATATTTGTATTTGGAGCTATTGTCCGTGAAAAGATAGATTTTTTTGTTTTCAAAGGCTTAGCGGGGAATTAACGATGAACGTTGTGGGGAACTTTGTGGCTGATCAATGGCGTTGGGAAGTTAAGGCGGTCAACAGTATGGCAACATTCTAATGTCTACCTTTTTGTCCTTTTTTTAATTCAATCGGTTATGTTTTTTTTTTGTTTTTTTTTTTCGTGTTCCAAATTTTGACAACGTTTTAGCCTTGATAAAGCCGCCGCGTCGGTCGCGACGAGACATTTTCATTTAATTCGGTTTTCTTTCTTTGTAGCGATTCGGGAACACACACGCGATATTGTTTGTATTTTTTTACAATGAAATGTTAATTTTTTACGATGCTGGCAATTTTGATTGGAACTTATTTCATTAACACGATGATTGTAGAATAAAACATACAAGTTCAGAGGAAAACCACCGAACCCAGTATTTTCCTGTTATACTCGTATATATATACCTTAATATTGCCCGTAGTCCCCTAAAAGTTACTATATTTATGAACAGCATCAATAGTAGTGTGGATCCAGCCAAGTCCGTCCGTCCGTCCGTCCCTCAGTCCGTCTGTCGGCAAAAATTAGGCCTTTAAACTGGACCTAGAAACCTGAAATTTTAACCGTATACTCTTTAGTGTCCCGAAATAATCAAGTTAAAGAATTTTTGAAAAAAAGCTAAAAAGCTGAAATTTGTATACCCTATTCAAAAGGTATATTAATTTTGACGCATAGCTTGTAACATACCTTAATATTGCCCGTAGACCCCGTTACTATATTTATGATCAGCATCGATAGTAATGTCGATCTAGCCATGTCCGTCCGTCCGTCCGTCTGTCGGCAAAAATTGGCCTTTAAACTGGCCCTAGAGAGCTGAAATTTTAACCATATACTCTCTAGGGTCCCGAAATAATCAAGTTTACGAATTTTTGAAATCCGCCCACAGACACGCCCACAAACTCAAAAAAACAAAATTTTGGAAAAAATCGAATTTTGAGCTAGAAAGCTAACATTTTTTATATATGATCTATGACTCCTAAGAGACTCCTAAAACTGCTCGGGATAAAAAAATTTCAAAATCCGCCCACTGAGACGCCCACAAATAAATAAAACAATTTTTTTGAAAATCCAAAGTTTGAGCTAGGGAGCTGAAATTTATAATATATACTCTCTATGGGCCCTTTATTCTCATGTGTTAATTTTTTTTAAATCCGCCTACTGACACGCCCACAATTAAATAAAACAATTTTATTGAAACACCCAAGTTTGAGCTAGGGAGCGTTTTCTTTTTATAAAATCCTTTAAATGTTATATAACAAAATATGTAGAGCGTTCTTAACAATTCAACCATACTTAGACTTTTGTCACGCCCACTTATGAGGGATAGGAATAAGAATAGGGTATCCAACAGTTCGCCCAAGCGGACTGTAGCCCGTCCCTATGTTTTATATATGATCTATGGCTCCTAAAACTGATCGGGAGATTAAATTTTTAGAATCCGCCCACTGACACACACGCCCACAATTAAATAAAACAATTTTATTGAAAAGTCAAAGTCTGAGCTAGAAAGCTGAAATTTATAATATAATCTTTCTATGGGCCCTTTATGCTCATGTGTAAATATTTTCAAAATCCGCCTTTTTTTGAAAATCCAAAGTTTGAGCTAGGAAGCTGAAGTATATAATATACTAGCTGACCCGGCGAACTTCGTACCGCCTAACAGTCGATTCTTTAATTTTTAATTTTTTTTAATACTTATTCTGCTATTCGGGGCACCGGGTCAGCTAGTAAAATAAAAAAAGAAAAAAAAAGTAGATAAGTCAACAATTACATTACGTCAAAAAATAAAAATTATAAAACACTTAAAATTCTTTTAATAGTCACTAAAAAATCACAATGAAAATTAGAATTTCTGATTTCGTATTATGATACCTATTTATTATATTTCATTTTATTTTTACTTATTCTAAATTAAGTTTCATTTTTATTGTACTACTTTATGGTACACGATATTTTTTGTTTGATTACCTGGCGCGTATAAAAACAGAGCAGATGGTTTTCCAACACGGGAACAGGCAACACACAATAGACCATGCGAGAAACATGGGTTTTCTAAATTAATACCACAAACACTTTATGACTGCCCCTGGGATTTATTTATAGTCATAGCGAAAGCAAGCCGTACTGGAAACTGTAGTCGTTTAAACTCGAATGGTACGTCAGTGGGAATCATTGGGATGCGGGGTATCAAAACGTCTTCTCCTTTATTTTTTCCTTTCAATATGATTGCTTCTATTACGTTATTCAGTAATTTTTTTTATCACTAATCGTGTGCTGTTACAAAGTTACGGTTGGTTAATATTTCGCAACATTATAACTACAAATCCAACCTTTAATTGAAGATTGCGAGGCTGTAATCCTGGCCAATCAAGTGAGTTTAAAAATTCCGGTGGATAGTTCACGACATCATCTTCATTAGTTGCCATATCAACTGATTTATATGTTCTCATTTCGCCAGGAATGCCATCTTGAATTTTGAAATTTAATTCATTTACATCAGTGTTTTTGGCAGCCAGTATAGCTCGTCCGCTCAACCAATCATGGAATAAGTAATTTTTAGCAACATTTGGAAACACTTTTTGAACGAGTTCAGCTTTTGATTGCGTTAACTGACAAAAACTCTCAGGAAAGGTGAAAAGTTTAAAACGATTAGATTGATAATTAATTTGATTCGTTGCATTTCGGGTTCTCCTGCCTAAATTTGTCCACCGCCTTATAGGACGCATATTTAGTAAGTCACAAACACACAACACTTTTTTAATTTTATAGAAATTTGTGATTTTTAGATTTAGTAATATTATAGATGCACAGCAAAGAGACGTTTACATTTTAAGTAACATTTTACCACAGACAATTTACATTTCACCAAAGACAATTTGTTTTTGAGTAATGTTACCATCGTATAAATATTGACAAATATTGACATTAATATTTATACGATACTAACGTCACTCAATTGTTTTGACTTCCCGGAACCCCTTCACTAACACCTAAACTTTATGGTATGGTATTATAGTTCAAATTGACTTACGTATTATTACGAATCTTTTTTATGGAAATATAGAAAAGTTTTGTTTTTTGACTTTTTCACGTAATTTTTGAATTTTTTCTCTCCGTAAGAACCATTCTCGTACTTCAAGGAATATTATAAAAAAAGAATTAGTGAAATCGGTTCAGCTGCTCTCGAGATTTGCGCTAAGCAACACATTCAGCGATTCATTTTTATATTATAGAGATTATTTCTCATATCAATTTTAATTCACAAAAAGTCACAAAATCGCAATGAAGAAATCCGAATCTGTAATGCGCATCGCAAAGTGCAATATGGACGCTGAAACAGCAACGAATGAAGAATCTGCGCAACTGAATCAAATGGCACAGTCAACGTGGACAGCGCCACCACACATGAAACAAAATTGGTTTTCCATTGATCGATAATAGATGGCGTTACGTTACGTGCCCATCTGACAGTTCAATTATGATACGATATGTTACATTCAAATTTCATTCTTTTTTTGGTTGTTGCCAAAATAAATAAATACAAAATACCAACAAAACAAAATTGAAAAAAATCGAAAAAAAACCTGTCGTAACAAGCTGGGTGGTCAAAATAAGACATTTTGAAATTTTGATTTTTTTTTCTTAAAACCCCTACTGAGAAAATACCTTCCCAACAAAGTATAAATCATTAAAATTGGTTCGGCCAATCTCGAGTTATGGGATTACATCGCTTCGGACACTTTCTTTTATATATCTATATATTAATACGGAGTTGCATATAACGTGTTTCCCCCTTTTTTGCTATTATACCTCACATAGATATGCCAACACTATATATATTTAGGTAGGGGGCAATACATAGAAGTGCACAATACAAAAATTATCCACATATATAACACGCATTACGAATTACAGCAGGTAAAATTAAGCGAATTGGATGAAATTACAACAACAACATTGCTGTGTGAGGCAATAATCTGCCAATCGGAACGGACAAATTTTATATCATGAAGTTACTTGAAAATGCTTGAAGTTTCTTGAACTATATATTAATACGGAGTTGCCTATAACGTGTTTCCACCCATTTTTGCTATTATACGTCACATAGATATGCCAATACTATATATATTTGGGTAGAGGACAATACATAGAAGTGCACAATACAAAAATTATCCACATATCTATATTGTCGTTCCAAACACGAAGTGGCGTATGTGCAAAACTTAACTTCACAGTAGAGCCAAAACAAAATAGTACGAAATTTTGTTCTTTTATGTTTTTTTTTGGTTTAATTGAAAACTTTAAACAAAGCTAACCATTATTTCGAGGAAGTGGTTATTATAATGTGTTAAAATTGTTTTTTTTTCATAAACATTTACCATTTTTGAGTAAATTTTATTCCAAGAGAAAAAATGCAGATACGCCACTTCGTGGTTGGGTCGACGATATATTAATACGGAGTTGCCTATAACGTGTTTCCCCCCTTTTTAGCTATTATACGTCAGGCAATACATAGAAGTGCACAATACAGAAATTATCCACATATATACAACACATTACGAATTACAGCAGGTAAAATGAAGCGAATTGGATGAAATTACAACAACAACATTGGTGTGTGAGGCAATAATCTGATAATCGGAACGGAAAAATTTTATATCATGAAGTTACTTGAAAATGCTTGAAGTTACTTGAAAATGCTTGAAGTTACTTAAAAATGCTTGAAAATACTTCAAGTTACTTGAAGTTACCAACAACAACATTGCTGTGCATGTTATGCATTTGATAATGCTTGAACATACTTGAAGTTACTTGGACATGCTTGAAGTTATTTGAAAATGCTTGAAGGTACTTGAAAATGCTTGAAGTTAATTGAAAATGTTTGAAAATACTTGAAGTTACTTGAAAATGCTTGAAGTTACTTGAAGTTATCTGAAAATGCTTGAAATTACTTTAAGTTATTTGAAAATGCTTGAAAATGAAATGTCGAAAAATTTCATTCTCCGATTAATATGTATAACAGTCGACTTTGTTTTTTTTCAACTTATAAAAAATTGGTCGAATTTTGACCATGAGTTACGTGCAAACTCATATGGTTGCACTTAAACATAATATTATCAGATGCTTTGTCCTTGAAATAGTCAAAGGCATTACACAAAACAAATGCAGATGTTTTGCACTTGCCAAAAGTAGTAAACAACATGCAGGTGTTTTGCACTTGCCGAAATCTGGTAAACAACACGCAGATGTTTTGCACTTAAAATGGAGCAAGTGCATTTATACAAAATAAGCGCAGATGTTTTGCACTTAGGCGAACCAACGGAATCAGACAAGCGCAGATGTTTTGCACTTGATGCTTTCGGGAGCCGTGCGCCTTGTTTTTGCTTGCAAGTGCATGCACGTAAACAAGTGCAGGTGTTTTGCATTTGGACATAGAAAACGTTAGAGAGAGGTTTCCTTTTAAGTTAAGTTCAAACTAAAAGTAGTCTTAGAAAAAACATTGTTAAATAAAGAACCCAAAGTGGATAAGTAAATCAAATTTATAATGTGTTTTTATTTTGAGTAAAGTTAAACACGTAACTCATGGGGCGACCCCTAGTATGTATACATACTCTCTAGGGGCCCTTTATGCTCATGCGTAATTTTTTGTTAATTCCGCCTACTGACACGCCCACAATTAAATAAAGGAAAACCAAAGTTTGAGCTAGGGAGCGTTTTTTTACAAAAGCTTCGTTTTTTCGATAAAATGCTTTAAATGTTATATAACAAAATATGTAGAGCGTTCTTAACAATTCAACCATACTTAGACTTTTGTCACGCCCACTTATGAGGGATAGGAATAAAAATAGGGTATCCAACAGTTCGCCCAAGCGGACTGTAGACCGTCCCTATGTTTTTTTAAAAAGGTTTAACTTGTTTTTTACTGTTGCATAGTTTGCGGAATAGCTATACAACAGAGTTCGATGAGTACTTCGCAGCCAATAAAGGGTGTTCAAATTAAAGGTCTTATTTTAAATTTCGAATGAAAGAAATAAATTGTGTGAAATCTGTAGATATTTTTTTTTTTTTGAAGTTAATGTACATTGATTTTGGTATATAATGAAAAAGAATGAAAGGCATTTAGTAAGACGTGTGTCGTAATAGCTCTATCCGAATTTCTATTATTTCTTATAAACCGAAGTGCACAGCGGATTTCTTTTGCAAATTCTTAGTACTTTTTGCACTCAATTAGTGTATAGTCTCAAAAGTGTTGCACTCAGTGAATTGAATATAATTACCAAGAAAGTAAAAAATAAAAAATAGAAACAATATTTTCGCTTGTGCTTTGTGTCACTGGTTTTTGGTATATATAAATTACGTGCTACTCTCTTTAACAACAACAAAATATCATGTCTAAGCCATCTCAGAAAAAAGAGAAACCCGTAGCCACGTATACTCCGGATCGCCCCAACGCTAATGTTACAAGAAGTGATGGTAGACCTACGCCACCAACGAAATGGAATAGTGATATCGCAAAGCAGTTTGAAATGCTTGAAATTAGTCTGATAGAAAAATTTAACCAGCCCTTACATGACACCGAAAAGCGTTTAACTAAAGGAATGGATGATTTGGTTCGCTCTCTTTGCTCGCGTTTACTTAACTGCGAGAATGAGATAGCCGTCTTAAAAGAACGAAACAAAGATTTGTGCACAGAACTCTCCGCCCTTCAACGTACCCAACGGTTGTCTGATATAATTTATTTGCCATATACTTCCCAAGAACGCCCGGAGCGCATTATCAGAAACATTGCAGCAGTAAAAAAAGCATACGCTCTCTACTCACATTGAAGCTTTTCTGTCGAAGAAGAAACACAGGGACTGCCCCATCGTCGTTCGTCTATCATGCCAAGCTGATAAAAAAGCTTTCTTATCAGCCTTCTACGCACACAAAGGGTTAAAGCTTTCCGCAATAGAAGGCTTTTCTGCCGATTCAGCTGTGTACATCAATGAGAGTTTAACGATCGAAAACAATTCTCTTTTTAGTGCAGCGCTTAAACTGAGACGATTAAATAAGATTAATTCTGTGAAGACTAACTCTCCTAGTGATTTTCGTCCAATATCTCTTTTATATTTTTATCCAAAGTGGAAAAATTAATGTACTTGCAAGTATAAATATGTTAAGGAAGAGAAAATTATTTCTATACTCTTTCCAACAAAAATTGTCAGTACAGGGAAGATAGGATATTTGTCTCTCAGTCTGGTTACAATGACTTACATAAATCGGTCCCTCTGTAAAGCTCTCACAGGGTTACCGTAGTTTGTATGATAATTCGCCATAACTCAGAGAGCAATTCTATTAGGGTTACCATCTTCCAATTTAAAATAAAAAACTAATTAAATTCCGTTTATCTTTTTCCTTTTCTGGTAAGATAATAATAGGCGCGTTTTTTAAGGGTATCTCCAGTAGACCAACAAAATATATTAATTTCGTAACACAAAAAAAAAAATAAAAAAAAAAATATATCACTGTAATCCAATTTATTCATTATAAAAATTGTAAAACATAAAATATTAATTTCTAATATCACTCAACTAATCCGATGAGTAATTACTGCTGCTGCTCTCTTTATTTAGGTCTATTATTAACCTTTCAACTGCTTCCTCTTCAAAAACGTCCATTTCCCACATATTTGGCTCAACAACCTGTTCAACGTGTTGGACACATCGATGCCATTTTTCCTTGTCAACCCCTGTAAGTGCTGTCGTTAGTAAGTCTCTTATTTCATCCATTTTAAAGGACTTGTTTTGGCTTGCTACAAACCCTTTCACTTCAGCCCAAACCAATTCTATTGGATTAAGGTCACAGTGATAAGGCGGAAAGCGAAGCACTTTATGTCCCGCATTTTGAGCCATTTCATCCACGATGTATATTTCATACTTGACTTTGTAACGTTTAACGATTTCAAGCATCCCATTGTATGATTGCATCCCTACCTAACTTGAGATCTTCCTTTTGGGAATTCCCGTATTCATTGGCAAAACAGGCGTCATTCATCAGAAAAACAAAGACATCATACAAACAGGTGAGATGAAACGATGTACTTATGTTTTTTTTTTTATTTAAACAGTTTGCGACATAAACTCAATCAGCAAGATTTTCTAAAAACATTTCCCAGTCCTTTCCGCTATATGTATATTATGAAAGGTAGACACAATCAGGCAATTAGAATACAAAATTATATAACCACGACGCAATGTCATATACTTAAACAGATGGTTAAAAAAAACTGCACTTGTGCAGCTGTACAATACAAATACAATCAAATTAAAACCGAATGGCAACACCCCACGTAATAATTCGTTCTCAAAAGCACCAAAACCGAAAGTTCTTTGACATAATCCAAAGAAAAACCCTTAATGGTATGCTTCATTGTAGAGATGGTAATACTCTTCTGATGTGCTTCAGTCACACACACTGCTTATTTTGGTGGATGATAATAGCAAGCGAACACAAGACGAACATGCTCATTCCCATTCGGCTGTGTGGGAGACTGGTTGTGGTGGGTTGTATGCGAATTTTAGGAAAATTGCAACAACTGGTATGACAGTGGTTTGGTTTTTATTTCAGTGTCAATTCTTGCATTTGAGTGCCGTGAGAGTATCTACAGGCACCGCTGGTAGAAAAAAAGCTCCTCCATAAGGCCTGTACTGAAAATTTTTGTTGGATAGAGTATAGCTGGCAATCAGGATTTCGCACACATCACAGCTGTGAAACTGCTATGCTGAAAGTAACTACTGATATAAGAATGGCCTTGGACAATGACGATTTCACTGCCTACTTGATTTTTCCAAAGTTTTTGACAGAGTAAACCACCACCTCTTGCTTAGAAAACTGTGTTTTTCCTTTAATGTTAGCTCCACAGCTATATGCGGACGATGTCCAACTTTATCTAAGCAGACCTATAGGGCTGATCGAAGACTGCATAGAACGGATTAATTGTGATCTCGTTAATATTGCACGGTGGTCGGAAACTAACCTATTAACTTTACACCCTAGCAAATCGCAAGCTATTTATTTTTTTAACAGGAATTTGCCCTCTAGCTAGGTTCCACCCATAACACTCAACGGATCTCAGCTACCCATTGCAGATAAGGTTAAGAGTCTCGGCATAGTTCTAGGCTTATCAATGCAATGCTGTGATTTTGTCAAATCGATGCTGTGTAAGATCTAAACTTTTTAAAACACTGCTTTTACCCATTTTCGCATATGGACGATGTATCTTCCCTAAACTAGATAGCATGTGTGCCCGTCGAGTTAAGGTGGCGTTCAATGATTGCACCGGATTTGTGCTTAATCTATGAAGGATTGCTGGTTGTCGCATACAAGACGAACGTGCTACTGCAAGACCAACTGTCGCTTGAAGGAGTATCAGACCATGATCTCTTGTTCTGTACATATGACATTGATTTCTCATCCAATCCCCTACAGAACTCCTTTCAATTTCGTGATTTTGCTTCAATTAACCATGATAACCTTCACCATCAAGCAATCCTTCTTCCATGGCATTCCTGCTACTCTTTATCGGATGTTAATATAAAAGTACAAAGTATTCCGACCCTCATCAACGATCTTTTTAATTTGCATGTACCTATTAAGACTGTTCAAGTGCGCAATAGTAAATGTCCATGGTTTACCACTGAGGTACATATCGCTATAAAAACTCGTCGAAAACTTTATGCTAGGTTAGGTTAGGTTAGGTTGTAGTGGCTGTCGGCTGAGACCGACACACTTAGGCCAGTGACAGGCCCATTGTGATGCCACACGGATGTATCATCCTCCTACTTGTTGAACCATTTGGAGCTTCTGATGAAGCTTGACAGACTTTTTATGTCGGTGTTAATGAGATCGTTAAGATCATTGTAAAAGAAGGATCCTAAATGGAGTTTACGTCTTTGAGAAAGAGCAGGGCACGTGCAGAGAAGGTGGAGAACTGTCTCCTCCTCCTCCTCGTCCATACAGCTTCTGCAGAAGTCATTTGCGTGGACGCCAAGCCTTGTTGCATGTCTGCCTATGAGACAGTGTCCGGTGATCACACCAATTATAGCACCAATGTGAAGTTTGTTTAGAGAAATCAAACACTTAGAGCGTTTCAGATCCAGCTTTGGCCAAATCTGCTTTGTCGCTAGACAAGTGTTGCCACTTGTCCACCTAAGGTTACAGTTCTCAATGGTCTGTCTCATAAACATGAGTTTGCATGTAGCGATTGGGATGCCTAGTGAACCTTTATCAGGTAAAAGGGGCAGTGTGGTTCCTTTTCTGGCGAGTTCATCCGCCCTACAGTTCCCTGGAATGTCTGTATGTCCTGGCACCCAGCATAGGTGGATGTTAAAATGCTTCGCCATCTCCACTAGAGATGATCGATAGTCACGGACTGCGATAGAGTTTGTGGACCCAGAATCCAGGGATTTTAATGCAGCTTGACTATCTGAGAAGATCCAGATATCCGTAATGGATATCACGTTCTTCTTCAGCCACGACAGGACTTCCTTAATAGCCAAGATTTCTGCCTGGAACACACTGCAGTGATCAGGGAGTCGAAAGGAGAGGCTGAGATTCAGCCTGTCAGACAACACACCACCTCCTACCCCCTCGTCGGTTTTGGATCCATCGGTATAAAAATGGATTGATTTATTTTCGACGGGTGGCCCTTCCCAGAATGTTCTGGGAGGGATCTTGACCTTGAAGTTTTTGTCAAAAAGGGTTCGAGGGGTGATGTAGTCTATGTTACTGGGGAGGATTCTAAATTTTTTCAGAATAGATGCGTGGCCGATTTCATTCTCGTACCATTGGAACGTTGTTTTGAGGCGGATAGCCGCACTAGCAGCCACTTGCTTACTAAAGATGTCCAGGGGTATCAGGTGAAACAGAATGTCCATTGCAGCAGAGGGGGTAGTGCGCAGTGCACCACTCATGCAGAGACAAGCTGTACGTTGGACTTTGCCTAGCTTATCGCGATTTATCGCTTTATCAAGGGCAGTCCACCAAACAACCACCCCGTACATAAGTATCGGTCTAATTACCGAGATGTATAGCCAGTTGGTAATGCGGGGTTGGAGCCCCCATTTGTTACCAATAGCTTTTTTGCAGGAGAAGAGTGCTGCTGTAGCTTTACGAACTCTTTCCTGAATGTTAGGTTTCCAGCTAAGCTTTCTATCCAGAATGAGACCCAAGTATTTTGCCTCGTCTGAAAAGACTAGACTTGTGCCCCTGATAGAGGGGGGATCAATGTATGGAACTTTATGTTTCCTAGTGAATAGAACAAGTTCGGTTTTGTGGGGGTTAACACCCAACCCACAACGATCTGCCCATGTAGTTAGCTTATTAAGAGCGTTTTGGAGAAGTTCTTTCAAGGTGTTTAGGTGCTTCCCTGAGGCGGCAATTGCAACGTCATCTGCATAGGCAATCACCCTGCAACCCTCCTTTTCTAGGCACATCAGCAGCTTGTTCACCACTAAGTTCCAAAGGAGGGGAGATAGGACTCCACCTTGTGGCGTACCTCTACTGACAGATCTTCTGGCCGATGTCATACCCAGTTTCGAGTTTATAATCCGACTTGTGAGAAGTAGATTAATAAGCTCACCAAGTGAGTCATCCACCTTTAGATCTGACAGTGCATTTGCGATCGCGGATGTATTGACGTTATCAAAAGCACCCTCAATATCCAGGAATGCAACCATAGTGTACTCCTTATGGTGAAGGGAGTATTCGATTGAGCGTACTAACGTATGTAAGGCTGTTTCAACAGATTTGCCTTTGCAATATGCATGTTGAGCCGTAGACAAAAGTCTTGTATCTATGTTAGTACGTAGATGGATATCAATTAACCGTTCTAATGTTTTTAGAAGGAATGACGATAGGCTAATGGGTCTGAGAACCTTAGGATTTACATGGGAACATTTACCGGCTTTGGGTATGAATACGACCTTTACTTCTCTCCATAACAGCGGAATGTATGCCATTTTTACACAGCTTTTCAGGATTAACTCAAGCAAAGGCGAGATGATATCCGAGGTGTTTTGAATTTCAGCTGGTATTATGCCATCTGGCCCCGCGGATTTGTATGGTTTGAAGCTGTGTATCGCCCAGAGCAGTTTGTCCCTAGTAATCAGACCTTTAAAGTTAGTCGTACGTGCAATTGACCTAGACAGGTTTATATTGCTAGTAACGTGGGAGCTACCTGGGAAATGTGTATCCAGTAGTAGATTGAGCGATTCTTCGCTAGAAGTGGTCCAGGAGCCGTCCGCCTTTTTTAAAAAGCTAGGCATACCTGGGTTGGTTGAGAGGATTTTTCTTAGCCTAGATGCCTCCGAAGATTCCTCTATTTTTCCACAGAAGAGTCTCCAAGACGAGCGTTTGGCTTTCCTCAGTTCCTTTTTGTAAGCATTGAGAGATGCTTTGTATGAAGCCCAGTCGGTTTCAGCTTTTGTGGACTTGGCTTGGTTGAACAGTTTTCTACAACTGCTTCTTAGAGGTCCTAGTGAACTTTATGCTAAATTTAAAAAGAATTCTACCAGAAACAATTGGGAGGTTTTTTGCAGAGCAAGGAATTACTCTTCCTTTATCACCAGGAGAGCAAAAGAAAAATACTTTGTTTCCAAGCTAAGCCTTGACCAGCCATTAAAGAAACTTTGGGCAAATTTGCGTTCTATTGGGATAGGAAAAAGTCAAATACTTACTAAAATCCCAGATGCAGATGAGTTAAGTGATGCTTTTTCCCCCAACCATAGTTGTAACTCTTCGTTTTCGCCTGAAAATCAACTTTTCTTCTTTTGATCACCATTGATGGTATTTGAAGTAGTGTCTGAATCGGATGTGATCTTCGAGATTCATGCACTGAAATCTAACGCAATTAGTGAGGACGGAATAGATTTACGTTTTTTAAAAATAATACTTCCCCATTTAATAAGTTCATTAACACATTTGTTTAATTTTTACATTACCTCGTGCCCAAAAAGTTATTCCAATTAGTCACTGATTTTCGTCCAATAAGTATCTTACCATGTCTTTCTAAAATCTGTGAAAAGATTCTTGAGAAACAGATTTCCAACAATCTCAACCGGTTTAACTTATTATCGTCAGTGCAATCAGGTTTCCGACCTGGCCATAGCTGTTCTACAGCTATGATCAAAGTGCTTGACGATATTAGAATCCAATATGACAATTAATATCTTTCACTGCTGTGCTTACTGGATTTCTCGAAGGCTTTCGACATGGTCAGTCATGATGTTCTTTGCAAAAAATTAAAACTTTACTTTGGTTTGCGTGATTCCTCAGTGTGTTTGGTTAAAAATCATCTTACTAATCGTGTTCAACGGGTTATCGCTAATCTTAAGTACTCTCAACCAAAAAATATACCTTCTGGAGTTCCCCATGGTTCAGTTCTTGGCCCAATCCTGTTTTGTCTTTATATTAACGATTTACCACAAGTGTGTCGAAACACATCTGTACATCTGTATGCCGATAACTTGCAGATATACCTGTCTCGACCACCCGGGCTGGTTGAAGATCTTGTGGCTAGGTTTAATTCAGATTTCTCTTTTATTGCAAAAGGGTCTCTAGATAATGGTCTGATTTTAAATCCAAGAAAGAGTCAGCTTATTTTGATTTCAAAGAAATTTTATAACACTGAAGAGCTGCCGCCTATTTTTCTCAATTCCACGAGGCTTACATTTTCTAACACTGTGGTAAGTCTAGGATATACAATAAATCGGTCCCTTTCCGCCTCGGATCATGTACACCATATTATAGCCCGTATTTATTCAGGATTGCGAAAGCTCTGGCTGCTCTCTAGTTTTACACCTGCAAACACCAAACTGAGGATGATAAAGTGCCTTCTTTTGCCGATCTTTGACTATGCTATAGTTATCTATTAAATTAGATTCCCTCTACCAGCACAAATTACTTGTCGCTTTCAACGATATGGCTCGATATGTTTTGGAGTAAGAAGATATGACCATATATCTCATTACCATAAGCATGTACTTGGGTGTTCATTCCTTAATTTTTGGGAAATTAGATGCTGTGTGTTTATGCATAAATTAATACATACACAATCACCACCATATCCATTTGAAAAATTAAAATTTTTTCATTCACCGAAAACTTTCAATTTTATCACGCCCTCCTCAAAATATTTGAACTCGTCTCGCCTCTTTCTTGTTCATGTTACCAGACTTTGGAATTCATTGCCTACCAAGTAATAGGAGCTAATCAATTTAAAAGTGCACTATTTGCGCATTTTTCATGATTGTAATCTATTCTTCTCTCTTTCTATTTCATCTTTCATTTCAGTTTTTCTCTTTCACCCCCCTCATAACCTACTTTTCCATCTTTGCTTCCTTTTCTGTGTATTAGCATTTGCATATCTTAAAATTTAATTTAGATATAGTTTAAGCCCATTTAAATTTAACTTTCACCTAATGTTTTAATTGAGCTTTCTTTATAAATACAATTAATATGCTAAAATATTTTGTTATGAGCTTTCATGTACTATAAAAGACCTTTGTTCTTATTTGTACATTGCCAAATAAATAAATTGAATTGAATTGAATTGAATCACATATCGCCATATAAGATATTTTACTGGGATGCTCTTTAAACACCTATCTAAAAAGACGTGCAATGACTTTCCTTTTTAAACTTCTAAGAAGTAACTGTCCACCCTACTTACGCGAACTTTTTAATTACACGACATCTCCGCGAAATCTCGACATCGTTATACATACCAAGATTTCTAAGGTTGGTGATGGAGAGTATTAGGCTATGGAATAGTCTTGATAATCGTGTCAAGCGATACAGTCTGTCTCGGAATTTAAACGACGTGTAATACTATTATATATTTTTGTCCTTTCTTCTTCCCCTATCTCCTAACCTATTCCTATTGTAATTCTTCTAAATTTTTGCTTAATCAAAAAAACTAAAAGGTTAATTTCATTTCCAAATCATCTCTCTGTTAAAAGTAGCATAATTGATACGTTGTTTTTCTTTCGAATTTATAAGCAAATTAGTATAATGATTGTTGTTTTACGATATTTTCTTTTTATATGTATAAATATTTTATTTATTTTTTTTTACTGTACTACATACGATTTTAATCGTGCGTACATTGTCCTTAAAATAAATTGAATTGAATTGAATTGAAATGTCGTCCAAGTGACCTCCTCTGCTAGCTCGGCAGACTGACAAGCTTTTGCCAACATTTTGAATCACTTTTTCGCTATTTCATGTCGCAAGCTGATTTTAGCAGACAAGGTTGCTCTCGGTCAGCAACTGGAAGACGGAATTAGCGTGCTTATCGGATCCGATACATATTGGCAGTTTGCGACAGGAGAACACAAACGTCTTACGGAGAAGTTAACAGCGATCAATACCATTCTGGGGCGGACAATTCAAGGACCATCGGACATGGAATCGACAGCTCTTGTTCGATATCGCTTAACGTCTGTGTATGCGAAGATATACAGAGATTTTGGAAGCTTGATGTTTTGGGAATAGTTCCTGATGACAAGGCTTACCAATTTTTTTTCTTTTTAAGTAAAAGATTCTTGCCAACATCTTTTGTGTCAAAGGGTTGCCTTAGCCAAGAAGACGACTAGACGAGTGACCTCCCTAGTGAAAGCCAATACGTCTTTTGTGGCAAAGTTACGAAGCTCCACCTGTAAACGCATCTCCCTATGAAAGATGCGTCGTCTCAATCTATAGAGAGCTGAACATTCACCGAGAATGTGCTCAGGGGTTTCCTCGTCCTCTATGCAGAACCTGCATTCTGACTCTGGACTAAGGTTCATTTTGTTGAGATGATATCTCAAGCCACAGGGGCAAGTGAGAAAGCCCACCAGCTTTCTAATATTTCCCTTATTTAATGTAATGACTTCCTTATAAGAGTATGGTCTAATTAATCGTTTGGATTGCCTTAAATCAGGGACACATCCAATGTCTTAGACGAAGCTGCTGTTATCATTCTTTAATTCGTCCTCAAGCAGCATCCGAATTAACTATACAATAAGGTTATGGTTCAAAGAACACAGTTCTGGATCCAGCTCTGGCAAGTTTGTCTATAGATTCAATGCCCGCTATACCTTGGTGGCCAGGTACCCATCCGAGTTTGACCTTTTATATTTGGCTAGTTATTGCGAGGCATTGTAGCAGTTCCTAACAGTCAAAGAGTCCATTGTGTTGGACGACAGTGCCTGTAGTGCTGCTTGACTATCTGAAAAGATGTGTATATTAGCGCCTTTAATTGAGTGTGCATTCCTTCTCCGATCATAGACTAATTGAGTTCATTGTAGGGAACTGCTGTGAAGTGAACCTCCCCAGTCACACAGAAATCCAAAAAAAGCTGACTGGGAGCTTTTTAACAAGGAAATCGAGAAAACTAAAAATCTTTTGCAAGAAGGCAATCTTAATTGCCCGACCGACATCGACCTGAAAGCCGAGAAAGTAGTTTCTATTTTCAAAGAGGATTTCGTAAGGGCATGCCCGGTGGTAAAACGAAAGAATAAAATATCACCCCATTGGTGGAACAAGAAACTGGCCGTAATTAGGAAGGAAACAAGGAATCTTCTTAATACGGCAAACAGGACGAAACTAGACCCTGACTGGGAAATATACAAGGCCAGTCAGAGAAGCTTCAAAAATGAAATTCAGAGATCCAAGCGCCAATCATGGAAAAACTTCTGTGACGAATTAAAGGGCACTACGGAAACCGCGAGATTAGGGAAAGTTCTAACCAGAGACCCACTAACTCTGAGTTCCCTCAAGAAACCTAAGGGAAGCTAGACCGAGTCCTGTTCAGAGTCTTTAAATCTACTACTGACACACTCAGCCTTGTCCCAATATTACTGGGGAAACGATCCTCCCTGGAGACTTGATTACGGAAGACAGAATAGAATGGGCCATCCGATCCTTCTCTCCCTATAAGTCTCCAGGGCTCGATGTAGTCATCCCCATTATGTTGCAAAAGACTGTCAAAACTATTATTCCGGTATTAAAGGATCTTTATATTGGCAGTCTCACACAGGGGTATATAAAAAGAACATGGAGAGAAGTGAAGGTTATTTTCATACCATTGGCTGGCAAGGCAAGCCACACCAATCCAACGGATTTCAGACAAATAAGCCTTACTACCTTCATACTGAAAACTTTGGAAAGACTGATAGACATACACATTCGTAGCAGGCTTCATCCGGAAGACTTATCCCCGGCCCAACATGCCTATACAAAAGGAAAATGTGTGGAAACCGCGCTACACTCTGTTGTCGGCACAATTGAGAAAACACAAAAGGACAAAGAGTACACTCTAGCGGCCTTCTTAGACATTGAAGGAGCGTTCAACAATGTCAATATTGGCGCCGTACGCAGAACGCTAAGTAAGCTTATGATTAATAATTCTATTATCAACTGGAATATCAGCATACTCGAAGAAGGGCACATTATAGCGGAACTTGGGAGCTCTAGGCTAGAAGCTTACGCCTCTAGAGGGACTCCTCAGGGAGGGGTTATTTCCTCGCTGCTACGGGTCATTCTTCTGAATGAGGCGCTTTTGCAGCTCAATAATAGTGGCGTTAGAACAACGGCTTATGCTGATGACGTCGTGCTGTTGGCAACAGCTAAATTCCTGCCAACACTCATCGAACAAATCAAAGGGGCTCTCAAAACCCTCGACAAGTGGGCCAGGCACTGCGGCCTAGCGGTAAATCCCCAAAAAACCGAACTGGTAATTTTCACAAATAAAAGGAAAATATCACCGTTTGTCACAACTTCTGTTGGCGGTATACCCCTCAGAATCTCTGACAGTGCGAAGTACCTGGGACTCATACTAGACAAAAAACTAAATTGGAAAATGAATACCATTGAGAGAATCAAAAAATCCACAATAGCCTTTTACTCCTGCAGCTAAATCTTTGGGAAAACCTGAGGACCATCTCCCAAAATTAAACTGTGGATGTACACGGCAATAGTAAGACCTACACTGACATATGGCAGTCTCGTATGGTGGCAGGCAACCAATAAAGCCACCTACATAAAGGCTCTTACAAAAGTTCAGAGACTAGCATGCATCGGCACAACCAGTGCGATGCGGACAACTCCAACCGCAGGACTGCAGGCTATCCTCAACCTTCGACATCTTTGTTCAATCAACAGCGGCCGCCATTAGTGCCATGAGAATTTGCCAAACAGTGAACTGGAAACCAAACGTAATGGGTCATTCGATGATCCTACAGAAATACTTTGGCCATTTACCAACTACGGACTACATCACGCCATACTTAGACTTCACAACACCTTTCTCGAGTGCCTATCCCAGCAGAGAAGAATGGAGAAGCGGACTCGTCCCCGACACACAAGCCATAGCCGTATTTACGGACCGCTCAAAAATGGCAACGGGGGTGGGGTCAGGCGTCTTTTCCGCACCACTGGGTATATCAAAATCAGTACGGCTACCCGACCACAGCAGCGTCTTCCAAGCAGAGGTCCTGGCAGCGACAACAGCAGCCCGTGAGTCTGCGGTAAGGGCAATACCACCCGATGGTATCACCTTCTAAATCGACAGCCAGACAGCAATAAAAGCCTTAACTGCAGCAGAAATAAAATCACAGCTTGTGAAATGCTGTCGCGAAGAACTCAAGGTTCTTGGTACCCAGCATAAGGTATCGCTCTGCTGGGTCCCGGGACATGAAGGCTTTCTGGGCAACGAGAAAGGAGACGAATTAGCAAGACAAGGTTCGGCAGCTGTGTCAGAACAAGCTGATCCCTATGTACTCACCCCGCCTTGCTCACTCAGGCTTGCAGCAGGGAAAAAGGCAATAAGAGAGGTGAACCTTAGATGGACGGCACTAGATACTTGCCGCACCACAATAATGCTATGGCCAACCTACAATGAGGCCAGAACCGAAAGTCTAATGAAAAAGGATAGAACATGCATCAGTATCCACCCTCGTAGGTATTTTAAGGGGCACAACACTCTGCCGTACCATATGAAGAAATTACGCTTGACGGAGGAAGAACTCTGTAGAAGCTATGGCGACGAGGAAGCTCTAGAGAATACTACCCACTTCCTGTGTCACTGGCCGGGTCTCCAACACATCAGATACAGATTCCTGGTGAGACATTTCTTCCACGACCTAGACGAGCTCTTCAGCACATCGATAGACAGAATAATGAACTTCACCAAATCCACAGGATGGTTTGTGTCGAACTGCACAGTGAGTAATTAATCTTAGTTGTTTATAGACAGGGTTAAAAATGAGTAAGGGAGAACCCTCACCCCCCCCCCCCCCCCCCGATGGGCATCACAATGGGTCAGTACTGACCTGAGTGTGGCACTATGCCAGCCCACCTACCTAACCTAACCTAGCGCCTTTAATTCCCTTATTGGAGTTTAGAACAGCGCAGATCTCAGCGGCATGGGCTTCTGCCTAGAACACTATGGGACACATTCCCATAAGTATCAAGACTTTGGTGTTGGGTCCAAAGACACAAGCTCCAACTCCAGATTCCATTTTCGATCCATCGGTGTACCATACAAGACTTCTTCCAGTAGTGGAGCACCCTTGCCCCATATAGAATGGTCCAATATTTCCACCTCAAATAATTTCCCAAAACTGTATTCCCTAACCATTAAGTCTGGGATGGTGTAAAACATGTCCAAATTTGTAATTGAGTTAAGTATTTTCAGGTTTCCCTCAAGGTTATTTGACTTATACAGCTTAATAGCGCATCTTCCTAATGCCGTCTTTCTAATGAAGATTTGTAGAGGTGATAGGCCAAAAATAGCTTCCAAATAGCTTCCGTTGGACAGGTGCGAATAGCACCCGATCTTCTCCTGTATTGCCCAGACTGCACCGTAGCGGAATTTCGTCACGATGTAGTATGCAGTTAAGCTGCAAAAGTTCTACAAGGTGGCGCAAAAGTAATCCTCCTATCAGAAAATGCTATAAATTTTGCGATTGGCCCCTAATGTCAGTTCTGTTTTGACATTTGTGTAGTAAACACATGTGAAATACACGTTAATAAACAATGTTACGCTACACTGCTCCAGAACGCGGAATATTGGTGACTATTTATTTGAGCAATAATCGGTCGGTGACTTTGGCACAACGTGAATTTCGTCGCAGATTTCCTACCCGTCCAACGCCTACTGGTGAAACACTGCGACATTTAGCCGCTCGCCTCGAAGAGACTGGCACAACACGAGATGCTGCCAAGCGTGGCAGACCCCGGAGTAGCCGTTCTGCAGAGAATATTGCTGCTGTAGCCGAAGATGCCATGGAAGCGCCGTCGACATCGACCAGACGACGTGCCACGCAAATCGGTATCAGTCGACGGTCTTTACAGCGAATTTTGGTACGAGATTTGAAGATGTTTCCGTACAAAGTCCAGATGGTACATCAGCTGTTAGCTGCTGACCGCCAATCGCTTCTAACATACGCTCAAGCCATCCTTAATCACCACCAAGAGGAAGATGATTTTTCATCAAAAATAATCATGAGTGATGAGGCCCATTTCCATCTTAGCGGGTACGTAAATAAGCAAAATTTACGCTTCTGGGGCACTGAAAATCTGCGTGTAACCCACGAAGAGCCATTACACCCGCTCAAAGTCACTGTATGGTGTGCTGTTTTCGCTAGAGGAGTCATCGGACCTATTTTCTTCGAAGACGTCGCGGGCCAAACGGTTACTGTGAATGGTGAGCGCTACAGAGCAATGATCAACGAGTTCTTTTTGCCGCAACTTGATGAATTGGGATTGGAAAACATGTGGTTCCAACAGGACGTTGCAACGGCACACACTGCACGTGCCACAACCGATATGCTGAAGGATGCATTTCCCGGGCACCAAATCTCCCGTTTTGGCGATTTGCACTGGCCAGCAAGATCGCCTGATTTGACCGCTCCAGACTTCTTTTTGTGGGGCTTTTTGAAGTCGCGGGTTTATGTCAACAAGCCTCAGACTCTTGCAGCTCTTAAAGACAATATCCGTCAACAATGTGAGGACCTATCGCCGGAAGTTTTGGCCAAAGTGATCATATTCTCGACTTGATGTAAAAAAAATTAAAAGACCAAATAAAAATAATCCACAAGAAGAATCAAAGTTTTTAATTTTTTTTTTAAATTACAGCCAAAAAACATCGGAAGGTTATTTTTGCGCCACCTTGTACTATCGTTTGGAAAATAAACGAAATCTGTAATGTGCTCAGGTTTTAGTTTTTTCTTTGTAGATTAGACGTGAATGGATGTCTTATACGTGGCTTTTTCAAAATCTGCTATCAATTTTTGGAAAGCTCCTGTCCATTCTGGGAGGTTAGCTTAGGCCGTGTCTCGCAGCAATATTTTCTCAATTTCTGTGTAAGTCGTGCTTCATGATCTTCATTTGAGCCTTTTAATATGTAGTTCATATTGAGAAATGTCGGTTTCTATATGGAGCATGGAATTGGGGGTATTTGATTTGGTAGTTTCCTTAGGAAGCATCGTCTTTTGGATATCTGTTTACGCTTTATTTCCCCTTGCTTTTGCCCATAGCACTTTTTTTTTTTTTTTTTTAATAAAAAGGAATTTCAAATCCCAGAGCACCCAGACTCGGTAACGGTCCATTGTACTACCAGGCAGAAATCCTTCTTTTGGTGTAGAGGCATGTGATTGGGTGGCGTATGTTGTTGTTCCCCATGGGGATTGAACCTGCACCGCACGGGTCACAAGCCAACACACTAACCTCTGCACCGTCGCCACCCATCCCATACCACATTACTGACCTTAATACATTTTGATTATTGAATATCTTGACTATAACCGATATTGAAACAATTGGAGTATAGTTGCCTTTTTCATGTGCAGTCTTATAGGCTTCCGAAAGCTTAAGCTGAAAGTGGCTTTCCATTGAGAGGTTATAATTTATGGTGACGCCGAAGTATTTATATGACGTTGAAGCTTTTCCTCCATGTTTCGTGTCTTGCTGGTCCTTCTGTAACTTTTTGAAATACTACCTCTTTTTATTTGCGGTTTTTATATGCAGACATTATATTATGCAATGTTCTTCTAATTTGTTAATTAGGACTTGCAGTGAGTTCGGTGATTCTGCTAATATGGCAAAACCGTCTGCATCAACACCTGGATTTTAAGACCTTCTATCGAGATACCTGCCAGAAGTGCGTTTACTTTACCTATCGTCTAGGTATAAACAAAATATTAGAGGGCTGACAAGTTGCCCGTGTCTTACTCCTATCTTGGTTCTCAACCATTCCGACACAAGTTTCCCATTTCATATTGCCGATTCGGCGTTGTTGAAAAAAGGGTTATGTAATATTTAAGAATTTGTGAAATCCCGATCTTTGACAGTTTAAAGAACAAACAGTTTTTAAAGGTATCAAAGGCTGCATGAAATTTTGGATTGGACAACAACGGTTAAGCTAAAATTAAGGTTCACAGTAGTATAACATTCTCAAAAGCCTGTTTGGAATAGATTTTATTTCTTGTTTTGTTTATCCCACTTCGTAAGTCGCGGTGAAAATCTTTGCGATCACAAGGATGATGCCATACATTTTGCAATCGATTTTCAGTCTTTATACCTGTTGGATATTTTATACATGGAAACTTTTACTACCTGGGAACAGGTAGATATAAGAAACGACCGCTGGAGTTTCCCAAGACCAAACAATGAACTACTTGAAAAGCGTATAAAAAGATGCGCCACTAGGATGAGGCCACATAAAAAATCTTCGAAAGAAAAATTAATAAAATGTTTACATTTTATGGTCTTAAAATTACATTAATAATGAACAGGGTAAACCACCCTATGATTGGCACCTTAAGCAAATGTACGGCTATATTTCCATGTAAAAACTAAATGAAATATCCCAACACCTATGAAATACTTTATTTACCTTTCCATTGGTGTTTTATAATAAAAAAATAAAGAACAAATAATACTTCTATTAAAACATAAACAATAAAACAAAACAAAAAAATAAAGGGAAGTCAATTTTCACCAGTTACTGGCACTCCATTCCATTCATTGGCATTCATTATTCTACGAGTAATTATTGGTACACATACGTTTTGGCATCTTTTAGATTCTTAGGCATAACAAACTGGAAATACCTAGGTACCTATAAAAATATATAAATAAGTAAGTAGGTATATATATTACACAGCAACTAGTACCTACCTTTTAATCGTCAGAATTACTACAAATGAGATGCTGTAGGATTTCTAAATCATTTTTTTCATAAGTCAAATGACTTTGGTGACCATCCACAAACAACATAACAGGGACACTTTGTTTTTTTAAATGCGGGATTTCATCCAACCAGTTTCTGTTTTACCAATACTCCACTCCTTGGGAACAGATGATAACATCTCTACTGGTATCCTTTTGAACGGGTAAATTATCATAGGAGAAGTACAATCACCACCCGCAGAAAATGTAAACATAAGTGTTATTGCAGTTTTGGCTTGGGCGTGATCAGTCTAGTAAACATTTCTGTTTTCCTTTTCGGTAAGGATCTTTTCGTTCTTGGGGCACAATTGAAAGTTTGTCTCATCATCATTAAAAATTCTTTTGGGATCTTGGAGTATTTCAAAATAGCCAGCATCCGTCAGGTAGGATTCTATTCTTGTAAACAAACTTTTTATGTTTGCCTTGGACACATTGGCGCTTGCATTGGTGACAGGTTCGAACACCCTTTTTTTTTTTTTTTGTCGGGGTGTGTGAGACTTTCTGCACTGGAGCGCTCAGACTCAATACTGGTCCATTGTACTACCAGGCAGACACACCACATTTTACTGTGGGAATTTACTCGTTTTTCTAAGAAAAACGAGAAGGCGCTTCAATGATAAGGAGCTTAGGTTTACAGCACTCACCATATCCGCACCAAATACCTGCCACCTGATACGAGCAAAAGCAGGACAATCACAGAGGAAATGTTCCGCAGTGTCGTCGCTTTCTCCACAGGCTTCGCAGTTGGTGGTGTCGCTTAGGCCTAGCACCTTAAGGTGTTTGGCAAAAGCGTAGTGTCCCGTAAGAACGCCAGTAGTCCTTCTGCAGTCTTTTCTGTTGAGAGACAACAAGAATGCCGCGGATTTCCCACAGACGTCGGGGAGCATTTGCTTAGTCTGTCTGCACCCTGGAGAGTCATGCCAACGGCGATTGTGTTCATAGGAAACCCAACCGTCAAATGGTTCAGGTCCTGAGAGGTCCCGCTCTGAGCCTTGTCTAGCAAGTTCATCGGAGATCTCATTTCCCGTGATCCCGTTATGACCCGGGACCCAGACAAGTTTAAGTGAATTCAGCCTTCCGACCGAATTCAGAGATATCTTGCATTCACGTACTATTTTGGAGGTAGTTAAGGGTTTGAGTAAGGCCTTAAGCGCAGCCTGACTGTCGTGACAGACGCAGATACTTCGCCCCCTCCACCTGTTCCTCGTAACATAGTCTATGGCCATTAGGATAGCATAAGTCTCTGTTTGGAAGACTGACGCATATTTGCCTAACGGAAAGAAAAGTCTAACGTTATCGCTCCCCACGAAGACACCAGCACCAGATCCTTGATCGGTTTTGGAGCCATCCGTGAAGATTCGACTGCATTCCCTTCCAGGTTCAGAGTCCGGCCAGAACCAGTCCTGGACGCGAGGAAAGTCGACCTCGTATTTGCGCTTTAGCCGAAGTTCCGGTGTCATCGCATCAGACGGCATATTCATAAGACAGGAGTCGAAAGACAACCGTTGCGCAAGTTCATCAAAACTGCAGTGCGAGTTATACCAAAAGCCACCTCTTGTAAGACGTGAGATAGCCTTCATTGTACAGCCCATGATGTAAACATCAAGGGGCGGAAGGTTCAATAGTGCATTTAGGCCGGAGCCAGGCGTGCTGGGGAAGGCCCCCGTGCAGCCGTGACATACCTGCCTTTGGAGTTTGGCAAAAGCAGCAGTGACGTATTTACGTGAAAGCTTATTCCACCAAACAACCGATGCGTATGCTATAAATGGTCTTATCATAGCCGTATAAATCCATAGGACTCTTTTCGGTGATAAGCCCCATGTGTTGCCGAAAATGCCTTTGCACTGCCAGAAAACAGACAGCGCCTTGGCAGTCTTCAGCTCAACATGTTTGGACCAAAGAAGTTTGCTCCCAGATACTTTGCTTCATTGGAGAGTTGGATTGTGACGCCTTTTAGCACTGGCTGAGTCAACCCGACCAGCTTCCTCCTTCTCGTAAAGAGAACAACCTCAGTTTTAAGAGGATTGACCGAGAGCCCATTCCTAGTGCACCATTCGTCGATCACGTCAAGGGCCGCCTGCGCCTTGGCGCATACAGTCGCTAGGCATGATCCAACAGAAAGCACGGCAACATCATCCGCGTACGCCTGACTGTAAATATTAGAACTGATGAGTTCGTTCAACAGAGAGTCGACCAGCATACACCACAGCAGTGGAGACATGACGCCGCCTTGCGGGCAGCCTCTGTTTACCCCCGCCATAACATAGCGGCCACAGTCCGCATCCGCAACCAACGTTCTATTCATTAGCATTGCTTTAATCCACAACACCAATGGTTCGTCTACTCCGTGTTGTCTGGCGGAGCTGCACATGCTATCAAAAGTCGCATTGTCAAAAGCACCCTCAATATCGATGAAAATGCCCATCGCGTATTCTTTTCTGTCAAGCGCGCCCTCAATTCTACCAACTAGATTTTGGAGCGTAGTTTCGCAGTATTTTCCGCGTTGATAGGCATGTTGCATCTGAGATAGTGGGTGCAATCGCAAAGCAGTTTTGCGCACATGAAGCTCGACCAGCCTTTCCATGCTTTTCAGCAAGAAGGAAGTCAGACTTATTGGTCTGAAGCTCTTGGCGAGTGAGTAGTCACTTCTGCCAATTTTAGGTATAAATGCCACTCTAACTGTACGCCAGGGTGATGGAATGTATGCCAGTGCTAGGACAGCGATGAAGATTTTCTTCATAGTCGGTAGCAACTGGTTTGTACATTGCTGCAGCATGGCTGGGTATATTCCGTCCGTACCAGGTGACTTGAAGCCGTCAAAAGACGCAAAAGCATATTTAATAGCCTCGTCCGTCACCACGGCCTTCGCAATATACCAGCTACGCCGAGCTCTTTGTCTTGGCTCACTCATAGTCTCGGTAATCGGGGCTGGTTGTGAACCAATTGTAATCTGGTTACCCGGAAAGTAAGACTCCAGCAGATAACTAAGAGTTTCCGCTTTCGTCTCAGTGAAGGTGCCATCAAGTTTTCTAAGTGAGTTCAGTTTGGCTGGTTTGCCCTTTTTCAGAACTTTAACCAACCTACTAGTTTCACCCAGCGTTTCAATCTTTTCGCAGAAATTCTTATAAGAAGCACTTTTCGATACCCGAATTAGCCTCTTATATTCCTTCTGCTTCGATCGGTAGAGATTCCAGTCTGTCTCCAAATCAGTCTTGAGTGACCTATTTAGAAGCTTTCTAGCTTCTCTACGAATTCTTTGTAGTTCCGAGCTCCACCAGGGAACCGGTGTTCTGCCAGGGGGTTTGCTTACTGGGCACGTCAGTTCAAAACAGCTAGTAATGGCACTATTCAGGTCTTGAACAGCTTCCTCTACCTTTGTCTCGTTCTGAGTTTGGTTGGAGTTTTGAGAGTTTTCCCTAATTCCTCCCTGAAGCGTATCCAGTTGGTTTTTCTCGGATTCCTCCTCTCCTGCAAAGTTATGGCTTCGCATTCGATTTGGAATTCGATATATCTGTGGTCTGAGAGGGACACCTCCGAAGAGACCCTCCAGTTAGTAACCGCCTTAAAGTATCTATTTGATAAAGTTAGGTCGATCACTTCCTGTCTTCTTGACGTTACAAAAGTTGGTTGCGAGCCAACATTGTTGACAGTAAGATCAGATGATAGAATGAAATCCAGGAGATGGTTTCCTCGCATGTTGCATTTGCTGCTGCCCCAAACAGTGTTTTGAGCATTGGCATCACAGCCACCCGGACACCCTACTTCTGGATGTCTTATCATGAAGGCGGATTACCATTTTTCTCCAGGGAAATTGTCCGTAAACGGGTTTGGTCTGTTGTTTTTAATCAAAAACTGATGCAAGCTAATCGTTAGACCAAATTTTCTTCGGGGAAACCCCTTTCTGCCGCATTCTTTTAACCATTTTACAAATACATTGCTTTTCTTCATCGGTTAAAATTGTTTTTGGACCTGGTCTAGCCTTTGAAAATTTATTGCTTAATCCAAATTGTAGCGTGGACCTTATAATATCAAATGTTTTAGACGCTGTTTTCTTTGACATGCCCGCCTTAATTGCTTATAGGGCCGTTTTGACTAAGGCTTCCACATATTTTTTTACATATTTGTGTGTTTTCCCAAATTTTGGCATCTAAGAATCAGTTTAAGCAGTAAGTTTAAGATTGGCAGTGTAATTTGTACTAGTTATTAGCGCAACCCAATGATTGGCACAGTGCCGATAACCGTGTAATTGGCACTACTACCAATGATTGGCACAGTGCCAACATTAGGAAAGCTCCTCATTTCTCTTTCCCATTGTTGGCACAATTAATTTAGGATAAAATGCAATAATATTAACTAATTTCAAGAAACAAACCTTTAATTTAATGTCTTATGAACACAAAATAGCACTTAAAACAATCAACTTCTTAACCAAGGAACACAAAAAGAGACTTCTATTTCACTGCCACTCTAATAGAATCGTTAACGGTTATGGCAAAAAAGGCGGGAATGCATTAAGACATATTATAATATGTATTTTCAATAGTACCAACATAAAGATGAATCTGGTGCTGCCAGATTTACGAAATATATATTCAAGCAAGAATTATGGAAACAAAATTATATGGAATTTTTTTAAAGAAATGCGTTTTAACATTGTTTTAAAGTTCAAATGCCAATCATTGGAGGAGTGCCAACAATAGGCTAGTTTACCCTATGCCCGCCATTTTTCGATATGACCTCTATAAGACGGTTTGGAATAGAGTCATAGGTTTTTTATTAAATAATTAAGAGAAATTTGGCCCACGCATCACAAAAAGCTTCGATTAAAGTGTCCTTGTCTTTAAATTGTCTGCCGCCGTCATACACTTTACGAGATAACCATGCCCAAACATTTTCGATTTTGTTTAAGTCCGATGAATAGTGCGGCCATGGCAAAAGTTCCACGTCTTCTGATTGAATTCAACTTCTAACAACCCTTCAAGTATGGATAGGGGCATTGTCTGGTTGGAATATAAGAGACAGGGGTCCGAAAATATTTTTCTTTTGGAAATGACCGTTCCAGCAAACATTTGTAGTTGTTTCCGTTCATTGTTGTGAACAAAAACTCCAACTCGATTGCGCCATAGTGGGAAATAGCTCCCCACACCATTACACCTGATGTACGGCTCTAATGTCTTGCCAAAATAAGCTCCTCCTTTCTTAGATAATGGATAATGGGCCGTTAAGGTTAAACTTTTTTCCATTCGAAAAGACAACGCGTTTACATTCACTGCTCTAAGAGACATTTTCTCCTGCAAAATTCATTGCTCCTTGTGTACTTGCCTCAAAAGAGGTTTCTGTTTAAGTTTTCTTCTCTGTATAGTACCACTTTTTCGTATGATCCTTCGGACCGTTGCTATGCTGGCTGCTACTCCGCTGTTGGTCCTTATTTTAGTCACTGGTAGAGTAGAATTTGAGGCAAGCTGTAGAATAACCCGCTTTTCTCGCAATCTCGTTGCTTCTAACGTGCGTCCCTTTTGATTTCCTTGTTGTGAATCCGCAAGATAACTGTTTTCAGTCTTACTTCTATTTAGCCTCCTTGCAATTTCTCGGCCTGACGACAGTCCTAACTTCTTGAAAGCATCTATTTTTCCTCTTTCTGTCGTCGTCAAAGTCTTTCCGGAACCCTTTTTGTTTTTACTAAAGAAAAACAGTTCTTTCAACGCTTTTTTTAAATATTCTTAACAAAACTTAAAAAAAAATCGCTGATGTGGACTCCTGCAACGAAATATACGCAATGGCCTCATCCTAGTGGCGCATCTTTTTATACGCTTTTCAAGTATGTAGTTCATTGTTTGATCTTGGGAAATTCCAGCAGTCGTTTCTTATTTACCCTTTAATTTTATGACTTACTGTTGGGAAAATATGTTCCTATATACAGGTAAGGTACGATTACACGGTCATGTTTTCGAGTCATTTAAATGAAGCTGTGACGTCAGGAAAAAATGTCGCAGTAGAGATACATTCAAGCTACGATTCGTCGTTGGTCATTTGCGAAAAAATGACGATCACACGGTAATGACTAATATGGTAATTTTTGTCCTTGGTATGTCATTAAATGAAGAGCGAAAAAATGACGATCACACGGTAATGACTTGCCTCATCAAAATGACAAATGACACATTTCCTATTATATCGATTTTGTAATGAAATGACCAATGAGAAAATTATAGCTTTTGTCATTTAGTGTTTTTCGCTCATCTAAATAAAATATGTGAAAATTAACTTTTGCGATTATGTTGTAAATTGCGGAGACGGCGTATTTGGCAGCGTGTGTGCTGGAAAGCAGTGAAGACGATCTTGATTAGGAGTCAACGCGACGAAAGCGGAGTATTTGGCAAAAGAAGTGGTTGAGACGTCGCGAGAAGAGTGGATTCTGTGCTGGATTACTGCTCGAATTGCAGAAGAAGAACCTGAACTATATCGCAATGTCCTTCGTATGTCAGCCAATCAATTCGATTATTTGTTGAGGTTGGTGAAGCCTCACATCGGAAACAGAACACAAATATGCGAGAGAGCGTTTCAGCGGAAGCACGACTGGTAATAACGTTCAACACATTTATACAGTGCGGTTTCTAATAACATTTTGGAAAAAATGGCCTTTTCCCATGATTTTTGTTGTTGCAAGGACCTCTCAGTAAAATAACATATATACATATACATACATATATATAAAATACGGACTTGCAAGAATCCAATATTATAGAAGACTTAGCAGTCGAACGACTCAAAATCAGTCAAAAGTCTTGCGCAGTTTCGTCACAAACGCCTTGAAGTTGCTGCGCGTTTCCCATTTACATCCGTATCTTCTCGGACAGTCAAGCCGCGATAAAGTCCCTGAGCTCATTCTAATCAAACTCCATCGTAGCAGTAGACTGCCGTTCATCTCTTGAGGAGATTACAGAGCAGTACAATTCTCCCCTTTTCTGGGTGCCGTGGCATAAAGATATCCCAGGCAATTGTAGATCAGATGAACTCGCCAAAAAAGGAACCGCATTACCTCTTCTACCTGATAAAGGTTTTGTAGGTACATATACCTATCGCTACTTGTAAACTTATGTTTAAGCTATCCGCTATTGCCTAATTTGCTCGACTTTGTTGTACTTTCGCTATTCAAACTCACACGATAGTTGACAGAATAGTCCATATTGTCGGCACTTGACTGCAACGGTTCGTATTCCATTTCACTCATAGAAATTTGTACTGAAATAGCAGCCAGACACATGCAACGAACACCAAATGAAAGCACAGATATCATATCAAATGCTGTGTCATTTGTCATTTGCGTAGAAAAATGTGTCATTTTTTTTGGGGGTGTCATTTAAATGACGCAACAGCCAAAAAGTGTAGTCATTTGTCCTAGGCCCGATCACATGGTAATTTTTTCGAGTCATTTTAATGGCACAAAATTCATGTCATTTTCTTAGTCATTTTCCTACTCATTTAAATGACGCCTAAAATGTCGTCCCAAAAATGGCGATCACACGCAACGACATTAAAATGACGGCTTTGTGAAGTGATTTTTACGTCAGAGCGTCATTAAAATGACTCGAAAAAATTACCGTGTAATCGGGCCTGTAGTAAAAGTTTCCGGGTATACAATTTCCAACAGGTATAAAGACTGAAAATCGATTGCAAAATATATGGACTCGTCCTTGTGATCGCCAGTGTATGTATTACTTGTGGTAGTTTGAAGGACAAAAATATCGTGTAATAACTGTCTCGTAACACGGTTTAATGTTACCATCTTTCTCGAGCTGTGCCTGTATCTACGCGAAATGTGGACCGGTTGGTACGAGAATAAGATCGTTGCAAAAAGACAGTAGTCGGGGTCATTCACTTCAACTTTTTAAGTGAAAGCGAGAAAGAATAAATTATTTGTCTATTATTGTGTTGCTAAACGTTTTATTGGTTTCTTTTACGAGTAAGATTCGAAGACTGTTCTGGGTCGGCCTATTCCTATTGTGTTAAAAGATCCTTGCGTCTTTCGGGATATCCCGTGTGATAAAATCATGGCTCCTCGGAAAATTTCACAATAGACAACCAAAGTGTCATTAAACTGTCATAGATGTAATGGTGCTGCCAAGTTATTTTGCAGTTTTTTTGGTAGCGTTTGAGTTTGCGCTTGCAAATAACACAGCTTTTACCGCAATCATTTCTGTTATCCTACTCGGGTCCTCCAGGATACATGTACATATGTGATTCCCCATTTATTTTTATCAAATTGCAATATCTTCTTAACCTCACTTTACCGAACAATATCAATGTATTCATCTTGTCCACATTAGTCGTGCCCTAAAACCCCTGTATATTCCCAAATATTTTTTTCTGGGTCTTTATACAAATTTAATTCACTTCACAACAATTCCCGAAAGTTTCATTTACACTAAGATCCACGTGGGGCAGCAGACACCATAACTACGACCAGCCACAGCCGCCAATCTAAAACGATGAATCAAGAAATGCGGCAAAAATTAAGATAACAAATTTGTTGTACCAATTTTAAGAGCAAAATAAACAAATAAAATGTTATAGGCTTCAGTGTTAAGAAAGGAGGACTGTGTGTAAGGCCCAGCTATACGAGTATATATAGAACCAGCTCACGTGTGTAATCATTTCCATAATACATCTTTAACTTCAATACAAAGTTAAAAATACCTACTCGTACATCGTGTTGTGTAAAGTCGGGTCGCCATTGTTGGCTGGCCTACCGCCATTGCCTTTAAATTCATTTCCAATGTTTTGCTTAACAGAAGGCATAAATTCCCCATGTGCCATAGAAAGCTGGAGGTGTTAAAATTCATGTGTTGCTCTTATCTAAATTGCTCTGGTAACGCGTTTCGCGTTCACAGGATTGCATACAATCGATGCTAGAGGTTGCGTTGGTCGCCATGCAGGCGACGCCACCTACGTTCCTGTTGATTCTTGGCAACTCTTCGTGTGTCTCTTAAGGAATTCATAATTTTTGCATAACTTCAATATATCGCTTGAATACGAGTATAGCTCGACTCGCAATTCTTCGAGTTTATATCGTTGAGCTTCAATGGGAAGATTTTTGTTTTCTCTGAACTGCACTTGGGAATTGTTGATCGGGTTACTTGGATAAACACAACTGTTACCTACCTTCCAAGAAACAATTTGCTTCCCATAAATTAAAAACAACATTGAATCAGCAATTAATCATTCAAAAGAAGTGTTGAAAACTAATGAATCCTTGAGCGGTCCGAAAGCCGCCGAAAAACCAAAGAAATCCCCCTCGTTCTGGTATATGTAATTATGCACGGTGCGCATTTCCAAACACCCATCGAAATCAGACAAATAACCAATAACAAGGATTCGTCATGTCAATGACGAATAGCAGCCACAACTTTGTTGGAAGTACATAATTGCTTCGATCCTGGCAATGTTCCAAATGTTATGCTATTAAAGGTAGAAAGTGTAACATGTTGTAGGTACCATCGATTGGCAGAGCTACCAGACCAGATGATGGATTCCTCTCATAATAGATCAAGCCCAATACCGCCTGTTATCCTTTCTCCTAACGCGCACATCAATGCTGTGCATGAACGCACACTTCCCATTTCAAATGAGCACACAAACACAAAACGAATTCCTACAAATTCAACAGTAATCGAATAGGAATTAACTATTTCCTCGTCGTCCACGGAACCGCAATAAGACAACATCCTGCTGTGAGTTCATATTTTAACAATGCGGTTCCTGTGCTTGCGCTCATAGGGGGTGCGTTTATTCAAAGGACCTCAGGCGTTGTTGTTCGTTGGTTCTCGAGTGTCAGCTCCAAATTTAATTCGATTATGCATTACACTCAAATGAAATAGCACCATTTGGACTACAGTTTCAAAAGTAAAATTCATTATCCTCGTTCGTTGTCCTCATATACCTAGAAGTAAATTCAAGGCGTGGGCATTTATTACGGCAGAAAATTCCTCAAAACAAACGGAACCACCAAAGAATGATACAAAAGTCAAGGTAAACATGGAATTTTATCGCTTGATATGTCATATGAGAGTCCGAAAATAATTTACGATCAGGCTTGAGTGATTTTGGTCAACAAAGAACAGAAAAAAAACCCAATGAATGAAAATAGGAAAAAGGGAAACTCAAAGGTGCCGGACCAGTAGTATTTATGAGACACGTACACACTGACATGCCTGCTCAGAGAAACGAAGGCAAGTGGCAATTAAACTACACCTGTCTTTTGTGGCCAGTAGATCATTTTGAAATGAGATAGGTGTACCGCGAGGGTAACTTGAAATGGTTTGTTTTGTTTTTGTTAGGACGCTGCTGCGTGTTATCCTTGTAATTAGGAAGAAAGGGCATTTGACGATAGCAGCGCATGAATTATGTGCCTCATTAGAGTGGACAAGTTAAATTTAAATTGAATCAAGCTACGGTCTTGGAAAGTTCTTTGCTCAATAGCCTTAAGATGCACTCGTGTAAAGCCGTGTCGTATTGAAAATGCGATGAGGTGGATTCTATATGAGAAGAAATATTCCGTGATGAACGTTCCCAAGGCAGGCATTTGCTTCTGACTTTGATTTTATCTATTTTTACGCTGCAAAGTTGTTGGGCGGTGGGCGCAGTGGCTCAGGGATTAACGCGTTGGACTACTAATCAAAAGGTCTCAGAATCAAATCCGCACAGTGGTGCCAAGCGGCAAAAACCCCTAAGGTTGAAATTTGTGCTTGAAATTTTTTAAATTCGTTTTCTTTTGGTTATATAACGGCTGTATGTTTTTCCCAAGTTTGGGACAATTTTATCAAAAACTTTGGAAGCTATAGGCTCTTTTTATCAAGTGTAAGAATTTTTAAAATCCGCCCACAATCTCAAAAAATCAAATTTATCGAAATTCGAATTAGAAAACTGAAATTTGGAATATATTATCTTTCAGGGCCCAGAATGTTAGTGTGTTAAGATTTTTAAAGTTAGCGAACTGACACACCCACACTTTAAAAAAACGTATTATTGAAAAACCAAAGTTCGAGCTAGGAAACTGAAATTTGGATTATATGTCAATATTATTCGCGGTTATATCTTCTCCTCCATTCGCCACCTCGTACACAGGACCAAATATCCGAAGGAGCATTCTTCTTTGAAAATAACCCAAAATCAGCTCACCTTTCCTGCTGATTGTCCAGCCTTCGGCGCCGTAAGGCAGAACTGGCAGTATCAGTGTTTGGAAGAGCTGACACTTCTTCTGAATTGGACGTTTTGAATCCATTTGCTTTGCCAAACTGAAGTGGCATTCATTCGAAATCGGTTCGGTCTTCCTTGCCTTCTTGAACCAGGGGGCTGGGGTTCGAAGACCCTCTGCCTGGGGCATTATTTTCCAATCGCTCAATGTGGCCGAGCCAATGTAGTCGACGTCATTTAGAATTTTGCTTAAGCAAGAGAATGAGTACTCCGAATTGAAACACATCAATGCTGTAATACCGCAAGGTAGTGTGTTGGGACCAGTACTGTTCCTTCTATATACGAACGACCTACCACAAAATGACGAAACTACTGTTGCCAATTTTGCAGACGATACTGCTGTACTTGCAGTAGGAAAAACCGCACAGGAAGTTACAGAAAAACTGCAAAGGACAGTAAATGATATATCCAAATGGACCAACAAATGGCAAATAAAATTAAATGAACTAAAGTCGGTTCATATTAACTTTACGAATAAAAACGTACAACACAATACCTGTGTACATAAATAATAAAGTAGTTCTGCATTCGAACTCATCTAAGTATTTAGGCTTGACTTTGGACGCAAAGTTGCGTTGGAAAACACATGTCAAAAAAAAAAAACGAGATGAACTGAATATACGATACAATAAAATATATTGGCTCATAGGGAGGAATTCATGCCTCTCAATCTACAACAAACTGCTTCTCTACAAGCAAATATTAAAACCAATTTGGACATATGGCCTCCAGTTATGGGGGTGCACAAGAACGACAAATCTTCAAAGCATACAATGCTTTCAAAACAAAGTATTACGCAATATTGTTAATGCGCTGTGGTACATATGTACGTAATGCTGATCTACATAGGGATCTAAAAATTGAAATGGTAGAGGACGAGGTTCGCAAGGTCGCAAGAAGACATGAAGTTAGGCTTCGCAACCATGCTAATTTAGAAGTAGTTCAACTACTAACGTTTGCAGAAAGATGTCAGGTAAAAAGTTTTTAACACTATTTCATCCGAAGAAATATATAAGCATATAATGTCTTTAAAAAACAAAAGCTCTTGTACAAGTGATGGTATTACAAATGTGATTTTAAAAAAGGTCGCCTTCAATATTAGTGACATACTGTGTTACTTATTTAAGCGTTGTATAAGTAATGGATGTTTTCCACAATCCTTAAAATGCGCTGAAATAGTATCTCTTTTTAAAAAAGGAAATCGCAAGGATATACGCGATTATAGACCTATATATAGACCTATCTCTGCTTCCGACTTTTTCAAAAATTTTTGAGAAGATAGTTAAATCGCGCATGGTCTCATTCCTTGATTATGAGAACTTTTTTTTCAATAATCAGTTTGGTTTTAGGTCAGGTAAATCCACAGAAGATGCAATTCTCAAATTATGTACCCACTTGTATGAAGGGTTTAATTATTCCAAATGTACAATGGCTCTTTTCATTGATATGACGAAAGCATTTGATATGGTGGATCATAACTTGCTTCTCAGAAAATTGTATAATGCGGGTTTTAGAGGAGTATTGCATGATTGGTTTCGATCTTATCTTACGGATAGGAAGCAAGTGGTAAATATTAATGGAAGTTTTAGTAGTTCTCGTACAATAAAGAATGGTGTTCCTCAGGGCTCTGTTTTGGGTCCACTTTTGTTTCTAATTTATATTAATTCACTCTTCAGTCAGAACTTTAATGGATTGCCTACAGCGTTTGCTGATGACATCGCTTTTTCTTATCAAGCGCAAACACAGTTTGATTGCATTATCAAAATTCAGGAAGACTTACAAAGACTAAGGCAATGGTTTGCATTTCATAAGCTTATTGTCAGCGAGAAAACGAACCTAATGGCTTTTCAATCATTGGGAAATGTGGTTACTGATTTTAACGTATTTTTTCATTCTCACGACTGTGAAAGGTTTTCTTTACATCTGCATACTTGCGGTAGTATACATTTTAATGAAAATCTTTTATGTTCAAGCAAATGCTTTAAAATTGAGTCGGTTGTTCAATGCAAATATCTAGGGGTGTTAATTGATTTTAATTTGAATTGGAAAGGTCATACACAATCAGTTAAATCTCAAATGCTGCAGGTGGTACGCAAACTATATCTTCTAAGACGTTACTGTTCCAAAAAAATGTTAACTATGATTTATTATGGTCTTGCAAACTCTAAGTTACAATACGGTATTACGAGTTGGGGAGGTTCCTATGAGAATACCACTAG
Source organism: Portevinia maculata (assembly GCA_949715645.1). Lineage (NCBI taxonomy): Eukaryota > Metazoa > Arthropoda > Insecta > Diptera > Syrphidae > Portevinia > Portevinia maculata. Next base: position 90,636,910 of record OX454526.1, read on the forward strand.
CCCCTTACTTATAGCCCAAAAATATTTAATTAGAATAATATGTGGATGAAATCGACTTGCTCATAGTTGGCCTCTGTTCAGGGAGTTACGAATTTTACCTTTAAGACATCTTTATGTTTTCAAAGTTCTCAGGGAATTTTTTAATCAAAGTGGTAACACTCCGAATATAAACTCAAGACTCTATAGCCTACGCGTTAATAACTTATCACTAGTTAATGTTCCCATCGCATATAAAACCAAATTTTCTCATTTTTTTACTTTTACTGCTCCAAATATGTTTAATAAACTACCGATTGCTGTTAGAAGAACATACAATTTTCACTCATTTTTAAATAAAGTGAAAGATTGGCTTTTTACTATCGGATATAAAGATATTGAATCCTTCTTTCGCTATGTGTCGGAGAATTATTCACATTTCTGTTTCCTCTGCTATATTCAAATACTTTCCTAATTTGCAAATGTATCCTAAATTGTTATCTACCCCACATCAGTTTGTATGAATTATAAAATGTTCACTCTTACGTGTCATTCAACACTAACTTTAAATAGTTACAAAATGATTACTATTATTCATCCCCTATTATTATTTAACTGAATTATTGTAATAATATAAGTTTTTTATGACTAAAACAATACAATACAATACATACTTAATAACTACAATTTAGTTAGAAGATTACGTAGAGTTACACCTTTTGAACTAGTTAACTAGGTAAAAAGGAAAGAAATATATGTGTTACAACATAATCACTCGAACAAAGTGATAATGAATTAAGAAACAAAAGGTAACAAACCAAAGTTAGTTCCTAAAAACAGTACATAAGTACATAAGCAAATGTTAAAACAAAATTGCTGATTAGTCTGTAGACTAGGTGCGATTACTGGAAGGATGGTAACATCATGCCTTCCCTGGGTGTTTTTAGCGGGTGTTTCAAGTCCCAAACTTTCAACGACTTTCACCTAGCTACACACAAAAAAAAATAAAAATAGAATTTTGGACTACATCCACATCTTGGTACAGTTCATAGAGTTCGCGGTTGTAACTACTAAATTTGACCTCCTCGCACACAGGACCAAATATCCAACGAGGTATTTTTCTTTCAAAAGAGTATATTGTACTCTATTTTTCTACTTATCGTCCAGCACTCGTCACCAAAAAGCAGGACTGGTAGTATTAAGGTTCCATAGAGCATGCTTAACTACCTCAAAGTTATTGCTATCAACAATGACGTTTTGTCCTAAGCGGTGGACAAGTATTTTCTTATTTGTAGATCGTATGTACTTTGTCTTGTCCTCATTTACTTCAAGACCAACCAATTTCGCCTGTTCTTCAATCGCCTTGAAAGCCTTTAACACGGCACGCTGGGAACGGCCGATGATGTCGATATCGTCCGCATACCCCATTAGCTGGATGGATCTATTGAAGATAGTGCCTTCCGTGTTGATACCTGCCCTTCGCACTATTTTCTCCAGAACAAGATTGAAGAAGTCACATGATAGATCTCCTTGCCGAAATCCGGTACAGGTTTGGAATAATTCGTTTATTGGGTGAGCCCAAAATGTACTCAAATACAATTTTTCATAACTTTCCCCTTTAAGAAACCTAGACTTAGCTACACGCTATGGATATAAAAAGGGGCTTTCATTAGCGACTTGACAACTTCAATCTCTTCAGTGTGAACGCCCCCTTAAACCGATTACCGAACTGTCAGTGTAAAAAATATTCAGTAAAATCATCATTTTCATCATTGTGAAGTAGACGAAGGAACAACATTTAAGAATAATTAAAATTTATTACCTAAATTCCGAGTCGGTGGTCGCAACTTTAAGAGCGTTAACGCCCAGTTTTTGTCCCAGTAGACAAGCAATTCTTAGTCTAGTGAACAAAATTGAGTCAGAATGTTCGCTGCTTGATGTTGCCGTGCCCAATGAGACTATGTTTTGCCCAAAGTGTGGAGAATATCGCTGTCGTGGTGGCGTCCGACCAGCCAAATCAGTCATTGGCCTTTCCCAGACCACATTATGGCGAATTTTGCGTAAGCATCTTGGCCTACATTTTTACAAGATCAATCTGACTCAACAACTAAAGCCACTTGTTTATAAGAAGCGAACTACGTTCTCGAATTGGGCTCTGGATATGATGGAAGAAAATAAAGAATTTTACCGCAATATCATCTTGAGCGATGAAGCGTATTTTTGGTTAAACGGCTTCGTCAATAATCAAAATGTGCGTTAGTGGACTGGTGAGAACTCTCATGTGCCTCCACTGTTTGTTGCGGATTTCATGCCGGTGGCGTCATTGGGCGGTTTTTTTTCGTCGATGAAAATGACTGTCACGTTACGGTAAATGGTACTCGGTACAAAGATATGTTGGAACGTTATTTCTTTGAGAAATTGCATGAATCGGACATCAATGATATGTGGTTCCAACAAGACGGTGCCACAAGCCACACAGCGGATGCAACAATCGAGTTATTGAGGTCTCAGTTCGGTGAACGTGATATCTCGGGAAACGGACCCGTCCATAGCCGCCGAGATCGTATCATTTACCGTCTCTAGGCTTTATTTTATGGGGCTACATTAAATCATTGGTCTATCCCAACAAGCCGGCCACGTTAGAGAAGCTCAGAGCCGATATTGAATATGAAATAGCGGCCGTATCGGTCGAAATGTGCGGCCGAGCTATCGAAAATTGTATTCAACGTATCGACCGCTGCATACGTTCCTGTGGTGTACATATGAACGAAATCGAATTCCATTCATAAATGTGTTGATAGTAATTCGAGCCTATATACATTTTTGAGATCTCAAGTAGTTTGCTTTTTATTTAAAAGGGAAGTTGTAAAGTCCTAAATGAAAGACCCTTTATTTCTGAAAGCTGCTATATATATCCAAGATAATATTTCACTATTCGTTCGTGGATTCGACCGGACCCGACCCCGGAAATGGTGTGAACATTTACATTGAAACATAGAAACGCAAAAAAATGTGGCTGTTCTTGCTTTTAGAGTAGGCTTAAGAAGGTTGTAGGTTTTAAGTAGTTAAGTAGTAGACAGTAAGGTAGTTCAAAGGTTGTTCCATAGAAGCTAGTTTTATGAATTTGTGTCTAGCTATAAGTTAGTTATAAGTTTACCAAAAATATAAATTAATTAAAAAAAAAACATAGAAACGCAAAATACAAGCTTTTAGCGACCAAAAAGATGAACAGGTAATAATTTCTCCGCCAATAATTGTTTCAGCGAAATAGTTTAGGGTTTTGTTTTTAGAAGAAATAGTAACCTTTATTTTTACAATAACCTAAAATTAATATAGTTTTTGAGTCGTGACATATTTAGTATTCAGGCATAAGCAATTTCCCATATTTTACCTCACTTTTCTTGGAAATGCGCCTTCAAGTATATTAATATATTGTGCTTTTTAACTTACCTGTACTGATTTAAAAATGTTCATTCATTGTATTTAACCCGATTTCATAATTTTAATAATATTGGGGAAACCCCTGGAAAAGGTAAAAATGGTCGTAAAAAAAATAAACATTTTGTATAGTGTGCTCAACCTTTAAATAGTTTTTTTTATGATCGTGAAAAGATTTTGATGCGTCCGGTATCATTATCTAATTATGCAATTTTATACACATTCGACAACTTAAAAGACAAAACTTTAGAGCTTCAGGCAAAATGGGGCTGTAATGGTGCATCTGGGCAGACATTTCCCTCTGGAAAATTACAAACGGATTTGATGCCAATATCTCCCTGACATCGATTGTTCCCACATGAAGCTAAGCTAGCAGTCTGGCAAAATCTTGATATCACATGCCTGCATGTTTACTTCTTCGAGCAGAATTTATAGAAAGTTCAGCCTTGGCTGTTGGATCACTTTCAGAAGAGACTCAAGAAACCAGAAATAATGATTACAAACAATTTAGGATTCACAACTCCAGGAAGCGTTCCCGATTATCAACGAATGAATTTATTTTTTATATGATCATAATTACGAAATACTTGGCCCCGGCACACAGCAGTGCACTTTGTATGTGAGCGGCACAAACTACATAAATACTGAAATAAGAATTGGAGGAACATGCAATTTGACAAATACATATGTTCAGGGCCGGCTCCAGCCAAACAAGCGCCCTGTGCAAGATTTACAGAAAGCGCCCTTTAATTTGCACACATCCATAAGTCGTTTCCCCATTACTAAAGGAGGTAGACATTCAATGCGTTTTTTTATTGAGGTATCCCCGGTAGGCCTAATCCTCAATTAAAAACAAATATGTGATATATACATATAATGTTTATATGTCTTAATACAAAATTAATAATTAAAACAAATAAATAAATAAAATAAATTAAAATAATAAATAAATAGAAAATAAATAAATGTAAAAAAAAATGTTATAAACACATTATGTATGTATTAACAACATAAATAAATAATGAAGGAATTCATTTAAGGAACTTTAGATATTTTTTTCAAAGGAAAAAAAGTACTACCATAAATAAAACGCAGCGAAGAAATGTGCAGAGAGAAACCTTTAAACTTGGAAACTTGCCTAGCTTTGGCAAATTCAGCAATAAGATCATCATAGTCCTGACCTGAGACAATTTTTAATAATTTTAAGTTTAAAAAAACTACGTTCTACTGAAGCTACTGTCAGAGGGATAGGAATTTGAAAGGCAATAACTAAATTAGGAGCAAAATCTTCAAGGCTTGAGCTGAATATAAAATTCAACAAACATTCGCTCATATTATCTAAAAATGAAAAATGTATAGATACTATATGTGTCAAGCTGGTCAAACCTTTCTGTTATTGATTGACTCGCTTGATCAAGTATTTTGAAATAAAAATCTAGGTACTTTGAATCTTTGTTTCGGGTCCAATATAGGTCCGGAAGGTAGTAGTGTCATACAAAACTGAGAATTAAGCGTCGTCAGCTCAAACAAATTTATCTCTGCAAATATTTTATCTTACAATATATCTGGATTAAGTAATAGATTATTATTTGTAGATTTTTTTAACTATGTTAAGAACTTTGAAATTTTCTTTTTATTTGAAACACATTTAACAAGCGATAATTTAAGTAATTTTAATAAATATTTCGATGGCTTTAAGTTAATTTGGAGCGAAGCAAGTAAAACCTACATAAAGGGGCGTGCAAGTGGAGGAAGCCTGTACGGGATAAAAAAATCACATTTAAAAACTTACGATTTTGATGAATTTGAAGGAACTACCGTAGTAAAATGTGTGACACAAAATAATAATACATATATCGTTCCATCATATATAAACTGCAACAAATGGACTCACGACTTTGAGAGGCTGTGTAATACAATGTCATGTTTAGCTAGCAAAAACGTTATGCTGATTGGAGATTGGAATTCGAGAATAAGTGACTCACAAACCACTATAGTGCAAACTGTAACAAACCCTAGTATATGCTGTACCAATAGGGTATCTAAAGACATAGTCTGCAATAAAAATGGAACAGATGTACTAGAGCTGCTCCAAATGTATGATCTTATTGTGTTAAACGGCTGTACAGAAGGTGATAGAGAAGGGCATTACACATTTGTCGGAGGGCAAGGCAATTCAGTTATTGATTTTTGTGCTGTTAACAACGACTGGACTGGGAAAATTAAAAAATTTGAGGTACAATACAAAACTTTTTCGGATCACATGCCAATCGTTATTGAAGTTGATGGTGAAACACCCTCATATCACAAAAACCTGCCCCTGCTACCAAGACTTAAAAGGAAATCCGAAACAACAAATACCTACCACAGGTTATTAGACAGCTTGCTCTCAGCAAATAATTCGATACCTGAAGAAACAGAAACACTCGCAAACCAAATAACTTGTTATATAAGAAGTGCTGCATCAAACAACATTTCAAATATAAGGTCACCATTTAAACAAAAATGGTTTGATAGAGAATGCATAAATGCTAGGAAGAAATCATTTGCCCTTTTGCGTGTCTGGAGAACTTGTAATGACCCTGATGTTAAAAAGTGGTATAACCAAGTGAATACCCACTACAAAAATCTATGCCTAGCTAAGAAAACTGACTTCGATAATCAGCAAGCTCTCTTACTTAGTAAAACCAAGTCTTCAAAGGACTTCTGGAGAATAGCAAGGGAGATTAATGGTACAGTTTATCAAATAGGTACAGGAGTATCTGCTGATGATCTATCCATATATTTTAAACATCTTCTACTGGATAACTCAAACCTTTCTTTCTCGTATGCGGACCCCCTCATTTTCGACGATTCCCTAGATGGTGAGGTAACAACTGACGAAATTAATGCTGTTATCATGAAATCCAAAAATGGAAAGGCGCCAGGCGAAGATGGGATTCCGTACGAATTCTACAAAAATGCTAGTCCAACCTTAATCAACTATTTGAAAGTTCTCTTCAACAGTGTGTTCTCGAGTGCAGACATCCCTTCATCGTTTAAGAAGTCTGTAATATTCCCCATCCACAAAAAGGGTTCGCTGGAAAACGTAGAAAACTACAGGGGAATCTCATTCATGAATGTGTCAGCCAAGATATTTTGTGGCATACTTGTAGGACGATTAGAAAAATGGGTAGATGAAAAAAATATTCTGACAGAGCGTCAAGCTGGATTCAGAAAAAACTTTTCAACCGTTGACCAAATATTCACATTATCTGCGATTATAAGAGCCTTTCAAGCCAGAAACAAGAAAATGTATAGCTTTTTTGTAGATTTCAAGGCAGCTTTTGATCTTGTTAGCCGAAGTGCACTCTTCTATAAACTGTCTCAGTTGGGTATCTCTACAAAATTTCTTAAGACCATTAAAAAAATGTATGCCGAAACAAGTGCAGCAGTCTGGGATGGAAAGGATTTCTCAGAATGGTTTAAAACACAGACTGGTGTAAAGCAAGGATGTCCTCTTAGTGCCTTATTGTTTTCTCTATTTATAAACGACATAGAAAAAGATTTGCCTGGTGGAGTACGAATTGCTAATACCGTGGTCAATGTCTTGTTATATGCCGATGATCTTGTTCTACTCTCTGAATCTCCTGAAAATCTCCAATTGATGATAAATCGACTAGCCAGTTACTGCAAAAAATGGGGACTAACCATCAACACCGAAAAATCTAAAATTATGGTCTTTTCCCGTTCACCACGAGTGCAAAGTGGAAATAGATGGTTTTATAATGGAAGCCGATTAGAGATTGTGAAGGAACTCAAATATTTAGGAGTGAAACTGAACCCAACCCTAGAATTTGGTAAACATCTAACGGATAAAGCCAAGTCTTCCCAAAGCTTAGTGAATCTATCATGGAAAAATGTTTTTGCAAACAAGCGGATTCTCCTCTCAACGAAATACAGAATATTTGATTCAGTTGTTAAATCAACTCTTTGTTACGCCTCTCAAGTTTGGGGATCAGACGAGTACGAAGTAATCGAGAAATTCCACAGGAACTTCTTGAAAAAATTATTCAACTTACCAATGAAATCGGCGAACTACACAATCTATTTGGAAACGGGTCTTCCAATGCTTTTTACAAGCACTCTCAAATCGCAAGCGGATTACATCATTAAAATAGGTTCGTATCCAGACTCCCGAATAACCAAAAAAATGCTATCTTATGAATTAAGAAACAAGGACTGGTGGGCGTTAAGATGGTTAAGAATTGGAAACGCGTGTGGAGAAACTATTTCATTCGATCTAAACAACCTGGACAACTTAAAGAACCAACTTTATCGAATAATAAATAAAAATGAAGATGCTATTCGTGTGCGATTTATAGAGAAAGCTCGTGAATCAGATAGCAGAGTATTGTATTCTCACCTGAACTTCAATCTAAAGGATAAGAACTATTTCAATGACTCACTCAACTATAGTGAAATATCTCTTATTTTCAAAACAAGGTGTGAGTGGATTGGTTTAAATGGCAGCCCATATAATGGAAGCTTCAACCAGTTTTGTAATATTTGCAACTTAAAAGCGAAAGAAGACTGCTTTCACATTATTAGTGTTTGTCCAATCTACAAACCACAGAGACTAGCTTACTTCGGAAAAAAATTCCTTACCATGCAGGAGACAATACAAATTCTGAACGAGTGTGATTGGAAAAAGTTATTTTATTATATTAAATCCATCTACAAATACAGGTCGCTATTAATAACAGAGTATTATGATTGATTAAGTTTATTAAAAAAATAACTATATTGTTAAAGTTACAAATGTAGGTACATGTATAAGCATTTTGCTAACCAAGCTGACGGCTAAGCCATAGCTTTAAAATTCATTCTATCTTGTAACTTATGTAATAAGGAAATATTAAATAAATGAATTTCTTACTTTACTTACTTACTTAGTTTCTTGACATTCATCGGTATGCATATTTTTCCCGTCGAGATCTCAATGATCTCCTATGTGCAGGATTTCAATCTCGCACACACCGTTTGCGAGTGTGAGATAAAACCCGACATCAGAATCGGATGCATAAGTCGAAGAGAGTACTATATTTTCATAACTATATAAGTAAAATGGAATGCTCTCTAAAATTGGACCCCAAACTTTTTTGGGGATTTGTTAATTCTAAGAAAAAAACCGATGGTTATCCATCGAAACTTACTTACAATAGCTCTACAACTGCTGATTCGCTGGATGCAAGCAATATGTTTGCAGATTATTTCAGTAAGTCGTTTAGGGTGACCCCTCTTCACATAGATGAGCAATATTTTAGTTATCTAACTAGCTGTTCCCAAATAAGTTTTAGTAGCTTCTCATTTGACTTGGAAACAATTTTAAAATTTATTTCTTCTCTGAAGAATGATCAGATCCTGATGGCATTGAAACGATCGTTCTTAAAAAATGTAGTCATGCAATTGCTCCATATCTTAAATATATGTTTGAATTGCCCATTAGTACTGGTAAATTCCCTTATGTATGGAAAAGTGCTTTTATCACACCTGTATTTAAAAAAGGCGAACGTGGTGATATCACTAATTATAGGCCAATTTCAAAGCTTTCGTGTATCCCTAAGCTTTTTGAACAAATTGTTTGCGAAAAGTTAATATTTCTTTGTCGCAATTTAATTTGTAATGAACAGCATGGATTTGTAAGAAACAGATCCACTGTCACTAATTGTTAAGTTTCTTGCATGATTGTTCTAATGCCTTAGAGAATAAGGACGAAATGGATTGCATATACACTGACTTCTCTAAAGCTTTCGACCAGCTGTCCAATGAAATAATCGAGTTTAAGCTCAGGGCTTTTGGTTTCCCACCAAGTTTCATAAAATGGGTTAATTCATACCTTAGATCAAGGGTTTATGAAGTCAAATTTAGAGGATCGCTATCTTCATCTTTTACAGCTGAGTCTGGAGTTCCCCAAGGTAGTCACCTCGGACCAATTCTATTTATACTAGCCATTAATGATGTTAAAGCATGTATAAATCACAGTAATATCCTGATCTATGCTGATGATATGAAAATATTTAAATCTATCGCTGAGATAGAATTTTTCTTCAATCTGACATTAATAGCTTCGCCAATTGGTGTGATAAAAACGGTTTATCCCTGAACCCTACTAAATGTCAACATATGACATTCTCTAGAAAGAATATACCGTCCACCTTTCAATATTCTCTGTCTCAACATATTCTTTGTAATGTTGATAATTTTAGGGATCTTGGGGTTTATTTCGATCCCAAACTGGTTTTTGCTAAGCATATCAATTTTATTGTTAATAAATTTAATTCCATGCTGGGCTTCGTAAAAAGGTGGGCCAAAGAATTTAATGACCCTTACGTTTCTATGTCATTGTACAATTGTTTTGTCCGTCCGATTCTAGATTATGCCTCACAAGTTTGGCCACCGTTCTACAACATCCATTCAAATCGAATAGAGGCAATTCAACGTAAATTTATTCGATTTGCACTTAGAGGACTTCCATGGGATGATCCTTTTAACCTTCCTCCTTAGAGTCAGCGTATTAAGCTTCTTCAAATATTACCCCTTTCTCAAACGAAGGCTTAATAGCGATATCATTTTTTTACAGCAGCTTATATCCGGTACAATAGATGCACCTGACTTGCTGTCGTCTATTGGCTTTAATTTTCGTGTTGGTGCCCATAATTTGCGCAGTGCTGAATTATTGTTCATAGAACGAATTATGGGAGGCATGAGCCTATTAGTCACATGAGTAGAATCTATAATCTAAATGATCATGTGTTTGACTTGCATGTTAGTAAAATTAAGCTAAAAAATATTTTGCGTAATAATGCTTTAATGTCTTAAATTGTTTGCATTATTTTGTGTCTGTGTTAGTATTTTGTAGGTACATAATTATTGTATTTTTAATTGTTTTGTCCTTACTAACACCTGCACTAAATGATGAGCCTGTGAGAGCACTTTTAGTGCCGGCAATTTCTGCTCGTGATAGTTGCTTGCTTTAAGCACTCCACGACACAGAGCTGATAGTGTATTTAAAAAAAAAAAAAAAAAAAAAAGCGTTGAAAACATATGGACGGGCTACAGTCCGCTTGGGCGAACTGTTGGATACCCTATTCTTATTCCTATTCCTCATAAGTGGGCGTGACAAAAGTCTAAGTATGGTTGAATTGTGGGTGGCGACGGTGCAGAGGTTAGTGTGTTGGCTTGTGACCCGTGCGGTGCAGGTTCAATCCCCATGGGGAACAACAACATACGCCACCCAATCACATGCCTCTACACCAAAAGAAGGATTTCTGCCTGGTAGTACAATGGACCGTTACCGAGTCTGAGTGCTCTGGGATTTGGATTTCCTTTTTTTTAAAAAAAAAAAAAAAAAAAAAAAAAATGGTTGAATTGTTAAGAACGCCCTACATATTTTGTTATATAACATTTAAGGGGTTTTATCAAAACAAACGCTTCCTAGCTCAAACTTTGGTGTTTCAATAAAATTGTTTTATTTAATTGTGGGCGTGTCAGTAGGCGGATTTAAAAAAAATTAACACATGAGCATAAAGGGCCCCGAGAGAGTATATATTATAAATTTCAGCTCCCTAGCTCAAACTTTGGATTTTCAAAAAAATTGTTTTATTTATTTGTGGGCGTGTCAGTGGGCGGATTTTGAAAATTTTTTATCCCGAGCAGTAAACTTGATTATTTCGGGACCCTAGAGAGTATATGGTTAAAATTTCAGCTCTCTAGGTCCAGTTTAAAGGCCTAATTTTTGCCGACAGACGGACGGACGAACGGACGGACGGACGGACATGGCTAGATCGACATTACGATTATTATATATAAATTACTGATCATAAATATAGTAACTTTTAGGGGTCTACGGGCAATATTAAGGTATGTTACAAACTATGCGTCAAAATTAATATACCCTTAGAATAGGGTATACAAATAATTACATAGGAGCAAAGTTATTGATATTTTTTACTTGCTTTATTTTGCTAACTTTTTTTTTCATAAATAAAATATTTTCGTATATATTTATCTACATAATTAAAAATATTTAACTGAAAATATAAAATTAAAAAACTCATAAATAAAAAAACATTAAATAAAATATAAATTTATTTATTTGATCTAGAGTTTCTTCACTTAAGGAAAGACTTTATTGCTTTAATTCAGGTCTAAAGTGGCTCATAAATGGGTCAGATGATATGATCATCATATTTACTTACCTACCTACCTAACGGGCTCCCAACCCGTGGCGACTCTCTGCCTGACATACTGCAGCCTTCCATCCTCTGTTATTCCGTTCACGCTGCTTCCAGTTGCCCAAACCAAGCACTCTGGCATCCGCGATGGCTTGGTCTGTAAGACTTGAGTCGAAGATCCTCTTCGCTGCAGCATTTTTGTCCATTCGCTCAATGTGGCTGCGCCAATCTAGTCGACGTGAATTATCTTTTTAGATAACATCCACATCTTGGTACAGCTCATAGAGTTCGCGGTTGTATCTTTTCCTCCATTCGCCTTCCTCGCATAAAGGACCAAACATCGAACGGAGTATTGTTTTTTCAAAAGAACCCAATATCAGTTCCCATTTTCTACTTAGCGCCAGTACTCAAAACCCTTAAGCAGGACTAACAGGATTTAGGTTCGATAGAGCATGCATTTTGTTCTTCGAATGTGGGTTTTGAACCAATTTGTTTTCGGCTTAGCGAAACAAAGCGGTGTCCTAAGGTAATTGTTCGCCGTGTCTCGACTAAGGTGTCATTCGTGGAGTTAATGTTTACTCCTAGGTAGATGAACTCCTTAACTACCTCGAAGTTATTGCTATCAACAGTGACGTTAGAAAGCGTGTAATTGGTCTTGTCCTCGATAAAGACGCATCGACTTTAAAGCAAAAGATACAACAAAAAATACCGACAATTATTTGACTATTTAATTTGTTATTGCCGTGTGCCGTCTAAGTGAAAATGCAATATGACCTTCAAATTTCAACGGACAATAGCACCAACCAAAATTACCAAAACCACTCTGTAGATAATTTAAACATTTAGAAAAATTTATCACCCACTTGTACACGTTATATTCATTTAATGTTGCAATTATTATCCCATTGAAAATGCGAGAGTAAAAAAAGCCCATCATCCCCTATAAACATCAGCTTTTTGTCATCAATTCACCCGTGCTAATTACCATAATAATGGATTTCACGTGGACGTTTATTCTTATTTTAGTGCGGGAAGCTTTTTTGTGATTTTCCGAAATTGTTCACATTTCCACGTCATATGTCGTCAGTCGAGCTGCTAAGTGGATATAATGAGCGCTCATTAGTAGCAAATATGGAAAGTGCTTAATAATAATTCGCAATTATATCCTATCTGATCCTTTTTTATCCGCGTGTATTCCGTTATTATTTATGAATACGAAATGAGAATAATGTTCCAGTTGATGAGATAGTTTTTCCCAACGGAGCAGGAGTTGTCTGATGCAATTAAATGTCAAAATGAGTGATTAAATTAATTTTGTATTTATTTTTATTTTTACGCAACGCGTTGCTGTGTCTGATTCTGATCGATTTTGCGCCGCATTAAAACAACGAAATGTTCCATCATACTATGACAAGGAAGGGCGTGAATGATGGAGCCAAATTGACAGCGAATTTGCACTTTGGAAGATACCTACGATTGTAGATTAAAAATTCATTAAGTTTACTTGGTATTCGTTTTGTGAAGGTGTTGTTGTCACAATGGAGTGCAGCACTATAGATAATGCATTTTTTATATCTTAATGGAGCAAATCCATTACCATGCGCAAACCTAATTGTACGAGTAATGATGCTGCATTAAGTTTGTATAGCAAATATGTAGGTACTTACCGCCTAGTTATGTTTAACTGACTGCCTCACGGGTCACTGTTCTCATGGGTCAATGCTCTCCCAACTGTCATCTCAATACAAAAGGCAAATGCTACACAGGTACATTATGTTCAGGCTGTAGCAAGAAGATGAAGAAATTGCGAACCCTATATGTACTAGGAATGCATTAGAGTCAAAGGGCAATGGTCTTCTTAATCTTGATCATAGACTCACTTTTAGAGAAGAAGGAAAAAAAATATATTTCTGGCAGGTCAGCCTTGTGGAAAAGTTAGTAAAGTGCTTAACCAACGACCATACCACGTCAAGTTAATAGGTTCTCGCCAGATCACCGCAATTAAACGACGTTGGGCGCGGTTAGTACGTAGATGGGGGACCGTTTGAGAACAACCGCGTGTCGTTGGCCAGTCCCATCTATAGAGTTGAGGTAGGTAAATACATATGTGGTATCACAATGGACCTAAATTGGTCTAAGTGTGTCAGCTACTGCCGACAACCACCTTAACCTAACCTAACCTAGTAAAGTGCTTTGTTGGAAAATATTACTAAATGTTAATACCTTAATATAATGTGGGCGCAATGGCTCAGTGATTAGTGCGTCGAACTATACAGATAAATAAGTTGTTCAGGAGGAAGGATCCCAATGATATTCCTTGTGTCCGAATCTCCCAGACAGCAGAGAACAGAGAGACAGTACTTACTGCTGGAATAACTGCGGAAAGTGTCGCTTCAAAAGACGGTTTTTTCATGGTCGAGGACCAATAGGAGAAAGTGAATTTGCTAAGCACTTGTTTAGAGGACTTGACGACAGTTAATTTTCGTGTCCATTATATTTAATTATTCAAGGATTTGTAAAATTGGAAGTGCTGCGCAAAAATTTAAATTGAATAAATCTATCTATCTATCCTTGGATAATTTATACAATCCTGTTCGCCGTAATTACGACATTGAGAATAGGGCTCTGGTGAGTCAATTTTATCTCTGCACCGTACTTGAGATTTGGCGATCTGAGAGAAATGGATTCACCGTATTCAATGATGAAAACCAAGCTAATGCAGTTGTCGCCAATGGCTGAGATGCATCGCAGATGTTCGTGTCGAAAGATGTCTATGCATCGTCGAGTCACTAAAGAATAAAAAAGGGTCGGGGGTGGATGGTGTCACAAACGTCGTATTAAGATACCTGCCTCTGGAGGCTGTAGATATATTCACCACGCTGTTTAGGAATGTAGCTGTGGTACACCCTTTCCCAAAAAAAGGGTAAAGATAGGACGAACCCTGCCAGTTTTCGGTCAATTAGCTTGCTCCCGAATATTAGCCAGGTCTTTGAAAAAGTTGTCAATAGAGCCCTCTTGAAGTGCATGGAGGATAATAACATCGTTTCGGACAACCAGTATGGTTTCAGGGCGGGGCATGATATTCAGTGGAATAAATGCAAGAACCAATGCGCAGGTGCTTGTCTGGTTGAATTTGAGAAGTCTTTCGACACCGTGTGGTTAGAGGGATTTTTCTACAAGTTGACCAGGCGGGGGATGCACAAACCTTTGCTATATGTAATTTATAATATGATTATATGTAAGAAGTTCGTTGTCAAATGTGGAACGTGACTTCGAGCAGAGTCTTTGAAATTAAGAACGGCTTACAGCTGGAGGCGGTGAATTCTTATTTAACATTTACACGAGTGATCTGGTGGGTTCACTCAGACATGCTATACCGTATGCTGACGCTTTGGTGGCATACAGATCAGGTCCTCAAAAAGAGGTCATTAACACTCTTCTGTAGTGTGACTTCTATCAAATTAAATGATATTGCGACGGCTGGAAGTTGAAATGGCCGTTTTTTTAGATTTTTTTTTTATTTTTATTTCAATATTTTTTAATTCAACAATTGTTACATAGGTACATAGATACTTAATCTAAAAAAGTTATATTTAAAAAATAAGTCGTGACATTTTTATTTGAAAACAAAAATAGTTGTAAAAGTCACTTCATGAAAAATAACAACTAGGAGTGTGGCGAAGTGTCATTAATTCAAAAATAAGCCAAAAAAGCGGGAAGAGAAAGAAGAGAAAACTAAATGAAGAGAAGTTAAACAAATCAAATAACATAGCGCAACAAAACTTTAATTTCCTCATGATCGAAACTAAGAAGCGAAATTTTAACTTTTGTTATAAAATGTTATAATGTTATAAATTCGGGTAAAGATCTAATTACACGAATATTCATAGGAAAACTATTAAACAGTTTACGGGATACAACGGAGTAGAAGTTTTTGAACATAACGGTGCGAAAAGTCGGCAAAACTACAAAATTACTTGAATTACTACGCAAAGTGCAGGTGTTAGAAATTGGACTCTGCATGTAGCCACCTCTCATAAAAAAAAAAAATGGTTGAAACTTTAAAGCAATAAAAGTGTTTTAGCGGTAGAATTTTCAATGTTCTGAATAAAACCATAGATCGAGCTAAGCGATTTGCCCCACAAACTATCCTGATAGCGCACTTTTGCAAAACAACCAAGGGCTGAAGCCTCGTTTGGTAGGCACCCCCCCCCCCCCCCCCCCAACAACTAATACGAGTACCATACTGTAATTTTGATTGAAATATTCCAAAATAAACAGTTTTTAGTGTTCTATTATTACAGTATTTCCTAAGACGATAAAAGCTACGGACTGTAGAGCGAAAATATTGTTTCAAGTTGGAAATATGTTCAGACCAACTCATGTTTTGCCCAAAAGTAACACCCAAATATTTAAACTGTCTTACCTGTTCAATTTTAAAACACTTATGGCCAGTTTCACAGTGAAGGTTTAAAATTGAGTTCAACTGAACCTTTCACTGAGTTCAAATTTTTGGTTTAACTCGTCCGGTTTCAGAGTGAAATCTGAACTTCGTTTAACTTGATTTTATGAATCGAAACTGGCAGCATTTTTCGTTCTTATTACGTAATGTGACGTTATGTATTTTTTAATTCTCGTTTTGACATTACTGCTTGTAAAATTGTTGGACAAATTTCCCAAATCTAAAAAAATCTGCCAAATACACAGTTGCGTGTGAGTCAAATTTTGCAATTAAAAGACATTTGGGTGGTAACTTGGAGGCTGGCAGCAAATGTCCAAAATAAACTATGGAGAATTAAACCACAGAAAACACAGCAGGAATTTTGGAACAGCCCGCGAAGTAATACCTAACGGTATGAAGTGTAATGTGGTGTGGACACAGAACAAAGATATGCATTTGAAAAACCAGTTAGGCATTGAACTTATGGACGACACGCATATATCCCACTCGTAACGCGTAAGTATTTCACTGCCCCACGTCTGAAAATCACCAACAAAATATATTCCCAAGGATGGTAGGTCCCGCGAAGCTAGGCTATAATCGTTGAAGACAAAATATCTTTATTGAAGTGTAGTGTTAAAGTGCTTTTCATCGAATTAAATGTATCGACCCTATTTGTCCCATTTGTATATCATTTAATCCAATATATTCAAGTTAACCCTTTCGATCCGGATGGGACATAGAACAAAGGTGTTTTTATACCTTGGATGTCCCATCCAGATCGAAAGGGTTAAGGGCGAAGCGACAACAACAAATACAGTCTATCAATAAAAGTCGCACCATATGCATACAGAAACAACGCCAATCGAAGTACTTTAGATGGCTTGGGTCATTAATACAAATTTTGCTTCGAAATAAAATGAAGTTCACTTCAAAATCTTTAACCGCATATGCTTCCATATATCGTCGTGCTAGTTCTCATGTTTGTACCATCGCTGAGTGGGTTAGCCCGCCCAGTAGCCACCTTTCCACCGCACCGACTCGACTCGGTACGAATTTGAAATTCATTGTACAATGTTTCTTGTGGATTGTTGCAACTACGTAAAGGAGTCATCATATAGCGTCTGCATTGGTAGCCACTGTCCGCCACTATAACATGATTTCCTAATTCTCCATTTTCAAACCTAGAACAGATTCTTGAATTGTTAAAAATTGTGGAATCATGACTTGATCCAGGCCACCTTGCAACTATGTCCATTATTTTGAGCTTTGGATCACACATGGTCTGCACGTTTAAGGAAAAATCCCTTTTCGGTTTCGAAATATTTCACCATTTGATCCCCCTAATAAAGTGTTTCCAAATTTAAACGGTTTAAACGGCAGAATACAGTCGTTTAACTTAAACTGCAAATTGAACTCAGTTTAAGGTTTAACCGAAACTGTGAAACCGAATAAATTGCTGAACTGAAGTTTAAACCAAAAGTGGAGTTTAAACTTCTACTGTGAAACTGAGGGTTAGTCCCACAGGATATTTGGTCATTCGACGACGTCCTTACAGGTGCCACATTACAGGCACAGTTAGACATGACTGATCTATTACAATTTAATTCGTGAAAAAAGATTTCATAGTCAGCGAAGTCTTGCATACTGGAGCTGAAGTTCATTAATTTAGTTGCTACTTACTGCATGAAAGAATATAAGGATAGGAAAGAAGTTTGGTACGATGGGGTTTTTTCTCCACAGGTGGCGCCTAAATTGCTTTAGGGAGATCTTCTTTGTTGTGTATATTCAATTTAAAAATCATGGACAGAAGCTCGCAAACGCCCTCATCAGACTAAATGTGGACAACTGTCTCTGTGCTTGGATCAAGAACATGCTGAATAGCAGGCTGGTCCAGGTGGATCTCGGCAGCTGTTTGACTAGTTTGATATAGGACAGTTATCCCGGACCAAGCCAGCTGGGAGGCAGGTCAAATCTTAAACAAAGGCGCCATACACCGACTTGTCAAAGACAGAGCCCCGTCCGGCTCGGGGACAGGCATCTTTTCAAATGACCCTGAACCACTGCAGTATATTTCAGGTGGAAGTTATGGCTATCTGCGAAGCAGCATGCCGATTCTCTATGAACCCGATAGACGGCAGAACTATCGTGATTTACATAGACAGTAAGGCAGCAATAAAAGCCCTAGAAACACCGACAACAAGATCTTAGTTGGTAAAACAATGTCGCGAGTCTCTGAATGAGATCGCGGACAGATGCCATATTTCACTATGCTGGGTTCCCCGACACAGTGACATTCCAGGCAACTGTAAGGCAGGTGGTTTAGCCAGGTAAGGAGCCGCACAGGACCACCTCGCTGACAATAGTGAGGCACCAGCCGCTCCCATTCAGTCACTAAAGTTCAAAGCACCCGTAGGAACGAACAATAGGTGGATTAACGTCAGCACGTGTTCGTCCTCCAAACACGTATGGACAAAATACGATGTTAAAAGAACATCCAATCTCCTCTCCATAAGCAGGAAAAATATGAGCTCGAAACTTGGAGCTATCACTGGCCACAGAGTAGCCACACACCGGTCCCTCACCAGGGATTTCGAGCAACAGGCTGGGAATCGACCGAGATCAGCCATCCCAACCTGCGCTTTAGCCAAAGAAAGAGGGCTGAGTGAGGTTCGACTGCAACAGTCACTTCGTTCAGCACTTAGGGCCAGATAAGATACAAATGGGCAGACTGAAGCAGTCACCCTCGGTATGTTATCTTCCCGCCGAGCAGAAAAATGGGACCAGAACTGGGGTCCGACTGAAGCAGTCACTCCACTCTGGTCCTCTCCAGGGGTATTGGAGTCGTATGAGTGCTGCTTCTACTCTGCACTCTCCAACTTCCCTCTTAGAAGT
Organism: Portevinia maculata; assembly: GCA_949715645.1. Taxonomy (NCBI): domain Eukaryota; kingdom Metazoa; phylum Arthropoda; class Insecta; order Diptera; family Syrphidae; genus Portevinia; species Portevinia maculata. The sequence continues at coordinate 90,655,876 of OX454526.1, forward strand.
TATATCCACAAAATCACCACATCACAGAAGGCAAACAGTTTCCCAGCGAGGCAAGCGAACGCCGGTTTGGTTTGGCCACATTGATCGAATGGATAATAGGGCTCCCGGCGAAACCTATCTTCGACTCCCAGCCCCCAGGTTCGAAATGAAAATGGATACCGAACATCCGTTTTATTTTAACGACCATGCTAGAGCGCTTGGTGGGCGGTGGTTATCTTCAAAAGGCGAAACTTAGCGCCGTACCCAGTACCAGTGTGGGATTTCCCCTTCTTACAATAGCCCCTACGGTATCGCCTTCTTGGCATTTCATCGCAGGGGGGTTTCTGACTTAATTGTCATCTGGATTCGTGTTATACTTTTTGGACTCTTTTTCTCGCGTTCGAGTATTTTTAGTTAGTCGCGCGTTTTAGTCCACGTGTCTTTGCATGTGTGTAGGTAAATTTGGATAAATAGCTCTGTGCCCGCTCGGTTTCAATCTGCTGCCTTATGCGCTGTCTTCACTTTCTCTTCTGTCTCGCTCTAGTCTCCTCGACTCTCTTGGCATACATCTTTGGCATAAAAGCTCACACCTGTTCTCCGATTCTAGCATGTGATGTACTAGATTCTTGAGTGAATTTTCAGTGTTTTTAAATAACGAAAAAGCCGCAAATCTTGTACTCTTAGGTGATTTTAATATAGACATTTTGTCTTCGAGCACTTTATCTGACTCCTACCTTGCAATAATGGCTGAGCATGGTCTTTATTCATTCCTTAATGAGGTAACTAGGCCTATTTCAAGTACTTGCCTTGACCATGTAGTCGGTCGTTTCTTAAAACTATCCGTGAATCAATGTGCTGGCGTTAACCTTGATCTCCGCATTACTGATCATTGTATGACTGGCATTTTGTTTAATAGTTTAAAAACTGAGAGCCTATCAAACATATTTTTTTTATCTGTGATAACTAAGGTAAATTTCGACCTGCTTAATATTGAGCTACGTTCTGAAACTTGGGACGAAATCTTTATAAAGGGTCCGCCATCTAACGTTTTTTTTCAACTAGTGCTTATTTCGTGAATGGTAACACTTAGCTCATGTATGATTTGACAGATAATTAGTTTTATCCTTCCGCTGAACGAATATGGTTGTGTATACGCTTGAACAACGCTGGGAAATATTGCGACATTACTTTGAAAGTCATGGTAATGTTGCAGAATGTGTGCGAAAATTGCGTACGGATTTTGGAAGAAGAGAAGCACCGTCAGCTCCGTATGTTCGTTATCTTGTGAAAAAAGTGAAAGAAACTGGCATCCTCATCGATAAACCAAAGCGTGAAAAGCCAAAAACAGTGCGTACATCCGAGAATATTGCTGATGTGGCAGAAAGTGTGCGTGAAGCGCCATCAACATCAAATCACCGTCGTTCTCAACAATTGAACATTTCGGAGACATCATTGAGACGAATTTTGCATAAAGACCTTGGTATGACGCTACTATAGGCTACTGCATGGCCAGCCGAGGCAGCCATTTGAATGAAATTATTTTGCATTATTAACCGGAAGGATTGTACTTTCAAATAAAAAAATAAATTTGAGAAAATATTCAGTAGTTTTTTTTTTATAGCATTTTCAAAAAAAAAAAGTTATTTGGCGGACCCGTTAGAAGGCAACGCTTCTAAAGCTTATGATCTGTTTTTATCGTTTCTGCAAAATTATATAAACAATTTTACATTTACCATTGTTCGTAAGAAATCTGAAATGAGGCTTAAACCGTGGATTAGCTATTCGATTTTAAAGAAAATAAAACTTAAAAATAAATTATGGAAAAAATGCTTTAAACATCCACTTAATACTGCTCTTAAAACCCGGTTCAATATTATAAGTAAACAAGTTAATAAAGATTGTATTGTATTGTATGTGCAGTAGGGTCATCAGTAGATGACAAGCACTTAGACCTATTGGCCCATTGTACTTCAGCATAGCTGCCCGCTCGCTGGTTATTGGCGATTAGTAAGATACAGTGAGGGAGAACCTACCAGTAGCCTTGTCAAAGCGAAGAATATTAGCAAGTTCAATGTCCCCCATCTCATCTTCGTTGACGAATTGTTTGCCTATAGTGGTGAGCCTGGTTCTTGCGAAAGCCGGACATTCACAGATGAAGTGAGATACCGTTTCATCCGCCTCCAGGCAGCACTCACATAGGCCCGAGCTCCTAATGTGGATGGTTTTGAGGTGCTCGTTAAAAGGACTGAAACCGGTGACGAGACCAATCAAGGGTCTCAAGTCTTTCCTGTTTAGTCCAAGCAAAAACTTAGCTCTGCTGATTTTCGGACCGTCCACTAGCTTCTTCGAATACCTGCATGAGACCAGGTCATGCCAGTATTCGGAATGTTGTTGGCGTAGAGCCGAATCCATTTCACGTTTGTGGACGGATGAGCAGCATCCTATAGATGGTTGTGGGCCAATGAAGAGCCCTTCCTGGCCAGAGCATCCGCTCTTTCATTACCATCGATACATGTGTGCCCAGGAACCCAGGCAAGTGATACCGAGTTACATCTACCCAGACGGTTAAGCTTAACCATGGTTTCCTCAAATATTTTTGAGTTGAGAGAACCAGCCGAACAGGCTTTGATAGCGGCTTGGCTATCTGAGCAGATGTATAAGGTTTTACCCTTAATCCTTCTCCTTAACAGGATATTTGCGGCAGTAGCAATCGCAAAGGTTTCTGCCTGAATAACAGTTGTTTGTCTACCCAAGGCTGCAGATAGATTTATCCGACAGTCTCTAGAGTAGACCCCGGCTCCGGAGATACCGTCAATGAGTGAGCCATCGGTATAGACGATGACATCACCCGGCTTAAAGCCATTCCACCCCTCACTGTTCCATTCCTGCCGTTCAGGAAGGATGACCTGAAAACGGCGCTCAAAGACTTGCTTCATGCACACAGTGTCAAGTGCTCCTCCCCGATGGCCAGGTAGGCTGTCATAGAGAGCTCTGTACCTAGCACCTCTGGCCCCATCGCCGAGATTGACCTGCCGTCCAAGTACTACACACATACGGTATAGTGATTTTCTGGCCTCACTCTCAGCAAGGAACTGCAAGGGAGGTAAACAGAGCAACACTTCCATAGCAGCAGTGGGAGTTCCTCTCATCGCACCTGTAATGCATAAGCACGCAAGGTGCTGTAGGTTCGACAGTTGACGTTTGAGGATGTGAGCTCTAGCCCACCATACAATCGCACCATACATAAGGTATGGCCTAACGATGCACGTGTAAATCCAGTGAACCAGCCTGGGACTAAGTCCCCAGGTTCTGCTGAACATCCTACGGCACTGCCAGAGAATGTTAGTTGCCTTAGTTAATAAAGATATTAAGTTGGCTCGAGATAGGTATTTTTACTCTAAAGTAATAAATGCTCTTGGTAACCCAAGAAAGGAATGGAAAACTGTTAATAGTATTATTGGTGGTAACCCTCCTAATATTTCTAATCCTATAGTACTGTGTAATGATGGTGTTACTATTGATGATCCCTTAGCAACAGCTAATATTTTTAATGATTTCTTTTCCACTGTTGGTCTTAGGTCTCTTCCTAAGGAGCCTCCTTCACACTATAACTATTGCTTTAGTTCTCAATTAGTCGAAGATACTGTAAGAAATAGTAGCTTCTTCTTTTTAGAAATCACTTGTTTAGAGCTCTACAAAATTATCAGTTCATTAAGCAACTCTAGTTCTTGTGGAAATGATGGTATTTCAAATATTACTCTTAAAAATATAGCACTTAATTCAGCTTATATTTTCAACTTAAGTATTTATTCAGGTATTTTTCCTGAAAAACTTAAGCATGCAAATGTTATACCTCTTTATAAACAGGGAAGCATAAGTGATAAAAATAATTACAGGCCAATTTCATTACTATCTTCAATATGAAAAATTTTTGAAAAAGCTATTGGGTGTAGAGTACTGGACTATTTTGCTAAAAAAAGTTTTCTTCACCCTGCTCAGTTTGGGTTTAGGGAAAGGCTCTCTACAGAAAATGCCCTTTTGGAGTTTTGCTCAGTTATATATAAATCACTAGGCAGCAAGAAATGTTGCGCTGGTCTCTGGATATCACAAAAGCATTTGACATGGTTAACCACAATGTGCTTCTCCACAAATTATATTGTGCAGGATTTCGAGGCTTTATGTATAATTGGTTTGAGTCTTATTTGAAGGACAGAATTCAAAAAGTTAAAAAACAAAATTTTGTGAGTAGTTCGAGAACCATAAACATAGGTGTGCCTCAGGGTTCTGTTCTTGGTCCAATATTGTTCTTAATCTACATAAATTCCCTATTTAGTCAACCATTTGTAGGGAAAGTAATAGCCTTTGCAGACGATCTTGGCATTGCGTATCAGTCTGTTAATCCTTTAAGCTTAAGGGCCCATATAAATCAAGGTGTTCATATTTTGAGAATATGGTTTACTGTCCACAAGCTAGTTGTCAGTAACAAAACTAAATTAATGAACTTCAGTTCTAGTATGCAAGACTTCCCTGACTATGAAATCTTTTTTCACGAATTAAATTGTAATAGATCCGTCATGTCTAATTGTGCCTGTACTGTGGCACCTGTAAGGACGTCGTCGAATGACCAAATATCCTGTGGGACTAAGTGTTTTAAAATTGAACAGGTAAAACAGTTTAAATATTCGGGTGTTACTTTTGGGCAATATATGAGTTGGTCTGAACATATTTCAAATTTGAAACAATATTTTCGCTCTACTGTCCGTAGCTTTTATCGTCTTAGGAAATATTGTAATAATACGAGTAGAACACTAAAAACTGTTTATTTTGGAATATTTCAATCAAAACTTCAGTATGGTATTAGTTGCTGGGTTGGTGCCTACCAAACGAGGCTTCAGCCCTTGGTTGTTTTGCAAAAGTGCGCTGGCTTCTTAGTTTCGATCATGAGGAAATTAAAGTTTTGTTGCGCTATGTTATTTGATTTGTTTAACTTCTCTTCATTTAGTTTTCTCTTCTTTCACTTCCCGCTTTTTTCCCCACCACCATACAAATTTTGGGGAGTTATTTCATCTTTCATTTGGGGGTTATTGCCTGCAGCCGTTCAGCTAAATGATAATCTGTCCGATTTTCTTCCAATTGTCAGTGGTGTTCCTCAAGGCTGTATACTTGGTCCAATATTGTTCTTATTATACGTAAATGAGCTTCCATCTACAATAGGAAACTGTTCGTCGCATATGTATGCCGACGATGTCCAAATGTATATGAGTTGCCCACTCGGCCTTATTGAGAACGGAGTTAATTGCGTAAATGAAGATATGGGGAAAATTGGAAAATTGAACGTTGTTCTGAATTAAACGGATTACATTTAAACGTAAAAAAGTCGAAGTGCCTGGTCATATCCGGGAAAGCATTAGATCTTTCCTACTTTCCTCCCATTATACTAGGGAGCTCTCCAATAGAATATGTTGAGACTGCAAGAAAGCAGCGCAGCCGTTGGGAAAGTATATGGGGTACTACGGAATCTGTGGGTAACACAGGCCTTCATCCCAATAAAAATTCGTTTCACATTAGCAAAATCTTTGATCATTCCTATCTTAACATACAGTTGCGAAATCTTTTGCAGCCCTGACGCAACCAGTAAGCGGAAACTCATTGTCGCTTTTAATAGTACAATACGGTATATCTTCGGACTACGTAAATATGACAGGTTAAGCAGTTTTTCTCCTCGTCTTCTTAACATGCCTTTTGATAGTTATCACAATTTTCGCTCTTTGTGTCTGCTTTCGGACATTCTACTTACCCGGCAGCCGCACTACTTGTACGAAAGGATTCGTTTAGCCACTTCGCACAGGTCTTGGAAATTGATTCACTCTCCCTACGCATCCCTTACATCTGACCGTCAATTTTTCGTAAATGCCGATTGTGGAATTCATTACCGCGGAACTTTAGAATAACTCAAGGTACAAGCACAAAAAAGTTTAAAAGCGACTTAAGAAATTATTTTTCCGGAAATCGGTAACTAAAACTTTAAATTTATTGATCATTGATTTATATAAAAAAATCCGAATTACATTTATGAATTATAATTGTTGTGAGACTTTATTCGTTATATCTACTTTTCTCATATCTCTGTCTAAGTTAGCTTACCACTATTTTATAAGATATTATATCTTAAAGTGTATAAGCATTTCAAATAAATAAATAAATAAAATAACTAAATAAATAAATAAATAATCGAGAAAAGGCGGTAAATCCAGCGTCCCTTTAAAGAAAGGCTCCAGCGTTGCTGAAACTCCATCAGACTTACGCTTCTCCCTTTTGTGTCCGCTTCACTGTTAGTTAGATTCCCTTCCTGTCTGCTCCCTTGAAACTTTTCCTGCAGTTCTTCCGCCAGTATGGAAATTCGTAGCGTTTCTGCGACGACGCAGGCTGCGTGGTCCGACGTTGTGCGGAAAGCGCTACTCACTAGTGCCCAAAGCCGATTTACTCCTATGATTCTTCTTTTGTTTAAAATCACTTTCATAGCTCCGGCCCAAATTGGCGATCCATACAGCGCAACGGATGTGACTATTTTACCTAAAAGTAGTCTACGGCTGTATCTTGACCCTCCGATATTTGACATTATCCGCGCAATCGAGGCACCCACACGAGATGATTTGTTTCTTATATATTCCAGATGTTCTGCAAGACTTTTTCCGTCGAACAATTTCATTGCTAATTTGAATAACTTCTTCCAGTAGTTTTGCAGTAACAAGAATTGGTCCCAGCACTGAGCCCTGGGGTACTCCTTCAGTGACTGCGTATTCCTTGATACCATCATTCATAGAGCAACACTCTTTGCCTGAAATAGTTTTTCAAAATTTCGCTGATGCATGTTAGTACTCTTGTATTTCGAAGGATTTAAGGCTACAGTGTGTCAGAGACAATCCAGTTTAACTTAAGTAAGTTTATCCAAGTTATATCTTCAGAATTCGGTACGTAGCTAAATTTTTCCTAAAACAACGCAATTTTAAATTATCGGTTAACTTTGTGCGTGGTCGGAGCAGGAAAGCTTCTAAAAAAGTTTCCAAAAAATAAAATAAAAACTTGGTTATTGCCTAGGTAAAATGTCCCTAATGGACGTAAATATGTACATGCGACTGACTAACTAAATAACTCTATTTTGGGGGTAGATATTAGGGATACGCTTCCTTAATATTCAAAAAGAATACAATTTGCATAAATTTTCTCGACATTAAAAACGGTATACCCCCCAGACCCCGAGGCACTGCTACTTATCTGCATAAAGAAGTGGCACAAAGTTGAGTTTTGAAAGCTACTCAAAATATGCTCCTGCCACCGCAATGCTTAACCAGGATTCCCAGCGTTCCCAACATTAGTATAAAAAGTGTTTGCATTTAAATTTTGCTTTTACTTTTTTAATGGAGGTAAATTCGTGCCACGTACCCTGTACCGTGTACCTCAAACCCTGAATAGGTATCACAGGCACAGCCACCACCGTAAGTGCAATAAATTTTGAAGGCGAATTTAGTATATAAAAGCATCAAAATGGCGCATCAACCCACCATATCCGTAGGTATGCGGTGCTCGGTGTGGTTCGTGCGCAAGTTAACCACCCGGGGTAGTCGGATTTCGGGCGTTTTCATCTCTGTTTTAAGTTCCGTTTTTTCTATTGGGGGGACAGACACTCTTCAGTCAGGAGCAATCCACCCCGTCAATTTGAACACCCTTCTGCAATTAGACGAGTAAACATTTTAAGTGGAAAGTAAGCAAGTTGATTTCGTTTTAATTTTCTGTCGACTGAAGGACTGAGGACTGTTAGCTGTGACGCAGATATAGGTAGTGGTGCTGGTGGTGGTTGAGCATGATATGACGGTGTACTGTGCGCATCCCATAAATTTCGAGTTAATAACGTATTCATAAGCGGGCTGCGGACTCTTTTTATGGCTAGATGATGAGACCCGGTACCGTTTTTGTAGCTCTCATCGCTGGCAAGCTGTTAGGATTATTGCGAGTATCACCCCTCGTAAATGGAGGTACTTCGAAGTAAAATGGATTATATCGTGAACAGTAGCTATGTGCATGAAGCTGGTGTATATAGGTATGGTTGTACCTGGGGTTGATTGCTCAAAAGTGGGTGGCTTATCTGACAACTTTATCACACATTTATAATTTGGAAATGGTGTGATAATGCTGACACATAAAGTGACAAAACACCCAGTCCCTGGGGGTATGATTCGCCTCATAAAGGGGGTAGGTAGGTATATTAGGATTGCCGGCAATGGCGGGGGAGGTTGCTTGTTTGGTAATTGAGATTCTCTTTCATCGCTGTGTTCCATTCATAAAGTGTCAAAGCGAGAAAAATGTTCGTAAATGTATTTTCGGTTCTTTTCATGTTCAGGTTTTTTCTTTTTTTTCTTATATCCTTGTGTATAGCTGGATCGTGGACGTGTTAGAATGAGTTTATTTTTTCTTTCGGAAAATGTTTGTGGATGGCTGCTAATGGATGGGGAAAAAGTGGAATTGCTTTATCAGTGTTTAATAATTTGTCGTATTCATATTTGACAGATCTTTATACATGCTTATGGTGACACTTTGGAAGGGACCTTGAGAATATGAAATAGGTTTTCAATTTTTTTAAATGTTATTATATTCAAAGAAGTAATAAAGAGTAGATCCTAAGGTCGTACTAAGCGGGCAGACTCTTTCGTGTTAAACATGAAAACGAACCTTACGTATTCCAAAATCGAGGAACGAGCTTAACCAGAGGTGTTCTTTGACCTATTTTAGAAAGGTCCTTGGTTTGAGGAAGAACTCGAGGATATTTGTCTGTCCTCAGCCACTACAACTATTCGCGGTCGTGGTATTAGCTATTGCAACTAAGGTGGCACTCCAAAGTTTTTGTACAAAACTTGGCGCTTTGATATAGATAGTGGACCTCAATTTGTTGACGAACCACAGATCCATATTTTCAACGTTTTTATACGTACGTTAAAAAAATTAAAACATTGACCCCACAAATCCTTAAGCTCTGCCCCTCTTGTGGTCACTAATCATCGACAGTCTATTGGTAAGTCCACAAAGACTATTTATTGGGCTCTCACCTTTACAAATCTTTATAAAGAAGACGACTGCTAGATGCTCTAATAAGCTGCATCTGGAATATAAGTGTTGTGGGTCACCTGAAAATACTGAACTAAATCTTAAACTTGGACATGTTTTGCACCATCCCTGACTCTATGGTTAGGCAATATAGTTTTAAAAAATTATTTGATTTAGAAATATTAGGAACGTTCTAAATGGGTCAATTGTGCTTCGGCACTAGACCCGAGAAGTCTGGTCTGATATACCGACAGATTGAAAATGGAATCTGGAGTTGAAGCTGGTGTCTTTGGACCCAACACCAAAATGTCAATACTTGGGAATGTGTGCCACGGTATTTAGCCAAGCTCAAGGTCTGTGTAAGTCGATTACAGACTTGCCAGAGACTTCTTCTAACTCCTGGAAGAAATCTCTTCCGAGGACGTTATTTCTAATATGGTAGAGTGCAGGGCAGTGACAGAGGACATGAGGGTATCCTCGTTTACTTTCTCGTCTCCGCATCCTCTGTGCTGAGGCTTAATTTCCTTGCATGGTAGCCCAGCAACATTTACGAGAGAGGAGAGAAATTTATTGTTCATTTGAAGGATTCTCTCGGTCTTTTTCATGGTGGCCACATTTTCCTGTTTATTACACAGGAGTCGAGGGCACTCCATCTTTCGTAGGCTGCCACTAGTGCTTTATCCCAAATCATCCGTTTAAAGTAACAGGTGGGGTTTTTACTGTAATGTCAGCCTGGCTTAAATCAAGGGATGACCCTTTTCTTGTTAGTTCATCGGCTCTTTCATTTCTTGGGACACCACTGTATCCGGGGGACGAAGAGAATCTAACAATGTGCTGCCCACCGAGAACCCGTAGCTCCTCGAAACACCGACTTACAAGCTTCGATTTTATCTCTGTGGCGGAAATCGCTTTTATTGCCGCTTGGCTGTCAATGAAGAAGGTAATATCAGCCTGTGGTATTGCCATAATTGCAACCTGTTTAGCAGCTGCTGTGGTCGGGAGCCTGATCGAGCCAGATATTCCGAGTGCTTCGGAATAAAAGCCCGCGCCGACACCAGTATCCATCTTGGAGCCATCAGTATAGATGGGTATCGTTGATTCATGGACTGGCAATTGACCCTCATGCCGGTCTTCCCTGAAGGGAAATGAAAAAAGCGAATGATTTTACAAAATCTAGATGGGGAGTAACGTAGACTCTGCATATATGTATTACCACCCGTTGGCGTATCGAAACTGGTCTCCGGCATTCAGTGGAATAAATGCAAGAACCAATGCACGTGTGTTTGTCTGGTTGATTTTGAGAAGGCTTTCGACACCGTATCGTTAGAGGGACTTTTCTACAAGTTGACCAGGCGGGGGATGCACAAACCTTTGCTATATGTAATTTAAAAATAGACTGCTGGAAAAGAAGCTCGTTGTCACATGTGGCAACGTGACTTCGAGCAGAGTCCTTGAAGTTAAAAACGGTTTACAACAGAAGATGGTGAATTCTGCGATCTTGTTTAAAATTTACACGAGTGATCGGTTGGGTTCACTTAGACATGTATACAGATTAGGTCCTAAAATCGAGGTCCTTAACGTTCTTTTGCAGCATTACTTCGATCAAATTGAGGGATATTGCGACGACTGGAAGTTGAAAATCAACTTTCAGAAGGCGGAAGAAATTTACCATTATTGGACAAAATGGGCAGCCATTGGCGGTCAGAATGGTATTTAGATATCTGGGTATCTGGCTTGAACAGTATCTGTATTTCGATAGACATGTACTTGCTTGTCTTGCTCGGGCCAAGAAGGCTTATGCTCTGATAAGGAGACTGTTTCATAGCTGTCAACTTGACTCAAGAGCGAAGGAAAAAATTCGGGTTTTAGAGAGACAATGTCTTAGGGCCTGTCTCCGGTTTTTCCGAACGCCTGAGTCCAACGATATAAAATACTACCCCAACAAGGTCCTAAACGATATGGCTCAGTTGAATAGGATTGACAATTTCCTTATTAAGGTGACTTCAATGCACGTTGCAAGGGCAATGGCCAGCGACAATAGCCTGATATTTGGGGCTTACTACCCCAATGAAATGTACATAGAGAATACACTCCGATCTGGCTTTATCCTCCTTAGGCCTTTGTTCATATTGATGCTAAAGGGCTGGTCCAGACGAGGGATGGTTTCCCGGTATTGAACCACGGCTACCGCAGCGCGAGAAATAAGCTGCTCATCCTCGCGGGGACGTCGCCAATGCTCATGAGCTCCTCCGTTTTAGTACCGCGATAGCGGAGAGGGATAAATTCGATACGGAAAAGCAATTTGCCAAATATTGGTAGATTTTCGACGGGGGAGGGGTCAACATGTCCTCCCAAGGCGGTGGGTTACTCTAGGTAACATCCTCTTAGTTTATAAGATAGCTAGGGCGTTTCCGGGAGAGGCCGGGCTCGCCAACTTGTGGTGGTGCTTCCGGAAGGTGACTGACCTGTATGGCTTCAGTCGGCTTACGTCGGTGCGTGTGCAAATTGACGACTGCCTGGCGCTCGGAAGTCAATTGGGATTTTGACCAATGGTTGCGTAATGCAACGAGTGCTCAGAATCTTAATTATACTTAGAATATGTTAAGTAGTTTGAGTAAGTAGAGTAGGTAGTTTGCAATTTGTTTTTATCTAATATATAAAATTCTTGTGTCACAGTTTTAGTGTTTATACTGCTCCGAAACGGCTTGACCGATTTTGATGAAATTTTATATGTATATTCCGTAGGTATGAGAATAGGTTTATAACTAATTTTTATACCACTAAGTGATAATAGTGGCCTACCACAAAATTTTTTTTTTTTTGGACAACATTTTTTATTTTTATTTCTTTATGATTTACCATTCAAAAATAAAGGGGTTTTCAACAGGGACGTTACAAAAGTAGAGCGACAGGGACAGCAAACGACGCCGAACTTCTTACCGCTCTTTTGACATTTCTCTTCAGTAAGGTTTGTCATTTCATGATGGAAAGATATACGAGCCAACAACGAGTCGAAATTATTAAAATTTACTACCGAAATTCGGAGTCAGTGGCCTCAACGTGTTATCTCACGTGGAAACCGTGTTATCTTACGAAATGGTCCAGTCGCTTGGCCGCCTCGGTCGTGCGATTTGACGCCGTTAGACTATTTCCTGTGGGGCTACGTCAAGTCTATGGTCTATGCCAACAAGCCAGCGACGATTGATGAACTTCGTACGAATATCGAACGTGAAATTGCAGCAGTATCGGCCGATTTATGCTTGAAAACCGTCGAAAATTCGGTTCAGCGCCTGGACTTCTGCAAGCGTGCCCGTGGGGGCCATGCAAAAGAAATCGAGTTCCATACATAATGGCATCTAACGTACTTTCACAGGAATAAAGAATTTCATTGATATCCAAAACTGTTTTTGTTTTATTTAAAAAAAACTTTTGTAGCGCTCTTATTGAAAAACCCTTTACATACGAGTATAACCCTTAATGTTCAAACTTGTACCACCAACCCCCATTTTTTAATAGCAATATTAGTACTGTAATAATCTTCAACTCTCAGTGATCGATAACAGATTTATCATTTATTAGTTTGTTTATTATTCAGTGCGTGCAAAATCTTAAGGGGAACAATTTAAAATAAAAGAGAAATATATACGTGTTTTATGATTGTAAAAGGAACGTAAAATAATAAAAAACGAATACATTGTCAGTATACTGTTTTCCATCATTAAGTACTTCAATTTAATCTATTTATGTGTGTAGTAAACAATGCCAATAAGACGCAAAGGGATCAATTTGGACCGTCGAACGAATAGAACGACGAACGAGTGCAACAAGATAATGCAGATGTGCGTATGAGCATGGCACAATTTCGTGAATCACAATCACAAGAGGCACGAGCTGAACAAAGACAATTGGATTGAACGGCTTACTTATCGGTACGTATCCAGATTCCTGTTCCTGAAATCAACATTTAATTCATGTTTCCAAATGACATCGTTCGGAGCGCAGAAATAGTTAAAAATAATGCTGCAAATGGTCAACAATTCCATTCAAAATTCAAAATCAAAGGCCAAGTTTATCACAAAGTGGGCTCATTGCTACCAATGACGAATGAACCACATAATTTTTTACAAATTTACTTATGGACTCCGAAAACGCACTCGCCAATCGCGTGGATCCACGTTGCGGCTACAATAACCTCAATTCACCATATGCGAAACGCATCGTCGGCGAGCTGGATGCTCTATAGACATTTTCACCAAGCTATCTCTTTCTGAAGTGCGGAATCCCTGTCTTAAATAACAGAAACAAATTGAATGATAAAATTGCAGAAATTTGCACAAATCGTATGGAATAATCATTGTGATTGTTAATGAACTGAATATGAAAGTGCAAACAGAAGCTATTGAAAGGTAAAAAGTAACAAATTATAGAGAAAAAACGTGAGAAAGTATGTTAAAGCAAAACAAACAATAAACTATCCTCTATCCTATTCTTATTCCCATCAGACACCTAAGGAGTCTATATCATAAATTTCAGTTTCCTAGCTCAAACTTTGACTTTCCAATAAAATTGTTTTATTTAATCGTGGGCGTGTCGGTGGGCTGATTTTAGAAATTTTATCTCCCGAGCAGTTTTATGAGTCAAAGATCATAAAAAATTTCAGCTTTCTAGCTAAAAATTCGATTTTTTCGATAAATTTGATTTTTTTTAGTTTGAGTTTTTAGCGTGTCTGTGGGCGGATTTCAAAAATTCTTAAACTTGATTATTTCAGAGACCTGGAGAGTATATATGGTTAAAGGCCGACAGACGAACGGACATGGCTAGATCGACATTACTATCGATAAATATAGTAACTTCTAGGGGTCTACAGGCAATATCAAACTTCGCGTCAAAATTAGTATACCCCTAGAATAGGGTAGATATAAAAACAGTTAATATGTTGACCGAAAACCCTGTTCAATTGTATTTAGGTATCTAAAATGTTTGTTTAGAAAACTTTTCAACTAATTTTCTTCCAAACAAAAATATTTTTTTGCCACAACGCGATTGACATGGTTTCACTTTTATATTTCGTAAAGAATCTTAATATATTGTAAGATTTTTAGTATTCCTAAACGTGGTTTGGATACTCCTTCTTAGTTCCGAAACTTTTTTTTGATAAAATTGGATTTGTTATAAACGTTTTTGGAAATATTCGCAAAGAACGTATTTCTCGCCATGCGAATTCGCCATTGTTTTCCTTCATTTCATTCAGCTGTTGTTTTTTTTTGTGTTCATTTGCCACTGACGTTGTCGTGAGGTACTCTATTGAATGAGCACAATCAATTGTTCAAATTATTCAAATCACGCATGCACAAATTACAAACTGACAATCACGCTATTGTGATCAATCCTGATTTCATGCACCTGTTATTGACGACTTTGCTGGAATCATGGTTGGCGGCCGTACAGCGACGTGACAAATCGTAATTTGAAGAAGAATCATGCTTATTTTGAGATTCCAATGAATAGTCAAGTCGTTCGAATGTCTATTTTCGTTCGAATTATACCGTTTTTCCTCAAATAAATTTTCTATTCGATCGAATCTGAAAATACATAATTCTTCTAATTCGACAAACTATCGTTCGAATTCGAATATCAAAATCAGCATGAATAATCTTGAGTTCATTGCTGATACACACGTTCATACGACGCTTTCCGATATCGGCTAATGTTCTGAAAGGGACAAAACGTCCACAGCGCTCAATTCCTCTTTCAGTCATAGACCACATCCCCACACACTTACAATAAGTTAGTTATTTTTCATTTCCCTACGAAAATATTCACTAGAAATAATTTATATGGCAAAACAACGTTTGCCGGGTCAGCTAGTAGAAATATAAAATTTGATAAAGATTTCGAATTTTCTTACCAATTTTCTCGATGAAAACATAATAATGTAAGATTAGTTCATAAAATAGTTTTTAGGCCGCAAGGCAATAATTATAAGATATTGTTTAATTTAGGGCGTCCGCATAAGGAACAATAATATAGAATAAGTATCCTGTTAATTTTAAGTTAGATTTAATCATTTTTGTCTAGTATGTAAGTTGACATTTAAAAACCAATAAAAATTAATTTAAAACTAAAAGTACATTACTGCGCATGTCCCGTTTTCTGTTTGGCTGACCCGCAGAGCACTGTTTTCGGCAGATTCTAGTTCTAAAAGGGTTACGACTCAAAGATTTAGGATCGCTTCCAACCCCGCTCTGGTGGTGGTTCACATTGCCCCAGTAGTACCAATACAGGCAATTCTTTGAATCCTAGTCTTAAGGTTAGTGACCTGGTACAGCCCTTGCCACCAGACTAAATTACCATAGCAGAGAGAATAAACAAGGAGAGTATAATGTTTCGCCCCTCTCTTCCCCCAAAATCGAAAAGAAGTCATTAGATTTTACTCTCCTTGTTGCAATGAATATTCCTTGTTGTATTTCAACCAAAGCATAAATCGCTGACATCAAGTCGAATACATAAAAAACTTGATCTTGTTGCGGAATATTTTTACGCCACAGATTTCACCTGTTTTCCTTCTCTTCCCTCCCCGTACCCTTCTTCTATTGGGTGGCATCTGCGAGGTTATAGGAAAGTGGAGGGCAACCAAGGTCCCATCAGCCTTTGGGCCACTTCCCACGAACCTCGAAGGTACCAACCCCACAGGTACCCAACCCTGTGAGTGGAGGTGAATCCTTAAAGTTAGATGTGGAGACGAGTAGAAGAGGCGAATCGTCGACCGGCAGATCGAGAGCCGAGGTAAAGTGCCCAATCCTTTTGCCACACACTAACTTGGCAAAATGGGCCCAACGTTGTCCGCACACAAGTAACCGTGCGAGGCAAATGGCAATGCGGCAAGGTGGACGGCCTTAGCCTGACTGCCCTCCAACGATACGGAGAGGCAGCAGATAAGTGCGGGTGGACGGCCTGCAAAAGAACCACCACTGACACGGTGGGGTGTTAGGTTCGATGAGGGGGAAGAATTCGCTCTTCCTTTCTACTCCGTCGTAGGAGGTAGGAGCACCGGAGGAGCAGCAAAGGAGTGTAGGCGGACGGCCAACAGGAAAGACACTCGCGTAGAAGACGTGGCAACACGAGACACACAGAAGACTGGCCGACACGATACACTGAAACAACGTACCAGTCAATAAAAAGGAGAAATCATGTGTAACGAAACAGAATGTAAGAAATGACCCGCTATCGGCAAGACCCTTACATCCTATCTGAACAGGATTCCACCAGACAAGATTAAAATCCGCGGTTGTCTAAAATTAATGAAAACTCGCTTTGTTTAGGGGGTCTAAGGGGATTTTTGCACTTTACTCCACGCGCTGGGGTGGGGTGGGGGGGGGGGGGGGGGGCAACGTCGACCTGCAATGTATTCTCCTCCTGATGTGGGTCAGATCCAGGCACTTCTTTTACAACGATTTAAGCGTAATTTTAATAATGCGCAATGCATTATTATCTGCACTTTGGCAGAACTCATACGAGAAATGTCAAACAGAGATTAGATTGTGAATTGACGAGAATACTGTTCCAGGTCGGTCAAGTAACTCAATAATCCGACTTTCCAGAGGTGGATCGTTGGTTTAAGAGAGGATGGATTGAGTGCATGGAAAGTAAGCGAGGGGGTAACGTGTAGACTCACGCACACCGTTGCGAAAATGCTCTGGTGCCGCTGAATGTTGTCTGCCGTTGGCTCGCTTGAGCGAATGAAGGTAGTGGAATATGGCGGACAACCACCAATACATAGGCGGACGTCCATAGCACGCCTTGAGTGGGATTCCACTAGCAACTTGTGTGCGAGGGTGTGAGAAATGAGAGTTGGCCGAACTGGAACAATGAAAACGCTGGAAGATCACTTCTTGGTTGACCAGCTAACGTGTTAGTCAGGTTTTTGACAGGAGTTTTTTTTTGTGCGGAGTAAACACGAATACTTAAAATTAACGTCAAATAAAAAGAAAAGAACAAATCTAGAGTTGAGACGGGAATTGAAGTGGAAGAAGGATCTGTAGATAAGAACAAAGGACATCAGGAGGAGGATAAATAGGAGGACAGATTGATATAAACAAAAGGGCTAAGGAGTGGGATCCCAGAAACAAAGCTAAGTAGAGTGATTGAATAAGTCGTTAATTATGTTCGTAGTTCGATTGCGTAGGAGTTTGTAGTGTAAAAGTCTGGTAGGATTCGGCTGCGAATTTTTACCGCGAAACGATCGGGACATGCGACCCATTGAACCATTTTTGGTATTCCGGGCGACGCCATAGCGGGTCATGCCGGTCAGTTAACCTTGATTTGCCCTTCATGCCATAATACCTTGTTTGCCCTCTTCGTCGTCCGATTTTACCGTCATTATTTTTTTTCTAACTAGAGTCCAAGAAATAAAGTGGACAAGCTCCAACAGAGCTTTATAACGTGGTTTAAAACCTTTGTTATTTCCGTTTTTCGGATTTTCTATTTTCCAGTGGTTCTGTAACAAGGTTTCACAATTTTCCGCAAAATTGTGTGGCGCCCAGCTTTGTGAATTAGTCGTTTAACAGCGTAAGCTAATTTTTCAGGTTTGTTTGTCCTTTTTATAAACGAACCCACCCCAAATTGAGTTACCGGGGAAATAGACTTCTGTGGTTATTTTGTCCTGCATTTCGGTACTTTCATCTCGGCGGTAGCAACCGCCATTAATTTAATTAAATCAAATCGAACTATCTCGATTGATTTCGTAACCGCGAAATAGTGCAACAATCTCACTAAGCATCTTTAGACACCACTTGCGAATAAAAAACCCTACAACTGCACCAACACACTTCTTTCCGATTTCTCTATTCTTTCTAATATTAAGTTGCACCGAAAAGCATGCAATGAAATACTAGGTGTGGTTTATCGGATTACGAGTCTCATTGAAAGTAACTTGGACTCGGGAAGAAGTACAGGTATGGTTTTACTTGATGTTGAGAAAGCCTTTGACACCGTATGGCACAATGGTTTGCTGTACAAACTTATGAGTTTTAATTTCCCGATTTACCTTATCAAAATTGTCGAGTCCTTTTTAACTGGGCGTACTTTTAAAGTGTCAGTTAATAATGGGTTTTCAGAAAACCACTCCATTGTTGCTGGCGTACCCCAAGGCTCGGTGATTGGTCCCATATTGTTTATCATCTACACCGCTGACTTTCCACAACTTAGAAATTGTGATACCGCTATGTTTGCAGACGATACGTGTATTCTGTCATCAGATGCAATCGGTTCCAACATTGAAACCAATTTGCAATCTGCCTTGAATGCAAAATATATTTCAGTAATTGGAAAATAAAAATAAATGCTTTAAAGACTCAGGCTGTCTTTTTTACCAGAAAAAGAAAAACCTGTTTATTACCAAGCAACAGACTGCAAATAAGTGGTATTCAGACAAAATGGAAGCAGAGTGCATAGTGCCTAGGGTTACATCTCGATAAAACTTTGACCTTCGGGCCACATATACAGCAAATAAAAACGAAGGTAAACATAGCAATAAATACGCTTTATCCGTTCATTAGTCGTAAGTCACAATTGAGCCTTGAAAACAAATTAATCATATTCAAGGTTATCTTCCTGGCGATAATGTTTTATGGATCCCCTGTTTGGGGGAAGTGTGCAAAAAGCCATATTCGTCAGTTGCAAATAACCCAAAACAAACTTCTAAAAATGACTTTTGATCTTCCCTGGCATTTTCCCGCCGACGAGCTGCATGCATTGGCAAATATTGACAAAGTATCAGAAAGAATTTTAAAATTACTTGATCGATACAATGTTGCATGTATTACTTCCGACAACATCCTTGTTTCAAATCCAGCTATTTGATTAAGAAAATGTGATAATTTATTTGCTTATTTATTTATTTATTATTTATTTATTTATTTATTTATTTATTTATTATTTATTATTTATTATTTATTTATTTATTTATTTATTTATTTATTTATTTATTTATTTATTTATTTATTTATTTATTTATTTATTTTATTTTATTTATTTATTTATTTATTTATTTATTTATTTATTTATTTATTTAGGGGAACCTGGGCATCCATGATACCCCCCTTTGTTTTTCAATTATAAAAACTATATTTCTATATTTATGAAAGATTTTTTTCTCTCTAATATATATATAAGTATTTGCTCTGAGAACCTTATTCACACAAATTTAAATATTTGATGCTAAATTAGATTTTTTTAACAAATAGAAAAAAGTACAAAAGTTACCAAGTATCCCCACCTTAGCTATACTTGATCCCCTGCATGGGGGCTCCTTGATCATAGGGGATCAAGTATCACCAAGCATTAGTAAGTTAAATAGCTTTTCAGTATTTTTTAAATATTTATTATAAGTAATGCTGCTGTAGGGATAAAAACTCAACAAAAAATAAACAAGTTAAAAACTAAGCATTTGAAATTATTTCAGTCTTCATTGACTAGGCTAAATAATGAAAAGAAAACATTACAAATCTCATCATCATCCAGTGACAATTGCGATTTAAAATAGTTATTAGATAACATCAATAAACGTTTATAATGGCTAGGAACACAAAAAAGCTAGTAAGGAATATCGTTATCATCAAATTATTTTTTTATCTGAAAGCTTTGTAGAGATTTTGGAAAGCGAAATGTTCCACTCGTTTGGACGAAGAGTTAAATATACAAAAGAGGTTGTATACGCATTCCTATAAAGGTAAATAGTTGTTAGCGACAGTCTTTTTTATATTTTGGGGTTACTAGTTCCCGGGGACCAAGTATACCTAAACGCATGGGAACAAAGCTCCCCATATCACTTTTTTCACAAAATCAATTTTTACAAAACTATGTGATGATATTATTACTCACTAACAGCAGATATTTAGTCTAAATACATTAGTTTTTTGGGTTTTCACTAGTCTTTGTTTAAACTCACCCTAAAAACCAACAAAAAATCAGGAAGAAACTTACCAAAAAAAGTATACGACCATCAGCAACAAACAATTTTCTTGACTACTTGCAAACCAATTTTTTTTTTGACAGCGGCTGATTCAGCCCATACGTAGCGCAACGCTAAAGGCAATCAATGTTGCCACTGCGGTATTTTTAAAATGTATTTTTCGATCTAAATGTAAGGGTTATCATGGTGCCCCAAGGTATCATGGATCCCCAGGTTCCCCTATATATTTATTTATTTATTCAATTATTTATTTATTTTATTTATTTATTTATTTATATATTATTTATTTATTTGTTAACCAAATTCTTTACTTACTTATTTTTGTTTACATATTTATCTATTCATTTGTTAATTTATTTATCTGTTGATCGGTTCATTTGTTTACTGTTTAGTCCTTAAATTTTGTTAAATTATTAATCAATTCTTACTTTAATTGTTATCGCAATAGTTTGTAAACATTTTCTTATGAAATCAAGATGTCCTTGCGTTATTCACCGCCTCTCCTTCTCTCTAGCCTACGTTCCTAGGATCTTAAATTGATAAGAAGGTTTTTATAGTAGCTTTTCCTTCTTACATAGTTTAAATAAAAATTCTTTAATACATTTATAATTAATATTTCAGTAGTAAGGTAGAGTATACCACATCTCTGTAAATTGTGCAATATAGTCTTAAGAACAATGCAATATTTCCGCTAAAATAAAAATACAAAATACTAGGTGCTGCTTGCTGTTAGACGCAAATGCTTGTGCTGTGTTCCTAGCACAATAAGGGTACTGTAACATAAATAGAAAAACCCCGCTGGCGTAAGCAAATAATAAAAAAAAATCGATACAATTTTCCCTGCCGAACGGGCTAAATAATAGTAATATATTCTTTTTTTAGGAGCTCCAAGCTCTATTCAACAACCGAAAGACGCACTATAGAAAAATCTAGCCTAAGAGTCATTGCAGAGCTATATACTTTCTCGTCACTGCCGAGATTTTTTTCCACCGTGTCCACAAGTGAAGTCATTTGTATAGACTCTGCATATTAATTCATATAAAATATGATCATTAAGGGGTTACTACGTTATAACGCAAAACCTTAGAATAAAAGAAACATTTTTAAAAATACCCACATAATGCAGTTGTATATTTCAGCTGATCAATTATTTTATTAAAAATTATAGAACAGCTTCGATTTTAATTCATAACTTAATAGGTTCACTCAGTATGTATTTCTATAGGCACATAAATGCATAATAAAAAAAGAACCAAACCTATATAATTACGAACCCATACAAAATAATCTATACAAAAAAAAAAAACACATTCTAAATGAATCAAAAACCGTTCAATTTAAACGCCATTATGAGTAATCGACCCCGATCAAGTTGCCGACAAATTTTCGTCTATCTAGCCTCGATCCATTCTAGAGCGCTCTTAATAGAGAAAATTATCTTTTAAGCATCCGAAATCCCGCTTTAATAATTATGCAAGACCGGAAACTGAGAAAACACTCTCTTCCACTCTAATATCTATCGCAAGGTTATTATCCCACAAACTTATGAATGAAGTTAAACGCTGATCATTAAAGGATCATCATGCCTCATAATCTAATTATAATTTGTTTTCGGTCGACATTTAAGGAACCCGCCCGGAACACAGTAAACATGCAGAGCATACCATAGCAGAGCAGAGCATCATTGCGTGCTGACCTACCAAGTTCGGCGACTATGGTCACCACCCCCTCCAGACAGTGCAGCGGTGCGGCGCGGCAGCAGCAGTGGCCACGGAAGACAAATCCAACGTTCAGTTCTTTTAAAATATAATTGTTCGGTATCATCACAGAGGTGATTTGTGATGTGAATCCAGAGTGTTGCATGTGTTGCTCTTCAACACACAAAATAGAAAACAAAAACAAAGCATCCGAAAGTGTCCTTAATGAGTGTGATGTCGCTTGAACCCTTCACAGTTTCTGGAAACAGGTAGGTAGACAGAATGGTAAATATAAACACGAATCCATTCCCAGAGGGAATATTTATTTGTAATTTGTCCATTTCTCCAGCTATCACTCAATGCGAGTTGCGGGATATGTCCAAAGAATTTATCAATTCACGAAAGCTGACACGATATATCTGATACAGCAGCGTGGCCATGGAGAACAAAGAAATTCGATTTCAATATTCATTCATCTATCAAAACGATATCGTTTGGGGTTCTTGTTCTTGGAAAGGTTTAACTTTATAGAGGAACCGGGTTTTTTGTTTTGTCAATTAATTCGTTAAGTGGCAGCTACTGTATACAAGTAAATGATAAATTGGGTATTCACCATCGGTTTTGAAATGATTTTATTCCAGATAGGAGATGACTATAGAGCGATGATTAATCTTTCACACTGAAATGAGACCACCGGAGCAATTGTTGGCTTTGTTACTTTTTTTCCATCAGAGATCAAAGAACTGGGATCAAATCGGCAAAGGTGGTGATAGTACGTGATAGTTGATAGTCATTGTAATCATTTGTGCTCTCTATAACGTGATAGTTACTATGACCTTTTAAACTAAAATTTCAAATCATCTAGAATCATTTTAAACAAATTTCTGCATTGCTCCTCTGTATGAATACAGTCTGAACGACTCTGTGGAGCGACCAAGCTGTAGACATTAATTCGTAATCACTTTACACAAAACAATAGGTGAAAGCGACTATAACAAAAGTGGCAGGCATTATCGAAAATAGCCGATTGTACCCTTGGAATATATTACGAACAAGACGCTTAAAACAGGGGTATGCAGTTCGCACAAAAACAAAAACCAAATAGAGAATGATGCCTCTACAACTGCATCATCAACTAGGGATGTTTCAGAACACCCTGCATTACCAACTGGGGATGTTTTAGAACACCCTGTCGTAAATGACGTGACACCTGCCAATCGGGAAGGGTCACAAACCACGGATTCGGAGATGATAAGCTTAGAAGAGAACTTGTCTCTTTTTAGTGACGATATCTCTGAAACCAGCACGCTATGCAATGTAAGCATACTCTCGGATGAAGTGCATCCCATGAATACTGGCGCGGCCGGAGACCTCTGGCATAACTGCACAGACTGAGTCTAAGCGCGTCAAATTCACACCAACAGAACAGCGCCGTTTTAAACGTGCGCTGAAAAAGGGAAAACACGTAGAGCAGGCCAGAATACTTGCTCTGTCGAAAGAGGTCGACACAGGCTCCGAGGTGAAGCGTACAAGGTCCGAGGACAATACGCCGCCCCAATCCGAAGCGAAACGAGCTAGCACAGGAAATACAGCCGTCGACAAAGTCTCCTATAGAGATATAGCGAGCTTTGTAAGACTGGGTGTAGTACCTGTCGATCTGGATCGCAATCCTCTCAGTAATGAGCAAATGGCTCAGATTCAGGAGAGGATTATGGACATCACCATCGAACAACGTGATGAGGGGACCAAACCAGCCTTCCGCGGTACAACTTTCAAAGCCGGATGGCTAATGATCGTATGTGCGACGCTACCACTGCAGAGTGGATGAAAACAAACTTCGCGAAGCTCAAAGAGAAATACTGGATGGAAGTGACGCTTGTAGGGAAGAACTTTTCCCGAAACCACATATCGTCAGAGCCTTCTTCCCACATAGTACCGAAGTAGCGAATGAGAGAATATGTACTGGCAATTCTAGATGGCCAGAATAAAGAACTCAACACCAGAACGTGGAGAGTTCTGCAAAGATCTGACGACAGAGATGTCGCCCATATGGTCCTTCCTGTCAACGAAAGCACGATGAAGCGACTTGTTGAGCTAAAGGGGATGGTCTCGTTCAGGTTTGGACAGATCAAAATAATCCTCAAGAGCGCGGACAAATCGACGAATCAGGCATCAAGAGACAACCAAAGGAAGGCTACAACATCAGGGGCTAGTATTAGTACTGCCACTGATGCTACAAAAAATGATAGGCCATCCACAAGCACCAACAGTAGCGCCACACCACCAGTGGCTGGCATTAGTGCTGCCACGGGTAACTCAGTTGCTAAAACAACTGTGGTGCTGGATACTAATACAAAGGCGAAAAAAACGGACAGCACAAACGCGCACCGTAACCGCTTTAGGCCAAAACTGGCGGCCGAACAGGCACATACAAGCGGGAAAGATGGACAGAACACCAGAAGTCCAAGGGGGAGACAAAGTGGTCTCTCTCAACAGGGTTACGTACGACGCAGGGGTGATAACAAACCTCATAGAGTGCGTAATCCAGAGTACGTGAAGAAGAAATGACGTCTCTAACTGTGCTGTAGGCAAACCTGCACCGCGCTATAGGTGCATCGGACACCTATAGCCAAAGATGTGCCGAAAGGAACGTCGCTCTTGGTTTAATCCAGGAACCATGGGCAACTACAGGTAAGATCTTTGGTCTTAACAGCACAAATAGAGAGCTAATTTTTGCCAAAGGTAATTTCAGACCTAGGGCAGCTCTTTCCATTGCGAAAGATATAAAATTCTCTCTCATTCCAGGTTTCAATACTAGGGACCTGGTGGCCGTTTTAATTGAACGCCACAATGGCCATGTGATACACAAGTTTGTATGCGCATCGGCGTATTTCGCTGGGGACATAGAGGAGGTACCACCTACACCAGTACAGGAACTTGTCCATCTTGTTATCGGCTGCGACGCGAATGCACATCACCAGATTTGGGGCAGCCGAGACACAAACAAAAGAGGTGAGTTACTTTTAGATTACCTATATAGTAAAGACCTAGTTATTCTAAATAAGGGAGATAAGCCCACTTTTAGGAACAGTATACGAGAAGAAGTTTTAGACCTTACTCTCTCGTCTCCTTTTATACAAAACATTGTAGAGGACTGGCACGTGTCTGATGAAGCTTCTCTGTCTGATCATATGCATATTATGTTCAGGCTGCGATGCAACACCGAGTGCGCGCCGGTCAAATACAATAATAAATTAACTAACTGGAGAACCTATAGTGAAAATCTGGCAATCAGAACTGATCTGCTACCAGATTCACCACTAACACCGAGTGATGCGGACGCTGCACAATGTCAGCTTAACGACATGATTATCTCATCCTTTAGGAGTAGTTGTAAGGTAAAGCGCACCGTGGTAAAAAGAAGCTTACCATGGTGGAATGAAAACCTGGAAACTATCCGCAAGAAGGTGAGAAAACAATTAAATAAATCGAAACGCACCGGCGTATGGGATCAAAATCGATCCCTGTTAACCAAATACAACCAAGAGTTGCGAAGATCTAAAAGGGCCTCATGGCGCGCAAACTGCGAAAGGCAGGAAAAACTCCCAGCAGTGGCGCTGCTTCAAACTGCATGGGATTGCTCATCAAACCTGATGGAACAATCACAAGCGGCCGGGAAGAAACTCTCAAAACCTTGCTGCAAGTTCACTTCCCTGGTTCCCTAATTGTCGATCACACTACTGAGGTTTCATATCCAACTAACCTCAGCAGAAATAATAGTTTACCTGGTAAATTCTTTAGTCCAGATAAGCTGAAATGGGCCATAAACTCATTTAAACCATTCAAGGCACCAGGAAATGACGGAATTTTTCCAGCCCTCATTCAAAAGGGTATGGAATTCTTCCTACCTAACATGATTGCCTTATTTAGGTTCAGTTTCAACTGGGGCTACATACCACGCACTTGGCGGCTAGTATTTATCCCCAAACCAGGTAACAGACCTAGTAAGCTACTTAAATCCTATCGTCCCATAAGCTTGACATCGTTTTTCGTGAAAACAATGGAAAGAATAATTGACGTTCATATCAGAGAATGCGTAACTATTAGCATGCCTCTACACCCCTGTCAATATGCATATCAAAAAGGCAAGGCGGAAGGCGCCCTGCTAAAACTAACAAATCACATAAACAACGCCTACCGTTGCAAAGAAGTTGCACTATGCACCTTTCTTGACATAGAGGGTGCTTTTGATAACACCGGTTATGATCCAATATCAAATGCTTTAATTCATCGAAAGGTAGACCTTCCCACCATAAACTGGATAAAAGCGATGCTCGAAAGTCGGAAAATCACTGCTTTGACAGGACAGACTTCAGTATCAGTATCAGCTATAAAAGGCTGTCCACAAGGAGGAGTTTTATCACCCCTCCTGTGGTCTTTGGTCATATATGACCTACTTCAAAAACTAAGTAATTTAGGCTACGACATAATAGGGTACGCCGATGACTTGGTCATCATTATTAGGGGCAAAGAATCAAACGTAGTTACCTCACGTATGCAAAACGCCCTTAAGATAGCTAAAGACTGGTGCGTGAAGGAAAATCTCCCCATAAACCCCAGTAAAGCTATCATAGTTCCTTTCACAAAAAGAAGAAAGCTCAGCTTAGCCCAGATTTCACTGAATGGCACGACCATTGAGTATTCCGACGAAGTCAAATATCTTGGAGTAATCCTGGACTAAGGACTAAACTGGCACTCTCACATCAACAACAAAATCACTAAAGCTAGCAGAGCTTTATGGGCCTGTCGGCGCACATAAGGCAGAACCTGGGGAATCTCTCCAAAGATTGTCCACTGGATCTACACAGTGATGATAAGACCCATTATAACATACGCCTCCATTGTATGGTGGTCAAAATCCACACAAAAGGTCGCAATAGAGAAGCTCAAAAAGGAACAACGGCTTGCGTGCCTTGGTATCTCCGGAGCCATGCGAACCTGTCCAACGGCTGCCATAGAGGCAATAACAGGAATTACACCTCTCCACATATACATTCAAAAAGTGGCGATCCGCAGTGCAATAAGTCAAATACAGTTAAACCAGATAAGTCTTAACTATCATCCGGAACTTAAGACCCTTCTCGATGAACTGCCAGAACTCAACATGAACTGCGCGGTCACAGACCGCATCCATAAAACACTATGCTTCAATAAGCGGACCTCCACGGAGATCCCAAGAGAGAAGCATGGGTTAGTCATAACCCACCTAACAGCCACGGCATAAAGTGGTATACGGATGATTCTAAAATGGAAGCGGGGGTAGGAGCGGGAATATACGGACCAAACAAACGCTTTACGATACCTATGGGAAAAAGTCCCAGCGTATTTCAAGCAGAGCTCCACGCCATTCAAGAATGCGCTAGCCACATAAATTTATCTGGTACAAGGTGGCGCAAAAGTAATCCTCCTATCAGAAAATGCTATAAATTTTGCGATTGGCCCCTAATGTCAGTTCTGTTTTGACATTTGTGTAGTAAACACATGCGAAATACACGTTAATAAACAATGTTACGCTACACTGCTCCAGAACGCGGAATATTGGTGACTATTTATTTGAGCAATAATCGGTCGGTGACCAAAAAACATCGGAAGGTTATTTTTGCGCCACCTTGTATAAAAGGTGCAACCATCCATATATTCACGGATAGTCAAGCAGCTGTAAACGCCCTTAGCTCGCATACGATTGACTCCAAATCAGTCATGTACTGCTTCAACACCCTACAGGCACTCGGAACAAGTAACAAGACCAAGCTATGGTGGGTTCCGGGTCGTGTCGGCGGTGGAAGGTAACGAAAAGGCCGACGAACTGGCCAGAAAAGGTTCAGAAACACCCTTCATAGGTCTCGAACCCTTCTGCTGCACTTCTAGATCAGCAGCAACGGCAGCAATAAAAAGCTGGGAACACAGAAAATGTATCCATCTTTGGGAAAGCATCCCAGGTTTAAGACAGATCAAACCAGCCATTCGGCCTTTCAATAAAAATGCCAGCAAATGCCTAAACCTAAGCAGGCATGATATCAAGAACTTAGTAGGTTACCTTACTGGCCACCATGGTTAAAGATATCATCTACACAAAATGAAAATAGTAGACTCTCCTGAGTGCCGACTCTGTCTTGAAGAGGACGAGTCAGCTGAACACATTTTATGTGAATGTCCGGCCCTAAACGGAATTAGAAAAAAGATCTTTTTCAGGGAACAAATGTGCCCCGAGGACATAAAGAATTCTTCGACTAGTAGAATTGTCCGCTTTACACGGAAAGTGGAAACTCTACTAGTCTAAACTTTTCTGGCCCATACGGCACAAAATATCTTTTTTTTAGGTCGAAGTGCCCCCTATTTTATCGCCTTGGCGAGCCAGAATTTAAAAAAAAAAAAAAAAAAAAATGCAGTTCGCATACAGCACTAGGGCCCAACGCGATCCCTAGGGAGCCGTTTGAAACCAAAACTTCAAAAGGAGAAAACTTAAACACTTTCCCTAGACAATTCATCCAATCTTCCTGCAGACTTTTACCAGCTTTCTGTGGTCTTTGCCGCTCAGCTCACCTAATTCCTCGAAGTATACTCCTGGAAACCTCCTACGATTCCGTGCTATACCCTCGCACTCACTCAGTATGTGCGGTATGTCTTCCTCGGCTTGTAGATCACCACAGAACCTGCATGTATCCACATCTACCAGTCTAAGCCGCCTAGCAGCTTCCCTAGGAGACAGTTGTTGTTTTTGCTTGGCTATTGCAAGTGCCGCACGATTTTCCTGTGTGTACTTATAATGGTTGGGTAGAGACGGCATCGGGCGGATAGCCGTATGGGTATAACACCAGCAGTTAATTGTTTTGGAATTCCAACGCGCGTCTTCACTTCACGGTTCTGCTAAGGTTGTTAGCGTCAGAGTTTGTGTTTTTTTATGTTTGTAATTTGTAATGTGTAGAAATTTTGTAGTGGATGTGAGTAACATATGTGGCTTGAGGAACATTTTTTTTTTCATTATACGCCCATGTCTCCCTTAATAAACCAGCTGTTTTGGGACTAAGTGAAACACAGGTTAGGGTTGGCTCCGATAAATGATCGGTTGTGGCTAACCGTGAAACAGCGCTGTAACTCCAGCCGCCCACTTAACGTGGTAAGGAATGTAGGGTTATTCATTCAAAACAAAATAAAGGAATTGACGGAAAACAAAAATTAAAACCAGGAAAAATTGTGTGGTACTCGTATCCCTTAAAAACCATTAATCGTAAGATTCTCGACAAATACTATGTCATAAAGTCTTTCACCCTCTCTATCACCCATTTCAGTCCAACTATGCTTGTCGAAATGGAATAGAATTAGAGAAAACTTAGAAAGAAAAAACAAGAATGAATAACATAATATACTTACAGGAGCAAAGTTTGTCCAAGAAAATTGAAATAAACTCGTGGCTTCAATGGCACAGTGCATGAGTGCTTGCCTGAGAAGACGCTGGTCTAGGTTCGAATCCCAGTGGAAGAAATGGAATTTCGGGATAAAATGAAGGAAAAAGACAGACCAGCACCAAAGAAGGAGACCGTGAAACAGCGCTGTAACTCCAGCCGCCCACTTAACGTGGTAAGGAATGTAAGGTTATTCATTCAAAACAAAATAAAGGAGTTTAATGTACCTGGTTACAATTTAGTGTCATTATTGTTTCCCTATCGCGGTCTCGCCGTTTATATACGTAGTGACGTTGCCAGAATTTAATTTCATTTGACTAAAATTCCATGTCCGTAGGCGATATCCACCACTGTTTTATTTACAGAAGCCCAAATTTGGACAGACATTCAACTTATGAGTTTGATGCCCTGTCTGATTCCATCACGAGAATGGTGCCCCATCACCCTGCTACTGAAATTGTCATTGCGGGCGATTTCAATATACACAATTCAAGTTGGCTTCGATATTCTGGCCAGACAACACCCGAAGGAAGGTACGTCGAGATCTTTGCTGAGGTAATTAACCTGACTCAGCTTGTAAATGAGCCGACACGAATACCGGACATTAGCAGTCAAATTGCCAACACACTGGACTTGTTTCTTACCTCTCACCCCGATAAATACGCTTTTAACGCATTATCGCCTCTAGGTTCGTCAGACCATCGTATCATATCAGCTGTTTTCTCGTACTCCAACCACATTATTAAAGAACAAACTCCTAAAAGAACCGTATGGCAATACGAAAAAGCCAATTGGGTAAAACTAAACAGATTCTTTAAGAGTCTTAACTGGTCGCTGTGCTTCCTCGACAGCGACGTGGATGCAGCTGCTGATATGGTCACAAAAATAATTCATCTGGGCATGAAGTCTTTCAACCCTAACAGGATAAAACGTATCAAACCGAAGGTAAACGCGTGGTGTCACTCGAGCTGCACAGAGGCTATCAGGTCAAAAGAGGTAAGCTTTCGGCTATTCAAAGGCAACCCATCTGAGTAAAGGCGTAAAAAGTTTAAACGAGCATTAAATGACTGCAATGCCTGTACTCGAGCGCGTAGAATACTCCATGGGACCAATCCACTTCCGCATTCGTACAGTGGCTAGAGTTCTTCAAGATCTTGGCGTTCACAAATCTGCTGGTCTAGATGGTATTTCCCCTATCGCTCTGAAGAGGTGTTCTTCCTCGCCGGAAAAACCATTGCGCAAGCTTTTCTATCTATCCTTTTCTTCAGGGCTCTTCACGAAAATATGGAAAACAGCACTTGTCCAGCCTGTCCCCAAAAAAGGTGAATCTTCATCTCCCTCCTCCTACCGACCAATTACAATAACTTCCCTTCTTTCCAAAGTCATGGAAACGCTGATAAACCGTCAGCTCATGAAATATCATGAATGCCGAAAACTTCTTTATTACCGCCAGTACGGTTTTCGCAGCAACAGGTCCACTGGTGATTTGATGACTTATCTAACCGAAAAGTGCAACCGATCACTTCACCCACCAAGGTGGTGAAAGTAAAATCGCTGTGCTTGATATTTCAAAGGCATTTGACAGAATTTGTCACCAAGCTCTCTTGTCGAAAATGCGTGCATTTGGAATTGGATTTAATGGATTAGAAACTACCTTTCGGACGGTTCAATTCAAGTTTTGGGCGGTTTCAAGTCTGCAACTCACCAAATAAATGCTGGTGTCCCCCAAGGCTCTGTTCTGTCTCCGACTCTCTTTCTCATTTTTATAAATGATCTCCTGTCTGTTACTTCTAATCCAATCCATTCCTTTGCTGATGACAGTACCCTCAGCTTGCCATATTTGTTTCTTGGGTCACGCCACTCATCTTCGGGTGTGCAACTGGAACGGCAACGTATGTTAAGCTTATTGAATTCCGATCTCGACAGCATAACTCAGTGAAGTGTAACTAATAGAGTGTAATTTAATGCTTCCAAAACGCAATGATGTCTTCTGTCATTAAAGCAAAACCTTAAGGCCATGCCATTGTCCATGAATGGCACTTGCATCGTTTAAACCGAACGGCTTTCCATTCTCGGTATGTGTGTGTGACCACATATTCGATGTCGCCAAGAACGCTGCGAAATGCATAGGCTTCCTCAAGCGCTGCAAGAAATATTTCACTCCCTCTGATCTGGCTACTATTTGTAAGCCGTTTATTCGCCCAAAACTTGAGTACAATGCGCATATCTGGTCTGGTGCACCAATAACTTATTTGGAGTTACTAGACAGGATTCAAAAACGCGCGACAAAACTCATTGGTGACTGAAACATCACAAGATCGCTTGACTCTCTTAGTTATCCTCGCAATGTCTCCTGTCTATCGTTATTTTATCGATATTTCCACCATAAGTGCTCAAATGAAATAGCCAGTTGCATTCCACCCCTAGTACATTTCAACCGCAATACCCGCTGCGCAACGAATGCGCATCAGTTTACCCTTACGCCTGTATTCGGGTGGACAGTGAAATGCAATGAATCTTTCCTTAGCCGTAAAAAACGAATGTGGAATGATCTACCCCGCTCGATTTTTCCTACACATTACGCCAAGGGATGGTTTAATTTCTACACCCCAACTATTCTTCAGTTCGTCTCCCTTTCTCGCTCTCTATACCACTGTGTCACGGTACCCAGAACAGGTTCCGTCCTGCATACTGCTGGCGATATCCCATCCGGACATTGATCCCATTTGCACTATCTCTGCCGCCCCTAGAACAGCCACAACTTCCCATTGCAAGATCCACGCTCTAAACAGAAAATTTGTTTCACCGGCATCGAGAGCTCTCATTACTTAAGACGATTATCATCTGACGATATCGTTTTGACGATAGTTTTGCTTCATGCAACCTTTAAAATAGCTGTCGTCTCAACGTCATGGTTTCGACGGTTTATTTTCTGCTTCACGTAACAGATAGAACTGTCAAAAACTGTTGTCTCGACGAGTGAATTAGAGCGACAGCTAAATCATTATCGTCGTGCATATTTTGGTGTATTAAAAGTAGCACAGTGAAACTTCCTCTAACGGACACCTCCCTTGTACGGACATGAAGTTCATGACCGACAATTTTAGTACTAATTTATATGGAATCGTTATTCCCTTGAACCGACCCCTCCCTTGAACGGACGCAGACACTACATTACACACCTAAACTATACAAAATTCTCCCCTGAACGGACGTAGGTCAAATTTTTGAACACACTTTAAACATACGATACAGAAGATGTCTTTAGGCCGAAAGGCAATAATTATAAGGTTATGGTTAAGTTTAGAGCGTCTGCATAAGGACAATTAATTAAGAATAAGTATCCTGTTAATTTTAAGTTAGATTTAATCATTTTTGTCTAGTATATACGAGTAAGTTGATAATTATTAAGCAATAAAAATGAATTTAAAAGTCAAGATACAGAAGATGGTTGAATCGGAATACACTGGCGATCACAAGGATGAGGCCATACATTTTGCAATCGATTTTCAGTCTTTAAACCTGTTGGAAATTGTATACCCAGAAACTTTTACTACCTGTGAACACTAACAGTCATAAAATTAAAGTATAAATAAGAAACGACCGATGGAATTTCCCAAGATCAAACAATGAACTACTTGAAAAGCGTAGAAAAAGAGGCGCCACTAGGAGGATGAGGCCATTGCAAATATTTCGTTGCAGGAGTTCACATCAGCGATTTTTTCAAAGTTTTGTTAAGAATATTTACAAAAAAGCGTTGAAAAGAACTGTTTTTATTTAGTTAAAAAAATGGGTTCCGGAAAGACTTTAACAGCGACAGAAAGAGGAAAAATAGATCCTTTCAAGGAGTTAGGACTCTCATGCCGAGCAATTGCAAGGATGCTAAATAGAAGTAAGACTGTTATAAACAGTTATCTTGCGGATCCACAACACTATGGGAAACATCAAAAATGACGCACGGCAGAAGCAACAAAATTGCGAGAAAAGCGGGTTATTCTGCGGCTACCAGTGACTAAAATAAGGGCCAACAGCGGAGTATCAGCCAGTATAGAAACGATCCGAAGGATAATACGAAAAAGTGGCACTATACAGAGAAGAACTTTTCAAAAGAAACCTCTTTTGAGGCAAATACACAAGGAGCATCAAATGAATTTTGAAAGAGAACATGTCGCTTGGAGCAGTGAATGGAGACGCGTTGTCTTTTCGGATAAAAAAAAGTATAACCTTGGCGGCCCCGATCGTTACAACTTTTATTTCCATCATCTTAGATAGGAGGAGCTTATTTTGGCAAGACATCACATCCGTACATCAGGTGTAATGGTGTGGGGAGCTATTACCCACTATGGCACAATCGAGTTGGAGTTTTTGTCCACAACAATGAACGGAAACAACTACAAATGTTTGCTGGAACGGTCATTTCCAAAAGTGAAAAACATTTTCGGACCCCTGTCTTGGATATGCCAACAAGACAATGTCCCTATCCACACTTCCAGGGTTGTTAGAAGTTGGATTCAATCAGAAGACTAAACATAATTGAAAATGTTTGGACATGGTTATCTCGTAAAGTGTATGAAGGCGGCAGACAATTTGAAGACAAGAACACTTTAATCGATGCTATTCGTGATGCCTGGGCCAGAATTTCTCTTAATTATTTAAAAAAAAAACTGTATGATTCTATTCCAAACCGCCTTATAGAGATTACATCGAAAAATGGCGGGCATGGTAGGTAGGTAGGTGGGTGTGGCGATTTGATAAAAGAAAAGACAAACCCAATTAGCACCGAAAGCCGTTTTGTTACCACAAACTCACGTAAACCTGGGTATTATCGTTTGGTGGAGGAGACTAAATCCAACCAGTGGAGTTAAGGAAAGTTATCAGTTCCTCGATACTTTTCTCGGAGACTTCCTCAAGTGTGATGAATTTAGGCCTATCTCAGTCTTACCCTTTTTGTCAAAGGTGTTTGAAAGGATTCTGCAAAAACAGATTAGCGCCAATCTTTCGGCAAACTCGTTGCTCACTTCTAAACAATCTGGTTTTCGTGAAAAGCACAGTTGTATCACGGCACTATTAAGCGTCACTGAGGATATAAGGCAAGCGTTGGCTAAGTACTAAGTTACGTTTTTGGTGCTGCTTGATTTTTCAAAAGCTTTTGACACTCTCAATCAGGTTAATCTGTGTAAGAAGCTTTTGCAAAACTTTAATTTTTCACCCAGTGCTACTAGACTAATCTTTTCTTATTTGACTAATAGAAAACAAGCGGTCCAACTTGGTGATTGTCTATCCGATTTTCTGCCTAATGTCTCTGGTGTTCCTCAGGGCTCAATACTTGGTCCTCTATTGTTTTCGATATACGTCAATGAACTTCCATCAATTATTGAGAACTGCTCTATTCATATGTACGCGGATGACGTCCAAATGTACTCGTACATGAGCCGGCCTCTTGGGCTGATTGAGCATGCAGCTTATTGTGTAAACAAAGACTTAGAGAAAATTGTAAATTGGTCCCAGCTAAATGGTCTTATTCTTAACCCTAAAAATCTAAGTGCCTGGTAATATCGAGGAAAAGTCTAGGTCTTGATTATTTTCCTTTACTTGTTTTGGGAAATGCTCCCATTGAGTACGTGGAAACTGCTAAAAATCTCAGAGTTACTTTCAATCGCTACCTAACATGGGATATCTATATAAATTCACTTGTTGTAAAGGTATATGGGGCACTATGTACATTATGGGTAACTCAGTCGTTTACACCTGTTAAAACACGTCTATTGCTTGTGAAGACTTTGATAATACCAATATTGATCTACGGCTGCGAAATTTATTGTAATTGCAACTATGTCAGCAAACGTAAGCTGAATGTCGCGTTTAACAGTGCAGTGCGTTATGTCTTTGGCCTACGAAGATTCGACAGACTTGCTGTTCTCGATACACGGCTGCTCGACATGTCGTTTGATAATTATAGCCGCGTTTTATTATCCCAATGATCTTGATACGGATCCGATCTGATAATAAAACGATCTGGATCATCAGTGGCAAGTTGTGGCAACAGTTGTTTTTAACACATAACAGACGATACCAGGTATTTCAAGTTTCGATTGGCACTCAGCCATATTGCAAATATAGGGTACAATGTGACGTCACAATATGATCGCTTGTTGTGTCGGGGGTGTTGCCATTTGAATACAAATCAACATACATTTTGCACTCAATATTTTTTTTCAAGAAACTATGTTCAAATGTTATGTTCAAATATGCAACATATTAACAGTATTGTACTGCTAATATTTCCATTAATTTTTGTGTATTATATTACGAAGCAAAACGTCTCAAAAGTCGCAGTGGTAAATTATTCGAATATGAAAATATGCTAATTGATTTTTTGTGTTATTAATAGTGTTTCATATTTTGGTCTGGCAATATTATTGTGTTCCTATAATTTCCTATAATTTAAATAAGCAACGCCACGAAAAAACAGGTAGTGAGTTTTGTAATTACATTTTGGATCACGATTAATGATCCCGATAAATAGCAAGATCCTGTGTTGTTTTTGTTTTACGTATTAAATTGATCCAGATCCAGATCCGCATGGATAATAAAACACAGCTAATATAGCCTTCTTTCATATTGGATTGGGTTCTTTCATATTATGAAAGCATGTACAATTTTTTGTAAAATTAAATCAAGAAACTATTGCATTAGCAAATTAATATACAAAAAAAAAAATAACGCATTACGAAACGCCCGATGGATAATTTATTGTCTCATCCAGTTTAGGAAAATTTATGCTGTCATGACCTGACTTAACCTCATTTTCTCATTCTTTTGATACATTTTGTATGAAACTACGATAGTGCCGCTTGTGTGGACACACAGTTACCACTGCAAACAATTTTAATTCGGAACATCTACTTCGCGACACAGTGTCGATAATCCGGATCGAAAGGGTTAAAGGAAGAAATTTTGAAAATGCCGAAAAAGAGTGACCGGAGAAAAGAAACATTGAATTCTTTCGCTGTTACAAGATGGGCTCAGTCTCATGAAGTAGTTTCGACTTACCTCGAACTTCAACCGGCCGTTATAGAAGCTTTGGAAGAAATAAAAAAGTGGAAAGATCGAGAGACTTCACAAAAGGCTTCTCAGCTTTTGAACGCGATTTTGACAATCGGATTTCAAATCTCCTGTCATATAATGTAATCGATCAATTCTATCGTCTTGCCTCTGAGATGATCTAGGAGAAGCCACAAAGTTAGCTGAAGATGCTACGAATGATATCAAGGAAAAGCGGGAAAACTTTAATTTAAATTTTCGTATCATTTAGGACAATGTTGCTGAAATCTGCTCCGAATACGAAATTAATATGAAATTGCCTCGTCGTTGCAGTCAACAGAAAAACCGTTGCAACGTTGAAACACAAAATGTCGAAGATTATTACAGAATTGCCTTCTACATTCCATTCCTTGAAAAATGTAAGTCATTTTTGATCTCCAAAGTCGGTTCGAAAAACACACATCGATCTTCCACAGTTTCGGACAACTATTTCCTTCCCAGCAGGAATTTGATGAGGAAAAAAGGGCAGATCTTTACAAGTTTTATGACGAAATATTTTACTGTTCAGAAAGGAATTTCATCTCAGAGATCAGAATGTGGAGGCAACGGATTTATGATCAAGATATTCAAAATGCGCTCGATGCACTATCAGTGCGTAACTTCAGATCGGAATTTTTACTTCCAGAATCAGTTTCTATAACCCATCGAATACTTAACTTTCAATGGTTACGTTTTTTTTTTGGTTATCAATGAAAAATGTTTCAAAAACGTGAACACGGTCTTACGAGTATTGGCAGTGTTACCCGTAACAACAGCAACTCCAGAACGATCATTTTCGACCCTAAGAAGAATAAAAAACTATCTTAGAAGTACAATGGGACGGGAGCGTCTGAATGGACTCGCTTCATTGAGTATCCATCCGATGTCCGGACCCGATACCCCCCCCCCCCCCGTGGATCCGCCCTGCTTCAAGTATAAACCGTGTAGAAAATGAGTTTTATAGGTCTCTTCCACTTCGCACAAGAAAGTGGAGAGGGTTGGGGACATAATCCCGAAAACCAAAATCCCGAAAATCCAAAATCCTGAAAACCCAAAATCCAGAAAATCCAAAATGCCGAATAGCCGAAATCACGAAAAGCCAAAATCCCGAAAACGAAATCCCGAAAAATTATATAAAATGAAAAATTTGCGCAAATTTGTCATTTTATATAATTTTTCGGAATTTCGTTTTCGGGATTCTTTATGTTATTTTGAATGTAAAATAGACAAGTGTTTGTCCATCCCATTTACCGTAATAATGTTTTGCAATTGTTTGCGTTGTAATGTTCTGCAATTCGCAATGTGCATTCAGTTGAGCTGATCTCAAATAGTGTGATAGCTGACCGACTAGATTTTTGTTAGACAGTGAACATCGTAATACAAAGTGAGTATCGTGCATGCCTTTATAATTTAAAACTTCGTATTATCAGTGACATTTTGTGTTTGAAGTCTTAAGTAGAAATGAACGTGTCCATCGTGAAAACCAACAAACAGCGTGAGAAACTGCTTATTGACGGCAACAAAAAATACAAGGATACATTTTACTGGGAGTGTGAGCAGCGAAAGCGTTCTGAAATAAGTTATCTCAGATTAATTGCGTACAATATGAACTTGTATTAAATATTGTTTTGTCATGGATCGTTTTTGATATGTTTTTGTAAGCCTTGATCTGTTTTTGTTATGTTTTATTTATTTGAATTATTTTTTTTTTTTTTTTTTGTTAAATAAATTTGCCAAATTTTTTTGTTGCTACAATAAAATTTTTAGTTTCATTTTCGGGATTTTGGTCTTTCGGAATTTTGGATTTTCGGGATTGTGGCTTTTCGGGATTGTGGGTTTTCGGGATTTTAGTTTTTCGGGATTGTGGCTTTTCGGGATTTTGGATTTTCGGAATTATGGGCTTTCGGGATTACGTTTTTCGGGATTCTGTCCGACTCCCGGTTGGAGAAGCTAGGTTTTAGGCCACAGACTACCTATACTGAACAGTCAACTGAGAGGATATTTTTCAAATACAAGCCTACAAGCTGAAAACAGCTGAAAAACTCCACTAAATGCCTATCTGTATATGAAGCCTCAGTAGTGTGATCAGTTGTGTGATCGACAATAATTGCGGAACCAGGGAAGAGAACTTGCAGCAAGGTAGTGAGAGTTTCTTCCCGGTCGCTTGTGATTGTTCCATCAGGTTTGATGAGCAATCCCATGTAGTTTGAAGGATCTTTTGAAAGTGCGCTCTGGAGCCGCGCCACTGCTGGAAGTTTTTCCAGCTTTTCGCAGTTTGCGCGCCATGAGACCCTTTTAGATCTTCGCAAGTCTTGGTTGTATTTGGTTAAGAGGGATCGTTATTGATCCCATACGCCGGTGCGTTTCGATTTGTTGAGTTGTTTTCTCACCTTCTTGCGGATAGTTTCATTCCACCATGGTACGCTTCTTTTTACCACGGTGCGCTTTACCTTACAACCTAAAGGATGAGATAATGATGTCGTTAAGCTGACATTGTGCAGCGTCCGCATCACTCGGTGTTAGTGGTGAATCTGGTAGCAGATCAGTTCTGATTGCCAGATTTTCACTATAGGTTCTACAGTTTGTTAATTTATTATTAACCCAGTTGAGTTTAGGATCTGGGATAACTCCTAAATACCTAGCACTGGTTGCAAGGGATAGGGGTGTGCCGTTTAGGCGGG
Organism: Portevinia maculata; assembly: GCA_949715645.1. Lineage (NCBI taxonomy): Eukaryota > Metazoa > Arthropoda > Insecta > Diptera > Syrphidae > Portevinia > Portevinia maculata. The sequence continues at coordinate 90,694,850 of OX454526.1, forward strand.
GAAGCGTGAAGTCAGGTATTTTGGTTTTGGTGGTGAAGAGCATCAGTACAGTTTCCTCCGGGTTGACTCCAAGCCTGCAGTCGGAACCTCACACCACAGTTTAATTGAACGCAATCGAACTGAGTAAACCAGATGGTTTTTAGAAAAACAAAATGGCGGGCATAATCATTATTAATGTAGAAAAACATAATAAATAAATGTTTTAAAACCATAAAATATAAACATTTTATTCATTTTTTCCTTTCTTTCGAAGATTTTGCACGTGGCCGCATCCTAGTGTCGCATCCCACTCTATGCATGTGAGTGTCTGTGCCTGAATCTGCTATTGCCTCTAATGGTAAAGTAGGTCATTGTTTGAATTTGCCAACTCATTTCTTTTAACCTACACTATACCATAAAGCAAATGTGATCCAATTGCAAGCATTCCCTTTTTTATAATACCTACAATAGTACTTCACAAAACGAAGAGTTGTATGCAACTACTCCATGCCTAATCGACGAGTATGACAAGCGCAGTAACAATTATTACAAAACGCCCATTCGCCAAACTAATAGCTTTATTCGCAACCGCAAGTGTTCATAAAGCACCTCAAATATTTGCCAAAGAGCACACCACCGGCTGTCACTACTACCGGCAATTTACCATAATTAGTCTCCCATTATAAAATAAACATCCCGGCGATCGCTTGGTCAAGGGATGTTAGTTTCTGACTGTAGATTGCACCGCGCGAGCGAATCAATACGACTCTAACAATCGTGTCACGCCATATTGCACTCTGAATGTTGATTTTCATTTTTTTAATTAATTTACTTTAATGCTTTGATAATTCGCTTATTGCAGTTGCATCAATTGCCATTGAAGCCTTTTTGCGCGCTCTGAAGTGCGCCCGGCCGGCGCAGCGGTACGATTTTGCTGATAGTATCCGTATTTGAGTGGGCTTCCACTCCCCCAACTCTGTGGATCCAGGAATGAACAAGTGAAGCCATTAAGCGCAATTAAATCCACCAGGGGCGGTGGTCCGCCATTCGCCAACCACTAGCTCGCCACTCTGTTGGCACTTTGCCTAGTTGAACGGTGCAGTTGGTCAGAAAATTTATCCGTCATGTTGTAACATATCTCTCATATTAAATAAATAAATATGGATAGTATGTATAATGTTAAAATGCAATTTTTCCTAATGACTACTTGCGAGTTGCGGTGGAATTTTGTTTTGCTTGATAGATTTTAAACAGAGATTGTTCGCAAACGATGAACATATTCATTTTTTAGGATATATTTATTATTTCGAAGGCTATTTTCCTAGTTATTGTGTGGTGTATAGGGGAAATGCCTATTACAAAAGAGAAACAATAAAAATTCACAATAGTTTTTTTTTATACTAACCGATTATTAGTTTAGTTACTACTTTCAATACTGAATGGAACTTTACGACAATAGATTAGCGTTTGCAATTGCTATTGGCTTTTGGCTTTTGTGAGATGAGTCACGGTTTGATATTAACTGAGGGAAAATTTGTTTGGTCAATTGGTGGTCGTTAAGAGTAGGTGCACTTTTTTGATACATTTTAGAGTTGCGATATTGAGTAAAAGTAATGAAACACCTTTCTAATTTTAGCTTCAAGGTGATATAGTAGCCGGTAGCAAAAATGAACAGGGGAGAGTGGGTCTGGGTATGTTTGGGATACAGGAGGAATGGGACACTAGCAATTTTCTAAACACCATCTGCTTTATTCTTTTTTAGTTGATCACAAACTAACTCATAAGGCCTGCACAGTGGGAGTTCCACAGTCGAAGTTAAAAAATTGGTATTTTGGGCAAAAGAAAATAAAATCTTTGGGTGAACTTTGATGAAAAATAAAAATTATTTTTTTTAAAAGCTGTGTTGACTTATTATATACAGTGGATGCTCGCTAACTTGAACATACGATAACTTGAACAATCCAAAAGCTTGAACCTGTAAAATCTTTCCAATAAGTATCTTACAGCTTGAACACGCATTTTCTAAGGCTCGATACCTTGAATTTATTCATTAGGTACTCTGTAAGTTGAACAATTTGAATACTCCGCAGCCTCTTTAACTTGAACAAATTGTATTTGATACTAAAGGGATTTGACAGTTTCAATTTCGGTTATGGGCGTTGTTGTAGGTACAGAGCATGTTGACAAGTCAGCCATAATACGGCGAATCCCCTGGTTCGCTTTTTTTGTATTCGGGGCATAAGGAATTCTTCATTTCTTGTGTGTTTTTATCTGTGAAAGGTGCGGTTTCGGGCGAAGTTTTGCGAGAAATTTAAGATGGGATTGAAAAAAGGACAAAAAATAAGAATGCTGACTTTGAAACAAAAGGCAGAAATTGTACATAAAAACATAGGGACGGGCTACAGTCCGCTTGGGCGAACTGTTGGATACCCTATTCTTATTCCTATCCCTCATAAGTGGGCGTGACAAAAGTCTAAGTATGGTTGAATTGTTAAGAACGCTCTACATATTTTGTTATATAACATTTAAAGGATTTTATCAAAAAAAAAAAACGCTCCCTAGCTCAAACTTGGGTGTTTCAATAAAATTGTTTTATTTAATTGTGGGCGTGTCAGTAGGCGGATTTAAAAAAAATTAACACATGAGAATAAAGGGCCCATAGAGAGTATATACTATAAATTTCAGCTCCCTAGCTGAAACTTTGGATTTTCAAAAATTAATATACCCTTAGAATAGTATAAAAAAATTATTTTATTTATTTGTGGGCGGATTTTAAAATTTTTTTATCCCGAGCAGTTTTAGGAGTCATAGATCATATATAAAAAATTTCAGCTTTCTAGCTCAAAATTCGATTTTTTCCAAAATTTGTTTTTTTTTTGAGTTTGTGGGCGTGTCTGTGGGCGGATTTCAAAAATTCGTAAACTTGATTATTTCGGGATCCTAGAGAGTGTATGGTTAAAATTTCAGCTCTCTAGGTATAGTTTAAAGGCCTAATTTTTGCCGACAGACGGACGGACGGACGGACGGACATAGCTTGATCGACATTACTATCGATGCTGATCATAAATATAGTAACTTTTAGGGGTCTACGGGCAATATTAAGGTATGTTACAAACTATGCGTCAAAATTAATATACCCTTAGAATAGGGTATGATTAAATACGGAATAAGTGTTACGTCTTGTACAAAAGATTTTAGTGTTTCAAAAGGCACAATCTGAAATATTAAGCGGAATGCAAAAAAAATCACTGAAAGGATTGGGAAAACCTTTGTTGGACCAGGTAAAATGTGCACAATGAAAAAAGCGGAAAATCCACGAACGGAGAAAGCCCTGTACTGATGGTTTATCAGTCAACGGAAACGAATTTTGCCAATAAGTGGAGGGATTATAAGAGAGAAGGCTAAACAACTTTTTTAGAAAATATGAAGGCCAAGAAGGTGGCTTCTTCAACGCAAGCTCTGTGTGGTTTCAAAAATGGAAAAAAAGGTTTGGTATACGATTATTGACCATAAGTGGAGAAAGATTTGCAGCAGAGCCAGGACCAATCGAACCATTCAAAGAAATGCTTCGTAATAAAATTGCAGCGCTTGGACTTACAACGCAGCAACTTTACAACGTAGACGAAACCGCATTGTTTTGGAAAATGCTGCCGAAAAAAACCTACGTGTCATTTAACGAGAAAAATGCTATTGGGGTAAAAGTGCAAAGCAAAGGGTAACACAGGAACAAAATCATTCCTTTGATTATAGGGAAGGCCAAAAATCTACGCTCATTAAAAAATTTCCAAATGCCAGTGGAATACAAAAGTTCTGCCAAATGCTTGGATGACAAAGCACATTTTTAAGGAGTGCAAACGAGCAAAACCTCCCACCAAAGGCACTTTCGATAATCGACAACGCCCCATGCCACCCATCGGAAGAGGACTTAAAAGCTGAAAACGGAGACATATGTAGGTACCTTATTCTTACCACCTAACGTTACTGCTTTGATACAACCGATGGATCAAAATGGGATACGAATTACAAAGCTGCATTATAAATCCAGTTTGCTTTCGTCCATCATATCCAAGGACAATGAGGATATAATTTCTGCTCTTAAGAACTTTAATTTACGCAATAACATCGTTTTGATTTCAAAATCTTGGGATAAAGTTAACCCCCAAATTCTTGAAAAATGTTGGAACCCGATTTTAAAAGACGACGAAAATGCCCTTTTCAATGAAGAAGATGATGTTCCATTGTCCATTCTAGGACAACGTTGGAGAGACAGCATTAACACTGAAGGTGTAGAATCTTTACAATATTTGCTGGCTAACGTGGATAATCAGGTAATATTCCTAAAAGTCGCTTATAAACTAAAATATAAAATATTAAATGTGTTCATTTTTACAAAATTACACGTGTGACGAAATAAATGAGTGGTTACGTGATGGAACTCTGCTGAACTCAACTGAATATGTGGAATCAGCTGAAGAAGAAACTGAATCAAATGCTGGTGATGCTGCAATCGTTGAAAATGTTATTACTGATAATTAGGGCTGGGATTTTCATGCACTTAAAAATCGGAAATATGCGCTTAAAATATGCCCTTAAAAATGGAAAATATGCAGTAAAAAATGGAAAATATGCACTTAAAAAAACATTATTTTAAGAATAAAAAAAAAGAATTTTTATTCAGTTTTTATAAGTTAAGAATTCAATTCAGTCTTTTAATTATCAAAAATAAATATAACATTAAAAGTAAAAAAAAAACAATAAATATTTTTGTATAAAACGTTAACAATATACACATATCTTCCAAAAACGAAAAAACGTAACAGAAACTTACATACTATTTTCGTATGTTTTGTTCACATAAATAAGGAAACTTTGTATAAAGTTTTCAAACACAAAACTTTGCCTATTTGGACTTTGAAAACTTTTGTATAGAGAAAATTAACGTTCTACGGCAACTGACGTAAGGGGAGCGTTTTTTAAACAACAAATTTAATTTATTGTAATATTATTAAAATAGCTTTCGTTATTGTTGCTCAGACTTGATACATTATTTAAACTTTTCATTGTAGAATACCCTTAATTTTTTTCAAAAAAACCTATTTTTTTTTTAATAAATGCACCAATAGAATTAATTTTTGCAAAAGTTTCATCAACTAAATCGATTTGATTTTTCAATGTGCTTCTACCTTCAAGCTTTGTGATCGTGCCACATATAAAACTATAATTTGAGCAAATAAAAACAATTTCACTTTTAAGCAGGGGTTGAGTCAATATTTCTTTTGCTTTTTTAATTGCGATGGCATCACCATCATCGAAACTATTGGCAACTATTTGAAAATCTTCAAATTATTATGCGTAATACGTAATTGCTTCTAGCCACGTTCCTCACCTAGTACCTATAGGCTGGGGTGGAAGAGGTAAGAATAAAAATGAAAATTCAAATGGAAAAAAAAATAAAAATATTTTTTTTCCATTTGCAACTAAAACATCTACATTTTTAAAATGACACCTTATTTCCTCCGCAACTAGATGTTATGCATGGGCTAAGCAAGGGGCATAAATTAGTTTCGGATAAAAAAGTTTTAATCCTCGAGCTGCCTTAACCATATAGCCGCGTCCGTTAATTAAAGTGAATTCTGCAAGAGAATAAAGCTGCAACAGCGCAACAGTTCAAAGAAAGAGACAAGGGTACCCACTTGTTTTCAATGGACCCGATCATTTTGTCGACTATTACTACGTTTACATTCAGGATCTAAATATCGAGTAGGAATAGGGTCGGTGCACATGATGCATTATTTATTAAACCAACTTATCGACCCAGGTTTTTTGTCACAATTTTCGACTCGAAATCTTACGAAAAATATGAAAATATGCATTTGTTATGAAAATATGCATTTCGCATAAAATATCCAAAATATGCACTAACGATTAAATGCCATTTTAAAGGAAATTTTGAGATTCGTAAAGATAATTTAGTCTTAGGCTTCTAAACGTAGTGAGAAAAAACATGCATTTGCATGGAAATCCCAGCCCTACTGATAATGAATCTGTTGACCATTTTGATAAAGCTATTGATTGGGCTTTACAAAACGAAAGAACATTTTCAGAGCTCACAGTTCTTCAAAGCCTACGGGAAAATGCCTTTCAAAATGTGTTGCGTAAAGCTAAACAATGTAAAATTACAATTTTTTTTTTCTAAGCAAATTTAAACACTTTTCCTTTCCTTTAATTTCCTTTAAAAATAAAGATTAAAAAATAAATCTGAGAGATTAAAAAAGAAAAATTATAACTTTATCATTTTGAATAAACGCATTAACCTTCATCCCACCCTTGTGTAGAAAACTACACATAAGCTACCTCTTTTCTTGTTTTTTTCAAAAACCACTAATTTCTAATTTTTGGAATTTTCTGACTTTATTATAACCCTTATTTTAATTAAAAAAAAACGTATTTCCTGATAAAAAAAAAGTTTAAGACGGTTGTTATTGTTATAATTACGTTAACTACCATTTCATATAAAATGCCAGTTTCATTGAGTCTTTTCGGAAGTAAACATTGTGCGTATAATTATATTGTGAATTTAATAATAATAATAAAAAGAAACTATCTCGACACCAAGATATCTTACAGTTAAAGAAATGGAAGCATTTTTGAAAGAAAGTGATGGTAATGATAGTGATATTTCTTGAGACAGTGATGAAAAATTTGTGCCAGAAGAAAATGTTGGTGATGACGATGACTTGTATTCAGACAATAGTGATTCTGACGTTGAAAAGGAAGTGAGTGAATCAAATGAAACAAACGAATCAGTTCGAGGTGAAAATAAGGAACCATTGCTTGTTTCAAAAGATGGTATTGTTTGGCAACCACAACCATTTCAGCATAAAAGATCTCGGAATGAAAATGTAATTTCTATTCGTTCTGGAACAACAAGATATGCACAAGTTCGTGTTAGTGATATCAAAGATGCGTTTTTACTTTTTTTTCCAGTTGTTTTGGATCTCGTTGATGGTTTGAAAGGTCACAACATAACAATGGATAACTTCTTTTCTTCGTATGATTTTGGTCAAAAATTGTTGTCAAAAAATCTTACAATGGTTGGCACTTTGAGAAAAAATAAAATAAGCATTCCACCAAAGCTCCTTGAATGTAAAAAAAGGACGTTGTATGAATCTATATTTGCATTTACGGACAACACGGGTGGCAATGGTGCAGTAGTAGTGTATTCGCTTACGGAATGGAAGGTCGTGCGTTCGAATCCAGGCCAAGTCCATTACTTTATACCGAATACATGAAATCGTAATCTCCCTAAGTAACTTAGACACCACCCGTGGAGAAAAACCCTACAACTGCACCCAAACACTTCTTTCATATCTCTCTATTCTTTCTAATACCAAATAGCTTACACTGTGTTCTTAGCATTATAAGGGTACTGTTTTTGATGTTTATATGTTGTTGATTTTTTGCTATGTGTGTTTTTATGTAAAATGTTTATGAATTGAAAGAATGTGATTTTAGCTAATATAATGTTTAATGTTTAATAAGTAACAGTGTAATTTATATTTGTGTAAAGTGTAAGAATGATTGTGATACCAGAATGTTGTGTTACGTCCAGACAGCTCAACGACTCAAAAATGAATGTAAAGTTAGAAGAAACAAGCCGATTAGGTCTTGCTGTTAGAGAAAACAAAACTGTAAAACCTCTGACGATTAGACGAATATAAACACAAAGCGGATAACAAAGAGAGGAATTTACGTTATATAAAACAAACAAATATACGGTGGTTCATTAGGATTAATGTAGTATGTACATAATAAGTTACAGTTGTTGGGGCAAATGCAAAAAAAAATAACAATTAAAAAGAGTGGTGTCAAATAAAGAAGGCTAAACGTTTTTCAATTCTTAACATACAGCCCCCCCTGGAAGACTAGGTCTTTCAGACCACGGAAGAGGAGCGAGCTTAACAATGGGTCGCATGTACTCTCCAGTTTGCGTAGTTATGGTAGCCACTCTAACACGTTTGTCGGAGCCTGGATGGATGGCTTTGATGCGTCCAAGTATCCATTTGGATGGTGGCAGATTTGGATCCTTCAGTATCACGACATCTCCAACTGCAAGGTCTGTTTTAGGATATTGCCATTTTGGTCGTTGCTGGAGTGAAGTGAGGTATTCAGCATGCCATCGCTTCCAAAACCCTTGTTTGAGTTTCTGTAAAAGACACCAATTAGTAAATGGACAAACGTTATCAACACATATATCAGGACGAGGAACAGATGTGTACGGTTCACCGATCAAAAAGTGAGCCGGGCTTAATGCTATTGGATCCGTGTCGGAGGTTGGCCACATAGGTCGAGAATTTAATAACCCCTCAACTTGGGTTAGCAGAGTGTACATTTCCTCGTACGTTAGTCGATGGTCGTTGATAACTCGCTTGAGGTGAAATTTTGTGGATTTCACTCCGGCCTCCCACAAACCTCCAAAGTGAGGGGAGGAGGGAGGAATAAACCTCCATGTGATGCTGTCCTTGGATAGATGATCGGCTACGATGTCATTGTGTTGCTGGCTTAGTAGAAGTTGAAACATTTCGTCGAGATTTCGCTTGGCCCCGTGGAAGTTTGTGCCGTTGTCACTCCATATCTCTATAGGTTTTCCCCGACGCGAAGCAAAACGATCTAGAGCAGCAAGAAACGCGGAGGAAGATAGATCACCGACAAGCTCTAAATGAATTGCCTTTGTTGAGAAGCAAACGAACAGTGCAATGTACGCTTTCACGAATTTGGGATTCCGTCCCCTAGCTAGCCTCAAGGTTATAGGGCCGGCATAATCCACTCCAACTTTGCAGAATGGACGCGAATATTGGACACGCTCCGCCGGTAAATTGCCCATAAGCTGATCGGAGTTGGGATTTCGGTAACGAAAGCAGGGTACGCATTCATGCACGACCTTTCTTAGAAGATTGCGGCTGCCGATTATAAAATATTCCTGTCTAAGGAGGGCAAACATGTGCGATACACCCGCATGTAAGTGGCGATTGTGAATGTGTTTGGCAATTAACTTAGCGAACCGCGTATTCTTATCGATTATTATAGGGTGTTTTGTCGAGTAATGAGCGTTAGATTCTTGGATACGACCACCGACGCGAAGTATTCCGTCAGTATCCAAAAAGGGGTTCAAGGATGCCAATTTATTTCCCTTTTTTAGCACCTTACCTTTTAAAATTGCATTTATTTCCTTAGGGAAACAGTGGAATTGGTGGAACTGAATTAGTTTAGTCTTTGCGAATGAGAGTTCAGTTGTAGTTAACCATTCCAATTGTCTTAAGTTGGAGTTCACCCGCGTATTTGAAATGAAACGATATACACGAGCAAGTCTGCGAATCAACTGAATGTAACGCGAGGAGTCATTGATTAGGTTTTCGATAATATCACTAGGGGAGATCTTCGATACTAGCACTTGTGCAGGGGGTTGTTTTCGCTCTTCAAAATGTTCAATTGCGATGTTGGAGATTGAATATTCTGTATTTGGCCATTGCCCTCGTTCATGGCTAAGCCAAGATGGTCCGGACCACCATAGTTCATTTTGAATAAAATGAGCTGGTAGAATACCGCGGGAGGCGCAGTCAGCTGGGTTTTGCTGGGACCGTACATGATGCCACGATTTCCTTGGCAGGACCGCTAAGATCTCAGATGTCCGGTTCGCAATAAATACTGACCACCTCTTTGGTAGTGCCGAGAGCCAATGGAGTACTATTGCGGAATCAGTCCATGCAAAAACTTGCATCTCTTTGTGTTGTAAAGAAATTTTAAGTTTTGTTATCAAACGCGTTAATAGGACTGCCCCGCAGAGTTCGAGGCGAGGGAGTGAAACGACCTTAACAGGGGCTACTCTGCTCTTAGCCGCGACGATAGAGCAAAGAACGTTGCCAGCCGTGTCGACACTTCGACAGTACACGACTGCCGCATAAGCATCAAGTGATGCGTCACAAAATCCGTGAAATTCCAGGTTTTCTTTTGACGACCACATGATTCTTGGAATGTTCAATGATTCTAGCATAGGAAGTTCATCACGTATAGAGCGCCAGTGATTCGCGTGTTGTGCCGATATTTCGTCATCCCACTTATATTTGCTGCGCCAGAGCTCCTGGAAGATAATTTTAATTGAAATAATCACCGGGGCGAGAAATCCTAGGGGATCGAATATCCTGGAGGACTCTGATAAAATTCTACGCTTGGTCAGTGGTAAGTTGTCGCTCAAGGTTACCTTGTATGAAAAGGAATCCTTTGCTGGGGACCACTGCAGTCCTAGTAGTTTCACCGAGCTACAGTTTTCAAACTCCTTTGGGGACAACTCGCGCTGATCTTCGGGTAAGCTGAGTAGTAATGGCCAACAGTTTGTAGTCCACTTGCGCAGATTAAAGCCACCTGACTTAAGCAGTGCAATTAGCTCCAGACGAAGGGATATCAATTCTTCAATGGAATCCGCTCCAGTCATAACATCATCGACGTAGAAGTCGTTCAACAGCACTTCTGCCGCGCGAGGATACAAATGTTTGGAGTCAAGTGCTAATTGAAGAAGAGTGCGGACGGCTTGAAATGTTGCACAGGCAGTGCCATAGGTAACGGTCAAAAGTCGGTAGGTTTTTATAGGAAGGTCAATAGATTTTCTCCAAAGAATCCTTTGGAAGTCCGTGTGTTTTTGCGATACCAAAATCTGACGGAACATCTTTTCGATGTCCCCAGATATAGTATACCGATGACGCCGAAAACGAAGGGAAATGGAGAACAGGTCTCGCTGATGTGTTTGACCTACTAAGAGATTCTTGTTAAGAGATTGCTTGTTGTCAGTTTCCGCGGATCCATCAAAAACCACCCTAACCTTGGTTGTAGTGCTGTCGCTCTTCAAGACGGGATGGTGGGGCATATAGTAGCAGTCACTGGTCGCAAGATCTAACTCTCTTTCAGGTACTTCCTCCATGTGACCTAACTGCAAATATTCGTCCATAAACCTTGTGTACTCGTCTCGTAAGCATTTATTCGTCTGAAGCCTACGTTCGATGGATTTAAAACGCTGTAGTGCGACTTTCTTGCTGTTTCCGAAATCAATGGTTTCATCTGTCTTAAAGGGTAGCTCGATAATGTACCTGTCATCAGGTAAACGCAAATGAGTTTTTGTGAAGATGTCCTCCGCTAGCTGATCTTCAAGCGACAAACTGGGTTCATGTTGAATCTCTTCCAGCCGCCAAAACCGCTCGAGGTCGAATGATTGGTCAGCTTCCAATCGAGTGCAGAAAGCATCCACCGTATCACATTTTGAGAAACTGTTTGGATTCATATTGCCGCACACCACACAGCCGAAAATGGTGGGTATGAGGTCAGGTGTTCCTGACTTCCCGGGAATCGCAGAACCGTTGAATATGCTGAATACCTTATCAACACCGATAAGTATGTCAATATGCCCTGGAATATTGAACATTGGATCGGCCAATGGGAACGAGGAGAGCTTCATCTTGGTCGAAATTGTAGCTGCAGAAGTTGGAACAAGCGAAGTGAGTTTGGTAACTATGTAGCAGTCAACTTCAATAAAGGAACCAGAAAGTCGAGATGAGAGTTTTAGGGAAACGATGCCATTTGTAAAACCTGCAGCTGTGGATCCAACACCTACGATTGGTATGCGAGCGTTTTTGCGATTAAGACCCAGGCGTTGAACTGTTTGTTCGGTAATAAACGATACCTGAGATCCTGAGTCTAACAACAACCGAATGCTTTGGTTATTTCCTTGCTTGTCCTGAGACAAGACGATAGCAGTGGGCAAAACTGTTTGAATTGAACGATCAGGATGATTGGAGTTATCGTCGATGGCTACTGATGAACAAAGCGAATGATTTGAATGTGTTGCAGCTAGTACACTTGCAGAGGTTGTGGGGGTGTTGGAAAGGCTTGTTGGCTGAATCGAAGAAGCTGACAAAATGTTGGAAGCAGTAGTTGCGGTATTGGAAGGGTTTGTAGGAGTGTTTCTATTTGTAAAATGCGAAGGTTCAGATTGAGGATCGAGATGTACAATTGTATGATGCCGCGAATTGCATGCTCTGCATCGGAAATTCGATCGACACTTATTCGATGCATGTCCAGAACGTAAACAATTAAAGCAAAGCGCGTGTTCTTTAACAAAATCACGACGCGCGGAAATATCGAGGGATAGAAATTGTTCACACTTTGGTAACACATGATCTGCTTTGCAATTGGGACACTGATGAATGGACTCCGTGAAGTGGCTATGTATAGCCTTGGGTGGTTTACCGCGAGATTGATTGGACCGAGCAAGTGTTTGGCAGGACTCTAAAGCTTCACAGCGAACATCTAAGAACGCCAGTAATTCTTCTATTGTGCAGTTGTCTCTACATCCAACCTCTTCAGCCCAGGCCTGACGCGTTTCACTATCTAATTTTTGGAGCAGAAGATAAATTACCCAAGGGTCACGACCTTTGGCTCCTAATGCTTTCAAGCCGCGAATTGTTTCATCAGCTCCGTCGGTAATTTTACGCAGAGATTGGACCCCGTTCGTAACACTTGGAAGGGATAAAAATGATTGGATGTGAGCCTGAATTATCAGGCTTGATCGATCGTACCTCTTTGCCAGCCGTTCCCAAGCATCAAGGTAGTTGGCATCCGAAACGGTTATATGACGAATTAGATCTGCTGCCGCACCTGCTACAAACGATTTCAGGTAGTGAAACTTTTGTGTCGCGGATAAATTTGGTTTTGAGTCTATGCATCCGATATAGAGATCCCTAAAGCAAGGCCATTCTTTATAATCTCCCGCAAATATTGGGACCGAAAGTGTTGGCAGAGAAATTGAAGCAGATGGTTTCGATTTTTTTAAGTTTTCCAGAAAAGAGGCTTGCTGCATAGCTAGTATTTCGATAGCAGATCCACTTGCCGAGGAATTGGTAACCTTTGTTCTTTCACGAATTATTTTTGTTAGGGTTGATTGAGCTACGAAGTATTTTGCCTCATATTCTGTAAACTCGGGTTCAGGATCAACAAAACCGTCGGTTTCCGAGAACTGTAACAGTTTTTCATGAAGCGATTCGAATTGTGACCACGACTCCTCTAACTTTTGCAGACGAATTTCTAAAAGCTCCAAGGTAACACTTTCGTCGATGTTTTCCGCGAATGATACTGCCTTTGTCAAGCAGCCTTTGATGTGACCACGTTTCACTTTGATTTCATTCATTTTATAATATTATCAAAGAGGAAAGATTCTTCCCAAAATTACAAAACGAAGAGATTTATCAGAAATAATCTTTTAATGAATGACAAGAATCAATTAATTGGAAGATTAATAACAAAAATGTTCACACGTGTCTTTCAGATTTTATCTCGATAGTACCTACTATGTATTACCATGAGCACATAATACGTACATACATACATTAATTAGTTGAAATCTAATTTAATTTTTTAGAACTACACTGAATCATTTTTATCCGGCTCGAAGGACCATAATGTTTTTGATGTTTATATGTTGTTGATTTGTTGCTATGTGTGTTTTTATGTAAAATGTTTATGAATTGAAAGAATGTGATTTTAGCTAATATAATGTTTAATGTTTAATAAGTAACAGTGTAATTTATATTTGTGTAAAGTGTAAGAATGATTGTGATACCAGAATGTTGTGTTACGTCCAGACAGCTCAACGACTCAAAAATGAATGTAAAGTTAGAAGAAACAAGCCGATTAGGTCTTGCTGTTAGAGAAAACAAAACTGTAAAACCTCTGACGATTAGACGAATATAAACACAAAGCGGATAACAAAGAGAGGAATTTACGTTATATAAAACAAACAAATATACGGTGGTTCATTAGGATTAATGTAGTATGTACATAATAAGTTACAGTTGTTGGAGCAAATGCAAAAAAAAATAACAATTAAAAAGAGTGGTGTCAAATAAAGAAGGCTAAACGTTTTTCAATTCTTAACAGGTACTGTAACAACAGAAAAAAATCCCTTTAGCGTAAGCAAATTATAAAAAAAAAAAAAAAAAACACAGCACTTCTTTTGTACATTGGAAGGCAAAATAAATGTACTGTATTGCAAAGTACAATACATAACTCTATTGAAATTGGATCTCGTGAAAAAAAGTTACCATCAATTATAGAGTATTACAATAAAACAAAAGGTTTGTTCATATACAATGCCTCTTCAAATTTCAAGTCCTCTAATGATTTTTGTTTTCATTCGATATAGGTGGTGAAGATACAGTTGACAAAATGCTTTCTTGCTACAGCTGTAAAAGAAAAACAAATATGTAGATGGCCAATGGCTGTATTTGCAAATATGATTGATATTTTGAATTCATTAATTATTTTCATAGAAGTGAATTCGAATTGACAAGCAAGACAAAAAACAACAATACGAAGGAATTTTCTAGGTGAACTTAGATTTTCACTTGCAAAACCATAGATGGCAGCTAGAAGTGGTAAACCAAAATCGGCATCATCAGCATCTTTGCTTGCAATTGTTTCAGGAGAAAGTTCAGCAGCACAATCTTTAGACGATATTTCTACACTATCTTCATCAAATCCACCAAAAACGCCAAGAACCGTTCGACTACAAAGAAAAGGTAGAGCAAGATGTCACTTTTGATATAAAGAAAAGTCTGCCACCAAAAATAATATATACGAGACGATTTGTTGTTTTTGCACAAAAGCTGCTTGCAAAAACCAACATAATCGAAATGTTTGTGTAAAATGCATTCAAGAAAAACTAATTTAAATTTATATTCACTTGTTTCTTTAGAATAAAATTATAGAAGTATTTTTTTTATTTATCTTAATTAAAAAAAAAAAACATTCATGGAAAACACTAAAATCCCATAATGTGTAGAAATATACACACAAGGGTAGACAACGTTTTTTTTTCTGAGGATGAGATGAAGGTTAAACATTTTTTTGACTTTTTCTTATGGTCCAGTAACTTGAACTAGCCAATAACTTAAACAGGCCTGACATCGTGTTTAAGTTAGCGAGCGCCCACTGTATTATACTAGCTGACCCGGCAAACGTTGTTTTGCCTTCAATTTTTAAATAACTGAGCCGGCAAACGTTGTGTTGTCTTCGAATTTTATTTATATTTAAATAGCGGATCCCGGCGTGCTTCGCTACGCATGAATATTAACATTGAATCAAATTCATTGTTTTTTTTTATTTATTTTTTATTTGGAAATAATGAAAACAAAGTAAATCAATTCAATACAATACTGTATAAGTTATGGTTTTATCCGCGGGGTTTGTATAAAAAAATATTTTTTATCCGGTCTATGACCGTTTGAAATGAATGTTTTATTTGAACTCCAAACTTAATCAAAATTGTAAAAGTATTTATATCTTAAGGTAAACAAATGTAGGTGTAGTAAATAGCAGACGCTGAGTCGGCGCTTTCCATGAATCTAGAGTGCAGACGTCGGTGTCTTGTGACCAGTTCGGTGGGAACTTATCGTTCGCCTCTGCAGGTTGCTGACTAGAGGTTTCCAGGAAAATAGCATGCAATCTGATCGTATGTGCACGCGCACTGTAGTTTGGCGGAAGTTGATTGACTTCTGCTTCGGCCAATCTTTTGGGTGCTAACTTATACAATATTTTTTGTTTGATTGTGTGGTGCATGAATAAATAAATTTGTTGGTGCCCTCACTCTGGAACATGCGACGTATAATTGTCCGTGAGAAAAGCACGGTTCCTCCAAAGTCACACTACATACTTGAAGCGTTTGTCCTTGAGCTTTATTAACGTTTATAGCAAAGGATAAATGCACGGTAAATTGAAGACGTTTGAATTGAAATGGCATGTCTGTTGGTATTAATGGGATCCGTGGTATCAGTACAACTTCTGCTTTTGCTTTGCCAGTGAGAATTGTTGCTTCGATCAAATTGGGCATTGGAGAGTCTCGTTCCATTGCAGAGTTTTGGTGAATTGAGATTTCCAAGAGGTATGGTCGATGAACCAATTTTAAAAAGATGCGGTGGCATACCGGATGGTTCCAAAGAATTCAAAAATTCAACCGGATAATTTACTGCGTCTTCTTCATTCGTATGGTATTTGTATGATACCAAGTCACCTGGTAATTTCTGTTAAATTTGAAAATTTATTTCATTAACATTTGCATTTTTTGGTGCTAAAATTGCGCGTTTACTTAACCAATTATGATTTTTATAGTTTTGAACAATGTTTGGAAAAACGCGATCAATTAGTTCTTCTTTTGATGGCATAATTATGCAAAAGTTGTTTGGTAACGTGATAAAGCCATTTAAATCACTTGCAATTTTGCCATCGCCAATCTGCAGCAGTTGCTTCGAAAACTCACGTGCTGATGGATCATTTTGAAGACGCACACGCATATTTATGTTAAGCGATAACTTCTGTACATTTCTCCAAAGAAACGAACTTTTCAAACATGCATTAATTTCATCAGCTGGAGTCGATCTGGGAATGACGGGCAACGTTTGTCGAAAATCACCAGATAGCAATATTAATGCACCTCCGAACAACTGTTGATTTCCAAGTAGCAAATGTTAAATTGCCTGTATTACAATGTATAAATGTAATACAGGCCTAAAGAATCCGTTGAAAAAACACCTCGGTAGTCATCAACAGGAGTACCTTTGGGTGAGCTGAAACTGATGCATCATGAAGCGTAGCATTCCAATGCGTATCATCTTCAAGCAAACACAACCGTTGGCATGCATCACGATATGTTACACACAATATATCAAATAATGTTGAATGTTTTTATTTGCGATTGTTGTTGGTGAACTTACGTCGGCATAAATCCATCTCTTATAATATTTGTAGCTCCAAAAGATGTCATTTGGAAGCATGAATTGTACTTTTGAATATGTGTTAAGTAATGCTTTGACGCTGGTGAATTGATATAAATTAATGAGTGCAAAGGGTCTGGTGGAGGTTGTAATACAGGCAATTTAACTTTCCCACCAGCACAGCACATGCCAGGCGTTTCGTTCATAAATTTGACTACTTTAGAATGCACACATTGTTTATTCATTTGTCCAATATAAGAATGCATACTGTAATCAATTGTGCTATCATAATTATAAGCCGCCAATTCTATTTGTCGTATGATTCGAATTGAGGGACGCTTACGTCGATTTATTGACCTTGCACTGGCAACCGTGTTTGCATTATCAACCGATTGGTTTATACATCTACGTCGTTCCCTCTGTTATGCATTTTGTTGATTACGATCTTGTTCACTTTGTGATCTTCGATTGGTTGAAACAACTGTCGAATGACGTGTACGTCTACCAATATTTGAACGTCTTGGACGTGGAATTTCAAATGTGTTCTATGTATAAAAAGTGTTATCATTTAACTTAATTTCAAGAGTTAAAAAAAATAAAAATGAGGAAAAACAACTATACAAAGTGACACTGGCACGTATATAAATAACATGAAATCCGATAGCAATTCAACCATCAAATGCAAATGGAAAGTGTATATACACTGCTGTCTGTTTGAATTCAAACGATATAACAAAAACAAATGAATTGTTTGATGATGTATGACTGAAAATATAAAAAAAACAAAAAAAAAATCAAAAGCGACTCTTACCGATTACGTCTGTCCACAATGCGAGTTCGATGAAAAAGAACCTTAAAATGATCACTCACTGACAGCTGTCAATGTGTATGCGTGTATGCGCTACAACGTGTACTTACCGTGTGTATGAAGTCAGCACACAGTATACATACCGCACACGCTCATAGGCGCCTACGTATTTGTTGTTGTTTTTTTTATATGGACAAAATCACATGTTGACATGAAAATCCATACGAACAAACCCTAAAAATTTAATCGAATTCGGTTTGACCGTTCGTGAGTTATAAAGTTACAACACACTTGCAACAATTTTTTATATATAGGGATATTAAGTGGAAGGAATAAATCAGAAGATATTTTTATACCCTATTCTAGGGGTATATTAATTTTGACGCATAGTTTGTAACATACCTTAATATTGCCCGTAGAAGCCTAAAAGTTACTATATTTATGATCAGCATCGATAGTAATGTCGATCTAGCCATGTCCGTCCGTCCGTCCGTCGGCAAAAATTAGGCCTTTAAACTGGACCTATAGAGCTGAAATTTTAACCATATACTCTCCAAGGTCCCGAAATAATCAAGTTCACGAATTTTTGAAATCCGCCCACAGACACGCCCACAAACTCAAAAAAAAACAAAATTTTGGAAAAAAACGAATTTTGAGCTAGAAAGCTGAAATTTTTTATACATAATCTATGACTCCTAAAAATGATCAGGAGATAAAATTTTCAAAATCCGCCCACTGACACGCCCACAATTAAATAAAACAATTTTATTGAAAAACCAAAATTTGAGCTAGGGAGCTGAAATTTATAATATATACTCTCTATTCGCCTTTCAAGCCCATGTGTAAATATTTTCAAAATCCGCCCCACAATTATTTTTTTTTTTTTTTGAAAATTCAAAGTGAGCTAGTGAGCTGAAATTTATAATATATACTCTCTAGGGGCCCTTTATGCTCATGTGTTAATTTTTTTTAAATCCGCCTACTGACACGCCCACACTCAGAGAAAAATGTCCCATTAAATCATCAATGGTACGACCATTGGTTTTATAAGACGTGTTTTAATAAGATTTGCCTATAAAAACAATAGTTTTCTAATGAAATTAAAGGTTTTCGGGTTATTAATACAATGGTATTGAAAATATTATTATTAATAGGGTATAAGCTATTAATAGAATGGGAAAAACCATTGAAATAATAGTCTTTCACCATAAATATTTTAAAACGCATACTATAGTCCCATTAAAAAATACTATTATTTGTTAATAGATGGAATACCATTGAAAAATCTTCGTAATAATTGTGCCGTCTTATTATTTCAATAGGCAGACCATTAATTTAATAGTTTTTGTTTTTATTTTAATAACATTGACACCATTGCTCAAAAAAAGGCACCCAGCACTAGTTTAACCAGATAAAACTATTGATTTAACAGGATATGACTTCTCGAATATCAATCACATGGACTTTTATTTTAATAGTTCCATGTAGTTAAATAAATATAAATAGAAAACAATATATAATTAATAGCGTATCCCATTCATTTAATGTGACTAGTCTAGAATACTTGGTTCCATTTTTTCAATAATGGAACACCCCATAAATTTTGTTAAAAATACCATTAATTTTACAACGCTATTGTACCTTCAATATTAATAACACGGGATTTTATTTTAATAATATAAATACTATTATTACATATACAATTATATCAGTAAACCCCGCCCATAGTGTATATTAAAGCACTTACTCGAAAGTGTAGTGCATATTTAATTTTAAAAAGTTTAAGATTTGTTATTTTTTCAAAATAATTTTTTTTCATAAGATAAGAGTAGATAGACACACTGTAATACGATTTTTATAAAATAACTTGCTATTATAACAAACATTGATTTCAGTTTCCTCTCTGAATGAGAAAATTGGCATTTGTAGTAATGATTCTTCTTTATATTTAATCTTAATATTTTTATTTTAATTGATCTTGAAACTTAAAGCCCAGTGACCCAGTCGTGCATCTCGTTTTTAACTCAACAAGCATATTGCCCAATTTAATGCGATACACCCTGCAACAAGAAAACCTGTAACGTAATACTAGATATTAATTTAATAGTATCCATACTATAGTAATATCGATTCAATAATATTTTACCTTGTACAATAATAGTACCTACTATTGTTTTTCTATATTTGGCAGTTTAATAACAGGGTAACCCAAAATATTTCGTTTTAAGAACATAGTGCAAAAAATAAAAACTAAGTGTGATATTAAGTTTACGCTTTTACCTTATTTGATTCATAATGAGATAATTACAAAAGCATTATCTTTAATTTTTATTCTCGCTATCCCCTATCTCGACTACAAGTCGAAGCGAAAAAAAACGTTTTTGGCAGATATATATAGGTATGTATATTGTATATATCTAAAAAGACAATATGGAAATATGGATTTTATGTTCGATTGAGCAAAAGAAATCTGAAGTGCCAAATCCAAAACGACACAACTTTCAGAGTTTTCACAGCGTTCATCAAAAATTTTGAAATGCTAAGGAGTAATATTGATGCTCGAGTAACTTTGACATTTAGATATTTTAGATATTTTATTTATTTAATTAAACAACCATATACAAAAGTTTACAATTAAGTATCTGTAAAGTGTAGATGTGATCAAAATGAAATTATTTTAAATAAATTGATTATAAAAACAAAGAACAAAAATAAAGATTATAAGGTGTTTAAATTTAATGTGCAATTGAATATTATAAATTTATGAAAATAAACCTATCCTAAACGCTACGATCCATTTATCCTATTATTGCCAGCCAAATATGTGAAGAGAGAATCAGAAAAACCACCCACAAAACAAAGTCGTCTAATACAGAGAGGAAGTAAATTCCATAAGCGAATAGCATGAATAAAAAATTGCCTATCAGTAGTTACACAGGTAGTGCGCGGAGTAATTAAGCTCAGAGATCGTGATGAATTAAATTTTTCATACAGATAAGCAGGTTGTTTAGTTACAATGATTTTATGCAAATATTTTAAAGTACAATTTTCTAAGTACATATCCAAAGTACATCCAAAAAAAAAAAAATATTTGTTTTGGTTTTGTTTTGTTTAAATTTTGTTAGGGAAAAAAAGAAAATGGATTTATAAGTTTCAGTAAATTTAATACTGTACAACTACCTGAAATGAAACTTTATGTCATAAATATATAAAAATATTATGATCCCAAATTATAAACCTAAAAAAGAGAGTTTTTTTGTTTTTCTACTCTATAAGAAATTAAAATGGAAGGTAACATTTTTTAGTCCTTACGAATGTGAATTCGATGGGAGCAATTCGGTAGCGTTCTGTGATTGTGCAAAAAGTAAAACTAGTGATAAAAGAAACAAACATTGTGAGAATAGGTAAGTATTTTTGAACTTCTGTTGTTGTGTTGGCAAAATAATATGTTGTAGTATTTTTGTGCATGTTTTTTTCAGCGAGGAAAACAATTTTGGAATTGAAATTTTGAAATATTATTTCTGTTATCATAAGAAAAGAATTGAGTTGGGAATTAAAGCGTTTATTTCGCGGAAATATTTAATATTCCCCATTTGTTTCATTAAATTATTAATTGGATTGGATATCATTAAATGAAAAAAATATATGTAATACATAATTTTTTATTTAGTTTAAGGGAAATAGTTTAAAAACACTTTTGATATATCCATAATATAAACAAAAAACAATGTACTTTTTGCCGCTAAAAATATTTGGTTTATTTTAATGGGATACATTCTTCAGTTTAATAGTATTTCACATTAATATAGTTCCGTTAGAGTAACTGTACACAATCCTGTAAAAATGATTTTAACAGTATAAAACCCATTATTTTAGAGGAATTCATATTCAAATTAATGGTATATCCCATTATAAAGCACAGGTTTTCCAAAATTCTTATGGTACATCTCATAACTTCAATTATATTAATAGTATATCCCATTGGTAAGGGACAATGTATATTAAAAAGTTTTTCTGGTCCAATTTCGCCATTACTATTGTTGTCGTGAATAAGTGCAGGTCATAGTGAAAAAGATTCTCCCAATATTTAATCAACTTTGTGTAATTAAAAACGAGGTCAACTCAGGTATGGTTTAGTGAATTTCTAATAATAATAATAGTGTTCTGGGACTAAATAAAACTTTTTTTAATAATTTTTGAAGTGCATTAATTGTGGAAAGCAAATTTAGCTAGTTTGCCGTTTCAAAAAAGATTGCTTTAATTCAATGGGATACGTCCTTAAAATGAATAGTATATCACATTAATATACGCGTCGTTCAGTAAAAGTTCCGTTAGAGTAACTGTACACAATCCTGTTAAAATGATTTTAATAGTATAAAACCCATTACTTTAAACGGAGTCATATTCAAATTAATGGTATATCCCATTATAAAACATATGTTTTCCAAAATTCTTATGGTACATCTCGTAACTTCAATTATATTAATAGTAGGTATATCCCATTGGTAAAAGACGGTAGTCATAGTATATTACAAAGTTTTTCTGATCCAATTTTGAGATTGCTATCGTTGTTGTGAATAATAAAGAAATTAATTTTTGTTGACATAGTGCGTCCTACAATTTTTTATGTTATGCATATACTGTTGGAGCAGAATTCAAATCTGGCGCCTAAAAATTGCATGCGCCCATATTGTTAAATTATTTTGTTAAAAAAGCTGTTTAAATAACGAATTATTTGTTTAACAGTTTAAGAATTGTGTATAAATACTTTGCCAAACAATAAACGTTAACTCATTTGTACATTAAAGCCGTCAGTGGTAATACGATCGTTTTTCTCGTCCCTTGCAGCTTGTAATTTCACTCGGTTGCAGTGTCAACCAATTCAACTTCTTTCGTCGTCGAACTGCAAGTGCAGCGCGGTCATTAACCCCTTGCGGTTAAAGCTAAGAACTTTTCGTCGTTCAAATTGCTACTTTGGCATTCGGTCATCGCTTCAACCAGAGTTCCTCTGTCCAATATATCGTTTGGAATTACAAGAACTCTTGGTCGACGTTCGGAAACATACCGTCTGTACACATACATTTAATATTTTATTCTCACGTGCAACTTAGGCAATGCAAATTCATTTTATTTGATCATAATAGTGTTTTTTTTTTTTTTTGTGAACTGATGTAAATGAAATATTTTTTGCCCCAAACAGTTATGAATTGTGAAATCGAAGAAATATTTTTGGTCGAAACAGAGGATTCAGTGGTCGTAGATAATGGTATTAACATTAACAAAAAAAATGATGGTTTACCGGAAAATCGAACAATAGGTGAGCCAAATGCTGTGTTAGTTAAGAACTTCGAAGTCCAAACTGAAATAAAAGAACTAATTTGTAAGAGGTTCGGGTTTGATGAAATGGTCTATAAGCGTGTTATTGGTAAGAAATTATTTATATAGCATGTATAAAGAATGTGGAGCTACTATGTTGTTCTGTAATATATTATAGATAACGGATTTGATATTGAAAGCCTTCTCGTTGCTACTGACTCAGAATTAAATGAACTCTTTCCGGCCCCCCTTTTGGGTACTAGGGCAAAATTCAAATTTCATTTAAACGTGTGGAGAAAAGATGTAGGTTATTTAAAGTTTATTCGTTATTGCATTCCAGTCCTAATTTCGAAAGTTTGGTTTTTTTTATTGTTTTTTAATTATAAGTCGTCGAAGAAAGTTTCAGATGCCTGCAGGGAATGGATTGAGTCGAATTGTGCAACAAGCAGTCCAAATTGGAATAAAGAATACAGTGCCTTAGCCTCACCCTCATCTTCACACGCTTCTTTTCGAAATGAGGTCACAGCCCTTAACAATGTTTCACTGCAAGATCTCTTAAGAAAAACAGAGAAGGGGCTGGGAGTATTAGAGCACTACGAAAGAAAACAAACATTAGATGAATCGAACAAACAAATTTTGATCTCAATAATTGTTGACAGTTATGCATTAAGCAATAAGAGGATGACAATGAGAGACATTGAAACAGCCACAAATGCTATTCAAAGTATATTTCCATCTGAGACCAAAGTAAGATTTTTTGATATTGTTATTGTCTTGCAACATCCATATAATTTATTGACGTATTGCTCGCTTACGAATGCGGTAGTTCGATAATTCCTGTTTGTAATTGTAAATCCATTATCGATCAAAATTATGGAATTTATTAAATTAGATCTGTAATTGAAACATAACGCAAACTTAAAAATACAGCGTTCGGTTTTATGCCTAGGGAAATAGCTGTTTCTACTCCATTTTATTTAATATTTTTAGGAATACTATTTGCATAAAAGAGGACGTGGTCTCAACCCAACTGGAAAGCTGCACGATAAGGCTGTTAATGCCAGATTAAAACTAAGATGTTTGAAAAGGCCACTAATTAGTGGTAATAAGGACGAAGGTAATAAATCAAATCAGTTTTAACGTTTTGTTGAGTAATTGTGTATTGTCCTAGAAACTACCATCTCTGATTCTTTGCCGTATGAAGCAAGCCCTATAGATAATATAGGAGCCGAGCAAACTATTATATGGCTAGCACATAACATTGAGCCATGGAGCGAAGTTCAGGCAAAATGGACTGAAGTCGGAAAACAACGCCATTTTGATATTAAAACTGGAGGTTTAAATATCCTAACAAAATGGCCACTCTTTAAACATTCGCTTGGACATACGCTGGTAGGTCGACACATTATGCTTTCGATTATGTCTATATGTAATGGATTGTATAGGGTGGTGTAATGTTACATATATCTGATTAATTTATTTAATTGATGAATAATTTTTTTCTTTCTGTGTTTATTAAACTTTGACATTTTTATTATAATTCAAATTATTGTTTGCAATATATGATTGCTTTGACCAGACGTGCCATTTCCAGAGCATTTTCAATCACTTTTCTTAGAAGCTTATTTCCAGTTTGTTGTAATACTTATATTTTTAGGTTGAAATTGACTACGATATTATCAAGCCAAACAATAAATCTCAACTTTTACAACTCTGGCCATCATTTGTTCCTAAAATCGAACAAATCTTACAACAGAAGGTGAAAGACAAGCCAACATTAGTCCTGCTTAAGGAACTTGAAGAGGATATTAACGCAAGTAAGATAAATGTTTTGATTCTTTTATTCTTTATATACTAGCAGAAAAAATTTAATTTGTTTTTTGGGCAAAACTATTCGCAGTGGTCTACACAGTACGTTTTACGTTTGAATCGCATTCATATTAAACTTCTACTAAATCCAACATGCCACTGCGAATACGTTTTCTTAACACGAATTTCTTTCTCACAAACAATTTTTTTATAAAGACAGGTACATAATTTGAGAAATTAGTTTGTAAAATTTCGTTGTTTTTTTTTTAGATTCACGGGATTTTTGTATTTCAAATTGCATCCATGCTTTATTGAAGCCACCTTTACTATCCGTTGGAAAAAAGGGTCTAAAAAAGTCGAAATGGAAACCTTCAATTAAAGACGCCCAAGAGTCGTGCTTCATTTATTGTTCCTCAGTATCAGAGTATGGAGAAAAAGTGGAATCATTACGGCAAAAATACTTGAGTAAGGGGCTTACATTGCAACCCATTATAATTGCTATAGGGCAAAGCAAAAAAGATATTGAACATTTTTATACGTATTATGATGGTATACTCTACAAATTCAATTCATTTTTAAAATGTTTGGATGTTACATTCAAACTCTTCCACGTTATGAATTTCAACTATCCCAAAGAGGGTAAACATTTTTATTTATTTGTGGAAAGGTTTTTTTATAACTTTTGTACGGATTCAAATCCAAACATTAACACCCTTCTAAGTTATTTGCGTTAATAGGTATTTCGACATAGTAGCTAGTTAGTATTTGCAGTCAAAATGAAATGTTTTTTGTGTGGTGTTACATCAGAGTCAAATTTTTCGTCAATAAGTTTAATTAAGCATTTCAAATCCGATCACATTTTAAAAGGCTTAGATTTTTTTCTATGCTCAGAAGAAAATTGCTTTCAAAAATTTCAAAATATATACGCATTTAAAAGACATATTAAAAGAGTTCACGAAAATAAAATTTATAATTTAAAAACAAATCATAGTTCCAAAGAAACAATTCAAAGTATTTTATATCCTCAGGAAAACGATTCGACTATAGCAAATTGTTGTACTCCTTTAACGAATTCGGAATCTCTTCCAAAAAACTTTATACAGAATATAACACCAGAATGTGATAGTGTTTCAGTCGATTTATCTGGTGTGACCTTCGCTCTATCTCTACACAGAAACGACAATTTTAATAGAAAAAATGTTTCAGATATAATTGAAAAAGTACAAACGGTTGTTATTGATCCCCTTTTGAAGGCTGTTGCTGCAAAAATCGTTCCTTTAATTGAATCCGAAACAAACAAAACTGCTGCTCTTCGTTGTCTAGATACATTTTTGCTTCCTTTTAGGTCTATCAATACTGAATATAAATTAATTCAAGATCTAGAAAGAAAGCATTTGTTTAGGAAACCTCTGTACTATACAATAAATGAAGAAGTATGCGAAATAATTGTTAATAACGCTCCCACATTAGAGTCTAATAAGGTAACAGGAGTAATTATGCCTTTGCAATTTCAAATACAACAATTTTTTCAATCTAAAAATGTTTTACATGACACATTGGAAAATACAAACATGTTAAACAGTTGTGTACCAGGTACATACCACAGTCTTATAAATGGAAAAGTTTGGAAACAGAAGACACAGAGCCTCGAAAACAAATTAACAATACCTTTTGTATTATTTTTTGATGACTTTTGTATAGATAACCCTCTGGGCTCACATGCAAAAGATCAATCGGTATGTGGTGTATATTATACTTTTCCAACTATTCCTAAGCACCATCTTTCGAAATTGAGAAACATTTTTACTGCTGGTTTTTTTAAAACTAAAGATAGATCAACATACGGTAATTCCTTTTCAATGAAACCATTTGTTGATCGTATAAAAAGTCTTGAAAGCAATGGCTTGGAAATAAATGTTAATGAAAACAGTTACCACATATATTTCATCTTAGCATTTGTAGTCGGGGATAACCTGGGGCTCAACACTTATTTGGGGTTTTCAAGCAGCTTTAATTCGAATTTTTATTGTAGAGTGTGCAAAAGAAGCAGAAGTGAAATGCAATCTGATGTAAATGAGCATGCCTTTTCCTTACGTAGTTTTGAGAATTATCAAGCTGATCTTGAGATAAGCAATGAAAAACTTACTGGTATAAAAGAAAATTGCGTTTTTAACGATATCGAATCGTTTCATGTTTCGCAAAATTTTTATTTTGATATAATGCACGATATTTTCGAAGGTATTTGCAGGTATGATATATCAAAAATTTTGGTAAATTTTATTGAAATCTCGAAATTTTTTTCTCTTGAAGTTCTTAACAACCGTAAACAGATGTTTAATTATGGGGAAACAGAGATAGGAAATATTTCTCCCCCGTTTGTATTATCGTTATTAAAAGTAAATAATTTAAAAATGACAGCTCGCGAAACAATAACTCTGATACACTTTTTGCCTTTGATGATAGGAGACCTTGTACCGGAAAATAACAAGATATGGGAACTTCTAATAACATTGGTTAAAATAATTGATTTAATACTCTTGTCAAAAATAAGCGAATCAAAACTAAATTCCTTGGAACATTTAATAATCAAACATAACTCTTTATTTAAAAAGCTATTTAAAGAACCACTAAAACCAAAGTTTCACTTCTTGGTGCATTATCCATCTGCAATTCGTAAGTGTGGGCCACTTAGAATCTTGTGGTGCATGCGTTTTGAGGCTTTGCATAGACAAAACAAGCAGGCTGCAAAAGCTACGAATTGTAGGACTAATATTTCATACACCCTTGCTTTTAAAGCTGGACTTAAATTTGCCGATAGGCTTATAAAACAAAATTTTTTTGAAAGCGACTTTATTTTCGAAGAGAAGTTTGTTCAAACATGTAATTTAAACCTGCTCTATAAAGAAATTAATTATAACAAAACTAACATAAATCTTTCAGATGTGAATTGTATTTCAAAACTGACATTTAGGGGGAAACTATACAAAGAACATTTCTTTTTAACTAAATCTAAAGAAGCTATGTTACTTTTTGAAATTCAAAAAATACTCAGACATGACTCTAAAGTTTATTTACTTTGTAAAGAGTGGACCATAAGGTATTTCAATGAACATCTACAAGCTTTTGTTATAGACAACCACCAAACAACTTTTTCTTTGCACAGTATTCATGATTTTGACAGCCCGCCAATTCACATTCATTATTTACCCAATAGCTTGATAGTTTTTCGCCCAAAAAAAATGTAAAACCCATTTTTTGAGACACGAATATTTTCTGAACATAATCTAAGATTTTAGTTTTTAACTGTAAATTGCTATCGTTATACTATTCAAAACAATACTCATAGAAAAGAATAAAAGATCGTTTTTTTTTGTTTATAAGAATTAATTTTAAAATAAAATAAGTATATTTAAATAAGTTGCTAATAGAAATAAATTAATAAAATGTGATACCTATATAAAATTTCTTGTTTTAATCATTTATTCATTTAATTTACAGAAAGAGAACCTACAAGATTTAAATATTGAAGCTACAAACGATTATTTATTAATAAATATAAATGCAATGTGTTATTGTATTGTACTGATGATTTCAAGAGGATGTGTCATTTTAGCCTTGCCGGAGTCCCATTGCAACAACGGTGTTGGGTTATTGTTTCATCAATACGGTCCTAAGACAACAATAGTAAATACTATTAATTACCAAATGATACACCATTTATAATTTATAGGAGCCTGATGAAAGCGATGGTATTGGGTTATCGTATTAACAGTACAGTCCTATTACTGTAACAGTAAATACCATTAGTTCTAAAAGGATACGCAACTTTACATCAATAGGGGTTCCATTGAAACAGTAGTATTGAGTTATAATTTTAACAGTACAGTCCTATTACTGTTACAGTAAATACCATAAGTTCATCTATAGGGGCACCATTGAAGCAGTAGTATTGGGTTATAGTTTTAACAGTACAGTCCTATTATGGTAATAGTAAATACTATTAATAGTAACAGTACAGTAATATTACTGTTACAGTAAATACCATTAGTTCCAAAAGGATACGCAACTTTACATCAATAGGGGTCCCATTGAAACAGTAGTATTGCGTTATAATTTTAACAGTACAGTCCTATTACTGTTACAGTAAATACTATTAGATCCAAAAGGATACGCAACTTTACATCTATGGGGGCCCCATTGAAACAGAAGTATAAGGTTATAATTTTAACAGTACAGTCCTATTACTTTTACAGTAAATACCATAAGTTCATCTATAGGGGCCCCATTGAAGCAGTAGTATTGGGTTATTATTTTAACAGTACGGTCCTATTATGGTAATAGTAAATACTTATAATTTAAAAAGTTAAATACTATTGACATTATAGTGTGTTGTAATTATTTTTATCATATTTTCTATTACTTTTAATGGTATTTACTTTTGATAGCTAATTGTCTTATCCTATTAAAAACTTTCGGAAACAAAAGTGCATACTATTATTAATTAATAAGACGAAGTATTGAATCAAAAGGGTGAGAACATTAATATATAAGGAAAATCGTACCATTACTATTATAGTTTTGAAATTATTATATCAATCGGATGAACACCATTGACCAATTTTAATAGTAAAAAAGTATTGAATGAATTACTTTTCCTATTGATATTATGGTATTTTTTTCTGAGTGCAGAACTAAAAAAAACAATTTTATTGAAACACCCAAGTTTGAGCTAGTGAGCCTTTTTATACCCTATTCTAGGGGTATATTACCCTATTCTAGGGGTATATTAATTTTGACGCATAGTCCGTCCGTCCGTCCGTCCGTCCGTCCGTCCGTCCGTCCGTCCGTCCGTCGGCAAAAATTAGGCCTTTAAACTGGACCTAGAGAGCTGAAATTTTAACCATATACTCTCTAGGGTCCCGAAATAATCAAGTTTAAGAATTTTTGAAATCCGCCCACAGACACGCCCACAAACTCAAAAAAAACAAAATTTTGGAAAAAATCGAATTTTGAGCTAGAGAGCTGAAATTTTTTATATATGATCTATGGCCCATAAAACTGATTGGGACATAAAATTTTCAAAATCCGCCCACTGACACGCCCACAATTAAATAAAACAAATTTTGGGAAAAATTGAATTTTGAGCTAGAAAGCTGAAATTTTGTATATATGATCTTTGGCCCATAAAACTGCTTGGGACATAAAATTTTCAAAATCCGCCCACTGACACGCCCACAATTAAATAAAATATTTTTTTTGAAAAACCAAAATTTGTGCTAGGGAGCTGAAATTTTTAATATATACTCTCTAGGGGCCCTTTATGCTCATGTGTAAATATTTTCAAAATCCGCCTACTGACACGCCCACAATTATTTTTATTTTTATTTTTGAAAGTCCAAAGTTTGAGCTAGGGAGCTGAAATTTATAGTATATACTCTCTAGGTGCCCTTTATTCTCATACTTAAATTTTTTTTAAATCCACCTACTGACACGCCCACAATTAAATAAAACAATTTTATTGAAAAACCAAAGTTTGAGCTAGGGAGCGTTTTTATTTACAAAAGCTTAGTTTTTTCGATAAAATCCTTTAAATTTTTGTCACGCCCACTTATGAGATATAGGAATAAGAATAGGGTATCCAACAGTTCGCCCAAGCGGACTGTAGCCCGCCCGTATGTTTTTTGATAAAATCCTTTAAATATTATATAACAAAATATGTAGAGCGTTCTTAACAATTCAACCATACTTAGACTTTTGTCACGCCCACTTATGAGTGATAGGAATAAGAATAGGGTATCCAACAGTTCGCCCAAGGGGACTGTAGCCCGTCCCTATGTTTTATAAACATTTTAAAGTGCCTTACGGGATGATTGGGACACTACCACGCAGGAGGAATGGGACAACGTCCCGATTCACCTGAACCACTTGTTGGGGAATAGTCATTAAAGATATTATTTGTATACCCCATTCTAAAGTGTTATTAGTTTTGGCTCATTATTTGCAACATACCTTAATATTGCCCACAGGTCCCTATAGATTAGGTTATGAAGAGTCTTTCATTAGCGACTTGACAACTTCAAACTTTCATTGTGAACGCACCCTTAAAACATCCAACTGTCAATGTCAAAATATTCAGTGAAATCATCATGGCGAAATACACGAGGGAACAACGTTTACAAATTACATATTAAAATTTACTACCGAAATTCCGAGTCGGTGGTCGCAACATTAAGAGCGTTAACGCCAATTTTCGGATTCTCGTCCCAGTAGACAATTCGTAGTCTAGTGAAATTTGAGTCAGAATATTCGCTGCTTGATGTTGCCGTAGCATTGAGATTACTTTTTGCTCGAAATGTGGAGAATATTGCTGCCGTAGAGGCGTCCGTCTCAAACCAGCCAAATCAGTCAATTTTACGGCGTTCTCCAGAATTGCCCGGACCAAATTATGGCTGATTTCGGGTAAGGATCTTGGCCTGTACCCTAACAAGATCAAGCTGACTCAAGAACTAAAGCCACTTGATCATATGAAGCTGTGTACGTTCTCGAATTGTGCTCTAGACATGATGGAAGAAAATAAAGAACTACATCGCAAAATCATCTTCAGCGACGAAGTGCATTTTTACTGGACAGGTGAGAACCCCCATATGCTTCATGAAAAAGCACTTCATCCGCAAAAAGTCAGTGTTTGGTGCGGTTTTCATGCCGGTGGCATCATTGAGGCGTTTTTTTTTTCATCGATGAAAATGATCGTCACGTTACGGTAAATGGTATTCGCTACAGAGACATGTTGGAACGTTATTTCATTGAGCAATCGCATGAATTGGACATCAGTGATATGTGGTTCCAACAAGACGGTTCCAAAAGTCACTCAGTGGGTGCAACAATCGAGTTATTGAAGTCTCAGTTCCCGAGATATTGAGAAACGGACCCATCTATTGGCCACCGAGATCATGGGATTTGACGCTTCTGGACTTTTTTTTATGGGGCTACATTAGATCATTGGTCTATGATAAGAAGCCGGCGATTGGAGAGAAGCGCAGAGCCAATATTGAACGAGAAATAGCGACCGCATCGGACGAAATGTGCGGCCAAGTCATCGAAAATTGGGTTCAACGCATCGACCGCTGCATACGTTCCCTTGGTGGACATAGGAAAGAAGTCGAATTCCATTCATAAATGTTTTGATAGTTAAGGAATGCAGTTTAAGGAATGCACTGAACTGAAATTTACCTCTTGTTCGACTTTGACCTCCCTTATGAGATATCGTATCCGGAAGAGTGGCAAATGAGGTTGCGTATGAAGTTTTTACTCTAAACCTTATGCCAAACTTTATCAAAAGCCTGTGCAACGTCTAAGAACAATAAAGAACAAACTTGTTTTTCTTCTAGTGCTTTTTCTATAACATTAATTAGACGATGCACTTGGTGTTTATTTCTTAACCCAAACTGATGGGTGGAAATAAGTCTTATTTGCTTTATGATATGATTATATCTAGTCTTCTAAGGAGCAGTTTTTCGAAAAATTATGATAATACGGCAAAAGTGAGATTGGCCTGTATGAGGCGACTTGTGATAGGGGCTCACCTTATTTAGGTATAACTATAAATTCTGCTATCTTCCAGTGATATGGAACATATCTTTGTTTAAGGCAAGCATTAATTTTCAGCTTGAGCTTTAGCAATGCTATGAAGGGTAGTTCCTTCAGGATTTGGGCAGTTATTAGATCATAACCTGGTGATTTTCTATTAGATAGGTTGTGAATATTTGCGCTCATCTCTTGTAGTGAGACAAAAGGGATTACGTCTTCATCTATTCTATCAGAGAATTCAAGGCGTTCATTTACCACGCTAGGTGGAAAAGGTTTAAAAACGTTTGCAAGTGATCCGAAAAGAGTTTAATTTTTTTTGGGTAGCCGATCCAGTTCCCATCAGGTGGTTTTAAAGGGGCATCGTGCGCTGAGGTCTCTTTAAATGTTCGGTAGCCTTCCAAAGGGGAAGTCTCTGACTTTATCAGCAGTTAGGTTTTTTTTTTTTTTTTTTTTTTTTATTAATAAACCCTTGCCCAAGGGCAGGCACTGCGACCTGAAAAGATCTTTTGTGCCACAAGGCTGTCTTTACGCCAAAAGGCGACTGGCTTCCCTAATGAAACTCAGCACGTCTTTGGTGGTAGAGTTGCGAAGCTCTGCCAGTGATAACATCTCTCTGTGGAGAAGGCGTCGTCTCAACCAATGTAGAGCCGGGCATTCACAGAGTATGTGTTCTGAGGTCTCCTCGTCCTCCATGCAGAATCTACATTCTGGCGTTGGACATAGGTTCATCTTGTTGAGATGATATCTCAGACCGCAGTGGCCAGTGAGAAAGCCAACCAGCAGTCTAATGCTTTCCTTATTTAGAGTAAGGATTTCCTTATAGGAGTAGGGCTTAATCAAGCGTTTAGACTGTCTCAGACCAGGGGCGCTTACCCAATGTTCAAGACGAGTCTGTTGCTCCCAATCTTTGACAAGCCCTAGAGCAGTAGTCCAGTTGACACTGCAGTACGGTTCTGGACCGACAAAAGCGGCTTCAGAGCCAGCTCTGGCAAGCTTATCTGCAGCTTCATTCCCTACAAAACCTCGGTGGCCAGGCACCCATCCGAGTTTAACTTTGTTGTATTTAGCTAGCTTTTGTAAGGCGCAGCAGCAGTTTTTTACAGTCAGAGAGTCTATTGTGTTGGACGACAGTGCCTGAAGTGCCGCCTGACTGTCTGAGAAGATATGTATCTTTGCGCCCTTAATTCCTTTGTTGGAGTTTAAGATAGCGCAGATCTCAATGGCATGGATTTCCGCCTGGAACACTGTGGGGCACATCCCCATAGGTATCGAGACCTTGGTGTTGGGTCCAAAGACACCAGCACCAACTCCAGACTCCATTTTTGATCCGTCGGTGTACCATACCAGACTTTTTGGGTCCACAGCTGGAACTCCCGAGACCCATTTAGAACGGTCTAGTATTTCTACCTCAAATAGTTTATCGAAACTATATTCCCTTACCATTAAGTCAGGGATGGTGTAAAACATATCCAAGTTTTGGATAGAGTTGAGTATCTTCAGGTGACCCACATGGTCATTTGAGTTATACTTATATTCAAGCTGAAGCTTAATAGCGCATCTGGCAGCCGTCTTCTGAATGAATGCTTGTAGTGGTGACAGTCCAATTATGGCTTCAAGAGCTACCGTAGGGCATGTGCGCATGGCACCAGTTATTCCCAGACAGGCAACACGTTGTAGCTTTTGGAGCCTGTTAGCCGTAGTACGTTCAAGTACTTTTGGCCACCACACGATGGAGGCGTACGTGATGATGGGTCTAACCATCATGGTGTACATCCAGTATATCATTCTGGGGTTTAGACCCCAAGTTCTGCCGTATAGGCGTCTGCAGGCCCACATGGCTCTTGTGGCACGCTCAGTGGCGGCCTTTACGTGTGAGTTCCAATTTAGTTTCCTGTCCAGGATGACTCCCAGATATTTGACCTCATTGGAGTAGCTCAGGGGTATACCATTTACGGTGATCGGTTCGAAGTTAACCAGTCTTTTTCGCGTAAAAGGTACCAGGATGGTTTTAAGAGGGTTGATGGAAAGTCCTTCCTTAATACACCATTCTGAGACATGTAGCAATGCTTTTTACATGCTATCAGTAATGGTTGCGCTACGCTTACCATTAATAATTATCGCCAGGTCATCAGCATAACCAATGGCGTTAAAGCCTAGTCTGTGTAGACTGACCAGTAGATTGTCGATGACAAGTGACCACAAGAGGGGAGAGAGTACTCCTCCTTGGGGACAGCCTTTGGCTGCTGTCACAGACACCGAATTACCTCCAGAGGAGGAGGTAATTATACGACTTTCCAACATGGCTCTGATCCATTGGTTCGTCGATACTACGATACCTTTATTACTGATCGCCCTGGCAATCGAGTCGTATCCGGTATTATCGAAGGCACCCTCAACGTCCAAGAAGGCACAAACTGCCGTTTCCTTAGACTTGAAAGTCTCCTCTACCTTTTTGACAAGGCAGTGAAGAACACCTTCAGTGGATTTGCCCTTTCTGTACGCAAATTGACTTGAGTGCAGGGGGCTTGATGTTACTATCTGCTCCCTAATATAAACATCTATAAGTCTTTCCATGGTTTTTAGAAAGAAGGATGTTAGACTGATAGGTCTATATGATTTAGGCAGTTCACTTGGCCTATTGCCATTTTTGGGGATAAAAATCACGTTGACCTGTCTTCAGGAAAGTGGAATGTATCCCCAGTTGTAACTAGCCCTAAATAAAGCAATAGCCATCGGCAGTATGACATCACTAACCCTCTGGATAAGGGCCGGAAAAATGCCGTCACCACCTGGGGCTTTAAATGGTTTGAATGAGCCAATTGCCCATCTAACCTTATCTGGACTAAACATTTTTCCAGATAAGCTGTTTACTCTACTATCTACATGTACCTTGGGGTCCACATCGTTAGAGTTACCGCCTATGTCGCGAATAGACGAACCTGGGAAGTGAACCTGAAGAAGCGTTCTGATTGAATCTTCTCGGTCCGTCGTGTAGTTGCCATTTGGTTTCTTTAGTAAACCTACACCGTTATTATGATCTTTGCCTAGCGCTTTGTGGATGCGAGCTGCTACCGGCATATCTACTATGTCTTCGCAGCACTTCCTCCATGTAGCACGCTTTGATCTTCTCAGTTCTGAGTTGTATTCTGTGAGAGCGATCCTATAATCGTCCCACCTTTTGGTGTGTTTGGCTCGGTTAAAGAGTTTCCTAACCTTCCTCCTATATTCAGCAAGTTTGTCATTCCACCAGGGGACCTTACGTCGCTTTATGCTGGTTTTAATGACGCAACTGCTCTGGTAGGAGGTTAGTAACACTTTGTTGAGCTGGTGTGCTGCTTCGTCAAGGTCCCAAGTGGACTCGATTGACGAAATTAGCATATCCGTTTTTGAGAGGACAAGTCCTCGATACGTATTCCAGTCCGTCGACTTAGGATCGTATCTAATTGTGGCCTGTGACAGTTGACCGCGCAGGTCGAACCGAATGTGTTGG
This sequence comes from Portevinia maculata, assembly GCA_949715645.1. Classification (NCBI taxonomy): domain Eukaryota; kingdom Metazoa; phylum Arthropoda; class Insecta; order Diptera; family Syrphidae; genus Portevinia; species Portevinia maculata. The sequence goes on from OX454526.1 coordinate 90,730,650, forward strand.
TGATCCGACAGCGAGGCCTCATCTGACACGTGCCAATTTAAAATGAAGTTTGCCATAAATGGACTAGCGAGTGTGAGGTCAAGTACCTCTTCGCGAATCGAATTTATGAAGGTTGGTTTGGAACCCTTGTTTAAAATGTCTACATTGTTACCGACTATAAAATTTAACAAACACTCACCTCTTTTATTGTTGTTGCTACTACCCCACACGTAGTGTAAGTTGTTTAGTAGGCAGTAGCGGATGAGTGCCTGTACCTCTAGTGGAGGGATGTTGTCTTCGTCTCCGGGGAAGTACGCAGAGGCACATATGATGTTGTGTGTACCTCTAGGTGTAGGTACTTCCAGTAGTACGGCAACCAGGTCTCTGCTGATGAATTCTGGAATGGGAAGAAAGTTTCTATTTATATCGATGAAGCAGGCCGCCCTCGGCACTTGCTCACCGCACTTGTAAATTAACTCACCTGCCCTATTCCCAAGACCTTTAATGAGTCCGCTGATAACCCAAGGCTCCTGGATGAGGCCTAGGGTTATCTTTTCCTCGGCGAACCGCTTGCTAAAAGTGGCGGACGCACCCTTAGCATGATGGAGGTTCGCCTGAAGCACCTTGATGGTGTTCATAGATCCTCCTTTGAGGATCTGGCTTGCCTGAGTAGCTGGGCTTTTTTTGGGCCCTTACCTTTTCGGCAAGCAGCCAGTCCAGGGCGACCTGTTGTTGATTGCCTGGCTGACTCATCTTTTTTCCATCCCTGGTTAGACCGCCCAGTGGCGGCGTTGGCCGGGTTGGAGGGGTTCGCGGCCGAATTGCCGGTTTTCATAGGGAAAGTAATCTTTCCTTGCAGGAAGGGACGATTGGACGACGTGGTGGCCGTTGCCTTAGTGCTCCCCCCAGAACCACTCGGGGTAGCATGCACAATGGCATTTTTACTACCTTTGCTGGCTGTTTGGGGGGGGGGGGGGGTCCACAGGAACTGACATTACTGTCGTCTGACCGCTACCTAGGCTGCTAGTAGGAGCTAGTCCTGATGAAGTGGACTGCGTAGTTGTACTACCTTCAGACACATTTCCGATAGGTTGTACGAAGGTTTTTGGCCCTGTGGCACAGCTAGTCGAGGTGGACTGCAATGATACACTATCTTCAGACACATTTCCGATAGGTAGTACAGTGGTTTCTGGTCCGGTGACACAGCTAGTCGTGGTTGACTTATGAGGTACCATACCTTCAGTCACATTACCGATAGGTGGTACAAAATTAGCTGGCTCGTTATTATTGGGGTTGATGGCAGATTTAGAGGTTCTGTCGGTGCTCTTCAGAATCAATCTGATCATGCCGAATCGGTAGGCGATCTTCCCCATAAGTATATTGAGCTCAGTCAAGGAGGCGTTGTCTATTGAGATAACGAGGTGAAGGAGTGCACCTACCTTACCTCGCTGTATCACTCTCCATGATTTGGTGCTGATGTTGGCATTTTGCGCCCCAATGGTCGCTAGCACTTTTTCATTTGAGAGTTCGAGGCTCTCTGGAAAGAGTCCGCGGACGATGTGTGATTTCGGGAAAGATCCTTCTTCCACAAGCATCAGGTCCAGACCACATTTCTCTTTAATTTTCTCGAAATTCGAGCGCATCCACCCAGCAGTGACGCTGTTAGAGCAGACGAAGATTATCCATCCTGTCTTAAGGTGCGAGCCAGAGAAGACTGGCCACACGCCACGGTCGCTCAGCTCGATTGAGGTGTCTATCACCGCCTCCTTCACAGCAGCCATTTGCTCTATGGAGAGAGGGTTTTTGCCCAAGTCGGTTGGGATGATTCCAAGCCTAACTAGGCTAGCCACCTGGCTAAAGGTAGGTGCCTCAGGCCTAGGACCTTTCCTAACCTTCTTGGCGGCAGGTTTGGGGGGAGTCTGGTCTTCAGATCTGCCTCGCTTGTTGTCAGGCTTGTCTGTTTGTGCTGCTTGGGCTAAGATTAGAGCACTTTCTGTGTCTAGGCCCCTCCGCAAAGCACTTTTGAAGCGTCTATTTTGTAGACCGCTGAGTCTAACAAAACCACCTTGCTTCTGTATTTGTAGCCCAGTCAAGCTCTTCCCAATGGAGGAGCAACCCGATTTCTCGGAGACCACGCTACAATTGTCCACCAGAGTGGAGGTGTCAGAATCTGAGGTGGTCGCTTCCGCTTCGTGTTTTCTGCCACTAATAAGTTTGGATGTTGTCCACAAGACATCACTATCCATACTTTGGGAGTTAGGGGGGTTCGGTTGCCCGTCAGCAAGCCGAGAAGTGGAGGCCGGGTTCTGCTCTATAGCAGAAGAACCATCAGCCTTCGGGAGCCCAGTAGCTATCCGATTTGGGTTGTCTTCTGGTTGCCCAACAGCAATTCCAGAAGTTGATGCGATTTCAGATGCATCCGTCTGTAAGTTTTTTAAATTTTGATTTGGAATTGTACCCACGAGTCTTCGGGAAAGTAAGTCGCCCATGCCAGAGCCCGATATGGCATGGGAAGGCTGGATTTAAAACCGAACGTCGCCTGGTATTCGGAGTTTGCATACTTGCGACTAGGCGCTCCCCTAGCCATGCATCCATTGGCATATGCAACCTTAGAGTTGGAGATTTGTAAGGGTTGACTCCCCAATTGGACGACAAGTCCGGTTAGTTCTTAGTCATCACTCATGAAAACAGACATGGTCTGATTGACTCGTTGCGATTTAAGCCTCCGCACCGGCACCAACCTCACAAGGATGGTACACTCGACAAGGTAACTAACCACGCGGAGGCAGCAGTTAGGTTACGAAGATAGTTATTTATTGATCTATTTTTAAATTCACCGATACTTTTTTTTTTTTTGTTATTTAGGGCAAGTTTCAAGACTAGCTGATAAAGTCTCGGATAACCTATCCGGAACCTATCTGTCAGCTAAACATGAACTTTTGGTTTCAAAGGTTTCGAATAGTAATATCCGACATATATAGGCTCGGATAGCCTATCGACCGGTTCAAGTGGCTGTTAAATCTTTTATCCGGAAGATAAACAAAATATTTATTTGAAGTGACTGGAAAAAAAATAGTTTCAGAGCATTCTTTCGTTGACGACCGTAGACTGCAGTCACAAGTGCCCTAACATGGATTTGTTTAAATTTTTAGAAGACGAATTTGAAGATGTTTCGCCGAAGGCCAAATTATTTTGAAACACTCGACCATGCAGATTTCAGAATTCGATTCCACTTTACCAAGACGGCTGTAAGAAATATCTTCTTATTAATAGAAAGTTATATAAAAACTTTAATTGACTATAAAGTAGTATACCAAATATGACATTTACTTATTTACCACTGCCTATTGGATTTTCAGTAGTTTTGCAGTTCAACCAATGCAACGATGTGAAAGAAAGAAACATTTTATTCACTTTTCTCCTAAACCTTTTTCAACAATTCAATTTTAAGAAGAAGATGTTGTTTTTCTAATTCATACATAAGGTAATTGTGTTCCAACTCCTTTTCTAAAATTTTTCTTTGTCCCACCGTCCGTCCGCAAAAATTAGGCCTTTAAACTGGGCCTAGAGAGCTGAAATTTTAACCATATACTCTCTAGGGTCCCGAAATAATCAAGTTTACGATTTTTTTAATTCCACAAACAGACACGCCCACAAACTCAAATAAACAAAATTTTGGAAAAAATCGAATTTTGAGCTAGGAAGCTGAAATTTTTTATATATGATCTATGACTCCTAAAACTGGTCGGGAAATAAAATTTTCAAAATCCGCCCACTGACACGCCCACAATTAAATAAAACAATTTTATTGAAAACCCAAAATTTGAGCTAGGGAGCTGAAATTTATACTCTCTAGGGGCCCTTTAAGCTCATGTGAAAATATTTTCAAAATCCGCCAACTTGACAGCCCACAATTAAAAAAAAACTTTTTTTAAAAATCCAAAGTTTGAGCTAGGGAGCAGAAATTTATAATATATACTCTCTAGGGCCTCTAGGCCCTTTATGATAATGTGTTAATTTTTTTTAAATCCGCTTACTGACACGCCCACAATTAAATCAAATAATTTTATTGAAAAACCAAAGTTTGAGCTAGGGAGCGTTTTTTTTTTACAAAAGCTTCGTTTTTTTTTGATAAAATCCTTTAAATGCTATATAACAAAATAATAACAACAACCATACTTAGACTTTTGTCACGCCCACTCATAAGGGATAGGAATAAGAATAGGGTATCCAACAGTTAGCCAAAGCGGACTGTAACCCGTCCCTATGTTTTCTTTTGGTTTACCTAAAACCACCAAAAATATTATTAGTAGTAAATAAATTAATATTGATATTATTAGATATTAGCATTTTAAAAGAACTTACTCAAAATAGAATGGTTTTTATTTGTTAGGACCTTTGGGTTCCACTCCTTCGATTGATTGTCTGCTCCAACTAAAATAAAAAATAAGACAAGAGTCAACAGGTTATTGTTGATTACCAACATTTTGTTTGTTTTCCAACTCGACCCTTGAATAGGATCGATAAATTGAATTTCAAATCGATTCTCAATGTTTGCTGAAGATAAAATGTTAAACTCTTACATTGCAGTGGTCCTTCTTCTTGTGGCAATTCATTTTCACAGAAACTTTTTTCTATTAGATTCGCTATCTTGTTCTTGAATTTCTATTTCAAATATTACTAGATTACTAGAGATTGGAATTAAGTAAGTACTGTAAGTGCTGTAATTTACAATGTGACCATTTACAAACGGCCATTTCTCGCACCATCTCTTCGCTCAGCAGCTGGTTGAACATATTGTTCTTCAGTAGACATCCAGGTTATTATTGATCCGGGGCTTGTACCTGGACCTGAATAATAAGATTAGTTGGTTTTTACTCATGAATTAAATATTATTTCAAGATAAGCTGTAAATATAAAAACTTAGTTGTCAAAACAAAATCTGAACCAAAAAGTTCCTTCAACAGATAAAAGAATCATTTGCTTCACATTTTCTTCTGCAGGTGTTAAAACCGGACCTGTGCTCGTACCGCCACCAGTTTTGTACGCTCGAATAGCAGTAATTTTCTTCCTAGTACTCCTCTGGATTGCCCCTTGGTGTTTTTAATCGCGAAATACCGAACCTGATGTATTGTTAAACGCCTTCTCTAAATCCATCCAGACTTTTTCTTTCTCTTTCCAAGTTATATCGTCACTTTTCTTGTTTTCGATTACATGTTTTTTTCCTTTCGTAAGGGACTCTTGAGAGAAATTGGTATTCCTCTTACGCTTGTTTGAAATTTCGCAATTTTCGCTGGCCTTATCCATTTAAAACGCAACAATGCAAATTACCTACTTAAAAACGGGTTTAATCTGGTTAAGCTTCTAGAAAACACAAAACAAACAAAGCAAAACAAATGGCATGTGTGTTTCGAAACAAACTTAGTGGCTGATATTTTTTCCACCAGTTAGTTTATCAGAGACTTTGACGATGAAACAGAAAAACAATATCAGCAACTTTTATCTGATGCGTCGGCTGACTATCCGAAACTTTATCCGAAGCCTTTGAAACTGGCCCTTAGTCTATTAATTATAGTCTTATCGTCTGGATATCTTGTTATTTGCCATTTCCTACGAGCTCTTTTCTTTTCAAATATTAGTTCCCTAATTTCTGTGTGATATTTTACCGATGCTTGCTTTTTTTGTTGGTAGGTCGGCGTACTCTCTTCTGCTGCCTGTTGCATGTTAATGGATTGTTCCACTTCGATGTCAATATGGCTTGTGACCAATGGAGATCTAAGGTTAAAAATCCTTCGAATAATTCTTTAAATTTACTTACGTTTTTTATCTGCTCTATAGACATGCCGTTGACTGTTAGAATAACGGGTGCGTGGTCCGACGATAAATCATCACTGTTTTCAACTTTTGCTTTTTTTCTATTGATTCCTTTCGTTATAGAGAAGTCAATTAAGACTGGTATTTTTGCTGGGTCGGATGGCCAATAAGTAGGCGATCCAGTCGAAATATACTCACAGTTAAAATGTCGCCCTGTTTTGTGAAGCTTTCTACCTTTTGTCGTATCTAATCTTGACCCCCAATAGATGTGTTTTGCATTGAAGTCACCTCCAATGATAAAGTTATTGCCTAGATTTCGAAAAAGGTCATTGAGATCTTCTTCTGTAGGCGAATGCTTTGGTGGGCAATATATGGCAGCTATATGAAATTGTTTGCTTTATTGTCGGTACTTGCATGGTTTGTTTTTCTATTTTTGGCAGTTCATAATGTTTAAAAATACTACAATTACAGCACTTCCTCCCCTGTCACTGTCAGCGGGATAGGGAGAGTGGTAACAGAGATACCCAGGAATTTTAATCTTTGTTCCCTGTTTAAGTAGTGAAGTAAACCGTTTGCATTACAGGTTGCGACTTTCAGATTTTTAATCATTATTATTTTGTTGTTTTTTTTTCCTGTGGAAACTTCTTCGTTTAAAAGCTCAATTATTTTATCTTTGAATAATAGTTGAAAGCATTTCCTTTACTGCTAATTCTTCTTCTTTGCGTGTATTTTTCACAATAGACGGTAGACAAATGAGCTTGATTTCAGACTCCGGTTACTTACTTACTTAACGGGCTCCCGACCCGTGAAGAGTCTCTGCCTGAGACACAGGAGCCTTCCATCCTCTACGATCCCGGGCACGCTGCTTCCAGTTGTCCAGACCAAGCGCTCTGGCATCCGCGATGGCATGGTCTTTGAAAGGGAGGTTCGGTCTTCCTTGTCTTCTCGAACCTGGTGGCTGGGATTCGAAGATCCTCTTAGCTGGAGCATTATTGTCCATTCGCTCGATGTGGCCGTGCCAATGTAGTCGACGTATTTTGGCTTTTTGGACTACATCCACATCTTGGTACAGGCTCCGGGCTATAACCCCCCAATGAAATAACCCCCCAAATGAAAAATGAAATAACTCCCCAAATCAAAGATGAAATAAGTCCCCAAAATGGTATGAAATAAGTCCCCAAATAAGTATGAAATAAGTCCCCAAATGCTATATGGAAATCCCATAAACAGTGCAATGCATATGGGGGGCATGCTGCCCCCTGGTTGGGGTACTGTTTGCTTCGGAGTATGTGCGAGGTTTTATTTTATAAATTTGGGGACTTATTTTATAGTTGAATTAGGGGACTTATTTCACTATGAAATAACCCCCCAATTTGAAGTATGAAATAAGTCCCCAAAAATATAGTTGAATTAGGGGACTTATTTCACTATGAAATAACCCCCCAATTTGAAGTATGAAATAAGTCCCCAAAAAGCCATGAAATAAATCTCTTTGGTGGGGTGAGACCTCCATACAAATTTTGGGGAGTTATTTCATCTTTCATTTGGGGGGTTATTTCATTGGGGGGTTATTTCATTGGGGGGTTATTTCCTGCAGCCCGCGCTTGTATCTTCTCCTCCACTCGCCCTCCTCGCACACAGGACCACAAATCCGCAGAAGAATTTTTCTTTCGAAGCAGCCCAGTATCAGCTCTCCCTTTCTGCTTATCGTCCAGCACTCGGCGCCATAAAGCTGAACTGGCAAGATAAGGGTTTTGTAAACCATACATTTCGTCCTCTGAGTTAGGAGTTTTGAACGCAGTTGTTTTGCCAAACCGAAGCAGGAGCGGTTTCCTAGGGTAATTCTTCGCCGGATCTCCACTAAGGTGTCATTCGTGGAGTTCATGTTTACTCCGAGGTAGATGAACTCCTTAACTACCTCGAAATTGTTGCTATCAATAGTGACGTTTTGTCCTAGGCGGCGGATAGATGTTTGTTTGTTTGTTTGTTTGCATGTGTTTAGTCTTGTCCTCATTTACTAAAAGTCCAACAGATTTCGCCTGTTCTTCAATCGCTGTGAAAGACTCTGGTTACATTTTTAAAAATTTGCAGTATCCAGTTTGTCATATTGACGTCCATTTGTGGTCCATTTGATGACCGTGGTTTTTAATATGATAATTGCAAAGGTGTGATTATCATATTGCAAATTTAAATAATCAGTGTAATGACAACTCGAATTATCAATAGGATACCGTCGTTTTCAATGAGTTTAATGCTTAGCTGCCATCATCGTATTGGCAACGACATAATTTGATAGCCTGAATAGTCAATTTGAATAGCGTGATAACTTGAAAACGCAATTATCATATTGAAAACTAGAATTTTCAATCTCATGAACGAGTTTTCGATTTGCTAACAAAAAATATGATATCATCATATTGACAAACACAAAATCCAAATTGACTAAGTACTGCAGTTGTTAATTTGACAACCTATTTCTTCCTATTGAATACCGAAAATTGAAAATGTCCATTTGGCTATAATTTACCATATTGAGAATTTTTCCACCCACTCACCCATTTGACAATTTTCAGTTGACATCCGCCACTTGTCAATATTACAACCGGTATTTTTTTTCATTGTACGCAGGATTTTAAATTATTTCGTGGGGGGGGGGGTATATTTTTTCCATACACCTATCAGTGTGTACCTTTCTGAATGGTAGCTAGATGTAATAAATAAAATTAATACAGCAAATTTCAGCCGAAAATCGACCAAACTTGATTTTTAATTGGGATTATGGTACTATACTATATAAAAAAAAATGAGACAACAATTAAACATGACATTACGATGTTAGGGAAGTAAAAAAAAATGTGTTGGAAAATTCTGTTCGTCCGCCTGCCTGTTTGCAGATCTGCAGCCTAAGCGGATGGGCCGATTTGCAAACTTGGTTCATAGAGTTTATTTAGTAGTCTCACACTAGGCGTCTGGTTGAAATTGGAATTTAAGCTCTAAAACAATGGTATATGTCATATAACGGTTTGTTAAAACTTAATTTTTCTAAAAACGGCCTTAACGATTTAGATAAAACAGTCTATCTTTTGGTAAGAATGAATTTTGCGAGATTTATCTTAAAACGGTACCTCCTATAGAACCGATTTTTAAACATCAGATAGATAGATAGATATTTATTTTTTTCGCTTTATAGTTAAATATTTACATTTGTTGGTTGGCACATATACTTGATATCTTACTACTGAAAGATACAATTTATTTTTAAATGCGGTAAGTATTAAGAAATAAATTTGAAGGAAAAACTATAAAAAAAACCTCATGTGAAGAAACTAGATTTTTTTATTTTATAAGGAAATTAAAAACTATATCACAGTTGGGAAAAATATTATAAATAAATAAATATAATAAACAGTGATAAATATAATAAGTGAATAGACGAATAAATAATCAATTTTCTTAATCCGGATATATGTAAATATATATATATATAATAAATTAACATCTAAATAAATAATTTAATCAAAAAGAAATAAATAAACAAATATATTACCTGCAAAATAAATAAATAAATAAACATGTAAGGTGGCAATGGTGCAGTAGTAGCGTATTCGCTTACAGAATGGAAGGTCGTGCGTTCGAATCCCGGCCAAGTTCATTACTTTATACCGAATACATGAAATAGTAATCTCCCTAAGTAACTTAGACACCACCCGTGGAGAAAAACCCTACAACTGCACCCAAAGACTTCTTTCCTATCTCTCTATTCTTTCTAATACCAAGTAGCCTACACTGTGTTCTTAGCATTATAAGGGTACTGTAACAACAGAAAAAAAATCCCTTTAGCGTAAGCAAATTATATAATAAAAAAAAAAATTAACAAGTAAATAAATAAATAAACAAGTAGATATGACTAATTAATAATTTAACACGTAAAGAAATAAGTATATTAAATGAATGAGTAAATTATAAACATAGATGGAAAAAATAATGCAAATTAGAAAAACAAAAAGGTAAACAACTATAATAATTCGAGTTCGCTGACTAGATGATTATCTACGTTTCGACATTTAGACATAAAATTTTCATTGAGAATGTGAATCCTTTTTGCAATCTGGAGAGCCCCGGCTCTTTCATGTAAAACTATAGTTGAAAAGTCCCATGGTAGCCCCAACATCATTTTTAAAATCTAATTTTGAGCAATTTGAAGTTTTTTAATGTGTGTTCTAGCACAGTTTCCCCAAACAGGAGAGCCATACGTCATCAATGCTTGAAAAACCACTTTAAAGATGATGATTTTATTTTGCTTACTTAGTAGTGACCTGTGATTTATCAAGTGATACAAAATATTAATAGCAATGTTCATCTTGTCTAAAACGTGTTTTATGCGAATAGCGAAGGTTAATTTCTGGTCTTAGTACACCCCGAGGTACTTAACAGAAGAAGAAAAATGTTGAATAATATTGAAGCTAAAACCGACCCCTGAGGAACACCAGCTGGTACAGTTCTTGCAGAAGAAAAACTACCCTTCAATGCGACTACAAATGTTCGATCAAATGCTTTTTCTATATCAAGCAGAACTAATCCGATTGTTTTTTTTTTTTGATTTAGTTGTTTTTTAATTTACAAATCTTTAAGACTTGGTGAGACGTGCTGTGGTGTTTTCTAAAACCGAATTGTTCCGGTGGTAATACAGTTCTTATCCTCATGAATGCATCTAGTTTTATTTTTATAACTTTCTCAAGAATTTTGCTACATCCATTTAAGAGGCTTATGGGTCTGTAGCTGGTTGGATTAGAAGGCGGCTTCCCGCGTTTTAAAATCGGTATGACTTTTGCAACATCAAAATTTCCCCGCTAACAACAAAACCGATTTCAATTAAATTTAAAATTTAGGAAGGCTTTTATGATCAAATTTATACATAACTCGTATTATTCCAGATTTTTTTCCAGATGAAAACTACAGATTTCCTTGTATTGAAATATGTACTCAAAAAATTGCAAAATATTTTTCAAAAATTAAAAAAAAAACCGGTCTAAAAAACTGCTTTAACGATTTTCAATATTTTTTTCCTAGGTAAAACCGACCCCTGAGGAACACCAGCTGGTACAGTTCTTGCAGAAGAAAAACTACCCTTCAATGCGACTACAAATGTTCGATCAAATGCTTTTTCTATATCAAGCAGAACTAATCCGATTGTTTTTTTTTTTTTTGATTTAGTTGTTTTTTAATTTACAAATCCTTAAGACTTGGTGAGACGTGCTGTGGTGTTTTCTAAAACCGAATTGTTCCGGTGGTAATACAGTTCTTATCCTCATGAATGCATCTAGTTTTATTTTTATAACTTTCTCAAGAATTTTGCTACATCCATTTAAGAGGCTTATGGGTCTGTAGCTGGTTGGATTAGAAGGCGGCTTCCCGCGTTTTAAAATCGGTATGACTTTTGCAACATCAAAATTTCCCCGCTAACAACAAAACCGATTTCAATTAAATTTAAAATTTAGGAAGGCTTTTATGATCAAATTTATACATAACTCGTATTATTCCAGATTTTTTTCCAGATGAAAACTACAGATTTCCTTGTATTGAAATATGTACTCAAAAAATTGCAAAATATTTTCCAAAAATTAAAAAAAAAACCGGTCTAAAAAAACTGCTTTAACGATTTTCAATATTTTTTTCCTAGGTAGACTATTGCTAATAAAATACTACATATTGCATACTTAGTTTTTCCAAGAAAACTCTCAAACAAATTTGAAAAACTAAGACTTTTGCAATATTTTTTAAATAATTTTAAGTTATTATTTATTAGGTACATATAATCATTCTCTAAGATTTTATTACTACAAAAAGTATTACATAACAGTAGGAATCATTTTTATAAAATTAAATTTAATCTTCTGGCCTTATGCGCTGCAAATATATCTAAAACTTCCTCAGTGTCAATCTCAATTTGTTGATGAATTCGCATTACCGCCAATGCTGTTAATCGTTTTTCACCGGTAGAATTTCTTAGATAAGTTTTTAGACGTTTCATTGTCGTAAATGTTCTTTCCGGTGTACATGTTGAAACCGGTAGTGTCGCCTAAATTTTAAGAAGCTTGTGGGTGAGCCAAGAGCTGTTATTGCACTCTTTGAACGCTCTACATCTTTTTGTGTATGGCATTTTGCCTTCAATTTCAATTTCAATTCAATTTATTAATTCAATTCACAGTAAGAGTACACTTTTAAGTTTGTGAAATGTAAACAATTTGTATAAAAATGAGATGAGTTAAGGAAAAACGGAATGATTTTAAATCGAAACTAGTTGCTTTGGTTTGTGAAGAAGAGTTTCAACTCATTCTCGAATCGATGTGTGTCGCCTAGTTCTCTAATGTTTCGCGGAAGTGCGTTCCAAAGGCGAATAGCAGAAATAAAAAATTTCCACTCAGATGTTAGGCAAGTAAATTGTGGTAGAATCAAACAGGCAGATCTACTGCATGCCGAAAACCGAATTTTATTGTATAGATATATCGGTTGTCTTGTTTTTATGATTGAAAACAATAAAATTAGGGTTCGTAACTTTTTATAATTTGGAAAGGATATATCCAATAAGTTTTTTGTCAGATGTGATACATGGTCGAATCTTCTGAGACTATATACATAGCGAATGGTACTATTAAATGCTACTTGAAGCTTCCTTTTAGAATCCGCATCACAGTTATTAAATATTTCGGAATCATACACGAGTATTGGAATAACCAAAGTTTTAGCAAGAATTAATCTTGTTTTAGGTGGTGTAAACTTTTGAGCAGTCCATAAAGTTCGAAGAACTCCATATGCCTTGCCCACAATTAGATTAATGTGGCTATTCCATGTGAGTGTTCTATTGAAAACCATTCCCAGATTTTTTGAGCTATTTACGTATTCTATTGGCGAACAATCAAGCTTAATTGTGGAAAAATAAGAAAGCTCTAGCTTCTTCTTTAAAATTACCAAACATTTACATTTTTTTGGGTTAAGTGACAGATTATTTTTAAACGACCACTTCGAGATCCTTTCGAGGTCTTCGTTCAAAACATCGACACAGTTTTCGATAAGGCCAAAAGGACAGCTTTTATAAATTTGAATGTCGTCAGCATACAAATTTATTTATTTATTTATTTTATTTATTTCAACGAGTTGCTTAAATACCGTAAGAAACATATCTTATAAAAGAGTATTAAGCATAGAAAAAGGGGGAAAAAAATTACAAAAATTCAATTAATGAAAGGTACATGAGCAACATAAGAATGGGGGATAAAAATTGATAATTATTTTACAAATAAAAATGAATAATACCAAGAGAGTAATAAGAAAGTTAAAAATGAAAAATATGACTTATACAATGGAAAAATGAAACAGAAAAGCTAGGTTTCTAAGAATTAGTAGAAAGATATTTCCTAAGTTTGCTTCTGTGCTGTCTATCCTCCTAAATTCACGTGGCAAAGAGTTCCACAACCGAATCGAAGTTACAAGAAACTGACGTTTCGAAGTCAAGCAAGAACAGAGAGGAGGAACCAGCTGAGCTGATCTGTTTGAAAAATTAAATCAAATTTTTTCATAAATATATTCAGGTTGGTGAGTCAAAAGAATGTCCGAGAACATACTTAAAGTACGAAACTTAAGAAGGTCATCAAATGTCATATTATACAAGTACTTTGAATAGTTAGAAATACGGGCAAAACGTCGTAGTCCAAATACATAGCGCACTATACTGTTAAAGGCGACACTGAGTCTCCGCTTAGAATCATAGCTACAATTATAAAAAATTTCACAACCATAGGTCAAGATTGGCATCACAAGTGTTTTTGCGAGTAGACATCGGTTTTTAAATGGAGTGAAGGATTGAGCGGCCCACAGCATACGGAGTATACCATAGGTCTTCCCAATAGCGACATTAATATGATTGTCCCAAGTTAAGTTCCTATTAATTGTTATACCAAGATTTTTGACAGTTTGCACATAGTCGATTGGTTCTCTATTAAGAAGAATGGAGGGAAAGTATGAAAGATCTAATGTCCTTCTTGATATAACTATACAGTTGCATTTCTTGGAATTCAAAACCACACCATTTTGCTTTGACCAACATACGATATCAACAAGATCTTGATTAATACAAGTAGACCCGTGCTCGATTAATCCAAGTGGGAAGCTAAAGACGAGCTGAACATCATCGGCATACATACTTATCGAACTATGCTTAATGATAGTCGGAAGTTCATTAATATACAGTGAGAATAGAAGAGGTCCCAAGATAGATCCCTGAGGCACACCACTGGTTATCGATAGAAAGTCAGATAAATTATTCTTTACGGCAACTGCTTGTGTCCTTTCAACTAGATAAGACGATATTAGTTGCACGGCACATGAAGAGAAATTGTAGAGCTTGGACAGCTTGTGGCATAAAATAAAGTGGTCCACCATATCAAATGCCTTTGAAAAATCTAGGAGGAACAAGAAAGATATCTACCCTTCGTCAAGAGCATGCCGTATGTCTTCAGCCACTCCTATCACAACAGTCGTACAGTTATGTTTTTTTCGAAAGCCAGATTGCCGGGGAGACAGAAACTTGTTCGTAGAAAGGTGGCTATTCACTTGCTTTTGTAAAATCTTTTCCAGTACCTTTGATAAAAATGGAAGGATGGATATAGGTCTGAAGTCATCACACTTAGATGTTTTAGGAACAGGTATAACTTTGGCAGATTTCCACTGCAAAGGGAAAATCCCTGTAGCTAATATGGAGTTAAAGACATGTGATATGTACGGAAGTAATACCACCAAAATTATCTTTAAAAACAATGGGTGTAAATTATCAAGTCCAACTGCTTTAGATTTTATAGCAAGTATACTTTCAAGCACATCGGCGGAATCTACCGCCTCAAAATGGAAAACTGGACAACGAGCACAGGATGAAGGGTTCTCAGATATAAGGGATGTTTGATTAATGTCACTAGTTGCCTGCGAGGATATAAACTGACGATTCAATGCATTAGGGTTCAAACCGTCAGTGGTAACACATTTACTTTTACCAATGCCAATATTACGCAGGTTATGCCATATGAGCTTACCGCCAAGAGACGTATTGAGACGATTTGAATACGTTTGCGCTTTAGCTGCACGTATTTCAGCAACAACTTTATTGCGAAGTGAGCAGTAAATTCGTCGATGGTCTACCAAACGGTAGTGCTTCCAACGGTTATAAGCTAAATCTCGTTGCCGCATGAGGGAACGAATTTGACTAGTGAGCCACGGTGTATTTTGTGGTACAACAGTTTTAGTTCTAATGAGCACATGGGAATTATAAAGGTTTTGAATGTTAGAGTTAAGAAATTGAACTTATCATTAGGAGAAGGAAAATTGTACACACTACTCCAATTTATGTGTCTAACGTTTTCATCAAGGAGAGCATAGTTTAGGTTTTTAAAATCTCTGTACTCGAAAGTACGAGTTGAGGATGAAATTTCAAAGTCGAAAGTGAGATATATCAGATCATGTCTTGAAAAAGTTGGACCCGATAGCTAGTCATAGAAAAGAACTTTGCTTCTGGGGCTCACAAGCAACAAATCCAGTAACGATGAAGAATGCTCAGAGAAGTGCGTAGGAACAGTAGTGTTGACTGAAAATAAATTGAAGTAACCCATTTCATCTGCAAGACTATTATCATCTAAAAGATTGCTGTTAAAGTTTCCGCAAAGAATTATGTAAAATGCCTCCTTGAATTTAAGATTATGCTTTGTACATAAGTCGTTGATGTAAAGCGACAATAAGCGGGGTCCCAGGATCGAGCCTTAAATAGCGTAAATTCAGCTTTTAAAGTATCCCAATCCAAAAAACATTTATAAAATTTGAAGTTTTCTTCGATATAATTTTGTTCGTTTTTGCCAAGGATCGATGGAATCAAAATGCACAAGGAGGACAGTATGGACTTATGATTTTCAAATCTTATTTTAAGTTGACTTAAAAAGTCATCTAAATAGGTTTCAGGATCTGTTGTGCTCATGTTTTGTCTGTGCTGCTGCCTTGACACAATTCGTGAAATTTTAAGTTTTTCATCCACAACATTTACTAAGTTTTGTGCAGTCTAAAAAATTGTTTAGAATTCCGGAATGATATTCCTTGAATGTGTTTGTTATTAATTTCACATGTTCCAATCCAGACACTAAGTCGCATGAAGAGGATTGTAAGATCTTACAAAGTGGCAATGTACCTATATGTACACAAAACACTCATACAACACAAACTTACTGCAAAATCTCTAGCTGAAATAGATCTTAAAAAGCAACTCGCCTTCGATGACGTATCAGAATCCTTATCACTACACAACTCTTCAAAAGAATCAATCATCGCTTCAAAAATTTCCTTAAACCACATCAACCCATTATGGTTTTCCACCCAGCGTGTTTCACACATTGCTGTTAAATTTTTCCATTTATTTTGAGGATAATTTTGTTTAATCATTTCCTGCAACAAATGTGTGCGCTTTGCCGATAATTTAAAAAAAATTCCAATGGGTTTCTTGGTACCAATAGTGTTGCGAATAGGTTGAATTCGACAAGAATGCCCTAATGCCAGGTTTATAGAGAGTGTGCGCTACAATGCACGGTGGCAATGGTGCAGTAGTAGTGTATTCGCTTACGGAATGGAAGGTCGTGCGTTCGAATCCCGGCCAAGTCCATTACTTTATACCGAATACATGAATTCGTAATCTCCCTAAGTAACTTAGACACCACCCGTGGAGAAAAATCCTACAACTGCACCCAAACACTTCTTTCCTATCTCTCTATTCTTTCTAATACCAAGTAGCTTACACTGTGTTCTTAGCATTATAAGGTTACTGTAACAACAGAAACAAAAATCCCTTTAGCGTAAGCAAATTATAAAAAAAAAAAAAAAAAATAAGGCTTCCGGATAAGACTCGCGTACCTAATACAGGTTGAACTCCGTTAAAACTGCCTTTCATAGCTTAAAACTAAAATCAGAACTTTTTAACATAATCAATAATTAGCTATTTGAGTACAAATTTCATACTGATGCGGAAAAGTATGATTTACAGATGCATTTTTAAAAAATTTCGGGTGTGATCCCCCCTCCCCCCCCCCCCTGGCTACGGCCTTGCCTTGTTCGATTTGAGTTTTGTTTGCTCGCGTCCATCAGCGCTAGAGTTAGGGGATATTTGCACTTGCAACTGGGAAATATCTGGCAGGACTTCTGAGTGGGCCGTTCAGGTGTTGATCGTTAAGCCGCCTTTGGAGACGTCCTGAACGGAATCACCTGGTCTAAGTGAGAAACATGCATTCAAAATGCATGCGAAGCTTAGAATCGTGATGTTTCCCAGATGCATGTATCTCTAAAACCTTACCCGCAGTAATATTCTTTGCCTACAGGCCCTGCTAGTAGCAAGAGGTTTGATTCAATGTCTGGCTGGTAAGTTCAAAGCTGGCTGGTTGCTCTAAGTAATCTTTCTGTAATTGTACGTTAATCTTCTGATTGGAAGAAGTTTTTTGTGATTTCCCGCACTGATTTTTATCAGTCGGGTTATCGGTCAAAAACCTCCGCATTCCATCAGGGACTATCTTGTCCTTCGCGAGCCGGTGTCTCCATTCCATACTCCATTCCATACTCCGAAATATTAAATTGGGCATAAAGGATACAAATTTCTTCTTCCTACGTCAAACTCGTTTAATCTGTCGAAGGATCGGTGTTTATGGAGTCCGAGGTGAACGATTCTTTCACCATGGGCCTTTGTTTAATTAGTTTATTTATTTTGATCCCAAGAATCATACCACTTTACGAAGATAAGAAGAATTTAAATTAAACTGTACGTAACCAGGTATCCAACTGACTGAGCATTTCTTCAGTTTGCTAGTCTCGTCGCGTCTTAACTTGAATTGATGCCTATGAGTTTTCCTAGCTGATTACCGACAGTTCGGAGAGTACATAAGCCCCACCACCATGACAAGGTAGGCGATCTTCGGTAGGCAATTTGGTGTGAACATAAAATATTAAAAATAATAGGCCTAAGCGGTCCAAATAGGTTCAAGAAACTAGCTTCTCCAACCTTTTTCGTTTACATGGAAGGGACCAACAATTGTACGCAGACACCGAACGCTCAATTCGAGAAGCTTCTCATAGCAATTTATATTCTTGGATGTTTGTCAGACTTTCGCAAGAGGTGGGACAGTGGAATTGAAGCTTTAGGTATGACTGGGCGTCCTCGCGGTGATTTGAACCTACGGCCCCTCGATTATTAGTAGTCTAAGATTTATTATCAGCGTTGGCTATATTGCATCAAATGACTTTTAGTACGAGTTAGGTATAGTTTATATAATTCGGTCAAATTTATAAATTATGTTCTTTGGACCTTGGTGCATTACATTTGACTATGTAATAAGAGAAAATCAGTACCCTTTAACCGTAATAAAATAATGGCCCGTGCCAAAGCCAGGCTTTCAGTCGTTAACATTCTTAATTAAAACCTAAATAAAAAAAAAGAAGTCAACCTTTATGAACGTTTCACCCTTTAGTCATTTCATATCTGTGCACGCATCGTTGAGCAGTTGACAGTGTTTGGGATATTTCAGACGTGAAACCTTTCAAAAACCTGCACCGGCCATCGCAGGTCAAATGAAATACGAAATGCTTTATTACGCGGAAATCTCGGGTAATTAATTCGAGGTGAACGCTGAGGACATAACGCAGTGGATATGGTCAGAGTACCACCACTGGTTATCATCTAATTGCGCCACCGAACGCCTAATTTGGGAATAATAACGGACACGAATGTGTTAATTGATTCCTTCTGTACCACACTAGTTGGTACCATGTACCAACCAAACGAACGTACAGCCAACGGACAAGACTTCGTTCAATGGCTCAATTTCTAGAGCGTGATGTGAATAATGATTTATTCATTTTGGTTGGCTTTTAATTAACAGAAAATAAATAGGCAATGTGATATGTCACCGGACTC
Organism: Portevinia maculata; assembly: GCA_949715645.1. NCBI lineage: Eukaryota > Metazoa > Arthropoda > Insecta > Diptera > Syrphidae > Portevinia > Portevinia maculata. Next base: position 90,749,428 of record OX454526.1, read on the forward strand.
TGATGGTCTTCATTACGACAGCGTACCATGCATCGAAACGGTTGAGCATTTTATGTGAAAGCTTATCATTATCTCTTTAGGCGGCAATTGTTTTCTTTTTCACCTCTATTATGATTGGAAGAACAATAAAATACTAAGTAACCTTTGATTCCCGACCACAAGCGGAACCGTAACGTTCCCTTCAACATTAATTATTGTCAACGATATGCTCACGGGAAAATGTTTTATAAAACAAAAAATTATCTATTTATTAGTTTTAAAGGGACATTTTGGTAGTAGGCTTATGATTTTCTGTTGTTGCTATTTCTTGTAGTGTGACTGAATTTGTTTAAATCTTCATGTTACGTTTTGTATTTTTTTGGTTGCTCCATCAATTGCGTCCGTTTCGCCGCTTCGTGTATTTTTTCAACTGTTCCTTGTTCGTATTGGAAACTTGATACCTTACTTCCTTAGGTCCAAGGGACCTTTTCTATAAGTTATTGCTCTTACGTTTCCATTATAATGAATAACAACAGCATAAATGTTCTTAATAACATTCCACAGTACACTCGCTGTAGAGTGAACTAATAAAAACCAGTCAGGTTCATATGAGCGAGATTGTTCACATTACCTAGCGTTCGAATTTTAAGGCATTCTGTAGTACAGGTTGTAAATAAGAGTGTACTGAGGAATGTTATGTTGGTTTCATTATTTTTTGTCAAAAGATACAAAAAACATAGGAACGGGCTACAGCGAACTGTTGGATACCCTATGCTCATTCCTACGAGGGCGGGTCAATAAGTCCGTGACTTTTGGAATAAAACACAGATTTTTTGATAAATTTTTTTTTTTATTTTTCAACGTAGTCTCCCTTGAGCTCTATAAACTTTGTACAACGCTTCTCCAATTTTTTTATCCCTTCCAAAAAAAATGATTTGTCGAGGTCCTCAAAATAGGCCTTTATTTGCGAGATGACTTCATCATTGGAGTCAAATCTTTTTCCACCAAGCCATTTCTTCAGGTTTGGGAACAAGAAGTAGTCGCTCGGAGCCAAATCTGGAGAATAGGGTGGATGAGGGAGCAATTCATAGCCCAATTCATGGTTTTTTGCCATGGCAACTGCACATGTGTGCACCCTTGCATTGTCTTGGTGGAAAAGAACTTTTTTCTTGGCCAAATGAGGTCGGTTTTTTTTCAAATCGCCATTGAATCGGTCCAATAAGTTGGCATAATATTCCCCATTGATTGTTCTTCCCTTTTGAAGGTAGTCAATGTGGATTATCCCGCGTGCATCCCAAAAAACAGTCGCCATAACTTTATTGGCTGACAAACCCACCTTGGCCTTCTTTGGCGCCGATTCACCCTTAGAAACCCACTGTTTTGACTGTTGTTTGGTCTCTGGTGTGTTGTGATGGATCCATGTTTCGTCCACGGTTACAAAACGGCGCAAAAACTCTTCCATATTGCGATTAAACAACGCCAAACCTTCCTGTGAAGTTGTTACACGATTGCGTTTGTGGTCGACTGTGAGCAAACGCGGCACCCATCTTGCGGAAAGCTTTCTCATGCCCAAGTGATCATTCAAAAAATTGAAACCACTGAGCCATGCGAGATCCCTACGGCTTCCACAATCTCTCGCACTTTCAATCTTCGGTCGGCCAACACCATATCGTGAATTTTTTCGATTGTTTCGGGTGTAGAGACCTCAACTGGGCGTCCAGGACGTTCGGCATCTTGCAGTGCTTGTACGGCCACAACGAAATTCAGTAAACCACTTTTTTACCATTGAAATCGATGGTGCAGAGTCCCCATAGTATTTTTCAAGCTTAGCCTTGGTCTCGGTAATGGTTTTTTTTCGCAAGAAATAATGCTTAATAAGCACACGAAATTCACTTTTTTCCATTTTCTCCTCAAATTAGTGAGTAGTCTGATAAAAATAGCTGTCAAACACAAACTAACTGACGCAGCAAGTTTAAATTTTGACAGGAGTCAACTGACAGATGCCTGTTGACAGGAGCAGTGTTGCCGTTTCAGTAAAGAGGTCAGAAATTCAAAAAGTCACGGACTTATTGACCCGCCCTCGTATCTCTCGTAAGTGGGCGTGATGCAGTGCTGCCAGATATTTTCACCAGAAATCGTAAATACTAGCTTTAAAAATCTTGGAAATAAGATTTTGTTGGAAATAAAAAAAAAACAAAACAAAAACACAGAAGAACGTTATTATACCACAATTTATTACAACATACATTATTTTGGATAACATAAACATTTTTCGAAACATAACATTTTTAATTTATTAAATAAGAAAAAAACCTTTTATGTATACATGTTGTTACTACTACAGTCTACTTCTTTACACATACATACTTGAATTAAATTGATTCAAAATGCTGCTATTTATATTCAAATTGTAGCAAGAAACCTCTTGAATTCTTAGCAAATCGTTGGTATGCAAAATGGCTTGCAAAGTTTCTGTGGCCAACGAATTTCTTTTTTTTCGTTTTATTTAGGTTAACCGCCGAAATTATACGTTCAACAGTAGCAGATGAATTCGGAAGTGATAAGACTTCAAAAATGTTTTTTTCAGTAACGGAAATGCTAAACTTTCATTACCATGCTTTGTTTGTAAAACGTTTTTCAAAAAAACTGTTACGTCTATTGAAGATCGAAGTTCAGAAAATAGATTTTCAAAATTTAGGTTTCTTATCTCACGAAATTCGGCATCGGTGCCTTGAATAGGTATCTTTAATTTGAAAAATCTTGGAATTTTATGATTTTTTAGCTCAAAAATCGTGGATAAGTTTTAAGCCCTAATATCGTAAAATTACGATAAATCTTGGAATCTGGCACCGCTGCGTGATGGTTGAATTGTTAGGAATGCTCTACATAAATATATGTTTTTATATAACATTTAAAGAATTTAATGGAAAAAACGAAGCTTTTGTAAAAAAGCGCTCCCTAGCTCAAACTTTGGTTTTTCAATAAAATTGTTTTATTTAATTGTGAGCGTGTCAGTGGGAAATTTTATCTTTCGAGCAGTTTTAGGAGTCAAAGATCATATATAAAAAAATGTTCAGCTTTCTAGCTAAAAATTTGATTTTTTTCGATAAATTTGTTTTTTTTTTTGAGTTTCTGGGCGTGTCTGTGGGCAGATTCCAAAAATTCTTAAACTCGATTATTTCGGGCCCCTTTGTTTATTATATGGTTAAAGTCGTAGCTCGCTAGGTCCAGTTTAACAGACGGACGGACGAACGGACAGACGGATGGACGTGGCTAGATCGACATAACTATCGATGCTGATCATAAATATAGTAACTTTTAGGGGTCTAAGTATTGCCCGTATTAGGGTATGTTACAAATTATGAGTCAAAATTAATATACCCTTCGAATAGGGTATAAAAACAAAGATTCATGGATATTTCATATTTCATATTGTTACGTTCGTCAAAAATAAAACTACTCCGAAACCAGGTTTTATTTTACAGTTTTCTTTATTTTATTGAATTCAAGTTTTTTTTTTGATGTGTAAACATCTTTGCTCTCGGTAGGGGTTAGTTGGAAATATCGAGCGTCACCGTATCCGTCAGATATTCAGCGTCACCGTCAGATTTTCATACCACTTGTTTTGAATAATTGAGGTTGTTTAGATTGAAGTTTGTTGTACAACAGTTGAAGGTAAGAGGAAAAATATCGATTTGTACTTCGGTAACCGATGGCCGATTTAAGTATGTCACTTTAAGTTGTAATAAGGTTATTTACCAAGTGGTCCTTTGAGAACCAAATAAGGTCCCTAAGCCCGAAAAAAAAAATTTTTTTTTAAAAACTCCTAAAAAACCGCGCAGTATATTGTGTTCAATGTTATTTGACTAACAGATCCTTGGAACAACAAAAAGGTCCTCAAGTAGAAAAAGGATATTTTTCCAAAATGCCATTAGAATCCACACGGTATATCTGTGTTCAATGTTATTTGACTAAGAGGTCCTTTCAACAACAAAAAAGGTCCTTAATAGTCGAAAACAGAATATTTTTCCAAAATGTCATTAGAATCCGCACGGTTGCTCAATGTTATTTGACTAAGAGGTTTTTGGAACAACAAAAAGGTCCTTAAAAGTCGAAAAAAGGATATTTTACTAAAATGTTTGTTGTTCCTAGCACACCGCATTCAAATAGCATTGAGATCATATATACCGTGCCGTTTCTAAAGACATTTTGGGAAAATACCCTTTTGCGGGTTTAAGTATTGTGGCTTCAATCAATTTTTATTTTAAACGCAATATGCATAATAAATCCAAATAAATTATCACCATTATAGCAAAATAAAAAATTTTGATTTAGTTATTACCTAGGCAGCTAAAAAGCTACAGCTAAAAACTAACCAACTTTTAGTTGTCATCCGCAACTAACTTTGGCAACCTAACGAGCTTAGTTACACATTCTGCAACTAATATAGCTAATAGCAAAAATTAGTTGTCATTATGATAGCTAACCACCAAATCGATTGCATTTTTAGCGCAGCTAATTTAACTACGTTAGTTACTTAGTTATGGCGTTAGCTAGATAACAAATTAGGTAGCTAACGCGCAACTGTGCCTACATGTTTACACATCAACTATACCGTGAGTGCAGCGTGGCTCACGCCTTTTTTTTATCTAGCGCGCCAACTTTACGCAGTCAGGTTCTCTGTCTATCTGCACGAGGTTCTTCTTTTTTTCTTCTTCCCCTTTCTTTTTCTTCTAATGTTCTTGCTGCTCAATCAGCTAATGCCAGTTTGACAGTCGTACTTTCTAATCGAGGCTCTATATTCAACTGAAAATCGTTACAATATTTATTAATTCATCAATAACAACATTTATGATAGACTTCCAAAATCTTTCAAGTTATAAATGTGAATTTTGTAAAAAAAATTTTGATACTTCATGTTAACTGATAATACATGTACAACATATTGTTGTTTTATATTAAAAAAAGAACAGAAGAAAAAAAGTATGACTAAGGTAAACTAAATACATATAAACAATGTATACAAATTCAAAGAAAGAAAAAAATAATTTAAATTTTTTTTTTATTTAATAATGATTAATGAATATAAACTTAATTCTTAAGACAAAAAAAACATTTAATTTAAAATCAATTATTTTAGATTTAATTTTTTCGTTAAATTTAATAAGAATTGTTATAACAGTGAATTATGTAATGTGCATAGGTAGAAAAAAAGAGAAAACTATTTTAAATTTTTGAAAAATAATTAGTCAATTTTGTTTACTTCTTCTTTAAATTCAAATCAATTTGGACTACCTACCGGAACATAAAGTACATCTCAGCCGTTTGTGGAACTCACTAGGTTAGGTTAGGTTAAACAGGATATGCATGCATCGAAATTGTCAAAAAGAGATAGGTTTACACCAGCATTTGATTGGCCTCAGTTAAGTAGTGAGCCGAAACCGGGAAGTCTGCCGATATTTATTGAGGCCAAATCGGTGAACCGCACAGGCGAACCAGTAGGGATGCCATTGTTTTATTCAATTCAATTAGATAAAATGCGTTTCAAACTTCTGACTTACCTCCTATACAAACATGTCTACAATAGCGAAAAAATTTAAGGGGGGAGGGTCTCACCTGTGAAATTTTTCAATCATTTTTGTTCCCTTTTAATTTTTTGTAGTCCTTTTAAGTTAATAAAATAAGTAAATCCAACATTTTTTTGGTTTTCTAAGAAACCTTAACTTGCGTAATCCAAAAAATTAATATAGGCAAGCAATAATAATGAACTTGGTTCATTTTTTATATAGTTTTGAAAACTTAAGTTTGAATGTTAAAATAGTTAAACATAATGTTTAATTATTGTTTTTTGGGAAAATCAAATCCATTCTCCGATTTTTTTTGTTGGCAAATTGTTCAACAACTTCCTCAGGATCTATATTGATTTCTCTGTAAATATTCATGGATGCTAATCTATTTAGACGAGCTTCGGAAGTTGTTGCTCTCAGCCAAGTCTTTAACCTTCTCAGGACGGAAAATGTTCTCTCTGGATCTGCTGACGTAACTTCTGGTATCTTCCTTATATGTATTTGGGAATTGTACATTAAAGCAAACGGGAAGAGAAGCTAAGCTATTGCTGGGATATTTTCTCCACTTTTCTCCTCCCATGTTTGTTTCCATATCTAAATAATGAAAAACATAACTTTTTAGTTACCGGAAGAATGAACTGCTCTATCATTTAAGTGGTTTTTGTATTTTAACATACGTGCAGTTAGACAACTGTGGAATCCATTTTCAGACATTGATGACATTGATATTAATTTAAAGTAACACGATCAAAATATCAATGAAATAGTAATTAAACTATTTGAATGCAAAATATTTTGTTTTGGCCCCGTGAATAAATAAAAAAAAAATGATTTCAAGTCAAATTTGTTAAAAATCCAAATAGTCAAAAGTCCTTATTTACTAGGCTGTTTTTTAAGTTCCAAAATTTTTAAACTTTGGTTTAAAAAAACAGTAAGTAACAACAAAAAAGTTGCTCTACTTATTTTTAAAGGACCAGTTATTTGACCATATTTTGTTTTAAAATTAAAATAAAAACAAATGATATAAAAATAAAAGTAATACCTCTTACTCAAATTGAAGGTCATAATTTGAAATATCAGGATATGAAACAGATTCTACAGCTTTTTTAGCGTCTTCTGAACTAGCGAGAGTAATAAAGCTGGGTAAGAAAATCTGTAGTTGGCAGATAGACAAAAATTATTTTCTGAAAAGTTCGTTGAGCTCTAGTATGCAATGGTCAAGGAAAGGAATATATAAATTAAGTTTGTAATACTGTTTCACATTTTGTTCTTCTCCCTGGATAGCATTTGCTCTTCTCCCTGGATAGCATTTGCTCTTCTGACTTGCTTCTTACACGTTCTAGGAGCTCCCTCAAAATCTCTAAGATTTACGAACAAGTTTCAGTTAATCATGTACATTATGATGAAATCACAAATAATAACATGATCTTGGGCTTTTTAAATTAATTTTGTTGAGTTCGATAATTTGCAAGTGACCCAATAAAATTGTCATTAATTTACTGTCATATGTCAATAACATTTGAATTTTCATCGTTTCATCTATATCCTGCATAAAAAATTAAGCGAGCATTTCTCTTTGGTGTGGAGAGAAAAATTGGAGACTTAAGTCGCTAAAATTTAGTGCTAGCAGGATACTTAACTACAGGCTTAACCCCTCCTCCTCCTCCGCACGAACAAATGAAACTTCAAACACTCTACTTATCTGTTTTTCCAAAATATCCCTTTGTTTCCTTGTCTCGTGCTTCGCTAACTACTTCGAGATTCGCCCTTCTGGCTTTGTCTTTAATTCTTCCCTTCCTATTCCCTTTCTACCATTTTTTTCCACTTTTCACTCTATAATAATTTACTTTAAAGTTCTTCTTGTGTTATTTCCAAACTTCAATCTTATTGCTTTAACAAAACATTTTTATTTTTTCCAAACTAACAAACTTCGTTTGACTTTTAAGCTGATCAACGTGGCGTTCCAGATTGTCCCAGGTCGGGACATACTCCTCTGCCCAGACGCCATATTTCTCTGCCCAGACACATTCAGGCGAGCCAACGCCAACGCCAGTCACATTTCAGCTCCTCCAAAGCATATTTCCGCTGATGTGCGCCTTCCCGCCGTTACCCTCTCGGTTTTGTTCTCCATTCTCTCTTTTGTTACTTCTTACTTCCATCCTCCATGAACGGAAATTCGTTCGTATCTTCCGACCGACCTGGGACAACCATTCCAATCCATTCTCAGTGATCTATGGTTCCCTTTCCAATAATCTTGGAAGGCAAATTTGCTAAAGCGTTTACTTTCCACTGGCTTCCCCATCGAAAGGCAACCTAGTCTTTAGCTAAAATTTGTAAAATAGGTAATAAAATATTTAAAAAAATTAAAAATAAAAATATATGAACATACGGGACAAATACGGGACTAAAATTGAAATACGGGACATTTGTATGTCCCGTACTTCTTAAAAAAACTGGGACAGGGGGAAAATTCAGTGTCAGGTAGTAGATTCCCTGTGGTGCCAGTACTGGTGGCCTTTCCTGGCTGTTGGCCTGATATCGGTTTTTTGACTTGTCATGGTCGGTATGTGGTGGTAGACTGGTGGTGGTATTTGGGGTTGCACACTTGCACAGAGCATTCAGTCAGGGCTCGCTGGGTTGTGTTGTTACAAGCTGCTGAAACAATTTCTTTATTGCGTGATAAATTTCCTGGATGTGTGACTTTTCGAAGAAGACTTCAATTGGCCGCTGAGATCATGCGATTTAACACCGTTAGACTTTTTTTTACCATTAATTCATGCACTAACAGAAAATATCAGAGCTGTTATTCTTGAAATACAGCCGCAATTTTACGAAAACGTGATGAAAAATTTCATCAAAAGAATGATTATGTGTGGGCAGAGCCGAGTCGGGCATTTGGCAATTATTGCATTCTATTAGTAAATTCGGAGCTTATACTTAAGCTTTAAAAAAACACAGGGAAAGGCTGCAGTCCGCTTGAGCGAACTTGTGGGTATCCTATTCCTATAAGTATGTGTGAATTGTTAAGAAACATCTACATATTTTGTTATACAATATTTAAAGAATTTTATCAAAAAAACAATCCTTAAAAGTGGGCATGGCAGAAAACTTTATGTAAAGGAATTGTTCAAATCGACATTATCTACATTATGTACTTCGCGAAAAACAGGGGTTTCATTAACAATGATTTTTTCAATAAAACGTTTTTTTTTAGTTAGTGGGTGTAACAGCATGCAGATTTTAAAAATTCTTTCACTTGATTATTTCGGGCCTCTAGAGAGTATACCTATATTTATTTATTTTTTAATGTGTAAACATTTTTGCTCTCGTTGATGTATAAATATATTTTTTCTCGGTAGGGGCTAGTTGGAAATATCTAGCGTCACCGTCATCGTCAGATTTTCCCGTTAATATTTCATTACCACGTGAATTAATCGCTGCTCGACAGATCACCGCAATTAAACGACGTTTGGCGCGGTTAGTACGTAGATGGGTGACCGTTTGAGAACAACCGCGTGTCGTTGTTTTTTTTTTATTAATTATGTATGTTCAATTTTTTTAACTACGTTAGTTAATTAGTTAGGGCGTTAGCTAGATAACAAATTAGGTAGCTGACGGGCAACTGTGCCTACATGTTTACACATCAACTATACCGTGAGTGCAGCGTGGCTCACACCATTTTTTTTTATAATTTGCGTGCCCTAAAGGGATTTCTTTTTTCTGTAGTTACACAGTACCCTTATAATGGTAAAACCACAGCGCAGGCATTTAGTTTGTTGCGCAAGTAGCTCCCAGAAATTCATTGCATATTTTTGGGTGCTACTTACTGAAAGAATAGAAGGATAGGAAAGAGGTTTGGTGCGATGGGATTTTTTTTTCTTCTCAACAGTGGTGGCGCCTAAATTGCTTTAGGGAGATCAGTTTTTGTTGTGTGTATTCATATATATGGTTAAAATTTGAGCTTTCTAGCTCGAGCTGTAAAGCCTTACTTTTGCCGACGGACACAAATGGCTAGATCGACATTACTATCGATTCTGATCGATCATAGTAGCTTTTAGGGGTCGATGGGCAATATTTAGGTATGTTACAAACTATAAGTCAAAATTAAAATATATACTCTTAGCTAAGGCTCCACTTTTCGTAAAAATGTTGCGTTTTTCTTTTGTTTTCATATGACACCTCTTTTTGCGTAACCCTATACTATTTGGCTTTGACAGCCCATACTAAACGTCTAGACATTACGGTGTGGGATGAAAATTTTATAAAAATATTAGCCATTAACAGGTCATACAGGGCCGAAGACCTTTCTTCACCAAACATTCAGGCAGACGAGTTTAGGTTTTTGTCACAAATGAACGGGATCTACAGTTTTATGCTAACTCTGAATTTTGAAGCTCCTCATGACAGTTTCAAGTTTTGGATGTTAGGTAGATTATCACTCGGTTGCCCAGCGCACTTACAACTGAGCCACTAAGCCCACAACAATCAACCTTTGACTAAGTACAACTTTTACTTTCTAAAGTTTATCTCAACTAATAAGTAATTGGCAATTTTCTTTCACACCATTTGTAGTTATTTGTTCAGTCGTATGTTTCTTCTCATCACAGGTTTACTACCTCTTCACAACATCTGACTAAAACAAAATGAGCAAAATTATTTGCAATCACAGAAGAACATATCGTCAGCGGAAAGCAAAATTGGTCTATATCCACTTTTTATCGAAAAGCAGATAATGATGCAATTTTACTAATATGAGTGTGCTCTATCTGAATCTGAAATCCGTTTTGGTCTACCTCTTTCGGCTCAGCAGATATTTTATAACCTCTTTATTCAAAGAGCCAAATTTTTAAAGCGAAATTCATTCCAAATCGTTCAAAGTAACATTTTTGTATGGAGTAGAACGTTTTCCTATACATTTTCATTTTTTTTAAAAAAAATTCAAAAATAGTCTAAATCCAATTAACAGTACCACTTAGACCAATTGGGAATAAAATACTGTGCATTTACGATTCGATAGGCCATTTTGTTCTAAGTGACAACGAATTCGCATTTGGTCTATCTCCAATGAGTACATTGCTACAATTTCAAACGGTATTGTAACTGACAAAAATACGTTACCAGGAAAATTGATTGACAATGGCAGTGCGTGATTTGCTTTTGATGTGACAGGTTATTTGGTTACTAAAATACAAAGCAATGATGGATACGTTAAATAAGTAAGTAAAATAAGAGCAAAGTGTAGGGCCTGTTGTTAAAAAAATGTAAACATAAAAAAATATTCATTTAATCTTTTAGAAATAATTCCAGTACTCCTTCATCTGAGAGCTCTTCGGATATAGATTTGTCACCATCACTGCAAGCGTATGAATTAAGATTTTTGATATTTGTGAGTAGGGCTTAACTATTTTAGTATTTTTTTTTTATAGAATTATGGATTGCATAATGTCTGATAGGGACGAAGATGTGGAAGAAGCTGCAAAAAACGAAGAAAATAGGTGCTAACATTTTTATTGGCTTCAAATTTGTTTTTAACTTTCTTTTGTTATAGATTTATGCTTTGTGCACTCTTTGATAAAGGGACTGCAACTGAAGGTGGATCCTCACAAATACACGGAGATACTGTAAGGAATTCAGAGAGTAATCCAGATCCACTACTTTTTCCACGAAATGTAGCAGGCACAAGTGCGCCACCGAAAAGAAAACCTGCAGACCCTTCCCAATGGAAAAAGGTAATAACAAAACAATTACGTGAGCAAGGAAAAGCATATTTAAATTATGTGGGGAAAGAAGTAAGCGCCAGAAAAGTGAAACCGGCAAACTGTGGATCTGAATGTCCCTACAATTGCATGACATATTTTTCTGAGACCTTGCGAATTCAAATCCATAACGATTTTTGGGCACTAAATGATGGACAGAAAAAGGTCTTCTATACTAAATTTGTCGAAGTTGTTCCTAAAAAAAGATTACGCACGAAGATCGATACATTCGCAAACAACAAAAAGTTAAGAAACCCAGGGAAAAGAAATGTTTTGCCTAAAATAATAAAAACGTTAATGGGAGGATTGGTTTCCAAGGAAAAGAAAAAGGATATCGAATCCATGTACAATTGGATGCCTTCCGAAGATGTCCAATTTTATAAAACGGTTCTTAAATAAGACGTACATAAAAGCTTTTCTCTTTTCTTCAACTTATTTTGTATGAATTATTAGCTGGAGTTTTTGTTGAACTTTTATTTTTCGTTATTTTAATAAATACATTTTTGTTTAATGTTTTGTGTTTTGTTTTTTGGTCTTAGTAGATAATCAGGAAAAATATTTTTTTGATTAAAATTTAATTCAAAATTGGACATAGAACACAGCAATGCAGAGATGAGTCAACACTTTCATTACAACAACGTTGTTCCCAATTGTTCTAACTACCATTTTTTGTTCTAAGTCCATTTTTTTTTACGAGAATGCACACTTGTATGGGAGTTGTTCTATGTCCATTTTTGAGTTTTTTGTTCTTAAAATTATTTATAAATAGTAGAAATATATTTATGAAGACATTTTTTTTTTTCGAAACAGAATTGCAAAAAGATTTAAAAAAAAATTACATGAGCAGTGAACTAGCCAATAAGTATGGCAGTTATTCAATTTGAAACCAAATTATTGTCTCCTGTAAAATTTCGTTTTTGTTACTTAGACCAATTATGCTTTCCGCTGACGATATATTCAAATCAATATCTTTATTTCATCCGCTAACTTCAAAATATAAGACTGATTTCATCGTATTTTTCTCTGAGTGTACATTCACTTACGAGTATCTCAGCGAACATTTACGCTTTGTCAATGCTGCGTTTGAATTGACACTTGGGAACTACTATATTCTCTTTTTTTTTTAATATTTAGGAATAAAACAATTTCCAAAATCGTTCTTTCATAATCTTGATTGTTTGTTGATGAGAAAATTACTTTATTAACGCAAGAGTGCGTTTCACACGATGAAATCTTTTTTTTTATCTATTTTCCTTTTCGTTTGTTAATTGGTTAAGTATTAAAATTACTTAATGGCTAATTTTGGAATTCAGAAGTCTAAAACACATTCTGACAAATTAAAAGGCTAATTAGGTAAAATAGTGATAAGAAGTTGAAATCAAAAACTTGGGATTTATAATATTTAAAATTTATAATGACATATCTAATATAACTATATATGTACTTGAATTTATCTTGTCTTCTTTTCTTAAAAGTAGATTTGTTAGAAATTATATAGTTAACCAACGTTGTGGAAATTCTGGGATGGTGTTTATTAGTTCTATATGATTTAGTCGCCTTAGGGCGATCAACATTATAATATATCCCTATCGTTCTGAGGACGTGTTCTTCTACGCTGTCAAGGCCACTTTTCTGTCTGCGCTATTCTTCGGGGCTCTTTCCGAGAACAAAGAAAACAACATTTGTCCAGCGTGTCTCCAAAAAAGGCAAATCTTCTCCCTCTTCCTACCGACCAATTGCACTTCCAAGGTCATGAAAACGCTGATTAACCGTCAGCTTATAAAATATCTTATATCCCGGAAACTTCTTAATGACCGGCAGTATGGTTTCACAGCACCAGGTCCACGAGCGATTTGATAACTCATCTAACCGAAAAGTGGAACCAATTACTTCGGCAGGGCGGTGAAAGCAGATATTTGCCCTTGATATTTCAAAGGCATTTGACAGAGTTTGGCATCAAGGCCTCTTGTCGAAAATGCGTGCATTTGGAACCGATGATACTGATACTCTTCTTTAATGGATTGGAAATTACCTTTCGGACCGTTCAGTTCAAGTTGTTTTCGACAGTTACAAGTCCGCAGCTCACCAAATAAATGCTGGTGTTCCCCAAGGCTCCGTTTTGTCTCCGACCCTCTTTCTCATTTTTATACCCTATTCTAGGGGTATATTAATTTTGACGCATAGTTTGTAACATACCTTAATATTGCCCGTAGACCCCTAAAAGTTATTATATTTATGATCAGCATCGATAGTAATGTCGATCTAGCCATGTCCGTCCGTCCGTCCGTCCGTCCGTCCGTCCGTCGGCAAAAATTAGGCCTTTAAACTGGACCTAGAGAGCTGAAATTTTAACCATATACTCTCTAGGGTCCCGAAATAATCAAGTTTAAGAATTTTTGAAATCCGCCCACAGACACGCCCACAAACTCAAAAAAACAAAATTTTGGAAAAAATCGAATTTTGAGCTAGAGAGCTGAAATTTTTTATATATGATCTATGGCCCATAAAACTGATTGGGACATAAAATTTTCAAAATCCGCCCACTGACACGCCCACAATTAAATAAAACAAATTTTGGGAAAAATTGAATTTTGAGCTAGAAAGCTGAAATTTTTTATATATGATCTTTGGCCCATAAAACTGCTTGGGACATAAAATTTTCAAAATCCGCCCACTGACACGCCCACAATTAAATAAAATATTTTTTTTGAAAAACCAAAATTTGAGCTAGGGAGCTGAAATTTTTAGTATATACTCTCTAGGGGCCCTTTATGCTCATGTGTAAATATTTTCAAAATCCGCCTACTGACACGCCCACAATTTTTTTTTTTTTATTTTTGAAAGTCCAAAGTTTGAGCTAGGGAGCTGAAATTTATAGTATATACTCTCTAGGTGCCCTTTATGCTCATACTTAAATTTTTTTTAAATCCGCCTTCTGACACGCCCACAATTAAATAAAACAATTTTATTGAAAAACCAAAGTTTGAGCTAGGGAGCGTTTTTATTTACAAAAGCTTAGTTTTTTCGATAAAATCCTTTAAATTTTTGTCACGCCCACTTATGAGATATAGGAATAAGAATAGGGTATCCAACAGTTCGCCCAAGCTGACTGTAGCCCGCCCCTATGTTTATAAATGATCTCCTGTCTGTATTTTGTAATTCAATTCATTTCTTCGCTGAAGATAGTTCTCTCAGCTTTTTCTGGTTCACGTCCCTCTGCATCGGGTGTGGAACTGGAACGGCAGCGTGTGTTAAACACATTAAATTCCGATCTTGACAGCATAGTTCAATGGGGTACAACCAATAGAGTGGAATTCAATGCATCTAAAGCACAATGCTCTCTTCTGTCATTAAAGCCAAACCTTTACAGTGTGCCATTATCCATGAATGGCACCAGCATCGCTCAGTCGTTCCGCAGCTCTTATCAAGATAGGGCGGCTAGTTAGTGTTCAGCGGGAAAAAAAAGGAAAGTGTATCGATTATATAAGTGATTTAGTCGAGTGTTTTTCAAGTCCAAAGTTGGCTTAGTAAGCTAGGCGTCCGACTTTGACGCCGGAGACTCGGGTTCGATTCTCGGCCAGTCTTCATTTTTTTTTCGGAAATACATATAGTGATAGAGACGCAAAAATAAACAACAAAAAAAAAGTGCCGCATTATCAGGCGATGGACCCCGGAAAATCGGTGGTCCCGCTTACGGGTGTGGGTGTGCCGTTGCGACGTGTGGTGCGAACACGTGAGCCGGCAAAAAAATCAGCAGCAACAACAGCAGCAGCAATAACATCAGCAACAACAACAACAATAGCAACAGCAACGAGAACAGCAGCAGCAGCAGTGTGTATGCCAAGGGCAGTAGCTGCACATGCTTCTAAAATGGCACCAATTGCAGCAACAACAACGAGTCGATCGTTGCCTAGGCGAGTGTTCTCGCAGGCAATACCAGCACCAACAAAGTCAGTAGCAGCAGCTGAAAACCCTGCTACAGAAGTAGAGAAGGAGGAGTTTCGAAAGGTGGAGAAGAGGCGACGGAAGCTTAATCCGAAGCCGAACCTGTCTGCGAAGAGAAGGGCGAACCTGACAGGCCCTAATGTGGAATCATCGATGGCTGGTACCGATGATGACACGGATAATACCAGCTCTTACGAAGCTGAAGTGCGAGCGGGCCGGTACGTCGGAGAGGGAAACTCCTTCAGGGACCTACCGGTCGACGACGATGATAGAAATGTCATCCAAGTGGAGAATAGAGAAGAAGATGATGAGGAGGCTCAGCTTGACCAACTCATCAAAGAGCTCCTTGAGAAACGTGAGCAGTTGAGGCTGAAAAAAGTACAGCAGCAGCAACAACAAATAGTGCTGAGGGAGCAAATCCAGCAACAACATCAACAGAAGCAACAACAACGACAACAGCAACAAAACCAACAAAAGCAGCAAAAGCAGCAACTGCAGCCAAATCAGCAACAGCAGCAGAAATCAGCAAGGAAGACCAAAATTCCCCCGATTAATGTGAGTAATTTCGACATAAGTGATAGTATAAGGTTATGTAGGCTTATAACAAAGAACTTTCATGTTAAAAGGCTATCGGCCAATAAACATATAATTATTTGTGAAGAAATAGAGGAGTACAATAGGGTGCGCACCGCCTTGGAAGAGGTTAAGACCGAGTACTTTACGTACACCCCAAGAGAGCAAAAGCTAAAAACCGTTGTATTAAAGGGAATTGATCCCTCAATAAAAACGGAGGAGCTCGAAAGAGAGCTAAAGAACTTTGAAAGCGATGACCTCAAGTTCGTGGGGGTCAAGCCGTTTTCCTCGGCTGTGGCAAGGGGTGGTAACCGTCACTTACCATTCTTCCTGGTTCAGCTCACTCCCGACAGCAAAATTGACAGGCTGCAAAATATCCGCTACCTGTACTACCATGCTGTAAGGTGGGAGAAAATAAAGAGGTCAGATCGCATACTTCAATGTATGCGCTGCCAAAGGTTCGGGCACGCCGCAGCTAACTGCAACATGCAGTTTAGATGCGTGAAGTGCGATAAGGACCACATACATGGTGAATGCTCTCTAGGTAAGGAGAGAGTCGAAGATCGGAGTGTACTCTCCTGTGTGCTCTGCAGGAACTCTGGGCATCCCGCCAACTTCAGGGGTTGTCCAAAGTACCAGGAGTTGAAAAAACGAGTCCAGGCCCGCAAACAGCAGTCTGAAGATGATAGGCGTCAGAGGAGTCGCTCGTTCGCAAATTTTGTGGCACCCAACGTGTCCTTTGCCCAAATGGCAGCTGGACCGGGTCAAGCCCACATGACATCAAACCAACCAAAGGTAGCCCAAAAGGCACCAGAGGTGGATCTGGACTTAAAATCGATCCTTCTGTCTCTGCACGGAAAGATCGATAAGTTCCAGAAACAATTAAATGAACAAGCGGCCCGAATTGACTTGATCTATTCGGAGCTGTTTGTGGGGTCTGGTGTGCCATAAATCTAATGGCTACGCTGGATGAGGGAAACTTAAAGATCCTTGCTGTGAATGTTAATTCACTAGTCAGGATCGAGAAAAGAACGTCACTTGCCAACTTGTTGAAAACCGAAAACCCGGATGTGCTTTTGGTTAGCGAAACTAAGCTAAATCAGAAGCACAAATTGGGATACAAAAACTATCATGTAATAAGAAGAGACCGGCCTCACTCCACTCAAGGAGGTGGGGTTGGAATCTTAATTCGAAAAGGCCTGCGCCATAGGGTTATATATAGCGGGGACGTACGTAAGTTCCAGTTGTTGGAGGCATGCATCATATGCATTCCTCTCCATAGCCGGAGGAGAATGTATGTGGTGTCGCTTTACGCACCTGCTGCACCTCCACCAAACCAATTTATGACAGAGCTCGAGACACTTTTTCGTGGTCTGCAGCTGAACTCGGAGGAGAATTATTACTTCTTGGCCGGAGATATTAATGCCAAACATGCGGCATGGGGAAATGTTACTGCAAATCCCAGGGGCAACCAGTTTCACGACTGGTGGCGCCTCAATATGATTGAGTACAACCTCGAGTTGTACGCGACGGATATCCCTTCTTTCCCAAGAAGCGGTGCTTTCCTGGACTTGGCCTTAACGGACGCAAGACTTCAACTGACGAACATAGATCAAAACACGCGGAACTGTTTGCGTGCGTTTGAGTACGATAGTGATCACTACGGACTCGCCGCCGCAATACGGATCCCGAACGAGCAAACGCTGCTGGAGGAGTACGAAGCAGTGTGTTCATTCGATTATCGGAGGGCACAATGGTCGCGCTTCTCCAGATTTTTAAAGCGAGATATACGTTCGAGTGGGATCGACCCACCGACAAACAGTAACATGACAAATGATGACATTGATCGGCATTTATTGCAAATGAACGACGCCATCAAACGAACTATGGAACGAACTATTCCTCGAGTAGGGCGTTCCGACGACGACCAGACAGAAAAGTACAGAAACCCTACAATCGACGCACTATACCGACAGAAAAGTAGACTGCTCTCGAGGCTTAAACGGCTGTACAGGCAATTTACTGATCGCAACGACCCGGAGGTAAGGATGCTGAATTCAGAGATCCGAATCCTGAAACAGCTGATAAAAGAAATTTACAAAAAATCTGTAAGTCTGTATTGGGGCAATAAAATTCGGGCTATTAAAACCTGTAGTCCGAATATGTTCCCACAGATAAATAAGTTGTTCAGGAGGAAAGATCACAATGATATTCCTTGTGTTCGAATCTCCCAGACAGCAGAGAACAGACAGACGGTACTGACTGCTGGAATAAGTCCAGAAAGTGTCGCTTCAAACGACGATTTTTTCGTGGTCGAGGACCCACAGGAGAAGGTGGATTTGCTGGGCGCTTGTTTCGAGGCCGTGTATACGGTGAACAATCCTGTTCGCCGTAACCACGACATTGAGAATAGGGCTCTGGTGAGCCACTTCGATCTGCGCACCGAACTTGAGAATTGGCGATCTGAGAATAACGGATTCACCGTGTTCACTGATGAAAACCATGCTAATGCAGTTGTCGCCAATGGCCGAGATGCATCGCACTTGTTCGTGTCGAAGGATGATCTTCTGTGCATCTTCGAGACACTAAAGAATAAAAAGTCGGCGGGGATGGATGGTGTCCCAAACGTCGTATTGAGACACCTGCCTCTGGAGGCTGTAGATATTTTCACCACGCTGTTTAACAATGCGCTGAATAATGCATATTATCCGGCGCATTGGAAGGTAGCTGTGGTACACCCTATCCCGAAAAAATGTAAAGATAGGACGAACCCTGCCAATCTCCGGTCAATTAGCTTGCTTCCGAATATTAGCAAGGTCTTTGAAAAGGTTGTCAATAGAGCCCTGTTAAAGTGGGTCGAGGACAATAACATAATTCCGGACAACCAGTTTGGTTTCAGGGCGAGGCATGACACTATTCATGCCGCGTCGAAACTGGTTTCCGACATTCAGTGGAATAAATGCAAGAACCAATGCACGGGTGCTTGTCTAGTTGATTTTGAGAAGGCTTTCGACACCGTATGGTTAGAGGGACTTTTCTACAAGTTGACCAGGCGGGGGATGCACAAACCTTTGCTATATGTAATTTATAATATGCTTATGGGAAAGAAGTTCGTTGTCAAATGTGGCAACGTGACTTCGAGCAGAGTCTTTGAAATTAAAAACGGTTTACAGCAGGGGGCGGTCAATTCTCCGATCCTGTTTAACATTTACACGAGTGATCTGGTGGGTTCACTCAGCCATGCTATAGCGTATGCCGACGATTTGGTGGCATACAGATCAGGTCCTAAAATCGAGGTCATTAATATCCTTTTGCAGCGTGACTTCGATCAAATTAAGCGATATTGCGACGACTGGAAGTTGAAAATCAACTTTCAGAAGACGGAAACAATCTTGTTCAGAACTCCATTGGCTGGGGCCTCTAGGGATACCAGAAAAAACTGGAAGAAATTGGCCATTATTGGACAGGATGGGCAGCCATTGGCGGTGAGAAGCGTAGTTAGATATCTAGGTATCTGGCTTGACCAGTATCTATATTTCGATAGACATATAGTTGCTTGTCTTGCTGGGGCCAAGAGGGCTTATGCTCTGACAAGGAGACTGTTTCATAGCAGTCAACTTGACTCCAGAGTGAAGGTCATTTGCTACGTGGCCCTTATAAGGCCGATCATCGCTTATGGTTGTCCATTGTGGTTTAATATAGCGCCTAGTTATATGGAAAAGATTCGGGTTTTGGAGAGACAATGTCTTAGGACCTGTCTCCGATTGTTCCGAACACCCGAATCCAACTATATAAAATACTATACCAACAAGGTCCTATACGATGGGGCTCAGTTGAATAGGATTGACAATTTCCTCATTAAGGTCACTCGAAGGCACGTTGCAAGGGCGATGGCCAGCGACAATAGTCTGATATTTGGGGCTTACTACCCCAATGAAATGTACATTGAGAGTACACTCCGGTCTGGCTTTATCCCGCCAGAGGCATTTATCCATATTGATGCAAAAGGGCTGGTACAGACGAGGGATGGTATTCCGGTCTTATACCATCGCTACCGCAGCGCGAGAGATAAGCGGCTCCTCCATGACGGGGACTTCGCCAATGCTCATGAGCTCCTCCGTTTTAGTACCGCAATATCGGAGAGGGATAGATTCGACACGGAAAAGCAATTCGCCGAATTTTGGTGGCTTGTTGAGGGGGGAGGGGTCAACATGCCCTCCCAGGACGGTGCGTTACTCTAGGTAACTTCCTCTTAGCTTATAAGTTAGATTAAGTCAGCTAGGGCGTTTTTGGGAGAGGCCGGGCTCGCCAACGTGTGGTGGTGCTTCTGGGAGTTGACTGACGCTGTAAGGCTTCAGTCGGCTCACGGCGGCGCGTGTGCACGTTGACGACTGCCAGGCGCTCGGAAAGCAATTGGGATTTTGACCACTTGTTGCGCAAGGCAACGAGTGCTCAGAATCCTAATTATAGTTAGAATACGTTAAGTAGTTTAAGTAAGTAGAATAGGTAGTTTGTAATTTGTTTTATATAAAATCTCAATAATGAAACCGAGTTTTAGTAAATTTTCTCGAGGAATATATATGTAAGATTAGTTCGTAAAATAGTTCGTAAGCCGAAAGGCAATAATTCTAAGATATAGTTAAGTTTAGAGCGTTCGCATAAGGACCAATAAATAAGAATAAGTATCCTGTTAATTTTAAGTTAGGTTTAATCATTTTTGTCTAGTATGTAAGTAGATATTTATCAATGAATAAAAAAATGAATTTCAAAGTCAAAGTCAAGACCCCGTACGTCAAAGGACTACGATCTGAGAGAATGCACCTGGAATGTGCGAACACTGTACACGCCAGGTGCTACTCAAAAACTTGGGTCTGTCCTCGCGCGGTACAAGGCAGATATTACCGCGATCCAAAAGATACGATGGATTGGATCAGGTATGATAAAAGAAGTCGATAAGGAAAACATCTTCGGCGTATTAGTTGGTAAGCACAGCCTTCACAACACGACAACAGATAACGGCTACCGACTAATCGACTTTGCAGCAGCTTGTAATACTGTGATAGCACTAGGTTCCCAAGGCTAAGGATCCACATAGCAACCTGGCGCTCTCCAGATGATCGAACCGCCAACCAAATCCACGATGTGCTAATCGATGCTAGTTACGCATCCAACATCATAAACGTCACACATCCCGAGCGGCAAACGTCGACTCTGACTATTTTCTTGTTGCGTGTAAATTTAGAGCTCAACTGTCCAACGAGATGAAGCTGTGAACTGCCCAAAACAAGAAATTCGACGTTGGACGCCTTTGTGCACCTGGAGTAGCCAGAGTCTATACAGAGCGGATGAGCGAGAGACCCACCCACCCACAAGCGCCACCAATATGTGTAACCGATATCGTGACATCATCAAGGAGGTAGCCGAAACCACTGTACGTTACCAGCCAGCCCAGAGAAAAAGCCCGTGGTATGATGATGTATGCGCTTATCGGAAGAAGGTGATAGAAGATGCACATTAAAAAACGCTGCAGCGCAAAACAAGAGCAGCGTGGGAAGAGTACCAAGAGAAGGGAGGGGTAGAAGATCCTGTGTAGAAAGAAGAGGACGGACGCAGTCTTCCAGCTCAAGGAAATCGAAGAGTCTCGCGATCGAAACAACATCCGGAGATTTTACAAGAAAGCAAAGCAACTGACTGCTGGCTTTAAGACCGGAACACAGGCTCTTCGAAACAGCGACGGAAACATATTCACCGAAGCGCAGGGAATAGGAGATGTATTTAGGCAGCATTTCCAACAGCTGCTAAATGGATATCATGTAGAGACAGTGATAGGGCAAGAAGAGAACCCACGTCCTGTCCATGAAGAATAGATTTAACCACCCAGTTTAGAGAAGGTTGGCTTAGCCAAAAGAAAGAACTATAAGGCCACCGGCTCTCCGTGCTGACACCGGCCCTGTGCAGACTATTTTCTCCAGAACAAGCTTGAAGAAGTCAAATGCTAGAAGGAAAATCTTCGGTGCTAACAGTTTGACTCGCTCTATGCCCCTCTTTAGATCCTTAAAAATCTTACCAGTCAGACATTTATACTATTTTAACTTCTCCAAATCATGTTTTTTATGAGAGGTGGCTATGAATGAATGAATGAATGAATTTTTTATTGAGTCTTATATCTCCCGTTTCTTACACATATATGTACTTAATTCTATTCACATTTTGTTTCGTTTTTTTCTTTATGTCTGGAGGCTTTCAAGTATTGCCATCTCTTTCAGTTTTTTTGTTACCTATTAAATGCTCCTTGGCTTTGATTTACATTTATTATTAGCTCTTGCTCTCGGAGCTATATATTTGTTTCATCTGACTACAGTGTCATCGTTTTCTTATGAACTACCCTAACTATTTATATTCTACTATTTACAATTTATGGGTGTACGAGTATACCAATGCGAACGAAAGTTCTCTTGTGACTGTTTGATAGATAGATAACCTAAACATATTGCAAGTTAGTTGTTCTGATTGTTTAATCGATATGATATTTTATTTTGTGTTGCATTTTTCTTTTTAGTTATTCTTTGTTGACCTGTTTGTTTGGTCTTTTAATTTTTAGTTTTTAGTTTTGCGAAAGCAAAATTTATTGAATACTTTTTACTTAATGAATAATGAGTTTTATGTTTATGTTAGTGTTATAATATTGATATTATACATAGATCTCTGCAATTCTTGCCAGGCTAGAAGAACAGAGCCAAATTAATAAACGTATGTTTGAAAAACTCGACAAGCTCGAAAATCAATTTCGAAGTAGGTACACGTGCAATAATATAAATATGACGGATTTAGTTAAATTAGTGACATGGAATGCGAACGGCCTTCTGCATAAGATGGACGAGCTCGAGATATTCATTCATAAATATGAAATTGATATTTGTTTGATTTCGGAAACTCATCTGACGAAAGAAACCAGCACAAACATTCGAGGATACATTGCCTATCACGCATATCACCCTTCGGAAAGGGCGAGAGGCGGGGCATCCTTGTTGATCAAAAATACCATTGAACACTCAGTCAGTGGAACAATCGAGCTTGACAAACTGCAATTATGCACGGTGAGCGTAAAAATTAAACACATAAAACATGATTTTGCAGCTATCTATTGCCCCCCACGTGCAACGATGGAAAGAAGCGATTTTATAAGTATCTTTGACTCACTTGGACGAAATTTCGTCATCGGAGGTGACTTTAACGCAAAACATACCTTCTGGGGATCGAGATGCATTTCAGTAAAAGGTAGAGTTCTTTACGAAGCCGGTATGGAATTGGGGGTAGACTTTCATTCCTCAGGTAAACCGACATACTGGCCCTCGGATACGGCAAAAACACCAGACCTCATCGATTTCTTCATCACGAAAGGTTTGTCGGGAAACTCTATTGTAGTTGAGGAATGCTTCGATCTTTCTTCTGATCATTCACCGGTCATTTTGACAATTAACGGCTGTCTACGAAAAAAAGAAGGTCCGCCCAGACTAACTAACATGAAAACAAACTGGGAATCCTTTAAAAAATACTGTGAAAGTAAAATCGATCTCAAAGTGTCTCTTCGAACACCCCACGAACTTGAAGACGAAGTCGATCAATTTATTAACGTCATACAATACTCAGCCTGGAAAAATACTCCCCATAAACGGAAAATAACCACAAATTGCGAAATAACATATCCCTTGGAAATCACGCAAATGTTAAAGAAGAAAAGGGGAGCGCGCAAAAGATGGCAACAATCTCGCGCTCCACAGGATAAAACCACTCTTAACTACCTTTGTAGTAAACTTAAGAGAGAAATTCGAGACTTTAAAAATCGTCAAATTTCTACATATCTTGGAAGCCTAACTGCGGCTAAAAGTACAAATTACTCGCTCTGGAAAGCCATGAAAGGCATTAAAAAACCAAAAACGCAAGCGCCACCCATCAGGAAAATCAATGGAGAATGGGCGAAGAGTGACAAGGAAAAAGCCGAAATATTTGCAGAACATTTGGAAGAAACATTTAAACCATTTGATGGTCAAGCGTTGCTCGAATTTCCTGTCCTAACCGTGGCACCTGACAATTATAGAATAAAAAGTGTATCGCTAGCCGAACTACGCTTCGAAATAGAGAAACTAAAATTAAACAAAGCTCCTGGATATGACTTAATCACAGGACAGGTCCTTAAAGAGTTACCTAGGAAAGCTTTAATAAAGTTTGCATATCTTATAAATGCATCGTTCAGGTTATTGTACGTTCCACGACAATGGAAGGTAGCTGAAGTTATAATGGTTCCAAAGCCCGGTAAACCACTGAATGACAAAAAATCATATAGGCCAATATCTCTCTTACCGATAATGTCGAAGGTATTCGAAAAACTTTTGTTAAAGCGCCTACATCCGATTATCGAAGAACGTCGATTAATACCTGACCACCAATTCGGATTCAGGATTAAGCACTCTACAATCGACCAGGTTTACAGAATAACCAATGTAATTGAAAAAGCCCTAGAGGAGAAAAAAATATGTTCTAGTGTTTTTCTCGATGTCTCTCAGGCCTTTGATAAAGTATGGCATACAGGGTTGAAACATAAGCTAAGACAAGCTTTTCCGAAACAGTTATCTGATATCCTTAGTTGTTACTTATCAGACAGACTCTTTCGTGTAAAACACGGAAATGATTACTCTGAATTTAAAGAAATCGCGGCAGGAGTTCCCCAAGGAAGCGTTCTTGGACCGATCCTATTTCTAATATACACTAGTGATATTCCTCAAGAAGAAGGCACAACAGTAGCCACATTTGCAGACGATACAGCTATATTAGCGGTCAGTAATACCGTTGAATCAGCAACTAATAAACTCCAACGTTCTATTGACAAAATTTGTGATTGGACAAAGACTTGGCGTATTGCTCTCAACGAGGCCAAATCAACGCACGTGAATTTTACTTATAAAAAGGTAGACAACTTACCCATTTTCATTGATTCGGTACGAATTCCGTACGCAAACGAGGCAAAATATTTGGGTATGACACTCGATGCGAAATTAAAATGGAAACCGCACGTCAAGAAGAAACGCGAAGAGCTCGCCATTCGATGTAAACAAATGCACTGGCTGCTTGGTAGATTTTCCCAACTCAGCATGCAGAACAAGCTGCTTTTATACAAGCAAGTACTAAAACCGGTTTGGACATACGGTATACAACTTTGGGGTTGTACCAAATCCAGTAATATCAAAATTTTACAATCTTTTCAAAACAAAGTGCTAAGAAAAATAGTAAATGCACCATGGTTTATCAGAAACACTGATATCCACAGAGACCTAACTATGGCTACCGTCGAAGATGAAATAAAACATTTTGCCTGCAAACAACAGACACGCCTTCACGGTCATTGCAATATCACCATGCTACAAATTCGAGACGATACTAACCTAGTGCGCCGATTACAAAGGATAAAACCATTTGAATTAGCGCAATAAGATGTAACCGCGTGCTTATGGCGGTATTAGCAGGTGCCTCCACTGGGAAGCTGCCTGCCAAACGCGTAATTTACAGTTTAAATAAAACTACTAGATAGGAATAACCTAGTTGTAGTATGCAGGTTTCGAAGGGAGGTGGTTTTTGTTTTCTTATCTTAAGTGTGAAAGAGTCGCATGTACGATTTTCCACCTACCCCTATTATTCGTCCGAGCCTAGTTCTGGTTCCAAGTCTCGTGCTTTTAACCAGGATAGGTAACCCTCAGCTTGCTGAGAGTAACGATAATATTACTATGGATTGGGAGTAATATTAGAAACTCTATAATAAAAAAAAAAAAAAAAAAAAATACATAGATACTAATAAAATAGTGAATTTTGTCAACCGATTATGTTTGTTTTTATTGAAATTTTTGTTAAATTGATTGTTTTTTTCTTTTTAACTAAAAAAAATCTCTTTGGATTCAAAATCTGTGATTTGAGTGGTGGGTGTTGATGCGATTTTGCTTTTGAGGATTTTTAATTCCATTATTTGGATAGCATTATTTGGTTGAGCAGGTCCAGATATGCCAACCTCTTTTGTTGTAGGGACCCCGCGTTTTTAATGTTTTTGACGAATGACTCCACCTTATTTAACAGCTCCAATATCTCTACTCCAAAGAGATCTTTGGAGAGGTCCCAGAGTTGACTGATATAGTTGTTTTGTATACCCATGGTGGGATTGGGCATTGGTGTTTGTTTTTGAGTTTGGAAGTGACTTGCGTAGGTGACCCTTGGGGAAACCAACCCGCCTTGTGCGATACTTTTTGAGATTGCTCTTGCACTTTCTCTCTTATTTTTGGCCTCTCTTATTTGCCTATTTTTTGCTTCTATGTATCTAAGGTATGCCTCACACCCCCGGTAATTGGCGGGGTGGTCTTTGCCACAATTGACACAAACCGCCTTTGTGTAGTCGCTCTTAACGAGCTGGCATTCTCCTGGGTTGTGGGCATTATCGCATTTAACGCATTTGTAGTTGTTTGCGCAATTTTTTGCCAAATGTTGGCACCTTCTGCATTGCAGGTCACCTAAATTTCCCATTGGCTTCTCCCAGCTCACTTTTGTGTTAAAAATGTATTTGATTTTGGCCGTGTTAATGGCCTGTTGGCCAGGGCCCTCATCACGTAAGGATGTCTATATCGTTTTCGATATCGATAACGATAGATATGCTTCACGTACGCATAAAAACGTCTGTCATCTGAAAGATATCGATTTAACGATGCCTCACGTAAGATGGAATGCTGTCAAATACGATCGTCTCGTCGACAGTGATTGCACGATATTATCTATCGTCTTGCATTTATAAATCGCTGTAATTTCATATTTGTCTTTAGAAAGTTTAATAAAGTTTAAATATTTGCAAAAAATGTTTCGCCGCAATATTTTATTGATTTTTAACGACGAGGAAATTCAAAAACGTCAATTGATTAGAAGAAGGAGAGAACTAAGAGATGCATCGGATCCCATGTCACTCCCAGAAAAGAAGTGAGTTACTATGAGTCAGAGTTGCACAAAAGTTAGCTTAACTAATAACTAAAAAGCTGCAACTAAATTAGCTTTGAACGTACATAGCTAAACCATAATTTTAGCGTATTTAGTTGTGAAAAATTAGTTGCCAGAGTGTAACTAACACTAATTAGCTTTAGTTTTAGCTTTTTAGCTATCGAATAAACATAACTAATAATTTTGTTCCAACAATTCCAATTCTTAGAGAACCAAATAAGGTCCTTAAGCCGGAAAAACACATTTTTTTCAAAAGCTCCTAAAAAACCGCTTTTAGGCACGTAAATAAATTCGACCAAAATCTGCATCTGCGATGGCGTTACAGACCTAAAGTTTTGTTTCACTATTTATTTGTTATTGTTCACTTACATTAGTTTACTTACATTTCAATGAAGTAAAATTAATTGATACAAATAAAAAAAGCTATGAACGAATATCAGCAGTCTGCAAGGTTTTGTTTTGTTTTCAGCAGTCAGTTTTCTTTGTTTCTGACGTTTCTGAATGTTTTCAGTGTTTCCCAAACTGTAGCCAAACGAGAGGGATGGACGACACGAGAACGATTGTCTTTCGTGAACCAGACTATTGACGACAGCGTTCAGTGCAATCGCATGGACGACAATCGTCCGCAAAGTTACATGATGAGGGCCCAGGTTTCAGGCGTACTAAGAAGAGGTCGTACTTGAGCCCTTCTCTCTTAGACCTTATGGTCTCGAAGGGCGACACTTTTTCGATTGTATTTGGAGTCAATGTCTCCATCTCCTGCTGTATCTCCTCCGCTGAGTAGTCACTTGTTAACCCCCTCAGGATTAGGTTCTGCGTTCTGTTCTCTTTTAGAGTAAATGAGTACCCCTGCACCACATCACTTTTCCGGGCCACCTACATCAGCTCCCTGTGGATCCCCGCGTCGTCTACGAACAGTTTGCTCTTCCCACCTCTCAGATTCACAATTCTAAATCTAAAGTCTAAGTTTTTTGATCTAAGGTCCGTAACCAGATCTCTTACGTTCGTATTAATCAATATAATCGGAGGACAAAACTTACTATTTCTCCCTGGCATGTTAGTTCCCGTGCCTCCTTCTGTGTTAATGTTGTTGTCTGATATCGCTTTGTTGCTGGTGTTGGAGTTACTACCGCCTCCCCTTGATGACGCCGCTATCTCTGCTTCTGTTGTTTGTTCCGGAATCAGTCTCGCATACTTGCACTGTCTGTCTGGATTGTTGCCACCCCCGTTCAAATAGAACTCTCCCAGAGCTGTGAATCTATTTGTGTCTATTGTTCCCATATTGGTGTTTATGTTGGTTTGGTCATTGTTTGGGGACCGCCTTCCACTTTTCACTGTGGTCCATTGTTGGGCTTCACTTTGGCTATCCATGGGTTCGCCATTTTGTTTTTCAGCTTGATGCCCTTGGTCAAGGACTCGTGCCGACACCATTTTGTTTATCGCGCTCAGAATTGGCACCGACTCGTCTTGATTTTGATTTTTTGTTTTAAACTTTGTGAGGATTTGTGCCGCTCGGATTCCCCTGGGGCTATTTAAGATGAATGCTGAATCACTGCTGGTTGATTCGTTGTTTATCGTTTTGTAGTTTTGTGCGATTATTGGTTTTTTCCCCATTGCGCACAAAGTTTGGACCTGTTTAACGTCGCTGGTGTGACGTGGTTTTGAAAAAAACCTTTGTGAAAAATAAGAAGAATTTTTTATGACTTCTTAGTACGCGTAGCACCTGTGTGAGGATGGCAAGTCTCGACGTTTCCAAGTCCAGCGTGATGCCGCGAATTAAAAATGGCGTCGACGATATATTATTTAGTTATACACAAAAGTTTGTGCAATTGGAAATCAGTTAAAACGTCAATTCCACTAGTTATTGAGGCAATTGCAATTAATCACTTTTGATTTGTTACACGAAACTTTTCACCACTTTTCAATATAAAATTTAACATTTTAAATTCTCGTTATGTTGAGCAGACATGTGGTCGTGGTCCAACCTAGGCAGGGAATCTCTGGGTAATCAAGAGGTGGCTATGTGCAGAGTCCTTAATCTGATGCCCGTACTCTGCGAAGCAATCTAGACAATTATAAAGGATGTTTCAGTAGTGACTTGACAACTTCAAACTTTCAGTGTGAACGCACCCTTAAACCGATTACCGAACTGTCAATGTCAAAAAATTCAGTTTTCATCATGATGAAGTATACGAAGGAACAACAATTACAAATAATTAAATAATTGCGAGTCGGTGGTCGCAACTTTAAGAGCGTTAACGTCAATTTGCGCCCGTAATTCTCCAGTAGACAAGCAATTCATAGTCTAGTGAAAGCATTTGAGTCAGTAGATAGATAGATAGATAGATAGATTCTTTATTTTTTCATCATAAAGTTTACAAATTGGTATACTTAAGAATAAGGACATGGCAATACTGCCGTCTGCCTGAGTGAGTCAGTATATTCGCTGATTGATGTTGCCGTGCCAGTGAGACTACGTTTTGCCCGAAGTGTGGAGAATATTCTCTAAGCCACTTGATCATATGAAGCGACGTACGTTCTCGAATTGGGCTCTGGACATGATGGAAGAAAATGAAAGAGTTTCATCGCACAATCATCTTCAGCTATGAAGCCCATTTTTGGTTAAACGGTCTATGCCAACAACCCGGCGACGTTAGAGGAGATCAGAGCTAATATTGAACCAGAAATAGCTTCCGTATCGGTCGAAATGTGTGGCCGAGTCATCGGAAATTGGGTTCAACGTATCGACCGCTGCATACGCTCCCGTGGTGGACATATGAACGAAGTCGAATTCCATCCATAAATATTTAGATAGTAATTCAAGTCAATAAAATTTTTATGTGATATCTTAAGTAGTTTGCATTTTATTTAAAAAATAAGTTGCCAAGTCCTTTATTAGTGTTTCCAGTTTTCGTACCACACGCTTTAGAAAATTCTACGCCTTGCGAGTTGTTTAATACATTTTCGTTGGATTTTTGGGTCTCTTTCTATGTTTTTGAATAAGGTTAAACTTTGGCTTATTGATGCTGCTCTATATTACTTTGCATCTTTTGACTTCAAAGTCAAAATTAAGTGTGTAAGCATACAAATAAATATTTTATCCCAAACACGATTTTTCTAAGACCAAAGTTTGCAGTAATTTTAGTCGGAACTAGTAAAAAAAAATATAGGTGAGTAGATAAAACTGCTGTCTATCGAATGGCGAATCAAGTTTTGCATTTTGAGCGAATTTTTTATCAAATATTTGAGTGCGCTTGCACCCGTCTAGAGGCGGGCAAAGGCATTTGAGCCAAAAAAAAGTTTCATATGCGACATTATAGCTTCTGTGGTTTTATCAGGTATTTTCAATGAATTTAAGTATTTGGTTTTCTCATTTATCAGTAATGTCGCAACGTAAGACATTTAACCTGTCGAAGATGACAGATGATGAAATTGCTGATTTCATGGACTCAATTTCGATCGCGGAGGACACGGACGGCGAGGACGATTTCGACGACGGTGTTGGCGATCCAGATTTGAGCATTTGCCCAGACGACGATTTGTTAATCGATATTTGCTTGATGAATTCAAGTGGATTTGTGATTGATGCAATCAATACAAGTCTCGATATTATTAATGTAGAGGCATCTCGTGAGGAAAATGATTCGAATGTTGTTGCGATTGCTTCTGACATAAATGCCACTGGAAATACATTTCAAAGAAATACCGCAAACGTTGCAGTTGTCACTTTACCACGGTTTGAAAAACGTAAACGCGATTCAAATGACACAAAGGAGTTGCAAGAAGAGGAAGGCGGCCCAAACACTTCGAGCACTGGCCAATTCATCGGTGCAATAAAAGAAATCAAGAACGATGGACGTGAGTTCAAAGCGATGTTATGGAAGAAGAAAAATCTGCAGTTGCATATAAACGAAGTCGTTTTCCGTGGAGTGAAAGACCTGCCAGATGAAGTGAAGGCACTGAAAACACCATTTGATTGCTTCCACTACTTTGTAACCGATGAATATCTGAAGTATCTGGTTCATCAAATGAATGTATACGCTCGCCAACAAAACGTAGATACTCGATTTGTAACCGATGTACGAGAGGTTCGCCAGTTTATCGGAATTATGTTCTTCATGTCCGTGGGAAGACACTCACTCAAAGCAATCCGAACAGCAATGCCTCGCACCAGATTCGAAAAGATGCGCGAATTTTGGCATTTTAATAACAACTCCACCGCGATTCCAAATGGCCAACTGGGACACGATAAATTGCATGTAGTGCGATCACTGGTAACCCATTTCAACAAACGCTTTGGATCTGTTCCGATGCTTCATCGTCTTTGTGTAGATGATGTGCTCTACGAAAATGGGTGGCAACCCAACTCGTCAATACATGCCAGCCAAACCACATAAATGGGGAACCAAGCTCTTTGTGTTGTGTGGTCATACGGGCTATTCATATTCCTTTGACATTTATTCTGGCGCCGGTGATAATGTGGTATTTGAAAATGCACCGGATCTTGGAGCTTCATCGAATGTTGTTGTTCGTTTGTCTGCTAAAATTCCAAACAACGTCAACCATATTATTTACTTCGACAACTTCTACACTTCCTTGGGTTTGCTGACATATCTATAAAAGCCGTGGAATTTATAGCTTGGGAACTGTACGCGCGAATCGTGTGCCAAACATCAAATTGTCGAGCGATGCTGAACTAACCAAACTAAAAGCTGAACGACTCCGAGGAATTCGTCACCAATGCTTACGGAATAGACATAAGCAGCGTTTTGTGGTGGGACAACAAAAGCGTTCGATTGCTTTCGACCTATGTTGGTGTGAAACCATTTCTTTTTCGCGAACTTAAACTGCCACCTTCGAAATCCACGCGATGGGATCGAAAAAACCAGCAGCAGATTGAAGTCGATTGCCCATTCAAGGAGTATAATCGACACATGGGTAGTGTCGATCTCATGGATGGTCTCAATTTCGAATTGCCATTATTTCGGTCGGAGGTAGCTGAATCATTGTGTATGATTTCAAACGAAGGCAAAAAACCAAAAGGCCGTCCAACGGCATCATCGGCTCCACCGCCACTAAAGCCAAAGAAAACGTATACTCCATCGCCAGAGGTTCGTTTTGATAATGTGGCCCACTGGTGTACATTTTACGATCGATCTGGAAAAAAGACATGCAAATTGCCGGGGTGCAGGTCGGAAACTCAAGCATATTGCAATAAATGCAACCTGAACCTTTGCAATTCAACTACCATGTCGTGTTTCCTCAAGTTCCATCAACGGCGCGCGATAGTGCTTTTTATTAATTTTTTTCATTAACCATATTTTTATCCAATAAAATATTATTTTCTTATACTACATTTGTGTTTTTTTTTTTTTGCTCTAATGACCCAAGCCCGCCTCAAGGCGGTGTGAAGACATTTACCTGTAGAAGGTGTTAACTTCGCCAAATTGAAAAACGGACTTCAGATTCGGTCTTCTCGTGTGAATATTAGTCTATACTAATTTATTGACTCAAATCAAAAAATAAGGCATTAGAGGGTTAAATGTCACTTACTAATCTTTATTTCATCTGAATTTGTGTTACGAGTAAAATAGTTAAAGAAAAAAATATTATTTTTTTACTAGGTATAGATAATAATAATGAAAATATAAAAAGTGAAAAAACGTCTTCTTCATCTGGACTAAAGCGATCATAACCCTTCCACTTCACTGCATCCTTACTGGTTGGTCTTCAAGGTTCACCGGCTTGATATAAAAAAATAATCAGCAGGTCTGCCGATTTTAAATCACTTTTACGTCACTGAGGCTAATCAAATGCTGGTGTTGCTACATTTGTGTAATCGATGAGTTTTTGGGTCTGCTTCTCTTCCGCGATTGTATGGGAACACCGATTTATATTGCCTTTTTGAGAGGCTTCGTAGGATCTCTCCTTGGAACGCTGGTTGCGCTCCATTTACTTTGAGATAGGTTCTTGACGTCATCGAATCTTGGAGTTGGAACTTCTTATTCTACTTGTGATAAAATTTGTTGCTGAAAATGACAACTCAATGAAAAGATAAAATATTTTCTAGTTTATAAAATAATAAATATCTGTATATAAATTTCAATATATAAATAAATCAATATAGATAGATAAATAAATAAATAACACTGCTGTATGTGTGAGAGAAACCAAAACATAAACTTACGATTTCAAAGGCGCGCCGCTTGCACAACATCTTCTTCCAATGACTGGAGCACTGACTTATGTGCTTTCTTTTGTCAACAAAAACATTTTTGTGTGCCAGACTCTATAGCAGCAAACGCCAGTTAGAACAAGCACCGGACTCTCCTATCCCATGTTCTTGATGGATACATTTTAAAGACTCATTTAAAACGAATTTGGTAAAGTTGTCTTTTCTTTATTTTAGGCCATTTAGATATGATTATATCTCTTTAAAATTCAAATGTATGTTGTTCGTTGATATATACAAACAATCATATCAATGTTGCAGGCACGGTTTCCAACTATTCAAAGAACCGATTAAGAACTAAAATTTTCCTGAATAAATTTTGAAACACAAACGCTTTTAGTTTTCACTCACGCTGTCCCCTATCCTAATGTTCCTTATCCCCTGCTTACCGATTCATCAAATTAGGTATATTATAGATGCCATTGTCATTCCATTCTGTGTCTGGATTAAGTTGTCATTTAATTTTATTCAAAGATGTCTCATTCTTTTTGAAATACAAATTTTGCTGTAGATTTTGGGAAAAACCTATAAAGCTTTCCTTTGCAACGAATTATTGTATGAATTATGAAATTTTTTTTGTATCCTAGAATCATTTTTCTTTCACTTTAACGGCAATTTTATGTTCACCGCTTTATTGCCTCCCTAGTGGTCCGCCTGTGGAGTTCACCGGTTTTACCTCAATAAAAATAGGCCTATGGATTTCGGATCACTGCTTAACTAACGCTAATCAAATGTTTGTGTTACTGCATTTTCGGTGATCCAAAAGCTTTGAGGCTTGCCTCTTTCTTACGATTTCGAGACGTGAATGCTCCGTTTACTTTTTATTTAATTGTCCTTTTAACACACCGGTGGTCTCCACTCGTGTCAACACACGGATTCGCACGCACCCTTGCGGGACAGTTTCAATATGTTAGATATTTCGCTAGGCTCCCCTGAATGTAAAAGTTGCGTAGCTCTGGTATCTTACAGAAAAATTTAATAAAAAACTGTTACCTTAGCTTCAGCGATGCCATTTCTCGAAGTACAACAAAATGTTTCGGCATAATCTATGGAGTTTGTAGCTACACTCATGAATGATGGGAGGATTTTGCTATCACGCGATTTGATTATTTGCGTAAGGGTGGCAGAATAATCATATCGCCAAGACACTGGTGAAGTATCCAACTGACTCGAACCAGGAAAAAGTGAATATCGGCCGAGTGAACGGAGCGAACAAAAAAAGAACAACCTGTCCTTTCGATAGCACGTTATAAAAACCAGATTTTATTTAAGATATATGCTTTATATAAAAACTATTTTGGAGAGTTTTAATTCAAATAAATATAGCGCGGTTTAACATATGAGCGTGTAAGGCAGGGGGTAATCTGGGTGTTGTTTGTCCCATGTTAGCAGAGGTGGCACGCTGGTTGTCGCACGGCGACAGCCCGTCGGTTGGGGGGGATCTTCTGCCACTTACCTGCCTACAAAATGATTTCGTGCCACGTTATCATATCGTCCTTAGACGATTGTATGATGCTTTGCCTAATTTGGTAGGTGTTGTTTGCTCTGCACGCTTTACCAAAGTGTATTGCCATTCATATACTGAATGACAAGATCGTAGGAAAAATGGGGATAGGATTAGAATAGATGAAGAAAATTGTGTGAGAGTAATTGTTATCAGATGTTTGTGATACGTGAGGAAGGTGATCGTCGGTATTGGAAACGACCACACCACCTGAAGGCTACCCCTCCCTTGTTCATGACCGTAGTCAAGACTCCTTGACTATCACTTGCCGTTGTTCATGATAGTCCCTAGATTACTCTATATCTACATAGATGTTCACACCTTAGGTCACCATTGTTTGATGTCCACACTCATCACCCTTCTATCGCCATTGGGATTTAATTAATCCATATGGAAAGAATGTACACTTTCACAATTCAATATAAAATTTTATTAACGTATGTATGTACGAGGGCGGGTCAATAAGTCCGTGACTTTTGGAATAAAACACAGATTTTTTGATAAAAAAATAATTTTATTTTTCAACGTAGTCTCCCTTGAGCTCTATAAACTTTGTCCAACGCTTCTCCAATTTTTTTATCCCTTCCAAAAAAAATGATTTGTCGTGGTCCTCAAAATAGGCCTTTATTTGCGAGATGACTTCATCATTGGAGTCAAATCTTTTTCCACCAAGCCATTTCTTCAGGTTTGGGAACAAGAAGTAGTCGCTCGGAGCCAAATCTGGAGAATATGGTGGATGAGGGAGCAATTCATAGCCCAATTCATGGTTTTTTGCCATGGCAACTGCACATGTGTGCACCCTTGCATTGTCTTGGTGGAAAAGAACTTTTTTCTTGGCCAAATGAGGTCGGTTTTTTTTCAAATCGTCATTGAATCGGTCCAATAAGTTGGAATAATATTCCCCATTGATTGTTCTTCACTTTTGAAGTTAGTCAATGTGGATTATCCCGTGTGCATGCAAAAAACAGTCGCCATAACTTTATTGGCTGACAAACCCACCTTGGCCTTCTTTGGCGCCGATTCACCCTTAGAAACCCACTGTTTTGACTGTTGTTTGGTCTCTGGTGTGTTGTGATGGATCCATGTTTCGTCCACGGTTACAAAACGGGGCAAAAACTCCTCCATATTGCGATTAAACAATGCCAAACCTTCCTGTGAAGTTGTTACACGATTGCGTTTGTGGTCGACTGTGAGCAAACGCGGCACCCATCTTGCGGAAAGCTTTCTCATGCCCAAGTGATCATTCAAAATTGAAACCACTGAGCCATTCGAGATCCCTACGGCTTCCACAATCTCTCGCACTTTCAATCTTCGGTCGGCCAACACCATATCGTGAATTTTTTCGATTGTTTCGGGTGTAGAGACCTCAACTGGGCGTCCAGGACGTTCGGCATCTTCAGTGTTTGTACGGCCACAACGAAATTCAGTAAACCACTTTTTTACCATTGAAATCGATGGTGCAGAGTCCCCATAGTATTTTTCAAGCTTAGCCTTGGTCTCGGTAATGGTTTTTTTTCGCAAGAAATAATGCTTACTAAGCACACGAAATTCACTTTTTTCCATTTTTTCCTCAAATTAGTGAGTAGTCTGATAAAAATAGCTGTCAAACACAAACTAACTGACGCAGCAAGTTTAAATTTTGACAGGAGTCAACTGACAGATGCCTGTTGACAGGAGCAGTGTTGCTGTTTCAGTAAAGAGGTCAGAAATTCAAAAAGTCACGGACTTATTGACCCGCCCTCGTATATATATACAAGGTGACGCAAAAGTAATCCTCCTATCAGAAAATGCTATAAATTTTGCGATTGGCCCCTAATGTCAGTTCTGTTTTGACATTTGTGTAGTAAACACATGCGAAATACACTTTAATAAACAATGTTACGCTACACTGCTCCAGAACGCGGAATATTGGTGACTATTTATTTGAGCAATAATCGGTCGGTGACTTTGGCACAACGTGAATTTCGTCGCAGATTTCCTACCCGTCCAACGCCTACTGGTGAAACACTGCGACATTTAGCCGCTCGCCTCGAAGAGACTGGCACAACACGAGATGCTGCCAGGCGTGGCAGACCCCGGAGTAGCCGTTCTGCAGAGAATATTGCTGCTGTAGCCGAAGCCGTGCCACGCAAATGGGTATCAGTCGACGGTCTTTACAGCGAATTTTGGTACAGGATTTGAAGATGTTTCCGTACAAAGTCCAGACGGTGCATCAGCTGTTAGCTGCTGACCGCCAATCGCGTCTAACATACGCTCAAGCCATCCTTAATCACCACCAAGAGGAAGATGATTTTTCATCAAAAATAATCATGAGTGATGAGGCCCATTTCCATCTTAGCGGGTACGTAAATAAGCAAAATTTACGCTTCTGGGGCACTGAAAATCCGCGTGTAACCCACGAAGAGCCATTACACCCGCTCAAAGTCACTGTATGGTGTGCTGTTTTCGCTGGAGGAGTCATCGGACCTTTTTTCTTCGAAGACGTCGCGGGCCAAACGGTTACTGTGAATGGTGAGCGCTACAGAGCAATGATCAACGAGTTCTTTTTGCCGCAACTTGATGAATTGGGATTGGAAAACATGTGGTTTCAACAGGACGGTGCAACGGCACACACTGCACGTGCCACAACCGATATGCTGAAGGATGCATTTCCCGGGCGCCAAATCTCCCGTTTTGGCGATTTGCACTGGCCAGCAAGATCGCCTGATTTAACCGCTCCAGACTTCTTTTTGTGGGGCTTTTTGAAGTCGCGGGTTTATGTCAACAAGCCTCAGACTCTTGCAGCTCTTAAAGACAATATCCGTCAACAATGTGAGGACCTATCGCCGGAAGTTTTGGCCAAAGTGATCATATTCTCGACTTGATGTAAAAAAAATTAAAAGACCAAATAAAAATAATCCACAAGAAGAATCAAAGTTTTTCATTTTTTTTTAAATTACAGCCAAAGAACATCGGAAGGTTATTTTTGCGCCACCTTGTATATGCCATTGACAACTGCATGACCGAGTGTTATTCATATAGTAGATACACATTACTATCGATGCTGACCACGAATATATTACAAAAAATTGCAAAACGACAGGTGACCTGCCTCAATATTGATGTAGGTCATCAATTAGATAAATACACCTATCCAACAACTATTTCCTTGAATAACGGCTGATACAACACAAATTGAATATTTCCGAATCAAATACTGAAGAAATGATCGGTACATTTTTGGACGAGATACAGCGAAAATAGCTAAAGTCTAAAAATCCATTAATTCATAATTCAAATACCTATCGAAATCAGCTTTTATTCAATTTTTCTTTTCAAACGAATCGCCTCTTCCGTCATACATTCTACTCGCAGACGACAAAGCCAGATTTCTAATTTTTCCATGATCTCCCTCTATCCATCCTACATACTATTTGCCGAAGCGACGCACAACGCAAATCTTCAAAAAGTATTTGGCTTTTACAAAGAAAAATAAATACTTACATAATATCAGAATGATTCGATAATGAGAGACAAAGCATTTTATTTCTTCGTTTCTGTCTTCTTTCTTTCTCTTTTCTCTTCGACGAACGACGAACTATAATATTGAATGATTGAACGAACAAAAATCTCAACGAATGCTTTTTTATTATTAATAAAATTATCAAAGGCACAAAAGCTCTCAGCCAACTAATTCTCGATTTGGTATGAGTAGCGACACCTATTAGGATACTGGTACTACTGGATTGGCGCTACTATAGGAATGTATATACAAAGATTCTACTTACAAATTTGTGAATTATATATGTATTTGTAATTTGTGAAACAAAAAACATGATTACAAGTTTGTAGTTGTGATTCACAAGTACAAATTTGTGGCTGTAATTTGTAGTTTGGTGAAATAGGCCACTGATCACTGTAGTGTATTCCAAGCAGAAGTCCTAGCAATCACTGAAGTTGCAAGCATGGTATCAATGATGGCGATACCACGCAGTGATATTACCATTTTTATTGATAGTCAGGCGGCCATTAAAGCGGTGTCAGCTACAGAAATAAAGTCCTTGCTTGTTCGCCGTTGCCGCGAGGAGCTCAAAGCTCTTGGCGCGAAGCACAAAACGAGTCTCTGCTGGGTCCCTGGACACAAGGACATATCCGGTAACGAGCGAGCTGACGAACTGGCAAGAAAGGGGTCTGCGATGAACCATGAACAGGCACTTCAGTCGGTTAAACCACCACTCTGCAACCTCAGAGAAAGAGTGGAATACAAAACACGAATGAAAGCCAACAACAGGTGGTGGGCTTACTGGCCACAACATGCTAAGGAACCACACAATGAAACTAAATCTCAAGGACGACGACATTTGTAGAGGCTGCGGTGATGAGGAAACCCATGAGGACACACCTCACTTTCTCTGTCACTGTTCAAGCCTTTGTCACCTGAGGAACAGAAAAATTGGAAGATACTTCTTCCAAGACATTCAAGAACTTTCTGATGTCTCACTATCAAATCTTTACAGGTTTATACGGACATCCAAATGGCTGGACAAACTGGAGTAAGAAGGAAACCAAGGACGAAGGACCAAGGTCAGAACAGCGAGGCCAACACTCCCAACAAAGGGTATCACAATGGGACCACATGGACCTAAGTGTGGTGTAGCAGATTCGCTCTGTTCCATCAGCCCGTTAACCTAACCTAACCTAATCTACAATATGGACGAAAAACGCTGCAGAATATCGCAACACCAGCAGCAGAATGTCCTGGCACTCAAAGGATCAAAGGTTCACCAAATTTCAAAGGAGCACGCCGAAAGTGTTACCATTGTGGGATGTGTGAACACCATAGACACTGCCATTCCACCTACGGTAATTTTCAGAGGCAAGTGACAAAAGCCAGAATTTATGGACAACCTTCCAATTGGTTCCGTGGTCAAAATGACACCCAAAGGTTATATGAACCACTCAATTTTTGTTGACTTTATAACCCATTTCAGTAAGTACAAGTCTGGAGGACCTTGTCTTCTTGTATTTGACGGGGCAACCTGCGATTTGGATTACAGTATCGTTGATGAAGCAGAACGATAAAGTTTTAACATCATTCCCTCAAGTGTGTGGTACAAATGTGTGACATGCGTCAATATTATTGCGGGCTTTCGAGCATTCCGGAAATAGCGTTCGCTCCATCACTTCTTTCCAAATTACCGTGTCGGGAGAATAGAACTGCATCTACAAGGGCATCTGCCTTGCACTGCACGGAGGAGATTAGAGCAAATTATATCCTTAAACCTCGGATGCAGATTCAGATAAAGTGCCTCTTTCCACCTTAATTCAAACCTCAAGTGTTGTTGCCTTAATTGAACCAGAAATGACGTATGGACCAGCTGCAATGCTTCAAGCAGTGGAGCAGATGGAGCATGGAAAACAGAATCAGCCGGAAAGATCTCCCTTTGCCAACTTCTAAACTCAAGATCAACAAAACAGCACCTCGCAAAAAGGCCTTGGATTGGAATGGTCACGAAGTAACTAAAGATCTATTCCGAGACAAAACTCAATCGACGTTATCTACCCCAGCAGCCCCACCAAATCCATCATCATCCAGAAGCGTACTGAAACAAAATCATCGGACTGGAGCTTGGTACCTACTGCTACGCCTGTAAGAAAGATCGAATGGAGGATATGAGGCAATGTTAGACTTGCAGTGCTTGGTATCACAAGCTCTGTGCTGGATTAAAGCTTTCGACTGCCCAGGGCTTAGCACGTACCAGTATGAGTCCAGCACGCCAGATCGACCATCGGTAAAATTGTCCCTCTAATAAATATTGGAAAAAGACAGTGCGAATTGCAAGTCGACATCCACCATCTTTCCATTGACTTAAAGCCGCATATGATAGCATTTATCGCCAGGAACTCTAACTGACGAAGGCCGAATTCGGGATCATGGCGAAACTGAACCGGCTGTACAACGTGATACATGAAAAAAGGTATGGAATGGGCGATACCATACCTGCAGTGAATTACTGTAAGGTGATTCGATAATCTAACTTGTTCTGGAACAGAAATTGAACAGTTGTCAACACGGAACGCACTTCAAGAGACCCGTCAAGCTACCGGAGTAGGCGAAAGATATCGACATTATCGGACGCTCCCAGTGTTCTGTGGTAGAGGGTTTCTGAAAAAATACGAAATTGGTTGGTCTTGAAGACAACGAAGACAAAATAAAGTTCATGCAGTCAACAAACATACAATCAACTGTCCGACGACTCCAGCTAAGTTTTCGATATAGTCAGAGAATCCACCTACCTCGGAGTCCACATCAATTCCACAAATGACAGCGAAGATCCAATCCTTGGAAACTTTAGCAACTTCGATTTGCCAAAACAAATAGGTAGGTTCAAAACCTCACCAGGTAGGTAGACCAACTGCTAGCAATGTAAAAAACTGGTCCTGCGAGATCTGCTTGATAGCGCCGCGTGCTGGGCGATTAGGAAAAGAAGGATAATGCTGGAGTCAACCGAAATAATTCTTCGAATATTCTTAACCGTGAGCTCTGTGAGTTGAACCATGATGTTAATGTTATCCAATGTATTAAAAAAGTCCAATATAACAGTGTAAGTCACCTCAACTAATGCCTAGTCCAAAAAGCTAAAAACAAGGCGGGGACATTGGCTTGGCAACATCGAGTGAATGGACAATAATGCTCCAGCGAAGAGGATAATCGGTTCTCAGCCTCCATGTTAATGACGGCAAAGGAGGCCAAACTTCCGATCTAAAAATCAAACTATTGCGGATGCCAGAGGCGTGCTCCAAATGACTAAAAGCAACGTGCATGGGCAGATCTCGAAAGTTTTAAAAATACAGGTCTCCTAAATATGCTGGAATTTTTGATTAACTAAATACCTAAACTAATTGATCATTAAAAAAATGATACGAGTCAGTAACATTCCTATAGGGTAAAGTCGGCTGATATGGCACCACGGGAGATATGGCACCACGGTTGATGTTCTAGCGACTTTGTCGCCAGATCTAGCGGAATTTTGACACAGTCCGCGACAAAAAAAAATTTGAAGTCGCTAGATTATTTCTAGCTACTTTTCTAGGGACTTTTGGAGTCTTGCAAAAATATTTTTTCTTTCTTATAACTTCCCTGGTAGGTTATACATCCCTGGCATTTACAATAATTTGCAATCCCGATTCTGAAATTCACCACATATTCCATAAATGTGAGTGCGAGTGAGCGAAATATATTCTGATCTAAGTAACTCATCTCATCTGTCATCATTTTCAAATTTATTTGTCGTTATTGAATTGTTGTCATTCACAAATCACAAGTCTGGCTGCTGCTTATAAGCTTTCGAAACAAGATAAAGAAAAACATTCCCCGAAAACTGTAAGCATAGGTTCGTGGTTTTTATTGTTTACTTAACATCAAACTAAAACTATTAAAATTTCCTTGAAAGTGCAGTGAAGAACGCAGCAAATATATTTCCCAACCCAGCCGATGTGATTCCTAGTCGTCCAGACGACAAATATAAAACTGCATAAGAAAAGGTATGTATGTGTAACCGACACTATAAATTATTATTATTATTGTTCGTAATATATATCTATCTAATGTAAACTTTTTTATGTTCAACAGTTCCTATGTCCTATTCCTATCTACCTCAAAATATGGATATACCGCTAAAAAAGAAATCCTACATTCAAAAATATAAACAATCATGGGAGAATGATCAGTGGCGGATTTATGTTCGATGTCGCCCTAGGCCCCGTGAGATATGCCGCCCTTTTTGCTGTATGGAGAAAAAATTATTAACAATAAATATAAAATTTTTAAATATTTAAATTATTATGAATTCAAATTTATTAACTTCAATACAACATTTAATTAGTTAACATAGGTACAACTTTTCGTATAAAGTCTTAAATATAAATTATTAATTTGAATATAGCTTTTTTGAGTTCACATTTTCTTCTTTCTTTCTTTAGTTCGTGCGAAAACGTCAATTATATCATCGTAATCCAGTTCTTGTACCAACTGAGCTTCAATAGATAATAATGCAAGGGCATTAAGTCGGTCTTGGCCTATACTAGCACGTAAATAATTTTTTACCCTTTTCAGAGTTGAAAAAGATCTTTCTCCAGAACAATTTGTTGCTGGGATGCTCAAAAAAATTCGTAGAGCAATATCTAAATTAGGGTAAACATCACAAAGATTTTGTGAATGGAATATATTGCATATATTTTTCGCAGAACTTACATTTTCAGAATTTGCCAATGAATCTTTAAGTTGATAATGAAAGTGAATACATTCATTTCCTAATGTTTCTTCTAAATCGTCAGGATACTTATTGACTAGTTTATTTGATTCATTTTTCAACTCATTCGTATCAATTTCAGATAGATTATCAAATAAATTGAACTGTGCATAAAGCTTATCATATACATTTTTACGTTCAGCTAATTGTGTACTTAGAGTATCCAAAATAGGGTAGTAAATATTTGTACGAAAATTTTCTTCGCCAGAAATAGGTGCTCTTTCATTTACCCGTGACTCGTCTGGCTGAAGTTTTCTGATTTTTCTGCGGCGAGTACCATAGCGATAATAATCTTGAACTCCAGACAGCGCTTTAGCTTTTTCTTCATATTCTAAAAATTGTTTATGTCTCATATCCTGAAGAAAAGAGCCCAACGAACCGTAGAGTCGGACTACGGATGATAAATCAATTTGGGAACCCTGAAGTTTCTTACTAACAGCATTAAAACGATCTAAAATTACATTCCAAACTATGACTAGTATTGCTGTTTCTAAATGCTGTAATTTCTGTTTTAATCCAATAGCTTCAGATCGTGTACTCGGTTTCTCGTCATTGCTTTCTCCAATAAAGTCCAATGCTTCAATTATTGCACACCACTCTTTTTCTAAAGCATAGCATGCATCATGTCGAGCAGACCATCGAGTTTGAGAAAGGCTTTTGAGTCTTAAATTTGTCTGTTGCGCCAGGACCTCCAAACGATGTGTAGATATCGTAAAAAAATTATACAGTTCTTGCAAAGTAGAAAAAAAAATCAACTGCTTCAGGTACAGATTCAGCTGCACAAATGCCTACTAAATTTAGCGAATGGGCAGCGCAAGGAACGTAATCTGCTAATGGATTGATTGTTTTCATTCGTGCTTGAACTCCTGAATATATCCCTGACATATTACTTGCATTGTCGTACGATTGACCACGACAGTTCATAATGTCCAAACCATTTTTATACCCTATTCTAGGGGTATATTAATTTTGACGCATAGTTTGTAACATACCTTAATATTGCCCGTAGACCCCTAAAAGTTACTATATTTATGATCAGCATCGATAGTAATGTCGATCTAGCCATGTCCGTCCGTCCGTCCGTCCGTCCGTCCGTCCGTCCGTCGGCAAAAATTAGGCCTTTAAACTGGACCTAGAGAGCTGAAATTTTAACCATATACTCTCTAGGGTCCCGAAATAATCAAGTTTACGAATTTTTGAAATCCGCCCACAGACACGCCCACAAACTCAAAAAAACAAAATTTTGGAAAAAATCGAATTTTGAGCTAGGAAGCTGAAATTTTTTATATATGATCTATGACTCCTAAAACTGCTCGTGATATAAAATTTTCAAAATCCGCCCACTGCCACGCCCACAAAAAAATAAAACAATTTTATTGAAAAACCAAAATTTGAGCTAGGGAGCTGAAATTTTTAATATATACTCTCTAGGGGCCCTTTAAGATCATGTATAAATATTTTCAAAATCCGCCCACTGACACGCCCACAAATAAATAAAACAATTTTT
The DNA here is from genome assembly GCA_949715645.1 of Portevinia maculata. Lineage (NCBI taxonomy): Eukaryota > Metazoa > Arthropoda > Insecta > Diptera > Syrphidae > Portevinia > Portevinia maculata. The sequence continues at coordinate 90,793,807 of OX454526.1, forward strand.
TTGAAAATCCAAAGTTTGAGCTAGGGAGCTGAAATTTATAATATATACTCTCTATGGGCCCTTTATGCTCATGTGTAAATATTTTCAAAATCCGCCCACTGGCACGCCCACAATTATTATTATTTTTTTTTTTTTGAAAATTCAAAGTGAGCTAGGGAGCTGAAATTTATAATATATACTCTCTATGGGCCCTTTATGCTCATGTGTTAATTATTTTTTAAGTCCGCCTACTGACACGCCCACAATTAAATAAAACAATTTTATTGAAACACCCAAGTTTGAGCTAGGGAGCGTTTTTTTTGATAAAATCCTTTAAATGTTATATAACAAAATATGTAGAGCGTTCTTAACAATTTAACCATTACTTAGACTTTTGTCACGCCCACTTATGAGGGATAGGAATAAGAATAGGGTATCCAACAGTTCGCCCAAGCGGACTGTAGCCCGTCCCTATGTTTTTTAATGAGTTTAATACAGCATCTTCAATATCCTTTGCTTTATGACCAGTACTAGGTATAAATTCTAAAAATCTTTCAACGGGTTCACCATTTGCACGTACATATCTAATAATTATAGTTAGCTGGTCGACATGAGCAATATCAGGCGTAGAATCTACAATAATACCAAAGTACTTAGCGGATTGCACTTCAGTAGAAATGTGCTTTAATACTTGACTTTGAATCAGTAATATAATTTCTTCGTAGATTGTTTTTGATAAGTACGATATGTTGTCACTACCAGGATGCGCACACGACTTTAAATGTTGAGATAGAAATGGATCGAATTCAGCAACAAGTTCTACTGATGCTAAGAAGTTTCCATTACGAGGATCTCCAATTCTCTCTGAATGCCCTCGAAACGGCAGTCCTCTTATTGCAAGTGATTTAACGATTGCAATTATCCGATACAATATTTTTTTCCACTACGAAATTTCTTCGTCGAGCTGTTTTAATAAATGTTGATCAACACGTCCTTGAGCTACCGCTCGAGCTTTTAAGTTACTAACATTAGTTTTATGAACGTCAGAGTTTTCGTGACCTTCAACGCGTGCTTTTGAGTTTTTCCAGTCTCGGAACCCTTCGCAGGTGAAAGCATTTGTTTCACCACATCTACTAAATAGTAAGCATGGAATACAAAATACGGATCCTTTAGTTTCTGAATACATCAACCACTCACGGCGTTGAATCTCTCCATTCTTCAAAGTTCGTTAAAATAAATTTTTCGAGCAATATCTTGTTTTATCACTATAAACATTTTTAGAATTTTTAAAATCAATAATATGAATATTATTTTGTGGTGCACCGTTTAAAATGATATATTCTTGAGTTTCTTCGTTTAAATTCCATAAGAAGGGATCACTACTGATTCCTAAAACATTACCTGCAATTGAAGTGTCACCTAATAAATTAGTTGAAGGAGAACTTGACTGTATTTCTTCAGTATATTTTGGTGAAGGAGGGCTTAACTGTCTTTCTTCGATATTTGGTGTTGAAATCTCGTCTATTTTCTGCTGAAGAAAAATACATTATTTTTAAACAACTGATAACTCATTTTCTTATTCTCTTATTTTCTTAAGCCGGAACCACGCTTGAAAGGTAACGTGTGGTGTGTCCTGTCGCGTTCTGTGCACACTTGGATTGTGTGCAGTGGTTTTTATTTAAATGAATTCTGATTTCTAGATCTTTCACATAGGTACCCAATTTCAGATAGTATATTTGTCTCGTTTTATTGCTCCATAGATCGTTGTGGTGTGGCGCAGTCGTAATAGGAGCGATATCGACTCAACGCGCCACACTGCACCACACGACAAAAACATGTTTCTACGCATATGAAATTCATTGGAGTGATAGCAACAAACCACACGTTACAAATGTGATTCCGCCCTTAGATTAAGAACAACGTTACATTCAATTTAAAAAAAATGTTGATAATTATAGTAAAATACTTACAGTAGATGAACATAATGGCTGTTGATCATTATTAGAAGTTTTTGACGAACTTGTTAAAAAATTAGATATTTTTGGGATTTTCTTTAGTAAATTACATTTTTTTCGTAGATTCTTCTGCCTTTCTTTTACGATATTCAGCACCACTGAGTTTATTTCGATATGCACTCATATTTGATTATAAATTTACCTATATCAGAATTGCGACAATTTTACTTGTAAATTTGAATTTGTTTTAAACTGATGAACAAAAATTTTGCATTCCGCAATCACTTCACTGAAAAAAACTGAGAAATTCACTGCCGATTTTTTAGTGTATTATTTTCAACGGCCAATAATATTGATCTAAAAAAAATTGTATTGCACCGGCAAATTAAAGGGTAAAGTCGGAATTACCTATATTCAAAATTTTTCATAGATATAAAGGTAAATTAATCCACAAAAATTATCAATTTCAAATTACAGTCAAACTTGGACAACCTTATTTTTTTATAACTCGAACAAAATTATGTGGCAACAACGTTTAGAGTTCAAATCCCATACATTTTTTTCCCTGATAACTCGAACAAAAAAATCGCATATGCATCAAGCAAGTCGAACTTTTTTAGGGGAATTCCCATTTAGTGAGAAGAAATAACAGCATCACGTATGCATTTTAAATTCGAATTTTTGAAGCGAATTTTCATTTGAAAAGAAAACGAGATACTTACCTACATACACACAAAAATAATTATGTAGGTTTAAGAAATTTGACTTTTTTATTACCGACATGTTTCGTTGCTGGTTGGAAGTTGTAAGTATGTACTACATTAATGTAAAATGTGTTAGACTTAATAAAAGCACAAAATGTGTGTGCATATGTATTTCAGATACATATTGACTTGTTTGATTATTTTAATTTTGAGGAACAATTTGGATAAATCGAAGTCTTGTTAAGTCGAGCTTTTATTGTGGATAATAGTAGTTTGAGTTATCGAATTTTGACTGTATTCTAACATTTTACGGTTCTTAATTTTCAGGGTTATCAAAATTTTGCCGCCCCTAAAATCATGCCGCCCCAGGCCCGGGCCTTACGGGCCTAGGCGTAAATCCAGCACTGAGAATGATCCAGAATTTAAGAATTGGATAAAACCTGTTGCCGATGATCCAACAAAAGCTTATTGTTTGTTTTGCAAAATTCAAATATATGCAAAGGCTTGTGATTTGAAAAAACACCATTGCACATTAAAGCATAAGAAGCAAGCCGAAATAATTTCAAAAAACAAAGTTATCCAATTCCCTAAAAAAGTTGAAAATTTTTCAGTTCATAGAGCAGAAGGTATGTTGGCCCTTTTTATAGCTGAGCATACAGCGATTTCGCAAATAGACCACCTCAGTGAACTATGCAAGGAAGCTTTCAAAGACTCAAAAGCCGCTCTCCTCAAAATTCACCGAACAAAGTGTACTGTAATAATTAATGAAGGCTTAGCTCCCCATTTTATGGATTTAAATGTAACTGAGATAAATAGTGCTAAAAAGTATAGTGTTATTATTGACGAATCCACGGATACCAGTGTAAACAAATTTTTGGGAATAGTAGTTCGGTATTTCAGTTCATCAAAAGGAGCAGTAGTTTCTTCGTTTTTGGCACTAGAATTACTAGAAAGTAGCGATGCAAAAGGCATTGTTTCTGCTTTGATAAATTGTTTAAATTTTCATAAAATACCTGTGCAAAATATGGTAGGAATCGGGACTGATAATGCATCCGTAATGACAGGAGAAAAAAAAAGTGTATTTACAATTCTTAAAAAAGATCACAATTTGCCTAACTTGGTTTTAATCAGATGTATGTGTCATTCGCTGCAGTTGGCAGTAAGTCGGTCTTCTGAAAACACCTTGCCAAAAAAACTTGAATTTCTTATAAGAGAAACTTACAATTGGTTTTCGCATTCACCAAAACGTCAGGAAGAGTATAGTCAAATCTATAAATTGATTAATTGTGGGGAAAAGCCTTTGAAAATTTTGAAAGTATGTGACACCCGTTGGTTATCTATAGAACCTGCAGTAGTAAGGATTTTGAGGCAGTGGGAGGAATTAAAACTTCATTTTGGTTTGACAGAAAGTAAATGCTATACCGCTGACCAATTACATTCAATGTATAGCGATGAAAGCAACCGTCTTTACTTTGTTTTCTTAACCTTCACCTTGACGGTATACACCTGGGTGTAGATCCCAGTTTTCACCTTTAAATAACTCATTTATTTTTTTACCAATTCTAAAATCGTTTTAGCTCAGTGACTGAATTGATATGTACTCTCGGAAAAGATATATGAACATTTTCTTGATATTTTTTTCTTAGATAGATAGATTTATTTCGCATATAAATTTACAAAGGTATGGTTACCACACATTTTACAGTATACAGAGATATGATAGTTTGTATCTTTCTTCTGAAATATTATCTACATTACATTAGTGATTTAAATTTTAAAAACGAAAAATTATACAATACTGAAGGAAAATACGAAAAAACCTCCAATTACAAAAAAAAGAAAAAGAAAAAAAAAAACGTAATATATAATAGATATTAATATTTAATAAATTTATGGAGCAATTTTTGACTAAGGAAAGACGTCAAATCAGGTACTAATTAAAAACTTATTATTAAAATGATCACAGTTATAAATAAATTAATATAGATAAATAAATAAATCAATATACTAATAAATGAAAAAAATAAATATATAAATAAATAAGTAAATAAATAATCGATTAGGTTAATAAATAGAGAAGAAAATTATCACAGATATAAATAAATTAAAATAAACAAATAGATAAGTAAATCAATATTATAAATAAATAAATAAATAAATAAATAAAAAATAAATAAATAAATAATCGGGTAAATAAATAAATAAATAAATAAATAAATAGGTAAATAAATAAATAAATAGGTAAATAAATAATTACATAGTTAAACAAATAAATAAATCAATAATTAATGATTTATTATACAAATAAGTTAATATAGTTATACAAGCAACGAATAAACACAAAATGGTTCTTGATATTTTATTTTGCAGAAATTTCGAAATTTTTAGTATATTTTCGACCACATTGACTGTATACACCTGGGTGTAGATTTGCATTTAGCCCGAAGTTGTATGTAGAATTCGGCTTCAAAGATTGTTAAATCCAAGGATAATATTGACAATATGCACGCACAAGTAGAACCTTGTGTTTGTTTGTATTGGAATCACTTGTTTCTGTAGTAAATACAGTAATGTTATAAAACAATGAACACTTTTTCGTATTTTATTTCATGAGTTCGTATTTATTTACATTATAACTAAATGGAAAATATTATTAGGAAGTAAAATTATTAGCAGAAACAAAAATTAACACAAGAAAGGAAATAGGTACTCAAATACTAATTTGTTCCAAAACACAAGACAAAAATATTATTTTGTATGACAATCTTGACATTTTGTTTGCGTAAGACTGTGAACTTGGCAAACTGGTTTTTTGCACTGTACGCATACTTTCCTAGAGGTACGCTTCCTTTTCTCCTCACTGTAGCACAAAAAACATTGCCCTTTTTGCGTTGGGCGACCAGATCCATCCCGATCCGTCAGATCATCTGGCATGAAGTGTTCTTGTAGCTCTTCAGCTGGAACGCCCAAAATGCACACTATTGCACTTTTAGTAGAAAAGTTACCCATAACTCTTGGAATCAGAGCTCTTTTGTTTATCACTGGAATGCAAAGATGTTCACCCAACTCTTGCAGGAACTCTCTACGGCGGCTTGTTCTGACGTTGCGCTTGTTCGACGGATTGTTTTTCGAAAAAATGATGTAAGCTGCGAGCGCTGCAATATCAACAATATTGAAAAACATCGAAAGTGGCCAGCGATTGGTTTTTCTTTTCGTGGTATACTGCGACAACATTTTGTCCATCGTGTCGACGGCACCTTTAGTTTTGTTGTACTAATGTATAATATCTGGCTTTAGTTTTGGCCAAGAAACGCTGTCATCATTATGCTGAGTTGATAACAGCACTACTGCCTTGTCTTTTATCGGAACATATGAGCACAGAACCATTTTTTCTCCAAAAACAAAAGTCAATGAAAAGACTTCTCTAGTTTTTGAAGCTTTGAATTCGGCAGGGATGCAGCGCTTGTTTTTCTTCATAGTACCGACCATAGACAAGTTCCAGCCTAATAATTCTTTGGATAAAGGAAGTGATGTAAAGAAATTATCCATCGTAACGTTTCTGCCAGTGTTTTTGTATGGAACAAGCAAATCCTTAACAACACGTTCGCCTTGATTTGTTTCCCGATTGTTCCCAATTTTACCGGTGTAAATTTGGCCGTTCAACGGATATGCCGTATCAGAATCACATGCCCACCATACTTTTATCCCATATTTTGCTGGCTTTGAGGGAATATACTGTGTGAACTTCGTTCGGCCTCTAAAAGGAAATAGCTGCTCATCCACAGCTATGGAATTGTACGGTCTATAATTCGCTTTTAGATTCGAGTTGAGCATTCCAAATATTTCACTTATTTTCGCTGCTCTGTCTGTTTCCATTCTCAGTGTTCTTGTGGCATCATAATCAAATCGAAGAAACCTTGTGATGTTGTAAAATCGCCCGATAGGTAAAGTTGCTCGATATAGTGGGAAGGCATTCTTTTTCCAAAGCTGGTCAATAGCTTCATAATTGGATCTATGACTACCAATTACAATCAGCAACCCGATGTACGCCATAAACTCTTCTTCTTGTAAAGGTTTCCAGAGCAAAGCTTTTTAGTAGGATTGGCCGCATTCCATTTGCTGTATTCTTTTTCGGCCTTTCTATTTGTGTGCCTACAAATGATGTCTTGCATAGACGAGTTGAACAGCTCACAAAACGTATCGACGTCACTCAAATTTCCAGTGCTAGGTTTTGGTCCAATAAACGATTTCTCACGAATAATATTATGTGCTGGCATTCGGTGCAGATTTGGCTTAGGTTAGGTTAGGTTAGGTAGACGTGGCTGTCAGCCAAAGCCAACACACTTAGACCAATGATAGGTCCATTGTGGTACCACACAGATCTGGGGATTACCCTCACTGCTCGTTGAACCAATAGGAGCTTCTTATGAAGCGCGAAAGACTTCTAGCGCCAGTGCTGGCTAAGTCGCTTGTGTCATTGAACAAGAAGTCCCCTAGATGGAGATTTCTTCTATGGGAGAGCGCAGGACACGTGCAGAGAAGGTGAAGTACAGTCTCCTCCTCCTCCTCGTCCATACAGCTTCTGCAGAAGTCATTTGAGCACACACCGAGTCTAGATGCGTGCCTGCCTATTAAGCAGTGACCTGTAATAACACCTATAGTGGAGCTAATATGCAGTCGGTTTAATGAGATTAGACACTTAGAGCGTCGCAGATCCAGCTTTGGCCAGATCCGCTTAGTCGCTAGACATGTATTGCTACTCGTCCACCTAAGGTTTGTTCTCTCGATTGCGGATAGCTTGAACAAGAGTTTACAAGTAGCGATTGGTATACCTAGGGAACCTTTATCAGGTAAAGGAGGTAATGTGGTTCCTTTTTTGGCGAGATCATCAGCCCTGCAGTTACCTGGAATGTCCCTATGCCCCGGCACCCAACAGAGGTGAATATTGAACTGCTCTGCCATCTCCGAAAGAGATGATCGGCAGTCTTGGGCTATGATGGAATTTGAAGAGACTGAGTCCAGGGACTTAATCGCGGCCTGACTATCCGAGAAGATACGGATATCCTTTGAGGATATCACATTCCTCTTCAGCCACGTCAGGGCTTCTTTTATCGCCAAAATTTCCGCCTGGAACACGCTACAGTAATCAGGAAGACGGAAAGAGAGGCTAAGATTTAGCTTTTCTGAGAAGACTCCACCACCTACCCCATCGCTAGTTTTTGATCCATCGGTGTAAAAGTGGATCGATTTATCATTCGCAAATGCATCATCATCCCAGAAATATCTGGAAGGAATGGTGATTTGGAAGTTTTTTCCGAACTGCAAACGGGGTATGGTGTAGTCTATGTTTCTGGGTAGAGACTTAAAGTAGTCTAGAATAATGGAGTGGCCAATATTGTTATTGGTCCACTGCGAGGTAGCTTTTAAGCGGACAGCGGAACATGCCGCTGTTTGCATGCTAAATATATCAAGGGGTATCAGGTGTAGCAGAATGTCCAGAGCCGCGGAGGGGGTAGTTCGGAGTGCTCCGCTAATGCATAGACACGCTGAACGCTGGACTTTGCCCAGCTTGTCGCGGTTAATAGCTTTTTCTAGAGCAGTCCACCAGACAACCACCCCGTAAGTAAGAATTGGTCTTACCACCGATGTATATAGCCAGTGCGTAATGCGGGGTTGTAAACCCCACTTGTTGCCAATGGCTTTTTTACAAGAGAAAAGTGCTACTGTAGCTTTCTTGACTCTTTCTTGTATATTGGGTTTCCAGCTTAACTTTCTATCGAAGATTAGACCCAAAAATTTTGCTTCGTCAGAGAAAGTTAAGCTTGTACCGCTAATAGAGGGAGGGTCAATATATGGGATTCTATATTTCCTGGAAAAGAGGACAAGCTCGGTTTTGTGGGGGTTAACGCCCAGTCCGCACCGATTAGCCCATCTCGTTAGCTTGTTAAGAGCGTTTTGCAGGAGTTCCTTTATGGTGTTGCGGTGTTTCCCAGAGACGGCAATAGCAACATCATCCGCATAGGCAATCACTCTGCAGCCCTCCCCTTCCAGGTTTATCAGTAGTTTGTTCACCACCAAGTTCCAGAGAAGGGGAGAAAGAACACCGCCTTGCGGCGTCCCTCGACTGACAGACCTCCTAGCAGATGTAACGCCCAGTTTTGAATTGATAATCCGACTATGTAGCAGTAGATTGATCAATTCACCAAGCGAGCTATCCACATTCAGTTCTGCCAGTGCGTTTGCGATTGCAGATGTGTTAACGTTGTTAAAGGCGCCTTCTATGTCAAGGAAAGCAACCATGGTATACTCCTTGTGATGGAGGGAGTATTCGATTGTGCGTACTAAGGAATGAAGAGCGGTTTCCAGCGACTTTCCCTTACGGTACGCATGCTGAGCTGTAGACAGCAATTGCGGGTTTATGTGCATACGGAGGTGGATATCAATCAATCGCTCCAGCGTTTTGAGGAGGAATGAAGATAGACTAATAGGTCTGAGGTCCTTTGGACTGACATGGGAATATTTGCCAGCCTTGGGTATAAAAACCACTTTTACTTCTCTCCAAGCCCGGGGGATATGTACCAGATTTAGACAGCTTATCATGATCATCTCCAGCACAGGCAGGATGATATCCGCTGACATTTGTAGTTCGGCAGGTATTATGCCGTCTGGTCCTGCAGACTTGAAGGGTTTGAAGCTTTGTAGCGCCCAAGTCAGCTTGTCCCTAGTTATCAGACCGTGAGGGTAAGTTACCTGTGCATGTGACCTGCTAAGGCTATAATTGCCGGTAATATTGGAGCTACCTGGCAGATTTGGCTTAGTTTTTTTTCCATTGGGTTCCATCCTTGCCGACATAATATAATCCATCCAATTGTACAACATTATAGTCGTTTCCTTCCTGTCCATCGCTCATTCCTTCGTCCTCGTTTTCAGAGTCACTGTTAATTTCCACCTCGACGTTCAGCATCTGATACTTCTTCATTATTTCTCGGAACATTTTCATCTTCAATTTCTTCACCCCCTTCAGCATTAGTAGGCTGATCATCTTCTTGGTCAGAATCCAGATTCTGCACAATTCTCCGAAAATATCTTTGCTGTTCTTCATAAGGGAGTCTGTGATAAGTATTGCGAATGGATAAATAATGCTCATCGATATGGTAGCTAAATAATACCTCTTCAGTTGTGCACTAGTGAGAAATTTTATTTCTTCATTTTCCATTTTGAACAAAAGCAATAAACGAATACGTAATTTATGCAAACACTTTTCCAGAACAATCCGGAACTCTAAATAAGAACAACCAAAAGAAATCTTCACTAACGGTAGGAATTCTAATTTGATTGACTATTCCACTTATGGACGATGGCCAGAACTTACTTACTTTGTTACTTGAATAAAATCTGAAACTAATAAACAACTAACTAATAAAATGGAAAAAAAGATATTGGCGATGCGATGAAATTCAATAACTGATAGGCTGATTCAAAACTTTATAATAATTTTTTTTTTATTGTCACCCGCTATTGTAGGTGACTTTGAACTAGAAATCGACAGTATACAAAAATTAAATATTGCAAAACTTAGTAGCCAAGCGCCAGATTCAAAAAAGGAAACATTTTGTATGTGCATTACAAGGCTTACTTAAACATTTTCGTTCAATTATTTATGAAAGACAATTTCTACACCGGGGTGTTCGCTGTCAGGATAAGGAGTTTTTATTTAGCGACAAAGTGAAGGTTAAGAAGTACCTTAAGTACAATTCAAACAGCAATTAAAATTTTTGAAGGTGAAAATTGTGATCCATTTGAACTTTTAAATTCTCTAATTTTGCTACTACGTTCCCTATGTAGCGGTATTATTATTCCCGAAATTATTAAAACTGACAAAGACTATTTAACTTGTGAAATTGAAAGTAACTTGATGACAAATCCGTATTTGGGCTATGTTTTTGAATCTGAAATAACAGAATCTAAATTAGCGACGCAATAAGTACTATCAGAACCAAGTGTATTAGTTCATAATAAAATTAATAAAAGAGCTACAAAAAAGAGTTCCAAGCAATTACATTGCTTTAGAAAAAATGCGATTGCTATCGGTTCAAAATGCCTTAAAGCCTTTAAAAGACCGATCCATTGTTGATTTAGCTAAAAGTTTAGGTTTTCCCGATGAGGACATAGAACAAATTTTAAGGCAATGGGAAAATATTAACTTCGTGCATTGGAAAGAGCTTCATGATAGCGTAAGATTTTGGGGAGAAGTTTTGAAATACAGAGATGCAGCGGGTGGCAATTCATTTCAGGAACTGTTTGAACTTGCCCGAACTGTTATGTCACTTCCCCATTCCAATGCAGAAGTAGAGCGCATCTTCAGCATGATGAATCTCGTCAAAAACAAGCTCAGAAACAAATTATCAACCAAAACTCTTAATTCTATAGGTAATGCTTATAAGAAATCAACTTAAAATACTTAAAAAAATTTGTTATAATTATGAATTACCAGACATTTTACTTAAAAAACATGTTTTTAAAACTACTGTGGAAGTTGTTCAAGCCAATGAAATCAAAGAAATCGATGATGAAATTTTGAACTGTTTTTGTGATTCGGATTAAATCCGGCTTATGCATTCCTTATTTAATGTACCTATATAGGTTTAGGTACGCCTAACTATTTATGTATTTTATATTACCTATAAAGACTTATGTTAATTATGAGACTGAATTCCTTTAATTTTAAGTTTCTTTTTTTGTTATCCTAAAAATAAAAGTTATTTAAAGAAAAAACGTTTTTTTTTAACAGTACTATGTACAATTTTTTTTCTGGCGCCTTTCGTCTTCAGAATTTTGGCGAATCGAGCGACTTCTGGAGGTCGTCCTAGCGACTTTTAATTTGATCTTGCGGCAACACTGTATGGCACCCTTTCAATATCCCCCGTTTAATGACTTTTTTCAAAACAAAGAGAATAATAATATATTCAGTCTTACGTGAGCTATCGACGAATGAACTAAAAATCGAGGTAGCCTGTGACATTTCTCATTTACAACCGGAAGAAAAAAAAAGTGAGGGTAGGTATATGAAGCAAAAAGTTTTTTTGTGTATTAGTAAAGTAGGTGCAGAAACAGAAAGTATTTAACGCCAGGTGTTTGTTTCAATAAAAAAAAGAAAGGAATAGTCGTGTGTGTTATAACTGAGATTTCATTTTTGTTCAAGTTATATGGAATAGCAAATGCAATGTCAAAAGGGGGATATGGCACCTCAGAAGCTAGAGAGATATGGCACGGGTGCCATTTCCCCCGCTCTTAGTTTTTTGTACTCAATTTTCATTTTAACTACTCAATGCTTTTATTTTTTTTTCGTTACTTTTATAAATTTATTTTTGAAATGCCGACAGTTGATAAAAAAAAAAACTATCTATCGGGCCAAATGGACTCAAGCCCAACCCACAGCAGCAATGGAAGCTGTTCACACCAATAAAATGTCCATAAAAGCAGCATCAAAGCACTTTGTTATCCGTTTTACCACCCTTAGAAGACGCCTTAAAGTCGCAGATAAACGTCCCGAGTTTTGACATCACTGGACAACTTGGCATCTCAAAAAATAAAATCCTTAAAGAGATTAAAAGGTAAAAGATTGCTCAAAAAGCCAAAATGCCTTAAAAAGAATAAAAGCGCTCATGTCAGTACATCAGAGGACGAAAAGATCTCATTTCATGATGAGTAAGATGGACCAGAGAATTTCGAAGAAAACATTTGTGTAGGATGTGGTGAAGATTATGCCCTAACAACGAAATCGGATGAGGGAATCAGGTGCATTATGTGTCACTTCTGGCCACATGACTCGTGCACATCTTTTAACAATAGATACATGCAACAAGTGTGGCAAAAAAAATTCAAGAAAATGTTAGATGCCATATAACCCGCCAGCACGTGCCATATCACCCTCCATTTTTTCCATCGTTTTTGTTTTAATGGTTTTTATTTTTGCAAAAAAAGATGTGAATTTGACTGTGAATTTTACAAATATTCCTTTTTTTTGCTTATAAATTAGTTTTAGAATAAAGTTGTTTTTATTTAAAATAAAAATCTTTTTTATTTTCCAAATAACAAAGAAAAACAAAAAAGGGTGCCATATCACCCGAACTTACCCTACTGGAAAATAAAAATCTGGGTAGGACCTATAATTGCATAGACACCGACAAAACTAACCTCAATTTACAAACAGGATGCAATACTTACCACAGTTAATGCAAATCCAATATTTTCAAATGCATGGAACTGTCCCAATAGTTATCTGTCTTTTACTATAAAACATACAACCAGTTTAAATGTGACTTAGTTAGGTTTCACAGGGTGTAAGTAAGAACATCGTACCTAGGTGCCAACAGATTGACAAAGGAAGGAACCTACCAATACCATTTCCGGGGAACAAGTCCACACTTACCTAATCCTACTAGGTAAGTACATATCTACAAACTTAACCTGAAATGGTCTTTCAGTTAACATCTTCCATTTCAAGTTTTTTTTAGGTTTATTATTATTCCAACAGAAAATGTACGAGCAATTTTTTAAAAAAATGTTTTCCTTAAATGTATCTGTACCATCCTTAAGATTCGGTAAAACTTCCATCAAACTTATTAATACGACTCTCTTACCTAAGTTGTTTTTTCCCTATTACCACTTCATTTAATTAGTTTCCGTTACCATTTCCATTTTCCACTAATGAACAATGGAGGAGAAGAAAACACTTTACTACTGTGGATGTAGGTACCCCACCGTTGTCTTAAGGTGAAGACAGCACAAATAAACCCAATGGATGTGTAGGTACCTTTTCGTATGTCTACGGTGAGAATGAACATACAACAACAATGCCACCCTATTAACAGTTACTAACGAGCTAACTAATTAGAGTACTCCAATTACGTATTTGCCCTGTACACACAAACACACGCTGTCACACACAACCTCATAGCTATTCTTACCAGAACTCCTGTTCCTGTTCGATTCTCCCACGCATCGGGGGAAAATAAAATGTCAAAAAGCTCTAAAAACCGAACAAAAGGTGAATTAGCACAAATTTCCTCTCGATTATAGGTTGAGGTTTGTACACCATACCTATTCCCCCCACCCCAAATATTCACCACATAAAATGTCAAATAAGATGCGCGCAGGGGGATACATTATAGGTACATACCACTTCCATCACTTCTGGAATGGAGGAATATCACAAACCAGAATAACGACTATTGTTTTAATTGCCATTAAAATGCACTCGTAATCCTGCTCTCGCCAATCTGCAGAGCGAGGGCGAGGCGCAGATTAACTGCTTACTGTGTAATAGAGTAGCAATAAATCCTTCCAACTGTCATTCGGAGCGAGAAAAAGACAACTAAACCCATCCGCTGGCTGAATAGTCCCGCCCCTTTAATTAAATGAATGCGCTTCCCCTTAAAAGAAGAGTGTATAATGCTTATATAGAACTCACCTAATCTACTACGTTTTTTTCTTCTCAGAGACTAAAATTATAGCAACTCACCATCTTTATCAGTCGTTTGCCATAAACCTCGCTCTCCACTCTCGAACTTGATTGGCTGCAATGACAGGTAGTTTGACATATTCCGGTTCGGCCTCACATCCATCAATGAATTTACTTTCAATTACTGCGCCAGAATGAGATCGAGCTGTCAGTTGCGAACGCAAGAGTGAGACACAAGCAGGTAGTGCCCCCTATTGACTGGGTTTTATAAGAATGTTTAACTGGGAGTTTTTGTTTTCCATAAATAATGGTGGTTGTTTTTTCCACGTTTTTTCCGGTCTAATGTATTCATTGGCTAAATGGGATGTGTCTACCCGCCACACAGGCTACTAGGCAAGAGCAAGCAAGAGAGTTGTAGTCGCAGTCACCGTTTGACAGTGGGTCAACGAGTGGAACAGCAATTGTGGTGGAAACGGGGCAATTTTGGAAAAAATGATCGGGGCCTGTACACATGCCATGTTGTTAGTGTCGATTCGACAGCGTGCCCGTCCGGTTGTCATTGTCAGATGTTGGTTGTCAAATTCATATGACTGAATAGGGATTTTATTTTGTTTTAGTTGAGTGAACTTTTGATAGATTTTCGAATTGGTATAGTTTAACAAGCGGATATACACGGTGAATTTAATTGAAGTGATTTGTGTGAAGGCCATTTGGATTAAATTTTTGACAAGGAAATAAAATATTTAAATTATCTATCTGTCAGTGAGAAAGAGAGAAATAAATAATGATTGATTGAAAAAGAAACAAGTGATAGTGCGTCAAAAGAGTGTTGTGTAGATATTGTGTCAGTTAAATTAAATGCGTGTCGTTGTCAATAATATAACTGTCATTTACCTCTTGTTAATAAGAAGTAGATGAATTGAAGAAATAAAAGTGCGCGGACAGTTTGTGAACGCACCCAATTTTAAAACAATAATTTAAGAAATAAAAACGAAAATATAATCGTCGATCCCGAAACGACGCTATAACGCAGCCACAATTACGGCCACCGGACGAATAACGAGCGACGCCCACGGCGACAGTGACAGTGAAGGGACGACGAACACAACGGCGGCGGCGATGACAGTGCCTGTTCAACGTGGATCGATGGCGGTCCTGCAACCGCCGCGGTCGCGCTTTATGATTACGGATATTCTAGCGGGCAGTGCGGCAGCTGCAGCTGCAGCAGCATCGGCGGCAGCAGCAGCCAACGCCGCCATGAACGGCGGCGACATCTCCAGTGACCATCACCTGTCATCGCATCACCATCATCATCTCAGTTCACATCATCCGCATCTCCAGCATCCACTTTCGCATTCGATTCATGCAGGTGCTATTGGCGGCGGTGGTGGAGTTGTCTCCAGCAATGGCCCCCCAAATGGTATACACTCCCACTATGCGCATCCTCACCATCTGCAACATCACGCGGCAGCGGCAGCAGCAGCAGCGGCGGCTGCAGCGGCAGCCTACAATTCAGCCCATCGCGACCTAGATGACGATCACGATCGGAGTGGTCGATCTCCGTCACCACAGGGACCCCGCGATCTAAGTGTACCGCCGGGTGGAGGAAGTAGCGGTGGACGCGCTAGTACACACGATGACAGTGACAGTGATTCCAGCGGGAATCTAGACAGTCACAGCATATGTAGCAATGGTGAGTCAAGGATAAACTTATTTAATCTGTCAAAATTGTGCGGTCAGTTGTCTGTCGTTTTGCCTGTCCTATTGGAATGAAACTCAATATGTACTTATGATATGTGTGAGTGTGTGTTTATTGTTTGTCGATGGGGGGAATCTATCTAAATGCCTCTAAGCGGACTGAAAGATGACACCTTGTCAATGCGATGTTTTATTGTGATTCACATGTCAACTGGCAACCGATTACAGTTGAGTGGTTCAGTGAATTACAAATTTAATACTCAATTGGATTGATTCTTAAAGTTCGAGAATCACAATAAGGAGGGAAGTGCGTGGATACCTGCTGGATGTATTTTCCATTATTCTTTGATTGGATTAAGGGTCAGTCAGAGAAAATTTAAAGACGGACATTTGTTTTGTTTTAAAATGATGTAGGTAGATTCGTTCGTATTAAATAGAAATAAAAATAAATCGAGCGCTAAACTAAATTTACAATTATCTAGATACTTATTTTAGTCGAATAATTTGCTTTGAAAATCTGGGTTTTGACAAAAAAAAAAAATAATATGGCTGAGTTCTGCAATTTTTTTTTTTACAAAAATAGCTGACATTTCTGTTAAGCGGCAACAAAATGCAGTCTCCTCTATTTTGGACTGCTTTAAGTGGACATTATGGGCCGCATTAACCTTTATTTGCTTGCAGAAAGTCCGGCTCCAAAGAAATTTGGGGTGTGGTTGGAAATGGAACGATAGACTACTTTCCATAAATGTGATAGGATTTTAGTCTTTAAAAATAACACTTTGACATACGAGGGGCGTTCAATATATTCTCGGTATCGATATGAAGGAAAATGCGAATTCAATTTAAATTGTCTTTATTTTCCAATATAATTTTCCCCAACATCAATGCATTTGTTACATCTTGAGATAAGCTTTTTTAAACCCTCAAAAAAATAAATTTCCTCTTTCTCTGCAAAATACCCATTTATTACCGACTTGAGTTCTTCATAATCCGAAAATCTTTTTCCACGAAGACATTTTTTCAAATCCGGAAACAGGAAATAATCACTAGGGGCTAGGTCTGGACTATAGGGTGGGTGTTGGATTTCTTCGAAACCACAATCTCGCGCAGCAGCCTTGTAAACTCGCGCCGTGTGAACAGGAGCGTTGTCATGAAGAAGCAACACACCCGCTGCGAGTTTACCCCGTCTGTTCTTTTTAATTTCCTCCCGCAAATTATGCAAACTGGAAGCGTAGGATGTGGCATTGATGGTTTCACCTTTTTTTTGTACTCAATGAGCAAGATTCCCTTTGAGTCCCAAAAAAACTGTGGCCATGAGCTTCCCGGCAGACGGAGTGACTTTGAACTTCTTCGGGTGGTCTGTTCCTTTTGTATGCCACTGCATGGACTCTTGTTTGCTTTCAGGGTCATAGTGGTGGACCCATGTTTCGTCCCCAGTAATAATTCGCTCCATAACACCGTCCGCGTTCTCACTACACATCTCCAAAAGCTCTCTACTGCATGCGATTCTCACTTTTTTCTAAGGCGCTGTGAGCATTCGTGGCACCCACCTTGCACTGACCTTTGAAAGGTTAAGATGGCCATGAAGAATGGTGTGAATGGTACCAATTGAAAGCTTGGTGATCTCTGCCATCATTTTCACCTTTATTCGGGCATCCTCAAGAACAAGTTTTTCGACTTCTTTGATGCTTTCTCCCGTACAAGCAGTAGCCGGGGCGCCGGAGCGGGGGTCGTCTTCAATGCTCTCTCTGCCTCTCTTGAACTCACTTGACCACTTTTGCACAGTTGATAATGAAGGTGCGGAACCCTGGTAAACAGCCACCATCTCTTCATGAATAGTTTTTTGACTTTTTCCTTGCTTAGTGAGAAATTTAATTACAGCGCGATGTTCAATTTTCGCCATCATCGTCTCAGTTGCCATTATGATTCTGTTTAACTAGAGATAAAACGCGAATTAATAATCACATTTATATGAAATTTCACATGAATGCACTAAAATTATAGTATTACTTGATAAATAAGTCAATTTATATATACAACCACAGCTTCACCCCGATACCGAGAATATATTGAACGCCCCTCGTATAAACTAAGGTTTTGTTTTATTTTGAAGCTTGGACAAAGCAGTCATATTCGGAAAGAGATATCGTTCAATTGACCACCACTTTGGCTTTGTTTACGCTTACGCACCCGTTCCCTTCAATTATCACCCCGTCCAACGTTTACGGCTGTGTGCCGGCGGTCGCATTTGGCTTCCAAATGATTCCAAGTCCATGGATTGTCGGCAAAGACTTGTGCTTTGGACGTAGCCTCAAGGAATAAAGGTGCCAAATATCATAAGCTCGGCGGCCAATTCAAAAATTCGCATCGTGTGATGATCGCCAAACTTTTCCTTCATCTGTATCTGTATCTGTATCTATAGCTATCAAAAGTTTTGGCCATTGAAATTTATTGAATGGCTACATAGCTGTCATAATTGATGATCACTGGGTCTTCATTTCGGATCCGATGACGCCGTCATGCAATAAACCGCACCACACAGTGGGACTTTGGGGATGCGACGGCATTTTATCTAATGCTTGTGGCTTGCTATTTCACCAATAACTCCAATTTTGTTTGTTAAAAAAGTCATTCATCCAAAAATGAGCTTTGTCTGGATTATGATTTTTTTGGCCGAAATCAGGATCATTTTCCAAAAGCCGAAGGGCCCAATCAGCAAACTCCCGACGCTATTTGTGTTTGTTTGGCTTTAGCTCCTGAGTCAATATGACTTTGTGAAGATGAAGGCCCAACCGCTGTCAGCGAAATTGACGTTTAAGACAGCCCCAACTGTTGCGATGGTTGTAAAATTGACAAATTTAGCTCATCAGCAATACTAGCCGCTTTCGATGACTTGTTGGTGCCTTATTGTGCTGCAAAACGAACCCACGCTCAAATGTTCCCAGAGTGCGCCGAGTTACGGTGAGGGCGGCCTAGTTCTCTGGTGAACAAAAGTTGAGCTTGGACATTTTTTTTTTGGATTGTTTCGAAACCGTCGGGAAGCGCAAAAACGATGCATGATAAAACTGCAACTAAACTGCAACTGTATATGGTGGCATCGTAAAAAAAAAAACAGGAACTGAGAACTCTCTATTTAAAAAACGATCACCACTTTTGAAAGACCTTAAATTTTGTATAGGCACCGGTTGACGATAGATTGCATTTGTCTTGTAATAAAACCGCACGTTTTCGAAGTCTGCGCCAATAAAACAGAAAATATTCTATTATTTAGATATTTTATGTAAGAGCGAAACAGTCATAGATTGGTTTTAAGGCTTATTCCAGTAGGTAGCCGATATTTTGAACAAAATTCTAAACGGAGTCTTTGCTTTACCAATTCGACTCGCAATTTCTTGTTAAATTCACCCGTCAGTACTTCTCTTAGGGCCGTTTTTTTTCACGTGTTCTACTTGCCGATAAATTCCAAGTGGGCTAACTTGGGAGTTGGTTTGAATTTGAGAATTTAACGGCAAGTTGAGAAATGTTTTCTTTCACTATTCAACTCTCGGTTTGGAAGTTTAAATAGTGAAGTTGAAATCCGCGAGTTGGCCTACTACTCAGTCACAACTTGGGATAACCATGAGTCTCGCGCGTCATACACTTGTAAAATGTGGCTATACGTTTATTACCTCTGCTGAAGGGATTAAAACTCACCATTCCCAAATGCCTCTTACATGATGATTTCTAAAAAAACTAATTATACTTATACTGAACTGTATTGTAACCAAAAACAAAAATAGCTTCTTTTTCTTAAATGTGCATAAATATGTAGGTATACTCGAAAAAGGGGCGATGAGATTAACCGAGCAAACTTGGGATTTTGTTAATTTCAATTATTCTACGTGTGTATCGCTGTTGCCATCGGATATCGAAAGTAAATTTAAATTCATATTAACTTATTTATTTATATTTATCAAGTGCATTGGACTTCCTTAGATCGTTAATATACATAGTATTAATTCATACCTAAAGGGTGTTTCATTAAGGACTTAATGACTTCTCTTTTAAATAAAATGCAAACTACTTGAGATATTTCAAAAAAAGGTTATTGGTTTGAATTACTGTCAAACTATTTATGAATGGAATTGCACTTCGTTCATATGTCCACCACGGGAACGTATGCAGCGGTCAAAACGTTGAACCCATTTTTCGATGACTCGGCCGCACCTTTCGACCGATGCGGCCGCTATTTCTCGTTCAATATTGGCTCTGAACTCCTCTAACGTCGCCGGCTTACTGGCATAGCCTAATGATTTAATAAAGTCCCATCAAAAAAAGTCTAGAGGCGTTCAATCACACGATCACGGCGGCCAATAGACCGGTCCGATTCCGGAGATAACACGTTCACCGAACTGAGACTTCAATAACTCGATTGTTGCCCCCGCTGTGTGGCTTGTGGCACCGTCATGTTGAAACCATATATCACTTATGTCCAAATCATACAATTGCTCAAAGAAATAACGTTCCAACATGTCTCTGTAGCGAATACCATTTACCGTAACGTGACGGTCATTTTCATCGACGAAAAAAAACGGCCCAATAACGCCACCGGCAAGACAACCGCACCAAACAGTGACTTTTTGCGGATGAAGTGCTACGATTTCATGAAGTACATGAGCGCTCTCACGTATCCAGCAACGCATATTTTGCTTGCTGATAAAGCCGCTTAACCAAAAATTCGTCCAGAGCCCAATTCGAGAACGTACGTCGCTCCATATGATGAAGTGGCTTTAGTTCTTGAGTCAGAGTGATCTTGTAAGGGTGTTGGCTAAGATCCTTACGGAAATTCGCCATAATATGGTCTGGGAGAGGCCCAAATCTTGAGAACGCGGTTAAATTAACTGATTTGGCTGGTTTGCCACGGACGCCTCTACGGCAGCAATTTTCTCCACACTTTGGGCAAAATGTAGTATCACTATGGCACAGCAACATCAAGCAGCGAATTTTCTGACTCAATTTTGTTCACTAGACAATGAATTGCTTGTCTACTAGGGCGAGAACTACGGCCGAAAAGTGGCGGTAACGCTCTTAAAGTTGCGACCAGCGACGCGGAAGTTCGGTAGTAACTTTAATTTGTTTGTAATTGTTGTACCTTCGTGTACTTCATAATCATGAAAATGTTGATTTTACTGAATATTTTGACATTGAAAGCTTGGTAATCGGTTTAAGGCTGCGTTCACACTGAAAGTCAAAAGTTGTCAAGTCGCTAATGAAAGACCCTTTATTAATAATTTAATTTAAATTTAAAATTTACAATGGCTTTACATAATGTACATTAGGGTGGGTCGATTTTATATGGGAAGAAATAAAAGTTATTTGATCATATTGTAATAGTAATATTATGTTGTGTATGGTTCAAACAAATAATACGAGGGCGGGTCAATAAGTCCGTGACTTTTGGAATAAAACACAGATTTTTTGATAAAAAAATAATTTTATTTTTCAACGTAGTCTCCCTTGAGCTCTATAAACTTTGTCCAACGCTTCTCCAATTTTTTTATCCCTTCCAAAAAAAAATGATTTGTCGAGGTCCTCAAAATAGGCCTTTATTTGCGAGATGACTTCATCATTGGAGTCAAAACTTTTTCCACCAAGCCATTTCTTCAGGTTTGGGAACAAGAAGTAGTCGCTTGGAGCCAAATCTGGAGAATAGGGTGGATGAGGGAGCAATTCATAGTCCAATTCATGGTTTTTTGCCATGGCAACTGCACATGTGTGCACCCTTGCATTGTCTTGGTGGAAAAGAACTTTTTTCTTGGCCAAATGAGGTCGGTTTTTTTTCAAATCGTCATTGAATCGGTCCAATAAGTTGGCATAATATTCCCCATTGATTGTTCTTCCCTTTTGAAGGTAGTCAATGTGGATTATCCCGCGTGCATCCCAAAAAACAGTCGCCATAACTTTATTGGCTGACAAACCCACCTTGGCCTTCTTTGGCGCCGATTCACCCTTAGAAACCCACTGTTTTGACTGTTGTTTGGTCTCTGGTGTGTTGTGATGGATCCATGTTTCGTCCACGGTTACAAAACGGCGCAAAAACTCCTCCATATTGCGATTAAACAACGCCAAACCTTCCAGTGAAGTTGTTACACGATTGCGTTTGTGGTCGACTGTGAGCAAACGTGGCACCCATCTTGCGGAAAGCTTTCTCATGCCCAAGTGATCATTCAAAATTGAAACCACTGAGCCATGCGAGATCCCTACGGCTTCCACAATCTCTCGCACTTTCAATCTTCGGTCGGCCAACACCATATCGTGAATTTTTTCGATTGTTTCGGGTGTAGAGACCTCAACTGGGCGTCCAGGACGTTCGGCATCTTCAGTGCTTGTACGGCCACAACGAAAATCAGTAAACCACTTTTTTACCATTGAAATCGATGGTGCAGAGTCCCCATAGTATTTTTCAAGCTTAGCCTTGGTCTCGGTAATGGTTTTTTTTCGCAAGAAATAATGCTTAATAAGCACACGAAATTCACTTTTTTCCATTTTCTCCTCAAATTAGTGAGTAGTCTGATAAAAATAGCTGTCAAACACAAACTAACTGACGCAGCAAGTTTAAATTTTGACAGGAGTCAACTGACAGAAATTCAAAAACTCACGGACTTATTGACCCGCCCTCGTAATTGCCAAAAAAAAATGCAATTAAATCATATCTTTAGCCCGCGCATGAGCTTTGAAATTTCAAGTTTGGTTAAATTTAAATATTTTATTAAAAAAAAATAAATATTAATGGAAAATTTAAAAATAATTCATAAACTATAACATAGAACACAAATTTGGTAATGGAAAACATAAATATGATGTAAACAAGAAATCATTTTTTTTATATTATCGCGTTTACTCTCAAATCGAGGCATTAGTTTTCTGGATGCAAGTTTCGCTTCTCTTGAATTTTTATCGCATACGTTCATAGATGCTTCCGTAACTATTTTAACAGAACGTTCGACTGCCTGCGTGTGACATGAGAGCTTTAAAAAACTTAGATTATCGTCGCCCTGTGAACTTATACGGGTAACATCGTTCATTTTTTGATAAGTGATGTGTCGAAGAATTGGTGGATCGTAAAACCTTTGCTGCCAATCTTTTATGTCAATATAGCTTTCAGCATCGAAATTAATAAGCGGCACTTTAAACACACGGGGCTGCTTTCCTGTATGAGGTAAATTTGGTGCTTTTAGTATCCTTCTGGCAGCAAGTTCCCTGACTGTTTTACTTTGATCAGACAACATCGACAGAAGCAAATTCTCTGGATGATCAAAATAGGCATTAGGTTGACTTACGGGATCTATTATAAGTATCAACTCTGCTGGCAGATATCGAGAACTTTTAATTAACATCCACAAATTCTTAGATCCATCTTTACAAGTTGGATTTGTTTTTATGTCAAACCATACTGGAGCGTATACTTTAACACAATATTCAGCTAATAGTTGTAAGTTTTTTGATGGAGTTAAAGAAGAAATATAGAGCCGCAATATTCTATTAGCTTTTGTCAATCATCAGGCATGGGAGATCTTAGCTGGTCGCTATTTGATCATCAAACTAAATTTGTGGCAGTTCACTTTCTATTTTTTCATAATTTGTTGTTCTTAATTTTCGCAATTTTCTAATAATTTGCCAATTTCACCAGCATGTCAGGATGGACCACGCACCAATCGCTCGTTTCTTTTGGAACATAATACACATAAAATAAATAAATAAATAAATATCCGAGCATAATTACGAAATGCTCCGACTGCTGTTGTGAAACGTCTGTAGAAAATTAGTTTATATAACTTTTTGTCTAATGTTGTAATCCTTAAGGTTTTTGATAAATTTTTAGTTTGTTTTGAAAAATTAAATTTTTATATAATTTGCATTAGCTACACTCGTCAGAAAAACTGACTATTTTTAGAGGCTGTAATAAAAAGCTGTTAGTCACTAATTAAAGCAAAGATTTTCAATATATTTTATTTAATACTTTTAAGCACATCCTCATACAAATTTATTTTGACTAAGGCTTTCATAAAAAATATGACAAATACACTCTAGAAATTTCGGTCCCAGGGACCGTGCGCGGGTATATGTGTTATTTTTTGGTGCGGTGCGGGTGTAGGAAGATTAAACAGATGTCTCAAACGCTATTCGTTCAAATGTAGCATAGAAACTCCCGCTTTTTCGCACCAAGAAAAGATTGTGTTTGTGTTGTGTTTGATACATTGATACTACTACGTATGACCGTTCGCAATCTTTTGACTTTCGGAAAGCAAATTTTCAAAGGCTTTCTGATGAAATTAACAGCTTTAATTTGAACCTTACTGCCTTATCTAATATTGAAGATGCAGTAGGTTCTTTTTATTCTTTGATGGATAACTGCATGAAAAAAGTGATTGCTGTGAAAACCTCTGGGAATCTGAAAGCGTCCCATCCCTGGTACACTAAAGAGCTCAAATCGATACGAAACAGACGTTATAGGGCTTGGAAGAACTATTTAAAAAGTCTCTGCCACTCAGATCTTGAACTCTATCTCACATTATTCAATGAATTCAAATCTTTATCCTGCAACTTATATATTGACTATATAAGTAAAATGGAATGCTCTTTAAAATTGAACCCCAAACTTTTCCGGGGTTTTGTCAATTTCAAGAAAAAAACCGATGGTTATCCATCGAAGCTTACTTACAATAGTTCTACAACTGCTGATTCGCTAGATGCAAGCAATATGTTTGCAGATCATTTCAGTAAGTCATTTAGGGGGACCCCTCTTCACATTGATGATCAATATTTTAGTTATCTAACTAGCTGTTCCCAAATAAATTTTAGTAGTATCTCATTCGTTTTGGAAACAATTTTAAAATGTGTTTCTTCTCTGAAGAATGACTATTCATCAGGTCCTGATGGCATTGCCCCGATAGTTCTTAAAAAATGTAGTCATGCAATTGCTCCATATCTTAAGTATATGTTTGAATTGTCCATTAGTACAGGTAAATTCCCTAATCTATGGAAAAGTGCTTTTATCACACCTGTATTTAAAAAAGGCGAATGTGGTGATATCACTAATTATAGGCCTATTTCAAAGCTTTCGTGTATCCCTAAGCTTTTTGAACAAATTGTTTGTGAAAAGTTAATATTTCTTTGTCGCAATATAATTTGTAATGAACAGCATGGATTTGTAAGAAACAGATCCACTGTCACTACTCTATTAAGTTTCTTGCATGATTGTTCTAATGCCTTAGTAAGGACGAAATGGATTGCATTTACACTGACTTCTCTAAGGCATTCGACCAACTGTGCCTTGAAATAATCGGATTTAAGCTCAGGGCTTTTGGTTTCCCACCAAGTTTCATAAAATGGGTTAATTCATACCTTAGATCAAGGGATTATCAAGTGAAATTTAGAGGATCGCTATCTGTATCTTTCACAGATCAGTCTGGAGTTCCCCAAGGAAGTGACCTCGGACCAATTTTATTTATACTTGCCATTAATGATGTTAAGGCATGTATAAATCACAGTAATATCCTGATCTACGCTGATGATATGAAAATATATAAATCTATCACTACTCAGCAAGACAGAATGTTTCTTCAATCTGACATCAATAGCTTCGCAAATTGGTGTGATAAAAACGGTTTATCCCTGAACCCAACTAAATGTCAACATATGACATTCTCTAGAAAGAATATACTGTCCAACTTTCAATATTCTTTGTCTCAACATATTCTTTGTAATGTTGATAATTTTAAGGATCTTGGGGTTTATTTCGATCCCAAACTGGTTTTTGCCAAGCATATCAATTTTATTGTTAATAAATCTAATTCTATGCTGGGCTTCGTAAAAAGGTGGGCGAAAGAATTTAATGACCCATACGTTACTATGTCATTGTACAATTGTTTTGTCCGTCCGATTCAAGAGTATGCTTCACAAGTTTGGACGCCGTTCTACAACATCCATTCAAATCGAATAGAGGCCATTCAACGTAAATTTATTCGATTTGCACTTAGAGGACTTCCATGGGATGATCCTTTTAACCTTCCTCCTTACAGTCAGCGTATTAAGCTTCTTCAAATGTTACCCCTTTCTCAAACGAAGGCTTAAAAGCGATAGCATTTTTTTACAGCAGCTTATATCCGGTCAAATAGATGCACCTGACTTGCTGTCATCTATTGGCTTTAATTTTCGGTGTGGTGCCCATAATTTACGTAGTGTTGATTTATTGTTTAGCCCCCATCATAGAACGAATTATAGGAGGCATGAGCCTATTAGTCGCATGAGTAGAATCTATAATATAAATGATCATGTGATTGACTTGCATGTTAGTAAAATTAAGCTAAAAAATATTTTGCGTAATAATGCTTTAATGTCTTAAATTGTTTGCATTATTTTTTGTGTCTGTGTTAGTATTTTATAGGTACATAATTATTGTATTTTTAATTGTTCTGTCCTTACTAACACCTGCACTAAATGATGAGCTCGTGATAGTTGCTTGCTTTAAGCACTCCACGACACAGAGCTGATAGTGTATATAACTACATTAGGTAACTGTCACAATTGTTACATTATGTTGTTTTTGTCATTTTGCTTGGGCTAAGATGCAAACAAATCTTAAAGCAATTGGGTGATGTGATTTTCTTTGGTTATCGAAAGCTAATATTATATATTGGAACTAGATAAATATAAATGTGGCGAATGATTGTCGCACTGAGGACAAAGTAGAACAATCGCAATATTATATGATGGGAAAGGCTTAAAACAGCTTTCAACTACCATCTCAAAACCTTACAAAAGAGACATTTCATTTAAGAATAGGGATATTAAAGCTCTATGCCACTTAAAAGCAACACAATGATATACGTTTAGCTTCCAAACTCATTGTTCTACTGGCTTAGGATGTCATCGCATTAAAATACTCTTTTACACGTTCTTATCAAAATAAAGTCGCGATGCGCGGGCTCTTACACTGAAAATAATTGAATAATATTTTACGTGTGTGCAAATGAGATAAAAACACAACATAATTTCACTATTACAAATCGATTTGAGGAAAAAAAAAAATCGACCCACCCTAATGTACATCTATATCTCTATTCATATTGAAGTCAATTAAATGGAAATGTTAGAATGAGAAGATGCACTAGTTACAGGGTTGTTAAGACCATAATTGGTTATATGTCTAGAAATGAAGGTAAAAGAATTCACCTTGTCTAGGTCTAAGAGGACGTTGCGGTGAATATATGACAAAAAGCGATAGCAGGGTACGGAATTCAACATAACCATATATAACATCATGAGCCAACGCAGCATAATTGATCGTCGTTTTACCAGAGGCTTCAAATCAATAAGCGTTCATCTTATTTCATACGAAGGCATTTGGGGGTATGAGTATAGTTTACGTAGTGCGAATTTCGTAAATTTTGTCTGTATCCTTTCAATGCGGTACATAGAGGTGTTGTAATAAGGGAACCATATAACTGAACAGTATTTAAGAACAGAGTGAACTAGCGCAAACTATAGCGACTTTAGAGTATACGGGTCGGTGAACTTCTTTGAGTTCCTAAATATACGAGGGCGGGTCAATAAGTCCGTGACTTTTGGAATAAAACACAGATTTTTTGATAAATTTTTTTTTTTATTTTTCAACGTAGTCTCCCTTGAGCTCTATAAACTTTGTCCAACGCTTCTCCAATTTTTGTATCCCTTCCAAAAAAAATGATTTGTCGAGGTCCTCAAAATAGGCCTTTATTTGCGAGATGACTTCATCATTGGAGTCAAATCTTTTTCCACCAAGCCATTTCTTCAGGTTTGGGAACAAGAAGTAGTCGCTCGGAGCCAAATCTGGAGAATAGGGTGGATGAGGGAGCAATTCATAGCCCAATTCATGGTTTTTTGCCATGGCAACTGCACATGTGTGCACCCTTGCATTGTCTTGGTGGAAAAGAACTTTTTTCTTGGCCAAATGAGGTCGGTTTTTTTTTCAAATCGTCATTGAATCGGTCCAATAAGTTGGCATAATATTCCCCATTGATTGTTCTTCCCTTTTGAAGGTAGTCAATGTGGATTATCCCGCGTGCATCCCAAAAAACAGTCGCCATAACTTTATTGGCTGACAAACCCACCTTGGCCTTCTTTGGCGCCGATTCACCCTTAGAAACCCACTGTTTTGACTGTTGTTTGGTCTCTGGTGTGTTGTGATGGATCCATGTTTCGTCCACGGTTACAAAACGGCGCAAAAACTCCTCCATATTGCGATTAAACAACGCCAAACCTTCCTGTGAAGTTGTTACACGATTGCGTTTGTGGTCGACTGTGAGCAAACGCGGCACCCATCTTGCGGAAAGCTTTCTCATGCCCAAGTGATCATTCAAAATTGAAACCACTGAGCCATGCGAGATCCCTACGGCTTCCACAATCTCTCGCACTTTCAATCTTCGGTCGGCCAACACCATATCGTGAATTTTTTCGATTGTTTCGGGTGTAGAGACCTCAACTGGGCGTCCAGGACGTTCGGCATCTTCAGTGCTTGTACGGCCACAACGAAATTCAGTAAACCACTTTTTTACCATTGAAATCGATGGTGCAGAGTCCCCATAGTCTTTTTCAAGCTTAGCCTTGGTCTCGGTAATGGTTTTTTTTCGCAAGAAATAATGATTAATAAGCACACGAAATTCACTTTTTTCCATTTTCTCCTCAAATTAGTGAGTAGTCTGATAAAAATAGCTGTCAAACACAAACTAACTGACGCAGCAAGTTTAAATTTTGACAGGAGTCAACTGACAGATGCCTGTTGACAGGAGCAGTGTTGCCGTTTCAGTAAAGAGGTCAGAAATTCAAAAAGTCACGGACTTATTGACGCGCCCTCGTAAAGCCAAACATACGAGTAAAGTTAGCTTTATCGATGTATTTTTTTTTTTTTTTTTTGGTTTTTTTTTTGTTTTGAATGAATAACCTTACATTCCTTACCACGTTAAGTGGACGGCTGGAGTTACAGCGCTGTTTCACGGTTAGCCACAACCGATCATCAGACCCCTTCTGTGGTGCTGTTCTGTCTTTTTCCTTCATTTTATCCCGAAATTTCATTTCTTCCACTGGGATTCGAACCTAGACCAGCGGCTTCTCAGGCAAGCACTCATGCACTGTGCCATTGAAGCCACGAGTTTATCCAGTTTTTATTTCAATTTTCTTGGACAAACTTTGCTCCTGTAAGTATATTATGTTATTCATTCTGTTTTTTTCTTTCTAAGTTTTCTCTAATTCTATTCCATTTCGACAAGCATAGTTGGACTGAAATGAGTGATAGAGAGGATGAAAGACTTTTTGACATTGTATATGTCGAGAATCTTACGATTAATGGTTTTTTAAGTGATACCACACAATTTTTCCTGGTTTTAATTTTTGTTTTCCGTCAATTCCTTTATTTTTGGTTTTGAATGAATAACCGTGAAACAGCGCTGTAACTCCAGCCGTCCACTTAACGTGGTAAGGAATGTAAGGTTATTCATTCAAAACAAAATAAAAAAATTATCGATGTAATGTAATCAATATTTGAGTTAAATATAAGCTCTTGTTCAAAAAATATCCCTAGATCTTTTTGATTAGGCACTCTGTTGAGGACATTGTTAGGAATCCTGTAATCGAATATAATTGGAGTTTTTATTCGAGATACAGTCAAAACTGAACATTTCAGAATGATAAGATGCAAAAACTGCCTCTAGATAAGCTGTATTTATCTTGTTGAAATTGGCAATAATCCAATAATGATCTTACTACCATAAATTATCTTAAGGGCATCTGCAAATAAAAGCTTTTGTGCAGCTAAACGCACAGAAGGTAAATCATTTATGAAGAGTAGGAAAAGAATTGGACCGAGATGGCTTCCTTGTGGAACTATAGAGTAATTTTTATGATTTTTGATGATAGTTCACCTATTTTACGGACTGCGAATTGTGAGATAGCTTTTTATCCAATTCAAAAACTTTGAAAGGAAGCCCATGGGTAGGTACGGTGTTTAGATTTACATTATTCATTTTTATTCAACTTTCACTTAATGCTATTTACAGTTTATATAAAAAATTTTGTGGCATACTTGTAGGACGATTAGAAAAATGGGTAGATGAAAAAAATATTCTGACAGAGCGTCAAGCTGGATTCAGAAAAAACTTTTCAACCGTTGACCAAATATTCACATTATCTGCGATTATAAGAGCCTTTCAAGCCAGAAACAAGAAAATGTATAGCTTTTTTGTAGATTTCAAGGCAGCTTTTGATCTTGTTAGCCGAAGTGCACTCTTCTATAAACTGTCTCAGTTGGGTATCTCTACAAAATTTCTTAAGACCATTAAAAAAATGTATGCCGAAACAAGTGCAGCAGTCTGGGATGGAAAGGATTTCTCAGAATGGTTTAAAACACAGACTGGTGTAAAGCAAGGATGTCCTCTTAGTGCCTTATTGTTTTCTCTATTTATAAACGACATAGAAAAAGATTTGCCTGGTGGAGTACGAATTGCTAATACCGTGGTCAATGTCTTGTTATATGCCGATGATCTTGTTCTACTCTCTGAATCTCCTGAAAATCTCCAATTGATGATAAATCGTCTAGCCAGTTACTGCAAAAAATGGGGACTAACCATCAACACCGAAAAATCTAAAATTATGGTATTTTCCCGTTCACCACGAGTGCAAAGTGGAAATAGATGGTTTTATAATGGAAGCCGATTAGAGATTGTGAAGGAACTCAAATATTTAGGAGTGAAACTGAACCCAACCCTAGAATTTGGTAAACATCTAACGGATAAAGCCAAGTCTTCCCAAAGCTTAGTGAATCTATCATGGAAAAATGTTTTTGCAAACAAGCGGATTCTCCTCTCAACGAAATACAGAATATTTGATTCAGTTGTTAAATCAACTCTTTGTTACGCCTCTCAAGTTTGGGGATCAGACGAGTACGAAGTAATCGAGAAATTCCACAGGAACTTCTTGAAAAAATTATTCAACTTACCAATGAAATCGCCGAACTACACAATCTATTTGGAAACGGGTCTTCCAATGCTTTTTACAAGCACTCTCAAATCGCAAGCGGATTACATCATTAAAATAGGTTCGTATCCAGACTCCCGAATAACCAAAAAAATGCTATCTTATGAATTAAGAAACAAGGACTGGTGGGCGTTAAGATGGTTAAGAATTGGAAACGCGTGTGGAGAAACTATTTCATTCGATCTAAACAACCTGGACAACTTAAAGAACCAACTTTATCGAATAATAAATAAAAATGAAGATGCTATTCGTGTGCGATTTATAGAGAAAGCTCGTGAATCAGATAGCAGAGTATTGTATTCTCACCTGAACTTCAATCTAAAGGATAAGAACTATTTCAATGACTCACTCAACTATAGTGAAATATCTCTTATTTTCAAAACAAGGTGTGAGTTGATTGGTTTAAATGGCAGCCCATATAATGGAAGCTTCAACCAGTTTTGTAATATTTGCAACTTAAAAGCGAAAGAAGACTGCTTTCACATTATTAGTGTTTGTCCAATCTACAAACCACAGAGAATAGCTTACTTCGGAAAAAAATTCCTTACCATGCAGGAGACAATACAAATTCTGAACGAGTGTGATTGGAAAAAGTTATTTTATTATATTAAATCCATCTACAAATACAGGTCGCTATTAATAACAGAGTATTATGATTGATTAAGTTTATTAAAAAAATAACTATATTGTTTAAGTTACAAATGTAGGTACATGTATAAGCATTTTGCTAACCAAGCTGACGGCTAAGCCATAGCTTTAAAATTCATTCTATCTTGTAACTTATGTAATAAGAAAATATTAAATAAATGAATTTCTTACTTACTTACTTACTTACTACTTATAAAAAATTCAAAAATAATTCAAAAATAATAATAAGTGTAAGACAATAAATCGGGTCATTCAGTAACTTATATCGTTAGAGTTGAATGACCGCCAGAAATTTCGCCTCAAACTAGAAGAATAACTGACGTGGGGACGTAAGCGATATTAATAACAATAAAGATACTTATAAAAAATAATCTTTTCGTATATCAAGTTCTTACTTTATAGACTAATTCTATGTCAGTAATTTTTAGAGTGAAAAGCCAGTTTGTGATTTTTTTCAAGAAAGAATGAAAGTAGTAAGTTGTTCTAATTGAAATGGGCAGATTATTGAATACAATTGCGGATGTCATTAAATAAAAATTCATAAAATGTGTTTTGTGTGGAACTAGAGTATCAACAAGTGCCAGATTATTAACCCGTAAATGGTATATTGAAGAGTTTCTAGATGGAATATTACCACTTTGTTTATAGAACTCTTTTAAAACTTTAAAAATATAGAGATGACGTAATGGTAGTAATCTTAACTCACAAAAAAGAGGCCAGCTTCCAGTTCGTCGACTTTTTTCACAAATGATACGAATTATATGCTTTTGGGCAATCAAGATTGGTCTAAGAGTGTTCATATAAGCACCTCCCCAACACACTATCCCATATTGCAATTTAGACGGAGTAAGTCCGTAGTAGATCATTGTTAAAACTTTTTTTTGAGCAGAATGGCTTTAACAGATACATCTTTCGAGTTATCAGATTCATGTAAGTTTTGAGTGATTGAACGTGAACTTTCCAGTTAAGGTTGCAGTCGATGATAACTCCTAAGTACTTAAAGTAATCAACAAGCTCAATTTGAAAACAATTACGTGAGCACTGATTTTGTTCTTGGAAGTTATTTCTACCACATAGGTACATGCAAAGTTAAAGCAAACTTTTGACAGTCATATGCGTGGAAAAATGCTTCAATCTCCCTAGGAAAATCCCCCGATAGCATAGATAAACGCTTTAGCAAAATCAGTATAGATTACATCCACTTGGTAGCGCTTTTCCATCGCTTGAAGGCAAAAACTTGTAAAAATTGCTAAGTAATTTGCAGAAAATCAGAGATATATTTTTTAACCAGTGCATGGACTTTCTTTGTATACCCTATTCTAAGGGTAGGGGAAGGCGGGGCATAACGGTCCCTTTAAGGATTATTGTTAATAAAAACTCCAAAAATAGTCTGGGGATATCAGAAGAACTGTTATTTGAAAGAAAGTTTATTAAGGAATACGAATAAATAATACAGTTTTTTAAAAATAAATAATTTAGTATTTTTTTGTACTTTAAATAAATCATTCAATTTGGCCATTGTGCCCCGTTGCTGGGGCACAATGGGCATAGGTGGGGCATGATGGGCACGGACCTAAATTGGATTGGAACGCGAGCATATGTGTGTAGATTCATCATCAATATCATCCTCTCCAGCACAAGAACAATGAGCCCACTTGCCACAAGCTCTACAGGAAACCCATCCCTCTGTGGACTGGGAGTATAAATACCCGCAATACAAGCACTCCTCGTCTTCTTCGCTCTCTGAACTTTCTTCCTTCCTGTGTTTTTTTAATTTGGTGATTCTTTTTTTCTTTTTCACAGTGGGGGCTTGGACTTGGTGATTTCGGCCTCTAACTGCTTTTTGTATGGAGAGCTCGTTATGACTGCTATTTTTCCTCGGCGTTTAGAATTTCTTTTCTTTTGCGGTGCTTTGGGAACTGCTACGATCTGAGATGGTGAAAAATTATGGAAAGAAGTTGAGGGCATTGGCGCATCGTTAGTTGCCAAAACAGGGTCTGGAGATGCATACATTGGCGTCGGTATAACGGATTTGGGAGAAGATGATGGCGTGGATGGATCATTCATTGCCGTCATTGCTGTTATTGGAGCTTCTGTTATCATCAAGGGATCAGGGGTTGATGAGTCTATTGGTGGCACTTGTGAAGTCTGTGAACATGGGCCATCAAAAGTTGTTTCTTCCAGAACGGTGGGTTGCTCCTCTTGTGGCATGTCCGTGGTTTCGCAAGGCAAAAAGTCAAGGTCTTCGAATATATCTGAGTTTATCGGCCATATTCCGGTCTTCAGAAAGCCGTTTATCGCAACTGGCATTGTAGCAGATCTTAAATAGGCTTTACCAAACAATTGTCCTACCTCATAGTGTGTTACCGTTCTTCCAGGGTGTTGTCTGAGCCATTTCTTTACTTCGTCTCCATAATATGAGCTCAAAGGCTTCATAAAGCTCACATCCAAGGGTTGCAATCGATGAGTACAGTGTGGTGGAAAACAGAGCATAACAACACCACTAGCCCTTGCAAAATCGATGACTTCAATGCTTTTTACATGACTTGCATGACCATCCAAAAGTAACAAAACAGGTTGGTCTTTGGTTGCGCGTGACCATTCAACAAATCTTTTGAACCATTTCAAAAACAGATCCTTTGTTATCCATCCATTTTTGTTACATTCTCCACATGAATTGGGCGGTGTTCCATCCATCAGCTCCGCCTTCATTCTTTTTCGAGGGAAAATAAACATTGGTGGCATATATGACCCATCGGCGCTCATACAAATTTCCACGGTTAAGAGTTGCCCTCGCTCTGAAGAAGATAACGATCCCACTTGTTTCCTCCCTTTAGTTGCCAAAATTTTTCCCAGGCTCTTTGCAACGGTAGTGATCCCAGTTTCGTCTACGTTAAATATCTTGTTTGACAAAAATCCATTTTTTTCGATGCACTCCTCCAGTAAATTAAAAAAAATTTCGACAGCGACGCGGTTAAACCCCATAGCCCGAGCCGCAGATGTTGCTTCCGGTTTTCTTAATGAAATTGTTGCATTTCGTCTTAAAAAATTGTTTGCCCAGTCTTTTCCAGCAATGCACCCCACAGCATCAAAGTTATTGGTCAACCCATTTTTTTCCGCCAGCTCATACGCCAGTTCACGAAATTCTTTCATCGAAAAGCCAAATAAGCGCCCTTCCATGTCTTTAAGATATTCTGCCAAGTCTTTTTCTTGGTCCTCTGAAAAAACGGGCTTAAAATTTCCCATTTTTGTAACAAGAAGTGGACGGTCGGGGTTTTGATCCGCTTTTTTTATAAATCTTTGCAATGTGCTTCGAGGAATTTCATAATTCCTAGCAGCAGCCTTACAGCTCATTTTTTTCGACTTCACATCTTGAAAAGCTCGTAGCATACTGTCTTTGCTCCATTCTTGCCTCTTGGCCTTCCTCACGTAATTTCGAACCATCTAAAACAATATAAAATACTGATAGAAACGAATAGAAATGCAAATTACATTAGTAGAAAGTAAATGGGGCATAATGGGCACATATGCCTATTATGCCTCGCCCATTCTGCCCCAAACCTCTTATTAAATACACATTGAAAAAATAAGTTAAAAATGTAACCTTAATGAAAAAACAAATTAATTTATATAAACTATATTCACTTACCTTGATATGAAATAAAAACAATCAATTATTCACTTGACCAGTTTCCCAAAAAATACACTTTAAATCACCTCAAAATAATATAAACTCTATGCAAAAACTTGTTTTGCTCAAATCACAAAGCAACTGCCACTTTAATTAAAAAAAGGGTTTTCCCCAAATAGCGAGTGAAATATCAGAGCAGTTAGGTTGTTTTTCAAAGTTGCCACTTTACTCAATATAAAAATACAAAGGGGGGCCCTTTTTGCCCCGGGTGATCATTATGCCCCGCCTTCCCCTAGGTATATTAATTTTGACGCATAGTTTGTAACATACCTTAATATTGCCCGTAGACCCCTAAAAGTTACTATATTTATGATCAGCATCGATAGTAATGTCGATCTAGCCATGTCCGTCCGTCCGTCCGTCCGTCCGTCTGTCGGCAAAAATTAGGCCTTTAAACTGGACCTAGAGAGCTGAAATTTTAACCATATACTCTAGGTCCCGAAATAATCAAGTTTACGAATTTTTGAAATCCGCCCACAGACACGCCCACAAACTCAAAAAAACAAAATTTTGGAAAAAATCGAATTTTGAGCTAGAAAGCTGAAATTTTTTATATATGATCTATGACTCCTAAAACTGCTCGGGACACGCCCACTGACACGCCCACAAATAAATAAAATAATTTTTTTATACACTATTCTAAGGGTAGGTACCTATATTAATTTTTGAAAATCCAAAGTTTGAGCTAGGGAGCTGAAATTTATAATATATACTCTCTAGGGGCCCTTTATTCTCATGTGTTATTTTTTTTTTTAAATCTGCCTACTGACACGCCCACAATTAAATAAAACAATTTTATTGAAACGACCAAGTTTGAGCTAGGGAGCGTTTTTTTTGATAAAATCCTTTAAATGTTATATAACAAAATATGTAGGGCGTTCTTAACAATTCAACCATACTTAGACTTTTGTCACGCCCACTTATGTGGGATAGGAATAAGAATAGGGTATCCAACAGTTCGCCCAAGCGGACTGTAGCCCGTCCCTATGTTTTACTATACCTAGCTTCAATTATCTTATTTATAACCTGAAGTTTAGCCATTGACGTAAAGTTCTCAACAGTTTGCTTAGAACCAGATTTATGAATTGGAGAATTAAATGAATGCTTCCAGCAATCTAAAAACAAACCTTCGGTGAGAGAAAGGTTAAAAATTATGTGAGGTGGAGTCAGGGGCGGACTAAGAGGCAGTGGCACCCGGGGCGGTAAAATATACTTACACCCCTTAAAAAAATTAAGAGAAAAACATAAACACTAACAAAGATTTTATTTAAAGGTGCTTTCGAGCTTTTATTGCACTGAATGTTTCGATTAAATTATCAAAATCTTTATTTTTTGTGTGCTCCTTTTCAATTGAAAGTATAGCCAGATTAGACAACCTATTTTGGCTCATTGTTGATCTTAGATAATTTTTAATTAATTTTAACTTTGAAAAGCTTCGTTCGCATGATGCCACTGAGACGCAAATCGTTAAATAGATTCTCATCGCCAATGATAGACTCGGTAACGAGCCTGAAAAGTCCCACTTAACGATAAAGCTTAAAAAGTCAAAAGCTGTCCAAATTTCAGCATCATTTAATTTTATCTTTGCAGCTACCAAGTGCCGGCGTATCCCCCGATTTCCAATATGATACTGTTGTCTCCAAGTTCTGTAAATGTCGAGGTAAGAATTGGAACAGCAGCACGGAGTTTTTCTTTCGTTCTATGGAGCAATATTTTAGGTTGAAGAGCTGAAAAAACTGAGGCAATGTCTTCCATGGCCTGAGACCGATGTATTAGTTTAGTGAAAAATTTGTCTTGACATTCTAGCATGGCTCTGCGCGTTTCTTCTTCCAAAGTCAAGCCAGCATCTTGAGCCTTTTTGCCAGGCATAATTTTCTTTTTGTTTGCCCTTCCCCGCCTTTCAATTGAAATGTCTAACTCTGCGCATATTCCTCGTGCGTAACTAATGGCCTTTTTTACGGTTTTATCACGATTTTCATGCAGAAAACTCGGAAGTGCCTTTAGTTTTATTAAACTTTTTTCTTAAGTGAGTCCTGGTTTCTGCAAGTATTTCTGTGCTGCATCAACTTCTTCCAAAATACCGGACCAGAAAGAAAGATAGCACAATCACGTAAAGTCGCATACAGCAGATAAGAGAATGGTCGCAGCACTCCTTTTATCCAAATTGTCCTTTTGAGGATGACAAAGGAGTTCGAGAGTTAAAACTATCTTTACAAAATTTTCCTTCAATGGCTTAATAGCCTCGTGATGAGCGCTCCATCTAGTGTCCACAAGTCTCTTGACTGACGCACCTACATTTCTTATTAGAATATCCCAACGATGAGTAGATGCTGAGAAAAAGGTGTAAGGTCTTTCCAGTGTCCCAAAAAACGTTGTACTTCAAGATGTGCTTCCCAAAGAGTGAACTGCACAATGGTTTAAAGAGTGGTTTACACTTGGCGTAAACAAAGCTTTTGGATTAATTTGCCGAATTAATTTTTGGACTCCTCCATGAATACCCGCCATAGTCGCAGCATTATCATATCCCTGAGCCCGGCAAAGGTAAATGTCAAGACTATATTCATTGAGTTGTTTTAAGATATCGTCGCGGTAAGTTCTTTGGCAGTCTTTCCAGATGTGGGAAAAAAGCCCTAGAAATGATTCCCTCACCTCAACCTTTCCATCCTGGATGTAAACGTATCTTATAACCTCGCTCATTTGGTCGATATGTGATTCACAAGTTGTGCTGTCAAATATTATGCCAAAGTACTTTGCTTGGTGAATGTCTTTCACAATTTTCGTCCTCCCTTCTTTCCCCAAAAGGCTTATATATTCATTTTGAATATTCTTCGACAAATACGAGCTGACTCGTGTCTTATTCTTATCACCTATCGAATGCTCGATTCTCAACAAATGCTCCTTTAAAACTGGGCCATATTTGGACATAAGTTTCACCAATTCTAAGAAATTGCCCCTATTGTCCGATGACAAGTCCTCTCTGTGGCCTCGAAAAGATAGATTTTCACGAGCAAGAAACAATATTACGTGCAAAAGACGACTTAGAATATCACGCCATTTCTTTTTTTCTGCACTTGCAAATTGTTGTCGATTGTGTTTTGCAACTTTAAGCCCATTTCCAAAGTTTTGCACTTATCTAACGACGTTAGGTGGCGATCAGATGCCTCGTGCTCGAATACCTTGGGGTTAAGCGTCCACCACATATTAAAACCGGTGACGAAATATTGCGATTCATCGCATGCAAATAACCGACAGCAAAAACAAAACAAACGATTCGTTTAGGTTATTTAGGAATCAACTTTGTTTTACATAATTGTGTTTTTATTTTGTTCTATGTGCATTTTTTGGGTTAGCGATGACACCCGCTGTTAGGATGCCACCCGGGGCGGAGCCCCCCCCCCCCCCCCCCCCCCCGCTTAGTCCGCCACTGGGTGGAGTTGCAAACCAAGAATTTATGTTCGATTAAATACTTAAATTTAAATATAGATAAATCAGAATGTTTCCAATCATGTTTTTGCGTAATTTAATTTATATTTGTTTTAGTTTTTATTTATTCAAAAAAACTCGTAATAATAAACTTATTTTTTAACGAATGGATCGATTTCAACTAATATTAGGCTAGCGATCGAGAGCGGATATTGTGTGTAGTTGCCAATTGTTAAAGCGTAGCCGGCGGAAGTTGTGCGGCTGCTAAAATATCTGCGAATCTAGGCATTTCCGGTGGTGGTAGTGATTCATTTTGATCGATAGCTATGTTGTGGGAGACGGCACAAGCGATGATGATTATTTGAACAGTCTCCACTGTGCACCTTAAGCCAGCCGCCAACACTGGGAACCGCCTCCTCCAAATGCCGTTCGGACGTTCGACGCAGTTGAGAAGTTGAATAGATTTTTTTTCATAAATTATGATCCTGTGGTTTTTTTTTGATTGCTCACTATGACCAGCGATAAATAATAGAAAAAATATTACAGCTCAAATTGACACCATGTTTTGCATCTGTCTGAAAGTTCTTGAAAAGTGTGAGAATAAAATTTTAATTTTATATAAATTGGGAATGTTGCGTCTCTCTCATAACTAATTTTTTTTTCCATGGTCGGTAAGTTACCCCGACGGCACAACCCCCAACCTGGAGGGCCAGGCCCTTGTTTTGACCTTAGCGGGCCGGATAATCCGATGTCAGTAACCCATTCTGGGATATGACCGCTGCACTTGACCCATTAAGGGCTCATCCGCCACCAACTCTTTTCCAACACCTTGGCTCAGTATTGGAGATCCCTATAGACCTGGTATCCAAATATGTCGAAGCAGCTCATATAGGGATTACACTTAGTAGTTCGACCTGACTGGAACTGTAGACGCCACCGTTGATTCCATCTAGAGAATTCATCCGCTGCCGCCTGAACAAGAGGAAGTGCCTAAGTGAGAAGACACTCTTCTCCCCTCCTTCTCTCGTCTGCCAGTGTGTACCAGTTCCACCACCCAGTATAGAAGAAGTTGGCTTAGCTACAAAAAAAGCTTAAGAACAACAAAGCCGCAGGCTCTGATGGCTTACCAGCGGAGCTCTTCAAATACGGTGGTGATGTTTTGGTAGGGCGCATGCACCAAATCATCAGCCAAGTATGGGTGGAAGAAAACATGCCCGATGACTGGGCTATCAGCTCCATGTGCCCCATCTACAAAAAAGGCGATCCTATGTCTTGCAAGAACTATCGAGGCACATCCCTGCTTAATGTCGCACATAAGATCCTATCCAACGCACTGTGTGAACGTCTTAAACCGTTTTGCAACACACTTATCGGCACGTAATAGTGCGACTTCCGGCCAGGCAGATCGACTATAGGACAAATTTTTACACTGAGGCAAATCCTGGAAAAGACCAACGAATTTCTAGTCGAGACATACCACCTATTAATCGACTTCAAAGCCGCGTATAATGGTATACATCGTCAGGAGCTCTATATGGAGATGGACGAATTCGGAATCCCGGCAAATCTGATTCAGATGTGTCGCGTGACTCTGGAAAACACACGTTCCTCCGAACTATTTCAAACATGCACCAGATTTCGGCAAGGGAACGCGCTATCATGCGATTTCTCCAATCTCGTACTGGAGCAGATAGTGCGCAGGAAGGCGTCAAGACGGAAGGCGCTATCTTCAACAGGTCCGTTCAGCTGCTGGGTTATGCGGACGATATTGACATCATCGGCCGATCACAGCGCTCCGTGATAGAAGCTTTCACGACGATTGAAGAACAGGCGAAATCTGTTGGCCTTGTAGTAAATGAGGACAAGACTAAATACATGCTATCAACAAACAAACAAACAGCTGTCCGCCGCCTAGGACAAAACGTCACTATTGATAGCAACAATTTCGAGGTAGTTAAGGAGTTCATCTACCTCGGAGTAAACATGAACTCCACGAATGACACCTTAGTGGAGATCCGGCGAAGAATTACCCTAAGAAACCGCTGCTACTTCGGTTTGGCAAAACAACTGGGTTCAAAACTCCTTACTCGGAGGACGAAATGTATGCTTTACAAAACCCTTATCCTGCCAGTTCTGCTTTATGGCGATGAGTGCTGGGCGATAAGCAGGAAGGGAGAGCTGATACTGGGCTCCTTCGAAAGAAAAATTCTTCGGCGGATTTGTGGGCCTGTGTGCGAGGAAGGCAAATGGAGGAGAAGATACAACCGCGAACTCTATGAGCTGTACCAAGATGTGGATGTAGTCCAAAAAGCCAAAATACGTCGACTACTTTGGCTCGGCCACATCGAGCGAATGGACAATAATGCTCCAGCTAAGAGGATCTTCGAATCCCAGCCCCCAGGTTCGAGAAGGCAAGGGAGACCAAACCTCCGTTTCAAAGACCAAGCCATCGCGGATGCCAGAGCGCTTGGTCTGGACAACTGGAAGCAGCATGCCCGGGATCGTAGAGGATGGAAGGCTGCTGTGTCTCAGGCAGAGACTATTCACGGGCCGGGAGCCCATTAAGTAAGTAAATTGGGACTGTCCGTTAACTGATTGATTGATCTACATACACTCCAGCTCAACTGAATAGGTTCAACACTTCCAAAAAGTAATATGGTAACATCTCTTCAACCAACTTACCGATTTTAATGAAATAAATTTGTTTGCATAAATAAATTAATTATTAATGAAACACAAAAGTATGCGGTGTCTAACACACCACGTATATACTTATTTTTTTTCAAAAACATAACAAAAAAAGCCGATTTATTTTGGCTCAAATGAATAGGCTCAGAAACTTAAAATTAAAAAAAAAAATGCACAGCTTTGTTTCTTGTTAATATAAGTATATAGTATGTAGGTAATGCTAATTTAGTATTTTGTACTCCCTCCTTTGTTCAAAATAACTTCATACATTCGGTTTGGCAAAGACTTATAATACGGCTTGTGTGCCTATATATCTCACAGAGATTTTCAAAAAAGAAGCATGGGTTAGAAATAACCCTCCAAACAGCCATAAAGGTATAAAGTGGTATGCGGATGGTTCTGAAATGGAATCGGGGGTAGGATTCGGAATATACGAACCAAATAAATGCATTACGATACCTATGGGAAAAAGTCTTAGCGTATTTCAAGCAGAGCTCCACGCCATTCAAGAATGCGCATGCCATATCAATAGATCTGGCATTAAAGGCGCCACCATCCATATATTCACGGATAGTCAAGCAGCTATAAATGCCGTTAGCTTGCATACCCTTGAATACAAGTCATGCACTATTTTAATTCTTCAAACACTCGGTTTCAGGAACAAGACCAAACTGTGGTGGATTTCGGGCCACGAGAGTTTTAAAGGCAACGAAAAAGCTGACAAACTGACAAGAAAGAACTCAGAAACTCCTTTCAAAGGTCCCGAACCCTTCTGCTGCACTTCAAGATCAGCAGTGCGCTATAAAATGCTGGAAACATATGAAATGTACCACTTATTGGAAGTACATCCCAGGACTGAGACAGGCCATCCATCCCTTCAAGAGCATTGCCAGCAAATGTCTTAATTTAATTCGGCATGATATCAAAATCCTAGTAAGTTGTCTTACCAAACATTTATGAATGGAATTCGACTTTGTTCATATGTCCAGCACGGGAACGTATGCAGCGGTGGATACGTTGGACCCAATTTTCGATTTCTCGTTCAATATTGGCTCTGAGCTCCTCAAATGTCGCGGGCTTGTTGGCATAGACCAATGATTTAATGTAGCAACTTTAAAAAAAAAATCTAGAAGTTTAATCACACGATCTCAGCTTCCAATAGACGGGCCGTTTCTCAAGATAACGCGGTCACAGAACTGAGACTTCAATAACTCGATTGTTGCACCCGGTGTGTGGCTTGTGGCACCGTCTTATTGGAACCACATATCACTGATGTCCAGTTCATGCCATTACAAGAATGAAGTAGGGTAACCATCGCTCTTATTTTTGGAGTTTATAAAATTCCAAAATTTATTTTTTCTGGATTTGATAGTATTTTGTATATCATTTACGTAAAGGAGATATGCATGATAAAGACACGTATTGGATTCAGATCATCCTTATTAATTAAACGACTACGCCATTTCATACCTATAGTTCTATTTTTTGGAATTCTTAAGCAACGAGTGTGACTTCATTATCCCAGGGACAAGAGTCCATTCTGGTGTCACTTACACGAATTACAGGAACAAATTTAAAAATTACGTTATTAACAACACGATTAAATTCAAGGCATGAATCACTAATTTCAAGTGAAAGATGGGGGCCCCGCAGTTATAATTGCTAAGCTGTTCACAAATGTCTTTAAAATTAGCATTTTTAACATCGAAGCCAAAAGACTCATGACTATACACATTATTAACATCAAGAATAAAAGATAAGCATCTTCCAGAACGAGAGGAGTAATGCATCTAGATACGAAACTTTCAGTACTATTATTGGAAAAGATGAGGTTGAAAGTACGGTTCTGGTAGTCTTTCACACACCTCACCTGGAGTAAATAGAGCGATTGGAATGAATCGACAATCTCAGTCCGAATAAAAGATAGATGATTTACAACGCTAAGGAAAGCACAATCAGGATCCCCGGATGTCCAATTAATTTTGGGTCGATTAAAGTCTCCAAAAACATACATTTTATCAGAGGCAGCCATAAGCCCTTCAATGAAGCGAATAGCGTCCAAGTACCTTATAATTGTGACCGAGGGGGAATGTAAACACATACGATATATATTTCAGTCGATGATGTCAGGTCAATTCTGCTGCAGCAAATTTCAATGTCAGAGAAGTCACTGATGTTAACCTGACCTTAAGTAAGTCAATTAACATCTAACAAGTCTTTTTCACTGCCCCACCTCTTACAAACGTCTAAGACACATCCAAGAGTATCCATTGTCATGAGAAGCCTCTCAAATTTGCCGTTCCACTTCGCACAGGCAAATGGTTGGAGAAGCTAGGTTTAAGGCCCTGTATGGGCCGTTAATGCCTGATATTTTTTTTGATCTTCCGGTGATCTCCAGTCGATTCAACCCACGGTTTTGCACGTACAATTATTGTGGGACGGTATTAAGAGTTTGAATTTGTCGCTAAGCTCAGATGAATGGTAAAATTGCGCAGATGTCATTTC
The DNA here is from genome assembly GCA_949715645.1 of Portevinia maculata. Taxonomy (NCBI): domain Eukaryota; kingdom Metazoa; phylum Arthropoda; class Insecta; order Diptera; family Syrphidae; genus Portevinia; species Portevinia maculata. The sequence goes on from OX454526.1 coordinate 90,837,610, forward strand.
TCCCCATAGTCGCCTTTCACCACAAGCGCTGTTTTAAGCGGGGCGCTGCAGTGATATAATTAGCCCGTGCCTGCACGGACGATGAAATGAAGTACCTAAGTAAATAAAAACGTTTGGATACCGAAATGTATTCGAGTGAAAGTTAAACTGCAGCTACAATTTTCGCGGGGTAAGTAGGTTCTGGCTGGGAAATGTTTTTGCAATTCTTAGGAAGGTACACTTTAACTGAACCATAGTGGAAAAATTGATTTTCGTCAATTCACACTTAGATTGTTCAAGAAATCCCACTCACACATCCACGTAACTAGACCCACTGTCACAACTCTTGAATGAAGCTAGTCAATAGCATGCACCTAAGCTTTTTCCACCTTAAGTTAATCATCTCGGTAGCATGCTCGCCTGCATAATTCGATTTGAATTTCACACCGGTAGCTATCCGTAAATTACAGTCAACAATTGAAAGATCACCAACATAGAGGTAGCAACTTGATAAATGAGTCTTTCTGTCTCCTTCTTCCGATTGCTTGTCAACTTCTTCACATATACACACAATCAAGTGTAATCACTGTCCAAACTGTTAATGATTTCAAACGTTGGTTGCAGAGAAGAAGAAAAAGAAGAAGAAAAGAAAAAGAAGATAAAAAAATAAAATAATAACAAAGTCAGATACCTACAGTAACCAGTTTCATTCACAAAAGGCCAAAAGCGCCTTCGTTATGTCGATGTCGTTAGCAAACCATGCCTAACCGTTTCTAAATCGACAACAATGCCAATAATTGATGAAATCGCATTAAATGCGACCAAAACTAATTTACCTATCACACTGCCACCACAATGTCTGTGTCTGTTAAAAGCATAGATTAACGGCCCGTGGAACAACTTCAACCCGGGTAAACGGGAGAAATCCGATCCGAATAACAAACAGACAAATTTTCCTTTGTGATCAAAGCCTATACAAATGTCAAGCTCTATAATGCCATGTTCTTCGTTAGTATAGTTCATAAGAAATACCATAGGTACTCCGACAATTAAATGTAATTTGTATTGTCTAGTTGGAGTTGTTGTAGCCCCTCGCTTTCCATGCGTAATTATTGCCTCTAAAACGCATGAAAATAATATTATGTGACCATAAAAGTGAACCAAGAGTCCTATCATTCCAAATTATATGATTTGGCAATTTTTGCGAAAGCACTCATTATGAAAACACCGACACACACTAGCACTGTGCATGTGTAGGATAGATTATAAAGTTGTAGATACTGCTTTCGGTTTAAGCCTTAAATATTTGGCCTGTAAATTTGGTAGACTTAAGCCGGTATACCTACTGTAAGTGCATACGGACAACCTATTCTTGATGAAACATTTAATTTACGATGATCGTTTGGTAAATTGTTATTGCTGTTTGTGACACTTTACACGACACGTTTCATTGTGCTTTAAATTTATCGCTGGTGATGGGTGAAGTTGAAGAAAGTTGCTAGTTTGTTGGTGTACATTTTGCGGGAAAGAAACACGATTATAGTTAAGTTTCTTTTTGGAAGAGTATTTATTTTTTTATGAAACACGTTTGGTAACAATTATCTTTTTTTTGTGATGGGCAAACGTTTGTGAACTATAAAAATAGGGGAGACATTTTGTTTGCTGCTAAGGAAATACACTGGCGACCACAAGGATAAGGCTATACATTTTTCAATTGATTTTCAGTCTTTATACCTGTTGGAAACTTTATACCCAGAAACTTTTACTACCTGTGAACAGGTACATATTTTCCCAACAGTAAGTCATAAAAATAAAAGGTACAAAGGTATTCCATACACCAATCGGTGTGTACCTTTCTGAATGATAGATGTACCTAATAAATAAAATTAATCCAGCCCATTTTAGTCGAAAATCGACCAAACACGATTTTTAATTGGGATTATGGTACTATACTATGTAGGGGAGGACGGGGCAGAGAGGACCACTTAACGTTTGCCAATTTATTAAAATATATTGAACGAAGGAAAAAGTCTCAAATTTCCTTACCTACCACATACCTTTAGGTGTCAACAGTAAATAAGTAAATAATTGCTATATCACAACTTTATCACTTATGTTCTAAAAATTAAAAGTGCATAAAAAGTGATTTTGGTCCTCTACGCCTCCTTTGAAACATCTTCTGCTCCAAAAGTAAAAGAACGGATAATCTTCAATGTATGTAGGTATTTATTTTATTCCTTTATATCAATAAATAACTTAAACATTTTATTAACTTTATTGGTAAAAATTAAACAAATTAAATAAATATAAATAATAAATGTTATAAATATTTTTTTTAAACTGAATTTAAACGCCATGTAAACACGTTATATAGTTGTCGTCGTCCTCTGCTCCGGCCGAAGCATCATGTGCCCACTTTTTACAACCACGACACTGGATCCAGTTTTCATTTTCTTTTGATTTAAAAAATGTATCGGTGCAATAAATGCAGCAAGTATTGGCGTCATTGTTGTCTTCCTAGGATGTGCTGAGCCTCGGCAACTGGGATTGCCCTTAGTAGTATTTTTTTTTTATTTTTTGCAATTTTTTTATAGTTGTGTACCATCTGGAACAAAAACATTCAACAATTAATCGGGTTCATTTTCTATAGGGGGCACAGAGGTCCGCCCTAGTCCTCTGTGCCCCAATACGAATGCCTTTTAAAAAGTGCTATTGACATGTTTGAGTACGAATATTTCACAAAATTAAAATATCACAAAGCATCACTAAACTCACTGTTTTCGACATAAAAACTTGAAATTTTTATTTGGATAGCCTTAAATAGTAAACACGCCCACTTTTATAAATTTTTTTTATAAACTTACCTTAAAAAACAATAAATTTTATTAATTCCATTAGAGAGCACTCGCGCGCACGATAGACAATAACCAACAGAGGAGCTAGATGTGCGCTTTTATTATTTCGCTTAACTTTTTGGCTGAGTCACTTACTTAACGGGACTTAAACAGAAAGTCCCATGTGCCCCGTCCTCCCCTATAAGGCACTTTATGGATTGGTGCACAAACAAAAAATTGAGATAACAATTAAACATGACATTACGATGATAGGGAAATAGAAAAAAATGTCTTGACAAATTCTGTTCGTCCGCCTGCCTGTTTCAATTAAATTTAAATTGAACGATTTGAATTAAATTTAAAATTTAGGAAGGGTTTTATGATCAAATTCATATATAACTTTTTTGGTTTTTTGAATATGCTGGCAACGGGTGTATTGAATTTTTACAGATTTTTTTTCCAGATGAAAACTACAGACTTTCTTATATTTAAATACTAAAAAAATTGCAAAATATTTTACAACAATTAAAAAAAAACGGGTTTAAAAAAAAACTGCTTTACCGATTTTCAATATTTTTTTTCTTTAGTAGACTATTGCTAATAAAATACTATTGCATGCTTAGTTTTCTCAAGAAAACTCTCAAACGAATTTGAAAAACAAAAAGAATTTTCCAATATTTTTTTTAATAATTTTAAGTTATTATTTATTAGGTTCATATCATCATTCTTTGAGATTTCAAACCCCTGTGATCCCCCCCTGGCTACGGCCTTGGAATCATACATTTTTTTTTTAAATAATTAAGAGAGCTTTGGGCCCAGGCATAACGAAAAGCGTCGATTAAAGTGTCCTTGACTTGAAATTGTCTGCCGCCTTCATACACTTTACGAGATAGGCATGCCCAAACATTTTCCATTACCATCAAGTCCGGTGAATAGGGCGGCCATGGCAAAAGTTTCAAGTCTTCTGATTGAATCCAACTTTTAACAACCCTGGAAGTGGGGATAGGGGCATTGTCTTGTTGGAATATCGAAGACAGGGGTCCGAAAATGTTTTTTACTTTTTGGAAATGACCGTTCCAGCCAACATTTGTAGTTGTTTCCGTTCATTTTTGTGGACAAAAACTCCAACTCGATTGTGCCATAGTGGGTAATAGCTCCCCACACCATAACACCTGATGTACGGCTGTGATGACTTGCTGAAATAAACTCCTCCTTTCTTAGATCATGGAAATACAACTTGTAACCATCGGGGCCGTCAAGGTTAAACCTTTTTTCATCCGAAAAGACAACGTGTTTCCATTCACTGCTCCAAGCGAGATGTTCTCTTGCTAAATTCATTCGATGCTCCTTGTGTACTTGCCTCAAAACAGGTTTCTTTTTAAGTCTCTTTCTCTGTATAATACCACTTTTTCGTATTATCCTTCGGATGCTGGCTGATACTCCTGTTGGCCCTTATTTTAGTCACTGGTAGAGTACAATTTGAGGCAAGGCGTAGAACAACCCGCTTTTCTCGCAATGTTTTTGCTTCTGCCGTGAGTCCTTTTTGATTTTTCCCATAGTGTTGTGGATCCGCAAGATAACTGCTTACATTTGTCTTACTTCTATGTAGCCTTCTTGCAATTTCTCGGCCTGAGAGTCCTAATTCCTTGAAAGCATCTATTTTTCCTTTTTTTGTCATAGTCAAAGTCTTTTCGGAACCCATTTTTTTAACTAAATAAAACCAGTTCTTTTCAACGCTTTTTTAAATATTCTTAGCAAAACTTTGAAAAAAAATCGGTGATGTGAACTACTGCAACGAAATATTCGCAATGGCCTCATCCAAGTGGCGCATCTTTTTCCTACCCTATTCTAAGGGTATATTAATTTTGAAGTATAGTTTGTAACATACTTTAATATTGCCCGTAGACCCCTAAAAGTTAATATATTTATGATCAGCCACGTCCGTCCGTCCGTCTGTCGGCAAAAATTAGGCCTTTAAACTGGACCTAGAGAGCTGAAATTTTAACCATATACTCTCTAGGGGCCCGAAATAATCAAGTTTAAGAATTTTTGAAATCCGCTCACAAACTCAAAAAAAAAAAACAAATTTACCGAAAAAATCGAATTTTGATAGAAAGCGGACATTTTTTATATATGATCTATGACTCATAAAACTGCTCGACCGCAGTGACCGAAGCCGAAGCCGAAGCCGAATGTTCGGCTAAACAACAACCTTCGGCCGAAGCCGAAGCTTTCATAACTTTAAGAATTTCCGTTTAAGATTGACTAGGATTGAAGTGAAAAAAAAAAATTATTTTTTGGAAGTTTTTCTTGTCAAATGGTTCTTAATATATTTCGTGGTCTGTTTTTTTGGTAAGACACTACCAAGAGGCAACGCATTTTTACATATTTTACAAATTGCTTTATCATTGTTTTTAGAAAAATATTCCCAGAGAGGCTTTTGTCCCAAAGATGTCATGATGTAAAAAATAAAATTAAAATACAAAAATCGCCAAAACTAAGCTGTATCTTGCACTCGATTTAAAAGCGGATAAACAGTAATTTGTAGGTTGATACATATGTCTATATATATATACACTGCGGGTCATTTGAATAGGGACAGCATATCTTAGAATCATTTTACTTTATATGTTTCGTTCCTAACTTCCTACGATAAAAATTGTTATACGGTATGAAAGGTTATTTCATTGCCCTCTCACTAGATGTGTTATATTAATACATTCGGAATGTTTACCAGTTTCTTTCCACAGTTAACTATGATGATCTAAAAACACTACAAAAAAAGTAGTTCAATAGAATAGGGACACAAGTAATATTCTGCTTTTACTTCCCGAAAAGTGACAAAAAAGTATGCATTTATTTTTTTAGTAATGAGTACTTCCTCCTTTATGTAAAACTAATTCAAAAATTCTGGTATTCATAGAATCGTATAACGATTTTAAATAATCTAGGGAAATTTCACCCCAAGCAAGTTTGATGGCTTCAGTAAGCTGATTTCTGTCCTCGAACTGCCTGCAACCTTCGTACACTTTTCGCGTCAGCCATCCCCAAACATTTTCCATGATGTTTAGGTCTGGGGAATACGGGGGCCATGTCATCAAATCGACACTTTGAGCTTGGATCCAAGATTTTATTATGCGGGCTGTATGGATGGGAGCATTATCCTGCTGGTATGTTCACCTAAGGGGGCCGAATATGTGCTGACATTGCGGAAAAGCTGTTTCCAGAACTTTTTGGTACGATTTTGCTGTTATTCTTGTACTTTCGAAGTCCAATGGTATCGCCCCATAGTAGGAGACAGATCCCCAAACCATAACGCCACCTTCCCTGCTGTGATGCCTCGTCAAAAACCGTTCTTCCTTTCGCAGATCATGGAAATAGTAGTTAAATCCGTCCGGACCATCGAGGTTAAACTTTTTTTCATCCGAGAAAACTACTTTTTGCCACTCCTTTCCCCATGTCATGTGCTGACGTGCAAACTCCAAACGTTGTTCTTTCCTAACCGTATTTAATGGTGGTTTTTTCTTCATTTTTTTTAGTTTCAAATGTGGGGCCCTCTTAATCACTCGTTTAACTGTTGATAAACTTGCACTTACTCCAACTTTTTCCCTGATTTTCGAAACTGATTGAGCCGAATTAGAGGCTTCTCGTAAAATTGCTCGTTTATCTTGAGCAGTTAGCCCTTCCCCCGTATGTCCTTTCATGTTTTTGCCATATTTCTCTTTATTTTTTAAATAATTATGCACAACCGATTTGCTTTTTTTCAATTTTTCGGGCTATTTCACGTAAACTGTGACCTTCCTCTTTGAAAGCGTCGATTTTTTGCCATTTCCGCGACATTTAATGGCTTTCCTCTACCCGGCCAAATGAGACCAAATGTTTTGCCGAAGGTGATATTTTTAGCCGAAGGTGGCCGAAGCCGAAGCCAAAGGTTCGGTCGGACACTATGCTCGGGAGATACAATTTTTACAATTCGCCCACTGACACGCCCACAATTAAATAAAACAATTTTATTGAAAAACCAAAGTTTGTGCTAGCGAGCGTTGTTTTTTACAAAATCTTCGTTTTTTTTCGATTTAATCCTTTAAATGTTATAGAACAAAATATGTAGAGCATTTTTAAGAATTCAACCACGCCCACTTATGAGGGATAGGAACAAGAATAGGGTATCCAACAGTTCGCCCAAGTGGACAGTAGCCCGTCCCTATATTTTTATACGCTATTTAAGGAGTTCTAATTTACCCTTTAAGTAAGTCCTAAATTACTCTTGGGAAAATATGTACCTGTTCACAGGTAGTAAAAGTTTCCGGGTATAGAATTTCTAACAGGTACCTATAAAGACTGAATATCCTCATCCTTGTGATCGCCAGTGTATGTATGCTCAGGTTGATGTACAGTTGCGAGTAAAATAATAGCACTAAGCAATTTTTTTTTGTATAATCATTGACAGAATACAAAAAAGTGCGATAAAATCGTCCTTCCTACTTCCTCTGTTCCTTTATGCACGTGCTGTCTCACTTATGTACATTAAAAGGGCGATAAGAATCCCTTTTGCACATGCAAATTATAAAAAAAAACATTTTTCTGACTTTTACTGTAATTCACTGCTGGATCATATTGTAATGGATGCCGGCAGTATGTGAATGTGACACGTCCATCAAATACAGAATATACCTAATACTAGATTAACTACAGAAACCTAAAAAATGGTGAATCCAGCTTGGAGATGCTTTTTCTACCATTGTGATGGTCCAATATATTGGATTTAAAGATATTAATGAACCAGCGGTCAACCGTAAACGTAATGCAAAATGTCATGCTTCCATATTCCGAAGTGGAAATGCCACTTAAATGGGTTTTCCAGCAGGACAACGAGCTCAAACAAACTTGAAGAATAGCTATTAGCTAAGCAGTCATTTCGGAGCGATAGGATTGATGTCATGGAGTGGCCTGCTTAATGTCCTGATTTCAGACCTATTGAAAATCTCTTGGCCGAGCCGAGGTATAATGATAACACTATATGATCTATTTTTTATTTGTGGTAAAGTCTATAAAAGACTAAGTCTTACTTGTAGATACATGATGCTCAATAAATGAAATGAAATGAAACTCTATTTCCTAAGTTGTTAATGCTGTTCGCAGTAACAGCAATTTAATGTTTGTTCTTAAGTTTCTCAACATTTAGAACAAATGGAAAGTCAATATTTTGTGACTCTATGTGGGAACGAACAGCAGTCGGGACAGCTCCTCCAAGCGCTTTGATTACGATATTTTCAATATGAATTGAGAACTTGTGATCAAAGAGTTCGGTGGCAAGTACATAAATCCATGTTTGCGTCAAGTAAAATATGTCATTTGAGGGGGTTCGAGAATTTAATTATAATTTAACGGTTTTGTGCGGAGTTCCCTAACATATTGATAGTAGAGGGACACGATGGGACAGTCTGTACTGCTTTTTTTTTTGTTTTAGCAGAACGGGGTGCAATTATTTAACTATAGTAAAGGGTCTTTCAAGTCACTAGACAACTTCAAACTTTCAGTGTGAAAAGCACACTTCAACCGATTGCCCAACTATCAATGTCAAAATATTCAGTAAAATCAACATTTTCATCACCGTGAAGTACACAAAAGAACAACATTTATAAATAATTAAATTAATACCCTCACGTGAGGGGGGTGGTTGGGTGATGCATAGAAAGAGGGGTAACACTCTCCTTCTGTGCATCCCCAATCGCCCCCTCTTCTAGCTCTTCCAGTTAGTTCTTCTAGTTCATACACTATAGATATGTCTATCTTCTTATTTATAACAAGATCTTTTACCAAATATCTTTTATCACATATTACTTATATTATTTAGATTTAGCTATATACTCATTTTTTGTAAAATCTCAGCAGAAAGCCCAAGATGCTCCAGCTGATAAAAAAATATTACTCTGTACATTTTTTGTAAGTTTAATAAATAATAATAATAATGAATAATTAAAATTTACTACCGAAATTCCGAGTCGGTGGTCGCAACTTTGCGTTCTTGCCAATTTTCGACCGTAATTCTCGTCCCAGTAGACAAGCAATTCATAGTCTGGTGAAAAAAATTGAGTCAGGATATTCGCTGCTTGATGTTGCCGTGCCAGTGGGACTACGTTTTGCCCGAAGTATTGAGAATATTGCTGCCGTCCGTCGCAAGCCAGCCAAATCAGTCAATTTCACGGCGTTCTCAAGAACTGGGCCTCTCCAAGACCACATTATGACGAATTTTAGATAAGGATCTTGGCCTTACACTCTTACAAGATCAAGCTGACTCAAGAACTAAAGCCACGTGATCATATGAAGCGACGTACGTTCTCGAATTGGGCTCTGGACATGATGAAAGAAAATTAAGAATTTCATCGCAAAATCATCTACAGCGATGAAGCGCACTGTTTGGTGCGGTTTTCATGCCGGTGGTGGCGTCATTGGGCCATTTTTTCATCGATGAAAATGACCGTCACGTTACTGTGAATGGTATTCGCTACAGAGACATGTTGGAACGTTATGTCTTTGAGCAATTGCATGAGTCGGACATCAATGATATGTAGTTCCAACAAGACGGTGCCACAAGCCACACAGCGGGTGCAACAATCGAGTTATTGAGGTCTCAGTTTTGTGAACGTGATATCTCGAGAAACGGAGCCGTCTATCTAGTCTAGGCTTTTTTTGATTTTACATTAAATCATTGGGTATGGTAAGACTTTAGAGGAGCTAGGAGCCAATATTTAACGAGAAATAGCGGCCGTATCGGTAGAAATTTGCGGCCGAGTCATCGATAATTGGGTTCAACGTATCGACAGCAGCATACGTTCCCGTGGTGGACATATGAACGAAGTCGAATTCCATTCATAAATGTTTTGATAATAAATCAAGCGAATATTTTTTTCGAGATATCTCAATTAGTTTGTATTTTATTTAAAAAATAAGTCATTAATGAAAGACCCTTTATAAAGTGTCCATACATTGCTATATCAAAGTCAATGAAATTCCATTTTTATCATATTTTCGCGTAGTCGTACCCAATGATTACACTCGTTTGGATTTAGGGGATCACCACAATCCTTACTGAGTGAGAATGCAGCAGTCAATGGGACAAGGGGCTTGGGGCCAGAGGAGCTAAACAGCAACAAACTGAGATGTGAGTGCCTACCACTTCATCAAAACGAACCCTAAGCTGATCTTAAAATATCGGTGCCAATCGGAACTGACGTCAAAATCAGAGGTTTTATAAGGACCATATGTCCAATCAACTCACCATACATACATTCCTACTCAAAAACGTCTGATACGGCTCGAAGGACCATATTTGGAAATAACCCGTATATTCCAATTCAAAAGCAATTAAAACTTTGATAATTTGTCTGGAATTACCGAATTGAGTATCGACAATTCGCCGTCAGATAATCAATGGAAGAAGAAGAAAACCGTTCGCCCACCGAGTTCCGAGACAAACCGAAAATTCTTCAAATTTTTAGTGGAAATATCAAAGTTTCAAAAAGCTTTGAACTATAATATCATTTCAAAATAATTGATTTAATCATTTTTCTTCTTCCTTAATAGCGGTAAGACTATGATCAGAATTATCACAGAGATCAGAGCCCTATATATTTCCTTGTAGATACACTAGCGACCCAGTGGCGTATCCAGAAATTTTTTTTGGGAGGGGCTCATTTGTAAAATTGTTCTATAATTTTTTTTCCTTTTAATTTTTTGTAGTCCTTTTAAGTTAAAAAAATAAGTGAATCGAACATTTTTATTGTCCTCTGAGAAACCTTAACTTGCGTAATCCATAAAAATAAACTTTTTGTGAACAAAATTTTAATAATTTGTTATATTAATAATATAGGCAAGAAATAATAATAAACTTTCTTCATTTTTTATATAACCAAGTTTTGAAGACCTAAGTTTAAATGTTAAAATAATTAGACATAATGTTTAATTATTATATCGAGTATCTGAGCTCCCTCTAAATCTCTAAGATTTACGAACAAGTTTCAGTTCAGTTTTAGTTTCAGGGGGCTTGAGCCCCCTGAGCCTCCCCCTCAATAGAGTTCGACACGTACATCCTCCTTATTTCTTATTTGATATTTCTTTTACGACTCCGGCGATCTCAAAAAATAAATATTAGACATTAACGGTCCATAGAGGGCCTAAAACCTAGCTTCTCCAACCACTTTCTTTGCGAAGTGGAACGGACCTAAAATTTTAAGCCGAGTCCGAACGGCAAATTTGAGAAGCTTCTCATGACAATTGATACTCTTGGATGTTTGTCAGACGTTCGCAAGAGGTGGGGCAGTGGAAAAAAAACTCAAGATGTTATTTGGCCCCGGAATTGAACCGGGGACCTTTCGATTAGTAGGCAGACACACTAACCATTGAGCCACTGCGCCCGACCGGCGATCTCCAGTCTTTTTTAAAATACCTAAAAGTTACAAAATCATCAAATTGATTCTTCCTACAGCGTTAGAAAATAAGAAACGCCTATCAAATTGCATCTAATTCAAGGTTACATCTTCAATTAAAGGCTTCTCTGTGAAAAGTCGTTGGCCTACAGTACTTGCATGTCCCCTTTATATGCCTCATTACTTCAGCATAATTGATACACCTTCAAACGATGCAGCGCTAGCCGCAAATATGTATGAAAAAAATATAGAAAAAAATATACGCATTTCCCCATGGATTCGCAATTTTGTCCTACAATTGACCACAGGAACTGCCGCATAGTTCATTCTTTAAGAGCGTTTTACTTAGGCAGCACCTCACTACTATTGTGGTTGACTCGACAACGAAGAATACGTAAAAGTATATCATCTAAAGTACGCATTTAGATCGATCATTTTACTCCTTTGTCGGTATCCGTGCGCAGATTCTTTTCTAAATAACACTTTACACTCCTTTGGCTGGTGAGTGGTTTCCACTTACCAACAGTGCCAATGCCTACTTCTATTCAGTGTTGCTCCGATTTAAGCCCTTCCATTCTTTGATATCTTTTTGTGGTCTTGATGAACGAAGAAGAAAAGCATTGTGTGTGCCCACAAAATAATATTAAAAATAAATAAATAATTAGTTCAAACTGTATCACAATTCGGATACATTTGTAGGTACTTAGGTTTACTGTTGTGTGCATCATTTAATTAGCTTATGTACTGCATAAAGCCTGTGAAACAGATAAAGGAGCTTCGTTCAGCACTTGTTCTTTTACTTCATACTTATTGTTAAATTATGTAAATTGAATTCCCTAAAAAGGAGCAATTTAACCCCGATTGGGATGAGTTATGACCGTCAACACATACTCTGCATGTCTTAACACCTCCTTGTACAATCGCTGAGATTTATTACCACAAATAACATATTTACTACGCAGATACAGTAATAAATTCTTTAAGATGCGTCCAGTCAAATTAAAGGTTTTAAATTTAAATTTTTAACCTAAGCAGGTGTTTTGTTTGGTTTAAGGGCCTTCTTTAGATCTAATTTATTCAATGGTATCTGCGGCACGAAGGAGAATATACCTATTCGAGTTTCCCAAGTGTGAACATAAAAATTAAAATAAAATTTCTATCCATCAAGGTTATCTTTACATTAATGGTTATTATCTAAGGGTAGCTCCGTAATTTCATGCATCGATAGTTATGTGGCTTAGAATTTGTTTGAGGCTGGGTATATCTTGCATTTGGATATAACGGAAGTTGCATACATTTGTTGAATAAACAGTTTTTAACTTTAACTGAAGAAGTCATTTCAAGCTTGGATTTCGTTGAAATGACAAGTTTATGTCCTCGGATAGAGAGAGTTGATTTATTGTAACATTGAATTTGTATTTCTTTATTTGGCACTTCGTTTCGGAAATGTGCAAGTTTGCATAAGGTGGCAGGTTAAATAAATACAGGTGCTGACCAGAGTTGATTAATGTTTTTTTTATTTATTTTTTGTTTTTTATACAATTTGGAGAAGATTTTTTTAGATTTCGTTTGATTTTATTGTTTAACTAGCGACCCGCCCCGGCTTCGCACGGGTGTAATGCTGTTTTTTTTTTTATTTACACTATCAGCTCTGTGTCGTGGAGTGCTTAAAGCAAGCAACTATCACGAGCAGATATTGCCGATACTAAAAGTGCTCTCACAGGCTCATCATTTAGTGCAGGTGTTAGTAAGGACAAAACAATTAAAAATAAAATAATTATGTACCTATAAAATACTAACACAAACACAAATCATGCAAATAAATTAAAACATTAAGGCATTATTACGCAAAATATTTTTTAGCTTAATTTTACTAACATGCAAGTCAATCACATGATCATTTAGATTATAGATTCTACTCATGCGACTAATAGGCTCATGCCACCCATAATTCGTTCTATGATGGGGGCTAAACAATAATTCAACACTGCGTAAATTATGGGCACCACCACGAAAATTAAAGCCAATAGATGACAGCAAGTCAGGTGCATCTATTTGACCGGATATAAGCTGCTGTAAAAAAATGATATCGCTATTAAGCCTTCGTTGAGAAAGGGGAAACATTTGAAGAAGCTTAATACGCTGACTGTAAGGAGGAAGGTTAAAAGGATCATCCCATGGAAGTCCTCTAAGTGCAAATCGAATAAATTTACGTTGAATGGCCTCTATTCGATTTGAATGGATGTTGTAGAACGGCGTCCAAACTTGTGAAGCATACTCTTGAATCGGACGGACAAAACAATTGTACAATGACATAGTAACGTATGGGTCATTAAATTCTTTCGCCCACCTTTTTACGAAGCCCAGGATAGAATTAGATTTATTAACAATAAAATTGATATGCTTGGCAAAAACCAGTTTGGGATCGAAATAAACCCCAAGATCCTTAAAATTATCAACATTACAAAGAATATGTTGAGACAGAGAATATTGAAAGGTGGAAGGGATAGTCTTTCTAGAGAATGTCATATGTTGACATTTAGTTGGGTTCAGGGATAAACCGTTTTTATCACACCAATTAGCGAAGCTATTAATGTCAGATTGAAGAAACATTCTCCCTTGCTGAGTAGTGATAGATTTATAAATTTTCATATCATCAGCGTAGATCAGAATATTACTGTGATTTATACATGCTTTAACATCATTAATGGCTAGTATAAATAGTCCGAGGTGACTACCTTGGGAAACTCCAGACTCAGCTGTAAAAGATACAGATAGCGATCCTCTAAATTTGACTTGATAAACCCTTGATCTAAGGTATGAATTAACCCATTTTATGAAACTTCGTGGTAAACCAAAAGCCCTGAGCTTAAACTCGATTATTTCATGGGACAGCTGGTCGAAAGCCTTAGAGAAGTCAGTGTATATGCAATCCATTTCGCCCTTATTCTCCAAGGCATTAGAACAATCATGCAAGAAACTTAATAGATTAGTGACAGTGGATCTGTTTCTTACAAATCCATGCTGTTCATTACAAATTATATTGCGACAAAGAAATATTAGCTTTTCACAAACAATTTGTTCAAAAAGCTTAGGAAGTCACGAAAGCTTTGAAATGGGCCTATAATTAGTGATATCACCACGTTCGCCTTTTTTAAATACAGGTGTGATAAAAGCACTTTTCCATAGATTAGGGAATTTACCTGTACTAATGGACAATTCAAACATATACTTAAGATATGGAGCAATTGCATGACTACATTTTTTAAGAACTATCGGGGCAATGCCATCAGGACCTGATGAATAGTCATTCTTCAGAGAAGAAACACATTTTAAAATTGTTTCCAAATCGAATGAGATACTATTAAAGCTTATTTGGGAACAGCCAGTTAGATAACTAAAATATTGATTATTATTATCCATCAAAGAATAAAAAGAACCTACTGCATCTTCAATATTAGATAAGGCAGTAAGGTTAAAATTAAAGCTGTTAATTTCATCAGAAAGCCTTTGAAAATTAGCTTTCCGAAAGTCCTAAGATTGGGAACGAGTTACTATTTTCGTACAAATGTGCGCCTAGTTCAATAAATACATCCAAGGGTGAATGATTATTATCTATGTTAGTTGTACTGGAGTGGGATTCCAGAACCACAGTACTAACAGAGTCAGAAGAGATTACAAGATCGAGAGTTCGATTTCTGAAATTTGTTATACAGCTTGTTTGCTGTAAGTCAAAAGACAAAATGTTATCTAAAATACTGATACTAAATATACTACAGAATGTCTTTATATACAACGTTCACAGCTTTTTTGTCATTAGACAATACAAACATGTTTTCTTTAGAGCTTACTCTTGAAAGAGCGACATATAATTGGCCATGTGAACAACACTCAACGTTAAAATCTAAGCCTGCAACGTTGAAAGTTTGACCCTGCGATTTATTAATGGTCATTGCAAACGATATCTTTACCGGAAATCGTAGGCGTTTAAATTGGAACGGTAAATCCGATGGTATCAGAGGAATTCTGGGAATCAATACATCTTTTCCGGTACCACATCCGGTGGGTATTGTGCACTCTATTATGAAAGTTTTTAGTGATTTTACCAGCAAACGCGTAAACACTACAGACGCTGTTATTATCATCGGTGGCGATTTTCAGTGGGAGCTTGAATGTAGAGTGTGCGGTTCGGCCTCTTTCCAAAAGCGTAGCTGCAATGCCGGATGACGCGACAGCTGATGCAATTTTTTCGATAGATCTCACTTTTTTTAAAAGCAAATCGATTAAAAATGTTTTTCCTGTACCTCCTGTGGCATCAAGAAAAAATAATTTTCCTTCATTGTTATCAATTGATGATAGGAGTGTAGTGAATACTTTTTTCTGATCGATGTTCAATCGTGGCTCATCTTGAGCTTTATTTTGTAAAAGTCTCGATTGATCGTATGATGTTTCTCGTGTGTATTCGGCACTATTCGTTAAATCTGAGTTACTACACTAGTATTAGCTGGAATCCGAAAAAAAACGTTATTGTGGGTTATCCCTAAGAGATAGACATATACCATCGCGGACTTTTTTGTATTACTTTTTGAGGTGTACAATACTGTAGTATATTATTTTGATCTATCTCGTAGGGTTCAGCTAGCGTTTGCAATGTAAGCGCAGAAAAATGTGTTTATTTACGACATCACATTAGAAACCTCTATTGTCAGTGTTTCTCTACTATATTATGCATATATTATACATATAAACCTTCCTCTTGAATAACTCTATCTATCAAAAAAAAAACGCATCAAAATCCGTTGCGTAGTTTTAAAGATCTAAGCATACATAGGGACAGACAGACAGTGGGAAGCGACTTTGTTTTATACTATCATATGATGATTGATTCATATAAGTAATGGTTGCATAATTTTAAATTTACAAAAATCAATGATAGCATTTTTGTGTACCCTTATAATGTAAATAGTTACACAGCGCGGCCGAAGGGAAATTTGGATTGGAGAGATAGAGGAGATGCCGATACACGTTGGTTTTAAATGTTTGTAAATTGTAATGCGAAGGAAAGATAGAGAATATTAGAGCATTCCACATTCGTGTGGTACGGCTAAGAAACGATTCTTTGTATTTCACTGTACGCCCGAATACAGGCTTAAGGGTGAACTGGTCTAGGAATGCACTAGCTGCCAAATAAAAGATTCATTCATCCCTACCGCCAAAAATCGTCATAATATCTTATTGTTATTGTTTTTATTTGTTTATTTATTCAATCTACCAGGCACAAGAATCATTAACAGATCTTCGGTTATTGATTAGTGCTTGCTCGTCCTTTTACGATACAGGTGAACTCCAGTCGTGTCAACCCACGGATTCGCAATGCTTTGTGGAAAAGTTCCAAGGTGTTAAATGTAGAAGTGATTTCTCCACTTAGCCGCCTAATATGACAAGTGTGTTTTTTGGAGGCTCTGCGTTGCGTTGTGATATTCTTTTCTCGGTCCTGCATGGGCAATCGAAATTAAATGTCTGAAGGGTAGATTTTTACACGCCCTATTTTTTAACGATGAACCGAATTACGGTAGGCGTACTCTACTTGGCAAAACCCCGTAGAAAAGTTTTTATATCCCAGTATCCTGCTCGCGCTAAATTTTAGCGAGCTTAGTCTCCAATTATTCTCTTCACCCCAAAGATTAACGCTCGCTTAATTTTGTATGCGCACTGGTGCAGAGTTTAGTGTATTGGATTACTAATCTAAAGGTCTTAGGTTCAAATCCCTCTGGGGCCAAGTAACATGTTGAAGTTTTTTCCACTACCCCACCCCTTGCGAACGTCTGAGAAACATCTCAGAGTAGCACTGGTCGTGAGAAGCTTCTCAAATTTTCCGGACGGATGCGGCTTGAAAAATTGTAGGTCCCTTCCATTCTGCACGAGCAAATGGTATGTGACGTTAATGCCGAATATTTATTTTCTTTTTTTAATTTTTTTATGCAGGATATACATGAGATAAAAATTCATATATTATTGACAGATGACAATGAATGCCATTTTTATTTTACGCATCACTTGCAATTTATCGAAGTCAATAAAATTACTTTAAAAATGGTTCTACGAAAATCAATATCTAGAAAAATGCTGAAAAAATTATTCTAAGAATACAAAAAATAGTACACCGCTACAGCAAGCAATTGCATAAAATATCACCGATTTTTTCATTTCTCGAGGTATTTTTCTCCAGTCTCTGCCAATGGAAGTTTACTGCCTCAATGTTACAGTGCTCTTTGTTTTCCAAATTCCAAATGGCTGGACGTTCCTCCACGAGCCCAGCCAATGTCCCCTTCTCCATGCAGGTGAATTTTGTTTTTCTTGCATTTTTTTCTGTTTTCCTGCTTCTTCAAGGTATTTATCGAGTCATTCTTATTGTTTCAGGATACTGTTTCAAAAATGTCAAAAAATTAGCGCTGATCTAGTGTGCCAGATATTTATTTTTCGAGTTGAAGAAGTTTAGATCTTTCGTTGTACACTTCGTATAACATATTTTTTTTTGTGTTGGGAATTCGCTGGAAGAAAAAATCATCGAAAGACTAGTACACGAGGGATGCTTCTGCAATAGTGAGAGACTTTAACCCATCTAAAAAACTCCCGGGGGACTTATATTCGCCATCCCGAATGAGATTGCACCTAGTCGACGACTAATCGGCAATTTGTTTTTGAACTACATATTTGTTGAATTTAATAGATTTCTAAACTTTTTTCTTGTTTGAAATCAATACCTGATTTCTAAGCCCTAGCTAACTCTTATAGATCAAGAGGTTTTACCCGTCTCAATCTCCTGATTGCATTGTCATTATTTAATAGTTCTGTTATTTCTGTGTTTACATGGTTGAGAAGCATACCTCTATGCCTTTGAGCAACTTTCTTAACTTCATCTTCAACCATTTCAACATTTAGATCTGTATGCAGATCGGCATTGCGTATGTACCAAGGTGCATTAACTCGTATGTTCCTTAGTACTTTATTTTGGAAAACCTGAATTGTTTGTAAATTTGTTTGGCATGTGCATGCCCACAACTGGAGCCCGTAGGTCCATACTGGTTTCAGAACTTGCGTGTATAGCAATAACTTATTGTAGTTAGTCAGGGATGAGTATCTCCCAATTTTACTGTATCGCATGTTCAACTCATCTTTTTTTTTCTTTACTTGCGCTTTCCAACGCAGTTTAGCGTCTAGAGTCATGCCTAGATATTTGGCTGTGTTTGAAAATACCACTACATTGCTGTTAATGTAGACTGGAATGTGTGGTACGTTTTTATACGTAAAATTAATATGGACTGACTTAAGGTCATTAAATCTAATCTGCCATTTCTCAGTCCATTCTGAAATATTGTTTATTGCTGTTTGAAGCTTTTTTGTTGCTATTTCGACAGTTGCTCCCACAGCAAGGACAGCTGTGTCATCTGCAAAAGTAGCTATGGTGGTTTCTTCACTTTCAGGCAGATCGCTAGTGAAAAGTAGGTATAGAACTGGACCTAGCACACTGCCTTGCGGTACACCAGCTTTAATTTTTCTTAATGTTGAGTACTCTGCATCTTGTTTAATTCTGAAGAATCTATCTGATATATAAGAATCCAGAATGGTCGCATACTTCTTCGGCAGTTGCTTTTGTAGTTTGTGTATCAGTCCTTTGTGCCGGACTTTATCGAAAGCTTGTGCTATATCAAGAAATACTGTAGAGCACACATTTTTCTCTTCAAATGCTTTTTCGATTCTATCTGCGATTCTATGCACCTGATCAGGTAGAGTGCTTATTTCTAAATCCAAATTGGTGAATTGGGACTAGAGATTTTTCATCTATTATTTTTTGTAGACGTTTTACCACTACTTTTTCGAATAACTTGGACAACATTGGTAGAATAGATATTGGGCGATATGAGGTAACTTCGTTAGGTGGTTTGCCTGGTTTAGGTATCATTATTACCTCCGCGACTTTCCACATGCTTGGCAGCATTAAATGCAGCATTTATAATTTGCGCTAGTTTTTTTTAAACATTTTCGTGGAAATTGCTTCAAAATTTCTCCTGTAATCAAATCAAACCCTGGGCCCTTTTTTATATTTATGCTTTCTTTAATTTCTTTGGCAAGTTCTTTAGCTGTTACCGGCCGAATAGGTCTATCTTCTTCGCACCTTATTTCGAGTCCTTGATAACCTTTATTTTCATAAGGTTTGAATACGTCTTCAAGATACTCAGCGAAAGTGTTTCGCCCAGTTACCTTCTCTGGTTTTTACTGGCGGAATGTGAGCTATTGGCCTGTTCATTTTCTTCGTTGCCTTCCAGAGCGAGTAGTCGGTACTAGCATCATTTGTAAGACTTGTGAGGTAAGTTTTCAAAGACTCATTATTGAATTCTCTTACAGATTTTCTGAGCTTATAATTTAAGTTGTTCAGTGTGGTCTTGTCGCTTGGCGCCCTTGTCTGTTGTCAGCGTTTTCTAGCTTTCCTCTTTTCTGTAATAATTTCACATATTTCGGGAGGATAAAAGTTTTGTTTGATCTTTTTTGTTGTTTTGGGAGTGGCAGCCCACGCAGCTTTTTGTATTCTGAGCGTCAATATTTGGACTGCTTCTTCTAGTTGATCTTCTGTTTGAATAGCTGGTGATAGTTGGATACTTTCTTCCAACTTCTGTCTGAAGTAGTTTCAATCAGTCAGTCTATTTACTAGTTTTGGGCTATGGTCTTTTATAATTATTTTATCGCTAAGTGTTAGGAGTATAGAGGAATGATCTGATTGAAGATCTCTATGCTTATTTTATTTGAAGATATATTTTTGGATACAAAGAAGTCGACAAGATCTGGGGTTTTATTTCTATCTGTTGGCCAATAGGTAGGTTTTCCCGTTGAGTGATATTTGGCGCCATCTTCTTTAATTGCTTCATATAGTTCTCTGCCTCTAGTATTAGTTAATCTAGATCCCCAATACTTATTTTTGGCGTTAAAACCCCCTCCCGCGATTAATCTATTGTGAAATATGCGGAAAAGACTTTTAAAATCATTTTTCTTTAGTCTATTTGTCCACTGCTCGTTTCTACACATACGGAAATTCAAACATATAAATTTGTTATACTCGAGTGGCAATTTATGCGGCCCATCTACATACATTAAAGTAATTGACTTAATTTTATCTTTGTAAACATTTTTGGAAGGGAGCTGTAAAGTTGAATTCAAGTTCTCTGATTTTGACCAGAACAGAATTATCGTGGCGACGATTTTGAACCCGTTTGCAACCCTATGCTCCTACGTCTTTTTAAAGGCTGTGCTTCCGCTGCAAATGAATATTAGCGAATTCTACTCATGCGAATTTGCAAAGTCGCTAAAGTCATTCAAAACCACGCATTTTCTATATTCTGTGCATAAAATTTACTCGCGCGAACTAAGCGACTCTATGCGAGTCAAATTTCCGATGGTTCATTTCTATTTTTCTCGCTTGAGTAAAGCGAATTGTTTTGATTTTTAAAGTGTTTGGTAGAAGAGTCTACACATAGGTAGTAGATAGTGTTTGCAATGTATGTGTGCGAGCAGGGCTGGTGGGCGATTCAATACGCCATGGCGACATCGGCGTAAGGAAATTAGTTGAAATTTTCTCTATCGTTGGCTCTGTACTTGACAAAATATAATGGAATGCATCTGGAGTCATTCTATAATATTCAAAGATATCCATTTTTTTTATAACTTGAATTAATTTCACATCGCTTTTTTACGTATTTTCTATTTCAATAAAGCTATTTTCTAACAAAAATTGTTCTTCACAAAGCGATATGATACAACTTTCCCAAATCACATCACTTCAGAACGCGCCTACTTAGCAGTAGGTAGGTACTTCCTGCAAATAAATATTTATTCCCCACTGCATTCGGGTATCTACAAAAATGAATTAAAACTTTGCGTGAATTAAATTCGCTTGTACCGGAACCAGTCTGCTCGCGCGAATGTCAGCGATTTGTATTCGCTTACATTCGTTTAGACCGCGCGAGTAAAATTCGTTTGCATCGAACCGCAGCCTAAAACACTGAAGTCAAATTTATTGTCAAGAATATCCCTCACCAATTCAACATTTATACCTCAAATGCACACATACTTTCACTCCAACAATTATTCCAAATCCTAATGTGATTATAACTGCACCTCTCATTTGAATCAATGAACACCACTAAACTGGCACACAATTACTACTACTTGATTCCAATTGAAATTTAATTAAAAAAAAGGTTTCGGTATTCCCATTCACATGTCGAACGCACTGTCTAACAGGGACATGTCAATCTTTCGTGCGATTGATTACTAAAACCCTCAGCAGCAGCATGTGACGATGACATTTGACTTCTATTCTTTCTTTATTTCTACCAGCAAACGGAAACGTGAACAAAAATAACAACCAAAGCAACCAACTGACCAGAAATAGACAGCAAACGACCAATTCAATATCAAGGAACGACAAGCAAACAGAGTAAAAAAAATTAAATTCATTTTTGAACACAAAACAAATTTTAAGATGAATAATAAAACGAGAAAAAGCCAAGAAAAACTGCTCTCATAATCTGATTACGAGATTAATGTCTAAGGCATATCACCGAATTGATCGTGGCAAGAAGCGAGGAGAGTGCTCTTTCGCGCCTCTGGATTTCCCCCATCGACGGCGCAGCTTAAGAATTGACGTTGATATCATTTTAATCTCTCACGATCGATAATTTGTTGCACAAAATTGTTGATGTTGCAACAAAGTCCTTGCCTGCTGTACTAATTCTGAGGTGAAGAAATGCACACGTAGGTATCAATTGATTAAGCAAGCACTGGCAGATTGCACATTTCAGTTTCAAGTATAGAAATGTACGCATAAGTGACCCTTACTATCCAGGTGATAATTAATGTGTCAAACAGCGTCCTATGAACAAATAAAACGCCCATAGATACATCAACCGACTAAGTGTGTGCTGCAGTAATAATAATTGCCAAATGTAAAATCCATGTTCCAAAGAAATTTATATCGCAAAATACGAGATAGTATTCCTCCTACACGGGAGAATTTATTATATCTATATATTTGTAAAAGCGTATCTGGAATGCCAAATACTAAGACACGATATTTGTTATACAAAATATCCACAGCTCGACGGATGGATGGACGAACGGAGACTTGGTCTCAATTAAGCCGCGTGCTCGTGTCTTTCGTTCGCCTCTATGCCATGTGCTGGCCTTTGTCGCTTCACATTCGCACCTTGGCTTATAGCACATTCGCCACGAGACCAACACCGACGAGAGTGTACCCGACCATAAAGGTCAGAGCAGAGCAGGAAAGATAAAGCAGAACGTAAACACCGATACGAGGCAATTAATAAGTGAACGAATATTGGCCAAAGTTGTAAGACAAATAAACAAGTTTCCACGGCATACCGACACCACTAATTGTATCTGAAGATGAGGTTATTTCGGTTTCAGGTTCATTCATCAATTTTTTTTTGACAGGAAACAATCTCTGCACAACACAGACCTTGACATACCTACATAACATATATAATTTAAATCTATTTTATTTTAAAGTCCTTGTGAGTAGATAAATGGATTTTTTTTTTAAATCCCCCACTTTGATAATAACCAAATGCGAGACCAATAAAAACTCAATTTACTGTCATTATACTTGATACCGTTTAATTACACCGACTAACAGGCGATAAAACTCAACATAAGCCATTTAGCTGACACAGTTATTGGTAAAAAATCAATGGATTTACGAGTAAAGGCCACAAAAAAACAGACGCCAAACGTTAAAGAAACAACAAAATAAATAATCGCTCTTAGACGCCACAGCGAAAGCGCCTATAACCCATGTAACAAATTGTGGACAAAACAAACACATAGTATCTATGAGATATATACTTGTACGAGACGATGACGCGGCGACACGGTGTGAGTGGCACTGTGAGTTTGCTTTTATAATAGGCACCATTATCGCATTTAACACTGCTTGATACTGTTTAGAAGCAATTTGCATATCGAATAATGCGTTCACTCAGTTCGAGTAGATACCAACGAGTGTGTATGAAAATGTGTGTAAAATTAGTACTTAGACTAAATTTTATGCTTGCACGATGATGACCAATAACTATTAGGTGCCATTGGAGAGGTGCAATTATGAGACATTTTATCGATAAATGCACCGCAGAGGTGTGAACATTATCATAAAGTTTACGTTTTTTTTTGTCGTCGAAAAGCGACATTTGTTTGGATAAATGGATTTGTTGGAAATCGTAAAAGGCGAACTGGCATAATTGGAATCACTTGGGATTGTTTGAGATGAATTTTTGAAATTCATATTTCTAATATGGTCAAAATTATAGCCAATCGAAAATTGGTACCGCTTCAATTGTCGGAGAATACATATTAGGATTTTTATGATTTCATTTCATTTCATTTATTAAATTCAAGTAGACATTTACAAGTATATACAATAGAATTTTTTCATATTGATATTACCAGAACAATAAACAGTATATGTGGATAATATTATACATATTTGGGAAAACTTGAGTAGCAGAAAATCCAATGTTTATATTTTTCTTTGCCTATATATATGTATTTAAAGCTGACTCATATTCCTCAGGCTTGGAGAGAAGTAAACGTGGTTTTCATACCCACAGCTGGTGGGTGGAAACCGCCCTTCACTCCTTGGTACGCACCATTGAATAGGTACTCCCTTCATCACAAGGAATACAATATGGTTGCTTTCCTAGACATAGAATGCGCTTTCAACAACGTAAACACATCTGCAATCGCAAATGCACTAAGAGAACCGAATGTGGATGGCTCGCTTGGTGAACTGATCAATCTTTTGCTCTCAAGCAGGATTATCAACTCAAAACTGGGCGTCCATTCATCCGCTAGGAGGGCTGTCAGTAGAGGCACGCCACAAGGCGGTGTCCTTTCCCCCCTTCTGTGGAACTTGGTGGTGAATGAAATACTGATATGCCAAGAGGGGGAGGGCCGTTTCAGGGAAATACCTCAACACTTTAAAGGAACTCCTTCAAAACGCTCTCAACAAGCTGACAAGATGGGCAGGAAGCTATGGGTTTACCCTCACAAAACCGAACTTGGCCTCTTTTCTAGGAAATATAAAATCCCTCATATCGACCTTCCCTCTTTTAACGGTACAAGCTTAACCTTTTCTGATGAAGCTAAATTCTTGGGTCTAATCTTCGATAGAAAGTTAGCTGGAAACCCAATTTACAAGAAAGAGTAAAAAAAACTACAGTAGCACTTTTCTCTTGCACAAAAGCCATCGGTAATAAGTGGGGCCTACAGCCCGCATATCTCACTGGCTATACGTATCGGTAGTGTGACCGATTGGACTGCTCTAGTCAAAGCGGTAAGCCGTGATAAGCTGAGCAAGGTGCAACTTACAGCTTGTCTGTGCATAAGCGGAGCACTCCTTATGCATCTGACACCCTTATATTTTTAGCAGGAAAATAGCTTCCTGTTCCGCTGTCCGCTTAAAAGCCACCTCGCTGTGGATCAATACGAATATTGGGCACTCTATCATTCACCTGGGTCCCTTCCAAGGAACATCGACTACACAATACCCCAATTACAGTTCGAGAAGAATTTCCACATCGCTATCGCCAGGATGGTGCTACACGCTAGGATGGTGCTACACGGAAGATAAATCCATCCACTTTTACACCGGACGGATCAAAAACTAGTAATGGGGTAAGTGGGGGTGTTTTCTCAGAAAGACTAAATATCTGTTTCTCTTTACGTCTTCCTGATCATTGTAGCGTGTTCCAGGCGGAAATCATGGCGATTAAGGAAGTCTTGTCGTGGCTGAAGAGAAGTGTGACTTTGTACATTATCAGCTTATTTTCAAGGTTAAATTTAGATCTCCCATTTTTAAACGGCCAATATGTTCGAGTAGACTTCCTTACTATTGTCTATAGCGGGTATCCGGCGTATGTTGCTGCGCCTAAAAAAAGAAGACCGATTTTGAGCAAACTTCACAGAAACACTCTCAGGCCAATACCGAAGATTGCCTGAATTGAGCTCAACCGGTGAAAGGGACTGCACGTTTTTCTCCGCATGGCTTAGGCCGTTCACGCAACTTCGTTTTACCGCTTAGGGCAGGTGCTTGTTATCTGGCAGGCGCCTATGTCAACCCACATATACATGTGTACTCACTCAAATTCATATAATTCACACACTGATGCAGATACAGACATCGCACATACATAAAAACCTTCGTACAGACGTCACCTTTCATGGAAAATAATTTTCATTGGAATTGGTTAACGCGTTTGTCCAAACACCAGCAACATTAAACGGGTCGGAATCTTAAAAAAAATGGGCAGGACTAGAAACTAATGGTACACACAAATGCAACACCACCAGCATTTGATTGGCCTCCAGTTCCGATGTGATTAGAGCTTGGTTGATTTTCATTGAGGTCGAATTGTCGAACCCCATATTTGCACCAGTGGAGGTGTGGGAGTGGGCTGCAGTATAGTGGGAGGGTTATGATATATTAATTAGTCCTAATCATAGCTTGGCAATGTGTTGAACACAACATTGTTTATGTTAGTACCTGCCATGGTCCCGATTAAAACCTGGTATCCGAAGTTAAATTTTCGATGACTTTTTGCAAAATTTTCTGCTCAGCAGTGTCAATAATCTCAGTTCGAATATTGTGTTTGAGGTCCTGAATTGTTGTTGCATTATTTTCTTGGACCTTACTTTTCAAATAACCCCATCAAAAAAGTCCAATAGATTTGAATCGCATGATCTCGGTGGCCAATCTTCTTATCTAAGCGAAATAATGCTTTCTTTGAGTTGAGTTGAGTTGAGTTGAGATGCCATCTTTTTAAAACCAGACCGTACTCACATTAAAATTCAACCGATTTCGGGAAGAAAAAGGTCACTCCAACTGTCGACAACGTTAATTTGTTGACTTCGTCGACGAACACTTGGCTTACAGTGGTGATTTTTTGGCCGTGCATATCCTTTTTTTTAAAGAAAATACCAATCCCTGGGCACTGACTCGGTAATGGTCCATTGTAGATACTACCAGGCAGAAATCCTCTTTTTAGTGTACTTAGATGCTGGAGAAAACAAGCTGTCACTCTATGTTGTTTTGAATGAATAACCTTACATTTGTTACCACGTGAAGTGGACGGCTGGAGTTACAGCGCTGTTTCACGGTTCGCCACAACCGATCATCAGACTCCTTCTGTGGTGCTGGTCTGTCTTTTTCCTTCATTTTATCCCGAAAATCTATTTCTTCCACTGGGATTCGAACCTAAACCAGCGTCTTCTCAGGCAAGCACTCATGCACTGTGCCATTGAAGATACGAGTTTCAGTTCATCCAGTTTTTTTTTATTTTTGATTTTCTTGGACAGATTTGCTCCTGTAAGTATATTACGTTATTCATTCTGGTTTTTTTTTTCTATGTTTTCTATGTTTTCTCTAAAAAGCTGTCACTCGTTTCTCTGCATAAATGAATGATGTATGTTGTTAAACCTGCACCGCACGGGTAACCTCTTGTGATGATATGCTTCCTCGACTTTCTTCGAAACGTTGAACCATTGTACAAGTTCCGAATACAAATTAGAAGGGTTATTCTGTTAAGATTTTCGTCCTATTGCTATTCTCTCTTTTCCTTCCAAAGTCTTTGAAAGAATTATGCAGAAGCAAATTAATAGGTATCTTAATTCGAATAATTTATTGTGTTCTAATCAGTCTGGTTTCCGTGCTAAGCATAGTTGTACCACTGCATTTTTAACTGTGGTCGACGAAATGAGGCAGAACTTAAATAAAAATCATATCACGTTTCTAGTGCTCCTTGATTTCTCTAAGGCATTTGACACTGTCAATCCCGCTATACTTTGCAATAAGCATACAAGTAAATACAACCTCTCTTCTTCCGCTGTGCGTTTAATATCTTCCTATCTTATTGGTCGTCAGCAGGCTGTGTATGTGAACAGTAGAATGTCAGACTTTCTTCCCAAAACATACGGACTTCCCCAAGGTTCCATCCTAGGACCCCTACTTTTTTCCCTGTATGTCAATGAGTTGCCTTCCGTCACTAACTCATATGTTGAAATGTATGCTGACGATACTCAGCTACACATGAGCTGTTCACCTGACTCATTGCGTCAGTTGCATAAATTCCGATTTGAATAAAATCTCTAATTGGTCGCAACAAAATTCGCTTCTTATTAACCCTAAGAAGTCTAAATGCATCGTCATTTCAAGGAAAACCTTAAACACGCCGTTCTTCCCACCTATCTACCTTAACGATTGTCCGATCGAATATGTTGACACCGCAAAAAATTTGGGTATACTATTTAATAAAACGTTAACGTGGACTGATCACATTTACTTAACAGTTGGCAAAGTTTATGGTATTCTTCGTTCTCTTTGGACGACTCAATACTCCACTCCCATGGAAACGCGGATCTTCTTAGCTAAGGCCCTAATAATACCAACCTTAACATAAGTTTTTTGAAAGTGTGACTCCATTAGTAGCCGCAAACTTAATGTCGCCTACAACAACACAGCTCGATATACTCTGCTGATCATAGGTTAGACCCACGCTTACTTGCATTCAAATTTGTTCAATATCTATTACTTTAATGGTGATTGAAAAAAAAGTCGATATGCAAAAACCTTGGGTATTCAATGTTACTTCAAATATAATATTCGAATGATTATAAAAATTTAACAAAATTGTGTTTTTCAAAAAATTTCTTAAAGCTAATTGAAATAAGGCACTTTTTTCTTGATCAATGGAATAGATGCACTTAGGCATATTAATTTTTTGGAAGAAAAGTAACTTATTTTTAACTTAAATTTTTAGTTGGTGCTAATAATTGACTTATTAGAAATAAAGAAAAAAAAATCAGTAATGACTACTGCCTCCTTTGTTAGTAATAACTTCATATATCCGGTCCTTCATAGAACGATACAGGGAATCTATGTAGGTCAATGAAATCTCGCTCCAAGCACGTTTAATAGCTGCAGTTAATATTTCCTTATCTTCGTATTGCTTTCTCCCTTCGTATACCTTCCTTGTAAGCCAGCCCTAAACATTTTTAATTACGTTAAGATCTGGAGAATATGGTGGCCAGGTCATGATATTAACGTTTTGACTCGAAATAAACGACTTTACTACTCGAGCGTTATGAATAGGAGCATTATCCTGTTGAAAAATCCATGGAATTGGTCCGAAGAGATCACTTAATTTTGGAAATACGGACTCCAACATTATTTTGAAGCGCTCGCCGTTAATCTTCTGTTCGATACAAATTAAGTCAATTGTTCCATAAAACGTGATGGCACCCCACACCATGACTCCACCTTCTCGGCTGTGATGGCGGCTTAAATATAACTCATCTTTTCACAAATCGTGATAATAGTATTGAAAGCCATCAGGGTCATCGAAATTAAAACGTTTTTCATCAGTGAAAACAACCGAACGCCAATTACTCGTATTAAGTCGAGTGTCAGACGTCATGTATACTTTCGCAAGTTGAAGCCGTTTGTCTTTGCGTATAGCATTCAGAGGGGGATTTTTCTTTATTTTTAGACGTTTCAGGTGTTCTGCATTTCTGATTGTACGCTGAACAGTTGAAAGGCTTGCTTTTACTCCGGCTAACTCCTTAATTTCAGCTGCTGACTTAGTCGAATTGGAAGCAATTCTAATAATCTTGCGCTCTGCTCGTTCAGTTAGTGCCTTTTTTTTCCCTTTGAAGTGTTTTCCATATGCTGGAGCTGTGCTTTATCTCTTTGGCAATGTTTCGATTGGATAGTCTTTGCGAGTGAAAGAAGTCTATTTGTTGACGTTCCAATAAGCTCATAACAGCAGCTTTTCCCATTTTTGCTTTAAATATTGCTCTAAAACACTTGATTTGTTTATTTTAAGTATTTGTTCAATAAAAACAATTGCACTTGTTTACGCAAGACTAAGAAATGTAAAGTGCGTCTATTTCAACGACCCACGTTATTGCATAGACATTGCTAGAGTCTTCAAATGCACAGTTAGTTTTTTTGCACATCAACCAACTATGAGCACATAATTTTCGAACAAGATTCGAACTTTGATAAGACAAACATTTTGAAAAATTAGAACATGCGTGATGGTAAATAAAACAGTTTATTTAAAAAAAAAAACGTTGGTGCGTCTAACCTACGACCAGCAGTGTATCTTCGGTCTTCGAAGATACGACCACATTTCACTTTTTTCTTACCGGATCGGTAATATTACTTTTGATAGACTTTTACAGTACCGTACCATTTTAATGTTACATAATATACATAAGTTATTCACGCCAACCCTGCAACCTTTTTCACCGCTTAACGTTTTGTGCATCCATTAGGACTAGACAAACTGTATCCACGCGCTATTCTTGTTTAACGTCTGAACGTCAACTTTTTGTTAATGCCACTAGAGTCTGGAACTCCTTACCGCGCCAAATCAGAGAAATAGGATTGAAAAAGAGATTTTCTATTGAACTGAGATCTTTCTTGTCTGCCAGTTAATTTTACTTGTTCTTTGTAAATTTAAAATTTTTGTAACTAAAATTTGTTGGAACTTGTTGTATATAATTCTCATTTAAGTAAATCCTATTGTATTTATGAATTTGAATCGGCCGTTTATATTCTGGTTTTTTTTTTAAATTTCTAAGTATTATGCTCTTCGTTTTATGGTAGTCCTCATTGTTCCTTGTTCATCGATAATTCAGCTTATCACTATTTTAAAAAGATATAATATATCTTACTCTGTGAGCCTACAAATATCTACTTGAATAAAAAAAATAAAATAAAACAAGACCTTCCACTGGGAAGTTAATAAAAACCGAAAAAATCAAGAATCGTAAGATCGCGACATGTTATTTCCACAAAACCGTTATTTTCATAACTTACGCTAAAAAAATGTGCGCTGTTTTGTGGTACACGATAACTAAAATTAACTAAAATTGTCTAGTTGGATATTGAAACCTGTCATAAAGATCAGCCATAACGAATTCAGTAAATGTCATTTAATGAAAACCTGTTGGCTCATCCTATTCAACTAATACCGGCAAATAAAAGGGAAAACACTGATCTGCTATTCCTCAGGTGAATTTGTAAATATTTTCACAAAAAGTTGTGGAATTATGGCTCCAGGCAAATGGCTAAAGCGTAAAATACGAGGGCGGGTCAATAAGTCCGTGACTTTTGGAATAAAACACAGATTTTTTGATAAAAAAAAAATTTTATTTTTCAACGTAGTCTCCCTTGAGCTCTATAAACTTTGTCCAACGCTTCTCCAATTTTTTTATCCCTTCCAAAATAAATGATTTGTCGAGGTCCTCAAAATAGGCCTTTATTTGCGAGATGACTTCATCATTGGAGTCAAATCTTTTTCCACCAAGCCATTTCTTCAGGTTTGGGAACAAGAAGTAGTCGCTTGGAGCCAAATCTGGAGAATAGGGTGGATGAGGGAGCAATTCATAGCCCAATTCATGGTTTTTTGCCATGGCAACTGCACATGTGTGCATCCTTGCATTGTCTTGGTGGAAAAGAACTTTTTTCTTGGCCAAATGAGGTCGGTTTTTTTTCAAATCGTCATTGAATCGGTCCAATAAGTTGGCATAATATTCCCCATTGATTGTTCTTCCCTTTTGAAGGTAGTCAATGTAGATTATCCCGCGTGCATCCCAAAAAACAGTCGCCATAACTTTATTGGCTGACAAACCCACCTTGGCCTTCTTTGGCGCCGATTCACCCTTAGAAACCCACTGTTTTGACTGTTGTTTGGTCTCTGGTGTGTTGTGATGGATCCATGTTTCGTCCACGGTTACAAAACGGCGCAAAAACTCCTCCATATTGCGATTAAACAACGCCAAACCTTCCTGTGAAGCTGTTACACGATTGCGTTTGTGGTCGACTGTGAGCAAACGCGGCACCCATCTTGCGGAAAGCTTTCTCATGCCCAAGCAATCATTCAAAATTGAAACCACTGAGCCATGCGAGATCCCTACGGCTTCCACAATCTCTCGCACTTTCAATCTTCGGTCGGCCAACACCATATCGTGAATTTTTTCGATTGTTTCGGGTGTAGAGACCTCAACTGGGCGTCCAGGACGTTCGGCATCTTCAGTGCTTGTACGGCCACAACGAAATTCAGTAAACCACTTTTTTACCATTGAAATCGATGGTGCAAAGTCCCCATAGTATTTTTCAAGCTTAGCCATGGTCTCGGTAATGGTTTTTTTCGCAAGAAATAATGCTTAATAAGGACACGAAATTCACTTTTTTCCATTTTCTCCTCAAATTAGTGAGTATATCAGACTACTCAATACTACTAAAATAGCTGTCAAACACAAACTAACTGACGCAGCAAGTTTAAATTTTGACAGGAGTCAACTGACAGATGCCTGTTGACAGGAGCAGTGTTGCCGTTTCAGTAAAGAGGTCAGAAATTCAAAAAGTCACGGACTTATTGACCCGCCCTCGTAATATAATAACAAAGCTTACATTACATTTTCTTTCCTTTCCCATATCTACTTTCTTTTTATGAAAGCGATGTGCAAACTATCATCCGCCTAAGCGATCTAAATCAATTGTTCACAATATTCGCTGGCCTGTACAGGTGCAAATTTATCCCTACCCCATACAGATATGTATGTTGTATAAATAACAGATTAATCCACAAAAATTACATAGACATACATTTTAAGGGGGGAAAAGGCGAAGCTCTCACGTGAGCTCAGACTGGCTGTTCTACCGTAAATTGCCCCAAACATAACAACAAAGCGCAGTAAATTACTTCCTAGATCACCGTATGCGGTCTGCTAAATGCAAGACATAAGTAATTATTTCCTATTCAAGTGTTTGGCTATAAACAACTAGACCTACAACAGAAACGCCAAAACAAGTTGAAGCATCCGTAGCTTGGCGTAAATTGTTTGCGCTGCTGCGCTATAGGAAATCTAAAATACGATTTGAAGCTCATTAAACATGCGCATTTCATTTAACCGCCAGATGTGCAGATAAACGCGATACAAACGCTGTGGATACAAATATGGTATAACAACAACGTTTCAGCTACACAGTAAGCAGGCGAACTCGCTCTCCACCATTGCGGAAAATTGAGTTCTTTTCTCCCTATTTTACTGTCAGACAATATTTTTTTTCTTCATTTAATCTTTCTTTATTTTGTTTTGTTACATGTCGTTCATGTGTGTGTGTATGTGTGTTTTAATTTTTTTGAAGTTTAGATTCACGAGCTAATATTTCTTTGGCTATAGCAGTTTAGAAGTGATTAAATTATTCACACCTTCGCCTTCTCATTGTATGCGTAGGTATGTCACTGTAGGAATATGCATGTAGGAAAGCAATTGTTTTTTTTTTTTTTTAATTCAACGAACAAGTTTGCGCTATGATTTATCGTTCATTTTAATTTAAGTACCTACATTGTTGCATCCAGATTAAGAAATCATTAAAAATGTATTTAATAGAATAATTATTCGGGATAGGGACTTCACATTCTCGATGCAACAATGTAAGAAAGTCGCGTGTGTGCAACAGTTTAAATGCATTCACATCAACAATTCCAACTGATAATTTAATTACCGATATCTGGATAGTGTAACAAAGGTATTCATTGCGTATGCAATGGAAAAATAACCATTCGTAGAGCAGTTATCCAGTAACTAACTGTGCGTTTGAAAGAAACCTTTTAGAGGAGGTGGCGAACAAACATAATTTGATTTTGAATGAATGGACACATTGGTTGCCTTAAACCAAGCAAAAAAAAAAAAAAAAAAATTAAAATAAAGTATCTTACCTATAGGTAATGGCAGTGCCGGATTTAGAGGTGTGGAGGCTCTGGGGCAACAAATGAGTGGAGACCAAATAAAATGAAAAATGTTTTTCAGTCAAGCGTTTAATAATTTATTGCGAATCCAATTGTCGTAATAAAAATACATATAGAAATATAGACAAAAATGAAATTATATTAAATCACTAACAAATGGAACCTTGCGAGCTTTCTTCGACGAAAAATCCTTGATGATTTCACTCAAATCCAGTTCCCGCAGTAAATCGCTTTCAATGCTGAGTAGGGATAGCTTTGATAGACGGTTTTGTCCCATCGTAGTTCGAAGTCTATTTTTTATAATTTTCATTTTTGAAAATGAGCGCTCTCCAGTGCAATTAGACACCATCAACACTAAAGAATGTGATTCAAGAATGTGATTGGTCTTTTCTATAATCCTTTTTGTATAAGTTGATCAAAGATAGAAATTGAACCAACTCATTACCAAAACTAGGCTCTAAATCATGTTTGTATATTTTCACCAATGCCTCTGCTTGCAGCATCTATGTGATTGAGAAATCCGAATCGCGAACGTACAGCTTCGTATGCATGCAGTTTTTCAGTAAGAGAAACACATAGCTGATTGATAACTGGGATAAAACCGGATACTTTGAATTTCTCTTTTGGTGACATATTTGCGTCTTGTGCTTTCATATAATCAACCTCACATTTCTTGTTCTGGTACGGGATTGTACATATTGGTCAGTACTACCTATTTCGTTAGCTCCTTTCTCGTATTGATGAAGTCGTCTCTTTTGGATTCAACGAATGATTTCAATGATTCTAATGTACGCATTGCAGATTCAAGAACCATTTTCGGGTCCTGCAACATCTTGTTTGTAGCTTCGAATCGCTCTAAGATGTCGTTCCAAAAGATAGAAAATAGAGCGGTTTCGAGACAACTCATCTTTCGTAAAAGTTTCGATGCTTCATTCCTCACGATGTCTTTTTGCTCCTTATCAGAAGATATGCTTTTTAGAGCTCCATCGATTTCAGAATAACCATCGACAATAGCTTTCGCAGCTTCAGCACCAACGAACGAGTATCGCTAAGCTTTTTTAAAACTTAAAATTGTCCGCTTTTCTTCTTCAATAATTTTTCAGTCAGAATTTGGTATCGCTCTGTACTTGCTGTGAAAAACGTATATAAATTCTGAACGAAATCGAAGACTTGAACAGCCGATGGACAAGAGTTAGCAGCTGCCTTTTCAACTAAATAGAGAGAATGAGCACAACATGTTACAAACGCCGATAAATGATTTTTCTCCAAAATAAGAGCCTGCATTCCTTTGTAATTACCTCTCATGTTTGCAGCATTGTTATATGATTGGCCGCTGCAATCCAAAATATCTATTTGATGGTCACCTACACTTTTTAGTAAAGCTTTTTTCTATGGCCTCGCCGGTATGGCCGCAGTTTGTTAAAAAGGTGAGAAATCTTTCTTTTGCATCGATCCTTCAATATATCTAACAGCTATAGTTAGTTGGTCGATATGAGATTCGTCGGGAGTAGAATCCACTACTCGTCGGAATTTGAAATATTGGGTCCGCTATTTTGTTAAGGCCCCTGTTTTGTGGAGGCCCATGGCTGTAGCCCCGGCTGCCCTCACCTAAATCCGGCACTGGGTAATGGATGATTTCTTAAGCGTTTGGTTTCAAATTGCCTAAAGAATGACCGGACATTGCAAAAGTGTGTGCAATTTATATTTGAGTTGATAAATCAATGCTTGCCATTTACTTTTTAAAGATTGTTTCTTGTAAATGTTGACTACGACTACGTTTTAAGTGGTCCATACTTACTTACTAACTTCAGGTGACGCTACAGTCCGGGGTGGACCTGGGCCTCAACCAACAAGCGTCTCCAGCCAGCACGATCTTTGGCCAGATGTCTCCAGTTTCGAACGCAAAGTTGGTTAAGGTCCCCTTCACGTCCATTCGCTCTACATGACCCAGCCACCTCAGTCGTTGGACCTTCAGTCTTTTGGCTAAGTCTATGTCACTGTACAGTAGGGTGGGTCATCTATGTATAACATTTTTTCATTATTTTTTTTGGATTGGAATAGTGATCAAAGTTTGACCCCTATCCAAGGGATACTAAAAAACAAAAAAAATATTTTTTAAGAACCTTCCTTCTACCCGCGCATTGATTTTGAAAATTTGTGTTTTCGCCAATTTTTCGATATTTTTCAACACTTTATTCTGAAGAGATTTTTAATATTTTTTTTGTTGGAAAATAAAATAAGAAAATAAGAATCAATGAACAGAAATATTTTTTTTTATTAAAAACATGCAAAAGTTGATAAAAAAACATTAATAAACTAGTTAGTGGAAACTTTAAAATCTTGCTTGCTTTCGAATTTTGGCATAGATTTTCTGGAACTTATTTTTGCGTTGATGAGACCATCTCTGGAGCTTTTCTCGCACAACTGCATCGAAGCCTCTGTTACCATTTTAATTGATCGTTCTACAGATTGCGTGTGACATGGAAGCCTTAAAAAAGGTATTATGTCATCACCTCCTGATTCCACTAGCGAAAGCAGTGTTTCATCTGTTATATCGCAAAGAAGACGAGGTTGTTGATATTCTTGTTGCCAGTCTATGAGCTCAACGTACGACTTTGCATTAAGATTTATGTCCGGTACAGTGAAAACACGAAGATGTTATTCGAAATTAATCTTACGCCTGGCTTTTAAAATTCTCCTGCCAGCAAGCTCTCGAATGTGTTTTTGGGGATCTGCCAGCATTGATATTAAAATATTTTCCGGATGAGCAAAGAAACTATTACACTTAATAACTGGATCTATTACCATTTTAAGTTGAGATGGAAGATATCGTGAACTAGAAACTAACTTCCAAAAATGCCTAGATCCATCCTTACACGATGGATGAACTTTTATCTCGAACCAAAGAGGCGCATAAACTGTAACAACGAATGTGGCCAAATATTTGAGGTTGTTAGATGGTGTCTTTGTGGAAACATACAGGCGTAATATTCGGTTAGCTTTCGTCAACCAACGAGCGTGAGACAACTTTCCTGGAGATCTGTTCGCTAGATCAGAAGAGCATTCACCACTCACAACAGCCGACAATATCTGGTAAAGGTAGCTTCGATCACCGCTTAGGTCTTTGACTTCACCAATATCCGGCAATACACCCCCCTCTAACTTTTCAAATTGCACAATAGGTTTTTTTTCACAGTCTTCCAGAAGCTTTCCGATACTACCTGCATAAGAATTTGGTCCAGTGGTTGTGCCATCTAAGTGCAAAAACAGGTGTCTCAGGGGAAGTTCATTCATATGTAACAAACAAATGATCCATTGTAAGGGTTGCTCTAGACGCTTTTCCATAAGTCTTATTATACCGCCTTTCTTTCCAGTATTTGTCACTGTTCCATCACATCCAACAGCTTTTGTGTCCTTTAAGGAAATATTTTGCCAAGAAAGCAACTGAAAAATAGCAAGTTCGATAGCCTTAGACGTCCCGTCACTTGGGACAGCGTAACCGATGTAAACAGAGTCTGGTTCCTTGATGACGGATATATGCTCCTCGACGATAACTTGGCGGTATCTTTTTGCACCTTTTTCAACAATCCTTAATGTTTTGTCCTTCCTGCCATCAAAATATAGTGCTGGAACATTTATGCAACGGTTCTTAAAGCAGATCTCTTTGCAAACATTTGCTCTCTCACGACGTACCTTAGACTTATCTATTACATCAACAGCTGATTGTGTGTCATAAAGCACAGCAGATGCAATTGCTGCAGCAGCTCGATCAGATACGCCATATCGATCACATGTTTTGGACAATGTTGGCAGTCTCAGAAGTGATATTTTTGTTCGTCTCTCACGCTCATGTGGCACTGATGTTGACGGCAAATAATCGTCACTTTGACTGCTTTCTGAGTCATCGGATGAAATGGAACATTCCTCAGTTAAGTCAACTACTGCATCTTTTTTGGTAATACTATTTTCTTTATAGTATAGTTGTAGTTTTTCGCTCATATGACGATGTTTTTCATTTTTGGTTGTTGCTAAAGAGTCTATGCCACCTATTATCATTTTTCTCTCCGATCTCTGATCAATAACAAAATTATGTTCGGGTTTCGGAATTTTCTTTTCTTTTGAGCAATTACATCTATTCAAATCTTTGCATTTGCATGAGCAAATATCAAAAAGCTTGTTAGAACTTATATCAAATTCTGCCTTTTTAGGACTTGAAAGTCGCTTCCAAGATTTGATCAACTTCTTACATTTAGAGTGGTATATTTTCACGATTGTATCACGCGCTTTAGGGTATTGGTCGGAATAGAAGCCTTGCACCATATACTTATCAATCTGATCGCAACAATTTCCGCGATATCGTTAATGGCTGGTTCCTTTCGGGTATCTGTTTTAAGCTTAATTTGATACCTCGTAAAGTTATAAAACTTCATGAGCTCTTTATAAGAAGGCAGAACATTATCTTTCATATCTTCAATATTACCAAAAATGCAACAACTAGATGCTTGTCTTGTATTTTCCATATTGTATTGCTCTTGATATCACAACCGTTTATTGATATAATATCGACTGAAAGTAACACTTCACGCACTTAATTATTGCAACTTCAAACTTCTATAAACAACTTGGCGTTTTGATTGGAAACTTTTGAAGTAAAGACAGAACGGCAGAAAAAATATATAAGCTCCTACGTTGCTTTCGCCGCCTACTTGTTTTTGTTAACCTTTTAAATCAAATTAGAATAAGAATACATTTTTAACGTAAGGTACTTATTTTAATTCCTTTGCCAAACAAATCACGGATACCAATAAAATCAATTCAATCAATTCAAATGAAATGCGCGGGTAGACCGACTAGAAAAATAAAATTTAAAAAATATCTGCACGCATTTTAAAGCTTCGGGTCACATTTTAGTTGCTATTCCAAAACGATCGGACAAAATTAAATTTTTCGACCCACCCTACTGTACAGCCCGCACAGTTCGTCGTTGTACATCCTCCTTCATTCACCGTCTATGCGGACGGGCCCAAAAATTACTCGAAGAAAATTTTCCTCTCAAAACAACCATAAGAGTGACCTCATCCGCTTTTGCTAGAGTCCATGCCTCTACACCATGGAGAAGGACTGGGATTATTAAGGTCTTATAAAGGGTCACTTTAGTTATTCGAGAGAGGGCTTTGCTACTCAATTGCTTTCTTAGACCGAAGAAACAGCGACTGGCAAGATTTATTCTTCGTTTAATCTCAGCGTTGGTGTCATTGCGGAGCGTAGGTAGACAAAGTCCTTAACCACCTCAAAGTTATATCTGTCTATAGTAACATTCTGTCCGAGATGTCGGTGTGTCGGGTGTCCTTTCTTGATGACAGCATATACTTTTTCTTGCCTTCATTGATCGCTAAACCCATCTTTGCCGCCTCCGTCTTAATACTCACGAACGCGTCAGTGAAATCCCGCTGCGTTCTGCCGATTATGTTGATGTCGTCGGCGTAGGCGAGAAGATGGACGGACTTTTGAAAGATAGTGTCTCTGGTGTTAGCATTTGAGTTTTGTACTATTCTTTCAAGAACGATGTTGAAGAAGTCACATGACATCGCATCGCCTTGTCTAAATCCTTTTTTGACATCGAAGGTCTCGGTGAGTTCCTTACCGACCTTGGTGGAGCAGCGTCCATTCTGCATTGTAAACCTGCACAAACGGAAGAGTTTGGCAGCGATGCCAAAACTAGACATTGCTCTGTATAGCTCGTCTCTATAAATGCTGTCATAGGCGGCCTTAAAATCGATGAAAAAGTGGTGGACTTCCTTGGTTTTTTTCAAGATCTGCTGCAGTGTGAATATTTGGTCGATGTTAGACTTTCCTGGCCTGAAGCCACACCGATAGGACCAATCAGGTTGTTGACGAAAGGCTTTCACACGGCGTTCACACAGCACGGCAAAAAAGATCTTCTAGGCGATGTTAAGAAGACTAATACCTCTGTAGTTGGGG
The DNA here is from genome assembly GCA_949715645.1 of Portevinia maculata. Classification (NCBI taxonomy): domain Eukaryota; kingdom Metazoa; phylum Arthropoda; class Insecta; order Diptera; family Syrphidae; genus Portevinia; species Portevinia maculata. Next base: position 90,876,724 of record OX454526.1, read on the forward strand.
CAGTGCAGAGGGTCTCCTTTCTTGAGGATCCATACGGGGAGTTCAATTTTGAGTCACTTGTAGGTATGTCACTGTAGGAGCGTAATGTTTCCTTCCAAGGCGAACCCCACAGGCGGACCATTAGGGATGCAGTTAAGTGGGAGGGTTATGATCGTTTTAATCCTGATCATAGCCTTACCATTAGGGAAGAAGAAGAAGAATGTTGTCTTCCAAAGCTACAATTTACACGCGCTTATCGGCACGGACGTGTGATTTGACGTATCCCCATAAAAAAACAGTTTTAAGGCGTCAAAAATGCAAGAAAACAAATGATTTGCTATAGTCAGAATGTCAAGTATGAAATCATTTTGCACATAGCACGAATGACAAAAAAATGCAATTTTTTGTAAGCGTTGTTCGGGTGTAAGTCTTTCCATGTCACATGCAATTGACACATGTCACGAATCACGCGTGAGCTGTCAAAAAGAGAATACTGAAAAATGCTTAAAACGTCATAAAACTGCTACACAAAAGAGTATTCATTGCTAGGACTGATAACTTTATGTCTAGAAGCAATAATGTTTAAATCTTCATACACATACATATCAGACATACGAGTACAAGCAGTTCATAAAGAGCCTACACATAGCCTTTGTTTGTGCTGGGCTATACTTTTTTGGGCCGAATGGAAGGGACCTTCAATTTGCTGCCGATTGGAAAAATGTTGAAAGTTTCTTATCACAAAGTACTGCCCACTAATCCCAGTGTAAAAACCTATGTCAACTACAGATTTTGATAAATCAAGTTCGCAGTAGGGCTCTTTTGTTTGCCGAAATTTTCTCCCGGAAATTCACTTATGGGAATTTCTATTCGCGTCTGTAAACATCTAAGGAAATGATTGCCTTACAGTCATAGGGAAGCATGAACGAGTTTAATTATGTAGCAAAATACTTCCTAATCCGGTCATTATTTTAAGGGTTCAACATCTAGCTTAGTTTTTCGAATCAAGCGGTTGGCGTGGTCTTCTTAATTTGTCACTAGGCACATATCCAAGAAAATGTGTTTCGTGAGACATAAGTCCCGGAAAAAGGCTTCGAGTTTTATGTCTCTGCACATAGAGCAGATATCTCTGTCGGAAATCACTGCATCCATTGCCAATTATAAAAGATTTGCTTCTGTGCATGTATCGATGTCCACCGTGGAGCTCTGGAAAAAGAGACTCTTCTTCTGTGACTTTACTGTTGTCGCATTTGCTTCCTTCGGTGACCCTTGTAGCCAATCTAGTTTTAGAGACGAAGGTAGATAAAAGTTGTCACTGACTCCAGCGGATCCATGCCCATTGGTTTTGAATAATCACAGTCAAAACTCTCTTGGCCTGACTGCCATTTTAAACGAGTTGCTGCTGCAGCTTATATCCAAGGGTGTGAGGTTAAACAGTGCTTCTATCTCTGCAGTGGGTGTGGTCCGTATACTGAAATTGGTCTCAACAACACTGTAATTATTGGTCTCAACAACACTGTATATATTCCATCAGATATGGTATGAATTCCCGTGTGTGCAAAATCATTGAATCACAGTTTTCTTTTTGACGATCTTCTTAATTTTCCTCCCAATTGAATTTGAGAATCCACGATGACGTCCAGGTGTCTTGCTATCCACCAATATTTCAGAGTTACTATCGTCTTCCTTGAACGTGTTTGGCTTAACTAACTAACATGCCTTGACGGCTCCATAGCACGGTAGGCCCAACCACATTTAGTGTCATTAGAAAAGACTTTTGTTGCGTTAAATTTGCAAGTCAAGTACGAGTCCCAACGATGTTACCCTCTCTAATTGATCGAATAACTCAAGTGACCATCATTTGGCAAGTTATATGGGGCTAATTAGTGGGGAACTCGTAGTTACATTGCAAATTGAACCCGCTCAATATTTCTCTCAATGAACGTACGAATTAAACGTAATCATTAACGAAATTAACCAGAATAGGACTTGTTGTAAGTACTACCTCCGTAGACCATGCAAAGGAACATGGACTTCACTCGTTGCTCGACCTACCAAAAGCTCTTGTGTTCTAGAACAACTTTGTTGTCCAGAACTCCATGTATTTCCACGTTTTCAGTTTAACCACAACCAGCACGATTGCTCCCACTAGGGGGCCTACCTCAACAGACTTGGCCGGGCCAGCCTAATATCTCCCGAGGGACCAGAATATAGCTTCCTATGGAGCTTCGCAGTCGAGGCCACTGAACGGGACATAAAGACAGCACTTATAAACAATTATGCTTATACTCTTGCAAGATTCAAATTGTCCCAGCATCGAATACTGAAACAAAATGTTTTGGCGGGTTCCTTGTGTTGGATGGACTTATAACCAGTCCCAAGCTCGCAATCCAGCCACTCACGATTATGTAGAAGTACATAGCTAAGCCGCTTGATAAATTTGCCTGGGACTTGGATTACCACATCGCATGGGCTCTAACAGTAAACTTGCTCTAAGCTATCCTTCGTAGCTCATCAATTATAAAAGTCCACCTGAACGCCTATACAAATCCATAATGATTTCCTACTAACTTTCTTTCTGCGCGGTCACAGACCGCCGTCATAAGACCTTATTCTTTAATAAACGGTTCTTAATACCGCAAAATGGGAAGCATGGACTAGCAATAACCCACCAAATCTCGCACACCATTTACTAAAAATCAGTCATGCACTGTTTTAATACCATTTAAACACTCGGCTTAAGGAACAAGAGCAAACTATGGTGGATTCCTGGCCATAAGCGGTATGATGGTAAGAAAAGGCCGACAAATTGGCCAAGAAGGGCTCAGAAACACCATTCACAGGTCCCTATCCCTTCTCCTGCACTCCTATATCGGCAGCAATCGCAGCAATAAAAAGCTGGGAACATATGAAATGTATCATATATTGGAACAACATCTCAGGGTAAACGAGCCATTCGGCCACTCAACAACAATGGCAACAGATGTCTAAATTAAAGTAGGCATGATATCAAAAAACTAATAGTTTAACTTATTGGTCACAACGGCTTACGAGACCACCTAAAGCTCGACTCTCCAGAGTGCCGACTATGACTTGAGGAAGACGAAAAACATGAGCACATCTTACGTGAATGTCCAGCCCGCAATGGAACTAGAAAGAAGATCTTCTTCAGGGAACAACAGAGTTCCGAAGACATAAAGCCTCTGCTGGTAAACTTCTCTGCTTTATACGGAAAGTAGAGATTCTTCTAGCCTAAATATTTTCTGGCCGATAAGGCACAAAAGATCTAATAGATCGAAGTGCCATTTTCATCATCTTGGCGAGCCAGAAACCTTTAAAAAAACGTTCTGTCTAATGCTCACGTCCGGTCCCCTAGACAAGACCTATAATCCTCCGTGAAAGTAGCATAACGATTCCAATCCAGTTACATAGACTGTAGAACTAATGAGGTGTGTTATTTTTTACCTACGCACCATTCCGCCCGTTAAAAACGAGAGAAGCAAATGTCAAACTCTCGATGGAACAATTTACGAATGGTTATCGAAAATAACGCGGTTCTTACACTTAGTTCATATCTAAGTATACAGTTTAATTAAAATCACACATTGCTATCGTGTAAGCCCTTTGTTTTGACTGATCCCAATTCCTCACATGAAATAGATTGTCGCCCATGAGGAAATCGCATGCTTCTGTCTTACCCATGCCAAAGCTTGTAATCGCGAACACATTTCATTAGCTAATCTAAGTTTAATAGCTCAATCAAACGGAAATCATTTTAAAATGTTATGCCTGCGATGTTATTTCAACAAAAATTCAATTAAAATGCAATTTTTCCGCATGATTGATTGCATAATTACACGAATATAGCTCTAAATAAAAAAAAAAAAAAATACACCAAAAGATGGATTTAACAATTACAATTATTACTTGTTATTAATTTGAGAGACTCACACAGTTTTCATTGTTTATAAAAAAAACATATACCTATATGAGTATGTCTGTTGTGTTTAAATATTAAACAAGTAGCAAATACAAGGAAGTCAAATTGAATTAACCTAGCTACGATGCGGTACAACAATCGGCAAAACACTTTTTTGTTGTAAAACTACTCCGTCTACCGCTGAAGCTTAAGTCACTGTGCAGAGGCTCATTGACTGCGCAAACTCCTTCTTTTTTTGCTGCTGTGCTGTGTTGCTGGATGATGATGAAGTCTTGATGTGACTTCATAAGTAATTAACCACTATGTAGCAACCTGCTAAATAACGTACTCTTGTTACCTAAGTTAACTGCGCGCGCTTTCCTTGGTTTGTTTTGTTCGTGCTTCGTTAACGAACCGTGAAAGAGCATTTTAACGATTGTTCTCGTGTTTTTTCTTCTTCATCCGACTTGGCCCAGACACATGAATGAGAAGAGAGAATGCAAGGATTCTACGTCTACCACCTTCTACTGGCGTTCAGCTGGCGAACAAGAATTCTTGCTTGTGCTATAAAACAGCAGCAACTATTATTTAATTATAACTGACATTTATTTCTCTTTTGATCGGTTAGTGGTAATTTCTTGAGAAGCTAATTGTGTTGCAGGCGAGGGTCGATGTTTATAGATGGACTGGAATGATTTGGGTGTGTTTTTTTTTTCTAGAGCGGTTGTTCTGTAAGTGGGATAAATTCTCTGAACTATTTAAACTGAACAAATTTAATCTAAGAAACTTTCAGTGCATGCTTTTATTGGACACAGAGATCAGGAACATTTACTACGATATATAGCAACGAGTAAATACTTAAAACTTGGCCGAAAAAATGGTGTGTTGATAATTGTCAATTTTTCAAGCTGGATTTCGCTCGGGATTCTCTACAATGGATCATTGATAAGCATTGCTAAGAACCACATCGAAAAAAAAACGAAAAACCGTATGTCTGTTTCGTGGACTTTAAAGCAGCGTTTGATACAGTTAATAAGCAGGCGTTGTTCTATAAATTGACGACTATTGAAGTATGTATCTCAAAAATTTCTAATGCTTTATTTCAAATTCCTCTCGTCATCCAGTGCGGCAGTATGGGAAGGCTCCAAGTTATCAGAGTAGTTCGTTACCTTTGCAGGTGTACCGCAGGGATGCATTATGAGCCCCTTGTTGTTCGCTCTTTTCATTGATGATATGTCTTCTATTCTTCCTGGCGGTGTACTCTTTGCGGGAACTCTTATCAAAGTCTTTATTTTCGCTGACAATCTGGGTTTGTTGGAGGACATTCCATTCTCGCTGCAACTACAAATCAATAAACTGATGGCATATTGGGATACACAATAATATACAAAAAACAAAGGCGATGGTTTTTGAGAGCCGAGAATGCAGAAGACTTCCTGAAGAAGCTTGGCGGCTTGGTATTTTTTTTTCCATCATAAAGTTTACAAATTGGTATACTTAAGAATGAGGACATGGCAATACTGCCGTCTGCCTGAGATGACATTTCATAATATGTTTTTAAAAAAAAATAAAGGAAATAATAAAAAGCAAAAATGTTTAACAAAAGATATGAAGAAATATTATTATATAAAACAATGATATCAATTTTAACGTGATTTCAAACACAAAATATTATACAATTTGGTTAATTTGATTAGCTGTTTATACAAAATTTTATCAATTTTAACGTGATTTGAAACACAAAATAATACGCAATTTGGTTAGAAATAGCTGTTTATACAATATTATCAATTTTAACGTGATTTGAAACACAAAAGAGAGATTATCAAATTTAGTATGATCAGCAACAAAACAATAAATAGTTAGGTATAAAATTTGGTCAAAACTGCAATAAGTGGGTAATCGACTATGTTTAATATGTGAAACTGTTACGGTAAGAAAGAGCATGTTGGCAATATTTAAAGAGGCTGAGCCAGCCCATTGCTCCATTTAAAATTTCAAAAAGTTTGTCCAAAGATATAAATTTCCCGAAAATGTAACCGGCGAATTTCTTGTAGAATAGGACAAGCAGCAACGAAATGGTATATATCTTCATTCACTCTTCCGTTACATAGATCACATAGCTGGGGCAAGTCTGATCGATGAGGTATAAAGTTCAAATTTAAAATTTCAACTCTTGCTCTAAAAATAATACTTATAACCGAGGCTGAAAATTCATTACTAAAGTAAGAGACTTCCGAGGGCAGTTCATGGTTTAAATGACTATAAATAGCTCTTGAAGTAGATGAAGATGCTCTGGAAAGGTTATCCAGACACATTTTGTGATCCACCTTAGCAATCACATCAGAAAACTGAGCCTGCCAATCGGTCACATTAGTTTCTGTTAAGTTTAAACTTGTTTCGTAAGCTAAAGCTAGTTCGTTCCAGTTTTTAATCGGGGAAGCATTCACTCGAAGTAATTTTCTTAAGATGATTTTGTGAAGACAAGTTTCACTTCTTTTCATCACTCTAGTAATGAAGTTCGCACTTGCCTTCAAATTTTGTATATATATAGGGACTATTCCTGACTCTACATATATGGCGTAGTTGGGTGTTGAGTTAGGCAAACGAAATATCCTCTTAAAAAAGTTCCTTTGTACAATTTCAAAAGCTTCGAAGTGTGTGTATCCGAAGACTTGGACTCCATATGCCATGCATGCATTTACTGTCGCGTTGAAAATTTTGTACTTGGACGTTAAATCAACATTTTGGTTCGAAAAAAACTTTGGCCACATTATATTAAGAGCCAATTTAGCTTCGTTGCTTTTTTCTTTGGAGTGCTTTAGATAGCTTAAATTGTAGGTCAAGAGGACACCCAAATATTTGAACTCCTGTACAACCTCAATGTGTGTATTGTTTAGAGACCATTTTTCTTCCGCTCGCCTTCTTGATTGTCTCTTTTCAAATATAACAATCTTAGTTTTTTGGGTATTAATTTGCAAGCCCCAAGACTCGCAAAATGAACTTAGACGGTTTATTTGCAATTGAAGGGTGAAAGGATTATCAGCAAGCATAACTAGATCGTCCGCGTACAACAGGACTTTGATTATAATGTTAGCAAAATTAACTCCACCCGGAAGAAGCTCGCAGACATCATCTATGAACAGGGCAAATAATAATGGGCTGAGGATACAACCCTGAGGAACACCTGTAATTGTATCAAATCGATTTGAAAATGTGAAACCGTCCCATACCCTTGCATTTGTTGACGAAATAAGACTTGCATACACTTCGAGAAACTTTCTTGACAAACCAATGCAAGAAAGTTTGTATATTAAAGCTTGTCTATTGACTTTATCGAATGCAGCTTTAAAATCAACAAAGCAAGTGTATAGTTTCTTTTTTCTATCTATAAATTGTTGAGCAATGCTTGAAATGGCCAAGATATGATCCATGGTTGAAAAACCTGGGCGGAAACCGGCTTGAAAGATGCTCAAAAGACTGTTATCCTCAATCCATTTTGAGAGCCTTTCATATAGGATTGCAGTGAAAGTTTTTCTTATTGAATTTAAAATTGAAATACCTCTATAATTTTCCGCAGCGTTAGCATCACCTTTTTTAAAAATGGCAAAAATTACAGATTCGTTGAAACTGTTAGGGACACATCCATCATTGTACACTTTGTTATAGAAAGACACGAGGTAGTTTTTAAAATCAATAGTGCTGTTTTTATAAAACTCGACTGGTATGCCGTCTAGGCCAGGAGCCTTGCTGTTTTTCAATCTTTGGAGCGTTACTTCCAATTCGGGCAATGAGAATTCTAAATCCAGCTCGTTGACTCTAGTATCAGGTAGCGCGTAATCAAAGGTATGAAGGTCTTCATCAGCTGAGAGTAGAGTTTTAAAATGAGCTGCTAACGTCTCAGCTTCTAAAGAGAACTTCATACCCTGATTGCGCCCACCAAGATTGCACACTGTCTCCCAAAATATCTTTGAGTTTGTACAGTTTTCCAATTTCTTAGCCACGTTTTTTAAATGGGTGATTTTCTTAACTGAGCACATTTTCTTAAAATCATTATTAACGCGAAGATAGATGTTTTTGAAAAATTGAGAATTGGTCGTTCTAAACAGTTTTAAGTAAACGAACGAAAGTTTACTTAGATTTCTGCAATTTATTTGGGAGTATTGTTCACGTATAATCTAAATCTTACAAAGCATGCTAAAGAAAAAAGCAGGGAGCACTGGCGTAGCGAGGGTTGGGCCGCCCAGGGCAGACCCAATTTTCGCCGCAGCTAGTAAAGTTTTGTCTACGGTTACCAATTATACCTACACATACACTGGCGATCACAAGGAAGAGGCCATACATTTTGGAATCGATTTTCAGTACGCGTTGGAAATTTTATACCCGGAAACTCTTACTACCCTTTGAAATATTTTCCCGACAGTAAGTCATAAAATCAAAAGGTAAATAAGAAACGACCGCTGGAATTTCCCAAGATCAAAGAATGATCTACTTGAAAATCACATAATGGTTCCAGTTATTCTCGACTGCATCAACTCTTGAACCCCATCGTGTTTCTTGCAGCCTCTTCAATGCTTTGCCAGAAGTGCCAAGGAGAACTTCCCAATGGTGTGTGGATACGGAAAAAAATTAATATATGCGTTCTAAGGTACCGAAGAAAGTTACCGAGTTTGACTCAACAGAAGCAGCATGTAAGCAAACCAAGTTCAAAGAGTGATTGGAGCAGGGTATAAATTCTGCTTTGGGGTTTATGTCTCTTAATCTTTGCTGCACTCCTGTATATTTTCCAGCCATGACAGCAGCATTGTCATATGCTTGACCTCTGCAATCCATTATATCAAGACCATCAGATTTTCGCTTACTTAAAATCATGTCAGAAATGCCTTCAGCTGTTTTGTTCTTTGTTTCGATAAAACCAATAAAAGGTTCCACTAGTAGGTACTACTTTCTGATTTTCTACTTGACTGGTTTGATCTTTATATGATACTACATCTGGGTTGCTATCGAATATAATGGAATAATATTTGGCCTTTTTAACTTGACTGAAAATTCGTTGACGAACGTTATCTCCTACAATATTAATGAATTTGTGGTGACATATAAGTGATAGTTCTTCCACCCATTGTTATTCGTAAAATGTGTTCTCGAAGGAATGGATCGTAATTTATGAGTAGGTGCACCAGCTCTGAAAAGTTACCCCTATTTGTACAAGTAATTTCTTCTATGTGGCCACGAAAAGCCAAATTCTGGTTCGCGAGGAATTAAATAATATCGACCATTCTAGTGAGAATTTTCTGCCATTTTTTGTTTCTTTGGCAATGATATTTTCCTGTGTCTTTTAAATTGTCTCTCCTGGCCTCTAACTCCTTCCATAAATAAAACACAATTACACGAACTCAATAGAAAAGTATACCTGCAATGTAAGCACGCATCTGCATAGTAGGAGTTGCATATTATGTAGCGAGATTGCTTCTACTAATTAAAAAGGGTGTTCAAATTTGAGATAATCTATAATTTTAAATTTTGAATGAAAGACATAAATTGTGTGAAATCTGTATTTATTTTTATAGGAAACTAGTTGACCCGGCAAACGTTGTTTCGCCATATAAATTATTTCTAGTGAATATTTTCGTAGGGAAATGAAAAATAACTAACTTATTGTAAGTGTGTTGGGATGTGGTCTATGACTTAAAGAGGAATTGAGCGCTGTGGACGTTTTGTCCCTTTCAGAACATTAGCGGATATTGGAGAATGGTGTGTATCAGCAATGAACTCAAGATTATTATTTCTTCTTCAAATCACGATTTGTCGCGCCGCTGTACGGTCGCCAACCATGATTCGAGCAATGTCGTCAACAACAGGTGCATGAAATCCACGCATGTGCTCTACAGCTGGTGTTTTATCAGGATTGATGATAATAGTGTGATTGTCAGTTTTTAATTTGTAAATATTTTTGTTTGGAAGCAAATAAGTTAAAAAGTTTTCTAAACAAACATATTAGATATCTAAATACAATTGAACAGCATTTTTGGTCAACATATCAACTGTTTTTATACCCTATTCTAAGGGTATATTAATTTTGACGCGAAGTTTGAACCATAGAATAATATTGCCCGTAGACCCGTAAAAGTTACTATATTTATGATCAGCATCGATAGTAATGTCGATCATGTCCGTTCGTCGGTCGGCAAAAATTGGGCCTTTAACCATATATACTTTCCAGGGCCCTATTGCACCAACCACTGTTCACTTTGCACTTTGCAACTTTTCACTTTAACTTTGCAAACTTCGTTTCACCAAACGCAAATTTGCAAAGAGGAAATTATTTTTTTTGAAAAGTAAAACAAAAATTCCTTCTTTGCAAATTGTGTTGCACCAACCACAAATCTGCAAAGTGAAAAGTACTTTTCTGAAAAGTGTCAAGTTTTGCCAATTTGCAAAGAATTCTTTGATTTCGTTTCACCAAACAAAAAAACTTTGCACTTTGCATTTCAAATTCCGCAAAGCTTTTCAATAATATGCAAAGAAAAAATTTCATTTGCCGTTGGCCATTTGTCGTGTTAAGTTCGTTAAGTTCGGGTTTATTAAATAATAAATTAAAATGAATCGCTTTGAACGACTTTTTGAAGACGAATGTTTTTTGGTCACCGACCGATTATTGCTCAAATAAATAGTCACCAATATACCGCGTTCTGGAGCAGTGTAGCGTAACATTGTTTATTAACGTGTACTTCGCATGTGTTTACTACACAAATGTCAAAACAGAACTGACGTTAGGGGCCAATCGCAAAATTTATAGCATTTTCTGATAGAAGGATTACTTTTGCGCCACCTTGTAGTTACGTAAAAGATGTAAAATTAAGAATAAATTTTGAAATTACAAATAATTTTCAAACAGTGGAAAGTTTTCGATTGACAAAAACAAATATAGAATTTGTTTTATCAAAAATTGGACATAAGTTGCAATATAACAGTCAAAGGAATATGTGTTTACACTGCGTTGGATGGGAAATGGAGCGCAATTCCACGGAGTTGCATCCATGCACGGAATAAACAAAGCAACAGTCTGCAGAGTAGTACACCGAGTTGCAGATGCAATCATTGATTAATTTCTTGCAAACACCATTTGCTGGCCAAAAAATTCTTCGGAAATAGCTACACGGTTTTTTTTTTCAAGGAGGTTTTCCACGTGTAGCTGGATGTATTAACGGGACGATGATAAACATCGATACACCCAGAGAAAATGAAGAAAATTTCGTCAACAGGCATGGAAAGCATGCTTTAAATGCAATGATGGTTTGTGGCCCAGATCGGTCCTTCTACGCTGTTAACGTAAGTTGACCAGGAAGTGTACATGATGCAAGGGTGCTGAGAAATTCCCGTTTGGCAGCAAATTTTAACGCAGGTTACCGACCATTTCCAAATGCAGTTCTTTTAGGAGATAGTGCTTATTCTTTAAGTGGATGGTTAATAACACCAATAAGGACAAACCCAGACAATCTTGTGGAACAAAGATTTAACCGGGCACATAAAAGAACTAGGCGAATCGTTGAAAATAGTTTTGGTAAGTACTTACTAGTTCCACTTTGCATTCTCAATCATTAAATTGTTTTAGGCATATTGAAAGAAAAGTTTCCTTGTTTAAATTACCTCCGTATGCAGCCCACAGATGCTGGGAAAATTACAATAGCCTGTTGCATTTTACATAATCTAGAAGTGAGAAGAGATGCATCAATAGGGGAGCATGATAACAACGATGATGAAGAAAATGAAATAGAGAACATTGAAATAGAGAATATTGAACGACCAAATGAAAACGCTTATGCAGTTTTAAATGAGTTGAGACTTTTTTTTTCTAATTAAAATAAATTGACAAATTAAAAAATAAGAAACAATTTCCATTTAACAACCTTTTTATTTCAATATTCACTCAAATTTAAAATAGTTTCCGCTCTGGAACATGATCTTTATGATTGCCCTCTGAATTGTTTAATTCTTTTGTAAATTCTGATGCCGGTAAGCGTAATTCACGTTCCAGTTTATAGGTTTCCAAAGTAGCTTTATATATTTCGATGGATAATAGCTTTTTTTTTAAAGCTATGAGTTCCATCTCCTCAGCTTCAAGTTTCCTCTTCCTTGAGGATACATTTTTCTCCCGTGAAGAGGAAATATGAAGCTGAGGAGTTTGGCAAGTTTGCTCGAAAGGTGGTACTTCAGATCCATCGCCACCTGCTTCTGGCAAATTGATTCCCTCTGCAATAATGTCCAGAATTGCTTCATCCACAGCGTCAAGAACAAAGACTCTTCCTCCTCCAGTTCCTGTTTTTTTTTGGAATTCTCCCTTTTGGCCTAAAATATAATATTTATGCTCATTTAACTGCATTTAACCCATAACCTAGCACTAACTTACTAACATCCGACTCTTCCACAAACCGAAAAGATTATCCCTCGCAAAAGTTCACTTTCGGTTGGCTGTGGCCAATCCAAGTGATTTTGCTTTAAGCAAGACTTCCTCCCAAGCTTCCTCTTTTTGTATTTTTGACGCAACGTTATTTTGAAACGAAGCAAAGAGAATATCCTTTAATTAAAAAGTAAACGAAACAATGAAGCTTGTTTTTACATAATAAATTTAAAAATTACTTTTTTATTTTTTATCACTTCCAAAACAGCTAGGTAGGTAGGTATATGGATGCCCTTGTGACGGGTGTCACGGCTCACTTAGACCAACAGTTGGGTCCATTGTGTCCATTTAGGGATTCTTTAAAATTTCCGGGAACCTGAAAAGAGAGATAAAGGAAACCGCTGTTTAACAGCTCGGTAATACGCTTTAACAGAACCACCCTGATTCATATGTGAATCTCAGGAGTTTCTTTAGCTCTAAAGCAGCCAGATCCTCCAGCTCCTCAAAGAAGTAGCTGCCAAGAATCTTCAATCTTTTTGTTCTAAGGGCAGGGCATTCGCATAGCAGGTGACGTATAGATTCTATTTCTTCAACGTCCCTGCAGCTCCTGCAGTAGTCGTTGTGCAGTATGCCCAGCCGCTCCGCGTGTAGGCCCACTATACAGTGTCCAGTGAGGACCCCAGTCAGTGTTCGGATGTCTTTGCGGTTAAACCCGATCATGGTTTTTGATTTCGTTTGGTTGACCGCTGGCCAGAGCTCTCTTGTGTGTCTGCATGTATCAAGATTGATCCAACGTAAGTTTGCTTTACTCAAGGATTCAGTGTCGATACTTAGCATTAATGTGCTTAGCGGGGTTCTTATGGATTTTAGGGCCAGAGATGCACTCATCTCCGATCCCTTCCTTGCTAGTTCGTCCGCTTTTTCATTGCCCGAGATGTCATTGTGACCTGGTACCCAGCATAAGGTTACCGTATTGGCAGCTGATATCTCGTCTAGGTATTTTTTGCCTCTTAACACCGCCCTTGACCTGATTACTACTGACTCCATAGCTTTTATAGCCGCTTGGCTGTCAGAGTAAATGGTGATGTGTTTGTCGGCTATTTTTCGCCTCTGTACCTCCTTGGCCGACTGTGTGATCGCAGCTGTCTCTGCCTGGAACACACTGCATTCATTGCTGAGCCTAAATGATTCACTCAGGTCCAGAGACTCACAGAAGATGCCTGCACCAGTACCCACGTCCATCTTGGATCCGTCGGTGTAGATAGCTATCTCCTCTTCTTTCGTGACCATTTTGTTACTCCATTCGCTTCTTTGGGGGATTCTGATATCGAATCTCCTTTTGAAGACAATGGTGTGGGGTAAGTAGTCAGTAGCTACTTTCTTTTTCGATGCACTCCATTGTGTCTCCACGGAGGCATGTCCGTATGGTTTAAAAGACCACAGTCCCAACTCTCTGAGTCTGATGGCCGTTTTTACTGCTTTACTGCTGCAGTAGATGTCCAGGGGTACGAGATTAAGTAGAACCTCCATGGCTGCAGTGGGTGTAGTCTTTAATGACCCCGTTATCCCGATGCAGGCTGTCCTTTGGACCTTGGTGAGGTTTGAAAGATAGCACTTCTTTTCAGTAGCCTTCCACCATACCGCCGCGCCGTACGTGAGAATGGGCCTCACCACGGTTGTGTACAGCCAGTGTACCACATATGGTTTGAATCCCCACGTATTACCGAACGTTCGTCTGCATGCATATAGTGCCACGTACGCTTTTCTAACCCGATCCTCTATGTTTTCTTTCCAAGTGAGTTTGGAGTCTAGGATAACGCCCAGGTACCTTGCTGTCTTGGATATTTGCAGGTCCACTCCACCCATACTTGGTGGTTTAAACACCGGTAATGTCCTTCTTTTTGTGAACAGCAGAACTTCTGTCTTCGCTGGGTTTACCCCCAGTCCTCTGCCCGCAACCCAGTTGTTAACAAGTAAGAGTGCGAAGCTGAGTCGTTCACTGAGAACTGGTATGAATTTTCCTGGGACAAGGATTGCTACATCGTCGGCATAAGCGCTTACAATGAAGCCTTCCCTCTCCAGTGTCTTTAAAAGCTCGTCTATTACCAGGAGCCATATGAGTGGAGAGAGGACGCCACCTTGTGGTGTTCCCCTGCTTACTTTCCTCTCAATGCACATGTCTCCTAGGTAGGACTTAATCCGTCGTGTGCCTAACATAAGACCAATCCAGTCGCAGAGACTGTCATTGAGATGGGCCCTTCTTAGGCTGTGCATAATCGCATCGGCCTCGATGTTGTTGAAGGCACTCCAAAACAGCTAGCTTTTTACCGTTCTTGTCAACACGATTCATTTCGAATGTTTATTTACAAAAATGTAACCTTGACAAAAGCACCTTCAACAGAAAATGCATTAACATCATATATGTAAACATACATTTGATTACATTCAGAACGGTATTATACATATACTCATGCTCATTTCACAATAGAGCTGTAACCGTATAACATACATATAGTACATGGACTGCTCTTTCATCATGGCCACAGGGCCTCATCCGGCGTTGCCAACCGCCTTATTCAAAATTATTATAAGAAAAGTAGATTATGTTAATTGAAAAAATACAAAACAATTGCAATCGCAAGTTAATATAATGAATTCGATTATTTTTTTCTTTAAACAAATATTGTGTACAGCACGAGGTGCAGCATAGCAACATTCCAAATAATAATTAACAAAAAATAAACAATGATAAAGTAAAGTGCAACAAAATTGGGCGACGCTTTGAAAAGATATCGTTGTTTAAGTAAAAAAACAAGACCTCAACTTTTTTAATTTTGTCATCACAACGCAACGAAAAGAAGTTGAAACCATTTAAATTGTTTGACTTTGCAACTTTTCAAATTACGACTGAAAATGAAAAGTTACATTTTTAGTTGGTGCAACGCCCACACTTTTCACTTTGCAAAAACACATCAAAAATTGCAAAGTGCAAAGTCGAGGACTTTTCATTGTTGGTGAAACGCTTTGCACTTTTACTTTGCTGGAAATTATTATTTTGAAAAGTTGCAAAGTGCAAAGTGCAAAGTGGTTGGTGCAATAGGGCCCAGGTCCTGAAATAATCAAGTTTAAGAATTTTCGAAATCCGCCCACAGACACGCCCACAAACTCAAAAAGAAAAACAAATTAATCGGAAAAATCGAATTTTTAGCTAGAAAGCTGAAATTTGTTATGATCTTTGAGTCATAAAATTGGTCGGGAGATAAAATTTCTAAAATCAGCCCACTGACACGCCCACAATTAAACAAAACAATTTTATTAGAAATTCAAAGTTGGAGCTAGGAAACTGAAATTTATGATATAGACCATCTATTGGCGTCTGCTGGGAATAAGAATAGGATATCCAAAAGTTCGCCAAGTGGACTGTAGCCCGTCCCTATGTTCATTGTTTGTTTTGCTTTAACATACTTTCTCACGTTTTTTCTCTATTATTTGTTACTTTTTACCCTTCAATAGCTTCTGTTTGCACTTTCATATTCAGTTCATTAACAATCACAATGATTATTCCATACGATTTGTGCAAATTTCTACAATTTTATCATTCCATTTGTTTCTGTTGTTTAAGACAGGGATTCCGCACTTCAGAAAGAGATAGCTTGGTGAAAATGTCTATTGAGCATCCAGCTCACCGACGATGCGTCTGGCATATGGTAAATTGAGGTTATTGTAGCCGCAACGTGCGCTTTCGGAGTCCCCACCGCCCGTAAAGTAAATTTGTAAAATATTAACATTCGGCATTGGCAGCAATGAGCCCACTTTGGCCTTGGTTTTGAATGTTGAATGGAATTGTTGACCATTTGCAGCATTATTTTTAACTATTTCTGTTGCTCCAAACGATTTCATTTGGAAACATGAATTAAATGTTCGAATTGACTTCAGGAACAGGTTAGAATCTGGATCCATACCGATAAGTGAGCCGTTCAATCAAATTGTCTTTGTTGATTTCGTTCAGCTCGTGCCTCTTGTGATTGTGATTCACGAAATTGTGCCATGCTCATACGCACATCTGCATTATCTTGTTAGACTCGTTCGTCTGATCTTTGGTCTCTTCTATTTCGCATGTCTGTCGTTCTATTCGTTCGACGGCCCAAATTAGTCCCTTTGCGTCTTGCTGTCATTGTTTACTACACACATAAATAGATTAAATTGAAGTACTTAATGATGGAAAACAGTATACTGTTCTTTTTTTGGTTGTTGCCAAAATAAATAAATACAAAATGAAAAAAAAAAAAATTAAAAAAATCAAAAAAAAAACCTGTCGTAACACCCAGCGTTCAAAATAAGACATTTTAAAATTTAGATTTTTTTTTTTATAACCCGTACTGAGAAAATACCTTTCCAACAAAGTATAAATCATCAAAATCGGTTCCGCCAATCTCGAGTTATGGGGTTACATCGCTTCGGACACTTTCTTTTATATAACAGGTGGCGCAAAAGTTGTCACCCGATGTTCTTTCGCTGTAATTTTTTTTATGAATGAAAAACTTTGGTTCTGCTTTTGGATTATGTTAATTGGTGTCTTAAGTTTTTTCTGTATCAGTTAAATTAACAAATGTCAAAGTAGAATTTACATTTGCCGCCATTTGCAAAAATTATAGCATCTTCCGATAGGATGATGACTTTTGCGCCACCCTGTATATAGATTAATGTACATTGGTTCCGGTTAATAATGAATCTTGCTAGCCAATAAACATCTGTTCTTCGCGAAATTATGCGATTGTTAAACTTCTCTTTCAAAAGATCGATTGAATTCGCTGCTGTGTGGCGTGCTGCACCATCATGTTGAAACCACATATTCTGCACATTAATATTTTCCAATTGGCTACACAAAAAATGTCTAATCATCGCTTGATATCGAGCTCCATCCACAGTAACTGCATTGCCATTTTCATCTTTGAAGAAAAATTGACCAATAATGTCATCCACACCATACAGTAACTTTTTTGGTTTCTGCGAAAAAAGTGATTCAAAATTTTGGTAAAAGATTGACAGTCGAGCTAGAAGTGGAGGTCACTTGGACGGCATTCTCTTTCATTATTAACCAGAACCAATGTATATTATTTTCCAATAAAAATAAATACAGATTTCACACAATTTATGTCTTTCATTCAAAATTTAAAATGATACGTCAAATTTGAACACCCTTTATTAGATAGCTCTAATACCCAGATAAAAGAAAAACAAACTAACTTAACTCCAGCTATACACCGCTTACAGTTGCATACGCAACGCATACACACAACTGCTAGCGAGAAAAGAAAAAAGAGTAATTTCGAACGCTGAGGTTGTGTACTGTGTTATAATTTGTGTGTGCTGTAAAGGGTTGTCATTTCTGATAAAATGTAGTTGCATACTTGCACTAGGGAGCAGCGTTCATTGGATTTCGTTGTTAAGCAACACAAGGAATGTCTGATTACTTCCCGTAAAGCATTGTTAATGCTGGTAAACTTAATAAATAAATTCTTTTTAGTGGAAAAAGAATCAGTTTTGTAAATTTTGTATACATATTTAAAAAAAATAAGCCTTTGCCCCCCATTGCCCCCACTTACTGCGCCACTCGCGGAGAGGCTAAGTTGTCGCTTAATTTGCTATGGCCAACATTTTTTGCTAAATAGAATATGGTCCATTCATCCAAATTTAAAGTGTTCAATGCAACAGTCAACACCTGTATGTGCTATGGTACACAGGCCATTGGACTAACTCCCTTTAAAGAATTTGAGGCGGTTCAAAGAACTTTCTTAAAACGGATTTTTTGATTGCCGAATTCCACACCGACTTATACAATACACGTAGAGTGTGGACTGCCACCAATCTACATAAGGAACCTAAAAGCAAATTCTGACTACTGTGTTAGAGTGATGAGTAGAAGTGTCGCAAATTTCCACAAAGTGATAATGGCTAGAATACTTCGAACCAATGCATCACCTTTGCAGAGAATGGAAACAGCTAGCCCTATCCCACGAACTCTCACTGTCGTTAACAGAAAGCAATGTTAACGCGGAATGAAATTAAGCTTAAGCGCCAAATGTCATAAGAAAATGTTACTACAAGAAACGCGAAGCATCCTGTTGTAACAACGGCGCCACTGGTTTCAAGCAACTAATTACTTAGGGAGTATCGAGTTTGTATGTTCAATATGTATATTTGGAAGTGAAAGACTGGCCGGTAAATGTGTCCAAGAAATTATCAGAATTTAAAATCCTTTTACCCGCGAAGCGTTCCATCCAGGTATTGTCGTCTGTTGAACTATTACATACCTTTCAATTACCCTGAGCAACGGCATTTGAAGCCGAAGGACGGCAGCGGTGTATGAGTCGAAGAGATGTCCAGAGTTTTAAACCATTGTGCCCGCGAAGCCGGCCACCCAAGTACTGTTGTCTGATGAACTATTTCATACCTAATGACCTTTGACGTATAGTATTCCTAACTCTTTGAAAAAGAAGTATGAATCGCCTGCTTCCCACTGCAACCCCCCTGTTGTCGGTCAATGTTGAACTGGTGGCACTGAGGTTGGAGTGGTTGCTATGTTGGGTATATTATTTAAATACTTTTCGTTTGCTTATGTCCAAATAGATACATCGAATCATTGTCATTATTTGTTGCCAAATTCTCTAATTATCGTTGAGAACTAACTTTACATAAAAAAGTGAAGTTTTTTATCACTCTAGGTGAAGTTATTGCCCTTGAAGTTATTTCCCTGCACCGACAGTATCAATAATCGTTGGTTTTATTTCATTAAATTTTTATTTCAAAATACTGCAATGAGCTTTAAGAAGTCAATACTCGGCACAAAAAAGGCAGAAATGATCGTCGTCTTCTTCAGAGAGTTCGGCTAATATTTTCGTACGACTTTTAGATAGATAAATAGATAGATTTATTTCGCATATAAATTTACAAAGGTATGGTTACCACACATTTTACAGTACAGAGATATGATAATTTGTATCTTTCTTCTAAAATATTATCTACAAAACATTACTGATTTAAGTTGGGAAAACGAAAAATGAAGGAAAATATACGAAAAAACCTCAAATTTAAAAAGAAAAAAAGAGAAAAAACATAGGGACGGGCCACAGTCCGCTTGGGCGAACTGTTGGATACCCTATTCTTATTCCTATCCCTCATAAGTGGGCGTGACAAAAGTCAAGTATGGTTGAATTTTTAAGAACGCTCTACATATTTTGTTATATAACATTTAAAGGATTTTATCAAAAAAAAAACGCTCCCTAGCTCAAACTTGGGTGTTTCAATATAATTGTTTTATTTAATTATGGGCGTGTCAGTAGGCGGATTTAAAAAAAAATAACACATGAGAATAAAGGGCCCCTAGAGAGTATATATTATAAATTTCAGCTCCCTAGCTCAAACTTTGAATTTTCAAAAAAAATAAAAAATTAATTGTAATTAAAATAAGTCAGAGGGCGGATTTTGAAAATATTTACACATGAGCTTAAAGGGCCCGTAGAGAGTATATATTATAAATTTCAGCTCCCTAGCTCAAACTTTGGATTTTCAAAAATTAATATACCCATAGAATAGGGTATAAAAAAAATATTTTATTTATTTGTGGGCGTGTCAGTGGGCGGAATTTGAAATTTTTTTATCCCGAGCAGTTTTAGGAGTCATAGATCATATATAAAAAATTTCAGCTTTCTAGCTCAAAATTCTATTTTTTCCAAAAATTTGTTTTTTTGAGTTTGTGGGCGTGTCTGTGGGCGGATTTCAAAAATTCGTAAGCTTGATTATTTCGGGACCCTAGAGAGTATATGGTTAAAATTTCAGCTCTCTAGGTCCAGTTTAAAGGCCTAATTTTTGCCGACAGACGGACGGACGGACGGACATGGCTAGATCCACATTACTATCGCTGCTGATCATTAATATATAGTAACTTTTATGGGTCTACGGGCAATATTAAGGTATGTTACCAACTATGCGTCAAAATTAATACATATACCCTTAAAATAGGGTATAAAAAAACATAGGGACGGGCTACAGTCCGCTTGGGCGAACTGTTGGATACCCTATTCTCATTCCTATCCCTCATAAGTGGGCGTAACAAAAGTCTAAGTACATATAGTTGAATTGTTAAGAACGCGCCACATATTTTGTTATATAACATTTAAAGGATTTCATAAAAAAAAAAACGAAGCTTTTGTAAATAAAACGCTCCCTAGCTCAAACTTTGGGTTTTCAATAAAATTGTTTTATTTAATTGTGGGCATGTCAGTAGGCGGATTTTGAAAATATTTACTCCTGAGCATAAAGGGCCCCCTATAAAGAGTATATATTATAAATTTCAGCTCCCTAGCTCAAGTCATCTTTCAAGCCATTATCCTGTATGCTTCTCCGGTGTGGGGAACGTGTGCGAAATCACATATCAAAAAACTACAAATAGCACAAAACAAAACATTAAAAATGATGGTAAACCTTCCCTGGCTTTTCTCAACCCAACTTCTACATCAAGAAACACGGGTTCTACAAGTGTCAAAGAAAATTGAAGTTCTCAACCAAAGATTCAGCTTAAGATGTAGCAATCCTAGTAACATGTTGATAAACAATTTAATAAGGCAGTAAGCGTTTTTTTTTTTTTTTACGTTTTATGTGCACTTAAATATTATTTAATTATTTATTGTTGTTATTATTTATTTATTTATTTATTTTTGTTTTTATTTATTTATTTATTTTTTGTCGTTGTTATTATTTATTTAATTATTTATGGTTGTTATTATATACTGATTTTTTAATTTATTTAGTTCAGCAATTTTACGTGCACTTAAATAGTATTTGATTATTTATTATTGTTATTATTTATTTATTTATTTATTGTTATTATTATTTATTTATTTATTTATTGTTGCCTGTTATTTATTTATATATTGTTTTTATTATTTATTTATTTATTCTTGTAATTATTTATTGATTTATTTAATTTATTTAGTTCAGCAATCCTGGCAGTTCCCTAGTTTTAAGTTTTAATAAAAAAAAAAAAAATATTAAATGAAGGTTTTAATCATAGTTTCCTTCAAACTTTTTTATCCCAATTGGTAATTAATTTCATAAAAACTTAAAAAATTTACAGTTGTAAGATATAATATATCAAATCTCTGAGCAAGCTGCGTATTTGTCAAATTTTGTAAAGCCTTAATCTATGAATAAAAATTATATCTAATCTTAAAAAAAAATATTATAAATTTCAGCTCCCTAGCTCAAATTTTGGTTTTTTAATAAAATTCTTTTATTTAATTGTGGGCGTGTCAGTAGGCGGATTTTGAAAATTTTATCTCCCGAGCAGTTTTAGGAGTCATAGATTATGTATACAAAATTTCCGCGTTCTAGTTCAAAATTCGTTTTTTCCATTTTTTTTTTGTTTTAGTTTGTGGGCGTGTTTGTGGGCGGATTTCAAAAATTCGTAAACTTGACTATTTCGGGACCCTAGAGAGTATATGGTTAAAATTTCAGCTCTCTAGGCCCAGTTTAAAGACCTAATTTTTGCCGACAGACGGACGGACGGACGGACGGACGGATGGACGGACATGGCTCGACATTACTATCGATGCTGATCATAAATATAGTAACTTTTAGGGGTCTACTGGCAATATTAGGGTATGTTACAAACTATGCGTCAAAATTAATATACCCTTAGAATAGGGTATCTCCACTATTAGGTTTTTAAATTATTTACAAGAGGATTGTCAGCAAATTCACAGCGGTCTAGGAAATGTAAGTTAAGTCTTTGAATTCTATCTAAGATTATTTCAACATTGGCTTCATCGTGAATGTCCAACGTTGTTGAGTGATACGGATACCCCGGCAAATTAAGCATCATTTTCAACAACTTATTTTGAGATATATGTAGTTTTTGAATATGGCACATTGCACAATTTCCCCATGCTTGGCATCCATATAACAGAATTGCCTGAAAAATTACCTTATGGATAATTATTTTATTTCCATTTGAGAGAAGTGACTTTCAATTGATAAGAGGGTACAACAATTTAATCCCATCCGCAATTTGTTTGAGGGTATTTGTAATATGAGTACTAAATGTCAACTTGGTATCTAAATATACTCCTAAATATTTTGCAGATGGCTCCCTCCCAACTAATGTCTTTCTCATTTCCCTGTAAGCGGTCAATGGGAAGAAAGCAAGTTTTTCTCTTTCTAGTGAAAATGATAGCTTTTATTTAATTTTACTTTCCATTTATTGTAATATCCTTGTAGTATTTCCATCACGTTCTTTCGATTCCACTCAATGTCAAGAGCGAGTTCATGAGATGAGAATATTGCAGTATCATCAGCGAAAATAGCTGCCTCACAATGTGGAAGACGCGGAAAGTGCGATGTATACACTTTATATAAAATAGACCCAAGAACTGAGCCTTGGGGAACGCCCCTGAATAAAAGTACACTAGTTTGGAGACACCACTATTGTACGACATTTAATTTTAATTTTTCACCGTCATTTTTTGTTTGATTTGAACCTTTTTGTTTGTTTGCTCTTCAGCAAAGGTTTTTATGGGTGTCCGTCGTGATGGCTGATTTCCTCGTTTCCCTAGGTTTTCAGAAATTATTTTTTATAAATATATTGTTCAGTAAGATGCTGGGGAAAATTCAGTTAGCCACAACTCTGATTTCCTAGATAGTGACGGCAAGTTTGAAGCCGATTTGGCCAATTCTGGCGAAATATGATTGAGCAAATTGGATCGATCTGTTTCTGATGGCACACCACTATTTGATTCAAGCAATTCGAACACATTGCATAGCACGGATGGATCTGTTGGTAATATTACCTGGAATTGGCGCAAAAATGTCCCGGATTGGTTTGCAGAAAGAGGTCTTGCTGATTTGCAGAGCGTCCTCAAAATTCCTGTTAATTTGACAACATAGTCCAAAAAAATAAAAATTTCAGTGGGCGAGTTGTAATATGTAACTACCTGTCCACAATAGTGTTACTGTTAACCCTTACCGCGCAATTCAACAATTGAGGGACAGTGAATAATTTATCTAATATCTACAATAAAACAAATATCAGCCATTAACGGCCCATACAGGGCCCAAAACCTAGCTTCTCCAACCTTTCTATTGTGCAAAGTTTAAGGGACCTACAATTTTATGCCGAATCCTAACGGCAAACTTTGAGAAGCCTCTCATACCAGTTGATTCTCTTGGATGTTAGTCAGGCGTTCGCAAGAGGTGGGGCAGTGGAAACAACTTCGATGTTACTTGGCACCGGCTGGATTTTTTTTTTCTAAGCTCAAATATTTTTAACCTAGGCACGAATGTACCCAAAAATATTTGTCGCATTCGCATTCCTGCACCCTTAATGTAGGTATACGGATTAGGAGGGAAGAAAGGAAGTTACAAATCTTTTGATTTCGGCAACTGCATTCTGAACCTCCACTTGCGATAACTGGAACACGACTGCATGGTATCCTCTTGGGCGTTACCTATATTATAGCGAAGATTTCTGTGTACCAGTTTCTTTGATTTCTCCCTTCCCTTCTGAGACTGTTAACTAACCCCGTCCTCCCCGATCTAAAGAATTTTCGTCATAATATCAAGGTTATGGTTAGATGTACAGGACATGTTCCTACTATTAGTATCTGCTCCTTCACATTTAAATAAAAAAATACGTAGGTAAAGAAAGGAGTTAAAAGGTCCCCTAATTTAAATTCCCTTCTTCGTATGTAGAATACCAAAATATGTAGGTATGTAACCACCTACCTAAATCGGCACTCAAGAAACTTCATTAATCATCTCGTCGTAGGAAAGAACCTTTCATTCCAACTTGAGGTACCTACATACATAGGTAAAAATGTACCTAGATACACCGTTAAACGTAAAAAATGTTGTTGTCACCAAAATTAAGGAATAAAATAATTGTTCCTTATTAAATGAACTAATCTCTGACTTTAAAACCCCACGGGGGACCAGTAGGGGTACACGGTACAGTTAAGTCTAATCTTAGCCTTACCGACATTAAGAAAGAAGAAGAATCTCTAGCTTTTAAAATTATTGTGATGTAATCTAAGTAGGTACATAACTTAATACGCATTTAGGTTCCTAGCTACTTACATACCCAGTAAAACCCACAAAATCGTCCAGTCAAAATAAGATTTAGGTTAAATCTGTTTTTATTAAAGATATAAAATTGAGTTCGCTGTGGAAATCATTAGACTTTGAATATCAATACAGACACTTGCCTTTTCCTTCATTTAAAAAAAAATTAATAGATTCATCGAACATTGACATACATTAAAAATGGACAAAACTGATACCAAAGCATTTTACACACAAACATTATACACACATAATATACCTACCTAGGTACCTAAGTTGAGAGTTAATTTTTTCTTCGTAAATTTTTGTATCTCAATTGCAAAGTTAGTATCTATTTTCATTCCGTTTGTCTGGCGATTTATTCTCATGTTAAAAATCGCACGCCCAAAATGTGTGACAAAAATACATTTTTTTTTGTTTGCACACGGAGGGGTGTAAGTTTCCAACAACTAAACCATCCATTGAACTTCTCAAAGTGACTACCCGACAAACCAATTCGCCCGATTACAATCCACTCCAAAAAGTAGGCGGGTACCTTACCTTGGCATAACATTTAGATACAAATGCCATTTACAGAGGAAAACTAAAACTCACCACGCTATCATCGTTGTCAACTAGTCCATCCGAACTATCGTTCAACAAAAGATGAAGATACAAGAATATTCAACAGAGAAGAAGAAAAAGAAAAACTCGTCTAGACCGGATGTTGCGCATGTAGTTTGTATCTTGTGCGAGAGCCTGTGGATGCTGTTTATATTTTACTTTCGCTCTCGGAGCTCATGAACCAGCATTTTTGTGCATCTTTTCTTGAAGCAAATTGAAAGAACCACGGGCGCGTGACCACGCCTCTAATGTTAGAAGTGAATACAACATAGAGACACCACTTGAGATGTAAAACTACCAAAATGTCAATGGAAGAAGGAGAAGGTAGAAAATTAACGTATGCGCAATGGCGTCCGTGTAACAATTTTTTGTTGTATTTCTGGAAACGTTTTTCTTTTTGTTTTTTTTTTTGGTCTCACTTCTCAGACTTGGAGTTTTGTTAAATGAAGCGGAAAGTGGGGGAAATCGTTTCTTGGCGGCTGATTGGGTTAATTCGATGGGTGTATGCATGCGTGTTTGTGTGAGTGGTATAACTTGGAGTTGGATTTTTATTTGCTTCCTTTTTACATTATAATTTTACTTTAGAGTGCGAAAACGGGAAAATAGAAACGATCATGCAGAAAATGGCTACCATTTGGCCCACAAGTCGATGTTTATTTAAATTTTTAAAGAGTTTGATGGGAAGTGTTTATGTGTCTTTTGGTGGGTATCTGGCGAATGAAGTGGGTGGAGTGAGTACCAACCGAAATATGTATTTAAATTTATAACGAATTTTAAGGGAGATTTGACAGAGTTCCCTAAGTTTTGTCACTTAGCCCATACATTTATTGAATTTACTTGGAGGCCCACCTACATATTTATGTAGATGGTGAAGCATTAAACATATGTACCTAGGTACAAAGTTTAATAAAAGGGTTTAAACTACCTACTTATAGGTGTGTTGATAAGTAGCACCGCTTGTGCACCTCTTGTGCATCTCTAAGTGAGAATAAAGCGTTGTATTTTTTATTAAATTTATTTCTTCTTTTTATTTCATTATTTTGATTTGTTTGCAATCATTTTTGCAAAGTTTTGTCGTTTGCAGTGCCAGCGTATGTACCTATACCTAAGTAGTTAACATTTGCATCGGTTATGGTTTCGCAAAAAGGATTTCGCAATTCGAAAAACTGTTGATGTGGAAATGTTTATTATAATTTTATAACATGTTCTGCATCAATTTTTACTTAAGGAAACTAATATTTGCAAATTTAAAGTTTTTCCATAAAAAATACATTTAATTTATCACTGACAAATGTCAAAATGGTTGCATGGGTGGGTGTATACGATAGGTGAAGTTGATAACAAACTATTTGAGTGGGAGTGTTCATACTTGAGCATGAAAATGTTTTGTTTATTACATATTTACATATATTTATACATATATATATTATATCTAGGTATACCTATACATATATTGTAATTGATAACAAAAATGTAAATAGGGATTGTTATTGATTACCTATTAGGTTTTTGAAAATTATAATTAACCTCGCACCTATCTCAAAGCTAACAGTGAACCCTATAAGGGGGTTGCAGACATCGTACTGTTTATGGGATCTACAACGTATATAAACGCATTCTCAATCTAGAAAAGAAAAACCCAAAAGAAACACGATTGAATCTAAAGGATAGTAGATATCCTTAATAAGGGATCACAATGGACTAATGGGCCCCCCTGCAAGCACAGCAATTGATGTGCACCTCCCTTCTAACCTAACCTAACCTTACCATCCTTAATGCTCATTCTAACGTTCACAAAATAAGTCAATCCTGTTTCGAATCGATTTGCGTTTTAATTCGAATTGAATCCGCATTCAATCTCTCATCTAGTTAATACATGAACCCACAATTAATAGCACTGAATGCAGCTTTTTTCTGAATGTCTTCTCAATGGAATTTATTGACAGATTGAGGTTAAAAACGAATACTTTTAACATTTTTTTCGGATTTTTACGTATTTTCTTAAGTTATAATTTGTGCAAACGTTGTTTTTAGGCCTTCTTCTACCTACAAACAAATTTCAGTTACAATTGCGAAATCCTTTTTGCGAAATCAATTCCTTTGATCAAAAGGAAGATTCAATGCTCAAGCTTAGAGTTTTAACAAAATATTATCAACCAAAAACCGGCAAAATGCGGGGTCGAACATTTTAGAGATTTCTAATTCTTTTTATTACAAAAATAAATTAAATTTAAGATAATTTGAGTATTTTACATTCCAAAAAAAATGTATAATAGTGTGTTGAACCTTTCTGTTCCAAAACTTCACACATCCGGTTTGGATCCCTTCCAATACATATTAGCCAAATAATTTAGTGAAACCGAGCTTCAAGCTTATTCGTCCGGTATACTCGAATATTGTTGTCCTGATCCATATCCATATATACTTGACGTGTCAACTATCCCCAAACATTTTCAATGATATTTAAATCCGGAGAATACAGCTTAATAGCTCCACATTTTGGCTCTGTATATAGGTTTTCACTACCCGAGCTGTACCTATGTTGATAAATTCACGGCAGAGGTCCAACAACGGTATGAAAGTATGGCAAAGGCCTTTTTCAATGTGCCATTGTAAGACAACGCATTTATTGTGGTTGACATAAATTGTAGTTGGCAGGTTCCATAATAGGAAATGGCCCCCCCACACCATCACACCTTCAACTCTGCTATGCAGCCGGTTAAAATAATGTGTTTCTTTGCGAAGGTCATGGAAATAGTAGCTATAGGGGCCTTCCCAATTATTTTTTTTCATCGAAGAAGACTACTCTATGCCACTCCAAAGCAGGCTCCATTGCGGGTGGCAATGGTGCAGAAGTAGTGTATTCGCTTACGGAATGGAAGGTCGTGCGTTCGAATCCCGGCCAAGTCCATTACTTTATACCGAATACATGAAATCGTAATCTCCCTAAGTAACTTAGACACCACCCGTGGAGAAAAACCCTACAACTGCACCCAAACATAAAAAAAAAAAAAAAAAAAAAACAATTCAAAGAAGCGCCCTGTGCAAGATTTACAGAAAGCGCTCTTTTTTGAGTTAGATTCTCATTGAAGTTGCAATATTAGCCGTGTTTCGGTGCTAAGCGCATACACAGCTCAGCATAATTTTACACGTAAACAATAACAAAAAGAAGTGCTGAAGGTAAAGAGGTCAGCAGTCGAGGACTGAGACGAAGTGAACATAGAGTGTTGATGCCATGAAGCCACTAGATGGCGGTAAAATAAGTTGGGAGTAAAAATATTCCGATTGTTATGCAGAGATAGTGGATGTGTTCGTCGATTTAACAAAAAAATTCTCATTTCAAAGAAAAATATGCGAAGAAAATTAAAAAAAAAAAAAAAAAAAATTGGCAAAAATAAGCATCCGTTCTTTTCCTTGCTGTCAAACACAAAGGATTTTATGATGTTCAAAAATTTTTCAAAAAATACTTTTGGATTTGCATCCTTGCTTTAATAATAATCCAAATCGCACTCTTTTAAAGTACTCGTAGATACAAACACTGCGAACACATCCTTAAAAATGAAAAGTGAATAAATATGAAAAAGAATACGATCTAGGCGTTTTATTTGTAAAATTATGCTGAGCTGGGTATACACTAGCACCGAAACACGGCTATTGCAAGTGACGTGAGTTAATGTGCAAAAATTCAGCACATGTGTGATTGATGTTGCTATTTTAGGCTTAGTTGAACAATTTTTTTGATTTAAATGCAAATGGCAGTAACCGCGCAAGGTAAAATTAATTTTTCTTACTACCAACCAACGACCATACCACGTCGAGTTAATCGGTTCTTGTCAGATAACCGCAATTAAACGACGTTGGGCGCGGTTAGTACGTAGATGGGGGACCGTTTGAGAACAACCGCGTGTCGTTGGCCAGTCCCATCTATAGAGTTGAGGTAGATAAATACATACGTGGTATCACAATGGACCTAATTTGGTCTAAGCCGACAGCCACATAAACCTAACCTAACCTACTACCAGCAATGCGCCCCGGAATTTGGCGCCCTGTGCATTTGCACATCTTGCACATATGGTTGGGTCGGCCCTGCTCCGAAGTCCAGGTCACATGTGTGCGACAAAAACTGAGGTGTTGCTCTTTTCAAACCGGGTTGAGAGGTGGCTTCTTCTTGATTTTCAGTCTTTTTAGATGTTTAGCTTTAGAAATAACACGATGCATACTAGTTGTAGGACTTTCCTTGACACCCCATTTATCCCTGATTTTTGCCAAAGAGTCTTGTAAGAATTTGACGCTTTTCTTAAAATAAGTCGTCTTTCCGCATTAGTAAGACACACAGCGTTCGGCCCTTCATGTTTTTCTCCATATTCGTACTCATTTCTTAAAAATGTGGATATACGTGTCGATTCCTCTCGATTTTTTTTTTAGCTATTTTGGCAATAGATAAGCCAGCGTCCTTGTAAGCTTTGATTTGTCCTTTTCCGGCATCGGTTAATGCTTTTCCCCGACCCATTTTAGTTTTTTTTTTAATTAAATAGTCGAAATTAACAAAAGAAATCGATCAACGAAGAATATGAGTCTGCGTGAAAAAGATAACGATCAAACTAAATGCATGTTCTATTCAAGTGCCGCAAACATGTTTTTTTAATTCCAACTAATGTTTTTTTTATATACACTATCAGTTCTGTGTCGTGGAGTGCTTAAAGCAAGCAACTATCACGAGCAGAAATTTGCCGTCACTAAAAGTGCTCCCACAGGCTCATCATTTAGTGCAGGTGTTAGTAAGGACAAAACAATTAAAAATAAAATAATTATGTACCTATAAAATACTAACACAAACACAAATCATGCAAATAAATTAAAACATTAAGGCATTATTACGCAAAATATTTTTTAGCTTAATTTTACTAACATGCAAGTCAATCACATGATCATTTAGATTATAGATTCTACTCATGCGACTAATAGGCTCATGCCACCCATAATTCGTTCTATGATGGGGGCTAAACAATAATTCAACACTGCGTAAATTACGGGCACCACACCGAAAATTAAAGCCAATAGATGACAGCAAGTCAGGTGCATCTATTTGACCGGATATAAGCCGCTGTAAAAAAATGATATCGCTATTAAGCCTTCGTTGAGAAAGGGGAAACATTTGAAGAAGCTTAATACGCTGACTGTAAGGAGGAAGGTTAAAAGGATCATCCCATGGAAGTCCTCTAAGTGCAAATCGAATAAATTTACGTTGAATGGCCTCTATTCGATTTGAATGGATGTTGTAGAACGGCGTCCAAACTTGTGAAGCATACTCTTGAATCGGACGGACAAAACAATTGTACAATGACATAGTAACGTATGGGTCATTAAATTCTTTCGCCCACCTTTTTACGAAGCCCAGGATATGATTAGATTTATTAACAATAAAATTGATATGCTTGGCAAAAACCAGTTTGGGATCGAAATAAACCCCAAGATCCTTAAAATTATCAACATTACAAAGAATATGTTGAGACAAAGAATATTGAAAGTTGGACGGTATATTCTTTCTAGAGAATGTCATATGTTGACATTTAGTAGGGTTCAGGGATAAACCGTTTCTATCACACCATTTGGCGAAGCTATTAATGTCAGATTGAAGAAAAATTCTATCTTGCTGACTAGTGATAGATTTAAATATTTTCATGTCATCAGCGTAGATCAGGATATTACTGTGATTTATACATGCTTTAACATCATTAATGGCTAGTATAAATAGAATTGGTCCGAGGTGACTACCTTGGGGAACTCCAGACTCAGCTGTAAAAGATGCAGATAGCGATCCTCTAAATTTGACTTGATAAACCCTTGATCTAAGGTATGAATTAACCCATTTTATGAAACTTGGTGGGAAACCAAAAGCCCTGAGCTTAAACTCGATTATTTCATGGGACAGCTGGTCGAAAGCTTTAGAGAAGGCAGTGTATATGCAATCCATTTCGTCCTTATTCTCTAAGGAATTAGAACAATCATGCAAGAAACTTAACAGATTAGTGACAGTGGATCTGTTTCTTACAAATCCATGCTGTTCATTACAAATTAAATTGCGACAAGGAAATATTAACTTTTCGCAAACAATTTGTTCAAAATGCTTAGGGATACACGAAAGCTTTGAAATAGGCCTATAATTAGTGATATCACCACGTTCGGCTTTTTAAATACAGGTGTGATAAAAGCACTTTTCCATACATAAGGGAATTTACCAGTACTAATGGACAATTCAAACAGATATTTAAGATATGGAGCAATTGCATGACTACATTTTTTAAGAACGATCGGTGCAATGTCATCCGGACCTGATGAATAATCATTCTTCAGAGAAGAAATACATTTTAAAATTGTTTCCAAATCGAATGAGATGCTACTAAAACTTATTTGGGAACAGCTAGTTAGATAACTAAAATATTGCTCATCTATGTGAAGAGGGGTCACCCTAAACGACTTACTGAAATAATCTGCAAACATATTGCTTGCGTCTAGCGAATCAGCAGTTGTAGTAAGTTTCGATGGATAACCATTGGTTTTTTTCTTAGAATTAACAAATCCCCAAAAAAGTTTGGGGTCCAATTTTAGAGAGCATTCCATTTTACTTATATAGTCAATATATAAGTTGCAGGATAAAGATTTGAATTCGTTGAATA
Organism: Portevinia maculata; assembly: GCA_949715645.1. Classification (NCBI taxonomy): domain Eukaryota; kingdom Metazoa; phylum Arthropoda; class Insecta; order Diptera; family Syrphidae; genus Portevinia; species Portevinia maculata. The sequence goes on from OX454526.1 coordinate 90,908,420, forward strand.
GTGTAAGATAGAGCTCAAGATCTGAATGGCGGAGACTTTTTAAATAGTTCTTCCAAGCCCTATTACGTCTGTTTCGTATTGATTTGAGCTCTTTAGTGTACCAAGGATGGGACGTTTTCAGATTCCTAGAGGATTTCACAGGAATCACTTTTTTCATGCAGTTATCCATCAAAGAATAAAAGGAAACTACTGCATCTTCAATATTAGAAAACGCAGTAAGATTAAAATTAAAGCTGGAAATTTCATCAGAAAGCCTTTGAAAATTTGCTTTCCGAAAGTCAAAAGATTGCGAACGATCATACGAATTACTATTTTCGTACAAATGTACGCCTAATTCAATAAATACATCCAATGGTGGATGATTATTATCTATGTTAGTTATACTGAAGTGAGATTCCAGAACCACAGTACTAACAGAGTCAGAAGAAAAAACAAGATCGAGAGTTCGATTTTTGAAATTTTTTATACAGCTAGTTTGCTGTAAGTCAAAAGACAAGACGTTGTCCAGTAAAGCGAGCTCTTGTTGGGCAGAGTCAAAGGATGGGATGAGATGAGAATCATCCTCAGAAGGTACCCATCCAATATGTGGCAGATTGAAGTCGCCTATAAGTATGACAGTGCTGTCACAACAAGATATGTCAAAAATATGGTCTAGTGCCATAGAAAGTTCCGAATACAAGGAACATAGACGAGACGATGGAATGTACGCATTAACAACATATAAATACTTGCTCTTAAGTGTAATTTTTACACAGATAATTTCGACGGTTAGTGGAAATGGAAAGTCAATCTTTCGTGACTCAAGGTTGGGATCAGGACACCTCCTCCAAGCGCTTTCAAGTCATTTTGATGACGATCGTTTCTGAATACGGAGAACTCATGATTGAAGAGTTCCGTGTCTAAGATTCCGGCATTAAGCCATGTTTCCGTCAAGGAGAAGATATCATGAGAGAGGGCTTGGGAGTTTAAATGTACTTCAGCGGTTTTTGTGCGGAGTCCCTTTACATTTTGATAGTAGAGGGACAGCCTACTGGGTTAACATAAAGTGGAAAAAAACATATAACGGCTCTTTCCCAGAACTTGCAATTTTATCACACAGAAAGAAGAAGAGTTGGACAAAGATAACGAGCATTATATCATTATTTTATCATTCCGCTTTCGAGTTATGACTATGAGCAATTGCAAATAGAGTGTACAGGGTGTCCCATTCAAGTGGCGACAGTGTATGATACACTCCTTAACACTTAATATAGGACAGATAATTTTTTTTGAAAATGTTACTATATTTTTAAAACCATTAATCTGGATGGTAAGAAAGATTTACAGGGCGTCCCAGTTAAGCAGTAATGGGTGTTTTTTTTTAGAGGTATACAAGTTCAATATGAAATAAAAAACTTGAAGCTTATGTTAATGTCTACGATATTAGTTTTATTTAATAGAAAATTGTATGCCATTAGTTTTTGAATATGATGGCGGGCATATGCGCGTCACGGTTATCTCGAATTGCCATTCAACTGAGGAACGAAGAAGTCAGAAATCATGTTTCTATAGCGCTCTTCATTGTCGGTACCATACTGGCCGGAACCGTCCTTAAATAAATACGGGCCGATGAATCCACCAGCCCATAAAGCACACCAAACAGTGAGTTTTGATGGATTTAAGGGCGTCTCGACAAAGTTCTCCCTTTCCAAATTCGGCAATTTTGCTTGTTTACATATCCATTTAACCAAAAATGGGTCTCATCGGAGAACAAAATTTGGCGTCGAAAATAAGGACCGAACCACGGTTTGCACAATTTGCACGCGTTGTTCTGGCGTTAATCCATTCATCGTAAAATGGCAAAACGTACTAACCACAAATCAACTTTTAGCTGTCAAATTGACAATCTGTTGCCAGTTAAAAAACCAAACCTCTAAAAAACACCCTTTATAATCCTTTAAGTACAGATTCCTGAAGTTCCGCCGAACAAAAAATTGTATGGCAGTGCGAGGCCATAAAATTGGGTGACCTCTTATATGAAGGTGTAACCATTTTAAACACTTTAACCTCTAAACTATAAAAGTTATAGCTCTTTAAACTCAAAATTATGAAAATTTGTTGTGCCATTTTTTACTAAAAATGCGTTTTTTTTTAAAACGTTTACTTAATAAATTTTTTTAATAAAATTATTGTCCTTGAAAAATGTCCTAAAAGTTATGTTAAACAACTTTTTTATGTACGACCAACAGAAATTGTAGTAAAAGCCATTTTTGTGACAAAAATGGTCGAAGAGAAGTGTACCTACTGAATTCAAAAATAAAATAAATATTAGACATAACGGCCCATAGAGGGCCTAAAACCTAGCTTCTTCAACCACTTTCTTGTGCGAAATAGAAGGGACCTACAATTATAAGCCGAATCCGAACGGCAAATTTGAGAAGCTTCTCATGACAATGATACTCTTGGATGTTTGTCAGACGTTCGCAAGATGTTGAGCAGTGAGAAAAAAACTCTAGATGTTACTTGGCCCAGGCGGGTATTGAACCGGGAAGCAGTTCGGCACATACTAAGCCATGAGCCACTGCGCCTCAAACCTACTGAATTACTCTTAAAATCTCTTGTTTATGGAATGTATATAGCAATTGTTTGTAGTGCCTTCCTACCATTTGAAGACACTTTCGTTTAAGCATTTCGGATGGCAGATTAACGAGCAGCAAACTTTCTCATTCTAAAACCAACTTTTTCTTTCATAGCACCAGAGAAGAAAAAATCCATGGGTGTTAGGTCAGGAGATCAAGGTGGCCAAAGGTCTGCGCCAAATCGACCAATCTACCGTTTGTTAAAAGTATGGTTGGAGGACGAAGTTACCCCGCTGATACTATGACAAGCTGCTCCATCTTGTTGAAAGAACATCGCCCTTATCTGAACAAGAGGAACATCTTCAGGAACTCCGGCAATCGTTCTCTAAGAAATTTCAGGTAGCAACGGGAATTAACTGTTTGTAGAAGAACTTGCGGTCCACTTAAGCGTTTCCTATTAATCCACCCCAAACATTTACGCTAAATTTCCTTTAAAATAAGAAACACATTTTAAAGAAGTTGTTCACAATAATTAAATTCTTACCTTTGAAAGGATGTTGTGCTTATTAAATGGGGGTTGGAGTCTGACCAATGCTGCAAATTATAGTGGTTTGTAATCCCATCTCTTGTCAATTACGCTTCGTCAGTTCACAGGGGAAGTGCCTGTTATCTGCCAGTGCAGTAGCCATTGGCAAAATTCCACTATTCTTTGCCTATCTGCGCCTTGTAGTAAATCCTGTACCGGTGTTTAATGGAAATGGTGTAATCTATTGCTCTGTAGAGTTCTGTAAATTCTGGTTCTGGGAAGCACGCAAAATTCCACCCGCTGCGTCTGAACGTCGTTCCTTGTTATTTGGTGCAACTGACCCCAACAAGCGATTAGCCAGCTATGTGGTGTTCTACGATTTGGGGATTTTAAGAGTTCTTCAGTAGGAACACTTCTTTTTGACCTTTTTTGTCTGACAAGAAATGACTTTTAACTAGTGATGGGCATAATCGAATGATTCCAATAATCGAGATATTAGTATTCGAGTGATCTAAATAATCGAATGATCACTCGAGATATAAAAACAAAAAACATCACAAGTTTCGCAAGAGGAAACATCAACAGGAAGCAATTACTAATACTAACACAAAGCCAACGAAAATTCAATCAGTTGAGCAAACGGCTAATGCATTTATCGCAAACATTTTGTGAGTGAAGTATAAAAGTTCTCGAATGTCGATTCTTTCGAAAAGTAGTAGGTTAGGTTAGGTGGTTAGGTTTATGTGGCTGTCGGCAGAAGCCGACACACTTAGACCAATTTAGGTCCATTGTGATACCACGTATAATTATCTACCTCAACTCTGTAGATGGGACTGGCCAACGACACGCGGTTGTTCTCAAACGGTCCCCCATCTACGTACTAACCGCGCCCAACGTCGTTTAATTACGGTGATCTGATGAGAACCGATTAACTCGACGTGGTATGGTCGTTGGTTCGAAAAGTAGTAACTAATTATAAATTAAAGAGTAATGCTACTGTTTTTTCATTCGAGAGCTCTTGCATTGGAGATCGAGTACGGAGAATACGAAAAAGGCAGCTGCTTATCATTCGAATGGACAAAATTAAAAACACAGAGCGAGCTATTATCTTTTCCTACTTAAATAATATAGAAACAGGTATTCTTCTCACACAAACTCACCGCCACCACTCACGAGCTGTGTGATTGTGGGTAGTGTGTTCGGTATTTAAGCATGTAGTTAAGATGAGACATTTTGTTCTAAAATTAAAGCAAAAGTAAGTTGTTTGTTTTTTTTCCCGAACGTTACTATTTTTTTTCATTCGAGTTATGGGACTTGGGATTGCGCATCATTTCATTCGAATGAAAACACACACTCAAAAGGTTTTAATCACATTTGCTTTGCGACGAACGGGTTGACTTGGTATGTGCGTACAGCAAAGTGCGTTCTCTGTGTTTTATATAGTAGTTGTGTGTGAGACATTTTGCTCTAGTGTCGAGTCGAGCGCATGCGAGAGATCATTCGAATGATTTGAAATGAAGAATCGAGATATCTCGAGCTATTGCAAGAATCGATTATAATCGATTAAATCATTCGAATGCGCGCATCATTACTTTTAACTGACTTGCTTAACATAATTTTTAGGAAATTTTTCAAGCATAATCATTACATTAAAAAAGAAATTCTTTAGTAAAAATGTTTAGAAAACTGCCTTTTAAGTAAAAATTGGAACAACAAATTTTCATAATTTTGAGTTTAAACAGGCATAACTTTTTTGTAGCTGAATATACATACATAAGTACTCAAAGACTTGTACGCGCTACTGAATTGTCTTCCCAAAATGTACAAAACACCTTTTGTACCTATAATAGTTCAGATGTTATAGCATTTAAAGTGGATAGACTTCCAAATTAGAGGTCACCAACTTTAATGGGCTGTAACTTGAAATGGGGTGAGAATAGACCCCCCCTCACGCCATACAAATTTTTGTTTTGGCAGAACTTCAGGAATCTACCCTTAAAGGATTATACTGCTCAACTGGGAAACCCTGTATAACGATCATGTTGTAAAAAGAAATTCACTTTTTTTTTCCAACAATCTCATAAAATATATATAAACAAAATACATATACAAGACTTTTTTTTTCGGGGTGTGTGAGACTTTCTGCACTGGAGCACTCAGACTCAATACTGGTCCATTGTACTACCAGGCAGACACACCACATTTTACTGTGGGAATTTACTCGTTTTTCTAAGACAAACGAGAAGGCGCATCAATGATAAGGAGCTTAGGTTTACAGCACTCACCATATCCGCACCAAATACCTGCCACCTGATACGAGCAAAAGCAGGACAATCACAGAGGAAATGTTCCGCGGTGTCGTCGCTTTCTCCACAGGCTTCGCAGTTGGTGGTATCGCTTAGGCCTAGCACCTAAGCCTAGCACCTAGCCTAAGGTGCTTGGCAAAAACGTAGTGTCCCGTAAGAACGCCAGTGGTCTGTCTGCAGTCTTTTCTATTGAGAGACAACAAGAATGCCGCGGATTTCCCACAGACGTCGGGGAGAATTAGCTTAGTCTGTCCGCACCCTGGAGAGTCATGCCAACGGCGATTGTGTTCATATGAAACCCAACCGTCAATGGAAGCCCTGACCGAGGACGCAGGCAGACAAATCGCTGGTTCAGGTCCTGAGAAGTCCCCCTCTGAGCCGTGTAAATATACAAGACAATTCAGCAATGAACATGAAATACTTTTTTTTTTGTTTTTTTCCCTTATCCTGTACATACGGGTCAAAATTGCCCAAACTCACCTTTCAAAAGGCTTATTTCGCTTATTTTGGAATATTTTTCTCCGAAATTTCTTGACATTTATTTTTTTAACGAAACAATTACAACTAAGAAATTTTTATCATATTTGTTCCTTTATGAGATTTTATGATAAAAGTTTTTGTAAATAACAAACGTTGTATTCGTGGCTCAAAATTGTCCAATAGGTTTTTTTAACTATTGTTCCAGATAATTTACTTTATTATTTTTAAATGAGTGGTAATTTTAACTTTTTGTTTTAGGTAGGTACTCGTACATGAAATCTTATCTAGTTATATTTCTACTAACTTGCGTTAGTTTACTCGCTCACACTTTGGGTTGGTTAGAAAATACACCAAATGCGTTTTAGATGCAGGTTCCGAAACTCAATATTTTCTATCACATTCACCTTATCTCTTTTTAGGGCGAACCTATTTTCCCAATGATAGTCCAACTTCTTTATCCTTCCCAAAAAATAGTGTTCATGCGAATCATGCTAATTTAAATAATTTCATATTCGCATTCACGCCATCTAGTGCGAATGCAGAATGTTTACCAAATCTAGTACGTTCACCACAAAAGAGTCCGAACACTTCCGCATTTCCACGAACATTCCCGGCCGTCTCACGTAATATATGGAGAATTTGGTATATAAGCCGATGACGACCGGCACTTAGTTGATTCTTTTTTTGCTGAAAACCGAAAAACGGGAAACCACGGTAAAAAGATAAGAAAACGAAATAAAATACAACGGAAAAAATACAAGAAAACGAAAGAAAATCTAAATTATAAAGTTATTAAGAAAGGAAATAAAAAGTTCATCGATACACATAAGTGCATTCCCGTATTTAGTTTTTTTTTGACTCGTTCTTCACTGCAAAGCAGATTACGGGATGCAGGAAGACATACCCGTGCAATCTCGTACAGTGGATTTTCAGTGACATACCCCTAAGAGTGCGGTTTGTGCAATCATCCACCCAGCCGTGCATATCAAGGATTATTATGCTCGCTATCTGGGGACAGAACTTCCCAATCCGCATTCATCAACACAGCCGTGCATAACAAGGATTGTCTGCTCATTCTCCGGGGGCATAGCTTCCAGTTCCGCATCTAGTAAGCGGCCAGGTAAATTCGCCAACTTTGAAGGAAACATTGGTCCTTCGAGCCGGATCGACCAGCAGATTGCCTGCCACAGCGCTGCAAAACCACGCTGCACGTGGCTACAGTCACGCCACATAACACACCGATATTCAGCCGAGTGGTACAGTTACGCGAGTAGGTACAGTTACGCTGCCCACGCCATCAGCCACGCAAACCAAGCAGATAATGAGAAGACAGCAAACAGCAACGGAACATCAACTTCAACATAGACCACGAGTACACCAGGTGCGTAAATAGATTCAGTGCTTTAATTGGTAGATTATTGATGAAGTATATTCTTATATTTATCATTTATTATCGTTGTAAGAGGGCCCATATCGGCCAAGTGTGGAAGCCTTATTTTTGATATTACATAGTAATTTATATGAATGCCACCACCCGCGCCCTTCCTACTGTGATCGGGCATAATCAGTTAACTCGGTCCGTTGCTTCCTCAGGTGTCTCCTGCCAGGGCTGCTACTGCCCTGGGGATTTTAGTTCTCTGCCAATCAGTGTGTTCACGTTTTTTCGTGGTTTTATTTTCAATCTACACTTTTCAATCACACGGCCATTCGTTTTTCGCAGTAACTCGATCCCCAGCATTTCAGTGCTAACGATTTAAATCGGCCAGCCCTGGGGATTATTGTTCCTGGGCATTCAGTATACAACGCGTATTCTTGCTGTATCTGTACGCGGCACCATCGTTTCGTACGCTATCATTCTTTCGCTTTTTGGCAGTTACTCCATTCCTAGCATTTTTTAGTGCCACCGATTTAAATCAATCAGCCCTGGGGATTTTTGTTCTCTGCCAGTTGGTGTTTTTCGCAGTAACTCGATCCCCAGCATTTTTAGTGCTAACGCTTTAAATCGGCCCGCCCTGCGGATTATTGATCTCGGCCACTCTGGATACAACGCGTATTCTTACTGTCTCTTTACGCGGCGCCAGCGTTTCATGCGCTGCTTTTCTTTCGCTCTTACCCAGTTACACTTCTATTACCCACAGCGACTGCAGTCTCCAGTCGTTCCGAGCTAGCGTGGTGAGTTGAGGGCAAGTTAACGTTCAGCCCACATCAATATGTCGGTATTAGACAAGTTCATCTTCACTGCCGACCAGTTGGTTAAATACTATGCTGCCTTCAGAGAAATTCCGGACGCCAAGCACACGGTGTCCACCCTGGAAGCCCGCATCCGGGAACTCAGGGAGTTATGGCTAGAAGTCAAAGTGGCATATGCGGAGTGCGTGTGTACAAGACTGTCTCTGACTGACGAGCCGCTTGACTTGGAGGCTCTCGACAGCAAGTACAAATTTTCCAATGAAACGTATATCGCCGGCTTCGGGCACCTTTCGGATCTACAATCGAAACTTAAAGCTGACGCCCAAGCGAAACTTAAACAGGAAATCGCTAAGGAGATACCCAATCACGAGTCTAACTCCGGTCAGTCTTCGACAGCACATTGTCTGAAGCTGGCCCCTTGTGATACCAAAGTGTTTTCTGGGGACTACTTGTCATGGCCGTCCTTCCGAGACATGTTCCAAGCAGTCTATATAAAACACCCTCAACTCGGAGCAGTTGAGAAACTCTTTCATCTCCGCTCAAAAACGAGTGGCGAAGCATATAATATCGTCAGCAAGTTTCCCTTAACGAATACCAGTTTCGACCTGGCATGGGAAGCGCTGCGCTCTACATTTGAAAACAAGCGAATCCTAGTAAACAATCAGATCAAGCAACTATTCAATTTACCGATTGTCGGGGCTGAGTCAGCTAAATCCATTCGAAAACTCCAACGGCACATCAACGATTGTAGAACAGCGCTGCAAGCGCAAGCAATTGACACAGGGAACTGGGACCCAATTCTTGTTTTCGCATGCTCCAATCGCTTACCACCGAACACGCTAGCGCTCTGGGAACAATCCCTAGCTACTCCCACCGAAGTTCCCACGTGGAACCAAATGGATACCTTTCTTCGCGCTCGCTACCAGGTTTTGGAATCCATAGCGGATCTGTCATCAACCTTGCCGCTTACCGATACTAACCAGCCCAAAGCTAAGAGAAACCAGTACCTGTCGGCTCATCATACGAAGGTCGAAATGGTTTCGCCGCCTTGCAAACAATGTCAGGGTCCACATCCATTAAGAAATTGCGCTCAGTTTTTAGCATTACCGGTGCCTGTGCGAGCTGAAGTAGTGCGTTCCCATAACCTTTGCTACAACTGTTTAGCCTCATCTCACACAGTGGGGACTTGTGCCAGTCGATTCAATTGCAACAAATGTCGGAAGCGTCATCATTCCTTGCTACACTCAAATAACCCCCGCATCACAGATCGGACCGACTACGCTAGCAACGATTTATCTTCGACATCCGCTGAAACAAGAGCGGACTCAACGGCGGTTCATTCGCAACTACAGTCCACTGCTCCTCCTTTCGTGCCGCCAGTCGAACAGCACACCCACTTTGTCACGACACACAGACGAATCTTGCTCGCCACCGCGTGGGTCAATCTGAGAGGCCAGGATTCAACACATCGTGTACGAGCGCTCATCGACCCGGGGTCGGAGGTATCATTCGTTTCTGAGGCTATGCAACGTCGCTTGCAGCTGCCGATCTCGCCAATAAATACCTCGATTTCTGGCTTAAGCGGCACACACACCGCGTCCGCACACAAATCATGTACCATTTCCGTTAATAATGACGAAGATCCTTGTTCTCCCATAGTGGCCCAAGCTATCATCCTTAAGACATTGACAAAAGACCTGCCAAGTACCTCCTTCTCGACCGTTGACTCGTCTCAATTTAGAGGCATCAAATTGGCGGACCCCACTTTCCACAAGTCTTCCCAAGTGGATTTGCTAATCGGCGCCGACCTGTACCCCACCATCATTCGACCAGGGCTTCAAATCATTTCACACTCACTCGTCGCCCAAAATACTATATTTGGCTGGATTCTGTCCGGTCCAATTCCGAGCTCGTTTAATTCATTTTGTTCGCTGGTGTCATCCCCCGACACCAGTTCGCTCGATTCTCAAATCAAAAAATTTTGGGAGCTCGAGGAGATCGCCGATGGCCCTCTAGTCCGTTCGCCAGAAGATCAGTATTGTGAGGACTTATACACCCAGACAACGTACCGGGGCCCAGATGGGCGGTATGTGGTCAGATTACCCTTTAAGCCCACCAAATCGTTGGTTACGGAACTGGGACCATCGAGGAACATCGCTTTCCGCCAGCTTGTTCGACTGGAGAAATCATTAGAGAAAAATCCCCCTCTAGCAACCCAATATGGAGAGGTCTTGTCTGAGTATCTAACCCTGAACCATATGCGCAAAGTTACGGCGGACGACCAAATCGACGATTCAAACGTGGCATCCTTCTACTTACCGCACCATGCGGTGGTCAAACCTGAAAGTGCGTCAACTAAGGTTCGCGTGGTTTTTAACGCCTCCAGTGCATCAGCGAGTGGCGTATCGTTAAATGACCTCTTATTGCCAGGCCCAACCCTACAGAGCGACTTAGCCTCACTAATCTTACGTTGGCGGTTCTTTGCATTCGTGTTCAATGCCGACATCGAAAAGATGTATCGGCAGATTCGGATCCATCCGGACGATACGCCGTTTCAAAAAATCCTGTTCCGTAAAGCACCCCCAGCACCGATCGAGGACTATGAACTACTCACAGTAACCTTTGGAGTCAATTGCGCCCCGTATCTGGCTCTGCGCACGCTGCTACAGCTGAGCAGAGATGAGGCCAGAAACTTTCCACTCGCGGCTAAAATTATTCAATCCGAGTTCTACGTCGATGACGTGCTTTCTGGGGCTCACACACTCGAGGCTGCAAAAAGGGCACAAATTGAGTTGATTTCGCTGCTGGAATCGGCGGGATTTCCGCTTCGCAAATGGACCTCGAACACACCCTGGCTTCTAGACCATCTTCCACGGGAACACGTTCTACACGAGAATTTTCTGCAACTGGATTCCGACAGTACGACTAAAACCTTAGGAATACGATGGAATGCTAAGGATGATTTCTTCTACTTTACCTCCCAGACAATAGCTCTCTCCGCAACTCCAACGAAACGAGAAGTATTCTCGCAAATTGCAAGGTTGTTCGACCCCGCCGGATGGCTGGCCCCCCTAGTCGTCACCGCGAAAATGCTTATGCAGCGCATATGGGTAGAAGGGACCAAATGGGATGAACGTCTTCAAGCGGGTACCCATCTAACTTGGCGGTCTTTCATCGAAACCTTACCCGAAATACAAACCTTTCGAATACCCCGCTGGGTTGGGTTTTCACCCACTTCTCAGCTCTCCTTTCATGGGTTCTGCGATTCCTCCGAAAAGGCGTATGCCGCAGCACTTTACGTACGAATATGCCATGAGAATGGAAGTACCGCTTCTCACCTGCTCTGTGCAAAGACAAAGGTGGCCCCCATTAAGGCCGTGTCTCTTCCACGCCTCGAACTATGTGGTGCACTCCTTTTGTCCCGGTTGATAAAAGCATATGTCCCTAAAATGCCGGTCTCTTCGAACCAAACCACCCTTTGGACTGATTCTTCTATAGTGCTGGCCTGGCTTAACAAACCACCCTGTGCTTGGAAGACCTTTGTCGCCAATCGAACTAGCGAGATACTGGACAATGTGGGGAACAGTTCTTGGAGACATGTTAGGTCTGCCGATAACGCAGCCGATCTCGCGACTCGGGGTTTAACGCCGACAGACTTACGTGATAACAACCTCTGGTGGAGCGGACCACAATGGCTGCGTTTGCCACCTACGCAATGGCCAATAAGCTTACCTAGCGCCACAGTTGACGAGGACGCAGAGCTGAAGCCGGTCATAACACTGGTCGGGCAGATCATATCCGACGACGTCCTGGAAAGGTTTTCCTCATTACATCGGGCTCTTCGCGTCTTATCCTATGTCTTTCGCTTTTTCCATCGTGTTTCAAACTCTCAGATCCATCCAAGTCATAGTTCTCATAGTCTTACACAACAGGAGTTGAATTGGGTTAAAGTCCGTCTCATTTGGATGTGCCAGCATCGTGTCTTTGCTCCAGAGTGTGAGGCGTTAGCGAAAGGAAAACCGATCCACACGAGGTCATCGCTCGTCTCCCTCCACCCCTTTCTGGATTCCAATCAGCTTCTACGGGCCAATGGTCGCCTCACGCAAGCGATTCTGACGTATGATGAACGCCACCCACTCCTGTTGCCGTATTCCGCGCGGTTCTCGGTACTCCTGGTGGATTTCATTCATACGCTATCGCTCCATGGAGGCATTGCTTTAATGGTACGACTTATCCGCCAATCGTTTTGGGTCCCTAAACTCAAAAATCTGATCCGTTCATGCCTTCGGCAATGCAAGTCTTGTATCATCTACAAGAAAGCGCAAAGTACGCAGCTCATGGGGGCGCTGCCAAAAGAAAGAAGTACCTTCTCACCCCCGTTCACCCATACTGGGGTTGACTTTGCCGGTCCGTTCACCGTCAAAAGTTTCAGCGCCCGCAACTGTCGCATGTCAAAGGGGTACGCATGTTTGTTTGTGTGCTTCTCTACAAAGGCCATTCATTTGGAGACAGTTAGCGATCTATCCTCACAAGCATTTTTAGCAGCTTTGGCTCGCTTTGTGGCACGAAGAGGGTTGCCAAAGGAGTTATATTCTGATCATGGGACGAACTTCACCGGGGCATACGCTCTAATTCAAAGGGATTTTAAGAAATTCATGACGACTATCTCGCACGACATCAGTGCTAAGTATGGGGTGCATGGGCTCAAATGGAACTTTATTCCTCCTGGTGCTCCGCATATGGGCGGTCTATGGGAAGCGGGAGTGAAGAGTTTCAAGACCCATTTCCGAAAGCTCGGTACAAATCTCAAACTTACTTTTGAAGAGCTTGCAACATTATTAGCCCGCATCGAAGCGTGCCTGAACTCACGCCCAATCTCCCCAATGTCCAGTGACCCCTCTGACTTGCTCGCGTTAACCCCAGGCCATTTTTTGCGTGGTGGCCCCCTGTTGGCATTACCAGAGCCAGATTTGACCACTGCCCCGTTGTCCTTGATCAACCGTTGGGAGAAACTGAAATGTACCCAGCAGCAGTTTTGCCAGCGCTGGAAGGAGGAATACCTGAAAGAGCTCCATAAACGCAACAAATGGAGCACTCCTCAAGAGAATTATAAAATCAATGATCTTGTTGTTATTCGACAGGAAAATATGCCATCGACGGAGTGGCGATTAGGACGAATTGTCCATGTCTATCCCGGCTCTGACGGGAGGGTGCGAGTGGCTAAGGTCCTGACACAAAACGGCGAAGTGACTCGGCCTATTGTCAAGCTCATAAGCCTACCGTTTGCGAATCATCTTGCGCCTACAAATAGCTCAAGTTAAAACAGTCCATCGTCCAACACACTTGCGTCGATATATCCTTCAAAACTTTTTTTTTATTATAATTAACCTAACTGATTATTACGTATTAATCTGATGAATTATAATATACCTTAGTTTCTTTGAGCACTGAATTTATAAGGAGAACGCACTAAGTTAAGTCATTTTCATATTTAACAATTGTTAACCTTTCATATGTAATCTGGTTTGAGTCATATTATCTCTCAGTTTTAAAACACTTAATTATACAATTTATCCTCTTGTATCAAGTGCAACGTGACCTGTCTCGTTTCCATTGTAACTTTTCTTCCGAAGGATTGCACTTTTCTATTCTATTTTTTCGGCGCACTGCGCCAAGGCGGCCGGTAATGTTCATGCGAATCATGCTAATTTAAATAATTTCATATTCGCATTCACGCCATCTAGTGCGAATGCAGAATGTTTACCAAATCTAGTACGTTCACCACAAAAGAGTCCGAACACTTCCGCATTTCCACGAACATTCCCGGCCGTCTCACGTAATATATGGAGAATTTGGTATATAAGCCGATGACGACCGGCACTTAGTTGATTCTTTTTTTGCTGAAAACCGAAAAACGGGAAACCACGGTAAAAAGATAAGAAAACGAAATAAAATACAACGGAAAAAATACAAGAAAACGAAAGAAAATCTAAATTATAAAGTTATTAAGAAAGGAAATAAAAAGTTCATCGATACACATAAGTGCATTCCCGTATTTAGTTTTTTTTTGACTCGTTCTTCACTGCAAAGCAGATTACGGGATGCAGGAAGACATACCCGTGCAATCTCGTACAGTGGATTTTCAGTGACATACCCCTAAGAGTGCGGTTTGTGCAATCATCCACCCAGCCGTGCATATCAAGGATTATTATGCTCGCTATCTGGGGACAGAACTTCCCAATCCGCATTCATCAACACAGCCGTGCATAACAAGGATTGTCTGCTCATTCTCCGGGGGCATAGCTTCCAGTTCCGCATCTAGTAAGCGGCCAGGTAAATTCGCCAGCTTTGAAGGAAACAAATAGGGTGATCTGCAAACTCTCCAAATAGGTTATTTGATGAAAATCTTTTCCCGCCATCCATTTCTTCTTAATTGGAAACAGAAAAAAAATCACAGGGAGCTAGATTTGGAGAGTAGCGTCAAGGCCGTAACCATGAAGGGGGGGGGGCATATTATATCATATCATCTCCAAGACCACATAGATTTCTTATTAAATTAGTCAAAAAGAAACAAAAGCTACCTGATAAAATACCCTATAGTACATCTGTAAGTATATCGAAATGTATGCAGGCTGTAATTCCGTGTGAAATGAGAAGATCACTCGGTCTTCAAGTTTAGGTTGATTGCATTCATTAATTATTCATTTTAACCTCGTTGATGTAATTAATGTGTAACCCAACCATTGCATGCCACTAAGTGAATACCTTTCTTGGCAACATCTCACTGCTGAAGTGATAAATTAACACGGGGCTGACTTCTACCTTTCAGATATTTACCTAGTTAATTTGATTGGACTTACATAACAAGGACATGCTTTAGGCAAATTATTAGGCGGAAGTGGTCAATCTACTCTTAAAAATGAATCATTTGGACAATTATTAAATATTTCGGAAATTATTTTTATTTTAATCGCTATAGGTAGATACCTACCTTTTGGGGCCTTATTACCTTCAAAAAACAATTCTGATTGACTCATATCGTTATGAAATCGAGAATCATAACAATTTCACCAGTTGCCAAATCATTTTAAGTTCACCCATGCGGTCTGTAGCCTTTCCTTGTTGTTATGTTCTTTATAACAAAACTGACCAAACTTGAAGAGCTCTAAAAATCAATAATATTTCAGAAAATAATTTTGTTTGCTGTTTTTGAAGTTCACTTTGTATTCCTATGAGACATCCAAAACCAAATAAAAACAAACAGATTTTTGAGCTTTGACACGGCTTCTAGCATTTTGAACCACAGTGCGCCGTCTGTCTGGTGAAAATGAAATTCGTAAGTAGGTACTTAGCGGAACTATTCAAATTAGTTATTGTCTGAAATCAAAGTACTTAGAAGTATATACCTACTTTAGCCCAAAGAAAGGTGCCTTATATTGCTTGTTTATATAAAGACAAGCGGATGGTACCCGGCGTTGCCCGCGTCTTACATTGTAAACACTCTCTATTCAAAAATGAGCTTTAAAGACTCTGAAATTGAAATAAAAATGCTCTTTTCGTACTTTACAAAATTTATTTTGCAAAACTGTGAAAAGTCATCATTCTACTTTGGTTGATTTCTTCAGTCTTGAAACTAAGTTCCGAAATAAATAAAGTATCCGTACGTTCTCTTTAACAAAAAATGCGTCTTCAATTAAATTTCAATCAATTATCTTTTATTTTTTGATCAACGTGAAAGAAAATTTACGTGAATTTTCAAAATACACTTTGTTGGACTGGAAAAGAAAGCTCTTGAATATTTTTTTACAGAATTCTAAAGTAGCTTAATTGAGAAAGAAGTAAAAGCCATGACGAACATACTGCAGGCGGTCAATTTTAACATACAAAATGCAAAAGACGCTGAAATATATAGCGGGTGCGCCTTCTTTTTAAATCAAAGGTTATTTTGACACTGACAGCTCTTTCCCGCTCGAAATCTTGACAGAAAGTCAGTATCATACCTCCACGGAACGAAGTGAGTCGCTTTACTCTTGAACAACGTTGGGAAATATTGAAAACTTATTTTCAAAGTGAGTTTTTTGACAAGAAGTTGTGGCCGAAATGAAGCACCTACCGCGCCTGTTGTACGCAAGTTTGTGCAAAAAGTTCGTGAGACTAGTATGC
This sequence comes from Portevinia maculata, assembly GCA_949715645.1. NCBI lineage: Eukaryota > Metazoa > Arthropoda > Insecta > Diptera > Syrphidae > Portevinia > Portevinia maculata. The sequence continues at coordinate 90,924,643 of OX454526.1, forward strand.
TACTGGACGACACTCATGGTCCCCGTCGTCGTACGGTGCGCACAGACGAGAATGTGGCTGCTGTAGCCGAGAGTGTGAGGCTCAATTCAAGGACATCAACTCGCCATCGATCTCAACAGCTCAAAACTTCACGCACTAGCCTGAAGAGAATTCTGCACAAAGATCTCGGATTATTCGCTTACAAGGTTCAATTGACTCAGTAAAAGGTGCACGACCATCCGCTTCGTTATCGCTTCGCAGTTTGGGCCTTAGAGCAGCTTGAATTGGACAACGATTGTGGGCGAAAATTCATCTTTACTGACGAGACGCATTTTCATCTCGGCGGCTACGTCACAAATAAAATTGGCGCATCTGGGGCTCGGAAACCTCTCGAGAAGCCAATGCATCCACAGAGAGTGACAGTTTGGTGCGGATTGTGGAGTGGTGGCATCATTGGACCATTTTTCTTCGAAAATGAGACTAGGAACAACGTTTCAGTCAACAGTGGGCATTACAGAGCCATGTTAATCGACTTTTTTTTTACTGAAATTGAAGACATGGATTTGGACGACGTCTAGTTCATGCAGGATGGCGCGCCATGCCACACAGCCCATGCCACAATCGATCTTTTGCGCACCAAATTCCTAAATCGTGTTATCAGCCGTTTTGCCGATATCAATTGGCCGCCTCGAAGCTGCGATTCGACCCCTTTGGATTTTTTTTGTGTGGAACCGTGAAGGACCGATCTTATGCCAACAATCCGGAAACGATTCAAGCAGTTAAGGCCAATATTATCCTAGCAATCCATGAGCTACATACAGCCCGAAACCAGCAACAAAGTCTTTTAAAATTGGAGCGACAGAATTCGCTACTGTGAAGCCAGCCGAGGCAGCCACTTGGACAACGTTGTGTTCCATAACTAATGGTAATATTTGCTCTTACCAGTAAATCCATAATACATGTAAAAAATTTAATTTTGTTCATTTTATTGCATTTTTTAAAAGAAACTTGTATTTGGCCCACCCTGTATGCGCAAAATTTCAAAGTTCTGCTTAATTAAGAAAGATCTAAGAGTTAAGATACATGTTGTGGAAGACGCAGTCGCTCGATTTCTTCATCCAAAATGCAGAAGCTCCTGAAGTATATATGTGCAACAATTCAAAGTTCTAGCTCAATTGAGAAAGAAGTAAGTGTTAAAAGACCTGTGCGCTGCGTTCCCCCAATTTTTACATCCAAAAAAGCAGAAACTCTTTAAAAGTATTTGTACAAAATTTCGAAAAATGTTCGAGTTAAAAACCTGTAGGGCCCCAGCAATCGGTCGATGGTACCTACATCCGAAATGCAGAAGTTCAAAACTTTCTTTCTTGATTCGATACAAATTATTTCGTAACAATGTTTTCAAAAAAGTCGGTGACCGCAAATTTTACAATTAAGAGATTTGATACATTATCTTTCTACTGAAACATTTTCTTGTATAGCAAATAATAAATAACTATAAATGATGGGAAGAATTTACCGAAAGAAAATACGAAAAAAAACCTTCATATGACAAAAAAAATAAATAGACAAATAAATAAATAAATAGATAAAGAAATAAATACATAAATAAATAAACAAATAAATAAATAAATATATGAATAAATAAGTAAATAATTGATAAATAACTAGTAAATGTCAGCAAACGCAATAAATATTTACACAGAAATATCACAGATTAAACATTTGGCTGGTTTATGTGAGGATTCTCAGAACTATCAAAACTATAATTGAAATTAGTTGTTAGTTTTCGAATCCTATCGAAAATCAATTCAACATTCGCCCTTCTGTGGAGATCTGGGGTTGCATTATGAAAGGGCAGATTTAACATCATTCTTACAACTTTGTTTATTGATACCTGCAACCTCTTTAAATGCCATCTTGTTGCACTACCCCATATTGGGCACCCATATAATAGGATGCCCTGGAAAATTACTTTATAACACAATATCTTATTGTCGTTGATCAAATGTAAGTTTTGTAGCAAGGTGGACCCCGATATACTTTATGGATTGCTCCCATGGTATCGTCTTATCATTTATTTGAAGCTTTCTGCCTGGAAGATAGCAATCTTTTCTTTTTCGTGTGAAAAAGATGGCTTGCGTCTTTCGAACATTCAGCTTAATTTTTCATTTGTTATAATGTTTTTCAAGTATTCCGATCGCATATTTTAGATTGGTTGAGAGCAAATTCATGCGACGCAAATACCTCAGTGTCATCAGCAAAAATGGCTGCTTCACATTGCGGAAGACTTGGACAATCTGAAGTTTAGATATTGAATAGGGTTGTACCTAAGACTGAGCCTTTGGTCACACCAGAATCAAAAAATAACATGTTAGAAACACCACAATTTACTTGCATCTGAAAGCATCTAAACTCGAAGTGTAACACTTAATATATTATTCCATTGTGCCATACAGAATCAAAGGCTTTTTCAATATCTATCAATATCATGCCCGTTGACTGACCACGTGAACGATGGTGTATAATATGGTTACAAATTATTTTTACCTGGTGTGAATGGCTGTGAAATTTTCGAAAACCGAATTGTACATCAGGAAAAATATGTTTGTCTGAAACAATTTTTAAAATATATTGCTTGAGGATTTTTTCATAAACCTTACTGACGTTGCTTAGTAGGCTTATTGGCCTGTAACTTTCAGAGGTATCTGGGGCTTTTCCAGCTTTAAGAACAAGGACAACCAGGGCTTTTTTTAACATTGAGGAAAGTATAGGCATTTTAAACATGCATTAATAACGAATGTTAGATATTTAATTCCAACCTGAGGAAGTTGTTTTAAGTATGCATTTTAAACTTTGTCTAGTCCTCCTACTTTTCGGGTTTGCAGACTGCTGACTACGTTATTAACGTTTTCTTCAGCTACTAATGCATTAGGAGTCAATTCTGTTGATTGTGCCCACAAACTCACCCATAATGTTGAGAGACCAGGAAAATAAAATTTGGCTTTAAAAATGCAGTGTTCAAGATTATTGCTGCATATAAAAACCAAAATTTGGTAAAGACCAAAAACGAGAAAATTAATAAATAAAAAAATAGCCAATATGAAGACCAGTTCAAAAAGGAAAATAGGTTTCAATTTTTTTTTTTTTTTTTTTTTTTTTTTTTATATTACTTATTAACATGTTTTAGTTATAATTTTACAATTCATATATACAGATTAGTGAAACAAAGATTCATTTAATTTTTCATTTCGTTTTTCATTTCATTTCATTTTATTAATTAATTCTTAAACATGATACTACAAGATTTTAAATCTTAAAATTAAGTATCTATATAAATTCACAATATGTAAAATATTTCAAAATGACACGTACAAAAGAGAAAAACAGAGAAATTAAATCTGAAAATCAGCTATAACTTTTAGTAAAAAAAAAAAGAAAAACTATGATGACAAAAATAAAAATAAAAATATCTTCTTCCGCAAAATGGGTAGTGATGTGATTCTCTGCAGTTCATCTGGAAGGGAGTTCCAGAGTCGAATTGCAGATACAAAAAAGGAACATTCTGCAACAGTGTGTAGGAAGCGCGGCGAATTTAAATGCACACCTCTACGTGAACGAGAAAAGTGGAGGATTTCACGTAAATAGTCAGGGCACTTACTGTGCAACTGTAGAAGGTTTCTGAGGGCATAATATTTGTCAAGGCTAATTCCCAATAGACAAGCCTTAAGATGAGAGACGCTGGTGAATCTTGGAACATTATATATGAACCGTATGCAATCATTGAATGCAACGTTCAACCTACGCTTGCATTCATAGTCCATGCATGGATAAACATTGCAATTGTAGGTAAAAAAAGGTAAGATTAAACGTTTGACCAAACGTTTTTTCATTTCAGGTGACAGTAGGTTTGAGGTTTCAATAAAAGCGGAAACAAAAATATATTTCCTAATGACTGGGCAAAAGAGTTATCTGAGTGAACTCCAAAGGTAACTCAGCGCTTAATAAAATATTAGATACCCAAGTTTAATTTAAATAAACCTATGCATAAACCGTTACAATTATGGTAATGGTATGGGCAAAACACTACTTATATATACTTGTATATGTATGTACTACTGGTTAGGTGGGCTCTCGTTATAGGTTCGCTTGATTGGAAATCGATCAGTCCAACAACAAGTTCAAAAAACGGTCGTATGATTCTCTTGAGACCTTATCAGCAGATCTCCATCGAAAAATTGCGTATGATAAAGGCTTATGCAATTAATTAAATTTTTTGCTGAAATTTATTTATTTTAAGATTCTAAGGGTACCTACTCCAAGAGTATCGGTTTCTCGTCAGTAAGAAAATAAGAGATTGCTGAAACAGAAAATTTAAATGGAAGTCAGCTACAACGATTAGTGCTCCGTAAGTAAAACATAATTTTAACAATTCAAATTTTTTCCACATTCGTCAAAGTGTTGCCAGGGTTGGCCCTAAAAATTCTTCAGTTAATAAGTTCACATTTCCTTTAGTAAATCGATGCAGACTGCGAAGATCTTTACCAACTGGGCACCTTCTATTTTTATAAATTCGATTTGTAGCGAAATTAAACTGAAATTTGGTCATTTTGACGGTAATATACCGGTATGAGCCGACTAACCCAATCTATTTGCATATCAAAACGAGCTCTGTCGAAATTTATCTCAGCACATTGAGATCAGGCTCACAACAAGAGATCTAACTCGGTCAATGTATTTTTTTTGCCTGCCATGCTAAGAAGGAGTTCAGAGTGAGCAAACAGCTTGCACTCATCTTTTTGCATACGACCCATTGTGTACACTACTTTAATTCGTGTGATCCTGATTTTCTAATAGAACAGGACTCATGCGACATACATCAAACAAATACTCAAAAATCAAAATGATATCTCAAACATCAAACTTAAAAAAAACATCCAATTTTTTTTCTGTTAGTTTTAGTTTTTAATACAAAAATTTTAGTATCGTTCAATTGAATTAAAGAAAAAAAAAACAAATTGGACGAAGATCTAAATTTTAAAAATACCTAGCCTATAACATTACCAACGAACTATTTTTTTTTTTTAATAGAAAGCCCCTGGCACTGTGACTCAAAAGATCTTGTGTGTCAAAGGGTTGCCTTAGCCTAAAAGACGAGTGACCTCAATAGTAAAAGCCAATACGTCTTTTCTGGCGGAGTTACGAAGCTCCACTTGTGAACATATCTCCATGTGAAAGATGCGTCGTCTCAACCGATGGAGAGCTGGACATTCGCAGAGAATTTGCCCAGAGGTTTCCTCGTCCTCAATGCAGAACCTGCATTTTATTGAGATTATATCTCAAGCCGTAGTGGACAGTGAGAAAGCCCACCAGCTTTCTAATATGTTCCTTCTTCTGTGTAAGGATTTCCTTATAAAAGTAGGGACTAATTAATAGTTTGGATTGTCTTAAACCATAGACACTTTCCCACTGTTTTAGACGAAGCTGTTGTTCCCATTCTTTGATAAGCAGCAGCCCAATTGACTTTGCAATAATGTTCTGGTCAAAAAACACAGATTTAGCTCTGGCAGTCATTGCCGCCCGCTATACCCTGGTGGCCAGGCACCCATCCGAGTTTGACCTTGGTGTATTAGGCTAGTTTCTGCAGGGCATCGTTGCAGCTCTTAATAGTCAAAGACTCTATTGTGTTGGACGAAAGTGCCTGTAGTGCTGCTTGACTATCTGAAAAGATGTCTCTATTAGCCCCTTTAATACCCTTATTGGAGTTTAAAACAGGGCATATCATCGTTTTATACGCTTTTCAAATAGTTCATCGGTTGATCCTGGGAAATTCCAGCGGTCGTTTCTTATTTACCCTTTAATTTTATGACATATCTACTGTTGGAAAAATATGTACCTGTTCACAGCTAGTACAAGTTTCTGGGTATAAAATTTCCAACAGGTATAAAGACTGAAAATCGATTGCATAATCAATGGCCTCATCATTGTGATCGCCAGTGTTTATTTGCTCAAAAATATCTTCATTTGTATAACTGACTATTACGTTACCCTAAATTTTTTGCCAGTATTCAGCGCGGGAACTTTCCAATGTAGATAAACTCAAAGTGTTGATTTATCTAAAGACATCACTAAATAATTGACCACTTAACAAGATATAAGATTATAAAATACCATCTACAAGTATATTGCAAATTCATTAAACTTTTCAAATATTTTTTTAATACCAACAAAACATTGCGTGTTCCTAAATTATTGGATAATTGTAGCTCATTATACTGTCAGTGTTCTGGAACGCATCTACTTTTTCGCTAAGACTTTTCTAGTAACAAAATAGAACTATGAGAACTATAGATACATATAATAAAGCAGTAAAAGATATTTTGTAGTGATAAAATATTGAGTTAGTGAAAAAAGAGAATGTTTTCGCTATCTGATACTGGTAATTCGTTTTCTACTTTCGTGTTAGGATTGATTTCTATCGCAGGTTCATGTGTTGCCGCTGTTAATATTGTCGCGCATGTTTGGGTGCTCATTAAAAAAAAAAACGTCGCCCGCTTAGCTAATTCACATTATCGAGATTTCTCTGATGTACTCGTATATTCCTTTAAATTAGCTAAAATGGGGGATAAACAACGTTTTTCATTATCTTTTTGTTAAACGTTCCACTAAATGATTATAAAATTATGCAACTAAGTACCTGGTTTCCCATGACAGCTTCACATGACACAAAAAGTTGAACTTCAATAGACATGCGAACTAGCAGCAGCCGACAAGTTCTCCTGTTGTGTGGTGTTCTTTTTAAGTTATGCACCTTTCGATAAGGAGTCTTTTCATATTGTAAACATGCTGCCAGTGCCCTAGGCAAATCAAGGGAACACGGCCATATGTGATGACAGAGCAAAAATAAATTCAGTCATGCAACTAAAAAAGTTTCAAGAAATGCGTAAGGACAATGAAAACAAATGCGTTGCGTTAATAAGTATAGGTTAGGTACTAGAGGGGAATTAAAAAGTGACCTTACCAATGTATACTGATGGTAGATACTTCAATAAAACAAAAATTTATAACACCATCAGTGCCGATGAGAGATTGTAGTGCCTAGCGCGTGATCATAAACGAATCTCAAGAGTGACAGACACTTTAAATCACCAATTACATTTATACCAATCATCCTCATAAATTAGACCACTTAATAGCTTAATTAATTACGAAATAAAATAACTTTAACCGCACGTGAATGGAACACATAAAAACACACAAACAGGGATACAACAAAACAAAAAAAAAAGTAATTATCTGAACATAACCTTTTAAATGCTGCTCGAATGTTTGGATGTTTGTGGTGGCCGTACCTACCTGTTGGGGGATTGAATTCGAATTTTTATTCCATTTTGGCGGGACTTTTAAACCAAATTGATGACAAAGATAAAAGTTTAGCGTGGATTCCTTATCTAGATACCAACCTACGGACAAATGGTTCTCAAAGATATTCGATTCTGTTAAGCATACCGAACACAAGGCAAACTATACTTTGGTTGAGTGATTCCACTTTGTGCGATGAGACATTATGTAGGATTAATTTTTTTTTAATGAAATTAAATGTAAGAGATTTTAATGAGCTCCACATTGAGGTGTTAAACTGGAATTAAGATACATCTCGCTCTCACTCCTTTATCGGTCATTGTCACTGGAAATTCTAATTTGAATTTAATTTCGTATACGGACCCTTGAAAGTAATCACCCTAATACCTGTTTCAATGAAACAATTTATTGTTTTGCCTTAAACAGTCTAAAACTGGGACTAAATACTCTCCTAACTTAAATATAGAAATTACACTGCCGCATGACACTTTATCACACTCCAGCGCGTCCAGTTTTGTGTTAATTTTTTTTCATCTGTTTTCCACACTGTTGAAGAGATTAGTATCTTTCGTAACTGGTGGCTATTTTTTTTGAGCAATTTTCACTCTAAGCCCCCTCGGAAGTTAGTTTCTGTATAGGACTTGAGGCTGATACTCTGCGTTGGTGTGTGTGTGTGAAAAGGAAGTTAAATATTGGGCATAATGAATTTAAATTTTAATTGTTACCTACCGGTCTGCAGTCGGACAGAAACAAATTATCTTCAGGAGCAAGAGATATAAACGTTTTGTGGTTCCTTGAAGTTCCCCCCGTCATAATGCTGAAGTAAGAGTGCAATCAATTATGCAATGCAAACCGTCATGGTTGAGATGACAGTTAATTGCCTAACAGAATGGTTTATTTTTTTTTCATTTGCAGCTTTATTTATTAATAATTTTGCAGAAAAAACGTCGGCTGTTTTACTAGGTATTTAATAATTGTTAATAAATAGTAGGGGAAACCGGGGCATAATGGGTCCTTTAAGGGTTATTTTTAGTGTTGAAACGAATGGTATATTCGGGCAGGGTTGTGCCGAATATTCGGCCAAACTATTCGGCCAGAATATAAAGTTCTGAAAAGAACGAACATAGTTGGGGCGAACATGGTTGATTGAACAGAAGATCATTCTACACAAATTCCACTATTTTTGGGACACAAACCTAAAAGTTTTTTCTTATCGCTAAATTTAGTTTATGTTCTTTTCTTTGTCTTTCACGAAAAATATCCTTCAAAAAAGAAAAACACCACGCTATCGATGTTCGAGGAAAAACATTTTGTTTTGTGTGCAAACCTCGTTCAATTGAATCGCGTTTGTATTGAAAGGCTCGTCTCCGAGAGATAAGGGAAAGGAGAATTGTCAATTGGCGCGCTTCCTCGCCACGCGCCGGTCGGTCGGACGTCAACTGCTGAAATGCGAGGATCGCTCACTCAGAGTACCTACGTATGTGTTGGTTTAAATTAATTGAAAATTACCAGGTTTTTTTGGTTTCTAGGAATATCTGAAGAACTTTTATTTAAAAGAAAGTTTATTAAGTAATACGTATAAATAATACAGTTTAAAAATAAATAATTTAGTATTTTTTTATACTTTAAATAATGTATTCTGTGCTGAGGCGTAATCAGCATAAGTGGGGCATAATGGGTACGGACCTAAATTGGATTGCAACGTGAGCATATTTGAATAGATTCATCATCAACATCATCCTCTCCAGTACAAGATCAATGATCCCAGTTCCCACAAGCTCTACAGGAAACCCATCCTTCTGTGGACTTAGAGTATAAATACCAGCAATAATTTATTTCGTCTACATAAAATTAGCTCAGGGGCTTCATAAATGTCACATCCAAGGGTTGCCATCGATGAGTGCAGTGTGGTGGGAAGCACAGAATGACAACACCACTGGCCCTTGCAACATCTATGACTTCAATGCTCTTTACATGGCTTGCAAGCCTATCTCAAAGTAACAAAACAGGTCGGCTTTGCTTGCGTGTGACCATTCGATAAATCTTTTGAACCATTTCAAAAACAGTTGCTTGGTTATCCATCCATTTTTGTTACATTCGCCTCATGAATTCCATCCATCAGCTCAGCCTTCATTCTTTTTCGAGGGAATTAGTGGCATATATGACAAATTATCGCTTATACAAATTTCAAAAGATAATCGCTCCAAAGAAGACAACGATCCTACTTCCTTCCTTAAGTTGCCAACATTTTTCCCAGCCTCATTGCAACGGTAGTGGTCCCAGTTTCAACTATGTTAAATATCCTGTTTGACGAAAACCCATATTTTTCGATGCACTCCTCCAGTAAATTAAACAATTTTCCGACAGCGACGCAGTTAAACCCCACGGCTCGAGCCGCAGATGTTGCTTCCGATTTTCTTAATTAAATTGTTGCTTTTCGTTTTAACAAACTTTTTGCCCAGTCGTCTCCACAACGCGCACTTCAGGATCAAAGTTATTGGTCAAAATCATTTTATGCTAGCTCATACGCCAGTTCACGAAATTCTATAATCGAAAAGCCAAACAAGCGCTCTTCCATGTATTTAAGATATTCTGCTAACCCTCTTTCTTGGTCCCCTGAAAAACAGGCTTAAATGTTCCCACTTTTGTAACAAAAAGTTGAAGGTCGTGGTTTTGATCTGCTTTTTTTGAATCTTTGCAAAGTGCTTCGAGGGATTTCAAAATTCCTAGCAGCAGCCTTACAGCTCATTTTTTTTTACCTCACACCTTGAACAGCACGTAGCATACTGTCTTTGCTTCATTCTTGCCTCTTGGTCTTCCACACGTATTTTCGAACCAATATAAAATGCTGATAGAATCCTTTAGAAATTTAAATACCATAAGTAAAAATAAACGGGGCTTAATGGGCACCCATGCCCATTATGCCTCGCCTGTTCTGTCCCATATCTTTTTATACCCTATTCTAAGGGTATATTAATTTTGACGCATAGTTTGTAACATACCTTAATATTGCCCGTAGACCCCTAAAAGTTACTATATTTATGATCAGTATCGATAGTAATGTCGATCTAGCCATGTCCGTCCGTCCGTCCGTCTGTTGTCAAAAATTAGGCCTTTAAACTGGGCCTAGAGAGCTGCAATTTTAACCATATACTCTCTAGGGTCCCGAAATAATCAAGTTTACGAATTTTTGAAATCCGCCTACAGACACGCCCACAAAATCAAAAAAACAAAATTTTGGAAAAAATCGAATTTTGAGCTAGAAAGCTGAAATGTTTTATTATATGATCTATAACTCCTAAAACTGGTCGGGAGAAAAAATTTTCAAAATCCGCCCACTGACACGCCCACAAAAAAATAAAACAATTTTATTGAAAAACCAAAATTTGAGCTAGGGAGCTGAAATTTACAATATATACTCTCTAGGGGCCCTTTAAGCTCATGTGTAAATATTTTCAAAATCCGCCTACTGACACGCCCACAATTTAAAAAAAAACTTTTTTTGAAAATCTAAAGTTTGAGATAGGGAGCTGAAATTTACAATATATACTCTCTAGGGGCCCTTTATGCTCATGTGTAAATATTTTCAAAATCCGCCTACTGGAAAAAAAACTTTTTTTGAAAATCCAAAGTTTGAGCTAGGGAGCAAATATTTATAATATATACTCTCTAGGTGCCCTTTATGCTCATGTGTTATTTTTTTTTAAATCCGCTTACTGACACGCCCACAATTAAATCATTTTTTTTATTAAAAAACCAAAGTTTTTGATAAAATCCTTTAAATGTTATATAACAAAATATGTAGAGCGTTCTTAACAATTCAACCATACTTAGACTTTTGTCACGCCCACTTATGAGGGATATGAATAAGAATAGGGTATCCAGCAGTCCGCCCAAGTGGATTGTAGCCCGTCCCTATGTTTTTAAAGACACATTGAAAAAATAAGTTACAAATGTAACCTTAATTAAAAAAAAGAGGGTTTCTATAAACTATATTCACTTACCTTGATATCATATACAGAGAAACCAATATTCACTTGAGCAGTTTTCCAATAAAATATACCTACTTTAAATCACCTCAAAATAATAATAAACTACGTGCAAAAAATTATTTTGATCGAAACGTAGGTGCTTTACTGCCACTTTAGTTCAAAAAAGGGGTTTCCCCCAATAGCGATTGAAATATTAAAGCAGTTAGGTTGTGTTTCAAAGTTGCCACTATAGTCGACATATAAATACAAACTGAGCCCATTTTACCCCGGGTGACCATTATGCCCCGCCTCTCCCTACCGTAAGCAAAAATGCTTCGACGAAAGTGCATATACAAGTAGTCCTTATATACTTAAAAACATCAGATTGAAAGTAAAGTGTTTAGTATTTGTATCGTTTCCTTCCCTTTTTGGGATCTTTGCGCTTTGTTTTTACTTATATACATAGATATACTTTTGTTTAATGTGTTATATTGCATGCATTCAGGGGCGAGTGTTATGGGGAAGAATACTTCTTTGTCTCCGCAGTATTTATCAGTTGAAATACAGAAATGCTAAGATTTAAAACCAGGCTTGCCAGGTTAGAGTGGCTGTCAGCAAAAACCGACACACTTAGGCCAATGTTAGTTCTTTTATGATACAAATTCGAGCTGGGAAAAGTGATCTTCTTATTCGTTGAACCAGCTAGAAGTCCTGATGGAGAGTAATCGAACGTAACACCGACCTGAAATTCAACACTTTATTTCACGACTCTTACTGAACGAAGACAATTTCATATGACAGCTAGAGTCAAACTTAAAAAAATATAAAATATATATTAGGCATTAACTGCCATTAGGGTCTAAAACCTAGCTTCTCCAATCACTTGCTTGTGCGAAGTTTAAGGGACCTACAATTTTAAGCCGAATCCGAACGGCAAATTTAAGAAGCTTCTCATGACAATTGATACTCTTGGATATTTGTTAGACGTTCGCAAGAGGTGAGGCAGTGGAAAAAACTGTAGATGTTAATTAACCCCGGCGGGATTTGATCCGGGGACTTTTCGATTAGTAGTCCGACACACTTTTTCAAATAAATTTTTTAATTGTTATTGAATATCAACTTACATACTAGACAAAAATGATTAAATCTAACTTAAAATGAACAGGGTACTTATTCTAAATTATTGTTCCTTATGCGGACGCCCTAAATACTATCGACATCATCGTCCGATCTAAGCGTTCCGTGTTAGGGGCTTTCATCGCGATTGAAGAAAGACAAAATTGGTTGGCCTCGAAGTCAACGAGGACAAAACGAAGTATTTGCTTTCAACAAACGAACAATGAAACATCTATCAATCGACTAGGACAAAACGTCACTGCTGATAGCAGACACTTCGAGGTGGTGTGGGAGTTCACCTACCTCGGATTGAACATCAACTCCACAAATGACAAACTTAGTGAAGATCCCATGAAGACTTACCCCAGGAAACCGTTTCTACTTCGGTTTGGCGAAACAAATGGGTTAAAAACTAAGAAGTCGGAAGACCAAGTGTAAGCTCTACACTATACTATCCGCTACGTTAAGTAGTAAAGGAGAGCTAATTTTGGGTGTTTTCGAAAGATAAATACTCAGTCGGATATTTGGTCCTGCGTGCGAGAGGGGCGAATAGAGGAGAAGTTACAATCGCGAACTCTTTGAGCTGTACCAAGACGTGGATGTTGTCCAAAAAGCTAAATCACATCGACTGGATTTGATCGGCCACATTGAGCGAATGGACAATAATGCTATACCCAAGAGGATCTTCGACTCCCAGCCCTCAGTTTCGAGAAGGCAAGAAAGATGGAACCTCCGTTTTAAAGACGAAGCCATCGAAGGTGACAGAGCGCTTGGTCTGGGCAACTGGGAGCAGAGTGCCCGAGATCGCGGACGATGGAGGGCTGCAGTGTATTAGGCAGAGACTCTCCACGGGTCGGGAGTCCGTTATGTAAGTAAGTAAGTATTTAAAAGGAATAAAATACACAATCAGTTGCTGCAGAGGTTAGCTTATAGTGGCAGTCGGCAGAAGTCGAAACACTCAGACCAATAAAAAGGTCCATTGTAATACCACACGGATCTATTTTCTTCCTACTCGATGAACCAGTTTTTGCTCTATCGATGTTTATGAGATCGTTGAGATCATTGTAAAAGAAAGTTCCCAAATGGAGTTTCCGTCTTTGAGAGAGAGCAGGGCATCTGCAGAGAAGGTGGAGAATAGTCTCCTCCTCCTCCTCGTCCAAGAATCTTCTGCACAAGTCATTTGTATAGACGCCAAGCCTTGTTGGATGCTTGCCTATGAGACAGTGTCCGGTGATTTCACTAATTCTAGAACCAATGTGTAGTCTGTTCAGAGAGAGCAAACACTTTCACTTTCGTGTCAGATCCAGCTTTGGCCAAATCTGTTTTGTCGCTAAACAAGTGTTGCCACTTGACCACCTAAGATTAGTACTCTCAATGGCCTCCCTCATAAACATAAGTTTGCATGTGGCAATTGGAATGCCTTAGGGACCTTTATGCTTTACTAGCTGCACCCGCCCGGCTTTGCCAGTGCCCGAGAATTCTATTGGCCAATATGTTCGAGTAGACTTCCTTATTATTGTCTATAGCGGGTATCTGGCGTACCTATGTTGCTGCCCCTAAAAAAAGAAGACCGATTTTGACTTAACTTCACAGAGACACTCTCAGGCCAATACCGAAGATTGCCTGATTTGAGCTCAACCTGTTCTGCTTAGGGTAGGTGCTTTTTGTCTGGCAGGCGCCTATGTCAGCTTACTTGTGCGAATCAAACAACAAAGCGAAAGTAAAAAACTGCGATAGATTCACTTTTCATTCACTTTCACGCCGATTGTTATCAATGTGGGAAAAGCAACTTTCCGATGTCCGATTCACAAAAAAAAAATGCAAAAAAATTCAATAAGAGTTATTTGAATAAAACATTGAACACACGGTATCTCAAGAATGAAAGTGCGCACAAACACCACAATAGGCTTGAAACGCTGTCTGGTCTCCCTCTTTCATACGCGCCTTCGGATAACAAAATAGATGACGTCTGTACGATGGTTTTTTATATGTTCGGTCTCTGTATCTGCATCGGAATTTACACGCATATGCACATATGCATGTGTACTTACTTAAATGCCCATAATTCACACACCGATGCAGATACAGATATCGCACATACCAAACATCCTTTGTACACACGTCACCTTTCATGGAAAAAAAATTCATTGGAATCGGTTAACGCGTTTGCCCAAACACCGGCAACAAACTCAAATATGGATTGATTTTTATATATATAGATTGTGTTCTTCGGCTGTTTGGGACCTTTATCAGGTAGAAGAGGCAGTATGGTTCCTTTTTTGGCGAGGTCATCAGCCCTTTAATTCTTTGGAATATCTCTGTGTCGCGGCCTAACTTAGGTGAATGTTGAATTGCTCCGCCATCTCCACGAGAGATGATCGGCAGTCTAGAACTACGATGGAGTCTGTGGAGATAGAATCCAGAGATTTTATCGCAGCTTGGCTATCTGAGAAGATTCGGATGTCCATAGCGGATATCACGTTCCTTTTCAGCCACGATGGGACTTCTTTAATCGCCATGATTTCCGCTTGGAACACGCTGCAGTGATCAGGCTGCAGAACATTTTCTTTTGCAGCCTCATTTGTTAAGATTGGTTGGTGTGAGATCAACCAAACAGATTTACACTACAAACGCCACAGTGCTAACGTGTCTACAAAACGAACATAACTGCTTTATTATATACTCGCAGTATATTGATAATTCAGTCTCCTGACATCTATCGCAAAAACTTTCACTTGGATTGAAGCTATCAATCCGTGAAACGTAGTTTAAAGGGGGTCGATGTATTTGCAGCGTAACTATTACTAACGTCGCGTCGTCGCCTATATTTCAAAACATATTATTATGCTCGTATGATACCTTCTGTCCAGTTTTAATCGCATTTTCATTGTACTCGAACGTAGTCGACAAACAAGCTAAATAAATACAAAATAAAATTATGTCATTAAACTCGAATGCCTTTTTGGCGAATCGGTAAATTGAATCGCAATACTTTGTGCATAGCTATACCATGCACGTCTTGTCTAAATGATATGAATTAGTTTGTGCGGTTGCATGGAGTATGCGCGCATATTCGCAGAGATAATTGACTTTGAGGTTTCCATACAGAGGGAGGGTTAGATTTTGTTCGTTCCTTGGGTAAAACAAAAAAAAAAAAACTAATACGAATAATTCACGTAATAAAAGATAGGAAACTGAAAAAATTCCGCTCGACCCAGAAACAAATTTAACAGATATCAAAATTTTGCTCTAAAGAATGACACTGATAAATAATGAGCACTTTAAGGTACCGATTAAGAAATGCAAATATGTATTTTATAAATTTCCACAGAAGTACGAGAGGAGCATACAAAATGTCAAATTAAAACTACTCTTCATGTCCTTAATGATGAGGTGTTGGATCCAAGGGATCACAACGCTCCCTCTGCAATGTTTTGAGCTCAAGAAATATCGGCAGGCCTCCAGATTTCTCACTGAGGACTGGGGACAATCAAATGCTGGTGTTGCTGTATTTGTGTGATCCATGAGTTTTTTGGTCCTTCCTCTCCTTCACGATTGGATGGGATCGCCGATTGATATTAGGTGCGTTTCTTTAAGAAATGTATCATCAGGAGTGCTCCCATTTAGACGTTAAACAACAACAATATCGTATCGGCAGCAATACTGTGGATAGCTGTCTATAACATCCACAGGAGATCTGCTTTGGATTCATGCTGCAAATACATACAATAATTTGTGTCGCAAACAAAAATGTATGGCTGCTGGCCATAATTCTGGGAGTCGTTCTTATGAGCAACCGTGGATACATTTCTCAAAGAAACGCTGCTATTGCTTATTTGGCGGGGTTCTTTGACCGGGTTCGTAGGATCTCTTCTTTCAAGAGCCAACTGAGTCGGTCGCGCTCCATTTTCTTGAAGATAGGTTCTTTAACGTGAACGCTTCCGAGGATCTTGGAACTTCTTAATCTGTCAAGCTTTGTTACTCCTGCTGTCATGCGAAGCCCTTACTTACTTTTGATGGCGCTTACAGTCCGCGGTGGACCACAGCCGCAACCAACAAGCCCCTCCAACCAGCTCGGTCCCTCGCTAGCAGCCTCCAGTTATGCACACCAAGTTGGTTGAGGTCGTTCTCCAATTGTGCGCTCCACCTAAGGTGGGGTCTTCCTCTGCTGCGGTGACCAGCAGTGGTAAATTCGAAGACTAGTCGGGCTGGTGCGTTGTATCTCAGCCGTTGTGTTTTTAGCTTTTTGACCAGGTCAGCGTCGCTATATAGCCCGTATAGTTCGTCGTCGAATCTTCTTCTTCACACTTCATCGTCACATACTGGACCAAATATCACTCGAAGAATCTTTCTCACAAAGCATTCCAAAATATTTTCATCCGCTTTTGACAGGGTCCATACATCTGCACCATACAGCAGGACCGGGATGATTAAAGTCATATATAATATCTCCTTGATTCTATGAGAGAGGCCTTACTTCTTAGATGCCTTCTTAGCCCGAGGAAACAACGATTGGCAAGAGTGATTCTTCGCTTGATCTCTGCGCTGATGTTATTTTGCGACGTGATAGTGGAGCCCAGGTAGATAAAGTCTTTAACTACTTCGAAGTTGTATGTGTATCTGTCCATCGTGACGTTTTGTTCGAGTCGCCGATGTTGAGAGTCCTTTCTCGTTGACAGAATATACTTCGTTTTGTCCTCATTAACAGCCAGACCCATCTTTGCCGCCTCTGTTTCGATGCTTTCAAATGCGCCACTGACATCTCACCGCGATTTCCCAGTAATGTCAATATCGTCAGCATCGGCAAGTAGGACTTCTGAAAAAGTGTACCTCTGGTCTTGGCTTGTGAGTTCCGCGTCGCCTTGTCTCAAACCTTTTTCGACATCAAATGGCTCGATGGTGTTCTTGCCGACGACTTTGACGGAGCAGCAGGATTTCTCCATCGTCATCCGGACGTCAAACGGACGAGTTGGGCGGGGATGCCGAAACTTGACATGGCTTTGTATAATTCGTCCCTATATACGTTATCATAGGCGACTTTAAAGTCGATAAATAGATGCTGTGCATCGATCTGAAATTCCTGGGTTTTTTTCCAAGATCTGTCATGCGAAGCCCAGGTGTCATTAGTTTGCCTCATACTTTTTGTATGCGTCCAACTATTTTCAACCATATGAAACCGAGGGATACACAACTGCGGCGAAGAGCCTTAATTTTAGCCTAGTTTCATTTCTCGGTCACAGATGATGGCTGAGTTTTACCGTCACTTTATCCACCCTACGCTTACGCGATGATTAAAAGTCTGAATGACAGGTTGCTTAGCTATTTATTTTTCCCAGATATTTCAACTTTTCGCACTTTGGAATGCTTCTGCCATCCATATAAATGGCTGGAATAAGTCGGAGTGGGTCAGAGACTAATACGATACCCGTTGCACCTCAAACCAGCACCCAGCGGTGTATCTTACTCTTGTCTTCGCTCTCTCAAACATGCAAATTACATATGTAGGTTTCTGGAGCTTTTCGGTTTCTTAGAGCCACCCATAAAAGGTTATCTATTAAAGGCCTTTTCAAAACCAACCACCAACATATATTTGTTCATCATGATCCTTATTCTTTCGATTGCTCTGTGGTTATTTTACCTACGACTAACCAGAACTGGCCACCAGAAAGGCGTATTATTTTCCGCTATCGGCTATCTTACCGCTCAATGGTCTTCATTACCCAATCTCGCGTATCGCGTTTTCCTCTGTCCTTAGCGAGATGATAACTTCACTGCTTTGGCATTGGATGGGCTTTCATCGGTTTGGAGATGAGAATCATGAGCCATTTGGAACCGAACTCTCCCATCTGTTTCCAAAGCTCAGGGGGTATCGTGTCCGGCCCAACCCCTATATGCTGTTTGGAGTCTTACCGCCTTCATAGCTTCCTTGACAGTAATGCCGGGTACTGCTTCATTGTTAAAAACGGCTCTTGGAAAGTTTATCCGCGAAATTGTTGACTTAGAAGTCCTTCACAATACGTTTGCCACCTGTGTAGTATTTTTTCATTATCCAGAAGACGCAGCCCTTGACCACTGGTTGATGAAGTTTAGCGAATGGATTTTCTGAGCATTTGTTAATTGCTGTGCCCCTGTTTAAGCTGTTTTGTCGGAGTTCGTGAAAAGCCTGGTTTCTATTAGCAACCGAAGATGAAATTTCTTCCATACACTTTGTTTGAATGTGAGCGCACTTTCCCTTCTCTTCTCGAACTCAAACTGAGTATGAGGTTCCGAAATCCCGTCCGTCTGCTCACTTATTGTATGTATATCACCGGAGCTCCTGCTGTTACGTAAGGACTTATAATACACTGGCGATCACAAGGATAAGGCCATACATTTTGCAATCGATTTTCAGTCTTTATACCTGTTAGAAATTCTATACCCGAAAACTTTTACTACCTGGTTAGGTTAGGTTAGGTTTATGTGGCTGTCGGCAGAAGCCGACACACTTAGACCAATTTAGGTCCATTGTGATACCACGTATGTATTATCTACCTCAACTCTGTAGATGGGACTGGCCAACGACACGCGGTTGTTCTCAAACGGTCCCCCATCTACGTACTAACCGCGCCCAACGTCGTTTAATTGCGGTGATCTGACGAGAACCGATTAACTCGACGTGGTATGGTCGTTGGATCCTTTTTTGGTTTTACTACCTGAGAACAGGTACATATTTTCCCAACAGTAGGTCATAAAATTAAAGGGTAAATAAGAAACGACCGCTGGAATTTCCCAAGATCAAACAATGAACTATTTGAAAAGCGTATAAAAAGATGCACCACTAAGATGAGGCCATTGCGAATATTTACTTGCGGGAGTTCACATTATCGATTTTTTTCAAACTTTTGTTAAGAATATTTAAAAAAGCGTTGGAAGCAACTGTTTTTATTTAGTTAAAAAAAAGGGTTCCGGAAAGACTTTGACGATGACAGAAAGAGGAAAAACAGATGCTTTCAAGGAGTTAGGACTCTCAGGCCGAGAAATTGCAAGGATGCTAAATATAGAAGGAAGACTGTTGTTAACAGTTATCTTGGGGATTCACAACACTATGGGAAAAATCAAATAGGACGCACGGCAGAAGCAACAACATTGCGAGAAAATCGGGTTATTCTACGGCTTGCCTCGAATTCTACTCTACCAGTGACTGAAATAAGGGCCAACGCGGAGTATCAGCCAGCATAACAACGGTCCAAAGAATAATACGAAAAAGTTGTACTAAACAGAGAAGAAAACTTAAAAAGAAACTTACTAGCTAGCTAGAAAAGCAAGTACACCAGGAGCATCGGATGAATTTGGCAAGAGAACGCCTTGTCTTTTCGGTTGAAAAAAAAAGTTTAACCTTGACGGCCCCGATGGTTACAACTTTTATTTTCATGATCTAAGTAAGGAGGAGCTTATTTTGGCATGACATCACAGCCGTACATCAGGTGTAATGGTGTGGGGAGCTATTACCTACTAGGGCACAATCGAGTTAAAGTTTTTGGCCACAACAATGAAGGGAAACAACTACAAATTTTTGCTGGAACGGTCATTTCCAAAAGTAAAAAACATTTTCGGACCTCTGTCTTGGATATTCAAACAAAACAATGCCCCTATCCACACTTCCAGGGTTGTTAGAAGTTGGATTCAATCAGAAGACGTGGAACTCTTGCTATGGCCGCCCTATTCACCGGACTTAAACATAATCGAAAATGTTTGGGCATGGTTATCTCGTAAATTGTATGAAGGCGGCAGACAATTTGAAAACAAGGACACTATAATCGAAGCAAAAAACAAACTATGCGTCAAAATTAATATACCCTTAGAATAGGGTATAAAAATGCTCTTTAATATTGTTCATGGAAATTAAATCTTGTTAATAACAGCGAAGAGTGATATAATATTAATGCAATTATTGTTATGAACACGGAGACCTGTAAATATACATATATACGAAATAACGGAGCACAATGTAATAATGATTTGCTCAATGACAAATGACAATAAATAGTACAAATAAAGGCAAATTATTTTAGATATTTATTTACTAACAAAAAATGGCTGGACCGATTTCGCTGGAAACTTAGTCAGTTTTGAGTTACGTAAATACGCTTCGAATAAAACCGGTCTCATTTCAATATCATCTTTGGTTCTCGAGATAATCGTGGCGAAAAATAATTCCGAACGCACATACGCACATACGTACATGTACATACACACACACAGACATCTCTATAAAAACGCTGGATTTGGATTCGGGTGACCTTGAAATGTGGAGATGCATATGTCAAAATCCGCGATTCACAAAATCGGCACCATTACAACAACTTCCACTGGGAAGTTAAAAAACTGTATGATTCTATTCCAAACCGTTTTATAACGGTCATATCGAAAAATGGCGGGCATACTCATTATTAATGTAGAAAAACATAATAAATAAATGTTTTAAAACCATAAAATGCAAACATTTTATTAATTTTTTTCTTTCTTTCGAAGAATTTGCATGTGGCCTCATCCTAGTCTCGCATCTTTTCATAAGCTTTTCAAGTAGTTCATTGTTTGATCATTTCTTATTTACCCTTTAATTTTATGACTTACTGTTAGGAAAGTATGTACCTGTTGACAGGTAGTAAAAGTTTCTGGGTATACAATTTCCAACATGTATAAAGACTGAAAATCGATTGCAAAATGCATGGCCTTATCCTTGTGATCACCAGTGTATATCTCGCAATGATTTATCTTTTTTTTGTGTTCTATCGTTTTAAAGAATTTGATTTTTTTCAAAACGCCCGTCGTCAAAATTTTTGATTTGTGTTTTAAATTAAGGTCTTATTCCACCTTGGAAAAAAATCGACAGTGCTAGGTACATATAGTATTATTTGGAACAAATTTGCATACTCATAAAATTTATATTTTTTCTAATGAAATGCGAAAACGCTTAAAGCTTGTAGGACTCAGTAGTATATTTTTTTTCCAATATATTTTGTGGTATTCACAAATTAATACCTTTGCTGGTTAATATAAGCAAAGACATAATGTTAATGCTCACTGGGCTTAGTTTAAAAGAAACAAACGCAAAACATCGAAACAAGAAGAGTTTCAACTGGCGTGGGCGAGTATGATCCGTATTCCGTATATAACATTCCTTCTGTTTTGTGTGTGTGTGTATTTTTTTTTTATTTCAACTCGTAATGAGCTCGTTAAGAAAAGTATCAAATTTCCTGATTCTAGGTGCCAAAGATGAAGATGAAAATAGTATAAAGAGCGGTATGGGCTACGGTGGATCATCTGGCCTTAGTAAAAAGCAACGTAAAGCGCGAACCGCATTCACCGATCATCAACTGCAGACGTTAGAAAAATCCTTCGAAAGACAAAAGTATCTCAGCGTACAAGACCGAATGGAGTTAGCCAATAAATTAGGACTTAGTGATACCCAAGTGAAAACTTGGTATCAAAATCGAAGGTGAGTGTTGTTCAACTAAATATATTTAATGCACTTAAGATTATCCGTCAGACTTATAGCCTCTCCATAAAGATATCAAAATGCCAGCAACATAATTAAGCCACCTTAATGAAGTTGAAAGTATAAACGAGGCTCTAAATTGCCAATCTCATTTCGCTTTAAATAGTAAATTGTTTCCACTTTGCTTTGGACTATAAGAAAGTTTTAGAGTATGTAGGAGTGCGTGGGTAGAAGAAGTGAAAAAAGTGGTATTGTGGTTCTATAACATTCAGACGCAGCCGATTCCATTCAATGGTCAATCATCGTTATTGCATTTCTGAAGTGCTACAGAGGTGATTGTGTGATGGGTCGGGTGTGTGTGTTGTGTGCAGGGGTTGTCGTTTAAATGAACGTAAAACTCGGATGGATCTTACAAGTTCACCCATCTCGAACTCGAACTCGAACAACAGAAAAATGAGAAATTATCGTTCTATTCATGAGTGCCGGTGCTCTGTTGGGAGTTCCCCACCTCACTGATTACTCTTTTGAGGGAATCTTCTCATTATTGTTGATGGACAATCGGATTGAAGAATATGTGGAAGTTTGGTAGCGTGAATGGAGGGGAGGGCTTTAAGTGGAATTATTTTCCATTTAGTTTATTCTATATGTGGTCAACTCGGTTAAGCTTCTTTTTTTTTGAATACCTAACCGAAGTCTGTAATGCATGCGGAACAGCAAAAATGCGAAAATGTGGATTTTATGATCATTATGCTCTACAATAGGGTTTTTTGCTTTGTTTTTAAGACAACCGATGTCAATGGAATTAATATTTTGAATATAAATTATTGCTATCCAAAAGTAGTCGAGGAGATAAGTTCTATATGAAGGAAAGCCTTTTCCACCAAGTTCAAAAAAGAGCAAAGGAGATCTAACAAAAAGTGTCATCTTGTGTACTATACTATGTTTGGAGTTTCGCTTCGTTTCCTCAAATTGATACTGTTTTCCATCATAGCTACACTTGCACATGTAATTAATTTTTAAACACAGTAGACGTTCGATATAGTGAACTAATGAAAACCAGGCCTTATAATTATAACGAGGTTGACTATTTCGAGCGAGAAGCCAAAAAGGTCTTCCAAACTCGAATTTGATTCAAAATGCACATTTTGTCCGGTGAAAACATGAAACATGATATTTTATTTAAATTTTTTAAAGAATAAAACAACAATTTAACGAAAAAAAATATATATGTAGGTAAACATTAATCTTGACATGTTACAATTCGTCGGTTTACAAGCAAAACTGACCAATTCCAATAATTGTATTTTGTATTATTGATATACAGGGTGGCGCAATATTAATCATCCAATTTTGTTTTCGAATAACTTTTTTACTTAATAAAAAAAATGATTTTGAGTGATGGATTTGGACGTTTATAATTTTTTCTGTTAAGTGGAAAAGATGATATCCCTCAAGTGGGTTGATACACATTTGCGCCCGTTTTATCGCATTTTCCATGACTTTCCGCAAGATTTCCGGCTCCTTAAGGGCTGTGATTTGTTGGCATAAACCCGCGACTTCAAGTAGCCGCAAATAAAGAAGTCTGGGATGGTTAAATCGGGCGATCTTGCTGGCAATTCCAAATCGCCAAAACGAGAGATTACGCGGGCAGGAAACTCTTCCTTCACAATATCCATTGTGACTCGTGAGGTGTGTGCGTTTGCACCATCTTGTTGAAACCACATGTTCACCAAGCCCCGCTCATCCAATTCCGGCAGTAAAGAGTCGTTTATCATGGGCCTGTAGCGTTCGCCTGTAACTGTGACCGTATTGCCGGTGGTGTGCTCAAAAAAATACGGCCCAAGCACTCCTGCCGCGTGAACGGCGCACCACACAGTCGCTTTGAGTGGATGTAATGGCTCTTCTTGCATCACACGCGAATTTTCAGTGCCCTAGAAATGAAGAGTTTGCTTATTGACGTACCGCTTAACTGGAAATGCGCCTCGTCGCTCATGATGATTTTCGTCACAAAACTTCCCTCGTCGTTGTTGAGATTGAGGATGGCTTGACAGTACTTTACACGTGACTGACGGTGAGCAGGCATTAAATTATGCACTGTTTGCACTTTGTACGGGAACATGTGTAAGTCTTTCACTTAATTTTGCTATAGGGTTCGTCTGGTGATGCCCAAATGCGTGGCCCATCGTCTCGTTGATGTTTCTTCGTTCTCAGCGACACCGGCAGCCACAGCCGCGATATTCTCGACCAAACGACTAGTCCAGTGGCGGCCACGCCCTGCAAGGTCTCGTGTGGTTCCAGTCTGTTTGACTCGAGTAGCTAAGCGCCGGAATGTTTGCCCAGTTTGCGCAACACGATTAGGAAATTAAAGTCGAAGTTCACGCTGCGCTAACACCACCGACCGATTATTGGTCAAACAAATTGACACAATTATTCCACCCCTTTGCGGAGTATAGAGCTCCATTACTTATCTCTTTGTGTAATGCAGCTGTATACATTGTTCACAAATGTCAAATATGATTGACGTACGACATTATTTGCAAAAATTATAACATCTTCCGATAAGGTGAACAATTTTGCGCCATGTATATAATAAACAATAATAAAAAAGCAAGTAGAAGATTCTGTAAAAACTGCCTATCTGATATTTTGCATAGAAAAATGCAACCCAGTTAAAAATTTTGGTTGACTTTCTGCCTCCCGGTACAAGAAATTCAGGAAGAACTGACCAACCTCAGATAGTAATTTTTTCCTTTTTTGCAGT
The DNA here is from genome assembly GCA_949715645.1 of Portevinia maculata. Taxonomy (NCBI): domain Eukaryota; kingdom Metazoa; phylum Arthropoda; class Insecta; order Diptera; family Syrphidae; genus Portevinia; species Portevinia maculata. The sequence goes on from OX454526.1 coordinate 90,949,307, forward strand.
AAGTCAGTTTTGCTTGTAAGCCAATGATATGAGTGTATCTGGATTAACAACTTAACGTTTAAAACAAATAAAAGAAACACTTACAACTCAAACTTAAGAATAACAAATGTATCTTACCTGCTGACAGCTTCTTAAGTACCTCAGGTTTTCCAGGCAATGTTAAATGCTTTCGAGGCATTTAAAAAAAAATCACAATATATCTTTCGCACTGCAAATCAAAACACAAATGAGCATAAGAGCAACCTTCATTATGCATAGCTATTACGCAGATACTTGAACATTGTACGGTACAAAACACACGAATGAACGCGAGTCACTTAAAAGCCGTTAACGCATTTCTGGAATATTCTTATTTAATCCTGAGTGCTTGCACTATATCGAGTTCTTAATTATTCATATTTAGAGTAGTCTTTATAAGATTTTGTGTGTTCGCTATACTGAATTTGCTCTATCGAGATTCACTATATCGAGCGTCTACTGTATATGCTAATACCTTTCCTCGCATTTAGAAGATAACAAACGTTATAACAAACACTGTACCTAAAAAAGCGTCATCCTTTATTAGCAGACGAATTTCGCCCAATAAGTAATCTTCCATGCCTGTCAAAGGTTTTGGAAAAAAATCGCTAAATTACAAAATATCTTCAAGATAATAGACGCGTCTTATTGGAAACTAATATCAAGCTCAGCAATGGAAATTCCAATAAAACGAAATGTTCACTTATATAGCCACTTTTAATTTAACCCTTTGTTGACCAAGCTATTAAAAACTTTTTAAAAAACTTTTTTTTTTGATAATATTTCATTTTAGGGTGTTTTAAGAAGGATAACTCATTTTCGGGTTTTTAAAGGACCTTCAAGGACTAAAGTACCGTTGGACTATGGGATACAAAAAAAAAAATCATAAAAAAGGAATTTAGCTATTCTTTTTTATTTGAATATGATATGATAATAATTATAATTGAAATGCATTTCATCAAAAAAAGATAATTTTACTTTTTTAATTACTGAAGATGTATTCGATGGTACAAGGAAAAGCAGTTTTTTTTGTCATTGCAGCAAAGGTATACATTGCAATGGCTGCATTTCGAAAATGGCTTTGACTGTATTTTGTTGATACTACATAGCTCACACCTTCCCCGTGCATCAACAAACTTTGGCCAATGAACACCCAGATTACCCAGTCGCACGTCCTTTGAAACAGATTCTCCTTTGCCCCTTCGATTTTTGCTGCACTGAGGAGAATCTTCATTCTGTGATTTTCTTTTTAGACCACGTCTGTCAACAGGTAAATCCTTCTGTGACATAAGTCCAAGGGTTACACCTCTCTTGTACTCCAGAAGGGATACTTTTTCATTTATTTGGCAGTAAACGATGAACGAGTTTACAAAACATATTGCGAGCATTCCCCAAAAAAGACGATGCCACCACTTGTTGGACCGGCGGCCTAATCCATATGCGGCACGAAGTTGATCAGCATGGTCCACGCCTCCCATGAAAGAATTATAGTCTTTAACGACTTTAGGACAACTTACTTCGTGTTGCACTCCCGATTTATCCATTCTCTTAACAGTTGAAAGATCTTTGCCATGGTAGTTTGAAGCCAACAGTACTGTTCTGTTGTCTTTCCATTTATAAAAACTGATCCCATCTTTGGAAGATCGATGGTCAAAATCTCCTCTTTTCATTTTTTTATCATCTTTCAAATTTTTCGGGTTACCTTTTCTATTTGCTCGAATCGTACCACAAGCTAGAGTTTTTTCGGTTTTAAGTTTCTCAAGCAGTCTTACTGACGAAAAATAGTTATCAAAGAAAATTATTTTTTGCTTTCCCCACTCCTTTTCAGTCATTGATAAAACTACTCTTTCACCGAGACCGTATTTTTCGTATTTATTTTCAAGCTGCACGTCTTTTCCTTGGTAAATCGAAAACTTCTTTATATAGCCATGCTGATCTGCTAAGCACCATAATTTGTACCCTCTCTTTATAGGTTTTATGGGATTGTATTGCTTCATGGAGTTTCTGCCCTTGAAAAGAATCATTGACTCAACAACAGAGAGCTCTCTTGTTACGTGGTAGGATGTGCTGAATTTATCATTCAGAGAATCTATCATTGGCCGAAGTTTGAATAGTCGATCTTTATTATCTTTTGGAATAAGGCTGTTGTCATTTATGTGTAAGCTGCTCAAAATAGCATCAAATCTATTACGGCTCATCGTTTTACCCACCAACGGAACTCCCAAATCCTCACTTTCACTCCAAAAGTGCCTCCAGCTGGGTAGCATATGATATCCCATAAGAAAGTTTATTCCTATGAAAGCTAGTAGCTCACCCTTCTTCAAGTCCAACACCTTGCTTTTTTGAACCGCGTAGAGATTAGATTGATAAACAATTTTATCTAGCAAACTTTCAAAAAAAAGAGACGAAAAAATCTGTTTGACTATCGCAGGTCTCAAACAAGCCTTCAACTGGCCCCTCTGGCAATACAAATTCAGGAATTTCCGATACACAATCGCTAGCTTTCCATTGGCGATTTGGTTCTTCGTCGGAATTTTTTTTTCCGAATGACTGCATCCTGGACGATTATCCGGAATTTCCTTGCCATCACCTAAAAGCTGCTCAATCTCCTCTTGAAGCACAGCTTCATCCGGTTCCTCATTCATTCGGGTAGCAGCTCCTCTTTTTGAACGAATTGTTATTAGATCCAATTCATCTTCAGATTCTAGGTCAGTATCTTCATTATTGTCCAAAGGTAAATCCTCAATCAATGCCAAAATCTCATCATCCTTCAAATAGATATTCTGAACAGCCGACATAATGCACTTTATATATAGGTACATGAAAATAGCACGAAGAAAAAAATTAGTATTCGAACACTCGTTGTCGCACAGCCCAACGGTACTTACCAGTCCAATTTAGTTTTTTAGTGGAAATATATGAAAAATTCGTACAACTTCAACTGATTTCGTGTGTTTTCCAAAGGTCAATATGCAAGTCAACTAAACACTTAAAAAAATGACGAAAAATGCAATGGCTACTTAGATCTGCAAACACCAAAATCAACTAAAATTACTACGTTCAAAATCTAGTAAGCTGTCAAAAAAAACCGTTATAACCGTGGCTACAACTACAAAAAAAATTATAAACAGCAAAATACATGGAAAACGAATGGTACTTAAAAGTCACGTTGGTCGTCAATACCATATTTTTGTCATATAGAGTTTTTATATGAAATAAAACATTGTGGTACTTACAAGTACCGTTGGTCAACAAAGGGTTAAATGTCAAATTTGGTATACTTATGGAATCATATACAATGCTCAACTATAGGTGGCGTTGTTTCTACTCTTTTGTGAAACATCTGATTTTCGTTGAAATTGAAATGTGTTTTTAGACGCATATTCACGAAAGCAAATCTCGAATTCCCGTAAAATTAATCTAATGTTTACTTTCCAAATCAATTTCTCCTTCTACTATTTATCTACTGTGAGCTAGTTAGTATGGATGTTTGCGGGGTATTATATTTATTTAATTTCCACACCTTAGCTTAGACATTGAAAATCTTAGTTCGGACACCCACTTGGCTGTCATTTCATTCTACACATTCCAAAGCTTTGTCTTCACTTTTTTCACTCTTGTACTGACCTATTGACCTTCACTTTGGGTTTGTTGTTGTTTACCAATAAGACGTGCCTAATGCCTTGATCTTTGGCTTCGCCCTTGCTCAAATGTAATCGTCAAGGTTCTTGATGCGATCAGAAACCAATTTGGCAAGGAGAACATTATAGTCTTGTGTTTACTTGATATCTTGCTTTTGACAATGTAAACCACAAAACTATGTGATAAATTGAGATCTTATTTTGGTTTTAGTGAAACATCAGTTTGAAGATAAAACATAGGGACGGGCTACAGTCCGCTTGGGCGAACTGTTGGATACCCTCTACATATTTTGTTATATAACATTTAAAGGATTTTATCAAAAAAAAAACGCTCCCTAGCTCAAACTTTGGATTTTCAAAAAAATTGTTTTATTTATTTGTGGGCGTGTCAGTGGGCGGATTTTGAAATTTTTTTTATCCCGAGCAGTTTTAGGAGTCATAGATCATATATAAAAAATTTCAGCTTTCTAGCTCAAAATTCGATTTTTTCCAAAATTTTGTTTTTTTGAGTTTGTGGGCGTGTCTGTGGGCGGATTTCAAAAATTCGTAAACTTGATTATTTCGGACCCTAGAGAGTATATGGTTAAAATTTCAGCTCTCTAGGTCCAGTTTAAAGGCCTAATTTTTGCCGACGGACGGACGGACGGACGGACATGGCTAGATCGACATTACTATCGATGCTGATCATAAATATAGTAACTTTTAGGGGTCTACGGGCAATATTAAGGTATGTTACAAACTATGCGTCAGAATTAATATACCCCTAGAATAGGGTATAAAAACTATCTGAGTAACAGAACTGGAGCTGTGTTCCGCAAAAATCACTTTTAGGTCCAATTTTATTCTGCCAATTTATCAACGACCTGCCTAACATTCAAATAAAATTTATAATTTTCAAATTAGCTTAATTTTTTTTTTTAAATAACCGCTCAGAGAAGGAGAAATGCCCAGGAATCCGTTCGCCAAAGTTCATCAACAGTGCTCAAGGGCTGCTTCTTGTGGGTCCATTGACAGTTACTGTTACACCGTTTTCTTCAAAGAAGTATGGCCCCACAATGCACCTTGATTAAACTGCGCACCACACAGTGATTCGTTCTGGGTGCAGTACCGTCTCATGGAGTATTTCTGGATTAAATTGACTCCAAATACTGCAATTTTGCTTATTTACATTGCCGTTTAGATCAAAATGTGCCTCATCAGACATAAACAAGAAATTTATCAAATTGTTCTCTTCTTCGGTCATTTCAATCATTTTTTGGCAAAATTCCAGGCGAATATGCAAAACCAGAGGGTTTAACTTGCTTGCAATTTGGACTTTGTACGGAAACAAGTTTAGGTCATCATGAATTATCCGTTGTAGTGCCCGTCTGCTAACTCCAATTTGCGCCGATAAGTTTCGACTCGGGATGCTTGGATTTGCCTGAACTGACGATGCTACAGCCGCTATTGTGTCTTGAACCCGAACATAAGGATCTCGATGGTACGGTCTTCGTGCGATATTTCCAGATTCGGCAAACATGTTTACCAGCCTCATAATGGTCCATCTACTCGGGCGAGTGCCGCAAAATTCCCTTTGGATGGAAATGAAGGACTGCAAAACATGGTATCCAAATCCTCTTTTCGGTATCCCAAGCATTGATTTTAATAAATCTAAATAGTAACCTGCCAAATAAAAAAAAAAGCCGATTACCCTCACAGAAAAAAAGTTATTATACGCTTTGTTTTTGTAGCACGATTCGTGCGCCACCCTTACAAAGTATCTCCTGTTTCCCTTCACTTAATTTTCCACTAAATTTAGGCTAAAATTTTATTGTTTTGTATTTTATAAAAATTTTACATAATTAAATTGTTTAAAATGTATCCTTTTACCGAATTAAAAAAATATAGTGGGCAAACTAAGCTTCTGCAACCATTTGCTAGCGAAGTGGACAATTTTAAGCCGAACCCGAACGGCAAATTTGAAAAGCGGTGCAGGGAAATTAGTCCGCGGTGCAGGGAAATTAGTCCATTAGTCCCACACATAGTGGGAAATAAAACCACTTTCGCGAAGTAGACTTAGTTCGCGTGGACTTATTTCCCTGCACCGTGAAAAGCTCCTCATGGCAATTGATACTCTTTGATGTTTGTCAGACGTTCGCAAGGGATTAGAATCGGGGACCTTTGGATTAGTAGTCAACGCACTATACTAAACATATTGTGCTTGAACATTGTATATTTAATCATGGTAATACAAGAGCCCACCGTATGATGTCCTAAGGCATCGAAACCAAGGATGAGTTGCATATGAAATGAAAGTTTAGTCGAGAGGTATGCAAAATTATCAAAGGTTGGGAATTTTTGCCCATGACTTAAAAAACGAAGCTACTTCCGGTACTTTATTTTTTTAGCTTTTCATAGGGATAAAGGAAAAGAATAAATGAGTAACCATTCGAAAGACCACATTAAGTAGTTCTTGAAGACATTGGGTTGGCAGTTCCAATCCGCCCATGTACCCCTGACAACCCAACTTTTAACTACGCATATTTTTCGATTGACTATAGCCATAAAGGCCAATGTTGGTATGGGTATCAAATTAAAGCTGAGATCTTATCATTTACAAATATATAGGGTTGTCTTTGATAATTTGGCCACATGTATAGACAACCCATGATTTTAGCGCGTAAATTGCATGCACTTTCTGTATCAAATTTATTTCCGCATAAAGCTAAGAGATGACATGGACATGATATTTTAAGTACATTTTGTTTATTATAACAAACCGTTCCTGTGCATGTTGTTGTATTTATTGCCAATGACGTGTGTAAGCAAGCAATAATTAAAATGGAGCGAGATATTTTTGGGAGCCTTTTAGCGATTGCCCTTGAAAAAAAGTTATTTTAGAACTTTGCCTTTCTTATCCTATAGCTCCTGTACCACCCGCTCTCTGTCAACCCACAGGAGAGATGCATTAGACTGATAAATCTGTTCTTGCTAGAACCTTGAAATCTTGTATTGAACCCTCGAAGCCTGTATTGGCAGATGTAGAGATCATTGATGGTTTTTTACTTTTTATATCTTTTGGGACCATCCGTGCCGCAAACTTTCGGAAAAATTGCTGAAGCAATTTTAATAAAAATTATCGCTACAAGTTCTTCTGAGATACATTTGAGTTTCGATAGATACGAGTATATCACCTTCATTAAAAAACTCTGAGCGCTACAGTAGACATGAGCAGGATGTTCACTATTCCATTATTGGACCGCAACAAGCCAGGCCAAACAATTTCATTAAAAGTTTGAAAAATACTAGATTCAAAGAAGCAATTGTGAAGTTCTTGTCAGATTTTTGGGGAAACAGTTCGATGGCACGTTTACTTGGAAATAAAAAAGTATATATCACAGTTAAAGAACAATTTTATTCATACCATTCCGAAGGAAATTATGTCATTAAGGCTTAGGCAAATGATTTCGAGTGTTTTCACGAGGAAGCAGATACGCGGATTATCTTTCATATAAGGAGGTGTACTGAAAATTTAAAAATCATAGTAAAGGCTTCAGATACAGACATTTTAGTAATATTGTTAGATAACTTGTATAAATTTTCCAGTAAAGAAGTTTGGATGGTAAATGCTTCTTCAAAAATCAAAGGCCATGATTGTATTAACTGCGTTGTCTTAGCAGCAATTCTTGGCCGAAATTTATGTCGCGCGTTAGCTGCTTTTCACTCTTATACTGGCTGTGATTATACATCAAGTTTCTTTCGTAAGGGCAAAGCAAAACCGTTTCTACTTCTTCAGAAAAATAAACGATTTCAGAATGTTTTTGCTTCACTGAATGATGTGAGGGATATTGATGACGATGCAAAAATGAATCTATTACAAGAGTAAAAAGCTGCAATAGTGTTAATGTTGCAAGGTATGTTATATTTCAAAAACTTTATTCGAACAAATCCAGCAATGAGAAATTATTCAAAAAGAACATTAAAGGTTTTGATTCCAGGCTCATTCCTCCATGCTGGAATTCTTTAAAACAAAACATTTTGCGTACTGTTTATGTAAACGTTATGTGGCAGAATGCTACACATTCCACATGCAGTATAATGAACGCGCAAGAATGTGGATGGGTATTGAAAGAACGGCTTGAACCGCTATGGTTTTTAGGAAACCCAAAACCATTAAATGTAGATGGTATTCTGCAAATAGACACATATGATAACAAGGAAATGAGACTTTAGACTTGGCGATTAAAATTCTGACTCAGACTAGGGAAGAAAATGCATACATTTTTGTTAAGTGTGTTAAACTACTTTGTTAAAAATTAAGTAAGATTTAAGTATTTCCTTGTTTAAACTTGAAAGTTTACTGATTTCAGCCAATAAAAATTAACTATTCATTGAAATAATTTTGTAATATCAGTCATGTCTTGCAAATAAATTTTATTTTAATATATGCCAAATGCATACCCTAGCGTGGCTTCTTTAAAAAACGAGAAATACACACACATAATTGCCATTAGCGGTATCAGTTATGAGGAAAATACCCATGACCTAGTACTGCACTTTATACGCAAATTTCGCTAAAATCATGGGTTGTCTATACATGTGGCCAAAATATCAAAGACAACCCTATATATTTGTAAATGATAAGATCTCAACTTTAATTTAATACCCATACCAACATTGGCCTTTGTGGCTATAGTCAATCGAAAAATATGCGTAGTTAAAAGTTGGGTTGTCAGGGGTACATGGGCGGATTGGAACTGCCAACCCAATGTCTTCAAGAACTACTTAATGTGGTCTTTCGAATGGTTACTCATTTATTCTTTTCCTTTATCCATATGAAAAGCTAAAAAAATAAAGTACCGGAAGTAGCTTCGTTTTTTAAGTCATGGGCAAAAATTCCCAACCTTTGGTAATTTTGCATACCTCTCGACTAAACTTTCATTTCATATGCAACTCATCCTTGGTTTCGATGCCTTAGGACATCATACGGTGGGCGTCTAGACTATGGCCTAGACGTCTGCCGAGAAGTCTCACTCTAACCTACTCCGTTTTAAAATAAATTGAATTGAATATCCTGAATAAGAAAAATACACATACCTTCTTATGTCGCCACTCAAAGAGCATATCAAATATTAGAAAATTCATTCATCAGCACCTCGGTTATCTATACAAATACACGAATATCACCAGACTCATACTTTCAAGCATATAAATACCAAATTCTCATTATGCGAATTCATAGTTCAAGACAAAAAAAGAAGAGAATAATAATTCCAGCCAACAATGTGTAACGAACTTTGAAAAAAAAAAACACTACTTGCTCATTTAATCACAAAACACTGAGGGGAACCAACATATGAGTGCAGCATTTAATTACTGCTTGCAGACAAATAAATTTGCCATAAGAAAAAAAGAAAGAAAACAATTATACCCTCTCCAGAATGTAAGTGAAAGACTTTAATTAAATCAATTATTTTCTCGGTGCCTGGCGTATACGTGTGAAAGCCTGAATGCGGAATTGGGAACATGTGCACATTTTGCACACACTGTCGTTTGCATAATGTCTCTATCACTTTGCGATTTTTTATTCCTTCATTGCACCAAACTTGATCCTAATTGAATTGCGGTAATTATAAATTTTAATTGAATACGTGGGAACATAAATGAATGCTATAGGTACTTAGGTAGGTACCTAGTTTTTAAAATACAGTAAAACCTCTCTAATTGGGACACTTGGGCCTGGCTCTTTTCTGACCCGATTAGGGGCGTCCCAGTTTTGGATGTTTGTATAAGAAATATAGAAAAACTCAACTATTTTTAAATTTATCACACAAAAGCAAATGAAACTACTTACCTACTTTACTAAACGGGATACCGACCCGTGAAGAGTCTCCGGCTGGCACACTGCAGCCTTCCATCGGCTGCGATCTCAGCCACGTTGCTTTCAGTTGTCGAGTTGGTAGGTCCATTGTGCTGCCGATGTGTTAGGTGGGTGAGATCGTTGAGATCGTTTAGATCATTGAAAAGGTATTTACCCAGTGTAGCCTTCCTAATGTTGGTACAGCGCATAGAGTTTGCGGTTGAATATTTTCCTCCATTCGCCCTCCTCTAACTCAGGACCAAACATCCAACGGAGTATTGTTCTTTCAAAAGAACCCAATATCAGCTCCCCTTTCATAATTATCGTCCAGCACTCGGCACTATAAAGCAGGATTGGTAGGATTAAGGTTCGATAGAGAAATGCATGCTTCCTTCAAGTGAGGAGGTTTGAACCCATTTGTTTCGCTAAACCGAAGTAGCAGCGTTTTCCTAAGGTAATTCTCCGCCGGATCTCCACTAAGGTGTCCTTCGTGGAGTTAAGGTTTACTCCTAGGTCGATGAACTCCTTAACTAGCTCAAAATTATTGCTATCAACAGTGACGGTTTGTCCTATGCGGTGGACAGATGTTTGTTTGTTTGTTGGTATAATGTACTTGGTCATACTACCAACGCACCCCGCCTGTACAGGCGTTGACTTAGGAGCTGTAAGAACGCTTGCCTCCGATGACTCCTGGAAAAATGGTGAAAGTAGCGAAGATACGCTTAATCTTCATTCCAATAGATAGGTAGCTGATTGTTGCGTTGTTGCTGATGAGTCCCAGGAAACCGGACAGGTTGAACGGGCTGCAGAAGCGGTACGCACCGTTGGGCTTCTGTCTAAGAGCCAGCGGAAGAGGAAACAGAGGAAGGCGGCAATCGCGCGTCGCAAAGAAATTGACCCAGTTGAAGGCGCAAGCGCTGAGAGCTGCACTACCTCGGCGGCGACGGCTGAGAGATGCAGGTGGGCAGAGGTTACCCCAACCGAAACGCACCAGCGGATTGAAACCAACGCTGCCTCCTCTTCCAATAGCTCGAACAGGAATAAACGGAGGCTGAAGGCTTCGATCACTCCTACCGGTGGAACTGCGTACGCAACTTCTGCGTTCCCTTCCACTGTAATACCTCTAACTCATGGAGGTCCCCGCCCACAAAATCTGGGTGAAACATTTTTTGCGACCAGCAATGCTTGCAGCACCAGTGGACAGAAATTGGCTGTCGCGAAGAAAAACACAATAATTATATTTATTCAGATTAACCTTCAACATTCGAAGGCTGCTACTGCTCTAATCAGCAAGAAACTTTCCGGGTTGAGTAAAAACCCCACATAACATCCATACAGGAGCCATGGGTGTGGGAAAATCGCATCTGTGGTCTTGGAGGTGTTCGTGGCACCACGATACTCTGTGACGAGCGGTCCGAAAGGCCCAGGGCTTGTCTTGCTGTGTCGAACCTTCTCTCAGCGACTAAGCTTGGACAGTTTTGTGGCCAAGATTTGGTTGCTGCGGTCATGAGCTACGAAACGAATGGAGATTGGAAGACCTTCGTCGTGGCCTCAGCTTATCTCTGCTATGATTCGCTAGTGCCTCCACCACCAAGGGCAATTGCTGAACTCATAGACTATTGCGACACCAGAATTTGGAGGATAGTCTACTGCTTCTCCTCGTCCATGCAACTTCTGCAGAAGTCGTTCGAATATATGCCAAGCCTTGTTGCATGCTTGTCTATGAGACAATGTCCAGCAATGACATCTACGAGTATAATGGTGCTTATGTGCAATCTGTTTATAGAGATAAGACTCTTAGAGCGTCGCAGGTCCAGCTTTCAAATCTGGTTTGACGCTAGACATATGTTGCCACCTGTCTACCTAAGGTTTAATCTGTCGATCGCATCTAGCTAAATCTAAATTTGCATGTAGCGATTGGTACATAATGGACATCCTTTTCGGGTAGCAAAGGTAAAGTAGTTCCATGTTCATCACCCTTCCAGTGCCCCGGAATGTCCCCATGCCTCGGCACGCAACAGAGATGAATGTTGAACGATTTTGCCATCTCCTTGCCAGATGTTTGTCAGTCTAGGGCTACGATTGAATTTATAGAGACTGATTCCAGGGGCTTGATGGTAGCTTGGCTATCGAAGAAAATGCGTTGTTTGCCTTGTTTTTCTCAAAATCTAAGTAGCAACCCTCGTTCATAGTATAGGTATCTATACCGGCAATACCAAATCAATTTTTTTTTCTCTAAAAAAAAACAATGACTTCAAGTAAGTTCGAAAAAAACGTTTATTTCAATCCGCCTTTGATTATTGATATAAAAATAAATTTATGTCAAAAAAAGAAGCAAACGGACAAACGCTTTATGAATCAAAATTTTACATTTATATATATTTTTTTTTTCAAGTCCTTAGTTCCTATAGAAGCGGGTATTGGCGGATTTTACACCTGATTTTAAAACTTGCCATCTCCATCTGGTGAGCGCAAACTAAACCTGGACTAATCAGTGAAAATGACTCTACCCAGTCGGCCTCTGTCTAATCCTGGCGAAGGCGAGCAAATTTCATTCCACGGGGCTTAGGCTTACCGTGAGGGTTGGTACACGAGCAGGTCTTCTTGCTCTCAGGCCACTTTCCACTTATCGGCGCCTCGCCGTTTGAGCATTAACAGCTGTCCCTCTAACGTTCCGAAGTCAGTGAGACAACTCAACCGCTGTTTTGTGGTGCTTCCGAAGGCTTTCAAGCACCAAATTTCAGTCATACCTGACAGACGTTACTCTGGGGCGACCTGAGCCTCAAGGGCGAGTATAGCAGTTGGTTTCTCTGTACTTTTTAATGTTTCTTCTTAACGTCGTCTCTGGTTTTCAAATCATAATCGAGGCATATCGCACACTTCGACCATAATTAATCAAAGCCAGCGACGTGGCGACTTCTTCTGCCTCTAATTGCACATTTTTTCACTAAAATCACTTACAACAAATAAATAATAAAACTAAATTAAATCCATGACAATAAATATAGTAATAACTAAATATTTTTTTTTTGTTTATACATAAGTATAAATAAATTGGTGAGCGTCTGATCATTTCAAATCATTGCACCCACCTCAATGGATAATTGTTTGATTATGAGACAACAAAAATCAACTCATTTCCCTTTCCAAGCTTCATTACATATTCAGCGATGGGATAAACAAAGGTATATCTATTTTTTCCAGATTTCCGACAAACAGATCTGAAGAACAGAACCAGATCTAGATATCCGATTTAACTTCATTCGCCTTAAAATTGAATCCATCCGGTGGAAATTTGGAATAATGCGGATAAGCTGCTTCCAAACTGCATATTACGCCGCGTGTTTTCAATCTTCATGCGTCACAGCTGGATCAGTTTTCAGGGATCCCATATTTGGCCATCGCCATGTAGAGCTCCTAACGATGTATGCAATTATAAGTGGTTTCAAAGTCTATAAAGAGATGTTGAGTCTGGCTCTCGACTTGAAATTCGTTGGTTTGCCTCAGTGCGAAAATGCAATTTATTGTTGATCCGGAAGCCACGCTGGTACGTGCCGATTATTGCGCTGCAGAACGGCTGGATACGTTTAAACAGTACACTGAATAGGATTTCATATGCAAATCTTAATTTATCAACTCCATTTCCAAAGTAAAGTACTTTAACTTGGTTACATTTATTCTTCATAACCTGATCTTAGTTTTCAATTTAAGTGTGAGAATTTGCCGCATGGTGGTGTGGAGTTGAAATGTGTACGCATTGTTTTATTTATTTTTATTAATTTAATCAAATAAAGAAGGATCTACTAAAATAGTATTGCTGGGCCGCAAGTGTGACATGCTTGCTCAATAGAATAAGCCAGATAGTGCCAGACATTAAATTTACAAAAGACCAGATATTATTTTCAATTTATTCCAATATTGACAATTTCATCATAACTTGAAAACAGCCTAACTACGTTAACATTAAGCGGTTGTATTAAAGTCCACATACAAACAAACATCCTCTGAAGTGCACACACGCTCAAACAAACTGTATTTACATTAAATCAGGAAACTGTATCTTGTTAAATGCATTTTGCATTTTAAATTAATTTTCTCTCTGTTTTTGTTCATTCATGAAACAGCAAACGGCAAACAACAAATTACCTACCCGCGCTTATTCGTGTAATTAGCTTAACCTGATGATGTTCGGACAACGCAACGTGGCCTGAAAATATTTCCAAATAAATACGGAACGAAGCCACACAACTTCCATTCTGACAACATACAACAAATCATGATTTCCAGCACAAAAAAAAAAAAAACAAAAAAAACTGTTGTACATATGTCGAAAACGGACCACAGTTTAACCGCATTTTAATGTGCTAGATAATTTTATTAATGGGATTTAAATGGTCCCGAAAATATGTAAAGATGCATTTAGTTGTACCAACGACCAGGTATGTAACCTAAGCCTCGTTCTCCATCGGTTTTAAATCGGCTGGCAGAGAAATTACCGTGTTACCTCATTTGGAAAATGAGAATTATTACTACGTTTATTGTTTGATTAATTTGATGATAAAAACACGTATTATTCTTCCAATTTTTTTTTGTTTGTAAATTTGAAATTGTAAAAAGTCGCGGTGCTTGTGATTATTATAAGCATCTCTGGACTGACTGGCGCTCTAATTGTCGGTTAAGTTAAGAGTGCTCGTTTTGAGGCGGGCGTAGTCTATTGTTAAGTCGTTGTTCTGCTTTGTGTTCGCTCTGCCATAGAGTCTGACGAACAAAGTGGCAAAAACCTATAATTATTCTAACGAATGCGCGGACAGGAAGTAAACTAGATTCTACAATTATTCTGGGTTGAGATTGTGAATACTCGGAATCGGAATCCCCACTCGATGTTGCCGCATACGCGAATAATTAATCATTAACAAATTATAGCTTGGAGTTTGACAATTATCATGCGTGATACCAGTTGGTAGTTGATTCTGATGCGATTCCTGAACAAAACAAAATGTGACTTCCACTTGAGTGAATCGTATAATTCAATCAGATGAGAGCATGAGATAAATTTGTATCTTTTATTACTAATTTATGCTAATTGTAGATGCGTTTAGAATTGTGAAGATGCGTTGTGGTGGAAATATTTAAATTCTTGAAAGCAATTGATGTGTTTTATTGCCGCACATCGTTAATCATTTTGTTGAAGTGGTGTTGAGATGTTGGAAAGTGAGAATAAAATGAATTTTTATTGCCGACCTCTAAGGCAATGGAGAACACATTTTTTGGGGAACTTGTACATAGTGTTAGTCAACGATACGATTTGTATGCTAAGTCAAATGTGGTAAAATGGACTCTATTAAGATTAAGAATAATAAATTACTGCGTGTCATTAAATCGAGTTCAAACAAGTCATTAAGGTATACATTTGAATGGCTTTTAAAGGTGTGTCTAATATCTGCAGGGTATGCAGGCCAATTAATCTTTGATGGCTGTTGAAGGTAGTTAAAAACTTTTAATATTTTTTAAACGGTTTTACAGAACGTTAGCTTAACAACATGAATTTATTGTTTCTATACGTTAGAGATGGATCTATTAATAAAATATGATCCGCGGCAACTTGGGTTGCCAAGACTGACAGTTTACGTCCGCATTAAACCGTTTGTCTTACACAAGAATTTGACTATCGATATCGTCTTTAAAGTGTGGTCCAAATACAAGTTTCTTTTTCAATCATGTGTTATTTTGACACTGACATGTCTTTGCTTCTCTCTCTTTCTCTTTCAGTCAGTGTATACCTCTGCAGAACAAAATAAATCGCTTTGCGCTTGAACAACGTTGGGAAATATTGCAAACTTATTTCAAAGGTGTATTGCCCAAACAGTGTGTTTATGGAAAAGAAGTCAATAAACTGGCTTGCAGCTGCAATTTGAAACCGTTAGACTTTTTTTTTGTGTCCTTTAATATCAATATTATGCGGATGATCTAGAAGCGGTTAAGGTTCTTTTAACGAATATCCTGCGAGCCATTTGTTAGTTTTATCGTGAAACAGTTGTCAAGGTCTTGCAAAATAAAATTGATAGGATGCGCTACTGCGAAGCCAGCCGATGCAGCTACAATAATAAAAATGGTATTCCATAAATCTGCTCTCTCTTATAAATTTCTCATATAATTGAGTTTTGTTTATTTTATTCTTTTTTTAACAAGAAACTTGTATATGAACCACCACTCAATTTTATGAAAGTTAGAACATTGCTTTTGGTAGCGGTTGATGTTCCTCGGCTTAATTTTGGCAATACCATATGAATTGCCGACAAATGGTTATTCGAATTCATTCAATGTATCAGAAAAACCGCCATTTGGGGTGGCAGACTGATGTTTCTTTCGCTTCGTCTCTATATAAAACCTACGGTCCATAGACTATCTGCCGCATTAGACTTTTTTAATCTGGTTTTAGATGTCACTGCCCTCATTTCGTATTGGTAGTTTGCTCATATATCTGATTGTCATCGTCAAGGTTAAATGCCCTTTTTCTTCTACTGCTGTCGTCTTGCAGCATTTAAAAAATAAATAAAAATATTAGGCATTATTGAACCATACTTGTCAAAAATCTAAAATCTAACTTCTCCCACTATATGCGTCTGTGAAGTGGAAGCGACCTTCAATTTTACGCCGACTCCGAGCGGCATATTTGAGAAGCTTCTTATGACAATTGAAAAAAGTCAGTATTCTAAATTATCCTTAACGTTTCGATTAGATCATTGCCTGTTTTTCAAGATCCCTTTATGTTATTAGCAAATTCTTTGTGACTACCGAGTAAACATCAGAATACACAATATGATGGCCCTTAGTTTGCCTTACCACCGATTTATTGATGCACTTGATACCAACTCGTTGGTTAACCTATAGCACTCTTTCTTTAAGGACGAGCTAATGATCTGAATTTAGGCGATCAAAAATGCGTAACCCTCCCAATTCACTGCATCCCTACTGAACCACCTGTGGGGACATAAACTAGCTCGCCACGGCCCCGGGTAAATAATAAATGTTTCTCATAGCATGGCAGTGATAACCTTAGTTATGTTTGTCCTTTTAAAATATCTGTTTCCAATCTTGGATTCATTTTCCGCCGGGTTACCCTAAGAATTATCTCGTTATTGTAAATAGTAATAGTCTCATCGTTAGTTTCTTTATCGATGCTATCCCACCACGGTCCTTAAGTTTATGTTTGGTTTTTGAGTGTCTAGGTCCTGGGAGACTCCTACGATCATTGACCGCTTTTCGGTAGTCGTGAGCCGATCAAAAAAGGTTATTTAAGCGAAAGTTTCTAGTGTAGACAAGTTTGTAAAACAATTCTCAAGTTTAACCAATGCAAACAAAAGAGTTGGATAGCGAACTTGGGATTTTTTGGTAAATTTCTTATACCTCCATTTCTTTTTTGTGTCTCTTAATAATCATGACATGCTAAGAACAATTGTTGGCGTGACTTCTAATAGATTCAGCGATTTTGTGATGACCAGACGTTGAGTATATACTTTCAGAAATCAGAAACTATCTTGTTTGGGAATCCTTTATCTATGGCCTCAAGGGATAAGGACTGGCACAAGTCACATGGGCATCCACTGACGAGCAAAAGTGTAGTAAAAAACGTTGGCATCTGGCTAAATCAGTATAGTAGGCATATAGAGGCTGCTTTGACCAGGGCTAGGGAAGCTTTTGCCAGGTAGGTAGGTAGGTAGGTGTGGCGGTTTGATAAGACACACCCAATTAGCACTGAGTGCCGTTTTGTTACCACAAACTCACGTAAACCTGGGTATTATCGATTGGTGGGGGAGGCTAAATCCAACCTGCGGAGTTCAGGAAAGTTATCAGTTCCTTGATACTTTTCTCGGAGACTTCCTCAAGTGTATTGAAGAAAGGCCTTCCCATTGTTCGTAGTCTGGTCCTAGCTAAAGCCGAACAGATACATACAAAGTGAATTAGGGTTTCTTTTTCAGTTGTCACTATGCAACTGCGGCATTGTGTATTGTATGGGATGCCCAGCTTGGCCGCATGGTCACCTATAGGCCAGTGTCCCGTGATGATCGCTGTTATTCTTGCGATGTCTTTCGGATTCTACCTAGAAGGTCGGTTGTTTTTGCCTTGTTGTAGTTTGGCCATCTGAGGTTGGCTTTCTTAAGGTATTCTGCGGTGATATTTGCCTTAACTGCTCCTCGCGGAATGTGGACTAGTTCCGCCAGAGAGCAGTGGAGAGCTGAGCCTTGCCTGGCCAGTTCGTCGGCATGTTCGCTTCCATAAACGTTACTGTGCCCTGGAACCCAGATCAGGGTAACCTTGAACCTATCAACCTTTTGCCAACACGAAACATTTGTTTTAATGCAGCCGGCTGGATAGCAGGGTTAAAATGATTTGCTTCATCAGTCCAATAGGCAATCTATGAATGTCCGGTGTGGTTTAACGTTGCACCATCTCAAATGATAAAGATTCGGTTGTTTTAAAGGCAGTGTCTGAGATATAGCCTGGGAACACAGAGTCGTAGCACACATGATACTATTCCAACCAGGTCCAATGGAGCCCACATAAACAGGATAGATAACTTTTAGATCAAGCTGATTTGCGGTCACATTGCAAGATCGATGTCCTTCCAATAATGACTTTATTTTTGGGGCTTACTACACTGACAACCAATAGCATTAAAGTGTGCGTCTAGGAGGCTACAAAGCGCCCGATGCATTCCTCTACTAAGACACTCGGGGGCTTCTACAGGATAGATTGGCTGTGCCGCATATCTACCATGTCGGTCAAATAGCTGTTGGTAGGTGGCTCCTTTATGATTGGGACGTCCTCACACAAACCGGATCAGAGCGCCTTCGGTTCGGTAGAGCTCTGTCCGATCGAGGACGACGTGATAAGCAGAAACAGGTTAGCCAGTTCTGGTGGCTAGACAACTAACTTATGTCAGTTACTGAAAGTTTAAAAGCTGACAAATTAACACTGTCTTGGCCGAACTCATAAGTTTAGGTCTAGTATTAAGCAACGAATATCAAAACGACAGCCAGGAAAGTCTACCATCGACCAAATATTCACACTGCGGCAGATCTTAGAGAAAACCTAGGAAGTCCAAATCGATACCCACAACCTTTTCATCAATTTTAAGGTCGCCTATGACAGTATTTTTAGAGACGAGCTATACAGAGCAATGTCTAGTTTTGACATCCCTGCCAAACTCGTCTGTTTGTGCAGGATGACAATGGAGAATGCACGCTGCTCCATCAAGGTCGGTAAGGAACTCACCGAGACCTTCGATGTCAAAAAAGGATTTAGACAAGGCGATGCGATGTCATGTGACTTCTTCAACATCGTTCTTGAAAGAATAGTGCAAACAAATGCTAACACCAGAGGCACTATCTTTCAAAAGTCCGTCCATCTACTCGCCTACCCCGACGGTATCGACATAATCGGCAGAACGCAGCGGGATGTCACTGGCGCGTTCGTGAGTATTGAGACGGAGGCGGCGAAGATGGGTTTGGCCATCAATGAGGGCAAGTCAAAGTATATACGTCATCAAGAAAGGACACCCAACGCCGACAGAATGTCACTATAGACAGATATAACTTTGAGGTGGTTAAGGAGGCAATGAACTCAGGCAATGACACCAGCGCTAAGATTAAACGAAGAGTAACTCTTTCAAATGGCTGTTTCTTTGGGCTAAGAAAGCAATTGAGTAGCAGAGACCTCTCTCTAACAACTAAAGTGACCCTTTATAAGACTCTAATATTCCCAGTTCTTCTCTATGCTGTAGACGCAGGGACTCTATCAACAGCGGGTGAGGTCACTTTTGGTTGTTTTGAGAGTAAAATGCGCTGCATATACGGTGAATGGAGGTGGAGATACAACGACGAACTATACGGGCTGTACAGCGACATCGACTTAGCCAGAAGAGTGAAGGTCCAACAACTGAGGTGGCTGGGTCATATAGAGCGAATGGACGTGAATGCTCCGGGACGGAAGATCTTCGAATCCACATCCGAGGGACTGCGCATTAGAGGAAGACCGCGACTCAGGTGGCGCACGCAAGTTGAAGGGGACCTTATCAAACTTAGCGTGCGAAACTGTAGACAGCTGGTCGAAGATCGTGCTGCCTGGAGACGCTTGTTGGTTGAGGCTCAGGTCCACCCCTGACTGTAGCGCCACCTTTAGTTAGTAAGCTTAGAGCACCCGCATAGGGATACACCGTTAGTTAAGTATTTACTAATTGGCTGGTTTTTGGGATTTTTCTCCAGATACAAGTGACCGAGGTTCATAATTTATTTTTTCAAGGAAAATAATCAATTCTAGGTTTGCGGCTTTTATAAAAACATGTAATGGTTAATTGTTCAAAGATCATCAAATCTTAAAACAAAAATTGCACACGTTTTTTCTTCTTATATAATTGTACATAAAATAATTCGTCAAAGCAAGCGATGAAACACAAAGTTTCATTAATGAAAAAGTGTCTCAAGTTCTAATTTCACTTACCTACTTTTTAAACACCTCTCGACACTTTACAAAAATTCGGTGATTTAATTAATCGCCTGTGAGTTTAAAAATTATTAATGAATGAAACTCCAGCTACCAGTCGCCCAACAGTCTCCCTCTTCCTGAAGACCTGTGCTGTGTTGAGGGATTTCCCGTTCAAACTCAACTCATAATCCCATAAACAAATATCTCCAACGATAAACCGATTTAAACTTCCCATTCTGTGCGTGCCCTTTCACCGCATGTCCCGGTTGTCGTACGAAAACAATTTCCTAGTTTTATTTCTTTTGTTATTTATTTATTCATCTTAATTTCACTTCCTCAAGAAGTTGTTTTAATATTTTATCTTTCTCTTTTGTATAGCAACAGCAAGAGCACTCACTTCTTGATCGTTTCCTATCGTTAGACAGAGCGACATTCGAAAAATCATTGAAACTGCTCGAAACCTTCCACAATGTTTTTTTGCTGCTACTTGTGGGCCTAAACGCGCGTAATTCGGTCGATTCATTCCAAATGTATGTCTCTAACGAGATATCGAATTGAAAATGGTCATTTTTCTTTTGTTCATTCCTTCTTCCATTGAGATACTGTTTAATATCTAATAGACTATTATTGGAGATTTTGCCGATGATCGATAATTACAGTGTATAGTGGTTGAGATAAATTTTGTATCTTTTGGATGCCAATGCTGGCCATTTGCTGTGTAATTAATGTTAAGTGATTCATCCTCGGAAAGTGCTTCTGCGTCTAATAGAATCGATCAATAAACGATCATTGATCATTGATGCCTTGGTATGCGGTGTTAATGCAGTAGCCGTCCTTTTGATTGATGCACTTTAGCCACTTGCCACCTTTTTTTTCAGCCAACTTGTGCACGGTCAATATAGGTATTCATAAATTATAAATAAATTTTCTGAAACAATCTGTATGGTGAATTTTGAAAGGCTTTATGTTTCGATTTCGACCATCATCTTGTGCTGGAATTGCGTGATAGCTTCGAGCATTTTAGCTACTGAATTGGAATTGTTTCCCCGCGTGTCCAATTTGGAAGAGGCAAAAGTATTTTAATTTTTATTGATTATATTTCTCTAGGACGGATATGAAAATTAAAACGTATGGACATGGAAATGGCCTGCGGGCAATAGCTTTTGTATACACAGTTATTAAATACACTCTAGGAAACGATCAAGTTTGTGGGTATACTAGCAATTCAGGTAGTGTGCCTTGGAGGCAGATACACAAATGTATTTATACATAAGTGTTTGGTGTGGTTGAAAACTGCGAAATTTTAATGGATTTTCCTTTTGTGTGGTCAAAATGTTCAGCTTTTATATTTCTAATTCGAAAGAAAGGAAATGAGAAAGAATCGCCTCTAAGATATATATAAATACAAAGCTCTTAATGGTTTCGACAAAAACAATTTAGTTTTTGGGAAATGGGGTAGCAATATTTGATTGATGGAACGTGTAACACATTTTGGTTATGAAGCCTGGCTTTTTTTTGTTTAAATTATTTATTTAAACTTAAAGCGATCATGCTATCGCGCTATAACAAGATAAAGTTTCTTAAAATAAAGTTTAATTATATCTTCTGTATTTCTCCAAACTAATGGAAAGGACTAAAATGTTATTAAAAAAGGAGACTGAATATTCGGGACTCAAGTAATAATAATCTTTTAATTTTCATGAACAAAATATAAATACATATTAATTATTAACGGACTCAAGGATAAGTCCTCTTTCTGTGGAAGACTTCAATAAACAAAATTCTTATATCCTTGGTCAATAAAGGAACAAAGATAGTTACTTGTGCTAATTACAGGAAAGTATATTTCCACCAGAAGTAAGATTTTGGAATCCGCGTTATCAGAACTTACTTACTCACTTAGGTGGCGCTACAGTCTGGGGTGGACCTGGGCCTCAACCAATACGCACGATCTTTGGCTACTCCAAGTTGGTTGAGATCCCCTTCCACTTGCGCGCCACCTAAAGCGAGGTCCTTCTCTACTGCCTTGTTCCTCCGGGTTGGAGTTAAAGACTCTTCGGGCCGGAGCGTTGGGGTCCATTCGCTCTAAATGTCCTAGCCATCTTAGTCGAGTGATGTGTACATTTTTGACCAGGTCGATGTATGTCGCTGCACAGAACGTAGAGTTCCCTGTTAAATCTCCTCCTCCAAAGCACGTCAGCGCAAAAGGGACCGATAATCACTCGAAGAATTTTGCGTTCGAAACGGTCAAGAAGATCTTCATCCGCTTTTGCTAAAGTCCACGCTTCTGCGCCGTAGAGCAGGACTGGGATGATGGGTCTTATATAGAGTCTCCTTAGTTTTTCTTGATAAGACCTTACTAATCAATTGACGTCTTAGGCTAAAGAAACAGCGGTTGCCAAGTGTTATTCTTCGTTTGATTTTCGCTGTGGTGTCATTATTAGAATTAAAAGCGGAGCCGAGGTAGACAAAGTCCCTAAAATTTATAGCTGTCTCTCGTGACATTCTGTCCGATTCGTCGATGTTGTGTATCCCTTCTTGTTGACAGCATATATTTTGGTGTGCCCTCATTCACCACTAAACCCATTTTTGCCGCTTTGCAGAACACACCAGTGACAGCTCGCTGTGTTCTGCAAATTATGTCAATGTCGTCAGCGTATGCAAGTAGTAGCACAGACTTTTGGAAAATTGTGCCTTTAGTGTTGTCAATTTTCTCAAGAACGATGTTGAAGAAGTCACATGACAACGCATCACCTTGTCTAAATCCTTTTTTGACATCAAAGGTCCCGGTGAGATTGTTTCCGACCTTTATGCAGCAGCGGGCGTTCTCCATCGTCATTCTGCACAATCTGCCAAGTTTGGCAGGGATGCCAAAACTAGACATGGCTCTATATAGCTCGTCTCTATAGATGCTGTCATATGCGGCCTTAAGATCGATAAAAAGATGGTGCGTATCGATTTGGACTTCTTGGGTATTCTCCAGGATCTGCCGTAGTGTAAATATCTGATCGGCCGTGCCTTTTGCGCCTGTAGCAAAGCTTTTGGTGGGAAATAGGGCTTACAACTGAACATAGTACATTGGTTGTACACGGCGATTGTAAGACCCTTTCTTACTTATGGTATGTTGGGAGGCGGCTAACAAGAAATCGTACCTCAAGAGTCTGAAAAAAGATTGCTTGTTTGGGGATAACTGGTTCGATAAAATCCACACCCCAACTGTGTATGTAAACATTACTAAACCTGTAACCCATGGAGCTCTTCACGAGGAACTTACTTACTTGCATAACGGGCTCCCGACCCATCTGCAGTCTCTGCCTGAGATAGCGCAGTTTTCAATCCTCCGGGATCCTGGGCCTGCTGGTTCTAGTTTTCTATCACAACACCAGAAGTTGTCTCATAACTCAGGTAGGTAGGTAGGTAGAAGTGGCGGTTCGGTTTTAATTAGCACTTATTGTGCCTTTTTGTTACCACGACTCGTGTGACCTATGTTGTAGTGGTTGTGAGGGATTTGGTGTGTGTCTATATCCAACCTGTGGAGTTGAGAAAACGGATAAGATCTTGTATCCCTTTGCTCGATATAGCGCTAAGGTCGTCGAAGAATGGTTGATTCAGTGCCCGCAGTCTAGCTCTTGCTAGTGCCGGACATTCGCAGAGGAAGTGGAAGAGAGTTTCTCTTTCGTTTACATTGCCGCAGCTTCGGCAGTGGGTGTTAAATGGGATACCCAGTTTATCCGCATGGTCTCCAATTGGCCAGTGCCCGGTCATTATCGCCGTGATTCTGGAGACTTCGGGGCGGGTTCTGTTTAGAAGATCCCCTGTTCTTCCTTTGTCATAAATAGGCCATATCTTCCTCGATATGATGCAGTTAGTTAACCTTCTCCATTGCAGATTGGCTTTCTGCAGGAATTGTGAGTGTATTTGTGTCTTGACCGCACCTAGCGGAATGTGAACTCTTGCAGCGAGTGAGTCGTCCAGAGCTGAGCCCTGCCTGGCCAGCTCATCTGCACGCTCGTTTCCTGTTATGTTACTATGCCCTGGAACCCAGAGTAGTGTAACACTGAAACGTTCGCCCAGTCGCGCAAGCTCGTTCCGGCACTCCTGCACCAGTTTGGAGGATATGGTAGCCGAGTCAATAGTTTTGATTGCGGCTTGGCTATCTATGAGGATAGCAATGTTTTTTTTATACGCTGTGTCACGCCCTAGTTGCGTGCAGGCCTCTCGGATAGCCAGTAGTTCCGCCTGGAAAACGCTGGCAAAATCCGGCAGGCGAAGGGATATTGATATTTTTAGTGATTCCGAGTAGACACCGGCTCCCACACCACAGTTCATCTTAGAGCCGTCGGTGTATATGACCGTGTCGAAATCTTTCACTACTTCATCCCTCTTCCAACAAGCTCTGGAACGGAAGCTTACTTGGAAGCCTTTTGTGAAGTTTAGTTTGGGTGTGATGTAGTCGGTTGGAAACGTGGCCATGCCTTCTGGTAGCGAGTCCAGAATGCTGCTGTGGCCGTATGGCCTTGCAGTCCAGCACCCCGATTCCCTGAGTCTTACCGCACTACGCACTTTTGTGTGTAGGTCAAGAGGCAAAAGGTGCAAAAGCACAGTGAGGGCGTCCGTTGGGGCTGATCTCAGTGCACCCGTGGTGCCTATACAGGCTGTCCTTTGCAATCTTTTCAGTTTTGTGAGGTTGTAACCTTTACTCAACGCGGGCCGCCATACTAGTGATCTATAGGTGAGGATTGGACGCACTACTGCTGTGTACATCCACTAGGTCATCTTTGGTTGAAGTCCCCACTTCTTTCCAAAGGTTCTGCTACAGGCATAGAAGGCAATACACGCCTTCCTCACTCTGTGTTCAATGTTATGTTTCCAGCTAAGTTTAGGATCGAGCGCGATACCCAGATACTTAGCGCTGGAGGATAGTGTAAGTGGTTGACCGTTTAGGCGGGGTAGGGTAAAATCGGGTATTTTGGTTTTGGTGGTGAACAGCATCAGTTCGGTTTTGCTCCGGTTAACGCCGAGGCCACACCTTGTAGCCCAGGTGCTTACCTTGTCTAGAGCATTCCTCATGATATCACTTATCACGGAGGGAAACTTCCCTCACACTAGTATCACTATGTCGCGTCATCCGCATACGAGACAGCTTTGACCCTTTCTCTGTCTAGTTTTACTAGAATTTTGTTCATGACCATTAGCCATAGTAGCGGAGAAATGACACCACCCTGTGGCGTTCCTCTATTGGCAAATTTGGTTAAGTGGCTGTTGCCTAGTGTTGCCTGAATGACTTGTTCCGAGCATAGAAGCTATCCATTTCCTAATAGATTCCTCTATGCCCATTTCGACCAGTGATTCAAGAATAGCTTCCGTGTGTACGTTGTTGAAGGCTCCCTCTATATCCAAGAAGGAGGCCAGGGTGTATTCTTTGTAGTGTATGGATTTTTCGATAGTTCGCACTACCTCGTGGAGAGCCGTTTCCGTGGATCGGCCTTTGAGATAGGCGTGCTGTGATTTGGAGAGCGATGTTTCTGGCAGAGAATTTCCCATATGGATGTCTAGGACACGCTCCAGGGTTTTGAGTATAAAGGAGGTTAGACTGATAGGTCTGAAGTCCTTTGCGGATACGTGCCCGCGTTTACCCACCTTCGGTATAAACACCACCCTGGCGCGTCTCCAGGAGTGTGGTACGTGGTTTAGCAATAAACAGCTTCGGAAGATCGACGCTAACCAAGGTATTGATAGGTTTTGCGTTTTCTGTAACATGACAGGTATAATGCCGTCAGGCCCCGGAGACTTATATGGGGAGAAGCTGTTAATAGCCCAGGAAATCTTTTCCTCGGAAATTATTGAGGTGATGTTGTTGTTGGGAGCAGGTTGTACTTGCCGAGGTCTCTCGGGTTGCGTACTAATATCACTGCATCCGGGAAAGTGGGTGTTTATAAGGAGTTCCAGGGTCTCCGCTGGAGATTCTGTCCATCCTCCGTCTGGTCTTTTCAGAAAAGAAGGGTTGGAGTGTTCTTTGGACAAAATTTTGCTTAGCCAGCGGAGTCCTTAAGGGTTTCTATCGACTGACAGTACTCCATCCAGGCCTCCTTTTTTGATGCCTTTATGGCTTTCTTATACAGACTTAGACAGGGTTTCTATCGACTGACAGTACTCCATCCAGGCCTCCTTTTTGGATGCCTTTATGGCTTTCTTATACAGACTTAGACAGTCCTTATAAGGACGCCAAAAATTGTGTTTGTGGCAGATGTTGAAAATCGCTCTAGTCATCTGTCTGAGACTGGAGAGATCTTCGTTCCACCATGGGGGAAGCGTTTTTTTACTGCGTTTAACTGGGCACGAGACTTTGTATGCTATATCCATAGCCTTCTCAAAAGTCTTTACCTGTACCTCCAGTTCTTTAATTGCAGCTCTGTTTGTTTCAGGTATATTTTTGAGTTTTGTCCGAAGGACTTGGCCAAACTTGGTCCAATTAACTCTTTTGGGGTTTCTATAAGGTTTTGTGGTCTCGACCTCGAGACTCATGTCGTAGAGGATCCATCTGTGGTCTGAGAGTGACTCCAGATTGGAAACTCTCCAGTTGTCGACCTTAAAGTTATTAGAGAACAGAGTCCCTAGAATATTTCAAAAGAAGCCAAATTCGATTGCTCGTCGGGGAATTAACCCTGCACTGCATCATTGAAAAGGCTTACGATCTTCACAAATGAATTCTTCAGAAGTTGCAGTGACAAATAGGAAATTGAATCTGTAGAACATCTCCTGAACCACTGCCCGGCTCTCCAAGAACGACGCTTATTCTGCATCTGGCACGGTTCTTTGACAGCTTGGTGATTAAGCAGGAAGACTCTATCAGACATTAAAAGATTTATAACCAGATCCAAATAGCTTTGTTAGTTGCATTTCGTACCATGGACTATAATGCCACTAACAAGGGGCTTTTTTCGCTTCTGTGGGATATTTGGATAGTGTGCATACAGCGCTCTTTACCTAACCTAACAAATCCTGGATATTAACTGCCCCTATTGCGCCTAAAACATAGCCTTGGCCATATTGTGTGTATGGAGCTGTATTTTTGACGCGAATCGAAGCGACCTACAATTTGACGCCGATACCGAACACCAAATTTTGAGAAGCTTCTCATGACATATTATACTCTTGTGTCTTTGTCAGACTTTCTCAGGAGGTGAGACAGTGGAAGAAATGTGTAACATGTTCTTGGTTGGGATTCCAACCTTGAACCCGTCACTAGTTAGTCCAACCACTGAACTACTGTGCCGATTATCATTAACAGATTTTTATCCTCCTCTTCTTCTTAACCCTCCCACAAGTTTCGATGGCCTCTCGGAATCCCTTCACTTCCTTTCTCACTTCAATCAAATGCTGGTGTTATTACATACATGTATGTGATCCAGACTTTATATAACGTAATTGTTCAAAACGACATTATCTACTTACTTTGCGAAAAATAGGACTTTCATTGACAATGGTTTCTTCAATAAAACCAGTTTTTTAAATGGTGGGCGTGTCAGTGGATGGATTGTAAAAATAAAGGGTTTTTCAACAGGGACGCTACAAAAGTAGAGCGACAGGGACAGCAAACGACGCCGAATTTCTTGCCGCCCTTTTGACATTTCTCTTCAGTAAGGTTTGCCATTTCATGAGGGAAAGATATACGAGCCAACAACGAGTCCAAATTATTAAGATCTTGGTCTATTGGATGATATCGACTTGGAGGACATGTGGTTCCAACAGGACGGCGCCACTAGCCACACAGCGAATGCCACAATCAATTTATTGGAAACCAAGTTTGGAAACCGTGTTATCTCACGAAATGGTCCAGTCGCTTGGCCACCTCGGTCGTGCGATTTGACGCAGTTAGACTATTTCCTGTGGGGCTACATCAAGTCTATGGTCTATGCCAACAAGCCAGCGACGATTGATGAACTTCGTACGAATATCGAACGTGAAATTGCAGCAGTATCGGCCGATTTACGTTTGAAAACCGTCGAAAATTGGGTTCAGCGTCTGGACTTCTGCAAGCGCGTCCGTGGTGGCCATGCAAAAGAAATCGAGTTCCATACATAATGGCATCGAACGTACTTTCACAGGAATAAGAATTTCATTGATATCCAAAACCGTTTTTGTTTTATTAAAAAAAACTTTTGTAGCGAGCGCTCTTATTGAAAAACCCTTTATTCAAACATGAGCGTTAATGATCCTTGAAGAAGATACATTATAAATTTCAGCTTCCTAGCTCAAACTTTGACTATTCGATAAAACTGTTTTTGTGTCCAATTGTGGGCGTGTAAGTAGGCGGATTTTAAAAATCTTAACACACGACCATTTTGGGCACCCAAAGATATGTATTAATGCTTAAAATTCGATCGCTGAAATTGTGGACGAAAATTCTTACACTTGATTATTTCAGGCCCTTTTTAGGGTTCCGTAGCCAAATGGCAAAAAACGGAACCCTTATAGATTCATCATGTCTGTCTGTCTGTCTGTCTGTTGGGGAATGTCACAGCCACTTTTTTCGGAACTATAAGAGCTATTCTGTTGAAACTTGGTAAGCAGATGTATTCTGTGAACCGCATTAAGATTTTCACACAAAAATGGAAAAAAAACAATAAATTTTGGGGGTTCCCCATACTTAGAACTGAAACTCAATATTTTTTTTTCCATCAAACCCATACGTGTGGGGTATCTATGGATAGGTCTTCAAAAATGATATTGAGGTTTCTAATATCATTTTTTTCTAAACTGAATAGTTTGCGCGAGAGACACTTCCAAAGTGGTAAAATGTTGGCGCGGAACCCTTCATTGGCGAGTCCGACTCGTACTTGGCCGCTTTTTTATTTTATTTTTAATTAAAAAGGAAATCCAAATCCCAGAGCACTGTTAAAGATTAATACAATGAATTGAATGTTTTGGTGAAACTTCTTTTTACTCAGTTTATTTGACAAATACTTGAAGAAGGAAAACCATGCATATTTATGTTTGCATCAGCACTCAGACTCGGTAACGGTCCATTGTACTACCAGGCAGAAACCCTCTTTTTGTTGTTGGTCCCCATTATGGATTGAACCTGCACCGCACGGGTCACAAGCCAACACACTCATCTCTACACCATCGCAACCGAAGGCCCTTAGATAGTACATGGTGGGTCAAAAGTGACTTCCTTATTAAAGTGATAATAACTTTTATAGATTTAATTTTTTATTAATAATTAAATAATAACGGACTGACGTTTCTGTCAAATTTTGTTAAAGTTTGTTTTAAAGCTACTCCTAAAAAGTGCGTAATTTGTCAATTTCAATAAGTTAAAGAACGTTGAAAGTTGAAAAAAGATTATCATAAGCACAGATAAAGTCATCGTATATAAATTAAAGTGAGTTCTTATCGCAATTAGATCTACAATTAGCGTAAAGCCTGTGAGCATACATCCTCACACATAACCTCCTTCTATATGTCCGAGGATAAAAAAATAAAACTCTTCGAAATATCCCCCGAAACATTCAACGTCCAGAAAAAAACTCAATCCTTTCCAACGATGGCAGAAGAATTGGTTGGTTCCATGAAAAAGTCTGATCTTTTCCAGCTGTTTTCTGATATGCTCGATAAAAAAATGAAAGATACCGCCAAGAAAGTCGATTTTGAAGCAATCACAAACGTAAACAAACAAATCATGGAACTCAATTCCCAACTATCTACGAAAGTCACAACGTTAGAAAGAAAATACGAACTGCTAGA
Source organism: Portevinia maculata (assembly GCA_949715645.1). NCBI lineage: Eukaryota > Metazoa > Arthropoda > Insecta > Diptera > Syrphidae > Portevinia > Portevinia maculata. Next base: position 90,979,040 of record OX454526.1, read on the forward strand.
GAGCCAATTTGAAGAAATTCAAAGAAAAAGCACTGAGAATAATCTCAAACTACGAGTTAAACCTCACGAAGGCAAAGAAGAAAGGGATATCATCAAAAATATCTGCTCAAGCTTAATTCACCCAGCACCACACACTGACAACCTACAGATCCAAGAAACACGATCCAATAATCACACTGTTAAGAATTTCATCGTGAAACTTAAATCCAAACAACAAGTTATTGCAGCACTCAAGGCATCATCGACATTGCGTGGCACGGGTGTCACAATCGCAAAGGATCTCCCGCGGTCAATACACCAGAAACGAAATAAACTTTTAAAGATACGAAGTAGTCTTATTGAAGTTAATCCCCAAGTAAGAGTTTTAGTGCGTGATGACATGATGTTTGTTGGAAAAAAAGTTTTTCGGTGGAGCCCAACACAGGGAATTCTTCATAACAACAATGCGATTCTAGTGCTTAATAATATTTACAACACCGATCTGAGCAATCAGTTGTGTTTTAAGGTAGAGATGACAGATGAATCCAATGTTTCCAAGGAAGGAGAGACATCTACCCGCCACCTCAGAAGCAATCTAGCAGGGACATAAACTAGTTCTTATAGGCCAGAATTGCCGTCTGTTAAACAAAAAAAAGTAAAATACTAAAATCAAATAAAATTAAAATTTTAAGTTATAATATATCAGGGCTTAAAAATAAGTCAATTTACGTTAATTTTTTTGAATTTATAAATAAGTATGATATTGTATTCCTTTATGAAACATTTTTAGAAAATGAAGAACATAAACTTTATCAAAAACGTTTTACGAATTTCAAATTTGTTTGGATTCCTGCTGTAAGACATTATACGAGAGGAAGAGCAAGTGGAGGATGTTTTCTCGGCTTTAAAAAAAAACTAAGCAACATATTCTGCGAATTTGAAGATATAGATGAGGCCAAAGTGTTGAAAATAATTGTGGACTCAACGAAATTTGCTATGCTGCCAACATATACAAGGTGGCGCAAAAGTAATCCTCCTATCAGAAAATGCTATAAATTTTGCTTGGCCCCTAATGTCAGTTCTGTTTTGACATTTGTGTAGTAAACACATGCGAAATACACGTTAATAAACAATGTTACGCTACACTGCTCCAGAACGCGGAATATTGGTGACTTGGAATATTGGTGAATTTTTTTTTAAATTACAGCCAAAAAAAATCGGAAGGTTATTTTTGCGCCACCTTGTATTAATTGTAACCATTGGGAAATGGACTTTGATAAACTAAACAGAGTTCTTGAGCATTGCAACTACGATAACATAATGGTTATTGGTGATCTCAATGCCAGAATTGGAAAGGATGAGGGAAGAGAGAATCGATTTGCAGGAAAAATAAGAGATTCCAAAGACTCCACTAAAAACTCAAGGGGTGTAAAACTGTTAGATATGTGTGATACATTTGGATTCCGAATTATGAATGGCGTTAGCTGCTCGGAAAAACATGGAGAATACACATTTGTAGGGTAACAAGGTTGCTCAGTCGTTGACTACTGTTTGATAAGGGGTAAATGGATCTCCTTGATAGACGACTTTGAAGTTTTATATGAACAATACTCAGACCACTTGCCAATCATAACAGAATTTGGAACTGTACCAATTGAACAAGTAGAAACAAGATCTATCCAGGCCCCCCGTAAAGTAAGGTGGAAAAACTCAAACGCAATCGAATATCAAACTAATCTGGATCGTATTTTAATCACAGATGAACAACTAAGTATTTCCGAAATTGAAAATGTAGTCAGAAGATCATACCCGTCAAGCAGACAGACCCATAAAAAAATGTTGGTATTCAAAGAGAAATGGTTCGACGACGAATGCGAAAAAGCACGGCAAAAATCCTTCGGATGGCTTAAGGTTTTTCGCAAGACTGAAAATAGCTATTTTAAAAGTCTTTATATCCTAACAAATGCGGAGTTCAAGAGGATCTGTAGAGCAAAAAAGCGAGTATTTCTTGAAAATGAGGCTCTTAAGCTTACATGCTGCAAAAACACAAAAGAATTTTGGATTGCGATAAACAAATTCAACGGCAAAGAACCACAAATAAGTGTACAATTGAGTATGAGTTTATTAATAGATCATTTTAAAGCTATACTAAATCCAATACCGAACTCATTTCCAATGCACTATGCAATTCCATCTACGTCGAATGATATTTTGGATTCGCCTTTCACTCATGATGAAGTTTTGAGAGTACTCGAAAGTCTCAAAGACAGAAAATCACCAGGTCCAGATGGAATCCCCTATTCAAATACTTGTCAGCTAGCCTCAAGGCTAAATTAACAATATCCTTTAATGAAATTTTCGATACAGGTAATATACCACAACAGTTCAAGGAGGCATTGATCTTACCTGTTCATAAAAAAGGGAATATAGATGATCCGACGAACTACAGAGGAATATCCCTTCTAAACTCGTGCTATAAGGTGTTCTCTAAACTTTTAAATAATCGCTTGACGCAATGGATGGAAAACAAAAAACTTATTCATGAAAATCAAGCTAGTTTTCGCATTGGTTATTCCACAATAGACAATATCTTTATATTGCAAAACATTGCTGGCACATACATTGAGCAAAAAAAGAAATTGTTTGTTTTTTCGTTGATTTCAAGGCAGCTTTTGACACTATCGATCGAAGAACACTATTTTATAAACTTTATAACTCTGGAATAAGTTACAAATTTGGGAAACTGCTAGCAAACATGTACGAGGGCAACCAGTCGGCAGTATGGAGTGGAACTGAAGCTTCGGAATGGTTCGAAATTAAAATGGGAGTGAGACAAGGATGTGCGTTAAGTCCAAATCTTTTCTCTATTTATATCAACGACCTTTTAGACTTTCTTCCAGGAGGCATAGATATGGCCGGGATGTTGATAAAGGGTCTTTTATTCGCAGATGACGTTGTCCTCTTCGCACATTCACCAGAAGCACTTCAACTAATGATTAACCGTCTTTATGTGTACTGCCAAACATGGAATCTTACTGTAAACCTAGAAAAATCGAAAGTACTTATATTTAAAAAAGGATTTGGAAGAATATGCAGAAATGAGAAATGGCATTTTAATAGAGTACCCATCGAAGTCGTCAAAACCTACAGATATCTTGGTGTGACATTTACCAGTAATCTAAATATGGAACCCCACTTGAAAGACAGGCTATTAAAAGCAAAAACTGCAATATGTGCTACGTAGAAGAGATGTTTTTCAAATAAACTAATTAATCATAACGTGAAATATAAAGTGTTTACCGGAGTCGCAGAATCCATTATGATGTATGCAGCCCAATCCTGGGGGTATAATCAACACGAAACGGTAGAAAAACTCTTAAGGTACTACATTAAAAGTTGTTTCCGGTTACCAAGTACAACGCCAGATTACATGCTAATAATTGAGACAGGATTGCCACCATTATATGTGAAAACACTAAAGCTTCATGTAGATTACATATTGAAAGTACTAGAGCTGCCTGAACAAAGACTCCCTAAAAGAATTGCCATGAAAATAATAGACAAAAAAATTCTTTGGTATAGAAAATTGGAGCATCTTGCGAGCTACTATGGAATAGAATTTAATCTTGTGGAAATCGATGGTAGGTTTTCAAAGGAAACGCTTTACGAACTCATCTCAAAAGTGGATACGCAATACAGAGAAGATTGTATTAATAAGGCTGCTTCCTCAGTACATCGTGCGATATATAATCGTCTGAACCATAATTTATGTGAAAAAAATTACTTCATTAACGCTAACAATCAAAATAAAAAATATTAATAATATTTAAAATGAGAGGAGAGCTCATTAGACTAAATTATGTCCCACACCGTTCCGATCTACCGATTTACTGCAGTCTTTGCAACTTGTCGGAAAGAGAAGATCTCATGCACTTTATTGGTAGGTGTCCTGTTCTTAAGGAAATTCGAAGAAGCTATTTTGGCAGCAACGCTCTATCCGAAGTTGAAGTCATAGCACTCCTCAACTGCGAAAGAGATACAAATCAACTTTTTAACTTCTATAAAACAGCAATAACTTATAGAAATCAAATTATAAATGAAGAATTTTAATTTACAAACAATTGAATACACAAATTAATCCTACTTATAATTTTTATAAGTCTTTATTAAGCAAATTAACTATACAAATCAAACTATTTATTTAGTTGTCGAAAATATTCAATGTCAATCGGGCAGACGGCAAAAGCCATACTACAAAGATTTATGTATAGAAATATAATGTAACAAATGAATGAATCAAATAATAAATCAAAACTATCTATCTATCTATCTATTAATAACTAGAATCACAAAGTATCATTTATGGAGAGATTTTTCGGCTAAGTATGGAATATAATGTAACGCGCTCTTTCTAGAGTGTTTTCCATAACACTTCGTATGACATCTGGGCTCAGCGCCTGTATTTCAGCACGAATGTTCTCCTTCAGCTGCGAGATAGTGGTGGGTTTATTTACGTACACTTTACGCTTCAAATAACCCCACAGAAAAGAGTCTGGTGCAGTCTAATCCGGTGAACGTGGAGGCCAATTAAATCCTGAATTTTTGGAAATTAAACGAACTGCGTAAAAAACACGTTTTTGAGGATCTCATGGCTTTAATTCTTGCCCAAATTGGATTTTGTATGGAAACAGCTGCAATTCGGTTCTTAGAACTCTTCGCAATGATCTGCGGGACACACCGAGTTCACCAGACTGCCTTCGTGTCGATGTTTGTGGACTCTCCACAACACTTGCAAGAATGCGTTCCACATTCGCTTCGATTCGGGCACTGCGAGATCTTCCAGCTCGAGAAAAATCAACTAAAGTTCCTTGTTGACGAAAGCGTGCCACCAGTACCGTAATCATGTGCGCAGAGGGTGGATTTCGCACATTAAAATGACGCCGATAAGCTCTTTGGGTTAAAATTAATCGAATGATTATTTTCAAAATAAAATTCAATTTGTTTTGTCCTCTCTAAACTGTAGTTCATTTTAGTAAATCTCCCAAGTTTGTTTAATAAGTACTTTAAAAAAGAAAAGGAAAAAAATAAAAACAATAGAGTTATGATTTTTTCAAATTAGAAATTAACTTTTGGCCCACCCAAGAATCAAGAAGAATTTATATACCTCTGAGATTATTTACATACACAAAATCGTGTTTATGCATTTTTACTGAACAAATTATTACATGCAACGGGTTGTTATGTACTTTCCAAAATCTTGAACGTTCCCTGACCCAAGATTGGTAAATTATTGCTTGTTTACGCTATGATTTTGGTCTTGGTCGTAGTTTGTGACCATTATTGGTTTTTCGGAATGTACCTATATTGTCCCAAATGTTGCATCGTTTGTATCGATTACTACCTTGTCACAAGTACCTTCAGTGTTTATTGTGTAAATAGCATTATCCAATTCAGAAATGTGTTTCTCATCGTCATAGGGTAGGGTGGGGGACATTTAAAAAAAATGAATAATTTTAACTTTCTATCTCGAGTTTTAGGGGCTGATTATTTGGCGTCGGACGGACGGACATGACTAGATCGACATAACTATCCATTCTGATCACGAATAAAGTAACTTTTAGGGGTCTACTGGCAATATTAACGCGTGTTACAAACTAAGAGTCAAAATGTATATGCCCTTAGAATAGGGCATAAACAACGTTATTGTTTAAAAAACGCCCCAAAAAAGCAGTAAACAACTTTGTCCGAGAGAAGTGCTAAGAAGGATATGGTCTACATTTGTTCTTATGATTGCTTTAACGTTTTTTATACCCTATTCTAGGGGTATATTAATTTTGACGCATAGTTTGTAACATACCTTAATATTGCCCGTAGACCCCTAAAAGTTACTATATTTATGATCAGCATCGATAGTAATGTCGATCTAGCCATGTCCGTCCGTCCGTCCGTCCGTCCGTCCGTCGGCAAAAATTAGGCCTTTAAACTGGACCTAGAGAGCTGAAATTTTAACCATATACTCTCTAGGGTCCCGAAATAATCAAGTTTACGAATTTTTGAAATCCGCCCACAGACACGCCCACAAACTCAAAAAAACAAAATTTTGGAAAAAATCGAATTTTGAGCTAGGAAGCTGAAATTTTTTATATATGATCTATGACCCCTAAAACTGCTCGGGATATAAAATTTTCAAAATCCGCCCACTGCCACGCCCACAAAAAAATAAAACAATTTTATTGAAAAACCAAAATTTGAGCTAGGGAGCTGAAATTTTTAATATATACTCTCTAGGGTCGCTTTAAGCTCATGTATAAATATTTTCAAAATCCGCCCACTGACACGCCCACAAATAAATAATTTTTTTTTTTTGAAAATCCAAAGTTTGAGCTAGGGAGCTGAAATTTATAATATATGCTCTCTATGGGCCCTTTATGCTCATGTGTAAATATTTTCAAAATCCGCCTACTGGCACGCCCACAATTATTATTATTTTTTTTTTTTGAAAATTCAAAGTGAGCTAGGGAGCTGAAATTTATAATATATACTCTCTAGGGGCCCTTTATGCTCATGTGTTAATTTTTTTTAAATCCGCCTACCGACACGCCCACAATTAAATAAAACAATTTTATTGAAACACCCAAGTTTGAGCTAGGGAGCGTTTTTTTTGATAAAATCCTTTAAATGTTGTATAACAAAATATGTAGAGCGTTCTTAACAATTCAACCATACTTAGACTTTTGTCACGCCCACTTATGAGGGATAGGAATAAGAATAGGGTATCCAACAGTTCGCCTAAGCGGACTGTAGCCCGTCCCTATGTTTTTTAATAAAAAAAAACATGGTTTATGCCAAAAATGCCTCTAAAAAGTGGGTGTTACAAACAACTTTGTATGAACGAATTTTTAAGAAAGACTTTGTCTACATATTTTGTGAGAAGTTCGACCGCTTCATTTCCCGTGACATCTGCCATAAAGGCATGTAACAAACTATGAGTCAAAATTAAAATGCCCTTAAGATAGGAAATATAAAAACAAAAAAATGTGGGAGAAAATCTAAATAAATACCAATTTGATAAAAACCGAAAGACACCAATTATCATTAAATTTATTACATAAATGAAATTTCTTAATTTATTGAATTTACCTGGAACAATCCACCGTTCTTTATATCCGCGCAAAGTGCATTTTATTTACATTGGGATAAATATGCGCTTTATGTCGAGGTATACGAATACTACGATGGATAACAATAAGTTGAGTTGGCTAGCACACTGTAATACGAGTTACCTAAAATGAAATACAAAAAGCTAATAAATTCAGCAAAATGCTTCCGTCATCGTACATTTATCCAGGCATTTAAATGTATATTATATGTATGTATGTATTTCTATTATACTTTTTTACGCCATTGGCTGTATATATGTTCTCATCAAAAGCAGTTCCATCGTCATCCCCCTTGGCAAAAGCAACACGAGTTCAAATTCGTTTTGGCTTTGCACCATGACTATAATAAAAACTTCAAAATGTTTACAGTGATTCGTTCCGGTTTCTGAAATTTTGTTCACCGAAGGGTGATGATATTTTAATAGGATTACAAAGCAACAACAAAAATAGTAATAAATAACGTCTCAAAAATGGGAAAGCGACCGGCGACGTCAACGTTTCGCAAATCCTTTTAAAACTGTCTATGGATTTTTGCATATAATAGGTTCAGTGGTACCAAAATCCAAATCCAAATCCATTTATTTAATTGTCATGATCCGCCCATAATTGCACACCTTTTGCCGGGATCGATTTAGACCGTTTGTGTTTTCCAATTGTTTTACTGTGTCACCTTGACATGGATACCTGTGTGTTGGTCAAACGCTGACCAGGTACATAATTGATCTTTTTTTGTTTGGTCTTTTTGTTGTTTAGAATTTTCTTCCAAAAGAAAAGAAACGTTTTAATTGATGGAATTAGTTAAACAGCGGCAGAGCAACCTTTTATGTGCGAGTTAGGGACATTCATCTGAAGAAGAAAAAAAATTAATGATCAACTTGCAGCAATAGCAGCATCAACAGCAACAACAGAAGCAACTCAGGCAGAGGTGGTCGGTGGCTGACCGGCGCGGCGCGGCGCCAGTATGAACCTTTTCCGAAGGCAGTGGCGCCAAGAACCTCAGCCAAAGCAGGGCGTAAATTTGACGAACCAACATGATGAGCGGAAAAGATAATTGTTCTTGAGGCTGCACAGCACATCTTCCTTGTCAGTACCTATACAAAAGGGTATTTAAATTTTCCCTAATTCTTCGCTGGAGCTTTGAAGAAGACCCGCTCAGCATGATTGGGCTAACATGAGTTGGGTTACGCCTTCGATTGACGTTAAAAGGTGAACTTGGAAGTACCTGTCACTTGAACTGCAAAGAATGTGCAGCGCGATGCATCAAAGATCGCACTTAATTGGTGCGCTCTTAATGAATCAGTTTATGAGTAATAGGATACAAATTACTTAATTGGTGGATTATTAGGCCTTAAAAACAGGTGAACACCGATGAAACTGACGTACTTTCATTTTTGTGCCTCTGCTGTGGGTATGGGTAACGTAAGGTACTCGCCGACGACGACGCGCCGTTTATAGAGCCTGATCTGCGAGATTTATGTGTATCTGAGAGTGCGTATTTTGCGCGTTGGCATGAGTGCTGTAGTGGTAGTTATGTTATGCCTGATATCCGCGGTTTGCTAAAAGCATTCATAAATCAAATGGGTAATATAACAACTGTTTGCGGATTTGCATAGGCAAGATGACGGATTGATTTACATCGGAATGTTCAACAGCATTTTTATTAAGTTTTACATTGCCCTGGTGAAAGGCTACGGAGTAAATTGATAAACTGGTATTGGAGTTGGCAAAAGCTTTTTGATGTCTCTATTTAAGTGGAAGCTTACAAGGGGCTTAATTAATGGTAAATGCGTTTAGCATTTACAGGCTGAAATATCCACTCTACAAGGTTTTAGTGAAAGATGCAGTAAACGGTGGTATAAGAACGAATGGGACAAAATCGTGAATATACAAAAATGGTTTCGACATTTTTGATTCGAGATTTTTTTTCAATTTACTAGCACGAAGCACGACTTTGAAACAGAGAGGAAGGAGAAATGAGAGGTACTGGTTCATATTAGTTTTAAATAATTTTGGGTATCATAACAGCGATGGGGAAAAGCAGCGCGATGCAACGCATTCCACATGCGTGTGGTGCACAGTGTTATTTTGAACCAGTTTAGCGAATCGCTCGTTGACGTTTGGTGGGTAATGCGTTTCGTATTAGTCAAAAAAAAAAAACAGAATACTTGTGGAGCCCGTTCTCTGGTCCACTCCGATCCATTCCAGATACTTATATTAATGGAGGATTGATTCCCAGGTGCGAAAAGGTGAAATATCTGGGATCTATGATCAATTATGAAGCAAGCTGTGATGACGACATTAAACATCTCAGCCATCTTTGTGACCGACAAATGCCCCTAAGCTGAAAGGAAAGCTCTACACCGCAGTTTCACATTCGGTTCACAATATTGGACACTTCCATAACCTACACCAACATCCTACCACAAATAATACAACAACAATGCAAAAAACATAACTTAAAAATATCATTTAGGACAAACAACAATATACAAAAAATATTGAAACCAAAAACAAAAACCAATAAAGCAAATCTGTCCGGAGTATACAAAATAAGCTGCTCGGATTGCGATAAATTCTATATAGGACAAACTGGAAGAACTTTTAAAGGAAGATTTAAAGAACACATACCTAAACACAACACAAAATCATCATACGCGCAACACTTAATAGAACATAACCACAACTACAATACTCGTAGTATCGAGGAAAACCTAAAACCATTACACATATGCCAAAAAGGTAAACAACTAGACGCAATAGAGGAATTTGAAATATACAAAGCTCACAAAACAGACAGAGACAAATTACTTAACGACAAACTAATTATGAAAAATAATCCACTATTTGACACAGCAATAGCTTATCACAGCAGACGAAGGGAGACAGAGGTAGTCAACTCCAACAGCCCCACACCCATACATCAATAGACTTACAAATAATAAAAACACTTTATTGACAACGATTTAGTCTACGCCCGATGATGAAGCTACTGCTTCGAAATGCGTTGCGTTAATAATCAATAACAAATAACAATAATAGTTGTGACAATAAAATATTAAAATAAAAAAGATATTAAAGAAAATAAAAACATTTGTTTGACCTTTGACAGATAAAACACAACTGGAGACAAGAATAACAAAATGTAATATTGGACAGCCTAGAAAAAGTACGATGGCAAATAAGCGGCAGCTGAGATGAAAATGCTTAGCATGACAGCAGGAATAACAAAGATTAATCGAATAAGAAGTTCCAAGATCGGAGGAAGCCTATACGTCAAAGAACATTTCCCACAGAAAATAGGATGGCTTAAAAACTCATATGGATCACACAAATGCAGCAACACCAGCATTTGATTGGCTTGAATGACAAAGTGATTCAAAATAGGGAGGCCTGCCGTTATTTTCTAAGGTCGAACCTGCGAACCCCAAAGGCGGACCAGTAGGGATGCAGTTAAGTGGGAGCGTTATGATGCCTTTAATCCTGATCATAGCCTCACCGTCGTTAAGGAAGAAGAAGAAGAAGGTTGAAGTCGTACTTAAAGGACAGGAATCAAAGAGTTAAAGTTAACGGTACCTTTAGGTTAGGTTAGGTTAAGTAGGTGGGCTGGCATAGTGCCACACTCAGGTCAATGCTGACCCATTGTGATGCCCATCGGGGGAGGAGGGTAGTCCCTTACTCATTTTTAACCCTGTCTATAGCTGAGATTAATTACTCACTGTGCTGTTCGATACAAACCATCCTGTGGATTTGGCGAATTTCGTTATTCTGTCTATCGGTGTGCTGGAGAGCTCGTCCAGGTCGTGGAAGAAATGTCTCACCAGGAATCTGTACCTGATGTGTTGGAGACCCGGGCAGTGACACAGGAAGTGGATAGTGTTCTCCAGAGCTTCCTCGTCGCCACAGCTTCTACAGAGTTCTTCCTCCGTCAAGCGTAATTTCTTCATATGGTACCGCAGAGTATTGTGCGCTGTTAAAATACCTACGAGGATGGATAGTGATGTTCTATCCCTTTTCATTAGACTCTCGGTTCTGGCCTCATTGTAGGTTGGCCATAGCGTTCTAGTGGTGTGGAAAGTATCTAGTGCCGTCCATCTAAGGTTCGCCTCCCTTATTGCCTTTTTCCCTGCTTCAAGCCTGAGTGAGCTAGGCGGGGTGAGTACAGATGGATCAGCTTGTTTTGTCACAGCTTCCGGACCTTGTCTTGCTAATTCGTCCGCTTTCTCGTTGCCCAGAATGCCTTCATGTCCCGGGACCCAGCAGAGCGATACCTTATGCTGGGTACCAAGAACCTGCTGCCAGCACCTCTGCTTGGAAGACGCTGCTGTGGTCTGGTAGCCGTAGCGATTTTGATATACCCAGTGGTGCGGAAAAGACGCCTGACCCCACCCCCGTTGCCATTTTTGAGCGGTCCGTAAATACGGCTATGGCTTGTGTGTCGGGAACGAGTTCGCTTCTCCATTCTTCCCTGCTGGGATAGGCACTCGAGAAAGGTCTTGTGAAGTCTAAGTATGGCGTGATGTAGTCCGTAGTTGGTATCTTTAGTAAGCCTCGTGTTCTAAAATTTGGCGTGCCTTAAGGCTCTGTACTCGGACCTCTTCTTTCTTTGATATACATCTATTCGTTCTTTAAGCTGCGGTTAAATGGCCTCGCTACTTCATTCGCTGATGACATAACATTAATTTATACATTTAAAAATATTTTTGAATGTACTGTCAAGATTGCAGAAGACTTGGAAAAATTAAGGCAGTGGTTTGCTGCTCATGGGTTGATTGGTAGCGAAAAAATCAAACTTTTGGCCAATAAAATTTCAAGTTGTGCTTCAACTGATTGTAATCTTTGTAAAAATTTTGCGTACCCATTACACACTTGTGGCAATAATAACTTTAATGGTAACAGCTCATGTTCTAATAATTGTTTTAAAATTGAATCCGTAAAAAACTTGAAATACCTACTTAGGAGTTTTAATAGATAGCAACTTGAAATGGAAGGACCATATCCAAACAAATTAGTGGCCCGTAAACTTTATCATATTAAACCTTATTGCTCTAAGAATGTTTTATTTAAAATGTTTTATGGTCTCGCACACTCGAAGTTGCAGTATTGCATTGTCAGTTGGGGTCGATGCTATATGAATGCTCTTCTACCTGTTTTAATTGCACAGAAACATCTAGTTCGCATTATTTCTAGTTGTAATCTTCATTTTGTCCACAGGTGATTTGATGACATATCTAACCGAAAAGTGGAACCAATCTCTTCACCAAGGTGGTGAAAGTAAGATCGTTGCGCTTGATATTTCAAAAGCATTTGACAGAGTTTGGCACCAAGCTCTCTTGTCGAAAATGCGTGCATTTGGAATCGATGATACTCTTCTTCAATGGATTAGAAATTACCTTTCGGACCGTTCAATTCAAGTTGTTTTGGACGGCTTCAAGTCTGCAACTCACCAAATAAATGCTGGTGTCCCCCAAGGCTGTGTTTTGTCCCCGACTCTCTTTCTCATTTTTATAAATGATCTACTGTCTGTTACTTCTAATCCAATCCATTCCTTTGCTGATGACAGTACCCTCAGCTTCTCATATTCGTTTCTTGGGTCACGCCCCTCATCTTCGGGTGTGGAACTGGAACGGCAACGTATGTTAAGCTCATTAAATTCCGATCTTAACAGCATAACTCAGTGGGGTAAAACCAATAAAGTGGAATTTAATGCTTCCAAAACTCAATGCTGTCTCCTGTCATTAAAGCAAAACCCACACACACTGCCATTATCTATGAATGGCACTTACATCGCTGAAACCGAAAGACTTTCCATTCTCGGTATGTGTGTTAATGACAACCTTCGTTGGAATGACCACATATTCGATGTCGCCAAGAACGCCGCGAAATGTCTAGGCTTCCTTAAGCGTTGTAAGAAATATTTCACCCCTTCTGATCTGGCTACAATTTATAAGGCGTTTATTCGCCCGAAACTCGAGTACAACGCTCATATCTGGTCCGGTGCACCAATAACTTATTTGGAGCTACTTGACAGGATCCAAAAACGCGCGATAAAACTCATTGGCGACCGAGACATCGCGAGATCGATTGACTCCCTTAGTCATCGTCGTAATGTCTCCTGCCTGTCGTTATTTTATCGTTATTTCCACCATAAGTGCTCAAACGAAATAGCCAGTTGCATTCCTCCCCTTGAACATTTCAACCGCAATACCCGCCATGCAGGGAATGCTCATCAGTTCACCATCAAGCCTGTGTTCGGACGTACAGTGAAGTTCAAAGAATCTTTCCTCAGCCGTACAACACGAATGTGGAATGCTCTTCCCCGCTCCATTTTTCCTACACATTATAACCTACAGACATTCAAAACCAACGTGCATCGGCATCTCTCCTTTTCCTCTCACCCTAATTTCCTTAACGCCCGCGCTGTGTAGCTAATACATTATAAGGATCCCAACAAATCCCTTTAGTGCGCGCTAATTATAAAAAAAAAAAAAAAAAAATCATCGCACTCATCTTGTTTAAAAGACTAAACATTTAACCTGTAAGACACCTTGTATGTTTTTAAAGTACTCAGGGAATTTTTTAATCAAAGTGGTAACTTCCCAAGCAGAAGTAATCAAACTAATAACTTACGCATAAATAGCATGGCTTATGTTATCGTACCAGCCGTACGTAGGTACTTCTCATTTTCACATTCTTACACAATTACAGCCCCCAAGTATTTTAATAGGCCTCCGCATTCCATCCGAATTACTCACAATTTTAATGCTTACATTAAACAAATAAGAAAATGGTTATTTACTCTGGATTATGCTAATGTTGAGTCTTTAATAAGAAACACATAAAGATTTTCTTATGATTGTATTTCATTAACAAATTCTGATTGTCACCCCACATCACAAGAATTATTTGAGAATTTTTTGAAGTTGCGTTCAACACTAATTTAAGACAAATTGTACTTAAGTTATAGAACGTTAACTATTTATTCAAAAATTTATCATTAAATATTGTTAGCATAGATTAAGTTGGAATGAAATGAATAAAAAAACTCTATCTATCTATCTATCTAGAAGTCAGCAAATCGCTCGTACAAGATGGACAAATCTATTGAACTTTTGCGTGGAAAGCAATGTTTGTGGAATTTTTCATGGAAATTCTCAACGTTCGTCTGCACTCCTTATTGATTGAAGACCTTCAAATCGCTTTTTTAAGGTTTTCAAATATTTTTTACGGAGTAAATAACTGCTCTCCAAAAATAAAAGGCAAATCATTTCAGCACGCATATTGTATAAATTACCACTACCAAAACACGATTGAAACAAAGCAAAATTGATTTGTCATAAATACTTAGTCGCTGGTAGCGATGTGGCTTGCGATGCAATTGTGCAGAAAGCCATCGCGGAGCGCGACGTATACGCTTAACCATAAACACAGCCTTATGGCTGAAATAGATGCATAGCACGAACCGTGCAGCAAGATAATATTGTGTGTAAAATGATACAATGCTTGCTGCAAGTCAATTCGTGCTCTATTTCTAATCTTGTTGCACCGATTGCAGTAGAACAACACGATTTGCTAAGATTTGTCCGGTTTGATACTTCTTGCTGTGACATTACGACATTACTTAGCATTTTCGTCTGTTTGATCGTTCAGTGATATTTAAGTCAGGCAAAAAGCATACTTAATGATGACAATTTCTTACTGCACATGTGTTTCATATGCGGTACTGCATGCATTACTGCGTGCATCCCTGCTGCACATCAGTTTCAGCACCTTGCTGCAGTTGCACTGCTATTCACATCACGTTCGCATGAAATTGCACAATATCTTCATTATAATAGTCATCTATATTGTGAGCCACCCAATACCAATCTAAATTCTGACATTGTAAAATTGTAGTGTATTGTGAGTATTTTACGATTGTAAGTAAACTTTTTTGGGGGGGGGGGGGGGGGGGGGGGGGTTTGGAATGTAGTATAAAACACTCTTATTCCGAAAAACTGGTCATTTCAACTGAGCACTGATGATGGAACTAGCGTTAAAATAAGGAAAGGCAGGAAATGTTACGACGATATTGAAGTGAATCAATGATAATTTCAAACTTCGCACCCTCAACACGATTACCGAACTATCAATGTCAAAACATTCAGTAAAATCAACATTTTCATCATGGTGAAGTACATGAAGGAACAACGTTTAAAAATAATTAAAATTTACTACCGAAATTACGAGTCAGTAGTCGCAACTTTAAGAGCGTTAACGCCAATTTTCGGACGCAATTCTCTTCCCAGTAGACAAGCAATTCATGGTCTAGTGAACAAATTTGAGTCGGAATATTCGCTGCTTGATGATGCTGTGCCAGTGAGACTACGTTTTGTCCGAGGTGTGGAGAATATTGCTGCCGTAGAGGCGTCCTTCGCAAACCAGCCAAATCACTCAATTTCACGGCGTTCTCAAGAATTGGGCCCCTCCCGGACCATATCATGGCGAATTTTGCATAAGGATCTTGGCCTACACCCTTAAAAGATCAAGCTGACTCAAAAACTAAAGCCACTTCATCATATAACGCGGCGTACGTTCTCGAATTAGGCTCTGAACATGATGGAAGAAAATGATGAAATTCATCGCAAAATCATCTTCAGCGATGAAGCGCATTTTTGGTTAAACGGCTTCTTTAATTAGCAAAATATGCATTACTGGACAGGTGAGAACCCTCATGTGCTTTATAAAACAGTACTTGATCCGCAAAAAGTGGCTGTTTGGTGTGGTTTTCATGCCGTTGGCGTCATTGGGCCGTTATTTTCGTCGATGAAAATGACCGTCACGTTACGGTAAATGGTATTCGCTACAGACACATGTTGGAATATTTTTTAGAGCAATTGCATGAATCGGACATCAGTGATGTGTGGTTCCAACAAGCCACACAGCAGGTGCAACAATCGAGTTATTGAAGTCTCAGTTCGGGAACGTGCTATCTCGAGGAACGGCCCCGTCTATTGGCCGCCGAGATCGTGTGATTTAACGCCTCTAGATTTTTTTTATGGGGCTACATTTAATCGTTGGTCTATGCCAATAAGCCGGCGACGTTAGAGGAGCTCAGAACCAATATTGAACGAGAAATAGCGGCCGTATCGGTCAAAATGTTCGGCCGAGTCATCGAAAATTGGGTTCAACGTATCGACCGCTGCATACCTTCCCGTGGTGGACATATGAACGAAATCGAATTCCATTCATAAATGTTTTGATAGTAATCCAAGGCAATACATTTTTTTGGATATATCTCCAATAGTTTGCATTTATTTAAACAAGAAGTTGTCAAGTCCTTAATGAAAGAGTCTTTACTTCTGTCACGTATAAGTCTTATCGTTCGGTTTTGTATCTTATCCAGCAACACCAAAGTAGTTTTGGGTGCAGCTGCCCAGATATGACTTGTAGGTATACTTAAGTTTAGGGCGGATAAAATTGTACGTAGATCAGAGGGGTTAAAAAATGTTTGCTCCGGTAGAAGACACCTGAACATATCGCAGCGTTCTTGGCGATATCGAATATGTGGTCATTCCAACGAAGGTTGTTGTTAGGCGTTTGCGTTTAAGCCTGAGTTGTCAAAAAAAAGGTTCTGTTTTTTTTTTAGATGTGACACATCAGAGCGTTCAAACTGTATGTCATTTTTCGTTCAGACTTTGATCAGAGTGCGCTCGATCAGCTAAGAATAAATTGACTGACAGTCGGGTTTTTTTTCTGGAGAATAAAAGAATTAAAAAAAATAATTATTATTTAAAAACGAAGATGATTTCTAATCAAATGTGTGTTCATAAACAAATCAGAAGGCTCTGCAACGAGGCAAGTGTCACTCATGGATAATGACAGATTCCTCGGGTTTCGCTTGTATGACAGAATATAGCATTAATATTTGGAGGTCAGAATTTAATGTGTTTAACATGTTGTCGTTCCATTTGCACCTCCGAAGAGCAGGGACTAGAATTCTGAAACGTATATGAGAAACTGAGTACTTTCATCAGCGAAAGAGGGAATTGGATTAGAAGCAACAGACAGTAGATAGTTTATACAAATGAGAAAGAGAATCCGAGACAGAACAGAGCCTTGGGGAACACCAGCTTTCAAACGGTGGGCCATACAAACCTTTAAGCCGTATAAATCTTCGGGGCTCTACCGATCATTCTCTAAAAAGTACCGGAGTACGTAAAACAAAAGATTTTAGAAATTCTGAGACTTAGTCTAAGTGAGCGCATTGGCTCAATGTTTGTAGTTTGTCGAACTAGATACCGAGTTTTATTTAATTTTCTCGAGGAGCACATATGTAATATTATTTCGTAAAATAGTTTTTATGCCGAAAGGCAATAATTATAAGATAAGGAATCCGTCTGTATCGTGAAAAACGAACGGATCGAATCTATCCATGCATTTGACATCCGCAGTTTTTATTTTATTTTCACTGAATTTAATTTTTACAAAACAAATGTGTTTGAAATGAGCTGTCACAATTGAATTTCCTAATCACCAATAGTGGTCGGTAAGGGAGAGTATCCGACGGATCCCGCGATAGCAACTTTCTGTTCACGTGAATCGAATAAGTGAAGTGAATCTCAGATCCGACGGATTCCACGATAGGGGCAGTTAAGTTTAGGGCGTCCGCATAAGGAACAATAATCAAGAATAAGTATCCTGTTAATTTTAAATTAGATTTAATCATTTTTGTCTAGTATATAAGTTGATATTCAATAACAATTAAAAATGAAATTAAAAGCAAAGTGTGTCGAACTACTAATCGAAAAGTCCCCGGTTCAATACCCGCCGGGGCCAAGTAACATCTAGAGTTTTTTTTTTAACTGCCCCGCCTCTTGCAAATGTCTGACAAACATAAAAGAGTATCAATTGTCATGAGAAGCTTCTCAAATTTGCCGTTCGGATTCGGCTTAAAATTGTAGTGAAGCTAGGTTTTGGGCCCTGTATGGGCTGTTAATGCCTTATATTTATTTTAGTCTAAGAACAGGGTATATTCCAACAGCCTGGAGGGAAGTCCGGGTTGCTTTCATACCCAAAGCCGACAAGCAGGCTCCAAGCAGGCTCCGGCTGTGAAAAAGTACCAGCGTATTTCAGCAGAAATCACAGCAAGACAAAGCTGGGAACATACAAAATGTATCTTATATTGGGAGAACATCCCAGGTCTAAGACAGACCAAACGAGCCATTCGGCCCTTCTACAACAATGCCAGCTAAATCTAAGAAGGCATGATATCAAAAACTTTGTAGGTTACCTTACTGGTCACGATATCACCTGAAAAAATGAAAGCAGAAGACTCTCCTAAGTGCCGCCTATGTCTTGAAGAAGACGAAACAGCTGAACACATATTATGTAAATGGCCAGCCCTCAATGTAACAAGAAAGAAGATTTTCTTCAGGAAACAACTAAGTTCCGAAGACATAAAGAATTCTTCTGCTGGTAAAATTGTCTGCTCTATACGGAAAGTAGAAAACCTACTAGCCTAAATATTTTCTGGTCCGTATAGTATAAAAGACTTCATAGATCGAAGAGCCTTCCCCTTGCCTTGGCAAGCCAGAAGTTTAAAAAAAGCCACTCTAGAACTTTCGCTTCCAGGTGCGCGAGTATTTGCCTCTTTTTTTGGCGCGGGCATAGAAGTGTTAAGAGCATTCTTGATTCGAGATATTTCATGAGCTGACTGTTTATCATCGTTTCCAAGCTCATGGAAAAGAAGGAACGTAAGTGCCAAAGTTTATTTCTTACAAACTTTATGACCATGGCATTTGATTTTGGAGTTGCCTATATCGTTCCGTTCTTGTGGTTTTATCATCGTTTATCAGATTAAGGTGCCTTTGGCTGGGTAGATATTTATTTCAGCTAGCTACCTTTTTTAATTCTTCTTATCAAAACATAAACTTAAATTTCCAGAAATAAGAAGCCATTTTTATTCTTCTCTTCTTTTCATTTCAGAACAAAATGGAAGCGGCAAACTGCAGTGGGGCTGGAGCTCCTTGCTGAAGCTGGTAACTATGCAGCATTCCAGAGATTATATGGTGGACCACCTTATTTAGGCGCGTGGCCATATCCTGCTCAGTCACCACACGGAACACCACCCTCGGCCGCCGATTTATACTATCGTCAAGCGGCTGCCGCAGCGTTACAAAAACCTCTACCATATCGATTGTATCCCGGTGTTCCGGCCGCTCTCGGTAGTCTGGGTGGCCTTCCAGGTCCAGCTGCAGCACCGTTTCCACACTTGTCAGCATCAAGCTCTCTGTCATCCTTAAGTAATTACTATCAGACCAATAATAATAACAACAACAACAATAGTAGCAATAACAACAACATCAGTATTAATAACAGCAGTAGTGCGCGAAGATCGCCTAGTCCTACTTTAAATCCAGGCAGTCCACCCGGACGCTCGGAAAGCAGTCGACCCCCCAGTGATGATGAGGATACAATTCAAGTTTGAGTATAAAACCCTTCTGTACAGTAAAGTAGATTATTTATTTAAATTAAAAACAAAAACAACAAACTATGGCACAAATATTTTATTTTATTTATACGAGTAAATTCTCTAAGCAAATGAAATGCTTCAAACTATGTATATTCCGTTTCGTTTTCCGGCACACAAAATTTATGTATATTTTTTATGATTAAGAGAACAAAAGTACTATAAAGAATAAAACATTAAAATAGAAAAAAAGTAAAAAACCGTTGCCAATATTGTAATGTAAATTTTTGTACAAAATTTAACAAACTAGCATTGAGTAAGAGTAGACAGCAAAATAATAAGGGTAAAATGTATTTTTAACGATATGAAGTTTGTACATGTATTTTGACTCTAATATAAACTTCCTCAGATATATATTGATACGGAGATACATATATATGGAGATTATTTCTACAAAATGTCAAGTGATTTTTTTATTTTAAATCTTTATTTCGATTATTCCATCCTGTATTTATTGTTTTGTTTCATTTGTACAGTTAAATTTAGTAATGTATGTATATTTATATTTTATATATAATTATTGTTATATTGTTCGAAAAAGAATAAAAAAAATCGATTCAAGTGAACTTTATTCTATAGAAAACCGAGAATGAAGAATATATATACAGTTTTTTTTGTCATTTGTTTTTAAGCGCTCTAGTATAATATTTTTTATTTAGCTAAGAGGTTATTAAGAAAGAAAATATAAAATATGATAAATAAAATAAATTATAAAATAAAAATAACTATGGGTTTTATTTTGAAGTCAAAAATGATGGATATAGTGACATCTTTGGATCTTTGGACCGTCAGTCGATTCACAATGAGCTTAAAAAAACATAACAAAAGGAGAGCTATTCCCATCCCTTTCCCCAAAAAAGTGGACGTTTGCAAAAATATACGTATGGGCGAATTGAATGTTTCTTACGTTTTGTTTTCATCAAAAATGTTTTATGAAAAAAACAATATTGTCTTTTTTTGTTTATAATGTACACGCACTAAAGAGATTTTTGGAGTACCCTTATCAGGTGTTGGCTACACAGCGCGGGCGTTAAGGAAATAAGGATTAGAAGAAAAGGAGAGATGCCGATGCACGTTGGTTTTAAAATAATGTGAAGGATAAACAATGCGTGGAAGAGTATTCTACATTCGTGTTGTACGGCTGAGGAAAGAATTTTTGAACTTCACTGAACGTCCGAATACAGGCTTGAGGGTGAACTGATGAGCATTTATTGCTTGGTGATGGTGGGTATTGCGGTTGAAATGTTCTATGGGTGGAATGCAACTGGCTATTTCGTTTGAGCACTTATGGTGGAAATAACGATAAAATAATGAAAGACAGGACTACGACGATGACTAAGAGAGTCAATCAATCTCGCGATGTCTCGGTCGCCAATGAGTTTTATCGTGCGTTTTTGGATCTTGCCAAGTTGTCCGTTATATCTTCTCCACACAGGACCAACTATCCGATGAGTATTTTTTTTCGAAAAAACCCAAAATTAGTCGTCCCTTTCCTACTTATTTATCGTCCAGCAGTCGGCGCCATAAAGCAGGACTGATAGAATTAGGATTCGGTAGAGCATGCATTTTCTCCTTCTAGTGAGGAGTTTTGAACCCATTTGTTTCGCTAAACCGAAGTAGCAACGGTTTCCCAATTTAATTCTCCGCCGGATCTCCACTAAGGTGTCATTCGTGGAGTTGATGTTTACTCCTAAGTAGATGAACTTCTCAACTACCTCGAAGTTATTGTTATCAACAGTGACGTTTTGTCCTAGGCGGTAGACAGATGTTTGTTTGTTTGTTGATAGCATGTACTTGGTCGGTGCAGGGAAATAACTTCACGGGCAATAACTTCACCTCGAGTGGGCAATAACTTCATTTTTTTTTGTAAAGTTATTGCCCACTGATGGTGAGCAATAACTTCACCGTAAATTTTGTGAAGTTATTTCCCACCTATAATTTGAGTTTGTCTATTATAACTAAAGACCCTTGCACGCACTCCAAATCAAACAGTGACCCCATGCAGGGGGGTTGCAGGGGGGCAGGATGCCCCCCATATGCATTGCACTGTTTATGGGATTAGTTGCGAAACCGCAAGTAGATTCCATAAACAGTTCAATACCTATGGGGGGGGGGGGGGCATGCTGCCCCCTGCAATCCCCCTGCTTGGGGACACTGTTTGATTTGGAGTGGGTGCGAGGTACGGTTCTTGAATTATCATAAAATGTTAAGAGAATTTATTTCCAACAAAAAAGTGAAGTTCACAAAAAAAAGTGAAATTATTGCCCACTCGAGGTGAAGTTATTGCCCATGTGAAGTTATTGCCCGTGAAGTTATTTCCCTGCACCTACTTGGTCTTGTCCTCATTTACTTCAAGATCAACCAATTTCGCCGGTTCTTCAATCGCCGTGAAAGTCTCTAACACGGCACGCTGGGAACGGCCGATGATGTCGATATCGTTCGCAAACCCCAGTAGATGGACGGGTCTATTGAAGATAGTGCCTACCGTGTTGACAACTGCCCTTCGCAATATTTTCTCCAGAAGAAGATTGAAGAAGTCACATGACAGCCGAAATCTTCTTGCTGAAATCCGGTACAAGTTTGGAATAATTCAGAAGAGCTGCTTCCAAACTGCACATTACACCGCGTGTTTTCATGTGTCACGCGACACAAGTGGATCAGTTTTGCCGAGATCCCAAATAGGCCATCGCCACGTAGAGCTCCTGACGATGAATGCTATCATATGCGGCTTAAAAGTCAATGAAAAGGTGGTGGGTCTTGACTTGAATTTCATTGGTCTTTTCTAGGATTTGCCTCAGTCTGAAGAGTTGGTCTATTGTCGATCTGGCGGGCCGGAAGCCAAACTGGTACGTGCCAATTAGTGTGTTGCAGAACGGCTTCAGAGGTTCACACATTGCATTGCGTTTTAGAAGCATTGAATTCTACTCTATTGGTTGTACCCCACTGAGTTATGCTGTTCAGATCGGAATTTAATGAGCTTAACATACGTTTAGATTAGAAGTAACAGACAGGAGATCATTTATAAAAATGAGAAAGAGAGTCGGAGACAAAACAGAGCCTTGGGCAACACCAGCATTTATTTGGTGAGTTGCAAACTTGAAACCGACCAAAACTACTTGAATTGAACGGTCCGAAAGCTGTTTCTAGTGCAGTGAAGAAAGGTATCATCGATTCCAAATGCACGCATTTTCGCAACTCTGTCAAATGCCTTTGAAATATCATGCGCAAGGATCTTACTTTCACCACCTTGGTGAAGAGATTGGTTCCACTTTTCGGTTAGATATATCATCAAATCACCAGTGGACCTGTTGCTACGAAAACCATACTGCCGGTCATTAAGAAGTTTTTGTGATACAAGATATTTCATTAGCTGACGGTTTATCAGCGTTTGCATGACCTTAGAAAGAAGGGACGTAAGTGCAATTGGTCGGTAGGAAG
This sequence comes from Portevinia maculata, assembly GCA_949715645.1. Taxonomy (NCBI): domain Eukaryota; kingdom Metazoa; phylum Arthropoda; class Insecta; order Diptera; family Syrphidae; genus Portevinia; species Portevinia maculata. The sequence goes on from OX454526.1 coordinate 91,002,125, forward strand.
AGGGAGAAGAAGATTCGCCTTTTTTGGTACAGGCTGGACAGATGGAAAAGCTTACGCAGTGGTTTTGCCAACGTAGAAGAACACCTCTTCAGAACGATGGGGGAAATACCATCTGGACCAGCGGCTTTGTGTATGTCAAGATCTCGAAGTACTCTAGCCACTGTACGAGTGCGGAAGTAGATTGGTTCCATGAAGTATTCTACGCGCTCGAATGCAGGGGGAGACAAAGCACAATCTGGGAGCGTTGAGCTAGCTGCAAAGTGAGCAGCAATCAGATTTATTTTATCCAAAGAGCTAACAGCTGGAATGTCGTTGTAAATGTGTGTCGGTATTGATGACGAAGCCGCATTTTTGATTATTTTATTGTTTTATTTATTCACATTTATACATTTACAAAAGTCTTACCCGCAAAGCAAAGTGCTTATCTGCAGGTGGTTAGAAACAATTATAGGATTGAAATTTTTAAAGTAGGTAGTTTTAGTTTTTTATCTGATTTCAGCTTAACATTGTTAAATTTATAAATAGGTTTTAAGTAAAATTCAAATTGAAAAGTTAACCATCGAATTCACTATCTTTGCTACTGAACATAATAAAAATCAAGCAAATATTTTTTTATTTCTTTTTTTCTTTTCTTAAAATTTACTAAGTTTTTTATGTTTTGTGGGATTGAATTGATTGTTTTAGGAATCAGACATCTCAATTCGCATTTTCCGTAAATATTAAAATGTGCAGGTACTTCAAGCATCCCCTGTGCTTGTCTTCTTGTATTTTGGTTGTGTCTTAATGGATGAAGAAATCTTGGATCATGCATGTAGTGTTGAAGTAATGTCATCTGGTATATCGCATTAACATCTACATCAATAAAATATGAGTTAGGTTGTCTAAAAAGCTTAATGAGACGATGTTGGATATTAGATATCTTATTAAGATGAGATTTTGAAGCATGACTTATTCTTATTCTGGATTCAGCAAGCGAATAGTACACCTGCTTCTGCATGTCGAGGTTAGAATATTTTTGAGATATACCATTGCGAAGAGAGCACTTTTAAGTTGGAGTCGTAGTACATTGATATGCTGCCGCCAGAGAAAATGGTCGTCGATAGTGACTCCCAAATATTTGATTGTTCTAACAATTTCGATAGCTGAGTTGTTTGCTGACGTAGGGCAATGATCATTTCTATGAAAGATATTGAAAGTTTCATCGCATTTAGATGAATGACGTATATGCATCACTTTTGTTTTTCCAACATTAATGATTAATCCTTGGTCATGACACCATTTTGAAAACGCGTCGAACTCTTCTTGAATTATTTTCAGTGCTGAGTTCAAGCTTTTATGTTTAACGACAATAGCTATGTCATCCGCATAGGCATAGGCAGTACACTGTTTAAATAAACGCAAAAGCTCATGTGTATATAAAATAAACAAAATCGGGCCTAATTTGGAGCCTTGGGGAACACCATATGATATTGGTCTTTCATTGCTTACTGTATTCGATACTTTTACTCTGATTTTCCTGTCGGTAAGATAGCTTTTGATCCAGTCCGCTAGTATTCCTCTCACACCAATTCTATTGAGACTTTCAATTAGCTTTTGATGAGTTAAGGTGTCAAATGCTTTGAAAATCGACAAATATAACAAGCACATGCAGGTTTCTATTAAGTGCCTCATTAACGGTATTAGTAAACTCTCCTATAATAATGGTCCTGTACTCTTGTTTTTCTGAAACCCATACTGATTCGGGTGCAACACTTTATGCCGTTGAATAAAATTAATAAGCCGATTAACAATGACTTCTTCTATGCATTTTTCTACTGCCGAAAGTATTGCGATTGGCCTATAATTCTCGAAATGTTTTTTGGAGCCTCCTTTAAAGATTGGTCTAATGATTGAAGTTTTCATTAATTTTGGGATCACTTCACTTTTTTTTGGGAAGTTATTGCCCACTGACGGTGAGTAATTACTTCACCGTAAATTTTGTGAAGTTATTTCCCACCTATAATTTGAGAATTTGGGGCTGGGTACGATTAACCGCTTTTAAAAATATCGATTGCAAAAAATCTATCACCTACCAAAAAAAAAATGTCGATTAAGCAAAATGTCGAGTATCTATCTATCGACAGAGAATATGTCGACTTTTTAAAATATGGATTTCACGGTTCTTCAATTATCATAAAATGTTAAGAGAAATTATTTCCCACAAAAAAGTGAAGACATTCCCACCTATTGTGGGCAATAACTTCACAAAAAAAGTGAAGTTATTTTCCACTCGAGGTGAAGTTATTGCCCGTGAAGTTATTTCCCTGCACCGTTGTGTTTTTAACTTTTTGACCAGGTCAGCGTCGCCGTATGCCTCGTATAGTTCGTTGTTGAATCTTCTTCTCCACACTCCATCGTCACAAACTGGACCAAATATCACTCGAAGAATCTCTCTCTCAAATCATCACAGAAGGATTTCATCCGCTTTTGAAAGGGTCCATACTTCTGCATCATACAGCAGGACCGGGATGATTACGGTCATATATAATATCTCCTGGATTTTCTTAGATGCCTTCTTTGCCCGAAGAAACAGCGATTGGCAAGAGTGATTCTTCGTTTGATCTCTGCCCTGATGTCATTTGCGAAGTGATTGTGGAGCCCAGGTAGACAAAGTCTTTAACTACTTCGAAGTTGCATCTGTCCATCGCGACTTTTTGTCCGATCGCCGACGGTGAGAGTCCTTTCTCTTTGGCAGCATATACTTCGTTTTGTCCTCATTAACAGTTAGACCCCTCTTTGCCGCCTCTGTTTCGATGCTTTCAAATGCGCCACTGACAGTTTACCGCGTTCTCCCAGTAATGTCAATATCATCAGCATAGGCAAGTAGGACTTCTGAAAAATTGTTCCTCTGGTCTTGGCTTGTGAGTTCCGTACAATTGCTTCAAGAACGATGTTAAAGAAAGTATATGATAGCGCGTCGCCTTGCCTCAAACCTTTTTCGACTTTGCCGACTTTGACGGAGCAGCGAGATTTCTCCATCGTCATCCTGCACAAACGGACGAGTTTGGCGGGGATGCCAAAACTTGACATGGCTTTTTAATTCATCCGCCATATACGCTATCAAAGGCGACTTTAAAATCGATAAATCGAGGATGTGTATCGATCTGAAATTCCTGGGCTTTTCCCGACTGTGAAAATTTGGTCGATGGTTGACTTTCCTGGCCTAATACCACACTGATATGGGCCGATCAGGTCATCTGTAAAATTTGGTCGGATGAAAGCATGCCCGACGAATGGAACCTCAGCATCGTGTGCCCCATCCAACAAGAAAAGAGAAGCCAAGAAACTACATGTTCGTAAACACACGGAATAGAGTGTAAGGATGGTCCTAAAAGTACCCGACCTATCGTATTGATGCCGATAGTTGATTAATAATATTGAGTATAGTAGAAAGTACTAAACATTTGCAGCTTAAAATTAAAGTTTGACAATCCTGCATTGCTTAATATTTTTTTGTCAGTCAGTTATAGTGGATGCTTTCCGTGAATTAGTCAACATGGATCAAATTGGTCATCGTTATGTGATCCAATATTTTCATTTGAAAGGCCTGAGTCCAACCAATATCAAAGAAGAGCTTGATTATACTCTGGGGGAGTCTGCACCTTCATTAACAACGGTAAAATATTGGGTGGCGGAGTTCAAACGAGGCCGTACCAGCTGCCAAGACGAGAACCGCAGTGGGCGACCAAATGAGGTGACAACACCAGAAATAGTGACAAAAATTCATAAAATGGTATTGGATGACCGCCGACTGAAAGTACGTGAGTTAGCAGACATGGTAGGCATATCAAAAAGCGGTGTACACCGGATACTTACCGAAAATTTGGATATGAGAAAGCTGTGCGCAAGGTGGGTGCCGCGATTAATGACAATGGCACAAAAAAGCGTCGGAAGGATGTTTCAATTGAGTGTTTGGCAAAATTTCGTAGAAACAAAGCCGAGTTTCTGCGTCGATTCATAACCATAGATCAAACATGGGTCCATCACTTCACTCCTGAGACAAAAGAACAGTCAAAACAATGGACTGGGAGGCAGTGGCGGATTAACCCCGTCAGAGGCCCGGGGCGGCAAAGCTGAATGAGGCCCCCAGCTTTAAAAAAAATTTAGTTTTACAAGCTTTTTATTTAGTTCACATTTGTATGTATAAATAAGTGTTTTTGTTTATTTCGTTAAAATCTGGCAAGTGAAATTTAAATTTGAATTATATATATTTAGGCTAAATGAATCCATACATATGGATATGGGTGAGGAAAATAAAATACATATCGATAGACAATTTTTTTATTTTTTGTGTGTCATGTGTTTTCGTGCCTTCAATTTACTGAACTCCTCAATAACTTCTGTGAAATCGATTTCTTTGGAAATTTTTCTATCTATTCAAAGCACGGCTAGATTAACCAGTCGCTCTTGATCCATTGTAGGTCGCAGATAATTTTTAATTGGTTTAAGTTTCGAAAAACTCCTCTCGCATGATGCAACCGAGATGCAAATAGTCAAGAAGTATTGAAGTATGAGCGATACACAGGGCAACAATTCACTGAAGTCCCATTTTATTATAAACTAGCTGACCATGCTCGCCTTGCTTCGCCAGTCTGCCACTTCTAAATTTAAAACAAAATACTTGCTGAAAAGAACTGATAAAGAAAACGTCGAGTGTCCCTTCTCATTATATGGATATCCTCTCATTGTGACTCCTCCTCAATCTTAATTACATTTCATACCCTATCTTTCTCAATCCAATGCGCCACAAAAAAAAAACACAAACTACAAAAGGTGCATAAAAAAAAGAAAGAAAAAGCGCACAGCACAAAAGGTACAGAGAGAGAGAAAAAGATTTGTGCCGCACATACACACGAATTTTCCTCCACTCAACGCTGGGAAAATCCAACGATCTAGCTTCAATCGAACATTTTACTTTTTTTGGATTGTATAAAATTTATAGTTTAATTGTTATTGTTCAACTTCAGGAGAACCTACAAAGATGATTTATATTTTAAAATTTTTGTACATAATTGAACTTTATATTAAAAAAAATTTCATTTGGATGAGTCATTGCAAAGCTAGGAGCTAGAAAGCATTCGAGAGTTACAACTTTTCTTAGATATCTGCTTAGATCTCCGCTTCCGGACAGCGGATGAAGCATTTTCCCGCGGTAAAAAGTAGCCTATGTTAATCAGGGATAATGTCGGCTGCTAATGGTAAAACAATTTTTCAAATCGGACGAGTAGTTTCGGAGCCTATTTAAAACAAACAAACAATCAAATCTTTCCGCTTTATAATCTATATATATAAAAGAAAGTGTCCGAAGCGATGTAACCGCATAACTCGAGATTGGCCGAACCGATTTTGATGATTTATACTTTGTTGGAAAGGTATTTTCTCAGCACGGGTTTTAGAAGAAAAAAAAATCTAAATTTCAAAATGGCTTATTTTGACCACCCAGCGTGTTACGACAGGTTTTTTTTCGATTTTTTTTAAATTTTTAATTTTTTTTTCATTTTGTATTTATTTATTTTTGCAACAACCAAATAAAGAATCACATTTGAATGTAACATATCGTATCACAATTGAACTGTCAGATAGACACGCAACGTAACGCCACCTATTATCGATCAATGGAGAAGCCAATTTTGTTTCATGTTTGGTGGCGCTGTCGGATTCGGATTTCTTCATTGCGATTTTGTGAGTTTTTGTGAATTAAAATTGATATGAGAATATATCTTTTTCTATTTATATATATATGTATATAAAAATCAATCCATATTTGCGTTTGTTGCCAGTGTTTGGCCAAACGCGTTAACCGATTCCAATGAAATTTTTTTTTAAAGAAAGGTGACGTCTATACGAAGGATGTTATGTATGTGCGATGTCTGTATCTGCATCGGTGTGTAAATTATGTGTTTCTTAAAAAAGAAAAAAAAATTGACAATGTATTTATACACTGTGTGTTTCATATGTATAGTGCGTACCAAAACAGTTGGCCATTCTACTGCGCAGGTCTCTTAAAATGTGTTTTACAATCTCTTAAATTGCAAAAACAAGCATAAAGAGACGAAAATGGGCGGAGCCATAATAAAAAACGACGTATACCCTGCCTTGTGTTCAAGATCGCTGTCGCGATCTCACTGAGGGTGGTTTCTTCATTTTCCTTCTTTTATACTGAAATTAGGAGCGGAGGAAAAATATAGACCATTATATGTCAACTTTACTTGGAGGCAAATATATTGTTTCGTTTTTTGTCTTGTCGGTTCTTTGTAGGAGTATGATGTGATCACGGTCGGATAGATTAAGCAAAACATTGCACATGAATTGATTGTGTGACTGTGTCTGTATGAAGGTGTACGGTTTTAGATTTAAACCCTATTTGCTCATTATGCTTTCGTTGATCATTATTAATTGTGTCGTGCATATTGATCATGTAGGTACTGATATTGGCACGCAAAGTAAAGTAAATTGCAGTGTCACACCAAATTTTTTTTGTTTATATCATTGAATTTGGGCGAGGTAGGTAAATTTAATAAAAAATTTACAATTTGGGAATTTTTTGGAAACGTAAACGATTTTCTGCCCAATAACAATAGGCACGATTTTCTGTCACAAAAAAGAGGATGGGGTATTAAACGGTTCGTTAAAGACAAAATGGTGAACGTTCTTGATTCTTCAATAATTTTTTTTAAGAAATGCAGTTTTTAAAACTTTTTGAACTACCCACCACTTTTAAATTTGTAACCTTGATTAAAAGTGTAAATTATAGCGAGATAAAATTGACGATGAATTGCAAATATAAAACAGATTTACAGCGAGCAGCAAAACAAAACACCAGTATACCAAATGGGTGGTTCGGTTTGGTTTGAATTAAGAAGTAAAAACACACACGTTTTAGTACTAAGATAAAAATATTTATTGATTTTGCTACCTATATATGAAATAGTTAATATTAATGTATATTAAATTGAATTCGAAGAACTGTCAGTTTCATAATCGGTTGAAGAATCATCTCCTGGATTGATAATTATTGCATCCGACATTGTGTCCCACATCTGCTCGTGTGAAAAGTATTCCTCCTCTGTCCTTATAATTTTTTCACAAACTTTGCGCCAATCTTCAACTGTTATTTTTGAAAATTCTTCTTCAGCTAGTTTCTGAACATCCGATAATCTGAACGTTGTATTTCGGCTTCCGACTCTTCCCTTGACTGTTGCCCAGATCTTTTCAATAGGGTTGAGATCTGGATGATAGGGTGGCAATCGTAGTACTTCGTGTCCCGCGCCGTGAATCATATCGTCAATCTTATGCTTGGGGTGGTGATTAGTCCGATGTCGCTTTATAAGGTCATAAAGTTCGACTTTGAGCATTTTTGAAGAATGCGGTATATTGTTGACGGAAAGCCATTCTAACATCTCCGATTTAACGGAAGCAGAAGTGATTTGATTGTGTTCCCATTTGTTGTGATATGATGCGTTGTCCATTACAATAACCGATGGTTCCTCTAGGTTATTTAAAACTTGATCCTTCATCCATTTGGAGAAATTTTCAAAATTCATCTCATCGTGATAATCTCCTGTTTTCGACCCAGATTTAAATAAAAGCAAGGCATTATTCACGAAGCCCTTCGCTCCACCTGCATGCGCCATTATCAGCCTTTGGCCTTTTGAAATTGGCGCCTTTAAACCTTGACTGGTGCCGTCAGTCCATGCCCTTGGCCTTGTGTGAGAGCTGTGAATATAGCTCTCGTCCAAATAAATAATCTCATATCCTTCTGACCTGTACTCCCGCACCTTCCTCAGATATTTCACTCGTAAAAGTTTGATTTCATTTCTTTCGCAAAGAAATTTACGGTTGTTCTCCGTTTTCCTATAAGAAAATCCATTTCTTTTTAAAATCCTATGTAGCGACATATTGCTTAGGTTCAGCTCCAAATCTTCCTGCACCGTTGTCTTAACATTTTTAATGTTATCATCATTTTTTCTTCAATGTGGAAGTTGTATATAATTCGCCGAACAGCTGTGATACGAAATTCGTCCAATCCAGTTTTCCATTTTGTATGTGGTAATTAGTTGGAGATTCAATAGCGCCTTTCTTCTCATATTCTTTAATTATCCTTCTTATTGTTCGGGCCGAAATTCCCGTAAACTCCTCTGTCTGTGAATTTGCGTATGTGATGGGATTATCTATACATAAATTCCTAGCTTCTTCAATTTTTTTGTAATATATCCTAACAACGATCTTACGTCCTAGACTTCCTATTGGTTTTCCTTTTCTTGAAAGATCCATGACAATTTATTTTATTTTAATAAACTTATGTCCTAGCAATGCTTTTGTTTTCGTGAAAGTGAATTCCAAATAGGAAATCCAAAATATATATGCGTTATCTTAAAATAAAAAACTCTAAAAACCAAGCAACAAATTTATTCCTTGCCCCTACAGGTAACCAAATGCAAACACTAATCATGTCGTAAAACTTTTACACTTAAGTCAAACAGGTAAAATCAAACATCATAAAATTAATGCTAACCAAGCACACCACCCATACAGGTACCTAGCGCTAAACCACGAAATGTTCAACCATAAAAAGGGTTGGGAACCCTTTCAAATACAATCGGACTTCTAGGTAGAAATGTATAAAAGTCAACCTCATAATAAAAAATTAAGTTTATTTAGATATTCAACAGCATTTTAGTTCTAAGCACTGTAAAGTTGGGTTACGCATTGTAAATTACAGGCAAAAACGCTTAGTGATTAAATCTCTTTCGCGTCATTTTTGTTCTCTTAAATCCTCTCTCTGCGCAATCGACCGTTGGCCAACTGTTTTGGTACGGACTATAGGTATCATGTGCTTTGAAAAAACAAAACAAATTTAAGTGAAATAATAAAAAGTTTTTTTGTGTAATATTTTCTATATATAAAAATCAATCCATATTTGTGTTTGTTGCCGGTGTTTGGCCAAACGCGTTAACCGATTCCAATGAAATTTTTTTTCCATGAAAGGCGACGTCTGCACGAAGGTTGTTATGTTTGGCTATATCTGCATCGGTGTGTGAGATATGGGCATTTGAGTGAGTACACATGCATATGTGCGTATGCGTGTAAATTACGACGCAGATACAGAGACCGTACAGACGCCACTTATTTTGTTATCCGAACAAGCATATGAAAGAGGGAGACCACACGAACGTTTCAAGCTTATTGTGGAATTTGTGCGCACTTTCATTCATGAGATATCGTGTGTTCAATACTTTATTCAAATAACTCTTATTGAAACTTTTTGCATTTTTTTGTGAATCGGACATCGGAAAGATGTTTTTCCAACATTGATAACAATCGGTGGAGAAGTGAATGAAAAGTCATTCAATCGAAGTTTTTTATTTTCGCTTTGTTGTTTGATTCGCAGAAGTAAGGTGACATAGGCGCCTGCCAGACAACAAGCACCTACCCTAAACGGAAGAACGAAGTTGTGTGAGCGGCCTAAGCCATGCGAAGAAAAACGTGCAGTCCCTTTCACCGAGCTCAAATCAGACAATCTTCGGTATTGGCCTGAGAGTGTTTCTGTGAACTTTGGTCAAAATCGGTCTTCTTTTTTTAGGCGCAGCAACATACGCCGGATACCCGCTATAGACAGTTATAAGGAAGTCTACTCGAACATATTGGCCAATAGAATTCTCGGGCACGGGCAAAGCCGGGCAGGTGCAGCTAGTATTAGTATAGATTGAAGGATTTGGGGGCCTCCAGATTGGAGGCCCGGGGCGGGCCGCCCCTTCCGCCCCCTGGTTAGTCCGCCACTGCTGGGAGGGGAGAATTGGCTCCAAGGAAAGCAAAGACAGTTCCATCAGCAGGCAAGGTCATGGCGTCAGTTTTTTGGGATGCACGAGGTGTAATCTTCATCGATTATCTTCAAAAAGGAAACACAATCAACGGCGACTATTATGCGAATTTGTTGCAGCGTTTGGGTGATGAAATCAAAGAAAAACGGCCCCATTTGGCGAAAAAGAAATTTTTGTTTCATCACGACAATGCACCAGTTCACACATCCGGCATTGCTTTGGCCAAAATTAATGAGTTGAAGTTTGAATTGCTTCCTCACGCAAAATATTCACCAGATTAAGCCCCTCGGATTATTTTCTGTTCCCAAACTTGAAGAAATGGCTCGGTGGAAAGAGATTTTCCAACAATGAAGAGGTGGAGTCTGCAGTTGATGGCTATTTTATGGAACCTGACAGTTCTTACTACAAACAGGGTATCGAAGCTTTTGAGCATCGGTGGGAAAAGTGTATCGAACTACTCGTAAATGGAGACTACGTAGAGAAATAAATGTTTGTTTTTCCAAATTGTTTGTGTTTTCTTTGTTAGGTCGGGTACTTTTGGGACCACCATCGTATGTCGACATTTTTTCACTTTTTACTTTAAACCGCTGTTATTAAAATAATTTTTCTTGTCATTAAGGAAATCGCCTGGACGAGAGACTGAATACTTTAATAAACCAGTAACATAAAAACTTGTTTTTTTTCCAATACGGTCTTGAGACAATTTTGCGATCCCACTACAATTAAAGTCTTCATTCCCGATTTCATGCAGCAAAATTACTTCGCAACAGATTATGCCAGTTGTATGAAGCGAAGCTTAGTTACTTATCCAAAATAAATGACCTCTTCCACAGCGTTCAATTGTAAAGTAATTTGATTTAGATTTCCTGCAAAACGTAATAAATTACATTTATTGTTGGAAGCCTTCGCTCAAAGGCTCTTTATTTGTTGCGCAGACATCTGCTGCAGCAGCACAATCGTTTTTCAAGTCATTCAACGTCATCAAACCTAACCGCATCGTGATAGGTTTTATGACTCCCCGAAGATGGCAGCCTCTTCCATTTGATTCACAAATATACATACTCGTACATCCAAGTCCAACATTTATATAGAAATTCTGCATGGTATTCCATTGCATTGCATGGCCAATAATTGTCCTTGGGAGGGATCAAAGTGTGTGTATAACACAGTTTCGTTTTGTGGTAGCAATTTTCACCCTGAGGCTGAGGCCAATTCAACAGTGAGGCAGCCTCAATTGCCGCGAAATCGGGTGCAAGTTATAACCTGGCGTGATTTGTGGGTATAAAAAGCAACCACTTCAAAACGATGCATTTAATGCAGCTGCACCTCGACTGCCGCTTAATGCCTACGATGATGATCACAAAGCCAGGTACAGGGCGATGAAGGAGGGAAAACCGTAGAGTTAAAGTGTGGGATGAAGTAAGGAAGGAAATTGGCTCTTTAGAGCATGATTTGAATTTCTCGTGCAGAAGGCTACCAACCATACAGAAATGGATCATTAGAGGGAGCTTTGCAACTTGGCCGCCATTATTCGCTACTTTTGCTTCTCCATCTAATTGGCGGTTGTCTTAAGTTCTAAGGCTGAATTGCAGTGTTCTGTGAAGGATTTCAGTTCAAGGGGGCAGAAACATGCTAATAGTTGAAAATTTTCGATAACAACTTTGATCACAGAGGGTTTGAGAATTGGGAAAGGTATACACACGTAAGTGGGAGGTTTAGTGGGCATTCGTTTCTGGCTGAATATTTTTGCACACTAATTGGGAATTTATTAAATGACTGAGTCGGACAATCGATTCTGTTATTGGGGCATGTTAGAAATGGGTTGCAATTGTATTGGAAATACGTAGTTCATTTAGGCGATAGCACTGGTTGAGGGTTGCATTGTAATTTGAAAGTAATTGGTTTGGTGCTCAACACAATCGCAAAACGATTGGTTGGTAAGCACTGTACGGATACAATTTCAACAGTTTTTTTTTGACATTCTGATTAAAGAGGATCGCTTACTTATACAAGATTGCATAAATAGTAAGATATGTTATTATGAAGATTACCTATATCAATCACGGAACCCTTTATCAGTTGCACGAAATCATGTTCTCGGACGAAAATAATGTTGAACATCTATATTGCAGCCATCTTAATAAAACAACAAACGCCTGCGCGAAACCTCTTCTCTACAAAATACGGATGAACGTTTGAAAATGAATAAGAGCAACCTTTGCTATGGCCAAAATAATTGCAATACGCAACTTTCGGGCAATACTGTTCGCAGTAGTCATGTAAGGCAATGAAAAGAAAAAATAGCTGCGTTATAGATACTAGCGGTAGATTAGTTGCGAGGATTGTTGTTAATTGTTAATGCAAACTTCCCTGAAGTCAAAGAGATTTGCAAACATTTGCTGGCTAAAAAAAAGCAACGTTGACCTGAAATTGGAAAAAAATGTCTGACGCAGTATTACAAAGTTGCTTAGTCTATGATCTTTCCTCAAACTTGAGAAATATTTCTGGCTCAGGTTTCGATTATCGCACTAAGCTAACTTTTGAAAGCTTGAAACGCTGGGTGAAACCAGTAGGTTGGTTAAAGTTCTGAAAAAGGGCAAACCAGCCAAACTGGACTCACTTAGAAAACTTGATGGCGCCTACACAGAGATGAAAGCGGAAACTCTTAGTTATCTGCTGGAGTCTCACTTTGCGGGTAACCAGATTGCAATTGGTTCACAACCAGCCCCAATCACCGAGACTATGAGTGAGCCAAGACAAACAACTCGGCGTAGCTGGTATATTGCGAAGGCCGTGGTGACGGACGAGGCCATTAAATATGCTTTTGCGTCTTTTGACGGCTTCAAGTCACCTGGTACGGACGGAATATACCCAGCCATGCTGCAACAGTGAACAAACCAGTTGCTACCGACTATGAAGACAATTTTCATCGCTGTCCTAGCACTGGCATACATTCCAACACCCTGGCGTAAAGTTAGAGTGGCATTTATACCTAAAATTGGCAGAAGTGCCTACTCACCCGCCAAGAGCTTCAGACCAATCAGTCTGACTTCCTTCTTGCTGAAAAGCATGGAAAGGCTGGTCGAGCTTCACGTGCGCAAAACTGCTTTGCGATTGAACCCACTATCTCAGATGCAACATGCCTATCAACGCGGAAAATCCTGCGAGACTTCGCTTCAAAATCTAGTTGGTAGAATTGAGGGCGCGCTTGACAGAAAAGAATACGCGATGGGCATTTTCATCGATATTGAGGGTGCTTTTGACAATGCGACTTTTGATAGCATGTGCAGCTCCGCCAGACAACACGGCGTAGACGAACCATTGGTGTTGTGGATTAATGCAACGCTAATGAATAGAACGTTGGTTGCGGATGCGGATTGTGGCCGCTATGTTATGGCGGGGGTAAATTGAGGCTGCCCGCGAGGCGGCGTTCTGTCTCCACTGCTGTGGTGTATGCAGGTCGACTCTCTGTTGAACGCACTCAACAGTTCTAATGTATGCGCTCAGGCGTACGCGGTTGATGTTGCCGTGCTTTCTGTTGGATCATGCCTAGCGACTGTATGCGCCAAGGCGCAGGCGGCCCTTGACGTGATCCACGAATGGTGGCTCTCGGTCAATCCACTTAAAACTGAGCTTGTTCTCTTTACGAGAAGGAGGAAGCTGGTCGGGTTGACTCAGCCAGTGCTAAAAGGCGTCACAATCCAACTCTCAAATGAAGCAAAGTATATGGGAGTTATCCTGGATAGAAAACTTCTTTGGTCTAAGCATGTTGAGCTAAAGACTGCCAAGGCGCTGTCTGTTTTCTGGCAGTGCAAAGGCTTATTTGGCAAGACATGGGGCTTATCACCGAAAAGAGTCCTATGGATTTATACGGCTATGATAAGACCATTTATAGCATATGCATCGGTTGTTTGGTGCAATAAACTTTCACGTAAACGTTACTGCAGCTTTTGCCAAACTTCAAAGGCAGGTATGTCTCCGCTGCACGGGGGCCTTCCCCAGCACGCCTGGCTCCGGCCTAGATCCACTATTGAACCTCCCGCCCCTTGATGTTTACATCATGGGCTGTACAATCAAAGCTATCTCACGTCTAAGAAGAGGTGGTTTTTGGTATAATTCGCACTGGAGTTTTGATGAACTTGGGCAACGGTTGTCCTTCGACTCCTGTCCTATGGATATGCCGTCTGATGCGATGATACCGGAACTTCGGCTAAAGCGCAACTACGAAGTCGATTTTCCTCGCGTTTAGGACTGGCTCTGGCCGGACTCTGAACCTGGAAGGGAATGCAATCGAATCTTCACGGATGGCCCCAAAACCGATCAAGGATCTGGTGCTGGTGTCTTCGTGGAGAGTGACAACGTTAGACTTTTCTTCCCATTAGGCAAATATGCGTCAGTGTTCCAAACAGAGACTTATGGTATCCTAATGGCCATGGACTATGTTACGAGGAACAGGTGGAGGGGGCGAAGTATCTGCGTGTGTAGCGACAGTCAGGCTGCGCTTAAGGCCTTACTCAAACACTTAACTACCTCCAAAATAGTATACGTGAATGCAAGATATCTCTGAATTCGGTCGGAAGGCTGAATTCACTTAAACTTGTCTGGGTTCCGGGTCATAACGGGATCACGGGAAATGAGATCTCCGATGAACTTGCTAGACAGGGCTCAGAGGGCGAATTCTCAGGACCTGAACCTGCCTGCGTTCTCGGTTAGGGCTTCCATTGACGGTTGGGTTTCCTATGAACACAATCGACGTTGGCATGACTCTCCAGGGTGCAGACAGACTAAGCTAATTCTCCCCGACGTCTGTGGGAAATCCGCGGCATTCTTGTTGTCTCTCAATAGAAAAGACTGCCGACAGACCACTGGCATTCTTACGGGACACTACGTTTTTGCCAAGCACCTTAAGGTGCTAGGCCTAAGCGATACCACCAACTGCGAAGCCTGTGGAGAAAGCGACGACACTGCGGAACATTTCCTCTGTGATTGTCCTGCTTTTGCTCGTATCAGGTGGCAGGTATTTGGTGCGGATATGGTGATGGCTGTAAACCTAAGCTCCTTACCATTGAAGCGCCTTCTCGTTTTTCTTAGGAAAACGAGTAAATTCTCACAGTAAAATGTGGTGTGTCTGCCTGGTAGTACAATGGAACAGTATTGAGTCTGAGTGCTCCAGTGCAGAAAGTCTCACACACCCCGACAAAAAAAAAGATAACTTTTTGTTCATATTTTTTTCTTGGAGAAATGATTTTTTTTTTATAGTATTGTGGTGGCAATGGTGCGATGGTAGTGTATTCGCAAAGTATTTTTTTTTTTTTTTTTTATTTATAATCATTATTCTTTATAACAATGGAAATATAATTTTCTTAAGCTATCATAACACAAATTCGTGACATTTGTATTTGTATTTGAAAATTCAAATAGTGGTAAATGCTACTTCATAAATAAAATTCAGAATTATGTGGGGTACGCAATATTTAAATGATTATTGATATAATATAACAAAACGCGATGAAAGCTATACAATGATTTTTAGAACAAGAAGCAATAAGTAAGTATTTTAAAAAAAATATTTTAATACTAAGCAATATAAGGCAGCAGAACTTCAATTTGTCTCTGATCAGAATCCAGAAGCCACAGTTTAACTTTTTTTAGGAACATTGACAAAACTTGGTACACCGAAAAGCCATAGGAAACGTATTAAACAACTTGTAAGACACGATGGAGTAGAGGTTTCTAAAATGCGTGGTATGAAAAGTGGGACCAGGAACATAATTGTCAAGATTGCTACGCAGAGTACGGACGTCAGATATAGGACTCTGCATATAACCTCTCTTATAAAATAACTTGGAGACTTTAAAATAATACAAATGTCTGACCGGAAGGATTTTTAATGATCTAAAGAGGGGCATAGAGGGAGTCAATCTGTTAACACCGCAGATTTTCCTTATAGCACACTTCTGCAGGACGAGGAGAGGGTGAACTTTTGCTAGGTAGGCCCCTTCCCAGCAACTTATACCATATTGAAGTCTTGAATGGAAAATGCCGAAATAGGCTGTGCTTAAAGTTCTGCTATCACAATATTTTTTGAGATGATAGAAGCTACGGATAGAAGAGCGCAGATATTGCTTCATTGTTGAAATATGTTTGGACCAGCTCATATTTTGATCAATTAAAACACCCAAGTCTTTAAAATGATCAACTCTTTCTATTTTAAAACAATTCTTATTACAAGCATTACCCTCACTGAAAACCACTAAGGAATCGTCCCCAGTACATGTGCAATTTAGCATTTTATAACGTAGGCAATTTCCATCGTGAAAGTAGATTTCAAAATCTGCAAATTCTTGTATTCTTAAGCTGAAATACATCAGTTTGGTTTTGTTACTTACATTTAGCTTGTGTTTGGCGAACCAGATTCTCAGTAAGTGAACATCGAGGTTTATTTCAGTCAATAAGCTTAGAGGGCTAGATGAGGCATATATGCGATACCGAGATCATCTGCAAAAGCGTTTACTTTACCTGCGAATGGTAGGATAAACAGGGAGTTTATGTAAACAAGGAATAAAATCGGACCAAGGACCGATCCTTGTGGTACACCTATGTTTAGCGTCTTGGTGTTACTGAGGTGGTCCCCCACTTTTACTTTTTATGTTCGGTATTTTAAGTAGGAAGCAAACCAATCATGTACAGTACCACGGAAACTTTATACACTATCAGCTCTGTGTCGTGGAGTGCTTAAAGCAAGAAACTATCACCAGCAAAAATTAGCCGGCACTAAAAGTGCTCCCACAGGCTCATCATTTAGTGCAGGTGTTAGTAAGGACATAACAATTAAAAACACAATAATTATGTACCTATACAATACTAACACAGACACAAATCATGCAAATAATTTAAAACATTAAGGCATTATTACGCAAAATATTTTTAAGCTTAGTTTTACTAACATGCAAGTCAATCACATGATCATTTAGATTATAGATTCTACTCATGCGACTAATAGGCTCATGCCTCCCATAATTCGTTCTATGATTGCTGCTAAACAATAATTCAACACTGCGTAAATTATGGGCACCACCACGAAAATTAATGCCAATAGACGACAGCAAGTCAGGTCCATATATTTGACCGGATATAAGCTGCTGTAAGAAAATAATATCGCTATTAAGCCTTCGTTGAGAAAGGGGTAACATTTGAAGAAGCTTAATACGCTGACTGTAAGGAGGAAGGTTAAAAGGATCATCCCATGGAAGTCCTCTAAGTGCAAATCGAATAAATTTACGTTGAATGGACTCTATTCGATTTGAATGAATGTTGTAGAACGGTGTCCAAACTTGTGAGGCATACTCTAGAATCGGACGGACAAAACAATTGTACAATGACATAGAAACGTAAGGGTCATTAAATTCTTTGGCCCACCTTTTTACGAAGCCCAGCATGGAATTACATTTATTAACAATAAAATTGATATGCTTAGCAAAAACCGCAAACAAACCAGCGCAATGTTTTTTCTCATCCAGTGGCCTATTTCACCAACTTACAAATTTGTATTTACAAGCCATTTTCAACAAAATTTGTTATTTTGTTGATTTATGTTGTTTCACCAAACTTTGGGGATTACAAATTTGTAGTTGTATTCTACAAAGGGAAATTTGTGGGAATAATTCACTTTTCGTTTCACCAAAAGTTATTTATACAAAGTTGTAATTTACAAGTTACAAATTTGTGAAAAGTTGACTTGATTGTGACTTTACGTTTCACCAAAGAAAATTAATTTACAAATTTTATTTAATATGTAAGAATATTTTACAACTGAAACTTGACGTGTAGTTCCTCCTACAAATTTTGTTTCATATTGAAAGTAATCGAAAAAATGTCTTTGCAACGAAGGCGATAGTAGCGAAAGTGACGATCATGTTTAAATTTTAAGAAAAAAATGTTTTGGCCGTGTAAACTATGTAATTTCGGAGTTATTTAATTTTAATGAAAAAATTGCCTGACTCGATGCAAGACAGAGGAAATAATTGCAATTATTGAGCCACAAATAGCCGACACGACTTGAAAAAAACTTTGCATTAACACCAAGGCAGCAGTTTCTCACAGCTTTACTCTGGCTTGGAAATGGAGGGCAATACCATGGTGTAGCAGATATGCATGGGATATCTAAATCGACCGTTTGCAGATGTGTTTCTCGCGTTTGTGCAGCAATTATTAATTTATTGTCTGAAAGTGTTGTATGTTGGCCAAATGAACAATATAGTATTTGTGAAAAGTTTTACAATTTTGGTGGTAAAAAATGTTTAATATTAAAAAAATTGAAAATTAAATTTATATGTAACTACATTTATGTACTTACCACAGTAGCCACAATAGTTTTTAATTTTGCCACACAATATCTCGAAGACATTTCCAATCCTTTCCATTCAAAATACCTTGAGAAGATAATGAAATTAAAATATCTTTCCACGCTTTAATCAAAGATATTCCAAATATTCCACAAATTTGTGAGAAAACACTTGTAGATTACACATTGCACAAAAACCCGGTGCAACAGGAATTTTTACACTTGTAATCAACATGTTTATTCTTACAATTTTTGTTTGTCTAATCACAAATTTGTGGGTTCATACCTATATTTCTATTTGGTGAAACGGAAAACCAGATTACAAATTTGTAATTGTCATTCACAAGTACAAATTTGTGGTAATAATTTGTAGTTTGGTGAAATAGGCCCCTGGCCTTTTTTAATTAAGGACCAATATTGTAGAAGAGCATCTTCGGTAGATAGGCCCCCCTAAATCCAAATTGCATAGGACTAAAAAAGTTAATCCTTTTTAGATAACCTAACATTCTATTTTTAACAGCTTTCAATTGGCAGGTCGTGTGTTCGAATCCCGACCGGAGCCATGCTTTGTAAAATTGAATAAGTACACACAACAATACAAATCTCCAGAAAGCAATTAAGGCGCCACCTGTGGAGAAAAAACCCGATCGCACCTCTTTCCTATTATCCTATTCTTTCAGTTGTAAGCAGCACCCAAAAACAGGCAATGGCTGAGGGCTGCTTGCAGCGACGAAAAACGCCTGCGCTGTGGCAACACTATAAGGGTAATGTATCAATTACAAAAAAAAAAAAACCCTTTAGCGCACGCTAATTATAAAAAAAAAATTATTAAATTTGATTTTTCTTTTTTAATAAAATTTTAATGTTTTTTTTTTATTTAATATGGATTATTAAGAATTTTGGTGTGGAAACTTTTCTTTCTACTTTTTTTTATTTTTAAAGTTTTTAATTTTCACTAGAAAAGTCCATTACGAGTAGACTGCGAAATACCCCCGTGCAGTGAAATAAGGCCTTACGCAATAAGGCCAATTTGGCGTTATTTCACTTTCCGTTATCAATATAACCCTATTTGGCCTTGATTCTCTTCGTCGAAGTGAAATAAGGCCAACCGAGGTCAAAGCGAAATAAGGCCAATAAGACCTTATTCCACTTTTGCAAAGCGAAATAGGGCCATATGTTGAAATATGTGGTGCGGTTGAAAAACACGCTGCGTAATGTGCAATTTGGAAGTAGCTCTTTCCAACTATTCCAAACTTCTTAAATCTTTTTCTGAAGCAGAACATCTTTAGGGCAGGGCTTAGGACAATATATTCAAAAAATCAGTCCATTCAAAAAATCAATCAGTCGGGAACGCCGACGATATGAGCGTCACTGGCCGTGGTAGAACCTTTCACGATACTAGAGAGCCGGGGAAATTAATTGGTCTTGATGAGGACAAGGCCAAGTACATACTGTTAACAAGCAAATAGTGTCCAACGCGGTGAGTAAAACATCATTGTTGATAACAATAACTTTAGAGGAGTTAATGAGGTCTTGGAGTATATGTCAACTTTATGAATGAGACCCTCGTAGAGATCCCACGGTGAGTCACCCTAAGAATGCCTGCTTCTTCGGATTGGCGACGCATACCTATGGGCCATCGAAAATGCCAGAGTGCTTCTGCAGAAAGAAATTACAAAACTCGTATAGGCATTGTAACAGCGCCACGGCAAAGCTCATCAGACTGAAGTAAACAGCGACTATAGGTTCGGTTAATTTAGCTATGCATTCAAATGCAGGCAATGTAATAAACACACACGCGAGGTGTCTTTACATTGCATGAAATTAAAAAAATGCACTTATTCTACTACTTGTTATCAATTAAACATTCGAATTATTCATAAGCTGCTAACTAATGTGTATCACCACAGTCTAACTCCCGATACAGTTGCAAAACTATGCAAGGAAAAATAAATAATATAAATAAAAAAAACATAACTACTGATTATCATTGTGTACCATGCGTACCATAAATCCGGTATTCACATTCCGCACAACAAAAGGAAATTATATCACTTTCCGACGTCAACAACTGAACGAACAGAAACACCACCAGCTTGCACCGCCATCGCCACCACCACCGCAAAGCAGGACCACTCGATGAGTTGCTCAATGGTGAGTTTATACTAATTACCATTTCATGGGATTAGCTAGCAAGCCATGGTCGCGGTGTTCACTTCAGTTACCGCTGAAAGTGTGCTCAATACCCCCCAACAACGGGCCAAGGCACACCGAACCAAGCACTCATTATAAACCTACTTTATTAATAAAATACCTCAATTGTTTCATGACATCGCATCGCTCCGATTTGGCCATTTGGGCTTAGTCGAAATTTCGTGA
Source organism: Portevinia maculata (assembly GCA_949715645.1). Classification (NCBI taxonomy): domain Eukaryota; kingdom Metazoa; phylum Arthropoda; class Insecta; order Diptera; family Syrphidae; genus Portevinia; species Portevinia maculata. The sequence goes on from OX454526.1 coordinate 91,022,708, forward strand.
CAAAATATGCTAATACGGCGGCTAAATTAGTTTTAGCGCTATGCAATGAGTCTAGCAAAGCGTGAATGTTCCAACACACTGTTCAAAAGACAGGAAACGTGATAGTGGTAATTTTTCTTCCTTTTCCATTTTAATTGCATGTTTTTCCTCCGAAAAATCGACAATTGCCTCGCAACATGAATTAACATTTTATAAACACTTTTTCAGCATTTTCAGCTAGGTATATGGCGATCAGTGATTGTGACTTGTTTGCCGCTTTATGTGTGACCATATAAGTAGTAACTTATGCTGTGGGAATTAAACTAGAACAATAGCTCTAACCCATTTCCGAGCTCAATGATGTAACTGGCCTCAGATGAAGGTAAGAAATGACGGCACTGCGATCGATGTCAATATTACACCCCGGGGAGGGCATATGTTTACCACTCTACTGCAATGGATATAAATATTTGATTGTAATAAAAAACGTTGATCAGCTTCAATTCCTTTTACTCTTTCTAGATGGCGAATTCTACTGCACTTGCGATGTCAGAAAAGTACATTACGGTCTTTGCCATTGTTGCTATTGCCGTCGAAGATTGCACTCACTCACCTATCGGCGGCTAAGCATGCAAACCTCGTAAATCCATTTTTGTAAATTGTGCAGGACAGTAATTTCTGATGTTCGATTAACTACCAATTGTAAACATTTTTCATTTCTAATATTGTTTATACCCTATTCTAAAGGTATATTAATTTTGACGCATAGTTTGTAACATACCTTAATATTGCCCGTAGACCTCTAAAAGTGACTATATTTATGATCAGCATCGATAGTAGTGTCGATCTAGCCATGTCCGTCCGTCCGTCCGTCGGCAAAAATTAGCCCTTTAAACTGGACCTAGAGAGCTGAAATTTTAACCATATACTCTCTAGGGTCCCGAAATAATCCACAGAAACTAAAAAAAAAAACAAAATTTATCGAAAAAATCAAATTTTGAGCTAGAAAGCTGAAATTTTTTATATATGATCTATGACTCCTAAAACTGCTCGGGAGATACAATTTCTAAAATCTGCCCACTGACACGCCCACAATTAAATAATTTGATTAAAATACCAAAGTTTGAGCTAGGGAGCTGAAATTTATAATATAGACTCCCTAGGTGCCGTTTATTTTTAAACACAATTAAATAAAACAATTTTATTTGAGCTGGGGAGCGTTTTTTTTTACAAAACTTCTTTTTTTTTGATAAAATCCTTTAAATGTTATGTAACAAAATATATAGAGCATTCTTAACAATTCAACCATACTTAGACTTTTGTCACGCCCATTTATGAGGGATAGGAATAAGAATACGGTATCCAATAGTTCACTCAAGCGAACTGTAGCCCGTCCCTATGTTTTTTTAATAAAGTTTTTGGCATTTAATTAATTTTAGTTACCAATACGGTAACCTATGTTAATCACTTATAACAGAACAATATTTGAGAAATAAATGCTTAGAAATAATTCGAATTCGCGCGAGTTTTGAACTATTATTTTCTCAAGTTCTAAATACTGACCTTCGGAATTCGCACTGAATTTTCGTTAATAAATTCTGCAACTGCAGTAGTACTGCACGCATTTGCATAGCATGTATATCGTTTACACAATCTTGATTTAGTCGAGACTCGATTAACCGGAATGGCTGGGACCGAGCCCATAACGGATAATCGAAAATCCCGGTTAATAGATTTTTCTCTCTAAAAACTCTAAACTTGATGACAATTTATTTCTTTTCTTATTAAAACAAAAACAAATATTAAATTTATCAATAAACACAACAATTCATTTTGAATAAATCAATTTAACGATGAAAGAAACTACATACATACATGCAACGTTATGACGAAGAACTAGTAAATAAGGAATTCAAACATTTAACAGGAACATCAAACAGATACACGAAATGTCAATTAAAAATATTCTTGCATATTTGTCTGTCTAAGTGACTTTATTCTTTTATTTTACTTTATCAAATCTTCGTTAATGCGATGAATTTTCAGAACATCAGTCGTATCAAAATTACTGGATTTAGAGATAGCCCATAAAGCAGTCTTGATGTTAAATGATTTGAGAAAATCATTTTTATATTCAAACCACTTGAGACTTTCTATTACACCCTGATCCATTGGCTGAATCAGGGATGTGCAATTTGGCGGAAGGTACCTCACTATGACATTAGGAGCCTTAAAATCATCCACATCTGGGTGGGCTGGGCAGTTATCCAAAAGCAACAAAACTTTGGAAGTTTTAGGAAGATTATTTCTTTCCAAGTGTTTTTTTACTTCCGGAACAAAGTGTTCTAGAAACAGTTGTTGAGTAACACAAGCCCTCTTGTTGGCTTCATAAATTACTGGCAACTCTCCAACATTTTTTAAGGCTCTTGGACGAGCACTCTTGCCTATCACCATTAATCTACATTTATATGTGTTCCTGCAGCATTGGAGCATACTAGAACCGTAAGCCGTTCTTTCGATTCCTTGTACCCCCCTCCCCAACCGAACGCTCCTCACTTCTTGCTAGAGTGTGTTGAGGCAAACACCTCCAAAAGATGCTGGTTTCATCGGCATTATAAATTTGATAATTTGTTAAATTTTCTTCTTCAATGAGTTCGGCCAGTTCTTCAACAAACAGCGTGGCACCTTCATAATCCGCAAATTCTTTTTCTCCTGTTGTTTTATTTCCATGAATCCCATGTCGGTTTTTCCTAGCCAACCCTGAGAATAGACACCATCCGTAGCTATGTTTAGGTTGGCGTGAAAAAATACAGCTTTTTCCACAATCATTTGACTTGATACCGGAACTCCCCTAAACCGTTGCTGGCGAAACCATTCGTATGTTGCTGTGTCGACTTTTGGATTTTCTGCTTGCTTAAGGGTTTTTCGTTTCTCTAAACCTTTGATTGAGTAACCCTCCGCAAAATATTTAAGAAACTTTTCCTTATTATAACAAAGTTTTTGCAGTGATCATTTATTAAGTCCATCTTTTGTTTTATCGATAGCACTTTACGTGATCGCTTAATTGCACTAGTCGATGAAGATGCCATTATTTACTTAAACAAAGCACTGCGTAACTTACAAATTTTCGCAATAAACTTGTCAAAATCAATCACACAGCAATGGAAAATGCAACCCGACAAATGAAAAAATTGTGCATGCACAAACCAACTTATAAGATACAAACAATCCTATAATACTGGATAAATGTGTTTAAAAAACAATTCAAAATTTTTAAAATTCAAAGATACAAAATGGAAATGTTTTTGTTTCTTTTACGGATAATAGAATATTATGTCGGTTAGTAGAGTTACTATAATAAGAAATTAATTGAAAGAAAATCTGCATAAAAAATGCCGGTTAACAGAATGTCCCGGTTAAAAGAATCCCGTTTTATCGAGTCTCGACTGTTATTGTTTTGTTTCATTTCAGGTAGGGTAAAACTATACAAAATTCCCCAGTAGTCTAGCGCGCACACAGGTGTTGTTATGCAGTCATAACCAAACCTGTTCAAACTAGATTCAGGCGTTCGCCAATTGTGTTATTGAGTGGTAGTGTTCTGTGTGCTCTGTTGAGAAAAAAACTACAAAAAATAATTTTGGCGCCAAAACATATTGCGGTGAGTACAATAATAATTTAATTTTTTTCAGAAACTATGCCTGTCTACACACAGCACTGACCTACCTCAAGTGGTCATTACCCCGCACACATAATTTTCCCATTTGCTATACCCACAATCCAACACCACTCGTAATTATGCTGATTTAGCATATCTATCTCTTGCATTTCCCGTACCCAGCCAGAATCATTCACCTTTCCCATTATTCTCCTAAGTCAGCACATTTTAATTGTTTTGTTTGTAAATTCAGTGCAATGTATGTTATTTTCCTACTCAGCACAACTTAATTGTTTTATGTTATTTTCCTACTCAGCACAACTTAATTGTTTTATGTTATTCTCATAACTCAGCACAACTTAATTCAGTACAATACACTTTTCCATTTAGCCAATTAAGCAATATGTTAGTATATAAGTCAAATCAATCAATAAACCAGACACTTGTTCAATATCAGTCATTTGTTCAACATTATTCATCACTAAGGCTTCCCCCCACCAGCGGTAAGGGGTCTTAACAAGGAAATTACAGAGCAAGGAAAAAGAAGTTGACGATCACCACATCGCCACAAGGTATTCTGGTTCACGCACCAGCATTACCTACCGTTGTCAAGGTTTAAGAGCTTTGGTCAACACACGAGAGATCGTACATTTTGGTGACCCCGACGTGATTCTGGTGATCACGGTTCAACATCTTTTTCTTGCTCTGCTATCCATCATCGATCTAAGTTCATTGAGTCCTGCATCATGGACCAACAAGCAGCACGCCAGCAAGTAACTGGCTCGGAAATTGAGCGAATCATCGCTAATTTCAAGAAGGATTCACCTTCACGAAAGTCCTTGGAGTACTTCCAGGAACGCCTCCGTAGACTGGAGGAGCAATGGGAACGCTTCGACGCAACAGACAGCGAGATCAGGAGCACATTCCCCCATCAACTTGATCACCCCTATTTCAAAAAGGGGTATTTTGATGCCGTAAGATTGGCATATGAAGAGCACAAGGCTCTATTTACATTCAGAATTGAGCGCTTGCAAATGCAGGGCAAGCCCGACAATTTGGAGACTGATGACAATCCACACACGTCAGCACCTCTCCATTCCAAGACAACCGAAGGCGACCAAGCAAACAATGACATCGAGGTAGCACAGCTGAAACAGCGTCAGCAATGTTTGATGGACATGCTGCAACGCACCCTGGATAATGTAGAAACCACACCAGTGGGATCGAAACATTTTTGAGAACTCAGCAGTGCCAACATCAACAAGTATTGGGCACGAGTTGAGGCGATCCAGGTGGAGACGAGCAGTTCTCCGTCATCTGACAAGGACACTTCCAGATATATTGACATGGAAGACAAGGTCCAAGGAATGCTAGTAAGGTGCGCGGCAGAAATCGAAGATTATAACAGGCCGCAACAATCCGCATCACCCAGGAGTTCAGAAGGCAACAGTCAAGCTCAATTCAGCTTGCCCAAAATTGCGCTCCCGAAATTCAATGGCGATTATCTGAACTGGAGGCAATTCTTCGACCTCTTCACACAGATGGTCGACCAGCAACAAATGCCCAAGTGCCAAAAAATGTGGTACCTCAAAACCAACTTGACAGATGAGGCAGAAAAGCTCATTCGTCATCTACCGTTGACAGAAGACAGCTACACCTCCGCCTGGCAGATGCTCCAAGAGAGGTACAACAACGTTAGAATGCTATCGACGGCCTTTTTCAATCGGTTGCTTCAGCAGCCCGCTAGTGCGACGGAATCGGCGAGCAGTATCAAGGCACTCCACGACACGACCAACGAGTGCTTGCAAGGTCTCAAGAACCTTGGAGTTGACATTAGCACGTGGGACCCGCTCATCGTCCACCTGCTAATAAAAAAACTAGATCGGGCAACGCACGTGCTCTACGAGCAATCATTAAAACAGCCGAGAGCACTGCCCTCCCTCAATGAGTTTCTAAGCTTCTTGGAGATCCGATTCCAATCCCTAGAGGCACTCGGAAATAAGGGTCGTGGCACAGAGGAGCACGGCCGAAAACTAGCAGCACGGTCTTTTACATCAGTGGCAGCAGGGAACCCAAGCAAGGCAGTCTGTGTTTGCTGCAGTAACGGCAATCATCAACTATATGCATGTCCTCAGTTTTTGCGACTCAACCCAGAATGTCGCCTATCAGCAGTCCGAAGATTCAAGTTCTGCATAAACTGCCTCAATCCAGGGCACACGGCATCAGCATGTTCAGCTCGAAATTGCACCAAATGCTCCGGAAGGCATAACACTCTTTTACACAGGACCATTGAGAGCGAGGAGCCAACAACCTCGGCAGCATCAGCCCCGAGCACATCAGCTACAGCAGTAGCACCCACAGATAAAGGCTACGTCTTTCTCAGCACAGTAATAGTGAACCTGGAGGATAGCGAAGGCACTATTGTAAATTCCCGTGCACTGCTAGACTCTGGGTCACAACTCAACTTCATTACCGAGAAGCTATCGAGAAGGTTGAACGTTCCAGAAGTCACCGAAACAATGCGAATTCTTAGAATAGGAGAAGGAAGAAAGCGAGCAAATCGCCGAGTGAATATTTCATTAAGTTCCAGAACATCCGACTTCTCCGTCAATCTGGAGGCCTTTGTCTTACGACAGATAACTCCTAATCAGCCAACTCGGAGGGTCAATACTGCCTCCTGGAACATTCCAGCAGATCTAAGATTAGCAGACCCACAATTCGGCGAACCTGGACAGATAGACGTACTGATCGGAGCTGAGCTATACTATCAACTACTGACAGTGGGACAGCTAAATATCGGAGCAGGCTTGCCTCTACTACAGCATACACATCTTGGTTGGATAGTTGGGGGCAAGATGGAAGGCACATCGCTTCAGTCGGCAATTTGTGGCATCTCATCCGTCGAAGATGCGCTAAAGGAAGACATTGAGAGGTTCTGGAAGATCGAAGAAGTTCAGGAAGCCAGGCAGTGCCACACGTTAGAAGAAAGCAGATGCGAAACCCACTTTGCAAGAAATACCATCAGAAATCCGGAAGGACGGTTTGTGGTTCGGCTTCCCTTCAAGGCAGACGAAACTGAATTGGGAACGTCAAAGGGAATTGCCCTTCAAAGATTCACCTCTCTGGAAAGAAAACTAGCGAGGCACAGTGATCTAAAAGAGCAATACACACAATTCATGACAGAATACAAACAACTTGGTCACATGGAAAAATTCGACATCGATAAGTTGTACGGACCACACTACTATCTGCCGCATCATTGTGTTCTTAAACCGGATAGCACAACTACAAGGTTGCGAGTGGTCTTCGATGCATCCGCGAAAATCACAGCAGAAGAGTCGTCCATAATACAGGAACCTTCCACAGCAGAAGAGTCATCCATAATACAGGAACCTTCCACAGCAGAAGAGTCGTCCATAATACAGGAACCTTCCGCAGCAGAAGAGTCATCCATAATACAGGAACCTTCCACAGCAGAAGAGTCGTCCATAATACAGGAACCTTCCACAGCAGAAGAGTCGTCCATAATACAGGAACCTTCCACAGCAGAAGAGTCGTCCATCATACAGGAACCTTCCACAGCAGAAGAGTCGTCCATAATAAAGGAACCTTCCGCAAGAGAAGAGTCATCCATAATAAAGGAACCTTCCACTACAGAAAGAAGAACTACGAGGCATGTGTTATCCACAGTCAAACAAACATCTACCTTTGTTCACGGGATTGAACATCATAACAACTTCAGAAGGTTACAACGTGTTACTCCCTATATCCTACTATTCGTCCACAACATGAAGGTTGCAACGAAAATGGATCTCGTCAAAAAATCCGGCGCGCTTAAACCTACCGAACTACATAAGGCACTAATTTGCATCGTCAAAAACATGCAAAGAGAAGAATTCGAGAAGGACATCAACCACCTTCAGCGATTCAAGGAAACACGAAGGGACAGTCCTATCGCCAGTCTAACTCCATTCATTGACGAAGAAGGGACCATGCGAATCGGAGGGCGCCTCGAAGCTTCATCACTCCCATATGAATCAGATGACGTCACAAATCCCCCACCAAGGAAAAGGAAGTACAATCCTTTCAACATATCTACACTACCAATACCAGCTCCTCGTACTCACCAAGAAGCCTTCACCGTTCACATTTGAACAATAGTTCAAGGCGGGGAGAATGTCTACACACAGCACTGACCTACCTCAAGTGGTCATTACCCCGCACACATAATTTTCCCATTTGCTATACCCACAACCCAACACCACTCGTAATTATGCTGATTTAGCATATCTATCTCTTGCATTTCCCGTACCCAGCCAGAATCATTCACCTTTCCCATTATTCTCCTAAGTCAGCACATTTTAATTGTTTTGTTTGTAAATTCAGTGCAATGTATGTTATTTTCCTACTCAGCACAACTTAATTGTTTTATGTTATTTTCCTACTCAGCACAACTTAATTGTTTTATGTTATTCTCATAACTCAGCACAACTTAATTCAGTACAATGCACTTTTCCATTTAGCCAAGTAAGCAATATGTTAGTATATAAGTCAAATCAATCAATAAACCAGACACATGTTCAATATCAGTCATTTGTTCAACATTATTCATCACTAAGGCTTCCCCCCACCAGCGGTAAGGGGTCTTAACAAGGAAATTACAGAGCAAGGAAAAAGAAGTTGACGATCACCACATCGCCACAAGGTATTCTGGTTCACGCACCAGCATTACCTACCGTTGTCAAGGTTTAAGAGCTTTGGTCAACACACGAGAGATCGTACAATGCCCATTATGTTAAAATGAAATATATATTTATAATGAACATAAAATTGGCTTTTTAGTTCGTGTTTGTTTATTTTTTTAAATCAGGATGGGTTGCTTAATTTTTGCTGGGGCGTTTAGCACTTAGAAATTTACAAAACGCTCCAACAAAGTAAGTGTAATACGCCCCAGTAATGTATTGAAATATAATACTCAACAGAGCGATTTTTTTTCTTAACTGTTTATAGAAATGCCACGAAATTACACAAGGACGACACTGCGGGCATGATGGTCCGAAAAAGACCTGAAAAAAGCAATGGGAAAGGTAAAAAATAAAACTTTGGGATTGAATGAAGCAAGCAGGGAGTTCAACATACCATCCAGAACCCTGAGGAGACATATTTTAAAAGGGAACTGCTCTCTCGTTGGAGCAAGAAAAAAAATTGGTTGTCCACATACAAAAATTGGAAAATGTTGGGTTTGCTCCTGACCGAAAAGACGTAAAAGAAATCGCTTATCGCTTCGTCGAACGTCTTGGATAAGAACACCGTTTCTCAAATTACACAAAGGCGGCTGGTAATGTTTGGCTCAATGTTTTCTCGAAATGTAATCCATTGAGTGCACTGAAAATTACTACAAGACCGTTTCTACAGAAGACTGCATTCAGTGCATATCTTGCCAGGGTTTTGAACTATGTACATACCAAATTGCAACAGCTGCGGACGCAAAGCGAAGCGACAGGCCATATTACAAAACCAATAATTTAATTTTCATACTATATAATATTTGTTTCTACTTTTTCCTTAGGGGCGTTTTGTCACTAATGCGGGGCTTTTTACCCAACGATTGAGTTACAAAACGCCACACTTAAACTTTTTTTTAAAAAATATATATACCTATACTCGTATTATATGCTAACATATTTTTGTACAAATGAAATTGCCAAACCTATAAAAGAGACTGTTAACTTTTTATTTAATAAAAAAATTTTGTTTATTTTTTTGTTTTATTGAAGATTCTATAAAAGTGTATTGTATAGTTTCACTCTATGTATAAAAGTTCGCCTCGTTCCTAAAACATTCGCAGATTTCATACACAAAAACTGATTCACCAAAACTATCCATTTAAGCGATGTGTATCATTCTTTATCGACTAATGAGATGACTGCACATCGAGTTACAACCAACAAACATTGATTACGGTAGAGTTCACTTGTTTTTCTACCAAGTACATTTGGCCTTGCAAATTCGTTTGTCTTCTCTCTGAATTCGGCTTTATTTCACAAGCAATGCTCGGCGTTATTTCGCACGGCGTTATTTGACGGAACTTAAAAAGATGCGCCACTATTATGCGGCTACGTGCAAAATCTTTGAAAGAAAGGAAAAAATGAATAAAATGTTTACATTTTATCGTTTTAAAACATTTATTTATTATGTTTTTCAACATTAATAATGAGTATGCCCGCCATTTTTCGATACGACCTCTATAAGACGGTTTGGAATAGAATCATACAGTTTCTTAACTTCCCAGTAGAAGTTGTTGTAATGGGGCCGATTTTGTGAATCGCGGATTTTGACATATGTGTCTCCACGTTTCAAGGTCACCCGAATCCAAATCCAGCATTTTTATAGAGATGTCTGTGTGTGTGTATGTACGTATGTGCGTATGTGCGTTTGGAATTATTTTTCCCCACGATTATCTTGAGAAACAAAGACGATATTGACACCGGTTTTATTCGAAGCATAATAACGTAACTCAAAACTGTCTAAGTTTCCAGCGAAATCGGTCCAGCCATTTTTTGTTAGTAAATAAATATCTAAAATAAATATCTTTATTTGTACTATTTATAGTCATTTGTCATTGAGCAAATCATTATTACATTGTGCTCCGTTATTTAGTATATATGTATATTTGCAGGTCTCCGTGTTCATAACAATGGTTGCATTAATATTATATCACTCTTCGCTGTTATTAACAAGATTTAATTTCCATGAACAATATTAAAGAGCATTTTTTAATATTTAATAATTCTTAACCATATCTTATGGTTACCCACATTTCAAAATTTCCCACTAATCTCATAAATCATATTGATCCCACTGCGAAGTTAGTCGTGTGGGTCGCACCCAGACCACTTTTTTTTAAAATAATTAAGAGAAATTTGGGCCCAGGCATAACAAATAGCATCGATTAAAGTATCCTTTTATTCAAACTGTCTGCCGCCTTCATACACTTTACGAGATAACCATGCCCAAACATTTTCGATTATGTTTAAGTCCGGTGAATAGGGCGGCCGTGGCAAAAGTTTAACTCCTTCTGATTGAATCCAATTTCTAACAACCCTGGAAGTGTGTATAGGGGCATTGTCTTGTTGGAATATCCAAGACAGGGGTCCGAAAATGTTTTTCACTTTTGGAAATGACCATTCCAGCAAACATTTGTAGTTGTTTTTGTTCATTGTTGTGGACAAAAACTCCAACTCGATTGGGTAATAGCTCCAATACACCTGATGTACGGCTATGATGTCTTGCTAAAATAAGCTCCTCCTTTCTTAAATCATGGAAATAAAAGTTGCAACCTTCGGGGCCGTCAAGGTTAAACTTTTTTCATCCGAAAGTTTTCTTCTCTGAATAGTACCACTTTTTCATATTATCCTTCGGACCGTTCCTGGCTGATACACCGCTGTTGGCCCTTAATTTAGCCACAGCTAGAATAGAATTTGAGGCATCCATAGAATGACCCGCTTTTCTCGCAATGTTTCTGCCGTGCGTCCTTTTTGATTTTTCCAACAGTGTTGTGGATCCGCAAGATAACTGTTTACAACAGTCCTACTTCTATTCAGTCAATATCTCGGCCTGACAGTCCCAACTCCTTGAAAGCATCTATTTTTCCTTTTTCTGTCGCTGTCAAAGTCTTCTCAGAACCCATTTTGTTTAACTAAATAATAACAGTTCTTTTCAACGCTTTTTTAAATGATGTGATGTAACTTCTGCAACGAAATGGCCCATCCTAGTGCGTATCCTTTTATACGCTTTTCCAGTAGTTCATTGTTTGATCTTGGGAAATTCCGGCGGTCGTTTCTTAATTATCCTTTAATTTTAGGACTTACTGTTGGGAAAATATATACTTGTTCACAGGTAGTACAAGTTTCTGGGTATGCAATTTCCAACAGGCATAAAGACTGAAAATCGATTGCAAAATGTATGGCCTCATCCTAGTGTTCACCAGTATAAGTACAGAAAAAAAGAACTTAACACAAAGATAAATTAGATAAAAGAAGAATTGGTAGGTAAATACATTATTTAAAGAAGAATAATTTAAGGTGAAAAAATAAAGCAGCAGTAAATAAAAAAAGTAATTATAGTAATAGTTGTTCGAATAAATTAGCTTTTCTTGAAAAGACTGCAAGAAAGAAGGTAAAAGTTATTTTTTTCATGTCAATTAAGAAAATATAAAATTTTAAACCTTCAATGTGGTAGAGTGTCATAAAAAGAATGGTAATCTTGCTTGAGAGATTTCTTAAACTCTTGAAGATGTTTTAATTTATCTTCGGATATTAAAGGACGAGTTTCAAATAATTTTGAAATGTTGTCAAGTTGAATCGGATTAAAAGGTTTAATTTGTTGCGGCAATATTGTCCAAGGGTCAGAAAAATTTAATTTGTATTCAATAAAACCTTCTTCGTTGTATTTTAAAGCGTGGATTTGATTCACAACGGTACTGCACCCAGAACTAGTCACTGTGTGGAGTTTCATCAAGGTGCATTCTGGGGCCATACATCTTTGAAGAAAACGGTGTAACAGTAACTGTCAATGGGGACTGTTATTTAAAGATATTGAAGGAGTTTTTTTTACCCAGAACTGCACCGAAGAAGTATCCGTTTCAACAGCATTTGGTTCCAGCAAGATGGAGCAACTGCAAACATAGCCAGACAGGTTATAGCGGAGCTCCAACGAAAATTCCCAAACAAATTAATATCTAGAAAATTCACATTCCGCTGGCCCCCAAGGTCGCCCGACCTGACCTCTCAAGCAAGAGGTGTGCAAAACAAAACCAAGGAATTTGACTGAATAGAAGCAGTCAATTAAATCCCGACTTCAACCCTTCAGGCCGCAATGAATAATTTTCTGATCAGGTGCCGCATAAGCGTGGATGAGCATGTAGGTCATTTACGGTCTATCATCTTCAAAAACAATTAGTTTATGTATGAAATAAAATGGAATTTTCTATACAATAAAAAAAAGAAGAAATATATTGATTACAAAAAGTTATTTGAATTTCTTATTATAGTACAATTGGTGCGCCACCCTGTACCTAGGAGTAAACATCAACTCCGCAAATGACACCTAAGTGGAGATCCGCCGGAGATTTACTTCAGGAAACCGCTGCTGCTTCGGTTGGACCAAATAAATGGGTTTAAAACCGCTCACTCGAATAACAAAGTGCATGATCTATCGAATCTTAATCCTGTCAGTCCTGCTTTACAGTGCCGAGTGCTGGACGATAAGTAGGAAAGGGGAGCTAATATTGGGTTCTTTTAAACGAAAAATACTCCTTCGGTTATTTGGTCCTGTGTGCGAGGAAAGCGAATAGAGGAGAAGATACAACCACGAACTCTATGAGCTGTACCAGTATGTGGATGTAGTACAAAAAGCTGAATCACGTCGACTAGATTGAGCGAATGGACAATAGTGCTCCAGCTAAGAGGATCTTCGACTCCAAGCACGCAGGTTCGAGAAAGCAAGGAAGATCGATTTCCCGTTTTAAAGACCAAGCCATCGCGGAACAGCGAAGCAGCGTGTCCTGCAGAAAATGGAAGACGGAAGTGTCTCAGGCAGCGACCCTTCACCCGTCGGGAACCCATTTAGTAAAGATAGTGAAGGAAACTTTACATCCAAACTTTACAAAAACTTGATTAGTTATTGTGTAAGAAGTTAGTTTGCTCAGAAAGGCTCTATGCCAGATCCGATGAAAAGATTTGAGATGTCCTTTTTGCGTTTCTTCGAACAAGTTTCTATGTACATATATATATAAATTATATGCCCAGCAATCATTTAAATGCTTCTCATGCTCACCGTGTTCTTATATACACACTTTCAGTACTCTGTGACCCCATAGGATTTCCCACCTGTCGCTGTGCCGACATAAGTGACAATTGACAGGACACAAACAAATCAAGTTAGTTCAAGTTAAATGAATTTGCCTTACGCTAATGACCTATAAATTCAGAACAGACACACAAAATTCAAAATATCTTTGCAAAATTAAGAAAAAATTAATTGAAAAAGAAATATGAAGCAAGTAGAATTCAATTTAAAAATGTTGAAATACAATGCACGTCATTAAGGTTCCATTAATTCTGTTTACGTACAGATCGAGTAGAAAATAAAAAGGTGAGTGCTGCTTTGCCTCGCTACTGGTACAAGGTCTGGTTGGATTTCTTTTTGGCAAGTCATCCACAAATGGTTACTTAGCATATTCCTCTCCAAATCGATTCGATTCGTAGTGCTGGGATCTGCTGTATGCTGATGATCATCCTCAATGTAGGTTGACCCTACTGTTAAACTTTCGCAACAGACGCGGCAATTGAACACATCACGGATCAAAGATGACAGTTGGCGAGGAGGAACACGTACTCACCTCCTAAGCGATGTTTTTGCCTACTGTCTAATGGACTGACATTATGGCAGGAAGGACAGACTGTCTAACCGGCCGGATCTCAGCATCACTAACAGCGGCAGCAGGGCAGCATCATCAACAACAAAAAAAAAAATCATAAATTGGGCGTCATCTCGATTGAAGTGCCGGTTGCTCATTTTAACCCAACACAAGTAGCAAGTAATTACAATCCGAGAGCATAACTGAGGTGCTTGCTATTCACGGGTTTTAAATCAAATTGAACATCGAGAGCTCTTGAGAACCCTCGACCATCTCCGATATCAATTGTCATCTTAAATGAAGCTGTCGATTTACTTTGGCGGTCGGCGGCATCGTATTCATCCATTACCTTGTGATTAGTGAGAAGCGCTCTTTTTTTCGTCTTTTGATCGCCCTTGTAGCTGTTAACCCGGACACTATTTAGGAGAAATTAAAAAAATTAATTGAGCGGCATTTAAGCAAAAATTTGACAACAGTTGGCGTTGCCATGTTACGAATCGGCTGATGAGGCAAATTGTTTCGGACCCACCTGTCCCGGTACTTGGTTACGTGAATGACAAGCGCTGACTAAATTGAGCATAACCGTTGTCCAGTGCTGCCACAGAAGGCTGTTCATTTGTTTTGTTTTTGCCAGAAGGGATAAAGAGTGCCCCTTCCCTCGGACTGTAATTATTGTGTCAATTTGCACGCAAATCGCAAACATTATTTAGAGAATAATGTGCAATTTGTGGTGTGGTTAGTAAACGTTTACAAATACTCTTACATGTGGGTATGTAGGTGCGTTGTAATTGCACGTTTGGGCCTCTAGCTAAACCTTATTTGAATTTTTGTGTGGGAAGAATTGCGAGTATAGAAATTGTGCACTCTTGGGTTTATCTTCATGGAGAAACTCAATTATGTTGTCACATTTGTTAAGTTTTGGCCTGAGCGGCGATGATGACAGTATCTATAATATATCAACCCGTGCGGTAATACAACGATTTTTACTCTAAAGGATACGATAACGTTAAGTTCCTATTTTCACGGTGGATGGCGACGGTATAGAGGTTAGTGTTAAAAATTATGCGCATTGGCAACTCGTTCCATATATTGATAATTGTTATTATATACATTCATTCCTTCCAATTATTTTCACATACATTCACTCAATACATTTGCTCTTCATAAACAAACACCTTTATTGAATTACATACACTGGCGATCACAAGGATGAGGCCATTCATTTTGCAATCGATTTTCAGTCTTTATACCTGATGGAAATCTTATACCGAGAAACTTTTACTACCAACATATTTTCCCAACAGTAAGACATAAAATTAAAGGGTAAATGAGAAACGACCACTGGAATTTCCTTGGATCAAACAATGGGTGCAGGGAAATAACTTCACGGGCAATAACTTCACATGGGCAACAACTTCACCTCGAGTGGGCAATAACTTCACTTTTTTTTGTGAAGTTATTGCCCACAATAGGTGAGCAATATCTTCACTTTATTGTGGGAAATAAATTCTCTTAACATTTTATGATAAATCAAGAACCGTACCTCGCACCTACTCCAAATTAAAACAGTGACCCCAAGCAGGGGGGTTGCAGGGGGGCAGCATGCTCCCCCATAGGTATTGAACTGTTTATGGAATCTACTTGCGATTTCGCAACTAATCCCATAAACAATGCAATGCATATGGGGGCATTCTACCTCCCTGCAACCCCCCTGCTTGGGGTCACTGTTTGATTTGGAGTGGGTACAAGGAAATGAAGTACTAGAAGTAGTCAATGCATCACTGATTAATGGAATATTTCCTGATATATGGAAAGTTTCGACAGTAGTGCCAACACCAAAAGTCAATAATCCAATTCATCCTAAAGACTTTAGACCAATTAATACGCTTCCAATGCTGGAAAAAATAATAGAGAAAGTAGTAAGTCAGCAGTTAGTTCAATACCTGAGTGAAAATGAATTAATTATAAAACAACAATCAGGATTCAGAAAAGAACACTCGTGTGAGACGGCATTAGTGTGGACTATAAATGAATGGAAAATACGTATTGATGAAGGAAACGTTATATTAGCCGTATTTCTGGACTTTAAGAGGGCATTTGAAACCATTTGTAGAGATATCCTACTAAGCAAACTGGAAGCATATGGAATAACTAGATGTGAACTGGAGTGGTTTAGAACATATTTATCTGGCAGATTACAGAAAACAAAAATAATGAACACGGAATCGTCAGCTATAAATGTTAACCTTGGGGTTCCTCAGGGATCTAATCTGGGGACAGACCTATTTTTGGTTTACATTAATGATATATTTAAAGTTCTAAAATGGTGTAAAGTTGGAGTGTTCGCAGATGATACTTTAATATATATCGATGGTAAAAACCTAACGGAAATAGAAATTCGTCTGCAAGAGGACCTGGAAAGTATATTCCAGTGGTTGTGCATGAATAAATTAAAAATAAACATTGATAAAACAAAATTCATGGTAATAAAGCCAAGGCGACATAATACTAAACCTAAAATTGGAAATGAATTAGTTGAAGAAGTTGTATCAATTAAATATCTCGGAGTGATAATAGATAATTGTTTGGACTTTAAGGAGCATGCAAACTTTATGTGTGCAAAAATAAGTAAAAAAGTCGGCTTCTTGGGGCGGATAAGAAAAAGTTTAAATTTTCAAAACGCTATCATGATATGTAATACGATAATTCTCCCTCATTTTGACTATTGTGCGTCCATATTGTGGATGTGTAACGAAGAAACAAAATCTAGACTACAAGTTCTTCAAAATCGAGCTATGCGGTCCTTGCTTAAGTGTAGTATTTACACTCGAAGTGTATTTATGTTGGAGGCATTACAATGGCTTAACGTAAGAAAGCGTCTTTGTTTAAAAGTTATTATTTTTATTTTCAAGGTCAAACACAACCTTTTCCCAATATATCTCACTGAGAATTTGCAGTATGTTCACGAGGTACAGCCTTACAATTTACGATATGCAACTGACTTCAGGATAGGTCGATGTAACCTCAGCAGCACACAAAACTCTGTTATGTACCGGGGACTGCAACTTTTTAACACCCTGCCAACGACCATTAAAAATGAGACTAACTTTTATTGTTTCAAAAAACTAGTTACGGAATTTGTAAAAAACCAATAATTACTTGCCATATTATGTTTGCTAGGAAACTAAATTAAACTAAATTAAATTTCTTTTGAAAATTCATTTAAATTCATTTAAATTTGAAAAATTACATACATGCTATTTCTTTTTCTAAACAAAAATTGTAAAATTAAAAAAAGTTATTTTGTAACTAATAAAGAAAGAAAGAAAGAAAGAAGGGTCTTAAGTTATAATAGACAAATTCTCAAATTATAGGTGGGAAATAACTTCACAAAATTTACGGTGAAGTTATTGCTCACCATCAGTTGGCAATAACTTCACAAAAAAAGGTGAAGTTATTGTCCACTCGAGGTGAAGTTATTGCCCGTGAAGTTATTTCCCTGCACCCAAACAATGTACTACTTGAAAAATGTATAAAAACATGCTCCACTAGGATGAGGCCATTGCGAATATTTCGTTGCAGGAGTTCACATCAGCGATTTCATTTAAAGTTTTGTTAAGAATATTTAAAGACAGCGTTGAAAAGAACTGTTTTTATTTAGTCAAACAAAATGGGTTCCGGAAAGACTTTGGCGGCACCAGAAAGAGGAAGAATAGATGCCTTCAAGGAGTTAGGACTCTCGAAGTATCAGCCAGCATAGCAACGGGTCGAAGGATACTTCAAAAAGTAGTACTATACAGAAAAAAAAACCTGTTTTGATGCAAGTACACAAGGAACATCAAATGAATTTTACAAGAGAACATCGTGATTGGAAACGCGTTGTCTTTTCGGATGAAAAACAGTTTAACTGGTTTAACCTTGACGGCGCCGATGTTAACAACTTTTATTTCCAAGATCTAAGAAAGGAGGAGCATATTTTGGCAAGACATTACAGTCGTACATCAGGTGTAATGGTGTGGGGAGCTATTACTAGTGATGGGCATAATCGAATGATTCCAATAATCGAGATATTAGTATTCGAGTGATCTAAATAATCGAATGATCACTCAAAATATAAAAACAAACAACAACACAAGTTTCGCCAATGGATACAGCAACACGAAGCAATTACTAATACTAACACGAAGCCAAGGAAAATTCAATCAGTTGAGCAAACGACTAATGCACTTATCGCAAAAATTATGTGAGTGAAGTAGTAATCCATATAAAAGTTCTCGAATGTCGATTCTTTCGGAGAGTAGTAACTAATTATAAATTAAATAGTAATGCTACTGTTTTTTCATTCGAGAGCTCTTGCATTCGAGATCGAGTACGGGGAATACGAAAAAGGCAGCTGCTTATCATTCGAATGGACAAAAGAAAAACACAGAGCAAGCCATGAGAATATGAGCTATTATCTTTTCATACTAAAATAATATAGAAACAGGGAGTATCAGCCAGCATAGCAACTGTCCGTAGGATAAGAGGAAAAGGGGTTGTATAGAGAAGAAAACTTAAAAAGAAACCTGTTTTATGGCAAGTACAAAAGGAGCATCGAATGAATTTTGCAAGAGATCATGTCGCTTGGGGCAGTGAATGGAAACGCGTTGTCTTTTCGGATGAAAAAAGTTTAACCTTGACGGCCCCGATGGTTACAACTTTTATTTCCATGAATTAAGAAAGGAGGAGCTTATTTTAGCAAGACATCACAGCCGTACATCAGGTGTAATGGTGTGGGGAGCTATTACCCACTATGGCACAATCGATTTGGAGTTTTCGTCCACAACAATGAACGGAAACAACTACAAATGTTTGCTGGAACGGTCATTTCCAAAAAGTGAAAAACATTTTCGGACCCCTGTCTACGATATTCCAACAAGACAATGCCCCTATCCACATTTCCAGAGTTGTTAGAAGAGACGTGGAACTTTTGTCATGGCCACGCTATTCACCGTACTTAAACATAATTGAAGACAAGGACACTTTAATCGAAGCTATTCGTGATGCCTGGGTCCAAATTTATCTTAATTATTTAAAAAAAAACTGTATGATTATCTTTCAGACCGTCTTTTAGAGGTCATATCGAAAAATGGCGGGCATACTCATTATTAATGTAGAAAAACATAATAAACAAATGTTTTAAAACCATAAAATGTTTACATCCCAAAAGATACATTTTTAATAAGAACAATTGATAATGTAAGAAAAAAATAAGTAAATAAATATGTAACAGCAATTGCTCTTAATTCTAAAAACATGTGTATATTGTTAAAAACAGAGTAAAATTAAACAAATACCAGAAAAATAAAAATAAATAAAGACGTATATCACCATCAAGAGAATGAAAAAAATAAGTATTTATACTATACATATTAAGTAACATCTTATTTTTAGGGTGGCGACGGTGTAGAGGTTAGTGTGTTGGCTTGTGAGTTGTGACCCGTGCGGTGCAGGTTCAATCCCCATTGGGAACATCAACATACGCCACCCAATCACATGCCTCTATACCAAAAGCAGGATTTCTGCCTGGTAGTACAATGGACCGTTACCGAGTCTGAGTGCTCTGGGATTTGGATTTCCTTTTTTTTTTTTTTTTTTTAAAAAAAAGAAAAAAGTAACAAATAAATAGGTAAGTAGATTAAATAAATAAATAGATATATTAAATTTTTAATTCCAATTTTTTCAATTTATTTATTTATTTTGTTGGTTTGTACATTAAGAAAAGTATCTTTTATAGTACTTAGACCGTTAAGATTGATTTACATTAAATTCAAATGTCTTAAAGCCAAATTACATTATTTTTAAGCAGATAAAAGAAAGCCATAAAGGAAAGGGAGGATAAAAGATAGTGAGAGGTATTAGATGCAAAAGGTAGTCGATGAGAAATAAAGAAGAACAACACTTTTTAAAGTTTTGGAACTAGCGATGGTTTTTATTCGGGTAGGCAAAGAGTTCCATAGCCTGACAGCGTGAATGAAGAATAGACGTGAGGAGGTGCGTGTATCGAAGGGGGGGGGGGGGGGGGGGGGTAATATTCATAGTTCTAGGAGATTGAGAAAAATTAAGCTTATTAAGCAGATATACAGGGCATTGGCTGTATATGATTTTGTGAAGGAATAAACAGTTTCTAGCGTTGATGTAATCTTGCAGAGCGCAACCAAGAAGCCTCTGATAATACACGGATATGTGGTCGCTTCTACGAAGGCCATGAACATATCGCACCGCATCATTAAAGGCAACTTGTAGTTTACGTTGCGATAATGAGTCGAGAGTGCTGTAGACAACATCAGCATACGTAATGAGAGGTAGTACAAGGGTTATTATAAGCTTCCGCCGAGTTTCAATTGGAGTAAAGTCTGCGGAAAGCCATAATTTTCGTAGACATCCGTATATTCGACCAATGACCATACTGATGTGATTGTAACTGCTACGGTTTATTACAAAGCCTAGACTGGTGACAGATTCAACTGCTTTAATTTTTGTATCATTTAGCCATATATCCGGTAAAAGGGTAAGATCAACATTTTTGTATGATATGGGGATAACTTGCGACTTTTTAGGATTAAGTTGTAGTCCATTTTCTACAGACCACTTGTGTATCCGCTCTATGTCTTCGTTAACAAGGACAGCGAGTTCGGCGAGGTTTGCAAACGATCTTGCGGCATGAAGTTGACCATCATCTGCATATAGGTGAACTGATGTGTGTTTACAGACACATGGAAGGTCGTTTATAAAAATACAAAATAAGATCGATCCCAAAATTGATCCCTGTGGTACTCCCCGTGTGATTGCTTTTATCTGAGAATGGTTTTCATGAGTGGTAACCCTTTGCAACCTTCCGGAGAGGAATCTATCAGATTAACAGCTCTGTCACTGAGCCCGAATAAATGTTTAAGTTTCCAAAGTAGAATTTCATGGTTCACTTTATCAAAAGCCTTCGAAAAATCTAATAAATAGAGAAGCGTAATATTGTTTCTGTCAAAATCTTGCCTAATTTCCTCCAGTAAGATAACCATAGCAGTGGAACAGCTGTGGTTAGCTCTAAAGCCAGACTGTCGAGAACTTAGCAAATTATTGTTTAAAATGTATTTCGTTAACTGCTTTGATATAAGCCTTTCGAAAACCTTTGACAAACAGGGTAGGATGCTAATCGGTCTGTAATCAGCAGGGGAGGTGGGGTTAGTTTTGTTTGCAATAGCCAAAACTCGTGCAACTTTCCAACAGTCCGGAAAAGTTGAGGTTATAATACACCAGTTGATAACCTGGTTGAGGTGAGTTATGATTGCGAGTAAGATAAGTTTGACAAAACGTATTGGCACACCGTTCAGTTAGTTCAGTTTAGTTCAGTTTATTTCTCAGTTCAAATAATAATTACGGTTAAATTTACAATATTCCGTAGACATGATATTAATACAAAATTTTAAATTAAACATAGGGACGGGCTACAGTCCGCTTGGGCGAACTGTTGGATACCCTATTCTTATTCCTATCACTCATAAGTGGGCGTGACAAAAGTCTAAGTATGGTTGAATTGTTAAGAACGCTTTACATATTTTGTTATATAATATTTAAAGGATTTTATCAAAAAAAACGCTCCCTAGCTCAAACTTGGGTGTTTCAATAAAATTGTTTTATTTAATTGTGGGCGTGTCAGTAGGCGGATTTAAAAAAATTAACACATGAGCATAAACCGCCCCTAGAGAGTATATATTATAAATTTCAGCTCCCTAGCTCACTTTGAATTTTCAAAAAAAAAAAAAAAAAAATAATAATTGTGGGCGTGCCAGTGTGCGGATTTTGAAAATATTTACACATAAGCATAAAGGGCCCATAGAGAGTATATATTATAAATTTCAGCTCCCTAGCTCAAACTTTGGATTTTCAAAAAAATTGTTTTATTTATTTGTGGGCGTCTCAGTGGGCGGATTTTGAAAATATTTATACATGAGCTTAAAGGGCCCATAGAGAGTATATATTAAAAATTTCAGCTCCCTAGCTCAAATTTTGGTTTTTCAATAAAATTGTTTTATTTTTTTGTGGGCGTGGCAGTGGGCGGATTTTGAAAATTTTATATCCCGAGCAGTTTTAGG
Source organism: Portevinia maculata (assembly GCA_949715645.1). NCBI lineage: Eukaryota > Metazoa > Arthropoda > Insecta > Diptera > Syrphidae > Portevinia > Portevinia maculata. The sequence continues at coordinate 91,044,891 of OX454526.1, forward strand.
AGTCATAGATCATATATAAAAAATTTCAGCTTCCTAGCTCAAAATTCGATTTTTTCCAAAATTTTGTTTTTTTGAGTTTGTGGGCGTGTCTGTGGGCGGATTGCAAAAATTCGTAAACTTGATTATTTCGGGACCCTAGAGAGTATATGGTTAAAATTTCAGCTCTCTAGGTCCAGTTTAAAGGCCTAATTTTTGCCGACGGACGGACGGACGGACATGGCTAGATCGACATTACTATCGATGCTGATCATAAATATAGTAACTTTTAGGGGTCTACGGGCAATATTAAGGTATGTTACAAACTATGCGTCAAAATTAATATACCCCTAGAATAGGGTATAAAAAGAGAAACATGAGACATTTTATATTTTCCTTTCCTTTCCAATGGAGTCAGACTTAATGGGGGCTATACACTCAACTACATCATTTTCTGTGACCACCTCAAAATCTTCTAGCCTAACATTGAGATGTGTTTACAGATTGATCAAAATCAAAATCCACTTTCACTTGAATCGGTCCCAAGAAAAAAGTTAATTAATTCGTCAGGATCTAGACATCATTTGGAACTATTATTCCTACTGGAAACACCGATTTTACGCAGGTTGGTCCAGAGCTTTTTTGCAGGTAGGGAAATGTTGAGTTTTGAAGCATAATAATTTTTCTTCGACGTGTGCAGTAATGAAGTTGCGAAATTTCGAGCCACCTTGTATGCATTTTAGTTAATATCAGTGGGTCTGTGCTTCCATTTGCTGTATAACTTATTACGGTTTTTAATTGCAACCACCACCACCACATCCGACGTAAACCAAGGACAGATTTTATTTCGTATACGTACCGTTTTGTTCAGAACACATTTGTCAAACAACGAAGATAAAATAGCTTGAAAATAGTTCAATTTAGCGTTCGGGTTAGCAATTAAATTCTTCCAGGGAGCAGATGTCACTTACATATGAAGCGCATTTAAATCTATAGAACTGAAACCCTTAAACGTGAAGCTCTCAGAGACAGCAGACTTAGTCAAATTGATATTGTAGGTACATAACAGGAGATCATGGTCAGAAGCAAATTCAAACGATAGTTGATCGAACAGAAGAATTAGTGACGGATCAGAGACAATAAAAAGATCTAAAAGACTGGGTAATCGATTACAAGCAAAACGTGTTGGGGAAGTTGTATTTACTATATTTAGCCCTAGAGATGAAATATAGTACTTCATTCGAAAAGTTAAAGAATCGCATTTTAACAGGTCTGTATTGAAGTCGCCACAGATGATTATGAGTTGGTAGATTGCACAGGTGTCGGATAAAACAGAAAAGAACAGAGCGTGAGAGCAGTTATGATTATTACTGTAAGCATATGAAACTATACACTTCGTGTGGGAGTCACGTATTTCAACAACAATATATTCGATCCCATTACCACTAGACTTAGCGACTACATCGCATTTGAGAGTTGATTTGCAATAGATTGCTACTCCCCCGCCTGTGGTATCAGTAACTCTATCGTTTCTAAATATCTCATAATTGGGTTTTTTTTTAGGAGAATTCATTAAAAGACGGCTTGAACCAGGTTCCGCTACCACAGATAACATCAACGGATGAACTAGAAAATAAGTACTTTAGATAGTCTAATTTACGATTGTTTAGACTACGTGCATTTAAGTAACAAACATTAAAACCCTCATAACGCTTGGAGATGACATTTACCATAACATTCGTCGATTCTTCATGCACACTGTATGTGTTATTAGAAGAGCAAGCAGTATTCATTAAACAAATAAACAAACGAAAAGTGCAGTACAACTTAGAAAGAGTTGAGGAAAAAATGAGGAAAGTAAAAGAAAAAAGAAAAAAGAGAATCTGACAACTGCAGTACAACTTAGAAAAAAAAATATGACAACAAAAGTACAATTTTAAAATATAAGCTTACAATAAGAGTACGATGATCATTGTTGCGTCACAGCAGCAGCAAGCACATCTGCAGAGCTTTTGATGAGAAAGCTTTTCCCACTCTCTGACTTCCTAACAAAAATAAATAAATAAATTAAATAAATCAAATAAACAAATAAATAAGTAAATAGATATAAAGGTTGCGTAACAAGTAAATAAATATATAAATAAATTAACAAATAAATTAATAAATATGTAAAACAACTAACAATTAAGTAAATAAATATAAATATTTTACCACTCGAATTAGAAACAAAAATGTTCAGGTCATGATTCGTTTATAATAGGATTATCAGAGTAATCACACTTCATTGAAAATGTATTTTCTAGTTTTCGAATTCTATCAGAAATTAGTTCAACATTCCCTCTTTTATGTAACTGTATAGTTGAAAAGTCCCATAGCAGGTCTAACATAATTTTTAGGATTTTATTCTGAGAAGTTTGCAATTTTAAAATGTGTCACTTTGCACATTTTCCCCATACTTGGCACCTATATACTAAAATAGCTTGAAATATCACCTTGTGAATAACTATTTTATTTTCTACACACAAACACGATTTCCTTTTAATAAACGGAAACAAAGTCTTTATCGCAATACTAACTTTTTTAAGTGTATTTGTAACATGTGGGTTAAATGTCAATTTGGTATCCAAATAAACTCCTAAATATCTGACGCAAGGCTGCCAATTTATGTCAGCACCGTTTAACCTAAGCTGATTGGATGGAAGAAAACAAGCTTTTTTTTTCTAGTGAAAAAATTGCTTGTATCTTATCCGAGTTAAGCTTGATTTTCCATTTGTTGTAGTACCTATATAAGATGTCTATCGCATTGTTTAAATTCGTCTCATACAGAGAGCGAACTCATACGAAGAAAAAATTGCTGTATCATCCGCATCGATAGATACAAGATTGGCCCAAGTACTGATCCTTGAGGAACACCTGAGTGGAATGTTATCAAGTCAGAAGTACTACTGTTATCAGGGGTTTACCACGAAATCTAGAAAGCAATAATCTCGAAAGTAAAAATCTCGAAAACAAAAATTTTGAATTGAATCTGGAAAAAAAAATTTCGAAAGCATAATCTCGAAATACAAAAATCTAGAAAAAAATCTCGAATTAATATAATATTCATTTTTGAGAGAATGGTTAAAATTCGCGCGAATTGTAACCATTGTCTCAAAAATTAATATATTCATTCCAGATTATTTACTACTCTTTAACATCCACGATTGGCTAACAAACTGCAAATGCAACTGTAATAAAAGGTACTTGAAATTAGTGTTGTTTGGGTTCGTGTGTTATCGCAACGTGAGTGCAAATAAAAACAATTAAAATGAAAGTAAATGAAATCATTACAAACAAAGGAAATATTCAAATCGAAATCGATGGATTTATTTACCGGTGCCGTGAAATAAAGTAGATGGAAATAATGTCGATCGGCTTTATTTCCATAAGAAATCGGAAGTAATGTCGAAATTCACCATTTTCTATTCTCGACTTTATTTCCAATTATGTAGTAGAACAAAAGAGTTATAATATCGAATAAGATTTCGGAGACGACTTTATTCTACTTCAGATTTCGCAACTAATCCCATAAACAGTGCAATGCCTATGTGGGGGCATGCTGCCGCCGTGCAACCCCCCTGCTTGGGGTCACTGTTTGATTTGGAGTAGGTGCGAGGCTTTCAGGGGTGCAAATCTGAAATCGGTTAGGAATCTTTATCTGATTGTGCAAATAAATTAAAAGCGAAACAAGGCTGATTCGGTGTTATTTCACTTTAGCGCGGTGAAATAAGACCGAACATGGAAATTCGGCGTTATTTCGCTTTCATAATTCGGCGTTATTTTATTCTGCGTTATTTCACGGCACCTTATTTACTTTTGGAATTTTTACAATTTTTTATAATGTTTTTCTTTTTGTTAAATATTGATTTGTTGTGGTTAATTTACCGAAAACAATAAAATTGCTGAATAAACTAAATATGTAATGCATTTTCTTTAAGTTTAAACTCTTTAAATAGGTAAGAAAAAAATTTCGAATTACCTTTTTTTTCGAGATATCGTCTTTCGAGATTTTTGTCCATTCGAGAATTTTGTGCATTCGAGATTTATGCATTCTAGATTAAAAATATGTTTTTTCGAGATTTTTTGCATTCGAGATTACGCCATGATCCCGTTAACAGATACACGACAAGAACGATTAGACAAACAACTTTGACGGTTTTACACAGAAAATCTGGGAAGTTAAAACGTAGCATTTTGTAGATGAGGCCATCAATTTAGCGTGTCCCGTCGTTGTATGAAGAAAAAAATGTTCATGATTTTTTTATCGAAAGGGGTATCAAAAGTTGCGTATTAACGAGTAGATTCTGAATATGTACTTACTTTTTGATTTGGACATGACTTTTGGGGCTCTACTGAGGCTTAAGGGTCTTAAAAGAAAGTAAAAAACTATATTTTTTCCCCTTTATTTTTTTTTATTTTATTATTCTAGTATATCGTTTTGATTTATTAAATTAAAGTTAGGGTTAAGTAAAACATATTTTAGTGTCCTTGAAACAAATAAAAAAAAAGTTCATAAAAGGACTTAACAAAAAAAATATATTTACATTGCAAAAACTTAAAAAAAATATTTACATTGAAAATTGACCCTTGAAATTGAAAGAAGGCATTTCGCTTCGTGATTCTATTTTATTTCTTATAAGTCCTTCCCTCGACTTTGCTCCAATAACACATTGGCTTGCTTCGGTCACAGATTTGATGCATCTTTCGACAGTTTGTGTGTGACAAGGGAATTCCGGTATCCTCAGTTCTTTTCTTTGCACCAGCAGCGAAAGTTCATCATCAGTGAATTCAGCTAGGCAAGGTGGTGGAGTAATTTGACATTCATTCCAAAAAAATGTCAATGTAGTCCGTAGCGTTAAATTTAATATTTGGCGGCTTAAATATTCGGTTTGATGTATGGGTTTGCCTCGCTTTTATAATTCGTTTTAATGCAAGCTCTCTTACATAGACCCTTTCGTCGAAGAGCATTGCCACTAAGATGTTTTCAGGATGTGCGAAAAAAGCGTTTCTCTCAATGACAGGATCAACGATTGACTTTAAGTTGTCTGGCAACCATCTTGAAAAAGAGATAAGTTGAAAAACATGTCGCGGGCCATCTATCAATAACGGTTTGTTTTTTTTATCGAAAACCACACTGGTGCATACTCTTTCATTATATACTCCACAGGAATTTTAAGATTTTCAGATGGGCTATTTAAACTAATGTAAAGTCTAAGTAATCTATTTTCAGTTGTGACCCATCTTGAATGTGCCATTTTCCAAGGATGTCGATTTGCTAGTCCGGGAGAACAATGACCTGTTTTTATAGCTTGACACATTTCGAAAAGATATTTTTGTTCTGTACTCAATTGATCAACAATTTTTTGCTCGATTTCAGGTACATTTTCGGTCACAGGTGTAAATTGAGTAACATCAGTAAGTTCGCAATCGGTTAGTGACTTACCGATAGGGCCAGAATATTCACGAGGGCCCGAAGTAGATCCATCTAATTTCGTGAAGAGATGTCGTAGTGGCAATTCATTCGCATGAAGTAAGCATATTGCCTACTGTAATGGTCGACCTACATAATTCCATTTCCAAGTAGCGAATTATCCCTCCTTTCCAGCCAGTATTGGTTGCAGTACCGTCACATCCAATGCAAAGAATTTTTTTCAAATCAAATCCCTTGTTTTCGAAAAAATTAAGCATCGAATTACTTATTTCCCTTCCTGTACCAGATTTAAGCGTTATATGGCCTAAGAATATAGATTCTGGTTCTGCAAGAATGGAAATATGCTCTTCAAGAACCTCCTTCCGATAGTATCGTCCATTTTTCTCTTTGGAAGTAAGAGTTTTATCCTTTAGCCCATCAAAATAAATACTGCGAATAACGACATTATCGCATTGGTTTGATAGGCTTTCTCTTGATTTTTTCAAAGCTCGATGTATTTTATTTTTATCAATAACTAGAGTCTTGTTAGCGCTTTCAATTATTCCAACATCCTGGAGTACTGCTGAAGCAACTGCTGCTGCAGATCGTACGGAAAGCCCATATCGATCACAAACTCTTGCTACGGATGGTAGAGTAAGCAAATTCCACTTACCTGATGATGTTGACGTTGAAGGCTCTGATAAAAAGAGCTGTGACTGCATTACTTCGATTGGATGAACTGTATTGACATGCTCTAAAGTTTCGTTTGAATCTACTGTTTCGAAAAAAGTTGATACAGTAGTATGTAGATTCAGCTCTTTGACTGCCTAATGCTCTACGCTTTCTATCTAGTCTTTTTTGAATTTTTTGGGTTTCAACCTTGTCAATACCACCGATCACCATTTTTCTGTCATTTCTCTGGTTCACTAAAACAAACAATTTTCACTTAAAGGCACTTTATGTATCCATTACACAATGACTTTGACTTTGAAATTCATTTTTTTATTCATTGATAAATATCTGCTTACATACTAGACAAAAATGATTAAACCTAACTTAAAATTAACAGGATACTTATTCTTATTTATTGGTCCTTATGCGAACGCTCTAAACTTAACTATATCTTAGAATTATTGCCTTTCGGCCTACGAACTATTTTACGAACTAATCTTACATATATAGGGTCATTACACAATGACAGTTATTAAAGGAATCACACTTACACGATGCAATGTCAAACAATTTTGTGTTTGAAAATGCAATAAAACCTTGCAATCTGTTGTGATAGCTTGTATTTTTTTTTCGAATGTGGGTATCTTTTAAGTGTCATGTATTCATCAAAGTAGTTTTTCATTATTTGTAGTATTCGACTATAACATACAATTGGAATCGACGCATTCTTCCATATCTTTTCGATTTCTTTACTAACAATTACAAAAACTTCGGAATTAGATGGATTTCTGCCCTTGTATTTTGTTTTGAGATCACTTTGTATGAAAAGTACTCGTACATATTTGACTACATCTTTTACTGTTGGTAACTTATTTTTGTTTAGTTCACTAAAGGGGCCGAAAAAGGGACACATTGTTTCTTGTCGACGAGGTCCAGAACTCATTGTGATTCTACCTTTTAAATATTTTTCAGAGACACAACACAACTTAACACAAAACAAAATTAAACACTTTTTGTTTAGAGAGTTGTAACAACAAATACAATGCCACATTTTTTCTTTTCGACGACTTTAAAGCCTACTTTGATTTTATGATTTTAATATTTAAAAAAAAAAAACGGGCAACTTAACATATGAATAATACGATGCGACTATAAAAATAAAACAGTTGTTCTTATAAAGATATAGGGAAGGTAAGGAATTAAAAAAAAAGCTTTTTAACGGTTTTTTAAGAAACTAGAATGATAAAATCCTGCTCAAGTAGGTAACTGCAGAAATTGTTGATGGAATATCTATATTTTTATAAATATCAGCGATCAATAGATATCTTTGATGAAACGGAAAGTTTACATCGTCAATGCACAAAATTAATACTTAAAAAAAATTAAAAATGTAAAAAATAAGAACAAAATTGTTTTTCTTAATAATTTCAGCGGTCGGTAGAGGCCCAAAAGTATCTTCCATTTTTTTTTGTGTTTTTGTTTCGTTATATGCTATTCAAAACGTAACTTTTGCGGGGTCTTTCGTTAAGATACTCCAAAAAAAAATTGTCGGGACAGCCTAGCCCATCATGCCAAACTGAATCAAATGCTTTTTCTATGTCAAGTAATAGCATACCTGTGGATTTCTATAAAACTCCATTTTACGTGCTTTACGTGCTTACAGGTTCTAAGAACTTGGTGCGATGTGCTGTGAGATCGCCTAAAACCAAATTGTTCATAAAGATAAATGTTACGTTCAGATACAAATCTTAAAATTTTTTCTTTAAGTACTTTTTCATATACATATTTTGCTAATGTTGCTAAGTAAACTTACCGGCCTGTAGCTCTCGGGGTTATATGCCGACTTACCACTCTTAAGTATAGGCACGATCTTAACTATTTTAAAAACTTTGGGAAATTAATTTATTTTAAGACAAGCATTTACAATAAATATAAGATATTTAAGCCCAATATTTGGGTAGTTTCTAATTATAAAATTTCAATCAGGTATAAAGACTAAATATCGATTGCAAAATGTATGGCTTCATCCTTGTGATCGCCAGTGTATATTATAAGAGTGCTAAAAATGCAATTTGCATGAGCATATTTTAAAATAAGAAATTATGCAAAATGATTTATAAGTTGCTATAATTTTGAGTCAATAAACTTTAATTATGGGCGTTCCTTAAAAAGGAATTTAAGTATCCCATTTTTTGACAACAAACATTATTCAAAATGAATTTTAATTCCGGAATAACTTAATCCAAATATAAATCTTACTAAGGCTAGGAGCGCATATACGATTTTTTGTCGCAGCGATAGAAAAATCGTAATCGCAAAAAAAAATTACCATGCCCGCACTTGTGGTCTTCTGTCGCACGATTATTTAGCCGCAAAAAAAATAGAACATACCGCTTTTAATGTCAATACACACACATGCGACCAAATATCCGCTACGGCTAACAAACAGCAGATTGTTGACGATTGTTCTGTCGCAAAATAAACTGTATCATATGGTTGATCATGAACTCGCGCGCACTTGCGACTTGCGACCAGTTTGTTGATTTTTAAATTATGCAGTTTGCATAATGTCTGAGAGCGAGTCGGTTATAAGTGGTTACGAATTACCATCGAACCATATTATTGACGTTCGAGTAGACAAACTTATAATAGAAGTTGAAAAACGGCAAGCTTTATTCGACAAAAAGATAAAAGAATTTTAATTGCCGGCAAAAAAATCGTTTCTAAAAATGGAGCTTACTGATTTTTTTTAATCGCTGCGATTATTTAGTTGCATGTATGTGTGCATTCATGTATAAAACCAAGGGGGTCATATTTTGCGACTAAATTATAATGCGATAGAAAACCGCAAGTGCGTACATACCAACATCTTGTTGCGACAACGATTTTTTAATCGCAACGATTTAAATCGCAAGTGTGTGTATATTGCTTGAAATTGATATGAGGCATTTATTTTGGCGACAATCGCGTCGCGCTTAAAATGGAACAAATAGCGGGATAATAAACGCTGCGATTTGTAGATTTTATGTGCGCGCATTCACATTGAAATGTGTGTGTTACATTTTTGGCGACTAAGCAGTCGTGCGATTGAAATCGCATGTGCGCTCCTACTCTAACTTGTCATTTCCATCAGACAAAATTGAAATTTATCTTTACACGAAAATAAAGACATCCACCTGGCCCTGGCATTTAATTATGTTAATATTAAATTATTTGTATTTTAAACGAACACAGTCCGATTAAGATGTAACATTGAATTCAATCGGATTTTCCTTTCCGGTCATTGTCACCCAATTTGTAACGCATCAAAGAAAGAACAAAGAAAGTAGTGCCATAGGAAGATGTTCAATTATCCACATTATTGTATGCATTGAAATTTTGTTTGTTTGGAAGAGTCCTTTGTAGAAGATCGTGTATGAGGATTACGTTTCCTAAATTCCTTACTTTATGACATGAAGCATTTCCGTTCAATTAAATAATTCATAATTGTGGGTATTCCAGAATCGTTAAGAAGATTTTAACATTTAAAAAGAATGAACTTAGTTTGCATCACTTATCCATCTGTAGTCTATATTTATGGTTATTGTTTTATTTGCGTTCGGTCGTTTCTCTGTTGTGCGTCGTCATATTTGGAATGTTTATTATTACTTATATGGAAGCTGAGTAAATGCTTGGGTGAAATCCGCCCACCTTTTAAAAATATTGTTTAAATCGAATGAAAGAAGTCGAATTCAACTTCGAGATAGGGGGTTTTTCTCAATTCAAAATAAGTACAAAAGTTGTTTTAGGTACGCCTACGGTCTTCATAAAAAAAGGTAATAACTGAATGGCGCTAGTAGAGAGCGTCTTTAACTGGACTTAACTTGCCAAATCAGACCTTTCCAGGTCGGCTTCGTATGCGGGCCGAAACGAATTAATAAATGGACTGGTGGGCCGCAGAAACTAAATATAATCAGCTTCAAGTCCATGAAAAATAAAAAAATGGCAGGAATATCATTCATATATTGTTTTATTTTTCCCTTTCCAAACACAGTGATTTATCCGCCAATGAAGACCTGTAGGTAGGTAGGAGTGGCTGCCTGGCGAAAGCGCCGTTTTGACGCTATCTCTCAAGTGACCCAGGGTGTCAATTTGTGTTTCAAATCCAGCCTGTGGAATTGAGGAATTCAATGATACTGCAGGATTTTATATTACTTAATTCCGATAGATCGTCGAAGAATGTTTTGCCGAGTGTGCGATGTCTAGTTCTAGCTTGGGCCGGGCATTGGCAGAGGGAATACTGAAGGGTTTTCTTTTCCACTGGATCTTTGCAACTGCGGCAGTATGGGTTGAATGTGATGCCCAACTTAGCAGCATGGGTGCCGACGAATCAATGTCCAGTCCTGATTGTTCAGTTTCAAGCCGTACGACGCGACGTGCGACAGGTGGGAAGGAAGAAAAGAGGAGTGGATCTTAAATTACGAGGGTTGGTCTTAAAGGCAATATAATTTAAAAGATAGGAACAATCAATGGATCCAAGCTACATCTCTTTTTTTTCAAGCTACATCTCTTTTTTTTCAAGGGTCTGAAGTTTTATTAAATTAAGGCGTTCGTGATATGGTGGTAGGATAAGGTGATTATTCCACGGGAGCCCACGAAGAGCAAAACGGAGAAATCGACGTTGAATGCTTTTGATTCTATTAATCTGGACCCGGTAATATGGCGCCCGCACTTTGCTAGCGTATCTACTCTAGAATAGTTCGGACGTATAGGAAATGTAAAGGGATTTTGTCACGTAGGGATTGGTAAATTCTTTAGACCACCGTTTGACGAAACCATGCGCCTAGTTAGCTTCATTGATCATCAATATGTGACGTAAAGCTAAGCTCTCTGTCACACAGAACACATAGGTCGCGGATGGTTAGAACGGTAACAATGGGTTGGTTGTTCAAAAAGTATCGACTGGGAGGAGACTGATTGCGCTTACGTGAAAAAGTAAGAAATTTACATTTAGCAATATTCAGTTCCATAAAGTTTTTTTTACACCAGATCGAAAAACTATTGAGGTCTTGTTGAAGAAGATTAGAGTCGTGTGGAGTAGAAATGTTTTTAAAGAATTTAGCGTCATCGGCATAGAGGGAGATGGAGGAGAACTTAACAACGTTGTCAATATCATTTATTGCCAGAATAAAAATCAGAGGTCCAAGATGGCTACCTTGGGGAACACCAGAGGTGCCTTTAAAAGGCAAAGAAAGAACAGAGCGAAAACGAACGTTATAAGATCGATTCTCAAGGTAAGATGAACACCAATTAAGTAGTAGGGGATCGAAACCAATGAAGGAGAGTTTGAAAAGAATCAAACGATGAGATATTTTGTCAAAGGCCTTACTGAAGTCAGTAGCGATTAAATCCACTTCATTGCGACTTTCTAAAGCAGAAAGTGTGACGGAAACAAAGTCAACCAGCTTGGTGGTAGTGGATCTACCTTTAAGGAAACCATGCTGAAGGGGGGAGATAAGAGACTTGCACTGGAAGGATAATGAGTCGTACATGATACTTAAAAAAAAACTTTGGGTAAATGCGACCAACGAACGACCAACGACCATACCACGTCGAGTTAATCGGTTCTCATCAGATCACCGTAATTAAACCACGTTGGGCGCGGTTAGTAGGTACGTAGATGGCGGACCGTTTGACAACCGCGTGTCGTTGGCTAGTCCCATCTAAAGAGTTGAGGTAGATAATTATGCGTGGTATCACAATGGACCTAAATTGGTCTAAGTGTGTCGGCTTTTGCCGACAGGCAAATAAACCTAACCTAACATAACCTTGGGTAAATGTGAGAGCTGGGCATTTGGTCGATAGTTTGATACGTCATTCTTTGGTCATTTTTTTGTGAACTGGTGAAATGAAGGACGTTTTCCAGATTTAAGGAAATTTCCCAAGAGGTAGAGAATGTTTAAGAAGATCAGCAATGAACGGTGAAAGAACTGCAGAAAACTTTTTAATAAGGATGGTTTGAAGGCCGTCTGGGCGGGGTAAAAATACATCATTGAGATGAAGAAGTTTGTCGCACACAATGCAATGGTCAAAGGTGGGTTAAATGAATGGGCCAACGGTATAGCTTTCAAGATAACTGAAATAAGAGTGATCCGGTTCTGTAAAGTCGTCAGCGAAGGACTGCTAGAAAACGGTTGCAAAAGAGTCCGTTGAGGTCTCGCCTTTAAACAAGAGGGTGGTATATCCATCAGATTTCCTTTTATAATTAACAAAATGAAAAAATGACTTTGGGTCCTTGATGACGTTAGCTTGAGCATCAGAAAGATAGCGTTGATAGAGACAGTAGAAAAGGTTAGAGAACTGTAAGTACGAACCGAGATAAATCGTATAATCTGTTGCAATTCTGGATAGAAGATTGATTGCCCATTGTTTGTTACGTTTATTACGAAGTGAACGCAGTTTCCTATTAAACCATAGAGGGGAAGATGGTGAGATTTTAAGGCGCTAATAAGGAACGAATAAGGAAATGCATTCAAAGATTTCGCCATAAAAACGGTTGGCAGCTTCATCAACGGGTAATTTCGAGAAGTTGAGTTCGATTCTGCTCAGAAAGTCTTTGATCTTTTAGAAGTTAGCTTTGTGAAAGTCGTAGGAGTAATGGTTAGTTATCTTAGAAAAGTGATTGCGTCGTTACACTGTGCGGCTAATTTGGATGATATGGAGTATGAGTCGAGTGTTAAAATAGCTGCCTGGTTATCAATAAAGATGTCAACATCTACATTGCTTATGGGAAAAGGGTGTGGATCCTACTAGCCTCCCTCATAGCTAGTATTTTCGCTTGGAATGCACTACAGGAATCCGGGAGTCGGAATGATTTGGATATGTTCAGTTGCGCTGAGAAGACACCCGCATTCCATATTCGAACCGTCGGAAAAAATCGCTATCTGATGGTTCGTTGGGAACGTTATTTTTCCATTCCGTTCTGGATGGTAAATAGACTTGGGCGGTTTTTTTCAGGTTGTGTTTGTACATTCTGTAGTCATTGACAGTCGCTGTAACGTCCCCGGTTTGCAGATCAAGCACATTGCTGTGACCGTAGGGTTTAGATGACCAGAACCCAGATTCCCTAACCATAATTTAAAAAAATTATAACTATTTTGCTTTAATTTTTTTTTCTTTTATTTTTTAAGGTACTTATTAAACAAACTTAGGAGATTTACCAAAATGAACTTCAGAGCTTTAGAGAGGACCGAACTAATTAAATTTTATTTTGAAAATAATTACTCGAATATTTTATCCCAAATAGCTTATCGGCGTCATTTTAATGTGCGAAATCCACCCTCTGCGCACATGATTACGGCACGATTTCGTCAGAAGGAAGTATGTAGGCGCTTACACAAAGAGAAGAAATAGAGAGTCGGAGGTTATGCTTATTGTTTTATTGACTGTATTCAACTGTAAGAGTACATACAAGACAGTGTCTTTTATATCGATGACATTAGAATATTACCGCTCGAATAGATCGCATGATCGGATGGTAACTGGACGTTATGTACATGGTGAACGCTTGTGTATACACTTGCGTTTAAAAGTTAAGACACGTTTCGAATAATTGGTCCACATGTAGTTGATTTTTTTCGACCTGGAAGACCTTGCAGTGCACGAATCGAAGCGAATGTGGAACGCATTCTTGCAAGTGTTGTGGAGAGTCCAGAAAAATCAACAAAAAGGCGCTCTGGTCAACTCGGTGTGTACCGTAGTTCATTGCGAAGAGTTCTAAGAACCGAATTGCAGCTGTTTCCATACAAAATCCAATTTGGGCAAGAATTAAATCCAGGAGATCCTCAAAAACGTGTTGCTTACGCAGTTCGAAATAATTTCCAAAAATTCAGGAGTTAATTGGTCTCCACGTTCTCCGGATTTGACTGCACCTGATTTTTTTCTGTGAAGTTATTGGAAGGGTAAAGTGTACATAAATAAACCCACCTCTATCCCGCAGCTGAAGGAGAACATTCGTGCTGAAATACAGGCGCTGAGCACAGATGTCCTACGAAGTGTTATGGAAAACGCTCTAGAAAGAGCCCGTCTCTGTGAGCATGAAGCTGGTGCTCATTATATCCCATACTTCGCCGACAAAATTGCCATAAATCATACTTTGTGATTCTAAAATAAATTATGTATTAATACAAAATTCAATTTATCACTTTAAATTAAGAAGTCACAAAGTAAGAAATAATATGTTATAACTTTTTGCCAAGCTAGAGTAGAAACTAATAATGAAAGCTTTATTGTGTTAATGACAATTAACCCTTTGTATCGCAATGTGTCCAAATTAAACAAAAATTGATTTACAGCCTTCTTTGGTATTATATATAATAATCTCATAAATGAAAATGCAATGATTTAAATTTTTTGAATTTTATTTATAAAAAAGGCTTTGTTGCATATCTGCAACATTGCGTTATAAGGTTTTTATTTACTCTAAATAAAAATTTTAAAAACAATTATTGGTTTTGTTGTAGCAGAGTCCAACGCCACATTTTTCACACGATGTTTGTGTAAATCCTTTGTAGTTCGGATATTTGCACCTCATCCGTTTGTCAGCCCATACAGGCCAATGTCCAATTTGATCTTGTCGAACTGGTTTTGGCGGAATATGTTGCGTGGGTCCTTTATGCTTTTTGGCTTGTATTTCATCCTCCAAACCACTCTTGCGTTTTCTGGTCTCTGGAGGTTTAGTGCCTACTTTGCACAGAGCTTCAGCAATTTCAAGGTGAAAATCAGCCGAATTTGTAATCTTATCATTCGACGAAATGTCTTTTCGCACGCGCTTATATAATAGCCAAGCGATAGCTATTGTCAAATCAAGCAGATGGTAAAACATTCTCACTTGCCATCTTTTACTTTGCAGCAAAATTGTGTATCTCCCCATAATGCTGTCAATTAAGTCAACGCCACCCATGTGTCTGTTATATTCTCCAACGACAAACGGACGGTCAATGGAGTTATATCTTTTGTTACGTTTATCATATCTTTGGACTTTTGTCTTCGGATTTTCGCCGGCAAATGTTGACAATTTTGTTATCGCGCCAAGACGTAACAGAAATATCGACGCTGTTTACGTTAGCCACATAACATATTCAACAGAAGACCCACGAGACTGTTTTTTTTTTTTTAATTTTCTCATCCGGTAGTTTGGAATTCGGTATACGATTTCGTCTTACTGTTCCCAAGCAAGGAATGCCTTCCTTTGCCATATATTCCAATAATGGAATCGAAGTAAAATAATTGTCGAAGTAAAGCCGAAAATTCTGATGCCTAGGAATTATTCTTGCTAACCGCATAACAACGTTAGATGAGGCTCCGAGGTCTGGTTGTCCTGTATTGACAACATATTCTTTGCCCGTTTCAGGTTCTACCATATAAGCGAATCCAGATACACCACTCAGTACTTGCAATTTGTAACCCCATTTATGAGGTTTATTAGGGTTGTACCGCTTCAGATTGTTCTTGAACTTGGTGGAACAAATTTGTTCATCAACACAAAGATATTGTTCAAATGGGACCTTTCTAAATGACTCATTTAATTTTTGAATAACAGGCTTTATTTTTAAGATTCTGTCACTCTCTGGATGTGATATGGGAACATTGTTACTATTGTCATTGAAATGTAGAAGCTGGCGGATCCTTTCAAATTTATTGAGGGACATTGTCTCTTGAATAGCCGGAACTATTATTGACCTTTTCCAATAGCTCCTAACTCTTGGCAGATGAGCTATGGACATAACAAAAACGATCCCAATAAATTGACGTACGTCTAAGGTTGAGACGCTGAATGTGGTGTTAGGGTCTTTCTGAACGGCGTATAAATTTGTTTCGTTCTTGATCATGTCGACAAGATCGTTTGTAAACAAATATGTAAAGTACTGAATGGGGGTCTCTAATTGCAATATTTCAGATGACAAGGATATGTCACCGAGAAAGGAAAGCTGACTGTCACTCAAAACCAAGTTCTTCTTTTTCCATATAACGTTTTTTCCATCATTTTGGTGATATCTTGCTGAAGTAATCTCCGCGATGCCATTCTAAAACATAAAATTCAAATCCAAATGTCCGTTACAAAGTAGCTTTAGATAAGGTCTCATATCACAATGTTGCATAAGTGCAACAAACAAAAAACCTTCATTTTCTACTCTGCTAGCAATATTTTTCCAAATTGTTTCACAGAAATAGAAAATATTCATACTGACTTGGTTAGTAAATCACTTTAGTTTCCACAAACACTATTTTTAATTATTTAAACAAAATTCCCAAATTGCAAACCTCACGTAATTGTTGGCTGAATAGTAAAGAATGAACAAAGCGGGAAACCCCCGTATAAAAGCCTTTTCTGTCAATCATGAGTGTGTATTTCATGAAAAGAGGAGAAGTAAATATGCGAAAACTCTTAAATTGCTCTCTTAAATGATATCGATTCATTTGAAAGAAACTTTTGCAGTATGTTGCCTTTCTGCTACATGGCGATACAAAGGGTTAAAAAAAAATTCAATAATTGCAACAGAATTTAGAATAAAACGCAGAAGTGATATTACAAAGTTCGTATAAGATAAGAGTGATAAAGTATCTTTTAAGTTCCCTTTTAAATTGTTCTGCGTTATCTATACTCTGAGTTGTTGCGGTAGATTATTCCCCAAATGGGCAGAGTTGACAAAAAATTGATGCTCGGAGTTTAATGTTGAGTGACGAGGGTTAATTAAATTTGAAAAGACGGTCTTTATTCGTTTAAGAAGATAAGTCAGTTATTGGTTTGTAGGACATCAGAAAAGAGACAAAGAGTTCGAAACTGAAGAAAAATATCGAATGACATATTAAACAACGCGATGAAAAGTAAAAAAAACCCTGTCGCAAACCAAAAACATAGCGAATTATACAGTTTAAGACAATATTAAGCTTCCGTTTACTAGTGAAGTTACATTTTAAATATATTTCACAACCCTAAGCTAAGACCGTACTCGATTGGAGAATTATTCAAAGCGTAAGCGGTGAAATAAGTTAAATCCAACGATTTTCTGTAAATCGCTAAATATTTAGATTTAGTTAAGCAAGAGTTCTTTTTTTAAGGACCAACGTGCTATATCAGAAAGACTGTCGTTCCTACAGCTGTAGGTCACACAATTCCAATTGACAGTCAGTCGGTGCAGTTTCATTATAAATCGTTAATAAATGAGTGCAAAACAACCAATCGGTCTGTTATTCCTTAAAATCCACAAAGCGACTTTCAAACTTAAAAATTACCTCATCAATGAACATTATTTGGTCGGAAAAAAGAAAGGTGACGTTTTGAACAATTTTGGTTCACTTCACATGCGCAATTTAACGTTGTTTGTCTTGCAACTTCAAATTTATTTCGTTAATGTGTTCATACCCGTTAAAAAATCAGCGAGGAATTCAGCAAAGCAAAGCACTGACCACCACTTAACCGTCTGATGTCTGAAAAACAAAACCTCATACGCTGCATCGATTTCGGTTTTATTTTTAATCAAGAGTGAGCGAAAATACAAACACTGTATACTCGAGATAAAGATTCACATTGGTTCCGGCTTAAATACAATGGGCGGTAATTTAAGTTATAGGTACCGACATTAAATTTGTAAATATGTTGTGAAATTATCATTATTTTTCCACCCACCCGGTAGATTCAAATATAATGTCGGGGCCGCATATATTGCTTTGGACACCCCTGTGAAATATTGATATTATGTGTGATATCGTGACAATTATATACAAAGATACGTGGCGCAGGTATGGGGTTTTCTTCTTTCGAAAAGTTAATGATATTCTTTTAAAAAAAAATCTTCCGGTTACCAGAAAATGCACCTAACATGATACACCTTGAAAAAGGACTCCCGCCTTTATTCATTTACACAGTGAAGCTACATTTTCAGTACATATTAAATGTCATGTCCTTTTCAGCCAAGGCATTCCGCAAAAAAAAATTGCGAAGCACATAATCCAGCAAAAAAAGGTCCAAATTTTCAGTGAGTGGTCCAGGTTAAGCAACACACATAATGTTGTCTTGATGGAATTTAACGAAACTATGTGAAAAGCCAGCCTACGACAAATGATGACGAATATGGAGTTATCCTCTCGTAACGCTTTCAAAGAAAAGGCATACAAAAGTCAAACGCGGTGCACACATCGCGTGCTTCATTACGACCTTGGAGGAACAAATTATTTCAACAACAGGAATAGTGTGAATAAAATATTTACGATTGTTAAAGGTAGAGGCGAACTTCTGCGGGTAAAATAAATGCCGCATAGAACCGACCAAAATAAAGAGTGCACACTCTGCAAACTACGAGCCAAAAAAGGTGTACTGCACTTTATTGGGATGTATTCATTTCTCAACGTAATAAGAAGAAACCGTTGGGGGAAAAATGCGCTGTCGAACAAGGAAGGATTCTCCAAATTAAATGGGCGAAATTGAAGGTTGTTATAAGGGATCTTTTACTAGCTACTTGTCAACTTCAAACTTTCAGTGTGAACGCACCCTTAAAACGATTACCAAACTGTCAATACTAAAATATTCAGTATAATCAGCATTTTCATCGTGGTGAAGTACAAGAATGAACAACTTTTACAAATAATTAAAATTTACTGCCGAAATTCCGAGTCGGTGGTCGCAACTTTAAGAGCGTTAACGCCAGTTTTCGGGCGTAATTCTCGTCCCAGTAGACAAGCAATTCATAGTCTAGTGAAAAAAAATTGAGTCAGAATATTCGCTGCTTGATATTACCGTGCCATTGAGACTACGTTTTGCCTGAGGTGTGGAAAATATTGTTTCCGTAGATCGTAGAGGCGTCCGTCGCAAACCAGCCAAATCAATTTAACGGCGTTCTCAAGAATTGGGCCTCTCAAAGACCACATTATGGCGAATTTTGCGTAAGGATCTTGGCCTACACCCTTACAAGATCAATCTCACTCAAGAACTAAAGCCACTTGATCATATGAAGCGAGGTACGTTCTCGAATTAGGCCTTGGACATGATGGAAGAAAATGAAGAATTTCATCGCAAAATCATCTTCAGGGATGAAGCGCATTTTTGGTTAAACGGCTTCGGCAATAAGCACAATATGCGTTACTGGACAGGTGAGAACCCTCATGTGGTTCATGAAGCAACACTTCATTCGCAAAAAGTCACAGTTTGGTGCGGTTTTCATGCCGGTGGCGTCATTGGCCGGTATTTTTCGTGGAATGAAAATGACCGTCACATTGCGGTAAATGGTATTTGCTATAGACATATGTTGATAGGTTATTTCTTTGAGCACTTGCATGAATTGGACATCAGTAAAGTGTGGTTCCAACAAGACGGTTCCACAAGTCACACAGCGACCTATTGAATTCTCTCTATTGAAGTCTATTGGCCGCCGAGATCGTGTGATTTAACGCCTCTAGGCTTTTTTCTATGGGGCTACATTAAATCATTGGTCTGAATTTATCAAAAGTTCAGAAGTCTGATTTGCTGTTTCTATCATCATTATTGAAAGGCTTTCCTTTTGTCTCTTGTTTAAGCTAAACTAAATGATTTTAGTACCTGTCTATCTCAACTAATTGCAATTTTTTTACATTTAACTATTCCGTTTCATTAAGTCATTTTTATTATTTGTTTTACTTCAACAACTTGCGTGTTTATCCATTGCAAGTGGGATAAAAGGAACTTCTCCTGCTGCTATGGACATTGCTCTGTGTTAACTTCCTTTGCAATTCTTTGTTGTAATTGAAAGTGAGGCTAGAAAATCTCTTCGTCGTATGTGTGATGCTCTTGTAGAGTTAAAGTTAGAGTTAATATTATTTATCAACCTCTATGAAGTTGGAAAATACCTATCCCAGGCTTTACCAAGAGATTAGGCTCTGATGTTAATAGTTATTACTATATACCTGCGAAGCCTTATCGCTTTTCTGCAGGAGGTTGTTTTATTTAATGTGTTTCAATTTGTGTATAAGATTATTTACAGCAATTTTAAAAAGAACACTTAAAAAGAAAAGAAAACTGCCGAAAAAATACAAAAATCAAAAGATGAAAAGAAACCAAAGTTTAATTTCCATTATCTATTTTGACTACGTTATCGACTCTAAAAAGTATATTTTTAATTTACTTTTTCTAATGTTAGGCTGTTCAATATTTCTTAATTGATAGGTTAGGGCGTTGAAAATTTTGGGGATTGTATACATCAACTGTCTTCTGCCGTACTCATTGACAATAGGTGTTAATTGATAGAGTCCCTCTGCTCTTCTACGCGTTTCAAGCCGATGACTTATTGGTGTTCGCAAGGTTTGATCGTTGTAATATTCTAACGCAGCACTCATCTCGAATATCTGCTTCACCTTAAGGACCTTCACTTCCATTGGACCACTTCTTCCGGCGAGTAGCCTGACTGCCCCGTCTTGGATGCCTTGTAGCTTTTCGATATGCGTTTTCGACGCTCCTCCCCACGCTAATATGCCATATCTCAATCTCGATTCTATAGGAGCGTAGTAAACTTGTTTTTGTACATAAGTAGATGATTTATTCTGTAGACATGCCAGCGCAAAAAGTGATCCCCGCAACTTGTTCCGTAAGGCATTGATATGTGGCTCCCATAGAAAATGAGAGTCTATGATGACTCCTAGGTAATTGTACATACACAATTCTCTGCTGTAGGAACTGTTGATTTTAACCTGAAATGTTCTTTCTTTCAGATAGCTCCAAAGCCAGTCAGATATCGTCCCTCTAATTCCAATTCTTCCTAAGGCATCGATAAGTTTTTCATGGTCGAGGGTATCGAAAGCTTTGCTAAAGTCCAAGAATAGAACTAACGCGTGATGACGGCTACTCAGGGTGGTGTTGATTAAGTTTGAAAAATTGCCGAGCAATTGGTTGGTGCTTCTCCTTTTTTGGAACCCGTATTGATTTTTGTTTATTATATTATGTTTTTCTATAAATTCTATTTTACGGTCTGATATGATCTGCTCCATAATTTTTTCTATAGCTGGTAGAATTGCTATTGGGCGATAGTTCTCTACATTCTTCTTAATACCACCTTTATAAATTGGCCTAACGATTGCCCTTTTAAGTGTTTTGATGGTCTGATGCAATAATATTGCATGCATGAATTATAGATGTTGCTTGTCGTGAAAAAATATCTCCAAATTCATTCGCGAGTGCATCTGTGTTTGAGTTCTGTGCAAAATGTTTCTTTATGGTTTCATCCAAGGAGGGTTTTTTTCGTCCTAATACCTCATTAATTAATCCCCATGTCTTCTTTGGGTCGCATCTCACCAGTCCAAACTGCAGTTCGTAATACTGATCCTTCGTTCGGGAAATTTGTTTATTTACTTGGTTGCGTAGTTTTTTATACGCGGCTTCGTACGCTACGTTTCTTCTATTGTTTTTCCACCTACGATACAACACATCCCTTTCGCTGCAGCTTTCAATAACTTCTCTGGAAATCCATGCGGTCCTTTTCCTTGTCTCTCTTTTTTTATGTATACTTTTTGAACTAGAGTATATCTCATTAATTTTATCCACTAAGGAGTTCATGAGTGCTTCAGTGTGTGTTTCATTTGGCAGTTGAGTACAATCTGTAGCTCTAATAAGATGATTAACATGCCTCGTCCGTACTATTTCCTGTATAGGGGTGTTCAGTGCAGCCATTCTCTCCTCGTAGACTCCATATAGAGTAGTATAGTGATCAGAAATGTCGTTTTTTACTACAGCCGAAAAAGTTTTAATGTTTAGCAAGTTCACTAAGATATGGTCGATAAGTGTGCAACTTCCTATATTTGGATCCACTCTTGTAACCCCTTTAATTACGTTATACATTCCATTTGAAGCCAGCACATCTTGGTAGTAACGTACTTCATTGCTTAAGCTATCGTTGATGTTTATATTCATGTCTCCAAGAATAATTAATTCGTTATGGGGTTCGTTTTTGCATGTAATCTTGCTTAATTCTTCGCTAAATGCGATCTTATTATTTTTCGGAGGTTTATAAAGTGCACTTACTACCCTTTCTCTTGAATTATATTGCATCTTTAAAGTAAGATTTTCATACGAAAATCAACTGTGGTGAAGGGATCCGAAGTGCTAGGTACAGAGTTCTTTTCGACAGCATACTAGGCCAACGGTAGGGAGCACTTGATTTTGTGCTCAAAACAATTTTTTGAGGGTATAAAGCGATACGTTTTCTAGATGCATATCTGTTCAGATAGCCAATCCACTAACAGAAACGTACTCGGTTGCTATGATCTACTCCGATATTGTTGAGCGCAAAGATGAACAGGTTGGGAAGGTGAAACTCTGTAACACTGACCAAAACCAGCTGAGAAAAGGTTCTGCTCCAGTATATATGTATAGAAAATACCTCACTCCAAGTACCTGGTGCTAAACCTATAAAAAACATAGAATCAAACTCAAGTCTTAAGTCCCATGTAGCTTTATATTCTTAAACCCATTGCATTGTGCAAACGATTTTTTTTCATTATATCATATGAAGGAAGTCGAATGCCATTCATGAGCGCTGCCGTTGGCCTATTTAGGGTTCATCCCCCACCAACTCTTTTCCAATACCCTGGCTCAGTATTGGAGATCAATATAGGCCTGGGATTCAAATAGCTCATACAGAGATAACACTAATATTTCAACCTGAATAGAACTTGTAGATGCCACCGCTGATTTGATCTATGAAATTCCTCCGCTGCCGTCTGAAGCTTGAGGAAGTGTCGCAGTGTGAAAAACACTACTCCTTCCTCTCTTGTCGGCTGCCGCCAAAGACCTTCCAAAGGGGTTGGTTACCCAATCTCTAGCCGAGGTAATAGGCACCCAGAAACCTAAAAGATGTAGCTGAGAAGAATTTTCAATCTTCTAGTTCTAAGGGCAAGGCATTCGCATACTCAAGTAACACACTGGTGTATAATTTAGTATATTTTCTTGAATTTTGGTGTAAAATTGAGAAAACTAAAGAAAATTTTAATATTTTGGTGTATTTGATAAAATATACCCGTATAAAAATTAGACCATTGCTTTTCTGTGCAAAATTTCAACATTTCTGTTCCAGTTCGGTGCAAGAAATAAACCGATTAGCAGCTGTTTTTTTAATATACCATTACTGGCGTACAAAAAATCCAATTTTGAAATCAACCAACATGATATATTTTGTACACCAAATTTTGTAGATAAAATACAATATTTTAAATGAGCAACCATTTTTCGGTGTAAGATTTAAATCCTGTGGAGATTAAATACACTAAACTATACCAATGTCAAATCATATGTCAACAAAATGTTTTATTCAGTTCAGCTGCCATTTGCTTACAGTCGCCGCGCGTTTATTTATTTATTTATTTATTTATTTATTTCATCTACCGAGTAAATAAACTCTAACAGATTACAAAAGTTCTTAAATCTAGGTACTATATAAATATAATATTTACAGAGTATAATTTAATTGCGTGCATTGTAATAATTTAATTATTTACTTTTAATTTAATACAAATATATCGTTCAATTTAGCTTTAAATTTTGTTCTATCATCGTACAAATCTAAGTCTGAGCATTTCAAATTATAAAGATGAATACATTTTGTAATGGGTTCATTCTCCCCATATTTAAATACATGTAGAGGAGCATACAAAAAATTTCGCTGGCGAATTACTCTTTCTGGAGCATAAATTTGAAATTTTTCCAAAAGGTTAGAACATTTAATACGGTACGAGAAGATATCGTGAACAAACATAATACAACTAACATTTCGTCTAGTTTCCAACCAATCCAAACCAACTAATGCGCACCTAGTCGAATAAACGGGCATTTCAATTAAGTTCCAATTAAGTTGTTTAACAACAAATCTAGTGAAAGACTTTTGAATGCGTTCCAATCGCATTTGATAAGTTACAAAAACAGGACATCAAATAATAGAGCAATACTCAAGTAACGGGCGCACCAGAGACACGTACACAGATTTTATAGCGTAAGGATTTGAAAATTCTTTACAATTTCGTTTGAGAAATCCAAGCATTGAATTCGCTTTTGCGACAATGTAGTCTATATGAAACGAAAAAGTCAGTTTATTGTCAAATACCACTCCAAGATCTTTGACTATGTTTTCAACCTTTAAGACATAGTTTGAAATTTTATATTCATGTACAAGAGAATTTCTGTTTCGATAAACAGAGAAAGAGTGACATTTACTAACATTTAAACAAATATTGCTGCGTTTACACCATTCAACTACTTCATTCAAGTCTTTTTGAAGTAAATAGAAATCTTGAACATTTTTAACGTTTATTTCTTTAGCAAATAAAAAATCGAAGTTTAACAATTATTTGAAGTGGTATCGTAGGAAAAAAAACTTTTTAAAGAAATTAAAAAAACAGTGTGAAACACAGCATTCAGCAAAATCGTCAAAATTTATTTGAAACGACGAACATCAACTTTTATATTCGGGACAAAAACTCTACAAATTGTTCAATATCGCGAGAAAATATTATTTTAAATGAACCTAATATTAAAGTAGAGCCAAATGAAATATTATTAGACTCAATTTCGAACAACGATTTGGATGATAATGAGAAGTTGTGGAAAATACAAATCGGGAAGTGGAACCGTCTTCGGAAGATTGCATCATTGATGATTTGGACGAACACATTGATTTTATGTCTAAATTGGCTGATTGGGCTGTTAATTATAAAATAACATATTCTGCTTTGTCTGAGCTACTTCTTTTGCGTAGTGAAGGAAAAGCTGAACTGCCGAAAGATGCACGTACGTTGCTCCATACACCACGGATTGTTGATATACAAACAATGGGATCCGGTTTATTTTGGTACTATGGCATCGAAAACTATTTACGCATTACATTTCGTCAATTAAATCAAAATATGGAAGTTCTTCTTAATTTCAATGTTGACGGATTACCTCTGTTCCGAAGTAGCAAATTCCAATTTTGGTCAATTTTAATGAACATAGCCAATATGTCTGAAATTACACCAATGGCTAATGCAAATTTATTTCGATGATGCGAAGCCACCATCTAGCGAGGAGTTTTTGAGACAACATGGTAATGAAATTAATGCTCTAATTTCGAATGAAATCGATTTAGCAAACGGCTCAAAAATATTGATCAAGGTCAATGCGTTTATTGCAGACACACCAGCTCGGGCATTTATCAAATGTAAGTACAAAAGCCAGTTCGACTTCAATTAAATTTATATTGTTGAACTTTGCATGCATCAAGACACACACCGCATACAATAGCTGTACAAAATGTAATGTCATTGGAGAATTTGATCGATCAGGAAACCATAGGAGCTTTCCTAGATTAAATTGTTGACGAAGAACTCATTCTGATTTTTTAAGCAAAACCGATAAGGACCATCATTTATTCAATCCCAGAACGAGGCTATTCTACCAAACCCCTCTAGGGAAATTCAAGGCATTGACATGATAAAAAACTTCCCTAGTTTGTTTTGTTTATTAATTTTTTTTTTTTGAAAATATAAGTTTATATGAAAGAACATCTAGTCCATTGTGTATTTTATTTGGTGTACCTACATCCTACATACTTAATAAACTCATTGGTTGAATATGCGCCATTCTATACACCACGCGCTCAGTTTGGTGTACTTAATACACTTTATTTATTGAATACAGTGTACTCTCTCCTAACGGACACCCCTCATAAGCGGACACCTCTCATAACCGGACAAATTTCAAAGAACGGAATAATCTACACAATTTTTATTGTAAATAATTCTCTCTTAAACGGACTCTTTTATAACCGGACGCGGACACCAGTTTTCATAGCCGCAATAGAATTTCACTCTCTCTTAAACGGGCAAAACGCATTTGGCACACTTCGTTGTCTTTTATTTTGTTTGCTTTTTTTCCTTTTCTTTGCGCTTTGCCCTTGATACCCAGCAAAAATTTTTAAAAAACGGTAAAGAATGTAAGTTAAGTATAGTAGGCTGCGGCGCCGGTGGGCGCCTGTCGACTATCCGACTAAAATTCTCGTGGCGCAATACGTATGTTTGTGTGTAAGTGTTTGCATAATTTGAAGCATAAATACATAGTTTCAAGTAATGCAAAAAGGAATTTTTCAAGGCTTTGTTCTTGTTTATGTTTTGTTATTATAATTTGTATTACCTACCTACAATTAATGTTTATCACAAAAAATGCATTCCATTTTAAAATAAAATGCTATAGGTGCCATAAATGCATATGTCTTGTTTCTTTTTTCAAGGTTGTCAATGAAATATTTTTTCTCATAACCGGACACCTCTAATAAGCGGACAAATTTCTTGGTACCGTCAGTGTCCGCTTATGAGAGAGTTCACTGTATTAGTACCTAAATATATTTATTTTCTTGAATTCCAATGTTAATTATAATTTTGTTTCTGTTTTGAACATTTCTTACACTATTTACAGCAAATTAGAAACATACTGCAACAAATTACTGGATATATTTTTCACAATGGTGCATTTTTTTATTGCTTGGGGTATATTTTGCACATTTTCCCGCATAATAAATTTACCGAAAGCAGAATATTGGTTATATTTTGTACAATGGTGTATTTTTTTTCTTGTTCTTAGAAATTGGTGGAATATTTTGCACATTTTCCCGCATAATAAATGTACCGAAAGCGGAATTTTGGATATATCTTGTACAATGGTGTATTTTTCTTCTTGTTCTTTAAAACGGGTGCATTTTTTCCAAATTCAGGAGTTAGAGTATACGTATACAGGGTGTCCCACAGTGACCGCCGCAGGCGAAAGCCATTTTAATTTAGCAAAATAATACGTTCGATAGTTAATTGTGGGAAAATCGTTAATCGCATAGATAAAAGCTGTATGGCAGAAAGAAAATCTTACCTGTTCTTGTTTTAATAAAAAAGAAAAAAAAATCAGAAATATCGACGCTGTTTACGTTAGCCACATAACATATTCAACAGAAGACCCACGAAACTGTTTTTTTTTTTTTAATTTTCTCATCCGGTAGTTTGGAATTCGGTATACGATTTCGTCTTACTGTTCCCAAGCAAGGAATGCCTTCCTTTGCCATATATTCCAATAATGGAATCGAAGTAAAATAATTGTCGAAGTAAAGCCGAAAATTCTGATGCCTAGGAATTATTCTTGCTAACCGCATAACAACGTTAGATGAGGCTCCGAGGTCTGGTTGTCCTGTATTGACAACATATTCTTTGCCCGTTTCAGGTTCTACCATATAAGCGAATCCAGATACACCACTCAGTACTTGCAATTTGTAACCCCATTTATGAGGTTTATTAGGGTTGTACCGCTTCAGATTGTTCTTGAACTTGGTGGAACAAATTTGTTCATCAACGCAAAGATATTGTTCAAATGGGACCTTTCTAAATGACTCATTTAATTTTTGAATAACAGGCTTTATTTTTAAGATTCTGTCACTCTCTGGATGTGATATGGGAACATTGTTACTATTGTCATTGAAATGTAGAAGCTGGCGGATCCTTTCAAATTTATTGAGGGACATTGTCTCTTGAATAGCCGGAACTATTATTGACCTTTTCCAATAGCTCCTAACTCTTGGCAGATGAGCTATGGACATAACAAAAACGATCCCAATAAATTGACGTACGTCTAAGGTTGAGACGCTGAATGTGGTGTTAGGGTCTTTCTGAACGGCGTATAAATTTGTTTCGTTCTTGATCATGTCGACAAGATCGTTTGTAAACAAATATGTAAAGTACTGAATGGGGGTCTCTAATTGCAATATTTCAGATGACAAGGATATGTCACCGAGAAAGGAAAGCTGTTCTTCTTTTTCCATATAACGTTTTTTCCATCATTTTGGTGATATCTTGCTGAAGTAATCTCCGCGATGCCATTCTAAAACATAAAATTCAAATCCAAATGTCCGTTACAAAGTAGCTTTAGATAAGGTCTCATATCACAATGTTGCATAAGTGCAACAAACAAAAAACCTTCATTTTCTACTCTGCTAGCAATATTTTTCCAAATTGTTTCACAGAAATAGAAAATATTCATACTGACTTGGTTAGTAAATCACTTTAGTTTCCACAAACACTATTTTTAATTATTTAAACAAAATTCCCAAATTGCAAACCTCACGTAATTGTTGGCTGAATAGTAAAGAATGAACAAAGAGGGAAACCCCCGTATAAAAGCCTTTTCTGTCAATCATGAGTGTGTATTTCATGAAAAGAGGAGAAGTAAATATGCAAACACTCTTAAATTGCTCTCTTAAATGATATCGATTCATTTGAAAGAAACTTTTGCAGTATGTTGCATTTCTGCTACATGGCGATACAAAGGGTTAAAAAAAATTTCAATAATTGCAACAGAAATTAGAATAAAACGCAGAAGTGATATTACAAAGTTCGTATAAGATAAGAGTGATAAAGTATCTTTTAAGTTCCCTTTTAAATTGTTCTGCGTTATCTATACTCTGAGTTGTTGCGGTAGATTATTCCCCAAATGGGCAGAGTTGACAAAAAATTGATGCTCGGAGTTTAATGTTGAGTGACGAGGGTTAATTAAATTTGAAAAGACGGTCTTTATTCGTTTAAGAAGATAAGTCAGTTATTGGTTCGTAGGACATCAGAAAAGAGACAAATAGTTCGAAACTGAAGAAAAATATCGAATGACTTATTAAACAACGCTATGAAAAGTAAAAAAAAACCCTGTCGCAAACCAAAAACATAGCGAATTATACAGTTCAAGACAATATTAAGCTTCCGTTTACTAGTGAAGTTACATTTTAAATATATTTCACAACCCTAAGCTAAGACCGTACTCGATTGGAGAATTATTCAAAGCGTAAGTGGTGAAATAAGTTAAATCCAACGATTTTCTGTAAATCGCTAAATATTTAGATTTAGTTAAGCAAGAGTTCTTTTTTTAAGGACCAACGTGCTATATCAGAAAGACTGTCGTTCCTACAGCTGTAGGTCACACAATTCCAATTGACAGTCAGTCGGTGCAGTTTCATTATAAATCGTTAATAAATGAGTGCAAAACAACCAATCGGTCTGTTATTCCTTAAAATCCACAAAGCGACTTTCAAACTTAAAAATTACCTCATCAATGAACATTATTTGGTCGGAAAAAAGAAAGGTGACATTTTGAACAATTTTGGTTCACTTCACATGCGCAATTTAACGTTGTTTGTCTTGCAACTTCAAATTTATTTCGTTAATGTGTTCATACCCGTTAAAAAATCAGCGAGGAATTCAGCAAAGCAAAGCACTGACCACCACTTAACAGTCTGATGTCTGAAAAACAAAACCTCATACGCTGCATCGATTTCGGTTTTATTTTTAATCAAGAGTGAGCGAAAATACAAACACTGTATACTCGAGATAAAGATTCACATTGGTTCCGGCTTAAATACAATGGGCGGTAATTTAAGTTATAGGTACCGACATTAAATTTGTAAATATGTTGTGAAATTATCATTATTTTTCCACCCACCCGGTAGATTCAAATATAATGTCGGGGCCGCATATATTGCTTTGGACACCCCTGTGAAATATTGATATTATGTGTGATATCGTGACAATTATATACAAAGATACGTGGCGCAGGTATGGGGTTTTCTTCTTTCGAAAAGTTAATGATATTCTTTTAAAAAAAAATCTTCCGGTTACCAGAAAATGCACCTAACATGATACACCTTGAAAAAGGACTCCCGCCTTTATTCATTTACACAGTGAAGCTACATTTTCAGTACATATTAAATGTCATGTCCTTTTCAGCCAAGGCATTCCGCAAAAAAAAATTGCGAAGCACATAATCCAGCAAAAAAAGGTCAAAATTTTCAGTGAGTGGTCCAGGTTAAGCAACACACATAATGTTGTCTTGATGGAATTTAACGAAACTATGTGAAAAGCCAGCCTACGACAAATGATGATGAATATGGAGTTATCCTCTCGTAACGCTTTCAAAGAAAAGGCATACAAAAGTCAAACGCGGTGCACACATCGCGTGCTTCATTACGACCTTGGAGGAACAAATTATTTCAACAACAGGAATAGTGTGAATAAAATATTTACGATTGTTAAAGGTAGAGGCGAACTTCTGCGGGTAAAATAAATGCCGCATAGAACCGACCAAAATAAAGAGTGCACACTCTGCAAACTACGAGCCAAAAAAGGTGTACTGCACTTTATTGGGATGTATTCATTTCTCAACGTAATAAGAAGAAACCGTTGGGGGAAAAATGCGCTGTCGAACAAGGAAGGATTCTCCAAATTAAATGGGCGAAATTGAAGGTTGTTAAAAGGGATCTTTTACTAGCTACTTGTCAACTTCAAACTTTCAGTGTGAACGCACCCTTAAAACGATTACCAAACTGTCAATACTAAAATATTCAGTATAATCAGCATTTTCATCGTGGTGAAGTACAAGAATGAACAACTTTTACAAATAATTAAAATTTACTGCCGAAATTCCGAGTCGGTGGTCGCAACTTTAAGAGCGTTAACGCCAGTTTTCGGGCGTAATTCTCGTCCCAGTAGACAAGCAATTCATAGTCTAGTGAAAAAAAATTGAGTCAGAATATTCGCTGCTTGATATTACCGTGCCATTGAGACTACGTTTTGCCTGAGGTGTGGAAAATATTGTTTCCGTAGATCGTAGAGGCGTCCGTCGCAAACCAGCCAAATCAATTTAACGGCGTTCTCAAGAATTGGGCCTCTCAAAGACCACATTATGGCGAATTTTGCGTAAGGATCTTGGCCTACACCCTTACAAGATCAATCTCACTCAAGAACTAAAGCCACTTGATCATATGAAGCGAGGTACGTTCTCGAATTAGGCCTTGGACATGATGGAAGAAAATGAAGAATTTCATCGCAAAATCATCTTCAGGGATGAAGCGCATTTTTGGTTAAACGGCTTCGGCAATAAGCACAATATGCGTTACTGGACAGGTGAGAACCCTCATGTGGTTCATGAAGCAACACTTCATTCGCAAAAAGTCACAGTTTGGTGCGGTTTTCATGCCGGTGGCGTCATTGGCCGGTATTTTTCGTGGAATGAAAATGACCGTCACATTGCGGTAAATGGTATTTGCTATAGACATATGTTGATAGGTTATTTCTTTGAGCACTTGCATGAATTGGACATCAGTAAAGTGTGGTTCCAACAAGACGGTTCCACAAGTCACACAGCGACCTATTGAATTCTCTCTATTGAAGTCTATTGGCCGCCGAGATCGTGTGATTTAACGCCTCTAGGCTTTTTTCTATGGGGCTACATTAAATCATTGGTCTGAATTTATCAAAAGTTCAGAAGTCTGATTTGCTGTTTCTATCATCATTATTGAAAGGCTTTCCTTTTGTCTCTTGTTTAAGCTAAACTAAATGATTTTAGTACCTGTCTATCTCAACTAATTGCAATTTTTTTACATTTAACTATTCCGTTTCATTAAGTCATTTTTATTATTTGTTTTACTTCAACAACTTGCGTGTTTATCCATTGCAAGTGGGATAAAAGGAACTTCTCCTGCTGCTATGGACATTGCTCTGTGTTAACTTCCTTTGCAATTCTTTGTTGTAATTGAAAGTGAGGCTAGAAAATCTCTTCGTCGTATGTGTGATGCTCTTGTAGAGTTAAAGTTAGAGTTAATATTATTTATCAACCTCTATGAAGTTGGAAAATACCTATCCCAGGCTTTACCAAGAGATTAGGCTCTGATGTTAATAGTTATTACTATATACCTGCGAAGCCTTATCGCTTTTCTGCAGGAGGTTGTTTTATTTAATGTGTTTCAATTTGTGTATAAGATTATTTACAGCAATTTTAAAAAGAACACTTAAAAAGAAAAGAAAACTGCCGAAAAAATACAAAAATCAAAAGATGAAAAGAAACCAAAGTTTAATTTCCATTATCTATTTTGACTACGTTATCGACTCTAAAAAGTATATTTTTAATTTACTTTTTCTAATGTTAGGCTGTTCAATATTTCTTAATTGATAGGTTAGGGCGTTGAAAATTTTGGGGATTGTATACATCAACTGTCTTCTGCCGTACTCATTGACAATAGGTGTTAATTGATAGAGTCCCTCTGCTCTTCTACGCGTTTCAAGCCGATGACTTATTGGTGTTCGCAAGGTTTGATCGTTGTAATATTCTAACGCAGCACTCATCTCGAATATCTGCTTCACCTTAAGGACCTTCACTTCCATTGGACCACTTCTTCCGGCGAGTAGCCTGACTGCCCCGTCTTGGATGCCTTGTAGCTTTTCGATATGCGTTTTCGACGCTCCTCCCCACGCTAATATGCCATATCTCAATCTCGATTCTATAGGAGCGTAGTAAACTTGTTTTTGTACATAAGTAGATGATTTATTCTGTAGACATGCCAGCGCAAAAAGTGATCCCCGCAACTTGTTCCGTAAGGCATTGATATGTGGCTCCCATAGAAAATGAGAGTCTATGATGACTCCTAGGTAATTGTACATACACAATTCTCTGCTGTAGGAACTGTTGATTTTAACCTGAAATGTTCTTTCTTTCAGATAGCTCCAAAGCCAGTCAGATATCGTCCCTCTAATTCCAATTCTTCCTAAGGCATCGATAAGTTTTTCATGGTCGAGGGTATCGAAAGCTTTGCTAAAGTCCAAGAATAGAACTAACGCGTGATGACGGCTACTCAGGGTGGTGTTGATTAAGTTTGAAAAATTGCCGAGCAATTGGTTGGTGCTTCTCCTTTTTTGGAACCCGTATTGATTTTTGTTTATTATATTATGTTTTTCTATAAATTCTATTTTACGGTCTGATATGATCTGCTCCATAATTTTTTCTATAGCTGGTAGAATTGCTATTGGGCGATAGTTCTCTACATTCTTCTTAATACCACCTTTATAAATTGGCCTAACGATTGCCCTTTTAAGTGTTTTGATGGTCTGATGCAATAATATTGCATGCATGAATTATAGATGTTGCTTGTCGTGAAAAAATATCTCCAAATTCATTCGCGAGTGCATCTGTGTTTGAGTTCTGTGCAAAATGTTTCTTTATGGTTTCATCCAAGGAGGGTTTTTTTCGTCCTAATACCTCATTAATTAATCCCCATGTCTTCTTTGGGTCGCATCTCACCAGTCCAAACTGCAGTTCGTAATACTGATCCTTCGTTCGGGAAATTTGTTTATTTACTTGGTTGCGTAGTTTTTTATACGCGGCTTCGTACGCTACGTTTCTTCTATTGTTTTTCCACCTACGATACAACACATCCCTTTCGCTGCAGCTTTCAATAACTTCTCTGGAAATCCATGCGGTCCTTTTCCTTGTCTCTCTTTTTTTATGTATACTTTTTGAACTAGAGTATATCTCATTAATTTTATCCACTAAGGAGTTCATGAGTGCTTCAGTGTGTGTTTCATTTGGCAGTTGAGTACAATCTGTAGCTCTAATAAGATGATTAACATGCCTCGTCCGTACTATTTCCTGTATAGGGGTGTTCAGTGCAGCCATTCTCTCCTCGTAGACTCCATATAGAGTAGTATAGTGATCAGAAATGTCGTTTTTTACTACAGCCGAAAAAGTTTTAATGTTTAGCAAGTTCACTAAGATATGGTCGATAAGTGTGCAACTTCCTATATTTGGATCCACTCTTGTAACCCCTTTAATTACGTTATACATTCCATTTGAAGCCAGCACATCTTGGTAGTAACGTACTTCATTGCTTAAGCTATCGTTGATGTTTATATTCATGTCTCCAAGAATAATTAATTCGTTATGGGGTTCGTTTTTGCATGTAATCTTGCTTAATTCTTCGCTAAATGCGATCTTATTATTTTTCGGAGGTTTATAAAGTGCACTTACTACCCTTTCTCTTGAATTATATTGCATCTTTAAAGTAAGATTTTCATACGAAAATCAACTGTGGTGAAGGGATCCGAAGTGCTAGGTACAGAGTTCTTTTCGACAGCATACTAGGCCAACGGTAGGGAGCACTTGATTTTGTGCTCAAAACAATTTTTTGAGGGTATAAAGCGATACGTTTTCTAGATGCATATCTGTTCAGATAGCCAATCCACTAACAGAAACGTACTCGGTTGCTATGATCTACTCCGATATTGTTGAGCGCAAAGATGAACAGGTTGGGAAGGTGAAACTCTGTAACACTGACCAAAACCAGCTGAGAAAAGGTTCTGCTCCAGTATATATGTATAGAAAATACCTCACTCCAAGTACCTGGTGCTAAACCTATAAAAAACATAGAATCAAACTCAAGTCTTAAGTCCCATGTAGCTTTATATTCTTAAACCCATTGCATTGTGCAAACGATTTTTTTTCATTATATCATATGAAGGAAGTCGAATGCCATTCATGAGCGCTGCCGTTGGCCTATTTAGGGTTCATCCCCCACCAACTCTTTTCCAATACCCTGGCTCAGTATTGGAGATCAATATAGGCCTGGGATTCAAATAGCTCATACAGAGATAACACTAATATTTCAACCTGAATAGAACTTGTAGATGCCACCGCTGATTTGATCTATGAAATTCCTCCGCTGCCGTCTGAAGCTTGAGGAAGTGTCGCAGTGTGAAAAACACTACTCCTTCCTCTCTCGTCGGCTGCCGCCAAAGACCTTCCAAAGGGGTTGGTTACCCAATCTCTAGCCGAGGTAATAGGCACCCAGAAACCTAAAAGATGTAGCTGAGAAGAATTTTCAATCTTCTAGTTCTAAGGGCAAGGCATTCGCATACTCAAGTAACACACTGGTGTATAATTTAGTATATTTTCTTGAATTTTGGTGTAAAATTGAGAAAACTAAAGAAAATTTTAATATTTTGGTGTATTTGATAAAATATACCCGTATAAAAATTAGACCATTGCTTTTCTGTGCAAAATTTCAACATTTCTGTTCCAGTTCGGTGCAAGAAATAAACCGATTAGCAGCTGTTTTTTTAATATACCATTACTGGCGTACAAAAAATCCAATTTTGAAATCAACCAACATGATATATTTTGTACACCAAATTTTGTAGATAAAATACAATATTTTAAATGAGCAACCATTTTTCGGTGTAAGATTTAAATCCTGTGGAGATTAAATACACTAAACTATACCAATGTCAAATCATATGTCAACAAAATGTTTTATCCAGTTCAGCTGCCATTTGCTTACAGTCACCGCGCGTTTATTTAGTTATTTATTTATTTATTTATTTCATCTACCGAGTAAATAAACTCTAACAGATTACAAAAGTTCTTAAATCTAGGTACTATATAAATATAATATTTACAGAGTATAATTTAATTGCGTGCATTGTAATAATTTAATTATTTACTTTTAATTTAATACAAATATATCGTTCAATTTAGCTTTAAATTTTGTTCTATCATCGTACAAATCTAAGTCTGAGCATTTCAAATTATAAAGATGAATACATTTTGTAATGGGTTCATTCTCCCCATATTTAAATACATGTAGAGGAGCATACAAAAAATTTCGCTGGCGAATTACTCTTTCTGGAGCATAAATTTGAAATTTTTCCAAAAGGTTAGAACATTTAATACGGTACGAGAAGATATCGTGAACAAACATAATACAACTAACATTTCGTCTAGTTTCCAACGAATCCAAACCAACTAATGCGCTTTAGCGAGCCAGAACTTTAAAAAAAAAAAAAAAAAAATGCGCACCTAGTCGAATAAACGGGCATTTCAATTAAGTTCCAATTAAGTTGTTTAACAACAAATCTAGTGAAAGACTTTTGAATGCGTTCCAATCGCATTTGATAAGTTACAAAAACAGGACATCAAATAAT
The DNA here is from genome assembly GCA_949715645.1 of Portevinia maculata. NCBI lineage: Eukaryota > Metazoa > Arthropoda > Insecta > Diptera > Syrphidae > Portevinia > Portevinia maculata. The sequence goes on from OX454526.1 coordinate 91,080,787, forward strand.
AGAGCAATACTCAAGTAACGGGCGCACCAGAGACACGTACACAGATTTTATAGCGTAAGGATTTGAAAATTCTTTACAATTTCGTTTGAGAAATCCAAGCATTGAATTCGCTTTTGCGACAATGTAGTCTATATGAAACGAAAAAGTCAGTTTATTGTCAAATACCACTCCAAGATCTTTGACTATGTTTTCAACCTTTAAGACATAGTTTGAAATTTTATATTCATGTACAAGAGAATTTCTGTTTCGATAAACAGAGAAAGAGTGACATTTACTAACATTTAAACAAATATTGCTGCGTTTACACCATTCAACTATTTCATTCAAGTCTTTTTGAAGTAAATAGAAATCTTGAACATTTTTAACGTTTATTTCTTTAGCAAATAAAAAATCGAAGTTTAACAATTATTTGAAGTGGTATCGTAGGAAAAAAAACTTTTTAAAGAAATTAAAAAAACAGTGTGAAACACAGCATTCAGCAAAATCGTCAAAATTTATTTGAAACGACGAACATCAACTTTTATATTCGGGACAAAAACTCTACAAATTGTTCAATATCGCGAGAAAATATTATTTTAAATGAACCTAATATTAAAGTAGAGCCAAATGAAATATTATTAGACTCAATTTCGAACAACGATTTGGATGATAATGAGAAGTTGTGGAAAATACAAATCGGGAAGTGGAACCGTCTTCGGAAGATTGCATCATTGATGATTTGGACGAACACATTGATTTTATGTCTAAATTGGCTGATTGGGCTGTTAATTATAAAATAACATATTCTGCTTTGTCTGAGCTACTTCTTTTGCGTAGTGAAGGAAAAGCTGAACTGCCGAAAGATGCACGTACGTTGCTCCATACACCACGGATTGTTGATATACAAACAATGGGATCCGGTTTATTTTGGTACTATGGCATCGAAAACTATTTACGCATTACATTTCGTCAATTAAATCAAAATATGGAAGTTCTTCTTAATTTCAATGTTGACGGATTACCTCTGTTCCGAAGTAGCAAATTCCAATTTTGGTCAATTTTAATGAACATAGCCAATATGTCTGAAATTACACCAATGGCTAATGCAAATTTATTTCGATGATGCGAAGCCACCATCTAGCGAGGAGTTTTTGAGACAACATGGTAATGAAATTAATGCTCTAATTTCGAATGAAATCGATTTAGCAAACGGCTCAAAAATATTGATCAAGGTCAATGCGTTTATTGCAGACACACCAGCTCGGGCATTTATCAAATGTAAGTACAAAAGCCAGTTCGACTTCAATTAAATTTATATTGTTGAACTTTGCATGCATCAAGACACACACCGCATACAATAGCTGTACAAAATGTAATGTCATTGGAGAATTTGATCGATCAGGAAACCATAGGAGCTTTCCTAGATTAAATTGTTGACGAAGAACTCATTCTGATTTTTTAAGCAAAACCGATAAGGACCATCATTTATTCAATCCCAGAACGAGGCTATTCTACCAAACCCCTCTAGGGAAATTCAAGGCATTGACATGATAAAAAACTTCCCTAGTTTGTTTTGTTTATTAATTTTTTTTTTTTGAAAATATAAGTTTATATGAAAGAACATCTAGTCCATTGTGTATTTTATTTGGTGTACCTACATCCTACATACTTAATAAACTCATTGGTTGAATATGCGCCATTCTATACACCACGCGCTCAGTTTGGTGTACTTAATACACTTTATTTATTGAATACAGTGTACTCTCTCCTAACGGACACCCCTCATAAGCGGACACCTCTCATAACCGGACAAATTTCAAAGAACGGAATAATCTACACAATTTTTATTGTAAATAATTCTCTCTTAAACGGACTCTTTTATAACCGGACGCGGACACCAGTTTTCATAGCCGCAATAGAATTTCACTCTCTCTTAAACGGGCAAAACGCATTTGGCACACTTCGTTGTCTTTTATTTTGTTTGCTTTTTTTCCTTTTCTTTGCGCTTTGCCCTTGATACCCAGCAAAAATTTTTAAAAAACGGTAAAGAATGTAAGTTAAGTATAGTAGGCTGCGGCGCCGGTGGGCGCCTGTCGACTATCCGACTAAAATTCTCGTGGCGCAATACGTATGTTTGTGTGTAAGTGTTTGCATAATTTGAAGCATAAATACATAGTTTCAAGTAATGCAAAAAGGAATTTTTCAAGGCTTTGTTCTTGTTTATGTTTTGTTATTATAATTTGTATTACCTACCTACAATTAATGTTTATCACAAAAAATGCATTCCATTTTAAAATAAAATGCTATAGGTGCCATAAATGCATATGTCTTGTTTCTTTTTTCAAGGTTGTCAATGAAATATTTTTTCTCATAACCGGACACCTCTAATAAGCGGACAAATTTCTTGGTACCGTCAGTGTCCGCTTATGAGAGAGTTCACTGTATTAGTACCTAAATATATTTATTTTCTTGAATTCCAATGTTAATTATAATTTTGTTTCTGTTTTGAACATTTCTTACACTATTTACAGCAAATTAGAAACATACTGCAACAAATTACTGGATATATTTTTCACAATGGTGCATTTTTTTATTGCTTGGGGTATATTTTGCACATTTTCCCGCATAATAAATTTACCGAAAGCAGAATATTGGTTATATTTTGTACAATGGTGTATTTTTTTTCTTGTTCTTAGAAATTGGTGGAATATTTTGCACATTTTCCCGCATAATAAATGTACCGAAAGCGGAATTTTGGATATATCTTGTACAATGGTGTATTTTTCTTCTTGTTCTTTAAAATGGGTGCATTTTTTCCAAATTCAGGAGTTAGAGTATACGTATACAGGGTGTCCCACAGTGACCGCCGCAGGCGAAAGCCATTTTAATTTAGCAAAATAATACGTTCGATAGTTAATTGTGGGAAAATCGTTAATCGCATAGATAAAAGCTGTATGGCAGAAAGAAAATCTTACCTGTTCTTGTTTTAATAAAAAAGAAAAAAAAATCAAAATTAGCCGGCTTCAGTTTTGCCAAGTTAAGGCCAGTTAAAATATCGGTCTCAAAAATGGACGACATTTTTAAATAGAGCATTAACCTGCAAATATTTGTATGATTTTTTCTCCCCAGTTAGGTATTTTCCAAGAGCACGTTCTTAACGGGGAATCGGCAAAGAGCATCGACTTAAGATATGCGTTTTTTTTGCGAACTGCTTTGTCGTATCATCTACCATCTTCGGTTTATAGGTAGGTACTCAATGTAATCTGTTGCCTTTTCAATGTAAATATTTCTATGCGATTAAAGATTTTCCAACAATTTACTATCAAAAGTATTATACATATATTGCTAAATTAAAATGAATTCCTTGTTTGTAGCTAAATAAGCTACAACCTAAAAATTGGAAAAATGCGTTTAAAAGAAATAATTCTAAAAATCATAAAAATTATTTTAGGTCAAAAAGGAAGTAAAACCGAAATAATTACTTCATAAGTTACGGCGGTTACTTTGAGACACCCTGTATTTTGGACGACGGCCATATTTTTCAAGAAATATTAAAAAATTTAAATATTAAATGAAAACAATGATTAAGTATTTTAATTTTATAGCGACTTAATTATATACCGCATTTGGTATTTTCGTTATTAACATAACGTCTCTAAAAAAATTAAAAAACAACCAACAAATTTTAGGTTTTGAATAAATAATTTTCACGAATCGTTTTAGAAATTATTAATTAATGGATATTTACGAGGCGCTCAATTTTTAGACGGGGCAGAATATGCTTCGTTTTTAAATTAGGCACTCGCATTCATACTAATTCATGATTTTCTTGCGTCCATTATAATGCAGGTGAATAATTAGAATCATATAAACAATTACAAATCATTCAGATACATTTCCGATCAGAAAGTAAACTTCGGTGTAAAATTTATTTCAAAATAAATTATGTTTTAGATTTCGGTACGCTAATAGTATATTTTATTCATCGAATCAACGTGTATTTTTCACACTCATGGGAATAATTTTACACCAAAATGTGGTGTAAATTATTTACCATCGAGGTGTATGATTTAAACCAATTATTAGTTTATTATTTACACTTCCGTGGTATATTATGTTCTAGTAACCAGAATAATTTGTAGGTACCTATACCACTAGCACAATTTATGTACCGAAAATCGGTATAATTTGTGAACATCCGGTATAAATTATAAACGACAACGCGGTACTATATACACCGAATTGAAATTAATTGTACAAAAACTGCACTCAAAAGTGGCATATTTTTTATATTTAAAATGTATATCACGAAAGTGCAAAAAATACACCAAATATTTTGGTGAATGAAGAAGCTAAAATTACTGACTTACTCGTATACAACTAATCGTGCGAGTTGTTGTTGTGGGAACAAAGCTATCGTATTAATCAGAGCTATTTTCACTGAATCAATAATTAAAAGCTAGGAAACAATTGTAGCAATCGGAGCATATCACCACAGCATGAATATCATGCATCGGGTGGATTTCTTCTCACATAGGCCGAAGTAAATGAATCGTCCAACAGCAACATAAGCCCATCGGCACTTCTGTTGTTTCAGTAATTATCAAATTACACGTTAAGATACCCTCTGTGTGTTTGTAGCTTTCCGATCATAATGCAATCATTTAGTGGACTCCATTGTATGTAATAAAGTCTTTTAGTATGAAATTTCCGCTCGAATTGAGCACAAATATGCGGCCAAGTCAATGGTAGATACGGTAGGCAGTAAAAGGGTATAATTAGGGCCTCCTCCGGTGAGATGGCGCAAATTTTAATTTGCAAATCGATACCACTGGCATCGATGTGAACGAAGACATGGCCGGTAACCATCAATGCGTGTCTCTGGTGGAGAATGTCATTTGTCTTAACATTGCCGATGGTATTAATCGTGTAAATGCGCTGGATGTGCATGCAAGTTCGTAGGAGTCATTGGAATTTCTCAAGATCATATTAAATTACTAGAAATTATATCAGTTTAGAGATTGGTTACACTAAGGTTTTTCACCGGATGGCGTTTAGTTGATTTAATATCAGGTATCTAGTCATATCATGACAGGATGTCAAAATCTAGTCATAAACTACCAAATTCATTTGGTTTACCTAATCCATTCACGCAATTACCGTTTTTATCTGCTCTCCGGGAAAATAACTCGAGACAAATTAAAAATAACATTAGTTCCATGCCACAATCGTTAAACCTCTTTCAAAATACACCTGCCACTGATAATTTAAATTTAAAAGGAAAACGGAAAAATTAAGCATTTAATCACACCAGCCCCGATATCGATTGCCGAGCAATTAATCAACTGAGAATTCCCAATTGACGAAAGGTGCAAACGCTTCCAACTGTCCATTTCTCAAAGTGCCAAATGCCATTACTGACCAATTCACACTTTCTGTGGTTGCCTTTGGATTTCTTCACCAAAACCGAATATGAAAGGTATGTGGGGAAAAAAGAGAAACGTTCTTGATGGATGTGCCTGTCTTAATCGAAACTAACCTTTGGTTGTCGGACTCGGAGGGGCATGTTACGAGGAGAACATCGTTAAGAAATATTCACAAAATAAACATATTTCAGTGATGGCCGAAGTCGAGATATATATGATGATTTTTTTTCATAATTTTCGGTTACAAGTGGCACTTGTAAAAGAATGTTTGTGCTTTAGGAGGTATTTTCGATGCATAATCGCCGCATCCGTAGGTATGTATGTATGTATAACACAACAGTATGTTAAGGCGACCAAATTATTCAGATTATTAGTCTGAAAGTTGCAGATAAGCTTTTCAACGCATTTCCGTCTTTTACCACTGCACTCACCACTGCGCTGCACTGATTTTTAATTAGATTTTTAAGTTTCATCATTCATACCTACTTCAGATACACCCACATCGAAAGGCATCGAACACACCCTAGTGGAATCTTCGTCGAAGTATTGCTCTCAACCTCTTTGAGGAATCTTTTGACCTCCTTGCTGAAAAGTCTAAATAGGAAACAACACTCTTCTATTGGGTACGCATATGATGCACGTATCATACTTACTTACTTAACGGGCCCCCTACCCGTGGAGAGTCTCTGTCTGAGACACTGCAGGCTTCCATCCTCCGCAATCCTGCGCACGCTGCTTCCAGCTGTTTAGACCAAGCGCTCTGGCATCCGCGATGTCTTTTTCTTTAAAACGGAGGTTCTGTCTTACTTGCCTTCTCGAACCAGGGGCTGGAAGTCGAAGATCCTCTTGGCTGGAACATTAGTTTCCATTCGCTCAATGTTAGCGAGCCAATGTAGTCGACGTGATTTAGCTTTTTGTACTACATCCACATCTTGGTACAGCTCATAGAGTTCGCGGTTGTTACTTCTCCTCCATTCGTCCTCCTCACAAACAGGACCAAATATCCGACGGAGTGTTTTTCTTTCATAGAACCCAAAATTAGCTCATCTTTTCTACTTATCGTCCAGCACTCGTCTTCATAAAGCAAAACTGATAGAATTAAGGTTCTATAGAGCATGCATTTTGTATTTCGAGTGAGGAGGTTTGAACCCATTTGTTTCGCTAAACCGAAGTAGCAGCGGTTTCCCAAGGTAATTCTCCGACGGATCTTCACAAAGGTGTCCTTAACTAGCTCGAAGTTATTACTATCAACAGTAATGTTTTGTCCTATGCGGTGGGCATATGTTTGTTTGATTGTTTGTTGATAGCATGCACTTGGTCCTGCCCTCATTTACTTAAGGACCAACAAATTTCGTCTATTCTTCAATCGCCGTGAAAGCCTCGAACACTGCACGCTGGGACAGGCCGCTGATGTCGATATCGTCCGCATGTCCCAGTAGCTGTACGGATCTATTGATGATAGTGCCTTTCGTGTTGACACCTGCCCTTTGCACTATTTTCTCCAGAACAAGATTGAAGAAGTCACATGATGGCACACCTCCTAGCCAAATTTCGGTACAAGTTTGGAATAATTTGGAAGAGCTGCTTTCAAACAGCACATTACACATCAGCGTGTTGCGCAGAACGGCTTCAGACGTTTAAACACGGTCGTTTTCATCGACGAAAAAAAAACGGGCGGATGACGCCACCGGCATGAAAACCAGTGACTTTTTGCGGATGATGAAGTGCTGTTTAACCCTTTCGATCCGGATGGGACATCCAAGGTATAAAAACACCTTTGTTCTATGTCCCATCCGGATCGAAAGGGTTAATGAAGAACATAAGGGTTCTCACCCATCAGTACCTAACGCATATTTTGCTTATTGACGAAGACGTTTAACCAAAAATGTGCTTAATCGCTGAAGATAATTTTGCGATGAAATTCTTCATTTTCTTCCATCATGTCCAGAGCCCAATTCGAGAACTTATGTCGATTAATATGATCAAGTGGCTTTAGTTCTTGAGTCAGCTTGATCTTGTTAGGATGTAGGGCAAAATCCTTACCCAAATGTCGCCAAAATGTGGTCTGGGAGAGGCCCAATTCTTGAGAACGCCGTGAAATTGACTGATTTGGCTGGTTTGCGATGGACGCCTCAACGGCAGCAATATTCTCCATACCTCCGGCAAAATGTAGTCTTACTGCCACGGCAACATCAAGCAGCGAATTTTCTGACTCAAATGTGTTCACTAGACTATGAATTGCTTGTCTACTGGGACGAGAATTACGGCCGAAAACTGGCGTTAGGACTTTTTAAGTTGCGACCACCGAGCCTGGTGTCTCTATCATAACTACCTTTTTATTGTGGTAGGGACCTTACCCCGACGGCACAACCCCGAACCTGGAGGACCAGTTCAAGCATACCTTCTAAAAGAAGTTGTCAGTACTCCACTTCGGGAATATGGGCGCCGCCGTTAAACAATGAATGGCTCATCCGCCACCACCTCTTCTTCAACACCGTGACTTAGTCTTGAAAATCCTTAATGCCCTCAGCTTCAAATATGTTGAAGTTGCTCATGTTTCTGTCATCGACTAAACTGTTGATGCACGTATCATGGTAAGCGTAAATAGGTATTGTAAGCGTGAGTACCTGTTTCCAAGAAGAGGTTTCATTTTGAATAGCCCAGAGCTTCGCCATACATAGAAAAAATTTACTACCATTCGTGCAGAGTTGGCAAGTGAAAACAGCCATTAATAAACAGGGTGTCCCAGTTAAGCAGTATAATACTTTAAGGGGAGATTTTGGGGACTGTTCTCACTCCATTTCAAGTTATATCCCATCAAATTTGGTGACTTCTAATTTGTAGGGAAACGCTATAACTTTTTAGCTATTAATATTTTCGATATACAATTTAGCGCATATAAGTGTGAAACAATTTTCGTAATTTTTGACCAAAAACTTGATTTTGTAAAACATATAGACTTTTTAGTTAGACTATGTTGGGATTTATCTTACGCAATTCAAAAGAGTTCTGCGATCCACACACGTTGAAATGTCTGTTTTTTGTATTTGTTAGATCTACTTTTGAATATTGTAATACGATTTGGAGCCGTTTGTATGAAGTTCACTCTTTTAGAATAGAGAAAATACAAAAACGTTTTACAAGAGTATTAGTGAAAAGGCTTCACTGGGACATGGATATGCCTTCCTATGGAACAAGGTGCAAATTATTTGGTATCCTGCCTCTAACTCGTAACATTCGAAGAAAGTTCGCTTAGGTTATGTTTATTCGCGACGTATTGACAAATCATATTGATTGTTCCGATATTCTGGCCTTAATTAACTTTAATGTTCCTGCGAGGATGCTTAGAAAATAATTGTTTTTTAACATTCCTAACCACAGAACAAATTATTCTGCAAATGAACCAATAATTTGCTACTAATCTTAAGTAACTTTAATGGTGGCTACACATTTATTTATTATTTCTTTTATATTATTTATATTATTATATTGCATTATCATCAAGTAATCACTAAAGTACTATTGTAACTTTGTTTGATGAAATAAACTAAACTAAACTAAACTAAAGCACTTCGGGTACATCTGCGCAGCTATGAATGGCTGCTAAAACTCAAAATTATGAAAAATGTACTTAAACTTTTTACATAATACATTATTTTTATTTATAAAATTTTAAGCCTTGTAGAATTTTCTTAAAATTATGTTAAGCAGTTTTACGAACGATCAACAGAAGCTGTAGTAAAAACCCAAAAAGAAGTGCTCCCACTGAATTACTCTTAAAATCTCTTTTTTTTGTGGTCCTGAACATGACCTTTTTGGAACAATTATAGCAATTGTTGGAAGTGCCTTCATCCATTTGAACACACTTTCGGGCGCATTTAGGCATTTCGGATTCCAGGCAGAAAAACGAGCAGCAAACTTCTCCTCATCGCTTCAGGAATGGCACCAATTTTTTTCTTGGCGCTCTTCCAGACTACTAGAAATTTTTGTCAAATAGACTTTTTCTTTGACAGCACCACAGAAGATGAGATGCTAGGATTGAAGCCAAATCGACTAATCTACCGTTCGTTAAAAATATGATTGAGGAATGAAGTAACCCCACTGCTATGTGGCAGGTGCTCCCCGTTGTTGAAAGAACATCACCCTTCTCTGGACAATGGGAACATCTTCAAGGAGCTCCGGCAATCTCTAAGAGATTGTAGGTAGTAATGGAACTTAACAGTTTGTGGAGAACGTGCGGGCTTACTAAAGTCTTTCATATTAATCCAGCCCAATCGTTTACGCTAAGCCTCCTTTAAAATAAGCAACACATTTTGAAGAAGATATTCACAATAATTAAATTCTTACTGTAAACTTTATTGGTGCGTGGTTGCGACAGCACGTTATACCATCTTCCTGCAATAAAACATATTTCTTGTCAGAGTTTATGCAACCAAAAACTTTTAAGTCCTCAGCATGTACCAGGCATTGAGAATTCAAAAATATGTCGTTAATAAATAACAAAAAAAGAAGAGTACCCAGATGGCTATCCTGCGGAACGCCAGAGGTAACATATACTGCCGAAGACAGAAGATTATCGATACAAACGTACTGGATACGATCTCTCAAGCATGCTTTCATTAAGTTTAATAGTATAAAACATCAGAATTAGCTCGGTCAACTCCTTTAGAAAAGTTGGTGTATACAAAGTCATATGAAAGCCCTTTTCAAGTCCATTTAAAACATAATTACAAAAAATGGTGAGGTAAGTGGTAGTTGATCAACCAGCTACAAAACCATGTGTCTAAATAAACGGATTGAACATGTTCAGGGAGGGTTTACCACGATATCTAGAAAGCAATACTCCAGAAAACAAATTGCGAAAGTAAAAATCTAGAATTGAAAAAATCTCAAAAAAAAATCTAGAAAGCATAATCTCGAAATACAAAAATCTAGAAAAAAAAATCTCGAATGCAAAAATCTGTAATGAATATATTATTGTTTGAGACAATGGTTACAATTCGCGGCGGGTATTTAAAAAAAGAAAAACTAATTTTAAAAGTACTAGAAAAAAAGAAAAGAGGAGTTATGTGGGGTACCTTAGGAGTCTTGCGTACAGGTCGAGCTTATAACATAACAATTCATCCCTTTCTGTTATACCTACGTATGCATTTATAGCTATGTTTCTGAATTTAAAACTTTGCTGTTTCTTTTAGATATTTTTTATAATTGTTTTTTTTGTTGTTAATTTACCAAAACAAAAATTGCTGAATAAACTAAATACATAATGCGTTTTCTTTAAGTATAAACTCTTTAAATAGATAAGAAAAAAATTTCGAATTAACTTTTTTTTTGAGATATGGTCTTTCGAGATTTTTGTCCATTCGAGATTCTTGTGCATTCGAGATTTTTGCATTCTAGATTAAAATTTAGTTTTTTCGAAATTTTTTGCATTCGAGATTTTTGTCATGATTTTTTGATTACGTCATGATCCCGTTCAGGAAATAAGTCACAAATAGTTGAAAGGTCAGATATCGCGCAGTAATTATTGTTAAATTGGTGCAGACATTTGAGCTACTGGAACAAGTGAGTTATGTGATGAAATCATAGTGGTGCCCTGTCCGCAAAAACAAGAAAATCCAGGTTTGTCGATTCCAAGTAGGTCTCAGGAATTGGACACATCGAACCAGTGTCAAAACATTTTTAACACCAGAACTTAATGGTACGGATGTAGGCGATGTTTTTGAAACAAGCTGTCAATATGAGTACAAGCTCTAGAATGTTAGAAACCATATAATATGTAGAGGTTAGTGGCGACGGTGTACAGGTTAGTGTAAGTAAGCCATTAGTACTCTATAAACATTGATTTTGGTGTTATCAAACCAGCTAGTAACTTGAATTTAAATGGAAATACTTCCGAAAACTGGAGGAGATTCAAGTAGAGCTTTGACATTTTCTTAACGGCGTCAGGTGTGCCTGAAAAGATGAGGAAGTGAAAACAGCGACGTTTCTGAATGCTATAGGAGAGGAAGCGGTGGAGGTTTTTAATACGTTTAACTTATCGGAATCTGCAAGAAAAAAATGTGGCGAAGTGATAAAGTAATTTGAAGATTTTGATTCGCCAAAAGAGAAAATCGTGTATGAGAGGTTTATATTTTATAACCGCAATCAAAACGAAGCTGAACCATTTGAATGTTTCTAATGGACTTGTAGCGCTTAGTGGAAACATGTTAGTTTGGCAGCAGTGAGAAAGAGATGTTAAGAGATCGTGTAGTGCTTGGCGTCTTCGACAAAAAGCTTCGAGAAATACTTCTACAGGACGACAAGCTGGATTTGGCAAAAGCGGCGGAGAAAGGCAGGGCGGCGAAGGCAACGAGGGAGCAGATAACACGCATGCAGAAACCGTAATCGTCAGTATTTGAGGTTAAAAACAGACAACTTTTTAGTCGGTGATGAACTTTATTCAAAATATTTCGCAAAGATCAAATGCAAACAATGGTCGTAAAAGTCGTATGTTTGCATGCGGCATACATGTGACAATGGCATGTAACGGGTCTTTCATTAAGGACTTGACAATTTCTTTTTAAATAAAATTAAAACTACTTGAAATATTTCAGAAAAAATGTATTTATTTATTTTTTTATTTTATTTTTATTTATTTAGTGATTTACCTATACACAGTAAGATACAATATCTTATAAACTACTGAAAGACATACAATAGTTGAAGCGAGTATAAAAAGCTACATGAGTTACAAAACGAAGAATTCATGTTGATGAGAAAAAAGAAATAATGAAAAGTAAAGCATAAGCAATTTTTACACGAAAATATACAAAAAATCAATACAAAATTTTAAGAATTCAAGGAGAGATACGATTTTAATTCATTTTTAAGTTTAGTTGTGTTATTTAAACTTCGGATAGAGTAGGGTAAGGAGTTCCACAACCGTGCGGAGTGAATAAAAAACTGACGCTCAGAAGTTAAGCAAGAGTACCGAGGAGGGATCAATTGAGCAGATCTGCTTGAGGTGGGATATCTTATTTTTTCATATATATAAGTCGGTTGATGTGTTAAAAGTATGTCCAAAAACAGGCAAAGAGTTCGAAATTTGAGAAGATTGTTGAAAGTCATATTATAAAGTTGGCTGGAGTAGAGTGATATTCGATCAAATTTACGCAATCCGAACACATATCGCACAATACAATTAAATGCCACATTAAGTTTCCTCTTGGATCCATAACTACAGCTCGCAAAAATTTCACAAGCATATGTTAAGACTGGCATGGGTAGAATTTTAGCAAGTAAGACTCGTGTTTTAAAGGGTGTAAAGGATTGGGTCGCCCACAACGTTCGGATAACTCCATAAGTCTTGCCGACTGCAAGATTAATGTGGTTGTCCCAAGTTAAGAATCGATTAAAGGTCACCCCAAGGTTCTTGATGGATTCTACATACTCAATAGGAGCATCTTGGAGTGTGAGGATAGGAAAATACGCCAGATCTAGGGGCTTCGCGAAATCACGATGCACTTAGTTTTATCTCGATTTAATATCAGTCCATTTTGTTGAGACCACTGCACTATATCGGCAAGATCATTATTTATCGATTGCGCGGCGTGCTCTATTAAACCCAGAGGACAGCTTAATACGATAAACGAAATAAATAAAATAAATAAGTACAATGAACAGGTAAGAAAATAAATATAATATATTGAATAAATAAATATAATAAATAAATAAATATAATAAGTTAATTGATACAATAAATAAATAAATTAAAATTATAAAATAATAATAAATAAATAAATTACATAATAATAAATAACAACAAGTAAGTAAATAAAAATAAATAAATAATTACAAAAAATCATACAAATAGTGAATAAATGAAATAAATAATTAAGTTTAAATCACATAATAAGTTATATTTTAAATAAAAGAACTATAACTATAAAGCTAGGTTTGAAATTAGAGGGTTATCTGAAGATAAGCAAGATGTAAGATAACGTTCATTAAGTTTGGCAATTCTAGTTGATACCATTTCCGTATTTGAAATATCGTGAAGTTCAGCTGTTGAAAATGACCATGGAAGCTTAAGGATCATTTTCAAAAGCTTATTTTGAGCTACTTGGAGTCTGCTAATATGACTAGCTGCACATTTACCCCATGCTGGTGAACCATAAAACATAATTGCTTGGAACACGACTTTAGAAATCAGCAGCTTGTTTTCATTGCTTAGTCTGGACTTCCGATTTATAAAGGGATAAAGAGTTTTAGTGGTTATATTGATCCTTTTAATTACTTCTTGTACATGCATGCCAAAGGTTAAAGTTTCATCAAGATGGACTCCAAGATACTTAGCACTTGAACGCCATTCAGTGTTTACACCATTTACTTGAAGATTGTTGCTCGGAAGGAAATAGGCTTTTCTTTTTCGTGTGAAAAAGATAACCTGTGTCTTTGAGGCATTTATTCTAATCTTCCAGTCGAAAAAGTAATTTTGAATGACATTTAGTGCAGATTGCAAATTTGTTTCAATGTTGAAACCAACTGAATCTGACGAGAAGATACAGGTGTCATCGGCAAATATTGCTTTTTCGCAGTTGTTTAAACATGGGAAATCGTAAGTGAAAATAGTATACAAGATTGGACCAAGCACCGATCCTTGAGGTACACCTGCTGAAATGTTATAAATATCGGAGTACCAATTATTTATCGAAATCTTGAATTTCCTTTCAAACAGAAATGATTGAATTGTTTTGATTAAGTACATAGGAAACTGAAGTCTAAGAAGTTTATGTAATAAAGCATCATGCCAAACTGTATCGAATGCTTTCTCGACATCAAGTAGTACCATTCCTGTACTTTTTCCTGTGCTAAAATTTGTTTTTACATATTTTGTTATTCGATGAACTTGGTGCACTGTACTATGATAAGCCCTAAAACCAAATTGTTCAAGTTATTCAAGTTCAAGTAAAGTGTTATGACTTGTTATTTGAGAAACAATTCTACTTTTAATAATTTGCTCAAAACATTTACTTAGCGAGCTTAACAAACTTATTGGTCTATAGTTGCTTGGTATGTTTGCGCTTTTACCAGGCTTTAAAATTGGTATAATCTTAGCTGTTTTCCATGCATTAGGAAAGTAACTTGACTTCAGACAACAGTTAAATAGTAGTTGTAAATATTTGATTCCCGATTTCGGCAAGTTCTTAAGATATACATTTTTAATGCAATCAAAACCTGCAGATTTTCTTGATTTCAGATTCAAAATTACATCGCTGACATCTTCAAAAGTAGCATCTACGTGAGTGCCATTTGAAGAACTTACATTTATGGTATTCATTGAGTCACTGACAACTGATTCGACAGCGGTATTGCAAGGAGTCCTGCCAGTTAGCAAATGGTGATCGTAGAAAGTTTCTGCTAGGATATTTGCCTTTTCAGTACTAGAGACCATTACTTGGCTTCCTACTTTAAGAGCTGGAATTTGAGTGTTCTTTTTTTTAATTATTTTTATTATGTTCCAAAATGATTTGCTTCCTTTATCTAAACTCTGTGGTTTATGATTCCAAGATCGATTCCTGAAAGTTGAGATTGAATCTTTTATTAAGACACTAAGAATCTTAACTTCAGAACTATAGAAAGGCTCTCTTGTTCTAATCCATTTTCTCCGACTACTATTACGGATTTTTATTAGTTGAAGAATGTTAATAGGTAATTTGTTTGCAATATGAGAATGAATTTCTTTTTTAGGAACTGCCTTTTCAATACTTTCTTCTAGAGCTTTCGTAAAACAAGAAATACTAAGGTCTATTTGTTGTTGATTGACTACTTCAGCCAAAGGTGCATGGAAATTTGGTAACCTGGATCGGATTCCTCTTTTATAAGTTTTCCAGTTTGCATTTTTAATGTCTAGAATTTCATTGGTTATTTGCAAAGGCGATGTTAAAGAACTAATTAGGACAGGAAAATGATCTGAGCTTAGCTCTTTTATCACTAAAGGTTGGTTGAAAAGGCTGGGCATGTTGCTCAAGAAAAAATCCAAAGTTGATGGATTTGACCTATTATTGGCAGGGTAATAGGTCGGATGGGGTGGATACAAGATATGAAATGGATGCCTAGTGTTAAGGTTAGCTAGAATATTAAACCATGCATTCGCTCTTAAGCATCCCCAACTTCTGTGCCTGCAGTTAAAATCACCCCCAATTAGGTATGTATCATTTATACTGATAAGTTTCCTCAAATCGTTATTTAAATGAAAGCGTTTCTCCGCATTATCTGAACCTCCAGAAAAATAAACAGAAAATATTTTCAGCAACTTGAGTTTGGCGTTTGTTTATATTGTAGGTAGAAAGCTTTTCTCTCATATCGAAAAAGTTTTTGCGGCTTATGCATGATAGATCAGTGGACTTGCATGTAGCATTGCAGTTTGCACATTTGATGTTAGTAGATTTGCATTTACTTGCTTCATGATTTTCAGAACAGATCGCGCAGTGGGTCTTGATATGACAATTTTTTTCTCCGTGTCCGAACATTTGACAATTAAAGCACTGTGTGAATTTTTGATTTTGACGACGTGCAGAATCCCACTTTACCTGTGTTCTGAATATAGATCGAATATTTTTTTTTTAAAATCTACAAGTCTAACTGAACCGCGTTCGAGAAAAACTAAATAGAATACATCGAGGAAATTTGTATGCTGTTTCTTTATTAATTTAAAGTTATCACATTTTAAGCCAAGAGTGTTTAGTTCGTTTTTTAACGCTTCGACTGGCATCTCGTCTAGACCGAAAAGAACAAATTTAAATGACCTTACTGTTGGAAGGTCATGGGTGAAAAATTGCCAATTTTTAGATTTTAATTCAGAACATATACTTTTATGATCTTCACTTTTGTCGCAGTTTATTTTAATGCCGATTGACATTTTTTTATATAATACTCGTACTAATGGACTTTAATTTCGTTGAGCATAGAGTGAACATTTTCGGACGTTTTTTGCAATACGCATATGGAGGGAATTTTATTTTTTTTAATTGGTGGAGCTAACACCTCTTCACATTCAATATCATTGTCAGTGTCCGGAAGACATTGCAATGGGGTAAATCGCCCATACTTAAGATTATGGTCAACCGCACTCATCTTACGATTTTTAACGTTGAAAGACAAATTAATGTCTTCAACTAAAGTTGGTGATCGATTTCTTTTAGGAATGTTTGCTTATTGGAATGCACCGCACAGGAGAACGTCTGATTAGATCAAACAGCCGATTAGTACTGGACTAAAATTAAAGTTGCGAGTTGCGACCACCGACTCGGAATTTCGGTAGTAAATTTTACTTATTTATTATTATTATTATTATTGTAAACTTTATTAACTTATAATAAATTACAGAGTTAATACAATTAAAACTAATAGCACCAGCTGCAGGGCTTTCGGCTGCTTAATTATTTATAAAAGTTGTTCCCTGATGTAATTCACCATGATGATTTTACTGAATATTTTGGCGTTGACAGTTTGGAAATCGGTTTAAGGGTGCGTTCACACTAAAAGTTTGAAGTTGTCAAGTCGCTAACGAAAGACCCTTTACATGCGAGCAGATAATATGCCGAGTTCATGGCATGCAAAAATTATGACGCGTTTCTGACGTCAATGCCGCATATACACGCGCCTTTTGCATGTCGTGTACTCGTAGCATTAGAGTCAGACAATAATGAGTTTTATATTCATTCCATAAGTTCAAAAGCAAAATACTATAGGATAAGTCGAAAAGTTTCGTCAAGGTCTTGGGTCGAATCTATTAAAGCCAATGGACAGTTGGTGGAGTTTAAGCTGGACACAGGCGCTGATGTGAACAATCTTCCACATAGGATATGCATTAACTTAAGAGAACCGGCTGTCTTGCATCCAAACATTCACGGCTCTGCAGGCATATTTAAGTTCAAGTATTGTGCCACTGGGAGTTTGCACACTTAAATGTGGTCGCCGAAATGGAGTGACTTCAGTAGAATTTATCGTTTTGGAAGAAAATAATATTCCTCTTACCGAGCCCTCACTTAACTTAATGATTAAAACCATTTTACTGTCGACTTCTATTTCTCTATTTAACTACTACGCTTTTAGAATCTTTAGAAAGGTTTTATTTAATAAAATGAACGGAAAAAAAATTAGGTGTTAAAATTTCACATTCACTAAAGAGATATAAATATTTTATGGACATTCAACCGTGGAACTAGCTAGCAGTCACCCATTGGTGACGAAATGCCTTCACACGAAACCGATTTATATTCAAATTGAGTAGCGAAATTTACAGCTCACAAATCATATGCGTACTGCTGTCGGCTGTGCTCATAGTTTTTGCGAGAACAAATGGCATCCGACATCAGTATATCATGATGAATTACGAAATCAAAATACAAATAAGCATTTCCCAGTGCGTGGTGACAGTTCAACATGTGTGAGTTTGAGTAAATATACAATTTCATGTTTAAATTATTAAGCCTAACACTTCAGTATGCAAACAAGCTGGAAGTTCCATTTAAATGGAAAACACTCCCCTGGCTGTAATTTGCCACGGGTACTGCAGCAGTAGTCCTTGAAAACCTCAATCACGTTGCCAGCAACCATAGAAAAGCTTCTATTTCAGAGAATGCCCCCATCCAGTTAGTCAGTCAATCAAAGCACCACCATCACAACCTAAGAGGGGGTGTTAAATTCTTGTGTGTACGCTTGTCAGCAACCCTCGTGCTAGAGAAAAGCCACCGCCGAACTAGTCCTACTACTTCCCCACAAACGCATAGTCGGATTAACTCGATTCAACTGACCGCAAACCAACCACCGCCTCACCCACCGCCGACACATAACGCCCGACCACATTATCCTTGTTTGACAGGACAAGTGAAGCCCAGCGCATACAAGATACGAGCCACTATAAGCGCACTTAATTCCCCAAATTTTCACCTCAATGAAGAACGATTGTCACTTCATTGCCTGTCAGGGTGGATGTGTTTCCGATCAGGAGTCACCACCGACGACGACAACGCTTACGGTAGACCACTTCATCAGAGCTGACGGAAGAGACCGATAATGCTGAAAGCAGATTGACAGATTGTGCAAGGTTTCCCCCCTCTGCGGAGGCGTTGTCATTTAAATATAAATTACTTTTTAGGTTTGATTTGGTCCTTAGGCTTGGTGCTCGTTCGGATATTCGATGGGTTTGATTTTGAATAGGGAAAGCATTGCAAACAGCATATACTACACAATGATGTGTCTGTATTGGAATGGGTACAATATACTGCAAATTGTATTTTTATAATTTCAATAGACTAGAAAAATTTTAAAATAAAGAGTAGGAACGAGGAACCTAATAGGAACTTTTTAAATTATTCTAGGGAAAATATTTTAATAAATTTCGGAAATAATATTTCAATATATCAATATAGGTACACTGGCGATCACAAGGATGAAGCCATAGATTTTGCAATCGAGTTTCAGTCTTCATACCTGTTGGAAATTTTATACCATTCATATTTCTTTTGGTGGCGCTTACAGTCCGGGATGGACCACGGCCTCAACCAACAAGCCCCTCCAACCAGCTCGGTCCCTCGATAGCTGCCTCCAGTTGGGCACACCAAGTTGGTTGAGGTTGTTCTCCAGTTGTGCGCAAAATCTAAGGTGGGGTCTTCCTCTGCTACGTTGACCCTCAGGGGTGGATTCGGAGACTAATCGGGCTGGTGCGTTGTTGTCCATACGCTCCACGTAACCCAGTCCCAACCATCTCATCCGTTGTATTTTTAGCTTTTTGACCAGGACAGCGTCGCTGTATAGCCGGGTACAGTTCGTCATTGAAACTTCTTCTCCACACTCCATAGTCACAAGCTGGACCGAATATCACTCGAAGAATCTTTCTCTCAAAGAATGCCAGAAGGTTTTCATCCGATTTTGACAGGGTCCACGCATATGCATCATACAGCAGGACCGGGATGATTAAGGTCTTAAATAATATCTCCTTGGTTCTATGAGAGAGGGTTTTACTTCTTAGATGCTTTCTTAGCCCGAAGAAACAGCGATTGGCAATAGTGTTTCTTCGCTTGATCTCTGCGCTGATGTCATTTTGCGAAGTGATAGTGGAGCCCAGGTAGACAAAGTCTTTAACTACTTCCAAGTTGTATCTGTCCATCGCACAAAGAGGCTAATCATACCAAAAGCTGTCAAAAAAAGGAAAATTAAAATTGCACTGAAATGACCTAATGTACTCGTAATTCTAAACCGATAGAGGCAATAATTAGCTACACAGAACCGGTTTTGATTCCGCTAAGTTCTGCTGGGGAGACTAGTGGTAGTACTGTGAACTTGCGGAATTAAACAGATCATTCGTTGTTGACATCTTAGTAGAGCAAGTGAATATTTCAAGTGTTTAGTGAAAATTTGCCAAAACAGAAGATATTACATCGAAATTATTATGGCATCACAAGCTACAGGTGCGCTTCAGAATTACATAATTTAGTTTTGTTCCTGGTGTTTATTGTGTTTGAAATAATTTGTTGAATTACATGTCGTAAAGCCATCTTTTGTTCGTGCGTGTCATACAAAGTCGTTGAGTTAAAGTTCATCTAGGTGTGAGCTCGAGCTTTGTTTTCTATGTCATGTTCTTGTCCATAGTGTCCTCTATCGTGCCAACCAAAAAAAAGTTGCACATATTTGCACTCTTCTGAGTAAACACTAACTATTATATGGACATTTCTTGGTAGAATATTCTGAAAATATCGAATATTTTTAATTTTTGTTCTAGGTTCAGGCAGTACTGACGTATTTTTATCAAGAAGATTTTTATATGAAAAAAATAAATGAGTGTGGCAAAAAAAGTATCCCATGATCGGGCTTTTTTTTAAGGAAATATCTTCAAAAGCGCACAAACTATCCAGAAACTAAAGTAAATGAACTGCGTGATCTAGTATCCTATTTTGTGTCCGATTTTAAAAAGAGGTGGTCAAATTCTTATAGATTAAGAGATAGATTTTTGTCAAACAATTCTTCTTGGCTAGAAATCTCAATCGGTTACCCAAATTATAAAAAATGTCCAGTAGGAAGGCCGAAAATAACGTTCATTGATTCTTCAGACAGGGCAAAGCGTTTGAAAACCCAAGATATACGATCGAATTATTCCACAGAGGAATTGTGTTATGCCGCGCAAATGAGTTTAAGTTCCTCAGGTAATGTTGGTGTTTCAAAATTGATAAAAAAAGTTACAGAATCAGGACTTAACGATGAAACAGGAAATAGGATGGTTTTTAATGAAAAAAAAACCGTTGGAACCGAAGAAGCTTTGTCTATGTTTGTAGATGCTCAGCTTACAACGCATCAATATAATATAATAAGAAGTAAAGACAAGGCCCGATTTACTTCATACAAATGCATCCAACAAGCCAAGAAAAATTGCTATCCTAATAGGGAATTGATAGCAATCACTGAATCGTCAGCAGAGATTCAGCTCCAAGCATTGCTGGATCATACGAGCGTACGTCTGATGCAGGCTCTGCATGACGTCATTGGAAGTAAAAGAAACTTTCAACATTTATTTTTAATATCTAAATGTGGTTTCGATGGTTCATCTGGCCACTCAGAATATAAACAGAGGCATTTGAGTGAATCCGCTAATGACTCAAGTATTTTTTTATCTTCGTTGGTACCTTTGAGGTTAATACATGGTGATCCTGAGGGATTAATACAACAGCAAATTATACTTTGGAGCAATACAAGACCTTCATCAACAATATATTGCCGCCAGATAAAATTTCAATTTGCTCATGAAAAAGCTGACCTTGCTAAAAGGGAAAAAGATTATATAGAGAGCCAAATTCGAGATTTGGTACCTATATTGTATGAAATTGAAGGACGACGGATTGAAATTCAGCATAAGATGTTATTTACAATGGTCGATGGTAAAATATGTAATTCATTGACAGATACAACTTCGACGATGAAATGCTTTGTATGTGGACTAACGTCAAAGCACTTTAATAATATTGATAAGTGTAAAATATAACATAAACACAAACATAATATCCGAGTCCAGATTAGAATTTGGAATGTCTGTTCTTCATGCTTGGATACGATTTTTTGAATGCCTATTAAATTTAGCGTACAAATTGCCCTTAAAAAAATGGCAGGCTCGAGGTGTAGAAAACCAACTGATTATCGAATCTACAAAAAGAGCAATCAAAGATAAATTTAAATCTCAGCTTGGTTTGATTGTGGACAAACCCAAACCTGGCTATGGGATTAGTAATGATGGAAATAGTGCCAGACGTTTTTTTGAGAATGCAGAAGTATCAAGCAGTATTACTGGTATTGATGTTGATCTTATTAAAAGATTTCGGGTTTTATTAAAAGCAATGGCTAGTGGATATTTTATAAACCTGGCACTATTTGAAGCTTATGCCTTGGAAACAGCTCATATGTTTGTTCACAAATATGAATGGTATCCAATGTCTCCTACCATACATAAAATTTTTTTTTTTCAGGCAGACGGCAGTATTGCCATGTCCTTATTCTTAAGTATACCAATTTGTAAACTTTATGATGAAAAAATAAAGAATCTATCTATCTATCTATCTACATAAAATTTAAATTCATGGGAGCATTATTATAAAGAAGGCTCTACTTCCAATAGGGCAATTGAGTGAGGAAGCGCAGGAGGCTAACAACAAAATGTTTAAAAGATACAGAGAATGTTTTTCGCGCAAATTTTCTCGTGAAGAAATCAATGAAGATATACTTCACCGACTCCTTATTTCTTCAGACCCTCTTATCACAAGTATGCATCAACCAAGAAGACGAAAACGCAATTTAGACGCAGATGTTATACAGTTGTTAGGGGCCCCCAAAATACACATTTCGCGTGCATCATCGGCAGAGCCCGATTCGCAAAGTGATGACTCGTTAAATTAGTGTTACATAATTTTTTTTTCTTATTTTTGGTCTATTATTACATTTTTTGATTCTTTTGTAAAACGTTTTGTAACAGTGAAGACAAGTTTATATTTTTGCTAAAATGAAAAAAAATAAAAAGAATATACATATAACTAATAAAATTGGATAATCATTTTCGAAATTGCCTTACAGGAAAAACCCTATTTTTTGTGAAAATTCGTACTTTATCGCTTCGCTTCTTATTTAAAGTACTTAATTTCTCACATTTTTGCTCTTAAATGAGTATATTTACCTAAAAAAAAACAAATAACAGCTAAACCTAATTTATGCCAACTTTTTACACCATCTGCCTCACTGTGCATCCTGACGTTTTGTCCGAGTCGCCGGTGTTGAGAGTCCTTTATCGTTGACAGCATATACTTCGTTTTGTCCTCATAAACAGCCAGACCAATCTTCGCCGCCTCCGTTTCGATGCTTGCAAATGCGCCACTGACAGCTCGCCTCGTTCTCCCAATAATTTCAATATCATCAGCATAGGCTTCTACTTGAACGGACTTTTGAAAAAATGTACCTCTGGTGTTGGCTTGTGAGTTCCGTACAATTGCTTCAAGAGAGATGTTAAAGAAAGTTCATGATAGCGCGTCGCATTGTCTCAAACCTTTTTCGACATCAAATGGCTCGGTGGTGCTCCTGCCAACTTTGACGGAGCAGCGACATTTCTCCATCGTCATCCTACACAAACGGACGAGTTTGGCGGGGATGCCAAACCTTGACCTATCATAGGCGAATTTAAAGTGGATAAATAGATGGTGTGTATCGATCTGAAATTCCTAGGTTTTTTCCAAGATCTGTCGGAGTGTGAAAAGTTGGTCGCTGGTTGACTTTCCTGGCTTAAAACCACACTGATATGGATATATCAGTTTGTTGGCGAAGGCACTTATTACTCTGTAGTTGGCGCAGTTCAGAGTATCTGCTTTCTTATGGATGGGGTACTCGATGCTGAGGTTCCATTCGTCGGGCATGCTTTCATCCGACCAAATTTTGAAGATGAGTTGGTGCATGCTCCTTACCAAGCCATCTCCCGCTGCTTTGAAAAGGTTGGCCGAAAGGCCCTTCGATCCAGCAGCTGTGTCCTTGTCTTCATATTATCTGCCGCTTTCAAACACTTTACGAAATAACCATGCCAAAACATTTTCGATTATGTTTAAGTCTGGTGAATAGGGCGGCAATGGCAAAGGTTCCACGTCATCTGATTAAATGCAATTTCTAACAGCCTTGGAAGTGTGGATAGGGGCATTGTCTTGTTTGAATATCCAAGACAGTAATCCGAAAATGTTTTCGACTTTTGAAAATGACCATTCCAGCAAAAATGTGTAGTTGTTTCCGTTTTCTTCTCTGTATAGTACCACTTTTTCGTATTATCCTTCGGACCGTTGCTATGCTGGCTATTTTAGTCACTGGTAGAGTAGAATTTGAGGCAAGTCATAGAATAACCCGCTTTTCTCGCAATGTTGTTGCTTCTGTTCCGCATCCTTTTTGATTTGTCCCATAGTGATGTGAATCCCCAAGATAACTGTTTACAACACTCTTACTTCTATTTAGCCTTGCCATTTCTCCGCCTGAGAGTCCTAACTCCTTGAAATCATCAATTTTTCCTCTTTCTGTCGCTGTAAAAGTCTTTCAGGAACCCATTTTTCTTAACTAAGTAAAAGCAGTTCTTTTCGACACTTTTTTAAATACATTCTTAACAAAACTTTGAAAAAAATCGCTGATGTGAACTCCTGCAACGAAATATTCGCAATGGCCTAATCCTAGTGCGCATCTTTTTATACGCTTTTCAAGTAGTTCGTTGTTTGATATTAGGAAATTCCAGCGGTCGTTTCTTATTTACCCTTTAATTTTATGACTTACTGTTGGGAAAATATGTACCTGTTCCCAGGTATTAAAAGTTTTTGTGTGTAAAATTTCCAACAGGTATAAAGACTGAAAACCGATTGGAAAATGTATGGCTTCATCCTTGTGATCGCCAGTGTAATGAATAAATCTATCTTGAAACTAACAGGATATTTATTCTAAATTATTGGTCCTTACGCGAACGCTCTAAACTTACCTTATCTTCTTCCTCTTCCTTATTCATCAATACTGGTTCGTCTGTGAAGTTCGCCGGGTCGACATCAGAAAATACCGACAGGCCCTTCTATTATGAATCGGTTTGTCACTGAGGACAATCAAATTCTGGTGTTGCTGCATTTGTAAGTTCCAGGAGTTTTTAGGCCCTAAAGGGGCTTTGTTTTCCTGTGTATAGACAGTACCCTTATTGTGTTGGAACACAGCACAGGCATTTTTTGTTTTGTTTTTTATTCGAAAGAATAGAGGGATAGGAAATATGTTTGCTTTTGTAGGGTTTTTCCCCAACGGGTGGCGCCTAAATTGCTTAGGCAGATGTGCATTTTTGTGTGTATTCAATTTTAAATCATGGCCCTGGCCGGGATTCGAACGCACGACCTGCCAATGAGTCAGTGAATATGGTACCATCGTACCATTCCCACCCGCACACCCACCACAACTGTGGTGTACAGCATTCCTTTCAGCTTAGGTGGCATTTTCGCTTACGCGGTGCTTAATGTCGTCATCACAGCTTGCTTCGCTTTTGATCGTGGAACCCAAATAAAAATGTCTGGAATAGGTCGAAGTGGATCAGAGAATGGGCAGCAAAAATGTTCTCTTTTTTTTTTTATTTATACGAGACCCATACCCCTCCCAAACTTTCATCCATACATCAACTGCAGGGACGTTTGATCCTCGCTTATGATGGGTCTATCGTCAGCAAGGAAGAACTAGTGCACTTTAGAGTCCGCCACTTTCGCTTCAAGCAGATAATTATGGACTGCAATTAATATAAAGGGGCTTAAGACGCTTCCCTGGTGTACATCGACTTTGATTGCGAGCTCCTCGGTGACGCCAACGGGGCATCTTACTCTTGTCTTTACTCCCATATACATGTCCATGATCATCTGTACGTAGGTTTCTAGAACTCCTCGTTGTCTTAGCTCCACCGATAACAGATCCCTTTGTTTATCTATCAACGCCAAAGCCTTTTCAAAATCGAACAACATCATATGCAAATCTGTGGCTGATTTACTGCGACAAACCCAAACTCGTCCTCAGATAGCCGTATTATTTTTTGCATTCGTCTATCTAATATCCGCTCAACGATCTTCATGTTGTGTGACATCAGCTTGGTAATTATCAGAGCCTTGTGTATCGCCTTTTCCTTTGTACAAACGAAGAAGATAACTGTCTCTCCACTGGTTGGCATTGCACTGCCTCTCATTAGTTTGGAGATGAGAATCATTAGCCATCTGGACCAGAGTATGTATATCCATAGAATGAATAGTGACACTCTCTCTAATACTACAATGCAAAATGCGGAAAAATGCCTACAATATGTGGAAGCAGGTCAAAATGATGTGTTTTAACCCTTATGGAACGGCCGCTGTGGAAAAAAGGGTACACAATATATTCTGCCTGTACCACATGCGGCGTGCTTCGTAAGACGAATGATTTGGGTTTTTTCATAATGCCTTTTTAAAGGCGTATCGACTTGATCCTCGTTTTGTGTATCTTTTCACTTCGTGCAGTGCTACCTGCTTTACTTTTTTTAAAATGGTTTATGGTTAGTTTTTCTGATTATTTTTTATTTTTATTTTATATTTTTTTTTTACCTAATTATAAACCTCTGGAATTACTTCTTTCTTTTTCTTTGGTGGCGCTACAGTCCGGGGTAGACCTGGGCCTTAACCAATACGCCTATCCAGTTAGCACAATCTTGGGCTAACTGCCTCCAGTTGCGCACTCGAAGTTGGTTGAGATCCCTTTCCACTTGCGCGCGTTGGTATTCAGTCGTTCGTCTTCTTTGCCTTTTAACAGTCTGCAGAAAAGTTTTTCCATGTCCTCAGCACCAACCGTGACTCTACTACAAGATTTTCTTCTTCGTCTCTACAGGTATATGTATCAGTTGCGGCGATCGTGTTAGTTCTCAGAGAAAACAAATACGTATTTTTAAAAAGATAAAGGTCAACTGTATTTTAATGTAAAAATATTGTAATATATCTATCAACACTGCTGAAATGATTGAAAGATTACACAGGTTATACGATATTTTTAATTCGTCTAAGTTTAAAGACCCCAATAAATCCAGAAGGCCATTTTTTTTAAATGAAGAGCAAGTCAATTTCTTAAATGAAATGAATATATTTTTCCAATATATTACTTTTTTTGATCAGTCTGCCAATGTAACTAAAAAGATGCGATTTTTAAAAGGATGGCAGCATAATATAATTGCTCTCATTGGCATTTCAAGTGATTTAAGTGCAGATGGTATTCAGTTCCTTTTAACGCAACCTCGAAACCTGAATCAAGATTGTCTGGAAAATATCTTCGCGGTTTTACGCATCCGAGGAGGAAATAACAAGTTACTGACTCCATTTCAATTCATTTGTTTATTTAAAAGATAATTTTCAGCTAAGTACATGGAGGATATAACCCATGGAAACTGCGAGCCAACTGTGAATTTAGAGCTTCCCGACGTTGAAATGCAGTTACAATCACCCGAAAAGAAGGAAAATGGAAAATATTTTCAAACCCGAATCTGGCGAAAATGCGTTTTATTATTTTGCAGGCTACATTTAAAAAAAAAAGCCGTCAAAAACACAAGTGTGAGCTGAAATTAAGACCTATTGTTTCCTCCATATTCACAGATTTCAAAGAATATCAGGGTGCGCATTTAACACGCCCTTCTCAAGAGTTTTTAGATGCGATAGACAGCCTGGAGCAACAATTTATTTCTCGTTTTTCCAATTTGCACTTTTGTAATAATTTTTAAATGAAAATGTATAATATATTAAAAAATTAATTTTGCTGTAAAAATCAAAACAAAGAACTTCTTATTAAAATTTTATGTACGTGTTCGAAGTATCACATTATCAAAAATTTAAAAGAATTATCAAAAAATCCCGCAACAAGCAAAAATATCTAGCGTAACATGTATGTACCTAGTTCTTGTTTAATTTTTAATAAAAATGTATGGCAAAGTTTACCTTTTTTTAACGGAGCACCCTGTACCCTTTTCCGCAAAAACAGTCTTCCTTTTATCTCTATCTTACACAGTACTTAATATATCCATCTACTTCTAGTGTCTGTGTTACACAGACGTACTTGCTGATAAGAAGTGATAAAGAAAACATCGAGACCTTGCAAACCAAAAGTCAGTAGTTTCTCGAAAACACTACTACAATGAAACATGTTTTTGTGAATGTGTTTGAATTCTCTTTGAGTATTAGTATTCGGCTGATCGATGCATATACTCTGCGAATGTAGAAGTACAGATAAAACCTGTTACCCATATGAAAAACGGACAAATTGTGATAATCCTTTTTTGCCAGTATTGTTGTTGTTGTTTTTACACTGTGACAACTAAATCCCAATGCAGTCATCTATATCTGGACAAAACCAGGTGCAATGTTTTAAAATAACTCGAATCAGTTTAAGCTATTGGTGCGTGTCGACCAGATCGGTCGGTTATTATTAAATCAAATAAAAAGTGCTTCAAAGTGTTTTCAAAGTTAAGGAAAAAAACATAGGGACGGGCTACAGTCCGCTTAGGCGAACTGTTGGATACCATATTCTTATTCCTATCCCTCATAACTGGGCGTGACAAAAGTCGAAGTATGGTTGAATTGTTAAGAACGCCCTACATATGTTGTTATATAACATTTAAAGGATTTTATCAAAAAAAAAAAACGGTCCCTAGCTCAAACTTAGGTGTTTCAATAAAATTGTTTTATTTAATTGTGGGCGTGTCAGTAGGCGGACTTAAAAAAAATTAACACATGAGCATAATGGGCCCCTAGAGAGTATATATTATAGATTTCAGCTCCCTAGCTCACTTTGAATTTTCAAAAAAAAAAAAAAAAAAATTGTGGGCGTGCCAGTGGGCGGATTTTGAAAATATTTACACATGAGCATAAAGGGCCCATAGAGAGTATATATTATAAATTTCAGATCCGTAGCTCAAACTTTGGATTTTCAAAAAAATTGTTTTATTTATTTGTGGGCGTGTCAGTGGGCGGATTTTGAAAAAAAATTATCCCGAGCAGTTTTAGGAGTCATAGATCATATTAAAAAATTTCAGCTTTCTAGCTCAAAATTCTATTTTTTCCAAAATTTTGTTTTTTTGAGTTTGTGGGCGTGTCTGTGGGTGGATTTCAAAAATTCGTAAACTTGATTATTTCGGGACCCTAGAGAGTATATGGTTAAAATTTCAGCTCTCTAGATCCAGTTTAAATGCCTAATTTTTGCCGACGGACGGACGGACGGACGGACATGGCTAGATCGGCATTACTATCGATGCTGATCATAAATATAGTAACTTTTAGGGGTCTACGGGCAATATTAAGGTATGTTACAAACTATGCGTCAAAATTAATATACCCCTAGAATAGGGTATAAAAAGGGACAAATTGTGATAATCCTTTTTTGCCAGTATTGTTGTTGTTGTTTTTACACTGTGACAATCCCAATCCCAATGCAGTCGATCTATATCTGGACAAAAGCAGCTGCAATGTTTTAAAATAACTCGAATCAGTTTAAGGAGTTTATGCTATTGGTGCATGTCGACGAGATCGGTCGGTTATTATTAAATCAAATAAAAAGTGCTTCAAAGTGTTTTCAAAGTTAAGGAAAATGAAAAGAAAAACAATTTCGAATAAAATAAGTGAAGAATTGCGAATTTTCCAAAACAATATTTCGCTCTATAGACAGTTAGATACGTTTGCTTTGAGTGCAGATTCTACAGGTCAGCCAGGGGCAGGTTGCGGTGGCGGTATGGAGCAGGATGTGTCAAGTTCGGATGTCTCAGATTTGGATGTGTCAGGCATTAATCCGGAAGAAATTGATTTATCCTTGGTATGTAATTGAATTCGTGAAAGTTGTATGAAAAATTGAGCCAACTGCTTAACTTCTATTTCCAGACGGTTGTGGTAGACTACAAAAATTTGAAAAAGAGATGCGTCGATGCGTTCTAAATGCACACAAAAATAAATATAAATTATAAATAAAAATGAATTGAATTTAAAGTGTTAACGTGTATTGAGCCTGCAAACCAAAAGGAAGTAGTTTCTTGAAAACACTACACAAACAAAAATTGATTTGTGAATGTATTTGCGATCTCTTTGAATATTGGTGGTGTGAACTACTCTGCAAACGTAGAAGTACGGATATTACTTTACTTTTAAATTCATTTTTTAATTGTTACTGAATATCAACTTACGTACTAGACAAAAATGATTAAATCTAACTTAAAATTAACAGGATACTTATTCTTATTTATTGGTCCTTATGCGGACGCCCTAAACTTAACTATATCTTATAATTATTGCCTTTCGGCCTAAAAACTATTTACAAACTAATCTTACATATATGTATTCGTCGAGAAAATCAATTAAAACTCGGTATCATTATTAAGATTTTATATTTTTTATATAAAACAAACTACGAACTACCTATTCTACTTACTTAAACTACCTAACATATTCTAACTATAATTATGATTCTGAGCACTCGTTGCCTTGCGCAACAAGTGGTCAAAATCCCAATTGCTTTCCGAGCGCCTGGCAATCGTCAACGTGCACACGCGCTACCCTGAGCTAACTGAAGCCTTACAGCCTCAATCTTCTCCCGGAAGCACTACCACAAGTTGACGAGCCCGGCCTCTCCCAGAAATGCCCTAGCTAACTTAATCTAACTTATAAACTAAGAGGATGTTACCTAGAGTAACGCACCGTCTTGGGAGGGCATGTTGACCCCTCCCCCCTCAAAAAGCCACCAAAATTCGGCAAATTGTTTTTCTGTATCGAATTTATCCCTCTCCGCTATTGCGGTACTAAAACGGAGGAGCTCATGAGCATTGGCGACGTCCTCGCCGCGGATGAGCCGCTTATCTCTCGCGCTGCGAAAGCGGTGGTATAATACCGGGATACCATCCCTCGTCTGTACCAGCGCTTTTGCGTCAATATAGATAAATGCCTCTGGCGGGATAAAGCCAGACCGGAGCGTACTCTCTATGTACATTTCATTGGGGTAGTAAGCCCCAAATATCAGACTATTGTCGCTGGCCATCGCCCTTGCAACGTGCCTTCGAGTCACCTTAATGAGGAAATTGTCAATCCTATTCAACTGAGCCCCATCGTATAGGACCTTGTTGGGATAGTATTTAATATAATTGGATTCAGGCGTTCGGAACAACCGGAGACAAGTCCTAAGACATTGTCTCTCCAAAACCCGAATCTTTTCCATATAGCTGGGCGCTATATTGAACCACAATGGACAACCATAAGCGATAATTGGCCTTATAAGGGCCACGTAGCAAATGACCTTCACTTTGGAGTCAAGTTGACTGCTATGAAACAGTCTCCTTGTCAAAGCATAAGCCTTCTTGGCCCCAGCAAGACAAGCAACTATATGTCTATCGAAATATAGATACTGGTCAAGCCAGATACCTAGATATCTAACTACGCTTCTCACCGCCAATGGCTGCCCATTTTGTCCAATAATGGCCAATTTTTTCCAGTTTTTTCTGGTATCCCTAGAGGCCCCAGCCAATGGAGTTCTGAACAAGATTGTTTCCGTCTTCTGAAAGTTGATTTTCAACTTCCAGTCGTCGCAATATCGCTTAATTTGATCGAAGTCACGCTGCAAAAGGATATTAATGACCTCGATTTTAGGACCTGATCTGTATGCCACCAAATCATCGGCATACGCTATAGCATGTCTGAGTGAACCTACCAGATCACTCGTGTAAATGTTAAACAGGATCGGAGAATTGACCGCCCCCTGCTGTAAACCGTTTTTAATTTCAAAGACTCTGCTCGAAGTCACATTGCCACATTTGACAACGAACTTCTTTCCCATAAGCATATTATAAATTACATATAGCAAAGGTTTGTGCATCCCTCGCCTGGTCAACTTGTAGAAAAGTCCCTCTAACCATACGGTGTCGAAAGCCTTCTCAAAATCAACCAGACAAGCACCCGTGCATTGGTTCTTGCATTTATTCCACTGAATGTCGGAAACCAGTTTCGACGCGGCATGAATAGTGTCATGCCTCGCCCTGAAACCAAACTGGTTGTCCGGAATTATGTTATTGTCCTCGACCCACTTTAACAGGGCTCTATTGACAACCTTTTCAAAGACCTTGCTAATATTCGGAAGCAAGCTAATTGACCGTAGATTGGCAGGGTTCGTCATATCTTTACCTTTTTTCGGGATAGGGTGTACCACAGCTACCTTCCAATGCGCCGGATAATGTGCATTATTCAGCGCATTGTTAAACAACGTGGTGAAAATATCTACAGCCTCCAGAGGCAGGTGTCTCAATACGACGTTTGGGACACCATCCATCCCCGCCGACTTTTTATTCTTTAGCGACTCGAAGATGCACAGAAGATCATCCTTCGACACGAACAAGTGCGATGCATCTCGGCCATTGGCGACAACTGCATTAGCATGGTTTTCATCAGTGAACACGGTGAATCCGTTATTCTCAGATCGCCAATTCTCAAGTTCGGTGCGCAGATAGAAGTGGCTCACTAGAGCTCTATTCTCAATGTCGTGGTTACGGCGAACAGGATTGTTCACCGTATACACGGCCTCGAAACAAGCGCCCAGCAAATCCACTTTCTCCTGTGGGTCCTCGACCACGAAAAAATCGTCGTTTGAAGCGAAACTTTCTGGACTTATTCCAGCAGTCAGTACTGTCTGTCTGTTCTCTGCTGTCTGGGAGATTCGAACACAAGGAATATCATTGTGATCTTTCCTCCTGAACAACTTATTTATCTGTGGGAACATATTCGGACTACAGGTTTTAATAGCCCGAATTTTATTGCCCCAATACAGACTTACAGATTTTCTGTAATTTTCCTTTATCAGCTGTTTCAGGATTCGGATCTCTGAATTCAGCATCCTTACCTCCGGGTCGTTGCGATCAGTAAATTGCCTGTACAGCCGTTTAAGCCTCGAGAGCAGTCTACTTTTCTGTCGGTATAGTGCGTCGATTGTAGGGTTTCTGTACTTTTCTGTCTGGTCGTCGTCGGAACGTCCTACTCGAGGAATAGTTCGTTCCATAGTTCGTTTGATGGCGTCGTTCATTTGCAATAAATGCCGATCAATGTCATCATTTGTCATGTTACTGTTTGTCGGTGGGTCGATCCCACTCGAACGTATATCTCGCTTTAAAAACCTGGAGAAGCGCGACCATTGTGCCCTCCGATAATCGAATGAACACACTGCTTCGTACTCCTCCAGCAGCGTTTGTTCGTTCGGGATCCGTATTGCGGCGGCGAGTCCGTAGTGGTCACTATCGTACTCAAACGCACGCAAACATTTCCGCGTGTTTTGATCTATGTTCGTCAGTTGAAGTCTTGCGTCCGTTAAGGCCAAGTCCAGGAAAGCACCGCTTCTTGGGAAGGAAGGGATATCCGTCGCGTACAACTCGAGGTTGTACTCAATCATATTGAGGCGCCACCAGTCGTGAAACTGGTTGCCCCTGGGATTTGCAGTAACATTTCCCCACGCCGCATGTTTGGCATTAATATCTCCGGAGAAGTACGGATATAACCGATGAAATATGTACGTCAACAGAAGTAGTTTTTGTTACCCCTAATAAAAGTGTACATAACCCTTTTTTATTTTTTTTCTTATTTTTTCGAAGAATTTGAAGTACGGATATAACCGATGAAATATGTACGTCAATAAAAGTAGTTTGTAATTAGGAATATTACGGGTAATAAAAGCGTACATTATCTTTTTGGCCAAAGTCTGGACAAAAACAATCGCTCGAGAACAATTTTATAAAAAGGACTTGAGTCAGTATAGGCATTGTTTTAGTAAAGAGCAGCTCGTTCCGCTAATATAATTTAAAAAAAAATATAAAATAAAAAAAGTGAATATTTTGTGACTGGATACATACATCTTATACCGGTAAGTGCAATTTCTAATTTCTGTTATTTTAGAATACCGAGTGAAATTTATTTAAGAAAAATGAAGAGGAAGACGCTACTTAATCGAATGAGGGAAGAATCATGAATTTTTCAAAATAATGTTTCACGCTACAAAAATTTGAATACGTTTGCCTTAAGTGCAGAGGTTGAAGATCAGGCAGAGGCAGGTTGTAGCGGTATTCAGCGGACTGCGTCAGGTTTGGAGCCGGAAATAAATGTGTTATTTAATGACGAAATGTCATCTTCAAGTTCTGACTCAGAAATGGAACCATCATTAAAAAAAAATCTTGGACAGTGGGTCATAAGAAACAAAGTGCCTCACAACCAGGTTGATGACCTACTTAAAACATTACGTGCATCTGGTGTGAACAATTTGCCACGTACGGCTCGCAAATTATTGGCCACAGAAACTGCAGCAATTTCTGTGATCAAAGTGAAACCTGGCGAATATTACCATTTTGGTATACAAAGTTATTTAAAATCAAATAACTTCAGTTTTCTCGCCAAAGAAAAATCAATAATAATTGATGTTGGAATCGATGGATTGCAAGTTTTTAAATGTTCTCGACGAGTGTTATGGCCAATACTTGGAGCGTTCTCTAATTTTCCCACTGAAATTCCATTTCTGATAGGCTGTTATTCCGGTTTCAAAAAACCCAACTCTGTTAATGATTACCTTAAACTGTTTGCGAAGGAGATTAGTGAACTGCAGACAAATGGCGTCCAAGTAGGAGATGAACCAAAACCTTAAAGTGTTTAAAGTGAGATTGTTTACATGTGATAGTCCAGCTAGAGCATATATCTCAGGTGTTCAGTATCATACCGGAAAAAACAGTTGTCCCAATTGTACGCAGGAAGCAACATATTTTAACAAAAGGATAGTTTTTAGAAAAGCTATTGTAGAAGAAAGAAATGACGAATCATTCCAACAAAGACGAGTTTTGGTTTACCACAGAATAGAATTTCGGACGGAACAGAGTTTACTAGAAAGACTTGGAATTGGAATGGTTTCTCAATTTCCCTTGGATCCAATGCACTTGGTCGACCTGGGAATAGTTAAAAAAATGTTGACAGCAATGGCGAAAAAGAAAGTTAGTGGATACTCAGTGAATACTCCGCAGATCAATATAAAGTTAGAGATTTGGCCAAAGTTGTTCCATCAGAATTCAGCAGAACTGTCAGGACATTCGAAGACATTACGCTATGGAAAGCAACCGAGTTTCGACATTTTTTACTGTGCAGTGGCATATCAGCTCTAAAAGATTCTGTTCACGACGACCTATATTACCATTTTCTCTTACTTCACAGTGCCATCCGAATGCTCCAACAATGACTCCAATATAGAAATTGAAGCAACGTTTCCGATTAGTACACTTGCTCAAATAAGCGACATAGAGCTTCGCCTTAAAGACGCTGAGTTTGCGAGAAAAGTGGTAAATAAAACTAATTCTAAATAATAACAAAAGATCAACTACTAAAGCAAACATTTTAGGAAACTTATTTAAGGAAATTCAGCGGAAAGTTGGAAAATGTTTTTCGGTTCCTAGCTACGGACAAAGTGTATGCCGATTTTAATTTGGATGGACGAGCGGGAAAGAGATCGCTAAATTCGTTGGTCCTATATAAACAAATTTTATTTGTTATGTAATAACATTTTTGATAACGATATAAAAACTTGTACCCAAGAAGCTTAATTATATTTTCAGATGCCTGCGGTCGACTTCTAGGAGATGGTCGATTCCAGAAAGATATGCGACGTTGTGTCCTTAACGCTCACAATCGATTTTATAAGAAAAAAGATCTGAATAATTTAATTTCCGCTGTGTTTTTTTTTAAATAAATTAAAATGAATTTAATCGAAAATGCATTTATATTTTATTATACTTTGAAGATGGATTTTTTAGTAGGTAGTAACGAAGTACTTCTTTAGTACTCCTTTATACGTACAGGTATAGTACATATAGAGAAGTACTTCTTAAGTACTCTTTTATACGCAGAAGAATAGTACATAAATTGATGTACTTCTGAAGTAGTTCTAGGAGTACTTTATGGTCGTACTTTTGAAGTACCGATATCAGTACTTGACTTGTAGTTAAAGGCAGTACATTTCTCTATAAGTTAGAAAGAGATAGGTGCTTCACGTATTCTCATGTACAGGAGGTATATAACTGAGTTTTTTCCTGAGCCCCTATCCTTTTTCAGGGGAAAGAAAGTACTTGTTTCACCGGTTATATCAGTACTTCTACGTTTGCAGGGTAGTATTGATGTTTTATTATAATTTAAAGGCACCAGTTGAAAATAACTACTTCTTTAGTACTTCCATTTACTAAGAAAACATAGGGACGGGCTACAGTCCGCTTGGGCGAACTGTTGGATACCCTATTCTTATTCCTATCCCTCATAAGAAGGCGTGACAAAAGTCTAAGTATGGTTGAATTGTTAAGAACGCTCTACATATTTTGTTATATAAAATTTAAAGGATTTTATCAAAAAAAAAGCTCCCTAGCTCAAACTTAGGTGTTTCAATAAAATTGTTTTATTTAATTGTGGGCGTGTCAGTAGGCGGATTTAAAAAAAAAATAACACATGAGAATAAAGGGCCCCTAGAGAGTATATATTATAAATTTCAGTTCCCTAGCTCAAACTTTGAATTTTCAAAAAAAAAAAAAAAATTGTGGGCGTGTCAGTGGGCGGATTTTAAAAATATTTACACATGAGCATAAAGGGCCCATAGAGAGTATATATTATAAATTTCAGCTCCCTAGCTCAAACTTTGGATTTTCAAAAATTAATATACCCTTAGAATAGGGTATAAAAAAATTGTTTTATTTATTTGTGGGCGTGTCAGTGGCGGATTTTGAAAATTTTTTATCCCGAGCAGTTTTAGGAGTCATAGATCATATATACAAAATTTCAGCTTTCTAGCTCAAAATTCGATTTTTTCCAAAATTTTGTTTTTTTGAGTTTGTGGGCGTGTCTGTTGGCGGATTTCAAAAATTCGTAAACTTGATTATTTCGGGACCCTAGAGAGTATATGGTTAAAATCTCAGCTCTCTAGGTCCAGTTTAAAGGCCTAATTTTTGGCTACAGACGGACGGACGGACGGACGGACATGGCTAGATCGACATTACTATCGATGCTGTTCATAAATATAGTAACTTTTAGGGGTCTACGGGCAATATTAAGGTATGTTACAAACTATGCGTCAAAATTAATATACCCTTAGAATAGGGTATAAAAAGTACATCTACTGCTTCACACGTAGAAAAGTACTTCTTTTTATGTATGAATATCAGTACTTTACTTGAGGTTAAAGGCAGTAGATCTTTCTATAAGTTAGAGAGAGATGGGTGGTTCACGTATTGTCTTGTGCAGCAGGTATATAACTGAATTTTTTCCCGAGTGCCTATCCTTTTTCAGTGAAAAGGAAGTACTTCTTTTCCGTACATGTTTCACCGGTTATATTAGTACTTCTGGGTTTGCAGGGGAGTGCCCCTACTCATTATATGGATATATTCTGATCTGGAGCCGATGTCTCCCATCATTTCCCAGAACTCAGAGGAAGAGGATATCTCGTCCGGCTCGATACTTTGCATTTTTTTTAGGCATCGACCGCCTAGAAAGTAATGTTAGGAACGGTTGTTGAAAAGAATGTCCGAATGTAACTTTGGCATACAGATTTCCTAAACATTTCGCAACCTCTGAGCAGCTTTTTTGAAGATGGTTGTGTCCTTGTTCAACCTGGTTTGTCGCAGTTCGTGGACGGTTACGTTAGGTTGGGGTGTCTGTCAGCCTAAGGCCAACACACTTAGACCAATGTTAGGTCCATTGTGATACCATACGAATCTAGACGATCCTTTCACTACTCATAAAACCATTTGGAGCTTTTTAAAAATCGTGATAGCATTCTAATATTAGCCAAGTCAGTTAGATCATTAAGCAAGAAACCTCTCAGATGGAGATTTATTTTATGGGAGAGAGCAGGACATGTACAAAGAAGGTGAAATATAGTCTCCCTCCTTGTCCTTGCAGTTTCTGTAGAAGTCGTTTGAATAAACGCCAAGCCTTGATGAGTGCCGCCTATCAGACAGAGCCCTGTAATGTCATCTTTAGTGGAGCTAATATGCAGTCGGTTTAGTGAGATTAGACTCTTAGAGCGTCGCAGGTCCAGCTTTGGCCAGATAATGCTTAGTCGCTAGACATTTATTACCACTTGTCCACCTAAGGTTTGTTCTCTCGATTGCGGATAGCTTAAATACAAGTTTGCAAGTAGTGATTGGTATACCCAGAAAACCCTTTTTAGGTAAAATAGGTAGTTTGGTTCCCTTTACGTCGAGTTCATATGCCAGTTGGTGGATAGCCTGGTTCGTATCAGCAACCGAAAGATAAGTTTCTTCCCACTCCGCTGACAAGTCCTTCACACATTTTACTTAAATTTGGGCGCACTTTCTCCTCGCGAGTATCCTGCACTGATTACTTCTTTAGCTTTATCTGTCCAACACCACGTTTCTTTTCCGTTTATATTCGTGCCACAAATATAATTTCGCCCACACAACAGCTTCTAGAAGAGATACATATCTATAGACAACGACCGCACTTAAAGCCTGTAGATACGCCCTAACAGAATTATGTCAAAATGTGGTGCAACTATCTAAGTCATTCCGTCTTTCAGTGGTAACTACAAGGTGATTTTTCTGTCTTTATTAAGTTAATTGTTGAATTCTCCCATGATTACTTGGAAAATGCATTTAGGCCGCACCTGTAATATGATGCGCCAACGCATTAGCATTCTTGGTCGGCAAATCCTAGAACAAAAGCCAATTAAACCATTTTGTTGAGATTTCTCCATTCACTGCAAATGGCTAAATTAACCATTCATAAATTTAATTATGCAGCTGCAATGCAACATGCATAGTGTTGCAGTTGCAACCAAATCGAGATCATAAGAAATTTTGTTTCAAACCTGTGTTACTTCATATAATTTGATAAAGGTAGGTACGAGGTACTTCAAAACAATAATAGTGCTTCGCGAACGGGCGTGAGAACCTTTTTCCTAAAACAAAAATAAAGATACAAGTAAAAAGTATTTTCCTTCTTAGCTTTCACTTTAATACTGCCAGCTAATAATCAACTTTAAATACCAACTCCCTTGGAGCCGAATAAATAAAAAATAAAAATAAAACAAAAACACTTAAGAAGAACACTAAATATTCTTCGGTAACTCTATATCTTGTGGTGGTGCAGTCTGATGAAGTGCAGCTTGAAGCCACTGGACTACTTACAGGGTGAATTGAACTTTTCGGCTGAGGAATAAATTCTGGTGACCGCAAAAACGGTTTCCAGTTACTTTTGGAAAAACAAACCCTCACTAGAGGGAAGACGACTTTGGATAGCAATTTGCCACAACGATTAGGGGAACAGTGCGACTGGAAAATTTGTTTCGTTGTTTTCTTTTATCGTTTCTCGCATGCATAACACTGGCTTCAGTGATGTCAAGTGGAAAATTTCTAGTTATTGGATCATCATCATTCTCACTAATTACTTTCGTGACCATATTTACTTGGTGGTGACTTGTATCCACAATTTACTTACCTGAGAACTGGACATGAGCGAAGAAGGCGAATATGAATATGAAACCGAGCCACCCAACAGTGTCTCTGTCTCCAAGACAATTGCCGTGGGGGTGCATGCATCAGTTTCCTAGGAGGTTTGGTTTTTCTATGGGTTCGATGCGTTCTTAATAGTCCTACCAATACAGGAAAATACTTCTATGGCGGTTAGCTTATTCTAAGTGAAAATCAGGTACTGAGTGTGGGAGATTAATGCAGTCTTGCGACTTGTGGTTTGTCTCTTTGATGGGGGAGATAGTTCCTGAGGATATTTGCGAGGGATGAGATGAGACAGAAAACATTACTTTACATTACATACTTACAACAATAATGGCGTCCTGTATTTAAATGTAACAAGTTTTAGTTTAATCAAATTAACAGCAAACGTTATTTTCCAAAGGCCACCCAACTACGTTGAAGGTAAGGTTGCATATTCTTTAAGAGGAAAAACATTATCGGCAATGGAATAATCGTCTCAACGAATTTTTTCCTTTCGTAAGAAAATGTTCACGGACTTACCTCATATTTGCAAAAAAAAAAGGCAAAGGCGATCAACATCGTCACGATCACTTAGTCGGATCGAATTACCATATCTACGTTTGCTGCAGGGTGGTCCTGTCACATCATATTGTAGGGACGATGACGACGCACACTGTGAACGAAGTGACCATAAGTCGATTAGTTACAAAACACGTCAGAGGTTTAACAAAATTACCAACTCTCGCTCTCGCTAAGAAGATCGTTGCAGTGTACGCACACGCAGACGCAGAACATCGCATACCCCCATGAAGTTCCAATTTAAACGGATATCCCCCAGCAGCTTAAACGTTTCACAAGTGTGACGATCTTAGACACTGGGTGAGCGGAAATTTAGCTGAGAAGCATAAAATCATGGCCATAATCCGATTGGTATTTCAACTAAATTTGATTCACTTAAGAGATGTTTGGTTCCGTCACATGCATGATCAGATGGAATTCAAAGACCGCAGTTCCAGTGAAATGCGTCTAG
Organism: Portevinia maculata; assembly: GCA_949715645.1. Classification (NCBI taxonomy): domain Eukaryota; kingdom Metazoa; phylum Arthropoda; class Insecta; order Diptera; family Syrphidae; genus Portevinia; species Portevinia maculata. Next base: position 91,120,775 of record OX454526.1, read on the forward strand.
ACATTGGACCATCCTTAAGAAATGATATTTACAATTTATCAATCGTTTTATTTAATTATTCAATCACGTTTGCGAACGAACTGAAAATGAAAGGCAGAGTGTGGATGATTTTGATATTGGTTTAGCTCAAGTCAACTGCAAAATTATAAAAAGTTTTGTCAGGAGCATTGGTTCATCAGAATCATACGGATCTTCATCTCATAATTTTTGCATTACGTACAAATATACATATATGCAAAACTAATATAGATATATCAAATTACATATTTATTTTTAAATTTTTCGCAGAAACAAAAAATACCGGCGAAATAAAAAGCCCGAAGTTGGAACGTTCAATAAACATTTAGACAAACTCGGTGATTGTGTGTAGGAACCATTTTTTTTTGTAAGCCTGTTTCTTCTTTTTTGATATGACCAATATCTGCTTTCCCAACTCACTGGACGTACTTCCTTTCCCTTCGACCATCAGAAGCTCCACTTGGCGATGATCAAATTCGGGAGTCCCGCAAAATTGATCCAGTTATGTCGCGTCACGCTGGAAAACAAGCGGTTCAATGTGCAGCTTGGAATCAGCTCTTTTGAAATGTTCAAAATCTGTACCGGATAAAGGCAAAGAGATGCGCTTTTATGCGTTTCCTTCAATCTCGTTCTGGAGCTGCTACCGTGCATGGCAGGTGTCAATGCGGAAGGTACTACAACCATCCGTTCCTAGTGTACGCTACTGAGACTACGACATTATATTCCTTCAGTTAGGGAGTAAATACCAACACTACGAATGACACCCTTTTAGAGATCCGATAAAGAATTCCAAAAGGATGAAGTTGTTTCTTGTGTTATGCAACTAACATAATTAAAACTTCTAACCCGGAAGGCCAACTGCAAGTTCACAAAAAAGTGAACCTGCGAGTTCTGCTTTCGGGCGCCGAGTACTGGATGATAAGCAGGGCGTTCTTCTAAGGTGTCAATAACTGTTGATAACGGGTTTTCAAATGATTATTCCACTTTGGCTGGTGTACCCTCAGGTTCGGTGATTGTGCCTTTATTATTCATTATCTACACCACTGACTTCTCACAACTTAAAATTGTGAGACTGCTATGTTTGCAGGCGAATCTTGCATTCTCTCATCTGAGAATCGGTTCCAACATTAAACAACATTAATTTGCCATCTGCCTTGAATTCAATTGAAATACGAGTATATTCTAAAAATTAATCGCAAAACAAATTCTATAATTACTAAGGCTTTTTTAGCAGAAAAACAAAGCAACAGACTGCAAATTAGTGGCTTTCAGACAGAGTGAAAACAGAGTACAAAGTATCTAGATGTAGGTACGTCTTGATAAAACGTATATATTTTTTTTAAATACATTAAATACACTATCAGCTCTGTGTCGTGGGGTGCTTAAAGCAAGCAACTATCACGAGCAGAAATTAGCCGGCACTAAAAATGCTCTCACAGGCTCATCATTTAGTGCAGGTGTTAGTAAGGACATAACAATTAAAAACACAATAATTATGTACCTATAAAATACTAACACAGACACAAATCATGCAAATAATTTAAAACATTAAGGCATTATTACGCAAAATATTTTTAAGCTTAATTTTACTAACCTGCAAGTCAATCACAAGATCTTTTAGATTATAGATTCTACTCATGCGACTAATAGGCTCATGCCTCCCATAATTCGTTCTATCATTATATCTAAACAATAATTCAACACTGCGTAAATTATGGGCACCACCACGAAAATTAAAGCCAATAGACGACAGCAAGTCAGGTGCATCTATTTGACCGGATATAAGCTGCTGTAAGAAAATAATTCGTTGAGAAAGGGGTAACATTTGAAGAAGCTTGATGCGTTGACTGTAAGGAGGGAGGTTAAATGGATCATCCCATTGAAGTCCTCTAAGTGCAAATCGAATAAATTTACGTAGAATGGACTCTATTCGATTTGAATGAATGTTGTAGAACGGTGTCCAAACTTGTGAGGCATACTCTAGAATCGGACGGACAAAACAATTGTACAATGACATAGAAACGTAAGGGTCATTAAATTCTTTGGCCCACCTTTTTTATATATAAACTAACAATAAGGTGAAAATAGCCGTGTTTCTTTGCACGCGGATATAGGGATGGCATCAGAAGACGACTATCGCCGCTTAAGAATTCATCAAAAAAAACTTGGCAGCACACATGCATCTATTACATGCATCGTGATACAGCTGTAAGTTGTAGTAAAGAAATTTGTATTGAAAATCCTGAAATTGAAAAATATTTACTTCCGCCAATTGAAATTGATGCCAAGTATATTCTAAAATTATGAAAAACAATTTCACATTAACAGATTTGCTAAATTCAATTACCCTTAAAATAAAGTTTGAAAAATAATAATAATAAAATCACGAATAAAATATTCGGCGGGATGTGTGAGTGTCGGTGAGTTGTCAAACTTCTGAAAAATTCATCGGAAGGTTTCATCAGAAACGAAGAAAATGGATTTTGGAAGCACTGTTTATCCCCGCTAACTGACTTAGCGGCGATAGCTATCCCCGCTAAAGTTAGCGTATATAGGATAAGTGTTGTTGTATTGTACATGCAAATTTCAAATTATCCCTATATCCGCGTGCAAAGAAACACGGCTAATAACTGTATTCAAGTCGAGTAGATGCAGTTTTTGCAATATTGTATCTATAATCTCATCTATATATATAATAGAATGCCGTATTGACAAGCTTGAAAACCAATAAAATTGCCGATCTAAATCAAATGAATGGTACAGGTTGTACCTAAGAAATCTTCCAAGTTTGGCTATAAAATTTCTTCAATGTGTGGCCAATGGTTTTATTAAACTGGGATAGTTTCCTAAAGAATGGAAATCAGCAAAAGTTATTCCAATTTTAAGGCCGGGCAAAAATGCTACCATGGCGTGCAGCTATAACCTGATAAGCTTCCTAAGTTGCTTGAGCAAATGCTTTGAAAAAATTATAAAAGGCAAATTGATAGCTTATGTAAATCAATTAGAACACATCACAATACGATTCAGCAGGTTCATCGAAATACGCATCTCGTTAAAAGTAACTTGGTCTCAGGAAGAAGTAGGTACTGGTATGGTTTTACTTGATGTTGAGAAAACGTTTGACACCGTTTGGCACAAACGCTTGCTCCACAAACTTATCAGCTATCAAAATAATTGAATCTTTTTTAGTTGGCAGTAGTCTTAAGCTGTTTGTTAATAACTGGTTTTCAGAAAAAATTTCCATTTTTGGAAAATAAAAATAAATGCTTTAAAGACTTTTTACCAGTAAAAGAAAAACCTGTGTAAAGTATCTAAATAATAACAAAGGTTAACATACCAATAAAGGCGCTTTATCAGTTAATTAATCGTAAGCCACAATTGAGCCTTAAAAGCAAGCTGATCATACGAGGTTATTTTCCAGGCGATAAAGTTTTATGGATCCCCTGTTTCGGGGAAGTGTGCAATAAGCCATATTCGTCGGTTGCAAATGACCCAAAATAAACTTTTAAAAATGAGTTTAGACCTACCCTGGATGAAAAAGGATCAGAAAGAATTTTAAAATTACATGATCGATACAATGTTTCATACATTTCTCCTGACAAAATCCTGATTTCATACCTAGCTATTTGATTATGGGACTGAGATAATTTATTTACTTACTTATTTATTTATTTATTTGTTTTTTTATTCATTTGTCAAATTATTTATTATTTATTAGATAGATAGGTAGATAGATAGATCTCTTATTTCGTATAGAAATGTTTTTACAGAATTTTGTTATTGCACATTTTACAGAGATTTGAAAATAAATTTTATCTTTCTACTGAGACATTATTTACAATTTGGATTAAGAATACATATACAGGAAAAATTAGATTAACTTGAAGGAAAATACGAAAAAAACCTTCAATATAAAAAAAAGAAAAAGAAAGAAGATTTATATAAATAGTGCCTATAAATTAATAATTAAATAGTTATCTTAAAATGAAAAAAAATATAGCAAACGAATAAATAAATAATGCATAAATAAATAAATAACCAAATAAAGTTAATTAATAAAAAAATTAGTAGATAAATAAATAGGTAAACAGATAAAAAGATAGATTAATAAACAGGTAAATAAATAAATAAACAAATAATTAAATAAATTAATAAATAAATAGCTGAATATATAAAAAGGAATGTAAACAAATAAATAAATAATAATCAAATAATTAAATCAATAAATAAACAAATTAACGAACAGGCGAATAAATAACAAATAAAAATGGGATGAGTACAAATTGGTACATTTTTAATATATACATATAAGCTATGCTCTAACCATAAATTAAGAAAAACCGCCATGAGGAGAAATATTTTAACAATATTATGAATTTAGTTGGTTTACAAGCGGATTGTCTGCGAAACTGCATCTTGTTTTGAACGTGTACTCACTAACACGTTTAGAATTCTATTTGCTTTCAATTCAACATTCGCTCTTGTGCATGTCAAGAGTTTGTTGCACTAAATTTAACGCGATCAAACTACTTATTAATAGATTAAATTGGCGGACAACAAGCGCAATAAATTTAATCCAAATTTGCGGCCGCCACCGCCGAATCAAAAAAAAATACCGAACTGTCAAAGAAACAAGAAAATGAAGAGCGCGAGGGCAACAATCAGCAGATAGAGTGCTGATTTTCCGGTAGCTCAGCACGGGGTGGGTTCAGGAAGAAAAATACTAATTTTGGTACCTGTGCCAAAGAAAAGCGTAGGTACTTACTGTGGTGAGCGATGTCGAAGTTATTTTTCCGGATAGATCGAGGATCTGAAAAGTAAATCGAATAGAAAATGGGCGCCACACAATTTTAAGGTGAATTGTGAAACCAGGAACATACGACAAGAAAAATCGAGCGAAACAACGAAACCAAAAAAGAAATAACAGAAATTTTTTTTTTCCCACCACGTTATAAAGCTCCGTTGGAGCACGGCAAATTTTTATTAATTTTACTGCACAGCCGTTTGGGGGAAAAGAGAGAACAAAAAATCCCCAAAATGACTCACGATCGCGTTTTCCCCGAATGATAAAAAATGTTGAATTAAGGGGTCGCGTGTCTCGTTGATTACCGAGAAATATTCGCGGGCACTACCCTACCGAGGTTAATCACACTTTTATACTTCCTACTCTACACCGAACTAGAAATTTCTCTATTAAATATGCTGACACTAAGTACTTAGCTTTTTGTAATATCCAATCCCTTCGTCCTTGTCCTGTAAGTTATTGGGTGCTGGTCCTGCCTCGACAATTATCGTTCTCCTCCTTTAATTATCCCGGAAAACTTTACGTTATCCCGAATGACTAATCCTGTACTCCAAAAACTCTTGATCACTTTTTCTTTAACTTTAAAATCCCTTCTCGACGCTAACAAAACTCTGACTCAACTAGTCTCTTGCCTGGTCAACCAAGCAGTGATCTTCCAGCTGGCTTTGTCCATTTCGTCGGCCGGCATCCTCACTCACACATCCATACATACATGGGGAAGCAGAGCCAACGACAGTTCTAACGCGACCATTCAGCTGTGGCGCTGAAGTAGTCAACTGCTTCGTACTCCCCCATTCTCACACATACTTAGACCATTTGGCGGTCCATATCCTCTCCTGCTACACTATGTACTCTCACACCAGTGCGCTGACATGACCCCGCTAATGTTCTCACGCCCTTCAGGCGACCTCTTACTCAGTGAATTCGCCCATTACTCTAACTCAGCAATGAACAAACCCTCCGACCGACCCTGGATCTGCCTCGATTCAGCCCATGCCCTTTTGACGTTTCGCGAAGTAAACAAAAGTTTTCCAGCAAGGAAATAGTTAAAAACACCATGCCAACTGCAAAATGTTGGTTTTTCAATAATATTCCCTCAACCGAAGAAACAATTCCTGGATTAGTAGAATGGAGATCTTTTCCCCCAGATGACCATCCCTAGAACCAGGCCCAGCAGCTATTTAGGATCGGAGAATGAAGGAGTTGGTATGAAGTTTTTTTGTATTTAATTAACGCATTAATTTCCTACTCTACCTCGGTGAGATTGTGCGCAGATTTTGGTATTCGTCTACTATCCCCTTCTCTGCACCACGGTGTTGTTTTCTGGTGCTTATTAATTGTGTTTTTGTCGCCGGTGTTCTTGTTCTTTTTGTGTTGGTTGTGGGGGTGTTTCACAGGGCCGTCCGCCAGCACTCCTCTGCTGCTCCTTCGGTGCTCCCACGACGGAGTTGGGTCAAGAGGGAGCGTCGTCCCTTCCCTCATCGAACCAAACTCACTACCGTGTCGGTGGTAGATCAATATTCGCTTCTGGGCCTTTGACTTATTCGGACAGGCCGCCCGCGCCCGCGAATTACATTTGTACTTGCAGTGTGGATGTTTTAGTGTTGCGTTGGTTCCACCCTGCCGTTGCAGACAATTCGTCTGGTTGCGGAGTGCTTTTTACTTGCACCTCGCCTTTACAGACCGTCCGTCTGTAGTCATCGTCACAGACCGCCCGTCTGTCTCGGCTTCCACAGGCAGTCCGTCTGCCTTCGAATCCACAGACCGCCCGTCTGTATTGGGTTTCACAGGCCGTCCGTCTGTATTAGCTTTGGCCCTGGGCCTCCTGCCCTTCCAGTCACCTGTGGTGGTTGCTCCCCACGGCTTCAGAGACGTGGACCAATGGCTGATGGCACCATGGTTGCCCCTCCACTTCTTTAGACCATGGAAATGCAGACCGATAGAAGAGGGTAATTTCAAGGAGGGTCAAGGGAAAAGAGAATGGCACTTGTTGCGGGCAATTTGACCGCAACAAGTTAAGTGTTACCAAGGTAAATCTAGCATCATTTTCAAGAGTTTATTTTGAGCTTTTTTTTTTGTCGGGGTGTGTGAAACTTTCTGCACTGGAGCACTCAGACTCAATACTGGTCCATTGTACTACCAGGCAGACACACCACATTTTACTGTGGGTATTTACTCGTTTTTCTAAGAAAAACGAGAAGGCGCTTAGGTTTACAGCACTCACCATATCCGCACCAAATACCTGCCACCTGATACGAGCAAAAGCAGGACAATCACAGAGGAAATGTTCCGCAGTGTCGTCGCTTTCTTCACAGGCTTCGCAGTTGGTGGTGTCGCTTAGGTCTAGCACCTTAAGCTGTTTGGCAAATGCGTAGTGTCCCGTAAGAACGCCAGTAGTCTGTCTGCAGTCTTTTCTGTTGAGAGACAACAAGAATGCCGCGGATTTCCCACAGACGTCGGGGAGCATTTGCTTAGTCTGTCTGCACCCTGGAGAGTCATGCCAACGGCGATTGTGTTCATAGGAAACTCAACCGTCAATGGAAGCCCTGACCGAGGACTCAGGCAGACAGATCGCTGGTTCAGGTCCTGAGAAGTCCCCCTCTGAGCCTTGTCTAGTAAGTTCATCGGAGATCTCATTTCCCGTGATCCCGTTATGACCCGGGACCCAGACAAGTTTAAGTGAATTCAGCCTTCCGCCCGAATTCAGCGATATCTTGCATTCACGTACTATTTTGGAGGTAGTTAAGGGTTTCAGTAAGGCCTTAAGCGCAGCCTGACTGTCGCTACAGACGCAGATACTTCGCCCCCTCCACCTGTTCCTCGTAGCATAGTCCATGGCCATTAGGATAGCATAAGTGTCTGTTTGGAAGACTGACGCATATTTGCCTAATGGGAAGAAAAGTCTAAAAGACAGGAGTCGAAGGACAACCGTTGTGCAAGTTCATCAAAACTCCAGTGCGAATTATACCAAAAACCACCTCTTCTTAGACGTGAGATAGCTTTGATTGTACAGCCGATGATGTAAACATCAAGGGGCGGCAGGTTCAATAGTGGATCTAGGCCGGAGCCAGGCATGCTGGGGAAGGCCCCCGTGCAGCCGAGACATACCTGCCTTTGGAGTTTGGCAAATGCAGCAGTGACGTATTTACGTGAAAGCTTATTCCACTAAACAACCGATGCGTATGCTATAAATGGTCTTATCATAGCCGTATAAATCCATAGGACTCTATTCGGTGATAAGCCCCATGTCTTGCCGAAAATGCCTTTGCACTGAAAACAGACAGCGCCTTGGCAGTCTTCAGCTCAACATGTTTGGACCAAAGAGGTTTGCTATCCAGGATGACTCCCAGATACTTTGCTTCATTGGAGAGTTGGCTTGTGACGCCTTTTAGCACTGGCTGAGTCAACCCGACTAGCTTCCTCCTTCTCGTAAAGAGAACAACCTCAGTTTTAAGAGGATTGACCGAGAACCCATTCCTAGTGCACCATTCGTCGATCACGTCAAGGGCCGCCTGCGCCTTGGCGCATACAGTCGCTAGGCATGATCCAACAGAAAGCACGGCAATTATTTTGAGCTACTTGCAATTTGTTTATATGGCACACTGCAGAGTTGTCTGACACCTATATAATAGAATAGTCTGGGAAATTACTTTGTGCAGAATAATTTTGTTCTCAGTAGAAAGAAATTAATTTCTATATCACAGTGCGGTAACTTTGGAATATCGTGTGTATAAATTTTATACAGTTTCAAATCTGAAACACTACTATTGACATGGACTTTGAAACAGCGATTGGACAAGAAGCTTTGGACTATTTTACAAATATACGGGGGAAAGTTTAGACTTATCATTTTGTAAATCAGGCCCTGGTGCCAAACTGAATCAAATGCCTTCTCAGTGTCTAGTAGGACCATACCTGTAGATTTCCCTTGGGATCGATTTCTTTTAATAGGGTTTGCTATTCTTAGTGCCTGATGGGAAGTAGGTACTCTGATGCCGCCTAAACCCAAATTGTTCGTTCGGGTAAATTTTCTTAAGTTCAATGAATTTCAAGATTTGCTCTATCAGTACTTTTTCATATATTTTGCTTATATTGCTTAGTAGACTGATAGGTCTATAACTTTCCGGCCTTTCTGAAGTCTTACCAACTTTTAATATTGGTACCACCTATGCTTGTTTCCAAATGTCGGAAAAATATTGCATTTTTAAACATGCATTTACAATAAGTGTAACGAATTTTAAACCTGTTCGAGGCAATTGTTTGAGGTAAATGCTTCTTAACATATCAAGACCTCCTGTTTTCCTTGCATGTAGATTGTTATTGCAATTTCTATATATTTTTCCGTTACAAAGGTAATGTAAGAAGAATGACCTGCTTCTTCAGCTATAAAAGTTTGGATGGTGTTGCTCACGAGGGTGCTAGTATATGCATCGCCTAATTTTTGCGAGACAACATGGTTTTTGGAAAGAATTACGGCAAGTGCGTTGGCTTTTTCGACATCTGCAAAGTATGTGCCTGACGAGGTTTTTAAAAAAAGGTGTCTGTTCTCATTTTTTACCAATTTAACAATGTTCCAGAAGGGTTTTCCGTTTGTTGATTAGTTTATTAAATTATATATTTTTTTTTTATTTATTTATTGATATATTATTTATTTATTTATTATTTACTTTTATAACAAGCGAATGGTTGTTGAACCTAGGTTTTAGGCGCTGTAGCATTTTTTTGTTGTCTTAGAAATAAATTTTTGTAATTACATATAGGCTATATATTAATAAAACTAAACTTATTCACTTTAACTAACTAATCGGAGGTCTTTTGTTTTCTTATGTCACTTATATGTGTTTTTGCAGGTTCTACTACAATCTCGAGAACAAAATATTAGAACGATTTATTTCGTCTTGTTGTTTACCAAACAACTGGTGAAAGTTGAATCAAAATTAGTTTTACATACACTTCGCTTCAACTGAAAAAGCACACAAATTTGTTAACATTCGTCGTCCACTTTTTGAAAACTTTGGCCGTAATATATCATTTGATGATGCTAACTGTTTGCTTATGATGTTGAAAAAATAAATCAGAAAGAATAACTCAAAAAGTACCGCTATTTATACCGTATGCTAAGGGTATATTAATTTTGACGCATAGTTTGTAACATACCTTAGTAGACCCCTAAAAGTTACTATATTTATGATCAGCATCGATAGTAATGTCGATCTATCCATGTCCGTCCGTCCGTCCGTCGGCAAAAATTAGGCCTTTAAACTGGACCTAGAGAGCTGAAATTTTAACCATATACTCTCTAGGGTCCCGAAATAATCAAGTTAACGAATTTTAGAAATCTGCCCACAAACTCAAAAAAAAAACTAATTTTGGAAAAAATCGAATTTTGAGCTAGAAAGCTGAAATTTTTTTATATACGATCTATGACTCCTAAAACTGCTCGGAATATAAAATTTTCAAAATCCGCCCACTGACACGCCCACAAATAAATAAAACAATTTTATTGAAAAACCAAAATTTGAGCTAGGGAGCTGAAATTTATAATATATACTCTCTAGGGGCATTTTAAGCTCATGTGTAAATATATTCAAAATCCGCCTACTGACACGCCCACAATTTAAAAAAAAACTTTTTTTGAAAATCCAAAGTTTGAGCTAAGGGCTGAAATTTGTAATATATACTCTCTAGGGGCCCTAGTGGTCTATTCTTATTTAAGAAGCAAAGCTTCGTACGGAAAAACATTAAAGGAGGTCGAAAAACGGCACCAACAGCAGTTGATCGAAGAACAATTTTAAGATGTGCTTCCAATTCCTGCGACTCTGCGGTAAAAATAAAGCGTTTCAACAGGTCGAAGGGGTATCAATAGTGCAAAACATTTAAAACGGATGAAAATTCAAAAGAAACCACCACTTCACGAGAAACGAAAGTGTATGCGCTTAGAATTTTCTAGAGTCCATATGAGTTGGAAAAATGAATTGCGTCACGTAGTTTTTTCGGATGAGAAGAAGTTTAATTTTGATGGCCGTGATGGGTTTAATTATTACATCCACGATGTGAGGAAAAAAGAACATCATAGTGGTGTTATGGAATGGGGAGCAGTTAGCTACTATGGCAGTGTTGAGCTCGAAACCTCAAAAATGACTGCATTAAGTTATAAAGGAATTTTGGAAAGAAATTTCCCTAAATTTTCAGGCATTTATGGACCCATAACTGGACTTTTCAGTAGGACAACGATCCCATCCACTCGGCGCGCATAGTGAAAAATTGGATAGAGGAGCAGAATGTAGAATTGCTTCAATGGCCGCCATACTCACCGGACCTGAATATTATGGAAAACGTTTGGGGATAGTTAGTACAAAAAGTTAATGAGTCTGGCCGTCAGGTTGAGGACATAGAATCCCTTATTGCAGCTATTAAATTGGCCTGGAGGGAAATTTCGCTAAACTACATAAAGAGGCCGCACGATTCCATGCCGGATCGAATTTACGAAACTATTAGGAATAAAGGCGGCAGTACCCACTAGTGAAATTAACCAATAAAAAACTATTTTAAGAAAAACTTGTTTCATTTAATCCCAATAACTTTTATTTCCAATTTCAATATTTGTGGCTATTCAGTTGACGCAAAATAAAACTGCATTTTTCCATATTGAATGCTTTGCAAGAGAACCAGGGAAAAAATGGCGGTACTTTTTGAATTATTCTTTCCGATCTATCTCTTTAACATCATAAGCAAACAGTTAGCATCATCAAATGATATATTACGGCATAAGGTTTCAAAAAAAATGGACAACGAATCTTAGAAAATGTGTGTGCTTATTCAGTTGAAGCGAAGTTTATAATGGACAAAATAAATAAATCAGCAAACCAAACAAATTAATGTTAAAAAATATAATTATATAAAGCAATATACATACATAATTCAATTTAAAGGGATTTCTATTAAGTGTTTCCAACCATATAAAGATACTAATAAAAACAAATTAAGGTGAGCCTAGCGACACATTTAACATCTTGAAACTGTCCCGCAAGTGTACATGCTTATCCATGGGTTGACACGACTGGCTATCAGAGGTGTCGTAAAAGGTCGCCCAAACAACAATCAGTTATGGAAGCATGCAAAGTCCTAAAAACTTCTGGATCACATTAATGCAACAACACCAGCAGTGATAGCCCGTTCCTGCACGGGAAATATTTTTTATAAATAATTAACTAACTAACAAAATCAAATCTATTCCGAATCTGTGGATAATTCTTATTTCACTCCAAGTATTTTGTGCTAGGGAATGAACAGGCATAATAGGACACGTATGTATAAAACGGCAGTTTTGAAAAAAACTCTGCAGGCAGCCACAGCTGCATAAAAATTGCCCAGTTGATGAATTGGGAAATAATATGTATCTGCTTCTAAATTCAGCAGTAGTTGCAACGCCTGCCATCATTATTTTTAATATTTCAGCTATTGTTAATTTTTTTTTGCAATCTACAAATAAAAAATGCAGTACCGACCTATATATGTAATTCCATTATTACACAAGTTTAATTGACTCAGCCTACGTGTATTTTTGTTCCATTCATTATTCTTGTGAAGGGCCAGCAAAATATATTAACACTCCATTTACACGCAGTTTTCTATGAAATATCCATTAATATCAAATGACTTTGACAGTTTTGACAGCAAGAAAGATGATGATCGAAAAGTGTCCACTCATCTGACATTCATTACTTACGTGGCATCAAGCGGATATGAAGAAGAGCAATTATTAATCTTTAAACGCTATAAATGTCATAATCAGCTCAGCCTCCGATATTGTGTCACAAGGGGAGGGCTGATGTTACAATTGCAAGTTTAAATATTCATTGTTCCGCTCTGCATTGTCATAGGTAATGTCCAAACAATAAAATGGGGATGTTAGCATGGGAATAACTTATTTGTGTTATTGAATACAAATAAGGTCAATCGGTTACACAGATACGTAGATTGTAGGTGTTACAAGCATAACAGCTGTTCTACATTCAGCATACAAAATATAGTAAACAATATACTCGCCTCCTTCACACGGCAACCCCAATTAACAAATTAAATCGCAACCAAGCTAATAACTCCATTGAACGGACGACCTAATTTCCCACGAGTCTTTTACAATCGTTACAAATTCCTTTTAGAAATATTCTTCATTCACACTGCGCGCTCTCGAGTCATGTCGACAGATCACGAATTTAATCATGCAGTTTTCCACGATTTTACCGTTCACAATTCATAAGGAAAACAATAATCAGTGAAGACCTCCTCACAGGTATAGTATGTACCCGCCCGTTGGATGCCATTTCTTAAAGAAATAGAAACTACGAAAACAGATCCACGGAGACTATCTAACATTTTTCACTGCAGATCACATTTAAGCGCCTTGGCATTCTAGTTTATGTTAATTAAGTGCACTAACTATGATATTATGTGCACCAATATAATTTTTCTCATAACTGGCGACTTGTGAAAGCAGTCATGAGGCCAAAGACAAAGCAGGCTAATTGCTTACTGGGAAAATGTAACGTTTTTTTCGATTAATCTGCGGTAACTGGGACAATGTTTTCATCCCCATGTCTTAAAGAACAAATTAGCAAGTTATGTTGGTGATTCCCGGAAGAATGCAAATTTAAACGAAACGACGTTAATTATTTATTTTAAGGTAAATACACGCGAAAGGGATTTATTTGTGTCCTTACAAATTATACCTATAAAGGGTGTTCAAATTTGACGTATCATTTTAAATCAGACGCCACTTTTTTTTACAGCTATTAGATTACACCGAAGTTTTTTTCAGGTATGAAGTAAATACATTACCGTTAGCTAAAATGGATCGGTACACTTTTGAGCAACGTGTTTTTATTATTAAAATTTATTTGAAAGTTTTGCAAATGTTGAAAGAAAATTTCGTTCAAAATACGGTAGAGAAAATGCTCCGTCAAACCGTGCTATTAAACTTATCGTTCATAAATTTGAAGAAACTGGTTCGGTTCAAGTTCACAGAAGTATCATCGCAGTGGTCGTTCGAGTGGAAATATTGCAGGACGTCAATTCGTCGTCGTTCACAGCAGTTAAACCTCAAACCAACAACTTTGTTTAACATTTTGAACAAAGATCTGCATTTAAAGGCTTACAAAATACAGTTAACACAAGAATTAAAGCCAACTGACCACGCAGTATCTTCTCCGATGAGGCTCATTTTGAAATTGGGGGTTATGTCAATAAACAAAACTGTCGCATTTGGGCTGAAGAGAATCCCACAGGATTGTTTAAAAGGCCAAGAAACCAACAAAAGTTACTGTATTGTGTGGGTTTTGGTGTGGTAGCGTAATTGGTCCATTTGCCTTCGAAGATGAAAATAGCGGTGCAGGGGCAATAACTTCACATGGGCAACAACTTCACCTCGAGTGAGCAATAACTCCACTTTTTTGTGAGAAATAAATTCTCTTAACATTTTATGATAATTCAAGAATCGTTCCTCGCACCTACTCCAAATCAAACAGTGACCCCAAGCAGGGGGGTTGCAGTGGGGCTGCATGCCCCCATAGGTATTGAACTGTTTATGGAATCAACTTGCGATTTCGCAACTAATCCCATAAACTGTGCAATGCATACGGGGGACATGCTGCCCCCCTGCAACCCCCTGCTTGGGGTCACTGTTTGATTTGGAGTGGGTGCAAGGGTCTTTAGTTATAATAGACAAATTCTCAAATTATAGGTGGGAAATAACTTCACAAAATTTACTTTGAAATTATTGCTCACCATCAGTGGGCAATAACTTCACAAAAAAAAGTGAAGTTATTGCCCACTTGAGGTGAAGTTATTGCCCATGTGAAGTTATTGCCCGTGAAGTTATTTCCCTGCACCGGAAATAGCAATGCAGTTACTGTGGATGGAACTCGATATCAAGCGATGATTAGAAACTTTTTGTGGAGTCAATTGGAAGATATTGATGTGCAGAATATGTGTTGTCAACAGGATGGTGCAACATGCCACACAACAAGGAACTCAATCGATCTTTTGGAAGAGAAGTTTAACAATCGCATTATTACCCGAAAAATAGACGTGAATTTTCCACTAATATCATGCGGTTTAACACCACTGAATTTTTGCTTACGGGGTTTCTTGAAGAGTAAAGTTTGGGGTTTCTTGAAGAGTAAAGTTTATGCTGATAATCCTCAAACTGTTCAACACCTCAAAGACAACATCATCGAGCAAATATCACTTATTGAACCATTATTATGCGAAAAAGTGATTCAAAATGTTGGTTAAAGGTTGACAGTCTGCCGAGCTAGCAGGGGAGGTCAGTCGGACGACTTTCTTTTTCATAATTAACCGGAACCAATGTACAATAATTAAAAATTAATACAGCTTTTACACAATTTATGGCTGTCATTGAAAATTTAAAATGATACCTCAAATTTGAACACCCTTTACAAATATTCTTAGCTACTAGCAATTGTACCCCTTGACTGTCGTACAATTATTTATTATTATTTTCCATTCGCTCAATCTGGCCAAGTCAATGTAGTCGACCTGATTTATCTACATCTTGGTACAGCTCATAGTGTTCGCGGCTGTATTATCTCCACTATTCGCCTTCCTCGCACAATTGTCCAAATATTAGACGGAGTATTTTTCTTTCAATAGAACCCAATATAAGCTCCCCTTTTCTACTTATCGTCCAGCACTCGGCACCATAAAGCAGGACTGGCAGGATTGAGGTTCGATAGAGCATTTATTTTGTCCTTCGAGTGATGAATTTTGAACCGATATGTTTCGCTAAACCGAAGTAGCAACGGTTTCCCAAGGTTATTCTCCGCCGGATCTCCAGCAAGCTGTCATTCGTTGATGAACTATTTAACTACCTCGAAGTTATTGCTATCAACAGTGACGTTTTGTCCTAGGCGGTGGAGATATGTTGGTTTGAATGTTGATATCTTGTACTTGGTCTTGTCCTGATTAGCTTCTAACACGGCACGCTGGGAACGGCCGATGATGTCGATATCGTCCGCATATCCCAGTAGCTGGATGGATCTATTGAATTTATTGTTGTTTTTTGTCTCAAGTTGTGTGTCTGTTAAGAGAAATAATAAAAGCTAAATTTGTTTCTTTATTATTGTGTGTTTATTTTAATTTTATCACAATTTATATTTATTTTAATATCGGCGCTACGCGTTTCGAAAAGAAAGTTTCATCTTCAGGCGCTTTTTCCTGATCTATTGAAGATAGTGTCTTCCGTGTTGGCACCTGCACTTCGAACTATTTTCTCCAGAACAAGATTGAAAGGGTCACATGAAAGCGCATCTCCTTGCCGAAATTCGGAACAAATTTGGAATAATTCGGAAAAGCTTCTTCCAAACTGTACATTACACCGCGTGTTTTCAAGTGTCGCATGACAGAACTGCGTCAGTATTGCCGGGATCCCGAATTCGGCCATCGCCACATAGAGCTGCTGACGATGAATGCTACCATATACGACTTTAAAGTTGATGAAATTGACTGTTGGTTTATTTGTGGATATAACCAAAGCATTTGACATGGTCAAATATGATATTTTATTGTATAAACTGAACAATGGGTTTTTTATATGATTGGTTTAAATCGTTTTTAAAAAATAGAACAAAAAGGGTAAATATAGATGAAATTAGAAGTGGAATAAAATTTATGAACATAGATGTGCCGCAGGGCTCTGTTCTAGAACCAATATTATTTCTAGATTATGTAAATTCCGTATTTGAGCTTAAGTTTAAAGGTGTTTTAAAGGCGTTTGCTGATGATATTGGATGTGTTTACGGCTCTCTGAGTCCTTTGGATCTAATTGCAGATATAAACTGGGATTTTAATTTATTTAGAATTTGATTTGCGAAACATAAATTCGTAATTAGTTCTAAGACTAAAGTAATGTTTTTTCAATTTATATTATCGGGTTCCATTTGGTGCAGATATTCACTTTCATGCAACGGAGTGTACACAATTTGTGTTGACCCTTTCGATCCGGATGGGACATAGAACAAATGTGTTTTTATACCTTGGATGCCCCATCCGGTTCGAAAGGGTTAACTGAATGTGCTTGTAATGCTTCGTTAACTTTTTATAACAGTAACGACTGCAGCACTGATTGTTTTTTAATGGAAAAAGTTGATGGGTTTAAGTATTTGGGGTTAATCATTGATAGTAACATGTCTTTTTTTAACCACACTGAAGCTATGAGAACGTATTATCGTTTTGCGTTGAGGCATTTTTTTTTATTTGAGAAAGGTTTGCTCCCCTAAGCTGCTTATGGAATTGTTCACTCGAAATTGCAATATGGTATAAACTGCTGGGGAGGTACATCTATATATATAAAAATCCAGTGTCACAGTTTTAGTGTTTATACTCCTCCGAAACGGCTTGACCGATTTTGATGAAATTTTATATGTATATTCCGTAGGTATGAGAATAGGTTCATAACTAATTTTTATACCACTAAGTGATAATGGTGGTCTACCAAAAAGTTTGTATGGGGAAATGCACTTTGGGGAAAAAAACTGGGTAGAAATCGAGTAGTGACACTTCAAATACAAAAAAAAATATTTAAAATTTTAAAAGCAATTGTTGTTGTCAATTATTTTAATTATTTGCCAAGCAAATTGTTGTTGTCAACAATTTTGAAATTTTTTTAAATATACCCAATAAGTTTGTTTATGTTTATTATGTTACACAAAGTAACTTTTTGAAACGGAGTCGATACTTTGATTTGTTGGATGGTGTTTGAATCCTTCATTTTTGTTTGTCAAGTATTTTTAGGATCCTTGCATTAGGACCTATGTGTGAGTAAGTTGAAATGTAAGGGTGATTGAGATAACGTGGACAATGATGACAGGCAACAGCAGTTGTTGAGCGTTTTCAATTTTCATGCTCATAACTCGAGACAGAATGGTTAGTTTTTAACGATTTTGAGCTTGACGGTTTCGTTTGGGCCCTAGAAAGGACGAATGCTACTTTTTATCTCGAAAACAAAACTTTGACAGGATGAAATAGGGGGTGTCGGAACTTCGGGAAACAATATCGCAAGAACAACGTGCAGTCGTCCGAACTGGAGACCGAGATAGACAACAACATAATCGTCATCAGCATAGCGTTCAAATAAATGAAAACCAACGAAGAAGAAGAAACGTCGTTAATATAGAATTGCGGCGAGTAGCATTCCAATACCAATGCACGGTTGAATACAAACTTCTGTAGGACAACATGCGAGACGTTTCAGTGCACCAAGAATCTATGAAGTTGTCATTGCAATGGTTGAAGAAAATTTGAAGGCAGGTGATATAGTTTTACATCGCCAAAATTATCAGTTGCAGCGTGTGTATGAAGCACACAAAATATCGTGTTCACTAATGGGAGCTAATATTGTAAAATTCGAGATACATATTTATAATTAAGTTGCATTCTTATAGGTGGCGCTATATTCCCAGTTTTGTATATGTTGGTCGATTTCGTTGTTGACATTAAATTAGAATTGCTGCATGTTGTTAAACCGTGCGCATAACAAATTGATTGAAAGAAAATAAAAATCGAAGTTTCTTTCTTTTGTGTTGTTGTTCGATTCAAAAAATTCAGGCGCCTGCCAGGCAACTAGCACCTACCCCTAGCGGAGCAACGAAGTAGCGTAATCGGGCTAAGCAAAGCGCAGAAAAATGTGCAGTCCCTTTAACCACGGAATCGATTGAGCTCAAATCAGGCAAGGTTTGGTATTGACTTGAATATTTTTCTGTAAAGTTTGGTCAAAATCGGTCCACCAAGTTTGACTTGCAATTTTGTTTCTCATCAAAAAAAAGACAAGTATTTCTTTTTGTTAGGCGCAGAGAACACCGAGTATTTAGATTCTTGAGCACGGGCAACGCCGGGCGGGTACAGCTATATTTTAATAAAATACAGCCCCTGTTGATCCTGTTTGAAGATTCTTCCCACCCGCCATCTTTACTGTTTTAAAACGTTAAAAGCATTTTTTGCTAAATCTGGCAATCTTAATTTTAGACTCCTCCACAGTTATAATCTTCGTACCAATTCATCGAATTTAGTTGCTGTACCTGTCTTTCGGACCAAAGCGTTTCGTAATTCCTTTACTATAGCTTCCTGTCTCCTATTTAACAAACTTCCTCAATCACTAAGAGTAACACTTCCTCTATATGAATTTATGAGGCAGTTAAAATCTTGGCTGTTTAGTTTTGAATTCAGTGACTTGGAAACTTTTTTGAATAACTAAACCCAGGAATTTTTTTCCACACACAATGAAAAACTTGCACAATTTTCTTCCTTATAGTCGATTATCTATTTCCAAATAAAAATGTATAAAATGTAATGATTTTTGTTTTTTATGTAAAATATAAAAAAAAATTCGTAATTACTTCTTATTGTATTGGCATTTACCACAATTTCATTGAAATTTTTAATGACATAAATATTTTCTCAAATTAATTAATTCGTCATGCCATGATACTCGTACCTACGTATATGCAAATACCTAAATGTGATGTAATGAGAGAATAATAATAATAAAGTAGTGGTCTGGGTGCGACCCGAAAGGTTCACACGACTAACATCCCAGTGGGATCAATATGATTTATGCGATTAGTGGGAAATTTTGAAATGTGGTTAACCATAAGATATGGTTAAGAAATATTTAATATTAAAAAATGCTCTTTCATGGAAATTGAATGTTGTTAATAACAGCGTAGTGTGATATATATTAATGCATTCATTGTTATCAACACGGAGACCTGTAAATTTATATGTATACGAAATAACGGAGCACAATGTAATAATGATTTGCTCAATGACAACTGACAGTAAATAGTACAAATAAAGGAACATTATTTTAGTTATTTATTTACTAACAAAAAACGGCCTGACCGATTTCGCTGGAAACTTAATCAGTTCTGAGTTACGTAATTACGCTTCGAATAAACCCGGTCCCATGCCAATATCATCTTTGGTTCTCGAAAAAATCGTTGCGAAAGATAATTCCAAACGCACATTCGCAAATACGTACATACACACACACAGCCATCTCTATAAAAACGCTGGATTTGGATTGTGGTGATCTTGAAACGTGAAGATATGTCAAAATCCGCGATTCACAAAATCGACCCCATTACAACAACTTTCACAATAAATAGTACAAATCATATATTTCAAAATTCAGCTAGTTCGCTCCTATTTTTTTAGTTATTTATTTATTACCAAAAAGCGGCTGGACCGATTTCGCTGAAAACTTAATCAGTTCTGAGTTACGGAATTACGCTTCGAATAAACCCATGTCAATATCATCTTTGGTTCTCCAGATAATCGTGTCGAAAAATAATTCCGAAAGCACATACGTACATACACACACCCAGGCATACACACGTACATACACACACCCATACACAGCATACGGCGGTACACAGACCGCAACGGTTAGTCTTCCAGCAGAAAGCGCAGGTAAACTGTTGGAAACAAGGAAAATAAAAATAGGCTGGGTTGTCTGCCGCATTCGTGAGCGGATATCGCTTAAAAAATGCTTCAAATGTCTAGAGTTTGGCCACCTAGCCAAACAATGCAAAAGCTTAGAAGATCGATCTAAGCTCTGTAGGAGATGTGGAACGGAAGGCCACATAGCAAAAGACTGCTTAAAGGAGCCATCGTGCATGTTTTGTAAAAAGAACCACCCGGAACAGGCGAAGCATATAGCCGGAAGCAGTAAATGCGCGGTATTTAGGAAAGCCATCACCAGCAGAAAATCATGAAGATTATACAAATAAACCTAAATCACTGCGAAGCAGCCCAGGATCTCCTGGCACAAACAGAAAAAGATAAGAAAGCGGACATAATTTTGATCAGCGAACCGTACAAGACTCTCGATAGCAACGTATGGATCTGTGACAAATCGAAAAAAGCTTCTATATGGATAACTGGAAGACATGCTTTCCAAGCCACCTTCGAACAAGCGAACGGCTTCCTGCGAGCCAAAATAAATGGAATAAACTTCTACAGTTGTTACGCTAGACCGAGCTGGACGACAAACGAATACCAAACGATGCTAGATAACCTGTCAAGGGATGCTTATGGACGGTCCCCAGTTATTATTGCTGGCGACTTCAACGCATGGGGAACAGAGTTGGGAAGCAAACTAACCAATGCCAGAGGACGTATACTTTTGGAAACAGTTGCACCTCTGAACATAGGCTTGGCAAATAGAGGCCGGGTTAATACATATCGTAAAGCAGGAATGGGTTCGATTATAGATATTACCTTCGCGAGTAACTCCATCCTACGAAGCATAAAATGGTGAGTCAGTGAAGACTATACGCAAGGCGACCACCAAGCGATAATATTTGAAACTGCTGATAAAAATAATCTAAAACACCCCAATCCAGCGGGACCAAAATGGAAAGACGCGCTCTTTGACAAGGATACGTTTGAAGAATTGATAAGCACAGACAACCAGAGACAGAACGAAACGGCAGAAGCCATGTCGGCCCAACTCGTCCGTGCTATCACTACAGCGTGCGATGCAGCAATGCCCAGGAGAGTAAGCAGCAAAAAGCGTGCACCATGCTATTGGTGGAATGACCACATTAAAACAACAACAAAAGTTCCAACGATCCAGGGGGAGAGCTGACTATCAAGAACATCTGAATAACTTTAGACTAGTGAGGCACGAACTAAAAAGGGCTATCAAGGAAAGTAAGGCAAAATGCTTTAAGCGTATATGCGACGAAGCTGACATTAACCCCTGGGGAACAGCATACAGGATGGTTATGACGAAGCTGAAGGGCTGTAGAACCCCCCAATAACATGCCCAAGAATGTTGAGATCTATAGTAGAACACCTTTTTCCCAAAAGACCAGCTACTATGTGCAGCATAATAAGAGAGGTTAATCCAGACGATATACCTGTTATTACTCTGGAGGAGCTGCTAAAGGCATGCAGTAGGATAGGTGACGACAAGGCGCCAGGACCAGACGGAATCCCAAACAAGGCATTGAAGGTGGCTGTTACAAAGAGACCAGACCTCTTCATATCAACAATGCAGAGGTGCCTAGAGGAGGGAACCTTTCCTGAGAAATGGAAAATGCAGCACATGATTCTGCTTCCGAAAGGAAAGAATCCTCCAGGAGAACCATCGTCCTACCGCCCTATATGCCTATTGGATACCATGGAAAAAATCTTCGAGAAGATAATCTATAATAGACTTCTCGCAGTGGCTGAGGAGAAAGGAGCCCTCTCAGACCGACAGTTTGGCTTCAGAAGAGCGCGTTCTACAGTTGATGCTATAAGAGCGTTGGTTCACATAGCATAGAAGGAGTAAGATGGCTCTACGGCACAAAGGAGTATTGTGCAGTAGTTACGCTGGACGTCAAAAACGCCTTCAATTACGCGAACTGGTCATTCCTAAGAAGATCTCTCGCCAGAATGGATACACCATATTACTTGCTGAGGATAGTGACGGACTACTTTAACAACAGGAAGTTAAGGTATTATACCGACGAAGGAGTCAAATACTACAAGGTTACCGCGGGCGTCCCACAGGGATCCGTACTTAGGCCGCTTCTGTGGAACATCATGTATGACGGAGTCCTACGATTAATGCTACCTCGCGGAGTATCGATAATTGGATTTGCCGACGACATTGCCATCGTGACAGTAGCTAAACAGATCCATGAAGTGGAATCAGCTACAAATGAAGCAATTTCCAGGATAAAACACTGGCTAGCATCCGCCGGACTAGAACTAGCCGACCATAAAACATAAGCTGTCCTTATAACAAGTCGAAAAACCATTGAATTCGCCAATTTCCAGGTGGGGAACCAGATCATCAGATCCAAAGAAGCGGTCAAATATGTTGGAGTCATGCTGGACAACAGACTGCAGTTCAAGACGCACGTGGCTTATATTACAATGAAAGCATCGCAAATACAGGGAGCTCTCTCACGCATACTACCTAACATCGGTGGACCTGGATACGCTAGGAGGAACGTTTTATCAAAAGTAGTCAGTTCAGTCCTTCTTTACGCCGCTCCGGTTTGGGCGGGGGCACTGGCGACGAAAGAAACAAGAAGGAAACTATCATCCGCATACAGGCTTAGCGCGTTAAGGACAATCTGTGGTTTTCGAACCATCTCGGACGAAGCAGCCTTCGTCATAGCTGGAATGATACCCATAGACATTCTAGCGGGCGAGATGTTGAGGATCTACAACAGAAAAACGGTGGGCGGACAAGATGCAAGTGAAATGGCAAGAATCAAAGTAGAAGAAAGAGCAGCTTCAATTGCTATATGGCAAACCAGGTGGAACAACACTACAAAAGGCAGATGGACATACAAGCTGATCCCGTCAAACGAGACCTGGACAAAGCGAGCATATGGAAACAGCAACTACCACCTTACGCAGTTCCTGACTGGCCACGGCGGCTACCGCAAATACCTACATCGATTTGGACACGATAGCTCGCAATTTTGCCCAGATTGTCCAGACCAGGAGGAAGACACGGAGCACGCAGTTTTTCATTGTACGCGATTCGTATCTTGGAGAACGAATCTGCCCAATCCATCTTTCGTAATAGACCATATGTTACAGTCGGAGGACAATTGGACGACAGTTTGTAATCTGGTAACAACCACCCAAAATGAACTGCGGAGAGTAGAAAGGCTAAGGAGAGCATCAGAAGCAGCAGAAGCGTCAGAAGCAACTGACACAAGACAAGACGCATAGCATGAATTGCTAACCAGCCCCGTGAAGTAGTACCTAACGGCAGTCCCCCGGGGAGAGTGGTTAACGTCTGCTGGGTGTGGATTAGTACGTAGGCGCATCCCTGGCATCGATTATTCGGGTTTGCGAATCGCCCATGCCATCTTTTGAAGATTACCACATCCATTGGCACAGCCAAGAAAAAAAAAAACACCCAGACATCTCTATAAAAACGTTGGATTTGGATTCTGGTGACCTTGAAACGTGAAGATATGTCAAAATCCGCGATTTACAAAATCGGCCCCATTACAAGAACTTCCACTGGGAAGTTAAAAAGAGAAAGGACGAAGGGAAATCTATTTTATTGCTTGCCATAGGAAACGAAGTCAATTCAACGTTTGCATTTCTATAATTAGTTTTAGATTAATGTGATAAGTCGTGGAAAAAAAATGGTTGAACCATCTTAATTAGTCTGTCTGGGTACCCCGTAGTAAGACCAAATGAAAAGTGACAGAAACGCACAGTTAGCTGTGACAATGACAAAAATGTTGCCAACAGCGAATGTAAAAATTTGCTTCACTTTAGCTACTGCGCGTCGTTTCATCGCTTTCATAGCGGCGCAGTGTGGTTTCCCTTACATATCCTTCATATAAATAAAATTTGACAGGCGAAAATTTTGTCGAAGCTACTAATTGCGGCGGCTTGGAAGAGCCTGAACTCTCTATTTCATCACAACCATTCCTGCTGACAACAATGGAACGACTAATCGATCTGTATGTAAGGGATGCTATAGGCGACAACTACCGCTAGAAATCGGATCACACAAACATGAAGGGCAAATCTACAGATACCGCACTATATAGGGTAGTATCAGTAGTGGAAAATTCCTTAGAACACAAGGGATGCACATTGAGCGCGTTTCTAGACAAAGAGGGAGCCTTCAACAACATTGTAGCTGACGCGATTCTGCACAACCTAAGAAAGTCACATCTCAATGGCAGTCTATGCAACTGGATTATTCTTATGTTAGGCACACGACGGATAAGTCTTAGCTAGGAGCAATGTGCATGGAGAGGAAAGATAGCAGGGGAACACCGCAAGGCATCGTCCTCTCTCCACTCATATGGAAACTGGTAATAGACGAGCTATTAAAGATATTGGAGAGGGAAGGCTTCATTGTGAGCGCTAATGCCGACGATGTAGCAATCTTCCCAGTTCTCAGTGAGCGAGTCAGCTTCGCACTCTTAGTGGTTAACAATCGGGTTGCGGGCAGAGGACTAGGGGTAAACCCAGCGAAGACAGAAATCCTGCTGTTCACAAGAAGAATGGCACTACCTGTCTTTAAACCACCAAGAATGGGTGGAGTGGACCTGCAGACATTCAAGACAGCTAGGTACCTGAGCGTCATACTAGATTCCAAACTCATCTGGAAGGAAAACATAGTGGATCGGGTTAGGAATGCGTATGTTGGCATTATATGCATGCAGACGAACGTTCGGCAAGACATGGGGATTCAAACGATTTTTTTTTACATTTGTTGTACACAACGGTGGTGAGGCATATTTTTACAAATGGCGCAGCGGTATGGTGGAGGACTACCGAAAAGAAGTGTTATCTCTCAAGCCTCACGAAAATCCAAAGGACAGCCTGCATCGGGATAAGGGGTCCTTGAGGAATGGACACACTCACTGCAGCTATGGGGGTTCTACTTAATCTCACACCCCTGGACATCTACTGTAGCAGCAAGGCGGTTAGAACGGCAATCAGACTCCGAGAGCTGTCTCCGTGGAGACAAGATGGAGTGCAGACAAGGCCGATTCGACTTTATTTCACTTTGGCAAAGTGAAATAAGACCCAACAAGACCCAACATTCGGCGTTATTTCGCTTTCATAAAGTGAAATAACTCCGAATTATAGAATTTGGCGTTATTTCCATCTACTTTATTTCACGGCACTGCATCGAAAAAGAAAGCAGCCATTGACTACTTACCCCACACTCTAGTCTTCAAAAGGAGATTCGATACCAGAATCCCCGAAAGAAGGGAATGGAGTAACAGAATATTCACGAAAAAAAAGGAGATATCTATCTACACCGACGGATCCAAGATGGACGTGAGAACAGATGCAGGCATCTTCTGTGAGTCTCTGGACCTGAGTGGATCATTTAGACTCAGCAATGAATGCAGTGTGTTCCAGGCAGAGACAGCTGTGATCAGTCAGCCGCCAAGGAGGTGAAGAGGCGAAAAATGGCCGACAAACACATCACCATTTACTCTCACAGCCAAGCGGCTATACGAGCTATGGAGTCAGTAGTAGTCAAGTCAATGGCGGTGTTGAAATACGGCAACTCTATACTGGGCACCAGGGCACAATAACATCTCGGGTAATGAGAAGGCACTAGCAAGGAAAGGGTCGGAGATGAATGAATCTCTAGCCCTAAAATCATAAGAACTCCGCTAAGCACATTATGCTAAGTATCGAAACCGAATCCATGAGTAGAGCAAACTTAAGTTGGATCAACCTTGATACATGCAGGCACACAAGGGAGCTCTGGCCAGCGGTTAACCAAATGCAATCTAAAACCACGATCGATTTTAACCGCAAAGATATTCGCACACTGACGAGCGTCCTCACAGGACATTGTGCAGTGGGTCTACTCGCGGAGCGGCTGGGCATACTCCACAACAACTATCGCAGGAGCTGCAGGCACGTTGGAAAAATAGAACCTATACGTCATCTGCTATGCGAATGCCCTGCCCTTAGAACAAAAAGATTGAAGATTCTTCGCAGCTACTTCTTTGAGAAGCTGGAGGATCTGGCTGCTTTAGAGCTGAAGAAACTCCTGAGATTTACACATGAAGGATGGGGAGCCAAAAAACCGTGATGAAGGTAATACAAATAAACCTTCATCACAGTAAGGCGGCCAGCGCCAACCTAATCTACCTCATGGAGGATAGAAAAATAGACCTAGCCCTTATTCAAGAACCCTGGGTAGCAGGAGGCAGAATAAGGGGTTTAAACTCGAAGGGACTTGTCCTGTTTAAAACAGTGCAGACAGATCCAAATAGTAAGTTCAGAACTTGTATAGTAGCTAGGAAACGGATTAACCTCTTTCTTCTATCTACCTACAGTGATAACGACCACGTGACGGTAAAACTTGAGCGCAACGGGCACCCTCCGCTGATTCTAACATCATGCTATATGCCCTATGATACAACGGAAGGACCACCGTCAGATCTGACCCACCTTCTTGTTCAACGTGCTACAAGGGAAAAATGGGACCTGGTGATGGGATGTGATGCTAACTCCCACCATGCCCTATGGGGTAGCTCAAATACAAATACAAGGGGTGAGTCACTTTTTGAATTTCTTATAGATCATAACTTACTTATAGCTAATAGGGGTTCAGAACCAACTTTTGTTATTAGAAATAGGCAAGAAGTAATCGATGTTACAATATTAAGTAACTCGAATACAATCACAATGGTTCCGTGGAAGGTATTAAAGGAGGAAACATTCTCTGACCACAAAATCATTGAATTCCTGATACCAGACACGAACGATCCCCCAAAATCATATAGGAACCATATAAAAACTAACTGGGACCTTTTCAATATGGAAGTGGGAAAGAACTTAAGAACTCTCCAGACAGATGCTGCGTATGCACCAGAGAGTACAGACACGAATGCCGAGAATCTAGGAAAAATCCTAGGTAAAGCGCTCGAAAAATCATGTCCCCTACAAACGAGGAGTAAAAGAAAATCGACTCCTCCATGGTGGACAAAAGAACTGTACTACGACATTAAGAAAGAAACTAGAAAACTTTTTAATGTAGCAAAACGTACAAGATCCGACCATGATTGGGAAACCTACAAATCCAGTCAAAGAAAATTCAAAGCAGTAACGCAACAAGCAAAGCGATCTTCGTGGAAATCCTTTTGTAGTAAAATGGAAAGCACCGCGGAATCAGCTAGGCTCAGGAAACTACTTGCTAAGGAACTAGTAGCCTTGGGATCTCTCAAGGACCCCAACGGCAACTGGACAGAATCCTGCAATGGAACACTCAAGCTCCTCCTTGAGACTCACCTTCCGGGAAGCATTAATGAGCATAACAATCCGGAAGAAGAGCACTACACGGAGCACATAACAACAGCGGAGATTATAACGGAAGAAAGGATAAATTGGGCCATTAATTCCTTCTCTCCATATAAATCTCCGGGTATTGACGGCATTTTCATTATGATGCTACAAAGATGTGAAGAACATATAACCCCACATCTGAGGAACCTCTTCCTAAGTAGCCTAAAATGGGGATATGTACCCAAAGTTTGGCGAGAAGTTAAAGTGGTTTTCATACCCAAAGCTGGGAAACCTAGTCACACTACCAAAGACTTTAGGCCAATCAGTTTAACCTCTTTTGTTTTAAAAACTTTTGAGAGACTGATGGACATTTATATTCGTAGCAAACTGAGTCCAGAGGTCTTATCCCCAGCTCAGCACGCAAATACGAAAGGCAAAGGTGTAGAGACAGCACTCCACAGTGTTGTCAGAACCATAGAAAAGACACTAAGGGACAAGGAATATACTCTAGCCGCCTTCTTGGACATTGAAGGTGCCTTCAACAACGTCCAAGGGGAAGCGGTAGAATGAGCCCTAGTAAACCTAAATGTGGAGAATACCATTATTAAATGGATAATGTGCATGCTTAAAAGAAGATGCATCTACTCAGAGTTAGGTGGTGAAATAATTAAGGTGTCACCATCTAGAGGAACCCCTCAAGGCGGAGTCCTATCACCCCTTCTTTGGGTACTCGTTTTAAACGAGATTCTGATTGAACTTAGACTTAGTGGAGTCAAGGCAGTAGCATATGCTGACGACTTAGCACTGCTAGCGACAGGAAAATTCCCATCCACTCTAAGTGAACAAATACAGAATGCCTTATCTATGGTTGGTAACTGGACCAGAAGCTGCGGACTTGCGGTTAACCCACAAAAGACCGAACTGGTCCTCTTCACCAATAAAAGGATTATACCGCAATTTAATCCGCCAACTATTGAGGGTACTCCACTACAAACATCAGAATACGCAAAGTATCATGGCGTGATTCTGGATAGAAAATTAAACTGGAGCCTCAATATAAAAGAACGAGCAAAGAAGGCGACGATAGCCTTATACGCCTGCAATAGAATCTTCGGCAAAACCTGGGGACCTAGTCCCAAAATTATCATGTGGTTGTATACGGCGGTAGTTAGACCGATACTCACATACGGTAATTAAGTCTGGTGGCAGGGGTTGTGTATTGCCTGTATTGGGCTATGAGAACCACCCCAACAGCGGGGTTGGAGGTAATTCTCAATCTTAAACCCGTAGATCTTTTCGTACAAGAATCTGCAGCAAACAGTGCCTTGCGGCTAAGCCAAACAAAAAACTGGAAACCCAGTACAACAGGGCATGCACAGATTCTAGAGAAATTTACGGGTAGATATGTATGCACAGACTACATTATTCCCAAACTAGATTTTATAAGACCATTTACTGTCTCTTTTCCCTGTAGGGAAGAATGGCAGGATAATCAAGTACCAATCCATGCAACAACGATC
Source organism: Portevinia maculata (assembly GCA_949715645.1). Classification (NCBI taxonomy): domain Eukaryota; kingdom Metazoa; phylum Arthropoda; class Insecta; order Diptera; family Syrphidae; genus Portevinia; species Portevinia maculata. The sequence continues at coordinate 91,149,935 of OX454526.1, forward strand.
CCCATCTATACAGATGACTCCAAGATGGATACCGGCGTTGGTGCAGGTTTCTACTCAGAAACGCTCGGAATATCTGGCTCGATCAGACTCCCCGACTACAGCAGCGTCTTCCAAGCTGAGGTTCTGGCGGTGACAACAGCCGCTAAGCAGGCTGCAATGACGGCAATACCACAGGCTGATATTACCTTCTTCATTGACAGCCAAGCGGCAATAAAATCGATTTCCGCCACAGAAATAAAATCGAGGCTTGTAAGAAGCTGTCGCGAAGAGCTGCGGGCTCTTGGCTCGCAGCACACTGTAAGACTCTGCTGGGTCCCCGGACACAGTAGTGTCCCAGGAAATGAAAGAGCCGATGAACTGGCAAGAAAAGGATCTTCCCTTGAATCAAGGGATGCTGACACCACAGTAAAAACCCCAGCCTGTTACCTTAAACAGGTGATTGGAAATAAAACACTGATGGCAGCAAACGAAGGTAGGTAGGTAGGTAGATGGATGCCCTTGTGACTGTTGTCACGGCTCACTTAGACCATCTGTTTGGGTCCATTGTGTCCATTGGTGTTGGGGTTTCCAAAATTTTGAACCTGCAAATACAAAAAATATGCCGCTGTTAAACAGCTCAGTGATCCGCTTTATTAGAACCACCCGGATCTATATGTAAATCTCAGGAGTTTGTTAAGCTCAATGTCGGTCAGATCCTCCAGCTCCTCAAAAAAGTAGCTGCCAAGAATCTTGAATCTCTTAGTACTAAGGGCAGGGCATTCAAATAATAGGTGACGAATAGATTCTGTCTCTTCGACGTCTCTACAGCTCCTGCAGTAATCGTTGTGCGCTATGCCCAGCCGCTCCGCGTGTAGGCCCACCACGCAGTGTCCTGTAAGGACCCCTGTCAGTGTGCGTATGTCTCTGCGGTTCAGCCCGATTATGGCCTTAGATTTCCTTTTGTTTACAGCTGGCCAAAGCTCCCTCGTGTGTCTGCATGTTTCAAGGCTGGTCCAACGTAGGTTTGTTCTACTCATGGATTCGGCGTCGATTTTCCGTGACAGTGTACTGAGCGGAGTTTGTAAAGATTTCAGAGCCAGAGATGCATCCATCTCCGATCCGCATCTTGCCAGCTTGTCTGCTTCTTCGTTGCCCGAGATGTCCTTGTGCCCCGGTACCCAGCATATGGTCACCGAGTTTACGGTTGATATCTCGTCTAGGTGTTTTCTGCACTGTAACACCGTCCTTGATTTAACAACTGCTGACTCCATGGCCATTATGGCCGCTTGGCTGTCAGAGTATATGGTGATCTGCTTATCGGCCAGTTTACGCTTCTTCACCTCCTTAGCGGCTTGAGTGATTGCAGCTGTCTCTGCCTAAAAGACGCTGCATTCATCGTTGATTCTGAAGGATATACCCAGGCCCAGAGTCTCACAGAAGATGCCTGCACCTGTACCCGCATCCATTTTGGATCCGTCGGTATAGATAGCTATTTCGCCTTCTTCCGTGACTGTTCTATTGATCCATTCGCTTCTTTCTGGGATTCTGGTAACGAATCCCTTTTTGAAGGCGAAGGTGTGTGGTAGGTAATCAGTGGATTTTGTTTCTTTCGAGGCTCTCCATCTTGCCTCGACCGATGCGTGTCCGTAGGGCCTGAAAGAACATAGTCCCGACTCCCTGAGTCTAACGGCCGTTTTAACCGCTATGCTGTTGCAGTGTATGTCCAGGGGCGTGAGGTTAAGTATTACCTCCATGGCTGCAGTGGGTGTGGTCCTTAGTGACCCTGTTATCCCAATGCAAGCCGTCCTTTGTATCTTAGTAAGGCTTGAGAGATGGCATTTCTTCTCAGTAGCCTTCCACCATACAGCTGCGCCATATGTTAGAATGGGTCTTACCACCGCTGTGTACAGCCAGTGTACCACATGTGGTTTAAATCCCCATGTGTTGCCGAATGCTCTTCTGCAGGCATAAAGTGCCACGTATGCCTTTTTCACCCGGTCTTCTATATTTTCCTTCCAGTTGAGTTTGGAATCTAGTATAACCCCCAAGTATCTTGCCGTCTTGGATACTTGCAGGTGCACTCCATTCATCCTTGGTAGTTCAATGGCCGGTATTGCCCTTTTCCTTGTGAACAGCAGGATTTCTGTCTTGTCTGGGTTTACTCCGAGTCCTTTTTCCGCAACCCATTTGCTGACCAGTAGGAGTGCATAGCTGAGTCGCTCACTGAGGACTGGGATGAATTTACCCGGGACCAAGATTGCTACATCGTCGGCGTAAGCGCTCACGATAAAGCCTTCCCGCTCTAGTATTTTTAAGAGTTCATGACTAGGATCCATATGAGCGGAGAGAGGACGCCTCCTTGTGGGGTACCTCTGCTGACTTTCCGTTCTATACAAACGTCTCCTAGATAGGACTTGATTCGTCGTGTGCCTAGCATTAGTCCAATCCATTCACATAGATTGTTATTGACCCGGGCCCTTCTAAGGCCGCGCAGAATTGCGTCAGCCTCGATATTATTGAAGGCTCCCTCTATGTCTAGGAGGGCACTCAAAGTAAATTCCTTGAATTCCAGGGATCTTTCCACTACGGAAACTACTTTATGTAGTGCAGTGTCTACAGATCTGCCTTTGATGTATGCGTGCTGCGATTTGGAAAGGTAATTATCGCTGATTGCTTCTCTGACATGCACATCAATTAGTCTTTCCAGTATTTTTAGCATGAATGATGACAGACTAATAGGTCTGTAGTCCTTTGCTGTGGTGTGGGTAGCTTTCCCTGCTTTAGGGATAAATATTACCCTCACCTCAAGCCATGCTTTGGGAACATAGCAAAGCCTTAAGCAGCCCATATAGATGCGTTTCAGTCTTGGGATAGTGGTATCCTTAGCCTTCTGAAGCATTATAGGTCGAATATTATCTATTCCTGGTGCTTTGAAGGGGGCGAATGAGTTGATCGCCCATGCTATTTTTCTTTCGTCGATTATTGCGTCGATTGTGTTTTGATCCATACCCTGCCTCGTGTCATGTGTAACTGTATCGTATACTCTAGGCACGTCGGCGCATCCTGGGAAATGGGTTTCTGTCAAGACGACCAGCGTCTGCTCTTGTGATTCAGTCCAGCTACCGTCGATATTTCTTAGCGAGGATATCGGTATCGGTGCTTTAGCCAGAACTTTACTGAGTCGCGACGCCTCGGTCGTAGATTCGATCGATGCCAGAAATTTCTCCATGAGTTCTTCTTGGCGAATCTTATCTCCTTTTTTAGGAGTTTAACGCTCTGCTTGTAGGTCGTCCATTCGATTAGTCCCTCCTTTGCGAGGTTCCATCTAGATCTTGATGCTTGCATAAGCTCCCCGATCTTGGAGTTCCACCAGGGAGGGCGTTTTTTTCCGTTCGTTCTGCTTGCTGGGCAAGATTTTTCGAAGGATTTTGAGAGCACCTCAGTTAGAGACTAAACTGCTTTGTCGATCTCTTGTTCAGTGCTGTGGTTTTTTACCGGGCAGACGTTTTCCAACATCTGTAGTTCTGTAGTGAACCTGTCCCAGTCTGCTCTTCTTGGGTTCCTGAAAATTTCCCTAGCCTGAGTTGAATTTGTAGGTCAAAGAGTATCCAGCAGTGGTCTGAGAACGATGCCTTGCTGGACACTCTCCAGTTCACGACCTGGACGGAACTGCTCTGAGATACAAATGTAGCGTCTAGAACTTCCCTTCTATTCGCTGTTATGAAGGTAGGGTCATTACCCCTGTTACATACGATTAGATTGGAACTGAGTAAAAAGTCGAACAAAGCCTCGCCCCTTGCATTAATATCTGAGCTGCCCCAGATAGTATGATGGGCATTTACGTCACCGCCTAAGATTAAGTTCTTCTTACCTTTCTCGGACGCTGCTACTAGCGTCCTTACCGAATCCGGGGGGACAGATGTGTCGTCATTGTGGGGCATGTACACTGACGCCACAGTACAGCTCTCGTCCTTTCCTCTAACCTCCACCGCCGTCACGTCGCCCGTGCTGAAATGAGACAACATTAATACATGAAGGTTTTTATTTGCCACGATACACGATCTCACCTTTCCCTTATCGGATCTGTAAAAGGTGTTAAATTTGTATGACCCTAATCCGGCAGCAAACGAAAGATGGAGTGCCCTTGATTCCTGTGTTATTACAAGGCAAATGTGGCCACTATATGACAAACAAAAGACCAAGAGAATCCTTCAAATGAACAAGAATTCTTTGTCCTCTCTCACAGGTGTTATCACCGGACACAACATGCTGGGCTACCATGCAAAGAAATTAAAACTCAGCACAGATGAACTCTGCAGAGGATGTCGGGACGAGGAGGTGAATGAGGATACCCCGCATTTCCTCTGTCACTGCCCTGCACTCTGTCATATCAGAAACAATATCCTGGGCAGATATTTCTTCCAGGATTTAGAAGAACTCTCCGGCAAGTCTGTGAATGACTTGCACAAGTTCATCAACGCATCGGGATGGTTTGTAAACCCGCTAAGTTTTTCATAGGTTTTTCATTGGTTCCTGGTAAGGGAAGCATAACCTCCAGGGTATCACAAAAGGTCTACATTGACCTAAGTGTGACGGGCGCTGGATTCTCTTGCCCCGTCAGCCCAGTAACCTAACCTAACCTAACCGACACATGAATCCGGGTGGTTCTACTAAAGCTAATTAGTTAGCTGTTAAACAGCGGCTTCTTTTATTGCGGGTGGCTTTGGTGCGATGGTAGTGTATTCACTAACTGATTGGCAGGTCGTGCGTTCGAATCCCGGCCAGGGCCATGATTTTTAATTGAATCATATAAATAGAGATCTCCCAAAGCAATTTAGGCGCCACCCGTAGAGAAAAAAAAATACTAAGCACAAAAACTTCTTTCCTATCCTCCTATTCTTTCGAATAGTAAGTAGCACCTAAAATCATGCAATGCAATACATACTTCATTGCAAGGTGCTGTTTACTATTCAACAAAAAATGCATGCGCCTTGCTTAACACTATAAGGGTACTGTGCACATACAGAAAAAACAAAGCCCCTTGTCAGCGAATTAAAAAAAAAAAAAAAAACCTTTTCAGGTTCCCAGCAAATTTCAAAGAATCCAAACTGTTGGTTTAAGTGAGCCGTCACAACCGTCAAAAGGGCATCCATCTACCTAACCTAACCTATCACAATCATAAAAATTACGATCGTAAATTTAACTAACACGTCGTAAAAATTGAACCTTGTACAAAGTTGCCTCACTAAATTATATCCAAAATTAGTTCTGACCTCCACTTATTTGAACTTTCCTACCCGTCGCAGCCATAAAACATGTCACGCTAGTGTGAGGGAGGTCCTCCTTTTAAACTATCGATATTAACCTCCTTAATACTGTTTTATTAATCGATTTTTTTCAAATTCAAGTTCTTAAAAAAATCGTTAATTTTATAAAAAAAATAAAAAAAAAATCTGATATTCAAATTTGTATCATTAATCCGTTTCCATTTCATTATGAACCTGTTTAATGATTTGTATACAAATAAAAAAAAACTTCGCGCCAAAAATCGTTACCTTCACCAGACTGTGAGATCGTAATTCTTCTCTGATTCTTCGTCCTTATCGAAAGGCTTCTTTCTTTGTTTTTGTCGTTTTGTCGTAACTAGTCACCGGAGTCCATGACTCCAATTCTTCATGTCATTGATGAATTTTGTCGCACGTATTGAATTAAGGCAACAAAAAAAAAAAGAAAGTGTAACGATGTCATAACACAACATTCCATGGACATTGAGGTATAAACGTTAAATGTGTAAAAAGCGCAAAGCCATTGTCAGTCGTGTGTCACAAGAGAGAGGCACAAGTATACATATTATAACTTTTTGTAGGTCTTACTGGGATTGAGTTGATCGCTTGCAAGTTCTTCGAAGGAGTTGTTGTTGTCTTTGATGTGTGCATATGTACCAACAAACAAGTTCTGCGATCACTGACGCTCCAACTTTTGCTACACTTGGGATCGAATGACACCTCTTCGAGGTGGTCCTGCCGCTTCAAGTTAGGCGACGATCTTGCATCGATTGGTAACAAAATAGGCTTGTGGCTTTTCGACAAATTCACAGTCAAACAAGTGGAAAATTCACAATAAATTGTTAATTTTCATGGCAATTTGCAATTAAATGGAATTTTGTATATGCGTATATACTTACTTATTATTGTTCTTAATAAATCTAGATACGACTCCCGAATTCGAACCCAGACCTCTGGGATAAAATGATACTGTAGTGAAGGGTGTCCAGTGGAAATTTTGCAAGTCTGTAGGGTTTTTTTTATAGTGGCATACAACTTTTTTTAAAAATAAAACACAACAAATTTAATGGAATGATAAAATGTTCGCTTTATTAGCTCACAAATTGTATGGCATTTAATGTTTAAAAATAATTTCTGGCATTTGGCCTCCGCGACTGCGCCTTATGAACGCCATCCTGTCGGTCCAATCTTGCACCACTTTTTTGAACATATCAGGTCTTATTTCGCCAATAATGCGTCGAATGTTGACTTCTAAGTGATCAATCGTTGTTGGTTTATCAGCATAGACCAGAGATTTGACGTACCCCCACAAAAAGTAGTCCAAAGGTGTCAAATCACAGGAAGGAGGTGCCCAACTCATAGGTCCATTTCTTGAGATGATTCGGTCACCAAACGTTTGGCACAACAAAGTCTTGTGTGGAAGAAGTGCTCTATAAATTTGGCGAACAGAGCGCGAATTTTGGAAATAAATTTCCACGATTAGTAACCGTTGTTCTGGTGTTAGTCTTTCCATGGTTATTTGCCAAAGTGTACTGAACAAAAAAGTCAAACACGCTTTATAAGTACGACAGCTAGTTTGACAGTTATTCCTATCAGACGTTTTATACCTCAGTAAAAAAACCCTATTTTTGCGCTTAAAAAACATTTTACTACAAATGTTGGTAATTTTTTAGTACTTTCTTATTTACCGATGTACAGTTTAACACTTAGATAAAGTTCGTCGATTCGGCGTCACAAACGAAATCTTGAAGTCTCTTTTCGACTCGGGTTGATAGTAACCTATTGCTATTATAATTATTTTTTAACCGTGCATGATGGATATTTGAGTTAGCTTTTTATCTATTTTTATAAAATGAAATATATTATAGGACGCTTAACAAAAAAATATTTAATACAGTTCGTCGATTCGACGAGTAATTAGCGTTTAAGGGGTAATCTACAACGTTAGCTTTCTAGACTTAATAAAAAATATTTAAAAAAAATACAACAGAACTTCCCAAACCGTATGCGCGCTATAAATATCTATCCTTGATCTTGATACCTATGTAAATAATTTCAAAGATGTAGAGCCGATTTATTGAGATGGCTCAAACCTTGAGAAATATACTTTAATGCAAAAACCGAAAGGATGTTTTAAATAAAATAAGATTTATTAAATGCTTTAAACAAGAACGAGTTAGCTTACTTCAAGTATTAAAAACGAATAAGAAGAAGAAGTCAAGGCAGAATGACAGACATAAAGAAAACATGTATATGTTGGTAAGTATGCATGGGCACGAATTGGCAGGGATGCCCAACACGCCCCCTCAATGAGATGATCCTCATACCTTAATGACCCCAAGTTTCGATAAGCAATTGTAATGCTTCGGCCCAGTTAGTGCCTTAGTGAGAATATTCCAGTTTTATGTCTCCTTTAGACAATACATAGCGAATGAAGTGGTGTCGGATATCTATATGTTTAGTCCTTTGATGAAAAACATGATTTTCAGCAAGAAGTCCGGCACCACGTGTCGTTATATAAAATGATTTCATTCATGTCCTCAAGACCGAGTTCCTTTAAGAAAGTCCTTAGATGAATAGCTTCCTTCTTAGCCTCGGAGATACCCATGTACTCAGCTTCAGTTGAAGATAGAGCAACAGTCCATTGCTTATGAGATTTCCAGCTAATGACTGCATTGGAAAACGTGAAGGCAAATCCAGTGTAAGATCGTCTATCGATTACGCACCTTCCCCAATCGGAATCGACGAATCCATTTATGCCTTCCTTATTTGAAGAATATCGCAATCCATAGTCTATTGTGCCTTGAAGGTAGTCCCAATGGACATCGTTGAAGCAGCTGTTGAATTGCGCAAGAACACTTGTTAGGTGAGATATGTCTGGTCGGGAACAAACAGGAGCATACATTAATTCTCCAATTAATTCTTTGTATGGCCGCTTTTCTTGATCGCTGGAATTTTCACCCTTGACTAGTCTCGAGTTTGGTTGCATGAGGACGGTCAATGGTTTGGCGTACTGCATATTAAATCTCTGAAGCAAGTTACGGATGTAACCCTTTTGACTTATGGATATGGATCCTGAATCTTGAGAAATTTCGATTCCAAGACAATATTTTGCCTCTCCCATATCTTTAACTTCGAAGTCATCCATAAGACTAATTTTAATGGATTGTATCCAGTTGAGGTCCTCGCAGCAAAGAAGAATATCGTCAACATAGATAGAAAGGATTAATATCTTACCATTTCTCCATGCAACATACACGCATGGATCTGATTTTGTGGCCTTAAGCCCAATTTGCTGCAACTTACAATCAAATCTTTCATTCCATTGATGTCCGGCTTGTTTCAAACCATAGAGGGCCTTCTTCAGGTAACACACCTGCTTTCCTTCACGAAAAGATTGGAGCATTGTTTTTGCTTTCTGGGCAATGCAACTATTTATCGGCTCATTTTGTAGAATTTCTTCTAAAACATCTTCCAGCAACGGTGGCGGCTTCATATGAATTTGCTCGTTCAATGTTCGACTTGATGAGTTGGAACCTTACAGCAAGAGCGAGCATAAGACGTATAGATTCAAGGCGAGCTGCGGGAGAAAACGTCTTTGTGTAGTCTATACCTGGTTGTTGAGTAAAACCTTGGGCTACAAGGCGAGCCTTCCTCCTTGTAATAACACCATCTTGATTGCGCTTGTTTGTGAGTACGAAACGGCATCCAACTTTGCTCTGCTCCGCCTGCTCATGTACCAGTTTCCAAGTATCATTTTTAATTAGACTTTTAACTTCATCTACAATCGCGTCCTTCCACTCAGCACAGTTATTACCTTGAAGGGCTTCCTTGAAACTTACTTCAGCATTAAAGGCATACGCCACAACATCATTATAAAGGTTCTCAGCGTCATTTTCAATTTCGCTATTTTGATGATTACCACGGTTCACCAGATTGCTCACTAGTCACTAGGTTCTCGATAACATGAAGTTTCAGCACCATCATCAGATTCAGCAAAACACGGTTGCTCCAGTGACTCACCATTACCACACTTTGTTTCAGATGAGATGATGTCTACATCCACTCGGATTTCTCTGGACTTATTAATAAACGTAACATCTCTTGAGATCGAAATTTTTCTCGCCGATGGCATCCAAATTCGGTATGCTTTTGATTCATCTGCGTAACCAACAAATATACCCTCAGTCGAACGAGCTCAAAATTTATCTTTATTTGGTTCTTTATGTTTCACGAAGGCCTTGGAACCAAATATCTTAAGGTGTTTCAAATTCGGAACACGTCCCATCCACAATTCCAATGGTGTTTTACCATCAAGAGTTTTTGACGGGCAACGATTCCTCAAATAATTCGCGGAGAAACGATGGAGAAAGTCCAGCCTGCAGTACTCGTACCATACATCGGGCCATCTCGACCAAGGTCCGGACCTTCCGTTCACTTACCCCGTTTTGTTGAGGTGTGTAAGGTGTTCACAGTCTCCTTCGAATGCCTTGTGACTTCAAATATTCATCAAAATTGTTCGAACAGTATTCCTTGCCGTTATCTGTCTGTAGGGCTTTAATTTTGTTACCTGTTTGCTTTTCAACAAAATTTTTAAATTTGAGAAATGTTCATAAACATCGCTTTTATTTTTGATTATGTATATTTCGCACCAGCGCGAGTTATCATCAATAAAAGTGACGAAATACTTTCCACCACCATAAGACTGAGTCCTCATAGGCCCACAGATATCCGAATGCACAATCATTAGAGGTTCGGCACTTCTAGTAGTTCTTACAGAAAAAGGTTTTGCTGCCAACTTCCCCTTTAAACAAATGGTACATGAAGATAATTTTTCGATTGGCTTAAGAAAAATTCCTGTGGCAGTTTTGTTTTTGACGATATTCAACAGATCGCGAGAGTTCAAATGGCCAAGCCGTTCATGCCACAGTTGGATATTTGACTTTGGAGATTTGACCATTGCCTTCTGGTAGGCTAACTCAGCAGCACTTGCAGACTCCGAAGTTTGTCGAAGGTAATATAAATCGCCAACTCTGTCAGCTAAAAGTTTTATCTGACCATCCTCATCTCGTACCAGCGCCATGTCATGCCTGAAGACTACTTCGCAGTTCTTGTCAGTAATTTTGGACACTGAAAGAAGGTTTGTGCGCAGATCAGGAACTAGCAAAGTATTTTCAAAGTGTACTGACCTTGATTCGAGTCCAACAGCTGCCTGGAGTCTAACTGTTCCTTTAGCCTTCACTGCAGTAGATTGATTGCTTGCCAAATTTAATTTTCCACGATCGGTAGATGATAGAGATTCGAAATTTTCCTCTTCACGGCACAGGTGGGATGTGCATCCACTATCCAAACACCAGCTTCGTTTCAAATCGATGGTATCCGTGCACATGACATGTTCCGAAGCATCTGACATTATGTAAAAGGAATCCTTTGCACATTCGGCACGTTGTGAAACTTGACGTTTTACACGACAATCTGCAGCCTTATGCCCCAGTTTGTTGCACTTGCTACATTGGAATGGAAACCTTTTCTTGCTCGTTCGAGTTTCTTTACATGGTTGTTTCGAGATAAAACTTCTTGTTGCAACCATCGCTCCACTTTCAGACTCTGTGGATTTTTGCTTGCGGGCTTCGGCTTCTTCGAGAATTTTCACTTTAAGCCTTTCAGCATCAGGAAAAACATTTTGAGTCTCGATAGCAGAACGAACATTTTCGAACGATTCGGGTAAGCTGTACAATAGCATTATGCTTAACAAATCTTTGTGAATTTTAACATCTATTGCCTCGAGTTTGTCGACAGCATAGAAAAATTTGTTCAATTGGTCACGAATTTCAGCTCCTTCCTTAATTTTCTGAAGTGTAAGTTGCTTAAGTAATGTGGCTTTCCTAGCTGGACCAGACGACGCATAAATGGATTCAAGTTTCTTCCAGATATCATAAGAAGTTTCACGCCACGAACTTGTTTGAGCTCGGATGGACTGATTGACAAAATAAGATCGGCCTTTGGCTTTTTGTCTTGACGTTGCCAGGCAGCTAAACTCTTCTTCATCTTAGACTCTTCTTCTTCTGGTGGTTTAGGTATTTCACCAGACACATAATCCCATGTATCGTTCTTGACGAGCAATGCCTCTACTTGAAGGCACCATGTATCGTAATTGTCTTTAGACAATAGGTCAAGCCTTGGAGAAGAACGTGCTTGCGCCATTATCAGCAACAGAAAATAAAAATTGTAGTGAGATTAAGTTTTGCAATTAAATTATTAAAATTAAAATCTCTGGGCCCATAACCTGTAGAGCCGATTTACTGAGATGGCTCAAGCCTTGAGAAATATACTTTAATGCAAAAACCGAAAGGATGTATTAAATAAAATACGATTTATTAAATGCTTTAAACAAGAACGAGTTAGCTTACTTCAAGTATTAAAAACGAATAAAAAGAAGAATGACAGACAGAAAGAAAACAGAAAATGTTTGTATGTATATGTTGGTAGGTATGCATGGGCACGAATTGGCAGGGATGTCCAACAAAAGACATTTTAATTTCATTTATGAATAATACCTAACTTTAGGAGCGAATTAAATGTTGCCTGGGAAACATTAAGTGCACATAGACACATCGGATTTTGAGCAGAACATCAAAGACTGGAAATTCCGACTTTCACCTTGGCATCTTAACTGTTTTGCAATCCTCATCAATAAGCCGTCATTGCTGTCAAACGTTAATTGATAAAAATCGCATTTGGTGGTATCGGAAATCCTGGGGCCTGTAACACAAAACTTCATGTGTACAAATCTACAGTCACTTGTAGGATTATATTAGTCTAGTCTGACAAGTGTGGATTATTTCTCTAACACAGAAAAAAACTTTACACTTCGTCGCCTGAGAATTTTTTTGTTCCATATGCCACTTGTCGTTTTTGAGTTAGAAACGGATTCTATGATAATATTGTATGCTCTTTTTAAATATGTGATTCGATTTGCTCTTAGTCTTTCCAATCCCGAGATATGGAACGTCGATGTTGTCCCATATCCAAAAAAATCAACAGTTTGTAGAATTCGTTTGTGATACCATTTTTTTGGCATTTGGCACAAATTTTCCATATAATTTATCTCATTTTTTTCGAAAATTGTTTTGTTCCACTCGCATATCACGGCGACAAGAGATAGAGAAAATATTAACAAATTTTAGAATTGGTTTGTCCTACGTGCATTGGTTTGTTATACGTTAAAGAAAAGCTATATATGCGGGACACTGATCGCAAACAAAATTTTAGTATTAGTTTGTTCCACCTCCATTACAGTTGTGTAGATATTCGATATTATGAAGATATGAATTCAGTTACTGGCTGAACACAATAGTGCTGCAAACGCAAAACATATTTGCAGACGTACGAGCTGCCATTCATTAAATACATATGGTTTCAAAAGATGTATTTCATGAACCTGAGCTGCACAGAGAAGTACAGAAAAGATCAGAAAAATACAAGATTTGGTGTTCCATGAGCACAAATCTTGCCCCAAAGTGTTCTACATTCTGACAATTTGTGTTCCATGATGCTGTGCAGATCAGTCTAGCACAAGATTTTCTGTACCTAGTTTGGGATAGGGCAAGCGAGTGAAATGCGTCAAATTTGATTAACAAATGCCTTTAAGACACCGATATCAAAAGAAAAGCAAAAAGATTTACAAGACTTGCTTCAGTCTATTCCTGATATCGATAAGAAATATTTTAAAACGTTGCTAAATCTTAAGAAACTAAAGGTCTGTTATATTATAGAAAATGTCAATTAAACTTATTGTGATAGCAGTAGAAATGCTTTGTTATACCCTATTCTAAGGGTATATTAATTTTGACGCGTAGTTTGTAACATACCTTAATATTGCCCGTAGATCCCTAAAAGTTACTATATTTATGATCAGCATCGATAGAAATGTCGATCTAGCCATGTCAGTCCGTCCGTCCGTTTGTCGGCAAAAAATAGGCCTTTAATCTGGACCTAGAGCGCTGAAATGTTAACCATATACTCTCTAGGGTCCCGAAATAATCAAGTTTAAGAATTTTTGAAATCCGCCCACAGACACGCCCACAAACTCAAAAAAACAAATTTTTAGAAAAAATCGAATTTTGAGCTAGAAAGCTGAAATTTTTTTATATTGATATGATATGACTCCTAAACTTTCTCGGGAGATAAAATTTTCAAAATCCGCCCACTACACGCCCACAATTAAAAATTTGAGCTAGGGAGCTGAAATTAATAATACGAGTATATACTCTCTAGGGGGCCCTTTATGCTCATGTGTAAACATTTTTTTTAAATCCGCTTACTGACACGCCCACATTTAAATAAAATAATTTTATTGAAAATCCAAAGTTTGAGCTAGGGAGCGTTTTTTTACAAAAGCTTCGTTTTTTCGATAAAATCCTTTAAATGTTATATTACAAAATATGTAGAGCGTTCTTAACAATTCAACCATACTGAGACTTTTGTCTCGCCCACTTATGAGGGATAGGAATACGAATAGGGTATCCACCAGTTCGCCCAAGCGGATTGTAGCCCGACCCTATGTTTTTTTTTGATTTGTTTGTTTTTTAAAGATGAATGTTTCATACTAAATACTTTGAATAATTTTCTTATTTTATTATATTTTTTGAGTGAGAACTTTGTTAATAAAAAAGATGAAATCGATTTTTCTAATCAAATTTTAGCATCCAACTACATTCATACCTCCTTGCCTTTCAGATATTTTGGAGGAGAGTTGCTTTGTGGCATATCCATTTTTAGGGTTCCGTAGCCAAATGGCAAAATAGGGAGCCCTTATGGATTCGTCATTTCTGTCTGTCCGTCTGTCTGTCTGTCTGTCTGTCAGTCCGTATGTCACAGCCACTTTTTTCCGAAACTATATGAACTTTACTGTTGAAATTTGCTAAGTAGATGTATTCTGTGAACCGCATTAAGATTTTCACACAAAAATGGAAAAAAAAACAATAAATTTTGAGTTTCAGTTCTAAGTATGGGGAGCTAAAACTCAAAATTTTTTTTCATTAAACCTATACCTGTGGGGTATCTATGGATAGGTCTTCAAAAAGGATATTGAGGTTTTTAATTAGTTTGTGCGAGAGACACTTCCAAAGTGTCGTAAAATGTGTACCCCCCCCCCCCCCCCCCTGTAACTTCTAAAATAAGAGCATGATAAAACTAAAAAAAATATATGATGTACATTACTCGTACCATGCAAACTTCCACCGAAAATTGGTTTGAACGAGATCTAGTAAGTAGTTTTTTATTAATTCTCCATAAATCGTAAACCGCAATTTAAATTTCATTCAATCAACTCAAATATAAAAAAAAAAACATTTAATTTCATGAACATAAACCTTAGGTGTAAACAGTGAACCATTATTTTCTAATAATAAATCTGTAATACGTGCCTAAGGAAATAATAATTATAATTCGCGTGGAACCCTTGGGCGAGTCCGACTCCCACTTGGCCCTTTTTTTGTGTTCCACGTGTATGGACAAAAACAATCAGTTTCAAAATATAGGAGATGGAACGCAAGTCAAAAAAGGAGACTTACGTTAATTATTAACGTAGCTTGTTAACGGTTTGGCAATTTGGTAAGTGAACTATAAGACTAACTTAAAGTCAAAAAAAAAAAAGAAAAATCCTATCTCACACTTTCGGAGTACCAAGTCCCCAAACCTTTGAATGCGTTTTTCTCGAAAAAGTGCCAATGGCATATGGAAAAGTGTTAAATTTTCTTCGATATTTTAACAAAGGATATAAACCGAAAAATGAAAGGAAATAAGAAACTGAAATATTATTCGGCAAAATAAAGAGTTAATGTACATACGAGATGTGTTTTGGAAAAATTGTCGAAAAATGCCGCTATAAGTATTTATTTATTTATTTATTTTATTTAACGTACAATCTATTGTCAGAGTGACAAGTGTTGAATGTACAAGAAATCTATCAAATAAATTGACACAAATTGTTGATGGGGAATAACATAAAAGAAAATAATGGCAATAAAATAAAAAAAAAACTAATACAATTATTTTATTTAAAAGACAATGAAAGAAAAAAAAGAACACCAGACATTCAATAAACAATATTCATAAAAAAACCTATTTATGGCTGAATAGTCCAAAGACAACAACCATTTCTTAACACCTTTTAAAAATACATTTTTAGCCCTCTCACACCTAATTATATCTGGATGTGAATTAAACAAACGTGGTGCGGTGGCATAGTAAAATCTTTTAAAGTATGCTTTATAAATTAGAGGAACAGTTACCAAACTTCTAGTATTGACCCGCAAATTATAGTTATCTACGTTTCTTACAAAGTAAAAACCCGAGTTTTCGAAAAATATTTTTAAGACTTTGTAGCAGTAAAGATGCCTTAGCGGAAGAATTCCAAGGTTTTTGAACAAAGAAAAACTTGGAGTTTTGCGATTTACTTTGCATATAATCCGTATTGCATGTTTTTGTTTTATCAATAGTGGTTCCGTTTTATTAAAATATGCACCACCCCAACAAGAGATACCATATTGGAGCTTAGATTTTAAAAGACCATTATATACGAGTTCTATAATTGTTTGTGGACAATATAGACTAAGATGATAAAGCTGTCTTACTAGTTTATTAAGGTATTGTTTAAGATAAACTGTATGATTATTGCAACAGAACAAGCTCTGTACCTAAATATAAATATTTAAAATTGTCAACACACTCCACCCTGAAACAATCATTGCTACAAGATTTAAAATTGTCGAATGTTACAAAATTATCATTGAGATTGGTAAAGCAAAATTGAGTGCAACTTGGAGAGTGATAATAAATCGGCAAATCATCACAGAAATTACTTTTAATATTAAATATCATAAATTTGGTTTTATCACTTATAATGAGTTTGTGTTTTGTGAACCATTTTCTCAGTAAATCGAGGTCATAGTTCACATCCGCAAACATATTCAGCAAACTTGCATTTGAATATGAAAGAGCAAGAGCAGTATCATCAGCAAACGCTGTAACTTTACCTTTAAAAGGTTGAACAAACAATGAGTTGACATATATCAGGAACAAAATAGGACCCAAAACTGAACCTTGTGGAACACCTAGTTCAATATAATTCGGAGGGCTATAAATATTTTTGATCTTAACCATTTGGCTTCGATTTTTCAAATAAGAAGCAAACCAATCGTATATATAACCTCTAAAACCTATATAAAAAAGTTTGTCAAGTAATATTGAGTGATCCACCATGTCAAATGCCTTAGTGATGTCAATAAATAAGGAAGCCGGTATTTCTGATATATTTAGACTGTTGTATAATTCGCCAGTTAACTTTAACAGGGCCGTCTCAGTAGACCTTCCATTCCTAAAACCAAATTGACAATCACTAAAGAAATGTGTTCTATCTAGAAACGACAACATTCTTGATTTAATACCTTTCTCAAATACTTTTGAAAAAATCGATAGCAAAGAAATAGGGCGATAGTTGTTTAAAATAGTATTATCACCTTTTTTGTGGAGTGGCATTACTACTGCTTTTTTTAGGGATTTTGGAAAAATACCTAGCTGTATACTATTATTAAATACAAAACTTAAGACATCAGAAATTTGAAACGAGATTTTTTTTAACATAGAGCTTGATATATTATCGAAAGAAGTAGAATTCGATGTTTTAAGGGAACAGATTATTTTATGAATCTCCAGAGCTGTGAATAGAACACAGAAAAAACTTTCAGTTTGACTATCCGTATCATTGTTGGTATCAAAATTAAGGTTATTGTGTTTTGAGTTCAGGCAAGAACTTATATTACAAAAATAATTATTGAACAAGTCGGCAATTTCCAAAGGGTCAGAGACAGTTGAGTTGTTGACATTCAAAACTATATCCACTTTGGAAGCTTTTCAATTGAGAATTTCATCAACAATTCGCCATTCCTTTTTGGAATAACCAAGACTGGTTAATAATTTATTGCGGAAATAGTTATCTCTACAAAGAGGGATTTCCACTTTAAGTTCATTACTTAGCTTTTCAAAATACGTTTTGAGCCTTGTATTGATTGGGTGTTTTCTCACACGAACCCAGAGCTTATTTTTTTCGAATTTTTTTCAGGAGTGATAGAGTCATCCATGGCTTCAGACATTTATTTTTGCTGTTTACACTATTTATGTACTTGCTCTTGGAAATGTGAAATTGCAGCTTATTGAGAAATAAATCGAATCCAATAGATGGATCACTTGCGTTAAAAACATCTTCCCAAAACTCGAAATTCAAACGGCTTCTCAGTTTACCAAAATTGATTTTTTCATAAGTTTGACACTCAGCTGCTTTGGTACGCGATACATTACAACCAAATTGAATACATGTTAGATTGTGGTTCGTAAGTTTCAGGTCATATGACGCAGTTTTAAACTCTATTAAATTACTACGGTGAACCCTTGCAAATATGTGGTCCAAGCACGAACTTAAGCGAGTAGGTTGAGTCAATAAGGAGTCGAACCCGAACGCAGACAGAGTCGACAAAAAGTAATCGGCATCTGATGAGTCAGATAAAATATTAATATTAAAATCACCGAGCAAAATAATATTTTTGCACGATTGCGACTACAAAAACACGGAAAATTCTTCAGTAAAGGTCTTTGCTGTACATTTGTGCAACCTATATACACATATAAAACAATAGCAAGTACTAGAAATTTCGCAACTAAAACTAATTATGTCGGCACTCTGCAAATTATATTTTATAATTTTGTTGGCTACTATACCACTTTAAAGAAAATTTTACGACAATAATTTTTTTTAAGGGCAAAATCAAAGTTTATCCTATCTTTAGTCAAATCAAGACAACTCAAAGAAAACGGGTGCTGCGGGGGGGGAAAGGACTGCAAGCTGACTGCGTGTGATATAAAAGTGATAGACATAGTTAACATTTTTGTAATCCCCCACTGACACGCCCACAATTAAATAAAACAGTTTTTTCGAAAAGTCAAAGTTTCAGCTAGGAAGCTGAAATTTATAATATATACCTTTAGAGGCCCTCAATGCATATATTAAAAGAATTTGAAAATTCCCCACCCAAAATTTAAAAAGAACCTTTCTTTGATAAATTTAAGATTGAATTGAAGCTGAAATTCGGAATATAGGAAGGTATACTCTCTAAGGTCCGGTGACATCTTTCTAATGGAAGTTTGTCCTCGCATTGTTTCCCTTGGTACAGAAAAAAATTATAGATTTGGTACCTTCTTTTACAGCAAAGAGTCTAACAGTGTTACCCGAAACGAATGGGGGTTCCTTTTATTTGGATTCAATCAACTGGTTGGTTATGTTGCTGTTAAGATTCTCTCTGATGCAGAGCTCTATTGCGTATATTTCAGCTAGAAATATGGAGTTAATCTTTTTTTCCATATTCGCGTATAGAGGTCTCAATTGTTGCTCCGTATACTCCTGTTCCAACTCCTTCATCTGTTTTGGATCCATCCGGTTACCACACGAGTGAGTCTTCAACAAAAGTAGTCTTATTACACTCCCAATTCTCTCGTTCCGGGAGGGATACCTTGAAGTTGCACCTTTTCAGACAGTTGTCCCTAAAAGTTATTCCTAGTTATTCATTCCCATCAAGTTCGTGAACTCAGACCTGGTTCTAAGTGAATAAGTTTGGAGATACTTTCGTCTACTGAGATGAGCGTGTTTGCCATTGCTTCCCTAAGTATGTATAGATGAAGAGGGGAAGGTTCAGTAGAACTTCCAATGCTGCGGTAGGTGCTGTTGTCATTGCGTCCGATCGACACACACAGGCTTGTCCTTGCAATTTGTTGAGCTTGGTCTGTTTAAACTTTTCTTTTGTTTTTTTGCCACAAGCATTGTGCTGCATAGGAAACAATAAGTCTAGCAATAGCTGTGTACATCTACATTGTCATACTAGGGTTCAAACCCCAGTTTTTTTTTCCAGTAGACTTCTGCAGGTCAATAGCGAGATCCTTGCTTTGTCAATGGTCTTTTTAATATGAGACTTCCAATTGAGTTTCTGGTCGATGGTAACACCCAGATATTTCACTTCGCTGGAAAAATCTATCTTTTCACCAAAATGTGTTGGATTTATTTGTTTAGCTCCTTATTCTCAAAGCTACTATGGTGCTTTTATTGGGGTTTACCTTTAGGCCAACTTATTTGAACCAGTGAGCAACGATATGAAGAGCTCTCTGTATTAGGATAGCGATGTCGTCGGCATACCCTTGAACATAGTAACCATCCTTGCTGAGTAAAACCATTTTAATATATTCATTAGTTATTTGAATCTGAAGCTTCATCAATTTAAATTGACATATTGTACTTAAAACATTTTATTTATGTTAAAGGATAAATGATTTTTTTTTTCATTTTACTCCACAATAACAAAGACCATGCATTAAACTAAAAGATAAAAATACAAATCTTTTCTTTTCAATATATTCATAGCTAATAACAACTACTCCCATTGGCAGCGTTACTGTCTTTATTAAATACAAAAAAAAAAACGATGGGTGCATGGCGCTCGTTCAATACCGGAAACTTCACGGTGCGGCGAATATTTTCTTCTATGGACTGAATTGTTCAGAGATTGGTTTTGTAAGCCTTCGACTTAAGGTATTCCCATAAATAAAAGTAGCAGGTATGGTCCGGGGACCGAGATGCCCAGCGTATGTCTTCATATTTGCTGATTACTTTATTTTGAAAAACTACCCTCAGTTTACGTCTTGTTGCTAAACTCAAGGGTCTAAGGACTATCCTTAATTTGTCCTAACACAATTGTTTAAGGCTAAATCCATACAAATCTAAATGCCTAGTAATAAGCAGAAATTATTTGGATAGATCTGGCGTAACCAGCATATATCTTGGAAGTTTTCAAATTCATTTTGTCAAAAATCTAGGTATTCGGTTCAGCACAACTTTGTGTTGGGGCAAACATATTCTGATGGTTAATGGCAAAATCTGCGGCTGTCTCACACTGACAAATATATGCATTCATGCATGCAGTATCGCACATAAAACAGATGTGCAGTTAGAAATTTCAAAAGCATACTTTTTGCGCGAGCTTAATATCACTGAACGACAAAACAGACTAAAATGTTGGTAGGTAGGTGATTGGATGCCCTTGTGACTAGTGTCACGGCTCACTTAGACCATCAGTTTGGGTCCATTGTGTCAACTATTGGGATTTTCCAAAATTTTTGAGAACCTGCAATTAAATCAAACGTATGCCGCTGTTTCACAGCTCAGTAATACCCTGTATTAGAACCACCCGGATCTATATGTAAATCTCAGGAGTTTCCTCACCTCAATATCGGTCAGATACTCCAGCTCCTTAAAGAAAGTAGCTGCCAAGAATCTTGAATCTGTTGGTTCTATGGGCAGGGAAAATTCACATAGTAGGTGACATATAGATTATATCTCTTCGACGTCTCTACATCTCCTGCAGTAACCGTTGTGCATTATGCCCAGCCGCTCCGCGTTTAGGCCCACTGCGCAGTGTCCTGTGAGGACCCCCGTCAGTATGTCTTTGCGGTTCAGCCCGATTATGACCTTAGATTTCCTTTTGTTCACCGCTGGCCAAAGCTCCCACGAGTGTCTGCATGTTTCGAGGCTGGTCCAACGTAGGTTTGTTCTACTCATGGATTCAACATCAATTTTCCGTATCAGTGCACCAAGCGGAGTTTGTATATATTTCAGAGCCAGAGATGCATCCATCTTCGATCCGCATCTTGCCAGCTGTCTGCTCCTTCGTTGCCCGAGATATCCTTGTGCCCTGGTACCCAGGATAGGGTCACTGAATTGGTAATTGATATCTCGTCTAGGTGCTTTCTGCACTGTAACACCGCACTCGAGTTCGTTCATGAATAGAATCCATATAAGAGGAGAAAGGACGCATTCTTGTGGTGTGCCTCAGCGAACTTTCCGTTCTATAAACACGTCCCCGAGGTAGGACTCAATCCGTCGCATACCTAGCATAAGCCCAATGCAGTCAAATAGACTGTTATTGAGGTGGGCTCTTCTAAGGCCGCGTAAGATTGCGTCAGCTTCGATGAAATTGAAGGCTCCCTCTAAGTCTAGGAACGCAAAAATGTACGGTAGATAGATAGATAGATATTTATTTTTTCGCTTTATACTCGTAGTTAAATATATACATTTGTTGGTTGGCAGAGCTTGTACAGAGATATGATACTTGATATCTTACTACTGAAAGATACAATTTATTTTTAAATGCGGTAAGTATTAAGAAATAAATTTGAAGGAAAAACTATAAAAAAACCTCATGTGAAGAAACTAGATTTTGTTATTTTATAAGGAAATTAAAAACTATATCACAGTTGGGGAAAATGTTATAAATAAATAAATATAATAAATAGTGATAAATATAATAAGTGAAAGTCGAATAAATAATCAATTTTCTTAATCCGGATATATGTAAATATATATATATATATAATAAATTAACATCTAAATAAGCAATTTAATCAAAAAGAAATAAATAAACAAATATATTACCTGCAAAATAAATAAATAAATAAACATGTAAGTAAATAAATTAACAAGTGGGAAAAATAAATTAACAAGTAAAAGCAAAAAATAAATTAACAAGTAAATAAATAAATGAACAAGTAGATTATGACTAATTAATAAATTAACACGTAAAGAAATAGGTATATTAAATGAATGAGTAAATTATAAACATAGATGGAAAAAAAATAATTCATATTAGAAAAACAAAAAGGTAAACAACTATAATAATTCGAGTTCGCTGACTAGATGAGTATCTACGTTTCGACATTTAGACATAAAATTTTCATTGAGAATGTGAATCCTTTTTGCAATCTGGAGAGCCCCGGCTCTTTCATGTAAAACTATAGTTAAAAAGTCCCATGGTAGCCCCAACATCATTTTTAAAATCTTATTTTGAGCAATTTGAAGTTTTTTAATGTGTGTTCTAGCACAGTTTCCCCAAACAGGAGAGCAATATGTCATCAATGCTTGAAAAACCACTTTAAAGATGATGATTTTTTTTGCTTACTTAGTAGTGACCTGCGATTTATCAAGGGATACAACATTTTAATAGCAATGTTCATCTTGTCTAAAACGTGTTTTATGTGAATAGTGAAGGTTAATTTCTGGTCTTAGTACACCCCGAGGTACTTAACAGAATCAACCCACGGTATATCACAATTGTCCAGGTTAAGTGTGCCGTTAGGGAAGAAGCAATTCAGTCTTTTTCTAGTGAAAAAGATAGCTTGGCTTTTTTCAGCGTTTATCTTAATCCTCCAGTGCTTGTAATATTCAAAAATGTAAGGTGATACCAGAGAATTTCACAGCACGAAACATCAAACTGGAAATCTAACCAAATTCGGCTGTTCCACTACTAAAGTTGCAGTAAAATAGATTCATCTTGCAGCATGAACTGACATGCAGTAACCATCTACATACACTGCAAGTCATAAGATTAGAAGCAGTCATTTTTGAGAAGTGAAATCGGTATTTCTCCCGTTACATAATGGATTAGAAAAAACGACTATGGTAAATGAGGGACTGTTTTGTTAACAACAATATATGAAATGTGTGTATAGAAGAGATTTAGCTAACGGAACTTTTAAGACAAATTGTAATTTGATTAAAGAATATGCGGAAATAAAGGGTTTTTCAATAAGAGCGCTACAAAAGTTTTTTTTAAATAAAACAAAAACAGTTTTGGATATCAATGAAATTCTTTATTCCTGTGAAAGTACGTTCGATGCCATTATCTATGGAACTCGATTTCTTTTGCATGGCCACCACAGGCACGCTCGCAGAAGTCCAGACGCTGAACCCAATTTTCGACGGTTTTCAAGCATAAATCGGGCGATACTGCTGCAATTTCACGTTCGATATTCGTACGAAGTTCATCAATCGTCGCTGACTTGTTGGCATAGACCATAGACTTGACGTAGCCCCGCAGGAAATAGTCTAACGGCCAAGCGACTGAACCATTTCGTGAGATAACACGGTTTCCAAACTTGGTTTCCAATAAATTGATTGTGGCATTCGCTGTATGGCTTGTGACGCCGTCCTGTTGGAACCACATATCCTCCAAGTCCATATCATCCAATTGGGGCCAAAAATATTCGGTTATCATTGAACGGTAGCGATTCCCATTCACAGTAACGTGCCGGTCTTGATCATCACGGAAGAAGTACGGCCCAATGACGCCGCCGGCCCATGAACCACACCAAACCGTAATTTTGTCGGGATGCAATAATGACGCCATTCAGCCAGAAATGAGCCTCATCGCTGAAGATGATTTTTCGATGAAAATCCGAATCATTTTCAAGTTTTCAGCCCAATTCACGAACATACGACGCTGGTGGTCAAGCGGCTTCAGTTCTTGCGCCAATTTAATCTTGTAAGGATGTAGGCTAAGATCTTTTCGCAAAATTCGCCACAACGACGTCACAGAGATACCCAACGCTTGAGAACGACGTGTGAAAGACACATTTGGACTTTCTTCAACTGAAGCCTCAGCGGCAGCAATATTCTCGACACTACGGGCACTTCTTTGTCTCACTGGCACGGGAACTTTTTGTACTGTGCTTGTGGATTCAAATCTGCTAGGACGATTATGACGACCATAAATTGAACGTAGCGCTCTTAACGTTGAGGCCACTGACTCCGAATTTCGGTAGTAAATTTTAATAATTTCGACTCGTTGTTGGCTCGTATATCTTTCCATCATGAAATGGCAAACCTTACTGAAGAGAAATGTCAAAAGAGCGGTAAGAAATTTGCTGTCCCTGTCGCTCTACTTTTGTAGCGTCCCTGTTGAAAAACCCTTTAAATCGGGTTATTAGATTAGAAGCAGTGAACAAATCAACGTTTTTTGTGAAGTGAATATATTTTTTTTCGGTTTAAACGGTACATAATTATAAAGTAATTAAATCAGTGATCACTGTATCAGCAATTATTTAGAAAACCCTTCGTCTTACACAAAAAATTATAAAGGAAACACTTCTTCTGCCTTAACACAGTATCCTTAGAATAGCGTCAAGTTCAGCTTTATCGTCAGCTAAAATTAGAGAGAAAGCTAATGTTAAGGCCAGCTTATCCACTGTTACCGCACCATTCGCCGAGCTAAACACTTAAAGCGCCTGAAACTTAGGAAAAAAAACACCACATAATGTCCAAAATGGAACGAGCACAAATGATTGGCGGAAGGTTTTTTTCCGATGAAAACAAGTTTATCTTAGATGGGCCGGATGGTTATAAATGACCTGAGGAAAGGAGCGGGTTTTGAACCGTCACCATAGCAGAGAAGGGGGCGTTATGGTCTGGGGTTCAATTTCATTCGCGAAACGCAAGCGTTGTCTCTAAGTTTCAGGCGCTTTAAGTGTTTAGCTCGGCGAATGGTGTGCGCTGGGTATCGCAAGGCCAATGGCCAATGCTAATTCTGCTAATTCCAAAAATCAATTCTGTCTATCTCATGTCGGGTTTTGTTTGTTAGATCGTGAGTTATATTTGCGGTAAAGCAGGGCCATGTTATTCTGGATATGACGCAGCTGCTTAGGGTGCTCCATCTGGATCTCGCCCTTGAGTGGTAAAACTAAAATATATTTCTCTGCAAGTTACTAGGCCCGGAAACCCAGAGGAGGGTGATGTTAAAGCGGTCGCTTACACAAGTTATTTCGTCTTTACAATGGGCGAGTTGTTGAATGATACGGTGTGTGAGCCGAGAGCTTTTGCAGTTGCTTGGGTATCAATAAAAATAACAATATATCTCTTGGTTGTGGGGTAACGGGATGGTATCCAACAAGCTACTTCTTCCGCCTGGAAAACAATAGAGGAGTCATGGATCCGGAGTTATTTGGATATATCGCTACCTGGTGGATCATTGGGAACAATCCATTTTTCCATTCCGTCCTGGATGGGAAATAGATTTGGGCGGTTTTGTAAAAAATGTGTTTGGTCGTTATAGAGTCATTTGCAGTCGCAGCCAGTTTTGCTTACCAGAACCAGGATTGTCTGAGCTTAAATGCATTTACATTAACAGCATCATCTTGGGCAGGAGTCCAAAGCTTTTGCTAACTTTTCCGATGAAGGGGTAGCAAGCGACATATGCTCTGCGAAGTTTCTTTTGCAGAAAGTAGTAACTCCCAAATTTGAACTCATAAGAAAATTTTGTTGCTAAGGGATGAAGACCAAATATTAAGGATTTCAATTTCTTTATCACCTTGTTATTTCTACAGCATAGGTCTAAACTTTTCAAAAAATCCCAAAATTATCTGTGTATATTTTTTGCGTAACAATAAAACCAAACAAATAGGTACCTTTTCACTCGCACTCGCAATATAGATACTTAGCTAACATTTCTCTCTTAGATGGAGGAAAAAAATTGTATTTCTGAATGTACATATTTGAGTTATGGTGTGGGCGGCAGCATAAGGTACCTACATGTATATTGCATGCACAGTTTCCATAAGATCCAAGTGCAGCCATTATCGCATTACCACAATCGCTGATATAAAACAAATGACAAATGACATCCCAATTGACATTTTGTAGTGTGTAGGCCCCGCAATTCAATTATCATCGTTCATTGTCGTAGCCCCTTGATGGTAAATATGAGTAGGTATACCTTCTTGTGAATATGTTGCGGGCTGCTCTTCGAGCACTTCGTGGTGGTGTCCTGTTCACTATCGGCATTTGGAAGATATTTCGATCCTTTGCCTTAATTGACTTGTATATTGGAACAACGCGCATTGGACGCTCGATATGATTGATGGTCAGTCGGCACTGTTTATATCAATACATTCCCCACATTCGATCTCTGGTTGTGCAGCGTGCTGCTGCTATCCGCATAACGTTAGTCCTCATCAGCGACCGACGCGACGGACTCAAACTGTATTCCGGACGACAGCATGTTCGAACGTCGATTGTGGAAGTAGGGCTGTGAAATTGAAACATTTTCTTGAATTGGCCATTTGTCATGGTTTAAGATTTCGACGGCTGTGGCGATTGATTGATTACATTCATCTCGGTAGTTTTACAGCGAAAGGTATGTGTCAACATACTCACACACTCAACCAAGTTGGGAAGGGTATCGCCTTTTTTTATGAAATTATCAAGTTGACAGTTAGGTTTGGTCAGCCAAAATGATTCTTAATTAATCGAGCAAACGCGAAGTGTCTCCTTTTTTTATTTTTATAAATATAAATATGTTCTATAGATTTCAGTTACGTCTATAGATACAGATCTTAGAACATTTTGGCTTTAAAGTCTTGTACAAGGTATGTGTATGAGTTGAAGGGACGATTTTTAATTTAAACTGAAATCTCTATAAACATAGAGGTATATAGGTACTTTCCAAAATGTTCAAAGTATGGTAAAGTGGAGTACATTTGACACCGGGACACATTTGACTTTGCCAGATTCACTGTGAAGGAAGCCTAATTCCCAAAAAATTTAAATGCAGAAAGAACCGTAATTTGATTCAAGGAATCTTTACGAACTTTGACAGTCCAGTGCAGCTCTTCCCGTAGTTAAAAGTGTTTTTTTTTAAATGTTGGACCGCAACTGCAATTTTTGATCGCCGGCCGGTACGTGAGTGTTTGCGGAATAAATGTCATTGTTTCAATTTTTTTATAATGATTAAACGATTTTGTTAGCACTTATCTTTTACCTTTACTAATACACTAGGTACCAGCTCTGTGTCGTGTAGTGCTTACAAATTTGCCGGCATTAAAAATGCTCTCACAGGCTCATCATTTAGTGCAGGTGTAAGGACATACGCACAATAATTATGTACCTATAAAATACTAACACAGACACAAATCATGCAAATAATTTAAGACATTAAGGCATTATTACGCAAAATATTTTTAAGCTTAATTTTACTAACATGCAAGTCAATCGCATGATCTTTTAGATTATAGATTCTAGTCATGAGACTAATAGGCTCATGCCTCCCATAATTCGTTCTATGATGGGGGCTAAACAATAATTCAACACTGCGTAAATTATGGGAACCACCACGAAAATAAAAGCCAATAGACGACAGCAAGTCAGGTGCATCTATTTGACCGGATATAAGCTGCTGTAAAAAAATGATATCGCTATAAAGCCTTCGTTGAAAAAGGGGTGACGTTTGAAGAAGCTTGATACCTACGTTGACTGTAAGGAGGAAGGTTAAATGGATCATCCCATCGAAGTAATCTAAGTGCAAATCGAATAAATTTACGTTGAATGGACTCTATTCCATTTGAATAAATGTTGTTGAACGGTGTCCAAACTTGTGAGGCATATCCTAGAATCGGACGGACAAAACAATTGTACAATGGCATAGAAACGTATGGGTCATTGAATTCATTCGCCCATCTTTTTACGAAGCCCATCATAGAATCAGATTTATTAACAATAAAATTGATATGCTTAGCAAAAACCAGTTTGGGGTCAAAATAAACCCCAAGATCCTTAAAATTATCAACATTACCAAGAATATGTTGAGACAAAGAATATTGAAAGGTGGAAGGGATATTCTTTCTAGAGAATATCATATGTTGACATTTAGTAGGGTTCAGGGATAAACCGTTTTTATCACACCGATTGGCGAAGCTATTAATGTCAGATTGAAGAAAAATTCTTTCTAGCTGAATAGTGATAGATTTATATATTTTCATATCATCAGCGTAGATCAGGATATTACTGTGATTTATACATGCATTAACATCATTAATGGCTAGTATAAATAGAATTGGTCCGAGGTTACTTCCTTGGGGAACTCCAGACTGAGCTGTAAAAGATACAGATAGCGATCCTCTAAATTTGACTTTATAAACCCTTGATCTAAGATATGAATTGAACCATTTTATGAATCATGGTGGAAACCAAAAGCCCTGAGTTTATATTCGATTATTTCATGGGACAGCTGGTCGAAAGCCTTAGAGAAGTCAGTGTATATGCAATCCATTTCGTCCTTATTCTGTAAGGCATTAGAACAATCATGCAAGAAACTTAACAGATTAGTGACAGTGGATCTGTTTTTAACAAATCCATCCTGTTCATTACAAATTATATGTAGTCGATGTGATTCTGCTTATTTGAACTCATCCATATCTTGGAATTGCTCATAGAGTTCACGGTTGTTTTGTTTTCTCCAATTCCATTCGCCCACCTAGCACATACGAGTACGAACAAATATCCGACGAAGAAATTTTCTTTCAAAGAATTGCAATATGTCCCTTCCTGCTTATCGCCCAGCACGTTTCGCCGTAATGCAGAGCTGCTATAGTTCAGGTGTGATAGACGATGCATTTAGGCCTTTGAATGCATGACCGATGTAGGATAAGTTGATATATGAGATTCTCCGTCGATTCTCCACTAAGGTGCCATTCGTCATGTTTACTCCATGTTTACAAGAGGAAGACGAACTTCTTTGAAGTTATTGTTATGACTGTGACATTTTGTTCTAGGCGCTTGATAGATATTGGCTTGTTGATATCATAGACTTAGTCTTATCGCCATAAGCTTCACGACCAACTAATGCCGCCTGTTCTTCAACGGCCGTAAAAGCCCCTACGACGGCACGCTGGGAACACCCGATGACGTTGGTATTGTTGCCATACCCCAGTAACTGCTCGGATCTGTTAAAGATAGTGCATTCCGTGTTGATACCTGCCCTGTGCACTGTTATTTCCAGAAGATGATTAAAGAAGTCATATGATAGCGCATCTTCTTCCCGAAACCAGGTTGAAGTCGGAAGAGTTGCTTCCAAACTACCTACAACACCACGTGTTTTCAGGTGTCACGCGACATAGCTGGATCATCATAGCCATGCAGAGCTCCTGACGTTGAAGGCTATCATATGAAACTCGTTGCTGTTTTCCAGGAATTGCCTCAGTGTGAAAAGATGACCCATTGTCGATCTACCGGGCTGGAGGCCACAACTGTTCTTACCAATACCTACCTACTTATTATTTAAATAAATATTTTTTTTTATGAATAATAATACTGGTTCCTTAAATTAAAGAGTCCTGCTCCGCGGATAACAAAAAATTAAAATTTCCGGGCTACCACTGCCCGATCAAAACACAGTTTACTTTTACTACTTAATATTTATTCCCGATTTATTTCTACAATCTTAATTCCCGATTTATTTCTACAATCTTATAACCGTTCCGTCTGGTGTCTTACTTAGAACTGACTTAATCATAAAACCCATTCCCACGACGCTGGCTATCTGGAGACGACATTTATCCTTGGTCAGCAAATGCAACGGATGCGCGTGCATTTGAGTCAGCTCAAATGCACGAGCCAGACGACGACCGGTGGGAAAGCTGCAACCAATGCAATACCACGGATCATGTATCCGGCACAATGCTAACGTGTTTATTCACGTATCATGTATCCGGCATATGCTCTGAATGTATGTAGGTATGTATGTCTCGCCCACGCTGGATGGTGTTAACTCCTCCCCGTTCGAAAGTCTACGTCCCGTAGACCCGTTCAAAAAAGAGAGGGTGGTTGCTAAGCGGATATCTGGTGATGGCCGGATGTACTGTCAGCCGGGCTTCCCTGCAGATGCAGGTTGAGGGATGGAATGTTGAGCTTACCCTTTGTCTTGCGCCATATGTTCCAGGCAAGGAGAATGATCATCAGGAAAAGTCCTACGTCGGTTATGGTTGAAAAGTTAAACTTTGTATACAGGTCCCCGAGGTGGTGTATGTTTTCCATGCTAAGGGAGTGCACGTACTCAACGTCAATTAGGTGTCCCTTGGATGAAACGTTCGCCATAACCGGCGGAAGTGCCTGGAGGTGTGTGGAAACAAAGCTGGAGAATGTTCTGTTCCTTAACTGGATCGTCTCGTTGATAAGCCGGATGATGTATGTACCCTCTAAGTTCATTGATTCGTTACCGCACGTAAGTTGTCCCTTAAAGTTGCTCAAAAAGACGGTATCCTCTTTGATAAGGTCCACGGTTTCATTACTGTTTGAACGGTAAGTACATGCTGCAGGTCCTCCCCTCAGCAATCGAGCAACGCAGCCGTCTTCCGCTAACTTCTCTAGTACCGATTCCTTGCAAACCGTCGTATTCCCTATAGAAAGGCATTCGCCGAGTATACCATAAGCCTCGCGGTGATTGATCAGAACCTTATTGTGTCGTAAGTCGATCTGCTTTCCATCACGTATTGATGACCTCGTAAGCAGCACGTTGAAGTCCTCGTTTTTTACCTTTGGCATCGATAGGATATACAAAATGGCCGAACCATTCGTATATATGGAGGGTGTCCCATGTTCGATAGCTTCTACCTCGTTCCCATATGGAAGTGTCTCGAACTCGTTGATGATCTCGGTTACCTCCCCTTTGTCTAACAGGTTCGTGTTGATTATACCGCCCCTTGCCATCTGACATGCCCGTATTATTTCGTTGACTCTTTCTTTAAAGATCAGGACTTCGTTTAATACGTCTTGTTCGAATCTTCCTGCGAGAGTGTCCTTTATTCCACTGTTGGCTCTTTCGATGACCCAGTTGACTTTTTGTGTAACTTCCTCCATGCCTTTGAGCACTGCGTCATTTATCTTGTACTGATGGTTATTGTTCTCGATGATTTCCTGTTCGCTTTGGAGAACCTTACTCCAATCGTCTGCGTCGGGACTACCAGCTATCCATTTCCAAGCTGCGCCAATCCAGTCAATTGATCTACGCCTCCTTGATGGTGAGCTCGTTTTAAGCAAGCTTATGCGCTCACTAGTTTGTTGTAAATAATACCCGATTAGGGATCGTCTTTCTTTGTCCTTAATGCTGCTGGCCGTTACATTTGCTAACACACTTAATTGCTCCTCGATTTGACTTAGGTTGATGATGTGAACCAATTTGAAGCTGCCGTCGACGATGAAACCTCTTCCATCCTTGATGGTAACGATTGGTCCCTCGTAGTTATAGATCTGGAAACTTTGCACCGAAATAATGCAAACAAATCTGCAAAATGTTCTCTTAGATGTTGGTTAGGGTTACTAAAAAATTATTCATATGATAAAAAAACTTATAATTCTAACAATTACTTTGCTACTTCCATAATAGTAACAGAAAGCTTTAGCTTAAGTATCTTATAATCTAATGTACATTCAAATTAAAATATTTATTTAATTAATTAGTTTTTATATTTAACTATAAATTAGCTAGGGTGTGCCTCTTCCCCCTTTTTTTTGAAGTGCTCATATACATATGCATGTGTGTATGTGCACTGATATCAGTTTAGCTTATGATTTTCATGCCAATTGTAATTTTGTGAGTGCTTTGTGCTTTAGTTGTGCATGCAATTACTATTGTGCTTTACCGTGGAACATTCTTAATGTGGGCTTTATGGACCTTTCGTCCTGTGGACGTAGTCACCGTTACCCTATTGTTCCTTTCGACGATTTCCTTGCGGAATAAAGGCTTGTTCTTGCCCTGGATTCGTTTGAAAGCGGTGAAAATCACATCACCTTTTTTATATTTTTTTGGTGATGAACGCTTGGCATTTCGCCGTTCGTTATCAGCCTTTTGCTTTTTTTCAATAATACCCCTCAGATCATTGTTGATCTTAACCCGGAAGTTCCTCAGTTGTTGGTAGTTTATCCTGGATGCTCTGTTAAAGAATATATCCGAGGGCTTCCTCTGCGTAACTGAGTGGACTGAGTTATTATACCTGTCCACGGCTATACCTAAAAGTTCTTTAACCCGAAGGCCCTTTAGTTCGGCTTTAAGGCATCGATAAATCTCTAAAATGGTGGAATGTACCCTTTCCACTTGTCCATTCACTTCACTTCGGTGAACAGGCGTCAAATATAATTTGATATTCAACATTTTAATGAAATTTTGAATTATGGGGCTCAGGAAACTGCGTTCGTTGTCAGTAACCAAAACCCTAGGAACTGTAAAATAGTGTAATATTTTTATAATCTTTTCCCTCAGATGGAGTGAAGATTTATTTTTTATGTGGAAAAGCTTAGTGAATTTAGAAAACTTATCGATACAGCTTATGAATTTTTCGCCCTGTACCTCGACGATGTCCATGTGAAGTATCTCACATGGATATGAGGGTACTGGCGTTGGCTGTAGCTCGGGGCTTACGGGATGCCTATCATACTTGTTAGCCAAGCAAACTTCACAAGACCTGGTATACAGGGTAATAAAATGATTCATCCTAGGGAAATAGAATTTTTCCAACAACTGTTCTCTATTTTCCCTGGCATTCCGATGAGCCCTCCTATGCTCCTCATCAATGAGTGCCCATATCCGATCCTCATTTCTTACGTCCTCAACGATTCGCTGCGTAATTCGGATTTTGTAGCTAACAAAGTTATCTAAATATACGCTTTGGAGCAGTCCGATGTGCGACTCTGGAATCTTTACTCCATTAAGGACATTGGGCCTCAACTTTTTCTTAAGGATGGCTACGAGCGTATTCCTATCTAGGTTTTCTGAAGCGACGTAATGGCGCGCATATCCTGGATGGGGTTCCTCGAAAATTTCCAGTCCTTTTCCAACCTTGATTATGATTTGGTTCCTAAAAACATTAAGTGGGGCCTCTATATGAGGAATAAGATCAGTACCATCTTGTTCCGCGCTGTGTACTGTCTCAGCAGTGTCTGTTGATCCAGATACCTCTGAGGCAGTGTTAGTTGAGGAACCATGGTCACTAGCTGTGTCTGTTACGGAACCATCAATTGCCCTATTTGAACTTGGTGCTGGTTCAGCTCTAGCTGAATCAGACAAGTGATTGACCTGGCTTTTCAATCTTGACAGAGCATCTGCTACCAGATTTGACTTACCTGGTTTGTAGATGAGTTCACAGTTATATTCCTCGATGCGGGCTTTCCATCGCTTAAGTTTCGCGTTGTAGTTTCTGTTGCCTAACGCGAATGTTAACGGCTGGTGATCCGTATATATACGGATTTTCTTGGCGCCGTACACATATGATCGAAGGTTGTCTAATGCCCATACTATGGCCAACATCTCCTTCTCGTTGGTCGCATAGTTCTCCTCGGTCTTGTTGAGGGTTCGGGAAATATAAGAGATTGGCCTGTCTTTCCCAAACTCACCCTGTGATAGGACTGCTCCTAATGCGAGGTTGGATGCATCCGTGGTGAGATTAAAGGGAAGCGAAAAGTCGGGAAAGGCCAATATCTCGGACGATACTAAAAGCTCTTTTAGGTCGTTAAATGCATTGAGAGATTCCTCATTAAGTACCACTGGAACTCGACTCGACTGGTTTGCCCTAATTTGCGCATTTTCGCCTCTAGTTATATTAGTAAGGGGCTTCGCGACCTTCGCGTAATCGCGGATGAATTTCCTATAATAGGATGTGAGCCCCAGGAAGGACTTAAGATCTTTTAAATTTTCAGGTGGCAGGAGACCTTGAATAGCAGAGACCTTCTTTGCGTCTGGTTTGATACCCTCGGCCGTGATAACATACCCCAAAAAGTCAACTTCTGGTTGAGCAAATTGCGTTTTCTCGAGGTTAACCCTCAGGTTCGCGCTAAGCAGCTTACCAAGAACGGTATCCAGGTTCCGAAGGTGATTTTCTTGACTGTCTCCAAATACGATAATATCGTCTATGTAAACATAGCAGATCTTACCTATATAAGGTTTTAAGACGTCGTCAATCATTCTTTGGAATATGGCTGGTCCGTTCTTCAGACCAAAGGGTAACCTCAAAAACTCAAACTTTCCATTCATGGTTGAGAATGCGGTTTTGGGTATGTCTGAAGCCTTCATCGGAATCTGGTGGAATCCAGAAGTAAGGTCAATGGTCGTAAAGACTTTGGCTTTGCCTAGGCTGGCTAGCGTCGAATTTATATCGGGTATCGGGTATGCATCTGATACAGTGACATGATTTAGCCGCTTAAAGTCTATGACCATTCGATATTGTTTTTCGCCCGATGGCTTAGGTTTTTTATCTACTATCCATATGGGGGAGTTGAAAGGACTTTTGGACGGGCGAATGATACCCTCTTCCAGCAACTTACTTATTTCCTTTTCAACAACTTCCCTCATGTTGGCAGGATAGGGGTAGCTTTTGGAGTAGACCGGTTCCGCGGTGGTTGTTCTAATTTCCGCTTTGACAGTGGTGTCCACGATTTGACTATTGTCAATAGGACCAAAGAGGGGTTCATATTTGCGTATGAGACTCTGAATTTCTAACTTGACGTTAGATGGAAGGCGCTCATCCAACACCACATTGACCTGCGTTGATATTTTTTCCTTGAGCGGTATAGTGATCGAGGGTTTAAGTTGCAGTACGTTTGTCCTCCTATCTATGACCGCCTCAAGTTCTTTAAGGGTGTCGTCCCCAATGTTCCCATCAAAGGACGTCAACCCAGGAAGCACGTAAAAGGTAAGAAGGGTGTCGTTCCCTGAATTTTTAAAGAAACATCCCTCTACACATTCTGTAACATGGATTTTACCGGCTGCGCTGTGCACTGGAAATGATTTGGGGACAGGTTTGGCCCCCTGGGAAATCGACGGACTTATGAAGTTCTTGTTAGCCCCGGTATCAACAAGAAACTTCAGCACTCGCCCGTCGGTGATTACGTACTCTAAATATGGTACGCTGGACTGCCGTCCGTCATAAAATTTACCTCTTCCATGACGCGCTCCTCACCGCCGTAGCGATTGTCAGGTGCCAGTTCATCTTCGCTGTCAGCCTGGAGGTGGAATAGTCTTTGTTGCTTATTGGGGTAATTTTCCGACCTGGCCCTTCGCTTAAAAGGGTTATTACCCTTTGGACGATTCATATAATTTACATGGCGCGACTGCACCGAGTTGTCGACCTCCATCCTTTCACTTGGTTTGGGCACGTTAGGTCTCGGCGGTGTGTCATAGTCCCGGACAGGGGTATACTGCTTTGGTTGTCTGGGGTTCTCGCTCAAACTATGGTGGAACCTTTTCCTCGGTAGAGAAGGTCTTGGATCGGACCTAAACGATTGGTTCACTGGCGCAGTAATAACGTTTTTGGCCGATGGGTCGTGGATGACGTTGCTGCGGTAATTCAGATTTTGAATTTCCAAGCAGGCCGAATAAGCCTCTGGCAGATTTTTCGGCTTCTGGATGATCAGCATCC
This sequence comes from Portevinia maculata, assembly GCA_949715645.1. Classification (NCBI taxonomy): domain Eukaryota; kingdom Metazoa; phylum Arthropoda; class Insecta; order Diptera; family Syrphidae; genus Portevinia; species Portevinia maculata. Next base: position 91,185,310 of record OX454526.1, read on the forward strand.
GGGAAAGGTCGCCGTTAAGGCCTCGAATAAACACGTCAAGTGCTCTATTCCGGTAGGTTTCCACAAGAGCATTAACGGTCTCTTGCGAAAAACTTTCCGTCTTAATCTTATTTATCATAAGAGAAAGTTGATGGTTTACCGCCGCGTAAAACTCATCCATTTTGGAATTCTTCTGCGATAGTTGACTGAGCTGATGCTCCAACGTTCGCATGTCCCTCATATCGGCATAGTGTAGGGATAAGCATTGTTTGATGGCACCCCAGTCATCATCAAAAATGTTGTATGAGATGAGGGCGGCATCTGCACTGCCCCGCACCTTCTGTCGTATGTGCTGAAGAATAGCACGATATAGGGGCTTATTCCTGACTATCGAAAAGTCTTTAAGGATCCCCTCGACAATATGCACCCAGGATACGTATTGCGTTGGGTTTCCGTCGAAAACCTGTAACTCCTTCACGCAGTCAGGGAGGCGACATATGTCCCTCAATTCATCCTCGTTGGATGGACCACGGAGTTCAAAAACTTGGGGGGCACTGCCGCCGGTAGGAGTCTCAATAAATTGGCCCTCCTCCACGCGTTTAACGCGTACGTCAATCTCCTTTAGCTGTTGTAAAATGGCATTGACTGCCCCGGTTAGTTCGGTCAAGGATTTCGTGATTGAATCCATGTCAGGGAACATTTATATGTGAAGCAAGGGTTTTTTTTTTTATCTAGTAGGATAAAATGTGGGTACTTATCTTTGGTTCCTTTGGCTTACGGTTGGGCTGAGTCTCTGTATGCTGAGTCTCACAGCCTGTGGGAGTTTCACTCGCTTATATTGCACAACACTTTCGATGTATATATTTTTTCGCACATGCACTTCTTGTACACAGAATCACAATTTTTAATTTTTCTCGTATGCTCTTTATATATTTATATTTTAAGCTTAATATTGCACATGCATATGTAGCACACGATTCGTATTAGAAATTATTTCTATTATTTTAGCACTTAATGGGAAATACAAAACTTGTATAATTATTATTCTTTTATATTTCTTTTCGCACTTTGCTTCGTTCACAATTTATTTCTGGTTTTTATTGCTTTAATATTTTCTTTCTTTATTTTTGCTGTAAGTTTAGTTGGATCTGCGAAAGAATTTTCTTACGTTAGACATGGGAGTTTCATCGTTGCGCGATGGACTCGGTATTCTCCGCGGAGCAGACACGGGTTTCTATATCGAGACCGGTTTTGGAAGTGCCGTGTGAGTCCTCTTTAGTCGCTGGCGTTTGTGGTTTTCTTTTAAGATTTTAACCAGCAACCTACTAGGGCACGAACAATCTTCACTATCGCAGCTCTTAACCAATCAGATCTCCGCTTGCGGAATTTGAAGAAGTCAGAATGGGTGCTGTCTTGGATATCTTTTAAGGTTTACTGCACCGTTCACTCGATAGAGCGTACTGATCTTCTCGTCCTTTTTTAAGGACTTTAAATCTTGCGGTTTAAGAGGTAGCGATTTTTAACCGGTCCCTGCTCGGGCGCCAATTAAAGAGTCCTGCTCCGCGGATAACAAAAAATTAAAATTTCCGGGCTACCACTGCCCGATCAAAACACAGTTTACTTTTACTACTTAATATTTATTCCCGATTTATTTCTACAATCTTAATTCCCGATTTATTTCTACAATCTTATAACCGTTCCGTCTGGTGTCTTACTTAGAACTGACTTAATCATAAAACCCATTCCCACGACGCTGGCTATCTGGAGACGACATTTATCCTTGGTCAGCAAATGCAACGGATGCGCGTGCATTTGAGTCAGCTCAAATGCACGAGCCAGACGACGACCGGTGGGAAAGCTGCAACCAATGCAATACCACGGATCATGTATCCGGCACAATGCTAACGTGTTTATTCACGTATCATGTATCCGGCATATGCTCTGAATGTATGTAGGTATGTATGTCTCGCCCACGCTGGATGGTGTTAACTCTTATTGTAAGTTTATATGTTATGAGCAGATCATTGTTTTCCATGTTGTTGTATATTCAAACTATTTTCGTACACTTCTAATGAGGATAAGGTGACTTTTTTGCACCTTCTCTCCACATGTACCGCTCTCTTTGATCTATCTGGGAGAACTTTTCCATGACGATCTTAATGATCTAACCAATAGTGGCATCAAAGGTCTCATATACTTAATAATAAGCTATTATTGCTTTAACTAGTAGGGATAGAACTTTTCCTAGATTAACGTGACATCACAAGGACCATGTTTGCCGGTTTTCGCTGACAGCCACTTCATTTACCTTACGAAATTCTCTGTGTAAAAATTACACCTAGAAATAAAAATTTATATGTTGTTAATGCGTGCATTCCATCGTATCGTCTATGTTCTTTGTACTCGGAACTTACTATGGCACTCTTCCACATATTGGATGGGTACCTTACGAGTATTCATTCCATCCTTTGACTCTGCCCAACAATAGCTCGCTTTACTAGACAACATCTTGTATTTTGACTTACAGCTAAGAAGCTGTATACAAAATTTCAAAAATCGAACTCTCGATCTTGTTTCCCTTCTGACTCTGTTAGTACTGTGGTTCTGGAATCCTACTTCAGTATAACTAACAAAGATAATAATCATCCACCCTTGGATGTATTTATTGAACTAGGTGCACATTTGTACGAAAATAGTAACTTGTATGACCGTTCGCAATCTTTTGGCTTTCAGAAAGCAAATTTTCAAAGGCCTTTTTTTTTTTTTTTTTTTTTTTTAAAAGGAAATCCAAATCCCAGAGCACTCAGACTCGGTAACGGTCCATTGTACTACCACGCAGAAATCCTCCTTTTGGTGTAGAGGCATGTGAATGGGTGGCGTATGTTGTTGTTCCCCATGGCGATTGAACCTGCACCGCACGGGTCACAAGCCAACACACTAACCTCTACACCGTCGCCACCCTAATTTTAATCTTACTGCGTTATCTAATATTAAAGATGCAGTAGGTTCTTTTTAGTCTTTGATGGATAGCTGCATGAAAAAAAGATTCCTGTGAAATCCTCTTAGAATCTGAAGACGTCCCATCCGTGATACACTAAAGATCTCAAATCGATACGAAACAGAAGTAATACGGCTTGGAAGATCTATTTAAAAAGTCTCTGAAATTCAGATCTTGAACTCTATCTCACATTATTTAATGAATTCAAATCCTTATCCTGCAACTTATATATTGATTAATGGAATGCTCTTTAAAATTGAACCCCAAACTTTTTTGGGGATTTGTCAATTCCAAGAAAAAAACCGATGATTATCCATCGAAGCTTACTTACAATAGTTCTACAACTGATGATTCGCTAGATGCAAGCAATATGTTTGCAGATCATTTTAGTAAGTCATTTATGGAGACCCCTCTTCACATATAGGATCAATATTTTAGTTATCTAACTCTGCTCCCAAATAAGTTTTAGTAGTATCTCATTTGATTTGGAAACAATTTTAAAATGTATTTCTTCTCTGAAGAATGACTATTCATCAGGTCCTGATGGCATTGTATCGATTGATCTTAAAAAACGCAGTCATGCAATTGCTCCATATCTTATGTATCTGTTTGAATTGTCCATTAGTACTGGTAAATTCCCTAATCTATGGAAAAGTGATTTTATCACACCTGTATTTAAAAAAGGCGAACGTGGTGATATCACTAATTATAGGCCCATTTCAAAGCTTTCGTGTATCCCTAAGCTTTTAGAACAAATTGTTTGGGAAAACTTAATATTTCTTTGTCGCAATATAATTTGTAATCAACAGCATGGATTTGTTAAAAACAGATCCACTCTCACTAATCTGTTAAGTTTCTTGCATGATTGTTCTAATGCCTTACAGAATAAGGACGAAAGGGATTGCATATACACTGACTTCTCTAAGGCTTCCGACCAGCTGTCCCATGAAATAATCGAATATAAACTCAGGGCTTTTGGTTTCCATCATGATTCATAAAATGGTTCAATTCATATCTTAGATCAAGGGTTTATAAAGTCAAATTTAGAGGATAGCTATCTGTATCTTTTACAGCTCAGTCTGGAGTTCCCCAAGGAAGTAACCTCGGACCAATTCTATTTATACTAGCCATTAATGATGTTAATGCATGTATAAATCACAGTAATATCCTGATCTACGCTGATGATATGAAAATATATAAATCTATCACTATTCAGCTAGAAAGAATTTTTCTTCAATCAGACATTAATAGCTTCGCCAATCGGTGTGATAAAAACGGTTTATCCCTGAACCCTACTAAATGTCAACATATGACATTCTCTAGAAAGAATATCCCTTCCACCTTTCAATATTCTTTGTCTCAACATATTCTTGGTAATGTTGATAATTTTAAGGATCTTGGGGTTTATTTTGACCCCAAACTGGTTTTTGCTAAGCATATCAATTTTATTGTTAATAAATCTGATTATATGATGGGCTTCGTAAAAATATGGGCGAAAGAATTCAATGACCCATACGTTTCTATGTCATTGTACAATTGTTTTGTCCGTCCGATTCTAGGATATGCCTCACAAATTTGGACACCGTTCTACAACATTCATTCAAATGGAATAGAGGCCATTCAACGTAAATTTATTCGATTTGCACTTAGAGGACTTCCATGGGATGATCCATTTAACCTTCCTCCTTACAGTCAACGTATCAAGCTTCTTCATATGTTACCCCTTTCTCAACGAAGGCTTAATAGCGACATCATTTTTTTACAGCAGCTTATATCCGGTCAAATAGATGCACCTGACTTGCTGTCATCTATTGGCTTTAATTTTCGTGGTGGTGCCCATAATTTACGCAGTGTTGAATTATTGTTTAGCCCCCATCATAGAACGAATTATGGGAGGCATGAGCCTATTAGTCGCATGAGTAGAATCTATAATCTAAATGATCATGTGATTAACTTGCATGTTAGTAAAATTAAGCTAAAAAATATTTTGCGTAATAATGCCTTAATGTTTAAATTTATTTGCATGATTTGTGTTTGTGTTAGTATTTTATAGGTACATAATTATTTTATTTTTAATTGTTTTGTCCTTACTAACACCTGCACTAAATGATGAGCCTGTGGGAGCACTTTTAGTGACGGCAAATTACTGCTCGTGATAGTTGCTTGCTTTAAGCACTCCACGACACAGAACTGATAGTGCATATAAAAAAAAAACATTAGTTGGAATTAAAAAAACATGTTTGCGGCACTTGAATAGAACATGCATTTAGTTTGATCGTTATCTTTTTCACGCAGACTCATATTCTTCGTTGATCGATTTCTTTTGTTAATTTCGACTATTTAATTTAAAAAAAAAACTAAAATGGGTCGGGGAAAAGCATTAACCGATGCCGGAAAAGGACAAATCAAAGCTTACAAGGACGCTGGCTTATCTATTGCCAAAATAGCTAAAAAAAAAAATCGAGAGGAATCGACACGTATATCCACATTTTTAAGAAATGAGTACGAATATGAAGAAAAACATGAAGGGCCGAACGCTGTGTGTCTTACTAATGCGGAAAGACGACTTATTTTAAGAAAAGCGTCAAATTCTTACAAGACTCTTTGGCAAAAATCAGGGATAAATTTTTTTTTTTTTTTTTTTTTTTTTTATAATTTGCGGGCGCTAAAGGGATTTCTTTTTTCTGTACTGACACAGTACCCTTATAATGGTAAAACCACAGCGCAGGCATTTAGTTTGTTGCGCAAGTAGCTCCCAGCAATTCATTGCCTATTAATGATAAATGGGGACTATTAGGGATAAATGGGGTGTCAAGGAAAGTCCTACAACTAGTATGCATCGTGTTATTTCTAAAGCTAAACATCTAAAAAGACTGAAAATCAAGAAGAAGCCACCTCTCAACCCGGTTTGAAAAGAGCAACACCTCAGTTTTTGTCGCACACATGTGACCTGGACTTCGGAGCAGGGCCGGCCCAACCATATGTGCAAGATGTGCAAATGCACAGGGCGCCAAATTCCGGGGCGCATTGCTGGTAGTAGGTTAGGTTAGGTTTATGTGGCTGTCGGCTTAGACCAAATTAGGTCCATTGTGATACCACGTATGTATTTATCTACCTCAACTCTATAGATGGGACTGGCCAACGACACGCGGTTGTTCTCAAACGGTCCCCCATCTACGTACTAACCGCGCCCAACGTCGTTTAATTGCGGTTATCTGACAAGAACCGATTAACTCGACGTGGTATGGTCGTTGGTTGGTAGTAAGAAAAATTAATTTTACCTTGCGCGGATACTGCCATTTGCATTTAAATCAAAAAAATTGTTCAACTAAGCCTAAAATAGCAACATCAATCACACATGTGCTGAATTTTTGCACATTAACTCACGTCACTTGCAATAGCCGTGTTTCGGTGCTAGTGTATACCCAGCTCAGCATAATTTTACAAATAAAACGCCTAGATCGTATTCTTTTTCATATTTATTCACTTTTCATTTTTAAGGATGTGTTCGCAGTGTTTGTATCTACGAGTACTTTAAAAGAGTGCGATTTGGATTATTATTAAAGCAAGGATGCAAATCCAAAAGTATTGAAAAATTTTTGAACATCATAAAATCCTTTGTGTTTGACAGCAAGGAAAAGAACGGATGCTTATTTTTGCCAATTTTTTTTTTTTTTTTTTTAATTTTCTTCGCATATTTTTCTTTGAAATGAGAATTTTTTTGTTAAATCGACGAACACATCCACTATCTCTGCATAACAATCGGAATATTTTTACTCCCAACTTATTTTACCGCCATCTAGTGGCTTCATGGCATCAACACTCTATGTTCACTTCGTCTCAGTCCTCGACTGCTGACCTCTTTACCTTCAGCACTTCTTTTTGTTATTGTTTACGTGTAAAATTATGCTGAGCTGTGTATGCGCTTAGCACCGAAACACGGCTAATATTGCAACTTCAATGAGAATCTAACTCAAAAAAGAGCGCTTTCTGTAAATATTGCACAGGGCGCTTCTTTGAATTTTTTTTTTTTTTTTTTTTTTATATAATTTGCTTACGCTAAAGGGATTTTTTTCTGTTGGTACAGTACCCTTATAATGCTTAGAACACAGTGTAAGCTACTTGGTATTAGAAAGAATAGAGAGATAGGAAAGAAGTGTTTGGGTGCAGTTGTAGGGTATTTCTCCACGGGTGGTGTCTAAGTTACTTAGGGAGATTACGAATTCATGTATTCGGTATAAAGTAATGGACTTGGCCGGGATTCGAACGCACGACCTTCCATTCCGTAAGCGAATACACTACTTCTGCACCATTGCCACCCGCAATGGAGCCTGCTTTGGAGTGGCATAGAGTAGTCTTCTTCGATGAAAAAAAAATAATTGGGAAGGCCCCGATGGCTATAGCTACTATTTCCATGACCTTCGCAAAGAAACACATTATTTGAACCGGCTGCATAGCAGAGTTGAAGGTGTGATGGTGTGGGGGGGCCATTTCCTATTATGGAACCTGCCAACTACAATTTATGTCAACCACAATAAATGCGTTGTCTTACAATGGCACATTGAAAAAGGCCTTTCCATACTTTCATACCGTTGTTGGACCTCTGCCGTGAATTTATCAACATAGGTACAGCTCGGGTAGTGAAAACCTATATACAGAGCCAAAATGTGGAGCTATTAAGCTGTATTCTCCGGATTTAAATATCATTGAAAATGTTTGGGGATAGTTGACACGTCAAGTATATATGGATATGGATCAGGACAACAATATTCGAGTATACCGGACGAATAAGCTTGAAGCTCGGTTTCACTAAATTATTTGGCTAATATGTATTGGAAGGGATCCAAACCGGATGTGTGAAGTTTTGGAACAGAAAGGTTCAACACACTATTATACATTTTTTTTGGAATGTAAAATACTCAAATTATCTTAAATTTAATTTATTTTTGTAATAAAAAGAATTAGAAATCTCTAAAATGTTCGACCCCGCATTTTGCCGGTTTTTGGTTGATAATATTTTGTTAAAACTCTAAGCTTGAGCATTGAATCTTCCTTTTGATCAAAGGAATTGATTTCGCAAAAACGATTTCGCAATTGTAACTGAAATTTGTTTGTAGGTAGAAGAAGGCCTAAAAACAACGTTTGCACAAATTATAACTTAAGAAAATACGTAAAAATCCGAAAAAAATGTTAAAAGTATTCGTTTTTAACCTCAATCTGTCAATAAATTCCATTGAGAAGACATTCAGAAAAAAGCTGCATTCAGTGCTATTAATTGTGGGTTCATGTATTAACTAGATAAGAGATTGAATGCGGATTCAATTCGAATTAAAACGCAAATCGATTCGAAACAGGATTGACTTATTTTGTGAACGTTAGAATGAGCATTAAGGATGGTAAGGTTAGGTTAGGTTAGAAGGGAGGTGCACATCAATTGCTGTGCTTGCAGGGGGGCCCATTGGTCCATTGTGATCCCTTATTAAGGATATCTACTATCCTTTAGATTCAATCGTGTTTCTTTTGGGTTTTTCTTTTCTAGATTGAGAATGCGTTTAGTTACGTTGTAGATCCCATAAACAGTACGATGTCTGCAATCCCCTTATAGGGTTCACTGTTAGCTTTGAGATAGGTGCGAGGTTAATTATAATTTTCAAAAACCTAATTGGTAATCAATAACAAACCCTATTTACATTTTTGTTATCAATTACAATATATGTATAGGTATACCTAGATATAATATATATATGTATAAATATATGTAGATATGTAATAAACAAAACACTTTCATGCTCAAGTATGAACACTTCCACTCAAATAGTTTGTTATCAACTTCACCTATCGTATACACCCACCCATGCAACCATTTTGACAATTGTCAGTGATAAATTAAATGTAATTTTTATGGAAAAACTTTAAATTTGCAAATATTAGTTTCCTTAAGTAAAAATTGATGCAGAACATGTTATAAAATTATAATAAACATTTCCACATCAACAGTTTTTCGAATTGCGAAATCCTTTTTGCGAAACCATAACCGATGCAAATGTTAACTACTTAGGTATACATACGCTGGCACTGCAAAAACGACAAAACTTTGCAAAAATGATTGTAAACAAATCAAAATAATGAAATAAAAAGAAGAAATAAATTTAATAAAAAATACAACGCTTTATTCTCACTTAGAGATGCACAAGAGGTGCACAAGCGGTGCTACTTGTCAACACACCTATAAGTAGGTAGTTTAAACCCTTTTATTAAACTTTGTACCTAGGTGCATATGTTTAATGCTTCACCATCTACATAAATATGTAGGTGGGCCTCCAAGTAAATTCAATAAATGTATGGGCTGAATCACATCGACTACATATAATTTGTAATAAACAGGATGGATTTGTTAAAAACAGATCCACTGTCACTAATCTGTTAAGTTTCTTGCATGATTGTTCTAATGCCTTACAGAATAAGGACGAAATGGATTGCATATACACTGACTTCTCTAAGGCTTTCGACCAGCTGTCCCATGAAATAATCGAATATAAACTCAGGGCTTTTGGTTTCCATCATGATTCATAAAATGGTTCAATTCATATCTTAGATCAAGGGTTTATAAAGTCAAATTTAGAGGATCGCTATCTGTATCTTTTACAGCTCAGTCTGGAGTTCCCCAAGGAAGTAACCTCGGACCAATTCTATTTATACTAGCCATTAATGATGTTAATGCATGTATAAATCACAGTAATATCCTGATCTACGCTGATGATATGAAAATATATAAATCTATCACTATTCAGCTAGAAAGAATTTTTCTTCAATCTGACATTAATAGCTTCGCCAATCGGTGTGATAAAAACGGTTTATCCCTGAACCCTACTAAATGTCAACATATGATATTCTCTAGAAAGAATATCCCTTCCACCTTTCAATATTCTTTGTCTCAACATATTCTTGGTAATGTTGATAATTTTAAGGATCTTGGGGTTTATTTTGACCCCAAACTGGTTTTTGCTAAGCATATCAATTTTATTGTTAATAAATCTGATTATATGATGGGCTTCGTAAAAATATGGGCGAAAGAATTCAATGACCCATACGTTTCTATGTCATTGTACAATTGTTTTGTCCGTCCGATTCTAGGATATGCCTCACAAATTTGGACACCGTTCTACAAAATTCATTCAAATGGAATAGAGGCCACTCAACGTAAATTTATTCCATTTGCACTTAGAGGACTTCAATGGGATGATCCATTTAACCTTCCTCCTTATAGTCAACATTATCAAGCTTCTTCAAATGTTACCCCTTTCTCAACGAAGGCTTAATAGCTATTTTATTTTTTTTTTTTACAGCAGCTTATATCCGGTCAAATAGATGCACCTGACTTGCTGTCATCTATTGGCTTTAATTTTCGTGGTGGTGCCCATAATTTACGCAGTGTTGAATTATTGTTTAGCCCCCATCATAGAACGAAATATGGGAGGCATGAGCTTATTAGTCACATGAGTAGAATCTATAATCTAAAAGATCATGTGATTGACTTGCATGTTAGTAAAATTAAGCTTAAAAATATTTTGCGTAATATTGCCTCAATGTCTTAAATTATTTGCATGATTTGTGTCTGTGTTTTCTTCTAATTGTTTTACTTTGCGTATGTCCTTACTAACACCTGCACTAAATGATGAGCCTGTGAGAGCACTTATAGTGCCGGCAAATTTCTTCATACATAGTTGCTTGCTTTAAGCACTCCACGACACAGAGCTGATAGTGTAGATTACCTAACCCAACCTTTTCAAAGGACTATTTTAATACAAGGGAAATCAAAATAAGTAGCCTTTATATTATCGTTGATTTTAGACGACTGATTCTTTCGCTCAGAGTCAGAAGGCAACTGAAATCCGACAGCAACTTTGTAACCATTATCCAACACCTGCTATTTGGCTTAATTTCATTGATTTTCAAAAAAGGTTTTGTTCACTTCCTCATGTATACCTACAAACAATGTATTCAGAAAAAAATATCGTTTAAGTGACTTTTGGAGAAAAAAAAAAATAGAAAGATACAATGACAGATGCTTGCAGCAAGTTAAATTATTTACACAAAAACTTTAATCGAAGTGTTTTCAATTAGAACTGCATATGTATGCTTCTTATTACCTAACATAGTATTCCTCTCAACCTAGGGCAACTGCAGCAGATTATTTGGTGCCTGGGATTGAGCTGGCACTCGGGCAGGTGATTGTACATTTTGAATGGATTGGATGACTGACGTAACGCAGCGTTTGCAGATTTTAGTGGAAACTGATGTTTTTGCATATTGTGGGCGCAGGTGTGCCGTTTATTGGCCCTACGGAAATATTAGATATTAGTATGCGTCCTCGCATAATTATTCGTATGGACGATTATAAATGCTATTGTGATGATGTTTGGGTATTGGAGGTAATCCTTCTGCAAGGGATGTTCCGTTTTCTGGCGGTATCGTAACCAGTGAGGTTCTACAGAGGTGCGATTATTACTGGTAGCACAAGGGTAATTCAGGTAAATGAAGGTAACAGTCATTCTTCCAAATCTGTTAACAGAGGCACAGCTCAACGAGTGATGATTTCTTCTCTGCTATGAATTATGGATTTTGAGAAATCTTTTCGACACTCGACAATGACGGACTTAAATTGTTTGCGAATGCGTTGGACGTAGCTGTTCAAGTGTCGGGTGGGTTTTCTAGCGAAAAAAGTGAAATCATGGAACGACCTCTGCGTAAGATTAGCGCTTGGAGTTCAAGATACCGCCTGAGCGGTATAGAGGAAAAATTTGGAAAAACCGAAATACCAACTTGTAGACTTTGCCATAAAATCAATCAGAAACTATCCCTATCCTCCAGTGGCAAATACTTGGGAGTCACGTCAAGCCAAACTCAACTGGAAGCTATATATTGAACACCATGTGAGTAAAGCCCTAAGCCAGTCACTTAGTACCAATTCTATTTATACTTGCCATTAATGATGTTTTTTTTTTTGAAGGAGAGAAACGTCATGTACCTTCAAGTGACAGGCCATAGCCACTTGATGTGGCCGACTTTCGGGACTAAACTCACCTCACGAACGGCCGTGAATAACACCCTGGAACCACTATTTGCATTATTTCAGGGTAGTGCCGTTTTTAAGTCCGTACCAGGACGCCGTCTTGTTAGTCTCCTGTGGTTTAAGATGTCTATGCCTTTCGAGGTTGTATTTGGGTCTTCCTCTCTCTTTTTGTTTTGAGTATCTTTTATATTAAAGATGATACTCTTTTCCAGTTGTGATCACTCGTTGACATTTCGCTTCTATGTTGCCTGGAGTGATGGCATCTACCTCCCATCCCTTGCATTTGAAGAACGCAAGCTTTGCGCTGTCCATTTCAGATTCCCAATACTGGCATGCAGAACTATTCGTTTTCCCTATCGTGTGGAGGTGGGCGTTGAAGTACCCGGTTAGGAATTGGGTGACGTAGTAATTTACTTGTCTGTTCCCGTGCATTTCACTCTGCAACTAACAATAAGCCTCACGGTCCATCGCACTGTGTTCTTTCGGTTCCACCTGTCTTGCCATTGCAGCTTGGTGAGCTGCTTGGCCTCCTCGGTTGCAACTTATAGTTTAATCTCCGCCTTTTTGTAGAAGACGTACTTTCTCTCTGTCGCTAATAAGGACGGGTGGTGCCGACACCGTTCGGTATGAGATTGCAGCGCGCCTCTGTACTGCAGCCATTGGTCTCCTGTATTTTTCTTGCCGTCTGCGGAGTGGCTCAGTGGTTAGTGTGTTGGCCTACTAATCGAAAGGTCCACCGTTCAAATCCCGCCGGCGCCAAGTAACAACTAGAGTTTTTTTCCACTGCCACACCTCTTGCGAACGTGTTTGTCAGACGTATCCAAGGGTATCAATTGTCATGAGAAGCTTCTCAAATTTTCCGCCCGGATTCGGTTCAAAATTGTAGGTCCCTTCCACTTCGCACAGAGAGTGATTGGAGAAGCTAGGTTTTGGGCCCTATATGGGCAGTTAATGAATAATATTTTTTTTTTATCTCACTGAATACACAACACGCAAACTCGATTTCCGGCAAATATTTCTGCGTAGGATTCCCATCCAGAACGGAATGGGAGTCAGACACCGTTGCGAAAGAGTTTGAAGCAAGTTGGTCAGTAAGGGATGGTTCAAACTTGAACTATGGAGTGGGAGTTGCCGTCTTTTCAATGGAACTAAACATATCTTACTCCTTTCGCCTCCCCAAGTCTTCTAGGTGGATGTCCCGGCAATTAAGGAACCGTATAGGTTACTCATAAGCATTTCGACAAACAAGCACAACAAAGCCATTTTACTGAACAGCTCGGCTGCGATTAAGGCCCTTGATTCAACCAGTTGACGAATACTGGATGATTCAGGTCCAGGCTAGTTGGCGGCAGGTCATATTCGTTCTCCTTTGGGTTCCCGGCCATATTAATATTAAACGGAATGAGAGAGGTGACGAACTGATCATACGTAGCTCTACTCTTTGTGAATCTTCTGGGGAGGAAGTCAATATCTACTACTAGGTTTACCTAAGACAAACATTTCCTTGCACTTCACCTCGAAAGCAGAGACTAGGTGTTCGAATCTAACGTACTACCTCATTTACAGGAAGATGTGTCACAAATTCAATAAACGTAGAACACAGAATCTCATTCACATATTATCAAGTGCAGATGTCGCCTATCGATTCGCCCCCAGCAACGATTGCCAGCGCGACAATACCCACTGCGTGAGCTGTGGGGACAGTCAGCAATGTGAAAAACAGTTTATATTATTTACTTTGCGGATGTCCAGCGTAAGCCAAAACAAAACCGCATACTAGGCAAACCATTGTTTGATAACGCCGGGAGCCAGTCACTTTACTTACGTACCTCTTTTTGTTGCTTCGGAAAATATTAGTTTGATAACTTTAACCATTCAACTACCGCTATGGATATTCTTCTTATTCTCCTTAACGGGCAAGGAATGATCAGGATAGAAGTTACTATAATACTCCCACTTAACCATACTGAGGAGGGTGTCGACGGTGTAGAGGTTAGTGTTGTTGTTCCCCATGGGGAAATTCAACAGTTGTTAACTTCAGTTCGAAAAAAAATATTAAATGTTTTTTATTAAACTATTTACAATGAATTTAATATTCCTTTTTAATTATTAACGTTATTAACGGTTTACTATCTAGACTTTTTTTTCTTGTTTATAGAGTTCCAATAATTGTAGTTTTTGAGTGTCAATAATTATATCAGGGTGCATGTCATTGTAGTTATTATACTTTATCCAACAAAAATTGTCAGTACAGGCCTTATATAGGCGCTTTTTTTCTACCAGTAGTGCCTGTAGATACTCTCACGGCACTCAAACCCAAGAATTCCTACTGAAATAAAAACCAAACCACTGTCATACCAAGGAATTGTTGTTGTAATTTTCCTAAAATTCGCATACAACCCACCACAACCAGTCTCCCACACAGCCGAATGGGAATGAGCATGATCGTCTTGTGTTCGCTTGCTATTATCAACCACCAAAATAAGCAGTGTGAGTGACTGAAGCACATCAGAAGAGTATTACCATCTCTACAATGAAGCATACCATTAAGGGTTTTTCTTTGGATTTTGTCAAAGAACTTTCGGTTTTGGTGCTTTTGAGAACGAATTATTCCATGGGGTGTTGCCATTCGGTTTTAATTTGATTGTATTTGTATTGTACCTACAGCTGCACAATTGCAGTTTTTTTCTACCATCTGTTTAGGTATATGACATTGCGTCGTGGTTATATAATTTTGTGTTCTAATTGCCTGATTGTGTCTACCTTTCACAATATACATATAGCGGAAAGGACTGGGAAATGTTTTTAGAAAATCTTGCTGATTGAGTTTATGTCGCAAACTGTTTAAATAAAAAAAAAACGTAAATACATCCTTTCATCTCATTATGTACCTGTTTGTATGATGTCTTCGTTTTTCCGATGAATGACGCCTGTTTTGTCAATGAATACGGGAATTCCCAAGAGGAAGATCTCAAGTAAGATAGGGATGCAATCGTACAATAAGTTAGCGATAGAGGTATAATAAGAATTGCAAATTTTATTAAAATTCTAGGTATTGAAACCTGATAGGTAGGATTTTATTAGAAATTTTATTGCCAATTATAAAAAGGATGATCTGTATTTACTATATAATACATATAATATAATAATATAAAAATATATTTACATATACTACGACGGTGTAGAGGTTAGTGTGTTGGTTTGTGACCCGTGCGGTGCAGGTTCAATCCCCATGGGGAACAACAACATACGCCACCCAATCACATGCCTCTACACCAAAAGGAGGATTTCTGCCTGGTAGTACAATGGAACGTTACCGAGTCTGAGTGCTCTGGGATTTGGATTTCCTTTTTACAAAAAAAAAAAAAAAAAAAAAAAAAAAAAAAAAAAAAAAAAATAATAATAAAATAATTTATATGAATAAAGAGAAACATGGCTACAAAGTCTTTAAAAGATCTAAGTGTAGAAAAGAAAGAAACTACAAATTGTTGATGCAACTGAAAAATTCTATGGCCTTTTTAAGAGTAAATCGGAAGCCGTAGGAAATGCAGCTAATGTTTTTTCTGTTACGAAACGAACTGTGTACAGGCTTTTAAGGGAAAAACGCAATCAAAGGCCACAATTCACCACCAAAGAAGAAAAATCAATCCGGTATCAAGAGCAAGGTCGATGATTTTGACAAATGTGCCATTTGGCGGATAGTCCATTAGTTTTTTATGGATAATGACCTTCCAACGCTAGACAAGATTTTATTGGAAGTACAAAAAAAGTGCAAATATAACCAAAATAAGCAGATCAACTTTGCATACAATATTACAAAAAGATCTCGGACTTAAATTCGTCAAAGCGAAAGAATCTGTTGTTGGAGAGAAGTGACATTATTTCTTGGAGACGAAGATATTTACGCGAAGTAAAAAAAATTAGAGAAGAGAAAAGAAAAATTTATTTTACTGATGAGACCTGGCTCAACGAGGGCCACACTCGAGGAAAAATTTGGATAGACCCAACTAATATAACACCACGACAGGCGTTTAATGAAGGATTCCGCATCTGGAAAAGGAAAGAGATTAATTATAACCCATATTGGAAGTTCTACAGGTTTCGTCGATGGAGGACTTTTATGCTTCATTTCGGAAAAAACCGGAGACTACCACGAGGACATGAACGCTGATGTGTACGAGAAATGGTTTAAAGATATTTTAATAC
Source organism: Portevinia maculata (assembly GCA_949715645.1). Classification (NCBI taxonomy): domain Eukaryota; kingdom Metazoa; phylum Arthropoda; class Insecta; order Diptera; family Syrphidae; genus Portevinia; species Portevinia maculata. The sequence continues at coordinate 91,201,566 of OX454526.1, forward strand.
GCCTGGAACCCAACTCCGTCATAGTTTTGGACAATGCTTCCTATCATACCAGAAAACAAAATAAAGCACCATCCACTTCCACGAGAAAAGATGAAATAAAAAAGTGGTTGAGGTCTAATGCGATAAGTTTCGAGGATGATATGGTTAATGCAGAGTTGCTTGAAATCGTTAAACGTTACAAAGCCAAGTATGAAACATACGTCGTGGATGAAATGACGTGAGTGATATTAGAAATTAGTATTTTATGTTTTACAATATTTAGCTATAATGAATAAATTGGATTACAGTGATATATTTTTCGATTTGATTTGTTTTTGTGCTACGAAATTTATATATGTATTTTGTTGGCCTACTGGAGATACTCTTAAAAAAATGCGCCTATTATTATCTTACCAAAAAAAAGAAGATAAACGGAATTTATTTCGTTCCACAATATTTTTATTTTAAATTGGAAGATGGTAACCCTAATAGAATTGCTCTCTGAGTTTTGGCGAATTATCATACATACTACGTCAACCCTGTGAGGGCTTTATAGAGGGACCGATTTATGTAAGTCATTGCAACTAGACTGAGAGGCAAACATCCTAACTTCCCTGTACTGACAATTTTTGTTGGATCGAGTATAGAATTCTGCTTTTAGTTGAGGAAGCGAATTGTAATCTTTGGAACAGATAGTCTGGCGCCTGGCTGTCTTTCCGATTAAACAGGAAAGTCAATATACTGTGATCCATATAACTTGTAGGCCCATTCCCAACAATTCTGTCACACCGCTGGAAATGTGGTCTCTTCGACTCAAGTTATCGACGAATCGTACTTTACTATTTAAAGCAACCTTAACTTTATGGAAACTATGGCTATCCTAATCACAGAAAACTGGATAGATGATTCCGTCTATTTGAAATCTGTTTTGCTCAATATCCTGTGAAATTGTTCCCTTCTGGGTGGGCTTGAGAAGCTCCCAAGTGAATGAAGGACTTTTGGGCTATGGACTTATAACCCTGCGCTATTTCCGACTATTTCGATGAAAAAAGCATTCCTACAATCATTTAAAAAAAAACTACTTCTTGATGAAAGTATTGACCGTATATTTTATTGAAAAGAATGGTCTAATTCACAACTTTTTTGACACTCCATCGAACAACAGCTCCCACTTTATTGACACAATACAGTGCATACAAATTTAATGTAATTTAATTTTCATTTTTATAGCTTTCTCCAGATTTGTTGATACCCAGAAAAAGTACATTACATTAACATTTATATCAATCAACAAATCCATGCATGGTATTTTATATACAATACATAATATACAACGATTATCAAGGTGCGGCACGCCTACAATTCTCGTACCCTTTTAAAATTAAGACCATGCTTTGAAACCATTCAATAAATACCATTTAAGCTCACAACTGAATTTGTTATCCACACCCTTCTATTCACGTTACTACGATCAGATATTCACCCATTAAAAACCAATTTATTGCTCACCAACAAATTCATTTCGCCGTGAAATTAAGTTTTTAATCATGCACGACCTCGAGTTAAAAGCAAAATGAACTTGAGATAGATACTCGCGCTCAAGAAATTAAGTCATCGTCCAAAGATGCGCTATCACTGTTGGCCGTCAATGTAGGGTAGGGTCAAATTCGACACCACTGAAGGTATAAAGGGTTTAAATACCACCGAGATACGTTTTTTATTTAGTTTATTATTGGATCGGAGCAGTTATTAATGAATACTTAACTTACATGGTATAGATAATTGTATTTGAAGAGCTGGGGATTGACTTCACAATGAAAAATTACATTCTTTTCAAAGCGGATCATTAATTCATGTTCGGACACCATTAATCTATCAAAACTCTGCGATAAGCAAGAGTTTTTTTTCTTCTATAAGAAATAAACGAACGCAATAGAAATTGATATACAATTACTGAGTTTAAAAACTGAAAATTAATTTGTCTCAGTACTTTGATTATTCTATTGATCTAATAGAATGCTCAGGATCGGCCTTAACCATCGAGGCGCCCGGGCGGGTCATTCTTTTGGCTCATTTTATTATTGTATATGATAGCCGTGTTTTTTGCAAGCGGATATAGGGATAATTTGAAATTTGCATGTAAAATACAACAACAACTTATCCTATATACGCTAACTTTAGCGGGGATAAACAGTGCTTCCAAAATCCATTTTCTTCGTTTCTGATGAATTTTTGCGATGAATTTTTCAGGAAAAGTCAAAGTTTGACTTTTTATTATTATTATTTTTCCAACTTTATTATAAGGGTAATTGAATTTAGCAACTGTTAAGTGAAATTGTTTTTTATAATTTTAGAATATGCTGGGCATCAATTTCAATTGGCGGCAGTAAATATTTTTCAATTTCAGGATTTTCAATACAAATTTCTTAACTATAACTTACAGCTGTGTCACGGTGCATGTCAAAGGTGCATGTGTGCTGCCAAGTTTTTTTTTCATGAATTCTTAAGCGGCGATGGTCGGTTTTTTATGCCAATCCTATATCCGCGTGCAAAAAAACACGGCTTATAATTAAGAAACTTATTTTCAATTTGGTACTATATTTACACTCTATTCTAAAGGTATATTATTTTTAATTCATACTCTATAAAAAGCGTCATTATTGCCCTTAGACCCCTAAAAGCTACTATAGTCGCGATCCATGTCCGTTCATCCGTTTTTAACAATTATTGAAATTTGTAACATATGCTCTATGACGGCCTTAACTAATCATGTGTAAGAATTTTTGAAATCCACCTACCGACACGCCCACAATGTCAACAAAAAGTTATTAAACAAGTCGAAATTCGAAAAGGAAAGCTGAAACTTGTAATATGTCATCTCTGGGGCCACTCAATGCTCAAGCGTAAAGATTTTTAAAATCTGCCCACTGACACGGCCACAGTAAAAACAAAACTATTTCATCGAAAAGTCAAAGCTTAAGCTAGGAAGCTTAAATTTTAAATATATACTCTATAGAGACCCAAAATGCTCATATTTAAAGCTTTTTAAAATTCGCCTACTGGCACGCTTAAACCGTTTTATTGAAGAAAGCATTGGAAATGAAAGTCGTATTCTTCGTAAAGTATGTAGAAAAAAGAGGTGTTTTCTTCTACAACTCAGTAGTAACACTCTTTGACATCAAAGAAAACAATTGATACTCATTCCAAATTCACTCTATTTTCACTGGGAAAAAATCCAAAACAAGTTTTACGAGTACCCCCATTGAATCGGAATCCTTAATCATCACAAAATCCTACAGACTTCCGGATACTGCAAGCGTCTTCCAGGCGGAGCTACTGGCTATCCGTGAAGCCTGTCGCCAGATCAAACCTCACTCAAACACAGAGGCAAAAGATCGCTATACTTATTGACAGCCATTCTGCCATTAAAGCGATCGCTTCAGTCACTATATCCTCTAAGTTAGTACTCGAATGCCGTAATGAGCTGGCCCGGCTTGATAAGTTCAAGGTAACCCTAAGTTCCAGGGCACAGTAACGTTTATGGAAACGAACATGCCGACGAACTGGCCAGGCAAGGCTCAGACCTCTCGGAGCAGTTAAGGCAAATATCACCGCAGAATACCTCAAGAAAGCCAACCTCAGATGGAGCTGGCAGACTACATGCGTCATATCCTGAAAAATGTGGCCAAACTACAACAAGGCAAAAAAGACCGACCTTCTATGTAGAATCCGAAAACATATTGCAAGAACAACAGCGGGATACTGGCGTATAGGTGACCATGAGGCAAACTGGACATCCCATAGAACACCCACTGCCGCAGTTGCAAAGTGACAGCTGAAGAAGAAACCCTAATTCACTTTTTATGCACCTGTCTGGCTTTAGGTACAAACAATTGGAATTTTGTTCAATACACTTGAGGAAGTCTCCTAGAAAAGTATCAAGGAACTGATAACTTTCCTGAACTCCACACGTTGGATTTAGTCTGCCCCACCAAACGATAATACCCAGGTTTACGTGAGTTTGTGATAACAAAACGACACTCGGTGCTAATTGGGTTTGGCTTTATCAAACCGCCACACCTACCTACCTACCTACCTATCCCCAGTGTGATCGATATGCGACTTCTGTCGACTTCTGTCGACTTTTTTTGCGACAGTCGTCCCCTTTTTGCGACTTTCGTTGCTGTAATTGAAGTATCTACACTTTAGAATGTTCATAATTAAATGTCAGTATAGGAGCGATATAAGCGGTTTTTTTTGCACGCGGAAATAGGATTGGCACAAAAAAACGACCATCGCCGCTTAAGAATTCATCAAAAAAAACTTGGCAGCACACATGCACCTATGACATGCACCCGTGACACAGCTGTAACTTGTAGTTAAGAAATTTGTATTTACAATCCTGAAATTGAAAAATATTTACTTCCGCCAATTAAAATTATAAAAATATAAAAAACCATTTCACATTAACAGGTTTGCTAAATTCAATTACCCTTATAATAATGTTTGAAAAATAATAATAATAAAATCACGAATAAAATATTCGGCGGAATGTGTCAGTGGTCGGGGGTATGTCAAACTTTGACATTTTCTGAAAAATTCATCGCAACAATTCATCAGAAACGAAGAAAATGGATTTTGGAAGCACTGATTATCCCCGCTAAAGGACTTGATAAAGGATAAGTTGCTATTGTATTTTACATGCAAATTTCAATTTATCCCTATATCCTTATAATAAGGCTTATAAAATGGCTTGATTAGATTGTAAGCCTGCTGCTAATCAACGAGGAGTGCTAATCAACGAGGAGTGCCTAGGGGCACTAGAAGCAGCTGATTACAAGCTGAGTTTTGGCATACGGCTCGCCAAACTCAAGATCTTCCGATCGACAGTACCCGAGGATGACATAGACGATGTCGCCGCTGCCAATATGGTGGTGGAGGAACTGGCGATCGCTTCCAACACCCAATCTTAACATGTTGAAAGTCATCCAGTCGAATCTCCAGCACTCGAAATGTGCATCGGAGAATCTTCTAGTCTTCCTCAGAGAGGAAGACATTGACATCGGCATCATTCAAGAGCCCTGGGTCAGGAAGACTACCATACTGGGCCTCTCAGACAGCAACTACAACCTTTTTTACAAAAAAGACGTCGGTAAGCCAAGAACATGCATTTTAGCTAAAAAATACATTAACGCTTTCAGCAACTTCAGCTCGGGTGATCTAACCGTCGTTAAGCTTAAACTCACCCAGGGCCAAACCACATTCATATCATCCGCTTATATGGCGCACGATAAACCATCCCCGCCAGAAGAAGTGCAGCAACTCACAGCAGAGATACAAGCGAGACAAGGCAGTCTGCTCATAGGCTGTGACGCTAACGCTCGACATCATCTTTGGGGCAGCAAAGAAATAAATGAACGAGGTGAGTCTTTATTTGATTTTCTTTTAACTACAGATCTATGTGTATGTAATATAGGTAACACCCCTACCTTTATATTTCCAAGTACGGAAACTCATAACGGCTGGGAAGAAGTGTTAGACATTACACTCAAAACAAACAATGACATCTTCAGGGTTGAGAATTGGAGAGTCTCCAACCTAAAGTCCTTCTCGGACCACGAGTGGATACTCTTCAATCTGAGTATCAAGATAGATACTCCTACTCCGTACAGAAATCCAAAAAGAATTGACTGGAAGAAATTCGGTCAAATATTGAATTCTAAACTCCCTAATCTACCACACCTGAAAATTGAATCAGGTGCAGAACTGGACTCAATTGCGTTTGCACTAGGCAAAGCTATGAACACAGCTTTTAAGGCATCGTGTCCCGTTAAATATAGCAAAAAAACCTTACCGCCGTGGTGGAATGACGACCTAACCATCCTCAGAAGGCTGACTAGGGACATTTTCAACATCTGCTATAGGCATAAGTTTTGGCAACCCTACAAGGATTGCCTAAAGTTCTATAAAAAATCTATCAGATCAGCTAAGACATAAGCATGGTCTGAATACTGCCAATCCATCGATTCTCTTAAGGAATCTGCAAGACTCAGTAAGATTCTATCCAAAGGACACTCCAGTCCATCTTTTATCAAGAGAACGGACGGAACCTGGACGGAATCCACTGACGAATCCTTGGAGCTTCTACTTAACACACACTTTCCTGGTTGCACTGACTACTGCGCACTTCCGCCCCAAATGAGGGGAGAGCTCCCCTCTCAACAGGAGGAGATTGAGCGCATTATAACCAAGGAAAAGATTCTCTGGGCCATTCACAGCTTTGCTCCGTATAAATCACCAGGGCAGGATGGCATTCTCCCCATCATGCTTCAAAAACATGACGAGATAGTTGTGCCCCTACTAGTTGAAATTTACAGAAGCAGTATCCTACTAAATCACATACCTCAGTCGTGGAAGTATGTCCGAGTAGTTTTCATACCGAAAGTTGGTAAACGAGGTCACGGATCCGCGAAGGACTTCCGTCCTATTAGCCTAACCTCTTTCATACTCAAAACTCTAGAACGCGTACTTGACCTTCACATAAGAACAGGCCTTGAAAGATCTCCCTTATGCAACTCACAGCACGCATACCTCAAGGGCAGGTCGACGGAGACCGCTCTTCATGAAGTAGTGCGTACAGTCGAAAGGTCACTCTTCCATCACCAATACACTGAATCGATCCAGGAATCTCTCCTAGAACTAGGCGTGGAGGACTTTGTCACTTCTTGGATCATTTCCATGCTCAAAACGAGGATCATTCAAGCAAAACTAGGCAATACCCTTCTAACCAAATCAGTAAGTAGAGGAACACCTCAAGGTGGGGTGATCTCGCCTCTCTTATGGATTATAGTTCTCAACAAAATCCTGTCAAGTCTCGACAGGGAGGGTATCAAAGTCGTTGCGTATGCGGATGACGTGGTTGTTCTAGTATCAGGAATGTTTCCGACCGTGATAAGTGAAATCATGGAAAGAGCACTGGGTAAGATTAGCGGGTGGGCTACAAGTTGTGGCCTAAGCGTTAACTGAACTGATGCTTTTCACCACCAAAACCAAAATACCAACCTTCTCACTTCCCCGCTTAAATAACCAAAATCTTCCTTTATCCACCAGCGCAAAATACCTTGGAGTCACGCTTGACCCCAAACTCAACTGGAAGTCCAACATCGAACACCGAGTGCGGAAGGCAAGCGTTACTTTATACGCCTGTAGCAAAACTTTCGGCAAGAAGTGGGGGCTTCAACCAAAGATGGTTCGTTGGATGTACACAGCGGTGGTACGTCCCATCCTCACCTACGGATCCCTGGTATGGTGGCCCGCTTTAAGTAAAGCCTACAAGGTCACTAAATTCAGCAGAATCCAAAGAACAGCTGGAATTTGAATCACTGGAGCCCTTCGATCAAGCCCGACCGAGGCGCTCAATGTGATTCTCAACTTTCTGCCAGTGGATCTGTATATCAAAAACATTGCAGCATGTAGTGCTGTTAGATTGAAGGAATCTAAATGTTGGTCGGAAAGGCCATATGGCCATACCAGCATCCTTCTTTCACTTCCCGAAGGCATAGGTCTAATAGGTACAGACTACATTACACCCAAACTCAACTTCCATAAAAGCTTCTCTGTGAGATTCCCCTCTAGATCAGAATGGAAAGAAAATGCGGTCGTAAATGAATTCGACATACCTATCTTCACAGATGGTTCCAAGATGAACTGTGGAGTTGGAGCTGGCATTTTCTCTACAGAGCTAGATATTTCTAAAACCCTTCGCCTTCCCAACGCAGCCAGCGTCTTTCAAGCAGAAGTATTTGCAATTAAGGAGGCGTGTAGACTGCTTCTCAACATATTGACACACAGAAAAAAAATAGGCATCTTCGTCGACAGTCAGGCCGCGATTAATGCTGTTAGTTCAACTAAGTCTACGTCCAAGCTTGTGGTGGAATGCAGGGATACGCTGAATAAGGCTTGTCATCGGCTAGATATCTCTCTCGTCTGGGTTCCCGGCCATAGGAACATTGATGGAAATGAGAGAGCCGATGAACTCGCCAGACGTGGCTCTGCTCTGTGCGTATCACATGCGGAGGAAGTCTTCCCTCCGCTGGGATATGTAAAGAGAGAAATCCTCCTGCACTTCATCTCAGGGGCCGAGACTAGATGGACGAATCGTTCGGACTGTGTCATTTCAAGAAAGATTTGGCCAACCTACGATGATGCCAGAACAAACAACCTCTTAGCCAGAACGCGTGTTGATGTCGCCAGACTAACGGCAATCAGTACGGGCCATTGGCCTTTAGGCACTCACGCAGCCAAGCTTGGCATCTCTCACAACACCCACTGCCGCAGCTGCTCTGACACAGAAAAGAGTGAAACAGTGTTCCATCTTCTCTGTGAGTGTCCGGCTTTAGCCAAAACCAGACGCAGCGCACTAGGTCATCCGTTTTACAATGACCTCTCGGCCATTCATACCATCCACTTCAACAACATCATCAAATTCCTCAACTCCACAGGATGGTTTTGAGCCCCCTTAATAATATCCATCTCGCCCTTTAATTTTAGGTTCCGTTAGTTGTGGTATCAAAACGGCGCTCATTGCGCTACTTGTGTTTTCCCTCGTCAGATGACGGGAATTACAGCCACTTAAACCAACCAAACCAACCAGATTGTAAGCCAAGTGGACAAAATGTTGGTCATATTTGACAGAAATTATTATATCAATTTTTTTTATGTATGCTGTCATACAATCTTATCCGTTCTTATCTTGCATGAACAGTTTTTAAATATGACCACAACAGAGCAGGCTGATTTTGACAGATACCTAAGCATGGCATTTGGTCATATAATTTAATCAGAACTTACGTACCTACGTATGTCACATAAACACCAAAATAAGCATATCTTATTTACTGCATTTTTGAATTAAGATATTTAAGCTAATGCTGCCAAAACGCGAAAAACGATAAGCCCTTACTTAGGTAAGGGGTTCTGGCTACGGTTTTGAAGGTCGGTCTTATATATGACGCATGTAGTCAGCCAGGTCCATCTGAGGTTGGCTTTCTTGAGGTATTCTGCGGTGATATTTGCCTTAACTGCTCCGAGAGGACTGAGCCTTGCCTGGTCAGTTCGTCGGCATGTTCGTTTCCATAAATGGTTTTTGATCTTAATTTCTGCATTTCGGTGTCTAAAGAACTGTGTTAAACCTTGTTTTAAATATGTTAGCCGAGGACATAGATCTGCCCTTTACACTTTTCTGTTTGAGCGCACTGTTTCCGCGCTGCGAAAACCCACAAGCCCTTATTTTTTGTAAGGAGCTCTGATTATGAATTTGAAAACTGGTTTTTGGATTACTCTTAAGATTTTGTCTGTGAAGAATCATGCCATTTGACGTTATGAAGGTGATTGCTAGGGCTACAAGCCTTAAAGAACTTTTGTACAAAAAAACAGTTTTCAAAATCCAATAAAGTTGTTTTGAACAATTTCTTTATACAAACTTTTCTGCCATGCCCAATGTTAAGGGGTGTTTTCCTGCGAACGTCTGACAAACCTCCAAGACTATCAATTGTCATGAGAAGCTTCCCAAATTTGCCATTCGGATTCGGCTTAATATTGTAGGTACCCTCCACTTCGCACAAGCACATGGTTGAAGAAGCTAGCCCATACAGGGCTATGAACCGTTAATGCCAAATATTTATTTTATTTTTAAATGTGCGGGAAGAATGCATACTTTCTTCAATCATGCTTCTACTCCATATTAATCCACTATTTCAGTCTACAAATAATAGAATTTATGTGTAGTTTTGTTAATGACAGCACTCATATCTTCTGGCTCGAATGATGAGCTCGTAAATTCAAAGGTTGGCCATGGTCAAAGATGCGAACAGATCATCTCCCTAAACCAAGATCTTAATATATATCCGTACATGGATGGGCTAAGAATATCAGTGCAGCGCCCAAAAAAACAGTGTTTGTCGTAAAAGTTGATTAAGGGGAGAAATCACATTAAGTCAAATTACCACTTATGTGAGCCTAGCGACACATCTAACATCTTAAAGCTGTCCCGCAAGTGTGTATACAAATCCATGGGTTGACATCACCTGTGTCGTAAAAGGAAGATAAGTCAATACCATGCACATGCGCGTGTAGAAATTGCTAAAAGATGAAGGCTTGAAAATCTCTGAATCGGGAGGCCGGCCCATGTTTATTGAGATGGAATTGGCGAAACCAACAGGTTGACCAGTAGGGAGGCACTAAGGTCTCTTTGCCGTTAAATATAAATTTAGGTCTGACTTAAATGCATAAGTGTTGTAGAGTCAATCTGATTGCATTCATTGCAAAGAAAACGGAACTGACGATTTTTCCACGCACGAATACTTCAACAGTTCCTTATATTGAAATGGATGACCTGCCTATAAATTCTAATAGGACCATGAATTTTGGTGTTACAATTTCGGGCGTAACTAGTCAAAGACACTTATCTTATTTTGTAAAGTCTGCTTCAGTAAAATTGAGTGAGGAACTTCACCTCGATGCAGCGCCTCGTCCTTCATAAAGCCCAAGTTAGGCAAGCGATTCGGTACTGTTCTTATGTCTGTATGTCGGCTGCCAAGCATTCTCTAAAAATGTTCATACAATATTAAAAGACGAGAGCAGTTCGTCTAATAAATGGTACGGCCCGTTAATGCCTAATATTTTTTTTTTTTTTTAAAAACTTGATGTGGAACAAAATATGTTGACCATATCTGTTTTAACAATTTACCCATACTAAGATTTTGCCACGCGACCTTTTTTTAGCCTGCACTAAAATGCAGAACAACAAACATTTATTTATTATTATTATTATGAATAATATTTTGTAACCCATTCATTCTCTAAGCAATGTACGACTGTACATCCTAAAGTTGTATATTTAATTTTAGTTTTTCATTAAATATTTCGTACCTAACTAACTTGATAGACAGAAATACTCGTAGTAAGTTAGCCATACAACATTTGATAAAAAACAAAAATTAAACAAACAACGAAAACATAATTTTTTGGTGAAAACCAAAACCTGGCTAGCCCTCCAAGTTGCGGGTTGTGCCGTCGGGGTAACTTTCTGATAACGAATACCGTCATATTGCCACCAGACTCGAAATATCCAAGGGCTACGATATGAGAGTCTAAAGGTAAAGACCAAGCCATCGCGGATGCCAGAGCGCTTGGTCTGGATAAGTGGAAGCGGCCTACCCGGGATCGCAGAGGATGAAAGGCAGCAGTATTCCAGACAGAGACTCTTCACGGGTCGGGAGCTCGTTAAGTAAGTAAGTTAGACCGATATGGATTGGTAGAGAAATTAAAGGGTTAAGGGAGCGCCACCTAGCCTAAGCGCCTTGGGTAACCACCCGGGTCGCTCAGCAATAAAACCGGCACTGAAAATGCTGACTGCATAAATATATTACACATTCAATAGATTTAAAGTAGCAAGACTTTTTCATTCATTTATCCATAATATTAATATTAAATACTTGGGTAACCACCCAGGTCGCCCGCCCTAAAACCGGCACTGGAAATGCTGACTGGATAAATATATTACACATTCAATAGAGGTAAAGTACCAAGACCACCCATAAAATGCCTCTTTCATTCATGTATCCACGGTATTAATATTAAAAGTTTAAGCGAGCGCCCCTAGCCCAAGTATCTTGGGTAACCACCCAGGTCGCCCGCCCTAAAACCGGCACTGGAAATGCTGACTGGATAAATATATTACATATTCAATCGAGTTAAAGTAGCAAGACCACCCGTAAAGTTCCTCTTTCATTCATCTATCCACGGACAACAAATGATTAATAGATACTTTAAATCGCCAATTTACCACTAAATTGTGTTAAACTTTTTAATAGAGCCGTTCGAAATTTCGACTGTTTTATATTTAACTTATTAATTTAATCGCATATGTATTTATGTATTTTTATATATGTATATCCAGATTATTAAAACTGGTTTCTACTCGTAAAACATTGTCAGCTTGAAGGTTATAATTTTGTTTGTGCTCCGTCTATGACCCAATTATGAAGAAAGAAAATTATGTACTGGAGTACTGGAGTATGAATCCACATCTTGACTGTCCTCTAACTTCTTAAATCTTGTTCTAAGCAGGTGTCAACCCAAAATGCACTGTCTTTAACAGATGGATGGGATACATGGACGACAACGACATATTTGGGCGATTTGAGCCGATTTCAAGAAAAGGAGTTCGTGGGAATTGAAGAAGAATCAAAGTTGATTATCCTTGAAGAAAACGAGGAAAAACCAAGTATTTGCTTTCAACAAACAAGCAAGCATCTGTCCACCGAATATGACATAGCGTTGCTGTTTATGAAAGGTTTTTTTTTTAACCCAGTAGGTACTAACTTTGAAATCTATATATTAATACGGAGTTGCATATAACGTGTTTCCCCCCTTTTTTGCTATAATACTTCACATAGATATGCCAACACTATATATATATTTGGGTAGGGGACAGTACATAGAAGTGCACAAAAAAAAAATTATCCACATATATAACACACATTATGAATTACAGCAGGTGAAAAGTAGCGAATTGGATCAAATTACATTTACAACAACAACAACATTGCTGTGTGAGGCAATAATCTGCCAATCTGAACGGAAAAATTTTATATCATGTGATGAAGTTACTTGAAAATGCTCGAAGTTAGTTGAAAATGCTTGAAGGTACTTGAAAATGCTTCAAGTTACCTGAAGTTACTTGAAAATCTATCTATATATTAATACGGAGTTGCCTATAACGTGTTTCCACCCATTTTTGCTATTATTCGTAACATAGATATGCCAACACTATATTACATATTTGGATAGGGACAAATACATAGAAGTGCACAATACAAAAATCATCCACATATATAACACACATTATGAAATACAGCAGGTAAAATAAAGCGAATTGGATGAAATTACCAAAACAACAACATTGCTGTGTGGGGCAATAATCTGCTCTCTACTCCAAAAACGGGTGTTCAGAACTCCATTGGCTGGGGCCTCTAGGGATACCAGAAAAAACTGGAAAAAATTGGCCATTATTGGACAAAATGGGCAGCCATTGGCGGTGAGAAGCGCAGTTAGATATCTAGGTATCTGGCTTGACCAGTATCTATATTTCGATAGACATATAGTTGCTTGTCTTGCTGGGGCCAAGAAGGCTTATGCTCTAACAAGGAGACTGTTTCATAGCAGTCAACTTGACTCCAGAGTGAAGGTCATTTGCTACGTGGCCCTTATAAGGCCGATCATCGCTTATGGTTGTCCATTATGGTTTAATATAGCGCCTAGCTATATGGAAAAGATTCGGGTTTTGGAGAGACAATGTCTTAGGACCTGTCTCCGGTTGTTCCGAACGCCTGAATCCAACTATATAAAATACTATCCCAACAAGGTCCTATACGATGGGGCTCAGTTGAATAGGATTGACAATTTTCTCATTAAGGTGACTCGAAGGCACGTTGCAAGGGCGATGGCCAGCGACAATAGTCTGATCTTTGGGGCTTACTACCCCAATGAAATGTACATAGAGAGTACACTCCGGTCTGGCTTTATCCCGCCAGAGGCATTTATCCATATTGATGCAAAAGGGCTGGTACAGACGAGGGATGGTATCCCGGTATTATACCACCGCTACCGCAGTGCGAGAGATAAGCGGCTCATCCGCGGCGAGGACGTCGCCAATGCTCATGAGTTCCTCCGTTTTAGTACCGCAATAGCGGAGAGGGATAAATTCGATACAGAAAAGCAATTTGCCGAATTTTGGTGGCTTTTTGAGGGTGGAGGGTTCAACATGCCCTCCCAAGACGGTGCGTTACTCTAGGTAACATCCTCATAGTTTGTAAGATAGACTACGTTAGCTAGGGCGTTTCTGGGAGGGGCCGGGCTCGCCAACTTGTGGTGGTGCTTCCGGGAGGTGATTGATTCTGTAAGGCATCAGTCAGCTCACGACGGCGCGTGTGCACGTTGACGACTGCCAGGCGCTCGGAAGGAATTGGGATTTTGACCACTTGTTTCGTAATGCAACGAGTGCTCAGAATCCTAATTATAGTTAGAATATGTTAATTAGTTTAAGTAAGTAGAGTAGGTAGTTTGTAATTTGTTTTTTTATATAAAAATATAAAATTTGATAAAGATGCCGAGTTTTCTTAAAAATTTTCTCGATGAAAACATAATATGTAAGATTAGTTCGTAAAATAGTTTTTAGGCCGAAAGGTAATAATTATAAGATAGAGTTAAGTTTAGGGCGTCCGCATAAGGATCAATATTCTAGAATAAGTATCCTGTTAATTTTAAGTTAGATTTAATCATTTTTGTCTAGTATGTAAGTTGATATAAACTAATAATTAATAAAAATGAATTTAAAAGAAAAAAGACTCCAAAAACGGTCAAATAAATGCATTTTGCTAACTTTTTTATTTTTTTAAGTGAAAAATAACAAACTCACATTTGAACCGGTACATTTGGAGTTTGACTGCGTTCATATTATACAGTGGCCTAAGTTTTTTTTTTTTTTTTTAAGTGAAAAATAACAAACTAAACAAAAAAATTGTGAAAACAAGTGTAAACAACAACAAGTGCTTTGATTTATTGTTCATTGTGAATACATTTCAGATTGTAAGTGCATAAATAGAAACAAATGTTTTTTTTGTAAATTCAGTCATCTCAATTATCATCATTAGATTTTTAGAGCCGTAACCACATTCGAACCGGCACATTTGGAGTTTGACTGCGTTCATATTATACAGTGGCCTTACTTTATTTGAGATTGAGGAGGTTTTAATTATTCATAACTTAAATTGTGAAGCATTTAATTTACATGTGCCAAGAAATTTGCCAGTCAATGATATAGATACTAGAACGTATTTGACGAACAGTTCATTTATGAGCAAATGTATGATGATGCAAATAACGAACAGAAACATATAATTGATCAAGTTTTGCGTGAAGTACAATACAAAGATACTGGATCAAATGTTTTTTGTCTGTCAGCGCATGCTGGATGTGGAAAGACATTTGTACAAACTGCAATCATCCATAGAATGAATGCGTTAAATTTACGTTGCATAGCTCCCGCTTACAGTGGAATTGCATCAACTTTACTTACAAATTGTCGTACGTTACACAATGTTTTTAAATTGCCCATACTTATTTTAGAAAATTCTTCAGCCAATGTGCGACCAAATAGTAGTCAAGGGCGTTTTATAAGTGCAGCATCTTTGATATTGATAGATGAATCTTCAATGTGTCCGAAAATTGCACTTAAAGTAATAGACAAGTTATTGAGAGATTTAGCTTCAGGTGAAGAAAAAAATAAATTATTTGGAGTCAAATCTGTCTTATTATGTGGTGATTTACTCCAAATTCTACCCGTTGTACCTCATGCATCAAGATCAGTTTTGATAGAAAATTGTATTATAAGTTGGGAGGAATTTCATAAATTCCATAAAGTTAAACTGAATCAAAATATGCGAGCTCTTCCCGAAGAAGTGGATTTTATAAAATTTTTTAAAAAAAATGGGAGATGGACATTTGACTACTTATGATTTATTTGGTGAAGTTATCATTGAGATACCACAGAGTGCAATCGGAAATATGAATAATATCATTGAAGACATTTACGGTGATATAAGAGGGACAATTTTGTCGGATGAAGTGCTTAAGCGAGCAATTTTAGAACCAACGAATGAAGATTGCTTTCTCATTAATGGTGATATTTTAAACCGTATCGATGGACAAAAAAAAAAAACGTACAACAGTTACGATAAAATAATGGAAAACGAAGGTATAAATACAAATGATTTTCCAATCGAATTTTTAAATTTATTAACAATAAGCGGGATGCCACCACATAAGTTAACTTTGAAAGAAAATTGCGTTGTTATGTTAATACGTAATTTAAATACAGCTCAATGTTTAGTTAATGGAACAAGGTTGAGGGTTAACCGCATGCACCACAATACTTTAGATTGTGAGGTATTAACGGGAACAGCAGTGAAAAAACCAATTTTGATACCAAGAATTAATTTGACTTTTTCGGGAACTGTGTTACCCTTTCAATTTCAAAGAACACAATTCCCTGTTATACCTGCATTTGTCATGACGATAAACAAATCGCAAGGACAAACTTTTAATAAAATTGGAATAATGTTGAGGTGACCAGTGTTTTCACACGGTCAGCTATATGTTGTGTGTAGTAGAGTAAGGTGTTTTAATGGTTTAACATTTTACGTTAATGAAGAAAATGGACAGGGAAAACTTTATAAAGATGACAGAGTTTTTACAAAAACCATAGTAGGTATATAGAGAAATTTTAAATGTTCATTGATCACTTTACAATTAGTAGGATTAAAAAAAATTTTTGAATTGTTATTTAGATTTTTTAAGTTAAATTAGTAGTAACGAATCGGATATCATATAGAATCACTTATTGTTAATTAAAAGTTTTATGTATAAAAAATAAAAAAACAAATACAAACTGTAAACTATTTTGGTTATTATTGCCTTATTCTCACTCAATTGTCAATTGTTAGTGTGTGAGGAAGAAAACACAAACAAACTGGATTTGAAAGGTATTAGGTAGATAGTGATCTGCCAAACAAAAAACATAAGGACGGGTTACAGTCCGCTTGGGCGAACTGTTGGATACCCTATTCTTATTCTTATCATTATTCTCATAAGTGGGCGTGACAAAAGTCTAATTATGGTTGAATTATGCGGAACGCTCTACATATTTTGTTATTTGATAAATTCTACTCCTTCAGAAATCTTTTATAGATGCATAGTATTATTCACAACAAATGTCCGGTATACTTAAGTGAAATGATACATTTTTCTCAGTCCCGTAGAGGAGTTTGCTTGATATTTCCACGCTTTTCTCACACAATAGCAGAACGCTCCTTCATTGTGTTAGCGATTCGATTCTGGAATTCTCTTCCTGTCGAATTGCAGACAATTACTTCACTACCCATGTTCGAGAGAAGGATATTTCAACACCTATCAGCCTAATTTTATCAAGGAAATATTTTAGAATACAATCTTTATATATGTATATAAAAAAAAATAAAAAATTAAAAAAAAAAAAAAAAAAAATAATAATAATAATAATAATACTCGTAATATCAATTAATTTGTAAATGTACTTTTAATAACTTTCATATAAGTTTCCTTTTCCCTAAAATGTTTTGTATTATTACTAGATACTTAATTTTAAGATTATAAATCTTGTAGTATCGTGTATTAAAAAGTTCAAATAAAATCCAAATACAAATACAAATACAAAGGATTTTATTTAAAAAAAACGAAGCTTTTGTAAAAAAACGCTCCCTAACTCAAACTTTGGTTTTTCAATAAAATTGTTTTATTTAATTGTTGACGTGTCAGTAGGCGGATTTAAAAAAAATTAACACATGAGCATAAAGAGCATATATTATAAACTTCAGCTCCCTAGGTCTAACTTTGGATTTTAAAAAAAAGGTTTTTTTTTCAAATTGTGGGCGTGTCAGTAGGCGGATTTTGAAAATATTTACACATGAGCTTGAAAGGCGCTTAGAGAGTATATATTATAAATTTCACCTCCCTAGCTCAAATTTTGGTTTTTCAATAAAATTGTTTTATTTAATTGTGGGCGTGTCAGTAGGCTGATTTGGAAAATTTTATTTACCGATCAGTTTTAGGACTTATACATCATATATAAAAAATGTCAGCTTTCTAGCTCAAAATTCGATTTTTTCGAAAATTTTGTTTTTTTTTGAGTTTGTGGGAGTGTCTGTGGGCGGATTTCAAAAATTCGTAAACTTGATTATTTCTAGATCCAGTTTAAAGGCCTAATTTTTGCCGACGGACGGACGGACGGACATGGCTAGATCGACATTACTATCGATGCTGATCATAAATATAGTAACTTTAAGGGTATACGGGCAATATAATTAAGGTATGTTACAAACTCTGTTTCAAAATTAATATACCCTTAGAATAGGGTATAACAACAAACAGGCGACTTTGTCAATAAACGTCAATAAACGCGCGAACAGGCGACTTAGCCGCGAAGGGCGTTTTCATATATGCATGCATTTGTTGTAGTAACTCCGTTCACAGAGCAGTAACAACCACGAGCAACGACTTTGTATGCACACAGTTTAAGTTTTGTGTTTGAGGGTATGTGGGAGAGAGAGTGGGGGAGAGAGAGAGGGAATGAACTTATAGAAAAAATTGGTCGAATTTCGACCACGGGGCGACCCCTAGTTTCATTAAATAGTCATTAATTTATGTGACATTACATTCCGCAATTAGTTTTTAAACACAACTTGGGGTATATGCTCACCACGGCTAGATCTGATGAAATTCATCCAGGACACAAAGAATCCGCTCATTTTTTCAAGCATTTACCGGCCGTATGTCTTCAATAACACGAACAATGTTGGCTTAAAATGCGTCAATTGTTGTTGGTTTTGTCAGCGTAGACTAGTTACTTTGCGTGTCCTTAGAAAATACACAAGGCGCGTAAAATCACAAGATCTTTGAGGCCGATTTATAGGTTCATTACGTGAAATCGTGGTTTCATCCAATGTTCCATTAATAAGTTGATTATTTGCTATATGGCACGTAGCGCCATCCTGCTCATTAAAAAAAAAATGGTCAGTGACTCTACAAGCCCAAAGCACTGTGGGTTTTTCCCGATGTTACGACGTTTCGATATTCTCATGTGGTTATCTTCGGTTCAAATTCGACAATTTGCCTTATTGATATACCCATTGAGCAAAAAATGAGCCTCAAAAGCACAATTTTTCGACAAAACAGCGGATCAAATGCAAGTTGATTTTGGGCCCATTCACCGAAATTTCGACGAAAACGATGGTAATTCGGCCTCAATTCTTGAACGAGCTGTATCTTGTAAGCCTTCAAATCAAGAGATATACGTAAGATGCTACAAAAAATTGACGGACAAAGACCAAGTTGTTGTGAACTACGTCCAATCGATAAATTTGGAGCTTTGGACTTTGAAGCCGCATATGATAGCATTCATCGTATGCATGCAGTTTGGAAGCAGCTCTTCCGAATTATTCCAAAACTTGTACCGGATTTCGGGAACAAGATGCGCTATCATGTGACTTCTTCAATCTTGTTATGGAGAGAATAGTGCGAAGATCATTTGTCAACACGGAAGGCACTATCTTCAATAGATACGTCCAGCTACTGGGGTATGCGGACGATATCGACATCATCAGCCGTTCCCAGCGTGCCGTGTTAGAGGCTTTCACGGCGATTGAAGAACAAGCGAAATTGGTTGTTCTTGAAGTAAATGAGGACAAGACCAAATACATGCTATCAACAAACAAACAAACAGCTGTCCACCGCCTAGGACAAAACTTCACTGTTGATAGCAAAAACTTCGAGGCAGTTAAGGAGTTCATCTCCCTAGGAGTTAACATCGACTCCAAGAATGACACCTTAGTGGAGATCCGACTAAGAATTACCTTGGAAAACCGCTGCTACTTCGGTTTAGCAAAACAAATGGGTTCAAAACTCTTCACTCGAAGGAAAAAATGCATGCTTTATCGAACCTTAATTCTAGCAGTCCTGATTTATGGCGCCGAGTGCTGGACGATAAGTAGAAAAGGGCAGCTAATATTGGGTTCTTTTGAAAGAAAAATAGTCCGTCCGGAGGTGAATGGAGGAGAAGATACAACCGCGAACACTATAAGCTGTACCAAGATGTGGATGTAGTCCAGAAAGCTAAATTACATCGACTACATTGGCTCGTCCACATTGAGCGAATGGAAAATAATGCTCCAGCCAAGAGGGTCTCCGACTCCCAGCCCCCAGGTTCAAGAATGCAAGTTTGGTCGAGCGATGGCAATTAGGACGCAGGGTTATGGTAAAGTAAAGGCGCTCACAGTTTTACCGGTCAAAGTTGAAAACTGCCTGTTTTACTATTTAATGCATTTGTAGAAAGAGTATATATTTTTAGTCATAAACCTAAAACTAGATGTTGCATCAAAACGATTTATATCTTGATTAAAAGACTTTGAATATTTTCGACACAAAAGCTATACCTCACCTCAAGAACTGAATAAAGTTACACTCACAAAAATGCTTTTAATCGATATCGGTCAAAACAGATCAAATTTGTTCCAAACTTCTACGCCGGAAGACCAAGTGCAGCTCTACAGATCTCTGAAACTGCCAGTTTTGCCCAATGGCGGCAAGCTCTGCACTATAAGCAGGAAAGCAGAGCTGATCATATTCGAAAAAAATACTCTGATGGATATTTGGTCATGTTGCGAGGAGGGCAATAGTGGTGATAACAGCGAGTGGTGATAAACCAAAATCTTTGCAAATGGAAGGTGTTAGAGGCCAGACTTCGAAGAGGAGAGAAAATTGATGAAAGACAGGAAAATATCGTAGCCAAAGAAAAAAAAATGGCAGGAAATTCTTTCCCGAATGGTCGATATTATTAAATTCATCGTGAAACAGAAATTTTCTTTGCGTGGGAAATTAACAAAACAAATAGGGGCAACTTTTTAGAACTGGTGCACCTACTCGCAAATTACGATCCAGTGCTTCGAGAACACATTTTGCGAATAAAAATTGGTGGAATAACTATTACTTACGAGTATATGTCACCACAAAGCAGAATTTATACTTTGCTCCAATCACTTTTTGAACTTCGTTTGCTTACATGCTGCTGCTGTTGAGCCAAATTCGGTCACTTTCTTCGCTACCTTAGAATGCTTATATTTCCGTGTCCACACACCGTAGGGAAGTTCTGCTTTGTACTTCAGGCAAAGCACTGAAGGGGCTGCAAGAAACAAGGTGGAGCGCAAGAGCTATGCAGTCGAGAATACCTGGAGCCATTATGAGGGCATTTTTAAATCCTTGGAAAAACTCACGGAGGCAGACGAAAGCCTTAACACACGGACGGATGCAGGAGCATTGCTAATAGCATTGCAATCGTTTTCATTTCTGTCTTTTTTGGGCTTTTTGAAACCAATACTATACGAAGTTAATGATGCACAAATATACTTGCAAACAGAAGGACTCAATCTTCATCAATATGCTCAAAAAATAAATGCATTACAGATCTTCCTTACAGAAAAACGAGATGAATTGGTAGACGGTGCTTTCACTTATGCTAAAAATGTATGTCAAAAACTTGGAATTTTAATGGAACGTCCCAGGAAAATAAAAACAAAACATATTTTTGCTGACGGAAACATGCTGCTTTATCCTATGAAAATGAAGTACGACGAAGAATATTTTCTTCCTTAGATAGTTCGACTTTCTCACCCCAGCCAAACTCTTAGAAATGAACGCAATTCAGATGTTGCACCTCATGAGGATGACATTGATAAGGATGAATTTGAGATCGAACGCGTTCGGTTAAGAGCAATTGTAACTTCTACAGGCTAAACAAATGAACTCGCCAATAAAAGCCCACTCGAACTATAAAAATATATATTACAGTTTAGACTGGAAGTTAGTCTGCCATAAGACTAATGCTTTGTCTTTTTCTCATAATTGCAATAAGTAATGAAGGCTGTAAGAGGAGTTTCTCAAAATTGAGGCGTATTAAAAATTATGCAAGGTCCACAATGAGCATTCTAAGGCTATCTAATCTGGATATCATAGATATAGAGCAGGAAATCACGGAGACCATCGATACGGAAAGAATATTTTGAAGATTTTGCCCTGATGAAAAGTAGAAAAATAAAATTTTAAAGAAGTTTTCTGTAAATAAATCGAAAAGTTTCTTGTAAATAAAAAAAAAATAATTACATAATATGTACCTCCATTATGTACCTAACCTATGTAACTTTTTCCCCTTTTACTAAAAACTAAATTAAATGCTTTCATCCTTTCATTTAAAAATTATTTTTTTAAACAAATTTTAGTTATGAAATTATTTATTTATTCATTAATGAATTTTATTAATTAATAAACAAAAATAATTTAATGTAATTAACTTTAAAAAAATAAATTAATGCAATATAATTTACTGTAATTAAATTAAAAAATTTCAAAAGCTAAAGAAAATAAATAAATAAATGGAAAATAAATTACAAAAAAAATCGAATCCTGTTTATCTGAAGAATTTTAATTTAGATAATTTAAGTTTAATGGGAATTATCGTTGTTTATTTGATATCCTGAGATAAGTAATTTTTATCCGCTTAGAGATTGGGAAATCGTAAAGTTAACAATATTGGAACATTTTAAATTTGCGGCTTCTTTTATGCTTCACTTGCTAGAAAGTAGTACGAACAACAGTTGACAACATTTTGAAGAGTTACCAAGTTTATTGACGTACATAATGTGTAGGTATAACTGGTTGAAACTGTAGACAATTTTTTTTTTTTTTTTGGACAACAAGCAAGACCGAACCTCCGTTTTAATGACCAAGACATCGCGGATGCCAGAGCGCTTGGTCTGCACAACTGGAAGCATCGTGCCCGGGATTGCGGAGGAAGGAACGGTGCAGTGTCTCAGGCAGAGACTATCTACGGGTCTGAAGCTCGTTAAGTAAATTGAAGTGATCCAACCCAATTAATTTATCGTCTCCTTTTCATTTTATTCATAACCACATTACCAGATTTAAGTCAAGCTAAGCTATCGCAGTTCACACTACAATATTTAGCTGCGATATCGCAACATTACATTGGTCTAAATTAGTAATTATTACTTACAGATTTGTTAATGCAATACAATCTGCTTTTTATGGCTTTGCAGTTATCTAGCGTTGCATCATCATCCTTTACTAATATTCGGTTTGCCTAGAGTAACCGAATCCAGGCGCAGCTACCCGCTGTCGTCTGCACCTATGTATGAATGCCTATGTATATGGTATATCGCATCAAAAGAAATAACAAAAGATCTGCTGGATTGATTTAATTGAGATATTCGATCTAAAAAAAATCGCAGACCACAAAAAAAAACCGAACGGGGATGCGATGCTGAGAGCATTGAGGATGACAATGTATCTATAGTAATTTTTTTTTACATAACCCAACAAACCGATATAAATTCTTATTCGACGGGAAAATTGAATCACCAAGAGCTCGTGCAAGCGTAACCAACATCCCGCTCAAGTGTTTTTCCCACGTTATTTAATCCGCCAGAAAACTGCGCTTCTCAATAATTAAACCAAGCCTGCTGCTACTGCTAGTAAGTGTGGACTATGTAGACACAAAATAATTAGCAAATGTAAAACTTAATGGAATGAACTGAGTGTAAGTGGATTGATTTACCATGACTTAGAGGTATAATATGAAATTCCAGCCGCCCTAGTTGAAAGCTGCGACAACAGATCGGAGCTAAGCAAACCGCATTTATGATTGTTTCCATTGCTGCGTTCTAACCACAGTAAGAGCTGAGTACATGTGGTAAAAAGTTTCAGATTCTTCTTGCAACAATTTAGCTGGTTCTACACAGAATAAAATGCTTACGTTGTGGAACTTTTTGCATTTACACGTCTGGAGTTATCTTATTCTGTTTAAGTCTAAATTCGCTTTGGACTGTATCGAATCATGGTAAACATATTAGTTTATGAAGTATAAGCGGTTCAGTAAGTGCAGGAATATCACTGCAGTACACCCCAAACAGCGCTGGTCGTAAAAGGGCACTAAGGGGGGAAATCACATCTAGACAATTTTTTACATCCAGGTGAGCCTAGCGACACATTTTACATCTTAAAACTTTCCCGCAAGTCCGTGGTTGAAAGATTGATTTTTAAGCGTCTCAAACCAATCGTAGAATCAAGAAACCTGATCCCAAATCATCAGTTCGGCTTCCGAAGCAAACACTCCAGAATAGAACAAGTGAAATCGAAAGAGCATCACTAGAAGAAAAAAAGCATGTTCTGCAATCTTCTTAGACGTAGCACAGACTTTCGATAGAGTATGGCATGAAGGTCTACTCAATAAACTAAAAGTGTACCTGCCAGAACAGTACTTCCACCTAATGGAGTCTTATTTAACATCGCGTTACTTTCGTATAAAACAAGAAAACTACTACTCTAACCTAGTGCAGATCGAAGCCGGTGTCCTCGGGCCTCTGTTATACCTCCTTTAAACTAAAAACCTACCTACAACACCGTACACCAAGACTGCAACCTTTGCCGACGAAACGGCAGTCTTAGCAGTGGGAGATACAACGCAATCGACACAAAAGTTACAAGCTGCTACAGACCGAATTAACAAGTGGACTGAAAGATGGCGTATAAAACTCAATTCGAGCAAATCGGTACATATTGAATTCACAAATAAGTCTCTCTCGTACTCCTCTATAGCATTATCACGCACGACAATACCATATGCTAATACAGCGAAGTATCTAGGTATGACTCTAGACGCCAAGCTTCGTTGGAAGCACCATATACTCGTATCAAACGACTAGAATTAGACATTAAATGGCGAAAATTAGAATGATTTTTAGGCAGGAAGTCAGGACTATCAATTAATAATAAAATTCTTTTATATAACCAGATCCTAAAACCAGTGTGGAACTATGGCGCTCAACTCTGGGGATGTGCCAGCCAGACTAATATTGCAGTCATCCAGCGGTTCCAGAATAAAGTCTTTCGAAGTATTGTGAATGCTCCATGGTACATTAGAAACAGCGACCTCCATCGGGACTTAGGAATTCCTACTGTTCTTGAAGAGATCAACGCTAGGGCCAAAGCACACGAGAAGCGACTTCAGGAGCATATTAACGAGGAAGCAACAATTCTTCTAAACGTATATGGCGTGAGACGATTGTACCGTATAAGACCGTCAGATCTTGCAAGACAACCACAAACCACAGGACTTACCACGCACTCTACTAGATAATAGCAGGGCGACAACAACGAGCGGAAAAGGCGCTCGGAGTGAATTTAACCTCCAACGATTTGGATGGATTAAATCCCATCTATGCTCCTGTTATTGTCTCTAAAAGTTAAGAACCTACAACAAATTACAATTATAATGTATCTAAAAAATAGTAAACTGTTAGCCATTTACATGGGGGCCGGCAGAAAATGTGGGAAAGAAAATACATAGGTTTTTTTTGTTCTTTATTAATTTTATTTAAATAGAAGTTGAAGGCGTCTGGGTTGCTGTCCAAATTTGTTAATCACCTTGCCAATAAATTCAGTGTCCTCCTCTACTCTTTTCTTAAGAACACTGAGCATACACAGGCCGCTTAGTCTTGCGTCTCCCATAGTTGAGCGTTTCCACGTCTTAACACTTCTGAATGTGCTGGTATGTACGTTCAATACTACATGTTGTTGCTGGAATTGTTAAACCAATTTTAATTGTTTGACATAAAACGGTGTGGCTTCAGCAATTGGATCTGCGTATTCAACAACAGATTTATTTATAACCGCATTATTTGCTTCATTTGTCTTCATCGTCTCATATCATGTGATAGCCTCGGCAATAAAATTATTTAGAACACCTCTGTAGAGGTTCTGTATATCTTCTACTATCGCTATACGAAAGCTGATACGTAAATGCTGATTTGTCTAATTTTCTCATATTTTCCGGGTGATGCTGCATAAGCGAAAATGCTTTTTTGTTTGTTGTAGAAAATCGATTTTTTAATGAAGAAATAATAGAATCTAATTATGGGATAAATATAGATGATCTAAAAAATTCTTCCATATTTTCAGATGGTTGATTTGATCTATAAGTCTGTGTTGCCACTACTCGAGGACGCTTAAATTCAACATCGAGTTTTTCGCAAATTTTTCGAGCTTTCTCGAAAATTACCGCAAACTCTATAGAGGCATTATCGCGGTGAGATTGAAACACATCAGTTAATTTATTTACGTGATCGTGTATTACCTTTATATTCATATTAACTTCTTGTAATTGATTGCACACGGGTTCAAGTTTGGCAGAGTAGGCAGCAATTTACTAAAAGTGACACAATGTACTCGTATGTTAAAGTTGTTGCAATCGTGTAAAGCTGATACGCTTTGGTTGTCGTTTTAGAGTTCGGTGCGTCCTGCGAAAGTTCTTTTTTTTACAATAGGCAGAAAGTTTACAGAAAATATTCTGATACTTTTGTACTTTGCTGTCCAACGCGTTTCACAAAATAAAAGTATATTTGGAACTTTATTCCGCCGCAACGTACTGTCTCTAAAAAAGTTTATAATTTCCCTTGTAGTCCCAGCAGTATTTCTCACTTCACTGACAATATTTAGGTCATTAATGACAAGACCCCAAGACAATGGAAAAATAGTGCTGAAGGATATTTATCGTTAATAATTTTCTGAACACCACCTATATGACCTGCCATTGCGGTACAACCATCGTATCCTTGGCCAACAAGTTTATTTAAATCAAAATCTTGCAGGAAGCGAATAATAATTTCCGAAATGGCTTTTGCGTTCAATTCTTTTAACGGTACAAATCCGAGGAATTCTTCACAAACAATTGGTTTTTTATCATCCTCTCTCTCTATCTCCTCTCCTTTTCTTCTAATCCTAATTTCCCTAACGCCCGCGCTGTGTAGAAAATACATGATAAGGGTACCAAAAAAATCCCTTTAGTAAATTATAAAAAAATAAAAATAAAAATAAAATCCTTATCAGAACGTAGATAGCATACACCAATCGATAATTGCTCTGTTCCACTAATATCAGCAGTCTCATCAGCCAAACCGAAAAAGCCGAATCATGTTTCACCTCCTCAATTATTTTGCTTTCAGAACAAATTTCTATCAATTCGTTTTGAATTTGATGTGATATACCTATATAAGGAATTTTTTGCTCCTGATTCTAAATGATTCTTCAAAATCGTCTCCAGAGTCAACTCGAAAATGTAGCAGGTCTGTAAAAACAGAACCCTCGTCGACTTTCCCACGAAGTGGAAGGTCATATGTGGTCCGCAAAATATTGTGTTGAGACTTGAGAAATACACATTGCGTCAGTTTGAGGTATGTAGGTTTCTGTTAAAAAAAATAAATCATTCTTATAGAGAGAAAAAATACAAAAGAAACTCTTACTTTGCCGACTTAATAACTATTAATAGTTAATACCTACTTAAATGGTAATTTTTTTAATTTACCTAGTTCTCGCTCGACTGATGTGAAAAATTGGAGGTTGCATTGCCACTACAAAAAACAAATGCGTAGTAGATTTATTTTTGGCAGAAAGTTATTGCAATTGCAGATTGCAGTTAAGTAAACTGGCCAAATGAATTAAGCAAGTGCAAAAGGGAGGTATGTATGTTTAAAAATCGGTTTGGAGCCGATTGCAGTTATAAAGGGTTTTTCAATAAGAGCGCTACAAAAGTTTTTTTTAAATAAAACAAAAACAGTTTTGGATATCAATGAAATTCTTTATTCCTGTGAAAGTACGTTCGATGCTATTACGTATGGAACTCGATTTCTTTTGCATGGCCACCACGGGCACGCTTGCAGAAGTCCAGACGCTGAACCCAATTTTCGACGGTTTTCAAGCATAAATCGGCCGATACTGCTGCAGTTTCACGTTCGATATTCGTACGAAATTCATCAATCGTCGCTGGCTTGTTGGCATAGACCATAGACTTGACGCAGCCCCACAGGAAATAGTCTAACGGCGTTAAATAGCACGACCGAGGCGGCCAAGCGATTGGACCATTTCGTGAGATAACACGGTTTCCAAACTTGGTTTCCAATAAATTGATTGTGGCATTCGCTGTGTGGCTTGTGGCGCCGGCCGTCCTGTTTGAACCACATGTCCTCCAAGTTCATATCATCCAATTGGGGCCACAACGACGTCACAGAGATACCCAACGACGTCACAGAGATGCCCAACGGTTGAGAACGACGTGTGAGAGACACATTTGGGCTTTCTTCAACTGAAGCCTCAGCGGCAGCAATATTCTCGACACTACGGGCACTTCTTTGTCTCACTGGTACGGGAACATTTTGTACTGTGCTTGTCGATTCAAATTTTTCCACTACTAGACGCTCAATTCTTGATCTGCTAGGACGATTATGACGACCATAAATTGGACGTCGCTACGTCTCTTAACGTTGAGGCCACTGACTCCGAATTTCGGTAGTAAATTTTAAAAATTTCGACTCGTTGTTGGCTGGTATATCTTTCCATGAAATGGCAAACCTTACTGAAGAGAAATGTCAAAAGAGCGGCAAGAAATTCGGCGTCCTTTACTGTCCCTGTCGCTCTACTTTTGTAGCGTCCCTGTTGAAAAACCCTTTATTATACCTATTCAAACAAATACCTACCCGACCCGCGCGATTTGAATTTGACATAATATAGGTACATTGCGTACCTTTGATTCTGTATTTTGCATCAGTAAATAGTATAATGTGTAGTTGCTGATGCAATGTACCCCCTTAAAATAAAAACTGGCGGCGCCCATGGCCATTTACTTTTCTCCCGCGAATAATACTGAAAAGCGAACTGCTCGTTAGTTTCATAACTAGTTGCAGTTTAAGCAAACATTTGTAATCCTTTGTAGTTTATTATGTATGAAATAAAAAAAAAATCTCTACATAAACAGTTATCTTAACTTTACTAAACGGAATTTAAATTTAAGGCTTAAGCCATTTGAAAAAAGGGATATAATATAAATATCTAATGATTATTTTATTACACAGTTAAATCAATTTTTGCCTGCTTTTTTTGCAGTTGGCAAAGCAAAGCAAAGTGTTGAAATTCCAGACTCTGGTTAGGTACTTATCCAATATATTCCCACATAGAAAAGTTTTGCAACATATTTCACAAGCCACAAAACTTGTCATAAACTATTTAATTCAACAGTATGACCCATGCGTTCCATAACAGATGTGGGGAATCAAAAAATATCTCAGTCTTTAATTTTGGATACCGTTCACGAAAGAGATACTAAATCAATGCATGTACTAATATCTATTCGCGCTATTTTTTTTTCCACTTTGCGGTTTACACTGATCGAGCTGTCAGAGACTATTTATCATAGTAAATCAAGCAATAACTCGTCTTTAGGTCTCCGTATTAGGTATCTATTGGATTGTAAATTTGTTCATTTGTTTTTTGATTACATTACCCTTTTGTGTCATTCAATTAAGTGTTTGCAACTGCTTCGTTGACAATTGTATTGAGTTACTAGCTAATGTAAGCCGAAGTAAGCCCTCTTTTCTGCTGGATTTAGTTTATTTCTCAACTAAATCTGTGCCGCAATTAAATTGTTTTTGTGGTTTACTTGGTTACGGTTCTATGGAAGAAAAATTAGCTCTATTTGTTTTTATAAAAAAATTAATTAACAAAAGTGGTTAAATTGGTCATGTTGAATCTTGAGTTTTGTTTTGGTTTGGTCATGCCTGTTAGTTTTGTTTGTGTTCAACTCGAAGGACATACTCGTACATACATCTAAATATCTTTTCATGAAAAACCACTTTATAATTCATATCTGAATATGCATAGCATAGCCATATGCACATTTTTTAAGTCCATTGAACATTCAAAACCAAGGACAAGGATTATAATTGCCAAAATGAAACATGTGTGCGCACCTTTGCGATAGAAATCACACTCACATCATCGTTGAAGTAACAAATCCCTCTAATTTTGTTCGATAAGGATCTGTATCTAAAATTCACCACTTCGTTCACAAATTGTGCTAAAGGGATGTATCGATGGAAATACCGATAACAGAAGAGTTTTCTAAAAGCGCAATGCAGGGCTTAATTTTGAATTTAACCGCGCTTCGCCTTTGGCTGGACCGTAGCGACGATATTTCAATCCGCTTACGATAACAGTTTTATTGAATCGTTTTTGTTAGTTTTATTGCTGATGTGATTCTCTTCTTCGATGTCACTTCATGTAGAAAATATTTTTTTTTGTTTTTTTATACGTGAATTTGTTTTTTTTTTTTGTTGTAAATCCTCTCACCCTATCGTTTGCTAATATCGGATGTCACCTTAACTGGTCGTGCTTCTGTTTGAGGGTGTCGTGTGTCAAATGCTCTGTTTAAGGTTATTTTTATTTAACAGATATTTATATACCTTCTAAGCTATATCTATACAATGAACTGTTCAGTAAGAGTGATGTAAAAAGTGGGGGAAAGCAAGAGATAATTATCATACAGGATACAAGTCGATTAATACATTTCTGTGAATACTTGTACTTTGATCGTTTTGAAAGACTAGTGATAAAATCCATTACTTACCATTTAGCGCAATAACAAAAATTTTAATTTTTAAAAAGAGGGGAAAAGACAGGAACAAAAACCGTTTTACACCAACTCAAGAAAATAATTTCTATGGACGAGGAATCCAGTTAGGATAGTAATAGAGGTTAGGTTAGGTGAGGTTGAGGTGGTTGTCAGCTAAAGCCAGCACACATAAACCAATGTGAGGTCTATTGTGATATCATGTGGCTCCAGTGGAGTTTCTCCCTCTACCCGTTAAACCATGTAAAGTTTCTAATGAAGCTTGAAGGACTTCTAACATCGGTGTTAGCCAAGTCGCTTCGATCATTAAGTACGAAGGAGGTCAGGATAGGGATTTCTTTCATGGGCGAGAGCACAAAGAACGAAAAGAGTGGTCGTCTCCTCCTCTTCGTCAATGCATCTTTTGCAGAAGTTATTTGAATACACGCCAAGCCAAGATCTACGCTGATATGAAAATATATAAATCTATCACTAGTCAGCAAGACAGAATTTTTCTTCAATCTGACATTAATAGCTTCGCCAACTGGTGTAATTAAAACGGTTTATCCCTGAACCCTATGTGGCGTACTCCACCAAGAAAAAACATTTTTTTTTTTTTTTAAAAATATATAAATTACAACCCATTTCAAAGAAATAACTGCCGACAGTATGCCCCAATACACAAGCCGGATCCTTGTGACGAACACCGCCTTCCGGCCATTATAATCAGCTGTGTACATAGAATCCGAAGTAACCAGTATTTTGGTTGTCGCTCCCACGCGATCGGTTTTTAATACCTATACAAAGACAACTACTTTTTATTTATATGAGTGGCTAGCTCGTAACGCGTCTTTTTTTCTTGGCCGCTCTTTCACCACGCGGGACCGTTCGCAAATTGCCTGTAAGTTTTCAATGTGAGTCGCACGTTTTCTTCAATTTTATTGTCCGCATTGGCAAATTCGATTTTTTTTTTGATTATTTTATCTTAAAAAGAACGATCGCAAGCGTTTCAAAGAAAGATTGAAACAATAAAAAAAGCAGCGAACGAAAGAATTTTAAAGCCACGGTATAAATAATTCCCGACAAAAGGCTGCAGTCGAACGTGTGAACACGTGAATCTTTTAATCTCTTAGAGATCGTGTAATGAGGTAAGAGTTTAAGAAAAAAATGTTTTCGAGCACCATAATAGAAAGATTTCCTTTTTATAGCAGTGCGGATAGCTTTTGTTGTTGAGAGTGTTCCAGTGACTCACCAGGGTGTCATTTTCTCCGACGTCTAAGTGCACTGTAAACGAACGAAAACTCGCCCTACCAGATCACAAAAGCATCCGTACATAAAACCCCAACGACCCACTAAGAGTCCCGATCGGCAGAGGTGCAAAATACCCGCCAAGAATAAGAGGAATATTGTACACCGGCTGCAACAATTCGTCCTAAGCGCCAAGCATACCGGAGACAGTTATTTGGAGACCCACCAAAACCAGTCTACCATCGATCATCATCAACCAAATTTCCACCTAATCCGTCATCTAATTAGGCTATTAAACAGCGCGCAAAATCCTGAAACTGCAGAATATGCATTTAGTGTATGAAGTAGTGCTTGCGTACATACAGTACTCGATTACATAACCTATCCGTGCATCGAGATATGAACGTAGTATCGTATAAGTTTGGTTTCAGGGCGAGGCATGACACTATTCATGCCGCGTCGAAACTGGTTTCCGACATTCAGTGGAATAAATGCAAGAGCCAATGCACGGGTGCTTGTCTGGTTGATTTTGAGAAGGCTTTCGACACCGTATGGTTAGAGGGACTTTTCTACAAGTTGACCAGGCGGGGGATGCACAAACCTTTGCTATATGTAATTTATAATATGCTTATGGGAAAGAAGTTCGTTGTCAAATGTGGCAACGTGACTTCGAGCAGAGTCTTTGAAATTAAAAACGGTTTACAGCAGGGGGCGGTCAATTCTCCGATCCTGTTTAACATTTACACGAGTGATCTGGTGGGTTCACTCAGACATGCTATAGCGTATGCCGACGATTTGGTGGCATACAGATCAGGTCCTAAAATCGAGGTCATTAATATCCTTTTGCAGCGTGACTTCGATCAAATTAAGCGATATTGCGACGACTGGAAGTTGAAAATCAACTTTCAGAAGACGGAAACAATCTTGTTCAGAACTCCATTGGCTGGGGCCTCTAGGGATACCAGAAAAAACTGGAAAAAATTGGCCATTATTGGACAAAATGGGCAGCCATTGGCGGTGAGAAG
This sequence comes from Portevinia maculata, assembly GCA_949715645.1. Lineage (NCBI taxonomy): Eukaryota > Metazoa > Arthropoda > Insecta > Diptera > Syrphidae > Portevinia > Portevinia maculata. Next base: position 91,233,975 of record OX454526.1, read on the forward strand.
CGCAGTTAGATATCTAGGTATCTGGCTTGACCAGTATCTATATTTCGATAGACATATAGTTGCTTGTCTTGCTGGGGCCAAGAAGGCTTATGCTCTGACAAGGAGACTGTTTCATAGCAGTCAACTTGACTCCAGAGTGAAGGTCATTTGCTACGTGGCCCTTATAAGGCCGATCATCGCTTATGGTTGTCCATTATGGTTTAATATAGCGCCTAGCTATATGGAAAAGATTCGGGTTTTGGAGAGACAATGTCTTAGGACCTGTCTCCGGTTGTTCCGAACGCCTGAATCCAACTATATAAAATACTATCCCAACAAGGTCCTATACGATGGGGCTCAGTTGAATAGGATTGACAATTTCCTCATTAAGGTGACTCGAAGGCACGTTGCAAGGGCGATGGCCAGCGACAATAGTCTGATCTTTGGGGCTTACTACCCCAATGAAATGTACATAGAGAGTACACTCCGGTCTGGCTTTATCCCGCCGGAGGCATTTATCCATATTGATGCAAAAGGGCTGGTACAGACGAGGGATGGTATCCCGGTATTATACCACCGCTACCGCAGTGCGAGAGATAAGCGGCTCATCCGCGGCGAGGACGTCGCCAATGCTCATGAGCTCCTCCGTTTTAGTACCGCAATAGCGGAGAGGGATAAATTCGATACAGAAAAGCAATTTGCCGAATTTTGGTGGCTTTTTGAGGGTGGAGGGTTCAACATGCCCTCCCAAGACGGTGCGTTACTCTAGGTAACATCCTCTTAGTTTGTAAGATAGATTAAGTTAGCTAGGGCGTTTCTGGGAGGGGCCGGGCTCGCCAACTTGTGGTGGTGCTTCCGGGAGGTGATTGATTCTGTAAGGCATCAGTCAGCTCACGGCGGCGCGTGTGCACGTTGACGACTGCCAGGCGCTCGGAAAGCAATTGGGAATTTGACCACTTGTTTCGTAATGCAACGAGTGCTCAGAATCCTAATTATAGTTAGAATATGTTAAATAGTTTAAGTAAGTAGAGTAGGTAGTTTGTAATTTGTTTTTTTATATAAAAATATAAAATTTGATAAAGATGCCGAGTTTTCTTAAAAATTTTCTCGATGAAAACATAATATGTAAGATTAGTTCGTAAAATAGTTTTTAGGCCGAAAGGCAATAATTATAAGATAGAGTTAAGTTTAGGGCGTCCGCATAAGGATCAATAATCTAGAATAAGTATCCTGTTAATTTTAAGTTAGATTTACTCATTTTTGTCTAGTATATACGTTGATATAAGCTAATAATTAATAAAAATGAATTTAAAAGTAAAAGTAAAGTAGTCTCGTATAAAAGTTTTTTTTTGCACATTTTTTTTATAAAATCTATCAATTGAGTTTTTTCTTATATCTAATTTACTTAAGTTAGCCTAGTTTCATCTGCCCGTGTCGATTTGTTTAAAATTTTGAATTTCAATTTAAAGCCAAAGAAAAGTAGCTTTAATACAGATAATGCATATATTATAACCTAACAATCCACATGATCAATCTGCGGGAATATTGTGCACCATCTTCGACGCCTCCAGATCAAACAAAAGCAACGGATATCAAGTGAGTACAAAACATATTCTTTTCATTGGCTTTTACCTATCTTAATTTGTTTTTTTTTATATACGAGTATGCTTACTTTTTTTTGTAAATACATACTTAATAATACTAGCTTATACTACCTTCGGGGTAAATCTCTTAAATTGCTAACGGGCAAGATACTTTTAAAATATATCAATACAATTTACACTAGCTACCTAATACTAAGTCTACCATGACGCGTTTCTAACCTTTCAAATACTTATAGATATCCATTTACTCTTTACATAATATTAAATGTCACTTTCATTCAATCGTAAGAATTTATGAATTTATTATTACATATACCAATAAATATGTGTTGAGCTAAACGAAATTGTTGAGAAACCGAGGAGAGGATAGTCAAGTGGCAATGGCTTATGCCAGTTGCAAGGGGAGGGTTCCTCTAGGTGTCAGAACACCCACGACACCACAGCTGATGACGTTTATATACCCCTTTCTTTTTTCCTTTTCTCAACGTGATTACCTTTTTATATAATATATCCGCGTTAATATCAACGACATCTAGTCATTGATAACCTCTGATATGCGAGGTCATAGTCTCTCTCTCTCTCTCTCTATCTTTTCTTTTTTGGTTTGAGTATCCTTTCCCCTTATCCTTTAGTCGTTTTTTTCTCTGGCACGATAATTTTGTGCGCAAGGGAATAAGCAGCAAGATCCCACCCCACCGACGAGCTGATGCCGTGCACCGCAAGCGTGCCAACCGCTGCTTCATAGCAAGGACACACCGCATCTTGTCCTTCATCCCACCTAGTCTATGCTTATACATAGATCGTGGAATGCCCGTCTCCGCCACACCTACTAAATGTCAAAATATGACATTCTCTAGAAAGAATATCCCTTCCACCTTTCAATATTCTCTGTCTCAACATATTCTTGTTAATGTTGATAATTTTAAGGATCTTGGGGTTTATTTCAACCCCAAACTGGTTTTTGCTCAGCATATTAATTCTATTATTAAAGAATCTAATTCTACACTGGGCTTCGTAAAAAGGTGGGCCAAAGAATTTAATGACCCTTACGTTTCTATGTCATTGTACAATTGAAGGGTTGTAAGTCTAAAGGGTCTTAGTACCAATTTTATTATTTCGAGATATAACAAAAAAACACAATAAAATTAACAATTCAATTACAAAAATGTTTATTTTTATTGAAATACATTAAATACATATCGTTTACTATGGGAACTCGAAAAAAAACTAAAACAATTGGAATCCAAGAAAATAATACTACTCATAATTCAATATTTGTGAATGTTTTAAGTGCCTTATAAAGCGATATTGAAAATGGGCTAAGTGCCTTTATAAAAGATATTAAAAACGTTTTCAAGCTTCGGTTTGATTAACTAAATGTTCGTAGAATGCTTTATTTTCGGTAGCATGTCCTTCAAATCTTTCAATTTTTCTTTTGAAATATTATTTCGAGCTTCTAACGCTGGTAAAGTGTAGTTTTTTAATTGGTTTGGAGACTTGCCTTTTTTGAAAATGTTGACACTATCCCACGGTTCTGAGTCATTGTGCGATTCCATTAAATCAGCACGATTTAACTTATCTTTTTTGATGCGGATCCAAGAAATAGTTGATATTTTTATTTTTAACTTTGTAGTATTTAAGAAATCCGTGGAACCCTTATTCAGGTCCTTAAAATCATTTTGGTCCAAATTGGTCACTTCAAATGGATTTCTATGACAAGATTCTCGTATCATTTTTTCTACATCCTTTGATTCAAAACATTTAACCACTTTCTTCCTTTTTTCAATTTGAGCGAAATCTCGATCGCAGGACATGAAGAAGTGACCACTGACCAAGTGTTTATGATCAATAAAATCATAGATGCCATTAGCAACTAAATAGATCAAGGCAAAAAGAACCATTCTATTCTTGTTCTGTCCTATGCAGTTATCACCCCAAATAACTGCATGTTTTTTTAAAGTTTTATATGACATCATGTTAAGTACCTTGAATATGGAAGATCCAACCTCGTTACCACCTCTACCCGCATATGACTCATTCCATAGGCACATGTAAGCTTGTCCATTTCTGACCGCTTAATTTAATCAACTTACTGCACATAAACAATAACACCATGCAGCAATAACAGCCACCAACGTACGTAATAACGCCCCGCACATACACGAGCACAGACCCTTTTGATCGAAATTTGGTTGCCACATAGACCCCGTTACAACTTTATTTGTATGTGGGTAAACTTTTAAAAGAAACAGGCACTTGGATCCATTTGGATATTATTAGGCTTGGCACTAAGATCGTAATTTCGTAAAAATATAAAATTTTTATTTTTTGGCACTTAGACCCTTTAGATTTACAACCCTTAAATTGTTTTGTCCGTCCGATTCTAGAGTATGCCTCTCAAGTTTGGACACCGTTCTACAACATTCATTCAAATCGAATAGAGGCCATTCAACGTAAATTTATTCGATTTGCACTTATATGACTTCCATGGGATGATCCATTTAACCTTCCTCCTTACAGTTAACATATCAAGCTTCTTCAAATGTTACCCCTTTCTCAACGAAGGCTTAATAGCTTATTTATTTTTTTTTACAGCAGCTTATATCCGGTCAAATAGATGCACCTGACTTGCTGTCGTCTATTGGCTTTAATTTTCGTGGTGGTGCCCATAATTTACGCAGTGTTGAATTGTTGTTTAGCCCACATCATATAACGAATTATGGGAGGCATGAGCCTATTAGTCGCATGAGTAGAATCTATAATCTAAATGATCATGTGATTGACTTGCATGTTAGTAAAATTAAGCTGAAAAATATTTTGCGTAATAATGCATTAATCTCTTAAATTGTTTGCATGATTTAGTGTGTGTGTTAGTATTTTATAGGTATGTAAAGGGTTTTTCCTGTGAAAGTACGTTCGATGCCATTATGTATAGAACTCGATTTCTTTTGCATGGCCACCACGGGCACGCTTGCAGAAGTCCAGACGCTGAACCCAATTTTCGACGGTTTTCAAGCATAAATCGGCCGATACTGCTGCAATTTCACGTTCGATATTCGTACGAGATAACACGGTTTGCACGTAAGATAACACGTTGGGGCCACTGACTCCGAATTTCGGTAGTAAATTTTAATAATTTCGACTCGTTGTTGGCTCGTATATCTTTCCATCACGAAATGGCAAACCTTACTGAAGAGAAATGTCAAAAGAGAGGCAAGAAATTCGGTGTCGTTTGCTGTCCCTGTCGCTCTACTTTTGTAGCGTCCCAGTTGAAAAACCCTTTACATAATTATTGTAGCTTTAATTGTTTTGTCCTTACTAACACTTGCACTAAATGATGAGCCTGTGAGAGCACTTTTAGTGCCGGCAAATTTCTGCTCGTGATAGTTGCTTGCTTTAAGCACTCCACGACACAGAGCTGATAGTGTATTAAAAAGCCCTGTTGTGAGCTAGACTATGAGACAGTACCCTGTAATTTACCTACAGTAGATGTAATGTGCAGTCGGTTTAGTGAGATAAAACACTTAGAGCGTCGCGGGTAAAATTTTGGCCAGATCTGCTTTATCTCTAGACATGTTTTGCCACTCGTCCACCCAAGGTTTATTCTCTCGATTGCACAAAGCTTAAATACAAGTTAACATACACCGATTGGCATTTATAGGGAACCTTTGTCAGTTAAGCGAAGTAATGTATTTCCTTTTTTTGGCGAGCTCATCAGACATACAGTTTCCCAGAATGTCCCTGCGCCCCGTTACCTTTTTTTTTTTTTTTTTTATTATAAAAGGAAATCTAAATCCCAGAGCACTCAGACTCGGTAACGGTCCATTATACTACCAGGCAGAAATCCTCCTTTTGGTGTAGAGGCATGAGAATGGGTGGCGTATGTTGTTGTTCCCCATGGGGATTGTGAACCTGCACCGCACGGGTCACAAGCCAACACACTAACCTCTACACCGTCGCCACCCTATCATTACCTAATAGAGGTAAATGTTGAACTAATCCGCCATTTCCCTATGTGATGATCAGTCTAGAGCTACGATGGAGTTTGAAGACATTGGGACTTTATCGCGGCTTGGCTATCCAAAAATATACGGATGTCCTTATAACCCAGTAATTTTAGGCATTTTAAACCCCAATCTGCGGAAAAATCCCTAGTGAGCTGAATTTTTGTATACACCTTTATTACGGCGTTGTAATGAAGATGTGAAAAATCGGCATTGATATCGTGCCGGCTAAAAAATTTATAAAGGTCAAAAGGTCACGAAAATCAGTTTTTCGCAAATATCTCGCAATCTATTGATCGGAGGTCAATAGAGGTCATTATACAAATTGTTTGTCGTGAAATTATCTACAAAAATTGTCTCTTCCATTTTTCTTTAACATTAACCGTTTTTTATGTAAAGCGCTGACAGTCAACTGCGCTTATCTTAACTACGCTTTACTGAAAAAATCGGTTAACTGAAACACATTTTCATATGAATAACTCCCCTAACTAAAGCCCGCTCAACTTAAAAAACTGGTTTACTGAAAGTATTATTTCTAAAAAAATTATAAGATAATACTTAGACAGCTCCGCTTAACTGAAATAAACAAAAAAAAAACATAGGAAAAAGTCAGCTTGGGCGAACTGTTGAATACCGTATTCCTATTCCTATTCCTATCCCTCGTAAAATGGGCTTGACAAAGTATGGTTGAATTGTTAAGAAGGATGTACTGTACATCTTTTGTTATACAACATTTAAAGAATTTTATCAAAAAAACGCACCTTAAAATTTGGCATTGCAAAAAGCTTTATGTGAAGGAATTGTTCAAAATGACTTTATCTGTATACTTTGCGAAGTATAGCACTTTCATTGACAATAATTTCTTCAATAAAACGGTTTCTTTTAAATAGTGGGCGTGTCAGAGGATTTTAAAAATATTGAAACATGAGCATTAAGGGCGAGTACACAAATTTCAGCGTCCTAGCTCAAACTTTTACTTTTCGATCAAACTGCTTTATTTAATAATTGCGGTCGTGATGGGCGGATTTTAAAAATTCGTAAACTTGATTATTTCGGGCCCCTATAGAGTATATAGTCAGGCAGCGATTAAGTAGTATATGGCTAAAACTTCAGTAAAACTTTTTGCCGGCGAACGGACAGACGGATGAACGGACGGGCGGACATGGCCAGATCGATATCACTATCGATGCTGATCACATTTTTTTTTTATAATGGACACGCACTAAAGGGATTTTTTGATACCCTTATAATGTATTAGCTACACAGCGCGGGCGTTAAGGGAATTAGGGTTAGAAGATAGGGAGAGATGCCGATGCACGTTGGTTTTAAATGATTGTAAATCACAATGTGTAGGAAAAATGGAGCGGGGTAGAGCATTCCACATTCGTGTTGTACGGCTAAGGAAAGATTCCTTGTATTTCACTGTGCGTCCGAATACAGGCTTAAGGGTAAACTGATGCGCATTCATGGCATGGCGGGTATTGCGGTTGAAATGTTCTAGGGGTGGAATGCAACTGGCTATTTCGTTTGAGCACTTATTGTGGAAATAACGATAAAATAACGAAAGGCAGGAGACATTACGACGATGACTAAGAGAGTCAATGGATCTCGCAATGTCTCGGTCGCCAATGAGTTTTATCGCGCGTTTTTGGATCCTGTCGAGTAGCTCCAAATAAGTTATTGGTGCACCGGACCAGATATGAGCGTTGTACTCCAGTTTCGGGCGAATAAACGCCTTACAAATTGTAGCCAGATCAGAAGGGGTGAAATATTTCTTACAACGCTTAAGGAAGCCTAGACATTTCGCGGCGTTCTTGGCGACATCGAATATGTGGTCATTCCAACGAAGATTGTCATTAACACACATTCCGAGAATGGAAAGTCTTTCGGTTTCAGCGATGCAAGTGCCATTCATAGATAATGGCAGTGTGTGTGGGTTTTGCTTTAATGACAGGAGACAGCATTGTGTTTTGGAAGCATTAAATTCCACTCTATTGGTTTTACCCCACTGAGTTAAGATCGGAATTTAATGAGCTTAACATACGTTGCCGTTCCAGTTCCACACCCAAAGATTTTATTAGCTGACGGTTTATCAGCATTTCCATGACCTTAGAAAGAAGGGACGTAAGTGCAATTGGTCGGTAGGAGGAAGGAGAAGAAGATTCGCCTTTTTTTGGTACAGGGTAGACAAACGCTGTTTTCCATCTTCCCGGGAAGAGTCCTGAAAAATAGGACAGATGGAAAAACTTACGCAACGGTTTTGCTAGCGAGGAAGAACACCTCTTCAGAACAATGGGGGAAATACCATCTGGACCAGCGGATTTGTGTATGTCAAGATCTAGAAATACTCTAGCCACTGTACGGGTGCGGAAGTGGATTGGTTCCATGGAATATTCTACGCGCTCGAGTAGAGGGGGAGACAAAGCACAATCTGGGAGCGTTGAGCTGACTGCAAAGTGAGCAGCAAGTAGATTGGCCTTATCTATAGAACTGACAGCTGGAATGTCATTGTAAACGAGTGTCGGGATAGATGATGAGGCCGAATTCTTGATGTTTTTAACAAATGACCAAAAGTTTTTACTACCCGTGGGACTTTGTAGTATTTTTTGCCTCAACTTTTGATCATATGAGAATTTGACACGATTAATGTGGGCATTGCAGTCATTTCTGGCTCGTTTAAACTTTTTTCGGCTTTCCTCAGATGGGTAGGCTTTGAATGACCGAAAGCTTACCTCTTTTAACCTGTTCATCAACGGACGGAAGTCTTGGCTTTCATCGTCCAGGCTGGGTTCGTTCTGCCTGACAGCGTAATTTGTGTCGTCTTCGCCGTTTAACAGTCTGCAGAAATAGTTGTTCCATATCTATTCATTCTGATATCCTGAAATGTTCATCGTCTCATGTTTTAAACAGGCAAATAGTTTTAAAACTTAATAATTATTTGTCTGATGTAGAGGTCTGCAATGAATGTCTTGAAACCAGTTTCAAGACATTCATTTTGTTTTGAGTACACTTCATTACTGCACTCACAGCTTGAAAATTAAAATGAATGAATCACCTGATATTTGATTACTATGTGAGTAGTGCACCCATTTCCACCAAGTATTCGTTTACCTACTTTTGTTTTAAGCCAAAGTCAAGTTTATCAAATGACAGATTAGTAAGAAATGGCTGTTAAGAAAAGCAATAAATTTAGACAGGATGTATAATAAAGGGTGATTTTTTTAAGGTTAGGATTTTCATGCATTAGTATTTGACAGATCACGCGGGATTTCAGACATGGTGTCAAAGAGAAAGATGCTCAGTATGCTTTGACATTTCATCATGAATAGACTTACTAACGAGCAACGCTTGCAAATCATAGAATTTTATTACCAAAATCAGTGTTCGGTTCGAAATGTGTTTCGCGCTTTACGTCCGATTTATGGTCTACATAATCGACCAAGTGAGCAAACAATTAATGCGATTGTGACCAAGTTTCGCACTCAGTTTACTTTATTGGACATTAAACCAACCACACGAATGCGTACAGTGCGTACAGAAGAGAATATTGCGTCTGTTTCTGAGAGTGTTGCTGAAGACCGTGAAATGTCGATTCGTCGCCGTTCGCAGCAATTGGGTTTGTGTTATTCGACCACATGGAAGATTTTACGCAAAGATCTTGGTGTAAAACCGTATAAAATACAGCTCGTGCAAGAACTGAAGCCGAACGATCTGCCACAACGTCGAATTTTCAGTGAATGGGCCCTAGAAAAGTTGGCAGAAAATCCGCTTTTTTATCGACAAATTTTGTTCAGCGATGAGGCTCATTTCTGGTTGAATGGCTACGTAAATAAGCACAATTGCCGCATTTGGAGTGAAGAGCAACCAGAAGCCGTTCAAGAACTGCCCATGCATCCCAAAAAATGCACTGTTTGGTGTGGTTTGTACGCTGGTGGAATCATTGGACCGTATTTTTTCAAAGATGCTGTTGGACGCAACGTTACGGTGAATGGCGATCGCTATCGTTCAATGCTAACAAACTTTTTGTTGCCAAAAATGGAAGAACTGAAGTTGGTTGACATGTGGTTTCAACAAGATGGCGCTACATGCCACACAGCTCGCGATTCTATGGCCATTTTGAGGGAAAACTTCGGAGAACAATTCATCTCAAGGAATGGACCGGTAAGTTGGCCACCAAGATCATGCGATTTGACGCCTTTAGACTATTTTTTGTGGGGCTACGTCAAGTCTAAAGTCTACACAAATAAGCCAGCAACTATTCCAGCTTTGGAAGACAACATTTCCGAAGAAATTCGGGCTATTCCGGCCGAAATGCTCGAAAAAGTTACCCAAAATTGGACTTTCCGAATGGACCACCTAAGACGCAGCCGCGGTCAACATTTAAATAAAATTATCTTCAAAAAGTAAATGTCATGGACCAATCTAACGTTTCAAATAAAGAATCGATGAGATTTTGCAAATTTTATGCGTTTTTTTTTTAAAAAAAGTTCTTAAGCTCTTAAAAAATCACCCTTTACAAGTAATTTACAATAAAACCCACAAATTAAATTAAATTTTTCTAAAATTTCTAGGTAATAACTAATAACTAAATCAAAATTTATTATTTTGCTATAATGGTGATAATTTATTGGGATTTATTATGCATATTGCGTTTAAAATAAGAATTGATTGAATGCCCCTTTTATTTTACATCAGGTTATTTTACATAGATGTGCTTGCAACACAATAAAGGTCCTTTAAACACGAAAAAGGATATTTTTCCAAAATGTCCCTAGAAACAGCACGGTATATCTGAGTTCAATGTTATTTGAATAAGGAACAACAAACATTTTGGGAAAATATCCTTTTTCGACTTTTAAATACCTACCTACCTTTGTTGTTGTTCCAAAGACATCTTAGTCAAATAACATTGAACACAGATATACCGTGCGGATTCTAATGACATTTTGGAAAAATATCCTGTTTCCGACTTTTAAGGACCTTTTTTGTTGTTGCAAGGACCTCTTAGTCAAATAACATTGAACACAGATATCCAGTGTTTATTCTAACGGCATTATGGAAAAATATACTTTTTCGACTTTTAAGGATTTTCTTTGTTGTTCCAAGGATCTCTTAGTCAAACAATTGTACACAGATATACTGCACGGTTTTCGAGGAGTTTTTGAATTTTTTTTTTATTTTTCGGGTTTAAGGACCTTGGTAAATAACCTTATGACACCTAAAAGTGACATTCTTAAATCGGCCATCGGTTACCGAAGTACAAATCGATACTTTCCCTCTTACCTTCAACTGATGTACAACAAACCTCAATTATTCAAAACAAATCTACCGCCACACAATTATCCCGTGTTTCGTAAGGACATAATAATCTCTAAAATTGAACATATTTAATGTATTTTGAACAGTTAACAGTGTACACGTTTCGCTCGCATCATGGCAATACAAGCACCCAAGCGTAGGAGGGAAATAAAACAGTGTTCTCATTTTGCTCTCAGCTGACCGAGTATTGTACAGTAACTGTCTCTTGTGGTGTGGTACACTTTTTTTGCTGTACACTTGTTTGAATTATTGCAATGAATAGTGTACACTGAAGTACTGTACATATTTAGAGAGAATGAATGAATGCATTCATGCAGACCTCTATCTGATGTCATCATAGCCACCCGGGTATTCCACAGGGAAGCCAGTTGGGCCCCTTGCTGTTTTTACTGTTTGTCAACGAAGTTCCTCAATTGTTCAAAGTTGGCTTTCTGACTGCCTTAATTTTCAAAATGAAATTAACTTGTTTGTATTCTTGTGTATTAATAATGATTTGTAGCTAAGTATGGGTAAATGCAAGGTTTTTTCTATTTCCCGATCATCCTGCACCACTCATTATACTTATGCTGCTAACGGTGTAACATTTAGTTGTGCTTTTGAGGTTTAAGACTTCGAAGTAATTTATAATTTAGTTAGAATACGTTAAGTAGTTTTAGTAAGTAGAATAGGTAGTTTTTAATTTGATTTTAATTTGTTTTTATATAAAATACAAAATTTAAATAATGATGCAGAGTGTTAAATAATATGTTAAATTAGTTTGTAAAATTGTTTTTAGGCCGAAAGGCAATAATTGTAAGGTTATAGTTAAGTTTCGACTGTCTGCATAAGGACAATTAATTAGGAATGAGTATCCTGTTAAGTTTAAGTTACATAGATTAAATCATTTATGTTCAGTATGTAAGTTAATATCTAATCTTGAATAAAAAATGAAGTAAAAAAAACCTCGGAGTAATTATTGAGACCCAATTAAATTTCAGATTGCACATCGATCGCTTGGTTTCTAAATCTTTTACGCTGTTGGCTTTCATAAAAAGAACCTCGGATGATTTTCGCGACTTATTTGTCCTGAAGACGCTCTGCCACTCTTTAATAGGCTCCAGGTTAGAGTACTGCTGCGTAATCTAGGTACCTTGCTATGAGGTACATTCATCTCGAATTGAACGTGTCCAGAAATCTTTTACGCGCCTTGAACTCCGTAGGTTGATCTTGTTGGCTTGATCTAAGTACTCTTTTTGTCAGAAAGAAACTAAAGTCTTTAATGTTTTTGAATGACATTGTTTTTAACAGAATTCGTTGTTCTGAACAGTTATTTGCTTTACCGTTCTATGCGCCTTCTAGAGTTTTAAGAGACAGGCCTTTGTTTTTCACTCAGCCACATATTGCCCGATTATTACCGATCTGACAATGTCAAAATATTCGGTAAAATTAACATTTTCATCATGGTGAAGTTCACAAAGGAACAACGTTTACAATTCGAGTCGGCGGTCGTAACTTTAAGAGTGTTGATACCAATTTTCGGCCGTAATTCTCGTCCCAGTAGACAATTTGAGTCAGAATATTCGCTGCTTGATGTTGCCGCGCCAGTGAGATTACGTTTTGCCCGAACTGTGGAGAATATTGCTGCCGTAGAGACGTCCGTCGCAAACCAGCCAACTCAGTCAATTTCGCAGCGTTCTTAAGAATTGAGCCTCTCCCATACCACATTATGGAGGGGTCTTGACCAACACCCATACAAGATCAAGCTGACTCAAGAATTAAACCCCGTTGATCATATGATGCGACGTACGTTCAAAAATTGGGCTCTGGATATGAAGGACGAAAATGAAGCATTTCATCGCAAAATCATCCTCAGCGATGAAGCGCATTTTTGGTTAAACGGCTTCGTCAATAAGCAAAATATGCGTTACTGGCCAGGTGAGATCCGTCATATGCTTCATGAAACAGCCCTTCATCCACAAAAAATTACTGTTTGGTGCGGTTTTCATGACGGTGGCATCGTTGGGCCGTTTTTTTTCATCGATGAAAATGACCGTCACATTACGGTTAATGGTATTCGCTACACAGACATGTTGAAACGTTATTTCTTAAAGCAATTGCATGAATTGGATATCAGTGATAGATAGATAGACGGTGCCACAAGCCACGCAACAATCGGGTTATTGAAGTCTCAGTTCGGTGAACGTGTTATCTCGAGAAATGGACCCGTCTATTGGCCGCCGAGATCGTGTGACTTAACGACTCTAGACTTTTTTTTATGGGGCGGGCTACATTAAATCATTGGTCTATGCCAACAAGCCGGCGACGTAAGAGGAGCTCAGAGTCGAAATGTACGGCCGAGTCATCGAAAATTGGGTTCAACGTATCGGCCGCTGCATACGTTCCCGTGGTGGATATATGAACAAAGTCGAATTCCATTCATAAATGTTTTGATAGTAATTCAAGTAAATACATTTTTTTTGAGATATCTCAAGTTGTTTGCATTTCATTCAAAAAAGAAGTTGTCAAGTCCTTAATGAAATACCCTTTATATGATTTATTATTCTTCCAAATATCTATAAATTCAATATATATGTTATGTCTGTTAATTTATCTTTGGATATGAAAACCACTTTTACTTCTATCCATGCCCGAGGAATGTAAACCAGATCCAAACAGCTCTTGTGGATCATCTCAATGCAAGTAATATAAAATCAAAACATATGAACCTTGTCAATAGTTAATTGTGATGGAAAACTATCAGCTCAGAATGACTTTCCTATAGACAAATGTGCTCTCTATCGGATACTCAATTATGAAATTGTGGTTGGAATGGTCGTTTTATCGTAAGTTTAGATAGAGCATCTGCCGTCCTAACGTACCAAAGAATTTTCTGATAACTAATTACTATGTTTTATTTATCCTTCATATATTTGTTGGTATACGGCTAAGAAAACAACACTGTGTATATCTTTCTGAACGCTACTCGGAAAGCCATTTAGCATTTTGGCGTTAAACTGGTCGCTTACTGCATAAATATCCTAATGCCACGACTTGGTTGTCTTTAATTTAGCATCCTCTGCTGCGGCGCGGCGTATTGCCGGTGGGTATCATATTATATTCCGATTTTCTTTCAACGCCGCTTCGTGGTAGGCGCACCATTTCCTTAATTTGATTCCATCCGCAAATCTGCCTTCATCAGTCGGAACAATTGGAAGTGCGTACTTTTCGGAGATTCTGCTGAAATACTAACACTGCAATTAAAACTGCGTTAAAAACCCATTTATGACGGTAACCAGCCCACAGGTGCTTGGCGTCTTAATGGTTGGCCCATAAATCCTACTCTAACGAAGCGTTGAGTAAAATCACTTTACCAAAGGCGTCTCCCCAGCAAACATACGAATGATCTCCAACAAATAACGCGCAGACACTCGCGTCTCAAAACGTGGCTGTCAATTTATTAAACAATCCGCCTCTGGGGCTAAGATGGGCGATCCGGCTTCTTAATACCCGTCTGCCGGAGTAGGTGCAATTAATTCGCCACTAAGCTCAAACAAAAAGGAAGCTAACAAATGTCATTCAATTACTGCGTTCCAATTATGGCGGGCAGAGGCGTTGAATCATTAATATACGCGGCGCGCAAGCGCAACGCTGGCTGTTCAAACTGCTGTGCTGACCTACCTCATCGCACTGGAACGATCAATTGCTCGAGTGCATTTCTATGACAACGAGACCTTCGCCGTCGAACTATTAACTCGGCTTGGTTGGTATGGTTTTATCTACTCGAGCAGGATCACCGACAAAATGACACATGAAAGATGATGAACTCTCCATCGATGGACAGTAGCCGCGGCAGCGTCATCTGAGCATCAGATAAAATCGATTGCTCAACCCTTTGATGGACACCGACAAGAACACAACGCACCACAAAGGCCACAAAAGGGGCACAATCCACAATCCAGGTATACGAGTATACCTATGTGCTGAAACTTGGGACTAAGCCTCCTGTGGATAATCATCTCTAGGCCAAGACCAGCAGCCACCGAGGCGAGGTGTGGAACTTCTGTTCTCTGGTGATGTACCATTGCCTCGAGTAATTTACTGCTGTGTGCGGCGGCGGCGGCCCATCGTGAGGAAGTATTTAGGTTCAGCATTGATAATTGCGATGCCTCCTCCATTAAATGGTAGCGATGATGATTGATTGCCCAATCGATTATTGCATTATTTGGGCCTTTGCGAGCGACTGGATTCAAAGAATCGTTAATGATTTAGCCCGGCCGGCTCCGTTCGCACTCTCGCTCTCTCTCCGGGGATATTAAAGCGTTAAATTAACATATTGACTGAGAATGGAAATACCTGCGGAGCTGATGAATTGAGGAAGTTTTAATTGATTTTTGGCGGCCCGGCAAGTGGCAGTGGCAGGAGTTGAGCTTGTTCAAGTCATTTATCATAAAATGTGCCAATGCTGGAGATTGGCATTAAAAGATGATTAGTAATGTGTTGCATTCCGGTCTGAAGCCGTCTTCATCAATACAATGGAAGTTCTGGAGAAGGAAGGAATGCAATTGTCTTGCATTTTTGTGCGAAATTGCCTTGAAATTCCATAACCTTGTTGCGGTAGGTCTTTAGTAATTTAAAAAATAGGTGTAGTGTCGAATAGAAAGTTCCGGCCTGCATTTTTTATAAAAATTATAGTATCCTTGGTATTCTAATTTAAGACATATGCAAAAGTGCACACCGGAATGTCTTGCTCAGGCGCTTTTTGAGGACTCTGGCTACTCCAGTGAACATTTCTACAATACATTGTTGTTCAACAAGTTTAGGGTTTGATACATCTTTTTGTGTTAGGAGCCATTGTATATAGAAATAACTTCCAAAGCCTTGCAGATTAAATAAGTCCGAAATAGGACTAATTTCATCAGTATGACTTTGGGAGTTATTTCCACTCTGTTTGGAGTTATTTCATTTGTCTTAAAAAGCACCTCGTAAGGAACTGGTTGGAAAATGTTACCTTCTAAATTGTATTTTTTCCAGATGGTTTTTCTGAAATTACACACTTGCAGTTAGGCTGCCAAGCTTCCGTCAATTTCCTTCGAATTGTTGAATGAAATTCCGTATCTTGCATTTGCTACGACGCACGGTTTAACGCTTGTGGCTTCAATGACGTAGTGCGTAGTATGCTTAAATGAGAAGACGCTGGTTTAGGTTCGAGTCCCAGTGGGGGAAAAGGGTTTTTCGGAAATAATGAATGGATAAATAGACCAGCAACACAGAAAAAAGATTCTGATGATCGTTTGTGGGGAACCGTGAAACAGCGCTGTAACTCCAGCCGTATATTTTTGTTATTTTTTATTAAACCGTTGCACCACAATATTTGTCATGGTTCACGTCATTTAAGAGTAGCTTCAGAAGTCAGTTGATAGAAAATACTCGTAAAACGTCGATCCGTCAATAAGAAAAAAAAAAGAAGTAAAAAATGAATTTCTAAATAAATAATGGAAAACGAAAATATATCACATTATTATGTTAAAAGTGAAATTTGAATATAAAGGGTGTTCATATTTGATGTATCATTTTAAATTGGCCGCCACTTTTTTTACAGCTATTAGATTACATTGCTCAAAGGTCTTTATGGTCTGGATTTTGGTGTGGCGCCGTAATTGGTCCATTTTTCTTTGAAGATGAAAATGGCAATGCAGTTATTGTGGATGGAGCTCAATATCAAGCAATTAAACTTTTGTGGATTCAATTGGAATAATTTCCCGAAGAACAGACGTAAATTGGACATCAAGATCATGGGATTTAACACCACTGGATTTTTTCTTATGGGGTTTCTTGAAGAGTAAAGTTTATGCCGATAATCCTCAAATTGTTCAACACCTCAAAGACAACATCATCGAGCAAATATCACTTATTGAACCAGCATCATGCGAAAAAGTGATTCAAAATTTTGGTAAAAGGTTGACAATCTGCCGAGCTAGCAAAGGAGGTCACTTGGACGACATACTTTTTGATTATTAACCGGGACCAATTTACATTAATTTCCAATAAAAAATACATATTTCACACAATTTCAGTCTTTCATTCAAAATTCAAAATGATACCTCAAATTTGAACACCCTTTATAAAGGGTCTTCCATTAAGGACTTGACAACTTCTTTTTTAGTAAAATGCGAACTACTTGAGATATCTCAAAAAAAAAAAATGTATTGGCTTGAATCACTATCATAACATGTTTGAATGGAATTCGACTTTGTTCATATGTACCCGTGGTACGTATGCAGCGGTTGACACGTTAAACCCAATTTTCGACAACTCGGCCCACATTTCGACCTATACCGCCGCTATTTCTCGTTCAATATTGGCTCTGAGCTCCTTCAACGTCGCTGGCTTGTTGGAATAGACCAACGATTTAAAGTAGCCTTAAAAAAAAACCTAGAGGCGTTAAATCACACAATCTCGGCGGCCAATAGACAGGTTCGTTCCTCGAGATAACACGTTCACCGAACTGAGACAAAGAGCTCAAAGAAATAACGTTCCAACACATCTCTGTATCGAATACCATTTACCGTAACGTGACGGTAATTTTCTACTAACTTACTTACCCGACGCGTGAAGAGTCTCTGCCTGGGACACTGCAGTCTTTCATCCTCTGCGATCGCGGGCAAGCTGCTTCCAGTTCTCTAGACCAAGCGCTCTGGTCTTTAAAACGGAGGTTCGGTCTTGCTTGCCTACTCGAACCTGAGGGCTGGGGGTCGAAGATCCTCTTGGCTGGAGCATTATTTCTATTCGCCCAAAGTTTCCCAGCCAATGTAATCGACGTGATTTAGCCTTTTGGACTACATCCATATCGTGGTACTGACCATAGAGTTCGCGGTTGTATCTTCTCCTCCATTCGCCCTTCTCGCACACAGGACCAAATATCCGACGGAGTATTTTCCTTTTAAAAGAACCCAATATTAGCTCCTCTTTTCTACTCATCGTCCAGCACTTTGCCCCATAAAGCAGGACTGGTAGAACTAGGGTTCGATAGAGCATGCATTTTGACTTTCGAGTGAGGAGTTTTGAACCCATTTGTTTGGCTAAACTGAAGTAGCAACGGTTTCCAAAGGCAATTCTCCGCCGGATCTCCACTAAGTTGTCAATCGTGGACTTGATGTTTACTCATAGGTAGCTGAACTCCCTAACTACCAGAAGTTATTGCTATCAACAGTGACGTTTTATCCTAGGCGGTGTACAGATGTTTGTTTGTTTGTTTAATAATATTTATTTATTTATTTAATTAATGTTTCTACAAGCAGTTTTACAGCTAACAGATCTACGGCGCTCCAATTAAGAATTAGAATGCAAATATGTACAAAATTTCAGATTTAAATTGTTCACGAGTAAGACGTAGAAAATCAATATTTAAGGACACTTCATTGAAATACCTCACTGATCTTGATAAGGGCTCATTACCACCATATATATAGTTTTGTAAGCTCTTTGAAATAAGAAATATCTAGCTCTTATTGATCTAGAAGGAACGTATATTGGAACCAATGAAAGAAGCGATGAACACTTTATATGAAAGCATAGTAAATCTCTCACAAGCATTACACTATGAATAGTCCTTCTAGATTCCAGCGATTTTATCCCAAGTAATTGGCATCTGGCATTGTATTTGGGGCAAAAATCCCAGCGCATTTGTTGAAATATGTATTTTGTAAAACCTCGTTGAATCTTTTCAACCCGGTCTGAGTGCACCTTAAATGCAGGGCACCATATCACATCTGCGTAATCCAGAAGCGATCTAACGAGAGAAATATATAAAGATAATAGGACGTACGGGTCTCTAAAATCCTTACAAGTGCGCGTAATGAAACCTACCAACGAGTTAGCTCTGGTGACTAAATAATCAAAATGGCTTTTAAACAAAAAAGAGGAGTCAAGTAATATACCTAAGTTCTTGACAGTTGAGACTCGACAAATAGAATTACATTCAATATTATAGGCAAACAACATATTGACCGATTTTTTGTAAAAAGAAATCGCGTTACACTTACTATAATTTAGTTTGAGTCCATTTGTGTTACACCAGGTTGCCAGAGAGTTTAAATCAGATTGAATCAGATGACAATCTTCTAAGCTTTTAATTTTTAAAAACAGCTGATCATCTGCATATAACAGACATTCGCAATATTTAAACACTTTTAGAATATCGTCAATGAAAAGTATGAACAGGAGCGGACCCAGGTGGCTACCTTGAGGAACGCCTGATGTACAATTTATTGGATTGGAACACTTATTACCAATCTGAACTATTTGTGTTCTACCAATTAGATACGATGATAACCAATCAAGCAGTTGGAAATGGAAACCTAATATTTCTTCAGAATAGGACTAGCTTCAGATAGGACTTTCTTCGTAATAAAACGCAGTCTGTTTTTAACCAAGCTTTCAAATAACTTGGGAATTTCAGAGAGTTTACAAATACCTCTATAGTTATCTATAATATTATTAGACCCTGATTTATGAATGGGGACTAGATAGGAAGGTTTCCATTCATCCAGGAATACTCCTTCCTGAAGTGACTTATTAAAAATAATAAGCAATGGAATAGAAATCGAGTTGCAACAATGTTTAAGTACAGTTCCAGGTATTCCGTCAAGTCCAGGACTAACATTAGGCTTGGGTGAATTAAGTGCTGAAGTTAAATCTTCATAGCTCAATTCGATAGATCCAATATTGATCTTACTTACAATCTTTGAGGAGTTGTTATTAAATAACGATTTTGAATAAACCGATTCAAAGAAATTTGCAAATAATTCGACAGTTGAACCTACATCCGAAGATTCAACTCCTCTAAATACTAAATGACATAACGTTTGGAATACCAGCTGATTTACGTTTTGACTGATTTGGATGGTTTGCGACGGACGCTTCTACGGCAGCAATATTTTCCACAATCCCTGCAAAACGTAGTCTCACTGCCACGGAAACATTAAGCAGCGATTATTCTGACTCAAGTTTTTTCACTAGACTATGAATTGCTTGCCTAATGGGACGAGAATTACTGCCAAAAATTGGCGTTAACGCTCTTAAAGTTGCGCCAACATTTTCAGAATTTTGGTAGTAAATTTTAATTATTTGTAAACATTGTTTCTTAAAAATGTAGATTTTACTGAATACTATGGCATTGACAGTTTGGTAATCGCTTTAAGAGTGCGTTCACACCAAAATTTTGAAGTTCTCAAGTGGCTAATGAAAGACCCTGTATAATGAGTGGTGCAGGATGATCGGGAAAAAGAAAATGATAGATAGACAGATAAATTTATTGTTTCAAGGAAAAATTACATAGTTTACAATATTTACAAGTCATTGCACAGCACAAAGATTTGATAACAAATTGTATCTTACTAGTGAAAATCAATATAAGGTTTCTGATAAGCTTGTATGTATTTCAAAATTAATAGGTTTGAAGGAAAATACGAAAGAAAAACCTTCATTTAAATTTTGTTTATAATTATATCATAGATATGGCTTAAATCTAATGGAATGAACACAAATACTTATATTATTTCATAGATAAAAAAATAAATAAATAAATAAATAAGTAAATAAATAAATAAGGAGATAAGTACAATAAATATACTAAGAAATAAAAAGATATGTGTGGGTCATAATATATGTATGTATTATAAATGCATTACTTATAAATAAGTAAAAAAGAAAAGTAAGTATGACAGAAATAATAAATAACAAATTAATAACAATTTTAATAGCAAAATTACTGAAGTAACAATTTATAATCTAGTGAACAAATTTGAGTCAGAATATTCCCTGCTTGATGTTGCCGCGACAGTGAGACTGCGTTTTACCCAAAGTGTGGAGAATATTACTGCCGTAGAGGCGTCCGTCGCAAATCAGCCAAATAAGTCAATAACACGGCGCGGCGTTCTCAAGTATTAAGAATTGGGTGTCTCCCAGACCACATTATGGGGAATTTTGCGTAAGGATCTTAGGCTACACCCTTACAAAATCAAGGTGACTCAAGAACTAAAGCCACTTGATCATATGAAGCGACGTACGTTTTCGAATTGGGCTCTGGGCATGATGGAATAAAATGAAGAATTTCGTCGCAAAATAATCTTCACCGATGAAGCGCATTTTTGGTTAAACGGCTTCGTCAATTAACCAAATAAGTGTTACTGGGCAGGTGAGAACCCTCATGTGGTTCATGAAACAGCACTTCATCCGGAAAAAGTCACTGTTTGGTGGGGTTTTCATGCCGGTGGCGTCATTGGGCCGTTTTTTTTCGTCGATGAAAATGACCGTCACGTTTCGGTAAATGGTATTCGCGGGAAGAATACGATAACTAGGGCGCCAAAAATTGATAACGGTTTTCTATAGAAGGGTCAAAATATTATCCGAATTAAGCCAATCAACATTGCCATCCATCGGTGAAAATTTTGTAGTATTTTTGTATTCCCTGAGTATAAAAAAAAATACAGATTTTGAGTTTTTTTTTTAAATTCAAACCCAGTTAGCGACCCCTAAATGTCATTTACAAAATTCCAAAAAAATACTGAAATAGTTTCTTATGGTATATAATCAAACTACGTGGTGCCCCGCGAAATTAACGAAAACATTTTTTTTTTTCTTAGCAATAAGGACCACCTATGTTATAATGAACAAAGAAACTGTTTTACTCAGTTCCACCTAAAATAGACTGTATTTCTTTTTTGCGATATACTTTTTATTTGATAGTATGAATTAGCTATGTTGTTTTTTTTTAATAATTTTTATGTGATACTATGAATTGTGCTGTTTTTGTACATTTGAGTGTAATCGCACAATTCACACAGAGTTATGATATTATAATCTTACTTCTGAATAATGTTATAATTATGATGTTAAAAAGAAAACAGCTTGGTAAGAAAATAATCTAGTCGAAAGGAAAGAGATTAGGAAAACCTTTCATCAGAAAAAAAAATATATAATAATAATAATAATAACAATAATAATAATAATTAATAACAATAATAATAAATAAATAAATAACATACATATATAAGAACCAACAGAAATCTCGACCCGAAGCTATCCTCATTAAGCCAAAGGGAGCAGCGAAGTTCACCGATATCCTGAGGGAAATCCGGAGTAAGGCGAATCCAGATGATACCGAAACCATCATCAAAACAGTTCGGCAGACGAAAACTGGAGATGTTCTTCTAGAACTCGGAGCTAAAACAAAAAACAAGACAGCTTTCGGAGAATCTCTAAGAGCAATTCTAGGGGATAAGGCAACGGTCCGCAGTCTTGAACCGAAAATTGCCCTAGAGATCAGGGACTTGGATGAACTGACTACAGCCGAAGAAGTCCAAGAAGCAGTCAGAAAAAAAGTTGCTGGTCTCATCTCTGATATTCAGGTGTCGGTCACAGCTAAAAACAGAAGCTCCCTCAAGATGGCCATAGTGCATATGAACGCCCGAGCAGCCTACGATATGCTGAAGAACCCGAGAATTAAAATAGGATGGGTCCAGTGCCGAATCCGACGCAGAACAGAGGTCTCACGGTGCTATAAATGCTTCGGCTATGGCCACCAACAAGCAAAATGTAACGGCGTAGACAGAAAGGGGCAAGGGCTGTGCTTCAACTGCGGAGAAAAGGGCCACAAGAAGATTGACTGCAAGAATTCACCAAAGTGCTGTCTATGCGCAAACCTCGAAGTTCCACCACCCGCTCTGGACCATGCCCCGGGGTCAGGTTAGTGCCAAGTCTTCCGAGAGGCACTCGAAAATGAGGAGAAGAAAAGGGCCCCACAATGACCAGAATTCTACAGGGAAATATCCACAGGAGTCAAACCGCGGACAACCTGCTAATTAAACTACTGGAGGAAATGAAAGTAGATGTTGCCATCATCAGCGAGCAGTATAGAAATAAAGAGAAAAACTGGATATCGGACTCGCTTGGAACAGCTGCAGTCTGGGTCTTGGATGCAAGAAAATTCCCCATGAAAAGTTGGGGCACACAAAGAGGCTTCACGTGGGTAAAGTGCGACGGACTCACAATTGTAAGCGTCTATCTGAGCCCAAACGACAGTATTGCCGCGTTTCGGCAAAAATTGGGCGATCTGGAGGATTTCCTGGTCGACACCACAGGAGAGATCCTGGTTGCAGGTGATCTCAACGCCAGAGCACAGGAGTGGGGAATGCCAGCTACCGACTCTCGAGGAAGGCAAATACTCGAGATGGCCGCGAGGCGTGGACTTCACGTAGTCAACACAGGAGACACCCCCACTTTCAGGAGACATGGACACAGAGGAACTATCCCAGACGTAACCTTCGCGACCAACACCACATTCGCAAAAATCAAAAACTGGAGAGTAATCGAGGATTACACAGGTAGTGACCACCAGTACATCGTCTTCGATCTGGAAAGTAACCAACGAGTTCCGAATCATCGTCACCAACCACGGGCTCCGAGGTGGAACTTGAACAGGTTTAACGCAGACCTTTTTAAGGGCGTGATCGAGGAAGGTGCAGACGCCGTGATCCAAATACAAGGACCTGCTGAAAGGAAAGCGGACGCCACGATGAAACTAATTCGGCTCGCTTGCGACTCCTCAATGCCCCGAACGAGCGGTGCCAACAGAAACAGAGACCCAGTGTACTGGTGGACCGAGGAGATAGCTGCGCTACGCCGGAGATGCCTACAACTACGACGCATAGTCACTAGGGGGAGAAGAAGAACAAATGCTGAACCCATGGAAGATGCTCTAGCAGAGTTCAGAGCCCAAAGATCGGAGCTCAAGAGGGCCATCAATTCGAGCAAGAAACAGAAATGGGAGGATCTCCGCCGTGAAGTCAACAGCGACCCCTGGGGACTAGGCTATAAGATCGTAACGCGGAAACTCGGAGCACAGATGACACCCCCTGTCCTCAGTGAAGGAAAGATGGAGCGCATCGTGGACACACTCTTCCCAACGCATCCGGTCAGGCCACCCGACACCACATTGGCCCAACGACAGGAAATTTCAGCTTTTAGCGAAGAAGAGTTGAGCATAGCGGTGCAGTCCCTGCAAAATAGAAGAGCCCCCGGCCCCGACGGAATTCCCACAGAAGCCCTCAAAGTGACCGCCCAAACACGTCCGCTTTTACTGCAGAACATGTTTAACAGTCTGCTCGAGGAAGGCATCTTCCCCAAGAGCTGGAAGAAACAACGGTTGGTGCTTATCAGTAAAGGCAAGGGAGACACGGATTCCCCATCGGCATACAGGCCTCTGTGCATGCTAGACACCGCGGGGAAACTCCTGGAAAAGCTACTTAAGCCACGACTAGTAGCGGCAGTGCAAGCGTCAGGCGATCTGTCAGAGAGGCAGTACGGCTTCCGGAGAGGCCGCTCTACGATTGGAGCAGTAAAAGAAGTAGTGAACGCCGCACAAATCGCCCAACAGGGAAGTCACTACTCTAGGAAGATCGTCTTGCTGGCAACCCTGGACGTACGTAACGCCTTCAACTCAGCCAGGTGGACCGATATATTGAACGCGCTCGAACGGAGGTTCCACGCCCCGGCATATATCCTGCGGATGGTGAAGGACTATCTCAGGGATCGAGAGCTGCTCTACGAGACTACAGAAGGCCCGCGAAGAAGGCAAGTGACAGCAGGCGCAGCGCAGGGATCAATCTTAGGTCCAGATCTCTGGAACATCTCCTACGATAGCATCCTTTGCATGGAGATGCCGGAGGATGCCAGACTGGTCGGGTACGCAGATGACATCGCCGCGGTGATCACTGCACGAGACACCGTTAACGCGCAACAAAAGCTCAACCAGGTCATGCGACGAGTCAATTCGTGGATGGAAGAGCACGGACTCAGCCTAGCAACGGAGAAAACTGAGATAGTCCTTCTCACGAAAAAGAGAATCCCCACACAAATCGACTTCCGAATTGGGGCAGAAGAAATAAGAAGCAGCGTCGCGGTGAAGTACTTGGGAGTGAGGCTTGACACAAAGCTAACCTACTGGCAACAAATAAAGGCAGCAGCTGAAAGAGCCTCAAAAACATCTGCATCACTGAGCAGACTGATGTCAAACGTAGGTGGTCCAACGGCCAGTAAGCGAAGGTTGCTGATGGCGACAACGCACTCCATCCTTCTGTACGGCAGCGAAATCTGAGCAGACGCACTCAAACAAGAGAAGTACCGGAAACAGATGGCGGCAGTACAAAGATGCGGAGCTCTACGTATAGCTAGCTCTTACCGAACGGTTTCGGAACCAGCCGTCCTTGTAGTCGCAGGAGTGACTCCCATAGATCTCCTAGCGGCAGAAAGGAAGTACGTCTACGACAAAAAGGGGGAAATGGGAATGCAAGCGGCATCCGATGAGGCTAAGGAGCTCACGAACCAGAAGTGGCAAGAGCGTTGGAGCTCGGAAAGCAGAGGACGATGGACAGCGAGGCTGATTAGGAATGTGGCTGAGTGGAATGACCGGAAACACGGTGAGGTCAACTACTACGTCACCCAGTTACTCACCGGACACGGATATTTCAACGCCTTCCTCCACAAAATCGGCAAAACAAACAGTCCAGCCTGCCAGTACGGAGACTCGCTAGAAGATGACGCGGAACATACCATCTTCGCTTGCAGCAGATGGAAAAGCCTTCGCCAAGACCTGCAAATAAGTATTGGCGCCATCACACCGGAGAACATAGTAGAGAAGATGCTACAGAGTTACGACAACTGGCAAAAAGTCTGTAGCTACGCAGAACATGTTCTCAGAAGAAAAAAAAGAGAAGAAGACCACCAAGGGTCACAGTAGGCACAGACGTCTTAGGCCACAGAAGACTAATCAAGACGGCGTCCTTTTACGGACTTAAAAACGGCGCCAGTGGTGATGGCCTACCACTTGACGGTACATCACGTATTCTCTCCTCCAAAAAAAAAAAAAAAAAAAAAAAAAAAAATATATAAGAATACCAATATGTATATGCAAGCAGATTCTTAAGTAGGAAGGTTTTGAAATTTAATAAATTAATAAATAAATAACAAATATGTACAAAATAAATAAGTAGTACAAAAACCAGGAAACTAATAAAAACAAACGTAACGAAATAGTATAAATAAATATTTAATAATTTAATATGTAAATAACAACTAAAAAATAGTAGATAGTACAGAAATAAATAAATTCTACAAAAAAATAAATAAGTGAAAAAATAAACAATCATATAAATACACACAGAGTCGATAGTAACGAAAATAATACTCATCAGATGAACAATGCGAAGAGCAGGAAATAACAATAAGAATTAGGGTGCTACGTTTGCAACAAGATTATTAATAAGCACGTTATCGGACATCTCACAGCTAATTGCGTATCTAGCTGTAAGTCTTTCTATTCTAGTAGAAACCAAATCGACATTGGCTCTTTCGTGGAGTTCAAGTGTTGAAAAGTGCCAAGGAAGCTTAAGCATTAGTTTTAATAGCTTATTTTGCGCTATTTGTAATTTTTTGATGTGCGTTATTGCACACTTTCCCCAAAGTGGACAACCATAAAACATAAAGGCCCGAAAAATCACTTTAAAAATGATTAATTTATTTTCTTGGCTTAGCATAGATTTCCTGTTTATAAGAGGATACATTATTCGTATAGTTTTATTTATTTTGTCTATGGTATTTGTTATATGTTTATTGTAAGTAAGCTTTTTATCTAATGTAATGCCTAGGTATTTGACAGTGTCCATCCAAGACGTGTAAGCATTATTAATAATTAAGTCATTGCTGGGCAAAAAACAAGCTTTTCTTTTTCTGGTAAAAAAGATAGCTTGGGTTTTAGAAGCATTGACTTTTATCTTCCATTTATTGAAGTAAGTCATGAGAGTATTTAGTGCAGATTGAAGGTTGGTTTGGATTGTAAAATCAAGCACATCGGACGAAAAAATACAAGTATCGTTTGCAAACATTGCGGACTCACAGTTGGGAAGGTGTGGAAAGTCAGACGTATACACATTAAACAACACGGGACCCAGGACGGATCCTCGGGGAACTCCTGCAGGAACTGGCCTTTCGGTTGAGTAGGTGTTATTTACACAGACCGTAAAGACGCGTCCTTCTAAAAAAACTTTTTATTATTTTAATAACATACATAGGAAATTCACACAACATCATTTTATAAAGTAGTCCTGCATGCCAGACAGCATCAAAAGCCTTTTCGACATCGAGGAGCACTACTCCTGTAGATTTATTGGATGTAAATCCTTTTTTGATGTGCTGAGATATTCTGTCGACTTGTTGCACAGTATTGTAATGAGACCTAAAGCCAAACTGTTGCTGAGGCAATATACCTTTCTCACTAAGTACTTTGTCGATTTTATTTTTGACAATTTTTTCGAAAATTTTGCTTATAGAACTAAGTAAGCTAATGGGTCTGTAGCTGTTGGAGTTATTTGCGGGTTTACCCGGTTTTAAAATCGGCATAATCTTAGCTTTCTTCCACGCATTTGGGAAGTACTGTAATTTTATGCATGAATTAAATATGTAAAGTACAAAGTTAATCCCAGTTCTGGGGAGATTCTTAATATATATATTCTGTATATTATCAATACCTGGGGATTTGCGAGCTTTAAGTTTCGAAATTAAAAGGTTTAGTTCCGGATAGGTCACATACAAATTATCCTCTATAACTTCTGGAGTCGACATTAAACTAGATACAGCGCTTTGTACCAACGTTTCCGTAACTCTATTCCCCATCCCGCTGGAGGTTGTGTGGTTTCTCAAAAAGGACAGGGAGAGAATGTCAGCCTTCTCGGCGTTTGTGGTCGAGGAGATCTGAACATCACCAAATGAAGGAATAAAATTTAACTTCTTTTTCATTATTTTTGCAATATTCCAAAACGGCTTACTGTGTTTTTCTAAGTTTTGGAGTTTAGCGTTCCACTTTATATTAAGAAACTTTTGCATTTCGGCTTTGATGATATTGTTGAGGATAATAACGTTGTCAAAAAAAACACGCATCCTATGTCTTTGCCAGTTTCTTCGATATAAGTTCCTCAATTTAATTAAACGCAGTATACTTATGGGAAGTGAAGAAGTGTTTTTAACAGTCTGTTCTTAGTTTTCTGGGTATGGAAATATTAATAGCATTTTCGATAGTGCTTTTAAACGTATTAATACTGTCGTCCACACGTGCAGAAGTAACGCCGTCGATATTTAAATCATGACCACTCAAACTGGAACTAATATGTCGTTTGTATCTCCCCCAATTTGCGTTTTTGAGGTCCGAGTAGTAGTTGTTTTCGCTGTGATCAGGTCTGTGCAGTATGCTGCAAAGTACTGGGAGATTATCTGAGGATATATCGTTTAAAGTTGTTGGTTGGGTAAATAATTGAGGAATATTGGAAAGGAAAATGTCTAAGGTGGAAGGGTTACTTCTGGTGTTGTAT
Organism: Portevinia maculata; assembly: GCA_949715645.1. Classification (NCBI taxonomy): domain Eukaryota; kingdom Metazoa; phylum Arthropoda; class Insecta; order Diptera; family Syrphidae; genus Portevinia; species Portevinia maculata. The sequence continues at coordinate 91,262,280 of OX454526.1, forward strand.
GGGATGTTAGTTGGTGAATTGGGAAACATAATTTGGAAATTGTGGCTAGTATTAAGGTCATGCAAAATGTTTCCCCAGGAATTAGCTCTTAGGCAACCCCAACTCCTATGACGACAATTGAGGTCACCGCCTATTAAGTAAAAATCTTGTATGTTAATAAACTTTCTAAGGTCATTTTTCAGCCAATATTTATTATTTTGTGAGTTTGAAGCACCTGGAAAGTATACAGAAAAGATCGATAACGTCCTTCCATTTGCGAAAAATAGTTGAATTCCAATGTTTTCTATTAGCTTTGTTTTAAGACTGGGCAGTAATGAATGTTTCAATGTTTTCATTATTACAATAGCAACACCTCCTCCCATGCGATCTACTCTGTCGGAACGGTAACACTTGTACAAACTATCAGAAAATGGGACATTAGATTTTAAACCTGTTTCAGAGATAAGGCCAATGTCGATGTTGTTTCTACTTAAAAATGAAAAAAATTCAAAAGACTTATTTCGAATGCCTCTAGCATTCCAGCACACAACTTTTAAGTTAGCAGATCTATACATATTACTTAACATAAGGATATTTTAAAGCTAATTGTGCGATCACGTTAAATTGTTCTGATTTATTTTTGCAATTAGATAATTGTGATGTAATCTCAATTGTAAGCGACTGGATTTCTTGAAGAGAAAAAAGCTCACCTCCGCTTGTAGATGTTAATTCATCAGCAGCAGCTGGTTCATTAAATGTATTCGGGATGAACGATGCATGTTGACGTGCTTTCCACCCTCTTGGTTGACGTTCATTTGCAATAGGCATGATTTTGGCATTTGGCTGGCGCAGGGGAGCTTTAAGTGGTGGGAATTGTTCCATTGAATGGAGAAATGTTGAACTTGACGATCGCAAGTTACTCACCACGGCTGGACCGCGAGAGGAACGTTTTGTTGAAAGCTTGCCCTTCATTTCCAAGAACTTTTGTCTGATGGTGCAAGAACTGTCAGTCGATTTATGTTTACCTTTGCAGTTGGCGCATTGCGCGCCACTTTTTTTTTTTTTTTATATATAATTTGCGTGCGCTAAAGGGATTTCTTTTTTCTGTAGTGACACAGTACCCTTATAATGGTAAAACCACAGCGCAGGCTTTTAGTTTGTTGCGCAAGTAGCTCCCAGCAATTCATTGCCTATTTTTGGGTGCTACTTACTGAAAGAATAGAAGGATAGGAAAGAAGTTTGGTGCGATGGGATTTTTTTTTCTCAACAGGTGGCGCCTAAATTGCTTTAGGGAGATCAGTTTTTGTTGTGTGTATTCAATTTATAAAAATCATGGCATTGGTCGGGATTCGAACGCACGACCTACCAATCACTTTAGTGAATACACTACCATCGCACCATTGCCACTTGATGTACATTCGGAGGTTTTATGGTTGCCGGCACAATTGGAGCAGTACGTTTTAATGCTGCAATTCCTCTCACCGTGACCGTACATTTGACAATTTCTGCACTGGGTGATTTTACTCGGTTGTCGACGTTGGAAATCCCACCTTACTTGGGTTTTAAGGATTACTCTAATGTTTTTTCTTAGGTCACACATACGGGCTGATCCGTTCTCTAAATAAACAATGTAGAAAGTGGTTTCATATTGTTCGTATTTTTTAGTGATCATTTTAACATCAACACACTTCAAACCAAGGGAGATTAATTCTTTTTTAACAGATTAGTGCATAGTGCATCTAGTCCAAAAAGCACAACTTTGAAAGTTTTCACTGTAGGGAAGTCATGTGAGAAAAATTGACATTTGTCAGACTTCAATGCACATAGAATTTTATTATACGAATCCGTATCATCGCAGACAATTTTAGTACCGATTGAAATTTTTTTCAAATAATAGTTAACAATGCCAATGGAATTGAGCAGTTTATGAATATATTCACCGGATTTAGTTAGCACTTTAATTGGTGGAATCACAACTTTTTTGTTATTGTTTTTACCACTGACATTGACATTATCACTCTCAAGGTCGCAGTCTTCAATTAAATTAGATTCGTCTAAGCACTGGAGTGGACTCCAGAAATTGTTTCTGGAGCCCATTTTAGGATTTTTAGATGAAGACAAAATGTCTTCGTCTAGGTGGCACCGATTTCTTTTCGGAATTTTGGATTTGAACTTGCTTGGAATGGAGAAGAGAATATTACTATAGCAGCGATTGTAAACACGTCAAGTACAGATAGGTATCTGACAGCGACTGTGCTGTTTTTGTTTTTATTAATTTTATGCTTTCGAATAGTTTTAAATTTTTTTTTATTTTTGTATTTACAACTTTTTTTCTGTTTGCTATGAATTCTTTTGATTTTGTTTTAAGCTATTTATTGTTATGGAATATAAAGCATTGTTTTCAGTAATCTAAAGTGCCAATAAATGGAAGTAGTAAGAATCTTTATATTTTTATTTTCAGTTAATAAATGTAACCCTTAATGCATACGAAGCCATAATACTCGTAGCTTTGTTTATTATTTTTGAAACACAATATTTTTTAACAGTTTTTTTTAATAAAAATTGTTTAAGAATAGCTAAAAATGCAAAAAAAACAAATGCATGGTATTAACAGGCCCATAAAGGGCACAGAACCTAGCTTCTCCAACTACTTTCATGCGAAGTGGAGGGTGACCTACAGTTTTACGCCGAATCCGAACGGCAAATTTGAGACGCTTTTTCATGACAATTTGATACTCTTGGATGTTTGTCAGACGTTCGCAAGAGGTGGGGCAGTGGAAAAAGCTCTAGATGTTACTTGGCCCCGGCGGGAATTGAACCGGGGACCTTTCGATTAGCAAGCCGACACACTAACCATTGAGCCAGTGCGCCCGAACACAAAGCTTAAACAATCAATTTTTATTATTTTTCGCCTATCGGGGAAGATTCATGCAGTAGAGGGTTAAGTTATTTATGAAATTTTTGGAGACAAGTCGAAAGTACAAAAACTGCATGGACAGGAAAAATATAAAAATGAATATCTGAAGACCATAGCTCAGATTATTATTTTTTCTTCAAAACGGTTTCTCTACAGTCGTTATTCGCGGATCTATAAAACCTATTCTAGCTGGCATAATTTTAATAATTATGTATGGTTTCATTCCAGCCGTTTTCAGCCTGGGAGACGAAGAACAATTTTCACGTTTACACACGAAGATATCTTTTTTGAAGTTAACCAAATACTTCTACGTTTTCACAACAGTGGTTTCCGTTTAGTTTGTCCAGTTAATCATAGATGCACGATTCCATGCTAAACACATGTTTCGAACCGAATTCAATACTCAATTAATTTCCCATCGAATGCAGGCAATTTTGAGTAATCGTTCAATCGTTTGCGAATCGAACGGACCAGTCTAAATTGCCAACAAATGCATAGCTTTCAATGCCGGATAGATACCACTCAACAAAAGTTAGATTTCTTACCAGTCGTCGTTCCAATGCCAAATTAACTGTGCCTCCATCGAACACATTCCCAGGCTCTAAGCACCTTCAGTCAGCCGGCTAAGCAACTGCTCATTTTATCGCAACCAAAGCAAAGCAAAACAAAACCCAAAACGTCAACCAATGACCACAAAATGACATTAAATTGATGGCATCGATAGCACTTAATTCATCATTTCCAGAGTTTTCTTATCCGCTCCGCAGTCCATCCCGCAATGGGTATCCCAACATAATTGGCATGAACAGAAATGTAATTTCAGCCAAGCGAAGGACCTTTGTCCATATTAAATTCCACTTTGCTGCAATTTATTATATACGAACAGGGAAGGCAACAAAAAAATCTTCATCTCCATCAGCGTTGTCCGTTTCGATGACGATGTTATGACAATGCACGTTGACATGGTGGCGGGACACGTCCAGAATTCACGTCCAACCGATAAAAACTCTCAAATAACTATAATTCGTAAATATCCGACATTTTGCGATGCGATTTGTGCTTTTTTCGCTGATTTTTATTAGTGTTTTGTTTTTGTACAAAGTGCACAATTATTTCGCGATACTCGTGTTGTTTGGGACCAAGAGAGAACAAAAATGGCCGCTGATTGTCCAGATCAAATGATCAATTCATGAGATAAATTACAGAGCTGGCAAATTGGAGGGAAAAAGACGAGTATATCATTCGTGATACTGCGATTTTGTACATATGTATCTGCTTGCAATTACCACAAGCGGTGCCGCGAGGCTGGACTAAAGCTGCGCTTATGTGCATAACACAGAAATTACCAGACGAATGGCAAAGTGCTCTCGGCGGCCATTTGCCACAAATCGATAGAGCAGAATGCATATAAGCGGTCTTGGAAGGCTTTGGGGCTACGTCCCAGGTGGTTGTTGGCCGAAGAATACATTGTGGAGCAAAGTGAACGATTTGATTTGCGGTTGATTGGAGATCTGAGGTATTCGGTTCGTCAGTGTCAGATCATCGGTTTTTAAAAGGAGCAATCATTCGTCGATGAGTTTTTATTATGCTTATTTTCCTCCATTTTGAGATGAATGGACATCAACAGAATAACCGCAGCAATATATTGGCAGTCTTAATAAATGGCACACATATCCTCTACTATACATGCAGGACCTAAAGCCTAGCTTCTATACATCCAATACACCATCCACAAACTACTTATAATGCGACAGCAGCAGCCAACAGCTCTAATACCAACAGGACACTTTGAATAATATGTTTTAATTGCATTGCAACACTATTGGCAACATTTAAGTCGTGTTTAATAAATAATTGTTTCCAGTCAGGCTTAAATAAGAAAAATAAATATGCATTAGGTAGGTAGGTAGGTGGATGGATGCACTTGTAACCGTCACGCCTTGGTAAGACCAACAGTTCGGGTCCAATGTTTTATCACCGGAACCTTGCTCCGAAACCTTGAAGAGGACAGAGATAAACCGCTTTTTGAAGCTCAAAAATTTGCTTGCTGAGAACAATCCAGATTTAGCTATATATAAATCTAAAGAGGTTTCCAGTTCTATTACATCCAAATCCTGCAAAGAAGTTACTCAATGCACTAGCTGCAAGAATCATCATTCTGTTTTTCTTTATGGCTGGCCATTTGCTTAGGTGACATAAAGATTCTATTTCTTCAAGGTCCCTACAGTTTGTGCCCTAGTAAACACTTTCTCCGCAACTTATCCTTTCAGACCGATCGATACTGCAGAGGCCCAAGGAAATGTTCCAGCTTTGCCCAAGGAGAAACTGAGCTTATCGGCAAAAGCCCTGAAAAACGTAAGGGTTCAAGGAACGGACGGAATAATACTGGCGGAAATGTTGAAGCCGATTTTCCATACATGCGCCCAGCTACTGCTGAACATGACAAAAAAACTTAGGTACTTACTTACATAGTTAGCGCTACAGTCAGGGGTGGACCTGGGCCTCAAACAATACGCCCCTCCAGTTGGCACGATCTTTGGCTTACAGCCTCCAGTTGCGCACCCTAAGTTGGTTGAGGACCCCTTCCACTTGCGACACCTAAGGCGAGGTCTTCCTCTACTGCGTTGTCCCTCCGGGTTGGAATCGAACACTCTTCGGGCAGGAGCATTGTTGTCCATTCGCCCTACATCTTAGTCGAGTGATACGTACTTTTTTGACCAGGTCGATGTCGCTGTACAGCTCTTAGAGTTTGCTGTTAAATCTCCTCCTCCAAAGCCCGTTAACGCAAACGGGATCGAAAATCACTCGAACAATTTTGCGTTCGAAATGACCAAGGAGATCTTCATCCGCTTTTGCTAATGTCCACGCTTCTGCGCCGTAGAGCAGGACTGGGATGATGAGGGTCTTATATAGAGTCTCCTTAGTTTTTCTTGGCAAGGCCTTACTAATCAATTGCCTTCTTAGGCCAAAGAAACAGCGGTTGGCAAGTGTAATTTTATGTTCGATTTCAGCTATGGTGTCATTATCAGAATTATTAGCGGAGCCGAGGTGGACAAAGTCCTTAACTACCTCAAAATTAAAGCTGTCTATCGTGACTTTCTGTCCGATTCGTCGATGTTGTGAGTCCCTTCTTGTTGATAGCAAACCCATTTTTGCCGCTTCTGTGCTAATACTTGCAAACGCACCAGTGACAGCTCGCTGTGTTGTGCCAATTATGTCAATGTCGTCAGCATATGCAAGTAGTTGCACAGACTTTTGAAAAATTGTGCCTCTAGTGTTGGCTTGCGAGTTCCGCTCAAGTATGATGTTAAAGAAGTCACATGACAACGCATCACCTTGTCTAAATACTTTTTTGACATCAAAGGTCTCGATGAGATTGTTTCCGACCTTTATGGAGCAGCGGGTGTTCTCCATCGTCATTCTGCACAATCTGACAAGATTGGCAGGGATGTCAAAACTAGACATGCCTCTGTATAGCTCATCTCTATAGATGCTGTCATATGCGGCCTTAAAATCGATAAAAAGTTGGTGGGTATCGATTTGGTTCTTGGGCTTTCTACAGGATCTGCCGTAGTGTGAATATCTGACCGGCCGTGGACTTACCTCGCCAAAAACCGTACTGATAGGGACAAATCGGGTCGTTGACGAATGGTTTCAGGCGTTCACACAGTACAGCAGACATGATCTTATAGGCAGTATTCAGGAGACTGATGCCTCTATAGTTGGCGCAGTTTAGAGGGTCTCCTTTCTTGTGGATCGGGCAAACGATGCTGATGTTCCATTCATCAGGCATACTTTCATCTGACCATATCTTGGAAACGAGTTGGTGTACGCTCTCCACCAGGTCATCTCCCGCTGCCTTAAAAAGCTCGGAAAAAAACTGTTGCTTTAATGAAGGAGTCTTCCTTTGAAACTAAAGACGGCACGCTTGGTGCTTATAAGTAAAGGAAAAAAGGCGACCGCGACTCTCCCTCGGCGTAAAGACCGCTATTTATGCTGAACACTACAGGAAAAGATACTGAATCCACGATTCAAGGCTGTAACACAAATGGCAGGAGATTTGGTAGAAATACAGCATCTTTTCAGAAATTGTAAATCTACGATCGGAGCTATTAGGGAAGTGGTGAATGCCAGTTCAACTGCCCAGCAGGGAAACCACTACTTATGAAAGACCGTATTGCTGGCAACGCTGGACATGCGAAATGACTTTAATTCAGTCAGCTGGAGTGATACAAGGGGTATCCCCAAATTTACGCAAGCTTTGAATTTTGTGCGTTTGTGCGGTAAAGTACAAGGTGGCGCAAAAGTAATCCTCCTATCAGAAAATGCTATAAATTTTGCGATTGGCCCCTAATGTCAGTTCTGTTTTGACATTTGTGTAGTAAACACATGCGAAATACACGTTAATAAACAATGTTACGCTACACTGCTCCAGAACGCGGAATATTGGTGACTATTTATTTGAGCAATAATCGGTCGGTGACCAAAAAACATCGGAAGGTTATTTTTGCGCCACCTTGTATTGCCAACGAAAAAAGAAACACGCCGCTTACAAATTAAGCGCTTCACGAAAGAACAACGCGTTTTCATTGTTCAATATTTAAAAAATATTGAAGGTTTGGCAGCGGCATTTTGCAAAGCAAAATTATCTTCAGCGACGAGGCTCATTTTAATTTAAATTCTTTGTTAATCATCAAAATTGTCAAATGTGGGGTTCAGAAAATCCACGAGTGATTTTTGAGAAACAAATGCAACGAAAACGAGCCGTTGTTTCGTGCGGATCTCGGGGAGGCATCAACGGACCATTCTTCTTTGAAATTGTGGCTGGTCTATGTATTTATTTAGATTTTCTCCCACATTTTTTTGTTTTATGGATGTTGACGATATGTGGTTTAAACAAGACGGTGCCACATGCCATACATGCCTAGAAAGTTTTAAATTACTGCATGAGTCTTTTCCTTGGGTGTAATTTCCCGTTTAGGTGATTGGAATTGGCCGCCCAGACAATGAGGCTTAGCTGTTGGACTGTTGGAATGGAAAAATTTGACAAAAGAGTGCGTTTGTGCCAGCAAAACCGTGGAGGTCATTTATACACTATCAGCTCTGTGTCGTGGAGTGCTTAAAGCAAGCAACTATCACGAGCAGAAATATGCCGGCACTAAAAGTGCTCTCACAGGCTCATCATTTAGTGCAGGTGTTATTAAGGACAAAACAATTAAAAATACAATAATTATGTATCTATAAAATACTAACACAGACACAAATCATGCAAATAATTTAAGGCATTAAAGCAGTATTACGCAAAATATTTTTCAGCTTAATTTTACTAACATGCAAGTCAATCACATGATCATAATTCGTTCTATGATGGGGGCTAAACAATAAATCAATGATACGTAGGTTATAGGCACCACCACGAAAATTAAAGCCAATAGACGACAGCAAGTCAGGTGCATCTATTTGACCGGATATAAGCTGCTGTAAAAAAATGATATCGCTATTAAGCCTTCGTTGAGAAAGGGGTAACATTTGAAGAAGCTTGATATGTTGACTGTAAGGATTGAGGTTGAATTGATCATTCCATGGGAGTCCTCTAATTGTAAATCGAATAAATTAACGTTGAATGGCCTCTATTCGATTTGAATGGATGTTGTAGAACGTTGTCCAAACTTGTGAGGTGATGCGATATCTTATTCCATACATAACCCTTTGCTCTATTTTTTATGAATCAATAAAAAAATAACAATTCCAATAAAAAAATATGTCGTCGCTTGGAAAGCAAACTGACATAATGTCAAAATTCATTCATTTTCAGAAAAGCCATTTGAAATTTTTTATAACTTAAAAAATTAATTTTAGTTTTGAATTTTAATGAATACCAAAAAGTTGTAAAGTAAAAAAGTATTATTTTTTTTCTTCTTTCAAGTGGTGTATTAAAGTTACTACAAAAAGCAGTTTTTCAAAAAAAAATTTGACATGTCAATTTGCATCAAAATAGCTACTCATTCATCAAATTTTTAACATGTCGCTGTCCTCCGGTATTTTGCTTGAAGAATTGAACTCATCTTTTCTTATTCCAATTTTTAAATCGGGATCTATGTAAGAACGATATTGAAAATTACAGAGGAATTTGCAAATTATCCGCTTTGCCAAAGCTTTTCGAAGGTATGGTTAAATCAAAATTGGAATTTTCTGTTAAGAATTTTTTGTGATACACAGCATGGCTTCGTCACTGGTTGGTCCACTACAACCAACTTAGCTTGCATCTCTCATTATGCCATCAATGCTATCGAAGATAGTTATCAAGTCGACTGTGCTTACACTGACTTCAGTAAGGCATTTGACTCCGTCAATCATCTTATTTTGCTACAAAAACTTGAATGTTTTGGATTTCAATCAGCAATGCTTAATTGGATAGCATCTTATTTAATTGGCAGGATTCAAAAAGTGAAAATTCATAGTTACTTCTCACGATCGTTTGGTTGCAGCTGTGGAGTACCACAAGGTAGTGATTTGGGTCCGCTCCTCTTTATAATTTTTATCAACGACATATCGTGTGCATTAAAATATTGTCATTGCTTGATGTATGCAGATGACTTAAAGTTGTTCCTCAAAATCAAAACTTCACATGACTGCGAGTTTTTACTATACGATCTAAGAAACTTATCGGTTTGGTGCGTCAACAATTGTCTACACTTGAATATTAGAAAATGCTGTATAATATCCTTTTATAGAAGTTCTTCTCATTTTGAGTTTCAGTACGAAATCGACAGTATTGGACTAAACAGAGTCGTTGAAGTGAAAGATCTTGGCATCATAATTGATTCGAAGTTCACCTTTGCACCTCATTTTGATCACGTTATTGCTAAAGCAAATAAGCTTTGTGGCTTTATAAAACGAAATAGCAAGGGATTTTCGGATCCTCATACCCTTATTTCGCTTTTTATTGCGTTGGCTAGATCTCTGCTTGAATATGCGGATGTTATAGGGAACCCATTCTATAAAATTCACTCCGATCGCCTTGAAAAAATCCAGAGACGTTTTACAAAATACATTTTGCGGAAAATGAGCTGGGATTTTGAAATTTCTTATCGGACTCGATGTCAATTATTAGGCATATCAACTTTATATTCTAGGAGAAAAGCTCATGACATCATGCTGATAAGGGGCCTGTTATGCTATCACATTAAATGTCCATCTCTTTTAGCCCTAGTGCCAATCTATGCCCCAACTAGACCTTTAAGGGAAAGAAACCTTCTTCTTCGACCTGATCATAGAACTAATTACACCCATAATGAGCCTATGTCCAAAGCTATTGTTTCATTCAATGATGTTTACATTTTTGTTGATCTATATTTTTCTCGCGATCGCTTAAAAAGTGTTATAGTAAATTTGCCAGCATTATCTTAGTCTTAAGTTCATTGTTTTTATATAATTTTTATATCTATGTTGTAATCTTTATAGCTTAGCTAGTAGATGAAATGAAATAAATAAATAAATAAATTAAAAAAAAAGTGCGAAAAAGTGTCGTTTTGTTTTGAAATAAAACCAGCAATGTTTATCTTCAAAAAATATATTGTTTTATTAATAACTTAAAATAAGTTAAATTTTCCTAAAGAAATAATAATGACAAATATAAAGGAACAATGAAACTAAGTTTAATATATGTATGTAATTAAAAAAACTAAAAAAAAGTGGTGTGGGTGCGACCCGCAGGTTCCACACGATTAACTTCCCAGTGGGATCAATATGATTTATGCGATTAGTGGTAAATTTTGAAATGTGGTTAACAATAATTTAGATAATTTATTTATTTTCGTATTGGAATTTACATTTAGTGGACCACCGCGCAGTTTACATACAGAGATTTGATATTTATATTATATCTTTATACTGAACAATTAATTTTAAATCATAACTACAAAATAATATTATACAATGATATACTTTGAAGGAAAAATACGTTAAAAACCTTCAATACAAATAGAATTAAAAAAGGGAAAGGGAACCTTAAACAATTTAGCAGGTACATTGTAACAACAAATAATAAATAATAAATAACAAATAGGTAATAAATAATGCATACAAAATTATAAATACCAAATAATATATAACAAATAATAAATAATAAATAACAAATAATAAATAGTGCATAAAAAATAATAAATAACAAATAATAAATATTATATAACAAATATAAATTACAGGTATAATTAATAACAAATAATGATTTTTGATACATTTGAAGCATTAAAAACAAGGAAATGATTAAATATTTAGTTGGTTGATCAGTGGATTTTCGGAGATCTACCAGTTGCGGAGAAATTTGGTGGTTGGCTTTGTAATTCGGTGTTGAATCAAGTCAACATTTGCTCTGGTATGAAGATCAGTGGTTGACTGATGTGGGGGAAGTTTAAGCATCATTTTAAGGAGTTTGTTTTGAGAAACTTGTAGTTTTTTAAGATGGCATTTTGCTGAATTGCCCCTTACTTGGCAACCATATAAAAGGATTGACTGGAAAATTACTTTAAAAATAACGATCTTTTGGCTTTGTTCAGTAAGGATTTTCTGTTTATGAAGGGGTACAACATGTTTATTGCTATGTTCACCTTTTGTATTGTTTTAGCAGTATGTTCTTTAAATGTGACTTTTGTATCCAGATGAATGCCTAAATATCAATATAATTTATGCGAATAGTGGGAAATTTTGAAATGTGGTTAACCATAAGATATGGTTAAGAAATATTTAATATTAAAAAATGCTCTTTAATATTGTTCATGGAATTAAACAGGGAGGTGTTTTTTTTTTTTTTTTTTTTTTTTTCGGGGTGTGTGAGACTTTTTGCACTGGAGCACTCAGACTCAATACTGGTCCATTGTACTACCAGGCAGACACACCACATTTTACTGTGGGAATTTACTTGTTTTTCTAATAAAAACGAGAAGGAGCTTCAATGATAAGGAGCTTAGGTTTACAGCACTCACCTTATCCGCACCAAATACCTGCCACCTGATACGAGCAAAAGCAGGACAATCACAGAGGAAATGCTCCGCAGTGTTGTCGCTTTCTCCACAGGCTTCGCAGTTGGCGGTGTCGCTTAGGCCTAGCACCTTAAGGTGTTTGGCAAAAGCGTAGTGCCCCGTAAGAACGCCAGTAGTCTGTCTGCAGTGTTTTCTGTTGAGAGACAACAAGAATTCCTTCAGCCTTCCGACCGAATTCAGAGATATCTTGCATTCACGTACTATTTTGGAGGTAGTTAAGGGTTTGAGTAAGGCCTTAAGCACAGCCTGACTGTCGCTACAGGCGCAGATACTTCGCCCCCTCCACCTGTTAGTCGTAACATAGTCCATGGCCATTAGGATAGCATAAGTCTCTGTTTGGAAGACTGACGCATATTTGCCTAACGGAAAGAAAAGTCTAACGTTATCGCTCTCCACGAAGACAACAGCATCAGATCCTTGATCGGTTTTGGAGCCATCCGTGAAGATTCGACTGCATTCCCTTCCAGGTTCAGAGTCCGGCCAGAGCCAGTCCTTGACGCGAGGAAAGTCGACCTCGTATTTGCGCTTTAGCCGAAGTTCCGATGTCATCGCATCAGACGGCATATCCATAAGACAGGAGTCGAAGGACAACCGTTGCGCAAGTTCATCAAAACTCCAGTGCGAGTTATACCAAAAGCCACCTCTTGTAAGACGTGAGATAGCCTTGATTGTACAGCCCATGATGTAAACATCAAGGGGCGGAAGGTTCAATAGTGCATCTAGGCCGAAGCCAGGCGTGCTGGGGAAGGCCCCCGTGCAGCCGAGACATACCTGCCTTTGGAGTTTGGCAAAAGCAGCAGTGACGTATTTACGTGAAAGCTTATTCCACCAAACAACCGATGCGTATGCTATAAATGGTCTTATCATAGCCGTATAAATCCATAGGACTCTTTTCGGTGATAAGCCCCATGTCTTGCCGAAAATGCCTTTGCACTGCCAGAAAACAGACAGCGCCTTGGCAGTCTTCAGCTCAACATGTTTGGACCAAAGAAGTTTGCTATCCAGGATGACTCCCAGATACTTTACTTTATTGGAGAGTTGGATTGTGACGCCTTTTAGCACTGGCTGAGTCAACCCGACCAGCTTCCGCCTTCTCGTAAAGAGAACAACCTCAGTTTTAAGAGGATTGACCGAGAGCCCATTCCTAGTGCACCATTCGTCGATCACGTCCTTGGCGCATACAGTCGCTAGGCATGATCCAACAGAAAGCACGGCAACATCATCCGCGTACGCCTGAGCGTATACATTAGAACTGTTGAGTGCGTTCAACAGAGAGTCGACCAGCATACACCACAGCAGTGTAGACAGGACGCCGCCTTGCGGACAGCCTCTGTTTACCCCCGCCATAACATAGCGGCCACAATCAGCATCCGCAACCAACGTTCTATTCATTAACATTGCTTTAATCCACAACACCAATGGTTCGTCTACGCAGTGTTGTATGGCGGAGCTGCACATGCTATCAAAAGTCGCATTGTCAAAAGCACCCTCAATATCGATGAAAATGCCCATCGCGTATTCTTTTCTGTCAAGCGCGCCCTCAATTCTACCAACTAGATTTTGGAGCGCAGTCTCGCAGGATTTTCCGCGTTGATAGGCATATTGCATCTGAGATAGTGGGTGCAATCGCAAAGCAGTTTTGCGCACGTGAAGCTCGACCAGCCTTTCCATGCTTTTAAGCAAGAAGGAAGTCAGACTGATTGGTCTGAAGCTCTTGGCGAGCGAGTAGTCACTTCTGCCAATTTGAGGTATAAATGCCACTCTAACTGTACGCCAGGGTGTTGGAATGTATGCCAGTGCTAGGACAGCGATGAAGATTTTCTTCATAGTCGGTAGCAACTGGTTTGTACATTGCCGCAGCATGGCTGGCTATATTCCGTCCGTACCAGGTGACTTTAAGCCGTCAAAAGACGCAAAGGCGTATTTAATGGCCTCGTCCGTCACCACGGCCTTCGCAATATACCAGCTACGCCGAGTTGTTTGTCTTGGCTCACTCATAGTCTCGGTGATTGGGGCTGGTTGTGAAGCAATTGTAATCTGGTTACCCGGAAAGTGAGACTCCAGCAGATAACTAAGAGTTTCCGCTTTCGTCTCAGTGAAGGTGCCATCAAGTTTTCTAAGTGAGTCCAGTTTGGCTGGTTTGCCCTTTTTCAGAACTTTAACCAACCTACTAGTTTCACCCAGTGTTTCAATCTTTTCGCAGAAATTCCTATAAGAAGCACTTTTCGATACCCGAATTAACCTCTTATATTCCTTCTGCTTCGATCGGTAGAGATTCCAGTCTGTCTCTAAATCAGTCTTGAGTGACCTATTTAGAAGCTTTCTAGCTTCTCTACGAAATTGCAGTTCCGAGCTCCACCAGGGACCCGCGCGGCGTTCTGCCAGGGGGTTTACTTACTGGGCACGTCAGTTCGAAACAGCTAGTAATGGCACTATTCAGGTCTTGAACAGCATCCTCTACCTTTTGTCTCATCCTGAGTTTGGTTTTGTAGTACTGTTTCACTAAATGATGACACGTCCGTTTGGTTTTAACGCGATCATAAAACTGACGCTCTCTTTATTATTTTCTTAATATTAATTAATACAAGTGTATGACTGTATGTGTATATATAAATATAATATAATAACTTAAGTAGGTATCTTATATGTGTATGACTGTATGTGTATATATATGATCACAGCTTATGAATGTAGGTACATGAATATAAATATGGTCTGACAGTGTGAGTTGCATGCAAAACTCTTACAATAATTACTACAACTCGGCCATCCTGGCCATTAAGATCACCTGATCTTGCAAATTTACAATCAATCATTCGCTTTACTTTTGTTCAACCATGGTTTCATATTACCGACCGCCCATACTCCCTGGTAAGGTAGTCGCGACTGTTGAAAACCGTCAACATCCTTAAGTAGATATCTGTCGTTTCGTAGGACTTTTTCGATCTGGTAGGGTCCTCTAAATTTCGGTATCAGTTTTTTAGACGCCCCCGGGTGCGAGTCAAAATTTTTTATCATAGCGTAGTCTCCTACATTATATTTCGTGGGCTTGCACCGTTTTTTATCTACGTATCGTTTGTTGTATGCCTGTGACTTCTTTTGTTCTAGAGCTGCTTTGCTACGTGTCTTTGCCAGGTCGCGTACGTCTCCTGACTCTAGTTCTGTCAAATTTTCCTTAAGTTCATCCGACCATTTGCCTTTTCGATTCACTCCAAACAACATTACACTAGGATGTTCTTTTGTAGTCCTGCCCACCGTGTTATTGAGTGTATGTTCGACTACCTCTAAAACGTGGTCCCAAAATACCCCTTCTTCTGGTTTAACTAACTTTGCTATCATTGGTCCCAAGCTCCTGTTTACTCTCTCTACTTGTCCGTTTGCTTGGGGTGAACCTGTCGCAATCTTTATGTGTTGAACACCTTCTTTGGACAAAAAGTCCTTGAACTCTGCCGAGGTAAAACAACTACCCCTATCTGATATAATGTACTTCGGTCTACTATACGCTCTAAAATAGTCCGTTAACGCTCGATTTACTTCCTTTGTATTTGTAGTCTTAGTTGGGTAGAGTCTCACGAACTTTGTAAAAGCATCTATTACTACCAGTATATATTTTTTAACCGTCCTTGAATTGTCTATTGGACCATAATGATCTACATGTACTACCACAAACGGTTTTTCTTCTTTAGGTATGTTGTGAATGAAACCCTCTTCACGTCCCTGTTTAGCCGAAAAAGCAATACACTTCAAACAGTTTTTTATGTGCGATCCTATCTTCTCTCTCATTTTGGGAAACCAGTAACTTTTTGACACCAACTCTAACACCTTATCTGTTCCTACATGACCTATTTCGTCATGATATTTATACAAAACGTGACTTTCCATTTCTGTTGGTACACAAAACACGACACTGCCATCATTTTTCTTTCTATATACCACTCCGTTTCTCATTTCATATAAATTATGGTTCGATCGTTCTAACAACTCTTTGATTTTAACTATATTTCCGTCTTTTCCTTGGCATACTATCAGGTTTTCCTCGAAAGTATTTGTTTCGACCGTCAGAATATTTGTCGATCTACTTAGCGCGTCGACGTGTTGCATGCGAGTACCTGCCCTGTGTGCTAGAGTGTAATCAAAATTTTGTAGCTCTAACGCCCATCTGGCTATTCTAGGGTTAAGTTCTTTCTTGTTTAGCGTTAGGGTCAACGAATTACAATCAGTTACGATCTTGAACTGTTTACCCTGTAAATATACCCTAAAACGTTTTAAAGCACTTATTATTGCCAGCGCCTCTAACTCAAAACTATGCAATTTTGCTTCGTAATCTGTCGTTCTCTTTGAAAAATAGAAAATGTACCTTTCCGTCTTGCTTTCTTTGTAGCAGAATCGCTCCAAATCCCTGTGCACTTGCGTCGCAATGAAGTTCTGTGTCGTCCTTTGGACTATACAGTGCCAAGACCGGAGCTTCTATCAACTTGTCTTTCAAGCTTTCAAAAGCCTTTAATTGTTCGTCACCGAACTTGAATTCTCTGTCTTTTTTGGTAAGGTCGTACAGTGGTTTTGCTATGGTTGAAAAATCTCTAACGAATCTACGGAAGTAAGAACACAATCCCAGAAAACTTTGTACTGCATGAGTTTTTTGTGGAATCGGAAATTTTTTTATAGCTTCGATACCCCTATCATCTGCCTGTATACCCTCCCCCGTAATCGTAAAACCTAAATATTTTATCTTCTTTTGTAAAAATTTGCACTTATCTATCCTTAGTTCCAATTTATTTTCTACTATCCTCTTCCAAACTTCAGAGAGTATCCTAAAATGGTCTTCGTATGTCGTCGTAGCTATCATTATATTTTCTAGGTATACTATAACTTCATCGTTCCTAATCATGTCTGCAAATATCTTGTTAATGTGTCTTTGAAACGTTGACGGCGCGTTTTTCAAACCAAACGGCATTCGCAAGAATTCGTACTGCCCTAACGGCGTAATGAACGACGTATATTTTATCGCGTCTTCATGCATGAATACGTGAAAAAACCCGTTCTTGAGGTCTAGTTTAGAAAAAATCGTCTTGTCTACCAGTTTGTCTAGCAAATCGTCGATCACCGGTATCGGATAACTATCTTTTGCAGTGGCTTTATTTAACGTACGAAAATCTATACACATCCTAAGATCCCCTGTTTTCTTTTTCACCAAAACTATCGGCGACACGTATTCAGATTCGCTTTCTCTAATATACCCTTTACTGATATATTCGTCTAGTAACGAACTAAGTTAATTTTTTTCGGCATACGACAAACGACGCGGTCGACACTGAAACGGTTTTATGTCATTTAGCGTTAAATTCATTTTAGTTTTTATTACCGGTTCCGTAGGGCGATCGGCAAGCAAATAATTTGACCTATATAACATTTTAAGCTTTTCTTTATGACCATAACATACGTCTTCACCAACTTCTAAATCCAATTCTGAACTATCATTATCTTTACAGTCGATTAACAAGAGCTGTTTTTCAAAACGTTCACTATCATTATACCCTATTCTAGGGGTATATTAATTTTGACGCATAGTTTGTAACATACCTTAATATTGCCCGTAGACCCCTAAAAGTTACTATATTTATGATCAGCATCGATAGTAATGTCGATCTAGCCATGTCCGTCCGTCCGTCCGTCCGTCGGCAAAAATTAGGCCTTTAAACTGGACCTAGAGAGCTGAAATTTTAACCATATACTCTCTAGGGTCCCGAAATAATCAAGTTTACGAATTTTTGAAATCCGCCCACAGACACGCCCACAAACTCAAAAAAACTAAATTTTGGAAAAAATCGAATTTTGAGCTAGGAAGCTGAAATTTTTTATATATGATCTATGACTCCTAAAACTGCTCGGGATATAAAATTTTCCAAATCCGCCCACAAAAAAATAAAACAATTTTATTGAAAAACCAAAATTTGAGCTAGGGAGCTGCAATTTTTAATATATACTCTCTAGGGGCACTTTAAGCTCATGTATAAATATTTTCAAAATCCGCCCACAGACACGCCCACAAATAAATAAAACAATTTTTTTGAAAATCCAAAGTTTGAGCTAGGGAGCTGAAATTTATAATATATACTCTCTATGGGCCCTTTATGCTTATGTGTAAATATTTTCAAAATCCGCCCACTGGCACGCCCACAAATATTATTATTATTTTTTTTTTCAAAATTCAAAGTGAGCTAGGGAGCTGAAATTTATAATATATACTCTCTAGGGGTGCTTTATGCTCATGTGTTAATTTTTTTAAATCCGCCTACTGACACGCCCACAATTAAATAAAACAATTTTATTGAAACACCCAAGTTTGAGCTAGGGAGCGTTTTTTTGATAAAATCCTTTAAATGTTATATAACAAAATATGTAGAGCGTTCTTAACAATTTAACCATACTTAGACTTTTGTCACGCCCACTTATGAGGGATAGGAATAAGAATAGGGTATCCAACAGTTCGCCCAAGCGGACTGTAGCCCGTCCCTATGTTTTTCTATTTCATTTGAGCAAGTTGTATTATTCTCTAACTGTGAAACTAGTTTAAATTTTCCACTTTTTAGGAAATCCCTGCCCAAGATTGCCTCATAACTCGTCGATCCATCGTCTATTACCATAAAATTTACTTTAATTCCAACTTTTTTATAAAAAACGACGCACGACACCATTCCATATATTTTAAGCAAACTTTTATTTAACCCGAAATATTTTTTCCGTGTGTTACATTTATATATGGATATATTAGTCGGTATACACGATCTTCTAACCATACTTATCGGACTTTCAGAGTCTATGAGGCAGTCAAAGAGGATACTATCACTATTAACAATAAACTTAAAATACAAACGTCTTACGTAATCATTGGCCTTGTCATCTTCCTACAACTGATGTACTGCTGACTTCCTCTTTGGCTTAGAACACCATTTGCGATGTGTCCCACCAAATTGCAATTATAGCACCTGATTTCAACTCTTTGTCCTTCCACTTGTCTATCTTTTGCCGTTCTATCTGCTGTCAATCCCGTCTGTTTGTTGCTAAATTTATTAGCAGTCGATCTCGTTTGCACCTTCCGCTGAGTTACTTTGCCGAACGCTCGAAGTAGTCCTGCCTTTGTTGTATACCCCTGGACACGGGCATATAACCTTATGTTGTCATCAGAAAATCCCTCAATCGCGTATTCAATCCATTCTTCTTCGTCCATTTTCAATCCAGTCGCCAGTCTCACTTTGTCGTCAAAATATTCACTGAAAGTTTCGCTCACTTTCCACTTTCGGTTTTCAAATCTTTTTCTCATCTCCATCTTGTTTTGTTTTGTACCAAAAACTTCTTTCAACTCCTCTGTCAGGTTCTCTACGTCGTCGTCTAAAAAATTTGCTTGTGCGTGCAGCCATTCTTGTGCCTTGTCTTTCAATTTACTTACGAAAAGTGCGTGCAAATTTTTTTTCTCCACACCGTACACCTCTTCGACATTCCTTAGCTGTGCCAGCCACACATCAACACTTGCCGTTCCGCTAAATTCCGGCAACATTTCCTTCCACAATCCAATTTGTTTCGCCACGTTAAATTCCCCTGTCGTACCGTCCGATCGTTTTTCCCCACCTTCTGCTTTAGCTTCTGCTCTATCGTTTGATTTTGCTATCCGTTGCCACAGTTCATTTTCACTCATTATGACGTTGTTTTGTTTTTTTTTTTTTTTCAGCTGCAGTGTCTAGCGGCTATTTCGATCTCTTCTTGTAGTCGTCCGTTACTTGGATGTTCTCCTCGCACATCTGCTGCTATGAATTCGTTTGAATTCAATACTGCTTGTTATTGCGAAGAGAATAAAAAAAATTTTCGCGGTGACTGAACAATCGGTGACAAAAAAAAATTCGCGGCGACACAACCAACTTTGTGGTAAACACACAATCTGTAACGCCAATTTTATTTTTCACACAATTTCACTTGTGGCAAGCTATTATTTTGTTTGTTCTGTTTTTTTTTTTTTTTTTTTTTTTGTGTAATCCCACTTCTGAGGAATTTGTAGTACTGTTTCACTAAATGATGACACGTCCGTTTGGTTTTAACGCGATCATAAAACTGACGCTCTCTTTATTATTTTCTTAATATTAATTATTACAAGTGTATGACTGTATGTGTATATATAAATATAATATAATAACTTAAGTAGGTATCTTATATGTGTATGACTGTATGTGTATATATATGATCACAGCTTATGAATGTAGGTACATGAATATAAATATGGTCTGACAGTGTGAGTTGCATGCAAAACTCTTACAATAATTACTACAGTTTGAGTTTTGAGAGTTTTTCCCATTTCCTCCCTGAAGCGTATCCAGTTGGTTTTCTTGGATTCCTCCTCTCCTGCAAAGTTATGGCTTCGCATTCGATTTGGAATTCGATATATCTATGATCTGAGAGGGATGCCTGCGAAGAGACCCTCCAGTTGGTAATCGCCTTAAAGTATCTATTTGATAAAGTCAGGTCGATCACCTCCTGTTTTCTTGACGTCACAAAAGTTGGTTGGTTGGTTGGTTGGTTGGTGATATATATTAATGCAACCATTATTATGAACACGGAGACCTGTAAATTTACATATATACGAAATAACGGAGAACAATGTAATAATGATTTGCTCAATGACAAATGACAATAAATAGTACAAATGAAGGCAAATTATTTTAGTTATTTATATACAAACAAAAAACTGCTGAACCGATGTCAATATCATCTTTGGTTCTCGAGATAATCGTGGCGAAAGATAATTCCGAACGCACATACGTACATACGCACATACGTACATACACACAGCCAGACATCTCTATAAAAACGGTGGATTTGGATTCTTGTGACCTTGAAACGTGGAGATATGTAAAAATCCGCGATTCACAAAATCGGCCCCATTACAAGAACTTCCACTGGGAAGTTTAAAATAAAGATTATTTACCAAAAATAATACTGTTTGTCAGTATTTTTTGCGTATTTTGTAGAAAAAACCCACTTAAAATAGTATGTATTAAGTTATATTAAAAAAATATAGGAACTTTAATAAAAAAATTGATAAAATAATATATAAAATAATATCATGCTTATGGGTAAAGTGACACTTCTTAAGGTAATCAAAAGAACTTTGAAGTTCATCAACTAGTTTCGTTCCAAGGTAAAATTACTCAACGCAAATTAAAACGTTTTACTACAAAAATAGTTTACTGAAATTTGGCAGTAAGATGACACAAAACGAAAAGTGTCACTTTTCAAGAAACTTATTTATCATGATTTCATTATTTTTTTTCCAAGCAAAATGTTACAAATGAAAAAATGTCATTTAGCTGAGAAAACAACAGGGATGATTCCTTAAATTCAAAAAGACACTTATGCCCTCATGCTGTCAGTAAGAGTTATAGTTATGACGGTTTGATAGAAAATTTGTATTTTTGCTTGCGATTCGTTCTGTATACTTATGTAACTCAAAATCGTAAAATGTTGACTTATGTCAGTTTGCTTTTCAAGCGACGATGTGTTTTCTATCAAAATTACATCTTGTTTGAATTTTGGGGCATGCTATACTAAGAGCGCTAAAGATCACTTTCAACGTCCCAACTTATTTCTTGCAGATGGTAAAGGACTATCTCAAGGATCAGGCGCTATTAAATGATACTATGTAATTACCTCGAAGAAAGGACATCACTGCCGGAGCAGCTCGAGTATCAATCCTGGGACCTGATATCTGGAATATTGCCAATGACAAAATTCTTTCCATGGATGTGCCAGAGGATACCTTTCGGGTAGGGTTTGCAGACGATATCGCCTTCATAATTACGGCTTAACATGCCGGTATCACACATAGCATGTTGGACAAGGCTACGAGACGAGCAAAATTTGGAGAAATGCACATGGTCTCAGCATGTCCATGAACAAAAATTAGATTAAACCTTCTAAAGAAGAAGAGAATATCGACCATATTCGATTTCCAAATCAGTTCTGAGTCATCCAAAGCAAGGATGTTCTTGACAGAGATCCCACATAGAGAAGCATGCATTAGCAATTAGCAACCAAATACCCAAAACAGCATTGTGGTATACTTACTTTCTTAACGGGCTCCCGACCAGTGAAACGTCTTTGCCTGAGACACTGCAGCCTCCCATCCCCTGCGATTCTGGGCAAGCTGCTTTCAGTTCACCACACCAAGCGCTCTGGCATCTGCGAGGGTTTGGTCTTTCTCCTCCATTCACCCTCCTCGCAAACAGGACCAAATATCCGACTGGGTATTTTTCTTTCAAAAGAACCCAATATTAGATCCCCTTGTTTACCTATCGTCCAGCACTCGGCACCATAATAAGCAGGACTGGTAGAACTAAGGTTTGATAGAGCATGCATTCTGTCCTTCGAGTGAGGAGTTTTGAACCCATTTGCTTCGCTAAACCGAAGTAGCAGCGGTTTCCCTAGATAATTCTCCGCCATATCTCCACTAAGGTGTCAATTGTGGAGTTAAAGTTTACTCCAAGGTAGACGAACTCCTTAACTACCTCGAAGTTATTGCTTGTTTGTGCTTTCAACATCCCTCAAGCCTTTGATTAGGTCTGGCATGAAGGCTTAAAGTTCTGCCGGAGCATATATAAAATATGTTGGAGTATTAGCTAACTGATGGATTATTCCGTGTCAAATGTGGAAACGAATATTTCGATTTTAAGCAAATAATGGCTGGGGTGCCGCAAGGAATCGTCCTTGGTCTATTATTATACTTATTATACAGTCGTGATATACCACACGTAGTAGGAGGTGTGCTTGCTACGTTTGCTGACGACACTGCTATCCTAGCACCAAATAACAGACAAGGACATACAAACCATGGACCCACAATTCATTCTCAGATTCATCAAGGAAACTGGACAGGACGCTGTGCTCTAAGGAGTGTGACTTGCCAATGAAAAATCACAGCAATACCTCGATACGCTTCACAAAAGAAGTATATAGAGAGGACTCTGAAAGAGGACATGAACCCCTCTGAGGTACAAGCAGGGGACACAATAGACCAATAGGTCGCAGTGTAATATACCCTAACTAATACTATTATTATTATTATCCTAGCAGTAGATAAAACGGTCGAAGAGACTACGGAAAAACTGCAAGAAGCTCTAGATAGAGTAAATGAATTGGTTACTCGGTTTAAATTGCGTTTGTAAATGAGCCTAAGTATCTAGGAATGACACTTGATGCAAAACTGAAGTGGAAAGCGCGTGTAAAGAAAAAACGCAAAGAACTATGTACAAGGTGGCGCAAAAGTAATCCTCCTATCAGAAAATACTATAAATGTTGCGATTGGCCCCTAATGTCAGTTCTGTTTTGACATTTGTGTAGTAAACACATGCGAAATACACGTTAATAAACAATGTTACGCTACACTGCTCCAGAACGCGGAATATTGGTGACTATTTATTTGAGCAATAATCGGTCGGTGACTTTGGCACAACGTGAATTTCGTCGCAGATTTCGTACCCGTCCAACGCCTACTGGTGAAACACTGCGACGTTTAGCCGCTCGCCTCGAAGAGACTGGCACAACAAGAGATGCTGCCAGGCGTGGCAGACCCCGGAGTAGCCGTTCTGCAGAGAATATTTCTGCTGTAGCCGAAGCCGTGCCACGCAAATGGGTATCAGTCGACGGTCTTTACAGCGAATTTTGGTACAAGATTTGAAGATGTTTCCATACAAAGTCCAGACGGTGCATCAGCTGTTAGCTGCTGACCGCCAATCGCGTCTAACATACGCTCAAGCCATCCTTAATCACCACCAAGAGGAAGATGATTTTTCATCAAAAATAATCATGAGTGATAAGGCCCATTTCCATCTTAGCGGGTACGTAAATAAGCAAAATTTACGCTTCTGGGGCACTGAAAATCCGCGTGTAACCCACGAAGAGCCATTACACCCGCTCAAAGTCACTGTATGGTGTGCTGTTTTCGCTGGAGGAGTCATCGGAACTTTTTTCTTCGAAGACGTCGCGGGCCAAACGGTTACTGTGAATGGTGAGCGCTACAGAGCAATGATCAACGAGTTCTTTTTGTCGCAACTTGATGAATTGGGATTGGAAAACATGTGGTTCCAACAGGACGGTGCAACGGCACACACTGCACGTGCCACAACCGATATGCTGAAGGATGCATTTCCCGGGCGCCTAATCTCCCGTTTTGGCGATTTGCACTGGCCAGCAAGATCGCCTGATTTGACCGCCCCAGACTTCTTTTTGTGGGGCTTTTTGACGTCGCGGGTTTATGTCAACAAGCCTCAGACTCTTGCAGCTCTTAAAGACAATATCCGTCAACAATGTGAGGACCTATCGCCGGAAGTTTTGGCCAAAGTGATGGAAAATGCCATAAAAAGGGCTCAAATGACAATCAACTGTGGCGGCGGCCATTTACATGACATCATATTCTCGACTTGATGTAAAAAAAATTAAAAGACCAAATAAAAATAATCCATAAGAAGAATCAAAGTTTTTCATTTTTTTTTTTTAAATTGCAGCCAAAAAACATCGGAAGGTTACTTTTGCGCCACCTTGTACATATATACAAAATTTAGAGAAATGTATTGGTTACTCGGAAAATAGAGAACGAACTGCTTTTATATAAGCAAGTGCAAGTGCTGAAACCAGTGCGGTCATATGGTAGGTATACAACTCTGCGGTTGTACCAAATTAAGTACCAATAATATTTTACAAACTTTTGAAAAGAAAGTGCGAAGGAATATTGTTAACACGCCTTGGTACTCGTATATCCAAAATAGTGATATTCACACAGATCTCGGCATTAAAACAATCGAAGACAAAATCAGAAACTACGCGAGAAAGCATAAAAGTCGACTAGAAAGTCTAGTAAATATTACAGTCCTCCAAGTTTTGGATGAAAGAAATTAACTGCGCCGTCTACAAAGGACCGAACCTTTAGACTTAGCGCTATAAATAACCGCGTCTAAACTTCGGAGTTAGCAGGAATTTCTATTGGGAATGTACCTGCAAAACGTTTTTATTTCGTGAACCAGCTTGTAGTTAATAATACAAAACATATAAGATATGAAAGACAAATTGCTGATTGTTCTATCGACTAGGTGCAATAATTTTAAGACTGGTTTCTCCCCGCCCCGCGATGATATGCCAAGACGGCCGTACCGCAGGGAAATCGGGAAGAAGGGAGAAGATGTTAGTGGTTAAAAATCCCACACTGTTACTGAGTATGGATCAGTTTCGTCTTTTGAAGATTACCATCTCCCAGCGTAAAAAATAAATAAAATTAATATGATCGTTAACATCTTAGGTTTCATGCTAATCGTAGGAGCTTTTCATCGTGCAAAGGTACTGCCCACATCACTTCTTTAAAAACAAAATATTACATATTTTTTTGTAAGAACTTATGCCTCACCAAAGTGTGACATAAAGCGATAATCCAATTATGCAGTTATGTCCTACTGAACTGCAAAATAAGTAAATTCTGGTCTTATGTCCCTGCGTCGTGCTGTACACGGCAAAAAATTAGCACACTGCAGCATATGTTGGGTAAATATTAGAAGAATTCAACATTTGGTAATTTTTATAAGGATGAAGGCTAGCACCCGAGAAAAAGGCTGCCCCGCAGGACAACTATATGTTGGCCTAAAATACGGAGAATGCTAGCACTCAGTGCACACATTGTTGAAACTGGGCGTGCCTCGTCAGCACTGTTTCCGGCCTATTCTTGCACCAAAATAATTAGATTGAGTATTATCAGACCATACAGATCATTGTTCGAATCTTATTCATAGTCTTAAGGTGTTTAGTTTTGGAAGCTCTTGTTACCAGTACTGGTCTTACTACCGCCATGTTATAGAAACATCATAGTTATACGGCCTGGACCTCAGGTTTTGCTGAATATATTTTTCCAGGTGTAGAAGACTGTCATTGCCTTCCGGAACTCCTCATGTCCACAGCTCATGATCCAGATTTGAACCATCGATAATACTTCATACTTAACTTCGTAGATGCAATTTGAAGTAATTGCATAATGCAGACTATTTGCTATTCTTCAAATCACTGCTGTCGACAAAATGAAGTTTGAACTTGACAAATCTAAGATCTCAACCCACAATTGATTCTCAAGTAAAGCTTGCATCATTAAAAAATCAATTCGAACGGCATTAAGACGAATAACAGAGTGAGGCACAAAAATTCACATCCCCAGACCTCCACCACTTCCAATATCAAACAAAAAAAAAACCAGTCAACCAACATTTTGCCAATTTCTGTTCAATGGCAGAAAATTTAAAATTTATGAGGCCATTTCCAGTGGCCAAATAACCATTGCGCACCGTTCCCTTTGATGTCCAATTTTCTATTTTGAACCAAAAAAAAAAAACAAAATCAAAACCTTCCCGACATGGAAAAAACTCAAATACAAAAACCAACAACACAAACAAGATTCGTTTCATTTTTTTTATTTGGTTTCCATCCCGAGATACATTTAGATACATTTACCCCATTTTAGGTGGTCACAGCTCACTAGTTAACAAACCCAAAATAAAAGCAATGTTTCCGCTTAAAAAGCCATCATCCATTTATTTCGCTATCGGGCCATGGATAAAGGACAAACCGTATTAGAAAAAAAATTGGCAATTTCAGCAGGACTGTGCTGCTGGGACTGGTAGCCATTAAAATTCAATACAATTTTAGAAAGATTTATCGAAAAATTTCAAGTGAATAAATCTGCCTAAGTGCATGTCATAGCACCGTTTTAGGTTTTTCTGAGTGGATATTCGATATTTTTCTGTATTTATTGGATGTCTTTTTCTTTGGGTGGAAAACCATATAGATGGGAGTTTATAATTTATACAGAAGTTGGATAGTTATGTACAGTTAAGGAAGTATTTTTAAAGTGTCCTGAAAGTCAATAATTCGGGTGCTCATATTAAATGTTGAATTTTAATATGTGTTGAGTTTTGGTTGGTGGGTGTATCTGTTTTTTTGTTTAAATCAAAAAGGGACCGGTGAAATAAATATGTATTTTATCTACAAAAATTGATAATTCTTTTAGAAAAATCCCTGATCGCGTTACTTTTCTCCTAAATTACGTACAAAACATATTTTTAAAATAAATCAGTTGAAGAAGTAGTTTCGGGAGATCTGTCCAAAGGTTTTTTTTAGATAAGTAAAATCAGAAAAGCGATGCAGTTTTCCACATTAAGCAGGAGAAAAATTAACTAAAAAAGTAACATAATGTGTGTTCTTTTACTGAAGCGTATATAGTAACTGGTCTTTCATTAGCGACTTGACAACTTCAAACTTTCAGTGTAAACGCATCTTTAAACCAATTACCGAACTGTTAATGTCAAAATATTCAGTAAAATCAACATTTGCATTATAATGAAGTACACGAATGAACAACGTTTACAAATAATCAAAATTTACTACCGAAATTCCAAGTGGGTGGTCGCAACTTTTAAAGCGTTAACGCCAATTTTCAGCCGTAATCTCGCCCCAGTAAACAAGCAATTCGTAGTATAGTGAACAAAATATTATATGCTTGATATTGCCGTGCCAGTGAGACTACGTTTTGTCCGAAAAGTGGAGAATATTGCTGCGGTAGAAGCAGTGGCGGACTAACCAGGAGGCGGAAGGGGCGGCTTGGGGGCCCGCAAATCTTTCAATCTATACTAATATTATAAAGCGGAAAGATTTGATTGTTTGTTTGTTTTAAATAGGCTCCGAAACTACTCGAACGATTTGAAAAATTGTTTTACCATAAGAAGCCGACATTATCCCTGATGAACATAGGCTACTTTTTACCGCGGGAAAATGTTTCATCCGCTGTTCGGAAGCGGAGATCTAAGCTGATATCTAAGAAAAGTTGTAACTCTCGAATGCTTTCTAGCCCTAGCTTTGGAATGACTCATCCAAATGAAATAGGATTTTTTTTTAATATAAAGTTCAATTATGTACAAAGATTTTAAAATATAAATCATTTTTGTATGTTATCTTGAAGTTGAACAATAACCATTAAACTATAAATTTTATACAATTCAACAATTCAAAAAAACTAAAATGTTCGATTCAAGCTAGATCTTTGGATTTTCCCAGCGTTGAGTGGAGGAAAATTCGTTTGTGTGTGCGGCACAAATCTTTTTCTCTCTCTATACCTTTTGTGCTGTGCGCTTTTTCTTTCTATTTTTTATGCACCTTTTGTAGTTTGTGTTGTTTTTTTTTTGTGGCGCATGGGATTGAGATAGATAGGGTATGAAATGTAATTAAGATTTAGAAGGAGTCACTATGAGAGTATATCCATATAATGAGAAGGGACACTCTCGACGTTTTCTTGATTAGTTCTTTTCAGCAAGTATTTTGTTTCAAATTTAGAAGTGGCAGACTGGCGAAGTAAGGCGAGCATAGTCAGCTAGTTTATAATAAAATGGGACTTCAGTGAATCGTTGCCCTGTATATCGCTCATACTTCATGTATTCGACCTACAATGGATCAAGAGCGATTGGTTAATCTAGCCGTGCTTTCAATAGAAAGAAAAATTTCCAAAGAAATCGATTTCACAGAAGTTATTGAGGAGTTCAGTAAACTGAAGGCACGAAAACACATATAACACACAACAAATAAAAAAAACTGTCTTTGATGTATTTTATCTAATAATTTTTTTGTCGATCGATACGTATTTCATTTTCCTCACCCATATCCATTCCATATTGTAGGTATGTATGTTTATTTAGCCTAAATAATTTAATTCGAATTTAAATTTCACTTGCCAGATTTTAACGAAATAAACAAAAGCACTCTTTTATACATAAATATGTGAACTGAATAAAAAGCTTGTAAAACTAATTTTTCTTTAAAGCTGGGGGGCCTCATTCAGCTTTGCCGCCCCGAGCCTCCGACGGGCTTAGTCCGCCACTGGGTAGAGGCGTCCGTCGCAAACAGTCAATTCACGGCGCTCAAGAACTTAAGCCACTTGATCATATGAAGCGACGTATATGTTCTCGAATTGGGCTCTGGACATGATGGAAAAAAATTAAGAATTTCTTCGCAAAATCATTTTCAGCGATGAAGCGCATTTTTGGTTAGACGGCTTCGTCAATAAGCAAAATACGAGTTACTGGACAGGTGACAACCCTCATGTGCTTCATGAAACAGCAGTTCATCCGCAAAAGTCACTGTTTGGTGCGGTTTTCATGCCGGTGGCGTCATTGGGCCGTTTTTTTTCGTCGATGAAAATGACCGCCACGTTACGGTAAATGATATTCGCTACACAGACATGTTGAAACGTTATTTCTTTGAGCAATTGCGTGAATTATGGACATCAGTGATATCTGGTTCCAACAAGACGGTGCCACAGAGTCACACAGCGGGTCCAACAATAGATATATTGATCTCACTTCAATGAACGTATGTTATCTCGAGAAACGGACCCGTCTATTGGCCGCCGAGAACGTGCGATTTAACGCCTCTAGACTTTTTTTGGGGCTACATTAAATCCTGGGTCTATGCCAACAAGGCGGCGACGTAAGAGGAGGTCAGAGAAAATATTGAACGAGAAAAGGCGGATGTATCGATCGAAATTTGCGGCCGAGTCATCAGAAATTGTGCTCAACGTATCGACCGCTGCATACGTTCCCGGGGCGGACATATGAACGAAGTCGAATTCCATTCATAAACGTTTTAATAGTAATTCAAGCCAATAATTTGAGATATCTCAGCTAGTTTGCATTTTGTTTAAAAAAGAAATTGTCAAGTCCTAAATGAAATACCCTTTATTTAGATAAAACAGGTAAGAAAACGCTCGACTCTGACTTAACAGCCCTATGCTTGCTGTTATTTGAAATTTCGGCTGTTTTGTCCAGTAAAAACTAGAGTATATTGAACCTGAAAGTTGTATTCCAAAATACTCTCCGATTAAAAATCTAACTGTACCAAGCTGACACCTATATGACAAGTAGTTTGAAAACGCCAGCGGTTTAATCTCTTTTTTAATAAAAATAAAACTTCACGCGCAAATAAAATTTAGGGGAATGTGTCAGTTCAGTAGGTGAGGAATGTCAAAGTTCTGACATTCGATAACAAAACGTAGAAAAAAAGTTTTTGGAAGCACTGATCTACAGTACCGAGCAAAAAAAAAAAAACAACCGAAGAAGTGCGGTTCTTCTATATCAAATATTTTTTATTTTTACACTGTAAAGTGCTGATAGCTATTTTGCACAAACAGCTTGAGTAGCTACTGTTTATTTAAAAAAAAGTGTATTTCATTGAACTGTTGTTTGACAATATTTATTAAAAATTAGGACTGTTTGAAAATGCGCCATCTAAGTCGAGCAAAAAAGTTCAAATGTTTAAAAAAAATTAAATTAAAATATTTGTTCACTTATTTTCATATATTATAAAATTTTATTTACTACTAAATTGTTTAAGCTTTAAGAAACTAACCTAATATTTAGTCACAAAGCATCTGTGGGCAATAACGGCGCGTAATCGTGAAGGCATTGAGTCCACTAGGGAAATTAATAGGCCCGGTGATATCTTTTCAGATTCTGACTTAATTCGTTCCATCAGCTCGGTGCATTTGGATGGGTTTTTATTTCTTATTTCCCGATATACAAGATCCCATAAATTTTCTATGGGGTTGAGGTCGGGAGATTGGGGCGGCCACTCCAAAACTTCTACATTTTCTCTTTCCAAGAAGCTTGAGACCATTGGCTGGTGTACTTTGGGTTGTTGTCGTGTTGAAATAACCTTCCTTCTGGCATATTGGATCTTAAATGAGGAACCATAGAGCTTTCCAATATTTCTTGATACATTTGCGCGTTCATACGACCACTAATTTTACACAGTTGGCCAACCCGCTGACGCGAAAATGAACCTAGGATAGGGTAACGTTACGAATTGAATTAAATAAACATATAACTGCTTATCCCACACCATAACTGACCCTCCTCCATGTTTTTTAGTTGGAACTTGATATCTAGGACTGTATCTTTGTCGCAGAGGCCTTCTGACGAAAACAAATTAAATTTACTCTCATCACTGCATAAAACCCGGGCCCATTGCTCGGCTGTCCAATGAAGATGACGTTTCGCAAAATCCACCCTCTTCTTCTTGTTCACAGCACCGATGAACGGTTTTTTTTGCTGGGCGTCTAACAAAAAGTTTGAATCCCGTAATCGCCGCCTTACAGTGTGAACTCCTACGCCAATTTCTAAGTGATTGTTAACATAGTCTGTAACATCCTGTGCAGTCTTTAAGGGATCAACCTTTACTTGCACGGCCATTTGTCGATCCTGTCGAGGAGTAGTTTTGCGAGGACGTCCACTACCCAATTTGCGTTTAACAATCCCTCATTGCCGATATCGAGCTACAATTCGCGAAATTGTTGATGTTGCAACCAAAATCGGCAGCAATATCCTTCATGAGTCTGCCGTTGTTATGAGACCGAATTATTGCTTCCCTTCATCCGAAAAATTGCTTCAAAGTATTACGTAAGTACTCTTTATTTAAAGCTGTTTTAACAAAACTAAATCTTTTTGTTTACTTGCCTTAGCAAGATTATTCCCCGTTTGCATTTTTATTGCTCCCACAAAATTGCTTAATTTTTCACGTTTTGCAAAATAGTCAACATAAGCTGAAGAACCAACTGTTGCCCAAAATCATGCGTACATTCAATGAGAATATACATCCCAAAAGGAAAACCGATTGGTTACCGTTACAAGAAATAAAACAATATTATTGCTGTTGATACAAACGTTTGCATTTTTTTTGCTCGGTACAGTATATCCGCTTAAGGACTTAGGTTAGGTTAGGTTATAGTGGTCGTCGGCCGAAGCCGACACACCTAGACCAATACAAATTCCATTGTGATAGCAGATCTATCTTCTTCCTACTCGTTGAACCAGTTGGAGCTTTCAACAAAGCATGAAAGACTTTTAATGTCAATGTTTATGAGATCATTGAGATCAGTATAAAAGAAAGATCCCAAATGGAGTTTTCGTCTTTGAGAGGGCTTGTGCAGAGAAAGTGGGGAATAGTCTCATACTCCTCCTCCTCGTTCATGCCGTTTATGCAGAAGTCATTTGTATAGAAGCCAAGCTTTGTTGCATTCATGCCTATGAGACAGTGTCCTGTGATTTATCTGTTTCAGATCTAGCTTTGGCCAGAGTGCTGCCACTTGTCCAGCTAAGGTTAGTTCTCTCGATGGCCTCCTTCATAAACATGAGTTTGCATGTAGCAATTGGAATGCCTTAATGGCCTTTATCAGGTAGAAGGGGCAGTATGGTTCCTTTTTTGGCGAGTTCATTAGGCCTACAATTCCCTGGAATATCTCTTTGTGCCGGCACCTAACATAGGTGAATGTTGAATTGCCACGCCATCTCCGCGAGAGATGATTGGCAGTCTAGGACTACTATGAAGTTTCTAGAGACAGAATCCAGAGATTTTATCGCAGCTTGACTATATGGAAAGATTCGGATTTCCATAACGGATATCACGTTCCTCTTCAGCCACGATAGGACTACTTTCGTCATAATTTCCGCTGGGAACTCACTAGAGTGATTAGGGAGACGAAAGAGAGGCTGAGGTTCAACCTGTCAGAGAAAACACCTCCTCCAACCTCCTCTTCGGTTGTGCATCCATCGGTGTGAAAGTGGAGCCTTCCTTCCAGAATGATCTGGGGCCGATGTTGACTTTGAAGTTTTTATCAAAACGGAGCTGAGGGTGCCATAGTTTATGTTGTTAATAAGGATTCTGAATTTTTTTAGAATAGATGAGTGCCCGATTTCATTCTCGGACCACTGGAAAATTGCTTTAAGATGGACAGCCGCACTAGCAGTGAAAGACCAAGTCATCGCGGATGTCAGAGTAGACAGTAGACAGTGGGCCAGGATCGCATAGGATGAAAGGCTGCAGTGTGTCTCCCACAGTCTCTCCACGGGTCGAGAGACTGTTAAGTTAGTGAAGTAATAAAAGATTGGCTCTTTTGAGGTTGCCGGACGAAATTTTAAAAACATAAATTATCGATTTAAAAAATATATACATACGAGTATGTATATCTAAACTTGATACATACCTTCAAAACAATCGAACTCCGTTTAAGATGTCTATTAACCGCTACATCAAATACGAAGAATTTATTTAAATAAAATTACCATTTAAATTGCGAGTCTATTAGACAAGAAGATCGGCACCTAAAAAGAAAATAACAGAATAAATCGCTCTTTGTATCTCAAAAATGCCGCTTGGCTAGAACCATCAAGATTTAAATATACATCTAAGGGGGCTTTTTTAACCAACGACCATACCACGTCGAGTTTTCGGTTCTCGTCGACGCACTATACCGACAGAAAAGTAGACTGCTCTCGAGGCTTAAACGGCTGTGCAGGCAATTTACTGATCGCAACGACCCGGAGGTAAGGATGCTGAAATCAGAGATCCGAATACTGAAACAGCTGATTAAAGAAAATTACAGAAAATCTGTAAGTCTGTATTGGGGAAATAAAATTCGGGCTATTAAAACCTGTATTCCGAATATGTTCCCACAAATAAATAAGTTGTTCAAGAGGAAAGATCACAATGATATTCCTTGTGTTCGAATCTCCCAGACAGCAGAGAACAGACAGACAGTACTGACTGCTGGAATAATTCGAGAAAGTGTCGCTTCAAACGATGATTTTTTCGTGGTCGAGGACTCACAGGAGAAAGTGGATTTGCTGGCGAACAATCCTGTTCGCCGTAACCACGACATTGAGAATGGGGCTCTGGTGAGCTACTTCTATCTACGCACCAAACTTGAGAATTGGCGATCTGAGAATAACGGATTCACCGTATTCACGATGAAAACCATGCTAATGCAGTTGTAAAAAATAAAAAGTCGGCGGGGATGGATGGTATCCCAAACGTCGTAGTGAGTCACCTGCCTCTGGAGGCTGTAGATATTTTCACCACGCTGTTTAACAATGCGCTGAATAATGCACATTATCCGGCGCATTGGAAGGTAGCTGTGGTACACCCTATCCCGAAAAAATGTAAAGATATGACGAACCCTGCCAATCTCCGGTCAATTAGCTTGCTTCCGAATATTAGCAAGGTCTTTGAAAAGGTTGTCAATAGAGCCCTGTTAAAGTGGGTCGAGGACAATAACATAATCCCGGACAACCAGTTTGGTTTCAGGGCGAGGCATGACACTATTCATGCCGCGTCGAAACTGGTTTCCGACATTCAGTGAATTAAATGGAAGCACCAATGCAAGGGTGCTTGTCTGGTTGATTTTTCGCAGGCTTTCGACACTGTATGATTAGAGGGACTTTTCTACAAGTTGACCAGGCGGGGGATGCACAAACCTTTGCTATATGTAATTTATAATAAGCTTATGGGAAAGAAGTTCGTTGTCAAATGTGGCAACGTGACTTCGAGCAGAGTCTTTGAAATTAAAAACGGTTTACAGCAGGGGGCGGTCAATTCTCCGATCCTGTTTAACATTTTCACGATTGATCTGGTGGGTTCACTCAGACATGCTATAGCGTATGCCGACGATTTGGTGGCATACAGGTCAGGTCCTAAAATCGAGGTCATTAACATTCTTTTTCAGCGTGACTTCGGTCAAATTAAGCTATATTGCGACGATTGGAAGTTGAAAATCAACTTTCAGAAGACAGAAACAATCTTGTTCAGAACTCCATTGGCTGGGGCCTCTAGGGATACCAGAAAAAATTGGAAGAAATTGGCCATTATTGGACAAAATGGGCAGCCATTGGCGGTGAAAAGCGTAGTTAGATATCTAGGTATCTGACTTGACCAGTATCTATATTTCAATAGACAGATAGTTGCTTGTCTTGCTGGGGCCAAGAAGGCTTATGCTCTGACAAGGAGACTGTTTCATAGCAGTCAACTTGACTCTAGAGTGAAGGTCATTTTCTACGTGGCCCTTATAAGGCCGATCATCGCTTATGGTTGTCCATTGTGGTTTAATATAGCGCCTAATGTTTTAGGACCAGTCTCCGATTGTTCCGAACGCCTGAATCCAACTATATAAAATACTATCCTAACAAGGTTCTATACGATGGGGCTCAGGATTGACGATTTCCTCATTAAGGTGACTCGAAGGCACGTTGCAAGGGCGATGGGCACCGACAATAGTCTGATATTTGGGGCTTACTACCCCAATGAAATGTACATAGAGAGTACGCTCCTGTCTGACTTTATCCCGCCAGAGGCATTTATCCATATTGATGCATAAGGGCTGGTACAGCGAGGGATGGTATTCCGGTCTTATACCATCGCTACCGCAGCGCGAGAGATAAGCGGCTCCCACATGAGGGGGACGTCGCCAATGCTCATGAGCTCCTCCGTTTTAGTACCGCAATATCGGAGAGGGATAAATTCGACACGGAAAAGCAATTCGCCGAATTTTGGTGGCTTGTTGAGGGGGGAGGTGTCAACATGCCCTCCCAGGACGGTGCGTTACTCTAGGTAACGTCCTCTTAGCTTAGAAGTTAGAGTAAGTTAGCTAGGGTGGGTGGCGACGGTGTAGAGGTTAGTGTGTTGGCTTGTGACCCGTGCGGTGCAGGTTCAATCCCCATGGGGAACAACAACATACGCCACCCATTAACATGCCTCTACACCAAAAAGGAGGATTTCTGCCTGGTACGAGTAGTACAATGGACCATTACCTTTTTATATTTAAAAAAAAAAAGTTAGCTAGGGCGTTTTTGGGAGAGGCCGGGTTCGCCAACGTGTGGTGGTGCTTCCGGGAGTTGACTGACGCTGTAAGGCTTCAATCGGCGCACGGCGGCGCGTGTACACGTTGACAACTGCCAGACACCCGGAAAGCAATTAGGATTTTGACCACTTGTTGTGCAAGGCAATGAGTGCTCAGAATCCTAATTATAGTTACAATACCTTAAGTAGTTTAAGTAAGTAGAATAGGTAGTTTGTAGTTTGTTTTATATAAAAAATATAAAATCTTAATAATGATACATACCGAGTTTTAATTGATTTTCTTGACGAATACATTTCATTTCATTTCATTTCATTTCATTTCATTTATTTATTTGCTAATGCTTACACTTTAAGACAGTATAGTCTTATAAAATAGTGAAGATTACAATTTAAATTACAATTTTGAAACGAGCTACAGAAAAAAAAAACGTATTTAAGAAAAAGAACTGAAAAATAAATTTAGAAAAATTTAGAGTAAAACTTAATCATACATCTCCATTATGTATCCGGTAGAGTTGAGAGTAAACAATGAATATTTTTGTACATATGCATATTGCTAAACTATTGGTCGTAGTTGTTAAGAAAAAAGGACTTAAGCTCTGTCCGAAACCGCGCAGTGCCGCCCGATCTTCGAACATGCCGGGGCAAGGAATTCCATAAGCGGATAGTGTTCACGAAAAATTGTCGCTCAGATGTAAGACAGGAGAACCGAGGGTGTATAAGTTGATAGGATCTGTTTGAGGCACTGAAACGCAGCTTACTAAAGAGATAACTAGGCTGATTAGTTTGAATCACATTTGAAAGCAAAACAAGAGATCTGTAACGAAATAGATGGTCAAGAGGCATGCTATAAAGTAATTTCGTGTAGTGCGAAACTCTATCAAAGCGTTTAAGGTTGTAAACATACCGTGTAATGGAGTTAAATGCTACATTAAGCTTTCTCCTGCTGTTAGCATCACAGTTACCTAAAATTTCGCAACCGTAACTAAGGATGGGGGCAATGAGTGTTTTTGCCAGCAATATACGTGTTTTTAATGGAGTGTAGTGACGTGACATACAGAGCTGACGTAACATACCAAATACTTTGCCAACGGTAGCATTGATGTGAGTATCCCATGTCAGTGTCCTATTAAAAACCATACCTAAATTTCGAACAGAGTCGACGTATTCGATTTTGGAGCCGTTAAGCATAATATCAGGGAAGTAGGAGAGATCTAATAACTTTTTACTAATAACGACACATTTGGATTTAAGAGGGTTTAAAAAGAGCCCATTCTTTTCTGACCAGATGAATATCCTTTCTAGATCAATATTGATAGCATTTGCGCAATCCTCTATCATACCAAGAGGGCAGCTTCGATACATTTGGACATCGTCAGCATACATGTGAATAGATGTAGATGAAGATACGATTGAGGGAATTTCATTTACATAAAGTGAAAACAGGAGTGGTCCAAGAATTGACCCTTGTGGAACCCCTCTATAGTTAAAAAGAAAATCAGACGTATGATGACCCACTGAAACAGCTTGTTTTCTAAGCTGAAGATACGACGACAATAGGGCTACTGCTGAATTTGAGAAACCAAACAACACTGACAGTTTATTGCATAAATTAATGTGATCCACAGTGTCAAAGGCCTTCGAAAAGTCCAGCAGCACTAAAAAGGTAACTTCATCATCATCCAATGATTCCCTAATATCGTCGACAACCTTAATAATCGCCGTTATACAACTATGATTTTTCCTAAATCCGGATTGCATTGAAGAGAGCAAGTTATTCGAAATAATATGTGAATTAATTTGTTTTTGCAGTACCCTTTCGAAGACCTTCGACAAATAAGGCAAAATAGATATCGGCCGATAATCTTTACTTTTATGGCCTTTTTGAATGGGCATAATTTTTGCAGTTTTCCATTGTGCGGGATAGATACCAGTAGTAATAATATAATTGAAGACGTGCACTAGATAAGGAAGAATGACTGGGAGAATTATTTTGACAAATTTGGGTTGTATTTCGTCAAATCCAACAGCATTGGATTTAATGGATAGCAAACAAGCAACAATCTCCGTGTTATCAATACAAGCGAATTCAAAAGCTGTTATTAATGAGCTGAGTTCATGAGAGGCAGACTGATTTGAGGAAACGACATTAAGAATGGGAAAAGGAAGAGTAACAAAACTTTTATTTAGAATGTTTAAGTCTAGATTGTCATCTACATTTTGATTGTTCTTGTTTTTGCCAATTCCGACTTCTCGCAAATTTTTCCATAGCTGTCGACCCTTCAGCAAGGGATTTAGTTTGTTTGGATAAAAATTCCTTTTAGAAATTTTTATTTTCGCGACTACCACATTTCGCAAGGAGCGATAAAGTTGTAAGTGTTCGTTTAATC
This sequence comes from Portevinia maculata, assembly GCA_949715645.1. Classification (NCBI taxonomy): domain Eukaryota; kingdom Metazoa; phylum Arthropoda; class Insecta; order Diptera; family Syrphidae; genus Portevinia; species Portevinia maculata. Next base: position 91,300,358 of record OX454526.1, read on the forward strand.
TGTATCGCTTCCACTCACTGTAAGCCCGGTTGCGTTGATCAATAAAATGACGAATTTCAGCGTTGAACCAGGGACGTTGACCATGACACGATCCCATTCAATATTACGAGCGTCTAGCTCCAGCTGACGATAGTCAATGCAATTGAAATCTCTATATTTATAGTTCAAAACAGAGTTATTTACTAAACAGTCGAAGGTTAAAAATAAGAGGTCATGTTTAGAGAAACCGGGCGCAGACAGCTGGTCGTAAAAACGAATATCATTATAATCACTTACAAAAAAAACATCCAGAAGAGTACTAGAATCGGCGGTGAAATGTGTAGGGTTATTCGTATTAACCGGGAACAAATTAAGTGCTCTCATTCCCTCAATAATATTTCTCTCTCTTGGGTCTATAAATAGAGCCAATAAGAAGATCGCCATCCTCAAACTTAACTTCAACAAAGACATAGTCCATTTCACAACCAACTGTAGAGTTGTATTTCTGATAACATCTCAAACCGTTTGTCACGTATATTGCAGCACCACCACCCACTCTTCCCATCCTATCACCACGAAAAAGTCTAAAACCGTTCACTTCATATATCTCATCCTTGATTCCGTCGATTAACCATGTTTCAGTGACACAAACAACATCTACCTTAGAACCTTCAAACAGATCCCTAAATTCATCTAGTTTAGGAAACAAACTTTGAGCATTAATATGACACACTCGTAGACCGGCCTTTTGGTCACCAAGAACATTAATCATTGAACGAAGAATCCCGTTCTCACCTCCGCCCATGGAATTTGTCACGGTCCTTTTGGCTCATTTTGATATTGTCGAGTTGGGTTTTGTAATGTAATAGTTCACTATTGCAAATTTTAATTGAATTTTGTGTTTCCAATAATTCCTTGTTAGCATTTGATACTGAAATATTCAAGAGTGAAATATCGGACTTTAGAGATGCAATATCATTGCTTGTTGTAGTTTGTGTGATCTCTAGTTCTGCAACTCTATTGCTGATGTCAGTGATGTTTTTTTGAAGTTCGGAGAACTGATTTTCCATTTTATTCACAAGAGTGTCACTATTTTCTTCTATTTTGGAAGATAGAAGGGAAATTATTTGTTTACTGTGATCTTTAAACATTTCATCCATTTTCTTCAACAACTTGGAGTCATCAGCTGCAGCCATATCATACATATGTCAGATTAGTTCGTAAATAGTTTTTAGGCCGAAAGGCAATAATTATAAGATATAGTTAAGTTTAGGGCGTCCGCATAAGGACCAATAAATAAGAATAAGTATCCTGTTAATTTTAAGTTAGATTTAATCATTTTTGTCTAGTACGTAAGTTGATATTCAGTAACAATTAAAAATTGAATTTAAAAGTAAGTAAGCAAAAGTAATCGGTTCTCGTCAGATCACCGTAATTAAACGACGTTGGGCGCGGTTAGTACGTAGATGGGGGACCGTTTCCCATCTAAAGAGTTGAGGTAGATAAATCCATACGTGGTATCACAATGGACCTAAAGTTGGTCTAAGTGTGTAGGCTTCTGGCGACAGTCACCTAAACCTAACCTAACCTAACCTAAGGGGGCTTTTAATTTTGTGCAGATCCTGCGGTTCCTCAAAAAAGCAACTGCCAAGAATGTTTATTCTGGTGTTCATAAGTGCTTTGCCTGACTACTGCTGAGTATGCCCAGATTTAATGCATACAAGCACAGTTTCCTGTGATGACCCCCGTCAGTATGCGAATATCCTTGCGGTTAAGTTCGATCATGGATTTTGACCTATTTTTGTTTACTGGCAGGTCTGCACGTATTCAGATAGTCATTTACTTGATATTGAGTTGCTGCTGTAATGTTCTTAGTCCATTTTTGCACTTGAATGTGTTGGAATGCTTTAACATTCCTGAAAATAAAATAGTTTCTAACAAAAAGATTGTCTCGAAGTTGCAAAATGATATCAATTTCCGTTGTCGAGTAAATGTTCATATTACGTATAAACTTTAATGGAAACTGAAAGGCTTACAAAAACACTAACTGCATCTGGATAGAATCACACAAAATGGAGTAAAAAAATAATACATTTTTGCGCATAGTCACGTAGACGAACATTTCACTCGTCACCCCCGCAAAGGATACTAAAATCAAAGCTGTTTATATGGCTACGGTGAACGATTTCTCCGCTCTAACAGGATGTGTTTTGGGTTTATTGGGAACTTTAGATGCCAAAATGGCTTCAATCGAGTCGTTTTACTCTAGAGAAAGTTATATTCGCACACACACACATACCATTTTTTTCCATTTGCACTTAATTGAATGAATCTATGGGTGAGTACGCTTTTCTTGTTGTGGGCGTATTTTAAATATTCCTAATGGAAGTGTTTTGCAAATCTTTTTGTTCGAAGTTTACTGTTTGGGACAGTCTGACGCCAAACATCCAGAGACTGGAGTGGATTTTGACATTTTAACAAATCGTACAAACGGGTAGTTTCTTGATTTAATTGTACGACCTTATTTAAATCCTTCGATAATCTGCGAAAAACAATAAATGCAATATTAAAGATATGTTTATGTTGTAAAAAAAAATTGATTTAGGAAGATAAGTTCAATTTTTATGATACTTTTCCCATAATCATAAAATCTCATGTAATAAAATTAGTCCTTTATTTCGTTTCACTTGATTGCAAACATTAACTAAATCTACCTGTTGTCATATTTTAAATCAAATATAAAGGCAAACATAATTACATAGAAACAACAACTATTAGTAAAAACATAGGGACGGGCTACAGTCCGCTTGGACGAACTGTTGGATACCCTATTTTTATTCCTATCCCTCATATGTGGGCGTGACAAAAGTCTAAGTATAGTTGAATTGTTAAGAACGTTCTACATAAAAAAACGCTCCCTAGCTCAAACTTTGGTTTTTCAATAAAATTGTTTTATTTAATTGTGGGCGTGTCACTGGGTGGATTTTATATAAAAAATGTCAGCTTTCTAGCTCAAAATTCGATTCTTTCGATAAATTAGGCTTTTGAGTTTTTGGGCGTGTCTGCGGGCGGATTTCAAAAATTCTTTAACTTGATTATTTCGGGCCCTTACAGAGTATATGGTTAAAATTTCAGCTATCTAGGTCCAGTTTAAAGGCCTAATTTTTGATGACGGACGGACGCACGGACGGACGGGCATAGCCAGATCGACATTACCATCGATGTTGATCATAAAATATAGTAACTTTTAGGGGTCTACGGGCAATATTAAGGTATGTTACAAACTTCGCGTCAAAATGAATATACCCTTAGAATAGGGTATATAAATATACTAGCTGCACCTGCCCGGCTTTGCCCGTGCCCGAGAATTCTATTGGCCAATATGTTCGAGTAGACTTCCTTATAATTGTATATAGCGGGTATCCGGCGTATGTTGCTGCGCCTAAAAAAAGAAGACCGATTTTGACCAAAGTTCACAGAAACACTCTCAGGCCAATACCGAAGATTGCATGATTTGAGCTCAACCGGTGAAAAGGACTGCACGTTTTTCTCCGCATGGCTTAGGCCGCTCACACAACTTCGTTGTTCCGTTTAGGGTAGGTGCTTGTTGTCTGGCAGGCGCCTATGTCACCTTACTTCTGCGAATCAAACAACAAAGCGAAAATAAAAAACTTCGATTGAATCGCTTTTCATTCACTTCCACACCGATTGTTATCAATGTTGGAAAAGCAACTTTCCGATGTCCGATTCACAAAAAAATGCAAAAAATTTCAATAAGAGTTATTTGAATAAAATATTGAACACACGATATCTCAAGAATCAAAGTGCGCACAAATTCCACAATAAGCTTGAAACGTTCGTGTGGTCTCCCTCTTTCATATGCTTGTTCGGATAACAAAATAAGTGACGTCTGTACGGTCTCTGTATCTGCGTCGTAATTTACACGCATACGCACATATGCATGTGTACTCACTCAAATGCCCATATCTCACACACCGATGCAGATATAGCCAAACATAACAACCTTCGTGCAGACGTCGCCTTTCATGGAAAAAAATTTCATTGGAATCGGTTAATGCGTTTGGCCAAACACCGGCAACAAACACAAATATGGATTGATTTTTATATATAGAAAATATTACACAAAACAACTTTTTATTATTTCACTTAAATTTGTTTTTTTTTTCAAAGCACATGATACCTACATATGAAACACACAGTGTATAAATACATTGTCAATTTTTTTTTCTTTTTTAAGAAACACATAATTTACACACCGATGCAGATACAGACATCGCACATACATTACATCCTTCGTATAGACGTCACGTTTCTTTAAAAAAAAATTTCATTGGAATCGGTTAACGCGTTTGGCCAAACACCGGCAACAAACGCAAATATGGATTGATTTTTATATACATGTATGTATAAATAGATATAGATATATTCTCATATCAATTTTAATTCACAAAAACTCACAAAATCGCAATGAAGAAATCCGAATCCGACAGCGCCACCAACCTTGAAACAAAATTGGCTTCTCCATTGATCGATAATAGATGACGTTACGTTGCGTGTCTATCTGACAGTTCAATTGTAATACGATATGTTACACTCAAATGTGATTCTTTATTTGGTTGTTGCCAAAATAAATAAATACAAAATGAAAAAAAAAAATTAAAAAAAAATCTAAAAAAACCTGTCGTAACACGCTGGGTGGTCAAAATAAGCCATTTTGAAATTTAGATTTTTTTTTCTTCTAAAACCCGTGCTGAGAAAATACCTTTCCAACAAAGTATAAATCATCAAAATCGGTTCTGCCAATCTCGAGTTATGCGGTTACATCCCTTCGGACACTTTCTTTTATATATATAGATTAACTAAGGACGAAAAAGGACAAATTCCAGCTTACCAGGAACAATTTAATTTTAATTTAATTGTGGTGGACCGTACGCAACATTTATTCGGCTTAATACAAGCTATAAAACTAATTAAAAAAAACTAAGACTTACAGCTATGGTTTAAAAGTAATACTTAAAACTGATTAGGTATTAGGTTTTTTTTTTTTTTTTGAATAAAAGATTACTTTAAATATTCTTAATATTTATCTTTATTAAATATTTTTTCATAAATGTGACAATTTTTTTTTTATATTTTTTTTCCTCGGGGGAGTACTCTCGATGGCGTGGAGAGCAGGGCAGATTTGGGGGAAGAGGTGCAATTAAAAGAGGAGGGGGTTAGAATTTACCTACCGCGACACTTTTTTTAAATTTTGGGGGAGCAAAACCACCATTTATTGAGCTATAATAATGCCTTAAAGCTAAAAACTTAAATTTATGGTTAACAACTAGAGCTTATAACTAAGGAGTAAATCTAAGGATGCTTAAGGAGATCGATTTTTAGGGAGGGAGTGCTGCGGTTGAAGTCAAAAACATTAAGATTTGAGTTAACCTTCCCTAGCATACGTGACATGGGTTCGTTAAAGCCATACGGGGTTCGGTTGGTTGGAAGATAGAAAAGTCGTGGGCAACGTTGACTACGAGGATTAGTCCTAAGGCAGATAGAGTTGCAAAGAGACGCGCAATCGGCAAAGCCTGAAACGAGTTGGTGACCGAAGATAATGTCTCCTGCGTCCCTGTGTTCCTCAAGGGTATTTAGGTGAACAAGTTTAAGTCGGTCGCGATAAGGAGGTAAGATTAGAGGATCGTTCCAAGGAAGACCACGAAGAGCAAATCGAAGAAAACGTCGTTGAATGCTTTCGATTCTGGATACATGAACTCGTTGGGATGGACACCACGCTTGGCTAGAGTACCCTAGGAGGGGAGGAACAAAAGTGATGTATAGGGATCTGGTCACGAATGGGTCGCTGAATTCTTTTGATCATCTTTTAACGAAGCCAAGTGATGAGTTTGCTTTAATAATTATCTCATTAATATGCGAACTGAAACTTAGTTAACTGTCGCATAATATGCCAAGGTCTCGAATTGATTGAACGAGTGATATAGGTTTATTGTGGAGTAGGTAAATTCGGGAAGGAGACATGGTACTGTTGCGTGATAAGGTAATAGACTGATATTTGGATACATTAAATTCTAGGCAGTTCTTAAGGCACCAGTTGGAAAAACTATTTAGATCTACTAGAAGGAGGCTGCAGTCATGTTGTGAAGAAATGGTTTTGAAAAATTTGGTGTCGTCAGCATAGAGAGAGAGAGTGCTGAGTGTTGAATGATCCTTTCAAGATCGTTAATTAATAGAATAAATAAAAGGGGACCTAGATGACTGCCTTGTGGAACACCAGAGCTGGCTAAGAAAGGTGCCGAAAGAACGGACCTGAACGTACCAAGGGGGGCTTGTAGAAAAGGTTTTTTTTTAAGGGAAAAGGGGACATAGAGAGATATAGAATTAAATAATTCTCTATAGAAAATGGAGAGAGGACTTTTACGTGCCGGGTTCAATAATTTTATCTTTTTAATTTGTTGGTGTCTAATATGGTTGGTCTGCTGTATAACGTGATGAACAGTTGATCTACTTAGCTTCAACTTCAGTATTTGCCTTGATTTTGCTTGCGGAAAGTCTTGAATTTAAAGTAGCTCTCAGTATCACCCTTCGATCCTGACTTGTTGTGGCTTTGATTACCCTTCCTTTCCAGTTTTTCCATAGTTCTCAGGGTCCTTAAGATACTTATGAACAACAGTTAGTCCTCTTCCAATCTTACTGGCTATAAAACGGATAGATTTGCCTTGATCCTGGTAAGCTCGAATTTGGCCTTTTTCGTCCTTAGTTAATAGATTTTTTTGCATATAGTTGTTGTTTCTATAAAATTATATTTTGAACAAAGGTCCCTGGTACTTTTAACGCCTTTATATTTGATTTAAAATAGGATAATAGGCAGATTTAGTCACTGTTCGTAAACAAGTGAAACGAAAAAGGACGATTTTTATGACCTCATTCGGAAAAGCTCATAGTACTAACGAATGTTTGGACACCCGTCAACTGTTAGCAAAAAAACCAAAATGTATTTGTTTGCTCCCGAGAAGCCTTAAAACTTATTTCGTAAACGAAGACTTTTCAAATATGTGGTCGCAGTACCATGAGGCACCACGAGACGAATATATGAATCTCAAGCCGGTCAAATGAGGAATAAATTTGTACCTTGACACCGTAGCTACATTTTTATTCCATACCGATGCACAGTGTGTTATTTCGAAAAACTAGCGAAACTTAATTGAAAATTCAATGTCGTCCGTTTGAAAATGTTTTGATATGACACGACGGCTTAGAACTCCAGGCAATAACATTCCAACAAAACAAATTGCATGAAACCGTTATTTTAGGTTGGGCAACATTACAAACAGCGAAAATTAAATAACTGATACTAACGGCATACATATATGTTAGAGTGTACCACAATATTGTGGCTTGCTGTGTGTGATCGATGTTGTATTTCTTACAAATGAAGGAAGGGGATTATGTTCTTCCTTATCTCTTGTTGAGGTGGTGTACGTGATTACATAGGAGGGATGCATTCCTTGTCTTTTGTGAGGTGACGTTCGTGATCACATAGGAAGGATGTATTCCTTATCTCTTGTGTGAGTTTATGGCCTACGTGACCATATAGAAGGACAAGAGAGCGATAAAAGGATCTGTGAGTGCTGAAGAAGACAGAAAGCCTTCGACAGCCGTCGCGATTAGTAGTGCCACAGAATCGTATAGCTTATTGATTATCTATCAAATCGTATAACTTATTAACTATCCATCAAATCGTATAGCTTATTGATTATCTATCAAATCGTATAACTTATTCTTTATCTATCATATATGTATATTATTCTTTTGTTTTTATATTATCTACTGATTCTCAAAAGCTAAGGTAGAAATTTGTGGTTACATTAAAAATGTAAGAAATGGTCGTTTTGTTTAAAGGCTTTTGTCTTGTCCGTTTTTTTACATCTTTAAACTATGCGAAGCTTTTTAAAATTGTACCAGCATGTACCCGTCGTGAAATGTTGTTTAGTACCTCCCCCTATGTTTTGCCTATCAGAATCCATTAACTTTTTCTGCCCTTGAGTGCCCAATACATTTTTTTTTTCGTTAGGAACTTATTACTCGTAATATGAAACATCAGGCAATTTCCCACGTGTGGAAGAGCTCGACGAAAGCCAGGATTCACATAATGGAAAACTTCAGTCTTTTGGACTTCGATAAAATTCCCAGAATCCTACAAACTTATGTGAGTCGTATTAATTTCAAAATCTATGCAAGGTGGGAACAAAGTAAACGAGAAATGCAAGGTTTCGGAAGAATAATACGAAATGGATGGATGAAGATATCAAGTTACCGTTGGGCTTCTATGATCTAGTCCCTACAACAAGCATCAGATTGAATCCTGGACGACCTTCAAAGGTATTCGACGATTGTACAAATAAAGTTCAAAAACGAAAAATAAAGGAACTGGTGTGCACTAAAACGCCAAGCGAAATTGCTATTGCCGCTGAAGTGACTCTACGATCGGCTGGAAAATGGGATGCAGCCAGTCTAGTCAAGGAGCTTGCCTTTAGTTCACCCGCTAGAGCTACCACTCTGACAACATTGATCTCATTCATCATTTCCTCATTTTACTCGAAGCAATTTCAAGTGAATATCAAATTGATGCAGACAAATTTGCATATTATACAAATGAAATCAAAAACAAATATATCTCTCCCATTACGCATGGTACTATATGCCTGCAAGCATACACAAACTACTTATACACTCCAAGGACATTATCCAAGCTTGTATACTGCCACTCGGGCAGTTGTCAGAGGAAGCCCAAGAAGCAAGCAATAAGGAGTACCTATACATACGATATCGCGAGCATTTCAGCCGAAAATGTTCCAGGTCTAATACAAATAGGGATGCACTGAACCAATTTCTACTTTCTTCGGATCCGTACTGCAATCCACAGAAAAACAAATCCACTTCCTCAGGAAAGTATCGCCCTATTGAAAGCTCCCGAAGCTACCGAAGCTGCTGGATGATGAGAGCTACTAATTTTTAATAAAAAAAATAAAAGTAAATAAAGGTAAACAAGAAATAAATACTGTTTTTAGTTGCATACAAATTCTTTGGGATGTTTTAAGGTACTAGGTTAGAGGAAGTAAGGTAAATGATCTACAGATTTCTTGGTCAATGAATGGGGTGGGATAGGTATATGCCTCATATAACTGAACCAATATGCGTGTAAATACTTTAACAACTTCCTGAAACTTAATATATAACTCCATGAAACAAGTAAACAATAATACAAATATAATAATAAACTACACACTGTGCGATGATAGTATCGGCTAAACCTATTATTTTAGTATCTACTGGGGAAAAGAATTACAAGCATATTTAGGAACTGTTGACGAATGTGTTACCAACAAATTGGCCAGTCACAGAAGCAGATGTGAACTTGCATTTTGACAGTTTCTTCGCAACTGTATAGGATAATTATTGGACTCAATTGTTGATACTCTATCGTCTAGTCGGAATTTTGTTCTTAAATTTGATATAATAACAATTAAAACGAGGAGAAACACAGTTCAAAGCCACGTCATGCGGCCTTTAATGCGCAAGATAGCAAAATAAAACAGAGGTACATACAGAGTGGTGCAAAATTAATCATCGAATTTTGTTTTTGAGTTACTTTTTTACTAAATAAAAGAAATGATTTTGAGTGATGGAAATCTTTATATGGAACTTTACAATTTTGTCTGTTAAGTGGAAAAGAGGATATCCTTCAAGTGGCTACTGCCAGTGTTGATACACATTTGTGCACGTTTTATCGCTTTTTCCATGACTTTCCGCAAGATTTCCGGTGATAACTGTTCAAATTTCTTTCGAATATTTTACTAAGGGGCTGCGATTGTCTGGGGGCGACTTCAAGTAGCCCCAAAGAAATTAGTCTGGATAGGTTAAATCGGGCAATCTTGCTGGCCATGCCAAACCGCCAAAACGGGAGATTACGCGAGGAAACGCTTCCTTCACAATATCTATTTGTGGCTCGCGAAATTCACGCTGCGCTAACACCATCGACCGATTATTGGTCAAACAAATCGACACAATTATTCCACGCTCTAGCGGAGTACAGCGCTCCATTGCTTGTCTGTTCGTAAACTGCAGCTGTCTTGTGTTCACAAAAAATGTCAAATATGATTGACATACGACGCACTTTGCAAAAATTATAACGTCTTCTGATAGGGAGATTAATTTTGCGCCATCTTGTATTAGTATTGAGTAATGAAAAACGTCATAAAAACATGGAAGAGTAAAAACGGTCATAGTGCAATGTCCAGCTATGATAAATTTTTGAAATTATGGATGGAGTCGATTAAATGATGTATGTACGAGTATATGTGCTTTCATGCTATACTGATGTTCCTATTTTTGTTTCCTATAAATTAATAAAATCAATTTATATAGAAAAGTTTGTTAGACAGGAAGGTTGGTACAAAAAAGGACCATTAACCATCCGTGTGGTACATTTTTGTGCCAGGCTCGCCCGCACAACTCCCCCTTTGGGAAATCAGTATCTTTGCATATTTTGCATCTGTGGGGCTCTTCGTATATTAAACACATAAAATTAATGCTGACTCGTCTGTACACATGGCGGGTCGAAAGGGTTAAGGAATAGGTTATTACTCATTGGATAATTTTTGCAACATAATTTGTAAGAGTAGAGCATCTTTCTATAAGACTGCGTTCTTTGTATAAAAGGCATCTCAAGATAGTAAAGATCTTTCCCGAACGTTTTATATGAGAAAGTATGAAACATTTTAGTGTTGCAATCTAAATTTCTGGATGGTAAATTCTGCATGGAAAAGGTTTTTCTATGTCTTTGACTGAGAGAAAATGCATACATTTGGTTGGGATTTATGCTCATCGTGAAAGGATAGGACATAAAATTCATGAACTGCAAATTTATTTCCATTTAATTATGTAGGTAGGTACATTGTGTAAGAATACTTTTTGTGATTTCGCGTCCGCTAAAAATGTAACAGAAAACAAAACGATTTTAAAATGGTTGGTTTTAATTTGAGTTGGTTACATTGACCAACAAATCAAAGTGTGCTAACAAATTGTTATAGGATAATATAGCGTCAGATTGGCCATATAGTCAGGTTGACGTTTGCCACAGGGCCCCCAAAAAAACCTTTAAACTAAAAATTAGTGAAGTAAATCTGTATTCATATCGAGATCTTTGTTTTCATGCTTGTCTACTAGTAATAAGAGACAAAATTAGGATTGTACTCTGCTCGCCTGCCAAGTAGAGCTAAAAGTTGACAACAAACTAATATCAGTGTTGAATTGAACCTGTTGGAGGCCCCGAGCGGCACTATTAAATGGGATTATCGGTCAGAAAATCAACCAACTAACCAGTGCAATAGCGTCGCGCTCATTTCACACAACGGTTTCGGCCTCTTCGACAAAACACATTTATCGCTCCTGGAAGAAAAGAAAAGTTCTGTAATGGCTGAAACAGATGTGCAGCAAGAACCGTGCAGCAAGATGATTTTGTATCTTAGCATACGAAACTTCTCAAAATGCTGGAGAAAATGTGAACACGAGGGCATATCTTGGAATGGTTTGAGAGCTATCTTAAAAGTAGAAGAATGCAAGTGGAAATTTTGGACATGTATAGCCAAGAAAAGCATCTCAGATACGGGGTTTCTCAGGGCTCCATCCTGGGACCTTTACTCTATATTATATATGCAAATCAAATTCTAACAGTTTAGCTTGATAATATTGGATTTGCTTTTGCGGACGATACAGCGATGGTAGTCAGTCACAGGGACTTAACAGCAGCAATCGAGTTTGACTATTTAGTCCGATGGTATCACGATTTCGGACTTATTATTAACGCTAAAAAATCTAAATTAATACACATCAGACCAACACATGTCCTGAAAACAAAAGTTATTATAAAATGCCATTAAACAACCTTACTTTCTTACTTGGGGTGGCGCTACAGTCCGGGGTGGACCTGGGCCCCAACCAACAAGCGTCTTCAGCCAGCACGATCTTTGGCCAACTGTCTTCAGTTTCGCACGCTAAGTTGGTTAAGGTCCCCTTCCACTTGCGTGCGCCACCTGAGTCGCGGTCTTCGGGTGTGGTTTCGAAGATCTTCCGGGCCGGAGCATTCACGTCCATTCGCTCTACATGACCCAGCCACCTAACTCGTCGGACGTTCACTCTACTAGCTAAGTCGATGTCGCTGTACAGCCCGTACAGTTTGTCGTTGTATCTCGTCCTCCATTCACCATCTATGCAGAAGGGACCAAAAATTACTCGAAGAATTTCCTCCCAAAACAACCAAGAGTAACCTCATCCGCTTTTGCTAGAGTCCATGCCTCTGAACGATAGAGAAGGACTGGGATTATTAGGGTCTTGTAAAGGGTCACTTAAGTTGTTCGAGAGAGTGCTTTGCTACTCAATTGCCTGAGTTTATTGCGGAGCCTAGGTAGAAAAAGTCCAGAACCACTTCAAAGTTATATCTGTGTATAGTGATATTCTCTCCGCGACGTCGGTGTTGGATGTCCTTTCTTGATGACAGCATATACTTTGTCTTGCCCTCATTGATCGCCAAACAAATCTTCTTTGACATCGAAGGTCTCGGTAAGTTCTTTACCGACCTTGATGAAGCAGCGTGCCTTCTCCATTGTCATCCTACACAAACGGACGAGTTTGGCAGGGATGCCAAAACTAGACATTGCTCTGTATAGCTCATCTCTATAAATGCTCTCATAGGCGGGCTTAAAATCGATGAAAAGGTGGTTGGTATCGATTTGGACTTCCTGGGCTTTCTCCAAGATCTGCCGCAGTGTAAATATTTGGTCGATGGTAGACTTTCCTGGCATGAAGCCACACTGATAGGGACCAATCACGTTGTTGACGAAAGACTTCAGGCGTTCACACAGCACGGAATATGAGATGTTGTAGGCGCAGTTCAGAGGGTCTCCTTTCTTGAGGATCGGACGAACAATTCTGAGGTTCCATTCATCGGGAATACTTTCCTCCGACCATATTTTACATGTGAGTTGGTGCATGCTCCTAACCAAGTCATCGCCTGCCGCTTTGAATAGCTCGGCGGTTAGGCCATCTGCTCCAGTGGCTTTGTTATACTTAAGCTTAGATATGGCTATCCTCACTTCGTCCAGGTCGGGTGGCCGGAATTGTTGGTCTTCATCGTCCATGTTGAATGGCGCATTCTGCTTGACAGCGGCATTTAGTTCGTGATCGCCGTTAAGCAGTCTGAAGAAGTAATTCTTCCATATCCTCAGCATCGACTGCGATTCTACTATGATGTTCGCTTGTTCGTCCTTGCAGTCTTCGGTTCGGGCTCTGTAGCATTGACGGGTTCTTTTTAACCTTTGGTAAAACTTCCGAACCTCATTCCTGCTATCTCTCTGAAACAACCTGACTACATAATAATGCGGCGAAGACAAGTCTTAACAGCGACGATAGTTGTAATAACTATTTGGAAAATGTATAACATTTTAAATATCTCGGTGTGGATTTAGACTGCTACTTTAAATGGAATTTGCATACGAAACTTCGAAAAGCAGTGTATGGTCTTCACCACTTGAGTATTTTTTCCTGCTACACTGTTCTTAAGCAGGTATATTTGTCACTGGTAGAGTCGATACTAAGGTATGGAATACTGGAATGGGAAAATACAACATCGAGTTACTTGATGGAAATACCGAAACAACAAAACCGAATAGTAAAAATCTTAATTAGAGCAAAACTTGGCAGCAATCTTTAAATCCATCTCAATCAGCAAGGAAAATAAGCGGAGTTTGGACTATTAAATGTTAAGCAACTTTTCAAACTAAATATCCTCGAAGAATACTACTATGACCAACACTATAAGCGACAGATCGATCATGAAGGAAACACCAAAAGAACAGCACGCGGTTTTCTACAGACACCAGGACTCAGGAATTCCTATGGCAGGCAACAATTATCGGTTATCGTCTCAAAAATGTTCAACCAGCCTTCCAGAGAACTACTAAATATCAGTTCAGATGGCTTAAGGAAAAAACTTTTGAAGAGGTACTTACTACACCAACAATAAAATCGTTAAATGTGTATATAAGACAAAGCAAAAACAACAAAAAAAACAAAATATAACCCGAACTTAAAATTCTAAAAACTTCTCTCAAGAATAACTTATATACAAAAATAAATGAAATGAAATGAAATGTATGTAAAATGACATATGGCTTACTGCATGCCAATTATTCGAAAAAGTGCTGGTAAAGCGACTAGAAAAAAATAATAGATGAAAAATCGCTAGTCCCAATTCACCAATTTGGATTTAAAAATAATCAGTCTACCATTGATCAGGTGCATAGAATCACAGATAGAATCAAAAAAGCATTTGGAGAGAAAAATGTGTGCTCTACGGTATTTCTTGATATAGCACAAGCTTTCGATAAAGTCTGGCACAAAAAACTGATACACTTATTACAAAAGCAACTGCCGAAGCTGTATGCGACCATTCTGGAGTTTAATATATCAGATAGATTCTTCCGAATTAAACAAGATACAAAGTACCTACTCAACATTAAGAGAGATTTCAGCTGGTGTACCGCAAGGCAGTGTGCTAGGTCCAGTTCTATACCTACTTTTCACTAGTGATCTGCCTGAAAGTGAAGAAACCACCATAGCTACTTTTGCAGATGACACAGCTGCTGTCTTTGCTGTGGTTTAACTGTCGAAATAGCAACAAAAAAGCTTCAAACGGCAATAAACATTATTTCAGAATGGAGTTAAGTCAGTCCATATTAATTTTACGTATAAAAACGTACCACACATTCCAGTCTATATTAACAGTGGAATACTCAAACACAGCCATCTATATCATATGTATCTTGGCCTGACTCTAGACGATAACTGCGTTTTTTTTTTTTTTTTTTTTTTAAATTCTGGCTCGCCAAGGCGATTTATAAAAGGGGGGGTACTTCGACCTAAAAGATCTTTTGTACCGTATGGGCCAGAAAAATTTTAAACTAGTAAAATTTCCACTTTCCGTGTAAAGCGGACAATTTTACCAGTAGAAGAATTCTTTATGTCCTCGGGGCTCAATTGTTCCCTGAGAAAGATCTTCTTTCTAATTCCATTAAGGGCTGGGCATTCACATAAAATGTGTTCAGCTGACTCGTCCTCTTCAAGACAGAGTCGGCACTCAGGAGAATCTGCTATTCTCATTTTGTGTAGATGATATCTTAAACCGTGGTGACCAGTAAGGTAACCTACTAGGTTTTTGATATCATGCCTGCTTAGGTTTAGACATTTGCTGGCATTATGAATGAAGGGCCGAATGGCTCGTTTGGCCTGTCTTAGACCTGGGATGTTATCCCAATGATAGATACATTTTCTATGTTCCCAGCTTTTAATTGCTGCCGTTGCTGCTGATCTAGGAGTGCAGCAGAAAGGTTCGGGACCTTTGAAAGGTGTTTCTGAACCTTTTCTGGCCAGTTCGTCGGCCTTTTCGTTACCTTCTACCCCGACATGACCCGGAACCCACCATAATTTGGTCTTGTTTCTTGCTCCGAGTATTTGTAGGGTATTGAAGCAGTACATGACTGATTTGGAGTCAATGGTATACGAGCTAAGGGCGTTTATAGCTGCTTGACTGTCCGTGAAAATATGAATGGTTGCACCTTTTATGCCAGATAAGATAATGTGGCTGGCGCATTCTTGAATGGCGTGGAGCTCCGCTTGAAATACGCTGGGACTTTTTCCCATGGGTATCGTAAAGCGTTTGTGTGGTCCGTATATTCCCGCTCCTACCCCCGCTTCCATTTTAGAACCATCCGTATACCACTTTATGCCGTTATGGCTGTTTGGTGGGTTATTGCTAACCCATGCTTCTCTTTTGGGTATCTCCGTGGAGAACCGTTTGTTGAAGCATAGTGTTTTTTGAGTGCGGTCTGTGACCGCGCAGTTCATGTTAAGTTCTGGCAGTTCATCGAGAAGGGTCTTAAGTTCCGGATGATCATTAAGACTTATCTCGTTTAGCTGTATTAGACTTATTGCACTGCGGATCGCCACTTTTTGCACGTATATGTGGAGGGGTATAATTCCTGTTATTGCCTCTATGGCAGCTGTTGGACAGGTACGCATGGCTCCGGAGATACAAAGGCACGCAAGCCGTTGTACCTTTTTGAGCTTCTCTATTGCGACCTTTTGTGTGGATTTTGTCCACCATACTATGGAGGCGTATGTTATGATGGGTCTTATCATCACTGTGTAGATCCAGTGGACGATCTTTGGAGAGATTCCCCAGGTTCTACCATATGTGCGACGACAGGCCCATAAAGCTCTATTAGCTTTACTGATTTTGTTGTTTATATGAGAGTTCCAGTTAAGTCTCTTGTCCAGGATTACTCCAAGATACTTGACTTCGTCGGAATACTCTACGACCGTGTCGTTTATTGTGATTAGGCCTAGGTCTAATTTCCTCCTTTTAGTGAAAGGAACGATGACGGCTTTACTGGGATTTATGGAAAGATTTTCCTTAATGCACCAGTCTATGGCTGTCTTTAGAGAATTTTTCATTTTTGATGTGACTCCTATTGAGTCTTTGCCCCTGACTATGATGACAATATCATCGGCGTACCCAATTGTGGTGTAGCCCAAACTGCTCATCTTGTGTAGCAGGTCATCGATGACCAATGACCACAGAAGGGGTGAGAGTACTCCCCCTTGTGGGCAGCCCCTTACGGCTGTTACTGATACTGAGGTCGTTCCTGACGAGGAAGTTATTTTGCGACTTTCCAGCATCGCTTTGATCCATTTAATAGTTGGTTTATCTATATTTCTATGGTACAAAGCATTTGATATGGATTCATATCCAGTGTTGTCGAAAGCACCCTCTATGTCCAGAAAGGCACAAAGTGCGATCTCTTTGCAACGGTAGGCGTTTTTTATCTCTGTAGTTAGTCTTAACAGAGCGCCTTCCGTGGATTTACCCTTCTGGTACGCATATTGGTGAGGGTGCAGAGGCATGCTTTTTGATATGCATTCTCTAATGTGGACGTCAATAATCCTTTCCATTGTTTTCAGGAAGAACGATGTCAAGCCTATCGGACGATATGATTTAGGTAATTCGCTCGGCTTGTTTCCCGGTTTGGGTATAAATACTACGTTTACATCCCTCCAGGTAACTGGTATATACCCCCAGTTGAAGCTGAACCTAAATAAGGCAATCATGGATGGTAGTAAAAATTCTATTCCATTTTGAATGAGGGCTGGAAAAATACCGTCTGTTCCTGATGCCTTGAATGGTTTAAATGAGTTAATTGCCCATTTAACCTTATCCGGAGTAAAAAGTGTTACGGATAAACTATTAATTCTGCTGAGGTTTCTTGGAATTGAGACCTCCGCTGTATGGTCGTCTGTAATGACCATCGTGTGAGAACCTGGGAAGTGAGCCTGAAGCAAAGTTTTCAGCGTTTCTTCCCGGTCGCGTGTGACTGAACCATCTGATTTAATTAACAATCCCATGCCTTTTTCTTGATCCGTTGACAGGGCCCTTTGGAGGCGTGCCACCTCTGGAAGTTTTTCTATCTTCTCACAGTTTGCACGCCATGAGGCTCTTTTGGATCTGCGCAACTCTAAGTTGTATATGGTCAGCATGGATTTATATTGTTCCCATGTGCCGGTGCGTTTGGCTTTGTTAAAAAGCTTTCTCACCCTCTTTCGAATAGACTCAAGGTTATCGTTCCACCATGGTACGCACCTTTTAACCACGGTTCTTTTAACCTTGCAACTATTTTTGAATGAGGTAAGAATAATATCATTTATTTGACATTGCGCAGCATCTGCATCAATTGTATTTGATGGTGCTTCTGGCAGCATGTCAGATCTGACCGCAAGATTTTCGCGGTAAGTTCTCCAATTAGTCAGTCTGTTGTCATAACGGACTGACGCGTGTTCGGCATTGCATCTTATCTCGAAACGGATGTGCATATGATCCGATAGAGATGCCTCGCCAGACACGTGCCATCCCTCTATAATATCCTTCATAAAAGGAGATGATATAGTAAGGTCTAAAACTTCTTCTCTTATAGAATTTCTAAATGTAGGACTATTTCCCTTGTTTAGAAAAACGAGGTTATTGCTATATAAATATTCTAATAACGACTCACCTCTGTTATTTGTATCTCGGCTGCCCCAGATGGTGTTATGTGCGTTTGCGTCGCAGCCGATTAGTATATGTACTTTCTGGTCCTCACAGTACCGGACAAGTTCCTGTACTGGTAAGGGAGGCACTGCATCCGTGTCTCCAGGAAAGTACACCGATGCGCATACAAATTTATGCAGCTCTCGGCCTTTGTGGCGCTCTATTAGAACCGCCACCAGGTCCCTAGTTGTGAAACCTGGAATGAGAGAAAATTTTATATCTTTCTTAATAGAGATAGCCGCCCTTGGTCTGAAAGGACCTTTGGCGAAAATTAGCTCTCTGTGTTTACAATTTAATCCGGATATCTTACCATTGGTTGCCCAAGGTTCCTGGATTAGTCCAATAGCAATGTTCCCTTCGGCACATCGCTGGCTAAAGGTGTCCGATGCACCCATAGCCCTGTGCAGGTTGGCCTGCAAAACGCTGAGACGGGTGGTCATTTGCGTCTGTATTCAGGGTTTCGTACTCTATTGGGCTTGTTATCACCTCTCCTACGTACGATACCCTGTTGAGGAGTACCACTTTGTCTGCCTCTAGGACTTTTGTTTTTATGTCCTTCTTGTGCCAGTGCTTTCTTACGATACATACCTAACTTAGGCCTGAATCGTGTTTGGCTTTCTCTGGCTGCGCTTGACTTCGCGCTTGTAGCTTCTTTTTCTGGCACAGTTGTTGCCGTACTTGAAGCTGCAGCCTTAGCGGCAGCGCTGGTGCTGGCCCCACTTGGGTCAGTTGCGGTGCTGCCGTGAGCTGTGACATCCTTCTTATCCAAAACGTGCTGTTTTTGATCTTTAGGGCCCTGTGTGGCCGTCTTGTCAGCACTTTTTAGGATAAGTTTGGTCTGTCCGAATCGGAAAGAGACCATACCCTTTAGCTCCACGAGTCTCCTCATGGTGCTGTCGTTTATGGCAAAGACCATATGTGCGATGTCTCGTTCATCCGATCTTTGCAGAACCCTCCACGTTCTCGTGTTCAGTTCTTTGTTTTGGCCATCTAATAGGGCTAGGATCCTTTCGCTAGCTACGCCGGTACTCTGCGGGAAGAACCCTCTGATGACATGTGGTTTTGGAAAATGTTCCTCTCCCACAAGCATCACCTCTAACCCGCATTTCTCTTTTAGCTTGGCGAAGGTTGCCTTCATCCACTCTGCAGGGGTGGCGTCTGCACATACGATCATGAGCCATCCGGCTTTGAACGTAGTACCGCGGAAGGCTGGTTTGACCTCCTCGTCACGCTGTTCGATCGTGATATCCATAATCCTCTCCTGTATCGAACCCATTTGTTCGTTGGAGAGAGGATTACGATCGATGTCCACCGGTACAACACCCAGTCTTACATAGCTCGTTATATTGCTATACGAGACTTTGTCGACGGTTGTCTTCCCAGTGCGACCTCGCTTCGCTTCGGATTGAGGCGGGGTATTATCCTCGGATCGCATTCGCTTCACCTCGGGACCCTTGTTTTCCATCTTTTGGATCGCATAGAGACGGGCCTGCTCAATGGTGCTCCCCTTCTTCTGCGCGCGCTTAAATCTGCGCTGTTCAAATGGTGTGAACCTAACGTACTCAGACTCAGTCCGTGCCACATTGCCGACTGTCTTAGGTACGTCCTCTATATCGGGATGTCTTTCATCCGATAATATGCTGTTGCATATGGTGCTGGATTCTGAAATAGAGTCACTGAGTTGAGACAAGTTCTCTTCAGGTTCCCCCATTTCAGAGTCGATGATTACCGACTCTATCCCTTTGACAGATGTCGTGTCGTCATCGACAGGGTGTTCTAAAACATCCCTATTTGATGATGCAATTTTAGAGGCATCATTCTCTATTGTTTCTTTTGTTGTTTGGTTTATTTTGAAACCCACGAGTATTCGGGATATGGTGTCGCCCGTGGTCTACCCGTCTAACCACAGGAAGGCTATCTTAAAATCGAAGGTCGCCTGGTATCCGAAGTTTGCAAACTAACGACTAAGCACCCTCTTAGCCATGCATCTCTCGGCGCTTGCCACTTTAGATTAGGGGTTTATTGGGGAAATAGGATTTAGGGATTTGATGGAGGGGGGATATGGGTAATTGAAAATTGAAAGGAAAGAGGAGAAGGGTAGCGGACGTGTAGTCCTGGTCAGTTCTTAGTTGACGCTCATCAGACGGTCTGTCCCTTATCAGAAAGGCCCGATGAATCTTTGCGCCGTAAGCCTCCGCACCGGCACCATCGAATTTGCGTTCCATGATGGTACACACGTCAAGGTGACTGACCCCGCAAGGAGGGATAAACTGCGTTGGAAAGCGCACGTAAAGAAAAAAAAGGATGAATTGAACATGCGATACAGTAAAATGTATTGGCTTAGATACTCATCCCTGTCCAACTACAATAAGTTATTGCTATACACGCAAATTCTGAAACAAGTATAGACCTACAGGCTCCAGTTGTAGGCATGCACATGCCAAACAAGTTTACAAAAAATTCAGGTTTTCCAAAATAAAGTACTAAGGAACATAGTTAATGCACCTTGGTACATACGCAATGCCGATCTGCATAAAGATCTAAATGCTGAAATGGTTGGAGATGAAGTTAAGAAAGTTGCTGAAATTCACAGAAGTAGGCGTCTCAATCACGTAAACATAGAAATAACAGAACTTTTAAATAATACCAATGTAATCAGGAGAATGGGACGGGTAAAACCTCTTGATCTATAAGAGTTAGCTAGGGCTAAGGAATCAGGTATTGTTTTCAAAAAAAAAAGTTTAGAAATCCGACAAACGGCGGATTTATCTCTTAAATTCATCAAATAATTCAAAAACAAATTGCCGATTATTCGTCGAATAGGTGCAATCTCATTCGGGATGGCGAATGTCAGTCCGCCGGGAGTTTTTTTTAGATGAGTTAAATGCCATCACTATTGCAGAAGCATCCCTCGCGTACTAGCTCTGCAATATCTTTCGATGATTTTTTACTTCCAGTGAATTCTCAACACAAAACAAAAACACTGCATGCCAATTCTTGCTGCGAGTTGTCTTTATTTTTAATCTCGCTGCACTGATTGTTGTAGAACAGCACAATTTGGTACAATTTTTCTGGTTTGACGTTTCGTGATATAAAATTCTACGACATTACGTAGCATTTTAGTCTGTTTTGTCGTTCAGTGATATTTAGGTCAGGCAAAAAGCTTACTGCGTGCGATGGTAGTGTATTCACTAAGTGATTGGCAGGTCGTGCGTTCGAATCCCGACCAGGGCCATGATTTTTATAAATTGAATACACACAACAAAAACAGATCTCCCTAAAGCAAATTAGGCGCCACCTGTTGGAGAAAAAAAAATCCCATCGCACCAAACTACTTTCCTATCCTTCTATTCTTTCATACAGTAAGTAGCACCCAAAAATAGGCTATGAATCATTTGCTGGGAGCTACTTACAGCAACAAACAAAATGCCTGCGCTGTGGTTTCCACTATAAGGGTACTGTGTACTACAGAAAAAAGAAATCCCTTTAGCGCACGCAAATTATATAAAAAAAAAAAACTTAATGATGGCAGTTTCTTAGTGCACATTTGACTCATGTTAGTTACTGCATGCAGTACTGCGTTCGTCCCTGCTGCACTTTTGGGTCGCAACTACCGCTATTCGGGTGATGGTAATTTCCACGATTGTCGTCGTCACTGCCGTTGAAGATGGAAGTACGGTTCTTGTATGTTGCCCAGGAATTCGGATGATCTTTATATTTTTTGATCGCAACCACCGTTATTGTGACGATAATTATTCCAATGTTTCTGCTGCCCTTCAAAAAGGGTGGCGTTTACGTTTGCTGGTTGAATCTTAAGGTGAGGATGATTTCTTTTGTCTTACCTTTATTGATATAGACGTGGATCTTGGCTCCCTTACCCACCCTACCAATCGGTTTCCGGATAGAAGAAAGTGGAGGAACCGCCATGGTGCCATCAGACGGACGGTCTGCGACGGCGGAATATTGTTTACATACTAAGACACACTAAAAACGGACGCACGGCCTGAACCACACAGCGATAGACACTTTAGTTGCTGTCCCAAACAGACGGTCTGATATAGCGATTGAGGAGGGCTCGCGGACGGTCCCTTAGATATACAATATCACCAACTTCGAAGCCTGTGGAGAAAGCGATGACAATGCTAAACATTTTGCTCTGTGATTGTCCTGCTTTTGCTCGTATCAGGTGGCAGGTATTAGGTGCTGATGTGGTGAGTGCTGTAAACCTAAGCTCCTTATTATTAAAGCGCCTGCTCGTCTTTCTTAGGAAAAAGAGTAAATTTAAACAGTAAAACTGGTAGTACAATGGACCAGTATTGAGTCTGAGTGCTCCAGTGTAGATAGCCTCGCACCCCGGAAAAAAAATCCCTCGTCTGTACCAGCCAGTTTGTATCAATATGGATAAAAGCCTCCGGTGAATTAAAGCCAGACCAGAGCATACTCTTTATGTACATTTCATTGGGGAAGTAATTCCCAAAGATCAGACTAATTGTCGCTGGCGATCGCCCTTACAAGGTGCTTCCGAGTCACCTTAATGAGAAAATTGTCAATCTTATTCAACTGAGCTCCATCTTATAGGACCGCGCACTGTTAAACAAAGTGGTAATTATATCTACAGCCTTCAGAGGCTGTTGTCGATATTTGGGACCCCGTCCAACCGGACGACTTTTTATAAAGTTTGTAAAAGTTGACCTCACCACAATGGAAGACCTATACCTACAATTTTCATCTCCTGCGCTTTTTGTTGTTATCCTTATTCACTGCCTAATTTCCATTTGGTTTTAAGTTACTATTCCTCTTACATTTGGGTTAATTTGAAATAATTAAAGTCACATTAGAGGACCTCTTAGAGAAAATAATACTGCTATAAGTCTTACCCTCCATAGGAGGAACAGCACTCAATGATGGTATTAAAAGGACTAACAATCATCCCCCAAAACAATAGCAAACACACAATTGAAAATACCAATCAAAATGAATCAAAAAATGTCCTTTGTATGATTTCCCTCCACTCGAGTGTATTTTTCTTGAAATACGACGTAAGGGTGTTCAAATAAAATGCCTCAGAGGAAGAACGACACAACGGTTTAGATTCTGTGCGAGTCAAATTTAAGGAACTACCCTCGACAAGTTTTAAGTGTTTTTTGAAAAATAATACTCAACACAATTTAATTCAAAAAATTAACATTCTTGCGATTTGATTGGAAACGATGCCCTATGGAAGGTAGTTTCAAGTGGATTTCGAGTCCTTTAAACATTAACTTTGTATGTTCATTTAGCAGGATTTTTCTCACAGTTTCTAAAGGTAAAAATAAGTTACACGACTAAGTTAGTAATAATTGAAAAAAAAAACTTTCGCACGCTCTTACTTTGACACACTTATTCGTTTGAAAGAAAATTCAACAGTCATACATTGCAATAATCGGGCTTATGCAGGATGATTAATTGCAATGAGGACACATGGCTTCTCCCTCATTGCTCTTGACTAATAGAGTAATTTAATAATCATCAAATTCCTTTCGAACAAATAATTTTGAATAAATCCTTCCGAGTGGCTGGCCGCAGACACCCTTGGTAATTTCTCTGATTGGTTGCAACTGTTACTGGTATTACCCCAGAATGTGGCCCGATTTCTAGCATATGGTAATTGGATCAGTTAATTTGCAACTATAATTGTGTATGTTATTTGAACGCACCAACATGTATAGTATTCAATTTCATAGTGGTTTTAATACCGACTGTAAGTACGTTTGATGTTTCCGTTTTTTTAAAAAGAAGTACTTTGATTTTTTAGAGAAATAAATGGAGATAGAAGCAATATTAAAGTACTGGCACATTATTTGTGTAAGCATAATGAACATGACGTGGTCATCAGGATTTCGTAGCCCTATAATTAAGTGGCGTGGAAAGATATCATTTGTATTTTCTTTTTTTTTCTTTTTGAAAGGAATCCAAACCCCAGAGCACTTAGACTCGGTAACGGTCCATTGTACTTCCAGGCGGAAATTTTTGATGTATAGGTTGGAGAGAACGAGGTGTCATTTACTTCTATCCATGAATGGGCGGCGTATGTTGTTGTTCCCCATGTGGATTGAACCGCTCTGACATCCGCGATATTCTTATTCCCTTTTTCGAAGTTGCTGAGCTAGTGTAGTGTCGACGTGTTTCAGCTTTTGGGAATACTTCCACATCTTGGCATAGCTGAAAGAGGTCGTGGTTTCAATTCGTCCTCCTCACACAAAAGACTGAAGATCTGACGAAATTATCTTCCGTCTTGAAACAAATCAGCCTTCCGCATTGATATCTGCCTGCAGACTATCTGCTCCAGAACAAGATGGAAGTACTTGTTTGCTTCCGAGTATTAGCAACGCCTTTGCGAAGGTTGGCAACAGAGCCCAGTTGAAGTGGTTCGAGGACATGTGGGGCCTTTTTCCTTCCACAGAGGACGACTTCATTTTCTTGCCACTATATCCAACTTACGCTTACGCAATTATAGGTATTTGAACTATACGCACTTGTGGATAACTTTTGCATACAAATCAATGTCTGGAATAGGTTGGACAGGAACAGGGAACAACCAAATCAGATATTCCGTCATTTCAGACTAATACATTTAATAACCATTCAGCTCCAAAACATCCACCCATATCTATAGTACTCGTTTGCAAGGATGTTTGATCTACGTTTATGATGTTCCATCGTCAGCAAAGAATAGCTGATATGTACACTTTGGAGTCCTTCACTTTTCCTTCAAGCAGATGATTAAGAACTGCAATAAACAGAAAGGGACTATGGGCTCTTCTCTGGTGGACACCAACTTTCATTGGGAACTTCTCGGAAACTCCAGCAGTGCCTTTAGCTATTGCTTTTTCTCCCTCCTTCATGCCCATAATCATCTATTTGTAGTTTTCTGTCAGCTTTCGATAGATACGGAAAAGAAATTCTCCGAATTTTACTGGATTATTGAGGGGGTAGGGGTAAACATGCCATCCCAGGACGGTGCGCTATCTAGGTGGTAACATCCTCTCAGTTTATAAGTTAGATTATGTTAGCTAGGGCAATTTTTGGGAGGGTCCGGGCTCGCTAACTTGCAGTGGTGCTTCCGGAAGGTGATTGACGCTGTAAGGCTTTATTCGGCTCACGGCGGAGCGTTGACGACTGCCAGGCGCTCAGAAAGCAATTGCAATTTTGACCACTTGTTGTGTAAGGCAACGAGTGCTCAGATTCTCAATTATAGTTAGAATACGTTAAGAAGTTTAAGTAAGTAGATTAGCTAATTTGTAGTTTGTACTTTAAATAATGAGCCTTATTGCGAAGATCAATCGACAGTTGATAGTAGACTATTTTCAATGTGTGCTATTGTGAACGAACGATTCTAAAGGATTTTGGGAATCGCAGTCAATTAAAAAAAATCGATTGACAAAAATACCAATTGAATCGTTAGTTCACAATAGCACACATTGAAAATAGTCAATTATCAATTGTCGATTGATCTTCGCAATAAGGCTGAATGATGCCGAGTTTTATAAAAATGTTCTCTGTGAAAATAATATGTTAAA
Source organism: Portevinia maculata (assembly GCA_949715645.1). NCBI lineage: Eukaryota > Metazoa > Arthropoda > Insecta > Diptera > Syrphidae > Portevinia > Portevinia maculata. The sequence goes on from OX454526.1 coordinate 91,326,116, forward strand.
TTAGTTCGTAAAACAGTTTTTAGGCCAAAAGGCAATACTTATAAGATTATAGTTTAGTTTAGAACGTCTGCATAAGGACAATTAATTAAGAATAAGTATTCTGTTAATTTTAAGTCAGATTTAATCATTTATTCTAGAATGTTAGTTGATATCTAATATTGAATAAAAAAAATGAATTTAAAAGTCAAAGTTGTTTTCTGTGATTTCTTGTTGACTAAATGTGATCTCTTATAGTCTCTTATAAATTGATATTTTATTTTATATATAAATCCTTTTACAGAATTTTTTACTGCACATTTTACACAGATTTGATATTAAATTGTCTCTATATATAAATAAATAATGCATAAGTAAATAAAATAATTAAATGAGCAAATAAATAAATAAATAAATAACTAAATAAATAAATAGATAAATATATAAATAAACAAGAATAAAAAAATAAGTTCGTAAATTGACAAATAGACAAATAAAAATGGGATGATTTCAAATTTGTATTCGCTCTTTCGTGAATGTCAATAGTTGATTGGGGCCAGTATATCAAGCCACTTTATGTGCCTAATTATACCGTACTACCTTTGTATATATACTTACTATATATACTACCTTTGTATATATACTTAGTACATATACAAAGGTACTACTGATATTTTATTATGAAAATTCTAAATTATACTCGTACTTCAATTACAGCAACGCAAGCCGCAAAAACGTTGATACGAAGAGGCTACTGTGGTCATAGCTTATTTGAGTTGTCGCGAGGATAAAAAGAAAAACAGAGTGCAAGTTTTGTACAGGCAGCGAGTGGCGTTCAAAGATACATTATAAACTTTTTGTATCTGTGGCGACTATGGGGTGTAGAACTATTGTGCTTGAATCTACATTTTCAACTTTGACCGCAATCAATAGGCTTCAGATGCCGTCAACGGGTCACGAAGAATGGCATTCATGGTATTTTTGGCCTTTGTAACCAAGTCATTGATCCGAATGAAGTCATTTGCATTTGTAATAGTATGGCGAGTCGAAGAATTCAGTTATTTTAAGGAAGCACTTTTTATTATTATATTGAATATAATATGTTTCCATAACTAATGACATAGGTTAGGTTAGGTTAGGTTTAGGTGGCTGTCGGCAGAAGCCGACATACTTAGACCAATTTATGTCCATTGTGATACCACGTATGTATTATCTACCTCAACTCTGTAGATAGGACTGGCCAACGACACGCGGTTGTTCTCAAACGGTCCCCATCTACGTACTTACCGCGCCCAACGTCCGAAACGATTAACTCGACGTGGTATGGTCGTTGGTTAACGAATGACATAAACCTGAATAAATTAATGTTGTGCACTTATCTATCTATCTCTAATCCCGACAATTAAGTTTGCACTACCTTAACCAAATCAAGTACAATTTCTACTTCCGCACCACCTCTTACCACCACCCTACCTTAAATTCAACTCTAGCTACGGCCCTGGGGGAATACGGAGTTTATAGTCTCGTCATTGGGAAGGCTTTATTCTGCCGATACATGATGATTTGGTCAGCGGGCTCCCGAAACGTCAACTACGTTATTGAATAGCTCAACCTTTACACTGGCGATTGCGGTTCTTAAGCATTTTTTTTTATACGAAAACCAACATTTTGGGTTCCTGGCTAGTGAACCGGTTGACTGGACTAGACGCTTCTTACGGTAGTGTTCGGCCAAATAATCCATCAAATGGGCACTATGCCTTTGTTTACAAGAACCACTTCTTGTCATGTTCTGGGGCATAGTAACCTCCTCCATACTCCTATTTCAGTTCCCAAAATACCTTCAAATTTTGAATTTAATATGGAGGTTGATTTTTTTAAGAACAAACAAGGAAATAAAAAAAAGTGAAATCTATTTTTCGCGGTGAAAATACCCAAAAGTTGCCAAAAAACCTATTTTTTTTAAATTTTACGTGGTCGTACAAAGCAGGTTCCTACTTACAATATAATGCAAAGAAATAAAAAAAATTGTGGGGATCGTGATCCCTTATCAACTCTTCCGCCGAGTGGAGGCATAAGTGGTTTTTGCATAGGCGAAATTGTTTTTTTTGTTCATTATTCTATGTTTTTGGTGTAAACTCTCTGTCACTTTCTGTCTATGTACATGATTCCCATTTAGATGCAACTGGAAAAGGTACTCAAACACATCTACAATTGGCTGTGTATCGTTGACTTCCTTCGCAGTTTCGAAAAGCTTTCTCTGTAGGCCTAATGCCAGCAGCCAGTTGCTTAGCTTTCTTATAAAATCTTCGAATGTTATTTCGATCGCGAAACTCTTTGATTTCCTTGAGCTGGAAGACTGCGTGCCATTTAATTTCATTTGAATGCTTACACATTAACACATAATTGTATATTACAAAGCTTTCGAATTATTATAATATTAACGCTTTGTAATATAAAATTAAATTGTGGTACGTGCTACTAAAAAGACATGTTCAAAAATTTATAAGAAATAGATAGTAATATTATTATAGAAAATTTAATATATACAGGCAATACAAAAAATGTAAACAGATCGAAAAAGAATAGTGAATAAACATATAAATATATTATTAAAAATAAATACTAAATATAAAAACAAGATCTATCGGGGAACTCCAAAAAAAGGACTTGAGTTAAGTCCGAAACTGCCCAGTGCCGCCTGTCCTTAGCACATGCCGAGGCACGGAATTCCACAATCGGACGGAGTTAATGAAGAACTGCCGTTTCGATGTGAGATACGTGACTTGAGAGTGAAAGAGTTTTTTTTTAATAATGTGCGCCTAAAGGGATTTTTTAGTACCTTTATCATGTAGTAGCTACGAAGCGCGGGCGTTAAGGAAATCAGAATTAAAGGAAAAGGAGAGATGCCGATGCACGTTGGTTTTGAAAGTTTGTAGGTTATAATGCAAAGGAAAAGTAGATCGTGGAAGAGTATTCCACATTCGTGTTATACGGCTGAGGAAAGATTCTTTGAACTTCACTGTAAGTCCGAAAACAGGCTTGAGGTTGAGGGTGAAGTGATGGGTATTCCTTGCATGGCGGATATTACGGTTGAAATGTTCAGGGGTGGAATGCAACTGGCTATTTCGTTTGAGCACTTATGGTGGAAATAATGATAAAATAACGAACGACGATGACTAAGAGAGTCAATCGATCTCGCGATGTCTCGGTCACCGATGAGTTTTATCGTGCGTTTTTTTTTAATCCTGTCAAGTAGCTCGAAATAAGAGATTGATAAACGCCTTATAAATTGTAGGCAGATCAGAAGGGGTGAAATATTCCTTACATCGCTTAAGGAATCCTAGACATTTCGCAGCGTTCTTGGCGACATCGAATATGTGGTCATTCAAACGAAGGTTGTAATTTACACACTGACCGAGAATGGAAAGTCTTTCGATTTAAGCGATGCAGGTGCCATTCATGGATAATGGGAGTGTGCTTGGGTTTTGCTTTAATGACAGAAGACATCATTGCGTTTTACAATCATTTAATTGGGGTCTGTTTGAGGAACTGAAGTACAATTTATTAAAAAAGATAGATTGGCTGATGTGTCTGAACCACGTTAGATAATAAAATAAGTGAACGAAAACGAAGTAAATTGTCAAGAGACATATTGAAAAGTGAATTAGAATAATTTGAAACACTGTCAAAACGAATCAAGTTGTAAACATAAGCGCGGTATTATTGAATGCGACCTTAACCCTTTGACTCCTGAATTTTTTCTGTGTGCGGTAAAAAAATGTTTTGGTAAAATTTGGGCTCCAATGTACTTCATGAAGACAATAAATGTCACAAATTCTAAAAAAATCCTTTCAGGACGAAATAGGACAATGTACACAATTGTGGACAAACATAGCATAATGATGTAATAAAAGAGCTAGGGTAATTCATACATTTTAACGGTTTTTTATTTAAATAAACAAAGAAAACAACAAACAAAATAAACAGTAATTCATGTTGATGCAAATTAATTAAAATAAAAGAATATTATATTACTCGTATATTATTAAATATATCACATTAATTCTGTATTGCATAAGGTAAATGTTAATAATTTTAATAATTTATACGAGAAATCAGTCCTTATTTAATGTGAAAATCTGCAAAACAATTACGGTCTTTCTGAAGGCATAGATGCACTTTACATTTCATGCACTTTATCCGCGACCTTTCTTTGCAGTTGAGATTTTTGCATCGAACGGCTTATTTTATGTTGTCGTGTTGGGGAAAATGACCTATACCGTCGTATTGCACTTCTCGTATTGATCGAACTGCGGGACGATGAAATTTTGAAAGCGGTGGATCCTGATCTTGTGAACTCGCTGATGGTCTACCCCTTTTACGGGTTGTAGATAATCCAGATTTGGTTAATGCGCGGCCTATTCGTGACCGAAATTTTAAAAGTATATCTTTTTCTGGCACTTTCGATCTTTCACAGACTTTGCGATATTCAATCCAACTAGCACATATAGCCAAATCGATGAAATGAAATGCAATTCTTAGTGTCCATTTTTTTGATTTTATGAAAATTCTGTAATATGAAATAAGTTGATCTAAAAGATCAACTCCTCCCATTCCATTGTTATAGAAGTTAAAAACTTCTGGCTGTGGAACGGTAACATATTGCTTGTTTTTTTATCAAACCTGCGGACGACCGTTTCCTGGCCTTAACCGACAAAATTCGAAGCTAAGTGTACTGGTCTATTGTCTTGCCACTTAACCAGAACGACTTTACCGTCACGACTTACCAATTGTCGGTTTATACGTATGGTTCCTGTTATAAAGGAGCAAAACAAAAAATCATAAACTTGGTAGCATAAAATAAAATTCGTACCTGCAGCTTTTATACCCCTATCCCTATTACAGTGGCAGCACCAAATCCAAATCGAGCTACTTCAAATGCTGACAGTCCTGAATCTTTCCCTTGATTTAGGAAGAAGTTGTAGGGAAACCCACTCTTTCCACATAAGGCGTACACTTTTATTCCCCACGGGAATGGCTTGCCCTTCATATATTGCTTCACGCTGAGATGACCAGTGATTGGAATGATTTGTTCATCTACAGCTATAACTTCTTCTACTGGTACTTCTCGACATCGTTTCAAAACGCAGTTTATAATTGGAGGAATCTTAGCAAATTTGTCTTTACAGTTGGCAGGCATTTCAAGATTGTTTACCACAAGAAATGTTTGCCGCAGTTGATAGAATCTGTCGATGGACATACAGAAGCAACAGATTCGATTCTTAGGTCATTGCACCAATACATATTTATCTGCGGCAATTTGAGACAACCCATCAATACATGAATACCAACAAATTTCATCATTTCTGTAGGATTTGTATCACGGAAAGAACCTTTGTAATTATAGGTCTGTTTTGCATATATATATTTGTATATGTTGCCATTTGTTCAAACATATCGCATGGAAAGTATTTCGCAAAATACTCGAAAGGTGTTTGGACCGTCATATTTTCCGAGTCATTTGTTTGAAATGTGTTTTGCGATGAAGATGGAAATTCCGTTTCGAACTCTCGCCTTCGAAAAGCAATGTCCTTTTTTTTTGGGTAATCGTGTAGTTAATATATTCGTCTTTATATTCCACATTTACGCTTCCATTTAAGTCCAATAACCTCTTCCGATTCCAATTCGTCATCTTCATTTAAATTTGTTTTACTTTGCGAGATGACAAAATCGGTTAAATTAGAGCGTTTTATATGTCTTTGGGTCACACTAATATTATTTTCTATTTCAGATTCAGATGACTCTGTCAACTCTATGTCAGACCAATTACTATCTATAAGTTCTTATAGCTCTCTCTGTGTTAAAACTTTGTCTCCAGTCATTGTCCTGTAAGTTTATTATTCGTTTTTTAGGTAGAATCTACTCTGCTTGGCAACAATCGTGTACATGTACACAATTGCGTACATTATAATTGTCTAAGTTTGTATATACGCAATTGTGCACACATGTTTCATTTTAGAAATATTCAATAAAATATAGCTTATTCGCATCAAATATTTCGTAAACCAGTAACATAAGTGTGTTTTCTTCTGAAAAAATAACTTACCAATTTATTTTCTTCACTTTTTTAACTAAAATTATCACAACACAAAAGACTGCTTTTACGTACCTCAGCAACTATTAGAGAGTAGGTTATAGTCCGTACCAAAACAGTTGGCCAACGTCGATTGCGCAGAGAGAGGATTTAAGAGAACAAAAATGACGCGAAAGAGATTTAATCACTAAGCGTTTTTGCCTGTAATTTACAATGCCTAACCCAACTTTACAGTGCTTAGAACTAAAATGCTGTTGAATATCTAAATAAACTTAATTTTTTATTATGAGGTCGACTTTTATACATTTCTACCTAGAAGTCCGATTGTATTTGAAAGGGTTCCCAACCCTTTTTATGGTTGAACATTTCGTGGTTTAGCGCTAGGTACCTGTATGGGTGGTGTGCTTGGTTAGCATTAATTTTATGATGTTTGATTTTACCTGTTTGACTTAAGTGTAAAAGTTTTACGACATGATTAGTGTTTGCATTTGGTTACCTGTAGGGGCAAGGAATAAATTTGTTGCTTGGTTTTTAGAGTTTTTTATTTTAAGATAACGCATATATATTATGGATTTCCTATTTGGAATTCACTTTCACGAAAACAAAAGCATTGCTAGGACATAAGTTTATTAAAATAAAATAAATTGTCATGGATCTTTCAAGAAAAGGAAAACCAATAGGAAGTCTAGGACGTAAGATCGTTGTTAGGATATATTACAAAAAAATTGAAGAAGCTAGGAATTTATGTATAGATAATCCCATCACATACGCAAATTCACAGACAGAGGAGTTTGCGGGAATTTCGGCCCGAACAATAAGAAGGATAATTAAAGAATATGAGAAGAAAGGCGCTATTGAATCTCCAACTAAAAGAGTACCACATACAAAATGGAAAACTGGATTGGACGAATTTGGTATCACAGCTGTTCGGCGAATTATATACAACTTCCACATTGAAGAAAAAATGATGATAACATTAAAAATGTTAAGACAACGGGTGCAGGAAGATTTGGAGCTGAACCTAAGCAATATGTCACTACATAGGATTTTAAAAAGAAATGGATTTTCTTATAGGCAAACGGAGAACAACCGTAAATTTCTTTGCGAAAGAAATGAAATCAAACTTTTACGAGTGAAATATCTGAGGAAGGTGCGGGAGTACAGGTCAGAAGGATATGAGATTATTTATTTGGACGAGAGCTATATTCACAGCTCTCACACAAGGCCAAGGGCATGGACTGACGGCACCAGTCAAGGTTTAAAGGCGCCAATTTCAAAACGCCAAAGGCTGATAATGGCGCATGCAGGTGGAGCGAAGGGCTTCGTGAATAATGCCTTGCTTTTATTTAAATCTGGGTCGAAAACAGGAGATTATCACGATGAGATGAATTTTGAAAATTTCTCCAAATGGATGAAGGATCAAGTTTTAAATAACCTAGAGGAACCATCGGTTATTGTAATGGACAACGCATCATATCACAACAAATGGGAACACAAGCAAATCACTTCTGCTTCCGTTAAATCGGAGATGTTAGAATGACTTTCCGTCAACAATATACCGCATTCTTCAAAAATGCTCAAAGTCGAACTTTATGACCTTATAAAGCGACATCGGACTAATCACCACCCCAAGCATAAGATTGACGATATGATTCACGGCGCGGGACACGAAGTACTACGATTGCCACCCTATCATCCAGATCTCAACCCTATTGAAAAGATCTGGGCAACAGTCAAGGGAAGAGTCGGAAGCCGAAATACAACGTTTAGATTATCGGATGTTCAGAAACTAGCTGAAGAAGAATTTTCAAAAATAACAGTTGAAGATTGGCGCAAAGTTTGTGAAAAAATTATAAGGACAGAGGAGGAATACTTTTCACACGAGCAGATGTGGGACACAATGTCGGATGCAATAATTATCAATCCAGGAGATGATTCTTCAACCGATTATGAAACTGACAGTTCTTCGAATTCAATTTAATATACATTAATATTAACTATTTCATATATAGGTAGCAAAATCAATAAATATTTTTATCTTAGTACTAAAACGTGTGTGTTTTTACTTCTTAATTCAAACCAAACCGAACCACCCATTTGGTATACTGGTGTTTTGTTTTGCTGCTCGCTGTAAATCTGTTTTATATTTGCAATTCATCGTCAATTTTATCTCGCTATAATTTACACTTTTAATCAAGGTTACAAATTTAAAAGTGGTGGGTAGTTCAAAAAGTTTTAAAAACTGCATTTCTTAAAAAAAATTATTGAAGAATCAAGAACGTTCACCATTTTGTCTTTAACGAACCGTTTAATACCCCATCCTCTTTTTTGTGACAGAAAATCGTGCCTATTGTTATTGGGCATAAAATCGTTTACGTTTCCAAAAAATTCCCATATTGTAAATTTTTTATTAAATTTACCTACCTCGCCCAAATTCAATGATATAAACAAAAAAAATTTGGTGTGACACTGCAATTTACTTTACTTTGCGTGCCAATATCAGTACCTACATGATCAATATGCACGACACAATTAATAATGATCAACGAAAGCATAATGAGCAAATAGGGTTTAAATCTAAAACCGTACACCTTCATACAGACACAGTCACACAATCAATTCATGTGCAATGTTTTGCTTAATCTATCCGACCGTGATCACATCATACTCCTACAAAGAACCGACAAGACAAAAAACGAAACAATATATTTGCCTCCAAGTAAAGTTGACATATAATGGTCTATATTTTTCCTCCGCTCCTAATTTCAGTATAAAAGAAGGAAAATGAAGAAACCACCCTCAGTGAGATCGCGACAGCGATCTTGAACACAAGGCAGGGTATACGTCGTTTTTTATTATGGCTCCGCCCATTTTCGTCTCTTTATGCTTGTTTTTGCAATTTAAGAGATTGTAAAACACATTTTAAGAGACCTGCGCAGTAGAATGGCCAACTGGTTTGGTACGCACTATACCAAAATCTCAAATAATATCATATATGACTCAAATTTCCCGCCAATTTTTGTTTTTAGAAGAGAATAAATTGAAGAGAAACGATATGAAGTACATTTTAAGAGAAAAGGTGCTCAAATTTTTGAGTATTTTATTATTAAAGAGCTTGTACGCAATTGTGGCCACCACGAGCCAAAGGGTTAAGCTTCCTCCTGTTGGCAGCATCACATCTACAGAAAATTTCGCAACAATAGCTGGAACATTAAGTGTTTTTGCTAACATCATACGTGTTTTTTGAGGATAAAATGTTGTGAGATCCACAAGTGGCGTAACACACCTTATACTTTGCCAACGGCTGCATAAACATGAGTATCCCATGTAAGCGTCCTATTTAAGATCATACCCAAACTTCTGACCAAATCGACATTCTCTATTTTGGAGCCATTAAGTATTAAGTCTGAAAAATATTAATTGTTCATAGATTTTTTACTAATAACAATGCATTTAGTTTTTTGAGGGTTTAGAAATAGACAATTCCTCTCAGACATATCAGATATCCTCTGTAAATCAATATCATACTCGTAGTATATATATTTTTTATTGGTATGAAAGTGTATATTTCTTTTGTTATCACACATATATTTAATACGGAGATATGATATTTTAATGATATCTTTCTACTGAAATATTATTGTGCGTTTAGAGGAAAATACCAAAAAAAAACCTCTAATTTAAAAAAAAGAAAAAAAATAATAATAAATTCAAGCATATATGTAAAATATAGCATATGACTCAAGTCAATTAGGTTGTTTTGTTAATAATTTAAAAGTTATTATAATAAATAAATAAATAAATAAATAAAATAAATAAATTAATTAATTAATAATAAAATAAATAAATAGATAAATAGATAAATGAATAAATACACAAATCAATAAATAAATAAATAAATAAACAAATCAATAAATAAATAAATAAATAAATAAAATAAATAAATAAATTAATTAATTAATAAATAAATAAATAGATAAATAAATAAATAGATAACTATATAAATAAACAAATAAAACAAATAAATACAATTAAGTAAATCAATAAGTAATTAATTAAATAGATAAATAAATAAGTAACAAATTATTAAGCAAAAATTATATAAACAACAAATAACAAAGCAACACTTATTATGGTTAACATTTTAACAATTAAAAGAATGAAATACCAGTTATATCACAAAAAGAACAAAAAATAAGGCATTATTACTAAGCCATCTCGTTAATGAGAGGATTATCTGCATAAACGCATCTCGTACTAAATGCATTGGTAAGTTTATGTATTCTATTGGAGACCAATTCAACATTGCTTCTAATATGGAGGTCAGCGGTTGAATAATGCCATGGGAGATTTAGCATCATTTTTATAAGTTTATTTTGCGAGGTCTGTAGTTTTTTGATATAGCAATTAGCACAATTACCCCAAACTGGACATCCATATATCAATACTGCTTGGAAAATAACTTTGCGCATGATTATCTTATTTTCGACTGATAATAGCTATTTTCTGTTAATGAAGAAGATTAAGAGCAATATTTACCTTCCTTATAGTTTGTGTATTGTGTACATTAAAAGTCAATTTTGAGTCGAGATATACACCTAAATATTTTACTGAGGATTCCCATTCAACCTGAGTAGCATTGACTATGCACTGATTGCTAGGAAGAAAACAAGTTTTCTTTCTTATAGTAAAAAAGATTCATGCGATGAAAATATTGCTGTGTCATCAGCATAGATAGCGGCTTCAAATAAAGGTAGTTGTGGGAAATCTGAGATATATAGATATTGGACCGAGGACAGAACCTTGAGGAACACCTGAGTTAACAAAAATTAGAGCAAGAAGAACTACTATTAACGTAAACACTAAATCGACGGTTAGACAGAAAACTTTGTAAATCAATATTGATCGTATTCGCATGATCTTCAATCATAACAAGAGAACAACTTCGATACTGCTGTACATCATCAGCATACATGTGTATGGATATTGATGTGGATATTAAAGTTGGAATCTCGTTAACATAAAAGGAGAAAAAAGAGGACCTAAAATCGAACTTGGTGGAACCCCATGATTAGCGAAAAAGAAGTCGGATGAGTAATGTCTTACCGACACAGCTTGTTTCCTGAGCCTAAGGTATGCCAAAACTAATGAAACTGCTAAAGGTGAGAAACCGAACAGCGTAGAGAGCTTTAAGCATAAATTAAGGTGATTAAGGATCAATATTATTGAATGCCTTAGAAAAGTCCAACATTTAAAAAAAAAGTCACATTGCCCTGATCCAGAGACTGTCTTATCTCTTCAACCACGTTAATGACCACAATTATGCAGCTCTGATTTTTTCTAAAACCAGGTTGCATCGATGAAAGTAAGTTGGCCCTATTATTGCACAGGATGATCTTTCATTTCTGCTGACCTGCTGCCTCCTAATTGAGCACGTTAAATTTGCAAGGTAACTGCGAGTTCGCTACTAGTTAACGTTTTATCACTTGCCAAACGATGGTCACCTGAGTTATTCTATCAATGGGAAAGGGAATAGTAGGGACTCGTAGTTTTCTATAAAAACAAAGCCCCTAATTATGCCGCCACGATGAGCACGTGTTCGAATTGGTCTGAGGCCTGAGATGATCATGGAAACATTGTAGTACATTCACACTCGGTGCCAAGGATTTGCAAAAAATACCTTTATACTTTCTTTCTTTTTTTTCTATGCAGACTGTTCGCTGACTTACCTAACGGGCTCCCGACCATGAAGAATCTCTGCCTGTGAAACTGCAATCTATCATCCTCTGCGATCGCGGATATACTGTTCCAGTTGTCCAGACCAAGCACTCTGGTATCCACGATTTCTTAGTCAATAAAACGGAGGTTCAGCTCCTTGCGTTCTCGAACCTGGGTGCTGGAAGTTAAAGATCCTCTTGGGTGGACCATCCAGTCGCTCAATGTGACGAAGCCAATGTACTCGAGTTGATATAGGCTATTAAACGGCGAAGACATCCAGCACTCCGCTGCCCGGCAGTATCACCAGTTCAGTCTGGACGACGATAATTAAAACGTCCTTTCAATCGCCCAACATGAAGCAAACATTTTTTTTCCCCTTTGGGGGGGAGGAGAAATGCTTTACGCACCGTAAGGAGGCGTTTTTGGCGTTGACCATCCCCGTGTATCCGACTCTCTCCGCATGCTTTCGGGGCATACGGACTAAAACTCCTCCCAACCCTGAGGTTTCTGACACACCCCCCTGGGACCGCTCTTCGCATTACTTCAAGGAGGTTGTTATCATACACCCTTTCGGGCTCACGTGCTTTCCCGGTGTTGTTCTTCTTCTCTTTTCTTTCTTCTGAGAACATCTTCCACAAACTGGCAAATTATTCCCCAGTTCAAGTCGCTCGTCAGCATTTTGTCAACAATGTTTTCTGGGTTGAAGGCACCGATGCTGCTCTCCAGGGCTGTGCGTTGGGCTTCCCATCTTCTGCAGGCAAAAAACGTGTGATGTGCATCGTCTGTTGTGGCACGCTGGGGTGTTCGTTTTGCCAATCTTATGGCATTAAAATTTCCGTGTCCGGTGAGGAATTGGGTGACGAAGTAGTTGACCTCACCGTATTTCCGGTCATTCCATTTAGCCACATTTCTGATCAGCCTCGCTGTCCACCTTCCTCTGCTTTCCGAGCTCCAGCGTTCTTGCCACTTCCGTTTGCTGTTTTGCTTGATCGATTGCCCCTTCCAATCCAATTTCCGCCTTGTTGTCGTGGACTTACTTCCTTTGTGCCGCTAGGAGATCGATGGGAGTCACTCCTACGACTACCAGGACGGCTGGTTCCGACACCGTTCGGTAAGAGCTAGCCACGCGAAGAGCTTCACGTCTTTGCACTGCCGCCATCAGCTCCCGGTATTTTTCTTGTCGGAGCGCGTCTGCCCAAATCTCACTTCAATATAGGAGAATGGCATGAGTTGTCGACATTAGTAACCTGCGCTTGCTTGGATTTGGGCCGCCTATGTTTGCCATTAATCTGCTGAGTGATGTTGTTACTCTAGAGGCTCATTCCGTTGCGAACTTTATCTGTTGCCAGAGTGTCAATTTTGTATCGAGACTCAATCCCAGATACCTCACCGCGTCCTTGATCTTAATGACCTCAAAGCCAATTTGGAAATCGATTTGCGTGGGGATTCTCTTCTTCGTCAGAAGGACTATCTCAGTTTTCTCAGCTGCCAAACTAAGACCGTGCTCATCAATCCAGAAGGTTGTTCGTCGCATGTTAGCAAAGATAACAATATCGAAGCTTTACGTAAACAAAGCTGGTGGGGCAGGGCCTCCTGCTCAAAGTTTAGTGATGCGTTACCATGTTAGTTCTTTAACATCATAGCAACTGTACATATGCAACTCACAAGTCATAAGCCAGCTACAGACTGTAAGCGAATCAAATTAGCGATATGAAATCCACGCGTTTGTAAGTAACTTCTGAGACTTTCTCTCAGAAGCAACATTTATAACCATTGTTGTCAATTTCTGTAAGATAACTCAATTTACTACTTCACTGAGTGCACTAACTTAACATAGTAGATGACTTGGGGTAAGGACATTATTCCCGGAGGCATTTGAATAAATCAATAGAAATATTTCCTTCAAGTAGGTTGTGGCAAAGCTTTTTCATTTCAAGAACTCGTCTAAAGAGAAAACGCATTTACTCCAACTTCCCAAACTTGGTCTAATTCAAACAATGGAAATGAAGGAACCACTCGCTACTGTAACGAAGAGCCGTTAAAACAGTCCACAAAAAACATCTCAGTAAATTAGCAAAATTGGAAATGTTAGAGAAATGTTAACTACCAATATCTCGTTTTTATGAAAGTTTTTCGTTAGTCTTTCAATAAGGAGAAAAGCGAATTCATCACGGATATGGACACGCGACGCGCATAAATATCCAATTTAGACATACAAAGCCATTCGATTTGTTGCCAATGAAAGGGATGAAACGGAAGCTATTCATCCTTTAGGACCATTTAATGTTTGCAAATTTGCTGTTCTTGTTTATCTGCCCCTTTTCCTACGGTTTGCCTCCATAAAAAGAGGAAACGAACAAGCGATTTGTTTCGGACAATATTTGGATATAAAACGGAGACTCGGAAAGGAATCTCTCTGCTAATTTGTGTGTGTGTGTTGCTCTTTTTGAAAATAGATTTGTTATGTGGATTGCATTGAAAGGAACATGAGAGACTATCCCATATCCCATACATAAACGAACAAGAGCAACTATAATAAAAAAGCAAAACATTTCAGAACGTTGGCCATGTTTTTTTTAAATGGTTGGATAATGTCCTTTTGGGTGAACATTGATATTTCCCCCATTCTGTCCAGAGTCAAAGTTGCGATTGGGATAGACAAAAAATGAAAAAAATAGAAACGGTGCTCAGCAATAAAATTTACAAGTTCCGGTTTCCGTTCAAATGGATGAATTTAGGCAAACGATTACATTTCGGAAATGCCATCCAAATTTCGAACATACATTTAGCTGTAGATATATTTGAAGATTTGTTCAGTTAAATGGGAACAGCAAACAGTTTCAAATATATATTATTTTGTACTGCAGCTTTTTTATTGTTATCTATTTTTTTTGAGGTCGGTGGGAACCTTTTCTAGATTCTTGTTAGGTTGGTAGTGTTGCGCCCACTCAAACCAACTTCCTTTATATTTCCGACTGAGAATAAACTCAGGACATCACAAATTCCATCAAAAACACTTGCTGTATTTTTCGCAATTTCAACTTAAATCCTGCAAATAAAAGTGTATATACGATGCAAACATAACCTAACCAGTTATCTTCAAACAAAAGGAATTCGAAATCGACAACTAAGTTCCGTAGCTGGACGGAAAAAGGCGTTTTTGGTGGTAACACTTTTTTTATTTTTTTATTAAATTTATCTGCAGTTAAAAAACTTTTTTTTATTTTTTTAATCTTCGTTTTTTTTAATATCCGTTTTTGTTAAAAAGTGCTTGAGACGTTAGACTTGAGTCACTTTCTGGAGGAAGAGTTAAACAGTGGTTCAAGTTCTTATTGCGATATCCAATAATGAGTAAACTTTTGATAAATCAATATATCAAATATATCAAATATATCAAAGCAGTAAGATGTGGAAGATGTCAATGAAACTCTAAGGCAAAGGCCAAGAAAAATAGAGTATGCTAAAACTACAATTACAAAATATGTTTTGCTAATTCATGACTAAATTATGTTTGAAGTTTTTGAAGTTTTTTTTTTGTGCTTACCTAACTTTTAAAACCTTTTTTCAATGTTTTTATTAATTGTTGCAACTATTTTTTTATGTATATAAACATATTAAACAGCATATTATATTTATAATTAATATGTACCTTTAATGTAATACAAACTTTATTCTTTAAAAATACGAAATGGTTTTATTGTTTAACTTCATTAAAAAAAATGTAGGGAAAAGTGGGGTGAGCTTGACACTGCATTTTCAAAGACCACCCTTTTGTCAAGAGTGCCCCAAGCACGGACCACCTCTAGCAAACGTCTGACAAATATCCAAGGGTATCAAATGCCATGGAAAGGTTCTCGAATTAGCCGTTCCGATTCGGCTTTAAAATTGTAGGTCCCTTCCACTTCGCACAAATAAACCTTGGAGAAGCTAGTAGGAGATGTATGGGCCGTTAATGGCTTATGGTAATTGCGGGAGAGATGCCACGTCGGGATAGATACCGTGCACGCACAAAATTTGGTTTTGTTTTTTGTTTGTTAGATATTCAAACAAAAACGCAGGAAAGAAACTGCTAACAACGAATATGTAACCGGAGATTTTTCGCTTTGCTTCGTTTAACGCTCTCCTTCAGACTATTGAAAATTTTTAGTCTGTTGCGATTTCTCCCGCACACTTACTTTTACTTTTAAATTCATTTTTATTAATTATTAGCTTATATCAACTTATATACTAGACAAAAATGAGTAAATCTAACTTAAAATTAACAGGATACTTATTCTAGATTATTGATCCTTATGCGGACGCCCTAAACTTAACTCTATCTTATAATTATTGCCTTTCGGCCTAAAAACTATTTTACGAACTAATCTTACATATTATGTTTTCATCGAGAAAATTTTTAAGAAAACTCGGCATCTTTATCAAATTTTATATTTTTATATAAAAAAACAAATTACAAACAACCTACTCTACTTACTTAAACTATTTAACATATTCTAACTATAATTAGGATTCTGAGCACTCGTTGCATTACGAAACAAGTGGTCAAATTCCCAATTGCTTTCCGAGCGCCTGGCAGTCGTCAACGTGCACACGCGCCGCCGTGAGCTGACTGATGCCTTACAGAATCAATCACCTCCCGGAAGCACCACCACAAGTTGGCGAGCCCGGCCCCTCCCAGAAACGCCCTAGCTAACTTAATCTATCTTACAAACTAAGAGGATGTTACCTAGAGTAACGCACCGTCTTGGGAGGGCATGTTGAACCCTCCACCCTCAAAAAGCCACCAAACTTCGGCAAATTGCTTTTCTGTATCGAATTTATCCCTCTCCGCTATTGCGGTACTAAAACGGAGGAGCTCCTGAGCATTGGCGACGTCCTCGCCGCGGATGAGCCGCTTATCTCTCGCACTGCGGTAGCGGTGGTATAATACCGGGATACCATCCCTCGTCTGTACCAGCCCTTTTGCATCAATATGGATAAATGCCTCTGGCGGGATAAAGCCAGACCGGAGTGTACTCTCTATGTACATTTCATTGGGGTAGTAAGCCCCAAAGATCAGACTATTGTCGCTGGCCATCGCCCTTGCAACGTGCCTTCGAGTCACCTTAATGAGGAAATTGTCAATCCTATTCAACTGAGCCCCATCGTATAGGACCTTGTTGGGATAGTATTTTATATAGTTGGATTCAGGCGTTCGGAACAACCGGAGACAGGTCCTAAGACATTGTCTCTCCAAAACCCGAATCTTTTCCATATAGCTAGGCGCTATATTAAACTATAATGGACAACCATAAGCGATGATCGGCCTTATAAGGGCCACGTAGCAAATGACCTTCACTCTGGAGTCAAGTTGACTGCTATGAAACAGTCTCCTTGTCAGAGCATAAGCCTTCTTGGCCCCAGCAAGACAAGCAACTATATGTCTATCGAAATATAGATACTGGTCAAGCCAGATACCTAGATATCTAACTGCGCTTCTCACCGCCAATGGCTGCCCATTTTGTCCAATAATGGCCAATTTTTTCCAGTTTTTTCTGGTATCCCTAGAGGCCCCAGCCAATGGAGTTCTGAACAAGATTGTTTCCGTCTTCTGAAAGTTGATTTTCAACTTCCAGTCGTCGCAATATCGCTTAATTTGATCGAAGTCACGCTGCAAAAGGATATTAATGACCTCGATTTTAGGACCTGATCTGTATGCCACCAAATCGTCGGCATACGCTATAGCATGTCTGAGTGAACCCACCAGATCACTCGTGTAAATGTTAAACAGGATCGGAGAATTGACCGCCCCCTGCTGTAAACCGTTTTTAATTTCAAAGACTCTGCTCGAAGTCACGTTGCCACATTTGACAACGAACTTCTTTCCCATAAGCATATTATAAATTACATATAGCAAAGGTTTGTGCATCCCCCGCCTGGTCAACTTGTAGAAAAGTCCCTCTAACCATACGGTGTCGAAAGCCTTCTCAAAATCAACCAGACAAGCACCCGTGCATTGGCTCTTGCATTTATTCCACTGAATGTCGGAAACCAGTTTCGACGCGGCATGAATAGTGTCATGCCTCGCCCTGAAACCAAACTGGTTGTCCGGAACTATGTTATTGTCCTCGACCCACTTTAACAGAGCTCTATTGACAACCTTTTCAAAGACCTTGCTAATATTCGGAAGCAAGCTAATTGACCGAAGATTGGCTGGGTTCGTCCTATCTTTACCTTTTTTCGGGATAGGGTGTACCACAGCTACCTTCCAATGCGCCGGATAATGTGCATTATTCAGCGCATTGTTAAACAGCGTGGTGAAAATATCTACAGCCTCCAGAGGCAAGTGTCGCAATACGACGTTTGGGACACCATCCATCCCCGCCGACTTTTTATTCTTTAGTGACCCGAAGATGCACAGAAGATCATCCTTCGACACGAACAAGTGCGATGCATGTCGGCCATTGGCGACAACTGCATTAGCATGGTTTTCATCAGTGAACACGGTGAATCCGTTATTCTCAGATCGCCAATTCTCAAGTTCGGTGCGCAGATCGAAGTGGTTCACCAGAGCCCTATTCTCAATGTCGTGGTTACGGCGAACAGGATTGCTCACCGTATACACGGCCTCAAAACAAGCGCCCAGCAAATCCACTTTCTCCTGTGGGTCCTCGACCACGAAAAAATCGTCGTTTGAAGCGACACTTTCTGGACTTAATCCAGCAGTCAGTACTGTCTGTCTGTTGTCTGCTGTCTGGGAGATTCGAACACAAGGAATATCATTGTGATCTTTCCTCCTGAACAACTTATTTATCTGTGTTTCTCCCGCACACATGCAGGGAGAGATGGCACACTTAATATTTATTATTTTTTATTAATTTTTTATAAAAACTGTTTTTTAGGTTAAGTATTTTTTCATGGTAGAATATAAATCGATTGTTAAGTTTGTTTTAAAAATAAGGCCAATTATACGTTCATACAACTTTCACATTGATTTTTGAAAAACCGCGTCGTCGCTCCCGCAATTACCCTATATTTTTTTTATGTTTCTACATGTTAACTAACCACCTTCAAAACATAGTGAAAGCGGTTATTCTTAGCAAACAAAACATTATCCCTAAACTCCTATGGACATATGAAGAGTCGTCAAGTATAAAAAATAAGTTGCAAAAACAAGATGTCAATATTAGTGCTCTTGACCAAGTTTATGAATTACCAAAACTCCAAGCATATTACAATGGATCAAATATAATTTTAAATATACGCATACCAATTGTTACAAAAGAAAAACACAACTTGTAACATATACTACATCTACCACTGTATAATACAAAACAATACAGTAAAACCACACATTACAGTAAAACCATACATAAACTATAACGTAAATCACATACACTATTTCAAAACACTTTGCCCCAAAATAGAAGCAACGTATTACTGCTCAACCCCAATCCTGCAAGAAGACGCTGGCATCTCTTCGCGCATCGGGAAGCTGATGAACATCATGACCGCTCATTGTCCACTAAGTGACGTGGAAAAAATAGGGATAGTTACCCAACCGTAAACAAATTGTATTGTCTTTTTGGGGGGGGAATCGTTGAATCACTGATTTGAACATGAAATATTAAGTTTTTATTTTCCACTGCGCCACCTCTTGCGAACGTCTGACAAACAGCCAAAGGTATCAATTGTCATGAAATTCCAAATTTGCCGTTCGGATTCGGCTTATAATTGTAGGTGCCTTCCACTTCGCACAAGAAAATGGTTGGAGAAGCTTGGTTTTAGGCTTTGTATGGGCCGTTAATGCATTATAAGGATTTGAGAACTTTTTTTTAAATAAAATTCAAACTAGTTGAGATATCTTAAATTATTGGCCTGAATTACTATCAAAACATTTATGAATGGAATTCGACTTCGTTCATATGTCCACCAAGGGAACGTATGCAGCGGTCGATACGTTGAACACAATTTCTGATGATTCGGCCGCAACATTCGACCGATACATCCGCCTTTTCTCGTTCAATATTTTCTCTGACCTCCTCTAACGTCGCCGCCTTGTTGGCATAGACCCAGAATTTAATGTAGCCCCAAAAAAAGTCTAGAGGCGTTAAATCGCACGATCTCGGCGATATCATACGTTCATCGAACTGAGACTTCAATAAATCAATTGTTGGACCCGCTGTGTGACTCTGTGGCACCGTCTTGTTGAAACCACATATCACTGATGTCCTATTCATGCAATTGCTCAAAGAACTAACGTTGCAACATGTCTCTGTAGCGAATACCATTTACCATAACGTGACGGTTATTTTCATCGACGAACAAAAACGGCCCAATGACGCCACTGGCATGAAAACCCCACCAAATAGTTACCGTTTGCGGGGGAACTGCTGTTTCATAAAGCACATGAGGGTTCTCATCCGTCCAGTAATGCGCATTTTGCTTATTGACGAAGCCGTATAACCAAAAATGAGCTTCATCGCTGAAGATGATTTTGCCAAGAAATTCTTCATTTTTTTCCATCATGTCCAGAGCCCAATTCGAGAACGTACGTCGCTTCATATGATCAAGTGGCTTTAGTTCTTGAGTCAGCTTGATCTTGTATTGGTGGAGGCCAAGATCCTATTGCAAAATTCGCCATAATGTGGTCTGGGAGAGGTCCGTTTCTTGAGAATGCGGGCAAAACGTAGTCTCACTGGCACGACAACATCAAGTAGTGAATATTCTGACTCAAATTTTTTCACTAGACTATGAATTGCTTGTCTACTGGGACGAGAATTACGGCCGAAAATTGGCGTTAACGCTCTTAAAGTTGCGCCCACCACCTCGGAATTTCGGTAGTAAATTTTAGTTATTTGTATACGTTGTTCCATCATCTACTTCACCAGGGTTAGGGACACAATCCCGAAAACCAAAATCCCGAAAACCCAAAATCCAGAAAATCCAAAATCCCGAAAAGCAAAAATCCCGAAAAGCCAACGTCCCGAAAACGAAATCCCGAAAAATTATATTTTTTTATATAATTTTTCGGGATTCTTTATTTTATTTTGAATGTAAAATAGGCAAGTGTTTGTCCATTCCATTTACCGTAATAATGTTTTGCAATTTTTTGCGTTGTAATGTTTTGCAATTCGCAATGTGCATTCAGTTGTGCTGATCTCAAATAGTGTGACAGCTGACCGACTAGATTTTTGTTAGACAGTAAACATCGTAATACAAAGTGAGTATCGTGCATGCCTTTATAATTAAAAACTTTATATTATCAGTGACATTTTGTGTTTGAAGTTTTAAGTACGAGTAGAGTAGTAGAAACTGCTTATTGACGGCTACAGTTACCATGTAAACAAAAAATACAACGATACATTTTACTGGGAGTGTGAGCAGCGAAAGCGTTCTGAAAAAAGTTATCTCAGAGGAATTGCGTACAATATGAACTTGTATTAAATTTGTTTTGTCATAGATCGTTTTTGATATGTTTTTGTAAGACTTGAACTCTTTTTGTTATGTTTTGTTTATTTGATTTTTTTATCTTGTTTATTTTGTTAAATAAATTTGCCAAATTTTTTTGTTGCTACAGTAAAATTTTTAGTTTCATTTTCGGGATTTTGGTCTTTCGGAATTTTGGATTTTCGGGATTGTGGCTTTTCGGGATTGTGGGTCTTCGGGATTTTAGGTTTTCGGGATTGTGGCTTTTCGGCATTTTGGATTTTCGGGATTTTGGGCTTTCGGAATTACGTTTTTCGGGATTCTGTCCGACTCCCACTTCACCACGATTAAAATGTTGATTTTACTGAATATTTTGAGGGTGTATTCATCGAAGTTGTCAAGTTTCTAATGAAAGACCCTTTAAAAGGCAGTTGGGTTGGGTACGATATCCTGCCTTTCAAAATACTGCTTTTTAAAATCTCGCTTTTTTTATCCTGTTTTTTACAATCCCGCTTTTTTATAATCACTCTTTTTATTATCCTGTTTCTTATAAGTCCGTTTAAAAAATGACTGCGATTTTTTAAAATAAAACCTCTAGTTTCAATTGCATAAGCTAGACTATTAAAAAAGCGCGAATAAAAGAAACGGACTTATAAGTAAAAACAAATTGAAATAAGTGAAATAAAACAAAGTTTTGCCATGATTTAATATTTTATTAATACATAATCTGGTTATTTTTAACAAAGAAGAAGATGGTATCAAAAAACAGCAAGGAGCGAGCAAACATGTAAATTAAAAATTAAAAGTAACGAAGATAATAATCGTATGAATAATAACAAAAGGAATAAATGTATTTGTTCAGGTTTCACTGCTTTTTCTTTTTTGCTCCACAATTTGTTTATTACTACGCTTATCACTATATTATAAGATTTTGTATCTTACTGTGTTTAAGCAGACCGAATTTATAAATAAATATTTGTTGGTTCACATTCCACTACACTCTCACGTATAATTTCCGATGGGCTTAACGAAACCGATTCCGTATCTTTCTTAATCTTCGTATTTGTTTTGCAAATTTGTACACTACACGAATCAGGATTATGAGAATGTTCTAATGGCCCTTTTTTAATTGAATGTTTCCCGTCTGATAGAGTTGTATTGACTCTTCCCTTGCAAAATTAGTTTTTTCTCTCTGAGCGACTCCATTGGAAAATTTCACCCGCTTGTCTTTCAATATGATAAGCGTAACCGTCAACTACCTTTGTTGGACTTAACTTCGGTAATAGAACTCATCGCGCTTTATAATTGATCTCTACTAAACACTCGATCAAAGACTAAACAATATTTTTTAGCTGTGAACACTTGTAACTGCAACAAATGCAACTTAGTCGTTAACCTACGCGAGAATGTTTACTCGCAGAATAACATAAAAACATAAAACTATGTTCTTATGTGCACTTTTGTTGTTTCTTTGTAAGAAAAGAAAAACAATTGAAATGGATAAAATTATGAAAGAAAATGGGAAACAAGCAATATTCAGTGAAAAATCAAGTGGGATTCTGAGAAACGGGCAAAGCGGGCTTTAAAACGCGGGATTATAATAGATCGGGATTTAGAATAAGCTGGATTTTCAGAGGCAGTATTTAAAAAAACAGGATTTTAGAAGACGGTGTTTTAAAACTTTTTAAGCGGGATTTTAAAAAGCAGTATTTTGAAAATCAGGATATCGTACCCAACCCAACTGCCTTTTAAATGGTCTTTCATTGGAATTTGACAACTTCAAGCTTTCAGTGTGAATACACCCTTGAACCGATTATCGAAATATAAATTCAGTAAAATCAACATTTTAATCATGGTGAAGTACATGAAGGAACTACATTCACAAATAATTAAAATTTACTACCGAAATTCCGAGTTGGTGGGCGCAACTTTAAGAGCGTCAACGCCAATTTTCGGCCGTAATTCTCGTCCCAGTAGACAAGCAATTCATAGGTTAGGTTAGGTTAGGTTTACGTGGCTGTCGGCAGAAGCCGACACACTTAGACCAATTTAGGTCCATTGCGGTACCACGTATATTATCTACCTCAACTCTGTAGATGGGACTGGCCAACGACACGCGGTTGTTCTCAAACGGTCCCCCATCTACGTACTAATCGCGCCCAACGTCGTTTAATTACGGTGATCTGACGAGAACCGATTAACTCGACGTGGTATGGTCGTTGGTTCAAGCGATTCATAGTCTAGTGAAAAAATGTGAGTCAGAATATTCACTGCTTGATGTTGCCGTGACAGTGAGATTGGGTTTTACCCGAAGTGTGGAGAATATTGCTGCCGTAGAGGCGTCCGTCTCAAACCAGCCAAATCAGTAAATTTCACGGCTTTCTCAAGAATTGGACCTGACCACATTATGGCGAATTTTGGGTAATGATCTTGGCCTACACCCTTACAAGATCAAGCTGACTCAAGAACTTAGGCCACTTGATCATATGAAGCGCCGTACGTTCTCGAATTGGGCTCTGGACATGATGGAAAAAAATGAAGAATTTCTTGGCAAAATCATCTTCAGCGATGAAGCTCATTTTTGGTTAAACGACTTCGTCAATAAGCAAAATGCGCATTACTGGAAAGATGGGAACCCTCATGTGCTTTATGAAACAGCAGTTCACCCGCAAAAAGTAACTATTTGGTGCGGTTTTTATGCCGGTGGCGTTATTGGGCCGTTTTTGTTCGTCGATGAAAATCACCGTCACGTTATGGTAAATGGTATTCGCTACAGAGACATGTTGGAACGTTATTTCTTTGAGCATTGGCATGAATTGGACATCAGTAATATGTGGGTCCAACAAGACGGTGCCACAAGTCACACAGCGGGTGCAACAATGTAGTTATTGAAGTCTCAGTTCGGTGAACGTGTTATGTCGAGAAACGGACCCGTCTATTGGCCGCCGAGAACGTGTGATTTAACACCTCTAGACTTTTTATGGGGCTACATTAAATCATTGGTCTATGCCAACAAGCCGGCGACGTTAGAGGAGCTCAGAGAAAATATTCGAAATTTGCGGCCGAGTCATCAGAAATTGGGTTCAACGTATCGACTGCTACATACGTTCCCGTGGTGGACATATGTACGAAGTCGAGTTCCATTCATAAATATATTGATAGTAATTGAAGCCAATAAAAGTTTTTTTGTCTCAATTAGTTTGCATTTTATTAAAAAAGAAGTTGGCAAGTCCTTAATGAAAGACCCTTTATAACGTACATTTCAAGTTCAATCAATACGATTATGCGGACTTTATTCTATCGATTTCCGTTGCAGCCCTAGTTAATTTACCAGAAATTTTATTTCATTTGAATAGGGGATCCAAGTGGGTTCTAAAATTCAACAAACTGCGACAGAGGACATTTGAAAATTCGAAATTCCGGCAAATAGCGTCGAATTTATTGTGTTTCAAAATCCGATAATTGTGAAGTAGGCTCCGATATCGAATTGCCTCCGCTACAATGCTTCCGTTACAATTAGAATTTAACCCTCAGTGCGCCAAAGGAAACATTACTTCAGTAAACTTGGAAACATCAGCAAAATTATAACAAAACAATATAAAAGATATTACTAACGTTGTCCTGGAACTAATGTTGTCCAAATATGTCCAAATTGAATTGTTAAAATAAAAGCATATGAACATCTACAATATTACAAGTAAAGACGATAAATTGACGTCCAAATTAGTAAAATTTACACTTATTCAAAAAGGTGAGTGCACCTTAAATGGGGCGCTGAAATCCATCGAAAATTTACAGGTATCATCTGCATCCTAGGTACATTGGAGTTATTTTATTAAATCGAGTTTTCCTTCAGTCAAAGCAAACGAGCACAAATTTCTGTAAGAAATAGAAAATATCACCAAAAAAGAGTTGTTGTGACTGACAAAGATACGAGGGCGGGTCAATAAGTCCGTGACTTTTTGAATTTCTGACCTCTTTACTGAAACGGCAACACTGCTCCTGTCAACAAGCATCTGTCAGTTGACTCCTGTCAAAATTTAAACTTGCTGCGTCAGTTAGTTTGTGTTTGACAGCTATTTTTATCAGACTACTCACCAAGAGAGACCAAGGCTAAGCTTGAAAAATACTATGGGGACTCTGCACCATCGATTTCAATGGTAAAAAAGTGGTTTACTGAATTTCGTTGTGGCCGTACAAGCACTGAAGATGCCGAACGTCCTGGACGCCCAGTTGAGGTCTCTACACCCGAAACAATCGAAAAAATTCACGATATGGTGTTGGCCGACCGAAGATTTAAAGTGCGAGAGATTGTGGAAGCCGTAGGGATCTCGCATGGCTCAGTGGTTTCAATTTCGAATGATCACTTGGGCATGAGAAAGCTTTCCGCAAGATGGGTGCCGCGTTTGCTCACAGTCGACCACAAACGCAATCGTGTAACAACTTCACAGGAAGGTTTGGCGTTGTTTAATCGCAATATGGAGGAGTTTTTGCGCCGTTTTGTAACCGTGGACCAAACATGGATCCATCACAACACACCAGAGACCAAACAACAGTCAAAACAGTGGGTTTCTAAGGGTGAATCGGCGCCAAAGAAGGCCAAGGTGGGTTTGTCAGCCAATAAAGTTATGGCGACTGTTTTTTGGGATGCACGCGGGATAATCCACATTGACTACCTTCAAATGGGAAGAACAATCAATGGGGAATATTATGCCAACTTATTGGACCGATTCAATGACGATTTGAAAAAAAACCGACCTCATTTGGCCAAGAAAAAAGTTCTTTTCCACCAAGACAATGCAAGGGTGCACACATGTGCAGTTGCCATGGCAGAAAACCATGAATTGGGCTATGAATTGCTCCCTCATCCACCCTATTCTCCAGATTTGGCTCCGAGCGACTACTTCTTGTTCCCAAACCTGAAGAAATGGCTTGGTGGAAAAAGATTTGGCTCCAATGATGAAGTCATCTCGCAAATAAAGGCCTATTTTGAGGACCTCGACAAATCATTTTTTTTGGAAGGGATAAAAGAATTGGAGAAGCGTTGGACAAAGTTTATAGAGCTCAAGGGAGACTACGTTGAAAAATAAATTTTTTTTTTTATCAAAAAATCTGTGTTTTATTCCAAAAGTCACGGACTTATTGACCCGCCCTCGTATGATGATATGGTAATTGTATCAAGAAAATTCACGCTATAGCTACCCTCACCGTCAGCGACCGACTACCCATGTAGCAATGCCACTTCAAACGCTAGACGCAACTAAAGTTTCACCTGGGCAATCAGCGTCGTCGTCGCCTTCATCTCATCAGAATGAAAACGGTCGCAAAAATTAATTAAAAACTTGCAATGTGATTTACTCAGAGAGTACGAGTTGTGCGAATTCCACGTTTGTGCCCGTCAATCGTATTTGCGTTCCTATGCTATACCCAAAAAGATAGTTATTATATTTTCAACGGTGTAATACTATCTATTCCTATTATAAAGTAAATAGGTTAATACATGTTGATGGTACATTCATCACAATTTCACCGCCAAGGTATTCTAAATTAAAACGCGGTTACCTGAAACAACTTTATGGTTTGGTATTTGCAAGAGCTCCATATGTTTAGATATTTTGCTGTTGATTGGATTTTCAATGCAACCTGTTATTACGACATAAGCGTAGGAGGAATGTATTGGCGGGAAAACTAAGTCATCTTCTGTGACCGAAAAATGTTGCGTAAGCTAAACGGAAGGCTCTACACCTGACGGTTCAAAATATTCGATAGCGTTCTTAAAGTTGAGGGCAAATTAACGGCAGCTGATATGAAGATAATTCGCATAACAGTAGGAGCAAAGCTTGGTCGAATAAGAAGTTCCAAGATCCTAGGAAGCCTTCACGTCAAAGAACCTGTCAAAAAGGCAATACCAATCAACTTCATAGGAAATCCTGTTATCATCGTTGATCGGGCCCTTAAACTCGTGGCACCGAATAATGTGGCACTTCCTTGATATTTTCGTCGAAGAGGATATTATTGGTTTTAGTAATAGCTCAACTAAAAATCCTTGTCATTGAAATCGTTAAACTAATATAAACGACAAGCACTCCTGTCGGTGGAACTGCGCGCGCACCTTCTGCGTGCCCTTCCACTAGAACACTTCCAGCTGATGTATTTCCAATGATTGGATTTACTTAGATTAACCTTCAACACTCCAAGGCTGCTACTGCAATCATCAGTAAGAAGCTTTCTGTGTTGAATACAAAAGCCCACATAACATCCATACAGGAGCCATGGGTGTGGAAAAATCGCATCTGTGGCCTTGGAGGTGTCCGTGGCACTACGAGCGGTCCGAGAGACGAAGGGCTTGTCTTGCTGTGTCGAACCTTCTTTCAACGACTAAGCTTGGACAATTTTGTGGCCAAGATTTGGTTGCTGCAGCCATTAGCTACGAAACGAATGGAGATTGGAAGACCTTCGTCGTGGCGTCAGCTTATCTCTCCTATGATTCGGTAGTGCCTCCACTACCGAGGGCAATTGCTGAACTCATTGACTATTGCGACACCAGGAAGATGGGACTAGTTATATGCTGTGATGCCAATGCTCAAAACACTGTTTGGGGCAGAACCAAATGCAATATGCGAGGAAACCATCTCCTGGATTTCATGCTATCATCTGATCTTACTACGAGTATCAACAATGTTGGCTCGCAACCAAGTTTTGTGACGTCAAGAAGACAGGAAGTGATCGACCTAACTTTATCAAATAGATACTTTAAGGCGGTTACTAACTGGATAGTCTCTTCGGAGGTGTCCCTCTCAGACCATAGATATATCGAATTCCAAATCGGATGCGAAGCCATAACTTTGCAGGAGAGGAGGAATCCGAGAAAAACCAACTGGATACGCTTCAGGGAGGAATTAGGGAAAACTCTCAAAACTCCAACCAAACTCAGGACGAGACAAAAGGTAGAGAAAGCTGTTCAAGACCTGAATAGTGCCATTACTAGCTGTTTTGAACTGGCGTGCCCAGTAAGCAAACCCCCTGGCAGAACGCTGGTTCCCTGGTGGAGCTCGGAACTGCAAAGAATTCGTAGAGAAGCTAGAAAGCTTCTAAATAGGTCACTCAAGACTGATTTGGAGACAGACTGGAATCTCTTATAAGAATTTCTGCGAAAAGATTGAAACGCTGGGTGAAACTAGTAGGTTGGTTAAAGGTCTGAAAAAGGGCAAACCAGCCAAACTGGACTCACTTAGAAAACTTGATGGTATACCTTCACTGAGACGAAAGCGGAAACTCTTAGTTATCTGCTGGAGTCTCACTTTCCGGGTAACCAGATTACAATTGCTTCACAACCAGCCCCGATTACCGAGACTATGACTGAGCCAAGACAAACAACTCGGCGTAGCTGGTATATTGCGAAGGCCGTGGTGACGGACGAGGCCATTAAATACGCCTTTGCGTCTTTTGACGGCTTCAAGTCGCCTGGTACGGACGGAATATACCCAGCCATGCTGCAACAGTGTACAAACCAGTTGCTACCGACTATCAATAAAATCTTCACCGCTGTCCTAGCACTGGCATACCTACATTCCAACACCCTGGCGTACAGTTAGAGTGGCATTTATACCAAAAATTGGCAGAAGTGACTATTCGCTCGCCAAGAGCTTCAGACCAATCAGTCTGACTTCCTTCTTGCTTAAAAGCATGGAAAGGCTGGTCGAGCTTCACGTGCGCAAAACTGCTTTGCGATTGCACCCACTATCTCAGATGCAACATGCCTATCAACGCGGAAAATCCTGCGAGACTGCGCTCCAAAATCTAGTTGGTAGAATTGAGGGCGCGCTTGACAGAAAAGAATACGCGATGGGCATTTTCATCGATATTGAGGGTGCTTTTGACAATGCGACTTTTGATAGCATGTGCAGCTCCGCTAGACAACACGGCGTAGACGAACCATTGGTGTTGTGGATTAAAGCAATGCAAATGAATAGAACGTTGGTTGCGGATGCGGATTGTGGCCGCTATGTTATGACGAGGGTAAACAGAGGCTGTCCGCAAGGCGGCGTCCTGTATACACTGCTGTGGTGTATGCTGGTCGACTCTCTGTTGAACGCACTCAACAGTTCTAATGTATACGCTCAGGCGTACGCGGATGATGTTGCCGTGCTTTCTGTTGGATCATGCCTAGCGACTAGCGACTGTATGCGCCAAGGCGCAGGCGGCCCTTGACGTGATCGACGAATGGTGCACTAGGAATGGGCTCTCGGTCAATCCTCTTAAAACTGAGGTTGTTCTCTTTACGAGAAGGAGGAAGCTGGTCGGGTTGACTCAGCCAGTGCTAAAAGGCGTCACAATCCAACTCTCCATAAAGTAAAGTATCTGGGAGTCATCCTGGATAGCAAACTTCTTTGGTCCAAACATGTTGAGCTGAAGACTGCCAAGGCGCTGTCTGTTTTCTGGCAGTGCAAAGGCATTTTCGGCAAGACATGGGGCTTATCACCGAAAAGAGTCCTATGGATTTACACGGCTATGATAAGACCATTTATAGCATATGCATCGGTTGTTTGGTGGAATAAGCTTTCACGTAAATACGTCACTGCTGCGTTTGCCAAACTCCAAAGGCAGGTATGTCTCGGCTGCACGGGGGCCTTCCCCAGCACGCCTGGCTCCGGCCTAGATGCACTATTGAACCTTCCGCCCCTTGATGTTTACATCATGGGCTGTACAATCAAGGCTATCTCACGTCTTACAAGAGGTGGCTTTTGGTATAACTCGCACTGGAGTTTTGATGAACTTGCGCAACGGTTGTCCTTCGACTCCTGTCTTATGGATATGCCGTCTGATGCGATGACACCGGAACTTCGGCTAAAGCGCAAATACGAGGTCGACTTTCCTCGCGTCAAGGACTGGCTCTGGCCGGACTCTGAACCTGGAAGGGAATGCAGTCGAATCTTCACGGATGGCTCCAAAACCGATCAAGGATCTGGTGCTGGTGTCTTCGTGGAGAGCGACAACGTTAGACTTTTCTTCCCGTTAGGCAAATATGCGTCAGTCTTCCAAACAGAGACTTATGCTATCCTAATGGCCATGGACTATGTTACGATTAACAGGTGGAGGGGGCGAAGTATCTGCGTCTGTAGCGACAGTCAGGCTGCGCTTAAGGCCTTACTCAAACCCTAAACTACCTCCAAAATAGTACGTGAATGCAAGATGTCTCTGAATTCGGTCAGAAGGCTGAATTCACTAAAACTTGTCTGGGTCCCGGGTCATAACGGGATCTCAGGAAATGAGATCTCCGATGAACTTGCTAGACAGGGCTCAGAGGGGGACTTCTCAGGACCTGAACCAGCGTTTTGTCTGCCTGCGTCCTCGGTGAGGGCTTCCATTGACGGTTGGGTTTCCTATGAACACAATCGACGTTGGCATGACTCTCCAGGGTGCAGACAGACTAAGCTAATTCTCGCCGACGTCTGCAGGAAATCCGCGGCATTGTTGTTGTCTCTCAACAGAAAAGACTGAAGACAGACTACTGGCGTTCTTACGGGACACTACGCTTTTGCCAAACACCTTAAGGTGCTAGGCCTAAGCGATACCACCAACTGCGAAGCCTGTAGAGAAAGCGGAGACACTGCGGAACATTTCCTCTGTGATTGTCCTGCTTTTGCTCGTATCAGGTGGCAGATATTTGGTGCGGATATGGTGAGTACTGTAAACCTAAGCTCCTTACCATTGAAGCGCCCTCTCGTTTTTTTTAGGAAAATGAGTAAATTCTCACAGTAAAATGTGGTGTGTCTGCCTGGTAGTACAATGGACCAGTATTGAGTCTGAGTGCTCTAGTGCAGAAAGTCTCACACACCCCGACAAAAAAAAAAAGTTCAAACAACAAACTTAATGAAGTACAAATCGAAGTTTTTCGAAGCAACCGCAAGAATTTTATTATAAAACTGATCATAGAATTGCAAAATAGAATGCCAACAAATTTTAAAGTGCTGAAGCTTATAAGCTCCCTTTTCATTAATGAATGCATAAAAACATAGGGACAGGCTACAGTCCGCTTAGGCGAACTGTTGGATACCCGATTCGTATTCCTATCCCTCATAAGTGGGACGTGACAAAAGTCTAAGTATGGTTGAATTGTTATTTTGTTATATTTTTGTAAAAAAACTAAAATTGTTTTATTTAATTGTGGGCGTGTCAGTAGGCGGATTTAAAAAAATAAATACGCAGGAGCATAAAGGCCCCTAGAGGGTATATATTATAAATTTCAGCTCCCTAGATCAAACTTTGGATTTTCCAAAAAATTGTTTTATTTAATTGTGGGCGTGTTAGTGGGCGGAATTTAAAAACTTTATCTCCCGATCAGTTTTAGGAGTCATAGATCATATATAAAAAATTTCAGCTTTCTAGCTCAAAATTCGATTTTTGCGAAAAAATTGTTTTTTTCAGTTTGTGGGCCTGTGGGCGGATTTCAAAAATTCTTAAACTTGATTATTACCCTAGAGAGTATATGGTTAAAATTTCAGCTCTCTAGGTCCAGTTTAAAGGCCTAATTTTTGCCGACAGACGGACGGACATGGCTTCATCGACACTACTATCAATGCTGATCATAAATATAGTAATATAGTAACTTTTAGGGGCCTACGGGCAATATTAAGGTATGTTACAAACTTTGCCTCAAAATTAATATACCCTTTGAATAGGGTATAAAAATGGAGCGGGGAAGAGCATTCCAAATTCGTGTTGTACGGCTAAGGAAAGAATCCTTGTATTTCACAGTACGTCCGAATACGGCTTAAGAGTAAACTGATGCGCAATTCTTGCACAGCGAGTATTGCGGTTGAAATGTTATAGGGGTGGAATACAACTGGCTCTTTAGTTTGAGCATTTATGGTGGAAATAACGATAAAATAACAAGAGCCAATAGACATTGCAACGATGACTAAGAGAGTCAAGCGATCTCGCGATGTTACAGTCACCAATGAGTTTTAAAGTGAGGTTTTGGATCCTGTCAAGTAGCTCCAAATATGTAATTGGTGCACCAGACCAGGTATACGCCTTATAAATAGTAGACAAATCAGAAGGAGTGAAATACATATTGCAGCGCTTAAGGAAGCCTAGGCATTTGGCAGCGTTCTTGGCGACATCGAATATGTGGTCATTTCAACGAAAGTTGTCATTAACACACTTACCATGAATGGAAAGCCGTTCGGTTTCAACGATGCAAGTGCCATCCATGGGCAATGGCATGGTGTTAGGGTTTTGCTTTAATGACAGAAGACAGCATTGCGTTTTGGAAGCATTAAATTCCACTCTATTAGTTACACCCCTACGAGTTATGCTGTCGAGATCGGAATTCAATGAGCTTAACATACGTTGCAGTTCTACACCCGAAGATGACGGGCATGAACCACGACACGAATATGAGAAGCTGAGAGTACTGTCATCGGCGAAGGAGTGGATTGGATTAGAGGTAACAGACAGGAGATCATTTATAAAAACGAGAAAGAAAGTCTGAGACAAAACAGAGCCTTGGGGAACACCAGTATTTATTTGCTGAGTTGCAGACTTGAAACCGACCAAAACAACTTGAATTGAACGGTCCGAAATTAAATTTCTAATCCGTTGAAGAAGAGTATCATCGATTCCAAATGCACGACAAGAGAGCTTGATGCAAATTCTGTCAAATGCCTTTGAAATATAAAGCGCACCAATCTTACTTTCACCACCTTGGTGAAGAGATTGGTTCCACTTTTCGGTTAGATAAGTCATCAAATCACCGGTGGACCTGTTGCTGCGAAAACCGTACTGCCGGTCATTAAGATGTTTTCGGGATTCGAGATATTTCATGAGCTGACGCTTTATCAGCGTTTCCATGACCTGGGAAAGAAGGGAAGTTATTGCAATTGGTCGGTAAGAGGAGGGAGATGAAGATTCGCATTTTTTTGGGACAGGCTGGACAAATGCTTCGGGAAGAACCCTGACGAAAAGGATTGATAGAAAAGCTTGCGCAATGGTTTTTCCAGCGAGGAAGACCACCTCTTCTGAACGATAGGGGAGATACCATCTGGACCGGCGGATTCGTGAACGTCAGGATCTTAAAGTACTATAGCCCCTGCACGAGTGTGGAAGTGGGCTGCTCACATGGAGTATTCCACGCACTCGAGTACAGGGGTAGACAAAGCACAATCCGGGAGCGTTTAGCTGACTGCAAACTGAGTAGCAAGTAGATTGAACTTTGTATAGATCTGACAGCTGGAATGTCATTGTAAATGAGTGTCGGGATAGATGATGACGCCGACTCTTGACTACTACCCGCGTGACTTTGTAGTATTTTGTGCCTCAACTTTTGGCCATAGGAGAATTTGACACGATAAACGTATGCATTGCTGTCATTTCTGGCTCGTTTGAACTTGTTTCTGCTTTCCTCAGATGGGTTGGCTTTGAATGACCGAAAGCTTACCTCTTTTATCCTGATATTAAAGGAATCGTAGCCCTCCCACTTTATGATATCACTATTGGTTTGCCTGTGGGGCTCGCCTGTTCAGCATCGGGAGGCTTCCCAGTTTCGAATAAGTTCTTTACTGAGGCCAATCAAGAGCTGAGGTTTTTTGCATTTTTATGATCCCGGCATGCCTTTTTTACGCGATTTCAACGCGTTCATGTTCCCATCATTGACTAATGTTTGATTGACCTTTTACGACACCGGTGATCTCCAGTCGTGCCAACAGCTAGACTAACATGTCACTTTCAGGACAGTTTCAAGAAGTTAAAAGCATTGTTGTGATTACCTGAATGATAAAATTGGCTAAATGTGATTTGTCCCCTTAGTCGCCCTAAACCGTTTTTTTTTCGGAGTAACTGCAGTGATATTCTTAGCTCCTCCCTGCACGGGAACTCCAGACTACTTGGCAATTTACACTGTATTAATAAATTTATTCCGTTTGCTATTATAACACAAATTTTGTTTTTCATAATTATATATAGGTAGTGGTGTAAGTTCTAAGGATAAGAATCTTTTTCCAATCTTTGCCAAGCGAGTGCGGATGAAATGGCTGCCCACAAATCGTTTCGAATTAAACAAAAATTAGCTAAAAAGCTAAAGCAGAATAGATCCGTGCCCCAATTGTGGAAACACAATCCGGTACAACGCTAAGAGGCGTCACTGGAGGCGTACCAAGTTGAAGTTGTAAGCTGCCTGCCATCCATGGATTTTTTTTTCGAAGCGCAAATCTTATAATTAAGTTTATTATACGAGAAACAATGTGCTTTTAAATAAAACTATAATTATAAAAAGGGAATCTATATATTAATACGGAGTTTGCCTATTACGTGTTTCCCCCCTTTTTTTGCTATTATACGTCGCATAAATATGCCAACACTATATATATTTGGGTAGGGTGGCGACGGTGTAGAAGTTAGTGTGTTGGCTTGTGACCCGTGCGGTGCAGGTTCAATCCCCATGGGGAACAACAACATACGACACCCATTCACATGCCTCTACACCAAAAAGAGGATTTCTGCCTGGTAGTACAATGGACCGTTACCGAGTCTGAGTGCTCTGGGATTTCCTTAAAAAAAAAAAAAAAAAAAAATGGGTAGGGACAATACAAAAATTATCCACATATATACGAGGGCGGGTCAATAAGTCCGTGACTTTTGGAATAAAACACAGATTTTTTGATAAAATAATAATTTTATTTTTCAACATAGTCTCCCTTGAGCTATATAAACTTTGTCCAACGCTTCTCCAATTTTTTTATCCCTTCCAAAAAAAATGATTTGTCGAGGTCCTCAAAATAGGCCTTTATTGGCGAGATGACTTCATCATTGGAGTCAAATCTTTTTCCACCAAGCCATTTCTTCAGGTTTGGGAACAAGAAGTAGTCGCTCGGAGCCAAATCTGGAGAATAGGGTGGATGAGGGAGCAATTCATAGCCCAATTCATGGTTTTTTGCCATGGCAACTGCACATGTGTGCACCCTTGCATTGTCTTGGTGGAAAAGAACATTTTTCTTGGCCAAATGAGGTCGGTTTTTTTTCAAATCGTCATTGAATCGGTTCAATAAGTTGGCATAATATTCCCCATTGATTGTTCTTCCCTTTTGAAGGTAGTCAATGTGGATTATCCCGCGTGCATCCCAAAAAACAGTCGCCATAACTTTATTGGCTGACAAACCCACCTTGGCCTTCTTTGGCGCCGATTCACCCTTAGAAACCCAGTGTTTTGACTGTTGTTTGGTCTCTGGTGTGTTGTGATGGATCCATGTTTCGTCCACGGTTACAAAACGGTGCAAAAACTCCTCCATATTGCGATTAAACAATGCCAAACCTTTCTGTGAAGTTGTTACACGATTGCGTTTGTGGTCGACTGTGAGCAAACGCGGCACCCATCTTGCGGAAAGCTTTCTCATGCCCAAGTGATCATTCAAAATTGAAACCACTGAGCCATGCGAGATCCCTACGGCTTCCACAATCTCTCGCACTTTCAATCTTCGGTCGGCCAACACCATATCGTGAATTTTTTCGATTGTTTCGGGTGTAGAGACCTCAACTGGGCGTCCAGGACGTTCGGCATCTTCAGTGCTTGTACGGCCACAACGAAATTCAGTAAACCACTTTTTTACCATTGAAATCGATGGTGCAGAGTCCCCATAGTATTTTTCAAGCTTAGCCTTGGTCTCGGTAATGGTTTTTTTTCGCAAGAAATAATGCTTACTAAGCACACGAAATTCACTTTTTTCCATTTTCTCCTCAAATTAGTGAGTAGTCTGATAAAAATAGCTGTCAAACACAAACTAACTGACGCAGCAAGTTTAAATTTTGACAGGAGTCAACTGACAGATGCCTGTTGACAGGAGCAGTGTTGCCGTTTCAGTAAAGAGGTCAGAAATTCAAAAAGTCACGGACTTATTGACCCGCCCTCTAACACACTTTATGAAAATGAAATGAAGCGAATTGGATGAAATTACAACAACAACAACATTGCTGTGTGGTTACTTGATAATGCTTGAACATACTTGAAGTTACTTGGACATGCTTGAAGTTTCTTTAAAATGCTTGAAGGTACTTGAAAATGCTTGAAGTTACTTGAAGTTACTTGAAAATGCTTAAAAGTACTTGAAATTACTTGAAAATGCTTGAAGTTACTTGAAGTTACCTGAAAATGCTTGAAGTTACTTTAAGTTACTTAAAAATGCTTGAAGTTACTTGAAAATGCTTGAAAATACTTGAAGTTACTTGAAAATGCTTGAAGTTACTCGAAGTTACTTGGACATGCTTGAAGTTACTTGAAAATGCTTGTAGTTACTTGAAAATGCCGGAAAAATTTTATATCATGTGAAA
The DNA here is from genome assembly GCA_949715645.1 of Portevinia maculata. Lineage (NCBI taxonomy): Eukaryota > Metazoa > Arthropoda > Insecta > Diptera > Syrphidae > Portevinia > Portevinia maculata. The sequence continues at coordinate 91,362,636 of OX454526.1, forward strand.
TCAGCGAATGCAATGTCGAAAAATTTCATTTTCGGATTAATATGTATAACAGTCGACTTTGTTTTTTTTTTCAACTTATAGAATAAATTGGTCGATATTCGACCATGGGGCGACTCCTAGTTATCTTTTATTTTACAGCAGCTTTGACAGTAGCTTTGGTTGGTTGTTGATTGATGATTTTTGTTCATGCCCTCCCCGATGGCAGACTTTATCAAACGTGACAGAGATGGCAACACATTGACTGGTGGGTAAATTTGTCAGTTGTCAAATCAGTAATTGAATGGGTAATATCGTCGTTGAGCATAGTAGGAATAGGTGTTTAGGTGATTGATTCGTTGTGGCCTTCAACGCATCCGGCACACTCGTTAATTGTGGCCTAATTTGTGTAGATGTAACCGGGAAACCACGACGGCCGGGCACTTCCTCAAGAGCGGCGGACACCTCACTCAAGGCTTCAGCATGTGAGGATGAGTAGTAGCACGTGCTTCTCGCACTGGTAGGCCAAGAATTCAGCAGCAGTTAGGGCCAAACGTTAGTAAACACCCTCCCGGGCACTATGCTATACGAAGACATGCTCAAAGGCTGGGCATTCCATACAATGACTTCTGTAGAATCTGTAGGGACGAAGAGAAAGAAGAGGCTATCAGTCAACTCCTTTGCACATGTCCTGCACTTGCCAACAATAGAAAGGCTACACTGGGTGAACACCTTTTTAATGATTTAAATGATCTCAACAACACCTGCACGGCAAAGATTAGCTCCTTTATTCAGAGGAGCAAATATTTGCCTGAGTAAGAGGGTGACCCACCCACCTATCACATCGATAGCACAATGGACCTATCTCTGGTCTAAATGCATCCTCATCGAGGGTCGGTTCCAACCGTGGAAACGTGGTGTAATAATGGGTTCAAGAGCAGACGCACACCATGGCACATGGCACCATTTTCTTCATATCCTGATTGAAGAAATGAGCGGCTTCCATATTAACAAACATAGCAGCGAACACGAAAGCAAATTTATCTTCATGATCATCGAGAACTGATTTTTGACGAGACCAGCTTGACGACAGATCTGAGAATTTCGCTATGTGGCAGACCAGCAGCAGAGAAAATGGGCATCTTCTGACCACGAGCAATGGAGATCATAGCATCGAGAGCGGAGATACTAATTTGGATCATTTTCTCGGGGTAAATACGTGACCAAGGATTAATGGGTTGTGACCTTGGATGTAAAAAAAATTGGTGGTCCTTGTTGACTGGTTTGTGAGAGCCGTTGAATACACGTCCCACCATATTATCGGATATGGGTGTAAGGAAGATATCACCAGTAAACTCACAGAGCGTGTTCTTGGCATCAATACCAGAGGTACATTCGAACACTTGAACAACAGCCGCTCACCTCAAGCTCTTATCCCGAACGAATGGTACCATCATTCAGACGTAGCTGCAATATTTCGGCAAGCTATTAATTTTTAACTCATCCAAATTCCCAAAAGATCAGTTTACACCAGACACAGTTTGTTGGTAAGTCGTGGCTGAGAGATGAAATCCCCAGAAACGGTGAGGACGTACACCTTCTATGCTTATGCAGCTGAAAGACGGGACATTTTTCTGTGAATAATTTCTTTTAACTAGACACAAACAGGAATTATGTTTTCGCCAGTCAGCTGAGTACGGGAGAACCGGGAGAACGACGACGAATTCACACTGAGATAATGTGCATAAATGCAGAAAGTCTTATTATTTATTTAAATAAAAAATTAAATGCGATGCTTAAGGTTAATTTTGTACATTTAGTTTTGCGTAAAAGTAAAAATGACAACAAATTTAAGCTCTATGAATGCCCCTTAATAATACCCACATAAGGCAGCTTAGTCTGGTGGTAAGCCACGGACAAGGTAACCATCTCAAGGTCATGACAAATATACAAAGGCAGGCATGTATCCACCATAACCACCAACCTTTGGCTTGGAAGCCATTCTCAATCTGCCACCCCTGGATCTATACATGCGGGAATCGGCTGCAAAAAGTGCACTGAGGATCAGCCAAACAAAAAGCTGGAACCCGAGCCATTAAGGACACGCACTGATTCTGAACATGTACGTAGGGAGCAATGTCTACTCTGACTACATGCCTCCTTCCCTAGACTTTGAAAGGCCATTGTCTTGTTCATTTCCGAGCAGGGAGTATTGGAATGTAAATAAACCCACGAAAAGGAAATCGATAACCATCTTCACAGATGGATCAAAGATGGACTGTAGAACGAGTGCTGGATTATCCTCAGAGGAATTAAACATAAACAGATCGATGAGATTACCTGATCACTGTAGTGTATTCCAAGCAGAAATTCTGGCAATCATTGAAGTGGCAAGCATGGTATCAAAGATGGCGATAGTACCTACGTAGAGATATGACTATATTTATTGATAGCCATTAAAGCGGTGACGAAATTCAGTCTCTACTTGTTCACCGCTGTCGCGAGGAGCTCAAAGCTCTTACATCGCAGCATAAGACGAGTCTCTGCTGGGTCCCACAGGTTCATATCCGGCAACGAGTGAGCAGATGAACTGGCAAGGAAAGGTTCTGCGATGGACCCAGAACAGGCACTTCAGTCATTCCAGCCAATACACTGTAGTCTCAGAGAAAGAGTGGAATACAAGATCCGAATGAAAGCCAGCATCAGGTGGAAATAACTAACCACTTGGGACATATCACGCAAACTGTGGCCAAAATATGATAAGAACCGAAGCAACAAACTCCTACGTTACGAAAGAACATCGCTGTCTAAGTTTATTGGAACTCTTACCGGTCAAAACTTGCTAAGCTACCTAACTAAATCCGAATGATGGCGACACCTGTAGTAGCTGCGGTGATGAGGAAACCCATGGCATCAAGCTTCCTTGATGAAAATGCGCGCATTCGAAATCGATGATAATCTTCTTCAATACATTAGAAATTACATTTTTATTCTAGTTGTTTTGGACGGTTTCAAATCTGCAATTCACCAAATAAATGCTGGTGTTCCCCAAGGCTCTTTTTTGTCTCCGACTCTCTTTCTCATTTTTATAAATGATCTCCAGTCTGTTACCTCTAATCCAATCCATTCTTTTGCCGATGAAAGTACACTCAGCGTCTCATATTCGTTTCTTGGTTCACGCCCCTCATCATCGGCTGTGGAACCGGAACGGTAGCTAAGCTCATTAAATTCTGATCTCGACAGCATAACTCATAGGGGTGTAACAAATAGAGTGGAATTTAATGCTTCCAAAACGCAATGATATCTTCTGCTATTAAAGCAAAAACCCCCACACAGTGCCATTTTCCATAAATGGCACCTTCATCGCTGAAACCGAAAGACTTTCCATTCTCGGAAAGTGTGTTAATGACAACCTCCGTTGGTCACAATGGCCACATATTCGATGTCGCCAAGAATGCTGCGAAATGTCTAGGCTTCCTTAAGCGATGTAAGAACAATTTCACCCCTTCTGATCTGGCTACAATTTATAAGGCGTTTATTCGCCCGAAACTCGAGTACAACGCTTATATCTGGCCTGGAGCATCAATAACTTATTTGGAGCTACTGGACAGGATCCGAAATCGCGCGATAAAACCGAGACGTCGCGAGATGGATTCACTCTCTTAGTCATCGGCGTAATGTCTCCTGTCTTTCGTTATTTAATCGTTTTTTCTACCAAGTGCTCAAACGAAATAGCCAGTTGCATTCCTCCCCTTGAACATTTCAACCGCAATACCCGCCATGCAATGAATGCTTATCAGTTCACCCGCAATCCTATCTTCGGACGTACAGTGAAGTTCAAAGAATCTTTCCTCAGCCGCACAACACAAATGTGAAATACTCCTCCACGCTCTACTTTTCCTTCACATTACAACTTACAAACATTTAAAACCAACGTGCATCGCATCTCTCCTTTTCTTCTAATCCTAATTTACATAGCGCCCGCGCTGTGTAGCCAATACATGATAAGGGTACTAAAAAAATCCCTTTAGTGCATGTACATTATAAAAATAAAAAAAAATAAAACACATAGGGACGGGCTACAGTCCGCTTGGGCGAACTGTTGGATACCCTATTCTTATTCCTATCCCTCATAAGTGGGCGTGACAAAAGTCTAGGTATGGTTGAATTGTTAGGAACTCTCTACATATTTTGTTATATAACATTTAAGGGTGTTATCGAACAAACGAAGCTTTTGTAAAAAACGCTCCCTAGCTCAAACTTTGGTTTTCCAATAAAATTGTTTTATTTGATTGTGGGCGTGTCAGTAGGCGGATTTAAAAAAAATTACGCATGAGCATAAAGGGCCCCTAGAGAGTATATATTATAAATTTCAGCTCCCTAGCTCAAAGTGTGGATTTTCAAAAAAAGTTTTTTTTTTTTTGATTGTGGGCGTGTCAGTAGGCGGATTTTGAAAATATTTACACATGAGCATAAAGGCCCCCTAGAGAGTATATATTATAAATTTCAGCTCCCTAGCTCAAATTTTGGTTTTTCAATAAAATTATTTTATTTAATTGTGGGCGTATCAGTTGGCGGATTTTTAAAATTTCATCTCCCGAGCAGTTTTAGGAGTCATAGATCATATTAAAAAAATTTCAGCTTTCTAGCTCAAAATTCGATTTTTTCCAAAATTTTGGTTTTTTGAGTTTGTGGGTGTGTCTGTGGGCGGATTTCAAAAATTCGTAAACTTGATTATTTCGGGACCCTAGAGAGTATATGGTTAAAATTTCAGCTCTCTAGGCCCAGTTTAAAGGCCTAATTTTTGCCGACGGACGGACGGACATGGCTAGATCGACATTACTATCGATGCTGATCATAAATATAGTAACTTTTTGGGGTCTACGAGCAATATTAAGGTATGTTACAAACTATGCGTCAAAATTAATATACCCTTTGAATAGGGTATAAAAACGATCACACACCTCACTTTCTCTGTCGCTGCCCAAGCCTATGTCAACTGAGGAACAGAACACTTTGAAGATACTTCTTTCAAGACATTCAAGAACTGTTGGATGTCTCACTTTCGAATCGTTACAGGTTTATAATGACATAAAAATGGCTGGATAACCTGGAGTAGGGAAAAGAAACCAAGAACGAAGGACCAAAGCCAGAACAATTAAGGATACCACAAGTGATCCACATGGACCGAAGTGCGGTGCAACAGATTTACTCTGTACCATCAACCCGGAAACCTAACCTAACCTATCCTCTATAATAATTTCATGTCGAAGAAATGTCTCCCCAGGAATCTGTACCTGATGTGTTGAAGACCCGGGCAGTAACATAGGAAGTGTGTTGTATTCCTCAGAGCTTCCCCGTCGCCACAGCCTCTAAAGAGTTCTTCTTCCGTCAAGCGCAATTTTTTCATGTGATACCGCAGAGTATTGTGCCCCGTTAATATACCTACGAGGGTGGATAGTGCTTTCCTATCCTTTGGATGAAAGGCTGCAGTGTCTCTGGCAGAGACTCTTCACGGGTCGGGAGCCCGTTAAGTAAGTAAGATGGTATACAAAATATATATTGCGAGTTTTGGCTTTGGAGTTATGCCCCTCGTATGGCTTCAATTTTTTTTTCAAAAACTATGTAGCAGCAATTAAAATATAAAGCAGGTTAACAAAAACAAAAAATGTAAACGAATTAATAAACCAAAATAGATTTTATTTCGTTAAATCAACTCCAACTTACTTACCTGAACTGAACACCTGTAAAAATATCGATAAATCACATAAACTCTAGTGATTTGAAAATGAGCACCGTTCCATTAATAATTGATTAAAAAAACACCTCTGCGATGACCACCAGCCCCTTCAATAAAAGTAAACTGCTTATTTGGAAGCCTAGAATTATGCACCCTCATCGGAAGAAACTCTTCAATGCCAATAATGCAAAGCAGTGCGACTGCAGTTCGTTTCAATTGCATGTTCATGCTCTATTATTTTCTTTTATTCTCAGATGAAGTGGTAGTCAGGAATTGCATTTATTGCTGTTACAATAGGCGATGTGACTATTCGTTCATCCCACTCCATTGACGACAAATCTTGTACTCGTATAACCACTCGCGTAGCATTTCATCGGGAACTGCGTGATTCTGGAATGCGTAATCGATGACAGTTATTAAATAATTGGATTCGAATGGTCACTACACTTTATCGGGGGGAAATCTTAAACGTATTTCCTTGAACATAGTAGAGCAAAGGGACTATTTCCCATTCCCATTCCGTGGATTGCATTATTATGGATCACGCGATATGAAATGATTCGGTAATGATTGGGGTTGTTTATTCTTTTGATTTCTGTTTTTTTTTCATTTTTCTAGCATTTTACGCTGGTTGAAGTGGGGAGGGATATATTCAATTTGAATGTTTGCTATTCATTTGTTTAAATAGAAAATACATGAAAATGTACCTATGTATTCATTTATGTCGTATCACTTAGTAGCATACAATAATATCTCGGATGAAGAAAAATGTTAAATACAGTGGCCGAAAAAAAGACAGATATTCTCAAGTTGTTCAATTTGATGTAGCGATTGAACTGTTTACAAGATGGTAAATGAACACCTTTTTTAAATAGGCAGACACATCAATGCACCGTTAACCACAAGCGCAGCTTAAAACAGATTGAATTGTCAATACTTATTAAAGACAAAATATTAGGCAATAACGGCCCTTACGGGGCACAAACCCTAGCTTCTCCAACTATTAAAGGGAGGTGGGGGAGTGGAAAAATTATAGATGTTACTTGGCCCCTGCGGGATTTGAACCTGAGACCTTTAGATTAATTGTCCAACACACCAACCCCTGCGCCACTGCGCCCAGTATTTAAAGAAGTAGTGCAAAAAAGAGAAATGAGTACAGGGTGCGGCAACATAACTTCCTTTTTCAAAACGCAATATAACCCCATCTGGTGTAAAGCAAGGATGTCATTTTAGTGCCTTATTATTCTCTCTATTACTATAAACGACATAGAAAAAGATTTGCCTGGTGGAATACGAATTGCTAATACCGTGGTTAATGTCCTGTTATATGCCGATGATGTTGTTCTACTCTCTCAATCTTTTGAAAATCTTCAATTGATGATAAATCGACTAGCCAGCAACTGCCAAAAATGGGGACTAACCATTAGCACTGAAAAATCTAAAATTGTGGTCTTTTCCCGTTCACCTCGAGTACAAAGTGGTAATAGTTGGTTTTACAATGGAAGCCGATTAGAAATTGTGAAGGAACTCAAATATTTAGGAGTAAAATTGAACCGAACCTTAGAATTCGGTAAACATCTAACGGATAAAGTCAAGTCTTCCCAAAGCTTAGTGAATCTATAATGGAAAAATGTTTTTGCAACTCTTTGTTACGCCTCTCAAGTTTGGGGATCAGACGAGTACGAAGTAATCAAGAAATTCCATAGGAACTTCTTGAAAAAATTATTCAACAACCTACCAATGAAATCCCCGAACTACACAATCTACTTGGAAACAGGTCTTCCAATGCTTTTTACAAGCACTCACAAATCGCAAGCGGATTACATTATTAAAATAGGTTCGGTCAACTTAAGGAACCAACTTTAATAAATAATAAAAAAATGAAGATTCTATTGGTGTGGCATTTATAGTGAAAGCTCGCAAATCAGTTAGCAGAGTATTGCATTCTCACTTGAACTTCAATCTATACGATAAGAACTATTTCAATGACTCACTCAGCTATAGTGAAATATCTCTTATTTTCAAAGCAAGATGTGAGTTGCTTGGGTTAAAAAGCAGCCATCATAATGGAAGCTTCAACCAGTTCTGTAATATTTGTAACTTAAAAGCGAAAGAAGACTGCTTTCACATTATTATTCAATTCCCAGGGCGAAATCTATTTTCATATCTCGACTAAAATCAAACACTTCTTCAGACGATGTCTTGAACCATTTGGTCTCGAGAAACTTGATTCCAAAAGATGACTCAATCGAATGCACCAAAATCAGCAAGGCTGATGGGTTTGTTGCGTCTTTCAAAATTGTTGCCCCTTGAGTATATTTCATTAAAAAGCTGTGCGATAGCACGCTGAAGTAAAGGGTTTTTCAATAAGAGCCCTACAAAAGTTTTTTGTAAATGAAACAAAAACGGTTTTGGATATCAATGAAATTCTTTATTCCTGTGAAAGTACGTTCGATGCCATTATGTATGGAACTCGATTTCTTTTGCATGGCCCCCACGGGCACGCTTGCAGAAGTCAAGACCCTGAACCCAATTTTCGACGGTTTCCAAGCATAAATCGGCCGATACTGCTGCAATTTCACGTTCGATATTCGTACGAAGTTCATCAATCGTCGCTGGGCTTTGTAAAAAGGTGGAAAGAATTTAATGACCCATAAGTTACTATGTCATTGTACAACTGTTTTGTCCGTCCGATTCTAGGGTATGCTTCACAAGTTTGGACGCCGTTCTACAACATTCATTCAAATAGTGGCCATTCAACGTAAATTTATTCGATTTGCACTTAGAGGACTTCCATGGGATGATCCTTTTAACCTTCCTCCTTACAGTCAGCGTATTAAGCTTCTTCAAATGTTACCCCTTTCTCAACGAAGGCTTAATAGCGATATCATTTTTTTACAGCAGCTTATCTCCGGTCAAATAGATGCACCCGACTTGCTGTCATCTATTGGCTTTAATTTTCGGTGTGGTGCCCATAATTTACATAGTGTTGATTTATTGTTTAGCCCCCATCATAGAACGAATTATGGGAGGCATGAGCCTATTAGTCGCATGAGTAGAATCTATAATATAAATGATCATGTGATTGACTTGCATGTTAGTAACATTAAGCTGAAAAATATTTTGCGCAATAATACCTTAATGTCTTAATTTATTTGCATGATTTGTGTTAGTATTTTATAGGTACATAATTATTGTATTTTTAATTGTTTTGTCCTTACTAACACCTGCACTAAATGATGAGCCTGTGGGAGCACTTTTAGTGCCGGCAAATTTCTGCTCGTGATAGTTGCTTGCTTTAAGCACTCCACGCCACATAACTGCTAGTGTATTAAAAAAATAAATTAATTGATAAATTAAAACTTTTACTACCTGTGAACAGGTACATATTTTCCCAACACTAAGTCATAAAATAAAAGGGTAAATAAGAAACGACCGCTGGAATTTCCCCAGATCAAACAATGAACTACTTCAAAAGCGTATAAAAAGATGCGCCACTACGATTCAAAAATCTTCGAAAGAAAGGATAAAATGTTTACATTTTATAGTTTTAAAACATATATTAATTTATTATGTTTTTCTACATCAATATTGAGTAGCGTAACGACTACAATTATTGGCACCCCAAATTTTTGACCCAACTATTGGCACCCCATCATTCAACAGTGATTTTCTCAGTAACCCTTGGTCCGAAAAGTCAAATTATTTTTTTGTTTTAAACTTGCACATTTTTCTCACATTTCTGCGTCATTAGTGTGGAGATATCCATTTTTAGTTCTATTTATAAGTGAAATTGAAAACACGTGCGACAAAAAAAAAAACCTTCGAAATTTCCTTTGTTTTCGTTAAGGACCTATAATTTTGTTGTCTTATCACTACTTCCTTTTATATTTTTTAATGAAAACATTTTTTATTTACTATAATAATACATTAAAGAAGTCACTTTTAAATTGTAAAAAAAATTATTATTTTGTTAATAAAAGGGGTGCCAATAATTGGCCCCAGAAATAAATAGGGTTCAATTATTGGCATGGGGGTGCCAATCGTTGTACTTTTATGAGTGCCAATAGTTCTATCTTTCAACTGTTATTAATTTATCTATTAAGCAAAATGTCGAAAAAAAAACTTGAATTAGAAACTAATTTTTATTCTTTTCCTTTAAAAATAATATAAAAAGTATTTATTTAATTATTTTAATAAATTAATTTTGGAGTGAATTAGAAACTAATTTTTGTTCCTTTATTTAAAAATGTGATATAAGTATCTATTTATTTAACTATTTTAATTAATTAATTTTGTAATGAATTAAATAATATATTTTTTTTATTTTGCTATAAAAATATATATATTTAGCTATGTAGCTATTTGCTTACAAAACGATATAGCTATTTACTTTTAATTAAATAAATAGCTATGTTCCTTTAAACAGTGAATCAAACGATAGTTCCCTAAAAATAAATATATTTATTTATTCTTTTATGGATACTGTATTCATCTATTATTTTATAATTTAAAATAAAACGCTTTGATATCATAAATAAAATAATAACCCTTGATGTTTTTTCTGTTTTATAGAGTGCCAAAACCAACGACCATACCACGTCGAGTTAATCGATTCTCGTCAGATCACCGTAATTAAACGACGTTGGGCGCGGTTAGTACGTAGATGGGGGACCGTTTGAGAATAACCGCGTGTCGTTGGCCAGTCCCATCTACAGAGTTGAGGTAGATAATACATACGTGGTATCACAATGGACCTAAATTGGTCTGAGTGTGTCGGCTTCTGCCGACAGCCACATAAACCTTACCTAAACCTAACCTAAAGAGTGCCAATAATTGTAGTTTTTTGGGTGCCAATAATTATATCAGGGTGCCAATAATTGTAGTTTTTAGTAAGCTTTTTTAAATTGGCATTTTAAATATATTTGCAATTATTAAATCTTTATTTATAATACTCAATCAATGCGAAATTTAATATTTTATACTCTGGTAAACAACAGATTCAAACAAATTAAGAAATAAAAATGTTATAGTTGATCAAAGTTGAAATTTTCTTGTCAAACATTTTCGATTATGTTTAAGTCTGGTGAATATAGCGGCCATGGCAAAAGTTCCACGTCTTCTGATTAAATCCGACTTCTAACAACCCTGGAAGTGTTGATAGGGGCATTTTCTGGTTGGAATATCCAAGACAGGGGTCCAACAATGTTTTTCACTTTTGGAAATGACCGTTTCAGCAAACATTTGTAGTTGTTTCCAACTCGATTGTACCCTAGGTGGTAATAGCTCCCCACACCGTTACACCTGATGTACGGCTGTGATATCTTGCCAAAATAACCTCCCCCTTTCTTAGATCATGGAAATAAAAGTGGTAACTATCGGGGCCATCAAGGTTAAACTTTTTTTTCATCCGAAAAGACAACGCGTTTCCATTCAATGCTTCAAGCGACAAGTTCTCTTGCAAAATTCATTCGATGCTCCTTGTGTACTTTCCTCAAAACAGGTTTCCTTTTAAGTTTTCTTCTCTGTATAGTAGGTACCACTTTTTTGTATTATCCTTCGGACCGTTGCTATGCTGGCTGATACTCCGCTGTTGGCCCTTATTTTAGTCACTGGTAGAGTAAAACTTTAGGCAAACCGTAGAATAACCCGCTTTTCCCGCAATGTTGTTGCTTCTGCCGTGCGTCCTTTTTGATTTTTCCCATAGTGATATGGATCCGCGAGATAACTGTTTACAACGGTCTTACTTCTATATAGCCTCCTTGCAATTTCTCGGCCTGATAGTCCTAACTCCTTGAAAGCATCTATTTTTCCTCTTTCTGCCGCTATCAATTTTTCCGGAGCCCATTTATTTTTAACTAAATAAAAACAGTTCTATTCAACCCTTTTTTAAATATTCTTAACAAAACTTTGAAAAATGGCCTCATCCTAGTTCAAGTAGTTCATTGTTTGATCTTGGGAAATTCCAGCGGTCGTTTCTTATTTATCAGATTTCTTCTTTTTGGTACTGTATCTGACACAAACCCTGTGTAACTAATATGGATTGGAAAATGTTGTGTAAATTCTTACACACTGCGTAACTATGGAACCGTTCAGGAGTGTATAAGCAAATTTTAATAAATTGGGCTACTAATGTTTTGTTTTAAACAGTTTTGAAAGTCATATCAGGTAGGTGACGACCGCATTGTTTGTACACTCATTAAGCCGATTTCTGGCCTTTATCATAACCCTTACCAGCATAGCACCCTGTATTTTGGTAATTTCTGTCCGGTTGCTGGCTTCCTGCTCTTGTAGGCTACTTCGACGGTTGACATGGAAACAGTTGCGAATGGTTTGAAGTCAGCGGTGTCAAGGTCAAGGTCAAGATCAATGGAGAAGTTCTGCAGAACCTGATACATTTTATGCCAGTTAAAGTTTTTGAAGTTATTCAGAACCTAGAAGGGTTAACGAGGAAATGAGTTATAGTTTGATAGTTGAAACCTAAAACATCATGGTTTTATGGCCTAAAATGTTTACTGTTATTATACTTATTCCGCAGGAAAAATAAATTTGTTTGAAGTTCATTTACGATGTACCTAGAGGTCGTGCAGATTTCTTTTTTGTTCTGGTATTTATTGAAAATAGTAGATAATTAAACTTTTTTTTAGTAGTCCAAGTCCAAGTTGAAGTTTTAATGTGATTCTACCATAAGAATACTTTCAATGTGAAACCTTCACCAGCCCGTGAGGTGAATGCTTTTAACACCATCTGGGATTTGGATTTCCCCTTTTTATAAAATAAAGTTTTGAACAATTCCTTTATATAATTTTTTCTGCCTTTCACACTTTTAAGGGGCGGTTTTTTTTTACAAAAAAACTCCAACAATTTGCCCAATCGATTTGCTATTTCGCTATGTTTTAAACTCTTTTTAACTAAGCCTTTATACGGTTGAGTAAAAAAACACGCTTGTAGTCAGGCTAGAAATAGTTGACTGTTTATAAACTTTTAGTCTAGGCGACTTTTTTGTGCAACATTCTCAAATTGACTACCAACAACCGGTACAAGTCGAAATTTGTCCCCAACTTTTAACTGATGTCATCGCCGTCTGGTTTTGAATCTTAAAAAAAAACTATACTGAGTTCTGGGAAAGTATTGTAAAGTTCAGATTTGTCCTTGATTTCCAGGTAAAGTAAAGAATGAGTTATGTTGTAGAAAAAACACTTCTTATGTATATTTGTGTTAATATATACATATATATATGTACATATACATAATATACATATTCATACACATATCGAAATGATTCTAATTAATCAAATTAATGAATGATGGACATAGTCCATAACGCTACAACTGCACCCAAACACTTCTTTCCTATCTCTCTATTCTTTCTAATACCAAGTAGCTTACACTGTGTTGTTCTTAGCATTATAAGGGTACTGTAACAGAAAAAAAAATCCCTTTAGCGTAAGCAAATTAAAAAAAAAAAAAAAAAAAAAAAATTATGGAATGCAGCCTCAAAAATCAAAATCAATAAAAAATCAGCCCAAACAATAATTTAAACGATGTTTTTTTATTTTTTTTTTTCTGTAAGAATGCTCTCTTAGAAGTATCGTAAGAAGGTTCTGATTTGTATATGAAACATTTTAGGAGCACTTAGTTGTCATATTGGTCAGCAATAATTTTTATTTTTTGAATTTTAAATAAAAAATATTTTATATATTTGCATTGGTTTGACTGTCAATGGTGTTGTGCTGTGATCAATATTTTACTCAGAATGCTCAGTCAAAATACATAAAGACATTCGTTAACCACAGTGGGATTTCATATACAAACAGTGAACTAGCCTCCCCACCAGAATGGTCAGAGTCTTATGAAATCCGAGATTCATTTCAGCAGGCAGCCGAAAAGGGACAACTAGGCTATCAATCTGCATTTGTATCTGTGGTACAAGAACTTACAGCTTAAAAAAGGACATGTTATGTGGTTAAAGATCCAAATACGGTTTGGGCATTTAATGTTAAGTTTTGTTTCATCACATTTTTTCACGAACTTTTCTCCACCACTCTTTCTTTCTTCCCCAGCGTTAGAAACTAATGCGGTTTCAGTGTTTTATATGCTCATCCTACATCATTTATCATTGCGACATTTTTATAAATCATGTATTTCTATACCCATGTGACAGGTTTTATTTAACTAACTCATTTCATTTGCGAGCAGTCGGCAAATGGATTTTCGGGGATATTTCCACGTAACAATCCGAGTCAGAGAAACAGTATTATTATGTACCTATACGCAAACTCAATGAACCATAGACGACATCCTTTATGGTCATCTGGTTGGATGGATGTCATGGAGTGGCGTGTGATTGAAATTGATTATTTCAATGTTGGGTTAACACTTCTGAGTTTCTGACGCACTGAGGTGAAACACGTTAAATAAAAGGGGTAAATACCAATTAATCTGCAAATATGGTTTGAAGTGTTTCTGTTAATTTCTTAAATGTTCATTGTTTTTGTAAGACCTCGCTTCTTCGTAAAATGAAATCGAACAAATGGTAATGGGTCAAAAAATAAACAATTACGGCAATATCTTAAGATATTTCATCAATCAGAAGGACGGGCACAGATGAGCTTAAATTAATTGTATCTACTTTATAGTTTGAAAGTAAGCTTCGATAACTCCGTTCCATTCCGTTTTTCCGTAGGTTTTTGTACTTATAAACCCAAAATTTGTGTCGCGTTTTTGAGCATGGTTACCAGGTCAGACTATTTATCGCCAATTGTAAAGGGCCCTATCATGGTATCCGTTCCGAAGTTATTCGAAAATATTTCGATATTCCATAATTTTATTTCACCAATAAAATCTTTGAAAACAGCAAGACCTTACCAAAAATCATGCCTAGGAAGAGAGTTAGTAATGGCATCTGTTTTAGAATACTTACCACTTTCAAAACTCCTACATCGATGGCATTTCCATTTCGCTCCTCAGGTATTCCCTTTTTTAGAGCTGTAAATAGGTATACGTACCTAGAAAGTGAACTCATAATGGCTGGCTGGCCGATCTTCAATTAAAGCTTGGATGAAAACGTGCGCGAGATGGCTAAGTGAGTAGTACGTTGGACTACTGACATGTTGAGGCTGTCATAAGAAGCTTCTTAAATTTAAGATTCGGAATCGGCATAATAAAAGTTTCGTACGCAAGTGAGCTTTTAATTTGTTTTCTAACATTGCAATATAATAACCCTAGCGTTCGTAACAATTCAACCATACTTAGACTTTTGTCACGCCCACTTATGAGGGATAGGAATAAGAATAGGGTATCCAACAGTTCGCCCAAGCGGACTGTAGCCCGTCCCTATGTTTTATTTTAGCTTTCTAGCTCAAAATTCGATTTTTTCGAAAAATTTGTTTTTTTTGAGTTTGTGGGCGTGTCTGTGGGCGGATTTCAAAAATTCGTAAACTTGATTATTTCGGGACCCTAGAGAGTATATGGTTAAAATGTCAGCTCTCTAGGTCCAGTTTAAAGGCCTAATTTTTGCCGACAAACGGACGGACGGACGGACATGGCTAGATCGACATTACTATCGATGCTGATCATAAATATATTAACTTTTAGGGGTGTACGGGCAATATTAAGGTATGTTACAAACTATGCGTCAAAATTAATATACCCTTAGAATAGGGTATAAAAAGATGCAAATTCTAAAATCCGCCCACTTACACGAACACAATTTAAAAAAATTTTTTTTGGAAATCCAAAGTTTGAGTTAGGGAGCGTTTTTTTTACAAAAGCTTCGTTTTTTGTTGGTAAAATCCTTTAAATGTTATATAACAAAATACTCGTATATAGAGCGTTCTTAACAATTCAACCATACTTAGACTTTTGTCACGCTCACTTATGAGGGATAGGAATAAGAATAGGGTATCCAACAGTTCGCCCAAGCGGACTGTAGCCCGTCCCTATGTTTTTAATTTAATTTAGTTTTTTTCTTTAGATGAGATAGTATTTTTTTTTTCTCTTTTTAGTGGAGTGTCTGGGGGTTTTGACCTCAGACTTTTGTTACAGTGAATGAATGGTCGAGTTTACCCAAAATTTGTTTGTGCTTTTGATTTTTTTTATTATTTAAACAAAAACTATAAAAAGTTAATACTTAAGCATATAATTTTATTTAAAATATTTTTTTTTCGTATCTATAGGTACGTTGAATAATGCCTAAATAGACATAAAATAATGTTTTCTTAAAATGTTGGAGCGTATGAAGGATCATCATGACCTTGGACAGGTAGTAGAACGTGGAGAGGGGAGAACGGTAACGGCAGCTGCTCCAAAACTAAACATAATTTTTCTAGCTACTCTTTAGTAGTTATAAATGACACATGTTCTGCGCATGTTGTATATATTTAAGAGTAAAAGTTGTAAGTTTTTTGTTTATTCCACCAAGATAACGCGCTGATCCACAACTTCCGCGTTGTGAAAGGTTTTCTTGCGAATGAAAATGTGGAATTGCTGCCATGGCCACCATATTCACCCGATCTCAAGATAATTAAGAATGTTTGGGGCTTGAGGGTGGCTTTCGTGTCAAATATACGAAAGAGGCAAGCAGTATGAAACCTGTGAGGAGCTGATTGCCGCAATCAAAGAGGCCTGGACTGTGGCGTAGCGTTGGTCTTTCGGAATTTTGGATTTTCGGGATTGTGGGTTTTCGGGATTTTAGGTTTTCGGGATTTTGGATTTTCGGGATTTTGGCCTTTCGGGATTAAGTTTTTCGGGATTCTGTCCGACTCCCCTTTCGAGCAAGTGAAGCAAAAATAAAGTCGGAAATCTAAAATGTTCCCATATAAGCGGTTCAAAATTACTTACCTCAGGGTATCTAATAAACAACGGTAATTCCCATTAAACTATAACTATCTAAATTAAAACTCTTCAGAAAAACAAGATTCGATTATTATTTGTAATTTATTTTCCATTTATTTTTTTTTCTTTAGCTTTTGAAAATTTTTAATTTAATTACATTAAATTATATTGCATTAAATTAATTTCCCAAATTAATCACACTCATATATTTTTGTTTTATAATTAATTAAATTCGTTAATAAATAAATAAATAATTTCATAACTACAATTTGTTTAAAAAAATAATTTTTAAATAAAAGGATGAAAGCATTTTAGAGATTAGAGAGATTAATAATGCCACGAGATTGAAAAATGAAATGAAAAAACACTTCTCCTCTTCTTAACTAGAGACAAATTGAGCTGAAATGCCATTTATTCCTTTTTTGCTTTAATTTAGATCAACATAATAATGAACATGTATTGTGTATTTATATCAAAAAAACAGCAAGAAGCGAGCAAACAAGTAAATAAATAATTAAAAGTAACGAGGTTTGATAATAATCGTAATAAATACAAGATAAATAAATGTATGTGTTCAGGTTTCAATGCTATTTCTTTTTAGTTCCACAATTTGTTTATTACTCCGCTTATTACTATATTATAAGATATTGTATCTCACCGTCTCTAAGTAGACCGAATTTATAAATAAAAAAATGAAAAAAAAATAAAGCATTTAATTTAGTTTTTAGTCAAAGGATTCTTTTTTTTTATTTACAAGAAACTTTTTTATTTATTTACAGAAAACTTCTTAAAAATTTTATTTTCCTTATTATTCTTTCAGTATCGATGGTGTCTGTGATTTCCTGCCATATAGCTATGATACCTTTGTGGACTTTAACCTTTGTGTCAATGCGAGTGTGGCACAACGCTTAGTCAATACATACATACCCGGATATGCAACTCACTTAATTTCTTGTATTAAAAACGGTTGAATCAAGATTATAAAGATAATATACCACAATAACCCTTAAAATACAAAGAAATAATATAATACATACATTTTTAGGGTTCCTTAGCCAAATGGCAAAAAACGGAACCCTTATAGATTCGTCATGTCTGTCCGAGAATGTCACAGCCACTTTTTTCCGAAACTATAAGAGCTATACTGTTGAAACTAGGTAAGTAGATGTATTCTGTGAATCGCATTAAGATTTTCACACAAAAATAGAAAAAAAAAACAATAAATTTTGGGGGTTCCCCATTACCTTTCATTCAATCAACTCAAATATAAAAAAAAAACATTTAATTTCATAAACATAAACCTTATGCGTAAGCCGTGAACCATTAGTTTCTAATAATAAATCTGTAATAGGTGCCTAAGTAAATAATAATTATAATTCGCGCGGAACCCTTCATGAGCGAGTCCGACTTGCACTTGGCCGCTTTTTTCTTATTTGAAATAAGCTATCACAAACAGTTTTGGCAGGTAGTAAGATCGCGACTGCGCTCAACACAGAATGGTTTGTTGCAAACTTGGCATTTCTTCCTAGTTGGACGTCTCTTAGACTGATCGAATTCCCTGCTGTATGTGTGCAAAGCGCCAAGAAATTGCAAATGTGCTCAGTACGTTTACAGTAGACAAGGTAACATTAAACTACAGAAAGATAACTGTCTTGATAGAAAGGCAGTACAACAATTAGCATGGACAAACAGGCTGCATACCCGGGTATGAACGTATGGTTAGTGCGGTGTACATTTGAAAAACTTAAAATTAGTAGGTATTTATCTATTTATGTATATGCTTAAAATTAATTTTAATTTGTTCAGTTTCCATTTTTGGGAAGCTACTGGAAAATTCAGCTCGGTTTGTAATGATTATTACCATGATTTTTGCATTTAAAAATGCAAATACATACCCAGGTATGTCATATTGGCACAAGGGTTAAATAATTTTTAATAAGCTTCAATTTTGTGAAAGTCCTCTCACAGCCGGCATTACTTTGCTATTGTGAGAATAAGAAGAAGCATTATGGTTATGTTAGGCAGAGTAACTTCCAGTCTAAACTGTAATATACATATATTTTAATAGTTCGAGTGGGCTTTTATTGGCGAGTTCATTTGCTTTGCCTGTAGAAGATATAATTGTTCTTAACCGTACGCGTTCGATTTCAAATTCATCCTTATCAACGTCATCCTCATGAGGTGCAACATCTGAATTGCTTTCATAGTTTTTATCTTAGAGTTTCTCTGGGGTGAGAAAGTCGAACTTTGTCGCCAAATTTCGTAGCTGCTGAAATCGTTGCTGTTACGTAAAAGCACCGTCTACCAATTCATCTCGTTTTTCTATAAGGAAGATCTGTAATGCATTTATTTTTTTAGCACATTGATGAAGGTTGAGTCCTTCTGTTTGCAAGTATATTTGGGCATCATTAACTTCCTGCAGTACTGGTTTTCTAAAGCCCAAAAAAGGCAGAAATGAAATCAATTGCAATGCTATTAGCAATGATCCTGCATCCGTCCGTGTGTTAAGGCTTTCATCTGCCTCCATCAGTTTTTCCAAAGTATTAAAAATGCTCTCATAATGGTTCCAGGTATTTTCGACTGCATCAACTCTTGAACTCCATCTTGTTTCTTGCAGCCTCTTCAATGCCTTGCCTGAAGTACCCAACGGTGTGTGGACACGGAAAGAAGAGAATATATGCGTTTTAGCTTTTAGGATACCGAAGAAAGTTACCGAGTAAGATCGTATAAAAAAAAAAAAAACTTATTCGCACGACTCCAGTCTCCTGTGCCCCCCTTGCCCGCCCCGCCCCCGCTACGCCACTGGGCCTGGATGAAGATTTCCTTGGATTATTTAAAAAAAATTGTATGATTCCCTAAACAGACGAATTTTCGATATAATTTTAAATCGTGGAGGGTGTGTAAATACTAAGTACTGAAAATATAAGAAACTTAAATAAAGATAGAAATAAAATTTTAAAAAATGTAAAAATAAATCTATGTTTATTTTTTTCGAACATTTTGTAGCTGCGTCTAACCATATGAACCAAAAACTTTAACTGTCTCTTGCCAAGCATCTATTTGTGTTTTTTTTCATTAAGAACTAAATTATACAACTTAAGCAGGTGGCAATGGTGCGATGGTAGTCGTAGTGTATTCACTAAGTGATTGGCAAGTCGTGCGTTCGAATCCCGACCAGGGCCGTGATTTTTGTTAATTGAATACACACAACAAAAACAGATCTCCCTAAAGCAATTTAGGCGCCACCTGTTGGAGAAACAAAATCCCATCGCACCAAACTTCTTTCCTATCCTTCTATTCTTTCATACAGTAAGTAGCACCCAAAAATAGGCAATGACTCATTTGCTGGGAGCTACTTACTCACTATAAGGGTACTGTGTACTACAGAAAAATGAAATCCCTTTAGCGCACGCAAATTATATAAAAAAAAAAAAAAAAAAAAAAAATTATCTGTCACATAAATGCAATGGTTCAATAACTAATACAAACACGAATGAAAAAAATTAAATTTATGAGAAATTACACATTAAAAATTGGTGCGTCTAAACAAGTTAAGTGCACTGTAAATGCTCCAAAAGCGTATGGTAGCTGCCTGCATACAATGACATCGCCATATTAAAATAAGGCTTAATGTAACTGCTAATGTAAGCGATGATCACCGTTGTAACGCCTGAAAGAATCGATGCGTTAAGGTGTTAACAACCTACAGGGATATATTCACGTGTTCATTCACATAAGGGCAATAGTTCAGTGAGTTTGTTACAGCCAAATTGCCGCCGTCACCAGAATTTTATTTTATTTATATAAGTAACCGAGACAAATCTACTAAAAGTGTCACCATATCCACCCTCCTAGCGTTGACCCACGTAACGCCCAACACACAAAACAATCATAAAAATCTATTCTTCGTGAGGAAAACGAAGAAAGACCGTTTCACCCAAAATCTGATCCGAAATATAATGATGCGATTAAGACATAAAAAAATGGAAGTCAACGAAAGAAAATGTCTTCATGCATGAAACAAACCCCTCTCTTTACTTCAATAATCATAATAATAAATAGCTAAGCAGCTTAAAACACCCAACGAATCTCCATCTATTCATTGTTGTTTTTTTTATTGAAATACAACAGAACTTGAACATCACTGAAAGGATATTGCGAAAATCTGAGCTATTCTCTGCCCTTTGTGCGCATAAAGACGAATTTTATGCGAATCCTTTACAGATTCTCCAAGTTTACACTTGAGATCTTCACCACAATGTACGCAATCGGTGTGTGAGGGACCTTTTCACACATATCCTTGATGAATAATGGAGCATAAAGATATACCAAGCCAAGGGACTTAAAAAGGAGAGCAAACATGATTTTTATTTTATACAACTTAAGCGAATAATGGTTGACATTTGCGTTGAGTTGGGTGCGGGTATGGGGTCGGGCTTGGTGGGAGGTCAGAACTTAGTGTTGACGGCGCTCTAGTCCATTATGACGACCTATGTATGTTTGCATGCTCATTTTGTACGCGCGCAATACTTTCAATAGAAAAGGAAACTAATTTATCATTCTTGGAGAGGACATTAAGCCACTTGACTTCCTGGCACGTGTCGAGATTGGGATTGTGCGTAACTTCTCATGCACAGTTCGTATGCGGTGACAAAGCGAAGCTTCAATTTCTCTTAATTAATCGGAACCACAGAAATTAACCGAGGACAATGTACGGCACACGCACTTAGTATACACAAATAGAGGAAACGAAACTTTCAATTAGTTCTTTGTTATCGGGAAAAGAAACGCATTGAGTGGGGCGTGGATTTTTATTGTTCACAGGACATTTAAACATATATCACTAAAGATTTCGTGAATTGAAATTAATAGGGAAGCGCACAGAGTAGATAAAAAAAAAAAAAATTTAAACAAGTTTTCGAGGTCGCGGTTAATAATATAGGTTTTCTACTTCAAGATAAAATTAATAATTTTTAATTCTACAAATCAATTTACCTACTACAACGAGTTATGGTGAACTTTGAGATGAAATTTAATCTTGGCTTTTATATTGCCACACATCGATTTTTTAAATTGTAATTAATAAGTATTTTTTGTATTTGTGTTTCTTTCGTCCTGCTATCCGTCTGAGAGTTATATGTCTGTTTTGCGTTTTGGGTTTTCTTGAGCTGGGGAGAAAATTAATTGTAATTTTCACTCTTATGGGTGATATGAGCAATGCTTCATCCAGTGGTGGCGGAGGTGCGAATGATAACTTGCGCATATTATTTAACATCTTATGTAAACAGGCCCTTTTTTGACTTTTAAATTTATATTTAATTGCTATTGAATATCAACTTATATATTGGACAAAAATGATTAAATCGAACTTAAAATGAACAGGATACTTATTCTAGATTATTGTTCTTTATGCGGATGCCCTAAAATTAACTATATCTTATAATTATTGCCTTTCGCCCTAGAAACTATTTTACGAACTAATCTTATGTATTTCTCAATTAAAATTCAATAAAACTCGGTATCATTATTGAGATTTTTATTTTTATATAAAACAAATTACAAGCTACCTATTCTACTTACTTAAACTACTTAATGTATTCTAAGTATAATTAACAAGTGGTCAAAATCCCAATTGCTTTCCGAGCGCCTGGCAGTCTCCAACGTGCACATGCGCTGCCGTGAGCTGACAGAATCAATCACCCCCCGGAAGCACCACCACAAGTTGGCGAGCCCGGCCTCTCCCAGAAACGCCCTAGCTAACTTATAAACTAAGAGGATGTTACCTAGAGTAACGCACCGTCTTGGGAGGGCATGTTGACCCCTTCCTTCTCAAAAAGCCACCAAAATTCGGCAAATTGGTTTTCCGTATCGAATTTATCCCTCTCTGCTATTGCGGTACTAAAACGAAGGAGCTCATGAGCATTGGCGACGTCCCCGCCGTGGATGAGCCTCGTGTGTCAAATTTGCAGACCGGGTATGGGGTCACAAGAACACTCTTCAAATTTGCAAAAGTTATCCGCAATTCTTTATAAAGAATTATGACTTCAATATAAATCGTTTAATTAAATTCAACAGGCTTAACTATGCAATCCTATGGACACAATTTGTTATCCCACTTCCTTAAACTTCAGCCGATAAAATTTTATTCGACTTTTCTTTGGCTCGAAACCGGCAGACCAGAATAAAATAAATGCTTGGCTATAAGCACACAGAAAATTTACAATAAATTCAACTAACTGTGCGATTAAACTCTTGAATTTTCCATAGAGTTCGAGTAAGAGCGTCAGCCAGGGTAAAGTCTAACCAAGAAAAAAAGGCGCGTTATACATTTGTCACTATACTTTATCCAACAAAAATTGTCAGTACAGGCCTTATGGAGGAGCTTTTTTTTACCAGTAGTGCCTGTCGATACTCTCACGGCACTCAAACGCAAGAATTGCCACTGAAATAAAAACCAAACCAGAGTCATACAAAGGAATTGTTGTTGTAATTTTCCTAAAATTCGCATACAACCCACCACAACCAGTCTCCCACACAGCCCGACTGGGAATGAGCATGATCGTCTTGTGTTCGCTTGCTATTATCATCCACCAAAAGAAGCAGTGTGTGTGACTGAGGCACATCAGAAGAGTATTACCATCTCTACAATGAAGCGTATCATTGAGGGTTTTTCTATGGATTTTGTGAAAGAACTTTCGGTTTTGGTGCTTTTGAGAACGAATTATTATGTGGGGTGTTGCCATTCGGTTTTAATTTGATTGTATTTGTATTCTACAGCTGCACGAGTGCAGTTTTTTTTACCATCTGTTTAGGTATATGACATTGCGTCGTGGTTATATAATTTTGTATTCTAATTGCCTGATTGTGTCTACCTGTTACAATATACATATAGCGGAAAGGACTGGGAAATGTTTTTAGAAAATCTTGCTGATTGAGTTTATGTCGCAAACTATTTAAACAAAAAATAAAAAAAGTAAATACATCCTTTCATCTCATTATGTACTTGTTTGTATGATGTCTTTCTTTTTCCGATGAATGACGCCTGTTTTGTCAATGAATACGGGAATTCCCAAAAGGAAGATATCAAGTTAGGTAGGGATGCAATCATACAATAAGTTAGCAAATTTTATTAAAATTCTAGGTATTGAAACCTGTTAGGTAGGATTTTATTAGAAATTTGATTGCCAATTATACAAGCATGATCTGTATTTGCTATATAATAAAATAATTTAAAATGCTACCCGCACTAACTATTCCACTCGGACGAAGTCGCGGACACAGCTAGTTGTTTATATGAATAAAGAGAAACATGGCTACAAAGTCTTCAAAGGATCTAAGTGTAGAAAAGAAACAACAAATTGTTGATGCAACTGAAAAATGCTATGGCCTTTTTAAAAGTAATTCGGAAGCCGTAGGAAATGCAGCTAATGTTTTTTCTGTTACGGAACGAACTGTGTACAGGCTTTTAATGGAAAAAAACAATCAAAGGCCACAATTCATCACCAAAGAAGAAAAATCATTCCGGTATCAAGAGCAAGGTCTATGATTTTGACAAATGTGCCATTAGGCGCGTAGTACATCAGTTTTTTATGGATACTGACCTTCCAACGCCAGACAAGATTTTATTGGAAGTACAAAAAAAGTGCAAATATAACAAAAATAAGCAGATCAACTTTGCATACAATATTACAAAGAGATCTCGGACTTAAATTCGTCAAACGTCAGCGAAAGAATCTGTTGTTGGAAAGAAGTGACATTATTTCTTGGAGACGAAGATATTTACGCGAAGTAAAAAAAAAGACAAAAGACAAATTTATTTTACTGATGAGACCTGGCTCAACGAGGGCCACACTCGAGGAAAAATTTGGATAGACCCAACTATTATAACACCACTACAGGCGTTTAATGAAGGATTGTCAACAGGACGGCGATCACCATCTGGAAAAGGAAAGAGATTAATTATAACCCATATTGGAAGTTCTACAGGTTTCGTCGATGGAGGACTTTTATGCTTCATTTCGGGAAAAGCCGGAGACTACCACGAGGACATGAATGCTGATGTGTACGAGGAATGGTTTAAAGATATTTTAATACGATTGGAACCCAACTCCGTCATAGTTTTGGACAATGCTTCCTATCATTCCAGAAAACAAAATAAAGCACAATCCACTTGCACGAGAAAAGATGAAATAAAAAAGTGGTTGAGGTCTAATGCGATAAGTTTCGAGGATGATATGGTTAAAGCAGAGTTGCTTGAAATCGTTAAACGTTTCAAAGGCAAGTATGAAACATACGTCGTGGATAAAATGGCTCAAAATGCGGGACATAAAGTGCTTCGTTTTCCGCCTTATCACTGTGACCTTAATCCAATTGAATTGGTTTGGGCTCAAGTGAAAGGGTTTGTAGCAAGCCAAAACAAGTCCTTTAAAATGGATGAAATAAGAGACTTACTAACGAGATAAGAGACAGCACTTACAGGGGTTGACAAGTAAAAATGGCATCGATGTGTCCAACACGTTGAACAGGTTGTTGAGCCAAATATGTGGGAAATGGACGTTTTTGCAGAGGAAGCAGTTGAAAGGTTAATAACAGACCTAAATAACGAGAGTGTTAGTGTTTTATGTTTTACAATATTTATAATGAATAAATTGGATTACAGTGATATATTTTTCGTTTTGATTTTTTTTTGTGTGTTACGAAATTTATATATTTTGTTGGTCTACTGGAGATACCCTTATAAAAACGCGCCTATTATTATCTTACCAGAAAAGGAAAAAGATAAACGTAATTTATTCCGTTCCGCAATATTTTTATTTATAATTGGAAGATGGTAACCCAAATAGAATTGCTCTCTGAGTTATGGCGAATTATCATACACACTACGTCAACCGTGTGAGAGCTTTAAAGAGGGACCGATTTATGTAAGTAATTGCAACCAGACTGAGAGACAAACATCCTATCTTGCCTGTACTGACAATTTTTGTTGGATAACGTATAGCATGAATAATGACCAATTGTCCGTATGTGGGAATTGTTGTAGATAGTTTGTTGGTAAGACAAAAATACTGGTTTTGACAGAAGCTTTGCGTTCAGCTGATCGTAGTAGTTGGAGGCAGTGTTTGTCGGAAGGATCCGGTTAGTGTATCGGGACATACTGTCGGCAGTTATTTTTGAAATGGTTTGTAATTTATTTGCTACTAGCTGTCCCGTGCTCGCCTTGCTTCGCCAGTCTGCCACTTCTCAAATTTAAAACAAAATACTTGCTGATAAGAACTGATAAAGAAAACGTCGAGAGTGTCCCTACTCATTATAAGGATGTACTCTGAGTGTGAGTCCCTCTCTATCTCATTTACCGCTTATCTCTCGCGCTGCGGTAGTGGTTGTATAATACCGGGATACCTTCCTTCGTCTGGACCAGCCCTTTAGCATCAATATGGACAAATTCCTCCAGGAGGATAAAGTCAGATCGGAGCGTACATATGTACATTTCATTGGGGTAGTAAGCCCCAAAGATCAGGCTATTATCGCTGACCATAGCCCTTGCAACGTGCCTTCGAGTCACCTTAATAAGGAAATTGTCAATCCTATTCAACTGAGCCCCATCGTATAGGACCTTGTTGGGATAGTATTTTATATAGTTGGATTCAGGCGTTCGGAGCATCCGGAGACATGCCCTAAGACATTGTCTCTCCAAAACCCGAATCGTTTCTATATAACTAGGCGCTATATTAAACCACAATGGACAACCATAAGCTATGATCGGCCTTATAAGGGCCACGTAGAAAATGACCTTCACTCTAGAGTCAAGTTGATTGCTGTGAAACAGTCTCCTTGTCAGAGCATAAGCCTTCTTGGCTCCAGAAAGGCAAGCAACATATATGTTTATCAAAATATAGGTACTGGTCAAGACAGATACCTAGATATCTAACTACACTACTCACCGCTAATGGTTGCCCATTTTGTGCAATAATGGCCTATTTCTTCCAGTTTTTTCTCGTATCCCTAGAGGCCCCAGCAAATGTTGTTCTTCTGAAAGTTGATTTTTAACTTCCAGTCGTTGCAATATTCCTTCATTATTTGATCGAAGTCACTCAGCAAAAGAATGTTAATGACCTCGATTTTAGGACCTGATCTGTATTCCAGCAAATAGCAATAGCAAATATAGAATACGCTATAGCATGTCTGAGTGAACCTATCAGATAATGTGCAATATTCAGCGCATTGTTAAACAGCTTGGTGAAAATATCTAAAGCCTCCAGAGACAAGTATCTCAATATTTGGGACACCATACATCCCCGCCGACTTTTTATTCTTTAGTGACTCGAAGATGCACAGAAGATCATCCTTCGACATGATGCATTTCGGCCATTGGCGACAACTGCATTAGCATGGTTTTCATCATTGAATACGGTGAATCCGTTATTCGCAGATCGCCAATTCTCAAGTTCGGTGCGCAGATATAAGTGGCTCACTAGAGCCCTTTTCTCAATGTCATGATTACGGCGAACAGGATTGTTCACCGGATCCACGGCCTCGAAACAGGCGCCCAGCAAATCCACTTTCTCCTGTGGGTCCTTGACAACGAAAAAATCGTCGTTTGAAGCGACACTTTCTGGACTTATTCTGGCAGTCAGTACTGTCTGTCTGTTCTCTGCTGTCTGGGAGATTCGAACACAAGAAATATCATTGTGATACCTCCTCCTGAATAATATATGAGAACATATTCGGAATACAGGTTTTAATAGCCCGAATTTTATTTCCCCAATACAGACTTACAGATTTTCTGTAATTTTCTTTAATCAGCTGTTTCAGGATTCGGATCTCTGACTTCAGCATCCTAACCTCCGGGTTGTTGGGGTCAGTAAATTGACGTTTAAGCCTCGAGAGCAGTCTACTTTTCTGTCGGTATAGTACGTCGATTGTAGGGTTTCTGTACTTTTCTGTCTGATCGTCGTCGGAACGTCCTACCCGAGGAATAGTTCGTTCCATCGTTCGTTTGATGGCGTCATTTGCAATAAATGCCGACCAATATCATCATTTGTCGTGTTCCTGTTTGTAGGTGGGTCGATCCCAGTCGAACGTATATCTTGCTTTAACAATCTGGAGAAGCGCCACCATTGCGCTCTTCGATAATCGAATGAACATACTGCTTCGTACTCCTCCAGCAGCGTTTGCTCGTTGGGGATCCGTATTGCGGCGGCGAGTCCGTAGTGGTCACTATCGTACTCAAGCGCACGCAAACCGTTCCGCGTGTTTTCATCTATGTTCGTCAGTTAAAGTCTTGCGTCCGTTAAGGCCAGGTCCAGGAAAGCACCGCTTCTTGGGAAAGAAGGGATATCCGTCGCGTACAACACGAGTTTGTACTCAATCATATTGAGGTGTCACCAGTCGTGAAACTGCTTGCCCCTAGGATTTGTAGTACCATTTCCCCATGCCTCATGTTTGGTATTAATATCTCCGATGTAAACAGGCCCCCTCCTAAAATTATGCCACATAAATGTGTAAAGTTTATCTAAATATAAATTAGATGAATTCAGAGGTCTGTTTGTTGGTTCTGATGTAGATACTGTATGCTCCGAAACGCAACATGTTTTGATCCCTTAATATTTGATTGCGTGTACACAATGCCATGATATACAGTTTTTCGTGATGATAGGCAAAACAGAATCGGCGGTGGAGTGGCCATTTACTTACGTTATCTGTTAAGCTACTTTCAACTTCTCCTCTTAATAGCCCCATTGAGCATTGTTTTATTGAGTTGATGTGCGAGAGAAGGAAATGCCTACTAGGTGTCGGCCGCACAATAACATTGATTTTTCCCAACTTTATTGCTTGCTAGAAATTAATAACTCATCATATTGGAAAACTGTTGTGTGTGGCGATTTAAATTGTAATATCAAGCAACTCCTTTTTCCTACCTGAGTTCCTTCCTGAGAATATAAAACTCTTAACTTTTTTTTTTGCTCAACTCATCCTCTCCGACGTATTTTATTCATTCAAGTAGTACTCTTCTGCACCTATTTATATCAAGCGATATTCATAATGCTTTCTCGAGTCAAGGCTCTGCCCTGTGTGAATTTTTATTTCATTTCATTTTCTATTTCAATTTTACTATTTGCATGTTTTGACTTTGCCTCCACCTGCACAGAACCACTAAAATATTCGTATAGGGACTTCAAACATGGCTCAGCAATAAGCTATAAAAATGTAAAAATAAAAATTGGAGTGATAAATCCACAATTTGTGCATAGACTGAAGAACTACACGATTAAGTGGTACAGAAATAGCTCGAAAACCAATGAAAAACATAGGGACGGGCTACAGTCCGCGGTGCAGGGAAATAAGTCCACGGGAACTAAGTCCACTGAGGGACTTAGTTCCCACATAGTGGGAAATAAAACCACTTTCGCGAAGTGGACTTCGTTCCCATGTAAAGTGGGAAATAAATTCCGAAAATTCTGAGTGGTTTTAGTTCCATTTTAATATGAAGTAAATTCTCACTGTCGACTAAGAACAAAATAAAATTAAAGAGTCAAGTAGGTACTTTGAAATTTTTATTAACAAAAGAGAAATTAACTTTTAACTGAGACAGAGTAATATAGGTACCGTGACCTCGCACCTACTCCAAATCAAACAGTGACCCCAAACAGGGGAGTTGCAGGGGGGCAGCATGCCCCCCCCCCCATATGCATTACACTGTTTATGGGATTAGTTACGAAATCGCAAGTAGATTCCATAAATAGTGTAATGCATATGGGGGGCCATGCTGCCCCACTGCAACCCCCCTGCTTGGGGTCACTGTTTGATTTGGAGTAGGTGCGAGGTACGGTTTTGAAACTTTGGCGTTATGTCACCATGATAAGCTTAAGATTTTGCTTAAAGAGTGTGATAACTAACTGCACTTTACAGTTTTTTGTCTAATTCTAAATGTTGGATGTTAGTTCCCTCTTCTTATTTTTGAATGTGTACTAAGTTCCCTTAAAAAAATGGACTTAGTTCCCACTTTACAGGGGAACTAAGTCCACTTCGCGAAAGTGGTTTTATTTCCCACTATGTGGGAACTAAGTCCCTCAGTGGACTTAGTTCCCGTGGACTTATTTCCCTGCACCACAGTCCGCTTGGGCGAACTGTTGGATACCCTATTGTTATTCCTATCCGTCATAAGTGGGCGTGACAAAAGTGTAAGTATGGTTGAATTGTTAAGAACGCTCTACATATTTTGTTATATAACATTTAAAGGATTTTATCAAAAAAAAAAACGAAGCTTTTGTAAAAAAAAACGCTCCCTAGCTCAAAATTTGGTTTTTCAATAAAATTGTTTTATTTAATTGTGGGCGTGTCAGTGGGCGGATTTTGAAAATGTTATCTTCCGAGCAGTTTTAGGAGTCATAGATCATATATAAAAAATTTCAGCTTTCTAGATCAAAATTCGATTTTTTCGAAAAATTTGTTTTTTTTTTTGAGTTTGTGGGCGTGTCTGTGGGCGGATTTCAAAAATTCTTAAACTTGATTATTTCGGGACCCTAGAGAGTATACGGTTAAAATTTCAGCTCTTTATGTCCAGTTTAAAGGCCTAATTTTTGCCGACGGACGGACGGACGGACATGGCTAGATCGACATTACTATCGATGCTGATCATAAATATAGTAACTTTTAGGGGTCTACGGACAATATTAAGGTATGTTACAAACTATGCGTCAAAATTAATATACCCTTAGAATAGGGTATAACAAGGGCAGGTGTATTTGGGCCAAGAACTACGAGTTAAAATAACGAATCCATGGATCTATCTTGTGAGGAATTACAGAAGTTGCAAAAATCAATAATGTTTCATAGTCAAGCATGCATCACGGCACTTGACGCCTATGACTTCAAGTCAAAGCTTGGGTGGGAATGCGCTACACAGACTTCTGCTGTATACTTAGCCCTGTGGTATTTCAAGTAAGACGCCAGTAGCTTCTCTGGCAAGAAAAGGGTTAGCGGAAACAGTCATATGTCCGGAAACATTCAGCGAAGTAGGAAAACACACATTTCGCGAAGACCTTATAAATTGGGAGAAGGAAAAGTATGTGGAAACTTTTTGAATCTCCAAAGTCTGAGACGGGTTATAGACTGACGTTTGAGAACAAGGAGGTACTCGTACTTTACATAATATGCACAGTCAGAGAAAAAAATAGTCATTAATGACTATTTTTTGACTATTTTCATAGTCCGAATCGAGAAAACTATATTTATTAATTAAAAAATAGTTACTTATGAATATTTTGGTTGTAAATTTATTTTTTTGTGGAACTCAACTTTTGAATAGTCAATTTTGACTATTGAAGCAGTTACATAAATTTTACAGTAGTTGTTTATAACTATGCACATAGTAATAGCATAACTTTTACAGTATTAATTTAATTAATTTAAACTATGCACAGCACATAGTAGTTATACAATTTTTACAATAGTTGCTTTTAACTATGCACGTATAGTAAATTTTTACTACATCAAACTGTTGTTGCATGCTTTGTACAAAGTTACTTTTAACTATACGTATAATTAATCTTGAATATTTCTTATTGCATTTAAATGAACCTATTAATAGTTACTTTTGACTACTCAGAATTAAAATTGTCCAAAAAATAGCTGTTAAATCACTACAGTATTAGGAGAACAGTTTTCAACTGCATATTAGCAATATAGTTTACTAAATAATAGAAGAACGCTTTTACTCTTAACTAGGTGTGAATATAATTCTTCGTTTAAAAAATCTGATAAAGAATAAACCTGAAGGCATCTAGTTGCAAGTCTATGACTATACTTACCTTAAAAAGTTTTACTGCGCGAATATACTTGGAACAGGCAAAACGATTTGTTTCCTGAAAAGTTCCCTGTGTTTTATAAGCAAAAAATTCAGTATATATATTTTTGTAATTATTTTAGTTTATATTTCACATAGGTATAATATTTATAAAACTGAAAAAGTTTATAAGGTGTTAATAATCTACTCTGAATCCTCATGAGCATTATGACATAAATAGCAAATAAACATTTTATTTTTCCCCACAACTTATATTGATTACAATTTTTAATTATTTTCGTAATTTTAATTTTTTAATACTTCCAAAATTCGCAGGGATGTTTGTTTTGTGTTATTTTTCTTGTCAACTTTGTAAAAGAAATATTCAATAAAATTCCAAACCAATTCGCTTTCTAACGCGTATTTTAAATTAAATACAAAATACATCTTAAAACATGCATCAAGTACTTTCAAAAAAGTATCGAAATTATATATTATGGTATCTAAAATTACGAAGAATTCTGTTAGCTCACCAAGAGATTTACCAACGGCTATTAAATATGGCTGACAGTTTGCAGATGTGATGTGTATTAAAAAACTTTCCTGAGAAGCGGCACAACTTGGACGCCATGGGTTTTTTTTTGCCATTTAAGCTTAATAAGGGTAAGTGGATCAGTCATTCCGCAGCTCTCATCGAGATAGGTCGGCTAGTTAGTGTTCAGCGGGAAAAAGGATAGTGTATCGATTATAACAGCGATTTAGCCAAGTGTTTTTTTAGTCCAAAGTTGGCTTAGTAAGCTAGGCGTCCGACTTTGACGCCGGAGGCTCGGGTTAGATTCTCGGCCAGTCTTCAATTTTTTAATTTTATTTTTTTATCGGAAATATAGTGATAGAGACACAAAAATAAACAAAAAAAAAGTGCCGCATTATCAGGCGATGGACCCCGGAAAATCGGTGGTCCCGCTTACGGGTGTGGGTGTGCCGTTGCGACGTGTGGTGCGAACACGTGAGCCGGCAAAAAAATTAGCAGCAGCAACAGCAGCAACAACAGCAGCAGCAACAACAGCAGCAACAACAGCAGTAACAGCAGTAACGAAAGCTGCAACAGCAGTCACAAAAACAGCGGCAGCTTGTATGCCAAAGGCAGCTTTAAATGCCATGACACCAAGCCCAACAGCGTGTTCCGCGTTGCCCAGGCGGGGATCTTTGCAGGCAACACCAGCAACAAAAACATCAACAACAACAACAGCAACAACAACAACGCCAACAATAAAAGCTCTCGCTACAACGCCAGCAGTAACTGTAAGCGAGGAGTATAGGACAGTGGAAAAACGCCGGCGGAAGTTAAATCCGAAGCCGAACCTTTCAGCCAAAAGAAGGTTAAACTTGGCAGGCCATAGTGTGGCATCATCGGTGGCTGCATCCGATGATGACGGAGCACACTCCAGCTCTTATGAGTATGATGGAGGAGAGGGCCGGTACGTCGGAGAGGGAAACTCCTTCAAGGACTTACCGGTCGATGACGAGGAAGTCGTACAAATGGACGACGAAAAAGAGGATGATGAGGAGGCGCAGCTGGACAAGCTCATAAAAGAGCTGCTGGAGAAGCGCGACCAGTTGCGCAGAAAGAAGCTGCAGCAACAGCAACAACAAGCTGTGCTCAAGCAGCAAGTGCAACAACAACTGGAGGTGAAGCAACAACAACGGCAACATCAACAACAACAACACCAACAACATCAACACCAACAACATCAACAACAACACCAACAACAACAACAACAACAACAACAACAACAACAACAACAACAACAACAACAACAATCTAAACAGTCACGGAAGGACAAAATACCACCCATTAACGTGAGTAATTTCGACATTGTAGATAGCATTAGGATTTGTAAATTAATAACAAAAAATTTCCATGTGAAAAGGCTTTCTGCTAACAATCACATAATTATATGTGAAAAAATAGAGGAGTACCAGAGGGTGCGCGCCGCTTTGGGAGAGGTGAAAACCGAGTACTTCACGTACACCCCAAGGCAGCAAAAGTTAAAAACCGTGGTACTGAAGGGAATCGATCCCTCAATTAAAACGGAGGAGCTTGAAAGAGAGCTAAAGAATTTTGAAAGCGACGACCTCCATTTCGTGGGGGTCAAGCCGTTTTCCTCTGCTGTGGCAAGGGGTGGTAACCGTCACTTACCATTCTTCCTAGTCCAGCTTACTCCCGACAGCAAAATCGACAGGCTGCGAAATATCCGCTTCCTGTACTACCATGCTGTAAGGTGGGAGAAAATAAAGAGGTCAGATCGCATACTTCAATGTATGCGCTGCCAAAGGTTCGGGCACGCCGCAGCTAACTGCAACATGCAGTTTAGATGCGTGAAGTGCGATAAGGACCACATACATGGTGAATGCTCTCTAGGTAAGGAGAGAGTCGAAGACCGGAGTGTACTCTCCTGTGTGCTCTGCAGGAACTCTGGACATCCCGCCAACTTCAGGGGTTGTCCAAAGTACCAAGAATTGAAAAAGAGAGTCCAGGCCCGCAAACAGCAGTCTGAAGATGATAGGCGTCAGAAGAGTCGCTCGTTCGCAAATTTTGTGGCACCCAACGTGTCCTTTGCCCAAATGGCAGCTGGACCGGGTCAAGCCCACATGACATCAAACCAACTAATGGTAGCCCAAAAGGCACCAGAGGTGGATCAGGACTTAAAATCGATCCTTCTGTCTCTGCATGGAAAGATCGATAAGTTCCAGAAACAATTAAATGAACAAGCGGCCCGAATTGACTTTATATATTCGGAGCTGTTTGTGGGGTCTGGTGTGCCATAAGTCTAATGGCTGCGCTGGATGAGGGAAACTTAAAGATCCTTGCTGTGAATGTTAATTCACTAGTCAGGATCGAGAAAAGAACGTCACTTGCCAATTTGTTGAAAACCGAAAACCCGGATGTGCTTTTGGTTAGCGAAACTAAGCTAAATCAGAAGCACAAATTGGGATACAAAAATTATCATGTAATAAGAAGAGACCGGCCTCACTCCACTCAAGGTGGTGGGGTTGGAATCTTAATTCGAAAAGGCCTGCGCCATAGGGTTATATATAGCGGGGACGTGCGTAGGTTCCAGTTGTTGGAAGCATGCATCATATGCATTCCTCTCCATAGCCGGAGGAGAATGTATGTGGTGTCGCTTTACGCACCTGCAGCACCTCCACCCAACCAATTTTTGACAGAGCTCGAGACACTTTTTCGTAGTCTGCAGCTAAACTCGGAGGAGAATTATTACTTCTTGGCCGGAGATATTAATGCCAAACATGCGGCATGGGGAAATGTTACTGCAAATCCCAGGGGCAACCAGTTTCACGACTGGTGGCGCCTCAATATGATTGAGTACAAACTCGAGTTGTACGCGACGGATATCCCTTCCTTCCCAAGAAGCGGTGCTTTCCTGGACTTGGCCTTAACGGACGCAAGACTTCAACTGACAAACATAGACCAATACACGCGGAACTGTTTACGTGCGTTTGAGTACGATAGTGACCACTACGGACTCGCCGCCGCAATACGGATCCCGAACGAGCAAACGCTGCTGGAGGGGTACGAAGCAGTGTGTTCATTCGATTATCGGAGGGCACAATGGTCGCGCTTCTCCAGATTTTTAAAGCGAGATTTACGTTCGAGTGGGATCGACCCACCGACAAACAGTAACATGACAAATGATGAAATTGATCGGCATTTATTGCAAATGAACGACGCCATCAAACGAACTATGGAACGAACTATTCCTCGGGTAGGACGTTCCGACGACGACCAGACAGAAAAGTACAGAAACCCTACAATCGACGCACTATACCGACAGAAAAGTAGACTGCTCTCGAGGCTTAAACGGCTGTACAGGCAATTTACTGATCGCGACGACCCGGAGGTAAGGATGCTGAAGTCAGAGATCCGAATCCTGAAACAGCTGATAAAAGAAAATTACAGAAAATCTGTAAGTCTGTATTGGGGCAATAAAATTCGGGCTATTAAAACCTGTAGTCCGAATATGTTCCCACAGATAAATAAGTTGTTCAGGAGGAAAGATCACAATGATATTCCTTGTGTTCGAATCTCCCAGACAGCAGAGAACAGACAGACAGTACTGACTGCTGGAATAAGTCCAGAAAGTGTTGCTTCAAACGACGATTTTTTCGTGGTCGAGGACCCACAGGAGAAAGTGGATTTGCTGGGCGCTTGTTTCGAGGCCGTGTATACGGTGAACAATCCTGTTCGCCGTAACCACGACATTGAGAATAGGGCTCTGGTGAGCCATTTCTATCTGCGCACCGAACTTGAGAATTGGCGATCTGAGAATAACGGTTTCAACGTGTTCACTGATGAAAACCATGCTAATGCAGTTGTCGCCAATGGCCGAGATGCATCGCACTTGTTCGTGTCGAAGAATGATCTTCTGTGCATCTTCGAGTCACTAAAGAATAAAAAGTCGGCGGGGATGGATGGTGTCCCAAACGTCGTATTGAGACACCTGCCTTTGGAGGCTGTAGATATTTTCACCACGCTGTTTAACAATGCGCTGAATAATGCACATTATCCGGCGCATTGGAAGGTAGCTGTGGTACACCCTATCCCGAAAAAATGTAAAGATAGGACGAACCCTGCCAATCTCCGGTCAATTAGCTTACTTCCGAATATTAGCAAGGTCTTTGAAAAGGTTGTCAATAGAGCCCTGTTAAAGTGGGTCGAGGACAATAACATAATTCCGGACAACCAGTTTGGTTTCAGGGCGAGGCATGACACTATTCATGCCGCGTCGAAACTGGTTTCCGACATTCAGTGGAATAAATGCAAGAACCAATGCACGGGTGCTTGTCTGGTTGATTTTGAGAAGGCTTTCGACACCGTATGGTTAGAGGGACTTTTCTACAAGTTGACCAGGCGGGGGATGCACAAACCTTTGCTATATGTAATTTATAATATGCTTATGGGAAAGACGTTCGTAGTCAAATGTGGCAACGTGACTTCGAGCAGAGTCTTTCAAATTAAAAACGGTTTACAGCAGGGGGCGGTCAATTCTCCGATCCTGTTTAACATTTACACGAGTGATCTGGTGGGTTCACTCAGACATGCTATAGCGTATGCCGACGATTTGGTGGCATATAGATCAGGTCCTAAAATCGAGGTCATTAATATCCTTTTGCAGCGTGACTTCGATCAAATTAAGCGATATTTCGACGACTGGAAGTTGAAAATCAACTTTCAGAAGACGGAAACAATCTTGTGCAGAACTCCATTGGCTGGGGCCTCTAGGGATACCAGAAAAAACTGGAAAAAATTGGCCATTATTGGACAGAACGGGCAGCCATTGGCGGTGAGAAGCGCAGTTAGATATCTAGGTATCTGGCTTGACCAGTATCTATATTTCGATAGACATATAGTTGCTTGTCTTGCTGGGGCCAAGAAGGCTTATGCTTTGACAAGGAGACTGTTTCATAGCAGTCAACTTGACCCCAAAGTGAAGGTCATTTGCTACGTGGCCCTTATAAGGCCAATTATCGCTTATGGTTGTCAATTGTGGTTCAATATAGCGCCCAGCTATATGGAAAAGATTCGGGTTTTGGAGAGACAATGTCTTAGGACCTGTCTCCGATTGTTCCGAACGCCTGAATCCAACTATATAAAATACTATCCCAACAAGGTCCTATACGATGGGGCTCAGTTGAATAGGATTGACAATTTCCTCATTAGGGTCACTCGAAGGCACGTTGCAAGGGCGATGGCCAGCGACAATAGTCTGATATTTGGGGCTTACTACCCCAATGAAATGTACATTGAGAGTACACTCCGGTCTGGCTTTATCCCGCCAGAGGCATTTATCCATATTGATGCAAAAGGGCTGGTACAGACGAGGGATGGTATTCCGGTCTTATACCATCGCTACCGCAGCGCGAGAGATAAGCGGCTCCTCCATTACGGGGACGTCGCCAATGCTCATGAGCTCCTCCATTTTAGTACCGCAATATCGGAGAGGGATAGATTCGACACGGAAAAGCAATTCGCCGAATTTTGGTGGCTTGTTGAGGGGGGAGGGGTCAACATGCCCTCCCAGGACGGTGCGTTACTCTAGGTAACTTCCTCTTAGCTTATAAGTTAGATTAAGTCAGCTAGGGCGTTTTTGGGAGAGGCCGGGCTCGCCAACGTGTGGTGGTGCTTCTGGGAGTTGACTGACGCTGTAAGGCTTCAGTCGGCTCACGGCGGCGCGTGTGCACGTTGACGACTGCCAGGCGCTCGGAAAGCAATTGGGATTTTGACCACTTGTTGCGCAAGGCAACGAGTGCTCAGAATCCTAATTATAGTTAGAATACGTTAAGTAGTTTAAGTAAGTAGAATAGGTAGTTTGTAATTTGTTTTATATAAAATCTCAATAATGAAACCGAGTTTTAATAAATTTTCTCGAGGAATATATATATAAGATTAGTTCGTAAAATAGTTCGTAGGCCGAAAGGCAATAATTCTAAGATATAGTTAAGTTTAGAGCGTTCGCATAAGGACCAATAAATAAGAATAAGTATCCTGTTAATTTTAAGTTAGGTTTAATCATTTTTGTCTAGTATGTAAGTAGATATTTATCAATGAATAAAAAAAAATGAATTTCAAAGTCAAAAAAAAAAAGGGTAAGTGGATGTAAAATGTAATGAAGCAATAATATTAATGTCACGTCTCTTGAATCTAAGTTAAGTAAAATAATATTGAATTACAATATGAAAACAAATAAAATAGTAATTTTACCTGATAACCTGTTTTAGTTTATATCAGCGTACAATTTTTTACTGCCACTGTCTTTAATATTCGGCAATAAGCGAGCAAATTTTAGTACAAATTTTAGCCAGTTATTGAAAAGACCTAATGATCTTTCTTCACCGAAAGTAAATGCAAAATCTTTATTTATCTACACCTACATATTACTCGTAGATAGTAAGAAAAAATAGAAAACAAATTAAATACTATTTTAAGATATATTTTGCTAGTTAAAATATGTATATGATATTCACGTTCTTTATATAATATTCATATATAAATTTAGTAAAAAAAAACTTTTAAACTATATCCCAATGAGTGTCTTACCATTTGCCATTCTTCTAAACTTTTTTTATTTTTTTAATAATTAACAAACATACTTTTAAGGCATATGTAAAACTACGAACATTCACAGCATAAGAATCGAATCTCAACTGAAGCCTGCAGCTGCTGTTTGATAATGGATAATTAATAAAACATATTGCAAAATTAGTTACTCACTTTAACTTTTTTCACCACTTAAATACTTAATAAACACTTTCAACGCATATTTAGAACTGCACGAGATGAGCATTCACAGCACAATGATCGCATTTCAATCAACTGAGGCGGGTGTATCTGTTGCACATGTTAAATAACTACACAATAGTCATTTTCAGCTATCTTGTTGTACTGTTTGACAACTAAAATAGTGATGGTTGAACTTCTGGCGCGCGATTCGTCTTAAGTAACTACAGAGTAGTCATTGTTGACTATTTTGTTGTAATTTTTGACAATAAATATAGTCATAATGGAACATTGGTCGCGCGCGATTCTTATTGAGTAGCTACGCAGTAGTCAATGTTGACTATTGTGTTGTGATTTTTGACAAATACCTAGTCATAATGATACATTCGACGCGAGCGATTCTCTTTGATATTTCTTATATCTTGTTGTGCTGTTTGATAACAAATAGTCATGGTTGAACTTTTGACGTACGCGTTTATTATTAAATAACTAAGCAATAGTCATTTTTAACCATTTATATTACTATTTCTAACTATTTTTAACTTATTTCTGTTCTTTAATAGACATTCCGTAAATTTCTTAGAATATTATCAAATTACTAAGACAATAGTTACAAAAATAACTATTTTTTCCTCTGAGTACATTTACCAACATCAGTGACTAACTCTAACACCAACCCTCGAAAAGTGACTTTAAATTGTATTGACATACGATACCTCTTACACTTCGAAAATAAAACTCTTTTTAAATTAGGTACGAGTATTTGCCTAACTATTATCATTTCCACATTTGCTAGATTACCTCGTTCAATCGCCAAGGATAAGAAATCTCTAAATCACCCTACCTACGGCCGCCCTAGTTCACAGTTCATTTATCGGCAATTCCGTACACTAATTCCTTCTCCCATGAGTCCACTAATGTGACAAATTTCAACTTCCTTTGTGGGAATCGGATTAAAGTCCTGCACTGACGCTATTAAA
The DNA here is from genome assembly GCA_949715645.1 of Portevinia maculata. Classification (NCBI taxonomy): domain Eukaryota; kingdom Metazoa; phylum Arthropoda; class Insecta; order Diptera; family Syrphidae; genus Portevinia; species Portevinia maculata. The sequence goes on from OX454526.1 coordinate 91,402,250, forward strand.
ATGTAACGTCCCTTATTGCATGTGCCATTTGAAATGGGGTTGTATTGTAATCATGTCATTAGGGTGAGATTGAATGAATGTATGAATAGATTCGAGTTGAGATTTTGTGTTTTCACTTTTATCTCTGTTTGCTGTTGGGAATACGACTACTTTGCTTACACATACTCATGAAACTTGGTAATCGGTTGCTGACAACAAGTATAACAATAAGGGCGGTGTCAAGTAATAAGAAAATTGGTACTGAGGGATGTAGTTAAGTTGCTGATGACTTTGTTACAGAATTAAAGCTAGAAAATAGCCGGCTAACGAACAAAAATACGAGTATATTGAAATATTCTACTCGATTCTTCAAGTCTCATAACTGCAACCGAACTTCTCGTTTAGCGTCATCAGTTGTTACCTTTCCTTCTCCATTTCGAATTAGACATTACCTTCCAAGGATGACTCTGTTCATGATACTACCGAAGAGATGACGATAATGATTGAACATATTCGCAGTCGATGCAAATCATCAAATTTCCGATGCACACAAAGAGGCGATTATGAAAGCAGCAGCTCCTGCGTTAAAAGTTCCAGACCTACGTAGCAGGCCAATTCGCAGATTGGAAATTGCAATCATTTCCATAATTCGATTCGGGCAGGCGGCGCCAAGCCGACAATCGATTTGGCGGAAAATTTCACATCAAAAGTTGGGAACAGCCAACGCAATGCGGTGAACGATTTTCTGAATCTGTGGTCGATTATTGAAACGACGATGACGACGATGCCGTAAAATCCAATCCAGTTTGGGCCGATTTATTTGAGCTGCCTGAACTCTCGTATATCCTACTTCTACTTGAATCATAAATTCCACTTGGCCAATTGAGTAGCGTCTATACTTGATGCATTGCTACGTGTGCTTTTGTGCGGTTAAATCAATGCTTTTAATCAGTCCGATTATATTTCTCGGAGAATTAGCAATCTACAATGTGCTGGTCGGAAGGAGCAATGAGCAGGGGCTTGTATGCAAGTTGATTTGAGCTATTTCAGTATTGGAATCTGAATTATTTGTTTGCCTCGCATGTGCAGCATTGCAGATATGTATGTTATTCAAAATAAATATATGTACAAAGTTAAATGCGGGCTTGCGGCCACACAAAATTAGATCGGGCGTGTAATGTGTATTAATAATAAATTGAGTCGTAAATCAATTAAAACAGTAATTATTAGTTGCCATGCTTAATGTGATCTAAGCTTAATCTTGCTGAAAAAAACAGCAGATCAACTCCATGATCTATCATATCACGGGACACTACACTGTGCAATTGGTATGCGTATGAGACTGGGAGTTAAAGGTTTCCGTGTTCAGGTTTTTGAAAGCACCTTCTTTGTTCAAAAAGGGAGCCAACGTGAATTCTGTGTGGCTAAGGGATGTTGACCGTTCGCCCGATCCATAAGAAAGGAGATCCCATAAACTGCGCCAACTATAGAGGCATCAGTCTCCTGAATACTGCCTATAAGATCATGTCTGCTGTACTGTGTGAACGCCTGAAACCATTCGTCAACGACCTGATTGGTCCCTACCAGTGTGGTTTTAGGCCCGGTAAGTCCACGACCGGTCAGATATTCAAACTACGGCAGATCCTGGAGAAAACCCAAGAAGTCCAAATCGATACCCACCATCTTCTTATCGATTTCAGGGCCGCATATGACAGCATCTATATAGACGAGCTATAGAGAGCCATGTCTAGTTTTGGCATCCCTGCCAAACTTGTCAGATTGTGCAGAATGACGATGGAGAACGCCCGCTGCTCCATAAAGGTCGGAAATACTCTCACCGATACCTTTGATGTCAAAAAAGGATTTAGACAAGTTGATGAGCTGTCAAGTCACTTCTTCAACATCATACTTGAGAAAATTGTGGGCAACACTAGAGACACAATTTTTCCAAAAGTCTGTGCATCTACTTGCGTGTGCTGATGACATTGACGTCGTTGGTAGACACAGCGAGCTGTCACTGGTGCGTTTGCAAGTATTAGCACAGAAGCGGTAAAAATAGGTTTAGTGGTGAATGAGGGCAGAACAAAATGTATGCTGTCAACAAGAAGGGATACACAACATCGACGAATCGGGCAGAACGTCACGATAGACAGCTATAATTTTGAGGTAGTTGGGTACTTTGTCTACCTCGGCTCCGCTATTAATCGACCTGGTCAAAAAGTGTGAATCAGTCGACTAAGATGGCTAGGGCATGTAGAGCGAATGGACACCAACGCTCCGGCCCGAAGAGTCTTCGATTCGCGCAACTGAAGGCAGTTAGCCAAAGATCGTGCTAAATGGAGAGGCGTATTGGTTGAGGCCCAAGTCCACCCCGGACTGTAGCGCCACCTAAGTAAGTAAGTAAGTATGGGATGTTGACAAATCCCAGAAACTTCATGTAGTGCTGTTTACGCGGATCTAGTCTTCACATACGCGTGTTGTGCGCTACATATGGAACCAGTTGCGTCCATATCTTTTCCTTAGATGAAGGTCCAAAACCCTTTCCAAGGTTTTCATAAGAAATGATAAAAGACTTATTGGCCTTTAATCGCTGGCAATAGAGTAACTATTGTTTCCCACTTCAGGGAATGAAGACCACTTACACTTCCTTCTACCTATCCGGTAGGAATCCCAATTTCAGGCAGCTTCTGACAATTGCCTGTAGCCAAGGGATGCTGCCTACGCTTGTCTTTTGTAGCATGGCGGGTATTATTCATTCCAGTCCCACCGGTTTGTACGGTTGGAAGGATTAAAAAGTCATGCTATTCTATCCTAGCTCGTACAATCCAATTGGTGGATCCGGAAGTGACCAGATTTTTGAACATTACTACCAAAGTTTGTGTAGCCACGAAAGTTAGTTCCGAGAGGCAGATCTATTGTTATACCCTATTCTAATATATTAATTTTGACGCATAGTTTGTAACATACCTTAATATTGCCCGTAGACCCCTAAAAGTTACTATATTTATGATCAGCATCGATAGTAATGTCGATCTAGCCATGTCCGTCCGTCCGTCCGTCGGCAAAAATTAGGCCTTTAAACTGGACATAAAGAGCTGAAATTTTAACCATATACTCTCTAGGGTCCCGAAATAATCAAGTTTAAGAATTTTTGAAATCCGCCCACAGACACGCCCACAAACTCAAAAAAACAAAATTTTGGAAAAAATCGAATTTTGAGCTAGAAAGCTGCAATTTTTTATATATGATCTATGACTCCTAAAACTGCTCGGGATATAAAATTTTCAAAATCCGCCCACTGACACGCCCACAAATAAATAAAACAATTTTATTGAAAAACCAAAATTTCAGCTAGGAAGCTGAAATTTGTAATATATACTCTCTATGAGCCCTTTAAGCTCATGTGTAAATATTTTCGAAATCCGCCTACTGACACGCCCACAATGTAAACATTTTTTTTTTTGAAAATCCAAAGTTTGAGCTAGGGAGCTGAAACTTTTAATATATACTCTCCAGGGGCCCTTTATGCTCATTTGTTAATTTTTTTAATTCCGCCAACTGACACGCCCACAATTAAATAAAACAATTTTATTGAAAAACCAAAGTTTGGGTTAGGGAGCGTTTTTTTTACAAAAGCTTCGTTTTTTTCGATACAATCCTTTAAATGTTATATAACAAAATATGTAGAGCGTTCTTAACAATTCAACCATACTTAGACTTTTGTCACGCCCACTTATGAGGGATAGGAATAAGAATAGGGTATCCAACAGTTGGCCCAAGCGGACTGTAGCCCGTCCCTATGTTTTTATTTTTGTTTTGTTTTTTTAAAATAAGGAAATCCCAATACCAGAGCACTCAGACTCGATAACGAGGAACAAATCCTCCTTTTGGTGTAGAGGCTGGGGAATGGGTGGCGTATGTTGCTGTTCCCGATGGGGATTGAACCTGCACCTCACGGGTCCACTAACTTCTACACCGTCGCCACCCTCTAGAGATCTACGGTTTCATTTTTGTTATCTGTTAGACAGTTGTTGCCTTCCTTACACAGGCAACTCGCAGGAGAGGCTATTTGGCTATTTTCTGGAGTCTAGAGGCAACTGTTGTTGGATCATTTATTTTTCATATTAATTATTAAATTTAATAAAGAACAAATGGGCTTGGGCGAACTGTTGGATACCCTATTCCCATTCCTATCCCCCATCAAGTGCGCATGGACAAAATCTAAGTATGGGAGGATTGTTAAGAAGGTTATGATCTACATTGCGGGTGGCATCGGTGTAGTAGTAGTGTATTCGCTTACTGAATGGAAGGTCGTGCGTTCGAATCCCGGTCAAGTCCATTACTTTATATCGAATACATGAAACCTTAAATCAAGCAACTTAGATACCACCCGTGGAGAAAAACCCTACAACTGCACCAAATCACTTCTATCATATCTCTCCATTATTTCTAATAAGTAGCACCTAAAAGCATACAATGAAATATGCAATTGCTAGGTGCTGCTTGCTTTAAACAACAAAATGCTTGCTTGTTCCTAGCACAATAAGGGAAGTGTAAGATTTACTGGAAAACCACTTTAGTAAATTATAAAAATAAAACATATTTTGTTAAACTGTTTTGTACGTTTTTTAAGGGGGTTTATCGATAAAAAAAAGTTTCCCTACGCAAACGTTCCTAAAAAATGGGCATGGCAGAAAACTTTGTATGAAGGAATTTTTTAGCACAACTTTATCTACATACTTTGCGAAGAGAAGGACTTTCATTTCGAATGATTGCCCCAATAAAACATTTTTTCTTTAAATGGTGGTCAGAGGACTGATTTTAACACATTTTTACACATGAGCATTTCAAGTCTCTAGAGTAGAGAGTATATATAAGGGAGAGGGTGGCGACGGTGTAGAAGTTAGTGTGTTGGCTTGTTACCCATGCGGTGCAGGTTCAATCCCCATGGGGAACAACAACATACGCCAGCCATTCACATGCCTCTATACCAAAGGGAGGATTTCTGCCTGGTAGTACAATGGACCGTTACCGAGTCTGAGTGCTCTGGGATTTGGATTTCCTTTTTTTTAAAAAAAAAAAATAAAAAAAAAAATAAAAAAAATATATAAGGGAGGGTCGATTTTTTTTTAAATAATGGGTTCTAATATCGAAAAAAAGCTGTGAATTTGGACTAATATTACATGTATAAAATGTTATTGCAATCGGTATAGTATATAACTGCTGCCAGGTTTAAAGTTTTAAAATAAGTGAGCCAAATTCCTCATTGCAAATGTGCAAAGGAGGAGCATACATATATTTATTTAGAAAATGCATTAAACTATTTTTTTGGGAGATGAACCAGTACCATAGTCCTAACTATATACTAGTTAACTTGGTTTTGTATGTGGTATTTCACAAATTTCCCGTTTTTGGTTTTGTTTACATCAATTTCCTTTGCGTTGTTTTGAATGAACAACCATAATTCTTACAATTGCTACCACGTGAAGTGGACGGCTGGAGTTACAGCGCTGTTTCACGGTCTGCCACAATCGATCATCAGACTCCTTTTTCTATGATACTGGTCAGTGTTTCATCCTGACTTCTTAAAAATTCTCCTTCCAATTTTACTTTACTACATCACCCACATCTTCAACACTATTATTACGACATCTACTTACCCCTCTATTTTTTCATTTTCATTTTCATTTTCATTTATTTATTTGCTAATGCTTACACTTTAAGACAGTATAGTCTTATAAAATAGTGAAGATTACAATTTAAATTACAATTTTGAAACGAGCTACAGAAAAAAAAAAAAACCTATTTAAGAAAAAGAACTGAAAAATAAATTTAGAAAAATTTAGAGTAAAACTTAATCATACATCTCCATTATGTATCCGGTAGAGTTGAGAGTAAACAATGAATATTTTTGTACATATGCATATTGCTAAACTATTGGTCGTAGTTGTTAAGGAAAAAGGACTTAAGCTCTGTCCGAAACCGCGCAGTGCCGCCCGATCTTCGAACATGTCGGGGCAAGGAATTCCATAAGCGGATAGTGTTCACGAAAAATTGTCGCTCAGATGTAAGACAGGAGAACCGAGGGTGTATAAGTTGATAGGATCTGTTTGAGGCACTGAAACGCAGCTTACTAAAGAGATAACTAGGCTGATTAGTTTGAATCACATTTGAAAGCAAAACAAGAGATCTGTAACGAAATAGATGGTCAAGAGGCATGCTATAAAGTAATTTCGTGTAGTGCGAAACTCTATCAAAGCGTTTAAGGTTGTAAACATACCGTGTAATGGAGTTAAATGCTACATTAAGCTTTCTCCTGCTGTTAGCATCACAGTTACCTAAAATTTCGCAACCGTAACTAAGGATGGGGGCAATGAGTGTTTTTGCCAGCAATATACGTGTTTTTAATGGAGTGTAGTGACGTGACATACAGAGCTGACGTAACATACCAAATACTTTGCCAACGGTAGCATTGATGTGAGTATCCCATGTCAGTGTCCTATTAAAAACCATACCTAAATTTCGAACAGAGTCGACGTATTCGATTTTGGAGCCGTTAAGCATAATATCAGGGAAGTAGGAGAGATCTAATAACTTTTTACTAATAACGACACATTTGGATTTAAGAGGGTTTAAAAAGAGCCCATTCTTTTCTGACCAGATGAATATCCTTTCTAGATCAATATTGATAGCATTTGCGCAATCCTCTATCATACCAAGAGGGCAGCTTCGATACATTTGGACATCGTCAGCATACATGTGAATAGATGTAGATGAAGATACGATTGAGGGAATTTCATTTACATAAAGTGAAAACAGAAGTGGTCCAAGAATTGACCCTTGTGGAACCCCTCTATAGTTAAAAAGAAAATCAGACGTATGATGACCCACTGAAACAGCTTGTTTTCTAAGCTGAAGATACGACGACAATAGGGCTACTGCTGAATTTGAGAAACCAAACAACACTGACAGTTTATTGCATAAATTAATGTGATCCACAGTGTCAAAGGCCTTCGAAAAGTCCAGCAGCACTAAAAAGGTAACTTCATCATCATCCAATGATTCCCTAATATCGTCGACAACCTTAATAATCGCCGTTATACAACTATGATTTTTCCTAAATCCGGATTGCTTTGAAGAGAGCAAGTTATTCGAAATAATATGTGAATTAATTTGTTTTTGCAGTACCCTTTCGAAGACCTTCGACAAATAAGGCAAAATAGATATCGGCCGATAATCTTTACTTTTATGGCCTTTTTGAATGGGCATAATTTTTGCAGTTTTCCATTGTGCGGGATAGATACCAGTGGTAATAATATAATTGAAGACGTGCACTAGATAAGGAAGAATGACTGGGAGAATTATTTTGACAAATTTGGGTTGTATTTCGTCAAATCCAACAGCATTGGATTTAATGGATAGCAAACAAGCAACAATCTCCGTGTTATCAATACAAGCGAATTCAAAAGCTGTTATTAATGAGCTGAGTTCATGAGATGCAGACTGATTTGAGGAAACGACATTAAGAATGGGAAAAGGAAGAGTAACAAAACTTTTATTTAGAATGTTTAAGTCTAGATTGTCATCTACATTTTGATTGTTCTTGTTTTTGCCAATTCCGACTTCTCGCAAATTTTTCCATAGCTGTCGACCCTTCAGCAAGGGATTTAGTTTGTTTGCATAAAAATTCCTTTTAGAAATTTTTATTTTCGCGACTACCACATTTCGCAAGGAGCGATAAAGTTGTAAGTGTTCGTTTAATCTGTATCGCTTCCACTCACTGTAAGCCCGGTTGCGTTGATCAATAAAATGACGAATTTCAGCGTTGAACCAGGGACGTTGACCATGCTTAATACGTTTGGTTTTAATGGGGACATGCTTGTTAAAAAGGGCACGAATATTTTGGTTAATTAAGTCAATTTGGTCACATGGAGACGACAGGAAGAATACACGATCCCATTCAATATTACGAGCGTCTAGCTCCAGCTGACGATAGTCAATGCAATTGAAATCTCTATATTTATAGTTCAAAACAGAGTAATTTACTAAACAGTCGAAGGTTAAAAATAAGAGGTCATGTTTAGAGAAACCGGGCGCAGACAGCTGGTCGTAAAAACGAATATCATTATAATCACTTACAAAAAAAACATCCAGAAGAGTACTAGAATCGGCGGTGAAATGTGTAGGGTTATTCGTATTAACCGGGAACAAATTAAGTGCTCTCATTCCCTCAATAATATTTCTCTCTACTAGAAGATTGCTATTTAAATCACCACCAATGATTATCTTTGGATAAAATATCGATATTGATTCCAGGAGATCAAATATTGGAGTAAAATCGATATGCTTATTGGGTCTATAAATAGAGCCAATAAGAAGATCGCCATCCTCAAACTTAACTTCAACAAAGACATAGTCCATTTCACAATCAACTGTAGAGTTGTATTTCTGATAACATCTCAAACCGTTTGTCACGTATATTGCAGCACCACCACCCACTCTTCCCATCCTATCACCACGAAAAAGTCTAAAACCGTTCACTTCATATATCTCATCCTTGATTCCGTCGATAAACCATGTTTCAGTGACACAAACAACATCTACCTTAGAACCTTCAAACAGATCCCTAAATTCATCTAGTTTAGGAAACAAACTTTGAGCATTAATATGACACACTCGTAGACCGGCCTTTTGGTCACCAAGAACATTAATCATTGAATGAAGAATCCCGTTCTCACCTCCGCCCATGGAATTCCCACGAACAATATTAGGCCGCAAAATCACTGTAAACAAGCAAGAATAATGGAAAAGGCATATTATGAAAAACAGACAACACAAGCGGTTTCAAGAGATAAATTCCTTTTTCCATCAGAACGACCAACTAACAAGATTAAGAGAAAAGTGAGAAGAAACAATAACAATACTTAAAGACGAAAAACAAATGGAGATCTATGAAAAATTACTATATTTAATTTAAGGGTTAAAAAGAAAAAAAAAATATTAAGAAAAAGAAAAAAAAATATTAAGTGAGAAAAAGAAAAAAAAAAAAAGAAAAGAGTTGTAGACAATCAGTCATTTGTGTGGGCTGGCAATTCCTTCAAGTTTGCGATGTTTTCAATACGAACAGCTTCATCATCAGAGTGACATTTGACATACACAAGGCCCCGTAATGTAAACACGGACGAAAGTTTGTTTTGCTTTTTTAATTGAAGTGCGGTACAGTTATCACCAGCAACAAGCTGAGTAAACAAAATTGTATAGAGTCATAAAATCCCTTTTAGAAACCAGATGTAAACATTCATTGAATGTAAATAATAATTGAACACCCTTCGGGATTTGAAGTGCAAACCATAAATTATATCACATTCATGATGACATTCATTTCATATACTTTGTAACAGATTCCTCTGGACAATGGTATAAATACTGGATCAAATTAAATTGTAAAATTAGACTGTAAGAGATTATCAATAAAGTGGGACCTCGCTCCTAAAAAATATATTTTTTTCGTCTCCGACTCTAAGAAGTCGTTAACTGGCGCCCGAGCAGCAGGGACAAGTTTTAAATAATTAAAAGTGTTAAGGTGAAAAGTGATCTAAAAATAATTAGCACTAAAAGTACAGTGAAAGTGTACCCTCAACGGTCAGTAATTGGAAAAACACCAAGTGTAGTAGCAACCGAACCATTAGTAGGAAGTGGCAATATTTAACACCATTCTCCAAAAAGGATACATCGGACTACTCCAGCACTGCTTGTCCAAGTGTGTAACCACTCACCCGGACACGCGCACTATAAAAATCCTCTGAAGATCATCAGACTGTAGAAGGATCCAGAGAAGGGTTTTGATCATCTGCGTTGCCCCGCAGTCCATCCGGCTCCATTGGATGAAAGATGGAGATCATTATTTTAGTGTAAGTAAAATGAAAAATAAATATGAAATACATACAAATTAAATATTAAAGGTGAAAAGCCAAAAGAGAAATAAATACAAATTAAATATTAAAGGTGAAAAACCAAAAGAGAAATAAATACAAATTAAATATTAAAGGTGAAAAACCAAAAGAGAAATAAATACAAATTAAATATTAGAGGTGAAAAACTAAGAAAGAAATTAAATATTAAAGGTGAAAAACCAATGCAAAAAGTGTTTTAACAAGTTAAAGAAAACAACTAGAATTAAATAGTTTTACGCAAAACTCTTAAAACATAAAGAGAGATTAAAAGCTAAGCAAGTTAATTATTTTGTCAAAAGTTTAGAAATTAGAACAGAAAAGGAAAAATATTTTTATTTTTTTTTAATTGTTGAATTAAATATTTACAAAATTGAACATTCTAAGTATAAAAACTGACAATTTTATATATAATATACTATATATTCCATCTTTAATTTTATATTTTTTAATCATTTATCTACGATCCCTCCTCCTCTAATCTTATCTTTCTGTTATAAAAAAGAAAATGGAAGAACTTAAAGACACAGTAACCAGACTTACTGGAGCAGTAAATGCCCAGATCGACTTTATGAAGAAAATTGATCATAGATTAAGTGCTTTAGAAGTTAGGACAACATCTTCAACAAATAATGAGAGTATTCCACCGGGTCCTAAAAATGAACAAGAATTGAAAGAAATTTCCAAATTACCGGATTGCATAAAAGAATTGCAGGTTTTCGACGGTAATCCCGTCCAATATATATCGTGGATACACACGGTTGAAACAATCCTAAGGGATTATGAGGTAGTAAGAAATAAGCCGATCTATAGATCAATCCTCCAAAGCATTAGGCAAAAGATTCGCGGACATGCGGATACCGCACTAATCTCCTATAATATATTTAATGAAGATTGGAGCTCAATAAAAAAATGCCTCTCACTGCATTACGCAGATAAAAGAGACATTCGAACATTGGAACACCAATTAAATTCGATGTCACAGAGAACTTCCACTCTTGACGAATTTTATGCAAGTGTTAACCACCAGTTTTCACTTATAATAAATAAAATCAAAACTGAGGATTATTCTCCAGAAACGATTACGGCACTGATTGAGAGCTATCGAAATAGAGCACTTGACGTGTTCATTAGGGGATTAAATGGAGAACTCTCCAGGATTCTAATAATTCAAAAACCCCAAACTCTCCCAGAGGCATATGCGACATGCCTTGAAATACAAAACCTAAATTATAGGAACATTTCCCTTCACAAAAGAGATTTTAGTAATAGCATTTCAACCCCTGTCAACCAAATCTTCGCTCCTAGACAATGGCAACATAAGCCATCAAATCCATCAAAGCCACTCCCCGTACAACGAAGAAACGCGGCTTATAATATTCAACACAATCAACAGCAGAGAAATTATTTCAATAATCAGAAGCAACAATCAAACTATCCTCCACCGCAAAGACCAACACAGCCAAAACCACCAACTCCAATGGAAACAGACCAATCCGCCCAAACTAGACAAGTTAATTACATGAATAGACCCAGCTACAATCAACAACATTATCAACAAGATTACAGGTACAACCAACCAGCTAATAATCAAAACTTCCAACATGGTTCAGGAAATATTCCACAAAAGCGTCAAAGAGTGTTTAATATAGACACACAAGAAGAAGAACAATATTTGGATGAGTACGCTGAGGAATACGAAGACAACAATTATGCAAACGAAGAAAATACGGACCAGGAAGAAGAACAATCAGAGGTAAATTTTACGACAAGTGCCTCTCTAGCATACCATACATAGAATATGTGATGTGTGATGGGACACAATTAAAATTCCTTATCGATACCGGAGCCAATAAGAACTTCATTACGCATAAATTAGCACCAAATGCCAAACCAGCTCAAAAACCTTTTGAAATTCAGTCAGCCGGAGGAAAAATTCAAATTAACAAAAAAATAAGTGCAAAATTCTTTGAGTGCATAGGAAATAATACTCCTATAACATTTTTCGTTTTACCAGGATTAGCATCCTTCGATGGAATAATCGGAGATGACACTCTCAAAGAATTAGAAGCTATCATAGATAGGAAGAACAATATCCTTGTAATAAAATCAGGTATAAAAATACCCCTAAAAGAAAAACAATCCACACAAGTAAATAATATAGAAATTAGACATACCCATTTAAAAAACACAACTAAAGAAAAAATCCAAACCATATTAAGTAAATATAAACATATTTTTGGACAAGTAAATGATAAAGAGATGATAGATACGAAAGTGAAAGCTGAGATTAGGACAACAACTGATGAACCAATTTATACGAAGTCTTATCCATATCCTTTTAATATGAGGGAAGAGGTGCAAACTCAAATAAAAAAATTACTGGACGATGGAATTATACGCCCATCCCAAAGTCCCTACAATTCACCTACGTGGATTGTACCGAAAAAATTAGATGCTTCAGGTACAAAGAAATATAGACTAGTAATTGATTTTAGGAAACTTAATGCAGTAACTATTCCAGATACATATCCAATACCAGATATATCTAGCACATTAGCCAGCTTAGGTAATTCTAAATATTTTACAACAATTGACTTAACGTCAGGGTTTCATCAAATAAAAATGAAAGAGACCGATATACCTAAAACAGCATTTTCCACTATGAATGGAAAATACGAATATACACGACTACCATTTGGATTAAAGAATGCTCCTGCAATCTTTCAAAGAATGATAGACGATGTGTTACAGGAATACATAGGCAGAATTTGTTACACATATATAGATGACATTATCGTGTTTGGAAAAACTGAAGATGAACATCTGAGGAATGTTGACACTATATTTAATAAATTGGAAAAAGCTAATCTAAAAGTTAATCTAGACAAAACAGAATTTATGAAACAAGAAACTGAGTTTTTAGGATACTTAATATCAAGCAACGGCATTAAACCAGACCCAAAAAAAGTTCAGGCAATAGAAAGAATTAAACCCCCAGAGAATCTCAAAGAATTAAAGAGTTTTCTTGGACTGACGTCCTACTATAGGAAATTCATTAGGGATTTCGCAAAAGTCGCAAAACCTTTGACGACTCTTACAAGGGGAGAGAATGCTCAAATAAAAGCCAATCAATCGCGAAAAATTAAAATTACATTAGGCAGTAAAGAACTTGAGGCGTTCAATAACTTAAAGAAATTACTCATATCCTCCGAAATATTAATATTCCCAGATTTCAATAAACCATTTGTTCTCACAACAGATGCATCGAATCAAGCAATAGGTGCAGTACTATCCCAAGGCGAGATAGGAAGAGACAAGCCAATAACTTATATTTCAAGATCCTTAAATAAAACTGAGGAAAATTACGCTACCAATGAAAAGGAAATGCTAGCAATAGTGTGGGCCTTAGAAAACCTTAGGAATTATTTGTATGGAGCTAGGAAGATAAAGATTTTAACAGACCATCAACCTTTAACATTTGCTTTAAGTAATAGAAACACTAACGCAAAGTTGAAAAGATGGAAAGCCCGAATTGAAGAATATAATTGCGAAATAATATATAAACCTGGAAAAACAAATTTAGTAGCAGATGCGCTGTCAAGATTAAAAACCGAAACGAACATTTTGACTTCCAGCTCATCCGCAACTATGCACAGTGCAGAAGAGGACAGTACAGACCTCATCCCACATGTTGAAGTTCCTATTAATGTTTTCAAAAACCAAATTATCTTCAGTAACAATGAAATGAGTATTTATGAAGAACCACATCTTAACTACAGAAGACACTACATAGGAATACAAGAGCTAAACAAAGACACTCTCATTCGAATTTTAAAGGAAAAATTAAATCCAAATATAATTAACGGAATTAAAATTCCCGAACAACATATACAGATACTTCAAGATAGTTTCAAGGAACATTTCAGCAAATTTAAAATCAGGTTAACACAAAGAATTGTTCAAGATATCTCAAATGAAGAAAATAAATTTAGCATTATACAAAAAGAACACACAAGAGCGCATAGAAATCACAGAGAGAATAAAGAGCAAATTTTAGAGAAATACTATTTCCCGCAGATGACTAAACTAATCAAGAAATATACGAAAACTTGCGAGATCTGTAATAGTAATAAATACGATAGACATCCCCTGAAACCAGAATTACAAGAAACTCCTATTCCTAAATATCCATCCGAGATACTTCATGTAGATATCATGGAAATAAACCATGAAAAATTCATTACATGCATCGATAAGTTTTCAAAATTCACCAAATTCTTCCACATTAAGGAAAAATCGGCAATATACCTCAGAAATAAGATGATGAAAGTATTACACTATTTTACAGTACCAAAAATACTAGTTTCAGATAATGAATCAGCATTCATAAGCCCAATAATTTCAAATTATATTAGAACTATAGGAGTAGAACTTTACCTTACTCCACCACAAAAAAGCGAAGTAAATGGAACAGTCGAAAGAGTCCATTCCACTATTATAGAAATAATGCAATGCCTTCAAAAAGAATACACGGACTTCACGACAAAGGAATTGATTAACATTGCAGTAGATCGTTACAATAATAGTGTGCATTCAGTAATAAAAAAAAGACCAAGCGACGTTTTCTTTGGTAGAACACAAAAAATAAATTATCAAAACTTAGTGGATTTTCAAGCCAAAGTAAATGAAGACTTAGTAGAATTAATTAAAAGAAATCAAAAGAATAAAATTAGCATAGCCAACTACAAAAAAAATAAACCAAAAACTTATGAGGTAGGACAAATTATCTTTGCAGCAAATAAAAGAAGAGACGGAAAACAAAAGCCTCCCTTTAATAAAGAAATAGTTGCAAAAGACAACAAGGTCACTATTACCACTGAAAGCGGAAAAAGAATTCACAAATCCCATATTAAAAATATTCAGGAATAAAAGCCAATGTATCTTTTATTGTGTCGATCCTGAGTTGTATACTCGCTACACTTAACGTATATGAATACAATAGTCCTATAATAACCATCAAACAAGGAGAAGGAAGAATGCTAAACGGAAATTTTAAAATAATTCACGTTATATATTTAACACAATATTTGTCACAAATTTCAATGGTAGTCTTATTCACGAAAAGAAAACCCAACATTTAGAAGGTAACTTCTTGATACAGTATACTAACGAAACAATTCAAATTAACGACCAGGAATTTTCCAGTAAGGAAATAGAAACCTTCCAACCCTTGCCCCAAATCCTACAATCCAATGTTACTGAAAACAATGTAAGATTAGATTTGGAATATTTGCTTAGTCTCCATAGAGATAATATAAAGAAGTTAAATGAGATTCATACGAATAATAAAATATCAACTTCAACAATTGTTTGTACATTAGCAATAATTATTGTAATAATCAGTATTTTGTATTATTGTCAGAGAAAAAGAAATAATTTAGATTCCAACAATACAATTGTAATACCATTGAACACACAATCAGAAAATCATCAAGAAAAATTGAGTGATATAAATCCAATACATGTAAATTTTTAATAGATCTACGAGACGTAGATTTCAAAGAAGGGAAGAGTTATCACCAGCAACAAGCTGAGTAAACAAAATTGTATAGAGTCATAAAATCCCTTTTAGAAACCAGATGTAAACATTCATTGAATGTAAATAATAATTGAACACCCTTCGGGATTTGAAGTGCAAACCATAAATTATATCACATTCATGATGACATTCATTTCATATACTTTGTAACAGATTCCTCTGGACAATGGTATAAATACTGGATCAAATTAAATTGTAAAATTAGACTGTAAGAGATTATCAATAAAGTGGGACCTCGCTCCTAAAAAATATATTTTTTTCGTCTCCGACTCTAAGAAGTCGTTAACTGTACGCAGTAAATTATTGTTATTTCTGGTTAGACACTCGCGCATGTAAATCGTTGAATTACTGCCAAGTCCGATGTCCTTAAGGGAAAGTTGTGTTTTATTTATCTTTTTGTACTTGGCAATCGATGTTAAAACAAAATTACGTTCGTACGGTGACCGGAATTTAATAAATAATAACGCGTCACTTGCTACACTTTTGTTGTCACGGTCCTCTTGGCTCATTTTGATATTGTCGAGTTGGGTTTTGTAATGTAATAGTTCACTATTGCAAATTTTAATTGAATTTTGTGTTTCCAATAATTCCTTGTTAGCATTTGATACTGAAATATTCAAGAGTGAAATATCGGACTTTAGAGATGCAATATCATTGCTTGTTGTAGTTTGTGTGATCTCTAGTTCTGCAACTCTATTGCTGATGTCAGTGATGTTTTTTTGAAGTTCGGAGAACTGATTTTCCATTTTATTCACAAGAGTGTCACTATTTTCTTCTATTTTGGAAGATAGAAGGGAAATTATTTGTTTACTGTGATCTTTAAACATTTCATCCATTTTCTTCAACAACTTGGAGTCATCAGCTGCAGCCATTTTTTTCGCTTTTTGTTGTGGCGAGTCAAGCGAAGTTCGAGGTGAGACAAAGATAGAGTTTTCTCTACAGCGTTTGTTACCGGACATTTATGTTGTGTGTATGATAGGTACTGTATAAATATTTTTGGAACAGTTAATGGGTTCGACAGTGTTTGATACTAAACACAAAGCAGTATAAAGATTAAAAAATGACGAAATAAAAATCAATTAAAATCACGCCTATGCTGACTTTTAGCTATCGAAATGCTTAGTTATGTATGTCAGAAAGGATTCACACTAGGTACGAGAAACAATTTGATTAAAAATCACTTGTATTTAACTCGATAGAAATTGCCCGCCGAAAAAACACGTCTATTCTGTATCACGTTCCATCTCTCTATCTGAAAAAAAACTAAAATCCATTCCCATTCCTAATAAAGTACCAACATCTGAATTTCGACCCATCGCAATCCTTCCATTCTTATTCAATGTCTTGGAATCCAGTGCAAGCAACCAAATAAAAGACTGTAAACATGACAGACAACTTCAAAATCCTCTTCAGTCAGGCTTCCGTTCAGGACATAGTTGCACATCAGCTTTATTAAAAGTTACTGAGGATATAAGACAGGCGATCGACGCTAATTACACAACTGTGATAACATTAGTTGACTTTTTCAAAGCATTTGACTGGGTTAACTCCAATATTCTCTGTGATAAACTGACAACACATTTTAATTTCTCTGACACTTCTTACAAACTAATTTATTCATATATGACAAATCGCTTGCAAGCTGTTTCATGGAATAGCAAACTGTCCTCGTTTCTTCCTGTTAATAATGGTGTTCCTCAAGGATCTATTCTTGGTCCATTAATGTTCTCTTTGTTTATTAATGATTTACCCTCTTTTTATCTCACTGTCGCTTTCACATATACATATGCTGATGATGTTCAATTGTATACAAGTTTTTCTATTGGTATGGTTGAAGACGCAATCCAAAAAATAAGTGAAGATCTGTGTTCTATAGTCGAGTGGTCCACATATAATAGTCTAAAGCTTAATCCCGACAAAACTAAAGCTGTTCCAGTATAGAAGCAACAACCACATTTCCCTGACTTTCCACCTATCTTCTTAAGCTCTCACCAAGTCGAACACGTCACAAATTTTTTTAACAATAAATTAACGTGCGGGATGCTCAGATAAATTCAGTAATTTCTTTTTAATACACTATCAGTTCTTTGTCGTGGAGTGCTTAAAGCATGCAACTATCACGCGCAGAAATTTGCCGCCACTAAAAGTGCTCTAATTTAGTGCAGGTGTTAGTAAGGACATACGCAAAGTAAAACATAAAACAGACAATAATTATGTACGTATAAAATACTAACACAGACACAAATCATGCAAATAATTTAAGACATTAAGGCATTATTACGTAAAATATTTTTAAACTTAATTTTACTAACATGCAAGTCAATCACATGATCATTAAGATTATAGATACTACTCATGCTAGGCTCATGCCCACTACGTAAATTATGGGCACTAACAAGAAAATTAAAGCGAATAGACGACAACAAGTCAGGTGCATCTATTTAATTGGATATAAGCTGCTCTAAAAACATAGGCACGGGCTACAGTCCGCTTGGGCGAACTGTTGGATACCCTATTCTTATTCCTATCCCTCATAAGTGGGCGTGACAAAGGTCTAAGTATGGTTGAATTGTTAAGAACGCTCTACATATTTTGTTATATAACATTGAAAATCCTTTCAAAAAAAAAGAAGCTTTTGTAAAAAAAAACGCTCCCTAGCTCAAACTTTGGTTTTCGAATAAAATTGTTTTATTTAATTGTGGGCGTATCAAAAGGCCCCCAGAGAGTATATATTATAAATTTCAGATTCCTAGCTCAAACTTTGACTTTTTAATAAAATTGTTTTATTTAATTGTGGGCGTGTCAGTGGGCGGATTTTAAAAATTTTATCTCCCGATCAGTTTTAGGAGCCATAGATCATATATAAAAAATTTCAACTCTCTAGCTCAAAATTCGATTTTTTCCAAAATTTTGTTTTTTTTTTGAGTTTGTGGGCGTGGCTGTGGTCGGATTTCAAAAATTCTTAAACTTGATTATTTCGGGACCCTAGAGAGTATATGGTAAAAATTTCAGCTCTCTAGGTCCAGCTTAAAGGCCTAATTTTTGCCGACGGACGGAAGGACGGACGGACGGACGGACGGACATGGCTAGATCGACGCTACTATTGATGCTGATCATAAATATAGTAACTTTTAGGGGTCATTTCATTTAACCAATTTGGATATTCGAGGCATAGGTACCAATCACAGCATTGAATATTTTATTTAAATTTTTTTTAATGCTGTGGTTGGTACTAAAAAAAACACAAGTCTGTTCTCTTCCGCATCACCCAGGAGGTGGAACATTTGATGCGTTTTTTTTTCACCGAGGTATCCCCATTAGGCCTACTCCTCGCGAATAGTTCATAAATAAATAAATAAAATATTACGTAACATAACAACGCATAGGGTCCTTTAACCAAAATCGCATACCTAAAGTATATATAAAAAATAAATAAACTATATATTAATATTACCATAACTAAAAACAAATAAAAATAAATATGAGTACATATAAATATTTATATATGAAAATCAGAAAAACACACCCATTCATTTATTAAAATATAACTTTATTTATAGATATTTATTTACATGATGCTTATCCTTAAAGTTTGGCAGCCTTAAATCCTTGTTGTTTTTTTTTATTGTAAATTTAATCAGTCCGATTAAAATAAATTTAACGATGTCTTCGTTGTGTCCATAATTGCTAGACGTCATGGTTTCTGTCACTTCCAACTGGTTTATCATCTGAGACATGAGGTTTTCAACCAAGTTTGCTTGTTTGCGGTCCTCCGGAAAAACTGTTTCGAATATCTCATTTATTCTTTTCGCAGTATTTTCGAAGCTTATAGTAGGCACCGTAAGCTTCCCAAACTCTGACACAGTTTGTGTGGTCTCATAAGCCTTGAGACGTATTAACAAGGCTTGTTCTCGATAAGAATTTGTCTCATCGATCATAAATTGCGTGCAGGCTTCGCAATTAATCTTGTTCCGTAACTTAAACGCTGCAAATCCTGCGTAGAACGTCAAAGCTCCTTCCTGTAGCTTCTCTGAACATCCTTTCGTTAGTACTGTTTCTATAGTGTTGTTCCTTGCGTAGTCTTCATCTGCGTCATCGTACTCGATATTGTTTAAAATATCGGTCTCCATGATGTGGTCTTCTAATGGTTACTTTTTGTAATCAGGTGCGACGAAAAAAAGGACTAATTTTATAACGTTTGTGGGAAAAGCATCAATAAAATCGAATTTATCTACCTAATCCCAATTTTTTTTTACAACATAAACTTAATATAGCCTTCTTTCATATTGCATTTGGTTTTTCCCATATTATCGAAGGAGTTAAAAAATTTCGTAAAATTAAATCAAGAAACTACCTGTTCGTAAACAGGTGAGACGGAGGTGCATACCAATTGTATTAAATACCAGCAAACATCCTACGGCCTCCTCGCAATGTGCCATAACCTACCCCAAATTTCCATTAGAGCCAACAATTAATATACCATCTTTGTATATACATACATTAGTGAATATGAAGACTTTTCTTTTTAGCTTAAAGATGGATAAGTTGTTTTAATTTTCCTTAAACGGTAAACTCTCTTAAGCGGACAAAAATGTGCACCATTAATGTCCCCTCAAGGAAGATTTCACTGTATGTATATACATGCATATGAAACTTATATTTTTTCTGGCTGAGGTATTAACGAGGCTAGAATAAAAAATGTGGGTTTCTATAACATGCGATACGTCTAACCATGCGTTTGATGGAGTTCAATATTTTAATGCATTTGGGTACCTACCTATAAAATTTCATAATTGTACCTACCTACTTCAAAAGATAAATTTAAACTATACTTCATTTCTTTAGTACCTACTGGGACATCCTGAAACCGAAATTTGCATTAAGTATATCGGCCGCTAGTGGTCGGTATGACGGTATCAAAAAGAATACCTAAATCAATGATATTTAGCTGCCCAAACTGAGGCACTCAGGTGCTTGTGCAAAACCAAATGAAAAAATTCTGTTTATATTCGGAGATTCGATTGTGTAACATAATGCAAACGAAATATGAACCTAATATGATTTTGAATACCGATTATGAATGAATGCCCTTTTTATTTGATGAACCAATAAATAAACCAATTTGAGTTGTTCATGAATAACCTACGGCAGCTATTATTACAAGCAGGGCACGCGCTCGTACACACACTCTAACTTGTCTTATCTTATCTATGCCTCAATTAATTTTTTTCACATGCAAATATGATATGCCTCACTGCTGAAATGCGAATCTCCTTCGCCGATCTTAACATATACACACCAATTGTATAAAATACAACAAAATAAGTTCCAGGTGACGGTTTTGTTCTAATTGCAATATGCCATAACCTACCCCAAAAACTTTGATCAGAGCAAACAAATAATATACCATCAATCTACCCAACTACAATTATCCCACCTCTCTTCATCCACCATCGCCCCTACCATTAAATATGAATATCTGCTTTTCACTTGCAAATACTCGTATGAATTATAAAAAAAAAACATTTAAGAATCTTCACTGCTGAAATGCGACTCTCCTTCAACGATCATACACACACATACCAATTGTGTTAAAATCCAGAAAACATAACATACCCCTTCCATCAAAGCAAACAAAAAATATACCATAAATCTACACGAAACCTGCTTTGCCAACCACCACCACTACCTGCATCATCCTCCTACTCATATTCCCAGCACGAGAATGGTGTAGAACTAGACTATCATGATTTGTTGCGGGCGAATGCGCACTGGTGGCGTATCGTCGTTTACGCACGGTTGCACTACTATAAGGTTTATATACAATATAGGTATGTTGATGATACATTTGCCGTGGTAAAAAAGTCAGAAGCCGACAAGGTACTCCAACTAATCAACAGCAGATTTCCAAGCATCCAATTCACCTTTGAGAAGGAGGATTAAACACTCCACACTATACCATTTCTAGATTTAGAAATAAAACGAAGAGGAAAGAAAATTGAATTTAGTGTTTACCGAAAAACGACATCATAACCAATGACTCATACTGCACATATAGCCAAAAACTTGCTGCCTTTCGTTCAATGGTGTACAGATTATGCCGCCTACCTCTGAAAATACAAAATTATATGAAGGAATACCAACAAATATTAAACATAGCTGATGTCAATGGATATGAGAAATCTATTATTGACAATTTAATTAAAAAACACTCGACAAA
Source organism: Portevinia maculata (assembly GCA_949715645.1). Taxonomy (NCBI): domain Eukaryota; kingdom Metazoa; phylum Arthropoda; class Insecta; order Diptera; family Syrphidae; genus Portevinia; species Portevinia maculata. The sequence goes on from OX454526.1 coordinate 91,424,001, forward strand.
ATTGAAACGAAACAACATCAGTACATTATTTGAACAAAACACATCCACACCTAAACAGCGTGTCACTTTACCCTTCACCCCGAAAATCACCAACAAATTAATGCATGTCTTTGCCAAAGCCCAAATGAACATAATTCACACCAACAACAACAAACTTAAATTGCGCTTGGGTTCCACAAAAGACCACACACCAACTCATCGATGCAGTGGAATTTATGAGATCTCTTGTTCTAATTGTGAGAAAAAATATATTGGACAAACGAGAAGAGCCGCCGAAACTAGATTCAATGAACACCTTAGATCTGTGAAAAAGAAAGAGATTGACAAAGCTATAGCGGCACACATATTTGACCCAAGTAATGCAGATCGACATACAATTACATCATTTGACAATAATTTCCGACTCATAAAAAATGTAAACAAACCACACAAACTAGACGCCTATGAATCGATACATATCCACTTGAACGACAACTTGATGAATTTGGAAGCTGGACCAATTGATTCTCTTCTGTTCAACTTATTAAAAAAGAAAACTTGGAAACTGTTTTGTCACTCTCTTCACTATGTTTACTTAACTTAGCTTATTTAACCAACTATGTATAGCATATGTACCTAATCTCTTTTGTAATTGTTTAATTGTCGCTCGCTGATGATGGTTCCGCAGCTGAGAACCGAAATGCATACGTGCTAATAAAAAAGAATTATAAAATTTCAAACATAAAAGTTTTTCGGTTTTGTTTTTAGTTTTTACTTCTTTTTATTACGATTTTTGCGGTCAATAAGGTGTAATAACTTTCAATTAATTAATTCAGTGTTTAAAAAAAGAGTCGTTTTCCAGTGCTGTGTTAATTAATGTAATCATAAAATGAAAAAAAAATGTAATCCAATAACAAAGAAAAAACTTAAAAACAATGTTGGTCAATATCTGGTATTGCCTCCTCTTGCTTGGATAACTGCCAGCATCCTTGCATTCATCGACCTCACGAGCCTGACGATGAAATCTTGAGGAATAGCATTCCACTCCTCTTCAAGTGCAATTCGTAGCTCTCTAACCCTTGTTGGAACCCTTGTATTGAACCCGACGTTTCAGCTCATCCTATAAATGTTCTATCGGATTCAAGTCCGGTCTTCGAGCTGTCCAGTCCATTGTACGAATGCCGACGACCCGTAGATACTGGGTCACCACATATGCAGCATGAGGCCGTGCGTTATCTTGCATTAACAGCATATCCTGCCCGATATATCCTGCGAAAGGTAACACATGGTCTATGCTCTCGAGCAAATTCAGGGCGTACTCGACGGTGGGCTACGGTTAATGCTGGGCCTGTTGCAGCTATCTTTGGAGTCAGGTTCTGTTCAAAAAGTCTCCTTCTGACGGTATCTGAAGTTTTGAACACTTTGTGTTCGTCCCGCATACTTTGTTGGACTTAAACTGAATTTAGGCGGCGATTTCGCAGAACAGTAAGTTTAATAAACCGACCATCTGCTGCTGATGTAGTCCTAGGTCTGCCCGTACCTGGACGTCAATCGAATGCCACAGTCTCTAGGTATCTTCTGTAAACTCGTTGCACCGAAGATCTGCTAATTTGAAGTCTTCGAGCGACCTCACATTGCGCAACGCCTGCTTGAAGTAGTGCTACAGCTTGAGCGGCTTCCTGAGGTGTCGTATCCATTATTAACAACGTAAAAAACGCAAAAATACATGCGGCTGAGCAAACACTGGAATAAATCTAAAAAAATTGTAACAGACACTGACTAACCTCATTGTAGAAAATATAACGGTAATCGCGAAACCTAGACAAAAAAAGCAAATCTTTCACATTGTGTTTCTTGCTTGATTACAATGTGAGTTAACGGCACTTAAGAATAGATTTAAAATCATTTTAATGGACGTGAAAAGCACTTTCTGTAGGCACTACTTTTTTAGTTGTATGTTTTATACTTTTAAAGAAAATCGAATCAGAGCTTGAACGTAGCGGGTGGCCCGGTTTATTTGCTGTCGAGTGTACATAGCTATACTCCTTTTTTCAGAATTTTTAATTTTGCACCACTTTTTCGACCATAACAGGTCTTATTTCAAAAGTGCGTTGAAATTTGGCGTCGAAGTGATCAATCGTTGCTGGTTCGTCAGCATAGACTAGCGATTTGACGTACCCATCATTCTCTCAATTCAGTTGGAAAGGCAGCTGCTAACTCTTATCCAACGGCTGTTCAATTCTTCGATTTCGTTTAAAATTAATATACGTTTTTCACAGAAACTACAGAGCGATACCAAATTCTAACTGAAAAATTATCGCAGAAGAAAAGCGGACAATTTTACGTTTTAAAATCGCTTAGCGATACTCGTTGGTCTTGTCGAGCAGAAACTACGAAAGCTTTTGTCGGTGGTTATTCTAAAATCGAAGGAGCTCTAACCAGCATATCTTCTGATAAGGAGCAAAAAGACATTGTGAGGAATGAAGCATCGAACCTTTTACGAACGATGGGTTGTCTCGAAACCGCTCTATTTGCTATCTGTTGGAACGATATCTTAGAGCGATTCGAAGCTACAAACAAGACGTTGCAGGACCCGAAAATGATTCTTGAATCTGCGTGCATCATTGAAACCATTCGTTGAATCCAAAAGAGACGATTTGATCAATATGAGAAAGCAGCTAAAGAAATATGTAGTACTGACCAATATATACAATCACGCATCAAAACAAGAAGTGCGAGGTTGAATCCGCTCGATTATATGAAAGCACAAGACGCAAATCTGTCACCAAAAGGCATTCAATGTATCCGGTTTTATCCCAGTTATCGATCAGCTATGTGTTTCTCTTACTGAAAGATTGCATGCATACGAAGCTGTACGTTAGCGATTCGGATTTCTCAGTCACATGGAGAAGATGGATGCTGCGAATTTGCATGCTGCAGCAGAGGCATTGATGAAAGTATACCAAAATGATTTAGAGCCTAGTCTTGGTAGGTTCAATTAGTTAGTTCAATTTCTATCTTTGATCAACTTATACAAAGAGGATTAAAGAAAAGACCAATCTATCAAAATTTTAGAGCTACATTCCCAAACATTGAAATTGCGCTCAGACTGTATTTGGTTTTGATGATGTCTAATTGCACTGGATAGCGCTCATTTTCAAAAATGAAAATTAAAAAAAATAGACTTCGAACTTCGATGGGAATAAACCGTCTATCAAAGCTATCCGTACTCAGCCTTGAAAGAGATTTACTGCACGAACTGGATTTCAGCGAAATCATGAAGGATTTTTAGTCGCAAAAAGCTCGCTAGGTTCCATTTGTTAGGCCTTTAATATAATTTCATATAATTCTTGTTTTTGTCTGTATTTAAATATGTATGTTTGTTAAGATAATTTACTTGGATTCGCAATAAATTATTAAACACTTGACTCCACTCATTTGTTGCCCCAGGGCCTCCAGACATCTAGATCCGGCCCTGAGTATTTCATGTATAGCTGTTAATTAAAATTTCTGATCACTATATGCAGGTAGGTATATTACCTTAAACTTGCAATATCGCAACCCTCGCTGCTCTTCTATTAAACCATAATAATTATATCGCTAGACTTTCCTATCAATCTATCAAAATCCCATTTAAGTATTTTCAAAAATGAGGACGACGACAAATTTCATAGTCCAATCAACAGGGAAAAGTGTCAAAGCGTAAAATAACATCATCATCGAAATTATCTTCATAAAACCAGCCCCAACATCGAATTTGCACGCCAAGTGCGCACACAAATAAATACTCGTATGTATGTATACTTTTCATCATAAATAGGTCCAGGTCCATCCAAACAGGATAGCTGACAATCAATGCCGCCCCTTTGCGATTAAGGTCCTGGTGATCATAATTTTGAAACGGTTTTGAAAACAATACACCACCCCCTACGTTGTGAGGAGATTACAAGCCCCCATTCAGCGTCGAATGCGAGTCTATATTTATGACTACACTTGTAATTATGGTGATTTTACAAATTCCGCACCCCTTCTGGGTGAATGTCACTCGAATTTGCATTCGAACCAATTAATATAAATTGTGTCATTCAAACGGAAGGGGTGCTTCACGATAACCGCTTCGCGTGGAGTAGCGATGATGAGGTGCTTCTGTGAATTTGCTTCGTCCAACACTCGTTCGTCAGTTGTCACAACTCGATTACCTCTTCTTTTACTTTGAGTGGGTGGCCGGCGCGGCGGCGTGTCGGTGTATACCGTATACACTTTGGGGGATGAAAATTATAATTTCATCAAAATCATCGCACCCTGACGCTTTGCTGCCAGCAACACGGTGATGAATGTGGAGTTTCTGTGGCAATTAATTAAGTTCAATATCCAAAAGGAGCTGGTGTATAGTTTGTCCGTCATCTCATCGTGTTAGTTCGCATTTGTTTATTTTATCGTTTCGATTGGGTATTTATTTGATTAAGGGTGGAAGTGCGGTTTCATCTTCTATTCAAATTTGTGCTGATTGAATTGTCGGTGAGCTGACTGGTTTATAAGTAGCTAATGCCTCACGTATCGTTTGAATATCCCTTTTTTAATAGAAGAGTACGGCTGTTATTTGCGTATATAATCGGTATAATAATACAATAATGCTATCGACAATATATTTGAAACATGTGTTTAAATTTCAGATAATAATTGCATTTCAAAAAGCGAAGCAATGTCACCGGGTTTGAAAGAAAGAACATACCACGATAACACATATAGTTGCACCCTGCCCAACTCGGGACAAATCAGGTCTTGTATTCATTTTGTAAGGACAAGTTACTCGACACACCGACGCGACGTATCTTTTTTGATATTTATTGTTTGTTTAATGATTAAAATACGATTTTAGTGGAAAAAACGCAACTGCCAGCTATATGGATCTTTCCTACGCAGGCTTTAATTTGGTACATTTTCTAGACGATCTTTAAAAATATTGCCTGAGAGTTATAAATTTGTGTGTAATATAGGTACAGGATTTTTCAAGAAGTTTTGATCTTGACTAAAGGGGCTATAATTCCATAACCATAACCCTCCGATTTCACTGTAGCCCTACTAGCGGCCTATGGGGCTTGCCAGTTTGACCTCAGAAAGTATCGGCAGTCCTCCGGATTTCGAATCACTTCATCACTGAGGCCAATCAAATGCGGTTTTTTTTTGCTGCATTTGTGTGATCCAGAAGTTTTGAGGCCTGCTTCCTTTCCGCGAGTGTATAGAAACACTAGCGGAACCCGGTGAAAGTTATTTCGTTTTGGGCAGGCGCCTATGTCAGCTACTTTTTCGAATCGGACAGTGTTTAAGTGGCCCTCTTCGTGCGGGTAAAAAGTATTTATCACATTTCAATGCTTGGTTAGGCCCGCTCACTCAACTTCGTTACTCCGCTAAGGGCTAAGGCTAGGTGCTAGTTGTCTGAAAGGCGCCTATGTCAGCTTATTTTTCTGGTGGAACGCTTCGCGGGTTAAAAGGATTTAACTCTTTTCTCCAACACATCTTGCAATTCATCATGCATATGACAAAAGACTAGATAAAGAACAGAGGGTGTAGAGGTTAGTGTGTTGGCTTGTGACCCGTGCGGTGCAGGTTCAAACCACATGGGGAACAACAACATACGCCACCCATTCACATCCTCTACACTAAAAAGGAGGATTTCTGTCTGGTAGTACAATGGACCGTTACCGAGTCTGAGTGCTCTGAGATTTGAATTTCCTTTAAAAAAAAAAAAAAGATAAAGAACCAGACAATGCTATTACACTTTTGTAAATGCTTTTCTTTTGTCTTAAAATTTATTTTTATACCTGTCTTTTCAAACTTGGCTTGGACCTGGTATAGTGCCAATGCTATTGCTACCTATTCTAAGTGTATATTAATTTGTATATTTATTTTCACTCATAGTTTAGAACATACCTTTATATTGCACGCAGATTTAATTTTCATTTAATTTTAATAATTTAATTTTGAAGGATTAAACATTATGCTACATTATTTTTTAAAGAAGTGATAAGGTTATTATAAATATTACAGACTTAATGAAAGCAACATATTAAACGAAAAACATACGAGTTGAAATATAAGCTAAAATGTATATAAAGGTTGTTCAAATTTGAGGTATCGTTTTAAATTTCGAATGAAAGGCATACATTGTGTGAAACCTGTATGTATTTATTTTTATTGGAAATTAATGTATGTACATACATTTGTTTCGGCTAATAATAAAAAAAGAATTTCGTCCAAGTGACCTCCTCTGATAGCTCGGCAGCCTATCAACCTTTTACCAAAATTTTGAATCACTTTTTCGCATAATGATGGTTCAATAAGTGATATTTGCTCGATGATGTTGTCTTTGAGGTGTTGAACAGTTTGAGAATTATCGGCACAAGCTTTACTCTTCAAGAAAACCCATAAGAAAAAATCCAGTGGTGTTAAATCGCATTGATGGCCAATCCAGGTCTGTCCTTCGGGAAATTATGCGAAATTATCTTAAGTAGTAAGTAAGTAAGTAAGTAAGAAATTCATTTATTTAATATTTTCTTATTACATAAGTTACAAGATAGAATGAATTTTAAAGCTATGGCTTAGCCGTCAGCTTGGTTAGCAAAATGCTTATACATGTACCTACATTTGTTACTTTAACAATATAGTTATTTTTTTAATAAACTTAATCAATCATAATACTCTGTTATTAATAGCGACCTGTATTTGTAGATGGATTTAATATAATAAAATAACTTTTTCCAATCACACTCGTTCAGAATTTGTATTGTCTCCTGCATGGTAAGGAATTTTTTCCCGAAGTAAGCTAGTCTCTGTGGTTTGTAGTTTGGACAAACACTAATAATGTGAAAGCAGTCTTCTTTCGCTTTTAAGTTGCAAATATTACAAAACTGGTTGAAGCTTCCATTGTATGGGCTGCCATTTAAACCAATCAACTCACACCTTGTTTTGAAAATAAGAGATATTTCACTATAGTTGAGTGAGTCATTGAAATAGTTCTTATCCTTTAGATTGAAGTTCAGGTGAGAATACAATACTCTGCTATCTGATTCACGAGCTTTCTCTATAAATCGCACACAATAGCATCTTTATTTTTATTTATTATTCGATAAAGTTGGTTCTTTAAGTTGTCCAGGTTGTTTAGATCGAATGAAATAGTTTCTCCACACGCGTTTCCAATTCTTAACCATCTTAACGCCCACCAGTCCTTGTTTCTTAATTCATAAGATAGCATTTTTTTGGTTATTCGGGAGTCTGGATACGAACCTATTTTAATGATGTAATCCGCTTGCGATTTGAAATTATCTTAAAATTGACTCCACAAAAAGTTTTTCATCATCGCTTGATATCGAGCTCCATCCACAGTAACTGCATTGCCATTTTCATTTTCGAAGAAAAATGGAACAAACCGCCAGTTTCAAAATAAGCCTTTGTTGGCTTTATTTCTTGTGTTAATTGTATTTTTTAAGCCTTTATATGCAGATCTTTGTGCAAAATTCTAAACAAAGTTGTTGGTTTGAGGTTTAAATTCTGAACGACGACGAATTGACGTCCTTGGCTCTTCAGCAATACTTCTGCTAACAGCTGCAATATTTCCTCTCGAAGGACCACTATGATGATGGGCTTTACTTCTCTGATCTTAAACCGAACCAGTTACTTCATATTTATGAACGATAAGTTTAAAAGCACGGTATGACGGAGCATTTTCTCCAACGTATTTTGAACGAAATTTTCTTCCAACTTCTGCAAAATTTTCAGCATATTTAAAATAAGTTTAAATAATAAAAACACGTTGCTCAATAGTGTACCGTTCCATTTTAGCCAACGGGAATGTATTTACTTCATACCTGAAAAAACTTAAGCGGCCCTTACACGGTCAATCGAATGACATCAATCACAAACATGTGTTTGTGAAAATGTATCTGTATGAGTCAAACACATTTGGTGAAGTCTGATTGACGAAAATCAAAGCAAGTTTGATTTTGCATGATGAACGTCATGCTGATTGATATGTGTAAGGGTTGGATTGACGTAATAGCCTAAGAGCCCACAGCAAATTTTGGGCGTGAAAGTATAACCAAAAAGCTGATACATGAACAGAAAGGTCTCCAATAAGTAAACTCAAATGTCGAAGTCTGGCAGCGCTTAGTTGCAGCTGAGGTTAGTAATAGTAGGTTGAAAACGTGTTTCCTTCCAAAATCTGGATTTTTTATATAACCACTTGAATATAGTATTAAATGAAAGAACAGACTGCCCTGATCACTGAAATATAGGTGCCAGACGTCTTACGCGCAGCCATACCCTTGCCAGACGTACTAATAGTATGTTAAGAATCACATTTTGAAATAATTGGTATAACCAAATAATGGTTACACCAAAAAATTTGTGAAAACGCCCAGATTAACAATTCTGATAACCATGAATTGTTAAAAAAATGTCCTTTTAGCATACTTTGAGGACGTCTGGCAAGGTTTTGGCCGCACGTAAAACGTCTGGGACCATCATTTTTTTGACAACAGAAACGAATTTGTCAGAGCCACTGGTCAATGGTCATAAAAGATAACCGTTAAATACTTCACTCTGTCTAGTGAATGTTGCCCCAAAAGTGTAATTATCCTAAAGATAATATACAAGTATTTATACACCATTATTTGTAAATTAAGAACTTCAATGTTTATTATATGATATGTATTTATGTACATAACTGAAAAATAATATATACTTGTATATAATACGTTCTAAAAGTTATTCATTATCAGATTCATCCTATGAATTGTTTATAAAATTATCCTCATCATCGGAAACATCCACGTCATTAATTAATATATCCTCCAGTCTATCAGGGGCAACATTTCCGTCGAACCATTTGACTTCATACTTGTTGTCATCTAATACCCAACCTCTCTCCGATGGTGATAACAGAATTGGTTCATTTTCTACAGCATTCTTCCATACGCTACATATGCATGGCATTAAAAAACGACCATCGCCGGTTAAGAATTCATCAAAAAAAAACTTGGCAGCACACATGCACCGTGACACAGCTGTAAGTTGTAGTTAAGAAATTTATATTGAAAATCCTGAAATTGAAAAATATTAACTTCCGCCAAATGAAATTGATGCCAACCATATTCTAAAATTATGAAAAACAATTTCACATTAACAGATTTGCTAAATTCAATTACCCTTATAATGAAGTTTGAATAATAATAATAATAAAATCACGAATAAAATATTCGGCGGGATGTGTCAGTGGTCGGCGGGATGTCAAACTTTGAATTTTCTTGAAAAATTCATCGCAACAATTCATCAGAAACGAAGAAAATGGATTTTGGAAGCACTGTTTATCCCCGCTAAAGGACTTAGCGGCGATAGCTATCCCCGCTAAAGTTAGCGTATATAGGATAAGTTGTTGTTGAATTTTACATGCAAATTTCAAATTATTCCTATATCCGCGTGCAAAGAAACACGGCTACTGTATTGTTATGCCTTGTTGTATTTTCAGGTACGATGTTTGCACTGGATATTTCATTGCTTTCAGGCACTGTGTACACAAAAGACCGAGATATTTACGTTAATGGAACTATGCAGATTATTTAATAATTAAATATAACTTACATTCATTTCTTTGCATCGAAGATAAAACCTTTTTAGAAACAGCTGTAAATAGCCGATAGCACTTGCTATGGTAACCACTTACACTATCAACCTTCATTGGAAGATCTATATCCGAGTAGGTATTTAAAATTTCGAATTTTCCGACATGTCAAAATTTGGGTACATTTTTCCAATGTTTTGTCATCAAACAAAATTATATTTCCGCATTGTTTCGGACTATCACTTGAATGAAGAACACATATCTACTTCTTAGAAACGGTTTCTTGTTTTGCATGATCTACGTCAATCACTTGCACTTTAGTGCAACATTTGTAACCAATGGTTCGTTTCTGCTATCACAATATGGTTATCAGAATTGTTAAAAAAATGTCGTCTTAGCATACTTTGAGGACGTCTGGCAAGGTTTTGGCTGCACGTAAAACGTCTGGGACCATCATTTTTGTGATCTGGGCGTTTTCACAAATTTTTTGGTGTAACCATTATTTGGTTATACCAATTATTTCAAAATGTGATTTTTAACGTACTATTAGTACGTCTGGCAAGGGTATGGCTGCGCGTAAGACGTCTGACACCTATATTTCTGTGATCAGGGCAGTCTGTTCTTTCGTTTAATACTATATTCAAGTGGTTATATAAAAAATCCAGATTTTGGAAAAAAACACGTTTTCAACCTACTATTACTTATCTACTATTACTTATCCTGCAACTTATATATTGACTATATAAGTAAAATGGAATGCTCTCTAAAATTGGACCCCAAACTTTTTTGGGGATTTGTTAATTCTAAGAAAAAAACGGATGGTTATCCATCGAAACTTACTTACAATAGCTCTACAACTGCTGATTCGCTAGATGCAAGAAATATGTTCGCAGATTATTTCAGTAAGTCTTTTAGGGTGGCCCCTCTTCACATAGATGAGCAATATTTTAGTTATCTAACTAGCTGTTCCCAAATAAGTTTTATAGCTTCTCATTTGACTTGTAAACAATTTTAAAATTTATTTCTTCTCTGAAGAATGATTATTCATCAGGTCCTGATGGCTTTGCACCGATTGTTCTTAAAAAATGTAGTCATGCAATTGCTCCATATCTTAAATATCTGTTTGAATTGTCCATTAGTACTGGTAAATTCCCTTATGTATGGAAAAGTGCTTTTATCACACCTGTATTTAAAAAAGGCGAACGTGGTGATATCACTAATTATAGGCCTATTTCAAAGCTTTCGTGTATCCCTAAGCTTTTTGAACAAATTGTTTGCGAAAAGTTAATATTTCTTTGTCGCAATTTAATTTGCAATGAACAGCATGGATTTGTAAGAAACAGATCCACTGTCACTAATCTGTTAAGTTTCTTGCATGATTGTTCTAATGCCTTAGAGAATAAGTACGAAATGGATTGCATATACACTGACTTCTCTAAAGCTTTCGACCAGCTGTCCCATGAAATAATCGAGTTTAAGCTCAGGGCTTTTGGTTTCCCACGAAGTTTCATAAAATGGGTTAATTCATACATGTATAAATCACAGTAATATCCTGATCTACGCTGATGATATGAAAATATTTAAATCTATCACTAGTCAGCAAGATAGAATTTTTCTTCAATCTGACATTAATAGCTTCGCCAATTGGTGTGATAAAAACGGTTTATCCCTGAACCCTACCAAATGTCAACATATGACATTCTCTAGAAAGAATATCCCTTCCACCTTTCAATATTCTTTGTCTCAACATATTCTTTGTAATGTTGATAATTTTAAGGATCTTGGGGTTTATTTCGATCCCAAACTGGTTTTTGCCAAGCATATCAATTTTATTGTTAATAAATCTAATTCTATGCTGGGCTTCGTAAAAAGGTGGGCGAAAGAATTTAATGACCCATACGTTACTATGTCATTGTACAATTGTTTTGTCCGTCCGATTCTAGAGTATGCTTCACAAGTTTGGACGCCGTTCTACAACATTCATTCAAATCGAATAGAGGCCATTCAACGTAAATTTATTCGATTTGCACTTAGAGGACTTCCATGGGATGATCCTTTTAACCTTCCTCCTTACAGTCAGCGTATTAAGCTTCTTCAAATGTTACCCCTTTCTCAACGAAGGCTTAATAGCGATATCATTTTTTTACAGCAGCTTATATCCGGTCAAATAGATGCACCTGACTTGCTGTCGTCTATTGGCTTTAATTTTCGTGGTGGTGCCCATAATTTGCGCAGTGCTGAATTATTGTTTAGCCCCCATCATAGAACGAATTATGGGAAGCATGAGCCTATTAGTCGCATGAGTAGAATCTATAATCTAAATGATCATGTGATTGACTTGCATGTTAGTAAAATTAAGCTAAAAAATATTTTGCGTAATAATGCTTTAATGTCTTAAATTGTTTGCATTATTTTGTGTCTGTGTTAGTATTTTGTAGGTACATAATTATTGTATTTTTAATTGTTTTGTCCTTACTAACACCTGCACTAAATGATGAGCCTGTGAGAGCACTTTTTGTGCCGACAATTTCTGCTCGTGATAGTTGCTTGCTTTAAGCACTCCACGACACAGAGCTGATAGTGTAAAAAAAAAAAAAAAAAAAATATAAAAAAAAAAATAATAATTATTAACCTCAGCTGCAACTAAGCGCTGCCAGACTTCGACATTTGAGTTTATTTTTGGAGACTTTTCTGTTCATATATCAGCTTTTTGGTTATACTTTCACGCCCAAAATTTGCTGTGGGCTCTTGGTCTATAATTACTTCATCATGTTTTGTTCCACAGAAGCGAAAATATGTCTGGCGCCAGCGGAAAATTGAAGGACGATGAAGACCGAGCATTTCTATCGGAATTAATTGAAACGTATCGGTCATTACCGAGTTTATGGGATGTCAAAAGGAAACAAAAACAAAAAATGCAACAATATGAAGTTTTACTGCAAAAGTATACAGAAAAGTATCCTGATGCACAAAAAGCGGATGTCAACAGAAAAATAAATACGTTGAGAGCGAATTTCCGGCGCGAGCTTAAACTGTAAATTTTAAATCCTCAAATGAATTCCCTGTAGCAAGATATCACAATGTTTTAGAAAGCCTCTGGTTTACGGTAATCGCTTCACGCATGCATGTATTTTTTTTCATAATCATAGAAGCAATTCCTCGAAAGTGGAGTTATCCATTCTCATAAAGTTTTTATAATCGTCCTGTGCAGATATTTTCAATTCATTCAAAAGATTTTCATGTGTGAACTGATTCCTTTTTTTTAACCACTCCTTCATCCAAATTCTCTTTTTTCTATACTTTTTTTTCTTTTTCCACTTTATGCAATGTGCAGGAGCAATGCAATACAATCGTCCGTTTCATTCATCGCACATCCGTACACCACGAAAACTCACAAAAACTAACAATTTCACGTCAATCGATTGAACTGTGTAAGGGGTAGCGTCAATCCACACATACACGATGCATGATGTCAACCGATTGACCGTGTAAGGGCCGCTTTAGATGTAATCTAATAGCTGTAAAAAAAGTGGCGGGCGATTTAAAATAATACGTTCTTCTTCTTCTTCTTCCTCTTCTTCTTCTTCTTCTTCTTCTTCTTCTTCTTCTTCTTCTTCTTCTTCTTCTTCTTCTTCTTCTTCTCTTCTACTTGCTCTTCTTCTTCTTCTTCTTTTTACAAGGTAATAGGCGCGTTCATTTTGCAAGCAACTGCTAGTTCCCTACTAGTTAAACCTCTATCACTTGTCAAACGATGGTCATGCGAGTTATTCGATCAATAAGGAATGGTTTAATAGTAAGGACTAGTAAATGCCTTGCAAATTCAACGCGTTCAATGATCTGGACCAAAGGGATCATAAGAACTCTTCCACTTCACTGCATCACTACTGGTCCGCCTGTGGGGTTCACCGGTTTGACCTCAAAAAGTATCTGCAAGTCTACTGATTTCAAATCACTTCGTCCTGAGGCCAATTAAATGCAAATGTTGTTGCAGTATTGTTATCATAGAGTTTATAGGCCTGTCTTGACGGGGTTTGCATGATCTCTTTTTCTCTTTTTTTTATAATTAGCGTGCGCTTTTTCTGTAATTGATACAGTACCGTTATAATGCAAACACAGCGCTGGCATTTTGCTTGTAGCTGTAAGCAGCACCCAGCAAATGATTCATTTCCTGTTTTTAGGAGCTACTTACTAGATGAAAGAATAGGAGGTTAGGATAGAATTTGGTGCTGTTGTAGTGTTTTTTCTCTCATTTGAACATGAACGTACTAACTGTGCCTGTCGTGTTTCATGTTTTCCGAGATAGGTACTTAGACTAGAAGGCTTTGTCGGATCTTGAACTTTCTTATTCGTTCAAGTTTCGATGTCATGCGAAGCATTTTCATCACAGCAGCTGTTTATTAACCTTCAAACTTTTTGTACGTTGTCCAACATTATGAACCATATATTAGCGCTGTGCATACAACAGCCTTGCTGCAAGCTAAGGAGACATTTTTAGGTCACAGACGATGAATGTATATTCTCCCGCTTACACGGTGATTGTTGTCGTCATCTAGGTAGTTTTGCTATTGGTCATAGATCCCAGATATTTGAGCTTTTCGCATTTGGGAATGACTTAACTTCACTTATCCCTGCAGTAATATTATTAGCACGTCCCTGCACGGGTATTGGCATTCAGTTTTCTATTCATATTTATATCTGAAATAGGTCAGATTTAATCACAGAACGGTCAGCACTGGTAATCCGTCTTATACCAACTAATACGATACCCATTCCTTTACAAAACATCCACCTATGCATCAAGTGCTCATTTTTGGGACGTTTAATCCTCGCTTATGATGGCTTCATTGTCAACAAAGAATGCCTGATAGATGCCGTCACTTTTCCTTCAAGCAAATTATCAAGGACTGTAATAAATATCAAAGGGCACTTCCCTGGTGTACACCAGATCCGATTGGAAACTCCCCGGTGAGTTTAGCGGGGTATCCCACCGCATTTTTTCTCTCCTATATCGTCATAATTATCCGTCCGTAGGTTTCTGGGATACCTCATTGTTTTATCGCGACCCATAACAGATACTTTGGTTGTCTATCAAATGTCGTTTCAAAACCAACTTACAACATTTATGCAAATCCTTTTAGGAATCACAATGATTCTTCATCATGATCCTTCTGCTCTTGATTGCATCTGTGGTAGTCATCGGAATCGAGGGATTTTATTTCAATCGGTCACTCGATTCATTTTCAATAATAATACCTAAAGTTCCACTCGAAATTTTGCTCGAGTAGGATTTCAGCTGAACTGTAAATCTGGAACGTTATCTTTTATCTCCGAGAGAATTTTTCTCCACAGAAATGCTTTGGATTTTCTTCCTGGAATGAATTCTTCTTCATGCTTGAGGTTTGTTGTTATCAGCAATTTAATTAAAGCATTCCAGAAATACTCCCTGAAAATTGAAAAATAAAATGTTAACAAAGTTTTTACAAATACATATTTATTTATTAAACTTTCATTTTCCTCCGCCATGCTTCGTCGATCACCGGCATCCACAGCCACAAGTAATCAAGAATTTTCTCGATGCTGATGCTTTTTTTTAACTGGGCGTTTCAGTTTATGCAACTTTGCAATAATGAACAGTTGACTCGGAACTCGTTGTGTTAGTGAACGTTTGACGAAAATAATTCAGAATCATTCCTGCAGTGGTACGAATGAACTCTAATACTTATATATGGTAAACTGGGGTACATTCGGCACCTTAAGTTAAAGGCTTCATATTTTCGATATTTACTAACGTATAAGATAAAATTTATACTCAATGAAAGTTTGATATTTATTGTATTAAATAAAATAAGAAACTTTTCCGTGTGACTTATGAAGCACTTTTTTTTATTTATTTAAGAAAAAAAGCCGTTTCGCCGAATGTGCCCCAACACGGGGCACATTCGTCATTGCCAGGGGCGCATTCGGCAAAGATTTTATCAGTTCGTAAACATATTCGTAAACAAACTTTTTGAAAGTATGATAAGTTAGTCCATGTTGATAAAATGCACATTGTTTTATATATATAAAAATAACTAACTCATCTTCTTGTTTCTGTGTCAAAATTTGCTGGGATGTATATTTTGATTGAAAGGTTTCTTCAGTACCATTCTCTGAATTTGTGCATAGTTTTAGAGGATCACGTTTCTTTAATCTGGACTGTAAGGTCGTGCGTTTTATATCGTACTTTTGAGAAGCTGAAGCTAAATTTTCTCGACCACATTCTACATCCGAAATAGCATTTTTTATATCAGTTTCATTTATTTGGACTCTGTCAGTCTTTTTCTTATAGTTTCGAACCATAGCTATACATTAAAATAAATAATCAATAGCTTTATAAAATTTCTGCCTAGTATTTTTATTATAAACAAACGCCGAATGTGCCCCGAAGTCTAAAATGTGCTCTTTCAAATTATCTCACAAACACTTATAAGACTCGGACAGATTTGGGCTGTTTACCTTCAAAACTAAGGTTTAATCTTACTTTTTACAAAATATCACTTTCATTAACTCAAAAATGACATAAAAAATTGCTTACCCACCTTCGGTAGAAATTTACAGCCAGCAGCCCAAAAACACACAACCACTTGTAACTTTTTTTGCACACTGACTAGGACTGTCAAACTACAAAGCATCTTGCGGGTGCATAGAAGGGTGCCTTAAAAAAACAAACCATCGGTTTACACCCTGGCGTTCTCGGTGAAAATGACGATGCCGAATGTGCCCCGAAGACGAATATGCCCCAGTTTACCATACGTATAATCATTGAATATCATTGAAATCAATAAAAATTAAATAGAAAAATCGATCTTGAGTACGAGTTAAAGCTAAATTCCTGGAGTCACTAGAGAACAAAGCGCATTTGGCGTGGTAGGTACTTTCGCATTATAAGGAACGGCTTTCTGGAAGTATGTTCGAGTATATTCTGTTCTTTTAAAAGTCCTACACAATACATTACACCTTACCAATAACGAATTTAATGTTGGACTTAGAATAGAGTTCCTGTTTACAATTTCTTTGGCATGGGAATGAAAGCTTCACACTAAATTTATTATTGGTAGGTACCGGCCATAATTAATAATTTGTTGGTCATTCCAAATAAGCTGCCCTTGGAAATTGTTAATAAACTTTGGCGAACGTTATACTACCTCAGTTATTCTCCTTCTCTGAGCTTTTTTTATACAATATTCTAAGGGTATATTAATTCTGACGAATAGTTTGTAACATACCTTAATATTGCCTGTAGACCCCTAAAAGTTACTATATTTATGATCAGCATCGATAGTAATGTCGATCTAGCCATGTCCGTCCGTCCGTCCGTCGGCAAAAATTAGGCCTTTAAACTGGGCCTAGAGAGCTGAAATTTTAACCATATACTCTCTAGGGTCACGAAATAATCAAGTTTACGAATTTTTGAAATCCGCCCACAGACACGCCCACAAACTCAAAAAAACAAATTTTTCGAAAAAATCGAATTTTGAGCTAGAAAGCTGAAATTTTTTATATATGATCTATTACTCCTAAAACTCCTCGGGAAATAAAACAATTTTATATACTCTCTAGGGGGCCTTTATGCTCATCTGTAAATATTTTCAAAATCCGCCTACTGACATACCCACAATTTAAAAAAACAAACCTTTTTTTGAAAATCCAAAGTTTGAGCTAGGGAGCTGAAATTTATAATATACTCGTACACCCCTATCGTGGAATCCGTCGGGGGGAACGATCCGCTAATAGTGAACAATTTGCATCGTGCAATCCGCAGACGTGAACCAACCACATGTCGGCAACGTGAATTATTTTATTTTATTTTCACTGTATTTAATTTTTTCAAAACAAATGTGTTTGAAATGAGCTGTCACAATTAAATTTTGAATAGTGGTCGGTAAGGGAGAGTATCCGACGGATCCCACGATAGCAATTTTCTGTTCACGTGAATCGAATAAGTGAAGTGAATCTCAGATCCGTCGGATTTCAAGATAGGGGTGATATACTCTCTAGGGGCCCTTTATGCTCATATGTTTTTTTTTAAATCCGCTTACTGACACGCCCACAATTAAATAAAATAATTTTATGAAAAACCAAAATTTGAGCTAGGCCGCGTTTTTTTTACAAAAGCTTCGTTTTTTTTGATAAAATCCTTTAAATGTTATATAACAATATATGTAGAGCGTTCTTAATAATTCACCCATACTTAGACTTTTGTCACGCCCACTTATGAGGGAAAGGAATAAGAATAGGGTATCCAACAGTTCGCCCAAGCGGACTGTAGACCGTCCCTATGTTTTTTAATTAAGATGCTCATTTAACAATATTTTTATTTAATTGTGCCGGGGTTAAAAGTTAATTGAAAAATCATCAATACAGTGATCACAAACAGGATTTTCTTGTTCACTGTGGTATGCTTGTTTATGCATTGTTTTAATGTTATGTCCTAATACGAGTAGCTACGGTTTCGTTGCAGATCTTACCCACAAAGAACTATAACTTGTAGCAACTATACCCTTACCGAATGTACGTACTTATACAAACATGTCCCTGGTAGGAAAATAAACTAAATGGACATTCACAACGCGTCTTGCTTTTGAAAGAACTATCCATACCTCATTGCATAGCTACTATTTTAAGTAATTTAACCAGAAAATTGCGCCCGGCTAATCGAAATGTGGCGCCATCGATTCGGTTTCCATACCGCAACTCACAAATTTAAATTGTTAGCAATCCATAAATGGCATTATGTGAAACCGCAAGAAATGCATCTTTCGCTGGGGAGAAACCTTGCGGAATGCTTTGACCTCCGATGGATACCATCTCCGCTGAACGAAAAACAGAAGTTTAATTTCACGTAATGCCAGAAGTTAAATTGAATTCAAATTGGCGAAAATGTTCGATTTGTACCGAATTAGTATCTGGTACTGGCAGTGATTGGGAAGCAGAGTTCAAAGAGACGTCCCGCAGCCGAACGTGGGCACACGTCAAATGGAAACACAAAACACATTTTTTTAACTACTGACCCAAGAAATTTTCTGAATTAGAGCGTCACAATGGAACGTTTATTATTTTGAATAGTTCGTGTGGAAGAAGTTCCAAAAAGTAAGTACAAATACAACATGCTAATGGTGTGAATGTCGCCTGCGGCCACAAAAGTACACAAAGTGTTTTTATTGTGCAAATGCAACGATAGTGAAATTCCCCTTCAATTAAGGGGACCACCTAGTGCTTTTGATTACGAAGCGTGGTAGAGAAATATGCGCGAATAGAAAATAGAATCCAGTCCCTTGAGCTAATCTCATTAAATCGACAATTTGCAATTATTCTTCGACCCTAATCGGGGACGATTATAATATTTTGAAAGTTGAGTGTGATTTTCGACGCGATGAAAATTTGTTTCTTACGCCCGAGGGTGCAACTTGTACAATACAAATACTTACACAAAAATTTAAGTTCGAAATTTAATTGAAATGTTCCTGCCAATTGGTGATAATGATGTAATCGGCGGATCAATTTTAACATACAGCTGTAACATAGCTTCTCCAGCCATTCCATTGTGGCGATTTGGACAAGCTTCTCATGACAGTTTTAATACTATAAGAAGTTTGTCAGACTTTCGCAAGATTTGGAGCAGTGAAAAAAAATAGAGGTATTTCGAGGTAGAGTTCGAATCTGGAATCACTCGCTCATTAGTCCGAGTGCATTAGCCTCTTTGATACTGTGACCACTGAATAAAGTAGTTGAGCTGAACCTAAGTCGTGTATCCCTTTGAAATTTGACCGGCTCATTTGGGACTAAAATAAATAAATAAATAAATAAATATTAGGCATTAACGGCCCATAGAGTGCCTAAAACCTAGCTTCTCCAACCACTTTGTTTGCGAAGTGGAAGGGACCTACCATTTAAAGCCGAATCCGAACGGCAAATTTGAGAAGCTTCTCATGACAGTTGATACTCTTTCTTGGATGTTTGTCAGACGTTCGCAATAGGTGGGGCAGTGGAAAAAAACTCAAGATGTTATTTGGCCCCGGAATTGAACCGGGTACCTTCCGATTAGTAGGCAGACACACTAACCATTGAGCCACTGCGCCCGACATTTGGGACTGCCATGTTCAAAGCAGAGATCTTACGAACCCCGTCAAAATGGCAATATAAATCAATGTTCCTATACAATCGCGAAAGGGAGGCAGGCATAAAAACTCTCGAATCAACTAATAGCAATAATACGAGTAGCACCATTTGATTGGGCTCAATGATGAAGTAGTTAGAAATCGGAGGCCTGTCGATTTTTTTCGGGGTGCGAGGCTTTCTTCACTGGAGCATTCAGACTATATATACACGTCTATTGTACTACCAGGAAGACACGCCACTTTACTGTTTTAATTTACTCGTTTTCCTAAGAAGGGCGAGTAGGCGCTTCAACGATAAGGAGCTTAGGTGTACAGCCCTCACTCCCCCATCAGGACCAAATACCTGCCACCTGATACGACCAAAAGCAGGACAATCACACAGAAAATGTTCCGCAGTGTCATCACTTTCCCCACGGTCTTCGCAGTTGGTGGCATCGCTTAAGCCTAGCACCTTACGATGCTTGATTTTTTACAGACGTCCGGTGAGAATTCGTTTAGTCTGTCTGAACCCTGAAGAGTCATGCCATTTGCGATTGTGTTCATATGAAACCTAACCGTCAATGGAAGCTCTGGCCGATGACGCAGGCAGACATAACGCCGGTTCACGCCCTGAGAAGTCTTCCGCTGAGCCCTATCTAGCAACTTCGTCGGAGATCTCATTTCCTGTGATAAAGTTATGACCCGGGACCCAGATAGGTTATAATAAATTCAGCCTTCCGACCGAATTCAGAGAGATCTTCCTTTTACGAACTATTTTGGAGGTGCTTAAAGGGTTAAGCAAGTCCTGAAGCGTAGCCTGACTATCGCAACAGACGCAGATATTTCGCCCCTCCACCTCTTCCTTAGAGCATAGTCCACGCATGTTTGCCTAACGAGCAGAAAAGTCTAATATTGTCGCTCTCCATGAAAACACCAGCACCAGATCCTTGATCGTTTTTGGAGCCATCCGTGAAGATTCGACTGCATTTCTTTCCAGGCTCAGAGTCTGGCCAGACCAAGTCCTGAACACAAGGAAAGTCGACTTTGTAATTGCGCATCAGCCGAAGTTACAGCATCATTGCATCGGACGGCATATCCATAAGATAGGAGTCGAAGGACACCCGTCGCGCAAGTTCATCAAAACTCCATTGCGAGTTATACCAAAAGCCACCTTTTCTTAAACGTGAGATAGCTTTTATTGTGGAACCTATGATGTAAACATCAAGGGACAGAAGGTTCAGTAATGCATCTAGCTAGGCGATCTTCATTTGGAGTTTTTCGCAAGCAGCAGTAACGTATTTACAAGAAAGCTTATTCCACCAAACAACCGATGCGTATGCTATAAATGGTCTTAGCATAGCCGTATAAATTCATAGGACTATTTTCGGTGATAAGCCCCATGTCTTGCCAAAATTGTCCTTACACTGCCAGAAAACCGACGGCGCCTTGGCAGTCTTCAGCACAACATGCTCGGACTAAACAAGTATGCTATCCAGAATGACTCCCAGATATTTTGGTTCATTGCAGAGTTGGATTGTGATGCCTCTTATCACTGGTTGAGTCAACCCGATCAGCTTCCTCCTTCTCGTAAAGAGAACTGCCTCACTTTCGAGAGGATTGACCGAGAGCACATTCCTAGTGCACCATTCGTCGATCACGTCTAGGGCCACCTGCGCTTCGGCGCAGACATTCGTTAGGCATGATCCAACAGAAAGTACGGCAACGTCATCCGCATACGCCAGAGCGTAGACGTTGGAATTTGCGATTTCGCAACTAATCCAAGTTTCACCTTCTTTCCTTCTCTTCCTTCCCCGTACCCTTCTTCTATTGGGTGGCATCTGCGAGGTCATAGGAAAGTGGAGGGCAACCAAGGTCCCATCAGCCTTTGGGCCACCTTCCCCGAACCTCGAAGGTACCACCCCCACAAGTACCCAACCGCGACGTATGACCCCGAGCGACCAGAGTTGAGAGAGGAGGTCCCAGGATGACGCAGAAATGGGTAGAAATAGGGCGAAAACCCCAACGCAACGGCGAAGCGTCAGCCGTATATAAGTGCCCACGCACTGGTACTAAACTAGCCGTACCATATGGGCCCAACGAGGTCACACACAAAGAAAGTGCGAGACCGACCAACTGACCACATCGCAGGGTTGGAGGCGGACCGCCTATACAACGAAGACCCAGGAGACACTCCACAAACAGAGCACAGGAGTATCAGATGAGTGTGGGTGGACCGCCCGTACCTTTAAATCTACGCCAGAACCACCACTGACACGGTGGGGTGTTAGGTTCGAGGGGGGGGGGGGGGGAGAAGACGCTCTTCCTTTCTACTCCGTCGATGGAGCACCGGAGGAGCAGCAGAGGAGTGTAGGCGGACCGCCACGATAAGAGACACTCCCGCGCATGAGCACTGGCAACACATAAACAAAAAGCAACATCAAAAGCACCGTGAACACCCAAACAAAAAAAAAGCAAAATCAAACACTGAAGGGAATCACGAGACACAAGAGAAGACCGTCAACAAATACAACGCGGACAGCACATCAATAAAATAAGAAATCCTGTCCAGCAGAACAGAATGTAAGGAATGACCCGCTAATGGTACGGCCCTCACATCCTGTCTGAACAGAATCCCACCAGACAGTAGTAATTTCGCGAATTCGATATCACGATGACACTCACTTGGCTTTATTCACGGACCCAGGGGGAGTTGTAAAAGAGTTCTCCACGCGTTGAGGAGGGTGATCAGGTTGTATCCTTGTCCT
This sequence comes from Portevinia maculata, assembly GCA_949715645.1. Classification (NCBI taxonomy): domain Eukaryota; kingdom Metazoa; phylum Arthropoda; class Insecta; order Diptera; family Syrphidae; genus Portevinia; species Portevinia maculata. Next base: position 91,446,497 of record OX454526.1, read on the forward strand.
GGTATTGTTCTTCCTTCTGCTATGCCTTTAAATTAACCCGATTTGAGGGTAGTTTTATCCGTGGGAGTGTAATAATATTTGTTTATTTTGGCCTTAGCAAAACTCCCGGCACAGAAATGTCAAACGTAGAACAAATATAAAAAGATTGACTAGTTGGTCCAGGTCGGCCAGGAAACTCATTCAGCGGACTTTCCAGTGGTGGATCGGTCAGCGGAAGAGCGGATGAATGGTGTGAATGGAAAATGAGTGCAAGAGGGTAGTGAGAGACGCACGCACACCATGGCGAAAACGCTGCGATGTGGCGGAATGATGTCTCTCGCTGGCTTGCATGAGAGAATGGAGGTAGTGGGATATGGCGGACTACCACCAACACAAAGGTGGCGTTCATTGCACGCCATGAGTGAAATCCCATTACCAGTGGCTGAATGCGTGATAGTGAGAGTACGCTGGCCGAACTGGAGCAACAAGAAGAGCTGGGCAGACACTTCTTGGTTGCCTGGCGAACTGAGCAGTTTAGTTGTTGTGACAGGAGATTTGTTAAGAGCGTTAGAGTGCTTTCAAGAAAAAAGAAAGAAAAAAAGGTCATTTGAAGGACAAAAGACGGAGGAGGAATTTCTCGATTTGGGATAGCAAGAGGAACAGGAATAACAGGAACAAGGAAAATAATTCGAGTTAAGGAGGATCCACGGATAAAGCTAAGTAGAGTGTAATTTTTGTATTGGAAATCTCAAGCTAGAATAGTAGATTCGGTTGGTTAGGAGTGTTGTAATCATAAGTCTGGTAGGATTCTGCCCCTTCTTTCCCGCGAATATTCGGGACACGCGACCCGGTCCACCATTTTGGTATTCGGGGCGACGCCATAACGGGTCACGCCCGGTCACTTTTATTTAGTGGTTTTTTTGAGTTCATACTATTTGGTGATATTTCCTATTTCTTTTTCTTCAATTCGCCATCCTAATTAATAATAATAATAATTAATAAAGTGACCAAGCTCCAACGGAACCTTATAACGTACTTGAAAAAAAACGGTGTTGTGTTTTTGTAATTTCTTCCAGTGATAACCACCGGTTCACTAAACGGTTTCACAATTTTCCCACAAAATTGTGTGGCGCCCATTTCTTTTCCTCTGGATTAACGTCCACCAGCGTAAGCTAAATTATCAGGTTTTTGTTTGCCGTTTCTCAACGAACCCACCCCAGGCTGAGCTACCGGGAGGGAAGTAGCCTATTGGGTTACTCTTGTTTCACGTCGTCGTATGTGACAGGTCGCGAATTGCATTAAAATTTTCTTGTGTTCTTTCGGCAGTAGTGACTGCAATTAATTTAACGCTTTAGAATCGGTTCTTAATCGCGAAAAAGTGCAACAAACAGTGCAATGCATATTGCAACCCCCCTGCTTGATTTGGAGTGGGTGCAAGGGTCTTTAGTTATAATAAACAAATTCTCAAATTATAGGTATGAAATAACTTCACAAAATTTACGGTGAAGTTATTGCTCACCATCAGTGGGCAATGACTTCAAAAACAAAAAGGGAAGTTATTGCACACTCGAGGTGAAGTTATTGCCCGTGAAGTTATTTCCCTGCACCGACCAGCATGCACCACAGCAGTGGAGACAGAACGGCAGACTCTGTATACCCCCGCCATCACCTGTTTACCAACAGCCACAATCCGCATCCGCAACAAACATTCTATTCATTAGCATTGATTAAATCCACAGTATTAATGTCTCGTCTACGGCGTGTTTTCCGGCAGAGCTACACATTCTGTCAAAAGTCGCATTGTCAAAAGCACCCTCAATATCGATGACAATGCCTGTCGCGTATTCTTTCTGGTCAAGTGCGCTCTCAATTCTACAAACTATACTTTGGAGCGCAGTCTCGCAATATATTCCGCGTTGATAGGCATGTTCCATCTGAAATAGTTGATTCAATCGCAAAGCAATTTTGTGCACATAAAGCTCGACCAGCCTTTCCATGCTTCAGCAAGAAAAAAATCAGACTGAACAGTCTGAAGCTCTTGGCGAGTGACTTGTCATTTCTGCCAATCTTTGGTATAAATGCCACTCGAACTGGACGCCAGGTTGTTAGAATGTATGCTAGTGCTAGGACAGCGATGAAGATTCTCTAGCAGGTGGCAATGGTGCGATGGTAGTGTATTCACTAAGTGGTTGGCAGGTAGTGCGTTCAAATCCCGACCAGGGCCATGATTTTTATAAATTGAATACACACAACAAAAACTGATCTCCCTAAAGCAATTTAGGCGCCACCTGTTGAGAAAAAAAAATCCCATCGCACCAAACTTCTTTCCTATCCATCTATTCTTTCAGTGAGTAGCACCCAAAAATAGGCAATGAATTGCTGGGAGCTACTTGCGCAACAAACTAAATACCTGCGCTGTGGTTTTACCATTATAAGGGTACTGTGTGTCACTACAGAAAAAAGAAATCCCTTTAGCGCACGCAAATTATTAAAAAAGAAAAAAAAAAAAATAGTCGGTAGCAACTGGTTTGTACTTTGTGGCCGCATGCCTGGGTATATTCCGTCAGCGCCATCTGACTTGAAGCCGTCGAAAAGGTTATTTGAGAGCCTCGTCCGTTACCACAGCCTTCGCAATATACCAGCTACGCCGAGCTGTTTATCTCGGCTCACTCCCAGTCTCGCCAATAGGGGCTGGTCGCGAACCAATTGTTATCTGATTACACGAAAAGTTAGACTCCAGCAGATGACTAGAGTTTCCGCTTTCGTCTCAGTGAAGGTACCTTCAAGTCTTCTAAGTGATTCCAATTTGGCTGGTTTGTCCATTGTCCCTTTTCAGAACCTTAACCACCCTACTAGTGTTTCAATTTTTTCGTAGAAATTCCTATAAGAAGCACTTTTTGATAACCGAATTAACCTCTAATATTCTTTCTGTTTCGATCTAAAGACATTCCAGTCTTCCTCCAAATCATCTTGAGTGACCTGTTTAGAAGTTTTCTAGCCTCTCTTCGGATTCTTAGTAGTTCCGAGTTCCACCAGTGATCTGGCTTTATGTCAGGATTTTTATTTACTGGGCACGTCAGTTCGAAACAGCTGGTAATAGCAGTGGTCAGGTCTTGAACAGCTTCCTCTAGCCCTTGTCTCGTCCTTTTATTACTGTTCGAGCTATTGGAAAGGGGAGTCAGTGCTGGCTTCAATCCGCTAATGGGTTTTGGTTGGGGACACCTCTGTCGGCCTGCATCTCTCAGCCATCGCCGCCGAGGTAGTGCAGCTCTCACTCCTTGCGCCTTCAACTCGTTAAGTTTCGTTGCGCCGCGCGATTGCCGCCCACCTTTGTTCCTCTTCCGCTGGCTCTTAGACAGAAGCCCAATGGTGCGTGCCGCTTCTGGAGCTCGTTCAGCCTGTCCGGTTTACTGGGCTTCACCAGTAACAACACAACAATCAGCGTGCTGTCTTTTTGAATAGAGATTAAACTTATCAGGCTGAACCTTTCCGCTACTTTCTTCATTTTTCTAGGGGTCTTCGGAAGCAAACGTTCTTACAACTCCTAATTCAACGCCTGTACAGGCGGAAGGTGTTGGTAGTATATTGGTTGGGGCCTCCAGAATCCTTGCCCCGACCGGGTTGATTTTCGCTATTGCGAGCGCCACCTGAAGTAGATATACTCTTGGGTTGTTCCTTCATAATTTTGTTTTTCTTTTGATTCGAGAACTGAGGGCTGCCAGTCGAAGATCCGCTTGGCTGAATCATTAGCCGTTTTTATTATGACCCATGATCGTTGCCTTCAGTACACCCATGGCCAGGCATCAATCCAATCTTTTCTTTGTTGTGTCCGGCTAGGAATTGGGACAGAGTTGACAATCATAGAAATCGTTGAACTAAACCACAGTGCTTGAAGTGCAGCTTGATTATCCGTGAATATTTGTACTCTAATACAGTTAACACACGAATTAAAGCCAACTGACCACGCATTGCGTCGGCAATTCGTTAATTGAGCCATGAAGAAGCAACAGCAAAAGGACAATTTTTTCACCGATGAGGCTCATTTTGAAGTTGGCGGTTTCGTCCATTTTTCTTCGAAGATATTGAGTTCTTCGTTGCTAAGGGTAATTCAACGTTGTATTTTATATACCATACTCTTAAATGTTTATTTTGGCCTTTGTTAGATACAATCTCTAATACTGTAGGCATTCTACCAAGCCCATGTCTACTATTCTACATGGTGCACCAACATAACAGCCTTTTTATGAAATGGCACCATTAAGGCTGTATGGCTAGAGATCGGGGAAGAGGGGCGGGAATTGTCAACAGGTGTATTTCTAAAGCTTTGTTTCCTTACTGGCCAGTTGGCATCATGCGTTGGAACAGTGAGGAGTGTGCGTTTGCCATCAAGGCCTACATTTCGAACGGATGTTTTGTGATCAAAACCCAGAGAGCATTCTGTAATCCGGTCCCGGGCCGCAATTGAATTGTTACATGGGTCACTTCCAAAATGATTTTAACACAATTGTAGCATGGTGTCATGACCATGGAATGATCATGAATGTACAAAAAAAATGTATGCTCAGGACATGCGACCACCACATGTATTAAAATATAAAATCACCATTAAAATGCACACCGATGAATGTCAATACATAGCAGGAAATCAATCGAAGTTACAAAATGAGGATAACTGCTCAACAACAATTGAAAATGTATCAACATACAGATACTTTGGTGTAATCGTTGACTATAACCTGAAATGGAGCCAACACCCGTGAATTTTCGCAACTACGAAAAACCAATTTTTAAGCAGTTTTACGAACAATTTTATTTTAACTCTAAAATACTCAATCAAACAAAAAATTAAGTGAATTATAAATGCTATAAGAACTCAAAAAACAAAAAATAATATCCTTCCAGAAATAATCTTCTGCAGACAAGCCCATGCGGCTTTGCAATTGCATATTTAAATTTGAATAATATAAATATCACATCAGAGCCTTGGCAAAGCCTGAGATAGGTATTTTCCAACTTCATAGAGGTTGAGAAATATTGAAACTCTATATGCACTTAGAAAATAAAAAAAATAAAAATCCTTCAGGCAAGTGTGGCAAGACGAATAACTGGAGATCCTCAGCTCATCAGATCATCTGAAAACATTAAGGCACTGAGGGCTTCAATCTTGCAATCCACCCCGGCGTTCTGCGCGCAAATATGCGTCTTCTTTTGATGAATTTGACTTAGGGGTTGTTTTGAGGGAACACTTCCCGGAGCGACTAATTTTAATAAGAAGCAATTTGAAGTGGCCAACCCGCTCTCCCGATGTGGAGTTGTCCTTCTTTCTTTTTCTTGTAGGGTTTTTTGAAATCCGACTTTTACATCAACCGTCCAAGAACCCTACAAGACCTGAAAGCCAAAATCCTGGCACAAATTGCCAACATACCCGCTGCTATACTGGTAAATGTATGGACACAACAGATTCGTCTTAAACATTGGAAAAGTGTCCCTGCTTTAAGACAACCCACACGATTAACTATGCCCTACTCCTATAAGGAAATCCTTATCCTAAATAAGGATAATTTTAGAAAGCTAGTGGGCTTTCTCACTGGCCAATGCGGCTTGAAATATCATCTCAACAAAATGAATCTATGTCTGGAGACAGAATACAGTACTGAACCTACATTCTGTCTCCAGACATTGAAACCTCAGAACGCATTCTATGTGAATGTCCAGCTGTCCATTGGTTGAGACGACGGACGTATATTTCACATTCAGATACGTTCACAAGTGTAGCTACACAACTCTGCCACTAAAGACGTAGGTACTGGCCTTCAGTAGGGAGGTCACTCGTTTTTTAGGATAATATTGATACAAAATATCTTTATAGTCGCAGTGTCAGCCAATAGAGCAAGGATATTGTATTTTAAAATAAAAATGTGCCTGGACAAAAATAAAAAAAATTCTGATTCATAAAATTGGATTTGTTGCGTTTTGTAAAGAAGATGTAATGTTGCCGCACCCTGTATTAGAATTGGGAAGATCCAATCCAACTTTTAACTAGCCATGCATAGAATTCGCTGCCATTTTTAAGTACTTTGAGGTGCAACTTATTTTGTATTTTCCCTTTTTTCCCCAGGCGGATGGTAATATTTGTCCATGATGTTTATTCTTGATATCGATCACCATCTTCTACTCCCTTAACTTGAATTCTATGCACCTTTTAGAAAACATAGAAATTGTTTTACATTGCAAGTACTTTAACACACCTATGGTTCCAATAAACTGATTTCAAGTTGCCATCGAATATCTTATAGCGTAACTAGACTTTTGTTGGTGCTGTTGGTGGTGTACCAGACAAAAAACTAATTTCTAAAGTGAATATCAATGAGAGAATCAAAATAGCCACAATAGCCTTTTACTCCTGCAGCAAAATTTTTGGAAAAACCTTGGGACCATCTCCCAAAATTAAACTGTGGGTGTACACGGCAATAGTAAGACCTATGGCAGTCTCGTATGGTTGCAGGCAACCAATAAAGTCGCCTACCTAAAGGCTCTTAGAAAAGTTCAGAGACCAGCGTGCATCGGCGCAACCAGTGTGATGTGGACAACTCTAACCGCAGGACTGGAGGCTATCCTCAACCTGCTTCCGCTAAATATCTTTGTTCAATCAACAGCAGTCATTAGTGCCATGAGAATTTGGCAAACAGTGAAGTGGAATCCAAACGAAATGGGTCATTCGACGATCCTGCAGAAATACTTTGGATATGTACCAACTATACGGAGTACATCACGCCATACTTAAATTTCACACGACCTTTCTCTAGTGCCTATATGGGGGACCGTTTGAGAACAACTGCGTGTCGTTGGCCAGTCCCATCTACGAGTTGAGGTAGATAATACATACGTGGTATCACAATGGACCTAAATTGGTCTAAGTGTGCCGGCTTCTGCCGACAGCCACCTAACGTAACCTAACCTATCGCTTTGCTGGGTTGCGGGACAAGAAGGCATTATAGGCAACGAGAAAGCGGATGAATTAGCTAGACAAGGTTCGTCAGCTATGTCAGAACAAACTGATCCCTCTGTAGTCATCCCGCTATGCACACTCAGGCTTGAAGCAGGGAGAAAGGCAATAAGAGAGGCGAATCTTGGATGGACGGCCGCAAGAATGCGTTGGACAACCTTCAATGGAGCCAGAACCGAGAGTCTCATGGAAAAGGATAGGAAATCACTATCCACCCTGGTAGGTATATTAACGGGGCACAATACTCTGCGGTACCAGATGAAGAAATTGCGCTTGAAGGAAGAAGACTTCTGTAGAGGCTGTGGCGACGAGGAAGCTCTGGAGAATAGATGCGGTACCACATGACGAAATTGCGCTTGAAGGAGGAAGACTTCTGTGGAGGCTATGGCGACGAGGAAGCTCTGGAGAATAGAACCCACTTCCTATGTCACTGTCCGGATCTCCAACACATCAGGTACAGATTTCTGGGCAGACATTTCATCCATGACCTAGACGTGCTCTCCAGCACACCGATAGACAGGATAATGAAGTTCACCAAATCCACAGGATGGTTTGTATCGAACAACACAGTGAGTAATTAATCTCAGTTTTTGTAGACAGGGTTAAAAAATGAGTAAGGGACAACCCTCCTCCCCCGATGGGCATCACAATGGGTCAGTATTCTGTTGGATAAATTATATAAAGCTGGTTTTAGGGGCTCTGTGCATGATTGGTTTGCAACTTTTCTAAAAGGAAGATATCAACGAGTAAAACTTGAAGGTGTTTTTACTGAACAGCTAGAAGTTAATATTGGCGTTCCTCAAGGCTCCGTCTTAGGTCCCATTTTGTTTTTAATTTATGTGAACTCCTTATTTCAACAGCACTTTAGTAGTAGAGTCACAGCCTTTGCTGATGATCTGTCTTTCACATACGCCAACAATTCGTTGTTTGAATCAGTAATAAAACTGCAAAAAGACTTACAAATTATAAGGCAGTGGTTTGCAAAACATCAGCTCTTAATAAGTGCAAAAACTAAGCTTATGATATTTAGTTTAAAGGATTCAGACCTAATCGACTGTAATGTATATTTTCATTCTACATCATGTGAGCAGTTATTTTTATCTTCTCACACTTGTGGGAAAGTTAACTATACAAAAAAATCTAGATGCACTGCAAAATGCTTTAAGATAGAATCAGTTGAAAGTTATAAGTATCTTGGTGCCTTAATAGACAAAAATCTATCTTTAAAAGCACATGTAGCCGATTTAAAAGGTTATATGATGTCAGCCACCCGAACTATGTTTATGCTTAAACCATACTGTTCGACAAAGCTTTTGTTGCAGTTTTATTATGGACTTGTGAATTCCAAGCTGCAATATGGTTTATCAAATTGGGGTACTCTTGAACCTCTTATTATATCGCAAAAGCATATTATAAGGATTATTTGTAAAAAAAATAGACTAACCAATAGTTGGCCACTATTTCATTGCCTTCGTGTTTTGCCTTTAAGACATCTATATGTTTTCAAAGTTTTGAAAGTATTCCTTTTACGAAGCGGTTATAAAATCAGAAGCTTAGTTGCATATAGTCTAAGAGTTAATACTAGAAATCTTGTTGATGTACCACCCTCAAATAAAATTTACTATACGAATTTTTTCAGTGTGTCAGCACCAAAACTTTTTAATCAATTACCATACAATATTCGAGTTTTAAAATTGCGTAACCTCTTTCTCAATAAAGTAAAGCAATGGCTTTTTTCAATGGATAGCTTGGAGGTCAATGAATTATTTGCAACATTAATTTAATAAATCAATCTTTTTGTATTACTGTTCATAAGATCATGTACTTAGATTTCATTGCTTATATTTTATTTCTTTTCTTCCTTCAAATTATGTACGTATACCCCACAAACATTATTTTTTTTTGATTTTAAGGGCCTTTCGCCACTAGTCATTTACAAGACTATAGAATGGCTTCCTATTTATTTTTATTATTGAATATGTTTTATTAGATCTATTATGAATTATTTTTTGTAACCCTCTCAAAAAAAAAAAAAAATTAATAAAAAAAAAAGAAGAAAGTATTGACTTGAGTGTGACACTAAGCCAGCCCACCTACCTAACCTAACCTAACTAGACTTTAATGGTCGTCCTTCAGTATATAAATTTTGTTTTAGGTACGAGTATTTAACTACTGGAAGCAGCGTTCCCGGGATCGCCGAGGATAGAAGTCTGCAGTGTCTCAGGCATAGACTCTTCACGGGTCGGGAGCCCGTTAAGTAAGTAAGTAGTATTTAAATATACTTTCACGCCTATTTTCCTTTTCTAACAATTCGGGACCACAATATTAGTTTTGCGCATTGTCAGCGGAACCCCTTCAATGGAGGCTGCGGACAAATTAGAAGGAGCAGATCTTTTTAGCCCACAAATGTTGGCTTCCGCTACTCATCCTATTAAAATATTAATCCGTATAATGTTCATTTTGTCTTTTCCTCAATTCACTTCCTCCGGAAAGGGGTAAGTAATCAAATACCGAATAATTGAAAAGAAGACAAATTAGTTCATTCAAATTATAATCAAGACAATTCCACCTGAAATTAGAAAACGAAGTAAAAGAAAACGTTTCACAACTGCTCCTTACACATACACATATGTGAAGGTATCTAAAATTCATATAAAATTAGAAATTAAATACAAATTACCATCCCACTCAGGTGAATTTATAAAATTAATTCAGATCATTAGATAACCGACGACGGCGACGACGACGACGCTGGCCTATAAGTTACAGTCGAATTAAAAACACATTTAACCCAAAACTTAGACTTAATTGGCGCAAATTACAAGTTAGCCCGTTCACGGACGGATGTTGCATCACTTGACTTGGAATTGAGCAATAAATGCGCCACATTATATGATTGTTGTTTGATTTCCTTACCTGTTTACACCAAATGACTTCCTGCGCGATCTGGCATCATTAAAGAAGCCAACTAGCTCAGCCGGTGCTCTCCTCTGAGACGACTCAATTAAACGGCCTTGTTTTTTGTATTCAGATCTGGTGGATTAAGGCCATAACATGCTACCGTTTTTCGCTTCTGTACAACGCAATTTGTAAGACATCGATTGGTAAATTGTGTTGGTGGCTTAAGTTTCGTAAATGTTTTTTTTTTTTCATGTACTCGTACATATGCATTGTTGTTCCTGTTGACCAAGCAAGGGGCATTGTTGACTCCGTGACAAAGCCAGCCCCGCCTTGCACCTGGCAATCATGTCACATCCGAACGAGTTTAATTCACACTAATGCGAACATAATTTAACCCATTAGTGTAATCACATTTGGAGTCCCCTTTCTTTGAATGGTTAGACGTCGCCGCCGATGTGGGTGTTAGGACATTGGAACATTTGGAAAAAATGTATAAACCCAAAGGACACATTTATTGTACGGCCAGAGTGTCCTTTCAAGCAATGTAATCAGCAAAAGGAAAACACGTTTATGTGAATGAGAGCACCTTGCCACATTTGAAAATTGGAAGGTAACACGTGTAATTAATAAGTGGTACTGCAGCAACTACATTTACTTCACTGCTGCAGGATAACGACAGTTGTTGACGACTTTTTTAATACACTTTCGTTAAACCCGCAATACATTTACATATTGATGGTAGTATTGTCAACTTGATAAGAGAATTAATCAATGATTATATACATACCACCTGTAACATGTGCCAGGCAAAATGTCTGCAAACAAAGATAATGGTTAATGCAGCGAAAAAGAAAATAATATACATGAGTGCAAGTCACTCCAAAGAACAGCTCGTAAGCTTCACAGCCTCGAATTCGTTGCTATTAGTTATTGATTCCGTTTGTTTGGAACCTCTATAACGCTAAGCTAATGCTTTCAGATAAGTAGTGCTTCCACTCTTAAATTGTTGCAAAACATATGTAGGTACTCTTCCGAGAATATGTCTCTCGGAAGGTTCAAAGCTAGCTTTTCCTCTATAAAAAGGTTTATGCATGACTGAAACACAGTCACTATGAACTATGTGCAATCATCACAAAGCTGCGTTGTGCCTCAACTTCAAAATTACATTTGTAAAACAAGAACGCAATGATAGACACAGATCAACACTTCAACTTGGACTTCAATTCTGACAACCATGCCGCACGTTTTAGAACGAATGCTTTTGAATGGGGTGATACACATTAGCACCTCAACCTAAATTTCGACTTCAACGTTAGACCTAAATTCTAAATTCAAAGTTGAACTGCAAATCCCACCAACCTTGATACGATAATTTCAGTTTTCCCAACATGCAAATGCTTATATTTTGAGCGAATTTTCTCTTTTGCTTATATTTTGCTATCATTTTCTCGTTGCATTTTTCAATGTGTTTGACTCGACTATGCTGAAGTTCTTGCTCCTGTCAAAGTCGAAGTCGAAGTTGAAGTGTTGATCTGTTATTACCATAATGCCTGAAAAGCAATCACGCTTTGAAGCTTCGCGTTCATAATCGCACCCAGCTGAACCATGGGAAATCTATGAAACCTAATTACAAGAATGCGTTGCGTTTCAACTTCAAACTGGGACTCGTAAGAACAGAACGTAATGTTTCGTAAAGTTGCTGTAAGGCGCCGTGTGTCAAAGCGAACGTAGGGAAAAGTGTGGACTGTCAACTTTTTCATGGTATAGGATACGAGTCTTCAGTAATATTTGCATTTTTGGTTTGAGTCAAAGGTCGAAAGGCACGTAAAGCCTTTGGACGTAACAAAAGCAACGCACTTTGTTTAGGAATCATGTATTTCGTGATATTCGAATCGTTGGTTTAAAATAAAAGCGGAGCGCGTGCAAAACTTTTAAAGGTAACGAAATCAACGCTCACGCAAAAGCATGATGCAAAGTAGTTGATATCTTAAAAAAAAATTATTGGCTTGAATTAGTATTAAAACATTTATGAATGAGCGGTCACTGTGAAATTATTCCCCAAATCAAAGATGAAATAAGTCCCCAAAATGGTATGAAATAAGTCCCCAAATCCTATATGGAAATCCTATAGACAGTGCAATGCATATGGGGAGGGGGGGGGGGGGGGGGGGGCATGCTGCTCACTGTCACGGCAACATCAAGCAGTGCATATTCTGACTCAAATTTTTTTACTAGACTATGAATTGCTTTTCTACTGGGAAGAGAATTATTGCGGCCGAAAATTGGGGTTAACGCTCTTAAAGTTGCGACCATCGACTCGGAAATTCTAGTAGTAGTAAATTTTATTTATTTGTAAATGTTGTTCCGTCGTGCACCTCACCATGATGAAAATATTGATTTTACTGAATATTTTGACATTGACAGTTCGGTAATCGGTTTAAGGGTGGGTTCAAAGTGAAAGTTTGAAGTTGCCAAGTCGCTAATGAAAGGCCCTTTATTTATTCATTGCCCCCGGTATTAATAAACAACGGATAGCGGCGAGTTAGCACTAGCATACGTGTTAACTCTTAATTTTGATTAATAAACGTGTGTTAGCTTTCACTGACATGTGATAGGTCATAGGTCATAGGTTAAAAAGGTTTATGCAATTCGCATACAGCACTAGACACCAGAAGGGCCCATTGCGATCCCTAGGGAACCACTTGAAAAACTTCAATTGGAGAAAAACCTAAAAACCTAAAAAACTTTTCCTAGACAGAGCCCAATCTTCCTGCAGAACTTAACCAGCTTCCTATGGTCTATGCCGCTCAGCTCCCCTAGTTCCTCGAAGAAGTATTCCCCTAGAATCCTCCTACGATTCCGTGCTATGCCCTCGCACTCACACAATATGTGTGTTATGTCTTCCTCGGCTTGTAGATCACCACAGAACCTGCACGTGTCCACATCCACCAGACCAAGTCGCCTAGCATGCTTTCTTAGAAGACAGTGCCCTGACATAATCCCAATTACTGTTCTAAGCTGTTCCCTGCTCAATTTTAGAATTTCCTTAGATCTTTTCTTATGCAAATGGGGCCAAAGGGCTCTAGACACCCTATGTCCCTTTATGTTCTGCCATCTGAAGTCAGCCATTTATAAGATCTTTTCATTGATTTTTCCTTTAAAGACGCCCAGGGGTGGTTTAATGTTCACACTTCCGCTATTTTCCAGCTCCCCTCTCTTTCTTGCTAGCTCATCGGCTTGCTCATTTCCCTCTATACCGCTGTGTCCCGGTACCCAGGCAATGTCTCTTCCCGACAATGATCTCATCTGCACTATCTCTGCCGCCCTTAGAACAGCCAGAACTTCCGATTGGAAGACACTGCTTGTGTCCGGGATAGTCGTATAGACTCTTTCAGGTCTGGATCAGCAGAAAAAATGCCAGAACCCGTTCTCTCCCCCGTCTTAGAGCCGTCAGTGTAGATAGCAACCTCGTTTGCTATTATGACTGCATCTCTTTGCCACTCTTCCCTTCGCGGATATGACACCTCATAGGGGATGTCATGGTCGACCAAGGGGCAAATCTCATCAGTCCGTATAGGATTTCCGGGTAGCACATCAGTTAAAATCGTGCAGTGCCCAAAACTACAGTCCTTAAACTGGCCTAAATTTTTGAAGCGCAAAGCGCTGTTGCCAGCAAGTTGCTTTATTTTTAAATCTAGCGGGATAAAGTGCAGGAAGGCGTCCAGTGCTGCCGTAGGAGTAGTACGGATTGCACCAGTGATGGCTATGCTTGCCGTTCTCTGCACCGTTGCTAGTTTTCCAATTATGGTTCTTTTATTTGTTGCCCTCCACCACACAAGTGAGCCATATGTAAGTATGGGTATCACCACTACTGTATATATCCAGTGTACCATGGCGGGTTTCAGGCTTCATGTTTTGCCTATTGTTCTCTTACAAATAAAGAGGGCTTATACGCGTTCTTCATTCGTTCCCTTATGTTAAGATTCCAATTTAATTTTCTATCTAGGATTACGCCCAGATACTTCGCACTGTCCGTGAGGAACAGTTCCTCTCCGTCAAGTTTCGGGAGATTGAAATGCGGTATTTTGTGTCTTCTCGTGAACAGGACTAACTCTGTTTTCGAGGGATTGATATTTAGTCCGCAGCCCTTGGTTGGTTGAAAACGGCCCTCGGTGAGGATGCACTTAGACCAGAAGTAGGTCCATTGTGCTGCCGATGTGTAAGGTGGGTGGGTCACCCTCTAACTCAGGGAACCATTTGCTCCTCTGAATGAAGGAGCTAATCCTTGCTGTGCAGGCGTTGTTAAGATCGTTTAGATCATTGAAAAGGTATTCACCCAATGTAGCCTTCCTAATGTTGGCGAGTGCAGGACACGTGCAAAGGAAGTGACTGATGGTCTCCTCTTCTTCCTCGTCCCTACAGCTTCTACAGAAGTCATTGTAGGGGATGCCCAGCCTTTGGGCATGTCTTCCTATAGCACAGTGCCCGGTGAGGGCATTTACTAATTTCGAAAGGGTTCCTCTCTTATGCCTCAGAAGTCCGATGGACCTGGATTTGTTAAATGTCGGCCAGAGTAGCCTTGCGGTGTTGCACTGGTCGAGTTGGTGCCAACGACGGTTGGCTTCGTTCACCGCATTGGTGTCTATGAGGTTTTTAGCATAAGACGTTGGCGCCTCGATGTCGGTGACGCTTATGCTATTTAAACCAGAAGAGCCTCGTCGGGCCAGTTCGTCAGCTTCACAATTTCCTGGTATGTCACAGTGACCCGGCACCCAGCAAAGCGTGAGGCTATACTGACCGGCTATCTCGTTAAGAGATGCACGGCAGTCTTTCACTGCCTTGGATGCAAGGGATTTGATGGCCGCCTGACTGTCGATGTATATTACAGTATCTGATTTCGATATCGTATTAACCGACAGCCAGGCAGCGGCTTGGCGGACGGCGGTGACTTCGGCCTGAAAAACGCTGCAGTGTTCTGGAAGGTTAAAGGAGAGGTGAATGTCCAGGTCTTCAGAGAAGACTCCGGCACCGACTCCGTCCTCCGTTTTGGACCCATCCGTAAAAATTGACAGCGATTCGTGGTGTAGGACATGACGTTGTGTCCACTCGGTTCTGTCTGGGATTAGATGTTTGTAGCCCAGGTTGAAGTTGTATTCAGTGGGCAGGTGGTCGGTGACCTTAGGGAGATGTCGATACATCGATAGTACATTGGCATGTCCAGTGTGTTGCTCTTTCCATTGTTTGGAGCTTCTCAGTCTTATTGCTGAGCTGGCAGCCAATTGTTTGCCGACGATGTCGGTCGGAAGAAGGTGGAGCATGGCTTGAAGCGTCGCAGTGGGCCCAATTAATAATTTTCTTTAAGGCCCAATTAATAATTTGCTTTAAGGCGGTCTCTGTGATCTCACTTAAAGTATTCAAATATTGTCCCTGCACTACTATGACCAAGTCATCCGCATACGCTGTGGCACTTTTACCCATTGACTTAATTTCCTTTAGGACGTTGTCAATGACCAGTACCCGCAGCAGTGTCGATATGACTCCACCCTGCGGGGTTCCTCTGGTTGCAGACATTCTTATGGAGCTTTGACCAAGGGAGCATTTTATGTTCCTGTTGGCGAGCATGTTGCATACCCAATTTATGATTCCCTGCTCTATGTTAGCGCCTGTTAAGGCGCTTTTTATAGCTCCACACTCAACGTTATTGAAGGCTCCTTCTATATCGAGAAAAGAGGCCAAAAAAAATTCGCCGCAGTGTAGACTATTTTCAATTTTACCCACTACGTTGTGTAGAGCAGTTTCTACTGATCGACCCTTTAAGTATGCGTGCTGTGACTCGCATAAAAAACCATTGCTACATTTTTTTTTTTTTTTTATAATTTGCTTACGCTAAAGGGATTTTTTTCTGTTGTTACAGTACCCTTATAATGCTAAAAACACAGTGTAAGCTACTTGGTATTAGAAAGAATGTGAGCTTCCACCAGACGCTCAAGGGTTTTGAGCAAAAAGGACGACAAACTGATTTGTCTGAAAGCTTTCGCCATCGTGTGACCCTGTTTGCCGGCTTTGGGTATAAAAACAACCCGGACTTCTCTCCAGGCTGTTGGAATATGCCCTGTTCTTAGACTGAATCTCAGTATATCCAAAATCTTTTGTTTTGCATGCTCTGGCGCTTTTTGGAGCATGATCGGTAGAATACCATCCGGCCCTGGAGATTTATGCGGTTTGAATATATGCATGGCCCACCGTAACTTTTTTCGGTTGATGATATTGTCAATTTCTTCCCACTCGAAAGAGGGACAGTCGACTTCCTCCTGTCCTTGTAGGCCTAGGTCCGTTGGGGTTGTGGAACCGGGGAAATGGGTTTCCACCAGGGTTGACAGAACCTCCTGACTACTCACGGCACATGTCCCGCCGTTGTTATTTTTTAGGTAGCTAGGTACGCTAGCCTCCTTTGAGAGCATTTTACGCAGTCTCGACGCCTCTTTAGTTAACTCAATAGATTCACAGAACTTTTTCCATGAAGATCTTTTGAATTTCCTCACTAAGTATTTAAATTCCCTCTTGCTTTCGCTATACTCATCCCATGTGGTATCGTTTTTAATGAGTTTTGCCCTATTATAAAGTTTTCTTACCTCCCTTCTTTTAAGGCCGATTTCCTTATTCCACCACTTCGGTTGAGCCCTTTATGGCTTTTTGTTTGCCGGGCATGCCTTTTCGAACGCTGTGTTTAGGATTCTGATCACGGCTTCTACTGCCCTATCTAAGTCCACCATATTTTCGCCGGTGATCGGCTGGGTATCAAAACGTAGATTAATGAAATCTATGTATTTAACCATGTGATAACGAGTGGATAACTTAACTCACCGAATTCTGCGTATAAGGAGCGGATAACTTCACACATTCTCAGGTTGTAGTTCCTGTATTCACAAATTGAGAGGATGCGCATGCGTGTGTAGAAACATTGAGAGGATGATAGAGAACACTGTCACCCATTTGGGCATATTACTCTTTTATAATGCGTTGACTCCATAGTAGTCCCATCTTATTGGAATGGAATACACAGAAATGAGTGTCAACTGATGAAATATGACAGATACACTCGATTTCTGAATATAATTTGGTTATGTGCTGCCGTATTGTAGGTGAAGTGCTGCCGTATTGTAGGTGATAAAGAGCAAACAGCTAACACAGGGGACAACTATTTTTATTAATCAGAAAAGTTATCCTATGGACAAGTTCGCTATCCGTGTGCCAACTAACTCGTGTGTTAAAGAGCGGATAGTGTTTTTCTATTAATATGGCTGTACATATTTTTCCCCAGTAGTCATTCCGCATTTCGTTTGGAAAATGTTGTTTTTTGAGATATCTCAAGTAGTTTACATTTTATTTAAAAAAGAAGTTGTCAAGTCCTTAATGAAAGACCCTTTACAGTCACTGGAACTCACTTTCATAAAAGTCGTTAGCAAAAAGTAATCTCAAAATGCATGAGGTTAAACAAAAACAAATCACAAAGTTCACAAACATAAACCAAACTCATCACAAAATTCATTAAGACAAAAAATTAAATTGAAATTAAATTGTATCTGAAGCAAAACAACGAGCCAAAGAAAAAAGAATTTAATAACTTAAACATCAAATGAAATACCTCTTCACGTTTGTATTGACACACACAATGCATTTATAACTTGTTTGTTCGTCTATTTTATTTACGATAATGTTAACATTAAAAAACCATTAATTTTGTATCAGTTAAAAGAGGTTAATTTGAAAAGTAATTTTAAGTTAAAAACAAGAATTTAAAACAAAATTTAATCTACATAATTAGGTAAAAGTTGATATAAAGAGGAATTCTTTTTTTCCAGCAAATGGAAAAACGCATGAAATGAAATGAAAATTATGTGCAGAAATATATTTTCAATTTTCTGCGAAAGTCACTGAAGCCTGCTGCCTTATGTTAACTGGAAGTGTGTTCCACACTCGAATGGGGTACCTACACAAAAAATTGGTTTTTCGTTATGTTATATTAAACGGTCGGTAAAATTATAATTCTACTTCTATACTCGTTCCAATAAAAATTGTCAGTACAGGGAAGATAGGATGTTTGTCTCTCAGAGTGGTTGCAATGACTTACATAAATCGGTCCCTCTTTAAAGCTCTCACACGGTTGCCGTAGTGTGTATGATAATTCGCCATAACTCAGAAAGCAATTCTATTTGGGTCCAATTGTAAATAAAAATATTGCGGAACGAAATAAATTCCGTTTATCTTTTTCCTTTTCTGGTAAGATAATAATATGCGCGTTTTTTTAAGGGTATCTCCAGTAGACCCACAAAATATATAAATTTCGTAACACAAAAAAAAAATCAAAACGAAAAATATATCACTGAAATCCAATTTATTCATTATAAATATTGTAAAACATAAAATACTAATTTCTAATATCACTACTCAACTAATCGGATGAGTAATTACTGCTACTGCTCTCGTTATTTAGGTCTATTATTAACCTTTCAACTGCTTCCTCGGCAAAAACGTCCATTTCCCACATATTTGGCTCAACAACCTGTTCAACGTGTTGGACACATCGATGCCATTTTTCCTTGTCAACCCCTGTAAGTGCTGTCGTTAGTAAGTCTCTTATTTCATCCATTTTAAAGGACTTGTTTTGGCTTGCTACAAACCCTTTCACTTGAGCCCAAACCAATTCTATTGGATTAAGGTCACAGTGATAAGGCAGAAAGCGAAGCACTTTATGTCCCGCATTTTGAGCCATTTCATCCACGACGTATATTTCATACTTGGCTTTGTAACGTTTAACGACTTCAAGCAATCCATTGTATGATTGCATCCCTACCTAACTTGAGATCGTCCTGTTGGGAATTCCCGTATTCAATGGCAAAACAGGCGTTATTCATCGGAAAAACAAGGACATCATACAAACAGGTACATAATGAGATGAAAGGATGTATTTATGTTTTTTTTATTTAAACAGTTTGCGACATAAACTCAATCAGCAAGAGTTTCTAAAAACATGTCCCAGTCCTTTCCCCTATATGTATATTGTGAAAGGTATACACAATCAGGCAATTAGAATACAAAATTATATAACCACGCAATGTCATATACCTAAACAGATGGTAAAAAAAAACTGCACTTGTGCAGCTGTACAATATAAATACAATGGAATTAAAACCGAATGGCAACACCCCACGTAATAATTCGTTCTCAAAAGCACCAAAATCGAAAGTTCTTTGACAAAATCCATAGAAAAACCCTTATTGATATGCTTCATTGTAGAGATGGTAATACTCTTCTGATGTGCTTCAGTCACACACACTGCTTATTTTGGTGGATGATAATGGCAAGCGAACACAAGACGATCATGCGAATTACAGCCATGCTGCATCCCCTGACTCTTCATGAGTAGGTACCTCCCCCAAAACCACTACCTCGCAGTAGCTAATCACAGTAGGCCGAGCGACGACCGACAAAACACCCCCCCCCCCCCCCCCCCCCCCTCGGTTGGACCGAAAATGCGGTCCAAGTGTGCCTGGGCTTCGTGCCCTGGCAGTCAGCTTACCAAACCTAACCTAAGAGTTGGATAACTTCGGCACAGCAAAAAAAACCGTTTTTGTAGAGGCCCCCACTATATTGAGAAATGCTTGTATCGGGTTGGAAGCCCGTCAAGAAAACAAAAGATAGGAACATTGATTGATATTACTTTTGAAGGGCTTCGTACTATCCTCCTTTGAACCTGACAATATCAAGTCTTTGAGATAGGTTCTTTGACATGAAGGCTTCCTCGGATTTTGGAACTTCTTATTCTTCGAGTGGTCAAGGTTTCCCATAGGGCCAACATTAAAATGGCATATTCGTCTTGTTCTTATGAAAGTAAGAGATCAAGAGTATTTCTGAAAATATAGGAACTATCGGGAATTCGCGAAACTTTTTTTTTCTTTTTTTTTTATAATTTATCTAAAGGGATTTGTTGGAACCCTTATAATGTAATTGCTACACAGCGCGGCGTTAAGGAAATTAGAGTGAGAAGAAAGGGAGAGATACCGATGCACGTTGGTTTTGACTGTTTGTAGGTTATAATGTGAAGGAAAAACAATGCGTGGAAGAGTATTCCACATTCGTGTTGTATGGCTGAGAAAAGATTCTTTGAACTTCACTGTACGTCCGAAAAAGGGTGAACTGATGAGCATTCCTTGCATGGCGGGTATTGCGGTTGCAGTGTTCTAGGGGTGGAATGCAACTGGATATTTCGTTCGAGCACGTATGGTGGAAATAACGATAAAATAACGAAAGGGAGGAGACATTACGACGATGACCAAGAGAGTCAATCGATCTCGCGATGTCTCGGTCGTTAATAAGTTTTATCGCGCGTTTTTGGACTCTGTCAAGTATGAGCGTTGTACTCGAGTTTCGGGCGAAAAAACGCCTTATAAATTGTAGCCAGATCAGAAGGGGTGAAATATTTCTTACATCGCTTAAGGAAGGCTAGACATCGAATATGTTGTCATTAACACACATACCGAGAATGGAAAGTCGTTCGGTTTCAGTCACGCAAGTGCCATTCATGGATAATGTCAATGTGTGTGGGTTTCGCTTTAATGGCAGGAGACAGTATTGTGTATTGGAAGCATTAAATTCCAGTCTATTGTTTTTACCCCACTTATTTATGCTGTTTAGACCGGAATTTAATGAGCTTAACATGCAGTGCTCTTCACTTGATTAAACGCACACATTTTTTTTTACATAAATTTATTTATTTTTGTTAGTAGATACGTGTAACAATTATAAAAAAATTGGTGGAAGTTAACGGATATTTTTTCTCTTTCTTGCCTATGCCTTAACCCTTAATTCACTAGGTGAAAAAAAATCGCATAAATACCTAGGTGAGTCCCAGGGACTCACTTTGTGTAATGTTGCTTTTTTCCAATATTTAGGATATGTTTCTGAAAAAAAATACTTTTGTTCTTTGAACTTCAACTTCTTCCTGATAAAATATAACAAAAATATTTATAAAAATGCTCTATAATTAAGATTTATTCATGGAAGTTTCGAAGTCGTTTTTTTGAAAAATCACATTTTTTAGAACTAAAAAAAATATATAAAAAAAATAAATAAAAAACTAGTAATTCACTTTTCAAAACAAAAAAATAACACTTAACTCATATTTGATCCAAAAAGGTAACTGTCTAAATATGAAGAAAAAAAACGTGCAGGTACTCAAATGCAGACTTGATTTTAGAAGTTTTTTCATATTTTGCGGGAGCATCCCAGGCAAACTGGCTTCTTGCATGCGCAACAAAGGTATGCAGTCTTAGTCCTCTTTTTGGAGCTGCAAACATGGCAGTATTTTCGCTCATCTATGGGAAGTTTTTCTTCTGCAGCCTCGGGCGCGTCAGGTATTTCTCTTTTGGTAATCGATGAAATTGATAGAAGTAGTTCCAATGGCAAAATAGTGTTATATAAACGCGAAATCTGGTTACTTCTGTTAAGCTCTTCACCTACTTGGCCTGGTTTACTTAAATCCATACTTATCACTGAATTTCTTGCAAAAAAAACAAAAAATAATATAGCAAGCACATATGCAAATTGTAACATAAATATCTACCTGAGTCCCCTGTGAGGCAATGAGGTACTGTGACTCACGGTGCCTCATTGCCTCAATTCTGCTATCGCACTACAAATGAGGCAATGAGTTATTCCTTACTTTTACCTCATAAGTCCCATGTCCCAAACAAATGAGGCAATGAGTATGAGCTATGAGAATTCACTCTATTCATTACTTTTACCTCAATGTCACAGTCGCATCTGTGACATATGAGTGAGAAAAAGTATATAGTAATGTCTATTGTCTCGTCACTCTCTCTACGTCTTTTGTAAATTTTGTGGCGCGGCTGCGGGTATGGATTTACATACACTTTGTGAAAATGCAAATGTAGTTGCTATTATTTTGTTTTAACTTTTTTTACGGAATTTTTAGGCAATTTGAGGTACGTACCTCATTTGAGGTGGGACATTGTAAAAACACATCCGACCAGTATCGCGTTTGTCACCACACTACATGAAGGTACTGTGGATCTTATATGTGTGTGTGTAGAAATGCACGATCTGTGTGCAAAAGAAAAAGATGGGTGAGTGGCAGGGACTCACCTAGTAAATTAAGGGTTAAGAAAAAGTCGCACCTGTAAAAAAATCTTAAAAATGAAACAAAGACTTTTTAATTTACTTTTTTCTCTTTTATATTTATTTTTGTTGTTTATACCCTATTCTAAGGGTATATTAATTTTGACGCATAGTTTGTAACATACCTTAATATTGCCCGTAGACCCCTAAAAGTTACTATATTTATGATCAGCATCGATAGTAATGTCGATATAGCCATGTCCGTCCGTCCGTCTGTCGCCAAAAATTAGGCCTTTAAACTGGGCCTAGAGAGCTGAAATTTTAACCATATACTCTCTAGGATCCCGAAATAATCAAGTTTACGAATTTTCAAAATCCGCCCACTGACACGACCACAAATAAATAAAACAATTTTTTTATACCCTCTTCTAAGGGTATATTAATTTTTGAAAATCCAAAGTTTGAGCTAGGGAGCTGAAATTTATAATATATACTCTCTATAGGCCCTTTATGCTCATGTGTAAATATTTTTAAAATCCGCCCACTGACACGCCCACAATTTTTTTTTTTTTTTTTTGAAAATTCAAAGTTTGAGCTAGGGAGCTGAAATTTATAATATATACTCTCTAGGGGCCCTTTATTCTCATGTGTTATTTTTTTTTTAAATCCGCCTACTGTGACACGCCCACAATTAAATAAAACAATTTTATTGAAACACCTAAGTTTGAGCTAGGGAGCGTTTTTTTGATAAAATCCTTTAAATGTTATATAACAAAATATGTAGAGCGTTCTTAACAATTCAACCATACTTAGACTTTTGTCACGCCCACTTATGAGGGATAGGAATGAGAATAAGGTATCCAACAGTTCGCCCAAGCGGACTGTAGCCCGTCCCTATGTTTTTTTTTATATTTTCAGTACTTTGTACAACCACCATGTTTTAAAATCACATCAAAAATCCTATTTTTAAGTGAATCATACAGTTTTTCTAAATAATTTAAGGGAATCGTCCTCCAGGCTTCTTTTATTGCAACAGTTAGCTCTTCACAGGTCTCATACTGCCTACCTCCTTCGTAAACTTTACGCGTGAGCCATCCCCAAACATTTTCAATTATATTGAGGTCAGGTGAATAAGGTCGCTACAATTTCACATTTTCTTCGGCAAGAAAGCTTTTCACTACACGAGCGTTGTGGATTGGCGCATTGTCTTGTTGTAATAACCACTGAAGAGGTCTGAACAGTTCTTTCATGGTGGGGAAGGCTGATTACAAAAGGGCTTTGTAAGAAATTCCCGTCATTTTATTGAAAATGAAAACCAAATCCAACGCCCCATTGTAGGAAAGGGTTCCCCAAACCATTACTCCTCCTTGCCTCGAATGGTGACGTGTTAAAAACTTTTCCTTTTTTCTAAGATCATAGAAGTAGTAGTTGCCATCCAAATTAAATTTTTTTCCTTTGAAAAAAAAACACATTTCGCCAATTTAGCGCTCTTCCATGGTTGGTGTCCCATGTCATATGAAGGCGTGCGAATTCCAACCGCTGTTCTTTTCTTACGGAGTTTAGTAGTTTCTCAGAACGTGGTCACTTTGGCCTATTTTCTTGGCAATTCTTCTCATTGAAAACCCTCCAGAATGCAAGGCGTCAATTTTGCCTTTTTCTTCCGCGTTTAAAACATTTTTTCCCCATTTTTAATGAAAATTAATAGAAAACACTCCTTGATTCTTAAACTTTGTAGCTAACTAAAATGTACGTAACAAATCGCGACCAACTAACTAATTTAATGGGTGCGTCTAATCATGTGAACAAAAAAAATCTGCACTTTTTCTTACAGCATAGGCAAGAAAGAGAAAAAATATCCGTTAACTTCCACTCACCTACCATTTGTTTGTGTTGAGAACTTAATAACCTTTCTAATAAATGCAATTTTTTGATAATTGTTACACAAACTAACAAAAAAATTAAATGTATGTAAAAAAATGTATGTAAATCAAGTGAAGAGCACTGTACTTTGCCGTTCCAGTTCCACACCCGAAGATGAGGGCGTGAACCAAGAAACTAATATGAGAAGCTGGCGGTACTGTCATCAGCAAAGGAATGGATTGGATTAGAGGTAACAGACAGGAGATCATTTATATAAATGAGAAAGAGAGTCGGGACAGAACAGAGCCTTGTGGGACACCAGCATTTATTTGGTGAGTTGCAAACCTGAAACCGTCCAAAACAACTTGAATTGAGCTGTCCGAAAGGTATCATTTCTAATCCATTGAAGGAGAGTATCATCGATTCCAAATGCACGCATTTTCGACAAGAGAGCTTGATGCCAAACTCTGTCAAATGCCTTTGAAATATCGAGCGCAACAATCTTACTTTCACCACCTTGGTGAAGAGATTGGTTCCACTTTTCGGTTATAGATGTCATCAAATCACCACTGGACCTGTTGCCGCAGAAACCAGGGAGAACAAGATTCGCCTTTTTTTGGTACAGGCGGGACAAATGCTGTTTTCCATCTTCCAGCGAAGAGTCCTGAAGAATAGGATAGATGGAAAACCTTACGCAGTGGTTTTGCCAGAGTAGAACACCTCTTCAGAACGATAGGGGAAATACCATCTGGACCAGCGGATTTGTGAACGTTAAGATCTTGAAGTACTCTACCCTCTGTACGAGTGCGGAAGTAAGTTGGTTCCATGGATTATTCTACGCGCTCGAGTACAGGGGGACACAAAGCACAATCTGTGAGCGTTGAGCTGGCTGCAAAATGAGCAACAAGCAGATTTTCCTTATCTATAGAGCTGACAGCTGGAATGTCATGGTAAATGAGTGTCGGGATAGATGATGAGGCCGAATTCTTGATGTTTTTAACAAATGACCAAAGTTTTATTACCCGTGGAACTTTGTAGTACTTTTTGTCTCAACTTTTGGTCATAGGAGAATTTTACACGATTAATGTGGGCATTGCAGTCATTTCTGGCTAGTTTAAACTTATGAGTTCAGCACTGTCATTCTGCCTATGCAAAGGGTATTCAGAAACATCACACAACAGGCCCCCATGTTGTTATTATTTAATCTTAAATAATACAAAATGGATTGAGACCTTCTACAAAAATCTACTTCTTTTCGATTTCTTCGTCTTTTTGTAGATGATACTGTCACAGTACTGTCAATAAGTGTTTTTTTCTCTTCCCACGTTAAATTCCAAAAGTGGTCATATAGTTTTTCTGTCTGCTTCAGAAATAAAACTACATTTTAAATTTAAACCTTTACTAGCATTTTTGCATGTTCATCTTTGTACGTGTTGTATTGTCTTTGTTACGTCTTCCTAAATACTTTACCTAACCATTTTTCTCTGAGCTTTGATTTTTTTTATGAAAACCAAGTTTCTTTGTTAACCAGAGATCTCTTCTTTCGGGTGGAAGTTTTTTTTTTGGAAAATCTGTGGACGTCGAGTTAGAATCTGATTGTTGTGAATATGAAACCAGCCCCATACCAACAACATTATCACCGCTTAAAATTACTAATATCGTTTGAATCAAGATTATTGCATTCATTTGAATTATTTATCGGATAAGTTCAGCCATTTTGTTATCATCGGTGTGATATTGAAGAGTTTCTTGGTAAATAATAACGCCAATATTATGTTTTGAAAGTTATTGCGATTAAGTGAAGGATTTGAAATAATGTCAGTCAATTATAATAAGATCACATCCTACACACTATGCTAGGGAACATTTCAGAATCCATTATATTGCCAATCGACAAAAACTCGACTCAGTTTTTTGTTCTATGTGACCACAATTTTGATTTGCGAAACAGAAATTATCTTAATTTATTTTCATCGAAATCCTTTCTCATAATAGGCTTATGAAGTGAATTTGCTGCAAGGTTTGCATGAGCTAACTCGAGCATTTTTTCGCCTGCGACACCTGAACGGTATGAAAAAATTGCACTCTACAAGCCACAAGAAAGGAGACCCTCTAAACTGCGCCAACTATAGAGGCATCAGTCTCCTGAGCACTGCATATATAAGATCCTTATCTGCTGTACTGTGTGTACGCCTAAAACCATTCGTCAACGAACTGATTGGTCCCTACCACTGCGGTTTTAGGTCCGGTAAGTCCACGACACTACGGCAGATCCTGTAGAAAACTCAAGAAATATAAATCGATACTCACCATCTTTTCATTTTTAGGCCGCATATGACAGCCTTTATAGAGACGAGCTATATAGAGCTGTGTCTAATTTTGACATCCCTGACAAACATGTCAGATTGTGCAGAATGAGGATGGAGAACTTTCGCAGCTCCATAAAGGTCGGTAACAATCTCACGAAGTCCTTTGATGTCAAAAAATGATTTAGAGAAGGTGATGCGCTGTCATGTGACTTCTTCAACATCATACTTTAGAAAAGTGTGCGGAACTCGCAAGCCAACACCAGGGGCACAATTTTCCAAAAGTCTGTGCAACTACTTGCATACGCTGACGACATTGACATCACTGGGAGAACACAGCGAGCTGTCAGTGTGGTGCGTTTGCAAGTATTAGCACAGAAGCGGCAAAAATGGGTTCAGTAGTGAAAAGGGGACCTCAACCAACTTGGAGTGCGCAACTGGAGGCGGTTAGCCAAAGATCGGGCTAACCGGAGAGGCGTGTTGGTTAACCTCCAGGTCCACCCCGGACTGAGGCGCCGCTTAAGAAGAAGCACAAGCCGTTTTATAAGTAAACAAACAACAAGTGGGAGAAATTTTATTATATTAGGTTAAAAACATTTACCTTTACTCGTTTATTAGGAATTATTTCGAAAAATAGTTTTACGAACTGCTGAAGTTGTGGCAAAACTTAATAAACTGATCGTTTTACTCAAAGACTGACGGAAAAACCTGGACTTAGCAAGTTTACGCTTATTGTTTTCTGAACGTTTGAATATAGCAGAAATACGTGTATTTAGATTCCTCAATAACTAAGTAAAATTGAAGTTACGTGATTTAAGGGATTTTTCAACCTTTTTTTTAAATGTCATAAAAATCTCAATTTTGCCCAAAAGTGGACTCACTATGCGGTGGTGTGGAATCATCAGTGGATTTACTACGAACACATTCAATCACTCGATATTAACCGAGTCTATTGTGATTCACCACTCAAGAGTAAGTGTGAAGAATTTGTTTCCATTTTCATTCTTCAGTTCGAAGACTGGAAATGTTTGTTTAAGCCAAGAGTTAAGTTATGATTGCAAAACAAGACAAACATTATAATTATCTATGTACTAAGACTTAAACTTATTATTAAATGAGGTCAAACTGCAAAAACTGAAGACACAAATCATGCAACATTTTCAAACATCTTAGGACGCCATTATTTATTTTACACTTTCCCTGCTGTTAACGACCCTGCGCAAATAATACCATGAATAAAGTCCGATAAAATCTCCCTTGTACCAATATTTACAATGGTGTAGGTGTGTAGGTATTATGTATTACAAAAAAGTCACCTAGTACACGGACTTGTTCTGACCCCAATTGTTTGGATTTCAAACACTTGCGGTCACTTGAAGAACTTCTCTAAATAGCACTTAAGTGTATCGCTGACACGTGCCCTCAAACAATATGTTTGCGGACGAGCCGATTAATTTTCGGTCACGTGCTAGTGCTACAGCCATCATTGATCTCCGTGACGTATCGCTTAGTTGTTATGCTGCCGCCCTCAATAAATATAACAAATTGCATTATCCTTTCAGAGTATTACTCATAGTTTAGGATTTCTTTTTTTCATCTCTATTCCTGTTATTAGGGATTTTTATTTTTAATCGGGTTCTTTTGTATTGGTGTCCCACACCTAATCAACTCCAACATCTCAAAACGTCAATACTTTGTCAAATCGAATGATTAATGTGTCGTTGTTTTTTCAGTAGGTACAACCTGATGATATAAGCCCCGCAACACAATAATCTGAAACGTCAATACTTTGTCAAATCGAATGATTAATGTGTCGTTGTTTTTTCAGTAGGTACAACCTGATGATATAAGCCCCGCAACACAATAATTGAAGTGAAAATTATTGTCATAAACAAATTTCGATTTGAATAGCTTTCCATTGAGCGGAAAATGGAGTTTTGTAAAAAAAAAAAAAAAAAACAGACAACAAAAAATGACATGGCATTTCTCAAGGGATGTATACAAATTAAGAATTATATGCCAAAGGGGATGAAAAAGCGCACAGGGTAGATTCGACATTGATGGCTATTTTTCATTTGATTTAACATTACAAAAATATTTGATATGTATGTTGAATCGATTTTTTATATAGATACTTTTTTTTTATATAAAATTTAACTTTAAAACATAATAAAAACGTCATCAAAAGATCACGAGTTTGCTTATTTTTTCCTTTTCAGCGCGGGCATTCCACTGTCAAATTCAGATGTGGTAAGCGCTTTTGAGTTGGCTACGAACTTGTTTAGTTTGTTTGGATATTGACCTGTAACGGTGGTTGCATACAGACGTTTGGTTGTCTTCCTTTCTTCCTTGATTTTTTCAGGATTCCTAGAAGTTAACAAAAATAAGTCATAAAATTTCATTTGTGTGAATTTAAAAATGTACCGTTCTGTGTAAGTTAGTCGATTAGTCGGTGGAGGTGCTTTTGGAGCAGCATGCTTCTTTGTAAATGACGTTGGTTCGTCCTTGAGGCCAAAGCTTTTCGCGAAATGTCCCATGTGAGCTGCTACTATATTGAAAATGGGTTTCAGTGGTTTTGGGAACGTGGAGTAGAACTTCATCCAGGAAACGAATGCTTAAATTAAATGAATTTGAAAGAATTGAATATCTGCAACATTCAAACAAATTTATATAATTAAATTCAAAATAAATTCAAAATAAAGAAAATTAAAACGACAAAATCCCTAAGTTCCGGCTGGGCGAATAAAGGATCGGTTGTAACGACATCGGTTACAACGACATATTGCTTACAGCGACCTATTTATTCACTTTTTATACCCTATTCGGATTTAGGATGTCGGACGCAGTGGCTCAGTGGTTAATTTACTTTTTCTAATTAGAGGGTGGCGCACGAATCGTGCTACAAAAACAAAACGTAATAACTTTTTTTCTGTGTGAGTAGTCGACTTTTTTTTATTTGGCAGGTAAATATTTAGATTTATTAAAATGAATGCTTGGAATACCGAAAAGAGGATTTGGATATTACAGCGGTAGCATGCTTTACAGTCCTTCATTTCCATTTAAAGGTAATTTAGGCGGGAGTTTGACGGCATTCTCCCCTGATTAGATGAACCATTATGAGGCTGGTAAGCATGTTTGCCAAATCTGGAAGCATCGCACGAAACAATCGAGATCCCTATGTTCGGGTTTAAGACACAATCGTAGCATCGTCAATTCAGGCAAATCCAAGCGTCTCGACTCGAAAGTGATCGGCGCAAATTGGAGTTAGCAGACGGTAATTTCAACGGATAATCCATGATGACGTAAACTTGTTTCCATATACAAAGTCAAAATTGCAAGCAAGTTAAACCCTCTGGATTTGCCTATTCTCCTGAAATGTTGCCAACAAAGTATTGAAATGACCGAAGAAGACAACAGCTTGATAAATGGCTTGTTTATGTCTGATGAGACCCATTTTGGTCTTAACGGCAATGTAAATAAGCAAATTTGCCGTATTTGGAGTGAATCTAATACAGAAATACTCCATAAGACGGTACTGCACCCAGAAAGTCACTGTGTGGTGCGCAGTTGCACTAAAATGCATTGTGGGGCCATACTTCTTTGAAGAAAACGGTTTAACAGTAACTGACAATAGGGATTAAATGGGGACCGTTATTTAAAGATGTTGAAGGAGTTTTTTTTTAAATAATGAAGGAATCATTGGAAATTAAAGTCCTATTCTGGGTAAATTCGTTTTAAAAACGCACAAAACAGTGATGTTTAACAAAATATCCTTCTTAAGAATTCATCTATACTTAGATTTTTGCCACGCCCATATTATGAGGGATAGGAATAGGGTATCAAACCATTCTCCCAGACTTAAATCTATGCGACGCACGATATTTCATGTGTTTTAAAGCTGTAGCATAGCATAACTGACGTTCTGTCGAGTCAAATACATCCCTTGATGGCTTTTACCACACATTTTTCTTTGGTGTTTATTATTTTTGATTGAATTTTACCTGATTTGCGTGAATTTAAGTTTTAAATGTCGAACAAGAACAAGAATCGAAATATTTTATCAAGTGAAGAGAAAGCAGCGTTACTATTCTAGTTTACATCCCAAAGAAATTGCGACATCCCTATAGCCTATAAGTGGACCTATTCTGTACCCGTACAGCATTTTCCTCAACGTCACGGAATCGTTGGTGGCAAAACTGAAGGAGAAGCCAAAAATGTTCCTACCGATGTAGTATATAGGCTGCGTTTTATTGGTTAGTGTATACCAAGCTCAGCAAGTCAAAAGTGACGATAAATTGGTCGGCACAAGAGTGATATACATATAAAGTGAAGATAAAGGTTTTGGAACCTCTGGAATGAAATGACACATAAGTTGGTGTCCGAGGATTTCGATCAAACAATCTACACCGAAGGTTCACGGAGCTACTGGCTATCCGTGAAGCCTGTCGCCAGATCAAACTTCAGTCAATCATAACACCGAAGCAAAGGATCGCTATACTTATTGACAGCCAGGCTGCCATTAAAGCGATCGCTTCGGTCACTATATCCTCTAAGTTAGTACTAGAATACCGTAATGAGCTGGCCCTGCTTGATAAGTTCAAGGTTACCCTGATCCGGGTTCCAGGGCACAGTAACGTTTATGGAAACGAACATGCCGACGAACTGGCCAGGCAAGGCTCAGCTCTCCACTGCTCACTGGCGAAACTAGTCCACATTCCGCTCGGAGCAGTTAAGGCAAATATCACCGCAGAATACCTCAGCCAACCTCAGATGGAGCAGGCTGACTACATGCGTCATATCCAGAAAAATGTGGCCAAACTACAACAAGGCAAAAACAACCGACCTTCTATGCAGAACCCGAAAAGATATTGCAAGAACAACAGCGATCATCACGGGACACTGGCCTATAGGTGACCATGCGGCCAAGCTGGACATCCCATACAATACCCACTGCCGCAGTTGCAAAGTGACAACTGAAAAAGAAACCTTAATTCACTTTTTATGCACCTGTCCGGCTTTAGCTAGGACCAGACTACGAACATTGGGAAGCCCTTTCTTCAATACACTTGACGAAGTCTCCGAGAAAAGTATAAAGGAACTGATAACTTCCCTGAACTCCACAGGTTGGATTTAGTCTCACAGCACATCAACACTTCAACTTGGACTTTAACTTTGACAACCACGCCGCACTATTTAGAACCAATGCTTTTTAATGCGATGGAACACATAAGCACTTCAATCTCAACTTCGACTTCAGCGTTAGACGATGTTTGCAGTGTTCCCAACACGCAAATGCTTATATTTTGAGCGAATTTTCTCCCTTTCTCGTATTTTGACATAATTTTCTGTTTTTCTTAAATACTTTTACAACCATTTTTTGTTTCGCTTTCGAAGTTGCATTTTTCAATGTGTTTGACTCTTTTCAAAGTCGAAGTTGAAGGATTGATGACTTTCTACGATAAGGGTCAGGGTACACCCAAGTAAGTCATTTCTTAAATCCTTAATAAATGATATAAAAATTGGATATAGGCCCTTACTGTAGAACAATTTTTTCCTTAGAATATACCCATAAATCATGCGCTAAAATATTGTCTACGAATTAAGGGACACACTGTATATAAATTTTCTTTTTATTCCTCAACTTCTTCTCGCTGCTCTTTCTTATCATCGTCAGTGCAGTTTTTATTATCAATTGTTTGATTGTTAAAATAATAATTTATATTCAGCAGCTAAAACTATTAAGATAAATAAACTTTTGTTTAAGACCTTTGTATAAGCATTGCTGTATAATATTGTAATATATAAAATTGTAAGTTGTTAAATAGAAATAGAAAATGAAATGAAATAAAAATTCACATTCACATTCACGAAACTGACCAATTTTTTTTTTTTAAAAATGGCAAATGGTTGGTGACAAAATGTCCAAAGATCGGAAAATTGTACTGGTCGGAACAAATATGTCTGGTACAACAAAGGAGAAGCTGTTAGTTCTTGGTAGGTCCCGCAAACCCAGATGTTTTAACAATGTTAAACAGGATGATCCCTTCCATTTTCAAAATTATCTTGGAAAGTGGGACAGACGACTTAAAAAAGGCCAAAAGTATGACGCGTACCCGGCATACGTTTTCTGCCCTCTATATGTCCCTATATCCAGCACCAAGTTAGCGGTTCAAAGATCTACAGATCACCTAGAGCTACCTATCACCGTGTCATAGGCTGCAGCAAAGTCGATCAGACGACAGCCATTTTCTGGTTTTCCTTACCGATTTTATCATACAAGTCCCTATGTACGAGATCTCTATGTTGTAATTAGTAATTTTAAAATTATACAAGCGACCTAGCATCTGGGGCCTATTTCACCAAACTACAAAGTACAACCACAAATTTGTACTTGTGAATCACAATTACAAATTTGTAATCTAGTTTTCTGTTTTACCAAATACAAATATATGAACCCACAAATTTGGGATTAGACAAAAAAAAATTGTAAGAATAAGCATGTTGATTACAATTGTAAAAATTCCTGTTCCACCGGGTTTTTGTGCAATGTGTAATCCACAAATGTTTTATCACAAATTTGTGGAATATCGTCGTGCAATCCCGGAATTAAAATGAATGAGCAGAATAAGATTTTTTTTTGTCTCCTTGATTAGAGAAAAGAAGTTTTATTTGGGTGAAGTAAACGCGTGGAAAGATATTTTAATTTCATTATCCTCTTAATTCAAAATGGAAAGGATTGGAAATATTTTCGAGATATTGCGTGGCAAAATTAAAAACGGGCTACTCTGGTAAGTACATAATTATGTAGGTACATTTAATTTTTGGTTTTTTTTTTATATATATGTTATTATATGTTTTATATGCTTAAATTTGATAATTCAAAGAAGACTGGTTCTGAAGGTGGCACTAGTCACATTTTAACCGATCTCGATAATATCATTTTTGATATTATCGGTAAAGAATCGCCAACAGTTCAAGGCATAGTTGATGAGTCCTCTTCAGTACCTACTGAAGAGGTACTGAAACCCCAGTGCGCAAACGTGGGGGATATTGAAGGCGAAATAAAGTAAATGCAAATGCTTGTTTCTCACAATTATTTTTAAAAATATATGAACGTATTTTTTAATTCAATCAGACCTCAAGTATCATAAAAAAAGCCCAAGCGCAACAACAAAATGCTAACTGACCAAGCGGATATTCTTCGATTGAAGAAAAGGAGGCTTCAATTCGAAATTTATAATTTGCAGTTGAATGCCTTGAAAAAGGAACGCGACTTGGGGACTGCAGAGCTGAAAGAGAAGATAAAAGTGTGGGAAGAAACACTTTAAAATTAAGTGACTACTAAAAATAAAAATAAAATAAATAAACATATGTGCATTTCATTTAAAGTTCCGTTATTTAATATGATATTTGCTTACGAAGTGATTTAAAAAATATTCTAAGGAAGCCCGGGCATCAAAATTTTTAGCATTTTGAGCAGCTGCGTCGTTTGAATCCTCAGTGGTGGTGAACATTTCGATTATTTTATCTATCTGCCGCTTGTCGGGAAATGTTGGTTAAGATGATGCAACATTTTATAACAGTAACTGCTTTCATGGATTGCAATCGTAAGTGCGTCAGACACGGAAATTTCTCTATTTCTAATATTCTCCGAGTTGATTTATGTGCGCGAATATAACGATCAACTTCAGGAGTTGGGTTTCTTAAAATGGGGGTAATTAACCAATCCTTTAAAGGATATCCTGTATCCCCAAGCAAAACATAATGAGAAACGAGTCAAAATCCACTTTCAAATTTTGAAAAAAGGGACTTCTTCGTAACACTCTTGATTCGTGCACACTTCCCGGCCAATTCACATAAATGCGTTATAAAAGGTAGAGTCCGGCCCACATACCAACATAAAATTTATGCAGTGCTGTCCATGTCTGTCCACAAAATGCAGATTCAAACTCACCAGGGGCATCTATGTTTGTTAAGGTTCCGTCTATATTTGGCCAACATACAACACTTTCAAACAATAAATTAACAATTGCTGCACAAACGCGAGAAACACATCTGCAAAGGGTCGATTTAGATATCTCATGCATATCTGCTACACCTTGGTATTACCCTCCATTTCCAAGCCTGTGAGAAACTGCTTCATTGGTGTTAATGCAAAGTTTTTTTCAGTCGTGTCGGCTATGTGTGGCCCAATAATTGCAATTATTTCCTCTGACTTGCATCGAGTCAGGCGTAATTTTTCATTAAAATTAAATAACTCCGAAATTACATTTTTTTCTTAAAATTAAAACATGATTGTCACTTTCGCTACTACTCGTATCTACTATGCCCTTCGTTGCAAAGACATTTTTTCGATTACTTTCAATATGAAACAAAACTTGTAGGAGGAATTACACGTCAACTTTCAGTTGTAAAATATTCTCACATACTACACAAATTTTGAAAATAATTTTCTTTGGTGAAACGCAAACTCACAAATAAGTCAACTTTTCACAAATTTGTAACTTGTAAATTACAACTATAAATAGCTTTTGGTGAAACGAACAGGAAAATATTCCCACAAATTTCCCTTTGTAGAATACAACTACGAATTTGTAATACCCACAGTTTGATGAAACGACGAAAATCAACAAAATCACAAATTTTGTTAAAAAATGCTTGTAAATACAAATTTGTAAGTTGGTGAAATAGGCCACTGATTGACCGCAGTAAAGAAATGATCTAAAACCGGAAAAGTAGGATGGTTAAGATCCATCTCGTCCAGATTATAACCTCGCCTTTGAAGGAAAAGAAGACGGAAAGTTACTCTGGCGGCACAACCCCCAACCTGGAGGGTTAGGTCCAAAATATCTGCTGGACGTGGTAACCCTCCAGGAATGTGAACGCTGGCATTGAACCATAAGGGCTCTTCCCCCATCATCTCTATTTCAACACCCAACACGTAGGTATGTATTTAACGACAGCAACAAAATGACTACTCAAAGCAATGTGGATGGCGATAAAAGAAAGAAAAAATAGACTTCGATACAATTTTTTGAAGGAACTTTAACTTTTAAGTTATCAAAAGCCACGAACCCCTTACAAGAAAAAATATACATCATTAACAACAGCAGACGAATTTACAAGTAATCTTTCATTATGCACCTTTCAAGACAAATTTCAAGCATCTAATCCTCAGCATTGCAATGCAGCCAGCCCGCAACAATGAGTATCACTTTTCGCCAAAATTCATTTGATTGTAAGAACAATATAATGTATACGTCGACAACACAAAGAGGATAATTGTAAGTAGCGTAATATGTAAACGAAAACTTCCCCACTACGTATCCTGCGCTCATCCTTTAATCATTGTCTCTGGTACAAAAGCCAAAACAAAGGCAAATGAAATGGCGGCAGCTGTTCCGCTCTTGATGCTCCGCACCCGCAGATACCATTTATGTCTTTGTTCGTTCAGCCACGCGAGCTGTATATACTCTCGTAGGAGCATCAACAACATTTTCCTTGATGATAATCCATTTGCGGTCGGTTGACACATCACTGATCCTACACACTCACCACGAAACGCCCCGATAATAAAAGTTGTCCTCCTCCTACGACCTTTGTGTGTACAACGACGTTCCTAATAGGTCTCAAATACTATATGGAGCTATGAATCTAATTTGTATCCTTCTGTGTCTGAGGATGATAGTAATTTCCGAATTTATACCAGACAATCGTTCGTTGGAAATTAAATTCATTCGACATGTGAGAGGAAGTTGAATGTAGAAGAAAGGATACACAACATCCTGTGTACTTGCCAAAGGACACTATCGCAGAGATGGTTAAGCTTATTTGTATGTTTTCTTCTTTCTTTTTTGCAAAGGGCATGAGTGTGTGTGTTCTTCGTATAATGAAACCATTGTTATGCCACAAAACGGAGCTCCATTAGAAGACGATACATGCGAATGAAATCCATTATGTGGAAATGCCACGTATCCTGATACGCTTTCTCGGTAATAATTTTATTTAGCCAATTAAAAAGAGGAGGAAGGCTGACTCGAGCTGAGTATCAATAATATCAGCTATAGCATGACATGGCATCCTCCTTCTCCCTCACCGAGGTCGTTTCAAGGCATTCTTCGGGGAATTAACTAACAAATGGGTGAAATTGATATACTTTTGTGGCTGTATGTTATGTGTTCCCTCGTTTTGCAATTTGTATAATTGCTTGTGAATTCGAAGATGGTAATCGCTCAAGGCATTTGTGGTTGTGTTCAAAGAATTGCCAGCAAATACTTTTTATCTTTTTCATTTGATATAAACTTATACCCTACATACACTGGCAATCACAAGGATGAGGGCTTACAATTTGCAATCGATTTTCAGTCTTTATACTCGTACCTGTTATAAATTGTAGACCAGAAACTTTTAAACGATTAAAGTGTCCTTGTCTTCAAATTGTCTGCCGCCTTCATACAACTTACGAGATAACCATGCCCAAACATTTTCGATTATATTTAAGTCCGCCCTATTCAGCCATGGCAAAACCACCTCTTCTGATTGAATCCAACTTCTATCAACCCTGGAAGTGTGGATACTGGCATTGTCTTGTTGGAATATCAAAGACAGGGGTCCGAAAATGTTTTTCACTTTTGAAAATGACCGTTCCAGCAAATATTTGTAGTTGTTTACGTTCATTGTTGTGGACAAAAACTCCAACTTGATTGTGCCATACTCGGTAATAGCTCCCCACACCATT
The DNA here is from genome assembly GCA_949715645.1 of Portevinia maculata. Lineage (NCBI taxonomy): Eukaryota > Metazoa > Arthropoda > Insecta > Diptera > Syrphidae > Portevinia > Portevinia maculata. Next base: position 91,483,425 of record OX454526.1, read on the forward strand.
ACACCTGATGTACGGCTGTGATGTGTAGCCAAAATAAGCTAATCCTTTCTTAGATATAAAAGTTGTTACCATCGGGGCCGTCAAGGTTAAACTTTTTTTCATCCCAAAAGACAACGCGTTTCCATTCACTGCTAATAATTAGAAAGGAATATTACACTGTGACCTATTGGTCTATTGTGTCCCCTGTTTGTACCTCGGAGAGGTTCATGCCCTCTTTCAGAGCCCGCTCTAGATACACTTCCTTTATGAAGCGAATCGGGGTATTGCACTGATTTATCCTTGGCAGGTCACACTCCTTAGAGTACAGCGTCCAGTTCCCTTGATGAATCTGAGAATGAGCTGTGGGTCCATGGTTTGTATGTCCTTGTCTGTTATTTGGTGTCTGCCCAAATATCTTATCCTTTTGTGGGCCAGTGCCCCACAGGATTCCAGTATGCAGTCTGAAGTTTCGGCGGTTTTGCTGCAGAATCTGCAGAGGCAGTCCTCTAATATACCCATTTTCCTCAGGTGCTCCTTGAGTCTGCAGTGCCTCGTGAGGAGGCCTGTTAGGACTCTTAGGTTGTTTTTGTGTTTGTTTGAATCTCTTTTGGTTATAATTTCCCAAGAGTTTCTTTGCTTGCCTCAGACCTTGGAGATTGAGAAAGGTTTTGACCCTTGTTTCTTCCTCCAGTCTCCTGAACTCTTCGCGTAGAGTGTCTTCTCCTATCCCGCAGAACGATTCAGGACCTATGAAGGGTTCCTCTGCCCTTTTTCTTGGCAGAGTCCGCTGCCTCATTGCCTATAATGCCAACATGGCCAGGAACCCAGCAGATGGAAATTCTCTTGTTCTTGCCTAGTCTGTTCAGTCCGTGTAGGGTTTCCCATACGAGTTTTGACTTGATGACGTAGGCGTCAAGAGCCTTTATGGCTGCTTGACTGTCAGACATTATTGCTATGTTGCAATTCCTGTAGTTTTTCTCAAGGTTGATTCGAACGCACCTATCTATGGCACATATTTCTGCTGGAAGATGCTGGTACATTTGCCCATGGATTCGTAGTGCTTAGTGCCTGGCTCAAACACTCCTGCACCAGTTCCCTCATCGATCCTCAAGCCGTCCGTGTACCACTGCTCCAAGCGACATGTTTTCTTGCAAATTTCATTCGATGCTCCTTGTTTACCTGCCTCAAAACAGGTTTCTTTTTAAGTTTTCTTCTCTGTATAGTACCACTTTTTCGTATTATCCTTCGGACCGTTACTATGCTGGCTGATACTCCGCTGTTGGCCTTTAATATAGTCACTGGTAGAGTAGAATTTGAGGCAAGCTGTAGAATAACCCGCTTTTCTCGCAATGGTGTTGCTTCTGCCGTGCGTCTTTTTTGATTTTTTACATAGTGTTCTGTATCCCCAAAATAGCTGTTACAACAGTCTCACTTCTATTTAGCCTCCTTGCAATTTCTCGGGCTGAGGGTCCTAACTCCTTCATTTTTCCTCTTTCTGTCGCTGTCAAAGTCCGTCCGGAACCCATTTTTTAACTAAATAAAAACAGTTCCTTTCAACGCGTTTTTAAATATTCTTAACAAAACATTGAAAAAAATCGCTGATCGCTGCAGCGAAATATTCGCAATGGCCTTATCCTAGTGGAGCATTATTTTATACGCTTTTCAATTAGTTCATTGTTTGATCTTGGGAAATTCCAGCGGTCGTTTCTTATTGACCCTTTAATTTTATGACTTACTGTTTGGGAAATATGTACCTGCTCCCAGGTAGTAAAAGTTTCCGGATATAAAATTTCCAACAGGTAAAAAGGCTGAAAATCGATTGCAAAATGTATGGCCTCATCCTTGTGATCGCCAGTGTTTATGCACATACAAGTATAGTAAAATGGTGGTCCAGTATCTGATGTACATGGAAACGGAATTCGAAAACCTTTATTTATTTATTTTTACAGAAAAGTAAGAGTAGCTATACTATATCCAACAAAAATTGTCAGTACAGGCAAGATAGGATGTTTGTCTCTCAGTATGGTTGCAATGACTTACATAAATCCGTCCCTATTTAAAGCTCTCACAGGGTTGCTCTCATTAGGGTAACCATCTTCCAATTTAAAATAAAAATATTGCGGAACGAAATAAATTCCGTTTATCTTTTTCCTTTTCTGGTAAGATAATAATATGCGCGTTTTTTAAGGGTATCATCTCCAGTAGACCAACAAAATATATAAATTTCGTAACACAAAAAAAAAATCAAAACGAAAAATATATCACTGAAATCCAATTTATTCATTATAAATATTGTAAAACATAAAATACTAATTTCTAATATTACTACTCAACTAATCGGATGAGTAATTACTGCTACTGCTCTCGTTATTTAGGTCTATTATTAACCTTTCAACTGCTTCCTCGGCAAAAACGTCCATTTCCCACATATTTGGCTCAACAACCTGTTCAACGTGTTGGACACATCGATGCGATTTTTCCTTGTCAACCCCTGTAAGTGCTGTCGTTAGTAAGTCTCTTATTTCAGTCATTTTAAATGACTTGTTTTGGCTTGCTACAAACCCTTTCACTTGAGCCCAAACCAATTCTATTGGATCAAGGTCACAGTGATAAGGCGGCAAGCGAAGCACTTTATGTCCCGCATTTTAAGCCATTTCATCCACGACGTATATTTCATACCTGGCTTTGTAACGTTTAACGATTTCAAGCAACCCATTATATGATTGCATCCCTACCTAAATTGAGATCTTCCTTTTGGGAATTCCCGTATTCATTGGCAAAACAGGCGTCATTCATCGGAAAAACAAAGACATCATACAAACAGGTACATAATGAGATGAAAGGATGTATTTGTTTTTTTTTTATTTAAACAGTTTGCGACATAAACTCAATCAGCAAGATTTTCTAAAAACATTTCCCAGTCCTTTCCGCTATATGCATATTGTGAAAGGTAGACACAATCAGGCAATTAGAATACAAAATTATATAACCACGACGCAATGTCAGATGGTAAAAAAAACTGCACTTGTGCAGCTGTACAATACAAATACAATCAAATTAAAACCGAATGGCAATACCCCTCATAATAATTCGTTCTCAAAAGCACCAAAGCCGAAAGTTCTTTGACAAAATCCATAGAAAAACCCTTAATGATATGCTTCATTGTAGAGATGGTAATACTCCTCTGATGTGCTTCAGTCACACACACTGCTTATTTTGATGGATGATAATAGCAAGCGAACACAAGACGATCATGCTCATTCCCATTCGAGCTGTGTGGGAGACTGATTTTGTTGAGTTGTATGCGAATTTTAGGAAAATTACAACAACAATTCCTTGGTATGACAGTGGTTTGATTTTTATTTCAGTGGCAATTCTTGCGTTAGAGTGCCGTGAGAGTATCTACAGGTACTACTGGTAGAAAAAAAGCTCTTCCATAAGGCCTGTACTGACAATTTTTGTTGGATAAAGTATAGTTTGCTCCCTGAAATGTAGTCAAACACTAGGCCGCACGATTCCTTTTGTCTCGCCTAGTAATTGTCATTGTAGTTGTACTTATTTCCAACCTCTCGACTTCAAAATGATAATTACACCTAAATATCCACGACAACCAAACCCACCAATTAAATAAATACATCAACCCGAACCCCAAAATTCCACCCCGTTGCATCGAAGTCTCGATATGAAAAAAATAAAAAAATAAAAATCTGGAGTTTGTAATTATGGGCGACCAAATTGTCATCGCTATATCAAAATAAGGGCTCGTAATCTTTCGACCCCGTTCGATTGGATACTTAAATTATCATGTCTACATGAAAAATATACTTACTAACGGTCGGCGTGCGGGCAGAGAAGGAAATATAAATGACATTTTCAGAAATCAAATGGACTCTTAAAAAAATTCCAAATCAAAAAAAAAACTTTCATCACCCCTTTCTCGGATACCACCTACTTTTTTTTTTGTAAACCATCCCTTTCTGATTGTTGGCAAGAACAACTGTCTAATTAACTTTGGGGCTAATATTACAGTCTTTATCGCCTCACGCAATCGAAATTAACTTCAAATGTACAGAAAAGTAAAAAAAAAAGTCCTGGACGATCTAACAAATACTCAGAGCTTCGTAACAATTTATGTTCGGTAAGGACTTTGTGGTGAAAAACGTGTTAAAGGATGGGCAAAACACAATCAAGAAATAATGATGAAATGTAAAGTTGAAAATTAACTTTTGCTTTTACATCAAATGAAAATAAAAAGCGAACAAGTTGAAGCACTCGAGCACTGAAAAAGTTTCATTAATTAGTTTCTTCTGACCGAGCGGGGAAAGTGTGATTACTTATGTTGCCGATCATCATCACCTAGGGACGGGTTCACTGGTCTTTTAGTTCACGATTTTTTTACTCGCTATTTACGGTTTGATGACACATTTATGATAAGCATTTGGAATTATTATATTTAATATTTACAAGTCAATTTGCACGAAACAATTTTCCAGTTAATACCGGAATGAGTGTTGGAAAAAACAGGAATTTTAGATTACTCTTAATACTTATGTTAAAAATAGACTTAGGGTTGACCAGCACAAATGACAAACACCTGTTCATTACCTACATTTAATGAAACAAATCCAACAGATAAATAAGTTGTTCAGGAGGAAGGATCACAATGATAATTATTGTGTTCGAATCTCCCAGCCAGGAGAGAACAGACAGACAGCTGGAATAAGTATAGAAAGTGTCGTTTCAAATGACGATTTTTTCGTGGTCGAGGACCCACAGGAGAAAGTGGATTTGCTGGGCGCTTTTTTACGAGGCCGTGTATATGGTGAACAATCCTGTTCGCCGTAACCACGACATTGAGAATGGGGCTCTGGTGAACCACTTCTATCTGCGCACCGAACTTGAGAATTGGCGATTTGGGAATAATGGATTCACCATGTGCAATGATGAAAAACAAGGTAATGAGGTTGCCGCCAATGGCCAAGATGCAACGCACTTGTTCGTGTCGAAAGATGACCTTCTGTGCATCTTCAAGTCACAGAATAAAAAGTCGGCGGGGATGGATGGTATCCCAAACGCCGTATTGAGACACTTGCTTATGGGGGCTGTAGATATTTTCATCACGCTGTTTAATAATGCGCTGAATAATGCACATTATCCGGCGCATTGGAACGCCTCTACGGCAGCAATATTCTCCACACTTCGGGAAAAACGTAGTCTCACTGGCACAGCAACATGAAACAGTGAATATTCTGACCCAATTTGTTTCACTAGACTATGAATTGCTTGTCTACTGCGACGAGAATTACGGCGCACTGAAAGTTTGAAGTTGTCAATTCGATAATGAAAGACCCTTTACAACATGATCCCATTATATATTATTGATTTGACTTCTTTTACGACAGCGGTGATCTCCAGGAAGTTCACATGCTTATCCCCACGGATAAGGATGCGAACTTTCAGACAATTCAAGAAGTTAAATGTTAGGCTCACATAAATGGTCAAACTGCCTAGATGTGATTTCCCCCTTAGTCATCTTTTACGAGTACTTTTTCACGACAAGCGCTGTTTTTTTGACTGTAATTTAATGTTACTTTTAGTCATTTAAGTCAATTTCCGATGATTAACACAGATGATGATTGCATCGCCAATTGTCTCGATGCTTTTCTCATTGACATTTACGCATCAGTTTACACAACTTTACTAAAATGCATTTCCAGTGATACATGATGTTTGCGTAAACGAACGTGTGGCAGTGCTGATTAAGCATCAGTTTGCCATACAAGGTTTAAAACCTAGCTTCTCCAACCATTTGCTTGTGCGAAGTGGAAATGATCTATAATTTTAAGCCGAATCCGAGCGGCAGATTTGAGAAGCTTCTTATCACAATTGATACTCTTTGATGTTTGTCAGACGTTCGCAAGAGGTAGTGCAGTGGAAAAAAAACTTTAAGCTGTTACTTGTTTTCGGCGGGATTTGAACCTGAGACCTTTAGATTAAGTCCTAGCATCCCTAACACTATTTTCTATTACCAGTCTATATCAATTGTTGTCAGGGGGTAATTTGTTATTTCCAAAGTTGTTGATATAATATGTATCACTGAGACCTGGCTTAGGGCTGACACTATGGGAATAGCATGTTCAATATTAATGGATATACACTTTTTCGGAATGATACGATCACGAACACAACTGGTGGTGGAGTAGCCGTGTACTGTACTGTAAAGTTCTTTTAACTGCAAAAATATTGTTAAATCGGATGGGAGTACCACTAAGTACATGTTTTGGAAGTATCTGATGGTAATAGTAAGTGTTTTATAGGCGTAGTTTACAGCCACAACCGAAGTTGCTCTCCAAAACCATTATTTTCCGCAATCCAGGAATTCACCCCTCTTTATGAACATATACTTGTCTGTGGTGAGTTTAATGCTGATCTTCTCAAACATGACTGCAGATCTAATGAACTTTTAGAACTTGTTTCATCTTCAGGGTTAGCCGTAGTAAATTCATATCCGACTCGTTACGCTCCTAATGCCTCCCCTAGTCTCCTGGATCGTTTCCTGGTATCTGATCGGTCTAATGCTACAAGACCATGTTGTCTTTAGAAGGTGTGACTGACCATGATTTAATTTGTTTGCACTCATAATATTGATTTGACTCGTTCTGCCACACCATCAACTTTTCAGTTTAGGGATTTTTCTTCGGCGGATATTATTGCCTTGCATTATGATGCGAGTATACTTCCCTGGCAGAATTCTTATTATGCATCAAATGTTAGGGAGAAAGTTCATTACCTGCAATCGCTGCTACTCTATTCATTTGAGAAACACTAACACGTTCCTTTTAAGACAATTCAAGTCCGTAACAGCAGCTGTCCATGGTTTCCATCCGATGTTCATAGAGCTACGAAAGTTCGCAGGAAAATATATTCGAGGTGGAAGCAAAGTCCAACAATTCATAATTGGAAATTTTTTTGTCGTGCACGTAACCATTTCACTTTCATTACGAGGAGAGCTTAAAAAAGATAGTCATTCACATTCCCAAGAAACCAAATCCATCTTCGGTAGCAGATTTTCGACCAGTCAGCATTTTGCATGCCTATCAAAGGTCCTGGAAAAAATTCTTGCTAAGCAGATTTCTAGGCACCTTGATCAGTACAGTTTGCTATCTCCGGTTCATTCTGGCTTTAGAGCAAAACACAGTTGTTCTACGGCTACGGTTAAGATTCTTGATGATATTCGGGTTTGTTATGACATGGACTATGTTACTGTGTTTTGCATGCTTGATTTTTCTAAGGCCTTTGATATTGTTAATCATGTCATCCTTTCCCGAATATTAAGTGCTTATTTTGGATTTAGTGACAGACCTGTGCGTTTTATAATAAGTTATTTGAGTGATCGTTTTCAAAGGGTTGAGGTTGGCGATAAATCTTCTCACAGAAAAGAGATACTTGCCGGAGTACCACAAGGGTCAATCCTAGGCTCTATTTTGTTTTGCATTTTTATTATGACTTGCCCGGTGTATGTTTAAACACTAACGTTCATTTTTATGCAGATGATGCCCAAATTTACTTGTCCAGACCAATAGGACTAGTAGACGACCTTGTTTTTAGGATGAATGAAGATCTTTCAAAAATCGATGAATGGTCGATCTTAATCTTAATCGATCGATAATCTTAATATCCAAAAAACCTCATGACACCAAAGTACTACCTCCAATTGTTCTTAACAGTGTACATTCGAAATTCATGGAAGTTGTAACTAATCTGGGTTTTCGCATCAATCGTTCGTTATACCCAGTTGACCATGTTAACTGCACAGTAGAGCGAATTTACGGTGGTTTACGTAAACTGTGGTTATTTGCGAGCTTTACTGCAGTTGAGACGAAGCTCAGGCTTATAAAATCCCTTCTTCTGCCTTACATTGAGTATGCATCCGCTGTTTCTTGCAAGCTTCATTCTTTTTCGCTGCATAAACTTACCGTTGCTTTTAACGATACGTTTAGGTATGTTTATGGCCTTCTACGATACGATCATATATCAAACTATAACAAAAGACTGCTCGGTTGTACACTTCAGCAGTTTCTAGTTGTTAGATGTTCTGTCTTTCTGCACAAAGTAATTCACAATCAATCGCCACCATATCTAGCTGAAAAGTTTCAATTTGTCGCTCTTCCAGAACTTTTAATATAATTACACCCCCATCCAATTATTTAATCACGTCTCGTCATTTCTTCGTTCATGCCACTAGACTTTGGAACTCTGTGCCCAATGCAACAAAGCAAATAACTGGAGCTACTCAATTCAAAAAATCTGACTTTTCTTAAAAAAGCAACAGCTCTCAAATTTCTTTAAATTTCTTCTACTCTTTTCCTTCTGATCCTTTTCCCTTGCTACCTCCCTGCAATAGGATTTTCATTAGCATTTTTTGTATTATTACTTATTTACTTATTTTTATAGTGTAGGTCTAACCATCAAATGTTATCCTCTATTGTTAAAGTTTTATAAAAGACTAAGTCTTACTTGTACATGATGCTCAATAAATGGAAATGAAAGTATCTTTATTCTAATCAAACGAAATGTTTTTTTGTTTTTTGGCAACCACAGTCGCTGCTATTCTAATGGAAACTGATCGGATAGTACTTTCTTAACTTGTTTACCTAAAGTTTTCAAAAATGTAGTGGCAAAGCAAAATTATGGCCCTACTTGAGGGAGGAAAGTCATGTCTAACATCCGACAAGACATGTCGTAAGCCTTTCGTCAAACTCTGCGAAAGAACAATCTGTCATCTGTCGAACAATCTATAAATAAAATGTGGAGCAAATTACAAAAAAAAACAAAAAACAATTTACTGAAACTACATAAAATGAACAATGTATATCCGCAACTGTCAGCCCCAAAAACGCTTACACCTTTGTGATTCAGCACTTGCTATGTGAATTTCTTCATACAAAATGAAGCAGCTGCTTCAACTAACAGACCAATAAAAAGCACGGACCTTGTTTTACTCATAATACATACCCAATATATGCCTTAATAACTTCGGCCTCCATATTCCGTTTAACCATAACAAGGACTATTTCCTTAGCTGGGACAGCTATTAATATCCCATCAAAGTAACTTAAGTCCTGTTTATGAATTACAGAGCTCTGTTAAGTGGTTCCGCTAATGAGTTTACTTCAACTGCCTTTTGGGTGTAATTGCCAGGGGTGAATTATCGATAAATGTACGATATTACAGGATAGTGATTATTTTAATAATATCAAAGTGCTAGAGTAATGTTTTGACTGAAATTGAATTAATGAGACAAAATTATATATGAATTTTTTAATAGGAAGAATAACTCAAATTGTGTCATCCGAAAACGCGTAGAATGAAAATGTCAAAAACAAGCACTTTAGCTAATCACCTTGTTGAATAATAATGAAATTCTATAAATAACATGGTACTCGTATATTCAAATATAACCAATTCCAATTGGCCGTATGCGATTAATATTTAGAATTTTTGAATTTTGAAAGTTAATTTATTGAGGATCAGCATGAAGCGCATCTTGGAACATTCGTTCTCTTTAAAATAGAAGGTCATGTTGCAATTGCGCGCGAAAAAAATCCATGTGCTGAGCGGAAAGATTGGAAAAAATATCAAAATACCATCAGACTAGTTAATTTTGCGGATATGAAACTTCATGGAACTTTGGCATTTTGTTCGCAGCGTCATGTTGAGGGGCTTCGTCCAGATTGCAAGTGCAAAAAGAATGATTTCTTAAAAAGGAAGTACTCTGAACTTACAAAATCCAAAACATTTATTACTAACCACTCAAAGACAGTGATCAAAAACGCGTTGATAGCGTCCTACCAAGTCAGTTTCCGAGTTGCCCAAACTGGCGAATCCCATACAATCGCTGAAAACTTAATCATGTCATGCGTTACATTGTTGAATATATGTTGGGTGGAAAGGCTAAGACAGCGGTTGCCACCGTTCTTTTGGCAAATAACACAATATCACGACGAATCGGAGACTTAGCAGAGGTCGTGAAAGCCTGACATATTTTTTGGATGTATAGACAAGGCTAATGCAATAGCTTTAAATTTTGCAACAAACCACAGCATTTCAAAAAACCTAGGTGATCCAGAAACAATTTCCTGCGTAAACACCAGAGTTCACAAACATTACGCAAAATAATGCCAGCCTAACAGCTGCAACAAGATTTGTTTGTGAAGAAGATATTCAATACATAGCCAACATTTTAAAAATAAACAAATCTGGCGATTGTCTATCGATTGTATTCGAATTTATATACATCAAGCATTTGCCTAAATCTGGCATTAGGTATTTGACATTTCTCATAAATGCTTGTTTGAAAACAAAGTATTTTCCTGACGCCTAGAAAACAGCAAAAATTATCCCTGTAATCAAGGCTGGCAATCCACCCGAAAGTCCCGGAATTTGCAGGCCGATAAGTACTACTTTACTTACTTAACGGACTCCCGACCCGTGAGTTCAAGTTCAAGTTAACTTTATTGAGACATATAAATTAATACATCAATATTCATACATGATCAATTCTAATTTTGGCCGACTTAAGGATAGTCTAACTTAAAGAAAAGTTATAAAATAAGTAAGAAACTATTATTTAAAATTTATTTCGGTATAAGCTGAACGCAACTTCATTTTTGTATGCTTGCTCCCGGCATACATTCACTACTTTGCCTTTTTTTGGCAAACTTAACTTAATGACTAGAAATTAAAATTAAGACTACAAAAAAGTTCCACCTTTAATAAAGGCATATCATATGACATTAGAAGCTTTAAAACCTATTATACATAAATTATAAAAACATAAGGAAGTCTAAAGCATTCTGCGCTAAAACAAAGGGTTGCTAGTATTTGTTTTTTTTTTTTCAAATTTATATTTTAACAACATCATCCCCTATTTGCATCTGGTCTTAATCGAGTGAGGGACCCCTCATTTTGTAAACTAAATGGAGCTAGCCAAAAACAACAAAGTTAAACTCGGATGGGTGCCTGGCCACCGAGGTTTTGCAGGGAATGAATCCGCAGATGAGTTCGCCAGAGCTGGATCTGAAGCCGCTTTCTTCGGTCCCGAACCGTACTGCAGTGTCAACTGGACTACTGCTCTAGGGCTAATCAAAGAATGGGAGCAACAGACTCGCCTCAAACATTGGGAAAGCTCCCCTGGTCTGAGACAGTCCAAACGCTTGATTAAACCCTACTCCTATAAGGAAATCCTTACACTAAATAAGGAAAACATTAGAAGGCTGGTTGGCTTTCTCACTGGCCACTGCGGACTCAGATATCATCTCAACAAAATAAATCTTAGTCCAACGTCAGAATGTAGATTCTGCATGGAGGACGAGGAAACCTCAGAACACTTACTCTGTTCATGCCCGGCTCTGCATTGGTTGAGACGACGCCTTCTCCACAGAGAGCTGTTATCACTGGTGGAGCTTTGCAACTCTACCACCAAAGACGTGCTGAGTTTCATTAGGGAAGTCAGTCGCCTTTTGGTGTAAGTCAACCTTGTGACACAAAAGATCTTTTAGGTCGCAGTGTCGGCCCTTGGGCAAGGGTTAATATATAAAAAAAAAAAAAAACTAAATGGAGACAAATAGAATGTTTCAGCCAAGCTCTCATCGATATTGGAGTCCTTCAAGGATCTCACTAGTGGGTTTGGGTGGGAGCTTATTCGTTGCATCTTTTTTAAAAGAAGATCTATTTGGTAGTTCATAAGAGGTTTAATTTTGGTTGCGTCGTATACAGTTTTGTTAGAAAACCATTTTTTATCCGGCTTTCTAAAAACTCCGGAACTCCATTTCCTTACTATGCTACAATAGGTGAAATGGTAGACCATGTGCAGAATCCATGTCAGGATGGGTCTTATGAGAGTCTTGTACATAACGATCTTAGTTTTTTCTAACATGTATTTAGAATTAAGCAAAGGCTTTAGTGTACCGGTAACCATTTTCGCCCTATTAAGCACAGCGCTACCAATCTTCTTAAAGAGAAATCGGTTCTGAAAGTTGATTCCAAGATATTTTGTTTCCGAGCGCAATGGAATTGGAAGGTCATATATGTTTAAGTATAAGAATTTGCTTTCCCTAAATGCAAGTGTCCCTTTCCACTTGCATTTCTAAAACATGGTAATCCACATTTTCCGGAATTAATTTTTAGTCTCCATTTTTATACCCTATTCTAAGGGTATATTAATTTTGACGCATAGTTTGTAACATACCTTAATATTGCCCGTAGACCCCTAAAAGATACTACATTTATGATCAGCATGTCGATCTAGTCATGTCCGTCCGTCCGTCGACAAAAATTAGGCCTTTAAACTGGGCCTAGAGAGCTGAAATTTTAACCATATACTCTCTAGGGTCCCGAAATACTCGTAATCAAGTTTACGAATTTTTGAAATCCGCCCACAGACACGCCCACAAACTCAAAAAACAAATTTTTCGAAATAATCGAATTTTGATCTATGACTCCTAAACTCCTCGGGAGATAAAATTTTCAAAATCCTCCCACTGACACGCCCACATTTTTTTTTTTTTTATAATTTGCGTGCGCTAAAGGGATTTCTTTTTTCTGTAGTAGGTACACAGTGCTTTTATAGCGGAAGCTACAGCGCAGGCATTTTGTTTGTTGCGGTAAGTAGCTCAGAGCAAATGATTCATTGCCTATTTTTGGGTGCTACTTACTGTATGAAAGAATAGAAGGATAGGAAAGAAGTTTGGTGGGATGGGATTTTTTTTTCTCAACAGTTAGCGCCTAAATTGCTTTAGGGAGATCTGTTTTTGTTGTGTGTATTCAATTTATAAAAATCATGGCCCTGGTCGGTTTTCGAACGCACGACTTGCCAATCACTTAGTGAATACACTACCATCGCACCATTGTTACCTGCAGCTCATGTGTAAATTAAATAAAACAATTTTTTTGAAAAACCAAAGTTTGAGCTAGGGAGCTGAAATTTATAATATATACTCTCTAGGGGCCCTTTATGCTCATGTGTTAATTTTTTTAAAATCCGCCTACTGACACGCCAACAATTAAATAAAACAATTTTATTGAAAAACCAAAGCTTGAGCTAGGAAGCGTTTTTTTACAAAAGCTTCGTTTTTTTTGATAAAATCCTTTAAATGTTATATAATAAATTATGTATAGCGTTCTTAACAATTCAACCATACTTAGACTTTTGTCACGCCCACTTATGAGGGATAGGAATGAGAATAGGATATCCAACAGTTCGCCCAGCGGACTATAGCCCGCCCCTATGTTTTAAAATAATTTTCCACGTGTGGAAATCTTGCTTTAATTTTATTAAAATCTAGAATTGGTCTTAAGTCGCTTGCTAATATAATGGTATCATCCGCTTAGTGGAGTGATCCGGGTTCTTCTGTTATAGGGTCTGAAAGGGGGAAGTCTTGAAGGTAGACATTGCACAAAAATAGCCCTAGTATCGATCCCTCTGGATCCAGAATCCACAGGGAAAAAATCAGTGTGCTCCGATCCAATGAATATTGAGGTGGTTCTGTTTGACAAGAAATTGTAAATCATTTTAATGAACCAATTCGGAAAGCTTAGTATGATGAGTTTAAATAGTAGGCCATGATGCCAAAGCGAATCGAAAGTCTTTTCAAGATCAATATCTAGGCTCACTGTTGCATTTTTTGTTTCTTAGGTTTTGAAAAACTTTGTTTTGGAATATGAGCAAAGCATGTTCTGTGGAATTTCCCTTTTTAAACATTTTGGAATGATGTCTGCATCTTCACAGAAGCTGTTTAAGGGGTGGGCTAACACCCGCTCAAATAGTTTTGCAATATTGGGAAGCAGCGATATAGGACGAAAGTTATTGACGTCTTTCGAAGCCTTTTTTGCTATCGGCAAACGCTTAGCTTGTTTCCAGATTTCCGAAAAGTAAACGTTGTTTATACATTGGTTTAATATGAAATATAATATCTAAAGAATGTGGACATTTTCTTAAGATAAAATTTGAGATTTGATCGATACCTGCTGATTTTTTATTAATTAAGAGAAATCGTAAAAATATTCACACTGTTAGGTGAAGTGAACGGAGTTATTCCTGGATCACAAACACTGTTAAGGGGCGAAAACATGGTAAGAGTTTCAGTAAAATGGGTTTCTTTGAAATAGTTTACTGTCGAGAAAACTTCTTGTTCTGATCTTCTGAAGACGTTCTCTCAGAGTAATCTGCGGAGTAAAGACTCCGCATAAATGCATTTTAATTTGGTTTGAATGTCAATCAGCTCTTGGCCATTATAAAACAGCGAGTTTTTTTTTAAACATCTGTTCCAAAAAATTTGCGTCCAGTACCTAACTTTGTCTATCTCTTTAAAAGTTTGGGGTGATGGCTTAATGTTTTTCAGTCTAGCCCTAAAGGAATTGTTGAGGTCTATGTTCGCATTTTCTTTTATGATTGTACTTATACACTGAATTCTAGCATGGAGCTCACGATATTCAGGATTAACTCTATTAAGTCGAAGATGATAAATTCTTTAAAGTTTTACAAGCCAAATTCTTCGTAGTTCGAGCGGTTTCCTAAGGTTGGAGTTAATGTTACTCCTAGGTAGATGAACTCGATGTTTGTTTGTTTGTTGATGGCATGTACTTGGTATTATACTCTTTTACTTCAAGAACAACCAATTTGGGCTGTTCTTCAATCTCCTCTAACGGCCCAGTAGTGCCTTCGGTGTTGACAACTGCAATTTGCACTATTTTCTCTAGAACAAGGTTTAAGAAGTAACATAATAGCGCATCTCCTTGTTGAAATCCGGTACGAGTTTGAAATAATTCGGAAGAGCTGCTCCCAAACTGTAAATTACCCCACGTGTCACGCGACGCAACTGGATCAGTTTTGCCGGGATCCCTAATCGCCACGTAGAGCTCCTGTCGATGAATCCTCTGAAATGCGGCTTTAACCCTTAAATGCATACCGTACCATATATGGTACTCGTACATATCTTTAATCATACGGTAATCTAGTAAATTAAGCTGAAGCGTGCGATTGTACGCTTTAAATCGTAACAGACAAAATTATCTTTCATATAAATACCGTTTTAGATCACTTACGATTTGTTTCACTTGTCAGTAAGCTGCCGAAGTGGTCGAATGCACTTTTTACACGTAATTTCTTAAGTAAGTTTCAATAGTGAAAAAAAAACTATCGCATTTATTATTCCTGTGGAAATAAGTATTGATGAGTACATTGTGCTTTGTTTTAGCTGAATAAAAAGAATCTTGATCAAATTTGATATTTCCGAATAGTTTTTTTTTCTGATTTTGGATGTACCCATATATGGTACACCATGCATTTGACTATTATTTTTGTAATGTGTTTGTAGATTATAGACATGGATTTCGTTATTATTGTCGAAAAGAGGTACAACGCTGATGGGGTGGCGGATATGATTTGTGATACTGGCGATTTTGAAATGGTAGGCATACCTAACAATGGTGATTTGTCCGATGATGCAAAGGAATGGGAAGATGACGGATTGGATGATTTGATGAAAATCAAATATCGCAACGCGTGAGAAATCGAGACGAAACCAGTTACGCCATATTGGATGATGGGGCAATTTCTGGCGTATTTATCAACAATGAGAAGCTGCCACCGGAAATGCTCTCAGTGAACAGAATGACAACTTGGGCCACGTACGCGAAGAATGCTGTAGGTATAAGGGCATTGTTATTGACATAACTTCCGATGATTTTGAAAGAGCTCGTTGAAAAAAAAGGAAAGTACGAAGAGCAAATCACTCTTCTTGGGAGCTCGAAATTGGAACCAGGGATAGCAGATGCTTACGCAACTGCGCAAATAAACCAAAGAAATGGGGATTCAAATTCTTCGCCATTTGCTATACAAACGGTTTCATGTACAAGTCTGAAATTTACACTGGAGAAGCCCATCATTTATGGCCTGGAGAACCTGATTTGAAGGCGTCTGCTAATATTGTAGTACGTATGAAACGTGAAGTTCCCCGTTTTTAAAATTATATAGTATATATGGATAACTTTTACATGTCCATACCATTACTGATTTATCAGCGGACCGTAGGCATTTACAGCATTGGAACGATAAATCGTAATCGAATAACAAATTGTAAACTTCCTGACCCAAAGATCATGATGAAATTGTGGAGTTGACAACAATGTCTTGGAAAGATAAAAAAGGTCGTTAACCTGGTGTCTACTTTCGTTGGCATGAAACCATTGCTAGCGGAACATAGTGTTGCTGTCGACGTCTCTACTTTTGAACGATGAAATAAGAAGCACCACAAAGTAATCAGGATTCCCTGTCCTCAAATAATAGAAGGATACAATCTGCACATGGGCGATGTAGACCTTATGGATTCTTCTTTTGGTCACCTAAAGATTGGGTGAAAAAGCCGAAAATGGTACATCAGAATGTTCTAACATTTACTCGACATTTGCATGGTAAATGTATTGTTACTTTTCAAAAGAGCAAACTCTTCAATTTTGATAACCGAAAAGAAGTTCCATATGGAAGTATCCTACGTGCTGAGAAATATGACAGAAAAGAGAAAG
The DNA here is from genome assembly GCA_949715645.1 of Portevinia maculata. Classification (NCBI taxonomy): domain Eukaryota; kingdom Metazoa; phylum Arthropoda; class Insecta; order Diptera; family Syrphidae; genus Portevinia; species Portevinia maculata. Next base: position 91,499,988 of record OX454526.1, read on the forward strand.
ATAGGTAGTCGCCGAGACGTACCTTTGTCAGTCCCGCGAGGCCAAACCCAACATCAGCCGCCTAATCATTTGCGACATGATGGTAACCTGCCAATTAATGACGGACGAGCTCGGTGCAAAAATTCGAAATGTGGTGGTGAAGGCAAGCAAGTGAACAACCGTTCCATTTATGCGCAAAGTGTAATGTTTATCTATGGTTGAACGATAAACGCAATTATCAATTATCACAGTAAGACTGAATAATAATAATTATAATTACACTAAAAACGTCGCATATTATTATTTTAGTTCATTTTTCATTCATTCATTCGTTTTTATAATTATTTTCTTAATTAATTAATTAAAAATAAAACATAATTTTAACACATAAATTTGGTTTTGTGTTTTTCTAAATATGCGTGCATGCATAGTGTACCATATTTGGTACACATAGCAAATCGTCCTTTTTCCTCTTTTCCAGGAAAATGGTGCATTTTCCAGAAAAAATAATGCCCAATTCGTGTTTATTGAGTGGTTTTACATTAAATTAGCTTGGTCTGCATACTGGGGGCCGACCTCATGCATTTAAGGGTTAACGTCATTAAAAAGGTGGTGGGTCTCGACTTGAAATTCATTGGTCATTTCCAGGATTTGGTCCTTAAGAAAAAGTTCTTAAGGACCAAATCCTCAAACATATCTGTGATAGCGGTGCAGGTTCAATCCCCATGGGGAACAACAACATAGGTCATCCATTAATGGAGAGAAACGAACGCCACCGTGTTTTCTCCAACCTCTACACAAAAAAAGGGGTTTCTGCCTGGTAGTACAATGGACTGCTACTAAGTCTGAGTGCTCTGGGATTTGGATTTCCTTTTACTAAAAATATTAAAAAAAAATTACTGAGAATTTGTAACCACGTCAAAATAAATCGCTCCGTAGGAAAATCTATTTCCCCAAATTATCCCACTGTGATGCAGCCATTTTTGCTGATGAGACTGCAATATATTCATCCGATGAATTCGCTCTCAATATTGAGAGCAATCTAAAAAACGTGATGGAAATATTGCAGAAATAATACTCAAAGTGGAAAATAAAATTGAAAAATAAAATTAAAACATAGGGACGGGCTACAGTCCGCTTGGGCGAACAGTTGGATACCCTATTCTTATTAATATCCCTCATAAGTGGGCGTGACAAAAGCCTAAGTATGGTTGAATTGTCAAGAACGCTCTACATATTTTGTTATATAACATTTACAGGATTTTATCAAAAAAAAAAGAAGCTTTTGTAAAAAAAAACGCTCCCTAGCTAAAACTTTGGTTTTTCAATAAAATTATTTTATTTAATTGTGGGCGTGTCAGCAGGCGGATTTAAAAATTAACTAATGAGCATAAAGGGCCCCTAGAGAGTATATATTATAAATCTCGGCTCCCTAGCTCAAATTTTGGTTTTTCAATAAAAATGTTTTATTTAATTGTGGGCGTGTCAGAGGGCGGATTTTGAAAATGTTATCTCCCAAACAAGTTTTAGGAGTCAAAGATCATATATAAAAAATGTCAGCTTTCTTCGAATTTTTTCGAAAAATTAGTTTTTTTGAGTTTGTGGGCGTGTCTGTGGGCGGATTTCAAAAATTCGTAAACTTGATTATTTTGGGACCCTAGAGAGTATATGGTTAAAATTTCAGCTCTCTAGGCCCAGTTTAAAGGCCTAATTTTTGCCGACAGACGGACGGACATGGCTAGATCGACATTACTATCGATGCTGTTACAAACTATGCATCAAAATTAATATACCCTTAGAATAGGGTATAAATAGAATATTAGTAATTAACGGCACATAAGCTTCTTCAACCAATTTTTAGTGCGAAGTGGAAGGGACCTACAATTTTGTGGGGGAAAAAGAGTACGTTTGATAATAATAGATGAACGCTGGTGCACTTACAGAGACTGCTTCGCAAATTGTTTGCAGAACTTGAATCATATGAAGACTTTAGCAGTTACAGATAGGACTGATAAAAAGATTACCACGGAAATTAAGTAGCTATTGCTTAATGACAATTTCATCTAGTCAATAGAGGAAGAAATTTACATCTACGAACCAGTTTGCAAACTGATCAAGAAGTGTCAAGACGATGCAACTATTTTCTCTGAAGCTGTAGATTTGTGGCTACAGATGCAATTGTCAGGCAAATATGACCACTTTCTCAGCGCAAGGAAAGAAATGGCGCTCTCCATCGATGCAATAGCGGCATATATGTAGCTTGCATCCAAGATAGCTTGGCAAAAATTTAACAACATCGCAGCGAAACGAGGTTACGCTACATTTCGTTGAAATATTCTCAGCTGGAAAACTAAATGATTATGAGAAATTCATCAAAGGTCAGGGCATTTTTGCTTCATTGAATAAAAAGCTTAGAGAAAGTGGTTATGGTGATAGTGGCGAAGTGAACTACGTGTAGTTAATCGAGTAGACTACCTGACGTAAACTACTCTGCCATCTCTGCCGGGGACCTTTCGATTAGTAGTCCGACTCCGACATACTAACCGAGCCCGAGAATAAATAAAATTAAATAAAAATAAAATGCATTAATGCTTTCAACAGATAACAAGGTTATAATTTGCAAAATTATTTTCCAGGCAATTCTACTATATGGATGCCAAGTTTGGAGAAATTGCGCAGTGTCCCGTAAAAAAACTTCAAATATGCCAGAATAAAATCATAAAACTGATGCTTATTACTTCCAAAGTATCCGATGTATCGGGATGATTCGATACCCGCAATAGTAATCATCGATGTAAAGTGAGCAACCCTATTCAGTACATTTTTCCTGCCTGTTAGCCCCAGTCTCATACTCTCATGGAGTGAAATATTTATATTTGTATCATTTTCAAACTGAAATATTCTTTTGCATCCTCGTCTTCTTTGTCATCTTCTTTGATGCCATCTTTACGGGGCTTCGAGGTGGTTGGGCACCCGTCCATGCAGGTTGTACTTTACGGTCTTTTCCGTGGAACGCCAAAAATGTTTGTAACTTAGAACTCCTTCCTCCTTACGTCAAACAAGTTCTATTACTCCATCCTCCAAGTTGTTAAAAAATGTGCTTGCTTTAGGGTGTTAGCGCCTATCCTAGGGACTTTGTATATGGGTCTCTTATATTTTGCGGACAGATTAACCTTTAAACCTATCTTTTACCCCTATGGGTAAGATTAAGAAACTATGCTCTCGAGTACAACCTCCCCTAAGATCCAACATGAACGATGGTCTTGTGGCTTCTATGAAAGTCTTTGTGACTGACATTCTTGCTCTTAAGAGACATTCTTGCTCTTGAGTAGGTTACGCATGGGCATCTGTATCGGAATTTTCTTTACTTTAAGTGCAGCTGCAGTTTGGCTGGAACTAAATAAGTTACTAGCTACCTCCAACTAAGCAAGACTTACGAATTAAGACAACTCTTAAAGCTCATGCAAGATGCTTTTTTTTTACAAAAAAAAAACCCTTTCCTGCGATATCCTTGAATGAAGTACAAGTAAATTACGAGCCACAAAGACCACTTAAATCATAGTATTTGTTTATTTGTGTGTTCGCATATCACTTCACCTTCTCAATCACCCCACAGACCAGCCGGCAGGAGTGTTCTCTCTTTTGTAACATAGGTATAATAATTCTTCAATTGAGGGGGTTGCTGCCTGGATTTCCCATGTGATGGCTTGACTAATAAGAACACCACTTAAAGCAAATAAAACTGTAATAAAATCATCCCGAAAAGCAAACACCCAGCAGGGGTTGCAATAGAGGACGAGTCCTGTGCGATGTACTGCAGTGCACTATACGAACTCACTCACATACTTAGATTCACTTATCCTTTTGCCACAGAGCCACGAAGACTGTAAAACAATAAACTGAACCAATCAAAAAGCCATTTTGGTGATTCGTACAACAATAGAGCCCGCCGTCGTCCCTTCATCATCCCCGTATCGTCTTCGTAGACCGGATGACGGAAGAACTTTCCTCAGTCCCGTACTTTTAATGCACTAAACTAAGTTGGAGTAGATCGTTGTCCAGTATTTCGACTAGGAAATTACTCTTTATGGGTGGCAGACTGAAAGGCTCTTCTAGCATAAGGATAGTGTGTGCGGCAAGAACTTTGGTACTTGGGTGAGCGCACAGTTTTTTTTCCCCGTTGAAGTGAGCAGCAACAGCAACCCCTCCTCTTGCAAGTCGCACAATTGAAATTGAAAGTTAAATTGTTGAGAGTCCTTAACGTACACTCCACGCAGGCCAGTGTTTTAGGGTGAGTCTGCATTTATGTGTAGCGAATCGAGAGCGGCTTCTTGTCGACAATTACATTGATTTTCACAATATGGGTTTGTCGAATATGCGGAGGTTTTAGTGGGTTGTTGAGCTGTGTGCGGATGATGAGAAATTGAATTTTAAACTTTTCTAAATGGGAATTTTATGGAAAACGATACAGAAAAAACTTTTCGCTTTATGTTCTCGTAGTTGAACGCCAAGCAGGAGGAGGGGGAATGAGTTCTCATTTAAGGTCTTTTCTTTTGTGCAAATGGCTGGGAAGACGTGAATATGAATATTCCATTGATTGTTTGTGGGATCTTTTGGGAATAAGATGAGTGAGTTGAATGAAACATATTAGAGTGGCAACGGTTGGTTTTCGAACAATGGATAAATATGACAAATGATTTTTATTTTTTCTTCATTTTTCAGTAGTGTAAAAAGGAGTCCTGTATGTGAGCTCTAAATGGAATGGCTGGAAATGGTTGATGTTTCTTCTTTACACAAATGGTTACTCCTTCATTCTGGTTCGTTGGCTCGCCATTATTGAAAAAGCTTGTTAGAACTGCGGATATTATTATTACTTCTAACCAAAAATGGGAGAAAATAGATTTCTAAACAAATAACTTTGTAACGGATGTCAAAAACAGCATGTTCTCCATTTGGTGTATCTGACGAGAATGTCTATGTTCTTTTGCACGCGTACGAGTATATAGGATTTCACAAAAGAACGCACATCGCCGTGAAGAAAATTCATCAAAAGAAAACCTTGGCGGCACGGACGTATCTTTGGGGTCATCCAACAAAAAGTGTCATTTTGAACTGTCAACATTTATCTATCATTTTTTAATAAGAAAAAACTACGGGGTTACAAACTAGCATATGGTGTTAAAATGATGAAAATTCAGTACAAAACAGTGGAAAGATTGCGAAAACGTTATGTAAAGTTCGTACTGCTTTTGGTCATCATCAACCATCTTCTCGCACGGCTTTATTAAACTCAATCGAACAAGTTTAACATTTTGGACATATAAGTGATGTGAAGACTCCAAGTCATGTTCGTCCGGTCATGTCAGATAAAAATATTGCCGCCGTAGCTGAGAGTGTGACTAAAAGCCAAATATACATGAGATGCGCAGAATTATAGGTTCTCTCGGAGAAGATAAATAGCCAGGAATTGATGGAATTAGAGCAGCTTATATCAGAAGACATGCAAACATTTTTGCTCCCTTCCTATATATTTATCAACCTCAGCCTAACACAGATAAAAATTATGTCAACGCTGAAAACTGCTATTGTTAGGCCGATCTGTAAGGGTGGCGTTAAAAATGACCTGAGCAATTATAGCGGCCTATTTCGATACTTTCAGTGGTGGAAAAGTGCTTGGAAGGCGTTCTTTCGGCAAGGTTACAAAGTTTTTTTGGAAAAAAAAACTCACTAATATACAAAAGTCAATACGGATTCCAGAAAAACAAAAGTACAGGAAAATTGCTAGGTGAATTCGTTATTTATGTCAATAAAAGTTTAAAGAAAAGCCATCATGTCCTAGTACTGTTCATGGACTTCAGCAAAGCTTTCGACACTCTCAATCATGCGAACTTGTTAGAAGCGCTAAGAAGGATTGGCATACGAGGAGTAATGGCTGATTGGCTTAGGGATTATCTGCACAACAGGCTGTTTTGCGTCAAGATCAAGGACGTGATGAGTGAGAAAAAGGGCGTGCAATATGGAGTTCCGCAGGAATCAAAACTAGGTCCGATTCTCTTCGTCCTTTATACGAACGACCTACTACGCGTCTTCAAGCAGAGCATTCCATTTGCCTTTGCTGACGAAACTGTGATTGTAGTCCCTCATAATTCCCTAGACATGGCGACGACAATGCTAAACGTAATTAGTGATATCTTTTTTCATTTTCGGCCAATAATATTTACCCACTACCCTAGCATATGTTTTACGGACCCCCATATGCCCTGCTAACGGACTATCGTGACATTCTCTTAAAACCGCTAATCTGCCTGCTTTCCCAACTACTAATTTCCATTCGTTGTTCTCCGCGTGGACCACGATATGGTTCGCTTTAATGAATTTGAAAAGTTGTCGACTCTCCATGCTGGGTAAGCCAGTGGATTCGACTCAACAGCTGACACCATTTTCGCCACCCAAGGGTTCAAATCCGCTTCTCAGACCTCGGCTACCACCGGAACTCGCGACAACATATCCGGAACGACATGTTCTTTCCCCTTCCTGTGAACGATTTGGAAATCAAACTGCTGCAGTTAGACTGCCCAGCGCGCTAACCTACCCGACGGATCCTTAAGGTTACTTAACCATACCAAAGAGTAATGATCAGTCACTACCGTGAACCGAATTCCTTCGATGTACGGCCGCAATTTCTCGATCGCCCATAGTACAGCCAAGCACTCCTTTTCGGTCGTCGAATAGTTTCTCTCGCATCTATTGAGGGATCTGCTAAGGTAACAAACGACCTTCTCGCCCTCTTCAAATTCTTGTGACAGTACGGCCCCGATACCAAAGTCTGACGCGTCGGCTTGCACCACAAAAGGTCGCCGAAAATCCGGACACGTCAGGATCGGTGCTGTCACCAAGCATTCCTTCGCCTTTCGGAAGCTTTCCTCGCATTCTGCGGACCAAAGAAACTTCTTACTCTTCTTCAACAGATATGTCAAAGGGCGAACTAATTCTGCGAAATTGGGTACAAAGCGCCTGTACCAAGAAATTGTCCCTACAAAGCTCCTAACTTCCTTCACGTTTTTCGGTGCAGGAATCCTAATCATGCTTTCCACCTTTTCTGGATCGACGTGAAGTCCATTCCTATCAACGACATAACCTAGGAATTTTAAAGAAGATCGACAAAAGTTGCACTTCTCCCGGCTAACTTTTAATCCCGCTTCACATAAACGCTTAAAGACCTCTTCCAGTATTTCAAGATGTTGTTGGAAAGAATTGGTGAAGATAATAATATCGTCTAAGTACACGAAAACGTGTGGCTCGAGATTGGCACCAAGAACGCTGTCGATAAATCTCTGCCACGTCGCCGGTGCATTTTGTAAGCCGAATGGCACTCGCTTGAAGTGGAAGAGACCCCTATTTTGAACAGTGAAGGCTGTGAGCGGTCGTGATCCCTCCTCCATGGGGATCTGCCAGTAGGCCGACTTGATGTCTAATGATATGAGATATTTTGCATCTCGAAGCTTATCTAGGGTCGTTGAAATGTAAGGCAGTGGATAAGCATCCCTATCTGTAACCTTATTTAGTTTCCTATAGTCGACGCAGAACCGAAAAGACCCATCCTTTTTCCTGATATGAACAATTGGAGATGCCCACGGACTGCTTGATTTTTCAATAACTCCCGCGTCTAGCATCTCCTTCAGCTCTTTATCAATATGGACCTGCATTGCAGGCGAAACCGGGTAATATCGTTGCTTTAGCGGTTCGGCCGACGTCCTAATCTTGTGTTCAACCAACTGGGTACACCCCAAGACCGCTAGCATATCCCTGAAGATTTTCTCTTCCAAAATCTCCAGTTGCCTTGCTTGAGTTTCGGCCAATTCGGACTTTTCTTTAAAAATGGAAACCGAGCCAACCGACTGCTGACTCGAGAAATCCCACACGCCTGATCGCAAATCCGGGACTACACCCGACAGAGCCCAAAAATCTGCACCAAGGATCATCACGTGTGGTAGAGCTGGTATTACCAAACACTCCAAAAAGACTGATTTATCCCGTACCACAATTGGAAGAGACACTACCCCCAAAACTTCTATACCCGCCCCAACTGCTAAAGCTACTGAGCTTATCCTACTCTTAAGGTAAGATTAGACTGTATGCCGACTTGGCATTCAAATGACCACAACCAAGTGACAAAATTATCTGTCAAATGACCAAAAGTTCCGCGCTGTCAAGGTAGTATATTAGACTACGTGACAACAATGGCCATTTTGGTCATTTTTGCCCTGCTGGTCATTAAAGGCATTTGTTGTTATATTTTTAGAGTGAGATGTGGTAACGCCGTACACGTTAAAGCGAAACTTAATTTTTCAACAAAATAAATAAAACAGATAATCGGAAACATTAAAGTAATACATAGGTATTACACAACAAATACTAAATCATGCACATAAAAATAACAAGAAAACCACTAATTAACACTGAACAAAAGTACAATAAAAATGTAATTATTAAAACAATTTACGGCAAATGTTATCCAAAAATATTATTATTATCATGCAAAAATGTTATTATTGAAGTATTACATAACTGCACGCTTGCGAAAAATGACAATTTTCAGATTACAAAAATGGCAGCAATGCCATAACCAAATTTCTATAAATTGCATATGGTCATTAGGTCATTATACTGGCATTCGTGCTTATTGGCCGATTACACTGCATGCAATTTTGTCATTTTTATCTGTCAAAATCAGCATCGTCATTTGTGCTCATTTGGTCATTAGGTCATTTGAGATATGCCGACAGCATATTGACAACGAGAACTGTCAAAAATGGTCATTAAATGCCAACGTGGCATACAGTCTAATCTTACCTTTAGACAGAACTAACCCTAAATGTTTAAGAATGTCCCACCCATCCCTACAGACACTCTATATGCACTATCCCACTTGCGGTACCATGCCACTGAACCTGTCTTAAAGCAAGTTTTCTATGCCCTAGTGGAGTCAAAACTTAGGTATGCTATACTTGCTTGGGGAAATGCAGCTGCAACCCACATCCGAAAGCTACAGAGACTTCAAAACTCAGCACTGAAACAATTAAAAATCACTAACCAGCGAAAAATCGAAAGAAGTATTAAAGTTCTTCATGTGGAACACATTTTCAAGATCACGACAATACTGGAGTACTTCGACGATAGCCGCTTTATTCGACCAGTCGATCATTAAATAAACATAAGACGACGGACCCAAAGTATGCTCCAATTATCTAGAAATTACAACAATTATGGTAGGCGACAACTTGAATTAAGCGTTCCTTCAATAATAAATGAATTACCTAGAGATCTTATAAATATAGAAAACTTTAGAAAAAAAAAACATTTTTTTTAAATCGTAATAGGTAATTAATCAAATATACATACTTACATACCTACATATTTTGAATTATATAATTTTTTACTCTTAAGCTCACTCTTTCTATTATATAAACAAACTTAAGAAACATAATCTCCTGCAGACAAGCCAAAGCTTCGCAGGAACTTATAAAAACTGTTAAGTAACTATCATGAATAACCTAAAATAAAAAAAAAGTATATCCATTTCAAGTCGATCAAACGAAGCGGAACTATGCGCAACCAATTCGCCCCGCATTTTGGATAAATATCTTGGCCTACATTCTTACTAGGCCCAGTAAGCGCAAGAATTGAAGTCAGCAGACGACGCGCAACGCTGTATTTTTGCTGATTGGGTGATGGAAAAGAATGAACAACATCATGATTTTTTACACAAATTTATTTTGAGAGATGAAGTTCATTTCCATTCGCCTGGGAACGTAAACAAACTAAAGTTACTGCATCTGGGGCTCCGAAAACCCAAGAGAAAGGAACAACCTCTCAATCCCAAACGAATGACAGTTTGGTGCGGGTTTTTTGGGACTGGCCGTGTCATTGATCCATATTTTTATGAAAATGATGCCGGTGCGACCGTTGCATTACGGAACTTTTTTTTGTCTAAAATTGATGCTATGCATGTGTACGTTTATTTTCAACAGGACGGCACCAGATACTACACAGTAAATCAATAGCTATACAGCGTGACGAATTTCCTGGATGTGTGATTTCTCGAAATGGAGACTTCAATTGGCGGCCGAGATCGTGCGATTTAACACCATTGTGCCTAAACCACAATCACGCTTTGATATGTGCGTTGCTTTCGTTACGTCAAATGGCTTCACGTCCGTTTTGACCTTTGACTTTGAAAAACAATTTATATTTTATCGAAGACGCGTATCACACACCAAGAAAAAGCTTGACAGTCCAACTTTTGCTTACCTTCGCTTTGACAAAAGCTGCTTTACAGCAACGTTTCGAAACATTACGTTCTGTTTTTACGTGTCTCATTTTGAAGTTAAAAAGCAATGCAGCATTGTGATAGGTTTCATTGATTTCCTATGGTTCAACTGGATGCGTTTGTCAACGCGAAGCTCCAAAGCGTGATTTTGTTTCAGGCATTAGAATTTTTGGGGCTATGTTAAGGATAAAGTTTACGCTTATGCTCCACCAACAATGTATGCACTAAAAGATAAGATTAGAGCTGTCAGCGGTAATTCGCGAAATACAACTGTAATTATTCAAAAAAAAACATGATGAGAACGCGATGGAAAAATTTCATCAAAAGAACGACTATGTACTTTTAGGCAGAATCGAGACGGACATTTGGCAGATTTTGTATTTCATTTCTACTTTAGATTTAAATAAAAATTGCACCACTTTTCATATAAATGTTGCGTTTTCCTATTGCTTCAAATTGACACCTCTTGTCGGGTGAACCGGTATGACATAACTATTGAGGCTTATTGCGAAGATCAATCGACAGTTGATAATTGACTATTTTCAATGTGTGCTATTGTGAACGAACGATTCTAAAGGATTTTGTCAATCGCAGTCAATTAAAAAAATGCGATTGACAAAAATACCAAATGAATCGTTCGTTCACAATAGCACACATTGAAAATAGTCAATTATCAATTGTCGATTGATCTTCGCAATAAGGCTGATTATTAAACTGTCCTCTGGGTTTAATAGAGCACGCCACACAATCGATTAATAATGATCTTGCCGATATAGTGCAGTGGTTTCAACAAAATGGACTGATATTAAATCGAGATAAAACTAAGAGAAAAACACGTGATTTCGCGAAAGCCCCTAGATCTGGCTTATTTTCCTACCCTCATTCTCCAAGATGCTCCTATTGAGTATGAAGAATCCGTCAAGAACCTTGGGCTGACCTTAAATCGGTTCTTAACTTGGGACAACCACATTAACCTTGCAGTTGGCAAGACTTATGGAGTTACCCGAACGTTGTGGGCGACCCAATCCTTTACATCCTTTAAAAAACGAGTGTTACTTGCTAAAATTCTAGCCATGCCAGTCTTAACATTATGCTTGTGAAATTTTTTCGAGCTGTAGTTTTGTATCCAAGAGGAAACTTAATGTGGCATTTAATTGTATTGTGCGATATGTGTTTGGATTGCGTAAATTTGATTGAGTATCACTCTTTGCCTGTTTTCGGATATACTTTTAACACATCAACCGACTTATATATACGAAAAAATAAGATTTCCCACTTCAAGCAGATCTGCTCAATTGATCCCTCGGAACTCTTGTTTAACATCTGAGCGTCAGTTTTTATTCACTCCACACGGTTGTGGAACTCCTTGCCCTACTCTATCCGAAGTTTAAATAACACAACCAAACTTAAAAATGAATTAAAATCGTATCTCTCCTTGATTTCTTAAAATTTCTTATTGATTGTTTGTATAATTTCGTGTAAATAATTGCTTATGCTTTACTATTCATTATTTCTTTTTTCCCATCAACAAGAATTTTTCGTTTTGTTACTCATGTAGCTTTTTATACTCGCTTCAACTATTGTATGCCTTTCACTAGTTTATAAGATATTGTATCTTACTGTGTATAGGTAAATCACTAAATAAATAAATAAATAAATCAGTACTTAGTTTTGTTTGTTTTTTTCAAATTAAATTAAATTTGATTGGGAAAAAATAAAACGCCATTTACTATGGATAATTTGGAAAAGCTCATCTAAGATATATGATGCATATATGTATGTCTGCATTTAATAATATTCTTATTGTTTGACACTAAATTTATTTTGGGTGGCTCAAGAAGTCGCCGTCAGAACAATGAAAAGCGAATCTGCTGATGTAACTGAAATATGGAAATCTACGCCTGTATCGACAGGGTTTCGCGTTTATGGTTATGTCGAATGGATAAATATGTTCACGTTTTCGGATAGCTCATCGCAGACCTCGAAAATGTGGTGGGTCCACAACTCTTAACTTGGAAGACCAAGTATATCTAAGCTATACAAAATACTGATACTGCCAGTTCGGCGCTGCGTGCTGGACGATAAGCAGAAAAGAAGAGATAATTGTGGGTTCTTTTGAAGGAAATATACTCAGTCGGGTATTTGGTCCAGTGTGCGAGGATTGCAAATGGAGGAGAAGATATAACCGCGAGTTCTATAAGCTGTACCAAGATGTGGATGTAGTTCAAAAAGCTAAAATACGTTCGCTTAATTGGCTCGGCCACATCGAGCGAATGGATAATAATGTCCAGCGAAGAGTCTTTACGACTCCCACCACCCAGGTTAGAGACGACAAGGAAGACCGAACATTCGTTTTAAGGATCAAGCCATCCCGAGTGCCAGGTCAGAACAACTGGAAGCAGCGTGCCTGGGATCGCGGAGGATGCAAGGCTGCAGTGTATCAGGCAGAGGCTCTCCACGGGTCGGGAGTACGTTAAGTAGAGTTTTTTATTATGACTTTGATTTCTTACATATTTGTTTGTAATGCGAAATAGATTATTTTTTTAGTTCACAGCAATAAAACGCGATCCTAACAACCTTATTGAAGATTAATTCCAAATAGTGATTACAAGATATAATTGGAATTATTTGAATTATGTGCAGGCGCAGGGATAAGCTAAGAATATTCACGATTTCGACACGTGCATGCTCCTGTTATTGATTGTTTGATTGACCTTTAACGACACCGATGATCTCCAGTAGTGTCAAACCACGGATTAGCTACACACTTGCGAGACCCTTTCAAGATGTTAAACTTGTCGTTAGGCTCACATGAATTGTAAAAATAAACCCGATATTATTTCTCTCACTAAGTCACCTTCAACGACAAGTGCTGCTTTTTGGAGGGCGCCACAGTGAATTTGCTTTGCCCGTAGTTGCAAGGGCTGTTGCTGTGTGAATCCTTAGCCTTTTAAACCTAGCGCTATTTATCACCGTATTAAAATCGATTAGCCCGTAGCCGTTATCTGTTGTCGTGTCATGGAGGTTTTGCTGACCAACTCATAGTACGAATATATTCTCCTCACCGACTTTAAGATTGAAATCCCCGAACGCAACTTTCCTCCGTAGGCTCCTTGATAGAATTTTCAGCCTCGTCGGTAAAGGCGTGTGCACATTATAAGATCTATGTGTTGAAATGTAGCTTTGATGCTATCGGCTTGAAGTCTATAACTAGCCGTTTTACAACGACGAAGCATATATGCAATCTTTTATGGATTCTGTAACAACCATCGGATTTTGTCTTCTCTCATCATACCTGATCCGATCTATGGTATCTCCTGGCCCGCAGTAATATCTGCCAAGTACCGCGTGAGGACGAGCACAAATTTTTGAGCAGCACCAACGGCTTCCAGATGCAATGGCGTAGTTTTTTGAGTTTTTAAACATCTGTGAAAAAGGCTCCATATGGCTGCTTGACCTTCACATTTGGAGAACTTAAACGCGTCTGCCCAACCAATTGTACGCATTATCAAACTTCCGCCGCAGTAAATCTAACCAACATCGATTAGCATTCTCTCAATTTATTTCCATTTTCCTACCGCAAAACCGTTTATGAAAATTAAAAGTACAAACCTCTTATTAATTACTGCACTGCAAGATAATTGCAGTCATAAACTAGTGGGGTTCAGCAACTCTCTTCCCTTACTGACAAAATGAAATAATCAATTCCTATAAGTGGAAGTAAATCAGAAACCACCCAAACCAAGCCACTTACTGGCAAAGTGCTATTCGCACTTGAAAAATGTTCCCCCACGCAATGGAGCCCTTCCGCTTATCGCCTCAACAGCAATAATAAACACAGCAGCACAATATCCTACCAACGAAATGTTCTTGGTGGGGGCAGACAGTGACTAATGTCCGCCCTCTCTGCGTATGCATTGTTTAAAGTTACCCAAAATGGAGAGAGATGGGGCGAAGTTTGCCACCATAAAACGCTCGGCAATTAGTATTTCGTGGCAATTTCAATGTACCTGGAAAATTGTACGCTGTTTTTCTTTCGACAGAAACTCGAGAACATGAGTTCCTTTTCGTTCTGGTGTAACGCTTTCTTGAAACACACGTGACCGATTGACTTGGGCCTTTCGTATGGTGCGAGGATTTATGTGAAAAGCGCGAGCGACCTTAATTACGTCAACTGTAGGTGGTTACCATAAAACTTTGTTCGTTTAATGACCAATAGCAGCTTGATAGATTAGGCTAAATTAAAGTTCCAGTGGTTAAAAGGTCAAATGCTCAGTTCATTTATAATCGGAAGTTCATGCTTTGAAGTGGAATTTCGCCTTCATATCCAGGCCATGTAGTGTAATGCGCACTTAATTGTGTTCAGGCAATTTTGTTACGATTATTCGCAATGAATATGGTTCATGCTTCGAACATGAGTTTGATTAATGGTAATTTATGTACCTTTACATGCTTTATCGTGCATTTCTTTGTCATCAGCGATTAGTTCTTGGAATCTATGCTGTAGGTTTGACGCCGCTTCCTGGATATTGTTGGCTTCTGAATCGACTTTGACTAATGCGTTTAAGTAGGTGTCCATATCTACTTGAGAAATTCTACAAAAAAAAAGATATTTAAAATTGTAAGCAGTGTTGCGCTTAACTTCATAACTCACCTTATCCTCTTGTCTTCGAGCACCCGAATAAAGTTTGTTTCACTAGGCGTTAGGAAGAGAATGGCACGACCGCTTTTACCGGCACGAGCAGTTCGACCTACTCTGTGAACAAAATCTGATATGTTTTGCGGCGGTGAGTACTGAATTACTAAATGCACTTCTGGGACATCTAAGCCGCGTCCCGCTACGTCCTTTAAGAAAGACAAAAAAATGCGAATGAATTCAAATTTCATATATGGTTTGGGGATTGAAAGTAATATAGTACAAAAGAGATAACAATGTATTGACTCGACCTGCAAAGAGGCTATCAATTTAAAAGAGGTAAGCTTTCGGTCATTCAAAGCCAACCCATCTGAGGAAAGCGGAAAAAAGTTTAAACGAGTCAGAAATGACTGCAATGCCCACATTAACCGTGTCAAATTCATTTATGAGCAAAGTTGAGGCAAGAAATACTACAAAGTCCCACGGGTAGTAAAAGCTTTTGGTCATTTGTTAAAAACATCAAGAATTCGGCCTCATCATCTATCCCGACACTCATTTACAATCACATTCCAGCTGTGAGCTCTATAGATAAGGCCATCTTCCCGAGATGATGGAAAACAGCATTTGTCCAGCCTGTCCCCAAAAAAGTCGACTTTTTATCTCCCTCCTCCTACCGAACAATTGCAATAACTTCCCTTCTTTCCAAGGTCATGGAAACGCTGATAAACCGTCAACTCATGAAATATCTTGAATCCCGAAAACTTCTTAATGACCGGCATTACGGTTTTCGCAGCAACTGGTCCACTGGTGATTTGACGACTTATCTAACCCAAAAGTGGAACCAATCTCTTCACCAACGTGGTGAAAGTAGGATCATTGCGCTTGATATTTCAAAGGCATTTGAAAGAGTTTGGCACCAAGCTCAACTAAATAGAGTGGAATTTAATGCCTCCAAAACGCGATGCTGTCTTCTGTCAATAAAGCAAAACCCTAACACAATGCCATTGTCCATGAATAGCACTTGCATGGTTGAAACCGAACGGCTTTCCATTCTTGGTATGTGTATTAATGACAACTTTTGTTGGAATGTCCACATTTTCGATGTCGCCAAGAATGCTGCAAAATGCCTAGGCTTCCTAAGCGCTGCAAGAAATATTTCACTCCCTCTGATCTGGCTACTATTTATAAGGCGTTTATCCGCCCAAAACTTGAGTATAATGCGCATATCTGGTCTGGTGCACCAATTACTTATTTGGAGCCACATACTTGACAGGATCCAAAAACGCGCGATAAAACTCATTGGTGACTGTAACATCACGAGATCGCTTGACCCTCTTAGTCATCGACGCAATGTCTCTTGTCTCTCGTTATTTTATCAATATTTCCAACATAAGTGTTCAAACGAAATAGCCACTTGCATTCCACTCCTAGAACATTCTAACCGCAATACCCGCTGTGCAAGGAATGCGCATCAGTTTACCCTTAAGCCCGTATTCGGACTACGAGTGAAATAAAAGGAATCTTTCCTTCTCCATTTTTCGTACACATTATAAACTACAAACATTCAAAACCAACGTGCATCGGCATCTCCCCCTATCTTCTAACCCTAATTTCCGTAACGCCCGCGCTGTGTAGCTATAACATTATAAGGGTATTCAAAAATCCCTTTAGTGCGAGTACACTATAAAAAAAAAAAAACAATTTAAAAATTGTCCACATAACATCAACAAAACGTACGTTCTTACGTACTTACGTTCACGGAGGTTGCGTGTTGTAGAAGTCCGATAAAAGTTGATCGGTATAAATCTAGCGGTGTGCAATTACTGTAATACAGACAACACACCATTTGCGGTTATTTACTTCCCGTGGTAACCAGCACGTTTGCTAAACTATTTTTTTTTGAACAAGAATAAACTGGCTACACTATAATGCTCTATCGGAAAGACTGGCTGATGAGAAGTCTTACATGAGCCCCTCAGAAAGAGGACGTGCGGCGGATAAATCAGATACCTAAATAAATACCTAGAGCAACGAAGGATAGGATCAGGTATGGCGAAAAGGAAAAATTGCGACATTTATTACAGCTGTCATAAAAGATTGCATATGTTAGGGTGTGGATTTGTAGTCGGCTAAGGACAAAAGTTATGGACTCCAAACCGATAAGTGATCGCCTGGCTGTGATCCGCATCAAAACTACATTCAAAAAACATTAGCCCTACTAAAACACTACCTACGAGGCTGAACCTTCCATCAAGGAGGAGTTTTATGACCTGGACGGAGCTTATGAAGCATGTCGATGTCAAAGTTTTGCTCGGGGATTTTAATGCTAAAGTCGGCAAGGAAAACATCCTCGGTGGATTAGTTGGTAAACACAGATAACGGCTACGGGTCAATCTATTTTATTGCGGAGATACTGTTCCACACATCAACCTGGCACTCTCCAGAAAGTCAAACAACCAACCAAATCAAACATGTGCTAATCGATGCGAGGCACGCATTCAACATCTTCAACGTGCATACATCCCGACGGGCAAAAGTCGACTCTGACGATTTTCTTGTTGCGGTCAACGAGAAGCTGTGAACTACCCAAAAGAAGAAATTCAATTTTGGACGGCTTTTGTTACATCTGCAGTAGAGAGAGTCTACAAAGAGAGCGAGAGGCGCCCTCTGTGCACTCAACACCCACAAGCGCCAACAATATGTGGAACCGATATCGCAACATCATCCAGGAGGTACCCCAGACGTCCGTAGGTTACCAGAAACGCCAGAGAAAAAGCCCGACGTATGATGATATACGCTGCAGCGCCAAACAAGACCAGCGAGAAAAGGGAAGAGCCTGCGTAAAAAGAGTACACAGTTTTCCAGCCAAAGGGAATCGAAGAGTCTCGCGATCGAAACAACAAAATCCGGAGATTTTACAATAAAGCGAAACTACTTCCTTCTGCATTTAAGACAGGAGCGCAGGCTCTTCGAAACCTCGACAGAAACCTAGTCACCGAGACTTTTTTGGTTGCAAAAATTATAGCTCGTAAACAAATAAAGATATCGTGATAATTTTTTTTCAGCTTGAAGAAAATTTCCAAAGCTATACATTTTGTGAATTTTAAGAAAAAATATTTACAGGGTGTTTCAGAATTTTCTGCTGAAATATGACTTTCTCCCAATAGGAAATGGACTTAATATTTTACCTCAAAAAATGTCAATAGTAAATAACTGAAGTAAAAACAGGGTGTCTTAAAGTCAAACAAAGTCACAGTGGTGCATAAAAGTAAACAAACAATACATTTTTTAAATAATTCTGCATGTGTATCAAAAGCCTTTTTTTATTATTTTGCTGCACATTAGAGTGAAAATATACTCTTTCAGTGGTACATTTTAGTCAAGGTATAAAGAAAGTATGTAAAGTGGTAAAACAGGGTGTTCCAGAATTTCATGTTAATAATATATTTCAAGTTTAACAGTGGAGAATAAATAAATGAATAAGTACAAATAAATAAAAAACAAAAAACTAGATTTCTCGGAAACTATCGTCAAAGTCTGAGGCAATTTCTAATAAACTAATCATTTCTGGAGATTATCGTGCTTTGAGGTCTTTTTCAGTTCTAACATACCTTAGGGAAGAAATAGGAGGGTCCGTTGAGGCTGCAATCATGCTAAAAAGGTCTTCATTCTGCAGCATTATTGAAACCTTGCAGGTATTTTGTTACCTATATTTTTTGTAGTCTTTATTTTTGGATTCCTGAGCTTCTTCTGACAGTTCTCCGATTGTTAACGGCTGATACTCGATTATACTTTGACCATGAGAAAACATTTTATGAAGAGTAGGTATAAGTTGCTTTTCTGGATACTTTTTTTCAATTAATTTGTTGTTTCCATTGCATAAACTCCAAACTTAGAATAGTCAACATTTTCTCTGCAGTTTATAACGTCAAGTATTACTTGAAGCCTTCTTTTCACCTCCATATTGACTCAAGTTATACGAGCTATTCGTAATTATGCTCGTCATTTGTTGACTGGTGTTCATTGTTGAAGTTTTTTTTGTTCATTTGCAAATGGGAGATGACCGTGTCGACTTTGTTTCAGTGATTTCATTCAACACTTTTCCGTCAATCATCGTTAAAAATAGTTCGTGGTTTCCAACAATAACTACTCCGTCATTAACCTTATATTCAAAAGGTTGAAGATCAGCGATTTGGCGTTTGATGTCATTCACTGTGCTCCTTATAAGATCTGCGGTTTCTTTTGCATACTGAAACATTATTGGTCGGCAGAAATGAACTGATGGCGCCCATCATCAGTTCATTTCTGCCGACCAATAATGTTCTTCTCCTATATTCACTATTTGTACACTTAAGTCTCAGGGGAACAATTGAGGCCATAAACATGTTTGCATCCGTTATTGATTCACCATCATGTGTTACTATTTTTTGTTTATAGGCACTTTGCCCAGATGATCGGGCCCATGACCACGTAGGGTCATTGCCTGGTGTCAACCTAGAGCGACTGTTCGCAAAAGCAGAACAACAGAAAACTAAACTCATTATTGGATGTGATGCCAACGCGCACCATTCAGCATAGGGCAGTTCCGACATCTACGATAGGTGAGTCTCTTTTTGATTACATTCTAAGTAATAACCTCATCGTGTGTAACACAGGTAGCGAACCTGCCTTCATTACACAAATTTAGTTAGTTTTAGATATAACTCTTGCCTCCGATTCAATCAATCAGAAAATATTGAACTGGGAAGTCTTGTCAGAACACTCTTTTAGTGACCACCGTTACATTTAATTCAGTTTAACTGATGATTCTCCCCGCCAACCAGTATTTAGAAATTATAGGAAAGTTGTACAGAGAAGTACTTAAAAGTTCAAAGAAGCCTCAACTCCTAAGTCCCCCCTGTAATACCATTGAGCTTGATAAGAGGGTTCGGGAACTCACCCTGGCCTTCAATAAGGCTTTGACTTCTGCCCGCCCGCTTATCCGGCCAAGTGGCAACAAGAAGCCGCTGGTGGACTTCAGAATTAGGACCTCTTAGCAGCAGTTGTAGGAAACTGTTCAACCAAGCCAAGTTCACAAAAGCGATTGGGCTTCACACAAAGCATCCCTCAATGCTTACAAAAAAGAACTAAGGAAAGCCAAACGCTCGTCATGGAGACTCTTTTGTGGAAAAATAGAAGAATCATCCGAGGCATCAAGGCTAAGAAAAATCCTCTCATCCAACGCAGCTAGCTGTTGGAAAAATGCAGACGGCTCCTGGACCACTTCTAGCGAAGAATAGCTTAATCTGCTGCTGGATACATATTTCCCAGGTAGCTCTCATGTTATAAGTAATGCGAACCGAAACAGGTCAATTGCACGAACAACTAACTACACGGGTCTGATTACGAGGCACAAACTGCTTTGGGCGCTACACAGCTTCAAACCGTATAAATCCGCGGGGCAGAGCTACAAAACACCTCGGACATTATCTTGCCTCTGCTTGAGATAATTCTGATAAGGTGCATGGAGCTGGTCTACATTCCGCTGTTATGGAGAGAAGTTAAAATAGTTTTTATTCCCAAAGCCGGTAAATGCTCCCATGTAAATCCTAAGCATCTCAGACCCTTAAGCCTATCATCATCCCTTCTAAAAAACTTTAGAAAGGCTGATTGATATCCGTCTACGCACTAACATTGATACAAGACTCCTGTCTACGGTTCAACATGTATATTGCAAATGCAAATCTGTTGAAACAGCCTTACATACGTTAGTACGTTCATTCGAATATTCCCTTAACCATAAAGAATACACTATGGTTGCATTCCTGGAAATTGAAGGCGCTGTTAACAACGTCAACACATCCGCAATCTGACACTCTGAAAGTAGATGATTTACTTGGTGAGCTAATTAATCTACTGCTCACAAGTCGGAGTATAAACTCAAAACTGGGTGTGACATCAGCCAGAAGATCTGTCGGTAGAGGTACCCCGCAAGGCCGAGTACTCTCCCCCCTTCTCTGGATCTAAGTGGTGAACGAGCTGCTAATGTGCCTTGAAGGGAAAGACTGCAGGATGATTGCCTATGCAGACGACGTTGCAATTGCCGCCTCAGGACAGCCCTTGACATCTTTAGTAAGGAAACGGCTGCTGGTGCGGCTGTGCGCTTTAAAGCAACTTTCCAGTGGTCCCAGAATGAAATCTGCCACTCCTCTATTCCAAAAAATGTCAGAATCGTCCCTTACAACATAGACTACACCACCCCTCAGCTCCGTTTTGACAAAAAATTCAAAGTCAACATCCCCCCTAGATCATTCTGGGAGGAAGGCCCCTTGTCGAAGATGAATCGATCCACTTTTACACGATGGATTCAAAACCGACGAAGGGGTTGGAGGAGGTGTGTTCTCTGCACCAGACCTTTGGAAACAAAGAACAAGGTACAGGCTTCAAGCAGGGTCTCTACAGGCATTTAGGCCGGAACCTCTGGCACCTCATGGAAAAGGCAACGGTCAGAGGTAGAAAAAAAATTAGTGTGCTTAAGACCACACGACTGAAGTAAAACTTCTTTCGCTCCATCTAATTTAAATTGTGGGCGTGTCAGTGGGCGAATTTTGAAAATATTTACACATGAGCATCAAGGGCCCCTGGAGAGTCTGTCTTATAAATGTCAGCTCCCTAGCTCAAACGTTGGTTTTTTGCCGTCTGACCTGAAAATCTGACGCTCTATATTTCCAACTAATGAACTGCGATTCATGGACACAATGACTTTACTCACTTCCGGTAAATTCCAACTGTTCTCCTTTGTATCGGTTTGGATAGATGATGAGCTTAGTATTGCCCTTTATTGAGGAGATTCAAGGGTGTTTACATATTCCACGAACCTTTCCGCCGAAAGGTTGTAACAAAAGAGTGTACGTTTGTCTACACTTCGGTATTGCCGGAAGTCTACGTTTGTCTACACTTCCGTTGCACCGTAAGTCTACATTGGTCTACACTTCCGTGTCGCATTCACCAGCTTACTCCCCAAGTCAAGCGTGTGTAAAGAAGTTTTACTTCAAAAAAAGAAAGCGGACCGAAAAGACCAAAGGCTTCAACAAGCCTAGACAGCACTCCGACAAGCCTAATAGCAGCAGTCATTGACGAGCAAGATCCCGATAGGAAGATCACAGCTGAGGGACCAGATTACGAGTTTGACGGTGCCGTACGACACAAAGACGTGAAGATAGTGGGGTGTGGAGACGGGCATACCCTTGAGTTTCTCTCCAAAACCATCGCCAGCATTGGCGAACTGTGGGAGGGAGCCAAACTCAAGGTCGTACCAAGATCCGCACTGCCACTTAGACAGAAAGCCAAAGTCTGAATATCTTATCCAAACCCACCATCCGATACAGTCCGTGAATTAGTGGAGCACGCTAACACACGGAACACATCATTGGTGGTAAGGTGTGATGCGAATGCACACCACACGCTGTGGGGTAGCACAGGAATTAATAAAAGAGGTGAGTAGTTGTTTGAATATATCATTTCCACAAATCTAGTTTTGTGTAACAGGGGAAACTAGCCCACTTTCCAAAACAGAAATAGGGCAGACATTTTAGACATAACTCTCAAAAGCAACAATGATCATGTCAGGGTAGAAGACTGGAGAGTTTGTCGAGAGAACTCTTTCTCAGATCATAATAGAATACTATTTACAGTCAATCTACAATATATAGCACAACGAATCTTTAGGAACCCTAGGAAAACGAATTGGGCAGACTATGCGGAAACGGTCAGTGAGTACACACAGCATCCAAAAGATGACAAGTTTGTCGACACTCACTCAATCGACAACGCAGTCGAGTATATTACCAAAAATATGCACAAAGCCTTTGTTAAATACTGTCCCATCTCTCGCAATCGCAAACCCAAAAAGGCAACTTTGTGGACCAGCAAGCTTCAAAAGCGGCGAACATTGGTAAGACAACTGTTTAACAAAGCAAGACAGAATAAGGCAGATTAAGACTGAACTAAGTATAGGTCCGAACTTAATCTATATACGAAAGAAATAAGAAGAGCAAAACTCGAATCCTGGAACAAGTTCTGCGAATCCATAGAGAGTAAACGAGGCCGCCAGACTACGTAAAGTACTATCCAAAGCCCCACGGTCTCAGGTTATATTAACCGTGTTGATGACTCTTGGACAGAGTCTAGCCAAGAAACTATACAAATTTTAATGGATACTCGCTTTCCGGAGTCTAATGAAACCACTGGTTGTAAGTTCAACTACATCCCGGTTCCGCCCGACACACAACTGGACATGGCAACGGAAAGTATTATAACAGAGCGCAAAATTGCTTGGGCAGTCAAATTATTCAAGCCCTACAAATCGGCGGGACCAGATAATGTCATACCAGGCTCTTAATGTAATACTGCCATGGCTAAAAGCTATATTCAAAAGCTCTATAAGACTACTACATACCGCAAAGCTGGAAAGAAGTAAAAGTGATATTCATTCCCAAAGCAGGGAGACATATACACTGCACAGCAAAAGATTATAAGCCGATAAGTCTCTCCTCTTTTCTCTTAAAGGCACTAGAGAAAATAATCGACTTATATACAAGGGACCTTCTAAACGAAAACAAAATATGCAGCACTCAACACGCCTACCTCAAAGGTAAGTCCGTTGAAACAGCCCTGCACGAAGTTGTGTCAATTATAGAAAAAGGATTACACCATAAAGAATTCACCATGACAGCATTTTAGGACATTGAGGGAGCTTTCAACAATGTTAAAACAGCGGCCATAAGAACAGCGCTCAAAGACTTGCACCCCTATTGCGAGTGTCAATCGACAATTGATAATTGACTATTTTCAATGTGTTCTATTGTGAACGAATTATTTTCATAGATATTCTTGTCAATCGCATTTTTGCAATTGACTGCGATCGACAAAATCCTTTAGAATCGTTCGTTCACAATAGCACACATTGAAAATACTCAAATATCAATTGTCGATTGACACTTGCAATAGGGATGTTGGGAGCGAAAAAAGAAACAACGAACTGTGTTTACGAAATGCTTAACAGCAGAGTAGTTAACTCACAGATGGGAGAGAGAGTAACATAAGGAAAATAGTGACCAGGGGCACCCCACAGGGATGCGTTATATCTTCCCTCCTGTGGCTCCTAGTGGTCATTAAAATCCTCACGACTCTAAAGGTCAAAAGGACGAAAATAGTAGCATACGCAGACGATATTGTAATTCTAATAAGTGGCAAGTATCTCTCCACTATTAGCGAACTCTTGGAATCTGCCCTAAAAGAAATATCCTCGTGGGCAAGACCGAACGGCCTTGGAGTTAATCCAGTCAAAACCGAATGTGTTCTGTTCACTAGGAAAAGAAAAATCGAGCTAAACGGAATTCATCTGAAACTTTCCCCGAAGGCAAAGTATCTGGGCATCATCCTAGACTCTTAGCTTACTTGGAAACGTAGCACAAAAGAAAGATCAAAAAAACACTATGCGCCTTCTGTGCATGCAAAAAGACCTTTGGCAAACGTTGGGGTATGCGCCCTTACATTGGATGTATACAGCGATCATATGACCCATACTTACATACGGGTCAATTGTTTGGTGGAAGGCAACAGAAAGGACTACTGATCTCCATAACCTCTCTAAGGTACAGATTAGCATGTATCGGCACAACAGGAGCAATGAGATCAACACCCGAAGCCGAGCTGGAAGTCATTTCAAACCTAATCCAGGAAAACGGACTACATAATCCCCAAACGAAACTTCGAGAAAAACTACTCTACATAACAGAGAACTGGAACACGCACGCCAGCGTACAAGAAATCCATATCTATACGGATGGGTCAAAAATGGATGTAGGTACAGGAGCAGGAGTTTTCTGCGAGCCCCTAGACATAAAGGACTCGTACAGACTTCCCAATGAATGCAGCGTCTTTCAAGCTGAGATAGTCGCCATAGACAAGGCAGCAAAAACAATATCCGAGAAGAATCTGGATCCTTCCAAGATTACAATCTTCGTAGACAGTCAGGCGGCGATCAAGGCACTAGACAGCGAAACCATAAAGTCAAAAACAGTCAGGAACTGCCAAGAATCACTTAAGAATCACCCTCCGCTGGGTCCCCGGTCATAGCGACATTGTTGGGAATGAAAACGCAGACCAGCTAAAATAAACTTGACGCAATGGAAGCCATTACGTCAATAGACATCCCAATTAGTGAAGCAAAAAGAAACATTGACCAAAAACTGAGGGAACAAATTAACACTCCCTGGTCCCAAAGGCACGACTGTGTTATATCTCGCAGTCTATGGCCAAGAATTGACAAAAAAAGAACAAAATACATTCTGGAAATGAATAAGCAAGAAATACGTATCTTAACCGGCGTACTGACAGGCCACTGCACCATAGATGTAATGGCAAACAGGCTGGGCATCAGCTCACCAGACTACTGCAGGAGTTGTCAAGATATAGAAGAAACCGAGACCATCAAACACCTGCTCTGCGAGTTTCCAAACCTCCAGACATCTCGACTTCGCTATCTGGGCAACAGATTCTTCGAAGACCTAGAGGACGAAGCGCAGGTACCAATGACGGACACAATCAGGTTTGTCAAGAACACAGGTCGGTTCCAATAGGCCAACCAGCAAGAATAACTTAAACTGAGTATGGTAAGTGTTTTTATTGTAAGTGAAGTTTTTTACCACGATAAACAACAAGGGATCACAATGGACCAATGGGCCCCCGTGCAAGCACAGCATATTGCTGTGCACTTCCCTTCAAACATAACCTAACCTAACATTCTCTGACAGGTTGAACCTCAGCCTCTCTTTTCGTCACCCTAATCACTGAAGTGTTTTATGGCAATTAAAGAAGTCCTATCGTGGCTGAAAAGGAACGTTATATGAGCTATGGACATCCGAATCTTCTCAGACAGTCAACCTGCGATAAAATCTCTGGATTTTATCTCTCCAAACTCGATTGTAGTCCTAGACTGCCGATCATCTCTCACGGAGATGGCGGAGCAGTTCAACATTCATCTGTGTTAGGTGCCGGGCGGGACATAGAGATATTCCAGGGAATTGTAGGACTGATGAACCCGACAAAAAAGGAACCATGCTGCCCCTTCTACCTGATAAAGGCATTCCAATTCCTAAATGCAAACTCATGTTTATAAGGGAGGCCATCGAGAGAAATAACCTTAGGTGGACAAGTGGTAACACTTGTCTAGCGATAAAATAGATTTGGCCAAAGCTAGATCTGAAACGCTCTTAGTGTTTGGTCTCTCTGAACAATTGGTGGTCACCGGGCACTGTCTCATAGGCAAGCATGCAAGAAGCCTTGGCGTCTAAACAAATGACGTCTGCAGAAGGAGGAGGAGACTATTATCCACCTTTTCTGCATCTGCATTGCTCTCTCAAAGACGAAAACTCCATTTGGGAGCTTTCTTTTATAATGATCCCAATGAACTGGTTCAACGAGTAGGAAGAAGATAGATCCACGTGGCATCAAAATGGACCTTAAATTGGGCTAAGCGTGTCGGCTTCTGCCGATTACCACTACAACCTCACCTAACCATTGTATACATTTATGCATTGCAATTTAATCACCGTTGCTAAGAGAACTCCAACCTTCGCCTCCCTAATTCGTCTCATAGGCAAGCATACAAGAAGCCTTGGCGTCTAAACAAATGACGTCTACAGAAGGAGGAGGAGACTATTATCTACCTTCTCTGCATCTGCCCTGCTCTCTCAAAGACGAAAACTCCATTTGGGAGCTTTCTTTTATAATGATCCCAATGAACTGGTTCAACGAGTAGGAAGATGATAGATCCATGTGGCATCAAAATGGACCTTTAATTGGGCTAAGCGTGTCGGTTTCTGCCGATTACCACTACAACCTAACCTAACCATTGTATACATATGCATTGCAATTTACTCACCGTTGCTAAGAGAACTCCAACCTTCGCCTCCCTGAACGCATTAAACACTCCTTGCCGTTCGGTTTGTGTCATCGAACCGTGCAATCTACAAACAAAAAATATGATATACTCCAGCCCACATACTACAACGTTAATCAACTTACTTGAAAAAGCGCATTCCTTTCAGCAGAGGCTCATCGCCATCCTCCTCATCCTCATTCGGTTCATCTTCGTCGTCCAACACCTTTTGCGTGAGTTGCTCGTTTAGGAGGTCGTGATGGAAATTGACCATCTCCATGGTGGACATAAATACCATCGCCTTGAACTCCTTCTTTTGCAGCTCCATAGCCAAAAGGCCGGATAGAGTAACCAGCCTTAGCTTTGTTGGGGCGACGACGTAGCTCATTTGAAGGTTCTCTGGAATCACCAAAACTCCATTGTCATTAACATCTGGCGAATCGCTGTCAGTTGTCACTTTCACAGCCATGGAAGGATCTTTGTCGCTATTGTCGATGAAGAGGGGTTCCTTCAGCGTCAATCCAGCGAGTTTCTGCACAGCGGAGGTTAACGTTGCGGAGAGCAACAAGCGCTGTAGATTTTCAAGTTCCTTACCCTCTGCAGCGGCTTTCTGTCGCTGTTCATCGATGGCTTCCACAATTTGCTTGACATCACGTTCATAGCCCATCTCTAGGAGACGATCTGCCTCATCTAAGACTAGGAACTTTGCATTGTCCAGTTTGAAGGATTCGGTATGAAGCAAGTGGTCGACCAGACGACCAGGAGTGCCTACTAAAATGTTGATGCCCTTACGAAGTCTAGCTTTTTCTGCTTTCCTACGCTCCCCACCCATAAGGATGCCGGGCACAATCCATGTAAATGGTTTCAGGAGCTTTACAAACAGCTCATAGGTTTGAATGGCTAATTCTCTGGTTGGAACAATTACTACAGCGACAATTCCACCATCCCGCGACAGTTTTGGTCGAATTTCTTGGAGTCTTTGTACAACAGGCAGGGCATATGCCAAGGTTTTTCCAGAACCAGTTTGAGAGCGTACGAGTACGTCTCTGCCTTTCAAAGCTTCGGGTATGGTTTTCTGTTGTACTGTCGTCAATTCTGTGATGTTAAGAATGTCCGCCAGATTCTTCACACAATGAGGATGGATATCGAGCGATGATATTGCCGCTCCAGTAAAAACTTTTTCAGTCAACGGCTTCACAAGCCTCTGTCCGAGCACTTTCGTTTCTGGGTTATTCGCAAACAGCTTCATTCTGCTAACTGACCTTTCACTGGGCTTGTATACCTTCTTGACTGGTTTGGCTCTACCATTTTCTTTGAGTTTTTTAGGGCCATTTGGATTCTGGGAGAATTTGCGAATGCCTTCGTCGATTTCCTTGTTAGTAAGAACGTTTTTCGAGAAGGGATTCCTGCGATCTTTGAGTTTTTTTTTGTTCATTCTGTCATAACGGGTAAGTTTTGGTGTCTTTGGATTTATTTTATTTTTTGGAGAGCCTGATACAATGTTCAATACTAGTTCGCCTTGTGTATGTTTGATGGGCTCTTCGTCCGGTGGTCGCAGGACGAGCGGCTTCTTGGATGGCGGTTTCAGAGTGTTCATTTTCGTTGGTTCCTCCTTCTTTTGTGGACGACGCCTGGCGACAAGCGCTTTTACGTTTTGTGACCCACCGAATTCAAAAGAAAATCCCTTAGGGTTTGTACTTTTCATTGGCTTTTTGAGCACTTTGGGCCTTCCATTTGGAATTTCCTAGAAAGAAGATAAACTCATGAACTAATTATAGTTGGAAAACATTTAACACACCTTTGGTTTACTTCGAATTGAAGGTTTATTATTATTTATATTTAATTGAATGTCCATTTTATTCGCGTGTTACATTCAAGCATGTATTCAAATTTTAAATTCTTCTTGTTCTTGCTTTACGCTTTACTACTGTCAGTAGTCAATTTTTGTTTTGACGTAAGGCAGCATGTGTAGATGACAGAGCGTTTTGAGAAGCTGTGGAAATATGAATGGGCGAGCTCAGTACGATTCAAATTACCGTGTGCAGCGATGCAATTTTATTTTCAATTAACTTGCGAAAAGCATAAAACATTTCCGCAAAAATATTGATTGGGTTACTTCGTATCAACGAAAACAATGGCGCCAAAATTAAAGTCGTTACCTAATGTATACTGTGAAGATATGTATTTAAGTGTGTATGAAAGCCACAACCAGCGATTTAATAGTAAAAGTCGATATAAATCCTGCTTTATCTTTACACTCGGTTCAATAACATTTTACTAATTCTCCCGAATTCCTCACAAGAAAAGTAACGATATATTCACAAAAGAAAGGCGAATTTTCAGTTTTGATTTGAGACGGCTGTTTAATATGGAGGAAGAATATTCCCTAATAATTTTCATGTCTCTCCTTTGAATGTCTGTCAACCGGTAATAACAGTTTTCTCTCATTTTTTCAATGTTCCGACCAATGAATGTGCCTCATCTCAATTTTGTTTTGTCTGAAATTCAACGTGAGAATGTGTATAACAAAAATTACAAAACAATTCGGAAGTACCTAATAAGGGCCTTGTGACCTGCTCACAAGGATATCACAATTTCGATTGTTTTTGTGAGCATCACAAGATTTACAAGTTGAGAGGTTTTGGGGGAATAAGAAAAACTAAATATAGGTATCAAGTTCACCTATCCTAGTGAAGTTTGGCTTGTCAGGTCTCACTGATTTTTGGGAGAATCGGGCTGGTTAATTTATAGTATAGAGCTTAACCATCTGTCATTTTCAACACAAAATGCAATGCTTATAAAAAGAATTGTTGAAGTTTGTGATTTCTTCAGAAGGATTGAAATAACAAACAATTTCAGAAAAAGGTTTTCAAGAACTGAATGACAAAGAATAGAATTCAGTTCAATAAAACGAAGAACTAACTTGTACCTACTTGCCATTCAGCCATTACCTTCCAATCAAGGACCTCCTCGATAAAGATATAGAACCGGGTTGAACAAAAATGGTGCTGTGGCGTGTATCAACTCTTTCTTTTTTTATAGTTAAATATCTATGCTTCTAAATATTAATAAAAAAAGTTTTGAATTTTATTAAATAAGTGTCTGCTTGCTTCTGTTGAAAATGAAATGAATTCGAAATAATAAATGTGTGTGTGCTTGCCTTTGTGGAAAATATAATTATTAAGCAACAAAATATAGTTTTAAGAAAGCCAAGCGATCTCGTGATATCTCCATCAACAGTAAGTTTTATCGCACGTTTTGTATTTTGTTAAGTAACTCCAAATATGTGTATACCGGCCCAGATATGAATTGTACTCAAATTTTCTACCAAAAAAAAGTCCCTTAAAAGTGGGCATGGCAGTAAACTTTATTTAAGGATATTTAGGGGTCTTTTTTACAAATGCATTATTTTTCGATGAATCCTTCTAAAAAAGTTAAAAAAACAGTTTGCCCAAACAGGCTGTAGCCATTCCTTAGTGTTTAACTTTCTCGTATGCTTTAGTAGGTATAGATAGCAAATGGTGCCGTGACATAAGGCCATGTGACATAAGGCCATATTTTGAAATATGGCCTTATGTCGCTTTCACAAAGCGACATAAGACCATACAAATTTGAGACATAAGACCATGTGTTATTTTTTTTATTTTTCCAATAACAAGATCCAGTTTTTACCGTTGGAAATATGATTATGAATTACCCTGACCACTGGTAATTGCATGTAACAAATTTGCGCGCTTCTCATTCGTATATCGTGACTCGGACAGAACGTGGTTTTTAAGATGGCAAATTCTATTGATTCAATTTACAGTTTCGAATATTGCGAAGGTCTTAGGAGAGGGTGCAGGGAAATATGTCACGGGAACTAAGTCCACTGAGGGACTTAGTTCCCATATAGTGGGAAATTAAACCACTTTTGCGAAGTGGACTTAGTTCCCATGTAAGGTGGGAACTAAGTCCACTTTCTTATGGGAACTTAGTACACATTCAAAAATAAGAAGAGGGAACACATCCAACATTTAGAATTAGACAAAAAACTGTAAAGTGCAGTTAGTTATCACACTGTTTAAGCAAAATGTTAAGATTATCATGGATAAGTGCAGTCAATAATCATTATTAGTGAAAACAAATTATATGAAAAATTCGCGAGAATTTTTAATTTTCACACCCGAAATCGATCCTCCCTTGGCGAAATTTTTTTTTCGCTACGCCTTTAGGTTCTTTACATGCACAAAAATCTTTACGAAAATCTTGTTGGTTTTCATATAAATTGTTGGGTTGATAATTGGGATCCTAGTCTCGTTAATTTTGTTTAGTACGCATTAACAAACATTTAAAACTTCAATTTTTTAAGTTATTGACGAATGCAGGAGGCTTTCCAAACACGGAAGTTTCTTAAAGTTTCTTGATATGTTGTTGGACGAGGATCAATTTAAATCGAGAGAATTAATAATGTCCTTAGATGGCACATATGACATCTTTGAACCTCCAAAAAATAAATTTAAGGACAAAGGAGCTCAAATTGAAATAGCCTTGGGAAAAAATTGTGTTTAAATTGTTTTACAAGGCTGTCGGAGAACTAATAAAGAACAACAATCAAATTTTATGCCCAATTTGTAGACAAATTGTCGCAAATAGTACAACTATATTCTGTTAAGAGTTTAAACATTTTTTTTCACCTGATTTAACATAATTGTATTTACAGAAAAATAAATATTTACAATTCTTATAATAACGTTGAGCTTTTCAAAATCCTTAATGATTTCGAGCTTCTAAAGATGAAATTTTATCAGGTAAGGGCTAAAAATCCATTTGAAAGTGACATAAAGCCATAATGGCCTTATGTCACATGGCCTTATGTCACGGCACCATAGCAAATATCTACAAAGATATTGTAATCGTGCTGAAATTTCAAACTCAATCTGAGTAAGAGGTATGATATTACGACTTTTTGCTAGTCGTTTCGTCTGTCCGTCTGTCCATCTGCAATTGAGGCAATTGAGCCACAATGGGTGGACGGATTAACTTCAAACTTCGTATTTGGGGTTTGTAGGCCTATATCTCGCGGCATTTTTTTTTATTATATCACTTTAAATAACGGTACAGACCACACAAATGGTTTTGTTGAATACCGATTTCCTAAAAAATAGCTCTTAAGATTTTGATTATTTTACTAAACCTTTTTGAAATAGAATTTGTTATAACTTTTATGTTCATATTTATGTTTTTTTTATTTGAATTTTTGAAAATTGAAATTTCAATTTCCTCAAAAATGGCTCTGGCGGTTTTGATTAATTTTGTCTTGAATATTTAAATTGAGTGTAAAAAGACGGCCTGCTCTGTTTTTTTTTAATATACTCGATCAACTGTCCTTTGGGAAACCAACAATAGCTTACAAAGGGGAGATGCAATTTCAAAGAAATTTAATTTGTTAGTAGATAGAAATATATAGAAGAAATCTGCATACTCAGATTTTAGAATTAACTATTTATAACTTTTTAATAATTTTTTTTATAACAGTTGCTAACGTTTTGAAAAAAAATCTCTTTTCTGACGGCTGAAATGATTTTGATAATTTTTGAAGTTTTTATTACTAGGAGCGAATGTAAGAATATGGCATACTCTGATTTTCGCAAAAGACTCGAATAACGGTACATGTATCTTAAAAACCGGTGGAGAGATTTAAAAAAAGCCCTAAGACCCATAAACCCTCTCCTACCATTTGCTTGTGCGAAGTGGAAATGACCTACAATTTTAAGCCGAATCCGAAAGTCAACTTCGAGAAACTTCTCATGACAATTGATACACCCTGAAGAGACTTGTTTGTAATATAGCTGCGCACTTGCCGTAGGGGCATTATGGCGAGAGTGTGTCATAATACCCTAATGGAGGTATAATGTAAAACCATCGCCATATTGACGAATATTTCACAAAACTTAAACTACACAAAGCACCACTAAACTGAGGATGTTTGTCAGATATTCGCAAGAGGTGGGTTAGTGGAAAACACTTTCAGATGATTTGAAAATGAGACCTAAAGATTAGCAGTCCAAAACACTAACCTCTGTGCCACAACAAATTATAAAATATAAATTCATTATGTAAAAGTTTCTAAAAAAAAATTTTAAATTTCCTTTTTTTTTTTAAAAAAAAAAGGCTTTAACGATATTCATTCTTAAGTACTTGGAGCAAAGGTAAGAAAATGGCGTAGTCCGTTTTTACCAAAAGACCAAAACAACGATTATTTTGAATCAGGACAATATCTTAACAATGCGTTAAGTGATCAATCAAAATCAAAAATCATAATAACTCTTATGTCTGCTTCAACCGGAAACAAGGTTAATGAATCTGAATTATTTAAGTCAGTTTAAGAAAAAAAATCTATGCCGTCACGTTACAAAATTTAATGTGGGGCATTATCTTACGTAGAAAAAGTGTGACAGCAACCAATGCAGTCACTGCACGCACGATAAACCTGCGCATGTGTTTTGGGCTTTACTGCCAAAATGCCTCCGTTTGCTACACTTTGGCTTAAATAAGGGGTCTAGGATTCTCATTTTGAAAAAAATGGAAAATGTGAAAATATTTAGAAAATTTTATAAATGTGTGTGGCTTGACTGGAAGAAAGAGACTTTATTGTTATATGGCGAGCAAATTTTAAAACATATTTTCTTAAATAATTGGACATTTAAGGCGAATACATTTTGAAAATTCGTAAACAATATGCAAATAAGTCACATTTGCCAGATTTCTGGTTATCAAATATCGACTTACAACACAAAAATGATCAA
The DNA here is from genome assembly GCA_949715645.1 of Portevinia maculata. Classification (NCBI taxonomy): domain Eukaryota; kingdom Metazoa; phylum Arthropoda; class Insecta; order Diptera; family Syrphidae; genus Portevinia; species Portevinia maculata. The sequence continues at coordinate 91,533,644 of OX454526.1, forward strand.
ATCGAACTTAAAATGAACAGGATACTTATTCTAGATTATTGCTCATTATGCGGAAGCTCTAAATTCGACCCCAGCCAATGTTGTTCTGAACAAGATTGTTTCTATCTTCTGCAAGTTGATTTTCAACTTCCAGTCGTCGCAATATCCCTTAATAAAATAATGTTAATGTCCTCGATTTTAGGACCTGATCTATATGGCACTAAATCGTCGGCATACGCTATAGCTTACTTATTATTCTTTAGTGAATCGAAGATGCACAGAAGATCATCCTTCGACACAAACAAGTACGATGCATCTCGACAACTGCATTAGCATGGTTTTCATCATTAAATACGGTGAATCCGTTTTTCTCAGATTGCCAATTCTAAAGTTCGATGCTCAGATGGAACTGGCTCACTAGAGCCCTATTCTCAATGCCGTGGTTACGGCGAACAGGATTGTTCACCGTATACACGGCCTCGACCACAAAATAATCGTCGTTTGAAGTGACACTTTCTTTACTTATTCCAGCAGTCAGTACTGTCTGTCTGTTCTCTGCTATCTGGGAGATTCGAACACAAGGAATATCATTGTGACCCTTCCTCCCGCACAACTTATTTATCTGTGGGAACATATCCTGGCGTGTCCATATGGCAACGCAAGACTTATATGCACTTTGGCGACTCTCAACCGGTAACATATACACACACACAGGTGTGCATGCTTACATTTTTTTTCATCGCAAGACATCTGCGTTGCATATTGGGACTGGGAGTCAGTTTTATTGTGTGCTTTGTTGTTCATGGTGAGAGTGTGCCAAATTTGATAGTAACAAAAAAAATTGTTCACGAATTAGTGTAATGGCTTACAACAAAAAGTAAGTATATCAATATTATTTTTAGTGTACATTATTTGTAAGTGGAGTGTTGCAGTATTGATAGTATTTTGGATGTACAAAATGTATAAAAACTAAAAACATAAAGAAAATGTTTGCTTTTGTCCTTTTTTCCAAATTATTGACAATGTGTCCATATGGCAACGCCAGGAGCAACAGGGTACAGTATTTTTTTTCTAAAAATCTGACACTGAAAGAAGTCCTAGATTACTTAGAGGAGCTTAGTTCGGATGATGAAACTTGTCTTTCAAACAACCTCCATGCCTTGTATATTCAACCACCGGAAAATGAAGGTGATTTGAGTGGAGAAGACTAGATTACTTAGAGGAGCTTAGTTCGGATTATAAAACTGCTATTTCAAACAACCTCCATGCCTTGTATATTCAACCACCGGAAAATGAAGGAGATTTGAGTGGAGAAGACGATGCTGCTGAAGAAGAAGAAGGCGGTATCCCAGACAATGTTTGCCCAGCGCAATTGCGATCGGGTTGTTAAATCGTTTTTGAAAATGACCGAAGTTTTGAAGAATTTGACGATCCCGGAGATATTTTGGGTGAACTTTTCAATGATAATGTTTTAGCGAGTGTTCTGGATAACTCATCTCCGAATTCACCTATAAACTTACCAGATGCGATATATTTAACAAACGAAATTTATAAGCCAATCCTGTTGCGTTGTGTTCAGCAATCTACCTCCAGCTGCCCTTTGCCAACATCCAATAAGAATACAACTTTCACTTGGTCAAAAGATGAGTCTTGCGCAATGATATGAAAGTATGATCGCCTATTTCGGGAAGCACGGATGTAAGCATTTTATAAAAAGGAAGCCCATACGGTTTGGTTATGAGGTATAGTCTTTGTGCACTCCCAAAGGTTACATGATCAATTTCGAAGTGTATTAAGGTAAGAATCCGAGATCAAACTCATTGTATGAGGAGCGATTCGGCAAATGCACCGCTCCTTAAGTAAACATGATCGACGATTTTTCCGAGAATGTTCAGCAAATTCCGTTTTCATTCTACTTTGGAAATTTATTTACGAGTCGTGGTTGGAAGCTAGGTCATTAGCTATTACTCTTAGCTATGACCAAAAGACTCATCTAGTCATTCGCTTAGAAAAAAAGAGGCGCTATGATGGACATCTTTGCCGTTCAATTGTTCGAACTGCTTGTGCAAAGTGCGAATATGGCCTTTGCCGGAAATGTTTTAAGCCCTATCACACAGCAGATTTATAATTTTAAATGAATTAAATATAAATATAATAAGAAAATGACGTTTTATTCAGTTTTTGGTTATTTTATATGTGAGTACAGACGTGCACCCTGTAGCTCCTGGCGTTGCCATATGGCAACAGGATATTTTCAGAGAACAAGGACCTCTATTAAAAATTTATTGATACAGATTTTCTATTTTTCCTCTTAACAAAGCGCACCAAAATTTTTTTTTTAAATTTCGAAAAAATAACGTTCAGGATGATTCGGGTTAATAGCCCAATACAGACAAACAGATTCTATGTAATATTCTTTAATCAGCTGTTTTAGGATTCGTATATCTGACTTCAGCATCCTTACCTCCGGGTCGTTGCGGTCAGTAAAATGCCTGTACAGACGTTTAAACCTCGAGAGCAGTCTACTTTTCTGTCGGTATAGTGCGTCGATTGTAGGGTTTCTATACTTTTCTGTCTGGCCGTCGTCGGAACGTTCGTTCCATCGTTCGTTTGATGCCTTCGTTCATTTGCAATAAATGCCGATCAATATCATCATTTGTCATGTTACTGTTTGTAGGTGGATCAATCCCACTTGAACGTATATCCCGCTTTAACAATCTGGAGAAGCGCGACCATTGTGCCCTTCGATAATCGAACATACTGCTTCGTACTCCTCCACCACCGTTTGCTCGTTCGGGATCCGTATTCCGGCGGCGAGTCTGTAGTGGTCACTATCGTACTCAAACGCACGCAAACAGTTCCGCGTGTTTTGATCTATGTTCGTCAGTTAAAGTCTTGCGTCCGTTAAGACTAAGTCCAGGAAAGCACCGCTTCTTGGGAAACAAGGGATATCCGTCGCGTACAACTCGAGTTTGTACTCAATCATATTGAGGCGCCACCAATCGTGAGACTGGTTACCTCTGGGATTTGCAGTAACATTTCCCCATACCGCATGTTTGGCATTTGCTGATATCTTCAATTGTTCGTTATTCTTTGCAAATGGCCGCTTAGGTTGCTGGTATATAGACTTATTGTATAATCTAAGATAAATAATATTATATCTAAAATAATTCTTTTTTTTTTGATTTTTTTCCTTGTTACAAGGAAATAGTTTCTCGCAGTGAGGTTGTAAGGAATTTGACGTTTAAGGGCCCTAAAATTGAAGTCGCATGCATACATCCCTTGAACAAACGGCAAAACGACGATGAAATCGCTTGTGAACATGAACAAGTAATACAAATATGCTTAATAGCCTCCACCAATAACAAACTTAGTTTGTTGTCGCTTTTATTACTAAGCACAATTAAATTGAAAAGAATGGGATCGCTAATTCTCAGAAACTAATAAAGATTATTTTTCATTGGTTATTACTGCAATAAAAGCTCAAACCTTTCCATCGAAAAAATTTGATTATATTCTTCCAGATAACTGAAATTGAACACTGCTAAAAAAAAGACTAGACCACAAAAAAGCTCCAGGTTATGACTCCTTAAATGGTAAAATACTAAGTGAACTTCCCAGACAAGCCTTAGAGTACCTCAGAAACATCTTCAATACACTAATCCGACTAAAATACTTTCCTAAGACTTGGATGGTTGCTCAAATCATTACAGTGTTAAAACCTGGTAAGGATGCAATATACACAGCATTCTATAGACCAATAAGCCTGCTCCCTATACTAGGAAAAGTTTTTGAGAAACTCCTATATGACCGGCTGACTCCAATCATGACTAACAGCAACTCAATTCCTGTCCACCAATTTGGTTCCGCAGTCAGCATTCGACTATCTACGAGTAGCAAATCCAGAGGGTAGTAAATAAAATCACAGCTGACTTTGAGGAAAAGAGGTACTGCATTGGAATATATCTGGACGTGGCAAAGGCGTTCGACATGGTTTGGCATAAGGGACTATTACACAAACTTCAAACCCTTCTCCCACCAGATTATTGTCTTTTAATGAAAAGCTACTTATCAGTCCGCCATACTTCTACGTAAAAATTAAGGACCAACAGTCAAACATTCACTGATCGAGAGGAGGAGTACCACAAGGATCTGTACTGGGACCACGATTATATATTCTATTTACTGCTGATATTCGCTCTCCAAGGGACTGTTCATCGATGATTGTTCCTTTTGATGACACTATACTGATGACTTCAAACGAGAACCTTGAGATAGCAAAAGCTCAAGCTCAACAGATCTTGGATAACACAATAAAATGGTTTGACAAACGGAGTATTAAAATCAAGGAGAACAAAACCCAACAAGTCATATTCGCAGCAAAACTGAACTACACTCCAATAGCTCTCAAGATAAAGGACAAAACTATACCAACTGACAAATCAGCCAAATACTTGGGACACTTAGACAACAAGCTTACCTGGAAATACCACATACAAAAGAAGAGGGATCAAATAAAACAAAAATTTAGACAACTTTTATGGCTCCTTTACAGGAACTCTTAACTATCTACAAATAACAAATTTTTGTTATATAAAACCAATCTGGACTTACGGAATCCAACTCTGTGCGACGTCGAAGAAAACAAACACCGCAATTATTCAAAGGCAGCAATCTAAAATACTACGATGTATTGTCAATGCGGACTGGTATGTTTCCAACTACGACATCCATCGTGACCTTTAAATGCGAACAATAGAGGAAGAAGCAAAAATCGTTGGCAGAATACCACGAAAAGAGATACTCGGAAGAAGAAGACTGTAAAGAACCAGACCTAGTAACATAATAAGAGGGATTGAGGTGAGGGAACTCTTCATAACTACTACATACTCGTATATATGTACATATACTCCCAAATCGCTCAAAATAGATACTGAAGGACATTGGTTACTCAGCCTAGAATAAGTCCCATAATTTGATTGTAAAAAATGTACCAAATGTCCATCAGGACAGATGTATGTATAATAAATTCGGAGTTAAAACAAAAAAAAAAAATCTCACAGCTACCAACCCACCACCATGTTACGAGTACCTCTTCAAATTACTTTATTAATTCTTTATAATTTGCTAGGCTTCTTTCCGCTGCTTTTCAAAACTTTCAATTTCGGGATAACGATTGTCAAACGAAATGAAATACTGATTATCATTGCCTACGTTACGTACCTACGTACATGAAAGTTTTATGTTTAATGACATAACCGAATCCAGTGGGCTATCATCTTTTATCTCAACGTCCTACAACTAACCAAACACTTTCGCAGGTATCTTGTAGTCGTTTGGAATTCATGTCTTGCGTTGTTAATAACTTTTGCTTTCTTTTGGTTCATTGCAGCCCAAATGCGTCCATTGCAACGTGTGTAAAGTACTGATTGAAACTTTCTGTGAATAAGCAGTTAGAGTTTTTTTTTCCAGACCGATACCGTCTCGCAGTTATGTAGCTGTGAACTGTATAAATTGTTAACAATTATTGATTTGACATTATGGGTAAAAAAAGAAGAAGAAAACCATTAAATACTCAACCGCAAATTGGAAGGTTTTTTACTTGTTCATTATTATCTACGATGACCATTGTTGAGATGCGTTACATTTCTCCATTGTTTTTATTTACCCGAGTATTTTGATGTGAGGTAGGTACAAGTAAGTAGGCTTTCAATATGTTCGTTGGAGTGAATAAATAATTATAAATTCTTCATTGAGACTAATGAAAATGTTGGTGTCATAAAAGAAACATTAAAAATAATTATACTTCCATTTAGGAGCGAAAGTTGTGTAACAAGCTTATATAAGCAAATTTCAAATACTTAGATGGTGCAAGTGCTTTAACGAGGGCAATAAAGCCAATTTATATTGTTTGCTTAATTTATTCTTACTTGTTGGTTTCATTAATTTAAATTGAAATTGGATAAAGAAAAACACCCAACCTTATGCGGTTTTACGGTAGCTTCTCTAATTTCGAGTTCCGCAGATAACTATAGATGCATTTCATTTTATACACAACACAACATTAAAATTGTTGATATTTTAGCAAGCAAGTTTTCTGCGAATTCAACTCTGTATCCCGGGAAAATGCAACTATAAAAGTTTTCGACAGCGAGTCATCGATACAATGCATTCTCCATAAACATGATTTCAAACATAGAGACGGGCTACAGTCCGTTTGGCCGAACTGATGGATACCCTATTCTTATTCCTATCCCTCATAAGTGGGCGTGACAAAAGCCTAAGTATGGTTGAATTGTTAAGAACGCTCTACCTTTTTTGTTATATAATATTTAAAGGATTTTATCAAAAAAAAAACGAAGCTTTTGTAAAAAAAACGCTCCCTAGCTCAAACTTTGGTTTTTCAATAATTTTTTTTTATATAATTGTGGGCGTGTCAGTAAGCGGATTTAAAAAAAATTAACACATAAGCATAAAGGGCCCCTAGAGAGTACATATTATAAATTTCAGCTCCCTAGCTCAAACTTTGGATTTTCAAAAAAAGTTTTTTTTTAAATTATGGGCGTGTCAGTAGGCGGATTTTGAAAATATTTACACATTTTTTTATATAATTGTGGGCGTGTCAGTAAGCGGATTTAAAAAAAAATTAACACATTTAATTGTGGGCGTGTCAGTGGGCGGATTTTTAAAATTGTTTCTCCCGAGCAGTTTTAGGAGTCATAGATCATATATAAAAAAATTCAGCTTTCTAGCACAAAATTCGATTTTTTCGAAAAATACCCTAGAGAGTATATGGTTAAAATTTTAGCTCTCTAGGCCCAGTTTTAAGGCCTAATTTTTGACAACAGACGGACGGACGGACGGACGGACATGGCTAAGTCGACATTACTATCGATGCTGATCATAAATATAGTAACTTTTAGGGGTCTACGGGCAATATTAAGGTATGTTACAAACTATGCGCCAAAATTAATATACCCTTAGAATAGGGTATAAAAAGGCATTTAAACCGGAACGAATATCTGTAATAATACTTTTAAAAACCGTGCAGCAAGACTCGAAGCGATTATGCCTGACGCAGTAACGCAAATAAAACACATGTGCAGTAATAAATTGCCATCATTCAGTATGCTTTCTGCCTTAGCTAAATACCACTGAACGACCAATCAAATTAAAACGGCGGTTATGTCGTAGAATTTTACAGCACGAAACGTCAAACCGGAAATTATTGTACCAAATTGTGCTGTTCTACTACTATTGGTGCAGTAAGATTTGCAAATGGAGACAACGAGCAAGAATTGGCATGCAGTAAGCAATGTGCCACTTTACATACAAAATCATCTTACTGCAAGGTTTTGCTGCACATCTGTTTCATTCATTAGTATGCCGTATACTTAAGAAAATTTGTCTTTATTGCTGAAAAACAACCCACGTATAACCACCGACCAAATGTATTCAAGTTGTGGTCGATGAAGTGTCTCTCGACTGCTTTCTTGCATACAATATCGAAAGGATCAATTCTTTGTTCAGCCTATTTACAGATACCATATCCTTCTTGTTTTCTTCAATGATGAGGTCAAAGGGATCATAACCCTCCTACTTACCTGCATTCCCACTGGTCCGCATTATGTGGTTCGCTGATTCAACCTTAAACAGTATCGGCAGGCCTCCCGACTTGGAATCACTTAATATGACTCATATGAGGAAATAATTCCAAATCATCGGCAAACATCAATCATTTGAAATTAAGACTAATTTAGTTAATAAATGAAAGGAAGAGTACAGGGCTAAGATGACTACAATGAGGTACTCCCGAAGAAACATTAACCGGTGACGACACAATGTTGTTAATGCGTACAAACTGAATTGTGCTCCGTAAGATATGAGCTAACCCACTTTATAAATTGTCAAGTAACACCAAATCTTATCAGTTTCTGCAGTACAATTGTGTGATACACACGATCAAAAGAATTGGATCAATCCGTTTATATGACAACATGATTACCGAACATTTAGAGAATAGTTTAAGTAGATCTACCAGCGACAAAACCTTTCTGAAATGGAGAGATGGTTTTCTTTAGGATAGGGTAAGTTTATTATGCACTAATTATTAATAGATTATTGAATGAGCTAAGGCATAGTGAGGTGGGCGCAGTGAGAGGTTAGTGTAGTGGACTACTTATCGAAATGTCCCAGGTTCAAATCCCGACGGGACCAAGAAATATCTTAGAGCTTTTTCCACTACTCCACCTCTTGCGAATGTCTCTCAAACTTCCAAGAACCAATTGTCATGAGAAGCTTCTTAAATTTGCCGGATTTGACTTTAAATTGCACGTCCCTTCCACTTCACAAGCAAATGGTTGGAGAAGCTAGATTTTAGGCCCTGTATGGGCGGTGAATATTGACATTATCGGCCGTTCCCAGCGTGCCGAATTAAAGGCTTCCACGGCAATTGAACAGGCGAAATCGGTAGGTTTTGAAGTAAATGAGGACAAGACATCTGGTTACCGCTTAGGACAAAACGCCACTGTTGATAGCAATAACTTCGAGGTAGTTAAGAAGTTCATCTTCCTAGGAGTAAACATCAACTCCACGAATAGCATCTAACTGGAGATCCGGCGGAGAATTACCTTGGGCAACCGCTGCTTCTTCGGTTTAGTGAAACAAATGGATTCAAAACTCCTCACTCGAAGGACAAAATGCATGCTCTATCGAACTTTAATCTTACCAGTCCGACTTTATGGTTCCGAGTGCAGGGCGATAAGTATAAAAGGGGAGCTAATATTGGGTTCTTTTGAAAAAAAATTACTTCCTTCGGATATTTGGTCCTGTGTGCGAGGAGGTCGGATGGAGGAGAAGATACAACTGCCAACTCTATGAGTTGTATCAAGATGTGGATGTAGTCCAAAAAGCTAAACCATATCGACTACAATGACTCGGCCACATTGAGCGAATGGAAAATAATGCTCCAGCTAAGAGGATCTTTGACTCCCAGTCCCTTGGTTCGAGAAGGCAAGGAAGACCGAACCTCCGTTTTAAAGACCAAGCCGTCGCGGATGCCAGAACGCTTGGTCTGGAGACTTGAAGCAGCGAGCTGAAGGCTGCAGTGTCTCAGGCCGAGACTCTCCACGGGTCGCGAGCCCGTTAAGTAAAGAGGTATAGGCCGTTAATGCTTTTTTCCAAAGCTTTAGAAAATCACCACTTTCACTGGATTGATTTAATACTAAACGGAGATGAGAAGCAAAGCAATAAGAACAGATTTGAAGAATGATTCCTATTGCGAACGTCTGACCAACTTCCAAGAGTATCAATTGTCATGAGAAGCTTCTCAAATATGCCGTTAGGATTCGGCGTTAAATTATAGGTCCCTTCCACTTCGCATAAACAAATGGTTGAAGAAGCTAGGTTTTAGGCCCTGTACGGGCCGTTAATGCCTAATATTTTTTTTGTATAAAGAATGATTGGCGGGCTGTCGTTAACACCAGGATTAGTATCACATTTTAATTAGGTTAGTACTAGTTCCATTTCAGAAGACGAACATTCGAATCTGCCAATCTTTAAATCGACGCATGTTCCTGGTAAATGTTGCTTATAATTTTCTATCCAACTTCTGAGCTGAAGCCGTACCTTGGAAAATACTAATGAATTTCAAGTTCATGACTGCACCCAGTACTTGATGTATGGGTGAAAGTTTTGGAGGGGAATGTGTATCGTATTTGCCCGAAAAAACAGAATATTTGTATTGCCCCTTCTCTGATCCACTCCGACCTGTTCCAGACATTTATATGAATGATTCCCAAGTGCGAAAAGTTCAAATATCTGGGATCTATGATCAATAGCGAAGGAAGCTGTTATGATGACATTAAGCATTGCGTAAGCGTAGGGTGTATGAAGTGGCGGGAAAACTCAGCCATGTTCAATGATCGAAAAATGCCGCGTATTCTGAAAGGAAGGTTTTACACAGCAGTTGTGCGCCCATTGGACAGCGTACAAAAAGTATGAGGGCTTCGCATGACAGCAGGAGTAACCAAGATTGATCGAATGAGAAGTTTCAAGATCCGAGGAAGGCTTCACGTCAAAGAACCTATCTCGAAGAAAATGGACCGCGACCGGCTCACTTGGTACTGTCATGCTCAATGGAGAGATCTTAAAAACAATCGCAAAAGAGATGCAGGCCTAAAATCGCCTGGATCACACAAATGCAGCAACACCAGCATTTGATTGGCCTGTCGTTATTTTCTGATGTCAAACCCCCATGTTCGAGAAGGCAAAGAAGACCGAACCTCCGAGCTCTTGGTGTTAAAAACTGGAAGCAGCGTGCCCGGGATCGCGGAGGATTGAAAGCTGCAGTTTTTCAGGCAGGGACTCTCCACGGTCGAAAGCCCCGAAGGTAGAATAGCTAAATAGTTGTCGCCGTAGAAAATTATATTTTTAATTTAATATGTTCGTGTTCTGAACACTACCAGTGGAGTTCGGATACAGTCGCTCATTGATGGCCAAGGGGTTCTTGATTGAAATTCTACTAGTAACACCTACAGTTTCTTCTACTTTTTGCCAAAATCTAACAAACATTCAGGAGTATCGATTGTAATCAGAAGTTTCTCAAAATTGCCATTCCAAACCGGCATATAAATGTAGGTTCTCTTCATTTGTGCCAAAATGTAAATTTACACACATGAACTGTTGAATTTCTCATGGAGAGACTCTCCACGGGTTGGGAGCCAGTTAAGTAAGTACATATTCATCAAATGTTCACACCGATATGTAATACGAGTATATTATTAGAATCTTCATAAATTTATAATTTGAATGACCTATTTCGAACTTCCCTTCTATATCTAAACCTACAGTCATCAATAAATACTGCAAAGTCTCTGGGGAAGACGGAAACGGTGTGAATAATTCATTTTTCCATTTGATTGCGATCAGTCCTTTAATTAAATTCCTTTGCGTGGCGCTATTTTCATTTGAATATCTCGGGCTATACTACATTCAGCAAACTTGCACGTACATACCCATCCACATTTTGCGTCTTCTCATCTATTGGTTGCTCGTTAAACTACTTGGCATTGAAATTCTCTGCATTATTAGTCACCCAAAGGCATTTACTGCACACTGATGGGGATAATACAAACCGATGTACTTTAGGAGGGCAGTAAAGGAGAATGTCATCATTAACACCGTATTGGGTTTCCTAGGTTCAACATTTCAATATAAAAGTTGTGAAGAGATAGAGATATAAGAGGGTCTTTGTTATTCGAGAATAGAATTCCCTACGGAAGCTTCAACATCATTATTATGTTTTTGGAAATATTGTCAACATTTTAGACGTGTATGCGCTGTTATTCATTAACCGATAAAGATGCATTCTTGCAGTCTTATGGGTACTACTGTGTTAACGGAAAACATGATGATATTTCCAAAACGGTCAAGTGACTCAGAGGTTAGTGCGTTGGACTACTAATCACACACCTGGCCATAGTAATGCTTATTTTTTTTTTCCCCACTGTCCCACCTCATTTGAATGCCTGACAAACTTCCAAGAGTATGAATTTTCATGAGAAGTTTCTCAAATTCGCCGTTCGGAGCCGGCTTAAAATTGTGTGATCTTTCCACTTCTCGCAAGCACAAGGAGGGGGAAGGTATGTCTAGGGTCCCGTTTTGGGCGTTTACTGCCTAATAAGGGGTAGACAATACCACACGGAAATGGAAAACAAAAAAGTGTGCCCCCTTATTGTATACCATCATTACGAAAGTGCAAGGATATGCAGACGTCATCGCTAATCAGATGTGAATTTGAAGAAACAATCTCTGATCGCATCCAGAGATCTCTTGACATCGTTGCTGACTGGCTGCAAAAAAGTTGACGTACATATGAAGAGAACCATAGTAGCTGGACTGAAAATCCAAAACTTTTTATCAAAACTAAAGAGATTTCAAGTGAAGTCAAATATTTCGGTGTAATCGCTTACCAAAAACTCACTTCGAACTCTCATATTTACAAAAAACGGGGAGAGTACGATAACTAGGGTGGCAAAAATTGATAACGGTTTTCAATTTCAGAAAAAAGGACTTAAATTAAAAAGTTGATAAAAAAAATGAAAAAAAAAGTTTACACCAATTTTTTCCAAAATTGTGAAATGAAGTGCTTAATTGGCTGTTTGTGGTCAATGGTACTCTCAAGTTGTGGATAAAATCAATCTGGAACTTGCAGAATTAGTAACAAGATCAATTCTAAATCGAACACAAACAACCGAATGGTTTTATGTCTTCTAATTTTTAAGAAAATTGAAAACTACTAAAACTTTTAAAAAAAATTGGTTTAAACTTTTTTTTTCATTGTTTTTATCAAAATTTTGAGTTTGCATGCGATTTTTTTAAAAACTCTTGACATAAATAATTTAAATTAAATTTAGGATTATAGAACAGATTTCTTGCTTTTAAAACCGGTATAGTACTTTATTGCAAGTGTTGCCGTTGTTTTTTAATATTTTTTTTTTTCAATTTAAGTCTTTTTTTTTAAATTGCTCCTAGTAAAAAAATTCTCGTTTTTGACCCTTATACAAAAAACTGCTATCAATTATTGGCACCCTAGTTATCGTACTCGTGCCTAAAAAACCATAGACAAGTAAAGATTTTGCTATGGACCTGCAAAAGGCTACTGGGTAAAAACTGGGGTTTAAACCCCAGAATGACACTGTGGATGTACACAGCTACTGCGAGACCCATTTTTACCTATGCAGCTCCCTGCTGATGGCAAACAAAACAAAAGAAAATTCTCAAAAAATTGCAAATACTAGCCTGTATGTGTACATCGGGTGCAATGAGAACATTACCTGCCGCAACGTTGGTCATCTTACTAAACATTCCCTCTCTTTGTCCACACGTACAGAAAGAAGCAATGGCAAACGCCTACACGCTTATCTCAATAGATGGACTCAGACTTGTTCCACGAGCTCGGTAGGAATGAATTACTAATAGCCCTTACGGAAAACTGTCTGAAAAGGTACAAATTCAGTCACAACTTCAAGGTAACCCTCCCGAAACGAAAGAACTGGGAGCGAAAGAACGAAAGAAGCCTGCATTTCTTAAAGGTTCACTCGTGTGGTACACGGATGGATCCAAAACTGACGAAAATTCAATAGTGGGATACCTCTCCCGGTGACGTTTTGTTCTTAAGCGACTTGATCCAGCTTTGGCCAGATATGCTTAGTCGCTAGACATGTATTACTACCTGTCCACCTAAGGTTTGTGGTTCTGCATTGCTGATAGCTTTAACATAAGTTTACAAGTAGCGATAGGTATACCTAGAAAACCTTTATCAGGTAAAAGAGGTAATGCAGTTCCTTTTTTGGCGAGGTCATCTGCCGTACAATCCCCTGGAATGTCTCTATGCCCCGGCACCCAATAGAGGTGAATGTTGAACTGCTCTGCTATCTCCTCAAGAGATGAACGGCAGTCTAGTGCTACTATGGAGTTTGAAGATACTGAGTCCAGGGACTTAAGCGCGCCTTGACTTTCCGAGATGTCCTTAGTGGATATCACATTTCTCTTCAGCCACGACAAGACTTCCTTAATCGCCATGATTTCCGACTGCAACACGCTACAATGATCAGGTAGACGGAAAGAGAGACTAATTTTTAGTCTCTCTGAGAAAACACCCCCACCTACCCCATCACTACTTTTTGATCCATCGGTGTAGAAGTGGATCGATTTATCCTCCATTATTCCTGACAATGTGGAACCTAATTTTTAATCATTCTTTAAAAAAAAACAAAGCGAAAAGCTCTCCCTTTCATAAAATTTACTTTTTATATGAAAAAAAAAACAAAAAGGAATAAAAATAATAATCATCACTTCGCAGCAATTCTATGATTGCTTCTTATCGTATGAACCAATTAAAAGCTTGTTTCACATAATCTTCGTACTTGCTTCTTTATTAACCTTAAACTTCTCTCTCATTAACGATAAAACAAAAATTTCAAAGCCGTATAAAGGGTTAAACATCAATTTTACTTGTCAAACCCATACTGGAGTGTACAAAAATTGGAAATAGTTTTGGTTTTAAATTCCGAGTTCGATCGATCCAAATATTTGCCTTTAAGTGTAACACAAGCTTGCTTCTCAAGAAATTGAAAATACCAATAAAATAATGAAATCATTTTTTTACATAAAATAAATAAATATAATAATATTCAACAAAATAAATATAATAAACAACAGTCAACTTTGTAATTATGTATCTACATAAATGATCACTTAACATCCACTACTACAACGTCTCGTACACTCTGATAAGGTTGTCTGTAACATAGTTCTCCTCTGACGATAGCTGCTCCGTCGTGCTACTCTGTATCAGAACTTGTTTCGTGACTTTATCCACATCTTCGTTGTCTTTAGTATCATTCAAGTCCTCATAGTATTCAACTTCACCATTAGTTGCATTATTTTCATCCTCGTTGTTTTGACCGTCAGCACTTTCTTCACTATCGAAATTAGCATCGTCGTCATCTCCCTCCTCTCCGCTGATTTCTCTTTGCCCGACTTCTTGGCTTTCTACTTCTTCGTCCTCCTCGCCGTCGTTATTGAATTTATTAATCTCTGTGGTTCGTGGTAATACCGGGTTCCCATTCTTGTCCAGATATTGTATTCCATCTAATCCCATGGATAAGCAGTTGAAGTGCAGCTCCATAGCATCTGTTGTATGCAGTCGCATTACAAAATCCATACACATGTGCAAATTATCACCCTTTAAGCCAACGTCTGTCATTTGAATGCATGCCGCCATAGGGAGAGGCATCATGACCGGTATACAAATTGGTGAGGGATTGCGTGCTGAGATACCGTATTTAGCTCGGCTCATATCATTCAGAAATACATCTAAGAGAGCTTCTTCCTTTTCTGGAACGAACGTTATGTTCGCGCACACTGAAACGAAAATTTCGAAGAAAAGTTTGAGAATAGCAAGTTAATCCAGCAAAGAAAATTAGATTAATCAAAACGATCACGCAAAAGGTGTTAATGTCTAAAACCATTAGTGAATGCGTGAAATAGTTTAAGATTTAATGTCTACAACCATAGATAGTTTTGCAATTGGATTGATCTAACCATCGAATTCGCAGGTACCTACAGGGTGGCGCACCAATTGTGCTATAATAAGAAATTCAAATATTTTTTTTAATCAATGTATGTACGAGTATGTATTTCATTAATTTTTTTATTTTATAGAAAATTAAATTTTATTTTATATAACTAATTGCTTTTGAAGATCATAGACCGTAAATGAACTCCATGCTCATCCACGCATATGCGACACCTGATCAGAAAATTATTCATTGCGGCCTGAAGGGTTGAAGTTGGCATCGCTTCAATTATTGTTTTAATGGACTGCTTCAATTCAGTCAAATTCCTTGGTTTTGTTTTGTGCACCTCTGGTGCAGTCAGGTCAGGTGAACTTGGGGGCCAGAAGAAAGTGGAGTTTCTGGATATTAATTTATTTGGGAATTTCCGTTGAAGCTCTGCCGGTCTGGCTATGTGTGCAGTTGCTCCATCTTGCTGGAACCAAATGCTGTTGAAACGGATACTTCTTCGGCGCAGTTCTGGGTAATAACAACTCCTTCAACATCTTTAAATAACGGTCCCCCCCTCTTTGAAGAAAACGGTGTCAACAAGAGATATGGCCCCGCAATGCACCTTGATGAAACTGCGCTGCACACAGTGACTCGTCCTGGTTGCAGTACCGTCTCAAGGAGTATTTCTGGATTAGATTCACTCCATATACGGCAATTTTGCTTATTCACATTGCCGTTTAGATCAAAATGGGCCTCATCAGACATAAACAAGCAATTTATCAAGCTATTGTCTTCTTCGGTCATATCAGTCATGTGTTGGCAAAATTCCAGGCGAATAGGCAAATCCAGAGGGTTTAACTGGTGCCGTGACATAACGCCAAGCGTCATAAATCTCAGCAGCAGCAATCTCGAAATTTGGCCTTATGGCGGATTGTGAAAGTGGCATAAGGCCAAATTTTAGCATTTGGTATTATGACACCTTGAAAAAGCGTCATAAGGCCAATCTGGCTTTATGACACTTTTGCTTGGTGCTGGTTTTAACAATTTGCCCTTGCACCTACTCCAAATCAAACATTGACCCCAAGCAGGGGGGTTGCAGGGGGCAGCATGCCACCCCATATTCATTGCATTGTTTATGGGATAAGTTACGAAATTGCAAGTAGATTCCATAAACAGTGTAATGGCTATAGGGGGGCATGCTGCCCCCCCTGCTTGGGGTCCAAATGCTAGAATTTGGCCTTATGTCACTTTTAAAAAGCGACATAAGGCAAAATTTAGAGATTTGGGCTTATGACGCTTGGGGTTATGTCTCGGCATCGGTTTAACTTGCTTGCAATTTGAACTTTTTATGGAAACAAGTTTAAGTCATCATGAATTATCCGTTGTATTGACCGTCTGCTAACTTCAATTTGCGCCAACAAATTTCAAGTCGAAACGCTTGGATTTGCCTGAATTGACGATGATACAGCCGCGATTGTGTCTTGAACCCGAACATAGAGATCTCGATGGTACAAAGATGCTTCCAGATTCGGCAAACTTGTTTACCAGCCTTGTAATGGTCCATCTACTCGGTGGAGTGCCGCCAAACTCCCGCCTAAATTCCCTTTGGACGGAAATGAAGGACTGCAAAGCATGGTAACGCTGCACTATCCAAATACTCTTTTCGGTAACCCAAGCATTCATTTTAATAAATCTAAATAGTAACCTGCCAAATAAAAAAAAAACCGATTACTCACACAGAAAAAAAGTTATTACATTTTGTTTTTGTAGCACGATTCGTGCGCCACCCTGTACAAATATTTCTCTTGATGTCGGTCTGTAGTGAACCTACCCGAACCAACATGAACGTTACTTCATGTCCAAACTTCAAACAAAAACCTTTATATAGCGATCCTGCACCCGAACCTGCTATTGACTGTTATGCTAAACCGATTCTGTAAAACTGATTGTCGAAACTGCTATTTTCAATACTGACAACAATTGTGATAAACAAATAATGGAACACTATTATCGAAACCAAGAGGAGGCTGACCACCTAGGGCAGCAAACTGCCTTCTAAACAAAGTCATACCAGTATGAGACAATCCGAAGGCGAAGAGAACGACGAAGATGACAAGATAGCATTTTCTGGCTATGTTCCTTAAGAGGAATAAATCTTGAACTTCACATATATATGAAGAAATAAAATATTCAACCAGTAGAATCTAAAAAATAAAGAACAGGTAAGAATTTTGTTCAATGTCATTAAAGAATAATTGCTCGCGCAAATTTCTTGGCAACAGCATGATCAGAGCTCGGCATAATCAAGGACTTATCACTAACCAATTTTAAGCTCACTTGTTGTGTAGGGAGAACACTAATCTTCCGACTTTACCAAATGGGTTTGTATTCTGGTCACCTTCAATAAATGGTGATGTTTCACGTGTTGGCTGGATTCGCTTGCAATGTATCAATCCATTTCTTTTCTTTTTTATCTCGTTATTTAACACGTTCTCAGGCTTGGGTGTAAATAGAATTGCTTGAGGTGTTTGGTTGGTGACACAATGCTTTAAACAGTTAAGCCCCATTGTATTGCAGGAAGATGATCATCTTAATCTCTCTCATCAGTTGTTATCAAGTTGTCATTGAATTTATAGAAACTCCAGCAGTACGAAAGTATCTTTCAAATTTGCCTATTAGCACGCGGGGTGCAAACTGCGTTCGAGATGTGTTTGTCGTTCCAGTAAGTATTTAAATGTGTATGCAGTTCCTTTATATATATATTAGGGTCTAAAACCTAGCTTCTCCAACCACTTGCTTCTGCAGAGTGGAAGGGACCTGCAATTTTAAGCCGAATCCGAACGGCAAATTTCAGAAGCTTCTCATGACAATTGTTTCTCTTGGATGTTTGTGAGACGTTCGCAGAGGTGGGCCAGTGGAAAAAACTATAGAGTGTAATTGGTCCTGGCGGGATTTGAACCGGGGACCTTTCGATTAGTAGTAAGACACACTAACCACTTCGCCCGACAACAATGTATGCAGTTCCTTTGCCAGAAATTATTCGAGATGACGAACCGAGAAATTGTTTCAACAGATCAAGCAACTCTGATAAGGAACTACACTTGGCCATTGCCACGTGATCAATTAATTTTATGTCTCCCAAACCCAAAACAACAATTTTGTTTATTCTTTTCGCAGAGAACTACCCCCTTCCTAATGCGAATATTTCATAGACGTAGCGTTCATAACTCTCGTCCTGCTTTTTCGTTTCATTAACTTGATTAGTCCGGCTTCATCAGTTAGTGAGAGGAAGTCCTCAACTAATTTGATTTTAAAAAGCTTTCAATTAGTGACCCCCCCCCCCCCCCCGCGCGATGTCAATCCTGGTTTCTTTTCAGTTTTTGGTGTCTAATATGGTTGCCCTGCTGTATCATGAGATGACAAATTGATCTACTAGCTTCAACTCCAGTTTTTGCCTTGGTTTTACCTACGGAAAGTCTTGAATATGAAGCACCTGTTTGTATCGCCCACCGATCCTGACTTATTCTTGCTTTGCTTACTCTTCCTTTCTTGTTTTTTCAATAGTTCTAAGGGTCGTTAAGATAACTGTGAACAACAGTTGGCTCTCTTCTAGTCATACCAGCTATAAAACGGATAGATTTGCCTTGTTTCTGGTAAGTTCGAATTTGGCATATTTCCTCATATACGAGTATTAAATAAATTTTTTGTACCCACCTATAGTTTTGTTTCTATGAAATTATGTTTTGAATTAGGGTCCCCTATACTGTAAATGCTCTATTTGATTTAAAATATAATAACTGTTAGATTTAGCCACACAAAATCCATACTAATATTATAAATGCGAAAGTAACTCTGTCTGTCTGTCTGTCTGTCTCGCCTTAACGCCAAAACTACTGAACCGATTTAAATGAAATTTGGTACACAGATAGTCTAGAGCCTGAGAATGGACATAGGCTACTTTTTACGCGAAAATGCTTCATCCGCTGTCCAGAAGCGGAGATTTAAGCTGATATCTAAGAAAATTTGTAACTCTCGAATGCTTTCTAGCTCCTAGCTTTGGAATGACTCATCCAAATGAAATAGGATTTTTTTAACATAAAGTTCAATTATGTACAAAGATTTTAAGATATAAATCATCTTTGTAGGTTATCCTGAAGTTGAACAATAAGCATTAAACTATAAATTTTATACAATTGAAAAAAGTAAAATGTTCGATTGAAGCTAGATCGTTGGATTTTCCAAGCGTTCAGTGGAGGGAAATTTGTGTGTGTGTGCTGCACAAATCTGTTTCTCTACCTGCACCTTTTGTGCAATGTGCTTTTTCTTTCTTTTTTTATGCACCTTTTGCAGTTGTGTTTTTTTTTTATGGCGCATGGCCATGGGATTGAGAAAGATAGGGTATGAAATGTAAATGAGATTGAGAGGGACTCACACTCAGAGTATATCCATATAATGAGTAGGGACACTCTCGACGTTTTCTTCATCAGTTCTTATCAGCAAGTATTTTGTTTTAAATTTGATAAGTGGCAGACTGGCGAAGCAAGGCGAGCACGGAACAGCTAGTAATAAATAATTACAAAATAATGAGGATTTCAATCGTGTCTCTGGTTGGTAAGGTCAAAACAAACTGATGCTAAACACTTATAAAATCCAAGCTATAATTATAAGTTCCGTCCTCATTGATACGAGTACATATACGTTGGCTGAAATTCGTGTCAACGGATCTGCAGTTTAATGAAAGTTACGTCAATAAAAATCTAGTTCGTAATCATTAATCAGCATCTTACATGGGATGATCATATAACAATGATCGTAGGTAAAGTGTATGGGTCCCTACGATTACTGTATGAAGTCTGTAAATGCCTCCCAATTATGACTAAACCGATGCTGGTAAAATCACTAATGTTGCCGATGCTGTTTTATGCGTATTATTTTCTCTGATGCAGATAGCAATAGCATACGTAAACTTAAGGTAGCTGTAAACAGTATGGTAAGATTCGTTTATGATATTCGCCGATATGAACAAATATCAGCTCAGGTCCGAATTTTCTCGGCATGGACATCCAAAGTTGTTCTCTGTTTTTTGTTAACTATTCTCCTCCGCCTTAAAGAAATTTATTTACCAGAGTAGCTCTGGGAAACACTGACATATCACTGCCCTTCGTTACATATGTTCACAAATAATTAACTGATTTTGCAGAATGACAACTATCAACATTAACGTGTGCATTAAAAATGCGGGACAACAATGGACAATGCGGCACAACGAACTCGTTTCCGATCTCAATCTTTCGACTCTAACGATGAACTATCACTTTCACAATGATTGTCAGGCCATTATTGTCCTTTGAGCATCGTCGATAAACTAAATATCCATCTGCTCCCATTACTATTTCAGCTACTTATGTCCGTGAGTATCGTTTCGTGCATTTTCCATCAACCAAGCATGGTGATTTAGGTCCATCCCCCATCTGCTTTCTGACAATCTCGTGCAGTTCTGGATCGGCGATTGGGTCGGGGATGTCAGCTGATATGATATCGTCTAGTTCATCAGACTGCAATTTGTTCATCAGCCAATATGTGTGTGGGGTAGACCAACACCTTATACCGAACACTCGTTGCTTTCATCCATCATCACCTTCACTTTCTGCTTGAATACTTCCGCAATTATATCGTGACGGTCTTCCAGTTTTAGTCCCTGATACAAATCCCTTTTAATCTCGTTCCACTTCGGATTACACGGAAAAATGATAAAGAAGTCCGGTGTTCCGTAGTTGGGTACATAGGACAATTTTTCGGCTGTGTGCTTGATCGCCAACAATCAATGCCCGCAGAAGTTGGAGCATTGTATCGCCTTGAATGTTCTTCCATTGGAGCGCCATCTGGTTTGTAGACAAATTTTCTATCGCCGTTTCAAACATCGTAATCAAAGCATTGTTTGCATTAAAGAATTGTTGCACTTGTCGAATAACGTTTCTTGTCACTCATGTTTGCCATCTATACCGCTTATAGATTCAATCAATCTCCGACGGAATGAAGTACACCTGCACAGATATTGGTGCGAGTCTTCGTTTACTGGCAAGAAGGCACCTATCCGATGGTAAATTTGGCCTTGAATCTGTGAAAATGAATTGGGAATTGTAGAATCCCATGCCATTGTTAGAACAGGTGTATAAACCAACGACCATACCACGTCGAGTTAATCGGTTCTCGTTAGATCACCGAAATTAAACGACGTTGGGCGCGGTTAGTACGTAGATGGGGGACCGTTTGAGAACAACCGCGTGTCGTTGGCCAGTCCCATCTACAGAGTTGAGGTAGATAATATACGTGGTATCACAATGGACCTAAATTGGTCTAAGTGTGTCGGCTTCTGCCGACAGCCACATAAACCTAACCTAACCTAGAACAGGTGTGTTTGCATGATGTATAATGTATAAAAGAAAAAATTACCTTGCAAGTCGGCATGAAACCAGTTTCTTCAATGATTTGTGCATCTAAGGGAACCAATTTTACTTTGCCACTCGCACAGCAAAGGCCGACGATTCGCCTTTGACTTTCAATGTCGGCACCAATATCGAAAATCGCATCACCATCGTAGTTTTCTCTTGGTTCAGACCAAAATGAAAGTCGTTCAACTGTCGGTAACGATGCGCGTCGGTAAGCGATGCACAAAATCAAAAACCAGCACTGTTGACAAACGTAATACATTAACCTGAAATTCTCGATTCACTCAATTTACTTTAGTAATACAAATCAACTGTCAGATGTTGACACCCTCAAAGCCACCTATCGTAAAATGCAAAATATGCGAAAAAATCGCTTTTCCGAAATTCTTTCTGCATAAAACTGAAACACGAACAAAACAAAAAAATAATCATTAAAATCGGCCCAACGGTTTCCAGTTGTGACGTCATAGATATTTACAAAAAAAACAATAAAAAATATTAAAGGTACATTAGATAGATATCAAAATATTATCTGTGTACGTTACCTACCTTTATTTTTTTATTGAAAACCTGTTAACAATTTTGCATATGAAAAGTCTTACGTTTTGCAAACCAAAGTAGCAGAAATTTTCCAAGGTAGTTCTCGGCCGGTGTTATTTCTATGAACCAGTAACGATTTTTCCTAGCCGGTGGACACATGTTTGTTTGTTTGTTGATAGCATGTAGTTGTTGTCTTTATTAACTTCAAGACAAACCAATTTTGACTGTTCTTCAATCGCCGTAAAAGCTTTTACCACAGCATGCTGCGAAGATACCCCAGTAGCTAGACGGATCTATTGGAAAAAGAATCTTCTGTGTTGTTACCTGCCCTGCCCACTATTTGCTCCACAACAAAATCAAAGAAGTCACACGAGAGCGCATCTCATTGCCAAAATCCAGTGCCAGTTTGAAATAATTCGGAAGATCTGCTTCCAATCGGCATATTATACCATGTCTTTTTAAGTGTCATGCGGCACAACTAAATCCGTTCTGCCGGGATTTGATATTCGGCCATCACCATGTAGAGCTGTTGGCAATGAATGAATCCTATCAGAATGGGGATTTAAAGTCTACGAAAAGATGGCGAATCTGGAGTTGAAATCGTTGTTCTTGTCCAGTATTTGCCTCAGTGTAAAAAGTTGGTCGAATTAAAATCTGCCCGGATAAAATACGCATGCGGAGTGGAGCCAAACTGGTTGCATTCTATGAAAATAAATCGCAATAGAAGATATACAAAAGAATTACTTCGACTGCTGCTCAGATTCAAATGGATAACCTGCCAATCAATCGAAATAACAATGAACTTGGGCGTAATTTGAGAACACTACTTATCTAAACTTGCAAAGTCTGCTTCCGTGAAATGGAGCTATCTTTTCAGAGCAAATATGAACTTTATCCCAAAGCAGATCCTTCGCCTTTATAAAGCATAAGTAAGTCTAGAGATTGAGTATTGCACATATACTGGCTCATCGATGACTTGTCGTGGATCTTTGTCTATTCTAAAGAACTACAATGGGATATTTCAGGGGAATAAAACAAAATACTTCCTAGAAATGCAATAATTTTCTCTTCCCTTAGGCAGCCAATCTGATGATTAAATGCCGAACGTGCCAAGCAGACAGTGGTAATACCACGATATCACATAATCGTTGCTCTGGTGTACCATCAGCAATAACACAAACACTCAAGTCACAAGAATATTGGGTTGTTAACATAAATAACAGTAAAACAATCGTCACTCTATCCATATTGAGATTCCCTTCTCCAACAGGAACAGAGTCCTTATTCATTTCCTAACAATTATCAAAACGAGTGCGTTATTGGTAGATCGACATAACTTTTGATGCTGACCAGAAACATCTATAGATCAATGATGGCTGGCAATATGTCCTATCTCAGGTTTTTCTATAAATTCAACTTTTAAAGCTAACTTGTTCTATAGTGACTTTTTTCCATTATACTAAACAAGTTCTTTTCTATCTACAAGTGCGGTTATATCTATTGTTCGGTTTACCGTCAAATACTTCTAGTAGTTATCGATGAGGTGACAATTGTGCGATGGTAGTGTATTCACAAAGTAATTAAAAATGAATTTAAAAGTCAAAAAAGCGTATTCACTAAGTGATTGGCAGGTCCTGGGTTCGAACCCCGACCAAGGCCATGCTGTGTAAAATTGAATACATACAACAATTCAAAAATCTCCCTCAACCAATTAATGTGCCACCTGTGGAGAAAAACCCTATCGCACCAAAACTTCTTTCCTATCTCCTATTCTTTCAAGTTGTAAGCAGCACCCAAAAACAGGCAATGAATTATTTGCTGCGTGCTGCTTGCAGCAATAAAAATATTATTTATTTCATTAAAATTACATAATTGTTTTTTTTACCTTTATAAGGATGTTGGAAAAACAATGTTTTTGCTAAAAAAAAAACCCTTAAAAAGTGAGCGCAACAAAAACTTTGTATAAAGGAATTTTTAAAAATGAATCAGTCTGCATACTTTACGAAGAATACAACTTACTACTTACTTACTAAACTGGCTTCCAATCCGCCAAGTGTCTCTGCCTGAGGCACTACAGCCTTCCATCCTCTGCAATCCCAAGCACACTGCTTCCAGCTCTCCATACCAAGCGCTCTGGCATCCGCGATAGCTTGGTATTTAAAATGGAGGTTCAGTCCTCCTTGCCTTCTCGAACCTGCTCATAGAGTTCGTGGTTGTATCTTCTCCTCCATTCGCCCACCTCAGGGCCAAATATCCGACGGAGTATTTTTCTTTCAAAAGAACCCAATATTAACTCCGCTTTTCTACTTATCGTCCAGCACCTGCACAATAAAGCAGGACTGGCAGGATTAAGGTTCAATAGAGCATGCATTTTGTCCTTCGGTTGAGGAGTTTTGAACCCGTTTGTTTCGCTTAACCGAAGGAGCAGCGGGTTCCTAAGGTAATTCTCCGCGGATCTCCACAAATGTGTCATTCATGATGTTCACTCCCAGGTAGATGAACTCCTTAAGTACCTCAGATTTATTGCTAGCAGCAGTGACGTGTTCTCCTAGGCGGTGCGCAGTGGTTTGTTTGTTTGTTGATAGCATTTAAGGGAGTAATCAATGAGAAGATCTTAAAAATGGCTGACCTTAGATGACAGAATTTAGAGGGGCATAGGGTGTCTAGAGCGCTTTGGCCTCATTTGGACAAGAAAAGAACTAAGGAAATTCTCAAATTGAGCAGGGAACAGCTTGGAACAGCAGTTGGGATTATGTCGGGGCACTGTCTCCTAAGGAAGCATGCTAGGTGGCTTAGATTGGTGGATGTGGACACGTGCAGGTTCTGTGGTGATCCACAAGCCAAGAAAGACATAACGCACATACTGTGTGAGTGCGAGGGTATAGCACAGAATCGTAGATGGTTTCTAGGAGAATACTTCTTCGAGGAATTAGGAGAGCTGAGCGGCACAGACCACAGGAAGCTGGTTAAATTCTGTAGAAAGATTGGGCTTTGTCTAGGAAAAGTTTTTTTTTTAGATTTTTAGGTTTTTCTTCATTTGAAGTCTTGGTTTCAATTGGTTCCCTACGGATCGCCATGGGCTCTTCTGGTGCCTAGTGCTGTATGCGAATTGCATACCCCTTTTTAACCTAACCTAACCTTGTTGATAGCATGTCTTGTAATCAATTACTTCAAGACCAACCAATTTCGCCTGTTCTTCAATTGCCGTGCAAGCCTTTAACACAGATAGTGCCTTCCGTGTTGACACCTTCCCTTCACACTATTTTCTCCAGAACAAGATTAAGAAGAATAAGGCGTGTCAGTGGGCGAATTTAAAAAAAAAAATTTTGGGGCCTCCGGAAAGTATATATTCTAAATCTCAGCTTTCTAGCTTGAAAATTGACAACTGACGGACGGATATAGCAAGATCAACATAAATTTCGATTTTGATGACAAATACAATATCTTTAATCATCAATATTAAAGTAGGTTACAAACTTTGAGTCAAAATTGTAATGCCCTTTGAATAGGGTATAAGAACGTCCCTACAAAAAAAAGAAGGACAGCGAAGCGCAGAAACGATTTTTTTATTGATACAATTAAATTTTATTTTTTAGAAATATACTTTTTATCTAAAGATTATTTACTTAGATTAAAAATAATTTTAAGATCTTGAGCGTTGTACATTTTTTTACGACAAGAACTCACACTTCTCTAGAGCAAACAGCGGACATTCCTATTGAAAAATATAGTTGTATCTATTAAAACCACAACGACTTAGCAGCCTTGAATCTGAAAGTGAAAATTTGGATAACTTTTCAACGAAAATAATCTTTTTCCATGAAGAAAATTTGGATATTGTCAAAAAAAATTGTCGAGTCTGGGACGTTTAAAATCCTCAGGCCATGAGCGAAAAACAGTAAACCCCCCGACTAAAATCCACTGTTTAAGGATGTGGTCTCATGGGAATTTTTTTTTCAAAATAATCGAAAGAGGCCAGCACAATGAATTCTAAACAATACAAGATATATCCAGAGAAATCGAAATGTTGAAATTGAATAAATTATTAATGAAAAACATCGATTTGTTACGCACTAAATTCTTTGATAAACAAATGTGTGGGCAGCAGTGGGTTAGTGGTTAGTGCGTTGAACTGCCAAGTAAGCAGGTTTGAGGTTCAAATCCCACCCTTCGATCAAACATACAAGAGTATAAACTGTCATTAAAGCTTCTCAACATTTGCGGTTTTTTTATAGGACCCTTCCATTAGTATCAACAATATAGCTTCGTATACACAAATGGTTGCACTTCCTGCATCCCTACTGGTCCGCCTTCCACTTCACTGCATCCCTTCTGGTCCGCCGGTGGGTTTCACCGTATTAAGGGCCGTTAATGTTCAATAATTATTTAATTTGTTTTTCATGATGATGTGAATTAGTCGCCAAAATCTCGATTTGGCTGCTTTGGATATATATCTTTCGGGCTATTTAAAGCCGTTGCACCGTTCTTACTGGAAGAAGTTATCGAACATTTCAACTTTCGAATGCAGGCCTTATGACATACGAATGACCTTGTTTTCCATATACAAGTGTTGGAGAATCAACTTTCGCTTTCAATAAAAGTTCCACCTTTAATTACTGGAATATAAACTCTCACTATATGTCCTACCTACTCTTGGTCAACTTACTCTTTCTTCGACGCCCTTCGACACCCACATTTCAGCTCTCTTCGCAGCTTAAGTATGTTTGCAGCCTTACATCTACAGCTTGGTTAATTTTGTGCATTATGCTGTTCTTACAATTATTTAAAAAGGGCTAAACCTGCCCGGCTTTGTCCGTGTCCAAGAATTGTATTAGCCAATATGTTCACAGCACAATTACTGTCCTTGGTGCCTAACAAAATGACATACAAGTTTTTTAAACAAAAAAGGAGGCAAACTTGGTGGAACGATGTTGGGAGAAACTTCACAGGAACACTCTCAAGCCAATACCAAAGTTTGCCTTATTTGAGCTCAATCAGTTCGATGGTAAAAGGGGCTGTACCTATTTCTCCGCATCGCTTACCCTGCTCACGCAACTTCATTGCTCCGCTAACGGTAGGTGTCTGACAGGCGCCTATGACAGCTTACGTTTTCGAATCAAACAGCTACACTATAGAAAGAAACTTTGATAAAATCTTTTTTCATTCACTTTGACACTAATATTGTTATTATCGAAATTACCAATTCATGGTGAGAGAAAATACTTTCTGATGTTTGATTCACGAAAAAAGACGCGAAGATGTAAAAGATGCAGCTGCAATGGTTTAAAAGTTAACCAAATATTTATCTTGACAATGAACAAATTAATTTCACAGGTAATGCAAAAAATCTTGGAATGCGGATCAGTAGACTAATAAGATGCGATGATCATGTCGGTACGGTTGTTGGAACGATTTATGGATGTCGTAATTTATCTATGTCGTAACGCTTCACACCACTAAAAACCGAATTAATGTTAGTGAAAGCTCTGTACTAATTATATCGTTTGGCTTTGAAGTTTATTACAACTGTAGGGTTGAGTAAAAAGGAAATTCAACATCGCTGTCAACAATGTTACTCGTTATGTACATATATGGTCCGAAGTGCTTTGATCATTATCGGCGTGAAAAAGAAGAATAATTGGACGATGCGATCGTTAGATGTCTATCCTAATTTCCGTACTCTGAAACTCCTTCACAAAATCACCGTTACCACGCAGCCAACATATTTACATGAGAAACTTGATTTTTCGAATTCATCTCATTGATTAAGTCTAATTCCAGCACGTTCTACCTGTGAAATCACTGAACGCCAATTTTATGTTCATGATATTTGCTTATGGAACTCTTTTCCCCTTAGTAGTGATTGGGTATTACAGGTTTGGCAATTGACAAAAAATTATCTAAAATAATACATGCACATAGTTTACTTAAACTTTTATATGTGGTATTTTTTTTATTTTTAGTATTTACTATTTTATTTTATTTAATTGTATCGCCGTACAAAGAGAAAAAATTCTTAAAAAGTACAGGTATATGTATAATTCTATATGTTACATGTTTAGATGCAATTATAGGAGTTTTATTTTAATTATATATTTAGTTAAATTGCCAAGAAAAAAATAAAAATAAAAATAAAAGTGAACATTATAATTTAATTTAACTATATATAAAACATTACATCTGAGAATTATCCTGCGATAAAAAGGAGAAAATGACTGGTAAAAACTGCATATGTTCAATTTGGTTCCTTAATGATAGAGGGAGACGATTCCAAAGGCTTACGGAATGAATGAAAAATTGACGACGCGTTGTCAGGCAGGTGTACGTACTAGGTCTTAAGGTCGTACCTCGCGCTGACTTCGAGAATGTTACCTTATCACACAAATAATTTGGGGTTATTCCTTTTATAATTTTGACGAGTAAGGCGATGCATTTGAAACGAAGAAAACACTGTAGGTTGCATCCGAGAATTTGTCGCGAGTATCCGGATATATGATCAAACCTGCCGAGGCCAAAGACAAACCTGGTAACTAAGTGCTAATTGTAATTTATGCAGCGATACAGAGTCTAAATCGGCAAAAATTTCGCAACCATAGCTCAGAATCGGCACAATTAACGCTTTCACCGGCCTTGTTCTAACCTCTGCAGGTAAGAAAAGTCTAGAGTTAGATAGACCGCGAAGTGACAACATATATTTTTGCAATAACACTATTACTGTGGTCGCTCCAGGATAGAGTGCTGTTAAATATTATTCCCAGATTTTTAATCTTCGACACCATTTCAACCTGTGACCCATTTAACAAAATGGTAGGGAAATCAGCAAAATTGGGGTTTTCCTTCCAATTGGGAAACATTTTGTTTTAGCAGGATTCAACGCCAGCAGGTTTTGCTTTGACCACTTTACTATCGATTCCAGATCCTCGTTCATTTTCAGCACAGCGTCTTCAACCAGAAGATACAGCTGGACATCGTCAGCATAAATGTTTAAATTGCTATATTTAATAATAGAAGGCAGGTCGTTTATAAAAAAAGAAAACAACAGAGGTCCAAGAATACAACCTTGCGGTACACCCCTTCTTACAGGTAGAAAGGAGGAAAGACTGTCATTGCATGAACGCGATCATTTAAATAACAGAAAATCAATTTACTCGTAGTTGCACTGTAAGAGAAATTAAACACCCGGGATAGCTTCTGACATAGGATATTCGAATCAACGGAATCAAATGCCTTTGAGAAGTCTAACAGTGTGAGTAGTGTTAATTTGTTATCATCAATGGCTAGGCGAATATCATCCGATACCTTCAATAAGGCCGTTATGCAACTGTGGCTAGATCTAAACCCAGATTGAAAAGGGCTTAACAAATTTAAGCTATCAACATACTCCTTGATTTGTTTGCTGACGATACTCTCAAAGACTTTTGATAGATAAGACAGAATGGCAATTGGATGATAATCACTCTTACTTCTTGAGCTCTTCGGTACAGGAACTATTTTAGCTCGTTTCTATTCAGTCGGATAAATAGAGACAGTTAGGATGGAATTGAAAATATATGTATATTACTGGAGTATTTTAGGAATCAGAATTTTTATAAAATAGGGATGAATATTATCTAACCCAACACACTTTGACCTTATTGAGAAGATTGCATTGCCAACAATTAATGTATCTACTGCAGAAAGTGAAAAGGCACTTTGAGAATGATTCGGTGTAAACATATGTGAGGATGAGAAGCAGTTTTGCGTGGCCACGTTGAGGTTGACAAATCTTGCATTTATTTCCTCAATATTAATATCATCATTCAGAGTGGGGGATTTTTTCCCAAGCCCAAGGTCTTTCACTTGTTTCCACAAGTATTTAGAGATAGTGGAGGTATTTCGCGCGTCTTATCATGCAAGTAACCAATTAAAAACTGCATTCAATAGGTGGCTGTATGCTCACATATTTATTTATGGGTGGCAACGGTGCAGTACTAGTTTATTCGCTTGGATTGGAATGACGCGCGTTCAAACCCCGGTCAAATCCCTTAGTTTATCTCGAATACATATAAAACTTGATCTCCCTAAGTAACTTAGACAACACCCGTGGAGAAAAACTATACAACTGCACCAAAGCACTTCTTTTCTATCTCTCTAATCTTTCTAAGGTAAGTTGCATGTGGCAATTATGCGATGGTAGTTTATTCACAAAGTGATTGGCAGGTCGTGTGTTCTTATCCCGACTGAGCCATGCTTTGTAAAATTGATTGAATAGACACAACAATTCAAAATCTCCCTTAAGCAATTAAGGCGCCACCTGTGGAGAAAAAACCCTAGCGGTTTTCCCCAATATTTCTAATTTTTGGGTCAATTTTTCCAATATTTCTTTCTGTAAAAACCTTATTCGGACAATAAAGAACATTTATAAAAATTGCAAATTCGACTTAATAATTTGAAAGCTTAGCTTCTGAGACTTAATTGCACAGGCTGTTCAGCTTAACAATATCAATCAGGCAGAAGGCGGATTCTTAAAGTGCTGGCATAATTAAAAATTGTGTGGGTCATACAAACTTCGAGAAATCTCAAGTGTGAAGAATAACTAAAACCCTTTAAATTGCCAAAATACAGTACGTTTTCTAGCCACCCAATACCTGCTTTTTTCGTCATGAATCAAGCTCTAAAAATATATATTTTATGTTTTCTTTTCAAATTACCAAATCAATACATCGCTAATTAAGACACATTTTAGCTATCTTTCCATAATAAATGTTAATTGTCTCGAAATATATCTCTTACAACACTACAGCAAAAAAACTCCTTTGACCGTCTTTAGACGTATTATCCTCAGTCTACTTTCTCATCAAATTGCAATGTTTAACTTTGTAGTATGTATAACCCAAAATACACCAATCGATCCATTTTCTCTCTTATTCCCAGTTATCCTTCGCCTCGACCTGGGTATATATCCACATTAAAAACTTTCACACTACAAACACATATTCCACTATTAATCACATTCCACCTACTTTTTTGATTAAAGTCGTACTCTCGAATTTGTAAACCTGCACAGCATCCACATTTTAATCCTTTACATGTACATGGTTGTCCCAGTTTAGAAAAGATCGATATATTTGTCAATCGTATACTTCTACCGCGTTGCACCGAAACTGTGGGAGGAAGAATTGTCTGTTTGGTCGAGAGATCGTAAAACACCAATCCACTTTGATACCACCGACATTCGACAAAAACGATTATAAACACAGCAATTATCACGATCACAGAAGGTAGCATTGCTAAGTGCATTCTAAATTTCTTGACTCGTTTTCAAGTTACATGAAATGAAAAAAAGAAATAAATACCTTCTGCGCGCCGACCTGAACGCGTTGAAAGTAAATTGTCTATTAACCGCCACTGCATGGTGTTCGTAAGTTTAAAAGTAAAACCGAAACGGAACCCACTTTTTGTAGTGGTATTCAACTATTATGTTTTTACCCGAAAATCTTTTCGCAAAAGAGAGGTGGCATTGGCACTGGCCTGGCATGGCACATCACCGCCAGTGGAGACAGGTAACGATCTTTAGCATCGTCGTGGTTTAATGTTGTCCCACTCGACACTGAAACGTACCATTTGGCTGCATAATCCGTGTACAATGTTTTTGGTTTTAGTTGTTGCTATCAATTAATCTACAGGTGTTGGCCAAGTGAATTGTACACGGCAGTGGCGCATCGCCAAGGTAATAACTTACTCACTGCACATTGCAAATTGAGTGTGGTTGCGGATTTCTCAGATTTTCGCCGTTACTTATCGATTAATGTGTTACTTAAATAGCAAATTATGAACTATTAAAGGACATAATAAGTGCATAGAAATAAATGCGTATACGCTAGAGTGAACACTTAATGAAAGTCGTGGACAAATTAAAAAAAAAAAAACTTTCAAAATCCTTACCTATCGCCAGATGTCTCAAGGCCATATTGTCATAATAAGAGGTCTATAGGTTAGGTTAGGTTTATGTGGCTGTCGGCAGAAGCCGGCACACTTAGACCAATTTATGTCCATTGTGATACCACGTATTATTATCTACCTCAACTCTGTAGATGGGACTGGCCAACGACACGCGGTTGTTCTCAAACGGTCCCCCATCTACGTACTAACCGCGCCCAACGTCGTTTAATTACGGTGATCTGATGAGAACCGATTAACTCGACGTGATATGGTCGTTGGTTGAAGAGGTCTATAAGTGTATTACAGGTGGTGGATAAATGTTTGCTGAGAAAATGTAAGTTTGAAGTAGTTCCACAAAAGATAGTCTTACTGGACAAGTGTTTGCTGAGAAAATGTAGGTTTGAAGAAACGATGTCTTCATCTTTGAGTAGTAAATTAAATTAGCTTAAAGGTTAAATGTTGTATTCCCAGAAAAAAAAAGTTGCCTTTGACTAACATTTTATAGGCACCAACGAGTCATGAGAACAATTATCGATCTTATGCGACATTTGATGTGAAAAGTGAACTTGTGAATTCCAGGGCCTCTACTGCTCCAAAATGTATTTCGCAATGATGCTGAAAAAGTGGTTGAGCTTTTTATAAATCTAATATTATATTTCTTTCTAAATGGCCCGATTTTATTCTTGTTGCGAGTTTTTGGTTTTCGTAAATTTTAATCGAGTTTTCAAAAGATTTTGCAAAGCTGGATCTCGTTGCAAGAATTACATTCTTAGGAATCTAAGTCACCAAAAACAAGTCCAAAAAAATCGCATTTTGCTTGTTATTGACTTCACATCCTTTACCTTGCACAATTTCAAAAATCGTAATCAATACAAAAAAACCTCAAATTAATACGCTACTACGTATTTTAATCTATCATTCAACTTTTTGCTTTAGTTGAAGCTAAATTAGAGAAACACAGAAAGAAAAAAACAGAATGAATAACATAATATATTTACAGGCGCAGGTCTGTCCAAGAAAATCAAAATAAAAACTGGATGAACTGAAAACTCGTAGCTTCAATGGCACAGTGGATGCCTGAGAAGACGCTGGTCTAGGTTCGAATCCCAGTGGAAGTGATGGATTTTCGGGATAAAATGAAGGAAAAAGGCAGACCAGCACCATAGAAGGAGTCTGATGATCGGTTGTGGCGAACCGTGAAACAGCGCTGTAACTCCAGCCGTCCACTTCACGTGGTAAGGATTGTAAGAAATATGGTTGCTCATTTAGAAACAATATAAAGTTAAGGCTACCGCAAAAAATATATTTTATTGTAAAAAAAATTGAAGACTTTTGTTTCCGATTTAAGCTTCCTTAACGGGCTGAGAAGCCGTAGAGAGTCTCTGCCTCAGACACCGCATTTTCATTTCATTTATTTTATTTATTTCATTTATTTATTTATTAACCAAAGCCGTGAGATGGGCGGTCGTTTGTTTATAGTTTTAAGTTATAAAAATATGAAAACTGAAAAATCAAACTCAGAAATTATTTAGAGAAATTAATAAACGTATCATATGCAGCCTTCCATCCTCCGTGATGCAGGGCATGCTGCTTCCAGTTGTCCAGAGGTTCTGTATTCCTTTTCGTCTTGAACATGGAATCTGGGAGTCGGAGATCTTCTTCGCTGGAGTCAATGTAGTCCAAGTGTCTTAGCTTTTCGGACTTCATCCACATCTTGATACAACTCATATATTTAGCGGCTGTATCTTCTCCTCCATTCGATCTCCTCGCTCGCAGCCCAAAATATATGACTGAGTAGTTTTCTTTCGAAAGAACCCAATAAGAGCTCTCCTTGCCTGCTTATGGTCCAGCACTCGGTGCCATAAAACAGAGCTGGCAGTATCAGTATTTTGTAGAGCTTACATTTCGTCTTCCGGGTTAGGAGTTTTGAGCCCATTTGTTTTGCCAAAGCGAAACATAGGGTAAGTTTTCCTCGGATCTCCAGTAAGGTGTCATTTGTGGAGTTGATGTTTCCTTCCTGGTAGGTAAACTCCTTTACTAACTCATAGTTTCTGCTATCAAGAGTGACGTTTAGTCCAAGGCGGTGGACAGATGTTTGTGTTTTTTTTGGTTAAAGGCTAGTACTTGCTTTGGTCCTCGTTGACTTCAAGGCCAACCAATTTTGAGTTCTCGAACCGCTATGAAACCTCTAACACGGCACGCTAAAATCAGCCGATGCTGTCGACGTCGTTTGCGTATCCCAGTTGTTGAACGGATCTGTTGAAGATAGTGCCTTTCGTGTTGACACATGCCCTGTGCACTATCTGCTCCAGAACAAGATTGAAGAACTCACATGATAGCGCATCTCCTTGCCGGAATCCAGTGCAGGTTTGTTATAGTTTCTTATCGCAGGCACATAACAAAAAGTGCTAAACTCGATCTTCGTCGAGCTGACATTAACACCGCAGGTTTTGTCTAGTTTGTGTCAATTGAATGACGTCGGCAAGTTAATGTGGATACATGCCTGATGTGGAGATAGCAACATCGTCGGCATAAGCAACAACCCTGCAGCTGATGTTTTCTATTTGCGAAAGAATTTCATTGAGAACAAAGTTTCCGAGCAAAGGGGAAAGGACTCATCTCCTTGACGGAATGCCAATTTTTCTTGTCTGTTGATAGAGCTGCACCGAGACAAAGCATTGATCGCTCTGGTTGAAGGTATTTCTTCACAAAAGTGCAGACTGACACGCAGATGTTGACCCTTCGAAGGGCATAGATAATCGAATTTGTTTAAACGTTGTTGAAGGTTCCTACTTTAGCAAGAAAAGTCACCAGGGTGAATCCCTTATTTCGCAGAGATCTTTCAATGAGTTATATTATCGAGTGGAGGTCTGTTTGAACAGATTTATCGTTTTAACAGGCGTGTTGCGAATTGGATAGCAAGGTACTATCCTCCAAATACTTGACTATAAGATCTAAAATTCTCTCGGTGGTTTTAAGCACACAATTTGTAAGGCTGGTCGGCTTTAGATCATTGAGAGTTGTTTGAGAGATTTACCCAGCTTCTGGCATGAATACAAGCCTTACCTCGGACCCGGTGTCGTGTATTTCCGAGGCAGCTTTTGAGAATGAAAAACAGGTTCTGGCTATTGTTCCGAATGCTCAGCTACAGATGGCTGAGCAGGAAAAATATCATCTGTTCCCAGGACAGATTTGTGGATGAACTCTACGGCATGTCTTTGACTAGGCATTGGCAAAAAGCCCGGGAAATGGGCGTCCATTAGCAAGCAGACTTTGGATTTTGCACATGATCAATTGGGACTTATAACACTTGGTGTTGGGTGCTTTTGAAAGCATAGCGTAGCCGATTGAGATGTCTTCTCAATAGTCTGACGGACATCGAGTTAAGATCCGCGTTGCGCACTTCCTATCTCAGTTTTAAAAAGAAGTAGTCTCTGGGAAATCTCTTACATTTAACTCTGGTGAAATTATTTTTGGTCTAGCAGCGAAGGTTGTTGAGTTCCGTACTTTATCAACAGTAAGGGAGACGACTGTCGGATTACATATCTTATAAGGAGTGAGAAAATAATGATAACCAATCGATAGTGATTGTGGAAACACTCACAAAAACACAGGTCGGGAAAACTTTTTCACAGAATTTAAGGCGGGTAACGGTCAGTTCCGGTACCTTTTTTTGATGAGTAGTTATCCTTTTAGGGCAAAAAAAAACTTATTGCTAGTAGGAAGAGATATGCCTGTATATTCTAGAACTATTCTTCTTGCAAATAAATGTTAGGAAATAAATGATTTTTTAGATGAGTGAAATGGGTAGTATTGGTACCAAAGATAACACTATCCTCTTCACAAATCCAGAGGTTGGGCAAACTTTAAGCAAAATCAAATTTATTTTGTTACACTTTAGAAGTGAAGTTAATTGCTTAAATGAAAAGCTACCTCTTTTATTACCACTTTCATTATTTTTTGCATCAAAACCATTTTCACAAAAACATTTTCATAAATTTCTGAACAGTGAAATATAAATTTTTTATTTAGTTTTAGAATTTGCAAGTACTCAAAATCTATAAAAAGCTTTGATATTTAACAAAAAATAGGTATCCACCCAATTCTACAGCCTTAGTATTTTTTTAAGTCAAAACAAACAAAGAAATTGTTCCTATATCAAAATATTTATTGAATTTATATATTTTCTAAAAATAATTCTGCTTATCTTAATGTCTCAGTCAGGATGTCTGACAAATATCAAAGAGTATCAATTGCTAAGAGGATCTTCTTAAATTTGCTATTCGGATTAGGCTTGAAATTGAAGGTCCCTTCTACTTCGCACAAGCGATTGGTTGGAGAATCTATGTTTTATACCCTGTATGAGCCCGTTTATTAGAATCCAGTCGAAATCTTTTTTTCGAGCTCTAACACAAGCTGATTTTTTTGCATTTGCTCACATTGAACTAAAAAAAATGATTCTTTTGGTTTTCTGGAGAAGTGATTTAAAGCAAGATGAAACCAACAATCGTTGTCTAATGTATATTTCGTTGTTTCTTAATATTGTTATTACATTTGATTTGTACCGAATGTCGTTAGAATAAACAAATAAAAATAAATATTAGACATTAACGACACCATACAGGGCCTAAAACCTAGCTTCTCCAGCCACGTGTGAAGTGGAAGATACCTAAGCGGACCCCGGAAAAGGCAGCTATGTGCCTGCTAAAAATATCGTGGGGTGTCAGATGAAGTAAAATGTCCAGTGCAGCGGAGGGAGTCGTTGAGTTTAAATGATCTTGTTATTGACTTGCATGTTACCAAAATATCCTGAAAAATACCAATGAATTTCAAGTCGAGACGTACCACCTTTTCATCGACTTTAAAGCCCCATATGATAGTATTCATCGCCAGGAGCTCTATGTGGAGATGGGCAAACAAACATCTGTCCACCGCCTAGGACAAAACGTCACTGTTGATAGCAATAACTTCGATGTAGTTAAGGAGCTCATCTACCTAGGAGTAAACATCAACTTCACGAATGACACCTTAGTGGAAATCCGATTTAGAATTACCTTAGAAACCCGCTGCTTCTTCGGTTTAGCTAAACGAAAATGCATGCTCTATCGAACGTTAATGCTGCCAGTCCTGCTTCATGCTGCCGAGTGCTGGACGATAAGTAGGAAAAGCGAGCTTATATTGCGTTCTTTTGAAAGGAAAATACTCCGTCGGGTACCTGCTTGTGTGTGCGCGGAGAGTGAATGGAGAAGAAGATACAAAAGCGAACTCTATGAGCTTTACCAAGATGTAAATGTAGTCCTGGCCCCCCAGATTGGGGGTTGTACCGGGCTAACTTCCAATCCACATTAAAACAACTATAAAGTTATGAGAGAGATACGAGAAGCGGCGGATGTCATAACTAACACATGTACCAAATGATGAGCCTGGGAGAGCACTTTATCTGCCGGAAACTTCCTGCTCGTGAAAGTTGCTTGCTTTATTCAGATCTGATTTTGAAAAAATGGTAACATTATATAGTTCAAATGTAGAGTTCCTTACCTAAGAAGGTACGAGTATCATATAGTGGAAATGCAGCACCATGCGGTTGACGTGCAATTTCTCCAACATTTCATGCCTTGGCCACTATGAACAAATCCGTATGAGGATAAATTGCTTTGCACCATACGAAGAGATAGATCTTTGTGGTTTGAGTAAATTTTAAAAACCTAATGTTTTATTCCGTCAATTGTAGGAAAAGTGCATAAATATAAATAACGAAGTTTTTGGTGTTGCCAACCCAAGAATATTTTGAAAAAACTGCTTTGACAGTCAAAGGTTAAGAGGAAAAATAAATAAATAGAATCAAGGTCATTTTAAATAGGCTTTAAAATATTTCACCTATATAACGTCGCCATCTGTAATATAATTTGTAAGATCCGTCGTACAGTTTTCCTACAGAAATGATGCTTTCATTTCGAACTTGGTACCAATGTCTCCAGGCTTTCGATGGATTTATTACCATTTTGATTAAGCTGATCGTCTACTGGCCATGCTGAAGCATTGCATTTACTTGAGCGAAAGTAAATTTACCCATCTCAGTTGGCAATCGTTTAAATTCTCCTTAATTCATTCAATTTATTCAAAGTATTGAAAACGGCTTTTCAATTTTGCTAAACATGATTTTGTTTGAGTTGGATTTATGGAAACTCCACAGCTTGATTGTCCTACGCAATTTCAAATTATGAAGATCATCAAAGATCACGCGACTAGCAAGCGCCTTATCTTTAATAATATCTCAACTAAGTATATGAGCTCCATCAAAACTTCAAATCAACTTACTCAGTCGTTTATTTAAAATAAAAAGAAAAAATACTGCAATTTGCTTTCTGTGAATTTTGCCGTAAAATTTTCACTTTTCACCTGGAGGCTGAAGCCAAAGACATTACAATGAATACACATTGCCCATTGTTCGTTCTTTCCATTGCTTGCCACTGCACGGTGTGATCCGTGCACGTTTGATGTAAGTCCAATCTGATGGTGGTAACGATATAAAGAAATATTGTTCGTGACATCGCACTTGGCACATGACTGGTTGCCACTCTTACCGCATGCTATAGAGTGAACGGTGAATATTGTAATTGAAAATTATATGTATTATTCATAAAATTATGTGCATTTACTGTAATAGTGCTTATAATAATTATATTAGTTAAATTGAGTTGAGAGGAGTACTTAAGGTAGACCGCAAAGTACGGATCGTTTTGTGAATGTTTTTGAACTTAGTTTTGTTAGATTCTTTGATATCGTTTAGTAAGTTTTATATGATAGTGAAAAAGGAATTGCAAATCAGTCATTGGTAACTGCGAAGGTTGTAATTTTTACGAACAACTGCATTTTACTAAGAGCTTTTCTTTATGTAAATTATATATTTGGACTACTGAGCCCAGCATTCTTGGCTTAAAATTCACCATTATGAATATAACATATTCCCATTTAAATGACTACCATCGGAAGAGCCATGTTATGGCACAATCCTACCACTGCTAGGAAGAGGTTCTTGGCTCAATACGTTGCTGCCTGCATCGACCACGATTAATCACAGTTTCAGTACAACTATGTGTTGCAGGAGCTGTATCAGTAGGCATCACGTGCTGCAGTCCGGTTTTGAAGAGGAACCGGTCAAGTTTTTGTTTTTATTTTGGTATGATTAGAGCTCATATTAAGTCCCAAGAGTAGCAGAGAAAGGAGATCCGCCTACGCAGAGATCCGTAATATGCAGGTGAGGCAAGCTAATCCGGAGGTCGCCACGTATCCGCATACCTCGTTAACTCGGGTGGCAATGGTGCGATGGTTGTGCATTCACTAAGTGATTGGCAGGTCGTGCGTTCGAATCCCCACCAGGGTCACGATTTTTAAATTGAATACACACAACAAAACAGGTCTATCCTTCTATCCTTTTATTCGTTCATGCAGTAAGTATCACCTAAAAACAGACAATGAATCATTTGATGGGTGCTGCTTGCAGCAACAAACAAAAAAATGCCTGTTCTGTGGTTACATTAAGGGTACTGTCAATTACAGAAAAAAGAAATCCCTTTATCGCAATTTCTAAAATTATAAAAAAATATAGGGACGGGCTACAGTCCGCTTGGGCGAACGGTTGGATACCCTATTCTTATTCCTATCCCTTAAGTGGGCGTGACAAAAGTGTGAGTATGGTTGAATTGTTAAGAACGCTACATATTTTGTTATATAACATTTAAAGAATTTTATCAAAAAAAAGGAACCTTTTGTAAAAAAAAACGCTCCCTAGCTCAAACTTTGGTTTTTTCAATAAAATAGTTTTATTTAATTGTGGGCGTGTCAGTAGGCGCATTTAAAAAAATTAACACCTGAGCATAAAGGGCCCGTAGATAGTATATATTATAAATTTCAGCTCCCTAGCTCAAATTTTGGTTTTTCAATAAAATTATTTTATTTAACTGTGGGACGCGCGGATTTTGAAAATTGTAACTCCCGAGCAGTTTTAGGAGTCATAGATCATATATAAAAAATTTCAGCTTTCTAGCTCAAAATTCGATTTTTTCGAAAAATTTGTTTTTTTGAGTTTGTGGGCGTGTCTGTTGGCGGACTTAAAAAATTCTTAAAACTTAATTATTTCGGGACCCTAGAGAGTTAGAATGTCAGCTCTCTAGGCCCAGTTTAAAGGCCTAAGTTTTGCCGACAGACGGACGACGGACATGGCTAGATCGACATTACTATCGATGCTGATCACAAATATAGTAACTTTTAGGGGTCTAAGGGAAATATTAAGGTATGTTACAAACTATGTAACCTAGAATAGGGTATAAAAACAAAGAAATATTTTCAAACTGGGCCCTCAGCCAGGCTGACTATCGGCACGGGTCGTATGAAGATGCAGGGTGCTGTCGTTTCCTGATTTTCAAGAGTATAACAAATAGAGATTTTTGGGTATATCATTTAAAAACAAATAGTATTTTTTTTATAGGAGAGGCTGTGAAATTAGAGTCATTTAGCTGCTTTCAAGGTGACATTTGTGTAAAGTATACTCTGGAAAGATGTATATGTTTCGTTCGACATCACTCTTTATTAGTACCTACAATTTAGAAAAAAATACAAAGTTGCAAACATAACATAGCAAACCACTGTAATTCTTAAGTCAAGAACTCTTCATTTAAATTTACAAACCTTATTAAACTTCGCATGGATGGAAGTTTTTAAGTACCCGCATGAACAGTATCTACCCGGGTAGATACATTAGATTCTTATATACTTTGTATGCAATTTTTCATTAATATTGTTTTCTTACTCTATTTTCTTCTTTCTTTATATTGTTAAATAATTTAAATTAAATTTTGAGAGTTTGGAAACAAGGCTGTTCACTTTCGGCCTATCTTGCAGTTCTGCTGGTGATGGGATGTCACAGAACAAATTTTGAAGCTGTGAATAAACTTTGGTGGAAAAGTCGTATCCTATCTATCGGTCTACAATGTCAGTATGTCGCTTCAAATCAATTACTAGGTTTATTAGATTTGATTCTGAACTAACACGTACCGATCGCATGGCATCTGATAAGGCAGCACCTATCAGAGATGTATTTGAAATGTTAAATTTCAATCTGGGACATCATTTTCGACCATCTGAATCCATTACTGTAGACGAGCAGATGTATCGATTCCGAGGACGTACTAAGTTCACACAAAATATGCCGTCTAAGCCAGCTAGGTATGAAATTAAACTTTGGTGGGCTTATGATTCCGCAACATCCTATCCTCTTAATGGCCATATTTACACCGGAAAAATCGGTACAGCAAGGGATGTAAATCAAGGTGAGCGTATCGTAAAAGACCTAGTTGCTCCATACAAAAATTCTGGGCGAAATATAACAATGGACAACTTTTTTACTACTCTTCCACTGGCCTTGAAATTATTGAGTTGGAAACAAACTATCGGTCGTCGGAAATTCGAAAAAAAAACAAACGATGCTTGCCCAATGAGTTCAAGGCCTCAAAATATATAGAAGTTTTGTTTACAGAGTTTGGATTTAGCCAAATCGCTAATATGTCCCTAAAAACAATAAGGCCGTCGTTTTATTATCAACTTTCCATAGCAATAATTCAGTTTCAGGGCCAAAAAAAAAACAGAGATAATTTACTATTATAACAGCACGAAAGGTGAAGTGGATACGATGGATAAAATGTTGAGCCAGTATACAACCAAACGTAGGACTTGCTGTTGGCCTCTTGCCGTATTCTATAATTTGATCGATACAGTCGCTCTTGCTGCGTCTATCATTTATGCTAAGAACAATCCGCATAGTCAAATAGCTGTAAAAAAAGTAGAAGAATTAATTTCCTTGAAACCCTTGGTGAGAATTTGTGCATACCACATATGAAGAACATATCTTAAAACCGAAGAGTGATAGGCAAATTTTGCATACGAAGTGCAATGGAGTGCGTTTTACGAGAAGGTATTGACACAATCAATGATGGCAACGTCGAATTTATTACAAATGAATAAGAAAACATAGGGGCGGGCTACAGTCCGCTTCGGCGAACTGTTGGATACTCTATTCTTATTCCTATCCCTCATAAGTGGGCGTGACAAAAGTCTAAGTATGGTTGAATTGTTAAGAACGCTCTACATATTTTGTTATATAACATTTAAAGGATTTTATCAAAAAAACGCTCCCTAGCACAAACTTGGGTGTTTCAATAAAATTGTTTTATTTAATTGTGGGCGTGTCAGTAGGCGGATTTAAAAAAATTAACACATGAGAATAAAGGGCCCCTGAAGAGTATATATTATAAATTTCAGCTCCCTAGCTCAAACTTTGAATTTTCAAAAAAAAAAAAAAAAATAATAATTGTGGGCGTGTCAGTAGGCGGATTTTGAAAATATTTACACATGAGCATAAAGGGCCCATAGAGAGTATATATTAATAAATAATAATAAATTTCAGCACCCTAGCTCAAACTTTGGATTTTCAAAAAAAAGGTTTTTTTTTAAATTGTGGGCGTGTCAGTAGGCGGATTTTGAAAATATTTACACATATGCTTGAAAGGCGTCTAGAGAGTATATATTATAAATTTCAGCTCCCTAGCTCAAATTTTGGTTTTTCAAAAAAATTGTTTTATTTAATTGTGGGTGTTTCAGAGGGCGGATTTTGAAAATTTTATTTCCCGAGCAGTTTTAGGAGTCATAGATTATGTACAATAAATTTTAGCTCTCTAGCTCAAAATTCGTTTTTTTCCAAAATTATTTTTTTTTTGAGTTTGTGGGTGTGTCTGTGGGCGGATTTCAAAAATCCGTAAACTTGATTATTTCGGGACCCTAGAGAGTATATGGTTAAAATTTCAGCTCTTTAGGCCCAGTTTAAATGCCTAATTTTTGCCAACGGACGGACGGACGGACATGGCTAGATCGACATTACTATCGATGCTGATCATAAATATAGTAACTTTTAGGGGTCTACGGGCAATATTAAGGTATGTTACAAACTATGCGTCAAAATTAATATACCCTTAGAATAGGGTATACAAATTGAAAATGTTCTTCTCAATTCTGCTACTTCTTGTAAGCTGTTGCATACGTTCGATGTAATAAATAAAATCATCGCCCGTATTATTATACCCTATTCTTCCTATAAAGTTGATCATTCCTTTCGATTTTCTGAATTTGCTTTTGCTTTCACGCATTTCTGCTTTAACAATAGCCGACTGAATATCTTCGTCTTCTTTCATTAAACACGGAGCCAAACAAATATATTTAAAACGATCTTTTTTGCTTTGTTTTTCCTCGTCGCCAGTAATATGTCGGGAACAACTCGCCGACTCTCCGCTTAAGACTAACTTTATGTGCAAGGTTCTCTTATATTAGGCGTTTTTTATTGTTAACTTATTTCAAGCTCAGCTAAGAAAATCTCACTTGTATGTTCACCTTTAGTTCAAATGTCAAAACAGCTGATTTTCAGTGAAATTCAAATGTGTTTTAGACGTATATCAACGAAAGTCTCAAATTTATTATTGCGGTACATTTAATCTTATATTTACTTTCCAAATCAATTTTCCTTTCTACTGTTAGCGAAATTTATTTGATTGAGCATTGAAAATCTTAGTTAAGGTTCGGACACCCGCTTATGTCCCATTTCATTCAAGAGGCTCCGAAACCTTTATCTTTACTAGTGTGCTGATCAGTTTTTCTTCACTTTTGGTTTGTTGTTGTTTAAGATGTATAATTTTGCTGAGCTGGGTATGCACTAACTAATAAAACGCACCTATTATAATAATAATTCAATTAAAGTATGTTCATAAATGTTAAATATATATAAGTAACATGAAAAGGTGCCTTTTCATACATATCATATGACACCGGACTTAAGGTGTATTGATAATGGAACTGGAAAAGGATAGAATGGCGGAAATAGATGATATGAGGATG
Organism: Portevinia maculata; assembly: GCA_949715645.1. Lineage (NCBI taxonomy): Eukaryota > Metazoa > Arthropoda > Insecta > Diptera > Syrphidae > Portevinia > Portevinia maculata. Next base: position 91,577,544 of record OX454526.1, read on the forward strand.
GAGAGAGGGGGAGCGGACGCAATTACCTTAGGGGCAGTTCTTAGTTGACACTCTTCGCAGTCTCATAGATAAGCATTCAAAAAGGCTTGGAATTTACTAAAATGTCTTCTGCAGAAGCTACATGGATTAATCGGGGGAAGGGACTTTTATCCACCTTCTCTGCACATGCCCTGCTAGACGAAAACTTTATTTAGAAACTCTTTTATGCTATAACTATGTTAATGATCTTATCTACAATATTTAAATTCTTTTGCGCTACACTAAAAGCTTTTAATAGCTCAGGTTTGACTGTGTCGGTCTTTTTCACTGCCACTTCAACTTTATCCAACCTAAGTTTGAATAAGGAACTGTGGCGTAAATGCCCCAGAAGTAATCCAATATCCATACTAATATTATAAATGCGAAAGTAACTCTGTCTGTCTGTCTAGCTTTAACGCCAAAACTACTGAACCGATTTAAATGAAATTTGGTACACAGATAGTCTAGAGCCTGAGAATGGGCATAGGCTTTTTACTGCAGGAAAATGCTTCAGCCGCTGTCCAGAAGCGGAGATCTAAGCTGATATGTAAGAAAAGTTGTTACTCTCGAATGCTTTCTAGCTCCTAGCTTTGGAATGACTCATCCAAATGAAATAGGATTTTTTTTAATATAAAGTTTAATTATGTACAAAGATTTTAAGATATAAACCATCTTTGTAGGTTATCCTGAAGTTGAACAATAAGCATTAAACTAAATTTTATACAATTCAAAAAAGTAAAATGTTCGATTGAAGCTAGTTCGTTGGATTTTCCCAGCGTTCACTGGAGGAAAATGTGTGTGTGTGTGCGGCACAAATCTGTTTCTCTACCTGTATTTTTTGTGCAATGCGCTTTTTCTTTCTTTTTTTTATGCACCTTTTGCAGTTTGTGTTCGTTTTTTACGGCGCATGGCCATGGGATTGAGAAAGATAGGGTATGAAATGTAAATGAGATTGAGAGGGACTCACACTCAGAGTATATCCATATAATGAGTAGGGACACTCTCGACGTTTTCTTTATCAGTTCTTATCAGCAAGTATTTTGTTTTAAATTTGAGAAGTGACAGACTGGCGAAGCAAGGGGAGCACGGGACAGCTAGTATCAAATAAATTACAAACCATTTCAAAAATAACTGCCGACAGTATGTCCCGATACACTAACCGGTTCCTTCCGACAAACACTGCCTCCAACTATTACGATCAGCTGAACGCAAAGCTTCTGTCAAAACCAGTATTTTTGTCTTACTAACACACTATCTATGACAATTCCCACATACAGACAATTGGTCATTATTCATACTATACTTTATCCAACAAAAATTGTCAGTACAGGCAAGATAGGATGTTTGTCTCTGAGTCTGGTTGCAATGACTTACATAAATCGGTCCCTCTTTAAAGCTCTCACAGGGTTGCGTATGATAGTGTGTATGATAATTCGCCATAACTCAGAGAGGCATTCTATTAGGGTTACCATCTTCCAATTTAAAATAAAAATATTGCGGAACGAAATAGTTTCCGTCTATCTTTTTCTTTTTTTGATAAGATAATAATAGGCGCATTTTTTTAAGAGTATCTATTTTAGTAGACCAACAAAATATATAAATTTCGTAACACAAAAAAAAAATCAAAAGGAAAAATATATCAATGTAATATATATGTAATAAATATTGTAAAACATAAAATACTAATTTCTAATATCACTACTCAACTAATCCGATGAGTAATTACTGATACTGCTCTCGTTATTTAGGTCTATTATTAACCTTTCAACTGCTTCCTCGGTAAAAACGTTCATTTCCCACATATTTGGCTCAACAACCTGTTCAACGTGTTGGACACATCGATGTCATTTTTCCTTGTCAACCCTTGTAAGTGCTGGCATTATTAAGTCTCTTATTTCCATTTTAAATGCGAAGCACTTTATGCCCCGCATATTGAGCCATTTTATCCACGACGTATGTTTCATACTTGTCTTTGTAACGTTTAACGATTTCAAGCAACTCTGCTTTAGCCATATCATCCTCGAAACCTATCGCATTAGACCTCAACCACTTTTTTATTTCAACTTTTTTCGTGGAAGTGGATGGTGTTTTATTTTGTTTTGTGGAATGATAGGAAGCATTGGCCAAAACTATGACGGAGTTGGGTTCCAGGCGTATTAAAATATCTTTAAACCATTTCTCGTACACATCAGCGTTGATGTCCTCGTGGTAGTATCCGGTATTTCCCGAAATGAAGCATAAATGTCCTCCATCGACGAAACCTGTAGAACTTCCAATATGGGTTATAATTAATCTCTTTCCTTTTCCAGATGGTGATCGCAACCCTGTTGACAATCCTTCATTAAACACCTGTCGTGGTGTTATAATAGTTGGGTCTATCCAAATTTTTCCTCGAGTGTGGCTCTCGTTGAGCCAGGTCTCATCAGTAAAATACATTTTTCTTTTCTCTTCTCTAATTTTTTTTACTTCGCGTAAATATCTTCGCCTCCAAGAAATAATGTCACTTCATTCCAACAACAGATTCTTTCGCTGACGTTTGACGAATTTAAGTTCGAGATCTTTTTGTAATATTGTATGCAAAGTTGATCTGCTTATTTTGGTTATATTTGCACTTTTTTGTACTTCCAATAAAATCTTGTCTAGCGTTGGAAGGTCATTATCCATAAAAAATAAATCCGCCAAATGGCACATTTGTCAAAATCATCGACCTTGCTCTTGATACCGGATTGATTTTTCTTCTTTGGTGGTGAATTGTGGTCTTTGATTGCTTTTTTCCCTTAAAAGCCTGTACACAGTTCGTTCCGTAACAGAAAAAACATTAGCTGCATTTCCTACGGTTTCGGATTTACTTTTAAAAAGGCCATAGGCCTACCTAACAGGTTTCAATACCTAGAATTTTAATAAAATTTGCCATTCTTATTATACCTCTATCGCTAACTTATTGTATGATTGCATCCCTACCTAACTTGAGATTTTCTTTTTGGGAATTCCTGTATTCATTGACAAAACAGGCGTCATTCATCGGAAAAACAAAGACATCATACAAACAGGTACATAATGAGATGAAAGGATGTATTTATGGTTTTTTTTTATTTAAACAGTTTGCGACATAAACTCAATCAGCAAGATTTTCTAAAAACATTTCCCCGTCCTTTCCGCTACATGTATATTGTGGAAGGTAGACACAATCAGGCAATTAGAATACAAAATTGTCGACGCAATGTCATACACTTAAACAGATGGTACAAAAACTGCACTTGTGCAGCTGTACAATATAAATACAATCAAATTAAAACCGAATGGCAACACCCCTTGTAATAATTCGTTCTCAAAAGCAGCAAAACCGAAAGTTCTTTGACAAAATCCATAGAAAAACAATTAATGATATGCTTTATTTTAGAGATGGTAATACTCTTCTGATGTGCTTCAGTCACACACACTTCTTATTTTGGTGGATATAATAGCAAGCGAACACAAGACGATCATGCTCATTCCCATTCGTTTGTTGTGGGAGACTGGTTGTGGTGGGTTGTATGCGAATTTTGGGAAAATTACAACAACTATTCCTTGGTATGATAGTGGTTTGGTTTTTAATTTAGTGGCAATTCTTGCGTTTGAGTGCCCTGAGAGTATCTACAGACACTACTAGTAGAAAAAAAGCTCCTTCATAAGGCCTGTACTGACAATTTTTGTTGGATAATGTATAGTGACAAATGGATAACGCGCCTTTTTTTCTTGGTTAGACTTTACCCTAGCTAGTGCTCTTACTCGAACTCCCTGGAAAATTCAAGAGTTTAATCGCACAGTTAGTTGAATTTATTGTAAATTTTCTGTGTGCTTATAGCCAAGCATTTATTTTATTCTGGTCTGCCGGTTTCGACCCAAAGAAAAGTCGAATAAAATATTATCGGTTGAAGTTTAAGGAAGTGGGATAGCAAATTGTATCCATAGGATTGCATAGTTAAGCCTGTTGAATTTAATTAAACGATTTATATTGAAGTCATAATTCTTTATAGAGAATTGCGGATAACTTTTGCAAAGCTGAAGAGTGTTCTTGTGACCCCATACCCGGTGTGCAAATTTGACACACGAGGGCACAGTACAAAGAATAACCTCTGGCCAACCAGCGTCAGTAAGAGCGTTGCATTTAAATAAATCCCGATTTGAGGTTAAATCCAGGTTAAAACCGACCAAATTAAACAAATAGATGCATCGAGTTTTTGGTTCAGACAAACCATAGTTTCTTCTATGTGCCGGAGTTAAAAACAAATGTCTGTCCCTTAGTACTCTGTTTGGTGCATGGTAGACTAAAAAGAAGTTCACTACAATTAATTCTTTAGAGATAATATCTTTCACGAACATCAGAGACTGCATCTTTCTCCTAACTACAAGAGTATTAAGGCCTAACAATAAGCAGCGACTTTTATAAGATGGAAGCTCAAAGTTCCTATAAAATCTCTCCAGAGCAAGGCGAGTGAAACGTTTTTGGACCCGTTCTATTCGAAAAGAGTGGACACCATAAAAAGGATCCCAATTTACACAATAGTGATCTCATCTGGACCTTATTAAAGAGCAGTAAAGAGTTTTTAGTACGAATGGATCACGAAAGTCTTCACAATTTCTTCTAATGAAAGCCAGAAGGGAAACCGATTTAGAGACAATATAGTCGATATGCAAATTGAAGGATAACATACTATCAAAAATAACTAGAAGATCCTTAACTTCAGATGCTCTACTAAAAGCAACACTACCAGCTTCGTATGAGTGAACGAGAATCGTGCATAGGGTAAACCACCCAATGATTGGCACCTTAAGCAAATGTACGGCTATATTTCCCTGTAAAAACTAAATGAAACATCCCAACACCTCTGAAATACTTTATTTACCTTTCTATTTTTATTTTATAATAAAAAATAACAGACATCTTATAAACAAACAACGGAAGACGAAAATAGTTATAACTCAGCCGGCATCATAACTTTATGTTTTATGTTCGTCATACCAAAAAATTTGTTGTGAAATGTAATTATTTATGTTGTACAATAAGTTGTGTAAGTTTCACAATGTAAATGTAAATTGTTCATTTTATTGTCATAATACTTTTTCTTGACAGTCCCTGAAGATGACTTTCGAAGAAAGTCGAAATATTGGACAAAATATATAATTTAAAATACAAAAAAAGAGTATTTTTAAATTAAGACCTACAGCCCGTTAAACAAACATTATTTATTACAATTCGAGGTCGTTAAACAAAACAATTTAAAAAATAACGAACAAATAACATTTCTTTTAAAACATAAACAAAAAAACAAAAAAAAAACATAGGGGCGGGCTACAGTCCGCTTGGGCGAACTGTTGGATACCCTATACTTATTCCTATATCTCATAAGTGGGCGTGACAAAAATTTAAAGGATTTTAACGAAAAAACTAAGCTTTTGTAAATAAAAACGCTCCCTAGCTCAAACTTTGGTTTTTCAATAAAATTGTTTTATTTAATTGTGGGCGTGTCAGTAGGCGGATTTAAAAAAAAATTAAGTATGAGCATAAAGGGCACCTAGAGAGTATATACTATAAATTTCAGCTCCCTAGCTCAAACTTTGGACTTTCAAAAATAAAATAAAAATAATTGTGGGCGTGTCAGTAGGCGGATTTTGAAAATATTTACACATGAGCATAAAGGGCCCCTAGAGAGTATATATTAAAAATTTCAGCTCCCTAGCTCAAATTTTGGTTTTTCAAAAAAAATATTTTATTTAATTGTGGGCGTGTCAGTGGGCGGATTTTGAAAATTTTATGTCGCAAGCAGTTTTATGGGCCAAAGATCATATATAAAAAATTTCAGCTTTCTAGCTCAAAATTCAATTTTTCCCAAAATTTTGTTTTTTTGAGTTTGTGGGCGTGTCTGTGGGCGGATTTCAAAAATTCTTAAACTTGATTATTTCGGGACCCTAGAGAGTATATGGTTAAAATTTCAGCTCTCTAGGTCCAGTTTAAAGGCCTAATTTTTGCCGACGGACGGACGGACGGACGGACGGACATGGCTAGATCGACATTACTATCGATGCTGATCATAAATATAGTAACTTTTAGGGGTCTACGGGCAATATTAAGGTATGTTACAAACTATGCGTCAAAATGAATATACCCCTAGAATATTGTATAATAAAGGGTATCAATTTTCACCAGTTATTGGCACTCCATTCCAATCATTGGCGTTCATTATTCTGATTAATAGCACACATACGTTTTGGCATTTTTTAGCTTCTTAGGCATAACAAACTGAAAATACCTAGGTACCTATAAAAATAAGGTAAATAAGTAAGTAGGCATATATATTACACAGCAACTAGTACCTAGCTTTTAATCGTCAGAATCACTACAAATGAGATATTGTGGGATTTCTAAATCATTTTTGTAGACTTTGCGAACTGGACCTCTTTCTTTGCTGGTGCTTGGCATCATTATAGCTTCATCTTCCTCCAAATTATATGAAACTTTTTCGGTAGTTTGTACTGGTGGATTCAAAAGTATATCAGAAATAACTTACATTTTTTTATTACTTCTCCTTTTTGGAAATGTTTTTTTTAACCCCTTATTGGCTTCTCGTAATCTTTTTCTTTCGTTTTTTTCAGCCTCTAACCTTTCTTTATCCTCCTTTTTTCTTATGTGTATATCCTGCCAATCTTTCGATGTTAATACAAAGCGAACTCGCATTCCTTTTGCCTTTTTTTCAGGCGTTTTTAGACATGTCAAACACTGCGTTATCTTAAAACAATTTCTTCTAAGCACGACAACTCGTTATGAAAAATAATAGGCATTGCTTGTGCGATGTCGAAAGCCGATTAGGCTTTTGCTCCGTCTGAGCCAATAATAGCTTGGTTGTTTGTAGACGTTTTTTCGATATTTAAATCGACAATGTTGTATAAATTGTTGTTTTCTATTTTCGAGTTTTCAGATATACATATATTTCCAATTTGTTCGTAGGCTTTTTACCTCAGTGCTATCGTTCGGTTCCTCAATACGTTTAATTGTTTCTATTTGATCCGCTGTTAAAATTTTTTCAAAAGTATCATTTGAACATCCTGATATCTTGTTTCGTACTCAAGGGTTTCCTCATTTAAAGATTTACCTAAGCACTTTGAATATTTTATGCGATCACTATTCCAGGGATATAAACCGCATGCAACGAAACCATTTGAAATCGAACATGGTTTTAAAGTATGGACTGCCTCTTTTAGTACAGTACGGAAATTAAATTTTGTTAGAGTATCTGTTGGATTATTTTGCCTCCAACGTAATACAGCCTTCTTCCATTCATTTTTAGGGGCTTAAAGGCGGACACATCCGCTGCTTGAATAATTCTGGTGGCAATTGGATACAATGCTACTAATATTATCTGCAATTGGTTACATAGAACGCCAATTTCATAAGTCAAATGACTTTGGTGATCATCCATAAACAATATAACAGGAAATTGCACGCTTTGTTTTTTTGAATGCGGGTGCAATACGTTCGCAATATATTCATCAAATACTTCAGATTTCATCCAACCAGTTTCTGTTTTACCAATACCCCAGCCCTTGGGAACAGATGATAAAATCTCTACTGGTATCCTTTTGTACGGGTAAATTATCATAGGAGGAGTACAATCACCACCCGCAGAAAATGTAAACATAACTGTTATAGCAGTTTTGGCTTGAGCGTGAACATTTTTGTTTCCCTTTTCGGTAAGGACCTTTTCGTTCTTGGGGCAAAATTGAAAGTTTGTCTCATCACCATTAAAAATTCGTTTGGGATCTTGAAGTATTTCAAAATAGCCAGCATCCTTCAGGTAGGATTCTATTCTTGCAAACCAACTTTTTATGTTTGCCTTGGACACATTGGCGCTTGCATTAGTGACAGGTTCGGATACCCGAAGGGCTACATCGGCATGTCTTCTCATGATGGCGGAGTACCATATTTCTCCAGGGAAATTGTCCTTAAACGGGTTTGGTCTGTTGTTTTTAATCAAAGACTGTTGCAGGCTAATCTTTAGACCAAATTTTCTTTGGGGAAACCCTTTTTTACCGCATTATTTTATCCATTTTACAAGTATTTGCTCTCCTTCATCGGTTGAAATTGTTTTTGGACCTGGTCTAGCCTTTGAAAATTTATTGCTTAGTCTAAAGTGTAGCGTGGACCTTGGAATACCAAATGTTTTAGACGCTGTTTTCTTTAGCATACCCGCCTTAATTGCTTTTAGGGCCGTTTGGACTAAGCCTTTGTCATATTTTTTTGCATATTTATGTATTTTCCCAACTTTTGGCATCTAAGAATAAGTTAAAGCAGGAAGTTTCAGATTGGCATTGTAATTTGTGGTAGTTATTAGCGCAACCTAATGACAATAACCACACGTCAAGTTTTTCAAACTATCCTATTGAGCCCGTTTTAGGGCTGTTTTCGCAAACATTTTAATATGAAGTCATGTTTTTCACAAAGCTTTCAAACATTTAAAGAACTTATTCAAAAATATTCAAAATGCGAACGAAGTAAAGGGTTTTCCATTAAAAACTTAACTACTTCTTTTTTAAATAATCTCTCTAAATCAATAGACGGATCCGTTTCTCGAGTTAAGACGTTCACCGAACTAAGAATTCAATAACTTGATTGTTGCACCGGCTGTGTGCCTTGTGGCACCGTCTTATTGGAACCACATATCAGCGATGTCTAATTCACGCAATTGCTCAAAGAAATAAATTTCCAACATGTAGCGAATACCATTTACCGTCATTTTCATCGACAAAAAAAACGGTCCAATGACGCCACCGGCATGAAAATCGCACCAAACAGTGACTTTTTGCGGATGAAGTGCTGTTTCATGAAGCACATGAGGGTTCTCACCTGTCCAGTATATATTTTGCTTATTGATGAAGCCGTTTAACCAAAAATGCGCTTCATCGCTGAAGATGATTTTGCGATGAAATTTTTCATTTTCTTCCATCATGTCCAGAGCCCAATTCGAAAACGTAAGTTGCTTCATTTGATCAAGTGGCTTTAGTTCTTGAGTCAGCTTGATCTTGTAAGGGTGTAGGCCAAGATCCGTACGCAAAATCCGCCATAATGTGGTCTGGGAGAGGCCCAATTCTTGAAAACGCCGTGAAATTGACTGATTTGCCTGGTTTGCGACGGACGCCTCTACGGCAGAAATATTCTTCACACTTCGGCAAAACGTAGTCTCACTGGCAAGGCAACATCAAGCAGCGAATATTCCGACTCAAATTTTTTCACTTGACTATGAATTGCTTGTTTACTGGGACGAGAATTATGGAAAAAAATGACGTCAACGCTCTTAAAGTTGCAACAACCAACTCGGAATTTTGGTAGTAAATTGTAGTTATTTGTGAACGTTGTTCATTCGTGTACTTTACCATGATGAAAATGTTGATTTAACTGAATATTTTGACATTGACAGTTCAATAATCTGTTTACATTGAACATTTGAAGTTGTCAATTCGCTAATGAAATACCCTTTATTGACTTATGCTGAAGCACTGTTTGGCAAAAGCATTCGTATTCGCGGTGGGCAATTAAAACTCCAACTCAAATTATACCTAAAAATGTATCGCTGCCGTGTATTGGTCATAGGTAATATAATTTCTATATTTCATTTATTATATTCTATGATAGGGAATTTCGAGAAGAAGCTGTCTCTGATTCGGCTCATAAGCTCAAAGAAGTTTTTGCCGGTGTCGTGAAATAACGCCGAGTGAAATAAAGCAGACTTCCAAAATTCAGCCTTATTTCACTGTGTCCAAAGTATATGTTTACTTGCTTAAAACTCTGGACACCCCTACGACACATACGCCGGACGGACTTCGGCCTTACTTACAGGTCCTCAGGGCGCCACTACGCGAAGTGCTTCAAAGCTCAAAATGTGTGAAATAGTTCAACAGATAATAGTAGCTGGACTAACCGCTTTGCGGGTATAAGGGTTTAAAACTTTGGAAACCTCTTCGAGTCTTCTAGGTTATTGACAGTAACCCTGCTTCTCCGATAAAATAAGCAATGAGATGTGCAAACCTAGAAATTTCAAAGTTTTCCGAGCCGATAGAAGGGCGCGCATTGGAGGTGTTGTCACGATATTATGTTAGAGATGGTATTAGCTACAGATCACGATGCATTTCTCTAGATTGCACCCCTATAGGCTTTGTATTTGTCGAACAAGATAATAAAGAAACTAAACTACTCATTGGTGCCGCTTATAGACCAAATAAAAACAATAACTTACTGCCTTTAATTGCCATAATATTGTCCTGTGTGGTGACCGAAATCGTGCTTATTGAGCTACTGTGTACTTAAGCTTTCTCCTGTTCATACGTCCAACCCACTTCTCTGGTCGCTCTCCTATGCTACTTGACATATTTTTTGTAAGTGATTAAAGGAAAGTGCTACTGTATGATCAACTTTCGGCACCAGTTTTCCTAAAACATGATCTTATTTATTTAACATTCGACTTTCATATTATGGCCACGACGAAACATTTCAATTACGAGATTTAAGAACTGTCGGCTTCCGCTTCCTGCAGAAGAAGAGTCAATTAGGACCAGCGAGTCGCTAAGAGACTAAACTCGCTATTTGCCACATTTTGTTTTGGAATAGCGACCAAGTGACGAACTTTTTGTTCAAGCGACCTTTTTCAAATTGCAACATCTTTTTGAATTTTTTGCAAAAGCCGAATTTTCGAACTTACCCTATCTATTATTGTTAGTGGGTTGGTTTCCATTTTCCACACAATTCATCATTCATGTTATTATGTTTCAATATAAAAAGCTGTAGGCCTGATAAGATCCTTTTAAATTTACTATGTGAACGTCTCAAGCCGTTCTGGAACGCATGAATCGGCACGTACCAATGTGGCTTCCAGCCACAAGTTAATACATGATATCAACAAACAAAATCTGTTCACCGTCTAGGACAAAAATTCAATGTTGGTAGCAACGACTTGCGGTAGTTTTGGAGTTCATCTTCCTTGGAGTAAAAATCAACTCTACTGCAGCGACTTTGGTTTGGCAAAACAAATGGGTTCAAAACTCCTCACTCGTAGGACAAAATGCATGCTCTATCGAACTTTAATACTGCCAAGAAAAATATTCCGTCAAATATTAGGTCCTGTGTGCGACGAGGGCGAACTGTTTGAGCTGTACCAAGATGCGGATGTTGTCCAAAAAGCTAAATCACGTTGATTGAGCTGGTTCCTCCAAATTGAGCCAATGGAGAATAATGCTACGGCAAAGAGGATTTTTGACTTCAAGCCCCCAGGTTTGAGAAGGCAACCCATCGCCGATGCGGACAATTGGAAGCAGCGTGCCCGAGATGGTGGAGGATGGAAGGTTGTAGTGTCTCAGGAGAGAGTATTCATGGTCTTAATTTTGTATGACTTGTCGGACATCTCAGGCAGAGGATACAATAACATCATTGACATTTTCAACTCCAGAGGATAGTTTTGGTTGTATATCCATTTCCTTACATGTCTCGTGGGTAGTGGTCTTAAAACGTAGCTAACCGCTTATTGCGTTGTTTCTGATAGAAGATCGGCAACCTGCCATTTGACCTACCAACCTACCAGTGACGAGTTGACGTAGAGATAGGTTAGGTTAGGTTAGAAGGGACGTGCACAGCAGTAGCTATGCTTGAACGGGGGCCCATTGGTCCATTATGATCCCTTGTTGTTTATCGTGGTAAAAAACTTACAATAAAAACACTTAACATACTCCGTTTAAATTATTCTTGCTGGTTGGCCTATTGGAACCAACCTGTCTTCTTGACAAACCTCAGTGAAACGTCAGTGGTACCTGCGCTACGTCCTCTAAGTCTTCGAAAAATCTGTAGAGATAAACGAGGCAGTTGTTCTAGGCCCCGCGCTTTTGGGGGCCCCGGTAAAGCAAAACGGCGAATAGTATGAAACATTTTTTTTCCTCCATTACGCTCGCACTAATATGTTTTGTATTGCTCGCATTCAGTATGTCTTTTGACTTACCTTACCTAACCTAAGTACATACATACCATTGAATGATAAAATTACCTAATATTTAGGAAATGTCGGAGCAGTACGATTTTTAGCACATCTCGATTCCCATTCATTACAGATTTAAGTCATTTCTGCCAATCATCGGAGGAGCTGCAGTAAGGCTGTGGTAGATGTACTCAATACCCCAACATCTACTGATTAATGAATTAATGTTGGGACCGAATACGTTTTGATGTATACTAACACGAATGACGAAATACGAAACGAATTAAAAATTCAGAAACTAAACAAAATAGATGAGTAAAGGACATCGAGGTATTAGCCTCAGGGGCCCGTAGAACATTTACTCGTCACTGCTTTCTACCTTCCTACATAGATACTATCTAGTATTAAAAGTTAATTGCCTGGTTTTTGGCTAGTGAGTATTAAAAGTAGATATACAGAATGGTAACTTTTGCAGGCCAATTGGCCATTAGCTCTTTGAAACCTAACATGATTCCAATATTTGTTACAGATTAAGAAGTGTGAAGGTATCAAATACACCTTCCGTCTATCTGCTTTCTGACAGTGACCTCTGGCGTGAATTTCACACAAAGCTCTAACGAATATTTCAGCCACGAAAAGCTTATTGCCTGGAAAGCTTGTATCAGCTGACTTTCAACCCTCTTAAGCAAATAGAAATAAGCTCACTTCGGAAGGAGCATAATTATTGTTAACCACGTGTAACACCATTTTTCATTATTTAATGCGATAAATAGTTGTTTTGTTTGAAAAATAATGTATTCACGCCGGCCCTAAATGTTCCCTCTTCAAATAGGTACCAACCGATATTTTTATTTCTCCCTGATTATGGTGATTGCAGTAGTCAATAAATCATTAATAAAACCGTCTACACGCAAACCACGACCAAAAAATAAAAAGAAATAACCACCTCTTCATACACCAGGCTATAAAATATACAACGCCATCAAAAACGTGACTTCCACTTTAAATGAGAAATCACCTAAATTGCATGCCACCGAACCCCAACTAAAACATTATGTTCTTTTAAGTTAATTTTTATTTTTTTTTAAGAAATCATCACCGGCAAGCGAATTACAAAATATTCTCAAGGCAGTAAGGCCCAAATTACAACCTAGAAGATGAATCCATTAAGGCCACGAAATGAATGAAATTAATCCACCCTCGCCCATCCTCGACAAGCAATCAACAAATTCGAATAAACCAACAAGGAAACGAACAAAAATATAAAAAAAAATCCACACAAAAACAGCACCAACGAAAAAAAAAAACTTCATTAAGGACATTGTTAATCCCATGTTCAATCAATGCGAACGTTTAAATGGGCAGCATTGTTTGCTACTGTAGAAATAAATTGAAGGGTGAATCCACTCTGAAGCTGCTGATAAAGGAAAAAAAAAAAAAAACAACATAACCCAATCAACCATCGTTTGCATGAAGTCTCCGACGTCTCCAGATCTATGCTAGCCGAAAATGTGCCTGAGAACTCCCAATTCCCAGGTAAGAGATACGAAACCCACACCAGCGCTAAACGATTTAATAAATTTATATTTCAATTCATAACAGCTATTCAAAAATGGCAAACAGCTACCCTATCTAACAATCACAAAGGACCAACACAATTGTCCTCCGCAATCCACAACCATGTTGGGAGCGATATCCTCGTCCCAAACACAGCCAAGTACACAAAAGAAAAACTATAGCAACAGCAACAACGCTGTGCGCCGGCATGCATGTCGTATACGTAATAGCAAAAAAAACACTTGATCTGGGTTATAAGTCAGGTACCTATGCTCCCTGGGTGTTATCCTTACGTATACCAGGCTGGAGTGTTCCATATTTATGGATTGCGACGATTGTTACTAAACGAACAGTGTTCAATTGCCGACGACCCATCTAAAAATAATCAAAAAAAAAAATTAAACTTATACAATGAGTTGAAGTTGAACTATAGAAAAAGGTAAATAAATAATCATTGCGTGGAAGGGGGAACTACTCGCAAGGATGCTCATTCTCAATTGGGGAAGCCACATAGTAACACTGTTCTACGAAATGACAGACCAGGGCCACAGCCGCCGCCACAGTATGCAAGTGCATGAGGGAGAGTTGGTAGAATACGAAAGAGATACAGACATCAGGAATGTTAAAAAAAAAGCCGAGAAATCACCCCCAACTGCCTCGACATTACCCTCCAACGCCACCAGTCCCCAACTGCAAACAACAGAAACAAAAACAACAAAACGTAAACAAGCAAACAGACAGGACAACAAAAACGGGAAGCGCACAGGCAACGCACACAACGGTTGAAGATAGTATAAATGGCAACGAACATTTCGGCATCATTCTTAATCGCACTCGAATAGCAAACGTGCGAGGATATCGACTTTGACGCTCTGCTGCTGCTGTGTTGCTGAAAGGAGTGAACTTCGTATTTCTTGCATTCGTGCTCAACTCGTATTCGTATTATCGCTTTGTCGTGTTCTGGATGGAAGGATATCCTAATTTCATTCAACGAGCTTAGATTCCGTTCAATTTTGTTCGCTTTTGTTGCGTTCACTACGTCCTTCGGGAGCAATTCATTATTATTTCCTCTAGAGTTTTCATTGACTGTCAAAGTGTGTGAATATTTCTCGCGTGCCGCGTAAATAAAAATAGAAAAGTATTACAATACAAGTACCATTCAGATGTCCTGAGCGAGAAAAGGGAATCAGAAAAAACGATTTGTCGATTGTTCGGTTTAAAATCGTTTATGGTTTATTTATTTGTCTGATGTGGTTGAATAAATAATAATAAAAAAATAAAATTGGTTAATTCAATTGATATCGTTTTGTGATTTCATTATGAGCCGTCAAATGCTTTACTTAGGAGTCCTTGTTGTCGTTTTGTTCGGATACATGCCGGATATCAATCGGGCAAACAGTAAGTTACATTACAATTTAATCTTTATTATGTTTGCCTTGGGAAGCATTATTTTTATTGTCATATTTAAAATTGTATTAAATTGTTTTTCGCGACGTGTCTTCCTCTAGAGTTAGTGTCCTTTTGTGTTGAGTGTGTTTTGGGGATAAACTTTACTCCGTATACGAAAACAATGTTTTTATGATTATCTTAAATATTCATTGGAAAAATTCTACCCAACTAAACAAGGTAGGTAGCTTAAATGTGATGGTGTTCTTTTTTTCACAAAACATCCGCCATCAGGAAGTTCTATTCTAGAAGGTGAACGTGTTCCTGCTTGTCCCTTTAAAATTCATAGATTGTTTTGAGCGTGTACCTAGTCAAAAATTCATTTTGGTTCTTTTATCATTTTCCTTTTTTTTGGCGCAGTAATTTTGTGTTGTTTCAACGTTTACCATTTGCACATTATGGTAACGAAATTAATTAAATTCTAAAAATAAAAGCACGCGAACGCTTTCTCTTGGGCATTGTGGTGGTCTATGTTGATTTTTAGATGAATTCATGAAAAAAGTAATATTATTAGGGAACAATGTGTGTTTTATGATTCCTGTGCAAGGATAGCCCTTTTAGATTTCCTTATATCAATTTTTAATCGCTGGGTTAAACGTTCTGGTTTGTTTTTTTGATTTTACCAAAACCACATTAAGAGATGTGCAGAACTAATATACAACTGAAGCGTTTAGAATGAGAAGGTGTTAAGTGACAAATTTCTAGTTTCGAGTAAAAGACGTTTAAAGTTGTTTGCCCATAAATCTACCTATAAAAGAAGTTGGAGTTCGGTAATACGAAATTAAAGTAAACAAAGAAAACACTATTTTAGACTACGTGACTTCATTTATTAAACGTTATAATAAGTGGTATTATTTTACAAATTAATGCATTTAACGCCTTTATGCAAAAAGGTTACAATCACTTTTGATTTAAAAATTTAAAAAGGTGTTAAGCGACATTTTCATTTTTTATTTTTTTTTAACTTTTATGTCATCAGAACCTGCAGCCATGGCTTTTTCATAAAACCAGCGGTGTTCCAGTGGGACAAACTTCATTTGATCCTCCAGATTTTTTGTTTTTTCCACTGACAAGCGCTTGAATTTTTTATTCCGAGGTAAAAAGTCCTCGTTTTTATTTGGCAATTTTTTGTTTTTCGTAATGATAACTTTGCTGAAGGGTGTTTCTTCATCGTAGCATTCTTTATACAAATAGGATCCATATTCTTCGACACGTATCCATTTAATAGAATCTCGGAAATGTACCTTTTCATTTAATTCGTTTTTAGTAGCATTTTTTACATTCAGTTTAAGCTGCAATTCGTTCAGGGAACGAAAATGATTTTCCATATCGATTACACGAGTATTTCGGCAGCTTGCACTCCTTATTATGTCACGGTATTGTTCTGCTGTGTACACATTTTCATGTTTGCGCAAAACTTTTTCGATTCTTCCAAAATCGCGGTCGCTATCTAGGAATGTATGCCCCACTTCTGGAAACTTGTGGTCAATGACATCAAAGTAGCCTTGCAAAATCAGGACTTGATATAAGCAAATCATGTTGAAGTTTTTATTTTGACCAGCACATGAATCTGACCAGATTATTAAATGTTTTCTACTATTAAGATCATTGTTTTGTTGAAAAAAGGTCCAAAGTGAGCTAACAACCTCCGTACTTCCTCTGTCAGCGACGTCCTCGGTCCATGTCATCATGTAGGGCTTTTCACCATCAGATGTGATTGCATGAACTCCCAAATTGTAAAACCACATCTGTCTTAAGTAGAAAGCTTTCGATGTCGTAAGTTTAGGTAAGGGCATAGTTTGCTGTAAATCTACTGTTAGGTAGCAGACGTAAGAATCAGTACGAGCTTTTTCACGATCAATTTTCTGCTGTTCAAATGCTGCCTTGTAGCTCAACCGATGCTTTGTTGTATTTTTCCCCGCATCACATGTGCTACAGGTATCGCTTAGTGGATGTCGAAAGGATAGATTGAATTTTGTTTCAAAAATGTTTCTGTAGAAAGATTCCTTTATAAAAAAGTGTTCAACTTTCTCGCCTTTTGAACATTCTTCTATATATAGTTTGTACATTTTTGAAACATTTAGCAAAGGTGACAGGTATCGCTTAAAAGGATTCTTGTTTCTCGAATAGTGAGATTCTTCGGATGGAAACTGGCCTATGTGATCAGCAACAAAAAGCTTTACCTCCTCAGAGATTTTGTTCGGTCGGTTTTCATGACGACCCCTTCGATCCAAAGATGGAACAAATTCGCAGGCTTTCAACTTATTTTGAATGATCTCAATTTTTTTTCTGCCAATCTGATATAGTGAACAAAATGCGCCTTTACAAATTTTGATAGACTTTCCATCGACAACAACGTAATATTCATAAGTAAAGTTCCTTTGCCTAGTACTGTTAACTTTTTTGCGACTTGGACTTTTCTTAACGATACTTTTAAAAAGCAGAGCATTTTTGGAATTGATATCTAATTTATAAAAACCTGTTAATAACTCACTTCTTTTATCAAGCGTAAAGTTTTCTGAACAACGAAATCGGCAATTTTTGTTATGCTCACAGAGGTTTCCCGAATTAACCATCTTTTGTTTCACAACAAATCCTGTTTTTGTTATATACTCTTTGCCTAGATTTCTTAGATGAGAGGCTTCACGTTGTTTCCATTTGTAAGGATTTCTAGGCTTTTTCTTCGTTTTCTTTGGCGATTTCTTTAAAGGTGCCGTTGTAACTTCTGCTACTTCTTCAACAGTTTTGTTATTTGTCTTGGGACGCTTTGAACTTACATTACTTTCACTACTGCTTTCTAATATTCCATCATTGTCAGGGATATATTCATCGCTATCACCAATGGAAAAATCATCATTTTCTTCTGCATCATGAGTTTCATTTATTTGAACGTCAACATCTAAATCAAAAGCTTAATAAGTACGTCTTTAGGATCTTAGAGCTAATAAAGAATATTACCTAAAGGATCAACTTCAACGGCTGTTGAAATTTTGCAAACAGGATCAACTTCAACGGCTGTTGAACTTTTGCCAACAGGATCAACTTCAACGGCTGTTGAACTTTTGCCAACTGAAGTAGCTGCTGCGTCTACTTCACCTCCAACAAAAACCAAATGTTTATGATAAAATAAAAACACTAACAACTTCAAAAATAAAACTTTTATACCGATAACTTACCTTTTGCTTTAAAAATTTTATACAGCATTTTTCCCCTTTGCAACATTTTCAAAATATGTATTGCACCAAATATTCACAAAAATGCACAAACTATTATTCACTCTTCGACAACCAAACCAACTAAACCAACAATCGTCTCTTATCGACTGACCAAAATATTGCAACACGCCAATATTGTGGACAAAAATAAAAAGGAACTAGCAGAAATTACTGTTAATTTCTCATTATTCCAGTCAGACTATCGCCTCTCCAGTAAAAAATAAAAGCATGAAAGAACATGAATGAGCTTGAGCTAGTATTTATTATATGTAAAGTCAAACTGCATGAAGGTGTTAAGTAAGCATTTAGCACCTTCATGCACAAAAGAAATTTGTTCCACATCGATTTCTGAGCTGGCAAAGGTGTTAAGTGATTGTAGCACTTTTTAACGGTACGAAACCTGAAAAAAATTGTGTATTTACCACCTTTAACCATATCCAACTCCTATATTAAGTACAGTAGAGTATCGGCGAACAGACCAAAATGTAAGTTGTCGCATAACACCTTTATCGGATAAAAAACATCAAAAATTTAAAAAATGTCACTTAACACTTTCTCATTCTCAACGCTTCAACTAATACCTACCATTATGACAACTAATAGTGTGTGTTTACCTATGCGTGCGGGTCAAATAGGACACAATACAGTTGTATGGATACACAAGTTCAATTCAAGTGCCAACTAAGTTTCTAGTAACGTAATTAAATACTTAACCAGAGACAGAGATTAAAACATGGAAATTTACATTGTTATAGCTATTGAGCATTGACTTATCATTAATATTAATGTTGAGGATTAAATGCTTGGTGGCAATCAGAGTATACAATTTCATGACATTTTGATGGTCTAGAGTGGACTTAGTGGCAAAAGCATCGCAATGGGTCATTTAGTTCAAAATGTATATTTTTTTTTTTTTTTTTTTTAAATTCTGGCTCGCCAAGGCGATTTATAAAAGGGGGGGTACTTCGACCTAAAAGATCTTTTGTGCCGTATGGGCCAGAAAAATTTTAAACTAGTAAAATTTCCACTTTCCGTGTAAAGCGGACAATTTTACCAGTAGAAGAATTCTTTATGTCCTCGGGGCTCAATTGTTCCCTGAGAAAGATCTTCTTTCTAATTCCATTAAGGGCTGGGCATTCACATAAAATGTGTTCAGCTGACTCGTCCTCTTCAAGACAGAGTCGGCACTCAGGAGAATCTGCTATTCTCATTTTGTGTAGATGATATCTTAAACCGTGGTGACCAGTAAGGTAACCTACTAGGTTTTTGATATAATGCCTGCTTAGGTTTAGACATTTGCTGGCATTATGATTGAAGGGCCGAATGGCTCGTTTGGCCTGCCTTAGACCTGGGATGTTATCCCAATGATAGATACATTTTCTATGTTCCCAGCTTTTAATTGCTGCCGTTGCTGCTGATCTAGGGGTGCAGCAGAAAGGTTCGGGACCTATGAAAGGTGTTTCTGAACCTTTTCTGGCCAGTTCGTCGGCCTTTTCGTTACCTTCTACCCCAACATGACCCGGAACCCACCATAATTTGGTCTTGTTTCTTGTTCCGAGTAATTGTAGGGTATTGAAGCAGTACATGACTGATTTGGAGTCAATGGTATACGAGCTAAGGGCGTTTATAGCTGCTTGACTGTCCGTGAAAATATGGATGGTTGCACCTTTTATGCCAGATAAGATAATGTGGCTGGCGCATTCTTGAATGGCGTGGAGCTCCGCTTGAAATACGCTGGGACTTTTTCCCATGGGTATCGTAAAGCGTTTGTGTGGTCCGTATATTCCCGCTCCTACCCCCGTTTCCATTTTAGAACCATCCGTATACCACTTTATGCCGTTATGGCTGTTTGGTGGGTTATTGCTAACCCATGCTTCTCTTTTGGGTATCTCCGTGGAGAACCGTTTGTTGAAGCATAGTGTTTTTTGAATGCGGTCTGTGACCGCGCAGTTCATGTTAAGTTCTGGCAGTTCATCGAGAAGGGTCTTAAGTTCCGGATGATCATTAAGACTTATCTCGTTTAGCTGTATTAGACTTATTGCACTGCGGATTGCCACTTTTTGGACGTATATGTGGAGGGGTATAATTCCTGTTATTGCCTCTATGGCAGCTGTTGGACAGGTACACATGGCTCCGGAGATACCAAGGCACGCAAGCCGTTGTACCTTTTTGAGCTTCTCTATTGCAACCTTTTGTGTGGATTTTGTCCACCATACTATGGAGGCGTATGTTATGATGGGTCTTATCATCACTGTGTAGATCCAGTGGACGATCTTTGGAGAGATTCCCCAGGTTCTACCATATGTGCGACGACAGGCCCATAAAGCTCTATTAGCTTTACTGATTTTGTTGTTTATGTGAGAGTTCCAGTTAAGTCTCTTGTCCAGGATTACTCCAAGATACTTGACTTCGTCGGAATACTCTACGACCGTGTCGTTTATTGTGATTAGGCCTAGGTCTAATTTCCTCCTTTTAGTGAAAGGAACGATGACGGCTTTACTGGGATTTATGGAAAGATTTCCCTTAATGCACCAGTCTATGGCTGTCTTTAGAGAATTTTTCATTTTTGATGTGACTCCTATTGAGTCTTTGCCCCTAACTATGATGACAATATCATCGGCGTACCCAATTGTGGTGTAGCCCAAACTGCTCATCTTGTGTAGCAGGTCATCGATGACCAATGACCACATAAGGGGTGAGAGTACTCCCCCTTGTGGGCAGCCCCTTACGGCTGTTACTGATACTGAGGTCGTTCCTGACGAGGAAGTTATTTTGCGACTTTCCAGCGTCGCTTTGATCCATTTAATAGTTGGTTTATCTATATTTCTATGGTACAAAGCATTTGATATGGATTCATATCCAGTGTTGTCGAAAGAACCCTCTATGTCCAGAAAGGCACAAAGTGCGATCTCTTTGCAACGGTAGGCGTTTTTTATCTCTGTAGTTAGTCTTAACAGAGCGCCTTCCGTGGATTTGCCCTTTTGGTACGCATATTGGTGAGGGTGCAGAGGCATGCTTTTTGATATGCATTCTCTAATGTGAATGTCAATAATCCTTTCCATTGTTTTCAGAAAAAACGATGTCAGGCTTATCGGACGATATGATTTAGGTAATTCTCTCGGCTTGTTTCCCGGTTTAGGTATAAATACTACGTTTACCTCCCTCCAGGTAACTGGTATATACCCCCAGTTGAAGCTGAACCTAAATAAGGCAATCATGGATGGTAGTAAAAATTCTATTCCATTTTGAATGAGGGCTGGAAAAATACCGTCTGTACCTGATGCCTTGAATGGTTTAAATGAGTTAATTGCCCATTTAACCTTATCCGGAGTAAAAAGTGTTCCGGATAAACTTTCAAAATGTATAACAATGCTTTCTTAATGTGACCGGAATGAATTACTACAAATTAAATACCAAATGAAACATACGAATGATATTCTTGGGCAAGTACTAGGAATTTACATATTGTCCAGTGTGTCAGGGTAATGTTTTTACTTGAAACAATCACCATTGATCCATCATGGGTGTGGGAAACGAATTCCAGTTCCGGTTCTAGTCGAATTTCACGTTCTCCTAAAACTATGCGATGTTTTCTACATATATAATAAGTCGAGGAATGGACTGAAATTACAGCGATTTTCTTTCCCAAGTAGCTTAACTTAGAACCTGTTGCAGCACTTCGCCGAAGAAGGGAATTTTCACCACAAGATGAGAGCAGGTCAGAAGACTACCCGTCTCAGTTTTCGCATGATTAGAAAGGGATAGCTTGAGGAAGTAGGATGCAGCTAGGGCACTCGCATACTTTTAATTACATTTAATATTTTTTTTTTGCCATTATGAGGTGATGGACAGAGCAAAAGAAATAAAGAAGAACGGTGAGGTGGTATGACAAAAAACCCGCAACAGAAACAAGGCGAGCCTATAAGACGAGTCGCGCTTTTCTTTGAGCTGCCAGTTGGTAGATTTTTTTTGTTGTTGAAACTAAGGCTAGTAAAATGTGATTTGTTTTTTTTAAAGCGAAAAATAAAAGAAAGAAAAACAAAGAGCACAGCCAGTTTTCAATAAAAGACCAGATTTCAGACTGGACAACAAAAAAAAAAAAATTGTCACATTGTGTGGACACAAATTCAGAGACCGACCAGTTTGGCCACACGTTGGATTTTGTTTACGACAAAGCCAGAATCTGAAGTCCTCTGGTGCTACAGAACTCAGTGCCTTAAAAAAAACGCCTCCTAGGAGTCTCTGGTTTTACTGATCCACCGATCGCATTGAGTCGGTCGCTGAAAGTGTAGGAAAAACGTCACGAAGATCTGAAGTAAATCTCAGTGGAAGAAGTGGCAAATTGTGGCGGCGAGTTTTAGGGTGCATCTAAATAAGATCTCTACCCGAATTGCTTCACAGCAATCCCTCGCCACATCTTCCTAATCGCATCACCATAACCACAAAGATAAGCACCAGCATTTCGATCGCATACCTGGGGTTATTGAGCTTTGAAATAAAAATTGCTGAGAGCTCTCAAGTAGCTTAACGCTGTTTAAGATACCTTCTTGGAAACTTCTGACGAAGCGCTTCCTTTCAATTCGATTTCGGGCCCCACTTTAAAGAATCCGAGGCCCCATATTAGAATTATACGCACTGAAACATACGAGCAGTAATCAAGTTGCATCAAATTGCACAATCTCGGTGGAAAATTCACGGGTGCATTTCGTAATATGTATATTGTTATCGTTGAATCGATTCCTCAGTAAGTTAATAGTTTCAAGGGCAGTATTGCACGCAACAAGCGCCATCCTGCTAGAACAACATATTGGCCAGATCAATCTCGGCAATATCTGCCAAGAAATAATAAATAATCATTGTCGTGAGTCGCTTTCTTTGTACTTATTTTGTTTGTTCTCGTCTAAAACGACTGATAATACCGCCAACGTATATTGAATTTTTGAAAAAGATTTAGTTGCCGATCTTTTAACTCGGAAGTAATATGCAATCATTATTTTAGCTAGGCCTGGAAGGGAATGAAGCCCTTCGGAGTTAAATATTTCGTAGCCATAAAACGACTTTTGCAACAAGAAAATTAATCGCTACAGAGGTAGCCTTAATCGATGTTTTATTTGAGTTGCAAAATGGGTTTAGTTTAACTTTCACCCAGGGCTTTATCCCTGTAGTCCTTAAAAAGTTAAGTCTATCATAACCTACTATTTGTCTGTGCGAGTGAAATGGGCCTACACTTATAAACCACTTTCAAGCCACTGAACTGGCAAACCTTGGCACCTACATACGAGTACACTCCATACTACTTGATTGAACACAGTTAATTTTCCTTTGAAAACGTTGCCATATGTTTAAAACCATTCACTAATCTGGAAAACTCCTGTTGCTGGAAGTAAGAAAGATAAATAGCGATCAAGTTGTAAAAAGATATTCAAGGTTAGGTTGAACATTTTTAATTTTACGAATTTTCCAATAAGGAACGTACCTCTCTTTTTTGTACCAGTTGATAAATACTCGTAACAACTACTGTAAAGTCTGTAATCGGGCGCAGTGGCTCAGTGGTTAGTGTGTTGAACTTCTATTCTATATGGAAAAGCAATTCCATTCCAATTCCAATTGGGGAGGGGTCAACATGTCCTCCCAGGACAGTGCGTTACCCTAGGTAACCTCCTCTTAGGTTATAAGTTAGACTAAGTTCGCTAGAGCGTTTTTGGGAGAGGCCGGGCTCGCCAACTTGGGGTGGTGCTTCCGGGAGGTGATTGACGCTGTAAGGCTTCAGTCGGCTCACGGCGTCGCGTTTGCACGTTGACGACTGCCATCAGGCGCTCAGTAAGCAATTGGGAGTTTGACCACTTGTTGCGTAAGGTAACGAGTGCTCAGATTTCCAATTATAGTTAGAATACGTTAAGTAGTTTAAGTAAGTAGAGTAGGTAGTTTGTAATTTTTTTTATATAAAATATAAGATTTAAATAATGATGGCGATTTTTTTTTAAAAAGTTTCTCGTTGAAAATAATAGAAAATAATATGTTAAATTAGTTTGTAAAATAGTTTTTAGGCCGAAAGGCAATAATTATAAGGTTATAGTGAAGTTTAGAACATCTGCATAAGGACAATTAATTAAGAATAAGTATCCTGTTAATTTTAATTTAGATTTAATAATTTTTGACTAGTATGTAAGTTGATATCTAGTATTGAATAAAAAAGTGACATTTCGAACCCGGTTCGTTTTATGGCTTTTATTATCTGGTCCTTATTATTATTTTGTCTTCCTAATTCGTAGACTTTCCGTAAGAGCTGTCCCCACACGTTGTCCATAAGTCTGCCGAATATGGTGGTCATATCAAAAGGTCTACATTTTGGGTAAGAATAAATGCTTCTGTTGTCCTTGCGGTATGTATAGGGGCCTTATAGATACTGCTGAAAAGTCGGTCGATGTCCACCTAACGACTCGGCGAAATGACGATAATGTTTTTCTAGTATAGATTTTTAAATATTCGTAGTCATCCTTGAGCTTTGAAAATCCAGTTCTACTGTACCTCCTTTGCTAATAATCCAAGGTTATTTAATCCTTCCTCAGATCATACAAATAAAAGTTGTATCCATCAGGTGCCTTAAATTTAACTTTGTTTCGTCGGAAAATACGACGCATCGCGACTCCATGTGTCTTATTGCAAAGTCAAGTCGCTGACTAATACGTGTTGCATTGTGTGTTGCCTTCATTTTCGGTTTCTGTTTCACGCGGTAAACAGCCAACCCACTGGCCTTAACCCCAGTTTTATCCTTGAGTTTTCCGCTAGAGGGCCTTGAATTGGAAGCAGTTCTCGCTATTTTGGAGATGTTTTTGCCTTGCTAACATGTCCTTTGCGCTTATTGCTATAATTTTCAGCGTCCTTAAGGTAGATTCTGTACTTATATGCTTTGCCCCGCTACTTGTAAGCTCGAAGATTGCCGTTTGCTCCTTCAGGTAATATCTTTCCTTTTCCTATAGTGGTTGATACAATAAAGAGATTTTTTGAACTTATGTCCTTTGCATTATACACGTGCTTTAATATGATTCTAAATGTCATAACAGAGGTTTTTTTTTATTAATTAACTACTACAGAAAATGAATTACATTTTATAACATTATTGGAAAATATATATGATTAGTGAATGGATTGAAAAATATCGTTACATTTTCAAAAAGACCTGTCCTTAATTAACCGTAACGGAGCGTACACTGTACATTATCTAGGTACATCTATCCCTTTTTATTTCTTCTTTCTATCAAATCAAATAAAAAAAAAAGAATAATCATGTCCCAGCCTAAACCATTTGACCTAGATAGTTGAAATTCAGCATACCTAAGATGCGAGGTAAGATGGGGGATTTTTAAAATATTGTAGGTACTTTAAGGGCTAAAAACCTTTCTTCTGACTTCACTTCTTTCAACTTGTTATTCCAGTCACAAAACTTATTAAATATACAAAAGAAGCCAACGTTGTTTTAAGGCTAATAGTATAAGCTAAGCTAAGTTAATCTTAAACGGATTTTGTTTTATCAAATACACAAATGTTCCCGATCGTAGCATTACATTTTTTTTGGGCATCAATTTTTCTCATCACCTATGATTTTTAACTGCACCTCAGATTTCCAAACAAACGACTTCCACAAATTCCATTATCGATTATAATGCGAATGCAGTCACATTAGTATTTGTGTTTTCGAACACTTAGGTTTTGCAGTTGGCGTTTAAGAACATTTTGCAAACGCATTTTTGACGCAGGTGACGTTTTCGAAAGCGGAGCGGAACGGACAAAAATGTTCATCTGGAGGATTCTGGTGTGCTGTGTAGAAGTGGTACACATTCATATTAGATTAAAAATTTGATGTGTTCGTTCATGAGGTATATCGTACACATGATGTTATACCGACATTCTGTTTTGCAAAACAGCATTGCCGTATTGTCATTTTGTCTGTCGCTTATAGAAACACAGAGCGATTTAAAAAAAACGCATTTTCTAATTGCTCTTTGCAAAGAAAAAGCGCGGATGGTTAATCAATGCTGATGACGAGAAAGATTATAAATATACCTTCTATCTCAATATAGAACGTAGGAATTGTTTGGAAACAGTGCAGTGATATGGAATCCTATGGCAAATATTTTCTTGGATAGTGCGGTAATGTACATATGTAAAAAGTTTGTTTAAATCCGCTTAGCGACACGTCAAGTTTTTAAAATTATCGTATTGAGTCAGTTATTAGGATGTCAGTTTTAGTTGTAAAATAAATGCTGGATTCCAAAACGCAGTACTTCTGCATTACTGCTTAATCAAGAGTTCCAAAACGCAAACGGATTACTATGATGCAATGCATACTTTTCTAAAACGCATTGTGAACGCATCAACTGCGCAAACAAAAGCAAACAGAGCATCCTGAATGATTATGATGTAAATGACATTTTATAGCTATTTCAGTTTAAGCCGCAAAATAAAATGGATTCATCGCCGGAGTCGAAAGTAAAATAATATATTTTGTAATAATTTGCCAAATTTAACTTTGATTGTACCGGCAAAACATTGAAATTTAAAAAAATATTAAGACTGTGTGCCTGAGACTGTATAAAAAGATCGAAATTTAAACGATATACCTTTCTTCATTCCTACCAAGAAGCACTAAAATGGCTTCAAAAAGCTTTGTTTTTTTTAAATGTTAATTTCGTTGTAAGTTATTATTTTATTAATAAATAATAAAAATAAAAAAAATAAGTTATTGTTAAAGACTGAAGAAAATGTGTTTTTAAATTGAACCAAAATAAAGTTAAATTGGTTTTAAGTGCATATTTTAGATGCATATTTTGCATTTTTAAACACATATTTTAAGCGCATATTTTCAGATTTTAAGTGCATGAAAATCCGAACCCTAGTTGTTACTATTGTTTAGACATTATTGTTGTTTGAAACATTTTACGATAGTAAGTAAAGTAAAGTAAAGTTTGTGTTTGAGAACACGAGCATGGCAGAAATAGCCGTCTGCCGGAAATGACATTTCATAGATATTAAAGAAATTATTACATAGAAGTTAAATTGAAAAGGAAAATTGAAAAAGAAAGAAATACTTATTTACAACACAAGATTTTGGGTTTAAGCGTAAAAGATTAATTCGTTATGTCTTTAACAATTAGTCGACAGAAAAGATGAAAAAAAAATATATATTTATATAAAATAAAACAAAAAAAAAATAAATGCAATTTGTACATCAGTATCTATTAGTATAAAACTAGATTAGAGGAATGGAATGGATCAGCGAGGGGGTCTACAACAATTTTGATGATTTGCAACATAAAGATTTATAATTTTGAAGTGATTTAGAACACCAAAAAAAATAATTAGCAATTTTAAATGATTTGAAACATAAAAGCAAAATTTTGGATTATTAAAGCAATAGCTTAAGAAGAACGGCAAAAGTTGCTTGTAGCTTGGACTTTTAAAAGCTATTACGATATAACAGAGCATGATTGCAGTATTTGTACAAAACAAGCCACCCCCTAGCTCCGTTTAGTATATCGTACAGACCATTTACGGACAGATTGCCTACTCGGAAGTATAGTCGACGAATCTCTTGTAAAATAGGTCATTCCGCAATGAAGTGGTGAATATTTTCAGGCACTCTCATGTTGCATAGATTACACGTTTCCTCAAGATCTGTTCTGTGTGGCATGGAATTCAAATTTATTAATTCTCCTATCGCTCTAAAAATGGTGCTTATAACTTTCGATGAAAAATTTATATTGAAATAACCAACGTGAGATAGCAAATGATGGTTTAGGTTCCTATAGATTAACCGTGAAGCTGAGGAAGATGCTCTAATTAGGTGCTGATCGTATAATTTGTCATCCACTTTAGCAATGATCATTGCAAAAAGCCTCTGCCAGTCGTTAACATTAGTTAAAGTAAAGGAGACATTCAGTTCGAGAGATATCGCTAGCTGGTTCCAATCCTTAAATGGAGAAGCATTGGTTTGTAGCAATCTTATTAAGATAGTCTTGGAAAGATTATTCCCGCTTCTCATTACCACTCTGGTTAAATAATCAGAATGAGCTTTCAAGTTTCGCACGTAGATGGGAGGCAAACCTGACTCTACATGAATAGCGTAGGTCGGAGTCGCATTTGGTAGCCGGAATAGACGCTTGAAAAAGAATCTTTGGATTGCCTCAAATTCTTCGAGGGGGCTCACCCCATAGGCCTGCACACCATAGCACATACAAGTATTAACTGTGGCCTTAAACACTTGATACTTCGAAGAAAGGTCAATGTTTTAATTGGCGAAGAACTTCGGCCACATCATGTTGAGTGCCAATTTGGCTTCAATACTTTTTTCTCTGGCATGCTTGTTAAAGTTTAGATTATACGACAACAAAACACCCAGGTACTTGAACTCACGAACTACCTCAATTTGTTCGTTGTTAAGGCGCCAAGTTCCTACCCCAGGACGTCTTCTCTGCCGGTTCTCAAATACCATGAATACCATGACGTTGGTTTTTGCGACGTTGATATGGAGATCCCAAGCTTTACAGTAGGTTTGCAATCTATTAATTTGCAGTTGCAAAGAAGAAGCATTTTCCGCCAGTAACACTAGGTCATCAGCGTACAGAAGTACTTTTATGTGATTGCCCGCAAAATTAACGCCACCCGGAAGAATATCAGATATTGCATCAATGTACAACGCGAATAAAATTGGGCTTAATATGCAGCCCTGAGGGACGCCTGCAGATGTCTCAAACCATTCGGACAGGTTCGACCCATCACACACAGCTGCGCAAGATGACGAAAGAAATTTAGCATACAACATTAAGAACTTTCTTGACACTCCAAGGGATGCCAGTTTATAAATTAAAGCTTGCCTGTTAACTGTATCAAACGCTGCTTTAAAATCTACAAAGCACACAAAAAGTTTCTTGTTTTTTTCAATATATTTTCTAGCGATGCTAGTCAGCGCGAAAATATGATCAACGGTGGAAAAACCAGCCCGAAAACCAGCTTGATACATGCTGAGGCGATTATTATCCTCTATCCACCTGGAAAGTCTTGTGTATAAGATCGAAGCAAAAATCTTTCTTAGAGAAAGTTGGTCTGTTCCGTTTTTAAAAAATTCAATTGGAATACCATCGCACCCCGGACCTTTGTTGTTTTTCATAGCCTGCAAGGAAGCTTTAAGTTCTCCTAAGGAAATCGGGCAGACAAGTTCAGATACCATTGTGTTTGGTAATGCAAAGCTAAAACTGTGAAGACCCTCCTCCGCTGATAGCAGTGTTTTAAAATGAGCAGCTAACGTATCAGCTTCGACAGAAATCTTCACAGTTCGAATGCGCCCTCCCAATTCCTGAACATTATTCCAGAATTCTTTTGAGTTTTTGGACTGTTGTAACCTAGTTGCAAGACTTTTGAGGTAACTAGCTTTTTTCTGACAGCATAACTGTTTAAATTCCTTATTGGCGCGCAGATACAACGATTTGAAGGCAAAAGAGTTTGTAGCTCTAAAAAGTTTTAAGAACTTAAAAGAGAGTTTTCGTAAATTGCTACATTCTCTATCGAACCATTTGCTTTTAGGAGTGAACGAAGGAGTGTTGTTCACAGGAGGAGCCGAAGCGTGGATTACCCTTGTAATACTGTCACCAATCATATCAATGTCGCTCTCAGGTTGCAGTGGGATACGATAGTTCGCATCAAAATCATTCCCAAACGTCAACAATTGCAAAGCATCACAAATGCAAAGCAGCGCAAAAGCATTCATAACCTGGCATTAGAAAAGCAGTGTGCATTCACAATTCGCATTTTTGACGTTTTGGAATTCAGCCAAACAGTTTGGATAAATCTTTGATGTACACAATATGATAAAAACCTTCACCCAAACATTCCCTCTCAAGGTCAAGGGCAGTTTTCAAAAATATCTTAAATACATTGCTGGTTGATAGAATAGGCTCGACACTTTTAAAAACAAGAAATACGATTTTCTATAAATGAGTTGGAAGGTAAGCTTTTTTTGATAGCACACTAGAGAGAAATTATTAAGAAACTTTTTGCGAAAAAAGTTATATATATAATGTTATAGAGGCATACAACTTTTTTTAAAAACGAAACACAACAAATTTACTGGAATGATCAAATTTCAGGTTTATTAGCTCAGAAATTTCATGACATTTAATATTTGAAAATAATTTCTGGCATATGCCCTCCGCGACTGTGCCTTATGAACGTAATCCTGTCGGTTCAATTTTGCACTACTTTTTCAAGCATACCAGGTCTTATTTCGTCAATAGTGCATCGAATGTTGGCTTCTAAATGATCAATCGTTGCTGGTTTATGAGCATAGACCATAGGTTTGACGTACCCCCCCAAAAAATAGTCTAAGGTGTCAAATCACACGAATGGCCACTTCGCCATTTCTTGAGATGATTCGGTCACCAAACGTTTGATTCCACAAAGTCATGGTTGCACGCGCTGTATGGCATGTTGCGCCGTCTTGTTGGAACCATTTCTCCTCCAAACGATTTCCAATGACATGATGAATAAAAAAATCAGGAATCATTTGCCTATAACGTTCGCCATTCACGGTAATGTTGGCACCGGATTCGGATTTAGAGACAAATGGCCCGATGACGACTTCGGTATGTAATCCACCCCAAACAGTATTTTTTTCGGGATGTAATGGAGTGTGAAGAGCCTCATGAGGATTGTGCTCACTCTAAAACCAACAATTCTTCTTGTTTACAAACCCGTGAAAATGGGTGATTTTGTTCGGAATAACCCCAGCTTTTGCCAGAAATGAGCCTCATCGCTGAAGATGATTTGACGATAACAATCTGGTTCAACTTCCAGTTAATTCTCATCACATTCACAGAAGCAATTGATGGTCCGCTGGCTTTAATTCTTGCACCAATTGGATCTTATATGGATGTAGGCCAAGATCTTTCCTCAACATTTTCCATGTAGTGAACGGGCAGAAACCGAGTTGCTGAGAACTGCGTCGGATCGATAAATTCGGGTCCTCTCTCACACTTACGACTACAGCGACGATGGCCTCTTCTGTACGCACGGTACGGGCTCGACTTGGATGAATATTATCACAAAAAGTAAATGTGGTCATGAATCGATCCATAGTATTGCGTATTAGCTGCTCAGATGGACGATTATGCGTACCGTTAACTAGACGAAGTGCTCTATAAGTTTGGCGAACAGACCGCGAAATTTGGAAATAAATTTCCACGATTAGTAAACGTTGTTCTGTTGTTAGTCTTTCCATGGTAATTTGTCAAAGTATACTGAAAAAAAGTCGAACACACTTTATTAGTATGACAGCTAGTTTGACGGTTATCCCTATCAGAAGTTATATACCTCTATCAAAAAAAAACACCTTTTATTATTATATCAATATTACCGTTACTTTTTTTACATTCCCTTCCTGCCGGCGGTGGCAGAAAATGAGTTATTCTGTTGGGTCCTTAGAAAAAGTTCACAGCTTCTAGGTCCGTTTATACCCTATTCTAAGGGTATATTAATTTTGACTCATAGTTTGAAATATACCTTAATATTGCCCGTAGACCCCTAAAAGTTACTATATTTATGAACAGCATCGATAGTAATGTCGATATAGCCATGTCCGTCGGTCAAACATTAGGCCTTTAAACTGGACCTAGACAGCTGAAATTTTAACCATAACAAATTTATCGAAAAAATCGAATTTTGAGCAAGAAAGCTGAAATTTTTTATATATGATCTATGACTTCTAAAACTGCTTGGGAGATAAAATTTTTAAAATCCGCCCACAATCAAATAAAACTTTTATTTAAAAACCAAAGTTTGAGCTAGTTCGCCCAAGCGGACTGTAGCCCGTCCCTATGTTTTTTTTGCTTTGGCTTTGATACGATCAGTGAAAAATCGATAAGTTTTGTTTATTGTTATTAAAATAGTTTAATATTTATTTTATTTGTGCAATCTGAACCTTAAATTTTTGTGGAAAAGCTGCAAATATCTAGAGAAGTACGAAATCGCAGTAAAATGAAACAAAATAGTAAAATTCGAAAATAAAAACACAAAAACAACAACCAAAACGTTTACTTTAGTAACTGTCATTCGGGGTGGCGACGGTGTAGAGGTTAGTGTGTTGGCTTGTGACCCGTGCGGTGCAGGTTCAATCCATGGGGAACAACAACATACGCCACCCAATCACATGCCTCTACACCAAATGGAGGATTTCTGCCTGGTAGTACAATGGACCGTTACCGAGTCTGAGTGCTCTGGGATTTGGATTTCCTTTTTGTAAAAAAAAAAAACAAAAAAAAAAAAAAAACTGTCATTCGCAATTTCTGCGATTCGCAACCATTTCTTGGAACTCTGCTTCTGAAATAAGGCAAAAGCTGGGGTTACTGCAAACAAAATCACTCATTTCCTGACATCGCCGACAGAAATTGAATATAAAAAAAAGTAACGGTAATATATCAATTATGTTTTGCGGCAAATAGTTTGTCAATAAACCCCCCTCTAAAGTGCTATAAAAAAAGCTTTCATTCCAACTCATTTAGAGAAAAAAGTATTTCTTGCTTTTAAAGTATCGAACATATTCTATTGACCGGCAGGCATTGATTTTCGTAAATCAAGGCTGTCAAACATTTGGAAAACTTTTAAGAGCAATACAAAAATGCACAGCCAATATATTTTTTTATGCCGCAGCACTGTTTTGCAATAGTATTCGTATTCGAGAGGGGGAATTCAAACACATGCCTACATTTTTACCACTGCCGTGTACTTGTGGTGTCTGCTGATGCATTAAACATCGCTATTGCAAATTACCATGAGGCAATTTCATTTCATGTTTCACATACATTCATCGATAGGCGATTCCGAGAAGAAGCCGTCCCTAATTCAGAGAACTTTTTGCCGTAAGTCTTCTTCTTCTGTCAGCTGTCTAATCATCAATCATTCCTGTGGAAACATAAAAATAGTTTGGCCGAAGATGACAAAATACAGGTAGAATGCGAATGTTGTGGGTTGGAAATCCAGCAGTTGATGGATAGTATGTATTACAAATGTCTGATTTTGCTTAAGACTATCATAGTTGACATGGAAGGTCAGCCCCTAAAGCATTACGATCTACCACAACCTTCATGAATAGATGCCGCCACACCAAATCGTGATTAGGTACTTACGAGAGATGTCCTACGATGTTGTCAATCTTACGAAAACCATCATTCAAAACGAGCCTCTTCTCAACAGCGATCAGAAAAAACTGTGGGTACACTATAAAAAAGACAAAATTGTTCTCATTCCTGGTGGGACGGGAAGGGGTTGTTTTTAATTAATCTTTTACTATCGGGGCTTAGGGCCCTCGCAGCACTCCCATTGCGGTAGCTTCTTCTGGCATAGCAGCAACGCTCTTGGAAGGTCGCAAGCAAAGTAATACGTCTCATGTTCTTACTGCCTGTCTAGACGTTTCCCATGAACGCCGTAGCAACTCACAAATTGGAATTTCCATAGCAACTTGCTGAGGATAGGAGGCAAAAAACTGCTTTTAGTAGAAGTTGTTTCATGTTCACAAAGAGAAAGTGGGATTTTCGGTGCAATTAACCCCTCTCTTTTCTACTCACTTAAAATATAGGGTAAATGGTTGAGAATGGCTGTTATGGCCTTGAGCAATGATTGCTTCCCACA
The DNA here is from genome assembly GCA_949715645.1 of Portevinia maculata. Classification (NCBI taxonomy): domain Eukaryota; kingdom Metazoa; phylum Arthropoda; class Insecta; order Diptera; family Syrphidae; genus Portevinia; species Portevinia maculata. The sequence goes on from OX454526.1 coordinate 91,611,451, forward strand.
TGCTCAGCTGTATGTGGCTTGCTCCTGACTTAGCCGACAGCATAGGTTAGGTTAGGTTAAAGTGGCTGTCAACAGAAGGCCGACACACTTAGACCAGGATTAGGTCCATTGTGATGCCACACGGATCGAGGGGTTTCCCCACTACTAGTTAAACCATTTAGAGCTTCTTATGAAGCGCGATAGACTTCTAACGTCAGCGTTAGCCAAGTCGTTAAGATTGTTAAGCAAGAAATCTCCCAGATGAAGATTTCTATTATGGGAGAGAGCTGGACATGTACAGAGAAGGTGAAGTATAGTCTCCTCCTCCTCCTCGTCCAAGCAACTTCTACAGAAATCGTTAGAATAAACGCCAAGCCTCGATGCATGCTTGCCTATCAGACAGTGCCCTGTAATGGCACCTATAGTGGAGCTAATATGCAGTCGGTTTAGTGAGATCAGACTCTTAGAGCGTCGCAGGTCCAGCTTTGGCCAGATGTGCTTAGTCGCTAGACATGTATTACTACCTGTCCACCTAAGGTTTGTTCTCTCGATTGCAGATAGCTTGAATAAAAGTTTGCAGGTAGCGATTGGGATACCCAGAGAACCCTTTTCAGGTAAAAGGGGGAGTTTGGTTCAAATATTTAATAACATACATTTGCAATAAACTTTGCATGCTCAACACTAATTTGTTGTTTCTCTCTATACCTCATATATTCTTCACACTCAAGAGAGTTTGCTGAATGCTCCTTACAAAAATTGGCACATTTGAATGCGGGAATTGGTTGATTTTTCTATTTGAGTTCTTTTACAGATTTAATACAGACATCAGAATCATAAAGCTCGCCACACAGAACACATCGACTTTTATAAGAACAACAATTGCTTGTGTGTTCATATCTCTGGCAGCGATAACACCGAATTACTGCTTTGATAAACTTTTTTTACGTAAATATTTAATTGTTATTTCTTCTCAATAGTAAGCACATAAATGATTAAAGTAAATGAAAATATTTTGCATTTTCTCTCACCTACTCCATTGGAAATCCTATACGTCTAACATCTTGTTTTGATCACTTCACTTGGCCTTAGGGGAGGTATCAGGTAAGGCACAGCAGCATTTTCACGGATACTATTACAGATTGGCGATGGAAATATTGACCAGAAATATTGAAAAATAAACATTCCCAATAAATGTATGTTACCTGGTTAATGATGACGGAAAGTCGCCTTTTTTTAAATCCCTTTACCTAATAACATGATTAATATAAAGTCCTTTCTTGTACCAACAAATAAATTTACTGTTTTAGAACTTTAAAATTTCAGATTTAGTGTATAACTTCTTCATTGTATACGTGTGCCATTGTTAATTCTGATTGCAGAATTGCCAAACTATGCTGTCGGCTAAGTCAGGAGCAAGCCACATACAGCTGAGCATGTGGGAAGCAATCATTGCTCAAGGCCATAACAGCCATTCTCAACCATTTACCCTATATTTTAAGTGAGTAGAAAAGAGAGGGGTTAATTGCACCGAAAATCCCACTTTCTCTTTGTGAACATGAAACAACTTCTACTAAAAGCAGTTTTTTGCCTCCTATCCTCAGCAAGTTGCTATGGAAATTCCAATTTGTGAGTTGCTACGGCGTTCATGGGAAACGTCTAGACAGGCAGTAAGAACATGAGACGTATTACTTTGCTTGCGACCTTCCAAGAGCGTTGCTGCTATGCCAGAAGAAGCTACCGCAATGGGAGTGCTGCGAGGGCCCTAAGCCCCGATAGTAAAAGATTAATTAAAAACAACCCCTTCCCGTCCCACCAGGAATGAGAACAATTTTGTCTTTTTTATAGTGTACCCACAGTTTTTTCTGATCGCTGTTGAGAAGAGGCTCGTTTTGAATGATGGTTTTCGTAAGATTGACAACATCGTAGGACATCTCTCGTAAGTACCTAATCACGATTTGGTGTGGCGGCATCTATTCATGAAGGTTGTGGTAGATCGTAATGCTTTAGGGGCTGACCTTCCATGTCAACTATGATAGTCTTAAGCAAAATCAGACATTTGTAATACATACTATCCATCAACTGCTGGATTTCCAGCCCACAGTGGCTGTCAGTCAAGGCCAACACGCTTAGATCAATGTTAGGTCCATTGTGATAACACACGGATCTAGGGTTTTTTTTCACTATTCGTTAAACCATTTGGAGCTTCTTATGAAGCGCGATAGACATCTAACTTCGGTGGTAGCCAAGTCACTTAGATCATTGAGCAAGAAATCTCCCAGATGGAGATTTCTTTTATGGGAGAGAGCAGGACAAGTACAAAGAAGGTGATGTGTGGTCTCCTCCTCATCCTCGTCCATGCAGCTTCTGCGGAAGTCGTTTGAATAAAAGCCAAGCCTCGATGCGTGCCTGCTTATCAGACAATGCGCTATATTGGCACCTATAGTGGAGCTAATATGCAGTCGGTTTAGTGAAATTAGACTCTTAGAGCATCGCAGGCCCAACTTTGGCTAGATATGCTTAGTCGCTAGACATATATTACTACTTGTCCACCCAAGGTTTGTGCTCTCGATTGTGGATAGCTTGAATAAAAGTTTGCAAGTAGCGATTGGTATACCCAGAAAACCCATTTCAGGTAAACGAGGTAGTTTGGTTCCCTTTTTGGGAACACTCTTGGTTGTTTGTCAGATGTTCGCAAGAGGTGATGCAGGGGAAAAAACTTTTAGACACGTTGAACTGTTAGGCTATCGTATTTATTTTATGAAATATTTAGTAAATGAAAAAACTGATATAATTTTCTAATGGAGCCTTAGATAGAAGCTGATGAAATAAACCTACAAATACATTCAAAGAAAATGGAAGTAGGAAAGCATTGGAGATTCTGCCCATAATGATATAAGTTATAGAGAAAACGCATATGGAAGACTGTTTAGGCGAACTGTTGAAACTCTATCCATATTCTTATCAAACAATGTGGGCGTAACATTGCAATGGAAGCTTTGGCTTGTTTCGGAACATTGTGTTTTTGGTATCCAAATTACAAAAACTGAACATTTGGTCAAAACTGCCCTAAAGTGGGCGTGATAAAAACTTTGTTTTGGGTGAATCGCTAAGAAGGGTATTTTCTAAATGTTGCGTTAACAATCTCTGCGTCAAAAACGTCTCCAAGAAGGATTTTAAATACTAAAAATTTATGACGACTGACGAACATGGCTAGATCGCCTTAACTTTTGATGCTGATCACGAATATAGCAAATTTTAGGGGCCCACGATCATTATGAAGGATTACGAGAAATTCGCTGAAATCAAACAATGGTCTGACGAACCTAGAGGCTGTAATACGTTTATATCGTATTTTTCAGGGTGAGAGGTGAGAAAAAAGTCCAGCGTGTTGACTGCTTATCCTGGTATTTGTATCGGTTCATTTGCAAGCTGAGTGAGATTGTTTACCTGAACAAAAATCTCAGCATACCTTCTTTCGGGTGTTGTCTGTCCAGAATATCGAAGCCAATCTGAATGAATTGTGTATATTGAAATCACCCGCAAGGACGATTTCAGTACGATTATGAAGGGTCACAATCCTTGTGATGGAATCAGACAACGCATCCAACTCATTATGTTGAATAACTGTCCACATTGGGGCTTCTGCAAATAAAACAGTAGTGGATTAATTGCCTACGGACCTGAAATTTGAGCCAAATTAAATAAAATTCCGGATTGGAACATTGACCATATTGAGGCTGAAGTTGTTAGGTTACGTCACTACGTATATAAACGGCGAGGCCGCGATGGGGAAAGAATAATGGCACTAAGTTGTACCCAGATAGACTAAACTCTGTTAAATCAGAGCCAACGCAAACCTGGGTTTCATTTAGTGCCAAAACAGCTGGTTTGTTGGCGTATAATGAAACAAACATTTTCCCCAAGCCACGAATGTTACTGACTTCCACCACAAAATTCCTACACATTATAAAATGCAAACATAAATGAAAACACAAACTCCGATGCCACCTAAGCAAAAGCCATGAATTGAAGATCAGCGTTAGATTTCCAAAACAATTTACAGCAGGTGTTATGCCCGTACGGTAATTTTTTTGGTCCACCAACAAAATCAACAACTCACGACCCGCTATCCGTCGATGCTGCCTTTACAATGTTCCTTAGTTTTTAATTATTATGTATTTTTTTGTTAAGACGTGAAACCGGGTATGGCTTTTTATTTTTCTGTATCCTTGGCAGCAGGATAAAGTCAATAACTTTCCACCTACACATAAATCGTGTCACAGGTGTTGAATCGTTGAAAAGGGCAGCAATACCATTTCCCTATTTATATTTTTATTCAAGATTGTGTTCAATTACAGATGATTGAGCTTTCCAGAGTAAATGATTTTATTACTTTTCGGACCAAATAAGATGATTTTTTTAATATTATATTTGCTTTTTCAAAATTGTCAATTGATTACACGTTGTCGTTGCAAAATTGTATGGTATTATCAATTTTGAATAACATACATTCATTTAATAGATTTTCCTTTCAGGTATGCGTCTCATCGAAATAAAGAAGGTCGACTTTGTATGTATGTATGTATGTACCTATTTTGCAAAATTCGTACTGCTAACCCCAGCCAATGTCGCACCCACACCTATATTTTCGATAATTTAAATTGTTTGTACCCACAGTGCGTGCAATCATTTCTATTAGCAATTTAATTTATTTGAGTGTACTTTTTCTTATATATTATGTACCCTATCAAAAGATTAAGTTAATCTTTACTCATAATTTCCAACATGCGTTCATATTAGTCGTAGACCCCTAAAAGTAACTTTATTTGTGACCAGCGCCGAAAGATTATGTCGATCAAGCCATGTCCGGTCGTTCGTTCGTCCATTGGTCGAACACCCAATGCTGAGGCCCTTAAATTAAGCTCAATTTGGGCTTGAAAGCAGAAATTTGGTATTTCTTAACAATTCGTCTTTACAAAGTACACTATACACTAAATCGGGACGTTTTTCTTTAAACTCTTAAAAACGCGGAAAAACTGAACTGAAAAACAGTCAATACAGAATATGTAGATACATAATAAATTTCTTAGTAATTTGCCCACGCAAATTTATTTGGCACACCCGTTTTCTGGGAGCGTTTTTTGATAAGTCCCTTTAAAACTAGGAATAGGAAAATATGCAGACCATGCATTTCTTAACAACTCGCTTAACCAACTTTTTTATACCAACTTTTGGATGGGTTGGGGTCACAACCCCGAAAAACGAAGTCCCGAAAATCCAAAATCCCTTTTGGGATGTTTTTATTTTGAATGTAAAATAGACGCGTGTTGATCCCTGCCAGTTGCCTTAAGAAAGTGATACTTAAACTCTACAATTGGTAATGTGCATTCAGTTGTGTTAATCTCGTTCTATGTGACAAACTAAATTTAAGTTGCAGTAAAAATTAACCATTTGAACCAGCAAAAGTGAGTAGTAATTGCAAACATTCTTCATTAAAAGCTTAATATTTAAAAAAAAAAAACAGAAATTGCCTACAATATGAATTTGTTAATATTGCTCCCCTATCCAAAATTCATTGTTCAATAATCCCCTGTCCTATAATTCCTTGCTCCAAAAGCCCCTGAAAAAAATCCACAAGGGACAAAATCTCCCATTTTTATACCCTATTCTAAGGGTAGGTATATTAATTTTGACTCATAGTTTGTAACATACCTTAATATTGCCCGTAGACCCCTAAAAGTTACTATATTTATGATCAGCATCGATAGTAATGTCGATCTAGCCATGTCCGTCCGTCCGTCCTTCCGTCTGTTGTCAAAAATTAGGCCTTTAAACTGGGCCTAGAGAGCTGAAATTTTAACCATATACGCTCTAGGGTCCCGAAATAATCAAGTTTAAGAATTTTTGAAATCCGCCCACAGACACGCCCACAAACTCAAAAAAACAAAATTTTGGAAAAAATCGAATTTTGAGCTAGAAAGCTGAAATTTTTTATATATGATCTATGACTCCTAAAACTGCTCGGGAGATAAAATTTTAGAAATCCCGCACTGACACGCCCACAATTAAATAAAACAATTTTATTGAAAAACCAAAATTTGAGCTAGGGAGCTGAAATTTATAATATATACTCTCTAGGGGGCCCTTTATACTCATGTGTAAATATTTTCAAAACCCGCCTACTGACACGCCCACAATTTAAAAAAAAAACTTTTTTGGAAAATCCAAAGTTTGAGCTAGGGAGCTGAAATTTATGATATATACTCTCTAGGTGCCCTTTATGCTCATATGTTAATTTTAATAATCCGCTTACTGACACGCCCACAATTAAATAAAAAATGTTTATTGAAAAACCAAAGTTTGAGCTAGGGAGCGTTTTTTTTACAAAAGCTTCGTTTTTTTTTTGTTGATAAAATCCTTTAAATGTTATATAACAAAATATGTAGAGCGTTCTTAACAATTCTACCATACTTAGACTTTTGTCACGCCCACTTATGAGGGATAGGAATAAGAATAGGGTATCCAACAGTTCGCCCAAGCGGACTGTAGCCCGTCCCTATGTTTGGACTTAGTGTTAATAATTCTTTTGAAGAACGAAAACCTCCAACATTTTTAAAAATTCCCAATGCCGAGCCTCAGAGATAAAACATAAAAACCATATTTTTCCCCCAGGAAATGGATTACTTTTTCGAATCAAAAAAGGTTTAAATGGACCGCTTCGCGGGTTGAAGTGATTTAACTTTAGAAATTGATTTGAAAACTCCGTTGCTCCGCTAACTTGCTAGTTTTCTACCTGATGTCCTGATGTGTCAGCTCTATTGTGCACTTCAATTGGATCCTAATTCCTATTGGATCTTTTTCCTATCCCTCATAAGTGGGCGTGACAAAAGTCTAAGTATGGTTGAATTGTTAAGAACGCTCTACATATTTTGTTATTTAACACTTAAAGGATTTTATCGAAAAAAACGCTCCCTAGCTCAAACTTGGGTGTTTCAATAAAATTGTTTTATTTAATTGTGGGCGTGTCAGTAGGCGAATTTTGAAAATATTTACACATGAGCATAAAGGGCCCCCTAGAGAGTATATATTATAAATTTCAGCTCCCTAGCTCAAACTTTGAATTTTCAAAAAAATTGTTTTATTTAATTGTGGGCGTATCAGTGTTCGGATTTTGAAATTTTTTTCTCCCGAGCAGTTTTAGGAGTCATAGATTATATATAAAAAATTTCAGGCTCAAAATTCAATTTTTTCCAAAATGTAGTTTTTTTGAGTTTGTGGGCGTGTCTGTGGGCGGATTTAAAAAATTCGTAAACTTGTTTATTTCGGGACCCTAGAGCGTATATGGTGAAAATTTCAGCTCTCTAGGCCCAGTTTAAAGGCCTGATTTATGACAACAGACGGACGGACGGACGGACATGGCTGTATCGACATTACTATCGATGCTGATCATAAATATATTAACTTTTAGGGGTCTACGGGCAATATTAAGGTATGTTACAAACTATGCGTCAAAATTAATATACCCTTAGAATAGGGTATAAATAGATAAGCCAACGAAATAAAGGCCCACCAAGTTTTTCTAAAAAAAATCCCAAAAACATTGTTACAAGAAGGAAAAAAACTTATTATTTGAAGATTGCCATCGATTTAAACGGGATCATGAAGTAATCTCGAATGATAAAAATCTAGAAAAAAACAAATTTTTAATCTAGAATGCACAAAAATCTCGAAAGACGATATCTCGAAAAAAAAGTTAATTCGAGATTTTTTTCTTATCTATTTAATGAGTTTAAACTTAAAGAAAATGCATTACATATTTAGTTCATTCATCAATTTATTAATTTTTTCGGTAAATTAACTTAATCACTTTGCCAAAGTGAAATAAAGCCGAGTCGGCCTTGTTTGGCTTTTAATTTATTTACACAATCAGATAAAGATTCCTAACCGTTTTCAGATTTTCACCCCTGAAAACCTCGCACCTACTCCAAATCAAACAGTGACCCCTAGTAGGGGGGTTGCAGGGGGCAGCATACCCCCATAGGCATTGCACTGTTTATGGGATGAGTTGCGAAATCTCAAGTAGAATAAAGTCGATCTCCGAAATCGTATTTGATATTATTACTCTTTTGTTCTACTGCATGATTGGAAATAAAGTCGAGAATAGAAAATGGTGAATTTCGACATTACTTCCGATTTCTTATGGAAATAAAGTGGATCGACATTATTTTCATCTACTTTATTTCACGGCACCGGTAAATAAATCCATCGATTTCGATTTGAATATTTCCTTTGCTTGTAATGATTTCATTTACTTTCATTTTAATTGTTTTTATTTGCACTCACGTTGTGATAGCACACGATCCCAAACAACACTAATTTCAGGTACCGTTTTTACAGTTGCATGGGCAGTTTGCTAGCCAATCGTGGATGTTAAAGAGTAGTAAATAATAATAAAAAAATAATATATTAATTGATGTTTAATCAACAATTCATCTATTTCCGATTCTATTGAAGTTGCTAATTTGTTTAATGATTTTTTTTGTAATATTAGTTCTTTTCAGGACACAATTAATAAAAACATCGAGTCTGCAAACATGCCCGTCTTTGAAGGAATAATACGTCAACCTGAAAGTTTTTTCTGCGAACCTTTTACTGCTTTAGAGATCCATAAAATAGTTTGTTCCCACAATATCAAAGTCGACTTCCTTTGACAAAATGTCAGTCTCAAACTAGGCATTTTCCACAATCCCTAAAAACAGCAGTAGTGATCCCACAGTGATACTACAGTTTTAAACAACTATCGTCCTATTTCATTGTTGTCGGTTTTTTCAAAGGTTCTTGAGAGAGGTGTTAAATCTAGAATGTTATCGTATCTAGACAGAATAAATTTCTTTAGCGATTGTCAGTTTGGATTTAGAAGTGGAAGGTCTACTGAGACCGCACTATTAAAATTAACTGGTGAATTATACAACAGCTTAAATTCGTCTAAAATACCGGCTTCATTGTTTATTGATATCACTAAAGCTTTTGATATGGTGGATCATTCGATTTTATTAAATAAACTTTACCGTATAGGGTTTAGAGGCTATATATACAAATGGTTTGCTTCTTACTTAAAAAACAGTAGACAAATGGTCAGAATCAATAACATTTATAGCTCCCAGAAAACTATAGTACTCGGTGTTCCACAAGGTTCTTTTTTGGGTCCTATATTGTTCTTAATTTATATTAATTCATTATTTGATCAACCTTTTAAAGGTAAAATCACAGCGTTTGCTGATGATACTGCTCTCTCGTATTCAAGTAGAGGCTTGCTTAACATATGTTGTGACGTAAATTATGACCTAGACTTACTTAGGAGATGGTTTTTGCAACACAAATTAGTTATCAGCGACAAAACAAAGTTTATGATTTTTAACTTGAAGGGATATTTTGTGGATATTTTGCCATTTTTTTACCATTCTACTAATTGTTCACGTTTTTGTTTATCTGACTCAGGTCAACGTTCTTTTAACTATTTGGCATCGTGCTCCAATAAATGATTTAGAATTGAGTGTGTTGATAACTTTAAATACTTAGGTATTATATTGGACAACAAACTGAACTGGTACAATCACACAATTTATCTTAAACATTACTTTAACAAAGTGGTGAGACAATTATATCACCTAAGTCTTTATTGTAATCAACCATTACTGAAGCTTGTGTATAATGGACTTTTAAAGTCAAAGCTACAATATGGGATAAGCTGTTGGGGTGGTGCCTATTTTAACAAAACTGAACCATTACTTATAAGCCAAAAGCATGCCGTTAGAATCATATGCAGGGTGAATCGCAGAACTCCGAGTTTTGATTTGTTTAAGAACCATAAAATTCTTCCGTTAAGGCACCTTTACTGCTACAAAGTCCTTAAAATATTCTTTGATAATTCGGGATTTTACGCTGTCAGAAATAACGAAAACTATAATTTGCGAGTAAATGCCAGACATTTTGTAACTGCTCTTACAAATAATAAAGCCCATTTTGCACGATTTTACTATGCTACCGCACCTCGTCTCTTCAATTCGCTTCCAGATACTGTTAGACGCGAGAGAGTGAAAAGCGTATTTTTGAAGTGTATAAAAAATTGGATTATGTCCTTTGATTATTCAGCCATAAATGGTTTCTTTACGACCTGAATCTTGCTCATTAAATGTCATAGTATATTTTATCTTTCCAACCTAATTACTTTTGTAATATTAATTTTTTGCTTTAAGATTATAATTCCCCATCAATAATTAGTATACAATTTTAGTAATTTCCGTCCTACATTCGACACTTGTCATTGAACAACTGATTGTAGTAACTATTTTATACTCCCTTTTATTTTATAAATGAGTAATGTAAAACATTTTAATTTGTATGAAATTGTATTAAATAAAAAATAATAAAAAATAAAAACCATATGGCAATGGTCTGACGAACCTAGGGGCGATAATACGTTTAAAGCGTATTTATCGGAGTGAGAGGTAAGGAACAATTCCAGTCAGGTTATTTACCTCAGCAAAGATCTCGACGTACCCTCCTTCGGGTGTTGTCTGACCAGAGTGTCGAAGCCAACTTGAATTGTGTATATTATCGCCCGTAATGACGATTTCAGTACGAGGATGAAGGGTCACAATTCTTGTGATGGAATCAGACAACGCATCCAACTCATTATATGTTGAATGTCTGTCCAAATTGGGGCTTCTGCAAATAAAACAGTAGTGGATTAATTGCCTACGGACATGAAATTTGAGCCAAATGAAATAAATTTCCGGGTTGGAACATTGACCATATGGGGACTGACGTTGGTAGGTTACGTCACTATATAAACGTCGAGACCGCGATGGGGAAAGAATAATGGCACTAAGTTGTCACCAGGTAGACCAAACTCCATTATATCAGAGCCAACGCTAACCTGTGTTCCAAAGCAGCTGGTTTATTGAAGGGGACATGGGCGTATAATGAAAAAAAATGTTTCCTCAACCCACGGATGTTATTCACTTTCACTACAAAATTTCTACACAATATAAATTACAAACATAAATAAAACACAAAATCTGACGCTAACTCCCTAAGCACAGCCGTGAAGTGAAGACGCGCTTTGGATTTTCAAAACAATTTACTGCAGGTTTTATGCCCGTACGGCAATTTGCTTTGGTCTACCAGAAAAATCAACACCACACGACCCGCTATCCGCCTGATGCTGCCTCTACCCAAACATTACAAGTACACACCCGAAAATCATATAAAGCACTTGCAATTGTTACTATTCGGGATATTTAATAAGTTAATCGAAATATATATTAAGAAAACCGCATTCAGCAAGGTTTGAGAACCTACAGATAAAAGCATCCTATAATGAAATACATACCGGTGGCGGTATCGTTGACAAAAGGTGTTAGCGGCAGAGGTGGTTTTAATTAGGTCTGCAGTCCCACACTCATAATTTCCGAAACGCCAACGACAAAATGATGCCAAAGTCGCAAGGTTCTAAACGTATCCATTACATCTATCAAAAAAGTATCGCTACCGCATCGAACATTTTTATGTTTTGGAACGCAGCTTATGGCTTCATTGACTTCAAAATCTAAAGAAAAGCGCTTCAATTCACCGTCGTGTTCGCCTGGTTTTGAGCTAGAAAATCAAATATGCATACACCATTAACAGCTTTCTCAATTTGTTAATTTCTGATTTCGTCCTTATTATTATATTCCGTTAAATAAGCAACTGCCGAACCTTCGATACCCACAGGTGGACCAGTGGGAATGGAAATACAGTAAAGTGGGAGGGTTATGAGATAATCCATTTAATCCTGATCATGAATGAAAAGAAGAAGAAGTAACTATTTTTTTTTCACAAGAGCAATAAATACGGAAATATTTTGGGAAATTAATTTGTTTAAAGCACACACCATTGAGTATTTCTTGCTAACCCCAACCATGAGAACCGAGGGTAATGAAATGGATTATCTTAATGCTATTTCCGACGCAATGAAGGTCCTCGCCTTAAAATGAGCGGTGTCCAATTCTATTATTCAACGTGTCACTACATTGGTATCTGCGAATTGCGAATTCTTATCAAGTTGCAGTAAGACGTTGAGGTTAATATAATTGTTGTTGGTCTACAAAACTAAACTGAATTTAATTCTTCAAAGAATAGTTTCCACCCATTGCGCCTGCAGGACTTAGCGGAAAGAAGCTTCGCGCATTCCTTGGCAGCTGTTTTATATTCACACTTGGAGTTTGTGTATTCCTATCTTCATCTTCAACGAAACTAACTCGTGCATACCAATTTGTAAGCCTTTGTTTTTGCTGGAAGGGTAGGTTGTTTATGCATTTATTATTTATTCCTCTATCTGCTTGCTTGCATAATTCTTTATCAACTGGCCATTAGTGAACCGAAGGAAATGTCTAAGGATGTAATCCCTTAAGGAATAAGGAGAGGAGTAAAGCTAGTGATTTGAGTTTTAATCGATTTTTTCTTTGAGAACGGCGAATGATTTTTGATTTGATTTGTTCTTCATTCGTTTAGTATGTAGTAGATCGAACATTTAGGCATTCAATCGGGGTCCTTAGCTGTCTTACGTTTGGTAAAACGGAAGACAGTACAAGAAGGCGGAAGCTGATCGGGTTGACTTAACCAGTGCCAAAAGGCATCACAATCCGACTATACAATGAAGCTTCATGTTTTCTAGTCATCCTGTATATCCAAATTCTTTGGTTAAAGCTTGTTGAACTGAAAACTGCTAAAGCTCTGTCGGTTTTCTGCAGAAAGACATAGGGCTTTGCGCCGAAAAGAGTCCTATGCCATACACGGCTACAAAACCAATCAATGATCTGGTGCTGGGTGTTTTCGTGGAGAGCGACAACACTAGAGTTGACTACTCGTTAGGTGGGTAGGTAGGTATGTAGATGGATGTCCTTGTGACGGATGTCATCGCTCACTAAGACCAACAGTTTGGGTCCACTGCGTCCATTTTGGGATTCTTTAAAATTCCCTGGGAACCTGAAAAGAGAAATAAATGAAATCGCTGTTTAACAGCTCAGTAATTCGCTTTAGCAGAACCACCCGGATTCATGTATGAATCTCAGGAGTTTCTTCAGCTCTAAAGCGGCCAGATCCTTCAGCTCTTCGAAGAAGTAGCTGGCAAGAATCTTCAATCTGTTTGTTCTAAGGGCAGGGCATTCGCATAGCAGGTGACGTATAAATTATATTTCTTCAACATCCCTGTAACTCCTGCAGTAGTCGTTGTGCAGTATGCCCAGCCGCTCTGCGTGTAGGCCCACTACACAGTGTCCTGTGAGGACCCCCGTCAGTGTTCGAATATCTATCATGGTTTTAGATTTCATTTGATTAACCGCTGGCCAGAGCTCCCTTGTGTTCTACATGTATCGAAGTTGATCCAACGTAGGTTTGCTCTACTCATGGATTCGGTGTCGATACTTAGCATTATTGTGCTTAGCATTAATGTGCCTGAGATGTCATTGTGCCCTGGTACCCAGCATAGGGTATTTTTTGCCTTTAACACCGCCCTTGACTTGATTACTACTGACTCCAAAGCTCCTAAAGCCACTTGGCAGTCAGAGTAAATGGTGATGTATTTGTCGGCTATTTTTCGCCTCTTCACCTCCTCCGCCGGAGTGATCGCAGCTGTCTCTGCCTGGAACACACTGCATTCATTGCTGAGTCTAAATGATTCGCTCAGGTCCAGAGACTCACAGAAGATGCCTGCAAATGTACCCACGTCCATCTTGGATCCGTCGGTGTAGATAGGAACCTCCTCCTCTTTCGTGACCATTTTATTACTCCATTCGCTTCTTTCGGGGATTTTGATATCGAATCTCCGTTTGAAGGCGAGGGTCTTCGGTAAGTAGTCAGTGGCTACTTTCTTTTTCGATGGACTCCATCGTGTCTCCACCGAGGCATGGTTTAAAGACCACAGTCCCAACTCTTTGAGCCTGATAGTAGTGCCACATACGCTTTCCTAACTCGATCCTCTATGTTTTCCTTCCAGATGAGTTTGGAGTCTAGGCTGTCTATATTCGTTAGGCAAACGTGCATCAGTTCAAACTGTGGTTAGCCTTGCTCAACCCTTTCTCAATTCGGTTAACAGATTGAATTCATTTGGTACGGCCCACTACGCTTTTGCCAAGCATCTTACATCTCTATGATTATACTAGTTTTACTCGTATCAGGTTGCGGGTATTTGGTGCTGATGATCATTGAAGCGCCAATTCATCTTTCTCACACAGACGGTCTTCCTGGTCATACAATTGAGCAGTATTGAGTCTGACTGTTCCAGTGTGGGCGATTCACTCAGTCTATCCAAACCTGCACAGTTAAGTTTGAAGAATGTACACTAAAATCTTGTCATAGCTGAATAGAAATCTGATATCCACTAAGGACATCTAAGGCAGAGCAGTTCAACATTCACCTCTGTTGGGTGCCGGGTCATAGAGACATTCCAGGGAATTGTAGGGCAGATGACCTCGCCAAAAAAGTAACCGTAATACCTCTTTTACCTGATAAAGGTTTTCTTAGTATAGGCACCTATCGCTACTTGTAAATTTATGTTTCAGATAACCGCAGTCGAGAGTGCAAACCTTAGGTGGACAGGTAGTAATACATGTCTAGCGACTAAGCATATCTGGCCAAAGCGGGATCTGCGACGCTCTATGGGTTTGATCTCACTTACCCGACTGCACATTGGCTCTGCTATTGGTGCTATTACAGTACACTGTCTAATAGGCAAGCACGCAAGGCTATACTGTAGAAGCTGCATGGACGAGGAGGAGGAGACTACACTTCACCTTCTTTGTACATGTCCTGCACTCTCCCATAAAAGAAAGCTCTATCTAGGCTTCTTGCTTAATCATCTTAGTGACTTGGCTACCACCAGGGCCGGCTCCTGCCAACCAAACGCCCTGTGCATGATTTACAGAAAGCGCCCTTTAATTTGCACACATCCATAAGTCGTTTCCCCATCACCCAGGAGGTAGACATTCAATGCGTTTTTTTATTGAGGTATCCCCGGTAGGCCTAATCCTCAATTAAAAACAAATATGTATATTTACATATATGTTTATATGTCTTAATAAAAAATTAATAATTAAAACAAACAAATATCTAAAATAAATTAAAATAATAAATAATGTAAAAAAATGCTTTAAAACAAAACAAAATAAATAAATAATGAAGGAATTCATTTAAGGAACTTTAGATATTTTTTTAAAGGAAAAAAAGTATAAGCATAAATAAAACGAAGAAATGTGCAGAGAGAAACCTTTAAACTTGGAAACTTGCTTTTCTGGCCTTAGCTTCGGCAAATTCAGCAATAAAATCATCATAGTCTAAAGATTTTTATAGTTCCTTTTCTATAGACATTATAGATAAGCCTACCAATCTCTCTTGAGTCATCGTTGACCTGGGACAATTTTTAAAAAATTTAAGTTTAGAAAAACTACGTTTTCCTGAAGCTAGTGTCACAGGGATTGTATTAGGAATTTGAAGAGCATTAACTAAATTAGGAGCAAGATATTCAAGGCTTGAGCTGAATATAAAATTCAACACATCTAAACATGAACTTTGTGGTGTAACAAGAGGGAAAATGAGTTTTAACTCTTGATACAATTCTGCTCCATCTAAATCTTGAAAACTACCAGATGTTAAAACATTCTGCAAATTAAGGCATGAAGAACCTAGATTTTTATTTTTCAAACATTCGCTGATGTTACTTAAAAATGAAAAATGTATACTATATGTGTCAAGCTGCTCAAACCTTTCTGTTATTGATTGACTCGCTTGATCAAGTATTTTGAAATAAAAATCTACTTTGAATCTTTGTTTCGGGTCCAATATAGTTTCTGGACATTCATCGGTATACATTTTTTTTCCGTCAAGATCTCAATGATTTACTATGTGCAGGATTTCAAACTCGCACACACCGTTTGCGAGTGTGAGATAAAAACCCGAAATCAGAATCGGATGCATAAGTCGAAGAGCGTACTATATTTTCATAACAAATCTACTCGTTCTCTTTCTAAGAGAAATTTGTTACTTTTTTCGTAGATGAGATATGAGATATCCCATACATTGTGTCTTCTTGAGTGCAGAATCAATGATGATATTTTCCTATCCCAATTTATGGAATCGAGTTGCCGTTTGGAGTTAAAAAAAAAGAACTTAACTGTTTTCCTTTTTTTTGTTTTAACTTTATTTATTTATTATATTGTTCACAAATTTGTTATATAGGGTGATTTTTTTAAGGTTAGGATTTTCATGCATTAGTATTTGACAGATCACGCGGGATTTCAGACATGGTGTCAAAGAGAAAGATGCTCAGTATGCTTTGACATTTCATCATGAATAGACTTACTAACGAGCAACGCTTGAATTTTCAGTGAATGGGCCCTAGAAAAGTTGGCAGAAAATCCACTTTTTTATCGACAAATTTTGTTCAGCGATGAGGCTCATTTCTGGCTGAATGGCTACGTAAATAAGCACAATTGCCGCATTTGGAGTGAAGAGCAACCAGAAGCCGTTCAAGAACTGCCCATGCATCCCAAAAAATGCACTGTTTGGTGTGGTTTGTACGCTGGTGGAATCATTGGACCGTATTTTTTCAAAGATGCTGTTGGACGCAACGTTACGGTGAATGGCGATCGCTATCGTTCAATGCTAACAAACTTTTTGTTGCCAAAAATGGAAGAACTGAACTTGGTTGACATGTGGTTTCAACAAGATGGCGCTACATGCCACACAGCTCGCGATTCTATGGCCATTTTGAGGGAAAACTTCGGAAAACAATTCATCTCAAGGAATGGACCGGTAAGTTGGCCACCAAGATCATGCGATTTGACGCCTTTAGACTATTTTTTGTGGGGCTACGTCAAGTCTAAAGTCTACACAAATAAGTCAGCAACTATTCCAGCTTTGGAAGACAACATTTCCGAAGAAATTCGGGCTATTCCGGCCGAAATGCTCGAAAAAGTTACCCAAAATTGGACTTTCCGAATGGACCACCTAAGACGCAGCCGCGGTCAACATTTAAATGAAATTATCTTCAAAAAGTAAATGTCATGGACCAATCTAACGTTTCAAATAAAGAATCGATGAGATTTTGCAAATTTTATGCGTTTTTTCAAGCTCTTAAAAAATCACCCTTTATTATATTAGAATCTAACGAAAGGCCGCTGTCCACGCTAGGCTGCACCTTTCTGTTAGATAGATTGAATAAGACTAACTTAATCTCTATTTTCATATTTCCATTACAACTCATAATGATATGGAAATATGCTTATTCTACAAAATGTTCTACTGAACTTTCCCACGATTTTATTAACGGTTTCGTATTGCATATAGTGGGACAAAGGGGTGTATCCGTTGAGGTTGGTTTTGCAATGTGTGCAAAATGGCGTGGGAATCCGTTATGGAATTTGAGTGTGCCGTTAGGCGAAGGGGAATGTGGGGGATGGCGGTAATATATTCCTAGGTGAAGTCTCCGACGTAACTCCCAGGATCAATGATAATATTTTCCTATCCCCTATAAAAATACATTAATCAATTACTTTTATATGCCCAAACTTCCCAAACCAGTTGTTTGTGAAAAACCAATTGAAAAAATTCTGCTTATATTCGGAGATTTAACCCTCTACTGCATGAATTATTATTTAAAAAGAAAAAAAATAAAATACTTTTGAAATAGCTTCTTTGGGCTGTTTTAAGACATCTTTTATTAAAAAACCCAAAAAAAAATCATTTGTTTAAATAATAAGAATACAGGCCAAATATGGCTTCGTGTGCATTAACGGTTGTAAAACTAGAACATTTTTGATTTCAGTTTAAGTAAAAAAAATATATAAAAAAGCAGCAAAATATAAAGAAAAAAATATTTATAAACAAAACAGAACAATTCATTTAATAAATAAATAAATGAAACAAAACATAACATTTCATTGTATCATAAAAAAGTAAAATAATGGTTGAAAGTTGTGTGTTTATACGCCATGAAATTTAGAAAAGCAATTTCTCTTTTCATTATAACATAAATAAGCTTTACATTTTTGGCAAAAAGTAAATGAACGAAAAGTACAGTCGTTTTGACAAATTTGGCGGTTCTTTTTTATTTGTGGGAAATGACCGACGTTGTCGAATCGAACTGATAACAATGGGCGCTTTCTCTTTGGTGTTGAAGTCGCAGGAGATCGAAGTCTAGATCCAATACAGGGTCGTCCACGTCTTTTCAAAGGTTGCTTTTCAGCTTTACATAAATATTCGACCATTTCTAGTTTAAAATCAAATAAAGGTAAATCATGTTGACGATCTTCAATCGTAATTTTATGCGATATAAGCCCAACATCAAATCTAGCAAGTCGACAGCACCCATATATTTGTTGTGCCTAGACCTCAACAGGTTGTGGAGCAGGAATAATTTTATACTCCTCATCCTTCCTGGAGTAACGGCTCTTATTTATAACTGGATTCATTCCAACATAAGGCGGCATTAAAGTTACTATTTTGTTGTTAAACCAGGACACCAAACTCAATTTTACTCCACTGATAGTTGCCACTTTTTCTATCATACTTCCAGGTCCTTGCTTCATAAGTTGTTCCTTCGAAATTCTGGAGTTTGGCACTCGGTTGAGTCTTAAAGTCCCTAGTTTCAAAAGTCCACTTTTCAACGAATAAACCTGCAAATTTGGACTATTATACCAGTTGTCGAAGAAAATCTTGGGATTAGCATTTTCATGAACTGTTGACGTAAGCCATGTGACAACATTACCACTGACCCCCAGATCTGGCGCTCCGTCAGAATACTTATTGCTTTGGTGTCCGTTAAATAAATCGAAATCGTAACTTAATCCTGAAATTCCTATAAGAACTTGATTTTTATAGCCCCATTTATGTGCCTTAGCTGGGTTATATTGCTTCAGTTCATGGCGGCATTTCGTCGGAATAATTTATTCGTCTACGGCGAGGAACTCTTCTTTTAGAATCAAGAGCAAACGTTCCCTTATTTTCTCCAAAAGGGGTCTTACTTTGAAGAGTTTGTCATGTCCTTCTTTTCCCAATGGTTTGAAGTTTTGATTATCGTTGAAATGCATTGACCTTTTGATAGTTTCCCACCTATTGCATGTTATTGTTTCACATGTCATTTATTGTCCTACCGTTTTATTCCAGTAATGTCTGGACGATGGAAGTTGACAACATGACATGAATATCACCATCCCGATGAATTGTTCCATTTCGTTCTTTGTGATATTAACTGCCTTATTTATATCATCTTGGCGGGCTTTTTTATTAGATTCCTCTATAATGAAGGCCAACAAATCATCAGAATTTTTTTTTTTAAAAAGTCTGATGGTGTCTCTAGTTTTTTTTACATATTCTGGAAGCTCGGCCAATCCTGCAAATTTGAAAAGCTCTTCATCGTAATCAGGAAGATGTCCCTTTCTCCATGCTACTTGTCCTTTTTTGTCTTGCTTTTCACGGATTTTGATTTCAACGCTGCAAGAGGCTCATCATCTGAATCTGATTCCGTTTCCTCAACCGTAACGTTGACACTTCGATCATTGATATGCAATTCTGTCTCCAACTCCACATCTGAATCTCCAGCTTCGCGATCCGTCTCCAGGAATGGGATTAAGGAATGATGATCCTCCATAAAAAGACGACATTCCATTTTTCTAAGCAAAAAAGTAACATACGAAACGATAAAAAAACGAAAAAACATGTGCACCACAACAAGAGTCAAGTGAACAAAATGTGTAGATTTATATCCCCTTGCTGCATACGAAGCCAAATATGGATTCTGCAGTTTCACCTCTCAAACGAGCAAGATAATATTTTTGTTTTTAATAAAATTTTATTTGTGGCAAAGAGAAATAAGTATCCAATCACAATTATATTTTTATGACCACTTAACTCACCGTACACCAAAGTTATAATTTTTTCAAATCAGAAAATTTTTCACGCTTTCGTTTTCAACGACAACAAGCAAACCACTGACCTACAAGTAGGAATATCTTCGTTGTTTTTTGTCGCACTCGCGCGAAAAGTACCGCTATGTGTTCTCAGAAATGCATAGAAGAGAATTGTGTTGTATAAAATCTTTTTTTTTTGTGAGAATAAGGAGTAAAAAAGGAAAAAAAGTGAAAAGCCATATTTGGCTTCGTATGCAGTAGAGGGTTAATTGTGTAAGATAATGCAATCGCAATATGTACATAATATAATTTTGGATACCGATTATGAATGAATACCCCTTTTCTTTGATGAATGCTACAGCCTCCTTGCAATATGCTATAACCTACCCCAAACTTCCATTAAAAAAAAAACAAATAATTTACCAATTGCACCCATCTCACCAACACATCATATCCTCATCATGAGAAGGAAAAAAAATAAATACGATAAATCACGAGAATGGAAGACAACAAAAATAACTACGATTCTTCTTGTGTGCAGAATCAAAAACCTGCAGGCTCTAACCCATACGATTCCGTCGTAATGAATTTTTTGTTTGTCATATTTTCCTATGAAAATTTTGCAAGCGAATGTGCAATAATTAAAACCTGCACATACGAGGTGGAACTTTTTTTTGTTTTGAGTTTTTTGAACTATGTAAGTGTACCTACTTAGATTCTTTTTTAAATGTAAGTAGTAGATGTGCAAGAAATATGCCTACACGAACAGGGTGGAATATTTTGAGATTAGGTAGGTAGGTAAGAAATGAACTTGCTTAGTGGTTTTTTTTTTTATTTGTAGTTAAATTCTCTTTGAAGTTGCAATATTTCAAGTGATATGAGTTAATGTGCAAAAATTCAGCACAGTTGTGATGGATATTGATTTTTCGGGCTTAATTGAACAAGTTTTTTGTTTTAAATGCAAATGGCAGTATCCGCGCAAGGTAAAATTATTTTTTCTTACTCCTAGCAATGCGCCCCGGAATTCGGCGCCCTGTGCGCATCTTGAGCATATGGTTGGGCCGGCCCTGGCTACCACATACGCACGTTAGAAGTCTATCGCGCTTCATCAGAAACTCTAAATGGTTTAGCGGGTACAGGGAGAAACTCCCTAGATCCACGTGGCATCACAATGGACCTGACATTGGGCTAATAGTGTTAGCTATAGCTGACAACCACCTTAACCTAACACTGAAATCCTCTCCAAAGAAAAACAGATCTCTAATAATTTATTTATCTGTAGTCTCAAATGTCACATCATAAAAACAAAGGCTCTAGCGAGGTCGTCATATCATAACTTTTAAATGGTAGCTACAAATTTACATATTTTCCAAATTTATTGCCTTCGTTTTCGTACATTTGTAGAGATATTATTATTGTTTTTAGATGCACCAACAAATGTTAGAGTATATTAAAATAGTTATGTCCGCCTATTTTTTTGGTAGCTTCCTATTCTATTTTGTATACACTATTCTAAGGGTATATTAATTTTGACGCATAGTTTGTAACATACCTTAATATTGCCCGTAGACCCCTAAAAGTTACTATATTTATGATCAGCATCGATAGTAATGTCGATCTAGCCATGTCCGTCCGTCCGTCCGTCCGTCCGTCGGCAAAAATTTGGCCTTTAAACTGGGCCTAGAGAGCTGAAATTTTAACCATATACTCTCTAGGGTCCCGCCCACAGACACGCCCACAAACTCAAAAAAACAAAATTTTGGAAAAAATCTGAAATTTTGTATATATGATCTATGACTCCTAAAACTGCTCGGGATATACAATTTTCAAAATCCGCCCACTGACGCGCCCACAATTAAATAAAACAATTTTATTGAAAAACCGAAATTTGAGCCAGGGAGCTGAAATTTATAATATATACTCTCTAGGGGCCCTTTATGCTCATGTGTTTAAATTCGCCTACTGACACGCCCACAATTAAATAAAACATTTTATTGAAAAAACATGTTTGAGCTAGGGAGCGTTTTTTTTACAAAAGCTTCTTTTTTTTTTGATAAAATCCTTTAAATTATACTCTAATTATAATTATAATTATATGTAGAGCGTTCTTAACAATTCAACCACACTAAGACTTTTGTCACACCCACTTATGAGGGATAGGAATAAGAATAGGGTATCCAACAGTTCGCCCAAGCGGACATTAGCCCGTCCCTATGTTTTTATTTTATTTTTTTAATACTATGGCCCTTTTATTGGAGTCGCCTCTGCCTTATGTTCGCTTGTGTAAATATTTACTTTTATTTGTTGAAAAGCTGCCATGTGAGTGGCCCCTTTATGTTTTTTTTGTTTTGCTTTTAATTTTCTAATATTTTCGGCTTGTAAACATAAAAATATAAGGGTGGCTGGGGCAAGTGTGTCACATGAATGTAATCAAAATTTCACACAAATTCGAAACAAGCTAAGCTAACTTTTTGCAGGGAAATTATGTGTTATGATAGGTGCCCTCGATCTACCCCTGTATTTTGTTTTATTTTTTATTTTGTGACACATTACATTACAACACACAGTTAATGCACATATGTATCTAAACAAACTTAGATATTCAAATATAGTCAACAATATTAGGCTGCTGACTATAATAACATGATTTTAAATTATTTCAATGCTATGACAACATGATTAACATGATTATGTTTTCGATTTGGGTGGCATATTTGCATTTCCTAATTATATTCCAAAGTTCTTGCGGTTAAGTAATATTGATCAATTTGGTAATTCTTAGTAAATGCCGCGTTGCTGGTGGCGGGAGGGTGGGCTGCTTAACTTTGTATACATTATTAATAATGGAAATTAATTTATAAAAGAAGGTGCAGAAGGTGTTTTTATTTTTTTTATAATGTAAAGAGACTTTTTTAGTACATAGCGTGGGTGTTAAGGAAATAAGGATTAGAAGAAAAGGAGAAAGGTTTGTAGGTTATAATGTGAAGGAAAAATAGAGCGTGGAAGAGTATTTCACATTCGTATTGTGCGGTTGAGGAAAGATTCTTTGAACTTCACTGTACGTCCGAGTACAGGCTTGAGGGTGAACTGATGAGCATTCATTGCATGGCGGGTATTGCGGTTGAAGTATTTTAGGGGTGGAATCAAACTGGCTATTTCGTTCGAGCACTTAAGGTGGAAATAAATAACGATAAAATAACGAAAGACAGGAGACATTACGACGATGACTAAGAGAGTCTATCGATCTCGCGATGTCTCGGTCGCCAATGAGTTTTATCGCGCGTTTTTGGGTCCTGTCGAGAAGCTCCAAATAAGTTATTGGTGCACCAGACCAGCTTTGAGCGTTGTACTCGAGTTTCTTGCGAATAAACGCCTTATAAATTGAAGCCAGATCAGAAGAGTTGAAATATTTCTTATATCGCTTAAGGAAGCCTATACATTTCGCAGCGTTGTTGGCGACATCGAATATGTGTTTATTCCAACGGAGGTTGCCATTAACACACATACTGAGAATGGAAAGTCTTTCGCTTCAGCGATGCAGGTGCCATTTATGGATAATGGAAGTGTGTGTGGGTTTTGCTTTAATGACAGAAGACAGCATTGCGTTTTGGAAGCATTCAATTTTACTCTATTGGTTGTATGTACCCCACTGAGTTATGCTGTTAAAATCGGAATTTAATGAACTTAACATATGTTGCCGTTCCTGTTCCACACCCGAAGAAAAGGGGTGTGCCCCAAGAAACGAGTATGAGAAGCTGATGGTACTGTCATCATCAAAGGAATGGATTGAATTAGAGGTAACAGACAGGAAGTCTTGGGGAACACCAGCATTTATTTGGTGAGTTGCAGACTTGAAACCGTCCAAAACAACTTGAATTGAAAGGTCCGAAAGGTAATTTCTAATCCATTGCAGAAGATTATCATCGATTCCAAATGCATGCATTTTCGACAAGAGAGCTTGATGACAAACTCTGTCAAATGCCTTTAAAATATCTTTCACCACCTTGGTAAAGAGATTCGTTCCACTTTTCGGTAAGATATGTCATCAAATCACCAGTGGACCTGTTGCCGCGAAAACCATACTGCCGGTCATTAAGAAGTTTTCGATTCAAGATATTTCATTAGCTGACGGTTTATTAGCGTTTCCATGACCTTAAAAAGAAGGGACGTAAGTGCAATTGGTCGGTAGGGGGAGGGAGAAGAAGATTCGCCTTTTTTTGGCACAGGCTGCACAAATGCTGTTTTCCATCTCCTCGGAGAGAGCCCTGAAGAATAGGACAGATAGAAAAGCTTAGAATCTGGGCCCGTTGAGCTAGCTGCAAAGTGAGCAGCAAGCAGATTAGCTTTATCTAGAGAGCTAACAGCTGGAATGTCGTTGTAAATGAATGTCGGAATGGACGACGAGGCCGAATTCTTGTTGTTTTTACAAACGACCAAAAGTTGCAGTCATTTCTGGCTCGTTTGAACCTTTTCCGGTTTGCCTCGGATGGGTTGGCCTTATAAGACCGAACGCTTACCTCTTTTAACCTGATAGCCTCTTTGCAGTTCGAGTCACACCACGCGTTTACCTTAGGTTTGATACTTTTTATCCGGTTAGGGATAAAGCATTTCATACCCAATAAAATCATATTTGTTATCATATCAGCAGGTCGAGGAAGCACAGCTGTCGAGGAAGCACAGCGACCAGTTAAAACTCTTGAAGAAACCGTTTAGGGTTTCTCAATTGGCTTTCTCGTATTTTTATACGGTTCTTTTAGGAGTTTGTTCTTTAACTATGTGGCTGAAGTACGAGAAATTCGCTGATATGACACAATGGTCTGACGAACCTAGAGGCTCTAATACGTTTATATCGTATTTTTCAGGGCGAGAGGTGAGAAACAAGTCAGGTGTGTTGGTGGTTTGACTGCTAATGTCCGGTATTCGTCTTGGCTCATTTACAAGCTGAGTGATATTGTTTACCTCAGCAAAAATCTCAACATACCTTCCTTCGGGTGTTGCCTGTCCAGAATGTCAAAGTTAATGTGAATTGTGTATATTGAAATCGCTTTTTGGGGTTAAATCTTTGTGACGTGTACAGCATATTCAAACTTATTTTGTTGCAAGCGTTTGATATTTATGTGTTTATTTATTGGTAAAAAGAAATTGGTCCCTAAGCTTCCATGGTTTAATACTCGATTGAGCCATTTAAAGAAATTAAAAACAATTTTTTTTAAAAATATGAAAAGATCTGATAATTTCCTTCGCCTAAGAAAGGAATTCGGGGTTTTGAATAGATTTCTTTATCGAAGCTATATTTCGTCTATAAAATCTCGAATCAGAGCGGATAGTATCGTGTGGTTTCCCAAAAGAAATTATTTTGTAGGGGGTGGTATCGTACGGATACTAATCTACGAGCGAACTTTTTTCTAAATTCTTCGCTTCTAATTTGTTACCCGCTAATAATGCAGTGAATTTTTGTTTAAGTCATATTAGTACCACCACTGATGTTGGCAACATGGAGCTCTCTGATGACGATCTTCTTCTTGCCCTTAACAGTATTGGTGCTGGTCACGACTTGCTTTATCCCGTTCTCTTGAAGAACTGTTCGTCTTCATTATTTCTGCCGTTAAAATTGATTATCTACCGGTGACTTTTTGGACGATCGGAAGATTGCTCAAATATCGCCTATTCATAAGAGCGGGTAAAAACATTTAGTTGAAAACTATAGGGCTATAAGCAAGCTTTCAGTTATCCCAAAGCTCTTCGAAAAAATCGTTAAGGAAAAATTGTTTTGCAATGTAAAGGAACATTTATCTCCTATGCAACATAGTTTTGTTTCCGGTCGCTCTACCTCGACAAATTTAGCCCTATTTTTGGAATTCTGTCCTTATTCGATCGAAGGCGGTGTGCAGGTTGATGTGTTGTATACCGATTTCGTTAAAGTCATCGACAGAATCGATCACTCACTATTGATAGGAAAGTTAGCCAAGTTTGGGTTTCATTCTTGAAGTGGCTTTCTTCTTATCTTTTCAATAGGAAATGTATCATCGAAGTTGATGGTTTTTTCTCGAATGTGGTAACCGCAACTTCTGGTATCCCACAAGAGAGCCATTTGGGGCCGTTGCTATTTGTACTGTGTGTAAATGAAATTTATCAGTTTTCACAAGATGCGAATGTCTGTAATTTGCAGATTTCAAAATGATTTCAAAATGTTTTGTAAAGTCTCCAACTTCTCGGATTGTTTAACAATACAGCTTAAGATGAACCTATTTTTACAATGGTGTTCCGAGAACGATTTGGAGCTTAGTTTGCCTAAATATAAAGTTTACCCGTTTTCTCATTCTCACAGTCCTTCACTCATACGAAGCTGGAAGTGTTGCTATTGGTAGAGTATCTGAAGATAAGGATCTTGGGGTTATTTTCGATAGTAAGTTATCCTTCAATTTGCATATCGACTACATTCTTTCTAAATCTTTTTCCCTTTTGGCTTTCATTAGAAGAAATTCTGAAGACTTTCGTTATCTATAAGTACTAAAAACTCATTACTGCTCTTTAATAAGATCCAGATTAGAGTACCGCTGTGCAATTGGGATCCTTTTTATGGTGTCCATTCTTCTCGAATAGAACGGATCCAAAAACGTTTCACTCGCCTTGCTCTTAAGAGATTTAATAGGGACTTTCAGCTTCCATCTTATAAAAGTCGCTGCTTATTGTTAGGCCTTAATACTCTCGTAGTTAGGAGAAAGATGCAGTCTTTGATGTTCGACCAAGATATTATCTCTAACAGGATTAATTAATTGTAGTGAACTTCTTTTTAGTATACCATTCTATTGCACCAATCAGAGTACTAAGGGACAGACATTTGTCTCAGAACAAACTAAGGTTTGTCTGAACCGATAACTCGATGCATTTGTTTGTTTAATTCGGTCGGTAATAACCTGGATTTAACCTCAAATCAGGATTTATTTAAATGCAACGCTCTTACTACTCTAATTTTAAACTTTCTTAATTAATGCCAATTTTTTAGTTTATTAATTTATGTTATTATTATGTTTTTGTAATTTTATATTTACTGTATGTACAGGTACACTTATTATTATTTGTATGCGAAATCTGTAAAGGTTTTCTACCTGGTAGATGAATAAATAAATAAAAAAAAACGAGTGTGCTTTAGACCACACGACTGAAGTAATACTTCTTTAGCTCCATCTATATATACATATACACTCCTCGTCACTTGAATAGGACCCCTTACGTCTGTTTTCTATCCTTCATTGCTCCCAAACCAAGCATGCTAGAGACTTAATTTTTTTTTTGGAAATTAAAGTTATTTTAATTGCTGTTATTTGATCAAAAAGAAGATTCAATGCTAAAGCTTTAAGTTTTAACAAAATATTATCAACCAAAAACCGGCAAAATGCGGGGTCGAAAATTTCCACCACTTGAATAGGACATACACTTAGTTTGATCGTTATCTTTGGCACACGGAATCATATTCTTTGTTGATCGATTTTGTTTGTTAATTTGGACTATTCAATTTAAAAAAAAACCTAACATGTGTCGAGGAAACGCATTCAACGAGGCGAAAAAAGGTCAAATCAAAGCTATTGCCAAAATAGCTAAAAAAAATCGAGAGGAGCCGACACGTTATATCCACATTTTTAAGGAATGTGTATGAATATGGAAAAACATGAAAGGCCAGACACACAGCGTGCTTACTAATGGGGAAAGGCAACTTATTTTAAGAAATGCGTCAAATTCTCGCGACTCTTTGGCAAACATCAGCGATAAATGCGGTGTCAAGGCAAGTCTCACAACTATGCGTGGTTTTATTTCTAAAGCTAAACATCTAAAAAGACTGAAAATCAAGAAGAAGACACCTCTCAACCCGATCCTTAAAGAGCAACGCCTCAGTTTTTGTCGCGCACATGTGACCTGGACTTCGGAGTGGCATAGAGTAGTCTTCTCCGATGAAAAAAAAATTAATTTGGAAGGCCCCGATGGCTATAGCTACTATTTTTATGACCTCCGCAAAGAAACACATTATTTGGACCGGCTGCATAGCAAAGTTGAAGGTGTGATTGTGTGGGGGGCCATTTCCTATTATGGAACCTGCCAACTACAATTTATGTCAACCACAATGAATGCATTGTCTTACAATGGCATATTGAAAAAGGCCTTTCCATACTTTCATACCTCTCCCGTGGATTTATCAACATGATAATGCGCCAATACATACAACTCGGGTAGTTAAAACATAAAAGAGCCAAAATCCGGAGCTATTAAGCTGGCCGCCCTATTCTCCGGATTTAAATATCATTGAAAATGTTTGGGGATGGTTGACACGTCAAGTATACGGATCAGGACAACAATATTCGAGTATACCCAAACTAACCCAAGCCATCGACTTAGCTTGGAGCTCGATTTTACTGAATTATTTGGCTAATTTGTATACATCCCTTCCAAACCGGTTGTGTGAAGTTTTGGAACAGCAAGGTGGCTTAACACACTATAAATTTTTTTTTTAATGTAAAATACTCCAATTATCTTAAATTTAAGTTATTTTTGTAATAAAAAGAATCAGAAATCTTTTAAAAATTTTTTTAATTAAAGTGTCCTATTCAAGTGGCGGAAATTTTGACCCCGCTTTTGCCGGTTTTTGGTGGATAATATTTTGTTAAAACTTAAAGAGTGCTTGCCTGAGAAGACGCTGGTCTAGGTTCAAATCCCAGTGGAAGTAAATGAATTTTCGGGATACAAGGAAATGACGAAGACCAGTACCATAAGAAAAAGGAGTCCGATGATCGGTTGTGGCGAATTGTGAAACAGCGCTGTAACTCCAGCCGTCCACTTCACGTGGTTGCAATTGTAAGAAATATGGTTGTTCATTCAAAACAACACAAAAAAAATTAAAGCTTAAGCATTTTCCGTTTGATCAAATTAAAGCAAATAAATAAACTTTAATTTACAAACAAAATTAAGTCTCTAGCATGCTTGGCTTGGGAGCAATGAAGGATAGAACACAGACGTAAGGGGTGCCCTATTCAAGTGGCGAGGAGTGTATATGTTTATATATGAATTTATATGTATAATATATTGGTACATGTATATTTGCTACAAATATTTAAATTTATTATGGGTTTTCATTGATACACTCCCATGCACTTGAATAGTCACAAGATTGTGTTTCTTTTGCGGTTTTCCAATAAAACAACATAACATTTGTACAGCCATATATTTTTTTAATGTTCGGATATCATTTTTTTATTAAAGACAAACAAAATTATTCACCAAAATCTTTCCGTTATTTTTAAACAAATATTTCTCAAAAGGTTGTTTGAAAAATGCGTTTTTCTATTGCCGCACATGAATAGGGACAATAACTGAAAACAAGAATAATTACCAAAATGTTGCAAAATTCAGTTAAAATTTTTAGTTTTTATTTTGTTTAATATTGGTTAATAATGAGTGTAGCCGCCTTTGTTGGAAATTACTTCATAAATTCGATTTGGAAGTGAATCATACAGAGACTCCAGGTAATTTAAGGAAATGTCGCTCTATGCGGCATTGATGGCTGCTATTAATGCTTCAACGTCTGCAAATTGTCTGACGGGCTCGTAAACTTTCCGTGACAACCATCCCCAAACATTCTCAATTATATTGAGATCAGGAGAATACGGTGGACACTCCAGTACAGGCACGTTTTGGTTCCGAATCCACTCTTTTACCACGCATGCGGTATGAATAGGGGCGTTATCCTGTTGGAATGTCAATGACACGGGTCCAAATAAGTTTGCGTAGTAAGGAAAAGCCTTCTGCAGTACGCTTTTGTAGTTGTTCGCGTTCATTCTTGGTGACAAAAACTACAATTCACATTGGCCATAGTAAGAGATCGCACCCCATACCATTACACCCCCTTCACGGCTATGGTGCCGAGATAAATAGTGTTTTTCCTTGCGTATGTCATGAAAATAGTGATTGTAACCATCAGGGCCGTCTAAATTAAATCTTTTTTCGTCCGAAAAGACTATTTGACGCCACTCGCTATTCCATGACATGCAATTCCGAGAAAAAACCTTGCGAGACTCCTTACAAGCAATGGTAAGAGAGGGTTTTTGTTTTAGTTTTAACCTTTTCGGATGTCCAGCTCTTCGAATTACTCTTCTTACCGTGTCAACACTAGCAGTGATTCCCAAATTTGAACGGATCTCTAAGGCAGAACAGAGAGAATTTGATGCTGCTCTAACAATCCGTCTATTTCCAGTAGATGTAGTAGCTTTCATGTTGTTTCCATAATTGTACTTATTTTTAAGAAAATTGCAAACCACTGACTTGCTTCTTCCAATTTTTTCGGCAATATTTCTATAGGTTAGATTACCATCCTTATAGGCAAGTATTTTGCCTTTCTCTTCTGCCGTTAGAACTTTTCCTCGACCCATTTAATTTAAAAACAATACAAAGAAATATCCGCGAAATAAAAAAAATAATTTAAGCTTTAATAATTTGATCCACAGTGAAAGAATTGCTTCTGTCCCTATTCAAGTGCTGCAAAACAAAGTACACTTTTTTGCATGGTCAAAGAGAAATGAAAATAACATAGGTATAACGGTAAAATTGTGGGAATTTTGTTCCGTTCTTAAAAGTTGCCTATAACTATGTACTAAGTGAAAGCACAAAGCAAATATCAATAGATAAGAATGAGAAAGAGAAACACAACATAAAATTATTGGAAAATCTTGTCCCTATTCATGTGCATGGGAGTGAAACTAATATTTTTAAATATATTTTTTATTTTTATTCATTATTTTCATTATTTTTACTATCGGATACATCAGTAATTACCGTAGTAAGACCGAGACAATAGGCTTACGGCATTAGAAATAAGATACATTATGTTTTCGAATTAAAAAAAGGAAAAATATCTAGCGGCAACTGCATCGATTGTTGTTCCATGTCTTGTGGTAGGCTCATTTCGGTTATTATTCATTTGAAGTTGTAATTTATCTTGAGGACAGTTTACCAAGAGTTGTCCATCTTCGGACGCGAAATTCCGCGAAATTTCCTGCTAAAATTAGTTTCAACGTATGACAGTTTTCTCCTAATTCTTCAGAGCCTACTTGAATTTTTAAATATATACACATTCTTATTTATTTATTTATGTAATAAAAACATTCATTACAGCACCAAATCAAAAAACGTCTTATGGTGATCTCATTTTTGAACGACGAACCTTTTGGGTTCTCTGATCCCCATAACATTTTCCCAATAGAATAGACACAGTTCTTGTTCCCAATCATCAATCAGTCTCAGATTAGTAGTCACTTCTTCTTCTACCTTTGTTTACAGCGAGGCTATCATCAGGACCAAGCCGATCAAAACCATCCTACTTTACTCCTCCTGCGTGGTTCGTCAGTTCGACCTCAAAAAATATTCACCAGGTTATCTGGTTTTGAATCAATTCATCCCTGAAGCTTATCAAATACTACTGAGGTTGCATTTGTGTGATAATTTACGGGTTTTTAGGCCTGCCATCCTTTTTTTACGATTTAGACACGTGCATGCTCCGAATTTTGAATATTGTTCGATCGTCCTTTTACGACACCGGTGATATCCCGTCGGGTCAACCCACGGATTTGCATACACGCTTGCGGGGGACAGCTTTAAGATGTTAAATATGTCGCTATGGTCATGTAAAAATTGCCTAGATATGAAAAATTGTCACCACAAAAATGTTCACAAAAACGGCTAGCTATTTCTAGTACTATTTTCAACACTTAAGCATCCTTCAAACTGGAGACGGCCACCGATAGCGTAAGGCAACTCTACCTTACTCTACCCTCTTATGCTTTAATTAAACCAGACCGGGCAATACTATACAATTATGCATTTCTTTTCATAGACACCTTCAAGCAAACCCTAAAATTTCAACTTCGATGTGAAAATTTAATCTGGGTGCCTGAATCAACAAGATGCAACCCTACCTTCGACTGAAACGAAAATATCTGTCGAAATAAAAATGCAATAACATTTATTCTTGTGAAGCTCGTATTACCATTTTGTCTAACTTTATTCAATTGTCGACTCAATGATAAAAACAAAAAACATATTAGTGCTTCAAACAATGAGAGAATCGATTCCCTTGACAACGGCCATTCTGGTGCTAACATATAGGCACTTATGGACACTTCACTCTGTATTATAATCGGATGACAGTTCCGCTTCCTAAGTTCAATTGGAATCGAGTAATAAATTATCTGTCGTAATTGAAAACAAAGATGGTAGGTATTGCTTTTTGATTTTAATTTAAAGAGACAATAAAGTCAAACATTACTTAAATATAATTGTTCTAAAATACGTATTCCATTTGTTTACAAAAAACATTTAAATGTTATGTGGCGGTTTGGTAGATATATTTTCAATCCTTTTTTATAATACAGGTTAAGTTAACTTAGGTTGAGGCAGTTGTCAGCTTCAGCCGACACCCTAAGACCAAATAAATTAACAATTATTTAAAACTACAGTGCGGTTCAATTGAATAGTCGCACCTGAGGTATGCTTTAGAACTCAATTTTTTGTTGTATCAATCAAATGAAACTGATTAAATTTGTATTTGTAATTTTAGCATACTCAACTTTTATTTTGCATTCACCTTTTGGTGATATTTCAAGTTGGTACACGTGATTGGCCTGACGTTGCTTGAAAACATGGTAGAAGAAATAACGAGCGCAGTAAATACTACCATCAAGGAATCAGAAAAGAAGGCAATAATTACATTTCATCTAACACAAATAAATGACCGTTTAAGGCGGGCCCCGCAAATCAAGGAGGTCTATCAACCGGATTGGCTCAGCCTGGAAGTGGGTTGCAGGAAACCCTGACGCTGGGGGCTGGAACAAAATCCTCCAGAATGAACAAGGAATAACGGAAAATAAGAACCACCAGTATAAGATTAATGAAAAACTGTTTGGAGCTACCAAAGAGATAACTGAAAAGATTAACTGGATGATTACCAAGTTCAACAAGATCAAGGCAACCAGCACGGAAAAATTCGAGCAAGATATTTTGAACCAAATACTGATGATTAAGGGAGAGATATAGTGCGTGCATGCCAGATGGCAAAAAGCGGAATCGTTAATACCAATCTTTTATGTAGATAAGCAAGAAATAGGTAGGATTATCAGCGAAATCGAAACCTTGCCATACATAAATAAAATCCAGGCAATTGAATATGGAAAACCATCGGTTTTTTCCAACAACACAATATTGCTGTACGTCCTTTCTATGCCAAAGGTGAGAAAATACGAATTTAACCTGCTGCTTACCAGGGCATTAATCGTCAACAACAAACAGCTCGACCGGAAACTCCGCAAAATGCTGGTGAGCCACAAGTAAACGTTAGAAATAGTAGACCACTGTTTTTCGTTTAACAATTCAACGATAAGCGAGGAGCAGGCTCTCCAAAAAATTCCTGAGTTGTTCTCGAGCAGTACCAGTACTGCCATACAGGTTTTACCTTGCGAACATCACTACTCAATCTGACAAGATTGACTTGGAGTATGTGCACAACCTCAGCGTCGGTTACATTGAATGCCTTGACGACCTTACCGTATGTTTTATTTGCCGGAAAATCTATTGAAAAGTAGGACTCCCAACGGTGAACTTACCGGTTGCAAGGACAAGCGCCTCGGGCATTGAGCGTCGACCACGAGTGTCCTTTCCACATCTGACACAGACCCCCTTACCCGTCTCTGTCTCCGCCTATGAGATGGAATCGGATTGCATGCATTCGCAGTGCAACTGACGGATATGACACCGGAGTATATTTGATAAATCAGCGATTCCCATCGTGGGACCAGCGGTTTCCCAACGGGAGACAAACATAATTGGAGTTAGTTCTATTTTGGATCTGGAAAAGTGCGGTATTGAATTGTAACGTTTAACCTTAACTGCAATTAAGATATTATTAGAAACGGTCGTGGTTTTAATTTAATTATAGTAAGTCGAACAAGTGGATGTGCCTTCGGGCACATGTTCGCGTTTTTTTAGTATCCTCTTAAAGGATATCTTTAACTGGCAGTTTGGTAGATATATTTTCAATCCTTAAAGTTTTTATAATATAAGGTTAAGTTAGCTTAGGTTAAGGCAGTTGTCAGCTACAGCCGACACACTAAGACCAAATAAATTAACAATTATTTAAAACTACAGTGCGGTTCAATTGAATAGTCGCACCTGAGTTATGTTTTAGAACTTAATTGTTTATTGTACCGTACGTAAGAAAATCAATCAAATTAAACTGGTTAAATTTATATTTGTAATTTTAGCATACTCGACTTTTTTTTATTTTGCATTCACCTTTTGGTTTTCAGTATCATTGCCAAGGTACATTAATACTAAACAAAGCAAGCAATATTAAAATGTGATAAGAGGCACATAACGGTGGTTTTACTGTGATCATGACGTAATCTCGAATGACAAAAATCTCGAATGCAAAAAATCTCGAAAAAACAAATTTTTAATCTAGAATGCAAAAATCTCGAATGCACAAAAATCTTGAATGGACAAAAATCTCGAAAGACGATATCTTGAAAAAAATATCGAAAAAAAAATTTAATTCGAAATTTTTTTCTTACCTGTTTACAGAGTTTAAACTTAAATAAAATTAAACTTAAAGTAAATTAACAACAACAAATCAATATTTAACAAAAGAAAACATTATAAAAAATTGTAAAAATTCCAACAGTAAATAAGGTGCCGTGAAATAACGCCGAGTAAAATAACGCCGAATTATGAAAGCGAAATAACGTCGAATTTCCATGCTCGGTCTTATTTACTTTGCCAAAGTGAAATAAAGCCGAATCGGCCTTGTTTCGCTTTTAATTTATTTACACAATCAGATAAAGATTCCTAACCGTTTTCAGATTTGCACCCCTGAAAACCTCGCACCTACTCCAAATCAATCAGTGACTCCAAGTAGGGGGGTTGCAGGGGGCAGCATGCCCCCATAGGCATTGCACTGTTTATGGGATGAGTTGCGAAATCTCAAGTAGAATAAAGTCGATCTCCGAAATCTTATTTAATATTATTACTCTTTTGTTCTACTGCATGATTGGAAATAAAGTCGAGAATAGAAAATGGTGAATTTCGACATTACTTCCGATTTCTTATGGAAATAAAGTGGATCGACATTATTTCCATCTACTTTATTTCACGGCACCGGTAAATAAATCCATCGATTTCGATTTGAATATTTCCTTTGCTTGTAATGATTTCATTTATTTTCATTTTAATTGTTTTTATTTGCCATCGCGTTGTGATAACACACGATCCCAAACAACACTAATTTGAGGTACATTTTTACAGTTGCATGGGCAGCTTGCTAGTGAATCGTGGATGTTAAAAGGAGTAGTAAATAATCTCAAATGAATAAATTAATTTTTGAGACAATGGTTTCGCGCGCGCGGATTGTAACCATTGTCTCAAAAATTAATATATTCATTCGAGATTTTTGCATTCAAGATTTTTTTTTTCTAGATTTTTGTATTTCGAGATTATGCTTTCGAGATTTTTTCAATTCTAGATTTTTGTTTTCGAGATTTTTACTTTCGAGATTTTTGTTTTCTTGATTATTGCTTTCGAGATTTCGTGGTAAACCCGATTTTACTATCTTTTTCCTATACCATGCTAAAATGTATTTTTTTCGCTTCATTTGAATAGCGGATTTAATACGATACCGTCCTTAGGTTTTTGTTTGTTTTGTTTATTTTTGTTCATTTAAATTGTCCACAATTAGCAGAGTAAGGAAGATCCGTCTGGACAGAGATCCTTATTGTACAAATAGGCCTAGAAAATCCGGAGGTCGCCAGGTATCCGAATACTCCGTTAACGACTGAGTTAGTTTTTTTTAATTGGGACCCCAGCTAGGCTGACTATTGGCACGGGACGTTTGACACTTTAAGGTCGGCCTTGTTGAATGGAATTGGTGAAGGAGAGGGGGTAAATGAGGAGGGGGAGCGCCCGGAATGTCCTATTGACAGTTCTAAGTCGACGCTCCTCAACGGCCTTTCTATCACGGGTGACTCTTCTGACGGCAATAGTCGTCGACAGCATAGGCCGTTGAACTATTGCGACGTAGGTCTCCGCACCGTCACCATCGAATGCAACGGTGGTACACACGTCAAGGTGACTGACCTTCTCGGAGGTTTTACAACATATTGTGTTGTTTATAACGCATTTCAAATGATAAAAAAAGGCAAACAACCGTGTGGAATCCGCCAAAATGAAGCACCACTTGTCCGCAATTCAAAAACAATTACCGTTCGCAATATGCAATGCAATAAAAGGAAGAAGTACTAAATAAAATGAGAACTAATTGAAGTACAAGAACAGGAAGAGGAAAAAACAGCTTAACGTCTCTATTTAGGGATCTATATCCTTTTGACTTTGCAATGGAATTTTTTTAGTTCTCTTTAGATTCTTTAATGGAAAAGCACGACCTGTGAAGCTTGACAGAAGAAGTTGGATACATACATATTATTGTTGGCTTTGTGTGCGAATGTGTTAACCCCTTAAAACAGTCTACCCATAATTGGTTAAACTGTGACATAGCGTGAGGACAATAGCTGTCTACCCCCTATTATTTGAAAACATACATACAGTTCATTTATTGTTTCAGATGACATCTTCATTTAATTAGGTATTTACTTTTACGAAACAAAAATATGACAGGGTAGAGCGACCGTTGTAATTTAATTTGGGAAAAATTGCGACAGATTTTTTTGATTAGGTATTCCAATAAGCCCGCATTTCCAATGCAGGGACGGGATAAGAACATCACTGCAGTGCCGGAAAAAAAATATACACACATAAACTGGTGAGAAGTATCACGGAACGTTGATGTCATCGATGAGAGGAGCATTAGGGACAAAACTACTATTGCCGTCGGAGAAACTTTCCTAAGACATAAAAACAAATTAGTAAGGACCAAACTCATTTAAGATTACCTATCTACCGAAACGTCAACAAATAACGAATAAAGAGTATACACCTGTAACGTATGCTCCACTGTACAATGCCGTTGCTACCCAAAAGCATAATTCTTACCTCTCATGGCGTGAGGAGAATATTATTGCAATACAGGAGATATCTCCTATCCATAGTATATCAGGTATGCAAAAATAACAACATTTCAACATGTTAGATTCCAGTTAAAAGTTTGATACAGTATTCGATTTTTCTAAAACGACGCTGGAACAGAAATGAAGGTGAATACGCGAATGGTAACAAAACGACGGCGACTTATCCATCAAGGATGACAATTGAAGATACCTGTACGGTAACAATCACGACATTTTGGATACACGCAAACACACTTTCATCCACATGGTTATCTAACCTTCCCCTAGAAGAAAAAACTCGACGTCTTGAGAGAGAAGGAAGAAATGTCTTACGGTGGTACCTCGGGGAATAGGGGATAGAGGTGGTTTAGATTGCTTTCCCACATCCAAGCTCGATGCTTTCAGCCTTTCTAACAAAAAAAAAAACACTACCTATCAAGAAAGAGTTCTATGATCTCATGTATGGAACCCCTCCAATGATCCATTTAGTAAAGAGCTAAGGAGAAACATGAACAAAAATGGAAAAACGTCGACTCCGTTTGTTTTCTGGTTGCATCTAAATTCAGAGATGAATTGTCGAACAGGATGTAGCTGCTCACCGCAAGGTTGAAAGCCTTATCGCGATTGGAGTAGGTTAAGTCTGCAGATAGCTCCCGAATGAAATGAAACCATCATCGTGACATCATTAAAGATGTAGTAGACAACACCACCGTAGGTTACCAGCCACCTCAACAAAAAAAGGACCGCAGTATAATGATCAGCGGAAAATGCGAAATACTGCAACACAAAACTAAAACAGGACAGAATATAAAAACGTACGGTAAAGCTAACAGACGACAGAAATACAGGTGATTCTATACACCAGCTGAGTCACAATTGAAATGTCTGATTTCATCCTTATTTTTATCCTTATTTTATCGCTACTTTTATCATCAATGCTGTGATGAGCTGGGTAATGATCACGCAATTTGAAATTATGTATTACCTTTTCAAATTCTAAAAAACAATACGCTTTCGGGTTTAAAATACCTGTGTATTCTTTAACCCCAAAGTCATGATCTGGACCAAAGGGATCATAACCCTTCCACTTAACTACATCGCTGGTTCGCTTGTGGGGTTCGCTGGTCTTACCTTAAAAAGTATCGGCAGGCCGCCCGATTTCGAATCACCAGGCCAGTTTGGTATCTATTAAAAATATTAAATATATATAATAATATATATTATTGGTATATATGACAGTATGTATATCACGTCACCTGAGTTCCCTAAGAGCAATAAATTTATATTTTTTCGAAAACAGAATAAAAAGTCTTTAAACCATAGGGAAAGGCTACAGTCCTGGACAGAATACCCTATTCCTATTCCTATTCCCCAAAAGGTGAGCGTGGCAAAAATATATGTATCTGTGAATTGTTTAAAAGGATATGGTCTACAAATTTTGTTTAACATAACTGTTTTGTAAGTTTTTTAAAAGATTTCAAAGTGATCATGGCAGAAAACTTTGAATAAAGGAAATGTTCAGAGCAACCTTATCTACAGACTGCGAAGAATAGGACTTTCATTTCCATTGATTTCTTCAATAAAAAGATTTTTTTTTAAACAGTGTGGCAGTGAGCGGGTTTAAAAAAAACTTTACACATGAACATTCTCGAGAGTATTCAAATTTCAGCTTCCTAGCTCGAATGGAGATTATTTGATATAACTTTTTTCTCGAATTGTGTACGTG
Organism: Portevinia maculata; assembly: GCA_949715645.1. Classification (NCBI taxonomy): domain Eukaryota; kingdom Metazoa; phylum Arthropoda; class Insecta; order Diptera; family Syrphidae; genus Portevinia; species Portevinia maculata. The sequence goes on from OX454526.1 coordinate 91,650,195, forward strand.
TCAGTGGGTGGATTTTAAAAATATTTTTAAATGACCATTCCGGGCTAGCAGAGAGTATATATTCTAGGTCGAACTTCGATTTTTTTGAGATTGTGCGCGTGTTAGTGGGCGGATGTCAAAAATTCTTACACTTGATTATTTTACACACTTGATTCTAGCTCGTGTTTGTAGGCGTAATTTTTGCCGACGGACGGATGGACGGACAGACATGTCTTGATCGATTCTACTGTTGATGGTGATAACGAAAGTAGTAACTCTAATAGGCAATATTAAGGTATGTTACAAACTATCAATCAAAATTAATATACTCTTAGAATAGGGTATAAAAATACTTTCAGCATTTTTTTAAATGGTGTGTCATTTGTTTTTGAATTCAAACTGTCAAACGCCAAATATATTTTTGCCGGTCTCAAAAGTAAATACCAAAAACTGACAAAAAAGGCGAAATTGCCATCACTGGTGATACGAATCATAATTCAAACGGTAAAAACAAGTTTTGTTATTCGTCTTCTTATTCCTTAATGGCGGTGAGGGGATCATAATCCCCCCACTTAACTTAATGCCTACTCGTCAGCCTGTGGAGTTTGCCGGTTCGACCTTAGAAAATAATGGCAGGCCTTCATGTTTTGAATCATTTCGTCACTCACCCCCATCAAATGCTGATATTGCTGCATTTGTGTGATCCAATAGTTTAAAGACCTCCCTCTCTTTTGCGTTTGTAAAGAAACGTTGATTGATATTGCCTTTTTAACAACGTCATAGGATCTCTCTCTTTGTATATGACATTACCAACTGAGCCCAGCGGGCTTAATTTTTTTCCAGAACATAAAGGCTCTCACACTTTTTGTAAGCTGTCCAACATTAAAAACCGTATGCGAGCTCCAGGCGCACAACTGCGGTATATAGCCATCCTTTCAGCTAATTGGGCATTTTTCGGTCCCGGAAGATTGCTGCGTTTTCCCGCCACTTCATCGACCACTCGCTTACGCAACGCTTAAGCTTGCTCACAACAGCTTTCTTCGCTATTGCTCATAGATCCCAGATATTTAAACTTTTCGCACTTGGGAATCCTTCTTCCACTTATATAAATGCAATGTGGATCAAGTTTTGTAATTGAAAAATATAAAGAAACACATTTGGTCTTATATCTCAAAATAATTTGGCCTTATGTCGCTTTGTCAAAGCAGCGTATTTCCCCTGCACTTGGTGATCACCGGTGTCGCTGAGAGAAAATCACATAACAATCAAAGAAAAAACCAAAATGGTCCTGGATCGCACATATGCGACGAATGGATCTGAACCCGGTGGGCCTGACACAATTAAGATGTGGAACGGGTAAAAACGTTCAAGGTCTTGAAAAATGATATATAAAATTTAAAAAAAAAATTGTTTAATGAACAACAATCAGATATTTTCCGGATTGTGTACTTTGTTCAAATGTGGAATATTTGGCCATCTTTAAAATTTGGAATACACACATTTTTCATGACGAAATACCTATAGTCGATTCTTGGTCATTAAAAATTCTTTTCCACAATAATGAATTCAAAGCACAACTACAGCAATAAACTAAATCAACGAAGTTCCAAAACCAAATAAAATTTAAGCTAATTAATACATAATTGCCATATAGAAATTAATTTAATATATAAAGCGTTCATCAAGCTACTAAATTAGCCATAAATCGCATGATTTAACATCAATGGAACTTCCAGTCGCTGGACGCGTAAGATCTGAAACCAACAGTTGTAGTGACACAACAGCAGCATAAGTAACGCCATTCTGGCTCTACGGACAAGCTTACTCTAATAATTCCCATTTTTGTTGTATTCATATTCCCGTTCCCGTTTTGAATGCGGTTGTGTGCTCTGAACGCCAAATTGGGATACATATATCGATCCACTAGACGGTTGAATACCTTTCTGCAACTCCGACGAAGTGTTAGCTTTTTGCATTCCGCCCCTTTAAAAATTCAATTGCAACACGCATCAGTCAAAAAATGCTTATTGATTAACCCTCCAGCCTATTCTCGAACATAATTCAAGACTTAGAAATTCCTTCTTAAGCCGAACAACACGCATGTGGTATGCTTCACGTCGGTCTGTTTTCCCTCCTCATGGCGAATTGTTTAAGACCAACAAACAGCAGTTTCTTCTCTCCTTCCTATTTATGCTTCCATTCGTGCCGTGCATAAGCATTATAAGGGTGTCCAAAAACTTGAGCAAAAAAGCATTATTTAAAAACTAGGGGAGAGGATCAAGAGCCTGCTTAAAAAGCGGAGATCCTATGCGATCAACTCAAACAGTCACGCGATCGAAACAACCTCCAGAAGTTCAAGAAGAATTCGATACAACCTACTGCTAGCCTTAAGACTGGAATGAAGAATCCTCGAAAGAGTAAAGAAATTTAGACACTGAAGTGAAGGGAATAGTCGATTTTGAAGCAGCATTTCCAATGACGTTTTGCCCTAGGCGGTGGATAGACGTTTGTTTGTTTGTTGATAGCATGTTCTTGATCTTGTTCTTATTACGTATAAGGCGTTTGCTTGCTTGTTGAAATCATGCTCTTGGTGTTATCCTCATTAAGTATAAGACGTTTGTTTGTTTGTTTGTTGAAAGCATGTTCTTGGTCTTGTCCTCATTAAGCTCAAGACCGAAAAATTCAGCCTGATCTTCAATCGCCGTGAAAGCCTTTGCGACGGCAATCCGTGTTTGAAATAATTCGGAAGACCCGCTTCCAAACTTCTCATAACGCCGAGTGTTTTCAAGTGTCAAGTAACACAGCTGAATCATTTTTGAATGGATTCCGTATTCGGCCGTACCCATTCAGAGCTCCGAACGATCATATGCGGATTTGAAGTCGATAAAAAGATGGGGAGTCTCAACTTGGAATTTGTAGGTCTTTTCCAGTATTGCCTCAGTGTGAAAATATGGTCTATTGTCGATCTGCCGGGCCGAAACGCGCCGATTCAGAGGCACAGAACGTATGATAGGATCTAACATGCGACATTTAGCAGGATATGCCTCGATAGAGCTGCTTGTTTATCAGAGGAGATCTTTTAATACGGAGGTTATGTTTCGGTAGGGCATATAATAGACCAGTGTGCGGAGTTGCTCATTGGTTAGTGCGTTGGACTACTAATTTAGAAATATTAGGTTTATAAGAGAATCACTCTCTTCCACAAACACACTCCACTGTCACACTTCTTCTCTTACAAACATCCAAGAGTATTAATTGTCATGAGAAGCTTCTCGTGTTTCCCGTCGTCTTAAAATTGTAGATTCCTTCCAATCCCACCAAAAAAAGGTTGGAGAAGCTTGCCCTGTAATTGCCGTTTATTTCTTATACAGTCAACTCTCGATTATCCGGCATTCTATTAACCGGCAAACCTATTAACCGGGAAATTTTTTTTTAAAAATTTCAAAGGTTGGAGACTCATACACACACTGACGGGTCAAAAACAGTGGATAGTACCGCCTTTCCAATTGTCTCTAACGACGGTAACATACTAACACTTGGAACTTTACCAAATACATCCACAATCTTCACAGCTAAAGCTGTGGCAATATTTGAAGTCGTAAAATGTTACTCCAATACATCAGGCAAATTGATGATCTGTTCGGACATAACCTTACAACAAAAACTTCAAAATTAAAGTTAATTTGGATTCCTGGACATGTCGGAATACACGGAAATGAACCCGACAAAGCTGCCAAATGTATTTTTTTTTTATGTTTTTGTGTTTGTTGACTGCCAAAGTTATGTATTTTATTTCAAATAAATTTAAACTCATTGTATGGAGTGCATTTCTTCTCTTACAATATGATTTTCGATTATCCGGGATTTCCGATTTTCGGGCCCCCGGTTAATCGAGAGTTGACTGTATTTGGTTATTTTATTTTACATCAGACCAAATGTTTACATCAAGGCAAATCCTGGAAAAAAAAACAGTGAAAATCAAGTCGAGACTCAGGGTCTAATTACGTCTACATCAGACCAAATGTTCACATCGAGGCAAATCCTGAAAAAGCAGCGACATTCAAGTCCAGACTCAGGGTCTAAATATATTTTTAATGAAATATCGATATTGTCTTAGCTTAACAACTTCAAAGATGATATCTGTGTTCTAAGGTTCTTACCAAACAATGCCATTGATTTTATATTTCATACATATTCGCGAAGAACAATTGCAAGCGACGCCCGACATATTATATCTGTACTCTTTCGGTTTCTTTTATAGCATCACCTGCAAGGTTTATCTGTCTTTCTTCAATGTGTCGCCATAACTAACAATCGCTGGGTAAAATTTATCGCGAAAACAAATCCAACAACCAACACCATTCAAAGTTTTGAAACTCACATTTGCCCTTCCTCTTGGGAAACATTAGTAACGCATTGTTTGCGACTATTTATATTATTTTATATTGCCACGTAAATATAATAAAAAATCCCACTAGCTATTCCCGCTCCAATAAACTTCCAATAACTAAATCAATATAGGTACTTCTTTGTAGAAATTCAGACAGACAATTATTATTGGCTTTGATGGAGGGTGTGACTGGTACTTCCTCGGTGGCATCCACGTATTTGTAAGACTCTACAATTTTGTCAATTCATTCCTTTGGAAGACCCATTCATATCTATCAGTGCATGAATCGGTGTAGCATGTAGTTTTCTCCTATGTTGCACGATAATTTCTTGGAATATCACTCTATCCGAACGATGTCCTTCATGAGGGCTAGACGCTCGTGTCTAATTCCCATTTTAAAAGTTCTATCTTGGGCACCAGGTTACGTTTCGTTAATTCCAATTAACCCTCCTTAAGCCCTCTTACACAAACAAACGCACTCTCACACACACACTTCACGCAAAGACGCAGTTACATATATATCCTAGAGGAAACTAGCTGCCACCACGTATCCTATCCTTTGTGTGATATCGACCAACCATAATAAATTGAAGAGGATGGTTCAGTTCGTGCGAAACAGGGGCAATAACGATACAAAACCTAGAGCACACTCTTATTCCCACGATAGAAACAGTTGGAGGGAATTCATGCTATTTTTTCCTGATGTGTGATAGGCAAAAGCAATTAGGTCGAGAGAAGACTGCGTCAACTAAGTTAGATGCGTGGTGAGCTCTGGGTGCCAATCAAATCGAATGCGGCGAAATGGAAACCCATTTACTCGATGTTTACAAGTCTCAACGACTTTGGCTACATCATTAATGTCAATATTCATAACATAAATATCCGGCAAGAACGTTCTTGTGCGAGATGTGATTTGAATAGAAATAGTGTTGATTGCCGATTAAACAGCGAATGCGATAATTGGGAATGTATTTCATTAAATTCATAGCTACGGCTTTATGCTGAATATCTGTATGTACATATAAGTAAAATACAGTTGTTAAGGATAGTAAAAATTTTCTGAGGGATTCGATTCTAGCTCTGTTGATCTTCTAGGACGCCTGCAGAATTGATTAAGTGCTAAATTGAGTGGCAAAGAAATTTTAATTTGGTTGTGGGTGGTTTTGTAATTAGGTTGGATTACGCAAATGATGATTGAAATTAAAGTGCTTTGCTGTCCATGAAGGATATCGTCAAAATATCACCAAAGTTTATATATACCTATATTATGTGGGCAATTTTTGTAAACGTTGTTACTGATAATGGTTTTCCACTTAGCGGGTATATATACAAAATTAAAAAGTCGATCCTTGAGCAGTGTTCGGGTCAAGGCTAATATGGGTACTTTTGGTTTACCCCAAAAGCGATTCCAAGTATGTACCTGAAAACAAACTGTTTCGATATATCGTTACTTAAACTGTTTTAAGCCCAGTTTTCTTAAGCAATTTTCGGCCATGAAATTGTTTTCCTTTTTACATGAAATTCATAATCTATCGTGATTTGGCGCTGAACAAAACGAATACGTTGTCAGATTTGATCTAACTAGTCTGTGAACCCTGGAAATTGGTATTTTTTTTGTACTTTTATTTTCGCCACTAACACACTACACATTTAAGGTTTGTTACTTATTGTCAAGCAAATTATAAATGAAACTGCAAATTAATTTTTTTTTTTGTGTTGGAGGTTCGCCCTAAGGAAAAATTATCGAAAGACATTGCAGAGTTAGTACGCGAGGGGACACTGGCCATGCCAACATACTTAAGATGCACAGCTATCTTCCGAACTCTACAGATCGACTGCCTACTGAAATGAACTTCATTTTAGGCTTCAAACACTTAATACCGAACAGAACAGAGTGGACGCGACGCGATGTCCTCAAAAATAACTCGCTGTCAATATTCACGGATGGGTCCAAGACTCAGGAAGCAGTCGGTGCCGGAGTCTTCTCAGAAGGCCTGAACATCCACCTTTCCTTCAACTTACCAAACTATTGCAGCGTCTTCCAGGCTGAAAACACAGCAATTCGAGAAGCTGCTGACTGGTTGTCGGTAAATACCATACGACAAAGTGATATCTTCATATATTTCGACAGCCAGGCAGCTATCAAGGCTCTTATATCCAGCACAATAAGATCCAACTCAGTGAAGTCCTGCCGCTTATCTCTTAACAAGATAGCTAAACAGTATAACACAACCCTTTACTGGGTGCCAGGACATAGTGATGTTCAAGGGAACTGTGAGGCTGATGAATTGGCTAGACAATGCTCCTCTGGTACAAATAGCATAACTATAGATAACATTGATGTACCATTGTCGTCTGCTAGACAGCAAACCTCCGATGGAACCAACTTAGCCAGAGTAGCACAGCTAGACATATATGGCCAAAGACCAGAGAAGGTCAAACAGATTTCTAAGACATAAAACAGGAACCCTCTCTACCCTTGCAAATATAATCACCGGACACTGTGCAATGGGAAGATATGCTCAGAGACTGGGCATTCCTTATAACGACTTCTGTAGAAGTTGCAGAGATGAGCAAGAGGAGGAGACAATCCTGCACCACCTATGCACGTGTCCCACACTAGCCAACATCAGGATGTCTACTTTAGGTAAATACTTCTTCCAGGATCTAGAAAATCTTAACAATGCCTGCACGGCTGATATTAACAACTTCATAAAGAAAAGTAGATGGTTCTAGGTTCCAGCAGCATGACCCACCTGCCCCTTCCCAAATGACATCACAATTATTGACCTTCTCTGGTCTAACTGTACCTCATCGAGGGCCTTTCTAATCAACCAACCAACCTAGTAAGCGAGGGGTGCTTCTGCAATAGTGAGGGACTTTAACCATGTCTAAAAAAAAGCCGTTTCACTAATCGGCAATTATTTTTTTAAAAAATTTAAAAAAAAAATATGAAAATCCGCCATTTGTTGGATTTGTTAACTGTTTTGTTTGAAGTTTCCTCATTGTTTGGCCTTAGCTAACTCTTATAGATCAAGAGGTCTTACCCGACTCAGTCTTCTGAACATTTCCTATAGTTAACGTGGTTGAGGAGAAGCCTTCATCTTTGCCTATTTTTTTTTTTTTTTTTTTTTTATTTGTTTTTATATAAAAAAGGAAATCCAAATCGCAGAGCACTCAGACTCGGTAACGGTCCATTGTACTACCAGGCAGAAATCCTCCTTTTGGTGGAGAGACATGTGAATGGGTGGCGTATGTTGTTGTTCCCCATGGGGATTGAACCTGCACCGCACGGGTCACAAGCCAACACACTAACCTCTACACCGTCGCCACCCACTTCTTTGCCTATGAGCGACTTTTTTAACTTCATCTTCAATCATTTCAGTATTAAGATCTCTATATAGATCACCGTTGTGTTTGTACCAAGGTACATTAACTATGTTCCTCAGTCTTTGATTTTGGAAGACTCGCCTATAAGTGGAGGCCGTAGGTCTATATTAGTTTGAGAAGTTTCTTGGTTAGCAATAACTTATTGTATTTCTGAGAGTCATTCCCAAATGTTTGGCTGTACTTATTTGAGTATTCCACTACATTGTTGTTTATGTATACTGGAATTGGCGCTACATTTTTATACGTAAAATTAATATGGGCTGACTGTAGGCCATTTACTCTAATAGCCGTTTTTTAGTTCATTCTGAGATACTGTTTATTGCCATTTGAAGTTTTTTTGTTGCTATTTCGACGGCTTTTCCCACAGCAAGAAGTGTCATCTGCAAAAGTTGCTTTCGTGGTTTCTTCACTTTATATCAACAAATATTGAACAGCACACATTTTTCTATTCAAATGCTCTTTCAATTTTATCTGCGATTCTGTGCACCTGTTCAATTGTAGAGTGCTTATTTCTAAATTCAAATAAATTGATGAATTGGGTTTGGGACTATACTTTATTCAACAAAAATTGTCAGTACAGGCCTTATGGAGGAGCTTTTTTTCTACCAATAGTGCCTGTATATACTCTCACGGCACTCAAACGCAAGAATTACCACTGAAATAAAACCCAAACCACTGTCATACCAAGGAATTGTTGTTGTAATTTTCCTAAAATTCGCATACAACCCAGCACAACGAGTCTCCCACACAGCCGAATGGGAATGAGCATGATCGTCTTGTGTTCATAGCAAGCGAACACATATCATCCCCCAAAATAAGCAGTGTCTGTGACTGAAGCACATCAGTTTTGGTGCTTTTAAGAACGAATTATTACGTGGGGTGTTGCCATTCGGTTTTAATTTGATTGTATTTATATTGTACAGCTGCACAAGTGCAGTTTTTTTTACCATCTGTTTAGGTATATGACATTGCGTCGTGGTTATATAATTTTGTATTCAAATTGCCTGATTGTGTCTACCTTTCACAATATACATATAGCAGAAAGGACTGAGAAATGTTTTTAGAAAATCTTGCTGTTTAAATAAAAAAAAACATAAATACATCCTTACATCTCATTATGTACAAATACAACAATGAATATGGGAATTCCCAAAAGGAAGATCTCAAGATAGGTAGGGATGCAATCGTACAATGGGTTGCTTGAAATCGTTAAACGTTACACAGCCAAGTATGAAACATACGTCGTGGATGAAATGGCTCAAAATGCGGGACATAAAGTGCTTCGCTTGCCGCCTTATCACAGTGACCTTAATCCAATAGAATTGGTTTGGGCTCAAGTGAAAGCTTCGTAGCAAGCAATTAAAATGGCTGAAATAAGAGACTTACTAACGACAGCACTTACAAGGTTTGACAAGGAAAAATGGCATTGATGTGTCCAACACGTTGAAGAGGTTGTTGAGTCAAATATGTGGGAAATGGACGTTTTTGCCGAGGAAGCAGTTGAAAGGTTAATAATAGACCTAAATAACGAGAGCAGTAGTAGTAATTACTCATCGGCTTAGTTGAGTAGTGATATTAGAAATTAGTATTTTATGTTTTACAATATTTATAATGAATAAATTGCATTACATTGATATATTTTTCCTTTTGATTTTTTTTTTGTGTTACGAAATTTATATATTTTGTTGGTCTACTAAAATAGATACCCTTAAAAAACGCGCCTATTATTATCTTACCAAAAAAAGAAAAAGATAGACGGAATCTATTTCGTTCCGCAATATTTTTATTTTAAATTGGAAGATGGTAACCCTAATAGAATTGCTCTCCGAGTTATGACGAATTATCATACACACTACGTCAACCCTGTGAGAGCTTTAAAGATGGACCAATTTATGTAAGTCATTGCAACCAGACTGAGAGACAAACATCCTATCTTCCCTGGACTGACATAATTTTTCTTGGATAGTGTATAGCGACTTTTCATAACATTTTTTTGCACACTTTTCACCAGCATTTTTTTCGAATTACTTGAACAACATTGGTAGTATCGATATTGGGCGATATGAAGTTACTTCGCTAGGTGGTTGTCCTGGTTTTGGTATCATTATTACCTGCGCGACCTTCCACATGCTTGGCAAATATCTTAACTTGAATGCAGCATTTATGGAAATTGTTTTAAAATTTCCTTTGTAATTAAATCAAACCCTGGGGCCTTTTTTATATATGCCTTCTTTAATTTCTTTGGCAGTTCTTTAGCTGTTACCACCTGAATAGGTTCACCTTCTTCGCGCCTTACTGCGATTCCTTGATAACATTTATCTTCATAAGGTTTAAATACGTCTTAAAGTTACTCTGCGAAAGTATTTGCTTTCTCTTGGCTGCTTTTTGCCTAGTTACCTTCTCTGGTTTTTACTGGCAGAAATTGGCCTGTTCATTTTTGTTTGCCTTCCAGAACGAGTAGTCAGCAATCATCAGCATCATTTGTAAGACTGGTAACGTAAGTTTTTTATAGACTCATTATTAAATTCTCTTATAGATTTTCTGAGCTTATTAATTAAATTGTTCAGTGTGGTTTTTTCGCTTGGCGCCCTTGTCTGTTGCCAACGTTTTCAAGCTTTTCTCTGTTCTGTAATTATTTCACATATTTCGCGAGGACAAGAGTTTAATTTTAATATTGTTTGATATTTTGGGAGTGGCAGCCCATGCAGCTTTTGGTATATTGAGTGTAAATAGTTGCACTGCTTCTTCTAGTTGATCTTCTTTTTGAATAGCTGGTGGTAATTGGATACTTTCTTCCAACTTCTGTCTGAAGGAGTTCCAATCAGTTAGTCTATTAACTAGTTTTGGGCTATGTACTTTTATTATTATATAGGGTGGTTAAATTTTAAGGGCCGATGTTGATTTTGAATAGAACACAAATTATTTAGGAAATTATTGTCATTTATTTTTATATTGATAATATTGATATGGTTCAATTATGTATGGAACAAATTATCGGCCAAATGGCCGCCGCGACCTCGGCGGCACACCTCCATCCGATGGTCCAAATTTTCGATGATGCTGAGGCATAATTGAGGTTCTATGCCGTTAATGTGCCGAATTATCTCATCCTTTAGCTCTTGAATTGTTGCTTGCTTTTCTTTCTTCTTTTAAATAAGCCCAAAGAAAGAAGTCCAACGGTGTCAAATCACATGATCTTGGCGGCCAATTGACATCGCCGCCACGTGATATAACACGGCCATTGAATTTGTCTCGCAAAAGAGCCATTGTTTCGTTAGCTGTGTGGCAGTGGCACAGTAATGTTGAAACCACATATCGTCCACATCCATATCTTCCAATTTGGGCGATAAAAAGTTTGTTATCATCTCACGATAGCGAACACCATTCACAGTAACTGCCTGACCGGTCTGATTTTGGAAAAAATACGGCCCGATGATGCCGCCAGCCCATAAACCGCACCAAACAGTCACTCTTTGTGGGTGCATTGGTTTTTCCACAATCACTCTTGGATTATTATTCGCCCAAATGCGGCAATTCTGCTTATTGACGAATCCACTGAGGTGAAAATGTGCCTCATCACTGAAGATGATTTTCTTCGAAAATTGATGATCCACTGTTGCCATTTTTTGCCACCATTCTGACCATTGACGACGCTTGAAATGGTCAAGAGGCTTTAGTTCTTGAGCCAATTGCACCTTGTAAGCGCGTAAATGCAAGTCTGTATGTATAATGTTCATCAACGACGAGCGTGAGAGGTGCAATTGTTGGGCACGACGACGAGTTGAGGTGGACGGCTCTTCCCACACTATCGCGAACAGCAGCAATATTTTCTGCAGTACGAGCTGTACGAACATTGCACTGGTGTTTTCACATCTCCTGCAGACCCGGTTTGCTCAAATTTTTGCACGATTTTTCCGATTGTACGCACATTTGGACGATTAAATTGACCGAAAAAATCAGGAACTGCACGATATGCATTTTGATTTGAACGCCCATTTTCATAATAAGCCTTAATAACTTTAACGCGTTGCTCGATTGTGTATCTTTCCATGGTTCAAATTGAGTTAGTCTGAAATTAAGAAATTTCAAATAAAATGCAGAAAAAAACTTGACGTTTAGGTGCGGTTCACATTCAACATCGGCCCTTACAATTTAACCACCCTTTATCATCGCAAAGTGTAAAAAGTATCACTGAGGAGTCATCTGATTGAATATCAGGCCCTTCTTCTACATTTATTTTATTGGAAGATGTATTTTTTGATATTTTTGGCCAGTAGTTAGGTTTCCCGTTGAGTGATATTTGTCGCCTTCTTTTTTAAAAGTTTCATTTGGTTCCCTGCCTCTAGTATTTGTTAGTCAAGATCCCCAATATTTATTCTTGGTATTAAAATCCCCTCCCGCGATTAATTTCTTCTTTTTCTTAAAGCCAGGACTACAGATAACTGATGCAATAGATATTTATTATTTACCCATTGCTCGTGTTTATGCTTATGAAAATTCCTTGGATGGCACATGATTGGATTTTTTCTTCTATATAGTGTTCAATTGCATTCTTTATTAACATTGCAGCCCCAGCTTTTGACCAATTATGAGGATGTTGAGAGGTGTTATTAATTATATCCTTGCAATTTAAAGTCAGTAGTCAATTTAAAGTGTGTCTCTGAAATAAGACATAATCTATTTTTGATTCTCGATACCATTAGCGTGCCATTCAGGAATTTTTATTTTATTCATCATGTGTGTCTTTTCGGTACAGCTCTTTTGTTGCTGTTCTGTCTCTCTAACAACGAAATAAAATAATTTTAAGTTAAATAAATATAATTAATTATTACATATAAATGAAAAACTTTATTAAAAAAAGCTTTGAAAAAAATATAAAAAAATTTAAACCCGTCTAAGTCTTTTCTAATTTCCCATATACTAGGTAAGTTATTGTTATTGGTCCGAAAATGAAAATCGTGATAAACAACATATTTTAAATTTTAAAGGTTCACAATATGTTTTTCAAATGTTTTTAAGAAGATGTATGTGTCTGCAAGATTGTGCTTTTTAGGGTTCCGTAGCCAAATAGCAAAAAACGGAACCCTTATAGATTCGTCATGTCTGTCTGTCTGTCTATCTGTCTGTCTGTCTGTGCGGTAATGTCACAGCCACTTTTTTCCGAAACTATAAGAACTATACTGTTGAAACTTGTTAGGTAGATGTATTCTGTGAACTGCATTAAGATTTTCACACAAAAATAGAAAAAAACAATAAATTTTGGGGTTTCCCCATACTTAGAACTGAAACTCAAAATTTTCATCAAACCCATACGTATGGGGTGTCTATGTATAGGTCTTCAAAAATGATATTGAGGTTTTTAATATCATTTTTTTCTAAACTGAATAGTTTGCACGAGAGACACTTCCAAAGTGGTAAAATGTGCCCCCCCCCCCTCCCCCCCATGGTAAAACGGTCCCGTGACATAACCCCAAGCGTCATAAGTCCAAATTTTAGCATTTGGTATTATGACACATTGGAAAAGCGTCACAAGGCCAATTTGGATTGGGGGATTGCAGGGGGGCAGCATGCCCCCCCCCCCATATACATTGCACTGTTTATGGGATTAGTTGCGAAATCGAAAGTAGATTGCATAAACAGTACAATGTCTATGGGGGGGCATGGTGCCCCCCAGCAACCCCCCTGCTTGGGGTCACTGTTTGATTTGGAGTAGGTGCGAGGTACGGTTTCGAAAATTTGGCTTTATGTCACTTTTCGGATTTGGCCTTATGACGCTTTGTGAAAGTGACATAATACAGTAACAGTGAAAGTGACAAAATTATATTTTACCTATCAATTTATGAACGTTAATAAAATATAAAATATTTCCAACTGTTTGTTTCATTCGGGACTTGTGTCCCATTTTCAACGATTAAAATTCGGGACTTATGTCCCACTTAAGTGGGTTATAAGTCCCGAAAAATGAATTCGGGACTTATGTCTTCGGGACTTATGTCCCTGCGCCTTAATTCACACTTAGCAGATTTCAACCACTCTCCCCGCGGAACTGCCGTTAGGTATTACTACGCGAGGCTGGTTAGCAATTCATGCAATGCGTCTTGCCTTGCATCAGTTCCTCCGCAGCTCATTTTGGACAGTTGTTACCAGGTTACAAATAGCCATCCCATTATAATCCGACTGCAACATGTCGTCTATTATGAACGGGGGATTGTTCAGATTCGTTCTCCATTCTACGCATCGCCTGCAATAAAAAACTGCGTGCTCCGTATCTTCCTCCTGGTCTGGATATTCTGAGCAATCGATGTAAGTATTTCCGATAACCACCGTGACCAGTCAGGAATTGCGTAAGGTGGTAATTGCTGGTAACATTGCTAATCGATTTTTCCAGGTCGCAATTGTCGGGATCAACTTGTAGGTCGATATACCTTTTTTAGTGTTGTCCCACCTGGTCTACCACATAGCTATTGAAGCTGTTCTTTCTTAATCTTTTATTCTTGCAATTTGGATTGCATCTTGTTGATCAGGAGATCCTCAACATCTCGTCCGCTTGAATGTCTATGGAAATCATTCCAGCTATAACGAAGGCCGCTTCGTCCGAGATGGTTCTAAAACCGCAGATCGTCCTTAATGCGCTAAACCTGAATTCTTTCATCGCAAGTGCCGCCGCCAAATCGGAGCGGCATAAAGGAGAACTGAACTGACAATTCTAGATAGACGGATTAATCTAGTATATCCAGGTCCACCGATGTTGGGTAGTATTCGAGAAAGTGATGCTGGCAGTAGTAACCTCTTGGTACTCGAGTACTCAACGTCCGATTTAAACTGCAGCCTTTTGTCAAGTATTACTCTAAGGTATTTTATAGTTTCTTTTGATCGTATTATTTGATGTCCAACCCGACTTGCCATTAGGACAGCCTCTGTTTTGTGTTCAGCCAATTCTACACCTTCAGATACTAGCCAGTATTTGAACTGTTTCATTCCTGGCTGACTCTATCTCGCGAATGTGCTTTGTCATTGTCAATTTTGGCAATGTCGTCAGCAAACGTTGCAACTCAAGCCTCAGAACTCCGCCGTACATGATGTTCCATAAGAGGGGGCCCAGTACTGATCCTTGTGGACATTGTAGTACATATTTCCATACTACAGCAGTTTTATACCTTAGCTTTCTGTTAGTAAAGTAGTTGACTACTATCCTCCGTAAGTAGTATGATATTTATATGTGTTTTGTGTGTATGTTTGTATGGACGTACTTACATAGGTACGTTGGTGAACAAATTTTTCGTTCATGGTACATATCTCGCGTGTAAAAAATAATATCGACTTCGTTCTCCTCCTAACCGACGCATATTTACCTAAATATGAACTGAAAAAAATTACACTGAATCCGGTGTAGCCGTTTTTTTTGTTAAAACAAAAAGATAGAAAAAATATGGATTTTTGAATTTCTAGTGAAAGATTCATCCAATCTAATTTGTTTTAAAAAATGGATTGTGATTTATTTAAAATTATTTGATATTTTCATTGACATTTTATCAAAGAGCAGCTAACATACTCGTATTTTTATTAAAGTCAAAAAAATTTAAACATAACAATAAATTAACAATATAAATAATGAATGAGGAGAAAAATCAAATAATATTGATTTTATTTAGTTTTCGCGTACTCCACTTTATAATTATTTATAATAATAAAAAATGTACGAATATTTTGTTTTTCAATCCCATTTATCCTTTTACTCTTAAATTTTGTTTTGATTATTATGTTCATATAACGCTGGGAAGTTGTTCGCGTGAACCTCCTGGGTCGCACTTTGTCTTACTTTGTTAACTTTCTCGTATATCTACTGTTGTAATGGTGATCAAATTTTTAACTCAAACTGCTATTTTAGCTGACACTATAACAGTTACTTATTAGCAAATGTATAACATGCTCATAAAATAATAAGCGATATGCTACCAGACAAAGTTGATGACTGATAAAGAGCTTATTGACGAAGATGACATTTCAATGAATGACAATGTTTGCCTTTTGAAAAGCGAATGCATTTTCATTAGGATTTGAGTATTGTTTCTTTACTTTAAATTAACCTTTCGAAGTAATGATGAAACTCATGAGGTCGTACCATATGAGTCAGATGATGAACGACCATTTTTAACAGCACCCCCACCAAAACGAATTTAAAGCATAGGGATGGACTACAGTTCGCTTGGGCGAACTGTTGGATACCCTATTCTTATTCCTATCCCTCATAAGTGGGCGTGACAAAAGTCTAAGTACGGTTGAATTGTTAAGAGCGCTCTACTTATTTTGTTTATAACATTTCAAGGATGTTATCAAAAAAATAGAAGCTTTTGTAAAAAAACGCTCCCTAGCTCAAACTTTGGTTTTTCAATAAAATTATTTTATTTAATTGTAGGCGTGTCAATAAGCGGATTTAAAAAATTAACACATGAGCATAAAGGGCCCTTATAGAGTATATGTTATAAATTTCAGCTCCCTAGCTCAAACTTTGGATTTTCAAAATAAGGTTTTTTTTTTAAATTGTGGGCGTGTCAGTAGGCGGATTTTGAAAATGTTAACACATGAGCATAAAGGGCCCTTAGAGAGTATATATTATAAATTTCAACTCCCTAGCTCAAACTTTGGATGTTCAAAAAAAGTTTTTTTTTAAATTGTGGGCGTGTCAGTAGGCGGATTTTGAAAATGTTTACACCTGAGCATAAAGGGCCCCCTTGAGAGTATTTATTATAAATTTCAGCTCTCTAGCTCAAAATTTGGTTTTTCATTAAAATTGTTTTATTTAATTGTGGGCGTGTCAGTGGGCGGATTTTGAAAATTTTATCTCAAGAGCAGTTTTAGGAGTCATAGATCGTATATAAAAAATTTCAGCTTTCTTACTCAAAATTTGATTTTTTCGAAAAATTTGTTTTTTTTTGAGTTTGTGGGCGTGTTGTGGGCGGATTTCAAAAATTCTTAAACTTGATTATTTCGGGACCCTAGAGAGTATATGCTAAAAATTTCAGCTATCTAGGTGCAGTTTAAAGGCTTAATTTTTGCCGACAGACGGACAGACGGACGGACCGACGGACATGGCTAGATCGACATTACTATCGATGCTGATCATAAATATAGTATCTTTTAGGGGTCTACGGGCAATATTTCGCAAACAATTCCAATTTAATTTGACCAGTCACCGATCCATTAACCGCTATTCAACAGAAGTTTTTGGATGTAATAAAAAAAATGCCGACCTTTAATTGTTTGAATAATTAATCATCAAAAAGTCAAACCATTTTGCACAAGTAACTAACAAGAGAATGATTAACACTTTTTTAGATGAAACTTATTTGAGATGATTCTTAGGTATTCTCGTTTTATCAGGATTTTATACATTGAAATCGATTAATGATTACTGGTCAAATGATCCATGCCGTGGTAATACAATTCTTTAACAGCGCATGTCACGCAAGGAATTTAAATACATTCCGCGTATCGTCCATTTTAACAACAATATAAATCTGAAACACGCATGGAAGCTGCATTGTATTGTTGCAAATTTTAAAGCTGAAAAAACCCTGACACAAAAGGCTTTTCGTTATCATCGATGATGATCTCCAGAAGTATATCAGCATCGCAATATGCCACGAGTTAATAGTGAACATACCTATTCCTGTTATGCAGCCACAGCGAAAACCACGACGTTGCCAATTTAAAGGCTGTGCGCTGTAAGCCAATCAAATGGATGTTCCAAAAACGCAATGCCGATTTGCATCTTAATTGCTTCAAAAAATATCATGAAAAATTGGTGTGAGTTCGATCAACCTCCTTTCTGCCACCCGGATTTGGTACTTGCGACAAAAGAAACAAGGAGAAAGCTATTATCCGTATACAGGCTCAGCGCATTAAGGACGATTTGCGGTGTTGAAACCATCTCTGTTGTTGATTTTTATATTTGAAGTTTGTTTGTTACTTCCAAAATTCATTATTAAACAATTGCAATGGTCAGTTTTATTTATTTTGGATTTTTTATTTAACTGTCTCGGTTACAATTTTACTTTAACTTAACAAGTTAGGTCGTTTTTCTCCGAGTATAAGTTCAAACATTCGAAAGTAGGTAGTATTTTTCAATTTGGAAAGTAAGAAAAAGTTAGTCTTTGTGGGTGATAAAAAGTTGAAGCAACCTGAATAAACGTTTTGTTTTTTTTTTTTCACTATGAACACTGTGCGATTTTTCTCCATCATAGTTCATACCAGTTACTTGGTAGATATCCACTGGGGCATTCCTCAAGTCCAGTTGGATAAAGTTTTAGAAACTATATTGATAAGAGTTAAAGAAATCAAATAAGAAATAAAGCAAGCAAGGTTTAATTTTTTTTGTTTCTTGAAATGAAAGTGCCTATTGTATTAAATATTATTTTCAAATGAAACATGGAATCAACTTGCTTTATCAAGGGTAAAACATTACGTTTAGTGCTCACGACCTACATCAAATAATGAAGCACATTTCGAGACATCAACAGTCGAATCAGCAGAACAGCAATAAATTACATACACTGGCGATCACAAGAATGATGCCATACATTTTGCAATCGATTTTCAGTCTTTATACCTGTTGAAAATTTTATACCTTGAAACTTTTACTACCTGTGAACTGGTACATAGTTTCCCAACAGTAAGTGATAAAATTAAATGGTAAATAAAAAACGACCGCTGGAATTTCCCAACATCAAACAATGAGCAACTTGGAAAGCGTATAAAAAGATGCGACTCTAGGATGAGGCCATTACGAATATTTCGTTGCTGGAGTTTACATCAACGATTTTGTTCAAAGTTTTGTTAAGAATATTTAAAAAAGCGTTGAAAACAACTGTTTATTTATTTAAAAAAATGGGTTCCGGAAAGACTTTGACAGCGACAGAAAGAGGAAAAATAGATGATTTCAAGGAGTTAGAACTCTCAGGCCGAGAAATTTATCTTGCGGATCCACAACACTATGAGAAATATCAAAAAGGACGCACGGCAAAAGCACCAACATTGCGAGAAAAGCTGGTTATTCTACGGCTTGCCTCAAAATCTACTCTACCAGTGACAAAAATAAGAGCCAACAGCGTAGTATCAGCCAGCATAGCATCGATCTGAAGGATAATACGAAAAAGTGGTACTTTGTGTTTGCTACCAACAGAAGACAATCCCATAAAGCTCCAGGACGACGAGATTCAGCCACAGGAAGATCACTCCGGCCGCCAACACTCGCTAACATCAAAAAATTACATATAAAATTGAATTGCTCACGACCATGATCACCATTTCGATACATCAACAGGCGAATCAGCAGAACAGTAATGCCTACATTACCAATTGAAACATTACATAAGCAACTGCCACATATAAGGTTAGTAGTTTGATGTTATTGGCCCTTAATTTATTAATAGTTTATTAATAGACATTAGGGAAATATCAATAAAGTATATTAGTTTTAAGTTCAACAAATATCTGTCTCTCTTTACTGACAGCTTTGTTTAAAGGGGAACGATTTTCAAAGCCTAAATTCTTTGTTTCCCAAAACGCTTGCACCGAAATGAATATTTAAATACATCTTCTGTTAGATGCTGTTATTAAACCATACACGAAAACAATTTCAAGGACATCTTTTTCCAAATGTCTAGATGTAGAGCATCATAAATCACATGTAAAGATAAATATTTCCTCAAAATTTTAAATACGCGCTTATAAGCTTTTTTCCTCATTAATATGATAAGAATTGTTATTGCCCGAAAAATACAGATAGCTATGTTTTTAGGAAAACACACTGAATTATTTCCTGACTGCAAAGTAATTTTACCTCTAAAAAAATATGTCGACTTAAATTGGGTCTCCCTTAACGATAACAAACGGAGCCCATAATGCCTCCTTACGCTACTGCTGCCATTTACAAATATGTAACGAATTATACGAGTACATTAATAAAGTCGCAATAATAATAAATGTCTAATCCTCAAATAAAGCTCGCAGGGTCATAGTCCTTGAGTTAAAATAACTTCCATAAAAATTTGCTATGACTCAATTTACATGAACGTAATTGGTGTTTGGCACTTTACAACTTCATAAATTTAATTAGATGATACCGCAAAATTAGTTTTAACTTTTGTCTGCGGTACACGAGGGTAACCGAACAATACATAAGCCTTATTAAAATAACTCAACATAACTGAAGCCGCTTGGATAAATTTGAAGCATGCTTGTCTATAGCCTTTCAAACTTTAGCTGTTTGATTAATTATTTTGATTACCAGGGGCGAATTATATGCGTGATCCTTGGTCCCTACGAAAACAATGTTAAACGGACATATCGTAATAAAATGGACCAGAATTACTTCATTTGACTGAAGACGAATTGATGTCACTCAGTAAATTACAAGGCACATGCTCGCGCCAAAAAAAGGTTTACATCACCGTGGTGCCAACATACATATGTATTCCTATCCATTTGCTTCTGGTGAATATAACAAATTTCTTGGCTACTACCGCCGACTAGGAAGAGTTTTTACCATGACCTTTTTGTTTCTGTTTGGCGTCGTGCCAGAATTCTTCCGACCGGCCGCGCCTCCAGTATGGAAGTGTGAGCTTGTAATCGATTATTTGAAGGACAGACGAATTGTCGAGGGTGGAAAATGAAGTGACTGCAGAGCTCCTGCTTTTTTTCCGCCCACATAATGACCTAATAAATCTGCGAACTTTTATAAGTTGACGACATGTGTGTGCTGGTGAAATTTCAAATCTGCATCACGTTTTTTTTTAAATTGTATTTTTTTGCAATTTATTGCAAATTACGAAAGATACCAATACCGTTACTGATGCCATAAAAAACAAGGCCTAATGTTATATAAAGAAGAATTTTGACATTAACTTGACCCATCTCAAGTGCTTTGTTGATAGACGGAATTATAGTGAACTTTTTACACTTGGATATTCAAGGCAAATTAGGACGGTAGACGGTTTTATTATTAGTAATGATAGAAATTATTCGTCATACATTTTTACATCATCGTTTGGTGGTGTTCCGGTTTGTCAAAATCCTAATTGCTTAAACTTCAGTCAAAAGTCGCTGAATACCTGTTAGTCTTCTTAATCATGGACAGATTTTCAAATGTGATAATGCGATGCTGCGCCTAGTTTGCTATTACCTAAAAGATTTTATTTTTCGAATTAATTAAGTATTAATTTCTACTACAGCTGCAATATATGGGTCATACTCAACTGAAGAGATTAGCAATGTCCCACACACCAATAGTGTATCAAATTTATGCAGCGCATATAGGTATATATAAAACAAATCAAATTGGACACACTCTAACCACTCCCTAGATATGTATGTCATTCTCGTTCGAACATGGTATTTGAATTTGTGGCTAGGTATGTGATGATATTTTTGATTGATAAATTGAAGTAAAGTAATAAGGTTAGGTACAAATAGACAGCCCTTTTAATGTCTGGCAAACAATCAATCGTCCATTGGAATTGCTACAATATTTTATTTATCAAACATGCCTTAGAGAAATCAAATTTTACATGCATCAATGAATTAAATGTATTGAATCGCTGGCTAAGTTATTTAGGTGCTAGGTATCCATCAACATACAAATTATATTGTATTTGTATATAGGGTTTAGGGTGTTCCTTTTTGTATAAAACATAACTTCTTGTTCCTTTCTCCAGAAAGGGCGAGCCGTCACAGAAGCAACATTTTTTAAATGGTTATGTGTGAAACAGTCGAGCTACTCGTATCTTGTTAAAAAAATCACAATTTTATTTCTTTCGTATTGAATGCTATCAGCTTTTCTCTACTCCAAATACTAAATTTATCTAGTATTTGGTTTAGGAAGAGCATCTCATTTGTGGCAATGCACAATGCTTAAGTTTTTGGGCTATACGGGAATGAATTTAGAGGTTTACATTTTTTGTTCTTAGTAACTGGTATTTTGTAGCAGTAGTAGTATTTAACGTTATTAATGCAAAACAATTGCTGTTACAATATTAACAAAGATAAGCGTTTGCTTTTGCTGTCTGCCAAAACAAGAGTTATGAAATTTATAGATTCATTTCACTAAATTTTATTTAATCAATATTTCGCCGGCGGATTCCTAAAGTGCCACATAGATAATAGTTTTTTCCAAAAACTGAGTTAATGCAGATACACTAATTCGAAATTTCTCTATCGATTGCTGTTATCCGCGTTGTCCTATCTCTATTACAGATACCACGTTGATCCATAGACCTCAAATTTTGAAATCCAATTGGTACTTATTTGTTGCACATCCAAAATATTTTTACTACGTGGGGCAATCTCTATAGCAGAGTTCAATCAACGATCATTTCATCCTTAAGAGCCAATAGCAATCGGAGATGGATATAGAACATAATGACTTAAATATAGGTCATGCCAGTGCTTGGTTGCTCAGTAGTCAGTACCCATAGGAGATGGGATATAGTGTATAGATCACTTATGTGCTCTTTATCAATAGCTTTAAATGCAGTCAGCTCGCAAAGTTTAAATAGAATTCACATTTTCGCTACAATTGCAGTTGGTTTCAGAAATACGTTCGGCAGCATACAGAGTGTCCCAGTTAAGTTTCACCGAACAAAAAATTATTTGGCAAGAGGGGGGTTTATTCTCACCCCATTTCAAGTTAAAGCCCATCAAATTGGGTGACCTCTAATTTGGAGGTGTAACCACTTTATACGCTGTAAGTTCTAAACTATTATAGGTACAATAGGCATTTTGTACATTTTAGAAAGACAATTCAGTAGCACAGAAAAGTTAAACACTTTGGGTACATCTCTGCAGCAACAAAAAAATTATGACTACTTAAACTCAATATTTTGAATCCATTTTTTTACTTAAAATGCACTATGGTCAAAATTTGTACTTAATATTTTTTCTTCTTTTTTATAAATTTTTAAAATAAATAAATAAATAAAAAATTTCCAAAAGAGTGTAGGTACCTACTGAATTACTCCTAAAATCTCTTAGATGTTTTTCTGTGGTCCTAAAAAGGATCTTTTTGGAACCTTCGGGCGCGTTTAAGGATTTCGGATGGCAGATTAACGATCAGCAAACTTCTTCTCATCTCTTCTGAAACGGCACTAATTTTTTCTTGGAGCTCTTCCAGACT
This sequence comes from Portevinia maculata, assembly GCA_949715645.1. Taxonomy (NCBI): domain Eukaryota; kingdom Metazoa; phylum Arthropoda; class Insecta; order Diptera; family Syrphidae; genus Portevinia; species Portevinia maculata. The sequence continues at coordinate 91,673,126 of OX454526.1, forward strand.
TGCCATTTCTTTAAAATAAACTTTTTCTTTCATAGCACCCTAGAAGAAAAAATCCATGGGTGTTAGTTCAGAGATCTAGGTGGCCAAGCGTTGTGGCCAATTCGTCCAATCCACAGTTTGTTTAAAAGATGGTTGAGGAACGAAGTAACCCCGCTGCTACTGTGACAATGTACTATATCTTAAACGAAATAGCCAGTTGTATTCCTCCCTAAGAACGTTTCAACCGAAATACCCGCCACGCTTAAGCCTGTACTCGGGCGTACAGTGAAATATAAAGAACCGTTACTTAGCCGTACCTCACCAACTTTCTACCATGCTCTATCTTTCCTTCGCTCGCATTACAATTTACAAACATTTAAAACCAACGTGCATCAGCATCTCCTCTATCTCTCCAATCCAAATTTCCCATCTGCCCGCGCTGTGTAACTATTTGCATTATAAGGGTACAAAATTCCCTTTCACATATTCAATTATAAAAAGAAAAACCTCAAGCATAATATTATGCTACTACTGCCCAATTTCACTTTATCGGAATTTTAAATCAATGAACTTGAAATAATGCAAATGGAAGAATATGGTTTCAAAAATTACAACTCCGCAAGTTTAAATTTGTATTTTTCTAAGAAAATTCAATTCAGGTCATCTAAAATTACCTTGCCAAACTGTTTAACAGTATTTAATGTAGTCTTGTAGCAGTTTTTACCAATATTATTTATGTGTTCTTTTAAATTTGTTGACTCCTGCCCTGCGCACTATTTTCTCCAGCACAAGATTAAAGAAGTCACATAATAGCGCATCTCTTTGCCGAAATCCGGTACAAGTTTGGAATAATCAGTAAAAGCTGCTTCCAAAGTGCAAATTACACCGCGTGTTTTCAAGTGTCACGCGACACAACTGGATCAGTTTTGTCGGGATCCCGAATTCGGTCATCGCCACGTAGAGCTCCTAGCGATGAATGATATCATATGCGGCTTTACAGTCAATGAAAAGGTGACGGGTCTCGACTTGAAATTCATTGGTTTCCAGGATTTGCCTAATTGTGAAGATTTGGTCCTTGGTCGATCTGCCGGGCCGAAAGCCACACTGGTACTTGTCGATTAGCGTGTTGCAGAACGGCTTCAGACGACACACTTAGGCCAATTTAGGTCCATTGTGATACCACGTATATATTATCTACCTCAACTCTGTATATGGGACTGGCCAACGACACGCGGTTGTCGTTTAATTACGGTGATCTGACGAGAACCGATTAACTCGACGTGGTATGGTCGTTGGTTATGTTTTTTGGATGTTAGATTAGATTAGATTTTTGGGGGGAGGTGGTACACTCTATCACTGCGGCCACTTGTAGGCCTATTGTGATGTCCTCCATTTAGAGCTCGCCCATGATGCCGCAGTTTTTTTTAGAAAGGCGGCTAATTCTTTGGGAGAGCTGGCAGCTATGTCTGCTGCTTCAAGGTAGAATTTACCTAGAGAACGTTGACGCGTTTTGATTAAACAGTTGCATTCACATAATATATGTCTCTCATAATTTTTGCACAATCTGCAGGTATTGTATTGTGCTGTGCCCATATTCATCAGGTGTTTTTTGACACGGCAGTCAGCCTGTGAGGAAGCCTTTGACTAGTCGAATCTGACTTTAGTTGTAGTAGTTGTTTCGTTTTTTGTGGGAACTTTTTGGCATAAAGTTTTTATCTTGCCTGTTTCCTACGGTTTCCCTCCAGAAATTAAGTTTCTTTTCCTCAAGCCAGGTTTTAACACAAATTTGTATAGTGTTTATTGGTAGCCCGCAGAATGGTCTTGGCATCGTGAATGGGGATGCGGATCCTATTCTGGCTAGTTGGTCTGCTTTTTCATTGCCTTCGTATCCACTGTGTCCAGGCACCCAAATAAATTGTACTTTTTTTGTGGTGCCCAGTAGTTGTAAGAGTTGGAGACAATCCCAGACCAGTTTTGATGTTATTTCAAAGGCGTTGATTGCGAGTAGGGCCGCCCTGCTTTTGGATAGAATGTAGATGCTTTTGTTTTTGAAAAGTTTGTTTAGATTCTCTCGAATGCATAGCTCTATCGCGTGCATTTCCGCCTGAAATAAGGTGCTGCTTGTGTCCATACTAGCGTATAGGCACGTTTTTGTGCGAGGGCCGTATACTCCTGCTTCAACTCCTTCATTTGTTTCCGATCCGTCTGTGTACCATACATGTGAATCTATGGCAAATGTAGCTTATTATGTTCCCAGTTTAGACGGTCTGGGAATGTAACCTTGAAGTTGTGTCGGAAGTTATATCTTGGTAGACATTTGTCTGTTAGGTGTATTCCAAGTAGTTCGTGTTCTCTGAGTTCCCGAGTGAGCTATGTTGGAATTTGATTCATCTTCTGTGATGAGCGTATAGGCATTTACCATCGCTTCTTTCATGAGTTTTAGGTGAAGTGGGGGGATGTTTAGTATAATTTCAAGTGCAGCTGTTGCTGCAGTTGTCATTGCACCCGTTGCACAGACACATGCTAGTCGCTGAAAGCTTTGCCAGTGCTGACTTCTGCGTTGCTTTGTGCCATCCTTTTGGGTATAAATAAACTTCAATTGTTTCACTATTTACCAGCAAAATGCTAGTCAATTCCATTTTATCGAGCCCACTCTCATATAAGCGGCTTTCTGCTTCTACCTTGGGTTATATTACTAATAAGATCAATACTCGTAAATTGACATGTTTATTTTTATTAAAAGTAAAAGGACAATTTCAATCAGCTCTACTCTCATGCTATCCCCCAAACAAAAAAAAACTATTTGTACCAGAACAACACATGTACTGGTATTTCGAAAGAATAAGTTCACATCGTCCTTGACTTTCTCGTCCATATCTCGCCATCATACCCGGTAAAATCAGAGCTATCAGTTAACGCAGCCTCCTCCTGATTCAACCACTGCAACATTGATGTATGGCAGGCAAATGAAGAATTTATGAGATTGATTCTACCAATCCCAACACCGGCCGTTGTTCCATGCTCCTATTTCATATAAGTGGTATCATGATTCACCCGCTGTACTACCAAGCTCGACCGCAATCTGTGTTCATCATGTGGAAGGTGATTAAAATTTAATGAAATTCACCGCAAAACACTTGCATACACATATACCCCCCAGATGTGTGGATCGACACTCGAGAGGACGACCCAACTTTTTGATTGCTTAAACCTCCATCTAACAATCGCTTGGGATGTTCCGGTGGAAGGACTTATGGCAGATTTCACTCACACTCCCTATGGGGTTTTATATGTTCACGTACTTCTGGCAATATTTCGTCAATAAAAACTTGAAAGCAATTTACAGGTCAGAGTAGCTAACACCATGCCAGGCAACGACCTGTTGTCCTGGCAAAGTGCTTCTAGTGTTTTTGAAATTGAAATTATAATTAAGTTTATGTAAGATGTTGAGGTAACTTTCTTGTTTGCCCGTCCCACGGATATTACTTGTTTACCAGTTACCAACCCAGGCAAATAGCCATTTAACATCGCTGTTGATCCTTCTGCACAGTTAAATAAATTTGATTCATTGAATTATTAACAGATGTACATAGATTCGGAGTATGTTCTCCTGTTTTCCTTCGTCCTTTGATTAACAGTGCGGAGAATTTAATTAGAACAACATTATGCAATGAGACACACCATCTTCGGTAATTAAAGATAAATTTCGCTACGTTGCAAGTGGAGGATAATTTAAGCTGAATACGAGTAATTGCCAATTAAAGTGTTCGATTGGAAAATTTTGTATCAATCCAAAGGGGCCGAATGTGCCGCTTGCCAGCATACCAGACCCGAGGAGTATGATGGGAGACGAAAAGTTCAATTTAAATATTTTAATCTATAATATACAACTGACTGATGGATGATAAAATTATATTTTTGTTGCGTTAATTAGGCAATTTCTTAATTTTTTGAAAGTAAACAGAAAATACAAGTATCCAGATTGGAATAAATTTCGTCGAACCCTTTTCTTGAGAAAGCCGCAGGTTAGGATTTCCCTTTAAAGTTTATCCGTGGGTAACTTGTCGGAAAGATAAAAGGGATAAAGGTTGCCCTCGATTGAAAAAGCAGAATGTTTTTTAATTGCATTATTACAGGGTGGCGCAATAACTTTTTTTTAATCAATGAATTTCATTTATTTTTTTATTGTATAGAAAATTCAATTTTATTGTATATAACTAATGTTTTTGAAGATGATAGACCGTAAAAGATCTCCATGCTCATCCACGCATATGCGAGACCTGATCAGAAAATTATTCATTGCGGCCTGAAGGGTTGAAGTTGGTATCGCCTCAATTATTGTTTTATTTGAGTGCTTCAGTTCAGTCAAATTCCTTGGTTTCGTTTTGCACACCTCTTGCTTGATATAACCCCATAGAAAAAGTTTGGTGAAGTCAGGTTAGGTGACCTTGGAGCCAGCGATATTAATTCGTTTGGGAATTTACGTTGGAGCTCCGCCATAACCGGTCTGGCTATATGTGCAGTTGCTCCATCTTGCTGGAACCAAATGCTGTTGAAACGGATACTTCTTCGGCGCAATTCTGGGTAAAAAAAAATCTTTCAACATCTTTAAATAACGGTCCCCATTAACAGTTACTGTTACACCGTTTTCTTCAAAGAAGTATTTCCCCACAATGCACCTTGATGAAACTGCGCACCACACAGTAAGTCGTTCTGGGTGCAGTACCGTCTCATGGAGTATTTCTGGATTGGATCCGCTCCATATACGGCAATTTTGCTAATTTACATTGCCGTTTAGATCAAAATGGGCCTCATCAGATATAAACAAGCAATTTATCAAGCTGTTGTCTTCTTCGGATCATTTTTTGGCAAAATTGCAGGCGAATATGCAAATCCAGAGGATTTAACTTGCTTGCAATTCGGCATTTGTACGGAAACAAGTTTAAGTCATCATGAGCTATCCGTTGTAATGACCGTCTGCTAACTCCAATTTGCGCCGATAAGTTTCGAGTCGAAACGCTTGAACTTCCCTGAGTTGACGATGTTACAGCCGTGATTGTGTCTTGAACCCCAACATAGGGATCTCGATGGTACGATTCGTGCGATGCTTCCAGATTCGGCAAACATGTTAACCAGCCTCATAATGGTCGATCTACTCGGGGGAGTGCCGCCAACCCCCGCCTAAATTTCTTTTGCGCGGAAATGAAGGACTGCAAAGCAGGGTACCGCTGCACTATCCAAATCCACTTTCCGGTATCCCAAGCATTCATTTTAATAAATCTAAATAGTAACCTGCTAAAGAAAAAAAAATAAGTCCATTATTCACACAGAAAAAAGTTATTACATTTTGTTTTTGTAGCACGATTCGTGCGCCACCCTGTAGAACAGAAAGATGTACGTGTATAAAGAGCAAACTTTGAATAACGCTCCTATGGAAAATTACTAAGTTGTTTCCTGATTTTAAAAGAGCTTTGTGTTAGGGGGTTTCTTTGAAATTGGATCAGTGCAAAACAGAATTCATTGTCTTTGAATATTTTTTCTTGGTTAAAGGCGTTTTTACTAATAATAAAATTTTGAATTTCTGTGCACTCGAAAAAGTGCTTAGCGCACGTCTGTGAGTAAATTTAACTGATCGAGATTGGTCTCTTTGATAGCACCCACATCCTTCTGGTCAAAAAGAAATTTACCAACAACTGTTCTAGGCTATTGTCCAGTTTAATCTGACTTTGGCTTTGGGCATGCCAGAAATGGGATGAAAAGGGCAACACACTTATTGGAAAAACTGACTCATTTTGATGCCATCGGCGGTTTTATTCAGCTCTACCTAACTTCTCATTTAATTGTTCTCGGAGTTGGAAATACATTTTTGAGCAAAGAATCTTTATAAAATATTTCGTCTTGTTTTCATTCTTTAGCTGAATTTTATTCTAGGGATTTAATTAAAGAAATTGTTTCTACAGGGTGGGCCATAATAAGCTATATCCTTGGAAAAGGACTAAACAAACTAGTGCGTTTTTTAAGGCTTATGTGGGCGTTCAAGTTTTTTTTCTATCATGTTTATACCATATTCTAAGGGTATATTAATTTTGACGCATAGTTTGTAACATACCATAATATATCCCGTAGACCTAAAAGTTACTATATTTATGATCAGCATCGATAGTAATGTCGATCTAGCCATGTCCGTCCGTCCGTCTGTCGGCAAAAATTAGGCCTTTAAACTGGACCTAGAGAGCTGAAATTTTAACTATATACTCTCTAGGGTCCCAAAATAATCAAGTTTACGATTTTATGAAATCCGCTCACAGACACGCCCACAAACTCAATAAAACAAATTTTTCGAAAAAATCGAATTTTTAACTAGAAAGCTGACATTTTTTATATATGATCTATGACTCCTAAAACTGCTCGGGAGATAAAATTTTCAAAATCCGCCCACTGACGCGCCCACAATTAAATAAAACAATTTTATTGAAAAACCAAAATTTGAGCTAGGGAGCTGAAATTTATAGAGGGCCATTTATGCTCATGTGTACAAATTTTCAAAATCCGCCTACTTACATGCACACAATTTAAAAAAAAAACTTTTTTGAAAATCCAAAGTTTGAGCTGGGGAGCTGACATTTTTAATATATACTCTCTAGGGGCCCTTTTTGCTCATGTGTTAATTTTTTTTTAATTCCGCTTACTGACACGCCCACAATTAAATAAAATAGCTTTATTGAAAAATTAAAGTTTGAACTGGGGAGCGTTTTTTTTACAAAAGCTTCGTTTTTTTTGATAAAATCCTTTAAATGTTATATAACAAAATATGTAGAGCGTTCTTAACAATTCAACCATACTTAGACTTTTGTCACGCCCACTTATGAAGGATAGGAATAAGAATAGGGTATCCAACAGGTCGCCCACGCGGACTGTAGCCCATCCCTATGTTTATACCCTATTCTAGGGGTATATTAATTTTGATGCATAGTTTGTAACATACCTTAATATTGCCCGTAGACCCCTAAAAGTTACTATATTTATGATCAGCATCGATAGTAATGTCGATCTAGCCATGTCCGTCCGTCCGTCCGCCCGTCTGTCGGCAAAAATTAGGCCTTTAAACTGGACCTAGAGAGCTGAAATTTTAATCATATACTCTCTCGGGTCCCGAAATAATCAAGTTTACGAATTTTTGAAATCCGCCCACAGACACGCCCACAAACTCAAAAAAATTTTTTTTGGAAAAAATCGAATTTTGAGCTAGACAGCTGAAATTTTTTATATATGATCTACTACTCCTAAAACTGCTCGGGATAAAAAAATTTCAAAATCCGCCCACTGACACGCCCACAAATAAATAAAATAATTTTTTTATACCCTATTCTAAGGGTATATTAATTTTTGAAAATCCAAAGTTTGAGCTAGGGAGCTGAAATTTATAATATATACTCTCTATGGGCCTTTATGCTCATGTGTAAATATTTTCAAAATACGCCTACTGACACGCCCACAATTAATTTTTTTTTTTTTTTTAAATTCAAAGTTTGAGCTAGGGAGTTGAAATTTATAATATATACTCTCTAGGGGCCCTTTATTCTCATGTGTTAATTTTTTTTTAAATCCGCCTACTGACACGCCCACAATTAAATAAAACAATTTTATTGAAACACCCAAGTTTGAGCTAGGGAGCGTTTTTTTTTATAAAATCCTTTAAATGTTATATAACAAAATATGTAGAGCGTTCTTAACAATTCAATCATACTTAGACTGTTGTCACGCCAACTTATGAGGGATAGGAATAAGAATAGGGTATCCAACAGTTCGCCCAAGCGGACTGTAGCCCGTCCCTATGTTTTTAAAATGATATCGCCGCAGCTGCCATTGTAGATTACCATTGTGCTCCTTAGATGACATTTTTTCAGAGCATCGGAATGTTTCGCGATTATTACAGGTTCTTCAGAAGTATTCCATTCCATTGATTATTCACAAATTCTTATTCGGTTTACTTCATAAATGTCAAAACCAAATTTGCATTCGACTCCATTTTTTCTATGGCCATTTTCGACAGGGTCATGACTAATAGCCGACTCTGTATCTTCTTCTTCTCCCTAAATGACAAGGAAGCTATGATCAGGATCAATGGGATCATAACCCTCCCACTTAATTGCATCCCTACTGGTCCGCCTGTGGGTTTCGCTGGCCCGACCTCAGATAATAACTTCAGCCTGCCGATTTTGAATCACTTTGTCGCTGAGGCTGAGAGGAAGTTTAACGCTTCTTTCGCATTTGTATTGGAATGTTGACTGATATTGCCTTTTTGACAGGGTTCGTAGGATTTCTCCTTTGAACATGACAGTAGGTACCAACTGAGCCGGTCGGGCTCCATTTCCTTGAAGATACGTTCTTTGACATGAAGGCTTCCTCGGATCTTGGAAGTTCTTATTCGATCAGCCTTTGGTTCTCCTGCTATGATGCGAAGCATCTTCATCTCAGTTAAAGTGAGTTTGCCCTCATACTTTTTATACGCTGTCCAACATTGTGAACCTTATGTGAGCGCCGGGCGCACTACTGCTTTGAAGAGACTTCTTTTCAGCTTGGGTGGTATTTTTCGATCGCTGAAGGTGACTGAGTTCTCTCTCCACCTCGTCCACCCTATGCTTCAAGATGCCTAATTTCGTCATCACAGCTTGCTTCGCTATTGATCATAGATCCCAGATATTTGAACTTTTCGCCCTTGGGAATCACTCTTCCCGGAATAGTTCGGAGTGCTTCGGACTAATACGATACCCATTCACCTCCAAAACTTCCACCTATACATCATGTGCTCTTTGCAGGGACATTTGATCCTCGCTAATGATGGCTCCATTGCAGCTCTTTACTTTAATCCCACACACATGTCCATGATCATATGTACGTATGTTTCTTTAATTCCCCGTTGTTAGCGCTACCCATAACAGATCGCTGTGGTTTCAATCAAAGGCCTTTTCAAAATCAACCAACACCAAAATGCTAATCCTCTTTACCCTTACAATGTATGTACACAGAGTAAGTCTTTTTTTATTTCTGCACCTACAAATGCAATGCCATTGTTGACCTATGAAATTGCCTTCTATTAGGTGCTAGAACTAGAAAGAAGGAGAACGATAAGAAAGATTGGTTTGTGCATTGGGTATGGTTTTATGCTTTATTCCAAGATGCTTAAGGATGGTTCCAAAATCAGAATCACATATTTTTTTTTTTTTTAAATACACTATCAGTTCTGTGTCGTGGAGTGCTTAAAGCAAGCAACTATCACGAGCAGAAATTTGCCAGCACTAAAAGTGCTCCCACAGGCTCATCATTTAGTGCAGGTGTTAGTAAGGACAAAACAATTAAAAATACAATAATTATGTACCTATAAAATACTAACACAAACACAAATCATGCAAATAAATTAAGACATTAAGGTATTATTGCGCAAAATATTTTTCAGCTTAATTTTACTAACATGCAAGTCAATCACATGATCATTTATATTAAAGATTCTACTCATGCGACTAATAGGCTCATGCCTCCCATAATTCGTTCTATGATGGGGGCTAAATAATAAAATAAAATTAAAGGAAATAGATGACAGCAAGTCAGGTGCATCTATTTGACCGGATATAAGCTGCTGTAAAAAAATTGGTAACATTTGGAGAAGCTTAATACGCTGACTGTAAGGAGGAAGGTTAAAAGGATCATCCCATGGAAGTCCTCTAAGTGCAAATCGAATAAATTTACGTTGAATGGCCTCTATTCGATTTGAATGAATGTTGTAGAATGGCGTCCAAACTTGTGAAGCATACTCTAGAATCGGACGGACTAAACAATTGTACAATGACATAGTAACGTATGGGTCATTAAATTCTTTCGCCCACCTTTTTACGAAGCCCAGCATAGAATTAGATTTATTAACAATAATATTGATATGCTTGGCAAAAACCAGTTTGGGATCGAAATAAACCCCAAGATCCTTAAAATTATCAACATTACAAAGAATATGTTGAGACAAAGAATATTGAAAGGTGGAAGGTATATTCTTTCTAGAGAATGTCATATGTTGACATTTAGTAGGGTTCAGATATAAACCGTTTTTATCACACCAATTGGCGAAGCTATTAATGTCAGATTGAAGAAAAATTCTATCTTGCTGACTAGTGATAGATTTAAATATTTTCATATCATCAGCATAGATCAGGATATTACTGTGATTTATACATGCTTTAACATCATTAATGGCTAGTATAAATAGAATTGGTTCGAGGTGACTACCTTGGGGAACTCCAGACTCAGTTGTAAAAGATACAGATAGCGATCCTCTAAATTTGACTTGATAAACCCTTGATCTAAGGTATGAATTAACCCATTTTAAGAAACTTGGTGGGAAACCAAAAGCCCTGAGCTTAAACTCGATTATTTCATGGGACAGCTGGTCGAAAGCTTAAGAGAAGTCAGTGTATATGCAATCCATTTCGTCCTTATTCTCTAAGGCATTAGAACAATCATGCAAGAAACTTAACAGATTAGTGACAGAGGATCTGTTTCTTACAAATCCATGCTGTTCATTACAAATTAAATTGCGACAAAGAAATATTAACTTTTCGCAAACAATTTGTTCAAAAAGCTTAGGGATACACGAAAGCTTTGAAATAGGCCTATAATTAGTGATATCACCACGTTCGCCTTTTTTAAATACAGGTGTGATAAAAGCACTTTTCCATACATAAGGGAATTTACCAGTACTAATGGACAATTCAAACAGATATTTAAGATATGGAGCAATTGCATGACTACATTTTTTAAGAACGATCGGTGCAATGCCATCAGGACCTGATGAATAATCATTCTTCAGAGAAGAAATAAATTTTAAAATTGTTTCCAAGTCAAATGAGAAGCTACTAAAACTTATTTGGGAACAGCTAGTTAGATAACTAAAATATTGCTCATCTATGTGAAGAGGGGTCACCCTAAACGACTTACTGAAATAATCTGCAAACATATTGCTTGCATCTAGCGAATCAGCAGTTGTAGAGCTATTGTAAGTAAGTTTCGATGGATAACCATCGGTTTTTTTCTTAGAATTAACAAATCCCCAAAAAAGTTTGGGGTCCAATTTTAGAGAGCATCCATTTTACTTATATAGTCAATATATAAGTTGCAGGATAAAGATTTGAATTCGTTGAATAGTGTAAGATAGAGCTCAAGATCTGAATGGCGGAGACTTTTTGAATAGTTCTTCCAAGCCCTATTACGTCTGTTTCGTATTGATTTGAGCTCTTTAGTGTACCAAGGATGGGACGTTTTCAGATTCCTAGAGGATTTCACAGGAATCACTTTTTTCATGCAGTTATCCATCAAAGAATAAAAGGAAACTACTGCATCTTCAATAATAGAAAACCCACTAAGATTAAAATTAAAGCTGGAAATTTCATCAGAAAGCCTTTGAAAATTTGTTTTCCCAAAGTCAAAAGATTGCGAACGATCATACGAATTACTATTTTCGTACAAATGTGCGCATAATTCAATAAATACATCCAATGGTGGATGATTATTATCTATGTTAGTTATACTGAAGTGGGATTCCAGAACCACAGTACTAACAGAGTCAGAAGAAAAGACAAGATCGAGAGTTAGATTTTTGAAATTTTTTATACAGCTAGTTTGCTGTAAGTCAAAAGACAAGATGTTGTCCAGTAAAGCGAGCTCTTGTTGGGCAGAGTCAAAGGATGGGATGAGATGAGAATCATCCTCAGAAGGTACCCATCCAATATGTGGCAGAATGAAGTCGCCTATAAGTAAGACAGTGCTGTCACAACAAGATATGTCAAAAATATGGTCTAGTGCCATAGAAAGTTCCGAATACAAGGAACACAGACGATACGATGGAATGTACGCATTAACAACATATAAATGCTTGTTATTAAGTGTAATTTTTACACAGATAATTTCGACGGTTAGTGGAAATGGAAAGTCAATCTTTCGTGACCCAAGGTTGGAACGAACAGCAATCAGGACACCTCCTCCAAGCGCTTTCAGGTCATTTTGATGACGATCGTTTCTGAATACGGAGAACTCATGATTGAAGAGTTCCGTGTCTATGATTCCGGCATTAAGCCATGTTTCCGTCAAGGAGAAGATATCATGAGAGAGGGCTTGGGAGTTTAAATATACTTCAGCGGTTTTTGTGCGAATACAATCGTTAAAGGCAACGTTCATTTTTGACCTGCATTCATAATCCAAACTGGGATATACTTTAATAAAATGGAAGCACCAAGCTTTTATCAGATGCATTTTCATGTTCGTAAGGAGCATATCCGCGGAGGCTCTCATTATTCGCAGCCCACCGTAGACTTGAAATCGTATCAGATGTGGCATCACAACAACTTAGTATTCTTTGAATTCCAAATCCAAGATATTTGACTTACTCCACATATGGAATAGTGACATCGTTCACAACAAGAGGAGGAACATTGAATAATGACATTTTACCTCTGGAGCATACCATACCCAACGACTTAACAGGATTTAGTTTTAGGCTATTTAGATCAGACCACATCTGAATCCGCAGCAAATCTTCATTTACTCTAGCAACGGACGCAGGTGAAGATGACAGCTTTCGAGAATATCAGGAAGGCCACACAGAAAAAAGAAGTGGTCCTAGCACTCATTCCTGAGGAACACAAACGTTAACAGTATACGGACTAGAGCTTCCCTATTGGGTTCGAACTCTCAGTAAGCGATCGTATAAATAGTTGAGAATCTGTCTCAGGGCAGAAAAAGACAACTGAAAGCTATTCTTCCTATTAAAATTCAATGATTAATTAATCAAATGGTTTTGAAAAATATAGACTCACCATTACACTTATTTCAATAAAGTCTAATGCTATACTGATAACGGCTTATTCACAGCTGCCCTTCCTTCAAAAATCAGATCGGAACTTGGAAAGCTTATTACGCCTATCCAAATCTTCCTGAATTTGTTGCGATATTATCTTTCGAATTTAAAGGGAAGTATAGTTATATATAGTTTTTTATATTATATATAGTTAGTATAGTTTTTTTGGAATAATAATGATTTCGGAACACTTCCACTGCTCTGGAAACTGACAGCTATAAAAACAATAGTTAAAAAAAACATGTACCAAATAGAAAATAATAATCTTAATAAATTTTGTCGAGATAATATCGAGGCCAGATGCATTGGATTTAACCGAACGAACTGCTTTTTCAACATCAAGATTGCTTTCGCATTTAAAAGCGAAGCACTCAATTAAATTTGAATCACTGAGATTAAAATTGGAAGCACTCGATTAGGTAGGGTTGAGAACCGAGCCAATTTCAGTCGAACTGAACGCACATCCTGGTAGTTCATTATCAACCACACCTGAATTTTTCAAGGTTTTCCACAGGACCTAGAGCTCATCTTGGGGTCAAATCTTTGCTGAAAATAAGAACTCTTAACAGATCGTATCGTGGCGTCGACTCTATTTCGAACCAAGATCTATTAACGGCTATTTGTAATCCGAAGGTGCTCCCTTAAGTCTCCTGAAAAAAAACCCTCCCTTTTCTGAACCAACAATTTAAGCTGGTTATTAAACCATGGGAAACTCTGTCCCTCACTGTTACTGCAGGAAAACATAGCTCTCATAGAGCTCGGATGCTATCGTAACTTTGGGGAAACTTTGGAATCAATCAGCCCTATCGCCAAAGAAATTTCCCTGGAGTTTTTTCCCATTTTGGGAAATTTGGTATCGTGAATCATGTTCGAAATGAGAAAAGAATCTTCCCCAAGAATAATAGCTATCGCGAATAACTTTTTCTGGGGAACTTTGTCATTATTTTAGGTTGAATTTTTCCGTAGGTAATTTGTCGGGGAACAAAAGTTTTGAGAATGTAAGTACATATTTGTTTATAAATTATTTAAAGAAATATTTATGAAAAAACAAACTTATTTTAAGGTCTAATGCAACAAACAAGAGAAAATGGGAGATCCTTGTAGGTTTAATGGAAAAATATCTAGATATTGCTACGGGGCATTCTAAAAGAACAAAAGTTGAAGTGCAGAGCATTTGGAAGGCGATCGAAAAAGAACTAAATAGTATTGGACCCCATCGAAATCTGCATTTGAGTGGAAAAGGGTACATTTTTATTATTTTGTTATTTTTATAATTTATTGTATAAAATGTGTTAAATTTCATTTATGCCAGGTTTGGAGTGATACGAAAAAATACATAAAAAAATGTCAGTTCAATTCGGATTAATCATGTTGTATCTAAAATACTTACGAGTAGGGCATTTAAACTAAAGTACCTACCTATCCCTTTCTATTTTAGTGTAAAAGCTTATTTTCCGGGAGTCGTACGAAATCCCCAAAAAAAAACACCATTGGACAGAATCTCCAAAAAAAATAATCCAATTTGCCAATATCTCCAAGAGAAAATCTCCATGGAAAAAATGCCCAAAGAAACAATTTTGTTTGCCAAAATCTCCACGAAATCTCCAAATCCCCAATGTCCAGGACCAGGTACGTCTCCTAACACCGTTTCTCTTGCGGCATGTGCATGACATTCTTTTACCGTTATGACATGATAACGATTATGTTTCTGAACAACAAATTATGAATGCACTTTCAGTCTGTCAAGTGTATTCATAAAGAAGAAGAGTTTGTTGTGTTTAATAAATATAGGTATTATGGATGAGATTATTGTTTTGAAATCCAATAAAGGAGGAAAAAAGCTATTTATATATCATTTCCATTCAAAAAACAAAAAAGAAAATTATAGATGGTGTTGTGACAAAAAAAAAGTCTTAAATAACATTTCGTGCAACCTTAACTAAATCAAGTAATATGTCCAAAACAAATATGTTCAAGTAGTGAATCATTCTATTAAATCGAGCGATTTAATCGCATGATTCACTAGTTGAACATATTTGTTTGGAGATTTTGGCATGTAGATTTTTGCCATGGAAATTCTCTCTTTGGAGATTTCGCTGCTGGAGATTTCAGTTTGGGGATTTTGGGTTTGGGGATTTTAGTTTGGAGATTATGTCTTGGGGAAAACGTCACCAACCCTTATTTTCCGGAGGAGAAATTATCCGAACGTGAGTTCCGTCAATGCATCCGATAACACCTGGAATTACATCTAAATGTAGGCAATACGTTTAACAATTAATACTAAAAAAGGTTGTTTCACATTTTATAGCCATTAGCCGTGTTTCTTTGCATGCGGATATAGGGATAATTTGAAATTTGCATGTAAAACACAACAACAACTTATCCTATATACGCTAACTTTAGCGGGGATAGCTATCGCCGCTAATTCCTTTAGCGGGGATAAACAATGCTTCCAAAATCCATTTTCTTCGTTTCTGATGAATCGTTGCGATGAATTTTTCAGGAAATGTCAAAGTTTGACATCCCGCCGAATATTTTGTTCGGGATTTTATTATTATTATTTTTTCAAAATTTAGTAAATCTGTCAATGTGAAACTGTTTTTTATAATTTAAGAATATGTTTGGCATTAATTTCAACCGTCGGAAATTAATATTTTTGAATTTCACGATTTTCAATTCAAATTTCTTAACTCAACTTACAGCTGTGTCACTAATAAACGTCATAGGTGCATGTGTGCTGCCAAGTTTTTTTTTGATGAATTCTTAAGCGGCTATGGTCGTTTTTTAATGCCATGCCTATATATCCGCGTGCAAAGAAACACAGCTATTGTATGTTGGTACGACACGTTTCGTGGGAAAATGGATTTCGTGGGAGATTCACGATGGGAAACTTTTGTTCCCTGGTAACATTTTATTTTCGGGGAAAAGAAGTTCCCATGAAATTGGCGATAGGGCTGAATATCTGCTACATTGTTAATATTGTTCAAGCCAAAGTTGGCAATATTTTTTGGAGATGTGAAAGGTTTATATTACGTAAAGATTTGTAAGAAATTGTCTCAACATTTTTAGTACCACTCATATTACACTTAGACGAACAATAAAGGGGATCATGAATGAAATCGGACGTTAGCCATACTTGATCACTTCCAATTATCTGCGACGGTTTTCGAATTGACTAAAAACAGATGTATTAACAACACTTAATCCTTTTTAAGGTATCACAAAAGTACTTAAAAAATTGAGTAGTTAGATACTCTACCTTAAATTTGCAGCGTGGGCAGTAAACTGTCACAAAAAGGAATATTTTAAATTCACTTTTGACATCACAAAGAAACTCAACATCTGCCAAAGTGGAAGAATATCGAAAGATGAGTTAAAGCTGTTGAAGCCCTCTCAATGGGCTTTCTCGAATTGAATGGAGTTATTTCTTTAACATAGTGAGAGAACAACATGAAACTGGCTAATATGATGCCATGATTCGACGAACCTAGAAGCATTACGATCTCAATGGAATACTTATCAGGATGAGAGGAGAAAGACAAGTCCAAAGCGCTGGCCCTGTTTTTTGAAATGTGCACAGTAGGCTCATTGTCCAACAACAGAGCACATTGAAATTGCCTGCAATTATGATTTCAGTGTGAGGAAACAAGGAAACAATTCTTAAAATGGAGTCAGATAGCAAAGTTGCATCTGCGCCGCTCTAAGAATTATATATCTCTCCAGCTGATTGCATAGAAGTGCTACACTATAATATGTGCATACCTAAACCACATTGAACTTCAGTCAAAGTTTAAAATTTATTAATTGATAATACATTAAACCACATAAAGAAATGTTATCGACATAATTTAACTGTAACCATTCGGGTATCTGAATGACTAATGTCATCGTCATTAACGACGAGGTTATGATCTGCACTAGAGGTATCATAATCCTACCACTTCACTGCATCCATACTGGTCAGCCTGTGGGGTTCGCTGGTTTGAATCCAAAAAGTTTTGGCAAGCCTCCCGGAGTGTTGTTGCACTTGTGTGATCCGGGATTTTTCAGGCTTGCCTCTCTTTCACAATCAAATTGGAACATTGACCGATATTGCCTTTTGAACATGCCAGAAGGTATCAACTTTGCTGGTCGCGCTCCAGAGTTCCTTATGTAAGTACATACGAGGTTTTTTCTCCTCAGTCTATAACAATAGAACAAAAATTCTGTGGCTGAATTTATATAAAATAAAATTACAGCCAACGGAGATTGTACCAATACCATTTTGCCCCGAATTTTCCTGATAACAATATTTTCGTTAATAACATATTTCCAATAACCAATAACAGTAACTTATTTTACGACGAGTAATACCTAAGCTCAAAGAGCGATATGAATCTGAGCATTGCGCAAGGCCCTCAGTTGTTGAAGTGTTGGTGGCTTTTGGTATAACTCGCACTGATGTTTTGATGAACTTGCGCGACGGTTATCCTTCGACTCCTGTCTTATGGATATGCCGTCCGATCCAATGACACCGGAACTTTGACTGAAGCGCAATTACGAAGTCGACTTTCCTCATGTTCAGGACTGGCTCTGGCCAGACTCTGAGCCTGGAAAAAAATGCAGTCGAATCTTCACGGATAACTGCAAAACCGATCAAGGATCTGGTGCTGTTGTCTTCATGGAGAGCGACAACTTTAGACTTTTCTTCTCGTTAGGCAAACATGCGTCAGTCTTCCAAACAGAGACTTATGCTATCCTAATGGCCATGGACTATGTTGCGAGGAACAGGTGGAGTGGGCAAAGTATCTGCGTCTGTAGCGACAGTCAGGCTGCGCTTAAGGCCTTGCGCAACCCCTTAACCACCTCCAATAGTTCGTGAATTCGGTCGGAAGGCGGAAGGCTGAATTCACTTAGACTTGTCTGGGTCCCGGGCCATAACGGGATCACGGGAAATAAGAGCTCCGATGAACTTGTTATACATTGCTCAGAGGAGGACTTTTCATGACCTGAACCAGCAATATGTTTGCCTGCGTCCTCGGTCAGAGCTTTCATTGACGGTTGGGTTTCATATGAACACAATCGCAGATGGCATGACTCTCCAGGGTGCAGACAGACTAAACAAATTCTCAAAGAAGTCTGTAAAAAATTTACATCATTCTTATTGTCTCTCAACAGACAGACTATTGGCGTTCTTACGGGCCACTACGCTTTTGCCAAACACATTAAGGTGATAGGCCTAAGCGAACTACCAACTGCGAAGCCTGTGGAGAAAGCGTTGAAACTGCGGTTGTCCTGCTATTGCTCGTATCAGGTGGCAGGTACGAGTATTTAGTGCTGATATGGTGAGTGTCCTAAGCTCCTTATCATTGAAGCACCTACTCGTCTTTCTTAGGAAAACGAGTAAATTTACACAGTAAAAGTGGTGTGTCGTCCTGGTAGTACAATGGATCAGTATTGAGTCTGAGTGCTCCAGTGTAGAAAGTCTCGCACCCCAATATTTGTCCGACTTTCGTA
This sequence comes from Portevinia maculata, assembly GCA_949715645.1. Lineage (NCBI taxonomy): Eukaryota > Metazoa > Arthropoda > Insecta > Diptera > Syrphidae > Portevinia > Portevinia maculata. The sequence goes on from OX454526.1 coordinate 91,691,502, forward strand.
GGAGGTGAGACAGTTGAAAAAAACGTTGGGTTTTACTAGGCCGCAGCGTGATTTCAACCTGAGACCAATCACTCTGTAGTTTATCGCGTAAGCACTGAGCGACTGACTGTGGAAAGTATTGTTCTTTATCTTGACTAATCCGACAGACACGGAAAGAGTTAGTAGACACATTACGTCCACTCAATGAAACTTTAAATTAATAATGTCACAATGTTCGCTTATCTATGAACAATACTCTTCATGTACCAGATATCATTTTAATATGTGCTCAAGCGTGGCCGGTCGGATGCCTGACAACGTCCTGAGTATTCTTATAAATTAATATTCATTGGCAATACGATATACCATCAAATTCATGGAACACTCATATCCTATTCATCGAACATGGTAATTTTATTACAATTACTTGTGCAAGATATGTGTTTGAAAAAGTATTTATTTTAAGTACTTCTTTCACTTGCCCTTATAATGAACAGAGCGTTTTTCCCGAAAGCATTACTTAGCTGAGTATTACGCCTTGAAACTTTCACATTCGATTAAAAACGCTATGAAACTAATTGACGGCAGATGTACCGAAAGTTGATCCCTTCGTTAACTTTAATGGCAATCTGACAGTGTGTAAGCACACAAAGTTGAAAACTACTTCTTTTTCCGAAAATAACTGACATGATCACAAAAAGTGAACATTTTAAGTGACAGCAATTTGTTACATATGTTATGCAACATGACATGCAAGAAAAGATGGAAGAAACTTCTGAAAATGTGTGTCTAATAAATAACATTTTAAAATCACTTCCCTCAAAATGTCGAATCCATCCACTTACATCCGGTTTGTGAATTAATAGAAAAATATGTTTGGCAATGGTATGTTGTAAAACGAACGAATTTCATGGACGAACCAGACCTCGGAGTAAGGCAAAAATGATTACGAGTTTTCATTTTATTATGAATATCCATGAATGTCCTTAGATTTCGCAAAAGAACTTAGCTCGAAACCAATGAAACTAAAATGGAAATCGTCAATTTTTATTGCAAATCGAATTGAGACATTTTAAGCACCACATCGCTCCAGAAAAGGATTGACTTCCATGGTGTGTATCTTCATCCACAAGAGATAAGTTTGTGAGTAACAAACCTTCAATTCTCAATCAAATTACGGATTCCAATCCACATTTAATGTGAATCCACATGCAGTGGATCTATGTTTGTGAAGAGTTTCTAAGTGCCCCTCAAAGAATGTGCTTCCCTCCCATGTCCTCGATTAAAGGAATTTAATTAGGCGAAGCATAAAAGATAAATTAAAAGTATAGCATTGACAACATTCAAACACTGTTCTCTCTTCTACAAGTAACTATTACACTACTTCAATCAGACCACTCGAAGATGACGTTAACGTTTGATCATTTTGAGTTTGATAGGAAAGGCATATCCTCGGTTGATAGAAGCAAATATCTAACAATAATATCGCATGCCACATTCTGGTATCTTCGGAATGTCATTCTTCCTTTATTGTTGGTTAACTTTCATATTCAACTGTGCAGTTATTAAAATGGCAATAACTGCCATCTTTGTCTTAATTGTTAAAATTCTTCGGATATTTTCAGACATTTTCTCTTATTCAGCCTTTTTGCGTTGGCATCGCATCGGAGATATGGAGATGTTCAAGAGATTGCGATGAAGCGTTAAATGCTTAAGATGCCTTCTCTAGAGAGGACATCATGGAATTACACTAAAAGGAATTTACAAATAGACTTCGTGATGATGAGGATAAAATGCGAGGTGGCCGGGCAGAAAGGTTTGGGTGAAGTGCCGTGAATTTATTTCACCACGAAGCGACGCATTCAAATGGATGACTTGCTCTGGTAGCGATTATCCCTACAGGAAAAGGAGGCCTGATGACACTTCACATTATGGGAAACAACTTAATTACTCACGGCAATGCTGGCAGATTGAAGGCGAGTTAAGAAAATGTTTTTTCACAACCTCCCCCTTGTAATCCTTCCCCGGCAGGCAGCACATAAAGATATATTTCAAAACTTTTTATGCACACTCTTATACGGCGAGTATAATGTCTGGTACGGGGCAAAAATCGAAAAATAAAAATGTATGTGGGCTGTCGTCCTTGAGGACGACGTCCTACTTATAAGTATCGCAAGGATAAGAGTTTTGTTATTTCATAGAGGGATGCATTAAAATCTCGCTTAAGCATTTTAATTAATGCAGGTGTACTCGCGCGTGAGTTTGGTTAGAGCTTCCAGCTCTTTCTAGGCACAAAACCTTGCTGATTCAAACTCGGGGTTAAAAGGATGCTACCTATTCATTTTCTTGTCGTTCGTTATCTTCTTTTTATTAACTTCAGATGTCGAAGGAGTACCTATTGTGTGTAAGAATTTATTTTATTTTTATTTGTCTTCTGTTTTTCTCAACAGTCTGTTTTTTCGGTTACATAATAATGATGGAGTAGATATCGAATACAGGTATTGAAAAATGCCTTCTTTGATGTCTTTGAGAGATGATATGGTAGAAATCATCATACTATTCTTTGGATGTTACTTTTTTAAACCCATTTATTTGCTGAAGTCGACTTTATTCCAGTTATTCGCTATTTATATAAGTGTGTACTTAAGGAAAGGATATCAATATCTCCTTTGGCAATTTGTTTTTAAAATCGATTTTTTTCCTTAATAATACATATTTATGTAGCCGTAGCCATAGGGGAGAGAATAATTCCGACTGGAATTTGTTCCTGGTCACCTTTGCAAATAAGATTACTCAATGGGAAAGGTCCCCGGGGAAATTAATTCTCGATTATAGACACTTATAGAAGAGTATTTCATTATGACATTCAAAGTCCGTTCTTAAAAGGCGCGTTTCTACCTTATTGCATTTAAACTGGGACCTTCAGAAGACAAAACACTTAGACCCAATGGTCCATTGTACTTCAGCACGGTTACCCCTTCGCAACTTTCTTCCGATGAGAATTACAATCAAGATCGCAGAACCTGTCAGTAACCTTGGCGATGGGAAGACTACTGGCGAGTTCAATCTCACTTAATTCATCTTCATGGAAGATATGTTTACCTCTAATAAAATGTGCCTGTCGGCGCGCATATGGCAGAACCTATTTAATCTCTCCAAAGATCGTCCACTGGATCTACACAGTAATTATAAGACCCATTATAACATACGCCTCAATAGTATGGTGGACAAAATCCACACAAAAGATCGCAATAGAGAAGCTCAAAAAGATACAACGGCTTGCGTGCCTTGGTATCTCCGGAGCCATGCGAATCTGTCCAACAGTTGCCATAGACGCAATAACAGGAATTACACCTCTCCCCACATATACATTCAAAAAGTGGCGATCCGCAGTGCAATAAGTCTAATACAGTTAAACGAGATCAGTCTAAACGACCATCCGGAACTTAAGACCCTTCTCGATGAACTGCCAGAACTTAACAAGAACTGCGCGGTCACAGACCGCATTCAAAAAACACTATGCTTCAATAAACAGTTCTCCATGGAGATCCCCAAGAGAGAGAACCATGGGTTGGCAATAACCCACCAAACAGCCACAACGGCATAAAGTGGTATACGGATAGTTCCAAAATGGAAACGGGGGTAGGAGCGGGAATATACGGACCAAACAAACGCTTCACGATACCCATGGGAAAAAGTCCCAGCGTATTTCAAGCAGAGCTCCACGCCATTCAAGAATGTGCCAGCCACATCAATTTATCTGGTATAAAAGGTGCAACCATCCATATATTCACGGATAGTCAAGCAGCCATAAACGCCCTTAGCTCGCATACCATCGACTCCAAATCAGTCATGTACTGCTTCAATATCCTACAAACACTCGGAATAACAAAGAATGATATCAAAAACCTAGTAGGTTACCTTACTGGTCACCATGGTTTAAGATATCATCTACACAAAATGAGAATAGCAGACTCTCCTGAGCGCCGACTCTGTCTTGAAGAGGACGAGTCAGCTGAACACATTTTATGTGAATTTCCAGCCCTTAATGGAATTAGAAAGAAGATCTTTTTCAGGGAACAAAGGAGCCCCGAGGACATAAAGAATACTTCTACTAGTAAAATTGTCCGCTTTACACGGAAGGTGGATAGGTTAGGTTAGGTTAGGTTACTGGGCTGACGGGGCAAGAGAATCCTGCGCCCGTCACACTTAGGTCAATATAGACCCTTTGTGATACCCTGGAGGTTATGCTTTCCTTATCTGGAACCAATGAAAAACCTATGAAAAACTTAGCGGGTTTACAAACCATCCCGATGAGTTGATGAACTTGCGCAAGTCATTCACAGACTTGCCGGAGAGTTCTTCTAAATCCTGGAAGAAATATCTGCCCAGGATATTGTTTCTGATATGACAGAATGCAGGACAGGGACAGAGAAAATGCGGGGTATCCTCATTCACCTCCTCGTCCCCACATCCTCTGCAGAGTTCATCTGTGCTGAGTTTTAATTTCTTTGCATGGTAGCCCAGCATGTTGTGTCCGGGGATAACACCTGTGAGAGAGGACAAAGAATTCTTGTTCATTTGAAGGATTCTCTTGGTCTTTTGTTTGTCATATAGTGGCCACATTTTCCTTGTAATAACACAGGAATCAAGGGCACTCCATCTTTCGTTTGCTGCCATCAGTGTTTTATTTCCAATCACCTGTTTAAGGTAACAGGTTGGGTTTTTACTGTAGTGTAAGCATCCCTTAATTCAAGGGATGATCCTTTTCTTGCCAGTTCATCGGCTATTTCATTTCCTGGGACAGCACTGTACCCGGGGACCCAGCAGAGTCTTACAGTGTGCTGCGCGCCAAGAGCCCGCAGCTCTTCGCGACAGCTACTTACAAGCCTCGATTTTATGTCTGTGGCGGAAATCGATTTTATTGCCGCTTGGCTGTCAATGAAGAAGGTAATATCAGCCTGTGGTATTGCCGTCATTGCAGCCTGCTTATTGGCTGTTGTCACCGCCAGAACCTCAGCTTGGAAGACGCTGCTGTAGTCGGGGAGTCTGATCGAGCCAGATATTCCGAGCGCTTCTGAGTAGAAACCTGCACCAACGCAGGTATCCATCTTGGAGCCATCTGTATAGATGGGGATCGTTGTTGCATGGATTGGTACTTGATTATCCTGCCATTCTTCCCTACAGGGAAAAGCGACAGTAAATGGTCTTATAAAATCTAGTTTGGGAGTAATGTAGTCTGTGCATACATATCTACCCGTAAATTTCTCTAGAAACTGTGCATGCCCTGTTGTACTGGGTTTCCAGTTTTTTGTTTGGCTTAGCCGCAAGGCACTGTTTGCTGCAGATTCTTGTACGAAAAGATCTAGGGGTTTAAGATTGAGAATTACCTCTAACCCCGCTGTAGGGGTGGTTCTCATAGCCCCAGTAGTGCCAATACAGGCAATTCTTTGGACTCTAGTCATAGTCTTAAGGTTGGTGGCCTTACACAACCCCTGCCACCAGACTAAATTACCGTATGTGAGTATCGGTCTAACTACGGCGGTACACAACACAACCACATGATAATTTTGGGACTAGGTCCCCAGGTTTTGCCGAAGATTCTATTGCAGGCGTATAAGGCTATCGTTGCCTTCTTTGCTCGTTCTTTTATATTGAGGCTCCAGTTTAATTTTCTATCCAGAATCACGCCAAGATACTTTGCGTATTCTGATGTTTGTAGTGGAGTACCCTCAATAGTGTTGGCGGATTAAATCGCGGTATAATCCTTTTATTGGTGAAGAGGACCAGTTCTGTCTTTTGTGGGTTAACCGCAAGTCCGCAGTTTCTGGTCCTCTTACCAAACATAGATAAGGCGTTCTGTATTTGTTCACTTAGAGTAAATGAGAATTTTCCTGTCGCTAGCAGTGCTAAGTCGTCAGCATATGCTACTGCCTTGACTCCACTAAGTCTAAGTTCAATCAGAATCTCATTTAAAACGAGTACCCAAAGAAGGGGTGATAGGACTCCGCCTTGAGGGGTTCCTCTAGATGCTGGCACCTTAATTATTTCACCACCTAACTCTGAGTAGATGCATCTTCTTTTAAGCATGCACATTATCCATTTAATAATGGTATTCTCCACATTTAGGTTTACTAGGGCTCTTTCTACTTGGACGTTGTTGAAGGCACCTTCAATGTCCAAGAAGGCGGCTAGAGTATATTCCTTGTCCCTTGGTGTCTTTTCTATGGTGCTGACAACACTGTGGAGTGCTGTCTCTACACCTTTGCCTTTCGTATATGCATGCTGAGCTGGGGATAAGACCTCTGGACTCAGTTTGCTACGAATATAAATGTCCATCAGTCTCGCAAAAGTTTTTAAAACAAAAGAGGTTAAACTGATTGGCCTAAAGTCTTTGGCGATAGTGTGACTAGGTTTCCCAGCTTTGGGTATGAAAACCACTTCAACTTCTCGCCAAACTTTGGGTACATATCCTCATTTTAGGCTACTTAGGAAGAGGTTCCTCAGATGTGGGGTTATATGTTCTTCACATCTTTGTAGCATCATAGGGAAAATGCCGTCAATACCCGGAGATTTATATGGAGAGAAGGAATTAATGGCCCATTTTATCCTTTCTTCCGTTATAATCTCCGCTGTTGTTTTGTGCTCCGTGTAGTGCTCTTCTTTCGGATTGTTATGCTCATTAATGCATCCCGGAAAGTGGGTCTCAAGGAGGAGCTTGAGTGTTTCATTGCAGGATTCTGTCCAGTTGCCGTTGGGGTCCTTGAGTGATTCCAAGGCTACTGGTTCCTTAGCAAGTAGTTTCCTAAGCCTATCTGATTCCGCGGTGCTTTCCATTTTACTACAAAAGGATTTCCACGAAGATCGCTTTGCTTGTTGCGTTACTGCTTTGAATTTTCTTTGACTGGATTTGTAGGTTTCCCAGTCATAGTCGGATCTTGTACGTTTTGCTACATTAAAAAGTTTTCTAGTTTCTTTCTTAATGTCGTACAGTTCTTTTGTCCACCATGGAGGAGTCGATTTTCTTTTACTCCTCGTTTGTAGGGGACATGATTTTTCGAGCGCTTTACCTAGGATTTTTCCTAGATTCTCGGCATTCGTGTCTGTACTCTCTAGTGCATACGCAGCATCTGTCTGGAGAGTTCTTAAGTTCTTTCCCACTTCCATATTGAAAAGGTCCCAGTTAGTTTTTCTATGGTTCCTATATGATTTTGGGGGATCGTTCGTGTCTGGTATCAGGAATTCAATGATTTTGTGGTCAGAGAATGTTTCCTCCTTTAATACCTTCCACTGATCTATTGTGATTGTATTCGAGTAACTTAATATTGTAACATCGATTACTTCTTGCCTATTTCTAATAACAAAAGTTGGTTCTGAACCCCTATTAACTATAAGTAAGTTATGATCTATAAGAAATTCAAAAAGTGACTCACCCCTTGTATTTGTATTTGAGCTACCCCATAGGGCATGGTGGGAGTTAGCACCACATCCCATCACCAGGTCCCATTTTTTCCGTGTAGCACGTTGAACAAGAAGGTGTGTCAGATCTGACGGTGGTCCTTCCGTTGCATCATAGGGCATATAGCATGATGTTAGAATCAGCGGAGGGAGCCCGTTGCGCTCAAGTTTTACCGTCACGTGGTCGTTATCACTGTAGGTAGATAGAAGAAAGAGGTTAATCTGTTTCCTAACTACTATACAAGTTCTGATCTTACTATTTGGATCTGTCTGCACTGTTTAAACGAGGACAAGTCCCTTCGAGTTTAAACCCCTTATTCTGCCTCCTGCTACCCAGGGTTCTTGAATAAGGGCTAGGTCTATTTTTCTATCCTCCATGAGGTAGATTAGGTTGGCGCTGGCCGCCTTACTGTGATGAAGGTTTATTTGTATTACCTTCATCACGGTTTTTTGGCTCCCCATCACGGAAGGTGGAAGTTCTACTAGTTTCAAATTTTTCTCTCCCATACGGCACAAAAGATATTTTAGGTAACCCCTATTAAATCGCCTTGGCGAGCCAGAAGCTAATAAAAAAAAAGAACCTCGAATATTTAACCTAGCTCTATCAAAAGTCGGGCAATTGGGGATGGAATGCGATGACGCTTGGTCCGCTGCTCATTAACTACTGAAGCCGGTTACGAGGCTTTCGAAGGACCTTAAGTCTCTTCTGTTAAGTGTGTGCAGATACTTTGCCCTGCTGAATTTTAAAACCATCGACCAGCTTATTCGAATGATTACATGAGGCGAGATCATGCCAATATTCGGTTTGCTGTAGACGTAGAACCCAATCCTAAGTCATATCACGGTTGTGAAAAGGCCATCAGAAGCATTAGTGGGTACTGAGCCTTGATAGGTATGTGTGTACCCAGACACCCTGGCTAAGTTATTTATTCCGCGAGGGTCGTAGCCAGCCATAGGGCTCCATATTGACATTATTATCAGGAAAATTATTAAGAAAGTTGAAATTGCATAATGCCTTACCTTATTCGGCACTGAACAAATGGCATTTTGTCTCCGATACGTCGACTTCCACGAAGATTTGCGCACACTAATTATTCGTGAAGATGTTGTAGGATTCGTAGCGATTTACAACCAAACTTCTGAAAAATTAACTGAAGCTCTTCTGAAACGTTGTGGTGAGATAAGTCTTTAAATGAAAAAATGCACTGGTCAACGTTATGATGGAGCACGTAACATGTCTGATCATGTCAGTGGCCTCTAGTCGAAACTGTAGAATCTTTAAACATTGATGTACGTTCACCTTTATAGCCATCGTTAAAGCCTCGCACTGTCAAATGAAATGTCAGTCCCACTCGTTCGTAATTGTCTTGGAATTATAAACGATGTGACGAACTTGTTCAAAACCAAACATATGCGACGAAATTATTCAAGATCTCATCTAAGAAAATGCACCAGTAAACAAGAAGAAGAGGCGCATTGGTCTTTGTGAAACAAGATTCATTGAACGACATAACAGCATACTATCCTTCGTCGAACTATTCAACATCATTCACATGGGATAAGAAAAAAATGTCTGGAATTCTTAGAACATTTCACAAACAGCGGTCTACTTACTTGCAGCACTCCAGCAAAGCGAAGTTGTCAGTCGCAAGGTTTTTGACTAACTTTTCAGCTTCACGCGCTTCCGTTTTCAGTTCGACTGTAAGAAAAATAAATTACATGATTTGGCATCAGCAGTACCTAAGGCACGTTCACAAGATTGTGGATGCGCTTCAAGAAAAACTGAAATTTGCAGATGTATCACGTGGCGAAATAAAAAAATATATAAGGCATTAACACAGGGCCTAAAACCTAGCTACTCCAACCACATTCTTTGCGAAGTAAATGTCCTTAAAACTCGAAGGAAGATATATTTGCAAAATGTCATTAGAAGCCGCACGGTATATCTGTGTTCAATGTCATTTGGCTAAGAGGTCCTTATAATAACGCAAAAGGTCCTTAAAACTCGGAAAAAGTATATTTTTCTAAAAAAAAAATTAAAAATTTTTTTTGTGTTAAATGTAATTTTACTAAAAGCTCCTTGGAGCAACAAAAAAGGTCTCAAAACCCGAAAAATATTTTTGTTATTTCTAAGCTCTTTTTCAGAAGGTCAACATTACTTAACGTACAGCAAAACATTCTAAGCTCTTTTTCAGAAGGTCAACATAACTTAATCTACAGCTAAACATTCCTTATACGATGTGTTAACAGTTGAGCACAGATTTAGCGTGTGGTTTCTAATGAAATTTTGGAAAAAAAAATCCTTTTTTCGAGTTTAAAGGACCTTTTTTGTTGTTCCAATGACCTCTTTGTCAAATAACCTAATATGAAATAAAAGGGGCATTCAATCAAGTTTTTCTTATACGCAATATGCATAATTAAGCCCGATAAATTATCAGCATTATTAATAATGAATTTTGATTTAGCTGTTAGATATTACCTGGACAGCTAAAAAACAACAGCTGAAAACCTTACCAACTTTTAGTTGTCATCCGTAACTAACTTTTGCAACCTGACGAGTTTAGTTACACAACCTTCAACTAAAAGCTAAAATAAGTCGTCATTATGGTAGCTAAGAACTAAACTAATTACAATTTTAGCGCAGCTACTTCAACTACGTCAGTTACTTAGTTATGGCGTAAGCTTGATAACAAATTAGGTAGCTAACACCATCAATGACACTTTGACGCGCAAACATTTAATCAGCAGATTAAAATCAGTTTTATAAACCAACAGATTTTTGTTGTTACAATTACTTGAATGCATTTTTGGTTTTGCATTGAGTATCTATATTTATGTACCTAGGTACATGGAACTTTATTTTTTTCACATTCGTAGCGTAAATAGCTAATGTGATAATCTTGTTTCAATTAGAATTACTAGGTAGTTCGTAATAGGGAATAATAAAAAAATTGAGCTCAAAAAGGGAAATCTTTTTCGATTTTGCATGTTTCATTTAAGAAAAAGAGCAATTCTAGATTTGCCCCTAACTCGAAACATGCCATCTCAAATTTTTAAGAGAGTTGCTCTATAATTTACCAAACAAACAAAGAGCCTAGCGTCAAACGTCAAAGTAAGGAAAACATGGCTTTGATTAATTGCATTATAATTTCAGTAGGTAGGACAGATTGTATGTGATACCCTACCCTAGCACTGGACCGACAAACATTACTAACCGGACGACCGACGCTGAAGCGGTCGAAGTGGAATGTCAACACGCTAGATGAAGATCTATCTGTGCCACCGAACACGAAGAATTTACCAGCGTTCCCGGATTCATAACCCTAATGACCAACAATTGCAACTACTCTCGCGCAGTGTACATCGAGAAGCGATAACCCGCTTAGAAAAAGCAATTAAATCTAGGTAGCGTCTTTGCTTTAGAAATCTATGCGAAGAACTCAATAACGACGTATGGGATAAAGCGTACAAAATCGTTTCGATGAGGCTTCAAGGTCCCCGAATGAAATCGCCAACGTGCCCAGTATTGTTACAACAAATAGTTGAGACATAATTTCCTCGCCAAGAAGGACAGGAGATAGGTAGTCAAAGTAGTCTAAGTGTTCACGAGAACGAGCCTATTCCCATCATAACACGGATAATGTAAAAAGGTACGCGATCGAAAGGCTCCGAGACTGGATTGTATTCAAAATAAAGATCTTAAGATAGCAATCAAAACGCGACCCGACTTATTTGCCGAAATGTTTAACGCATGTCTTCAGGAAAGCATTTTTCCTGAGCCTTAGAAGCGCCGAAAGGTAAAGGAAATCCAAACGAACCATCATCTTATCGTCCTATTTGTTTATTAGACACGATTGGTAAAATCATTGAGCGGATAATTTACATTAGGCTCCAGCCAGCAATTGAAACATGCAGGAGGCCTCTCGAAACACCATAACCGTTTTCGTAAGTCAAGAACAAGATCTATCGTAGACTCAATTAACGCGGTAATAACGAGAGCGCAAGCCGCTATAGAGGGAAGGCGTTGGAAAAGAGGCACCAAAAAGTATTGCGCCGTTATAACCCTGGACGTAAAAACCGCGTTTAATTCGGCGAATTGGCAACGTATTACGAGCTGTCTTAACCGGATTGAAATACAAGACTATTTGCGTAAAAGTATAAAGAACTACTTTGCGAATAGAGTCCTCCTCTATGACTCTAATGAGGGAGTAAAAGAGTACGAAGTAACTGGCGGTGTACCACAAGGCTCAGTCCTAGGTCCCTTGCTGTGGAACGTTATGTATGATGAAATTCTTCTCCTGAAGATTCCAAGAGAATCGTCAATTATCGGCTTCGCAGACGACATCGCCATGGCTGTTGTCGCAAAAACTATAGAAGATGTCGAACTGCACTGCAACGAGATACTCGTAGTTGCAACTGTACGTAGATGGCTAGATCGCGCGGGATTGCAACTCGCTGAACATAAAATAGAAGCAGTGCTTATTACGAGTAGGAAAGTTCGGGAAACGAAAATGTTTAGAGTAGGAGACCATCTAGTTGTTTTTCAACCGTTCATTAAATACCTTGGAGGGATTATTGATGCTCGTCTAAGCTTCAAAAATCACCCAGAGCGGGTATGCAAAAAGTTTTCAGAAACTGTTAGTGCACTTTCAAGGTTGATGAGTAACATCGGAGGACCGAAGCAGAATAAAAGAATACTTCTTGCAGGAGCTGCCGGCTTAGGCGTTAAGAGCGCCAACGGAAAGCGGATAATCCTTATCATAGAGTTAGATTAAGCTAATTCTATATACCGACAACCGTGAAGTAATGCCTAAGGGCGGTTCCGCGGAGGATATATTATATAATCGGTCTGTTCTGGAAGGGAGCTGGTTTTAGCCGGTAAGAATCCGGCACTACCAAAGGACGTCGGACCATTGGTGCCTCTGTAAAGTTTCCACCTTCCATCGCAAAAAAACCCCCACCCTTACCAATACTAGTCAACTGACCAGAATCAAAACACGTTTCATTGAAAAGTGCAATTCTAGATTTTGAGAGCGATTCCTCCAAATTTTCAATGAAAAACGCTATAAGTCAGATACTTTTCACCACTGGAAAGGCATTACGATTTTGTCAAGTTGCATAAACTGATGCGCAAATACCAACGAAAAAAGTATTAATGAAATTGACGATGTTTTCAATGCATCTGGGTCAAACTAATTTCCTTACTTACTAGTTCTGTTAGATAAATAAATTTTTTTTTTGTTCTACTGCATTTACAGTTTAAAGTGCACTTTGCCGTTTATATATTTTAAACAACTTCTCTGGCGTCGATATTCATTCTTCAACAATGATTGAATTGGAAAGTTAGTCCTTCGAACTGGTTTGGAGCATTTCTTAAGATATATTTTTCATTATTAAAATATCCAGTACATAAAACTCATACCAACCATCTTGAAAGTCAGCAGACTGACTGACATTTATATATGTACTTATCTTGTTATTTTATTAGTATTTTTTACCACAAACTTTTATAAATAAGTTTTATAAATGCATCCAAATTAAAACTAAAGCTGCTTTGGAAAATATAATTTGTAAACTTTTAACTTAATAATATCGACAACATCAATTCGTAACTCTACTCACTGTTAACCTAATCTTATCACTATTCTTCAGTTTCAATGAAATTCCTTCAATAAATTTTAAATCCTTCAGCTTCGACTCGGTCTCGAAGTTATATGAGTGAATAAGTTTCGCTATTATCACTTTCGACAATAATAGACTATAACGCCATCCTAAGGGTTAGTATTAAAAACTTGTTAATTTATGTACTTAACTCAACTAGGAGCCATGCTTACCTATGCAAAAGCGCAATCCCTTCATGAATGGTACAAATGCATACGGATGACGTTTAGCCACATTTTCTGGTAGGAAGTGCTCCGGATAGAACTCCTTTGACATTGGACCCCAGTAAGTGGGATCTCGTTGCATATTAAAAGTGTCCAACAAAATGAATGTTCCCTTTGGTATAACGATATCGTCCTTTAGAATAAAATCCTTGCTGACACTTCGTAATGCAATAGGTATGGTCGTTACCAGACGCAGGGATTCGTTTATAACCATATCCAGATACTTCATATCTTTCAAGTTATCGCCGGTTATATTGGAGATATCCCCATCTGGGAACATTGAATTGATTTCCTGTCGTAACTTCTTTTGAGCTTCGGGATACATTGCCAGACAAAGTAAAGCCAGCATTAGGCTATTCGAGACAGTTTCAAATGCCTGTTAGGATTTATTCGTTATTTCTTTGAGTCGCTTAAATTTTATTGAACAACAAAATGTTTCTCACTTACCACCAAAACCATTGAATTCGATTCGTCCATAATGTCCTGCAACGTGATTTCCCCATTCTCTGCCAACTGGAAAATTTGCTCAATGAAAATTGGTTTCCTCTGTTGCGTATTCTGCTCTTCTTCCAAGGAATAATTCCCTGCGGCTTTTGTATTTCTTTTATTTTCTTTCCAATCGGCATGCTTCCTGCTGACAATCTACAATGGACATCCTGAAGTACTACGAGTATATTTACTTAACGTGGCCTTGTGTACTCACATCTTGGACAAAATCGGCTGCCATTTTATTAAGTTGTATATCTATATTGTAGAGGTTGGTCATTCGAAAGAAGAAATCAATTTGTAACCAGGGTTTGATTATTTTTATCGATGATATCTGAAACAGCCTAAAGGAGCATAAGGACGAATTGTATAAAAGAATCCGAATTGTTTTCTGCTACCTACCTCTTGTAAGTTTTGGCGATTTCGTTCTCATCGTTTTCTAGGAAATTCGTTTCGGTTCCCATGGTGGTTTCTGTCATAAGATAATTTAACAAATTTCAGTTTATTGGTGGGCGTCTTAAATATCTTACGACATGCTGTTACAAGAACAGCTCTGCTTATGATGTCCTCGATCTCATGAAATTTCTGTACACCCGTATAGTTACATAGCTTAGATTGAAGGGAGTCTGCCACGTTGTTAAAAGTTGTAACGAAGCTCTTTAGGACGCTGTAGTTGAAGGTTGGATTCAGTTGCTTCCTCCTGATTTTCCATTTTTCACCTAGGAAAAAAAAAGAATTAGCATAAACTATTTTTTACATTACTTTACCCTCTGTTGTCATCGTAGGCTATAAAGTTTTTTTTGAAACCAAGTTTTTTATAGGCTACGGTATTGGAAAGGCAAAAATTGCAAAAAAAATTGGCCGTTAAAAGGGTCAGTTTTGTGACAATCAAATTCATTCCATGCGTATTTATGCTAGAGCTCTGTTTTTTACAGAGATACTCAGATACTCAAATTACATGGATATCCTTATAATTATTGGATACGGAGTAGAGTCGGTATAGTTTTAAATATGTACACGTTTAAATTTATATACAAATTTGGTACAATTTTTCCGGTGTGACGTGTCGTGATGTGAAATTCTACGACATTACCTAGCAGTTTAGCCTGTTTGGTCGTTCAGTGATATTTAGGTCAGCCAGCAAGCATACTGAATGATGACAATTTCTTACTGCACGTGTTTTTCATATGCGTTACTGCATGCATGACTACGTGCGCCCCTGCTGCAGATGTGTTTCAGGCATAGCATAAGTGGGTTAAATTATTTGCATGATTTCTGTCTGTGTTAGTATTGTATGGGTACATAATTATTATAACATTTGTTTTCTAAATGTTTTATTATGTGTATGCCCTTACTAACAACTGCACTAAATGATGTGCATGGAAGAGCACTTTATATGCTGTCAAATTTCTGCTCGTGATAGTTGCTTGCTTTGAGCAGTCCACGACACAGAGCTTATAATGTTATGGCTCGCTCATGATTATGTGTTCGCCTCCTGTGCGTTTACGCATCATTAATTCGATTGAATTGAAAATGTTTACAGATGTTGCAGGCACTTGGATGAAAGTTTTTAGCATAGTGCCATCAACCTGCGATAAACAATACAAGGAAAATGGTTAAACCACTTCAACCCGCGAAGCCGACCATCCAGCCCCATATAGGGACAAGTTAAAAATATCACTACAACATAACGGCGCTTGTCGTAAATGGCGATTATGGGGGGAAATCCCATTTATACATCCAGTTGAGCCTAGCGACACAATTGTTAACATCTAAAAGCTGCGGAAGATAAATCGATCCACTTCTATACCGATGATGGATCAAAAACTTGTGATGGAGTTGGTGGAGGCGTTTTCTCCGAAATGCTAAATCTAAGTCTCTCTTTCCGTCTTCCGAATCATTGTAGCGTATTCCAGGCTGAAATTATACTTATAAAAGAAGCCCTGAAGTGACTAAAGTAAAATGTCATATCCACAAAGAACATCCGTATCTTCTCAGACAGTCAAGCCGCGATTAAATCCGTGGATTCAGTCTCTTTAAATTCCATAGCAGCCCTTGACTGCCATTCATCTCTTTGGGAGATTTCGGAGCAGTTTAACATTTACCTCTGTTGGGTGCCGGGGCATAGAGACATTTGAGGAAACTGTAGGGCAGATGAAACCGCCAAAAAGGGAACCACACTACCTGTTTTACCGGAAAATGGTTTTCTGTTTATACGAGTACCAATCGCTACTTGCAAACTTTTATTCAAGCTATCCGCAATCGAGAGAACAAACCTTAGGTGGACAAGTAGTAATAGATGTCTAGCGACTAAGCATATCTGCCCAAAGCTGGACCTGTGACGCTCTAAGAGTCTAATCTCACTAAACCGACTGCATATTAGCTCCAGTATTATTGCCCTTACATGGCACTCTCTGATAGGCAGGCACTAATCGAGCCTTGGCGTTTATTCAAATGACTTCTGAAGAAGCTGCATGGACAAGGAGGAGGAGGAGACCACACTTCACCTTCTTTGTACATGTCCTGCTCTCCCCATAAATGGTTTAACGGGTACTGAACGCAGCCCCTAGAACCATGTGATATCACAATGAACCTAGCATTGGTCTAAGTGTGTTGGCCTTAGGCCAACCCAACCTAACCTAACCTAAAGCTGTCCCGCTAGTGCGCATGCAAAGCCGTGGGTTGACACGACTGGAGATCACCGATGTCTGAAAAGTAAGATCAAACAAAAAATAATAGGGGCATGTACAAAACATGTCGAACTCGTTTAAACTAAAGCACTATGGAAGTTTACGCTAATAGAAAACGTACTACCCCGCTAGGCACTATTTATCGTCACTAATCCTGGGACGGGCGGAAATGTTCGGGTCAGAGCTTTTCCGTTTCCGGGGGATACCAAAGTATTGCTTAAGCTTAGGCGAAACCTAAGGGTCGCAAGTTAGAACGTTGGAAGTATGAGTGATTCAGTTAAGTGGGATGGTTATGATCCAATTAATCCTTATCATAGCCTCACCTCCATTAAGGGAGAAGAAGAAGACTCTTGCAGTTGCATTTCTATTAATATTTTTATTTATTTTTATTATCTTGTATGCCTTGATTTTTAAGCGATTTCCAGATAACGACGTGTTCCTTTTTCTTTTCTTTTTTCTTTAACTACGAGGTTATGATCTGATAAATGGATTTTAACCTTCCTACTTCACTGCATCCCTACTGGTATGCCTATGTGATTCACCAGTTTGACCTCAAAGAGTATCGGCAGGCCTTCCGATTTCGAATCGCATCGTCACCGATTCCAACCTAATGCTATTGTTGTTGCATTTGTATGATCCATGTGTTTATAGGAGTTTTCACGATTGATAGATATTGCCATTTTGACGGAGCTTGAACAGTACCAACTGAGCCGGTCTTGCTATATTTTCTTCGAGAAAGGTTCCCTGAAGTGATGCCTTCGCCGGATCTTGGTACTTTCTTATTCGACTCCTGCTGTCATGGGAACCATCTTCGACTGAGTTACCGTTAATTTGCACCTCTACTTTTTGAACGCTGTCCAATACTGTGATTTTTGAACTACATATATGTGAACGCCATTCTCATATCTGCATGTTGACCCCTCCCCTCAACAAGCCACTGATATTCGCTGAAATTGCTTTTCCGTATCGAATTTATCCCTCTCCGATGTTGCGGTACTAAAACGGAGGAGCTCATGAGCATTTGCGACGTCCCCGCCCTGCATGAGCCACTTATCTCTCGCGCGGTGGTATAGTACCGGGATACCATCCCTCGTCAGTACCAGCCCTTTTACATCAATATGGGTAAATGCCTCCGGCGGGATAAGTCCGGACCGGAGTGTACTCTCCATGTAAATTTCGTTTGGGTAGTAAGCTCCAAAGATCAGACTATTGTCGCTGGCCATCGCCCTTGCAACATGCTTTCGAGTCACCTTAATAAGGACATTGTCAATCCTATTCAACTGAGCCCCATCGTGTAGGATCTTGCGGTATAGTATTTTATGTAGTTGGATTCAGGCGTTCGAAACAACCGGAGACAGGTCCTAAGACATTGTCTCTCCAAAACCCGAATCTTTTCCATATAGCTGGGCGCTATATTAAACCACAATGGACAATCATAAGCGATAATCGGCCTTATAAGGGCCACGTAGCAAGTGACTTTCACTCTAAATTCAAGTTGACTGCTTTGAAACAGTCTCCCTGCCAGAGCATAAGCCTTCTTGGCCCCAGCAAGACAAGCAAATATATGTCTATCGAAATATCGAAAGCCAGATACCCAGATATCTACATAACTACGCTTCTCACCGCCAATGATTGCCCAATAATGGCCAATTTCTTCCATTTTTTTCTGGTATCCGTAGAGGCCCCAGCCAAAATCAACCAAACAAGCACCCGTGCATTGATTCTTGCACTTATTCCACTGAATGTCGGAAACCAAACTGGTTGTCCGGAATGATGTTATTGTCCTGGACCCACTTCAACAGGGCTCTATTGACAACATTTTCAAAGACCTTGCCAATATTCGGAAGCAAACTAATAGACAGCAGATTGGCCGGATTCGTCCTATAGTTACCCCTTTTCGGGATAGGGTGTACCACACCTATCTTCCAATGCGCCGGATAATGTGCATTATTCAGCGCATTGTTAAATAGCGTGGTGAAAATTTCTATTTCAGATTCAGGACGTTCATACGTTTCTACTTCTTCCTGCTGCCGTCTTATCGACTGCTTTATTTTGTGCTTGTATCAAGTGTAGCAAGTTTTCACAAAGCAAAAATAATAGGAAAAGCATTTACATGGTTTTTGAAACATACCTATAGGTACAATAATTTACATATAATGAACAGTACAAGCGTTGTTAGGTAGGTAGGTAGGTAAATGGATGCCTTTGTGACTGGTGTCACGGCTCACTTAGACCATCAGTTTGCGTCCATTGTGAGAACCTTCAAACAAACAAGAAGTATGCCGCTGTTACACAGCTCAGTGGTCCGCTGTATTAGGACCATACGGAGTGTCTGCATGTTTCCAGGCTGGTCCAACGTAGATTTGTTCTACTCATGGATTCGACGTCAATTTTCGGTGTTTGTATAGATTTCAAACTCAGAGTTACATCCATCTCCGATCCGTATCTTGCCAGCTTATCTGCTTCTTCATTGCTCGAGATGTCCTTGTGCCCTGGTACCCAGCATAGGGTCACCGAATTGGCGATTGATATCTCGTCTAGGTGTTTTCTGCACTGTAACACCGCTCTTGATTTGACAACTACTGACTCCATGGTCTTTATGGCCACTTGGCTGTCAGAGTATATGGTTACCTGCTTGTCGGCCAGTTTGTGCTTCTTCACCTCCTTGGCAGCCTGAGTGATCGCAGCTGTCTCTGCCTGAAAGACGCTGCATTCATTGCTGATTCTGAAGGACACGATAGAAGGCCCAGAGTCTCACAGAAGATGCCTGCACCTGTACCCGCATCCATTTTGGATCCGTCGCTATAGATAGCTATTTCGCCTTCCTCCGTGACTGTTTTATTGATCCATTCGCTTCTTTATGCGATTCTGGTATCGAATCTCAGTGGATTTTGTTTCTTTCGAAGCCTTCCATCTTGCCTCGACGGATGCGTGTCCGTATATCCTGAAAGATCACAGTCCCGACTCCCTGAGTCAAATGGCCGTTTTAACCGCTATGCTACTGCAGTATATGTCCGCCGGTGTGAGGTTAAGTATTACCTTCATGGCTGCAGTGGGTGTATTTCTTAGCTACCGTGTTATCCCAATGCAAGCCGTCCTTTGAATTTTAGTAAGGCTTGAGAGATGGCATTTATTCTCGGTAGCCTTCCACCATACAGCTGCGCCATATGTTAAAATGAGTCTTACCACTGATGTGTACAGCCAGTGTACCACATGTTGTTTGAATCCCCATATATTGCCGAATGTCCTTCTACAGGCATATAGTGCCACGTATGCCTTTTTCACACGATCTTCTATGTTTCCCTTCTAGTTGAGTTTGAAATCTAGTATATCTTGCTGTCTTGGATTTTTTTTCGGGGTGCGAGACTTTCTACACTGTAGCACTCAGACTCAATACTGGTCCATTGTACTACCAGGCAGACACACCACATTTTACTGTGAGAATTTACTCGTTTTCCTAAGAAATCCACAGGCTTCGCAGTTGGTGGTATCGCTTAGGCCTAGCACCTTAAGGTGTTCATATGAAACCCAACCGTCAATGGAAGCCCTGACCGAGGACGCAGGCAGACAAATCGCTGGTTCAGGTAATGAGAAGTTCATCTCTGAGCCCTGTCTAGCAAGTTCATCGGAGATCTCATTTCCCGTTATCCCGTTATGACCCGGGACCCAGACAAGTCTAAGTGAATTCAGCCTTCCGACCGAATTCAGAGAGATCTTGCGTTCACGTACTATTTTGGAGGTGGTTAAGGGGTTGAGCAAGTCCTTAAGCACAGCCTGACTGTCGCTACAGACGCAAAAACTTCGCCCTCTCCACCTATTCCTCGCAACATAGTCCATGGCCATTAGGATAGCATAAGTCTCCGTTTGGAAGACTGACGCATGTTTGCCTAACGAGAAGAAAAGTCTAATGTTGTCGCTCTCCATGAAAACACCAGCACCAGATCCTTGATCAGTTTTGGAGGCATCCGTGAAGATTCGACTGCATTCCTTTCCAGGCTCAGATACTTGTCTTGGATACTAGCAGGTACACTCCATTCATCCTTGGTAGTTCAAATGCCGGTATTGCCCTTTTCCTTGTGAACATCAGGATTTCTGTCTTGGTTGGGTTAACTACGTGCCCTTTTCCCCCAACCCATTTGCTGACCAGTAGGAGTGCGTAGCTGAGCCGCTCACTGAGGACTGGGATGAATTTACCCGGGAACAGGATTGCAACATCGTCGGCGGAGGCGCTCACGATGAAGCCTTCCTGCTCTAATGTCATTATTAGGATTCATATAAGTGGAGAGAGGACGCCTCCTTGTGGGGTGCCTCTGCTGACTTTCCGTTCTATACACACGTCGGACTTAATCCGTCGCGTACCTAGCATCAGTCCAATCCAGTCACACAGACTTTTGTTGACGTGGGCCCTTCTAAGGCTGCGCAAAATTGCGCCAGCTTCGATGTTATTGAAGGCTCCTTCTATGTCTAGGAACGCACTTAAAGTATATTCCTTGAATTCCAGGCATCTTTCCACCACAAAGACTACACTGTGTAGTGCGGTATCCACAGATCTACTTTTAATGTATGCAAAAAGGTTGTTAAGGACCATTAATAAAATACATAAACAATTGGGCGCTCTTTTTTGTAAGTTTGGGAGCATTTTGAAAATTCGATTTTTGGAGTTAAAAAATGTCATATAGGCCCCGGTTAAGTAAGATCTTGCCGCACCTTCTTTCTCGAGTTATATCAACTGCGATAAGGTCAGTTAATATAATTTACAGAAAATCGAAAACATATGACGATGAAACGAATAGAGCAGTGGAACGACTTATAAAAATTTGTATACTGAAAATCCGTATTTTTAAAATTCATGTTGAAGTAAATTACTTTAAAGTAGGTAGACCGATTTTAACTTGGCTTGTGCTAACTATACGGACTCCGTTTACAGTGTACGTGTTTGTTAAGTATACGTTCGAAATCATAGGCTTATTCTCTTTTAACACTTATATGTACTTCATAAATTATATACATTAAATTAAGGAAAATCGCTTATACAAATTTATAATCCTTCCTGGGTGTATTTGGCAGTCGTTAAAAAATGAAATGCGTAACGCTGCTCATACTGTGACTGCCGGATGGATGAAGTGATGTCGTTTTAAGGATTAAACAAGTAATTAAGGTATCCAATTTAAGCATGCAATCATATTGTATTTCATATGTGATTGCAAATGTGTACTTTTTTTCGTTTTCTCATTGAGGTTTTAAACGTGCGGATGTTTTCGGTTCTGTTATACAGATAGCTGGTGGAAACTAATATAATGACCACGCTATGAAGATAGGCCAATGTAAATTGACGGAAAGATTTGCAGCGTTACCGAAAGTGTGCATTCAGACAAAAAACCACTTGAATCATTATTAATATTGATGACCCGCGTCAAGTCATTTACCCTTTCTCATTCAGCCCAACAAATTGTTGGCTAATGGAACATAAATTGGGATATGGGAAGAGATCCAATAAAATGGATTTACACTTCAGGGAACTTAGAAAAAGGTTGGTCTGTTTATTTAAATCGTTAAACAATCAAACGCCATTTCAGGCTGAGCTAAACTTTGGACTTCAATTGCGGTTCTTTCAACCATTTAAATTACAAGAATTATGTTTTACGGTGGCCTAACAATTGTGTCAAAATTAATTTCAAAGAAAGAAGTGATATCAGGTATTTGGCAGTTATAAGGGTTTTGACTATTTTGGGGTAAAGTAAAAGTTTTGTGTCATTTTTTTTTCTCGTACGTCAGAAACAATATTTCTGGCTTTTTTTACTTTTCTGTTTTGGGACCAGAGCAAGAAAACTTTAGTTTTATCACTTCTTGTAGCAAATTAACAGTTATATTATCTGAGTCATTATTTTCCTGTCTTTTTAATACTTTTTATTTAGTTTTTGTTGAGTTGTTTTCAATATGACAGTTAAGTTGACATAAATATTACGGTAACAGTGTAAACATTTCATTAAGAATGTAATAAACTTTTAATTGTTGTCGATCGAAAACAAGTATAAAAAGAAATACTGTTACAAGAACGATGTGTTCTAAATATGTTATGCCGCCGGCAACGCGCTATGGGTGGGCGAAATATTTTAATTTTCCTGTCATTTTCTAAAATTACGTTTAGAAAATAAGTCAGAACATTATCTGGCCTTTTTTCATTTTACTTTCTGGTTTTTTTCCACATCTGTCTGCAGTAATTTTCAATATTTCTGGCATAAATTCCAAACAAAATTCAGCTTTGTATCCAAAGTTAAAAGCACAATTTGTTGGCGTTTTTTTATAAATGGTGGGCGGATTTTAAAAATCTTTCCATATGCGCATTTCGGGGTCCTAGAGAGTGTATATTTCAAATTATAGCTTTGTATAAGGTGACGTAAAAGTTGTCACCCGTTGTTCTTGGCTGTAATTTTTTTATGGACGAAAAACTTTGATTCTGGTTTGGGATTATATTTATCAATAAACATCATCCAAAAGCAGAACCGACATTTTTTATTCATACAAAAATTATGGCATATACAACGAGGTGTTCGAGAAACCTACTTTACTTTACTTTTAAATTCATTTTTATTAATTATTAGCTTATATCAACTTAAATACTAGACAAAAATGATTAAATCTAACTTAAAATTAACAGGATACTTATTCTAGATTATTGATCCTTATGCGGACGCCCTAAACTTAACTCTATCTTATAATTATTGCCTTTCGGCCTAAAAACTATTTTACGAACTAATCTTACATAATTATGTTTTCATCGAGAAAATTGTTAAGAAAACTCGGAATCTTTATCAAATTTTATATTTTTATATAAAAAAAACAAATTACAAACTACCTACTCTACTTACTTAAACTACTTAGCATATTCTAACTATAATTAGGATTCTGAGCACTCGTTGCCTGGCGCAACAAGTGGTCAAAATCCCAATTGCTTTCCGAGCGCCTGGCAGTCGTCAACGTGCACACGCGCCGCCGTGAGCCGACTGAAGCCTTACAGCGTCAGTCAACTCCCGGAAGCACCACCACACGTTGGCGAGCCCGGCCTCTCCCAAAAACGCCCTAGCTGACTTAATCTAACTTATAAGCTAAGAGGATGTTACCTAGAGTAACGCACCGTCCTGGGAGGGCATGTTGACCCCTCCCCCCTCAACAAGCCACCAAAATTCGGCGAATTGCTTTTCCGTGTCGAATATATCCCTCTCCGATATTGCGGTACTAAAACGGAGGAGCTCATGAGCATTGGCGACGTCCCCGTCATGGCGGAGCCGCTTATCTCTCGCGCTGCGGTAGCGATGGTATAAGACCGGGATACCATCCCTCGTCTGTACCAGCCCTTTTGAATCAATATGGATAAATGCCTCTGGCGGGATAAAGCCAGACCGGAGCGTACTCTCTATGTACATTTCATTGGGGTAGTAAGCCCCAAATATCAGACTATTGTCGCTGGCCATCGCCCTTGCAACGTGCCTTCGAGTGACCTTAATGAGGAAATTGTCAATCCTATTCAACTGAGCCCCATCGTATAGGACCTTGTTGGGATAGTATTTTATATAGTTGGATTCGGGCGTTCGGAACAACCGGAGACAGGTCCTAAGACATTGTCTCTCCAAAACCCGAATCTTTTCCATATAACTAGGCGCTATATTAAACCACAATGGACAACCATAAGCGATGATCGGCCTTATAAGGGCCACGTAGCAAATGACCTTCACCCTAGAGTCAAGTTGACTGCTATGAAACAGTCTCCTTGTCAGAGCATAAGCCTTCTTGGCCCCAGCAAGACAAGCAACTATATGTCTATCGAAATACAGATACTGGTCAAGCCAGATACCCAGATATCTAACTACGCTTCTCACCGCCAATGGCTGCCCATTTTGTCCAATAATGGCCAATTTCTTCCAGTTTTTTCTGGTATCCCTAGAGGCCCCAGCCAATGGAGTTCTGAACAAGATTGTTTCCGTCTTCTGAAAGTTGATTTTCAACTTCCAGTCGTGGCAATATCGCTTAATTTGATCGAAGTCACGCTGCAAAAGGATATTAATGACCTCGATTTTCGGACCTGATCTGTATGCCACCAAATCGTCGGCATACGCTATAGCATGTCTGAGTGAACCCACCAGATCACTCGTGTAAATGTTAAACAGGATCGGAGAATTGACCGCCCCCTGCTGTAAACCGTTTTTAATTTCAAAGACTCTGCTCGAAGTCACGTTGCCACATTTGACAACGAACTTCTTTCCCATAAGCATATTATAAATTATATATAGCAAAGGTTTGTGCATCCCCCGCCTGGTCAACTTGTAGAAAAGTCCCTCTAACCATACGGTGTCGAAAGCCTTCTCAAAATCAACCAGACAAGCACCCGTGCATTGGTTTTTGCATTTATTCCACTGAATGTCGGAAACCAGTTTCGACGCGGCATGAATAGTGTCATGCCTCGCCCTGAAACCAAACTGGTTGTCCGGGATTATGTTATTGTCCTCGACCCACTTTAACAGGGCTCTATTTACAACCTTTTCAAAGACCTTGCTAATATTCGGAAGCAAGCTAATTGACCGGAGATTGGCAGGGTTCGTCCTATCTTTACATTTTTTCGGGATAGGGTGTACCACAGCTACCTTCCAATGCGCCGGATAATGTGCATTATTCAGCGCATTGTTAAACAGCGTGGTGAAAATATCTACAGCCTCCAAAGGCAGGTGTCTCAATACGACGTTTGGGACACCATCCATCCCCGCCGACTTTTTATTCTTTAGTGACTCGAAGATGCACAGAAGATCATCCTTCGACACGAACAAGTGCGATGCATCTCGGCCATTGGCGACAACTGCATTAGCATGGTTTTCATCAGTGAACACGGTGAATCCGTTATTCTCAGATCGCCAATTCTCAAGTTCGGTGCGCAGATAGAAGTGGCTCACCAGAGCCCTATTCTCAATGTCGTGGTTACGGCGAACAGGATTGTTCACCGTATACACGGCCTCGAAACAAGCGCCCAGCAAATCCACTTTCTCCTGTGGGTCCTCGACCACGAAAAAATCGTCGTTTGAAGCGACACTTTCTGGACTTATTCCAGCAGTCAGTATTGTCTGTCTGTTCTCTGCTGTCTGGGAGATTCGAACACAAGGAATATCATTGTGATCTTTCCTCCTGAACAACTTATTTATCTGTGGGAACATATTCGGACTACAGGTTTTAATAGCCCGAATTTTATTGCCCCAATACAGACTTACAGATTTTCTGTAATTTTCTTTTATCAGCTGTTTCAGGATTCGGATCTCTGACTTCAGCATCCTTACCTCCGGGTCGTCGCGATCAGTAAATTGCCTGTACAGCCGTTTAAGCCTCGAGAGCAGTCTACTTTTCTGTCGGTATAGTGCGTCGATTGTAGGGTTTCTGTACTTTTCTGTCTGGTCGTCGTCGGAACGTCTTACCCGAGGAATAGTTCGTTCCATAGTTCGTTTGATGGCGTCGTCCATTTGCAATAAATGCCGATCAATGTCATCATTTGTCATGTTACTGTTTGTCGGTGGGTCGATCCCACTCGAACGTATATCTCGCTTTAAAAATCTGGAGAAGCGCGACCATTGTGCCCTCCGATAATCGAATGAACACACTGCTTCGTACTCCTCCAGCAGCGTTTGCTCGTTCGGGATCCGTATTGCGGCGGCGAGTCCGTAGTGGTCACTATCGTACTCAAACGCACGCAAACAGTTCCGCGTGTATTGGTCTATATTTGTCAGTTGAAGTCTTGCGTCCGTTAAGGCCAAGTCCAGGAAAGCACCGCTTCTTGGGAAGGAAGGGATATCCGTCGCGTACAACTCGAGTTTGTACTCAATCATATTGAGGCGCCACCAGTCGTGAAACTGGTTGCCCCTGGGATTTGTAGTAACATTTCCCCATGCCGCATGTTTGGCATTAATATCTCCGGCCAAGAAGTAATAATTCTCCTCCGAGTTCAGCTGCAGACCACGAAAAAGTGTCTCGAGCTCTGTCATAAATTGGTTGGGTGGAGGTGCTGCAGATGCGTAAAGCGACACCACATACACTCTCCTCCGGCTATGGAGAGGAATGCATATGATGCATGCTTCCAACAACTGGAACCTACGCACGTCCCCGCTATATATAACCCTATGGCGCAGGCCTTTTCGAATTAAGATTCCAACCCCACCTCCTTGAGTGGAGAGAGGCCGGTCTCTTCTTACTACATGATAATTTTTGTATCCCAATTTGTGCTTCTGATTTAGCTTAGTTTCGCTAACCAAAAGCACATCCGGGTTTTCGGTTTTTAACAAATTGGCAAGTGACGTTCTTTTCTCGATCCTGACTAGTGAATTAACATTCACAGCAAGGATCTTTAAGTTTCCCTCATCCAGCGTAGCCATTTGATTTATGGCACACCAGACCCTACAAACAACTCCGAATAGATAAAGTCAATTCGGGCCGCTTGTTCATTTAATTGTTTCTGGAACTTATCGATCTTTCCGTGCAGAGACAGAAGGATCGATTTCAAGTCCAGATCCACTTCTGGTGCCTTTTGGGCTACCTTTGGTTGATTTAATGTTATTTGGGCTTGACCCGGTCCAGCTGCCATTTGGGCAAAGGACACGTTGGGTGCCACAAAATTAGAGAACGAACGACTCTTCTGACGCCTATCATCTTCAGATTGCTGTTTGCGGGCCTGGACTCTTTTTTTCAACTCCTGGTACTTTGGGCAACCCCTGAAGTTGGCGGGATGCCCAGAGTTCCTGCAGAGCACACAAGAGAGGACACTCCGGTCTTCAACTCTATCCTTACCCAGAGGACATTCACCATGTTTGTGGTCCATATCGCACTTCACGCATCTGAACTGCATGTTGCAGTTAGCTGCGGCGTGCCCGAACCTTTGGCACCGCATACATTGAAGTATGCGATCCGACCTTTTTATTTTCTCCCATCTTACAGCGTGGTAGTACAGGAAGCGGATATTTCGCAGCCTGTCAATTTTGCTGTCGGGAGTAAGCTGCACTAAGAAGAATGGTAAGTAACGGTTACCACCTCTTGCCACAGCCGAAGAAAACGGCTTGACCCCCACGAACTTGAGGTCGTCGCTTTCAAAAAGTTTGAGCTCTTTTTCTAGCTCCTCCGTTTTTATTGAGGGATCAATTCCCTTCAACACAACGGTTTTAAGTTTTTGCTCCCTTGGGGTGTACGTAAAGTACTCGGTCTTAACCTCTCCCAAGGCGGCACGAACCCTATGGTACTCCTCTATTTTTTCACATAAAATTATGTGTTTGTTGGCTGAAAGCCTTTTAACATGGAAATTTTTCGTGATAAGTTTACATAACCTAATGCTATCTACTATTTCAAAATTACTCACATTTATTGGTGGAATTTTTACCTTAGGTTGTGTCTTTTGTTGCTGCTGTTGCTGCTTTGATTGTTCTTGTTGTTGTTGCTGTTGTTGTTGTTGCTGTTGTTGCTGTTGTTGTTTTGTTGGTGTTGTTGTTGCTGATGTTGTCGTTGTCGTTGTTGTTGCTTCTCCTGAAGTTGTTGCTGAACTTGCTGCTTGAGCACAGCTTGTTGTTGCTGTTGCTGCAGCTTCTTTCTGCGCAACTGGTCGCGCTTCTCCAGTAGCTCTTTTATAAGCTTGTCCAGCTGCGCCTCTTCATCGTCCTCTTTTTCTTCGTCCATTTGAACGACTTCCTCGTCATCGACCGGTAAGTCCTTGAAGGAGTTTCCCTCCCCGACGTACCGGTCCACTCCCCCGTCATACTCATAAGAGCTGGAGTTTGCTCCGTCATCATCCGTTGCAGCCACCGATGATGCCACACTATCGCCTGCCAAGTTTAACCTTCTCTTGGCTGAAAGATTCGGCTTCGGTTTCAACTTTCGTCGCCGTTTTTCCACCGTCCTATACTCCTCGCTTACAGCTTCTGCTGGCGTTGTAGCGAGAGCTGCTACTGTAGCTGCATTTCCAGCTACAATTTTAGGTGCTGCTATTGGAGTTGTAGTTGTTGTTGATGTTGTTGTTGTTGTTGGTGGTGAGGACACCCGCCTGGGCAACGCGAAACCCGCTGTTGTTACGCCTGGACTTGATTTATTTTTTGTGCCACTTAAAGCTGCCCTTGTCATACAAACTGAGGCTGTTTTTGTGGCTGATGTTGTTGCTGATGCTGTTGTTGCTGCTATTGCTGCTTTTGTTACTGCTGTTGTTGCTGCTGTTTTTTTTGCCGGCTCACGTGTTCGCACCACACGTCGCAACGGCACACCCACACCCGTAAGCGGGACCTCCGATTTTTCGGGGTCCATCGCCTGATATGCGCGGCACTTTGTTTTATTTTTTGTTTGTCTTTTTGACTTTATCACTTTATTTCCGAGAAAAAAAAAAAATAAAAATTAAAGACTTTGGCCGAGAATCGAACCCGAGTCTCCGGCGTCAGAGTCGGACGCTTAGCTTACTAAGCCAACTTTGGAATAAAAATCTTTTCACTAAATCGCTACTTATCACGGTTACACTTTCCTTTTGTTTCCGCTGAACACTAACTAACCGCCCTATCTCGATAAGAGTTGCGGAACGACCTTTCGAGAAACCTATGTAAGACGATCATGGACATGTATGATTTAGTAAGGACTGTTGGCGTCTTCGAGCATTTGGGAATCAAACTGATTATCTGCTTTAAGCACAATTGGCGGACCGCAAAGTGCATCAGTTATTCTTCACTGACGATAGAGTCATCATTAGCGAGGATCAAACGTCCCCGCAACGTGCACTTGATGTTAGGGTGGAAGTTTTGGAGGGGAATGGATAACAGAATACTTGTTCTCTGCTCCACTCCGACCTATTCCAGACATTTATATGAATGAAAGAGTGTTTCCCAAGTGAAAAAAGTTCAAATATCTGAGTGAACTCTTGGATACGGTATCCATATTCATATCCCCTAAACCGGGCATGTAATTGTGTTGAGAGTCCTTCGGAACATATTTTTGTTTTAACGAAATGATCAAAATTTGAAATTTAACCAATTAATCGAAAAAACAATCTGTAGGTCAAAACCACCTCCAAAAAGAGGATGTGGCAACAAACTTTGAATAGGACAAAAGAATTTTCAAGAATATTAAATTAAAAAGAGATGCATCAAAAAGTCCACAACGGAATTTTGGCCCGCATCAGTTCATAAATAAAATATGAACCTATAACCCACCCGATTGGGTCATTAGTCGTCAACATTTTTAGCCATATTTCCATAATCTGCAAAGGAGGCAGTCCACAATAATGCCTTCTTACTTTTTCGTTTTATGCAGAAGATCGACACTTCTCTTCTACATGGTGGCGCCGGAACCGTGCTACAAAAACCAAACGTAATAACTTTTTTTCTGTGTGAGTAATCGGCTTTTTTTTTGATTCGGATACCGAAAAGAGGATTTGTATAGTACAGCCGTACCATGCTTTGCAGTCCTTCATTTCCGTCCAAGGGAATTTGGGCGGGAGTTTGGCGGCATTCTCTCGAGTAGATGAACCATTATGAGGCTGATAAACATGTTTGCCGAATCTGAAAGCATCGCACTAAGACCTCACCATCGAGATCCCTATGTTCGGGTTCAAGACATCGTCAATTCAGGCAAATTCAAGCTTTCGAGCTAGCAGGCGGTCATTACAACGGTCATTACAACGGATAATTCATAATTACTTAAACTTGCTTCCGTACAAAGTCCAAATTGCAAGCAAGTCAAACCTTCTGGATTTACATATTCGCCTGGAATTTTGGCAAAAAATGATTGAATTGACCGAAGAAGTCAACAGCTTGATAAATTGCATGTTTATGTTTGATAAATGATATTTTGATCTAAATGGCAATGTAAATAAGCAAAATTGACATATATGGAGTGAATCTAATCCAGAAATACTTCATGAGACGGTACTGCATCCAGAACGAGTCACTGTGAGGTGCGCAGTTTCATAAAGGTGCATTGTGGGGCCATACCTCTTTGACGAAAACGGTGTAATAGTAACTGTCAATGGGGACCGTTATTTAAAGATGTTAAATGAGTTTTTTTAACTGCAGCCGAAGAAGTATCCGTTTCAACAGCATTTGGTTCCAGAACCATGGATCAACTGCACATATAGCCAGACCGGTAATGGCCGAGCTCCAACGAAAATTCCCAAACAAATTAATATCCAGAAACTCCGCTTTCCGCTGCCCCCCATGGTCACCTAACCTGACTGCACCTTTATGGGATTATGTCAAGCAAGAGGTTTACAAAACGGAACTAAGGAATTTGACTGAATAGAAACAGTCTATTAAAACAATAATTGAGGCGATCCCGACTTCAACCCTTCATGTCACAATGCATAATTTTCTGGTCAGTTGTCGCATATGCGTGGATGAGCACGAAGGTCATTTAGATATTTCATCTTCAAAAACAATTAGTTTTATAAAATAAAATTGATTTTTTTATACAATAAAAAAAATTAAATACATAAATAAATACAAAATTAAAAAAATTTATATAAAAAATAAGTAACGAACAATGAGTTGTGATATAATTTGATAATAAAATAATATAAAAGAAAATAAATCTTTCTTTTTATTATAACTTCACTCAACAGAAAACGCAACTGGAGACAGACAAAAAACAACAAAAATGAATAAATACATTGATTTAAAAAAAAAAGTTATTTGAATTTCTTATTGGATCCCGATAGAGCAAAACCTCGAACAATCGGGTCTTCCACGATATCCAACCCTAAGCGGAGCAAAGAAGTTGTGTGATCGGGCTAAACGATGCGATGCAAATATTTTCTCTCCTCGTCCTCTTAACACGAGAAGCGGGCCACACAAACCCTCTTTGATTGCAGCGCGAGAAATATCAGATATGCAGTGGAGAGTGACATAAAACCAAACTCGCCTGCTCTATCAAATTGTCATAATGCCAAAGGCTAGAATATGGGCTGATGTCGCTTGTCCTTATTTCACGTCACACCTGGAAGAAGTAACTATGCCCTGCGGGGCTCTTTAACTGGCTGAAATCAAAGTAAAATGTAGGGGTTTTAAAAATCTCCAAAACAATCAATACGAAACACACCTAAAAATAATTGTAATAACCCAAATCCTATGGACTTATGGGCCATCGACAGTGGACGTATGACTTGAGTGATTCATTCATGTGGACTTTTTGCCCTATTTTGAAAGAATTATACTCCGTCGGATATTTGGTCCTCTGGCGAATGGATGAGAAGATACAACAAAGTTACTTAACATTATTATCTGTGATACAACTCATAAAGCTGTACCAAGAGGTTGATGTAGTTCAAAATGCCGAATTACATCGACTACATTGGCTCGGCCATATGGAGCGAATGGACAATAATACTCCAGCCAAGAGAATGTTCGACTCCCAGCTCCCAGGTTCGAGCCGACAATGAAAACCGAATCTTCGTTTTAGACAACTGAAAGCAGTGTGCCCGGGACCGCAGATGATGAACTGCAGCAGTGTCTCAGGAAGAGACTCTTCACGGTTAGGGAGCCCGTTAAGTAAGTAAGTTAGGTCCCTCTCGGTGGGTTCTAAATTTACAATTGAATTGTGGACTTGCAATTGTAACTCACTCGGACGTGTTTTAAATCCATTGTGGACTTTTGGCCTACGACTTTTAACCCTCCGTCGAAATACACACTTCAAATTAATAAAAAAAAACTCAGTTTGTCACAAGGTAGACAAAACATTTTAACTAACTTTAAACTGAACTCGTAGGTATTTTAATTGCATTACTATAAATGATGTTTAACATACCCCTGGCATGTAAAAGTCCCTTTCGTACAAAGAAACCTTCTTGGAAAAATGTTTTATCCAAACACTCAGGAGAGTTCAAAATCTTCTCCATTGACATTGGGTCATCAATATAAATGATGCATTGTGTTCCAAAGAGGAAGCCCAATGGTCGTTTGAAATATTTTCTAAGACTGCTCAAGGTTTCCAAAAGTCCTGCAACAAACAATAAAACCACTGTAATCGCACAACACCCTTTATAAATTTATGTATCACAAACTATTTGGGTCAAGCAATTGCCACATTATAATATTCAACATTGGTTGCTGCAATATTCCGCGTGCACCATTAAGTTGCCATATGAGCTTAAGTATGGCCCGATTCATCCACACATAAATACCGCACAAAACAATGCACACTAATAATAAATTATTTTGAATCACCATTATTATCTACCGACTTTGGCGCGATTCGGGGAAAACTTCAAATTCGTGTTATCGCTCGCTTAGTGACTGAACGTTTCCAATTCCAATGTCAGGGCTTTTATAGATTTTGTCAGGTGCCCAATAATCAACATTGTAATATTCATAAAATGTTTACATTTCAAATAATTTTCATGACAATAACCTTTAAGTGATTATTTATTCACACGTATAGTGCCCGTTGAAGATATTCTGATTGAACATTTTGGGCACGTTCAAGTCAATAGACATTAAAAAGTAAAAAAGGAGTTGGAGTATTAATATAAATATTTTTAAATTAATTTCTTTAGTAGATACCTATATCTTAATAGCTAGATGAACAAACACAAGCTACTTTTATTGTTTTCAAAAAGCCGAAAATCTATTCCGGTGCCTAAATTGCTTTTTGAAATTCTTTTTCCTTAACGGCGATGTTATGATCATGATTCAGGGTTGCTTAGTTGTCTCAAATTGTTGAGTATGGTAAGGCTACGGTGATATTATTAGTGAACCTAATAAAATCGGTACTTTTTCCTATATTATATAAACGGATATTCGGCTTCTGTTAACCAGGCACTGCCAAAACAATGTTCTCTTCTTTACGTAAGTAAATAAGGGCTTGTGGTTTTTAAATACTAGCGAGCAGATTTGATTCCCTGGCAAACACCTTTAAAATAAAGTTTAGCAGGTTCTTTAGAGACAGAAGTGTAAAAGTTAAGATAAAAAAAAACCTTTTTCCAAAATCGTAACCAGAACCCCTTACCACAATAAGACATTTGCAACTAACAGATCAGGTCTGTAGCCGAGGCGAATTATTTGTTGGGGTTTTGGGGACCTTTTTCAGGACCTCTTGATAAAACAACATTGAATACATAAGTACTGCGCGGCATCCAAGGACGTTTTGGAAAAATATCTCTTTTGGTTTTTGGGGTTTCAGAGATTTCTTCGTAAAACACCCTTATGTCAAATAAATTAATGTTAGTACTCGCTATGAATGTCGTATCTTAGACTAATATTCTATTTTTAGTTATTCACAAAATTCAACAAGATACTCAAAAAATCAGTTTTTCAAGCAAAATTTCTTCCCCGATGCATCACTTCCAAGGACTTAGGTCTTCGACGACTTTTTTTGCGACATTCTCAAATTGGCCATCGGCAAACCACGGTAGAAAATCTAAATTTTTCGATTCTGCCGTCTGGTTTTCAATCTTTTCAAACTATACTGAATTCTGTGTTCACTGACAAAATAATACTGAGTAGATAAAATGACGAATAAGTTATTACTGAGTTGTAGAAAAAGAGCCAACCAAATTGATCTTGTTGATATTGACGCAATGCTAGCCTCCAGTATTCTAGATGTCCGAACGTTCCGAGAGGCTAACATATACTCGGACCACTACCTTGTTGTAGCCAAGGTACGAATGCGAATATTCTGCACGCCACAACAACGAGGACATACTGTGAGGAGATTTAACCGCCAGAACCTTTGCCGATCGCGTATCCCTCATCCTCTCGAGAAGTCCTATGCTGCCAGCATCTAGGGCCGAAGATCAGTGGCATCGATGCCAAGAAGCCATCAGAGGCGCCGCAAATGATGTGCTCAGTTTTACCGGCAAGCGCATGCAGCAAAACAAAGCGCCTACGAAGTGGCACTGCATAGAAGGACGAGAGTAGCTCATCAGCTCTACGAGCAAAAGAGGAGGGAAGTAAAAAAGAAAGAGCATGAGAAGCGCACGATCGAGGAAATAGAGATGTGCTACTTCAGGAACAATGTTCGGAAGTTTTACCAAAAGGTAAAAAGGACGTGTCACGGAAAAATACCTGAACAGAGACCTGTAGAAACAAACAAGGAAATCTTGTAGTAAAGTCACAGTCGGTGCTGAGGACATGGAAAAATCATTTCTACAGACTGTCAGGCAGAACGAATCATTCAGCCTGGACAATGAAAGCCAAGACTTCCGTCCACCTTTGGTCACCTTTTTACGAAAACGCTTTTATAAGAATAGAAAGGATACAAAAAAGGTTCACGCGGTTTGCGTTTAGGAATCTGAGATGGTCCGACGAATTGCCTGCGTACTTTTCAAGATGTTAGATTTAAAAACCCTTGAAAGTCGCAGGCAGACTCAATGCGTTCTCTTTATAAGAGATATTTTAAATAATCGTATAAAATTTGAGGAACTACTGGCGCAATTTGCTTAGTACGTTTTCAGGAAGAAATCTGAGAATTCGCAATGATGTGTTCTATGTTCCCACTCATCGTACGAATTATGGTTTTAATAATCCAGTAACTCGTTCATTATCATTGTATAACTCTATTTGTAGTGAAGTCGACCTTTCTATGAGCAGGGACAATTTTAAAAATAATGTTCAAAATTTATTCCACTTTTAATGTGGACACTAATATAATTATAAAAAATGTAACACCTTTTTTTGTTATCAGCTGATTGTTAAATCCATTGATGAATAAATAAATAAATAAAAATAAATAAATATAAAAGAGAGGGTGTGCTTCTAAGTCGGCTAGTGAAATCTACCCGAGAACGTGTTGTGCCATTTGAGACTCATATTTCTTCGCCGTGGTCTGTCGAACGTTCGGATTTCTCAGCGATATAATATGAACTCGTAGGGTCTCATCACGCAAGACGATGATCGTCTGACCATATAGTTTTGATGATAGTTTTGCTTCGTGTAACGTTTAAAATGACTGTCGGCTTAACGTCATAGTTTCGATGACTTATTTTCTGTTTCACATAACTCACGAAACGTCAAAACACCACCGTCAAGACGATAGCATTTGCGCTATAGCTTTTGAATTGCTTTAATTTAAATTTAGGATTATAGAATAGATTTCTGGCTTCCAAAACCGGTATAGAACTTTATTGTAAGTGTTGCCGTTGTTTTTTAATAATTATTTTTTTCAATTTAAGTGTTTATACCCTATTCTAGGGGTATATTAATTTTGACGCATAGTTTGTAACATACCTTAATATTGCCCGTAGACCCCTAAAAGTTACTATATTTATGATCAGCATCGATAGTAATGTCGATCTAGCCATGTCCGTCCGTCCGTCCGTCCGTCGGCAAAAATTAGGCCTTTAAACTGGACCTAGAGAGCTGAAATTTTAACCATATACTCTCTAGGGTCCCGAAATAATCAAGTTTACGAATTTTTGAAATCCGCCCACAGACACGCCCACAAACTCAAAAAAACAAAATTTTGGAAAAAATCGAATTTTGAGCTAGGAAGCTGAAATTTTTTATATATGATCTATGACTCCTAAAACTGCTCGGCATATAAAATTTTCAAAATCCGCCCACTGCCACGCCCACAAAAAAATAAAACAATTTTATTGAAAAACCAAAATTTGAGCTAGGGAGCTGAAATTTTTAATATATACTCTCTAGGGGCCCTTTAAGCTCATGTATAAATATTTTCAAAATCCGCCCACAAATAAATAAAACAATTTTTTTGAAAATCCAAAGTTTGAGCTAGGGAGCTGAAATTTATAATATATACTCTCTAGGGGCCCTTTAAGCCCCTATTTTCAAAATCCGCCCACTGACACGCCCACAAATAAATAAAACATTTTTTTTTGAAAATCCAAAGTTTGAGCTAGGGAGCTGAAATTTATAATATATACTCTCTAGGGGCCCTTTATGCTCATGTGTTAATTTTTTTTTAAATCCGCCTACTGACACGCCCACAATTAAATAAAACAATTTTATTGAAACACCCAAGTTTGAGCTAGGGAGCGTTTTTTTTGATAAAATCCTTTAAATGTTATATAACAAAATATGTAGAGCGTTCTTAACAATTTAACCATACTTAGACTTTTGTCACGCCCACTTATGAGGGATAGGAATAAGAATAGGGTATCCAACAGTTCGCCCAAGCGGAGTGTAGCCCGTCCCTATGTTTTTTTCTAAAATTGCCCCTACCTCCTAAACGGGGCGAGATAGATCCCCCTCCCATAGTAAAAAATGCTTGTTTTTGACCCTTCTATAGAAAACCGTTATCAATTTTTGGCGGCCTAGTTATCGTACTCTCCCCAAAATTTGAAAAAAAAACATAGGGACGGGCTACAGTCTGCTTGGGCGAACTGTTGGATACCCTATTCTTATTCCTATCCCTCATAAATGGGCGTGACAGAAGTCTAAGTATGGTTGAATTGTTAAGAACGCTCTACATATTTTGTTATACATATAACATTTAAAGGATTTTATCGAAAAAAACGAAGCTTTTGTAAAAAAAAACGCTCCCTAGCTCAAACTTTGCTTTTCCAAAAAAAAAATGTTTTATTTAATTGTGGGCGCGTTTAAAAAAAAATTGCGCAGGAGCATAAAGGGCCCCTAGAGAGTATATATTATAAATTTCAGTTCCTTAGTTCAAACTTTGGATTTTCAAAAGAAAAAAAAAATTGTGGGCGTGTCAGTAGGCGGATTCTGATTTACACATGAGCATAAAGGGCCCCTAGAGAGTATATATTATTAATTTCAGCTCCCTAGCTCAAACTTTGACTTTTTTAAAAATTTTATCTCCCGATCAGTTTTAGGGGTCATAGATCATACATAAAAAATTTCAGCTTTCTAGCTCAAAATTCGATTTTTTTCGAAAAATTTGTTTTTTTGAGTTTGTGGGCGTGTCTGTGGGCGGATTTCAAAAATTCTTAAACTAGAATATTTCGGGACCCTAGAGAGAATATGGTTAAAATTTCAGCTCTCTAGCTCCAGTTTAAAGGCCTAATTTTTGCCGACAGACGGACGGACGGACATGGCTAGATTGACACTACTAACGATGCTGATCATAAATATAGTAACATTTACGGGTCTACGGGCAATATTAAGGTATGTTACAAACTATTCGTCAAAATTAATATACCCTTAGAATAGGGTATAAAAACATCTCTTTTCTAAGAGCGGCCCCAACGATTTTGTTGATTTTTTTGTGGTTTTAATACTTGGAGTAATTGTAAGGGCATTGCATACTCAGCTTTTCGCAAAAGACTCGAATAACGGCGCATTAGACAAATCAAAAGCTGTTCATTAGATCACAATCCAAAGTCCATTTCCGTTATGTCTGCTTCAACCGAAAATTATGTCTATGAATCCGACATATTTGGTCAGAACTTAAAACCGCCCCAATCGCAGGACTCGTCTGCATTGACATTGAGCCAGAGCTGAAACAAGAAAATCCAACGGCGGAAAAGTTGTATATTAGATATTATATAGTATAGTATAGTATAGATATAGTACAGATATTTTCCACTTCATAAAGGAAGCAGGTATCCCAGACACGGATTTGCTCTTCTAATGAATGCAGATTGTGGATACCCAAGACATTCTATCGCAAATTTATTTATTGGTTGCTTGCCAAATTATATGCTTGAAGAATGCTGATGTTATGGTAAAATATTCTTTATGATATTTCATGTAAATAAAATAAGCATCAACTTAGTAATTGTCTTAACATTTTTTTAGCTTGTGTTGTTCGGAGCAACCTTCTTGAACATTTTTTTTAAGAGGCTAAAATATTGTTTTGTAAACAAATTTGGATTTGAGTTGTTTGGACATTAGCATTCGCAATATTTATTTAAAATTTTGTTGCAATTAAGGGGCCGATTTTCTCCAGCTTGTTATTTGATAGAAGATCCTGCATCATAGAGAACCGATAAATCAGTAAAATGTTGGTAAAACCATTTTATTCCGTAATTCATATTTCATGTCCTGTCTCAGTGAACTAAATCCAATTTTATCTTCACACACATTTCTCTTTGCACACAGAACTCTCTGACACGAAACTACACGAGATTTACCTAGATGGCAACGACGAAATAAAATTCAGTTGGATGGTGGACTGGTACAAACAGGAAGTCCTTTTCCACGTACAAAATGCCTTCAATGTCGAACATCGCTGGTTCTATGTGGGCTTCTCGAAACGAGGCGAGTTGGGGGACGCTGATATTTGCTTTTTCGAAAATCAGAATGGTTTCTTTAACGTTGTCACAGACACGTACACTAGCTCCGATGGACGCTTTGTCCACAAGGATTACCAGCAAGATTGTGAGCTATTCAAAATGGACGATGCGACACTGGCATTCAAGAGAAAATTTGACACTTGTGACCCCTTGGACTTCCGAATGCATGTAAGTATACTTGCGCTCTCCACCCTGTCCTAACTTTACAAATGATAAAATTATTTGCAGGAAGGAACAATGTTCATTATGTGGGCCAGAGGAATAATCCCCTTAGCCATGGAAGACCACCAATTTGCGTTTCCAAATACATCCAAACACGAGTCAGGCATTAAAATGATGCAACTTTTAAGAGCCGATAAAATAATCATACCCGAGACGTAAGTATTTAAAATTGGCACTATGCGGAGGGAGCGGAACTAATGTGTGTGTGTGTAATATCTCACAGGGACTTGAAACAGACCGTCATTCGACTGGACAATGTACGAGTTCCCTCTAAGGACACAACTTACTGGTGCCACATTCAGAAACTGGAAGACTTTCTCCAAGTTAAACATCACATTGTGCAGTTTGAGCCGCTTATAACATCGTCGGATTTGGTACATCACATGGAAGTGTTCCACTGTCAGACAGATTATGCTGTTGAGATTCCCCTCTACAATGGGGACTGTGACATGCTGCCCATTGAAGCAAAAGTATGCTCTAAGGTTATTGCGCTGTGGGCAATGGGGGCGAGTACTTTCACATATCCGCCGGAAACCGGTCTGCCAGTGGGTGGCAGGAACTACAATCCATACATTCGACTAGAAGTACATTTCAATAATCCGGAGCGGATAGAAGGTGCGTGCCTGATGACTTCCCTAAGGGGGTGGACTTAACAGAGATTTGATTTAATTGCAGGTCGTGTTGACAGTTCGGGAATGAGGATTCAGATGGTGCCCTATTTAAGACAGTTTGATGCCGGTGTCATGGAACTCGGCTTGGAGTATACAGATAAAATGGCCATACCTCCTGGCCAAACGGGATTTCCATTGAGTGGATATTGTATTTCAGAGTGTACCAGAGTGGTTTGTTATTTCAGCTTTTGTTTGTGTGTACTTTTTGTGATTTCGTTCCTTTCAATATGTTACGAGCAGGCATTACCGAACTCTGGAATAATTATATTTGGATCACAGTTGCATACACATCTGAGAGGAGTACGAATTTTGACTAGACACTTTCGCAAAGAAGAGGAGTTAAGAGAGGTCAATCGAGACGATTTCTATTCGCATCATTTTCAGGAAATGCGAAACTTGAGATACAAGCCCAGAGTACTACCGGTGAGTATGTAGATATTTTTAAAAGTTAGGACCGAATTAGTTTTAAATTTGTTACTTTTGTGTACATTGGCGAAATTTGTAAATTGCTATTAAAGAACAAGAAGTGATGGAAAAATTGAAATCAGAAGAACAGCTTAAGCTTAATCTTGACGCAAAGTTAATACCTAACTCTATTTTAAACATGACCCCCACTTTGACATGTGTTTGGCGCACACTTGGAATGTGCAACGCCGCAGCCAAGTGGGGGATTGGATTGCACCGTGCCTGTTCTCATGCTTAAAACTGTACGTTTCTTTTATTCATGACGATAGCAGTTCGCAAATCACGTAACGCTGATTGCACCTGCCCTTAAAGAACAGAAGATCATCGAATTTTTCCAACCAATGGCTATGAATTTTCGAGATTTAGAAACCTTCCAATGAAATTGTTATACGCAAAATTTGTTTAGCTTAGTTTAATAAAAAAAACAAAAAGCGCTATGCCGAAAACGAGTTTATTTTCGGCATTTAGGAATTTTAGGAATGTTATGTTACTTTACATTATTCAACGGGCTCCAAGCCGTAGACAGTCTCTGCCTGACACAAAGCCTTCTATCCTCTGCAATCCCGGGCACTATGTTTGTCTTTAAAACCGAACCTTGGGGCTGGGGGTCGAAGATCCTCTTCGCCCGAGCATTATTGTCCATTAACTCGATACGGCCACGACAAGAAAAAAAATGGCAGTATCAGTAATTTGTAGGGCATACACTTGATCTTCCGTGTAAAAGGGAATTCATCATTTGACAGTTTTTTTACCAGCTGAAATTCTGTGTGAAGAAACATGAACGAAAGTACATTTTTCTTTCGTTCATGGTTCTCAGTAGATTAGATTTAGATTAGATTTTTAGATTAGATTCGATTTATTGCTTTCTTCATTACTTTTACAAGTTTTATAAATATAAATCGTTTTAACATGGCTCTGCCGTTTGTTCGATTGACATTAGATTTACATCTTTTAAGCAAAATATTAAGCTTGATTCCAAAAAATTTAAATTTAGAGTAGAAAAAGAATTAAATAAAAATTAGAAATATATATATATATAAAATAAAAAAAAGAAAAAAAAAACAAATATATTTATTAGAAGGCCTCATTCATATTTTGGTTGGTTCTCAGTACGCGAACGCGTTTGTGTAGTTTTCCACGAAAGTTAATATAAATTTACGTTTGCATATTACTTCGCGAACAGGCCTATAATCTCTTCTCATTGACAGCCAGGAAGTGAGAGGGTTAAGAACGATCCCTTATTATAAGGTCCGTTCGCGTACTTCGTGTGTAGAAAAATGAAAACTGTCAAATCTTCAAAGTCGAGAGAGAATCCTCTGATTTCAAAGAAAAGTACGCGAACGCGTTTGTGTAAAAAGATGGAAAACGTCAAAATTTGGCTTGAAAAGAAGCAACCGCTGTTTTTTTTGCTGGCAAACTCATAGGATTTCATCATTTGATAGTTTTAGTTTTCTTACCAGCTGAAATTGTGTGTGAAGAAAAATGAACGAAAGTACATGTTTCTTTCGTTCATCTTTTTACCGTTTTCTCAGTACGCGAACGCGTTTGTGTAGTTTTGCACGGAAGTTTATATAAATTTACGTTTGCATATTAGTTCGCGAACAGACCTATAGTCTCGCAGGACGAATAATAATAATAATAATAATAATAAGGAAAAATAGAAGAAGAAGAAGAAGGAAGAAGATGTGCAGTAAGAAAGACACTTGTCAGGTAATGTCGTAGAATTTCGCAGTAAGAAACGTCAAACGGGAAAAATTGCACCAAATTGTGCTGTTCTACTATAATCGGTGCATCAAGATTAGAAATAGAGACAACTTGGAGCAAGAATTGGCATGCAGTAAACAATGTGTCATTTTACAAACAGAATCATCTTGCTGCACGGTTCTTGCAGCACACTTGTTTCAGCCATTAGCTCCGGTATGGGCTAGTTGAGTGCAGTGCAACGTATAATCGCTTTGTCCTAAAAAAAAATACCAAATTTCTTTGAAATTACTTCGCCGGTTTGTTTGAAATATTGACGGATTTTGTGAAGGACCGTTATTGAAACATTTGGGAAAACCTGAGGAGTGTTGGAACTTGGGAAATGGAAAATGGTGTTCAATAACCTGAAAAAAGGTGGTAGAAAACTCGTACAAACAAAAACATTTAAATGGTAAATAATTCACTGTTGGATACCCTATTCTTATCCCCCAAAAATTGGGAGTAATAAAAACCTAAGTATAGGTGAATTGTTAAGAAGGATATTGTCTACATAATTTTAATTACATAACTGTTTTTGA
This sequence comes from Portevinia maculata, assembly GCA_949715645.1. Taxonomy (NCBI): domain Eukaryota; kingdom Metazoa; phylum Arthropoda; class Insecta; order Diptera; family Syrphidae; genus Portevinia; species Portevinia maculata. The sequence continues at coordinate 91,733,841 of OX454526.1, forward strand.
AAGAAAAAAAAACAAACCATTGAAAGTGGGCGTGGCAAAAAACGTTGTATGAACTTTGTAAAGAATGGCTTTATCTTCATACTTTGAAAAAAAAAGAATAGGGCTTTCATTTCGCATGATTCTTCAATAAAAAAACCTTTTCTTTTTTAATTGTGGGCGCGTCAGTAAACGGATTTTACAAATATTTACACATCAACATTTTAGGCCATTTATTCAAATAATGGGCGTTTCAAGTGAGAGATTATAAAACTCTACACGTGATCTTTTTGGGCACCAAGGGGGTATATGCTCCAAGTTTCAGCTTTTCAGCTCGATTTTTAGGGCTTCAAAATTGACAACGGACGGACATGGCTGTGGTTAGTGTGTCGAACTACTAATTGAAAGGTCCCCGGTTCAATACCCGCCGGGGCCAATTAACATATAGAGTTTTTTTCCACTGCCCCACCTCATGCGAACGTCTGACAAACATCCAAGAGTATCAATTGTCATGAGAAGCTTCTCAATCCGTTCGGATTCGGCGTAACTGTAATACCTAATATTTATTTTTATATTGTCCAAAAGGCATTGGCGTAGCGAAGAGGGCACAGGCCCCCCGCGGCAGGTTTTTTTTTTTAAATATGTTCAAAAAATTACAAAACGGATTCTTTTTTCAGTCCAACGAATTTATTTACTAAGTTTACCAGCATTAACCATGCTTTACAGTAAGTAATTGTTAATAACAAAATCCAATGAACGCTGCTCCCTAGTGCAAGTATGCAACTACATTTTATCAGAAATGGCAACCCTTTACAGCACACACAAATTATAACGCAGTACACGTACACAATCTCAGCATTCGAAAATACTCTTTTTCTCTATTCTCGCTAGCAGTTGTGTGTATGCGTTGCGTATGCAACTGAAAGCGGTGTATAGCTGCAGACTGGAGTGGAGTTCGTGCGAATAAGTTATTTAGTTTTTTCTTTTATTAGGGTATTAGAGGTATCTAATAAATTGTGTGAAATCTGTATTTATTTTTATTGGAAATTAATGTACATTGGTTCCGGTTAATAATGAAAAAGAATGTCGTCCAAGTGACCTCCTCTTCTAGCTCGGCAGACCTCTTACCAACATTTTGAATCACTTTTTTGGCAGATACCAAAAAAAGTTACTGTATGGCATAATTGGTCCATTTTTCTTCGAAGATGAAAATGGAAATGTAGTTACTGTGGATGGAGCTCGATATCAAGCGATGATTAGAAACTTTTTGTGTAGCCAATTGGAAAATTGATGTGCAGAATATGTGGTTTTAACAATGCAGCATGCCACACAGCAACGAACTCAATCGATCTTTTGAAAGAGAAGTTTAACAATCGCATAATTTCCCGAAGAACAGACGTGAATTGGCCACCAAGATTCATTATTAACCGGAACCAATGTACATTAATTTCCAATAAAAATCTCCAACAGATATTTTGAATGTTGACAATTCAGATTCTAAAGTAGTACGAGAACTCAACAAAGATATTCTGTTACCTGAAGTTAATACTTCAAATATGTCACCTTCAGCTTCACGTCCTCGTCCTTCTATTTTAAATACAAATGCTGCTGTACCTTAACAGATTCATACAACATCTCAATCTGTAACGACATGTTCAAATATTGGTTGTCAATAGTTATGGTTCCGACTCCGGCTCTATCACTGATTCTGACAATCAACACATTGACAATGAGACCGATAAAGCATTGGAATCAGCTAAAAATTTAGATGATATGGGAACGTGGCCTAATAATATAGATGAAAATATGAGATTGCTACAGATCTTCCTTATAGAAAAACGAGATGAATTGGTAGACGGTGCTTTTACGTATGCTAAAAATTTATGTGGAAAACTTGGAATTTTAATGGAACGTCCCAGGAAAATAAAAAAAAAGTACATACTTTTGGTGACGGAAATATAGATACTACTTTATCCTATGAAAATGAACTTAAACAGGGTCAGTGCTGAAATACAGCTACGAAATTTGGCGACAAAGTTCGACTTTCTCACCCCAGACAAACTCTTAGATAAAACTATGAAAGCAATTCAGATGGATGAATTTGAGATCGAACGCGTACGGTTAAGAGCAATTATATCTTCTACAGGCAAAACAAATGAACTCTCCAATAAAAGCCCACTCGAACTATTAAAATATATATTACAGTTTAGACTGGAAGTTAGTCTGCCTAACATAACAATAACGCATCGTCTTTTTCCAACAATTGCAATAAGTAGGGCTGTGAGAGGAGTTTCTCAAAATTGAAGCTTATTAAAAATTATTTATTTATTTATTTAACTTTCATCTACAAGTCGAGCTTACAGACTATGATTATTTAAACACTATAATATGTAATATAATTATATGTTAACATAATTACCCATTATACAGCAACCAAGATATAATGCTTTTAAACCGATGTCTTGGAATATGAAAATCTACGTGACTACTAACTTCATTATACGATTTTAGTGATCTAGAGATGGGTTCATTGCAACCATAGTTTGTTCGATGCCTCGTTTGAAAAAAGAAGGGATGGACTCTTAGCACCCTCGTAGGAACATAGATTAGCAATAAAGATAAAAGAAACGGGCTATTGATACGGGAGCATAAGACATCCCTAATAAACATGATCCCATGTACACGTCTTCTATCTTTAAGTCTCATAGTACCCAAAAGTTTAAGTCTGGCATTATAAGACGGTTCGAAAGTCCAACGCATTTTGAAAAAAATATACTTTGTAAAACGCCTTTGTACTTTTTCAATGCGATCCGAGTGAAAAGAATAGTAGGGATCCCATACGACATCTGCATACTCAAGAACGGATCTCACCAAAGCAATAAAAAGCGATAACAACGTATGAGGATTAAAAAAATCTTTAGAGTTTCGTTTGATAAAGCCAACCAAAGAATTTGCCTTCGCTACCATGTACTCGATGTGAGAAACAAAAGTTATATTAGCATCAATAAATATTCCAAGATCTTTAATTTTGCTCACCCTGGTTAAAGGTATACTATTAATACAATAATTCTAGAAACAAGGAGCTTGAGATTTATAAAACGATATACAATAGCATTTACTGACGTTCAACATTAAACAATTATTAATACACCAAGTCGACAGATTGTTAAGGTCTATCTGAATCTTAGAGTAGTCATCAACGCTTCTAATTTTTAAGAACATTTTTAGATCATCAGCATACATTAGGCAATGGCAGAATTTGTTGATTATTGATTAAATCATCAATAAATAAAATAAAAAGGAGCGGCCCAAGGTGACTTCCTTGTGGAACTCCGGAAGTACAGGAAATAGGTCTTGAGCAGTGATTATCAACACACACAATCTGAGACCTACCAGATAAAAATGATGAAATCCATTTCAAAATTACCGAATGAAATCCAAAGATTTTAAGCTTATTTATAAGCAACCCATGATTGACAGAGCCGAAAGCCTTGCTAAAGTCAGTGTAGATAGCATCAACTTGACATCCACTTACAACAGCGTTAGCAACGAAAGACGTGAAGTGTACTAAATTAGTTGTTGTGGAGCGACCAGAGACGAAACCATGTTGGAACTCTGATAAGTGCTCTTTGATGTGAAACTCAATTTTATCCTTAACAATACTCTCTAAGAGCTTTGGAATGACGGAAAGTTTGCAAATACCTCTATAGTTAGAGATATCATTTTTAGAACCAGATTTAAATATTGGGACCAAAAAGGAAACCTTCCAATCATCCAGAAACAATCCTGATTCTAATGATAGGTTGAATATTTTGAACAGCGGTTTGCAAATGGAGTTGCAGCAATTAATTAAAATAATTGCTGGAATACCGTCAGCACCAGGTTTAGGATTAGCTTTAATATTACGAATGGCAGACGTAATATCTTGAATATCAAGAGCCAATGAACCAATGTCAATATTAGGTAGTCTATTTGGTTCCGGAAAATTTGTTGTGGAGGGTGTAGAAAAAACGGTTTCAAAAAAAGTTGCAAATAAATCTACAGAATTTTGAATGTCGTTGGACGTACAATTTTTATAAAACATTTGCCTAGGTAATCCACTGGACTTTCTTTTATGGTTAATGAAAGACCAGAACGATTTAGAATCAACTTTCAATTTGGTTTCCATATCCAAAATGTAATTATTGTACAGGAACTTACTGAAAATTGCGAAATCTTTTCTAGTTTTAGAAAAAATTTCTTTATTGCAAGTATTTTCCACCTTTTTGTAGCGCTTGTGGGCTTTATTTTTCAAGTTTTTAAGGTGCAAGAGCCGTTTATTATACCAAGGAGGATATGAGTTCAACTTTCTTACGGTGCAAGGAACAAACATAGAAAAACCGGCTTTCATTATTGAAGTATTTTGTGTAGCCAATTGGAAAATTGATGTGCAGAATATGTGGTTTTAACAATGCAGCATGCCACACAGCAACGAACTCAATCGATCTTTTGAAAGAGAAGTTTAACAATCGCATAATTTCCCGAAGAACAGACGTGAATTGGCCACCAAGATTCATTATTAACCGGAACCAATGTACATTAATTTCCAATAAAAATCTCCAACAGATATTTTGAATGTTGACAATTCAGATTCTAAAGTAGTACGAGAACTCAACAAAGATATTCTGTTACCTGAAGTTAATACTTCAAATATGTCACCTTCAGCTTCACGTCCTCGTCCTTCTATTTTAAATACAAATGCTGCTGTACCTTAACAGATTCATACAACATCTCAATCTGTAACGACATGTTCAAATATTGGTTGTCAATAGTTATGGTTCCGACTCCGGCTCTATCACTGATTCTGACAATCAACACATTGACAATGAGACCGATAAAGCATTGGAATCAGCTAAAAATTTAGATGATATGGGAACGTGGCCTAATAATATAGATGAAAATATGAGATTGCTACAGATCTTCCTTATAGAAAAACGAGATGAATTGGTAGACGGTGCTTTTACGTATGCTAAAAATTTATGTGGAAAACTTGGAATTTTAATGGAACGTCCCAGGAAAATAAAAAAAAAGTACATACTTTTGGTGACGGAAATATAGATACTACTTTATCCTATGAAAATGAACTTAAACAGGGTCAGTGCTGAAATACAGCTACGAAATTTGGCGACAAAGTTCGACTTTCTCACCCCAGACAAACTCTTAGATAAAACTATGAAAGCAATTCAGATGGATGAATTTGAGATCGAACGCGTACGGTTAAGAGCAATTATATCTTCTACAGGCAAAACAAATGAACTCTCCAATAAAAGCCCACTCGAACTATTAAAATATATATTACAGTTTAGACTGGAAGTTAGTCTGCCTAACATAACAATAACGCATCGTCTTTTTCCAACAATTGCAATAAGTAGGGCTGTGAGAGGAGTTTCTCAAAATTGAAGCTTATTAAAAATTATTTATTTATTTATTTAACTTTCATCTACAAGTCGAGCTTACAGACTATGATTATTTAAACACTATAATATGTAATATAACTATATGTTAACATAATTACCCATTATACAGCAACCAAGATATAATGCTTTTAAACCGATGTCTTGGAATATGAAAATCTACGTGACTACTAACTTCATTATACGATTTTAGTGATCTAGAGATGGGTTCATTGCAACCATAGTTTGTTCGATGCCTCGTTTGAAAAAAGAAGGGATGGACTCTTAGCACCCTCGTAGGAACATAGATTAGCAATAAAGATAAAAGAAACGGGCTATTGATACGGGAGCATAAGACATCCCTAATAAACATGATCCCATGTACACGTCTTCTATCTTTAAGTCTCATAGTACCCAAAAGTTTAAGTCTGGCATTATAAGACGGTTCGAAAGTCCAACGCATTTTGAAAAAAATATACTTTGTAAAACGCCTTTGTACTTTTTCAATGCGATCCGAGTGAAAAGAATAGTAGGGATCCCATACGACATCTGCATACTCAAGAACGGATCTCACCAAAGCAATAAAAAGCGATAACAACGTATGAGGATTAGAAAAATCTTTAGAGTTTCGTTTGATAAAGCCAACCAAAGAATTTGCCTTCGCTACCATGTACTCGATGTGAGAAACAAAAGTCATATTAACATCAATAAATATTCCAAGATCTTTAATTTTGCTCACCCTGGTTAAAGGTATACTATTAATACAATAATTCTAGAAACAAGGAGCTTGAGATTTATAAAACGATATACAATAGCATTTACTGACGTTCAACATTAAACAATTATTAATACACCAAGTCGACAGATTGTTAAGGTATATCTGAATCTTAGAGTAGTCATCAACGCTTCTAATTTTTAAGAAAATTTTTAGATCATCAGCATACATTAGGCAATGGCAGAATTTGTTGATTATTGATTAAATCATCAATAAATAAAATAAAAAGGAGCGGCCCAAGGTGACTTCCTTGTGGAACTCCGGAAGTACAGGAAATAGGTCTTGAGCAGTGATTATCAACACACACAATCTGAGACCTACCAGATAAAAATGATGAAATCCATTTCAAAATTACCGAATGAAATCCAAAGATTTTAAGCTTATTTATAAGCAACCCATGATTGACAGAGCCGAAAGCCTTGCTAAAGTCAGTGTAGATAGCATCAACTTGACATCCACTTACAACAGCGTTAGCAACGAAAGACGTGAAGTGTACTAAATTAGTTGTTGTGGAGCGACCAGAGACGAAACCATGTTGGAACTCTGATAAGTGCTCTTTGATGTGAAACTCAATTTTATCCTTAACAATACTCTCTAAGAGCTTTGGAATGACGGAAAGTTTGCAAATACCTCTATAGTTAGAGATATCATTTTTAGAACCAGATTTAAATATTGGGACCAAAAAGGAAACCTTCCAATCATCCAGAAACAATCCTGATTCTAGTGATAGGTTGAATATTTTGAACAGCGGTTTGCAAATGGAGTTGCAGCAATTAATTAAAATAATTGCTGGAATACCGTCAGCACCAGGTTTAGGATTAGCTTTAATATTACGAATGGCAGACGTAATATCTTGAATATCAAGAGCCAATGAACCAATGTCAATATTAGGTAGTCTATTTGGTTCCGGAAAATTTGTTGTGGAGGGTGTAGAAAAAACGGTTTCAAAAAAAGTTGCAAATAAATCTACAGAATTTTGAATGTCGTTGGACGTACAATTTTTATAAAACATTTGCCTAGGTAATCCACTGGACTTTCTTTTATGGTTAATGAAAGACCAGAACGATTTAGAATCAACTTTCAATTTGGTTTCCATATCCAAAATGTAATTATTGTACAGGAACTTACTGAAAATTGCGAAATCTTTTCTAGTTTTAGAAAAAATTTCTTTATTGCAAGTATTTTCCACCTTTTTGTAGCGCTTGTGGGCTTTATTTTTCAAGTTTTTAAGGTGTTAGAGCCGTTTATTATACCAAGGAGGATATGAGTTCAACTTTCTTACGGTGCAAGGAACAAACATAGAAAAACCGGCTTTCATTATTGAAGTAAAATATTCACACATATCGCGAAGGCATAGGTTTTCAAGTTCCATATCCCAATTGAAAGACTGGAGATATTCACTTAAAGCAATGAAATTACATTTCAAGAAATTATAAGAAGAAGCACCTGATGTTGGTGCATCACTAAAATATGTATACACATCAAATTCAATCATCAATTGCTTATGATTCATGGAATTATTAAGAAGAGGAAACGGTGCTTCACAAACATTAGCTTTGACTTCATCGGCACTTATAAAAACAAGATCCAATATTCTATTTAGAGAATTAAAAACTGAACATACTTGATTTAAATGAAGTGAGAACATACAGTCAATCAAAGCAATTTCGTAATCTTTTTTAACATTATTAGGGAAAAGCATATTATCTTCCTCAGACCAATTCCAATTAACATCACCATCCAAGTTTGGCAATGGAATTGATTTGCTGGAAAGCGATACCTGCACAGCTGCAAGTACCCCACCACCACGTTCCTCGGCGGAGTTGCAGCGATCATTTCTAAAAACGTCGTAAATTAAGTTGTCAAATAATTCAGATGATAAGATTTTCCCGTACAGCCATGTTTCAGTAATTGCGATGATGTGATAGTCTTTGTTACTCGATACCACAAACAAATCAGCCGTTTTAGTTCTGCATCCACTCGCATTATGATAGAAAATATTTAAGTGTTGTTGCTGAAATCTAACAACACTAGCATTAGCAGAAATCAGTTTTTTGACGAAATTGGATTTTGAATAAAAGGCCGAATCTTCACTCCATTAGGCCAGCAATTAGCATTAAAAACCATTTTAGCTAACTCAAATGGAATACCGACTTTGAAATTCACAAATCTAGGTGTTGGTTGACTTTCATCAGACTTATTCAGCTTGAAACAGGAGATGCATTTAGTATCCAGCTTTAGTTTCGATGCGATGTGACAAATGATAGCATCCGACTTTGTATCGGCGTGAAAACTGGATATATGGAACCATTTAAGTTTGCGAACTACCTGTAAAGAACTATTCTCCAAGCTGGAACCAAAAATGACTTCTTGATGTTTTTTCGATCTATCAAGGACCATATAATTTGGTACGCCAATAGGAGCAGGAGCACCACTCACAGAACCAGCATCAGCATCAGCATCATCTACGTGTACGTCAATTTTTTCATCAAAAGCAACGGTAGCAGCATCCACATTAAAATCTATATTAATTCTATCCACGCCGCTAACAGTAGATGACGCACCGGTGACATTGTATATCGTATTAACTTCTTTATTCAGCATAGTCGAAGAGGAATCACTGTTAACATCATTAACATCATTTACATCGAGAACAATAGACGGAGAGGCAGATGAAAAAAGCGTATCATTGCCAATTGACTTTTGTGGACTACGCGAAATAGCGGCAATAGCGGCTATTGACGAAGATGTATGAAGAGAACCAATATTGAGATTAGATGAAGATGTTTTTTTTCCATTTCCATTGATTTTTGGATGTTCATTAGCAATAATTGAGCTAGAGTGAGAAGACGGATTAATGGATTAAGGTCCACAATGAGCACTCTAAGGCTATCTAATCTGGGTATCATAGCTATAGAGCACGAAATCACAGAGACTATCGATACTGAAAGAATAATAAGAGATTTTGCACTGATGAAAAGTAGGAAAATAACAATGTAAAGAAGTTTCCTGTAAATAAATAAAAAAGTTTCTTATAAATAAAAAAACATAGGGACATGCTACAGTCCGCTTGGGCGAACTGTTGGATACCCTATTCTTATTCCTATCCCTCATAAGTTAAAAACGCTCTACATATTTTGCTATATAACATTTAAAAGATTTTATCTAAAAAAACGAAGCTTTTGTAAGAAAAAACGCTCAAACTTGGGTTTTTCAATAAAATTGTTTTATTTCATTGTGGGCGTGTCAGTGGGCGGATTTTGAAAATTTTATCTCCCGAGCAGTTTTAGCAGTCGTAGATCATATATAAAAAATTTCAGCTTCCTAGCTCAAAATTCGATTTTTTCGAAAAATTTGTTTTTTTGAGTTTGTGGGCGCTGTGGGCGGATTTCAAAAATTCGTAAACTTGATTATTTCGGGACCCTAGAGAGTATATGGTTAAAATTTCAGCTCTCTAGGCCCAGTTTAAAGGCCTAATTTTTGCCGACGGACGGACATGGCTAGATCGACATTACTATCGATGCTGATCATAAATATAGTAACTTTTAGAGGTCTACGGGCAATGTTAAGGTATGTTACAAACTATACGTCAAAATTAATATACCCTTAGAATAGGGTATAAAAAGAGTGACATATGCACCTACCTATATAACTTGTTTCCGTTTGACTAAAAACTAAATTAAATGCTTTCATCCTTTCCTTTAAAAGTTATTTTTTTAAACAAATTTTAGTTATGAAATTATTTATTTATTTATTTATGAATTTAAATAATTATTAAACTAAAATAATTGAATGTTATTAATTTAGAAAATTAATTTAATGCAATATAATTTAATGTAATTAAATTAAAAAATTTCAAAAGCTAAAGAACAAAATAAATAAATGGAAAATAAATTACAAATAATAATCGAATCCGGTTTTTCTAAAGAACTTTAATTTAGATAATTATAGTTTAATGGTAATTACCGTTGATTATTTGATCATCATTGTATTAGTAAAATCATACGCAAAGTAAAACAAATAGAAAAAAAATAATTATGTACCTATAGAATACTTACGCAAACACAAATTATGCAATTAATTTAAGGCACTAAAGCATTATTACGCAAAATATTTTTTAGCTTAATTGTACTAACATGTAATTCAATCACATAATCATTTAGATTATAGATTCTACTCATGCGACTTATAGGCTCATGTCTCCCATAATTACCATAATTCGTTCTATGATGAGGGCTAAACAATAAGTCAACACTACGTAAGTTATGGGCGAAACCACGGAAATAAAAGCCAATAGAACAGCAAATCCGTTGCATCTTTATGACCGGATATAAGCTACTGCAAAAATTGATATCGCTATTAAGGCTTCTTTGAGAAAGGGGTATCACTTGGAGAAGCTTGATACGTTGCCTGCAAGATGGAAGGTTAACGTTTTCCTTTATTCACATTTAATAGGCATTGCCATCCTTGTGTTTTACTTTTGTTTAATTCAACTTTTGGAAATCCCAATCACAATTCAGATTCACGCCAAACTGCACTCAACTCTCAACTCTTTATTTACTGTCAGCAATTAGAGAATCTAACAGACTTAGATAAGTGCACCATTACGACAAGCGGATGATCCCTACGGATTTTCTCTAATAACAAACGCAGCTAATATCTACGAAAACATTCAATTGATACATTATGTACTTCGATACAAAATATCCCATTTTAAAGTTTCCCAAATTGTAATCCTTTCTTTTGGAGTTTTTCCGAATATTCTTTTGCTAACAACTTTTCCGGTAGCATAACGAACAATAGGTCGTTCCAAAAGTCAGTGATGTTCGAGAGTGCAAACAAAAATTATGAATTTTTGCAGTTTATCGAAGTTTCCTACTTTCTTTGTACTTGTCTTTTTTTCCCACGACCATAACGAACAAAGCAAACAAAAAAACAATTACGGAATTCCATCCTTCGAATCGAGAGTTATGGTCGCAAATAAAATTTCAATAATCAACTGCCGTGGTGTAAAGACGTGTTTTTCTTTTTCTCCGCCTTGCCAATTTCAAATTATCAAATAATCCCAAACCCTCTCTCACCGCGCTGTAGTATTTCGCTGACGCATTTTGTTTTCTTTTGCCGCCGGATTACCTCAGTGCATTAAACCTACAGTTGTGTTGTTTTGTTAAACTGACCTAATCTATATTTATTTCCCGAATTCAGTTGACGCATCATAAATTGTCCAAGTGCGTTTACCCTCGTTTTCTTTTGACCTACTAACAATGTTCAAGTGCTACGGTAACTGCGTTTCTGATGAAACTGAATGGGTGACCTGCAGCGGAATTTGTGCCAATTCTTTCCACCCGACCTGCATTGGCTTGAAAACCCTAAAAGAATACATGAGTGTTTTTCAATTTTTATGTGAAGAGTGTAAGCAAATATCGCTCTCACATGTAATGATCGCCATAAAATGCCCTAACGAGTCAATGAACTCTACTTTTGAAGACATTGCTATGCAAAATAAGAAAATTGCAGAGCAGATGTCCAAGTTCGAGTTAGTAATAAAAAGTGTAGATGAACTCAGCTGTGTAATTGACTCCTCAAACGCGATTTTTAAGTCCAAATTCTTGAGCATCGAAAAGATTCTGAAGGTCTCAACGAATGTTAAAGACGCGTGCCCCAACCCCTACAACAATAAAGAACTTAAAGATGACCTAATTATGGCTTTTCGAAGTTTAAACTCGAATAAATCCATAACCGAGTCAATTAACTCCCTACGAACCGACCTCGACCTTTTTCTTCAAAACCCATCGTCAAAATCACCACCGAACTACCCCATTATAGACTTTTCACCAATAATCGATGTCGTGCTTCACAAAATCGATGCTGTCAGCGACGATTTATCTTCAACTCGGCTAACGGTTGGAGCCATAGTCGATAGCTAGCAAAATCGACACATTTGATGATATCGACCAAGGCCACATTCAGTCAGTTCATAGTAACTCCATTCTGTATGAACTACGTGATACTGACGCTAATTATGGTGTACCCGCGACCACTGCAACTCAAACCACTGCGACTTTACCACCAACATCACCTCCTCTGCCTATCGCACCATTAACTTACCAACGGACTCCTGCTGCTAACGCTCCCGAACTACGTGATATTGACGCTAATTATGGTGTACCCACGCCTACTGCAACTCAAACCACTGCGACTTTACTACCAACATCACCTCCTCTGCCTATCGCACCATTAACTCCTGCTGCTAACGCTCCCGACGTTATCAATCGGCTAGGGACTTCTTGGACGGTCGCTGAATGGGAAAACAGGATTGACAAATTAAACAGAGGTAACGAGCGCAACCCTGACTGCACAACATTCATCATCAAAGGCGCTCCCTCACATGCTGATGCTTCCTGGCTGCTGAACTTATTCCGAACAAAATTTTCCATTAACATTGAAAATTGCAGTAAGATCTCCGCAGTGAATTCGAGAAGAACCATTTCTTTTAAATTCAGTATTCCCAACAAATATACATGGTTATTTTGGAACTCCGATCAGGATATCTTCAATTTGGGCGAGATGCAGCTATCTAAATGGATAAATAAATCTAAAAGGAAGCAAAAGAAGCCTAATAAAACTAGCCATAAGTCAAACATTAACAAAAAGCCTCCATCTTCGAATAATAAAAAGCCATCCCCTTTACCTATCTCTGAACCTATCTCCTCCGACAACAACTGGTCCTTTAAAACAGGCATTTTTCCAAACTTTACCCAACCCATTGTCAAAAGCTCTCCCAGAAATTATCTACCAAAGCGCGTTTCTTTCAACCTTCAACCTAATTTCAGTTCCTCACAAACGCCCTCCCCACTATCACCCTCTCCACTATTGCCTTCTCCACTAACGCCGTCTGCACTAACGCCTTCCGCTAAGATCGTTCCTTCCGCGACGAACTATCCAAATTTTATCCTATCCCACGTCATCAATCCCACTCCAAATTTCGATTCAAAAGGAAGGTCTCCCTACCGATCTTCAATCTTTGAGCGAAATATATATCCGTTACCATGAGAGTTATAATATTTCCCCTACCACTGTAGCTAAGGACCTATCCGCTTACGCATCCCATATCAACTCCAGACACATTTCGCATCTACAAAAAACTCGCAACGACTATGAAAATTATTTTCGCCCCTAACTCAAATCTAGCATGTGCCCTTCCCAACCCGCTCACAAATACCTCTGAGTCGGCCCCCGATGTATCCTCCCATACGCTCTCCCGTATTAACGCTCACCTCACTTTTTACTATCAAAACGTAAGAGGACTGCGATCTAAAACCCACGCTGTCTTGCACCAATCTCATGCTCTCCCATTCGACGTTTACGCCCTGACTGAAACAAATCTGATTGCCGACATAAAGAACCAGGAGATCCTTCCCCCTTTTTTTAATGTTTTTCGAGACGACGATCTTACCCGACCAACTGATGGCTCTCCCTGCCGAGGCGTCCTACTGGCCACCCACAAAGACCTTGACTCCTCTCTAATTGCTGTTTCAAATTCTTCTAAGCTTGACTTCCTTTCTATTAAAATAAACCTCCCCAGCAGAGCTGTTTACGTTATGTGTTTTTATATCCTACCGGCTCAATCTATAGAATCCTACCAACTCGCAATCGAAGCAATCGACCAAATAAATAGCATATCTGATTCCCTTGATGATATCATTATATTCGGCGACTTCAATCTTCCGCATTTGCACTGGACTCTATCAGATGAAGAATCTTTTTTTATCGCTTCAAATCCCACCTCAAGTAAGGAATGTCTCTTCTTGGATGGGATTACAGACTCAAGTTTATGTCAAGTTAGTGGGGTCTCCAACTATATGGGAAGGCAGTTAGACCTAATTTTCACAACTGACCCTATAAACTCCTCTGTGTCTCTGAGTCCCTTTGCGCTGTCGATCATTGATAACTTTCACCCGCCACTTCTTCTTTCTCTTTTCCTTAATTCTCCTATCCAACCCATTCACTCAGCAGCTGCCTCGTCTTACGACTTTCATAAAGCGAATTTCCAAAAAATCAACACTTATCTTGGTAGGTGTTCTTTTGAGTTCGCCAATCTACCTCTGAAGGATGCTCTCTCCACTTTCTACAGAGAATTATTTAATTCTATATCCCTCTATGTCCCCTTTTCTCGCAAGAAAACCTTTTCGGCGAGCCTTCCTTGGTACAATCGAAGGCTTCGGTCTTTACGTAACAAAAGAAACAAACTATGGGCAGTTTTCATTCGAACCGATTCTTTTTCTGACTATTCCAACTACCTCGGTGTTTACCTTCAATTCACCCAATTTTATAACTCCCTCTATCAACAGTATCTTAATAGTGCGCAAACCAAGCTAATAAACGATCCGAAGTCATTTTTCCAATTCGTTAACTATAAAAAAAAATCAGACGGTTTCGCCCCATCCCTTTCTTATGAAAATAAATCGTCTACCGATCCGCTTACCATTGCCAACTTTTTTGCTTCTTTCTTTAAGCAGTCTTTCGCCGACAGCTCCTTCGTACCGGATCCCACCTACTTCGAATATCTTCAAAACTTCTCCATTGGTCCTTTTATGTATCAAAGTTTTGATCATACGGCAATAGAAAAGAAGTTGCTTACACTTAATGATGAATATTCACCCGGCCCAGATGGTCTTCCAGCCATATTTCTTAAAAAATGTTCCTCAAATCTTTGCTTACCCCTCTCATATCTCTTTCAGCTATCGCTTTCTCAAGGTGAATTTCCTCAGATATGGAAATCCTCCTTTATAACACCAATACACAAAAAGGGATTAAATAGCGAGGTGACAAACTACCGCCCCATAGCCAAACTTTCACATATTCAAAAGCCTTTTGAAAGTATCTTGTATGAAGCCTTAAGCTTTCAGTGCAAGTCTTTTATTTCCCCTAACCAGCACGGCTTTTTAAATGGTAGATCAACTACCACTAATCTTGTCGAATTCATATCCTCTACACTCGCAGCCATAGAAAGTGGTAAAGAAGTCGATGTTGTTACAACAGATTTCAGTAAGGCTTTTGACAAGATTTCCCATAAATTAATAGCTTTCAAATTATCTGCCCTTGGCTTTGAACCCATTCATACCTGGAAAACCGTTTTTACAGTGTTCGCTTCAGGTCCGTTCTTTCGGCACCTTTCTTAGCCAGCTCTGGTGTTCCACAAGGCAGTCATCTAGGTCCCCTTTTATTTATTCTAACAATTAACGATCTTGAAAGGATCATTCAACACTCAGCGCTCTCTCTCTATGCTGACGACACCAAATTTTTCAAAACCATTTCTTCACAACATGACTCCAGCCTCCTTCAAACAGATCTAAATAGTTTTTCCAACTGGTGCCTTAAGAACTGCCTAGAACTTAATGTATCTAAATGTCAGTCTATTACCTTCTCACGCAAGAGCAACAAGTCTCCTCTCCGAATTTCCCAACTCCACCATCAGCTTATATCTCGTATTCAATCAATTCGCGACCTTGGCATACGAGTATTATGCGACAGGGAACTAAGCTTCCGTTCGCATATTGATGAGATAATTACTAAAGCAAACTCATCACTTGACTTCGTTAAAAGATGGTCAAAAGAATTCTGCGACCCATACGTGACCAGATCCCTGTACATAACTTTTGTTCGGCCGCTCCTAGAGTACGCTAGCCAAGCGTGATGTCCCTATCAACGAATTCATGTATCTAGAATCGAAAGCATTCAACGTCGCTTTCTTCGATTTGCTCTTCGTGGTCTCTCATGGAAAGATCCTCTCATCTTACCTCCTTATCGCGACCGTCTTAAACTTATAAACCTAAATATCCTTGAAGAACGCAGGGACGCAGCTGACATTCTCTTCATTCACCGATTCCTTTCAGGCTCCGTCGATTGTGCGTCTCTTCACAACTCTATCTGCCTTAACACTAATCCTCGTAGTCTACGCTGCCCCCGACTTTTCTATCTTCCAACCCACCGTACCTTGTATGGCTCCAACGAACCCATCTCACGTATGCTACGGAAGGTTAACTCAAACCTTTATGTTTTTGACTTCAATCGCAGCACTTTCTCTATAAAAATCGATCTCCTTAAGCCCTCCTCCATCACCCCCCCAACAACACCTAATCAGTTTTAGTTTTAAGTTCTAGCTATAAGTCTTTTGTTTAGTTTTAAGATATTTAGCTTGTATTAAGCCGAATAAATGGGGGCGTACGCCCCCACCAAAATTAAAATTAAAAATTAAATTCATTTTTTTCAATTTCCAATTTTCCGGCCAACTTTTCCAGTTTTTATTTCTGTAAATTATTTATTTCGTTCTCTATTAATGCTGTTACCAACAAACAGCATTTAATTTTCATTTATTAGATAGATCTTAAAAAAAAAAAACTGAGAGTGCATTTAAAAAATCAATTTTATTTATAATCCATGTCACCTTGATAATGATCTGTATTCTGTAGTCGTTAAAATCGGGTCGTCTCTAAATTTTACATCCGTCGCTTAATATTTCCACCGCTTGAATCAAAGTTCAAAAACTCATATTTTGACTCACTTCTAGTTTATCTTCTTTTGGTGTTTGCTCCACTTTGTACCTTAAATAAAATAAATTCAAACTTGCAGCCATCACCTCACATGCCACTTAGAGCAAAACAGTTCTGCTCCTAGAATGTACAGAGTTCCTGTACTCATTTTTCATACAAATAATTGAAAAGCTGTCCAATTTATATAAAAATAACAAATTCCCTCGAAGAAAACTATCATCATTCATTCTGGGGATGCAACCTCAAACCACCTTCTCGGCAACCACTACCCAATGAATCCTTATACACTATCTCGATGAAATTCTTCATTCTTTAGGTAGTCGTGTGTGTTTTCCTTCGCAAAAATTCAATTTTTCTTCAGATACGAATCCTTTTCGTATATTTCCTACGAATAATTTTTCCATTTTCAATTTCATTTCTTCTATCGATGCTGTTACATTATGTTCGTCGTGCAATTCCTCTTGATGTTGGCCCCCAAGGGAGATGCATTGGTAACAACATGCTACTACAACACAATCGGATACGACAACGCAACACTGGGCGGATTCTCCATTAGCGACGAGATGTGCGTCAACTACATCCACTACTATCCAGCCACAGACCTGGAGGTCTGCAAGAGCTCTGTCTCCGAAGAGACTCTGGAGAATTACTTTATTTACATGAAAAAGTACGTAGCTGTAGCATGTCAATGATGAAATAGAAATTCTGTATTTCCATTCCAGCGCTTGTTTTTTGATTTGTTTTTCTTATGTATTTTCTGTTTGTCTATTATACAGGAAGGAGCACCAGAGGAAGGTCAATCTGAATGGAGCACGTTCGACAAATTATCGAAGCATTAAGTGGACTCAGCCGCGTATCGATCAATTATACACTATGTACATTCAGGAGCCCCTGTCCATGCAGTGTAATAAATCGGATGGACACCGATTCGACGGATGGCAGTGGGAGGGTGCTCCGATAACGCCTGTGGAAATACAAGTGCCCATACATCGGAAAACCTGTCACAATTACAATCCATTCTGGATGAAGCCATTGGACGAGGGAGCGTGTGACTTGTTGGGCGAGTGTATTTATTAGTGTGGAAACGTTTAATGGGCCGTTTACTATACAAACAATCGAAGAATAACGTTTTAGGTGTACATATTTTTGTTTTTATTGGAAATTTTTAGAACATTTATAACAGTATTATGAAGAAGTAATTAAATAAATCGACCATCATACCAGCAATCTGCGACTTTTATTGAGCAGTTTATTTTCAGTGTTGCTTGCTATTAAGTGGTCGGCGCGCCATAGTGGACTGGTGAGGGAATTGAGTTGTGTTGTAACTGATGCAAGTTTGCGAAAATCCTTGCCACTTTTATTGGATGCAAGCGGTTTATCTGATCATTTATTTTATTCACAGAATTTAAAGCACCTGCCACAGATTTTTAGTATTCTTATTGGCCATTTAAATAAGAGATTAAGTATATGCGGCTTAAACTACGAGTATTATAGGTAATTTCACTCTTATGCAATCGAAAATTAAAAGAAATTAAACTTCAAATTTGTTATTAGAGAGGGCCAATGTGTTGCAAAATAAAGACATTCGCATACGCAATGGTAAGTCGGTTGATTTTATTTTTTATATTATTGAAATAAAATATCCTTGAAGTGATTTTAAATTAATAGGGAATTATAAATTTAATTACAATGTGTTCGATAGCTTTCGTAATTACTTTGTTTCACAGGAAATAGGATACGAGTGCCATTTGTTCGTTTTGTATATTTTCACCTCCCGCCACTTATTAAGTAGGTAGTGTATCTGGTTAAGCCGGAAACCGGAAAATTGTTGCAAAACGTACACATGTGCCAACGCTGAAAGTGCAACGCAAAACTAGGGCAGCAAGGCAGGAGTATCGAGCTGGAAGAAGGGATGAGAGGAAATCCTGAGTAGAAAGGAGTTATTGAGCAGTCTCTCAGCTCAAGGAGATGAAAAATCTCGCGATCGAAACAATATCCGATCAAAGGCCAAGGCAGTCTTTAAGACCAGAACACAGGCCCTTCGAAACAGAAAAGCAAACCTTCTCACCGAAGCACAGGGAACAGTATATGTATTTAAGCGCCATTTACAGCAGCTTATAAAAGGGCATTATGCACAGTATGCAAATATATAGGGGATAGGGCAAGAAGGGAACTCACGTCCAGTCAACGAAGAACCGGTTCCATCACCCGGAATCGAAGCGGTTAGCATATCTACAAAAAGCTTAAGAACAGGAAGACCGCCAGGTCTATCAGCGGAGCTCTTCAAACACAGAAGTGGTGCTGTGGCAGGACGGATGCATGAAATCATCCACCAAGTATGCGTGGAGGAAAGCATGCCCGATGACTGGACTATCAGCTCCATATGCCTGACTACAAGAAAGTCGATAATATGTATTACAAGAACTACGGAGGATCCATGCTAAATGTTGCATGAATTATCCTATCCAACGTACTGTGTGAACGCTTGAAGCCTTTCTGAAACACACTAATTGCCACGTACCAGTGCGGCTTCCGGCACGGTAGATCGACAATAGGCCAAATCTTCACACTAAGGCAAATCCAAAAAAGTCCAATGAATTTCAAATCGAGACCAGCATCTTTTCGTCGACTTAATGATAGTTTTGATTTTCAGGAGCTTTACGTGGCGATGACCGATTTCGGGATCACATCAAAACTGATCCAGCTGTGTCACGTAACTCTGGAAACCGCGCGATATACTATGGAAACTGATTTTCCGAACTATTGCAAACATGCACCGGATTCCGGAGATGTGCTGTCATGTGTCTTCTTCAATCTGATTCAACAGATCCGTCCAACTACGGGGTTAAAATCCCGTCGGGGCCAAGTAACATCTAAACGCTTTTTCACTGCCCCACTCTTGCGAACGTCTGAAAAACATCCAATAGTATCAATTGTCATGAAAAGCTTCTCAAATTTGCCATTCAGATTCGGCTTTAAAATTGTAGGGCCTTCCACCTCGCACAAGAACATGGTTGGAGAACCTAGGTTTTAGGTCCTGTATAGGCCGTTAAAGCCTTATATTATTTTATTTTTACCGGGATACGCGGACGATATCGACATCAACGGGCGATCTCAGCGTGCCGTATAAGATGCTTTCCTGGCGATTGCAGAAATTGGTTGGCCTTGAAGTCCTCGTTGAAGAACATAACGAAGTATATAAAGGGTTTTTCAATAAGAGCGCTACAAAATTTTACATAAAACAAAAACGGTTTTGGATATCAATGAAATTCTTTATTCCTGTGAAAGTACGTTCGATGCCATTATGTATGGAACTCGATTTCTTTTGCATGGCCACCACGGGCACGCTTGCAGAAGTCCAGACGCTGAACCCAATTTTCGACGGTTTTCAAGCATAAATCGGCCGATACTGCTGCAATTTCACGTTCGATATTCGTACGAAGTTCATCAATCGTCGCTGGCTTGTTGGCATAGACCATAGACTTGACGTAGCCTCACAGGAAATAGTCTAACGGCGTCAAATCGCACGACCGAGGCGGCCAATCGAGTGGACCATTTCGTGAGATAACACGGTTTCCAAACTTGGTTTCCAATAAATTGATTGCGGCATTCGCTGTGTGTCTTGTGGCGCCGTCCTGTTGGAACCACAGATCACAGAATATCAGCAAGCGGTCAAGCGGCTTCAGTTCTTGCGCCAATTTAATCTTGTAAGGATGTAGGCCAAGATCTTTTCGCAAAATTCGCCACAACGACGTCACAGAGATGCCCAACGCTTGAGAACGACGTGTGAGAGACACATTTGGGCTTTCTTGAACTGAAGCCTCAGCGGCAGCAATATTCTCGACACTACGGGCACTAATTTGTCTCACTGGCACGGGAACATTTTGTACTGTGCTTGTGGACTCAAATTTTTCCACTAGACGCTCAATTGTTGATCTGCTAGGACGATTATGACGACCATAAATTTGACGTAGCGCAACGTTGAGGCCACTGACTCCGAATTTCGGTAGTAAATTTTAATAATTTCGACTCATTGTTGGGTCGTATATCTTTCCATCAAGAAATGGCAAACCTTACTGAAGAGAAATGTCAAAAGAGCGGCAAGAAATTCGGCGTCGTTTGCTGTCCCTGTCGCTCTACTTTTGTAGCGCTCTTATTAAAAAACCCTTTACTTGCTTTCGACAAACAAACAAACATCACTTCACCGACTTGGACAAAACGTCACTCTTGATAGCAACAGCTTAGAGTTTTTTTTTTTTGTTGGGGTGCGAGACTACACTGGAGCACTCAGACTCAATACTGGCCCATTGTACTACCAGGAAGACACACCACTTTTACTATGTAAATTTACTTGTTTACGACGAATAGGCGCTTCAATGATAAGGAGCTTAGGTTTACAGCACTCAGCACATCAGCAAAAAATACCTGCCACCTGATACAAGCAAAAGCAGGACAATGACAGAGGAAATGTTCTGCATTGTCATCGCTTTCTCCGCAGGCTTCGCAGTTGGTGGTATCGCTTAGGACTAGCACCTTTGGTGTTTGGCAGAAGCGTTATGGGCCGTAAGAACGCCAGCAGTTTGTCTGCAGTCTTTTCTGTTGAGAGACAACAAGAATGCCGCAGATTTTTCAGACGTCGGGGAGAATTTGTTTAGTCTGTCTGCACCGTAGAGAGTCAAGCCATTGGTTGGTTGAGCAAAGCCTTAAGCGCAGCCTGAATGTCGCTACAGACGCAGATGCTTTGCCCCCTCCACCTGTTCCTAGCAACATAGTCCATGGCCATTAGGATAGCATAAGTCTCTGTTTGGAAGAATAACGCATATTTGCCTAACAAAAAGAAAAGTCGAATGTCTTCGCTCTCCATGAAGACACCAGCACCAGATCCTTGATCGGTTTTAGAGCCATCCGTGAAGATTCGAATTCCATCCCAGGTTCAGAGTCTGGCCAGATCCAGTCCTGAACACGAGTGAAGTCGACTTCGTAGTTGCGCTTCAACCGAAGTTCCGGTGTCATTGCATTCGGCGGCATAAGACAGGAGTCGAATGACAACCGTCGTGCAAGTTCATCAAAACTCCAGTGCGAGTTATAACAAAAGCCACCTATTCTTAAACGTGAGATAGCTTTGATTGTGTATTGATGTTTACATTAAGGGGCGGAAGGTTCAATAATGCATCTAGGCCGGAGTCAGGCGTGCTGGGGATGGCCCCCGTGCAGCCGAGACATACCTTCCATTGAAATTTGGCGAAAGCAGCAGTAACGTATTTACATGAAAGTTAATTCCACCAAACAACCGATGAGTACACTAAAAATCGTCTTATTATAGCCGTATAAATCCATAGGTCTCTTTTCGGTGATAAGCCCCATGTCTTGCCGAAAATGCCCTTGCATTGACAGAAAACCGACAGCGCCTTGGCAGTCTTCAGCTCAACATGCTTGGACCAAAGAAGTTTGCTATCTAGGATGACTCCCAGATACTTTGCTTCATTGGTGAGTTGGATTGTGAAGACTTTTAGCACTGTCAACCCGATCAGCTTCCCCCTTCTCGTAAAGAGAACAACCTTAGTTTTAAGAGGATTGACCGAGAGGCCATTCCTAGTGCACCGTTCGTCGATCACGTCATCAATGGCCGCCTGCGCCTTGGCGCATACAGCCGCTAGGCATGATCCAACAGAAAGCACAGCAACATCATCCGCGTATTCCTGAGCGTATACGTTAGAACTATATTGAGAGCGTTCAACAGAGAGTCGACCAGCATGCACCACAGCAGTGGAGACCATAACGGCCACAATCCGCATCCGCATCCGCAACCAACGTTCTATTCATTAGCATTGCTTTAATCCACAGTACCAGTGATTTATCTACGCTGTGTTGTCTGGCAGAGCTGCACATGCTGTCAAAAGTAGCATTGTCAAAAGCACCCTCAATATCGATGAAAATGCCCATGGCGTATTCTTTCATGTCAAGCGCGCTCTCAATTCCACCAACTAGATTTTGGAGCGCAGTCTCGCAAGATTTTCCATGTTGATAGGCATGCTGCATCTAAGATATTGGGTCGCAAAGCTGTTTTGCGCACGTGAAGCTCGACCAGCTTTTAAATGCTTTTCAGCAAGAAGGAAGTCAGACTGATTGGTCTGAAGCTCTTGGCGAGTGAGTAGTCACTTCTGGCAATTTTTGGTATGAATTCCACTCCAACTGTACGCCAGGGTGTTGGTATGTATGCCAGTGCTAGGGCAGCGGTGAAGATTCTCTTCATAGTCGGTAGCAACTGGTTTGTACCTTGTAGCAGCATGGCTGGGTATATTCCGTCCGTGCCAGGTGACTTGAAGCCGTCAAAAGACGCAAAAGCGTATTTGATGGGCTCGTTCGTTACCACAGCCTTCGCATTATACCAGCTACGCCGAGTTGTTGCTCGGCTCGCTCACAGTCTCGGTAGTCGTGGCTGGTTATGACCATTTGTTGTCTGGTTACCCGGAAAGTGAGACTCCACCAGATGACTAAGAGTTTCCGCTTTCGTCTCAGTGAAGGTGCAATCAAGTTTTCTAAGTGATTCCAGTTTGGCTGGGTTGCCCTTTTTCAGAACTTTAACCATCCTAATAGTTTCACCCAGTGTTTCAATCTTTTCGCAGAAATTCCTAAAAGAAATTTCGATACCCGAATTAACCTCTAATATTCCTTCTGCTTTGATTACAGATTTCAGTCTTCCTCCTAATCAGTCTTGACAATTTAATAGGTGCAACTGTTTAAATGAGCAAAAAAATGCATACATTTTTGCTGATATGGGGAAAAGAGAGTAAAACTACCGTTATGAGCCTCTTATGTAAGTGTGAAAATGTCCACAAAATTTAAGCTTCTTAAAAAATAAAATAAAATCAAAAACGTTCCGTAAGTCGATTATTATCGCCTAGCGAGATTGGCGGTACCTACTCTTACAATCTGTCATATCAACAACCGTCCAGCGTCTGGACGATGCCATTTCGACCATTCACTGTTCGGTTTCCGTAGCTCGATAATCATCGTCACGACGATATCATTTGCGCGATAGTTAATGAGGTATCGTCTCGAATCGATTCGAATATTTTATAGCATTATTGAAAAAATTTTAAGGTCGCCAATTGACTTTAGATCTTTTTAATGTGTAAACATTTTTGCTCTCGTTGATGTATAAATATATTTTTCCTCGCTAGGGGCTAGTTGGAAATATCTAGCGTCACCGTCATCGTCAGATTTTCCCGTTAATTTTCATTACCACGTGAGTTAATCGCTGCTCGACAGATCACCGCAATTAAACGACGTTTGGCGCGGTTAGTACGTAGATGGGTGACCGTTTGAGAACAACCGCGTGTCGTTGTTTTTTTTTATTAATTATGTATGTTCAATTTTTTTTAGTTACGGCGTTAGCTACATAACAAATTAAGTAGCTGGCGGGCAACTGTGCCTACATGTTTACACATCAACTATACCGTGAGTGCAGCGTGGCTCACACCTTTTTTTATATGCTACAGAGCGATATTAATACAAATTTATACAAATAAAAAAAATACAAATTTATTGTTATAAAAAACTAAATCTGTCATGATTTCGGAGGTTGTCTTTTGAAATGTTCTAGCAGTTTTGTTCTATCTCTTTCCATTGCTGAGATATTCAGAATGATTTTGACGTAGGTATATCCATTAAAATCATCAAGTTCATGAAATGTTTTGTAGTAAACGTCAAATCACTCCCTGATCCCCTGTTTACGTCAATAAAGGAAAAGGCTAATATTAGTTGAGATTTTTTATCAAAAAAATGGACAATAATGAAATGAAATGATTGATTTTCCTAATTCTATGCAACATTGTGTCCGGGCAGCACATTTACGAAATCACCAGTCCCAGGTATGTACCGTTTCCATCGATTTGCAAGATGCTCTAGTTGGGCGGGCAGTGATTAGCTCCAAATAGTCGAATGGTCTCGGTTCCTCCTCTTACCCGTCTCCTTATTTGCGTATGGTTAAGCGGTTCAGTTTGCTTCCTGTTGCTCGTATCCTCTGGAATACATCATATTGCTCAGTGTTACCCTTGGGAAACCTGTGTGTCAATTAACCACCAGTACACCTCTTTTTAAAATTTAACGATTTTGGACACTTTTTAGAAATTAAGCAACCCGTTGATAAACACACCATTTGTTCGAAAAATTGTCTGAGCGCAACCCGTTTTCAATCAATCAAAACATAGAATAGGCGTATCTGTTTCTCTATCATTCATACTCTAGGTGTGTTTAATGAACCTGAGCTGCACAGGAAAGTAGGGGAAGGTAGTGTACCTCGGTCCGGATTTCAGTTTTTTTGGCGTTTTTTCTTTAGTTTTTCTTTTTTTTGTTACTACCTGAAGTCTTTTCTATGATATGGCGAAACTACCAAAGGGATATTGCTTACCATTCCTTATAAAACTTAACTTTTATATGCTAACCTCAAACGGTCCAAGGTACAAGACGTAGTTGCACCTTGGTCCACGGAGTATTGTACCTTGGACCGAAAATATTATTAAAAGTTTTCCTATAGTTTAAAGGTGAAACCTTTAATTTATTTCAATAAAAAGTAAAAATGGTACCATTCTTTATTTATTTCAAAAAAAAAACAGCAAAAAAACTAACCATTATCTTAAAGTTTTTGAGCTTGATTAAAAAAAATTTATTTCAAATAATAGTATTAAATAAAAAAAACTCTTTTACTAAAAAAAACTTAACAAAGGACTTCAATTTAATTTAAAAACTTACTTTAAGGGAACAACATAAAAGAAAAACAAATTTATCACTTCAATATTATTTAAAAATTTTCATTAAAGGACAAACCAATGGTCCAAGGTACACGCGCTATGATAGGTCCAATGTACACTTACACCACTTTAGCCAAACAAATTAGATTTTAACGTTGTATTCAAACCACATACGAACGACAATGTGTTCCTACCAAAAGATTATTAATACACTTACCAAAATCGATTAAAGTAGCGGAAAAAATACAGAAAACTAAACACTACATAACTTCAGAAAACAGATAAAAAAAAAACTTTTTCATTGAAAACTATGTTTATTTTTTTTTTCTGCAGGCTCGTGCAGCTGTGCCTTCAAAAAGAAACTGAGAAGACAAATGAACAGAAGATCAACATTTCACAGAAGGACCGGTTTTTGCGTGCTTTGTATTTTTCTGGATATTGGCACTCGGACCAAGGTACACAACCTTCCCCTACAGACAAGATCAGAAAAGTATAAGATTTGCTGTTCCATTAGTAAAAATCTTACCCCAAAGTGTTCATTTTGTCACTTTGTGTTTCACGAAGCTGTGCACGATTTTCTGCACCTAGTATCTATTTTAAATTTCACAGCTGCGAGGTGAACATCTGAGTCGAAGCTGTACTTTTCTGTTCGGATTTGATCTGACAGTTTTCAATCCTTTCGCTGTTCTTTTCTGTCAGATTTAGTGTCGTTCATTAAACACAGCATCTATCACCGTTGACAGAATTTGTATCTTTGGATTTGAATTCAGTGCAAAATGTTCATTGTTTACACACATTACGAAAAACGAAAGTCTGCTGTTACACAATCTTAGCTGAATTTACCCATTTAAAGTTAAATTTTTGTTTTAATTATAAAAAAAAATTATTCAATGTTGGTGCGTAGGAACTAAAATGTGTATGGGACACTATTTTACCTATCTAACACTTTTTTTTACCCTTTATAGAAATGTTCAGAGGTAACGCTGACCTGACAGCTGTCCACTCGTTGTTACTTTTCAAGAGCCAACATAACCCTTTCGACCCCTGCGTTGCCTGAGAGCAATTTCTGTTGTTCAAGAGGTAACGGTAATTGTTTCTTTTGTTTTTGTCGGTAGATTCTTAATGATAACGGAGGTTTTATGTGTCTACCCAACATTTGTGCAAATAAAAGCACATTTGAATATCATTTAGCGAATTTATGTTCAATAGACTGCACGTGCGTCGTCGAAAATACTTTTGTGAAATTTGGAAGAGGTATTGAAGTCAGTGATTAATTTTAATATAGTTAAAAAAAACCAAAATTGTGTAAATGAAATAGCAAAGATTAAACTGAACGGTGTAAAAGTTGAATTTTATTAGTTTTGAATAATTATCAGGTGAGTGATTTTTAAAATTGTAATGTTGCTTGTAGGCAACCTTGGGCAATTGTGCAACGATAAACTGGAATTTGGTGAAAAAGAGCGTTGCAGATTGTGCAAGTCAGGAACTCCAATATCCAAATGCCTTAAGTGTAAGGTCCATCTTTGCTGTAATACCAATAAAAACTGTTTTTTGTACTATCATACCTAAAATTTCAAAATAAATAAACAAAATTGTAACGGTTTTCATAGGAAACAAAAATGTTTTGTATACCACCATTGCCCAACGTTGCTCACAAGCAATTTCCGGTAGCGCCCGAACCGGTGGGCGTGGCAACTTAAAATTTTAACCAAAAACTTCTTAAATCATAACGATAAGATTAAACGTAAAAAAAAAATTTCAAGCTACAGGAAAAAAGTTGGGGTCGAAGGGGATAAGAATGTCACTGCAGAGCCCCAACAAAAACAGCTTTTGTCTTAAATAGTAATTAAGGGGAGAAATCACATCTAGTCATTTTTAATATTCAAGTTAGTCTAGTGACACATTTAAAATTATAAAAAATGTCTCGCAAGTGTGCATGCAAATTCGTGGGTTGACACAATTGGACATCACCGTTTTCGTAAAAGGACGATCGTGCGACATGACGCGATAAACGAAACAATTTATATATATATATATGGTTTCAAAACGGATAACTCGACCGCAATCTGAGTTTCGTTCCGATTGGATTTGCCTTTCGTTCAGGAATTTCCTACCAACGGATATCTCGATAGGGCCGATTTGGTACAAGGGTTTTTGAAATCTTTGATTCGTACCAAAGTGAAGTGTATTTCAAGAGTAATGTTTCTTTTTATTTATAAATAACTTTATTTTTGCTAAGAAACTTCGTACACTGGAGTTTCACGGACATTGAGAAGCTACGAATGATGCATTTTAAAAATTAAACCGACTTCGTGCATTAACGATATCCTTCTTCGACTTCTTTATGTTCTTGTGGCGACCATACCTGTAAAGACCAGTTCTACAGTTCACAACGAGGAGCGTAACGGTAGTTTTACGAAAATTTAATCAACTGAAACAAACCGGTAGAAATACAAAATGTTAGTGCTTTGGAATTTCAACGACAAAAGACGTGTCACACTACTTTTTCAGTTTTTACTTGTTTTTGTAAAGTTTAATTGTTAATCAAAGTACAAATTTCTTTCTTCAATAATTAATGTTTTCCAATGACAAATGCCATTTCCTGTTAGTAGCAGCTTTGTATATACAAGGTGGCGCAAAAATAACCTTCCGATGTCCGAAAGTCACCGACCGATTATTGCTCAAATAAATAGTCACCAATATTCCGCGTTCTGGAGCAGTGTAGCGTAACATTGTTTATTAACGTGTATTTCGCATGTGTTTACTACACAAATGTCAAAACAGAACTGACATTAGGGGCCAATCGCAAAATTTATAGCATTTTCTGATAGGAAGATTACTTTTGCGCCACCTTGTACATAGGTAGCAGCCACCCAAAATAGTTACATTCTAGGTGATGTTGGCGCCATCTAGTTCTAAAGTCAAAACAACATATACCAAATAGAACTGTCATATTATATTAAACATGAACCGCTGTAAATAAGTTGGCTGTCAGTGGTTAATTTCCAAAATAACAATAATCATATTTTTCTTTGCCCATATATTTTTTAAACGGCTTTGTTAATTGAATAATCAAAAACTTAAAATGCAACGCGAAGAAAAGCAACTAGAAATAACACTGGATGCAGTGCTGAATCGATTAAATGACCTGAAGAGTTCAATTGGTGCAATGATCCACAAACTAGAAACCGAATATGAGACAATTTGCTGGCCAACATTCCTCGATAATTTCGCTCTGATCTCAAGTCATGTAAATATTTTGTACATTTTCATTTGATTTTATTACAAAGGTAATCTCTCCAGCTTACTGGGCTTTCGAAAATATTAGCCAAAGAACTAGGACCACCACTTCGCAATCGAACTGTTCTACCATTAATGCTTTCACCCGAAAGAGATGAGGCGCTTTGGAATCTTACAGAAGGACGTGTTCCTGTCTTCTCCCACGATATTGTTCCAAATTACTTACGGACAAAGCCAGACCCAATCGCTGAACAGAAAATGATTCAAAACGAACAAAAGGTAAAATCTTTGTTGTGCTAATTAGTTGACACTCGCCTGAATGTCTTCCAGGCGGCGAATCTCTCGGTGGAAACAGCAATGAAACAGGTGGCACAATATAACAAAGTGGTCTCACATGTCCTTGAAATGGTAAGCAAGGCTCGAGAGGAATGGGAACTTGAATCTTCATCTCGTGCGGGTATAGTTTGGGGAATAACTCAATTTAGCAAGATATTAACTTTAATTATATTTAGGAATTCAACAAACTAGCAGTATGGCCGATACCCACGCTTTAGTCGCTGCAGTTGGAATGGGAAAAGGCTTGAAAACAGCAATGCAGCTCTCTGGTCCAGGTTCTGCGGCGGGCGGTATGATGGTGCCGCCAGCAATTCGCCCGCCAACGCCCATGAGCTCGGTTAGTCCATCTGGTGTAAATCAACTTGGTAAAGCGCCATCAGCTATCAAGACTAATATAAAGTCTGCGAACCAAATTCATCCTTTTGGGCGGTGATTTTGAACTGCAGAGTACTCTAGGACTAAATTTTGTGTGAGTTATATTAGAAATCCAGGGAAATCCACTAACTTTCTTTGTTTACAGGTGTGGATATTGCAGCTTACAAATTGCAACAGAAACAGGGAATGGCAAGAAGTTTTATAGAATAAGAATCCTTTTTGATTAATATAATCTTCCAACTAAAATCGAGCGTTTGCAATGAATAACAGAAATATGAGATGATTCCATTTCGCTTCTGCCTTGGCGAAATGGATGTCTAGTATAGGTTCGCAGTCTATTCTTGTTTATGTGTAAGCACTTATCGGACCTATTTCTGTGAGAAAGGTTAGCTTCGCAGTGCATCATAAAATATGCGCATACAGGGCCCAAAACCTACCTCCTCAAAGCATTTGTGTGTGCGCGAAGTTATATTTTTGGCCGAATGGAAAGGATCTAGATTTTACGCCGACACCGACCGGCAAATTTGAGAGACTTAAGCCAATTGTATACTCTTGGATGTTTGACAAAAATTTAACGTGGCACCGACGTGTTTTAAAGCCCCTCGGTCAGTAGTAAGACGCACTAACCACCGAACCATTGCCCCTAACATGTTTTTCTTCAATAAAGTCTCGGATACAGGCAAATTTTTCCTCACTATTAAACCACGGCCTCAACTAGCAAGCCATTTAGCCAGTATGTCCCTAAAAAAATGACGTCCAGTTTTGTCTACGTCATTCAGTAGCTATGTACATGGTTGGACATGTGACTAAAGGAGAACCGTGCTCCCATGTATAAAAAAGCGGCGTTCTTATGGAAAGATGGCCACCTTACATCCTTACTTCTTGTTTATCTCTAAAGCTTCTGCAGAAGTCCTTCGTAAATATGTCTTCCCTTCTAGGCATGCTTTCAAAAATGTTGTGTCCGGATATAATTTCGACGAGCACAGGAGTTCGGTTGATATTAACGGATACAAGATTTGTTGATCTTTTAACATCGAATATAGGCCACAGACTATGCCATGCTCCCAATAATCTTATGGCGCAACTGCTAATGTTATCTCATTGTTACTTCGACATATTAGTTATGACTCTATCGAAATAGATCTTAGCTGCGTTAACGTGGGTCAATTAAAATCTTGTCCAATTATTAGCCATACCTCCCATCAAGTCCAGCTTGGTCAGGAACCCAACAAACTGGACCCTGATGATTTGTTGCTCAAAGCAATGAAAGGCTTACATTTTACATTTACAGCATTGGAGTTAATGACTTTAAGCGCTGCTTGACTTTTGACGCAAATCGTTATTTCTACTATCTATGACGGTCGGAGCCCTTTCTTAACTGTGTAGATCTCAGCTTGGAAAACACTGCAGTAAACTGGTTGACACTTAGAACTTCTGAGAAGATTCCTGCTCCTGTTCGCTTCCTAGTGCCTGGCCAGACGTTCATGGGAATGAAAGTCACGTGCAGTGAAACAGATGAATTTTAAGTGATTAGAAAAGACATGGGTTGATTGCGTGGAAAATCAACTTTTAGAAATAACTCTCGGCATGGACATGAACGATTTCGTATTTTTTTTTATAATTTGCGCGCACTAAAGTGATTTTTAGTATCCTTATAATGTCGACATGTTTATATTCACATAGTGCGGGCATTAAGGAAATGGAGATAAGGATGACAGAGGAGAAACCGAGGTTTTAAAGGTTTGCAGATAATAAATAAGTTAATTAACGGGCTCCCAACTCGTGAATAGTCTCTGCCTGAAACACTGCAGACTTCCATCCTCGCGATCCCGGGCACGATGCTTCCAGTTCTCCAGACCAAGCGTTCTGGCATCCGCGATTTGTCTTCTCGAACCACATCTTGGTACAGCTGATAGAGTTCGCGGTTGTATCTTCTCTTCCATTCGCCCTCCTCGCGCACAGGACCAAATATACGACGGAGTATTTTTCTACAAAAGAACCCAATATAAGCTCCCTTTTTCTACTTATCGTCCAGCGCTCGGCATAACAAAGCAGGACTGGTAGGGTTAAGTTTCGATAGAGCATGCATTTTGTTCTTCGAGTAAGGAGTTTTGAACCCATTTGTTTCGCTTAACCGAAGTAGCACCGGTTTTGCCGAGGTAGTTCTCCGTCGAATCTCCACCAAGGTGCCATTCATGGAGTTGATGTTTACTCCTAGTTAACACCTTAACTACCTCGAAGTTATTTCTATCAACAGTGACGTTTTGTCCTAGGCGGTGGACAGATCTTTGTTTGTTTGTTGATAACTATACTTGGTCTTGTCCTCATTTACTTTAAGACCAACCGTTTTCGTATGTTCTTCAATAGCCGTGAAAGCCACTAACACAGCCCACTGGGAACGGCCGATGATGTCGATATCGTCCGTATAGCCCAGTAGCTAGACGGACCTACTGAAGGTAGTGCCTACGGTGTTGGTACAATGGAACGTTACCGAGTCTGAGTGCTCTGGGATTTGGATTTCCTTTCTTTAAAAAAAAAAAAAAAAAAAAGCCTTCGGTGTTGACACCTGCCCTTCACACTATTTTCTCCAGAACAAGACACAACTGGATCAGTTTTGCCGGGATCCAGAATTCGACCATTGCCACTGTAGACCTCGTGACGACGAATGCTATCATATACGGCTTTAAAGTCGATAAAAAGCTGGTGGGTCTCGACTTGAAATTCATTTGCCTTAGTGTAATGATTTGGTCTGTTGTCTATCTGCCGGGCCGGAAGCG
Source organism: Portevinia maculata (assembly GCA_949715645.1). Lineage (NCBI taxonomy): Eukaryota > Metazoa > Arthropoda > Insecta > Diptera > Syrphidae > Portevinia > Portevinia maculata. The sequence goes on from OX454526.1 coordinate 91,766,058, forward strand.
ACACTAGTACGTGCCGATTAGTGTGTTGCAGAACGGCTTGGGACGTTCACAGAGTACGTTGGATTATAATGGATAGGAAAAACAGCTTTGGCAAGAGCATTCCACTCTCGTGTTGAACAGCTAAGGAAAGATTCTTTGTATTTCACTGTACGTCCTAAAAAGGCTTGAGGGTGCATTGATGTGCATTCGGAATGTGGCGAAATGCTGTTAGCTATTTCGTTAGAGCTTGTGGCGAAAATATCGATAAATCAGCGATAGGGAGGAGACATTGCGACGCTGACTAAGAGTGTCAAGCGATTTCGCTATATCTGCACATGAACGTGTGCCCAGGCACTTTGTCTTTGAGCCATCAGTGAGGATGGGTATACAAATTTGTTTTTTCTCTATGTCCAAGAGCGTCTTAGAGCTGGGTTCCAGGCGGCGTGGATTTGAGATAGCTAGTTTAATGTAGAATCTAGTGCTAACCGCCTCCGAACAGCCAACTGAACCGTTTTTAAAAATGTACCGTACAATATCGGTTTCCAAGCCCCACGTTTTCCTAAAAGCCTTCCTGCAGTAATTAAATTCGTTACGTCTTCTAGTCGCTCTCCGTTTTAATTTTTTATTTGGAGTAGAATACAGCGCCTAAGTACTTGACCTGGGTTGAGAGATTTAGGCGAGTGTCTAGTATTTTCGGTGCGTCCAATTTTGGTATCTTATACTTCCTACTGAAGAGGATATGTTCAGCCCTTTTCTTGGATAACCACAAGTCCGTTATTTCACTTTCATAGTTTTGCTAACGCAGATTTCATACCTCCGCTGTGGTGGATAGGACTATGTCATACGCTTCGGCAACTATCGAATGCCTTTACTGATAAGGGATTTAAGAATTCATTCTTTGAAATGTTTCATATAAGAGGTTAAAGGACTCCTTCTTAGGGTCGGTGTTTCTCGCTTAACATTTTTCTTGATCAAGCTATGCCCGAAACTGCTATTGACCGTTTTCCTAACTCATTTTGAAAGAAATTTTTCGGAACCAAGCTCCGGTGTAAGGAGTTGTCAAATTCCTCAATTCTTTATAGATCAGTCGCTCAAGTTACTTCGAGTAGCGTGTTGCGCGCTTCATAGAGAACCAGTTGCATTAATACGGTTGCTCAAATGCAGATCCAATTGTGTTTCTGGTGTTATTTGAAGTCATGTAATCTTTGGCTTTGGAGTAAGTAGGTTTCCTCCTTTTGGGTATGAAGGCAACTTTACAGCTATCTAGAAAAATCCTTATTTTAGGCAATATCTGAATGTTACCTGAATCCATGAGATAGTCATTTGGCTTGTGCTTTGTATCATGGCGGGGATAGTCCCGGTGACTTGTAGTATGGTTATGGTATTCTGTCCTTGCTAGTACTATCTGTTACTATTACCAGTTCTTCATCCGGACGTGAAAAGAGGTTACCACTAGGATTGTGCAGGCCGCAAAGCGGGTTTCGAGATTGTTATTCATTTCTAACTGAAATTTTTTCCCCGTTCTTTACAATGCTTGTTGAATAACTAGATTGCATGGTTCCTCGTTAAATTATCTCCTTAGCACAAGCTGGAACGAATAACACACACTGATGTCGTTGTAGTTGAGAAGTGCACCGTCAGATGTTAAGCATTAGCTACTTACATAAGGCGTTTTTCTTTTTTAGCCCCGAGCGGGGAACAGAGCGGGGCACGAGCGATCAGAGCTCGCTCCGAGCTGAACGTAACCTGAGCGCTCCGAGCTAATTAAGAAACAGAATTGAGCACTGAACTGTCATTAGATAATTTTTTTTTATTAATTTTCAAAATAGTCAGGTTTGCTTCTGAAATTGGTGTTTGTCAAGGATTGTTCCATTTAAATTATAATTTCTAGTAAATAAACTATGGAAAAAGCACAAATAATGAATGAAGTCAGCCGCGCTCAGCTTTTCGCTCGATGTGCTCGGTCATTTTTAATCGAGCTCATCGAGCGAGCCCTGAGCTAGCTCAGAGATAAAAAAGAAATACAAATTTTGTGCTCAGAGCGCTCCGAGCTAAAAAAAGTAACACAGTTCTTTTTTTGACAGCTCAGTGCCCCGCTCGGAGCTAAAAAAGAAAAACGCCTATAGTAGAACGAACTTAATTTAATTTCGTTTAATTGCTCCGAACATCTCCCATGGTAGTAGAAAAAGCTAAGTTCAGCGACCAGTCTTCGAGGCACAAACGGTTGGACAAGTAATTAGACGGCCTGCTATCATCTATTAATACAATTGAGAATTTTTAGAGAATGTTTAGACATCCAGATGTGACATGTGAGGGCAGTATCCAATCCCTTGCCTAACTTGTGCTTTATAAAGGACGAGGAGCTGCATCGGGGTTAAGCACCTATTTTTCTGAAAATACATTATAACTCAATTTTACTGAAGCGGACTTTACAAAATAAGATATGTGTCTATGTCAAGTTACGCCCGAAATTGTAACTTATCGGTGTTACAGTTTCGGGCGTAACTTGGCATAGACACTTATTTTATTTTGTAAAGTCTGCTTCAGTAAAATTCAGTTATCTGAGTGAGATGCATGGTCCTGTTAGGATTATTATGCAGGTCATCCATTCGAATATATGGATCATTCAAAGTATTCGTGCGAGGAAAAATCGTTAGTTCTGTTTTCTTTATGACGAATGCAACCGGTTCGTATTTAACGGCAAATTTATGTTCAGGTTTAAAGGGACTATTGCCCTCCCGCCTCACCGCGTCCCTACAGATTACCCTGTTGGTTTTGCTAACTTTTTTATTGACGTCAATCAAATGCTGATGTTCTTGCATTTGTGTGATCCAGAGATTTTTAAGCCTTCGTATTTTTGCGATTTCTACACGCGCATGTTCCTGGTATTAGGTTATTGTTTGATGGTCCTTTTGCGACACCGGTGATGTCAACCCACGGATTTGCATAAGTACACACTTGCGGGAGAGCTTTATGTTAGATTGGTCGCTGGGCTCATATGAATGGTAAAATTGTTTTAATGCAATTTCTCCGCTTATTCATCTTTTACGACAAACACTGTTTTTTGGAGGAGCTGCAGTGATATTCTTAGCCCATCTCCGTACGGGTATATATTCACATCTTGGCTTAGGGAGATGATCTGTTCGCATCTTTGATGCTTTTGGAATGCGTACTTAACGGACTCCCGACCCGTAACTTGTCTTTAGATTTTGTATATTAGTGTATATTTTCCTCCACTCGCCGTCCTTACACGGAGGATCAAACATCCGGCAAATAATCAGCTCTCCCTTCGTGCTCATAGCCCAGCACTTGCCGCCATAAAACAGCACTGTGTGCGGAAACAATGTTTTGAAGAACTTGCATTCGGTCATCTTGGTTAGGAATTTTAAAAGCGGAATCGAACTAGCTCCAGTTTGCCATTGTAATTCTTTGTTGGATCTCGACCAATGTATCGATTATTATCGATCTGTCTTTTATTGTTGTTGTCGATACGACTGAGCTCAGCGGTGTATTTAAAGGAAGGTCAAACAACAACAAACAAACAAAGAAAGAGGCCTAAGAACTTACAAAAATGAAACAGCACCAGCATTTGATTTTCCTGAGTGTTCGAAGGATCCCATAGGCGCACCAGCAAGGAGGCAGGAAAGTGAGAGGGTTATGATCCCTTTGGTTACGGCCTTGCGTTAAAGAAGTAGAAGATCGATATGTCTAGTGTAAGGCATGTGCTTATTAGTATTTTGCAGAGCGGCTTGAGGCGAATGATTCTGGAAATGACTATTTTCAATGTGTGCTATTGTGAACGAACGATTCTAAAGGATTTTGTCAATCGCAGTCAATTAAAAAATGCGATTGACAAAAATACCAAATGAATCGTTCGTTCACAATATCACACATTGAAAATAGTCAATTATCAACTATCGATTGATCTTCGCAATAAGGCTCAATGAACACATCTTTTTATTGCGTGAACTTTGGTGACTCCATTTTCATCGATATTTCAAAAAGCGAGGCCCGTTCTTGATGCCAACCGCTTATTGCTACTCTCATCTAAGCACTCTGGATGATATATCGATCAACACTTTGATTTCTACGTCTGTGCAGCTCGGACAGCTATATCTGAACGAACATAAATAGGATTCTTGCGGTTGGGAGATCCGCTATATGCAGCAGGATTTCCAGGCTTCTGGCGTTATCACTAGAGCCCGATCCAAGTTGAATATTCAAAAGTCCGAATGTCCGGTCGGACTGCAGACCAATTAGAATTTGACGACTGAAATTAATTTGTATTTTATTATTAACAGTTACAAACATTTATAAAAATAACTTATTATAAATTCTTATATCAAACTCGCATCCCATATCTAAACGGCCATTTCCATACTAATCTTCGGGTAGGGCTTGTAGTCGACCACCTCAAAATCATCAAATACAAAGTCCTCAATGTTCTGCACATCGCGTTTGATCAACAGTTTGGGAAAAGCTCTAGGAACGCGTTGCAACTGTTCCTTGAGCGGTTCGACATGGTTGCTGTAAACATGCGCATCGCCAAGAGTGTGAACGAAATCGCCAGGCTTCAAACCAGTAATGTGCGCAATCATATAAGTGAGAAGAGAATAACTTGCAATGTTGAATGGTACCCCCAATCCCATGTCTGCTGAACGCTGATATAGCTGGCAGGATAGCTCGCCATTAGCAACGTAAAACTGTGCCAGACAGTGACAAGGTGGTAATGCCATCTTTGGCAAATCAACTGGGTTCCAAGAATTCATGATGATCCGACGATCGTTGGGGTTCGTGCGAATAAGGTTTATTACACTGTTCAGTTGATCTACTCCTTCCCCAGTATAGTTGTCGTGACACGTACGATAAGTTGCTCCAAAATGCCGCCATTGAAACCCATAGACTGGACCTAAATCACCCTCTTCACGATCAGTGAATCCAGACTTGTCAAGAAATTCACGGGTGCTGTTTCCATCCCAAATATGAATGTTTTTTTCTTGAAGTAATTTCGCATCAGTTTTGCCATGAATAAACCAAAGAAGCTCCTCGGCTACAGCACGCCAAAAAACACGTTTAGTTGTGAGAAGAGGGAAGGAATCACGCATGTCGAAGCGCATTTGTGCTCCAAAAATGGAACGAGTGCCCACACCGGTACGATCAGATTTAGATACGCCTGCAAGGGATAGATTTTACTGGCACTGATATAGTGTTAATTAGGAATGTTACCTATATCGATGATTCTCTGAATTAAATCCAGATATTGCTGTTCATCTGGGTTGGTTTGGTGTGTGTCGATTTGTGCAGTTCCATTTGCTTCCATTGTCCCTTTATTTTTACGAGCAGTAAATAAATACTTTGAGAGTTGATATTAAGATTAAACAATTTTAGTTAAAGGCGCGAAAATTACGTTTCTAAATGTTAAATATAGATGGCGCAAGTAAAACATAAAATAAAGAACAGCTGAAATGGAGTTAGATTTGGAACCAGAACTGGCAGAGTAATCTGTAGGCACAAGTGTGTGCATAAATATTTATCCACAGTAAAACAATTAGTTTATTTAATATATGTACATTTAATTATTGAATATTACAAACACTATAAAATAATGAAGCGACTAACTCGAAGAACAAACACGAATTGTCAAATTGTTTTCTCTCTCCCGACCGTTGGTTCTGTTTTGAATTCTCGTTGTTGTTCGTTGCGACATCTATGATTAGTGTGTGGTTCCACGGAATGCTTCCTCGCGTAACCACAGTATTTCGGGGTCGCCACATGACTCCCTCTCCAGTGACGAAGTTACGATGAACTTTCAAATGTTACTTTTTTTTTTAAAGCTGTTTTATTTTTATCCAATTGATTTTTGTTTTTCAGATTCTTCAGTGAAGTTGGATTTTTGTTGACATCTGGATGAACGTCTGGGATAAAATCGACAGAGATGTGAGCTGGTTTCAAACGGTCTACCGAAACATTTAATTTTCTGCCATCTGCATTAATTGTGAAGAGTCGATTACTGATTCGGTGGATTATTGGATGTGGACCTGTGTATGGTTGTTGCAGTGGTTTCTTCACAGCATCGCAGCGTAGGAACACGTGTGTACATTTGTTTAAATCTGGTTAAACAAACATTCTTTCTTTTGCATGGTTTGCAGTTGCTGTAGGACGGAATTTGCGCATCGCTTCTCGGTGTTTCTCAACGAAAATCTGTGGATCTGGAACAAAGTTATTATTCGTAAAGAACTCACCAGGAACTCTGAGATATGTTCCATAAAGCATCTCTGCTGCGGAGGCCTTGATGTCCTCTTTGTATGCCGTTCGCAATCCCAACAACACTGTCGGAAGAGCATCAGTCCAGTTCGTTTTTTCATGGCACATCAGGGCGGCTTTCAGTGAACGATGCCAACGTTCAACAAGTCCATTTGAGGCTGGGTGGTAGGGTGATGTTCGTATCCTCACCGTTCCAATCATGTTGATCAGTGCGTTGAACAGTGCAGACTCAAATTGAGTTCCCTGGTCGGTGGTTAATGTTGTTGGCGAACCGAAACGAGCAACCCAGTGCGTATAAAACGCCGTGGCCACTGTGTCCGCATACATGTCCTGTAGAGGTACTGCTTCCACCCATCTACTGAAGCGATCGATCATAGTTAGGCAATACCTATTGCCTTTGCAGAGTGGCAGCACAATGAGGTCTATGTGGACATGCTGGAAACGGTGCTCTGGAACTGCAATTGAATCCGGGATAAGCCTCGTATGTCGATGAACTTTGGATCGTTGGCATTGACCACTCCAATGCGTCTTTCCTGATGTTTGGCCAAACGTACTTCTCTCTGAGTTGTCGACTGGTTGTTCTTCCGCTTGGATGAGAAAGACCATGGATGGATTCAAAGGCCTTCCGTCGCAGGGAAGCTGGTAGATATGGTCGAATCATATTGTCGGAAACATCGCAGTAAATTTTAATTTCAGGTTCCAAAGTCAGTTTCTTTAACTTGAGCGATGAATTTTGTTGCTTCAGGATTGATTGAAGTTCCACATCGAGTAGCTGAGATAAATGAAGTTCTCTCAGATCAAATTGGATTGGCATGGTTATCGAATTGAGTCGCGATAATGCATCTGCTACTGAGTTGTCGTCGCCGGGTAGGTAAACAATGTCCGTAGTATACTGCGATATGTAGTCTAATTGCCTTAGACGACGTTGCGGGGCCTTGTCCGAATTCTGCTGGAACGCATATATGAGCGGCTTGTGATCCGTTTGCACGACAAAGTGTCGACCGTCCAAGATGTGTTGGAAGAATCGGATAGCTAGGTATATTGCCAGCAACTCGCGATCATATGTGCTGTAGCGACTTTGTGCAGGTGACAGTTTGCATGAAAACAGTCCGATCGGTTGATATTGGTTTTTTTGTTTTTGTTCCAATTTGGCACCAACTGCGATATCAGAAGCATCCGTTGTTAGGACAAGTGTAGACTTCGGATCGATGTGGTTGAGTAGTGTAGCATGCTTGATACTGTCCTTGCATACATCGAAAGCTTCTTCCGCCAAAGGAGTCCAGGGAACGGGTCGTTTGTCGTTTTTCTTGGAGTCCCTGATGAGTCCATTCAACGGTGCTTGAATATGGGCACAATTAGGGATGTATCGTCGGTAGTAGTTAACGACTCCAAGAAAACGACGTAGTTCCATGATGTTGGATGGCTTTGGATAGTTCGATATGGCCTCAACTCTGGCTTCAGGTGGTCTGCATCCGGCTTGGTTGATTGTATGTCCAAGGTACGTAACCTCAGACTTCCCAAAAATGCACTTCCTGATGCTGATGATAAGTCTATGTTCGTGGAGACGTTGTAGAACTATACGGACGTGTTGGCGATGTTCTTCCTCTGAGTCGGAGGCAATGAGGATGTCGTCAACGTAGCAAAAAACGAAATCTAGTCCACGTAGGACCATATCCATGTGCCTTTGGAAAGTCTGAGTTGCGTTTTTGAGTCCGAATGGCATGACTACAAACTCAAACAAACCAAAAGGCGTGGTCACCGCAGTTTTTTGGATGTCGTCAGGTGTCATCGGGATTTGGTAGTATGCCTTGTCTAGATCCAGTATCGAGAAGCAGTTTTTGTTGTTCAACTGTTCAGTAAAGTCCATGATGTGAGGAATGGGGTAGCTATCTGGTTGTGTTATGGAATTCAGACGACGGTAGTCACCGCAGCATCTCCAACCGCCAGTCTTTTTTTCAACAAGATGAATGGGGCTAGCCCAAGGACTGCTGGATAGACGGCAGTAACCCTTCTTTTGAAAATCCTCGAATTCAGCCTTGGCCTGTTTCAACTTGTCGCCGGAGAGTCGTCGTGGTCGTTCGGACACTGGTTGGCCCGTGGTTACGATGCAGTGTTGCACGATGTTGACTCCTGATTTTGGATCAGGTGCGTTGTTGTTGGCCAGAACGAATTCGTTGACGAGATTTATGTATGGTTCAGGACCACTGATAGTCAGAAGTTTTGACAAATCACTGGTATAAATCTCGCCTTGTACCGTTAATGATGTTGTTTTGTCTATGACACGTCTGGCTTTCAAATCAATGACAAGTCCGTAGTGTGCGAGCAAGTCTGCGCCAATTATTGCTGTTTTAACATCTGCAATAACGAACGGCCAAGTGATAGCTCGCCGGAGACCAAGGTTGAGTGTGAGGATCTTCTCGCCGTAGGTGTGAATCGGTGAGTTATTCGCTGCCAGGAGTGTTATTTCCCCTCTGTTGTTTTTGCAGTCCCTGGAACGAGGTAAGACACATATAGTTGATCCAGAGTCGAGCAAAAACTTTTGGTTTGTCTCCTTGTCGAAGATGTAGAGGCGGTGTTCCTTGTGGAATCTTTGACTGTTGCCGTCCGCCTCTGAGGACAACAGCTCACTTAGTTTTTTGCTTTGTAGCTGCATGGTTTCTTACACTTCCGGGCATCGCTGCCGAATTTCTCATGGAAGAAACACATTCCGTTAGGAGTTGATGCTCTTGAGAGCGATCTGTTATTCCTTGACTGTGGTCGAGACCTGCCATGGCTGTGTAGCCGATATAAAAATATAGACATAGTGTAATCTTACCTTTGGTATAATTTTGTATCTTTTCTCCTTTAATTATCTTTCACTTACACTAACACAAATTTAAATTACCTGTTATACTGTTATACATTGACATTTTCCTTTAAATACGATACGAATTTTGATTTTAAAAAAAGTCCTTCTTTGATCGTTGACGGAATCGGTAAATGAGTTTTGTAAACCAAATTTAAAAGTAATAAATGTAATATAATAAACTTAAAAGTTTGAAAAAAATAATAGTTTAATTGAACACGCTAAAAGTGGTGACCCCGACGTGATCGCAAGTACAGTGCCGTCAAATTAAAAATTATTCAAGTTAAACTGCCCGCGCTGTGAAAATCGCCGTCGAAGGCGTTCAAGAACAAAGGAAAAATTAGTTTTTTTCGCTTTAGGAAGTACTTGCGGTCCGCCATTTGTTTTGAGTTTACAACAACGCCAAGTCAACGGCAGGTAAATTTCAAAAGGTAAACGACACTCGAACTGCATACCAGCGACTCTCGATTGTTTTGTTCTGGTATTAGTGACAAAGTGACAACTGTGAACAAATTCTCTCGCGGTTTATTGAAACCCTGAAAGTTAAGTTAATTTAAAAATCGTATTTAAGAGATAATCAACGGAATGAACATTAACGACTGCGATGGCGACGGCCGCGCACCAAACGGTGGCGATGTAGCAGGCGCCGACATTAATGCAAATGCGACCATTCCACGCATGCCAATGCCAAGACTCATCGACCATTTGCACAACGCGGAACTTTATTTCGTCAGCTTGGAATTTTGGTTTGAGGCGAGCAATGTGACCAGCGACTACAAGAAGTATTGCTCAGTGATGGCACAAGTTCCACTCAACGATCTTGGCACTATACAAACAGAGATCGGCACAGTTCCGTCGTCTGGTAGATATAATCTTGTCAAACCAATAATCATAGCTTTTTATTCCGACTCACAGCAAAAGAGATTTCGTGAAGCCATAAACGAAATGCAGCTAGGCGACATGAAACCTAGTCAGTTTTACCAGAAACTAAAGAATTTAGCTTCCGATTCCCTGACTGACACTGCTCTCATCGATCTCTGGGCCGCACGTTTACCCGAAATGGCACACGCCGCCGTCATTCAAATGAAGGAATCGCCTATCAAAGACCGACTCGTTGCAGCTGATGCACTAGTGGAATCGATTCGATTGCGTGCTATCGGTGATCGCAGTATTCGCCAAACGACTTCGCAGCAACCGGGAACTTCGGTTCAAGCAAAAACTCCATCACCGACGAAAGCCGAAGTAAATGTACTGGAGAAATTGAGCAACCAAATCGCTGAGTTGGAACGAAAATTCGCTAAAATGGGTGTTGACCGCAGCCGGAGTCGATCACGCAACGCCAGCCGAACTCAGGAGCGCTCAAAATCTCGTCATGAACATCCGAATTGCTGGTATCATTGGAAGTTTGGCGCCGCTGCGAAACAATGCCGCATGCCCTGCAAATTCAGCAGCACGAGCGCCAACCAAACGACAAGTGAATGAAGCCATCTGCCCGTGTCAGATTTAGGTAGCGAACAGCCTGAATCGAAATCCGTCAACCGACTAAAGATACACGACAAATCCACGAACATCGGATTTTTAATTGATACTGGTGCCGACGTATCAGTTATGCCACTTAGTCAGTCCACCGGCAGGGGCAAATCATCGGAAATTAAATTGTTCGCAGCAAACGGCACAGAAATCAAAACATACGGCGAAACGACCCTGAAGATAAACCTCGGATTAAGACGTGACTTCGTTTGGACGTTTTTAATCGCTGACGTAACAACTCCGATCATAGGTGCGGATTTTATTTCATACTTTGGATTATTGGTCGATCTGAAGGAACACAAAATGATCGATCCACTCACTGGCTTAAATTCAAACTGTATGCGAATAGTTGTCAACGGTACTACCGAATATAAAACATTCTGTGCGAACTCGGTTTATGCTGATCTTCTCGAAGAGTACAAACAAATCACTAAACTGCCACCGCCAGGAAGTCCGATTTCTACCGCTGTTGTGCATCGAATTATCACAACAGGGCAACCCGTTTACACTCGACCCCGACGATTAGATCCCGAAAAACTCGAAGTTGCCCGCAAAGAATTCGAAATATTGATGAAAGCCGGAATTTGTCGACCTTCAAGCAGTTGTTGGGCAAGCCCTCTTCATATGGTAAAGAAGCCTGATGGTTCATGGCGCCTGTGTGGCGATTATCGCGCGTTGAACGCCATCACAGTCCCAGACCGATATCCCATTCCATATTTGAACGACTTCGCCGGAAATTTGCAAGGTAAGACCATTTTTTCAAAGATCGACTTGCAAAAAGCCTTCCATCAAGTTCCAGTCGCTAAAGAAGACATCAAAAAAACGGCAATCACGACGCCGTTCGGATTATTTGAATTTGAGTTCATGACGTTTGGTCTTTGCAACGCCGCGCAGACTTTTCAACGCTTAATACATGAAGTTTGTCGGGGACTCGATTTCGTGTTTGCTTATATCGATGACTTGTGCATCGCTTCAACAACGCCAGAGGAGCACCACGAGCACCTAAAAATAATCTTCGAGCGCCTTAAGCAATACAGTTTGGCTATAAACGTTGCAAAGTGCGAGTTTGGCAAGCAAGAAATCGCATTCCTTGGACATCATGTGTCATCTGAAGGACTTTTGCCGCTGCCCGACAAAATCGAGACCATTAAACATTTTCCGCTCCCAACGATGGTCAAGCAACTAAAACGATTTTTGGCAATGCTAAATTTTTACCGCAAGTTCCTGCCAAACGCCATCGAAACACAAGCTAGCTTACTCGAGATGATTCCTGGAAACAAAAAGAACGACCGAACGCTGCTGACATGGACGGACGAAGCGAGAAATGCATTTGATAAATGCAAACTCGATTTGTCCAATGCTGCTCTACTCGCCCATCCATCAAAAACGGCGGAACTTTCGCTTTATGTCGATGCTTCCGACATCGCTGCCGGCGCAGTACTTCACCAAGTCATCGACAAAGCGCTTCAACCACTCGGTTTCTTCTCAAAAAAATTCGACAAGGCCCAACTTCGCTACAGCACTTATGATCGCGAACTCACAGCAATGTATTTAGCAGTCAAACACTTCAAATTTATGCTACAAGGAAGACAATGTCACATCTACACTGATCATAAGCCACTCACATTCGCTTTCGCTCAAAAGTTAGAGAAGGCGAATGATCGACAAGCGCGACAGCTCGATTACATCGGTCAAACCACTACCGATATCCGACACGTAAAAGGGACCGAAAATGTGACAGCGGATCTGCTATCACGTATCGAAAGCCTGCATTCAACCGCTGAAATCGACTATGACATTTTGTCCGATGATCAAAATGTCGATGAGGAGCTGCAACAAATTTTATCGAAGGGTAATGACGCCAAATCAATTAAATTAAAAACTTTTATAATTCCAGGCAGTTCGAAGCAGATTTTCTGCGATTACTCAACCGATGTGATCCGACCGTTCGTTACAAAAAAATTCAATTCAATTCATTCGGGCTATTCACGACATATCACACCCCGGAAAACGTGCCACAGCTAAATTGATGACAAAACGATTCGTTTGGCCAGGCATTCAATCCGACATCGCAAAATTTGTTCGAAGCTGCCTCCAATGTCAAAAAGCGAAAATTGGTCGTCATACGCATTCGCCTTTAAATAAATTTGACGCACCAACCGAAAGATTCTCTCACATTAACATCGATTTGGTAGGACCATTTCCACCGTCTGATGACAACCGCTATTGCCTAACTATAATCGACCGTTTCACCCGCTGGCCGGAGGCAATTCCGATTCGTGATATGACAGCACCGACAGTCGCAAACGCACTCATCTCTGGGTGGATTTCGAAATATGGCGTGCCGAAGACCATAACATCTGATCGAGGCAGCCAATTCGAATCGACACTTTTTGAAGAACTCATGCGAACCTTGGGTACTCGCCATTTCAAGACGACTGCATACCATCCGCAGTCCAACGGACTAATCGAACGATGGCATCGCACACTCAAATCAGCGATTCTTTGCCACAACACCGAAAAGTGGACTGCACATTTGCCGATGATTCTACTAGGCCTTCGCTCAACGCATAAAGACGATTTAAACGCTTCACCGGCCGAACTCGTTTTCGGTACAACGCTCCGCATACCTGGCGAATTTTTTGATGAGCAAACATCAAACAAAACTGCTGCACAAACAGTCATCGATCTGCGAAATGCGATGAGTAATATTCGTCCAACAACAACGGGATGGCATTGCAATCCGAAGTACTTCGTGCACAGCGATTTGCAGACAGCGACGCATGTATTTCTTCGTGACGATTCTATCCGTTCGAGTCTAACGCCTCCATACAGTGGTCCATTTGAAGTCCTCGAGCGAACTCCAAAATACTTTCGTTTACGACTGCCAAAGCGGGAGGCGAACTTCACAATCGATCGCCTAAAACCTGCATATCTACCGACAAACGATGAACCAGTGATTACAGCACCAACACAACCAAAGCAGAAAGCAGAACCAAAACAGACATCAAAAGAACCGGCTACTTCTACAACGGTTCAACCATCGACGAAAGTCACTAGGTCCGGCCGACATGTACGATTCCCAGATAAATATCTTTGAAAACCGACTTTCGTCTAGGCGGAGGGTACTGTAGCCGATATAAAAATATAGACATAGTGTAATCTTACCTTTGGTATAATTTTGTATCTTTTCTCCTTTAATTATCTTTCACTCACACTAACACAAATTTAAATTACCTGTTATACTGTTATACATTGACATTTTCCTTTAAATACGATACGAATTTTGATTTTAAAAAAAGTCCTTCTTTGATCGTTGACGGAATCGGTAAATGAGTTTTGTAAACCAAATTTAAAAGTAATAAATGTAATATAATAAACTTAAAAGTTTGAAAAAAATAATAGTTTAATTGAACACGCTAAAGCTGTGACTGGTTTTCAGTGATTGCATAGCCGTCATTAGAGTTGACAGAGTGGACTCGATGGAATTTAGTCTTCTGTTCAGATCACTTTCAGCGTTGGTGGATTGTGGTATAGGGTCATCTTCATGAACATCAGTGGAGAAAACAGCGTGGGCGGATGTGTTATCAACGATTTTGTCTGCGATTTCAGACAACGCAGTGAGGTCGATTCCGTGACTGGCAGAAAGTATTCCACACACATGACTGGGCATTCGTGCCATCCATAGAGTGGACAACATGTCGTCTGGAACATTTGAACCAGCCAGTCTTCGCATTTCCCTGAGGAGACTTGATGGACGTCTGTCGCCAAGTTCAAGGGTCGTCATCAATCTGTTCAGTTGCCTCTCCTTAGACTCGGTGAACCTAGATATGACTTGTTTTTTAAAAGCAATGTACTTATCTGTGTCCGGTGGTTTCTGCACTAAGTCTGATACCTCATTCAGCACTTCTGGGTCCAGTCCAGCGATGATGGCGTTGAATCGGCTGTTGTCGCTGATGATCCGATTATTGTGGAATTGCGCTTCCACCTGTACAAACCATAGCGCTGGATTAATTTTCCAGAACGGAGGAATCCTCAGGTTTTTGAGAGCATTGATTTCCTGGATCTCCGCATCGGATGGAGTTGGTGGTCCTGAGGAAACGCCTGCATTCGTCCTTGTGTTTTGTTCGCCTTGCATACTTATAAATATATGTATGTACAAGTGCAAGAGATAAAGTGCGTAGTTGGTTCGGCTGTTGCCAATTAAATAAATTTTTGATTGTTGTGGATCACGTCGGGGTCACCACTGTAGGCACAAGTGTGTGCACAAATATTTATCCACAGTAAAACAATTAGTTTATTTAATATATGTACATTTAATTATTGAATATTACAAACACTATAAAATAATGAAGCGACTAACTCGAAGAACAAACACGAATTGTCAAATTGTTTTCTCTCTCCCGACCGTTGGTTCTGTTTTGAATTCTCGTTGTTGTTCGTTGCGACATCTATGATTAGTGTGTGGTTCCACGGAATGCTTCCTCGCGTAACCACAGTATTTCGGGGTCGCCACAAATCTACTGCAGATCATGTAATGTAATGTAACATAACATATGTTAACTAAGTGTAAGTCTGTAAGATTGGGCGCGTTCTATTTACAAGTCAACTACTAGTGACTACTATTTTACCTTTTCTCATTGATCAAATAACTCACGTGACCATCGTTTGGCAAGTCATAAACATTTAATTAGTAGTGAACTTGCAGTTGACTTGCAAATTGAACGCGCCGATTGTGATCCATTGGGCGATTACTTTTAGCTGCAGTCAAGTATTTTAAGACGCGGTCTCCATTTGGGAACAATTGATAGTATACCATAATACATGATTTCATTATCTCAAGTGGAGACTATTATAGCGACTACATTTTTACAGTTGACGATAGAAAGCACTCTGTTATCGCACACCATATATCACATACTGTATGCCTGAAGTACAATCACGCTTTGGAACTTCGCGTTGACAAATGCAACCAGTTGAACCATAAGAAATCAAGGAAACCAGTCACAAAGCTGCGTTGCGTTTGAACTTCAAATCGAAGCTCATAAAAACAGACTGTTTAATAACTTTCCTGTACAGCACCGTGGGTCAATGCGATGGTAGCGGAAAGTATGAACTGCCAATCATTTTCTTGGTATAGGATTACAATAGGATTAGGTAATGTGAGAATTTTTGGTTTGAGCCGAAGGTCATTGGCGCCAAAGCGTGATTTTAGCTTAGGCAATAATGCCATTCGTGCAGTTACGCTCTCGATGTAATTTGTTGCCTCTCTCTCTCTTAACACCGTGTCCCGATGAGAAATATTTTGTAGTATACCATCATCTGTCACTTATCATAGAAAGAAAGAAATATAGAATACTGTAAAATGTACGGTGGACATTTCATAGCTTACTTTTTCAATGGTAGAAATTATTAATACTTTATAGGATTTGTATATGGCGTTTGTTGATTTTGAAAACGCTTTTTATAGACAACCAAGAGCTCTGTGATGGGTGGCGCTAAGTCAACGAGGAGTTATAAAAACGTGCTTCCCTCCAAATCACCCACGAGATCTATGACTGATGTGCGGATGTTTTAAAGGGGAACAAGAGAGATTACACGAACGCTGACCGATCTCTGACCCACTGTAAAATAATTCCCAAGTGCGAAAAGCTCAAAAAGTTTGAACAATAGCCAAGCAACCTGTAGCATCAATGATCGCGTAAGTGTATGTTCTATGAAGTTGTCGGAAAACTCAGCCATAATATATGACCGAAAAATGCCCGTGGCTAGAAGGCAATTCTGTTGTCTAACGGTGCACACATACGTTTTAAAGAGCGTACAAAAGCCAAACGAACGAATGGAGGTGGTCCAAAAGTCGAAGCTGTGTTTCAACGGTTTGCGAGATCGCTATGCAGCAAAGAAATGCTCATCGAAGAAGGGTTCCAAGACATGCACATAACAGCATAATTCCCTACTTCATTTCCCTCGAGGTTAGAGTGCAGCCGTCTTGCTACCAGCAAAAACAACAAGTGAAGAAACACCATCGATAACGAGAATTGGCACAACATGTCAAAACAAGAGAAGGGTACAATTATGTAGCTACAGCTGTGGTGAACATATGAGCTGGAGACCAAGTGAATCTCGTGCAAGCTCTAATTGATTAAGGACCTCAATCATGCTTCGTAACAGAGAAATTAGGGCGACAAATAAGGATACGATTGGTCCAATATGAGTCAAGGATTTGGAATCAATGGTCATGCTACACAAATCAACGCAGCATGCCACTTCACCATTTAATCAATTCATGATGAAGGAGTCAACATGGAGGTAAAAGCTCTGGTAATAAGGCCTGTTATTACATCAAGACAGCCACTACAACCACAAGCCGCATATTCAGGGCTTGCAGTTGGCGGATCCATGGTACGAACAGCCGAAGGATATTGAATTACTGATCAGACAGGCCTGGAACAATGCAATTCCTGACGCATGGATTGATCAAGGGTCCATCCAATACTCCAATGGCACAAAATACAAGGTTTGGCTGGATACTATCTGGACCAGTCATTACCAAGTCCACTCCAAAGAAGCAAGCACAAACAAAGATCCTCACGTCATGCATCAGCGGGTGTAGTGAAGCTGAAAGATTGAATACATTTTGGAAGCTAAAAGAAGTCCCAACTGCAAGGGTCATGTCTGCAAAAGATGTTACATGCGAGAATCACACATGACACATAAACGGGATGAAAGAGAACGGTATATCGTCAAATGATCACTACCTCAGAATCGCATGGTCTTGGGCGAATCACGCAAAATGGCATTCTTTATGCTGGAACAGTGATTCCCAAAAAAGAGGAGCTTCGACAGGAATATTTCATATTGATTCAGGAATATATTACTCTTGGAGACAAGGAGGATTACACCGGGAAAACGTATTATCCTCCCCATAATTCAGTGATGAGCACTACTACCAAACTGAGTTTGGTATTCAACGCTTCGTCGAAAACGACATTGATTTCATATGGTTCAACTGGATGAGTTTGTGATGCGTGATTGTGTTTTAGGCATATATCCTTCCAACCTTCCGCAAAAGGGCTTACACAGAGTTAGGTTAGGTTAGGTTAGGTAGTCGTGGCTGTCAGCCAAAGCCAACACACTTAGACCAATGATAGGTCCATTGTGGTGCCACACCGATCCGGGGATTGCCCTCACTGCTCGTTGAACCAGTAGGAGCTTCTTATGAAGCGCGAAAGACTTCTAACGCCAGTGCTGGCTAAGTCGCTTGTGTCATTGAACAGGAAGTCCCCTAGATGGAGATTTCTTCTATGGGAGAGCGCAGGACACGTGCAGAGAAGGTGAAGTACAGTCTCCTCCTCCTCCTCGTCCATGCAGCTTCTGCAGAAGTCATTTGAGCACACACCGAGTCTGGATGCGTGCCTGCCTATTAAGCAGTAACCTGTGATAACACCTATAGTGGAGCTAATATGCAGTCGGTTTAATGAGATTAGACACTTAGAGCGCCGCAGATCCAGCTTTGGCCAGATCCGCTTAGTCGCTAGACATGTATTGCTACTCGTCCACCTAAGGTTTGTTCTCTCGATTGCGGATAGCTTAAACAAGAGTTTACAAGTAGCGATTGGTATACCTAGGGAACCTTTATCAGGTAAAGGAGGTAATGTGGTTCCTTTTTTGGAGAGATCATCTGCCCTGCAGTTACCTTGAATGTCCCTATGCCCCGGCACCCAACAGAGGTGAATATTGAACTGCTCTGCCATCTCCGAAAGAGATGATCGGCAGTCTTGCGCTATGATGGAATTTGAAGAGACTGAGTCCAGGGACTTAATCGCGGCCTGACTATCCGAGAAGATACGGATATCCTTTGAGGATATCACATTCCTCTTCAGCCACGTCAGGGCTTCTTTTATCGCCAAAATTTCCGCCTGGAACACGCTACAGTAATCAGGAAGACGGAAAGAGAGGCTAAGATTTAGCTTTTCTGAGAAGACTCCACCACCTACCCCATCGCTAGTTTTTGATCCATCGGTGTAAAAGTGGATCGATTTATCATTCGCAAATGCATCATCATCCCAGAATGATCTGGAAGGAATGGTCATTTGGAAGTTTTTCCGAACTGCAAACGGGATATGGTGTAGTCTATGTTTCTGGGTAGAGACTTAAAGTAGTCTAGAATAATGGAGTGGCCAATATTGTTATTGGTCCACTGCGAGGTAGCTTTTAAGCGGGCAGCGGAACATGCCGCTGTTTGCATGCTAAATATATCAAGGGGTATCAGGTGTAGCAGAATGTCCAGAGCAGCGGAGGGGATAGTTCGGAGTGCTCCGCTAATGCATAGACACGCTGAACGCTGGACTTTGCCCAGCTTGTCGCGGTTTATAGCTTTTTCTAGAGCAGTCCACCAGACAATTGGTCTTACCACCGATGTATATAGCCAGTGCGTAATGCGGGGTTGTAAACCCCACTTGTTGCCAATGGCTTTTTTACAAGAGAAAGGTGCTACTGTAGCTTTCTTGACTCTTTCTTGTATATTGGGTTCCCAGCTTAACTTCCTATCGAAGATTAGACCCAAAAATTTTGCTTCGTCAGAGAAAGTTAAGCTTGTACCGCTAATAGATGGAGGGTCAATATATGGGATTTTATATTTCCTGGAAAAGAGGACAAGCTCGGTTTTGTGGGGGTTAACGCCCAGTCCGCACCGATTAGCCCATCTCGTTAGCTTGTTAAGAGCGTTTTGCAGGAGTTCCTTTATGGAGTTGATGTGTTTCCCAGAGACGGCAATAGCAACATCATCCGCATAGGCAATCACTCTGCAGCCCTCCCCTTCCAGGTTTATCAGTAGTTTGTTCACCACCAAGTTCCAGAGAAGGGGAGAAAGAACACCGCCTTGCGTCGTCCCTCGACTAACAGACCTCCTAGCAGATGTAACGCCCAGTTTTGAATTGATAATCCGACTATTTAGCAGTAGATTGATCAATTCACCAAGCGAGCCACATTCAGTTCTGCCAGTGCGTTTGCGATTGCAGATGTGTTAACGTTGTTAAAGGCGCCTTCTATGTCAAGGAAAGCAACCATGGTATACTCCTTGTGATGGAGGGAGTATTCGATTGTGCGTACTAAAGAATGAGGAGCGGTTTCCACCGACTTTCAATTACAGTACGCATTCTGAGCTGTAGACAGCAATTGCGGGTTTATGTGCATACGGAGGTGGATATCAATCAATCGCTCCAGCGTTTTGAGGAGGAATGAAGATAGACTAATAGGTCTGAGGTCCTTTGGACTGACATGGGAATATTTGCCAGCCTTGGGTATAAAAACCACTTTTACTTCCCCCGGGGGATATGTACCAGATTTAGACAGCTTATCACGATCATCTCCAGCACAGGCAGGATGATATCCGCTGACATTTGTAGTTCGGCAGGTATTATGCCGTCTGGTCCTGCAGATTTGAAGGGTTTGAAGCTTTGTAGCGCCCAAGTCAGCTTGTCCCTAGTTATCTGACCGTGAGGGTAAGTTACCTGTGCATGTGACCTGTTAAGGCTATAATTGCCGGTAATATTGGAGCTACCTGGAAAGTGAGTATCAAGTAGCAGATTAAGCGATTCTTCGCTAGATGTCGTCCAAGAGCCGTCTGCCTTCTTAAGGCAGCTAGGCATAGTAGGATTTGAAGCAAGAATTTTTCTTAGCCTAGATGCCTCAGAGGATTCTTCTATTTTTCCACAGAAGAGTCTCCATGACGTTCTTTTGGCTTTCCTTAATTCTTTTTTGTATAATTTGAGGGATTCCTTGTAGGAGTCCCAATCGTTTATAGCTTTTGAGTTTTTAGCAAGATTGAAGAGTCTCCTGCACTCCTTTCTAAGTGGTCCCAGGTCAGTGGACCACCACTGAGGCTTCTTTTTCCCCCTAGGTTGTACGAGGGGACATGATGCAGACATTGCTTCGTTAAAGGCCAGAGTTAGCTCATCGACTTTATTGTCGAGCTCGTTGGAGTTACAGGGGGGACTTAAGAGTTCAGAGTTAACACGTTTGTATAGAGTTTCTCTGTATAATGGCCAGTTGGTTTTCCGAGGATTGCGGAAGGAAGGTTGGCATGGAGGATCAACGTTAAGGTTGAATAAAAGATATCGGTGATCAGAGAACGAATGATCAGCCGATACTTTCCAACCCGTTATCATGTCATTGATGGTATCGGAGACAAGAGTAATATCAAGGACTTCTTGTCGGTTTTTGGTAATGAATGTGGGTTCATTACCTCAGTTACAGACAATGAGGTTAGTACTTAGAAGATATTCAAAAAGTGACTCACCTCTGTTGTTAATATCTGAGCTGCCCCATACGGTGTGATGAGCGTTAGCATCACAACCGATTATGAGTTCAGCTTTCTGCATCCTTGCTTCATCGACCAGCCTCTCTAGGTTATCACCAGGGAGAGGCCCCACGTGATCGTGGGCGAGATAAGCTGATGCCAACCAGAATGATCTGACTGCAGTCTCCAGTCTTGCCACAGTCATATCTCGATCGCTGAAATTAGGGAGTAAATAAGCATTAATGTTACTTTTCACTAGTATGCACGATCTGGGTTTACCTTTATCAGTCACATACAGTGGGTAGTATCCGGGAGTCCTAAGTCCTCGAATCTGGTTGTGTACAATCCAGTGTTCTTGGATCAAGACGATGTCTTCTGCGCCTTTGGCTAGACGAAGAATGAGTACGGCCGATGCTCAATTGCAGGACTTCCAGGATGCCCTCAGGGGTGGATGGATCCGCAGTGATCCAGATGAGAGATCTTGGTCGGCAGGGGATGTCTTCCCTCGCAACAACCTCGAGCTTTGCGCCAGGCCACACCTCTCCAAGCCTGCTTATTGCAAGCTTGAAGATATCGGCCGATCTTTGGTCATCACACGCGACCAGTTTAATGTGACCTTGATGCCACCCGCCTTTATGCGTAAGCCTAAGAGGTCCGGGATGATTCCTTATGAAGGTGGAGAAGGAGCGCGAAAGCGCTCTCTTAATCATATCCCACTTCTCCTGGTTGATGGACCCGTCAATGTCGTTGCGATCGATGACTGCGACCACAATCTTGTCTTTCAAGATGTCGCTGAAAGACCTGAGAGGTGTGATGGTGGGAGAGATGCCGGTGTTGTGCACTCTCTGCCTCTTGGGAACCGAGCTGGTTCCTTCCACTGACCTCTGGCGTTTTATCGACGGGTCGCAGGACTTAAGGATCTGCTGAGCCCAATCTAGTTTGGCTATTTCTGCAGGCGTCCTATCCTTCTCCGCGATGGTGCCACACATCTGCTGGATCCGGATGGCATTGAGTCGTTGCTTGTAAGACGCCTTGGATCTGTTGATACGGGCACGCTTGGTGTTGGAAGGGAGGGGACCATGATTCACAGTTCCATCACCATCAAGTTTTTTATTATCAACGCTTTTGCCGACTTTTGCAGCAGCACCATGAGTAGCCACAGTCCGTCCTACAGTCAGCTTAGAAGCGTTGACAGCAGACGTTGTTGTCTTGTTAGGGCCGGCAGAGGGGGGACCATGAGTCACAGTCCTCTCCCTGTCGGAGAGGGATTTATTGAGCTCGCAACCACTAGTGGAGGGACCATGTGTATCCACAGTCCCAGCACTAATTGGTGCCAGGTGAGCTTTGCTGGTAGACAGCAAGGTCGCCGTGCTACCGTCCGGTATAGAAGGAGAACCGGCCGTACAATTTTTTTTTTGTTTGTTTTGTTTTATTTTTTTTCATGATAGATCCCACGAGTAGCGGAGAAAAGAGGTCCATCTGCACAGAGATCCGCATTGTGCAGATAAGGCTAGTTAATCCGGAGGGCGCCAGAAATCCGGATACTCCGTGGGGGACTGAGCTATTTGATGACTGGGCCCTTAGCCAGGTTGACTCTCGGCACGGGTCGTATTACACCTTAGTCCAGCCCAGGTGGTAAAGGAGGGGAAAGGGGAAGGACGTTTTGTCCTGTGAAGGTCACATAGTAGCACGTACACGTACTTAACTTGCGCCTTGAAAATAAAAAGAGGAGAGGGGACGTAGAGTCCGGGTCAGTACTTGGTTGACGCTCGTCAGCAGCCTGTCTGTCATGGGTGGCCCTTAGACAGCATAGCCTGTTGAACCTGCGCCGTAAGCCTTCGCACCGGTACCATCGAATGCAATGATGGTACACACGGCAAGGTGACTGACCCCGCGAAGGATACACAGAGTAGTGAATGGTTAATATTGTTGCATTTCCAAAAATGATTACCTGTCCTTAAACAAGTTTTACAGAGTGTATCTACGTATTTGAAAATTATTATTTCTTATAAATTTCGTTAGTAGCATGGTAAAGGAAGTAATTTTTAAGTTATTGAACAAACATAATGTACCTATAAACGAAACACAAAGTTAATATGATGAACTATCCCCATAACAGAATATACATTTTAGGCAATCGGTCCTTAAATCCCATTTCCATTCCCAATTCATTTAACTATAGCTTCCGCATTGTCCTACTAACCAACATAAAGAACATTTCTTTCAGATGGATGGACAGATGAATGAATATTACAACAATACATTCATTTATGGGGAATGACTCCACTAGTCAACAGACTCTAAGTGAGGTTTTGGCAAACAAGGAAACCCCACATCATCTGCCACTTGTAATTTTTCCATAACTTTTCGCTATGTCCTCGAAATGAAGTTGAGTTCATTTAATCCATCATTTTGACATAATGCAAAATGGAGTTCGCTTTCAGTCCAATTTGTGCGCTGGCAGGGTTTTGCGAATTAGTGAAAGATATACTCGACTCGTTCAATAGTGTAGCTGTATATGTGGAAATTTGTTTCCCTCATTATGACCGAGATGCAAAATAAGAGGGACATTTAGAGGGGACATTTTACATAAAGTAAGTGTCCTTTGGGAACTTCAGATGGCAAATGTACGACTATTTCCATAATACAAATGGCAGAGATTTATCATTGCAACATAATTTGAATATTAAAATTGCGAATTACGAAAGAAATAAAACCCAATTCTCTGGGTATACTTTCAAAGTAAAGAAAAACACTGCTTTTGGGGATCATAGATTATATGCCTTTGGATTGAACAAACACGCAAACACACTGTCAGAGTATCCCACTGGCCAGCATGAGTAGGCGTCAGTTTGCCCATCCCCTGTCGCCACGCACCTGTGAGAGTAAAAATCAATTTAATTTTTAATTAAAAGTAAACAATAAATAATTCGTGTTATGTTTATTCAATAGGATCCGACAGGACAATATGGCCAAGAGAAATTGTAAAAACTGAAAAAAAAACGCTGAATAAATAGAAAAAAGTAAAATGAATAGTTATTACTCGTGTCTAGCTGAGTGCATAACGTCGATTGGCACACGAATTTCATTTGCAGTTTGTACCTACATATGCATCTGGGTTCCAGATCCAGTTCGATTTTCATTATTTTTTATCTGGCCATCATCCGTTTTGTGCAGAATAATAGAAATCACATTCATGTTTGTTTTGATGAATTTAATCCAACCAACAATAATTATTATAGAAGCATTTTGTAGGATATGACAATGTATAACTAGGTTAAAGCCGAATATATGGATGTATTTGTAATTACATATACTTAACCCTATACATTATATACAATCGGAGCTGTCTGTGCGCGCAGATAAGAAAAATTCTGCCAAAAAATAATTCGTCGATTCTATTGTTGTTATATTTATTTTGTAGCAAAATTGTCACAATGGTTGATTAATACTATTTGTACATAGATATGGTATGAATCTACCTTGCTAATGAAAATATTACAAATTGAATGCAAGTACTAAAACAGATTGACAGATTGCGAAGGAAAAAGCTACTTAAAAAACCTTCATTTAAATTATCACAGATATTAAAGTATATAATTATACAGGAAATTATTAGGTAATTTCGTAAGAAATCTAATAAATTAACATGAAAGGTAAATAAACGTAATATAAATATAATAAATAAATAAATAAATAAATACAATGAATAGGTACGTAAATAAATATAATATAATAAATAAATAAATATAATAAATAAACAAATATAATAAATTAACAAATATAATAAATAAACAAATATAATAAATAAACAAATACCTATAATAAATAAACAAATATAATAAGTTAATTGATAGAATAAAAAAAATAAATTAAAATAATATAAATAAACAAAGTACATTATAATATGTATATAACAACAAGTAGTATATATAATAAGCAAATAAATAATTACACAAAATCATACAATAAATAAATAAATACAAAATCAAAACAAAATTATACAAATACTGAATAAATGAAATATGTAACGTGTTAACACCTAAATGATAAATTTACAGCATGAAGAGATTTTAATAAGTACATACATATATATGTATATGAAATCAACAAGTTCTCAAAGTAAGAATGAAGGAATAACGAACTTACAAATATAGGTATAACATGATTAATAAAACTGTACAACACCGTCGATTCTATTGTTATGTTTTTATTTACCTTAAATGTCGGTTTCCATTGGTAATCCGGAATGCTTGCGGACTTTTCAGAAGGTGTTCGTTTGGCATTCGAATGACAGTTATTCCTCAGAAAAGAAGAAATGGGGCGCGTTCAATTTACAAGTCAACTACTAGTGACTACTATTTTACCTTTTCTAATTGGTCAAATAACTCACGTGTCCATCGTTTGGCAAGTGATAGACATTTAATTAGTAGTGAACTTGAAGTTGACTTGCAAATTGAACGCGCCAATTGCTTCTGGGTTTGAATCTGAATTCAAATTCACTTACACATTCAAACTCTATAAACGTCTATTTTTTGTTCATTCAATAGGTGTGTTTAATGAACCTGAGCTGCACAGAAAAGATCAGAAAAGTACAGGATTTTGTGTTCCATGAGCAAAAATCTTGCCCCAAAATGTTTTACATTCTGACACTTTGTGTTCCATGACGCTGTCCAGCTCAGTTAAGATCAGAAAAGTACAGGATTTTCTGCACCTCCTTTTGAGGAAGGGCAACTGCGTGAAAAGTGTCAAATTGAATACGTCAAATGTCACTGATGTCAGCTGATTTGTTTGTTTGGCATGAAATTCGCTATTGCTCGTATCCGATGTTGTAATATCCGACGAACTTAACGAGATGCTACTTCCAGAATCTTCCAACATCTCGACTATTAAAAAGTCTGAAGTATTCATTTTGTTTTATTTATCAAAAGCAACTTTGAATCTCACTTTTCATTTAGATTTATTCATACCTATTGGAATTCAACAGCTGATATGAGAGCTGTCACATGAAGCTGCACTTTTTTGTTCTCACTTGATCTGACAGTTTTCGCTCATGTGTGCTGATCTGATCTGTTCTGTTCTGATCTTTTTTTCATTAAACACAGCTAATAATACAAAGTAAAATGATGGAAGCTAGGCCAATTGACAGAAAGCTTAGCAGCCTAACACCATGTTCCAACCAACGTGATTTAGCTAGATCCACTTCATTAAATCATCTCATAAATCAAGTGATTTATCATACATTTCCATGATTTATAACTAGGATAGATTGAGGCTAGTTGGATCACGATACAAGTTGGACCACGCGAATTACTCAAGAACTGCAAGAAATACCCGAACAAGATCATGATATGAAATAAGCTTGTACACTTGTCAACACGTGCAACGCCAGTTTCAGCTGCATTGTATCAGCAGTTAGTGAACAGATAGTTAGGTGAAAAAGTAGAAAAATCGTGTTCATATAAATTAATGTATACAGTATTCTCATTAGTCACGGTAATAATATATCCTTGTATTCTATTTATTTCCATATGCAGCCCGGCTACTCATAGATGAAAAATTAGACACCGCGTCGGGAAGAAGTCAAAGAAGTTATAAACAACTCGAAATCAAACAAAGCACCAGGTATTGATCGCATGCTGTTCGAATTTTATAAAAAATGCACAAACGAGTTTTTAAATTATGTTACAATAGAATATAATCGTATCTTTGATTCTACAAAATGTCGCTGATGCATTCAAGAACGCAATCATTTCATGTTGGAATCTCACTGTGTATCTTGATAAATCAAAAGTCGTGATATTTAGAAATACAGGATGTGGTTACTCACGTTTGGAAAAGTGGAAGTTAGACGGTGAAGAAATTGAAGTTGTATCCAGATACAAATATCTAGGTATCCTGTTAACGCCTTCTTTAAGTTTAAAACCGCATTTTGGTGAAAAATTAGCTGATGCTAAAAGAGCTATCTGTGCAACGTTGTTTCAAAAACAATTAGCTATGTGTCGCCAAGTGCAAAACAAATTTTGTTCCACTCGACTGCAGCCTCGATAATGCTCTACGGAGCTCAGATATGGGGTTACAAATGCTACGATGATCGATGAGGTGGAAACATTTCTTCGCTACTTCTTAGAGGATATTCCAAAAAATACAGCTAACTATATGCTATATCTACATTGAAACTGGAACTCCTCCCCTACGCTTGTACACCCTCAAAATGCACTTCACTTATGTTTTAAAATTATTAGAGATGAATGAATCCAGAATACCAAATGTAGCATTAAAAAGCATAACTAGAACAAATGGAAACATTTGCGAGGAATGGCAGAAAGTAGCGGCCGAATTCGGAATGAATCTGACAGTTCAGGTGAACGAGCAACCTCATCTCTAAAGAGAAAAATTTAACACAATTTTGGAGAATCTTGGCAGACATACGTTGAAGGAGCCGAATCGTCTCTATTAGGAACTTTTGCAGCAAACTTAACCATTTTTTAAATGAAAAAACGTATTCCCTTAACAGTCACTCAGCTGAAAAAATAAGTACTGTCTTTAAAATGAGAGGTGAACTTGTCCATTCAAATTTTATGCCACATCGATCACATTTACCAACACTTTGTGACCTTTGTTGGATAGGAGCAATAAAACGGAATGGAGCGACGAAAGGAAGAGCATCGGATCGAGCACTCTATGGATTCAAAAAATCTTTGTCGACAATTCATTGCACTTTTAAAGAAATAGAAAAATTCAAATACTTTTTCAATTTCATTTCAATTTCAATAGATAAAAAAAACATAAATCTAGTTCCAATATATTTAAATTGCTCACATTGGCAAACGGATTTCACTATTTTACTCAACACAATGCAAATATTGGGAGAAAATCATTGCATTCTCTTAGGGGATCTTAATGCGCGAACCGGACAAGAACAATGCGTATCTTTTGGAACCCGTTCTATCCCAAAAAAATCGAAAGACTCAGAAATCAACGCAAGGGGTAAAAGCATATTAGAAATGGGAAGTGCTTTCGATTTGACCATAATGAATGGTGCACAAAAATGAGATGAAGAATGTAAACTTACTTTCATCCGAAATCCAGGCTAATCTGTTATCAACTATCTCTTTGCGTCCACTGATATAGTCCCCAATTTGTTTGATTTTGAAGTGGATAATCAGATTTATTCCGACCATATGCCATTGATTACCACTCTAACCTCTGCAGAATCAGACAACCAACCAGAACTCGAAAAAGAAATTGCACTTCTCCCAAAACTTAAATGGCAGAAAAACCGACTCGAAGTATATGAGAACAATTTAAATCGCAGTATAACAGAACATGGACTGCATGAGCAACCACCAACAATATTGATGTGTTGCAGAGCGTAATAACATCGACAGCGAACTCATACCATCCATAGGCCTTGCAAAAATAAATCGGCCTGTGGTCTATTTCACCAAACATTGATGACATTTACAAATTTGTTAACTGATTTTCTGTTTCACAAACTACAAACTTAATTCCAAGAAATTTGTTAAAAAAAGAAAAAAACCAAGCGAAATTGTATTTGTTATTTACAAATACAAAAAAAAGTCGTTTCAATATTTACTTTGCAAAGTTGTAAACAACAACTGCTTTTCACAAATTTGTAAGCTCTCTTATAAAAATGAATAAACCAACAGAACACAATTTGTATCGCCGGTTTAATTCGTGATAAGAAAAATGTTTTATTCGGCAAATTGTCTGATACCATTATACATATTGTTAAAGTTAGCGAGTGGCAAAAGATTTTTTTAAAACATTAAAATCTAATGGAATTTTAATAGACAAGGATTGGAAATACCTTAGAGATGTCGTGTGGCAATATTTTAGACGAAAAACTGTGGTAAATCAAAAACATTTGTATAAAGGATGAATTTCCTAAGATGCAATAAAAGGCTGAGAAGAATTTCTTTTTATTAGAAAGTGGATAACAAATTTCAAAAATCAATAAAAGCACGTACAGTGAAGGGTTTTTTGAAAGCTAATATTCATTTCTTAAATTAGTTTATTAACTCAAGTTCCTTGGACATTATACAAAAAATCGACTTTGAAATTTTATTTCTCAAAAACTAGTTATTAAATAAATTAATTTAAGAATTAAATAGAATTGAATGCTTATCTATTATCTTTCAAAAAAGTTACAAGACTTCACTGCATTTGTTGATTTTTAAAATTTGTTGTTCCACTTTCTAATAAAATTGTTTCCTCCTCAGCCTTTTATTGCATTTTTTTAAATTACCCTGTAACACCCAAAGATTCGCCTACTATCGACGGAATTAAATATGAGCAACCCCGAAGCAAGGAAGATGATTGTTTGGAACAATCAAATCTGAGCACCAATGACAACGAGAAGACGTAAGTCAAGAAATTACATGCTTGATTTTTTAGTTCGATTATATTGTTAAACTATGAACAATGAAGGTACATACATACTTTTTTTTCTTTATAACAGACCACAAACGCAAGCACCAAAGCGCCAAAAAAGAAATCGGGTTACCACGAAGCCACTTTACCACAGACATTGGCGCGTTCATTTTGCAAGGCAACTACCAACCCCTACTATTTTACCTTTCATTAATGATCGAATAACTCACGTGACCATCGTTTGGCAAGTGATAGAAAATTAATTAGTAGGGACCTCACAGTTACCTTGCCAATTGAACGCTCCAATTGACAAAGAATACCCAATTTTAAAGAGTAACGAGTGCAGAGAAAATAAAAGTGGAAGTGGAAACATTATTGAATTTCATAGTTTTTGAATAATTATTCTATTATGTGTGAAAGAGAAAAATGATAAGAAAAATTATGTTTATGAATACATATATGTATTTATGTTTTTGAAGCTATGAGTGTTTTTTTTTTTTTTTAGTTTTAAGAAAAATAGTTAAGAATATAACGCAATGCGTTTTATACTTCTAGTTCATCGCTTGTTGGCAATTCAATGATGTCATTGGTTTCATCTTTTCGGGAAATGTTCGTCAAAGTCATGCAGCACTTTATAATTTGAATTGCAGTTCTTGGTTGAACTCTCCAATGGCTGAGGCAAGGAAAGTTTATTTATTATAGCAATCGATTGCTGGAGATGACGTTCTTGTGACCGGTGTCATCAGCCAATCTTATAACGAATCCGTATCCCCATGTAAAACGCAGTGTGGAAAAGGCCGGAATCCGTTTTCAAATGTTGAAAATATAAAATGTATAGTCGGGACCGCAAAGAAACATACAATAATTAATTGAGTGGTTGCCTTGTCTATAGACATACGCTGATTCGAACTCTTTAGGTGAATAAATTTTAATTAGCGTTCCATCGATACATCCATAAACAAATGGCATACCTTAAGAAAATAATAATCATAATCTCATGTATATGGAGTTGTAAGATAGATTATTATATACCTACAAACAAAATGGACAGTTGTGCATACCGTAGATTTAGATATACCTTGCATGTCTGCGATCACGTGATACTGTCCACCATTTCCAAGCCAATGTAAAGTTGTTAGAAATTGCTGTGTCGGTGTCAGTGAAAAGTTTTTTTCAGACTCATGTGCGATCCAAGATCCAATTTGTCTTATTATTTCCTCTGCCTTAACACGTTTTAACCGAAACTTTTCATTGAAAACAAAAGACTCTGAGATTGCATAGTCAATTCGCGAACGAAATATTTTTCTTGTCTACGAGTATGAAGTACAAAATCGTCACTTATATCACTATCGGTGCTACTATGCTTTCGACGTAAGGAGATTTTAAGCTTTGAAATGCGATTTCTTTCGAAAAATACAAATTGTTATTAAATCGACACACGATCTTTCTATTGTAAGAAGTTTTCAGCAATTGAACAAATTTGTAAAATTTTTTGATTTCGTGAAACACAAACTTACAAAAAAATATGAATTTTAACAAATTTGTACTTGTAAGCAACAAAGAAAATTAACTTTTCGTTAAACTGAAATCATGAAATTTCTACAAATTTCCCTTTGTAAACTACAACTACAATTTGTTTAGCACAAATATTTTGTGAAGCAGAACAAATCGATTTTTCTACAAATTAGTTGAAAAAGCGCTTGTAAATTACAATTTGTAAGTTGGTGAACTAGGCCACTGGTATGATAAAGACTGTAAGGCTTCGCGGAAAATGTCCTTTACACTTCTGCACCTATACCAAAATTTGAATGCCGACTCTCTGAAAAAAGATTATCTTGCAGCCAATCGAGCGTAAAAAGCTTTATGCAAAAAGTAAACTTCTCCAAAAAACAAACAGAAAGTTTAACCTACTTCAGGGGCCTATTTCACCAAACTACAAATTACAACCACAAATTTGTACTTGTGAATCACAATTATACATTTGTAATCTGGTTTTCCGTTTCACCAAATACAAATATATGAACCCACAAATTTGTGATTAGACAAAAAAAAAATTGTAAGAATAAAAATGTTGATTACAAGTGTAAAAATTCCTGTTGCACCTGGTTTCTGTTCATTGTGTAATCTACAAGTGTTTTCTCACAATTTTGTGGATATCGTCGTGCAATCCCGGAATTAAAATGAATGGGCAAAATAAGATTTTTTTTGTCTCCTTGAAAAGAAGGAGGTTTTATTTGGTGAAAAACGCTTGGAAAGATATTTTAATTTCATCATTTATCCTCTTAATTCAAAATGGAAAGGATTGGAAATATCTTCGAGATATTGTGTTGCAAAATTAAAAACGGGCTACTCTGGTAAGTACACAATATGTAGGTACATACAAATTTAATTCTTCTTTATAACACCCTTGATTCGTGCACACTTCCCGGCCAATTCACATATGCGTTATAAAAGGTATAGTCCGGCCCACATACCAACATAAAATGTATGCAATGCTGTCCATGTCTGTCCACATTATGCAGATTCAAACTCGCATCTATGTTTGTTAAGATTCCGTCTATACATCCGTAAACACATGGCATACCTTGTAAGAAAGAAAATTGTTTGCAAAACTTAAGAAATCAAACATTGTTTAACTGCAATATTGTAAGACTTTTCACAAATACTTTCGTGTTTATTTGGCCAACATACAACACTTTCAAACAATAAATTACCATTTGCTGCACAAACGCGAGAAACACATCTGCAAACGGTCGATTTAGATATCCCATGCATATCTGCTAGACCATGGTATTGCCCTCCACTTCCAAGCCTGTGAGAAACTGCTGCCTTGGTGTTAATGCAAAGTTTTTTTCAGTCGTGTCGGCTATTTGTGGCCCAATAATTGCAATTATTTCCTCTGACTTGCATCGAGTCAGGCGAAATTTTTCTTTAAAATTTAATAACTCCGAAATTACATTTTTTTCTTAAAATGAAAACATTATTGTCTATTTTTTCGATTACTTTCAATATGAAACAAAATTTGTAGAAGGAATTACACGACAACTTTCAGTTGTAAAATATTCTCACATACTACACAAAATTTGAAAATAATTTGCTTTGGTGAAACGTAAACTCACAAATAAGTCAACTTTTCACAAATTTGTTACTTGTAAATTACAACTATAAATAACTTTTGGTGAAACGAAAATGGAAATAATCCCACAAATTTCCCTTTGTAGAATACAACTACAAACTTGTAATACCCACAGTTTGGTGAAACGACGTAAATCAACAAAATCACAAATTTTGTTAAAAAATGCTTGTAAATACAAATTTGTAAGTTGGTGAAATAGGCCACAGAAACCCGTTCGATTTTTGGAAAGGAATACAACATATAAAAGGAAAAACTTTCGCAACAAAAACACTTTTACCTGCAGCAACACTACTACACCATTTTGAAGGACAATTGAAGACGGACGTCTTTGCTCCACCAACCCAATACGCCCGACCAAATATCGAAAATCTAACTTTGGATAGAGAAATAACGATATCTGAAGTACAGTCAGTTGTAGCGAAAATAAAAGACAAAAAAGCTCCGGGGGTTGCTCGGATCCCAAATAAATTTTGGAAATATGCAACAACAGATTCCTTAATATTACATCTTACATAAGTGTATAATGACATTTTCACAACAGGAGAAACACCAGAGGCGTTCTGAAAATCTATACTTTTTCCCATATTTAAAAATCTAGACAAGATGGGCCCATCCAACTAAGGGGGTATTGCTTTTGTCAACACACGCCTCACATCATGGATTGACAGTAACCACCTTGTCAGTGAACTCCAAATTGGATTTAGAAAAGGATACACACAGTAGACCACATAGCTATTTAGCCTGACCAATATTACAGAGATATACTCGTATCTACGAAGACGAAGAAAATTATACGCCTTTTTCATTGATTTTCCCTTCAGCTAATGATAAACAAATTGCGCGAGTACTGCTTGAAGTGGAATCTAATTATTAACAGCAAATCAAAAACAATGATCTTTCGGAGAGGAACAGGACGATTAGCTGCAAATGAAAAATGGTGCTATGGAGTAGAGGCTATAGAAACTGCGAAGGAACACCAGTACTTGGGTTACACTATAACAAGCAACTTGAACCTGGAAAAACACCTGGTCGAAAAGCTCTCTTCTTCCAAAAATGTATGGAAAAATGTTTACGGAAATAAAGACCTATAAGCTAGCGCAAAATTCAAAGTTTTTCTGGCAACGTCCAGATCAATAATGCTTTATCCTGCGGAAGCCTGGGGCTGGAATCGGTCAGAAACCACCGAAAAACTCTTAAAGTTCTTTCTAAAGCGGCAATTTCGACTACCAGACACAACACCTAACTACATGCTAGTCATCGAAACTGAACTATCACCACTGTATCTTACATATCTAAAACTCAATTTTAATTGCATTACGAAAATCATGTACAGTCACGAAGATAAAGTGGAGAAAAAAGATTGCAGTCTCGATAGTAAGGTCGCATAGCTCATGATTTGAGGAATGGAAAAATCTAGCAGACCTTTGTGAACTCTCTTTCAATCTAAGTTTGGATAATTTGGCAGAATAGAGGCCATTCGTTCATAACCTTCTTGAAAAGCTCCATTCCAAAACAAGAAAAGGAAATATGAGCGAGCAAATAGCTCAGTACATAGGGAACTCTATCCTGAACTCCAACACGATCTAGGGGAAGCCAGCTACTTCACCGACAAGCTTAACAGTGAAACTATATCATTGGTATTCCGAGCAAGAGGGGAACTATTACCGCTTAATTTCATTCCGCATCGCAATTGCTTAACTGCTCCTTATGCAAAAGCAACGAAAGGGAAAATGTACTGCATTTCATCGCAAGATGTCCGATTCTAGCTGAGATACGGCGACAAATATGGAAACGGAATTACTTGGAACAAACCGACCTCATAGTAATTTTAACCCTAGAAGGATAATGGAAACGTGTGTGACGTTTGTCATTCTTTCATTTAATTTAATCGTATGTGATTAAAAATTGCTAAGACTTATTAGTAGACTTATTTTAAACCAAAAAATGCAAATTTGGCAACTATTAGAATTTAAAGTCAATTTAAGGTTCCTTTAAAAAATGAGTTATGTTTTTTGTTGATTTGTAATGGAGTTAGGTTTTTTATTTTTATCTTTTAACTAATATTTATTTTTACTGAATCATTGATATATCTCTCTTCATAATGGACTATATTAATAAATAAAACATTAATATTTAATTAAAAGCTCATAGGTTTTATTAAATAAATTAACAAAGTGTCATACGTCTCTGAGACGTATGATTATCTTTCTAGGGTTAAATGGAACACACTGGAGAAAATTATCGCAATATATAAAAATAGCACTTACATATTATAGAAAGCAAATAGCTAATGAGAGAAGAATTTTAAATTTAATCAAATTTGATACCAAAGCACCATTACTTCACTTAATTCGAAAATGTATTAATAAGAGATATCATCGGGATGACGGCCCTTTCGGCCAAGCCTCAAAATATTTATGTTTAAAAACTGTTCTTGTAAATACCACTTTTTATGAATTAATAAATACTACTACTTCTGACCTTTGCAACATGAAAAATAGAGAAAATGTCTTGCACTTTCTTGGTGTTTGTTTAATTCTAAGAGAATTTCGACTATCAATGTTTGGAAAACATGTCGTAGAGGAAGATGAAGCAATAAATATTTTAAACAGAGAAAAAGGATGGGATGTCCTATATACCTACTCAGTTGCAGCACTCCGTTGTAGAAAACATGTTATAAAGGGAGATTATTAATACAAGAACTTTAGTTTAAATTTTGCCAACCTGGTAGACGGCCATAGGCCAAACCCATTATGACTTAAGCTAAGCTTTAATTGTAACATATCTAAAGAAATAAAAGTCAATTTAACTAACTAACTAACTATTCTATTTATTTTTTTTATTTATGACGCAATATGTTCATCAAAAAAGGTGTGCCAGGTCGAAAAATGTTTGCAGACATCAAATTCCAATGATTTAGAACTTGAGGAAGAAGAGCTGGAATGTAGTATTGTCTGATATGCATGGAAGCATTCTCTGAAAGTTTACCGGGTACAGTGGGTACAGTGTCATTCTTGCCGAAGTGGGCACAGTCGTCTTTGTTAGCATGAACGTTAATAGGGACTATGATTTTTTATTAATTTTTTTTATCTTTTTTTTAATCGTCTGACCCCGATGTGGGTCAAGTTCGAACACTTAAACTGAGCGCATGAGCAAATATTATTAATCTGCAATAACAGATTTTCATATTATTCAAATTTCATTAAGAAGCACGAAGTCCACTCTTTCTATTGATCACAGCTTCAAAGTTGTATTATGAATAGGTTGATATTTATGATAGGTAAAAAGGGTTGTTCATCGAAACAACGCTCTTATAAATATGCAAAAAACTCCGATAAATACGCCACACTTCCTATAAACATGCCACACCTTTTTTTATTTGGCAGCAAAACATGTCAAAATTGCAAAGAAATATAGAAATTAGGGCGAAATTTAATCTTGTATCGTTCGGTGGGAACGCCTATCGTGATTTATAAATCATTTGACTAAATCATGTCAGTGGGAACATGGTTAATTGAAAGTGTAACTCATATTCATGACCCGCGTCAAATCGTTCACTATTCCCCGTTTCTCACCTAGTCAAACGAATTGTTAACTAATGAAGAATAGACTGGAAAATAGAAAGATACCTTAGAAAAAAACCGATGAACAAGCAAACCCCATTTTAGGCTGAGCTGCAACTTGGGCCTTCAATAGCGAAGTGCGTAGTATGCTTGCCTATTCGATACCGAAAAGCTATTCTCTGAATTTTGGTGGCTTATTGAGGGGGGAGGGGTCAACATGCCCTCCCAGGACGGCGTTACTCTAGGTTACATCCTCTTAGTTTATAAGTTAGATTAAGTTAGCTAAGGCCTTTTTGAGAGAGCCCGGGCTGGCCAACTTGTGGTGGTGCTTCCGGGAGGTGATTGACGCTGTAAGGCTTCAGTCGCACCCGGTGGCGCGTTTGCACGTTGACGACTGCCAGGCGCTCAGAAAGCAATTTTGATTTTGACCACTTGTTGCGTAAGGCAAGGAGTGCTCAGATTCCCAATAATAGTTAGAATACGTTAAGTAGTTTAAGTAAGTAGAGTAGATAGTTTGTAATTTGTTTTTATATAAAATTTAAATAATAATGTCGAGTTTTTTTATACCCTATTCTAAGGTATATGTATTAATTTTGACGCTTAGTTTGTAACATACCTTAATATTGCCCGTAGACCCCTAAAAGTTACTATATTTATGATCAGCATCAATAGTAGTGTCGATCTAGCCATGTCCGTCCGTCCGTCCGTCCGTCTGTCGGCAAAAATTAGGCCTTTAAACTGGACCTAGAGAGCTGAAATTTTAACCATATACTCTCTAGGGTCCCGAAATAATCAAGTTTAAGAATTTTTGAAATCCGCCTACAATCACGCCCACAAACTCAAAAAAACAAATTTTTCAAAAAAATCGAATTTTGAGCTAGAAAAGTGAAATTTTTTATATATGATCTATGGCTCCTAAAACTGATCGGGAGATAACATTTTTAAAATCCGCCCACTGACACGACCACAATTAAATAAAACAATTTTATTGAAACACCCAAGTTTGAGCTAGGGAGCGTTTTTTTTTGATAAAATCCTTTAAATGTTATATAACAAAATATGTAGAGCGTTCTTAACAATTCAACCATACTTAGACTTTTGTCACGCCCACTTATGAGGGATAGGAATAAGAATAGGGTATCCAACAGTACGCCCAAGCGGACTGTAGCCCGTCCCTATGTTTTTTAAATTTTTTCGCTGAAAATAATATGTTAAATTAGTTTGTATATTAGTTTTATGCCGATAGGCATTAATTATAAGGTAATGGTTAAGCTTAGAACGTCTGCATAAGGACAATTAATTAAGAATAAGTATCCTGTTAATTTTAAGTTTGATTTATCCATTTTTATCTAGTATGTAGGTAAGTTGATATCTAATATTGAATAAAAAAATGAAAAAGTCAAATAAAGTGTGTGTTGCCTGAGAAGCCGCTGGTCTAGATTCGAGTCGCAGTGGCGGAAAGGGTTTTTCGAAGAAAAAGTAGAACAGTACAACAGCGCTGTAACTTCAGCTAAGAGATACAGTAAAAATAATAAGCAAATTTAGTACGAAAAATAAACAAATCATTTTATAAAGGATATTCGCAAGGTGATATTAATTTGCTATCATCCTCTTCATCATCTTGGTCGTTCTCATCATCTCTGATGATGTTGCGGTTGTCGTTGAACTCTGAAGGAATTTGGAATAACATCTTGACGATGAAGAAAAACGCACTGAAAAATTATACAAATTTTCCAATACATAAGTTCTATTATGTATTACAAAAATTGCTTCGACTACATAATTATAATATAATAAAGTTTATCATTTCAATATATGTATGTACTTAGAAATCCGGTTCCATACATGTCTGCAAATACGCCTAACCGCACAAAAGAGAAAGTCACCGTGCAGCATCTGCTGAAAAAACAAAAAGAAAGATGCTAATTTCCAACACAACATCCTTGCAATTTTGAAAGAGCGGAGTGAGACTTCGCAGGAGCAAAATGAGATTTTGAAGGACCGCAGTCAGCAGGAGGCAGTTTTACATGCCGGCGCCCAACTATGTAACTCGGTTCTACAATAAAATCGTTAGAATTCAATTTTCTTTTCAATTTCTATGGCGATTTAAATGCAATTTTCGATTGAAAACTGGACATTTTAAGAAATATAGGCGACATAATTTACATTTGATTTTAATTGAATACATATCACAAGTAAAACTTAAATTGGAGATGTCTTTCGAATAGATTCGAAAGTAGAATCGAGTTACGTAGTAGGGCCCCAGGAGTTATTAGGTTGATGGAAAATAGAAATCAAATAGCTGCAAAAAAGTGATTGCGTACTGACTGGTTATTTAATTAGTCCTAGGTTTTTTGTTTGTTTTGTTTTCTTTAGTTTTAAGTGTTTTTCCCGTCGACTAATTTGAAATGTAAAATAAATACAAAAATAATTCACGCTAAAGGCTAATTTTTAATATCATCCCATATTTTATTACGGAGGGCTGCGCAAACATTTGCGAAAACAGCTGTTTTATGGGTTCGTCACAACGCGTTCTTTCTTTCAACAAAATCCTCCATGGACTTGAGAAGAATGTCAATAATTCCTACATTTTAATTTTGCATGATTGGAGTACTTTAACTTTGCAAACACCAATGCACCTTTCTACTACATACCTTGAACTTGCGTGTATATGGTTATATACTGGCGATCACAATGATGAGGCCACACATTTTGCAATCGATTTTCAGTCTTTATACCTGTTGGAAATTGTATACCCGGAAACTTTTACTACCTTGGAACAGAGGTACATATTTTCCCAACAGTAAGACATAAAATTAAAGGGTAAAAAAGAAACGACTGCTGGAATATCCGAAGATCAAACAACTTGAAAAGCATATAAACAGATGCGCCACTAGGATGAGGCCATTCCGAATATTTCGTTGCAGGAGTTCAAATCAGCTATTTTTTCAAAGTTTTGTTAAGAATATTAAAAAAAGCGTTGAAAAGAACTGTTCTTATCTAGTTTAAAAAAAAATGGCTTAAGGAGAGACTTTGACAGCGACAGAAAGAGGAAAAATAGTGCTTTCAAGGGTTTAGGACTATCAGGCCGAGAAATTGCAAGGAGACTAAATAGAAATAAGACTGTTATAAAGGGTTATCTTGCGGATCCACAACACTATGAGAAAAACCAAAAAGGGCCAACAGCGGAGTATCAGCCAGCATAGCAACGGTCCGAAGGATAATACGAAAAATTGGTACTATACAGAGAAGAAAACTTAAAAAGAAACCTGTTTTGAGGCAAGTACGCAAGGAGCATCGAATGAATTTTGCAAGAGAACATGTCGCTTATAGCAGTGAATGGAAAAGTCTTGTCTTTCCGGATGAAAAAAAGTTTAACCTTGACGGCTCCGATGGTTACAACTTTTATTTCCATGATCTAAGAAAGGAGGAGCTTATTTTGGCAAGACATCACAGCCGCACATCAGGTGTAATGGTGTTAGAAGTTGGATTCAATTAGAAGACATAGATGGATCTTTTGCCAAGGCCGCCCTATTCACCGAACTTAAACATAATCGAAAATGTTTGGGCATGGTTATCTCGTAAAGTGTATGAAGGTGGCAGTCAATTTGAAGACAAGGACAATTTAATCGAAGCTAGTCGTGATGCCTGGGCCCAAATTTCTCTTAATTATTCACAGCAACCGAAAAAAAAACTAGCATCCATTAATTAGATGCAAAATATAGGTACCAGCCAGCTGGAAAACTAATTCAATTGCTGGACTAGATTGGCTTCGGGGCTTCCGGGGAAGGCACCCAGAATTGTCGTTAAAAAAACCTGAAGCATGCAGCTTAGCACGAGCGACATCATTCAACAAATATTCAGTTGAAATGTTTTTTGACAACCTATTTAAAATCCTTCAAGAACAGCTGTAATGAATGGTTCATTTCATTTTTGCGGCTCAAATCAAAAAGAAGTGGTTAAAGAGGATGATATAAGATACGTCTTGATAGATCCTGATGTGTTGGGGCTAACTAAACGGCAGCAATCATTGTACAAATTTGCCGAATATTTCGGCAATTTAAATATTCGTTAATTCTATTTATTTTAAAGCATTTTTATGTTCGAACAACTTGTTTTTGTTATTTTTTTCTATATGATATGTATTTTTTTAGGTAATAATTTATTTTTGTTAATTTTCTTAATGTTAATTAAACTTCAATTTTTCTATTTATTGTGTTTTTGTTCCAATAAAACTCGATATATTAATTGAAATTATGTGTTTTTAATTATTAAAATCAATCCGTGGTGCAATAAGCACCCTTCTGGTGCATTCTGCACACGCGGTTGGTGCATTCAGTACATACCATAGTGCACCATGCATCATTTCACATTTTCCAAAAAATGTATGCTAACTTTCAGAAGACAGACGCTATCAAAAATTTAAGTTTGTACGTTTCTACTTAAATAACGCATCGAATGAATATAAAAAAACCGATCACCAAGAGTTTATTTTAAAAGACTTATGATCGTTTGAAAAAGGGGTGGTGCATCTATGACCATGTCACCCTATACTCATTGAAGATCTGCATCTCCATGACTGGCTCAAGAACTGAATCCTTAAGACCGTGTACAGCGAAGAAAGTTCGTTGAATGATTATTGAACTAGAATGCAGATTTTTTGAAAAAAATCATCCTAAGCGATGTAGCACATTTTCAACTTGATGGCTTTGTAAATCATCAAAATTTGCGCATTCGGGGTTCAGAGAACCCACAATGTGATTGTCCAAAAATAAATGCATCGACAACGTGTCACTTCTTCGAAAATGAGGCTG
Source organism: Portevinia maculata (assembly GCA_949715645.1). Lineage (NCBI taxonomy): Eukaryota > Metazoa > Arthropoda > Insecta > Diptera > Syrphidae > Portevinia > Portevinia maculata. The sequence continues at coordinate 91,806,886 of OX454526.1, forward strand.
GTCAAGCAGTAACTGTTACTGGTGCTCGATATCGCGACATGATAACAGAGTTCTTTTTGCCTAAGTTGGATGATATTGATGTGGACGATATGTGGTTTCAACAGGACGGTGCCACATGTCATACAGCCTGTGAAACTATTCAATTACTGCTTGATACATTTCCTCACAACCACCCGTGCATTCAATGCAGCATCAACGGATTCAGCCACATTTATGCAAAATGGTCATGGAAAATTTCGACAACAGAGTGCGTATGTGCATAAAGCCGTGGAGGTCATTTGTCCGATTTGCGCACATAACCCTATCCTGTGTACTACCAATCAAAAGAAAAAAAACAGTATTTTCTATTCAATTCAAATCTTGCGTACATTTTGGGACAACCTTTACAAGCCTATTCGATGCATTAGCAGCAGTTGTAAGTTCATTCGAATATTTTCAAGACGTGTCAGGCTTAGGGTGTTAAAATAGAGACTTCGCACACGCAAATAGTTGGAGGAGCTAGGTTTTAGGTCATGATGGCCGTTGATGCCAAACAATAATATATTTTTTTAAATAAATAAATAACAAATGTCAAGCAGTAATGTCCCAAACCGTGCGTCCTTATTTTGATGTCAACCCTTGTTACTAAAAATATTTACCCACTTTTGAAAGAAAATAAAAAACCTCATGTATTGCAAACCAAACCCACCCGCTCAAATTTATGGGAAGGAATAATGTCGTTTCTTACAATATTGTTCCAAACGAAGATCATCATCAAATAATTTTGCCGCCCCTATTCACCCACAGATGTTAAAAAATAGAAAAAAATACACGACCGTCCTTGTGTGGATTACACGGTGTAACCGGAAATCTGTCACAAAATCATAAATAATATATTCTCCTTTGCGCTATATACATACCTCAACCCAGATGATTAAAATTATGTTTTGTATCTTTGTACGAGCATATCCATCGTGGACTACTCATGTTCACTAATTGGGGACCACACGATAAATAGCCGCTATAAGGAGTGATATTGCTATCCGTGTCGGTAATGCGGGCACCATTGGAATAGATTATTTATTTTAAGTAACACTTTCTCATCAAGATCTCTAATAAAAGAGTGACATCAACATCAGTCTGGCTCATATTGTGGATGCATTTATGGTAGATTGCCGCCCTTTATCCGAGTTGATGAACTGCACTTAAATTACATTGTGACGCCTGTCACTGCTTGCGTACCAAGTTGAAGGAAGAACTTTCATAACACTCTGTTGTAATTTGTTATATGATTGATGGGGAAAAACTATTGAAACTCTAACAAAATTAAAAACTTAATTTCCATATGCGGACAAAAAACATAATAAAAAAATTATCGGGGTCTGCCATTAGCTACTTGTATAATCAATTAGAGAGTGCTTATTATTTATGTTATTATCAAGAACTGAATTAGATAAATTGAATTGCTTTTCGACATGAAAATACAAGCTCTATAGAAAAAGTAGCGACATAGGGATGGTTTGGGAGGGCATTATTGTCTTCTAAGAACCTACTTACATAAATACGACTATTATATTTACAAACCATTCTCCCAGTATGGATTGGAGATAATCCGCTTGGTAATAAACGTTAAAAACGCGTTTGCCAATTTAAATGAATTCAGTTTTAATATTCTGTGAATTTCGGGAGACTCTTAAGGGACCACATCAAGGATAGCTTATCTGCAATATTTTATACTCCACGTCAGCTGTCGGATTGAGTAACATCAATTTTTTGTACTGCATAACTGCATAAAGATTTTGCAACGTCTACGGTGGTATGAGCTGTAAAGTGTTGTCGATATTTAAGAATATTAGATATATATATTATATGTATATTCCTAATTAATTTCTAGGCTACAATTAGGTTCTGTATTCGAGGCTCTAGTGAATTATTTGATTGAAATTTAAAAAAGTAGTAGGTACTATGAAAAACGCCATCTTTCGAGTAAGTGATAAGTCAGCGAAGGGTGTACAGAAATTGCAGACCGAGCAATTTAATCTGCACTCACACACACAGTGCCTCACTAATGATCACCTACTAGTGTCGACAATAGTAGAATTTATAACCAAATCATGATGTATTTTTTTCATTATTTTTTTATTTTTTAACCAAAAAAGGAAATCCAAACCCTAGAGCACTCAGACTCGGTAACGATTCATTGCACTACCATGCAAAAATCTTCTTTTTGGTGTAGAGGTTGGAGAAACAAGGTGTTATTTGTTTCTCTCCTTAAATGGATGGCATATGTTGCTGTTCCGCATGGGGATTAAACCTGCACCGCACGGATCAAAAGCCAACACCCTACCATATACACCATCGCCACCACAAAAATATGTACATGTTAGTAACTTACATGTAAGCAAAATTAGGCTTAAAAATATTCTACGTAATAAGGCTTTAGTGTTCGTATCTGAGTTAGTATTGTATGGGTACATAACTATTTTTATATTTGTTTTTCTATAAATGTTTTACTCTACTTACTAACATATGCATTAAATGTCCAGTTGGGGCAGCGAGAACGAAGTTCTTTAAACCTTCTGGATAAGTTTTCCTCTAATAAATTGTTTCATCTGACGAACACCAGCAAATGGTATCATCTGTTCATCTACCGCGAATTCCCGGACCTTGGTATCTTCAGGCATCCTTCACTTATATCTTTCTCCATTGTCTGGCCTGCATTTGAGCTTCAACAGACACTTTAGAATCCTCAAAAACTGTTAAATGATTGGGAAACCAAATTTTGGTGTGATAGAAGGCACTTTTGTAAACCTAACCTAACCTAGCCTCACTCGTAGATACTTCAGAACGAAAATTAAGATAGTAGAGCCCATAAAGAAGAGCTTCATTTCCGCCAAAGTCAAATTCATGGAAATCTCGGAAATGAAACCAAATTTAGCCTCTGTACACTTTTCCATATTGGTAATATCCTCTTCGAAATCACAAATGTGTAGGTGTACAAGTTTCAGCTATCAGCTAACACATTCAGCTTCCTTCAGAAGTCCCTACTGTCAAAAGGCTTTGAAGATTGGTCTTTAACATCAGAATCTGCTAAGTATTCCTCTTCCAAGTCCTTAACTTGATCTTCATTAACCACTTCATCAGTCTTAATAGCAGTATTATCATGGACTTCTCTTTCTTCGCAATGTAAAAAATCGTCGTTTTCACCTTCCGCATCGTTTTCATCTTCCTCATTGTTTGAATCATAATCGAACCAATTATCATCTAAAACAGTATTCACAGCTGCTTCTGGTTGCAAGTCTACATAAAATATCAAAATAATTACCAATACTATTAAAGTTTAATGTATTGCATTTTGCATGCACTAATATCCAATGTCAAACATATTGCTATGTACAAAAACCATATTTTGAACTATTCATAAACTTTATTTCCTAAGTATTCATTATTTTTCATTGCAGATTATCTAATAAACAAAGATAACTCTCCTTTTGTACAAAAACACTATATATTTACATCCAAAGCGCATCTTCACTTCACGGCTCGGCTTAGGTAGTAAGCGTCAGAGTTTGTGTTTTATTTTTGTTTGTAATTTATAATGTGTAGAAATTTTGTAGTGGATTTGAGCAACAGCCGTGGTTTGAGGATTTTTTTTTTGATATGTAAACACCTTTGCTCTCGGTAGGGGCTAGTTGGAAATATCGAGCGTCGCCGTCATCGTCAGATTTTCAGCGTCACCGTCACGTCAGATTTTCAGGTCGGACGGCAAAAATCCAAAGTTTGAGCTAGGGAGCTGAAATTTATAATATAGACTCTCCAGGGGCCCTTGATGCTCATGTGTAATATATTCAAAATTCGCCCACTGACACGCCCACAATTTAAAAAAAAAACCAAAGTTTGAGCTAGGGAGCTGAAATTTATAATATAGACTCTCCAGTGGCCCTTGATGCTTATGTGCAAATATTTTCAAAATTCGCCTACTGACACGCCCACAATTTAAAAAAAAGCTAAGTTTGAGCTAGGGAGCTGAAATTTATAACATAGACTTTTAAATAAATATTTTTTCGTATTTCTAGATTGCACAATTTACAGAGAAATTGTATTTTCTACCTTACTACTGAAAAACTTATAGCATTTATACAATAATATTATCACAGATTCAAAGTTTTTTTTAGAAGGAAAAGCTACATGAAAAAACCTTCATTTAATTATAAATTAAATTTTTCATGAGGAGAGAGAAGTGGGTCCTTGTGATCACAAAAAACGATGTTGTTTACATAATCGATTAAAAAAATACTAACGCAAATAAATAAATAAATAAGAAGATAAATAAATAAATAAATAAACAAGTAAATTAACATAATCGATTAAATAAATACTAACGGAAATAAATTTATTAGTTAAGAAGATAAATAAACAAATAAGAAGGTAAATAAATAAATAAGAAGATAAATAAATAAATTAAAAATAAGATAAATAAATTAATAAACAAGTAGATTAACATTTAACAAATACATAATATCTATGAACATCAAAATAATCACAGTAATGTATATAAATTAAACACAACACCTTAAGTTGTAAAATTTAAAATTAAGTTATTATTAGAGCAACTGCACAAAACTTTGTATCAATCATAAAATTTTTCGATTCAAATTTCAATTTTTTCAATTTTTGCCTCTTCATTGAGATCCTCCGTAGAATAGTGCCAGGGAAGATTAAGCATCATTTTTAAAATTTTATTTTGCATAATTTGCAGCCTGCAAATATGACTCTTAGCACATGTTCCCCAGATGGGCGAACCATATAGCATTATGCTTTGAAATATTACTTTGAATAATAGCAATTTGTTTTCAACACTCAATTTGGACCTACGATTTATAAATGGATATAGGATTTTTATCGCCATGTTAAGTTTATTAAGTGTTTTTTGAATACGCCGACTAATGGCCAAAGTTTTATCCAGGTGTAGGGGAAGGTAGTGTACCTTGGTCCGATTGTACCTTGGTCCGAGTGCCAATTTTCAGAAAAATACAAAGCACGCAAAAACCATTCCTTCTATGAAATGTTGATCTTCTGTTCATTTGTCTTCTCAGTTCCTTTTTTAAGGCACAGCTGCACGAGTCGGCAGAAAAAAAATCAACATAGTTTTCAGTGAAAAAAGTATTTTTTTATCTCTTTTCTGAAGTTATGTAGTGCTTAGTTTTCTGTATCTTTTCCGCTACTTTAATCGATTTCGGTAAGCGTATAAATAATCTTTTGGTCGTTCGTATGTGGTTTGAATACTAAGTTAAAATCTAATTTGTTTGGCTAAAGTGGTGTTAGTATTCCTCGGACCTATAATAGCGCGTGTACCTTGGACCTTTGGTTTGTCCTTCAATGTAAGTTTTTAAATAATATTGAAGTGATAAATTTGGTTTTCTCTTATGTTGTTCCTTTAAAGTAAGTTTTTAAATAATATTTGTTAATTTTTTTTTAGTAAAAGAGTTTTTTTTATTTAATACTATTATTTGAAATAATTTTTTTTTAATCAAGCACAAAAACTTTAAGATAATGGTTTGTTTTTTAGCAGTTTTTTTTGAAATACAATCACGTCTTGTACCTTGGACCATTTGAGGCTAGCATATAAAAGTAAAGTTTTCTAAGGAATGGTTAGCAATATCCTTTTGGTAGTTTCGCCATATCATAGAAAAGACTTCAGGTAGTAACAAAAAAAAGAAAGAATAACTAATGAAAAAACGACACAAGGTTTACTACGAGTACATTCCCCTACCCTAAGATACTTGACAATCGATTTACATTCAACTGAAGTCTATTGCATGAAAAGTAACAGGCTTTTCTTTTTCTAGTGAAATTTTATTTTCCAATCATGGCAATATGATTTGACTAAATTCAAAGTAGATTGCAGATTGGTTTCAATTAAGGAACCAATTCAGTTCAATTCAGTTGTTTCGGGTGGCTTCAAGTCTGCAACTCACCAAATAAATGCTGGTGTTCCTCCGACTCACTTTCTCATTTTTATAAATGATTTCCTGTCTATTACCTCTAATCAAATACACTCCTTTGCCGATGACAGTACCCTCAGCTTCTCATATTCGCTTCTTGGTTCACGCCCCTCATCTTCGGGTTTAAAACTGGAACGGAAACGTAGGTTAAGCTCATTGAATTCCGATCTCGAGAGCATAACTCAGTGGGGTGTAACTAATAGAGTGGAATTTAGTGCTTCACCTGCGATTTTCTGGTTAAAAAACGACGTCATTTTTACATTTAAATGTTAACTGATACAAATGTCACTGCTGCCAACCCTCGAATTAGTACACACAATACGATATACGTTCGACTTTCAACCGTAAATTTCCATAAAGTATTTTTTGATGTCCAACATATTGGGGTGTATAATAGATTCGAAAAAATCATTTTTTATATCTGTGCATAAAAGGTAAAACATCTTATGTCATTTTTGTACACTTTTTAGGAGAGCCATTTTAAACTTTAATCAGCGCTCTGAAATTGTAATTCGGAAAATCAACTTAAGTCGACCTAAGAATAACGAAGTCGTCACTTTTCTCGCGGTAAAAAATCTTAGGTGCAAATAAGTATTTTTGCTGTAAGGTAAATCAGGGAAATAATGCAGACATAAGATATTTTACTACAATTTTGTTTACACTATTTTTCAAATGAAGGGAAATATTGGTACTTAAGCTACTTTGGCTTTTCAAATAATAAACATAAGCTGTTTTACCTTATGCAGGCACTACAGTGGATGACTTAAGCTATTTCACAAACAGTTATAACTTCCTTATTATGTGAAATTTGTTCACCTGGTGTGGCTTAAGAAATAGAGTAAGGAGAACACAATTCAAATAACCTTAAACAGCTAAAACAACTTAAGTCGACTTAAGATGTTTTACCTTTTAGGCACAGATATATAGCCTAAAATTAGCCTACATTTCATACAGTGCCTGTAGCATATACCAACAATAAGCAGCTATAGCTGCCATCTTTTAAAATGAAAAAACAGCGCCAGCACCAATGTCTACGAATGAATGCAGCAGCACAAGTGACATTGTGCATTTTCATCAAGTCGAAGCCTTAGTTTATTTTCAAAACCGAACAATACATTAGAATTGATTACAAAATCCAACAGATAAGTATTATAGGTACTCCTGGGTGCCGTTTTCAACTTAATCTTAACTGCAAATCAGTTCTATGGATTCTTCAATGACATCATTTAATTAAATTCGAAACGATTGAGTGTACTTATCTAAGTAATAATGCTATTGAATTAAACTTTCAAGCCCTACAACAAACCACAAGCATGCAGGCGCACAGAGACCTCCTCAAACTATTAAAACTACAATCCTGGTTGATTTACATGGATTCAGGCATCATTCGGGTTGAATTTAATTATATAAAATCATCGACAATTGAAAGAGAGATGAAATACAGGAAGACAAGGATTTACCTGTCACACGAGTATATGCAAGATTTCGTCAGATAAGATGAACCCGCATAAGTGTAGGTACTTATCTACCTGATTAAGATGTACATACATACCCATTTAATTCAACAAGCACACTGAAAACAATAACGAAAGGCTGGCTGCTCCGACATCGGAGACACACTTAAAGGAATCATCCGCAGTAGATGAAGTAATCATGAAGTTAAACCCTTAGCATTAGACTTATGCTTGCACTTACCCAACATTCCCATCTAAAGGACTACTTTGAGAATACCATAGAAATGAAGATATTAATGAGATTGGTCTACAGCAGTCAACGTTGAGGGATTCACAAACCAATTTTCTACTTAGTTGTTACATAGATTAGATGTCATAAATGGGATAAGGATTCAGTTGTAAGTGCCAAGTATGCCTCGAAGTTCGAAGTTCGTATTAGTCAAAATACTTAACCGCAACAAAACTTTGATGGTTAAAAATGAAACCTGACTGGCTCCGTTGATCCTCAATTTGCTACGAGCATTTGTGTTTTATGCATAGAATTGTCAGTGTATGGACGGGCTAAGAATATCACTGCAGCGACCACTAAGAAAACAGCGCTTGTTTTTTAACCATTCTTGTGAGACTTACGACACATTTAAACCCTCCCACATTAGTGTGCCTGCTAGTCCGTGGGTTGACACGACTGGATATCAACGGAGTCGTAAATGAAAGATCAAACAATAATCAGTAATGGCAGCAAGCACGTATCGAAATAGTACAAGGACAAGCCACGGTTTTTTATAATTACAGGGCACTAAAGCGATTTTTTGTTTTTAATATTTTTTTTCCTAAAAGTTTTTTCTGATAAGAAAAAAAAATGTTAATTTTTCATATTTGTATACCCTATTCTAAGGGTATATTAATTTTGACGCATAGTTTGTAACATACCTCAATATTGCCCGTAGACCCCTAAAAGTTACTATATTTATGATCAGCATCGATAGTAATGTCGATCTAGCCATGTCCGTCCGTCCGTCCGTCCGTCCGTCTGTCGCCAAAAATTAGGCATTTAAACTGGACCTAGAGAGCTGAAATTTTAACCATATACTCTCTAGGGTCCCAAAATAATCAAGTTTACGAATTTTTGAAATCCGCCCACAGACACGCCCACAAACTTAAAAAACAAAATTTTGGAAAAAATCGAATTTTGAGCTAGAAAGCTGAAATTTTGTATATATGATCTATGACTCGTAAAACGGCTCGGGATAAAAAAAATTCAAAATCCGCTCACTGACACGCCCACAAATAAATAAAACAATTTTTTTATACCCTATTCTAAGGGTATATTAATTTTTGAAAATCCAAAGTTTGGGCTAGGGAGCTGAAATATATAATATATACTCTATATGGGCCCTTTATGCTCATGTGTAAATATTTTTAAAATCCGCCCACTGACACGCCCACAATTTTTTTGAAAATTCAAAGTTTGAGCTAGGAAGCTGAAATTTATAATATATACTCTCTAGGGGCCCTTTATTCTCATGTGTTAGTTTTTTTTAAATCCGCCTACTGACACGCCCACAATTAAATAAAACAATTTTATTGAAACACCCAAGTTTGAGCTAGGGAGCGTTGTTTTTTTGATAAAATCCTTTAACTGTTATATAACAAAATATGTAGAGCGTTCTTAACAATTCAACCATACTTAGACTTTTGTCACGCCCACTTATGAGGGATAGGAATAAGAATAGGGTATCCAACAGTTCGCCCAAGCGGACTGTAGCCCGTCCCTATGTTTTTTTATTGCTATTGAATATCAACTTATATACTAGACAAAAATGATTAAATCTAACCTAAAATTAACAGGATACATATTCTAGATTATTGTTTCTTATGCGGACGCGCGCCCTTAACTTAACTGTATCTTAAAATTATTGCCTTTCGGCCTAAAAACTATTTTACGAAGTAATCTTACATTATGTATTCCTCGAAAAAATTAAATAAAACTCATTATCATTATTGAGATTGTATATTTTTATATAAAAGAAATTACAAACTACCCATTCTACTTACTTAAACTATTAAACGTATTCTAACTCGTTGCCTTGCGCAACAAGTGGTCACAACCCCAATTGCTTTCCGAGCGCCTGGCAGTCGTGAATGTGCACACGCACTGCTGTGAGCTGACTGAAGCCTTACAGAATCAATCACCTCGCAGCACCACAAGTTGGTGAGTCCGGCCTCTCCCAGAAACGCCCTAGCTAACTTAGTCTAAGAGGATGTTACCGAGAGTAACACACCGTCTTGGGAGGGCATGTTGACCTCTCCCCCCTCAAAAAGTCACCAAAATTCGGCAAATTGCTTTTCCGTATCGAAACGAGAACCGATTGATTCGACGTGGCAAGGTCGTTTACAGACAGCAAGACTGCGGCGGGAAAAGAATTAAGGCACTAAGTAATACTCAGTTAGGCTGAATTCCGTTAAACCGGAGCTGGCGATAACCAGTGCTTCGCTCAGTGCCAAAACAGCTTGTTGTGTATGAAATGCATGGGCATACAAAGAAAGAAAATCTTTCTTAACCCACGGATGTTGCTCACATCCACTCTACAATTTCTTCACATTACCGCAAAGACAAACATTAAAAAAGCACAAACTCCGACGAAACCGTGGAGCGAATATCTGCACAGTTTGCCAAAACAAATCAACGCAGGTGTTATGCCCATACGATAACTTGTTTTGCACAAACAAAATCAACAGCACACGGCCCCCTGTCCGGTAGATACTATCCCTACCCAACGATAACAAGTGCATGCATGAACATACGATACTTGCTATAGTCAAGGGAGAGGCAGCAAATGAAAGGCAGTGGCACCGGAGGGATCGCCCTAACACTGCATATTTTTTTCTCTACACTGGCTCACGCGGCCACGGACTATTTCTTTCTTTTTTCTTTTCCGTTTTATTTTTTTGTGTTCTTTTAACCATAGCTCGGACCGATTGTTTATGTGTCGGGAGGCAGATCGGGGTGCGGCCGACCTTAATAATAGGGGTCTACCTTAAAGTTACTAAATTCGTGACCAGCATTGTTAATGTCGATTTAGCCATGTCCGTTCGTCCGTCCATCCGTAGGCAAAAATTAGGCCTTTAAACTCGAGCTAGAAAACCATATACTCTCTATAATTAAGTTTGAGAATTTTTGAAATACGCGCACTGACACGCCCACAATTAAAAAAACATTTTTAAGGAAAAGTTAAAGCTGGAGGTATGAATCTAAAATTTATAATATATACTCTCTAAAGGCCTTCAACGCTCCAAGTTCGCCCAAGCGAACTCTAGTCTTTGCCTATGTTTTTCTTACTATTATAAAAAAGCTATGAGTTGGTCTTTGATAAAAATTCAATGAACTTTAATTAAAAGTTGATACTACGAAGTAAGAATTGGTACCTGAACAAACTAGACTGAATAAATCTTTCTCAAAAAATTCTAAAATGCTTCTTTTCAATCGGTTTGTTTAAAAAAAAACATAGGGACGGGCTACAGTCCGCTTGGGCGAACTGTTGGATACCCTATTCTTATTCCTATCCCTCATAAGTGGGCGTAACAAAAGTCTAAGTATGGTTGAATTGTTAAGAACGCTTAGGATTTTATCAAAAAAACGCTCCCTAGCTCAAACTTGGGTGTTTCAATAAAATTCTTTTATTTAATTGTGGGCGTGTCAGTAGGCGGATTTAAAAAAAAATTGACACATGAGAATAAAGGGCCCCTAGAGAGTACATATTATAAATTTCGGCTCCCTACCTCAAACTTTGGATTTAAAAAAAAAAATGTTTTATTTATTTGTGGGCGTGTCAGTGGGCGGATTTTGAAATTTTTTTATCCCGAGCAGTTTTAGGAGTCATAGATCATACGAGGGCGGGTCAATAAGTCCGTGACTTTTTGAATTTCTGACCTCTTTACTGAAACAGCAACACTGCTCCTGTCAACAGGCATCTGTCAGTTGACTCCTGTCAAAATTTAAACTTGCTGCGTCAGTTAGTTTGTGTTTGACAGCTATTTTTATCAGACTACTCACTAATTTGAGGAGAAAATGGAAAAAAGTGAATTTCGTGTGCTTATTAAGCATTATTTCTTGCGAAAAAAAACCATTACCGAGACCAAGGCTAAGCTTGAAAAATACTGTGGGGACTCTGCACCATCGATTCCAATGGTAAAAAAGTGGTTTACTGAATTTCGTTGTGGCCGTACAAGCACTGAAGATGCCGAACGTCCTGGACGCCCAGTTGAGGTCTCTACACCCGAAACAATCGAAAAAATTCACGATATGGTGTTGGCCGACCGAAGATTGAAAGTGCGAGAGATTGTGGAAGCCGTAGGGATCTCGCATGGCTCAGTGGTTTCAATTTTGAATGATCACTTGGGCATGAGAAAGCTTTCCGCAAGATGGGTGCCGCGTTTGCTCACAGTCGACCACAAACGCAATCGTGTAACAACTTCACAGGAAGTTTTGGCATTGTTTAATCACAATATGGAGGAGTTTTTGCACCGTTTTGTAACCGTGGACGAAACATGGATCCATCACAACACATCAGAGACCAAACAACAGTCAAAACAGTGGGTTTCTAAGGGTGAATCGGCGCCAAAGAAGGCCAAGGTGGGTTTGTCAGCCAATAAAGTTATGGCGACTGTTTTTTGGGATGCACGCGGGATAATCCACATTGACTACCTTCAAAAGGGAAGAACAATCATTGGGGAATATTATGCCAACTTATTGGACCGATTCAATGACGATTTGAAAAAAAAACCGACCTCATTTGGCCAAGAAAAAAGTTCTTTTCCACCAAGACAATGCAAGGGTGCACACATGTGCAGTTGCCATGGCAAAAAACCATGAATTGGGCTATGAATTGCTCCCTCATCCACCCTATTCTCCAGATTTGGCTCCGAGCGACTACTTCTTGTTCCCAAACCTGACGAAATGGCTTGGTGGAAAAAGATTTGACTCCAATGATGAAGTCATCTCGCAAATAAAGGCCTATTTTGAGGACCTCGACAAATCATTTTTTTTGGAAGGGATAAAAAAATTGGAGAAGCGTTGGACAAAGTTTATAGAGCTCAAGGGAGACTACGTTGAAAAATAAAATTATTTTTTTATCAAAAAATCTGTGTTTTATTCCAAAAGTCACGGACTTATTGACCCGCCCTCGTATTGTACATATTTGGTATTTCCCATATTATCCAAAAATTTAAAAAAAAAAATTGTAAAATTAAATCAAGAAACCTGTTCGTAAACACGCGGAACGGAGTATATATAGTAGTTGACATTGAAATTTTTGCCTAATCCAACGTTAACTATGCAACAAAGAGCGGCATGTAACCGCATAGCGTCACATAGTATTTATTTTAAAATTGAACATTGCAAATAGGTCTGGAAAGGAGTTTTATGCAATTTATTTTATTATGCAGTTTGTTTGTTAATTCGAGATGAAATTTAATTGCGTACCCACGCATTGTTATGCGATTTTGTTCGGTAATTTAAATGGACTAACGTTTAACCGATGCGATCAAAGATAATTATATAATTAAATAAAACTGTCTGAAGCACTATAAAAAACTGTCACTTAATAAAATTATAAGTGTGGCACTAAAGTGACTGCGTTGGGTGGGTATGCCTCCTAATATTTCAGCTCTTTACAATTTCTAAAAGTGAGTGGTACTGGAATATAATTGGGCTTCGCATAATTCAATCAAAAACAAATTTTAATTGTGCTTCGGTTCCACCGAGGCCGAGGATATTTTTTGAATCCCACGAATGGCATGTTGTTGATTGGAACGATAACGAATGCCGATAGATCTGTGTTAAAGGACGAACGGTGGGAAAAACGGAAACACATGCATGTGGATTTAAAATGGCATAATGAACTTTAAAAAAAAACATAGGGACGGGCTACTGTCCGCTTGGGCGAACTGTTCGATACCCTATTCTTATTCCTATCCCTCATAAGTGGATGTGACAAAAGTCTTAATATGGTTGAATTGTTAAGAACGCTCTACATATTTTGTTATATAACATTTAAAGGATTTATCGAAAAAAACGCTCCCTAGCTCAAACTTAGGTGTTTCAATAAAATTGTTTTATTTAATTGTGGGCGTGTCAGTAGGCGGATTTAAAAAAAAATTAACACATGCGCATAAAGGGCCCCTAGAGAGTATCTATATAAATAAAAATCAATCCATATTTGAGTTTGTTGCCGGTGTTTGGCCAAACGCGTTAACCGATTCCAATGATTTTTTTTCCATGAAAGATGGCATCTGTACAAAGGATGTTTTCTATGTGCGATGTATGTATCTGCATCGGTGTGTGAATTATTTGCATTTGAGTGAGTACACATGCATATGTGTATGTGTATGTGTATGCGTGTAAATTCCGATGCAGATACTGAGACCCCACATATAAAAAACCATCGTACAGACGTCACCTATTTTGTTATCCGAGCGCGCATATGAAAGAGGGAGACCACACGAACGTTTCAAGCCTATTGTGGTGTTTGTGCGCACTTTCATTCTTGAGATATCGTCTGTTCAAAGATTTATTCAAAGAACTCTTATTGAACTTTTTTGAATTTTTTTTTTGTGAATTGGACATCGGAAAATGCTTTTCCCACATTGATAACAATCGGTGTGAAAGTGAATGAAAAGTGATTCTATCGAAGTTTTTTACTTTCGCTTTTTTGTTTGATTCGCACAAGTAAGCTGACATAGGCGCCTGTCAGACAACAAGCACCTACCCTAAGTGGAACAACGAAGGTGTGTGAGCGGCCTAAGCCATGCGGAGAAAATCGTGCAGTCCCTTTCACCGGTTGAGCTCAAATCAGGCAATCTTCGGTATTGGCCTGAGAGTGTTTCTGTGAAGTTTGGCCAAAATCGGTCTTCTTTTTTTAGGCGCAGCAAAATACGCCAACATAATAGACAATAATAAGAAAGTCTACTCAAACATATTGGCCAATAGAATTCTCGGGCACGGGCAAAGCCGGGCGGGTGCAGCTAGTATATTATAAATTTCAGCTCCCTAGCTCAAACTTTGAATTTTTAAAAAAGTTTTTTTTTTAAATTGTGGGCGTGTCAGTAGGCGAATTTTGAAATATTTACACATGAGTTTAAAGGGCCCCTAGAGAATATATATTATAAATTTCAGCTCCCTAGCTCAAATTTTGGGTTTTCAATAAAATTGTTTTATTTATTTGTGGGCGTGTCAGTGAGCGGATTTTGAAAATTTTATATCCCGACCTTTTTTTGGAGTCATAGATCATATATAAAAAATTTCAGCTTTCTAGCTCAAAATTCGATTTTTCAAAAATTTTGTTTTTTTGAGTTTGTGGGCGTGTCTGTGGGCGGATTTCAAAAATTCGTAAACTTGATTATTTAGGAACCATAGAGAGTATATGGTTAAAATTTCTGCTCTCTAGGTCCAGTTTAAAGGCCTAATTTTTGCCGACGGACGGACGGACGGTCGGACGGACGGACGGACATGGCTAGATCGACATTACTATCGATGCTGATCATAAATATAGTAACTTTTAGGGGTCTACGGGCAATATTTAGGTATGTTACAAACTATGCGTCAAAATTAATATACCACTAGAATAGGGTATAATAAACTTCTGGACTGAATACAGTGTCATTTTCTTCAGATCATATTGATGTCGATACGCGTCGATTAGCAACAGACATTTTTTAATACGCGAGATACCATGAACAAAAGAAGTTGCCAACGAACATACGTACGTATTCATGAGTACATATACATGTGGGATATCGTGGTCCGTTAACGCGATCACGTCAGACCTAATGCAATTTTCCCTCGTACGCACGCACACCGACACACATCCTCGAATTCTCATTCTCCATCTGCTTCAGAGTTTTGAGTTATTGTGAGTTGCATTATAATAGTAGGCACGGAAGGACGTGCAGAACCAGTGAAGTACACCTACTGTCTTTTTTATTTGTCACTTGCCTATGAGCAATAGTTTTTAAGACTAAAAATAATATACCACCTATTAAATTCGTTTACTTTACTTCCCACATAAATACACACACGTACAGGGTGGGTCAAAAGTGGCTTCCTAATTTGGAAAAATCATAACTCTTTTGTTTTTCTTTTTTTTTTTTCATTTTTAAGGTACTTATACAACAAACTTGGGAGATTTATTAAAATGAACTACAGCGCTTTAGAGAGCTAACCAAACTAATTGAATTTTATTTTGAAAATAATCACTCTATTATTTTAACCCAAAGAGCTTATCGGCGTCATTTTAATGTGCGAAATCCATTCTCTGCGCACATGATTTTTTTTTATATTTCTTTATTCTCATTATATAATATAGATACAATTTTATACTAAATTTAATTTACAAATAAAATGAAAATAGATAGTGGTATTTGTATTTCAAGAAGAAAAAAATAGAGCTAATGCCACTTCAAGTAACAATTCAATATGGGGTGAGCAAATTAAAACAAATTATGATTATAAGTAAATAAGGAAAGTAAATAAAGCAAAAAATAATCACTTAGAGCAAATTCATGACAACACAAAATAACTAACAAATAAAGAATTAAATAATTAAACCGTATAGCGCAGCAAAACTTCAATTTCATTATGATCGAAATCAAGAAGCCAACGTTTAACTTTTTTCAAAAATGAGGATAGAGTTACAATCAGAACTGTGTCAATCGTGATTGATTCGATCTTTTTGACCCGATCACAATAAAGTATTGGTGATTGCAATCACAATGCCCGAAGTCAATCGTTCATCGAGTCAATACTTTTGTTCTGTTCTGACTAACTCATTTCTTTATTACTGATTTCTTATCTACTGAACCAATAAATGTGTTAATATATCAAAATATTTTTATTTATTTCGGCTTATTTCGTTTTACCAACACATATTTGTTCTACACAAATATCGCTTCTGTGCAATAACCTCCATTTCGTAATTATTCAAAGGCGTTTTGGTATCTATATATACAATCAGCAGTTTGTTGTTATTGAGTGTATTCACTCTTACAATCCATTCGAATGTATCTGTCTCTATCGAAACTAAATTGAACGAATGATGATTGGGGTTTTTGATTGTATTGAAATTGAATGGAGCAATACAATACTCCCATGTCCCATCTGTCATTGATTGATTGAATGATTGATTGAAATGACCGAATCATTTTTTCAACCAATACTTGAACGATTCGATCATTCAATTTGAACGATTGACACAGCTCTAGTTACAATGGTTCGTATGTAAGGGAGATTGAATAATTTGCATGAGACAATGGAAAATGAATTTCTAAAGCTTGTGGTGCGAAAAGGAGGAACAGGGACATAATACAGAGAATTGATTCGTAAAGTATAAGCGTCAGATATTGGACTTTGCAAGTACCCACCTCTCATAAAGAAAATTTGAAGTACCTTAAAATAAAAAAAGATGTTTCAATGGGAGAGTTCTCGTAAGCCTAAATAGCTCCATGCAATGAGCTAGCCGGGAAGAGTTACAAACTTTTCCTATTGCCCCCCAACAGCTTATTCCATATTACAATTTAGAATGGAAAATCCCATACAACAAAACATTCTTAGACGATAAAAACAACGAACAGTGGAAAGAAGATATTGCTTCAAAAAAAAATCAGCTGAAATTTCTGTCAATTATAACGCCTAAGTATTTAAAGCAATCAACATTTTCAATTTTAAAGCAATTGACGTTACAAGCGGAATTCGCATCAAAAGAGACCTTAGCATTGTGAACAGAACAGGTATTATTATAGAAGTTATATTTTGGACAGGTTGAGGCGTGAAATATAACATCAATATCCGGGATGACTTCCGTATTAAGGCTAAAAAACATAAGCTTAGTTTTATTACTTACTAAAAGTTTATGTCCAGCAAACCAAATTCTTAGCAAATGAACGTTTATATCAGATACTAAGTCCAAGGGGCTAATTTTAATTTAATTTTTTAATTTTGGTTGGGGCGTACGCCCCCATTTATTCGGTTTAATACAAGCTAAATGTCTTAAAACTAAACAAAAAAAACTAGGACCTAAAGCTAGAACTTAAAACTTAAACTGATTAGGTTGTGGTGGGGGGGGGGGGGGGGGGTGATGGAGGAGGGCTGATTTGACGCAAGAGGTGTAGGGATTAAAATAAAAGAGGAGGGGGCTGCTTAAGGAGATCGATTTTTAGAGAGGAAGCGCTGCGGTTAAACTCAAAAACATTAAGGTTTGAGTTAACCTTCCGTAGCGTACGTGAGATGGGTTCGTTGGAGCCATACAAGGTACGGTGGGTTGGAGGATAGAAAAGTCGTGGGCCGCGTAGACTACGAGGATTAGTGTTAAGGCAGAAAGAGTTGTAAAGAGACGCGCAATCGACGGAGCCTGAAAGGAGTCGGCGAATGAAGAGAATGTCATCTGCGTCCCTGCGTTCTTCAAGGGTATTTAGGTTAATAAGTTTAAGACGGTCGCGATAAGGAGGTAAGATGAGAGGACCGTTCCAAGAGAGAAAACGACGTTGAATGCTTTGGACTCTGGATACATGAACTTGTTGAAAGGGACACCACGCTTGGCTAGCGTACTCAAGGAGGGCCCGAAATACTGATCTATAGGCGATACCCAAATCATCTGCAAAGGCCTTAACTTCTCCAGCAAACGGTTCTTCAAAAATAGAAATAATGTAAATTAAAAATGGAATAGGCCCAAGAACAGATCCTTGGGGAACGCCAATATTAATGGTTTTAGAGTTACTAAGACTGATTCCTATTTTGACCTTCTGTTTTCTGTCCTTCAGATAGGAAGAAGATAGGAAGAGCCAATTATAGATACAGCCACGGAAGCCTGCATTATACATTTTGTTTAAAAGAATTGTGTGGTCAACCATGTCGAAGGCTTTGGTTATATCTACAATTACGGCACTGGTGGCACGATTTCATCAACAAAGAACTGTAGTTGATTTTCCTCGAGCTGGAAGACCTCACAGTGACCGAATCGAAGCGAATGTGAAATGCATTCTTGCAAGTGTTGTGGAGAGTCCAGAAACATCGACATGAAGGCGCTCTTGTCAACTCGGTGTGTTCCGCAGTTCATTGCGAAGAGTTCTAAGAACCGAATTGCAGCTGTTTTTATACAAAATCTAATTTGGGCAAGTAATAAAGTTGTTTACGCAGTTCGGAATAATTTCCAAAACTTCAGGATTCGATTGGCCTCCAAGTTCTGAGGATTTGACTACACCAGCATTTTTTCTGTGGGGTTATTTGAAGGGTAAAGTGTACGTTAATAAACCCACCAGTTTCCCGCAGCTGAAGGAGAATATTCGTGCTGAAATACAGGCGCTGAGCCCAGATGTCCTACGAGGTGTTATGGAAAACGCTCTAGAAAGAGCCCGTCTCTGTGAGCATGAAGCTAGTGTTCATTTGAGGGACATTATATTCCATACTTAGCTAATAAAAATCTCCATGAGTCATACTTTGTGATTCTAAAAATAATTATTAATAAAAAATTAAATCTATAAAAGTTATTATCACTTTAAATTAGGAAGTCACTTTTGACCCACCCTGTACATATTCATTGTGGACGATTAAATATTTTGATTGGCCTACGTAATAAATCGGTAGACCTGCCAATATTAATTGGGGACCAGTGGAAATGCATCTCTCAATTTTATTGCAGATATGTTCCTTGACGTACAGGCTTCCGTGGATTTTTAACCTTCTAATTCGATCAAGCTTTGTTGCTCCTGCTATCTTGCGAAGGATATTTATCTCAGCTCCCGTTAATTTGCCTTCATACTTTTTGTACACTGTCCAACACTGTGAACCGACTGTTAGCGCTGGGTGCACAACTGCGGTGTTGAGCCTTCCACTTACGCAGTATTTTTCGGTCATGGAAGCTGGCTGCGTTTTTTCGCCAGAGAATCAGAACTGAATCACAGAGCCGACAGCACTGGTATTCTGTCTTTTTTGAAGTAATACAAAACACATTCCCCTACAAAATATCCACCCATACATCAAGCGCTTGTTGCAGTTACAATTGATCATCTTTCATAACGGCTCCATCGTTTGCAAAAAGTAATTGATGTTCTCTGGAGTCCGTACCTTTTCCTATAAGCCGATAGGAAAGAATGCTTTTTTCTTGTCTTTGCTCCCTCATGTGCATGATCATCTGTTCGTAGGTGTTTGGTTGGTTTCGTTGTCTTAACGTCACCCATGACAGATCTCTTGGTTGTCTATCGAAAACAAATCCTAGAATCCGATGTTAAATCACCGTGATCCTTATAAATACTTTGGCATGCCACTTTAACCTACAATTTAAATCCGAGTCCGAACACCAAATTTGAGAAGCTTCTCACGACAATTGATAGTCTCAGATATGTGTCAGACATTCGCGAGAGGTGGGGCAGTGGAAAAAAAACTTTTTAAGGTGCTACTTGGCCTCGGCGGAATTTGAACCTGAGACCTTTAGATTAGTAGTCCAACACACTAACCTCTGCGCCGCTGCGCCCACTGGCATTAATGCCGGGTACATATCGTCGCCCTAGTGACACAAGAACGTAACTACATTTTTTACGATTTTGGACTGGGTATGACACCTGTCTTCATATATCATTCTAAATATTGTGGCAAAAAATTGTACCTCTAGGTGAAGTAATTTAGAAGTTAGCACTTGCTGTATCAACATTTTTTTCGAAAAATAGTAGGAAAAATAGTTAAACAAATCACAAAATCGTCTCTCCTGAAAACTAGCAAATATTGACATACGTTTTTGTGTCACTAAGGCGGCGATATTCATTGTAATAAACGGCTCTTGGAAAGTCTATCCGAGAAATCGTTGGTTTTCAAGTCCTTCACAATACAGTTGC
Organism: Portevinia maculata; assembly: GCA_949715645.1. NCBI lineage: Eukaryota > Metazoa > Arthropoda > Insecta > Diptera > Syrphidae > Portevinia > Portevinia maculata. The sequence continues at coordinate 91,827,203 of OX454526.1, forward strand.
AACTTGCTTAGTATTTGGTCGTCATCTACAAGAAGCAGCCCTTATTCTAACTTTAGCAACGCAAGGCTCACCTGAATGTTAAATTTGCATAGATGCAATTGTTGCTCTTATGACAAGTTTTTTTTGGAGAAATGTATTCCATAATGTTATCGAACGCATGCAGACGAACGAATCGTTGGCACTGCCCACCAAGTGGAATTAAGATAACCCACACACTTACATATATACACACGTGTCGTTTTTTCTTAAAGAAGAAAGATGCTGAGAAATAGCTTGCAAAATATAGCGAACCACGCTGAAACTGTCCATACAGGAGACATCACCCCAACAAAATATCCAGCAACGTATTGACCAATATTTTTCAATCACAGTCCCCGATGTTATTTTAGAATTCATTCGAATTGAAATCAAAATTTCATCAGATTCAATTTGAGTTTGTTTTCTTTCTCCCGGGGGATGAAGAACGTTGGCTCGTTATTTGATGTCCACGGAGGCACAGTCACTCATAAAAAATCAAAAAAAAAAATAAATGCCTTAGGTGGAGGAGTAAGGATTCTCTATCTATCTATTTACCATGCCACCCCCGTTATGTTTTTTTTTTGTTATAATTGGATGAGCGTTTGCTACTTTGGTACCCACTAGGCGATGTACACTGTACAGTACTCAAATTTTCCCATTAAGCACCCAGCTAAGATAAAATCGGTCCAAAAATCCATGACACGACTTCATATGTATAACCAACACAATTGTATGACTAACAATGTCCTGTCGCTAACTCAAAAACAAGTGGATGAAAAAAGAGACATCATTTCGTTGAGGGTGGTTTCAAAAGCAGATCAGATCGGATCGGATGGATCAAGTGCATGGATACAGAAGGGAGGGAATTTCCAGTGGCTTTCTTGCCTAATACCTAAATTGTGGAGACATCCAATTGGAAAAGGGGTTAACATGAGGGTTCATTCATTCCAGATTATGCTTTCATATCAAACAACAACTGCAGAAAGAGGTATAAAAAACCGCACCGTGTCGTTTGCTCTTTTTCGGAACGCTGTTGGCACTGGCTGGCTGGCGGCAACGTGATGGCGAATGGCGATAGGACAAGTGAACCCACATGTATCCCGTCCGTATGCTTATGATGAGCTGCTGGGCTACGACGACGATGACGATGCTGATGGTGATGTTGATGAACGGTAGCATACTCCATGGCATCATAGTTTAGTCTTTCTCTGTATGAAAACCCGCCAGAGTGTGAAGAAGTGCAACGTAAATTTGCCTGCATCCCTTTGATTAATGTGCTGGCAAATATTGCCTGATAAAATATAAGGATACGGAATGTATGTCTGTGTATGGACTCTAATCCCAGCCACCCATCATCGTTTCCCACCTATGGCGGCCATAATAATGTGAGTGCCACCGGCTGCCCCCACAAGCTTCCTTTGTTCCATACCTATGCACGTTTTTCAAAATTGATTATCTTCTTGGGTTTATTTTTTATGGGTCTTGATGGCGGTAGGTTTTCGTGTTTTTCTTCTTCTTTTTTCGTTGTTCCTATCAGAGTTTGGGAGCTTGGAATTGGAATATGAAGAGCATAGGTTGATGTCATTAGACGATTGCGGTTTTATCTGTTCCAAAAAGGATAAATGGTTTCTGTGGGTTTGTATGGCCATGATAGCTGCAGACTATTGCTCCGAAAGTATATCTTTGCTAGATTGTTGCCCCTAACGCTGCTGGGTGAATATGTTTTGAATTTGTGGAAATCAGTTATGTCAGAGTGATGTTTGTGCTACATACTGGGGGCTGAGGCTGAGAGAAGTTCAAATAGTGAATTTTCTTGTCATCCGCATTTTTTTCCATGTTGTTACAAGTGTGGTAAAGAGAATGTTAGGTTAGAAAAAAACCCTTGCAGACAATTCATTAAGGTACCTAGTTAAAAACATGCACAGTGAGCAGGGAAATTTTCTTTTTAAATATACTATGTAAAAGGGGTTTTTGTAAGTCAGTACTATGTAACTTTGATTGGGACACAACTTTATCGATTCTACTCCGATATTAACCCTAGAAAGATAATCATATTTTTTATGACGTAAAAGATAATCATACGTCTCAAAGACGTATGGAACTTTGGTAGTGTATTTAATGAAATGAACTTTTTAAAAAAATATTAACGTTTTATTTATTTATGTAGTTCATATTAAGTAAAATAAATCAATTATTTATTGTAAATAAATATTAATAAAAAAATTAATAAAAACAAAAAACTTAAGCCCCATTTCAAATCAACAAAAAACAACTTATATTTTAAAAGAACTTTAAAATTGACATTAAGTCATAATTGTTTGCCAAATTTTCATTTTTCGGTTTAAAATAAGTCTACTAATAACTCTTAGTAATTTTAAATTATATACGATTAATTTAATTGTAAGAATGGCACAGGTCATACAAGCCCCCAGAAGTCCGACATAGCTATAAGTTGTTACCGCAGATACTTACCATCGCGCCACGACCGTTACGGGATAGCTCCGACCACCGACTGAGTTAATTTAGGCAACCAACCCAATGCGGCTTATAGTTAAAAGGATATAACATTTTGTCCGCGCGTCATACGTCTCGGTGACGTAGATTATCTTTCTAGGGTTAAGACAAGGTGCCGTGCCACTATTTTTAATATTGGCTTATAATGCGTCGATTGTTGTTGGGTTGTCAGCGTAGACTAGCGATACAATGTATCCAGGAAGATAATAGTTAAGAGTCCGCAAATCACAGGATCTTGAGGCAAATTTACAAGTCTATTCCGCGAAATTATGCGTTCATCGAATGGTTTATTCGATAAGTTGTTTGTTTCGATTGCTGTATTGCACGTAGCGCCATCCTGCTGGAACCACATCTCTTCCATAATCATCCCAATCAATGGAGGAACGAAAAATTCGGTGGAATGAAATAAGGCCAAATTTTAACGATCATGAATTCGCGACTCATCTCATAAACAATGCAATTCAAATTGACCTTATTTCATTTTCATGCAATTAAGCCAAACGTTAAAATTTGGCCTTATTTCGTTTGGCGCCATTTTACTCTACCGAAAAAGTCATTGCTCTATAGCATGCATCTATAGCGAATAATGTTGACCGAAACACGGCGATTAACCTCATTTTAGAGAAAAATATGGTCCGATGACTCCACCAAGGTGTTGTGAACGACAACGCCGTCTTTTTAGACTTCTGTGGCCTAAGACGTCTGTGCCTGTTGATGATTGCTGAACCACCTCCCCGGGAGCACTGTTCGCATTACTTCATTGGGGGCTGTAATTATACGCCCTTTCGGGTTCACTGTGTAATACGGGATCGCTCTTCTTCTATTTTCTTTATTCTGATAATATGTTTGGCGTAGGTGCAAATTTGGTTCCAGTTATCCTCAATGGGCAGCATCTTTTCGACTATGTTCTGTGGAGTGATGTGATGTTGCCGTTATTTCTCTCCAGTTTCCCATCTGCTGCATACGAAGACGGTATGTTGCGCGTCGTCTTCTTAGGAGTCCCCGTACTAGCAGGCCGGACTGTTCGCTTTGCTGATCTTGTGTGATCAGAATCGCTGTCCATCACCCTCTCCTTTCTGAGATCCAGCGCTCTTGCCACTTTTGTTTCGTGAGCTCTTTGACCTCTTCCGTTGCCGTTGCCACTCCAATTTCGGTCTATTGTGGTCACTCCTGCGACAACAAGGATGGCTGGTTGCGAAACCGTACGAAAGGAGCTCGCCACACGTAGAGTATCTGCACAGCTGCCTGTCGAAGCGCATCTGCCCAAATCTTACATCCCTAGAGGAGCATGCGTTGTCGACATCAGGAGCCTTCGCTTGCTGGCCGTTGGACCGCCGATGTTTACTATAAGCCTACTTAGTGATGCTGTCACTTTCGACGTTCGTTCCGCCGCGTTCTTAATCTGGTGCCAGAAAGTAAGTTAGGTGTTGTTGGTCACACCCAAATATTTAACGGCGTGTTTACTTCTTATTACCTCCTGCCCAATTTGGAAGTCGATTAGAGTCGGCATCCATTTGTTCGTCAAAAGGAGTATCTCGGTTTTTTTCTGTAGCTAGACAGAGACCGTGTTCATCCATCCAGCAGCTTACTCATCTCATAACCTGGTTAAGCTTGCTTTGCGCACTTTCGGTGTCTTTTGCCATTATCACCGCGGCGATATCATCTGCGTAACCCACCAGGAGGGTATCTTGTGGCATCGATTGTTCTAGAGATTCGGCCCGAATTCGATCCCTGCGCGGCTCCGCAGGTGACCTGCATTCTTCGCTGGCCCTCTGCGGTCGAATAGATCGGCTCCCGGTCCTTGATGTAATCCTTCACCATCCGCAAGAGATTGGCTGGGATGTTGAATGTGCTTTCGAACGCGTGCAGCATTTCACTCCACCTGCCTGAGTTGAGGGCGTCTCCTTCTCTTTGTATTCTAACGGCGAGTCGCGGTCTCATTTACTTCTCCAAGAATGTCCCTGCGGTGTCCAGCATACACAAGGGCCTGTACGCTGATGCAGAATCTGTGTCTTCTTTATCTTTACTAATCAGCACTAGACGTTGTGCCTTCCAACTCCTTATGAAAATTCCTTCTTCCAGGCAGCAATAGTTAGGGACATGAGTGAGCGATCACCTTTAGCACTTCTGACGGTATCCCGTCGAGTCCAGGGGCTCTTCTGTTTTCCATTTTGTTTTGTAAGGTTTTCACGGATAAACACAACTCTAACACGAAAGGGTGGTATTTCCTCTCGTTGGGTCAAAGTGGTGTCGGCGGCCTGACGGGGTGAGTTGGAAAAAGCGTTTCAACAATACCCTTCGTCGTTTCTTCTTTAAGGACAGGATTGGTCATCTGAGCTCCAAGCGTAAGCATTACAATCCTAGTAGCCTAGTACCCAGGGGTTGCTGTTGATGTCTCGGCGGAGATCCTCCCACTTGTGTTTTTTGCTCGAATTGATGGCTTTCTTGAGCTCTGATCTTTTGGTTCTGAACTCCGCTAGGGCTTCCTCCATAGACTCAGTGTGTCTTCTCTTTTGCTAGTAACTTTACGTCTGAGATATAAGCATATCCTGAAAAGTGCCGCTATATTCTCCGACCACCAATACACTGGGTCCTTGTTTCGGTTGGTACCGTTCTTTCGTGACATCGAGGTATCACATGCGAGCCGTATTAATTTCATCGTGTCTTCAGCTTTTGTTTCCGCAGATCCCTCCACTTGAAGAACGGCATCTATTCCATGTTCCATCACAGAAGCAAGAAGCTCTTCGTTGAGTATATTCACGTTCCACCTAGGAGTACGTGCTTGGTTCCGATTAGGGGCTCGTTGTTTATTTCAATATCAATTACGACGTATTGATGGTCGGAGGACTATACGGGTCCTCGATGACTCTCCAATTTTGAGTTCCATATTTTGGAATTCCCCTCAATTTACCATACAAAACATTCTCTAAGTCAAACTCCCTCTAAGTCGAAACTCCCTCTAACTCGTACACATTCTCTGCATTCTTGGCCTCTTTTTTCACCCCTTAAGTCGAAAATCAGTTGATTCTAGGCAGTTCAAAAGAGCTGTGCAAGTTGGTAGTAAGATCAATTAAAAAAATTTTAAGTTACCTGCATGTTACGGAATGGTTGCAAAGTAAACCGTGTCAAGAGTTTTGTTTATTTAAAATGTATTGTTTTTGGCTTTAAGGCAATAAGGCGTTGAGTTAGAACAGAAGATTCAAACAACAATAATTTAAACTTTTAAGGAATGCAAGGTAGGTGATTATGTATTCTATATGTGAGGGAGCATCTATATTTTTACAAATGAATACGTACAAACTTTTACAGACAAATTATGGCATAAAGAAAACTGAAAACATTAGATCTTGGCACGAAGATTCGCCTAATTGAAGAAATTGAAGGAAGGAACTAAAAAACAAAATCAACATTGCTGGAGATTTTGATATTCCTCGACGTACACTTTCAAGAGCAAATTTAAGGCTGCGGTATAGTTTTGCTAATACAAGTGGTCAAGTAAAGCGGAAGAAAGTCTGTGAGTATGAAAGAGTTGACAAAGACGTTTTCAAGTGGTTTGGGAGTATGCGTGCCAATAATTTACCAATGAATTACTTGTGAGAAAACCATAAAAAAACAAGGTCTACAATTTTCTAGCAGCGTAGGTTTTCGTGATTTCAAGTCAAGTGAAGGTTGACTGAGCAAATTCTAAAACCAGGCACAGCATTCTCGGCAAAGTTTTATCAGGTGAAAGCGCTTCTGTTGACAAAACAAAACCTGATGAATGGCAGAAACAGTTATTAGAGGTTGTCAGAGGATTCAAACCGGGAGACATTTTTAATGTCGATGAAACGAGAATTTTGTTCAAATGTTTACCGACACGCACCTTGGCTTTTAAGGGCGAAAAATGTTTTGGAGGCAAACACAGCAAAGAAAGAGTGACATGTCTTGTAGGATCCAACATGACAGGATCAGAAAAACTAAAACTCTTAATTATCGACAAGAGCAAAAATCGACGCTGTTTTCAAAAAATAAAATCTTTGCCGGTCAATTATTTAGCCAACCAACGTTCTTGGATGACATCAGATCTTTTTACGAGTTGGCTTTTGAAGCTCGACACAAAATTTGCAAGATCAAAGCGAAAGGTCTTATTTGTCAGCGATAACTGCCCAGCTCACCCTAAACAAGCGAAAGATAAATAAAAGTTTATAAAGCTCGAGTACTTCCCACCCAACATGACTTCAATAGTTCAGCCAATGGACATGGGAATTATACAAAATTTGAAAGTACACTATAAGCGCCGTACACTAACAAAAACCCAAAAAAGAAGACTACAAAATATCGCCTCTAGACTGTGTATGGAAAATTTCAAAAGCATGGGTAGAAGATGTTACTCCGTTAACGATTGCAAGTTGTTTTAAAAATTCAGGGTTTTAGAGACGAGACGTGGGACGAAGAAGATAAAATTCCGCTCAATTTACTTTGATCTGGGAACAAGGACGCCCATGAAATCGAGCAAATGTAGAACAAGTTAACAGAAGCGAATTATAATGTTCTAGATGTTAATTGGAAAGACTTTATGGAAATCGATGACCATATCGTGGCTACCGAGTACCTGACAATCAGTCTATTTTGGAAGAAATAATTTATGCTGAAAATAACGCAAGCGAAAGTGAAGATGAAGAAGAACCCGAGTTAATTACCATAGAAATGCCAGGGAAAACCGAAATTGAGAACGCGATTGAAATTCTGCGATCTGCAAGAATTGACTGACCAAGTACTAGATGAAGTTCAAAACTATCTTTTTAAACTAAAGTATTTTTTTTTAAAAATAAACACTTTACCAAATCAAAAATTACAAATTTTTTTTAAGTAAAGTTATTTAAATAAAATGTTGACCATATAACAATGAATTATTTATGTGTCTTATTTTAGATTTATTTTAGCAAGAACATGTTTTTTATTTGTGTTATTTTATTATTTTGTTTTTATTTTGATTAAATACTGTGTCCTTATTTGATTTAAACCAAGCAATGAGCTATTTTTTATTAATTTTTTTGCTAACATTTTTAAATTATGTTAACCTTTTTTTATTAAATAAACGCTTAAGAACAAAAAGAATTGTTTCTCTCTCTCACTCGAATTTTTCCAAAACTCACTCTAACTCGAACAAATCATGGTATCCCGTGAAAGTTCGACTTAGGGGGAGTCCACTGTACTTCGAAATAAAACAAATTTTAACAAAAAAAAAGTTACAGAATTCAGAAGGAGTATCCAAACACTATTTTTGAATACTAAAAGTTAACAATATAAAAGGATTGTGTACAAGAAATTAAAGTGAAACCGTGAGAATCGCTTTGTTTCCGTAACAAAATAGTTTTGTTTGGAAATAAATTAAGATGAACAAATTTACATACGAAAAAATATAGCTTCGCGAAGTAGTCTATAAGGGTTTTGCGGGGACAGACGTTTGAAATATTCATCTCTCCTCTTTCTTTCTGATGACAACGATCGAGACATAAAGTGACCACATTCTTTCACATTTCTCTTTCTTTTGTGTCGTTCTTCTCCTCTCCTCTTGTACAAAAGCATTTCGATACTTTTGCAAATTTTGTGTAAAATCTAGAAAATGGGTAAGTAGGTACAAATTTTCAACGAATGATTATGGTCGTCGCTCCAAAAAAAGTTTTTGTTTCAAAAATATTAGTGAAAACAATGTTATTCGACTGTTTTGGGGCAAACTAAGTAGGTTATCCATTTTCTTACGCTCATCTCAATTATTTTATATAAAAATTGACCAAAATCGTTAAAGATTATTTAAATAAAATCAGTGTTGTACCTAGGAACAATTTTAAAAAAATTTGCGACACATAAGCCAAAAGCCCAAATCCCAAGCCAGAAAAAAAATCGGTCCCTCGGTTGTGGCAGGAGCCTCAGTCATAGAAGGAGTTCCAAATTCCAGCATTATTGCAATATCATTCGCTTTAGTATATTAAGGCCCGATTTCTTCAGTTCTGATTAAATTTTTGATAATCACTGATTTGCTATTAGCCCGATTAACTAATCGCAGATAGGTAATCATCTGATTAAAAATTCTATTTCTTCACTTCTGATCAGAAATTTAATCAGAGCTAATAACAAATCGGTGACTAAGGAGCTAATCATCGATTTTGACAGTTTGCGTCAATTTTTAAATTAAATTTGAAAGTTAACGTGGCAAACAAACATTTTTTTGGTATTCTTGTTTGGGCGATACGATGGACGGCAAAAAAGAATCTGCCAAGCGTGGGCCGCGTTCGGCAAATTTTAGCAACAAAGAAGAAGACAATTTAATCGGTTTGGCGCTAAAACATCGCACCACCACCGAGTGCAAAAAGACGGATGGAAAGACTGCAGTTGCAAAAAAAGCTATATGGGATACAATCGCCAAGGAATACAATGCTTTAGGGCTTGGTTGCGTGAGTTATTTGATTTTCATCATATTTTGATCTCTTCGTCTCCATTCCTATTTCCAGATTCGTTCGGCTGACGTTCTTCGTTTAAAGTATACCAATATCAAACGGACTTTGCGAGCGGACGTGGCAAAGGAACGAATGGGTCGGACAGCAACTGGTGGTGGTAAACCCCCAGAGGAATTCAAGCCTAAAACGGAAATGCTGCTCCAGCTTTCGGAAGTGATTTCGCTTTCTATCCATGGCCATCCATCGCGTTTTGACGATGACAGCGACCTGGAAAATTACAACAACGGAAATTTAGCTCAATCTACGACTGCAGCAAATAGAAATGCCGATCTCACTACTGATGCAACGTACGTCGAGAAATCATTAGATAATGAAGTCTGCGACCACATCACAGACATAAATGAATATTTGCAGGACGACAAGCTTAACCAATGCAGTGATCAAATTTGTGATGGATCGACCGAAAAAGGATTGATTTTAAAAGTTGCCGATACCCAGAGTGCTGTTCCAACTGGTTCGCCAAATAAAACCAACAGTTGCAAACGAAAGCGCTGGGAAAAATACAATCCGTCATCGCTTCGAGCACCAATAAATCCTGTGCTCAAACCAATCATGAAATCTGACGGCATTGCATCATTGGCGGGCAACCTTAAACTACAAATTTTGAATTCGCAACTGGAAGAACAAAAGTTGCGCATTCAAAATGTACAGCTTGAGAATGAACGCATTGCTGCAGTCATCCATAACGATAGCATCAAACATGAAATGCGCAAAGAGGAGCATAGGTGGCAGAAGCTCCAAAACGATCTCCGCCTCAAGATTTTGCAAGCAAAATTAGTGCGCGGAAAACGTAGCAACAGCAGCCCGGCATCTTCGGACGAAGGAGATGAAATGTTATAAAGTATTCCAAATGAACCAACAATCTTAATGCTTTGAATTTTATAATTTTATTTAATTAACTTTACTTAACTAAAATAAAAATGCACATTTGGTGCCACAAAAAAAACATTTTTTTTATTTCAAGTTGCACTGAAGTTATTTTTTTCTTCCCCCTCAATATTGCGTTCAGTTATTTAAACGAAGAAAACTTGAAAAATAATCGTCCACCAGACGAAGACGCACATTACCGTCTGCAGTTCTTTGTTCAAAATCAAAAGCTGGAACAGTAGTGATTATCATTTCCTCGAAGCCTTCGATTTCTGTTGGTGGGACAGGCTCATGTGCATCGATGGCAATATTGTGGAGTACGGCGCATGCAACAATAATCGTTTGAACAGTTTCCAATCGCAAACGCATGCCAAGCGCAAGAACTGGAAAGCGTCGTTTCATTACACCGTATGAGCGCTCCACAACATTTCGTGTCCGTATTTGACTTTCGTTGTACACTTGTTGCACCTCAGTTTCAATGCGGAGAAATGGTGTTGCCAAGTAAGATGTGTTGCGGTAGCCCGAATCACCAACAAGAATAAAATCGCCGAAGTCACCACGCTCTAATTTCATTTTAATGTTTGAGTTGTTGAAAATCGTTTGATCGTGCGTGGAACCTGGCCATCGTGCAACTATGTTGGAGATTTTCAGCTGCGCATCGGATACCGTCTGCACGTTTATAGAGAACCAACCTTTACGATTGCGGTAGTTTTCGGCACGATCTCCGCCAAACGATTGGATTTTAATGTGTGTGCAATCGATGGAGCCGATGGTACGCGGGAATAGGGGCAATCGCATAAAAATCTTAGCTGGCTTGCATCATTTCTTCTTGTGTTCCTGGCATTTTGACGAAGTATGGTCTTTGCTGTGCGAGTGCCTCGGACACTTTTCTCAATATACGGCAAACGGATGACGAACTTACGCCAGCAAAATCGGCAACAGCAATTTGCATAGACCCGAGCGCGTAAAAACGCAAACAAATTAACAACTGTGTAATTGGTGTGATGTACCGCGGTCTACCAAACAAAAATAATCAACATTGTTACGAAAACCAATGAGCAACAGTTATTACCTTTCTTCATCGTACTGAAGCGCTGGACAAATGATTTGCAGAATATGGGCGACCGTCTCTTTTCGCAAACGAAATCGTTGGTGGAAATCTTGATCGTCCCATTTTTCCATGTTTATTCGTTGATGCATGGTATATTGCCGACGTTCACGCACCAAACTAGTATCCTCTCCATCCTCATCGCTCCAATCTTCCCAAAGTGCTATGAAATCCGGCAGTCTATTCATTTTATTATAGAATATTTATGTAGTTTTGACAGCAAAATCGAAGCGAAGAATATTTAGTTTTGACAGAAAAATCTAATCGAAGCTGAAGAAATACAATCGCCGATTATCTACCCGATTAGAGTCTTTAATCAGGCAAACTTGAACAATTAGCTAATCGAGTGTTAAAGTTAATCAAAGATTTTTTAATCAGCCAAACTCTGATTAAAAAGCCTGATCGAAGCTCAAGAAATGTTTTTTTTGTTAATCGAATGCTATAATCACTGATTATTTTTAATCAGAACTGAAGAAATCGGGCCTAAGGTAGGTATACGAGAATGTTAAAAATAAAAAGAAAAAAATTAGCACAAAATTAAACCGCATCACCTTCCCGCGCAGTACATCCCTGAATTCCAGCCCCATCACTATATAAATTCGCATTCATCCTTCTCATGCAATTACTTCCAATTAAAAGTGAATCCTCATCTACGTACCACACAGTGTTTTTCAATTAAATTAAAAGCAAGTTGCAGAGGCCGCAACACCATAAACTAATCCAGAAATGTCTTAAAATACCCACATTCAGATCATAGTTTTTCGCGTCGGGTGTCATGGCCAATTATGGGACTCTCCGACGGAAGCCACAAATAACAGCAGGTGTTGACGCATCCAGCTGGCGTGCTCCATTCTGAAGTTGAGACGTTTTTCAACTTCGATCACATCGCCGAACTGCATGGAGAGCGAGAGAGGGTGTGCAAATTATGATCCATGAACGGATTTAGAATTTTGAGGATTTTGTGTTCGTCTTCAGAGAGTTTGTCAACTCGAGGAAGTGCTTTGTCAGTGAGGTTGAGACCGAGAGTCGAGAGTATCTAAATAAATAAGCGGCAATGGGATAGTCTTGCGTACATTTTTCATTGATTGAAAACGAAGAGCTGTGAATGGAAGATACTTCTAACATCGAAATGTGTACCTACATACCTATTTTAAGCTGGGTAAAATAATTTAATGAATGAAGCAATTTTCGTCATTTAAAGGACTGGTTCACATACAAGTGAGTATTTTATTCAAATTTCAACAGAGAAAGGAGATAAATTAACAATTGTTATTGGGTTATGAAAAATGAACGACAGCATAGGTAGTTGAATACGAATGAATCACATTCAGTCAGAGGAGCAATAGAATCTATGCGATTCTCCGTCAGTCAGAACAAGGAAAGCTAATTGCACATTAATGCGATATTCATGCAAACATCTCGTGCTCCTGACACATTGTCTGAGCTCACATCAGTGGAACTTGCAATCTCAACCATAACCAGCATAAGTCAGGCTGTCCTTCTGTCATATCTTTCCATTTTGGGAAGGTACCTGCTGTTAGTATAGGGCTGGCCGGGAGTTGGGTTGGTGGTACAGGCAATGCTTTTATTTCGACTCCCATATGAAAACGAAAATCAAACAGCAGTGTCTGGCATCATAAGTTTGACTTAAAAGCAACTACATATAGGTACGAATAGTGCTTTGTATGATATGCGCTTCTTAAAACATTGGATTAGTCAGAAAATGTGACTGCAAATAAGCGAGTACACATCTATGGATGTATCGCACGTCGTAGGTACCTACTGTCTACAATAATGGCAGGTGGAATATGAGATTACATCAGTCTAGCAAAACTAAATGAATTCTTTGTAACCGTCAGAGAACAAGGTGCGGGTCCTGGTAGTAGACAATGTTTTAGAACTCTTGATGATTTCTGTTGTTGTGCAAGAAGGAACGATGGTGATTGGTGATGACTATAAATATCATTAGAATGAAATGTGTGTAGTTGTTGCTAAATGGTATATGTGTTCGCAGTATTACTGTCTTTGCATTGCGCTTTTGAAACTAATCCTTCAACTACGTGTCCTTACAAATAACATAATTAGGGCTATTGAATGTTCCTGAATAACTTTTTCAAAATATCATAAAGCCATCGAAACTACAAGAGACGAAATGAAAGCCGTATTTAGGTGTGGTAGTTCTTCCCTCACCTTTATGTGCCATAGCTATTACGATCTGTGTAGCTTAAAAGTGCTTGGTCGTTATAACGAAGGTTATTCATTTATTGAAAAATCAATTACAAGTAAGACAAGAGTCTTATAATTTATGATAAACCTTTAAATGTATTACTTTACTGATCAAGGTTAACGTATTCGTTACAACCGACAGTCGATTTATTCGAATGTATTTCAAAAGTTAGTATGTATGTATTCAGACAAATCAAACATTTGCATCAATTTAGAATAATAAGTTTTATAATACACAATCATATGACTTCTTCAACCTCTCTCTGGAGCAGATAGTGTGCAAAGCAGTTGTCAAAACAAACGGCACTATATTCAACTAATTTTTCACTTAATTTTTTATTAAGTGTTCAATACCAAATTATGTTCAAAAAAAAATTATTAGATCTAACTTTAAACTAGGAGCATACTTTGCTTAGGTAGCGTCGGAGTTTGTGTTTTTTTGTTTACATTTGTCTTTCATAATGTGTAGGAATTTTGTAGTGGATGTTAGTAACAATTGGTAGCTTGAGGAAACAGTTGTTTTTTTCAGTATACGCCCATGCTTTTCACAATAAACCAGCTCTTTTGGCACTTAATGAAACCCAGGTTAGCGTTGGCTATAAATTGACAGAGTCTACCTGGGTGCAACTAACTACTAACAACTAACTGTCATTATTCTTTCTCCGTCGCGGCCTTCATCCTCGTACTGAAATCGTCATTCCGGCGAATTCAATATTCACAATTCATATTAGCTTCGACATTCTGGATAGGCTAGGAGACTATTGCTGAGGTAAACAATCTGACTCACCTTGTAAATTAGCCGACACGAATACCGCACATAAGCAGTCAAACCGCCAATACACTGGACTTGTTTCTCACCTCTCACCCCGGAAAATACGCTATATGTATAACTACCTCTAGGTTCGTCAGACCATTGTGTCCCATCAACGAATTTCTCGTACTTCGGCCACATAGTTAAGGCACAAACTCCTAAACGAACCGTATGGAAATACGAGAAAGCCAATTGGGAAAAACTAAACGGTTTTTTCAAGAGTTTTAACTGGTCACTGTCCTTCTCGACAGCGACGTGGATGCTACTGCTGATATGATAACAAACATGATTTTGTTGGGTATGAAATCCTTTATCCCTAACCGGATAAAAAGTATCAAACCCAAGGTAAACGTGCGGTGTGACTCGAGCTGCAAAGAGCCTATAATGTTAAAAGAGGTAAGCTTACAAGGCTAACCCATCTGAGCAAAACCGTTTAAACGAGCCAGAAATGACTGCAATGCCCTTATTAATCAAGTCCAATTCTCCTACGACCAAAAAATGTTGCAAAAAATACTGCAAAGTCCTACGGGCTGTAAAATCGGTTCGTTTGTTAAAATCATCGAGAATTCGTCCTCATCATCTATCCCGACGCTCATTTAAAATGACATTGCAGCAGTCAGCTTTCTAGATAAAGCCAATCTGCTAGCTGTAAAATGCTAGCTGAAAGCTCCCAGATTGTGATGGTTGTGTATTCACTAAGTGATTGGCAGGGCGTTCGAATCCCGACCAGGGCCATGTTTTTTAAACTGAATATACACATAAAAACAGACCTCCCTAAAGCAATTTAGGCGTCACCTGTGAAGAAAAAACCTCATCGCACCAAAGTTCTTTCCTATCCTCTGCAAATCACCAAATAAATGCTTGTGTTCCCCAAGGTTCTGCTCTGTCCCCGACTCGCTTTCTCATTTTCATAAATGATCACCTGTCTGTTAGCTCTAATTCAATCTATTCCTTCGCTGATGACAGTACCCTCAGCTTCTCATATTCGTTTCGTGCGCCACGCCCCTCTTCTTCGGGTGTGGAACTGGAACTGCAACCTACGTTAAGCTCAATAAATTCCGATCTTAACAGAATGACTCACTGGGGTACAACAAATAGAATGGAATTTCATGCTTCTTAAATGCAATGCTGTTTGCTGAAAGCGAAAGACTTTCCATTCTCGGTATGTGTGTTAATGACAACCTCCGTTGGAATGACCATATATTTGATGTCGTCAAGAACGTCGCGAAATGGCTAGGCTTAAGCGATGTCAGAAGTTTTTCACCCCTCCTGAACTGTCTACAACTTATAAGGCTTCTAAGATATCCGCCTGAAACTCGAGTACAATGCTCATATCTGATCTGGTGCACCATTAAATTATTTGGAGCTTGACAGGATTCAAAAACGCGCGATAAAATTAATTGAATCTCTTAGTTATCTTCGCAATATCTCCTGTCGTTCTTTTTTTTCGTTATTTCCCCCATAAGTGCTCGAACGAAATACAACAAACATTCAAAACCAAAATGCATCGGCATCTCCTCTTTTCTTCTAATCCTAATTTTCTTATCGCCCCCACTGTGTTGCTATTACAATGAGAAGGGTGCTCAAAAATCCCTTTAGTGCGCGAACATTATAAAAAGAAAAAAAATATACGAGTACTTATTCTAATTTGATGGTCCTTATGCGGACGCTCTTAATTTAACTATAACCTTATAATTATTGCCTTTCGGCCTATAACCTATTTTTTGGACTAATCTTAAATATTATGTATTCATCGAGAAAATTTAATATTAATATTACCAGTCAAGTGAAATTGTGCGCTCGTCGGGCAAGTACAAAAAATTCGTTCGCTTTGTTTTTGTTCCTGTTGGAAACGTGATGTGTTTTATAAAATGCGTTCTACTTATTTCTGAACTATATCAACCAAAATTATTTTAAAACAAAGGGACGGGCTACAGTCCGCTTGGGCGAACTGTTGAATACCCTATTCTTATTCCTATCCCTCATAAGTGGGCGTGACAAAAGTCTAAGTATGGTTGAATTTGTAGTGTACATAATAACTACACTAACAAATAGCTTCATCATCAAATGCAATTCTCCCAGCAACACATAAACATAGACACACATTCCACATTTTTCACAAGACAGACATTTCCCACCAAATCCGCTCGACAGCCGATACACAGCTAATGCTCGCCATAGAGTCAAGGCCAATGACGATTTGCACATTTACGTGTCGCAGCAAATTGTGCTGAGTAGGTCATTTTACTATTAATTTCAGCTCCCTAGCTCAAACTTTGATTTTTCAATAAAATTGTTTTATTTAATTGTGGGCGTGTCAGTGGACGGATTCTAAAAATGTTATCTCCCGATCAGTTTTAGGAGTCATAGATCATATATAAAAAATTTCAGCTTTCTAGCTCAAAATTCGATTTTTTTGAAAAATTTGTTTTTTGAGTTTGTAGGCGGATTTCAAAAATTCTTTAACTTGATTATTTCGGGACTCTAGAGAGCATTTGGTTAAAATTTCAGCTCTCTAGGTCCAGTTTAAAGGCCTAATTGTTGCCGACAGACGGGCGGACGGCCGGACGGACGGACATGGCTAGATCGACATTACTATCGATGCTGATCATAAATATAGTAACATTTAGGGGTCTACGGGCAATATTAAGGTATGTTACAAACTACATATGCGTCAAAATTAATATACCCTTAGAATAGGGTATAAACAGTGAATAATTAAAATCCAGGCAATAATTGTTTAGTTATTTTAGTTTATTTTCCACGACATATTGCGTCCATCAGTGAACCAGATGTAGGTGGTGCACAGTGAACTATGTTTCACAGTAATATACATTTTTTTCTTTTTTTGCAGTTAAAATATGGCACGCACCAAAATCCTCGCCAAATAGGATGTCACACTAGCGAGCTAATGAAGGCTGCTCTTGAGCTTATAGGGAAAGGGAAAGGCATAGGAGAAGCTGCTAGGATTAAAGGTCTCCCGTATCCAAACTTAACCCTTTCGATCCGGAATGCTGTCAGTGAACTTACATCAATTATTTTGTGTTAATCTGTTCAAATGACTTACCTTAAGCATATTTCCAGCACAAAATTTCCAAATTTGTCCGTGGGGGCGCTGAGGGTACTGGGACAGATATGTCCCATCCGGCTTTGTGGATGGGACATATACGTCCCAGTAGGTAATTATCAATAAATATAAAATAAAACATTTTCAAAAAAAAAATATTTTTAATGATTTTACGAACGCTTATCTTCAATACTTACTAAACTCTCCTTTGCATTTGCATTTTTTTTTCCATTAAGTATAAGTTTTATTGTTTTTTACTAATTATAATAATAATAAAAAAAAAAAAAAAAAAAAATATTAAGTGCTCAAGAGAAGCAAATGTAAAATGGAGCAAGTGTACACGCCAAAACAAAACAGATTTGGAAATATTTATACCCACTAATCATAAGTTTAAATTAAGTAACAAATTTAAATCAATAGAAGTTCAGCCAGACATACGAGTACCTATAAGAATCGGCAAATATAGATCGTTAAGTTAAAACAAATGTAAAAATGATTTTTTAAATATCTCAATAAAATTGAATTGAATTGAATTGAATTATCTTCAATACTCGATAGAACACTTTTTTCCACCATTTTTTGGACTTCCTATCCAATTCGTACAGCCCCGAGAATTTTAGGAACTGCAAATAATTGTTTTGCAATTGCCGAATGGAACATATATGTCCCACCTAAAAGGCCGAATGGGACATATGTGCCCCAGCCCACAAAGATGGCAATAAAACGTAAAATACAGAAGGAATCTTTACTTTAATTTACTCCAATGTATATACACTAGGGTGGAGCGAAAAATATTTTTTTCTTATTTCTCCATATACATATGAAGAATGGGTGCTATTTAGATTCAAAATAACGGGAACAAAATTTGAGATCAATTGAAATATTTTTAGAGGGTGCACAACGCATTTGAAATTCTTAAAAACAGCAATAATAGTAAAAGTGTTGGATTTGTCAGACTTAAACACATACTTCCATACACTTTATCATTCACACATTGAGAATTCGAAAACTTTATATATACAAAATTAATAATAATATTAAGCATTAATTTTAATATTAAACAAAATATTTTGCTGTGACATTATTTTAAATATTAACGCTTTTCTAAAAATATATTCTGTTTCTGGAAAATTCAATTTACTTATTAATACTACGTAATTTAATTTCTTCTCACTCAATATTTGTATATGTAAGAGAGAGGTTGTGTTGATATCCAGTCAAAAATAAAAAATACCCTACAATAAAATAAAAAATATTATTGTAAGATGGCTACTACTAGGCAAAGCGTGCAAGATTTAATTTTTGGAAATATGGAACCATTTAAAGAATCATGTTTGCCAACTTTCAAAGAAGTTATGAAGGAGTTCTTAAATACTGTCTGTTATCTGAAAAGTATAACAAAAAAAGAACCAACTGTTTTTCAAGTGTCTGAAAAAGTGGCTCAAAATTTGGTCAAGGTATGGAAAAAGGCTTCCCTTCCTACTATTTCTCACTCCTCTGTTGTAAGGAAAATTCGGCAATACCATGAGAAATATAAAAAACATCTTAAAAACTATAAAATAAACGAAAAACGGAACAAATTAGACAGTTTCAAAATACAGTTGGAGCAGTTTTTGAAAAAATCTGAGACGCTATTTGACATATGCTCTTGCCAGTGTGCACTATTTCAAGCGTGCTTGTGTGATCAAGCAAATAAAGTTCCTATTATGGAGCGAGCTTTTTTAACGGATCAGAGAACAATTAGAAAGTTGTGTATCGGAAATATTGACTGGACTGCTACTCGGAAAATGGAAAAAAGATCTAAAAGAAAACAAGACAGAGCTGAGAAAGTTGAAAAAAGAGACAATCAAATAGTACGGATCCTGACATTAAAACAATTTTTGTCGAAACTCGAATCAATACTTCTGAATCTGAGACAACTGACAAAAGCAGTGACTTTGAAGACTCTCCTCCTAAAAAGATAAAAACAGAGCTCATTACAAACCAAATGCGACTTAAATTACGTTATTTGGGACTTGCTTGTGATCGCACAGGGATCTCAGATGGAAATGCCGCTATAATTGCAAGTAGTGTTTTGACAGACGTTGGTATAATAACCCTGGAGGGTCAATCGAAGGTCATAGATAGATCAAAAATAAGGCGCATAAGGTATGGAGTCAGGCAAAAGTTACAAGAAAATAATTTACTTAAAGGTACCCAGCTTGAAAGCCTTTATTTTGATGGCCGCAAAGATCGTACTAAAATCTTAACAAAGCAAGGTGATCAATCATATCATAAATTGTCTGTCGAAGAGCATATTTCTCTTGTTCAAGAACCCGGTGCACGCTATGTGGGACATCTTCCCCTATCAAAGGAAAATCAAAAAGCATGTGCGAGTCCATAATCAGTTTCTTACATCAAAACAATATATCCCTGTATCACTTTGTTGCAGTTGAATGCGACGGAACGGCTGCAAATACTGGTTCAAAGGGGGGTGTTATTAGATTGATGGAAGAAGCTGTGGGGAAACCTCTACAATGGAATATATGTTTGCTTCATTGTAATGAGCTGCCTCTTCGACATCTTCTACAAAATTTAGACGGACAAACAACAGGTCCATATGGCTTTTCCGGGCCAATTGGCAAAATGTTGGAGTGTTGCGAAAAGTTGGATATTGTAGAATTTGTACCAATTAAAGAAATACTTCATGTCTTACCGGACATTAAAAATACAAATGATCTAAGCTGTGACCAAAAGTACTTGCATAATATATGCCAAGCCGTAGGTTCTGGAAACTGTTCCGTGTCTTTGTTACAAAGAAATCCCGGCAAGTTATCACATGCTCGTTGGCTGACTGCGGCAAACAGAATTATGAGGCTTTATATTGGAACTAAGAATCCATCAGACAATTTACTCATTCTAGTAAATTTCATTGGTCGCGTTTATGCTCCGTTATGGTTTCTTATCAAAAGTCATCCTTCTTGCAAAGATGGTGCGCGTCACTTATGGAAAATGATTTCATTGTCTCGATATCTGGACTCGAAATTCAAAAATTCCATAGATCCTGTCATCCAACGAAATTCATTTTATGCCCATCCGGAAAACCTACTTTTAGCTATGATGACAGACCCAAGAAAATCGATTCGTAAGCTGGCACTTCGGCGAGTGATGAAAGCTCGAGCGGAAAAAGCGAAATAAGTGTTCGTAGGTTTACAGTGCCAAAACTCAATTTTAAAGCCAATGATTATGTAGATTTAGTCAACTGGCAGGGCCTACAAATAACTGAGCCCGCTGTAACGAAGTTTCTTGGCGATGAAAACATTTCGGACATTGTTAAAAGCGGCGATTGCAGTATTATTGCTTTCCCTCGGTTCCCATGTCATACGCAAAGTGTGGAACGTTGGGCTACAGTCCCCATCCCTATGTTTTTCTTGATGATTTAAGGGACATTTTTTAAGAATAAAGGACAAAACCCGTTTTTTATTAAAAATAAAAAAATACAGATCAGAGAAAAAAATGAAAGGAATGTGCTCTTAAGTAAAATAACGGATAGTCGCCGTAGTTATATCCCGTCTAGACCTCTTTAATCCCGACCAAAAAGGGTCTTTCATTAGCGACTTGATAACTTCAAAATTTCAGTGTGAAAGCACACTTAAACCGATTACCGAACTGTCAATGCCAAAATATTCAGTAAAATCAATATCATGGTGAAGTACACAACAACGTTTACAAATAATTCAAATTTACTACCGAAATTCCGAGTCGGTGGTCGAAACTTTCAGAGCGTTAACGCCAATTTTCGGCCTTAATTCTCGCCCCAGTAGACAAGCAATTCATAGTTTAGTGAACAAATTTGAGTCAGAATATTCGCTACTTGATGTTGCCGTGGCACTGAGAATACGTTTTGCCCGAAGACTGGAGAATATTGCTGCCGTAGAGCCGTCCGTCGCAACCGGCCAAATCAGTAAATTTCACAGCGTTCTCAAGAATTGGGCCACTTCCAGCCCACATTATGGTGAATTTTGGGTAAGGATCTCGGCCTACACCCTTACAAACCACTTGATCATATGAAGTGACATACGTTCTCGAATTGGGCTCTGGACATGATGGAAGAAAATAAAGAATTTCATCTCAAAATCATCTTCAGCGATGAAGTGCATTTTTGGTTTAACGGCTTCATCAATAAGCAAAATATGCGTTACCGGACAGGTGAGAACCCACATATGCTTCATAAAACAGCACTTCATCCGCAAGAAGTCACTGTTTGGTGTGGTTTTCATGCCGGTGTCATTATGGAGCCGTTTTTTCGATGAAAATGACCGTCATGTTACGGTAAATGGTATCCGGTAGAGAGACATGTTGGAACGTTATTTCTTTGCGCAATTACATGAATTGGACATCAATGATATGTGGTTCCAACAAGACGGTGCCACAAGACACACACCGGTGCAATAATGCAGTTATTGAATTCTCAGATCGGTGAACGTGTTATCTCGAGAAACGGATGTTGGGCTACATTAAATCATTGGTCTATGCAAACAAGCCGGCGACGTTAGATGAGCCAATATTGAACGAGAAATAGCGGCCGAATCATCGAAAATTGGGTTCAACGTACCGACCGCTGCATACGTTCCCGTGGTGTACATATGAACGAAGTCCAATTCCATTAATAAATATTTTGATAGTTATTCAAGCTAATACATTTTTTTTCGAAATGTATTGAAGTAGTTTGCATTTTATTTAAAAAAGAAGTTGTCAAGTCCTTAATGAAAAACCTTTTACATTGAAATACTTAAGTTTTTCTTCTGAGCCTAAATATGAGCTTATAGTAAAATTGTATTTCCATTAAAAAAAAATATTTTTTTATTTTCAAATATAGTTTTTTATGGCCCACATATATTAATCGCTCCCATTGGGATAATTTATGTCAAAAGCAAAGTTCGAAGAATCCCAGAAAGTCAAATGTGGAAGGAAAATGCTATTTAAATTCGTCCCATTACTAGTTTCGGATATGACGATGCTTAATTAGCTTCCCAGTGGAAGTTCTTGTAATCGGGCCGATTTTGTGAATCGCGGATTTTGACATATCTTCACGTTTCAAGGTCACCAGAATCCAAATCCAACATTTTTATAGAGATGTCTGTGTGTGTGTATGTACGTATGTTTTTTTTTTTTTGGCTGTGCCAAGTGGATGTGGTAATCTTCAAAAGATGGCATACACGATTCGCAAACCCGAATAATCGATGCCAGGAATGCGCCTACGTACTAATCCACACCCAGCAGACGTCAACCACTCTCCCGCGGGACTGCCGTTAGGTATTACTTCGCGGGGCTGGTTAGCAATTCACGCTATGCGTCTTGTCTTGTGTCAGTTGCTTCTGACGCTTCTGCTGTTTCTGATGCTATCCTTAGCCTTTCTACTCTCCGCAGTTCATTTTGGATAGTTGTTACCAGAATACAAACTGTCGCCCAATTGTCCTCCGACTGCAACATATGATCTACTCGTATTACGAAAGATGGATTGGGCAGATTCGTTCTCCATGATACGAATCGCCTACAATGAAAAACTGCGTGCTCCGTGTCTTCCTCCCGGTCTGGACAATCTAGGCAAAATGGCGAGCTATCGTGTCCAAATCGATGTAGGTATTTGCGGTAGCTGCCGTGGCCAGTCAGGAACTGCGTAAGGTGGTAGTTGCTGTTTCCATGTGCTCGCTTTGTCCAGGTCTCGATTGACGGGATCAGCTTGTATGTCCATCTGCCTTTTGTAGTGTTGTTCCACCTGGTTTGCCATATAGCAATTGAAGCTGCTCTTTCTTCTGCTTTAATTCTTGGCATTTCACTTGCATCTAGTCCGCCCGGCGTTTTGCTGTTGTAGATCCTCAACATCTCGCCCGCTAGAATGTCTATGGGTATCATTTCAGCAATGACGAAGGCCGCTTCGTCCGAGATGGTTCGAAAACCACAGATTGTCCTTAACGCGCTAAGCCTGTATGCGGATGATAGTTTCCTTCTTGTTTCTTTCGTCGCCAGTGCCCCCGCCCAAACCGGAGCGGCGTAAAGAAGGACTGAACTGACTACTTTTGATAAAACGTTCCTCCTAGCGTATCCAGGTCCACCGATGTTAGGTAGTATGCGTGAGAGAGTTCCCTGTATTTGCGATGCTTTCGTTGTAATGTACTCCACGTGCGTCTTGAACTGCAGTCTGTTGTCTAGCATGACTCCAAGATATTTGACTGCTTCTTTGGATCTGATGATCTGGTTCCCCCCGTGGAAATTGGCGAATTCAATGGTTTTTCGACTTGTTATAAGGACAGCTTCTGTTTTATGGTCGGCTAGGTCTAGTCCGGCGGATACTAAATAACTAAATAATTTGCCCTTATTTGTACTATTTATTGTCATTTGTCATTGAGCAAATCATTATTACATTGTGCTCCGTTATTTCGTATACATGTCAATTTACAGGTCTCCGTGCTGATAACAATGGTTGCATTAATATATATCATACCTCGCTGTTATTAACAATATTTAATTTCCATGAACAATATTAAAGAACATTTTTTAATATTAAATAATTCTTAACAATATCTTATGGTTAACCAAATTTCAAAGTTTAATACTAATCGCATACTAAATCATATTGATGCCACTGGGAATTTAGTCGTGTGGACCTTGCGGGTCGCAATTGGGTCGAAATTGGTGTAAAAAGTCGGTAAGTTTACTCTTATTTGTGAGAACAATACCTACTGATTAAAAATCCTTTCTTGCATTAGCTAAAGTCAAAGTTGTGAAGTTGAAATTGTCGATTTTTGGCAGCAAGAGTTACAACCAAATATAACTTATTTCATATTTTTATTTATTTATATCGATTTAACTTACACAGTAAGATACAATATCTTTTAAAGTAGTGTAAGCTTCAGTATTAAAAACTATTACATGAAGTGAGTGAAATATGAATATAATTCGAACTTTAGTTGACACCCATTATGCAGTTCTGCAATTAACGCGGTGCTGTGATCGCTGGCAAAGGTTTCTAAATTAGGTGCAAAAAATATACCACCGCAAAATGTTCGATGGGTAATTTACTGCGTCATTCAGTTTGGGGAGATTTTTTTCTTCTTGTTGTTTTATTACGAAGTCGATACGCCGTCGATACATTCTACAAATTGCTACTATCATATTGCCATGGTACTTGTATAATTTAATAAAAAAATACCTGTTTTAATATTAACTGATTTTTGCATTTTATTGTTAATAACTTTCAAGTGAATGATCATTGTTAAGGTCTTTTAAGCTGAAATATTTTTCAGGCGACTATTTAATACAATTTTTAATGCTTTTCCAAGTTTTTGTCTAGTATTTTTCCGGACTTTTTGGTAGGTTTAGATTTGGTTGCTCTTGCCTTTCGGGCGAACTGCCTTTACTAGTTCGGTGTGTAGTTAAGGCCATTGTTTGACAGCTTTTTATTTGTTTGTATGCATCAACATGATTAGATTTGCAACAAATTTAATGCAAAGTACGTGCATATAACCATCATTTCAATACCAATCAATACAATACAAAAACAGACTTTATTCTATCAAATTCCATGGAAAATCCCCGTTAATTTAAAACAAACGAACAAACTTCATTTCATTTTGATGACGGAAGTGAGTTCTGAAATCCGACAAATCGCGACAGCGGAAATTCGAAAATACAGAAACTGCCAAATAGCGACGATCTAATTGGTTTCCGAAATCCTATAATTCTGAATTAAGGTTCATATTTCTAATTGCTGCCGTTGGCTCATTTACCATGAAAATTGTGACAAAAGAAGTATTACCTACTTCAATAATAAAGAAAATAAATATTTAATCAACATAATGCATAAAAATATTTTTCAGCGCCAAACTGATAGGTCCTACTAATAGAGAAACTAAAAAAAAAACAGTTAAACAATTATGCGGGCCTTTTTTTTAGTGCATTCGCCAAAGTACATATGTTATGTGTACTTACTTACTGCTAGATACTCTACTCTTAAAATCCAAAGTTAATATTGCAGAATTTATAACTTTAAGATAAAACAGTATACTTACTTCCACTTCATGTTCCAACATTTTTAAATAAATCAATTGATAAGTAAACGCGAGTTTTTGACTTCCTACGGAAAGGAGTCACCCTACCTGACATCAGTGCGATTCAGGTTTAAAAAAACGGATAAAATAATAATATCAATTTCTGTGTTTTTAAGAGAAAAATACCGTCTGTTTTAATTCCAACACAATTACAATTAAACAAAAACTAAAGTGAAACAATCAGAATAGAGTTCAAATCAAAGTTCAAATATGTGTACTTTTACCCCCAAGCGGTTAAACGCGTAGCACCTGCACAAAGGAAGCTGCTAAGCTGTGATTGATGGCATATCTTGCCAATAGCGACAATGATGCTGAAGACAAACCATTTGCCGCCGGCGACGACGATGAAGATTACACACTACAAGATGTTGGTAATGATGGTAATGCGTCTGATGCAGAGACCGATGTTGTTGTTCTTAAACTTTTGTAACATGGGACGGGGAGGAAATTTAATTTCAGTACATAGGTCCCCCCCACACACGTATTTTCTTAGATATAAGCCCAGGGGGAACTTAAAAAGACCATGTCAACGGCTTGATTCAAAAAAATAAGCTGACATAGGCGCCTGACTGACAATTACAGCCTAACCTTTGCTAAGCATGCAACGTAGTTGCATTAGTGGGCTAGACCATGCGGAGTGAATGGTTAAATCCTTTTAACCCACATTTCATTCAAAAATGTAAGTCGACGAACCTGCCAGACAACTGGGACCTTCCCGTGACGTAAAGAAGTTGCGTGAGAGGCTAAATTATGGTGAGAAAAGGGTCACATCCCTTTACCCGCGAAACCGTCTACGCAATCGTTTGTTTACTCGAGCAAGGGAGCTGACATAGGCACCTATCGGACAACTAGCAACCGCTTTTCATTCGGGACCTTAGTCGCATTTTCGACAATGAAAATTCGTGAATTTTGTCCCGATGGGGTGGAACATACATATAGGGTGTTTTTTATAGAGGTATAAAACTCCTGATAGGGATAACTGTCAAACTAGCTGTCATACTATTAAAGTGTGTTTGACTTTTTTTGTTCAGTACCTATACTTTGCCAAATCTCCATGGAAAGACTTACACCAAATCAACATTTACAAATCGTAGAAATTTATTTCGAAAATTCGCTCTGTTCGCCAAACTTATAGATCACTTCCTCCACACATGACTTTGTTGAGCCAAACGTTTGGTGACCGAATCATCTCAAGAAATGGACCTGTGAGTTGCCCGCCTCGTTCGTGTGTTTTGACACCTTCGGACTACTTTTTGTGGGGGTACGTCAAATTGCTGGTCTATGCTGATAAACCAGCAACAGTTGGTCACTTAGAAGCCAACATTCGACGCACTATTGACGAAATAAGAAAAAATGGTGCAAAATTGGACCGGCCGGATGGCGTTCATAAGGCGCAGTCGCGGAGGCCATATGAAAGAAATTATTCTTAAATATTAAATGCCATGAAATTTGTGAGCTAATAAAGCCAAAATTTGGTCATTCCATTTAATTTGTTGCGTTTTCTTTTTTTTTAAGTAACCTCTATTAAAAACACCCTATACTTCCCGAAGTCAATTGGAGTGGGACATAAATTTCGAAAGAAAGAGTTCAGGAGTTAATATGGAGTATGCGTAAATATAAACAATTTCGATGCATAATAGCTCAGGTGGCAAGCCAATTGAAGTTTAAATGAAAAACAATACAATTTTTGATCTTGCTGGACCAAGTAGTACAACTTACCGCTACCAAAGTAGTTGCCCATCCTAGGGTTAAACCGTCATCATCATTGCGATAACTTTCAATAAGTAGGAACTAGGAGGTTCTTTAATGTAGACCGATACACACTCACACAACCTGTTGAAATTGTGAAAATTATGTACAAAACCAGGGAAAATGTGGCGGAAACGTTTCGTAAGGTTCGTACTGCTTTTGGTCATCATAAAGCGCCTTCTTGCACAGCTTTAGTGAATTAAGTTAGTAAATTGCAGCGCCTCGGACAGGTTGGTGATGTGAAAACTCCAATATGTCTTTGTCCGGCAATTTCAGCTAAAATTGTGAATGACTCCCCAGGTGTTTCTATTTCGAAAGGCATTAGGACTTTCGCAACAACTTCCCACAACATTTTGCATAAAGATCTTCGGCTACATGCTTATTATGTCCAGTTGACACAAGAATTAAAGCATGCAAACCACTCACAACGCCGTAATTGTTCTAGGGATTTAAAATGACACTTCTTGTAGGATCAATACAAGCGTTGGCAATTAAATAGACGCAACTCGGAGTATCAAAAACTTCATTCTCAAATACTGTATTGGTAAATTATTAATAAAAGATAGAGTACAATATGACCTTGATCAAGAGTTCAAAACACGTCTAAACAAAATAAGATCTTCTCCGTATGCTTTTAAAGAAATTGATAAAATAACAGGAAGAAAAGTGTTCGGGGAAGATATTGTCAAGGTGGTTTTGAATATCTATGGACAGGAACTGGTTGACGTTGAGGGCAAACTCAGTGCATTTAGGACCCTGTATGCTCAAGTTTTTGCAGACCGAACACCGTCTTATTCAAATTTAAATAATGAAATATTTTCAAAAGTAGACGAATTTCGTAACACTCACCTAAATAACTCTGTAACGACATTTACACAATCAAACACATCATGTAACCAAGTTTGTTTACCTTTTGCTACACATCAAAAAGTAAATATATTTAGAAACAATTTGAACAAAAAATAGTCTTCTGGTCTTGACAAGATATCAAACTTTGTGTTAAGAAAATGCTCGATTTCTCTTGATTTTACTCTTACGTCTTACCTGACTTTTTAATCAATGCAAAAATAACGGCTACTTCCCGACTGCATGGAAACAGAAGAATAACGAAAAAAATATAAAAGATTTTCGACCAACATAGGAAAATTTTCAAAAAGGTTATAGAAGAAACTCTTGCTAGTTTCCTCAATGACGCAAATATTATACCAAACACACAATTCGGTTTTAAAAAACAACATTCAACGGAGCATTGTCTTTTAGTACTTAATGATAAAACTATTCACAATCTAAGACACAAAAAGTACACAGTTGTTCTGGATATTGATTTAGAGACTGCGTTCGACTCTATTTGGCATAAAGGACTTATCTTTAAGTTAATATGAATAAAAACACAGACCAGTACCATAGGAAAAAGGAGTCTGATGATCGGGTGTGGCGAACCGTGAAACAGCGCTGTAACTCCAGCCGTCCACTTCACGTGGTAGCAATTGTAAGAAATATAGTTGTTCATTCAAAACAACACAAAGGAAATTGATGTAAACAAACCAAACGGGAAAATTGTGAGATACCACATACAAAACCAAGTTAAATTATAAGTTTCTTGACAACACAATGTCAATGTGTTTTTCACCCTCTTTATCACCCATTTCAGTTCAACTATGCTTGTCAAAATGTGGAATAATTAGAGAAAATATAGAAAGAAAAACCTGAATGAATAACAAAATATACTTACAGGCGCTGGGCTGCTACAAAACCAAGTTAAAATAAGATAGTTCCATTGAAAACAGAAACAAAATACTTAGGTATTCATTACCAAAACAAATTCAGAGTTAATAATCACGCGCGGAATGTATTAAAAAAAGCGAAAATGGGCAGTACTATTTAAAAAAAAAAATACTTTCGTCAAAGCATTTATCCCAAAATACAAAAATACTCATAAATATAAAACTCTTGTAAGACCCATAATCTTATATGGTTTTAGTACCTGGTCCTGTATTTCTCCAACGCAACGGCAGCAATAGAATTAGAAAAGTTCGAAAGAACAATCTTACGATTTTGCAGTGGAAAATATGGGAAACCAAATAAAAAATGGTTTTCTAATTATACGCTGTATAATTTAACAAAGGTTAAACCTTTAATGATTTTTATGACATCTTTATTAAAAACCAGACTAGAATCCACTGCTAACCATCCAAATCCACTTGTCAAAGGATTATGGGATGCAAATTATGTAAATGAAAGCTAATATCTCCAGTATTAATAATCGCCATTCGATCTTTTGCATAATAAATCCCGAACTTTAATAGAACCTCAGTTGAATGTTACTCTGACTTTACCTTATTATTAGAAAGCTTCATTAAATGTTCTCAGAGGATAAATTATTTTCTTTTCTTTATCTTTAATTAATTAAAAAATTTAAACATATCATTTGCTTAACCTTGAAAAAAAAATAAAAAAAAAGTTAATTAGTAGATATTAGAACTAATTTTATTTATCTTAGTTTGTATAAATCATAAATTACTTGTTCCAATATAATAAATTATATCACTAATTATTAACCTGCTTCTCTTAAATTTATACCAAACTCTTAAATGTCTTTTGAAAAAAAAAATCTTTTATAAAGGTATGTATCAAATGCATGTTTTGTTATTTTAGTTTTAGGTTCTACTCATTATTAGTTTTAAGTTTGGCCTTTAAGAGCCATTATGTGAACGTATGTCGGGAGCAAGCATACGAAATTTATAATAGAAATACATTTTTTTTTTTAATTATGTAACTATATATTGTTATAAAGAAAACTTTACTCTTCTTTTATTTAAAAATAACTGACCCCCGGCTTCGCTCGGAGTCTTTATTAATAAGAACAAAAACTTTAAATAAACATGCGAAAACAAAAGCAATGTTGCTGAAATATAAGACGACATTCATGACCAATCGCGGTAAGTCCCGTTGTGAAAATGTTGGAAAAAAGAACCTATAAAAGGATTCACAAAATAATACCCAATAGAAAACTAATACCAAATGAAAGTGTATTTAAAAAGTATTATTATACGATGAGATATCGCAAAAAATCAGTTTGCTGAGTTCAACCGTTCCGTAGGGAGCTGACCACGTGTCTGAGCCGAGTGGAATGGTACCTCGCACAGCTACCGGCTGCCTGCCAGCAACCCTCCCTCTCGCCCGCGCGTGGACCCGAACAAATTGTGATATGAAATAAATAAATACTAAATTTATTTATATATTTATTTGGATAAGGATTAATATTATGTTGATAAAACTCCTTCGCAAATAATGCATTAATTTGGAACAAATTTGATTACCATAAAAAAGGTTATAGTGAGTCAATCTTAAAAGATAGACATATACTGTTGCGGACTTTTTTTTAGAATTTTTAAAGAGGAGGAACAATTTCTTCCGTAAAGGAATTATTTTCCCGTTTCGCAACATTTTCCAATGATGCTTCGCTCCCACTGGTCGCAGCGTTATGTTATAAAGCCTAATGCCTTCCTCGCCAAATGAACTATCCAACACAAAAAGATTTTTTCAATTCAAACCAGTAGTTCCTGAGATTAGCGCGTTCAACCAAACAAACTTTTCAGCTTTATGATATAAAAAAATAATAATAATAATTTTGATAAAACTTGAAAAAATGCTGATATATCGCAAGGCGCAGCACAATATGCGATGGAAAGACGTGCAAATGAATCAGTTGTCAAAAGTTGATGCACACAACGCCATCAAAGAAAAAATTGTCACAACGTAAAGTAAAAATAAATGTCGTCTATCATGAAGATGGCGTCCGTAAGATCGCTCCATCAAAATGTATGGGAAAATGAATTTTCTTCATAATTTTTTTTTGGGGAATTTTTGATTTTCTTGGGTATTCTTCTTGTTTGGCCGGAGACCAGTCCGAATTGGTGCGAATCATCGAAATCAGTCCAGGCGTTCTTTAGTTTTAAGCGTAGTAACTAACTTCACTCTCTTTTATTTTGTAAGCCAGGCATAGCTAATTTATAAAGTCGGCAGAATATTTAATACACTGTAATCAAAACCAAATTTGTGAATAAAGTCTCAATAAAGTAAACCCTTTTAAAATAAAGACATTCACCGCCGAGCAAGATTCAACCAACGCAAATTTTGGTCAAGGATAACACTAATTATAGAAAAAAAGGAATATACGTACATGCAGGAAGTTGTAATTGCCTTCTTTAAAAAATATATTTTAAATTCTCTCTTGTTAAACTATATGCCGTACTTTAGTTAATTTTATTTGGTTATGTGCACCGCACTGTCAAAACGCTTGTTACCATTTTGGAATTTAATTTAACTTAATATCTTCATCACGTGCCGCATCATTTCTTAATCAGCGAATAATATTTAAAATTTAATACTCGTGTGCCTTTTACGAGCAAACTCCATTTGGTGCTACATTCTCATTATCTGCGACCGAGCAAGTACACCGTTTTACCTGAACAACCACACCATCCTGTCAGCCTCCAAATTGGCAAACGGAAAACAACCAATTTCAAAATAAATTACCTCCAATCCCTGCCTGAAGCGTCAAAACAAAATTCAATAATGTAATAGAATAATGGTCCATGTCAGAAAGTGGGTGGATGATTGGGGGAATGGGAACGCGTCGTGTGCCATACACAAAATCACCATTATCGATTTCTGACAGCGCAAAGTCAAATCCGAACATCTTACGTCGATATCTACGATATCTACGGTGTCATAAAATCAGCAAGCTGCTCCTTGGAAACCACCAAAATTCAAATGCTAATGACATCGCCCATATGTGAATAGCAATTCAAATGTATCCTTTGAACAGTTATACACCCGCCCACTCACGCACACATACACACGTGTACATCTATTCCACCTTAGCTCCCATCACGCTATCGTCTTCGTCATCGCATATCAATTGAAAAGGTACGCTCCTTAGGAATTGATTCGAAAACAATATTAGATTATGGAAATTTGACTACTTTTCATGCGAGGACAAAACATGGTGTTAGTGATTTCTCAAAATTCAAATCTAATTCAAGGATCAGAGAAATTTGATATTTATACGCGCACAAGCGTTAATGTCCTAAGTTAATGCTGTTGACCTATAAAACATAATGTAAGACTGATTAAATTGAAAAGATTTTTGTCTCTAAGTGATCAAGTACGTACATATATGTATGTATAAGAATACTTAAGCAGCCCAGGGAGCATAGTGAAGGACCAATGTCAGCCAAGGCATGAGTACTCAGCATTTGTTTTTGAATTGATGTCGTTCTTAAGTAAGTAGGTTAGAATGTACACGTCAAGATGTTGACATTATTGAATTGTTTGGCAACGGATTATCTCAGACAGCACGCACTTAGACCTGCTACTTATCTAGGTACTTATCAGAATCATTCAGACTTCAATGGTTGGCATGATACATGAGTATGAGTATAGTTGTATTTTTTCTTTTTCTTTTTTCAACGTCTTTACGTGAGAAGATGTTACGCGTTGTATTAGTTAAACTTCAATTTAAGTCTATGTAGAACTAAATTCAGACACTTATTGAATACAAATTGATGGTCATGATTCTTAATAATTTATCTGCTCTATAATGTTTATTGTTATTTTTTCTTAAAATCATTCAAATCATCCTAATTTTCATGTTAATCTTAGTTCTTATATGCTCCTCTTTTATTATTATTTCTTTTTTCTATTTTTCCTCTCCTTTTTCCCTTTCCTTCAGTAGTGCCTACAGTGTGAAGTCTAGATTAAAAAAAAACACGTCCTTTAAGTTCTGTGACAGGCAGCCGCTGATGTATTTCTCGAGATTATGAATGTGATTAATTAAACGTGTCTGGATAGGGCTAGAACTCTTCAAAAGATTATAAGCAAGCGTAGTAGCGGTCTAAGTGTTTGTACGTTGAATGCAAGGAGTATCAAAAAAAAAAATCGCCACATGTTCTCGGAAGTTCCACTACATGCAATATTCGTCAGCGAAACCTGGTGTTTCATCTTCATTTTTTTCGATTCCGGGTTTTCAAGTTCACTGCAATAATAGAAAAAAACAGACAAGGAGGAGGTGTTGCTATATATGTGCGTGAAGGTTCAAAAGTTAGGAATCTCTATTCTTCTAAAGACCAGGCAATTGAGTTTTTATGTATTGAATTGTGCTCAGGTATCGACAAATGTGGACTCGTATGTGTCTATACAAACCAGTTCAGTCTCGTAAATGCAGAAGAATTCTATATAATGTAATATCTCAAATTACACAGCGCTACAGTAATGTTATAGTTGGGGGTGACTTTAATGTAAATCTAGTGAATAATACCATCTCTGTGACCGATTTTCTTCAATTTCTCCAAACAATTTACCTTAATGTTTCGAGCTCATATCCAACTTACTTCCGTGCAGCTAATCCATCAATGTTGGATCTAATCCAAGTTACTGAGACAAATCAAATAATTTCTATAGACCAAATTTCCCCGCCAAGTATTTTAGACCATGATATACTTGTTGTAAACTATTCGTTTTCTAAATATCTTGGGGTGTATCTGGATAAAAGATTAACTTTTGGTACACACGTACAAGAAATCATTAAAAAAAAATAATTTAACAATAAAAATACTTTACCCTTGTATAAATAGGAAATCTAAGTTGAGTAGTGATAACAAATTACTGATTTATAAAGCGATTTTTCAGGCGATTATGTTTTACGGATCGCCTGCTTGGGGTTATTGTGCAAAACGTCACGTGCGAAGACTTCAAATTTCACAAAATAAGCTCCTGAAAATGATGTTAAATCTTCCATGGCACTTTTCAACAACTGAATTGCACGCTTTAGCCAATATCGAAATGGTATCGGACAGAATCTCAAAGTTAAGTGAACGATATAACATTTCATGTGTATCTTCCGACAATTCCCTAATCTCAAATCTAGCTTCTTAAATGTATCTTATTACAGATTTTTTATCCCTTAGTGAGTATCTATTCGTAATGTTTTTTGTAAAAGCTGTTTTGAGCGGGGTATTGTACGCCTTAGTGTTTAAGCCACCCCTTCTCACAACTTTCCTTTTTTTATAGTTATTTTATAGTTTTTTTTTTTCTTTTTTGCATTTTTAATGAAGGTTTTTAACAGTAGCTTTTCCTTCAAATTCCCTAATTAGCACTTATGATTTTTTGATTAAACAATTTATCTTTACTTGGCAGTAGTAAGGTAGCATATATACCAATCTCTGTA
Organism: Portevinia maculata; assembly: GCA_949715645.1. Classification (NCBI taxonomy): domain Eukaryota; kingdom Metazoa; phylum Arthropoda; class Insecta; order Diptera; family Syrphidae; genus Portevinia; species Portevinia maculata. The sequence continues at coordinate 91,861,381 of OX454526.1, forward strand.
AATTGTGCAATATAGGTTTAAGTTTAGAAATGTAATGTTTTTTGGCTACAATAAAAAATTATTTAAACTATTCGTTTTCATTTGATATAGGTAGCGTTGATCATAGCATCACCTATCGAGATTTCAGGCGCATAAATATGAGCAGTCTTATTCCAGAGTGCTCTGAAATGGAGTGACATATTTTATAGTGCCAACGTAGATCAACAGGTTGAAATTCTATCCGGATCACAAAATAACCTTTTCGAGAGACATGTCCCACTTCGCACTATAAATAAATCAAGAGATCTCAATCCATGGTTTACTCCAAGTTTATACGGCGGCTGATCTCAGAACGTGAGTACCTTTTTGCTCGCTACAAACGCTTAAAAACTAGCGAAGCTCGTTCTTTATATAAGATTGCAGTTAATTTAGCGGTTCGAAGTGATAAGCGAACCTACTTTGAACAAAAACTCGACAAGAATCTTTCTTCGCGAACGTTGTGGCGAAATATACGTCAGCTAGCGATTCATACAACTCCCGATGGCCAGTGCAATGCAACCCCCAATGAAATTAATTCGTTTTTTGTCTGCAGTAACTCTACTCAAAATAATGTATCAAGTGATAATAATATCACAACTTCGCTGTCTGAATCCAACACATTTAGGAATTTTGGTTTTCGATGTATTGACCTAAATGAACTCACCTTGTGTATTAATTCCATTAAAAGTCATGCTGTTGGTCCTAACCAAATTTCTCCTCGTTTCTTTAAATTAATTTATCCACATATATGTAAATATGTTCTCTTTATCGTGAATACTTGTTTAACAAGTTCCTTTTTCCCTTCACAATGGAAGGAGGCTACAGTTATACCTATACCCAAAACACGTTCTCCTGATTCTCCTAGTGATTTCCGTCTCTTTAATGTTTTTATCCGAGGTTTTGGAAAAATTAATGTATGTACTTGCAAGTAGTTAAATATGTTGAGGAACAGAATCTTATCTCTAGCTGGCAATCAGGATTTCGCACACATCACAGCTGTGAAACTGCTATGCTGAAAGTAACTACTGATATAAGAACGGCCTTAGACAATGATGATTTTACTGCTCTCGTTCTACTTGATTTTTCCAAAGGTTTTGACAGAGTAAACCACCACCTCCTGCTTAGAAAACTGAGTTTTTTCTTCAATTTTAGCTCCACAGCTAAACGTTTTATACAAAGTTTCTTATCTGGTCACATGCAACGTGTTAAAATTAAATATTCTTTGTCTGATCAATTGTTAGTCCCTCAACGAGTACCCCAAGGATCAATTCTTGGTCTATTATTATTTAGTTTATTTATAAATTACATCTCATCTTCCATTAGTTCTTCCTTCCATCTATATGCGGACGATGTCCAACTTTATCTAAGCAGACCTATAGGGCTGATCCAAGACTGAATAGAACGGATTAATTGTGATCTCGATAATATTGCACGGTGGTCAGAAACAAACCTATTAACTTTAAACCCTGGCAAATCGCAAGCTATTTATTTTTTTAACAGGAGTTTTCCCTCTAGTGAGGTTCCACCCATAACACTCAACGGATCTCAGCTACCCGTTGCAGATAAGGTTAAGAGTCTCGGCATAGTTATAGGCTCATCAATGCAATGCTGTGATTTTGTCAAAGCGATGCTCTGTAAGATCTATGGCGGGCTGCGAACACTAAGACTTACGGCAGACTTCATCTAATCTGAGGTTCGTCTTAAACTTTTTAAATTATTCCGCGGTACTACTTTCAAAGCCGGATGGCTTATGATAGTATGTGCGGACGCCATTACTGCAAAGTGGATGGAGACAAACATCGCGAAGCTTAAGGAGAAATGCGGGTTAGAGGTGATGCTTGTGGGAGAGGAAAATTTTCCAAAACCACATGTCATCAGAGGGTTCTTCCCGCAGAGTACCGGGGTAGCTAGCGAAAGGATCCTGGCTTTATTAGACGGCCAAAACAGAGAACTAAACACGAGAACGTGGAGAGTTCTGCAAAGATCGGATGAGAGAGACATCGCTCATATGGTCTTTGCAATTAATGACAGCTCCATGAGGAGACTTGTGGAGCTAAAGGGGATGGTCTCGTTCCGATTTGGACAGACCAAACTCATATTAAAAAGTGCTGATAAGACGGCCAAACAGGGCCTGAAAGATTCTCAAAAGTACATCACCAAAGCTCACGGCAGCACCGTAACTGATCCAATTGGGACCAGTACCAGCACTGCCGCGAAGCCAGCAGCTTCCAGCACGGCAACACCAGTGCTAGAAAGAGAAGCCACAAGCGCAAGACCAAGCGCAGCCGAAAAGGCCAATAGTGCGCACAGCACCGCCAAAGAAAGCCAACAACGGTTCAGGCCTAAACTAGGTATGGATCGTAAGAAGGCATGGGCGCAAGACGGACACAAAAACAAAAGTCCGAGAGGTAGACAAAGTGGTCTCCCTCAACAGGGTGTCGTACGAAGGAGAGGTGACAATAAGCCTAACAGAGTACGTAACCCTGAATTCGCACGGAAATAATGACATCCCGTCTAAGCGTGCTGCAGGCTAACCTGCACAGGGCTATGGGTGCCTCGGACACCTTTAGCCAGCGATGTGCCGAAGGGAACATCGCTATTGGTCTAATCCAGGAACCATGGGCAAACAATGGTAAGATATCTGGATTAAACTGTAAAAATAGAGAGATCATTTTCGCCAAAGGTCCTTTCAGACCACGGGCGGCCATTTCTATTAAGAAAGATATAAAATTTTCTCTCATTCCAGGTTTCACAACTAGGGACCTGGTGGCAGTTCTAATAGAACGCCACAAAGGCCGACAGCTACACAAATTTGTGTGTGCATCGGCGTACTTTGCTGGAGACACTGATGTAGTTCCTCCCTTACCAGTACAGGAACTTGTCCGGTACTGTGGGGGCCAAAAAGTACACATCATAATCGGCTGCGATGCAAACGCACATAACACGATTTGGGGCAGCCGATATACTAACAATAGAGGTGAGTCGTTATTAGAATTTTTATATAGCAACAACCTCGTTTTTCTAAACAAGGGAAATAGTCCCACTTTTAGAAATTCTATAAGAGAAGAGGTCCTAGACCTTACTATCTCATCTCCTTTTATGAAAGATATCATAGAGGGGTGGCATGTGTCTGGCGAGGCATCTCTATCGGATCATATGCACATCCGATTCGAGATAAGATGCAATGCCGAACACGCGTCAGTCCGTTATGACAACAGACTGACTAATTGGAGAACTTACCGCGAAAATCTAGCGGTCAGATCTGACATGCTGCCAGAAGCACCATCAACAACAAATGATGCAGATGCTGCGCAATGTCAAATAAATGATATTATTCTTGCCTCATTCAAAAGTAGTTGCAAGGTTAAGAGAACCGTGGTTAAAAGGTGCGTACCATGGTGGAATGATAACCTTGAGTCTATTCGAATGAGAGTGAGAAAGCTTTTTAACAAAGCCAAACGCACCGGCACATGGGAACAATATAAATCCATGCTGACCATATACAACTTATAGAGTTGCGCAGATCCAAAAGAGCCTCATGGCGTGCAAACTGTGAGAAGATCGAAAAACTTCCAGAGTTGGCACGCCTCCAAAGGGCTCTGTCAAAGGATCAAGCAAAAAGCATGGGATTGTTAATCAAATCAGATGGTTCAATCACACGCGACCGGGAAGAAACGCTGAAAACTTTGCTTCGGGCTCACTTCCCAGGGTCTCACACGATGGTCTACAGATGACCATATAGCGGAGGTCTCAATTCCAAGAAACCTCAGCAGAATTAATAGTTTATCCGGAACACTTTTTACTCCGGATAAGGTTAAATGGGCAATTAACTCATTTAAACCATTCAAGGCATCAGGAACAGACGGTATTTTTCCAGCCCTCATTCAAAATGGAATAGAATTTTTATTACCATCCATGATTGCCTTATTTAGGTTCAGCTTCAACTGGGGGTATATACCAGTTACCTGGAGGGAGGTAAACGTAGTATTTATACCCAAACCGGGAAACAAGCCGAGCGAATTACCTAAATCATATCGTCCGATAAGCTTGACATCGTTTTTCCTGAAAACAATGGAAAGGATTATTGACGTCCACATTAGAGAATGCATAGCAAAAAGCATGCCTCTGCACCCTCACCAATATGCGTAAAAAAAGGGTAAATCCACGGAAGGCGCTCTGTTAAGACTAACTACAGAGATAAAAAACGCCTACCGTTGCAAAGAGATCGCACTTTGTGCCTTTCTGGACATAGAGGGTGCGTTTGACAATACTGGATATGAATCCATATCAAATGCTTTGTACCATAGAATCAGAGACAAACCAACTATTAAATGGATCAACGCGATGCTGGAAAGTCGCAAAATAACTGCTTCGTCAGGAACGACCTCACTATCAGTAACAGCCGTAAGGGGCTGCCCACAAGGGGGAGTACTTTCACCCCTTTTGTGGTCATTGGTCATCGATGACCTGCTACACAAGATGGGCAATTTGGGCTACACTACAATTGGGTACGCCGATGATATTGTCATCATAGTCAGGGGCAAAGACTCAATTGGAGTCACATCAAAAATGAAAAATGCTCTAAAGACAGCCATAGACTGGTGCATCAAGGAAAATCTTTCCATAAATCCCAGTAAAGCCGTCATCGTTCCTTTCACTAAAAGGAGGAAATTAGACCTAGGCCTAATCACAATAAACGACACGGTCGTAGAGTACTCCGACGAAGTCAAGTATCTTGGAGTAATCCTAGACAAGAGACTTAACTGGAACTCTCACATAAATAACAAAATCACTAAAGCTAATAGAGCTTTATGGGCCTGTCGTCGCACATATGGCAGAACCTGGGGAATATCTCCAAAGATCGTCCACTGGATCTACACAGTGATGATAAGACCCATTATAACACACGCCTCCATAGTATGGTGGACAAAATCCACACAAAAGGTCGCAATAGAGAAGCTCAAAAAGGTACAACGGCTTGCGTGCCTTGGTATCTCCGGAGCCATGAGAACCTGTCCAACAGCTCCCATAGAGGCAATAACAGGAATCACACCTCTCCACATATACATTCAAAAAGTGGCGATCCGCAGTGCAATAAGTCTAATACAGTTAAACGAGATAAGTCTTAATGATCACCCGGATCTAAAGACCCTTCTCGATGAACTGCCAGAACTTAACATGAACTGCGCGGTCATAGACCGCATTCAAAAAACACTATGCTTCAACAAACGGTTCTCCACGGAGATCCCCAAGAGAGAAGCATGGGTTAGTAATGACCCACCAAACAGCCACAACGGCATAAAGTGGTATACGGATGGTTCTAAAATGGAAACGGGGGTAGGAGCGGCAATATACGGACCACACAAACGCTTTACGATACCCATGGGAAAAAGTCCCAGCGTATTTCAAGCAGAGCTCCACGCCATTCAAGAATGCACCAGCCATATTATTTTATCTGGCATAAAAGGTGCAACCATCCATATTTTCACGGATAGTCAAGCAGCTATAAACGCACATAGCTCGTATACCATTGACTCCAAATCAGTCATGTACTGCTTCAATACCCTACAAACACTCGGAATAAGAAACAAGACCAAATTATGGTGGGTTCCGGGTCATGTCGGGGTAGAAGGTAACGAAAAGGTCGACGAACTGGCCAGAAAAGGTTCAGAAACAACTTTCATAGGTCCCGAACCTTTCTGCTGCACTCCTACATCAGCAGCAACGGCAGCAATTAAAAGCTGGGAACATAGAAAATGTATCTATCTTTGCGAAAGCATCCCAGGTCTAAGACAGGCCAAACGAGCCATTCGGCCCTTCAATAAAAATGCCAGCAAATGTCTAAACCTAAGCAGGCACGATATCAAAAACCTAGTAGGTTACCTTACTGGTCACCATGGTTTAAGATATCATCTACACAAAATTAGAATATCAGACTCTCCTGAGTGCCGACTCTGTCTTGAAGAGGACGAGTCAGCTGAACACATTTTATGTGAATGTCTAGCCCTTAATGGATTTAGAAAGAAGACCTTTTTCAGGGAGCAAATGAGCCCCGAGGACATAAAGAATTCTTCTACTGGTAAAATTGTTCGCTTTACACGGAAAGTGGAAATTCTACTAGTTTAAACTTTTCTGGCCCATACGGTACAAAAGATCTTTTAGGTCGAAGTACCCCCCCTTATAAATCGCCTTGGCGAGCCAGAAATTAAAAAAAAAAAAAAAAAAAAAAAAACTTTTTAAAACACGCTTTTATCCATTTTCACTTATGGACGATGTATCTTCCCTAAACTAGATAGCACTTGTGCCCGTCGAGTTGAGGTGGCTTTTAATAATTGCACCTGATTTGTTCTTAATCTAAGAAGGTCACATATCGGCTTATAAAAGTACTTTACTGGGATGCTCTTTAAATACCTATCTAAAAAGACGTGCGATGACTTTCCTTTTTAAACTTCTAAGAAGTAGCTGTCCACCCTACTTACGCGAACTTTTTAACTTTACGACATCTCCGCGAAATCTCGACATCGTTATACCAAGATTTCACAGGTTGGTGATGGAAAGATCTTTCCCTGTCCATAGTATTAGGCTATGGAATAGTCTTGATAATCGTGTTCAACCGATACAGTCTGACTCGGAATTTAAACGACGTGTAACACAATGTTTATAACTTTTGTTATTTATTTATTTATTTTTTCATACTAATGGCTAATCTACTCTCCCCTCTCTTTTTGTCCTTTCTTCTTCCCCTATCTCCTAAACTATTCCTATTGTCCTTCTTCTAAATTTTGCCTAATCAAAAATTAAAAGGCTAATTTCATTTGCAAATCATATTTCTATTTAAAGTAGCATAATAAATCCGTTGTTTTTTTGTTTAGCATTTATAAACAAACTAGTGTAATGATTATTGTTTCATGATGATACCTCTTTTTAAATGTACAAATATTATATTCATATTTTTTACTGTACTACATACGATATTAATCGTGCGTACATTGTCCTTAAATAAATTGAAATTGAAATTTATTCCGACTTATAACTACTGGAAATATAACCCGCGTGCGTCGTTGGCCAGTCTTAAATAAAACAAGAACAATGGGGTTATACATTGAACTCGGGTGCAAGGTATGTAACTTACTTCTATAGCTGCCTACCTCTTTCATTGAAAGGCAGATACTCGCCATGGATGGCAAAGCCTAAGCTAATTACACTGAAGATGTTTAGCTTAATCTTGACTATCCTGCTTTCCCTCTTTGGTATCATTTAAAATAACTCCAAAGAAGTTAAGATTATTAAAGCGAAAGTTCGGTCGGTGGGCAACCAACGGAGAGGTATTTTTATGGATATGGAAGACGCATACCACTTTCCAGCAGGAATTCCAGAAAAGAAGAAATATCTATCTGCAATCACTGGAACGCTGTGATTTGGAGGTTTTTATGACCTCGTCCACTGTTCTCAGTGCTCTTGACCAGCAAAAATATATAATTCAAGAGCAACACCATTAAATGTTTATGACACTTTAAAATGGAATCAAATATGCCTCCCTTAATATCGAATTTCGTTTCAAAGTAACCGCTCTTACTGGTATTTGCGTGGCACAGCCAACGGATTATGCATTACACATATTCGTATCTATCTATCTTTGTCCACGAGCAACTACTAGCCTCATAACGAACTTGCAAACTGTTGCTAGGGAGGAACATGAAAAATATTACAATAAACGCTTGAAAGACTACACAGGGATTTGTGAATAAAAATAGCACGTGACCGGAATACTTATTTCCTCATCAATAGACGTTGACGGTGATTTTTTTTTCTCCCACTGGCCTCAATCCTACTTCATGGTCTTTACTGATATAGATTCACCGAGATATCCATATTAAAATCCATTCCAATTCAAATTATCGATAAATGTAGCGAATCTCCATAGTGCCGAGTATCCTTGTAGAGTATCCCTTCAAGTGAGTTTGAAGTGTTTGCTTACCGTTTAAGTATGCGCAATCTTCTCTGCCAATTTGTACGCATTGTGCAAGGACATTATTGGTACAAGGACACACTACCCGGAATTAAAATATCGATATAAATTTCTACCCCCAAAACTGGATTTAGTGCGATTTAAATTGACAAATTCGAATGGAGTCACCCAGGGATACGAGTCAAACAATGCGAGTCTTACGAGTAAGTTCGGCTTCGGATACACTGGTGCTTTAATTTAAACATCTTAATGCATGCGACACCCTAATCTATATACGACACTTTTTCTGCGAACCTGTAAAAGTAAATTACTTGCCTTTCAGCTCAATTGAGGGTTGATTTTTTTTTTGGATTGGTCCTGGCAGTGTCTGATAGTAGAGCCAACGTAAAACGTCAGATTTTATTTGCTCTATTAGAAATGCATGTAGATATGTATGTCTTGTTGAGCCTGGCAGCCGCCTGGTTCAGGAGTATGTGCAACAATTTGGCAAAATTATTCGTAGCTCCGCACCGCCGAACACCAGAAATGCAATTCCATTTGACCTGGGGACGTTTTAATTACAAATTCCCCTCAAAGTGACCATTAGGAAGTTTAAATAGTTAACAACGATAGACAGACTTTCTATGCAAATCGAGTGTGCAATCGAGTTAGATGAATGCTGTACAAATCCTCTGGCTGGAGTATGTGTGGCGTTTATTTTTGAATGTGGAGAGATGCCCTCACGTGAGGAACTGAGCGAGGGTCGAAAGAAATTATAGTGGCACACATTGGGAATACCCCGGAGACTGGCAGAAGCAGCAACAATGGTGGGAATAATAAACGAAGGCCATTTACATGTTTCGTTGCACTTCCGGTTCCAGTTGGAAGTACTCTGCAAATCGGTGGTGCAGAGATGGTTTGATAGTCGCACACAAAGGAAGCGAACTTCTAAGCAGTTAATTTAACAAAGTGCCAGTCCCATATGTCTTAAGCACAATATATGTATTTTTTGTTGTTTGTTTTGCGGTATGTTTGCATTTTTTATGGGCAAAGTACTGTTTTTGGTAGATTAATTCGTGTGCAAATAAGCACTAATTTAGAGGTCCATGAAAGCAAGAGTTGGGAGTGATAAATATTGTTCCCAATTTTATAGTATTGAACTTTTGGTTCCTACCTTAATATTTTAATATATTTCGGGTACATATTTATGCAATATACTGTAATTAATCACTACGCCTCGCACTCACAAAGTTACATGGTGACTTGCTGTAGTCTTTCCATAGATTCTGAATCTTCCTGCTATTTAGAAGAACACAAAAATAGAGACGGCAAATGCAGTAAACAAGGATAAGTGAAAGATACAAAGCAATAGATTATTATGTTCGTCATGACATTTTTAAGCTGTCCTTTCGCTGACACTAGCAAAACAGTGTCTCAACGAATAAGCTCCGAAGGTTTCTTAATGGGCTCCCGACCCGTGGAGAAACTCAGCCTGAGACACCGCAGCCATCCATCCTTCGCGCTCGCGGAAACGCTTCTTCCAGCTGTGCAACTGTCCAAGCGCGCTAGCATCTGCGATGGCATAGTCTTACAATGGAGGTTCTTTCCTGCTTTTCGTACAGCACTTAGCGCCATAAAACATAACTAGCAGTATCAGTGTTTTGTAGAGCTTACGCTTGGTCTTCCGGGTAAGGAGTTTTGAACCCATTTGTTTTGCCATACCGAAGAAGCAACGGTTTCCCAGGGTAATTCTTCGTCGGATCTCCAGTAAGGTGTCATTCGTGAAGTTGATGTTTAGTGCGAGGTAAGTGAACTCCCTTTACTACCCCGAAGTTGCTGCTGTCAACAGTGACGTTTTGTCCTAGTCGGTGGACAGATGTTTGTTGAAATTAAGTACCTCGTTCAATAATAGTTGACTTCAATACAAACCAATTTCGCCTGATCTTCAAGAGCCAGAAAAGCTTTTAACACGAAATCGGCCGATGTTGTCGATTCCGCGTTTCCCAGTTGTTGGACCGATCTGTTGAAGATCGTGCTTTCCGTTTTGACACTTGCCCTGCACACAATCTGCTTCAGAACAAGACTACAAGACTAAAGAAGTCACATAGCGCATACCCTTGCCGGAATCCCGTGCAGGTTTGGAATAGTTCGGAAGAGCTGATTCCATACTACACATTGCACAGCTTGCTTTCCAGCGTCACGCGACACGACTGGATCAGTTTCGCCGGGATCCCGAATCCGGCCATTGCCACGTAGAGCTCCTTACGATAAATGCTATCACATGCGGCCTAAAAGAGAATGTCAAGATGGTGGGTCTCGATTTGAAATTCAATGATCTTTTTCAGGATATGGATAAGTGTGAAGATTTGGACTATTGTCGATCTGCCGTGGCGGAAGCCACAGTGGTACGTGCCGATAAGTGTGTTGCAGAACGGCTTCAGACGTTCACACAGTACGTTAAATAGGATCTTAGCAGGGATATGCCTTGACTTTTCTTGCAGACATGGGATCGCCTATCATGTAGATGGCGCGTATGGGCATGCTTTCTTCCTTCCGTACTTGGGTGATGATTTGGTGCATGCGCCCTACCGAAACATCACCTCCGTATTTGAACAGCTCCGCTGGTAATTCATCAGAGCCGGCAGCTTTGCTGCTTTTAAGCTTTTCCATTCGCGGAGGTGGAACCGATTCTTTGTTGATTGGACGTGCGTTCTCTTCTTGCTCTTTCACTCTATCGACATGATGAGCATTTAACAGCTGCTGGAAATGCTGCTTAAACATATCTTTTATTCCCTGTGCATCAGTGAACCTAGTCAGTGTTCTCTGTTTCGAAGAGCTTGCGTTCCGGTTTTAGTGCCAGCAGCCAATTGCTTGGCCTTTTTAAAACCTTCAGATGTTGTTTCAATCGCGACCACTTATCGTTATATCTTTTTCTGGGCGGTTCGCAGCTCCTTCTCGTTGGACAGTCGAGCTCTGAATTTAGTCGCAGAAAGAAAATGATCAGAGTCTTCGTTTGCCCCTCGGAATGTGTACACGTTTAAGATGTTGGATGCATGACTCCCATCGATTAGCACATTGTCGATTTGGTTGGCTGTCCGACCATCTGGAAAGCGCAAGGTTGCTTTGTGGATGCGCAGTTTTGGGAATCTAGTGCCACTTATCACCATATTACGGGCTGCTGCACAGTCGATTAACTCAAAAGCAAATATTTCCTAATGAAGTAATGTGGCAGCATCTCAATTAAATCATTGATAAAAGATGTCACTAACTATTTTCATTATTATACGTTAAGATTTACGAGACTGAATATAGTAAAAAGTTAAATTTAAAGTGAGAATAAAGAAGGATTGAATTGATTTGAACTGAACCCTAAATGAAATAACCCCAAACATTTGTATATCATGATTTATTTACATGTATTGCTCCTTTTGTTAATCCTGCTCAACATGAAGTCAAGGAAGTATAATGCCACATTGCCTACGAAAGGCTATTTGAAGACAAATGAAATAAGTCCAAAAATAGATGAAATAACGGCTAAGATTTCTTAAATAGGAGCACGAACTTGGCAAATAATTAATGTGGAATTGTTTATTATAACTTTAGAATACTTTCTTCATCAATTTTTATTTTAGGAAATAATTGTTTGCGTATTTGAGGTTTTTCCATACAAATTTATTTAATTATTTATCGATAAATGTCAAAATAGGTGAAAATCCAAATCCAACAGTGAATGAACCCATGCAGGGTGTTGAGTTGTTGTTATTTGATGAATTCAATTTATTAGAACTAGTCAAAGTCACACGATCCAAAAAAGGCAACGTGGGTTTCATTTTTACATTTTACTTCAAAAAAAAGTGACAAAAGAAAAGAAAGAGACAAGTATATAATGTAGTGAAATAGGTAATTATTTTAGGGTGGTGATTGATGTACTGGTAGTGTTCAGAGATCCGACATATCTGACCCGCGATGATATTTCGGACAAAAATCATCCAATCTGCGCTGATCGGTGGTCTGTGCCAGTATAAGATACGAAGCTGAACAACCTGTAACAAATAAGTTAATAGTGCAATTGATATTATTGTGTCTGGTTTTGCGATGAACTGAGCCAATTGTCCTGAATGGGCAGTGGGCATAACTTTACGATGGGACGCTTAACAAGGCCATTTTGAGTCTTCAATGTAACGACTCTCACCAAATTATCACTCCCAGGATGCAGCTCCACAATCCGTCCTAGAGGCCAATGGTTGCTAGGAAACCTCTCATCCTTTATCATTACAATATCGTTTATTTTCAAGTTCGGGTTACGCTTCAACCACTTTGGGCTTCGTTGTAATCTTGATAAGTACCTACTCACTGCTCCATTCATGCCAGAATTGTTGAACTAATGTTTGACAATGATGCCAACGAGAAATGAGAGTAGTGCGATTGGTTTCGACGCGAGGATTGGCCAGCAGCGAATCGCCTATCAAAAAGTGGCCTGGGGTTAAGACCATTAGATCATCAGGATCATTTGTGAAAGCGCACAGTGGCCTTGAGTTTAAACACTACACGATTTGAGCCAAAACTGTAGTCAGCTCTTCACAAGTTAATTTTTGTTCTCCGATTATTCGTTTTAGGTGGTATTTTGTTGACTTTACCCCCGCCTCCCACAAACCCCCAAAGTGTGGGGAGGAGGGCGGTATAAAATGCCATCGCACTTGGTGCTGAGCGAGTTGCGGATGGATCTTTTCAATAAACCGTTGGTACGTACTCCTATCTTCCTTGAGCTTTCTATTCGTGCCTATGAAATTAGTACCGCAGACACTGTATATGTCACCACATATACCTCTCCTGGCAATAAATCGATTCAAGGCGCCAATAAAGGCATCTGCGGTGAGATCACCCACCAATTTCAAATGACCTGCTTATAAGATCCAATTGTGAAATCTTAATGGAATTTGTAAACAGAGTGAGGTTAAATATGAATGTTTTAAAGCCTTTTCGGATTTCTACACGTTTTCTGAAGCGGTAACTTGTGCAAACGTTTTAATTAAGCCCATTTCTACTTAAATAAATAATATGCTATTAGCAGTGCGTGCGCCTATTTGGAAAAACGGTTCCGAAATAACTCATATACTGAACAAATAAGTCCTAACTTGGACTTATTTCATCTGCATGGCGGTTTGAAATAACTCTTCACATTAAAATATGTAACAAATCATTACTTTACTTACTTAACGTGCTCCCGACCCATGAAGAGTCTATGCCTGAGACACTGCAGCCTTCCATCCTCTGCGATCCCGGGCACGCTGCTTCCAGTTCTCCAGACCTCTGGCATCCGCGATAGCTTGGTCTTTAAAACGGAGGTTCGGTCTTCCTTCCCTTCTCGAACCAGGGGGCTGGGAGTCGAAGATCCTCTTGGCTGGAGTATTATTTTGCATTTGCTCAATGTGACCGAGCCAATGTAGTCGACTTGATTTAGCTTTTTGGACTACATCCACATCTTGGTACAGCTCATAGAGTTCGCGGTTGTATCTTCTCCTCCATTCGCCCAACTCGCACTCAGGACCAAATATCCGACTTTATTAATTAATTAATTATTTTTTTTCTTTTGGAGTTCCTTTGCAGTTATTCATAGAGTAAGCTAATACATTATAAGGGTCCCAACAAATCTCTTTAGTGCGCGCTTATTATAAAAAAAGAAAAAAGAAAAGTGGTTAGTAAGTTGAGCAAATGATCGAGGGGTTCCAGGTTCGAAATCCTACTAGTAAAATAAAAAAAAGGCTGTCCACTGCCCTACCTCTTGTGAAAGACTGACAAACGTCGATGGGTATACATTTTCATGAGAAGATTCTCATATTTGTAGTTTCCATTCGTGCCAAAAAAAAGCTTTGCACACTCAAATAGAGAAGCTAGGTTTTAAACCTTCTTTATATTTAATATTTCATTTTTTAGGACAGTGGGAACGAAATCTTATATATTCACAAAATACCTCAATCCGTCACATAAGGCAATCTTCGTCGATATTCATACTAAGTAAAATATTAGACCACGATATCATTAGATTAAAAACAAAACAAAGATGATTTTTGCACAAATGTAAGAAGGGAAAACCGATTTATGGTTCCCAAACATAAGTACCTATGCAAGCATTAAGACAAGAAAATCATAGGCAATCAGTCTGAAAGCCCTCAAAGTAATCACTGGCTACCCGCTGGGTGTTTACAGATGATGAAAATGAATAGGTATAGTTTCATAGAGACGAAGTACTTCTTCAAGAAAAGACGGTAGGTAAAGCATTAAAAGGAAATCCGTTTGGCCCATATCTGTCTTAAATTTTAATCCGCATGTAAATGAGGGTTGTTTCTGTTGTCAGTTAAAGGTGTCATAGACTAGCATATCCTTACCAAACAATTCATTATTTTGCGTTTCGAAATTTGGCAGATGGTGCGATACAATTTGGTTGAGAACTTAATTGCCATTATGATATACGTTCAGGGATCAAGAATTTCGGTGGTAAGCTAGTCTCCCATTCGAATCTCGAGGGGTATTATCCCGGGTCGTACAAACACACAATTTCACCAAAGATTCTATACAACTTACATAAGTCAAACACATAAAACTGTTTAAACGAACAAGGTCATGTTGTTCGAAGCCAGCGGTTAAATGACGCACCCACTCATCAATGGACGGGTGCGAATGAATATCTTGACAAGAGTTGTTACCTTGGCTACTTAATAGTTTTTGACCGAGTATAGCATAATGTCCTGCTGAGCAAACTGTGGAATACGATCGTTCAATGTGGTGTTCGATGGAGTATCTTCGCACTACCATAGTTTCTTAACAGAATGTATAGTTTTCCTGCTGACAGCACTCTTCTGTCTTCGTTTTTGAATAACGAACCTGTAAATTTATTCATACTACACATCTTCAAAGATGCGAAAAATAAGATCTGAATAAAATACGCATGTGGGGAAGATCCAACCTAGTTGTACTCAAAGCGCATTTGACGAATAATTCCTGGACTGTTGATTGCTTGGAGACCATGCATCTTCTTGGTATAACAGTGAACTGGTAATTTTCACAAATAAAAGGAAAATGCCACAGTTGGTCACACCTTCTGTTGGCGGTACACCCCTCAGAATCTCTGACAGTGCGAAGTACCTGGGGCTAATTTTTAACTTCCCAGTGGAAGTTCTTGTAATGGGGCCGATTTTGTGAATCACGGATTTTAACATACCTTCACGTTTCAAGGTCACCAGAATCCAAATCCAACGTTTTTATTGAGATGTCTCTGTTTGTGTATGTAAGTATGTGCGTATGTTCGTATGTGCGTTCGAAATTATCTTTCGCCCCGATTATCTCAAGAACCAAAGATGATATTGACATGCGACCAGGTTTATTCGAAGCGTAATTACGTAACTCAGAACTGATTAAGTTTCCAGCGAAATCGGTCCAGCCGTTTGTTGTTAGTAAATAAATAACTAAAATAATTTGCCTTTATTTGTACTATTTATTGTCATTCGTTATTGAGCAAATCATTATTACATTGTGCTCCGTTATTTCGTATACATGTAAATTTACAGGTCTCCGTGTTCATAACAATCGTGGCATTAATATATGTATGTATATAACACTTTACTGTTATTAACAACATTTAATTTCTATGAACAATATTAAAGAGCTTTTTTTAATATTACCTAAATAATTTTTAACCATATCTTATGGTTAACCACATTTCAAAATTTGCCACTAATCGCATAAATCATATTGATCCCACTGGGAAGTTAGTCGTGTGGACCTTGCGGGTCGCACCCAGACCACTTTTTTTTTTAACTTTTGGCTCGCCAAGGCGATCTAATAGGGGGAGGCAAAAGTGGTCTGGGTGCGACCCACAAGGTCCACACGACTAACTTTTCATTACGGTTGTTACCAGATTACAAACTGTCGTCTAATTGTCCTCCGACTGTAACATATGGTCTATTACGAAAGATGGATTGGGCAGATTCGTTCTCCATGATACGAATCGCGTACAATGAAAATCTGCGTGCTCCGTGTCTTCCTCCTGGTCTGAACAATCTGGGCAAAATTGCGAGCTATCGTGTCCAAATCGATGTAGGTATTTGCGGTAGCCGCCGTGGCCAGTCAGGAACTGCGTAAGGTAATAGTTGCTGTTTCCATGTGCTCGCTTTGTCCAATTCTCGATTGACAGGATCAGCTTGTATGTCCATCTGCCTTTTGTAGTGTTGTTCCACCTGGTTTGCCATATAGCAATTGAAGCTGCTCTTTCTTCTGCTTTAATTCTTGGCATTTCACTTGCATCTAGTCCGCCCGGCGTTTTTCTGTTGTAGATCCTCAACATCTCGCCCGCTAGAATGTCTATGGGTATCATTCCAGCAATGACGAAGGCCGCTTCGTCCGAGATGGTTCGAAAACCACAGATTGTCCTTAACGCGCTAAGCCTGTATGCGGATGATAGTTTCCTTCTTATTTCTTTCGTCGCTAGTGCCCCCGCCCAAACCGGGGCGGCGTAAAGAAGGACTGAACTGACTACTTTTGATAAAACGTTCCTCCTAGCGTATCCAGGTCCACCGATGTTAGGTAGTATGCGTGAGAGAGCTCCCTGTATTTGCGATGCTTTCGTTGTAATATACGCCACGTGCGTCTTGAACTGCAGTCTGTTGTCTGAGAAAAAAAAAACATACGTACACACACGCACAGATATCTCTATAAAAACGTTGAATTTGGATTCTGGTGACCTTGAAACGTGGAGATATGTCAAAATCCGCGATTCAGAAAATCGGCCCCATTACAAGAACTTCCACTTGGAAGTTAACTAGTACGATTTCCACTTTCCGTGTAATGCGGACAATTTTACATGTTCCCTGAAAAAGATCTTCTTTCTAATTCCATTAAGGGCTGGACATTCACATAAAATTTGTTCAGTTGACTCGTCCTCTTCACGGCAAAGTCGGCAGTCAGGAGAGTCTGCTACTCTCATTTTGCTTAGATGATATCTTAAACCATGATGACCAGTAAGGTACCCTACTAAGTTTTTGATATCATGTCTGCTTAGGTTTAGGCATTTGCTGTCATTATTGTAAAGAGCCGAATGGCTTGTTTGGCCTGTCTTAGACTTGGGATGCTTTCCCAAAGATAGATACATTTTCTATGTTCCCAGCTTTTAATTGCTGCCGTTGCTGCTGATGTAGGAGTGCAGCAGAAAGGTTCGGGACCTATGAAAGGTGTTTCTGAACCTTTTCTGGCCAGTTCGTCGGCCTTTTCGTTACCTTCTACCCCTACATGACCCGGAATCCACCATAATTTGGTATTGTTTCTTAATCCGAGTGTTTGTATGGTATTGAATCAGTACATGACTGATTTGGAGTCGATGGTATGCGAGCTAAGGGCGTTTATAGCTGTTTGACTATCCGCGAATATATGGATGGTTGCACCTTTTATATCAGATAAATTGATGTGTCTGGCGCATTCTTGAATGACGTGGAGCTCTGCTTGAAATACGCTGGGAATTTTTCCCATGGGTATCGTGAAGCGTTTGTTTGGTCCGTATATTCCCGCTCCTACCCCCTTTTCCATTTTGGAATTATCCGTATACCACTTTATGCCGTTGTGGCTGTTTGGTGGGTTATTACTAACCCATGCTTCTCTCTTGGGGATCTCCGTGGAAAACCGTTTATTGAAGCATAGTGTTTTTTGAATGCTGTTTGTGACCGCGCAGTTCATGTTAAATTCTGGCAGTTCTAGGATTACTAAAAGATACTTGACTTCTTCGGAATACTCTACTACCGTGTCGTTCATTGTGATTAGATCTAGGTCTAATTTCCTTCTTTTGGTGAAAGGAACGATGACGGCTTTACTGGGATTTATGGAAAGATTTTCCTTGATGCAACAGTCGGGGACTAATACTAGACAAAAAACTAAATTGGAAAATGAATACCAATGGGAGAATCAAAAAAGTAACAATAGCCTTTTACTCCTGCAGCAAACTTTTTGGAATAACCTGGGGACCATCTCCCAAAATTAAACTGTGGACATAAACGGCAATAGTAAGACCTATTCTGACCTACGTCAGTCTCGTATGGAAGCAGGCAACCAATTAAGCCACCTACCTAAAGGCTCTTACGAAAGTTCAGAGACTACCGTGCATCGGCACAACCAGTGCGATGAGGACAACTCCAACCGCAGGACTGGAGGCTATAGTCAACCTGCTTCCGCTAGACTTCTTACCTTAATTAATAGCCGCCTTTAGTGCCATGAGAATTTGCCAAACAGTGGACTGGTAACCAACGAAATGAGTCATTCGACGATCATAAGACCCTTCTCAAGTGCCTATCCCAGCAGGGTAGAATTTAGAAACGAACTCGGACTTCCACACCCTGGGCATATTAAAATAGGTACGCCTCCCCGACCACAGCAGCGTCTTTCAAGCAGAGTTCCTGGCAGTGACAACAGCAGCCCGTGAGTCTGTGGTAAGGGCAATACTACCCGATGGTATTACCTTCTTTATCGACAGCCAGGCAGCAATAAAAGCCTTAACTGCAGCAGTAATAAAATCCAAGCTTGTGAAATACTATCGCGAAGAACTCAAGGTTACTCAAGGTACTCAGCTTAAGGTATCGCTCTGCTGGGTTCCGGGACATTAAGGCATTTTAGGCAACGAGAAAGCGGATGAATTAGCAAGACGGTTCTGCAGCTGATCCCTCTGTACTCATCCCGCCTTGCACACTGAGGCTTGAAGCAGAGAAAAAGATAATAAGAGAGGCGAACCTTAGATGGACGGCACTAGATATTTGACACACCACAAGAATAATATGGCCAACCTGCAATGGAGGCAGAACTGAGAGTCTCATAAAAAAGGATAGGAAATCACTATCCACCCTCGTAGGTATATTAACGGGGCACAATACTCTGCGGTACCACTTGAAGAAATAGCGCCTGAGGGAAGAAGAACTCTGTAGAGGCTGTGATAACGAGGAAGCTCTGGAGAATACAACCCTCTTCCTATGTCACTGCCCGGGTCTCCAACACATTAGGTACAGATTCCTCGGGAGACATTTCTTCCATGACCTAGACGAGTTCTCCAGCACACCGATAGATAGGATAATGAACTTCATCAAATCCACAGGATGGTTTGTATCGAACAACATAGTGAGTAATTAATCCCAGTTTTTTGTATAGGCATGGTTAAAAAATGAGTAAGTGACAACCCTCCTCCCCCGATAGGCATCGCAATAGGTCAGTATTGACCTGAGTGTGGCACTAAGCCAGCCCGTCTACCTAACCTAAACTAACAGTGAACTTTGGGGTTACTTTTCGTAAACACTTATCTAATAATGCAATGTCTCCTTCCATGAAATTGAGCAACGTTTTCAGAATAAAGAAATACTTTATCGCGAAGCAACTCCTCCTCCTTTATTAGGTGCAATTTAGGCTAGGGATTGAGTATTCCCCTGGACATATACCATTCGGAACTCACTTTCGAAAGACACCTTTCAGCAAGAATACGATTACATGTGTTCAACTTCCAACAATTTCAGAGTAGATGCAACACTTATCTGAAATCATCTCAGGGGTGCTGGCTAAGAGTTAAAGGTTCGCCTTTTCTGAGTGAAGAAAATATCCAGACGCTATTTTACATTTCTGAAATACGAGTATGTAGTAATTTTGTAACAGTGTATCTGCTGGATTGAATTAAATGCGAATTATTTTTTATATTTTTTATAAGCTGCAACATTTTGGTTTGGATAATCAAAAAGTATATACGAAACTAAAAACAATTCCAGGTATTTGTAGATCCCTTCAACAGACCTAAACAAAATTAAAATATCCTTCAAAATATGATATTACCATTTATTTCGCTATATTGGTAGATACGAGTATATGCTGCTATAAGTATACACCAAAGTTCTTGGCAAAAAATCAAAAAAAAATGTATAACTGCACTTTTGTTTGCAAGTACTTACAGTTGCCGACTCCCACACCACAAACCCGGATGTCCGTGGAGGATATTTTTGTCTGAATGGTGAAACTTTTTGCGCATATCGACGCCATTTTTCGCTAGGCTTTTATTACGAGTATCATCATCATTTTCGTTGCTTTTGCCCCACAAAAAATGAGAAAAGATACTCTTCGGTCACAACATTATCTCGAAAATATATTTTGCTTTTATGCAGTTTCGTTTCGGAATTTGAATCAGTAAAATTCGAGTCCTTAAGTGAACTGACGTAACGACACTTTTATTTGTTTTTTTTCCCTTCTTTGTTTTGGCAGAAGAAATTCCTATTGAAAACATTTTCTGGGCCAAATTTAAAATAATGCCACATTGGAGAATGAGTTTGGTGATATAAGTGCACTGGATGAAGTGAAGTAGTATCGTCAAATGCAAGTTTTGAAAATTTATGGAATTAGAATAAACAGCGGAATCGTGCCTGCATACTGCTACCAAGTATGTCTCTACCCTGCCATTTGGTTGATTGTTGGTTAGAAATGGCCGTCGGGGTACGCTCAGAGCAATGTATATAGGTCAATTGTGATGCCATTGGGAATTGGGAGGTGGGTCATGCTGCCCGCTCTTAGCACCATCTGGTGATAAAATTGTTGATATTTGCCGTGCAGCCATTGTTGAGATCATCCAGATCGTGAAGAGGTATCGACTTGAAGTAGGCAGCCTTATGATGGCGAGTGCGGGACACGTGCACGGGAAGTGCAGAAGTGACTCATTTTCTTCGTCGTCTCTACTTCTTCAGAAATCGTTGTAGTGGATCCAGTCTTTAAACATGCCTACCCATCGCACACTCTACAGTGATTATGTTTGTAAGGGTAGAGAAGGTTCCTATTTTATGTCCGTTGGATCTTCTCTGGTCCAGCTTTGGTCATAATTGTCTAGCGGTGATACACTGGCTAGGCTGGCTCCATCTAAGGTTTGCTTTTTTTAGCGCATCGGTTTGGATGACATTGGTACATCAATGTTGTCTAAAGTTATGCTATTTATACCAGAGGAGCCTCGTCTAGCCAATTCGCTAGCCCCATATTTGCTTACCTATGATGTTTATTGGAAGTAGATGGAAGGAGAGATTCTTAGGGCATCGTGATACTGAGGCATGCCGCTCGTTGAGTATTTTCCATTTTTATTAGAATGGTTTTCTTCTCCAGTGCGGTCACCCAGAGCACTAGGTAGGGTAGGTAGGTAGAGGTGGCGGTTCACCCTGAACCCAATTAGCACCATGTTGTGCCTTTTTGTTACCACGACTCATGTGATCTATGATGTAGTGGTTGTAGAGGATTTGATGTGTGGCTATATCCAACCTGTGGAGTTAAGAAAACGGATAAGATCTTATATCCTTTTGCCCAATATAAATAAGGTAGTCGAAGAATGGTTAATTCAGTGCCCGCAGTCTGGCTCTTGCTAGTGCCGGACATTTGCAGAGGAAATGGAAGAGTTCATTTGCATTCCCGCAACTTCGACAGTGGAGGTTAAATGGGATACCTAGTTTGGCCGCATGGTCTCCAATTGGCCAATGCCCGGGGATTATCGCCGTAATTCTGGCGACATCGGGGCGGGTTCTGTTTAGATGATCCTTTGTTGTTAGTTTGTCATAAAATGGCCTTATCTCCCTTGATATGATGCAGTTAGTTAACCTTCTCCATTGAAGATTGGTTTTATGCGGGAGGTGTGAGTGTATTTGTGTCTTGACCGCACCTAGCGGAATGTGAACCCTTGCCGCGAGTGAGCCGTCTAGAGCTGAGCCCTGCTTGGCTAGCTTATCTGCAGACTCGTTTCCTGTTATGTTACTATGCCCTGGAACCCAGAGTAGTGTAACACTGAAACGTTCGTCCAGTCGGGCAAGCTCGTTCCGGCACTCCTGCACCAGTTCGGAGGATATGGTAGCCGAGTCAATAGCTTTGATGGCGGCTTGGCTATCTGTGAGCAATGTTTTGTTTGTACGTTATGTCACGCCCTAGTTGCGTGCAGGCCTCTCGGATAGCCAGTAGTTCCGCCTGGAAAACGCTGTCAAAATCCGGTGATTCCGAGTAGACACCTGCCCCCACACCACAGTTCATCTTAGATCCGTCGGTGTATATGATCCTGTTAGAACTCTTTCACTACTTCGTCCCTTTTCCATCGAGCTCTCGAAGGGAAACTTACTTGTAAGCCTTTTTTGACATTTAGTTTGGGTTTGATGTAGTCGGTTAGAAACGTGAACATGACTTCTGGTAGCGAGTTCTGAATGTTGCTGTGGCCGTATTGCCTTGCTGTCCAGCACCCCAACTCCTTGAGTCTTACCGCACCGCATAGTGCGGTATGTTTTGTGTGTAGATCAAGAGGCAAACGGTGCAAGAGCACAGTGAGGGCGTCCGTAGGGGCCGACCTCAGTGCATCCGTGGAACGGTTACACTCTTCTTTGCAATCTTTTCAGTTTTGTGGGGTTGTAACCTTTAGTCAACGCGGGCCACCATACTTGTGATCCATAGGTGAGGATTGGACGTACTACAGCTGTATACATCCACAAGGTCATCTTTGGTTGAAGTCCTCACTTCTTTCCAAAGGTTCTGCTACAGGTATAAAATGCAATGCACGCCTTCATCTCTCTGTATTCAATGTTATGCTTCCAGTTAAGTTTTGGATCGAGCGTGATACCCAGATACTTAGCGCTGGAGCATAGTATAAGTAGTTGACCGTTTAGGCGGGGTAGGGCAACATTGGGTATTTTGGTTTTGGTAGTAAACAGCATCAGTTCGGTTTTGCTCGGCTTAACGCTGAGGCTACAGCTTGCAGCCAAGGTGCTTACCTCATCTAGAGCAGTCCACATGGTTTCACTTATGACGGAATAAATCTTCCCTGACACTAGTATTACTACGTGGTCCGCATACGCGACAACTTTGACCCTTTTCCTGTCTAGTTTTACGAGAATTTTGTTCATAACCATTAGCCAGAGTAGCGGAGAAATGACGCCACCCTGTGGCGTTCCTCTATGGGCAAATTTGGTTAAGTGACTGTTGCCTAGTGTTGCCTGAATAGCTCTTGTTCCGAGCATGCAGGATATCCATGCCTAATAGATTCCTCCATGCGCAGTTCGACCAGAGATTCAAGAATAGCTTCCGTGTGTATATTGTTGAAGGCTCCCTCTATATCCATAAAGAAGGCACCCAGACCACTACTCCATATAACAGATTCGGTCTTACTACCGACGTGTATAGCCAATGCATTATATGCGGTCGTGTGCCCCATGCTGAGCCTACTGCCCTTTTGCATGGGTATAGTGCAACCATGGCTACCTTGCTACGTTCATTAACGTTTTCTTTCCAGTTACATTGGAAAATGTCAGCGCCCTATAAGCGGTAGGTCTTTGACCAGGGTTACGTGTACACTGTACAGCCAGCGAAATGCGTGCCCAGCCCATTAATAGTTTAAGCAAATTCTATTTGGATTCCGCCTATGTTTCATTCGGATTTATTAGGACACACGGTATTATCCAAGTGCAAAGCGAACCAGTCAGCTGTGTTAGTCGACTGCATTGGAACCCTGGAAAGAATTGTCAGCTCAGCAGGAGTGAACCCTGAAGGTGAAACCAGTGAACAAGGAGTTGCCATATAAGATATTTTATTTCAATTATTTATTTCCTAATTTTTTTTGCTATTTTTTTTTTCTGTTTCGTTTCTATTTTTGAATTCATATCTGCCATACCTGTTACAACCTTTATTTCAATTCAATTCAATTTTTATTTGCAGTTTATTAGGGTTACAGTTTTTTGAAAATTTTTATAATTTTAGAGTTACAGAACTTTGTTCTTTTCACCTAGGATAAATTACATTTATGACAATATTTTTAACATTTTATAATTAATAAAGGGTCCGCCATCTAACGTTTTTTTTTCAACTAGTGCTTATTTCGTGCATGGTAACACTTAGCTCATATCTGATTTGACAGATAATTAGTTTTATCCTTCCGCTGAACGAATATGGTTGTGTATATACTTGAACAACGCTGGGAAATATTGCGACATTACTTTGAAAATCATGGTAATGTTGCAGAATGTGTGCGAAAATTGCGTACGGATTTTGGAAGAAGAGAAGCACCGTCAGCTCCGTATGTTCGTTATCTTGTGAAAAAAGTGAAAGAAACTGGCATCCTCATCGATAATCCAAAGCGTGAAAAGCCAAAAACAGTGCGTACACCCGAGAATATTGCTGCTGTGACAGAAAGTGTGCGTGAAGCGCCATCAACATCAATTCACCGTCGTTCTCAACAATTGAACATTTCGGAGACATCATTGAGATGAATTTTGCATAAAGACATTGGTATCGTGTAGGCTACTGCATGGCCAGCCGAGGCAGCCATTTGAATGAAATTATTTTCCATTATTAACCGGAAGGATTGTACTTTCTAAATTTGAGAAAATATTCAGTAGTTTTTTTTTATAGCATTTTCCAAAAAAAAGTTATTTGGCGGACCCGTTATATATTTATGGGAAAACACTACAAGGAAAAACCCTTATATAACACTTAAAGACTAACATTGCACACAATCCCAAATAAACACAAAAAGTATTTAGATACATAGGACTTAAAGGTTAAGTATAAGTTCGTTATTTGAGTAAGAACATCTCTCAAAGAACTTTTCTTGAAGTTTGTGTAAAACAATTTTTATTGGACTGACATTTGCTCCGTTGTGGAGTCTATCTATTTAGTAAAACCTCGGTAAGTTAAGCATTAACTTAAGAACCTTGTTTTGACTTATTTGAAGACTTTTTATGTGAATCTCAGCGAAGGCAAACCACACTGGTGCATCATAAGTTAGAACCGGCTGAAAGATCGTTTTGAAAATTAATATTTTATTATGTATGATTAGTCTAGACTTTCTGTTAATGAAGGGACCCATTATAACCTTTAAATTCAATTATTTCTTTGCTTTTCTTGCTATTTTGAGTTCTTATATTTGCCATACAACAACTTTTTATTTCAAATATTTTTTTTTTTTTTCTTTCATTTTTGAATTCAAATATACACAAACCTTTTAACGCGTCACACAAACGCATAACATAACAGTCATGGTTAACAGTACGCGCTCGATGGTAAGAGTTTTGAGTAATCAAAAGAGAGGTCTTAAAGTCTGTCATATAAATGCTCAGAGCATGTTTCCAAAAATGGATGAATTCCGTGATCGGTTTGAGGGTTCCAACATCGACATCGTTTGTATCTCCGAATCATGGTTAGCTGATCACGTCAATGACAAGATGTGTTCCCTAACGGGGTACAGGGTTTTTCGGTCCGATAGGTCGGGTTGGTAGAGGTGTGGAAATTTTTGTAAGAGACCCAACCAATATGTTGATATCTGCTCTTTCTAACTCTAATGGAGGAACTATATGTCCCAATTTTATTATTTGCGGGGATTTTAATTGTAATCTCCTTGCTGAAAATAATTTAGTTGAAAATATGAGTGTATTTAACCTATCGGCAGTTAACACCACTTGTCCAACCCACTTCTCTGGCGGTCATCCTACACTCCTTGATGTTTTTTGGGTAAGTGATAAGAGGAAAGTAGCCCTCTACGATCAATTTTCAGCCCCAGCCTTCTCGAAACATGATCTGATTTATCTCACATTTGATTTTAGTGTTTCATCTATTGTTAAAACCTATCAATACAGAGATTTTAGGAGTATTGAGTTTTCTTTACTGGAGGATCATGCAAGAGGTGTAATCTGGGAAAATATTTATTACTTGTCGTCAACTAATGAACAGCTTCAATTTTTCAACGAAAACATCAAAGTTTTGTACAACCTTCATGTTGCCTTAAAAACTAAATTTGTTGAGCCCAAAAGTCAACCATGGTTAACTGCAAATATCAGAACACTTATGGTGCAACGGGATCAAGCATATAACCGTTGGAAAAGGTTTCGTCTGGATGAATTCCGAGGTGCAGGGAAATAAGTCCACGGGAACTAAGTCCACTGAGGGACTTAGTTCCAACATAGTGGGAAATAAAACCACTTTCGCGAAGTGGGCTTAGTTCCCACGTAAAGTGGGAAATAAATTCCGAAAACTCTGAGTGGTTTTAGTTCCCTTTTAATATGAAGTAAATTCTCACTGTCGACTAAGTACAAAATAAAATTAAAGAGTCAAGTAGGTACTGGTTTTATTTCCCACTATCTGGGAACTAAGTCCCTCAGTGGACTTAGTTCCCGTGGAATTATTTCCCTGCACCGAATTCCGACGTACTTACTGCTCTCTTCGCAACAGGGTTGTTATGAAGATCCGTAATGCAAAATCTGAAGTGTTCTCAAATCGGCTAATCCCCACCCTAGGTGCCCGACAGCTTTGGAATAACCTCCGCAGCATCGACATGTGCAAGTTTAAGTATAACCCGACCGATAAAATTGATTGCAATGCTGTCAATCGCAAATTTATATCTGCAACCTCACAACCACATAATTCTATGAGGGCTTCTTCTAGTCTTCTAGACAGTGAAACTTTATCCCCTCTGACAGAGGCTCCTCGTTTCGGTTTCAGAACAGTTGACTCTGCTAAACTTGTCGAAAGTCTCCTCTCAATCAAGTCCTCTGCTATAGGACAGGACGAGATTAGTCCTTTTTTGAAGATTTTATTGCCAATCTTACTTCCATATATAACACATATATTTAATTCAATCTAAACAACTGGGGAATATGCTGCGCAATGGAAATTGGCAAAAATCCTTCCTATTCCCAAAGATTCTAAGGGTGATGAGTATAGACCTATCTCAATTCTGTAATTTCTATCAAAAGTTTTTGAAAGAATACTACTGCAAAATCAAATAAGTTTACACCTAAACAATGACAATTTTTTGACAGCACAGCAATCCGGTTTTCGAAAAAACACAGTTGTACCACGGCCTTATTAAGTGTTACTGAGGATATATGACAAGCTATCGAGGAAGAGAAGCTGACCTTTTTACTCTTGCTTGATTTCTCCAAGGCGTTTGACTCTGTTGTCCACTCTCATTTGTGTGATAAGTTGTTTAAGCTGTTTCATTTTTCCACCAGTGCTGTCAAACTCATTCATTCCTACCTATAAGGAAGAATGCAAGCTGTCCAATGTGACAGCATCCAGTCGGATTTCCTAGATACTCTAAATGGTGTTCCACAGGGGTCTATTTTAGGCCCACTTCTCTTCTCTCTGTACATTAATGACCTTCCATCATATGTATGCTGATGATGTGCAAATGTACATGAGCTGCCCACTCAATAAGGACCTCAAGGATATTGTGCGTTGGTCTAAATCCAATGGTCTTTTGTTGAACCCTACAAAATCGAAGTGCTTAGTCGTCTCAAGGTACACGGAAAGAAATGAATTTTCTACAGCAAGAAATTTTAATTCATGAATCGAGAAAATCAAAAGATTAACAAATTATTCTTCATTTAAATTGAATTTAATCATATTAAACTATTAATTCTTAAATCAAGAAAAAAATGCATGGTATTAAAAAAATCTAATTTTGGTGAAATGAACAAATATTTCTTATTTTAAGAAACAATTTTTATATGACAAAATGACAAGATTATTCTGGAATTAAGTAATAATTATTTAATACTACGAGTATTGAACTTTATTTTAAACCAGTAAAGACTTTCTGATTCTAAGAAAATAATTGCAGCATTTTGAAAGGATTCATTAAAACTAGGCAAGAAAATAAGATTTAATATGATCATACTTTAAATCGAATTACGAAAATTATGCTTTTAGGGGAATGCACTAAATGTTTATTTCAATTTAGAAACATTTCTTAGAAATTCTACTTAATCCGATGGTATAAGTTGCACCTTAAATTGAAATCATGTCCATAATGATTTTTCACAAGTTTGGGTATTTATAGGCTGGATTGGGTTGGGAAAAGGGAGTGGTGTAGTGTATTAAGAAACTTAAGGACAATATAGGTTTCTTATGTTTATAATTGCTGTAAGACATTATGCAGTAATGAGAAACTGATTTCATAACCAAGAAACTGAGGCAACAAATAAGAAATGTTTGATCGCTTGTACCACTTCAAGCACAAACCAGACACAGACACCTGATGTGAATTTCATTTACTTTCTATATAGGTAGGTACAAGAAACAAATTCTAGAATCAAGAAACACATACACAATAAAAGAAATAAAAGAAACCATTTTCTTTCGCTCTCTGGTATATATTACTATTCATTTACTGCACTATAAGAAACAATTTCTACAGAAAGTAAGTTAGACAGAATACAAGAAAACTGTTTCTCTTTAATTTACAGCATTGTTTTGCAGTACAGGACGAATTTCGTATTCCTTTTTATTCTTCAAACAAGAAACTACAGCAACTAATGAGCAATGTTTGATCGCTTGAACATCACCAAGGAGAAACCCGACGCAGGCACAGTTAGCTGAAGTTACGGTTAACTGGTTTTGGACATTTTCAATTCTTCATAATTTTTGACGTATAAGAAACAAATTCTAGCTTACAGAAACGATGGCTCAATATAAGAAGCCCAATTTCTCTGGAGTATAAAGTTCGGCGCCTCTTGTATTTATACCCTATTCTAAGGGTATATTAATTTTGACGCATAGTTTGTAACATACCTTAATATTGCCCGTAGACCCCTAAAAGTTACTATATTTATGATCAGCATCGATAGTAATGTCGATCTAGCCATGTCCGTCCGTCCGTCCGTCCGTCCGTCCGTCTGTAGCCAAAAATTAGGCCTTTAAACTGGACCTAGAGAGCTGAAATTTTAACCATATACTCTCTAGGGTCCCGAAATAATCAAGTTTACGAATTTTTGAAATCCGCCCACAGACACGCCCACAAAATCAAAAAAACCAAATTTTGGAAAAAATCGAATTTTGAGCTAGAAAGCTTAAATTTTTTATATATGATCTATGACTCCTAAAACTGCTGGAGATAAAAAATTTTCAAAATCCGCCCACTGACACGCCCACAAATAAATAAAATAATTTTTTTATACCCTATTCTAAGGGTATATTAATTTTTGAAAATCCAAAGTTTCAGCTAGGGAGCTGAAATTTATAGTATATACTCTCTATGGGCCCTTTATGTTCATGTGTAAATATTTTCAAAATCCGCCCACTGACACGCCCACAATTAATTTTTTTTTTTTTTTTAAAGTTCAAAGTTTGAGCTAGGGAGCTGAAATTTATAATATATACTTTCTAGGGGCCCTTTATTCTCATGTGTTATTTTTTTTAAATCCGCCTACTGACACGCCCACAATTAAATAAAACAATTTTATTGAAACACCCAAGTTTGAGCTAGGGAGCGTTTTTTTTTTTGATAAAATCCTTTAAATGTTATATAACAAAATATGTAGAGCGTTCTTAACAATTCAACCATACTTAGACTTTTGTCACGCCCACTTATGAGGGATAGGAATAAGAATAGGGTATCCAACAGTTCGCCCAAGCGGACTGTAGCCCGCCCCTATGTTTTTTTTTTGTTTTTGGCATCCAGAAACCAAATACTCCGGCATTTTGTATTTTCTTCCTCCAAGAAAACAATTCTCAAACTTAGGAATAAGGGCAAAATATAAGAAACCGGTGGGTATGAAGCTACATATATCCACCCTTATAACTGTTGCTTCTTGCGTTTGTATTGGTATTGTCATGTGGCAGTGAATAGATGTAATCCTTGCAATTTGCAAATGCATATCAAGCAGATACCTGACTAAGCCAGTCAGTCTAATATTTCTACTGCTACTGAAAGTTACCTGCACCGGCACAGTATTGTTATTGAAGTTTATAAATCAACTTCTTAAATAGAAATTGGTAAGAAATATTTATTTTAGTTGCATGTAAACTTTTCTTTTGTCCTTACCAATAAGTAAGTTAATGTGGAGTTTAAATGAATGGTTCCGTTCATTTAAATTTCATTTGGTTAAAATATTTTACGAATCCTTGGATCACTGCTGAAGAAAAGTGGAAATAAACCTCAACACGGAGACTTGCATCCTTTCGGAATCAGCATTTAAACCTTTCAGATATAATAACTAAGTGCACATTATATAAATGTTCCTCAGGTTACAGACTGGTAATATATTTCTTATTTTGATTCTGATAAAAACATTTTTACTACTTATATACATATATTTTAGGTCGACATTGACTATGAAACTAATTTTAAACACAAGTTAGGACTAGTCAATGGTTGGAAGGATTTTACAGGCGTAGTACGCTCACTTTTCAAGGAAAAATTAAAAGACCGATTATAATTGTATACTCAAACAGAAAGCTACATTTTATTAACATAAGACATTATTATAGCAGCAATGTTGAAAACTCGATTATTTTTTAATTTAATTTAATTTATTTATAATAATTTATTTTCTACACTAATTTCTACAGAAAAAATTGGAAGTACAGCATACCGGATAGTTAGACCCCGCTTATACAACGAGTTCCCGAATTGAAATGCCGAACCATAGAAGGAGAAGCTGAAATTTTGGGTATCTATACAGTGTATGATGATGTATAAATTTGATAACTTGAATTACAAGCAAACTGCTGCACTAAGAGTTAAGAATACATAAATAAGACAATGACTTTTTTTCTTAGTAATAAAAATACGATACATAACATATAATATATAATAACATATAATAACAGTTGAAATCGTTCTATTTATTTTGTTTTTCATTACAGATGATAATAAGCTAATGTTCAAGTACATTTTTTTTTTTATTATTGGTTTAAATGGATAAACAAAAGTCAACATTTCTCAAATTAAGTAAGTCTTTCCTACGCCATGACATTATTGCTCGAATGTTGATTATAAATATAAAAATTTGGTGTAAAAATATTCTTGGTACTGATAGCTTTCTTCTTTCTTCAGCAGATATTTATTAATTGCAAAAAAAGAGTTATAAACCTCAATCAAGTTATTACATCTTTCGAAATTTATAAAAATCTGCAGTAAGAAAGAAGAAAGTCAATACCAAAAATATTTGCGCTGGATCATACCAATTATTTGTATTTATAATCACCACTCGAGCAATAATGTGTTACTTGATTTAAGATACATATGTTTCCGTTTGTCCAGTTGAATCAAACATAATTCTCTTTCTTCAAGAAATGTTGGTGCAAATATATAAGTAAATACAAGAAAATTAAAATGCACGTTCTAAGATGTAAGTTCTTGATTCTAGAAAAAAAAATCTTGTGGTCACAAATCGTATTCAACAAATCGTTTCTGGGATCAAGAATTTTTCTGCAGTATTTTAGAAAAAAAATCTTATGGTCACATATCGTATTCAACAAATCGTTTCTGGGACAAGGAATATTTCTGCAGGACTTCAGAAAAAAAATTTCTTGATTTTAGAAAAAAGTTCTTGGGATCGCATTCATATTCAAGAAATCGTTTCTAGGAGGAAGAATACTTCTACAGGATTTCAGAAAAATAAGCTTGATTTTAGAAAAAAGTTCTTGGGTCACATATCGTATTTAAATGATCGTATCTTAGAACAAAAATAATTTTGCAGGTTTTCAGAAAAAGTTCTGGATATGAGAAAATAGTTCTTGAGGGCACATATTTTTTTCAGCAAACCGTTTCTTGTATAAAGAATAATTCAACGAGATCTTAGCCAATATTTCTTGATGTAAGAAAACAAAGCATGGTCTCACTTATCTTATTTAACAAACAGATTTCTGAATGAAGAATTATTATGCACGATTTAAGAAAAAAAAATCTTGATGTAAGAAAATGTTTCTTGAGATAAAATATCTTATTCCAGAAATGTTTTATTGGATCAAGGATAGTTTTCTACCTTTGCTTGCTTTTTCTGATTCTTAAATCATTCGCAGGAAATGATTAAAATAAGAAATTATTGGCTTGGCCCAGAACCGTACCTTTTTTTCTTGATTCAACCAAATTCTACTTCCAGTTTAGAAAAAAATACTTTCCGTGTATCCTTTAAACCTGTCTTATTGTCCTCCTGTAGTCTTAGGTAATGCTCCTATTAAATATGTTGAAAGGGCTACAAACCTTGGCATGATTTTTAACCGCAGCCTGACCTGGGATAACCATATAAACGCCGCGATCGGAAAGACTCATGGTGTACTTAGAACTTTGTAGGCTACTCAATCCTTTACTCCCGTTAAGACCCGAATCATGTTGGCAAAAACCTTGGTAATACCAACACTCATCTATGGGTATGAAATTTTCGGTAAGTGTATAGCTTTATCAGTAAAAGAAGACTCCGTGTCACTTTTAACAATACAATTAGGTACGTTTTTGGACTACGAAGATATGACCATGTGCCAACCTATTCCAGACGCATTTTCGACTTAACATTTGATAGCTTGTTACAGTTTCGCGCCGTGACTTTGCTCTCACATATCCTGCGAACACGACAGCCCCCGTATCTCCATGAGAAGCTAATAATGGCTTCCTCAAACAGATCTGGTCACTTAATTCATCCACGATACTCTTTCCTTACTTCCGAGCGTCAGTTCTTTATTAATACTATCCGCTTATGGAGTTCTTTGCCGCGTTCTATTAGACGGATCTAAAACGCCGCTAGGTTTAAAAACGAATTAATTTTTTATTTTGCCCAAACTTAGTTAACCCTTTCGATCCGGATGGGACATCCAAAGTATAAAAACACCTTTGTTCTATGTCCCATCCGGGTCGAAAGGGTTAAACAATATTGTATTCCTTTTTACTTAGCTCCTTTTGTCCTGTATTATATTGTTAAATCATGCAAGTCTTACCTTATATTATAGCTTTTATCTGCAGTCTTGGCTTATCACTTATTAATAAGATAATTTATCTTACGGTGTATAGGCATTACAAAATAAAATAAATAAATAAAAAATAAAATAAATATAGGTATATATATTATAAATATAGGATTTTATGCAGTCTGGTTTATTGAGATGTGCTCTGAATGCTCTGACAGAAATTCTGCCAAGATCTACGTTTGGCTTTTCTTACCTCAGTTTTGAAGAGAGATAGGCCTCTTTGTAGGTTTACCAGTCCTTGATAAGCTTTGCTGATTGGGCTCTGTTGAAATTCTTTTTTTGCCAGCAAAGCTTGTTGAGTTCTGTACTCCACCACGGTGGTCGTGAACCTAATCGTATTCTCGGTTCTGTATAGGATTCACAATGCTGTGTTGATAGCGGAGGTAAGAACATTGCGTTAAGCTTATCCACTTGTTGCGGTGCACTCGGTATTGAACAGGCATATCTGTATGGTTTAGCAGAAAGGATGGAGTTGTATTAGTTCGTGGTGCGCGTTTGTGTCACACCCCAGTACAATTGCCTCTCTTTTCAGCTCAGCATCTCGAAATAGCTTCCTCAGGCATGATTACGACGCGGGCTCCGGGTCAGTATGTTAGTGGATCCTAGCTTGGAGTAATGGAGATCAATCTGCACCAGTTTTAGCATCATTACTTACTGGTACATATCGCTCCACAATGGTTGCATCTTAGTCCTCTTAGGATGATGGGTCAACGTCAGGAGAAGATGGGTTAGATTAGGCGGGTTCCGCCGGTTTGGATGTCGCTGCATTGGTAGCTTGGTCATTCTTAAATAGCATCACCTCTATTTCTTTAAGCCGTATATAACCATGAAGTTTCTAGCCTGCAGCAGTTGAATTGACTCTGTGGTGAGGGAGAAAATTAGGGCGCGAATGGTTTTCTTTTGTTCGACGTAATTCACGTTGTCAGTTGTGGGAGCTGTGGGTGCAGAAGGAGCCTTTTTGAGGTGCTATAACTCTGCGATCGAGTGAGACCAAGAACCTTGCCTTTGGCCTGTAGGGGATCTTACTGCTGTCAACTATCTTCAGCAAGGCCCCTGGATAGATTTCACCAATACCGCCGATAGCCGTAGTGATAAAATCCAGCGAATTAAGATCCTTGCAAGAAATTAGCTTCACGTAACCTTGCTGCCACCCTGCGTCCTTTAAAGAGGTTTGGATGCGAGATGATAGGTTCAAGAAATCAGTTCATCACTTCAATGAGTCTGCATTTATCGTAGGAGATTCTTCCTTCATCGTCGGACAAGTACCCTATTGCGATGCCGAGACCGTCCTTCACTGTTTCGGAGAAGGGTTAAATCGTTGTTTTCCTAGCCTTCTTCGAAGTGTTGGTATTCTCATCAAAGGATCTGCGCCTTTTCGGTGTTATTCCTGCCGCAACTAAGGACTGTGCCCAGTGCTGTTTGGTAAGCTATTCGTAGTGCTGCGCCGTTCTCGCGACGCAAAGACTTTTTTGAGTCCCAGCTTAGGGAGCAAATGGCGAGATGCGTTGGTTTTCTCATGGCTCACTTTTAAACTCGTCCGAGAGTATTGAACAATCGCCGGAATTTTTCTCATTGCACAGCATTCCTAAGGTCTGCGCCATACGTTTAGTATTTTTGGAGTGCGGCTCTGTTTTTGTTGTTGAAGTCCGTCGTCAAGGTCTTTGAATTTTTTGTTTTGAGATATTGTTGGTCACACGAGCAGCACGGGAAAGGGGGTCAACCGTAAGGTTATTTTTAAATCGGAGGTGCACAGGTATCCTAAGTTCACCGCTGGAAGACACGTTAACGCGGCGCCATTCATTCGATAGGCGCGGTTGTTGCACCTAAACAGACCTTTGAGAAGTCTTCCAGTTTTCGTTAACGATCATGATTCGGTTATCCTTTTCGCCTAAAAACTAGTGGGCGGGAATCGAAGATGCTTTTTGCTGGTGCATCATCGCTCGATGTGGCTGAGTCGTTTCCCTCCCGTATTGACACCTGCTCGGAACATTATTTAACAAATCTAGTGCAAGTTTGGAACTGCACTGAGTGCTGCATAACACGCGACACAACTGAATCAGTTTTCCGGCACTTTAGACGATGAAAAGTTATTGAGTCTCGCCTTGTTATTTCTTACTCCTTTCCAGGATTCCCCTCAGTGTGAAACTTTTGGATTCTTTCGAAGCTGCACTGGTACGTGCCCATTAATGTGTTGCAGGACGGCTTGAGACATTCACAGTACACAGTCGCAAGATACATTTAATAGGATCTTGCATGCAGCATTTAGCAAAAATATGCCTCGATGGCTCTTACAAGACAGCTTCACCTCCGTTCTTGAAGAGCACCGCTGCTAAACGATTAGCCTGGTTGTGGCTACCGGTGTATGAGTATCAATTACTAAACTAAACATCGATTAGCAAAATAAAAGTGCTGCCAATTATCACTCGTACTAATGTGAATACACGTAGGTATATAATATACGTTCATAAATTGTTAATCGCATACATTCAAAGAGAAAACATTTTCTTTGCACCAATTAGTTGAATAACCGCGAATGGCATACAAAGTCCTTAATCAGTTTTGGTTAGAAGTGAAAAACCGCAAGTAGAGTTTGCCCAAATCACGAATTTCAAAGTGTAAATTGGGTCAGGGATTGAGGAAACTCTACAAAGATTGCAAGTACACGTATGTGGGTGCATGTAAGTACAGTGTTGACTTTGGGCGACATCCAGAGAAGATAATCATTGGATCGCCTCCACTACACTCTTGCCACAACCATCCTATGGTAATGACGACTACGACAAGGAAGACACCATCGTCGACGACATTCTCTATTTATTGCCGCTTAGTTTGTTTGAGTGTTCGGTTTTGGTTTTTGGGAGGGGCGCGCTGAATGTTGAGCGGCGGAAATGGCAACACCCCCAGCACATGTAATTAACATTGGTGTTTACACAAATCACATCCAGCATCAGAACTAAAACGATGTCTCGTATTCTGTTTGTTTGCACTTAATTGGTAAATTGGCTTTCTACGACCACCACAACACACCACGGGCCAACTTGCGGTCCACTTCAACGATTGGGTGGCTAAGTAGGAGCAGAGACATCATTTCAGCTACATATACGCTCCTGATGAAGGCATGGTATGCTTCGCGTACTAGACATGAATGGAGTGTGCTGTGCCATATGCATTTTATGGCTGAGCGATCAAGCGGAAAATGCTCCCAAATATGCGGTAACCTTTACTGCATGCATTCAAGTAGAATAGATATTATCAGAGATGTTCCAAACCAAAATTTGAGCAAAAATCTGCTTTAGACAATTGTTTTATATGGGAAAGGAGTCACTGACCACAGGTCCAAAATTGAATGCATGCGGTTTATTCATTATCATCGCGTTTGAAATTTAACATCGGCTCCTGAAGCTGAGCATGTTGGAGGACATCATTTTGTAAAATAAATTGTGGATGTATATTTCATAAGGTGTGACTTTTCATAGGGTGACGACGGACAACACATACCCAAAACATATTTTTACCTTAAGTATCTATATGTCTGTTGATTGACAAGGGACAATTTTAATTTATTAAAGCTCGTTAGCCTGCTGCCGAAATCGTACGATGCCAACGAGAAGGTTTGCGCCATGCTTCACAGGCAATGAAAGCACTCAAAGCCAATATATCGGTGCCACTATCGGTAAAATAAAGTAGCAAATGTGCAAAAATGTGACAGAAAATTATAGGTAAACATAAGCAAGGGTACCATACCGCTTTTTAGACTCAGCAATGAATGCAGTGTGTTCCAGGCAGAGACAGCTGCGATGACTCAGGCGGCCAAGGAGGTGAAAAGGCGCAAAATAACCGACAAACACATCACCATTTACTCTGACAGCCGAGCGGAATAAAAGCTATGGAGTCAGTAGTAATCAAGTCAAGGGCGGTGTTGAAGGGCAAAAAATACCTAGACGAGATAACAACTGCCAATATGGCAACCCTATGCTGGGTACCAGGGCACAATGGCAAATCGGGCAATGAGAAAGCGTACGAACTAGCAAGGAAGGGATCGGAGATGAATGAATCTATGGCCCTAAAATCCATAAGAACTCCGCTAAGCATATTAATGCTACATAAGTATCGACACCGAATCCATGAGTAGAGCAAACTTACGTTGGACCAACATTGATACATGCAGACACACAAGGGAGCTCTGGTCAGTGGTTAACCGAATGAAATTTAAAACTATGATCGGGTTTAAGCGCAAAGATATTCGAACACTGACGGGGGTCCTCACAGGACAGTCTGAAGTGGTAGTACTGCACAACGACTACTACAGGAGTTGCAGGAACGTTGAAAATATAGAATCTATACGTCACCTGCTATCCGAATGCCCGGTCCTTAGAACAAAAAGATTGAAGATTCTTGGCAGCTACTTCTTTGAGGAGCTGGAGGATCTGGCTGCTTTACAGAAGAAACTCCTGAATACGGGTGGTTCTGCTTAAGCGAATCACTGAGCTGTTAAACAGCGGTTTTTTTTATTTCTCTGTTCAGGTTCCCAGAAAATTTCAAAGAATCCCAAAATGAACACAATGGGCCCAAACTGTTGGTCTAAGTGAGCCTTGAAACCCGCCACAATGGCATCCATTTACCTACCTACCTACCAACCAACAGACCGCTCGGATACCCTATTCCTATCCCCCAAAAAGTGTGTGTGGCAAAAATCTCAGTCTGGGTGAATTGTTAAGAAGTGGCCATGACAGACAATTTTGTATTGAAGAATTTTTGAAAACGACGTTAAAAGAATAGGACTTTGCGGAAAATAGGACTTTCCGATGACTTCTTAAATAAACGATCAGTATCGATAGTTATGTCGATCTAGCCATGTCCGTGCGTCAGCAAAAAGTACACCCTAAAACTCAAACTAAAGAGCTGAAATTTGAACCATAACCAAAAAAATCAAATTTGGAGCTAAAAAGCCGAAATTTATAATTTGTCTACAACTGGACGTTCAGTATTACGAATGCCGATATAACGAATGTCCAGTATAACGAATAACCATTTGAAGTCCATTGATATCCCTAAATAACGAATAATGAAAAATTTTACTACTCTAACGAATGCTGTTCAACTTCAAGAAAGGCAACAAAGCAAAACATGAGAATCGTTATTTTTTTTCAAGCGGCCCTTACACGGTCAATCGGTTGACATCATGCATCATGTACGAGTATGTGTGGATTGACGCTACCCCTTACACAGTTCAATCGATTGACGTGAAATTTTTAGTTTTTGTGAGTTTTCGTGGTGTACGGGTGTGCGATGAGTCTCAATGCAACCAAAAGTGGAACCTCTGAAAGGCGGCCACTAAGAAAAGGTGAGTATCCACGACTGGAAAAAAAAACTTTTCGAATGGTTCCTCCAGCAGCGCGAAAATCGTACCTATAAGTGGCTCCATGCTAAAGGCTAAAGCTCAAGCCATACACAAAAAGCACAGACTACCTATACTAGACAGTCAACTGAGAGGAATTTTTTTCGGATTGCCTACAAGCTGAAAACAGCTGAAAAACCCCGATAAACGCTTATCTGTATTAGTGTTTGCATGCAAATCAAATGGGAAGCTTGCATACAGATAAGATATTTAGTGGGAACAGGTGTTAAGTTAGGCGCAAATAAGAAAAAATATCGAAATCCTCTCTCAAAATGATGGAAAATGCGCTGTGTTAACAAACCGACTTCGTTTCGAGGTGGATTTGTAGAATTTTAATAAAGTACCTGCAAACTTCTTCGTTCCGTGGTGAATTAGTAATAAGTGTAAAATATAGTATAAATTGTACATAATAATGTTTTAAATCATTTATAATACTTTTTTTAGAGAAATAATAATTAAAAAACTTAAATATAAATCACAGCATAAACGAAAATAATTTAATTTTGTCCGCTAGATAGATAGATAGATAGATAGATAGATTCTTTATTTTTTCATCATGAAGTTTACAAATTGGTATACTTAAGAATAAGGACATGGCAATACTGCCGTCTGCCTGAGATGACATTTCATAATATGATTTAAAAATAAAAGAAATAATAAAAAGCAAAAATTTTAAAATATAAAGAAAAGGAAAAAAGAAAAAATGTTTAACAAAAGATATGAAGAAATATTATTATATAAAACAATGCTATCAATTTTAACGTGATTTGAAACACAAAATATTATACAATTTGGTTAATTTGATTAGCTGTTT
Organism: Portevinia maculata; assembly: GCA_949715645.1. Classification (NCBI taxonomy): domain Eukaryota; kingdom Metazoa; phylum Arthropoda; class Insecta; order Diptera; family Syrphidae; genus Portevinia; species Portevinia maculata. The sequence goes on from OX454526.1 coordinate 91,900,312, forward strand.
ATACAAAATTTTATCAATTTTAACATGATTTGAAACCCAAGATAATACATAATTTGGTTAGAAATAGCTGTTTATACAATATTATCAATTTTAACGTGATTTGAAACACAAAAGAGATATTATCAAATTTAGTATGATCAGCAACAAAACAATAAATAGTTAGGTATAAAATTTGGTCAAAACTGCAATAAGTGGGTAATCGACTAAGTTTAATATGTGAAACTGTTACGGTAAGAAAGAGCATGTTGGCAATATTTAAAGAGGCTGAGCCAGCCCATTGCTCCATTTAAAATTTCAAAAAGTTTGTCCAAAGATATAAAACTTTCCCGAAAATGCAACCGGCGAATTTCTTGTAGAATAGGACAAGCAGCAACGAAATGGTATATATCTTCATTCACTCTTCCGTTACATAGATCACATAGCTGGGGCAAGTCTGATCGATGAGGTATAAAGTTCAAATTTGAAATTTCAACTCTTGCTCTAAAAATAATACTTATAACCGAGGCTGAAAATTCATTACTAAAGTAAGATACTTCCGAGGGCAGTTCATGGTTTAAATGACTATAAATAGCTCTTGAAGTAGATGAAGATGCTCTGGAAAGGTTATCCAGAAACATTTTGTGATCCACCTTAGCAATCACATCAGAAAACTGAGCCTGCCAATCGGTCACATTAGTTTCTGTTAAGTTTAAACTTGTTTCGTAAGATAAAGCTAGTTCGTTCCAGTTTTTAAACGGGGAAGCATTCACTCGAAGTAATTTTCTTAAGATGATTTTGTGAAGACAAGTTTCACTTCTTTTCATCACTCTAGTAATGAAGTTCGCATTTGCCTTCAAATTTTGTATATATATAGGGACTATTCCTGACTCTACATATATGGCGTAGTTGGGTGTTGAGTTAGGCAAACGAAATATCCTCTTAAAGAAGTTCCTTTGTACAGTTTCAAAAGCTTCGAAGTGTGTGTATCCGACGGGTTGGACGCCATATGCCATGCATGCATTTACTGTCGCGTTGAAAACTTTGTACTTGGACGTTAAATCAACATTTTGGTTCGAAAAAAACTTTGGCCACATTATATTAAGAGCCAATTTAGCTTCGTTGCTTTTTTCTTTGGAGTGCTTTAGATAGCTTAAATTGTAGATCAAGAGGACACCCAAATATTTAAACTCTTGTAAAACCTCAATGTGTGTATTGTTTAGAGACCATTTTTCTTCCGCTCGCCTTCTTGATTGTCTCTTTTCAAATATAACAATCTTAGTTTTTTGGGTATTAATTTGCAAGCCCCAAGACTCGCAAAATGAACTTAGACGGTTTATTTGCAATTGAAGCGTGAAAGGATTATCAGCAAGCATAACTAGATCGTCCGCGTACAACAGGACTTTGATTATAATGTTAGCAAAATTAACTCCACCCGGAAGAAGCTCGCAGACATCATCTATGAACAGAGCAAATAATAATGGGCTGAGGATACAACCCTGAGGAACACCTGTAATTGTATCTGTTGCCCTTCTTATGCGACCTCCAACGCGCAGCAATGATATTCCATTTTTGACGTCTAAGAAAGGCGATAATCTCGCCAGGCTAGAGGAGAGAATGTTTGCCTTCTTCTCGCTTATTTCTGAAATCTCGTTCGCAAAGCTCTCCTGCTGGATACACCAAACGATTCTTGTTAACGCATCATCTAGGTCCCTTGCTGTTAGCGGCGTTTGGTTTAATCCCCTTTCTCCTCTCCGGATTCGAATATACCGGAGCATATAGGCTACTATTCGAACGGTGGTGGAAAAATTGTGCTTGTACAGCTCCTCGACAAACGATTTATCCAGAACGGAGCCCACAAACACGCTTTTCCGCTTTCCTTCTTCGAGCAGCGAGCTATCCAACTTGCGATGGTCAAATTTGGTGTTTGCAGGCCACTCTGCACGACGTGTTTTGAGGAAATCTGGCCCATGAAACCACATTGATTTCCAGAGGTCTTCTACTCGGCTTCCTCTAGATATAAGATCGGCTGGGTTACACTCAGATCTCACATGTCTCCATTGAATGTTTTTTGGTGTCGATGATTGGATGTCACTGACCCTATTGGCGACGAATGTTTCCCAAGCATTTGAGGGTGACGTTAGCCAATATAAAACGATTTCTGAGTCCACCCAAAAGTAGATTAAACTCTTAGGTTTAGTTCAATAAAAACGCAAAGTACTTGTTGCACAACGTTATAAATTCACTTTTATTTGAGACGATGTCTTCGCTTACAATTGTTACATTTGAATAATTCTTCATTTCAGTTGGTGGTATAAGGAAGGGATAGTTTGGATGTGGTGAATTTGCATGTGACTGTGGGGAAAATAAAAATACCGCATTTTGAATTGTTTAACGAAGAAATATTAAGGTGGCGGGAAAGTTTGAATTATTCATGACTGAACATTCCGGGCCCCTTGATTGGCTCTGCTATCAATTGACGTCGAGTGCTGCAATTTTGGTGATAGGACGCCTGAATTTTCCATTTGCAGTTTTGAGATCGACGACCCGAACGTTGTTATCGTCACCCTTTATTACTCGTTCTACCCTTGCTAAGGCCCACTTATAAGGCGGCATGTTCTCATCTTGAATAACGACTAGACTTCCTTCTTGTATATTGGGCTGTTGCGACCACCACCTGGATTTCTGTTGAAGATTGTGTATATACTCCAAGGACCATCTTTTCCAAAAGTGCTGTTTTAATGCAGTGATTCTCTGCCACCTGTTGAGATAAGAAACTTTATTAGAGCATAAATCAGGTACAGGGAATGAGTTAATTGGAGAGCCGATCAGAAAGTGCCCTGGAGTCAGTGCTTCAAAATCTGCTGGGTCCGAGCTGACGGGAGTAATGGGACGTGAGTTTAGAATTCCTTCGACTTCCGCCAGTGCTGTAGATAGCTCCTCAAATGTTAAGAGTGCCGCTCCAAATGTCTTCGTTAGTAGTGTCTTCGCCGATTTTACTGCCGCCTCCCAGATGCCACCGAAGTGTGGTGCACGAGGAGGTATAAACTGGAACTCGATGCCCTTTTCTGCAACGAACTCAATTATTTTTTCATTAATATTTTGTTTAAAAAATGTTTTTCGAAATTCATTAAGTTTGGTTTTCGCGCCTACGAAATTCGTCGCATTATCGCAGTGTATTTTGGAAGGACAACCCCTACGCCCTATCAAACGCTTTAGAGACGCAATGAATGCGTCCGAACTCAAATCGGAGACTAATTCCAAGTGAACAGCCTTGGTTGAAAAACACACAAAGACGGCAATATATGATTTGTATGGCTGTTTTCCTCTAATTTTCCATGAGGTTGATATGGGTCCGCAAAAGTCCACCCCACAGATGTTAAATGGTCTGTTCTGCGTCACCCGATCTTGGGGCAAATTTCCCATGATTTGCTGCATCAATTTGGGCCTATACCGTTGACAATGAATGCAAGCCCTTACAATATTCCTAGCTGCCTTCCTACCAATTATGATCCAAAATCGATCCCTAGAAAAATTTAACAAAGCTTGAGGTCCAGCGTGGTAATTTTTTAGGTGTAAATGCCGAAGATATGATTTCACGAACTGATTCTCCCCCGGTAGCAAAATTGGAAATTTGGCATCATATTCCATTGTTGCCCTTCTTATGCGACCTCCAACGCGCAGCAATGATATTCCATTTTTGACGTCTAAGAAAGGCGATAATCTCGCCAGGCTAGAGGAGAGAATGTTTGCCTTCTTCTCGCTTATTTCTAAAATCTCGTTCGCAAAGCTCTCCTGCTGGATACACCAAACGATTCTTGTTAACGCATCATCTAGGTCCCTTGCTGTTAGCGGCGTTTGGTTTAATCCCATTTCTCCTCTCCGGATTCGAATATACCGGAGCATATAGGCTACTATTCGAACGGTGGTGGAAAAATTGTGCTTGTACAGCTCCTCGACAAACGATTTATCCAGAACGGAGCCCACAAACACGCTTTTCCGCTTTTTTTCTTCGAGCAGCGAGCTATCCAACTTGCGATGGTCAAATTTGGTGTTTGCAGGCCACTCTGCACGACGTGTTTTGAGGAAATCTGGCCCATGAAACCACATTGATTTCCAGAGGTCTTCTACTCGGCTTCCTCTAGATATAAGATCGGCTGGGTTACACTCAGATCTCACATGTCTCCATTGAATGTTTTTTGGTGTCGATGATTGGATGTCACTGACCCTATTGGCGACGAATGTTTCCCAAGCATTTGAGGGTGACGTTAGCCAATATATAACGATTTCTGAGTCCACCCAAAAGTAGATTTCCTGAAAGTCCATTTTTAGGGCTGCCTTTACTTTCAGCCACAATTTGGCCAGCAAATGTGCCCCACACAATTCCAAACGAGGCAACGACAACGTTTTTGAGGGTGCGACCCTCGATTTTCCGGTTAAAAGCCTCACTGACACGCAATCAAATTCATCCACACACCTAGCGTACAGACAACATCCGTACGCCTTTATCGACGCATCCGAAAACCCATGTATTTGAATGTTTTTCGTTTTGGGTTGAAATACGAAACGTGGAACGCTAATGCAGTTTATGTTTTTGAGATCTGCAATGTACTCCCTCCACAAGGACGCTAGATTGTTCGGCAGTGGATCATCCCACTCTAACTTTTCCATCCATAATGCTTTAAGGAAAAGCTTTGCCTTTACGACGATTGGTCCAATTAACCCTAGTGGATCAAATAGCCTGCTTGACGAGGAGAGTACTGTGCGTTTTGTCAATTTGTCCGATTTAAATGAGTCCTTGTAGACATACTTAAATACATCCGCTCTAGGATTCCATTCAATTCCTAATGTTTTGGTTGCTTCAGTAGTGTCGCCGCCTTTTAATTCAACAGTAGTTGTTTTAGTTGACGGAGTTAACTGGACGTTAGAGTGCCACTTGTGAAGCTCAAAATGGGCACCTTTTAACAGTGCAGTTACTTCACGCTGCAATTTTTGAAGCTCGTCTATTGAATTAGCACCAGTGATGAGATCGTCAACGTAGAAGTCATGCAAGATGACTTGACTTGCTGGGTTATTCTTGTTACGTATACCAATTTCCTGCAAGCATCGAGTTGCCAGAAACGGTGCACAAGCAGTTCCATAAGTGACAGTGTTAAGGCAATACGTTTGTAGCTTTTCATAGGAGTTACTTCTCCAAAGTATTAATTGGAACTTCCGATCTTCACTATCAACTTCGATCTGACGATACATTTTTGTATATCGCCCGTTAATGCATATTGGTGACTTCGAAACCGCAACACTATCGAGTATAGTTCCTCCTGTATGGTTGGCCCGACCATCAGCAAATTGTTCAATGACATGGAAGACGAAGTCTGACACGATGCGTCAAAAACTACACGCAATTTTGTCGATGAACTTTCAGGCCTGATAACACAATGATGTGGCATATAGTAGTGGGGCTCGTTAAGGTTTACGTGCTCGATTAGCGACATATGCCCCAATAATAAATACTCCCTTACAAACTCCGAGTAATTTTCTTTTAGTTCTAAGTTCTTTGACAATCTTCGCTCTAACCCAAAGAATCTTTTCTTTGCTATTTCCAACGAGTTTCCTAATTGGGAATGGCTATCCTTGAATGGCAATCTCACAGAGAATCTACCGTTAGGCTTTATTTTCATGTGTTGGGAATAATGATCCTCACACCAAACGTGCTCTGCAGTACGCCTAATTGTCGTGGGAACTTCTTCCATCTTCCAAAATTTCTCAACTAACTTGTCAAGATTTGAACCCGAATTCTTTGACCTCTGTTGTAGGAAGTTGCAGCTCTTTGTTCGCTGTACCCTTTCTTTACAAGCTCCTGACACTATCCACCCGAAGGAGGTATTTTGTAAGACCGGAAGATTGGATCCCAACTCGATCCTCCCATTACGTAAAAGCTCAAAAAACAAATCAGCCCCTAACAACATGTCTATGACTTGGGGCTTGTAAAACAGAGGATCAGCTAATTTTACATCCTTTGGTATTCTCCAATTTTTCATCTCTAGCTCTCGTTGGGGTTGAAACTCGGTAATGGCTCGAGCTATCCAAAATTCAACCCTTTTTTCGAATTTCCCAAATCGTGATTGAATTGCAGTTGCAGTTTGTAACTGTATTTTTGTGCCAATTGAACCTACTCCATTTATATCTATAGGTCTGGACACCGACTTAAGTTGAAGATGATTTGCGAGAGTTTGAGTCATCAAGTTGATTTGAGAACCCGAATCAAGTAACGCTCGAGCTGGTATCAGCTCGCCTACCCGGTTCTTAACGTTAACAACCACTGTCGCTAGAATGACCTGCGAATCTATCTCTTCGTCCATCGATCCTAATGATGTCGCACGTATGTTGCCATTAAAGGCATGTGAACTTGAAGTTGATGGTTCATCCTGAGATTGTTCATTGTTGTTGCTAAATCTATGTAGCAGTTTATGATGAGGATCTGAACAGACACCACATCTAGTGGAGGAGCAATTGCTTACTTCATGCCCTTTGTTGAGGCAATTAATGCAGAGCCCAAGACGCTTCGCTTGTTTAAAGCGATCATAAACACGCAAACATTTGAATTTGTTGCAATCAGCTATAATATGGTTTGACGCTCTGCAATAATGACACGACCACGACGATTTTGCAAGAGATAAAGACACATTGGTTGCTTTTCGATGATTGGGTTTTGATGATTGTTCAAACCTTGCAGATCCTGTATATGAACCCTTTGAGTCCCTACTTTCCAAATATTGACATCTTTTATTAAGATGATCTGAACATGATTCCCAAGTTGGCAACTCTGAGTAATTTAATGACTCATTCCATTTTATGTGAGTCTCCTCATCTACCTTTGACATGACCAAATAAATTACGATGCCATTGCAAATGTCCTTATGACTGCCTAATGATGTCAAAGAATCAAATAACGCGGACACGTTGTCAACCAAATTTCTTAGCTGAATTGGCGAAACAATTTTCATTTTCGGTAGCTCAAAGAGACTAGAAATATATTCCAAGAATATCAAACACTTGTTATCGTATCTGTCTTCAAGCCGTTTGAATGCTTTCGCATAATTCTCCTCGGTAACTTGAAAGGCTTTGATTGTACCAAGCGCTTGTTCACTTAAACATGAGACCAAATAATTAAACTTTTCGATCCCTGTGAGCGAATTGTCATTGTGGACGAGTGTTTTAAACGATCCAATGAAGTTTTTATATTCCGCATATTTTCCGGAAAACCTTGGCAGTTTGGGCGGAGGTAATCTAGAAGAGGACGTTCCATGCATTAATAATGATGCATCCGGTGCTCTACTGCGTCTATTATGCCCCATTAGCGATAATATTTTTGCTTTAGTGGTGCAATACAACTCCTCAATGTCACTCCTACCGAGATCTTGTGGGGACAGTTCTTCTATTCTCGTTTGGTAATTGAGGGCTTGTTTGAAATATGATTCGAGAATTCCTAACCGACATTCCAATTCCGATATTTCCAAAGAAGTTGCCCTTGAATCGATTAATGTTTTTATTCGAGTAATGCTCCCCTTGGTGGAAGCGCGATTAATTTTTAAAGTATCGAGAGACTTTTCTGCTTCTGACATGATTGCTTTATACTTCTCCCACGAACGAGATAACAATTATATCGTGCAATTTCTATCAGAGCGGTGATACACCACACGTACCTATTGTCTTAAACAACGAAAGCTTTCTTTGCTGCTATCAGCCTGCTATCAGCAATGACGATTAAACTTATTTGGAATAGAGAATTGCAACGATCTGCAACGAAGCTTCGAATTGAGCTTATACTCCAAATATAAAATCAATTCCAATGAATTAATCTGCAAAAATCTTGATTATAATTGTGCTGAGCAAGCAGAGCATTCAATTAGAAAAGCTTTAAGACGGCGAATTCGATTTCCAATCCAACGATGACAATTGAAAGCAGCGAGAAGAGAAACGTTACGTACATATATATGTTAACGCTTAGCACAAGGAGAAATGCTGGTGCAGATGCTGGAGTGCTGCTCTCACTCACACTAATGCAGGAGGCACTGTCGATTAAAGTTTTCGACAGAACAGCAGAGGTACCACCAGGTTTCAACGCGCGCGCAGTTTCTTTGTCTACGAAAGGCAACAACAACTATTGATGTAGTGCCAAGGTCCGTTGGGTTCAAAGCCCTTAGCGGACAATGCTATGTGTAATGCTGATGATTATCAGTTGCAAAATTGAAATTTGAATTTGCAATTTGTGAAATGCTCTCTATAATTTTGGCCGTTGAGAGACTCCAAACGATGATTTGCGATATGCGTCGAATAGCATGAACTTCAGATTTATGCGAGAAATATATTGTATGCAAAGTGAACCTATGACAACATTTATTTTTTTTTATACCTTGTATGCGATTCATACGGATAATGGTATCGAAGGTGTTGAATTACAAGAAGACTACTTTAATGATTGTGTGACTAGGGAAATTATTGTTTGTGGAAAATACATGCGAAAACGAAGCGAATTACGACGATAAACGATTTGGTGATAGGTTTTGTATTTTGCTTAAAGTACTTAATATAAGTCATATAAATTGTACGATACAGACTCACCAAATTTCCTCTTCACGTTGTGAGTTTCCTTGTGTGATGAAGAATTTCCACCGATCGCGATACCGACCCGAATTATTTCCACTTTTTTGTCTTAATTAACCTTTTAATAAATTTCCCGAATTGTTTTTTCACTCTCTGTATTATTTGGAACACTATAGTCCTGTCACGGTCGCCATGTTAAACTCTTAGGTTTAGTTCAATAAAAACGCAAAGTACTTGTTGCACAACGTTATAAATTCACTTTTATTTGAGACGATGTCTTCGCTTACAATTGTTACATTTGAATAATTCTTCATTTCAGTTGGTGGTATAAGGAAGGGATAGTTTGGATGTGGTGAATTTGCATGTGACTGTGGGGAAAATAAAAATACCGCATTTTGAATTGTTTAACGAAGAAATATTAAGGTGGCGGGAAAGTTTGAATTATTCATGACTGAACAGTATCAAATCGATTTGAAAATGTGAAACCGTCCCATACCCTTGCATTTGTTGACGAAATAAGACTTGCATACACTTCGAGAAACTTTCTTGACAAACCAATGCAAGAAAGTTTGTATATTAAAGCTTGTCTATTGACTTTATCGAATGCAGCTTTAAAATCAACAAAGCAAGTGTATAGTTTCTTCTTTTGCCCGCTATGTACCCCCTAAATCAGTAGCAAGTAGGATCGTTTGTCGTATATAGGTCGAATATATATAAAAGTTTGTACTGGCTGCTCCTACATGGTCAAAAATATTGTTGTTACTAGTAATGATGAAACTCTCCACTCACCATTTTTAAAGCTGAATACTTACTAACAAACTTATTATTTTCAGTAATTCGTACGAAATGAGTGTTATGTGTCCATCTGAAATAAGTTTGTCATTACTAATCTTTTCGTTACACCAACATTATAATATAAATGCAGGTCATATGATCGGTGAAAATGATTTTGAATTTATGGCTTACAATAATTGGATAGTTATTATGTGTTGATTGACGTTCGTATATATAAAAGTGAAAAAAATCGGTAATGAAAACATTTCGAACCTTTTTATACCCTATTCTAAGGGTATATTAATTTTGACGCATAGTTTGTAACATACCTTAATATTGCCCGTAGACCCCTAAAAGTTACTATATTTATGATCAGCATCGATAGTAATGTCGATCTAGCCATGTCCGTCCGTCCGTCCGTCCGTCCGTCCGTCCGTCTGTAGCCAAAAATTAGGCCTTTAAACTGGACCTAGAGAGCTGAAATTTTAACCATATACTCTCTAGGGTCCCGAAATAATCAAGTTTACGAATTTTTGAAATCCGCCCACAGACACGCCCACAAACTCAAAAAAACTAAATTTTGGAAAAAATCGAATTTTGAGCTAGAAAGCTGAAATTTTGTAAATATGATCTATGACTCCTAAAACTGCTCAGGATAAAAAATTTTCAAAATCCGCCCACTGACACGCCCACAAATAAATAAAACAATTTTTTTATAACCTATTCTAAGGGTATATTAATTTTTGAAAATCCAAAGTTTGAGCTAGGGAGCTGAAATTTATAATATATACTCTCTATGGGCCCTTTATGCTCATGTGTAAATATTTTTAAAATCCGCCCACTGACACGCCCACAATTTTTTTTTTTTTTTTTTTTTTTTTTTTTTTGAAAATTCAAAGATTGAGCTAGGGAGCTGAAATTTATAATATATACTCTCTAGGGGCCCTTTATTCTCATGTGTTTTTTTTTTTTTAAATCCGCCTACTGACACGCCCACAATTAAATAAAACAATTTTATTGAAACACCTAAGTTTGAGCTAGGGCGCGTTTTTTTGATAAAATCCTTTAAATGTTATATAACAAAATATGTAGAGCGTTCTTAACAATTCAACGATACTTAGACTTTTGTCACGCCCACTTATGAGGAATAGGATTAAGAATAGGGTATCCAACAGTTCGCCCAAGCGGACTGTAGCCCGTCCCTATGTTTTATTTTGTTTATGATTTTGTTGAAACATATGAGTGTGACACAATTAATGATCATTCATAACAGAGTGAAAAACAACCTGTGTCGAAATATTACAAAACACACAAGTCCTAATCTATGAAAAAGTTTGACAGTCAATACTATTCTCTGCCTCCGCGTTGACATACAATACTTGACAGCAACATTAAAAAAAATAAGGTTTTGGTTTTACGAATAGCATTTGAAAATTGAAAGCTTTTTTGAAGTTATGTTAAATTGAATATTATTCTCAAAGTTCCAAATGCTCCAAATGTATTCACTATTTATTTGTTAAATCATTGTGTCACTTAAGAAACAGCGTTAACTTTTACACATCTTTTGCTTAACCTATTTCGTCGTACCAAAAACTTGAATTTGTTGTCACAGATTCATAAACTAATTTATCATAGTACGCTTAGAATAGTAAAATGCGCAATTTTTTTCCATATTTCATAAATGTATTAAAAGTGGCTTGCCTGTCATTTGGTTTTTGTTCGTTCGAGGTCAACAAATTGTACGAAAAAAATTATTTTCAAAGAAAATAAGAATAATTAATAAAGAAATGATAATAACATAAGTCAACTGAATCAGTAAAAATAATTACCACATATTTGCAACAATTTTTATCTTTTCCATTGGTTATTTGTTTTTACAAAGTCACTGTAAACACACCCCGTACATCGCTCAATTTCACCACGACACAAAATCAAAAACTTTGTCTCTCCTCTACCAATTCTTGGTTTCATTTTACGGTTAGTAACTCCTTGTTCAAAGACAATGTCCCGGTGGAGGGGTTTCAGTGCTTGAGAGCAAACAGGAACTTTGTAGAACTAAAGAATAGAAATGATTTTTTACTATTATTTATGATTATTCATTATCAGTCCTTTTCAGATGGAAAATACTTACTTATCACAATCGAACTCATATTAAAGAGCCATTTAGACAAAACTGTCGGGACTGAGTTTCTGCTGCTTAAGAAAGCCTTTGTAATATCCCTGGAATTGCATTGCGTGCATATGTAGGTCATCAGCTAGCTTGTCAAGGTTGGTTTTTAATGTTTCAATGTGTTTGTCAACAGCTGGAGAGGAGTTTAGAGGTCGTAACTATTTAAAAGAGAAAAATTAAATTACACGAAAAGAAAGATATGAAAATAAATACTTACACAATTTGTTTTACAATGTACACCGAAAAAAATATTTTGATAAAACAACTGTGAAATTAACATTTTTCGGTGATAAAAGTGATCCAACATTAAAAATATCACTTTTGATAGACTGATCATATCACTATTACATTCAAGATATGGATTTACTATGAAAATTCATATATTGAAAATTAAAATGTTAAAATGATAAAATCGATTTAACATTTCTTAATTAAAATTTTACATGATAAATGCCCAACTGATATGCAAAAACTGATATTGCTGATGCTAATTTTTTCTTTTTTTTTTCTTTGCGAAGTGGAAGGGACCTACAATTTTACGCAGAGTCCGAGCGGCAAATTTGAGAAGCTTCTCATGACAATTGATACATTTGGATATTTGTCAGACGTTCGCAAGAGGTGGGGCAGTGGAAAAAACTCAAGATGTTACTTGGCCCCGGTGGGAATTGGACCGGGGACCTTTCGATTAGTAGTCCGACACACTAACCATTGAGCCACTGCGCCCGACTAATAATATAATTTAGAATAATATACAAAGTTTACAGAACGCAATCATGTTGATATTTTAAGATATCAAAATAATCTTAATTCACAGCCTTTTGTACATCAAGTTAATATTGTAATAGCGTTAATATGATATTAAAATTGTAGAAATATGGTTATATACAAACCAAATTTTGATATTATTATTTGATATTACAATATAGAAAATAATTTTAATTTTTTTATATTTTAATATCTACTTTACCTTATAATTATTGATCTAATATTTTAATTTTCATAAATACAATCTTTCGTACCATTTTTTGAGAAATTGATATGATATGCTATTTGATATAAATAAAATATTAAAATGATATGTCGTTTTTTCTTCGGTGTAGTCCATCATGAGTGCAATAGGTTGACCCTCGGCCGGAGAATGTTCATAGCTATATCCATGGAATCCAATTCGACTGAAAAATAAGTGCAGAAATAAATTTTAACCAACAGTTTGTAAACTTTAGAAAGAAGTTTCTTACTTGAATCGTCTTATCGAACCATCGATTACCACCGCACTTCTGATCACACAGCCATGAATAATTAGTAGATAATTTTTTCATTTGCACTTTTAAGCTAGTTATTTTGTGTGCTTGCACATTGTTCCTAAACTATACAAATTAAGAGTGTACAAATATATTATTAATCTTTGGAATAAAAGAATCACAAAGTTCTGTCAAATGACACAAAATTAAACTCACCACACAATCTTGTCATATTTGACAATCAGACTTCACTTTTATTGATTCACATGTATTTACCGATAGGAAATTTTGAGAGAGGATTCCGCTCTCCCTTTTGAGGGGCGCAGCGGACGGGGGTAGTGAGAGTTGACTGTCTAGTATAGGTAGTTTGTGACAAAAAGTATTTCTTCGCAAGCGATGGATGGCTTACTAAATTTAAAAAGAGATTTTTAGTTCGTTTACTCAAGACAACGGGAGAAAAGTTATCTTCACAAGCTGAGCTTGTTGAACCCTTTAAAAAGTTATTGGCAGAAATAATTGAGCGACATCAACTTTCTTTGGACACAGTTTTTAATGCTGACGAAACAGCGCTTTACTGGAAAATGCTGCCGGATTCCACCTACGTACACTCTAAGGAAGATACAGCTCCATGACGTAAAACTTCCAAAAAACGGATAACGTTTTAGCATGTTCCAATGCATCAAGCTCCAAAAAAATTAAGGCATTCATTATAGGCAAATCCAATAACCCGCGTTTATTTAAAAACAAACAGTTGGCAGTCAACTATGGCCATACTAAATCAGCTTGGATGACGGCCACCCTTTTTAAGGAATGGTTTTTTATGCGCTTTGTTCCAGAGGTATGTTACAGAAGTCAATTCACTATTAAGATAAATTTGTATTCTTTTATTATGTCGAGACATTTTTGGATTCAATGAACTTACCTAGAAGAGTATTTCAGAATGCAATCCGCCTGGCAAAATTATTTTACAGGAACCGTTTGCTCACTAAAATTGTTAGTTCGAAGGTTACAAATGTTATACAATCACAGAAGGACCTCATATTATTCGAAGCTTTATCACTTATCGCACTTTCATGGAAAAAGTTTTCACCAGTGTCTCTTAAAAAGTTTTAGCGAAAAATACTTGATGAAACAACACCAGAATTTGAAGAAGAAGATAACATTCCATTGACTGCTCTTCTGAGAGACGAAGAAATGGTTTCCACATCTCAAACAGTCAGACTAGTATATGAAGTTTTTCCAGAGGTAGTTTTTGACTAGTATTTTTTAACGAAATTTTTACTAATTCAATTCTTTTTTTTAAGTCATATTTTACGGTTGATAACTTGGATGTTTGGAATAGAGCCGAAGAAGGTGAAGGCCCAATAGTTCAAGAAGAGGAGGATGTGACAGTCATCAACATCAACGAAGACGAAGATGAAGGCAGAGGTGCTGATGGGCAATTTCAAATGACCAAACACCAAGACGCAATCGAAAGCTTTAAAACATGTATTAAATGGGCGGAGGAAAACCAACAAGTTTGCTCCAAAATATTGAATCCATGGCAGTTGCAGGAAGAAGCTGTCCACAAGTGGTATGAACAAACCAAAACCTTCAGAAAAACTCAAATAAATGATTTTTTTTCTTCTTAAAATTGATTCAATTTGTGCAATTGTAAAAAGTTGATAGAATAAAAACTTTTTAAGTTATCTGTAAATACATATTATTTTTTTTTTTAAGTTGAAAAAACTGGTTTCGATATAACGAATTGGCTGAACATTATATCTTTCGTTCTACTGGACGTCCAGTGTATATTGTCTTTTGGGATCCCATTTCATCTGTTAAGATTTCTAAAATTCGTGCGATGACACGCCCACAATTTAAGAAAAAAAGTTTTTACCGCAAAGTCAAAGTTTGAGCTAGAAAGCTGCAATTTATTATATATACTCTCTACCGGCCCTAAATGCTCATGTTAATTTTTTTTTCTTATAATGTACTCGCACAAAGGGATTTTTTTAATGCCAATTATAATGTTATAGCTTCACATTCGTGTTGTACGGCTAAGGAAAGATTCCTTGCATTTCACTTTACATCCGAATGCAGGCTTAAGGGTAAGATGCGCATTACTTGCACAGCGAGTATTGTGGGTGCAATGTTCCAGGGGTGGAATGCAACTGGCTATTTCAGCACTTATGGTGGAAATAACGATAAAATAACGAGAGACAAGAGACATTGCGACGATGACTACGAGAGTCAAAAAATTTCGCGATGTTACGATTACCAATGAGTTTTATCGCTCGTTTTTGGATCCGGTCAAGTAACTCCAAATAAGTTATTAGTGCACCAGACCAGGTATGAGCATTGTACTCAAGTGTCGGGCGGATAAACGCCTTATAGTAGCCAGATCGAAGGGGGTGAAATATTTCTTGCAGCTCTTAAGGAAGCTTAATCATTTCGCAGCGTTCTTGGCGACATCGAATATGTGGTTACTCCAACAAATATTGTTATTAACACACATACCGGGAATGGAAAGCCGTTTGGTTTCAGCGATGCAAGCGTCATTCATGGACACTGGCATGGTGTTTGAGTTTTGCTTTAATGACAGAAGACGGCATTGCATTTTGGTAGCATTGAATTGCACTCTATTAAATACACCCCACTGAGTTATGCTGTCGAGATCGCAAATTAATGAGCTTAACATACGTTGCCGTTCCAGTTCCACACCCGAAGATGAGCGGCGTGACCCAAGAAACGAATATGAGAAGCTGAGGGTACTGTCATCGGCAAAGGAGTGGATTGGATTAAAGATAATAGACAGGAGATTATTTAAAAAAATGAGAAAGAGTTGGAGACAAAACAGAGCCTTGGGGAACACCAGCATTTATTTGGTGAGTTGCAGACTTGAACCGTCCAAAAAAACTTGGATTAAACGCCCCGAAAGGTAATTTCTAATCCATTGAAGAAAGGTACAATCGATTCCAAATGCATGCATTTTCGACAAGTGAGCTTGGTGCCAAACTCTGTCAAATGCCTTTGAAATATCAAGAACAACGATCTTACTTTCACCACCTTGATGAAGAGATTGGTTCCACTTTTGTGAGATATGTCATCAAATCACCAGTGGACCTGTTGCTGCGAAAACCGTTCTGCCGGTCATTAAGAATTTTTCGGGGTTCAAAAATATTTCATGAGCTGACATTATTGCGATTGGCCGGTAGGAGGAGGAACAAGAAGATCCGCTGACAAATGCTGTTTACCATTTTATAGGGAAGGTATGTATTCCGTACACATTTACATGTAAAAAAGGAGTTAATTGTTTTGGTCCGCATAGTGTTTTCTCTTGACTTGTTTATTGCAGTTTAATGCACCATAATCATATTTTTTTCTTAAATCAGTAGCAAGAAAATGTGAATGAGTTAGTTAAAAAAACATCTTGAAATTTAATTGTTATCCTTTCAGTACAGTAAATGGGTAGTAAAAGCAAAGTTGCATTTAGTAGGGGTATAGTTTAAAGTATGAGCATACACAGCATACACGTTGAAAAATCTGTTATTTTAAACCAACCAATAATAATATTGGGTTCTTTTGCAAGCAAAATACTCCATCCAATGCGCGAGGAGGGCGAATGGAGGAGAATATGAAACGGCGAACTCTAATAGCTGTACCAAGATGTGGATGTTGTCCAAAAAGCTAATTCACGTCGTCTACATTGGCACGGCCACATCGAGCGAATAGACAAAAATGCTCCAGCGAAAAGGACCTTCGAATCGCAGCCCCCAGGTTCGAGACGACAAGGAACACCATACCTCTGTTATTAAGATAAAGCCACCACGGAATCCAGAGGGCTTGGTTTGACAACTGGAAGCAAGGATAGAAGGCTGCAGTGTCTCAGGCAAAGGCTCTCTACGGGTCGGGAGCACGTTAAGTAAATACATAGTAAGTTATACGAGAAAGTTAAAAAGGCAATATTTTGGACATAAATAATTCAGTTTGTGTTGCAAGAATAACACCAACCCGAACAAAATTGAATCCAACGAGAAACACAATTGCATTAATTTTACAGACAATTTATAGTTACCGTTGTGAGAAAAAACAACAGCTTAAGGTTACTTATTAGCTTTCTAGTGTTGCTGTTTGAATTATTAAAAATATATTAAACTTTTTATAATATAATTATTACCATCTTTCATTATCAGTTCCAGATCGTCTGTTGTGGGGTACGCACGCGTCAGAACTTTAATAAAATCGCCTAAGATGTCTTGCAATTCGTGTTATAACTGTTGTGTGTGCACCCAATTAACCAGATCACATATGCACAGTGAACCACTTTTGATTTAAACAAGATCACGTACATTCACATTGTACGTTCTCTTCCGCAATTAATTTCAACTGATCATGTTACACATCGCCAGTGGATTGCTTTGCACACAATGATATATAGAATAAGAATTATTATTTTGATTTTGCTTTGATCATGACCACAGGTGAATGTGTCGCGGTGAACATAGAATCGGATCGCACTTGGGTGGAGTGAACCATGCGTTAACTCAGTTCAAGTTGCAATTTGATTCTTATGTGTTGTCACACGGGCCAGCATTTGTAGGTCATGATAATTAAGAAAATATGAGACATTTGGTGGCAAAGAAATTTAACCAAATTGAATTAATTTCTTTGTATATATACTCGTAATAAGAACATTTTGCCAATAAAATCAATCAATTAGAAGTTCAGAGTCAGAACAACATCTATATCCTGAGTTCATTTTATTTCGGCTGAAGAGCTAAGATAATACTTACCAATCGTGCACTTCAGGTGCTCGGAATGAAGCGGCTGGAGAGCTGAGAGTAATACTCAACAATTATGGCACAAGTACCACGAAACAGTAACCTAACATAACAAAGTTGAACGTGCAGAATTAAAAGTGGTCTGCGGTGAATGCAAACAAATTTTGCATCCCTCTTGTGTGAATATTTTGCCGGTAGACATCGAATTTTTAAGAAAAGACAATAAGTTTTGGAGATGTGCTTCTTGCGTTGCAACTAAACGCCGCGATTCTTTATCTGGTGAGGCGCTCACCTGTGTTAGTAATGACATACACAAGCGAAAACTAGTAAAAACCCAATCGTCGACTACATCTACGACAGTGCCACAAAACACACCAGCATCTAACATCACTCTCGAAACAATCTATGCGGAAATAATGGAAGTGAAGGAAATCCAGAGACGACAGATAGAACAACTGCAGGCAAAAAACATGGAGTGCGAGCAAAGAATAAATGTATTGGAAGACAAAGTGAACAACTTAGAACAGCAATTGATGGCCAACTGCATTGAAATCTATAATGTTCCCGTTCACAACAACAATGTGTCAACCATCGATCTCGCGCTAAAAGTGTTTCGTGATGGACTGAATGTAGGAGTAACGGAGAGAGACATCGACTATTGATACACAAAGAGAATTGTGAAACGTAATCAAAATGCTTCGAACAATGATTCACAACGAAGCACTAATATTCTTCATATACGACTTACAACTCGTCATTGCAAGGAGAAAATTATGAAAATAAACATAGGGGCGGGCTACAGTCCGCTTGGGCGAACTGTTGGATACCCTATTCTTATTCCTATCCCTCATAAGTGGGCGTGACAAAAGTCTAAGTATGGTTGAATTGTTAAAAACGCTCTACATATTCTGTTATGTATAACATTTAAAAGATTTTATCAAACAAAAACGAAGCTTTTGTAAAAAAAACGTTCCCTAGCTCAAACTTTGGTTTTTCAATAAAATTATTTTATTTAATTGTGGGCGTGTCAGTAAGCGGATTTTAAAAAAATTAACACATGAGCATAGAGGACACCTAGAGAGTATATACGAGAATTATAAATTTCAGCTCCCTAGCTCAAACTTTGGATTTTCAAAAAAAGTTTTTTTGTAAATTGTGGGCGTGTCAGTAGGCCGATTTTGAAAATATTTACAGGGCCCCTAGAGAGTATATATTATAAATTTCAGCTCCCTAGCTCAAATTATGGTTTTTCAATAAAATTGTTTTATTTTTTTGTGGGCGTGTCAGTGGACGGATTTTGAAAATTTTATATCCCGAGCAGTTTTAGGAGTCATAGATCATATATAAAATTCAATTTTTTCCAAAATTTTGTTTTTTTGAGTTTGTGGGCGGATTTCAAAAATTCGTAAACTTGATTATTTCGGGACCCTAGAGAGTATATGGTTAAAATTTCAGCTCTCTAGGCCCAGTTTAAAGGCCTAAATTCTGCTGACGGACGGACGGACGGACGGACATGGCTAGATCGACATTACTATCGATGCTGATCATAAATATAGTAACTTTTAGGGGTCTACGGGCAATATTAAGGTATGTTACAAACTATGCGTCAAAATTAATATACCCTTAGAATAGGGTATAAAAAGAGAGAAGAAAGAGCCACTAACAACAACTCTACTCAACGCTGAAGCGAAATCAGAGAAGATGTACATCAACGACTGTTTCACTTATCGGACTCGCCAGCTGCTGAAAACTGCAATTACAATGAAGACATCGATAAATTATAAATACGTTTGGACTAGGAATGGGATGGAGTATATGCGTAGGAATGAGGGTGACAATTTTATACGTATTTCTTCTGCTTCTGAATTTGATAAATTATGAATTCTGTTTGTAGTGTCCCTCGTCATCCCATTGCATGTGATTATCCAAATGTTCCTTATAATTCGTCCAATGTATTATTTTGTGTAAATCAAAACATTCGAAGTATTAGAAAAAAATTTCAAGTTTTATTAGCTCATATCGATGCGCTCGAAAAGTTACCTGTTGTAATTGTGTTAAGTGAGGTATAGATTTACGAAAAAGAATTGAATTTGTACAACATTCCAGGGTACTTGCCGCCTTTTGGCAACTGTAATGAATCTTATAGGTCTGGGGGTGTAATGGTGTATGTTAGAAATGATTGTGCGTGCGATTTTTCTAAAATTAACATTTCAAGTGCAGATGTTGTAAAGTGTTCCCTCGAATATCAGAGTGAGGTTTATACTATGCTATGCATTTATAGACTGCAAGAAGGAAATAAAGCAACCTTTATTAATGATCTAGACGCTATATTAAGGACAACTAAAGAAAAAAAAATTATTATTTTGGGTGATATCAACATAAATATTTTAAATCACTCTGATATCTTTACAAAGAACTATATGTTTCTCATGGCGTCAAATGGTTTGAAGAGTCTTGTTAATGATCCAACTCGCGTTGTGAATTCTTCTTCGAGTTGTATCTACCACATTTTTGCTCGCGTAAATATAAATTTTAAAAACATTTTGTTTTGTACAGTTTGTGACTACAAAATTACTGACCATCATATGACTGCTTTAAGTATTTATACGAACTCAGCTAAAAAAAATGTGTTTACCAATCAAAGGAAAAAACAAATCATAGATTATAGAATGCTAAAGGAAATGTTGACCTATGAGTTTTGGGAGCCTGTCTATGCTGAAAGTAATCCTTCTATTGCATTTGACTTATTTCTATCCATATTACAAAAGCATATAAAAGCATGCTCTGTGTATTCTACTATTTCTAATAAGAAAAAACGCTTAAAACCGTGGATGACCAACTCGCTTTTACAGCACATAAAAAGAAAAAAAATGTATGGTGCCAAATGTGCAAAACATCCGCAAAACTTAAGATTAAAAAAGTACTATAAGAAGTAGTGCAAACAGATTCATAAAAACATTATAGAAACACGCGACAATTATTATGCTGATAAGCTTGAAAGGGCAAATGGTAATAGTAGAGAGGAATGGAGAGTAGTCGATAGCAGGTAAACATAGGCCTACCACAGTAATAAACGATCTAGAAGTAGATGGAGTTCTTTCATCAGACTCCGAAATTATCTCAGATATGTTTAATGAATACTTCACTGAAGTCTCTGAGAACTTAAAGCCATCTATTAAACAATACAGATTTTGCACCTGCACTTTACCTCCATCTGTCATTGTTGAAAATATTCAAACAAATAGTTTCGTTTTTGATACTATTTCTTCATGGGAGCTTTATAAGGTTATAATGACCTTAAAAAATAAAAATTCGTGCTCAAGTGATGGTTTAACTAGTATTCTGTTAAAAAACATTGTCTGGCAAGTGATTGATGTACTGTGTTATGTGTTTAACTTAAGTGTCTGCATCGGTTGCTTTCCTCAATCTCTCAAGTGTGCTGAGGTAACTCCACTTTTCAAAAAAGGTAGTAGAAGAAATCTTACCAATTATAAACCTTTTTCCATTTTACCAACTTTTACAAAAAATTTTGAGAAACTACTTAAGGCAAGAATGCTTAAATTTTTGGAACGTAATGATTTCTTTTCTAGTAATCAATTTGGGTTTAGGTCTGGTTTATCAACTGAATGCTATTCTCAGGGTGTGTAGTCAAGTGCATGAAGGGCTTAACATTAATAATCCGTAGTGGCTTTATTCCTAGATATGACAAAAGCATTCGACATGGTTGATCATCAGCTTTTGCTAAGCAAATTATATAATGCTGGGTTTAGAGGAACAATATACGATTGGTTGAAGTCGTACTTAAAGGACAGGAATCAAAGAGTTAAAGTTAACGGTATCTTTAGTAAGCCTCGTTTTCTAAAATCTGGCGTCCCCCAAGGCTCTGCACTCGGACCTCTTCTCTTTTTGATATACATCAATTCGTTCTTTAAGCTGCGGTTAAATGGCCTCGCTACTGCATTCGGTGATGACATAACGTTAACTTATACATCCAAAAATATTTTCGAATGTACTGTCAAGATTGCAGAAGACTTAGAAAAATTAAGGCAGTGGTTTGCTGCTCATGGGTTGATTGTCAGCGAAAAAACCAAACTTTTGCTCTTTAAAATTTCAAGTTGTGCTTCAACTGATTTTAATCTTTATTTTCATTCACATAACAGTAATAGGTTTAGCCTACCATTACACACTTGTGGCAATAATAACTTTAATGGTAACAGCACATGTTCTGAAAATTGTCTTAAAATTGAATCCGTAAAAAACTCTAAATACTTAGGAGTATCTACTAATGGATAGCAACTTGAAATGGAAGGACCACATCCAATCAATTGAATCACATATGAATCTAGTGGCCCGGAAACTTTATCATATCAAACCTTATTGCTCTAAGGGTGTTTTATTAAAAAATTATTATGGTCTCGCACACTCGAAGTTGCAGTATGGCATTGTCAGTTGGGGTGGATGCTATATGAATGCTCTTCAACCTGTTTTAATTGCACAGAAACATCTAGTTCGCATTATTTCTAGTTGTAATCGTTGCACTCATAGCTGGCCCTTGTTTAAAAGACTAAACATTTTACCCGTAAGACACTTGTATGTTTTTAAATTACTCAGGGAATTTTTTAAACAAAGTGGTAACATCCCAAGCAGAAGTAATCAAACACACAACTTACGAATAAATAGCATGGCTTATGTTATCGTACCAGCCGCACGTACTTCTCATTTTTCTCACTTTTACACAATTACAAGTATTTTAAAAAGCTTCCGCATTCCATCCGAATTACTAACAATTTTAATGCTTACATTAAACAAATAAGAAAATGATTAATTACTTTAGATTATGCTAATGTTGAGTCTTTAATAAGAAACACATCTTAAAAGATTATCTTATGATTGTATTTCATTAATAAATTCGAATTGTCACCCCACATCAGAAGAATTATTTGAGAATTTTTTGAAGTTGCGTTCAACACTAATTTAAGACAAATTGTACTTATAGTTATAGAAAAGGATATTTTCCCAAAATGTCTTTAGAAACGGCACGGTATACATGAGTTCAATGTTATTTGAATAAGGGGTCATAGAAACAACAAACATTTTGGAAAAATATCTTTTTTCGACTTTTAAGGACCTTTTTGTTGTTCCAAAGAACTCTTAGTCAAATAACATTGAACGCAGATATACCGTGCGGATTCTAATGACATTTTGGAAAAATATCCTGTTTTCGACTAAAGGACTAAAAGGACCTTTTTATACCCTATTCTAAGGGTATATTAATTTTGACGCATAGTTTGTCACATACCTTAATATTGCCGTAGACCCCTAAAAGTTACTATATTTATGATCACCACAAACTCAAAAAAAAAACAAAATTTTGAGCTAGAAAGCTGAAACTTTTTATATATGATTATGACTCCTAAAACTGCTCGGGATATAAATTTTCAAAATCCGCCCACTGACAAAATAAAATAATTTTATTGAAAAACCAAAATTTGAGCTAGGGAGCTCAAATTTTATAATATATACTCTCTATGGGCCCTTTAAGCTTATGTGTAAATATTTTCAAAATCCGCCCACTGACACGCCCACAATTTAAAAAAAAACTTCTTTGAAAATCGAAATTTTGAGCTAGGGAGCTGAAATTTATAATATATACTCTCTAGGGGGCCCTTTATGCTCATGTGTAATTATTTTCAAAATTCGCCACCTGACACGCCCACATTTAAAAAAAAACTTTTTTTTTGGAAATTCAAAGTTTGAGCTAGGGAGCTGAAATTTATAATATATACTCTCTAGGGGCCCTTTATGCTCATGTGTTAATTTTTTTTTAAATCCGCCTACTGACACGCCCACAATTAAATAAAACAATTTTAAAATCCTTTAAATGTTATACAAGGTGGCGCAAAAGTTGTCATCTGTTTACTTCACAAATGTCAAAGTAAAATTGACATTTGCCGCTATTTGCAAAAATTATAGCATCTTCCGATGGGTTTTCATTCCTTGGGTGTGCCTTGGGCAATTCAGTGTGCCAATGTTCTAAATGATCCACGACGTTTGACATCTATCCTATGTAGTTTTCAGTCGGATTGGTGAACGCCACTGGGTGATGACTTTTGCGCCACTTTGTATAACAAAATATGTAGAACGTTCTTAAGAATTCAACCATACTTAGACTTTTGTCACGCCCACTTAGGAGGGATAGGAATAAGAATAGGGTATCCAACAGTAGCCCGTCCCTATGTTTTGTTGTTGCAAGGACCTCTTAGGCAAATAACATTAAACACAGATATACTGTGCGGATTCTAATGACATTTTGGAAAAATATCCTGTTTTCGACTATTAAGGACCATTTTTGTTGTTGCAAGGACCTCTTAATCAAATAACATTGAACACAGATATTCCGTGTGGATTCAAATGGCATTTTGGAAAATATCCTTTTTCTACTTTTAAGGACTTTTTCTGTTGTTCCAAGGATCTGTTAGTCAAATAAAATTGAACACAATATACTGCGCGGTTTTTTAGGAGTTTTTGAAAAATATGTTTTTTTCGGGCTTAAGGACCTTATTTGGTTCTCCAAGGACCACTTCGTAAATAACCTTATTACAACTAAAAGTGACATTCTTAAATCGGCCATAGGTTACCGAATTACAAATCGATATTATTCCTCTTACCTCAACTGATGTACAACTTCAAGCTATACAACCTCAATTATTCAAAACAAAACTACTTCCGTAAGGACATTATAATCTCTAAAATTGAACATACATATTTAAAACTGGAAAATGTATAACGAAATAAAAGAATTGCTCCTGTGCTTTTACCGTTAAATTGTTGGAAACAAATTATTAGTTATGTTTATTCGATAGCTAAAAAGCTAAGACTAAAGCTAGTTATTGTTAGTTACACTCTGGCAAATATTTTTTCATAACTAAACACGCTTAGTAGCACTTCCCAACTAATAACTAATTTGGTTCCAAAATTTGTGGCAACTACAACTAAAATTATGGTTTAGCTATGTACGTTCAAAGAAACTACAGCTAATTTAGTTGTAGCTTTTTAGTTATTAGTTAAGCTAACTTTTGTGCAACTCTGATATCAAACTATGGAATGTCAGAAATGTTCTTTTATTTTCATTTTCTTTATAACTAATGATTTGATGTTTGATTGAATCATAAGAAATAAATATTATCTATCTATTTTTTACTAAGGTGAACTTTACTAGGTTTCCATGAGAACGATGTCCAAAAGATTTGAAATTTTCAATAATAACATGTCCATAGCTTCAAACATTCCTGTCAGGATTTCCAATTAGTGGAAAGTAATCGAATTTCCGAGAGAATGGCTTCCAACTGACTCCACACACATATCCGTACATAAATATCACATATTCCACGACAACGCAACCTTCATGCATCATGACGGACCTGGTGCATGATGTACGAGTTGTATTGCACTACACATATAAAAGGTGCCAGGAGTACCTGCGCTTTCTCAAGTTGGTGAACTTAAGTAATTTAAGAGCGGCAAAGTGAGTTGAAACCGAAGCTTTAACTGCAATTCAACCAATTTACTTACGTATACCTTAACCGGAACTTTGGCCATCAAGCATAGGTGTATGTAGCATTTTCTAGTCTCAGAGCAGGGCACAGCAAGAATAGTGCTATAACTCTGTACAGCGCGCTAGACATGCTGGGTGTCATGCCCGCCGGCAACACAGAGGAAGTGGAAAGTTTCAATTTTTAATGTCCGTTCGATTGTGAAACGAGAGGTGGCTGTATTTCCGGTCCTTGCTATTAGGTGTATCAATGCGGCAGAGAGCCACGTTTATAATGGCCCCAGAGTAATTGCATTACAGAAGTTTCGTTTAACATGTACCGAAAGGAGAAGAAGTGCAAAAGGACGACCTGAAGATTCAGTGGTAAATTAAGGCAGCTCTGCAGATGGATAATTCAATTATTGGAAGCGCACCTTAGTGGGTATAGGGATATTCCTAAGTTTATATATACGAGTAAAACTGAAACTTTGTAATTAGAATGCAGTTTCAGCTTCTCGGTTGAAATGTAGGTTTCCAGGTACCTTCAGCCATGTGAGCTGACAATCTGCTATACCACGAGAAAGCGTATATTATTCATGAGCATTGTTGACGTGACTTACTGCATCACTGAAAACTCCAACGACGTGTAATTAATGGGTAAGAAAATTACTGAAATCTGAGCCAAAATGTACTTGAATTTAACGTTGGAAAAAATATAGTTTGACGTTCATACGTATGTAGATAAGTTATCGATTATGGAATATGCACTTTCAACACTGCTTAAACTCGCTTTTACATTAACCGAATTTCCATCATCCGCAAAATCTTAATTTGATTACGATATTTGGTTGCGATCAATGTTTAGGCGAATCTAATTGAACAATTCACCAATGAAAGGCAGAGCAAGTCAACCCATAGCAAACCTCATTCTGTGACCTCCGAGAAGGCCGGTAGCTAAGAACACAACAAAATAATGACTAAAATTCTCTAGCTAATGTATTCCCAGATCATCCCGGGAGCGACAGTCGCGTTTTAGGGGGTGGTCCTGTAAAAATTAAATGTGTTATCCTTAAAATTTGCTCTCAGATACAGTTACATGCTGCCATCCATTATTAGTCAAGAGCAAAATGTTTGTCTGCCTTGGATGATGATGTCATGTGGAAGGCAGCAACGGAACCGGATGCCAAATGTAATTACTTTTTTTGAGTACCTAGGTCCTACGTCATTAGCCAGCTTGGTTCCTTTATAAATAAACTGATGTTACACTACTTGCTGTGTGGTCAATGGACACAGCGCGTCTGCAAAAGATAGCAACATCGTGTGTGTATTGAACCCTTTATCTGATGATGCCGTTGACCAGAAAATTCATAATTAAATTGGAACGACGAAATGCTAAAAATATTGCTGAATTAGTTATTTGCTGGGCAATTAGAATTTTCCGTTTCGCCGGTAAATCAAAGAGTGACGAGCTGAAGTACACCCTGGCATATTTTGTGCGTGTGTATATTGTTTGCCGTTGCTAGCTAAACCACAGGACTCAGAGTTTGAAACCGTACAGAACGCGCTCTTGTTGATTTATGCAAATCTATCAAATCAAAATAATAGCACAACGAATTTGCATATTTCAAATTAAAATTGACTATGATGTGTTTACAGACCGCTCCTTTTTGGCGCCACGTTTACCAAGCATATACATTGGATCTGCAAATTAGGACGAAGGGGAAGTATAATATTATGTGTGTGAGTGTGTGGAAAATGTAAATTCCACCCAACTGGATAGATTGTTTATCGAATTATCACTGCAACCATCGACGCATATTGTATCGATTGAAAGTATGCAGTTTTCGATTAATTGTCATTGGGATTGGTGCGGTTAGCTGTAGCTTTAAGATATCCATTTTTTCATAATATGAGCTTAATTGCGCTCTTAGTTATTTGCGTGTTTATTGGATGCAAACTACGCTTTCATAAGAGACCAATTTTGTATTCGGATGTAGTACCTACAATA
The DNA here is from genome assembly GCA_949715645.1 of Portevinia maculata. Classification (NCBI taxonomy): domain Eukaryota; kingdom Metazoa; phylum Arthropoda; class Insecta; order Diptera; family Syrphidae; genus Portevinia; species Portevinia maculata. The sequence goes on from OX454526.1 coordinate 91,927,379, forward strand.
AATGCGTTTTATTCGAATAAAGATATTTATCTATATATGTAAATTTGATTTTAGAAAATATCTCATACAAATCAATATATATTTAGTACTGGATTCGAGGTGTCAATAACTTTAATTCAGTGTTCTAATTTATTCAAAATATAGATGTGCCGGGTATTTCGATTTAATGCAACCAGTAATAATTTCACGACTACGCTGTCCGTATGAGCAATCGATAATGTATTCTCCTTCTCCCACAACTGGATTGCAAAAAGGCAGTCATATGTATTCTCTAATAAGGCACAGTAGCGCTCATTTTGTAAAGACGAACACGTTCAATTTAAAAGCGCTGTGACCACTGTAGTATAAATCTGTTTCGTTGTTCTCATTCAGTTGTCGCACGGGCATAACACCTACGGCAATTTATTTTGGAAATCTGTGAAAATCTACACTTCACGGCTTCGCTTAGGTATTGTCGGAGTTTGTGTTTTTTTATGTTTGTCTTTTGCAAAGTGATGGAATTTTAGAGGGGATGCGAGCAACATCTGTTGGTTTAGAAAGCATTTTTTGCTCGACAATGAATTCTATAACAAACCAGCTGTCCAGCCGCCTCTGAACGTAGTGACGAAGCCTACCAATTTTAACCACAATACGACCAATGTTCGAATCAGATCGGTTTGGCCTTACCCCGCCGAAGGCATTTATCCATATTGTGGGCAGGTCCAGACAAGGGATGGTATCCCTGTATTATACCACCGCTACTCCAGTACGAGAGATAAGCGGCTCATCCATGGCGGGGACGTCGCCAATGCTCATGAGCTCATCCGTTTTAGTACCGCAAAAGCGGAGAGGGATAAATTCGATATTGAAAACCCTTTCGCCGAATTTTGGTAGCTCGTTGAGAGGGAAGGGGTCAACGTGCCCTCCTGCGACGGTGCGTTACTCTAGGTAACATCCTCTTAGTTTATAAGTTAGACTAAGTTAGCAAGGCGTTTTTGGGATAAGCCGGGCTCGTCAAATTGTGGTGGTGCTTCCAGGAGGTGAGTGACGCTGTAAGACTTCAGTCGGCTCACGGCGGCGCGTGTGCACGATGACGACTGCCAAGCGCTCGAGAGCAATTTCGATTTGGACCACTTGTTGCGTAAGGTAATGAGTGCTTCGAATCCTAATTATAGTTAAAATAAGTCACGTAGCTTAAGTAAGTTAATTAGTATAGGTTGCTTATAGTTTGTTTCATATAAAAATAAAAAAAATAATATAGATTCCGAGTTTTCAAAATGTTCTCGATATAATATAAGATTAGTTCGTAAAATAGTTTTTAGGCCTAAAGGCAATAATTATTAGGTCATGGCTAAGTTTAGAGCGTTCGAATAATTTAGAATAAGTATCCTGTTAGTTTTAAGTTAGTTTTGCTATTTTTCCTTAGTATGTAAGTTGATATATGCTAATAAATAATAAAAATGAATTTAAAAGTCAAAAACTCGAAATGTTTATTCGCTTTTTGATCGAATGGTAGCGCGTTACCTCTTTTAACATGATAGCCTCTTTGCAGCTCGAGTCACACCACGCGTTTACCTTGGGTTGAATCCTTTTTATCCTGTTAGGCATGAACGACTTTATGAACGGGTAAATAATGTTTGTGATCATATCAGCCGCAGCATCCACGTCGCTGTCGAGGAAGCACAGCGACCAGTTAAAACTCTTAAAGAAACCGTTTAGTTTTTCCCAATTGGCTTTCACGTATTGCTCTACGGTTCTTTCAAAAGTTTGGTCTTTAACAATGTGGTTGGAGTTCGAGAAATTTGCTGATATGATACAATGGTCTGAATGGTCTGATGTTCAAAGCGTATTTATCGGGGTGAGAGGTAAGAAACAAGTCCAATGTGTTGGCAGTTTGGCTGCGTATGTCCGATATTCGTGTCGGCTTATTTGCAAGCTGAGTCAGGTTATTTACATCAGCAAAGATCTTTACATACCTTCCTTCGGCTGTTGTCTGGCCAGAGTGTCGAAGCCAACTTGAAGCGGTTATTACTCAACTTATTGTCAGATTAAAAAACAAAGATAAAAACTGATTATGGTAGAGTGTATTCCCATTCTGGCAAGCATGTCGGTAGTTAAACAATTACGATTTCGGATGAAATTGGTCAATTCACCTTGAACATTATGTATATTTAATTTTTTTATAAACTTGAACATGTGTAAGCTTTCCTGATAAATACTGCAAATCTCGAGTGGGTATTGTACCCTCTTGTAAAGGTTTAATGTATGAATCCGTATCTATGTAAACTGGCATAGGATGACCGTGTATTTTTATAACTAAGAAATGAAAAAGTGTAATTACCTTCCCTCTATAGGTTATATACGAATGTTGTCTAGAATGCAGGGCACGAATGCCATAGGTTTGTGCCAATAATGGGTGTAACGTAGGTCAGGGCTCGAATGCCATAGTATCTGAAAGAAAACAACTCGATTGTAAAGTCTAGATGATTTTTTTTTACCAAATCCCTTCAGCCATTCCACGTGATACTCGTATCCATGTGTATTGAAAAGCAATACAGATAAATTCGTTTAAATAAATATTAGGCATTAACAGCCCATACAGGGCCTAAAACCTAGCTTCTCCAACCATTTGCGGACCGGACCTACAATTTTAAGCTGAATCCGAACACCAGATTCGAGAACTTTCTCATGACATTTGATACTCTTGGATGTTTGTCAGATGTTCGCAAGGGTTGGAGCACTGGGAAAAAAACTTTAAATGTTTCTTGGCCCGGCGGAATTTGAACCAGGGATTACTTGTCCAACTCACTTACCATTGAGTCACTGCGCCCAACTCGAATTAGTTTCCTAGATACAAATGTCGTCTAAAAAGAGATCTCCACTCAAACTTCAAAAGCAGTGCCAGCACTTAATAGGCGTTTTGATTTTTTAATTCAGAGCAGAGCCTGAGTTGTCAAAGAAAAAGTTCGTGTTTCTTTTTTAGCTCTGACACATCAGAGCCTTGAAACTGTTGTTAATTTTTCGTTCAGCGCCAAGAACAGACTGAGATTGGGAAAATAAATGAAAACGAAATCGAAAACAATTGAAAATACGGTCGGGGGTTGTTTTTCTGGCGAAGAAAGAAATACAATTTAATAAAATAATTTTTATTAAAAAAAAACAATCATGATTCCTAATTAAAATAATAGCTCAGCGTTCAAGTGTGTTTCATAGACGAATCAGAACGCTCTGAGCGTGCTGAACTTGCTCATGCTATATTCACTGCTCACTTTTTAACTAAAAAATAAAAACGCCAAACGTGTTTCATGGAATTGGGCCATTACTTGGTTGGTTGGTTGGAACCGGCCCTCGATTAGGATGCACTTAGACCGGAGGTAGGTCCATTGTAGTGACGATGTGTAAGGTGGGTGGGTCGGCTCCAGGAAATAACCCTCCAATGAAATAACTAGAGATGTAACGGATATCCGGTTAGTATCCATTATCCGGTTATCGGGCCACTTTTTTTCTATCCGGCCGGATTGCCGGATAGAGAGTAAGTATTCGGCGAATACCGGATAGGTAAAATAAATCATAAAAATAAGAAGTCGATTGAAAAAGCATTTTTTTTATTAACAGTACTTAAATAAGTAACAAAATTAGTACTTATAATTGATTAAAGGCAGATTATGATGAGTAAAATTAAGTTTTTCTGCATTAACCGGTAAAAGACGGTTGCGTTTATTTTCATATACTAAGCCAGCTTCAGAAAACAGTCTCTCGGTGTATACGCTGCTACTTGGTGATGAAAGATAGACCTTCGCAAATTTTTTTAAAATTGGGGACTGTTGATGATTAACTGACCACCATGCGTAAGGGTCGCTATTCCGGTCAGTCCGAACTGTTTTTAAAAAAAGTTCAAGCTCAGTCGCAGTATCATTTTTTCCGAAACCTCATTTTTGTCATTCGCCACTTCATCAAAACAGTCCCAAAATGCTGCATGCGTATCGCCAGTAATATTAGTATTAAGTTCGCTTTAATTTTTTTCCTTGCTGGGTGGAGAATCCCCTTCACTGCCAGTGGAATCGTCGTCGTAGCTCATTTGCAAAACTTGCAACAGAATTTTCTGGCGGGCTCTCTCGATTTGAATCGGTCCTAAGAAACTTGCCTTGAATCTCGGGTCCAGTAGAGTTGCTACCAGGTAGTTTGGGTTTTCATCAAGGTCGAAACGATGCTTTAATTCAGTATTTAATGAAGTCCTTATGCTCAATAAATTAGGTGTTCTTCGTACCTTCTTCTAAAGGTTTGAGCAGTTTTATGCACTCTTCCATTATGTACCACTCGTAGGGTGTCAAATTGTTTTCTGTGCCGTGGTCAGTGATATACAGAGAAATGGTTCGTTTCTGTTCGAACAATCGCGCCAGCAAGTAATACGTTGAATTCCAACGTGTACAGATGTCTTGGACTAGTTGATGTTGTGGTAAACTCAATTCCTTTTGTATCATCGTCAGTTTTTCTTGAGCCAAACTCGAATGATTAAAATGCGTAACAATTCGTCTTGCAGCAGATATCATCTCCAATGCTTCAGGGTGAGATTTCAACGATTCGTTCACTGCCAGTTAAAGCGAATGAATAAAGCATCTGGCAGAACCATACCCGGCGACTCTTACATCTTTCACCATGTTGGCCCAGCTATCATAAATAAGAAAATGTATTTTGGATTGGGGAATATTCCAGCGAGTCGCAATTGCATTCAGTTCTTTTGCAATGTTTTCCCCTGTGCGAGATCCTGCAAAGGGTTTCATTGCCAGTATGGCATGTACCAGTTTAAATTCAGAGGACAACCAATGAGCTGAGAAACTCAAAAACTGTTATTGATGTGCAAACAGGTGCCACGGGTGGCAATGGTGCAGTAGTAGTGTATTCGCTTACGGAGTGGAAGGTCATGCGTTCGAATCCCGGCCAAGTCCATTATTTTATACCGAATACATGAAATCGTAATCTCCCTAAGTAACTTAGACACCACCCGTGGAGAAAAACCCTACAAGTGCACCCAAACACTTCTTTCCTATCTCTCTATTCTTTCTAATACCAAGTAGCTTACACTGTGTTCTTAGCATGATAAGGGTACTGTAACAACAGAAAAAATCCCTTTAGCTTAAGCAAATTATATAAAAAAAAAAAAACATGTCTGCTGTCACCGAAATTGCAGTAGCCTTTAAGAGACATGCATCAATTTTAGAATGTATTCGATCATATATGTCAGGAATAATTTTGTCAGCAATATAATTTCGGCAAGGAATTTTATAACGGGGCAGTGCTTTCTCTTCTCCATAAGCCTCTTAAAACCAACTCGTTCCACAATAGATAGTGGTTCATTGTCCAAAGCAATCATTTCCGCGATCAAATAGTGGTATTCTTTCGATTTTGAATCGTTAATGTCCCAAAGTATTTTTTTTTCCAAAGTTTCTGCCAAAGTTAATTGTTTCTGCTCTTTTTTTTGTGACAGAAATGATGCACTTGTAGACGGAATGGCATTGATTTCAGAAAGCTTCTCCGCATGTTTGAATTTAATGTGATTTTTCATAGCTGTCGTACCGGCTTTTTTTTTTGTTCCGCCACGAGAAATCCTCGACTTGCACAGCAAACATACAACAAACTTAAAGTCATTCTCACAGATTTCAAAATGATTCCAAATTGGGGATCTTTTGCTCACCGGTTCCATTTCACTTTATTTGCTACAGGAAAGTTTAATAAGTATGTACCTATCGTAATATTTATTCATTATTACTTACTAAAAAACAAGGAATACAAAAAACTAAAGAACACAAATATTTCGCAAACGTACAATAAGCGTCTTAGTTCGACCAGTACTTTATGCTAACTGTGTGTTCTACTGATTCTCCGTAGCACTCTTCACATTCAACACACGAGCCGTACAAACAAATAACGGAACCAAACAAGTTACAATTTGTACACGTGTCGTGTTTGAACTAGAAAGCATCGCTATGAATGTATTCTGCTCTCGAAAATTATTCGGCCGCCGGATATTCGGCTATCCAGCCAAAGTATATGCCGAATATCCGGTATCCGGTATTTTGCCAAATCACTATCCGTTACATCATTTATTTCATGGGTTTTTGAGTACTTATTTCATACTTCAAAGTGAAGGTTATTTCATAGTGCAATAAGTCCCGAAATTCAACTATGAAATAAGTCCACCCAATTTTGCAATAAGGCCAAGTGCTAAAATAAAAACCTCGCACCTACTCCAAATCAAACAGTAACCCCAAGCAAGGGGGTTGCAGGGGGGCAGCATGGCCCCCATATGCATTGCACTCTTTATGGGTTTAGTTTCGAAATCGCAAGTAGATTCCATAAACATTGCAATGCCTATAGGGGCCATGCTGCCCCCCTGCAACCCCCCTGCTTGGGGTCACTGTTTGATTTGGAGTAGGTGCGAGGTTTTATTTTAGCACTTGGAATTATTTCATTCTTATTTGCGGACTTATTTCATACCATTTTGGGGACTTATTTCATCTTCGATTTGGGGAGTTATATCTTTTTTCATTTGGGGGGTTATTTCGTTGGGGGTTTATTTCCTGGAGCCAGGTGGGTCACCCTCTTACTCAGGGAACCAGTTGCTCCTACGAATGAAGGATTTTGCTGTGCAGGCGTTGTTGGGACCGTTTAGATCGTTGAAAAGGTATTCACCCAGTGTACCCTTCCTAATGTTAGCGAGTGCAGGACAAGTGCAAATTAAGTGACTGATAGTCTAATCTTCCTCCTCGTCCCTACAGATTCTGCAGAAGTCATTGTAGTTAATGCCCAGCATTTGAGCATGTCTTCCTATAGCACAGTGCCCGGTGAGGGCGTTTACTAATTTGGAGAGGGTTCCTCTCTGGGAAATTACTTACAGCCATTCGATATGCATACATTTGCTACATACTGTAGAGACACTTGATGTCACGGAAGCAGTGTAGTTCGGATGATGCGGTACCACATTAATTCATTGATGATATATGCATACAAAGTAAACACAAGTATTTTGTATGCTTGCACGCAGTGGCGCAGAGGTTAGTGTGTTGGACTACTTATTTAAAGGTCTTAGATTGAAATCCCGCCGGGGCCAAGTAGCATATTAAAAGATATTCCACTGCTTCACCTCTTGCGAACGCCTGACAAACATCTAAGAGTATCAATTGTCATGAGAAGCTTCTCAAATTGCAGTTCGGATTCGGCTTTAAATTGTAGGTCCCTTCTACTTTGCACAAGCAAATGGCTAAAGAAGCTAAGTTTAGGGCCCTGTATGGGCCGTTAATGGCTTATATTTATTTATTTATTTATTTATTTTATTGTAGCTATATGCCCCATCTACAAGAAAGGCTATCCTATGTCTTACAAGAACTGTCGAGGTATATCGCACATAGGATCCTATTCAACGTGCTGTGTGAACGTCTCAAGCCGTTTTGTTGCACACTTATCGGTACGCAACAGTGTGGCTTCCGGCCTGGAGATCGACAATAGACCAAATTTTGATACTGAGGCAAATTTTGGAAAAAAACCAACGAATTTCAAGTCGAGACCCACCACATTTTCATTGACTTTAAAGCCGCTAAGATAGCATTTATTGTCAGGAGCTCTACATGGCCGAATGTGCGATCTTGGCAAAATTGATCCAGTTATGTCGTGTGACACTTGAAAACTCACGGTGTTAAGTGCAGTTCGGAAACAGGTCTTCCGAATTATTCTACGCCTGTACCGGATTTCGGCAATTAGATGATCATGTGATTTATTCAATATTGTTCTGGAGAAAATAGTGCGTTCCCAGCGTGCCGTCTTAGAGGGTTTTTCTGCGATTGAAGAACAGGAGAAATCGGTTGGTCTTGAAGTAAATGAGGACAAGACTACATGCATGCTATCAACAAACGAACAAATCTGTCCACCGCCTAGGACAAAACGTCTCCGTTGAAAGCAATAACTTCGAGGTAGTTACGGAGTTAGCCTACCTTGGAGTGCACATCAACTCTATAAATGACACCTTAGTGGAGATCCGATGCAGAATTACTAAAATAAATCTCTGCTACTTCGGTTTGGCCAAGAAAATGTGTTCAAAGCTCCTCACTCGAAGAAAAAAATATATACTCTACCGAAACTTACTCCTCCCAGTCCTGGTTAATGGTGACGATTGGTGCACGACAAGTAGGAAAGGGGAGCTAATATTGGGTTCTTTTGCAAAAAAAAAAAGAAATACTTCGTCGGATGTTTGGTCCTGTGTGCGAGGAGGGCGAATGAAGGAGAAGATACAACCGCGAATTCTATGAGTTGTACCAAGATGTGGATGTAGTCCAAAAAGCTTAACCACGTCGACTACATTGGCTCGGCCACATAAATCGAATGGACAATAATGCTCCAGCTGACTCCCAGCACCCAGGTTCGAGAAGGCAAGGAAGTCCGAACGAAGACCTCCGTTTTAAAGACCAAGCCATCGCGGATGCCAGAATTCTCGGTCTGGGCAACAGAAAGCAGTGTGTCCGGCATCGCAGAGGATGCATTGCTTCAATGTCTCAGGCAGAGACTCTTCACGGGTCGGGAGCCCATTAAGTAAGAAAGTAGTTTGGCTCCCGGAAATAACCCCACAAATGAAAAATTAAATAACTCCCCAAATCAAAGATGAAAAAATAAGTCCCCAAAATGGTATGAAATAAGTCCCCAAATAAGAATGAAATAATTCCCCAAAATGGATTTCAAGTGTTCACTATGGCTTACTGAAAGTAAAATAAGGCCATACGAATTCATTTACCCAAAGTGCAATAAGGCTAAGTGCTAAAATAAAAGCTCGCACCTACACAAACGTGAAATGGCTTCGGCTCTGCGCCAACAACATTCCGAATACTGGCATGACCTGGTCTCATGTAGGTATTCGAAGAATCTAGTGGACGGTCCAAAAATCAGCAGAGCTAAGTTTTTGCTTGGACTAAACAGGAAAGACTTGAGATCCTTGATTGGTCTCCTCACTGGTTTCAGTCCTCTTAACGAGCACCTAAAAATCATCCACATTAGGAGCTCGGGCCTATATGAGTGCTGCCTAGAGGCGAATGAAACGGCATCTCACTTCATCTGTGAATGTACTGCTTTCGCCAGAACCAGGCTCAACACTATAGGCAAACAATTCGTCAACGAAGATGAGATGAGGGACATTGAACTTGCTAGTATCCTTCGCTTTGCCACGAGCGGGCAGCTATGTATGACAATGGACCAATAGGTCTAAGTGCTTGTCATCCTATTGAACTGATGACCCCACTGCATATACAATACAATACAATACCTACTCCAAATCAAACAATACAATACAATACCTACTCCAAATCAAGTGACCCCTAGCAGGGGGGAGGCGGGGGACAGCGTGCCCCCCCCCCATACGCATTACGGGATGGGATTATGGGACCCCATAACCAGTGCAATACATATCGGGGGGGGGGGGGGGGGGGGGCATGTTGCCCCCCTGCAACCTCCCTGCTTGGAGGCACTGTTTGGTTTGGAGTATGTGCGAGGTTTTATTTTAGCACTTGGCCTTATTGCACTTTGAGTCCCCAAATTTGGGAACTTATTTCATAGTTGAATTTGGGGACTTATTTCACTATGAAATAAGTCCCCAAAAACCCATGAAATAAATCCCCACCTCCATACAAATTTTGGGGAGTTATTTCATCTTTCACTTGGGGGGTTATTTCCTGCAGCCAAGTACATAGTTTGCGTTGTAGTGTAGCGTTTCCATTTTGTTTTATCGAACTCTACGTTGTGTTATATGAATTATGTAATTACGTTGTTGGCACACTACACTATATACCCACTAGAAGAAAATAATTAAATCTAATTTTAAACCACCATGTTACTTATTATGTGCCTTAACTTAACTTTAACTTTTTAATCACTGCCTTTTTCAAATTGTATCTTTTACATTAAAACAAACTACCTGCTCTACTTAATTTGCTAAAGCTATTTATCCTTAAGGATCATAATTTAAATTTGAATTTGAAACGATTAACGTTTTTTCATATCCTGCCAAAAAAACATTTTTTTTGCATTTGAAATGTAAACCGTCATTATATTTCTGTCGGAACTCAGTCTATAATTAACGATCTCGCTGGCGAGTCTTTCAACCATTAGCGTATTGCATAATTAAAAGCACGATATGGTAACAGATTTAACGACATAAACCACATCAAAATAGCCATTCCGTTCGATTAATCCATTATATCATTTCCGGCTAACGATACGGAGCTCCATGCCGATGCCAATTGTTATTAGTTATTACGCTCGTTCCACTTCTCACCCACTCACAATTAATTAAACGTGGTCGGTTAAATGAAGGCCCAAATGCATAAATGCACAATGTACCCGAACTTCCAGATGAACAAGCCAATGACTCGCTTCGACAATCGAATCTCGTTTGCATTTTTGCACACAGCCCACTGTCGATTAACAAAAATATTTTAACTTCAGTTGGAGTCCTTTTACGGGAAGGACAAAATCACTGGACCGGGATATGAATGTTTAACAGTTTGATAGCAAAACCGCGTGAAAAAAATCCCTGTCACAAGTCGACACTGCTTAGGCACAAATGTATTTGAGGAACTTCCGGCAATATCGGTCGAAAAAGAAAAATCTATGACAGGACAAGAATCTGTAATAAAAAAGATTTAAATGCAATCATTCAACTGAACTCTTAAATATTCAATAGGATTCGTGCAGAGCCATGTACATGCTTTTTACGGATTGATCTGGAATCATGCAAATTGATTGGTTGAATGACCACCGAAGGAACCAAACAAATGCGTATGCAATGGAAACGCTAAGGCTGTGAAGCGGACAACGAATGTCCATGAAGCAGGCGACAAAGCTGGTTCTTACTATTTGGGAGGACATTAAAATTATAAAAAGTGCAACGTCGATTTATTCACTGCCCGGTCTATCCACCAACAACATTCTATCACTATTTCAAAATAAATGCATTTTTACCGATTTTCGGCATGAGGGCGATATACCTTACTGCTACGAGTATTGTGTAAATATATATCAAAATTCGATGAGTTGAATTTTTCAACGATTTGTTCTTTGTTTTATAGAAGGCAGCGAATTTTATTTATTACATTGCACATATTTTGCATTCTGTAACAGAAGCAAGACTTCACAATAAAAAACAACGAATATCCCCTCAACGTAGTACAGAAATATTGTATTAATGCAAATTATTCGAACGGATAGTCAGTGGTCAGGGTGTTACGGAACAGAACGTCATGAGTGGTCAGGAGCAACGAGGGTGATTAATTTGCCAATGCAGTGCACTTGCGTTTCGATTTAAAAAAGCTTGTTGCTGGGAATTCAGCCGCGACTTATTGGAACTCATCAGCCGGACGGGTCAGTCAATTGAATTAATTTCTTGTGGTCAAATCGATTAACTATTTTTCTCAAATCGATACAAATTATATAAAAAAAATTGTTTTTTACGATACTTGAGTAGGTAGACAAGTACCTACAGCTATCCGTTAAATTAAGTTTTGATTTTAAATGTCATTAACCTTAAATTTGGCGCAGTGGCTCAATAGTTATGCGTTGGACGACAGAATTAGGCGTCTCAGGTTCAAATCAATCTGCGGCCCAGTTGGACCTAAAGTATTGGTTTCTACTGTCTCACTGCTTGCGTAAGTCCGACAAACATCCTTGAGTATCAGTTATCTTCAGAAGCTTCTCGAACTTGATTTTCACTCTTGTCAAGAATATATCTTTGTAAACACAAATGGTTGCAGAAGCTACGTTTTACCATTTGCTTGTGCAAAGTGGAAGGGACCTAAAAATTTAAGCCGACTCCGAACGCCAAATTTGAGACGCTTCTCATGACATTTGATACTCTTGGCAGTGGATAAATACTAGATGTTACTTGGCCCCAGCGGGATTCGAACCTGAGGCCTTCACATTAGTAGTCTAACACACTTTTTTTTTACTTTTAAATTAATTTTGTGTTGCTTATTAAATACAAAGGGTGTTCAAATTTGAAGTAAATACCTTCCCGTTAGCTAAAATGGATCGGTACACTATTGAGCAATGTGTTTTTATAGTCCAGTCATTTTAGACATTTTAAACCCCAATCTGCGGAAAAATTCCTAGTGATCTGAACTTTTGTAGACACCTTTATTACGGCGTTGTAATGAAAATACAGAACATCTGCCAGTTTAGGTCGTTTGTATATTATATAGTAGATTTTACTAAGTTCCAAAACCTCTATAATAAAAGTATATTTTCACAAAACGCCCAAGTATCAAATAGAAGTTTTTAAGACACTTAACAACATGAATAAAAAGCAATAGAGTTTACGCCTTGGTGTACGGTATACAATACCGTATGTGAGTGCATTCTAGTCGTTTTCTCAGCACTCTACTCCAAAAACGGTTAATTTTACAGAAAAATGAAAGAGGCATTTTTTGTAGATAATTTCACGACAAACAATTTTCATAATGACCCCTATTGACCACCAAGCAATAGACCGCGAGATATTTGCGAAAAACAGATTTTCATGACTTTTTGATCTTCATAACTTTTTAAGCCGGCACGATATCAATGTCGATTTTCCACATCTTCATTACAACGCCGTAATAAAGGTGTATACACAAATTCAGCTCACTAGGAATTATTCCAGATAAACCTAAAATGACTGGGCTATTATTATTAAAAACTATTTCAAATATGGTGAAAGTTTTGCTGAAGTTGAAAGAATATTTAGTTCAGAATACGGTAGAGAAAATGCTCCGTCAAACCGTGCTATTAAACTTATCGTGCATAAATTTGAAGAAACTGGTTCGGTTCAATATGAGAGAAATAAAGCCTATCATTGTAGTGGTCGTTCGAGTGGAAATATTGCAGCTGTTAGCAGAGGTGTTGCTGAAGAGCCAAGGACATCAATTCGTCGTCGTTCACAGCAATTAAACCTCAAACCAACAACTTTGTTTAACATTTTGCACAAAGATCTGCATGTTAAGGCTTACAAAATACAGTTGACACAAGAATTAAAGGCAACCACGCAGTGCGTCGGCAATTCGTTAATTGGGCCATAGAGAAGCAACAACAAAATGACAATTTTTTCAAGCAAATTATCTTCAGCGATGAGGCTCATTTTGAAATTGGCGGTTATGTCAATAAACAAAACTGTCGCATTTGGGCTGAAGAAAATCCTAGAGGATTGTTTCAAAGGCCAATGAAACCAAAAAAAGTAACTGTATGGTCTGGATTTTGGTGTGGTGGCGTAATTTGTCCTTTTTCTTCGAAGATGAAAATGGCAATGCAGGTACTGTGGATATAGCTCGAAATCAAGCGATGATGACTTTTTGTGGAGTCAATTGAAAGATATTGATGTGCAGAATATGTGGTTTCAACATGATGGTTCAATGTGCCACACAGTATCGAATCCAATCGATATTTTGAAACAGAAGTTAAACAACCGCATAATTTCAGGAAGAACAGACATGCATTTGCCACCAAGATCATGCGATTTAACACCACTGGATTTTTTCGTATGGGGTTTTTTGAAGAGTAAAGTTTATGCCGATAATCCTCTAATTGTTCTACGCCTCAGTGACAACATCACCGTGCAAATATCACTTATTGAACAATCATTATGCGAAAAAAAGATTCAAAATGTTGGTTAAAGGTTGACAGTCTGCCGTGCTAGCAGAGGAGGTCACTTGGACGACATTCTTCTTTATTATTAACCGGAACCAATTAACATTAATTTCCAATAAAACTAAATACAGATTTCACACAATTAATGTCTTCCATTCAAAATTTAAAATAATTCCTCAAATTTAAAGACCCTTTACTACACAAACATTATTAACTCCAACTTAAAATTAACAGGATACTTATCTGTTCTAAATCAATAGTCCTTATGCGGACTCTTTAAACTTAACTACAGGCGTAGATTTATTGGCCGTCGTCCTAAAAACTATTTAACGAAGTAATCTTACATTTATGTTTTGATAGAAAAAATGTGGTAAGAACTCGGCATCTTTATCAACTTTTATATTTTTATATAAAAACAGTTTACAAACTACCTACTCAACTCATTTAAACTTCGTAACGTATTATATGCAACGTGCTGTCTAGTCACCTCAATGATGAAATTGTCAATACTATTCAACGGAGCCCCATCGTATAGGATCTTGTTGGGGTAGTATTTTAAATAGTTGGAGGCATTCGGAACAACCGGAGGTATGCCCTTGTCTCTCCAAATCCCGAATCTTTTCCATATAACTAGGCGCTATACTAATCCACAATGGACAACCATAAGTGATGATCGGCCTTATAAGAGTCACGCGGCATATGACCTTCACTCTGGAGTCAAGTTGACTGCTCTGAAACAGTCCCCTTATCAGAGCAAAAGGCTTTTTGGCCCCAACAAGACAAGCAACTATATGTCTATTGAAATATAGATACTGGTCAAGCCAGATACCCAGATATCTAACAACGCTTCTCACCCCCAAGGGCTGCCCATTTTGTCCGATAATTATCAATTTCTTATTTTTCCTGGTTTCCCTAGAGACTCCAGCCAATTTTGTTCTGAATAAGATTGTTTTCATCTTCTGAAAGTTCATTTTCAACTTCCTTAATCGCAATATCCCTTGATTTGATCGAAGTCGCGCTGCGGACTTGATCTGTATGCTACCAAATACGCTATAGCATGTCTGAGTAAACCTACCAGATCACTCCTGTAAATGTTGAACAGGATCGGAGAATTACCCTTTTTTGGGATAGGGTGTACCCCTTTCTGTATTGACTCGAAGATGCACAGAAGATCATCTTTCGAAACGATCAAATATTATACATCTCGGACTTGGCGAATAATAAAATAATTATCTATGGTACATTTTGTATTCAATAGCTGTGTCTATATATCTATTAGGGAAATAAATTCTACGATTATGAGGAGGAAGGCTTTTCCCGAAACAATACCGTCTGGCGATAGCCGACACGCACAGAATGAGTGCCCAATCGTAATTTCGCATGAGGCAATGTAATATTTTTGTTCCATTCATGATATTTCTCACGCTCACTTTACAAATAGCTACGACTACGACTTACGAGTTACGATACGACAGTCTAAATTTTATTTTGTAAGCAAAAAAAAAAGAGGAAACCCAGAGCGAGAGATTGGAAATTGCGGACGTACAAAAGGGAGAACATGACCATAAACATTTTATATATTAAAATATATGTCACAGGCAATGTATGGAATGTCGGTTTTAGGCAATGTGTGAAATAATGATTTTTTTGAAACTTGGAAACCAAAAAAAGTGGTCTGGGTGCGACCCGCAAGGTTCACACGACTAACTTCCCAGTGGGATCAATATGATTTATGCAATTAGTCGGAAATTTTGAAATGTGGTTAACCATAAGATATGGTTAAAAATTATTTAATAAAAAAAATGCTCTTTAATATTTTGTTCATGGAAATTTAATTTTGTTAATATATATAATGTATAATAACGGAGCAAAATGTAATAATAATTTGCTCAATGACAAATGACAATAAATAGTACAAATAAAGGCAAATTATTTTAGTTATATATTTACTAAAAAAAACGGCTGGACCGATTTCGCTGAAAACTTAATCAGTTCTGAGTTACGTAATTACGCTTCGAATAAACCTGGTCCCATGTCAATATCATCTTTGGTTTTCGAGATAATCGTGGCGAAAGATAATTCCGAACGCACATACGTACATATGCACATACGTACATAGATATGTCTGGATCTATAAAAATGTTGGATTTGGATTCTGGTGACCTTGAAACGTTAAGATATGTCAAAATCCGCGATTCACAAAATCGGCCCCATTACAACAACTTATACTGGGAAGTTAATAAATAGTACATATCATCAATTTCAAAATTCAGCTAGTTAACTTCCCAGTGGAAGTTCTTATTTTTTTAGTTATTTATTTATTAACAAAAAACGGCTGGACCGATTTCGCTGAAAACTTAATCAGTTCTGAGTTAAGTAATTACGCTTCGAATAAACCTGGTCCCATGTCAACATCATCTTTGGTTCTCGAGATAATCGTGGCGAAAGATAATTCCGAACGCACATACGTACATTAGGGTGGAGCGACATTTTTTTTTTTTGTTAATTGGTATCTAATAGTAAAAAAAAGGTGCCTTATAGGCTTAAATATATAAATGCAAAATATTATGCGATTTAGGTAACGATAACTGCCTCCGCAAACACACTGAAACTCTTCTAAAAAACAAATTAAACCAAAAATCTACCTGTTCGTAATCAAGTGAGTAGGTATGCTATAAAATTCATCCAAAATAGAAAATATATGGCGATCTGCATCTATTCCGACTGTTACAAAAACCAGTATCATACAGATGTTGAAAGCATATCATTTAAAATACAAGAATTTACTAAAAACCGTCAAGAGACTCTCCCCAGAAAAATTACAAAGTTTTTAGCGAAGTGGTAAGTTCCTTTTTGATATAACGGCATGCAAATGCAATGAATTCAATCACTGCACCAAAGATAAAAAGGTTCCGAAACAAGAACAAGCTTTTTTAGTTGACCAAAGAAATGTTCAAAGTATGGCAATCGGTGGAATTGATGTTACTGTCACTAAAAGGCTGCGAAAGAGTTTGCGAAGAAAACAGACTCAAGAGAAATACCAAACTGCTATAAATACTGCTACCCCAGCTGTTTTGGAGATTAGTTCTTCTTTGGCATCCTCATCGTCAGCGCCTGAAAGTTCCAAAAGTACGGATAACTTCATTTAGCCCAAAGAAAAACACATTTCTGAGAAGAAAAGAATAATTTCCTCAAGCGTTGATTTTCCTACATTATCGAAGACAAGTGATAGGTATGGAGTATCAGATAGGGCAGCAGCAGCGATAGCGTCGTCTGTTTCGTTTGATATTGGGTCTGAAGTCGGGGTCATCGACAGACATAAAATACGAAGAGAGAAAACTAAAACCAGAGAGAAGTTATTGAACGAAAAGACTTCTGCAGAATTATTTGCATTATACTTTGATGGAAGGAAAGACAAAACCATAAAAAATCTACAAAACTAAAATTGTTGAAGAGCAAATCTCTTTACTGCAAGAGTCAGGGTCTACTCGTATATACATGGAATATGTAGTTCCTAAGACTGGTTCGGCCAAACGAGTACAAATTTCAATACGAAGTTTTCTATCAGATGAAGAAATTCCTTAACATCATCTTATGGCTATCGGTTGTGATGGTACAAATGTCAATACAGAAAAGTACGGCGGTATTATAAGACTACTTGAGACAGAACTTCAAAAACCACTTCAATTTATAATATGCTTACTACACATGAATGAACTACCCTTAAGACACTTATTTGGACATCTTGAGGGATGTACCTCGGGACCTAACTCTTACACTGGACCTTTGGGAAAAGCACTTGAAACCTGTGAACAATTACCTGTTAAAACATTTCGAAGTATTGAAGGGAATATTCTACCAGAAATGGCTAAAGATTTAAGTACAGATCAACAGTACTTGCACAAGATTGTGTCAGCGGTTTTATCAGGTGAGTTCCTACAAGATCTGTCAAATAAATCTCAAGGCAAAATGTCTCATGTGCGTTGGCTCACACGGGCCATCTTGGTTCTCCATCAAAAATAAACCATCGTGCAAGGATGGTACACACCATCTTTTTAACATAGTTATGGCCTCCAGATATCTTCCAGATAACTTAAGAACGTAATCGATCCTGTCATTCAGCGGAATGGTTATTTTGCGCATCCTGAAAACATTCTTCTTGCTATGGTAACAGATAACAAACAGTCGTTCCGCAGCTCTCTTCGAGATAGGGCGGCTAGTTAGTGTTCAGCGGAAAAAAAAGTAAAGTGTATCCAATATAAGCGATTTAGTCAAGCGATTTTTAAGTCCGAAGTTGGCTTAGTAAGCAAGGTGTCCCGCTCTGACGCCGGAGGCTCGGGTTCGATTCTCGGTCAGTTTTCAATTTTTAAATTTTTTTCGGGAAAATAGTGATAGAGACACAAAAATAAACAAAAAAAAAAAAAACAAAAGTGCCGCAACGTATCAGGCGATGGACCCCGGAAAATCGGTGGTCTCGCTTACGGGTGTGGGTGTGCCGTTACGACGTGTTATGCGAACACGTGAGCCGGCAAAAAAATCAGCAGCAACAATAGCAGTAATGAAAACAGCGGCAGCTTGTATGCCAAGGGCAGCTTTAAATGCCATTAAAGTGACACCAAGTTCAACAGCGGGTTCCGCGTTGCCCAGGCGGGGGTCTACGCAGGCAACACCAGCTACAACAACATCAACAACAGCAACAACAACAACGCCAACAATAAAAGCTCTCGCTACAACGCCAGCAGTAACTGTAAGCGAGGAGTATAGGACAGTGGAAAAACGGCGGCGGAAGTTAAATCCGAAGCCGAACCTTTCAGCCAAAAGAAGGTTAGACTTGGCAGGCCATAGTGTGGCATCATCGGTGGCTGTATCCGATGATGACGGAGCACACTCCAGCTCTTATGAGTATGATGGAGGAGAGGGCCGGTACGTCGGAGAGGGAAACTCCTTCAAGGACTTACCGGTCGATGACGAGGAAGTCGTCCAAATGGACGAAGAAAAAGAGGATGATGAGGAGGCGCAGCTGGACAAGCTCATAAAAGAGCTGCTGGAGAAGCGCGACCAGTTGCGCAGTAAGAAGCTGCAGCAACAGCAACAACAAGCTGTGCTCAAGCAGCAAGTGCAACAACAACTGGAGGTGAAGCAACAACAACGGCAACATCAACAACAACAACACCAACAACATCAACAACAACAACAACACCAACAACAACAACAACAACAACAACAATCTAAACAGTCGCGGAAGGACAAAATACCACCCATTAACGTGAGTAATTTCGACATTGTAGATAGCATTAGGATTTGTAAATTAATAACAAAAAATTTCCATGTAAAAAGGCTTTCTGCTAACAATCACATAATTATATGTGAAAAAATAGAGGAGTACCAGAGGGTGCGCGCCGCTTTGGGAGAGGTGAAAACCGAGTACTTCACGTACACCCCAAGGCAGCAAAAGTTAAAAACCGTGGTACTGAAGGGAATCGATCCCTCAATTAAAACGGAGGAGCTTGAAAGAGAGCTAAAGAATTTTGAAAGCGACGACCTCCATTTCGTGGGGGTCAAGCCGTTTTCCTCCGCTGTGGCAAGGGGTGGTAACCGTCACTTACCATTCTTCCTAGTCCAGCTTACTCCCGACAGCAAAATCGACAGGCTGCGAAATATCCGCTTCCTGTACTACCATGCTGTGAGATGGGAAAAAATAAAACGGTCAGATCGCATACTTCAATGTATGCGCTGCCAAAGGTTCGGGCACGCCGCAGCTAACTGCAACATGCAGTTTAGATGCGTGAAGTGCGATAAGGACCACATACATGGTGAATGCTCTCTAGGTAAGGAGAGAGTCGAAGACCGGAGTGTACTCTCCTGTGTGCTCTGCAGGAACTCTGGACATCCCGCCAACTTCAGGGGTTGTCCAAAGTACCAAGAATTGAAAAAGAGAGTCCAGGCCCGCAAACAGCAGTCTGAAGATGATAGGCGTCAGAGGAGTCGCTCGTTCGCAAATTTTGTGGCACCCAACGTGTCCTTTGCCCAAATGGCAGCTGGACCGGGTCAAGCCCACATGACATCAAACCAACCAAAGGTAGCCCAAAAGGCACCAGAGGTGGATCTGGACTTAAAATCGATCCTTCTGTCTCTGCACGGAAAGATCGATAAGTTCCAGAAACAATTAAATGAACAAGCGGCCCGAATTGACTTTATCTATTCGGAGCTGTTTGTGGGGTCTGGTGTGCCATAAATCTAATGGCTACGCTGGATGAGGGAAACTTAAAGATCCTTGCTGTGAATGTTAATTCACTAGTCAGGATCGAGAAAAGAACGTCACTTGCCAACTTGTTGAAAACCGAAAACCCGGATGTGCTTTTGGTTAGCGAAACTAAGCTAAATCAGAAGCACAAATTGGGATACAAAAACTATCATGTAATAAGAAGAGACCGGCCTCACTCCACTCAAGGAGGTGGGGTTGGAATCTTAATTCGAAAAGGCCTGCGCCATAGGGTTATATATAGCGGGGACGTACGTAGGTTCCAGTTGTTGGAGGCATGCATCATATGCATTCCTCTCCATAGCCGGAGGAGAATGTATGTGGTGTCGCTTTACGCACCTGCAGCACCTCCACCAAACCAATTTATGACAGAGCTCGAGACACTTTTTCGTGGTCTGCAGCTGAACTCGGAGGAGAATTATTACTTCTTGGCCGGAGATATTAATGCCAAACATGCGGCATGGGGAAATGTTACTGCAAATCCCAGGGGCAACCAGTTTCACGACTGGTGGCGCCTCAATATGATTGAGTACAACCTCGAGTTGTACGCGACGGATATCCCTTCTTTCCCAAGAAGCGGTGCTTTCCTGGACTTGGCCTTAACGGACGCAAGACTTCAACTGACGAACATAGATCAAAACACGCGGAACTGTTTGCGTGCGTTTGAGTACGATAGTGATCACTACGGACTCGCCGCCGCAATACGGATCCCGAACGAGCAAACGCTGCTGGAGGAGTACGAAGCAGTGTGTTCATTCGATTATCGGAGGGCACAATGGTCGCGCTTCTCCAGATTTTTAAAGCGAGATATACGTTCGAGTGGGATCGACCCACCGACAAACAGTAACATGACAAATGATGACATTGATCGGCATTTATTGCAAATGAACGACGCCATCAAACGAACTATGGAACGAACTATTCCTCGAGTAGGGCGTTCCGACGACGACCAGACAGAAAAGTACAGAAACCCTACAATCGACGCACTATACCGACAGAAAAGTAGACTGCTCTCGAGGCTTAAACGGCTGTACAGGCAATTTACTGATCGCAACGACCCGGAGGTAAGGATGCTGAATTCAGAGATCCGAATCCTGAAACAGCTGATAAAAGAAAATTACAAAAAATCTGTAAGTCTGTATTGGGGCAATAAAATTCGGGCTATTAAAACCTGTAGTCCGAATATGTTCCCACAGATAAATAAGTTGTTCAGGAGGAAAGATCACAATGATATTCCTTGTGTTCGAATCTCCCAGACAGCAGATAACAGACAGACGGTACTGACTGCTGGAATAAGTCCAGAAAGTGTCGCTTCAAACGACGATTTTTTCGTGGTCGAGGACCCACAGGAGAAGGTGGATTTGCTGGGCGCTTGTTTCGAGGCCGTGTATACGGTGAACAATCCTGTTCGCCGTAACCACGACATTGAGAATAGGGCTCTGGTGAGCCACTTCGATCTGCGCACCGAACTTGAGAATTGGCGATCTGAGAATAACGGATTCACCGTGTTCACTGATGAAAACCATGCTAATGCAGTTGTCGCCAATGGCCGAGATGCATCGCACTTGTTCGTGTCGAAGGATGATCTTCTGTGCATCTTCGAGACACTAAAGAATAAAAAGTCGGCGGGGATGGATGGTGTCCCAAACGTCGTATTGAGACACCTGCCTCTGGAGGCTGTAGATATTTTCACCACGCTGTTTAACAATGCGCTGAATAATGCATATTATCCGGCGCATTGGAAGGTAGCTGTGGTACACCCTATCCCGAAAAAATGTAAAGATAGGACGAACCCTGCCAATCTCCGGTCAATTAGCTTGCTTCCGAATATTAGCAAGGTCTTTGAAAAGGTTGTCAATAGAGCCCTGTTAAAGTGGGTCGAGGACAATAACATAATTCCGGACAACCAGTTTGGTTTCAGGGCGAGGCATGACACTATTCATGCCGCGTCGAAACTGGTTTCCGACATTCAGTGGAATAAATGCAAGAACCAATGCACGGGTGCTTGTCTGGTTGATTTTGAGAAGGCTTTCGACACCGTATGGTTAGAGGGACTTTTCTACAAGTTGACCAGGCGGGGGATGCACAAACCTTTGCTATATGTAATTTATAATATGCTTATGGGAAAGAAGTTCGTTGTCAAATGTGGCAACGTGACTTCGAGCAGAGTCTTTGAAATTAAAAACGGTTTACAGCAGGGGGCGGTCAATTCTCCGATCCTGTTTAACATTTACACGAGTGATCTGGTGGGTTCACTCAGCCATGCTATAGCGTATGCAGACGATTTGGTGGCATACAGATCAGGTCCTAAAATCGAGGTCATTAATATCCTTTTGCAGCGTGACTTCGATCAAATTAAGCGATATTGCGACGACTGGAAGTTGAAAATCAACTTTCAGAAGACGGAAACAATCTTGTTCAGAACTCCATTGCCTGGGGCCTCTAGGGATACCAGAAAAAACTGGAAAAAATTGGCCATTATTGGACAAAATGGGCAGCCATTGGCGGTGAGAAGCGCAGTTAGATATCTAGGTATCTGGCTTGACCAGTATCTGTATTTCGATAGACATTTAGTTGCTTGTCTTGCTGGGGCCAAGAAGGCTTACGCTCTAACAAGGAGACTGTTTCATAGCAGTCAACTTGACTCCAGAGTGAAGGTCATTTGCTACGTGGCCCTTATAAGGCCGATCATCGCTTATGGTTGTCCATTATGGTTTAATATAGCGCCTAGCTATATGGAAAAGATTAGGGTTTTGGAGAGACAATGTCTTAGGACCTGTCTCCGGTTGTTCCGAACGCGTGAATCCAACTATATAAAATACTATCCCAACAAGGTCCTATACGATGGGGCTCAGTTGAATAGGATTGACAATTTCCTCATTAAGGTCACTCGAAGGCACGTTGCAAGGGCGATGGCCAGCGACAATAGTCTGATATTTGGGGCTTACTACCCCAATGAAATGTACATAGAGAGTACGCTCCGGTCTGGCTTTATCCCGCCAG
Organism: Portevinia maculata; assembly: GCA_949715645.1. Lineage (NCBI taxonomy): Eukaryota > Metazoa > Arthropoda > Insecta > Diptera > Syrphidae > Portevinia > Portevinia maculata. The sequence continues at coordinate 91,950,276 of OX454526.1, forward strand.
AGGCATTTATCCATATTGATTCAAAAGGGCTGGTACAGACGAGGGATGGTATCCCGGTCTTATACCATCGCTACCGCAGCGCGAGAGATAAGCGGCTCCTCCATGACGGGGACGTCGCCAATGCTCATGAGCTCCTACGTTTTAGTACCGCAATATCGGAGAGGGATAGATTCGACACGGAAAAGCAATTCGCCGAATTTTGGTGGCTTGTTGAGGGGGGAGGGGTCAACATGCCCTCCCAGGACGGTGCGTTACTCTAGGTAACATCCTCTTAGCTTATAAGTTAGATTAAGTCAGCTAGGGCGTTTTTGGGAGAGGCCGGGCTCGCCAACGTGTGGCGGTGCTTCCGGGAGTTGACTGACGCTGTAAGGCTTCAGTCGGCTCACGGCGGCGCGTGTGCACGTTGACGACTGCCAGGCGCTCGGAAAGCAATTGGGATTTTGACCACTTATTGCGCCAGGCAACGAGTGCTCAGAATCCTAATTATAGTTAGAATACGTTAAGTAGTTTAAGTAAGTAGAATAGGTAGTTTGTAATTTGTTTTATATAAAATCTCAATAATGATACCGAGTTTTAGTAAATTTTCTCGAGGAATATATATGTAAGATTAGTTCGTAAAATAGTTCGTAGGCCGAAAGGCAATAATTCTAAGATATAGTTAAGTTTAGAGCGTTCGCATAAGGACCAATAAATAAGAATAAGTATCCTGTTAATTTTAAGTTAGGTTTAATCATTTTTGTCTAGTATGTAAGTAGATATTTATCAATGAATAAAAAAATGAATTTCAAAGTCAAAGTCAAGGTAACAGATAACAATAAACATATAAGAGAAGTGGCAGCTCGGCGCATATTAAAAGCACGTAATATGCCTCGGTCTTCAACACCCAGGCTGTTTGAAGTGCCGCTTATTAACTTCAATGCATCAACGTATATCGATTTAATAAATTGGCAAGAAAAGGTTTCTGACCCACCGATTATGCAAAATTTGTGTGACCAAGACATTCGGAGCATCGTGGAATCTGGTAGTGACGGTGAAGTTTTCTTTTTAAGGCTCCCGTGCTATACCAAAGCTGTTGAACGAGCTGTAAAGATAACAACGGAAGCTGCCACTTCTCAGTACACCAAAAAGGGCCGACTAGGCGCAATAAAGGCCAAAATAGAATCACGGAATACAATGCCTAAATTTGAAACAAAACAAGATTTTAAAGCATCTTAATTATAAAAAAATAATGTTTATTGTTACGAATGAATTTATTTTTTGTTTATATTGAATTAAAATTCTAATTATCAATAGTATATTTTACGCAATTTTATCTATCTATTTACTTTTATATTGTTTTCAGTCACATCTGTTTACTAAAATGTTGTATCAAATTTTGATTTTTCAAGTCAGTGCGGAGGCAGAAGATCTTTACCAATCTAATCAAAAAACAACATTTATTTTTCTTTTAGCATAACGCACCAATCCCCCCCTATTAGAATTCCGAATTACAAAAAAAAATGTTTTCATACATCCGTGCTCCACCCTAACGTACATATGCACATACGTACATAGATATGTCTGGATCTATAAAAATGTTGGATTTGGATTCTGGTGACCTTGAAACGTGAAGATATGTCAAAATCCGCGATTCACAAAATCGGCCCCATTACAAGAACTTCCACTGGGAAGTTAAAAAAAAGACAATCAGCTAGGTTCCAGAAAACGAGTGAAATGAAATCGAAAGTGAAATTGTAAATCGAGTGAATTTGTTTACCGTGTTCCACATTTCACCCATTTTATAATATTCGAAACTTTTTCGAAATCACTTCAAGTGAAATTAAAAACAGCTTATCTGTCATTTGAAACGTCGCAAAAATATATTTTTTGCAATAAATAGTTTGTTTGTTTTAAATTTCGTCTCGTTTTCGCGATTTATTTAAAAAATGAGTGCTGTGGTAATTGCCGTGGTGTTGCACAACATTTGTAGACACTTTAAGCTACAAAATGAAGAAGAAGAGAGTTTTGAGGTATGGTACGAGGCAAGTGAAATTGAAGAAGACGACGAATTTACGGAAGAAGCTGCAAATTTCAATAAAGCCATCCAAATAAGAAACTATATTGCTAATGGTATACTCTTTATTTGAAAAGGCTATAAAAAACAACAAAAATTCAGTTCAGTCAGTTACGTCCTTCTGGGGTGGACCGTGGCAATTAAGATCGTTTTTTAGCACGTTACAAAGAGCATCTGCAACAACACGATCGCCTTTCATGAATCCTCTAGAAAGGTCCTTATTTATCGACATAAATTTAATGAATATTGCATCCTGTGAAGTATTCTTATGCGTGCCCCTTTTTAAATATGTAATTTTTTAAAAAATATATGGAAAGAATTTTACTCTAATGTAATTATTATTATTATTTACTTACATTTTCAAACACGTCTATCGTCTGTTTCCACTATTTCACACTGATGGAAATGCTCGATTTGAAATCACTTTCAAATCGATATAATCGAATTGTGGAACCTCCCAATTTCATTTTGTTTCAATTTCGAAAAATTTGAAATCGATATCGATAAAAGTGAAATGTAGAACACCAAAATCTATTTTCGCTCGATTTCGATTTCATTTCGAGTGAAAGTGAAATGTGGAACCTGGCTGAATATGTTTTTGCTCAACTGAATAGGTTCAGACACTTAAAATTTAAAAAAAAACATAGCGACGGGCTACAGTCCGCTCGGGCGAACTTTTGGATACCCTATTCTTATTCCTATCAGACACCCTAGAGAGTCAATATTATACATTTCAGCATCCTAGCTCAAACTTTGACTTTTCAATAAAATAGTTTCATTTAATTGTGGGCGTGTCAGTGGGCGGATTTCAGAAATCTTATCTCCCGAGCAGCTTTAGGAGTCAAAGATCATATGCAAAATATTTCAGCTTTCTAGCTAAAAATTCATTTTTTTCGATAAATTAGTTTTTTTTAGTTTGTGAGCATATTTCGGGCCCCTAGAGAGCGTATGGTTAAAATTTCAGCTCTGTAGGTCCAGTTGAAAGGTCTAATTTTTGCTGACAGACGGACGGAAGATGCTGATCATAAATATAGTAACTTTTAGGGGTCTGCGGGCAATATTAAGGCATGCTACAAACTGCGCATCAAAATTAATATGCCCTTAGAATTGGGTATAAAAGTCACCGCTTTGTTTCTTGTTAATATAAGTATGTATGTAAGTATTTAATGCTAATTTAGTATTTTTTACTCCCTCCTTTGTTAAAAATAACTTTATACAAGGTGGCGCAAAAGTCATCACCCAGTGGCGTTCACCAATCCGACCTGAAACTACATAGGATAGATGTCAAACGTCGTGGATCATTTAGAACATTGGCACCAGAATTGCCTAAGGCACACCCAAGGGCTGAAAACCCTATCGGAAGATGCTATAATTTTTGCAAATAGCGGCAAATGTCAATTTTACTTTGACATTTGTGAAGTAAACAGATGACAACTTTTGCGCCACCTTGTACATTCGGTTTGGCAAAGACTTACAATATTTTTCAATATCCCTAAGCGAAATCGTAGACCAAGTTTTTTAATGGTTTCAATCAGGGTTGCAGAATCGTCGAGTTGTATCCCGCCCACATTAACTCTTCGGGACAACAACCCCCAAACGTTCTCAATAATATCAATGTCAGTTTTACATTTTAGTTTCACTACCCTAGCTGTATGAATGGGAGCGTTGTCGTGCTGGTATGTCCATGGTTTCAGAAACGTGGAAAAGAATTTTGTAGTACAGTTTTGCATTTGCGTTCATTTTTGATGATACAAACTGCAGCTCACAAGTCCCAAAGTACTATACTGTCCCCACACCATTACGGCGCCTGCACAGTTGTGGTAACGACTTAACACGCGTTCCTCCGTTTGCAGGTCGTGCAAGTAGTATTTGTAGCCGTCCGATCCATCCAGGTTGATTTTTTTTTCTCCGGAAAACACGACAGTATGCAACTCCTTTTTCCACGTCATATGGTCTCGAGCAAACCGATGGCGTGCAGCTCTACGCACATCATTCAGAGGTGTTTTTGTTACTTTTAGCCTCTTCAAATGCTTGGCACTGCGAGTAATCCGTTTTACAATTGCCAAACTTGCATTAACTCCGCATTCTTCCCTGATTATGTCAGCAGAACGTTGAGAATTTGAAGCAGTTATGATGATAAGTCTTCTATCTGCTGTTGTTGTCGCGTGTCGAACAGCTCCTTTCATTCAGCCCTATTGTGAGTTTCGCGTGAACAAGATTCCACCCGAATCCCTTTTCGCAAATTGTGAATTTCGAGCGAACAATTCGCTTATTGGCAGCTCTTAATTCGGGCAGAATTAAACGTCATTCAGAGCCAAAATGTTCACTTATTTTTTGGAGGCGAACAGGAGAACACCGAATTACAATGTAATGCTTTATTTTTAATAACGGTTGCAAAATAAAAATAATATAAATAAATTTTATCTTTATGTAAGGAGCAAATCTATAAATTGGAGGCAAAGCGACCTGCTGCTTACCAAAATGCAGGAAAACCCTGAAATTGCAAGGGGTTTCGTTAAAGAGAGTAAGGATAAAATAATAATAAAAATAAAGGAATGAGTTAGAAGTTTTTTTTTGACACCATTGTCATAATTGTATAAAAATTATTACGAGAATAATACTAATGAAGAAAAGTTCATGATGGATGCATTGGCACTCGCACTCGTACTAGTTCGTAGTTTATCGCCTTGTGTTACGAAATTTGATTTATGATTTTACTAATAACTAATAACTTATTTACGAAACTTATTTTTTAAATAAATCAATGGTAAGATGGGTGAACATTCCTACAAGTTAATACTTCAGCTTCATTCGAATAAAATTTGTATCTTTACAAACTCCCATCTAATATACGAATAGACTTATAAAAAAAAATAATTTTATATAATTGGTTAGATACAAATTAGCATGTGTTAAGTATAGAAAACATTTCCATCATACAAATAAAATTGCGTAGAAAATAGATTCGCAATGTTTGTATTCACTTTAGTCCGATACATAGCCGCGGCACACTATAAATAAGCGTTCAGTAAACCAATCAGACGCACAGCAATGCGAATATATCTTTTCCAGTTTGCATGTAGCATCTTCATGTGAAGAACTAGAATTATAGTTTGATTTCATGAGTTGAAGTGGGAACTGTTTTCTCAGCGATTTATCTTTTGATTCTACCATATGGATGTCGGCTCCACTTGCCATTGCCGTGTGATGTAAATGAGAAAGATCGCCAAAAAGGGAAGATTAATTCCTGCAAAAACTACATCATCCGAAAAACAAAGAAAGGAGAAGCCGGACAATAGACAAATAATAATTGGACATACTCATATCTTCCAATTATTGATATGTAGAGAGTTAAAAACACTCTTCGGAAACTACTGGTCAAAGTCTTGGTTTCAACTTAATAGCTAAAAGACTATTTTTTTTTTCAGTTTTTGCCTATCATGAGTTCCGCGTGAAAAATGTTTGAAGATGACAGATTCCCCTCATTGGCAGCATTTTTTTTTTTGACGCCCTTTTCAGCTTAAATTTTTATTTATTTTTTAGAAGCGATTAAGAACACAACAAGCTGCACCAATAAATAATGTAGTAATTTCAAATTACCAGGTGTGTCCGTCTGTGTTCGAAATGTCACTGGCGAAATATTTTTCGGGTGAAACTCACAATATCTTTTAAAATTCCGGGCGGACAGAATTTCGCCAGGCGAAATATTTTTCGAGCGGAACTCACAATAAAGCTGATTATTTCCATAACGGGATTGATTACGAATGAAATGACTAACAACATTTTGGCTCCGACCAATTTTTTTAACAATTTTGCTTTGTTTTAGCCCAGATTCCAAATACCCCTTTATTTGGCCTTTTTTCAAAATGATTCAATTGCCACGTTCAATTCCCACGACCCATTTTACAAAAAAAACAGCGTTAGTTACTTTCAATTAAAAAAAAAAAAAAAGTCACGTCGATATTATCGCTAAAGATCACAAACTGAAGTCATTGCGCTCGAACGTAATCTGATGAGCCAAAAAATGCAGTGCTTTTGGGAAATATGATGATAAAAACGAAATTCTAATTTACCATTTCACAAATCGCTCTATTTTTCTCTTCTATATGTTATGTGCAAATAAATGAAGGTTCAAAGCATGCAAACAAATTAAATATGTATGCAATAGACTGAGAGAGAAGACACATTACAAAACAGAATTTTTTGAACCTATTCAGTTGAGCGGGAGTGTATACTGAAAAAAATTGGTGGCACACTTATTTCGTTTAGGAGCTATAATTTTTTTAAAACTTCCCGATTTTCAGGAATATATTAGAGTATCACAAGAAGATTCCATAAACAGTACAATGGCTGCAAACCTCCTGCTTGGACTCATTGATTTGGAGTAGGTGCAAGGTTAGGTTTATGCAAAGTTTCTTGAAATCCGTGCGAAGCATGAATATATGTACTTTGTTTAAGCTCATCGAGTCGGAATCAACAAACAACGTCAAAAGGCTTATATATCCGTCGAGTTTTCAGCATTCGCTCTTATTAACTGGGCATTCTATAGAATGTCTAGGCAATGTGAAATTGAAAATCATTTCATACATTTCCTGGCCGTTTTAGGCATTCTATACAATGTCTTATTTCATACATTGCAGGTGACATAAACAATTCGATACAATACGAGTACTTCCATTCGATACTTCGAATAACAAATAACAATGTCTGAGCAGAAGCGATAGAAAGAGCCCTAGTAAACCTTAAGAAGACATTTCTTCCAGGAGTTAGAAGAACTGTCTGGCAAGTCTGTAAACGACTTGCACAAGCTCATAAATGCATCGGGATGGACTGTAAGCCCGCTAGATTTTGTATAGGTTTTTCATCGGTTCCTAAGTATGGGAATCATAACCCCCAGGGTATCACACAGGGTCTTTATTGACTTAATTGTAACGTTCACAGGATTCTCTTGCACCGCCAACCCGGTTACATACCTACTTCGATCGAATCAAAAGGGTTTCCACCCTGCCATAGAAAACCAATGGTCTTCTACGCATTTTGAAGATGAATTGAGTAAACACATAAGAATTCATGGTAACATTTTTCTCACAACCGCTGATTTTGCAGACGGCCAATTCTGAGCCGAATGAATCATGTTATTCTAGTAAATTTCATTCAATATAAAAGTATACAGATGCATGTGGGGACCGCAAACCATCCATATTCATACATAGGTAGCTTTTTCTTTTTGATTTAATTTTTATCTTACCATTTTCATCTTTAAATTTGCTTTATGTATCTAGTATCTATGAAAGATTCAACGGCAAAAGTACATACATATTATAAACTAATAACTGCGGGTGGTCGACAATGAACACAAGGCAGTGAATTCAAAACATAAAATGAAACCGCAAAAATACAGCTAAGTAGCTCTAATACCAAGCAGACAGGCTTCAAAAGCAGAGATTACATTCCACAGCCTCTCGGGTACTGGTGAAACTTTGGCCGGCTTCGCAACCAGACCCCATAGAGAACGCACACGTTCAGCCACACTGTCTCACCACATCTCTCAAAGATGATGCAAAGATAACATTGTTTGAGGATTTTCTTTGAACTCAGTCTGTGCAGTGGAAACTTATCAAGAGCGACGGCATTCGTCAGGATGCTTTGATATAACAGCAGGAACTAGAGAAATTACGGAATGGAAATGAGATGACAGAAAAATAACAACGAAACTAGAACATAATAAGAATGCGAACATCAAAAGGATACCCCGCCACCGCGCGTTGACGCTGCTTTATACTAAAGGTATTTGAATCCACCCCACTGTGCTCGAGTGAACCAAATATGAAATCTGGGGATCCATAGGATAGGATAAAACTCTTGATGGTTGTGGTATTTGCGAACTTCAATGTATCGTGTGTATTTCAAAAAAAGACAAACCAAATTGAATCTGTATTTTTTTTTGAGTAAGTACTACTACTAATACACACACTTTATTTAGCAATAAAATAAGCTTCGGCTGTGTAAATCTGCCCATTTGAAGCATCAATATGACGACCACACTAATAGGCACGTCCTTCCATAGTTCACGCACATGGGCTTTGGAGCAATTTAGACGTAAAAGAAAAGTGTAATAAAAATGTAAAAGTATGTACGATTTGGTTATTTTTCTTGGTTCTGTTTTTTGCTGTTATAATGCTTGTGGATGGAAGGGAGTTGTATGGATGCTGGCATAACACATTTCCAGAGAAATAACCCAATGGAAACATGAGAATGATTTTTACTTTGCCATGTTTTATCCGCTATCGGAAATGGCATATATTTTTATGCCACAATAACAATGCAGCAGTGGTGGAAGCATTTCGTTCCAAACATCGAAGACATCAATGAAGCTGCAAGTCCTCTATCTGAAGCATTTTTCAGGCAATGTAACAATACGGACATGTACCACCCCACAAAAAAGTTATGACTGCGCCAAGTACCTGGGAGTGGACATTGATAGAACATTTAACTGGAGTCCCAAAAAAAGTAAAGAGCAAAAAAAACAAGATTACCCTCTTTGTCGGCAACAGAACATTCGCAAAAAATGGGTCCTAGTGGCAAACGATGCACAAGGCTGCCAAATCTAAGTTCTTTAACTAAGATTTAATGAATTGCCTGCATTCCCTCCACTGAATGGGGTAATACTTATCAACCCGACAGGGGCACTTGCTCCTTCGCGCAAGAATCAGCCGCGAACAGTGCTTTTTAGCTAAGCTTGCAGCTGGTAGCACAATGTGACGTGATTCCATAAACATATACTGGAGAGAATTATTTGAATGGCGAATCGTTGCTCCGCTTCCCAGTAAAGAAAAATGACAAATTTAATTATTTTAGGACTGCATGACAAATCAAAAAATTTTGATGTTTTCCTTTGCAAATCATATACCTGTGAGAAACAACTATCTACTAATGCCGATGTAGTGAATTACATTACCTTTTACCAAAACCCAACCGTTGAAGATTCTCTGCCTGAGACGCCTCAAAATCATCCTCTGCGGGCACGTTATTTCCAATTGTCCAGACCGATGGCTCTGGCATTCGCGATAAAATTTGACTCTGGAAACAGAAGCTCTTTTTTGCTTTTTGGCTCAAGCTGGGGCAGTATTAATGTACAACCGCTCTATTAATACAAGAGCTTACCGTATGATGTCCTAATAATATAAGAGCCCACCGTATGATGTACTAAGGCATCGAAACCAAGGATGAGTTGCATATGAAATGAAAGTTTAGTCGAGAAGTATGCAAAATTACCAAAGGTTGTCGGGGATTTTTGCCCATGACTTACAAAACGAAGCTACTTTCGGTACGTTATTTTTTTAACTTTTCATAGGGATAAAGGCAAAGAATAAATGAGTAACCATTCGAAATACCACATTAAATAGTTCTTGAAGACATTGGGTTGGCAGTTCCAGTCCGCCCATTTACCCCTGACAACCCAACTTTTAACTACGCATTTTTCGATTGACTATAGGCATAAAGTGCAATGTTGGTATGGGTATCAAATTAAAGCTGAGATCTTACCATTTACAAATATATAGGGTTGTCTTTGATAATTTGGCCAAATCTATAGACAACCCATGAAATTTAGCGCAATTACTGCAGTACTAGGTTATGGATATTTTCCCTCATAATTGATACCGTATATAGCAATTATGTGTGTGTGTATTTATCGTTTTTAAAAGAAGCTACGCTTGGGTATGCATTTGGCATACATTAAAATAATATTTATTTTCAAGACATGAATGATATTAAAAAATTATTTCAATGAAGAGTTAATTTTTATTGCCAGAAATCAGTAAACTTTCAAGTTTAAACAAGGAAATACTTAAATCTAACTTAATTTTAAACAACATTGTTAAACACACTTAACAAAAATGTATACATTTTCTTCCCTAGTCTGAGTCAGAATCTCAATCGCCAAAAGTCTCATTTAATAGGTCATCGTGATCATACGTGTCTATTTGCAGAATATCATCTACATTTAATGGTGTTGTGTTTCCTAAAAACCATAGCGGTTCAAGACGTTCTTTTAATACCCATTCACATTCTTGCGCGGTTCATTATACTGCAGGTGGAATTTGTAGCATTCTGCAACACTACGTTTACATAAACAGTACGCAAAATTTGTTGTTTTAAAGAATCTCAGCATGGAGGAATGAGCCTGGAATCAAAACCTTTAATATTCTTTTTGAATAATTTCTCATTGCTGGATTTGTTCGAATAAAGTTTTTGAAATATAGCATACCTTGCAACATTAACACTATTGCAGCTTTTAACTCCATACTCCATCCATGAGATATACTCTTGTAATAGATTCATTTTTGCATCGTCATCAATATCCCTCACATCATTCAGTGAAGCAAACAAATACTGAAATCGTTTATTTTTCTGAAGAAGTAGAAACGGTTTTGCTTTGCCTTTACGAAAGAAACTTGATGTATAATCACAACCAGTATAAGAGCGAAAAGCAGCTAACGCGCGACATAAATTTCGGCCAAGAATTGCTGCTAAGGCAACGCAGTTAATACAATCATGGCCTTTGTTTTTTGAAGAAGCATTTACCATCCAAACTTCTTTACTATGGGAAATTTATACATATTACCTAACAATATTACTAAAAGGTCTGTATTTGAAGCCTTTACTATTATTTTTAAATTTTCAGAACACTTACTTATATGAAAGATAATCCGCGTATCTGCTTCCTCGTGCAAACACTCGAAATCATTTTCCTAGGCTTTAATGACATAATTTCCTTCTGAATGGTATGAATAACATTGTTCTTTAACTGTGATATATACTTTTTTATTTCCAAGTATACATGCCATCGAACTGTTTCCCCAATAATCTGACAAGAACTTCACAATAATTGCTTTTTTGAATCTAGTATTTTTCAAACTTACTACATTCAAATTGTTTGGCCTGGCTGGAATATTGAACATCCTGCTCATGTCTACTGTAGCGCTCACAGTCTTTTATTGAAGGTGATATGTATCTATCGAAAATCAAATGTATCTCAGAAGAACTTGTAGCGCAAATTTTTCTGAAAATTGCCTAAGCAATTTTTTTCGAAAGTTTGCGGCACGGATGGTCGCAAAAGATGTAAAAAGTAAAAACCATCAATGATCTCTACATCTGCCAATACAGGCTTCGAGGGTTCAATATAAGATTTCAAGGTTCTAGCAAGAACAGATTTATCAGTGTAATGCATCTCTCCTGTGGGTTGACAGAGAGGTGGTGGTACAGGAGCTAAAGGATAAGAAAGGCAAAGTAAATTAACTTTTTTTCAAGGGCAATCGCTAGAAGGCGCCCAAAAATATCTCGCTCCATTTTAATTATTGCTTGCTACTCACGTCATTGGCAATGAATACAACAACATGCACAGTAACGGTTTGTATTGTAATAAACAAAACGTACTTAAAAAAGCATGTCCATGTCGACTCTCAGCTTTATGCGGAAATACATTTGATACAGAAAGTGCATGCAATTTGCGCGCTAAAATCATGGGTTGTCTATACATGTGGCCAAATTATTAAAGACAACCCTGTATATTTGTAAATTGAATGATCTCAGCTTTAATTTGATACCAATACATTAAAAGTTGGGTTGTCAGGGGTAAATGGGTGGAGTGGAACTGCCAACCGAATGTCTTCAAGAACTATTTAATGTGGTCTTTCGAATGGTTACTCATTTATTCTTTTCCTTTATCCTATGAAAAGTTAAAAAAATAACGTACTGGAAGTAGCTTCGTTTTTTAAGTCATGGGCAAAAATTCCCGACAACCTTTGGTAATTTTGCATAACTCTCGACTAAAGTTTCATTTCATTTGCAACTCATCCTTGGTTTCCATACGGTGGGCTCTTAGACTATAATGTGCCTAAGGCAATGTAAAGAGTCTTTCATTAAGACTTGACAACTTCTTTTTTAAATAAAATGTGAACTACTTGAGATACGAGTATCTCAAAAAAAATTGTATTGGCTTGAATTACTATCAAAACATTTCGACTTCGTTCATATGTCCACCACGGGAACGTATGCAGCGGTCGATACGTTGAACACAAATTTCGATGATTCGGCGCACATTTCGACCGATCTGGCCGCTATTTCTCGTTCAATATTTACTCTGGGCTCCTCTAACGTGTCCGTCTTGTTGGCATAGACCAATGATTTAATGTGGCCCCATGAAAAGAAGTCTAGCTAGAGGCGTTAAATCACACGATCTCGGTGACCAATTGTTGCGTTTTATTTGGATGGGAAATGACTAATTAAACGAGTTTAAATGCGTGGAAAAGAGCAATTTAAAACGCGAACAAATTACAGCCGCCGCTGCGCCGATTGTTGAAACTTGAAAGTCGATAGATGAGAAATGTCAAACTCATATTCGTTGGTGCAAAACGCGTAGCTGGTTGAATGCTACCGACTCGGTCGCTCAGCTAGGGTGGGTTCGCAGACAAATGGGATAGTGAAAAAGGGTTAAAATGGACGCCACACAATCTTTTTGAAAAAGGAATTGTGAAACCTTTGGTCGAATTTCCCGACGGTGAAATGCTAAAAATAAGATGGTATTGGGGTGAAATAAAAGAAGAAGTATTTCAAATCATTATATAGCTCCGTAGAGCAACGGTCGATTTATTGAAATTGACTTTAAAAATGCGGAACAAAGGAAAGATCGCCGTAAGAAATGGCCCGCTATCGCTATTTCCCAAATGGAAAAAAAGACAAAATGAAGGGTCGCGCCTCCTGTAATTCTCAGGAAACGAAAGCTGACCGGGCTTTCAGAACACAAACACAAACGCACTATTTTAAAGAAAAAGGTGATAAGGCACTCTAGTTATCTGTAATTTCCTCTTCCTCTAACACTCCTTTCTGGTAGTAAAATGTGGGATTTTGCTGCCTGTCCTGCCATTTATCTTCTCAGCTCTGCTGCTGCTTTTTTCTGGTTCCGTCCGTGCTCCAAACGGTCTTCCACAAAATTTAAAAAATCAAAAACAAAGTCTAAACACCATTTAGACTACTTATTAATTTAAGTTTACAAATAAAACCCTGCTCGATTCTCAAAAGAAACTCTCTAACACCTCTGATGGTCAACCAAGAAGTGCCGGCTTGTCCACTTCGAGGATTATTTGTCCGTCATTGACCTTATTTTAGCGATCAGTCAGTCACTCTACGCAGTGTGCCACCGTCTTCGTCTCACTTACTCATCCGTTTCTGAATTCGCCCAAACTCTGAGGAGGTTTCTCAGGCCGAACGATTTCCTCAAAAGATCCTAATGCGACGAGTTCACAAACACTTAAACATTTAGACAAGACAATTAATGAGAGAATCGAGAAAGTAATTGGAATGCGATAATGTCCCCACGAAAAAAAAAGTTTATTAATAAAAAAAAAACATAGGGACGCGCTACAGTCCGCTTGGGCGAACTGTTGGCTACCCTATTCTTATTCCTATTCCTCATAAGTGGGCGTGACAAAAGTCTACGTATGGTTGAATTGTTAAGAACGCTCTACATATTTTGTTATATAACATTTAAAGGATTTTATCAAAAAAAACGCTCCCTAGCTCAAACTTGGGTGTTTCAATAAAATTGTTTTATTTAATTGTGGGCGTGTCAGTAGGCGGATTTAAAAAAAAATAACACATGAGCATAAAAGGCCCCTAGAGAGTATATATTATAAATTTCAGCTCCCTAGCTCAAACTTTGAATTTTCAAAAAAAGTTTATTTTTTAAATTGTGGGCGTTTCAGTGGGCGGATTTTGAAAATATTTTCACATGAGCTAAAGGCCCCCCTAGAGAGTATATATTATAAATTTCAGCTCCCTAGCTCAAACTTTGGATATTCAAAAAAGGTTTTTTTTAAATTGTGGGCGTGTCAGTAGGCGGATTTTGAAAATATTTACACATGAGCTTAAAGGGCCCCTAGAGAGTATATATTATAAATTTTAGCTCCTTAGCTCAAATTTTGGTTTTTCAATAAAATTGTTTTATTTATTTGTGGGCGTGTCAGTAGGCGGATTTTGAAAATTTTATATCCCGAGCAGGTTTAGGAGCCATAGATCATATATAAAAAATTTCAGCTTTCTAGCTCAAAATTCGATTTTTTTCCAAAATTTTGTTTTTTGAGTTTGTGGGCGTGCCTGTGGGCGGATTTCAAAAATTCGTAAACTTGATTATTTCGGGACCCTAGAGAGTATATGGTTAAAATTTCAGCTCTCTAGGCCCAGTTTAAAGGCCTAATTTTTGCCGACGGACGGACGGACGGACGGACATGGCTAGATCGACATTACTATCGATGCTGATCATAAATATAGTAACTTTTAGGGGTCTACGGGCAATATAAAGGTATGTTACAAACTATGCGTCAAAATTAATATACCCTTAGAATAGGGTATAATAAGAGAAAAGAAAAGACGAAGAACGGAGTGAAGTTGGATTCTTGTTTTGGGACTATACCAGGTGTGTTTGATAAGAAGGAAGCTCAAAATTTATCCCCGCTAAACTATTCTAACCCGGTGGCGGGTGGACTCTCATGCAGATTTGGGGGAAAGGGGAACGATGTATTGTCTGCATATTCGGTGTTTGTTCTTTAGTGTTGCGTTCTGTTAGTTGCAACGTTGATGCGTTTCTTCAGTGTTTTTTATGTGTCAACATGTGCCACCTGCCATCTGGTCGTTGCGATTTTTATGACATATGGGCCACCTGCCCTAATTGGGTTTAGCTATGTTCGTTGGGGTGCTTCTTTAACGGATAGATATCTACAAACACCTTTCGCTGATACGTTGGGGTATCGTAAAGGATCTTTCTGACTACTGGTTACGTTGCAAATGCACATCATACTCGGTGGGGAAGTAGTGATACCAACAGAAGGCGAGAGCTTCTTTTAGATTATCTTTCAAGTATTAAAATAGATATATTGAATAAAGTCTTAAAGCCTTCCGTTATAAGATATTTGATCTAACACTCGCCAGTTCATTTGTTTCTTATTTCATTGCAAATTGGTCAATTGCCTCGCTTTCAGACCAACAGTAAATTAAGTTTTATTTGTCCGGCCAAATGACACAGGCTCCAAACAGATATGCTCCCAAGTCGAAGGGCTTGTATCAAGTACTTGCTACTCAAAAAGGGATATGCTTCGTCCAACAATTGAATACCTACGTATGGGACCTGTTTGAAGAAGCGTAGCAGCTTTATAAAGTGTTGTGAACCTCCTACTAAACGGTTCCTGGTGAAATGACCAACTTGCTAACTTTCGAAGAAGGTTAGGAAACTCTCAAGCCAAACTCATAAAAAGGTGGGATGATTGAGTAAGTTAGTAAGTTTTGTTTAAGTTCAATTTGTTATTACTTTTTGTTCAGGACTTTTATTCAAGTGATTTCATTTTTTCAATACAAAATTTATAATTTGTTATTGACTGAAAATTTGATAGCTATCGATTCTTTTTTTCGTATCGATATTTGACAACCATTTGAAGTCCCTTAGTAAAGGCTTGGCCAACATTTTTCAAACGGTACACACATATGCACTTTTACCTCTTGCAGTCGTTATGTTGCGGTCCCCCAAAATGAATTCAATTAGTCAGTGCCATTTACTTTCGATGACATATTCGATTTACGATGTTCCTAATGGATCCTCAAGATTAAGCAGTAGTCCAAGGCGA
The DNA here is from genome assembly GCA_949715645.1 of Portevinia maculata. Classification (NCBI taxonomy): domain Eukaryota; kingdom Metazoa; phylum Arthropoda; class Insecta; order Diptera; family Syrphidae; genus Portevinia; species Portevinia maculata. The sequence goes on from OX454526.1 coordinate 91,966,005, forward strand.
ATACAATTGGGGATGGGAAAAGTTTCCTTGCGATACCTCGTGGCGAACACAATGTAACGTGTAGAGGACGTAATAATAGTTAACTTCCAATCGTAAATTATTGGGTCGGTATCCTTCAAAAAGTGCTCAAGTCCATTTTTCTATGAAATGGAGTTATAAATGCAGAAATTGTCCGCAAATTCCCTTTTATAACATGCAAAAATATCGCATGCCCTCTATTAATAGTTTTGTAGATAATAACAAAATAACCATATACATACCATTCCAAATTACTCAAATGTATAGAGCAAACAAGACTCAAGTGGAGCAGGGCTTTTCTTCCACGCAATTTTTATTTTATTTTGCGGAATTTTTTTTTCAAATTCAAACAAAAAAAACGTTGCGTAGCTTACTTATTATGATGTTATAAGGGGATTTCCTTCCCATTGTGTATGACATTATTAGCTTTGGAATTGCCATTTGAGGAAGAGTTTAATGTGAGTCGGATTTCTTCTGGATTAAAATAATGAATTTTCCAAGCCGAAGTGCAATTATTCTGAAACTTGCATTGCAAAATGGTAATAATTCTGTTTCAGAACAGTTACAAATAAATGCTGGCGTTCCCCAAGGCTCTGTTTTGTCTCCGACTCTCTCTCTCTCATTTTATAAATGATCTCCTGTCTATTACCTCTAAGCCAATCCACTCCTTTGCCGATGACAGTACCCTCAGCTTCTCATATTCGTTTCTTGGTTCACGACCCTCATCATCGGGTGTGAAACTGGATCGGCAACGTATGTTAAGCTCATTGAATTCCGATCTCGAAAGCATAACTCAGTGGGGTGTAACTAATAGAGTGGAATTTAATGCAATGCTGTCTTATGTCATTAAAGCAAAACCCTAATACCATGCAATTGTCCATGAATGGCACTTGCATCGTTGAAACCGAAAGACTTTCCATTATCCGTATGTGTGTTAATGACAACTTACGTTGGAACGACCACATATTCGCTGCGAAATGCCTAGGCTTCCCAAACCGCTGCAAGAAATATTTCACTTCCTCTGATCTGGCTACTATTTATAAGACGTTTATCCGTCCAAAACTTGAGTACAATGCGCATATCTGGTTTGGTGCACCAATTACTTATTTGGTGCTACTACTAAAACTCATTGGTGACTGTAACGTCGCGAGATCGCTTGACTCTCTTAGTCATCGTTGTAATGTCTCCTGTCTTTAGTTATTTTATCGATATTTCCACCGTAAGTGCTCTAATGAAATAGCCAGTTAAACCCCTAATATATTTCAACCGCAATACCCGCTGTGCAAGGAAAGCACATCAGTTTACCCTTAAGCCTGTATTCGGGCGTCAAGTGACAAGGAATCTTTCCTTAGCCGAACAAAACGAATGTGGAATGCTCTTCCCCGCTCCATTTTTCCTACACATTATAATCTACAAACATTTAAAACCAACGTACATCGGCATCTCTCGCTATCTTCTAACCCCAAATTCATTAACGCCCGCGCTGTGTAGCCATTACAATTATAAGGGTATCCAAAAATCCATTTAGTGCGAGTGCATTATAAAAAAAAACATACTTTTTAACATTATTTAACAAAATGTTTTCAGTACATCTTAATGAAAATGATATCACCAAAGCTTTTGATATGGTTAACCACAATATTCTGTTGAGGAAATTGGAAAAAGTCCGTTTTCGCGGTTTCGTATTAGATTGGTTCAGATCATACTTAAAAGATAGGTCGCAAAGAGTGAAGTTAGATGAGATTAGGAGCGAAATAAAGTTTTTCAATTTGGGTGTACCACAAGGTTCTGTTTTGGGACCAATTTTGTTTCTCGTTTACATTAATTCACTCCTTGCACTCAATTAAAGGGTCACCTACTGCTTTTGCGGATGATATAGGCTTTTCTTATGGTTTAAGCAGTCCTTTGGATCTAGTTTCGGACATTAATTGCGATCTAAATTTACTAAGAAGCTGGTTTGCCGAACATCATTTGATTATAAGCTCTAAAATAAAAATAATATTTTTCAATTTGTCATCTCTCTATAATCTCGAAGCGTATGTCTTTTATCACGCACCTGAGTGCCAAAAATACAAGCTTTCTAATTGCAAGTGTACGCCTTCTACCACTTTTTGTGATAATTTAAGCTCCAGTGATAAGTGTTTTTAATTGAGGCAGTGAATGAATTTAAATACTTGGGGCTTAGAATTGATTCTAGAATGAGCTTTTCGAATCACGCAGAAATTCTGCGGAAGTACTTTCGCTAGACACTTAGACATTTTTTTTATTTGCGAAATATCTGCTCAACAATGCTCCTAAAAACGATTTATTATGCAATTTTCCATTCCAAAATGCAATATGGAATTGTTTGTTGGGGAGGTGTTTATTTGAATAAAATTCAGCCACTATTAATTCTGCAGAAATATATTTTACGGAAAATATGCCGTAAACCTAGCAGAAATCCTAGTTTTCCATTGTTCTACGACCTCAAAATTCTCCCAATTCGACACTTGTACTGCTTTAAATTGTTGAAGACTTTCTTTATGAAGTCTGGAAACCGCAATTATCGTTTAATCTCAAATTATAATTTACGTGGAAACTTTTCGAATATGGTATCTGTACCAAACTTCCGCACTACTGCATTTCATAATTTCAGTTTTATCTTGTCGTTTATTTAATAAGCTTCCTTACTCCATCAAAACAATAACAATGCCTGGAATGCATTTAAAACATGTAAAACACTGGCTTTTAAATTTGACTTATAATAATTTGGAATCTATACTTTCTGATATTCTGGTCTAATTTCAGTTTTGATATTTTCTTTTGTCTTAAGTAATCAAATCCTTAAAAGTAATTTATTTTCTTTGTAGTATTTTTGATATGATTTAATGAATTCAGTCGAATTTGCTGTTCTAATAATTATTGTTAAATAGATGCAAATTGTTTTATAGGGTCACCCCACCCAAAAATCTATATTTGAATTATTTAAGCCCATTGAATTGGCATTCAACACTATTTTTAATACTTGTATACAGAAATACTGAATGTCACAAATATTTCCTTACTCCTACTTAATGTAATTAATGAATATTGTGAATTTACAATGAATTTTATAAGAAATAAAAAACTATATCTATCTATCTATCTCTAAATCGTGGACAAAATTTAACCCATCCTAGCAGTTCAAATATCTTAAACAAAATTCCCACTGAAGCTGATGGTACTTGCCGCTTTTTTAAATACAGTATAATCCCGATAAATCGTAGTGCCAAGGGACCTATAGTTTATTGCGAATTATAGGGGTTTTCGAATTAGCGAGATAACGAATTATTGAAGGTTTAAAAAATAAAAATACGATTTAAATGGATTTTATGTTTTAAATTCAAATTCAATATTTAACACAATATATTATATATATTATGCACAAAAAACCAATTTTTTTACATACATAGGTACTTACATAATACGAGGGCGGGTCAATAAGTCCGTGACTTTTTGAATTTCTGACCTCTTTACTGAAACGGCAACACTGCTCCTGTCAACAGGCATTTGTCAGTTGACTCATGTCAAAATTTAAACTTGCTGCGTCAGTTAGTTTGTGTTTGACAGCTATTTTTATCAGACTACTCACTAATTTGAGGAGAAAATGGAAAAAAGTGAATTTCGTGTGCTTATTAAGCATTATTTCTTGCGAAAAAAAACCATTACCGAGACCAAGGCTAAGCTTGAAAAATACTATGGGTACTCTGCACCATCGATTTCAATGGTAAAAAAGTGGTTTACTGAATTTCGTTGTGGCCGTACAAGCACTGAAGATGCCGAACGTCCTGGACGCCCAGTTGAGGTCTCTACACCCGAAACAATCGAAAAAATTCACGATATGGTGTTGGCCGACCGAAGATTGAAAGTGCGAGAGATTGTGGAAGCCGTAGGGATCTCGCATGGCTCAGTGGTTTCAATTTTGAATGATCACTTGGGCATGAGAAAGCTTTCCGCAAGATGGGTGCCGCGTTTGCTTACAGTCGACCACAAACGCAATCGTGTAACAACTTCACAGGAAGGTTTGGCGTTGTTTAATCGCAATATGGAGGAGTTTTTGCGCCGTTTTGTAACCGTGGACGAAACATGGATCCATCACAACACACCAGAGACCAAACAACAGTCAAAACAGTGGGTTTCTAAGGGTGAATCGGCGCCAAAGAAGGCCAAGGTGGGTTTGTCAGCCAATAAAGTTATGGCGACTGTTTTTTGGGATGCACGCGGGATAATCCACATTGACTACCTTCAAAAGGGAAGAACAATCAATGGGGAATATTATGCCAACTTATTGGACCGATTCAATGACGATTTGAAAAAAAACCGACCTCATTTGGCCAAGAAAAAAGTTCTTTTCCACCAAGACAATGCAAGGGTGCACACATGTGCAGTTGCCATGGCAAAAAACCATGAATTGGGCTATGAATTGCTCCCTCATCCACCCTATTCTCCAGATTTGGCTCCGAGCGATTACTTCTTGTTCCCAAACCTGAAGAAATGGCTTGGTGGAAAAAGATTTGACTCCAATGATGAAGTCATCTCGCAAATAAAGGCCTATTTTGAGGACCTCGACAAATCATTTTTTTTTGGAAGGGATAAAAAATTTGGAGAAGCGTTGGACAAAGTTTATAGAGCTCAAGGGAGACTACGTTGAAAAATTATCAAAAAATCTGTGTTTTATTCCAAAAGTCACGGACTTATTGACCCGCCCTCGTAAGTATGTATGTACAAAATTATTTTTTTACAAATGGACAGATACTTTTGTATACGGTTAGAAGTCTGCAATGTCATAGGAAATTTACGTTAGCATAACGGTAACCATTTTTGCCAGAAAGGCTGTGAATGCACGTGCTTACATTGAAACATAAACAGCTGCCATTACCTGCAGCTGCACACATTTGCAAGGGTGAGAAAATCTCGTTTCGCCCCCGGATGTTACTCCAAGTCCTTTCTTTGTTATTAAACATAAACATATTGTAACAAACGTGATTCAGAGTATTGATTATGAGGAATGAGACTTTTTGTTCGAATAAACGGGGTTATCAACAGAGACTTACGAATTATAAGACGTTTCATATGACTTTGCATATGGAAATTATTGCGAATTACCGAGGTGACCGAAATGCACTGTTTTTTACGAATAACCGGGATTTTTTCAAGGGACCTGCAGTTTATTTCGAATAAGAGGGGTTTACGAATTAACGGGGTACGAATTATCGAGATTATACTGTATTTTGATATTGTTGTTTTAACTTTGATTTTTTGTCGTTTATTTTTGTTAAAGAACCGATTGCTTGGTGCAGTAAGCAAACTTTTCAATTGATTGAAAAACAAGGCAATGTTTCAAGCAAACTCGATTTTTCTGGCGACGATAGTGACCTAGATTTTGTTCCTAAAAATAACAGTGACTCAAATAGCGATGAAGATTTTGGAGTGCAACAGGAACCGAATAAGAAAATAATTTCATCTGAAAAGAAAAATAGGAGGTGGAGAAAAGCTAACCCGCAACTATGGAGGAGAAATATAAAGCGTGCTGAAATAATACAGAGTAAGACTCCACAGACTTCAAAATGTGAAAAATGCGGTTCAAATGTCAGAGCAGTTTTCCGATCAACCGAGGCTAAAAATGTGTAAAGAATTGAAAAACTGTCGTCGACTTCAATATAGAAAGACCTCGAGTGAGATCTTCAGAGAGAAGAATCAGTCGTAATACTGCCAGATCATATTTTTTTTAAAGTAAAAATGAAAATACCCGGGTTTGTCGCGACTTTTTTTCGCAGAACTCCCGGTATTTTGTATGGAACTGTTTTCAAATATAAAGGACCAAGAAAGACGAGAGGGGTAGATCAAAAGCTGCAAATAAAACATCCGAAGAGAATATAAAATTAATAATAATTAATAGCATCTTCAAAAAGGATGTATCTAGATGTAAATTTAATTATTTCGAAGATGTATGGTCTATTTCTAGAGAAATATAAGTGCGGCACGTCAGCCAAATTACCTTCACGAGTGCATACAGAAAAGTTGAGTGTTACAATTTATGTGCTGCTGCTAAATTATTCGACAAGGACAAGGCTTGCAAGGAGTATGTAATGCACTTTTGACTTGCAATCTGTCTTGCAAATTCCATCAACTGATGTAAGCCCAATGTATTATAGCCATAAATTGTGTGAATATAATTTGACTCTATACAACGCTGCTCCGCCAAATGATGCATTCTGCTATTTTTGGACAGAAATAGACGGTAAAAGAGGAAGCAATGAAATCAGGACCTGTTTATACAGGTATTTGTACCAGCTACCCCCAGCTACAAAAAATTTTCCATCTTGTTTCTAAAACTTGTTCAATTTCTCAAACTAGATATTATTGAGCACAAATGTTCAGAAAGTGGACACACTTACATGGAGGTCGACAGCATGCACAGTGCAATCGAAACACAAAAGAAAAATGCCCCGGTCTATACAATTCAAGACTGTTTAATGATCTTTCGACTCGCCCGTTCCAAACGACTTAAGAGCAAAGGAAAGCCCTATGATGTGATCCAATTATGTACGATATAATGATTTCTTGGATTTATCCCAACTATCGGGTGTTATAAAAAGCAAAAAAAATTGATGAAAATGGTCTTAAGGTGAACTGGTCAAAAGTTAAAGTTTTAAGGTACCAAACGATTAAACCTGGGGTGATTTAACACCTATACGATAATAAGGAAGAATATAAAGAAATACGTATTTTCGGAAAAGGGCGGCCTATCGATTTGAAGCAAGTAGAAATTTCAAAGGTATATAAGTCCAGTCTGCCCATAAGTATTGAAAAGATAAAAGAATTGCTTAACCTTTGCAAATCAGGAGCCATTGCGGAAGAGTTTGATAATTGGTATAAAAGCTTGAAAACAAACAAGAACACCAGAAACTAGGTCCCATAACCTGAAATACACGATGATTCAAGCTCGGAAAAAAGTTCTTAACCCTTAATTCACTAGGTGAAAAAAACTAGCATAAATACCTAGGTGAGTCCCAGGGACTCACATTGTGTAATATTGCTCTTTTTCAATATTTATTATATGTGTCTGAAAAAAATTACTTTTGTTCTTTGAACTTCAACTTCTTCCTGATAAAATAAAAAAAAAATATTTATAAAAATGCTCTATAATTAAGATTTATTCATGGAAGTTTCGAAGTCTTTTTTTTTAAATCACATTTTTTGGAATTAAAAAAAATTATATAATAAAAAATAAATAAAAAACTAGTAATTCACTTTTCAAAACAAAAAAATAACGCTTAATTCATATTTGATGCAAAAAGTAACTGTCTCCATATGAAGAAAAAAAAACGTGCAGGTACTCAAATGCAGACTTGATATTAGAAGTTTTTGCACTTTTTGCATATTTTGCGGGAGCAGCCCAGGCATACTGGCTTCTTTTTTTTTTTTTAATAAGCGCGCACTAAAGGGATTTGTTGGGACCCTTATAATGTAATAGCTACACAGCGCGGACCTTAAGGAAATTAGGGTGAGACGAAAAGGAGAGATGCCAATACACGTTGGTTTTGATAAACGCCTTATAAATAGTAGCCAGATCAGAAGGGGTGAAATATTTCTTACAACGCTTAAGGAAGCCTAGACATTTCGCGGCATTCTTGGCGACACCGAATATGTGGTCATTCCAACGAAGGTTGTCATTAACACACATACCGAGATTGGAAAGTCTTTCGGTTTCAGCGATGCAAGTGTCATAAATGTCATGCCGATGCACGTTGGTTTTGAATGCTTGTAGGTTACGAGTATAATGTGTAGGAAAAATGGAGCGGGGAAGAGCATTCCACATTCGTGTTGTACTGCTGAGGAAAGATTCTTTGAACTTCACTGTATTTCCGAACACAGGCTTGAGGGTGAACTGATGAGCATTCCTTGCATGACGGGTACTGCGGTTGAAATGTTCAAGGGGCGGAATGCAATTGGCAATTTCGTTTGAGCACTTATGGTGGAAATAACGATAAAACAACGAAAGGCAGGAGACATTACGACGATGACTAAGAGAGTCAATCGATCTCGCGATGTCTCGGTCGCCAATGAGTTTTATAGCGGGTTGTTGGATCCTGTCAAGTAACTCCAAATAAGTTATTGGTGCACCGGACCAGATATGAGCGTTGTAATCGAGTTTCGGGCGAATAAACGCCTTATAAATTGTAGCCAGATCAGAAGGGGTGAAATATTTCTTACAACGCTTAAGGAAGCCTAGACATTTCGCGGCATTCTTGGCGACACCGAATATGTGGTCATTCCAACGAAGGTTGTCATTAACACACACACACCGAGAATGGAAAGTCTTTCGGTTTCAGCGATGCAAGTGCCATTCATAGATAATGGCAGTGTGTGTGGGTTTTGCTTTAATGACAGGAGACAGCATTGTGTTTTGGAAGCATTAAATTCCACTCTATTGGTTGTACCCCACTGAGTTATGCTGTTAAGATCGGAATTCAATGAGCTTAACATACGTTGCCGTTCCAGTTCCACACCCGAAGAAGTGGGACGCGACCCAGGAAACGAGTATGAAAAGCTGAGGGTTCTGTCATCAGCAAAGGAATGGATTGGATTAGAAGTAACAGACAGGAGATCATATATAAAAATGAGAAAGAGAGTCGGGGACAGAACGGAGCCTTGGGGGACACCAGCATTTATTTGGTGAGTTGCAGACTTGAAACCGTCCAAAACAACTTGAATTGAACGGTCCGAAAGGTAATTTCTAATATATTGAAGAAGAGTATCATCGATTCCAAATGCACGCATTTTCGACAAGAGAGCTTGATGCCAAACTCTGTTAAATGCCTTTGAAATATCAAGCGCAACAATCTTACTGTGAAGAGATTGGTTCCACTTTTCGGTTAGATATGTCATCAAATCACCAGTAGACCTGTAGCTGCGAAAACCATACTGAAACAAGTCCAATGTGTTGGCAGTTTGGCTGCTAATGTCCGGTATTCGTATCGGCTCATATACAAGCTGAGTCAGGTTATTTACCTCAGCAAAGATCTCGACGTACCTTCCTTCGGGTGTTGTCTGACCAGAATGTCGAAGCCAGCTTGAATTGTGTATATTGAAATCGCCCGCAATAACGATTTCAGAACGAGGATGAAGGGTCACAATTCTTATAATAGAATCAGACAGGGTTTTATGAGTTTTATCATTATAAGTTGAATGTCTGTCCAAGTTGGGGCTTCTGTAAATAAAACAGTAGTGTATTAATTGCCTACAGACATGGAATTTTAGCCAAATAAAATTAAATTCTGGGTTGGCACATTGGCCATATTGAGGATGAAGTTGGTAGGCTACGTCACTACCTATATAAACGGCGATACCGCGATGGGGAAAGAATAAAGGCACTAAGTTGTAGGGTAGACTAAACTCTGTTACCTGGGTTTCACTAAGTGCCAAAACAGCTGGTTTGTTGTGAAAAACATGGGCGTATAATGAAAACAATTTGTTTCTCAACCCACGAATGTTGCTGACATCCACAACGAAATTCCTACACATTACAAAAAACAAACATAACAAAAACACAACTCCGACGCTAACTAAGCATAGGCCGTGAATTGAAAATGTACGTTAAATTTCCAAAACAAACTACCGCAGGTGTTATGTCCGTACGGTAATTTGTTTTGGTCCACCAACAGAATCAACAACTCACGACCCGCTATTCGCCCGATGCTGCCTTTACCCAAGCATTGCAAGTGCACAAACGATAATCGAACGACACATGCAATAGTCAAGAAAGAGCAACAGTGATGAAGTGGAATGGGGGACGGAAGGAAAACCCTACGCTGTTGCTTTTTTTCGATTTTTTTGTTATCACTGCCACCGGCCACCAGCACTGGCTCTATGTGTTTTTTTTTTCTTTTTTCACACACACGAGATTTTGTATCTTGCATGCTCAACAAAGGTATGCACTCTTAGTCCTCCTCTTGGAGCTGCAAACATGGCAGTATTTTCGCTCACCTCTGGGAAGTTTTTCTTCTGCAGCCCGGCCACGGGCGCGTCAGGTATTTCTCTTTTGGTAATCGATGCAATTGATAGACGTTGTTCAAATGGCAAAATAGTGTTGTATGAACGCGAAATCAGGTTACTTCTGTTAAGCTCTTCACCTGCTTCGCCTGGTTTACTTAAATCCATACTTATCACTGAATTTCTTGCAAAAAAAAAAAAATAATAAAGCAAGCACATAAGCAAATCGTAACATAAATACCTACCTGAGTCCCTGGGACTCACTGATCACCAAAAAGTCACCCTTCCACTTATTGAAAAAACACATCCGACTAGTATCGTGTTTGTCACCACACTCCACACTGCATGAAAGGTACTGTGGATCTTATTTGTGTGTGTGTAGAAATGCACGATCTGTGTGCGAAAGAAAAAGTTGGGTGAGTCCCAGCGACTCACCTAGTGAATTAAGGGTTAAAATGTCAGTAAGAAAAGCATTGTTTTCGTAAAAAAAGCCTTTGTCCACTACTGATTGTTTTTATACCCTATTCTAGGGGTATATTAATTTTGACGCATAGTTTGTAACATACCTTAATATTGCCCGTAGACCCCTAAAAGTTACTATATTAATGATCAGCATCGATAGTAATGTCGATCTAGCCATGTCCGTCCGTCCGTCCGTCGGCAAAAATTAGGCCTTTAAACAGGACCTAGAGAGCTGAAATTTTAACAATATACTCTCTAGGGTCCCGAAATAATCAAGTTTACGAATTTTTGAAATCCGCCAACAGACACGCCCACAAACTCAAAAAAACAAAATTTTGGAAAAAATCGAATTTTGAGCTAGAAAGCTGAAATTTTTTATATATGATCTGTGACTCCTAAAACTGCTCGGGATAAAAATTTTTAAAAATCCGCCCACTGACACGCCCACAAATAAATAAAACAATTTTTTTGTAAATCCAAAGTTTGAGATAGGGAGCTGAAATTTATAATATATACTCTCTAGGGGCCCTTTATGCTCATGTGTTAATTTTTTTTAAATCCGCCTACTGACACGCCCACAATTAAATAAAACAATTTTATAGAAACACCCAAGTTTAAGCTGGGGAGCGTTTTTTTTGTATAATCCTTTAAATGTTATATAACAAAATATGTAGAGCGTTCTTAACAATTCAACCATACTTAGACTTTTGTCACGCCCACTTATGAGGGATAGGAATAAGAATAGGGTATCCAACAGTTCGTCCAAGCGGACTGTAGCCCGTCCCTATGTTTTTATACAAAAAAGATTCATGTCCAAAACCCATTTTTTGTTTAAATAAAATAAAATAAAAGTGGTCTGGGTGCGACCCGCAAGGTCCACACGACCAACTTCCCAGTGGGATCAATATGATTTATGCGATTAGTGGGAAATTTTGAAATGTTAACCATAATTTATGGTTCAGAATTATTTGGTATTAGAAAATGCTCTTTAATATTGTTCATGGAAATTAAATGTTGTTAATAACAGCGAAGTGTGATATATATTAATGCAACCATTGTTATCAACACGGAGACCTATAAATTTACATGTATACGAAATAACGGAGTAATAATGATTTGCTCAATGGCAAATGACAATAAATAGTACAAATAAAGGCAAATTATTTTAGTTATTTATTTACTTACAAGAAACGGCTGAACCGAATTCGCTGAAAACTTAATCAGTTCTGAGCTACGTAATTACGCATGTCCCATGTCAATATACATCTTTGGTTCTCGAGATAATCGCGGCGAAAGATAATTCCGAACGCACATACGTACATACACACGGACAGACATCTCTATAAAAACGTTGAATTTGGATTCTAATGACCTTGAAACGTGGAGATATGTCAAAATCCGAGATTCACAAAATTGGCCCCATTACAAGAACTTCCACTGGGAAGTTAATAATAAATAAAATTCAAACAAATTTGTTCGTTGTATATTATTCAAAACTTCTATAAATACAAGATTTTTGCAACACCATACAAATCTTTCATATTTCACTATTATTTTAGACGTGATAAACTTTAAATCCTTGATTACTAAAAAAAACAGTTTTGTGACGTGAAAACTTTTTGCAGCATACCGACGATATATAATGCACTACTAATCCAAAGGTCACAGGTTCAAATCCCGCCAGAAGTAAAATAGAAAACAAATGTTTTTTCCACTACCCACCTCTTGCGAACGTCTGACAAACATTCAATAGTATCAATTGTCATGAGAAGCTTCTCAAATTTGCCGTTCGGATTCGTCTTTAAATTGTATGTCCCTTCCACTTCGCACAAAATGGTTGGAGAACCTAGGTTTTAGGCTAGGTAAGTACGTAGTATTTATTATTTTTTATTAATATATTTATATTCCAAGAATTCATGCGATAAGAAAATACATATTATTTCCAATTTATGGAAAAAGATTTCAACGACATTGGTATCGCGAATATCAAGAGCAGAAGTCAGCACCGCCGCAAGCCACACAAAAATCGGGTTAATTAAGTTTGCCTCCCATTTTTCCATTTTTGCATTTGCATTCTAAAATCAGAGTAATAGCAGGCAGGTTACTTACATATTTATTTAAATCCTTCTGCCTTAAATAACTCCCCCCCCCCCCCCCCCCCTAAAGGTTAAGATTCAAACATTGCTACGTGGAAACAATAGTGTTTGTCAACACAAATATCTACCACCTGACAGCTATTGTGTAAAGATTAACACTTCAGCGCGACAGCCGTCGTCGCTGACGTCGTCGTCGGTCGGCTTCGTTTGTGTCGTTTGTTCGTTTTCTATTGTTGTTACTTAAAGTGCTTACTATGTTAAAAATTCGAAAGCCCCTATTGGTCTGGAGATGTCATTAAATAAGGATTTGCATTGCTTTTAAACAAAATATAAGTGTATTCAGTAAAATGTGCGCGACGGACAAAATTTATTCACGTGACTACACCGGCTCGTCTGTCCTGGTGTGGAAATGGAAATATTCATCGCCCGCGAACGTAGTCATCCGCGGCGTGAATTTGACACCCACTCAAAAGCAAGTTTAGATAGAGGGCTGTTCTGCTAATTAAATGTCATTTCATATGCTCGACGATCAAGTCCTTCATCGTTAAGGCCAGGCGGGTGTGGCTCTCCTAACCCGTGGAGTACCAGGAAGAAGAAACAGGCGTGTAGAAAATAGTTTTTAATTAAAGCGTTTAGCAAAATTTGCTTCCATCGACAAATTTTCCTACTCATCTGAACGAGGGTCCTTCAAACGCGAACGTGTAATGGGTAGCGTTATTGAGAGTGCACTTTTTTCTACTTAAGGAAGAACTTGCCTGTGTAGTGATTAAGATGCCTGCTCCATCGGCCCATTATAATTTAAAGTCCTTTAAAATGACATTAAGGATTAGCCTAATGTGATAAGACCGCCACGCTATGTGAATACGTAAATACTACTAAGGATCAAATTTTGATGGGATTAGTCATAATCTGTTTAGCAGTAGCGACTTCCTGAATAAGGGACGGCAAAAAAAAAACGCACAAAATACAAAGGTCCTGCTGGTTGTTCTAGGAAAATAAAAAGGCAAATTATATATTCCGCTGGGGATGTGAGGAATTATTTTCCTCAAGTTATCTCATCGACCTATGGTGATGTTTTGCGCTTTTTGTGATTCTTAATACCTACGCTGGTTTTTTTTTTGTACTTTCGCATACATTTTTGCATGCCCTTGTGCGGAAAAGATACAAAATGTTCCCATATTCCAAGCAGGGATTTTCGCTCTCTTCTCTTGCAGTCTGGTTCACTGTGACAACAAGAAACATCTTCTGCTTGTCAAAGATATTGTATCCTTGTAGAGCTTAAGTTTCTGATACACGATGAGCCACAATATCATTGCAACCCGAGACGTCGTCCTCGCCCTCCTATATAGCATGCGACTTTTTACTGTATATTTTTTAATGGCAAAAGTTATGCCCTGATTGTGGGTTGCCTGGGTTGTTTTGTGTTCAAGGGTAAGATGAAGCAACCGAATTATGTCGTTTGAGTGGGGATTGCGTGGTGGTAAAGAGGATATCGGCGTGACGGATGCTATGATGAATGGTGACTGGCCATATCAGAGGGGTTTTGTAGGACTGAAAGGTTCATTTTAAACAGAGTTTAAAATATGTGAACAGCTTATGATTTATATGTGTCGGAAATGAATAAGATCTGACGGGCTACGCAGACTTATAAAGGGAATTATGTACTCATTAGTTGCACTTCTATTTTACTGGACACGGAATTCTTGTTCCTTTGTGTTTCATTGAAAAATATTTAGTCGGCAGTTTCTAGCATATCAAGAATATCTAATTTGACAACGGAGTAGAAAATCCCACAACTCTCTCAAGGTCTGATTGACGAGAATCAAAATGATTTTGATTAATAAGTGTAAGGACTTGATTGAAACATTTTGCTCATTGTTTCTGCTGTCTTCCGAGGTGTCTACAAGCAATAATTGAATTGAAAAGCGAAAGAAAGAGCTTTTGCTTCTGAATTCACTCAAAGTTATGGGATGCTTCAAGCAAAGAATGAAATGTTAAAGAAAATATAGGGCTACAGTCTGCTTGTGCGAACTGTTACATACTCTATTCCTATCGTTTATAAAGTGGGAGTGGCAAAAATCCGGCTTCGCACGGCTGAAATGCTGATACTTAATATACTACAGAATGTCTTAATATACAACGTTCACAGCTTTTTTGTTATTAGACAATACAAACATGTTTTCTTTAGAGTTTACTTTTGAAAGAGCGACATATAATTGGCCATGTGAAATCCACTCAACGCTCAAATCTAAGCCTGCAACATTGAAAGTTTGACCCTGCGATTTATTATTCGTCATTGCAAAAAATATCTTTACTGAAAAGTGTAGGCGTTTAAATTGGAACGGTAAATTCGATGGTATCAGAGGAATTTGGGTAATCAATACATCTTCTCCGGTACCACATCCGGTGAGTATTGTGCACTCTATTATGAAAGTTTTTAGTGATTTTACCAGCAAACGCGTGCCATTGCAAAGTAAAGGTGGATTCAGGTTTCTTAATAAAATAACAGGACAACCTACCAAACCATTTTATGAGGGGGGAGTCCATACGGGAAGAATTAAGAAATTCTGTAGGAAAATTAACAGCTTTTTCGAAATCGAGAACAGTATCGACCGAGTTGTATAATTTGCGTCGGCGCATCAATCTTTGAAAGAATCAAGTTATTTACCTTATCTACTTGTTCGTTAGTTGGTGACAGAATCGCTCTTTCTTTAAACCAAGATATAGTCTTATAACTTATATTATCAATGTCGGGATAGACATTGTTGACCAACTCTTGGATGTTGTCTATCAAAACACAAAGGTTTTCTTAATCCTTCCATCACTTTGTGTTAATTCTCCATTGCCAACTTTTAGCAGCATCTCTGAAAAAATCTTTTTCTCACGTGAAGACAATTAAACCCTCAGTTAGTTTTAAGCTATAATTTATTGACGTGTGGCCAAAGGTTGGATCTTTTTAGGGAAGCATTTATTTCGCCAGCACGTGTTCCTCGAGTCACAACTGGTAGGATTTGACGAAAGTCTCCTGAAAACAGAATTGTACCATATGTGCATTTTTGCTTTCAGTGCTTCCATAGACGTCTTGTTTGACATGGTGGCTTCTTCCCAGACTATTAATGAGCAGTCACGCATCAATTTTCCTGTATTGCTCTATTTAGAAACACTACAGACGTTGTTATTATCATCGGTGGGGATTTTCAGCGGTAGCTTGAATGTAGAGTGTGCGGTTCGGCCTCCTTCTAAAAGCGTAGCGGTAATGGCGGATGACGCGACAACTAATGCAATTTTTCAGGTAGATCTCACTTTTGTTAAAAGCAAATTGCGTAGTTTTAAAGATCTAAGCATACATAGGGACAGACAGACAGCGGGAACCGACTTTGTTTTATACTTTGTAGTGATATTAAAAGGAAATCCAAATCCCAGAGCATTCAGATTCGATAACAGTCCATTGTACTACCAGGCAGAAATCCTTTTTTTAGTATTGAGGTTGGAGAAAACAAGGCATCATTCGTTTCTCTCCATTAAAGGGTGGCGTGTGTTGTAGTTCCCCATGGGGATTGAACCTGCACTGCACGGGTTATAAGCCAACACACTAACCTTTTCTAAACCGTCGCCACCCCCTTTAAAATCTGAAAATATGGGAATTGTTAAGAACGATCTATAAATTTTGTTATACAACATTTAAAGGATTTTATTACAGAAAACAAAGAGTCGGACTCGCCCATGAAGGGTTCCGCACGAATTATAATTATTATTTACTATAATTATTATTTACTTGTAATAGGTGCTATTACAAATTTATTATAAGAAAATAATGAATCATGGTGTACGCATAAGGTTTATGTTTATGAAATTAAAAACGCAAAGAACGGAACCCTTATAGATTCGTCATGTCTGTCTGTCCGTCTGTCTGTCTGTCCGAGAATGTCACAGCCACTTTTTTCCGAAACTATAAGAGCTATACTGTTGAAACTGGGTAAGTAGATGCATTCTGTGAACCGCATTAAGATTTTCACATAAAAATGAAAAAAAATCAGTAAATTTTGGGGGTTCCCCATACTTAGAACTGAAACTGAAAACTTTTTTGTTCATCAAATACATACGTGTGGGATATCTATGGATAGGTCTTCAAAAATGGTATTGAGGTTTCTAATATCATTTTTTTTTTCTAAACTGAATAGTTTACGCGAGAGACACTTCCAAAGTTGTAAAATGTGTGCCCCCCTCTAACTTCTAAAATAATGAAATGATAAAACTAACAAAAATATATGATGTACGTTACCATGCAAACTTCCACCGAAAATTGGTTTGAACGAGATCTAGTAAGTAGTTTTTTTTTTAATACGTCATAAATCTTAAACCGCAATTTACCTTTCATTCAATCAAGTCAAATATAAAAAAAAACATTTAATTTCATAAACATAAAACTTATGCGTAAACCGTGAACCATTATTTTCTAATAATAAATCTGTAATAGGTGCCTAAGTAAATAATAATTATAATTCGCGCGGAACCCTTCATGGGCGAGTCCGACTCGCACTTTGCCGCTTTTTTTTGAACTGCCCCGCTTTGTGAGAATGGATAAAGTTGGCGAGATGAGCCTTTCAGAGGAAACATAGAGCAAAATTAACTAATTTGTGACCAGCATCATAATCGAACTGTAAACAGACCCGCGAAGTAACATCTAATGGCAGTCCCGCGGGGAAAGTGGTTGAAGTGATAGGTTGTGGGTTAGGTGTATTCCCGGCATCTTTTATTCGGGTTTGCGAATCGTTCATGTACATCGTTTATCAAATTTTAAAATATTTTGTAAATCTCGAATTGCGGACCAAATACAACTCCTAGCCTAGTACTGGGAAGTTAATAAAAAAAATCAATATTGCTAATTGAGAGTTGACCACACTTAAGTCAAGTGTATTTCGTTGACACATCAGAACGCACTGAGTACGCTCGGTGTAGTGCATGCTCTACATGTTCACACTCTTTTCAGTGCTCTGAAACATAGTTTGTCGCTTGAAAAGCAAACTGACAAAGTCAAAATTTGACGATTTTGAGTTAATTATACAGAATCGCAAATATAAAAATAATTTTCTATCAAACCGTCATAACTATAACTTTCAAACTGATAGCATGAGGGCATAAGTGTCTTTTTGAATTTAAAGAAACATCCCTGTTGTTTTACCCGCTAAATGACTTTTTTTCATTTGTAACACTTTGCTTCTAAAAAAATTATGAAACCGTGATAAATAAGTTTCTTGAAATGTGTCTCTTTTCGTTTTGTGTCATTTTATTGCCAAATTTCAGTAAATTAATTTTTGTATTAACCCTTAAATGCATACCGTACCATATATGGTACATATCTTTAATCATACGGTAATCTCGTAAATTAAACTGAAGCGTGCAATTGTACGCTTTAAATCGTAACAGACAAAATTATCGTTCATATGTCAGTAAGCTGCCGAAGTGGTGGAATGCAGTAATTTCTTAAGTAAGTTTCAATAGTGAAAAAAAAAAATATCGCATTTATTATTCCTGTGGAAATAAGTATTGGTGAGTACATTGCGCTTTGTTTTAGCTAAATAAAAAGAATCTTGATCAAATATAATATTTTGGAATAGTTTTTTTTTCTGTTTTTGGGGGTACCATATATGGTACACCATGCATTTGACTATTATTTTTGTAATGTGTTTGTAGTTTATAGACATGGATATACGAGTAGTTATTATTGTCGAAAAGAGGTACAACGCTGATGAGGTGGCGGATATCATTTGTGATACTGGCAATTTTGAAATGATAGGCATACCTAACAATGGTGATTTGTCTGATGATGAAAAGGAATGGGAAGATGACGGATTGGATGATTTGATGAAAATCAAATATCGCAACGCGTGAGAAATCGGGCCGAAACCAGTTACGCCATATTGGATGATGGGGCAATTTTTGGCGTATTTCTCAACAATGAGAAGCTGCCACCGGAAATGTTCTCAGTGATCAGAATGACAAGTTGGGCCACGAACCCGAAGAATGCTGTAGGTATAAGGGCATTGTTATTGACATAACTTCCAATGATTTTGAGAGAGCTCGTTGAAAAAACGGAAACTTACAGTTGTACGAAGAGCTAATCACTTTTCTTGGGAGCTCTAAATTGGAACCAGAGATAGCAGATGCTTACGCAACTGCGCAAATAAACCAAAGAAATGGGGATTCAAATTCTTCGCCATTTGCGATACAAACGGTTTCATGTACAAATTTGAAATTTACACTGGAGAAGCCCATCATTTATGGCCAGGAGAACCTGATTAGAAGGCGTCTACTAATATTGTAGTACGTATGAAACGTGAAGTTCCCCGTTTTTTAAATTACATAGTATATATGGATAACTTTTACACGTCCATACCATTACTGATTTATCAGCGGACCGTAGGCATTCATTGCATTGGAACGATAAATCGTAATCGAATAACAAATTGTAAACTTCCTGACCCAAAGATCATGATGAAATTGAAAAGAGGCGTTTCGGCAGAGTTCACAACAGATATTCAAGGTGTGGGGTTGACAACAATATCTTGGAGAGATAAAAATTTCGTTAACCTTGTGTCCACTTTCGTTGGCATGAAACCATTGCTAGCGGAACATAGTGTTGCTGTCGACGTCTCTACTGTTGAACGATGGGATAAGAAGCACCACGAAGTAATCAGGATACCCTGTCCTCAAATAATAAAAGGATACAATCTGCACATGGGCGGTGTAGATCTCATGGATTCTTCTTTGGGTCGCCTAAAGATTGGGTTAAAAAGCCGAAAATAGTACATCAGAATGTTCTACCATCTAGTCGATATTTGCATGGTAAACGCATGGTTACTTTTCAAAAGAGCAAACCCTTCAATTTTGATAATAGAAAAGAAGTTCTGTTTGGAGGTATCCTACGTGCTGAGAAATATGACAGAAAAGAGAAAGAAAGGTAGTCGGCCAGACGTACTTTTGTCAGTCCCGCGAGGCCAAACCGAACATCAGCCGCCTAATGATTTGCGACATGATGGTAACCTGCCAATTAATGACGGACGAGTTCGGCGCAAAAATTCGAAATGTGGTGGTGAAGGCAAGCAAGTGAATAACCGTTCCATTTATGCGCAAAGTGTAATGTTTATCTATGGTTGAACGATAAACGCAATTATCAATTATCACACCAAGACGGAATAATAATAATTATAATTACACTAAAAACGTATCATATTATTATTTTAGTTAATTTTTCATTGATTCATTCGTTTTTATAAATATTTTCTTAATTAATTAATTAAAAATAAAACATAATTTTAACACATAATTTTAGTTTTGTGTTTTTCTAAATATGTAGGTATAGAAGTATAGTGCATGCATAGTGTACCATATTTGGTACACATCGCAAATCGTCTTTTTTCCTCTTTTCCAGGAAAGTGGTGCATTTTCCAGAAAAAATAATGCCCAATTCGTGTTTATTGAGTGGTTTTACATTAAGTTAGCTTGGCCTCCATATTGGGGGCCCACCTCATGCATTTAAGGGTTAAAACGTTTCAATTTGCGTAAAAAGTTATTTTACCTTGGTACAAAACTAGTTGATGAACTTCAAAGTTCTTTTGATTACTTTAAGAAGTATCACTTTACCAATAAGCTAGGTATTATTTTTATAATACTAGCTGACCCATGCTCGCCTTGCTTCGCCAGTTTGCCACTTCTCAAATTTAAAACAAAATATTTGCTGATAAGAACTGATAAAGAAAACGTCGAGAGTGTCCCTTCTCATTATATGGATATACTCTCTGTGTGACTACCTCTCAATCTCTATTACATTTCATACCCTATCTTTCCCAATCCCATGCGCCACAAAAAAAAAACAACACAAACTACAAAAGGTGCATAAAAAAAAGAAAGAAAAAGCACACAGCACAAAAGGTACAGAGAGAGAAAAAGATTTGTGCCACACACACACAAATTTTCCTCCACTCAACGCTGGGAAAATTCAACGATCTAGCTTCAATCGAACATGTTACTTTTTTTTTTAATTGTATAAAATGTATAGTTTAATGCTTATTGTTCAACTTGAGGATAACCTACAAAGATGATTTATATCATAAAATCTTTCTGCATAATTGAACTTTATATTAAAAAAAATCCTATTTCATTTGGATGAGTCATTCCAATGCTAGGAGCCAGAAAGCATTCGAGAGTTGCAACTTTTCTTAGATATCAGCTTAGATCTCCGCTTCTGGACAGCGGATGAAGCATTTTCCCTCGGTAAAAAGTAACCTATTTCCATTCTCAGGCTCTACACTATCTGTGTACCAAATTTCATTTAAATCGGTTCAGTAGTTTTGGCGTTAAAGCGAGACAGACAGACAGAGTGACTTTCGCATTTATAATATTAGTATGGATTATTATAATCGATTTTTTCATCCAAGTTTCTATATTTTTTTTATTATAACTTAATACTATTTAAAGTGGGTTGTGTCTACAAAATACACAAAAAATACTGACGAACAGTTTTATGTTTGTTAAATAATCTTTATTTTTTTAGTTTTTTTATTTACTTACATTTATTAAACTTAATTTCTTTGTTTTAATAAATAAAATTTTATATTATTTGTAAAACACTTAATATATTTAAAAAAAGACTACTTATTTCAAGTTATTTATAAAACAATATATTTTTGACGATAAACATTGCTGGTTTTATTTCAAAACAAAACGACACTTTTTCACACTTTTTGTTAAATGAGTAGCTATTTTAATGCAAAATGACATAAGTCATTTGAAAAACTGCTTTTTGTAGTAACTTTAAAGGCCCTTTTAGACGATCAGTTATCAGTTCAGTTCTCAGTTCAGTTATTAGTTCAGTTGTCAGTTCAGTTAAAAAACCGATCATTTAGACTTCAGTCCGGTGTTCAGTTCAGCTTTCATTTTACTTGTGAGCAGTCGAAAGTCAGAAGAAATACATTGCGTAATGGACGATGAAAGCCTAATTGCAGTAGCTATAGTTTTGTCGCTTAATAAATCAAAAAGAAGAAGAAAGAAATGGAGCAAAGATTGGTACTTAATATGGTGATTGGTCAAACTATATGTATACGTATGAGTGAAAGCGTATATTTGGAGCCACTGCAACTAGTGACTCCAATTATAAAAAAGCGGCCAAGTGCGAGTCGGACTCGCCCATGAAGGGTTCCGCGCGAATTAAAATTATTATTTACTTAGGCACCTATTGCAGATTTATTATTAGAAAATAATGGTTCACAATTTACGCATAAGGTTTATGTTTATGAAATTAAATCTTTTTTTTTTATATTTGAGTTGATTGAATGAAAGGTAAATTGCTGTTTTCGATTTATGACGTATTAAAAAAAAACTACTTACTAAATCTCGTTCAAACCAATTTTCGGTGGAAGTTTGCATGGTAATGTACATCATATATTTTTTTTTAGTTTTATCATTCCCTTATTTTAGAAGTTAGGGGAGAGGGGGGGGGGGGGTGGCACACATTTTACCACTTTAGAAGTGTCTCTCGCGCAAACTATTCAGTTTAGAAAAAAATAATATTAGAAACCTCAATATCATTTTTGAAGACCTATCCATAGATATCCGACACGTATAAGTTTGATGAAAAAAAATTATGGGGAACCCCCAAATTTTTTATTTTTTTTTCTATTTGGGTGTGAAAATCTTAATGCGGTTCACAGAATACATCTACTTACCAAGTTTCAACAGTATAGCTCTTATAGTTTTGGTAAAAAGTGGCTGTGATATTCCCGGACAGACAGACAGACAGACATGACGAATCTATAAGGGTTCCGTTTTTTGCCATTTGGCTACGGAACCCTAAAAACAAGATACCAATATGACACAACTTTTGATGTCTTATTTAACGACTTAAGGTGACCTTCAAATATTGCATCGTTTATAATTTTTTTTTACGTACGGCACCATTTCCGGTGCCATATCATTTAACAAACATTTATCTTCCACAAACATGGACAAGCGCGATACATTTCAATGAAATCGACCATGTTATCATTCCCATTCGACATATCGATTCAACGCCAACTGCGATTAAAATGACGACTGAACTGACGATTGAACTGAAACGTATTTACACATCAGTTTAACTGATAACTGAACTGATAACTGAACTGAGAACTTATGGGAATTCCATCAGTTTCAGTTTCAGTTTCAGTTTCAGTTAAACGCTTCAATTTTTGCATTTAGACATCAGTTTATCTGAAGTCTGAACTGATAGCTCAACTGAAACTGAAACTGAAATGATCGTCTAAATGGGCCTTAATATACCACTTCAAAGAAGAAAAAAAATAATACTTTTTTACTTTACAACTTTTTGGTATTCATTGAATTTCAAAACTAAAATGATTTTTTTGTTATGAAAAACTTCAAATGGCTTTTCTGAAAATGTATGAATTTTGACATTATGTCAGTTTGCTTTTCAAGCAACGAGTTGTTGTTTCTATGAAATTATGTTTTGAACTTACGTCTCTGGTACTCTTAATGCATTTTTATTTGGTTCGATACGGAAAAGCAATTTGCCAAATTGTTGGTGGTTTTTTGAGTGGGGAGGGGTCAACATGCCCTCCAAAGACGGTGCTTTACTCTAGGTAACATACTATTAGTTTATAAGATAGCTAGGGCGTTTCTGGGAGAGACCGGGCTCGTCAATTTGTGGTAGTGCTTCCGGGAGAAGATTGACGCTGTAAGGCTTCAGATAGCTCACGGCAGCGCGTGTGCACGTTGACGACTGCCAGGCGCTCGGAGAGCAATTGGGATTTTGACCACTTGTTGCGCAAGGCAATATTTATAAGGTTATAGTTAAGTTTAGAGCGTCCGTATAAGGACCAATAAATAAGAATAAGTATCCTTTTAGTTTTAGGTTAGATTTAATAATTTTTGTCTAGGATGTAAGTAGATATCTAATCTAATAATGAATAAAAAATTAATTTCAAAGTTGAAGTCAAGCCTTTATATTTGATTTAAAACATGATAACAGGTAGATTTAGTTGCTGTTCGCTAGCAGGTGGAACGAAAAATAGGATTAATTTTATGACCTTATTGGGAAAAGCATCATAAACATTAAATTTTTCTACCTAATCAGATTTGTTTTTACAACATAAACATAGTATACCCTCCATATATATTATTTTTTTTTTTTTTTATAATTTGCTTACGCTAAAGGTATTTTTTTTCTTTACAGTACCCTTATAATGCTAAGAACACAGAGTAAGCTACTTGGTATTAGAAAGAATAGAGAGATAGGAAAGAAGTGTTTGGGTGCAGTTGTACTACTACTGCACCATTGCTACCCGTAATATTGTACATATATATTGTACATATTTGGTATTTCCCATATTATCCAAAAATTAAAAAAAAAAAAATTGTAAAATTAAATCAAGAAACCTGTTCGTAAACACGCGGAAAGGATTATATATAGTTGACATTGAATGCACATTATCGTTATCGTTACCTTTGTAAATTTAAAACCACCAATGTTAAATGTTTAACGTGGAGTTTTATCATTCATTGTGGTCGAACCGGCGAAAGACAGAACAATAGGAAAGTAACATAGGAGGTTTATGATCCCCTTAATACTGACCATAACCTCGCCGTAAAGGAAGAGGGCCTTAGTTTTAAAGTGGATTTAAGATTTGTCGGTGACTTCTGGCCTTACCTAAATTTCTGTGGGTTAGCGGTGTGCTATATATTCATCTGCTATAATGCTAAATAAATTTGGACCAACTACATTTTTATTCGAATCGTCAACTGCTTTAACCACAGTTTCAAACTCAAAATCAAATCCGAAGTGAAATCCTTTCATTATAGTTGTTTTTTTTATTTTCCTTCCAAATACTTTTGGCTTGACAAATTATTAAAATAAAAATGAATTCCAACAACACCCACGTTAAATCGAAAGATCCTTGGGTTCGATGTTACTATCGTATATCAATTCGTACATTGGAATGCCTGTGGAGTAAATAATTTCTGCCCGCCTTCAATGTTATTCGATTTTATTTGCTTGATTATGTTAAAATGCAATTTAAGCCGTTTGTTTTAATGAATTTGAAAATGTTTTGTCTGGCCGCAAGAATTTTAACATTGGAGTCGGTTCCTTTGGTAAATTTTTGCCTAATCCAACTTTAACTATGCAACAGAGAGCGGCATGTAACCGCATAGCGTCACATAGTATTTATTTTGCAAATAGGTCTGGAAAGGAGTTTTATGCAATTTATTTTATTATGCAGTTTGTTTGTTAATTCGAGATGAAATTTAATTGCGTACCCACGCATTGTTATGCGATTTTGTTCGGTAATTTAAATGGACTAACGTTTAACCGATGCGATCAAAGATAATTATATAATTAAATAAAACTGTCTGAAGCACTATAAAAAACTGTCACTTAATAAAATTATAAGTGTGGCACTAAAGTGACTGCGTTGGGTGGGTATGCCTCCTAATATTTCAGCTCTTTACAATTTCTAAAAGTGAGTGGTACTGGAATATAATTGGGCTTCGCATAATTCAATCAAAAACAAATTTTAATTGTGCTTCGGTTCCACCGAGGCCGAGGATATTTTTTGAACCCCACGAATGGCATGTTGTTGATTGGAACGATAACGAATGCCGATAGATCTGTGTTAAAGGACGAACGGTGGGAAAAACGGAAACACATGCATGTGGATTTAAAATGGCATAATGAACTTTAAAAAAAAACATAGGGACGGGCTACTGTCCGCTTGGGCGAACTGTTCGATACCCTATTCTTATTCCTATCACTCATAAGTGGGTGTGACAAAAGTCTTAATATGGTTGAATTGTTAAGAACGCTCTACATATTTTGTTATATAACATTTAAAGGATTTTATCGAAAAAAACGCTAACTAGCTCAAACTTAGGTATTTCAATAAAATTGTTTTATTTGATTGTGGGCGTGTCAGTACGCGGATTTAAAAAAAATTAACACATGCGCATAAAGGGCCCCTAGAGAGTATCTATATAAATAAAAATCAATCCATATTTGAGTTTGTTGCCGGTGTTTGGCCAAACGCGTTAACCGATTCCAATGATTTTTTTTCCATGAAAGATGGCATCTGTACAAAGGATGTTTTCTATGTGCGATGTCTGTATCTGCATCGGTGTGTGAATTATTTGCATTTGAGTGAGTACACATGCATATGTGTGTATACGTGCAAATTCCGATGCAGATACTGAGACCCCACATATAAAAAACCATCGTACAGACGTCACCTATTTTGTTATCCGAGCGCGCATATGAAAGAGGGAGACCACACAAACGTTTCAAGCCTATTGTGGTGTTTGTGCGCACTTTCATTCTTGAGATATCGTGTGTTCAAAGTTTTATTCAAAGAACTCTTATTGAATTTTTTTGAATTTTTTTTTTGTGAATTGGACATCGGAAAATGCTTTTCCCACATTGATAACAATCGGTGTGAAAGTGAATGAAAAGTGATTCTATCGAAGTTTTTTACTTTCGCTTTTTTGTTTGATTCGCACAAGTAAGCTGACATAGGCGCCTGCCAGACAACAAGCACCTACCCTAAGTGGAACAACGAAGGTGTGTGAGCGGCCTAAGCCATGCGGAGAAAAACGTGCAGTCCCTTTCACCGGTTGAGCTCAAATCAGGCAATCTTCGGTATTGGCCTGAGAGTGTTTCTGTGAAGTTTGGCCAAAATCGGTCTTCTTTTTTTAGGCGCAGCAACATACGCCAACATATATGGACAATAATAAGAAAGTCTACTCAAACATATTGGCCAATAGAATTCTCGGGCACGGGCAAAGCCGGGCGGGTGCAGCTAGTATATTATAAATTTCAGCTCCCTAGCTCAAACTTTGAATTTTTAAAAAAGTTTTTTTTTTTTTAAATTGTGGGCGTGTCAGTAGGCGGATTTTGAAATATTTACACATGAGTTTAAAGGGCCCTTAGAGAATATATATTATAAATTTCAGCTCCCTAGCTCAAATTTTGGGTTTTCAATAAAATTGTTTTATTTATTTGTGGGCGTGTCAGTGGGCGGATTTTGAAAATTTTATATCCCGACCAGTTTTTGGAGTCATAGATCATATATAAAAAATTTCAGCTTTCTAGCTCAAAATTCGATTTTTCAAAAATTTTGTTGTTTTGAGTTTGTGGGCATGTGAGCGGATTTCAAAAATTCGTAAACTTGATTATTTAGGGACCATAGAGAGTATATGGTTAAAATTTAAAGTTTAAAGGCCTAATTTTTGCCGACTGACGGACGGACATGGCTAGATCGATATTACTATCGATGCTGATCATAAATATAGTAACTTTTAGGGGTCTACGGGAAATATTAAGGTATGTTACAAACTATGCGTCAAAATTAATATACCCTTAGAATAGGGTATAAATATAGATTGGAGTAAGTTCGGGTAATGTGGACCCCGGCCATATCTTTTTCCCTTAACAGTAGACAAATATCCCTGTTATATCCAAAACTTTTAATGTATTTTACTCTTAAGTCGTCATTTTTCAGTAAGGTCGACCAATTTTTTTAGCAGTGAATAAAACAAGTAATTTTTTTTTTAATTTAAGCTGCATTTCATTGGCTGCTGTATTAACTTCCCGGTACTAGGTAAATTATTGTGAATGGTCCCAATATGAAAATCGTGATTTACAACATATTTAAAAATTTGAGGGTCCATAAATTGATTATTTTTTTATAAGTGATGCGGACTTAAGGGATTTTTAGTTCCCTTATAATGTAGATTGGTTAATAGTTACATAGTGGAATCATTTGCAAAAGGGGGGTATAGTTTTTTTTTATAATGTACTCGCACTAAAGGAATTTTTAAATACGCTTATAATGTATGAGCTACATAGCTGGGGCGTTAAGGAAATAAAGGGTTAGAAGATGGCGAGAGATGCCGATGCACGTTGGTTTTAAATGTTTGTAGATTATAACGTGTAGGAAAAATGGAAAAGGATGACAGCGGAGAAACCAATGCACGTTGGTTTTAAATGTTTGTAAATTGTAATGAGTAGGAACAACAGAATGAAGAAGAGTATTGCATATTCGTATTGTACGGCAAAGGAAGTATTTTTTATATTTCACTGTATGTCAGGGAACAGGCTAAGGATTTAACTGAGGGGCATTTCTGGCATGACGGGTATTGCGGTTTAAATTTTCTGACGGTGGAATGCAGCTGGCTATATCCATAAAATAGCGATAGATATGAGACATTGCGACGATGACTAATACGATCGCCAATAAGTTTTATCGCGCGTTTTTGTATTCTGTAAAATAGCTCCAAATATGTGATTGGGGCACGGGCCCAGATATGAGCGTTGTACTCAAATTTGGGGCGAATAGACGCCTCATAAATTGTAGCCAGATTAGAAAGGGTAAAATAATTCTTGCACCGCTTAAGGAAGCCTAGAACTTTTGCAGCGTTCTTGTCGACTTTGATATGAGGTCATTCCAACGTAGGTTGTCATTAACACACATATCGGGAATGGCAACGTATTCAGATTTTGATTTAATGACAGTTTTGGAAATGTTAAATTCCACCCCACTGGTTTTACTCCACTGACTTATGCTGCTCAGATCGGAATTCAATGACAATGAGTTTAACATATATGTTGACATTCTGGTTCTACACCTGATGATCCGGGGGGGGGGGGGGGGGGGGGGGGGTGACTCCAAGAAACGACTATTCAAAGCTGAGTATATTGTCATCAGCAAAGAAATAGATTTGATTAGAAGCAACAGACAGGAAATCATTAATAAAAAAAAAAGTCGGAGACCAAGCGGAGCCTTGTGGAGCTCCAGTATTAATTTCGTGAGTTATTGACTTCAAACCGTCCAAGACAACTTGAATCAAACATTCCAAACGGTAATTTCTAATCTATTGAAGAAAAGTATCGTCGATTCCAAATGCACATATTTTCGACAAGAGAGCTTGAAGCCAAACTCTATCAAATGCTTTTGAAATATGAAACGCAACGATCTTACTTTCACCACAAAAAGAAACATTGACCAAAAACTGAGGGAACAAATTAACATTACCTGGTCCCAAAGGTACGACTGTGTTATATCTCGCAGTCTATGGCCAAGAATCAAAGAGAAAAGAACAAAATATATTCTGGGAATGACCAAACAAGAAATACGTGTCTTAACCGGCGTACTGACAGGCCCCTGTACCTTAGGTGTAATGGCAAACAGGCTTAGAATCAGCTCACCAGACTACTGCAGGAGCTGTCAGGATATAGAAGAAACCGAGACCATCAAACACTCGTTCTGCGAGTGTCCATACCACCAGATATCTAGACTTCGCTATCTGGGCAACATATTCTTCGAAGAATTAGAGGACGTAGCGCAGGTACTACTGACGGACACAATCAGGTTTGTCAAGAAGACAGGTTGGTTCCAATAGGCCACTTAGACTTAAACTGAGTATGGTATGTAAGTGTTTTTATTGTTAGTGAAGTGAAGAAGTGAAGTTTTTTACGTGCAAGCATAGCAATTGCTGTGCACTTCCCTTCTAACCTAACCTAACCTATTTTCACCACTCTGGCGAAGAGAGTCATCGAATCACCAGTGGACCTGTTGCTGCGAAAACCGTACTACCGGTAATTAAGAAGCTTTTCGGGATCCAAGATATTCCATGACCCTACGGTTAATCAGCGTTTCCATGACCTTGGAAAGCAAGGACGTGAGTGAAGTCGGACGGTAGGAGGAAGGAGATGAAGACTCACCTTTCTTGGGGACGGGCTGGACAAATGCAGTTTTCTATCGATTTGGAAAGAGCCCTGAAGAATAGGGTCGATAGAAAACCTTACGCATTGGTTGTGACAGCGTTTAGGAAGACCTCTTCAGACCGATATGATCTTGAATTGCTTTGCCACTCTACGAGTGTGAAAGTGGATTGGGTCTATGGAAAATACTACGTGCTGGAGTACAAGAAGAGACAATGAACCGTCTGGGAGCGTTGAGCTGGCTGCGAAATGAGCAGCAGGTAGATCGGCTTTATCTGAAGAGCTAACAGCTATATCTCTTTGGAAATTAGTGTCAGGATTGATGACGACGCCGAGTTCTTAATGTTTTACGCAAACGACCAAAAGTTTTAACTACCCATGGGACTTTGTTGGATTTGGTGCCTCAACTTTTGGTCGTAAGAGAATTTGACACGATTAATGTGGGTATTACAGTTATTTCTGGCTGGTTTTAACTTTTTTCGATTATCCTCCGATGGTTTTGCCTTATATAGCCCAAAGCTTACCTGTTTTGATACGCTTCTTTACGGCTCGAGTCAAACAACGCGTTTAACTTCGGCTTAATACCTTTTGCCCTGTTAGGGATAAAGGATTTTATTCCTTCTTGAATTATATTTGGGATCATCTCAGCTACAGCATCCACATAGCCATCAAGGAAGCATAGTGACAAAGCGACAAAGAGTAAAAGCTCTAAATGCTTCAACGCATTGGGTTATAAGTTCCCTTAGATCTACGTGTTATCACAAAGGACCTCACATATTGGTCTGAGTGCGTTAGCGCTTCCTGACAGCCATTTCTATTTAACCATACCTGATTATGTTTGATTATGCAATGGAGTTCGCTCACTTTTTCTTTCTTTTCTTCACAAAGACATCTAAGTTAGTAGGAGTGCCTCTTATCCTATTGCAGATTCTGAATGCTCCTAAAATTTACAATGGTACCAAGTTCCAGCAGAATATAAAATAAATATATGGCATTAACGGCCGATACAGGGCCTAAGCCCTAGCTTCTCCGACCATTTGCGTCTGTGAAGGGGAAGGGACCTACAATTTTACGCCAACTCCGAACGGCGTTTAATGACAATTGATATTCTTAGATGTTTGTCTGCAAGAGAATAAACGGATTTGAAAAACGAGGAAATATAAAAGTCTAGGAAGGTCATTGGTATTTCCCTTAGTTGTTGCCCTGGTCTAGGGTTGAACTTGGGACCTAGGTTAGGTTAGGTTTATGTGGCTGTCGGCAGAAGCCGACACACATAGACCAATTTAGGTCCATTGTGATACCACGTATATTATCTACCTCAACGCTGTAGATGGGACTGTCCAACGACACGCGGTTGTTCTCAAACGGTCCCCTATATACGTACTAACCGCGCCCAACGTCGTTTAATTACGGTGATCTGACGAGAACCGATTACCTCGACGTGGTATGGTCGTTGGTTAACTTGGGACCTGCATGTGTTTAAAAAGGAAAAAAAATAACTGATCAAAAGCCCCACATAGGCGATTGACCGTCTTCAGATTCGCACTTTCTTTTTTTTTTCTTTTTTTTTTTAAATTCTGGCTCGCCAAGGCGATTAAATAGGGGGCACTTCGACCTAAAAAGATCTTTTGTGCCGTATGGGCCAGAAAAGTTTAGACTAGTAGAGTTTCCACTTTCCGTGTAAAGCGGACAATTCTACTAGTAGAAGAATTTTTTATGTCCTCGGGGCACATTTGCTCCCTGAAAGAGATTTTCTTTCTAATTCCGTTTATGGCCGGACATTCACACAAAATGTGTTCAGCTGACTCGTCCTCTTCAAGACAGAGTCGGCACTCAGGAGAGTCTACAATTTTCATTTTGTGTAGATGATATCTTAAACTATGGTGGCCAGTAAGGTAACCTACTAAGTTTTTGATATCATGCCTGCTTAGGTTTAGGCATTTGCTGGCATTTTTATTGAAAGGCCGAATGGCTCGTTTGGTCTGTCTTAAACCTGGGATGCTTTCAAAAAGATGGATACATTTTCTGTGTTCCCAGCTTTTTATTTCTGCCGTTGCTGTTGATCTAGGAGTGCAGTAGAAGGGTTCGGGACCTATGAAGGGTGTTTCCGGGTGTTGAAGCAGTACATGACTGATTTGGAATCAATCGTATGACAGCTAAGGGCGTTTATAGCTACTTGACTATCCGTGAATATATGGATGGTTGCACCTTTTATACCAGATAAATTTATGTGGCTAGCGCATTCTTGAATGGCGTGGAGCTCTGCTTGAAATACGGCGGGACTTTTCCCATGGGTATTGTAAAGCGTTCGTTTGGTCCGTATATTCCTGCTCCTACCCCTGCTTCCATTTTAGAACCATCCGTATACCACTTTATGCCGTTGTGGCTGTTAGGTGGGTTATTACTAACCCATGCTTCTCTCTTGGGGATCTCAGTGGAGAACCGTTTATTGAAGCATAGTGTTTTATAAATGCGGTCTGTGACCGCGCAGTTCATGTTGAGTTCTGGCAGTTCATCGAGAAGGGTCTTAAGTTCCGGATGATCGTTAAGACTTATCTCGTTTAACTGTATTTGACTTATTGCACTGCGGATCTCCACTTTTTGAATGTATATGTGGAGAGGTGTAATTCCTGTTATTGGCTCTATGGCAGCCGTTGGACAGGTTCGAATGGCTCCGGAGATACCAAGGCACGCAAGCCGTTGTACCTTTTTGAGCTTCTCTATTGCGACCTTTTGTGTGGATTTTGTCCACCATACAATGGAGGCGTATGTTATAATGGGTCTTATCATCACTGTGTAGATCCAGTGGATAATCTTTGGAGAGATTCCCCAGGTTCAGGGGTGTAGAGGCATGCTAATAGTTCCGCATTCTTTGATATGAACGTCAATTATTCTTTCCATTGTTTTTAGGAAAAACGATGTCAAGCTCAGATTCGCAGTAATCACAAGAGATGCATGTCTCGGATGCCCGGATATCTATCAGATTACAGTATGGTTGAATGACAACCCATAACGTCACGTTGCGTTTTTTAGACCCTTTATCAGCGTATTGACGTGTGTATGAAGCTATACAACACAACTTTCTCTGTAATTATCACCTACAAATACGGATTTCCTTCCATCATCCGTGCCTATTCAAAAGCAAACATATTGCCATACCCAATAATTAGGGGGAATTGGTATTTTAATTAAAAGACAACTCAGAGAGAACCTGCTTAAACAAAGCAAAGCGAAGTGAAAATTGTGGAGATTGAACAGTGCAAAAATGTCCTGCATATGTACGCAGCCATATTCATATATGAATATCGCCGCTTGGCATCGTGGTCCGTGTTGTATCAACCGAGCATTTCAGGAATTCGATTGCAAGACCTATAGTGTCAAAGCGCTTTCTTTCATTCTCTTGGACTGATGCTGTGTGAGTGTATTTTTTTGCACGATTTTTGTTCTTTTTTCCTTTTTAATTAAAACAAAATCCAATAACAATTGAGACAAACACGATGAGGATAGTCAGGCGGCAGCAGAAGCCGACATTGCACGAATGAATAGAACTGAGAATTCGAATGAGAATGTCCATTGAACGGAACACTAGGTATGAGAATGTGGTAAACCAATTTGAACAAGAGGGTCCATAACGTGGTTCAATTGAATGGCACACGATCCCACTGAAAATGTCAAACATTCCATTAGAGTTTGTGTAGCGTCCATTTAGTTCATCTAGATCCAAGTGATGGCCGTTGAGAATGGAAGAGCATTCAGCTTAAGGGATGCTTTTAACAGAAGCGACTAACAACTCAGCATTGGGAATACTTTTAGACATTTGTCGTTGGCTATTTGCGGTGTTAAAGTTGTCTCAATATATTTTTTTCCTTTTCTTTTAATTATTATTTTCTCCCAGATACTCTTTTTGTTTGTATTTTTTTTGGGAGGTGACGAAAATAATTCAATTAAGGTTGTTCGGCTTGAAATGCATTTTTTATAACCCGATGAATTATAATATTCTTCTTTGTAAATAAAGAGAGTGATTGGCTTCAGTTAATTACCCAAATGATACGTACATTTTTTTACGTTCGATTGCGATACATTATCAAGGAAATATTTGAAAATTATCCACACATATCCTTCAGAATTTTACACTCACTCCTCTGCCATCCAGAAGATAATAAACAGGGTTGTAAGTGTTTTGAGTCTGCGAACGTACTTGCATAGTTATATCGTATCTCATCATCCAACTCGTAGAAAAAATAGTGCTCTAATGGTTTTGTTATTCATGCATATACTTTCCAGTCAATAGCCACACTATACTTTGAAAAGGACGTTGCTTGAATAGTTACAGCTGCAAATCAATAATTATTTCTATCGAACGGGACTGAGGATAGAATATGGATATTCTGCCAGATACTAATGTACATATTTGAAAAGGAACGTACATTTTCCCTCACCGTTCCAGAGTTCATAAATTGCTAAAATCTTTATGTAACTTAGGCACTTACCTATTTAACGTGCTTCCGATCCTTGGAGATTCTCTGTATGAGATGTGTAATGGATTTGGTAGGATTAGGGTTTGCAATGACGTCTTATTAACCTGGCGATACCCCGTGCCGTAACTGAGACTACACATCAGCTGTGATAATTTTACCTCCCGTGGTAACCACAGGTTACTGTTCTTGTCTCCCTGGTTGGGTGCTAAACTTATAAGCGCTGCTATTTATGAGGAAGAAAAAAACAACGCCTTGACTAAAGAGATCATTACCTTCCCACTTCACTGTGTCCCTACTGGTCCGCCTGTGGAGTTCGCCGGTTCGACCCCAACAAATAACTGCAGGCATCCCATTGCAAATCAATTCATCGCTGAGGCCAATTAACACCAGCTGCTGCATTTGTGTGATCCAGCAGTTTTAGGCCGTCCTTCATTTCACCAGTTCACAAAAAAGGAATAAAGAATGACGTATCAAACTATCGACCAATTGCCGAGCTTTCGCATTTATCCAAGGTATCATGTACGACTCATTATCCTTCCACTGCAAGTCTCTTATCTCCCCCCTTCAGCATGGTTTCCTCAAAGGTAGTTCCACAACCACCAACCTTGACTTTGTGACCGTCACACTTTCTGCATTAGAAAGTGGCAATGAAGTGGATTTAATCGCTACTGACTTCAGTAAGGCCTTTGACAAAATATCTCATTGTTTGATTCTTTTCAAACTCTCCTTCATTGGTTTCGATCCCCTACTACTTAATTGGTGTTCATCTTACCTTGAGAATCGATCTTATTACGTTCGTTTTCGCTCTGTTCTTTCTTTGCCTTTTAAAGGCACCTCTGGTGTTCCCCAAGGTGGCCACCTTGGACCTCTGATTTTTATTCTGGCAATAAATGATATTGACAACGTTGTTAAGTTCTCCTCCATCTCCCTCTATGCCGATGACGCTAAATTCTTTAAAATCATTTCGTCTCCACACGACTCTAATCTTCTTCAACAAGACCTCAATAGTTTTTCGATCTGGTGTAAAAAAAACTTTATGGAACTGAATATTGCTAAATGTAAATTTCTTACTTTTTCACGTAAGCGCAATCAGTCTCCTCCCAGTCGATACTTTTTGAACAACCAACCCATTGTTACCGTTCTAACCATCCGCGACCTATGTGTTCTGTGTGACAGAGAGTTTAACTTTAGGTCACATATTGACGCTATAATCAATAAAGCTAACTCGGCCCTTTGTTTCATCAAACGGTGGTCTAAAGAATTTACCAATCCCTATGTGACTAAATCCCTTTACATTACCTACGTCCGCCTTATTCTAGAGTTCGCTAGCCAAGTGTGGGCCCATATAACTGGGTCCACATTAATAGAATCGAAAGCATTCAACGTCGATTTCTCCGTTTTGCCCTTCGTGGGCTCCCGTGGAATAATCTTATCCTACCACCTTATCACAACCGCCTTAATTTAATAAACCTTCAGACCCCCTGCTTATACATCGTCTTCTCACTGGCTCCATTGATTGTTCCTATCTTTTAAATTATATTGCCTTTAACACCAACCCTCGCAATCTAAGATCCTCTCCTCTTTTCTACCTTCGCACCCGTCGCACGTCGTACGGCTTGAACGAACCGATATCCCGTATGTTGATGAAGGTCAACTCTAACCACCTCCTCTTTGATTTTAATCGCTGCACCCCTTCCCTCAAATCTGCCCTCCTCCACCCCTCACCATCCACCTAATTAGTTTTAAGTATTAGTTTTAAGGCCTAGCTATAAGTCTTAGATTTGTAAGTAGTTTTAAGACATATAGCTTGTATTAAGCTGAATAAATGGGGGCGGGTGTACGCCCCCACCAAAATTAAATTCAATTAAATTAAAATCTCTTTCGCTATTGTATGGGAACGTTTATTGACATAACTTTTTGACAAGGTTCTTAAGATCTCTCCTTTGAAGATGGCAGTACCCATTGAGCTGCTCTTGCTCATGCTCTGTTTTCTTAAAGATAGGTTTTTTGACGTGAAGATTTCCTTCGGATTGTAGTAATAGCTATAATACCGTGTTGTGAAAATGACTGACTGGTGAGTCTCAGAAGTCTTACATGAGCCGCCCAGAAGGAGGATGCACGGCGGATGAATTTACTTGATTGGGTCAACGTGAGCTACTTCGAAATATTTGGAACTAAGATCATAAAGGGTTTTCAGATGTGGGTCAGGGTGTTGAAATAGAGATGGTGGCGGGTGAGCTCTTAATTTTTCAACGTCAGCGCTCACATTCCTGAAAGCGATTATTAACGCTTCTTCCAGAAGGAATTTCGGAACCGGTCTCCAGGTTGGGGATTTTCCGTCGGGGTAACTTAACTACCAGAACAAAATCTTAGTAATGAGGGAGATACCAGCCTCGAGTATAGCCAGGGTCACCTTCCATTTAAATCTTGATGTATCTTTTAAAATTCATTCGCATATTCTCATATCATAAAAGGCGTATCAATTAACATATAGGTGATGGCATATGCGAATGTGAGAAACATATCTTTGCCGGATTTAATAACAGTTTAATCTTATTCCATATGGACATATATTTTGTTATTCACTTGATTGCAATGGTAACAATGATGGTAGCGCATCCTTAGTCTGCTTTTATTTCACTCACAACCAAACTCAGAATTGGCCCTTTTATATTTATCAATTGGAATCATTCTCAAAACATCCGTTCATTGTCAGCTTTGATCCTCTTATACCAAGAATAAAGATATTATTGTTACTTCGCTTACAGCTGCACTTCCTTTTGCCAAATTCACATACAATTCAGTCAACCACCATGGTTATAGGCACTGCATGGTTCTGTTCTGATAAAGGGATTATTTATCCGCCTTGTTTGTCCTTACACGGATGGACTCATCTATGATGCTTAAAGCATCCGATTTCAACATGCGGCAGAACAACTAGATTCAGTCAGCTGGTTGGATGCCGAATAAATACCGCCAACTTACTATTTCCCACGCACTGGCTTTGAATTCATCTCCGATTCCAGAAAATTCAGCTTTCGCACTTTCAAGTCGCGCAGCACGGCAGGGAATGAGTGGTAGAGCAAAAGTTGTCTCTTTTATGCTAATTACATGCAACGAGAATATAATTGGATCCCGTGTACACATCGCGAGACATGGCCAAAAGGAATACCGTCTCCAGTATCAAACTGTAAGGCAAGGGAGAACAAGGGAAAGTTATTTCTTCGCTAATTGGACGCTTTTGTAACAATTTATCATGCAGAAGAAACATTCGAGGAAAAATAGTGAAAAAGAAAAGTTGTCTTCTTCTTGTCGTCCTTAAACTCCCCTTATGGCCGCAATCCGTAGAAAACCCCCGCATTAATTCTCTAGCGGTGGTAGTGGTGGCGGCTAACAAAAGATAAATGATGAGCAGCAAACCCCGCAGAAGAATCCTGTTCTATGTATATCTACATCATCCGCGAGCACAAGCACCATCGAGCATATAGACTCTGTAAGTAACCATTTGAGATCCGGCCAAAGAAAATGAGTAATTTACTTTCCCATGGAAAACTTTCGGGGAGAACTTAATTCTTTCATAATCGCACCCCTGATCAAAGGGTTCTACAGCGAGATATTTTCGTACTCTTTTCTTTTCAACTTCCCCCAAAAAACTGTGAAATCTCATTTGCGTTACAATAACTGCGATTTCGCGATGAAGATATCTCATTCGATGTGCTCTCCTACTGCGGGCATCAATCCCAGCTAAAGTGTAATCCATTTTATATAGTCTGCAATCCACCAGCATCCTTGTAGGCCCTGCAGCTGTTTTTTTTTTGTTCTGCTTAGCGTAGAATGTGCTCTGAGAACAAATGCGACCGAGGTATGGAAGGTAACTTCAGAATTCCCTAAATAAATTAACACGTGATTGGGTTTTCTCGATGGGTAATTTGTTGAAAGTTTTCGCCGACAATTTCCGGCGGCTTTTCCACAGACCCTTTTGCTTAATAAGAAAATACTTGTAACTATTGCATACAATGTAGCTGGCTTCTTCCTCCCCGACCACCGGACGTCAACTCAAACTCCCTGCGGTACACTGGGAAAGATAAGGATAATCCAGCGCCTTAATTATCCATTTTCATCTAAATAAAAAATAATTAATATCACAAAAGTGTAAGTTTGATGTTTTGTCGGGTGGTGGGTGAAACAAAGGCGCAGTTAGACATACTGAAAGGGTTGATAATAAGTGGAAGGGATTTCATCACCATTCATCCAATTCGCGTGTTTCAGATGGGCTTTGTTCTGTAGAGTAATGACTGAAGGTTGGTTGCTCCAAGCCGACAGTATGATCAATTATTAATGATTAATTTTGTTATTTTTGGTTTTTAAAACAAAACATTGTGGAACACTGCCTGATTACGTGGAAAATTTCATAAATAACTGCAGCTTATTGCGTGGTACAGGGGGAATTATTATACAAAAAATAAGGTATTCCTTCCGAAGACAATCGTACTATTAGTTTAGTAAAAAACTTGTCGAATACTTCACGGGTTTTTGTACAAAGAAATGTGTTTTAATGGCTTGGATTTTTGTATACCCTTTCTTGAGGATAGATGTTCGTTTCGATACATTAAAATGGCTGTATATTAGTCGTCGACCGCCTAATTTATGTATGAATATGTCTGTTATCAGTATCAAAGGGTTTGTCGATATACCCATCGCCTTCTGGCCTTTCGTTCGTTTGCCACCAATCTCAAACCCTTCAAAATTGAGATAGAAAACTGACTTTTGACTTCTAAATGCATTTTTTTATTGGTTATAAGATTCAACTTATAATTCCATTTTAAATTTTTTATTAATCTAAAATGAAAGCGGGCTGTACAATGAGACTTAGGTCTCTTTTAGTACTTATGGTACAATATGTATAAAATAAATTTGCAATATTATAAACAAAAACTTAAAACTAAAGAAGTGGGAAATATAAAACTGGAGGTAGTAGGATCTATTTATTTATTTTCATTTTATTTATTTAAGTAGATATTTGAAGGCTTACGCAGTAAGATATTATTATGTATGCACAGATGCACACCCTAAAAAATCGGTTGTAGAAATGATGAAAATCGCGGTTGATTTGATTGCATTCGTTGTCACAATTGCCCCAACAAACAATGTTGTCAATTTGACTAAGACATGGCTGTGAAATCTATCACCAAATTGTAGAAATCACAATACCTGCTGTAGAAGTGAAAACCAGAAAAAAAGAAAACAACAACTTTTGCTGTAGAATCTACAACCCAATTTGTAGAAAATACAAATTTCGTTGTGAATTTCACAACTTTTTGCAGTCAAATTGAACGCTTTGTTGTAGACAATTCAAATTTCGTTGTGATTTTCACAACTTTATGTTCCAAAATAACAAACAAAAACGTACGAATTCAATAATTAATATTTCTTTTTATTCAAATAAATGATATTAATGACAATATAAATTATTATTATTTAATTTGATATAAAAATCCTTAATACCTAATATGTTTTCACCCACAGCATTTATTGATGCTTGAAAAGTAATTTATATTCAAAACACTTACTCTTTTGTACTTCAATCCGCCTCAATATGTCGTTTTGGTCACTACAAACTAATATAAAAAAAAAATCCTCGCTGTCCTTAATGCTTACACGCCAAGCAGCTTTTCCTGGACATTTTATTATTTGCGTCGAGGTTAATATGCTGCTCAAGAAATAAAAATAATAAAGGAAACCATCGGGAACCTAAAAAACAAGTTACAATGTAATAAACATTGCTTACTATTATCGTACCTTCGTCAAGCAGGGATACCTCATGGAGCTGGCTCTTGTACTCTTTGTTTTTTTAGGCATCTTCCCCTTGATAGTTTAAAAGTAAAGCATTCACTTCGTCGTGCTCAGAGAATAAATTGTTTGAAAGCGGATGTATTGATTCAAAATCAGTGTTTTTCTATTTTAATTAAAGTGATTATTAAATTAAATGAACAAAATACCTATTGAAGAAGAAGTTTTTTGCATTTGGTTTAACAAAATATGTGACTATTATTGAAATATAATTTGTTATTGATAATCAGTTTTGTAATCAAATAAATATGTACCAACCTTGTCTTCTCTGTGGAAAGTTGATGCGATGTCCATCTTCGTCCAACAATCAACCAGCAGATATGGGACGCGCACCATCTTTGTCCAACAACCTGCCGTCAGATATTGAAATTGAGGCAACCATCACTCCCACTCACATCACATTGGAGTTGCTGTACAAGGAAATAACTTCTCTGAGGCATGAGCTAAAAACTATAAAGAAGCTAGCGAAAATGCTTTATCACACATATACGGATTGCAAGTGGAAAACAATTCACTTAAGAAAGAGGTTCACCATTTAGGTATACTAGTAAACAAACTGGAGCAAAATTCAATAAGTAATTGTGTTGATATTGTGGGCATACCGAATGTGAACAAAGAAAACGCTATGTCTCTCTCTCTCAAAGTATTCTCACACGTTGTAGGTGAGAGCGTTACAGCTGCTGACATCGAGAGCTGCTTTATCAAAACCTCAAAAACAAATAGACCCATCAACTACAATAACAAAACCAACAAAAGCAACAGTCATTCTGAATCATCATCATCATCGTCATCCCAGCAGAAGTCAATTAACATCGCGTGCATTAAATTTCGATCAGCCGAGCGTAAGCAGAGTGTTTTAAAATATAAACAAAAAAAATCACTAACAACACTAAATGTATTTGGTAGTCAGTATGGAAATCACCCTATTTACATCAATGAATCACTCACTAAAGCTAATAGGTTTTTGCTAAGTAAAGCTAAACAAGTTAAAAATGTAAAAAAATACTCTTTTCTTTGGGTTAGCAATGGTGCTATATTAATGAGGAAAAAGGAAGGTGTCAAATTGCAAAGAATCTGTTCCCTGGAGGATCTCGATAATTTACCTTGAGTGATTTACATTCAATATTTCACTAAGTAACTTCAACCTTAATGTTGATCCACCAAACAGTTTCTTTCCACCTTCCTTTTGTTATTTTAATCAAATGTTAAACGAAAGTGTATTTTACTCTAGTGATTTTGTGCACGACTTTTATATTGTCCATCAAAACATTCGTAGTTTACGTAAGAATTTTGACTCTCTTGTGCTTCATTTGGAATCTTTTTTAAACAAGCCTAAGATAATTTTTGTTTCCGAAATATGGATTTTTGATCATGAGAAGGATGTTTATCACATTCCCTGCTACAAGTTTTTTCCTAAGTGTAATAATTCTTATTCTGCTGGTGGTGTTGCTGTTTTTTACCATGAATACTTAAATCCTGAGTGCTGTGGTTACAATCATGTAAGTTCGGATATGATTAAACTTACTGTCAATATTGATGTGCATAGAGTTACATTTCTGTGTATATATAGACTTCATGATATTAGTAGGGATGTTTTTATTGAGGAACTTTCTTATTTCTTGAGTAGCGAACATTCCAAGAATTTTATATTGCTTGGCGATATTAATATTGATACTCTGTGTGATTCGGCGATAGTTGATAGATACAAGACTGTACTCGCGGGTAATGGCTTAGGGTCTTGCATAAATGTACCTACCAGAATTACTGTAAGTTCTCAAACTTGTATTGATCACATTTATGCAAGACTTATTCACAATACAACTACGTCCTTGGAGAGCACAATATCAGATTTTAAAATTTCTGATCACGTCATGACTTGTCTCGTATTCAAATGCGGTAATAGTGATTTCTATAGAAATCGCTATACTCCACCTAAGATAACCAATCGCATTGATTTCATTAAGTTAAATAATCGTCTACTATTAGAAAATTGGCTCAAAATTTATGAGGAAGAAAATCCCTGTCTGTCTTTCGACTTTTGTGTTGCTGCCTTGGTAGACCACGTTGAGCATTGTTCTGTTCCACTAAAAAAACGAGTGCCTACTCTAAAAAGACTGAAACCGTGGATGTCTAACCATCTACTTGAGAAAATGGCACTAAAAAATGATCTTCGATTGAAATGCAGAAAGCGTCATAACGACGTGGTTTTAAAAGATAATTATGACAGATTATGCAAAGAATTCCAGTATGAAATTCCCATATGTAAAGAAAATTATTACTTAAACAAATTTCATTGTGCCACTGGAAATCTAAAAAAAGAATGGGGTATTATAAACGAGCTTTGCAATAGAAATGTGTCTTTATCTGCACCATCTTTTATAAAATATGAAGAAGGGGAAACTAAAGAACCTGCCAAAATGGTGAAGGTCTTCAACAAATTTTTCTCCGACATTCCTAGTAAAACCTTAAAAGATGCAGTCTATTTGAATGTCCCCGGTTATTGGTCACATAGTTGTTTCAATATGGTAAGCAGGCAGCCAAACAGCTTCTTCTTTGAACCTATATCTTCCCTAGAGTTGCTTCGAATCATTGCGCATTTGAATAAATCTACCTATACTGGATTTTCAAATGATTTTGTTAAAAAGATTGCTTTTAATATTGTTGATGTCCTCG
This sequence comes from Portevinia maculata, assembly GCA_949715645.1. NCBI lineage: Eukaryota > Metazoa > Arthropoda > Insecta > Diptera > Syrphidae > Portevinia > Portevinia maculata. The sequence continues at coordinate 92,008,364 of OX454526.1, forward strand.
CCCATTTGTTTAATAAAAGTGTATATAATGGAATCTTTCCTAACAACCTAAAAATTGCTGAGGTGATTCCAATTTACAAAAAAGGTGATCGGTCTAACCTCAACAACTATAGGCCTATCTCTCTTCTATCGGTGTTCTCCAAGATTTTTGAGAAATCAGTGAAGGGTCGGATAGTTTCTTTTATTGAAAATAAATCCTTTTTCAATACTAATCAATTTGGCATCCGAACTGGAAAGTCTACGGAGGATGCGCTTCTTGATTTTTGTACACATGTTTGTGAGAGCGTTGATAACAAGAGAAAGACCGCTTCACTCTTCATAGATATAACTAAGGCATTTGATACTGTGGACCATGAAATATTGCTGATTAAGCTTGAAAACGCAGGTTTCAGAGGTTTTATGCTAAACTGGTTTGCATCATATCTAAAAGATAGAAAGCAATTGGTAAAAATAGGTGAGCACCTTAGTAATTTCCTTGCTATCCACACTGGTGTCCCACAGGGCTCAGTGCTTGGACCAACTCTATTTTTGATCTTCATCAATTCTATTTTTGACCAAAACTTGAAGGGTAAATAAATTGGCTTTGCTGACGATGTAGTGTGCACGTATTCCAGTAGTTCGATGTTAGACCTGGTTGCAGATATTAACCACGACTTGGAAGTACTAAGGCATTGGTTTGGTATGCACAGGTTAGTAATTAGTGACAAAACCAAGCTTATGTTTTTCAACTTTCCCTCTTTGGATTTCAACTCTCATGAATTTATATTTCACAGTGTCGATTGTGAGAAATTTTGTGTTAGCAATGCTACCTGTCCAGCGGCTGATTGCACTGATACCTTCTTTGTTGATAAAATATGTACAAACAAATGCTTCGATATTGAAGTGGTCTCCATGTTTAAATACTTGGGACTACTTATCGACAATAAAATGGATTGGGGCTGCCATACTTCCGTCCTGAAAAAGTATCTCCTGTATTGTACACAAATAATGTATCGGCTAAGACCCGTTTGTTCAACAAACCTCTTGGCTACTGTGTACTATGCCTTAGTGCAGTCAAAATTGCAATATGGGTTAGTTTGTTGGGGAGGTACTTATGCTAATAAGCTGCATCCTTTGATTGTTACCCAAAAACAAATTTTAAGGATTATTTGGAAAATGAGGAGACGAGATCATAGCTTTCCGTTATTCAGGAATGCAAGAATTCTACCGTTAAAACATCTCTACTTCTATAAAGTCTTAAAAATATTTTTTATAAGAAGTGGCTACCTCTTAAATTTACTTTCAACCGCTTACTCTCTGCGCATCAATGACAGTTATTTTGCAATAGTTCCACGCCATAGCACTCGTAAGTTGCAAAATTTGTATACTATTGTAGCACCAAGGTTATTCAATAAGCTACCACCGGCCATTCGAAGTATTAGAAATTCCTTTTCATTTAATAATCAACTTAAAAAATGGCTGTTTAACTTTGATTTAAATGAAATTAATCTCTTATTGCGAGTGACGATATAATAGTAATGTATACTATCTATACCCTTTGGCTTACTTTTAATGTACTCTATATATAGATATGTATCGAAATTACAAACTGCTCCCACTATAAAATTATAAATCGATTATTGTTTATGTCCTTATGACTCGCTGTATTCGCCACTAGTTTTTTTCCCCAACTACAGAATACTTCTAAATTTTGTTTCAACTTATACTTAAGATACTTATATTATTGATAGTGTATTGCTAGTGATATTTATAAAATATTGTACTTGTATATTTGAAATAAATAAATTGAATTGAATTGAATTGAATTGAATTGTCTTTCTTCCTTCCAAATCCAAAAGAAAAGAAGGCGACGACGAATTACTAGTTGATGGATTTACAATTTCACTTTCACCTTTCTCAGTATTTTGAGATAGTAAAAAAATATCACTATTCACATCCATGAAGCTACTTTATAGGAAGACCGACCTGATTGAACTGCGATGCGAATGTTTTGATAACAGGACGATTCACTTTGATTTCAACAGATGATTGCAGATTTGATTGCATTGTTGTGAATTCAACAAAATTGGATGTTGAAAGCACAACTTTTTGTGCTTTCAATACTAAAATTGTAGATTTTACATTTCTAGCTGTCGATTTGACTGCCTTAATGTTAATTCGACAAACTCGGTTGTCATTTTCGCATATTTTTGTACTTTTGATAGATTTAGATTGTAAATTTAAGACAATTGGGGTGTCAATTTCACAAATTCATCATTAGGACAACCAAAATTGATAATACGTTGTGAATTCTACAACAAGAAATTGCGATCATTTTAACAATTTTGTTGTAAAAATTATAGCAAATCTGTAATACCAACAATTAATTGTGAATATGATCGCAAATTCTGTTGAATATACAAATAAACAGTTAGTTGTAAGTTTTATTGCAACTTGTTGTGTAATTTACAGCCGATATTTTTTTGGGTGCACTGGCATACATTCCAACACCCTGGCGTACAGTTAAAGTTGCATTTATACCAAAAACTGGGAGAAGAGACTACTCACTCGCCGAGAGCTTCAGAACAATCCGTCTGACTTCCTTCTTGCTGAAAAGCATGGAAAGGCTGGTCGAGGTTGACGTGCGCAAAACAGCTTTGCGATTGCATCAACTATCTCAGATGCAAAATGCCTATCAGCGCGGAAAATCCTGCCAGACTGCGCTCCAAAATCTAGTCGGTAGAATTGAGGGTGCGCTTGACATGAAAGAATACGCCATGGGCATTTTCATCGATATTGAGGGTGCTTTTGACAATGCGACTTTTAACAGCATGTGCAGCTCTGCCAGACAACACGGCGTAGACGAACCATTGGTGTTGTGGATTAAAGCAATGCTAATGAATTGGACGTTGGTTGCGGATGCGGTTTGGGGCCGGTATGTTATGGCGGGGGTAAACAGAGGCTGCCCACAAGGCGGGGTTCTATCTCCACTGCTGTGGTGTATGCTGGTCGACTCTCTGTTGAACGCACTCAACAGTTCTAATGTATACGCTCAGGCGTACGCGGATGATGTCGCCGTGCTTTCTGTTGGATCATGCCAAGCGACTCTATGCGCCTAGGCGCAGGCGGTCCTTGACGTGATCGACGAATGGTGCACTAGGAATGGGCTCTCGGTCAATCCTCTAAAAACTGAGGTTGTTCTCTTTACGAGAAGGAGGAAGGTGATCGGGTTGACTCAGCTCAGCCAGTGCTGAAAGGCGTCACAATCCAACTCTCCAATGAAGCAAAGTATCCGGGTGTCGTCCTGGATAGCAAACTTCTTTGGTCCAAGCATGTTGAGCTGAAGACTGCGAAGGCGCTGTCTGTTTTCTGGCATTGCAAAGGCATTTTCGGCAAGACATGGGGTTTATCACCGAAAAGAGTCCTATGGATTTATACGGCTATGGTAAGACCATTTAGAGCATACGCATCGGTTGTTTGGTGGAATAAGCTTTTGCGTAAATACGTTACTGCTACTTTCGCCAAACTCCAAAGGAAGGTATGTCTCGGCTGCACGGGGGCCTTCCCCAGCACGCCTGACTCCAGCCTGGATGCATTATTGAACCTCCCGCCCCTTGATGTTTACATTATGGGTTGCACAATCAAAGCTATCTCACGTTTAAAAAGAGGTGGCTTTTGGTGTAACTCGCACTGGAGTTTTGATGAACTTGCGCAACGGCTGTCCTTCGACTCCTATCTTATGTATATGCCGTCTGATGCAATGACACCGGAACTTCGGCTGAAGCGCAACTATGAAGTCGACTTTCCTCGTGTTCAGGACTGGCTCTGGCCAGACTCTGAGCCTGGAAAGGAATGCAGTCGAATCTTCACGGATGGCTCCAAAACCGATCAAGGATCTGGTGCTGGTGTTTTCATGGAGAGCGACAACATTAGACTTTTCTTCTCGTTAGGCAAACAGGCGTCAGTCTTCCAGATGGAGACTTATGCTATCCTAATGGCCATGGACTATGTTGCGATTAACAGGTGGAGGGGGCGAAGTATCTGCGTCTGTAGCGACAGTCAGGCCACACTTAAGGCCTTACTCAACCCCTTAACCACCTCCAAAATAGTCCGTGAATGCAAGATCTCTCTGAATTCGGAAGGCTGATTTCAGTTAGACTTGTCTGGATCCCGGGTCATAGCGGTATAACGGGAAATTAGATCTCCGATGAACTTGCTAGACAGGGCTCAGAGGGGGACTTCTCAGCACCTGAACCAGCGATTTGTCTGCCTGCGTCCTCGGTCAGGGCTTCAATTGACGGTTGGGTTTCATATGAACGCCATCACCGTTGGCATGACTCTCCACGGTGCAGACAGACTAAGCAAATTCTCGCCGACGTCTGTAGGAAATCCGCGGCATTCTTGTTGTCCCTCAACAGAAAGGACTGCAGACAGACTACTGGCGTTCTTACGAGACACTACGTTTTTGCCAAACACCTTAAGGTGGTATGCCTAAGCGATACCACCAACTGCGAAACCTATGGAGAAAGCGACGACACTGCGGAACATTTCCTCTTTGATTGTCCTGCTTTTGCTCTTATCAGGTGGCAGGTATTTGGTGCGGATATGGTGAGTGCTGTAAACCTATGCTCCTTATCATTGAAGCGCCTTCTCGTTTTTCTTAGGAAAACGAGTAAAATCTCACAGTAAAATGTGGTGTGTCTGCCTGGTAGTACAATGGGCCAGTATTGAGTCTGAGTGCTCCAGTGTAGAAAGTTTCGCACCCCGACAAAAAAAAGAAGATATTATATCTTTTGAAATAGTGAAAAGCTGCGTAATCAATTTGCAAGGAACAATAAGGACTACCATAAAATGAAGAGCATAATACTCGTACTTAGAAATTTAAAAATATAAGAATATAAACGGCCGATTCAAATTCATCAATACAATAAGAATTACTTACATGAGAATTATACAAAACAAGTTACAACAAATTAAAAAAAAGGTTAGATACATAAATTTTAAATTTAAAAGGAACAAGTTAAATTAACTGGCAGACAAGAAAGATCTTAGTTCAGTAGAAAATCTCTTTTTCAATCCTATTTCTTTGATTTGGCGCGGTAAGTTGTTCCAGAGTCTAGTGGTACTAACAAAAAATTGTTGTTCAGACGTTAAACAAGAATAGCGCCGGGATAAGATTTGTCTAGTCCTGATGGATGCACAAAACGTTAAGCAGTTAAAAAGGTTGCGGGGTTGACGTGTATAAATTATATTATGTAACATTAAAATGGTACGGTACTGTAAGAGTCTATCAAACGTAATATTACAGATCCGGTAAGAAAAAGCTTCGAAGACTGAAGATACAGTGCTCTTCACTTGATTAGACGCACACATTTTTTTTACAAAATTTTAAATTTTTTTGTTAGTGCGTATAACAATTATCAAAAAATTGCATTTATTAGAAAGGTTCTTAAGTTCTCAACAAAAAAACACAAACAAATGGTAGGTGAGTGGACATGATTAGACGCACCTGTAAAAACTCTTAAAAATGAGACATAATTTAATTTACTTTGTTCTCTTTTATTTTTATTTTTGTAGTTTTTTTTATATTTTCAGTACTTTGTACAACCACCATGTTTTAAAATCACATCAAAAATCCTATTTTTAAGTGAATCATACAGTTTTTCTAAATAGTTTAGGGGAATCGTCCTCCATGCTTCTTTTATTGCGAGAGTTACCTCTTCACAGGTCTCATACTGCCTACCTCCTTCGTAAACTTTACGTGTGAGCCATCCCCAAACATTTTCAATTATATTGAGGTCAGGTGAATATGGTGGCCACGGCAACAATTCCACATTTTCTTGGGCAATAAAGCTTTTCGTAAGTTATACAAGTAGTATATGTACATTCACGACTCGAGATCGAGTGTGAATTGTTTTTTCCACTTCAAATGTTTCTTCAATTCGAAGAATTAACATAGGAAATGATTATTCAGCCTGTATGTGGCTATGACTGAAAGTCAAAAATTGGCTTTTCACTACACGAGCGTTGTGGATTAGCTCATTGTCTTGTTGTAATAACCACTGTAGAGGTCCGAACAGTTCTTTCATTGCGGAGAAGGCTGATTGCAAAAGGGCTTTGCAGGAAACTAACGTCATTTTGTTGGAAATGAAAACCAAATCGAAAGCCCCATAGTACGAAATGGCTCCCCAAACCATTACTCCTCCTTGCCTCGAATGGTGACGTGTCAAAAACTTTTCCTTTTTTCTAGATCATGGAAGTAGTAGTTGTAACCATCAGGTCCATTCAAATTAAATTTTTTTTCATTTGAAAAAAAAAACATCGCCAATTTAGCGCTCTTCCAAGGTTGTGTCCCATGCCATGTGAAGGCGTGCGAATTCCAACCGCTGTTCTTTTCTTACGGCCTTTAGTGGGGGATTTTTGTTTTATTTTTTTTTTAATTAAAGATGTTCTGCACTCAAAATAGCTCGCCGAACAGTTGATGTGCTGGCAGTTATCCCAGCTTTTTCCTTTATTTTGCTTGTGGGGACAGCTGAATTTGACGCTATTCTTATGATTTTTCTTTTGTCCTGAGGTGTTAAAGCGGTTTTTGTCCTTCCCTTGTAATTTTTACCGTATGGAGCACTGTTTTTTATGTCATTTCTCAGAACGTGATCACTTCGGCCTATTTTCTTAGCAATGCTTCTCATTGAAATCCCTTCAGAATGCAAGGCGTCAATTTTGCCTTTGTCTTCCGCGGTTAAAACATTTTTTTCCCCATTTTTAATGAAAATTAATAGAAAACACTCCTTGCTTCTTAAACTTTATAGCTAACTAAAATCTACGTAACAGATCGCGACCAACTAACTAATTTAATGGGTGCCACTAATCATGGGAACAAAAAAAAAATTGCACTTTTTCTTACAGCATAGGCAAAAAAGAGAAAAAATATCCGTTAACTTCCATTTACCTACCATTTGTTTGTGTTTTTTTGTTGAGAACTTAATAACCTTTCTAATAAATGCAATTTTTTGATAATTGTTACACGCACTAACAAAAAAATTAAAATTATGTAAAAAAAAATGTGTGCGTCTTATCAAGTGAACAGCACTGTATATCGAGCTGTGTTGTTGCGACATTAAGTTTGCGGCTACTAATGGAGTCACAATTTCCAAAAACTTCGCAACCGTACGTTAAAATTGGTGTAATTAAGGTCTTAGCTAAGACAATCCGCGTTGTCATGGAAGTGAAGTATTGAGTCGTCCAAAGAGAACGAAGAATACGAGTACCATAAACTGTGTCAACGGTGTCAACATATTCGATCGGACCATCGTTAAGGTAGATAGGTGGAAAGAATGACGTGTTTAAGGTTTTCCTTGAAATGACAATGCATCTAGACTTCTAGGGTTAATAAGAAGCGCATTTTGTTGCGACCAATTAGAGATTTTATTCAAATCGGAATTTATGCAACTGACGCAATGATCGATTGAGTCTGGTGAACAGCTCCTGTTTAGCTGATTGTCGTCACCATACATTTCAACAAGGTAGTTAGTGACGATGGAAGGCAACTCAGTGACATACAGGGAAAAGTGTAGGGGTCCTAGGATGGAACCTTGGGGAACTCCGCATGTTTTGGGAAGAAAGTCTGCCATTCTACTGTTCACATACACAGCCTGCTGACGACCAATAAGATAAGAAGATATTAAACGCACAGCGGAAGAAGTGAAGTTCTATATACTTGTAAGCTTATTGCATAGTATTGAGGGATTGACGGTGTCAAATGCCTTGAAGAAATCAAGGAGCACTAGAAATGTGATATGATTTTTATCTAAGTTCTGCCTTATGTCGTCGACCACAGTTGGAAGTAGCTATTTAATATTTCTTTCCTTTTCTTTCTTTCTTTTTCCTTTTTTATTGCTGCGACGAAAAATGAACAAAAACTGCTGCCTTGAAATGTTAACCCCTTGATAGGCTTTTAATACGTGAAGGCAGTGAATTCCATAGCATGATCGCATGAATGAAAAACAATCGGGGGGAATTCAAATAGCGACAAATAGGGATGTTAATGTTAAATCTTCTACAAGAGCGAGAGAAACTCAATTTAGCGTATAAATAAGGTGGCAACTTCGCTTTTATAATATTATGCAAGAATATGCAACTCCTAGTATTCACGTATTGCGTCAATGTGCAACCAAGAAAGTTACGAGAGTAGACAGAAATGCTGTCATATCTTCGCAGCCCATGAATGTACCTAATGGCATCATTAAAAGCTACCAGTAGCTTCCGTTGCGATAAAGAATCCGGATGGGCGTACACAACTTCAGCATATGATATAATCGGCATTATGAGTGTATGCAATAGTCTCCCCCGATTTTCGGATGGAGTCAAACTAGCTGTAAGCCAAAGTTTAGGCAGACATCCATAGACGTGAGCAACAACGAGCTTAACGTGGTTGTAACATGATAGGCTACGATTAATGATAAATCCAAGACTTTTGGCATGTTCAACCACCTTTATTTTGGAGCTTGACAACCATATATCAGGTAAAAGGCTGAGGTCAAAAGATTTATTGGATATGGGGATAACCATAGATTTGATTTGGTTGGGTTTAACACAAGGCAATTGTCTTCTGCCCAGCTATTTATTGCTGACAACTCCAGATTAAGAAGTGTAACAAGCTGTCCAATGTTTTTAATGGGCAGGGAAAGATGAAGTTAGACATCGCAGGATTTTTGAATGACGGCGTACCAAAGGGAGGTCGTTGATAAAAATACAGAAGAAAATGGGCCCTAAGATTGACCCTTGAGCTACACCTTGCTTGAAAGGCTTAAAAGCGGAATGTCTTTCACCAATAACTACTCTTTGAAATCGATTAAAAAAGAAGTCTTTCAACATCCTAACACTACTATCATTGAAACCGAACAAATGCTTTAGTTTCCAGCAAAGAATACCATGATGAACTTTTTTCAAAGGCCTTTGAGAAAAGGAACAAGCAAAGCAAAGTCACAACACCCTTGTCAAACTCTCGAGTCATTGTCTCTCCAAAAATCCGAATCTTGTCAATATAACTAGGCGCTATATTAAACCACAATGGACAAGCATAAACGATGATCGGCCTTATAAGAGTCACGGAGCATATGACCTTCACTCTGGAGTCAAGTTGACTGCTATGAAACAGTCTCCTTGTCAGCCCATAAGCCTTCTTGGCCCCAGCAATAAAACTACCTATATGGCTATCCAGGGCCGGATTTAGAGGTCTGGAGGCGCTGGGGCAACAAATCGTCGGCTGAGAATTAGTTTGACGTATACGCCATTTCCATTTTTTTGAGAAATCGCAATTGAAAGTTTACGGTTCAATTAAAATTAAACGGGTCGATAGAAGTTTCTCATTTTTTCTTCAAGTATTATTTAGAATAAATCTACTTTCTGATCATAATAACCTAAAAGCTCAGTCTCTTCTAGTTTATTATTTATTCAAAGATTTCCTCAAAATGGTTTTGACGTATACGCCACACAAGATACTTATTTTTTGTGTTCATACACGTACGTCAAAAGAACTGCACGTACGTCATTCCAATAGTGGTGCTGAACAGAACACTACCTTCACACAAACATAATAAAATACCTTTTTATGGAATTCGTTATTTTTGTTTATTGCATTTTGTGTTATACAATATAAAATAATTCATATGAAAAAAAAACAAACGTAATAGAAAAAAGTAAACAAAAATAATATCTTCTTGGCCCTGAGTTCACTAAAAAAATTACATTCAATTAAATAAATAAAAGTAAAATAAGATAAACAATACAAAAAGTAAAAATTAATTCATCACATTTTTAAGGAACACAAACCATCTTTTGTATTAAAAGAGTACGCTAAAATAATAATATGTACCTTGTACGTCACTAATTCACTAAGTAACATTATTAAATAGATCCTTATAATATGCTTGATCCTCTTGTGGCATAAAAAACAAATAAGCTTTTTATATCATCAATTTTTTCTTTTGGGATACATTTTTTCTAGTTGTTATTATATTAAGTTTTTGATTAAATAAATTCTTTTGTCTTTGTAGGACATTCTTTGAAGCAAATTTAAATATTGAAATTATTTGATAGTCCAGCTCTCTCCCATTTGTTTTTATATGCAGCGTTTGTAAATCAGTTTTATTATATTTTATGTACTTAATTTTTGTAAAGGGTATTTTTGAGAAGTTTAAATAGCCTGCTTTTACAAAATATGCTTTAAAATCCACCGGCTGCATCTTAATAACCTTACCCTTTGATTGGGTACAATTTCATCAAGTAAACTTAAAATAATAAAACTGATGTTATCCAAACTTCTTTGACATATTAAAATGTAAAATACTTACGAAAGTAGTCCCTCCGCAAGATTTGGCTCCGGCGATTTCATTCTTAATAGACGCTCGCACAACCATACTTAACCGAATTCAGCAGACGACTGAACCTATTTTTCATTGCAATCTATCTACTTACCTTTTTTACTCTTCCTTTAAATTCATCATATTGCACATACGGCAAACCAAAACTAAACTTTTTGTTTTTGCAAAACAACACTAAACAAAAAAAAAATCGATATTGCATAGAAAATTTGACGTAAATCCAAAAAAAGGCCTTTACGTCAAACCAATATTCTAACTTATTAATTTGGGTGGATATACGTCAAAACTATACTTGATATCTCAGGATTGGCTAGAGATAGGACCAAAAGACAACATTATGTGGAAAGAGCAGACTCGAAAACATAAGACTGCATTTATAGTCCAAAAAGTGCAATTTGGCGTATACGTCAAACCAATTCTCAGCCGACGAAATGAGTGGAGGCGCCCTTCCAATTTATTTTAATTATTATTTTCCAAATAATATGAACAATTTTTTTCAGTCAAGTGTCTAATAATTTTTTGCGAATCCAAGTAAATTATCTTAACAAATTTACATATATAAATATAGACAAAACAAGAATTATATGAAATTATATTATAGCGCTAACAAATGAAAGCTTGCGAGCTTTTTTTCGACGAAAAATCCTTGATGATTTCGCTGCAATCCAGTTCCCGCGGTAAATCGCTTTGGATGCTGAGTAGGGATAGCTTTGATAGACGGTTTTGTCCCATCGTAGTTCGAAGTCTATTTTTTATAATTTAAATTTTTGAAAATGAGCGCTCTCCAGTGCAATAACACACCATCAAAACAAATACATTCTGAGTGCAAATTTAATGTTTGGGAATATAGCTCTAATATTTTGATCTTCAAGAATGTGATAGTAAAAAATGTCAGTAGATTGGTCTTTTCTATAATGTTTTTTTGTATAAGTTGATCAAAGTTGATCATCTTTGTATACTTTCACCAATGCCTCTACTGCGGCATGCAAATTTGAAGCATCCATTTTCTCTATGTGATTGAGAAATACAAATCGCGAACGTACAGTTTCGTATGCATGCAACCTTTTAGTAAGAGAAACACATAGCTGATCGATAACTGGGATAAAACCGGATACTTTGAATTTCTCTTTTGTTGACAGATTTGCGTCTTGTGCTTTCATATAATCGAGTGGATTTAACCTCACATTTTTTGTTCTGGTGAGTGATTGTACATATTGGTCTGTACTACATATTTCTTTAGCTACTTTCTCGTATTGATCAAAATCGTCTCTGTTAGATTCAACGAATGATTTCAATGATTCTAATGCACGCATTGCAGATTCAAGAATCATTTTCGGGTCCTGCAACATCTTGTTTATAGCTTCGAATGGCTCTAAGACGTTGTTCCAAAAGATAGCAAATAGAGCGCTTTCGAGACAACTCATCTTTCTCAAAAGGTTCGATGCTTCATTCCTGACGATGTCTTTTTGCTCCTTATCAGAAGATATGCTGGTTAGAGCTCGTGGTATGGTCCTACCTACCGACCTACCCTAAATCCGGCACTGTGCCTTTCGAAATACAGATACTGGTCAATCCAGATACCCAGATTTCTAATAATACTTTATTTTTGTTCAATTAACAAACAAAATTGCGAGGTTAAGGTGCAGTCCTACACCTTTTTCTCTGGCTGGCGCCTTTCTCAGATTATTTTTTTTAATCAATCAGAAACACAAAAGAAAGAAACTTGGATAGAATACTTTTCATTCATTTCACATAAATTGTTATTATCGAAATTACTGATTCGTGGTGAGAAAAACGTCGATTCGCGAAAAAGGATGCAATCGCAAACAGAACACGATTATTACCAAGCAAATGTCAGAGCTGTTAATAATTTAAGCTCGCAACGCAATCCCACTTATTGCTTTTTCATTCTAATCGTTCTCCATACAAAATTAACGTACAAAATACTATATTGCTTTTTCGCGGTTTTCCGATTTGATTTTTCTTTAAAATTTTGAAAAAGTTTTTTCTGCTTAAAACCTTATACAGACAAAAATAAAAACATAAAAAAAAATCGATCATGCCGTTCGGTAGTTACGTGGGAACTAACGAGCAGCTGCTAAATGTCGCATATAAGATCCTCTCCAACGTTCTGTGTTAATGTCTGAAGCCGTTCTGCAACACACTTATCGGCACGTACCAGTGTGGACCAAATCTTCACACTAAGCAAATCCTTGAAAAGGCCAATGAATTTCAAATCGAGACCCACCACCATCGACTTTAAAGCCTCATGTGCGGCATTCATCGTCAGAAGCTCTATGTGGCGATGGCCGAATTCGGGATCCAGTTGTGTCGCGTGACACTTGAAAACACACGGTGTAATTTGCAGTTTGGAAGCAGTTCTTATACGAATTATTCCAAACTTGTTCCGAATTTCGACAAGGAGAAGCGCTATCATGTGACTTTTTCAATCTTGTTCTGGAGAAAATAGTGCGAAGGGCAGGTGTCAACATGGAAGGCACTATCTTCAATAGATTAGTTCAGCTACTAAGGTATGCGGACGATATCGACAACATCGTCCATTCCCAACGTGCCGTGTAAGAGGCTTTCACGGCGATTGAAGAAAAGGTGAAATTGGTTGGTCTTGAAGTAAATACCTTGTCCTTATTTATAATCCTAACTTCATACCTTAATACCCATCATGTGTCCTGGATCGCGATAATACCTGCCTTGTACCGCTCGAGGACAGACTCGAGCTTTTGAGCAGCACCTATGGTATACAGCGTCCGCACAGTCTGGTTGCAATGGCTTACATAAATCGGTCCCTCTTTAAAGCTCTCACGGGTTGACGTAGTGTGTATGATAATTCGCCATAACTCAGAGGGCAATTCCATTAGGGTTACCATCTTCCAATTTAAAATAAAAATATTGCGGAACGAAATAAATTCCGTTCATCTTTTTCCTTTTCTGGTAAGATAATAATAGGCGCCTTTTTTTAAGGGTATCTCCAGTAGACCAACAAAATATATAAATTTCGTAACACAAAAAAAAAAATCAAAACGAAAAATATATCTCTGTAAGCCAATTTATTCATTATAAATATTGTAAAACATAAAATACTAATTTCTAATATCACTACTCAACTAATCCGATGAGTAATTACTGCTACTGATCTCGTTATTTAGGTCTATTATTAACCTTTCAACTGCTTCCTCGGCAAAAACGTCCATTTCCAACATATTTGGCTCAGCAACCTGTTCGATGCCATTTTTCCTTGTCAACCCTTGTAAGTGCTGTCGTTAGTTTTGGCTTGCTACAAACCCTTTCACTTGAGCCCAAACCAATTCTATTGGATTGAGGCCACAGTGAAAAGGCGGGAAGCGAATCACTTTATGTCCCGCATTTTGAGCCATTTCATCCATGACGTATGTTTCATACCTGACTTTGTAACATTTAACGATTTCAAGCAACCCATTGTATGATTGCATCCCTACCTAACTTAAAAACTTCCTTTTGGGAATTCCCGTATTCATTGGCAAAACAGGCGTCGTTCATCGGAAAAACAAAGACATCATACAAACAGGCACATAATGAGATGAAAGGATGTATTTATGTTTTTTTTTTATTTAAACAGTTTGCGACATAAACTCAATCAGCAAGATTTTCTAAAAACATTTCCCAGTCCTTTCCGCTATATGTATTGTATATTGTGAAAGGTAGACACAATCTCGCAATTAGAATACAAAATTATATAACCACGACGCAATGTCATATACCTAAACAGATGGTAAAAAAAACTGCACTTGTGCAGCTGTACAATACAAATACAATCAAATTAAAACCGACTGGTAACACTCCACGTAATAATTCGTTCTCAAAAGCACCAAAACCGAAAGTTCTTTGACAAAATCCATAGAAAACCCCTTAATGATATGCTTCATTGTAGAGATGGTAATACTCTTCTGATGTGCTTCAGTCACACACACTGCTTATTTTGGTGGATGATAATATCAAGCGAAAACCAGACGATCATGCTCATTCCCACTCGGCTGTGTGGGAGACTGGTTGTGTTGGGTTGTATGTGAATTTTAGGAAAATTACAACTACAATTCCTTGGTATGACAGTGGTTTGGTTTTTATTTCAGTGGCAATTCTTGCGTTTGAGTGCCGTGAGAGTATCTACAGGCACTATTGGTAGAAAAAAAGCTCCTCCATAAGGCCTGTACTGACAATTGTTGTTAGCAGTGGCGGACTAACCAGGGGGCGGAAGGGGCATACCGCCCCGGGCCTCCGGTCTTGGGGGGCCCCCAAATCCTTCAATAATTTATAATAAAATGGGACTTCAGTGAATCGCTACCCTGTATATCGCTCATACTTCAATACTTCTTGACCATTTGCATCTCGGTTGCATCATGCGAGAGGAGTTTTTCGAAACTTAAATCAATTAAAAATTATCTTCGATCTACAATGGATCAAGAGCGAATAGTTAATCTAGCCGTGCTTTCAATAGAAAGTACCTGCGCGCCAATAAGGAATTTAAACAGTTATGCTATCAGAAAAAAGCTAGTTACCTCAAAAGTCTTGCAACTAGGTTACAACAGTCCAAAAACTCAAAAGAATTCTGGAATAATGTTCAGGAATTGGGAGGGCGCATTCGAGCTGTGAAGATTTCTGTCGAAGCTGATACGTTAGCTGCTCATTTTAAAACACTGCTATCAACGTAGGAGGGTCTTCACAGTTTTAGCTTTGAATTACCAAACACAATGGTATCTGAACTTGACTGCCCGATCTCCCTAGGAGAACTTAAAGCTTCCTTGCAGGCTATGAAAAACAACAAAGCTCCGGGGTGTGATGGTATTCCAATTGATTTTTTTAAAAACGGAACAGACCAACTCGAGACTTATATTGTGGATTTTTTCAATTTAATATACAACAGCGCTTGTGTACCAACGTGCTTTACCAAAGCGCTTATTTTTCCTATTTTCAAAAAAGGTGATGTGAGTCGACCAGAAAACTACAGAGGCATCTCTATTCTCAATTCTCTAAGAAAGATTTTTGCTTCGATCTTATACACAAGACTTTCCAGGTGGATAGAGGATAATAATCGCCTCAGCATGTATCAAGCTGGTTTTCAGGCTGGTTTTTCCACCGTTGATCATATTTTCGCGCTGAATGAATAAGAAACTTTTTGTGTGCTTTGTAGATTTTAAAGCAGCGTTTGATACAGTTAACAAGCAAGCTTTAATTTATAAACTGGCATCTCTTGGAGTGTCAAGAAAGTTCTTAATGTTGTATGCAATATTTCTTTCGTCATCTTGCGCAGCTGTGTGGGATGGGTCGAACCTGTCCGAATGGCTTGAGACATCTGCAGGCGTCCCTCAGGGCTGCATATTAAGCCCCTATTTTATTCGCGTTGTACATTGATGCAATATCTGATATTCTTCCGGGTGGCGTTAATTTTGCGGGCAATCACATAAAAGTACTTCTGTACGCTGATGACATAGTGTTACTGGCGGAAAATCCTTCTTCTTTGCAACTGCAAATTAAAAGATTGCAAACCTACTGTAAAACTTGGGATCTCCATATCAACGTCGCAAAAACCAAGGTCATGGTATTTGAGAACCGGCAGAGAAGACGTCCTGGGGTAGGAACTTGGCGCCTTAACAACGAACAAATTGAGGTAGTTCGTGAATTCAAGTACCTGGGTGTTTTGTTGTCGTATAATATAAACTTTAACAAGCATGCCAGAGAAAAAAGTATTGAATCCAAACTGGCACTCAACATGATGTGGCCGAAGTTCTTCGCCAATCAAAACATTGACCTTTCTTCGAAGTGTCAAGTGTTTAACGCCACAGTTAATACTTGTATGTGCTATGTTGTGCAGGCCTTTGGTGTGAGCCCCCTCGAAGAATTTGAGGCAGTCCAAAGATTCTTTTTCAAGCGTCTATTCCGGCTACCAAATGCGACTCCGACCTACGCTATTCATGTAGGGTCAGGTTTGCCTCCCATCTACGTGCGAAACTTGAAAGCTCATTCTGATTATTTAACCAGAGTGGTAATGAGAAGCGGGAATAATCTTTCCAAGACTATCTTAATAAAATTGCTACAAACCAATGCTTCTCCATTTAAGGATTGGAACCAGCTAGCGATATCTCTCGAACTGAATGTCTCCTTTACTTTAACTAATGTTAACGACTGGCAGAGGCTTTTTGCAATGATCATTGCTAAAGTGGATGACAAATTATACGATCAGCACCTAATTAGAGCATCTTCCTCAGCTTCAAGGTTAATCTATAGGAACCTAAACCATCATTTGCTATCTCACGAAAGTTATTTCAATACAAATTTTTCATCGAAAGTTATAAGCACCAGTTTCAGAGCGAGAGCAGAATTAATAAATTTGAATTCCATGCCACACAGAACAGATCTTGAGGAAACGTGTAATCTATGCAACATGAGAGTGCCTGAAAATATTCACCACTTCATTGCGGAATGACCTATTTTACAAGAGATTCGTCGACTATACTTCCGAGTAAGCAATCTGTCCGTAAATGATCTGTACGATATACTAAACGGAGCTAGGGGGTGGCTTGTTTTGTACAAATACTGCAATCATGCTCTGTTATATCGTAATAGCTTTTAAAAGTCCAAGCTACAGGCCACTTTTGCCGTTCTTCTTAAGTTATTGCTTTAATAATCCAAAATTTTTCTTTTATGTTTCAAATCATTTAAAATTGCTAATTATTTTTTTTTTTTTGTGTTCTAAATCACTTCAAAATTATAAATCTTTATGTTGCAAATCATCAAAATTGTTTTAGACCCCCTCGCTGATCCATTCCATTCCTTTAATCTTGTTTTATACGAGTACTTAGATACTGATATACAAATTGCATTTTTTTTTTTTTTTTTTTTTTTTTGTTTTATTTTATATAAATATATTTTTTTTTCATCTTTTCTGTCGACTAATTGTTAAAGACATAACGAATTAATCTTTTATGCTTAAACCCAAAATCTTGTGTTGTAAATAAGTATTTCTTTCTTTTTCAATTTTCCTTTTCAATTTAACTTCTATGTAATAATTTCTTTAATATCTATGAAATGTCATTTCCGGCAGACGGCTATTTCGGCCATGCTCGTGTTCTCAAACATAAACTATTGTACATATATTTCATGAAATAAAGAATCTAATCTAATCTAGAAAGAAAAATTTCCAAAGAAATCGATTTCACAAAAGTTATTGAGGAGTTCATTAAATTGAAGGCACGAAAAACATATAACACGCTACAAAAAATAAAAAACCTTCTTTGATTTATTTTATCTAATTTTTTTTTGTCGATCGATTCGTATTTTATTTTCCTCACCCATATCCATTCCATATTGTAGGTATGTATGTTTATTTAGCCTAAATAATTTAATTTGAATTTAAATTTCACTTGCCAAATTTTAACGAAATAAACATAAACACTTATTTATACATACAAATCGTCGGTGAAACCAGAAAACTGTGTAACTCCATTTTAGCAAATTTTACAGGAGAGCATTTTTGCTCACACAGTGTAGGTACCCACCAAATGCACTGATTTTGAAGATATGCTACCAACTGAATCTCCGATAATGTAATAAATAAACTTGTAAGGGGGCTCAAATTTCGCCGAGTTGTAGATATGGGGTTGAACCAATAGATATCATTCAAATCTCATTTTCGTTTAAAAGTGGAGTTACACGATTTTCTGGTTTCACCGACGAAATGTGAACGGAATAAAAAGCTTGTAAAACTAAATTTTTTTAAAGCTTGGGGGGCCTCATTCAGCTTTGCCGCCCCGGGCCTCTAAAGGGCTTAGTCCGCCACTGGTTGTTAGATAAAGTATAGAGAGCAGTTTGAGGTTCGATTGAAACAGTCATCTCAAACGGCTCTTATTTCCGCGGATCAGGAAACAGCAGATCGAATGTGCTTCACACCACAGCAGCATTCTCGTCGCTGTCACTGTTGTAGTCGCTATTGGCTGTTACTGTGCTAATGTGATTCAGCTATTACCCTGGGAGACTGTAGTTTATCTCTTCTAGCAACAATTGGGTTCAATCGAAATTCAAGGTGCACGAATTATAAGACTCTGGTACTGCCAGTTATGCTTAGTGATGACACGTACTAGACAATAAGCAGGAAAAGTTGATACTGGGATCTTTCGAGCTAAAAATTCTCTGTTGAGATTCGGTCCTGTGTGCAAGGAGAAGATATATTCAACCGCAAACTCTATGAGCAGTACAAAAAGGTAAAACTCGTCAACTACATTGGCTCAGGCACATCGACCGACAAGGGAATTCGAACTTTCATCGAAGGACCAAGCCATTGGCACCCCATGTAAGTACAAGTTTTAAGGTGCGCTCTCAAATGTGCGTATGTACGTAATAATAAATATTATCACCATATTCTTGCAACCGAATAAGGTATTAATTATATCTCAGTTTTAATGCTAACAAAATTGATAGATCCTTCATCGTTTGAAAAAGGAAACCAATTTTTGAAATAAAGTGCAAAAATCAATTACTACTCTCGTACCATCCTGTATCCTGTCTCCTGTTTCAGCTCTTATACTGCCACTTATCCTAATAATCTAATTTTACGTCCGTAATGTGAATTCATGTTAGTAAGTCTTGTATAATTCGCTTTCCTTTTCGCTGTTGTTGTATCTCGTGTGCGGCTCGATACGAAATGTGAAAGAGGGAAATTACTTTCAACCCTAATGAAAATTTGATACGCATTTTCGGCAATTTCTCATATCGCCATCCGTATTTTTCCGGCCTTTCTTTTTTTACCGTTTTCATTAAAGAAGATTGGTTAGATTCATGGCATTGTGATTTTTCATTAAATATACACATTTTTTGTTATTGCTTTGGAGTAGCACCCTCAGTTGCGCGAAAACCACCCCATCGTAAGTAGGATGGTCGGTTTTTTGTGCTTAGATTTGCTTCCCAGCTACTAGAATGATACTTTTTCCAAAGGTTGGAACACATTCCATATCTGATTGTGTGACCTTAGCTAATAAAGAGGTGGATTCTTTTTTTGTACCGACTAGGCAATAATAACATAACAAAAAGAAAAAGCCTGGTCCTGACAATAAAGACGGATGGAAAATAAATGCAACACCGCCCTTCGTTGATAACCCAAATAAGAGGGTGGGTGACTAGCAATTTTCCGCAGGTGGTCATAAAGCTAAACATGAAAAAGGACCAAAGATCGAACAAGGGTTGACTGCAATACTGCCTGCACAAAAAGATAATAGAACTCGATGTGGCACACTCAATTTAATTCTATGCCACAGTCTTGATTTCAAATTTTAAAAATTAATCTGTCAAGTAATTTTTGTTCTTGTAGTATAACTGAACAGACCCAGTAATTTTGTTTTTCCTAAGGCCTTCGTGACACGCGTTTTTGAAACGTTTTTGTGATCTTTTGATGTGGAAAAGGGGCGGCAATATGTACATGTACATATACAGGGTGGCGCACCAATTGTGCTAAAATACGAAATTCAAATACACGGTTGTCCAGTATAACAAATGCTCTATATAACGAATTTCCAAAATAACGAATAAATTTTTTGTTCCCATTGATGGCTCTATATATATATATAAATATTTTATAACGAATGGTTTAAACATTTTACCATGGTTCGCAGAACGATAAAATATGATTCTTTCTCTCATGAAAAGTTCGCAAAGGAATTAGATTTCTGATTCGATCGCGAACCTTATTTTTCGATTCGATTCGTTTTCACGATCGAATCAAATCTGTTGCGATCTGTAAAATATAGTTCGTTCGCGAATTTATCACGTTCGAACTATTGAAGATCCGTTCGCGAATGGTTCTCATAAGAAAAAAAAAGTCATTTTACATGAAAACTATATTACATTATTTAATAGTGAAAGAAAATAAGTGAAAAGTATTTTTATTACATATTAAGATTTTGGAATAAATTTGCATTCAGTTTAATTAACAAAACATTATTTATTGTTTCTTTGGATAATTTGTTTTTGTTTTTTGTCAAAAAACTGGTAGGGTGCTAAAAGCCCGTTCAATAGAGACTTGAGTTGATGGCACTGCCAGCACTACTTGTGCAAGTTTTCCTAGAACAACCTCTTTGCTGCTCAATGTTTTCCAATGCTCAATTTTCTCTCACAAAGTAAGCAAGTTGATTCATCAGCTTCTTCATTATAACAAACATATTAATTTTACTCAAATGTCTTTATTTTCCCCATTTCAACCAAAATAATAATTATTGAAAATATAAATCGCGAATCGAGAATGATTTGTTTTATGGATCTTTACGGATCCTTATCGCGAGCGAACCATATTCTACCTGAATTTCTTTTTTCCGATCTCTCACGAACGAGAGATACAGAAAATTAAAAGATACAGTTCGTTCGTGAGAGAACTATAAATTCTTAAAGATCGAACATTTTATCGTTCGCGAACTTTATTTTTTATGGTTTGTATTTGTATTTTATATTTATTTATCATAATAATTTGCTGTGCAATAAGAACAATAAATAATCGAGATTTCAGTTTTTATTTTTTTTTTCTTTATTTTTTAATTAAATATTTTAACTCTAAGTAATGTTCGAAAACTCTTATTCAAAATTTAATATAAAAAGGTTCAATTAAGGAAATTATTATTTGGACTGGTCTCGTCGACGGATGAAAAAGGTAAGTGCCGGAAAAAGCCGGCGAGACATATATAATATGGTGGACGGCAGTAGCTTGTAACAGGGCAGCCAACTGTTGATCTTTTTCTTTTTAACGCTAGGGTTTACATGAAAAGTTAAGTTTAATAAATCGGCTTTTTGATACAAACAAACAACATTCTTTAAAAGTGCACAGTTAAATTATGAATAAACATGGCGACATATTTTACGTTTATGGGAAAAAAATAATAATAATAAAAACAAATATGGGAACATTTTAAGTAAAACTAAAAATAAAATAAATAATATGATCATTCTCATTACAATGAAAAGTTAAGTTACGTTAAACGGGAAAAACATCAATGAAAAGTACAAAGATAAGAAAAGACTAAAGACAAAAAGCTCCTGTACTTGACCTTGGTTCTTATATTAAGGGGAAGTTGATTAAAAAGGCGAATGGCATGAATGAAAAATTGCCTACGTGATTTCGTGCAAGTGTAAACATTAGGCCTGTTACCACTAGAACGAAGAGACTAAGAGAAAACGATTTTACTATATATGTAGATAAGCCGGTTGTTTTTCATTTAAAATTTTGAATATCATTGCGCAAGCTGTAAAATTTAAAATTGGTCAAGACTGCATCCTAATATTTGTCAAAGTGGCTCGATACATGATCGTATCTACGTAACTTGATTACAAATCCTGCGATTGAATTGAAAGCAACGTTTAGCCTACATCTGGAGTTAGCATCTGTGCTAGCAAACAACTCACAGCCATACATGATTAGTGGTACGATCAAAGACTTTACCAATTTGAGTAGGTAAGTTGTCCCGACAAACTGATAGACCCCGTAGAGCACTATATATTTTGGATATCACAGAGTTAATATGGTCACTCCAAGTGAGGTTATTGTTGAAAATTGTGTTTTTAATATTAGACACCATTTCTACCTGAATACCATTTAATAAAATTGGAGGTAGGCGAGACGAAAGTAAGTGCTCATAAACTTGGATAGATTTTGTTTTAGAGGGATTTAGGAGAAGCCTGTTATCAGAAGACCACCTAACTATAGAAGGAGGTCCTCGTTCATTCTTTCCGAAGCGTCGTCCAGCAAACCAATTGGAAAATGAATATAAATTTGTACATCGTCAGCATACATATGAAAACGACAATTTTTAATCACAAGTGGTAAGTCATTAATGAACATAGAGAATAACAAAGGACCGGTTATTGAGCCTTGGGGTATATCGCAACGAGGACCGATGCAGATTACAACTTAAGAAGTGTAAGAGACTTTAGAATTCCGAGAACGAGAACCACGAGAGGACAAAGAACTATCTACTATGCCGGAATTCAAAGATTTAACAGAACCTACAGAAATTAAGAATGAAACAAATCTTTTTTAAAGAGTTTGCTAGAACTAGTATAATAGATTAAGCACAGTATTAGCTTTACAAAAAGGTGGGAAAAGTTAAAGTTAGACAGAAGTTTATTACAAAGTATATCAGGACGAACAGAATCGAATTATTTCGAAAAATCAACTAACGTTGCCAGAGTTACTTCATCCTGGTCTATAGCTTCCCGTATATCGTCTGTGACTTTAAGCAAAGCGATTACGCAGGTGTGACCAGAGCGGAAACCAGACTGTATAGGCGTTAACAAGTTTTTTGAGTCGAGATAATGTTTAATTTGAGCACAAATAATTGATTCAAACGCTTTATATAGAAAAGGTAGGATGGCAATGGGTCCATGTTCCGTTTCTATTTTTGGAGATTGGAATTATTTTATCTTGTTTCCAAAGCTGTGGAATAGGTGGAAGTCATAAGGATGGTATTTAAGATATACGTCATATATTTAAGGATATACGGTAAAATCATTTTTAAGAATTTTGGTGAGATGTTGTCCATGCCCACGCTGTCAGATTTTATGGACCGAATCGCCATTTCAACGGTAAACGGATCGTGAGAAGATCGATAAAGAACTATAAAGATCCTCATTTTATCGTTTACGCTCTATATAACGAATGCCTTGCAAATGCCTTTAGGCGCAAGTTTACTTTTGTCGGATATTGTCATTTTGTGTGTGTATCCTTACTGCTGCTAGTATCTGTTGAGTGTCTATCTATCTTTTGTTTTGTTTATTCCTAGTAATGATCAGTTATGCTAACATATACATTATACATAAATGTAATTTTATAGGAAAATTAAATGTTTCAGTTTGTTGGATTTTTACTTTTTATTTTTACGCCTTTCATTTCGCGAAGTATTTCTAGTGGTCGGTTGTGTTTGCCGATTGATAAAAATTAAAGTAAAATGTCCGTAAAATGACAAAGTGAAAATTATAACCGAAAAAAGGAATGTCATTAAGGGAGATAACTTCTATGTAATAATTTCTTTAATATCTATGAAATGTCATTTCCGGCAGACGGATATTTCTGCCATGCTCGTGTTCTCAAACACAAACTATTGTACATATATTTCATGAAATAAAGAAT
Source organism: Portevinia maculata (assembly GCA_949715645.1). Taxonomy (NCBI): domain Eukaryota; kingdom Metazoa; phylum Arthropoda; class Insecta; order Diptera; family Syrphidae; genus Portevinia; species Portevinia maculata. Next base: position 92,031,877 of record OX454526.1, read on the forward strand.
CTAATATATCTATCTATCTATCTTAAGGGAGATTTCTTTAAAATATGGATTACCAAAGTCTTCGATTTGTACCATCAACAAAAATGAAAAAAAAATTTGTAAGGACATTGGATATTTCTAAAAATGGTTCTAAATCGAGACTTTCTACGAGAACCGGTGAATTCCCAAAAATGAAACGAGCACTTTTTAAGTGGTTTCTAAAGAAGCGGAATAACAGCATTTCAATGAGCCCGATAATTCTAAAGCTCAAGAATTTCATAGGAAATTTTGTGAAGGATCATTTTGTGCCAGTGACGGTTGGCTATCAGGTGAGAAATTGTCTTCACAAGTGGAGCTGGTCTCTACGAGTGGAGCTGGTTGGGAGACTAGTGCGAGTTGTTTTCATTCCAAAGGCGGATAGATGAAACCTGGAAAGATTTCACACCAATTAGCCTGACCTCCTTCGTACTGAAGATGCTCGAACGTCGAACGAACCTCAAGGGAGATCTACAGAAACAGCTCTTAACGAGGTAGTGCGTACGATAGAAAAATCCCTACATTACAAAGAATACACCTTGGCCACCTTTCTAGACATAGAAGGAGCCTTTAACAATGTATACACTGAAGCAATTCTAGAGTCCCTGAGGGAGCTGGGAATAGAAAACCATCTAAGCTCAGCAGTAGAATCATTCAAGCAGCTTAAGGAAATAGCAATATAACAAAATATGCCAGGAGGGGAACACCTCAAGGAGGAGTCATCTCACCTCTACTCTGGCTCCTAGTAATGACAAAATCCTCTTAAGTTTAGATAGAGAAAGAATCAAGGTAGTCGGGTACGCGGACGACATGGTGATATTGATTTCGGGAATTTTTCCCTCAGTGTGTTGCACTTAAACAGCCGCGGACGATTCTATATTCAAAAAAAAAACAGAAAAAAAAAGGAACCGAAAAGAAGGCAGTCGCCACCGCGCCGAAGGTTTAAAGTCAACTTGTATATATATTTTTTTTCCTTGGCGAATGTTAGGCGAATATAGCCGGGAGAGAGAGAGAGGTGAAGGTGCAACGGGCAGCACGGTGATGCTGCAATTTGGCTAGTCAGCTGGGAGTGGGTTTGTTCACGATCGCTGTAGACGGAACTAACTTCTGCTGAAAATAAAAAAAGGGGAAAATGGGCGCCACGCAGTCTTTAAAAAAGGAAGATTGCGAAACCTTTATTGCAGATTTGGGAAATGGTGAAATAAAAGAATAGTGTTCTTTCCCTAATGGGGAATTCAACAATTTATTGAGTTTGAAATAAATAACAAACAGTGGCCACTAATTATGTTGAAAAATATCACAGAGCTGGGGAGCTCTCAAGATCGCTTTACACCGTAGATGTTTACGGCGCGACTTAGTTTCTCCTCTGTTCGGCACGAACGAGAAGTCTGAACGCAAGGTTCTCAAAAAGCAAACACAAGAAATAATAACAAAAAGAAATTATACCAAATTACGCCTTACTTTAGATTTTTTTACTTTACGCTTGAACCTTACGAATTTTGGGCCGGAGGACACCTTGAAACTACCTTACGGTTCGAAAATAAACGGGTAAAATTGTCCGTTTGGAAACGGGGTTGGGACGCGTTATGTAACGGGTCGCTTTAACGACCAAAAGAAAGGTACGAAGGGGAAAGCTAACTCGATTGAAATTTTTACTGACTACCGACATAAAACAATTAATTATTTCGCACAATCACTCTACTTATCTGTTTATTCCTTTTCTGAAGGGGGGTGACTTCCTGCCAACGATCTGAATGTCCTGGGGATGGGGTGCTAAAACTTCCCGCCGCAATTGCAAGGATTTCCACAGATATTTTTCTCTAACGTTGAACTTCACTTTTTTCTTTTACTCCTTTTTTTTTTTTATTTTTGACTCCGCTTTTTTTTTCCAACTCGGTTTTGTTTTCTGACTATCTTTTCACTTTTTTTCTTGCTACCGTGAACACAAACGTTCTTCTCAACAGGCGGGTAACCAATGATTCGTGGTAGCCGCACTGCCAGATTTTATCCAGTCACACACACACGCAGACATACCGATCAGGGGCGAATTCAGCCATCTTTTTTTCCTTTAGAGAGCTTTTCCTCAGCTGGTTTTAATCAGATGTCAGTTTTTACTGTACACCTATTTTAATTTTGTTCTTTATGATTTTTGAACACTTTTTTCATTATATTTGATTAAAAATTCGACGTTCTTGCCGCCCTGTCATTTTTGGCGGGAGAAGTCCTGGTAGTGTTAGTGCTGATTTCGCCCCCACATCTTGCCAATGTGGTAGTTGTCAGAGCGAAGGGAATCACATCCAGCGCTCCGACAACTTCTCCTTCGGCTATGATCCACAACCAAACTTGAGTCATTCACAATAGGGTTCTAGCTCGGTTCGTTTGTAAAACCCTAGTGATTGCTTGGGTCTGCTTTTGCATCCCCGACCAGACAAATTTTCAGTAAATTCCCTAACCCGCCCTAGAAGACAAGGAATAAACATAAACTATATGCGCGATCCCTACCTATCGAGTGAGCTTTCGTACTGCTTAGAGAGGGGGGGGGGGGGGGGGCTAAAGGAACCCAGGTAGTTTTAAGCTGTCCTTTACACTTTATACTTAAATTAATACAATGCCTGTACAAGGAGTTTGCAAACAAATAATCATTCAGTTAGGGTGGACCCGGGGCCAGGGCCATGTAGGGTGGTGGAGTGTCCGAGAACGTCGGTTGAGGTTAGAGTTGGGACTGTCCGTCCTTCAGAGATTCCCGACCGTCCGTCTGGGCTCTACGGTGAACCTGCTTTTGTCGTCTTTCAGGAGCTTATGATATGGCGGAAGAGCTGGATAAAACTTATCCAGGAACTCCCCACGGTACCATCGCTCGAGTCAGACAACGGAAAAAAAGGGTGTGAAGGCGAAAAATATATGGAGGAGGTTGGGGATGGGGGGGGAATGGAGAGGATCAAGGTTTTGTTCGTTAATTTTAACGCAACAAACTCCACCCTTACCTCCAAAGAGGCAAAGCCGGATTTTCTGATTGAAAATCGAAGTAAAGCGGCTCCAGCACTACGCTGTCTGAGCCAAGGGGATGGGTAAACAACACAACATCTGGATACGTTTAGCTACGTGACGAGAGACAGCTAAAATTCTCAATCGCGCTCTAGGCGAGAGTTCTACCCATCACAGAGCAAAATGCTCTCAGGTACCCTTTGCGTAACGTCCAACGTTTGTTACGCGACTTAGATCTTATTGGGGGTCCTCATAGCATGGCTTTAGATCTTTCACATTCCAGGTTCCACGTTCTTTCCCATTTTCGTCGACTAGGATATACGTCCATGGCGATAATCTTTTTAGTATTCGGAACGGACCGACGTATTTTGGTGCTAGTTTAGCGGTGTAATAGTTTGCCGCGTCGGATAGTATGAAATTCCGTCTCCATACTAGTTCATTTGGGAGATATTGCACGTCTCTCCTACGAAGGTTATAAACATTAGATGCCTTCTTTGCTGCCGCCTCTAACCTTTTCCCTATATCCTCCCTAAGCTTCCTAAACTGCGCCCCTGTATCGTGCGTACTCCCGCTCCTATCACACGGAATGGTGGTTTCGGGCATCGTGCCGCCAGCGAAAGTCACCATACCTCGACCAAAATTTGCGTAGTACGGCGATACACCTAATACTTCGTGCTGAGCTGTTCGTATACAGCACGCTACTTTTGCTAACTGTGTGTCCCACACTCTGTGGTTCTCTGACACATAAGCTCGAAGAATTGTTTTAATTATTTGATTTATCCGTTCGGCGGGGTTCGCTTGGGGATGGTAATGGGCTGTAAACTTTATCGTCGATCCATACTTATCGCTTAAAGCTTTCAATTCTTTACTCTTAAACTGGGGACCATTATCGCACACTATCAACCGAGGGACTCCAAACAGTAAGAAAACGTTGTCCTCCAATTCCTTACAAACAGATTTAGCTGTAGCAGACCTCAAAGGGAACAACAAAGGGAACTTAGTGAAATAATCGACCACGGTGAGAATATAACAAAAACCCCTACTCGACTTTGGAAGTGGACCAACTAAATCAACGCAGACCATCTCCCACGGATTGGTTACCCCTTTCCTCTCCGTCATTAACCCAGCCGGTTTATCATATACCGGCTTCACACTTTGGCAAATCCTACAGTTCCTAACGTATTTTGTAATATCCGAACGCATCTTCGGCCAATAATATTTTTCTCCTACTCTAGCAAACGTTTTCTTCACACCCATATGCCCTGCTAATGGATGGTCGTGACATTGCTCTAAAATGCTAGCTCTATCTTTCGTTGAAACAACCATCTTCCACTCAGAATTGTTATCATGAACTACTATATGGTTTGCCCTAACGAATTTAAATAAGATGCCCTGTTCTGCTCTCCACGCAGGAAACGCTAGTGGATTGGCCTCCACCTTTTTGATCATGTCCATCACCCATCGATCAGGAACGTGCGCTGAAATCCCAGCAACTGCCGGTACGCTTCTTGAAAGCAAGTCTGGCACCACATGATCTTTACCCTTGCGATGGACAATATCAAAATCAAATTGTTGCAGGCGTATAGCCCACCTAGCTAACCTACCAGCCGGATCCTTGAGTTTGCTTAGCCAAACTAAAGAATAATGATCCGTGATGACCCTAAATCTAACCCCCTCGAGGTATGGTCGAAGTTTTTCTATTGCCCATAAAACCGCCAGACATTCTTTCTCTGTTGTGGAATAATTCTTTTCACACCTATTTAATGATCTGCTCAGGTAGCAGATGACCTTCTCTCCTTCATCAAAAGTTTGACAAAGTACAGCTCCAATCCCGAAATCCGAGGCATCAGTCTGTACGACGAACGGCCTCGAAAAATCCGGACACGTCAGGATGGGAGCTGCTACCAGGCACTCCTTTGCCTTACGAAAACTCTCTTCGCACTCTGAATTCCAGCTAAATCGACTACTCTTTTTCAGAAGATTGGTCAACGGTTGTACCAGAACTGAAAAGTTAGGTATGAATCTCCTATACCAGGATACCGTTCCGATGAAACTTCTGACTTGTTTCACGTTTTTGGGCGCAGGGATGTTCACCATACTTTCAACTTTCTCGGGGTCTACATGCAAACCATTCCTATCTACTATATAGCCTAAAAAATTTAATGATGGCCTACAAAAGTGACATTTCTCCTCACTGACTTTTAGTCCAGCCTCCCGGACACGTTTGAGAACTTCCTCCAATATCTCCAAGTGCTTTTCAAAATTATTGGTAATGATGATGATATCATCGAGATAGACGAAGACGTACGGTTCCAGATCGGCCCCAAGTACGGTGTCTATAAATCGTTGCCATGTCGCAGGAGCATTATGCAGCCCAAAAGGCATTCTCTTAAATTGGAAAAGTCCTCTGTTCGGAACTGTAAAAGCTGTAAATGGTCGTGATCCTTGTTCTACAGGGATCTGCCAATAAGCTGATTTGATGTCCAATGACGACAAAAACTTTGCGTCCCTCAGCTTGTCTAACGTCGCTGAAATGTATGGAAGGGGGTACGCATCCCTTTCTGTGACTTTGTTCAGCTTTCTGTAATCTACGCAAAATCTATAGCTACCATCCTTCTTCTTAATCATAACTATGGGTGAAGCCCAAGAACTATTTGACTTTTCAACTATTCCCTCCCTGATCATCTCTCCTAATTCCCTATCGATATGTTCCTGCACTGTCGGAGACACCGGATAATAACGTTGCTTTATCGGTTCGGCGCTCGTTCTAATTTTATGTTCCACTAAGCGGGTACACCCTAAGCCTTCTGGCATGTCCCTGAAAGCATTTACTAAAACTGTCCCTAACTGCTGTCGTTGTGCCTCATCCAACTCCGAATGCTCCGTAACATTCGATATCGTTGCCAACGAACTTTGGTTCGAAAAATTCCACTCCCCTGCTCTTAAATCCGGGACAATGCCCGATAGGGTCCAAAAATCTGCTCCTAAGATCAGCACGTGGGGGAGCTCTGGAATTACTAGACATTCCAATAAGACTGTCTTTCCCTGCACTACAATTGGCAATGTTACTACACCCCTTACTCCTATTCCCGTACCATCCGCTAAGCTAACCCTATTAACGTTGCCTTTATCTAATCGTATTCCTAAATCCCGCAAAATGGTCCAACCATCTCTGCATATAATCGAGCGTGAAGCCCCTGAATCTAGTAAACCTATCAATTGCGTATCATATACACTAACACTTAGATATGGACGCCTATCCTCCCGATTTGCCTCAAGTGTGAAACCGATATTTACCACCTCATCCGACTGGTTACCAGCAGGCAACCTATTGAAACCTAACGGCGCTCTCGTCCTGCCGACCCGAGAGTGCGTTGCTCGTTTCCCGAACAATTACGACAATCCCTACGATTGACCCCAATTCTACCACAACCTAAACACTTCCTAGGAGCGGAACAAGTATGAGCAAAATGGCCTTCTTGGTTACAGTTGAAACATCTCAGGCCCCGAACAGGCCGAGTGTTTTGAGTGACCATGGCTACTCTCGGTCCCTCGGCCGTTATGTAGGCCAGGTCGGGTTCCAAGAGCGTCCTTGATCGAGGAGGGGGAGGTGGCGCAAATGTTTCCACATTTGCTCGAACCATCTCAAGTTTCCTACCCAACGCAACCAAATCTGAAATAGATTTGGGGTCCTCCAGGCCCAATTGCGTTTGGTAGAAGGGTGCCAAATTCCTCTGCAAGATTCCGAGCTTCCGCCGCTCGGTCAATGGCTCGCAAAGTCTCCCAAACATACTCTGCATTATGGCCACGTATACCCCGATGGATTCTTCCTTCCCTTGTGTTCGATGCCTAATTTCCTCCAGCAATAGGTCATCGTAGTTCGGCGGGAGAAATTCTAACTTAAGTTCCCTCACTAATTCCTGCCAAGTATTAACCGTTCGCCTAACCGCCCTAAACCAGAGAAGTGCCCTACCGACAAACAAATCCACCGATGATCTAAAAAGTTGAGACTCACTTAAACCTCTGGCTTCACGCAATTCTTCCACACGTTCCAAAAATGAATTCACAGAAGCCCCACATCTTTCACCTGAAAACTTAAGGTCCCATTTCGACAAATTCTCCACCTTTTCAGCTTGTACAAATACGCGTCTTTCCCGGTGTATGTCTTCTCCATTGCCGGACGAATCTCTTTGATTAGTTCGAGATGTCTCTTCTTCTTCATGGTCTTCTTCCTCTTGTAAGCTGGCTAGCAATAGTGTAAGCTCAGTTTTTATGGACCGCTTTTCCAATTCTTCCTCTTTCGAGTCTGGACGGGATCTCCCGATACGTGTCATCGCCCACTCGATCTTGGTTATAACCTTAAGATACCCCGAAGAATCTCGTTGTGGAGGGTCCTCAAGCAATCCCTCAATTTCGGAGATTTTACTTCGTACCGCCTCTTTATCCGCAGTGAACTCAAATGGGTAGTCACTATAATCTAGTGACCCACTCCGTTCTAATATCTTTGCCGCTCGCAAGGATTTCCTCATCTTGTCGACGGAATTCGGAACTAGGCCCCGACATTCCATCTCGTACGTAAGCTCTTCCGCTGACAAGCGATTGATCTCCATATCTAGCTCAATACCAAAGCTACTAATTAGATCGAGGGTTAAATCCTAATTTTAGGTGAAAGAAACGCAATTCCCACCAGAGATAAAATGCGAATAGATGCAAAACTTCCCAAGCACGAGTCTATAAAAAAAATTATGGCCGACTGAGATTAACTAAGATTTGTAAAAAAAAACCCCACTTTAAGTTTCTCAAAGGAAGATTTAAAGACAATTATTTTTTTATAAAAATTAAAAGTGAGACTCACAAAAAGAATAATTAATTAGAGCGGTAACCCTAGATTCACCTGAGAAATTTTCAAAATAACCCCGTACCAATGTGTACAAAAGGAAATCTATGGCAATTTTCCTACGAATCAAAACGTAAATGACAAAAAAAATTAATCGGCGTGATGGTAACCCTAAATTCACCGAAGAAATTTTCCAGATCGAGACAAAAAAAAGGTAAACAATGTGCAAACAATTATTCGCCTCCACCGAGAAAAAAAAATATCCCGCTAATCACTTATCAATATCTAACGTATGTTTGGAAATAAAAAAAATTAACTAAATACGGTTTATGTATGTGGAGATCTATATGAGGCACGTAAATAAAATAGAGGCGAAATGATATATGTAATATGTATATGGTTAGAAATAAATATGTTGATGATGTATATATGTAATGTAGGTTAAGGGATAAAAAGGGAAAGAATGTAATATGTATGTATGTATATGGTTAACGTAAGTACGAATTAATTTTTGAATAATTATGATTTTGAACACAAAACTTGCCGCTTACGAAATGATGGTTTGTTGAGTTTACCTCCCAGAACAAGAATTACACAATAGGGGTTGTTTGTTGAATAATTTCCACACTCCAAGAAAAAGAATTTCACAAATGGGGATGTTGTGTTGAATAATTTCCACACTACGGGTATTTATTAATCAATCACTGCACTGCAATACCTGTGAAAAAGCAAAACCACAGTAAAAAGAACTTTTTTTTTGCTTTTAGTAAGGCAAAGGAACAACACTTCCTGAGTACAAACACGATCACTGCACACACAATGGGAGGGGGGGAATCTTCGTCGTTGGTAATTAGATGGACGTATATATGTTTATATTATATTTTGTTTTGTTAATCGATTAAAGGTTTTATTATTTACGAATGGCCACTGTAGTTGATATTAAAAGAAGGCCCCACGTTGGGCGCCAATTTGTTGCACTTAAACAGCCGCGGACGATTCAAACAAAAAAAAAACCAGAAAAAAAAGGAACCGAAAAGAAGGCAGTCACCACCGCGCCGAAGGTTTAAAGTCAACTTGTATATATATTTTTTTTCCTTGGCGAATGTTAGGCGAATATAGCCGGGAGAGAGAGAGAGGTGAAGGTGCAACGGGCAGCACGGTGATGCTGCAATTTGGCTAGTCAGCTGGGAGTGGGTTTGTTCACGATCGCTGTAGACGGAACTAACTTCTGCTGAAAATAAAAAAAGGGGAAAATGGGCGCCACGCAGTCTTTAAAAAAGGAAGATTGCGAAACCTTTATTGCAGATTTGGGAAATGGTGAAATAAAAGAATAGTGTTCTTTCCCTAATGGGGAATTCAACAATTTATTGAGTTTGAAATAAATAACAAACAGTGGCCACTAATTATGTTGAAAAATATCACAGAGCTGGGGAGCTCTCAAGATCGCTTTACACCGTAGATGTTTACGGCGCGACTTAGTTTCTCCTCTGTTCGGCACGAACGAGAAGTCTGAACGCAAGGTTCTCAAAGAGCAAACACAAGAAATAATAACAAAAAGAAATTATACCAAATTACGCCTTACTTTAGATTTTTTTACTTTACGCTTGAACCTTACGAATTTTGGGCCGGAGGACACCTTGAAACTACCTTACGGTTCGAAAATAAACGGGTAAAATTGTCCGTTAGGAAACGGGGTTGGGACGCGTTATGTAACGGGTCGCTTTAACGACCAAAAGAAAGGTACGAAGGGGAAAGCTAACTCGATTGAAATTTTTACTGACTACCGACATAAAACAATTAATTATTTCGCACAATCACTCTACTTATCTGTTTATTCCTTTTCTGAAGGGGGGTGACTTCCTGCCAACGATCTGAATGTCCTGGGGATGGGGTGCTAAAACTTCCCGCCGCAATCGCAAGGATTTCCACAGATATTTTTCTCTAACGTTGAACTTCACTTTTTTCTTTTACTCCTTTTTTTTTTTTATTTTTGACTCCGCTTTTTTTTTTCCAACTCGGTTTTGTTTTCTGACTATCTTTTCACTTTTTTTCTTGCTACCGTGAACACAAACGTTCTTCTCAATAGGCGGGTAACCAATGATTCGTGGTAGCCGCACTGCCAGATTTTATCCAGTCACACACACACGCAGACATACCGATCAGGGGCGAATTCAGCCATCTTTTTTTCCTTTAGAGAGCTTTTCCTCAGCTGGTTTTAATCAGATGTCAGTTTTTACTGTACACCTATTTTAATTTTGTTCTTTATGATTTTTGAACACTTTTTTCATTATATTTGATTAAAAATTCGACGTTCTTGCCGCCCTGTCATTTTTGGCGGGAGAAGTCCTGGTAGTGTTAGTGCTGATTTCGCCCCCACATCTTGCCAATGTGGTAGTTGTCAGAGCGAAGGGAATCACATCCAGCGCTCCGACAACTTCTCCTTCGGCTATGATCCACAACCAAACTTGAGTCATTCACAATAGGGTTCTAGCTCGGTTCGTTTGTAAAACCCTAGTGATTGCTTGGGTCTGCTTTTGCATCCCCGACCAGACAAATTTTCAGTAAATTCCCTAACCCGCCCTAGAAGACAAGGAATAAACATAAACTATATGCGCGATCCCTACCTATCGAGTGAGCTTTCGTACTGCTTAGAGAGGGGGGGGGGGGGGGGGGGGGGGGGGGGGGCTAAAGGAACCCAGGTAGTTTTAAGCTGTCCTTTACACTTTATACTTAAATTAATACAATGCCTGTACAAGGAGTTTGCAAACAAATAATCATTCAGTTAGGGTGGACCCGGGGCCAGGGCCATGTAGGGTGGTGGAGTGTCCGAGAACGTCGGTTGAGGTTAGAGTTGGGACTGTCCGTCCTTCAGAGATTCCCGACCGTCCGTCTGGGCTCTACGGTGAACCTGCTTTTGTCGTCTTTCAGGAGCTTATGATATGGCGGAAGAGCTGGATAAAACTTATCCAGGAACTCCCCACGGTACCATCGCTCGAGTCAGACAACGGAAAAAAAGGGTGTGAAGGCGAAAAATATATGGAGGAGGTTGGGGATGGGGGGGGGGAATGGAGAGGATTAATGTTTTGTTCGTTAATTTTAACGCAACAAGTGATTAGCGAAATCATGGAGAGTGCTCTAAGCAAGGTTAGCACATGGGCAAAAAAGTGCGGTCTTGGAGTCAACCAGGAGAAAAACTGTGCTGATGCTCTTCACCACCAAAACCAAAATACCTGACTTCACGCTTCCTCTCTTAAACGGCACACCCCTATCCCTTTCAACCAGTGCCAGGTATTTAGGAGTTATCCTAGATTCAAAATCAATTGGAAAATAAACATAGAACAACGGGTAAAGACGGCATGTATAGCTTTCTATGCCTGCAGCAGAACCTTCGGAAAAAAATGTAGCCTGCAACCAAAATTGACCCTGTGGATGTACACAGCCGTTGTACGACCAATCCTCACGCATGGTTCAATAGTATGGTGGCCGGCTCTAAAGAAAAACTACAATAAAACCAAACTTAATAAGGTACAAAGAACGGCATGTATAGGAACAACGGGAGCTCTACGGTTAACACCGTCAGACGGACTCTCAGTCTTACTGCATCTTTTACCTCTCGATATACACATAACAAACATCACAGCACACAGCGCGTTCAGACTCAGAGAGTCCGGTTGCTGGACTACGAAACCCTACGGCCACAGTAGTATTCTAGATTCTCTACCGAGAAAACTAGTTCCGCCTTTAACAGACTATATCATCCCCAGAATGTCCTTCATAAAACATTTCGTCGTTTAATCCCCACTAGATCAGAAAAAAGGATCGCTCTACTTATTGACAGCCAGGCTGCCATTAAAGCGATCGCTTCAGTCACTATATCCTCTGAGTTAGTACTAGAATGCCGTAATGAACTGGCCCTGCTTGATAAGTCCAAGGATACCCCGATATGGGTTCCAGGGCACAGTAACGTTTATGGAAAGTACAATGGACCGTTACCGAGTCTGAGTGCTCTGGGATTTGGATTTACTTTTTTAAAAAAAAAAAAAAAAAAAACTTTATGGAAACGAACATGATGACGAACTGGCCAGGCAAAGCTCAGCTCTCCACTGCTCATTGCCGGAACTAGTCCACATTCCGCTCGGAGCAGTTAAGGCAAATATTACCGCAGAATACCTCAAGAAAGCCACCCTCAAATGGAGCAGGCTGACTACATGCGTCATATCCAGAAAAATGTGGCCAAACTACAAGAAGGCAAAAACAACCGACCTTCTATGTAGAACCCGAAAAGATATTGCAAGAACAATAGCAATCATCACGGGACACTGGCGCATAGGTGACCATGCGGCCAAGCTGAACATCCCATACAATACCCACTGCTGCAGTTGCAAAGCGACAACTGAAAAAGAAACCCTAATTTACTTTTTATGCACTTGTCCGGCTTAAGCTAGGACCAGACTACGAACATTGGGAAGTCCTTTTTTCAATACACTTGAGGAAGTCTCCGAGAAAAGTATCAAGGAACTGATAACTTTCCTGAACTCCACAGGTTGTATTAAGTCTCCCACCACCAAACGATAATACCCATGTTTACGTGAGTTTGTGGTAACTAAACGGCACTCGGTGCTAATTGGGTTTGTCTTTAGCAAACCGTACCGGAGCTGGTTGAGCCATTCAAAAAAACAATTAGCAGCCGTAATAAGCGAGAATTAGTTATCTGAGAAAGCGATATTCAATGCTGATGAAACGGGACTTTATTGGAAAATGTTGCCTGATAAAACGTATGTCCATTCATGCGACAACAGTGCATCAGGGCGAAGGTAGCCAACAAAAAGACTGGCGTGTGCAAACGCTTCGGTCACAAACAAATAAGACCGTCGGTCTCTAAAAGTGCACTCTAAAGTGCATCGATGAACGTCCAGATTTTTAAAGACTGGTTTTTCCATTGCTTCTTACCACAGGTTTTTCAGCCAAAAGCAACATAACTGATTAAGGTCGAGGAATTTTTGGATACTCAGAACTTACCAAAAAAAAGCATTGCTTATCCTGGATAATGCACCGAGTCATCCACCTGCCAACGAACTTATAAAGAAAACTGATGAAGGAAACATAATTATGGGTAATGTTTATGCCACCGAACATTACTCGTCTCATGCAACCGATGGACCAGAATCCTATTCGAATAGTTAAATTACACTATAAAAACAGTTTGCTTACTAAAATTGTAGCTACTGGTTCAGAAAACATTATGGATTCCTTAAAACAACTAGGAAGATTTTGATGAAGAAGATGAAATTCAAATCAGAATGAAGTTTTATGTTTGAGACAAAAACTCAGTCTAGCTAACAAAGTTCTTCCGGAGGCAGTTTACAAATTTCAATTGTTATTTATTAATAAAACTAAGGTCTTAAAATCTAATTTAATCTGAATTTACTGCTGATGATCTTGTTCAATAGAAAAGTATTGCTTGGGAAGAAGAAGACGAACAGGAAGGTGATATAATTTTAAGTGAAAGTGAGGACGAAAATACCCTTCCTGAGCTGCGCACTGATGAAAAAATTAAACATTTAGAAGCAATGAATTGCTTCAATAAACGCATACAGTGGTCAGTTCAAAACAATATCGTCTACTCAAAAACACTATATTAAGAGAAATGGTAGAGGAGGCAGTCTAAAAACGCTTAAAAGGAACCAAAAGTCAAACTAATATTAAAGACTTCTTTTCCAAATAATAATTGTTTTGTTTACTAAAAAGTTAATAATTAATTTTTATTTTCTTATAAATAAATATGTACATACATTTCACTGTAAAAATTACTTGTTTTTTTTATATTCTAGTATATTTAGCAAAAAAAAAAAGACGATCGATGTAACGAATTGTTCGCTATAACGAATGGCTGTGCATTTTATAATTCGTTATACTGGACGTCCACTGCAACTTTTTTTTAATCAATGTATTTTATTTTTTGTTCCATTTTATTTTATATAACTAATTTTTTTCGAAGATGATAAACGGTAAATGAAATTCATGCTCATCAACGCAAATGCGATACCTGATCAGAAAATTATTTATTACGGCCTGAAGGGTTGAAGTCGGGATCGCCTCAATTATTGTTTTAATGGACTGCTTTAATTCAGTCAAATTCCTTGGTTTCGTTTTATACACCTCTTGCTTGACATAACCCATAAAAAAAAATTGGGTGCAGTCAGGTCAGGGGCCAGCGAAAAGTTGAGTTTCTGGATATTAATTTGTTTGGGAATTTTCGTTAGAGCTCCGCCATAACCGGTCTGGTTATTTGTGCAGTTGCTCCATCTTGCTAGAACCAAATTCTGTTGAAACGGATTCTTCTTCTGCGCAGTTATGGGTAAAAAAACTAATTCAACACCTTTAAATAACGGTCCCCATTGACAGTTACTGTTACAACGTTTTCTTCAAAGAAGTATGGCCCACTTACCTTGATGAAACTGCACACCACACAGTGGCTCGTTCTGGGTGCAGTACCGTCTCATGGAGTATTATTCTGGATTAGATTCACTCCATATACGGCAATTTTGCTTATTTACATTGTTACCGTTTAGATCAAAATGGGCCTCATCAGACATAAACAAGCAATTTATCAAGCTGTTGTCTTCTTCGGTCATTTCAATCATTTTTTGACAAAATTCCAGGCTAATAGACAAATTCAGAGGGTTTAACTTGCTTGCAATTTGGACCTTGTATGGAAACAAGTTTAAGTCATCATGAATTATCCGTTGTAATGACCGTCTGCTAACTCCAATTTGCCCCGATAAGTTCCGAGTCAAAACGCTTGGATTTGCCTGAATTGACGATGCTACGCACCTTGAACCCGAACATAGGGATCTCGATGGTACGGTCTTCATGCGATGCTTCAAGATTCGGCAAACATGTTTACCAGCCTCATAGTGGTCCATACACTTGGGGGACTGCCGCCAAACTCGCGCCTAAATTCCATTTGGACTGAAATGAAGGACCGAAAAGCATGGTACCGCTGTACTATCCAAATCCTCTTTTCTATATCCCAGGCATTCATTTTAATAAATCTAAATAGTAACCTGCCAAATAAAAAAATATAAGCCGATTACTGACACAGAAAAACAGTTATTACGTTTAGTTTTTGTAGTACGATTCGTGCGCCACCCTGTATTAAAAAGGTTTTCTGGACGCAGAGCTAATTAAGTTCTGAAGTCTGAATGCAGTAGGTACCTACTGAAGTGCAGAACAATGCTTGAATACTTTCGGTACTTGAACTCGAAATATACATAATATATATATAAAATTTCGCTCTCTCAAATTACAATGTAGAAGTTTCTTTAGAGCTAAGTGACCTACAAAGGCACAAAGCACTAGGTCTGCAAAACTCAAGAATCCGAAGATCATGAGTGAGGAAAACATTAGTCTCCGAACCGTATCTAGATTGAGAATTTACACCTAACACGGAAGGAAGCAATTATACCGTTTGTTAGTGAATTTCAATACGCCACGCATTCAAATTGTCCTTTAGATAAACTTGAAGAAATGCTGAACAATTAAATCCTTCAAACTACTCCGGCAAACGACACAACACAGTAATCCAACATACACAGGCTTTGGGTAAGTGCCTTTGTCCTATTATGTACTAAAATCACGGGGCCACATACATGTTTGAGCTAAACTCTAGAAACCAAAGCGCACATTCATGTAATGATGACTTTATTGTCACCCATGATTGATAGACGGCCATAAGCAATTTGGAATAATTGCCTTGCGAACAGTGCTATGATTGTGACAGGGTAACGTGATGTATCTTTTTATGAAATTGATAAATCGTTTTTAGTATCAAAGTAAGGCAAACATGTATGGGGAAAGTAGATTTCGATTTCAGGATTCATTGGATCAATATTAGTTTAAAAGGAGTTATTGTGCTTTGGATGAGAATAACTTTTTGTATTGGAGTTGAATTGTTCACGTTTTTATTTAAAGGTCCTTAATATATAATGAACATTTTCTAAAGGTGTTTGTTTCCACCCTTAATTTCTTTGACTCGGAAATTGTTGTTTAAATCTTGCATCATCTATCCCACCTTATTGGAGCAAAAAGGAAAATGTATAGGGCCAGAATAATTTATACCTAGCTAGTCGGAATTGCGGAAAATTCACTATCTGACAAAGGTTATAAATAATGAAAGGTTTTTTAGACATTGAAGGGCTCTGGCATAAATTAACAGCTGAGAATTACAATTAAAATTCTGTAAAAACAAAAATATTTCTTAAAAGCATTATAAATGCAGTTTTTCAAGATAACCGATAATAAACGGGCTCCAGGAAGTAACTCCCGAATTGGGTCACAATTTTAATTGGAAATATTTGTTGTTAACATAGGTTGTTTAACAATTTCCATCTCGAGAAGTCCTATGCTGCCAGCATCAAGTGCCGAAGACCAGTGGCATCGATACCAAGACGCCATCAGAAGCGCCGCAACTGATGTTCTCGGTTTTACCAGGCCACCACCACGAAACCCCTGGTTCGACGATGAGTGCCGGCAAGCGCATGCAACAAAACAAAGCGCCTACGAAGTGGCACTGCATAGAAGGACGTGAGCAGCTCGTCAGCTCTACGAGCAAAAGAGGAGGGAAGAACATCGGCTTCTCCGGAGAAAAAAGAAAGAGCATGAGAAGCGCGCGATCGAGGAAATTGAGAGGTGCTACTCCAGGACCAAAAGGTAAAAAGGACGTGTAACGGAAACAAGACCCGAACAGGGACCTGTAGAGACGAGGAAGGAAATCTTGTAGTAGAGTCACAGTCGGTGGTGAGGATATGGAAAAACTATTTCTGCAGGCTGTTAAACGGCGAAGACGATACAAATTACGCTGTCAGGCAGAACGAACCATTCAGCGTGGACGATGAAAGCCAAGACTTCCGTCCACCTGACCAAAACGAAGTGAGGGTAGCGATATCCAAACCAAAATCCAACAAAGCTGCTGGACCAGACGGCTTGAATGCCGAGCTTTTTAAGGCAGCGGGAGATGACCTGGTGGAGAGCATACACCCACTCGTTTCCAAGATATGGTCAGAAGAAAGTATTCCTGATGAATGGAACCTCAGCATCGTTTGCCCGATCCACAAGAAAGGAGACCCTCTAAACTGCGCCAACTATAGAGGCATCAGTCTCCTGAATACTGCCTATAAGATCATGTCTGCTCTACTGTGTGAACGCCTGAAACCATTCGTCAACGACCTGATTGGTCCCTACCAGTGCGGTTTTAGGCCCGGTAAGTCCACGACCGATCAAATATTCACACTACGGCAGATCCTGGAGAAAACCCAAGAAGTCCAAATCGATACCCACCATCTTTTTTATCGATTTTAAGGCCGCATATGACAGCATCTATAGAGACGAGCTATACAGAGCCATGTCTAGTTTTGGCATCCCTACCAAACTTGTCAGATTGTGCAGAATGACGATGGAGAACGCCCGCTGGTCCATAAAGGTCGGAAACAATCTCACCGAGACCTTTGATGTCAGAAAAGGATTTAGACAAGGTGATGCACTGTCATGTGACTTCTTCAACATCTGCCTGTTTTAATGTGACGTAGGCGTTGGCTGCATAAGCCTGAAAGCCATTTCAACAGGATTTTATTCCTACTTACTCAAGTAACAGCATACTACAAACGTCAGCCCTCGTAGCTGTCATTTGAATTCGTTTTCCAGTTTGCCATAATCCAAGACCTTACTGGGCTCGGTCTTAATGTTATAATAAATTGATGACAAAGTCATATTATTGTCTCGTTTCTCATTAACTAATGAATCAGCATATAGTGTTATGTACTATATAAGTACATATGTGTATAAACTTTAGCTACACTCATTCTTATATGTTTAGGTGCAGCCACTCTTCGCTTTCCTTCGGGTGGGACTTAGTGGCAAATAAGTCCCGTATTGAGTTCGGGACTTATGTCTGACTAAAGTTGGACATTACTCCTGAATTTTTATCTTTGAAAATGGGACGCAAGTCCCGAAAGAAATTAAGCAATTGGAACAATTTAATTTTTTGTTAATCTTCATAAATTTGATAGACAAACTTGATTAGCAAAAAAAATAATACAAATTAAACAAACCATCAAAACTTGGTCATTTTACAAATAAATAAAACAAGTATTTTTTGATAATTTGGCGACAGAAAGGACACAACAATTCATTTTATACTGCAATTGCCTCATCGTTCAGCTTCGAGAAACAGCAACTACAAATCTTGCAATTATAACAAGGCAAACAGCCATTCGTCCGATATATACGCATATGTACCTATCAATTTATGTAAGCAAATTTATTAAATTTTCACCCTGCGTCTTTCACCACGGACTTTGAGGAAAGCCTTCGCAAGGTGCTCAGAAAAACGTACCCCGAAGCAGAAATTAGTGGCTGCTGGTTTCACTACATAGTGGAACATAAGTCCCGAAAAATCAATTCGGGCCCTATGTCACGGGGACTTATGTCCCTGCGCCAAAGTTGTTATAGATTATTAGTTATATTTTGCTCTCTAATAGTGTTCTTCCTCTTCTTCTTAATTGGCGCTACAGTCCGGGGTGGACCTGGGCCTCAACTAACACGTCTCTCCAGTTAGCCCGATCTTTGGCTAACCGCCTCCATTTGCGCATTCCAAGTTGGCTGAGGTCCCCTTACACTTGTGAGCGCCACCTAAGGCGAGGTCTGCCTCTACTGCGTTGTCCCTCCGGGTTGGAATCGAAGACTCTTCGGGCCGGAGCGTTGGTGTCCATTCGTTCTACATGTCCTAGCCATCTTAGTCGACTGATTCGTACTTTTCTGACGAGGTTGTTGTCTCTGTACAGCTCGTATAGTTCGCTGTTAAATCTCCTCCTCCAAAGCCCGTCATCGAAAACGGGACCGAAATCAGTGTTACTCTTTTTATTTTTCTATGTTGATGATCTTTATTTGCCAATCTTGTTCGTTTGATTGTCAGTTATGCTCTCGATAACAGTGTACATAGCTCTCATATTTATTCCATTCTATTACTCTCATATTTCTAATTTTGTCATATTCTTTATCTTAATTATCCTTTTTGCTTAACTTCATTTGCAATGCTATTTATATTGCTATTAAAACTAGCTCGGTCACTTGGATCGAGGATAGTTAAGAGGGTAGTACTTTGGCTAAACAAATAAATTGTATAATTCTGTTTTATTTTTAGGTGCTTGGACGTTGGACCACATATCATTGCATAAGTTTTAAACAAGTTATCAATGAGGAGAAGAATCAAATAATATTGATTTTATTTAGTTTTCGCGAACTCTCATTTTTTAATGTTAATAGCAGACCCACAAAAAAATGCATTCATATTTTCTTTTTGAAACCTATTCATCCCTTAACTCTTTATTATACCCTATTCTAAGGGTATATTAATTTTGACGCATAGTTTGTAACATACCTTAATATTGCCCGTAGACCCCTAGGTTAGGTTAGGTTTATGTGGCTGTCGGCAGAAACCGACACACTTAGACCAATTTAGGTCCATTGTGATACCACGTATAATTATCTACCTCAACTCTGTAGATGGGACTGGCCAACGACACGCGGTTGGTGATCTGACGAGAACCGATTAACTCGACGTGGTATGGTCGTTGGTTCCCGTAGACCCCTAAAAGTTACTATATTTATGATCAGCATCGATAGTATTGTTGATTTAGCCATGCCCGTCCGTCCGTCCCTCTGTCGGCAAAAATTAGGCCCTTAAACTGGGCATAGAGAGCTGAAATTTTAACTATATACTCTCTAGGGTCCCGAAATAATCAAGTTTACGAATTTTTGAAATCCGCTCACAGACACGCCCACAAACTCAAAAAACAAATTTTTTGAAAAAATCAAATTTTGAGCCAAAAAGCTGACATTTTTTATATATGATCTATGACTCCTAAAACTGATCGGGAGATAATATTTTCAAAATCCGCCCACTGACACCCCCACAATTAAATAAAACAATTTTATTGAAAAACCAAAATTTGAGCTAGGGAGCTGAAATTTATAATATATATATAGTCTCTAAGCTCATTTGTAAATATTTTCAAAATCCGCCTACTGACACGCCCACAATTAAAAAAAAACTTTTTTTGAAAATCCAAAGTTTGAGCTAGGGAGCGTTTTTTTACAAAAGCTTCGTTTTTTTCTATAAAATCGCTTAAGTGTTATATGTATAAGAACATATGTAGAGCGTTCTTAACAATTCAACCATACTTAGACTTTTGTCACGCCCACTTATGAGGGATAGGAATAAGAATAGGGTATCCAACAGTTCGCCCAAGCGTTTTATTTTTGTTTTTTATTGATTATCATGTTATATCACGCTGAGAAGTTTATCGTGTGGACTTCCTGTGTCGCATTCGCCTCACTAGTTATTTCCCATTCTAATTGACCGCACCTTACTATGGTTGTTTTTTTGTCTACGATAATTGTCAAAGGAGCTTTTTGAGAAAATTCTTCGTTATAGCATCCTGCTAGCGTAATTTGTGAATGTTCACTTCGTGATGTTTTTGTCCTTTTGTCCGAATTTAGTTATCCCTTAACCCATGAATTCCCGAATTATTCATAGCCATGACTTAAACACAAGTAAAGGTCTTTATTTTGCTAAAATTGTAATTTTTTGCTGAGGGGTCTTAGTTTTATCAACTGATCTCGTTTGAGATCGCTGGGACAATAATACAAAAAAAAGTCTATTATTCGGTTACTTTATTTTACACATTATGAAAAGTTTTAAAACAAGAAATACATAACGTTACATCGCATTTCGCACAAAATGTTCTTGGCCTTCCTTTACATCCGTCTAACTGGCAATGCCGCTGGTTAGATTTTTCTCTAAAATATGGGTCTTGCCATCATATCTAATACCAGGTAGAACCTTTGAACGCGAAGATTATGTTGATGTGAACTTAAGATAAGTCCTGGCTATTTCTCTCCTTACAGAATTTACGGAAATCGTGTGGTCCTCGTTCATCCTTTTGTATAAACTAAACGTGTTCACCACAGCCATATAAACCATTCTTGTAAAAAGGCACCAGTACCATTTTTTGCCACGAATGGCAATTGTATATTTTTCCAAAAGCCAATCATGATGATCTACGCCTCCCATATATGTTTTGAAATCGTTTATTACACCCGCTTGACCCACATTGATTTTTTCTTTACTGGTAGGACGCCATCGCTTCAATTCTGACAAGGGAAGAACAGTGTCAAAGTTTGTTGCCACAGAAAAACATTTGTTATCTTTCCATTTTACTATCAAAATTTGGTTTTATTGTCAAACTTTCCTTCGTATATCCCATTTCCTGTGTTTGCTTATCTTTGTCAGACATCAATGCACACTTTATACTTCGTACCTCTTTTATAGGCCTTATTGCTCTGAAACCTTCGCTTTTTAAGGCATTTCAAAAAAAAAAACTGGGTGTTTAGAGGGATCTTCAACACATTGCAGCATTTCAAAAACTAGCGTTGACCCAAGAGGTGTGTCCAGTTGCCCACTAGATGACTTTCCGCAGTATAGTGAAAAATTGTAGCAATAACCATCTTCCCCATACATGGCCCAAAGTTTGTATCCAAACCTTATTGGTTTTGCACGGATAAATTGTTCGATTTGGTAGTGGCCGTAATACCAAACTATCATTTCATCAATTGATGTTGGTACATGTCAAATCCATTAAATGTCTTATTTTCAAACACCTGTCATGTTTATTTGAAACTGCTAAGGCATTGTTTTAAAAATGAAGTAAACTTTTTATAGATAGATACTGGTTTCTGCTCATAGCGTCTTTCACAATTTGCACTCCTAGATCGTCTTCTTTGGACCAATAATCTTTTTGACTTGGCAAATTATGGTATCCAGAGAATATCAGAAATCCAATAAACACTTTTATATTATCCTTAGTGATAGTGAACGATATGTTGTTTTTTATCTGATGAGCATAACGAAGAGTTTCATTTACGATAAATTGCAAAACAGAATCATCAAAGAAATCTTCAAAGAGTTCTACAACGCTTTTGCGAAGTAAAGCCGTTTTTGCACTTACGAAATCGATTGTATCAATTATATTCGGAAAACAATAGGTAGGGTCACTCGAAGAACGATTTACTGGCGTAGTCTTCAACTTCTTTGCACTGGGCCTGCTTAAAAAGCTTCACCAACTCCATCGTCTGGTACATAAACTTCTAAAGTAGGTACATAGAATATCTACTACAATTGGGGCGTCCAGGTTACCATCATTAAAATGTTCTTCATCTGCAAGCTCGTCCACATCGGGTGGCAACGCCAATATATCAGCCTCAATTCTCTCCGACAGCAAGTAGGCTACTGCTTCTTCCATATTTTTGAATGCACGATGAGACATGTTGTATGTTGAACCCAGCGGTATCACTCGAGATCAGTGATGTGATATAGATATTTATGCCAATGGTATACCTATATCGACTCGTTACTTCACAACCTTATTGATTAGATATTTGAGGAGTAAAATATGCCAACAATAATTGCCAATTACCTGACAATCACTTTATTATAAAAAAAAAAATACAAAAAAATTCAAAACCGCCTTACGAGTGAAGGGATTACCATTATACCAACACAATGATTTTAATTTATTGGAGTACATACAAAACAAATATAATGCATTATACTCTATCCAACAAAAATTGTCAGTACAGGCCTTATGGAGGAGCTTTTTTTCTACCAGTGGTGCCTGTAGATACTCTTACGGCACTCAAAAGAAAAAATTGCCACTGAAATAAAAACCAAACCACTGTCATACCAAGGAATTGTTGTTGTAATTTTCCTAAAATTCGAATACAACCCACCACAAACAGTCTCCCACACAGCCGAATGGGAGTGAGCATGATCGTCTTGTGTTCGCTTGCTATTATCATCCACCAAAATAAGCAGTGTGTGTGACTGAAGCACATCAGAAGAGTATTACCATCTCTACAATGAAACATATAATTAATGATTTTTCTATGGATTTTGTCAAAGAACTTTCGGTTTTGGTGCTTTTGAGAACGAATTATTACGTGGGGTGTTGCCATTCGGTTTTAATTTGATTGTATTTGCATTGTAAAGCTGCACAAGTGCATTTTTTTTTAACATCTGTTTAGGTATATGACATAGCGTCGTGGTTATATAATTTTGTATTCTAATTGCCTGATTGTGTCTACCTTTCACAATATACATATAGTAGAAAGGACTGGGAAATGTTTTTAGAAAATCTTGCTGATTGAGTTTATGACGAAAACTGTTTAAATAAAAAAAAAACATAAATACATCCTTTCATCTCATTTGTATGATGTCTTTGTTTGCCGATGAATGACGCCTGTTTTGCCAATAAATACGGGAATTCCCAAAAGGAAGATCTCAAGTAAGGTAGGGATGCAATCATACAATGGGTTGCTTGAAATCGTTAACGTTACAAAGCCAAGTATGAAACATACGTCGTGGATGAAATGGCTCAAAATGCGGGACATAAAGTGCTTCGCTTGCCGCCTTATCACTGTCACCTTAATCCAATAGAATTGGTTTGGGCTCAAGTGAAAGGGTTTGTAGCAAGCCAAAACAAGTCATTTAAAATGGCTGAAATAAGAGTCTTAGTAAAGACAGCACTCACAAGGGTTGACAAGGAAAAATGGGATCGATGTGTCCAACACGTTGAACAGGTTGTTGAGCCAAATATGTGGGAAATGGACGTTTTTGCCGACGAAGCAGTTGAAAGGTTAATAATAGACCTAAATAACGAGAGTAGTAGCAGTAATTACTCATCGGATTAGTTGAGTAGTGATATTAAAAATTAGTATTTTATGTTTTACAATATTTATAATGAATAAATTGAATTACGCTAATATATTTTTCGTTTTGATTTTTTTTTTGTGTTACGAAATTTATATATTTTGTTGGTCTACTGGAGATACCCTTAAAAAAAAGGCGCCTATTATTATCTTACCAGAAAAGGAAAAACATGAACGGAATTTATTTCGTTCCGCAATATTTTTATTTTAAATTGGAAGATGGTAACCCTAATAGAATTGCTCTCTGAGTTATGGCGAATTATCATACACACTACGGTACGGTAACCCTGTGAGAGCTTTAAAGAGGGACGGATTTATGTAAGTCATTGCAACCAGACTGAGAGACAAACATCCCATCTTCCCTGTACTGACAATTTTTGTTGGATAGAGTATAACTGTTTCATTCCAGCCGCTACAAAAAAAAAATGGAAAAAAATGTTTTTGAATCGATCTCAAACGAGATCGCTGAGACCTAATGGGCTTAGCGATATCATTGTTAGCGAGTTTTTCGCGACCAACAATTTGGTAGTTATAACTGATAATAACCGCTGTCGTTGCCAGCGATTTTGACTATTTATATCACTTAAAGCAGCACTTTTCCTGGAAAGGTTCTTAAATGAAGACAAAAAAAAATTAAACTCTAAAACTTTCACTCATCTTCCTAACACTTATCATTAGTGTGTCGCTATACAATTTTTTTACTCCAACAAAGCATTTTAACTTTGTTATTGTGCGCCAATAACTCATGTAGCACAATATGACATCTGAAAGGCATATGGGTAAACAAAGTGGTTTGGCTTGAATAGGAAATTTTGTCGTTTTCACAAAGAACTCATTCCAATCGTCTTCCGCATCGGCACTTAACTTTGTCTTCCAAGCTGCAAGTGTCCTGACTTCTGAATCACAACTACAGGCAATGCTTTTGGGTAAAAGTAACGTGCCAGATCGATATAAGTAGCAAAAGCAAATAAAATGTACTTGAACACAGAGCCGGAAACCATTCCTAATCTACACCGCACACTTACTCATGGCACCCTGTTCCCATACCCCTTGTATCCAGATAGGATATATCTCTTAATTTCCAAATGGATTCGTTACATTCAACACAATAAAAGAGGTGACGTGGAACTGTAGAAGGTGGATACGAGGCACGGAATGAATACTCAGGCAAAGGATGAGGCGAAGGCGATTCCCACTTCAAATTCAAAAGATGGCGAAAGACCTCGCCCAACAAATGCCTCCGTTCCGGACCGATGGCTTTTGGAGACATGTTAAGACAATGTGACTGCGGAAGTACAGCAAACCCCCTAATGGGAAATTAATTGCTCGTTCCATCGATTATTTATTTATTGCTTAGAGCTTTGCTATCGAGGAGGATGGTAGTGGTGGGCCGGTGGCAGCGGAGGCGGCTTGATATCGCTTGCGAAGGGTTGGTTCCATTTTGCCGACGACGACAATGACTCTACTTCGACTATGACATTTGCTTTGCAAGAAACACTTGCCAATGTTGGGGGCGCAGAGCGACACCCGGCCAAGAGAAAACATGGGTGCCACACTGTTGTTGTTTTTGCGGCAATATTGGGTGGTGAAATGGGGTTTTCTGCTATTGCCACAAGGAAGTGCACAGCTACAGCTACAGCGTCATCATCAGGGCATGGTGGTTTTAGATATCTGTTTGTGTATTTACGGATCCTTGGAGAAATGCCTCCGATAGAGTCCTCGTCCGTCTGTCGTCTCTTTATACATGTAAGCACTTTTCGATTCATTTAGTTTTCATTAGTGAGGCGTCACAGATAGAATTAGATTACGAGTTTTATTTCGCATTTCGTTTGCCGGCAAAAGGAGAGCAGCTTTAAAATTTAAGAGCTCGTTACTATTGCAAGGTAACTGGTTGCTTTCAAATGCAATATGCAAATTGATCTGCTTTATTTGTTTTTCAAATGTAAGGGTTATTCATTTACTGAATAGGGAGCCAGATATGGCTTTTTTTTGTAACAAAAAATGCTTACGAATAACAAAAATATTCTATTTTTAGCGATTTTTTATTCCTAGCAGACTTTTTATTTACTTGTGGAGTAGTGGATTTGTTCGCCCTCATTATAAAGCGAATAGCAAAGGATTTCTCATGAATCTGAATGTCATACAAGATGTACTGCAAACGATAAACGTTATCATCACTGTTTTCGGTTGCAAAATGAAGTAATGTAATTACTTGAGGGTTGGAAGTTTGACTAGGACTAGAGCAGGGATTGCACCGAAAATTCGACTTTAATCCATAAGATATAATTACTTTATAATATCGTCTGATGCAATACATGGGGATGGTGGGAAAAGTTGGGTAACATAAAAACGGCTGACAGGACATTTTGAAAAATTACATCCACTTTTGAGATAAGACTTCACATCAACTACTATGCACAATAAGTGAAAACGCAACGACAAGAATGGTAACCTCCATGTTCTGATTTAAGCTCGCGATTAGTTTTAATATTAAACATCTAACATCCTAGAAATTTCCAAAAAACCCTTGATTTCGGTGGGGATCTATTTTTAATTCACAAAACAATATCATTGGTTTCGGGTAAATAACACTGGGGGACTCATGTCACCCTTAAATTCCATATCGACCCTGTACTCCAGTGTTGACACCATGCCTGCATACTCTCTGCTCCGGAACAAGATTGAAAAAGTCACTCTTGATAGCGCATCTCGTTGCCGGATTTCTGTGCAGATATGCAATAGTTCGCACAAGTTACTTCCAAACTGCACATTGCAGCGGAATGCCAAGTTCGAGCTCCTGACGAATGCTATCATCTTAAATGCGGTACTCAGGCCAATCGCCAGTAAATTTTCACGGAAAACAGATAACGTTTTATCCCTCGCGATACAAAATTAAAATTAATGAAAACGTTACTGGTTCCCATTATAACTTATGCAGAAGTTGTCTACTGTGTACTTGATTCCTTATCACAAAATAAGCTTCAAGTTGCATTTAACGGAATGATTCGTTATATCTTTGTACTAAGAAGATATGACCATGTATCAGCTTACCAAAATAGTATATTAGGATGTTCATTAAGGCAATTTCTTGATGCTAGAAACTGTATTTTTCTGCATAAAATAATATACTCAAAATCACCACGATATCTTTATGAGAAATTGCAATTCACACAGTCGGATAGAAATTTTAACTTAATAATTCAGCCTTATAATTACCTATATAATAACTCGTCGTGTCTTTTCTTTACTTACGCCGTTAAGCTATGGAACTCCTTGCCTAAACACATCAAGCGAGCATCGGGAACTCTTAAATTCAGGACAGCTATATTTAAATATTTTACTGAACAGCAGTAGAGGTTTCTTCCTTCTTTCCTTCTTTATTCTTCTCTGCTTTTCTTTTCTAAACTTAATTTTACTCTTCTTTTAAATTAAATCATTAATCTTCTTTCTGGGAATATTATAACTTTAATACGCATACCTACCTACTTATGTGAAAAACTAATGTAAAATAATTTTGTTAGTGCTCTATAAAGACTATGTCTTACTTGTACTTAATGGTAAAATGAATTGAAACGAAACATTGCTGACAAGGAAATTCACGACAACCCTGATTATAGGATAGCTCTTGAAAGACACTCGCCCTTCTTGTAGATGGGCCATATGGAGCTAATAGTTGGTAGAGCGTTTTGTGCATGCGCCCAACGAAAACATTATCGCTGAATTTGATGAGCTCTGCTGGTTTCAGCTATACCAACATCTTCTTTGCTAGGTGGTGCAATAGGCTCTTTATTAATTGGACAGTGGCCACATGGGTTCTCCTCTTGTCCTTCACTCTCTCTATATAGTGCACAATTAACAACTGCTGGAATAGCTACTTAAACACATGTAGGTACTATTACCTGCGCTACGGTGACTTTGTTTCTTCGCTGTTTCGAAAAGCCAGCGTTTCGGTCTGTCTTAAAGCCAGCAGATAGTTAATTCGCATTCCTTAAAACCTCCGGATATTGTTTCGATCGGGAGACTCTTCCCGTCTATATTTCGAGGTCTCGGGATCTTCTTCTCCCCCCTTCTCCTGGCCTGATACACTTCCTGCTTTTGTTTCACATCTTTTTATAAGGGCATCCTCTGTCCAGCAGTGTTTCATGTCCCTTGTAAACATGCGGTAAAAAGTGCCATTAGAACGCAGCTCTTCCGAATTATTCAAAACTTTCAGAAGTGGGTCGAGGACACTAACATAATTCAGGACAACCAGTTTGGTTTCAGAGCGGGGCATGACTCTATTCATGCCGCGTCGAAATTGGTTGCCGACATTTAGTGGGATGAATACAAGAGCTTGTCTGATTGATTTTGAGATGGCTTTCGATACCGTATGGTTAGAGGGACTTTTCTACAAGTTGACCACGCGGGGAATGCACAAACCTTTGCTGTATGCAATTTATAATATGCTTATGGGAAAGAAGTTCGTTGTCGAATGTGGCAACATGACTACGAGCAGTCTTTGAAAAGAACGGTTTACAGCAGAAGCCGGTGAATTCTCCGATCCTGTTTAACATTTACATGAGTGATGTGGTGGGTTCACTTACACATGCTATAGTGTATGCCGACGATTTGGTGGCATACGGATCAGGTCCTAAAATCGAGGTCATACATTTTCTTTTGCAGCGTGACTTCGATCAACTTAAGGGATATTGCGACGACTGGAAGTTTAAAATCAACTTTCAGAAGACGGAAACAATCTTGTTCAGAACAACATTGGATGGTGCCTCGAGGGATACCAGAAAAAACTAGAAGAAATTTACCATTATTGGACAAAATGGGCAGCCAGATATCTAATGGCTTGACCAGTATCTGCATTTCGATATACATATAGCTGCTTGTCTTGCTGGGGCCAAGAAGGCTTATGCTCATGTGCTCACTACCCCAGTGAAATGAACATAGAGAGTACGCTCCGGTCTGGCTTGGTCCCGCCGGAGGTATTTATTCATATTGATGCAACATGGCTAGTACAACGAGAGATGGTATCCCGGTATTATACCATCGCTAACGCAGAGCGAGATATAAGCGGCTAATCCGCATCGGGGACGTGCGTCGACAATGTTCATGGGTTCCTCTGTTTTAGTACCGCAACAGCGGAAAGGGATACATTGATACGGAAAAGCAATTCACCGAATTTTGGTGGCTTGTTGAGGGGGATAGACGGTGCGTTACCCTAGGTAACATCCTCTTAATTCGTAAGTTAGGTTAAATTAGCTAGGGCGTTTCTGGGAGAGGCCGGGCTGGCCAACTTGTTGTGGTGGTGCTTCCGGGGGTGACTGAGGCTGTAAGGCTTCAGTCGGCTCACGGCGGAGCGTGCGAACGTTGACGGCTGCTCGAAAGGCAATCGGGTTTTTGACCATTTGTTGCGTGATGCAACGAGTGCTCAGAATCCTAATTATAAGTAAGAATATGTGAAGTAGTTTAAGTAAGTAGGGTAGGTAGTTTGTAATTTGTTTTTATATAAAAATATAAAATTCAATAAAGATGCCGAGTTTTGTTAACAACTTTCTCGATGAAAACAGAATATGTAAGATTAGTTCGTAAAATAGTTTTTAGGCCGAAAGGCCATAATTGTAAGATATATGTAGCAGTACAAAGCTTAGGTGGAAAGGTAGTATTACGTGTCTAGCGACCAAGCACATCTGGCCAAAGCTGGCTCTGCGACGCTCTTTGAGTTTGATCTCACTTAACCAGCTACACATTGGCTCTGCTATAGGTGTTATTACATGACACTGCCTAATAGGCAAGCTCGCATCAAGGCTTGGCGTCTATTTAAATGACTTCTGTAGGAGCTTCAGGGACGAGGTGGAGGAGGAAACTACACTTCATCTCCTCTGTACATGTCCTGTACTCTCCCATAAAATAAATCTCTATCTAGGAGCCTTCTTCCTTAATGAACTCGGTGACTTAGCTTACACAGATGCCAGAAGTCTATCGCGCTTCATTAGGAGCTTCAAATTTATTTAGCGAGTAGAGATAAAAACCCCCGATTTATGTGGTATTACAACGGACCTCATTGGTCTAAGTGTGTTGGCTATTAGCTAACATCCACCTTAACCTAACCTAACCTAACCTAAGATAATGTTGTTAAATTTAGGGCGTCCGCATAAGGAACAATAACCTAAAATAAGTATCCTGTTAATTTTAAGACGGATTAAGATATTCAAAAACCATTAAAAAATTAATTTACCAGTCAAAAGTCAATTCCAAACATTCACCGGATTTCATCAGGGATATGCACTGTGTTGTCGTCCGATCCCAGTGTGTCTTGGTAAAGCCTTTATGACGATTGAAGAATAGCTGAAATGGGTTGGCTTTGAAGTCAACGAGGACAAAACGAAATGCTTTTAACAAACAAACAAAAATCTGTCCACCGACTAGGACAACACGCTATTGTTGATAGCAGCAATTTTGCGTTAGTTTGGGAAAGTACAACATAAACTTTACGAATATTACCTAAGTGGGATGCGGAGATCCGATGAAGAATCACAATAGGAAAATCTCGCTTTGAAATAATAAGTGGTAACCCCCTAGTTTGGAAGACTGATCTACACTGATACTGCAAGTACTGCTTTATAGCGCCATTGGTTGGAGGGTAAAGGAAACTTGCTTGCGAACTAAAATACTTTGGCGGATATTTGTTTCTGTGTACAGGGATTTCGAATGGAGGAGAATGTACAGCCGTGAACTCTATGAGCTATTCTTTTATATGGATGTAAGTCCGATTATATACGCGTTGACTACATTGGTGCGACCACATCAAGAGATTGAATATTGTTGATCCAGCTAAAAGATCTTCGACTCGCAGCACCCTGGTTTGAGATGGCAGGAAGACCGAAACTCTATTTAATAATCCTGGTCTGGATAGCTGAAAATAGTGGTCCCGGGATCACAGAGGGTGGAAGGATGCAGTTCCTCAGGCAGAGACTCTCCACGGATAGGCAGCCCATCGGCAGCTTATGAGGATCCATCGTCGCAAAAATTAGCTGAAGCACCTTGGCGTGCGTAACTTTTTCTTCAAGTAGAAAATCAGGGACTTTAATAAATATCAATTGGCTTATGAGGCTTCACTTGCGTAAATCGACTTTGATTGGGAACTTCTCGGTAAATCTAGCGGGCCATCTTACTCTTCTCTTTACACCCTCACACATGTCGATGACCATCCGTACGTAGGTCGCATGATTAAAATTTAGAATTTGAATGATCATATATTTGACTTCCATGTTAGTAAAATAAAGTTTAAAATGTTTAAAAAACATAAGGAAGGGCTACAGTCTTCTTGCCTTGGCTTTAGGTTGAGAGTTCTTGTCTATTTTGGGGCATTTTTTGTTTGTAACAAAACAACCAATATTTGAAATTTCGTCAAAACGCCCCTAAAACTAAGGGTGGCAAACAACTTTGTTTTGGCAACTTTTTAGAAAGAAAATTCTCTATAGATTAAGCTTAGAAAGGATATTGTCTACAGATTTAGCTTTAAAGGTTATTTTTGTTTTTAGGCGATTAATCGAAAAAAACAACATTTATTTCAAAAAAGGACCCAACAAGTAAGCGTTTTAACCCTTGTGTCAATACGACATACCTGGGTATGTATTTGCATATTCAAATGCAAAAATCATGGTAATAATCAATACAAACCGGGCTGAATTTTCCAGTAGCTTCCCAAAAATGGCAACTGAACAAATTCCAATTTTAAGCATATACTATACATATAGATAAATATCTACTAATTTTAAGTTTTTCAAATATATACCGCACTAACCATACGTTCATACCCGGGTATGCATCATGTTTGTTCTTGCTAATTGATGTACTGCCTTTCTGTCTAGACAGTTATCGTTCTGTAGTTTACCGTTATCTTGTCTACTCTAAACGTTGGTTGGTTGGTTGGTTTAAGTGGCTGTAATTCCCGTCATCTGACGAGGGAAAACACAAATAGCGCATTGAGCGCCGTTTTGATTCCACAACTAACGGAACCTAAAATTAAAAGGCGAGATGGATATTAAGGGGGCTCAAAACCATCCTGTGGAGTTAAGGAATTTGACGATGTTATTGAAGTGGATGGTATGAAGGGATGACCTAGTGCGCTGCGTCTGGTTTTGGCTAAAGCCGAACACTCACAGAGAAGATGGAACACTGTTTCACTCTTTTCTGTGTCAGAGCAGCTGCGGCAGTGGGTGTTATGAGGGATGCCAAGCTTGGCTGCGTGAGTGCCTAAAGGCCAATGGCCCGTACTGATTGCCGTTAGTCTGGCGACATCTAAACGCGTTCTGGCTAAGAGGTTGTTTGTTCTGGCATCATCGTAGGTTGGCCAGATCTTTCTTGAAATGACACAGTTCGAACGATTCGTCCATCTAGTCTCAGCCCTTGAGATGAAGTGCAGGAAGATTTCACTCTTTACATATCCCAGCGGTGGGAAAACTTCCTCCGCATGTGATACGCACAGAGCAGAGCCACGTCTGGCGAGTTCATCGGCTCTCTCATTTCCTTCAATGTTCCTATGGCCGGGAACCCAGACGAGAGTGATATCCAGCCGATGACAAGCCTTATTCAGCGTATCCCTGCATTCCACCACAAGCTTGGACGTAGACTTAGTTGAACTAACAGCCTTAATCGCGGCCTGACTGTCGACGAAGATGCCTATTTTTTTTCTGTGTGTCAATATGTTGAGAAGCAGTCTACACGCCTCCTTAATTGCAAGTACTTCTCCTTGAAAGACGCTGGCTGCGTTGGGAAGGCGAAGGGTTTTAGAGATATCTAGCTCTGTAGAGAAAATGCCAGCACCTACTCCACAGTTCATCTTGGAACCATCTGTGAAGATAGGTATGTCGAATTCATTTACGACCGCATTTTCTTTCCATTCTGATCTAGAGGGGAATCTCACAGAGAAGCTTTTATGGAAGTTGAGTTTGGGTGTAATGTAGTCTGTACCTATTAGACCTATGCCGTCGGGAAGTGAAAGAAGGATGCTGGTATGGCCATATGGCCTTACCCACCAACATTTAGATTCCTTCAATCTAAAAGCACTACACGCTGCAATGTTTTTGAAATACAGATCCACTGGCAGAAAGTTGAGAATTACATTGAGCGCCTCGGTCGGACTTGATCGAAGGGCTCCAGTGATTCCAATTCCAGCTGTTCTTTGGATTCTGCTTAATTTAGTGACGTCACTGTAAACGTACTGAGAACATTTGCAATTTTTTGGCGCTTTGCACACATACGGTTGAGTCACAGCAGCAATTTTAGTGCGTTATTTCCCTTGTTTACAAATTTGGTTTATAAAACAATAAAATATTTGTTTGTAAAACCAGAAGGTAAATAATAATACTGGATCATAAATGTAAGTTTTTTTTTTTTTTTATAAAGATCATGATTGTTTCAGATATGGCAGAAAACAGACCAATATTTTCTAGAAATTATCAGAGGATGACCGTTGAGGAGAGAGAAGCACAATTGAGTCAAATGCTTGAAGATATTTTATATACTGAGGATTTAGAAGAGTCGGATCATGGAGATGTTGCTGAATCCGAGGAAGATGGTGGAACTGTAGCTGTTGCCCATGATAACATTGATTCCGAACCCATGCTAAGCCATGTTGCAAAAGACGGCACTGAGTGGAAAAGAGAAGAACCTAGCCCTCGTCGATTTCTCTCGCATAATGTTATAAGGCAAAATGGAGGTCCACATTCATCCACTCGAAATTTGACATCACTGCAAACTTTCAAATGTATTTTCACAAACGAAATGTGTGACATTATTAGGGAAACAAATCGTAAAGCAAAATGGGCCTATGACAAGTGGAATGAGAATAATCCTGCCTGCAGTAGAGAGTGGAAACCTATTAGTACAGACGAATTTAATACATATCTAGGAATACTGATAACCTCAGGCGTATCCCGATCAAATTACGAGCATACCAAAGACCTATGGCAAACCTTTTCAAATCCTTTATACAGGGCAAGTATGGGTCTATGCAGATTTTGGAGCATCTCCCAATATAACCGGTTTGACAACGAAAACACTCGTGAAGTACGTATGGCAGATGATAAGGCGGCACCAATAAGAGACTTATTTCAAATGATTAACTCAAATTTGCGTAAATATTTTATGCCGTATGAGGCACTTACCGTTGACGAGCAGCTCTTACCATTTCGTGGTGTAGGACTAAATTTACGCAATACTCGTATATACCGTCGAAACCAGATAAGTACGGTATTAAAATCTGGTGGTTATGAGATGCAAAAACAAGGTATCATCTACACAGGCAAAGAACCAGATCAGCCTCGAGCGATAAACCAAGGAGAGCAAGTTGTAAGTCAGCTAGTGCTATCCTATAAAAACACTGGGCGAACAGTTACGACGGATAATTTCTTCACGTCTCTTGAGCTAGCCAAAAAACTCATGCGATGGAATTTGGGACTAGTTGGAACCCTAAAAAAAATAAGCCGTATATACCAACGCAATTTCAAGCATCGAAAGACCGTGCTGTCTTATCTAGTGAATT
The DNA here is from genome assembly GCA_949715645.1 of Portevinia maculata. Classification (NCBI taxonomy): domain Eukaryota; kingdom Metazoa; phylum Arthropoda; class Insecta; order Diptera; family Syrphidae; genus Portevinia; species Portevinia maculata. Next base: position 92,066,076 of record OX454526.1, read on the forward strand.
TGGGTTCCACGAAAATGTAACATTGTGTTCCTATGTGCCAAAAAAGAAAGAAGTCGTGATTTTATTGTCAACAATTCACTTCAGTAAAACAACGGTTGGCTTGAAAAATAAGCCAGAAATTATAAGCTACTACGAGTATAATTCGACTAAAGGCGGAGTTGATACTATGGACAAAATGCTTGGCGAATACTCCACAAAACGTCGAACTAAAAGGTGGCCGCAAGCTTTTTTTTATAACATACTAGACCTTGCTGCATTAGCAGCACATGTAATATACAAAATTAATAATCCGGAACTTTCGACTTCTACATGTGGGCGTCGCAAAAATTTGCAGGATCTCGGAAAAAACCTTGCTATGTCATCTATAACGACTCGATCGAAATCCCTATATATTTATCGCAACTTCAACACTAGGAACGGAATACATAGAAACGATGCTAGAGCAGAGTGTAGGACTTGAACTTCCAGCTTCCAGTCACCAGCCTCCACAAGGAGAACGCGATAAGACTGATCGCATAAAACAAAAAGGCAACTGTTCCATATGCTATGCTCAGTCTAAGAGACGTCCAACAAGGAAGGAATGCCAAGTTTGCAACAAACCAGTCTGTGTTCAACACAGTCGGGATCTTACTACCTGTCAAAACTGTTTGTGATAGATAGCTTATTTCAAATAAAAAAAATATATATTATTATAAAATAATACAAATAAAGCATTGTTGTATATCTTTACATTCTATAGAGACTAAGGATAAGAACCTTTAGCCAACTAGTGGCGAATGAAGTGATTTGAGTAAATAAATATTACACTACAAAAAAAAATTAAAAATATAAAATGTGGGGTGATGAAAGAGTAGAAAAACTCGGTGAGTTATATATTAAATTTTACGTAACAATTCTGATCAGAGTATTGATCTGGTCATGGTCAAAGTTGAAGAGCCATTGTCTAACTTGTTTATTAAATAAAAAGGACTGTGAAATGTGCCGAGTTACAAGCGGTAATTTATTGTATAATCTAGGCGCTAACGATGAAAAGAAATTTAGAAACTGTTGGGTACTATGAGGCGGAATGAAAGCGATTCTTCTTTCAGCACTCCGAAGTTGATAAATAGGAATTTCTTGGTTTGGCAAGTTACCACTCCTTCGGAAAAATATTTTCAGGACTTTGTAGAAGAAAAGATGTTTTAAAGGCAGTATTTTTGACTTCAGGAAAAGCGGAAAAGTATGTTCTCGACGCCTTTTTTTCCATATAATTCGGAGAGCATGTTTTTGTGATATGAACAAAGGGTGCAAATTATAGTTGTAAGTGCCACCCCAGCACTCCAGACCATATTGCAATTTTGATTGTATTAAGGCATAATATACGGTTTGTAGGAGTTTTTGGGAGCACAACCTCTTTAGATGATACATTATATAAGTAGCTCTCAACATATAATTTTTTAACAGCAAGGTATGTGAGTTCCAATTCATTTGAGAGTCAAAAAGAATACCCAGATATTTAAAAGTAGATACACCTTCTATTAGGAAACAATTTGGCGAACAAACTTCATCAATATCAAAAGAAGTTGTTATATTTGGACTTGTAACACAGGTTTCTGTACTTAACAACATATTCTTGCAGTCACAACTGTGGAATATTAATGGTGGAGGGCAACTATTTAGCCGTGGGAGTTTGAAATACATAACTTTTGTTTTAGCACTGATAACCAGCTTGTGTGTTTTAAACCAGTGTCTTAATAGCTCTAGATCATGATTGATGTCGGCAACCAGATTTAAAACTGAAACAGTTGAATACGAGCAGGCAAAGTCATCAGCGAAACCGGTTTTCTTACCTTTTAGTGGGAGGCTAAAAATAGAATTAATAAAAATTAGAAAAAGGATGGGTCCCAGGACCGATCCTTGTGGGACCCCCGTTTCGATATTAGGTTGTTACTAAAAGATTGACCTATTTTCACAACTTGCTTTCTGTTTTGAAGAAATGAGGAAAACCAATCCAGAATGAAACTACGAAAACCAGCTTTCCTTAATTTTAAGAGTAACAGATTATGATCTACTGTGTCGAAAGCCTTCGTAATGTCTATAAACAACGCAGCAGTGGTCTTTTTTTTGTCCAAGCTTGTATAAATTTGTTCACAGAAAACTAAGAGAGCATCTTCTGTTGACATACCAGCTCTAAAGCCAAATTGACTTGAGCTGAAAAAGGAATGCTTTTCCAGAAAACTCACCACTCTATTTTTGATAACTTTCTCGAATAATTTAGAGAAAACGGGAAGGAGGGATATGGGTCGATAATTATTTACATCTTTGCAATCACCTTTTTTTAAGGATTGGAATAACTTCCGCGATTTTCAAGCTCTTAGGAAAAATGCCATTGTATACACTTTTATTAAAAATGTGTGTTTCGTTGTATTTTAATGGTTATTATGGTATATTATTTTTATAATCTTGATTCAACAGTTTTTAATACAAGAAATTAAGTAAAACTGAGTTGCATACCCGGGTATGTATGTATTGACTAAGTGTTGTGCCACACTCGCATTGACACAAAGGTTAAACAAATTTGTATGTGCGTGTTGTTAACAAATATACGCACTTGCCTAGAACAAGACCAACTTCTTTCAACTTCTTTGATAAAACGGGTTTGTGAAAATAGTAGGTGTGTCAGTGAGCGTTGAAAAATTTGATGGATGCAGTCAGTGCCCGGTTAGCACATGGATTTGATTTCTGTTAAATGACGATAAGGACTTTGTCGATGGCGGGTCATAGACTACAAGTTATCACACAACTAATGGTATTGTCCCATTGTTGCATACCTTGTCTTGCCGTCATACCGCTAACAAGCTCTAAGCTCTATTTAAGACATATAACACCTGACCGCCAGCTACGAGTGGGCTCAGAATAGAGCCGCATCTAGCCAGCATATGCGCTGTTTCGTTCTGTACTACTCCGACATGCCCAGGGACCCAGCATATTAGTACCGTTTGATAGCTAATTGCTTTCAGCGCCAGGAGGCATTTCTAGTTTATAAGATTGGAATCGATCGTTCAAAGTGCTGCCTGACTGTCCAAGCAAATGGTTAATTTGATTGCTTGTATTTTCATCGTAAAGGCACTGAACTTATTTAGCAGCCAGTAGGACTGCTTGATACTCAGTGCCTCTGAGAAAACTGTTATGTTCAGCTCCTGTTCCCTTCGCCGTTTTTTAACCATCTATAAAGATAGATATACCTGTAGTGACTCTACTGGGAGATTTCCAGTCTTGCCAAGCAGGCATAAAGACTTTATTGTCAAAGTCATACCTGGGTTTCTCATAATCAGTCAGTGGCATGAGCCTCCTTTGATTAAAGATTTCGAGAATGAGTGAGTGTTCAAAAGTGCAGGTCTTCCAAATTTTGATCTCTCTCAGAGCACATTTAGCTGCCACGTTCTTCGATCCAAGTGTTGTAGGTTCAGTAATTTTTCCAGACCCAGTTAGGGTGTGGATTTAGTTGAACCAGTTATATCCAGACGGGAAATCCTTTGCAACTTGATCAGGCTCTTGAGGTTAGGGTTTAGTGCTAATCGCCTCCCACCAAACAACCAACCATAGGTAGAAATAGGTCTTACAATCAATGTATATAACCAGTGTACTTTGTTCACAAAAAGAAACAGTTCAAAGTTCACGCAAAACCCTAGACACAGACGACAGACATTTAACACTTAATAATTATCAAAACAATTTTCCACGGAGGTGCAAGCGATGGACTTGAAGTTCCGCTTGTCGTGGTGTCAAACTGTGCAGGCGAATGATAATAATTAAATAACATTAATATTTGAATAACTGCTGCAATAAGCATTTTTTTGTTCAGGTGTAAAATATTAGAATAAGAATTTGTATAGATAACTTAAGAAATGGATAGTAAAATGGCTTTTTAGCCATAAATAATTTGGCTTGGGATAGCTTTAAAAATAAGCTCCATAGATCTTTAGGCGATGTAGGGACACGCTAGAAAAATCAGTTTTATAAATATATCACAATATTTTGTAGTATACATAACTGTTTCTTAGGTTTTTTTTACGATTTTATCGGAAAAGAAAACAGTTTTCATTTCATTTATTAATTAAGAAGAGCCTATATATATTAAGGTACTAACAAAAGAGAGCTAAATGTATGACGACATAGTTCTAAACAAAAGTAACAGCAGTAGGTACTTAAATGTAGAAGAAAACATAGGGACGGGCTACAGTCCGCTTGGGCGAACTGTTGGATACCCTATTCTTATTCCTATCCCTCATAAGTGGGCGTGACAAAAGTCTAAGTATGGTTAAATTGTTAAGAACGCTCTACATATTTTGTTATATAACATTTAAAGGATTTTATCAAAAAAAACGCTCCCTAGCTCAAACTTGGGTGTTTCAATAAAATTGTTTTATTTAATTGTGGGCGTGTCAGTAGGCGGATTTAAAAAAAAATTAACACATGAGCATAAAGGGCCCCTAGAGAGTATATATTATAAATTTCAGCTCCCTAGCTCAAACTTTGGATTTTCAAAAAAATTGTTTTATTTATTTGTGGGCGTGTCAGTGGGCGGATTTTGAAAATATTTATACATGAGCTTAAAGGGCCCCTAGAGAGTATATATTATAAATTTCAGATTCCTAGCTCAAACTTTGGATTTTCAAAAAAATTGTTTTATTTATTTGTGGGCGTGTCAGTGGGCGGATTTTGAAAATATTTATACATGAGCTTAAAGGGCCCCTAGAGAGTATATATTAAAAATTTCAGCTCCCTAGCTTAAATTTTGGTTTTTCAATAAAATTGTTTTATTTTTTTGTGGGCGTGGCAGTGGGCGGATTTTGAAAATTTTATATCCCGAGCAGTTTTAGGAGTCATAGATCATATATAAAAAATTTCAGCTTCCTAGCTCAAAATTCGATTTTTTCCAAAATTTTGTTTTTTTGAGTTTGTGGGCGTGTCTGTGGGCGGATTTCAAAAATTCGTAAACTTGATTATTTCGGGACCCTAGAGAGTATATGGTTAAAATTTCAGCTCTCTAGGTCCAGTTTAAAGGCCTAATTTTTGCCGACGGACGGACGGACGGACGGACGGACGGACGGACATGGCTAGATCGACATTACTATCGATGCTGATCATAAATATAGTAACTTTTAGGGGTCTACGGGCAATATTAAGGTATGTTACAAACTATGCGTCAAAATTAATATACCCCTAGAATAGGGTATAAAAAGAAAGGATAACAAAAATAATAGGGGAGAAAGAAAAAGGAAAAAAGAAAAGGATGAAGATTGAAAGTATGGGACTAAATTAAAAGGCCCATAAGAGAGAGAGGAGACATACTTTAAGGAACAAAAAAAAGTGTCTTAATTGGGTTTTAAGTCATGTTGTATTACGAGTACATGTTCTTTTGATATAGCGCGTCAGAGAATTCCAAAGGCGAGTAGCGTTTATATAAAATTGGCGCTAAGATGCCATGGAATGTTGCCAGGGCATGTTGACCAGTCTATTGGAAAAATGCGATACTCTATCGTATCTTCGAAGTTCACAAATAAATCGAATGGTACTATTAAAGACAACAATGGGGGTGCAGGGAAATAACTTCACGGGCAATAACTTCACATGGGCAATAACTTCACCTCGAGTGGGCAATAATTTCACTTTTTGTTTGTGAACTTATTGCCCACCATAGGTGCGAATTGCACTGTTTATGGAATCTACTTGGGATTTCGCAACTAATCAAATAAACAGTGCAATCCATATGGGGGGCATGTTGCCCCCCTGTAACCCCCCTGCTTGTGATCACTGTTTGATTTGGAGTGGGTGCAAGGGTCTTTAGTTATAATAGACAAATTCTCAAATTATAGGTGAGAAATAAGTTCACAAAAAAGTGAAGTTATTGCCCACTCGAGGTGAAGTTATTGCCCATGTGAAGTTATTGCCCGTGAAGTTATTTCCTGCACCAACAATGAGCTTTATTTTTGCATGAGTAGTTACAACACAGAAAATTTCACAGCCGTACCCCAGGATAGGTAGAATTAAGCTTTTCGCAAGCATAAGGCGTGTCTTTAAAGGGGTATACAACTGAGTCACCCATAGAGTACATAATACTACATATGTTTTTCCGACAATAGAGTTAATGTGCTTGTCCCATGTAAGGTTACGGGTAAAAATAATTCCTAGATTTCTAGTGGTGTCAACATATTCGATAGCGACATTATTCAATGTAATCCGAGGAAAATAAGTTAAGTCAAGGTTATTTTTGGATATGACCAAGCACATAGACTTCGACGGGATTATAGTGAGGCCATTAAGTTAAGCCCAACCTGCTACCCTCTCAAGATCCTCATTCATACTGCAATCTGTAAGACTTCTGAGAACCACTGTTTCAAATGTCTTGGAGAAATCGAGAAGAACAAGAAACCTGACTTTGTCCTCGTCCAGTGCTCTCCGAAGATCCTCTGTGACATTTAACAAAGCGATAACACCGCTGGGATTTTCTCGAAAGCCATTCTGCTTCGGTGTAAGGAGGTTATATGTCTTTAGGTAATCTCTCAACTGTTTTTTCAATATGCGTTCGAAAACTTTCGACAGGAATGGTAAAATAGAGATAGGTCTAAACTCATTGCATTTAGCATTTTTGGTTATCGGCAGGACTTTCGCTAGTTTCCACTCGCCAGGATAGATACCCGTGGTCAGAATGGAGTTGAAAATGTATGTTATATACGGCAGTACGACAGAAGAATCAATTTTAAAAAGCAAGGGTGCATTTCATCTATCCTGATGGCATTAGACCGAATCGAAAGTATACATTCTACAACTTCTACACAGGTGACCCCTATGAACCGTTGAAAAGTTTGCTCTACTGTGAAATTCGCTATAGTTTCAGGGGCAGATAAAAGCGGGGGAGGAAGGGAAACGAAAATAGCCAGTTGCATTCCTCCCCTTGAACATTTCAACCGCAATACCCGCCATTCAAGGAATGCTGATCAGTTAACCCTCAAGCCTGTGTTCGGACGTACAGTGAAGTTCAAAGAATCTTTCCTCAGCCGTACAACACGAATGTGGAATACTCTTCCACGCATTGTTTTTCCTTCACATTATAACCTACAAACATTCAAAACCAACGTGCATCGGCATCTCTAATTTTCTCCTCACCCTAATTTCCTTAACGCCCGCGCTGTGTAGCTATTACATTATAAGGGTCGCAACAAATCCCTTTAGTGCGTGTTTATTATAAAAAAAAAAAAAACAAATTTTGAGTTTAGTAAGTTGGCGTCGACATTCTCAATAAAATTATTTTTGGACTTTCCTAACCCAATACTGCGAAAGTTATTCCAAAACTGCCGACCGTTTAAAGATGTATTGAGTTTGGTGGACAAACGCCGGGTCTTGGCTGCACGAATTTCCTTTACAACTCTATTACAAAGTGATTGATAGACTTGTCTGAGGTCAGGTAGACGATAGCGTTTCCACGAGTTGTATGCCTGATCTGGTTAGAAACCCAAGGAGGATTGCCCGGTTTACTGAGCTTGGTTTTTAAATGTTTTAGGTAAAATAAAATGACCCTAAAAACTGATTGTCGTAAACAATTTTGTATGCTGAAATTGTTAAGAACGACTTCATTTTTATACCTTGCGAAAAATAGGACTCTTATTTCCCTTGATTTTTTTAATAATTTTTTTTTAAATAGTGGGCCTGTCAGTGGGCAGATTTTTAAAAATCTGTACTCCTCTCTTTTTGGGCCCCTAGATAGTATATGTTCTAGCACAAACTTTAGGGCCTATAAATTGATGATGGGCGGATAGATATAATATAAAAACTTTTGTATTCGTTCATGTGTTTGTACAAAAAACGTTACACGTGAATAAAATTTTATAAGTATAACAAAAATTGTTGAAGTGTATAAAAGGTTAATCTTAGAAACGTGAATAAGAGTGTTTTCATTATTTCTGTGTCCACCCTGCAATACATTTGCTGGCATATGTGGAGGTATCTAAGAACTAAGCAAAATTTACTTAAACGTCAAATTATTCATGTTTATGAGACAGACCATTGAGAACTGTAACCTTAGGTGGACAAGTGGCAACACTTGTCTAGTGACAAAGCAGATTTGGCCAAAGCTGGATCTGAAACGCTCTAAGTGTTTGATTTCTCTAAACAGACTTCACATTGGTGCTATAATTGGTATGATCACCGGACACTGTCTCATAGGCAGACATGCAACAAGGCTTGGCGTCCACGCAAATGACTTCTGCAGAAGCTGTATGGACGAGGAGGAGGAGGAGACAGTTCTCCACCTTCTCTGCACGTGCCCTGCTCTTTCTCAAAGGCGTAAACTCCATTTAGGATCCTTCTTTTACAATGATCTTAACGATCTCATTAACACCGACATAAAAAGTCTGTGAAGCTTCATTAGAATTTCCAACTGGTTCAACGAGTAGGAGGATGATATATCCGTGTGGTATCACAATGAGCCTGTCACTGGCTCAAGTGTGTCGGTCTCAGCCGACTGCCACTACAACCTAACCTAACCTAACCTAATTAAACGTCAAAGTGTATATCTTTTTAGGTTAGGTTAGGTTAGGTTGACGTGGCTGTCAGCTAAGGCCAACACACTTAGACCAAAATTAGGTCCATTGTGGTACCACACAGATCTGGGGATTCCCTCACTGCTCGTTGAACCAATAGGAGCTTCTTATGAAGCGCGAAAGACTTCTAACGCCAGTGTTGGCTAAGTCGCTTGTATCATTGAACAAGAAGTCCCCTAAATGGAGATTTCCTTTGTGGGAGAGCGCAGGACATGTGCAGAGAAGGTGAAGTATAGTCTCCTCCTCGTCCTCGTCCATGCAGATTCTGCAGAAGTCGTTTGAGTGCACGCCAAGTCTGGATGCGTGCCTGCCTATTAAGCAGTGTCCTGTGATAACACCTATAGTCGAGCTAATATGCAGTCGGTTTAATGAGATTAGACACTTAGAGCGTCGCAGATCCAGCTTTGGCCAGATCCGCTTAGTCGCTAGACAAGTATTGCTACATGTCCACCTAAGGTTTGTTCTCTCGATTGCTGATAGCTTGAACAAGAGTTTGCATGTAGCGTTTGGTATTCCTAAAGAACCGTTATCAGGTAAAAGATGTAAAGTGGTTCCTTTTTTGGCGAGATCGTCTGCCCTACAGTTACCTGGAATGTCTCTATGTCCCGGCACCCAACAGAGGTGAATGTTGAACTGCTCTGCTATCTCCGACAGAGATCAGCGGCAATCTTGGGCTACGATGGAATTTGAAGAGACTGACTCCAGGGACTTAATCGCGGCCTGACTATCCGAGAAGATACGGATATCCTTTGAGGATATCACATTCCTCTTTAGCCACGACTTTTTTTTTTATCGCTAAAATTTCCGCCTGGAACACGCTACAATAATCTGGAAGACGGAAAGAGAGGCTAAGATTTAGCTTTTCTGAGAAAACGCCCCCACCTACGCCATCGCTGGATTTAGATCCGTCGGTGTAGAAGTGGATCGATTTATCTTCCGCAAATTCATCATCATCCCAGAATGACCTGGAAGGAATGGTGATTTGGAAGATTTTTCCGAACTGCAGGCGGGGTATGGTGTGGTCTATGTTTCTGGGTAGAGACTTAAAGGAGTCCAAAATGATGGAGTGGCCGATCTTCTTGTTGGTCCACTGTGAGGTAGCTTTTAAGTGGACAGCGGAACAAACCGCAGTTTGCATGCTGAAGATGTCGAGGGGTATCAGGTGTAACAGAATGTCCAGTGCAGCGGAGGGGGTTGTACCGAGTGCTCCGCTAATGCACAGACACGCTGAACGCTGGACTTTGCCCAGTTTGTCGCGGTTTATAGCTATATCCAGAGCAGTCCACCAGACGACCACCCCATAATTAAGAATTGGTCTAACCACCGCAGTATATAGCCAATGCGTAATGCGGGGTTGTATACCCCACTTTTCCCTTATCTGGAACCAATGAAAAACCTATGAAAAACGTAGCGGGCTTACAAACCATCCCGATGCGTTGATGAACTTGCGCAAATAATTCACAGACTTGCCGGAGAGTTCTTCTAAATCCTGGAAGAAATATCCGCCCAGGATATTGTTTCTGATATGACAGAGTGCAGGGCAGTGACAGAGGAAACAGAGGGGTGTCCTCATTCACCTCCTCGTCCCCACATCCTCTGCAGAGTTCAACTATGCTGAGTTTTAGTTTCTTTGCATGGTAGCCCAGCATGTTGTGTCCGGTGATAACACCTGTGAGAGAAGACAAAGAATTCTTGTTCATTTGAAGGAGGTCTTTTGTTTGTCATATAGTGGCCACATTTTTCTTGTAAAAACACAGGAAGCAAGGGCACTCCATCTTTCGTTTGCTGCCATCAGTGTTTTATTTCCAATCACCTGTTTAAGGTAACAGGTTGGGGTTTTTACTGTAGTGTCAGCATCCCTTAATTCAAGGGAAGATCAGTTCATCGACTCTTTCATTTCCTGGGACAGCACTGTGCCCGGGGACCCAACAGAGTCTTACAGTGTGCTGCGCGCCAAGAGCCCGCAGCTCTTCGCGACAGCTACTTACAAGCCTCGATTTTATTTCTGTGGCGGAAATCGATTTTATTGCCGCTTGGCTGTCAATCAAAAAGGTAATATCAGCCTGTGGTATTGCCATAATTGCAGCCTGCTTAGCGGCTGTTATCACCCCGAGAACCTCAGCTTGGAAGACGCTGCTGTAGTCGGGGAATCTGATCGAGTCAGATATTCCGAGCGTTTCTGAGTAGAAACCTGAGCCAACGCCGGTATCCATCTTGGAGCCATCTGTATAGATGGGGATCGTTGTTGCATGGATTGGTACTTGATTATCCTGCCATTCTTATCTGCAGGGAAAAGAGACAGTAAATGGTTATATATCATTTAACATAGACGGTCATAGCTTGACGTGTTTTGTTTTGTGCGCGTTCTATTTCTTTTATTTACCTTGTTTATTGTGAATTAATTAGTGTTTAGTGTAGTGTTCTAAACGGCTTTTTAATTTTTGATCATTTAGTTCCCTTTAATGATTCTTTTGATCATCCATTTGTTTAATAAAAGTTGTCTCTTTGTTTGTGCTTGGTAAGCGGTTGTTACTGTTCTTTATACCCTATTCTAGGGGTATATTAATTTTGACGCATAGTTTGTAACATACCTTAATATTGCCCGTAGACCCCTAAAAGTTACTATATTTATGATCAGCATCGATAGTAATGTCGATCTAGCCGTCCGTCCGTCCGTCCGTCCGTCCGTCGGCAAAAATTAGGCCTTTAAACTGGACCTAGAAAGCTGAAATTTTAACCATATAATCTCTAGGGTCCCGAAATAATCAAGTTTACGAATTTTTGAAATCCGCCCACAGACACGCCCACAAACTCAAAAAAACAAAATTTTGGAAAAAATCGAATTTTGAGCTAGTAAGCTGAAATTTTTTATATATGATCTATGACTCCTAAAACTGCTCGGGATATAAAATTTTCAAAATCCGCCCACTGCCACGCCCACAAAAAAATAAAACAATTTTATTGAAAAACCAAAATTTGAGCTAGGGAGCTGAAATTTTTAATATATACTCTCTAGGGGCCCTTTAAGTTCATGTATAAATATTTTCAAAATCCGCCCACTGACACGCCCACAAATAAATAAAACAATTTTTTTGAAAATCCAAAGTTTGAGCTAGGGAACTGAAATTTATAATATATACTCTCTAGGGGCCCTTTATGCTCATGTGTTAATTTTTTTTTAAATCCGCCTACTGACACGCCCACAATTAAATAAAACAATTTTATTGAAACACCCAAGTTTGAGCTAGGGAGCGTTTTTTTTGATAAAATCCTTTAAATGTTATAAATATAACAAAATATGTAGAGCGTTCTTAACAATTTAACCATACTTAGACTTTTGTCACGCCCACTTATGAGGGATAGGAATAAGAATAGGGTATCCAACAGTTCGCCCAAGCGGACTGTAGCCCGTCCCTATGTTTTTTTTTTTTTTTGGCTTTGCTTTTCAATAATATGTATGTATGTGAAGTTTATTTCTCTTTGCTTACTTATTTATAAAATTTGCCTTCAATTAATTCTGCCCCCTTTGGTGCAGCTGGCTAATTTGTCGTGCTTGTAATTCATATTGCGCGAGTTCAATACTGGCAATAACATTACTTTTTTTATACCCTATTCTAGGGGTATATTAATTTTGACGCATAGTTTGTAACATACCTTAATATTGCCCGTAGACCCCTAAAAGTTACTATATTTATGATCAGCATCGATAGTAATGTCGATCTAGCCATGTCCGTCCGTCCGTCCGTCCGTCGGCAAAAATTAGGCCTTTAAACTGGACCTAGAGAGCTGAAATTTTAACCATATACTCTTTAGGGTCCCGAAATAATCAAGTTTACGAATTTTTGAAATCCGCCCACAGACACGCCCACAAACTCAAAAAAACAAAATTTTGGAAAAAAATCGAATTTTGAGCTAGGAAGCTGAAATTTTTCATATATGATCTATGACTCCTAAAACTGCTCGGGATATAAAATAAAAAAATAAAACAATTTTATTGAAAAACCAAAATTTGAGCTAGGGAGCTGAAATTTTTAATATATACTCTCTATGGGCCCTTTAAGATCATGTATAAATATTTCCAAAATCCGCCCACTGACACGCCCACAAATAAATAAAACAATTTTTTTGAAAATCCAAAGTTTGAGCTAGGGAGCTGAAATTTATAATATATACTCTCTAGGGGCGCTTTATGCTCATGTGTTAATTTTTTTAAATCCGCCTACTGACACGCCCACAATTAAATAAAACAATTTTATTGAAACACCCAAGTTTGAGCTAGGGAGCGTTTTTTTTTGATAAAATCCTTTAAATGTTATATAACAAAATATGTAAAGCGTTCTTAACAATTCAACCATACTTAGACTTTTGTCACGCCCACTTATGAGGGATAGGAATAAGAATAGGGTATCCAACAGTTCGCCCAAGCGGACTGTAGCCCGTCCCTATGTTTTTTTTTCTCTTTATAATCCCTGTTTTAAAATGGATTGCAGCGCGGATAAATACTTGGAATCTAAACATTCCTCCAATCCTCTTTTTGCCTGTTATGGCCCTTGTGGCATGATGTTCCATGCTAAATGGGTTGGTTCAACCAATGCATTTATGGATAAAATTAAAGCTTCGGAGATCGCCGTATGGTATTGCTCCCCGTGTCGAAAATTGTCACTGTCCACCCTTGCTTTCAAGATGTCAGTCTTCAAGGCTGACATACTGAAATTATCTAAGGGGTTTAAAGACTTACTCGACAATTTCAATACAACTGTCTCTAACGTATCAACATTGTCTGACCCTCATCATTCGGCAGACGCCTCAACGTCTACTAACCTTGAGTTGCCGACTAACGTAGTAAAGCTGTGTACCCAACGGGCCATGGATACATTGACTCTGGTTGACACAACAGGTTTAGCAACTGTTGAATCTACCCCTGAGCCCATTTTTAGTTTAGCACCGTCTTCATCTACTCTACCCGCAGGCAAAAGGAAACGTGACATGCCTTCCTCTGCGCTAAATCCAAACGCTAACCGATTTAATCTCAGGAGTCAACGAAAAAACTTAAACGATGCCCCTACCCTTAATTTTGGTCCCACAGGCATCAATCATTCCTTAGGTACCGAATCAGGAACTATTGAATCGATTCCCAGGCCAAAATCTATTTTCATTTCTCGGCTAAAACCAAACACTTCTTCAGACGATGTCTTGAACCACTTGGTCTCGAGAAACTTGATTCCAAAAAATGACTCAATTAAATGCACCAAAATCAGCAAGGCTGATAGGTTTGTTGCGTCATTCAAAATTGTTGCCCCTTCAGAATATTTCGAAATACTGTGCAACAACACTGCATGGCCTCAAAATACGTTAGTTAAAGAATTTATACCCCGTCCGACAAATCGTAGGAAAGACTGTCCGTCCGTGTTAAAAAACCCAATAGGCTGTCCCTCTACTATCAAAATGTAAGGGGACTCCGCACAAAAACCGCTGAAATATACTTAAACTCCCAAGCCCTCTCTCATGATATCTTCTCCTTGACGGAAACATGGCTTAATGCCGGAATTTTAGACACGGAACTCTTCAATCATGAGTTCTCCGTATTCAGAAACGATCGTCATCAAAATGACCTGAAAGCGCTTGGAGGAGGTGTCCTGATTGCTGTTCGTTCCAACCTTGAGTCACGAAAGATTGACTTTCCATTTCCACTAACCGTCGAAATTATCTGTGTAAAAATTACACTTAAGAACAAACATTTATATGTTGTTAATGCGTCTCGTCTATGTTCTTTGTATTCGGAACTTTCTATGGCACTAGACCATATTTTTGACATATCTTGTTGTGACAGCACTGTTTTACTTATAGGCGACTTTAATCTGCCACATATTGGATAGGTACCTTCTGAGGATGATTTTCATCTTATTCCATCCTTTGACTCTGCCCAACAAGAGCTCGCTTTATTAGACAACATTTTGTCTCTTGACTTACTGCAAGCTGTATAAAAAATTTCAAAAATCGAACTCTCGATCTTGTTTTCTCTTCTGACTCTGTTAGTACTGTTGTGCTGGAATCCCACTTCAGTATAACTAACATAGATGACAATCATCCACCCTTGGATGTATTTATTGAACTGGGCGCACATCTGTACGAAAACAGTAATTCGTATGACCGTTCGCAATCTTTTGACTTTCGGAAACCAAATTTTCAAAGGCTTTCTGATGAAATTAATACGAGTAGCCTTAATTTTAATCTTACTGCGTTATCTAATATTGAAGATGCAGTCAGTGCTTTTTATTCTTTGATGGATAACTGCATGAAAAAAGTGATTCCTGTCAAATCCTCTAGGAATATGAAAACGTCCCATCCCTGGTATACTAAAGAGCTCAAATCGATACGAAACAGACGTAATAGGGCTTGGAAGAACTATTTAAAAAGTCTCTGCCATTCAGATCTTGAACTCTATCTCACATTATTCAATGAGTTCAAATCTTTATCCTGCAACTTATATATTGACTATATAAGTAAAATGGAATGCTCTCTAAAATTGGACCCCAAACTTTTTTGGGGATTTGTTAATTCTAAGAAAAAAACCGATGGTTATCCATCGAAACTTACTTACAATAGCTCTACAACTGCTGATTCGCTAGATGCAAGCAATATGTTTGCAGATTATTTCAGTAAGTCTTTTAGGGTGGCCCCTCTTCACATAGATGAGCAATATTTTAGTTATCTAACTAGCTGTTCCCAAATAAGTTTTAATAGCTTCCCATTTGACTTGGAAACAATTTTAAAATTTATTTCTTCTCTGAAGAATGATTATTCATCAGGTCCTGATGGCATCGCACCGATTGTTCTTAAAAAATGTAGTCATGCAATTGCTCCATATCTTAAATATTTGATTGAATTGTCCATTAGTACTGGTAAATTCCCTTATGTATGGAAAAGTGCTTTTATCACACCTGTATTTAAAAAAGGCGAACGTGGTGATATCACTAATTATAGGCCTATTTCAAAGCTTTCGTGTATCCCTAAGCTTTTTGAACAAATTGTTTGCGAAAAGTTAATATTTCTTTGTCGCAATTTAATTTGTAATGAACAGCATGGATTTGTAAGAAACAGATCCACTGTCACTAATCTGTTAAGTTTCTTGCATGATTGTTCTAATGCCTTAGAGAATAAGGACGAAATGGATTGCATATACACTGTGTTCTCTAAAGCTTTCGACCAGCTGTCCCATGAAATAATCGAGTTTAAGCTCAGGGCTTTTGGTTTCCCACGAAGTTTCATAAAATGGGTTAATTCATACCTTAGATCAAGGGTTTATCAAGTCAAATTTAGAGGATCGCTATCTGTATCTTTTACAGCTGAGTCTGGAGTTCCCCAAGGTAGTCACCTCGGACCAATTCTATTTATACTAGCCATTAATGATGTTAAAGCATGTATAAATCACAGTAATATCCTCATCTACGCTGATGATATGATAATATTTAAATCTATCACTAGTCAGCAAGATAGAATTTTTCTTCAATCTGACATTAATAGCTTCGCCAATTGGTGTGATAAAAACGGTTTATCCCTGAACCCCACTAAATGTCAACATATGATATTCTCTAGAAAGAATATCCCTTCCACCTTTCAATATTCTCTGTCTCAACACATTCTTTGTAATGTTGATAATTTTAAGGATCTTGGGGTTTATTTCGATCCCAAACTGGTTTTTGCCAAGCATATCAATTTTATTGTTAATAAATCTAATTCTATGCTGGGCTTCGTAAAAAGGTGGGCGAAAGAATTTAATGACCCATACGTTACTATGTCATTGTACAATTGTTTTGTCCGTCCGATTCTAGAGTATGCTTCACAAGTTTGGACGCCGTTCTACAACATTCATTCAAATCGAATAGAGGCCATTCAACGTAAATTTATTCGATTTGCACTTAGAGGACTTCCATGGGATGATCCTTTTAACCTTCCTCCTTACAGTCAGCGTATTAAGCTTCTTCAAATGTTACCCCTTTCTCAACGAAGGCTTAATAGCGATATCATTTTTTTACAGCAGCTTATATCCGGTCAAATAGATGCACCTGACTTACTGTCGTCTA
This sequence comes from Portevinia maculata, assembly GCA_949715645.1. NCBI lineage: Eukaryota > Metazoa > Arthropoda > Insecta > Diptera > Syrphidae > Portevinia > Portevinia maculata. The sequence continues at coordinate 92,082,742 of OX454526.1, forward strand.
TTGGCTTTAATTTTCGTGGTGGTGCCCATAATTTGCGCAGTGCTGAACTATTGTTTAGCCCCCATCATAGAACGAATTATGGGAAGCATGAGCCTATTAGTCGCATGAGTAGAATCTATAATCTAAATGATCATGTGATTGACTTGCATGTTAGTAAAATTAAGCTAAAAAATATTTTGCGTAATAATGCTTTAATGTCTTAAATTGTTTGCATTATTTTGTGTCTGTGTTAGTATTTTGTAGGTACATAATTATTGTATTTTTAATTGTTTTGTCCTTACTAACACCTGCACTAAATGATGATCCTGTGAGAGCACTTTTTGTGCCAGCAATTTCTGCTCGTGATAGTTGCTTGCTTTAAGCACTCCACGACACAGAGCTGATAGTGTAAAAAAAAAAAAAAAAAAAAAAAAAATCTATTTGGGGAGTAATGTAGTCTGTGCGACGGTGTAGAGGTTAGTGTGTTGGCTTGTGACCCGTGAGCTGCAGGTTCAATCCCCATGAGGAACAACAACATACGCCACCCATTCACATGCCTCTACACCAAAAGGAGGATTTCTGCCTGGTAGTACAATGGACCGTTACCGAGTCTGAGTGCTCTGGGATTTGGATTTCCTTTTTAAATTAAAAAGAAAAATAAAAAAATAAAAAATAAAAAATGGAGTCTGTGCATACATTTCTACCCGTAAATTTCTCTAGAATCTGTGCATGCCCTGTTGTACTGGGTTTCCAGTTTTTTGTTTGGCTTAGCCGCAAGGCACTGTTTGCTGCAGATTCTTGTACGAAAAGGTCTAGGGGTTTAAGATTGAGAATTACCTCCAGCCCCCCTGTAGGGGTGGTTCTCATAGCCCCAGTGGTGCCAATACAGGCAAATATCTTTTTAAATTTGATTTCTTTTTTTTGGTGTATTTCGATTTGAAAACAAAAAAAAAGCATTTCGAAAATCTTGATATTTGAATTTAACATGAGCCGTGTTTCTTTGCACGCGGATATAGGGATAATTTGAAATTTGCATGTAAAATTCAACAACAACTTATCCTATGTACAATATACGATAACTATCGCCGCTAAGCCCTTTAGCGATGATAAACAGTGCTTCCAAAACCCATTTTCTTCGTTTCTGATGAATCGTTGCGATGAATTTTTCAGGATTGACATCCCGAAGACCACTGGCACATCCCGCCGAATATTTTGTTCGTGATTTTTTTTCAAAATTTAGTAAATCTGTCATTGTGAAACTGTTTTTTATAATTTTAGAATATGTTTGGCATTAATTTCAACTTTCAAATTTCTTAACCCAACTTCCAGCTGTGTCACTAATAAATGTCATAGGTGCATGTGTGCTGCCAAGTTTTTTTTTAATGAATTCTTAAGCGGCGATGGTCGATTTTAATGCCATGCCTATATCCGCGTGCAAAGAAACACGGATATGTTAATTTAATATTTATGTAAATAAATATTAAAAATTTAGGATTAATAAACGTGGGCCAATCGAGAAAACCAAAGCTGTCAAGAATCTGCACAATGTGTCAATTGGAAGATAGCAAATTAAAGTGAGCTAGGAGTAAGTTATAATCGTTTTTTCTGACCTCAAAGAGTGAGTTACTACTGAGTTGCAGAGAAAACACCATTTTTGAAGAAATAAATTAAAATAAAAAATATCTTTAACGTCAAGTTTAGAGCAAAAATTCATTCAACTTGTGCTATTTTCTTAGGTTCAGGCAACTGCAAGTTGACGTCAACCGGCAGATTGTCAACTTCCCAAAATCGAAAGTCGAGTGCCCAACTCCGACTGAAGTGCAATTCAATTCAAATCAATTCAGTTTATTGTGGTATCTCTTCACAAATAAGTTTAACAACTTCTAAGTTCTGAGTACCTAGTCAAGTTGTCGGTAAGTTGAAAAAAAAACTCTGAATTGAATGTTAACTTCGGTTGAATAAAATGGACCTTGAGGCACTACGAACGAATTTAGAAGTACTAAAAGTTTAAACTTGTTTTTGCCTGCTAAATATAACTGTAGGTAAGGCGTTTGTGGCACACAACCATTTTCTTGTGCATCTTGGTTTAATTTTTTGCAACAAACAAAAAGTTTGAAAATAATATACAAAAGAACGGAAGTAACTTTTTTCCAAAGTAAACATTTATTTTACAACTATTATCGCAAAAACCTAAGAGAATTGCTTCTAATGTTTCATATATCAGATATACTAGCTGTCTTCAAAGAAACTTACACTTCTTAGGCTTTGGTAGAATTTATCAAGCGCATTTATGAGGTAGTGCTTCAACACATCTCCATGGTATATACGATAACATGAATTGAGAAAATGATAATGGTATATTCCTTTGAATTGGGCCTTTGATAGTTAATCAAAAACAAAGCGTCAAAAGGCATCTTTACCTTAGTACCTTACCTATATTGAAAATTTACATCGGATTTAAGTCAATCAGAGGTGAATGGTTTTCGATATCCAGCCAAAGTTTGGCATTTAAAACCTAGGTACTCTTGTGTATAAGATACATTATTTCGTACAATAATTTTGAAGTTATCCCTCCAGTACCTTGTCCCTTTGGAGCTCCTTGGAGCCCAACCCAAATTAATTACGATTTTCTTAAAAGGATCCCAGCAAAAGCTCCTTTAGCAAAATGAAATTATGAAATGTATTAATTATTAAGGAGCTGAAACCTCTACCATTCTGTGCAAACAATCAGAATATACCAAGGAGTAGGTATCTTGGCAATTCCTTTATTTTCTTTACCTGACATTGGCGAATAAATAAATCTGAACAAATTGATCTCATCTCCCAAAAGGATTCCAGCAGAGATGTTCTTTTCATATCCGCAGTTAAAAAAGAAGTGTGCATGAGTATGCGTATATATCTGTCTGTAGATATATTTCTTAAAGTAACGCCGCAGATAACCTCTTTAGATAGAAATAATAAATTCAGCAGGAAAGCATTCGAAATTCAAATAAGTATAAGTAAGAGAAGGTGCTGCTCTGACAAGGCAGGGGCGGACGGTTCTATTAAATATTAATATACAATCAGATTTTGGTATCCACGAGAAAATGAAATTCATTTTCATCTTATGCTGGGGTGGTTCTGGTTGCGCTAAGGCAAATAAAATAAAAACAAAACCAAGAGCAGAACCAACACCATTATACTCGCATTCGTATCTACTACTCGCATTCTGTGGGCAAGAATAAGACGTTTTTAGGGTGACGACGATGGTGACTCCTTGTATGAGATTGCTCCTCGTGAACCCTTTCATCATGTCGTACATAACTCAGAGAGAAGGGTTTCCTTTTTTATTCGTTTCGGTTGGGTGAGAACATATGCGAACTCATTGCAGCCCCAGGACGACCTGTTTGAATGTCAGTGGCTGACAGGCGAGCTCCACACGTACAAATCAGAGACTAGGTCAATGATTTATTGTGGAATCTAAAAGTAGATAGAACCGTCTTCTTGAACTGTGTCAAGCCGTTCGCAAACTGTTTAGTATTCCACAAGGATTTTAAATAATACCATTTCCGACGAGAGAATTCTCTACCATTTGAGAGATCGCCTGCAATTCGCACCCCGAACGTATAATGTAATCATCGCCTCGTTCTTGGCTTAGGGTGTATATCCTGAAATATTGCTTAAAATCTGCATGTAGTGGGTAACTTGCCTATAAAGTAAGCTTTTGGGGGCAGTGTGGTTTAGGTGTGTGCGGCGCATATGCATCTTAAAATTCATTGGTGCAGGTAATTAAAACAGTTTCCTGGTACACTGGTGTTATTGTTTTTGGAATTAAGTTAGGTATAATAAGCATTCGCCACCTTAAACAACCTTAAGAATAATTTTCGAGGAATTATACTTTACACCAGATACTTGAATTTGAATTGCATTTTGTCGATGAATAAGTTAAGGAACACTGCGTTCCGCGTGTTTACGAACAGGTAGTTTCTTGATTTCATTTTACGAAATTTTTTAAATCCTTCCATAATATGAGAAAAAACAAATGAAATATAAAAGAAGCTATATTATGTTTATGTTGTTAAAAAAAATTGGCTTTATAAAGGCTTTACGAGTACCAGGGAACTTAGTTCAAATCATAATTTCATAGAAACAATAATTATGGGTAAAGGAAATTCAGTAAAAAATGAGGAAATAGCCAAAATTTTAGATTACAAGGAGCTAGGCAAATCTATCCGTTTTATAGCCGTTAAAACTGGAAGAGGACCAACTGTTGTTCACTGCTATCTCAAGGACACTGAGAACTATGAAAAAACATAGCTCCTGAGGAGACCAAGGAGTCTATGCCTACCTCGGAGAGCATGATCTCTGAGGGGGAAATGGACAACACGGTCATCGACCTCTTCCAGGAAATCACTCAGGAGGAGGAAGATTCGTTGCTGAAGGAGGACGGGGCAATTGCCCCGCGCGAGCAGTAGCTCGATGAACCCCGCCAACAGCGACTATATCTAGGATGTTTACCTGCCAAAGCCTAGGGCTAGTACTGATCGAGGAGCCATGGGTCCTGAAAGGACAAGTCAAAGGATTGGCGAGCAAGGATGCAAAGGTAATATGGGTCACTCGGGTCGAGAAACCGAGAGCTTGCATTCTAATAAACAATAAATATAAATTTATTCTACTTTCAGAATACGCGGCACGAGATCTGGTGCCAATTCAGGTACATCTGGATGTTGAAGGATGTCACCGCACCATTGTCATCGCATCGGCGTATTGTGCAGGGGATGAGCCGGTTGTATCATCCCAAATGCAGCGACTGGTGGAGCATTGCAACAAGCTCCGCATCCCGCTCCTTATAGGGTGCGATGCAAATGCCCAAAACATTATATGGGGGAGCACCGACACCAACATCAGGGGTGAGTACCTACTAGAATTTATTATGAGTTCGTCACTTGACATTACAAACGTGGGAAAAACCCCCACTTTTGTAACTAGGGTCAGGGAGGAAGTACTCGACCTCATGCTTGGGAGCCCAAGCGTAAGTAAATTAATTAAGGGTGGCGATGGTGTAGAGGTTAGTGTGTTGCCTTGTGACCCGTGCGGTGCAGGTTCAATCTCCATGGGGAACAACAACATACGCCACCCATTCACATGCCTCTACACCAAAAATGAGGATTTCTGCCTAGTAGTACAATGGACCGTCACCGAGTCTGAGTGCTCTGGGATTTGGATTTCCTTTTTTTATAAAAAAAAAAAAAAAAGTAAATTAATTAGCAACTGGAGAGTATCTAGTGAGCCGTCATTGTCTGACCATCGAATAATAGTATTCGAACTGGACAGCACAAGTATCACGAGAAATCCAGTAAGAAACCCAAGGAAAACCAACTGGGAAACCTATAGTACTGCTATAGAGAGCAATCTGGGGCGCCTTGTTTGAGGCGGCAATTACTGAATAAATTATTATTTCATTAATAACATTACTAATTATTGTTATATAAAATAAGGCTGGGGTGTGAAATGTCAACCGAATATAATCAAATGTCATTCCGCAAAAAGTCATTCCCACAGTTTTACGTAAGCCATAACAGAATGTCAAGCCGAAATTGTTGCTTACTAAGTACGCTGTTACGGCAAATAACCTCGAAAAGTTGTCGAAAGCCAAAATGCCGTATAAGTACATGCTAAACACACCCATATCGACTTTGTTACGATAACAGATTCCGAGGGCTAACTTCGAGTAAATATTGGAACTTTTTTGTCCGTTATGAAAAAAAGTATTGCAATAACTCCGGATGAGATGGCAAAGAAACAACTTTCTCAACACACCTACATTTGTTTGGAAATAATTTAACAATGCTCGAACTCCCCTCACATTGTAACAAATAAACGGAAAGTCCTTACAGACAGCGTCGTACACCTTCAAAGACTATAAATTCCACATCCGTTTTGCTTTGTTTTTGCGCATCTGTGGGGAAATTTTAGAAATAATTTCAAAAATGTTAGGCTTTTACCGTGGCATTGCTCTTCGGTTTTTTATTATTCAGTTACACTGCTGATTACATTTCTTTTCTTTCTTTTGGAATATATACACCCGCACTCTTACAAAGCTGTATTCATGTTTGCGGCGCGGCACCCATTCATCGAAATACTGGCGTTTTGGTTTTCCCATTAAAATTTTTCGTCTTACATTACTGCAGGCTAAACATGATTATTTTCATTTACCATTTGTCTACCTTTGAGCTTTTAAATTATTGAAAGTTCACTTGTAATGGTAACCAAGATATCCACATGATTGCCACAGGTAAAACAACAGGAATTATCCATTGTTGCGTTTGAATGATTTTCCCCCTTTTTCCGGTGGTAGTGGTTTCTGCTTCCGGGGAAGGAATGTGCTTTATAATTTCTGATGTTAAGAGTTTGTCCTTCCCAAATACCCTAGGCTATGATATAGTCCTCATCCCCTGTGACGGAAAGAGAGATTGGCAATAATGACATCTAAAACAATTACCTTGAATAAGCAATTGATAGAATTAATCAATTAAAAACAGAAGTAAAGTATATATGGGTTAGTCACTTGACGAAGGTACGAGTAGTTTTGCGATGGTTTTTTATTTCGCAAATTGGCTCTGAATATGTGCGAAGGCAATTTAGGTAATGCACCGAAATATTTGGACAAATGACATGAATACAATGAATAATTGGTAAAAAGCTTAGCAAGACGTCAGAAACTGAACTAATTTTCTCGAACTCTGACAGAGAGGGCTTAAAGTAACCAACGACTGTAGCCACACGACAAAAAACTGCAAAGACTATCAGACACTGATCTCAATTTAATAAAATTTCTAGGATTGAATTTAGTATTTAGTTCATCTTGCGAAAACATACGGGCGAGATCTCTAAGAAGACCACCCGTGCTCGAGAATTGGTTTGACGTACCTATAGGCGCTAAATTGCACCTTTCGAACTGTTTATGCAGTCTTATGCTTTCCCGTCGCCTCTTTCTAAATATGTCATCCATTTGGTCCTATACCCTATTTTTAGGAATGAATTCGCTTCTAATACGAATATTTTTAAACCGAAGTGGTACGACATTAATTCAAACTTTAAAACGAATATGTTTTCAATTTCATTTAACCACGTTTAACCTTGATTTTCTAAACTCTTATCATGGGAGCTGTACCCTCGTTGCAAGTCGTTAAAAAAAGATGAACAAAAGTAATACTGTTATACTTTCGCGCTATTGTTTGTCTCATAGCAAATGGTACTTTAATCAGAACAATTTGCCAAAAAGAGATTATGATATTTTATAAAGAATGAAGTTGACAAGTCGACGACGCCAATGTAATGGAGATAATAATAATGAACTTTATAAATAGTTTTTCTTCGCAACGAAATTCGCGAATGAAAATGTATGTACTAAAGAAAATATTTTACTTGGAAAAATCAAAGCGCATCAGAAAAACTCAAAAATTAAAATACATATAATTTTGAATTATTGTTTAATATTTTAGGGCTTCCATTCGTATGATAAACAAAGGTACATTCGGCACCGAAAATTCAAAGCTTACGAAATTAATCAACATATTGGAAACATAAAATACTGTATGAAACTTTGATATACCCGAATAATCCTGAACGTTATTTTTTCGAATTTTTAAAAAAAATTTTTGGTGCGCTTTGTTAAGAGCAAAAATAGAAAATCTGTATCAATAAATTTTTAATAGTAGTTCTCCGAAAATATCCTGTAGTCATATGGCAACGCCAGGAGCTAAAAGGTATACGTCTGTACTCACATATAAAATTACCAAAAACTGAATAAAACGTTATTTTCTTATCATATTTATATTTATTTCATTTAAAATTATAAATCTGCTATAAATAGGGCTTAAAACATTTCAGGCAAAGGCCTTTATCGCACTTTGCACAAGCAGTTCGAACAATTGAACGGCAAAGGTGTCCATCATAGCGTCTCTTCTTTTCTAAGCGCACGACTAGATGAGTCTTTTGGTCATAGCGAAGAGTAATAGCTAATGACACAGCTTCCAACCGCCATTTTTGCCTTTTAACACTGCTATGTGACTTTGGTGAATCACCGAAATGTTTGCAATAATAAATTGCAATTTCTCGTTTGAATTGTTTTTGTGGCATACTCGAATCGACATGCCGATGAAGCTGCCATGCATTTTGCACGCATGCATCAATAAGCCTAGTAAAAATGCAGATCCACCACTTCTTGCCACGATATCCGATACGGTTAGCAAAAACATTTTGGCCGAATCAATCGACACCACACATGTATTGGTTATATTCCGACACAACACAATATGGGCGAGGAACTCCAATTTTCTTTCGAGCTTCTCTGAAATAGCGCGAAGCAACAGCTAATGGTGTGGATCCAAAGGCAGTAGACAACGGAATTATCAATCCATTTTGTAAGACGAATACCAGTCTCATTAATTTTTATGGACTTGCAGAATCAGCATTTCTTTGTTTTCAAAATGTTTATACCCTATTCTAAGGGTATATTAATTTTGACGCATAGTTTGTAACATACCTTAATATTGCCCGTAGACCCCTAAAAGTTACTATATTTATGATCAGCATCGATAGTAATGTCGATCTAGCCATGTCCGTCCGTCCGTCCGTCGGCAAAAATTAGGCCTTTAAACTGGACCTAGAGAGCTGAAATTTTAACCATATACTCTCTAGGGTCCCGAAATAATCAAGTTACGAATTTTTTAAATCTGCCCACAAACTCAAAAAAAAACAAAATTTTGGAAAAAATCGAATTTTGAGCTAGAAAGCTAAAATTTTTTATATATGATCTATGACTCTTAAAACTGCTCGGGATAAAAATTTTTCAAAATCCGCCCACTGACACGCCCACAAATAAATAAAACAATTTTTTTGAAAATCCAAAGTTTGAGCTAGAGAGCTGACATTTATAATATATACTCTCTAGGGGCCCTTTATGCTCATGTGTTAATTTTTTTTAAATCTGCCTACTGACGCGCCCACAATTAAATAAAACAATTTTATTGAAACACCCAAGTTTGAGCTAGGGAGCGTTTTTTTGATAAAATCCTTTAAATGTTGTATAACAAAATATGTAGAGCGTTCTTAACAATTCAACCATACTTAGACTTTTGTCACGCCCACTTATGAGGAATAGGAATAAGAATAGGGTATCCAACAGTTCGCCCAAGCGGACTGTAGCCCGTCCCTATGTTTCTTTTCCTTTTTCGGCATCTCGACGTTTTAAGTCTTTGAATATCTAATTTGTTAAAAGTTTCTAAACACTTGCTCCTGGAACAATTTTACACAAAGTGTAAGTTCTAAAGTGCTTATTTATGGTCAAATATGTCAGTAAAAGTATACGTAAAAAATTGTATGATAAAAATGATTATGATAGTATTAATATTTTGTAAATTACTTTAGAACGAAGAAATTAAAATAAATAAATAAATAAAATAAAAATGGGTAAATTAAATATGTCTAAAAAGTGTTAATTCAATTATAATTTGAAATTAAACGAAAATTACAATTACCAAACTTCAAACTTTCCAGTGCCACCTATAGGTAAAAGAGTTTAGAGAGTTTAGAGTTTAGAGTTTTTTTATTCATTTCATTCCAACTTAATCTATGCTAACACTATTTAATGATAAATCTATGAATAAATAGTTAACGTTCTATAACTTAAGTACAATTTGTCTTAAATTAATGTTGAACGCAACTTCAAAAAATTCTCAAATAATTCTTCTGATGTGGGGTGACAATTCGAATTTGTTAATGAAATACAATCATAAGATAATCTTTTAAGATGTGTTTCTTATTAAAGACTCAACATTAGCATAATCCAGAGTAATTAACCATTTTCTTATTTGTTTAATGTAAGCATTAAAATTGTTAATAATTCGGATGGAATGCGGAAGCTTTTTAAAATACTTGGGGGCTGTAATTGTGTAAAAGTGAGTAAAATGAGAAGTACGTGCGACTGGTACGATAACATAAGCCATGCTATTTATTCGTAAGTTGTGTGTTTGATTACTTCTGCTTGGGATGTTACCACTTTGTTTAAAAAATTCCCTGAGTACTTTAAAAACATACAAGTGTCTTACGGGTAAAATGTTTAGTCTTTTAAACGAGGGCCAGCTATCAGTGCGACGATTACAACTAGAAATAATGCGAACTAGATGTTTCTGTGCAATTAAAACAGGTTGAAGAGCATTCATATAGCATCCACCCCAACTGACAATGCCATACTGCAACTTCGAGTGTGCGAGACCATAATAAATTTTTAATAAAACACCCTTAGAGCAATAAGGTTTGATATGATAAAGTTTCCGGGCCGATTCATATGTGATTCAATTGATTGGATATGGTCCTTCCATTTCAAGTTGCTATCTATTAGTACTCCTAAGTATTTAAAGTTTTTTACGGATTCAATTTTAAGACAATTTTCAGAACATGTGCTGTTACCATTAAAGTTATTATTGCCACAAGTGTGTAATGGTAGGCAAAACCTATTACTGTTATGTGAATGAAAATAAAGATTAAAATCAGTTGAAGCACAACTTGAAATTTTAAAGGGCAAAAGTTTGGTTTTTTCGCTGACAATCAACCCATGAGCAGCAAACCACTGCCTTAATTTTTCCAAGTCTTCTGCAATCTTGACAGTTCATTCGAAAATATTTTTAGATGTATAAGTTAACGTTATGTCATCAGCGAATGCAGTAGCGAGGCCATTTAACCGCAGCTTAAAGAACGAATTGATGTATATCAAAAAGAGAAGAGAGCCTTGGGCGACGTCAGAGAGAGAACGAGGCTTACTAAAGATACCGTTAACTTTAACTCTTTGATTCCTGTCCTTTAAGTACGACTTCAACCAATCGTATATTGTTCCTCTAAACCCAGCATTATATAATTTGCTTAGCAAAAGCTGATGATCAACCATGTCGAATGCTTTTGTCATATCTAGGAATAAAGCCACTACGGATTGATTATTGTTAAGCCCTTCATGCACTTGACTACACACCCTGAGAATAGCATCTTCAGTTGATAAACCAGCACTAAACCCAAATTGATTACTAGAAAAGAAATCATTACGTTCCAAAAATTTAAGCATTCTTGCCTTAAGTAGTTTCTCAAAATTTTTTGTAAAAGTTGGTAAAATGGAAATAGGTCTATAATTGGTAAGATTTCTTCTACTACCTTTTTTTAAAAGTGGAGTTACCTCAGCACACTTGAGAGATTGAGGAAAGCAACCGATGCAGACACTTAAGTTAAACACATAACGCAGTACATCAATCACTTGCCAGACAATGTTTTTTAACAGAATACTAGTTAAACCATCACTTGTGCACGAATTTTTATTTTTTAAGGTCATTATAACCTTATAAAGCTCCCATGAAGAAATAGTATCAAAAACGAAACTATTTGTTTGAATATTTTCAACAATGACAGATGGAGGTAAAGTGCAGGTGCAAGATCTGTATTGTTTAATAGATGGCTTTAAGTGCTCAGAGACTTCAGTGAAGTATTCATTCATATTTCAGATAATTTCGGAGTCTGATGAAAGAACTCCATCTACTTCTAGATCGTTTATTACTGTGGTAGGCCTATGTTTACCTGCTATCGACTACTCTCCATTCCTCTCTACTATTACCATTTGCCCTTTCAAGCTTATCAGCATAATAATTGTCGCGTGTTTCTATAATGTTTTTATGAATCTGTTTGCACTACTTCTTATAGTACTTTTTTAATCTTAAGTTTTGCGGATTTTTTGCACATTTGGCAGCATACATTTTTTTTCTTTTTATGTGCTGTAAAAGCGAGTTGGTCATCCACGGTTTTAAGTGTTTTTTCTTATTAGAAATAGTAGAAGGATTACTTTCAGCATAGACAGGCTCCCAAAACTCATAGGTCAACATTTCCTTTAGCATTCTATAATCTATGATTTGTTTTTTCCTTTGATTGGTAAACACATTTTTTTTAGCTGAGTTCGTATAAATACTTAAAGCAGTCATATGATGGTCAGTAATTTTGTAGTCACAAACTGTACAAAACAAAATGTTTTTAAAATTTATATTTACGAGCAAAAATGTGGTCGATACAACTCGAAGAAGAATTCGCAACGCGAGTTGGATCATTGACAAGACTCTTCAAACCATTTGACGCCATGAGAAACATATAGTTATTTGTAAAGATATCAGAGTGATTTAAAATATTTATGTTGATATCACCCAAAATAATATTTTTTTTTTCTTTAGTTGTCCTTAATATAGCGTCTAGATCATTAATAAAGGTTGCTTTATTTCCTTCTTGCAGTCTATAAATGCATAGCATAGTATAAACCTCACACTGATATTCGAGGGAACACTTTACAACATCTGCACTTGAAATGTTAATTTTAGAAAAATCGCACGCACAATCATTTCTAACATACACCATTACAACCCCAGACCTATAAGATTCATTACAATTGCCAAAAGGCGGCAAGTACCCTGGAATGTTGTAAAAATTCAATTCTTTTTCGTAAATCTATACCTCACTTAACATAATTACAACAGGTAACTTTTCGAGCCCATCGATATGAGCTAATAAAACTTGAAAATTTTTTCTAATACTTCGAATGTTTTGATCTACATAAAATAATACATTGGACGAATTATAAGGAACATTTGGATAATCACATGCAATGGGATGACGAGGGACACTACAAACAGAATTCATAATTTATCAAATTCAGAAGCAGAAATACGTATAAAATTGTCACCCTCATTCCTACGCATATACACTATCCCATTCCTAGTCCAAACGTATTTATAATTTATCGATGTCTTCATTGTAATTGCAGTTTTCAGCAGCTGGCGAGTCCGATAAGTCAAACAGTCGTTGATGTACATCTTCTCCGATTTCGCTTCAGCGTTGAGTAGAGTTGTTGTTAGCGGCTCTTTCTTCTCTCTTTTTATACCCTATTCTAAGGATATATTAATTTTGACGCATAGTTTGTAACATACCTTAATATTGCCCTTAGACCCCTAAAAGTTACTATATTTATGATCAGCATCGATAGTAATGTCGATCTAGCCATGTCCGTCCGTCCGTCTGTCGGCAAAAATTAGGCCTTTAAACTGGACCTAGAGAGCTGAAATTTTAACCATATACTCTCTAGGGTCCCGAAATAATCAAGTTTACGAATTTTTGAAATCCGCCCACTGACAACCAACGCCCACAAACTCAAAAAAACAAAATTTTGGAAAAATTCGAAATTTTCAAAATCCGCCCACTGACACGCCCACAAAAAAATAAAACAATTTTATTGAAAAACCAAAATTTTAGCTAGGGAGCTGAAATTTATAATATATACTCTCTAGGGGCCCTTTAAGCTCAATTGTAAATATTTTCAAAATCCGCCTACTGACACGCCCACAATTTACAAAAAAACTTTTCTTGAAAATCCAAAGTTTGAGCTAGGGAGCTGAAATTTATAATATATACTCTCTTACTGACACGCCCACAATTAAATAAAATAATTTTATTGAAAAACCAAAGTTTGAGCTAGGGAACGTTTTTTTCGCAAAAGCTTCGTTTTTGTTTGATAAAATCTTTTAAATGTTATACATAACAGAATATGTAGAGCGTTCTTAACAATTCAACCATACTTATACTTTTGTCACGCCCACTTATGAGGGATAGGAATAAGAATACGGTATCTAACAGTTCGCCCAAGCGGACTGTAGCCTGCCCCTATGTTTTTATGTGGAATTTGACAACTTTTCGGTATTCGATTCTCACGGATTGTACCGGTTCCATTGTAGCCACGGTTTTTCAAGTAAGTCAATAAATGGAAACTCGTAAATAAATTGTCAAAGTAGAATGAAAACGGCAATTGCTGAACATTGTCGGAAAAATCGTCGATCATATTTACTAAAGGAGCGTTGCATTTGGAGAATAGCTCCTCATACAATGAGTTTGATCGGATTCTTCCCTTGATACACTTCGAAATTGAGCATGTAACCTTTGGGAGTGCACAAAGAACTTATAACCAAAGCGTATGGGCTTCCCCTTTATAAACTGCTTACATCCGTGCTTCCGGAAATAGGCGATCATACTTTCATATCATTGCCCAAGACTCATCTTTTGACCAAATGAAAGTTTGTATTCTTATTGGATGTTGGCAAAAGGCAGCTGGAGGTAGATTGCTGAACACAATGCAACCGGATTGAGGGTGGCTTATAAAGTTCGTTTGTTGAATATGTTGTATCTGGTAAGCTTATAGGTGAATTTGCAGATGAGTTATCCAGAACACTCGCTAAAACATCATCATTAAGAATTTCACCCAAATTCTCTCCGGGATCGTCAAATTCTTTAAAACCTCGGCCATTTTCAAACACGATTTCACAACCCGATCCCAATTGCGCTGGGCAAACATTGTCTGCGATACCGCCTTCTTCTTCTTCATCAGCATCGTCTTCTACACTCAAATCACCTTCATTTTCCGGTGGTTGATTTCATTTCCTCCATTTCGCAGGCATGGAGGTTGTTTGAAATACAAGTTTTATCATCCGAACTAAGCTCCTCTAAGTAATCTAGGACTTCTTTCAATGTCAGATTTTTTAGAAATGCACAAAAAAAATACTGTACTCTGTTGCTCCTGGCGATGCCATATGGGCACATTGTCAATAATTTGAAAAAACAAAAACAAACATTTTCTTTATGTATTCAGTTTTTATACATTTTGGACATCCAAAATACTATCAATACTGCAACACTCCACTACCAAATAATATAAACTAAAAATAATATTGATATAGGTATGTACTTACTTTTTGTTGTAAGTCATTACACTAATACGTGAACCATTTTTTTTTTGTAACTATCAAATTTGGTACACTCTCGCCATGAACAACAAAGCACACAATAAAACTGACTCCCCATGCACACCTCTGTGTATTTGTTACCGGTTGAGAGTCACCAAAGTGCATAAAAGTCTTGCGTTTTCATATGGACACGCCAGGATGATTCGGGTTAACATTAAAAATTAAACTAGTGGGGTTACTGCGAGATAGAAGGTCCACACGATCAACTTCCCAGCGTGATATAAACATGATAATCAATGAAAAAATTAGGAGTAAAAGTATAAATAGATTTCAAAAAGAAAATATTAATTCCTTTTTTTCACAGGCCTGCTATCAACATTAAAAATAATAATAAAGGAGAATACACGAAAACTAAATAAAATCAATATTATTTGATTCTTCTCCTCATTCATTACTTCCTTATGACTTATCCAATGATATGTGGTCCAAGCACCTGAAAATGAAACAGAATAATACAATTTATTTGTTTAGCCAACGTACTACCCTCTTAAGTTTCCTTTATCCAAGTGACCGAGCTTGTTTTACTAGCAAAATAAAAAGCATTACGAATGAAGTTTAGCAAGAAGAACAATTAGGATAAAGAATATGACAAAATTAGAAATATGAGAGTAATAGATTGGAACAAATAAAGGGTCTTTCATTAAGGATGCAAACTACTTGAGATGTCTCAAATTTTATTTATTTACTCTCTTGAACTACTATCAAAACATTTATGAATGGAATTCGACTTTGTCCATCTGTCCACCATGGGAACGTATGCAGCGGTCGATACGTTGAATCCGATTTTCGATGACTCGGCCGCACATTTCGACCGATACGCCCGCTATTTCTCGTTCAATATTGGAACCATATGTCTCTGAAGCGAATACCAGTTACCGTAACATGACGGTCATTTTCATCAACGAAAAGAAACGACCTTATGACTAGTGATGGAACGATTAATCGAAAATTTCATATTAATCGGTTATTTTCTTTCGGTTAACGATTTAATTGTATCGAATTCTCCCTTTCAATTAATCGACAAAATAATTGAGACCATTGGAAGCTATGACTACTCAAATAAGTGGAGAGAAATACACCACATTAAGTCAAATAATTCCACTTGCTGATTGGTGGGGCGTCAACAAATAATAAAAATTTGTTGTACATCCGTGGTGGCAAACAAATTAAAAACAAATATTTTGAACCAATTTGACCGCCTCTTAGGACAAATGGAACATTCGTTTTTACTGGCAGCATCATCACTTCTAGACCCACGATTCAAACAAATCCATTTTCAGGATCCCATAGCTTTCTCCAAAGTTATGAGAACCATCAGAAGCGAAATGGCTGAAATTGGACATGGAGACGACAACATTGGTAGTGGAGGAGAATCGTCTATCACGGGTGATAATGAATTCGATTTATGGGCTCACCATAAGACTTTGGCCCACAAACGACGAAGAACGGACAATGAATTAGCACATCCTCAAGATGAACTAAGCTTCTTCCTCATTGCTCCGGTTCTCGAGTTAAAACGAAATGTGGTTGATGCTTGGGAAGAGATGAAATCCGTTTACCCTAAGCTATACACTCCCTCCGAAAAATATTGCTTTTTGATTGGGACTTCCGTACCATCCGAACGGCTTTCTTCCAAAGCAGGTGCAACTGCTACTTTTGAAATTATTTTCTTTTTCATGACAATATCAAATTTTAACCGAAAAACCGATTAATCGGTTAATTTTAATTTTATTAATCGCGATTAATAATCGCTCCCTTCGATTAATCACATGATCAATTAATCGATTAATGATTTTTTTGCCATCACTATGATGACGCCATGAAAACCGTACCAAACAGTGACTTTTTGCGGATGAAGTGCTGTTTCATGAAGCACATGACTGTTCTCACCTGTCCAGTATTGGATATTTTGCTTATTATCGAAGCCGTTTAACCAAAGATGCGTTTCATCGCTGAAGACGATTTTGCGATGGAATTCTTCATTTTCCATCATGTCCAGATCCCAATTCGAGAACGTACGTCGCTTCGTTGATCGAGCGGCTTTAGTTCTTAAGTCAGGTTGATCTTGTAAGGATGTCGGCCCAGATCCTTACGTACAATCCGCCATAATGTGGCATGGGAGAGGCCCGATTTTTGAGAACGCCGTGAAAATGACTGATTTGGCTTGTCTGCGACGGACCGGACGCCTCTACTGCAGCAATATTCTCCACACTTCGGAAAACGTAGTCTCACTGGAACGGTAACATCAAGCAGCGAATATTTTGAATCAAATTTGTTCACTAGACTAATGTTATTCATTTGCAAACGTTGTTCCTTCGTCTACTTCACCATGAATGCGTTTCCATTAGCGCCTTTTACATATTTGATTATTCTACGAATGTATCCATTCGATTCTTTCATTATAAGTTGCACATAAGCTCGCAGGTAGTCATTTGCTCAACGTAATTCATTTCTTGCTCCTCTGGATTGAAGATTTTCATCTTCAGCGATAATATCATCAATTTTAGGTCCTTGATGGAATGCTTCTCGAGATGTTCCTAAATAAGATTTCGATCGTTGACCAGGAGGCCATTCTTAAATGAGCTGTTGTGCATGATTGCTGCCACGATTTCAACAACAATTGAAAATAAATTATTTGTACCGGAAAACTAATGGGCCTGTGTTTAACTCAACTGCAACCGAGGATTGTTATCGGTGGTTAGATTTTCTGTACACTTGACATCACCTCAATAATTTTCTCGTTCACATCATTTGATTTTCAAGTTGTAGAAATTAATTTCTTTATATTATATATATATTAAGTAGTAGAGATAGAGCATCTCACACAAGGAGAGGAGAATGCGTTGTGATTATATTTAAATAAACATCTGCACTACAACCTATTGAGTTTCACAAAACCTGGAAGTAGGAGAAGAATATTTCAAAATAAGAAAAAGACTAGCAAACCTCTACTGAAGTTTGGTGAAAATCTGAATATTATTTGCTTTCGTTTGATGAAATAAATAAATATATAATGCACCCAAATATAACAGCAGAACGACATAACGATTATTTAACACTGAACAAATATATACATAAATACATATATTCAATAATAATAATATACGAAACACAACCGCACTGCACACACGAAGATGACAATTTAATTTATTAGAGATGATAGCAATGCCATCACCAAATTTCAATAAATTGCAAATATGGTCATTAGATCATTATGCTGGCATTCAAGCTTATTGTCCGATTACACTGCTTGCAATTTGTTCAAATTTATCTGTCAAAATAAGCATGGTCATGTGTGGTCATTTGGCCATTAGGTCATTTGAGATATGCCGATTACACTGCATGACCCTATTTTGACAGCGATAACCGTCAGAAATGGTCATTATTTGCCCACTTGGCATACGGCCTAATCTTACCTTAAGGCTTGTATAAGAGTTAAATAATGTCACTATTTTTCTTGCTGCAACTACAGAATTGAATTAAATTTATGTTAGTATTATTTGTACCGTTAAATCTGGATATAAAAATAACAACATTTTGAAGTCAAATGCGTTTTTGAATAATGTTCAACGATGTTGAATTAATTGTGCAGAATATTGCAAGTAGGTACGTGAATGGCATTTCCAAATGAAATTTTGGATAAATATTGGAATGTTGCAATACGTTGAGTATACTGTAAATGGTACAAAAGGTTTTATTTTATCATTGATTAGATCGCCAGCTTAAATGAGATATTTTTCAACCATAAATTAAATATGCTTCAGCGAATTTCATGGAACTTAAAATCAAATATGATCTCTTTAAATTTATGATTCCATTTTTTCCTTTAGTGTATGTTTATCCAATCCTGAAATGTCTGGTATTATTTTTGGCAAATATTCATCAAAATTAGAAAAATTGGGCTTCTCATGAGGTATAAAATTGTTCAATAGTCAATGGGTGGCCCACTTCACAGGTAGAAGGATTTAGGAACCTCTTCGACTAATACACCGGCTGTCCTTTGGTCTCACATGCAGGTGCTTAGGGCGCCGCTACGCGGTCCGTGGACGTTATGTGGAGCTGACATAATGTCCATGGAAAAGACATACTGTCCATGGACATTATGTCTGTGTGGTAGCAAGCTATAATGTCACTTCGCAAGAGATGGGGCAGTGAAAAAAAGCTTAAGGTGTCACTTGGCCCCGACCGGTGGGATTTGAACCCGGAACCTTTCGATTAGTACCAAGTCCAACTTACTTACCACTAAGCCACGGCTCCCAGTGAGCCAACACGCCCACCAGCCATGAACCGACTTATTATTCACAGATACTCTTAGGTAAATATCTTTGATTAGCTTTGGCAGTGTAGAGACTCTCAAAGCTTCCCAATCGAATTATAATTGTACGGTAGCTCTGGGCCATGACCATATTTTTTTATGGCGTTCTACCCTACCCTAACCCTAACTTCTAAATAACTAAGAAGAGGTATTCTGTTGGGTGACTATTTTGGTCATAAATGTATGAGTATTTTTTACTCGTTAAAGCAGAAATGCGGTCCTGAATATGAGACTAGTGTAGTAATGCAGGATTATTTTTTTTTTTTTTTTTTTTTTTTTTTTAATTTCTGGCTCGCCAAGGCGATTTATAAGGGGGGGTACTTCGACCTAAAAGATCTTTTGTACCGTATGGGCCAGAAAAGTTTAAACTAGTAGAATTTCCACTTTCCGTGTAAAGCGGACAATTTTACCAGTAGAAGAATTCTTTATGTCCTCGGGGCTCATTTGCTCCCTGAAAAAGATCTTCTTTCTAATTCCATTAAGGGCTGGACATTCACATAAAATGTGTTCAGCTGACTCGTTCTCTTCCAGACAGAGTCGGCACTCAGGAGAGTCTGATATTCTCATTTTGTGTAGATGATATCTTAAACCATGGTGACCAGCAAGGTAACCTACTAGGTTTTTGATATCGTGCCTGCTTAGTTTTAGACATTTGCTGGCATTTTTATTGAAGGGCCGAATGGCTCATTTGGCCTGTCTTAGACCTGGGATGCTTTCCCAAAGATAGATACATTTTCTATGTTCCCAGCTTTTAATTGCTGCCGTTGCTGCTGATCTAGGAGTGCAGCAGAAAGGTTCGGGACCTATGAAAGGTGTTTCTGAACCTTTTCTGGCCAGTTCGTCGGCCTTTTCGTTACCTTCTACCCCGACATGACCCGGAACCCACCATAATTTGGTCTTGTTTCTTATTCCGAGTGTTTGTAGGGTATTGAAGCAGTGCATGACTGATTTGGAGTCAATGGTATACGAGCTAAGGGCGTTTATAGCTGCTTGACTATCCGTGAAAATATGGATGGTTGCACCTTTTATGCCAGACAAATAATGGCTGGCGCATTCTTGAATGGCGTGGAGCTCTGCTTGAAATACGATGGGACTTTTTCCCATGGGTATCGTAAAGCGTTTGTGTGGTCCGTATATTCCCGCTCCTACCCCCGTTTCCATTTTAGAACCATCCGTATACCACTTTATGCCGTTGTGGCTGTTTGGTGGGTTATTGCTAACTCATGCTTCTCTCTTGGGGATCTCCGTGGAGAACCGTTTGTTGAAGCATAGTGTTTTTTGAATGCGGTCTGTGACCGCGCAGTTCATGTTAAGTTCTGGTAGTTCATCGAGAAGGGTCTTTAGATCCGGGTGATCATTAAGACTTATCTCGTTTAACTGTATTAGACTTATTGCACTGCGGATCGCCACTTTTTGAATGTATATGTGGAGAGGTGTGATTCCTGTTATTGCCTCTATGGGAGCTGTTGGACAGGTTCGCATGGCTCCGGAGATACCAAGGCACGCAAGCCGTTGTACCTTTTTGAGCTTCTCTATTGCGACCTTTTGTGTGGATTTTGTCCACCATACTATGGAGGCGTATGTTATAATGGGTCTTATCATCACTGTGTAGATCCAGTGGACGATCTTTGGAGATATTCCCCAGGTTCTGCCATATGTGCGACGACAGGCCCATAAAGCTCTATTAGCTTTAGTGATTTTGTTATTTATGTGAGAGTTCCAGTTAAGTCTCTTGTCTAGGATTACTCCAAGATACTTGACTTCGTCGGAGTACTCTACGACCGTGTCGTTTATTGTGATTAGGCCTAGGTCTAATTTCCTCCTTTTAGTGAAAGGAACGATGACGGCTTTACTGGGATTTATGGAAAGATTTTCCTTGATGCACCAGTCTATGGCTGTCTTTAGAGCATTTTTCATTTTTGATGTGACTCAAATTGAGTCTTTGCCCCTGACTATGATGACAATATCATCGGCGTACCCAATTGTAGTGTAGCCCAAATTGCCCATCTTGTGTAGCAGGTCATCGATGACCAATGACCACAAAAGGGGTGAAAGTACTCCCCCTTGTGGGCAGCCCCTTACGGCTGTTACTGATACTGAGGTCGTTCCTGACGAGGCAGTTATTTTGCGACTTTCCAGCATCGCTTTGATCCATTTAATAGTTGGTTTGTCTATGTTTCTATGGTACAAAGCATTTGATATGGATTCATATCCAGTATTGTCAAACGCACCCTCTATGTCCAGAAAGGCACAAAGTGCGATCTCTTTACAACGGTAGGCGTTTTTTATCTCTGTAGTTAGTCTTAACAGAGCGCCTTCCGTGGATTTACCCTTTTGGTACGCATATTGGTGAGGGTGCAGAGGCATGCTTTTTGATATGCATTCTCTAATGTGGACGTCAATAATCCTTTCCATTGTTTTCAGGATAAACGATGTCAAGCTTATCGGACGATATGATTTAGGTAATTCGCTCGAATTGTTTCCCGGTTTGGGTATAAATACTACGTTTACCTCTCTCCAGGTAACTGGTATATAGCCCCAGTTGAAGCTGAACCTAAATAAGGCAATCATAGATGGTAATAAAAATTCTATTCCATTTTGAATGAGGGCTGGAAAAATACCGTCTGTTCCTGATGCCTTGAATGGTTTAAATGAGTTAATTGCCCATTTAACCTTATCCGGAGTAAAAAGTGTTCCGGATAAACTATTAATTCTGCTGAGGTTTCTTGGAATTGAGACCTCCGCTATATGGTCATCTGTAATGACCATCGTGTGAGACCCTGGGAAGTGAGCCCGAAGCAAAGTTTTCAGCGTTTCTTCCCGGTCGCGTGTGATTGAACCATCTGATTTGATTAACAATCCCATGCTTTTTGCTTGATCCTTTGACAGAGCCCTTTGGAGGCGTGCCAACTCTGGAAGTTTTTCGATCTTCTCACAGTTTGCACGCCATGAGGCTCTTTTGGATCTGCGCAACTCTATAAGTTGTATATGGTCAGCATGGATTTATATTGTTCCCATGTGCCGGTGCGTTTGGCTTTGTTAAAAAGCTTTCTCACTCTCATTCGAATAGACTCAAGGTTATCATTCCACCATGGTACGCACCTTTTAACCACGGTTCTTTTAACCTTGCATCTACTTTTGAATGAGGCAAGAATAATATCATTTATTTGACATTGCGCAGCATCTGCATCATTTGTTGTTGATGGTGCTTCTGGCAGCATGTCAGATCTGACCGCTAGATTTTCGCGGTAAGTTCTCCAATTAGTCAGTCTGTTGTCATAACGGACTGATGCGTGTTCGGCATTGCATCTTATCTCGAATCGGATGTGCATATGATCCTATAGAGATGCCTCGCCAGACACATGCCACCCCTCTATGATATCTTTTATAAAAGGAGATGAGATAGTAAGGTCTAGAACCTCTTCTCTTATAGAATTTCTAAAAGTGGGACTATTTCCCTTGTTTAGAAAAACGAGGTTGTTGCTATATAAAAATTCTAATAACGACTCACCTCTATTGTTAGTATCTCGGCTGCCCCAAATCGTGTTATGTGCGTTTGCATCGCAGCCGATTATGATGTGTACTTTTTGGCCCTCACAGTACCGGACAAGTTCCTGTACTGGTAAGGGAGGAACTGGCCGATGTCATGCAATCTGCTATCAACATACTGACAGGTTGGACCGAAAGATGCGGCCTGTCCGTCAATCCAACAAAGACTGAGCTGGTCCTGTTCACACGAAGACATAAACTCCCTGAGTTCACCACCCCGAAGATTAGAGGCACTCCTCTGGCACTCTCAAATAGCGCTAGCTATTTAGGCCTGAAGCTTGATCGCAAGCTACTTTGGAGGGAAAATGTAGTCGAACGTGCCAGGAAATCCCTAGCTGCTCTTTACATTTGCAAAAAGGCGGTAGGCTCCACGTGGGGCCTACAACCAAAAATTATGCACTGGTTATACATGTCGGTAGTTAAACCGATTCTCTTCTATGGAGTACTGGTCTGGTGGCCCGCCTTGGAGAAGAAGTTCAACCTAACCTTGCTGGACAAAACTCAACGAGTTGCATGCCTCAGCATCACCGGTGCGCTGAGAACCTCTCCCACTGCGGCACTCCAAGCCATGCTCCACCTTCTTCCGACCGACATCGTCGGCAAACAATTGGCTGCCAGCTCAGCAATAAGACTGAGAAGCTCCAAACAATGGAAAGAGCAACACACTGGACATGCCAATGTACTATCGATGTATCGACATCTCCCTAAGGTCACCGACCACCTGCCCACTGAATACAACTTCAACCTGGGCTACAAACATCTAATCCCAGACAGAACCGAGTGGACACAACGTCATGTCCTACACCACGAATCGCTGTCAATTTTTACGGATGGGTCCAAAACGGAGGACGGAGTCGGTGCCAGAGTCTTCTCTGAAGACCTGGACATTCACCTCTCCTTTAACCTTCCAGAACACTGCAGCGTTTTTCAGGCCGAAGTCACCGCCGTCCGCCAAGCCGCTGCCTGGCTGTCGGTTAATACGATATCGAAATCAGATATTGTAATATACATCGACAGTCAGGCGGCCATCAAATCCCTTGCATCCAGCACTACAAGATCCAAGGCAGTGAAAGACTGCCGTGCATCTCTTAACGAGATAGCCGGTCAGTATAGCCTCACCCTTTGCTGGGTGCCGGGTCACTGTGACATACCAGGGAATTGTGAAGCTGACGAACTGGCCCGACGAGGCTCTTCTGGTTTAAATAGCATAAGCGTCACCGACATCGAGGCGCCAACGTCTTATGCTAAAAACCTCATAGACACCAATGCGGTGAACGAAGCCAACCGTCGTTGGCACCAACTCGACCAGTGCAACACCGTAAGGCTACTCTGGCCGACATTTAACAAATCCAGGTCCATCGGACTTCTGAGGCATAAGAGAGGAACCCTTTCGAAATTAGTAAATGCCCTCACCGGGCACTGTGCTATAGGAAGACATGCCCAAAGGCTGGGCATCCCCTACAATGACTTCTGTAGAAGCTGTAGGGACGAGGAAGAAGAGGAGACAATCAGTCACTTCCTTTGCACGTGTCCTGCACTCGCCAACATTAGGAAGGCTACATTGGGTGAATACCTTTTCAATGATCTAAACGATCTTAACAACGCCTGCACAGCAAGGATTAGCTCCTTCATTCAGAGGAGCAAATGGTTCCCTGAGTAAGAGGGTGACCCACCCACCTTACACATCGGCAGCACAATGGACCTACTTCTGGTCTAAGTGCATCCTCACCGAGGGCCGTTTTCAACCAACCAACCAACCAAGGGAGGAACTACATCAGTGTCTCCAGCAAAGTACGCCGATGCACACACAAATTTGTGTAGCTGTCGGCCTTTGTGGCGTTCTATTAGAACTGCCACCAGGTCCCTAGTTGTGAAACCTGGAATGAGAGAAAATTTTATATCTTTCTTAATAGAAATGGCCGCCCGTGGTCTGAAAGGACCTTTGGCGAAAATGATCTCTCTATTTTTACAGTTTAATCCAGATATCTTACCATTGTTTGCCCATGGTTCCTGAATTAGACCAATAGCGATGTTCCCTTCGGCACATCGCTGGCTAAAGGTGTCCGAGGCACCCATAGCCCTGTGCAGGTTAGCCTGCAGCACGCTTAGACGGGATGTCATTATTTCCGTGCGAATTCAGGGTTACGTACTCTGTTAGGCTTATTGTCACCTCTCCTTCGTACGACACCCTGTTGAGGGAGACCACTTTGTCTACCTCTCGGACTTTTGTTTTTGTGTCCGTCTTGCGCCCATGCCTTCTTACGATCCATACCTAGTTTAGGCCTGAACCGTTGTTGGCTTTCTTTGGCGGTGCTGTGCGCACTATTGGCCTTTTCGGCTGCGCTTGGTCTTGCGCTTGTGGCTTCTCTTTCTAGCACTGGTGTTGCCGTGCTGGAAGCTGCTGGCTTCGCGGCAGTGCTGGTACTGGTCCCAATTGGATCAGTTACGGTGCTGCCGTGAGCTTTGGTGATGTGCTTTTGAGAATCTTTCAGGCCCTGTTTGGCCGTCTTATCAGCACTTTTTAATATGAGTTTGGTCTGTCCAAATCGGAACGAGACCATCCCCTTTAGCTCCACAAGTCTCCTCATGGAGATGTCATTGATTGCAAAGACCATATGAGCGATGTCTCTCTCATCCGATCTTTGCAGAACTCTCCACGTTCTCGTGTTTAGTTCTCTGTTTTGGCCGTCTAATAAAGCCAGGATCCTTTCGCTAGCTACCCCGGTACTCTGCGGGAAGAACCCTCTGTTGACATGTGGTTTTGGAAAATTTTCCTCTCCCACAAGCATCACCTCTAACCCGCATTTGTGCTTAAGCTTCGCGAAGTTTGTCTCCATCCACTTTGCAGTAATGGCGTCCGCACATACTATCATAAGCCATCCGGCTTTGAAAGTAGTACCGCGGAATGTTGGTTTGACCTCCTCGTCACGTTTTTCAATCGTGATGTCCATAATCCTCTCTTGTATCAAACCCATTTGTTCGTTGGAGAGAGGATTACGATCGATGTCCACTGGTACAACCCCCAGTCTGACATAGCTCGTTATATTGCTATACGAGACTTTGTCGACGGTTGTCTTCCCAGTGCGACTTCGCTTCGGTTCGGATTGAGGCGGGGTATTATCCTCGGATCGCGTTCGCTTCACCTCGGGACCCTTGTTGACCATCGTTTGTTTCGCATAGATTCGGGCCTGCTCAATGGTGCTCCCCTTCTTCTGCGCGCGCCTAAATCTGCGCTGTTCCGATGGTGTGAATCTGACGTACTCAGACTCAGTCCGTGCCACATTGCCGACTGTCTTAGTTACGTCCTCTGTATCGGGATGTCTTTCATCCGATAATATGCTGTTGCATATGGTGCTAGATTCTGAAATAGAGTCACTGAGTTGAGACAAGTTCTCTTCAGGTTCCCCCATTTCAGAGTCGATGATTACAGACTCTATCCCATTGACAGATGTCGTGTCGTCATCGACAGGGTGTTCTAAAACATCCCTAGTTGATGATGCAATCTTAGAGGCATCATTCTCTATTTGTTTTTTTTTTGTTTTTGATCAATTTTGATTCCCACGAGTATTCGGGATATTGTGTCGCCCGTGGTCTACCCGTCTAACCACAGGAAGGCTATCTTAAAATCGGAGGTCGCCTCGTATCCGAAGTTTGCAAACTAACGACTAAGCACCCTCTTAGCCATGCATCTCTCGGCGCTTGCTACCTTTAGATTAGGGGTTTGTTGGGGAAGTAGGACTTAGGGATTTGAGGGAGGGGATAGGGGGTAATTGAGGAGAAAGAGAAAGCGGAGAAGGGGGGAAGGGGGGCGGACGTGGAGTCCTGGTCAGTTCTTAGTTGACGCTCATCAGACGGCCTGTCCCTTACCAGAATAGCCCGATGACTCTTTACGCCGTAAGCCTCCGCACCGGCACCATCGAATTTGCGTTCCATGATGGTGCACACGTCAAGGTGACTGACCCCGCAAGGAGGAATGCAGGATTAAGCTGGACCTTGAATGTTTCACTTATACCGGATAATGCAGGGGCGATGCCTTAACCGTCTTACTTTCTCGGTAACACATGAAGTGTTAAAAGTAATGAGATCCATTTTCGCTCTTGGAACTACCATATTTTCCTATAGGCTTAGTATATTTCTAATAGAATAATAAAAAAAAAATATGTTTTTAAATGTTTATTTGGTCATTGAAAATTTTTTTGCGTCATGTTTTAGAAATGACATCGCTTAAGTGGGCGCCGCCATTCTTGATTACCATTTAGGCTCTTTTTATAGCATTTTGCATGGTTTTCTTCAGAACTTCGAGCGATAGGTACTCCACTTTTTTCCGAATGTTCTCCTTGAAGTCTGCCAAAGTTGGAGGCTTGTTCACATAAGACCGTGTTTTTAATAACCCCATAGAAGGAAGTCTAGGGTGATATTCGGTTGTTGGTCGTGCAGTGTTTGCCGTTGCCCTGTCCTACTGGAACCACATGACCTACAGTCCCAATTCATCCAATTGAGGGATGACACATTTATTGATCAATTTTCTGTATCTCACAGTCCACAGACCGTTTTTCAGAAGCCGTTTTTAAAAAAAAAAATATCCAATGACAATGCAGTGACTTTGAGTGGCTATAATGGCTCTTAAGACGCTATTCACGGTTAACCCGCATCACCTGATTGACTGTCTGACCTTTCTAGGGGAACATCTTTAAATCGTTAACCAATTGCCTGGCACGTCGTCTGCTCGATGTCTAAGGAGCCTCCACGACAATTTTAGCCGCGGCATCGATGTTCTCGGCCGAGGTACGGGGCGATTGTTCAGCGTTCTTCAGGAGTATAGCGTTCTATTGCTTATTCACACAAATTCTAGTTCTGTTTGCTTGAAAAATGTCAACACCGAATAAACATTCGACACCATTTGTAAAACCGTTGGCACTTTCCGATAGAGTCATACATTATGGCCCTCTTGGTATTTTACCCTTACCGAGAAGCACGATTAAAATCGATTATGGAATAGGTCATTACGTGACTGGGAAATTTTCCTGCAAGATTGGTATCAAGGTTGGTTGATTCCATTCACTTCGTCGATAGTTGTTTAATCGAAAACACTCGTAATACAAAATACATTGCTGCATGGGTATATAACACACCTCATCTGCATGTGCATGATTGCGGTATCTAATCACGTGCAAGGCTAAATGAAAGAAATGCGACCAAATGTATAATTATCCTTATGTGGTCAAACAGCGCACAATGCAAAAAAGCTTTGCATTCTACAAAATCCTGACCAGAGCACAAGTCTGCATACCAACAGCTTTCGGGAGAAGTGCATCAAATATATTTATCATCACTCGCACAAAGTGTCTTTCCTTTGTACCATATCTGACCACATAAAACGTTGCTGGTTTGAATATGGTGGTGGTTGCATTGCGCACATAGAAAGATTCGCGGCATATATGCTCAGTGGGTTTCATTCAGTCTCCATAACGTTAAAAAAAAATGTTTTGAATATATTTGCCGTCTCAGTCGGTTGAAATGCTTCTGCAGCCAGTTAGCATTGGCAGTAGCCTCAACCCACACCGGTCTAATCCCTATTTTCCGTGACACACGATGACGTATAATTTCATCAGATGTTAACCATCCCACAAAAGAGACTGGGAGGTTGGCTGCGCCGCATATCCTGATCCACTCGAATGCGGAGAAAGTTGCTGAAAACTTTGTTGTCGCGGTAACGACCAGCAAGGATGTGCATAAAACAAAATCCCTGAGTTTTGTTGGGCATCCGCATTAGACGGACCAGTCACGGGGCGAAGAAGTGACTCTAAAGGACAAGTGTTGGTAATTAAGTTCCACAACAAAATTGGAATCAGGGATTATAAATGGCATAATACCCTTTATTTTTGTGTGAGTGTGATTTTTTTTCGTTTTGTACACGGTTTTGAGATACTGAAATTAGTTAGACTCCACTGACGACTGTATACCTACTCTTACCTACAACAGGTAAGGTCAAGGGACCTCTGCTCTGCAGTTGTTTATAGCAGAGTATGATGGTGATGCAAATATCCTTTGACAGCATAAATTATTGGTTTAATTAAGAACCCTCACTCTCATTCTATAGCCAGGTAAATGCAGTTCAGCTCATATTTTTCCAAAAGGAATGACATATGCCAGGAACTGACTTAGGTGGGCTAAAGCCAGCACACGAGTGTTGCTTATTGTATACCTATGTTGCTTTTTGCGTATAAGAATGACAAGGTGAATTTTTTGACATTTTTGGTTTTGCATGCAAGCGACAGGAGGTCACGTAGTTGATATCGGAGAGAGAGATGGCAGAGCAAAGGATACACACTACACAGTAGCAAGGATTACGAGTACAACGTTTAATTTTATCCATATCCTTTTGTTTATTTTGTATTTTTTTCAATGCTCTGAGTTCGTACATGCATTCTTTGTTATGCTTGCTTTAGCACTTCCTTTAGCATACAGTGGGATAAATAGGCCCCCACATCAAGAGAAAGAGCTGGGTTGTTTCTGGTAGAGATATGTATATTCAAAAAAAAGGTTGTTCATGTGTTCAGTGTTGAGCGAGTGCCACAACCCACTTTAAATCGTAGAAATACTGGGTGTTTATGCTACTGTACAAGGATCTGGATGAGAATCCTTTCATCTAAAATTCACCATTGGCTAATTTCATCACCGAAAGTCAAGATTTTATGATGTGAATTAAGAACTTCTTTTGCAGTCACTTTCTACTCTTAGTTGAGGTCCTGTTGCCTTTGCTCTAAGTGATGATACTTGTATGCGCTTCATTTTGCATGGCAGTCGTTATTGTCTGTACTCCCCTCCGACAACGACAAAAGTGCACTGCACGTTTGCTGTATATATACACATAAAAGTGAATCATCCATTATTTAGCTTGGTAAATTAAATTAAGCGCTTATAAGGGACCACTTTTTGTTTCAATTTGTCGGTTCGATAATTGACGTGAGGATGGCAGAACTGTTTTCATTAAGTGAGCACAATTGAGTTTTAAACTGTAAATAAAAGATGTCAGTGTGAATTAGAGATGTACGAGGGTGGGTCAATAAGTCCGTGACTTTTGGAATAAAACACAGATTTTTTGATAAAATTTTTTTTTTATTTTTAACGTAGTTTCCCTTGAGCTCTATACACTTTGTCCAACGCTTCTCCAATTTTGTTATCCCTTCCAAAAAAAATGATTTGTCGAGGTCCTCAAAATAGGCCTTTGTTTGCGAGATGACTTCATCATTGGAGTCAAATCTTTTTCCACCAAGCCATTTCTTCAGGTTTGGGAACAAGAAGTAGTCGCTCGGAGCCAAATCTGGAGAATAGGGTGGATGAGGGAGCAATTCATAGCCCAATTCATGGTTTTTTGCCATGGCAACTGCACATGTGTGCACCCTTGCATTGTCTTGGTGGAAAAGAACTTTTTTCTTGGCCAAATGAGGTCGTTTTTTTTCAAATCGTCATTGAATCGGTCCAATAAGTCCAATTTTGTTATCCCTTCCAAAAAAAATGATTTGTCGAGGTCCTCAAAATAGGCCTTTGTTTGCGAGATGACTTCATCATTGGAGTCAAATCTTTTTCCACCAAGCCATTTCTTCAGGTTTGGGAACAAGAAGTAGTCGCTCGGAGCCAAATCTGGAGAATAGGGTGGATGAGGGAGCAATTCATAGCCCAATTCATGGTTTTTGCCATGGCAACTGCACATGTGTGCACCCTTGCATTGTCTTGGTGGAAAAGAACTTTTTTCTTGGCCAAATGAGGTCGTTTTTTTTTCAAATCGTCATTGAATCGGTCCAATAAGTTGGCATAATATTCCCCATTGATTGTTCTTCCCTTTTGAAGGTAGTCAATGTGGATTATCCCGCGTGCATCCCAAAAAACAGTCGCCATAACTTTATTGGCTGACAAACCCACCTTGGCCTTCTTTGGCGCCGATTCACCCTTAGAAACCCACTGTTTTGACTGTTGTTTGGTCTCTGGTGTGTTGTGATGGATCCATGTTTCGTCCACGGTTACAAAACGGCGCAAAAACTCCTCCATATTGCGATTAAACAACGCCAAACCTTCCTGTGAAGTTGTTACACGATTGCGTTTGTGGTCGACTGTGAGCAAACGCGGCACCCATCTTCCGGAAAGCTTTCTCATGCCCAAGTGATCATTCAAAATTGAAACCACTGAGCCATTCGAGATCCCTACGGCTTCCACAATCTCTCGCACTTTCAATCTTCGGTCGGCCAACACCATATCGTGAATTTTTTCGATTGTTTCGGGTGTAGAGACCTCAACTGGGCGTCCAGGACGTTCGGCATCTTCAGTGCTTGTACGGCCACAACGAAATTCAGTAAACCACTTTTTTACCATTGAAATCGATGGTGCAGAGTCCCCATAGTATTTTTCAAGCTTAGCCTTGGTCTCGGTAATGGTTTTTTTTCGCAAGAAATAATGCTTAATAAGCACACGAAATTCACTTTTTTCCATTTTCTCCTCAAATTAGTGAGTAGTCTGATAAAAATAGCTGTCAAACACAAACTAACTGACGCAGCAAGTTTAAATTTTGACAGGAGTCAACTGACAGATGCCTGTTGACAGGAGCAGTGTTGCCGTTTCAGTAAAGAGGTCAGAAATTCAAAAAGTCACGGACTTATTGACCCGCCCTCGTATCTATTAACATTATAAATAACAGCTTAATTGTTTTGTTAAATTTATTTTAAAACCTGCAAGAATATGAATGAAAGCTGGGCAAAGTAGGTAATAGCTTTAGGTACCTACTACGATTTATAATTAATTAATATTTAAAAAGTGCAAGAATGTTTAATCCGCCACTGGCACAATAAAAAAAAACCGCGCCATGAAAACTGAGGGAAAGAAGAAGCAAATGATTCATTACTTTTCAAATTAGCTCATCTTTACGGGCTTAGAAAAAATTAACAACAAATTTTGAGTAAACCATTTTGAAGCTGGTACTTCCGTCTTCAAAATGTTTTTTTTCATGAAAATGTTCGACGTTTTTTTTTGAACGAGTTATGAGCTGTCCAAGCAAAAACGTCACTTTTGACTTTGAATGTTCATAACTCCTCTAGGAATCGACATAGCTGAGATTGGGCTGTTTAAAAACGCTTGAATTTCATTATTTTAAATTTTTTTTTGTTGATGCAGCCGCAATTTTGTTAACCCTAGAATGGTAAACATCGCCTGTGAGGCGAAACAATTTTTTTTATTTTGCGATATTTCTCAATCGTATCAAAGCATGCGCTCGTGCCAACTCTGTTGAGTGTTGTACGTGCTTGTGCGCAAACGTGCTTTGTTTTTCTCCATTGCATTGCCGATATATACGCACATGTGTCGCCTGTGAGGCGAGGTTTACCAATAGAGGTAATTTTTTTGAACAAATTTTTATGTGCAATTTGTGCAAAATTGTGAAATGTGACGTAAAAATGTACGTGGAAAATCCACAAAATTAATTTTGTTCTGCACAAGTTTTTGAAGTTATACGCCTTATATAATTTTTAAAATATGTTAATTAGATTTAAGGGCTATACGAAGCAGACATTTTTAATTAATTTATTTTAAATTTTTGGAAAACATCTCTTCATACCATAGATTAAAATATGTGATCTCCAAATATTACTGTATTATTTTTAAGATATTTAATAACGAATTGTTTTTTGTCAATTCTTGTAACCAAATATGTAATAAATACGTTTTTCTTTCTGTTTTAATATCTTTTTGTTTTTAACAGTGAAATGTGCGTTTTTTTTATAAAAGTCGCCTCACAGGCGAGGTTTACCAATAAAAAGTCAAAAAATATGTTTACCATTCTAGGGTTAAAAATGACAGAATCATTTTTGTTGTCAGAAATACTGATGTCCACAGAGAGCTAAGTATGGCTACCGTCGAGCGAGAGATAAGCGGCTCATCCGCGGCGAGGACGTCGCCAATGCTCATGAGTTCCTCCGTTTTAGTACCGCAATAGCGGAGAGGGATAAATTCGATACAGAAAAGCAATTTGCCGAATTTTGGTGGCTTTTTGAGGGTGGAGGGTTCAACATGCCCTCCCAAGACGGTGCGTTACTCTAGGTAACATCCTCTTAGTTTGTAAGATAGACTAAGTTAGCTAGGGCGTTTCTGGGAGGGGCCGGGCTCGCCAACTTGTGGTGGTGCTTCCGGGAGGTGATTGATTCTGTAAGGCATCAGTCAGCTCACGACGGCGCGTGTGCACGTTGACGACTGCCAGGCGCTCGGAAAGTAATTGGGATTTTGACCACTTGTTTCGTAATGCAACGAGTGCCCAGAATCCTAATTATAGTTAGAATATGTTAATTAGTTTAAGTAAGTAGAGTAGGTAGTTTGTAATTTGTTTTTTTATATAAAAATATAAAATTTGATAAAGATGCCGAGTTTTCTTAAAAATTTTCTCGATGAAAACATAATATGTAAGATTAGTTCGTAAAATAGTTTTTAGGCCGAAAGGTAATAATTATAAGATAGAGTTAAGTTTAGGGCGTCCGCATAAGGATCAATATTCTAGAATAAGTATCCTGTTAATTTTAAGTTAGATTTAATCATTTTTGTCTAGTATGTAAGTTGATATAAGCTAATAATTAATAAAAATGAATTTAAAAGGAAAAGGATGGCTACCGTCGAAGATGAAATAAAACATTTTGCTCGCTAACAACAGACACGCCTTCACGATCATTGCAATAACACCATGCTACAAATTCGAGACCCATTGAATTAGCGCAATAGGATGTAACCGCGTTATGGCGGTATTAGCAGGTGCCTCCACTGGGAAGCAGCCTGACAAACGCGTATTTAACAGTTTAAATAAAACTACTAGATAGGACTAACCTAGTTGAAGTATGAAGGTTTCGATGGGAGGTCTTGTTCTTTTCCTTTTCTTTTTCTTTTCTTTAATGAGAAAGAGTCTCATGTAAGATTTTCCACCTATCCCTAATTTTCTTCTGAGCATAGTTCTGATTCCAAGTCTCGTGCTTTCAACTAGGATAGGTTGTTTTGTTGTCACGTTTTTCTTCAGATAATAGCATCACCAATAACCAAAATTTAACAAAATGAAGGGGGCACTACACAATGTGACAGTTTTTTTTTTATTTTCAAAAAATATTTTTTTTTGTTTATTTGTTTGCGATTGGTTAGGTTAGGTTAGGTTTCCGGGCTGATGGAACAGAGCGAATCTGTTACACCATACTTAGGCCCATGTGGTCCCATTGTGATACCCTTGGTCCTTCGTCCTTGTTTTTCTTCCTACTCCAGGTTGTCCAGCCATTTGGATGTCCTTATAAACCTGTAAAGATTCGAGAATGAGACATCAGAAAGTTCTTGAATGTCTTGGAAGAAGTATCTTCCAAGTGTTCTGTTCCTCAGGTTACACAGGCTTGGACAGTGACAGAGGAAGTGAGGTGTATCCTCATCCTCATGGATTTCCTTATCACCGCAGCCTCTACAGATGTTGTCATCCTTGAGATTCAGTTTCATTGTGTGGTTCCTTAGCAGATTGTGGCCAGTAAGAGTACCAATCAACTTTGACAGTGATGTCCTGTCGTAACGTAAAAGTCTGTTGGTTCTTATTTTGGCCACAGTTTGCGTGATATGTCACAAGTGGTTAGTGACAACCACCCGTTGTTGGCTTTCATTGGTGTTTTATATTTCACTCTTTCTCTGAGATTACAGAGTGGTGATTTAACCGACTGAAGGTACATCGCAGACCCTTTTCTTGTCAGTTCATCAGCTCGCTTGTTACCGGATATGTCCTTGTGTCGGCAACTTTGAACAAGCAAATTCTTTATTTCGGTTGCTGACAACGCTTTAATGGCCGCCTGGTTATCAATAAAAATGGTATATCACTATGTGGTATCGCCATCATTGATACCATTCATGCAACTTCAGTAATTGCTAGGGCTTCTGCTTGAAATACACTACAGTGATCAGGTAATCTAATCGATATGTTAATGTTTGGTTCCCCCGAGAATAGTCCAGCGCCCGTTCCACAGTCCACCTTTGATCCGTCTGTAAAAATGAATATCCTCCTTGTTCGGAAATGAACAAGAGAATGGTTTTTCAAAATATAGGTAAGGAGACATGTAGTCAGATATGACGTTGTTCCCTATGTACATGGTCAGAATCAGTGTATGTCCCAAATGACTCGGGATCTAGCTGTTTGTTTGGCTGATCCTCAAGGCACTTTTTGCAGCCGATTCCTGCATATATAGATCCAATGGTGGCAGGTTGAGAATGGTTTCCAAGCCAGCGGTTGGGGTTGTTCTCATTGCACCCGTTGTCCCTATACATGCCAGTCTTTGTATTTTTGCCATTGCCTTAAGATTGGTTGCCTTGTCTTTGGCTTGCCACCAGACTAAGCTGCCGTATGTGAGTATTGGTCGCACAATTGCCGAATTATGTTGGGGTTTGGTCCACATTTTTTGCCGAAGATAGGGTTGCATGCGTAGAAAGCGTTGGCCGCTTTCCTAACTCTGTCATCGACATTTGGCCTCCAACTTAGCTTCCTGTCAAGGATAATTCCTAGATATTTTGCACTCTCCGCCACATTTAAGGGTATTCCCTCAATTTCTGGTGGTTTGAATCCTGGTATTCTTCTTTCCTTAGTCAACAACACCAGTTCAGTCTTTTGTGGATTGATCCCAAGACCGCATTGTTTTGTTCACGTAGTGAGTGTCCGCAGGGAGTTTTCTAACAATGCGCTCAGAGTTGATAGGAATTTTCCTGTCGCAAGCAGTACTACGTCATCAGCGTATGCAATTGCTTTGACCTCTCTGTTTTTGAACTTTTGGAGTATTTCGTTAACGACAAGGACCCAGAGTAAGGGGATATGACTCCACCTTGTGGTGTGCCACTGGACGCCACGGCTCTTAGGTCAATATGGCCTAGTGGTGCATTGATATACCTTCCATTGAGCAGGCTTATAATCACCTTAGTTAGAGACTGATCGACGTTGGAGTTCTGCAATGCTCTTTCCACCGCTCGCGTTTCCAAATTATTGAACGCTCCTTCAATGTCTAAGAACGCTGCAAGTGTGTAATTTTGTCATTTAGAGACTTTTCTATAGTGCTGATGACGTCGTGTAGCGCCGTTTCCACTCCTTTGCCTTTAATGTAAGCGTGTTGGGCGGTGGAGGTCGCGCTATAATCCAGTCGACTGCGAATATGGATGTTCATTAGCTTTTCAAGAGTTTTTACGATGAAAGATGTTAGACTTATTGGTCTGAATGACTTGGCATTGTGACTAGGTTTTCCTGCCTTGCGAATAAATTTTTCGCAAGGCAGGAACTTCATGTAAAAAGTCGTTTGAGAACCGGTATGACGGTATTTGTCTTCCGGAGCATAATAGGAAAAATCCCATCTCTCCCAGGTGATTTGAAGGGAGGTAGTGTATCAATTGCCCAGTTTAGCTTTTCTTCGGTTATTACTCCTTCTGGAACCACTGATACAGTTGTAGGAATAATATCCGCCTCTATATTCTTACATAGACTTCGGGTACAACCTGGAAAGTATGCCTGCAATAATAGCTCGAGGGTTTCTGTGCAGGACTATGTACAGTTCCCGCAGTTGTCCTTAATAAAACCTGGAACACAGGGTTGTTTGGACAGAATTTTTCTAAGCCTGGCAGACTCCGTTGTGGAGGCTTTCGCCGCATTAAATAGAGCTCTAGTTTTCTTCCTAATTTTAGATAAGTCATTGCCCACAATGGTGGATGCTTTGTATACTTTATTGTCCGTAAAGGACAAGCTTTATCGTACGCGTTTTTCAGAATTTTGTTTAAGCATTCTGTAACCGCTTCGATTTCATCTGGTGGATGTAAAACTAAAAATGATAAAAAAAACTAAAAGTCAAAATAAAAGTAGGAGAATCACAATTTATTGTTTACCTGCACTGAGACTTTTTGCGTCTGACATAGCCTATACGCATTGAATGAGATTGTATAGTAATCAATGCGAATCAAAGCTCTTAGCTCGTTCAAAAAACTTCGTAGAACATTTTCAAAAAAAAAAAAAACATTTTGCAAAAGAAAATACCAGCTTCAAAATTGTTTACTCGGAATTTTTTGTTATTTTTTTTGAACCCATCTTCACGGGTTGTGATTTCTTAAAAAAACAATGATGCTGATGATGAAGAAATGAATGTTGCAAAGTATGTAGACAATTTCGTTCTTAACAGCTAGCCTATACAAAGCTTTTTGGCACACCCACGTTTGGTGTGGTTTTGACCAATTTGTAAACTTTTGGTCATTTTGTAAGAAAATCAAAAAATGTTTTCTAATTCGAATCTTATAAAAGCCCCAAATTGAATCAGTGGAAAAATAGGTGCCGTGACATAACCCCAAGCGTCATAAGCCAAAATCTCGAAATTTGGCCTTATGTCGCTTTTTGAAAGTGACATAAGGCCAAAATCTAGCATTTGGTATTATGTCACTATCACAAAGCGTCATAAGGCCAAATCCGAAAAGTGACATAAAGCCAAATTGTCAAAACCGTACCTCGCACCTACTCCAAATCAAACAGTGACTCCAAGCAGGGGTGATGCAGGGGCAGCATGCCCCCCCCCCCCCCATAGGCATTACACTGTTTATGGAATCTACTTGCGATTTCGTAACTAATCCCATAAACAGTGCAATGAATATCGGGGGGCATGCTGCCTCCCTGCAATCCCTCTGCTTGGGGTGACTGTTTGATTTGGAGTAGGTACAAGGGCAAATTGTTGAAAACAGCACCAAGCGAAAGTGTCATAAAGCCAAATTGGCCGTATGACGCCTATTCAAGGTGTCATAATACCAAATAACTGGGCGAAAAGCAACCAAGAGAAAGCAAAAACAGCTAACAAGCCGGTAACAGCTAAAGAACTTGCCAAAGAAATTAAAGAAAGCATAAATATAAAAAAGGCCCCAGGGTTTGATTTGATTACAGGA
This sequence comes from Portevinia maculata, assembly GCA_949715645.1. Classification (NCBI taxonomy): domain Eukaryota; kingdom Metazoa; phylum Arthropoda; class Insecta; order Diptera; family Syrphidae; genus Portevinia; species Portevinia maculata. The sequence continues at coordinate 92,120,386 of OX454526.1, forward strand.
GAAATTTTGAAGCAATTTCCACGAAAATGTTTAAAAAAACTAGCGCAAATTATAAATGCTGCATTTAAATTGAGATATGGCAAACCACCTAGCGAAGTTACCTCATATCGCCCAATATCTATTCTACCAATGTTGTCCAAGTTATTCAAAAAAGTGCTGGTAAAACGTCTACAAAAAATAATAGATGAAAAATCGCTAGTCCCAATTCAACAATTTGGATTTAGAAATAAGCACTCTACAATTGATCAGGTGCATAGAATCGCAGATAGAATCGAAAAAGCATTTGAAGAGAAAAATGTGTGCTCTACAGTATTTCTTGATATAGCACAAGCTTTCGATAAAGTTTGGCACAAAGGACTGATACACAAATTACAAAAGCAACTGCCGAAACAGTATGCGACCATTCTGGAGTCTTATATATCAGATAGATTCTTCAGAATTAAACAAGATGCAGAGTACTCAACATTAAGAGAGATTAAAGCTGGTGTACCGCAAGGCAGTGTGCTAGGTCCAGTTCTATACCTACTTTTCACTAGCGATCTGCCTGAAAGTGAAGAATAGAGATCTAAATGTTGAAATGGTTGAAGATGAAGTTAAGAAAGTTGCTCAAAGGCATAGCTAAACCACGTAAACACAGAAATAACAGAACTATTAAATAATGACAATGCAATCAGGAGATTGAGACGGGTAAAACCTCTAGATCTATAAGAGTTAGCTAGGGCTAAGAAATCAGGTATTGATTTCAAACAAGAAAAAAGTTTAGAAATCCGACAAACGGCGGATTTATCTGTTGTGTTAAATTCAACAAATATGTAGTTCAAAAACAAATTGCCGATTAGTCGTCGAATAGGTGCAATCTCATTCGGCATGGCGAATGTCAGTCCCCGGGAGTTTTTTTTAGATGAGTTAAAGTCTCTCACTTTTGCAGAAGCATCCCTCGCGTACTAGCTCTGCAATGTCTTTCGATGATTTTTTACTTCCAGCGAATTCCCAACACAAAAAATAAAATAAAAAATAATACCAAATGCTAAAATTTGGCCTTATGTCAATTTCACAATGCGACTTTCACAATGTGACGCTTTGGGTTATGTCACGGTACCGGAAAAATATCGTCTTGCTCTCGGCCGTACCACGTGTATGCGGAACGCAATAGGCATTGATTATGCAGTTAAGCAAGCGTGGTAACGAGAAAAAATCGAAAGCAAAAAAAATTATACCTAAAGATAATTTTATTTTCAGAAAAACAAAAAAAATTTATAGCTACATTATAAAAAATTATACAAACAATGCAACAAAAAAACAGGATCTAAAAGGGCTTGAGTGTGGTGCATTTGCTACTACGAAACGTCTACAGCCGTAATATCAAACTCAAGTCAGCCTCATGAATTTCTGTTCCTCTTTTTATACTCATTGACAGATTTTAAATTACATATTACATAGTAATGCCAGTAAGGAGTAAAACGTTTGAATCTAAGAATATATATTATTTATGATGTTAAGTTTTTGTTTGTTTACTTCACATAGTTCGTTTTAATATTATTTCGTATAACTTAAATAAAACTTTGTTACGTTTCGTAAGTGAAAAAATTGAAAACTTAAGGTCACTTCCATAAGTTCCGAAAATTTAACTCCGGGTCAAGAAATGGTTGAAGAAGCTAGGCCTTAGAACCGTAGATTCTCTGTAATTTCACATTTGTGACTACTCTTACTGTAGCTTCTCTGGTGTTTGCCTCCCTGTTCTGAGCAACAGCATATTCGTTTTAGATAGACTGACGGAAGTGCTTTCTCACGTGACCAACCAATTCGAAAATCTTGCTCAATATTCACTGAGGTCGAATGCGCGAACTCCAGGGTCTGCTGTGGTGGTCCTGTGGTAAGTGTAGGGGTTGTGCTCCCTTAAATTCTGACCAAAGCCTTGCCATTAAGGAAGAAGCAGACGTCCTCAACGAAATCAAGCATACAACAGGCATTACCAGATTTCTAACTCTTAAAGGATTAAAACTTCCCCGAAGCTCTTATGCATCTCACAAATATATGATGAAAATCAAGCCATTCCTCTCTACCATTTCGGAAATTCTCAAATTTCTACTGTAAACAGGCAGGACGTAAACAATGTTCCACCAAGCAAACAATTAGGGTCTATCTCACAATGCTAAAGTAAAGTCACAGTTAAACTACTTGCAACTTTATCAGCAAATAACGTCCAAATGTGCGTTTTACAGTAATGGAACAAGTGTAACCACGGGTTAAAGTTCCTAAGCTAAAGTAAAGTCACAGTTAAACTACTTGCAACTTAATCAGCAAATAACGTCCAAATGTGCGTTTTACAGTAATGGAACAAGTGTAACCACGGGTTAAAGTTCCAAGTTACTTAGTTGGTTGAATAAGAACCCAATAGCACAGGAAACTGTCGGTTAAATAGTTTGGCAATTGCATTCTGCCTGATGCAAAAAATATAACTTTTGTTATAGTTTTTCGTCGCAGAGTTTTTTATTTTTTTATTTTGCCAGACGACGTAGAATACGTGTATCAACTTTTTTCTTTAAACATATTCAGTGGGTACTGCCGAACGGCTTGGACTATATTTAAATTGTTATTATTTCCTTAAACAGAAAACAATTATTGCGAAGAGAATTGAAATTAGAATATAGGCATATTTATGATCATCGCTGTAGGCCAAACCGTTTCCCTATTTACAAAAGTTGATATTACACATATTCTACGTCCCCTGCCAAACAGTTGGGCCCATAGCGATATAAAATATCCCTAGATTGCATTTCTGGCAAAAGAGACATTATTTTTTTAGGAATAAATAAATATTTGGATAGCTCCACTGTGCATCACATCCTGTTTTAGGGAAAAAAAAGGAACTCCTCATAAGACATCGGTCTCGTCCCTTAAAAAAAGATTTAACACTTTTAACAAAAACGGTATAATCAGCGGATTGATCACAATTAGAAAGATACAAACTTTTTTCATATTCATTCATTAAAATCTTTACAACGGTAAAACTTGAATAACTGGATGGATGTGAAACTGTGCGCTAATGGAAAGATTTAACTGGAGAGTTGCTTGTAAAACTACTCAGAACTTTACTTTTACATTGTGAAACAGAAACTTAATCTTATAAACAAAATGTCCATGGAAATCCTAAGCAATCGCCCACGTTTATTTGATTTCGTATGACATTTCATTTTACATGGATATTTCCCCGTCCAGGGACTTGTGTGTGGGTGTTTGTACAATGACACGTGATTGCCGGCAGACGAAATAACTGTGAAATGATGAACACATTACCACTTAATCTCCTTGAGGAAAACGTGACACGCTTCCAGTAGCAACAATGGATTCGTTGTTATCGGCATTCAATAATAACGTGATAGATACAATCCATCAAAATGGAAAACGAGCATCAATGTTTCCACCACCCCTTTTAGGTTTTAATTTTTCGAGAAGATTATTTCAGGCACACTCCACAGGATATACGAGAGCAAAGATTCTTCAAAGTACCTTCAAGGATATTAACAAAATAGCACATGTCTCTTAAAGTGATGAATTAATACGACAGAATGCTTTATTTTTAAATTGGTTGTTAGAATGCTTTGTTTGAACAGAACTTCGTTGTCTAGGTTTTTGGGTGCAGTATCACCAGCATTTTGGTAGCCTCAATAAAGAATGAATAAACGTTACCTTAGGTCGAATAAGCGAACCCCATAGACAGACCAATATGGAGGTAGTGAAGTGGGAAAGTTTTGGTCCCTTTAATTCTCTCCGTTAAGAAAGAAAAATACCCACCACGCTTCTAGTGTCAACAATTAACCAGTGCATAAAATTAACTATTTTTACACAAATAACATAAATAGCCTTAATTCTTGACTGAAATATCTTAATTTTTTTTTTTGTTGGCGCTTGCCAATGCGATTTAGTAAATTAAGCACTAAGCTATCACGCAGCTCTAGAATCTGCGTTACATGAAATCTAAAACAGGTTTTAGATATTAAAAAAAAAGATTTTTCCTGATTTTTAGGGATGGAGCGCGCACATCGAATGCACAGATACACAAACACCGTGTGTCGTTTTCTCTTGTAAAGTTTACCTAAAAAAATATGTAACTTGAAAAACTGTATATCAACACCGACATTTTGCTATTCCCTGAAGGGATTTTTAATATATTCCAAGACCTTGTCGACTGTTTCTGGCTCTATATCACGAATGCCTCGGCGATATTCTCTTTACGGGCTTGAATCATTTGTGTTTATATTTTATTTTGTTTATAATTTACAATGGCATGCTGCCGCAAAATTTACAATTACAGAGATATGATATGAAGATTATATCTTATTACTGAACAGTTAAATTAGGTGTCTATAGATATATACAGTCAAAATCGGTTATAACAACTTTCAAGGGACTGACGAATTTCGTCGTTATAAGCGATAGGTCGCTATAACCGATATCAAGCTATGTATAATGTATATACATACTTACTTTTTTTTCCCTAATTTTTCTTTGATTTTGAGCCATAAAATAATAAGAATACACATTTACAAATATACGTTTACTGTTTATTAAAAAAAGTGGAAAAATCTAATTGCTTAGTACAGATTTTTCTTTTTTGACTCATTTTCCGATAAGATGGTACAACTTTTCGCTTCACAAAATTATATTAAAGTTCTACAACTACTTGTCACACTGAAAAATTTGCACTGAGTAACGCACTCCCCAACGTAGAACAAACTCAATAAACGCAAAAGCAAAAAAATAACGTCTACACACAGTAACTGTAACATATCCCAGATTCTACGAACTTAGATACATCGCATCTACACAGAATCAGTTTACCGTTCTAGAAAAAAAATCAGTTGCGCCAACAGCTGCGTCGATTTTAGTCGTTGTAACCGATATTAAATTTAAAAAAGAGGGTAAAATAGGTCGTTGTAAGTAATATGTCGTTATAAGCGATTGTCGTTCAATGGAATTACAATGGCGCTGATTCGGGACCTAAGAATTTGGTCGTTGTAACCGATACGTCGTTATAACCGATGTCGTTATAAGCAATTTCGACTGTAGTTCTAAAAGTAACAATTTTTGAGGAAACAATAGGAACAAAAATAACTCAATTACAAAAAAAGAATTGTGAGGTAAAATAAAATTATAGTGAATACGAAAAAAAATTGAGCGACGCTACTACTACTTCTACCAAAGGGTAAAGCAATCCACCCAAGTATAGAAGGCCCGAACAGAAGGCTGAAGAGATGAGCATGGAAATACAGTAGTAGATTCACATTCGGTGCTGAGGATTTGGAAAGAACCTTTCTGCAGACTGTTAAACGGCGGAGACAGCCAATAACCCGCTGTCAGGCAGGAGGATATGTTCAGCTTGGACGATGATAGCTAAAACTTCCGTCCATCCGACCAACAAACAACAAAGCTGCTGGATCGGATGGCCTTCCGGCCGAGCATTTCAAAGGTAAGGAGTGCATACCAACTCATCTGTAAAATTTAGTCGGATGAAAGCATGCCCGACGAATGGAACCTCAGCATCGTGTTCCCCATCCACAAGAAAGGAGATATTCTAAGCTGCGCCAACTACAGAGGAATAAGTCTCCTGAATGTCGCGAATTAGATCTTGTAAGCTGTATTGTGTGAATGCCTAAAACCTTTCGTCAATAACCTGATCAGCCTATATCAGTGTGGTCTTAGGAAAGGAAAGTCAAACATCGACCAAATTTTCACACTCCGACAAATCTTGGAAAACCCCCAGAAATTTCAGATCAATACACACCATCTATTTATCGCCTTTAAAGTCGCCTATGGTAGCGTATATAGGGACGAATTATACAAAGCCATGCCAAGTTTTGGCATCCCCGTCAAACTCGTCCGTTTGTGCAGGATGACGATTAAGAAATCTCGCTGCTCCATTAAAGTCGCAAGAACACCAAGGAGTCATTTGATGTTAAAAAGGTTTGAGATAAGGCGACGCGCTATCATGTACTTTCTTTAACATCGTTCTTGAAGCAATTGTACGGAACTATTTATATATAATTTTTCAAAAGTCCGTTCAAGTACTTATGCTTATGAGTTATGATATTGACATTATTGGAAGAACGCGGTGAGCTGTCAGTGGCGCATTTGAAAGCTTCGAAACGGAGGCGTCGAAGATGGGTCTGGTTGTCAATGAGGACAAAACGAAGTAGTTAAAGACTTTGTCTACCTGGGCTCCACTATCACTTAGCAAAATGACATCGGCGCAGAGATCAAGCGAAGAATCAGCCAATCGCTGGTTCTTCGGGCTAAGAAGACATTTAAGAATTAAATCCCTCTCTCATAGAACCAATGAGATATTTTATAAGCCCTTTATCGTCCCGGTTCTGCTGTATGGTGCGGAAGCATGGACCCTGTCAAAAGCGGATGAAAACTTTCTGGGATGCTTTGAGAGAAAGATTCTTCGAAAGATATGCGGTCCAGTTTGTGACGCTGGAGAGTGAAGAAGAAGATTCAACGACGAACTATACGGGCTTTACAGCGACGAACGACCTCAACCAACTTGATTTGCGTAACTGGAGGCAGCTAGCGATAAACCGAGCTGGTTGAAGGGGCCGTGGTCCACCCCGGACTGTAAGCGCCATCAAAAGTAAAGTAAGTAATTCGAATAATAAAAAAACAAAAAAAAAAATACAAATACTGAGAAAAAAAAGAAACGAATAAATGTCATATTCATTTATATAGAATAAATCTAGAAATAATTAAATTAACAAATAAATAAATCAGCAAATAAATAATTTAACAAATAAATAAATCAACAGAAAAATATATGAACATATAAATAATAAAACAATTAACATGAATAGAATAAACAAATATATAAATAAATTAAAAAAAAGTGGTATGGGTGCGACCCGCAAGGTCCACACGACTAACTTCCCAGTGGGATCAATATGATTTATGCGATTAGAGGGCAATTTTGAAATGTGGTTAACCATAAGATATGGGTTAGAATTTACTCAATGACAAATGACAATAAATAGTACAAATAAAGGCAAATTATTTTAGGTATTTATTTACTAACACTGCACATACGTACATACACACAGACAGACATCTCTATAAAAACGTTGGATTTGGATTCTGGTGACCTTGAAACGTGGAGATATGTCAAAATCCGCGTTTCACAAAATCGGCCCCATTACAACAACTTCCACTGGGAAGTTAATAAAATGTACAATTAAACGAATTATATTGAGCTAGCTTCGTTCATGCTTATCTGGAATATCACATCGAATTATGAACAGGTAAGTTTTCGGAATCTGTCGGAGATTAAGGATATAGATAATTTTTAACAATTTATATAGCAATATATGCATTTTTCTAATATGACATTTAGCACAACTACACCACACTTGACAAATTTAAAAATGATTTTGAGAGGAAAGCAAATGTCACGAAGCTATTGTTTTTCCTTCTATGGCGCGTATGCTGTCCGGAGATTACAAAACACGCTGAATATGCGGCTAAGCAAAAGTTTTAAAAGAAATGAATAAGTCTGTATGTTAATTCTACCAATATTGGTTATTTATTGACACACAAAAAGAACTGACTACTCTGAACAAAGCGCGGAGATTTGAGACGAAATAAATGTGACATTTACGAAGACGTTTAATTTAACCTTTATAGGGCGAAACGGCAAATGTAGTACCTTCCTGTGGATGGTTAGTGTCAAGGTTCGCAGAACGATAAAATATGATTCGTTCTCTCCTGAAAAGTTCGCAAAGGAATTTGATTTCTAATTCGATCGCGAACCTTATTTTTCGGTTCGTTTAAAAATAAAATTTGTTTTCGCGATCGAATCAAATCTGTTGCGATCTGTAAAATATAGTTCGATTGTTTCTTTGGATAATTTGTTTCCGTTTCTTGTCAAAAAAAACTTGTAGAGCGCTAAAAGCCCGTTCAAGAGAGACTTGAGTTGATGACACTGCCAGCACTACTTGTGTAAGTTTTCCTAGAAGAACCTCTGCTGGTCAATGTTTTCCAATGCTCAATTTTCTCTCACAAAGTAAGCAAGTTGATTCATCAGCTTCTTTATTATATATAAGAAACATATTAATTTAACTTAAATGTATTTATTTTTCCCATTTCAACCAAAATAATAATTATTGAAAATATAAATGGCGAATCGAGATTGATTTGTTTTATGGATCTTTACGGATCCTTATCGCGAGCGAACGAGAGATACAGAAAATAAAAGGATACAGTTCGTTCGTGAGAGAACTATAATTTGTTAAAGATCGAACATTTTATCGTTCGCGCACTTTATTTTTTATGGTTCGTGAGAAGATCGATAAAGAACGATAAAGATCCTTATTTTATCGTTCGCGAGCGATATTTTACGAACCCTGCTTAGTGTAAACTTGGCTTAAAATGAGATGCCAACCGGAAAAAAGTTGTGAACTGATCGAGCAGCTGCTTTTATACCCAGTAGTGGGAAAGCTTTGAAAACTTTTAGATATTTGCTATGTATGAACGCTTTTGTTTAGAACATCAGTGATTGCGAAACGATTCAGCGTTCCCGTGTTGTTACACATTAGGTATTATTTAATGAAAATTAAATGATATCTTAAAACTAAGAATGAATTACATTTTATGGAAAAATCTTAACATATTTATGACTGCTACACAGTCAGATATTTTATTCCTTTCCTGGGTAATTCCGTAACGTTAATATTTCTTATATTATCCAGTCTTCTAGATTTTCTACTATTTGAACTACCTAGGAAACTGGAATGCCGCTCCAAGTGACGTTACCGAATCGGTTTAGAATAAAATCTGTACAGCTTTGTTTACAAAGAAAGTTTGTATTTGCATATTTTAAGAAACAACGTGAATTTGCGAAATTATTTGTGGATTGTCTGCATAACGTCGGCCTTTCAGGGCACCGCACAAAAACAGTCTTACGGTCTCTTGACTGAAAGAGAAAGAGAGAGAAGAAAGGACAAAGCTGTCAGTATCAAAATAACATATGATTCAATAAGAAACTTGTATTTGGCCCACATTTACTATTGTATAAAGAGATAGATATTGCAAACGTGCTGAAATTTCAAACTCAAACTGAATATGAGGTATGATATTAAGTCCAAAAAAGAGTGCCTTGCATTTCCGTTCGACGGTCCGTCTTTTTAAAATTCACTTTTCCGCAGCAGACCAGGGGACAGTTTTCTTTTCCTCTCGCCGTCGTTTCTTCGATTTTCTCGTCGGAGGGTTTAGCTAAGAGCTACGGTTCCACCATTACTGTGTCGTCCGCACCGCCGATACTTAGCGTACGATCAACAACATCCCTGTTTTTTGTTTGGTTTGAAATTTTAAGCCCCACGAGTATGGCCAGAAGGGGTTGTCCGCCCGGCAGCGCAGTCAGGGCGGGGTAAGGCATTTTGCTACCTCAAGGTCTTCGCGTAGGCACCTGAGGGTGCTAGTACTTGGTTGGTTTAACCCCCAACCTTTCATCCTTATGCACGGTTGACTCTCTGCTCACACCACCACAGGAATTCGGTTTGGATAGGGATGGGAGAGGGAGGCGAGAGAGAGAGAAAAGGATGGGATCATGAAAGGGGGGCAGAGGTCAGGGATGGACGGAATATCCTGGGCAGTTCTTGGATGGCGCTCCTAACTGGAATGGCTGGCATAGGTAACCCTACTGACGACAGCACAGCAAGTTGAGTCATTGCGCTGTAAGCCTCCGCACCGGCACCATCGAACGCAATGATGATACACACGCCAAGGTGACTGACCCTTAGCGGAGGGTGGCTTATGTCAAAAGCTCTTATTATTTACAATTTTTCCTCCATTTCGATTCGATTTCGCAAGTTAAACAAAATATGTTCGGGAAGTACCTACTAAGCTTGTTCAAATTTAATGATTGCTTTACGAACGAAATGAACCTGTCAACAAACTATTGCAACGCCTCGTCAGATAGTGGCCATCTTGCCCTAATATTTCCCTTATTCCAAGAAATGTATCAACGAGAAAGATATGTAGGTATCATCGTAAATATAATTATCCCTGTTTATCGACAACCTTTTGTTGATAGAATCCACAGTCAAAATAATTATAATTTGATTATAGGTATCGAATCGATATAAAGGTCACCGACAATATTTTTTCTTGTTTTCCCAGTATAATATATTTTCTTTAACCTCTGGCTGTTCAAAAAAGTCTCCATGGTACCTTTACCATTACATAACCCCCTGAAAAACATAGTATAAGCCCTCATTAGCATCACCATGGACCATGGTTCTAATAGGATTATTCAAATTTATTTGAAAACGCGTTTCACGCTTCTATAGGTGAATTGCTAAAAGAAATTCAATCCCATCTGCACATATCTTTTAATTATTTCGATCAAATTTACCCCACGTCACGTTTAGAGCTTCGACGAAGCATTATCCTTACACATTTCGTCACGCTAGCTCACTTAATCAAAATCACACCCTAATTATTGTTATTATAATTATTATTACATCATAATAATATGCACACACGATCTCACATACGTGTCCTGATAAAAACACAATTGTTCAGCGCCTTTAAGAATATTGTCTCAACGGGCTTTTTATGTTGAGGTGATGCGGGATGTGGTGGGTATTTTGTTTTAAACCCATTTTTCAATACATACTCATGGGTTTCCACTTTGATCAAGGGAAATATGCAAAATTCAATTAAAATCTAAATTTGTCACAAAAGGACAAAACCACACAAAGGATTCCAAAATCTGTGGCATGCTCAGGGGTTTTGGTGTGGTGTTAGACACTACGTGAAGACGTAAGGAACCATTGAAGCGAAAGGATTTCTGAATATCACAATGTACACAACATTAACAAGTGTGTGTGGGAGGGAAAAACGAGGGCGAGATAATTCCATTATCCTTATCTTCATTGGAAAAAAATGTATCCGTTCGTAGTGTGTGTAGATGTAGAATGTATGTGTGAATGTATAATTAAAATTCCAATGCGATACGTACCCCGATGTCTGTAAGTTGGCATGCCACATCACTTTTCGGGATGGGACCCTTCAGAATGTGTTAATTTGTCTCTGATGTAATGTCATTAAATTTAATCGGAGAACAAAAAATCTTAGATAAGGACAATAAGGGGATACAGTTTGGATTAGCAGGCGGAGAATAAATTATAACACTCTGACTCAATCGGGATAAAACGATTCGTGTGTTTAACTTCGGAAATAAGTAATTAAAGTGAAGTTTGTCATTCTTCTGCAGGAAAGTTAAATTAAATTTAATTTTTTTAGATATAATTATAAAATGCACATGCTGTGGTCTAAAAATATGACACCGTCAACGGATGCAATTTAATTATGCACCAATCATCCATTTACTTGTCTACTTGCTATTTTGCTTCAGGGATATACTCCGATAGGAATCATTCTTAAAGACTGCAGTCAGCTTGGGCGAACTGCTGGATACGCTTTTCCTTTTCCAAAAAAAAAGTAGGCGTGGCAAAAATCTTAGCATGGTTGAAATATCAAGAAGGATAATGTCTACAAATATTGTAATACTTGACTGTTTTCGCGTTTCTTTGAGGAGCTGTCGAAAAAATATTGCTTTTCTTTTAAATCGTCTCTATAAAGTGAGCGTGGCAACAAATTTGCTTAAAGGAATTGTTAAGAGTGCGCTGTTATGGGACTTCTTCAATCTTGGTATGAAGCAGGTAATGCGCAGGGCAGGTGTCAACAAGACACTGTACTTAACAGATCCGTCCAACTACTGGGATATGCGGACGATATCGAAATAATCGGCCGATCACAACGTACCATGTTAGAGGCTTCAATGGCCATTGAAGAAATGGCAAATTGGTTGGCCTTGAAGTAAACGAGGACAAAACGAGGTTGTAAGGGAGTTCCCCTACTTAATTAACGGACAGCCTTCCATTCTCTGCGATCCTAGGCACGCTGCTTTCAGTTGTCCAGACCAAGCGCTCCTGGCATCCGCAATGGTTTGGGCTGTAAATGTTCGGTTCAGTGTTCTTTGACTTCTCGAACTTGGGGGCTGGGAGTTGAAGATCCTCTTGGCTGGAGTATTATTGTCCATTTGCCCAAACTGGTCGAGCCAATGTAGTCCACGTGATTTAGCTTTCAGACTGCAACCATATCTTGGTACAGCTCATAGAGTTCGCGGTTGTATCTTCTCCTCCAATCGCCCTCCTCGCACACAGGAACAAATATTCGACGGAGTATTTTTCTTTACAAATAACCCAATATTAGCTCCCCTCTACCACTTATCGTCTAGCACTCGGCACCATAAAGCAGGACTGGCAGGATCAAGGTTCGATAGAGCATACATTTTGTTCTTCAAACCGAAGTAATAGCGGTTTCATAAGGTAATTCTCCGTCGGATCTCCACTAAGGTCTCGTTTGTGGAATTGATGTTTACTCCGAGGTGTGTGAACTCCTTAACTACCTCGAAGTTATTTCTATCAACAGTGACGTTTTGTCATTGGCGGTGGACAGATGTTTGTTTTTTAGTTGATCAAAACCAAGCAATTTCGCCTGTTCTTCAATAGCCGAAAAAGCCTCTAACACGGCATGGTTGGAATGGCCGATGATGTCCATACCGTCCGCATACCCCACTTGTTGGACGGATCTATTGGAAACAGTGCCTGCGCACTATTTTCTCCAGAACAAGATTGAAGAAGTCATATAATAGCGCATCTCCTTACCGAAATCCGGTGCAGGATTGAAATAATTCGGAAGAACTGCTTCCAAACTGCACATTACACCGCGTTTTCAAGTGTCACGCGGCATAACTGGATCAGTTTTGCCGGGATACCATATTCGGCCATTGCCATGTATGGCTCCTGACGATGAATTCTATCATATGCGGCTTTAAAGTCAATGAAATGATATGGAGACTCGACTTGAAATTTGTTGGTCTAGAATTTGCTTCGCTGTGAAAATTTGGTTTATTGTCAATCAGCCGGGCCTGAAGTGTGCTGCAGAACGGCTCGAGACGTTCACACAGTACTTGTAGGGGAGTTCCCCTACCTCAGAGTAAACATCAACTCCACAAATGACACCTTAGTGTGGATCGGACGAGTTTGAAAAAAAACCGTTTGAAAAAAAAATAAATGGGTTCGAAATTTCCCAACACGGAAGACAAAATGTTAGCTCAACAAAATACTGCGAGTTCTGCTTTATGACTCGACTACCAGGCCCCGGGTTATAGACGACAGGGTCTGGTGCTTGTTCTCTACAACTGGAAGCAACGTGTCTGGGATTACGGAGGATGGAAGGCTGCAGAGTCTCAGGCAGATACTGTCATCAATAAAACTTGTTTTTCCAAATATTGGGCGTGTCAGAAGGTATAGATAATTTGTGCCAAATTTCAGATTCCTAGCTAGCGTTTTGATTTTTTTTTGATAGAACGTTATTTCTTTTTTTATGTTGTAGGGTCTCAGTTGGCGAATTCAAAAAGTTTCTTCAGATGATCATTTCGGGCCCCTAGAGAGTAAATGTTCCAAATTTCAGTGTTGTAGTCCCTTTTTGGGGTCTAAGAACAATATTAAGGTTCCGAAAATAGCCTTAAGAGTGAACTGATTCGCATTTCCGACATGGCGTCAAAATGGCAATATCAATCAATGTTTCTATACAATCGCAAAAGAGAGACAGGCTAAAAAAAAACTCCTGAATCACACAAATGCAACAATACCAGAATTGGATTAGCTTCACTGATAAAGTGATTCAGAATTGGGAGGCCTGCTCATTCGTTTTTAGGGTCTAGTCGGGGAACCCAATAGGCAGATTAGTAGGAATGCAATGAAGTGGGCAGTTTTGCGTTCGTGAAAAAAGCAACAGCGCCCTCTGTGATTAAAAAAACAATAACATCAGCAAAAAAATAATTGTTTAGTGTTATGGCAATCCCGTCAGTGCACTCCTTTTTGTTTGCTGCTGCCTTGCTTGGCTATTACTAGTATCATAAATGTTTATCATAAGTGCACTCGGAATGACTGGGTAAAATAGGATCTGGTGAATAGCGAGTCGTTTGATTATTGATTTTGTTGGTAAGCCAAGCATATTCCCGTACGAGTATAATACCTGCGGTGATTTGTTTTGGAAAGCTAACGTTGGATCTTCATTGCACGACTACGCTTAGGTTGCGTCGGAGTTCGTGTTTTAAATGTTTGTTTCATGTAATGTGTAAAAATTGTACAGTAGATGTGAATAACATTCGTGACTTGAGAGCTATTTTTTTTCTTTCGCTGTATGCCCACCAGCGATGCCGATCGTGCTTTTTGACAAGTTTTTTAGTTTCATTAATCAATGCTTTTATGTCATATAATGAAATTAAAAAGACCGACAACTGTCAAAATTTCAAACCTCCAGCTAATTTGTTTATTTAAATTTTGTAACAAAAACTTTATTATGTCATTATACATATTTTATAATAATGAATACATAACTAGTAGTCATTGTCATCATCTGATTTGATATCAGTGAAATGTGATATGAATTCCTAGAAAATAAGTTATTTATTTTTGTTTCTTCATTATTATTAATTAATAAAGAGCCATATTTAATTGCTACAAACTCCTTTCTCTAGAAAATACCTATAGAAATACTGCAAGTGATATTTAATTTGTTTTTTGTTTGTAATAGTAATAGTAATAATATTGAATTCAAGTAAATTTTTAAGGAATAACATGTTTTTTTATTTGGCACGTTTTTCCAGGAAATGACGAGTTTTTTTTAAGGAAATGTGGCACGATTAGCGGCAATGCTGATGCCCACGTGTCATATAATAAACCAACTCTTTTGGTGATTAGTGAAAAACAGGTTAACGTTGACTCAGATTTATCGGAGTTCAGTCCACCTGAGTATAACTTAGTGCCATTATTCTTTCCTCATCGTGGTCTCCCCCCTGTATACGTATTGATGTCTGCCTGTATACGTGTGATGCCTACCAACTTCAACTACAATATGGCTAATGTTTCAATTCGAAATTTAATATCATTTGGCTAATATTTCATGTCCGTAGGCAATTAATGCGCTACTGCTTTATTTATAGAAGCCCAAATCTATGGAGAGAAACTCATCTTATATTGAGTTTGATGCTCTGCCCGACTCCATTACTAGAATTATGTCCCTTTATCCTCGTACTATAATCGTCGTTGCGGGTGATTTCAATATATACACTCGACATTCTGAACAGACAATATCCAATGGAAGGTACGTCAAATTTTTTGCGGAGGTAAACAATATGACTCGGCTTGTAAGCCGACACGAATATTGGACATTAGCAATCAAAACGCCAACACAGTGGTCATGTTTTTAACCTCTCGCCATGATAAATCATTCCAACTTCATCTTTTCCAAAATCTTGGAAAATAGCTCGAGTTGTACCTGTTGCAAAAAAGAACACCCCGACATCTGCTGCTGATTTCAGACCAATCAGTATTTTACCGTGCTTGTCGAAAGTCTTTGAGAAACTCATAGCAAGACAGGTTATTGAACACTCATCTCTTAATAGCCTTCTGTATGGCGGGCAATCGGGTTTTAGGTCTAACCACAGTTGCTCTTCTGCGATGGTTAATATTTTAATAGACATAAGAAAAGAGTTTGATAACGGATTTGTAATGCTTTTTTGTCTGCTTGATTTCTCAAAGGCTTTTGATAAAATTCTTTGCTGGAAATTGCAACATCTCTTTGGTTTTGGTAACAATGCAGTAAAACTTTTTGAGAACTTTCTTTCAAATAGATTTCAGAAAGTTATAACTTCCAATTCTTCTTCCGCTCTTCTGCCAGTAAAGCAGGGTGTTCCACAAGGATCAATACTTGGTCCCATTATCTTTTTATGTTTATAAATGACCTGCCATCTGTCTGTAAACATACTTCAGTCCATCTCTATGCTGATGATGTTCAGCTCTACTTGGCCAGGCCATTTTATAATACAGTTGAACTTGTACGCAACCTAAATGAGGATCCTCTCCAGTATTCATTTGTGCTATGTAACTAATGGATTACTTCTAAATCCAGACAAGTCGCAAGTTATCCTTATCTAAAAAAAAAACTACCCATCCAAACTTTACCTGATGTCATGCTTTCTGCTTTCAAATTAAAGGTTGTTCATACTGTTACTAGCCTGGGATTTGTTATCGACTCTAATTTATCAGGATACGACCATATAAATTATGTAATAAGAAGTATTTATGGATGTCTTAGGAAACTGTGGCTAAGTTCTGGTTCTACTCCTATTGCCACTAGACGGAAACTTGTAATAAGTCTCATCCTACCCTTAATTACGTATTCTGAGGTTGTATACTGTAATGTCGATTCCTTATCCCAGCGCAAGCTTCAAGTTGCTTTCAACGATACGGTAAGATATATTCATAGGCTGCGAAGATATGACCATATTTCACAACATGCAAAACCCTATTGGGTACAACCCTTAAGCACTATATTGACGCTAGAAACTGTATATTCCTATATAACTTAATAACAACTAAGACTATTATGTATATATATGAAAAACTTAATTTTGCTCGTTCCCTTAGAACGCTTTGTTTAATTCCATCACGTTACAACTATCTTAATTCGTCTCGTTTATTCTTTATTTATGCTGTAAAATTATGGAACTCCCTACCAACAAATATCAGAACCATCTCCAATGCCAATCGTTTTAAAAACACAGTCTTTTTACATTTCTGAAACCTATCCTAATGTTTTCATTCGAACTTTCCTCCTAACTTGAACTGTCATCTAATCTTATTCTGTTTGCTTATATTTAGTCTATTTTCCTATTCTCTCCTTTCTTCTTTATCGTATCTCTTATCTTATTCTCATTATATTGTAAACTTAATTGTAATTATAAGAATATCTTATTATATTTTTGAAATTACTTTCTTATTGCATTAACTCTAAATACTATAAAAGATATTTATCTTAATGTACCTTAATTTTGTATAATAAAATTGAATTGAATTGAATTGAATAAATACGCTATAAATGTACATATTTTCGTCTCTTTTTTCGTTAGACTATTGTGCCCTATCAACGAATTTCTCGCACTCTAACCACATAGTTAAATATCAAACTCAACCCACAAGAACCGTATGGTAATACGAGAAAGCCAAATCGCAATAATTAAACAGTTTCCGTGGGAGTTTTCACTGGTCGCTGTGCTTCATTGATAGCGACGTGGATGCTACTGTTCATAGTTCAAGTTCAAGTTAACTTTATTGAGACATATAGATCAATACATCAATATTCATACATAATCAATTCTAATTTGGCCGACTTAAGGATATGTCTGACTTAAAGAAAAGTTATAAAATAAGTAAGAAACTATTAATTACAATTCATTTCGGTATAAGCTGAACGCAACTTCATTTTTGTATGCTTGCTCCCGGCCTACATTCACTACTTTGCTCTTTTTTGGCAAACTTAACTTAATGACTAGAAATTAAAATTAAGACTTAAACTATAAATAGGACTTAAGCTAAAAAAGTTCCACTTTTAATAAGGGGACATCAAATCACTTCAAGTGGACGTAGGCGTCTATATACAAACAATGACATAAGAAGCTTTAAAATCCTTAATGGTGCTACTGTTCATATGATTGTTACACTTTTAATTTCGCGAACAAACTACTAATTAATCGCGGTTAAAAAAAACGAAATAAAATACGCGATCGATGCACAAACGATTTTTTATCAAACTGTCAAACCAACGCGAAAAGTGCAACAGCCAACAAAAATATGCTGGTTTTCCCGGTCGCTCAGCTGGGGTGGGTTCAACGAAAAGTGCTAGGTTGCGCTCAGATAATTGAACGCTTTGAAATTAGCGAATCTACAAATAAAAGTTTGTGTGCTTGCTGACGTAGAGGGCCAAAATATATTCCTCCGATGACAGTAGCACAATGGGCGCCACGCAATCTTTGTTGGGAAATTGTAAAACCTGAAAAACCTGAAAACATGAAAGAAAAGTGAAATTCCGACCACCGAAGAATCACGAACTGAAAAGAACGTTCCAGAACAAAAGAAAGACAGTTTTTTTTTTGTACCACGTTATAAGTCCCCGTTGGGGCACGGCAAATTACTTTTAATTAACAGAAAGTTTGGTTTAACCACACAAAAGAGATACTGAATTGTCGTTTGAATTGGCGCAAGATCGCGTTATCCCGAAATACGAAAACTCTATTAACTCGGTCGCGTATCCCGTTCTTTACCAGGATTGTACGGACCCCGATCCTACCGAGATCTATTTTTACTTTTTTTTTTCCTAACTACCACAAATCACTTCACTTATCCCTGTTTTTTTTTATTTTATTTTATCCTTTACTCCTTCCTAGACGCCTGTTCCTCCCGAGTAGGCTTTGGACTTTGGTCCCGCTTAGCAATCTCCTGCACACTCTATTCCTGATTCCTTCCTTCAATTATTTTTCCACAGCAGTCTACTATTACCCTTCTCGATTAATTACTTTTCCTTCTTCTTCTTTTTCGTACTGGTGTCTCGTCGTGAATTGGCTCGTACAATTGTGGCAAGTGTTGTGAGAGTGTGTATACGTGGCCGTCCGCCCACACGTCTCTGTGGCTCCTCCGGTGCTCCCTCGACGGAGTTGGGTCAAAAGGGAGCGTCATCCCTTCCCTCATCGAACGTGACTCACTACCGTCGTGGTAGATCATGATTCGTTTTCTGGGTCTTTAACGTTTCGGACCGTCCGCCCGCGCCCACGAATCGTTTTTACATTTGCAGGATGTGTATATTTGTTTTATTGTGTACACCCTGCCGTTGCAGACCGCCCGTCTGGTTGCAGAGTGTTTTGGACTCACACTCCGCCTTTCAGACCGTCCGTCTGTCTCCTTCTTCTCAGACCGACCGTCTGGTTGCATGCACGTTGGGAGTCTCCTAACGGTCCTTGTCAGGCTCACCATCCGGACTTACTAGGCCACCGATACCGGACTTCAGTACCACAGACCGTCCGCCTGTTTGGGTGTTGCTCTCAGTGGTCTTCTTCCCGTCAAGCGAAAGGAGTTCCTCAACCTTGGGCCACCTGCCCATGCTAAGCGTCTACCTGTAGTGGTCACCTACCCAAGGCTCTAGAGAAGTGGGCGCATGGCTGATGGAACCATGGCTGCCCATCCACTTCTTCAGACCATGCGTATGCGCACCGATAGAAGAGGGAATTGGTAAGGAAGTCAGGGAATGGAGAGTGGACCTTGTTGCGGGAAATTTTACCGCAACATGATCACAAACATAATTCACCTAGGAATGAAATCCTTCATCCCTAACAGGACAAGGTCTGTCAAACCAAAAGTAAACGCGTGGTTTGACTCCATGTGCAAAGAAGCTCAGGGCGAAGAGGTAGCTTTCGGTCATATATATTGCGGGTGGCAATGGTGCAGTAGTAGTGCATTCGCTTACGGAATGGAAGGTCGTGCGTTCGAATCCCGGCCAAGTCCATTACTTTATACCGAATACATGAAATCGTTATCTCCCTAAGTAACTTAGACACCACCCGTGGAGAAAAACCCTACAACTGCACCCAAACACTTCTTTCCTATCTCTCTATTCTTTCTAATACCAAGTAGCTTACACTGTGTTCCTAGCATTATAAGGGTACTGTAACAACAGAAAAAATCCCTTTAGCGTAAGCAAATTATATAAAAAAAAAAAAAATATAAGGGCAATCCATCTGAGGAAAACCGATCAAATGACTGCAATGCCTAAGTTAACCAAAAACACAATTACCAAAAAAGACTACAAAGTCCCCAATGGACCATCACGCCAATCTGCTTGAAGTTCACTTTGCTGCTAATTTAATGCACCAAAAGGATCTCCAGCCTCAGTGCTAAATTCTCATCAGGATGGTGAGTGAAATCTGAAATGTGAAATTTTGAACACGTTCGCACCGTTAAGATGTCATCGATCAGACTCAATGCGGACATTTTGAGTAGGTTCCTTCATTTTGAAAACTTAGTTAAACAATATCGGACTCTCTACCCACCCCTTGATTGCACCCAATGGACTTAAATACACAAAACCAATTCCCACAATTACGAAAATAAATTAAATTAAATTTTAAACAACGTAGTCACACACAAACAGTGCTGCAAACAGCATATCAGCATTTTTCATTCGATTATTATTTGTTCGTTGCTATTACAATTCGACGAACTCAGGCCAAAAAGAAACAAAATGCCCTCATGCATTATTCATGGCCGAGCACACTCTCAATGCTTTGTTTTGGCTATGCTCTGTATAAATACATTATTAATTTGTATCGTTAGATGATACGACTTTCATAAATCCCTCCCAATATAAATGCAATTCTCTGCTACATCGTCGTTCGTTCGTTGGTCGACCCACACTCGTTCAAACCAACCCCTTTGAGAATTGTGTTTTATTTATTTTTATTATGCTTCATACCATAGGGTCGATTTTCCGCAACCCACCCTGCGCCCTCCAATAATCCCTAATATAGCCAAAGTATAGTTCCACTAGAAAGCGATGACGAAAATCTGAAAAACATCAACGCCCTTTAAGGACCATTCATGTCCCGAGAAACTAATAAAAAATGATGTCTGTCCTGCGTGTAGAACAAATTGAAAAAAACAAAATCGAATTCTTTTTATGAAATTGCGAGAAACCACTGCAACAACAAATAGACTGTTAGAATGTGATTCTTTATGGACTGCTAACTGAAGCACCCCTTAATGTGCACCGAGGGTACGATCTGATTCATGCTCTTCTAATGTTGCTATGTTAACCACAAAAAATGAAAGCCAGCGACGTCGTCGCTTGGAAAATATTGAAATTCAACCATGATAAACTGACACGCCATGGACCGACCGATTCTAATAAAGTGCATCCGATTACGTTGAATCGTTGAACTCTCGGAGGATACCCAACTAATTTAACCATGCCTTGCACGTGGCATCTTCAAGATAGAAAGCAATCCTGGTTTGATTATAGTAGTGAAATGACATTTTAAATTATTGTATCTACGTTACCCGTGTTTGAACTTGATCAGGCTTTGTATAGTTTAATGAAAAAAAATGATTTACATAAAATGCTGAAAGACAAGGTATTTATAATTACTTGTTTTCGAATTCAGACCAAAAACCTTTTCGAAAGAGCAAGCTTTAAGCAACGTCAGAACTGTATGTATGTATATTTATTTGGTCATAGAGAATTATGATCGAACAATACTCTATTCTAAGCGAAGCCATATGCAATTGCACGTGCCCGTTCCACATGTTGACGAGCAGTTAGTTTCTTGATTTAATTTTACGAAATTTTGTAGATTCTTTGATAATATGGGAAAAACCAAATATAATATTAAAGAAGGCTATATTATATTTATGTTGTAGAAACAAATTTAGATTAGGTAGATAGAATCAATTTTTATGATGCTTTTCCCAATACGGTTATAAAATTAGTCCTTTTTTCGCTCCACCTATTTACGAACATTAACGTAATCTAAATCGTTACTTTATAAAAATAATTTTTAATAATGTGTACACTGATTGGGGATAAAACACTGATGGCAGCAAAAGAAAGATGGAGCGCCCTTGACTCCTGTGTCATAACCTGGAAAATGTGGCCACTATATGACAAACGAAAGGCCGAGAGAATCCTTCAAATGAATAAAAATCGTTGTCCTCTCTCACAGGTGTTATCACCGGACACAACATGCTGATCTACCATGCAAAGAAATTGAAACTCAGTACAGATGACTTCTGTAGAGGATGCGGGCATGAGGAGGTAAATGAGGATACTCCTCATTTCCTCTGTCACTGCCCTGCACTCTGTCATATTAGAAACAATGTCCTCGGCAGACATTTCTTCCAGGACTTAGAAGAACTCTCCGGCAAGTCTGTAAACGACTTGCACAAGTTCATAAATGCATCGGGATGGGTTGTTAGCCCGCTAGGTTTTTCATAGGTTTTTCATTGGTTCCTAAGTAAGGGAATCACCTCCAAGGTATCGCAAAGGGTCTACATTGACCTAAGTTTGGCGGGCCCAGGATTCTCTTGCCGCGTCAACCAAGTAACCTAACCTAACCTAACCTAATAATGTGTACTACCTCCCAATCGCAGTATCACTTCAAGAAGCCTGCTATGAAGAATCTAAAAAAATTTAGTGAATCTTCGGACCAGGTTTGTTTTACGGTTTTAATTATTTCTTCCGCGTTGGAGTATTTATTTCCTCCTTCGTAGACCTTTTTTGTGAAAGCCATTCCCACACATTTTCCATGATGTTCAGGTCCGGTGAATATGGCGGCCATGCCAGTTGGTCTACATTTTGACTATGAATCCAAGTTTTGGTAATTCTTGCGGTATGTATCGGTGCATTGTCCTATTTGGAAATCCATCGTTGTCCACCAAACAATTCGGAAACATGAGGGAAAGCTATTTCCAGTAAAGATTTACAGGTGATTGCGGTAATTCTTGAGCTTTGAAAATCAAGGTTTGCAGTCCCGTAAAAGCTTACTGCTCCCCATACCATTACTCCAAATCCCTTGCTGTGTCTTCTATCGAAGGTTATGTCACCCTTCCTCAAATCATGGAAATAATAATTATATCCATCAGGTTCATCCAAATTAAACTTTTTTTTTCATCTGAAAAGACACCGGAATCCCAATCTCGACTCCATCTGATATGACTTATTGCAAAATCAAGTCGCTGACTTTTGCGTGCTGCGTTCAATGTTGGTTTCTTTTTGTGTCTTATATGGTTGGACAGCTGTATGACGCGATAAACAGTTGATCTACTAGCTTAAACTCCAGTTTCTGCATTGGTTTGACTTAGGGAACGTCTTAAATTTGAAGCAGCTCTCAGTATCGCCAGTCGATTCTGACTTGTTGTTGCTCTGATTATTCCTCCATTCCGGTTGTTTCCACAGTCTCACGGTCCTTAAGATACTCGTAGCTGTGAACAACAGTTGCTTCCAATCTAACCGACTATAAAACGGATAGATTTGCCTTGCACCTTGTAAGCTCGAATTTGGCATATTTCCTCCTTGGCATATAAATTTCTTTTATCCATTGTTGTTGTGTCTATGAAATTATGTTTTGAACTAAGGTCTAATGTATTTATATTTGATTTAAATATGATAACAGGTAGATTTACTTACTGTTCGTAAACAAGTGGAACCAAAAAAGCACTAATTATACCCTAGATATTCTAAGGGTATATTAATTTTGACGCATAGTTTGTAACATACTTTATTATTGCCCGTAGACCCCTGAAAGTTACTATATTTATGATCAGCATCAATGGTAATGTCGATCTAGCTATGTCCGTCCGTCTCTCTAGGATCCCGAAACAATCAAGCTTACGAATTTTTGAAATCCGCCCACAGACACGCCCACAAACTCAAAAAGACAAATTTTTCGAAAAAATCGAATTTTGAGCTAGAAAGCTGAAATTTTGTATATATGATCTATAACTCCGAAAACTGCTCGTGAAATAAAATTTTCAAAACACGCCCACAATTAAATAAAACAATTTTATTGAAAAAAACCAAAGTTTGAGCCAAGGAGGGTTTTTTCACAAAAGCTTCGTTTTTTTTTGATAAAATCCTTTAAATATTATATAACAAAATATGTAGAGCGTTCTTAACAATTCAACCATACTTAGACTTTTGTCACGCCCACTTATGAGGGATAGGAATAAGAATAGGCTATCCAACAGTTCGCCCAGCGGACTGTAGCCCGTTCCTATGTTTTTATAACCTTGTTGGAAAAAGCTACATAAAAACTGAATTTATCTGCTTTATCCCAATTTTTCTTTACAACACGAACAATATAATAGTCTTCTTTTTTCCCATATTATCGAAGGATTTAAAAAATTTCGTAAAATTAAATCAAGCAACTACCTGTGACTATAGTATAGTATGACTATAGTAAGGGAAATTTAATTCATATCAAAAACTATTTAAATTCCAGTCAATGGAATTTATTTCTCGAAACCTATTAATTAGACAATGCAATTGAATTATTCGTTCCAAAGTAATGGGTCTTTCACTAAGGACTTGACAACTTCTTTTCTAAATAAAATGCAAGCTACTTGAGATATCTCAAAATGATTGCTTGAACTACTATCAAAACATTTATAAATGGAAGTCAACTTCGTTCATATGTCCACCACGGGAACGTATGCAGCGGTCGATACGTTGAACCCAATTGTCGATGACTCGGTCGCACATTTCGACCGACACGGCTGCCATTTCTCGTTCCATATTGGCTCTGAGCTCCTTAAACGTCGCCGGCATGTTGGCATAGACCAATGATTCAATCTAGCCCCATAAAAAAAACGAGAGGCTTTAAATCACACGATCTCGGCGGCCAATAGACGGGTCCGTTTCTCGAGATAACACGTTCATCGAACTGAGACTTCAATAATTCTATTGTTGCACCCGCTATGTGGTTTGTGGCACCGTCTTGTTGCAACCTCACTGATGTCCAATTTATGCAATTGCTCAAAGAAATAACGTTCCAACATGTATCGACGAAAAAACGGCCCAATGAAGCCACCGGCATGAAAACCGTACCAAACAGTGACTTTTTGCAGATGAAGTGATGTTTCATTAAGCACATGAGGGCTCTTATCTATCCAGTAATGCATATTTTGCTTATTCACGAAGCCGTTTAACCAAAAATGCGCTTCATCGCTGAAGATGATTGTGCGATGAAATTCTTCATTTTTTTCCATCATGTCCAGAGCCCAATTCGAGAACGTACGTCGCTTTATATGATCAAGTGGCTTTAGTTCTTGAGTCAGCTTGATCAGCCTACACTCTTAGGCCAAGATCCTTATGCAAAATTCGTCATAAGTGGTCTGCGAAACGCCCAATTCTTGAGAACGGCGTGAAATTGACTGATTTGGCTGTTTGCGACGGACGCCTTTACGGCAGCAATATTCTCCACACTTCGGGCAAAACGTAGTCTCACTGGAACGGCAACATCAAGAGAATTATGGCTGAAAATTGGCGTTAATGGAACAGCAAATTCTTTTGGATTATCTAGGTACTACATCTTCAGATCCTAGTACAATCTGCAATTTGTTTAAATTTTTTTTCCAGTCATTGTATGTATACAACTCCCTGTTCGTGTAGCATGTCTTGCAGGCAATCCTCGACTAGTTTAATAAATGTTGGTTGCTTAGTTGTTGATGCTGTTGAAGTCAAAGATGCCTTACTAAGCTTAAGCGCTGATAAAACTGAGGGTCCTGATGGTACTCCACCAGTGAATAGTTTAAAAAGAAACGCAGCTGCACTCTCACTACCAATCATGGTACTATTTAATCGGTTGATTGATATTGGATCCTTTCTTAAAGACTGGAGGAAATCCTTTGTGGTTCCGATTTACAAATCAGGTTCACAGCAAGATGTCACTAATTGTAACCCTATTTTAGAAATTTCTTCGATTTCAAAAATATTTGGAAAACTTATTTGCAATAAACAAAATTTTTGCTTAAAAAATTCAATATCCCCTTTCCAACACGGTTTTGTAGCAGGCAAATCCACAACTTCATACTTAGCAGTTTTCTCCAATAGTGTAATTAAAAAATTCGAACAAGGCGTAGCTACAAACTAATGTATTTTACACAGATTTCTCCAAAGCATTCGAAAGGGTTAACCATCCTGCTTAAGAAACTGAACGACATTAGTTTTCATACAAAGATTTTATGTTGATTTTTTTCCTACCTTACTGGACGAAGTCAATATGTACATCTTAGTGATATTTTGTTTGATCCAATCAACATATCATCTGGCGTGCCCCAATATAGTCACTTGGGCCCATTGTTTTTCCTTATATTTATAAATGATATACCCTA
Source organism: Portevinia maculata (assembly GCA_949715645.1). Classification (NCBI taxonomy): domain Eukaryota; kingdom Metazoa; phylum Arthropoda; class Insecta; order Diptera; family Syrphidae; genus Portevinia; species Portevinia maculata. The sequence continues at coordinate 92,146,227 of OX454526.1, forward strand.
TATCAAAAACAATTCTTAATGTCTCATATATGCGGATGACATAAAAATTGTTAACGTAATAAAGACTGATGAAGATTGTATATGGAATCAGGAGGATATGAACGGGCTATCTGAGTGGTGTGATAAGTACCAACTTTATTTATGTCTCTAAGTGAAAGTGCTTTTCATTTTTTCATGTTCTACCTTGTGTAAATTTTCACTTTTTAATTGGGAACAACCCCTTAGAAAGAATATTTAAAAAAAAAGACTTGGGGTCATATTTGACTCGAATTTTCTTTCTCTAGTCACTTTGAGTACGTTCTTGTTAGATTTTATAAAGCGTAATGCCAACGATTTTAGAGATCCTTACAAGCTCAAATCGTTATTTATAACTTATGTCCGATCCGTCCTTGAATATTGCTGGGTAATTTGTAGCCCATTTTATAATGTACATTCCAAAAGAATTGAAGACGTTCAATGGAATTTATGCGATTTTTTATACATCAGCTGCAATGTTATATCGAAATGCCTTCTTACAAAGCCGGATGTCCACTTATGGGCTTACAAACATTAGCAAATTGTAGTAAATATTTTTCTGTTATGTATATTCTTAAGTGACATTTCAACGTACCATATATGTAGGTTGTTCCATTCTTTTGTCCTTTATTAATATATTATACCCCTTCATGAGATCTAAGAGTACGTAATTTATTTTATGAACATTTCCATTGAGTTTACTATGGAAGGTCTGAACCTATTACTCGACGCATAAGAGAGTTGAACTCGTTATATAATTCGTTAGATTTTAACTTTTATCTGAATAGAGAATCTTGAATAGAATTGAATAGTCAATTTATTTTGTAATTGTTTTTAGTTATACTTACGTAATTTAATGTTATTTATACTGTTCGTCTGCAAGAGTTTGTGTGCTACGTTTGATGATACATAATAATATAAAAACTAAAATCAAAAAAAAATATTTGTATATGTTTTTTGTATTTTAAAATGGATGAGATCACATTACTCTTGTCTTCGAAGCCCATTAAACTAAAATACAATCTTTAAGGCATCAAGTCTGAGAAAACTGTTTCAACTAATTCCCTAATAGCAAACTATCTCAAGAAGACTGATGCCACCTAAACAACCTCTAACAAAGAATAGCCCATTTCCCAGGTAGCTCCCGAACTAACATCCTCTTCTTTCACTTTAACGATCTGGGATCAAAACTCTTCCATTCAACTGCATAACTACTGGTCCGCCGGTGTGGTTCGCCGGGTCGACCTCACCGAATAACGTCAGCCCTCCAAAGTAACCATATTAATCTTCTTTTTTTTTCTTTACTTTCCACACTGGAGAACTCAGACTCAATACTGGTCCATTGTACTACCAGGAAGACACACCACTTTTACTGTGAGAATTTGCTCGTTTTCCTAAGAAAGACCAGAACGCGCTTCAATCATAAGGAGCTTCAAACTTGGGTAAGCTCCTTTTAACCAAGTATGTTGAGTAAGTAGTGAGTTACTATTTCAAGTTTCAGCTCTCATTAGGCATTTATGCTTCGATTTTCTTGGTGGAGATTCACGCTATTCTCATTTATATGCATTATATTGTTATCACCAGGTAAAGAGTGAAGACTCTGATGTTAAAGTCAAAGCAAAGCCGTACTGGAGGGCTAACCTAATCAATTAATCACCTCTAAGATAAAGCTATTCCAGTTTAATGCATCCCTACTGGTCCGCCTGTGGGTATCGCTGGTTTGACCTCAACTAACATCGGCATGTCGCTCTGTTTCGGATCACTTTTTTTGTAAACAGGCCTGCTCCCGGAGTTTTTGGGTTAATTTTTTTTAGGATTTCGATAAGTGCATAGATACTTTCATTATACTTACTTACTTAGGTGGCGCAACAGTCCCGGGTGGACCTGGGCCTCCGCCAATACGCCTCTCCAGTTAACACGATCTTTGGCTAACTGCCTCCAGGTGCGCACACCAAGTTAGTTGAGGTACCCTTCCACTTGCGCGGCCACCTACGGCGAGGTCTTCCTCTACTGCGTTGTCCATCCGGCTTGGAATCGAAGACTCTTCGGGCCGGCGCGTTGGTGTCCATTCGCTCTACATGTCCTAGCCATCTTAGTCGACTGATACGTACTTTTTTGACCAGGTCGATGTCCCTGTACAGCCTAAGGAGTTCGCTGTTAAATAATAGATACTTTCATTATTGCTTATTATTTGATCTTCCTTTTACGATACTGGCGATTTCCAGTCCTGTCAAATGCAGTCACACTTGTGAGAGAGTTTCAAGATCTTAACAGTGTCACTAGCTCACCTGCGTGTTAAAATTGCCCAGAAGTGATGTCTCTGTTAGTTTTTGGCCGCGTCAAAGTTATCGAACCTACACTTGCCAAAGAAACTTTTAATACTACTTAAACAGCTCCGCATAGCTTAAATAAAATAACGGAATAGGTCATCACTTTATTAAAACAAAATTGTTTCATTTGTTTGTTGAGATTCTTGAATAAATTATTTTTCCTATGTCTAAAATACTTGGATTGGTATTCGTTGGACTCTTAGGTTGGTTAATTAAACAACAAATCAGTTGTAGGAAATTCGGTTAAGTGATCATTTATTTTCATTGTTTTGTTTGCATAACAAAATGACGCTGAAGTGAAAAGTAATTATGGCGATTTATGGTTTGCGTTAAGCGGAGTCGACCGTATATGGTTTTAAATGCAAATTTTAAGTGCACATTTCCCAATTTAATGTGCGTATTGCAAGCGCATTATTCCGTATGCATATAAATCCGAGCCATATTTATTGCTATCTACATTATTTCACCGCACTATACAGGTTCATTAGGCCTGATGGCGTGATAGAGGAAAATACAGTTCAAGGGGGACTCTCGAAAAGAGGAACCAGCAACGCCAAACAACATGGGTTTTTTGAATTTATGATGAAAAGTGCTTCAAGCATATTGTTCTAATCCTTATACTTATACTAAAACATTCTTTTTCCGAAAAAGTTTCACACTGCAAACCAACGATGAAGTCGCAGCAGTGAACACCTCATGTAAATGTATGTTCCCAAGAAAAAGTGAACATAAAAGCAAAACATTGTAACTCAATTTTCCCCATATGTTTTTAAACCCTATTCTAAGGGTATATTAATTTTGACGCATAGTTTGTAACATACCTTAATATTGCCCGTAGACCCCTAAAAGTTACTATATTTATGATCAGCATCGATAGTAATGTCGATCTAGCCATGTCCGTCCGTCCATCCGTCGGCAAAAATTAGGCCTTTAAACTAGGCCTAGAGAGCTGAAATTTTAACCATATACTCTCTAGGGTCCCGAAATAATCAAGTTTACGAATTTTTGAAATCCGCCCACAGACACGCCCACAAACTCAAAAAAACAAAATTTTGGGAAAAATCGAATTTTGAGCTAGAAAGCTGAATTTTTTATATATGATCTATGACTCCTAAAACTGCTCAGGATATAAAATTTTCAAAATCCGCCCACTGACACGCTCACAAATAAATAAAACAATTTTATTGAAAAACCAAAATTTGAGCGAGGGAGCTGAAATTTATAATATGTACTCTCTAGGGGCCCTTTAAGCTCATGTGTAAATATTTTCAAAACCCGCCTACTGACACGCCCACAATTAAATAAAACAATTTTATTGAAACACTCAAGTTTGAGCTAGAAAATCCTTTAAATGTTATATAACAAAACTAGCTGACCCGGCGAACTTCGTTCCGCCCAAAATTCGTTAATATAGGTAGGTAATGAAATTAATAATTCCGAGCTTTCGCTTCATGTAATCCGGTCAATTAAAATTCTTTATTCAAAAGTTATATTAAAATTAAATACAATTCCAAAAACCGTAGCGATTTACTTGTCGGCCAACCTACCGCTTTTTCACTGAAGTGCTTTATGGTAAACAACATTTTTCGTTCCATTATCGGGTGCGTACACGTACAAAGCGCGAGGTTTGCCGACACGTGAGCACGCCACATACAATTGACCATGTGCGAAACATGGAAATTCAAGATTTATGCCACACACATCCAGCGATTGTCCTTGCGACTTATTAATTGTCATAGCAAAAGCGAGACGTACGGGAAATTGAAGATGCTTAAATACGAAAGGCAAATCGTTCTGAATAAGTGGAATCCGCGGAAGAAGAACATCTTCGCCTTTAAATTTTCCAATCAAAATCGTTGCTTGAATAATATTTGATTTTAGATTCTTCACAATCAAACACGTACCGTTGCAAAGTTTTGGTGCATTTAGGTTGCGCAACAAAATTATTACTGTGCCGATTTTTAATTTCAAATTGTGTGGAGGCAAGCCTGAAACATCCAACGAATTCAAAAATTACGTGGGATAGTTGGTGGCTTCGTTTTCATCCATCACGGAGTCGACTGATTTATATGAATGTAACTCACCAGCTATTTGATTTTGAATGACGAAATTCAAATGATCGACATTTTTGTTTTTCGCAGCCAAAATCGCTCTTACACTCAGCCAATCATGGTCAACATAATTCTGAGCGATATTTGGAAAAACATTCATGATTAGTTCTTCCGGTCTCGTTGTAAAGTTGCAAAAATTTTGTGGAAACTCAATCAGGCCGGTGTTTAAGTCTGCTGGAATCTCGCCATTGCCCATCGCCATCGCCAACAATTGTCTGGAAAACTCTGCAGCGAACTAGTCGTTTTGTAAAGCAACTCGCATGTTCGTTTTCAAACGCAATTGCTTTACGTATTGCCATAAAACAGACGCCTTCAAGCTAGCATTCAATTCATCTGCCGGAGTTGATATCGGAATGACAGGCAGCGTTTGACGAAAATCGCCTGATAGCAAGATCATTGCGCCACCGAAATGTAGGTTATCATTACGTAAATCTTTCAAATTACGATTCAGGGCCTTCAATGCGCGTTTGTGAGCCATTGTGCATTCGTCCCATATGATAATCTTACATTGCTGCAGTACTTTCGCCATCGCAGTGTTCTTTGAAATATTGCATGTAGGTTCTTCATCCACTTGCAGATTCAGTGGCAATTTCAATGCAGAATGAGCTGTTCGACCGCCTTCTAACAAAGTAGCCGCTATCCCAGAAAAGGCGAGTGCCAAGGCAATAGCAGATCTCGAACGAAGCGTAGCTAAAATCAGTGAAATCAAGAATGTTTTTCCAGTTCCACCGGGCGCATCAAGGAAGAATATTCCGCCGTTTTCGCTATCGACCGCTGCATTAATTCATCGTACACTTTCTTTTGTTCTTGATTCAAGATTGGCACATTTGTTCGAACAGCTTGACTCAATGCGATTCGATGGAAATCCGTTTCTCGCCCCAATTCTGGATTAAATGCGTCTTGCATTGCGCGATTTGGCTGTGGCATCCCCAATTTGCACAACAAATTGCCACTCATGAGCAGACACATATCCTCGATCAAAATCAAAGCTTTGTTGCGCATTTCATCTGACATCTCCAGTTCATTATCTGATGTCACAGTGCGAATTCGATGCAAAATATCATCGGCCATATCATCCTTGTATTTATTCCACAAATCTTTAGGATTTGATGGAAAACATGTCGAAATTATGATTGCGAAGAGTGTCCTGAGTTGATTCGCAGGCGCAGTGATAGTGGCATCGGCCAGCGTCATGTCCCAATGATTGTCGTTTTCAAGCAATTGCCTGCGTTGGCAGGCTTCTCGATATGTAGCACACAACACACCGTCAACAGTCCGCAGCGCTTCGAACGAAGTAGGGCCACAAACATTGACCAAAAGCATTCTCAAATAGAAGCATTCGTCGTTTTTCGGGTGAACTGTGTATATTCTACCAAGTGCATCACTTGCATAAACACCACGGAATCCGGGAACTACATCACCTTGTTTCCGCCGCTGGAACTTCTTCGATGACGCATTCCATGAAGGATTCAAACACCATCCAACAAATCAAAGTATCGACTCCGTTTCAAAAGGTTACTTTTTGTAACATAATAAACATAAACAAACTTATTAGATATATTTAAAAAAAAAACTTTAAAATTGTAGACAACAATTTGCTTGGGAAATAATTAGAATAATTGACAACAACAATTGCTTTTAAAATTTTAAATATTTTTTTTGTATTTGAAGTGTCACTAGCTACTCGATTTCTACCCAGTTTATTTTTTTTCAAAGTGCATTAAATGAATTTATTGGAATGGCGGTTGCGCCTTCTTTCAAAAATTTATCATACTAATATAACAACCTTCTCTGCATGGTCTATTAACCAACAAAAAAAACAAAATCAAAATCGGACACACACATTTAGCAAGTTATTTTTATATATATAGATATGTAGAGCGTTCTTAACAATTCAACTATACTTAGACTTTTGTCACGCCCACTTATGAGGGATAGGAATAAGAATATGGTATCCAACAGTTCGCCCAAGCGGACTGTAGCCCGTCCCTATGTTTTTTGCATAAATGGATGACCGAGAAAGAACCTAATAAGGCGTATAGCGAATGATTTTTAATAGCAACATGTTGCAGGTGCCTTAAAACCCAATCATAAATTAAAATATGCATCGATTTGAAAGAGAATCACATGGTGTATTGATTCCATTCATCTGGATCGTATTTATTTACATTATAAATTTATTATCCAAACCGTTGAACATTCAGCTTTTCGTCTACCTAAAGATACACGCTAAAATGTATACATTTGATTTACATAGTTTATCTTAACAATATTCATCTTCTTCCAATAACCTTTGATCAGTCGAGAGTTGAGAGGGTTTTTCAATGCTTCACCTGGGAAACTGAAAATGCCAGTCAACGTCCTTGACCTTTCTCTAGAATAAGTTCGAAAGAATTTCATCAAATTATCCTTGAGCGATTTATCCCTAGTCCGTTTAATTATATATCAGCTTTCATCTCTCAAATTACATAGGTATCTGCAGCATAAAGTAAAAATCATTCATCTGTGGACCATAATTGTAGTCCAAACTCATTAAAGATTTAAATAACCGCATCATTACAATACTTTGACATTTCTCATATTTAAAGTCAGACGCAGTTAGCATCATCTGCCTACTAGTTAATACGACCTCTTTTAACCCCTATGCAGGTCAATAACCATAAATCATTCCCAAGCTGGGCGCATAATCAGGATACAACCATGGAATAGATCGTGTCCGATTTTTTGGCGAATCGTACAATTTTCGCTTTAGCATAATGTGGAATGCGCGCGTCCTTTTGCAAACTCATGTTCACGTCCTCGCTGTGCAACAATGGATCATTAGTCGAACGAGATTTTATTTGTGTGTAGTATGTTGCTGGGACACTATTCGCACTCGTATACGAGTATGTGTTTGCAATAACAGAGGATGTATGTGCTCTTTTTCATCTGGGCAATTATGACCAAATGTTGTCCTTGGAAAAACTGCCAAATTGATAGCTGCACTGTGACAATACATTAGCCGCTTCACCACCGCGCGTCGAACTAGAACGAAAAATACCTACAACGATGTTTGACTATTTTGTCTGTGCGGTTATTTCTACCATATGGCGGCACACATTCGGAGGATTCTTTTATTTGTGCGCGCACCCCCTGTTTTTGGATGTTGAATATCCTCCTTTCGCTGATGCAGCTTGATTCTACTTAATTGGGAATGGCGAATTCATTAAGGGCATGAGGTGACAAAGGGCATTATAGCGACGCGCCATGTTTGTCCTGTGAACATCACATAATGGGTGTGAGTTTAAAGTAATTATTTTGCAACCAGCGTGATATTGCCTGGACACTATTCTGGAAATCGATTCTTTTTTGTTTTTTTTTTTTAATTATCCTGGTGGCGGATGAGCTAAATGTATCTTTGGTTTATTAAGGAGAGCCCAGCAATTTCGCAAAATGTGCGCATATGTGCAAAGAAGTCAAGGTTTGTCTTTTGAATTATTTTTCGAAAGCTATGTACCTATATTCAGATAATGCATCTGTGCGCGTCTACCAGTATGTGGTGAGTAATTACACGAAGCTTAGAATACATGAGAACTTTTCCTAAATTGGAAGGAAAGATTAACAGAATATGCAAAGATTGGATTTGATTGGTTTCGATAATATAAGATGGCCGATATGATAAAAAATAAAACTTGTTAGCTAATACATATTATTATTTTCCAAGAAAAACGTTGTTCATACTAATATTCAGGAGTTTACAGCCCATACAGTATCCAACGCAGCAACCACTGAGCCCTCGCAACCGCATCGGACCATACCTTTCTGCTGCTAACGCTCATTATAATCACAAACATAATTCACCAAGGAATGAAATCTTTTATCCCTAACAGTACAAATGGTATCAACTCGAACACGAAGTTAAATGCGTGGTTTTAGTCGATCTAAAAAAAATCAAACAGGTAAAAGAGGCAAATTTTGGTTATACACTGGCGATCACAAGGATAATGCCATACATTTTGTAATCGATTTTCAGTCTTTATACCTGTTGGAAATTCTATACCCAGAAACCTTTACTACCTGTGAACAGGTACATATTTTCCCAAGAGTAAGTCATAAAATTTAAAGGGTGAATAAAAAACGACGGCTGGAATTTCACAAGATCAAACAATGAACTACTTAAAAAGCGGTGCAGGGAAATAAGTCCACGGGAACTAAGTCCACTAAGGGACTTAGTTCCCACATAGTGGGAAATAAAACCACTTTCGCCAAGTGGACTTAGTTCCCATGTAAAGTGGGAACCAATGGACTTTGTAGAACAAGTGGGCTTAGTTCCTATGTAAAGTGGGAACTAAGTCCACTTTCTTATGGGAACTTAGTACACATTCAAAAATAAGAAGAGGAAACTAACATTCAACATTTAGAATTAGAAAAAAAACCGAAAAGTGCAGTTAGTTATCACACTCTCTAAGCAAAATCTGGTGACATAAAGCCAAATTTTCAAAACCGTACCTCGCACCTACTCCAAATCAAACAGTGACCCCAAGCAGGGGGGTTGCAGGGGGGCAGCATGCCCTCCCACAGGCATTTCACTGTTTATGGAATCTACTTGCGATTTCGTAACTAATCCCATAAACAGTGCAATGCATATGGGGGGACATGCTGCCCCCCTGTAACCCCCCTGCTTGGGGTCACTGTTTGATTTGTTGCTTCTGCAGTGCGTCCTTTTTGATTTTTCCCCATAGTGTTGTGGATCTGCAAGATAACTGTTTACAACAGTCTTACTTCTATTTAGCCTCCTTGCAATTTCTCGGCCTGAGAGTCATAACTCCTTGAAAGCATCTATTTTTCCTTTTTCTGCCGCTGTCAAAGTATTTCCGGGACCCATCTTTTTTTAACTGAATAAGAACAGTTCTTTTCAACGCTTTTTTAAATATTCTTAACAAAACTTTGAAAAAAACATGAGCTCCTGCAATGAAATATTCACAATGACCGCATCCTAGTGGCGCATCTTTTTATACGTTTTTCAAGTAGTTCATTGTTTGATCTTGGGAAATTTTAGCGGTCGTTTCTTATTTACCCTTTAATTTTATGACTTACTGTTGGGAAAATATGTACCTGTTCCAGGTCAGGTAGTAAAAGTTTCCGGGTATAAAATTACCAACATGTTTGTATATAGACTGAAAATCGATTGCAAAATCGATAGCCGCATCCTTCTGATCGCCAGTGTACATGTACATGTACATATAGGGCAAAGTCGGGTGATATGGCACCACGGGAGATAAGGCACCTTTCCAACATTTTCCACTTATAGACTTTTTTATAAAGCAAAGACATAAAAATACCATTTCTTCACACACAAATTCTCGATGGGTGCAGTCACATCCATAATAGCAGGTGTAACTTTCTTAATACAAAAAAAAAGTAAGCGAATGTGAACAAATATTTTGTTGTGTGTTAATACCCCTATTTTGTGGGAATGCTATCCATAGTGAAGTGGGAATTTCCACCAAAACCATCCGCAGCCCGGCTTTTATATTTGAAATAACGATAACAGCTTTGAGCTGTCAGCATTATTTGCAGAAAAAATGAACAAATCCAACAAATAGATCCCGTGCCTATCAAAACTAGCTAGAATTTTTAAAAATTAACAAAATCTAACATTTTTATTCAATTAACTAGAATAGATCATTTTTATGATTTTGCCCTTTTACCTGTTCTGACATTTTTTCGCGAAATGATATCAGCTGTTTTATATAAAAAAGACCACAAAAGTGGGGGGAGCACGTCCGTAGAGTATGCACGAAATGGAAACTCGTCGTATAGTCGGCATTAGAGACTTGAGTTGAAATTGGCTTTCGTACGGTTGCATGAGACTGTGTATTTACGTTTGTGTGTACAAATACATTTATATTTTTGATAAGTACGCGTACTAGGTACTATCTTGTGAAATAAGTAGAGAAATACCATTCCTTTTTTATCATTTCTACTAATTTACAACCCAAATCCAAATCCATCTTAATTCATGAGTCGAAAACCTGCATCGAGATGTCAACGCTACTCTACGAACGTAGCATAAAATGTATCAATTGTACCAACATATAAGAAAGAATCAGATCATTCCAGTTCATTCAAGTTCATGCAATGTTCATTCAACCTATCCGCAGCAGGATTTCACTTCTGCTGTTATCCGCAGTGGTCCGCATTCGGATCATGTATTTGTAATAGGTGCAAAATCCTTCTTCACTACGGATAGCTTTTCCAACAAAACAGAGGTAGTGCAAAAATTGTAGATAGAAATATGTTGCCCTGTGTTCGTAGTTACAAAAAAAAATGTCATGGTATAATGGAATTGTTTAAAACTACTTTATCTACAAACTTTGCAAAGAATATCACTTACATTTTCAAAGATTTCTTCAATAAAACGTTTTTTTTTTGTAAATAGTGGGCGTGTCAGTTGGTGGATATTAAAAATATTTGAACACGAGCATTAAGGGCCCTCATTGAGAAGACATTCCAAATTTTTTATTTTTCAATAAAACAATTTTTTTTTTAAATTCTGGGCGTGTCAGAGGACGGATTTTAAAAATCTTTAAACACGAGTATTAAGGGCTCATAAAAAGTATTTATTATAAATTTCAGCTTCCTAGCTCAAACTTTTTCTTTTCGATAAAATTGTTTTATTTAAATGTAGGAGTGTCAGTGGGCGGACTTTAGAAATTTTAACGCCCGAGCATTTTGGGGGCCTAAAGACAATGTATTAAACATGTCAGCTCTCTAGCTCAAAATTCGATTTGTTCGATAAATTTGCTTTTTTTTGAGACTGTCCGACACACTAACCATTGAGCCACTGCGCCAGACAGTTTTTGCCCACAGACGGACGGAAGGACGTGGCTAGATCGACATTACTTTCGATGCTGATCACGAATATAGTAACTTTTAGGGGTCTACGGGGGAGAGTACGATAACTAGGGCGCCAAAAATTGATAACAGTTTTTTATAGAAGGATCAAAAACAAGAATTTTTTACTTTGGTTGGGAGGGGGGTGGTCTATCTAGCCCCGTTTAGGAGGTAGGGGCAATTTTAGAAAAAAAAAAGACTTAAGTTGAAAAAAAAAATATTAAAAAACAACGGCAACACTAACAATAAAGTTCTATACCGGTTTTGAAAGCCAGAAATCTGTTCTATAATCGTAAATTTAAAGTAAATTATTTATGTTAATAGTTTTTGAAAAAATCGCATGCAAACTCAAAATTTTAATAATAGTATAGAACATTATTGTAAGTGTTGCCGTTGTTTAATTTTTTTTTTTTTTTTAAATTGCCCCTACCTCCTAAACGGGGCACGATAGACCCCCTCTCCCATACTAAAAAATGCTTGTTTTTGACCCTTCTACAAAAAACCGTTATCAATAATTATTGGCGCCCCAGTTATTGTACTCGTGCCGTCTACGGGCAATATTAAGGTATGTTACAAATTGTGAGTCTAAAATAAGAAATTTTTCGATAGTTTATTTAGTCGTTGGAATAAGCTACATCTGACTTCACTGTAACTCTGACAATATAGTTTTTCACATTGAAGTTAATACACTGGTAACTGTTTTTGATAAACTGAGATGATCTATTCGGTTGCATTATAGCTCTCATTCGAGATAGTACGAGTAGTTATGATTTCGAAGATGTGCTGTTGTGTGGTCTTAACAACTGCACGATTGAAAGCAGGTTAAGGTTAGGTTAGGTTAGGTAGACGTGGCTGTCAGCCAAAGCCAACACACTTAGACCAATGATAGGTCCATTGTGGTACCACACAGATCTGGGGATTATAATCACTGCTCGTTGAACCAGTAGGAGCTTCTTATGAAGCGCGAAAGACTTCTAGCGCCAGTGCTGGCTAAGTCGCTTGTGTCATTGAACAAGAAGTCCCATAGATGGAGATTTCTTCTATGGGAGAACGCAGGACACGTGCCTCCTCCTCGTCCATGCAGCTTCTGCAGAAGTCATTTGAGCACACACCGAGTCTGGATGCGTGCCTGCCTATTAAGCAGTGACCTGTGATAACACCTATAGTGGAGCTAATATGCAGTCGGTTTAATGAGATTAGACACTTAGAGCGTCGCAGATCGAGCTTTGGCCAGATCCGCTTTGTCGCTAGACATGTATTGCTACTCGTCCACCTAAGGTTTGTTCTCTCGATTGCGGATAGCTTAAACAAGAGTTTGCAAGTAGCGATTGGTATACCTAGGGACCCTTTATCGGTTAAAGTAGGTAATGTGGTTCCTTTTTTGGCGAGATCATCTGCCCTGCAGTTACCTGGAATGTCCCTATGCCCCGGCACCCAACAGAGGTGAATATTGAACTGCTCTGCCATCTCCGAAAGAGATGATCGGCAGTCTTGGGCTATGATGGAATTTGAAGAGACTGAGTCCAGGGACTTAATCGCGGCCTGACTATCTGAGAAGATACGGATATCCTTTGAGGATATCACATTCCTCTTCAGCCACGTCAGGGCTTCTTTTATCGCCAAAATTTCCGCCTGGAACACGCTACAGTAATCAGGAAGACGGAAAGATAGGCTAAGATTTAGCTTTTCTGAGAAGACTCCACCACCTACCCCATCGCTAGTTTTTGATCCATCGGTGCAAAAGTGGATCGATTTATCATTCGCAAATGCATCATCATCCCAGAATGATCTGGAAGGAATAGTGATTTGGAAGTTTTTTTCCGAACTACAAACGGGGTATGGTGTGTAGTCTATGTTTCTGGGTAGAGACTTAAAGGAGTCTAGAATAATGGAGTGGCCAATATTGTTATTGGTCCACTGCGAGGTAGCTTTTAAGCGGACAGCGGAAAAAGCCGCTGTTTGCATGCTAAATATATCAAGGGGTATCAGGTGTAGGTGTAGAATGTCCAGAGCAGCGGAGGGGGTAGTACGGAGTGCTCCGCTAATGCACAGACACGCTGAACGCTGGACTTTGCCCAGCTTGTCGCGGTTTATAGCTTTTTCTAGAGCAGTCCACCAGACAACCACCCCGTAAGTAAGAATTGGTCTTACCACCGATGTATATAGCCAGTGCGTAATGCGGGGTTGTAAACCCCACTTGTTGCCAATGGCTTTTTTACAAGAGAAAGGTGCTACTGTAGCTTTCTTGACTCTTTCTTGTATATTGGGTTTCCAGCTTAACTTCCTATCGAACATTAGACCCAAAAATTTTGCTTCGTCAGAGAAAGTTAAGCTTGTACCGCTAATAGATGGAGGGTCAATATATGGGATTTTATATTTCCTGGAAAAGAGGACAAGCTCGGTTTTGTGGGGGTTAACGCCCAGTCCGCACCGATTAGCCCATCTCGTTCGCTTGTTCAGAGCGTTTTGCAGGTGTTCCTTTATGGTGTTGAGGTGTTTTCCAGAGACGGCAATAGCGACATCATCCGCATAGGCAATCACTCTGCAGCCCTCCCCTTCCAGGGTTATCAGTAGTTTGTTCACCAGCAAGTTCCAGAGAAGGGGAGAAAGAACACAGCCTTGCGGCGTCCCTCGATTAACAGACCTCCTAGCAGATGTTACGCCCAGTTTTGAATTGATAATCCGACTATTTAGCAGTAGATTGATCAATTCACCAAGCGAGCTATCCACATTCAGTTGTGCCAGTGCGTTTGCGATTGCAGATGTGTTAACGTTGTTAAAGGCGCCTTCTATGTCAAGGAAAGCAACCATGGTATACTCCTTGTGATGGAGAGAGTATTCGATTGTGCGTACTAAGGAATGAAGAGCGGTTTCCACCGACTTTCCCTTACAGTACGCATGCTGAGCTGTAGACAGCAATTGCGGGTTTATGTGCATACGATCAATCGCTCCAGCGTTTTGAGGAGGAATGAAGATAGACTAATAGGTCTGAGGTCCTTTGGACTGACATGGGAATATTTGCCAGCCTTGGGTATAAAAACCACTTTTACCTCTCTCCAAGCCCGGGGGATATGAACCAGATTTAGAAAGCTTTTCATGATCATCTCTAGCACAGGCAGGATGATATCCGCTGACATTTGTAGTTCGGCAGGTATTATGCCGTCTGGTCCTGGAGACTTTAAGGGTTTGAAGCTTTGTAGCGCCCAAGTCAGCTTGTCCCTAGTTATCAGACCGTGAGGGTAAGTTACCTGTGCATGTGACCTGTTAAGCCTATAATTGCCGGTAATATTGGAGTTACCTGGAAAGTGAGTATCAAGTAGCAGATTGAGCGATTCTTCGCTAGATGTCGTCCAAGAGCCGTCTGCCTTCTTAAGGCAGCTAGGCATAGCAGGATTTGAAGCAAGGATTTTTCTTAGCCTAGATGCCTCAGAGGATTCTTCTATTTTTCCACAGAAGAGTCTCCATGACGTTCTTTTGGCTTTCCTTAATTCTTTTTTGTATAATTTGAGGGATTCCTTGTAGGAGTCCCAATCGTTTATAGCTTTTGAGTTTTTAGCAAGATTGAAGAGTCTCCTGCACTCCTTTCTAAGTGGTCCCAGCTCAGTGGACCACCAGTGAGGCTTCTTTTTCCCCCTAGGTTGAACGAGGGGACACGATGCAGACATTGCTTTGTTAAATGCCAGGGTAAGCTCATCGACTTTATTGTCGAGCTCGTTGGAGTTACAGGGGGAACTTAAGAGTTCAGAGTTAACACGTTTGTATAAGGAAGGTTGGCATGGAGGATCAACGTTAAGGTTGAATAAAAGATATCGGTGATCGGAGAACGAGTGATCAGCCGATACTTTCCAACCCGTTATCGTGTCGTTGATGGTATCGGAGACAAGAGTAATATCAAGGACTTCTTGTCGGTTTTTGGTAATGAATGTGGGTTCATTACCTAGGTTACAGACAATGAGGTTAGTACTTAAAAGATATTCAAAAAGTGACTCACCTCTGTTGTTAATATCTGAGCTGCCCCATACGGTGTGATGAGCGTTAGCATCACAACCGATTATGAGTTCAGCTTTCTGCATCCTTGCTCCATCGACCAGCCTCTCTAGGTTATCACCAGCGAGAGGCCCCACGTGATCGTGGGCGAGATAAACTGATGCCAACCAGAATGATCTGCCTGTAGTCTCCAGTCTTGCCACAGTAATATCTCGATCGCTGAAATTAGGGAGTAAATAAGCATTAATGTTACTTTTCACTAGTATGCACGATCTGGGTTTACCTTTATCAGTCACATACAGTGGGTAGTATCCGGGAGTCCTGAGTCCTCGAATCTGGTTGTGTACAATCCAGGGTTCTTGGATCAAGACGATGTCTTCTGCGCCTTTGGCTAGACGAAGAATGAGTGCGGCCGAAGCCTTAATGGAGTGTTGGAGGTTAATCTGTACTAACTGCGGCATTTTCGCTACAATCAAGCAGAGATACCTCCACCACGGTGTTGTTCAGGCCTTCCAATTCCGAGGATGAGTTGAGAAGCTCGTCTTCACTCAGAAGAACCTTGTCTAGAGAATCAGTCTCCTTATTTGACAGGACGTCGAAAGTGGATGGTGATTTTTTGGGTAAAGAGGGTTCACCATCCTCCAGCGAGGGGAAGGAGATTGAAGCTCCAGGATCTGAGACTGCGATCATAGAGTCAGAGGGAGGAGAAGGAGGAGGGGGTAGTGTACCCGCATCCATTTCGTCCTTTTTATAGACCCGCATTTTGACATCGTCCCATGCGAATCTAATCATGTAGTCGTTCTTGGCCAGAGGAGCCAAGGTTTCTTGGTTGTTTACAAATACGACACATCTGTAATCGCCCTTCAGCTCTTCCAGTTTGGCAACCTTCCAGTTGTGGGTCGGAAGTGAAGGGTTGCTCAATTGCAGGACTTCCAGGATGCCCTCAGGGGTGGATGGATCAGTGATGGAGCAGTGATCCAGATGAGAGATCTTGGTCGGCAGGGGATGTCTTCCCTCGCAACAACCTCGAGCTTTGCGCCAGGCCACACCTCTCCAAGCCTGCTTATTGCAAGCTTGTAGAGATCGGCCGATCTTTGGTCATCACACGCGACCAGTTTGATGTGACCTTGATGCCACCCGCTTTCATGCGTAAGCGGAAGAGGTCCGGGATGATTCCTTATGAAGGTGGAGAAGGAGCGCGAAAGCGCTCTCTTAATCATATCCCACTTCTCCTGGGTGATGGACCCATCAATGTCGTTGCGATCGATGACTGCGACCACAATCTTGTCTTTCAAGATGTCGCTGAAAGACCTGAGAGGTGTGATAGTGGGAGAGATGCCGGTGTTGTGCACTCTCTGCCTCTTGGGAACCGAGCTGGTTCCTTCCACTGACCTCTGGCGTTTTATCGACGGGTCGCAGGACTTGAGGATCTGCTGAGCCCAATCTAGTTTGGCTGTTTGTGCGGGCGTCCTATCCTTCTCCGCGATGGTGCCACACATCTGCTGGATCCGGATGGCATTGCGTCGTTGCTTATAAGACGCCTTGGATCTGTTGATATGGGGACGCTTGGTGTTGGAAGGGAGGGGACCATGATTCACAGTCCCATCACCATCAAGTTTTTTATTGTCAACGCTTTTGCTGACTTTTGCGGGAGGACCATGAGTAGCCACAGTCCGTCCTACAGTTAGCTTAGAAGCGTTGACAGCAGACGTTGTTGTCTTGTTAGGGCCGGCAGAGGGGGGACCATGAGTCACAGTCCTCTCCCTGTCGGAGAGGGATTTATTGAGCTCGCAACCACTAGTGGAGGGACCATGTGTATTCACAGTCCCAGCACTAATTGGTGCCAGGTGAGCTTTGCCGGTAGACAGCATCGTCGCCGTGCTACCGTCCGGTATAGAAGGAGAACCGGCCGTAAATTTTTTTGTTTTTGTTTGTTTTGTTTTATTTTTGTTCATGTTAGATCCCACGAGTTGCGGAGGAAATAGGTCCATCTGCACAGAGATCCGCATTGTGCAGATAAGGCTAGTTAATCCGGGCGCCAGGTATCCGGATACTCCGTGGGCGACTGAGCTATTTGATGACTGGGCCCTCAGCCAGGTTGACTCTCGGCACGGGTCGTATTACACCTTAGTCCAGCCCGGGTGGTAAAGGAGGGGAAAGGGGAAGGACGTTTTGTCCTGTGAAGGTCACATAGTAGCACGTACACGTACTTAACTTGCGCCTTGAAAAGAAAAAGAGGAGAGGGGACGTAGAGCCCGGGTCAGTACTTGGTTGACGCTCGTCAGCAGCCTGTCTGTCATGGGTGGCCCTTAGACAGCATAGCCTGTTGAACCTGCGCCGTAAGCCTTCGCACCGGTACCATCGAATGCAATGATGGTACACACGGCAAGGTGACTGACCCCGCGAAGGGGTTAAGGTTAAGGTTAAGGTTAAGATTGGTTCTTTTTATAAAATCAAATAATGTAAACACGGACTGAATTTGCAACTTGCGTTAATAAAGGCCATTGTCTAATAGCAGGCTAATCAAAAGTCATGGAATCCCTCTCAACAATTTCTGTAGAAACTGCGAAGCTTAGCGATTAGAAAAACCAACCAACATTTACTTCACCTATCGAAACTAAGCAAAAGTTGATAGCCTCCTTCACAATTTTTACTTTTTGTGAAAAGATTGTTCCATCATCACTCACTCTTCATACCCTTTATTACGCATACTAACGAGTATTAGTTCTTCCCCTTACTTAACGGCTAGGCTATAATGAGGAATAAAGCGATCATAATCCTCTCACTTTACTGGTACTATGGTCCAGCCGTGGAGTTTGCTTTGTATTGTTTAAACTATGAACAATAAATCACTAACCTATTATATATCAATATCAGTTATTCTTAATTAAACCACGGCTAAAACTCCTCTATCACGTATTTTACAACTTCAGGCTTCGTTGGAAAATGTCAACTTTTATATCTCTATTTGAACACGTGACACCTGTTCATCTAGCCGCTCTGTAAACTGAAATCTGTTCTATCTCACCTTTACCTAATTAGCTACAATGCTATCAATGTAAATATTTGGAGTCCACACACGTTATTTGCAATCCCTCCCTTACTCAACATTTCTACTCTTGCAAAGCAAAAATCCAAGACCCTAGTACATTTTTTTCACGCCCAATATTTTAGTATATTTTGTGATTTATGAAAAAAGCAAGACAATTGATTTTATCTAGAAGAACCCATTTATGTCGAATGCCCACTTCATCAGTTTGAACAACCTCTATAAGATACATTCGAGTTAAAGGAACTCAACAAGTTTCTCTCCTCGTTTATACGTGCCGGTGCCCGTGTCGTGCACTTTCCTCCATTTGGCGTATTCGTTTAGGTACATATACCTACCACTTGTACGACTCCCTTTCGCTCACACTCAATGAATCAACATCAACTACAGGTGGATGTTGAATTGCATCCTTCAAGAGACGCACAACCTGGGCCAGACTTCCAAAACTACCATAACCCCTATGAAATTTCAAGATCACAGCATCCTTCCATACGAACCCCGTATGAGAACACCTTCTGCTGTTGGAAGAATATCATCTTCACATCACCACGACACTTTGCCAACGTTTTCTAATGAGAAATGCAAACATTTTCTACCAACTACCGAAGAACATGGGATAAAAAGAAGGAATGTAGACGAAAAGCAATGCAGCCGAGAAAGATATAATGTAAACAACGAGAAAAAACAACAACGATAACGAATGGTTACCAAAAGGAATGTGGAAGGTGCTAATGTTTTTTCACGTACCATACCAAGTGTATACAATTTTTCTTATGGAATCCCTCTTCCACGAAACAAGAGTGGACAGCAAAGTGTTTGAAAAATCGATTTACCCAAATGGTATAAAGTGCTCTTCAAATTTAGAACTAAAAACTAAATTAAGAGTAAATGATGTGGAAAATCCACAATTTACTGAAACAATATCCACAAATATTTGGAATCCACAATTCGAAAAGAGAAATTTAGAAGTACATCTCTTTTACGATTCAAGTTCACTTATTCCAGCAAATATAGAAACCATTTTTTCGACCAGTTTCCTTGAAATGCACGTTAATAGAATTCATTTGGGTGAATGTGGCATTCATCTTTCTCTTTGTTCTACATTTATATTCCAACATCATTCAAATAAAATAACTATTTTTAAGAGAAAATGAGTATCTCCTTTACGATTCAAGTTCACTTACTCCAGCAAATATAGAAACCACTTTTTCTACCAGTTTCTTGGAAATGCTCGTTAAAAAAATTCATTTGGGTGAATGCGGCAATCGTCTTTCTCTTTGTTCTATATTTATATCCTATCCTCATCCTAACATCGTTCAAGTAAAATAACTATTTTTATGAGAAAATGTGGGCTGTTGATGTTGATGTGCTGCAGTGAATGATGGTATCAATTCATTTGCCTTGTACAGGTTTTGGGGGTGTTTTGTGGACACATGCATGTTGCGGCACCGATAAAACTGGATTTAATATAAAAATATTCCAAGTTCATTTCATTGGCTTTGATAACGTTGTTCCACACCCACAACTTGCAGTTGGCAGGCAATGGAAAAAAATCATTTGTGGAAAAGTAAAAATTGTGGGGAGTGCGGATGTACCTACTAGGGAAAGCTTTGGATTGCAATCGTAATTCGCTATCGTACAGAACTAGAGAGCGTCTCGCATTGGCCACGTGAAGTATGCACTAAGCATAAAACCTAATGGCCTGTAAAATATAGCCCATTTCAAAGCAAAGTGTGTTCGTAATGTGTGTCTGTGTATTTACATTACGAACAAATTCAATTAACTTTGAAAATATAGGTAGTACCTAGGTTACTTGTTATCTATCATTCAGTTGTGTAATCATATCGATCCAACTGATTTGATTTGCTCAATCATTTTGAGTTTTGCTTAGAAATGTCATCACAAGCTGATCACATCAACAGGCCATGGTATTCATTCGGTAAGTCGATTATCGCCAGACGATATCGTTTCGGCCATATCGCGTAACTTCAATAATCGTAACGATATATTTTAGGCGATAGTCTTGCATCACGTAACTCCAATAATGGCTATCGTTTGGTGGATATCGTTTTTGACGATTTGAAATTTGCTTCACGTAACTCAATAATCGAAAAGATGATATCGGCAATACAATATAGTGTTTGCGCGATAGCTCACGAGGTATGGTTTTTTATATTTTGTAGACAATTACATTTTTTCTCATAACATTTTTAGTGAACAATTCACTTAAGCCATTTTTTTAATACATACTCGTATAACAGAATGTTTTTAATATAAATATCAAGACAATCACGAAAAAAAATAGCTTTAACTTACTGAATCACACAAATGCAAAAACAGCAGCATTTGATTGGAATCAGTGACAAAGTGATTCGAAATCGGGAGGTCTGCCGGCACAAGTTTATATGGGTGAGTTGTATGGACGTTGTCCTTCGGTACACCCCTTCTTTTTCAAGGAAACCCAGTTGTAGGTACATTTTTGGAGCAGTATTTAAAGTCCGTCCATATCTTAATATAGTTGAATAATGCAAGTTATTCATTAAATATAGAATGAACAAAATTAAACCAATAAGCATCCTCCAAGCCGTCAAAATGTTGGTGGGTATTCCATCGGCATTTGAAATTGACACCAAATCAGCTGCTTTCGACTTATGACCTGTTTGCCTTGGACAGTATTTAGCATAAGTCATTTATCCAAATCGAAATGCTCATCCGTGTAGTTAAATAGCACCACCATTTGGTTCAGTCTTGCTGACCTATATTAGCAAAATGTTTTAAAATGTTTGTAATAAATCAAATGCATGTGTTAAAATGAAAAATATCTTACATTATGCAACTAAATGGCTTATTCGCCCGTAATATAGACCAAAAAGAAAACAAACGTCTGTTATGACAAATTAAACGACAACTATGGTGTTTTTATACCCTATTTTTTTAAGGGTAAATTGATTTTGACTCATAGTTTGTAGCATACCTTAATAAATATTTATGATCAACATCGATAGTAGTGTCAATATAGCCATGTCCGTCGGCAAAAACTAGGCTTAAAAACTCGAGTTAGAAATCTGAAATTAGAATCGTTTACTCTAGCGGCCCGAAATAATTAAGTGTGGGAATTTTTAAAATCCGCCCACTGACACGCCCTCAATCTCAAAGAAAAGTTTTATCGAAAAGTCAAAATTGAGCTAGGAAGCTGAAATTTGGATTATTACTTTCTATAAAATTCTTTCATAAAACGTTTTCTGCCATGCCCACTATAAATATGTGATGGTCCCAAGCGCAGTGATGTAAATCTGATCTGAAAGAACTTCTATCTGAATGAATTCGAACCAGCCGTTTTTTTTCTATAACAAAAAGACTGATTGACTTCTCAGCATTGCGTATGTTTTTTTAATTGATCCAAAAATGAAAATCGTTATTTACAAAATATTTTAAAATTTATTGGTCAAAGCATTTTTATTCCAAAAAATGTTTTTTTGGATATGTACATATGTGTGTATGTACGTTCTTACGTAAATATGTTGGGAAAACATTTTTTCGTTGATAGTATCTACCTATCTCGCGTATAAAAAATTATATCATCCAAATCGACGCGTATTTACCTAAATATGAACAGAAACAAAATGTACTGAATTCGGTCAAGCTGTACAAAGAGATTGGAAAAAATATGGATTTTAGAATTTCTTGAAAAAGATTTATCCAATCTAATTTGAATTTCTAACATTTACTTAAAATTTTCAGATATTTTCATTTATTCTTCGAAGAGCAGGTAACAGATTTTTATAATCGTAAAAAGAAAATTAAATATAAAAAAATTAATCAATATAAATAATGAATGAGGAAAAAAACAAAATAATATTGATTTTATTTAGTTTTCGGGTACTCGACTTTATTATTACTTATAATGTTAGCAGACCCGCATACATGTTTTCTTTTTCAAACCTATTCATAGTTTTATTCTTATATTTTTTTCTTTCGATTTTTTGATTTTGGGTCGCACTCACTCCACTTGTTGTTTAAGAGCTTCCGAGAGACACTCAAAATTTTCAAACTTTGTTTCAACTAAACGAAAGAGAGCAAATTAAAGACTATGTAAGACGATTATTGTTTTGGCGATTATCGCCCTGAAAGTTACGGAATGTGTGCCCCGTTATTTATTTTTATTTTTTAATCAAATAAGAAAAGAATATTTTATTTTATTTTTCTACGTTATGTTTCAGCCACAAAAATTCATAAAATAAAGGGCATTTCATTAGCGACTTGACAACTTCAAACTTTTAGTGTGAACGCACATTTAAACTTTTAATACTAAACTGTCAATGTTAAAATATTCAGTAAAATCAACATTTTCATCATGGTGAAGTACACGAAGGAACAACGTTTAGAAAAAAGGCAAACTAGCTGAATTTTGAAATGATTTGTACTATTTATTAACTTCCCAGTGGAAGTTGTTGTAATGGGGCCGATTTTGTAAATCACGGATTTCGACATATCTCCACGTTTCAAGGTCACCAGAATCCAAATATAGCGTTTTATAGAGATGTATGTGTGTGTGTATGTACGTATGTGCGTTCGGAATTCTCTTTCGCCACGATTATGTCGAGAACCAATGATGATATTGACATGAGACGGAGCAAAATGTAATAATGATTTGCTCAATGACAAATGACAATAAATAGTACAGTTAACACGATACACGAGTCAGGTGCATGCCAGCGAATCATACGGTATTCGCTGAGTTGACACTTTCATGCACAGACTTGTTCTCACGATCACAGTGCATGGAATCGGATTACTTGCATGCGCGACTCAACGGATGCGCGTGCGATTACCGGAATAGAGGAGTCAGCAGTTCTGATGTTGGGAACAGAGCTATTCAGAGGAAGATATTGTAGTTATTAAGTTAGTCTTAATTCTGAGATTGTATAGTTCGGAGCTCGCTGAATAGATCGAATATTTAGATATAACTTATCGTGTTTTAAATTAGCGAACGGTTGGTGTTCGCGCGGGCTTCGGCCCGCGTTTATTTTTTAGTATACGCGTTTCGCGATAATTTAACTAGTACAAATAAAGGCAAATTATGTTAGTTATTTATTTACTAACAAAAAACGGTTGGACCGATTTCGCTGGAAACTTAATCAGTTCTGAGTTACGTAATTACGCTTCGAATAAACCCGGTCCCATGTCAATATCATATTTGGTTCTCCAGATAATCGTGGCGAAAGAAAATTTCGAACGCACGTACGTACATACGAACATACGGACATACACACGGACAGACATCTCTATAAAAACGTTGAATTTGGATTCTGGTGACCTTGAAACGTGGAGATATGTCAAAATCAGCGATTCACAAAATCGGCCCCATTACAAAAACTTCCACTGGGAAGTCAATAATTAAAATTTACTACCGGAATTCCGAGTCGGTAGTCGCAACATTCGGCCGTAATTCTCATCCAAATAGACAAGCAATTCATAGTCTTGTAAACAAATTTGAGTCAGAATATTCGCTGCTTGATGTTGCCGTGCCAGTGCGATTACGTTTTGCCCGAAGTGTGGAGAATATTGCTGCCGTAGAGTTTCCATCACAAGCCATCCAACTCAGTCAATTTCACGCCGTTTCAAGAATTGGGCCTCTCCCAGACCACATTATGGCAAATTTTGCGTAAGGATCTTGGCCTAAGGGTATAGGCTGATTAAGCTGGCTCAAGATCTAAAGCCACTTGATCATATGAAGCGAGGTACGTTCTCGAATTGGGGTCTGGAAATGGTGGAAGAAAATGAAGAATTTCGACTTCAGCGATGAAGTGCATTTGTGGTTAAATGGCCTGTTCAATAAGCAAAATATTCATAACTGTATAGATGAGAACCCTCATGTGTCTTATGAAAAAGCACTTCATCCGCAAAAGTCAAGCGGTTTTCATGCCGGTGGACACATGAGACATGTTGGAACGTTATTTCTGTGACTAATTGCATGAACTGGACATCAGTGATATGTGGTCCCAACAAGACGGTGCCACAAGCTACACAGTGAAGTCTCAGTTCGGTGAACGTGTTATCTCGAGAAACGAACTCGTCTATTGGTCCTAGAGATCGTGTGATTTAACGCCTCTAGACTTCTTTTTATGGGGATGCATTAAATCGTTGGTCTATGCCAACAAGCTGGCGACGTTAGAGGAGCTCCGAGCCAATATTAAACGAGAAATAGCGGCCGTATCGGTCGAAATGTGCGACCGAGTCATCGAAAATTGGGGTCAACGTATCGGCTGCTGCACACGTTCCCGTGGTGGACATATGAACAAAGTCGAGTTCCATTCATAAATGTTTTGATAGTAATTCAAACCAATACATTTTTTTTTTAGATATTTCAAGGACTTTGCATTTTATTTAAAAAACAAGTTGTCAAGTCCTTTATGAAGGATTATTTATAAGTGGCATTGCCATTTTTGCCCTCAGTCACGAACGAGAAATTTAACAATATTAAAAATTAATACATGATTTAAAATTAAGATACAATGATTGAATAAGTATGTGTATTTAAAACGCTTCATCTATGGTTTGCTTTCGATAATTTGAAAAACACTTAAGATGACTATATAACAACCTCAAATTTCGCCCTTTAATATCGCGATTAGCTCCTCTGTCGATAGCACATTTTCCCAAAATGGTTTCTTCTTTTTTTAAATACACTATCAGCTCAGTGTCGTGGAGTGCTTAAAGCAAGCAACTATCACGAGCAGAAATTGCCGGCACTAAAAGTGCTCTCACTGGCTCATCATTTAGTGCAGGTGTTAGTAAGGACAAAACAATTAAAAATACAATAATTATGTACCTATAAAATACGAGTACTAACACAGACACAAAATAATGGAAACAATTAAGACATTAAAGCATTATTACGCAAAATATTTTTTAGCTTAATTTTACTAACATGCAAGTCAATCACATGATCATTTAGATTATAGATTCTACTCATGCGACTAATAGGCTCATGCCTTCCATAATTCGTTCTATGATGGGGGCTGAACAATAATTCAACACTGCGTAAATTATGGGCACCACCACGAAAATTAAAGCCAATAGACGACAGCAAGTCAGGTGCATCTATTTGACCGGATATAAGCTGCTGTAAAAAAATGATATCGCTATTAAGCCTTCGTTGAGAAAGGGGTAACATTTGAAGAAGCTTGATACGTTGACTGTATAGAGGAAGTTTGGGGTCGAAATAAACCCCAAGATCCTTAAAATTATCAACACTACAAAGAATATGTTGAGACAGAGAGTAATGAAAGGTGGAAGGGATATTCTTTCTATAGAATGTCATATGTTGACATTTAGTTGGGTTCAGGGATAAACCGTTTTTATCACACCAATTGGCGAAGCTATTAATGTCAGATTGAAGAAACATTCTGTCTTGCTGACTAGTGATAGATTTATATATTTTCATATCATCAGCGTAGATCAGGATATTACTGTGATTTATACATGCCTTAACATCATTAATGGCAAGTATAAATAATATTGGTCCGAGGTGACTTCCTTGGGGAACTCCAGACTGCGCTGTGAAAGATACTTATAGCGATCCTCTAAATTTCACTTGATAAACCCTTGATCTAAAGTATGAATTAACCCATTTTATGAAACTTGGTGGGAAGCCAAAAGCCCTGAGCTTAAACTCGATTATTTCATGGGACAGCTGGTCGAAAGCTTTAGAGAAGTCAGTGTATATGCAATCCATTTCATCCTTATTCTCTAAGGTATTAGAACAATCATGCAAGAAACTTAACAGATTAGTGACAGTGGATCTGTTTCTTACAAATCCATGCTGTTCATTACAAATTAAATTGCGACAAAGAAATATTAACTTTTCGCAAATAATTTGTTCAAAAAGCTTAGGGATACACGAAAGCTTTGAAATAGGCCTATAATTAGTGATATCACCACGTTCGCCTTTTTTAAATACAGGTGTGATAAAAGCACTTTTCCATAGATTAGGGAATTTACCAGTGCTGATGGACAATTCAAACAGATACTTAAGATATGGAGCAATTGCATGACTACATTTTTTAAGAACGATCGGTGCAATGCCATCAGGACCTGATGAATAATCATTCTTGAGAGAAGAAATACATTTTAAAATTGTTTCCAAATCGAATGAGATACTACTAAAACTTATTTGGGAACAGCTAGTTAGATAACTAAAATATTGATCATCAATGTGAAGAGGGGTCCCCCTAAATGATTTACTGAAATGATCTGCAAACATATTGCTTGCATCTACTGAATCAGCAGTTGTAGAACTATTGTAAGTAAGCTTCGATGGATAACCCCAAAAAAGTTTGGGGTTCGATTTTAAAGAGCATTCCATTTTACTTATATAGTCAATATATAAGTTGCAGGATAAAGATTTGAATTCATTGAATAATGTGAAATAGAGTTCAAGATCTGAATGGCAGAGACTTTTTAAATAGTTCTTCCAAGCCCTATTACGTCTGTTTCGTATCGATTTTAGCTCTTTAGTGTACCAGGGATGGGACGTTTTCAGATTCCTAGAGGATTTCACAGGAATCACTTTTTTCATGCAGTTATCCATCAAAGAATAAAAAGAACCTACTGCATCTTCAATATTAGATAAGGCAGTAAGGTTAAAATTAAAGCTGTTAATTTCATCAGAAAGCCTTTGAAAATTTGCTTTCCGAAAGTCAAAAGATTGCGAACGGTCATACGAATTACTGTTTTCGTACAGATGTGCGCCCAGTTCAATAAATACATCCAAGGGTGGATGATTGTCATCTATGTTAGTTATACTGAGATGGGATTCCAGAACCACAGTACTAACAGAGTCAGAAGAGAAAACAAGATCGAGAGTTCGATTTCTGAAATTTTTTATATAGCTTGTTTGCTGTAAGTCAAAAGACAAAATGTTGTCAAGTAAAGCGAGCGCTTGTTGGGCAGAGTCAAAGGATGGAATGAAATGAGAATCATCCTCAGAAGGTACCCATCCAATATGTGGCAGATTGAAGTCGCCTATAAGTAAGACAGTGCTGTCACAACAAGATATGTCAAAAATATAGTCTAGTGCCATAGAGAGTTCCGAATACAAAGAACATAGACGAGACGATGGAATGTACGCATTAACAACATATAAATGTTTGTTCTTAAGTGTAATTTTTACACAGATAACTTCGACATTAAGTTGAAATGGAAAGTCAATCTTGCGTGACTCAAGGTTGGAACGAACAGCGATCAGATCTTATTGCGTTGAGTAAAGGACAAATCCCGATAAAGTGCAGCACATCTTTTTTGGCTCATTATGTAGATTGCACAGTGTGCACTCTTCATTTTGGTCGGTTCTACACGGCATATACTTTTACTGCAAAAGCTCGCATCTAGCTTAAAAATCTTAGGTATTGTGTTCACACCATTGCGGTCGTTAGCATAATTTATCTCTCCAAAGTCGTATTTTAGCACGCGATATATACACTGCGTTTGACTTTGGTGTGCCTTATCTCTAAATGCGTTGAGAGAGGATAACTCCATATTCATCATCAGTTGTCGTAGGCTGGCTTTCCACGTAGTTTCGTTATATTCCGTTATGATAACATCGTGTTCATCGCTGAACCTGGACCATTCAGTGAAAAATTTGACATTTTTCTCTACTGAACTTTGAATTTATCTTCACGGTGTACATGATTGAAGGCGGGAGTCCTGTTTCAAGGTGTAGCATGTAGTAAGGTGCATTTTCTGGTAACATGAAGATTTTTTTGATAGGGTATTCCAACAACTATTCGACTTCATCGTATTGACGAAAACCACATACCTCCGCCACGTAGCACTTAATAGACCCAACTATCGCTTCGTATAATGTATTTTGCGCTTGTTGCAGTGTCCCTTTTGCGTGAACAGATTTTTCCATTGGCTCTGGCATCCGCGATAGCTTGGTCCTTAAAATAGAGATTACGTCTTCCTTGCCTTCTTGAACCTACGGGCTGGGAGTCGAAGATCCTCTTGGCTGTAGTATTATTGTCCATTCGCTCAATGTGGCTGAACCAATGTAGTCGGCGTGGTTTAGATTTTGGACTACATCCACATCTTGGTACAGTCCATAGAGTTCCCGGTTATATCTTATCCTCCATTCGCCCTCCTGGCACACAGTATTTTTCTATCAAAAGAACCCAACATTAGCTAACGTCCCTACTTATCGTCCAGCTTTCGGCAGTATAAAGCAGGACTTTCAGGATTAAGCTTCGATAGAGCATGCATTTTGGTCTTTGAATGAGGAGTTTTGAACCCATTTGTTTGGCCAAACCGAAGGAGCAGCGGTTTCCTAAGGTAATTCTCCGTCGGATCTCCGCTAATGTGTCATTTGTGGAGTTGATGTTTACTCCAAGGTAGGTGAACTCCTTAACTACCTTGGAGTTATTGCTATAAACAGCGACGTTTTGTCCTAGTGGGTGAACAGGTGTTTGTTTGTTGATAGCAAATATTTAGTTTTGTCCTCATTAACTATCCGTATTCCATGATTGATATTAACATTTTTAAAAGTTTTATTTGCAATTTACTTTGAGATAGCAATCTGTCTGTTACTACAAAGGTTATAATTACGAACCTCCCTATTAATATTTGCTGCAAGAAGCCCGTATAGCACCAAGACCAAGCTTCTCCAACTGGACAAATGGTCTAATAATAATAACAATAATATGTAATATTATTTATCGGTCGCATTGGTTAGTGCGTCGGACTACTAATCGAAAGGTCCCCGGTTCAAATCCCGCCGGGACCAATTAACATCTGGATTTTTTTCTATTGCCCCACCTCTTGGGAATGTCTGACAAACATCCAAGAGTATCAATTGTCATGAGAAGCTACTCAAAATTGCCATCCGGATTCGGCTTCAAATTGTAGGTCCCTTCCACTTCGCTCCGAGAAGCTAAGTTTTAGGCCCTGTATGAGCCGTTAATGCCTAATATTAATTTATTCGAATGGTCTAATGACAATAATTAAGATGCTTTTTCGACTACACATTAATAACTCATTGTTAACCTTTTTTACCCCATTTTACGATTTCGACAGGTGCAAACCTATTTATTCATTATTATTTTTTGATCGTCCTTTTATGACACCGGTGATATCTAGTCGCATCAACCCACGGATTGGCATGCGGGACAGTCTCAAGAAATTCAAATGCGTCGTTAAGATCACATGGATGGTAAAATTGCCAGATGCAATTTGTCCCCGTAATCACAGAAAGAAGCGCGCTGTTTGTTTCGTAGTCAAATTTCGGTGCGTTGTAAGTATTTTTTGATAAATGACATAAATGCCTTCTGTTTTGCTTAAAATGTACAAATGTACTTAGGTACTTAAATATTTACAGTATCTAAATGTAATCAAAAAACAAATAAGAACTACAGAGACTTACTAACCGAAATAATAATTAAAATATTTACACGAAATCGATTAAATTTCCTTTTTCTATGAAAGCGTTAAAAAAGGTTTTTAAAAAACATCCCGAAAATTTACTACAATACGTGTTTTTATCGTTTATTTTGTTTTGTTTTTGTTTTTGTGACATCAGTGACAGAAGATGAAAAAAATTTGACATTTTGTGTGAATCTATATGTGAAAGTGAAAGGGATCAGGGCGGTTTTTTGTGATTCGTAAAGTAACTTGCTATAAAGTCACAAAAAAATGCCCCTTAGACACACAACACAGAAAAAACAAATTGGTTTTGTGCAGGGCTCTCAACTTGCCATGTTTCTATTACGATCTTAACTTCTTAACCTATATTTGCGACTGGTGTCTTTCGGAAAGAAAAATAATACAAACGATCGGGTAACCGGCATACGTTGCTGAGCATAACAAAAAGAAATACGTGTTTTTTTAGTAACAAATAAAACTGCTGCATTGATTTTAAGCAAATTTTACAGAAACACACTCGGGAGCCAATACCGACGACTGCCAATTTTGAGGCTTGATCGGTTCCGGGATTCAAGTGATTTTACCCATATTTCCGTAATTTTGTTGCTCCGCTGAAGGAAGGTGCTAGTTGTCGCTTAATTTTATGAATCAAACAGTGTTTGGGCTTACAACAAAGTTGATATCATAAGATTCTTCTCTATAAAAAAGCATATGTCATTGTTCATGGCGATCGGTCTATCAGCATATATAAGCTGGCGAGTTACAATAAAGTGGATAGCATAAGAAACTTCTAGATGAAAAAATACTTTCATGGTGATACAATTTTATATACATACCTACATAATATAGATTTAAGAACAAATTCAAGTATTGTGATAGGAATCGATTGCATAATTAAACCTCTCGGAGTCAGGAAGTTAAGCACGCTTATTTTCAGATTCGAATGAATAGTCAAGTCGTTCGAATGTCTATTTTCGTTCGAATTATACCGGCTTTCCTCAAACAAATTTTCTATTCGATCGAATCTCAAAATACAAATTCTTCTAATTCGACAAACTTTCGTTCGAATTCGAATGTCAAAATCAGCATGAAGATTTCAATCACGCAGTTAAATTCGTAAATATAATTTTGAATAAGGCTGTTTCTTTCTATATGGCAATGAATGCTGAATATAAGATTACAAGAGATATGGAATCATTTTTTACAAACAGTACCAGAAAATATGAAGTTCATTGCTGCCGCACCTATCACATGACTGAAGCTGAAGTCAACAATTTAACAATGCCTTCTCATTGCTCTCAGCGAAGAAATGCTTGCCCAAACGTTTAATGAACACAATAATTCAAATAATTAACTTAAGCTCCCGCACACTCCATCCTACAATCATCGAACATATGGATAACAATCAAATTATTGGCAACCAAAATGAGGTTTTGTTTCCAAATGAGACTTGGGGGACGCAACCTGGACAACAATTGCTTCAATAATTTCTCTAATGAGATTAGAAGCAGAACGCATTCGACGCGTATTGAAAAACTTTTCTCCGCCATACGTGACCGGAATGCTTCTTGAGAAATATTAACACGTCCCTCTGCGAAAGATGAAGAAGTTTTTTTTTTTTGCTTCTGCGAACGAATGTTGTTGTTATCCTCTATCGAATTCTGATGTTCGATGTCCTACTTACTTACTTACTTATACACAAGTAGAGTTAAAAAAAAATTGAGAAAGACAAAGTTTTTGGAATGATGATTGTTGATTCCTTCGTTTCGGTAAGATTATGACAGCTGGTATAGAAGTCGAAGAACCTTAACAAAACTATATTTTAAAGTTTTGTTGCTGTTATTTTTGTATTTCTTGAGTAATACTCGTACCTACGTAAACTTGATCAGAAAAGTAATTTTTCCATTAGGATGATTACATAATTCAAAATGTCAATCAAAACATTATGCTAAGCAAGTGAGTGACAAGTTTTTAACCGTCGATGACCAAGCTGATTTGCGTTCAAATGAACTAATTTTAGTCAAACTATTTGATGTTCACATTTTATTTATTTATTTACTTATTTATTTATTTTTCTTCAAATGAGTAAACATTCACAGTTCTCTTTAGATTACTTAATACAAAAATAAATACCTATCAGCTACTACCAGAGTTACTTAATGCTAAGATTAAACAGATTTTAAATGAATACCTACTAAGATGAAATTCTAATAAATCACAGTAATTATTAGCCTCTCGTAGACATCTAGATATAGGTTCATTATAACCATAAACCATAGTTAGCCCTATGAACGGGTACATAAAATACATGACGATATCTGAGTGCCCTCGACGGAGCATAAAAACCAATTTGTGATAACAGAAAGGGGCAAATAGGAAAATAGATAATTATTTCCTCCGAGTCGATAGAGGTAAAATTTCCAGTAGTTTACACCTAGCATCATGGGAAGGCATTTCAATATTCCAACGAAGCCGTCTTACTGCAACTCTAGTCAAACACTTTTGGATCCTCTCAATTCTGATGGAAATAACTTCATAAAATGGATTCCAGACAATGCTGCAGTACTCGGGGTGAGATCTAACAAATGCAGAAAAGAGGCATTTGAGACTATAAGGATGCTGAAGTTCTTTTGAATTTCTCAATATAAATCCTAGCATTGAGTTGGCTTTAGCAGCTAGAAACTCAATATGTTCAATAAAATTAAGTTTTTGATCAAACATAATCCCAAGATCTTTTTTTGATCGTATAATGGATAACGGAACATCACCAATCATATACGAGACAGGAATTGGGGACAGATTACGACAAAAAGTAAGGCTTTGACATTTGGATACGTTTAAGTGCAGGTCATTGTTATGGCACCAATTCGAGAGTCTATCAAGATCATCTTGTAAAAGTCTACAATCTAACACCGATGTTATTTGACGAAAAATCTTCAAATTATCGGCAAACATCAAACATTGATAATTCAGAAACATTTCCGGAATATCGTTAATAAATAACAGGAAGAGTAAAGTGCCAAGATGACTACCTTGAGGTACACCTGAAGTAACTTGAATCGGTGTTGACCGAATGTCGTTTAAGCATACAAACTGAGTACGCTCCGTAAGATATAAGCTGACCCACTTCAACAGATTGGAATGAAATCCAAATCTTGCCAGTTTCTGAAGTAAGATGGCGTGATTTACACGATAAAAGGCCTTGGAAAAGTCAGTATATATGACATCAAACTGAAAACCTTTCTCCAAACCGTTTAAAACGTGATTACAGAAAATTGAGAGATTAGTTGAAGTTGAACTACCAGCCACAAAACCATGCTGAAATGGAGAGATGTAATTCTTGAGGACAGGTGCAAGCTTATCAGACACTAATTTTTCGAAGAGCTTGGGTATAGTTGGAATTTTGCAGATTGGGCGATAATTTGAGATATCGTGTCTGGAACCAGATTTAAAAATAGGTGTAATTAAAGAATTTTCCCAGACTTAGAGAAAGTCTCTATTTTCAATGGATTGATTAAATACTAAACAGAGAGGTACAAGGTGGCGCAAAAATAACCTTCCGATGTTTTTTGGCTGTAATTTAAAAAAAAAAATGAAAAACTTTGATTCTTCTTGTGGATTATTTTTATTTGGTCTTTTAATTTTTTTTACATCAAGTCGAGAATATGATATCATGTAAATGGCCGCCGCGACAGTTGATTGTCATTTGAGCCCTTTTTATGGCATTTTCCATCACTTTGGCCAAAACTTCCGGCGATAAGTCCTCACATTGTTGACGGATATTGTCTTTAAGATCTGCAAGAGTCTGAGGCTTATTGACATAAACCCGCGACTTCAAAAAGCCCCACAAAAAGAAGTCTGGAGCGGTCAAATCAGGCGATCTTGCTGGCCAGTGCAAATCGCCAAAACGGGAGATTAGGCGCCCGGGAAATGCATCCTTCAGCATATCGGTTGTGGCACGTGCAGTGTGTGCCGTTGCACCGTCCTGTTGGAACCACATGTTTTCCAATCCCAATTCATCAAGTTGCGGCAAAAAGAACTCGTTGATTATTGCTCTGTAGCGCTCACCATTCACAGTAACCGTTTGGCCCGCGACGTCTTCGAAGAAAAAAGGTCCGATGACTCCTCCAGCGAAAACAGCACACCATACAGTGACTTTAAGCGGGTGTAATGGCTCTTCGTGGGTTACACGCGGATTTGCAGTGCCCCAGAAGCGTAAATTTTGCTTATTTACGTACCCGCTATGATGGAAATGGGCCTCATCACTCATGATTATTTTTGATGAAAAATCATCTTCCTCTTGGTGGTGATTAAGGATGGCTTGAGCGTATGTTAGACGCGATTGGCGGTCAGCAGCTAACAGCTGATGCACCGTCTGGACTTTGTACGGAAACATCTTCAAATCTTGTACCAAAATTCGCTGTAAAGACCGTCGACTGATACCAATTTGCGTGGCACGTCGTCTGGTCGATGTCGACGGCGCTTCCATGACATCTTCGGCTACAGCAGCAATATTCTCTGCAGAACGGCTACTCCGGGGTCTGCCACGCCTGGCAGCATCTCGTGTTGTGCCAGTCTCTTCGAGGCGAGCGGCTAAACGTCGCAGTGTTTCACCAGTAGGCGTTGGACGGGTAGGAAATCTGCGACGAAATTCACGTTGTGCCAAAGTCACCGACCGATTATTGCTCCAATAAATAGTCACCAATATTCCGCGTTATGGAGCAGTGTAGCGTAACATTGTTTATCTAACGTGTATTTCGCATGTGTTTACTACACAAATGTCAAAACAGAACTGACATTAGGGGCCAATCGCTAAATTTATAGCATTTTCTGATAGGAGGATTACTTTTGCGCCACCTTGTACAGCAAACGCGTAAGAACAGTTACGAAGAATAATTGGCCGAATTCCATCAACACCAGGATTTGTATTAGTTTTTAAAAAGGAAAGTGCTAGTTCCACTTCAGAAGACGAAAATTTGAATATGCCAAGATTTAATGAATTATTTGACAGTGAACTATCGCTAAAAGAAGAAGATCCGGAGGAAGTGTAGACCGATTGAAAGTGCTTAGCAAACATATTGCAAATTGTTAAAAGGTCTGAAGAAGTTTCGTCATCTTGGCGCATAATTCTTAGAATACCAATTGATTGTTTCTTATTATTGATATACTTCCAAAAACATTTGCTATTATTCCTTAAATTTGCCTCGACTGATAGAACATACTGTCTATACAGGAACTCATTTAAAACATTAAATTGCTCCTGGAGTCGGCGATTGGATATAAAGCTCAGGATCATTATAGTTTTTCCGAAACTGTTTGTAGATCTTATTTTTCCTATTGTTAAGATTTATAACCCTTTTATTGAACCAAATAGGTTTGGTGCCAGTTTTGACTTTTACTTTCGGCGTAAACATATCGATTGCCACTTTAACGTTTTCTATAAAAAGGTTGAAGGAATCATTTAAATTATGGCTACTAAAAACATTTAACCATTCAATGCTATTTAGATAATTTAATATGCTATTAAAATTATTAGCTTTGGAGTAGTTATACTTAAAATTACATCCAGATGAAGACGGTTTAATAAATTCACAAAATTGTAATCTTATAGAAAGTGCTACATGAAAAATTGTGTTGCGACAAAGAGGAACTATGGATTTGCTAACACTAATGTTAAGCCCTGAATCAGCGAAAACTAAATCAAGTAAATTATTAAACTCATTATGAATACTATTTATGTATCTGCTTAAGATCAAGCCGGGCAAGCGTATCAACAACTAAATATTCGTAATCTAAGTTAACATTTGATGGAATAAGCCTTGATTCATTGTAATCAAAAGTCCATATTAGATTAGGTACTACTGCTACTCGTAAGTTGAAATCACCAATTAGATTTACATGTTGTTTGTCGTTTAGGTTGTTTAAAATGAAGCAACAATTTTCAATATGAGCTTTATATAATAAAAATGGGCTTCTTGGTGTAATATAACTAACAACAACAATGATTTCTGAGATGGGATTACATTTATTTAATAATACTAACAACTATTTGGTCCACATCAATAGCAGCAGTTTGTACAGGCAATACAATTTCTTGGCTATGCCATGAGGCTCTGAAAGCAGCCAATACTCCACCTCCCCTCACGTTCTCGGTTATATCAAAGCAACGATCTTTCCGAAATACGGAATATTGGTGGCTGTTGAACATTTCCGCATTGTGATGTTTATCGGTGAGCCAAGTTTCAGTGAATGTGATGATGTCATACTGACCAGAAGAGGAAAACAGTAATACATCTTTAAGTTTTGTGCGAAGACCAACTGTGTTTTGGTAGTATAAGTGGTATGATGTAGATTTTATGTCATCGAATTCGCTGCCAAGTTTTTTGATTTGGAGTTTTTAGAGCTGGGAAGGTTAAGGAACTCCTTAACAAGCATGCCATTGGGCCAAAAGCTTGGATTGACCAGTATCTTACCAGTAGATGGTGGAGCTAAAAGCTTAAATGAAGAGGAACGACGACCAGGTCACTTGTATACTTGTTTTTCTGTCAAACAGTGCATGGGTAAGCTAAGAATATCACAAAATGGCGACGAGTGCGTACAATTTGTAAGAGTTCAGTTCCTTAAATTGCGATTTTTTTTCTTAGTTTTGTCATGATAATGTAGGTTCATCGAAATCTTTTTTATATTCAACTCCAACCTTCTGGATTTATTCAAGAACATTTTAAAGACATTTTCATAGAAATAATCTTTGCATAGGATACTCAAAAGACCAACACATTTTCTTACAGGGACGAGGAATATCATTGGAAACACTGGAAACCCCCCAAAAAAAGGGTTGATGTAACATGTAAGAGGCGACTAAAGGGATAAATCACATCTATCGGGAATTTTACTATTTATGTAGTCCTAGCGACACATTTAGAGCCGTTTTGTTCACTCAAGGTGAAACATACCTTTAGGATTTTCTTTGTCAAGTTGAGAAATTGCTTTTAAAAAATTTTATACCAGGGGTATATGTGTTGTCAAAACTCACGAGTGAGTGTGAACTTATTTCCAATTCAAATGTTCCTTCAGATTTGAAGAATAACAAAAGAAATGTTTGTTCAGCCTATTGTATGGCTATGACTGAAAGTCAAAAATTAATATATATATGGTCAACTATTACTAGTATGACTATATATATTTTGTGGAGTTTCACCCAGAGGTGGTGGTTTGGGATCATCAGTGGATTACCACAAACACATCAAATCACAACACATATACCCCTGGTATAAATTTTTTTTAAATCGAGTATGGATTTGATGTGTTTGTGGTAATCCACTGATGATCCCAAACCACCACATCTGGGTGAAACTCCACGAAATTGCTTTTATTCACTCGAAGTTGACTCTCTCAACTTGCCATATTCAAATGTTGAGAAGCTGGTTAACTTGCGGTTTCACTACTCCTCGAATTACTAGAAGATAAATTTAAATTAAGTAGTAAAATTAAAATATGAATGATTCCGATCATATTCAGGAATTAATTGAGGAATTGATATGTGTTTGAGTTTTTATTAATTCCATAAACTTTACACACCCGCTCAACTGAATAGGTATAAAAAATTCTGTTTTGTAAGGTGTCTTCTCTCTCAGTCTATTGCATATAAATTTACTTTTTATACCCTATTCTAGGGGTATATTAATTTTGACGCATAGTTTGTAACATACCTTAATATTGCCCGTAGACCCCTAAAAGTTACTATATTTATGATCAGCATCGATAGTAATGTCGATCTAGCCATGTCCGTCCGTCCGTCCGTCCGTCCGTCCGTCCGTCCGTCGGCAAAAATTAGGCCTTTAAACTGGACCTAGAGAGCTGAAATTTTAACCATATACTCTCTAGGGTCCCGAAATAATCAAGTTTACGAATTTTTGAAATCCGCCCACAGACACGCCCACAAACTCAAAAAAACAAAATTTTGTAAAAAATCGAATTTTGAGCTAGGAAGCTGAAATTTTTTATATATGATCTATGACTGCTAAAACTGCTCGGGATATAAAATTATCAAAATCCGCCCACTGACACGCCCACAAATAAATAAAACAATTTTTTTGAAAATCCAAAGTTTGAGCTAGGGAGCTGAAATTTATAATATATACTCTCTAGGGGCCCTTTGAGCTCATGTATAAATATTTTCAAAATCCGCCCACTGACACGCCCACAAATAAATAAAACAATTTTTTTGAAAATCCAAAGTTTGAGCTAGGGAGCTGAAATTTATAATATATACTCTCTAGGGGCCCTTTATGCTCATGTGTTAATTTTTTTTTAAATCCGCCTACTGACACGCCCACAATTAAATAAAACAATTTTATTGAAACACCCAAGTTTGAGCTAGGGAGCGTTGTTTTTTTGATAAAATCCTTTAAATGTTATATAACAAAATATGTAGAGCGTTCTTAACAATTCAACCATACTTAGACTTTTGTCACGCCCACTTATGAGGGATAGGAATAAGAATAGGGTATCCAACAGTTCGCCCAAGCGGACTGTAGCCCGTCCCTACGTTTTTTTGAATGCTTTGAATCTTCATTTGTTTGCACATAACATAGAAGAGAAAAATAACGTGATCTGTGAAACGGTAAATTAAAATTTTGTTTTTATCATTATATTATTCCCCAAAAGCACTGCATTTTTTTGGCTCATCAGATTACGTTCAAGGGACAATGACTTCAGTTTGTGATCTTAAGCGATAACGTATTGACGTAATATTTTTTCTTTTTTCAATTGAAAGTAACTTCCGTTTTTTTTTTGTAAAATGGGTCGTGGGAAGAACCAATTGAATGATTTTGAAAAAGGTCAAATAAAGGGGTATTTGGAATCTGGGCTAAAACAGCGCGAACTTGCTAAAAAAAATTGGTCGGAGCCAAAATGTTGTTAGTTATTTCATTCGTTATCAATCCTGTTATGGAAATACTTTGAAAGGATGTATGGACAGCAACAGCAGATAGAAGACTTATCATCAGAACTGCTTCAAATTCTCAACGTTCTGCTGCCAAAATCACGGAAGAATGCCGAGTTAATGCAAGGCTGGCAACTGTAAAATGGATTATTCGGAGTGCCAAGCATTTGAAAAGGCTAAAAGTAAACAAAAAACACCTCTCAATGATGTGCATAAAGCTGCACGCCTTCGGTTTCCTCGAGACCATAGGACGTGGAAAAAGGAGTGGCACCATGTCGTGTTTTCCGACGAAAAAAAATTCAACCTGGATGGACCGGAAGGCTACAACTACTACTTTTACGGCCTGCCAAAGAAGGAACGCGTATTAAGTCGTCATCACACCTGTGCAGGTAAGGTAATGGTGTGGGGGCAATATCGTACTGTTGTCCCGAAGAGTTTATGAGGGCGGGAGACATTTCGACGATTCTGCAACCCTGATTGAAGCCATTACAAAAGCCTGGTTTACGATTTCCCTTTGGCATATTGGAAAATATTATAAGTCTTTGCCAAACCAAATGTATGAAGTTATTTTGAACAAAGGACGGAGTACAAAATACTAAATTAGCATTAAAGACATACTTATATTAACGAGAGATATACTCGTAGCTGTGAATTTTTTTTTAATTTTAAGTTTGTGAACCTATTCAGTTGAGCCAAATCGTTTTTTTTTTTTGTTATGTTTTTGAAAAAAATAAGTAATGAGTATATACAGGTGTGTTAGACACCGCATGCTTTTGTGTTTCATTTATAATAATAATTGATTTATGCAAAAAAAAATATTTCTTTAAAATCGGTAAGATGGTTGAAGAGATATTGCCATATTACTTTTTAGAATTGTTGAACCTATTCAGTTGAGCGGGAGTGTACTTTACTTTTGGTGGCGCTCACTCTCCGGGATGGATCATGGCCTCAACCAACAAGCCCCTCCAGCCAGCTCGGTCCATAGCTATCTGCCTCCAGTTAGGCACACCAAGTTGGTTGGTTGGTGGGGTCTTCATCTGCTGCGTTGTCCATCAGGGGTGGACTCAAAGACTCGTCGGGCTGATGCGTTGTTGTCCATACGCTCCGCGTGACCCGGGTATCTCAGCCGTTGTATTTTCATCTTTTTGACCAGGTCAGCGTCGCTGCAGAGTCCGTAGAGTTGAATCTTTTCCTCCACACCCCATCGATACAAACTTGTCCAAATATCACCCGAAGAATCTTTCTCTCCAAGCATCCCAGGAATTTCTCATCTGCTTTTGGCAGGGTCCATGCTTCTGCGCCACGCAGTAGGACCGGGATGATAAGGGTCTTATACAATATCTGCTTGCTCCTGGGAAAGGGGTTTAACTTCTAAGATGCCTTCTTAGCCAGAAGAAACAGCGATTGGCAAGCGTGATTCTTCGCTTGATCTCTGCGCCGATGTCATTTTGCGAAGTGATAGTGGAACCCAGGAAGTTGTATCTGTCTATCTTGGTGTTTAGTCCGAGTCGCCGATGTTGAGAGTCCTTTCTCGTTGACAGCACATACGTCGTTTTGTCCTCGTTAATAGTCAAACCCATCTTCGCCGCCTCCGCTTCAATACCTGCAAATGCGCCAGTGACACCTTGCCGCATTTTCCCGGTAATATCAATATCATCAGCATAAGCAAGTACAAAGTTGGACGGAGTTTTGGAAAAATGTACCTCTGTTGTTGGCTTGAGAATTTCGTACAATTGCTTCAAGAATGATGTTAAAGAAGGTGCATGATAGCTCGTCGCCTTGTCTCATCCCTTTTTCGACATCAAAGGGCTCGGTGTTGTTCTTGCCGACTTTGACGGAGCAGCGAGATTTCTCAATTGTCGTTCTGCACAGAACGAGCTTGGCGGGGATGCCGTAACTTGACATGGCTTTGCATAGTTCGTCCCTATAAACGCTATTGTATTCGAATTTGAAGTCGATCAATAGATAGTGTGTATCGATCTAAAATTCTTGGGTTTTTTCCAATATCTGTCGTAGTCTGAACAATTTTGTAATAGATAAATTGATTTTGCCGAATACCTAGTATACGATATATACAAGGTGGCGCAAAAGTCATCATCCTATCGGAAGAAGCTATAATTTTTGCAAATGGCGGCAAATGTAAATTCTACTTTGACATTTGTGAAGTTAACTAAACAGAAAAAACTTAAGACACCAATTAACATAATCCAAAAGCAGAACCAAAGTTTTTCATTCATAAAAAAAATTACAGCGAAAGAACATCGGGTGACAACTTTTGCGCCACCTTGTATATGATTAATTGAACAGTTTCCACTCTGCACCTTTAGAAAGTGGCCAACTCTGGAAACCGCCTCTTCAGTTGCGAGTGCGAATCAGTGGTTCGTTGGATAGATTATGTTTGTGACATTCAGGAAAGGCTTTGCAACGTAGCTCGCATTTGTGTAGCCCAAGTTATCAATGAGAACGAAATGCTGGCACTCACCTTCTTCGGTTTTATTTCAAGCTCGACAGATTGAATATTTGTGGAGCCCTCTCAAACAAATTCGATTTGATTTATATATTGATTAAACGAGGACAATTTGTACCTGCCAACGAGTGAGGATAACGTTTACTATCAAATTCACAGCGGACACCGTCTGAATGTTGAGGGCGACTTCTGATAATTGTCCGTAATTCAGGCGATCTAGCAACAAGTAAAACAACAAGAATCGATCAAACGAACTAATTCGCAATGTGCAGTACCGGTATATTTATTCCATACACCAAGCAGTTTGTACCTTTCTGAATGGTAGATGTAATAAATAAAATTAATACAGCCCATTTTAGCCGGAAATCAAAAAAAACACGATTTTTAATTCGGGCTATGGTACTATACTATGTATAAGGCACTTTATGGATTGGTGCCAAAAAAAAATTAAGATAACAATGAAACATGACATTACGATGATAGGGAAGTAGAAAAAAATGTGTTCGAAAATTCTGTTCGTCCGTCTGCCTGTTTGCAGATCTGCAGCCTAAGAGGATTTGCCGATTTGTAAACTTGGTTCGTAGTGTTTATTTAGTAGTCAATTTAGATAAAACAGTCTATCTTTTGGTAAAAATGGATTTTGCGAGATTTATATTAAAACGGTACCTACCT
Organism: Portevinia maculata; assembly: GCA_949715645.1. Classification (NCBI taxonomy): domain Eukaryota; kingdom Metazoa; phylum Arthropoda; class Insecta; order Diptera; family Syrphidae; genus Portevinia; species Portevinia maculata. Next base: position 92,188,096 of record OX454526.1, read on the forward strand.
CCTATAGAACCGATTTTTTAACATCAGAATTTCTCGCTAACAACAAAACCGATTTCAATTAAATTTAAAATTTAGGAAGGCTTTTATTATCAAATTCATACATAACTTTTTTGGTTTTTTGAATATGGTGGGAACGGGTAGGTATATTGAATTTTTCCAGATTTTTTTCCAGATGAAAACTACAGATTTCCTTGTATTGAAATACATAATCGAAAAATTGTTAAATATTTTTCAAAAATAAAAAAAAAACGATTTTCAATATTTTTTTTCCTAGGTAGTGCTAAAAAAATACTATTAGTTTAAAAATACTACTTAGTTTTTCCAAGGAAACTCTCAAGCAAATTTGAAAAACTAAATAAATTTTCCAATATTTTTTTTTATTAATTTTAAGTTATTATTTATTAGGTACATATCATCATTCTTTAAGATTTTATTATTACAAAAAGTATTACATTACATGTAGGTAGGAATCATTTTTATAAAATTAAATTTAATCTTCTGGCCTCCTGCGCTGCAAATATATCTAAAACTTCCTCAGTGTCAATCTCAATTTGTCGATGAATTGACATTAACGCCAATCCTGTTAATCTTTCTTCGCCGATAGAATTTCTTAGATAATTTTTTAGACTATTCATTGTCGAAAATGTTCTTTCCGGTGTACCTGTCCTACATGTTGAAACCTGTAGTGTCACCAAAATTCTATGAAGCTTGTGGATGTTATAGGAAACAGATCATTATTGCATTCCCCAAGAGCTGTTATTGCACTCTTTGAACGGTCTGTATCTTTTTGTGTATGGCATTTTGTCTTCCATAGCGTAAATTCAGCTTTTAAAGTGTCCCAATCCAAAAAAGATTTATAAAATTTGAAGTTTTCTTCGTTATAATTTTGTTCGTTTTTGCCAAGGATCGATGGAATCAATATGCACAAAAAGGAGAGTATGGACTTATGGTTTTCAAATCTCATTTTAAGCTGACTTAAAAGGTCATCTAAAAGAGGAATCGTTATACTTATCATAAAATAGGTTTCAGGATCTGTTGTGCTCATGTTTCGTCTGTGCTGCTGCCTTGACACAATTCGTGGAATTTTAAGTTTTTCATCCACAACATTTACTAAGTTTTGTGCAGTCTCAAAAATTGTTTTGAATTCCGGAATGTTATTTTCGCGTATTCCTTGGAATGTGTTTGTTATTAATTCCACATGTTCCAATCCAGACACTAAGTCGCATGAAGGGGATTGTAAGATCTTGCAAAGTGGCAATGTATATGTAAACAACACAAACTTACTGCAAAATCACTAGCTGAAATAGATCTTAAAAAGCAACTCGCCTTCGATGAGGTATCAAAGTCCTTATCACTACACAACTGGCTACGGCCTTGCTCAGTGGGAAATGGGGTGAAGACTGCGAAAGAGGACTGGATGCCAGACTGACACCATCCACGTCCTATGCAACGAATGTAAGGGAAGGGATTTCGGCTTCTAATAAACAATTTGACTTTCAGTTGCAAAGGGAAAATGTGATCAACAGTTTCTCTCTAGCTATTGAAGAAAAAGATGATTTCACATCATACAGTTCTGTAAGTCGGATCAATACCTCTCACGCACCTTTTTTAACTAACCTTGCCTATATCCTTGCACCGTTTGAAACAGTTTATAGTAAGTAAGTAAGTAAGTAAGTAAGTAAGAAATTCATTTATTTAATATTTTCTTATTACATAAGTTACAAGATAGAATGAATTTTAAAGCTATGGCTTAGCCGTCAGCTTGGTTAGCAAAATGCTTATACATGTACCTACATTTGTTACTTTAACAATATAGTTATTTTTTTAATAAACTTAATCAATCATAATACTCTGTTATTAATAGCGACCTGTATTTGTAGATGGATTTAATATAATAAAATAACTTTTTCCAATCACACTCGTTCAGAATTTGTATTGTCTCCTGCATGGTAAGGAATTTTTTTCCGAAGTAAGCTAGTCTCTGTGGTTTGTAGATTGGACAAACACTAATAATGTGAAAGCAGTCTTCTTTCGCTTTTAAGTTGCAAATATTACAAAACTGGTTGAAGCTTCCATTGTATGGGCTGCCATTTAAACCAATCAACTCACACCTTGTTTTGAAAATAAGAGATATTTCACTATAGTTGAGTGAGTCATTGAAATAGTTCTTATCCTTTAGATTGAAGTTCAGGTGAGAATACAATACTCTGCTATCTGATTCACGAGCTTTCTCTATAAATCGCACACGAATAGCATCTTTATTTTTATTTATTATTCGATAAAGTTGGTTCTTTAAGTTGTCCAGGTTGTTTAGATCGAATGAAATAGTTTCTCCACACGCGTTTCCAATTCTTAACCATCTTAACGCCCACCAGTCCTTGTTTCTTAATTCATAAGATAGCATTTTTTTGGTTATTCGGGAGTCTGGATACGAACCTATTTTAATGATGTAATCCGCTTGCGATTTGAGAGTGCTTGTAAAAAGCATTGGAAGACCCGTTTCCAAATAGATTGTGTAGTTCGGCGATTTCATTGGTAAGTTGAATAATTTTTTCAAGAAGTTCCTGTGGAATTTCTCGATTACTTCGTACTCGTCTGATCCCCAAACTTGAGAGGCGTAACAAAGAGTTGATTTAACAACTGAATCAAATATTCTGTATTTCGTTGAGAGGAGAATCCGCTTGTATCCAAAAACATTTTTCCATGATAGATTCACTAAGCTTTGGGAAGACTTGGCTTTATCCGTTAGATGTTTACCAAATTCTAGGGTTGGGTTCAGTTTCACTCCTAAATATTTGAGTTCCTTCACAATCTCTAATCGGCTTCCATTATAAAACCATCTATTTCCACTTTGCACTCGTGGTGAACGGGAAAATACCATAATTTTAGATTTTTCGGTGTTGATGGTTAGTCCCCATTTTTTGCAGTAACTGGCTAGACGATTTATCATCAATTGGAGATTTTCAGGAGATTCAGAGAGTAGAACAAGATCATAGGCATATAACAAGACATTGACCACGGTATTAGCAATTCGTACTCCACCAGGCAAATCTTTTTCTATGTCGTTTATAAATAGAGAAAACAATAATACACCAGTCTGTGTTTTAAACCATTCTGAGAAATCCTTTCCATCCCAGACTGCTGCACTTGTTTCGGCATACATTTTTTTAATGGTCTTAAGAAATTTTGTAGAGATACCCAACTGAGACAGTTTATAGAAGAGTGCACTTCGGCTAACAAGATCAAAAGCTGCCTTGAAATCTACAAAAAAGCTATACATTTTCTTGTTTCTGGCTTGAAAGGCTCTTATAATCGCAGATAATGTGAATATTTGGTCAACGGTTGAAAAGTTTTTTCTGAATCCAGCTTGACGCTCTGTCAGAATATTTTTTTCATCTACCCATTTTTCTAATCGTCCTACAAGTATGCCGCAAAATATCTTGGCTGACACATTCATGAGATTCCCCTGTAGTTTTCTACGTTTTCCAGCGAACCCTTTTTGTGGATGGGGAATATTACGGACTTACGATGAAGGGATGTCTGCACTCGAGAACACACTGTTGAAGAGAACTTTCAAATAGTTGATTAAGGTTGGACTAGCATTTTTGTAGAATTCGTACGGAATCCCATCTTCGCCTGGCGCCTTTCCATTTTTGGATTTCATGATAACAGCATTGATTTCGTCAGTTGTTACCTCACCATCTAGGGAATCGTCGAAAATGAGGGGGTCCGCATACGAGAAAGAAAGGTTTGAGTTATCCAGTAGAAGATGTTTAAAATATATGGATAGATCATCAGCAGATACTCCTGTACCTATTTGATAAACTGTACCATTAATCTCCCTTGCTATTCTCCAGAAGTCCTTCGAAGACTTGGTTTGACTAAGTAAGAGAGCTTGCTGATTATCGAAGTCAGTTTTCTTAGCTAGGCATAGATTTTTGTAGTGGGTATTCACTTGGTTATACCACTTTTTAACCTCAGGGTCATTACAAGTTCTCCAGACACGCAAAAGGGCAAATGATTTCTTCCTAGCATTTATGCATTCTCTATCAAACCATTTTTGTTTAAATGGTGACCTTATATTTGAAATGTTGTTTGATGCAGCACTTCTTATATAACAAGTTATTTGGTTTGCGAGTGTTTCTGTTTCTTCAGGTATCGAATTATTTGCTGAGAGCAAGCTGTCTAATAACCTGTGGTAGGTATTTGTTTTTTCGGATTTCCATTTAAGTCTTGGTAGCAGGGGCAGGTTTTTGTGATATGAGGGTGTTTCACCATCAACTTCAACCACGATTGGCATGTGATCCGAAAAAGTTTTGTATTGTACCTCAAATTTTTTAATTTTCCCAGTCCAGTCGTTGTTAACAGCACAAAAATCAATAACTGAATTGCCTTGTCCTCCGACAAATGTGTAATGCCCTTCTCTATCACCTTCTGTACAGCCGTTTAACACAATAAGATCATACATTTGGAGCAGCTCTAGTACATCTGTTCCATTTTTATTGCAGACTATGTCTTTAGATACCCTATTGGTACAGCATATACTAGGGTTTGTTACAGTTTGCACTATAGTGGTTTGTGAGTCACTTATTCTCGAATTCCAATCTCCAATCAGCATAACGTTTTTGCTAGCTAAACATGACATTGTATTACACAGCCTCTCAAAGTCGTGAGTCCATTTGTTGCAGTTTATATATGATGGAACGATATATGTATTATTATTTTGTGTTACACATTTTACTACGGTAGTTCCTTCAAATTCATCAAAATCGTAAGTTTTTAAATGTGATTTTTTTATCCCGTACAGGCTTCCTCCACTTGCACGCCCCTTTATGTAGGTTTTACTTGCTTCGCTCCAAATTAACTTAAAGCCATCGAAATATTTATTAAAATTACTTAAATTATCGCTTGTTAAATGTGTTTCAAATAAAAAGAAAATTTCAAAGTTCTTAACATAGTTAAAAAAATCTACAAATAATAATTTATTACTTAATCCAGATATATTGTAAGATAAAATATTTGCAGAGATAAATTTGTTTGAGCTGACGACGCTTAATTCTCAGTTTTGTATGACACTACTACCTTCCGGACCTTCGGTGTAAAGTGTCATCACTGGTGCATCTGGTTTGGGCCATTCACGCTGACGTCTGTTTGACAACATAGTTTCGTTGACAGCATTAAAATTGAGTTTTCCGTAGATATTCTGTAGTTCGTCTTCTCCGTTTGTGTTATTATATTTAAGTTTGTTATTATTGTCTAAATAAAATGTTCTATTACCAATTAATAAATTGTTATTTTTAATCAATACTGCTTCGCTTGGATTAATTGTTTTGACGACTTTTCGATACCCGAGTAGAATTCGACGTTTGATTTGTGATTGTTTGCTTAGGTCTCGTTGGATATAGCAGCCTGTGCCTTTTAGCTTCAAGGAATTTCTTAACATTTGCATTGCAGTTTCATTGGAACCAGTGCTAAGTTTGAGTTTAATTGTTTTCTTGTTTTCACTAAGTTTTATGGCTTGTGGCATTTGTTGTTGGTCTGCATCAGAGCCTAGCAAAAGTGTGGTTATGTTATGAATCCTTTCTTGGGGGTCAGATCGGTCGTTTGGAATCGTGAAAATAATATTTTTCCCTCTGATCTCTCTGCTCTGCAGTTCAAGCTCCTCTTCTAGAATGCAACATCGATTTTCAAAATGCTGCACTTTTTCAGATAAATTCTGGTTTTGTTGTCTTAGCGAGTGTATCTCATTGCTAAGTTTGTTGAGATCGTCTTTTGTTGCTAGATTGGCCGTCGCTTTGGAGAGTCCTATATTGAGCGATGCCTCAATAATGGATTTGATTTTATCAAGGTTAGATTGGGAGATCGACATTGTCTTTTGAGATTTATAAACCTTTGATGGTCTGTTGGTATTAAAAAGTGGATAAATATTTTTTTCAGGTGACGTTTGATCGATTTTCCTTTTGTTGTCAGTCATGTGACTTAGGTGTCTACTTGGAAAGTTTATTTCACAGCTAATAAATTAGGATTACCTGCTTTTGCTGTTTTATTTATAGAAACAGACAGTCGACGCACCTGTTTATACACTTTTAATTATTAATTACGAACTTTGGCTAGTTATATTTAAGAATTTTACGAGAGCAAATTTTGTTATTGAACTATACACTTTGTAGCAGAGTTGCCAACCCGAAACAGTTTATATAATTGGATGTTTGCCAAACTTTCACAAGCGGTGGGGCTGTGGACAACTTTTAGGTGTTCGTCGATGAGATTCGAACCACTCGCTTCTCAGTAGTCCACTGCACTATCCACTGAGCCACATTTTAAGCTAAAATTCTTGTAGGTAGTTTGACGCAATATTTCTCTTACATTGGGTTATCTTTTTCGCAATAACCAATCTGCGAAATGCAATTGATTCTACTCTTGTTGCAAATTCAATTAAGCTTACACTTTCTTGACTTATAACAGTTTGTTGCAACATTTCTCAATTAATGTTATTTAATCTTATTTTGATTCTAATTTCGTTTCTATTGTCAGAGTTATTAATTCTAAGAATACAACAACAAGTAGTACGTAGGAACTGTCCATGTTGCATTGCTATGATAAAACATTCAAAATGAATTTCCTTAAAGTCCAATATGAGTTCCATAAAACGAATTCTATATCAGTTTCTGTTATCAGAAAAAATTAAAACGAACAAGATAAATATTAAGAATCGGGAAACGCCATAGTAACTAAACTATTCACCCACATTTGCCTGTACAAGTATCTTAGGAGCAGTACCAGCTACTTACTGAAATGCAATCCCTAACAAAACACCTGGACTGCGCTTATGACATTATCACGGAATCATGGGTCAACATAAATTGCATTCAACCGCATATACGGCGCACGAATACAATCGCGTGTGGGCGCGGTGGACTGCATGTTTTATGGCAAAAGGAACCTTCGGTATCCATATCCACTTACATTAAGTAGGTAAGTAAGTAAATACGTACACGGTAAGATGACTTATGTAGTGTCAAACAGCATGAAAATGGAAAGAATTATATATTATTGTTATTGTTTAAGATATCTATCATGAAATATTATAACAAAGAAAGGATGATGTGCTGCGAGCACATTAATATCGAACTTAAAGTTTTTCATAGTACATATTTATAATCATCGTTAAAATCTGAGATGATTCCTGTGTTGAACATTTTATATATACGATAACTAAGCTGTAATCGAAAATATTTAAAGTACCTAACACATCGACGCATGCTGTATATGAACTTACAATAACCGAATCCTAGTCAACAGTAAGGAAAGGATATGAACTAGTTTGTTAGAGGAAAGCGAACCCCCTCTGTCGTTTTATTCTCAATAACAAAACACTAAAAGCACACAAATTGGATTAGCGGAAAGTTGTTTGATGGAAAGTTTCGGAAATTCGATTTCCGAGTATGTGCTGAATGTAGCGCAGTGTACATACGTCAGACAAGTAAGTTCGCATTTCGCCAAAGGATGTCTATTGGAATGCTTTTAGTGTGTCAAAAATCGAGTTAAAACTTTATGGTAGCACCCCTAAAAAGTATATTTTCGAAAATGCAATATATGTGTGTCTTCTTATACGAGGATAGTTTGTAGCTATTATGACGCACATGGTACCTTTAAATGTTATAATAAAATACGAGATGTTGAGCGTTTATTCGGATCCGTTTAGAAAGTTACTATGACAGTTGTAGTCAATTGCATTGTACTGCAAAATAAAATGGGTATTCTGTGATGTAGATCAACAACCATTAAAGTGATTGGACGACACGGTAACGAAATACTGACCGATGTCCAAGCAGGAACTATTCAATGTATATTTTATATTTATATTATATTTATTTTCTCCTTAATCTTTTTGCTAAAAGCCGTTGGAGAAGTAAAAATTGAAAACAAATATCACCCAGGACTTCAAAACGAAAGTGCAATTAAATGCAGTCAGAATATATAATAAAACAAATACATATTAAACACCACAATCATCTTTTAGTATTGGTCATTTGTTGCCTAAATTCAGATTTTCGAGCAGCATTACCCACTATTATCATTTCCACGGTTGATGATACCAAAAACCAAGAGTCCTATCAACACAACACTGTCTAGTGCAGGGACGCGCTAAGAAGCGCCCAGCGAAAGAAAGCACTAGTCATCAAAAGCAATTAAGGGGAGCAATCACTTCTAGGGAATTTTAACATTCAGCGACACATTTAAAATCTTGAAACTCTTCTACAAAGTGTCCATGCAATTCCGTGGTTTGACACGACTTTACATCACCGAAGTCGCAAAGTGGTATAACTGGAGCGTTTACGCCTCGAATTCGTAAAATCGAGGCAGGCCTTAAAACTTCTTATTCACATAAATGCAATTACACCAGCATTTGACTTTGATTCATTAAAAATATGATCCGAAACCGAGGGGCCTGCCCCACAGACGGACCAGGAAGAAGCACTTAATTGGGAGGTTTACGTTCCCTTTAATCCCGATCACAACTTTGTTGCTTAGGAAGAAGATGAACACTTTAAGGAAGCTTAGTTCTCTGGTACTTTTGTACCAAACATTTTTTGCCTACGACCGAAATTTTTCGACTTAAATCTGAAAAATAGGAATAAAAATAGATTATTGCATTATCTCATTAATTTACATAAACTTACTTACTTAATGGGTTCTTGTAGTATAAGCTAGGTGCATACAAAATTCCTAAAAAATAATACTTGCAAAAGTTACCCTATGGCATGTAACCCGACCATAACACAACGGTCAACCGTTTCACATTTAGATGGCGTGCTCATAAAGGATTTTCGAAGATATATTCAATCGAAATTTGAGTATGCGTATCAATTTTCGTCAAAAAAATTTCTTTCGTAAAGCAGATCTCGATCCATTAAGTCCTAGTCTCTTCTTATTAAGATTAACTTGTATAGTACCTGTATACGTAAGTGTTTTTTTTTTGATACATACCAAGTCCAAGGAAGGAAAATAGTTTTTCTTTAATATTGTAGCTAAGAATTTGCAATAGTGTACCTAATTACACTTAACATTAAGGGACTAATTAAGGCTATAAAGGTGAGAAATTCCGTTCTAAAAATAAGAAAAGAGTTAAAATAAAATAAAACGTTTCATTAGAAGCTGACTTCGATAAGCTAGGAGACAATACTCGAAAGCTTGCGTCGTGCCTTCGACAAGATTGTGCTTGTCTTGCTACCTTCCTGGTCACACAACCAGACCACATGCGTTTGCATATATGTGCACAGGCACATACGCAAGCACAGAGTCTTCAAGAGAAGTACCACATTCAATCAGTTAATCGGCACGTGTCTTCAGAACCGACACATAATTTGCTCCTGCCCAAAGCAGCAGAGACGGCGTAATCCAGCCCAAGATATCTTACTGTCAGTCTCTGAAATCGTGTGCAATCACATTCGCAGCTCCATCAAAAAGAAAAAAATGCTCTTTTTGTATCATAGCTATAATATACATATTTAGTTAAAAGTTTGAAAGAGAAAAAGAAAAAAAAATAGTGCATTGTTCAAATTAGTTTAACAAAAAAAAAGCTGAGCCTTGGAGATGTATATATCTCACTTTCTCACTCTAGTTTGTATTTTTTTATATATATAAATTAGTGCTTACATTTAGTTTCATCTTGGCCACATTCTTAATATTTGCATAATAATCCTATCTATAAATTTGTCAAAATTATCTAACCGTATAATAGTGACATAGTGGTTCTAAATTCTAAATATTACACCTTAACAAATAACCCCGTGTTGGGGCACATTCGGCGAAACGGATTTTTTTCTTAAATAAATAAAAACAAGTGCTTCTTAAGTCACACGGAAAAGTTTCTTATTTTATTTAAGACTATAAATATTAAACTTTCATTCAATATAAATTTTTTCTAATACGTTAGTAAATATCGTAAATATGAAGCTTTTAACTTAAGGTGCCGAAAGTACCCCAGTTTACCATATTACACATCATTATTAAATAGTTTTTCAGATAACATAAAAATATTCAAAAATTCTTAACTTAAACTTAACTGTTAATATAAAACTAATCGAAATTATAAATTGCATATAAAACATAACAACAATTTTCATCCGTTTACACATTTCATGCCATGTGAGAGATTTTATTGTGTGAAGGGCTCGCACCAGCGATCATATGGCTAATTATTTCCATAGTTACCTACGTCATTCCACACTCGAGTTCCAATACCTCACAATTCATTCTTATCTCATGTTTACGTTGGCACACTCAATGCAAGCGCCACCTTCAGTGCATGCGAACAAAATATATATCATATTTCCGTCTGCACACTCAGAGCAAGAGCCAGACGGCAGGAAGTAAGATATATAAAAAAAATACTCTCACCTTCAGTGCATGTGGGCGAAATTTATCTATTGGCTATGGTGTGCTACCGTAGATTAGGCAACGTAAGCAGAACAGCTTAAAAGAATCGGATTGTTGAGTGATGTGCTGATAGTGCCGAAATGCAATATCATAGGAATTTCGAGGGAATATTATGAACGATTCTCCAATGTAAAACAGTATATAAGACCACAATAAAATGAAAAGAGTTCACTTCTATTCTTGGAGTCACACAAACCTCTAGTCTTTTAATTTAGCAACACGCTGGAAAGACTCTAGCTTTACCAAGGTAACTCAGACGCCCTACAGAGCTATTCGCTTTTGGGTACAAGGATCATAAGGCTACTCGCCGGTCGAAGTCTGTTTACTATCAAAGAACCTAGGAGATCCTCACTAAACGGGCAATTGGTGGGCATTTACACTCAAATCACTTGTCTTTTTGGTTATTTGAGTGCTTAAATTTTGTTATTGTATTTTATCATCTCATGAAGAGTTATTTTTTTATTTGCAATAAATCTATAAAGTAAACAACAATGTGTTGTTAAATACTTGCCTTTCAGTCATTGCCATCATGTCTCATCAACCCTAAAAACAGCATCCGGTATGCATTCCAGCTAGCATACGAAGCCCCATTAAATAGTTATCCCTCATCTTCCACAAACAGCTAATTGATATGTCGATCTGAATACCTAACAAATCAGCTGTGATATGGTGTAGACTTGTAAGGGAAACCGCAATATTTTGATACTCTCTCTGAATTACGTTGTATTTTTACTCTCTAGCGGTGGTATGATCTCTTACGATCAACTTTAACTATGTTCCGTTTTCTTCTCTTCCAACACCCAGCCCTGAGCAGCCGGAAAACATTTGTCAGAAAGGAGGCGTTATGAGAGAAAATGGAATAAAGTGTATACAAATTTGTATACCTTTGCTTCCTTCAATTTTAATGGCAGTAGTCATATCGATGCTGGAGAGTGCAAGTACGCACTCCACAGCTCAAAATATGCTACATTCTCTACCCGTGAAAAGTCCTCTCCTGAGACACTGCAGCCTTCCATCCCCTGCAATCCCGGACCCACTGCTTCCAGTTGCCAAGACCAAGTGCTCTGGTATCCGCGATTGCTTGGTCTTTCACATGGAGGTTCGGTTTTCCTTACCTTTTCGAATCCGGTGGGAGTCGAATATCCTCTTGGCTGGAGTATTAAATTGTCCATTCGCTCAATGCGGCAGAGTCAATTTAGTCGACGTGATTTAGCCTTTTGGACACAAAGCTGGAAACTCAGTCAAAAAGGACATGAGCAGATTGTACATAAATATATACGCAATAACGTATGCACAGACTACGTTACTCCACATCTAGATTTCGAAAGTCCATTCGATACCTCTTTCCCCAACTGCCGGCCAATGATTCAACGATACCCTTCTGCACAGATGGCTCCAAGATGGACACTAGAGTCGGCGCAGGCTTTTACTCCAAAGTTCTCGGAATATTCGGTTCAATATGACCTCCTGACGACAGCAGCCTTTTCTAGGCTGAGGTCCAAGCAGTGACAACAGCTGCAAAACAAGTTGCGATGAAGGTAATACCACGAGCTGATATCCCCTCCTTCATTGACAGCAAAGCGCCAATAAAAGCGATTTCTGCCATTGAAGTGAAATTGAAGCTTATAAGTCTCTGTTGCGAAGAGCTACAGGTTCTTGGTGTGCAGCACTACTTAAGACTATGCTGGGTCCCCGGACCCATTGGTGTGCCCGCAAACGAGAGAGCTGATGAACTGGCAAGAAGTGGGTCATCCATTGAATAAAACTAGGCAGACACCTCAGTAAAAACCCCACCCTGTAATCTTTAATAGGCAATCTGGAACAAAATGCTGATAGAAGCAAACAAAAGGTGGAGTGAGCTCAACTCCTGTGCTACAACCGGGAAAATGTGGCCGCTTTACAGAAAGTTCGCACTTACTCTGCCACTGTCGCTCACGAACGGCCGATGATGTCGATATCGTCCGCAGTAGATGGACGTATGGAGTATGGACGGATCTACTGAACATAGTGCCTTCCGTGTTGACACTTGCCCTGCGCACTTTTTTCTCCAGAACAAGATTGAAAAAGTCACATGAAAGCACATCTCATTGCCAAACTCCGGTGCAAGTTTAGAACGATTCGAAGAGATCCTTCCAAACTGCACATTACACCGCGTGGTTTCAAGTGTCACGCCATACATCTGGATCAGTTTTGCCGCGATCCCATATTCGGCCATCGCCATATAGATCTCCTGACGATGAATGCTATCATATGCGACTTTGAAGTCGATGAATAGATGTTGGGTCTCAACTTAAAACTCGTTGTTTGGTTTTTTTTTTTTTTATTTTCAGCTTAAGGGTCATTTTTCGGTCACAGAAGATGGCTAAGTTTTCACGCCACTTCATCCACCATACCATTACGCGATTGTTAGGTTCTTCATCACAGCTTGCTAGAGCGTGGCAACTTACTCTTGTTTTTACTCCCGAATACATGTCCATGATCATCTGTGAGAAGATTTTCGGAACCTCTCGTTGTCTTAGTGCCACCCATAATGGGTCCCAGGCACCCAGAACACGTCCTCAGCAAATAAATGCCGGTGTTCCCCGAAGCACTGTTCTGACTCAGTCTCTCTTTCTCATTTTTTAAATGATTTTCTATCTGTTATTTGTAAACCAATACATTAATTCGCTGATTACAGTACCCTCAGCTCATGTTCGTTTCTTGGGTCACGCCACTAATCTTCGTGTATAGAACGAATGGCAACGTATGTAGGATTGATTCGATCCAAGTAAATACAAGTACTCACTCGATACTTTTGATTCGAGACAAAACAAGTATGGATACCCTTTTGATTCGATCCAAGCCAGTATGGATTGAAAGTACTCGAATCGTGTGGTCATTCCAATCACTCTAGGTTTTCTCCTTTTTATTTTCTCACACAAAATCTTTCCAAATGAATGGACTCTTGTAACTATTCGCGAGGTGAGAGTGAGAAATATCATAAATGAAACAAAAATGTTTGTTGCTTCATGCGAAAATACGTCTAAGCGTATGTCGATTATCGCCAGACGATATTGTTTTGCTAGGAGCTTTCGTCCTCATATTCGTAAAAGTAGACTGAGTAACCTATAGCCAAAGCGATATCGTCTGCTGATTGTCGTCTCATGCATATAATAACCAATACGTAATTAACCACACAATTGTTGAAGAAAGTATTTGTTGCGGTACGAATACATATCGATACATTTGATTTGATACTCTTTGGGTACCTATTCCCTATTGTGGGTACAATAATTAGTACCGATATCAGTACTGCACTGGTACCAAATAAACCCTTAACGTATTTTAAGCTTATTAAGCTTATTAAATTGTAATGTTGACAGCATTGCTCAGTGGGGTAAAACAAATATTTTTAATTTAATCCTTCCAAAACGCATTGCTGTCTTCTTTCATTAAAAAAGAAAAAACCCAACATACTATTCTCGGTATGTGTTTTAGTGACAACCATTGTTGGAATGACCACATATTCGACTCCGTCAAGAAAGCTGCGAGGTATCCAGGCTTCCGTGATACAAGAATTGTTTCACCCCTTCTGATCTGGTTACAATTTATAAGGCATTTTTTCTCCCCAAACGTGAGCACAACGTACCAATCTCATATTTGGAGCTACTTGAAAGTGTGCAAAAAAGGCGTGATAAAACTAATTGGCGATCAAGATATCGCGAAATCGTTTGATTCTCTAAGGGTGTTTCCACACTGCATAGAACAAAACTGGGCACATTACAACGATGGTTTGAGACGACAAGGAAGAACGAACCTCCGTTTTGAAGACAAAACCATAGCGGATATCAGAGCGCTTGATCTTGAACTCTTAGAGCAGCTCACCCAGGGTTGCCGAGGATAGTGGGGTGCAGTGTTTCAAGAAGGCACTCACCACGGGTCGGGAGCTCGTTAAAAAGTAAGTAAAAAATTAATCCAGGAAATATATACTGTGAAATACCTATCTTCACAAGAAAGAGAGGTTACAATCGTTAATCCATAAACATAAACAAAAAACTTCATGAAATCACAAATTATAAAATAATTTCCTAAAATCAATAACAAAAAGATAGGCGTACACGTGCTCGTACAAGGTGGCGCAAAAGTTGTCATCTGTTTACTTCACAAATGTCAAAGTAAAATTGACATTTGCCGCTATTTGCAAAAATTATAGCATCTTCCGATAGGGTTTTCAGCCCTTGGGTGTGCCTTAGGCAATTCATGTGCCAATGTTCTAAATGATCCACGACGTTTGACATCTATCCTATGTAGTTTTCAGTCGGATTGGTGAACGCCACTGGGTGATGACTTTTGCGCCACCTTGTATATACAAAAGTTATGCCGTTAGTTAGAAGAACATTAAGTACTTTGCACTTAACCTTCTGTCCTCACAAATATTTTTTCTAACGCGCTCCTCACACTGGGGTATCATATACCCCACCCAAAAGTATTAAAAAAAGATGTTATTTTATATATATATATGTATATATTTTTGTATACCCTATTCTAAGGGTATATTAATTTTGACACATAGTTTGTAACATACCTTAATATTGACCGTAGACCCCTAAAACTTACTATATTTATGCTCAGCATCGATAGTAATGTCGATTTAGCCATGTCCGTCTGTCCGTCCGTCCGTCGGCAAAAATTAGGCCTTTAAACTGGGCCTAGAGAGCTGAAATTTTAACCATATACTCTCTAGGGTCCCGAAATAATCAAGTTTACGAATTTTTGAAACCCGCCCACAAACTCAAAAAAACAAAATTTTGGAAAAAATCGAATTCTGAGGTAGAAAGCTGAAATTTTTAATATATGATCTATGACTCCTAAAACTGCTCGGGATATAAAATTTTCAAAATCCGCCCACTGACACGCCCACAATTAAATAAAATAATTTTATTGAGAAACCAAAATTTGATCTAGGGAACTGAAATTTAAAATATATACTCTCTAGGGGCCCTTTATGCTAATGTGTTATTTTTTTTTTAAATCCGCCTACTGACATGCCCATAATTAAATAAAACATTTTATTGAAAAACCAAAGTTTGAGCTAGGAAGCGTTTTTTTTTACAAAAGCTTCGTTTTTTTTTTGATTAAAACCTTTAAATGTTATATAACAAAATATGTACAGCGTTCTTAAAAATTCAACCATACTAAGACTTTTGTCACACCCACTTATGAGGGATAGGAATAAGAATAGGGTATCCAACAGTTCGCCCAAGCGGACTGTAGCCCGTCCCTATGTTTAATTCATATTTTAATTTCATCAAAACAAAATTCAATATATTCAAATAATATAAAAATACTTAAAAAAAACATAATTTCCAAATTAGGTTACAAAAAAAAATGAGTTTATAGTTGTCAACTAAACTCAGTAAAATTCATAAAAAAGTTTAAAATAATAGTTTTAAAAACTGTCGCATTACGCTTTCTAATACTCTTTCAATGTTTACTCCAATATATTGTTTTAACAGTGGGATAAATGTTTGCTTTTTTAATCACAAAAATTAACTGCATTCTATGCATTGTAGTGAGTGATCAGTGATGTTCCTCGCACATGGGAAGTCGGCATGTCACGTTTTCGGTTTTTTTTCCGATTACAGAAGTTACATAGTTTTTAATGTTGATTTTCAAGATTCGAAGCTGGTTCATTTTTCGCCTCATCCCTGCAGCATCAATTAAAAGCCTTTCAATGGATTCGTCTCGAAGAAAAGCCATTTTGCTATAAAACTAAAATTAATATTGTCATCTACAGTAACTTCCTTTATGGCCGAACAAACCTCACACTTGTTTTAGTAATTTTTAGTCCAAAATAACTGAAAGAGAAAACATTTCACTAAAATAATGTATTCACAAATTCCAAAAAATACTGACACGCACTGCACACTGGGGTATATGATACCCAAGCTAAAACTTCGAAGCACGACTAAACACTTTAAAAAAATCTAAGAACTGAACACCATTGCCTGCTAATGCAGAGAGTTTAAAATTGAATATACATACATAGGTATGGCATGCATAGGAAAATTTTGTAACGGGATCTGCACACTTTTGAAATCTATGTGGGGTATCTCATACCTCAGTGTGTGGTTGGAAGGTTAAGGTGCTAAGCCTTGCTGGTTATGTATGCGAATGTGAATATGGGTCGGAAAGTGTGTTGCAGCTCTACGCGAGAATATTTTTTTAAAAAGATTTGCAGAAATTGAATAAATAAAAGTCTAAAATTTGCATAAAGAGATGTACAGAGTTATTTTTACATTCACCTGCTATAATAGGTCTTATTTCGTCAATTTTTTTTTTTTATAATTAGCGTGCGCTAAAGGAATTTTTTATTTTTCTGTAATTGATACAGTGCCCTTAAAGTGTTGCCACAGCGCAGGCATTTTCATTCTGCGCCCAGATTCATTGCATGTTTTTGGGTGCTGCTTACTACTGAAAGAATAGGAGGATAGGAAAGAAGTTTTTGGTGCGATAGGGTTTTTTGTATCTCCACTGGTGGCGCCTTAATTGCTTAAGGGAGATTTGACTTGTTGTGTGTATTCAATTTTACAAAGCATGGCTCTGGTCGGGATTCGAACGCACGACCTGCCAATCACTTTGCAAATCTAAATAGTCTAAGCGATCAATCGTTGCTGGTTTATCAGCATAGACCAGAGATTTGAGGTACCCCACAAAAAGTAGTCAAAAGGGGTCAAATCACACGAACGAGGTGGCCAACTCACAGGCCCATTTCTTGAGATGATTCGGTCACCAAACGTTTGACTCAACAAAGTCATGGTTGCACGCGCTGTATGGCATGTTCCGCCATCTTGTTGGCACCATTTCTTCTCCAAATGATTTTCAATGACACGAGGAATTAAAATATAACGAATCTGCCTGCCTGTAGCGATTGCCATTCACGGTAATGTTGGCACCGGTTTCGGATTTTAAGACAAATGGGCCGATGACGCCGTCGGCAAGTAAACCACACCAAACAGTGATTTTCTCGGGATGTAATGGAGTCTCAAGAGTCTCATGAGGATTGTGCTCACTCCAAAAACGACAATTCTGCTTGTTTTCAAACCCGTGAAGGCAGAAATGAGCCTCATCGCTAAAGATGATTTGACGATAAAAATCTGGTTCAACTTCCGGTTGATTAAAGCCCATTTACAGAACACACGACGCAATTGATGGTCCGCTGGCTTTAATTCTTGCACCAGTTGGATCTTATATGAATGTAGGCCAAGATCTTTCCTCAAAATTTTCCATGTAGTGGACGGGCAGAAACCGAGTTGCTGAGAGCGGCGTCCGGATCGATAAATTCGGGTCCTCTCTCATAGTCACGCTTACAGCGACGATGGTTTCTTCTGTACTCACGGTATGGCTCGATTTGGATGAATATTATCACAAAGAGTAAATATGGCCATGAATCGATTCATTGTATTGCGTATTAGCTGCTCAGATGGACGACTATGCGCACCGTAAACTTGTCGAAGTGCTCTATAAATTTGGCGAACAGAGAACAAATTTTGGAAATAAATTTCCACGATTAGTAAACGTTGTCCTGATGTAAGCCTTTCCATGGTGATTTGCCAAAGTACCTATACTGAAAAAAAGTCAAACACTCTTTTTTAGTATGACAGCTAGTTTGACAGTTATCAATATCAGAATTTTTATACCTCCATAAAAAACACCCTATAGATTAGATTAGATTAGATTAGATTCTTTATTTCATGAAATATAAGTACAATAGTTTGTGTTTGAGAACACGAGCATGGCAGAAATAGCCGTCTGCCGGAAATGACATTTCATAGATGTTAAAGAAATTATTACATAGAAGTTAAATTGAAAAGGAAAATTGAAAAAGAAAGAAATACTTATTTACAACACAAGATTTTGGGTTTAAGCATAAAAGATTAATTCGTTATGTCTTTAACAATTAGTCGACAGAAAAGATGAAAAAAAATAAATATATTCATATACAAGGTGGCGCAAAAGTAATCCTCCTATCAGAAAATGCTGTAAATTTTGCGATTGGCCCCTAATGTCAGTTCTGTTTTCACATTTGTGTAGTAAACACATGCGAAATACCCGTTAATAAACAATGTTACGCTACGTCCGGAACGCGGAATATTGGTGACTATTTATTTGAGCAATAATCGGTCGGTGACCAAAAAACATCGGAAGGTTATTTTTGCGCCACCTTGTAAAATAAAACAAAAAAAAAAAATAAATGCAATTTGTACATCAGTATCTAAGTATAAAACTAGATTAAAGGAATGGAATGGATCAGCGAGGGGGTCTAAAACAATTTTGATGATTTGCAACATAAAGTTTTATAATTTTGAAGTGATTTAGAACACAAAAAAAAAAAATAAAATAATAATTAGCAATTTTAAATGATTTGAAACATAAAAGAAAAATTTTGGATTATTAAAGCAATAACTTAAGAAGAACGGCAAAAGTGGCCTGTAGCTTGGACTTTTAAAAGCTATTACGATATAACAGAGCATGATTGCAGTATTTGTACAAAACAAGCCACCCCCTAGCTCCGTTTAGTATATCGTACAGACCATTTACGGACAGATTGCTTACTCGGAAGTATAGTCGACGAATCTCTTGTAAAATAGGGCATTCCGCAATGAAGTGGTGAATATTTTCAGGCACTCTTATGTTGTATAGATTACACGTTTCCTCAAGATCTGTTCTGTGTGGCATGGAATTCAAATTTATTAATTTTGCTCTCGCTCTAAAAATGGTGCTTATAACTTTCGATGAAAAATTTATATTGAAATAACTTTCGTGAAATAGCAAATGATGGTTTAGGTTCCTATAGATTAATCTTGAAGCTGAGGAAGATGCTCTAATTAGGTGCTGATCGTATAATTTGTCATCCACTTTAGCAATGATCATTGCAAAAAGCCTCTGCCAGTCGTTAACATTAGTTAAAATAAAGGAGACATTCAGTTTGAGAGATATCGCTAGCTGGTTCCAATCCTTAAATGGAGAAGCATTGGTTTGTAGCAATCTTATTAAGATAGTCTTGGAAAGATTATTCCCGCTTCTCATTACCACTCCGGTTAAATAATCAGAATGAGCTTTCAAGTTTCGCACGTAGATGGGAGGCAAACCTGACTCTACATGAATAGCGTAGGTCGGAGGCGCATTTGGTAGCCGGAATAGACGCTTGAAAAAGAATCTTTGGACTGCCTCAAATTCTTCGAGGGGGCTCACCCCAAAGGCCTGCACACCATAGCACATACAAGTATTAACTGTGGCGTTAAACACTTGATACTTCGAAGAAAAGTCAATGTTTTGATTGGCGAAGAACTTCGGCCACATCATGTTGAGTGCCAGTTTGGCTTCAATACTTTTTTCTCTGGCATGCTTGTTAAAGTTTAGATTATACGACAACAAAACACCCAGGTACTTGAACTCACGAACTACCTCAATTTGTTCGTTGTTAAGGCGCCAAGTTCCTACCTCCGGACGTCTTCTCTGCCGGTTCTCAAATACTATGACCTTGATTTTTGCGACGTTGATATGGAGATCCCAAGTTTTACAGTAGTTTCTTATTATTTTCAATATATTTTCTAGCGATGCTAGTCAGCGCGAAAATATGATCAACGGTGGAAAAACCAGCCCGAAAACCAGCTTGATACATGCTGAGGCGATTATTATCCTCTACCTGGAAAGTCTTGTGTATAAGATCGAAGCAAAAATCTTTCTTAGAGAATTGAGAATAGAGATGCCTCTGTAGTTTTCTGGTCGACTCACATCACCTTTTTTGAAAATAGGAAAAATAAGCGCTTTGGTAAAGCACGTGGTACACAAGCGCTGTTGTATATTAAATTGAAAAAATTCACAATATAAGTCTCGAGTTGGTCTGTTCTGTTTTTAAATTGGAATATCTACCATCGCACCCCGGAGTTTTGTTATTTTTCATAGCCTGCAAGGAAGCTTTAAGTTCTCCTAAGGAAATCGGGCAGTCAAGTTCAGATACCATTGCGTTTGGTAATGCAAAGCTAAAACTGTGAAGACCCTCCTCCGCTGATAGCAGTGTTTTAAGATGAGCAGCTAACGTATCAGCTTCGACAGAAATCTTCACAGTTCGAATGCGCCCTCCCAATTCCTGAACATTATTCCAGAATTCTTTTGAGTTTTTGGACTGTTGTAACCTAGTTGCAAGACTTTTGAGGTAACTAGCTTTTTTCTGATAGCATAACTGTTTAAATTCCTTATTGGCGCGCAGGTACATCGATTTGAAGGCAAAAGAGTTTGTAGCTCTAAAAAGTTTTAAGAACTTAAAAGAGAGTTTTCGTAAGTTGCTACATTCTCTATCGAACCATTTGCTTTTAGGAGTGAACGATGGGGTGTTGTTCACAGGAGGAGCCGAACCGTGGATTACCCTTGTAATACTGTCACCAATCATATCAATGTCGCTCTCAGGTTGCAGTGGGAGCACATTACAATGGTGATTCAAAAGATTTATGTACCGATAAACTCTACTTTCGACCCACTTAGGTTTGGGGGACTAACTGGGATTCTCTGACGGGTATTCTCAACGAGATGGAATTTTACATCTAGTGGTAAGTGCGCTGAGAAACTGGCTATGGGCACCTGCAGATCATCAACCACGTTCAAAAAATCCCCCGAGATCGCACAAAGGTCTATGACCGATTGACCTTGGCCGCTAATAAACGTCATTCAGCACATATATACAACCCGAAATCCATAAGTAATTCCGTCAGAAGCCTACCTTCCCTATTGAAGGTTTGATCTTTCGAATTTCTATTTGTGCTGAATGAAGTAAATAAACTATAAGCAGGAGAGTTTTGAAAATTACCAGTTCGAGCATTAAAATCACCGATTATCATAATATTTTCCAAGGAAGAATCGTTAAGAAAGCCACGTAAATTGTCGAAATCGTTTTGCCAGTTATTGCAATTGAGGTAGACAGGTACAATATTTAATTTAAATTGACTGTTTAAAATTTCAACAACAAGCCTATCTCTCATACGTTTGACATCAACGAAATAGTTGTATTTAAATTTCACTCCACAAAGAATACTCCCGCTCGCTCTTCCATGTACATTTGACCTAATTGCTGGAACAAATTTTAAGTTAAAATCTTTAAAATATTTACGGAAATCATCTTCCATTTTTTCTTCTAAAAAAGTCTCGATAAGTATTATTATATCAAACTTTAAGACATATTTAAAAAAGTCTGGTTGCAAAAGTTTATTTTTTAGGCCAGAAATATTATAGGAGGGTATTGATAAATTAATAGTGTTAATAATAATATTTTGGCAGACGGCATTATTTTCCTATTGTGTTATCGACTTAAGAATATGCGAAGATTCGCGGGCAAGTGACGTCAGTTGAGAGTCTGATGGTGCTTGCTTATCAGCCGCAGCTAACTTCACTCCCTCGCTGCAGTCAAAATAATCACGTGAAATGTCACCAAACAAGTTGTTGACAAAATGCAGCTCTGCCAGAGAGTTGACAACCAGACTACGCGCGAACTTGTATACAAAAATTTTGTTGTTTATTTGCATTTTGTCGCCTTTAATTGTGATTTTTGCTTCGGGATTAATTTCAGAGAGTTTGTTTTTGATTTCGAATAGTGTCTGCTTTTTTTGCCGGTACAATAGTGTCTGCTCTCGGGAAATACTAATGGCAGTACTTTTGAGTTGATAAGCGACAGACATTATTTTTTCGACCTCATCTGGCGAGTGCAATTCTAA
The DNA here is from genome assembly GCA_949715645.1 of Portevinia maculata. Taxonomy (NCBI): domain Eukaryota; kingdom Metazoa; phylum Arthropoda; class Insecta; order Diptera; family Syrphidae; genus Portevinia; species Portevinia maculata. Next base: position 92,210,286 of record OX454526.1, read on the forward strand.
AAAGACAGTGCTCCTCTGTGCGTGAGTGTTTTTTATTATCCGTGCCTTTTTAAAGTGAATATCTTCACCTTCTTGTAACTTGAGAAGCCCACGGCAAGTTTGTTTGGCTACTTCAACTCCGTCGGTTTCTCTGTCTAGAGGAAGGTGTACCACCATACAGTTTTCATTTGTTTTCCGCGAGATAATTTCAATTTGAGACTCTAGCTCACACCGCTCCGTCATGGCATTTAGTTTTTGGCACAGTTGTGAGTTGGCCGTACGTAAAGCATCCAACTCGATGGTTAGAGATGCAAAATCGTCTTTAGTTGCCACATCTTTTATTTGGTCTGCGATCAAGTCACTGAGGAGATTTTTAAATTCGGCTATTGACATATCTCCGACTGCCATCTTGTGTTGTGGATATGAGCTATGCTTCTTGTTAGTGTAATTAGGCTCTGGTGAAGTGTCAGTTATTGTTCTTTTGATGCCGTTCATAGAGGGATCCCGTTTACTTTTAGCGAAAGTTAAATTTTGCAAATTTTTAGACTTAAAATACTTCCTACCTTGGAAATGCAGGTGAGAATTTTTTTTTTTTGGTGTTTGACTTGAGCAAGTTTTCTTTTAAATTTAACTAAAAACTGTGCAGAATTTGAAAAACTGATTAGGAGCTTACACTTTTATTACACTTCACTGTGACAGTTGAAATGTCAATCCAAAAAACACCCTATACATAATATGAACCCGCACCGTCGGTCGGCGTCATAAGCCAACACACTAACCTGTACACCGTCGCCCCTCCAGGCAGTTCTTAACTAAGGCACCTATTGGATCAATGAAACTGAAGGAGCAGCCGTTTTACTAAGGCTTTTTGAAGTCAATACAAAACAGACCCAAGGGTCGAGTTATCCTCCAAAATAATCCCGAGATCCTGTACTCATACCAAAGTAAGATTCCCTACCATATACCCAATTAAAACTACACATCATTGCCAGCGAAATAAAATTGACGTTAGTACTTAATTCCGTAGCCAAACTGAACCACAGAGCGATGCCAAGTCATGGTTTTCTGTAAGTTGGGTCGCAAATTAAGTTCGGGGAATAATGCCTTCGAACTTTGCCTCCCACCGAATCCAATCGTAAAAGTAGTTTTGCGGTATTCCAACTTTTGCCATTGTATTGCGATATCTTCTTCGTTCTTCGACACAGCCCAACAACTACAGCTACATAAAAATCAGAGCCAAAGATAACCAACAACAAAAAAAAAACAAAAATAAAAACTAAATAAAAAACGGAACGAAACAACCTCCAAAATCAGCTTACTAGGAAAGTGTAAAAACTTGTTATTTGCTAAACTCCTTAAATTGGATTAAAATGGCCAACTGCCAAATGAAATTCGCATTTTAACCCGCCCCACGAACTATTCATGTAATTACGAAATCCGTTTTCATTATTGTATAAAGTACATCCTTATATCCTCTGCCATCACCCGCCGTGGCTGCTGTTGATATATGGTGGAATGGGCGCAGATACAGATCCTTGTACTCAATACATATACGCTCGATTGTCCTTTATTTATGGTTACTTTTATCCTCAAACACCCACAAGGACGAGTAGATATAGTGCTGCGCCCTCTGATGCCACATTAGAAGCCTGAAACAAAACAAAAATAAAATCAAAAAATAAATTTCGCTTTGTTGCCGAAAGAAACAGGATTTTATTTTGTTCTTGCTGCCAGCCAGACACTAGTTCAAAACCACAAAGCCGGAAACTGAATTAGTGTCAGTTTCGATTTAATTTATCCAGTTCACTCTTTAACTGGGGGAATGAGAGCAGGCAGTAAAGTTCGCTTGAATCTTATTGCCGCACACACACACACATATACACAGCAACTCACCGTAGAATTGAAAGGATACAATTTGGATTGAATTATTTCCCATGAGGATTCAATTGCTTAGTCCGATGCCGGTATTGAACACTCATTACAGGCTCATAAATATTTATTGAAAAGTGATGTGGGATTTCAAGGATAACGTCTCCTCACAAGGATTCACCGTGTCGTCCATGGAGGTGGGCAAGATGATGGCACAACTGGACGTCATGTCAGATTTATGACATATACATTATCGTTGTCGACTTAGTTTATCACGTGGGTTTACTACTTGCTCCTGTATCGTGAGCAATGAGAATATTACAAAATATGATTGGATTTTGAGCCTTTTGCAGCTGTCATTGATACGCTGACTTAAGTTAATATTGCAGTTTTCGGGTGAGGGTAAGCGAAAGGAGCAGCGGCGGAATAAAATATTCATGAAATTGCTGTCTCTCAAATGATGCAATTTTCTAAGGGCACCTACCATATTGACGTATTTTTCTACACGTTACTTTGTGAAAGGCTGCCAGTGTGTTTCTAATTAAGTAATATATGGCTGGGCTTGTATTTTACTCTATTGAAATACATATTGAATTTTGCAATATCGGCTCCGCTGGATTAAGCTTCCTTTTATGCTATTGAGGCGACACATTTTGCTAAGGAGGATATTTAAATGCAAATTATATTTTACAAATTTACTAGTTACCTTTGGATGAGTGGTAGACCAAACCTGAATCATTGTGTTTCTGTTCTTATGCATTGATACTAGGTGGAACCAATCTCTTCACCAATTTGGTGAAAGTAAGATTGTTGCGCTTGATATTTCAAAGGCATTTGACAGAGTTTGGCATCAAGCTCTCTTGTCGAAAATGCGTGCATTTAGAATCGATGATACTCTTCCTCCATGGATTTGAATTACCTTTCGGACCGTTAAGTTCAAGTTGTTTTGGACGGTTTCAAGTCTGCAACTCACCAAATAAATGCATTCAAGGAATGCTCATCAGTTCACCCTCAAGCCTGTGTTCGGACGTACAGTGAAGTTCAAAGAATCTTTCCTCAGCCGAACAACACGAATGTGGAGTACCCTTTCACGTATTGTTTTTCCCTCACATTATAACCTACAAACATTCAAAACCAACGTGCATCGGCATCTCTCCTTTTCTTCTCACACTAATTTCATTAACGCCCGCGCTCTGTAGCTTTTACATTATAAGGGCCCCAACAAATCCCTTTAATGCGTGTATATTATAAAAAAAAGTGGTACGGGGCTGAAAGAAAGTTGCTTGCAAGAGGGGATTACTTCGCTTTTAAGTCAAAATGGCATAATATTGGGACTCTTAAGGGAAAACTTGCAAAATAAATTTATTGGGTTGTCTATGGCCGATATGGAAAATCTATGAAACACAGTGACATTCCTCAAGTAATTCTCCATAACTGTGCTATTCAGCTGGTAAAGGCACGCATGGACGATCGGAAAAAACCTACACTCTAGACACAATTCAAATCCGAATGAACACATCTTGGCAGGGTAAATTTACCGATAGCTCGGCCTAAATGAATATACTTAGGATTAGGATCACGTCCATATTAAGCCAGAAACTTTGTTCATCAGTTCATATAGATGTCCTTAGGTTAGGTTAGGTTAGGTTTATGTGGCTGTCGGCAGAAGCCGACACACTTAGACCAATTTAGGTCCATTGTGATACCACGTATATTATCTACCTCAACTCTGTAGATGGGACTGGCCAACGACACGCGGTTGTTCTCAAACGGTCCCCCATCTACGTACTTACCGCGCCCAACGTCGTTTAATTACGGTGATCTGACGAGAACCGATTAACTCGACGTGGTATGGTCGTTGGTTTAGAAAGATGTCCTTAGCTAATTAGTAAAACATATATGTAGCTCTCCTGATAATATAATTGTGAAGCTATTGCAAAACGCATGCATCATTTTTTTACGGAGGACAAGTCTTTCAAACCCGACGTGTCAAAATACGTCCAATTATTCGTCGCTGATTGTATTTTTTTCTTCTTCTTGTCTTTATTAATAGCAAAGTTATGTTCAGGATTAAGGGTACCATAACCCTCCTACTGGTGGCGCCCCATCCCAGAAATGCTACTAAACATCGTAGATGGACTATTTTCAAGATGGTTGGTTGGTTGGTTGGTTGAAAACCGGCCCTCGATGAGGATGCACTTAGACCAGAAGTAGGTCCATTGTGCTGCCGATGTGTAAGGTGGGTGGGTCACCCTCTTACTCAGGGAACCATTTGCTCCTCTGAATGAAGGAGCTAATCCTTGCTGTGCAGGCGTTGTTAAGATCGTTTAGATCATTGGAAAGGTATTCACCTAATGTAGCCTTCCTAGTGTTGGCGAGTGCAGGACACGTGCAAAGGAAGTGACTGATGGTCTCCTCTTCTTCCTCGTCCCTACAGCTTCTGCAGAAGTCATTGTAGGGGATGCCCAACCTTTGGGCATGTCTTCCTATAGCACAGTGCCCGGTGAGGGCGTTTACTAATTTCGAGAGGGTTCCTCTCTTATGCCTCAGAAGTCCGATGGACCTGGATTTGTTTAATGTCGGCCAGAGTAGCCTTGCGGTGTTGCACTGGTCGAGTTGGTGCCAACGATGGTTGGCTTCGTTCACCGCATTGGTGTCTATGAGGTTTTTAACATAAGACGTTGGCGCCTCGATGTCGGTGACGCTTATGCTATTTAAACCAGAAGAGCCTCGTCGGGCCAGTTCGTCAGCTTCACAATTCCCTCGTATGTCACAGTGACCCGGCACCCAGCAAAGGGTGAGGCTATACTGACCGGCTATCTCGTTAAGAGATGCACGGCAGTCTTTCACTGCCTTGGATCTTGTAATGCTGGATGCAAGGGATTTGATGGCCGCCTGACTGTCGATGTATATTACAATATCTGATTTCGATATCGTATTTACCGACAACCAGGCAGCGGCTTGGCGGACGGCGGTGACTTCGGCCTGAAAAACGCTGCAGTGTTCTGGAAGGTTAAAGGAGAGGTGAATGTCCAGGTCTTCAGAGAAGACTCCGGCACCGACTCCGTCCTCCGTTTTGGACCCATCCGTAAAAATTGACAGCGATTCATGGTGTAGGACATGACGTTGTGTCCACTCGGTTCTGTCTGGGATTTGATGTTTGTAGCCCAGGTTGAAGTTGTATTCAGTGGGCAGGTGGTCGGTGACCTTAGGGAGATGTCGATACATCGATAGTAAATTGGCATGTCCAGTTTGTTGCTCTGTCCATTGTTTGGAGCTTCTCAGTCTTATTGCTGAGCTGGCAGCCAACTGTTTGCCGACGATGTCGGTCGGGAGAAGGTGGAGCATGGCTTGGAGCGCCGCAGTGGGAGATGTTCTCAGCGCACCGGTGATGCTGAGGCATGCAACTCGTTGAGTTTTGTCCAGCAAGGTTAGGTTGGACTTCTTCTCCAAGGCGGGCCACCAGACCAGTACTCCATAGAAGAGAATCGGTTTAACTACCGACATGTATAACCAGTGCATAATTTTTGGTTGTAGGCCCCACGTGGAGCCTACCGCCTTTCTGCAAATGTAAAGAGCAGCTAGGGATTTCCTGGCACGTTCGACTACACTTTCCCTCCAAAGTAGCTTGCGATCAAGCTTCAGGCCTAAATAGCTAGCGCTATTTGAGAGTGCCAGAGGAGTGCCTCTAATCTTCGGGGGAGTGAACTCAGGGAGTTTATGTCTTCGTGTGAACAGGACCAGCTCAGTCTTTGTTGGATTGACTGACAGGCCGCATCTTTCGGTCCAACCTGTCAATATGTTGATAGCAGATTGCATGACATCGGCCAGCGTCTGCGGGTATTTCCCTGTTACAAGTATCGCGACGTCGTCCGCATAGGCGATAACTTTGCATCCAGTATGTTCAATGTTCAGAAGGGCTTCGTTGAGCACTAGATTCCACAGAAGCGGAGACAATACTCCCCCTTGGGGGGTGCCTCTGTGTGCACGTCGTTTGACAGTGCTACTTCCGAAGGATGCGGTTATTACCCTGCCTTTGAGCATGTATTCCACAAAGCAGCAGATTGAGTCGTCGATGTTGAGCCTACGTAGGGCGTTGGTAATCGAATTGGTTTCAACGTTGTTGAAAGCTCCCTCTATGTCGAGAAATGTCACTAAAGCAAGTTCTTTGATAGAAAGGGATTTTTCGACGTGGTAGACGATAGAGTGCAAGGCCGTTTCAACAGATTTACCTTTTTGGTAAGCGTGTTGTGACGTGGATAGCAAGTTGCTATCAATGGTGGCCTTAATGTGAAGATCTAGAATTCTTTCTAGAATCTTGAGGAGGAAGGATGTTAGGCTTATGGGTCTAAGGTCCTTCGGGGAAGTGTGCGATGTTTTTCCTGCCTTGGCTATGAATACCATCCTTACTTCAGTCCAGGCGGTCGGCATTGTTCCTAGCATCAATCAGCCCCTCATAATATGTGACAGGTGCTGCCCTATTATGCTGAGGGCCGCCTGAATTTGTGCCGGAAAAATGCCGTCTGGCCCCGGGGACTTGAATGGCTCAAAGCTGTTCGCTGCCCATTTCAGTTTTTCCTCGTTTATGAGGTCCTGAGGTGACGGTGGGCGTGCAGCGTTTACCAGGGCAGGGTTTTCGCTAGGCACAGGCGTGCAGCCGGGGAAGTGAGTGTCCATAAGCAGACCAAGCGATGCTTCATCTGATTCTGTCCATGATCCGTTGGGATTCATGAGGACACTAGGTATGGTTGGGTTCTTGGAAAGGACTTTGCGTAGCCTAGAAGATTGAGACGTGTTGTCAATACTCTGACAGAAACTACGCCAGGATCTACGTCTGGCCTTACGAACTTCCGCTTTGAAGCTCTTAAGGCTTGCTTTGTAGATATCCCAGTCCAGAGGTAGCCTCGTTGTTTTGGCTTTGTTGAATAGCTTCCTGCTTGTGTGGCGAAGCTTGTTAAGTGCTGCATTCCACCACGGTGGACGATTGTCTGCCTTCCTCGTAGTAATGCGACAAGATTCGTCGAATGCTACGTTTAGGGCGGAAGTTAGAGCAGCGTTAAGCTCATCTAGTTCCAATTGTGTTTCTGGAGTCTTATGTACACGATTGGACAGTTTAGCAGAGAGGATTTCATTGTGTTTACACCAGTCAGTTTTCCATCGATTGCGAAAAATTGCTGGTGAGGTGTTATGGCGTATTTCCAGTTCATATTCCAGATAGCGGTGATCGGAAAAGGAGTGGCTGTCAGATACAGTCCACTTAGAAATCACAGGGTACAACTTCATAGAGGCGAAGGTAACATCTAGTACCTCTTGCCGGGTTCTGGTTATAAAGGTGGGACTATTTCCCCTATTGCATACTATTAGGTCGGTGCCTACTAAGAATTCAAATAGGGACTCACCACGGGGGTTAGTGTCGGTACTACCCCATAGTTCGTGGTGCGCATTGGTGTCGCATCCCAGCAAAATGTCTTCTCCTATCTTCCTGGCTTCTTCTACCACTACTCTCACCTCCTCTGATGGAGCTGAATTGGGGTCCTCGTAGGGTAGCTATCCTGAAGCTAGCCAGATGTGGGCTTTTGCAGATTTTAGCAGTGTTACTGCCAGGTCATTCGTGCTGCGGTGAGGAAGAAAGGTTAAGTTTAGTGTAGATTTAGCGAGAATGCAAGCTCGAATGTTACCTGCGTTCTTGGTGTGGTATAGCGTGTAGTGTGGGTCCCTCAGTCCCATGACGTTGTCATTTCTTATCCAAGGTTCTTGGATGAGGGCGATGTCAAAGCCTCCTTCATTGAGGCGGAGCAGCAGGTTAGCGGATGCTAAGGTGGAGTGATGGAGGTTAATCTGTATCAGTTTCAGCATCATTGCTAACTGATACAGACCTCTCCACAACGGTAGCGTCAAGGTTCTCTGGCGATGATGGATCATCATCGGGGATTTTGTCGCAGGGGGAGGCGGGTGTCGCCGGTTCAGAGGGGCCAGCAACGCTGTTGCGGTCCGAAGCAAAGAGTCTTACCTCCACCTCTTTAAGACCGCTGTAGTGTGACGCAATGCAAGCACACAGAATGCCAGAAAACATTATGTAACATTGTATCGCTCCACATACCCGAAAGGTGTCACATGGCATTCAATCGGTATCGACAGTGATTCATGCTACAAATGGGTTCGCGTAAGTTCATGTGTTTGCTATTGTCTACATTTTCATTCATTGCACCCACCACACATTATATATGGGTCAACTGAATCAGATTCACATGTTATGAATCAAACGTTAGAATAAGTATTGCTTAGGATAGCATAATTTAGTATTAAGAATTGTAGTATAAATAGAGTGGATTTGCATGAATAAAAATTAGTCTTGAACACACTTCTTGACTCTTTACTATTGTGGCAGTAATTTGCCTTCTTTTCAGCGAGCTGCGCTTTAACTAGCACGACAGAGCGGGCCGCGCTTTATACGGCTTAGGGCGGTAGGCTCCAAGGTGAAGTGGCACCTAAACTTAAAGAAAATAACCCCACATGGCGATCCTGCCATCTTCGCTAAAAGATAAATTAAGTTCCAGCGAAGAAGCGAGCGACCAAACATCCTGCATGATCTACAACAAAGCAGAACTGGACCAACTATTTGCAGAATTAAACGAACCATACATACCAGCTGCAACAGCAAGGGAGACAGCCATACCCCAATACATCCCGACTCCAAAATCAGCGGGACCAAGGGCTCTGACGATAGAGGAGTACCGCAGGAGGCAACAGAAGAATAAAAGCCACGCAGCGATAGAAACCCCTAACCCAGAGAAGAAAAAACGAAGGAGCAGAGCGGGGAAACAGGCACAACACCGGCAGCAACAAGCAGAGCTGCACAGGATTATCCCCATCACGACCGACAGAAAACTAAAAAGCAAGCTGATAAAACAACTGAGAGGATTGAGAGACGAACACCAAGATGGGACAGAAACAGACGAAAGACGAAGTAATCAATAACAACCTGAGTGGGACCAGCATAATCAGCAGCACCATACAGGAAAATGTAGTTATAGTATTATTAGTAATTTTAATCTTTTTTAAGTTGAACAGCTACTACAAGAAATATGTAAAAAAGCAAGTAGTACGCGGTAGAATTAACAATGTATAAGCAAATTAATATAAATAAAGAAAATAACCCCACACGAAAATGTATGATGAAGTATGGAGCAATTCAAACCTCTTTTAGATATACGTACGAATCTACAGAAAAATCCGAACAGGGAATATTCAGGAGATTATATTACTAGAACAAAACTAGAAATTGAAAAAATTTGGGATGAAATCAGGGTAGAACTAGACGAAGAAGAAGTGGAAGAAACAAGAAAATATTTCCTCGGAATAGTTGAGGAGATAGAAAAATTACTAAAACAAAAAAAAGGTAGAAAGATTAAAATAGAAACATTAGAAATGACGAGGTTCGACATCCTAACAGCGGTAAAGCTGGTGCAGGAATTCGATGGGGACCAAAAGAAGCTATCCAACTTCTTAGGCTTAATTGAAGTGTACAACGACACACTGACTGACGAAAACGAAAAGAAAAAACTAATAACTTTTATATTGACGACCAAACTAGCTGACAAAGTAAAACACAAGCTGCTAGCAGAAACAAAACCTGAAACACTAGAAGCACTAAAAGTGACCCTAACCAACCTATACAGACCAAAGACGAACCCACTGAAAATTCATAATGAACTAGCTAGGACATATCAGGGCAACACAAGCATTAGCACTTATGCAGAAAAAATAGAAGCCTTGGTGGCACAGCTAAACGATGTTCAGATATCAACTCAGGGCGAAGCAAACAAAGCCATAATAGTCGCACTGAATGACCAGTTGGGGCTAAACGCCTTCAAGAATGGGCTAAATGAAGCCGTAAAAACAGTGGTCCAGGCGGCTAGGGTAACAAAGCTTAGTGAAGCCATACAAGTTGCTCAAGAAATAGAAGCCACACCCACTCAAAACAATGTTATGCACTTCGGAGCGAACATGAGAGGGGGATACCAAAGACAACGTGCGAATTTCAGGTTCAACCCACGCCCATTGTTCAACCCACGTCATGTTCAGGGCAACTACAGTCATGGTCACAACCACTCAAACAGACCCCAGAACAGCAACAACAGGGGAAGGAGAAATTTCCCGAGTAACAGCCAACCACAGGAAAATCAACAATACAGTAATAGGTCGGAAAACATGGGTCGCCCCGGGCAGCAGACTCGGGGAAGAGCAAGTTTCAGAAGGTTTTAAACATTGATAGAGGGAATAACTTCACAAATTTTGTTAGCTTAAAAATAAAGAAAGTAAGAGGAATATTCACCTTTCTGGTGGATACAGGCGCGGACATTTCTGTCTGCAAAAATAACTTGGCAATAGAAGTAAATGAAAACAAGGTATGTCAGATAAATGGCATAACAAGCAAAACGATATTTTCTCAAGGTACAGCTAAATTAGACTTATTGATAGGAGATAGAACACTAAAGCATCAATTTCACATTGTAAATGACGACATAAATATACCAACAGACGGAATACTAGGAAGAGACTTTCTGAGAACGTACAACTGTAAAATAGACTACGAAACGTATACCTTAACGGTGAACACAGATCAAGAGGAGATAATTCTGCCAATGAACATGGACATGAAGAGTATAGGCAAGTTGACCCTACCACCAAGATCAGAAGTTATCCAAGTAGTAGAAATGGAACTCAAAGAAGACAGCGTAGTTATTGGAAAAGAAATAAAAAAGGGAGTGTTTGTTGCCAACACCATAATACCAGCACAAGGCGTAAAGCATATAAGGATGATGAACACAAAGGAAAACACAGTGACCATTGAAAATGTCACAATTGGAATTCAACCGCTTAAGAACTTTAAAATACTAGCGTGCAAGAATAACAAAAACCAATCTGAACGAATAGAAAAGCTAAAAAAAGAAATCATGATCGAGAAGGCTTGTAATTCAGAATCAGAAATGATTTGGAAAATATGTGAAGAATTCCAGGATGTATTCCACATTGAAGGAGAAACATTATCCGTGAACAACTTCTATGAACAACGCATAACAATGAAGGACAGCAACCCAACGTACATAAAAAACTACAGACTACCACATTCGCACCTAGAAGAGATAAACAAACAAGTCGCAGACCTGGTACAAGAGGACATAGTAGAACCATCAACGAGTCCGTACAACTCGCCACTACTAATTGTACCGAAGAAAAGCAAGAATGGTCAAGAAAAATGGAGGCTAGTGGTAGACTTCAGATCACTAAATAAGAAAGTAGTAGATGACAGATTTCCACTAACCAGACTGGAAGATATACTAGATAAATTGGGCAACGCAAAATACTTTTCAACTTTGGACATGACGAGTTCATTTCATCAAATACCACTACACAAACACTCACGACCAGTGACAGCATTTTCCACAAATGAGGGACACTACCAATTCAAAAGACTACCCTTTGGGCTAAAAATATCAACAAATAGCTTCCAGAGGATGGCGTCAATAGCTCTAAGTGGATTGCAAGCAGCAGCATTTTTATATGTTGATGACATCATTGTATTTGGTTCAAACCTTAGAGAACACAATGATAACCTTATCAAGGTGCTGAAGAGACTCCGCAAGTACAATCTAAAGCTGAATCCAGGAAAATGTGACTTCCTGAAAACAGAAGTCGTATATCTTGGTCACCTAATAACAGCGGAGGGAGTCTGCACAGATCCAGAGAAATATGAAGTGATTAAGGGCTATCCAGAACCGAAGAACGCTGATGACGTAAGACGATTTGTAGCATTTTGCAACTACTACCGACGGTTTATTCAAGATTTTGCGAACATAGCCAGACCTCTAAACCAATTACTGAAAAAGAAACAACTATTCAACTGGACTGAAGATTGCGCGAAAGCATTTAAGACACTAAAGCAAAAGCTAATGTCACCACCAGTGTTAAAGTATCCAGATTTCTCGAAACCCTTCATTCTGACAACAGACGCATCTAACTTTGCGCTAGGAGCCGTTTTGTCGCAAGGAGAAATTGGAAAGGATAGGCCAATAGCATATGCGAGCAAATCATTGAACAAACACGAGCTAAACAAACCCATAATAGAAAAGGAATTACTAGCAATTCATTGGGGAATAAACCACTTTAGACCATACTTGTTTGGAAGAAAATTTATAGTGTACACAGACCACAGGCCATTAGTGAGCTTATTCACACACAAAAACCCTTCATCAAAACTAACGAGAATACGCGTGGACCTGATGGACTATGACTATGAAATTGTATTCAAACAAGGAAAAATTAATACGAATGCAGATGCACTCTCGAGATTAAAGTTGAACTCAGAGAAACTGAAACAAATGATTCCTAAATACAATGTCGATGTAGTAACAAGAGCGATGAAAAGAAAGAATGAAACACTAATAACAACCGAAAACTGTGCGAAAGCCTTAGACTCAAATGTGGGGATTGATCACCTTCACATATGGGACTGTACATCAATATCGGACATAAGGCGTATGAGGAGAATTGAATTCAGAGAGATAGAAAGAAATAAAAGGGGATCCCAAAGAAAGAATATAATAATAGCAGCAAACACTGTAATTGTAGAAGTTAGCGATAATTCTCTATCAGAGGTAAAATTGATCTTGAAGAAGCTAATATTCATGATGAGCAATGCAGGTGTAAATAAACTAGCGCTAGCAAGTAATAGCTTGATATTTAGAAATATGGACGTCCAAGAATTTAAAGAGACATTTAATAAGCTGCAAAAGAACAGAAACATGAATGATTGTTTAGACATATTGATATATGAACCTCCGAAGAAGGTCATACATGAAGAAGAAAAGCACAGATTAATCAAAGAACATCATGATTCGAAAATAGGAGGACATTGTGGAATCAGAAGATGCATCAGTAAACTAAAGCAGAAATACGTTTGGAAAAACATGAACCGAATGGTAAAAGCATTCATTAACAATTGTGAAACATGCAATAAAGTCAAAATAACAAGATACACCAAAAAAAATTTCGTCATGACAGACACGCCAAGTACCTCTCTTGATATTATCTCAATAGATACCGTAGGCCCCTTGAGACCTTCAAAAGGATTTAGATAAATTTTAACCATACAATGTGAACTAACAAAATTTGTGGAGGCATTCCCAGTAGAAACTAAAGATGCAGTCACCATTGCCAAAACGATAGTAGAGAAATTCATACTGAAGTATGGATGTTTCAGAAAATTGAAGACAGATAGAGGAACAGAGTTTACGAATGAACTATTAACAAACATTTGCAAAGCATTAGGCATAGAAAAATTAGTATCAACACCGTACCACCATGAGACACTAGGGTCTCTAGAAAGAAATCATAGAGTTTTAAATGATTACCTGATGACTATAGGAGATAAAGATAGCTGGGATGAATGGTTACCATACTACACATACTGTTACAATTCAACACCACATAGTAGTACTCAATATTCACCATTTGAACTAGTTTTTGGTAAATTAAGCACATTACCATGTGAAATATTAACGAATAAAGAAACAATTTATAACATGGATAACTACTTAAATGAACTAAAATGTAAATTAAGGTATTCACATGAACAAGCTAGAAACAATCTATTAGACGATAAAAATAAAAGAATTAATACACAAGACAATGTACATAAATTAAATTTTAAAGTAGGTGACATGGTATATTTAAGAACTCAGAATAAGAAAAAATTTGATAAACCATTTAAAGGTCCATATAAGATAATATCACAAAATGGTCCTAATAGCTGTATTATAATAGAAAATAAGGAATATGAGATACATAATAATAATTTAATTAGATCTAGACAGAAGTAAGAACAAAAGTAAGAAGATAAGAGAATATGTGCGCACACTTAAGATTATCATTCGACATTATATAAAGTAAGAAATCAATGACCCTAACTAAACATGTATTCATTCAAATGACATTTATTTAAATTTTAAGAAATGTAAACAAATATCATTTTTTTTTGGGGGAAGGATGTAGTGTGACGCAATGCAAGCACACAGAATGCGAGAAAACATTATGTAACATTGTATCGCTCCACATACCCGAAAGGTGTCACATGGCATTCAATCGGTATCGACAGTGATTCATGCTACAAATGGGTTCGCGTAAGTTCATGTGTTTGCTATTGTCTACATTTTCATTCATTGCACCCACCACACATTATATATGGGTCAACTGAATCAGATTCACATGTTATGAATCAAACGTTAGAATAAGTATTGCTTAGGATAGCATAATTTAGTATTAAGAATTGTAGTATAAATAGAGTGGATTTGCATGAATAAAAATTAGTCTTGAACACACTTCTTGACTCTTTACTATTGTGGCAGTAATTTGCCTTCTTTTCAGCGAGCTGCGCTTTAACTAGCACGACAGAGCGGGCCGCGCTTTATACGGCTTAGGGCGGTAGGCTCCAAGGTGAAGTGGCACCTAAACTTAAAGAAAATAACCCCACACCGCATCGGATCTTAAAGTCCTTAGCCCGGAGCAAGGGGAGAGACTCGGTGGTCAGCGAGACGACCAGCGAACGGCCAGTTTTCTTCACTTCTTCCGGTTTCTTGGAGCTCGGTGTCTCCTCGATAAACTTCCAGTCTTTGACTGGAAGATCCGGGATTTGGTATGTGACCAGACTTTGTAGTTTGGCTGGCTCGCTGGGTTCGATTGGAACCCAGATCATAGCTCTTGGCCTGTGGGGGATTTTGCTCCGGTCCACCGCCTTAAGCTTGGCACCTGGCCAGATTTCACCAATACCTGCAATGGCGGTGGTGATGAAATCGACCGAAGTTTGGTCGTCACAGGCTAGCAGCTTTACGTAGCCCTGGTGCCAGCCAGCGTCCTTAAAGGTTGGAGGGGAGTTGGGATGGGTGGTGATACGCTCGCAAAGGCAGTTCATCACTCTGCCTTCAATGAGCCTCCATTTCTCGTATGAGATTCTCCCTTCATCGTCAGACAGATCCACTATCGCGACGACGAGGCTATCCTTTACCGTCTCAGAGAAGGGTTTGGAGCTCGTTGAGCTCTTGGTCTTCTTCGAGGCGTTGGATTCCTCATCTACGGATCTACGCCGTTTGGGCGCAGCTCCTGCCGCGAACACGGATCGGCTCCCAGCTTGGTTCGTTGAACCATTGCGACTCGTTGAGTCCTTAGCTTGGGTGCTGCTCTTCGGATGAGAGGGATTCACTCTTTGAGTGGTGGGGTGACTACTGCCACGAATGGTGGGTTGGTGTGGGTCCCGGGTGAAGGGGTGGCGTTTGCCACGAGAGGGGGGGCGTCGTACGCCATGGGTGACTGGGCGTCCGGTTTTGAAATGCCGTAGATGCTGCAGCTTAATCAGTTCGTTGAACTGATTTGCCGTGTCGGTTGCCAAGGTGTGGGATTCTCGCTCCTGCTGGCTCCAATCCTTTTCCGGCTTTTTGCCTAGTCGGTCTAGGATACGGAAAGCCGCTGAGGTCTCTCGACTTAGCGACTGCTTCTCATGGCCAGAGAGCTTGGGGAGAGTTGGAAGAGCTGAACTGCACGACGGTGTCGTGTCAGTGAGCTCGTCAGAGAGCATCGAGCACTCGCTTGTGGCGTCGTCGATGCAGAGGTTCTGCAGGTGCTCCTCCACACGTGAAGTGCTTTTGGAGCTGCTGGCGGTGCCAGCTGTTTCCGGATTTTGTTGAGGTCCAGCCTCTGAAATTTCTTTTTTTTTGTATTTTTTGTGTTTTTTGTGTTTTTTTCAATTTTTTGGTTTTTTTTCATTTTAGATTTTGGATCCCACGAGTAGCTAGGGAAGGGGTGGTCCATCCGCACAGAGCCCCGCATGTACGGATAAGGCAAGCTGATCCAGAGTGCGCCAGTATCTCTGGATACACCGCTTGCGACTGAGCTATTTTTGTTTTCCCTGGGCCCTCAGCCAGGCTGATTCTCGGCACGGTACGGTTCACACCTTAATCCAGCCCAGGGTGAAGAAGGAATGGAGGAAGGAGGAAGGATGGGAAAGACAAGGTGGGATGTGATTTCTGGGGTTTACTCCCTCTAAACACTCTGACCCAGAGTTGGTTTTGGTCCACGATGGGTTTTACAGTGGGATTCTTGGCATCTTCACTGCTATAACCTCATTACCCCGGGTCACGAATCACTGTGAAACTTACACTTCATCGTACCGGGGCATCCCCTTATCCGCCACCCAGGGACGCGCCTGGTAGGGGACCTACCCCCCCCCCACCCAGGATTTTCAAGATAGCAGGGAGCGAATTGGATGAGTTAAACCTATAATGGACGTTTCAAACCACAAGTGATTCCAACTTGTTCGAATTCGGCGATAAAAAGGTGCCTGAACTGGAAGGTATTCAAAACGTAGTTGTAAAAACCGCGGTATAGACCCGACCTTGAGAGAGAGGGAATATTTCAAGAACAATTGAAAAAGGAAAGCCTGGTTCTGCTAGATAGAGGAGGTAAAACGTACTCCATAAGGTTAGGTTAGGTTAGGTTAAGTTATAGTGGCAGTCGGCAGATGCGGACACCTTTAGACCAATGAAAAGATCTATTGTGATACCACAGGGATCTTCTTCCTACTCGTTGAACCAGTTGGAGCTTTTGATGAGGCTTGAAAGACTTTTGATGTCGATGTTTATGAGATCGTTGAGATCATTGTTAAAGAAAGATCCTAAGTGGAGTTTTCGTCTTTGAGAGAGAGCAGGACATGTGCAGAGAAGGTGGAGAATAGTCTCCTTCTCCTCCTCATCCATGCAGCTTCTGCAGAAGTCATTTGTATAGACGTCAAGCCTTGTTGCATGCTTGCCTTTGAGGCAGTGTCCGGGGATTACACCAATTGTATCACCAATATGCAGTCTGTTCAGAGATATCAAACACTAAGAGCGTTTCAGATCCACCTTTGGCCAAATCTGTTTTGTCGCTAGACAAGTGTTGGCACTTGTCCACCTAAGGTTAGTTCTCTCGATGGCCTCCCTCATAAACATGAGTTTGCATGTAGAAATTGGGATGCCTAAGGGACCTTTATCAGGTAGAAGGTGCAGTATGGTTCCTTTTCTGGCGAGTTCATCCGCCCTACAGTTCTCTGGAATGTCTGTATGTCCTAGCACTCAGCATAGGTGAATGTTAAATTGCTCCGCCATCTCCAGTAGAGATGATCGGCAGTCACGGACTACGATTGAGTTTGTGGAGACAGAATCCAGAGATTTTAGCGCAGCTTGGCTATTTGAGAAGATCCGGATGTCCATAGCGGATATCACGTTCCTCTTCAGCCACGATAGGACTTCTTTAATCGTCATGATTTCCGCCTGGAACACGCTGCAGTGATCAGGGAGGTGAAGGAGAGGCTGAGGTTCAGCCTGTCAGAGAACACATCTGCACCTACTCCCTCGTCGGTTTTCGATCCATCGGTATAAATGTGTATCGATTTATTTTCGACAAGGGGGCCTAGAATGTTCTGGGAGGGATATTGACTTTGAAGTTTTTGTCAAAACAGGTCTGCGGGGTGTTCTGAGGGCGCTGTTCATTGGACTTTGCTTAGCTTATCGTGATTTATCGCTTTGTCTTAAGCAGTCCATTAACCAACATAAAAATATCGGTCTTATTACCGAGATGTATAGCCAGTTGGTGATGCGGGGTGGAAGCCTTCATTTATTACCGATGGCTTTTTTGCAAGAGAAGAGTGCTAGCGTAGCTTTACGAACTCTTTCTTGTTTGTTAGGTTTCCAGCTGAGCTTTTTATCCAGAATGAGACCCAAGTATTTAGCTTCGCCAGAGAAGACTAAGCTTGTGACCCTGATTGAGAGGGAATCAATGTGTGGAATTTTAACACACAAGGACCCCTTCTTGTAGAGGTCATATCAAAAAATGGCGGGTATACTCATTATTAATGTAGGAAAAGGTAATAAATAAATGTTTTTAAATCATAAATTGTAAACATTTTATTAATTTGTTCTTTCTTTCGATAAGTGGCCTCATCGTATTGGTGCATCTTTTTAAGTAGTTCATTGTTTGATCTTGTGAAATTCCAGTGTTCGTTTCTTATTCACCCTTTAATTTTATGACTTACGGTTGGGAAAATATGTACCTGTTCGCAGGTAGTAAAACTTTCTGGGTATAAAATCTCCAACAGGTATAAAGACTGAATATCGATTGCAAAATGTATGGCCTCATCCTTGTGATCGCCAGTGTATATTGGAAACACTTCGGAATATGTGTACTGGACTATATCCTCAAAGTTATCACGGACTACTTCCGGCAGAGGACTCTCCTTTTTAACACCGATGACGGTGCGATGGAAAACGCAGTCAATGAAGGAGTGCCACAGGATTGGGTTCTGGGCCCTCTCCTATGGAACGTATTGTATGATGGTATCCTTAGACTAGACATATCAGAAGAAGCGAAGGTGATAGGTTTTGCCGACGAAAAATCCAACGGTAGTAGTAGAAGCGAAACTGCTGGAAAAAGTAGTGCAAATCAGCAACGATACAATCCGTGCTATCCGTCACTGACTAGAAAGGGTTCGGCTAAAACTAGCTGAGCACAAAACAGAATCGGTACTGATCAGCAGCAGACAAGAAAAGGAGACTATTAAACTTCTAGTAGCCCGGCATTAGATATCAACTAAATCAGCCATCAAATGCTAAGGCGTTATGATCGACTCGAGGTTCTCTTTCAAGTAGCATCGGCAGCACGCTAGCAAAAAGGCAGCGTCAGTGAAAAATGCGCTCTCACGAATTATGCCAAATATTGTAGGGCCAAGACACAGTCGTAGGCTATACAACTCGCTAGGATGATCACATCTGTAATACTGTATTGGCCGAAGTCATGAACACAAGTGCGAGTAAGCGCCAAATTCAATATGATAAATAGCATTTGTGCATCGAGAGTATGCAGCGCTTTTCGGACAACTTCTAGTGATGCAGTCTATGCCATTGCAGGAAGGACACGAATAGACATAAACTGGTCAAGGAGCTTCAGAGGAAGATGAAGTAGTGCACGACGACAAGACAATAAAGAGTTTAAGAGAATGCAGCAGCGTGTGAACCTCTCAGTCAAAGGCCGATAGATCTATAGTCTTATACCGAATATACAATCATGGATAAGACGAAAGCATGGAGGAGAACCTTCTACCTGACTCAGGTTTTAACCGGACATAGTTGTTTTCAATCATATCAGTACGCAATTTTTTTAAAAACATCTACATAGAATTGAAACGTCTGGAAAAGGAAAGAAGGCGAATTCGCGAAAGGCAACAAAACGACGTAATAACCTCATCAAAATGGACATACCTAGATCTACGTAGTTAATACGCGTAGAGAGAAAGATAGAGCCTATGACTAGAAACCCCCACGATATAATGCCTAACGGTGGGACCATAGGGAATAGGGGTTGGAGGTAGAGGTGGTTTTAGTTCGGGTAAAACTAAAACATACAGGCTTTCGACGCTTTCCACCAATCTTACAAAAAAAAAGGCCCAGTGGGGTCGGGTTGACCTAAATAAACGTCGACAGGTCTCTCGTTTTGGACGGCTTTTTTCTCAGGCCAAGGAAATACCAAAATTCTGGTGTTATTGCATTTATGTGATGAAGGAGTATTAAGGCCTGCCTATTTCTTACGATTGTGACAAGTGCATGCTCCTGTTATTAATTATTGTTTGATGGTCCTCTAACGATACCGGTGATCTCCAGTTGTGTTAACTCACGGACCTGCGTGCACACTTGTTAAGAGTTTGAAGATGTGCAATGTGACTCAATTTTCACAAGATTGTTAAACTTGCTTAGTAGTGATTTCTCCCATGAGTCCCTTCTCCGACAAGCGCTGTTTTTTGAGGTGCTTCAGTGGTATTCTATACATACTGCCTATAAGATCATGTCAGCTGTACTGTGTAGACGCCTGAAACCAGTCGTCAACGACCTGATTGGTCCCTACCAGTGCGGTTTTAGGCCCGGGAAGTACATGGCCGATCAGATATTCACACTACGGCAGATCCTGGAGAAAACCCAAGAAGTCCAAATCGATACCCACCATCTTTTTATCGATTTTAAGGCCGCATATGACAGCATCTATATAGACGAGCTATACAGAGCCATGTCTAGTTTTGGCATCCCTGCCAAACTTGTCAGATAGTGCAGAATGACGATGGAGAACGCCCGCTGCTCCATAAAGGTCGGAAACAATCTCATCAAGAATTTTGTTGTCAAAAAAGGATTTAGACAAGGTGATGCGCTATCTGTAAGTTCTTCAACGTCATACTTGAGAAAATTGTGCGAAACTCGCAAGCCAACACTAGAGGCACAATTTTTCAAAAGTCTGTGCATATGTCGTCAGCCATTGACATAATTGGCAGAACACAGCGAGCTGTCACTGGTGCGTTTGCAAGTATTAGCACAAAAGCGGCAAAAATGGGTTTAGTGGGACACACAACATCGACAGCTACAACTTTGTGGTAGTTAGGGACTTTTGCCTACCTTGGCTCCGCTATGAATTCTGAAAACGACATCACATCAGAAATCAAAAGAAGAATTACACTTGCCAACCGCTGTTTCTTTGGCCTAAGAAGGCAATTGACTAGTAAGGCCTTGTCAAGAAAAACTAAGGATAATTATAAGACCCTCATCATCTCAGTCCTGCTCTACGGCGCAGAAGCGTGGACATTAGCAAAAGCACCCCGGAGTGTTGTAAGTAAGTAAGTAAGCAGTGGTATTCGCAGCCCATCCCTGAGTGGGAAGATTGTATGAATAATCAAAATTCTTTATCCCTTAGGTATTTAAAAGAAGACGAACATTGAATGCTTAAGTGCATACTTTAATACTTTAGCAAAGCTTAGGCCTGTTAAGTATCTAGGTAAGTAGGTAGGTGTGGCGACTTAAACTCCACTAGCACTCTGCTAGAGTTTCTTTTTTGGTTGCAATACGTAAATTGCGGCAGAAGGTTTTATTTTGATAATTTACTTACGCTTAAGGGGTTTTTCTGTAAATCTTACAGATCCCTTATTGTGTTAGGAACACAGCGCAAGCATTTTGTTGTTTAACAGCAAGCAGTATCTAGCAATAGCGTATTTCATTGCATGCTTTGAGGTGCTAGTTACTATTTATTAGAAATAATAGAGAGATAAGATAGAAGTGATTTGGTGCAGTTGTAGAGTGGTGTCTAAGTTGCTTAGGGAAATAAAGGTTTCATGTATTCGATGTTAAGTAATGGACTTGGCCGGGATTCGAACGCGCGACCTTCCATTCAGTAAGCGAATACACTACTACTGCACCGTTGCCACCTGCTACTAGTGCACCGTTGCCACCCGCAGAAGGTCTTGTGTGGAATGCCGAGTTCGAGTGCGGAACATGGAGTGCTGAGCCTTGCCTGGCCAGTTCGTCGGCATATTCGTTTGCAATCAGGGTCACCTTGAATTGATCTAGCAGGGCTAGCTCGTTTCAACTCTATTGTACCAACATAGAGGCTAATCTCCAATCCTGAAAGTTTCTCTATCAAGTCTGTAATTTTGTTTGACAAAAGATTAGCCGACAACATTCACCCATTATCTAATCATAAATAATTATTTTTTTGTCAATGGTAGGATAGATAGCCACTAAAATATAATATTTTCGAAGCAATATTTTTTAACAGCTCATGCTTGAGAACTATATACCTACAAGATTGATTCTTTCAATTTTGACCGTCGAGATCTTACAATGGGAATTCTGTGAATTTTCCGAGGAATGAAATCCTTACCAACAACTGTTAATCAAATGTTAAAATGTGGCTTGCGTATCTGAAACTTGGCTTAATATTTCGCAAAACGACCAGTTGTGCTCACTTGTGGATTATAAGTTGTATCGTTCAGATAGGGTGCGTTGCAGAGGTGGGGGCATTGCTATGTATGTGAGGGAAAGGTTAAAATGAAGACCTAAGGTCTCGTCTGTAGAGGATAGTGAGATGGAGTATATTTTTGTTGAGTTAACCAATGACAGCGAAAAGCTTCTTAAAGGGACCAAACAGAAACATTAGTATCTCTCCACTTATTTCTACCTTAGAACAAATTTCAGTTTCATATCCTAATATTATTCTATGTGGACTCTTCAATTGCAACCTTTTGATGAAAATAACTTCCTGGATGAATTTCTTTCTCTTAATCTTTACTCCGTAAACACATGTGCTGCCACCCATTTTTCTAATTTTGACCCCACTTTGTTGGATATATTTCTTGTGACCGATCAAAGCAAAGTTATTCTTTACGATCAGCTGTCTGCGCCAGCTTTTTTAAAGCATGATTTACTTTTTTTAACTTTCAACTTTCAAGTTGAGCTTCATAGTCATACCGTCGAATACCGTGATTTCAAACAAATCAACTACGCTCAACTTGAAATGGATCTTAGAAGCATAAGCTGGAACAATGTCCTGGAAATCGCATCTCCCTGCGAGCAGAGAGATTTTCTGAATAGTAGGGTGAATAGATTATTTGAGAACCATGTACCGTTAAAAACCAAAAGCTGCGCTCCTTACAACAAACCTTGGTTCACAAATGACATACGCTCTTTGATGAGAAAGCGCGACTTAGCCTTCAGACGGTGGAAAATGTTTCGTCTTCACCAAAAATTTACCTCATTGGAAAAAAAATCGTAAGGCAAAAGCCTCTTTGTATTCTATTCGCATCAATACGTCTGTAGGAAGTAAGCAAATTTGGAAAAAATTGAAGAATATCGGTGTTGGAAAAATAGCTTGTGGTTTGTCTGAAGACATAGACATCAACGCTCTCAACAAATCTTTCGTTTCTAACCCAATTACTAACCACCAATATTTAGACCCCTACAATTTTCTGAAAAGATTTTGTCAGAGCATAACTCAAACCCAAATTCATTTATGTTTTCTCCAATAACTGCGGAGGATATGGTATCAAGTCCAATGCTACAGGTCTTGCTAATATGCGCCCTTCGTTTTTGAAAATTATATTACCAACGCTCTTGCCCTTTATTACCCATATATTCAATTCCATCTTAATACAAAATTAATTCTCAACACAATGGAAAGGGGCAAAGGTTGTACCGATTCCAAAAACTTCAAGAGGAGATGAATTTAAGCCAATTTCAATATTGCCATCCTTATAAAAGGTTTTTTGAGAAAATTATACAAGAACAAATGAATGAGTTTCTTAATCTGTTCAGCTTAGTAACCCCTAAGCAATCACGCTTTCGAAAGAAAAACAGCTGCATTAAATCTTTGTTAAGTGTCTCGGAAGATATAAGGAAAGCTATAGATGAGGATAATGTCACATTTTTAATACTCCTCGATTTCTCTAAAGCGTTTGATATGGTAAATCCCTTGATACTTTGCGAAAAACTCTCCCGTGATTTTCACTTTTCTTCCTCCGCAGTCAGACACTTATTTTCATACCTTACTGATCGAGTGCAAGCAGTAGAGGTGAAAAAAACTGTTTCCAACTTCCTACCTATCGTTAGGGGCGTTCCGCAAGGTTCGATTCTTGGCCCGTTGTTGTTTTGAGTCTATGTTAACGAACTTCCTACAATCGTAAGACAATTTTCAATACGCCTATATGCTGATGACACCCAGCTCTTATTGAACACGCTGCAGCTAGCATAAATGAGGATTTAAGCTTGATTGAGCGTTCTTCGGTTGACAACTGCTTACTTCTGAACCCAAAGAAATCAAAGTGTCTCGTAATTTCAAAGAGCAAAATAGATTTGTCTTACTTTCCAGCAATCCTTTTAAATAGCTGTTCTATTGCTTACGTAGATTCAGCTAAAAATGTAGGTGTAGTTTTTAAGCCCAGTCTTACCTGGACTCATTATATAAACAACACAATTGGAAAATCGTATGTCCTACGCCTGCTATGGTCAACGTAGCACTATATCCCTTTAACAACTAGAATTCTGCTAATTAAAACGCTGATTTCACCACTGCTTACTTACGGTTGTGAAATTTTTTGTAAGTTAGACTTTGAGAGTAAAAGGAAATTAACGGTTGGATTTTATAGCGCAATAAGATATATTCACGGGCTGCGACGTTACGATACAGTTTCGCAGCATACATCACAACTTCTTGGGATGTCGTTTGACAATTTTATAAAATTTCGCACAATTAGCTACCTTGTTCTCTGACATACTTCTAACCCGCCCACCTATGGTTCTTTACAACGAATTAAACTTTTTAAACTCTAATAGATGTTCTGATCTCGTTATTCCGCGATTTCAGTGTTTGACATCCGAACGTCAGTTTTTCGTCAACTCTGTAAGAATTTGGAATTCATTGCCGCGATATAATATGTTAATTGATAGAATAAGTAAATAAATTAAAATTAATTATTATATTATATTTATAAATATAATAAACAATATAAATAATTAAAAAAATCATACAACAAATAAATAAATAATAACAAAAAATCATACAAATACTGAATAAACGAATGTAATATATGTACGAGTAGTATTGTATATGCATAAATAAGTAAATTAGAAATAAATAATTTAGTTTAATATTATATAATAAGTTATATTTTAAATAATAGAACTATAACTACAGAGCAAGGTATGAAATTAGAGGGTTATCTGAGGAAAAGCAAGATGTAAGATAACGTTCATTAAGTTTTTTCTGTTGTTACAGTACCCTTGTAGTGCTAAGAACACAGCGTAAGTATTTGTGTTTCAACAGCAAGCTGCACCTGGCAATATCCTATTTCATTGCATGCTTTTCGGTGCTACTTACTATTAGAAAGAATAGAGAAATAGGAAAGAAGTGTTTGGGTGCAGTTGTTGGGTTTTTCTCCATGGGTGGTGTCTAAGTTGCTTAGGGAGATTACGATTTTATGTATTCGAAATAAAGTAATGGACTTGGCCGGGATTCGAACGCACGACCTTCCATGCAGTAAGCGAATACATTACCACTGCACCTGTGCCACCCGCTGTTGATACCATTTCCATATTTGAGATAACGTGAAGTTCAGCTGTTGAAAATGACCATGGAAGCTTAAGGACCATTTTCAAAAGCTTGTTTTGAGCTACTTGGAGTATGCTAATATGACTAGCTGCACATTTACCCCATCCCGGTGAACCATAAAACATAATTGCTTGGAACACGACTTTGAAAATCAGCAGCTTGTTTTCATTGCTTAGTTTGGACTTCCGATTTATAAAGGGATAAAGAGTTTTAGTGGTTATATAAATCATTTTAATTACTTCTTGTACATGCATGCCAAAGGTTAAAGTTTTATCAAGATGGACTCCAAGATATTTAGCACTTGCAGCCATTCAGTGTTTACACCATTTACTTGAAGATTGTTACTCGGCAGGAAATAGGAATTTTCGTGTGAAAAAGATTACCTGTGTCTTTGAGGCATTTATTCTAATCTGCCAGTCGAAAAAGTAATTTTGTATGACATTTAGTGCAGATTACAAGTTTGTTTCAATGTTGAAACCAACTGAATTTGACGAGAAGATAAAGGTGCCATCGGCAAATATTGCTTTTTCGTAGTTGTTTAAACATGGGAAATCGTAAGTGAAAATAGTATACAAGATTGGACCAAGCACCGATCCTTGAGGTACACCTGCTGAAATGTTATAAATATCAGAGTACCAATTATTTTTCGAAACCTTGAATTTTCTTTCAAACAGAAATGATTAATTTGTTTTGATTAAGTACATAGGAAAATTAAGTCTAAGAAGTTTATGTAATAAAGCATCATGCCAAACTGAATCGAATGCTTTCTCGACATCAAGAAGTACCATTCCTGTACTTTTTCCTGTGCTAAAATTTCTTTTTACATATTTTGTTATTCGATGAACTTGGTGGACTGTACTATGATGAGCTCTGAAACCAAATTGTTCAAGTGGTAAAGTGTTATGACTTGTTATTTGAGAAACAATTCTACTTTTAATAATTTGCTCAAAGCGTTTGTTTAGCGAGCTTAACAAACTTATTGGTCTATAGTTGGTTGGTATGTTTGCGCTTTTACCAGGCTTTATAATTTGTATAATCTTAGCTGTTTTCCATGCATTAGGAAAGTAACTTTTTTAAAGTTGCTTGAAAAGGCTGGGCATGTTGCTCAAGAAAAAATCCAAAGTTTATGGCTTTGACCTATTATTGGCAGGGTAATAGGTTGGATTGGGTGGATACAAGATATGAAACGGATGCCTAGTGTTAAGGTTAGCCAGAATATTACCCCATGCATTCGCTCTTAAGCATCCCTAACTTCTGTGCCTGCAGATAAAATCAGCCCCAATTAGGTATATATCATTTATACTGATAAGCTTCCTCATATCGTTATTTAACTGAAAGGGTTTCTCCGCATTAGCTGAACCTCCAGAAAAATAAACAGAAAATATTTTTAAAGCCTTACCATTTGCAAAGGGGAATTGTGATTCCTAAGTTTTGAATTACTTTAGTATTAACAATTGGGATTACTTCGTGTCGTATGGTTAAACCAACGACCATACCACGTCGAGTTAATCGGTTCTCGTTAGATCACCGAAATTAAACGACGTTGGGCGCGGTTAGTACGTAGATGGGGGACCGTTTGAGAACAACCGCGTGTCGTTGGCCAGTCCCATCTACAGAGTTGAGGTAGATAATATACGTGGTATCACAATGGACCTAAATTGGTCTAAGTGTGTCGGCTTCTGCCGACAGCCACATAAACCTAACCTAACCTATGGTTTTCTTCACTAACACAGCAACACCATCCCCCTTCCCACCTCTCTATCAAGACGATAGCAACTATACTCTAAATCTGTTAATGTGTCTTCAGAACTCAACCAAGTTTCAGAAACCAAACCTACATCTACATTATGCTTATTAAGAAAAGTAAAAAATTCTGTGGATTTTCATCGAATGCTTTTAGCATATTCATGGATGTTCTATTCATTATTTATTATTGTTATTATAAAGATACTTAATTGCTAATTGTGCAATAGTGTTAAATTGGTCTGCTTTGGTTTTGCATTTACCTAACAAAGTTATCATCTTCGCTGTAAGAAATAAATAAATACTAAAAAAGAAATACTAAAATACTAAATTTTAAAACTTTAAAATGTCAAAACAATCGACTGAAATTTTCTATTGAGGAAAGTGAAAAACGATAAGTTCAGCGTTGGAATCAGTTTGCTTCGATCACGGCATTTGGGTTAAGGATAAGCTTAATTACAAATATGCATTTCATTATCATTATTTGTTATTATTATTATTTTTCTTTATTCCATGCCAATATACCAAACTTAAAACTAAAAAGTATCAACAAGCTTTATAGAATATTGTATTTAATGTAATGCACTTAATGCACTCCTTTGTCCCGAGCCAGAGCTATTAAAAAGACTCCAATTAAGGTCCTTTTGTGCATTAATATCAAAATGCTATTATGTCCCCTATGAATATCCTTTCGAGATTCAAAAATGAACAAAATCTTTATAAATTACAATGTTAATCTTGTAGGTTTGCCCCTTAATACCGTTTGCAAATATAACCATGTAGCCAAGTTATTTATATCAATATTGAAGATACCCCGCTGTTTTGACCAATATCATTCTAACTGGGTGGAAGGAAGAGGGACTTAATAAATAATCTTTTACGCCTTGATAAACTACAGTCTTCTACTCCCATCAATGTAGGTTGGTAGGTATGTATGCAAAGAGTGAAAAATCGACACAATCCATAAACCCATTCGCATTAAACCTTCTCCTCGTCCTCTATTCATCCAATACACATGGTTCGGTTTATCTATTTGTATATTGTCGTAAGTTTATCCGGTTGTCCCCCACCCTCTAGGATTTCAACACAAATCTCAATACCCACGATAACATTCATGCACGCATTTGCGCCTACAATACAATACAATGTGTAACCCCCCCCCCACACGAGGCAGGCCCTCATTTGATAATCAAGCATATTATTGAATAGTACGAAGGAATGGAACGACTACGCGACGTACGAAAAATGTGCGAGCGAAATTTATCACCCTGTGGAACGCCATTAATGTCGTCAATGGAAGATATATGACGAAGGTGAATCGAATATAATGTGACATCATTATTTCGTTGACATTCGATACATGTATGTATGTACGGGTGGGGTGGCGTATGGAGACACTTTTCCGTGTCTTTATGCCCTTCTTCCTTCGCGAGATGTTTATGGATATATGGATTCAGGAAGATAGACTTAACGCCAATGGTTCGAAGTTAATAATGTGTTACATACTTTATTTGAGATATTATAAACTTTTGGTTTCTTTTTGATATTAAAGAGCTGAGTGTTTTTCCATGAGTTTTCCTTAAGAACTCGAAGCTACCTACAAATCGATTTTGTAGAGAAGTATTGTATAGGAAAAGAACTGGGGCAAATATTTTATCAAGATTAATGCAGATGTGTTTGTCTATTATTCTTCGGTGCTGTGTCAATTCTAATACCTATCTTTTCACAATAATTAAACAGCAGATCTAGAGCTAGGAAACGTTCATTTAAGGTACGGTTTAAGGCACACTTTGAAATTCTGGGACCAATGCTTTGGATAAAGCTTTCATTGTCATAGCCCTGATATTGCTAGTTCCCAGTATCTTGATCCATTTTGGAGTTGATGCTCCTAATGCTTGTAACAGTGCATTGCCAAAATATTTCATGTACGAGTTCTCTTAAAAATGTTTCATTGCCCCAACATTTTAGAAAGAAATCCTTTAAATCCAAAGGATCTGGATAAGAGCGATCATAACTTTCCCAATATTCTGTATTCCAACCACAGGTGGGGGTTTGATATCAGATCATTTCATCATTCAATGCCGGTGCTGCTGCGTATGTGTGATCCAAGAAGTTAACGTCATCTGTTCAACGATTGTGTAAGGACGTATTGGTAAGTAAAGCCTTTTGATCAAGTTCTTTGCATGTCTTCATTTTTTTTTTTTTTGATGTGGCTTCTTTGATCTAAAGGGTTCCTCGGATATTCGAGTTTTTACTTCGATCCACCTTTGCTACTCCTGTTACTATGCTCTCATACTTTACATATTGCTAACTGTGTGTTAGCGCCAAACACACATGTGTAGTGCTGAGCTTTCCTTTCAGCCTAGAGGTCATTTTCCGGTCGAAAGATCACAGAAGGTAGTTGATTTTTTCCACAATTTCAACAGAATTCTTTGTTTAAATCAGAGATCCGTAAGCTTTTATTGTCTTGTAGACCAATTGCCAATTCGTTTCTGTTGTGGGTTGACCACTTGCATTTTCAATAATGAATTGTTAAATATGCATCAAATTCAAATGTGATTTTGACAGTGTCAGCTGTTACTCACTTTAAACGTTTATGTGTACATGTTGAGTCTTATACATTTAGTAATTAAAATGACACAAAATGCAAATTAATTAAAATTATAACAAGAATAAATACAGGAAAAAATATATGCTTTTATTTGAAACATTTGGCTTCAGTTTAGTTAGGTTTAACCTAAAATCTCCTCGATCAGTGTTCCATTTTTTTGTAAAAAGATTGGCAACCGCGCTGAAAGCCCATTCCACCAGATGTGAAGATAGAAAAGCTATCAACAACTTTCTCGCAATAGTCCATAACACAAGATACGAGTAAGTAATCGGTTAGGTAGGTTAGGTTGAGGGATGCGCTTGTGACGGGTGTCACGGCTCATGTTCATGTAAGACCAACAGTTTGGGTCCGCTTTGGGATTCTTTAAAATCTGTTGGGAACCTGAGAAAGAGAAATAAAAGAAACTGCTGTTTAACTGCTCAGTAATTCGCTTTAGGAGAAAAATGCGGATTCATGTGTGAATCTCAGAAGATTCTTTAGCTCTAAGGCAGGCAGATCCTCCAGCTGCTCAAAGAAGTAGCTGCCAAGCATCTTCAATGTTTTTGCCCTAAGGGCAGGGCATTCGCAAAGTAGGTGGCGTATAGATTCTATTTCTTCAACGTCCCTACAGCTCCGGCAATAGTCGTTGTGCTATATACCCAGCTGATCCGCATGTAGACCCACCATACAGTGCGATTTGAGGACCCCCGTCAGTGTTCGAATATCTTTGCGGTTAAGCCCGATCATGGTTTTAGAATTCATTTGGCTAACCGCTGGCCAGAGCTCCCTTGTGTATCTGCATGTATCAAGGTTGATCCAACGTATGTTTGCTCTACTCATGGATTTGGTGTCGATACTTAGCATTAAATTGCTTAGCGGAGTTCTTATGGATTTTAGGGCCAGGGATTTATTCATCTCCAATCCTTTCCTTGGTAGTTCATCCGATTTCTCATTACCGGAGATGTCATTGTGCACTGGTACCCAGCATAGGGTTACCGTATTGACAGTTCATATCTCGTCTAGGTATGTTTTGCATTTCAACACCACCATTGACTTGACTACTACTTTTTTTTTATAATTTAGGCGCACTAAAGGGATTTTGTTGGTACCCTTATCATGTATTGGCTACACAGTGCGGGCGTTAGGGAAATTAGGATTAGAAGAAAAGGAGAGTTGCCGATGCACGTTGGTTTTGAATGTTTGTAGGTTATAATGTAAAGGAAAAATTAAGCGTGGAAGAGTATTCCACATTCGTGTTGTACGGCTGAGGAAAGACTCTTTGTACTTCACTGTACGTCCGAATACAGGCTTGAGAGTGAACTGATGAGCATTCCTTGCATGGCGGGTATTGCGGTTGAAATGTTCAAGGGGTGGAATGCAACTGGCTATTTCGTTAGAGCACTTACGGTAGAAATACCGATAAAATAACGAAAGACAGGAGACATTGCGACGATGACTACGTGAGTCAATCGATCTCGCGATGTCTCGGTCGCCTATGAGTTTTATCGCGCGTTTTTGGATCATGTCAAGTAGCTCCAAATAAGTTATTGGTGCACCAGACCAGATATGAGCGTTGTACTCGAGTTTCGGGCGAATAAACGCCTTATAAATTGTAGCCAGATCAGAAGGGGTGAAATATTTCTTACATCGCTTAAGGAAGCCTAGACATTTCGCAGCGTTCTTGGCGACATCGAATATGTGGTCATTCCAACGAAGGTTGTCATTAACACACATACCGAGAATGGAAAGTCTTACGGTTTCAGCGATGCAAGTGTCATTCATGGATAGTGGCAGTGTGTGTGGGTTTTGCTTTAATGACAGGAGACAGCATTGTGTTTTAGAAGCATTAAATTTCACTCTATTGGTTGTACCCCACTGAGTTATGCTGTTAAGATCGGAATTTAATGAGCTTAACATACGTTGCCGTTCGATTTCCACACCCGAAGCAGTGGGGCGTGACCCAAGAAACGAGTATGAAAAGTTGAGGGTACTGTCATCAGCAAAGGAATGAATTGCATTAGAAGTAACAGACAGGAGATCATTTTTAAAAATGAGAAACACCAGCATTTATTTGGTGAGTTGCAGAATTGAAACCGTACAAGACAACTTGAATTGAACGGTCTGAAAGGTAATTTTTAATCCATTGAAGAAGATTATCATCGATTGCAAATGCACGCATTTTCGACAAGAGAGCTTGATGCCAAACTCTGTCAAATGCCGTTGAAATATCAAGCGCAACGATCTTACTTTCACCACCTTGGTGAAGAGATTGGTTCCACTTTTCGGTTAGATATGTCATCAAACCACCGGTGGACCTATTGCCCCGAAAACCGTACTGCCGGTCATTGAGAAGTTTTCGAGATTCAAGATCTGACTTCATAGCTTTTATAGCAGCTTGGCTGTCAGAGTAAATTTTGATGTGTTTGTCGGCTAGTTTGCGCCTCTTTTTTTCGAAAAAATCGAATTTTGAGGTAAAAAGCTGAAATTTTTTATATGATCTTTAACCCTAAAACTGCCCGGGAGATAAAATTTCTAAAATCGGCCACAATTAAATAAGACAATTTTTTTGGAAAACCAAATTTTGAGCTAGAGAGTTAAAATTTATAATATACGACTCTCTAGGTGCCCTTTATACTTATGTTTAAATATTTTTTAAATCCGCCTACCGACACGCCCACAATTAAATAAAACAATTTTATTGAAAAACCAAGGTGTGAGTTAGGGAGCTTTTTTTACAAAAGCTTCGATTTTTTCGATTAAATCCTTTAAATATTATATAACAAAATATATAGAGCGTTCTTAACAATTCAACAAATAGTTAGACCGTTACCGAGTCTCCAACAGTTCGCCAAAGCGAACTGTAGCCCGTCCCTATGTTTTTATGTATAACTAAATAACCTACAACGCTTGACTGCGAATCTAGCTCACAGCGTTAATGAAAAATTGTTATGTTGGCAACCAGGGTCGAGCCACAGGAGCAGCTTCGGTACAGGTGAGGAGAACGCGGCATGCTTGTGGTTGCTGGGCTCAGCTTGTCGGACGGGGGAAATTCTTACCCACGAACTTAGGCCAATAGGCAAGAGAGAGAAGGGAAAGAGCACGTGAACTGACCTAACTAGCCTAAGCCTAACCTTATCTGACTATAGCTAAAGCTATGCCATAAAATACATCTAAACTATCCTAACACTACTCTTAAACTAACTAACCCCAACCGCAACTCACTTCCCTTAGTCCCTCGTTGGTACCGAGATTTCTTTGGCAAAGGTTGTTCTTGTTTTATCACACTAAATAAATGTGTTTTTATGATGGGTTGATCGTTAAAAATTATTCCATTTTTAGGGTGTGCCATTTTTATAAACATGCAACTGATTGGAGAAAAATATTATTTAGATCTCAAAATATATCTATCTGGGTTAGTGAATTATTATATTTATGAAAAGCCAAAATTTCGGTTACGATCTGCATGGGATTCCATTTTCGTGGAATAGCCCAATAAGAGGATTTCTAGCTGGTAGTACATTGAACCGTTACCGAGTCTGAGTGCTCTGGGATTTTGGATTTCCTTTTGTTATATATATAAATAAAAAAATTCTTTGTTTTAATTGTGATCTTATAACTGGAAATTAATTAAATTATTTGGGTCATTATCAGAAGGAATACTCACGTCAGCTGGTATTTCACCTGTTACTTGATTGTCTTCGCTTTGATTGTACCTTTTTTCAACATCATTATTAGGTACCTACTGTTAATTTCATAATAAACTACTCAAAACAAATAGGGCCCACTAAGTTTTTTGGCTTTCATTTGAAAAAAAAAAATAGTTATTATATTTTTTTTTGTTATAATGTTTTAGCTTAGTATTAAGAAATTGAGTATACATAATCAATACGGGAAAAAAAATTCCAAATTCAATTTACACACAAAAAGCATTTTTTGGGAACATTTTCGAAAAATAAAGAAAAAAAAACTTTACATATAACTATTTTTTAGTTATGACTTGTTGTTGATTTGTTTTGCTTAGTAGCGAGTAGAGCCTCCTCTACTCCGTATGCACTGTATTAGCCTATCGGGTACCGTTTCGATCAGATGCGTTACATTTTGTTCGGGTATGCGCTTCCAACAGGCTTTTAACGCGTTTATCAGCTCTTGTTTAGTGTTGACATGGCTGTGGTTTTCTTTGAGGGTTCTTTTTAATTGGTCCCGTAAATGTTCGATGGGATTGAGGTCTGGGCTCTTTGCTGAAATATTGGCGTCAGAAAGAGCTGCTTGCTTGCTACGGGCCGTATTTGGGCGAGCATTGTCTTGCATAAGAACAATCCCATCGCCAACTCTCTGTGAAAATGGGATCACAACAGGTCGTATTACCATCTCAACGTAACTGGCGGCGGTAACGGCGCCCTCATCCAGAATTACCAGCACTGTTGTGCCTAGCGAACTTATTCCAGCCCATACCATAACTCTAGGGCCCCCAAATCGGTCACTTCCGTCAATGCACGGATCGCTAAAACGTTCACCTTGTCTTCTCCACACGAGTACTCGTTTATCATCACTCAAAAACTTTGTCTTGCATTCGTCTGTAAAGAGTACAGACCTCCAGTTATCCATGGTCCAATTTGAATGCTCGCGGGCATACCTGAAGCGCGCTGCCCGATGAGCCGCTGTAAGTTTCGAGCGAATAGCACGCACTATGGAACGTTGAGTCTATTGCGAATGGTTTGATCGCTGACTTGAGTGCCAGTTGAATGCCGCAGTTAAGTTTGTAAAGCCAGGGCGGTTGCGGTACGCTAGCGACGTGCAGTTATTCAAATGTACCGGTCTTCTTGCCGAGTTGTGGCTCTGATTCTTCCCGATCCAGGTCGCCTCGAAACACCGATAAGATTTGCAACAACCCTTTGAGACTCTCCTTGCTCCAGCATATTTACCGCTCTAATTGCGTTTTCAGTATCCAAATGACATCTAGAACCGGGCATGGTAATCACGTTTAATCACGAAGAAATAAGGAAAATCAATTAAAGAAAGTAACACTTAGCAACAACGCTAGAATCAGGCTGAGAAAACAAGTGCAATAATTTTTGAATTGACTGTTCTTTCGAGCCATTGGCTTTTTTTGCCTACTCACTTGGAGGCAACGGTAAAATTGCTGTTTAAAGCATTGATAAGGACTCATACACATGCAAACTCTAAAATAAAATGATTCGTTTCGATAATGTTTACCAATTAAGTATTTTTTAGGCAAATTACAAAATAAATCTTGGGTGGGCCCTATTTTGTTTTGAGTAGTTTATGTTCACGATTCCTCCTGTAACAATTTCCATTTGAATCAGTAACTATGTAAATAGCAACGGCAACTGCTCCAAAACTAAAGAGAATTTTTCTAGCTACTTTTTAGTTATAAATGACACGTGTTCTGCGCATGTTGTATATATTTAACAGTAAAAGTTGTGTGTTTTTTTGTTTGTTTCTGACAAAAGTTTTATTGAAGACGTTTTTTTTCTATTGAATTTCTATGTAAGATTTTTTATTTCTTCATTTGGTACCTAAGTAATCTAAATAAAAATCTGCAGTTTATTATATGATCATGATAAATAATAAATAATAAATTAAATAATAAGTACATGGATAGTTAAAGATTAATTCAAATAAAAGAAAAAAAGGAAAATGTTAAAAAATTAATCATTTAATGTAGGTATTCAATTGTTTTCTATCACAGTTTTCAAACAATGGATGAATCAAGGACCAGTTGTATAACTAATGAGTATGAGTACAGCTGCATTATCTGTGAAAAATTGGGTTCATCTTCCGCAACGCAAATCCAGGCGGAGACTCAACGTTCATAGTATCCGTTTTCCGAAGGTTTGATATATCTGTCAAACTGACACATGCTTCGAATAACTACGATCCTAAGTCCACGGACTGGAAAATGTATCGAGGACTTGTTCTCTCAAAAGTCAAATGAGTCCACGTGAGACCTGGATGAAGCAGCGTTCTAGCTCAATAAAGTGCTGCTAACCTCCTACGATAGTAGTTGTGTCAGTAAAACCAGTATGAAGAAACTTAAGGTTTCCTGGTGGAAGGACCAATTTGCTAAGCTCGGGAAGAATGTTAGGAAGCTCTTCATCGAGCCAAATAAATAAAATTGTGAGACCATTACAGGATTTCTCTCACAGAATATAACTCAGAATTGAGACGATCGAAACGAGCTACATGGGCTAAATGCACTGAAGACATAGCAGACATGCCAGTCGCAACGCGTATCTATAAAGCTCTGGGTAAATAGCATACAAACTGTGTAGGATTACAAAACAAACAGAAGGTACCTACACGACGTAACCCGAGGATACTATAAGAAACTTACTTCAGGTTCATTTTCCGGGCTCATATATCCATGCTACACACGATAACTAAAACGCCACAGACCTCAAGGCCTTTGTAGCCAGTAGAGTCAACAGTTTCTTCTTTTCCCGTAAATAAAAGATTTGAACTCATTGAGGTTCACTTTTTTGTACAGCCAAAAAAAAACAAGTCTTCTTTTGTCATCATTACCTCCTAAAGCTGATGCAGCGTTTGAATACCTAAAAAGAGTATATCTACAAATCCAGTTATGGTTAGGAAATGTAAATATTGAAAACGTAGACATTGAAAACGTAGACATTGAAAATTGGGGCTGGAAGTATTTTAATAACATGCTTATCCCAATAACAATGAATCAATCACCAGCTGCAAAAAGGGATTGTGTCTTGTGTAGCTGCTTGTGGATGTCGAAAGAGTGTCTTGTACTGCAGTGTAGCATGTCTACAGTGCAGCGAAAATACTTGTTTTAATACTCCGCCAATCATTGAAATAAGTGAAGTTGAAGAAAATACTTAAATAGACAAAAATGGAAATTGTTTATAAACAAATGATTTCTTGATAATTTTTTTTTTCTTTCATTTTCCTTCATTTATTTCTTTTTCCTATTTACTATCTCTATATGAATACATAAATTAACTTAATTTTGGTGTAGAAAAATGTTCTACAGCTTAATATTATGAGGTCATTTAAACTATCAAAATTATAAATATTTCATTATTTTATTTTTAATCGAGATCACAATTTTTTAATAGGTAAACTTTTTTGTATATATTATAAGCTAAACATTCCACTTTGAATTATAAAATTTCATTCAGTGTAACGGAAATCCGAGGTTTTCATGTTTTTAACGCCCCAGACACTCCACTAATAGTGAATATCTTTGTTCTTAAAGTACTTGACATAAAAAGTTCAGAAGGTGCACAAAGATTTCCGTTTTTTTGTAATAGAGGAGCAATGTAAGGATCAGTTCCTGCTTCGTGACGCTTTATTAATAGCTTCTTGATTGTTTCAAAGTATCGTCCGCAAGTCAATTCGAGTGAGGTAAATACAGACTTGAAGTGTGACAAACATCCAAGAGTATCAATTGTCATGAGAAGTTTCTCAAATTTGACATTCGGAGTTTGTGTTCAAATTGTTGTTCCTTCCATTTGTGCCAAAAATATAACATTGCATGCAAAAGCGGTAGGAGAAGCTAGGTTTTATGACCTGTATGAGCTATTTTTATTTTTATTTTTAAAATTACAAAGCACTAAGGACGCTTCTGGAATAGACACAGACTTTAATTGGGAACTCTTCGGTAACTTTGGTGTCAATAAATTCATCTATGCCTTGGTTTTTGAAACATCTCTTTTTTTTTTTTTTTTAAATACACTATCAGCTCTGTGTCGAGGGCTTAAAGCAAGCAACTATCACGAGCAGAAATTGCCGGCACTAAAAGTGCACTCACAGGCTCATCATTTAGTGCAGGTGTTAGTAAGGACAAAACAATTAAAAATACAATAATTATGTACCTATAAAATACTAACACAAACACAAAATAATGCAAACAATTTAAGACATTAAAGCATTAATACGCAAAATATTTTTTAGCTTAATTTTACTAACATGCAAGTCAATCACATGATCATTTAGATTATAGATTCTACTCATGCGACTAATAGGCTCATGCCTCCCATAATTCGTTCTATGATGGGGGCTAAACAATAATTCAACACTGCGTAAATTATGGGCACCACCACGAAAATTAAAGCCAATAGACGACAGCAAGTCAGGTGCATCTATTTGACCGGATATAAGCTGCTGTAAAAAAATGATATCGCTATTAAGCCTTCGTTGAGAAAGGGGTAACATTTGAAGAAGCTTGATACGTTGACTGTAGGGAGGAAGGTTAAATGGATCATCCCATGGAAGTCCTCTCTTTGTGCTAGCGATACAGAACGGATCTCTTGCCTGTCTATCTTGGGGAATTACAATGTTTTCTCATTATGATCCTTTTATTTGGATTCCACTTGTTGAATTGACTTACCCGTGTCTACCCAGTACTGGTAATATTTTCTGCAATCACTCGTTCATCCGCTCAACGATCTCCATTGTGCCGCCTTTGTTTGATGAACACGATATTTAGCTGTAGACCGTATGACTAGCACGTACCGGAGAGTTCCTGGTATACCGTGAAAATAAGAATACATTTTTTCCCATATGCTCGCATTCGATGTGGGTGGAAGTGCAAATCGATTGTACCTTGCATTGTTACATAAGTTTGAGAGAATTTCAAAACATATAACACTCCATTCTCATTAACCTTTGTGCTTTGTATATTCTTGCATGAAATTGCAATATAAGTTGAAAGGAATAAATTAAATTTAGTAAAAGCTAACTAAATTAAATTATCTACGAGTATATTGGTCCATAACACATAATTCCAATTATTACATAAGGGAGCAAATCCATTTTGAGGGTAACAGACAATTTATGGTCATGTGCAGTGCAACGGACATAATTTGCGGCTTTGCAAATAACTATAATTAGCAGTTGATTGAATACTGTTTGACAGATGTTCGTGAGTAGAGTACCTATTCAAGTTAGGTACTTAATTGTTGTCTTTTGTTTGCTGGTCTATGTAGTCGGATATTACCAAATGATGTGCAATTAGTTTGGATTTTTTTCTTAATATTTTGGACGTGGTTATGTCTTTTAGTAGACTTAATTAATATTCATAATTAGACTGAATACTCAAAATACCTGCAGATATTCAAATATAAAAAAAAATATCTGAGGTACCTGCATAAAGAAGTTTTGTAAATACACAAGAATTTTAAGTTCTAGCTTCCTACTGAAATGCAACTTATTTATAGAGAGAACATTTAAAGAAAAAGCAAGTAAGAAATATCCTTCAGTTTAATTGGTTTCTTCTTCTTCCTTCACGGCAAGGTTATGATCAGGAAGGGAGATCATAATCCTCCCAACTACATAACTGCATCCCTGAATCGACGAGAAAAGAACAAAACACATTCTGGGAATGAACAAACAAGAAATACG
Organism: Portevinia maculata; assembly: GCA_949715645.1. Classification (NCBI taxonomy): domain Eukaryota; kingdom Metazoa; phylum Arthropoda; class Insecta; order Diptera; family Syrphidae; genus Portevinia; species Portevinia maculata. Next base: position 92,248,858 of record OX454526.1, read on the forward strand.
TATCCAACCGGCGTACTGACAAGCCACTGCACCATAGGTGTAAAGACGAACAGGCTGGGCATTAGCTCACCCGACTACTGCAGGAGCTGTCAGGACATAGAAGAAACCGAGACCATCAAACACCTGCTCTGCGAGTGTCCAAACCTCCAGACATCTCGATTTCGCTATCTGGGCAACAGAACGAAGACGTAGCGCAGGTACCACTGACGGACACAATCAGGTTTGTCAAGAAGACAGGTTGGTTCCAATAGGCCAACCAGCAAGAATAATTTAAACGGAGGATGGTAAGTATTTTTATTATAAGTGAAGTTTTTTACCACGATAAACAAAAAGGTATCACAATGGACCAATAGGCCCCCGTGCAAGCACAGCAATTGCTGTGCACTTTCCTTCCAACCTAACCTAACCTAACTGCATCCCTACCAATCTGAATGTGGGGTTCGCAGGTTCGAGCTCAATAAACATCGGCAAGCTTCATATTTTCGGATCTCTTCTTCACTGATACCAATCAAATGCTGGAGTTATTGCATTTTTCTGATCCATTCATTTGCTTGTCTCTTTCAACGATTTCGACACGCGCATACTAATGTTATTGATTATTGTTTGATCGTCCTTTTATAACACCGGTGATTTCCAGTCGTGTCAACACACCAACTTGCATGCACACTTATGGGAGAGTTTTAAGATGTGTAATGTTTCGCTAGGCTCACCAAAGTGTTAAAAATGCTTAGTCCCTTTTACGACAAGCACTGTTTTCAGGGGCAGTGATATTCTAATCCCTGCATGGGCACGCTTATTAAAAATACTAATGCTGTCATGTCACCTCTTCAACATCATACTTAAGAAAATTTTGCTTTAATTTTATAAATTTTATAATTATAATTTTTAAGCTGAGAAAGTCGTATTTTTTAAGTCGAAAGTAATGCATTAATTCATTATAATAATAATAATTTATTTCATACTTTAAAATTCGTTTTCTCAAGAATCATTTTTGTATCTATAGGGCACTTTAGTACTCAGAAGGCAACTCGATAACGAATATCATACCGTTTGGTTTTAATAAAAAATACATTTATAGTTTAGGCCCATACAGGGCCTAAAACCAAGCTTCTCCAACCATTTCCTTATGTGGAGCTAAAGGGACCTACAATTTTTAAGCCGAATTCGATCGGCAAATTTGCGAAGCTTCTCATGACAATTTATGATCTTGGATGTTTGTCAGACGTTCGCAACAGGTGGGGTAGTAGACAAAAACTTTTAGACGTTACTTGGCACCAGTGGGATAGTTTTAATTCATAGTTTGTAACATGTCCTACAAGGCCCGTAACTAGCCCCCCTCTCATTGGTATTTTGAAAAAGTCGCATTAAAAATTTAAATATATGTAGGTGGAAATCTGCTTCACAACAATCCTTGGCTTACGGCTTTAGGATGCAAGATCTTCGAAAGAAAGGAAAAAAATAATAAAATATTTACATTTTATGATTTTAAATCATGTATTTTTAAAGTAATTAATAATGAGTATGCCCGCAATTTTTCGATATGACCTCTATAAGACAGTTTGGAATACAATCATATAGTTTTTTTTTTAATAATTAAGAGCATTTTCGGTCCAGGCATCACGAATAGCTTCGATTGAAGTGTCCTTGTCTTCAAATTGTCTGCCGCCTTCATACACTTTTCGAGATGACCATGCCCAAACATTTAATTATGTTTAAGTCTGGTGAATAGGGCGGCCATGGCAAAAGTTTCATGTCATCTGATTGAATCCAACTTCTAACAACCCTGGAAGTGTGGATAGGGGTATTGTCTTGTTGGAATATCCAAGACAGGGGTCCGAAAATGTTTTTCACTTTTGGAAATGACCGTTATAGCAAACATTTGTAGTTGTTTCCTATTCATTGTTGTGGACAAAAACTCCAACTCGATTGTGCCATAGTGGGTAATAACTCCCCACACCATTACAACTGATGTACGGCTGTGATGTCTTGCCAAAATAAGCTCCTCCTTTCTTAGATCATGGAAATAAAAGTTGTAACCATCGGGGCCGTCAAGGTTAAACTTGTTTTCATCCGAAAAGACAACGCGTTTCCATTCACTGCTCCAAGCGACATGTTCTCTTGCAAAATCCATTCGATACTCTTTGTGTACTTGCATCAAAACCAGTTTCTTTTTTTGATTTTCCTCTCTGTGTAGTACCACTTCGGACCGTTGTTATTTATTTATTTATTTATTTGAGGCAAGCTGTAGCATAACCCGTTTTCTCGCCATGTTATTGCTTCTGCCGTGCGTCCTTTTTGATTTTTCCCATAGTGTTGTAGATCCGTAAGATAACTGTTTACTTCTTTTCAGCCTCCTTGCAATTTCTCGGCCTGAGAGTCCTAACTCCTAGAAAGCATCTATTTTTCCTCTTTCTGTCGCTGTCAAAGTCTTTCCGGAACCCATTTTTATGTTAACTAAACAGTTCTTACAACGCTATCAATATTCTTAAGAAAACTTTTAAAAAAATCTCTGATGTGAACTCTTTTTATAAGCTTTTCAAGTAGTTCATTGTTTGATCTTGGGAAATTCCAGCGGTCGTTTCTTATTTACCCTTTAATATTATGACTTAGTGTTGGGAAAATATGTACCTGTTTACAGGTCGTAACAGTTTCCGGGTAAGAAATCCCAACAGGTATAAAGACTGAAAATCGATTGCACAATGTATGGCCTCATCCTGTGATCGCCAGTATATATTGGTTAAGACAAAATCCAGAAAATTAAATTTTTTTTTACAAATCGGAATCGAGTTGGAGTTTTTGTCCACAACAATGAACTGAAACAACTACAAATGTTTGCTATAACGGTCATTTCCAAAAGTGAAAAACATTTACAAATTTGATTCATGATTTTCGCTGCGTTATTTTAATAACCGGATCAAAGATTGACCCCACAAACATAAAAGCCTCAACAAAAAATAATCGGAAGCATCGAGTGAGATAAAGCACTGTTCGTAGCTTTCTCGTAAACTTGAGTGGGTTGACTAGGGTGGATATTTTCTCTTCGACAGCAGTTTTATTTCATACTTATTGGGTCAAATTGTTAATAGCGATAGTAGGAGAGCCGGCCGCATTATGTCAGAAGGGATAAAACAATAAGATGAGTTAGGTAAAAAATGAAAGCCTGCTAGTAAACTAAGAGAAAACACCAAGGGTTGTCGGATAATTTCGACCAGTGGTGGAATAAAGAAGAAAGAGGGCATTAAATACTATTCAAAGGTAATGGATTGGCAGGCACCAACCGGCGACTTACACCTGACAACCCTTTTTCAAATGATCCTTTTTTCGATTGGCCATAGCTATAAAACAATAGGATCAGACCATTACGAAATTAAAACTTTCCATCCACGATTATATATGGTTGTCTCTGATAAATTGCTAAATGTATTTGATGCCAACCAATTAACTATTAACTAAGACAACTGAATTTATGTTAGCACCACCAGCTCTCTGTCAATCCACAGGAGAGATATATAAGATCCGTAAATCTGTTCTTGCAAGAAATTTAAAATTGCTTATTGAACCATCTAAACCTGACTGCGTGTTTTGGGACCATCTGTGCCACAGACCTTTGGTAAAATCGCTAAACTGATCTTAAAGAAACTATGTGCTACAACTGCATCTTACTTACTTACTTACTTAGGTGGCGCTACAGTCCGGGGTGGACCTGGGCCTCAACCAATACGCCTCTCCAGTTAGCACAATCTTTGGCTAACTGCCTCCAGTTGCGCACTCCAATTTGGTTAAGATCCCCTTCCACTTGCGCGCGACACCTAAGGCGAGGTCTTCCTCTGCTGTGCTGTCCCTCCGGGTTGGAATCGAAGACTCTTCGGGCCGGAGCGTTGGTGTCCATTCGCTCTACATGTCCTAGCCATATTAGTCGACTGATTCGCACTTTTTTGACCAGGTCGATGTCGCAGTACAGGTCGTAGAGTTCGGTGTTAAATCTCTCCTCCAAAGCCCGTCAACGTAAATGGCACCGAAAATCACTCCAAGAATTTTGCGTTCGAACAACTGCATCTAAATACATTTAATATTGGAAGGTATTGCTCCTGCAGGTACCGTACATCTTGTTCGGAGCGCAACAATTGAGGCCTAATGACTTTATAAAAAGCCTTAAAAAATCACACATTTTAGGAAGCTATTGTCAAAATCTTGACAGATCACTAGGAAAACTTTTGGATGGTACCAATAATCAAAAAAAAAAAAAAAATGTAACGGCTTATGAGCGGTTCTTTTCATATCGTTCGGAAGGTAATAATAGTTCTCTCTGACTGCATCTACCAGTACTAAGAAATGTGTGCTAAAAACACCTCGCTACGGAATATCATTTAGTTCATTGTTTTGAAAAGGAATCATGCTTCGGATTCGAAATACAAAACTTCATAGGAGATAGAGTGTTCCTGGCTGCAGTGCGTCAATGGTAGTGGCTTTGGTAAAATTTGTTTCAGGCCCCTTGAAAATAATAAAAAAAAAATTGTAGCAGACACCATACCTCTGAGAGGCTAAAAACAGATATTTTGTAATTTTTTAATCTCCAAAAGCTGATTTGTTATGGATTGTTTTCTTTTCTAAGCTTTGGTTAATGAAATCTCTTAATGATTTTTTTTTCTAGTTCTACTGCGCTATATTGCAATCCAATGCGCTTTATTGTCAAATATACAGCACTCAATAATCCGTATGATGGCAGCACTAGCTATCAATATTCATAATCAACCTCCTTAAGCAAAAGCGATCACATCTGAAGACTTGGTGCGGTGAATCGACGATTTCAGCCATCAAAATTGTCATTTATCGGACATGTTTTGGAAAGTACAATAACATTGAAATAACATGAAGAAGTCGCGCGAGTTTTTATTTATTTATTTTTATCCCCGATATATCCTGGTAAGATATGCTAAAGTCCTTCGCGGGTGGTGTCTTATTTTTTTCAAAACTCTGTTTGGAACCAGAAATCTCAACACTTCGTGAAGAAATGATTTAGATATTAACCGACTACTTACGAATTGTATAGTACTTTGAAGAAATAAAACGTTGTTCCAAATCTTAAAGTGTTTGCTTTGTTAACATGTCTCACTTAGGCCTTTATGGCAACACACCTCGAAGCTGCACAAATATTTATATATATGTATCGCCCGTGCCGAGTACAGCACTACACTCTTTATCCAATTGATCGGCAGGTTCAGCGGTCAGCAAAACTTTCAAATCAATTACTCCAACTGTTTCTAAATCCTCCTCGATTGACACTAAATTGGTTGATTCCCAACAAAATTCGTTCATTCTTTCATGTAGGTACTCGTACCTACATCGATGTGCCATCGCCTTGTGCTTTTGAAAAATTATTTCTCACCCTTTGAAAAATAGTCGTTCTCGTCATACTTCGGCTCCCACCGACTTATTCGTAATCGACCTAACTAATCCGATATGTTGCAAATTTCACGTCTGATTGCCAACCATGAATGGAATGGAATTCCATTCCGACTCCAGCGCTTCCTCCCTTCACAGTTCTTAATTGCTTCTCAGAAAATGATAAATTTCCAACAGCACACATGTGCGAGGTATTAGCACATGAATCCATCATCCAATATTAACTTGCCTCCACCACAGCAATAGTGAGTCTATGTGTGGACTCTGCATGCGTCTGGCTCCACTAAGATGTATGTAACTGAAGAAGAAGGTTTTTGGCCAGAAGTCCGTACATGCTCTTCTCAGTAAACGATATGAAATGAATATGGTTTTAATGGCTGCATCTTCCGTAAAGAAGTTTCGATTTTTATTATGAAATATTTGAAAGTTGTGCGGTCGGGATACGGAATTCGCACGAGATAGAGTAAGAGTAGGTATTTTTCCGTCCAGGGTCGCGGGGTATTGTCTAGGCGGGCATACAAGGTATAACCGACGACTATGACTGTTCTTAGCAATATTTCGACATTCTCGTCGATATGGGTCGATGTCTGAAGGGAGAGGGATGCGCTACCAAGAAGAAGGACACCAGAAGTTATTGGAAAAGTTTTCTTTTGAAAACGTGTAGGAAATACTAGAGTGATGCAATATTGCGCAGAAGATACTCATGGAACCAACACCCTTGTCACATTCACCCTGAATTACAAGGAATAGTTTTGGACGGCGGTTGGGGGTGACTTCTTGGTTTTATTCTTTTTGATATTGAAGAAGTAGTCGAACGTGATGGATCTCATTAACCGAATATTGTTCGCCTGAAATAGAGCACAGAAGAGATGCTACTCACTTCCGTTTCCTTGACAAGTTCAAGATTCATAGCAAGAGGACTTTCGCCTTCGTCCAACTCGATAGGTAGGCATAGGCACTCGTATGTGTAGTAAATCATCGTATGTCTGCATTCGCACAAGTCTATCGTAAATTCTGCTTTATTTCCAACTAAATGTTTATATTTCTCGTCTTAATTGCTGGCAATTTAATGATCCTCATGTTGCGCGGTGCACGGCGTGGCACTCCATGCCCTAGCGGCATTTTCTTGCGTACGATGCTCGTCATTCAGCCTCATTGCTATCACTGTGCTGGATCTTAATTGTCATAATCGTATGTGAGATGCTTCAGTGGGAGCCGAAAATAGATGGATTTCATATTTTAAATCTGCGGATGGCATCCTCTGACATGGATGCGAACTGCTGCGAAACGAAAAACATTTTGCTTTTGCGTGCAGGCATCTTGTGTCGTAATAGTCACTGCACTGGGGCCATCAAAACGATCGGCACTGCGACTGCCATCATGGTTAACCGGTGGCTGATCGGGCTGAGGCCGTGCCGCAAAGAGAGATCATGATGGGCTAATGTTGACATGTTAAAAATAGGAATAGGATGTGAGTTGAGTCTTTTGTTTTTGTTTTGATTTCGTTCGCTTGTCTGTTGCGAAAGAAAACAGCAAAGCAGTTTCTGAGGTGATTTTCGCGAAGATCAAACGAGACCCACACTAGTACACCGGAGTTTGAGGTTTCAAATATTTTCATTGTGGGTATAAGATGAGTTAGGAAATGCTTTAAGGGAACCAATTCATAATGGAATCGTGTACACTGGAAGTCTGTTCATCTTGTGAATGAATTAATACCTTTTACTTTAGCCATAGCCGTAGGAACATTTTATCTTGAGTTACAGATTTACATGGGTGGGTGATCTTTAATGGTTCCAGGTTGGTGGTGATAAGCGTCCCGAGACGTTAAGATTGCATACTTGAACGGTTGGACATCATAACTGATGTGTTTTATCAAATACGAAAGGATCTTGATAATGGGTTTGTTCAATGAAAATGACACTAGAGATATATGAGGCTTGAACCTGTTATATTCTGGGCGCACTGGTTATGGATCATTCGGTGGCAATATGGTCACAGTCGGTTAGTGCCACGCTGAACCAAAAAGTTTTGTGGAGTCATATAAACGAATATCAACGGTTATGATCACTTAACCCTCTACTGCATGAATTATTATTTAAAGAGAAAAAAATAAAAAAAACTTTTTAAATAGCTTCTTTGGGTTGTTTTAAGACATCTTTTATTAAAAAAACAAAAAAAAAATCATTTGTTTAAATAATAAAAATATAGGCCAAATATGGCTTCGTGTGCATTAACGGTTGTAAAACTAGAACATTTTTGATTTCAGTTTAAGTTAACAAAATATATAAAAAGCAGCAAAATATAAGGAAAACAATATTTATAAACAAAACAGAACAATTCATTTAATAAATAAATAAATGAAACAAAACATAACAATTCATTGTATCAAAAAAAAGTAAAATAATGGTTGAACGTTGTGTGTAAAAAAAAACGCTCCCTAGCTCAAACTTGGGTGTTTCAATAAAATTGTTTTATTTAATTGTGGGCGTGTCAGTAGGCGGATTTACAACAAATTAACACATGACAATAAAGGGCCCCTAGAGAGTACATTATTATAAATTTCATACGCCATGAAATTTAGAAAAGCAATTTCTCTTTTACTTTTTTACTACTTTACTATTTTGTTGTCAAACCAGGACACCAAACTCAATTTTACTCCATTGATAGTTGCCACTTTTTCCATCATACTTCCACGTCCTTGCCTCATCAGTTGTTCCTTCGGAATTCTGGAGTTTGGCACTCGGTTGATTCTTATAGTCCCTACTTTCAAAAGTCAACTTTTCAACGAATAAACCTGCAAATTTGGACTATTATACCAGTTGTCGAAGAAAATCTTGGGATTAGCATTTTCATGAACTGTTGGCGTAAGCCTTGTGACAACGTTCCCAGTAACCCCCAGATCTGGCGCTCCGTCAGGATACTTATTGCTTTGGTGTCCGTTAAATAAATCAAAATCGTAACTTAATCCCGAAATTCCACTTAGGACTTGATTTTTATAGCCCCATTTATGTGGATTAGCTGGGTTATATTGCTTCAGTTCATGGCAGCATTTCGTCGGAATAATTTGTTCGTCTACGACGAGGAACTCTTCTTTTGGAATCAACAGCAAACGTTCCCTTATTTTCTCCAAAAGCGGTCTTACTTTGAAGAGTTTGTCATGTCCTTCTGTTCCCAATGGTTTGAAGTTTTGATTATCGTTGAAATGCATTGACCTTTTGATAGTTTCCCACCTATTGCACGTCATTGTTTCATATGTCATTTGTTGTCCTACCGTCTTATTCCACTAATGTCTGGACGATGGAAGTTGACAACAAGACATGAATATCACCATCCCGATGAATTGTTCCATTTCGTTCTTTGTTATATTAACTGGCTTATTTATATCATCTTGGCGGGCTTTTTTATTAGATTCCTCTATAATGAAGGCCAACAAATCATCATAAATTTTTTTTTTAAAAAGTCTGATGGTGTCTCTAGTTTTTATACCCTACAAGCTGCACCTGCCCGGCTTTTCCCGTGCCCGAGAATTCTATTGGCCAATATGTTCGAGTAGACTTCCTTATAATTGTCTATAGCGGGTATCCGGCGTATGTTGCTGCGCCTAAAAAAAGAAGACCGATTTTGACCAAAGTTCACAGAAACACTCTCAGGCCAATACGGACGATTGCCTGATTTGAGCTCAACCGGTGAAAGGGACTGCACGTTTTTCTCCGCATGGCTTAGGCCGCTCACACAACTTCGTTGTTCCGTTTAGGGTAGGTGCTTGTTGTCTGGCAGGCGCCTATGTCACCTCACTTCTGCGAATCAAACAACAAAGCGAAAATAAAAAACTTCGATTGAATCACTTTTCATTCACTTCCACACCGATTGTTATCAATGTTGGAAAAGCATCTTTCCGATGTCCGATTCACAAAAAAATGCAAAAAATTTCAATAAGAGTTATTTGAATAAAATATTGAACACACGATATTTCAAGAATGAAAGTGCGCACAAATTCCACAATAAGCTTGAAACGTTCGTGTGGTCTCCCTCTTTCATATGCTTGTTCGGATAACAAAATAAGTGACGTCTGTACGGTCTCTGTATCTGTGTCGTAATTTACACGCATACGCACATATGCATGTGTACTCACTCAAATGCCCATATCTCACACACCGATGCAGATATGGCCAAACATAACAACCTTCGTGCAGACGTCGCCTTTCATGGAAAAAAATTTCATTGGAATCGGTTAACGCGTTTGGCCAAACACCGGCAACAAACACAAATATGGATTGATTTTTATATATAGAAAATATTACACAAAAAAACTTTTTATTATTTCACTTAAATTTGTTTTTTTTTTCAAAGCACATGATACCTACATATGAAACACACAGTGTATAAATACATTGTCAATTTTTTTTTCTTTTTTAAGAAACACATAATTTACACACCGATGCAGATACAGACATCGCACATACATAACATCCTTCGTATAGACGTCACCTTTCTTTAAAAAAAAATTTCATTGGAATCGGTTAACGCGTTTGGCCAAACACCGGCAACAAACGCAAATATGGATTGATTTTTATATACATATATATATAAATAGATATAGATATATTCTCATATCAATTTTAATTCACAAAAACTCACAAAATCGCAATGAAGAAATCCGAATCCGACAGCGCCACCAAACATGAAACAAAATTGGCTTCTCCATTGATCGATAATAGGTGGCTTTACGTTGCGTGTCTATCTGACAGTTCAATTGTGATACGATATGTAACATTCAAATGTGATTCTTTATTTGGTTGTTGCCAAAATAAATAAACACAAAATGAAAAAAAAAAAAAAAAATTAAAAAAAATCGAAAAAAAACCTGTCGTAACACGCTGGGTGGTCAAAATAAGCCATTTTGAAATTTAGATTTTTAGATCTAAAACCCGTTCTGAGAAAATACCTTTCCAACAAAGTATAAATCATCAAAATCGATTCGGCCAATCTCGAGTGATGCGGTTACATTGCTTCGGACACTTTCTTTTATATACTCGTATATAGATTCTAAGGGTATATTAATTTTGACGCATAGTTTGTAACATACCTTAATAGTGCCCGTAGACCCCTAAAAGTTACTATATTCATGATCAGCATCGATAGTAATGTCGATCTAGCCATGTCCGTCCGTCCGTCCGTCCGTCCGTCGGCAAAAATTAGGCCTTTAAACTGGGCCTAGAAAGCTGAAATTTTAACCATATACTCTCTAAGGTCCCGAAATAATTATGTTTACGAATTTTTGAAATCCGCCCACAGACACGCCCACAAACTCAAAATTTTTTTTTTTGAAAAATCGAATTTTGAGGTAGAAAGCTAAAATTTTTTATATATGATCTATGACTCCGAAAACTGCTCCGGATATAAAATTTTCAAAATCCGCCCACTGACACGCCCACAAAAAAATAAAACAATTTTATTGAAAAACCAAAATTTGAGCTAGGGAGCTTAAATTTATAATATATACTCTCTAGGGGGCCCTTTATGCTCATGTGTAAATATTTTCAAAATCCGCCTACAGACACGCCCACAATTGACAAAATTTTTTTTTTTGACAATCCAAAGTTTGAGCTAGGGAGCTGAAATTTATAATATATAGTCTCTAGGGGTCCTCTATGCTCATATGTTAATTTTTTATACCCTATTCTAGGGGTATATTAATTTTGACGCATAGTTTGTAACATACCTTAATATTGCCCGTAGACCCCTAAAAGTTACTATATTTATGATCAGCATCGATAGTAATGTCGATCTAGCCATGTCCGTCCGTCCGTCCGTCCGTCCGTCCGTCCGTCCGTCCGTCCGTCCGTCCGTCGGCAAAAATTAGGCCTTTAAACTGGACCTAGAGAGCTGAAATTTTAACCATATACTCTCTAGGGTCCCGAAATAATCAAGTTTACGAATTTTTGAAATCCGCCCACAGACACGCCCACAAACTCAAAAAAACAAAATTTTGGAAAAAATCGAATTTTGAGCTAGGAAGCTGAAATTTTTTATATATGATCTATGACTCCTAAAACTGCTCGGGATATAAAATTTTCAAAATCCGCCCACTGCCACGCCCACAAAAAAATAAAACAATTTTATTGAAAATCCAAAATTTGAGCTAGGGAGCTGAAATTTTTAATATATACTCTCTAGTGGCCCTTTAAGCTCATGTATAAATATTTTCAAAATCCGCCCACTGACACGCCCACAAATAAATAAAACAATTTTTTTGAAAATCCAAAGTTTGAGCTAGGGATCTGAAATTTATAATATATACTCTCTAGGGGCCCTTTAAGCTCATGTATAAATATTTTCAAAATCCGCCCACTAACACGCCCACAAATAAATAAAACAATTTTTTTGAAAATCCAAAGTTTGAGCTAGGGAGCTGAAATTTATAATATATACTCTCTAGGAGCCCTTTATGCTCATGTGTTAATTTTTTTTTAAATCCGCCTACTGACACGCCCACAATTAAATAAAACAATTTTATTGAAACACCCAAGTTTGAGCTAGGGAGCGTTTTTTTGATAAAATCCTTTAAATCTTATATAACAAAATATGTAGAGCGTTCTTAACAATTTAACCATACTTAGACTTTTGTCACGCCCACTTATGAGGGATAGGAATAGGAATAGGGTATCCAACAGTTCGCCCAAGCGGACTGTAGCCCGTCCCTATGTTTTAAATCCGCTTACTGACACGCCCACAATTAAATAAAATAATTTTATTGAAAAACAAAAGTTTGAGCTAGGGAACGTTTTTTTTCCAAAAGCTTCGTTTTTGTTTGATAAAATCTTTTAAATGTTATACATATAACAGAATATGTAGAGCGTTCTTAACAATTCAACCATACTTAGACTTTTGTCACGCCCATTTATGAGGGATAGGAATACGAATAGGGTATCCAACAGTTCGCCCAAGCGGACTGTAGGCCGCCCCTAAAAAAGCAAATTTGAAAAGCTCTTCATCGTAATCAGTAAAATGTCCCTTTCTCCATGGTACTTGTCCTTTTTTTGTCTATCTGAATCTCCAGCCAATTCATCATCGGTTCGCGATCCATCTCCAGGAATGGGATTAAGGAATGATGATCCTCCGATCATTAAGGAATGATGACGACATTCCATTTTTCTAAGCAAAAAAGTAACATACTGTATTTAAATCTAAAAACTAAATGATAACAAAACGAAAAAAACATGTGCACCACAACAAGAGTCAAGTGAACAAAATGTGTAGATTTACAACCCCTTGCTGCATACGAAGCCAAATATGGCTTCTGCAGTTTTACCTCTCAAACGAGCAAGATAATATTTTTTTTTAATAAAATTTTATTTGTGGCAAAGAGAAATAAGTATCCAATCACAAATATGTTTTTATGACCACTTACCTTACCGTACACCAAAGTTATAATTTTTTCAAATCAGAAAATTTTTCACGCTTTCGTTTTCAACGACAACAAGCAAACCACTGACCTACAAGCAGGAATATCTTCCTTGTTTTTTGTCGCATTCGCGCGAAAAGTACCGCTATGTGTTCTCAGAAATGCATAGAAGAAAATTGTGTTTTATAAAGATCTTTTTTTTTGTGAGAATAAGGAGTAAAAAAGGAAAAAAAGTGAAAAGCCATATTCGGCTTCGTATGCGGTAGAGGGTTAAGTCCATATCATAAGTTTGTCGTTAAAGAAAACTAAGGTAAGTGAGACGTTCATAGAGATACCGAAAATATTCAAAAAACATTTGTTGATATAGCGTTAACTTTTTAACCCTACTTACTAAAAGAGGCAAGCCTAAAAACTACTGGATCATACATACATACACAACAACACCAGCATTTGTTTAGCCTTAGTGAAGAAGTGATCTGAAACCGGGCGGCCTGCCAATATTATTTGAGACAGTTCAGTGGGAGGGCTATGATCCCCTTAATCCTGATCATAGCCTCGGGGTAAAGGAAGAACAGCTTAAAGTTAAGGTTATAACAAAAAAAACTTTAAATTTTAAAACAATTGAGCTCTTTATGCGAAAAATGATTTCTTTTAATAGAAAAGTCCAATTGCATTAGATAGTATAAGCTTCGAGTTTTCATTATTTTCTTCTTCTTCTTTCTGTACCCGTTGAGGAAATTGTATAGGTTTGAGAGATCCCTCTTTATTGCATCACTTCTGGTTCACCAGGATTCAAGGGTTTTTACGTTTTAGGCTTGCTACTTCATCGCGATTGTATTGAAACTTTGATTAATCACCCCTATCGTGGAATCCGTCGGGGGGAACGATCCGCTTATAGTGAACAATTTGCATCGTGCAATCCGCAGACGTGAACCATCCACATGTCGGTAACGTGAATTATTTTATTTTATTTTCACTGAATTTAATTTTTTCAAAACAAATGTGTTTGAAATGAGCTGTCACAATTGAATTTTGAATAGTGGTCGGTAAGGGAGAGTATCCGACGGATCCCACGATAGCAATTTTCTATTCACGTGAATCGAATAAGTGAAGTGAATCTCAGATCCGACGGATTCCACGATAGGGGTGAATATTTTCTTTTCGACGACGACTAGTTAAGATCAACTGCCGGCTGAGGTCAACTTAATGACTTGAACTGGCAACATCAAAGACATAGTTCTTCGGGTCGCTATTTCAAAACGGTTGCTAGCTTTGACCTTGCTCATTATAATATACATATTAGGAAATTTTGATTTTTCTAACTTTTTGACAAAATCTGCGATATCAAAAATAAATATTTATAATTAATGTTTTCCTGTGTTTTTTGATGATGTTGCGATACGGCACCAGGAACTCACCGGGTGAAGATATCCTAAGCATATGCAAGCCATACGGTCATATCGTTCCAAATACCATTTTCGCCAAACAAAGCGGTCACTTACAGCAGTGTCGGAAATGAAACCCAGATTGATTACCATTTCTTAACACGTTTCATGAAGCCTCGGGTTAAAGATTGCAAAGTGATCCTAGGAGAGGCAATCGCCAAGCAACAGCAACAGCAACAGCGTCTCCTCCTGATAGAAAGTTGTGTGGCGGCGGGGACGAACAGAACTAAAGAAACAAAAGTGTCTGCGAGAATCAAACGGTACAATCTATACAAAGAGAAAGGAGAAGCATTTATTGCAAATATACAAAATTATCTCCATCACATTCACATCAGTAACAAAGTTGAGGGTGCAGAGTGCAGAGCACAAGATATGTGGGATTCCCTACAACGACCTTGCTTGGATAGAGCCAAATCACTGATAGTTGCTCCAAAAGAACACTATCAACACGCCAAAGAAACATAGTGTTGGATAGATGAAGGTAAAGCAGTGATAAGTGAAAAGAAAGCGGCGTTCAAAACTTGGTCAAAGTGTTCCACTAGTAATGGAGACGAAAAAGCTCGCCTAAATAGAAATTGCGCTCAAACTCAAGCAAAGTGTGTGGAGGGCCTGTATCGGGAGTAAGAAGACATTTGTTCTTCGGCTGCTGATAGAAAAGATGCTGTCCACGAACTCCGACAAACCAGCTTGAACAGGGGCAAAACAATTTTCAAAACCGCGCAGAGAAGGAGTTCACCAAAGTTCATTAACAATGCTCAATGCTTCTTGCGAATGACGAAAAAATAAATACTACATAGGTGACACCAGTATTGTGGAGGACTTTTATATGAAAAATTTCCTTGGATTTTTTTTCCGAGAGCCGTCCCTAACAATGAAGAAGTTTTATTTATTTTCATTTTTTGTCGGTGTGTGTGAGACTTTCTGCACTGGAGCACTCAGACTCAATACCGGTCCATTGTACTACCAGGCAGACACACCACAATTTACTGTGGGAATTTACTTTAGAAGGTTCTTCAATGATAAGGAGCTTAGACAATGAAGAAGTACACGACATTAATGTCGAAGAAGTTAGGAAGGCGGTAAAAGACTCCAAAAAACGAAAAGCAGTTGGGCCGGACGAGATACCCTCTCAGTTCTAGAAAATGATGGGAGACATCAGGTCCAAATGGCTCATGATTCTCATCCACAAAATTATGAGAGGCAATCCACGGCGCAACCACTGGATGGAAAGTTTTGTTTTTCCTCTGTACAAGGGAAAAGGCGATACGCAAGACAGTGACAATTACCGTTCAATCAAGCTGATCTTGCACACCATGAAGATCGTTGTGTGGGTATTATAGATATCCGAATGCGGAAAATAATACGGCTACCTGAAGACCAGTGCTGGGTTGTCGCAAGTAAATCAACCACAGATGCAATCCAAAGTATACGGATCATGATGGAAAAACATTGTGATTCCTTATAGGATTTGCATATGGTGTTGGTTGATTTTGAAAAAAACCTTTGATGGACAACCAATTGATCTGTTATTGGTGGCGCTTAGACAACGCGGAGTTCCAGAAACCTACATACAGATGATTATGGACATGTATGAGGGAGTAAAGACAAGAGTAAGATGCCCCGTTGGCGTCACCGAGGAGTTCGCAATCAAAGTCGGTGTATCGTCTTGAGGCCGTTGATATTTATTACAGTCCTTGATTATCTGCTTAAAGGAAATGTGTATCATTAATTCTTTGATCACGATGGTGTTATCATTAGCGAGGATCAAACATCCCTGCAAGCACTTAATGTATGGGTGGAAGTTTTTGAGGTAAATGGGTATCATATTAGTCCGAAAAAAGCAGAATGCTTGTCTTATTCCAGACATTTATATATGAATGAAAGAGTGATCTCCAAGTGGAAGGGCACGATGGAATACCTAACGCTGTGGCTATTTTTTTGTTTGCACTGACACCGACACTGCGCGATTTTGATTTTTTTTTCTATTTTTTCGCGAACCGTCGTCGCGAACTGTTGACGGTAACGAACAACAATCAAGAGCATACGTTCGCGACGAGATACAATCAGCAACTTATTGCATTAGTGACGAATATTGAGTTTTAAACCTTTATAGAGGAGTAGATACCCTACAAAATATTATTATAAATGTGACTTTTAATGCAATGAGTTTGTATCTTTTTTCATATTTTTGGAAAATTGTATTAGATTCCTCGAATTTAAACTGCGTATATGATAATTTCATATGCAATGTTATGACTGCAATAGACCGATATGTCCCTAAGAATCGCTACAACTCTAACGCAAATCCAATCTGGTTCAAGAAAAGGCTAATAAAGCTACGATAATCTATGAACTCCATAAAAATAATCCAGTATTCGTGATTTATGTACTTACCTTGATTTGTAACGGTTAAAAATTTCTTGTGTCTCAATTATATGCTTAAAATTGAATCTATTTTCAAAAATATAGCAACCTGTTCTTTAAATTAATTAATATGAATTCATTTCAGTTTCCTATCTCAAATTTTGATTTTTCAATAAAATTGTTTTATTTAATTGTGGGCGTGTCAGTGGGCGGATTTTGGGAATTGTATGTCCTGAGCAGTTTTAGGAGTCAAAGATCTTACATACAAAATTTCAGCTTTCCAGCTAAAAATTCGATTTTTTCGATAAATTTGTTTTTTTTTTTTGAGTTTGTGGGCGTGTCCGTGGGAGGATTTCGAAAATTCTTAAACTTGATTATTTCGGGCTAAAATTTCAGCACTCTAGGTCCAGTTTAAAGGCCTTATATTTGCCGACAGACGGACGGACGGACATGGCTAGATCGACATTACTATCGATGCTGATGATAAATATAGTAACTTTTATTGCTCTACGAGCAATATTAAGATATGTTACAAACTTCGCGTCAAAATTAATATACCCTTAGAATAGGGTATAAAGAGGAAGGTCCTGATAGCATTCCACCTATAATGCTTTAATCCTGTGCTAATGCTTTAGCTAAAGCTTTGACGACTATTTTCAACGTGCTTGTCGGAAAACGTTTTGGTAATTTCGGGTGTCCCCCAGGGCAGTCATTAGGGGCCTTAGCTTTTGCTTTTATTTTGTAATGACATACCTACGTTAAATTTTTGATTCATGTCACTGCCTGTTGTACGCAGAAGACTTAAAAGTTTTTTTTTTTAAAGAAATCACTTGTGTATCTGACTGCGTTGTCTCTCCAACCGATCTTAACAAATTGTGTGCTTAGTGCGTGTTTTTTCTCGTCCCAGGCTTTCCACACCTATAAAATATAATTAAATTTTAGACAATTCACAACTTTGCATAGTGAATAGCAAAAATGATCTGGGCTATATTAGATACAAAACCTAGTTTCTTACCACATATTGACTAAATCGTCGGTTTGCTGAAAAAAAATGCCCCAGTCAAAATTATGTTTTCGAGTAATCAAAGATTAAAGTTTGTTGCGCCTGGAAAAAATCATTAAGAATAGATTAATCTGCAGATAATCAAATCTTGTAATTATAGGAGTTATAAATAAAGCAAAACCAACAAGTTTATTTAAATTTCATTTAATATACAAAAAGAAATTTTGGTTTTTTATAACAAAAACATATTTTTAATGGACAGGAGTTTTTTTTTAAGAAAATTATTGTTTTACTCATTTTGAAACCCTGTTCTCAGGGTATATTAATTTTGACTCATAACTTGTGACATACATATTGCCCGTAGACCCTTAAAAGTTAGTTTATTCGTGATCAGCATAGATAGTAATGTCGGTCTAGCTATAACCGCCCGACTGTCTAAATATTATCGTTTTAGTCTAGAAATAGTGAATCAGAGTTAAATGATATAGACTGGAATATTTTTCTTTTGCTTTTCATTAGCAAGTTGTGGGGTGCGCCGGTTCGACGGCAATAACCATGTGCAGGTTTTCTGGTTTCGGATCACTTTATCATTGAGGCCAATCAAATGCTGGGGTTGTTGCATTGATTTCGTCCAGGAGTTTTTTGAGCTGTCTCTTTTCTACGGTTTCGATATGGATTTTAGAATTTCTTGAGAAAGATTTGTTTAATCTAATTTGTTTTGGTGACAATTCAGATATTTTTTTTTTTTTTATTTCATTATTTCATATCAAGAAACTTAAACATAAAGTACAATATAATTAATTTTAATAGTGAGCTTTAAGTTTTTTGAATGAAATAGCTTTGTACAATCTATTGTCTATTAAATGATAAGAGGCGAATAAAACTAACGGTTATATAAATATGAAATACAAAAAACTATTGATAGGGAAAACAAAACTCAGTGATCATTTAAAAAAGAGAAATTGAATACATTTTTTTTTTAAGAAGCAAAGAAAAGAAACATCAAAATTGTTACACTAATGGTGTAAAAAAAGCATCTATTTCAGAATGGTTAAACGAGACAAGCCATTTTTTTATACTACATACTTAAGAATACTGTTTTCACTTTCTCACACCTAAGTTTTTCTGGTAAATTATTAAACAAACGAGGAGCAGTAACATAATAAAAACGCGAAAAATGTGTTTTGTGGATTGTTGGAACATTTACGAAGTTTCTGGTATTGACTCGCAAGTTATGACTATCGTGAGCTAACATCATATGTATCACCCGGAATTTTCAAAAAATATCTTTAAAACTTTGTAGCTAGTAGGTGCCTTAAAGGAAGAAGTTCGAGACTCTTGAACAACTCAAAACTATGGGTTCTACGATTAACTCTACACATAATTCGTATAGCATGCTTCTGTTTAATCAGCAGTGGTTCTATAGTGTTAAAATAAGTGCCACCCCAGCAGGAAATTCCATACTGCAGTTTTGATTTTGAAATACCATTTCAAACCAATTTTAAAATGGGTAGTTTGCAGTACATGCTAATGTGGAATAATTGCCTTACAGCTCCATGTAAATACCGTTTCAAATATGACGTATGTGCCTTCCAACTAAACTCATGGTCCAATATAATACCTAGGTATTTAAAGCTGTCAACACGTTCAATCAAAAAGCTACAGCTTACCAGACTATCAAACAATATATACATCTCCCAAACAAAATCGACAACAGCTTGGTGAGTGATAATATAAAGGCAACTCCTCACAGACAACACCCTTGAGCAGTATCATCAGCACATGCCGTGATTCTACCCTTAAAAGGTTGAATGAGGAGTGAGTTGACATAAATTAAAAACAGTATCGGGCCCAAGACTGATCCCTGAGGAACACCTATATTTGAATAATTTTGTGAGCTAAAAACATTTTTGACCTTTACCACTTGCTTACGATTTTTTTAAATAAGAGGCAAACCAGTCATAAATGAAGCCTCTGAAATCTGCATTAAATAATTTATTTAGTAACAGAGTATGGTTCACCACATCAAAAGCCTTTGTAATGTTAATAAATAAAGTAGAAGAAATTTGAGAAACATATATATATTTCCCCAGATAATTTTAATAAAGTAGTTTCAGTTGATCTACCGCTTCTAAAACCAAACTGGGAATCATTAAAGAAATGAGTTTTATATTGATTAATTAGATATTAAATAAAAGAAAAATGTATTTTAAATAAATCGTGAACAAAATAATAAACAATCAATATAAATAATGAATGAGGAGAATAATCGAATAATATTGTTTTTTTTAAGTTTTCACATACTCTGCTTGATTATTATTTATAATGTTACTAGCAGACCCGCTAAAAATATGCATGCATATTTTCTTTTTCATACCTATTCATCCTATTAGTCTAATTACTTTTATTGATTATCATGTTCATATAACCCTGGGAAGTTAATCGTGTGGACCTCCTATGTCGCGCTCACCCCACTTGTTGAATTTGGTTTATCGACCTTTTACGTTGCCTGGATATGATTTGTCCCCTTAGTCGCCTTTTACCAAAACCGTTTTTTGTGTTGGGGGGGGGGGGGGGGGAGGTGCGCAATGATATTCGTAGGCCGTCCCTGCACCTCAATATAATTATGTCCACTCTCTAGAAATTTGTGCTCTATTATGTACCTATATCCAATTTTAAAATTTTAACGAGGTGAAGAAATAATACGCAATTATTTTTGTTCCTATTTACGCCGCTACAAGTATCAGAAAAAAAATGTTTCAAAGGCTTGAAAAATGTATTCTTTGAATGCAGGAGTACCTAAACAATAAATTTTTCACTTAACTCCCTACCAAACAATTAACTTTTCCTCAAAATGTCAATCCCCTCAATACTTGAAAAATAATTTGTGTTAAAAAGTCCAAGTCCACTTGGCTCTTTTTTGTTCTATACATTTGAGTGTAACTAACGCCATACTGGTGCTAATTCATTTCCGGTTGCGATTAAACGCCATAATCCACTTGTGGCGTTATTTCACTTTTAAATAAAAACTAAAGCCATATGGTGTTAATTCGCTTTAGAAAGTGGCCTTACTACTCATTTTATAGTTAATGAACAGTTTTTAAATATAAGTAACCTGATGCAACAATTTGCCTTGCACCGACTTCAAATCAAACAATGACCCCAAGCAGGGGGGATTAGTTGCGAAATCGAAAGAAGATTCAATAGGCAGTGCAATGCCTATGATGGCATACTGCCCCCCTGCAACCCCTCTGCTTGGGGTCACTGTTTGATTTGGAGTTGGTGCGAGGTACGGTTCTTGAATTATCATAAAATGTTAAGAGAAATTATTTCCCACAAAAAAGTGAAAATATTGCTTGAAGATATTGTGGGGAATAACCACTCGAGGTGAAGTATTCCCCATGTGAAGTTATTGCCAGTGAAGTTATTTCCCGTCAACCATTAGTTCACATTCGAATGTGAATTAACACCATATGTCATTAGTTCGCATTTAAGTGATGGCTTTAGTTCTCATTTGAAAGTGAAATAAGGTCATAAGTGGATTGTGGCGTAAATTCGCATTTGAAAGTGAATTAACGCCATTATGGCGTTAATTCATATGGGCTTAGTTCATGGTACCGTAATATCTACAAGAAACTATTGAAAGTGGAAATGAGATATTTTCACAGGCAATAAAAAACGACTTTGGAAACATTTGTTCATTAAAACCTCAATTTTATCAAAAACGGACTCTTTGCATTGTGCAGATGTTATGAATAAATCGAACTCAATGACGGGGTTCATTAAAAGGAATATCAAAGGAGTTTACGACCCGTACACTATAAAACAACTTTATGTTTCACTAGTGAGATCATTGCTCGATTACTGTAGCTTAATTTCGAATTATTTTTATTAAAACTCATCGCATTGAATCGAATGAGCCCAGAGAAAGTTAACAAGGTCCTGTTCCTATAAATTAAACTGGAATATTGGAATGCCTTTGTATAGATGTTTTTATATGGGAATGCAGTCGCTCGAAACTCGACGTTTATACTTCCGCATTATGTTCGTAAGAGACCTTATTAAAAATCATGTTGATCCCCCCGAGGAACTTACGCGGACATCTCTCATTTTTCGATAGGCCACATCGTATCATTTAAGGTTACAATGAATCTTTAGCTCATTGCATCAGGGAAGCCAACGTAGTGTGCAGCCAAATTGATTTTCTTATAATATTTTCTAGGCATACCTACTTTAAAAATAATGTTGTTTTATCATTAAGATTTAATCATGATATATAATATATAACAAATATATAAAATAAATAAAAATATAATAAAAGAATTGTAATCTTCGATTGATAAATAAATAAAATTAAATCAATTGAAATGGATACATTTTTGTATGACTTGTGTTGTTAATGTGGACATAGGTGTATATTTTTACTTAGTGTGTATATCAATATGACATTATATATTTAATATTTAAAAGCATGTACTGTATACATACAAACGTACAAATGCGGGCATGTGTTTATTCATATTTGGATAATAGTTATCTAAAACGTTATTAAACATTAAATAACTATCATTTGGCCGTCAACATCTGTCAGAGAGTCTTCGGTCCGATATGAAATAGCACTCACACTAATTAAACTTAGTAATTATATTGACTTGACTAGATGGTATCAAAGGTGCATTATCTATATCATAAAATGTGGTAAAGTTAACCTAATCTTGTAGCTGTCCTTTCATCGCTTCCTCATAGTATCGACGTCATGTGCTGCAATTGCAATTGCTTGCCTGCTGTGCCATTTATTATTCTTCTGCATTCGGTTAATAATATCACATTTTTATAGACCAATTCCGTCAGTTTTTATTGTTAGTCATTTAAGAGTAGAAAATAAGATGCCAAAGCAGCCGTGAAACGCAATCGTCCATCTTCATGGCGATTAATTGAATTACACTTGCAACCTATTATAAATGACGCTGTTGGAGAAATGCACTGACTGTGTGGCGTTTCGCGTTAAATGCTGCCTTCAATTAACGCGAATTTCATACACAACATGATACTCGGCCGACACTCTTCGAAATCGCGCATCCAGCCGACATGATGTTTTCTTTCATCTGTCAGCTGAATGATGGCAACTTGTTTTAATTACGACAGTGAGCGAAACACTGCTGCAGGATAAAATCGTGTGGTTACTCTGCACATTATGTACATGCGCATCTACGAAATGTTTGGTGAGCACTTGTTCCTAATTTCATGTTTGATTGCTCTTTTAATTTCACTTTTACTAGCCAGAGTCAGATGCAAAATGGAGGGATATCGATGATGAGTCACGATGGGTAAAATCTATCAATAATTGCGTTATTCAATTTATTGTGAATAGTTTTTTTTTTTTATTTTTTGATCTGCAGATATTCATGTCTTACAGACTACAAATTTTAAATGATAACCTAAGCAAATTCATTAAATACAATATTTAAGTCTTATGTCTATTCATTGATAATTCGATTTCATTACAAAAAGAATTGCCTTACCCTTCCTTACCTTATCCTTCCTTTACCCGCGTAACTTGTTCAATAAAGAAAAATGCTGGCGCAATGAGGTTACTGGTAGCTTCATGATTCGTCGCGAATTATAACTCATGGTGGGGCAAGGTTTATGCCGAAATCGCGTGTGCCTGTTCAAAATCGGTCGTTTCTGTTTGGAAGATCTAATTACTGAATGCTTCGATTGCTGTAAGACATCTGTGGATCATTATTTAGTATTACTTTTTTTCTAATGTAATTTTCTAATGTTGTAACCTTTAATGTTTTTGATTTTTTTTAGTTTGTTTTGAACATTATAATTTTTTCCAACTCTAAATTAGGTACTCATCAGAAAATGTTACTATTTTCAGAGGATATTATAAAAGGCTATTCATCCCTTATTAAAGAAAATATTTTCCATAAATTTGATTAATTACTTAAAACACATCCATCACTAATCATACAAATTTATTTTGACTAAAGGTTATAGTCCACTAGAATATAAAGGGTCTTTCATTACCGACTTGACAACTTCAAACTTTCAGTGTGAACGCACCCTTAAGCCGATTATCAAACTGGCGATGTCAGAATATTCAGTAAAATCAACATTTTCATATGAAGTACACAAATAGGTACAACGTTTACAAATAATTAAAATTTACTACCTAAATTCCGAATCGGTGGTCGCAACTTTAAGAGCGTTAACACCGATTTTCGTTCCAAGCAATTCATAGTCTAGTGAATAAATTTGAGTCAGAATATTCGCTGCTTGATGTTGTTGTGCCAGTGAGATTACGTTTTGCCCGAAGTGTGGACAATATTGCTGTCGTAGTGTCGGCCGTCGCAATCCAGCCAAATCAGTCAATTTCACAATGTTCTCAAGAAGTGGGCGTCTCCCAGACGACATCAAGCCGAATTTTGCTTAAGAATCTTGGCCTACACCCCTACAATATCAAGCTGACTCTAGAACTAAAGACATTTATTGATATATAAAGCGACGTACGTTCTCGAATTGGGTTCTGGACACGATTGAAGAAAATGGAGAATTTCATCGCAAAATCATCTTCAGCGATGAAGCTCATTTTTGGTTGAACGGTTCAATAAGCAAAATATGCATTACTGGACAGATGAGAACACTCATGTGCTTCATGAAGCAGCACTTTATCCGCAAAAAGTCAGTGTTTGGTGCGGTTTTCATGCATGTGGCGTTATTGGGCCGTTTTTTTTCGTCAATGAAAATGACCGCCACGTTGCGGTAAATGGTATTCGCTACAGAGACATATTGGATCGTTATTTCATTGAGCAATTGTATGAATTGGAAATCAGTAATATGTGGTTCCAACAAGACGGTGCCACAAGCCACACAGCTTCTGCAACAATCGAGTTAGTGAAGTCTCAGTTCGGTGAACGTGTTATCTCGAGGAACGGACCCGTCTATTGGCCGCCGAGATCGTGTGATTTAACGCCTCTAGACTTTTCTATGCGGCTACATTAAATCATTGGTCTATGCCAACAAGCCGGCGACATTAGATGAGCTCCGAGCAAATATTGAACGAGAAATATCGGTTAAAATGTGCGGCCGAGTCATCGAAAATTGTCCGCTGCATGCGTTCCCGTGGTGAACATATAAACAAAGTCGAATTTCAATCATAAATGTTTTGATAATTGTATATGATTGATTGTTGATGATTTTGATAATGTAATTCAAGCCAATGATATTTTTTTTTGAATATCTCAAGTAGTTTGCCTTTTATTTAAAAAAGAAGTTGGCAAGTCCCTAATGAAGACCCTTTGTATATGACTAATGGAGACATATAGAATATGGCAAAATTTCTTTATAAATATATTACAACAGATATTACACTCTGACATATAATTATGACCAATTTTTATGGCAAATGGCTTTGTCATTTAATTTTTATTTTTAAACATGACAAATCGAACTTAGCCTTTGACCAATCCATGACTGAAAAATATATGACAACTCAATATAAATATCTAGTTCTTTTCCGAAAATAAGGAAAATACTGAAAACCAATCAGAAATAGATTTTCTTTAATATATTTGATAAAAAAAATGTTGAGTGTACGCTTTGGCTTGATTGTGCGGTAACTAATATAAGCATTACATATGATTAGAAAAAATGTCCGGAAAATCTTGGAACATTTCAAAAACAGCAGTTGCTTACTTGCAGCAATTCCGAAAAGTCATCGTCTCGCCAGTCTCTTAATTTGTGACAGACTTTTCAGCTTAACATTTTTCCTTAGTTCGACTGGAAGAAAATTCACGTGATTTGGCATAAGCAGTAAAACAGGTTCAGGAGCTTGTGAATGCGCTTGAAGAAGAACAAACAAATTTAGGGATATCAATCGTTGAAATTTTTAAAGAAGATGAAAGAGACTCACGTTAGAGCAGAAGTTCGTTCTTATTATTCTCAAACAGGTTCTGTTGAATCGTAGTTTCATCTTGCTGGCTTTTTCCTTGTATCGATACGCTGATTGAGAATTCGCCCGACAAATTTCCCAACGAAAATGAAGGAATCCTTTCAAGCTAACAGATACTGTAAGGATTTGCTGTAACTAAAAATATAGATGACTTGGATTATCTTGCTTCATACTCTAATGATCGACTCTCAGAATCCGCTATGAGAGCTGAGTACAAATTGTAGTGTGAAAAATTAGCAGGACCCGTGAAAGATGGAGGGATTTTGGATTTTTGTGACACGAGGCGATTTCCAAAAATGAAATATCTTTTAACAGTTTAGGTCACAACGGCAAATGTGGAGAGGTCATTTTCGACATTGAAAAGAATGCAAACTTACATACGGAGGTCAACGGGCAACGCCAGACTCAGCGCACTCACCGTGCTGCCAATCCATGGCGACTAAGGTTTTCATACGAATGAAGTTCTCCAAATTGTGGCAGCAAATATATCTCAGAGATTGACATTTTGAATTTCTTCACTTCGATCAACGTCATTTGATTGACAATAAATTTATAATTGTGTCCGTCTTGAATTTGAAAAATGAAATATGAATTTAAATAAAAAAAATTGTTTTTAACTGTCATTATACCTCATCCAACAAAAATTGTCAGTAGAGGCCTTATGGAGGAGCTTTTTTTCTACGAGTGGTGCCTGTAGATACTCTCACGGCACTCAAATGCAAGCATTGCCACTGAAATAAAAACCAAACCACTGTCATACCAAGGAATTGTTGTTGTAATTTTCCTAAAATTCGCATGGAACCCACCACAACCAGTCTCCCACACAGCCGAATGGGGAATGAGCAATGAGCATGATCGTCTTGTGTTCGCTTGCTATTATCATCCACCAAAATAAGCAGTGTGTTTGACTGAAGCACATCAGAAGAGTATTACCATCTCTACAATGAAGCATATCATTAAGGGTTTTTCTATGGATTTTGTCAAAGAACTTTCGGTTTTGGAGCTTTTGAGAACGAATTATTATGTGGGGTGTTGCCATACGGTTTTAATTTGATTGAATTTGTATTGTACAGCTGCACAAGTGCAGTTTTTTTTACCATCTGTGTAGGTATATGACATTGCGTCGTGGTTATATAATTTTGTATTCTAATCGCCTGATTGTGTTTATAAGGCGGAAACAATGGTTGTTATATCTAAATCGCTGATAGTGCATCTACAGTCCCTAGCCAAATTATTAGACGCACTGTAAGGTTCTGTGTACTTTGTTTGTACTTGTTTACGTTCGGGTATCAATTGTTTAACACTGTAATGCAACACGTTTAAAAAAAGTACAAAATGGAATCATATTTAAAATCTCCTAAATAAAAACACATTTGTATGTTTAAATATAAAAATATTGCATATAAACTCGTGCAACACATAAAACTATTAAAAAACTGCAGGGCGTCTAATAATTTGGCCAGGGACTGTAAGCAATTGGTTTACTTTATTGTTTATATGAATAAAGAGAAACATGGCTACAAAGTCTTCAAATGATATAAGTGTAGAAAAGAAACAAAAAACTGTTGATGCAACTGCAAAATTCTATGGCCTTTTTAAAAGTAAATCGGAAGCCGTAGGAAATGCAGCTAATATTTTTCTGTTACGGAACGAACTGTGTACAGGCTTTTAAGGGAAAACGCAATCAAAGGCCACAATTCACCACCAAAGAAGAAAGATAAATCCGGTATCAAGAGCAAGGTCGAAGATTTTGCCAAATGTGCCATTAGGCAGGTAGTCCATCAGGTTTTTTTTTTATGGATAATGACCTTCCAACGCTAGACAAGATTTTATTGGAAGTACAAAAAAATGCAGATCAACTTTGCATACAATATTACAAAAAGATCTCGGACTTAAATTCATCAAACGTCAGCGAAAGAATCTGTTGTTGGAAAGAAGTGACATTATTTCTTGGAGAGGAAGATATTTACGCGAAGTAAAAAAAATTAGAGAAGAGAAAAGAAAAATTTTCTTTTACTGATGAGACCTGGCTCAACGAGGAAGTTCTACAGGTTTCGTCGATGGAGGACTTTTATGCTTCATTTCGGGAAAAACCGGAGACTACCACGAGGACATTAACGCTGATGTGTACGAGAAATGGTTTAAAGATATTTTAATACGCCTGGAACCCAACTCCGTCATAGTTTTGGACAATGCTTCCTATCATTCCAGAAAACAAAATAAAGCACCATCCACTTCCACGAGAAAAGGTGAAATAAAAAAGTGATTGAGGTCTAATGCGATAAGTTTCGAGGATGATATGGTTAAAGCAGAGGTGCTTGAAATCGTTAAACGTTACAAAGCCAAGTATGAAACATACGTCGTGGATAAAATGGCTCAAAATGCGGGAGATAAAGTGCTTCGCTTGCCGCCTTATCACTGTGACCTTAATCCAATAGAATTGGTTAGGGCTCAAGTGAAAGGGGTTGTAGCAAGCCAAAACAAGTCATTTAAAATGGCTGAAATAAGAGACTTACTAAAGACTTAATTACTCATCGGATTAGTTGAGTAGTGATATTAGAAATTATTAGAAATTAGTATTTTATGTTTTACAATATTTATAATGAAATATGAATATGAATAAATTGGATTACAGTGACATATTTTTCGTTTTTTTTTTTTTTTTTTGTGTTACGAAATTTATATATTTTGTTGGTCTACTGGAGATACCCTTAAAAAAACGCCCCTATTATTATCTTACCAGAAAAGGAAAAAGATAAACGGAATTTATTTCGTTCCGCAGTATTTTTATTTTAAATTTGAAGATGGTAACCCTAATAGAATTGCTCTCTGAGTTATGGCGAATTATCATACACACTACGGCAACCCTGTGAGAGCTTTAAAGAGGGACCGATTTATGTAAGTCATTGCAACTAGACTGAGAACAAACATCCTATCTTCTCTGTACTGACAATTTTTCTTGGACTCCTATCAGCCTAATAGAAATATACATGGAAGACCCCAGGTTAGGTTAGGTTAGGTTGTAGTAGCAGTCGGCAGAGGCCGACTTACTTAGACCAATGACAGGTCAATTGTGATACCACACGGATGTATCACCCTCCTACTCGTTGAACCCGTTGGAGCTTTTGATGAAGCTTGACAGACTTTTGATGTCGTTGTTAATGAGGTCGTTAAGATCATTCTAAAAGAAAGATCCGTAATGGAGTTAACGTCTTTGAGAGAGGGCAGGGCAAAAAATTAAAAAATATAAATTATTACTTATTCAACTAAAAAAGTGCCCTAGTGTGATTTAGATTGATTTAATTAACGTTTTCATGAGCTTTAAAAGAAGGGACGTTAGCGCGGTACCATGAACTCAGCCCATGCGAATTAACGCCATAATCCACTTATGGCCTTAATTCACTTTCAAACGAGAACTAAAGCCCTAATATGGTGTTAATTAACATTCAAATGTGAACTAATGTCATAAAATGTTTTTGAACTCCTAAAACAGTGACCGCAAGCAGAGGGGCTGCATGGGGGAAGCACTATTTATACGCCTTACATTTTATATACATCTATGTTGATATAAGAAACACACATTATGAGTTTTTGGAAGATACTGCCTTCTACATATTTTCGATCTAAGTTATCATAAAAATGTGAAATTCGTAGCCATCTTTGTAGGTGAGAAATAGCTTCACATTTTAAAAAATGATTTATATACAATTTGTGGGAAGTTATTTCCTTGCATCAGGTTACTTATATTTAAAAACTGCTCATTGACTATAAAATGAGTATTAAAACGAATTAACACCATATGACTTAAGTTCTCATTTAAAAGTTAAATAAGGCCATAAATGGATTATGGCGTTAGTTCGCATTTGAAATGGCCTTAGTTCACGGCACCCGTTAGCGCAATGCGTCGGTAGTTGGAGGGAGAAGATGACACAACTTTTTTAGGAACGGGCTGGACAAATGCTGTATTCGATCTACTCGGAAAGGAATTAGTAGTGTAGGAAAGATGGGAAAACTTACGCGGTGGCATTGCCAGCGTGGAAGAACGTCCATTTTGGAACTATTTGGGAAATAC
The DNA here is from genome assembly GCA_949715645.1 of Portevinia maculata. Classification (NCBI taxonomy): domain Eukaryota; kingdom Metazoa; phylum Arthropoda; class Insecta; order Diptera; family Syrphidae; genus Portevinia; species Portevinia maculata. Next base: position 92,278,507 of record OX454526.1, read on the forward strand.
CATCTGGACAAGCCGATTTGTGAATGTTAAGTACGCTAGCTGCAAAATGCGCAGCAAGGAAATTGTGATGAACCAGATTAGGGATTGGAGTCCTTTTTTGCCTCAAATTTTCGTTCACAAGGAAATTTAACACATAACAAAAAACATAGTAAACTCTACTTAACTTAAAAATTCATCAAGAAACTATGTTCTGAAAGTGCTTGAAGACATTTGAAATAGTACATTTTGCGATTCGTTTCATTTCAAAGTTTTCGGTGAACAAGTTGGTATTTTGGGGATTGAACTTATGAACATTCATTTTAAAGAAAAAAGAAGTTATTTTAAAAATCATATCAAAATGCAAAAACAAAAAAAAATTGTATATTCATCGATTGGGTAATTCAAAATGCATGTGATTATAAATTGAAAGTGATATACTCGTAAAATTATAAAATGTTCAAAAAGTATATGAATTGCATAAATATCACAAGTACAATAAGGGTGTTGCGTTAACGCACCAATGGGTTATGCAAATGTATTTCGCATTTTTGTATTTTGTCGACTAGGGACAAAAGTGTTATGCCTTGAAACAGATGTGTAGCAGAAACGCACTCAGTAATGCACATGAAACACCTGTGCAGTAAGAAATTGCCATTATTCAGTATGCTTTTGCCTGACCTAAATATCACTGAAGAACCAAACAGACTAAAATGCTATGCGTACCGGAAAAGTTGTATTAAATTTTGCTGTTCTACTTCTGTTGGTGCAGCTAAATTAGAAATGGACTTACCATGCAGCAAAAATTGGCATGTAGTGAGCAATTGGTCATTTTACATACAAAATCATCTTCCTGTTCGCGTCTTGCAGCACATCTGTTTCAACCATTACTTTTCATTTTAAGTTTTTTTCATTTTATTTCATTTATCTATTTTGTTTGAAGCTAACATGATACTACTAAAAGTAATTCTTTAAAATTAAGTATCGAATTTTGTATTAATTACAGACAACAAAAATTAATGATAAAAGGAAGGGTTGTGGAAATTTTAGAGTTCTTGGAAGATTTGACTAAATGCGACGGAATCCCGGATAAAATTGTTATAACTCCTCCTGAAAATATTTACAGTAATATAAGAGTCCGGATATGAAAGGAACGATGAATAACTGGGAATTAGGCAACTTGTGTCCATAGGAGAAATTATATTTCATAATGAAGGCAGTGCAGAAGTTCCTCTAAGCACATCAGACGCTCTTCCAAAATGAGGTTCAAAATTGATAAAAAATATGGGAATGTGGAGACTTCAGACTCCCACAAATGTGCATTCAAATTCGTGGCGACTGGCGACACGACTGGAGATCACCGCTATCGTAGGAAAACACGCATTTGATTGGTCTCAATAAAAAAGTGATCAGAACATGGGACCCCCATGAGCGGACAAGTATAGGGATGCCATAAAGGGGGGTAATGATCCCTTTAATTATGATAGTACACTCGGCGTAAACAAAAAATGAAGATAGGAAATTGCGTACATGCAACATAAAAACACTAAAATCTCGAGGGGAAAAAATTAATAGTGCTTAAATTTTTAGGTTAAGTACGTATAGCGAAACAATTCTTTAAATGGAGTCGGAAAGTGCATCGAACTAGTTAAGAGTCAAGTACTGCGGTTGAAGTTGGTTAGCAATATCATTTCTAATATTAGCGCAGTCAGAGCGGCGTGAGAAGAATAATGGCACTAAGCTGTAACTGGGCAGACAAAGATCAGACAAATCTGAATTCAATTCAACCTGAGATTCGCACAGTCCCAAAATAGGTATTTTGAATTTATCATGATGGACGTATGAACGTTGCACACATCGACTCTTAACTCCAACATAGCTAAAATACACATAAACAAAAAACACAACTTCAACAGTGCAAAGCAAATTGCTATACGTAAGTGTCCGTGCATTGGAATTCCACAGCAAATCGTAACAGCTGGGTCCTGTACCACAATACAACAAGTCTTTTTAAACAAGTGAAATTCAATTCAAATTCAGAAAAAGAAAATCAATTTTATATTGAATTTTACTTGTTTGACAAGACTTGTTGTATTGTGTTACAGGCCCCTGGTGTAAGGCCCATGCTACGGAGTGAAACGCAAAACTTGCGAAACACTTACAACAAACTACCGCACACGTTAGCGTTTAAAATCGGTGTTGTAGGAGACGAAATGAAGGAGCATTCCTTTCGCAACGAAAATATCGTTTCGCACCCAAAAACTGGTAGGAGAACCTAGGTTTTGGTTTTGAGATTATATTAATAGGTATAGTATCTACAAGAATACTTAAATATTGGTTGGTTTGAACCGGCCCTCGATGAGGATGCACTTAGGCCAGAAATAGCTTCATTGTACTGCCGATGTGTTGGGTGGGTGGTGACCAACCCACCCTACACATCGGCTCTTACTCAAGGAACCGTATGCTCCTCTGAATGAAGTAGCTCATCTTTGCCATGCAGGCGTTGATGAGATCATTTAGATCATTGAAAAGGTATTCACCCCGTGTAGCCTTCCTAAAGTTGGCGAGGAGGTGACTGATAGGCATCTCTCCTTCCTCTTCGTCCCTACAACTTCTACAGAAGTCATTTTAGTGAATGCCCAGTCCTTGACCATGTCTTCCTGTAGGACAGTGCCCGGTGAGGATGTGTACTAAATTGGAGAGGGTTCCTCTCTTATGCCTCAGAAATCCGATGGAGCTCGATTTATTTAATTATTTAATGTTGGCCAGAGATTCGCGGCAGTCTTTCATTGCCTTGAATCTCGTTGTGCTGGATACAATGGATTTGATGGCTGCCTGACTGTCGATGTATATTACAACATCTGATATCTATACCGTATTAATCGATAGCCAGTCAGCGGCTTGGCAGACGGCGGTGACTTCGGCGTGAAAAACACTGCAGTGGTCTGGATGGTTAAAGGAGAGGATAATGTTCAGTTCTTTCGAAATGTCTCCGACACCGACTCCGTCCTCGGTTTTGGACCCAACCGTAAAAATTGACAGCGATTCGTTTTATAGGACATAACATTGTGTCCATTCGGGATGGTCTGCGATTAGATCTTTGTAGCCCGAGTTGAAATTGTGTTATACTTAAGTGTAAGTACCTACCTAAATATCGGATCAAAAACAAGAAATAAACACATAAATTGCCAACCAACACACCAGGCATCCACCAAGATATTATATCTTAAACTATTCTATATATTTCAATCAATAATTCTAATTTCTTTCATTCATACAAAGGTAGCGTTAGGTAGGAATTATCTTTGCCATTGACCCTTTTAGATATAGATGGCATGGGGTAGCAGTGGCGTTTATCTGAACTACTTTTACTGTTCCTATGGTGTAAGATTCTTTTTACACCCTACTCTAAGGGTATATTGATTTTGACTCATAGTTTGTAGCATACCTAAATATTGCCCGTAGACCCCTAAAAGTATACTGATGTCGATTTAGCCATGTCCGTCCGTCCGTCCGTCCATCTTTCGGCAAAAATTAGGCCTTCAAAGTGGACCTAGAGATCTGAAATTTTAAGCATATAAGTACTCCCTAGGGGCCCGAAATAATCAAGTTTAAGAATTTTGAAATCCGCCCACAGACACAACTCGAAAAAACAATTTTTTTGAAAAAATCGAATTTTGAGCTAGAAATCTGAAATTTTTTATATATATGATCTTTGACTCCTAAAACTGCTCGGAAGACAAAATTTCTAAAATCCGCCCACTGACCCACTATTTAATTTTACTGAAAAGTCCAAGTTTGAGCTAGGAAACTGAAATTTATAATATAGACTCCCTAGGTACCCTTTATGCTCATGTGTTAATTTTTCTTTAAATCCGCCTACTGACACGCCCACAATTAAATAAAACAATTTTATTGAAAAACCAAAGTTTGAGCTGGGGAGGGTTTTTTTTACAAAAGCTTCATTTTTTTCGGTTTAATCCTTTAAATGTTATATAACAAAATATGTAGAGCGTTCTTAACAATTCAACCAAACTTAGACTTTTGTCACGCCCACTTATGAGGGATAGGAATAAGAATAGGGTATCCAACAGTTCGCCCAAGCGGACTGTAGCCCGTCCATATGTTCTGTATTTGCTTTGTGCAGGGTAACATAGTCATAATGACTGCGGCCTGTGATTTATCTCATAAAAACAAGGTTGTGTAAATTTAAACCGAACCCGATAGTTTATGTAAAATTAACAATTTATTTTAGAGAACTATCTTAGATTGGGAGTCTTGAAATTATATAAATTAAGTTAAGGTTAAAATTTCCTTCAAGCAATTAAACCTATTAAACCTTCTCTGCGTGCGCGAGTGATTATTAATTTTCTCCTTGGTCGCAACTGTTATGAATCATAAATCAACTGTTAGCGGTAAACCAAAAGTTCGCAATTACTTCTTACATGACGTGTCGCACCACCCACTTGTTTGTTAAATAAATTAAAAATAACGAAATATGGGAAAAAAACACTTATGTACACGAGCTCTCTTCCGAATCACAATCTAAATTGAATCAGATTAGGTAAATGTCTCGCGTGTGAATAACTTAAGTTTGTTCACACCATCTTAACTGTTTAGTATTCCTGCTTTATTACTTAATTCGTGGACACGCTTCCTAACTTTGCACCTCATTATTCATTCGCTGATTTAGATCTCTGATAAAAACGTAACAAGGTACGCAATTCGTGTCCCTTCTTAAAACCATTAAAAAAAATGCCCATAGTACGTAACTGATGTAAAAATGAAATCCCCACCAATTGAAAAATCGGCACAACGTGTTCGATTGCAATCAATTCGATGGCTTACAATCGACATTTTTGGTTCCCGAGTATGATTGATGGTCAACCGATTATGAGTGATGGATTCTGTCGGCAGATTGCTGATGCTGCTGTTGACACTTTCACCGAAGGGATGGCATTAAATGACGAATTAGTTTGTTTGCATCGAAGGGAACGGCAGATTCACTAAAAAAATTTTATCTTTCGAGATAAATTAATTAAACTGAAAGTGTCTAGTTGAAATCCATCTACCTAGAAATCAATGCTCTTGCTTATTTGGAAATCACAGCTTGGCATTCACAATCTTTCGAGTTGATGCAATTATATCTCGTTCGATACTTGCTGTCATCTGGTTAAGGTGCAAGAATCATGATTCTAAGATATACATTGAAGTTCATCGAATTCCTTCAAATCGCATCAACAAAGTGATACATATATATTTCCTTTATCGATAAAAAGACAGTTAAAGCGCAATTGCTGTTTAACGCATTCTTTATGATTATTTGCACGGTTGATGCTGGTAAACGAAAGCGTTAAGTGTGTATCAGCAAAAAGAACGTGATTTCTACATTTTTAAACACATATTAATCGTAGGAAAAATCTCTACGACCAAAAGTTGAGACAACAAAAAATACTACAAAATCGAACGCGTTTTGGTCGCAATATTCCGGCACTCATGAAGATGAAGCCAAATCGTTGATGATTCACACTCGTACAGTGGCAAAATCACATATGGATTTTTATAATACTTGATACACAAATCCCGTTATCCAGATATACCCATATTGCATTGAGCAGGCAAAACCAATGCCTAAGCCTTTCTATCTGTTCTGTTCTCCAGTCCACTTTTCGAGAAGATGGAAAATCAGCCCCTAGAATCTTCTGACTGACTTCTTGCCAAATGTGTGGTTCATTTTACTGGTAGAACGGGCTTCGGAAAAACAGTCACACTCGTGAATTGAACGAATCCTTTCACCATGGTGGCAAAGTAAGATTTGGCATCAAGTTCCTTTGTCAAAAATTGTGCTTTTGGAATCTAAATCGATGTGCACAATCGAAACATTTTTCTATGCAACAATCATTCTTTCCTGACGATGAAACCGTAATAAATAAAGATCAAACGTGACTGTAAAGCACTTACAAATGTGTGGATGTTTTGAACAGAGTACCTGTGCTGCTCGTTCTCTGACCCAATCCGACTTATCAATTGAATGGAAAAAGCCGTGTGTCAATTGTAAATACAGAGGTGAATGAAATTTTAGGTTTTTGCTGTGTTAATTGGAATAAATGGGATTTTTTTCGAGGAACATAATTTCTCATTAATTTCCCTCAAGAATTGAAAACGTACCCCCCTTTATTTCTAATAATAAATTATATTACTTTATAGTTTCAGACAATTACTATGTTTCCGTGTTTGCGTTCATGATCTAGGACCAAAGTTTGCAAATTGTTGAAATTAAAAATATTTGCCATACAGTAGGCAGCTGGAAAAATACAAAGATACAATTTCGCCAACCAATCTTATTCAAAAACTCAATTATATTTATCTTGACATGATTTAGATAATTTAAGTTACATTGTCTGGCAATAATATTCGAACACCCTCTGGGTAGTTTCTACACCGTATGTTGGAACTAGGTTTGACAAATAGAAATAACCAAGCTCTTGCTATCTCTCACACTCTGTCACAAATGCCATCACAACAAAAAATTCGCGTAGTCTCCATGTACATTTCATTGGGGTAGTAAAGATCCGACTATTGCCGGAGGCCATCGCACTTGCAACTTGCCTTCGAGTCACCTTAATGAGGAACGACCTTGTTAAGATAGTATTTGATATAGTTGAATTTAGGCGTTCGGAACAACTGTAGACGATCCATTATTAATGATTAAAAAATTAAGTTACTTTAGGGATAACAGCGTACTTTTTTTGGAGAGTTCACATTGATAAAAAAGATTGCGACTTAGACATTGTCTTTCCAAAACTCGAATCTTTTCCATATAACTTGGCGCTATATTACACCACAATGGACAACCATAAGTGATGATCGGCCTTATAAGGGCCACGTAGCAAGTGACGTTCACTCTGGAGTCAAGTTGACTACTATGAAATAGTCTCCTTGTCAGAGCATAAGCCTTCTTTGCCCCAGCAAGACACGCAACTACATGTGTATCGAAATATAGGTACAGGTCAAGCCAGATAACCAGATAACCATTTGATTTGCAACTTCCAGTCGTCGCAATATCCCTTAATTTAATCGAAGTCACTCTGCAAACGAATGTTGATGACCTCGATTTTAGGACCTGATCTGTATGCCAACAAATCATCGGCATACGCTATATCATGTCTGAGTGAACCCAGCAGATCACTCGTGTAAATGTTAAACAGGATCGGAGAATTTACCGCTGTAAACCGTTTTTAATTTCAAAGACTCTGGTCGAAGTCACGTTGCCACATTTGACAACGAACTTCTTTCCCATAAGCATTTAAAAATTACATTCAGCAAAGGTTTATGCATCACCTTCCTGGTCAACTTGTAGAAAAGTTGCTCTGACCATACCGTGTCGAAAACCTTCTCCAAATCAACCAGACAAGCCCCCGTCCATTGGTTCCTGCATTTATACCACTGAATGTCGGAAACCAATTTCGACGCGGCATGAATAGTGTCAACTGGTTTTCCGGCATGATGTTATTGTCCTTGACCCACTTCAACAGAGCTCTATTGGCAACCTTTTCAAAGACCTTCCTAATATTCGGAAGCAAACTAATCGACCGGAGATTGGCAGTATTCGCCCTATCTTTACCTTTTTTCGGGATAGCGTGTGCCACAGCTACCTTCCAAACCGCCGGAGAATGTGCAGTATTCAGCGCATTGTTAAACAGCGTGATAAAAATATCTTATTTCGTTTGCTAGGGACGTCAACATTTGGATCATACATATCCGCGGGTTGTCGTTGCGTCGTAACATCGTCGTTTTTCCGCGGTTGGGTAGCTAACCCCACGCACAACCCCCAGTCTGGAGGGCCGCGCCCTTTGAAGGACCCCTTGGACAAAAGGGGCCGGATATTCCGGGGTCAGTAACCCACTTCGGGGGTTTGAGAGCTACCGTTGACCCATTAAGGGCTCCTCCGCCACCATCTATATTTCAATACCCTGACTAGTATTGAAAATCCTTAATGACCTCAGCTCCAAAAACGTCGAAGTAGCTCATTAAGGTATCTGCCATGTTGACTGTTAACGCCACCGTTGATTCAATCACGTGAATTCATCCGCCGTACGTCCTATTTCTGAGGAGCTCGTGTTAGACTTCTTAGGCTCGAGCAGATAGTCAATTCCGACAGAGCATTATAGTGTTGCTATTTTCTACGTGTTCAACACTCGCGCTTATAAGTTTAGCAAGTCATGCCCGGAAGGACAAGACCAGTACCCGGTGACTACCACGCGGAGGTAAAATAAGCACACTTGATGCGTATGGAACAGTTACAGCTACTGGGCATCGTCAACTTGATGCCAATCAGTGCCTACCCTATTCATACAACACCCAACCATCTTCGCATAATGACATCGGCGTATAGATCCAGCGAAGAATCACTCTTGCCAATCGCTGTTTCTTCGGGCTTAGAAGGCATCTAAGAAGTAAAGCCTCTCTCATAGAACCAAGGAGATATTGTTTAAGACCTTAATCATCCCGTTCCTGCTGTATGGTGCAGAGGTATGAACCCTGTCAAAAGCGGATGAAAACCTTCTGGGGTGGTTTGAGAGAAAGATTCTTCGAGTCATATTCGGTCCAGTTTGTGACGATGGAGTGTGGAGAAGAAGATTCAACGACGAACTATACAGCGACGCTGACCTGGTCAAAAAGCTAAAAATACAACGGCTGAGATGGCTGGGACACGTGGAGCGCATGGACCACGACGCACAAGCCCGACAAGTCTTCGAATCCACCCCTAAGGGTCAACGCAGCAGAGAAAGACCCCACCTTAGGTGGCGCGCACAAGTGGAGAACAACCTCAACCAACTTGGTGTGCGCAACTGGAGGCAGCTAGCGAGGGACCGAGCTGGTTGGAGGGGCTTGTTGGTTGAGGCCGTGGTCCCACCCCGGACTGTTAGCGCCACGAAAAGAAAATTAAGTAAAAATATCTACAGCTTCTAGAGGGAGGTGTCTCAATACGACGTTTGGGACACCACTCATCCCCACCGACTTATTATTTTATTCTTTAGTGACTCGAAGATGGACAGAAGATCATCCTTCGACACAAACAAGTGCGAAGCATCTCGGCCATTGGCGACAACTGCATTAGCATGATTTTCATCATTGAATACAATGAACCCGTTATTCTCAGATCGTCAATTCTCAAGTTCGGTGAGCAGATAGAAGTGGCTCACCAGAGCCCTATTCTCAATTGGTTACGGCGAATAGGATTGTTCACGGTATACACGGCCTCGAAACAAGTGCCCAGCAAATCCACTTTCTTCTATGGTCCTCGATCACGAAAAAATCGTCGTTTGAAGCGACACATTCTGGACTTATTCCAGCAGTCAGTACAGCGGCCGAATCATAGCTTCGCAATTTATAGGCATTAGCACTCGGCCGAATAAAAAAAATCTCAGATATTTGTTTAGTTTACAGTGAAATCAGAGAAATGTATTAATAAACTTTCATTTCTATACACCAAAAGATAATTTTAGCAATACTACATTTCTGTAGTGCTGAGCTACGAGTATCATAGTATTTAAATTACCTATTTTATTATCAAATACCACTAAAAAAGTAATTCATTCAATTTCGCTTAAGCGTACTGAGTTCTTTTATCTACCAGCTTAACTATTTGCGTTATTACAGTGCTCTTCACTTGATTAGACGCACACATTATTTTTTACATAGATTTAATTTTTTTGGTAGTGTGTGTAACAATTATCAAAAAATTGCATTTATTAGAAAGGTTATTAAATTCTCAACAAAAAAACACAAACAAATGGTAGGTGAGTGGAAGTTAACGGATATTTTTTCTCTTTCTTGCCTATGCTGTAAGAAAAAGTGCAGTTTTTTTTTGTTCACATGATTAGACGCACCCATTAAATTAGTTAGTTGGTCGCGGTCTGTTACGTAGATTTTAGTTAGCTACAAAGTTTAAGAAGTAAGGAGTGTTTTCTACCAATTTTCATTAAAAATGGGGAAAAAATGTTTTAACTGCGGAAGAAAAAGGCAAAATTGACGCGTTGCATTCTGAAGGATTTTCAATGAGAAGCATTGCCAAGAAAATAGGCAGAAGTGACCACGTTGTGAGAAATTACATAAAAAACAGGAAGGACAGGAAGGACAAAAACCGCTTTAAAACCTCAGAACAAAAGAAAAATCAAAAGAATAGCGTCAAATTCAGCTGTCTTCACAAGCAAAATAAAGGAAAAAGCTGGGATAACTGCCAGCACTGCTTACACTGTGTTCTTAGCATTATAAGGGTACTGTAACAACAGAAAAAAAAATCCCTTTAGCGGAAGCAAATTATTTAAAAAGAAAAAAAAAAAAAAAGCACATCAACTGTTCGGCGAGCTATTTTGAGTGCAGAAAATCTTTAATTAAAAAAAAAATAACACTAAACGCCGTAAGAAAAGAACAGCGGTTGGAATTCGCACGCCTTCACATGACATGGGACACAACCTTGGGCGCTAAATTGGCGAAATGTTTTTTTTTTTGAAATGAAAAAAAAATTAATTTGGATGGCCCTGATGGTTACAACTACTACTTCCATGATCTAGAAAAAAGGAAAAGTTTTTGATACGTCACCATTCGAGGCAAGGAGGAGTAATGGTTTGGGGAGCCATTTCTACTATGATGCTTTCGATTTGGGTTTTATTTCCAACAATCAGCCTTCTCCGCCATGAAAGAACTGTTCGGACCTCTACAGTGGTTATTACAACAAGACAATGCGACAATCCACAACGCTCGTGTAGTGAAAAGCTTTCTTGCCGAAGAAAATGTGGAATTGTTGCCGTGGCCACCTTTGCACCTGACCTCAATATAATTGAAAATGTTTGGGGATGGCTCATGCGTAAAGTTTACGAAGGAGGTAGGTAGTATGAGACCTGTGAAAAACTAACTGTCGCAATAAAAGAAGCCTGGAGGACGATTCCATTATATTATTTAGAAAAACTGTATGATTCACTTAAAAATAGGATTTTTGATGTGATTTCAAAACATGGTGGTTATACAAAGTACTGAAAATATACAAAAAAAACAACAAAATTAAAAATAAAAGGGAAAAAAGTAAATTAAAAAGTCTATGTTTCATTTATAAGATTTTTTTACAGGTGCGTCTAATCATGTGAACAAAAAAAAACTGCACTTTTTCTTACAGTATAGGCAAGAAAGAAAAGAAAAAATATCCGTTAACTTCCCCTCACCTACCATTTGTTTGTGTTTTTTTGTTGAGAACTTAATAACCTTTCTAATATGTAAATGCAATTTTTTGATAATTGTTACACACACTACCAAAAAAATTAAATTTATGTAAACAAAAATGTGTGCGTCTAATCAAGTGAAGAGCACTGTATATCAAGCTTGTGGGAAGAGGTGAAACACATGTTCCTCTATTATCTGCATTTTCACATTAGAAAAATGGTTTTTCTATTAAATACAATAATTGGTGAAATTGACCGACCACTTATAGCTTATAAGCATTAAAACACATTTTCCCTATCAGGTGTTTTTCTTTTTAAGATCAGAGCAGAGCCTGAGTTGTAAAAAAAAGTTCGTGTTTCTTTTTTAAACAGACACATCAGAGCATTCAATTTGTATTTCCTTCTACGTTCAGAGTTTCACGATTTAATAAAATAATTTTAATTTAAAAAATAAACATGATTTCTAATCTTCTGATAGGCCCAAGTGTGTTTCATTAAGAAATCAGGATGCTCTGAGCACGCTCGGTTCAGAGAGTCCTATATGGTGATCTCGCTCTGTTAAACGCATAGAATCCGCCGCATCTGTTTCGTCGACGCATCCGTCAACGTTAATGCATTTAACGCCATTTAAACCTATCAGCGGTCCAGCTGCAATTTGCCTATGGTATACTGAGCTGTATGCCAATCGGCAATGACAGGTTTCTCTCACGTTTCCTCTCTCAATTTTGTAATGCCTGAACTTCAATTATAGAATGTGTGAAGTTTAATGTGTGGCTGTGGGCATACGTCGACGGGCAGAAAATTATAAAGTAAACCCCCTTTATCCGTCGACGCTCACGGATCCGTTGGTTATGGGCCACCTTAATAGAGAACGCGTGTATTATATTGCTGTCCGTTGGAAACGATGCGTCGACGGATCAACGGTGTATAAGTTGTCCAATGAAAAAAGAGAAACGCATATTGACTGCATCCTATCAATATTAATGCACTCAGAGTAAACAAACGCACATTATTTTCACTAACCTTCCCCAACTCTCACTCCTATCACGAAACGGTTGCATCTGTACCGTCTTTAACTCTTCTCATAATAGTTTTTATAATAACGTCATAGAACGAGATGAAATCGTTCGTTTTAAAGTGCATTGACTCCCGTGTTACAGATCTCGTTGCAGCATATTGTATGTCTGCGGTGTAATGTACGCTCTAAATACTCCATGTATTCGTGTCATGTTTAAATATAATTGACTTTGTTCAGTTAATCCGTTTATGAAATGAAAATGCAAATTTAATTTAAACGATCCGTACATATGAGTTTTAGGTTGTAAGTACCATATAAAGGATAATAGTCGACGCGGATAAATGCATGCATTGGTGGTAGTGGCTAGAGGGGACAGGGCGGGTAAATAGCTGCCGCTTATGGCAACAGTGCCAACTCCAAGCTCAACGCCAAGAAACATCACATCAATACCTACTCGTTTGTTGAACTTATTATGTGTACATACTGGCACGGTGGAATAGTGGTATACTGTCGGGTCTGTAATATCGCTCGGATACTATACAAATTTGTATAGTACAAGGGTGCTCGGGTAAGTGTAAACACTGCATATACGCACATAAGTTGGTATCCTACACATTTAATGCAAGAATATAGGCAGACTGATAGCAGATAGTCAGATATCCTTTTATTGCAACTGCTGTTACCGATGCTTCATCACTTTGCAATGGGATTACGAGTAAGCATCCACCTAACTGCGCATATCAGTGTACTGCGAATAACGGTGTGTGTGTGTTTGCTCATATCAGATAAATAAATTTGCCAAAGGGATTATAAAACACTAGAAACTGACAATCCTGCCAATATGTATAAAACAAAAACATTGAATATGCGTAGCGTAGTACAAAAAATAAATAAATGCAGCACTCATTCATGATATCTAACATTGTCTGGCTGGTCGATTGAACGAGAGCATGCTTTTTAAAAAATAAAAACAAATCGATTTCGCGACGAGCTCTTAATTGATATTTAAATTGCACTTCAATTTCTGACGAAGGGGTTCGGCACACGTGAAGAGCCTTTGTCTCTGACACTACAGACTTATATCCTGCGGTCCTGTTTCGGTCTCCTTTGTCGTCTCGAAACTGCAGGCTGGGAGTCGAACATCCTCTTGGCTGGAGAATTATTGTCCAATTTCTCGATGTTGTCGAACCAATGTAGTCATTACATCCACATCTTGGAACAGAGTTCGTGGTTGAATATTCTACTCCATTTTCTCCTCGCAGAATATACCGAATATCAACTGCGTACATCCTTTAGCGCTCGAAGCAATAAAGCAGAACTATCAGGTTCGACAAAGCATACGTTTTGTCCATCGAGTCCAAAATTTTGGACTCATCTGTTTCGCCAAACCGAAGTAGCAAGCGCCTTCCAATGAAAATTCGCCGTCGAATCTCCACTAGGGTGTCACTCGTTTAGTGCATGTTTACTCCGAGATAGATATACTTCTTAACTACCTCGAAGTTATTGGTACCCGTCGTGACGTTTAACTTTAGCGATAGACAGATGTTTGTTTCTTTATGGGTAGGTAGCATGTGTTTGGTCCTGTCCTCATTAGCTTCACGACCAACCAATTTCTCCTGTTTTTCAATCGTCATAACAGCCTTTAGACGGCACGCTGCGCTAGGAACGGTCGAAATGTCGATATAGTTAGCGAAACGCAGTGTCTGGACCGTGTTGATACTTACCTTCTCTAGAACAAGGGCATCGACTTGCCGAAAGCGGTGAAGTTTTTTAATAATTCAAAAGAGCCGCTCTCAAACTGCACATAACCCCGCGTGTTTCCCAGTGTCAAGCGACGTAGCGTGTTCAGTTCGCCGGGATCACGTATTCGCCAATCACCTTGTAGGCTCCTGACAATGAATCTGATCATATGCGGCTTTCAAACTCCAGCATCTGGCCCATTCTAGAACCAAAAACAAGTGAATTAAAAGTCTTACCTTAATAATTAAAGTTTGAAAGACCTTTAGTTAGTAATTTTTAATTAAAAACTGTCAGTTACACTTTAACTGAAATTTGTAGAAAAACACTGTGAAAATGTATTTTGTATAAACAATTGCAATAATTGTTCGGTGCGGTGGCGGTTACACAGAATTAATTTTGTGTAGCTATTTTGATTACTTTTGAGGTGGGACAAGACATAATTTCAAACATTGCCAAAATAAACAACATAACAGAAAGCTAAAAAAAATTGCTGAGAGTCAAAAAGTTTAGCATCTCTAATAATTTTAAAGTAATCGACTTAAAAATTCCTTAACAAAAATAAAAACTTTGGGCAAGATTTTACTTTAAAAAGGGTTGGGTTCGATATCCCGCTTTTTATAATCCCGATTCTTAAAATCCCGCTATTATAATCCCGCTTTTTATAACCCCGCTTTTTATAATCCCGCTTTTTTAAAATCCTGTCTTTCAAAATCCCGCCTCTTATAATCCCATTTTTTATAATCCAGTTTTTTTTAAATTCACTATCAGCTCTGTGTCGTGGAGTGCTTAAAGCAAGCAACTATCACGAGCAGAAATTGCCGGCACAAAAAGTGCTCTCACAGGCTCATCATTTAGTGCAGGTGTTAGTAAGGACAAAACAATTAAAAATACAATAATTATGTTCCTACAAAATACTAACACAGACACAAAATTATGCAAACAATTTAAGACATTAAAGCATTATTACGCAAAATATTTTTCAGCTTAATTTTACTAACATATAGATTCTACTCATGCGACTAATAGGCTCATGCTTCCCATAATTCGTTCTATGATGGGGGCTATACAATAATTCAACACTGCGTAAATTATGGGCATCACCACGAAAATTAAAGCCAATAGACGACAGCAAGTCAGGTGCATCTATTTGACCGGATATAAGCTGCTGTAAAAAAATTATATCGCTATTAAGCCTTCGTTGAGAAAGGGGTAACATTTGAACAAGCTTGATACGTTGACTGTGGGGAGGAAGGTTAAATGGATCATCCCATGGAAGTCCTCTAAGTGCAAATCGAATAAATTTACGTTGAATGGCCTCTATTCGATTTGAATGAATGTTGTAGAACGGTGTCCAAACTTGAGAGGCATACTCTAGAATCGGACGGACAAAACAATTGTACAATGACATAGAAACGTAAGGGTCATTAAATTCTTTGGCCCACGTTTTTACGAAGCCCAGCATAGAATTAGATTTATTAATAATAGAATTAATATGCTTAGCAAAAACCAGTTTGGGGTCGGAATAAACACCAAGATCCTTAAAATTATCAACATTACCAAGAATATGTTAAGACAGAGAATATTGAAAGGTGGAACGGATAGTCTTTCTAGAGAATGTCATATGTTGATATTTAGTTGGGTTCAGGGATAAACCGTTTTTATCACACCAATTGGCGAAGCTATTAATGTCAGATTGAAGAAGCATTCTGTCTTGCTGACTAGTGATAGATTTATATATTTTCATATCATCAGCGTAGAACAGGATATTACTGTGATTTATACATGCCTTAACATCATTAATGGCAAGTATAAATAAAATTGGTCCGAGGTGACTTCCTTGGGGAACTCCAGACTGAGTTGTGAAAGATACAGATAGCAGATAACAGATACCAGATTTATTTTAATTTTCTTATTATCCCGCTTATACAATCAAAAGTAGTTGCTTTCTTTGAAAAATCGCGCGACTTTTTTTAAATAAAGCAACTACTTTTGATTGTAAAAGCGGGATAATAAGAAAATTAAAATAAATTAATCAATTAGTGTTTTTTTGACATGCAGTTTATTTTAACATTTATCATTTTTAGAGGAAGTAACAAAATAAGAAATAAATAATATCAAAATAAATTTCTAAGTAGGTAATATCTAACTATGACAATCTTCAATAATTTAAAAAAAAAATATAAAGTAATGTGATATTCTGCAAAAGGGAACAAAAAAAACTTCAAACCATTAACAACATTTTTTGTTTTATTAATTGAATATTGAAGTGTATTATAAGCAATGCAACGCAAAAAACCTGTATAGATAACTATTTTTTTTTCTATTTCTCATTAATTTTTTTACAGCGCGTGACTTTATAACATTAGTTTTTTTATATAATTTTTCTTGTCTATTTCGTAATTTTAGTATTTCAGTTTGCACCACAATTGCTTCCTTTCTCAAATCTGCAATGAGTTTATACAAGCCAGCACTTTTTCGTCCAACCAAAACTTTCAGTCTTCGATGCCACGCTTCAGCATTATTTTGTTATCTCGGGAATTGTTTTTCTGCACTGTCATACACTGACTAAAAGTTAGGAGAGTACTGCACTTGTCTACTTCCATTACGAATGTTTTGTAAAAAATCGGGATTAGCTGGATTTGGCGGGATTTTAAAAAGCGGGATTATAATAGATCGGGATTTTTGAAAAGCGGAATTTTAAAAAGCGGGATTCCGATACGCTCCCCTTTAAAAAATTTGAAATTTGGTGGCGCTCGCATTTAGTTATAAATGAGCTTTAAAAAATCCCAATTTTCCTAGATATAATTCTGTGGCAACAAGGAATAACGACATAAGTCAGTTTTTGCAACTTTTCAGGAGAGCGATTTAAATGTTTGGCTTCCGATTACAAATCAAGGACAAAACTTATAGACAAAGTGTAAACGTAAAAATAACTAACATTACTAAAGGATTTTATTTTTAATTAATAATAATAACTTTTTTGTCCATTCATAGTTGATTTTGATAAAAATATGACTTATGTCGTTTTTACTTTTTTAAACATTTAGTCAAATCTCGGTTAAGTCGACTTATACCTTTTTTCCTAAATGAGTATGTTGAAATTATTTTTTTTAAGTTGAGTTATGTTGTTTTTCCAAATAAAAATTAAAATAGTGGACTGTCATAGATTGACTAATGTCCTTTTTCCAAAGCAAATTCTTGAAATTTTCAAAAATAAGTCAAAATCGTTGAAAATATAAAAATAATACTTACTTTCAATGAATTCACTGAATGACACAATCTACTTTCTTTTTCATCATAGTGTAAATTCAGAAACGTCAAACATTTGCGCAGTGATGCGGCATCACTGCTTATTTGCGATGCTGATGCGATGCAAAGTTTAAGCTGATGCGTTGCTGATTGAATATGGCGTTTGAGTTTTAGAACGCATTGTTTAAATCAAACATTTAAAATTGAAGTTTTGCTAATAAAAGTTTTAGTCGATAACTTTGATCGTAAAGACGATAAATTTAGTTTTAATATGTGTGAAGCAAGAAGAAAGTATTCGAAACGCATATGGACTTTAATTAGCAGATTTAAAAGAAGGAAAATTCCTAAGATTAGGGACTATTTCAAAGTTCTAGAAGAATATCCAGGCGATGTATTTCAAAATCATTTTAGAATGTGCCACTCCACCTTCGATGTAAGCCAACTAATGATTTAACTTTTCTAAATGAAAACCAAACCATGTTTCTAGGATTTGCGAAAATCATTAAATCCTTTTTGGACACATTCTTATACATCTTCTTATAGTATCTATCAATTAAAATGTTTGTTTACTTACTTTTCTTCCTCTTCCGACATTTTTCTTGCTTTTTTCCGGCGAATCAAAAGCGCATCAGGTATTTCTGTGATGCTTTTTTTCGTTATGTTTGCGCATCAGTTTGATCAACTTTGCAATAATGAACACTTGACGTTGAAAGTGATGCCAATAGTTGCGTTAATGAACATTTTGCAAAGCATCATGAGCATCATGATGCCAGTGATGCGTTACTGAATTTACACATAATTACTAAAAAGCAACAATAAATAAAACAAATGTGATCAATTATAATTAAAAAACAACCAACATTTTTATTTTATTACATAAATTCACAGACATTGTTGTGTATTTGTTGGTAGATAAAATAAACAAATTATATTAAAGATAAGATAAAATTAACAAAAAAATAATTTTGTAATCATAAGCATTATGTATCTACATCGCTATCACATACATTTGGATGAACGTTTTCGCAGTTAGTAATGATATCAACAACCAAGCTTCTATAAAATGCATGAAATTGGGGATCTACAAAGTCCATCAAAAAAAGAAGATCTTGAGCTTTTTCTTTTGAAATACGAGGGCGGGTCAATAAGTCCGTGACTTTTTGAATTTCTGACCTCTTTACTGAAACAGCAACACTGCTCCTGTCAACAGGCATCTGTCAGTTGACTCCTGTCAAAATTTAAACTTGCTGCGTCAGTTAGTTTGTGTTTGACAGCTATTTTTATCAGACTACTCACTAATTTGAGGACAAAATGGAAAAAAGTGAATTTCGTTGTGCTTATTAAGCATTATTTCTTGCGAAAAAAAACCATTACCGAGACCAAGGCTAAGCTTGATAAATACTATGGGGACTCTGCACCATCGATTTCAATGGTAAAAAAGTGGTTTACTGAATTTTGTTGTGGCCGTACAAGCACTTAAGATGCCGAACGTCCTGGACGCCCAGTTGAGGTCTCTACACCCGAAACAATCGAAAAAATTCACAAAATTGACTTCCTTCAAAAAGGAAGAACAATCAATGGGGAATATTATGCCAACTTATTGGACCGATTCAATGACGATTTGAAAAAAAACCGACCTCATTTGGCCACAAGAAAAAAGTTCTTTTCCACCAAGACAATGCAAGGGTGCACACATGTGCAGTTGCCATGGCAAAAATCCATGAATTGGGCTATGAATTGCTCCCTCATCCACCCTTTTCTCCAGATTTGGCTCCGAGCGACTACTTCTTGTTCCCAAACCTGAAGAAATGGCTTGGTGGAAAAAGATTTGACTCCAATGATGAAGTCATCTCGCAAACAAAGGCCTATTTTGAGGACCTCGACAAATCATTTTTTTTGGAAGGGATAAAAAAATTGGAGAAGCGTTGGACAAAGTGTATAGAGCTCAAGGGAGACTACGTTGAAAAATAAAATTATTTTTTTATCAAAAAATCTGTGTTTTATTCCAAAAGTCACGGACTTATTGACCCACCCTCGTAGGAGGGACATGTTGAATCATTTAAATGTCAGATTTGTTGATAGTATTTCCACCACGTTTTCTTAAATTGATTGTCTTGAATGGTTCATCCGCGTCTAAGGTGTTTTTGTACAATAATGAACCAAATTCATTTTTTTTATATCTGAGCCATCTAAATTCTCGCCATGAACACTTCTCTCCATCAATATTAACCTTTCGTCATGTGAATTTGTCGTTGGAGGTTGCAGCAAAGTCAAAGAAATCTGGCTGCTGCATTTCCTTAACTTTAAAGGGATTTCTGTCCCTTATTCCGGAAATTAAGTTCCTTCCTCTTTTGTTAAGCATAGTAGTGGAAGGTGAACTTAATTTCTTACTTATTACGGATCTTACAAATCCATTTGATTCGCCAAAACAACCCAAAAAGCAAAATTTACATACTTTGATATTTTCACCTGAAAGTTCCGGAGAAAATTATCGATCCCTGTGCTTAATTCCACACTTTTTGATTTTTGAGGAAGTCTTTGGTTTAATACAAATCAGTGAGGAAATATAAAGGACTCTTTTATTCTAACTTCCTAAGGCCCAATAATTTGCAAATAATAGTTGTTGATTTTGAAGAGATATTTTGTTACAGCAATTATTTCGGCATGACGATAAGGGTTTTAATTTTTTGGCCGGAATGCTTTCTTCTTTAAGAGTGTTGTAAGGTAAACCTCAGTTTCCTCCTGTTTGCTCCTGTCGGTATTTTTTAGCCCCTTTTATTTTGTTATTTGAAGTGTTAGCAATATTTTCATTTTCTTCAGTAGAAACTGTTTCATCAATGTCAAAATGATTTACATGTTCTGGTGAAACCTGCACCGAATCCTGACAAATTTTCTCAACAGAATTTTCAAGGACCTTACCCCAATGCTCTATACTTTCATCGTTACTAGAACTTAATTCACAATCCGGATCCTTAACTGAATCATCAGAGTCTTCGAAAATTTTAATTTCTGAACTTTCTAACATAAAAGGATAGTCAACATTGGCAATACCAGCTAGAAATTAATGTTGTTTGAACTTAGCAGCTACTTACTTTAATGTACAGTGTACATATATAAAAAATTATTGCCAATGAAATTCAATTTACTGTTAATAAACAACTTATAACAATAATAATATTCCTATGATTATATAGCTTAAGAACTTACCTTCTATATTTTCACAAATGTTATCTCGCTGACTCGCTCCCAACTGAGTATGGGTTTGGTCTCAGAATAACGGCACATGTATACTTATTTCCAGGGATAAACAGTAATGGTTTTTGGAATAACAGCACAAGTTAACTTATGTTCGGTCTTTTTACAAAAAAGAGTAAGGAAAAACTACACAAGTTAACTTATCTTCTTATAACTAACAAATTTATTTTGGTAAAAGGACACAAGTAAACTTATGATCGCGAAATAAAATTGTATAGTTTTGAAAAAAGAGCATAGATGAACTTATGTGTGTGTTAATTTGGTTTTTTTTGGCATAAGAGCATAAGTAAAAAAATACAAATTAGAGGATTGTACTTATGCTGTTTTTCCTTGTGCAAGCTGTGTAGAAATAGACTTAGATATGCCATTTTTCTTTTGTGTGTAGTTCATAAACCGTAACAGATAAAAATACGAAAAAATATGACAGATAAAATCGCTTATTGCCGATCAGATTGTGTAAAAATCTCAATTTCGACATAAGTCGACTTATGATGTTATTCCTTGTTGCCACAGAATTGTGCATTGATGCAATCATTATTATACATATAAGGCTTAAAACGTTTGAATAAGTATTTTGATGTGTAAACATCTTTGCTCTCGTTGTGTATGTGTACATATCTTTTTTCTCGGTAGGGGCTAGTTGGAAATATCGAGCGTCACCGTCATCGTCAGATTGTCAGCGTCACCGTCATCGTCAGATTTTCAGTTCGGACGGCAAAAAACCAAAGTTTGAGCTAGGGAGCTGACATTTATAATATAGGCTCTCCAGGGCCCTTGATGCTCATGTGTAAATATTTTTTCCAACAATTTAACGAAAAAAGGCACAGGAGCAATTCTTCTATTTCGTTATACATTTTCCAATTTTAATTATGTTCAATTTTAGAGATTATTATGTCCTTACGAAACACCGGGAAGTTGTGTGGAAGTAGATTTGTTTTGAATAATTGAGGTTGTATAGCTTGAAGATTGTTGTACATCACTTGAAGGTAAGAGGAAAAATTTAAGATTTAAGAATGTCACTTTTAGTTGTAATAAGGTTATTTACCAAGTGGTCCTTGGAGAATCAAATAAGGTCCTTAAGCCCGAAAATTTTTTTTTTTCAAAAACTCCTAAAAATCCGCGCAGTATAGGTATTGCGTTCAATGTTATTTGACTAACAGATCCTTGGAACAAGAAAAAGGTCCTTAAAGGTAGAAAAAAGGGTATTTGTCCAAAATGCTATTAGAATCCACACGGTTTATCTGTGTTCAATGTTATTTGACTAAGAGGCCCTTGCAACAACAAAAATAGTCCTTAATAGTCGAAAACAGGATATTTTTCAAATGTCATTAGAATCCGCACGGTATATCTGCGTTCAATGTTATTTGACTAAGAGGTCTTTGGAACAACAAAAAGGTCCTTAAAAGTCGAAAAAAGGTTATTTTACCAAAATGTTTGTCGTTCCTAGCACCCCTCATTCAAATAACATTGAACTCATATATACCGTGCCGTTTCTAAAGACATTTTGGGAAAATATTCTTTTGCGGGTTTAATTATTGTGGCTTCAATCAATTTTTATTTTAAACACAATATGCATAATAAATCCCAATAAATTATCACCATTATAGCAAAATAAAAAAATTTGATTTAGTTGTTAGTTATTACCTAGGCAGCTAAAAAGCTACAGCTAAAAACTAACCAACTTTTAGTTGTCATCCGCAACTAACTTTGGCAACCTAACGAGCTTAGTTACACAACCTGCAAGATAACAAATTAGGTAGCCAATGCGCAACTGTGCCTACATGTTTACACATCAACTATACCGTGAGTGCAGCGTGGCTCAGACCTTTTTTTTCTAATTTCTAATAATTCCTTGTTTTGATTTTTACAGCAAAAGTAAACAAATTCATTGTATAATATTATACATTTTCATTTCAACATTATTACAAAAATTCAATTTGTTAAAAACGAGAAATTATTGAAGTAAAACTTCTTTACGCACGCTTGACTTGGGGAGTAAGCTGGTAAATGCGACACGGAAGTGTAGACCAATGTAGACTTCCGGCGCAAACGTAGCCTTCCGGCAATCCCGAAGTGTAGACAAAAGTACACTCTTTTGTTACAACCTTTCGGCGGAAAGGTTCGTGGAATGGGTAAATACCCTTGAATCTCCTCAATAGAGGGCAATACTAAGCCCATCATCTATCCAAACCGATTCAAAGGAGAACAGTTGCCGACAGATTCAATTTACCGGAAGTGAGTAAAGTCATTGTGTCCATGGATCGCAGTTCATTAGTTGGAAATATAGAGCGTCACCGTCATCGTCAGATTTTCAGGTCGGACGGCAAAAAACCAAAGTTTGAGATAGGGAGCTGAAATTAATAATTAGACTCTTCAGGGCCTCTTGATGCTCAAGTGTAAATATTTTTAAAAATTCGCCCACTGACATGCCAAAAATTTACAAAAAAAAAACAAAGTTTGAGCTATTGAGCTGAAATTTATAATATAGACTCTCCAGGCGCCCTTGATGCTCATGTGTAAATATTTTCAAAATTCGCCGTCTGACACGCCCACAATTTAAATTAATAATTAATTTGTTTTTTCTTTACGTGCGCTTTCCAACGCAGTTTAGCGTCTAGAGTCATGCCTAGATATTTGGCTGTGTTTGAATATTCCACTACATTGTTGTTTATGTAGACTGGAATGTGTGGTACGTTTTTATACGTAGATACAATTAATATGGACTGATTTAAGGTCATTTAATCTAATCTGCCATTTCTCAGTCCATTCTGAAATATTGTTTATTGCTGTTTGAAGCTTTTTTGTTGCTATTTCGACAGTTGCTCCCACAGCAAGGACAGCTGTGTCATTTGCAAAAGTAGCTCTGGTGGTTTCTTCACTTTCAGGCAGATCGCTAGTGAAAAGTAGGTATAGAACTGGACCTAACACACTGCCTTGCGGTACATCAGCTTTAATCTCTCTTAATGTTGAGTACTCTGCATCTTGTTTAATTCCGAAGAATCTATCTGGTATATAAGACTCCAGAATGGTCGCATACTGCTTCTGCAGTTGCTTTCGTAATTTGTGTATCAGTCTTTTATGCCAGACTTTATCGAAAGCTTGTGCTATATCAAGAAATACTGTAGAGCACACATTTTTCTCTTCAAGTGCTTTTTCGATTCTATCTGTGATTCTATGCACCTGATCAATGGTAGAGTGCTTATTTCTAAATCCAAATTGGTGAATTGGGACTAGCGATTCATCTATTCTATTATTTTTTTGTAGACGTTTTACCAGCACTTTTTAAAATAACTTGGACTACATTGGTAGAATAGATATTGGGCGATATGAGGTAACTTCGTTAGGTGGTTTGCCTGGTTTAGGTATCATTATTACCTCCGCGACTTTCCATATGCTTGGCACATATCTCAATTTAAATGCAGCATTTATAATTTCCGCTAGTTTTTTTTTTAAACATTATCGTGGAAATTGCTTCAAAATTTCTCCTGTAATCAAATCAAACCCTAGGGCCTTTTTTTATATTTATGCTTTCTTTAATTTCTTTGGCAAGTTCTTTAGCTGTTGATTACCTTTATCTTCATAAGGTTTGAATACGTCTTCAAGATACTCAGCGAAAGTGTTTGCTTTCTCTTGGCTGCTTTCCGCCCAGTTACCTTCTCTGGTTTTTACTGGCGGAATGTGAGCTACTGTCCTGTTCATTTTCTTCGTTGCCTTCCAGAGCGAGTAGTCGGTACTAGCATCATTTGTAAGACTTGTGAGGTAAATTTTCAAAGACTCATTATTGAATTCTCTTACAGATTTTCTGAGCTTATAATTTAAGTTTTTCAATGTGGTCTTGTCGCTTGGCGCCCTTGTCTGTTGCCAGCGTTTTCTAGCTTTCCTGTTTTCTGCAATAATTTCACATATTTGTTTTTAATTATTTAATTTAATTTAAATAATGATGCCGAGTTTTTTAAAAAAAAAAATTCTCGATGAAAATAATATGTTAAATTAGTTCGTATACTAGTTTTTAGGCCGAAAGGCAATAATTATAAGGTAATAGTTAGATTTAGAACGTCTGCATAAGGACAATTAATTAAGAATAAGTAGCTATCCTGTTAATTTTAAGTGAAATTTAATCATTTTCCTAGTATATATAAGTTGATATCTAATATTGATTGAAAAATAAATGAATTTAAAAGTTTGTTTTTTAAAATTTTCCTTAATTGCTAAATCTTCAGATGATTGCACAGTTGTATTCTAAAAAAATCTAAACATGTGGTTTTTTTTTGCGATAACAAACGTGCAGTTAGAGTGCCAAACTTTGCATCATTTCACATTGACTTAGCTTCGTCAATTTACTTCACATGGTTGAATGAAAAACAGTAACTTTTGATTGATACCATTTGAAGTGGGGACTGGAATTTCATATCTAAATAAATCGAATAAGCATCAAGAGTTTCAATTGCTTCTGGTTCTCATTGTCCAATATATTTAATCTCTGAGAATAATCAATCCTATTATCATATAGCTAGTACTCAACTTATTCTTGTAATTTTCTATATTTACTGACAAGAATATCTTCGATAAGAAATTTATAGATATCTACCAATCCTGCAGTTAAATTGCTTGTCAGTGGTTAAAGTGTTTCACTTCACCAAAATTTACCTGACCGATTTAAAGACATACAACATACAGTTCTACATCACCTCTGTAAGCCGTATAGCACGAGTACTTATCCACACAAATATCAGAAAACGGATGTGGGTAACTAAGGTCCGCAACAAATGAACTGCAACTTGGGAAATATCACCGTAATCAGATTAGGATTATCGAGTACGTATATACAAAGGATTCAATACTCCATAGTTCCTAACGCAGTAAATAAGGAGAATTTTCACTGACAGATGAAACTCCTCCAATGAAGAAGGCAGGATGGCAGGCGGTTGCGAATTGGTTGTGTGGTGTATTGTCAGATCAGGACAATCCGAATGGAAAACTTTACTATTTGTGAGGTTAATTACAGAGACAGACGTTGGTAATGTTGGAGAGAAAACCAAAACGGCTTGGTGTAAGTTTTCATTATTTAGATGTATACTACAATTGTATATAAATATACTACACATGATATCCCATAATAATCTAACGTCTGTTTTTGTTTGACGAAAGTAATTATTGCAAAGGGGGGACTGACAGCGAAGACAATGTGTGCTTTCTATCGAAGCAAACATATAAAATATGCCCACCCTTGTATCCACTTCGATTTAATGGAATTAGAATGACCAATTTGATACAAGTTTGGTAATAAAGTCAAATCGAATTCCATTATCCCAAGGATGTAAAATAGTTCAACATAAAAGTCCTTTTGGCTGAATTAATGACCTTAGACGATATAGCTATAATAACAGACTCATATAAAAAGTGATACATAGGAAGCCTGAACAGACTGAAGTAAAACCCGCGCCCATAACAACTACCATTAAATGACTCTTTATAATCGTCGCTCATAATAATGAATATCGTAAAATTTCAGGTCAAAATTGAATTTAATAGCGGGACGCAATATTGTGTGGCGTTCTAGTAATAACGACTTTCGACGAGAGTAGGTGAGTGGATTTATATTTTGTATGTTGAGCTGATGTATAAATTTATGGAATTACATAAATTGTGATACTTCAAGCAATTAAAGACACAAACGATACTTAAATAAGGGGTGGATTCAAATTTGCTTTGCTATTTGAAAATAAGTACTGATTGAAATTTAACACCCATAACAGCATTGTTTGTTGCAATTTTGTTGGTTACCTACATCTTCTTCACTCTTCAGGATATTTTCACTGCAAATTGTACCGAATTCGAAGTGATCCAGGTAAACCATCTTAAAGTAAATTTTTTTCCTGTGTATGTAGTCAATTAGCCAGTTTGCATGGAAAATTAAGTCCGCGTTCCACGCACATCTTTTTCGCTCTGTATATATGATCGGGCGAACTGCCCAAAAGAAGAAATTCGACGTTGGACGCCTTAGCACACCTGTAGTAGTCAGAGTCTACGGAGAGCAGATGAGCGAGAGATTCTCTTTTGTGCTTTCACCCACAAGCGCCAACAATATGTGGAACCTAAGAGAAAATAGTCCGTGTTATGATGATGTATGCATTTATCAGAAGATTGTGACAGACGATGCACATTTAAAAACGCTGCAGGGCAAAACAAGGGTGTCGAGAGAAGTGTATCGAGCCAAGAGAAGAGAGGAGAATAAATTCCTGCGAAGAAACCGAGGCAACTGGCTCCTGGCTTTAAGACCGGAACTCAGGCTCTTCGAAACAGCGTCGGAACCCCAATCACCGAAGCGCAGGGAATAGTAGATGTATTTAAGCAGCATTTTCAGCAGCTGCTAAATGGGCATCATGTAGAGAGAGTGATAGGGCAAGATGAGAACCCACGTCCTGTCAATGAAGAACTTTCAGCACCCAGTATAGAAGAGGTTGGCTTAGCTATAAGAAAGCTTAAGAACAATAAAGCCGCCAGCTCTGATGGTTTACCAGTGGAGCTATTCAAATACAGAGGTTGGAACTTCCCAGAACCAGGATCACAGAACTCTACAGAATAATAGATTACACCCTTTCCATTTAACACCGGAACAGAATTTACTACCACGAGATGCGCAAAGAAGAGTGGAATTTAGCCAATAGCTAATGCGCAAACAGGCAGACGACGGGCACTTCCTCAAGAACTTTCTGTGGACTGACGAAGCACAATTCACAGGAGATGGTATTGCAAACCACCTTAATTTGCACCATTGGTCAGATTCCAACCTCCATTTAATACGCACAAAATCCTTTTAATCGTAAGAATTTAATTACTGTGAAGAACTTCTTCAAAATGTGTTGCTTATTAGGTTTGCTAAACAGGTTTAGCGTAAATGTTTGGGCTGGATTAATAGGAAACACTTTAGTAGACCCGCACGTTCTTCTACATACAGTTAATTCCCATTACTGCCTGGAGCTTTTTGGAAAAGATTGCCGGAGCTCATTGAAGATGTTCCCCTTGTTCAGAGAACGGCGATGTTATTTCAACAAGATGGAACACTTTGTCACAGTAGCAGCAGGGTTACCTCGTTCCTCAACCATACTTTTAACGAACGGTGAATTGGTCGATTTGACCCCAACCCTTGGCCACCCAGATCTCCTGACCTAACACGCATGGATTTTTTCTTTCGGGGTGATATGAAAGAAAAAGTTTATTTTAGAGAAATATCAAGTCTGAAAATGTATTGTATTGTATTGTATTTATTAATTCATCTTGCTAGGTACAATATATAAAATGTGATAAGAACAATTCAGAGAAATTATTAATAAGTAGACAATAGTATAATAATTAACATTATGCAGAACAATTAATAAATTTATAAAGCGTTCTTAAAAAAAAAAAAAAGTATAAAAACATATTGTAAGATCCAACAAAATTACGTTGAAGACACTCTTTAGATATGCCGTTTCAGAATAGAGGAGAATAAATTTGCTGCTCGTTTATTTATCTGCCATCCGAAATGCTAAAATGCACCCGAAAGTGTCTTCAAATGCAAGGAAGGAATTTCGGACAATTCCTATAAAGATTGAATAAACTGTTCCAAAACGTCCTTTTCAGGACCACAGAAAAATATAATGTAATTCAGTAGTAATTCTTTTTGATCATTTCTGTCTCAAAAAATGGCTTTTATGTACTACAACTTCTCTACTGATCGTACGTAAAAAAGTTACTTTACATAATTTTTTGAAAATTTATATAACTTGAAATGGAGTGAGAATAGACCCCCCTCCCCGCGAAAATAATTTTTTGTTTCAGGAATCTCCCATTAAACGATAATACTGCTTAACTAGGACACCCTGTATATGGGCAATCTCCTCTCACATCCCGTACCTCATAGTCTAAGAGCCCACCGTATGATGTCCTAAGGCATCGAAACCAAGGATGAATTGCATATGAAATGAAAGTTTAGTCGAGAAGTATGCAAAATTACCAAAGGTTGTCGGGGATTTTTGCCCATGACTTAAAAAACGAAGCTACTTCCGGTACGTTATTTTTTCAACTTTTCATAGGGATAAAGGAAAAGAATAAATGAGTAACCATTCGAAACACCACATTAAATAGTTCTTGAAGAAATTGGGTTGGCAGTTCCAATCTGCCCATGTACTCCTGACAACAAAACTTTTAAGTACGCATATTTTTCAATTGACTATAGGCATACAGGCCAATGTTGGTATTGGTATCAAATTAAAGCTGAGATCTTACCATTTACAAATATATAGGGTTGTCTTTAATAATTTGCCCACATGTATAGACAACCCATGATTTTAGAGCTTAAATTGCATGCACTTTCTGTATGAAATGTGTTTCCGCATAAAGCTGGGAGACATGATATTTTAAGTAGGTACATTTTGTTTATTACAACAAACCGTTACTGTGCATGTTATTATTTTCTATGTCAATGACATCAACAAGTTACTTATCGCAAAAATAAGCAAATCATTTGAAGCTTATTGTATTAAAGCGGCGGTGTTAAAAGAAGCAAAATAAATTTTTCGAAATCATCTGTCGGTCTGACAAC
Organism: Portevinia maculata; assembly: GCA_949715645.1. Classification (NCBI taxonomy): domain Eukaryota; kingdom Metazoa; phylum Arthropoda; class Insecta; order Diptera; family Syrphidae; genus Portevinia; species Portevinia maculata. The sequence continues at coordinate 92,307,548 of OX454526.1, forward strand.
TGAGCAATCTATTAATGCTGACGCTGCTAATTCTTTAACTGGTATAAATAACTTTACAAATTCTATTTCAGCCAGGCAACGTTGGGCTCTTAGCCATAGTATGCGAACTAGAATTTTAACGCAGTTGCAAGAGGGTATTCAAATTAACCGCAATAATGATGTATCCCAAGAATTGCAAACAACTAGAATTGGCAAGGACCGAAAAGCTCTTGATAGCATTGTCAGCACAATAAAAGATAAGGATTCACCAATAGCTCAATTTCATAACAGAGTATGAGACAATCGCAGATCGTTTTCAAAAACCAATTAAACGCATCGTTATTCTCAATTTTAAGGCAGATTGCATCAAAAGTGTTCAAACTGACGTGAATAAGCAAGTAATAATTAAAATAGAGCGAGATATTTTTGGGCGCCTTTTAACGATTGCCCTTGAAAAAAGGTAATTTAGAACTTTGCCGTTCTTATCCTTTAGCTCCTGTACCACCAGCTCTCTGTCAACCCACATGAGAGATGCATAAAACTGGTAAATCTGTTCTTGCTTGAACCTTGAACCTTCTATATTGAACCCTGAAAGTCTGTATTGGCGGATGTAGAGATCATTGATGGTTTTTACTTTTTACATCTTTTGGGACCATCCGTGCCGCAAACTTTCGGAATAATTGCTGAAGCAATTTTAATAAAAATTTGCGCCACAATATCTTCTGAGATACATTTGATTTTCAATAGATATATATCACCTTCAATAAAAGACTCGGAGCGCTAAAGTAGACATGAGCAAGATTTTCACTATTCCATTATTGGACCGCAACAAGCCCGGCCAAACAATTTCATTAAAAGTTTGAAAAATACTAGATTCAAAGAAGCAATTGCGAAGTTCTTGTTAGATTATTGGGGAAACAGTTCGATGGCATGTATACGTGGAAATAAAAAAGTATATATCACATTTAAAGAACAATGTTATTCATACCATTCATAATTTCCTATATCATTAAGGCCAGGAAAATGATTTCGAGGGTTTCCACGAGGAAGCAGATACGCGGATTATCCTTCATATAAGTAAGTGTTCTGAAAATTCAAAAATCATAGTAAATGCTTCAGATACAGACGTTTTAGTAATATTGTTAGGTAACATGTGTAAATTTCCCAGTAAAGAAGTTTGGATGGTAAATGCTTCTTCAAAAAACAAAGGCCATTATTGTATTAACTGCGTTGCATTAGCAGCAATTCTTGGCCCAAATTTATGTCGCGCTTTACCTGCTTTTCAATCTTATACTGGTTGTGACAATACATCAAGTTTCTTTCGTAAAGGCCATTTCTTCTTCTTCAGAAAAATAAACGATTTCAGGATGTGTTTGCTTCACTGAATGATGTGGGGGATATTGATGACGATGCAAAAATTAATCTATTACAAGAGTATTCTTCACTGATGTATGAAGTTAAAAGCTGCAATAGTGTTAATGTTGCAAGGTATGTTATATTTCAAAAACTTTATTCGAACAAATCCAGCAATGAAAAATTATTCAAAAAGAACATTAAAGGTTTTGATTCTAGGCTCATTCCTCCATGCTGGAATTCTTAAAAACAAAAAATTTTGCTTACTGTTTATGTAAACGTAATGTGGCAGAATGCTACAAATGCCACCTGCAATATAATGAACGCGCAAGAATGTGAATGGGTATTAAAAGAACTGCTTGAACCGCTTTGGTTTTTAGGAAACCCAACACCATTAAATGTAGATGATATTCCGCAAATGGACACATATGATAACGAAGAAAACGATGACTTGTTAAATGAGACTTTTCGCGATTCCGATTCTGACTCAGAATAGGGAAGAAAATGTGTACATTTTTGTTAAGTGTGTTAAACTATGTACTTTGTTAAAAATTAAGTCAGATTTAAGTATTTCCTTGTTTAAACTTGAAAGTTTACTGATTTCTGCCAATAAAAATGAAGTATTCATTGAAATAATTTTGTAATATCATTCATGTCTGGAAAATAAATATTATTTTAATGTATGCCAAATGCATACCCAATCGTGACTTCTTTTAAAAACGAGAAATACACAAACATAATTGCCATTTGCGGTATCATTTATGAGGAAAATACCCATGACCTAGTATACGTTAATTGCGCTAAAATCATGGGTTGTCTATACATGTGGTCAAATTATTAAAGACAACCCTATATATTTGTAAATGGTAAGATCTCAGCTTTAATTTGATACCAATACCAACATTGGCCTGTATGCCTATGCCTATAGTCAATCGAAAAATATGCGTACTTGAAAGTTGGGTTGTCAGGGGTACATGGGCAGATTGGAACTGCCAACCCAATTTCTTCAAGAACTATTTATTGTGGTCTTTCGAATGGTTACTCATTTATTCTTTTCCTTTATCCCTATGAAAAGTTGAAAAAATAACGTACCGGAAGTAGCTTCGTATTTTAAGTCATGGGCAAAAATTCCCGAAAACCTTTGGTAATTTTGCATACTTCTCGACTAAAATTTCATTTCATATGCAACTCATCCTTGGTTTCGATGCCTTAGGACATCATACGGTGGGCTCTTGTATTATCAACAATACAAATGTATCTTTGGTAGACAAAACTGTCAGGTTACTTATCGGTTTCTGTGAGTGAGTGAAAATTTAAGGTTTCTATCAAAACAAAAACTTACATTGAACGTCTGAGAAAAGAAGTTTTAACAGCGGATAATTAACGTTAGAATTTGTAACTATGGTCTTATATTAAATACATATTTTAGTTTATAATATTTTAAGAAGTTTTTTAAATAAAAAGTTATTATTGTGTTTTTGGACTGCTCGAGAAAAGGAAACAAACTTCAAATGAGTTTCCTGACCCGAACACAACGGTTCGCAAATGAGCAACTGTGAATAAAATGCTTTCTACCATTTTACTACCTGAACTTATCGGAAAATAGTTTTTTTTTCTCTCTGTATCAGAACCACATACAAAATTAGTGATCCTATTTTCGAACACCATATTCGTTGGTGTTCGAAAATACGAAACTGACAGTTTTATTGTTTCCTATACTCGATCACCCAATCACGTTGGTAAAACATCGGGATAACTTGAAGGAGGTGTTCCAGAGACTACGAAGTGCGCAATTGAAGCATAATCCGAAAAACTGTGATGCCTTTAGATCTGAGGTCAAATATCTGGGGCACATTATCTCGTCCGAATGAGTGAGGAGTGACAGACCCAGAGAAGGTCGATGCATCGAAAAATTGGCTCGTTCCCAAAGACAAAAACCAACTGCGGAGCTCTCTGGGAGTTGTAACTTACTACAGACGGTTTGTGAAGGACTTTGAAGGGATCGCAAAGAGCTTACATCAACTGACAGAAAAAAGAAAACCATTCAAATGGTCAAAGCATCTTTATGAGTACCTAAATAGGTAGAAATTCATCCTGCATACAGATCATGCGTCTCTTAAGTGATTGTTGCAGTTTAAGATTCCTGAGGGACAAGTCGCGAGCTACATTGAACGACTGCAGTGCAGATGTATGACTACGAGATACAGCATCGAAAGGGAACTCCTAATTCCAACGCAGATGCTCTCTCCCGGCGGCTCTGCAAAGCTGATTGCAAACATTGCGTACTCCAGGAGGAAAAGGATAGGGTATCAGTCCAACGATTGATGGCGACAGGAGGATCCAAATATCAAGCCGATTCTCGCCTGGAAGGAACAAGAGTGCATGCCGAACTGGCAGCAGATCTACAATAAGAGTCCGGAACTTAGGGCACAGTGGGACTCACTTCATGTTCAAGATAGCATTTGAGACGAAAATGGGAAAGTTCCCATGGAACGTCAGTCGTAACGCAGCTTGTGGTACCCAGATCGAAAGTCAACGAAGTGCTTAGGGTACTGCATGATGGAGTGTCCGGAGGCCGCTTGGGAGTAAATAAGACACTCGAAAACGTGCTAGAACAATTTAACTGGTTCCACGCAAGAGATGATGTCGAAAGCTGGTGTCGTCACTTGAATAGCCAGCAAATGATGGAGAGTAAAAGCGCAGGCAAGATGCATCAATGCAACATTTTAGCGCCCTTTGAAAGGATTGCAATTGACATCGCAGGACCGTTTTCAGAAACTAACAATGGAAATCCCCATATTCTCGTAGTTATGGATTTTATTTTATCTTCTTTCTCGCTAAGGCGAAGAAAAAAGGACTTTTTTTTGTTTCGGGGTACGAGACTTTCTACACTTAGACTCAATACTTGTCCATTGTATTACATTGTACTACTTCCCTAAGAAAGACGAGTAGGCGGTTCAATGATAAGGAGCTTTGGTTTACAGCACTCACTACATCAGCACTAAATACCTGCCACCTCATACGAGCAAAAGCATGACAATCGCAGAGGAAATGTTCCCCAGTGTCATCGCTTTCTCCACAAGGTTCGCAGTTGGTGGTATCGCTTAGGCCTAGCACCTTAAGATGCTTGGCAAAAGCGTAATGGTCCTTAAGAACGCCAGTAGTCTGTCTGCAGTCTTTTCTGTTCAGAGTCAACGGGAATGCCACAGATTTTGTACAGACGTCGGGGAGAATTCGTTTAGTCTGTCTGCACCCTGTTGAATCATGCCATCTGCGATTGTATTCATATGAAACCCAACCGTCTATGGAAGCCCTGACCAATGATGCAGGCAGACTTATCGCCGGTTAAGGTCCTGAGAGATCCTCATGTGAGCACTGTCTAGCAGGTTCATCGGATATCTCATTTCCCGCACGGTTAAAAATTCTGGGGTGCTTTTTTAATACGGCCCTCGTATTACAGCCGTATGCAATACATGAATAATTTGTTTTTAATATTCCAACTTTATTAAACATTTTTTGTAATAAATTGGTATGAAAATTCAGTACATATCCCACTAAAATATTTTTTTTAATACTTTTCCACTAAAATTTAATCTTCAAATATTATAATATAATATTTCTATATTATAGTCTATTACTATTATTATTGAAAACTTATATTTCAATAGTTTGTTATTTGATTTTAGTAGAATATCTGGTTAAAAGTGACCATAATAAAATAATGTATTGAAATTTAATATTTGATTGTATTAAAATTCAATAAATTTTGTATTTAGTGCGAAACTCTCGACTCAATGCTACTACATTTTAAGACCAAGGTATTGATTTTTAACCCTTCAGTATTAGATTTTAATATCTTGGTATTAATTTTTAACCCTCTAGTATTAGATTTTAATACATAGGTATTAATTTTTAACCCTTCAGTATTACATTTTAACTTTGAATATAATTTTGTCGAAAGAAAACTTCGTTAGTTTGTTTCAACACATCGGTGGGCAACATGGAGTTCGTAATGGATAATTTAGTTGCGACTTACATTAAAGTGAAAAACGTGGAAAAAAATACAATCAATTTAAAAAATATTAAAAATCAGACAATGAATCATCTGAATCCTTAGTCGTTTCAAATGAAGATATCCTTCTTTCAAGTAAGTAATAAATAGAAAGTTTAAGTGCCATATATTTATTTTCTGGAGAGTGCAAACCGTTCTAATTTATTTAAAATTTGTTTTTGTTTTAGTCTTGGAAAACGAAGAACTGGTGAATGGATTTACTTTGAAAGATCGAGAAGGTGTGCTGATTCCAGTGGATTCCTTGTGCGATATAGTGCGGCAGTATTCAGGCTGTGTCTGCTTCCTTGTGGTTCTTGACACTGCTGATGGAGAGCCTCCTAATGAAATAAGTGAAAATTTGAAAAAAACAAGAAACAGCAATTGGGAGCTCTCTTCTTTTATACAAAGATGTAAGTAACTTTTTAAATAGTAAATTTAATGTACCTATATAAATAAAATTTTCCTAATTTTACAGGGATTAAAAGCATTTATAAAAACAAGGACAGCGGCATACATTTTGGATGAGTACGACCATACAAATACGCTAAAGGATTCTTCTCGAAGGGCGTTAGTGACGGCGGGAGCTGAGTATCTGCGCTCAGTAAGTGGGAATTATCCATCTAAGCAATCATGTTTTAAAAAAGTGGTCTGGGCGCGACCCGCAAAGTCCACACGACTAACTTCCCAGTGGGATCAATATGATTTATGCGATTAGCGGGAAATTTTGAAATATGATTAACCATATGATATGGTTAAGAATTATTTAATATTAAAAAATGCTCTGTAATATTGTTCATGGAATTAAATGTAGTTAATAACAGCGAAGTGTGATATATATTGACGCAACCATTGTTATGAACACGGAGACCTGTAAATTTACATGTATACGATAACGGAGCACAATGTAATAATGATTTGCTCAATGACAAATGACAATAAATAGTACAAATAAAGGCAAATTATTTTAGTTATTTATTTACTAACAAAAAACGGATGGATCGATTTCGCTGGAAACTTAATCAGTTCTGAATTACGTAATTACGCTTGGTTCTCGAGATAAACGTGGCGAAAGATAATTCCGAATGCACATACAAACATGCGCACATACGTACATACACACACACAGATATCTCTATAAAAACGTTGGATTTGGATTCTGGTGACCTTTAAACGTGGAGATATGTCAAAATCCGCGATTCACAAAATCGGCCCCATTACAACAACTGCCACTGGGAAGTTAATAAATAGTACAAATCATCAATTTCAAAATTCAGCTAGTTTGCCTTTATTTTTTTAGTTATTTATTTATTAACAAAGAACGGCTTGACCCATTTCGCTGAAAAATTAATCAGTTCTGAGTTACGTAATTACGCTTCGAATAAATCCGGTCCCATGTCAATATCATCCTTGGTTCTCCAGATAATCGTGGCGCCAGATAATTCCGAACGCACATACGTACATACGCACATACGTACATACACACGGACAGGCTTCTCTATACAAACGTTGAATTTGGATTCTGGTGACCTTGAAACGTGGAGATATGTCAAAATCCGCGATTCACAAAATCGGCCCCATTACAAGAACTTCCACAGGGAAGTTAGAAATAAAATTTTCATATTGAGGCCTTTTTTTATGAATGATACTTATGTTAAATAGTTTTGGTTTTTATATAGTTATAAGATTACTTTGTTCTTCCTTTTAATAAAAAAAAAAAACTTTTTTATAAAAGAATTTATTTTTTTTACTTTCAAAGTTCAAGATTGATGGTTTGATATTCAAACGATCTAAGCTATTATTTTTGTAAGTATTTTGGGTGTTTAAAGTAAAAAAGAGAATATACACAACAGTTTGGCACTGCTTAACCTTCCCACTCAATAGTAATAATTACAATAAATAAAAAAATTAAATTTAAATACTATGCGAGTTAACAATTAATCCAATAAAATCTTAAATAGTATTGAAATTAAATAAATTGATATTAATTTTTAATACTTTGTGGATTTAAAACAAATACAATAAAATTTTATATAGTATTGAAATTTAATAAATAAGTATTAATTTTCAATGCTATGTGGGTTCAAAAGTTCAAAAGTAATCTAATGAAGTCTTAAATAGTATTGAAATGTAATAAATAAGTTTAATTTTCAATACTATGTGGGTTCAAAAGTAATTCAATGAAATCTTAAATAGTATTAAGATTTAATAATCTTGTATTACATTTAAACTCTCTTTGGGCTTAAAACGAGTAAAAAAATATTCAATTTAAATGAAAAAATATATGTTTTCAATATCCAGCGTATTAAATTCTAATATAAATGCCCTTAAAACCAATACAAGAAGCGATGAATTTTATTTTTTTGGTTTAAATACTATACTTATGTGTGTTACTACTTAATAATACGAACTTGTTTTTTAATACAAAACAGTATTGAAATTCAATATGTCTTCTATTGGATTTGAAAATTAAATATATTTGAGGCATTACATTTGAATACCATTTTGGACTGATCATATATGCAACCCAAAAAATTTTAAATTTAACGCCAGGATTTTTAACCGTGCGTGATTCCGTTATGCCCCGGAACCCAGACAAGTCTAAGTGAATTCAGCCTTCCGACCGAATTCAGAGAGATCTTACATTCACGAACTATTTTGGACGTGGTTAAGGGTTTGAGCAAGGCCTTAAGCACAGCCTGACTGTTGCTACAGACGCAGATACTTCGCCCCCTCTACCTGCTCCCCGCAACGTAGTCCATGGCCATTAGGATAGCATAAGTCTCTGTTGGGAAGACTGATGTTTGCCTAACGAGAAGAAAAGTCTAATGTTGTCGCTCTCCATGAAAACACCAGCACCAGATCTTTGATCATTTTTGGAGCCATCCGTGAAGACTCGACCGCATACATTTCCAGACTCAGTGTCTGGCCAGAGCCAGACCTGAACAAGAGGAAAGGCGACTTCGTAGTTGCACTTCAGCCGAAATTCCGGTGTCTTTGCATCGGACGGCATATCCATAAGACAGGAGTCGAAGGACAACCGTCCCGCAAGTTCATTAAAACTCCAGTGCGAGTTATACCAAAATCCACCTCTTCTTTACCGTGAGATAGCTTTGACTGGGTAACCTTTGATATAAAAATCAAGGTGCGCGAGGCTTAATAATGCATCTATTCATTTTTCAAAATCTGTAAACTGTTCGACAATAGGGGACTCTCCGTAGCTATTTAAATAAAAAACAATAAAGGAATAAATATGTATAGGTATATGTATGAAGGTATTAACCTAACAAATAGTATGTTTGGTTTGTTTTCGGTACGTAAGTTAATGTATACTTTTCATCAAAGTATGAAACTGTTAATTAATTTCAATAGTCGTTTTTAAGCAAGCCAAATAAGTAAACGAACACACACTCATTGAAACAACGAACTGTTCATTATAAGCAATTTATTTTTGATTTAGGTACCTAGGTATTTGTACAATGATTCAATGAACTTGTACCTACATTGAACCAATGAATTTGTACATTCAGAGGATGAATTTTAGTTAGTAAATGAAATTTCATAAGATTACGAACAATATCATTTTCAGTGTCCATTGACAACTTAGAACTCATTTTGCATAATATACACTGCAAGTCATAAGATTAGAAGCAGGCATTTTTGAAAAGTAAATTCGATATTTCTCCCGTTACATGATGGATTAAAAAAAAACGACTATGGTAAATGAGAGACTGTTTAGTTAACAACAAAATATGAAATGTGTGAATAGAATAGATTTAGCTAACGGTTCTTGGAAGACAAAAATAAAGCGAAGTGATCATTGTGTCAACAATTATTTAAAAAAACCCTTCGTCTTCGTCTTTAAACGTTTAGCTCGGCGAATGGTGCGGTAACAGTGGATAAGCTGGCCTTAACATTAGCTTTCTCTCTAATTTTAGCTGCCGATAAAGCTGAATTTGACGCTTTTCTAAGGATACTTCGCTTTTCGGGCTAAAAAAAGACCTTCAGAGCAATAAATATCTATGCTTGCCCTTTCCTCCACTCTTAAACATTTTTTCCTTCTCATTTTTATTAACACTCAATCAAGAACAATTACTTTATAATATATAGGTACCGTTTAAACCGACAAAAAATATATTCACTTCACAAAAAACGTTGATTTGTTCAGTGCTTCTAATCTAATGACCCGATTTATTTCCGCATATTCTTTACTCACTTTACCATTTGTCTTCCAAGAACCGTAAGCTAAATCTCTTCTATTCACACATTTCATATTTTGTTGTTAACAAAACAGTCTCTCATTTACCATAGTCGTTTTTTTTCTAATCCATCATGTAACGGGAGAAATATCGAATTTACTTTTCAAAAATGCATGCTTCTATTCTTATGACTTGCAGTGTATGTTCCTAGGTACTACATGCAATTGCAAACAGTCGCTTTTAATGGACCCCAACATCTTCCGCCTTTGTCTATTAAATATATCATTACAAGCTCATAATATCCATTACCTTATATATGTATCTTTCTTTTAGCAGACGTAATTTAAATAGGTACATACTTTCGCATTCACTCAATGTACCTACCTACGGACACAACGTAATTAACTGTAGATACAAAAGGAGTAAGAAAAATATCAGGAGCGTAAACAATTGCTTTCAGATCAATTTTGACAAAGGATTGCTCTAGGAAAACTTTTCCTTCGTATGTACACAATAGAATTTCAATTTTCCGCCAATCAAATCCACCTGTACAAACGTTCGTCAAAGCTCAATTAGGGTCCTGCCATCGCAAATGATTGATCCTTATTTTCATATACGCATGTGTACGTCCCCATGGGCACAACCGGCTGCAACTCACTCTACTCTTCCTACATTATATTTGTACTTTCCACCACATGTAAACACACCATACGAAAAAAAATTGAATGAATCACAACTCAAGCGAAAAGTAGAAATTTTCGCACCCGTTCAGGAAAATTCCCTCGGGTTGTAGACGCTTGATGGTTAGCATTCGCATCACTTTTGATGTAAACCGCCAATGAAAAACTTAACCAACTGATGTGGATAATTTTTTGAGTGGTTTTATGACGTCCCACACTGGCAAAACCACCGAGAAACGCAGGTGTTAGAACAGTGTAATGTTCACACGGTAGTTTAATCCGATTCCTGTATCCCTGACAGTATCATGACTGATTAACGAAATTCCTTATGCAATTCGTGGATGGTAATGTGCCCAGTTGCAAAAAAGTTCGGGTTAAAAAGCATCAGCCAGAGCAACGAACGGGTGTGCGTGCGCCTGTGAATCTGTGTCCTTTTTTAGAGGGTACATATCCTAGAGATTATCTCCCTGCTATTTGGCGGCTATCGGAAAGGTTAGCACTGTAGTGCCCAGATATATATCTACATGTTAGCACCCCTACTGGCAAGATACAGACTCATTACGTTGCGTCGTGTAAAGGTAACTTTTTTGCAGAACGTATTTCTAATTTAATTTCGTAGAAAGGATGTCATGCATGACTGAGCATACATGAGACTAATTATAATAATTTCTGTTAGGAGATTAGGCTATATGCAGTTCTAAGTGGCCAATGGCTGATACGCCACGATGAGTTGAAAGGTATCAAATACGTACATACATAACTAGATGTGAGCAGTTACCCACAGATCCAAGTATATATGTACATACCGCTTGACTGTATGAGGTCATTAGGAAAGGGAATAGCCGTTTTCCGGTTTGTGTTTTTGAGGATAATGGATATCGTCCAGGCGCAGGCAGGGAGGTAGTTAAAACGTGGCAACTTTCCAACTGAGCTCATTTAGCGAACGGATTGTTTTATATAGATTAAATGGTGTTATGTTGATGACACCGACAATGATGATAATGATGGCGGTATTCGCAATGATGATAGGTCTGTGTTAGAGTCGTGACTCATGAGCCCGTTGACAATATTTAAAAATACATAATGCATGCAACGTTGTTGTGGAAATGAGTGATTTGGAGTGATGTATGAGTCAACAGTGCGGCTTTTTGATATGTACATCGTAGACACAATAGGCTTGGGTCGAAAAAGTAACATAGTCTACGCCGAACGTGCGGACGCTGTACGGTACACCCTAGGTGCTACCTACTCAAAACCTTGAATCTGTCTTCGAACGGTACAAGGCAGATATAAACGCGATACAGGAGATACGATGGATAGGATAAGGTGGTGCAGGGAAATAAGTCCACGGGAACTAAGTCCACTGAGGGACTTAGTTCCCACTTAGTGGGAAATAAAACCACTTTCGCGAAGTGAACTTAGTTCCCATGTTAAGTGGGAACTAAGTCCATTTTTTTATGGGACCTTAGTCCACATTCAAATATAAGAAGAGGGAACTAACATCCAACATTTAGAATTAAACAAAAAACTGTAAAGTGCAGTTAGTTATCACACTCTTTAAGCAAAGTCTTAAGCTTATTATGGTGACATAAAGCCAAAGTTTCAAAACCGTACCTCGCACCTACTCCAAATCAAACAATGACCCCAAGCAGGGGGGTTGCAGGAGGGCAGCATGCCCCCCCATATGCATTACACTATTTATGGAATCTACTTGCGATTTCGTAACTAATCTCATAAACAGTGCGATGCAGATGGGGGGGCATGCTGCCCCCCTGCAACCCCCTGCTTGGGGTCACTGTTTGATTTGGAGTAGGTGCGAGGTCACGGTACCTATATTACTCTGTCTCAGTTAGAAGTTAATTTCTATTTTGTTAATAAAAATTGCAAAGTACCTACTTGACTCTTTAATTTTATTTTGTTCTTAGTCGACAGTGAGAATATACTTCAAATTAAAAGGGAACTAAAACCACTCAGAGTTTTGGGAATTTATTTCCGACCTTACATGGGAACTAAGTCCACTTCGCGAAAGTGGTTTTATTTCCCACTTAATGGGAACTAAGTCCCTCAGTGGACTTAGTTCCCGTGGACTTATTTCCCTGCACCGGATAAGGTATGATGAAAACCAAAACTTGCGACATTTATTAAAGCTGCTATAACAGATTCCATAATGTTAGGTTGTGAATTCGTCGTGGGAAAACGGCTAGACTACACTAGTCACTCGCAGCATATTGCAGCCACTCTAACTATTCTGATACCCACCAGGGATTTGAGCGACGGGTTGGGGTTCGATTGAGTTCAGTTATCCCAACCTGTACTTCTGCCAAGAAAAAGAGGTCCTACTGTGGTTATATTGCAACAGTCACTTCAGTCAGCATTCCGTTCCGAGGGCGAGAGAGGAACCTCGGGGGTATGATTGATGCAGTCATCCCCGGCTTTGCTGCCTTCCCGCTGAGCAAATAAATGGAACCGGAGCCGGAGTTCGATTGTAACAGTCACCCCACTCTGCTCCTCTCCCACGGTTCTTGAGGTTGACATATGTTCTAAAACCTGCATTGCATGCCTCCAGCCCCCCCACCAACTGAATTAGTTAAATTAATTAATTCACTCCATTGCGCAGTGAAATGGGAACAATCCAAGGTTCGATTGATTCAATCACCTCAGCTTGATCCTAACACATGGCTCGGGAGTCAAGCGGAAATCGCGACTGCACTAGTCACTCTCAACATATCGCAACCGTTATGCGAATTACAGCCAGGCTGGATCTCCAGGCTCTTCATGAGTACCTCCACCACAACCACTACCTAGCGGGGCTCCCAGTAGGCCGAGAGACGACCGGCAAAACACCCCCTCCCCCTCCCCAAACCCCTTGGTGGTACCACAATGGACCGAAATTGCAGTCTAAGTGTGCCTGGGTTTCGTGAACTATCAGTCACCTTACCTAACCTAACCTAACCTTTTTAGATATATTTCTTGAGTAGCTATAGTGAAACCTCCTCTAATGGACACCACCCATGAACGGACACCTCCCTTGAACGGACATGAAATTCATGACCGACGATTTTAGTACTAATTTATAAGGAATCGTTATTCCCTTGAACACACAGACATTATACAGACCAAAACTATACAAAGCTCTCTTTTGAACGGACACAGCTAAATTTTTTGAACACACTTTATAAAGGGTTTTTCAACAGGGACGCTACAAAAGTAGAGCGACAGGGACAGCAAACGACGCCGAATTTCTTGCCGCTCTTTCGACATTTTTCTTCAGTTAGGTTTGCCATTTCAACAACGAGTCGAAATTATTAAAATTTACTACCGAAATTCGGAGTCATGGATTCGGATTTTCATCGAAAAATCATCTTCAGCGATGAGGCTCACTTCTGGCTGAATGGCTTCGTCAATAAACACAATATGCGGTATTGGTCAGGCAGCAATCCACACGTACTCCATGGGTCATCATTGCATCCCGAAAAAAATACGGTTTGGTGTGGTTTATGGGCCGGCGGCGTCATTGGGCCGTACTTCTTCCGTGATGATGAAGACCGGCACGTTACTGTGAATGGGAATCGCTACCGTTCAATTATAACCGAATATTTTTGGCCCCAATTGGATGATATGGACTTGGAGGACATGTGGTTCCAACAGGACGGCGCCACAAGTCACACAGCGAATGCCACAATCAATTTATTTGGAAACCGTGTTATCTCACGAAATGGTCCAGTCGCTTGGCCGCCTCGGTCGTGCGATTTGACGCCGTTAGACTATTTCCTGTGGGGCTACGTGAAGTCTATGGTCTATGCCAACAAGCCAGCGACGATTGATGAACTTCGTACGAATATCGAACGTGAAATTGCAGCAGTACCGGCCGATTTATGCTTGAAAACCGCTGAAAATTGGGTTCAGCGTCTGGACTTCTGCAAGCGTGCCCGTGGTGGCCATGTAAAAGAAATCGAGTTCCATACATAATGGCATCAAACGTACTTTCACAGGAATAAAGAATTTCATTGATATCCAAAACTATTTTTGTTTGCTTTGAAAAAACTTTTGTAGCGCTCTTATTGAAAAACCCTTTACATGAGATACAGAAGATGGTTGAATCGGAATATGTCCTTCTATCTGCAAATAGCGGTTTCTCCTAGTAAGTCAAAAGAACGTCTTCTCTGTTGGCATAAAGGGGTTTCCCCGATTTCTTGCATTAATTTGGATTAAATTCGTATACAACGCTGGCTGCATTGAAGGAGTTATCTTCAGAGGTTGATTAGTTTTCTTTAATTTATATTAAAAACAAAATAAAATGTCGAATAAAAGACATTTCTTAAAATTAAAAGAAAAATTTAACGTCATAGAATGTGCCGACAAAACCAAACGCAGTATGCGGGCACTTGCAGAAGAATTTGCAATAAGCTTAACACAAGTTGCAAACATTTTCAAGAAAAATTATTTATGTTGAAGCAATAGAGTTCAAATAATGTAAGCGTTGATATAAAAAGAAATGTTGTTAAACCAGGAGGCCGGAGTATTAATGCGCTAACATTCGAGTGGTTTAAACAAGCTAGAAACAGAAAATTCCATTGTCTGGACCAATAATTTAAGGAAAGGCTATAGAGATTGCAGCTGATTTAGGCGTTGAGGATTTTCGTGCATCCCAAGGTTGGTTGGAAAATTTTCAAAGAAGACACGCAATCAGCTATAAGTGTTTGTGGTGAAGCTGCAGCTATTAATCCTGCGGATGTGCAATAATGTATAGAAAAGTTGCCACAAAGTTTAAGTGGATACAGCGAAGACTACAATGTGGATGAAACTGGACTATTTTACCGAGCGCTTCCAAAAACATTTGCGTTGTAGGCTGAAAAATGAAGTGGTGGTATATTGTCAAAAGAGCGTCTAACAGTAGTACACATTACTCGTCATTGGGAGAGCTGCAAAACCTAGAGCTTTTCGTAATTTACAATCAAATCAATTGCCAGTATACTGGAATCACAACAAGAAGGCATAGATGACCACTGAAATAATGACGGAATGGCTGCCTAAATTTGAAACAAAAATGGTCCATAGGAAAAAGAAGGTTTTGCTATTTATGGACAACGCAACTTCTCATCTACGCCAAATTAAACAAAAAATTCAAATTTAATTTTTATGCCACCAAACAGAACTTCAGTAAGGTGGGCAGAGTCTCACTGGCCACTGCGGTCTGAGATATCATCTCAACAAAATAAATCTTAGTCCAACGTCAGAATGTAGATTCTGCATCGAGGACGAGGAAACCTCAGAACACATACTCTGTGAATGCCCGGCTCTGCACTGGCTGAGACGACGCCCCCTCCACAGAGAGCTGTTATCACTGGTGGAGCTTGGCAACTCTACCACCAAAGATGTGCTGAGTTTCATTAGGGAAGTCAGTCGTCTTTTGGTGTAAGTCAACCTTGTGACACAAAAGATCTTTTAGGTCGCAGGGCAAGGGTTATATAAAAAAAGGTGGGCAGAGTGGCAGGAGGAGCGTATGGCATAGATATACTTAACTATTTTTGACAGTGTGTTTCATGCATCGACGTTCTTACATGAGAAACAAAACTTATATTCATTGAAGTTCAATTAGCTTCCCAGTATTGTTTTTCTTAAAGAATTTTACAAGCTCTCTGGCTCAGAGAACCATAGGTTAGGTTAGGTTAGGTTTATGTGGCTGTCGGCAGAAACCGACACACTTAAACCAATTTAGGTCCATTGTGATACCACGTATGTATTATCTACCTCAACTCTGTAGATGGGACTGGCCAACGACACGCGGCTGTTCTCGAACGGTCCCCGATCTACGTACTTACCGCGCCCAACCGCGTTTAATTACGGTGATCTGACGAGAACCGATTAACTCGACGTGGTATGGTCGTTGGTTTAGTAACTCAGAGAACCATGTCTGGAGTAGAATTTCTAAAAAAAAGTGAAGTAGGTTCATGAGAAAAAACAGCAGGAGATTAAAAAAAGCATATGGTACAACGCAGTCATTTTTGAGTTCCAATATTGAATATAATAAATTTATTAAACCTAAGGCATAACAACAACATAGAAAATAAAGCTAACAGCCGATTTCTTCATCGAGTACTAGCACTAGTACTAGTATTAGACCAAAAATTGATACTCAAATAAGTATTAAGTCATTTCTTCACCAAGTACTAACGCGAATTTGGTACGGAGTATTAGTTAGAACTCGGTATTACCTAGAACCTCAAAATCGGCAGTCTACCATCGTTAGTACCTAAATTAGGTCATTTCTTCACTTCCTTATTTCTTCACTTCCTGCCTATTCTGGTCAAAAAAGTAAATACTCGTTCGATTTTCGTTTTAATAAATTTTGTTCTTTTTTTGTTGTCTTTTTTCTGTGATGATACAACAACGCACTGTTAGAGACGAAATTCTTTTCCAATTACAAGAGAAAAGAATCTGCAATTATTGTTTTATTTATTTGAAAAAACATTCCTGTTCATTAAGTTAACAAAAAATTAAAATTAAATATAGAGCTAATATTTGTCCTTGGGATCGTCCTCATCATCGGAAATGCTATCGTCATTCGTTTGAGTTTATCGGTTCCGTGATTATCTAATACTTCCGATGCGAACGTTTCAAACGCTGACGGATGTTCGTTGAGTATTGAATTCCGAGGGTTGGGTTCGATATCCCGCTTTTTATAATCCCGATTCTTAAAATCCCGCTTTTTATAATCCCGCTTTTTTAAAATCCCGTCTTTTAAAATCCCGCCTCTTATAATCCCGTTTTTTATAATCCCGTTTCTTATTATCCCGCTTTTACAATCAAAAGTATGTAGTTGCTTTATTTTAAAAATCGCGCGATTTTTTAAAATAAAGCAACTACTTCTGATTGTAAAAGCGGGATAATAAGAAAATTAAAATAAATTAAGTAATGAGTGTTTTTTTGAAATGCAGTTTATTTTAACATTTATCATTTTTAGACGAAGTAACAAAATAAGAAATAAATAATATCAAAATAAATTTTTAAGTAATAAATATGACAATCTTCAATAATTAAAAAAAAAAATAAAGTAATGTTATATGATATTCTGCAAAAGGGAACAAAAAAAACTTCAAACCATTAACAACATTTTTTATTTTATTAGTTCAAGTGTATTATAAGCAATGCAACGCAAAAAACCTGTTTTACTAATTTTTTTCTAAAGTGGACGCCAAATAACTTCTTTTTTTTTGAAAATGCTATAAAAAAAACTACTGAATATTTTCTCAAATTTCTTTTTTTATTTGAAAGTACAATCCTTCCGGTTAATAATGGAAAATAATTTCATTCAAATAGCTGCCTCGGGTGGCCATGCAGTAGCCTACACGATCGTCATACCAAGGTCTTTATGCAAAATTCGTCTCAATGATGTCTCCGAAATGTTCAATTGTTGAGAACGACGGTGAATTGATGTTAATGGCGCTTCACGCACACTTTCTGCCACAGCAGCAATATTCTCGGGTGTACGCACTGTTTTTGGCTTTTCACGCTTTGGTTTATCGATGAGGATGCCAGTCTTTCACTTTTTTCACAAGATAACGAACATACGGAGCTGACGGTGCTTCTCTTCTTCCAAAATCCGTACTCAATTTTCGCACACATTCTGCAACATTACCATGATTTTCAAAGTAATGTCGCAATATTTCCCAGCTTGTTCAAGCTTATACACAACCATATTCGTTCAGCGGAAGGATAAAACTAATTGTCTGTCAAATCAGACATGAGCTAAGTGTTACCATTCACGAAATAAGCACTAGTTGAAAAAAAAACGTTAGATGGCGGACCCGATATTTCTCATTAATTTTTTTTACAGCGCGTGACTTTTAGTTTTTAGTTTTTTTATATAATTTTTCTTGTTTATTTCGTAATTTTTGTATTTCAGTTTGCACCACAATTGCTTCCTTTCTCAAATCTGCAATGAGTTTATACAAGCCAGAACTTTTTCGTCCAACCAAAAATTTCAGTCCGCGATGCCACGCTTCAGCATTATTTTGTTTTCTCGGGAATTGTTTTTCCGCACTGTCATACACAGACCAAAAGTTAGGAGAGTACTGCACTTGTCTACTTCCATTACGAATGTTTTGTAAAAAAAACGGGATTAGCGGGATTGGCGGGATTTTAAAAAGCGGGATTATAATAGATCGGGATTTTGAACAAGCGGGATTTTAAAAGACGGGATTTTAAAAAAGCAGTATTTTAGTAGACGGGATTTTAAAACTTTTTTTCGGGATTTTTGAAAAGCGGGATTTTAAAAAGCGGGATTCCGATACGCTCCCGAATTCCGATTGGGGCAGCGAGACTTTTTCGCGCTATTATTTTGTATTTCTTGTTTTTCCATTCTTCTGTGACACCAAACATGAAATAAAAATGTTCGTAATATAAACAATACAACCAAAATATTACTGAAAATTTGCACTTACGAATAAAATATCCAGCAAAATGATTTAAATTGCTAGAAAATACCACAAAACTATCTTCGTATGAATTAACACAAAAAAACAAATAAAACTATATCAGTTTGACGATATTATGACATTTCATATGTAAAAATTGATACTAGACCAATTTTAGACGTATTAGTGGTACTAGCGATGTGAAGAAATGAGCAAGTACTAACTTTTCGTTGGTACTGAGTATCAGAGCTAGTACCTGAGCTAGCTAATCTGGGTACTAGACAGCTTAATACTCATGTGAAGAAATTGGCCGTAAGACAATTACCTTAAGTTGTAAGTAATTTATTTAAGATTTAAAAATATAACGGAAATTTGTTGAATTTTTTTTCATCAGGCCGAAGTGAGCCAATTTGGAAATTCGCTGACCCACCATTTTCTGCATTTCAGTTTGTGCATTTGTTTTTTCGCTGACCAAAAACGGGTGAAACACTTTCGAGATGTATTCGTAAAAATTTGTTTTGTCATCCACCCGTTATCACTTATTCCATAACCCCATTCATCTGAACGAGTTTTCCGAATTTCCGCCCGAATTCTTTTACAGGGATATATAATCATAGGTGGACACATAACCCCCAAAGCGGAGAATGAAAACCTTAGTGTTGAATTGGATTTAGCTAAACCTCTGTCAATCTCGTATATATTTTTAGCGCTTTTTGCAGCTGAAACAGCTTTTGTTTTTGGACAGAGCATGAAATTGGTTTCATCCCCTTTAAACACTCAACTTGGGTCATCCAAAATTGCAAAGCTATCATTGTCTAGTAAGTATTGTTGAATCGAATCAAACCACGCAAAAATATCCGACAACGCTACATTCGCGGTAGCACATGAAACAGGATCAATTGCTCTAAACTAAAGTGAGAAGAAAGGCATTGAACCACCCTTTTCCTGGAATATTGGCTTCTCCGAATGGATGTTTCCTTTCAATTTGCTCTAGGAATTCGTTGACGACGCATAAAACATCTTCCTTTAGCTTTGCAAAACCTTTAAGTTGATAAAGCTGTATCCAATTTACAATTGTTGCGTCCTCTTTCGATTGGAGACTGGCCATGATCTGGTCACCGTCAATAGTACAGTCATTGGCAGTGCCAACAACTGTAGTCCCATATAAACAAGTTATTGGCACCCCCTGGCAATAATTGAATCTTTTGCTTTTTCTGATACAGTTATTGGCACCCCTCTTATTAAATATACAAGCTAGCAGGTAATTGGAATATTTATACTTAAATTAATAATATTTTATATATTGCCATTTGAAATAGCTAAAGTTTTTATTCTTATTTCGAGAATTGCAGACAAAATTATTACTTACCAAATTGGAAGTCCTTAGTAAAATTCACAAGATTTAACACTAAAAGAAATTGCACTGATAGGTGTTTGCGCTTTGATTCACGAATATCGAATAAAGAGAGCATTTAATATAGGAAATGCAGGAAATGTTGCAAATTTATTATATTTTTGGAAAAGCAAAAATATTCCTCAAAAGGAGCAACTGAAACAGAGCAAATCGCTATTGAACAGAGAGGTGCCAACTACTGTATCAAAAAAGGTTGTCAACTACTGTATCCGTTACCCTAGGTACACGAAAGAAATTCAAACAGTTCCTAAACCACCGCCACCTTAATTATATCTATATTTTTGTATACACTGTTCAAAACTTTACGTAAGATAAGATTTTAAAATATCGCATTTTTTGGTTAGTGATTGAGTTCGCCGGACCCCTGATCAAAATCCTGCGTAATGTTCGCGCGTTCTTAGTTCTCTTTAGTTAGTAGTTCGTAGTTTGTTCGCTAAATTAGCTTGCAATAGAACCGCAGCTTGAACGCTGACATTAGCGATTGCAAATGCTCTCGGTCACTTGGATCGTGAAAGTAGACAACTCCACACTTTTGGTCAAGGATTAAGTATCTTTCCGCTTGGGCGAACTGTTGGATACCCTATTCTTATTCCTATCAGACACCTAGAGAGTCTATATTATAAATTTCAACTCCCTAGCTCAAACTTTGGTTTTTCAAAAAAAAAATTTTTTTTAATTGCGGGCGTGTTAGTCGGCGGATTTCGAAAATATTTACACATGAGCATAAAGGGCACCTGGAGAGTATATATTATAAATTTCAGCTCCCTATCTCAAACTTTGGGTTTTCAATATACCTACATAATTGTTTTATTGAATTGTGGGCGTGTCAGTGGGCGGATTTTAGAAATTTTATCTCCCGAGCAGTTTTAGTCAAAGATCATATTCAGCTTTCTAGCTCAAAATTCGATTTTTTGTAGTGTTGAAACGAATAATATATTCGGTCAGAGCCGTGACCGAATAGCCGAATATTCGGCCAATTTATTCGGCCAGATTATAAAGTTCTGAAAAGTACGAAAACGCAATTGGGGCGAACATGGTTGATTGAACATAAGATCATTCTACACAAACTCCACTATTTTAAGACTAATTTCTTCACGAATCAGCTGCGAAAATAAAAAGCCCGAAAGTACCTACTGCTTGAAGGCTTAGCTGCAGAATATGATACCAGCAGCGATGAAAGTACAGGTTCTTCTCCCGAGCAGCCGAAGCGTAGGAGAAGAATCGACGAGCCTGGGCAAAGCATTCGTGCGTCTTTCTGGGACGAAGTAGTTGCTGAGAACTTTACTAATGATGACATTGGACTTGACATCAAAAAACACCATAGCAACTGACCTCGATAAATACTTGAGCATAAAAACTTTGAAGAGAAATTGTAATCCATATGTCTGGTGGTCTGCACACAAAACTGAGTTTTCTAAACGTTGTGTCTAACTTGCTGCTAAGTATTTATCTGTTCCTTCAAGCAGTGTCTATTCGGAAGGGCTTTTTAGTGAAGCAGGACTTGTTTATGAAGTCAAAAGGAACCGACTTTTTCCCAAAAATGCAGAAAAGTTGATATTCTTTATATTACTAATTTTGCTCTTAACAAAACAATGTTATTAAATTAGAATTTGTATTTAATGTTTATTTATTAAATGCAATGATTGCAACTTTTGCAGACGATACAATAATACTGAACTCACACAAGGACCTATCTACAGCATCTACGCAACTCCAACACACATTAGACGAAACAATCAAGTGGCTAGATGACTGGAGCATAAAAATTAAGGAGAACAAAATTTCTCAAATGGTTTTTACTACAAAAGCTAAAATCTACCCAAGACCCCTAAAAATAAAAGATACAAATGTACCCATCGACAATGTAGCTAAATACCAAGGAATCCACATGGACTCTAAACTTACATAGAAGTCCCATATACAAAAGAAGAGAAACCAAATAAAAGAAAAACACAGACAGCTCTACTGGCTCCTAAGGAAAGACTCAAAACTATCGACAAGCAATAAAATCCTCCTATATAAAACAATTACAAAACCCATTTGGACCTATGGCCTACAACTATGGGGAACAGCAAAAAAATCTAATACAACTCTCATACAAAGACAACAATCAAAAATCCTCCGCTCAATCATTAATGCAGAATGGTATATTACAAATGCTGACATACACCGAGACCTCGAAATCCCTACCATCACTGAAGAAATAACGTCCATAAGCAGAAGACACCATATGAATATGCTGCTCCACCGAAACAATGAAATCAACACCCTACCAGCCCAAGAAATATCAAGATGTGGACGGCTAAGAAGAACGAGACCAACTGACCTAATTAGAGGAGATTGTCCATAAAAAAAAAATGTATCTATTAAATATAACTGAATAACTCATGTTCTAATATCCTAATGTAATGACGGTACGACACTGGTTGTATTGTCAATCAACGCCAAAACTATTCTCAATGTTAAAAAATGTACTAAGTGTCAATAGACAGATGTATACTTCTTTGGGCAATAAAAAAAAAAATAATAAAATATTATTAAACTTAAGGTAACTATACTTTGTCCAAGAAAAATTGTCAGTACAGGGAAGATAGGATGTTTGTCTTTAAAGCTCTCACAGGGTTGCAGTAGTGTGTATGATAATTCGCCATAACTCAGAGAGCAATTCTATTCCAATTTAAAATTAAAATATTGCGGAACGAAATAAATTCCGTTTATCTTTTTCCTTTTCTGGTAAGATAATAGTAGGCGCGTTTTTCTAAGGGTATTTCCAGTAGACCAACAAAATATATAAATTTCGTAACACAAAAAAAAATCAAAACAAAAAATATATCACTGTAAACCAATTTTTTCAATATAAATATTGTAAAACATAAAATACTAATTTCTAATATCACTACTCAACTAATCCGATGAGTAATTAAGTCTTTAGTAAGTCTCTTATTTCAGCCATTTTAAACGACTTGTTTTGGCTTGCTACAACCCCTTTCACTTGAGCCCAAACCAATTCTATTGGATTAAGGTAACAGTGATAAGGCGGCAAGCGAAGCACTTCATGTCCCGCATTTTAAGCCATTTCATCCACGACGTATGTTTCATACTTGGCTTTGTAACGTTTAACGATTTCAAGCAACTCTGCTTTAACCATATCATCCTCGAAACTTATCGCATTAGACCTCAAGCACTTTTTTATTTCATCTTTTCTCGTGGAAGTGGATGGTGCTTTATTTTGTTTTCTGGAATGATAGGAAGCATTGTCCAAAACTATGACGGAGTTGGGTTCCAGGCGTATTAAAATATCTTTAAACCATTTCTCGTACACATCAGCGTTCATGTCCTCGTGGTAGTCTCCGGTTTTTCCCGAAAAGCATAAAAGTCCTCCATCGACGAAACCTGTAGAACTTCCTCATTGAGCCAGGTCTCATCAGTAAAAGAAAATTTTTCTTTTCTTTTCTCTAATTTTGTTTACTTCGCGTAAATATCTTCTTCTCCAAGAAATAATGTCACTTCTTTCCAACAACAGATTCTTTCGCTGACGTTTGACGAATTTAAGTCCGAGATTTTTTTGTAATATTGTATGCAAAGTTGATCTGCTTATTTTTGTTATATTTGCATTTTTTTGTACTTCCAATAAAATCTTGTCTAGCGTTGGAAGGTCATTATCCATAAAAAACTGATGGACTACCTGCCTAATGGCACATTTAGCAAAATCATCGACCTTGCTCTTGATACCGGATTTATCTTTCTTCTTTGGTGATGAATTGTGGCCTTTGATTGCTTTTTCCCTTAAAAGCCTGTACACAGTTCGTTCCGTAACAGAAAAATATTAGCTGCATTTCCTACGGCTTCCGATTTACTTTTAAAAAGGCCATAGAATTTTGCGGTTGCATCAACAATTTGTTGTTTCTTTTCTACACTTAGATCCTTTGAAGACTTTGTAGCCATGTTTCTCTTTATTCATATAAACAATAAAGTAAACCAATTGCTTAGATGCACTATCAGCGATTTAGATAACAACCATTGTTTCCGCCTTATAGGCGATTAGAATACAAAATTATATAACCACGACGCAATGTCATATACCTAAACAGATGGTAAAAAAAACTGCACTTGTTCAGCTGTACAATACAAATACGAGGGCGGGTCAATAAGTCCGTGACTTTTCGAATTTCTGACCTCTTTACTGAAACGGCAACACTGCTCCTGTCAACAGGCATCTGTCAGTTGACTCCTGTCAAAATTTAAACTTGCTGCGTCAGTTAGTTTGTGTTTGACAGCTATTTTTATCAGACTACTCACTAATTTGAGGAGAAAATGGAAAAAAGTGAATTTCGTGTGCTTATTAAGCATTATTTCTTGCGAAAAAAAACCATTACCGAGACCAAGGCTAAGCTTGAAAAATACTATGGGGACTCTGCACCATCGATTTCAATGGTAAAAAAGTGGTTTACTGAATTTCGTTGTGGCCGTACAAGCACTGAAGATGCCGAACGTCCTGGACGCCCAGTTGAGGTCTCTACACCCGAAACAATCGAAAAAATTCACGATATGGTGTTGGCCGACCGAAGATTGAAAGTGCGAGAGATTGTGGAAGCCGTAGGGATCTCGCATGGCTCAGTGGTTTCAATTTTGAATGATCACTTGGGCATGAGTAAGCTTTCCGCAAGATGGGTGCCGCGTTTGCTCACAGTCGACCACAAACGCAATCGTGTAACAACTTCACAGGAAGGTTTGGCGTTGTTTAATCGCAATATGGAGGAGTTTTTGCGCCGTTTTGTAACCGTGGACGAAACATGGATCCATCACAACACACCAGAGACCAAACAACAGTCAAAACAGTGGGTTCCTAAGGGTGAATCGGCGCCAAAGAAGGCCAAGGTGGGTTTGTCAGCCAATAAAGTTATGGCGACTGTTTTTTGGGATGCACGCGGGATAATCCACATTGACTACCTTCAAAAGGGAAGAACAATCAATGGGGAATATTATGCCAACTTATTGGACCGATTCAATGACGATTTGAAAAAAAAACCGACCTCATTTGGCCAAGAAAAAAGTTCTTTTCCACCAAGACAATGCAAGGGTGCACACATGTGCAGTTGCCATGGCAAAAAACCATGAATTGGGCTATGAATTGCTCCCTCATCCACCCTATTCTCCAGATTTGGCTCCGAGCGATTACTTCTTGTTCCCAAACCTGAAGAAATGGCTTGGTGGAAAAAGATTTGACTCCAATGATGAAGTCATCTCGCAAATAAAGGCCTATTTTGAGGACCTCGAAAAATCATTTTTTTTGGAAGGGATAAAAAAATTGGAGAAGCGTTGGACAAAGTGTATAGAGCTCAAGGGTGACTACGTTAAAAATAAAAATTTTTTTTTATCAAAAAATCTGTGTTTTATTCCAAAAGTCACGGACTTATTGACCCGCCCTCGTACAATCAAATTTGAACCGAATGGCAACACCCCACATAATAATTCGTTCTCAAAAGCACCAAAACCGAAAGTTCTTTCACAAAATCCATAGAAAAAGCCTTAATTCATTCATTGTAGACTGGTTGTGGTGGGTTGTATGCGAATTTTAGGAAAAGTACAACAAGAATTCCTTGGTATGACAGTGGTTTGGTTTTTATTTCAGTGGTAATTCTTGCGTTTGAGTGCCGTGAGAGTATCTACAGGCACCACTGGTAGAAAAAATGCTCCTCCATAAGGCCTGTACTGACAATTTTTGTTGGATAGAGTATAATCATATCAAGGAAGAAAGATACATTTGTTTTGCTTTGTTTTTATTCAGTTTATGTTTTGCTTTGTTTTTATGCAGTTTTTGTTTTGCTTTGTTTTTATTCAGTTTTAAAAGCTTAAATTAATTGAAGACCACGTTTTTTTGGTTTTTTGCTCCTTTTTCAAACTATTCGGTATTAGGCCGAATAGTAACTCAATATTTGGTATTCGGCCGAACAGAAAATATAGGCCGAATAGGCCGAATAGCGAATAGTAACCGAATATTCGCTTCAACACAAATTTTTTGGAAAAAATTGTTTTTTGGAGTTTGTGGGCGTGTCTGTGGGCGGATTTCAAAATTTCCTAAACTTGATTATTCATTCCTAGAGAGTATAGGGTTAAAATTTTAGCTCTCTAGGTCCAGTTTAAAGGCCTAATTTTTTGCCGACGGACAGACGGACGGACGAACATGGCTAGATCGCCATTACTATCGATGCTGATTAATCATAAATATACAGTGAACTCTCTCATAAGCGGACACTGACGGTACCAAGAAATTTGTCCGCTTATTAGAGGTGTCCGGTTATGAGAAAAAATATTTCAATGACAATTTTGAAAAAAGAAACATCCCATATGCATTTATGGTACCTATAATAATTTATTTTAAAATTGATTGCAGTTTTTGTGATAAACATTAATTGTAGGTAATAAAAAGGATAATAACAAAACATAAACAAGAAGCCTTTAAAAAATCATTTTTGCATTACTTGAAACTATGAATGTATGCTTCGAAATTATGCATACACTTACACACAAACCTACGTATTGCGCCACGAGAATTTTAGTCGGATAGTCGACAGACGGTCGCCGGCGCCGCAGCCTACTATGTTTACATTCTTTACCGTTTTTTTGCTGGGTATCAAATCAAGGGCAAAGCGCAAAGAAAAAGGAAAAAAAGCAAACAAAATAAAAGACAACGAAGTGTGCCAAATGCGTTTTGTCCGTTTAAGAGAGAGTGGAATTCTATTGCGGCTATGAAAACTGGTGTCCGCGTCCGGTTATGAAAGAGTCCGTTTATGAGAGAATTATTTACATTAAAAATTGTGTAGATTATTCCGTTCTTTGAAATTTGTCCGGTTATGAGAGGTGTCCGCTTATGAGGGGTGCCCGTTAGGAGAGAGTACACTGTAGTAACTTTTAGCGCTCTACGGGCAATATTAAGGTATGTTACAAACTATGATTAAAAATTAATATACCCTTAGAATAGGGTATAAATATTTGATTGTGATTTGATCCAATTCAATGTGATTGACTTGCATGTATGTAAAATTGAGCTTAAACATATTTTGCGTAATAATGGCTTAAAGCCTTAAATTATTTGCATGATTTTTGCCTGTGTAAGTATTGTATAGGTACATAATTATTATTATATTTGTTTTTTTAATAAGTTTGACTATGTGTATGTCCTTACTAACACCTGCACTAAATGACGAGCCTGGTGAGAGCACTTTACCTGATGGCAAATTTCTGCTCGTAATAGTTGCTCTCTAAGACATGGATCTGATAGCGTATTAAAAAATCCTTCGGTCAAAGAGGGGATGTTCGGAGTCAGCATAAAATTGTAGTGCCCTTCCATTTCGAACAAGCAAATGCTTATTCCGCCCTAAATGGGCTGTTAATGCATAGTATTTATTTTATTTATTTTTATTACACCCATATAATTCAATCAGAACTACGCCAAGCATTACAGCTAAAAGTTCTAACTAGCTACATGTAAAGGGGGCAGTAAATGATTTCACCCACTTGCGGTTTAAAGCAAAACAAAAATCCGCTGGATTTCACCTTGTTTCCTCAAATTATGTATGATAATCGAT
Source organism: Portevinia maculata (assembly GCA_949715645.1). Taxonomy (NCBI): domain Eukaryota; kingdom Metazoa; phylum Arthropoda; class Insecta; order Diptera; family Syrphidae; genus Portevinia; species Portevinia maculata. Next base: position 92,335,227 of record OX454526.1, read on the forward strand.
TTCGGTAATCAACAAAATCGGAACATAATACCAATTTTCGGGGCAAACGTCTTAATTGCCCAAAAAGACTAAATTATTCGCTGAGTATCAATGACCCTTCAACCGTCAAACAAGTATGTTTGGGATAAGTCACATAAATCGAATTTAACAACTTTCCAAACGAGGCATGGTATCTCTAACAACAACCACCACCTAACCGCCGAATCGGGATCTAAAGAACTTGTACAAAAGAACCAGCAGTGGTTACTCGTGTCGGATGCTATTCACACATTTAATTTACGATGAGTTTTTCGTGAAATGGGTGCGTGTGTCAATGCGCCTACCTTAAATGCATCCCATACACGAAGTGGGATAAATTGATGGCTTCGTCGATGCTAGGAGATTATAGACGGCAAAGAAAAATGTCGTGTATGGAGATGTTGGAATAGCATGCACCATTGAAGTGCAAGCTTGGGATCAATTTTCCGATTTCAATCTTAACGAGACATAATTTTTCCTTGTCCGCTCGTAAATTTGTGTCTACCAAGTACCTATATGGCCGATGTGCGTTGCACCAATTCATGTCGCGTTCCATGGCAATGAATGGCGTTGCGAAGTGTGTGCCCACATAAGAAGCTCGCCATGTTCTGTCCGTTTTGATATTTGTAGTCCAGGAGTGGAGTCATTATGCAAAATTTTACCGCGATCGTCGGATGGCAAGAAGCAGGTGGTTAAATGTATCAAAAATCACCACGCATTCGTTTTAACAACAAGTAGAACATTAAGTTGCAAGAAGCGCAAAGAGCTGTAGGTACCTATTTCTGCGTGGGGGACTTGAGAAAGAAATGTTATTTTCGACGAACTACTTAGGCGAGGCCAATGAAATGAACATTTCGCAGTGCAGCATTCGTCGTGTTTTATCCATGAAATAGCAGCGTACAGAGTCGAACTTGTAAATTGACTGTTAAATCAGTATCCGCATGAGTTGGTGCTTTGCGCGAGAAATACATTATGAATGCCCCTCCATCCGTGTCGGTCTTCCAGATGGCGAGGGAACTAACCGACAAACTGATTTATGTTGGTTTTCTTCTTTACTTTACTAGTGTCAGCACTGAGGCGGCTTAAGTTACCCCACATGATCTGCAGTATTCGCATCAATGTTTGCCTAGGAATGCCTGACATCTTATTCCATATTGCATTGTATATGAATTGGGGTCATCAATAATGCACTTAGAACTTATGATCGATTGCACTTCAGCACAGCTGTCAGTTTTTTACTTACTAAAGGTGAGCATACGAATCAGTATCAGAAAACTGTATCTTTCTGAACTCATCTTCAAAAAAGAAGTATTTACCTAGAATATACTGGCTGGTTCTGGAAAAAAAGGACATTCGCAGATGAATGGATATGCCATTTCGCCCACCTCCAGGCAGTGCTCACATAGGCTCGAGTTTTTTAACCTGATATATTTTAGATGCTCGTTAGGGGGACTGAAACCCAGTTACGAAACCAATTAGGGATCACAAGCCTTTGCTTTTCAATCCTTTGCTCGGGTGGTTTTGGGACCGTCGACCAGCTTCCTCGAATGAAGATCATGCCAATATTCGTTATGCCGTTGACGTGGATAAGATAATGAAGACTAACGATGAGCATTTTCTGGCCAGAGCATCGCCCCTTTTATTACCTTAAATATCTGTGTTTGTGTGGCCAGGAACTAAGGTCAGTATGACAGGGTTACAGATTTGCGACGGTTCAGATTTGCGATGGATTCTTCAACAATTTTGAGGTTAGCATAACCGAACAGCCCTTCATAGCAGATTGGCTATTTGAGCAGATGTATAAGATGGCCCCTTTAACCGATTTTTTTTAACCGGATATTAGCGGCAGTGGCAATCGCCAAGAGTTCTCCCTCGAAAACAATTGGTTTTTTCTACCCAAGGCTGCAGATAGTTTATTTTTATACTCCAAAGGAAGTTATATCTCGACTAGACGGGTGCCTTCCCCAGCATGCCTGGCTCAGGCATAGATGCATTGAACCTCCCGCCCCTTGACATTACATCATGGGTTGCACATCAAAGCTGTCTCACGTTTAAGAAGATGTGGCTTTTGGTATAACTCGCACTGGAGTTTTGATGAACTTGCCCAACGGTTGTCCTTCGACTCTTGTCTTATGGATATGCCGTCCGATGCAATGACACCGGAACTTCCTTTGAAGCGCAACTACGAAGTCGCCTTTCCTCGTGTTCAGGACTGGCCTTAGACAGACTCTGAGCCTGGAAAGGAATGCAGTCGAATCTTCACCGATGGCTCCAAAACAGACCAAGGATCTGGTGCTGGTGTTTTCATGGAGAGCGACAACATTAGACTTCTGTTCTCGTTAGGAAAACATGCGTCAGTCTTCCAAACAGAGACTTATGCTATACAAATGGCCATGGACTATGTTGCTAGGAACAGGTGGAGGGGACGAAGTATCTGCATCTGTAGCGGCAGTGAGTCTGCTAGACCGATTAAGCACCTCCAAAGAATGCAAGATCTCTCTGAATTCGGTCGGAAGGCTGAGTTCACTTAGACTTGCCTGGGTCCTGGGTCCCTGTGGAGAAAGCGATGACACTACTGAACATTTCCTCTGCGGTTGTCATGCTTTTGCTCGTATCAGGTGGCAGGTATTTGGTGCTGATGTGGTGAGTGCCGTGAACCTGCGCTTCTTATCATTGAAGCGCCTACTCGTCTTTCTTAGGAAAACGCGTAAATTTACACAATAAAAGTGGTATGTCTTCCTGGTAGTACAATGGACCAGTATTGAGTGTGAGTTCTCCTGTGTAGAAAGTCTCGCCGACAAAAAAATATTTCCGTGCACTATAAGAGTGTATTGAGCTGGGAAATTGATCTTCCATTAACAGTTAAAGTACCTCCTATTTGACATTGGTCAGGCTATCATACAAGTTTCGCAGTATGTCCAGTGTAGCTCTCGGATCAGCAGAGAGGACTCCCTGCAGTCTCGATCTCGAGCTGACGTCCTTCAATGCCCCATAGGCTCTGCCAACTTGACTTCTTGGCTTTTTTTTGCATCTAGGAAGTGATAGCGTAGCTTTCCCCAACGGGTAGGTCTTGCGCGCGTTTGAGCCGCCGTACAGGTGCTTGAATAGAACTCAGGCATAAGATTAGCATCTAAGCCCCTAGCTACGAAGATGCACGTGCGAGTGTTGAAAATCCCAGGTCTTACAAAAATTACTACTAATACTCCACATATGCCACTTTCAACCCAGTTATTCAAATCAGATTCCTGTATGAGGCAAACCTCTGTATGCACTTTTTCCGAGCGACAGGCGGCGCGCGTTTGGAATAATCCAACATTAACCAACCCCGGAAAAATACACGCAGCAACATTAATCAGTGACGCCAATGTAGAAGCCAACTCTTCTACCCACACTTTGAAAATCCAAAACCATTTCCCGGCCACTCAGGCAACGCGGTGATAGGATCTAGGGCCGCCGCCGTATAAAACAAAATATATTTAATAAGTTATCCTCTGTAAAGATACAAAAGAGAAAACTTAGTATGTATTATGTTATTTACAGGTATAAGAAAGTACGCAAAATACCGGCGTTCGGGCCAACACCCCACAATAATATATTCTAAATGGAGGAGTGGGAGAAAATACAGTTATCTCAACGGCCAAATCAGGCCCAGTCTCCAAGGTTTCTTACGTTTCTTAGAAAACTGAGATTTTGGGCTGTGCTTTTTTCGTATGTGACTGTAGAGGTGCACTTAGAAGGATATGTCCTACCCCTTGTTTTTTAGGAGAAGCTTGTTATAATTTTTAAAAACACGATAACTCACATATTTTCATCAAATTTTTAAAATAAATTCTTCAATGATATTTTGATATCTTGTTGACCCTAAACAAACCTTTTTGAAGAGATGTGTGGACTGTGGAGTAGTTGCTTCTCGAAATAACTCTCCAAATTGAAGCATAATTTTAATTGGATATAATCCTCAAACTCGAAGATGAAATAAGTTCCAAATTGATATTTTTATTTTTTAAATAGCCTTCAAGTTACTGAAAGTTTACCTTTCCTAAGAAAACGTTCAACTGTTTTCGGTCGGTTTCTCATTTTCCTCTTCAGGGAAGTGAAGAAGTAAAATCAAGTATTATGAGTAGGTATCTGGGCGTGAACATTATTTAGAAAAACAAATCAATAAAGTGGAATAAGTTAAGTATGTTAAGGTCACACTGCAGAGACAAAATAAGTCATGCTTAAACACTAGGGTTAAATTATTTATTACATAATTAAGTACTTATATAACCACCAAATGTGCAATTCTCCTCGTGCAACCTATGTATTACACATCCAATGATATCCAAAATGCATATGATGTAAAGGGACATACGTCTTATCCGTTGGGCCATGAACAAGTAAAAGTCGAACAATGCCTAAAGGTTATCCATGCGAATTATGAAAATGGGTGTTCTAAATAAACGCGCATCGTGCACTACTTGATTTTTTCGGCCCTCACAATTGATCAACCGAGCGAACAATCTTTAATATCGCATATAATTTCTAGGCAACCGGATCAGCGGTAAAAAAAGACAGCTGCAGTGCGTTTTCGTACAGATCGATCCATGAGGTTTGTCCCTGAAAACAAAAAAAAATTATATGAGAAATATTTTATAGATATAGATATATTTTGCATTCTGGTTTAATTTTAATTAGCTACGCCATAAATATATTAATATCGATTCCAAATATTGTGGTTTCCTAAGAATAAAGCAAATAAATAATTTTTAATAAATTAAATAAAGGGTCTTTCATTAAGGAATTCCCAACTTCTTTTTTAAATAAAGTGCAAAGTACTTGAGATATCTCAAAATTTTATTGGCTTGAATTATTATCAAAATATTTATGAATGGAATTCGACTTCGTTCATATGTCCACCACGGGGACGTATTCAGCGGTCGATGCGTTGACATTTTATTTCGACCGATACGGCCTTTATTTCTCGTTCAAGGTTGGCTCGGAGCTCCTCTAAAGTCGCCAGCTTGTTGGAATGATTTAATGTAACTCCATACAAAAAGCTAGAGGCGTTAAATCACACGATCTCGGCGGCCAAGATATGGGTCCGTTTCTCGGTATACCACGTTCACCGAACTGAGACTTCAATAACTCCATTGTTGCACCCGCTGTGTGGCTTGTGGCAACGTCTTCTTGGAACCACATAACAAGGATGTCAAACTCATGCAATTGCTCAAAGATTTAACGTTCCAACATGTCTCTGTTGCGAATACCACTTACCATAAGGTGACTTTCACTTTCATCGACGAAAAATCGGCATAATGACGCCACCGGTATGAAAACCGCACCAAGCAGTGACTTTTTGCTGATGAAGTGCTGTTTCATCAAGCACATGAGGGTTCCATTTGTCCAGTAACGCATATTTTGCATATTGACGAAACCGTTTAACCAATAAATCTTGCGATGAAATTCTTCATTTTCTTCCATCATGTCGAGAGCCCAATTCGAGAACGTACCCCGCTTCATATGATCAAGTGCCTTCCGTTTTTGAGTAAGCTTGATCTTGTACGGGTGTTGGATAAGATCTTTATCCAAAATTCGCCATAATGTGTTCTGGGAGAGGCCCAACTATTCAGAACGCCGTGATATTGACTGATTTGGCTGATTTGCAACGGACGCCTCTGCGGCAGCAATATTCTCCACACCTCGGGCAAAACGTAGTCTCACTGGCACGGCAACATCAAGCAGCGAATATTCTGACTCAACTTTTTTCACTAGACTATGAATTGCTTGTCGACTAAGACGAGAATTACGGTCGAAAAGTGGCGTTAACGCTCTTAAATTTGCGACCACCGACTCGGTAGTAAATTTTAATTTTTTGTAAACTTTGTTCACCACCACAAGGAAAATGTTGATTTTACTGTACATTTCGAAATTAAAAGTTCGATAATCGGTTTAAGGGTGCGTTCACGCTGAACGTTTAAATTTGTCAAGTCCCTAATAAAAGACCGTTTATAACGAAAAATCACCCGAAAAGTATGAAAAATTGCCACAATCTCTTTAAAATCCAAATAACTAAATCCCCAGGCGCCTACGTCAGCTAACATTTTTGCATAAAACAATATTTGGGTCCCATAAGGGTAGGAGCTAGTTATTTGGCAGGCGCCTGTGTCAAATTATTTTTTTATAAGTAAGCAGTGTTTGGGTGGCACCCTTCGCTGGTAAAAGGAATTTAACAGTTTACACTTTGCATTTCTTGTAGTTAAATCTTAATTGATATCAAAATAAGCAAATGAAAAAAGGCCACAAAAATATCCCACATGACCCCGAAACAATGAAATTACGCAACAATTTCATAATAGTTTTTGTTGTTGTTTTCAGTTTGTTTTTAATTTTTTGGGGTAATTTTTCATTCTGATTAGATTTCCTTCTTACAATTTGGGCCATTTTGCATTGATTTGGGGTCATTTTGCATAAGACGAATGGTGCCATTTTTATACCCTATTCTAGGGGTATATTAATTTTGACGCATAGTTTGTAACATACCTTAATATTGCCCGTAGACCCCTAAAAGTTACTATATTTATGATCAGCATCGATAGTAATGTCGATCTAGCCATGTCCGTCCGTCCGTCCGTCGGCAAAAATTAGGCCTTTAAACTGGACCTAGAGAGCTGAAATTTTAACCATATACTCTCTAGGGTCCCGAAATAATCAAGTTTAAGAATTTTTGAAATCCGCCCACAGACACGCCCACAAACTCAAAAAAACAAAATTTTGGAAAAAATCGAATTTTGAGCTAGAGAGCTGAAATTTTTTATATATTATCTACGGCCCATAAAACTGATTGGGACATAAAATTTTCAAAATCCGCCCACTGATACGCCCACAATTAAATAAAACAAATTTTGGGAAAAATTGAATTTTGAGCTAGAAAGCTGAAATTTTTTGTATATGATCTTTGGCCCATAAAACAGCTTGGGACATAAAATTTTCAAAATCCGCCCACTGACACGCCCACAATTAAATAATATTTTTTTTTTGAAAAACCAAAATTTGAGCTAGGGAGCTGAAATTTTTAATATATACTCTCTAGGGGCCCTTTATGCTCATGTGTAAATATTTTCAAAATCCGCCTACTGACACGCCCACAATTATTTATTTTTTATTTTTGAAAGTCCAAAGTTTGAGCTAGGGAGCTGAAATTTATAGTATATACTCTCTAGGTGCCCTTTATGCTCATACTTAAATTTTTTTTAAATCCGCCTACTGACACGCCCACAATTAAATAAAACAATTTTATTGAAAAACCAAAGTTTGAGCTAGGGAGCGTTTTTATTTACAAAAGCTTAGTTTTTTCGATAAAATCCTTTAAATTTTTGTCACGCCCACTTATGAGATATAGGAATAAGAATAGGGTATCCAACAGTTCGCCCAAGCGGACTGTAGCCCGCCCCTATGTTTTTATTTTGAAATGTAGCCACAGTTTTTCAGGGCTTTTTTTCATATTTTTGGGGTCAATTTGCATTGGGGCCCAATTTCATTCCCCCGCCATTGCAGCTGTACACGTTAGTATGGTGACTGCACATCTCACTGGATACAAAAACTATCATGTAGTAAGAAGAGACCGGCCTCACTCCACTCAAGGAGGTGGGGTTGGAATCTTAATTCGAAAAGGTCTGCGCCATAGGGTTATATATAGCGGGGACGTGCATAGGTTCCAGTTGTTGAAAGCATGCATCATTATGCAATCCCCTCTATAGCCAGAGAAGAATGTATGTGGTATCGCTTTACGCACCTGCAGCACCTACAGCCAATCAATTTATGATAGATCTCGGGACACTTTTTCGTAGCTGCAGCTGAACTCGGAGGAGAATTATTAATTCTTTGTCGGTGATATTAATGCCAAACATGCGGCATGGGGAAATGTTACTGCAAATCACAGGGTTTCACGATTGGTTGCTCCTGTACAAACTCGAGTTGTACGCGACGGAAGAAGAAGCGGTGCTTTCCTGGACTTGGCCCTAACCTAACTAACGAACGCAAGACTTCAACTGACGAACATAGGTCAAAACACGCGGAACTGTTTGCTTCAAATGGGAAAAAAAATATTTAAAAATAACGGTAATACTTACAATTAAGTATTGTACATTTTTTTAAAGCTAAAAGACGGTTCTATCATACTGCTTTTAAATCAAGTAATTTCCAATAACAGTTATTGAAAAAACTAATTTCAAACTTTGCCGGCACCGATTATGACCACTACGGACTCACCGACGCGATACGCATCCCGAACGAGCAAACGCTGCTGGAGGAGTAAGAAACAGTGTGTTCAAATTTATAAAATTTGATAAAGATGCCTAGTTTTTAAAAATATTTTCTCGATGGTAATATGGTAATAATTTTAAGTTTATGGTTAAGATTAGAACGCCCGCATAGCGACAATTAATGTAAAATAAGTAGATATCTTGTAAAATTTTAAGTTAGTTTAATAATTTTTGTCTAGTATATAAGTTGATATTTAATAAGCAATAAAAAATATAGGGACGGGTATCGCTCATAGGTGGGCGTGACAAAAGTCTAAGTATGGTTGAATTGTTAAGAACGCTCTACATATTTTGTTATATAACATTTAAAGGAAAATTATCGAAAAAACGCTCCCTAGCTCAAACTCGGGTGTTTCAATAAAATTGTTTTATTTAATTGTGTGCGTGTCAGTAGGCGGATTTTAAAAAAAATTAACACATGAGCATAAAGGGCCCCTAGAGAGTATATATTATAAATTTCAGCTCCCTACCTCAAACTTTGAATTTTCAAAATTAGTTTTTTTTAAATGTCAGCTCCCTAGCTCAAATTTTGGTTTTTCAATAAAATTGTTTTATTTATTTGTGGGCGTGTCAGTGGGCGGATTTCAAAAATTCGTAAACTTGATTATTTCGGGATCCTAGAGAGTATATGGTTAAAATTTCAGCTCCGTAGTGGTCGTAATGAATTTATAAGTCAAAAAGTGAACTGTACATCTCACCGAGCTCTTTACAGCAAATTAAAAAAAATGACTTGATTTTGCACGTTAACAACGGAGAATTGACTCAGGAACAGAAGCATACGAACCAATTTAGGCGGCGCCAATACGCGGAATGGATGCTCGACCAAACGTCAGTGGATGCCAATTTTACACGTACACCTGAATAGATTCGCTAACAAGCGGCATTGTTGCATGTAGGGTGTTTAAAACGCAATTGAGAAGGCTATGAGTATGCATCCAAGAAGTCACTGCTTGGTGCGATTTTGGTCAAGCTGTTACCGTGAATTGCATACGCTAACGCGCCATGATAACTAATTGTTTGTGGTCGCAATGGGTACCTATGGTTGTGGGCAATACGTGGCTCCTAAGAGATGATGCCACTTGCCACACTTACATAACAATGATTTTTCAAAAGTTCGATGGTTGCATTATCTCCGGAATAGGTTATATCAATTGAATGCCCAGGATCATGGAATTTGACACATTTGGACTTCTTTCTTTGTGGAAATTTGGAAGCGAAGGTGAATGCCGAAAAGCTTACAACTACTGATTAGCTGAAGCATGAGATGATTCGATACATTGATAAAATTGAGCCGCAATGATGCATCAGCTTCATTCAAAATGTAAACAAGCGGATGGGGGCTGCCACTAGACCCCTTGTGAACATTTGGGTGACATTTTGTTCCAAACCTGATTATTACAAACCGCATTACCGATTAAAAAACAAAGTTCTTAAATTCCTTTCAAACTGTTTGTCTTATTCACACTTTACATGAATACAAAACTTAAACGTAAATGCTCCCTAAGTTATTTAGACGCCACCCGTGGAAAAATAAATCTTACCCAATAACCAAACCAATAATTGATATAGTTCTACTTCTTCCTAGTTCTAGCACCTAATAGTAGGCAAATAAATACGTCAACAATGCCATTGCATTTGTAGGTGCAGACTTGTGTACATACATTATAAGGGTACCGTATCAATTACAGAAAAAGCAGAAAAGCACTTTAGTGCACGCTAATTATATATATAAAAAAAGTATTAACCGGATACATCAAATGTTAAACAGTTGTCCGTTAAGCGATTTTGTACTACATTGCTTCTGTGCATCTTTCGGCAAGACACCTGTTCCTTTAACTTTTATGGGCAACTAGAGCTCTATAATTTTTTACTGACTGCAGATTCGAATACTGAATTTGTCATCTTACATGAGTGAAACGGCTCGGACTCACTCTTTACAATCGTATTATAATGACGAAAAATTATTTTACAGTATTTGTCGTTTCTTGGATAGCAAACTCCCATAACCCCAGAAAACCATTTCACTGAAGAAAAAAAAACAACTGCACCGATATGCAAAAAGCCAAGTACCACACGGACTGACGACAATTTCCCATTTGTCAGCAAGCTCTTTCAGTAATCGCACGAGGATTTCGCGCTCTCAACCCTTTCGTTTTCCTTGCGAATGGAGCGAAGATTTAGTACCTGTCATGTCAAATTGTTAAATATTTGCGCCATCACCGAACTCGGGTCGGTAGTACATCCTCGTATATGTGCCGACATATGACGGAATCCAAAAATTCCTTCCAGCATTAACACTTTGCCTGATGCCAAGCCATCAATTTCTACATCGTGGAATTTGTGACTTTCCGGTTGAAACAACAGGCCCACAGCATTTGTTCTCGTGCCATGCTCGACGATGTCTTTTGTTTTTGTCAATTTCCAAATTAATCGTGCGTACCGCTCTACCCGGGGCAATGAGTGTCCCCATTTTCCTTTGGGAATTCCGACTAATGAATGGAGCATGATCATATAGTAAATCCCGAGAATAGATGAAGGAGTGAACTGCAGCAAAATGAAACTTTGTGGGATGCATATAAGAAACGTATACGAGCAGCGAGGATGCTAATGTCTGAGTGATAATTGTCTATTTTTATTTCGAATACCCGTGGTGAAGTTTCTCCAAAATTGTCGTAATTGAGCAGGCCATGTGCGGAAGCGAGGCTAAATGCTATTTCATTCAAGAAAATGTTCGATCTCCTAAGTCAGTGCTTCGGAGTGGAGTGGCTTTTTTTATATTTTCGTTTTAAGTTGTTGGGATTTGTATCTATTTTCGACACGGGTGCACATTCAAATAAGTGCGGTTTTGTATTGGGATTGGCTCTGGTCATGTGCCAACAGTCAGTTTGACGGCGCTTTCCGGTGATCACATTGGCCCTATCAAAATAAACTATACGCAATCTATAAATGTGGTTAAACATTTGTGCAATTCAAGTAGGTACCTAATGAATGACTTTCGTGGGGATTACAAATTCTTAAACGTTAAATAGAATTACTTCGATAGATACATATAGTGTTCTCGAATTAGAAATTTATTTTGTTATTTTCTAATACTATATGGGTATAAAATCCACTGTGTAGATATGCTTCTTTTTAATGTGTAATAAAAAAGCATTGTAGGTATATTTTTAAACGTAAAGTTGGCACTCACCAGCATGCCCAAATCGGCTTTCCAAAAGTCGTTTAGGGAACTTGAGACAACAATAAGTTGGTATATCTATCTGAACTGGTAAAACTGGTTGAAATTTATACCAATACATACCTATCACAATGATGATCATCGTCCACAATACTGTTTCCGTTTCCTTCTCAACGGCGCACTTTGGTGCATTTGTGCTTGCAAAATTCAATTTTCGTGTGTGCTTAAAATCCAAAAATAATTTATCTAAAAACCTAGTTTAAAAGTTTTATTTTTTTTTATTTCAGCTTGTAAAAAGGACCATTTGTATTACAATTATGATCCATTTTTTTTTTAATTGCAAAATTTTAAGATTTTCGAAAAGCTGTTTTTGGCTGCATTTTTATACCCTATTCTAAGGGTATATTAATTTTGACGCATAGTTTGTAACATACCTTAATATTGCCCGTAGACCCCTAAAAGTTACTATATTTATGATCAGCATCGATAGTAATGTCGATCTAGCCATGTCCGTCCGTCCGTCCGTCCGTCCGTCCGTCTGTAGCCAAAAATTAGGCCTTTAAACTGGACCTAGAGAGCTGAAATTTTAACCATATACTCTCTAGGGTACCGAAATAATCAAGTTTACGAATTTTTGAAATCCGCCCACAGACACGCCCACAAACTCAAAAAAACAAAATTTTGGAAAAAATCGAATTTTGAGCTAGAAAGCTGACATTTTGTATATATGATCTATGACTCCTAAAACTGCTCGGGATAAAAAAATTTCAAAATCCGCCCACTGACACGCCCACAAATAAATAAAACAATTTGTTTATACCCTATTCTAAGGGTATATTAATTTTTGAAAACCCAAAGTTTGAGCTAGGGAGCTGAAATTTATAATATATACTCTCTATGGGCCCTTTATGCTCATGTGTAAATATTTTTAAAATCCGCCCACTGACACGCCCACAATTTTTTTTTTTTTTTTTTTTTGAAAATTCAAAGTTTGAGCTAGGGAACTGAAATTTATAATATATACTCTCTAGGGGCCCTTTATTCTCATGTGTTATTTTTTTTTAAATCCGCCTACTGGCACGCCCACAATTAAATAAAACAATTTTATTGAAACACCTAAGTTTGAGCTAGGGAGCGTTTTTTTTTGATAAAATCCCTTAAATGTTATATAACAAAATATGTAGAGCGTTCTTAACAATTCAACCATACTTAGACTTTTGTCACGCCCACTTACGAGGGATAGGAATAAGAATAGGGTATCCAACAGTTCGCCCAAGCGGACTGTAGCCCGTCCCTATGTTTTGACTTTGAGTTGAGTTATAAAAAATCCTTTGAGAGTCTCTGGTCTAAACTCAACGGAAATTTATTCATATGCATTGCTTATAATATACACTTGAACTAATAAAATAAAAAATGTTGTTAATGGTTTGCAGTTTTTTTGTTCCCTTTTGCAGAATATCATATAACATTACTTTATATTTTTTTTAAATTATTGAAGATTGTCATATTTATTACTTATAAATTTATTTTGATGTTATTTATTTCTTATTTTGTTACCTCCTCTAAAAATGATAAATGTTAAAATAAACTGCATTTCAAAAAAACACTCATTGCCTAATTTAATTTAATTTTCTTATTATCCCGCTTTTACAATCAAAAATTTTTAAAAATCGCTCGATTTTTTTAAAATAAAGCAACTACTTTTGATTGTAAAAGCGGGATAATAACAAACGGGATTATAAAAAACGGGATTATAAGAGGCGGGATTTTAAAAGACTGGATTTTAAAAAGGCGGGACTATAAAAAGCTGAATTTTAATAGCGGGATTTTAAGAATCGGGATTATAAAAAGCGGGATATCGAACCCAACCCACATAAAATTGTAACACATGATGGTGAAACAATAACGGATGCAAACATGCTTATAGCCTCAATTGTTCCACTGAGACTTAAGTGTTCAACTAGTGAATATTGGAAAGACCCTCGCACATCATCTGTTCATTTCTGCCGACCAATAATGTTCCAGTATGCAAAGGAAACTGCAGATCTTATAAGGAGCACAGTGAATGACATCAAAAGCCAAATCGCTGATCTTCAACCTTTTGAATATAATGTTAATGACGCAGTAGTTATTGATGTAAACCACGAATTATTTTTAACGATGATTGACGGAAAAGTGTTGAATGAAATCGCTGAAACAAAGTCGACACGGTCATATCCCATTTGCAAAATAATGCAACAAAACTTCAGCACTGAAGAGCAGTCAACAAATGACGAGCATAATTACGAATATGGAATATCTCCATTACATGCCAGAATCAGATGCATGGAATTCATTTTGAAACTTGCGTATACTCTCAAACAAGATGGAGAAAATATTAATGAAAGTATTGGAACTAAGGAGGCAGAAAGAATAAGGCAGCAAGATATCCAAAGGAAATTTCACGATTAAATGGGACTTGATGTGGATAACCCAAAACAAGGATTTGGAAACACTAACGATGTAAATACATCGAGAAGATTTTTTCAGAGTCAGATGTAACAGCTCGTATAACTGGAGTCAATTTGGAGGTAATAAGAAGGCTTCAAGTAATACTTAATGTTCTAAACTGCAGAGAAAATGTTGACGGTTCAAAGTTTGGAGTTTATGTAATGGAAACAACAATTTCATTGAAAGAAAAGTATCCAAAAAGCAACTTACACCTACTCGTCATAAAATGTTGGCTCATGGCCAAAGTATAATCGAGTATCAGTCGTTTCCAATCGGAGAACTGTTAGAAGAAGCTCAGGAAACCAAATTAAGACTACAAAAAATATATGTACCAAAATACCTGCAAGGTTTCAAGGATGCGGCAGAACGAAGACCTATTTAACATGCTTGCAGCCTCATCGAACCCTCTTATTTCTTCGCTAAGGCATAATAGAACTGAAAAAGACCTCAAAGCACGATGCTCTCCAGAAGTGATTAGTTTATTAGAAATTACCTCGGACTTTGACGAAAATTTCCACGAAAAACAATTAAATAAAACAATTTTATTGAAACACCTAAGTTTGAGCTAGGGAGCGTTTTTTTTTGATAAAATCCCTTAAATGTTATATAACAAAATATGTAGAGCGTTCTTAACAATTCAACCATACTTAGACTTTTGTCACGCCCACTTACGAGGGATAGGAATAAGAATAGGGTATCCAACAGTTCGCCCAAGCGGACTGTAGCCCGTCCCTATGTTTTGACTTTGAGTTGAGTTATAAAAAATCCTTTGAGAGTCTCTGGTCTAAACTCAACGGAAATTTATTCATATGCATTGCTTATAATATACACTTGAACTAATAAAATAAAAAATGTTGTTAATGGTTTGCAGTTTTTTTGTTCCCTTTTGCAGAATATCATATAACATTACTTTATATTTTTTTTAAATTATTGAAGATTGTCATATTTATTACTTATAAATTTATTTTGATGTTATTTATTTCTTATTTTGTTACCTCCTCTAAAAATGATAAATGTTAAAATAAACTGCATTTCAAAAAAACACTCATTGCCTAATTTAATTTAATTTTCTTATTATCCCGCTTTTACAATCAAAAATTTTTAAAAATCGCTCGATTTTTTTAAAATAAAGCAACTACTTTTGATTGTAAAAGCGGGATAATAACAAACGGGATTATAAAAAACGGGATTATAAGAGGCGGGATTTTAAAAGACTGGATTTTAAAAAGGCGGGACTATAAAAAGCTGAATTTTAATAGCGGGATTTTAAGAATCGGGATTATAAAAAGCGGGATATCGAACCCAACCCACATAAAATTGTAACACATGATGGTGAAACAATAACGGATGCAAACATGCTTATAGCCTCAATTGTTCCACTGAGACTTAAGTGTTCAACTAGTGAATATTGGAAAGACCCTCGCACATCATCAGTTCATTTCTGCCGACCAATAATGTTCCAGTATGCAAAGGAAACTGCAGATCTTATAAGGAGCACAGTGAATGACATCAAAAGCCAAATCGCTGATCTTCAACCTTTTGAATATAATGTTAATGACGCAGTAGTTATTGATGTAAACCACGAATTATTTTTAACGATGATTGACGGAAAAGTGTTGAATGAAATCGCTGAAACAAAGTCGACACGGTCATATCCCATTTGCAAAATAATGCAACAAAACTTCAGCACTGAAGAGCAGTCAACAAATGACGAGCATAATTACGAATATGGAATATCTCCATTACATGCCAGAATCAGATGCATGGAATTCATTTTGAAACTTGCGTATACTCTCAAACAAGATGGAGAAAATATTAATGAAAGTATTGGAACTAAGGAGGCAGAAAGAATAAGGCAGCAAGATATCCAAAGGAAATTTCACGATTAAATGGGACTTGATGTGGATAACCCAAAACAAGGATTTGGAAACACTAACGATGTAAATACATCGAGAAGATTTTTTCAGAGTCAGATGTAACAGCTCGTATAACTGGAGTCAATTTGGAGGTAATAAGAAGGCTTCAAGTAATACTTAATGTTCTAAACTGCAGAGAAAATGTTGACGGTTCAAAGTTTGGAGTTTATGTAATGGAAACAACAATTTCATTGAAAGAAAAGTATCCAAAAAGCAACTTACACCTACTCGTCATAAAATGTTGGCTCATGGCCAAAGTATAATCGAGTATCAGTCGTTTCCAATCGGAGAACTGTTAGAAGAAGCTCAGGAAACCAAATTAAGACTACAAAAAATATATGTACCAAAATACCTGCAAGGTTTCAAGGATGCGGCAGAACGAAGACCTATTTAACATGCTTGCAGCCTCATCGAACCCTCTTATTTCTTCGCTAAGGCATAATAGAACTGAAAAAGACCTCAAAGCACGATGCTCTCCAGAAGTGATTAGTTTATTAGAAATTACCTCGGACTTTGACGAAAATTTCCACGAAAAACAATTAAATAAAACAATTTTATTGAAACACCTAAGTTTGAGCTAGGGAGCGTTTTTTTTTTGATAAAATCCCTTAAATGTTATATAACAAAATATGTAGAGCGTTCTTAACAATTCAACCATACTTAGACTTTTGTCACGCCCACTTACGAGGGATAGGAATAAGAATAGGGTATCCAACAGTTCGCCCAAGCGGACTGTAGCCCGTCCCTATGTTTTGACTTTGAGTTGAGTTATAAAAAATCCTTTGAGAGTCTCTGGTCTAAACTCAACGGAAATTTATTCATATGCATTGCTTATAATATACACTTGAACTAATAAAATAAAAAATGTTGTTAATGGTTTGCAGTTTTTTTGTTCCCTTTTGCAGAATATCATATAACATTACTTTATATTTTTTTTAAATTATTGAAGATTGTCATATTTATTACTTATAAATTTATTTTGATGTTATTTATTTCTTATTTTGTTACCTCCTCTAAAAATGATAAATGTTAAAATAAACTGCATTTCAAAAAAACACTCATTGCCTAATTTAATTTAATTTTCTTATTATCCCGCTTTTACAATCAAAAATTTTTAAAAATCGCTCGATTTTTTTAAAATAAAGCAACTACTTTTGATTGTAAAAGCGGGATAATAACAAACGGGATTATAAAAAACGGGATTATAAGAGGCGGGATTTTAAAAGACTGGATTTTAAAAAGGCGGGACTATAAAAAGCTGAATTTTAATAGCGGGATTTTAAGAATCGGGATTATAAAAAGCGGGATATCGAACCCAACCCACATAAAATTGTAACACATGATGGTGAAACAATAACGGATGCAAACATGCTTATAGCCTCAATTGTTCCACTGAGACTTAAGTGTTCAACTAGTGAATATTGGAAAGACCCTCGCACATCATCAGTTCATTTCTGCCGACCAATAATGTTCCAGTATGCAAAGGAAACTGCAGATCTTATAAGGAGCACAGTGAATGACATCAAAAGCCAAATCGCTGATCTTCAACCTTTTGAATATAATGTTAATGACGCAGTAGTTATTGATGTAAACCACGAATTATTTTTAACGATGATTGACGGAAAAGTGTTGAATGAAATCGCTGAAACAAAGTCGACACGGTCATATCCCATTTGCAAAATAATGCAACAAAACTTCAGCACTGAAGAGCAGTCAACAAATGACGAGCATAATTACGAATATGGAATATCTCCATTACATGCCAGAATCAGATGCATGGAATTCATTTTGAAACTTGCGTATACTCTCAAACAAGATGGAGAAAATATTAATGAAAGTATTGGAACTAAGGAGGCAGAAAGAATAAGGCAGCAAGATATCCAAAGGAAATTTCACGATTAAATGGGACTTGATGTGGATAACCCAAAACAAGGATTTGGAAACACTAACGATGTAAATACATCGAGAAGATTTTTTCAGAGTCAGATGTAACAGCTCGTATAACTGGAGTCAATTTGGAGGTAATAAGAAGGCTTCAAGTAATACTTAATGTTCTAAACTGCAGAGAAAATGTTGACGGTTCAAAGTTTGGAGTTTATGTAATGGAAACAACAATTTCATTGAAAGAAAAGTATCCAAAAAGCAACTTACACCTACTCGTCATAAAATGTTGGCTCATGGCCAAAGTATAATCGAGTATCAGTCGTTTCCAATCGGAGAACTGTTAGAAGAAGCTCAGGAAACCAAATTAAGACTACAAAAAATATATGTACCAAAATACCTGCAAGGTTTCAAGGATGCGGCAGAACGAAGACCTATTTAACATGCTTGCAGCCTCATCGAACCCTCTTATTTCTTCGCTAAGGCATAATAGAACTGAAAAAGACCTCAAAGCACGATGCTCTCCAGAAGTGATTAGTTTATTAGAAATTACCTCGGACTTTGACGAAAATTTCCACGAAATCTAGTTTTTTGTTTATTATTTATTTTTACTTATTAATTTATTTATTCTCCACTGTTAAACTTGAAATATATTATTGAAATAATTTGTTATGTTGATGTGCCACTATATAATAAATAAAAAACTTTTTGCGAAACAAAGAAAAAAAAAGTGATTCTTTTTTTTCCTCTACTGTTTCACTTGAACTAGTTTTTAAATACTCTGCATTTACTGCACACATTAACATTTGAGTTTTATTTTAAAGTAAGATACTAGATACTTTTACATTTTTGGATAAAACGTTTTTTTTTAACATGGAATTCTGGAACAACCTGTAAAGCATTTTTTCTTAAATTTTATTATTTTATAGCACTTTACATCCTTTCTCAATACCTTGACTTAAAATGTACCAATGTGCAGCAAAATAATAAAAAAAGGCTTTTGATACACATGCAGAAAAATTTTAAAAAAAATATTGTTTGTTTACTTTTAAGCACCACTGTGACTTTGTTTGCCATTAAGACACCCTGTTTTTATTTCAGTTATTTACTATTGACATTTTTGAGGTAAAATATAAAGTCCATTTTCAATTGGGAGAAAGTCGTATTTCTTTATTTGTTTAAGAGCTATGATTTTTGCAACCAAAAAAGTCAAAATGCGCCACTGTGCGGCGGCGCCTCTTTTAAAGTCATCCCCAGTAGTCAAGTACATCTCAACCATCCTGCGGCTCGATTTCCTGGGATCGATGTCCCTTTTACCAAGAAAAAAACTGTCACGAGGCTATACAATCTGCTGGACAGTTCAGGCACACAAATTGGTCCATTGTGCTCTCAGATAGAGGCATAGTGTTTCTGTGGTAATTTTCCTTAATTTTTAGGAAAGCGAGGAAAGATACTCAGAAAAAACCGAGGAATTTCAGATCGACTTTAAAGTCGCCTGTGATAGCGTATATAGGGACGAATTATACAAAGCCATGTCAAGTTTTGGCATCCCCGCCTAACCGTCCGTTTTTGCAGGATGACGATGGAGAAATCTCGCTGCTCGTCAAAGTCGGCAAGAACACCAAAGAGCCATTTGATGTCGAAAAAGGTTTGAGACAACAACGCGGCGAGCTCTCAGTGGCACATTTGCAAGCATCGAAACGGAGGCGGTGAAGATGAGTCTGTCTGTTAATGACGACAAAACGAAGTATATGCTGTCAACGAAGAAAGGACTCTCAACATCGGCGACTCGGACAAAACGTCACGATGTACAGATACCACTTCGAAGTAGTTAAATACTTTGCCGCAGAGATCAAGCGAAGAATCACTCTTGCCAATCTTTTCTTCGGGCTAAAAAGGCATCTAAGAAGTAAAGCCCTTTCTCAAGAATCAAGGAGATATTATATAAGACCCTAATCATCCCTGTATGGTGCAGAAGCATGGACCCTGTCAAAAGCGGATGAAAACCTTCAGGGATGCTTTGAGAGAAAGATTCTTCGAGTAATATTCGGTCAAGTTAGTGACGATGGAGTGTGAAGAAGAACATTCAACGATGAACTCTGCGGGCTATACAGCGAGGCTGACCTGATCAAATAGCTAAAAATACAACGGCTGAGATGGCTGGGACACGTGGAGCATATGGACAACAACGCACCAGCCCGACGAGTCTTCGAATCCACCTCTGAGGGTTAACGCATTCTTCAGTGGTAAGGAGCTCAAAGGATCGGCAGTCATTATATCAGAACCCATGATCTGCAGTCTGATCCCAGGCAAGACTATCGCGGAAACATAGTATTTCCCGCTATCATCGGCCCCCACCAGCAACTCATGCATGCGATATACTTTGCAACTCGTCAACATGTTTTCTCCTTTTTCTCCGCAGGGTTAAGCCGCTGCAACTTCATCGCTCCGCTAAGAAGCAACAACTGTCGGTACCTAGAAACTCATGAAAAGCTACAAAAGACAGTTCATTAAATATTTACTGGGTATTTCTTCACTGTAATTTCACTTGAGTTGAAGTAATTTCCAGTGTGAAGTTGTTTTCCGTGAAGCCTAATGTTGTTGATGCTTACCCCGAATGCATCAGATTAAAATTAGTATTTCCAGCCTCCTGATAAAAGTGACAGAGTTCTGGAGTTTTAGCACAATTTTAAAAGTGGTTTAGGTTTATGTAGCTGAGTGTCCCGCGGCGGAAAGAAATATTTCACAATATTCCAATCATATCCAGTGGTTTTTATCAGGCTTAAGACGCACTGAAGTAACAACGATGAACTCTGCGGGCTATACAGCGAGGCTGACCTGATCAAAAAGCTAAAAATACAACGGCTGAGATGGCTGGGACACGTGGAGCGTATGGACAACAACGCACCAGCCCGACGAGTCTTCGAATCCACCTCTGAGGGTTAACGCATTCTTCAGTGGTGAGGAGCTCAAAGGATCGGCAGTCACTATATCAGAACCCATGATCTGCAGTCTGATCCCAGGCAAGACTATCGCGGAAACATAGTATTTCCCGCTATCATCGGTCTCTCCACAAGCAACTCATGCATGCGATATACTTAGCAACTCGTCAACATGTTTTCTCCTTTTTCTCCGCAGGGTTAAGCCGCTGCAACTTCATCGCTCCGCTAAGAAGCAACAACTGTCGGTACCTAGAAACTCATGAAAAGCTACAAAAGACAGTTCATTAAATATTTACTGGGTATTTCTTCACTGTAATTTCACTTGAGTTGAAGTAATTTCCAGTGTGAAGTTGTTTTCCGTGAAGCCTAATGTTGTTGATGCTTACCCCGAATGCATCAGATTAAAATTAGTATTTCCAGCCTCCTGATAAAAGTGACAGAGTTCTGGAGTTTTAGCACAATTTTAAAAGTGGTTTAGGTTTATGTAGCTGAGTGTCCCGCGGCGGAAAGAAATATTTCACAATATTCCAATCATATCCAGTGGTTTTTATCAGGCTTAAGACGCACTGAAGTAACATGAAGCCCTACAATATTAAACTTCTATAAAGGAGTACAATGGCACCGTGTCGAGCGCTTGTCGGAAATGTGACGTAGGTACAGAAAACCCACAAATTCACATCTACGCATTTAAACATCTCAAGTTAGCAAGTGACACATTAAATGTCTTGAAATTGTCACGCAACAACAACAGGAGCATGCATTGGTGTCAAGATAGTTAATAAAGCTGTCGGGTTGTCGGACGCAGTGGCTCAATGGTTAGTGTGTCGGACTTCTAATCGAAAGGTCCCCGGTTCAATTGCCGCCGGGGCCTAGTAACATCTAGAGTTTTTGTCCACTGCCCCACCTCTTGCGAACGTCTGACAAACATCCAAGAGTACCAATTGTCATGAGAAGCTTCTCAAATTTGCAGTTCGGATTCGGCGTAAAATTGTAGGTCCCTTCCACTTCGCAGAGAAAGTGGTTGGACAAGCTAGGTTTTAGGCCCTCTATGGGCTGTTACTGCCTAATATTTTATTTATTTTTATGGTTAAAAAAGATGCAGGCCTAGAACACCTGTATCACACAAATGCAACAACACCAGCATTTGATTGAACTTAGTTAAAAAGTGATCCGACGCCGAGAGGCATGCCAATATTTATTAGTGTCTGACCAGTAGGGATGCAGGAAAGTGGGAAAGTTATAATCCCTTAAATCCTGAGCAAAAACTCGCCTCTAGAGAAGAATAAGAACGCAGTACAAACACGAATATTAGATTTGGATTAAATAATTTAGCCGTTTAAAATTCTTTCATCACAACCAACACAGACTGTAAGTCTACCACCAATATCCCGTTCTGTTTGCTCCTTGCGTTGTAGTTTTTACAATCAAAAGTAAAACCTTCCAAACATCGAAAACCCAGAGTTGCGTGTCTAAATCCATCTTAAGTAGATATTATCGAGATCCAGCAAAACATCATGAACATTCGGACTCTCATGGAATATGATAAAAAGTGAAATAGACTCCCCAAGGTGTAACTATGTTTTGCTATCGGATTTGTTAGGGGAGACACACAAGCCCCAAATGGCATCATGAAAACCGATTCAAGTGTTTGTTTCTGTAAATTACACGAATCTAATTAAAGCACATCGCCAGAACATATACGTACGTCCACAACCAGCCATTTGTTAGGCTATAAAGTATAAACAAACGTTAATTACTACCAGTTCCTAATCAGAAATAAGTGCACACGTCAATTAGCTTGGAAATAAAGTCATTGACAAACGTGTCCCGACTTACTTCAGCGATTTAACGAGCGAACGGGCTCTTAAAATCACAATTTCCTTCTTTCATTATTCCATCGAAACAATTAACTTGTAATTATGTATGTATATGCCTCCAAATGAATATGGGTACGTGTGCACCTTGAAATTAGTTAGCTCCTTAATGATTTCCAATTAATTTAGTTAGATAGTCCCTAACAATTTAGATTGATTAGAGGACGATTCACTTATTAATTGATTCAGCGATCCAATATTCAAATGGCATTTTTTTCGACGCAACCCATTTCAGTAGCTCACGGCTCACTGAAGCTCGAAACTTTTATTGAATTCATTTTGCTGGCAGTCGCATTTCAATTCTAGATATTGGTTCCCTAATCCCATGGTATGAATTTTAATTTGATTTTAGATTTCGATCACCAAACATGACATTTCAATTCTGAAAGTAGGCTGGCAATGCATTCACGGGAGATTCACAGCAAAGTTAGTTACTCGCCTGACTCGAGCCATGCAGATACGCGTCGATGCATTCAGTCAATTTCTGCAGCAGTTTTTATGACCATGTAAAAGGATTATTCGATTTGTAGATGCAATATTGCCCTATACAGCCAGTCAGGAGTAATGCGAATACGATTTTAGTTAACGTCAGACATTTGTGAATGCATCTTTCACCATGTGAGCATTGCAAATTGGTAAGCTGATTAGGGTTGATTGCATCCGCTTTTGATTTTATTTCGATTATTTTTTTTTTCTTTAAATCGCTAATAATATGATTGTATGCACTTTTTAAAGCAGACGCTACAAGGATTCAAAAAAGGGGCCGAAGTTGCCCCAGTTTTACATAAGTCTTTGTAGGGTAAGTTTTCTTAAACATAGAGTCGGCATATTATGTTAGTGAAATATTGCCTTTGTGTACACAGGTATCGTTCGATACTTGCTCCATCACTATATCTACAATATAATACGAAAACTGTCTTTATTTGACTAAAATTCTAAGTATTGTCTGCGGCAACAGTATTGTGAAGGACTTCTAAATGAATCATTTCCTTGGATATCTTTCCAAGAATGGTTATTTGCAATGAACAAGTAGGTACCGCGACGGCATTACTGTGGAAGCTGGAAGGTATTTCGAAGGCGGTGAAAGAAAGTCCCAATTTGGCACGTTTTTCACTATCCTGCCACAATATGACCAGTAACTTAAAATTTCAATATTTGGGCATTTTTCTCCATTTTGTAGGGTTCCGTAACCAAATGGCAAAAAACGGAACCCTTATAGATTCGTCATGTCTGTCTGTCTGTCTGTCCGGGAATGTCACAGCCACTTTTTTCCAAAACTATAAGAGATATACTGTTGAAACTTGGTAAGTAGATGTATTCTGTGAACCGAATTAGGATTTTCACATAAAAAAAGAAAAAAAAAAACAATAAATTTTGGGAGTTCCCCATACTTAGAAATGAAACTCAAAATTTTTTTTCCATCAAACCCATACGTGTGGGGTATCTATGGATAGGTCTTCAAAAATGATATTGAGGTTTCTAATATCATTTTTTCTAAACTGAATAGTTTGCGCGAGAGACACTTCCAAAGTTTCCAAAATGTGTCCCCCCCCCCATCTAACTTCTAAAATAATGGAATGATAAAACTAAAAGCAAGGAAATCAGCCAGACATGGACATAGAAGTTGAACTGAAGGAGTTCATAAAACAAAAACTGACTGGAGAGCAGTTGCAGATAGTTAAGTACATTAAAGTGATTTCCGAAATGCCACTAGTAACGAGTTCCGCCAAAGTGGACAGAATTGCCTTAAATGAAATGATCAAAGAGTGTTAGCAAAAAGGCTCAAGCTTTATTCCAAACTAACGTACCCGTGCGAGAACATCGCATGCCACCCTTTCCTACCACAGGCGTATGGGAAAATAATAAATAAGTTTTAGAACATATACTGTCATAGCTTGACGTGTTTTGTTTTGTGCGTGTTTTATTTCTTTAATTTAGTTTGTTATCCGTGAAACTAGTGTTTAGTGTAGTGTTCTATACGTTCCTTTATTAGATCATTTAGTTTGTTTTAATTGTTTTAATTGTTTCTATTGATCGGCTTTTTGTGAAATAAAAGTTCTCTTTGTATTTTTTGGTAAGCGGTTGTAACTGTTCTTTTTTTTCTTCTTGTTCTCTTCCTTTCAATTATATTTATATATGTGCAGTTTAGTTCCTTGTACTTTTTTATTCCTAGAATTTGTCCCCATTCATTATTGACTGCTTTGGTGTAGCTGGCTCATGTGTCGTGCAGTCGTTTCCCAACTTTCATAGAGACAGGTCGGCTAGTGAAGATCGTAAGCGGAAAACGGAAAAGCGATTAGTAGTGGTGATTAGGCAAATAGATAATATTTGTGAGATTGGCCCGGTAGACTGAGCGTCCGATTCTAACGTCAGAAGTGTGGGTTCGATTCCCAGCAGAATCTTAATTTATATTTTTATAATTATATAAAAACAGTGATAGAGACATTTAACAAAAGTGTAAAAAGTTCCGTACGGTGTAGGCGTGTAGGCGATGGACCCCGGAAAAACGGTGGTCCCGCAAACTCGTGAGCCGGCAAAAAAATCGTTGTCATTACCAAATCCAACAACAACGAGAGCAGCAACAACATCAAAAACAGCAGCAACACTAGCAGCCGCAGGAACAACAGCTGCAGCAGCAACAATAACAGCAGCAGTGTGTATGCCAAGGGCAACAGCTGCAAGCACACTAAAAGTTGCAATAACAACAACGGACCGGTCGTTGCCCAGGCGAGTTTTCTCGCAGGCAACACCAGCAACAACATCGAAAACAACAACAGCGTTGGCAACAGCTAAAATGGCAGCTGAAAAAGCTGCCACGATACCACAAGTAAAAGCCACTGAAGCTGTGTCAGCAGTGGCTGTAGTCAGTGCGGAGTTCAGGAAGGTGGAGAAGAGGCGACGGAAGTTAAAACAGAAGCCGAATCTTTCTGCCAAAAGAAGGGTGAACTTGGCAGGCACTAGCGTGGCTTCATCGGTCGCTGGAAGCGATGAAGACGCAGAGAACTCGAGTTCTTACGAGGCTGAAGGTGTAGTGGGTCGGTATGTCGGAGAGGGAAACTCCTTCAAGGACCTACCGGTCGATGATGAGGTCACCGTCCAAATGGACGAGGAAGAAGATGAGGAGGCGAAACTGGACAAGCTAATAAAAGAATTGCTGGAGAAGCGCAACCAGTTGCGCCTAAAGAAAACGCAGCAGCAACAACAACAAGTTATGTTAAAGCAGCAGGTGCAGCAACAGCTGCAATTAAAGCAGCAACAACAACAGCCACAACAATAACACCAACAGCAACAACATCAGCAGCAACAGAACCAACAACATCAGCAACAAAACCTGCAATCTGAGCAGCAACCGCAGCAACAACAGCAGCAGCAACAAAAAAAACAGCGGAAGTCAATAAATGTGAGTAACTTTGATATTATAGACAGTATTAGGCTATGTAAATTAATTACAAAAGACTTTCATGTCAAAAGGCTATCTGCCAACAACCACATAATTATATGTGATAAAATAGAGGATTACCATAGGGTGCGCACCGCCCTGGGAGAGGTGGACCGAGTGCTTCACGTACACCCCAAGGGAGCAAAAGTTAAAAACCGTGGTATTGAAGGGAATTGATCCCTCAAAACAGAGGAGCTTGAAAGAGAGCTTAAGAATTTTGAAAGCGACGACCTCAAGTTTGTGGGGGTCAAGCCGTTTTTTTCAGTTGTGGCAAGGGGTGGTAGCCGTTACTTACCAATCTTTTTAGTGCAGCTCACTCCCGACAGCAAAATTGACAGGCTGCTAAATATCCGCTACCTGTACTATCATGCTGTAAGATGGGAGAAAATAAAAAGGTCAGATCGCATACTTCAATGTATGCGCTGCCAAAGGTTCGGGCACGCCGCAGCTAACTGCAACATGCAGTTCAGATGCGTTAAGTGCGATATGGACCACAAACATGGTGAATGTCCTTTTGGCAAGGAAAGAGTCGAAGACCGGAGTGTCCTTTCTTGTGTGATCTGCAGGAACTCTGGGCATCCCGCCAACTTCAGGGGTTGCCCAAAGTACCAGGAGTTGAAAAAAAGAGTCCAGGCCCGCAAACAGCAATCTGAAGATGATAGGCGTCAAAAGAGTCGTTTGTTCTCTAATTTTGTGGCACCCAACGTGTCCTTTGCCCAAATGGCAGCTGGACCGGGTCAAGGCCAAATGACATTAAACCAACCAAAGGTAGCCCAAAAGGCGCCAGAGGTGGATCTGGACTTAAAATAGATCCTTCTGTCTCTGCACGGAAAGATTGATCAGTTCCAGACATAATTAAATGAACATGCGGCCCGAATTGACTTTATCTATTCGGAGCTGTTTGTGCGGTCTGGGGTGCCATAAATCAAATGGCTACGCTGGATGAGGGAAACTTAAAGATCCTTGCTGTGAATGTTAATTCACTAGTCAGGATCGAAAAAAGAACGTCACTTGCCAATTTGTTGAAAATCGAAAACCCGGATGTGCTTTTGGTTAGCGAAACTAAGCTAAATCAGAAGCACAAATTGGGATACAAAAACTATCATGTAATAAGAAGAGACCGGCCTCACTCCACTCAAGGTGGTGGGGTTGGAATCTTAATTCGAAAAGGCCTGCGCCATAGGGTTATATATAGCGGGGACGTGCGTAGGTTCCAGTTTTTGGAAGCATGCATCATATGCATTCCTCTCCATAGCCGGAGGAGAATGTATGTGGTGTCGCTTTACGCACCTGCAGCACCTCCATCCAACCAATTTATGACAGAGCTCGAGACACTTTTTCGTAGTCTGCAGCTGAACTCGGAGGAGAATTTTTACTTCTTGGCCGGAGATATTAATGCCAAACATGCGGCATGGGGAAATATTACTGCAAATCCCAGGGGCAACCAGTTTCACGACTGGTGGCGCTTCAATATGATTGAGTACAAACTCGATTTGTACGCGACGGATATCCCTTCTTTCCCAAGAAGCGGTGCTTTCCTGGACTTGGCCTTAACGGACGCAAGACTTCAACTGACAAACATAGACCAATACACGCGGAACTGTTTACGTGCATTTGAGTACGATAGTGACCACTACGGACTCGCCGCCGCAATACGGATCCCGAACGAGCAAATGCTGCTGGAGGAGTACGAAGCAGTGTGTTCATACGATTATAGGAGGGCACAATGGTCGCGCTTCTCCAGATTGTTAAAGCGAGATATACGTTCGAGTGGGATCGACCCACCGGCAAACAGTAACATGACAAATGATGACATTGATCGGCATTTATTGCAAATGAACGACGCCATCAAACGAACTATGGAACGAACTATTCCTCGGGTAGGACGTTCCGACGACGACCAGACAGAAAAGTACAGAAACCCTACAATCGACGCACTATACCGACAAAAAAGTAGACTGCTCTCGAGGCTTAAATGGCTGTACAGACAATTTGCTGACCCCAACGACCCGGAGGTTAGGATGCTGAAGTCAGAGATCCGAATCCTGAAACAGCTGATTAAAAAAAATTACAGAAAATCTGTAAGTCTGTATTGGGGCAATAAAATTCGGGCTATTAAAACCTGTAGTCCGAATATGTTCCCACAGAAAAATAAGTTGTTCAGGAGGAAAGATCACAATGATATTCCTTGTGTTCGAATCTCCCAGACAGCAGAGAACAGACAGACAGTACTGACTGCTGGAATAAGTCCAGAAAGTGTCAAGGACCCACAGGAGAAGGCGGATTTGCTGGGCGCTTGTTTCGAGGCCGTGTATACTGTGAACAATCCAGTTCGCCGTAAGCACGACATTGAGAATAGGGCTCTGGTGAGCCACTTCTATCTGCGCACCGAACTTGAGAATTGGCGATCTGAGAATAACGGATTCACCGTATTCACTGATGAAAACCATGCTAATGCAGTTGTCGCCAATGGCCGAGATGCATCGCACTTGTTCGTGTCGAAGGATGATCTTCTGTGCATCTTCGAGTCACTGAAGAATAAAAAGTCTGCGGGGATGGATGGTGTCCCAAACGTCGTATTGAGACACCTGCCTCTGGAGGCTGTAGATATTTTCACCACGTTGTTTAACAATGCGTTGAATAATGCACATTATCCGCCGCATTGGAAGGTAGCTGTGGTACACCCTATCCCGAAAAAAGGTAAAGATAGGACGAACCCTGCCAATCTCCGGTCAATTAGCTTGCTTCCGAATATTAGCAAGGTCTTTGAAAAGGTTCTCAATAGAGCCCTGTTGAAGTGGGTCGAGGACAATAACATAATTCCGGACAACCAGTTTGGTTTCAGGGCGGGGCATGACACTGTTCATGCCGCGTCGAAATTGGTTTCCGACATTCAGTGGAATAAATGCAAAACCAATGCACGGGTGCTTGTCTGGTTGATTTTGAGAAGGCTTTAGACACCGTATGGTTAGAGGGACTTTTCTACAAGTTGACCACGCTGGGGATGCACAAACTTTTGCTTTATGTAATTTATAATATGCTTATGGGAAAGAAGTTCGTTGTCAAATGTGGCAATGTGACTTCGAGCAGAGTCTTTGAAATTAAAAACGGTTTACAGCAGGGGGCGGTCAATTCTCCGATCCTGTTTAACATTTACACGAGTGATCTGGTGGGTTCACTCAGACATGCTGTAGCGTATGCCGATGATTTGGTGGCATACAGATCAGGTCCTAAAATCGAGGTCATTAATATCCTTTTGCAGCGCGACTTCGATCAAATTAAACGATATTGCGACGACTGGAAGTTGAAAATCAACTTTCAGAAGACGGAAACAATCTTGTTCAGAACTCCATTGGCTGGAAAACTGGAAAAAATTGGAAAAAAATGGCCATTATTGGACAAAATGGGCAGCCATTGGCGGTGAGAAGCGTAGTTGATATCTAGGTGTCTGTCTTGACCAGTATCTATATTTCGATAGA
Source organism: Portevinia maculata (assembly GCA_949715645.1). Classification (NCBI taxonomy): domain Eukaryota; kingdom Metazoa; phylum Arthropoda; class Insecta; order Diptera; family Syrphidae; genus Portevinia; species Portevinia maculata. The sequence continues at coordinate 92,364,747 of OX454526.1, forward strand.
CATATAGTTGCTTGTCTTGCTGGGGCCAAGAAGGCTTATGCTTTGACAAGGAGACTATTTCATAGCAGTCAACTTTACTCCAAAGTGAAGGTCATTTGCTACGTGGCCCTTATAAGACCAATTATCGCTTATGGTTGTCCATTGTGGTTCAATATAGCGCCCAGCTATATGGAAAAGATTCGGGTTTTGGAGAGACAATGTCTTAGGACTTGTCTCCGGTTGTTCCGAACGCCTGAATCCAATTATATTAAATACTATCCAAACAAGGTCCTATACGATGGGGCTCAGTTGAATAGGATTGACAATTTCCTCATTAAGGTGACTCGAAAGCACGTTGCAAGGGCCATGGCCAGCGACAATAGTCTGATCTTTGGGGCTTACTACCCCAATGAAATGTACATACATAGAGAGTACGCTCCGGTCTGGCTTTATCACGCCGGAGGCATTTATCCATATTGATGCAAAAGGGCTGGTACAGACGAGGGATGGTATCCCGGTATTATACCACCGCTTTCGCAGCGCGAGATATAAGCGGCTCATCCGCGGCGAGGACGTCGCCAATGCTCATGAGCTCCTCCGTTTTAGTACCGCAATAGCGAAGAGGGATAAATTCGATACAGAAAAACAATTTGCCGAATTTTGGTGGCTTTTTGAGGGGGGAGGGGTCAACATGCCCACCCAAGACGGTGCGTTACTCTAGGTAACATCCTCTTAGTTTATAAGTTAGATTAAGTTAGCTAGGGCGTTTCTGGGAGAGGGCGGGCTCGTCAACTTGTGGTAGTGCTTCCGGGAGAAGATTGACGCTGTAAGGCTTCAGTTAGCTCAGGGTAGCGCGTGTGCACGTTGACGACTGCCAGGCGCTCGGAAAGCAATTGGGATTTTGACCACTTGTTGCGCAAGGCAACGAGTGCTCAGAATCCTAATTATAGTTACAATATGTTAGGTAGTTTAAGTAAGTAGAATAGGTAGTTTGTAGTTTGTTTTATATAAAAAATATAAAATCTTAATAATGATACCGAGTTTTAATTGATTTTCTCGACGAATACATATATGTAAGATTAGTTTGTAAATAGTTTTTAGGCCGAAAGGCAATAATTATAAGATATAGTTAAGTTTGGGGGCGTCCGCATAAGGACCAATAAATAAGAATAAGTATCCTGTTAATTTTAAGTTAGATTTAATCATTTTTGTCTAGTATGTAAGTTGATATTGAGTAACAATTAAAAAATGAATTTAAAAGTAAAAGTAAAAAGTAAAGTAAGCTAATGTGTCGTGCATGTAATTTATAGTGCGCGAGTTCAATACTGTGTAACATATCTGCATTTTTTTTTTTTTATTTTTTTTTTCTGTTTGATTGTTTTTTTTTCTATTTAAAATCCCAGTTCTAAAATGGATTGCAGTGCTAATAAATGCTTGGAATCCAAAAATTCCTCCAATCCTCTTTTTACCTGTTACGGCCCTTGTGGCATGATGTTCCATGCTAAATGTGTTGGCTCAACCAATGCATTTATGGATAAAGTCAAAGCTTCGGAGATCGCCTTATGGTACTGCTCTCCGTGTCGAAAATTGTCACTTTCCACCCTTGCTTTCAAAATTTCAGTTTTCAAGGCTGACATACTGAAATTATCGAAGGGGTTTAAAGACTTATTCGACAATTTCAATACCACCGTCCTCAACGTAGCAACATTCTCTGATCTTCATTTTTCGGCAGATGCCTCAACGTCTACTGACCCTGAGTTGCCGACTAATGAAGTAAAGCAGTGTACCCAGCGGGCCATGGATACATTGATTTCATTTGATACAACAGTTTCCCCAACTGTTGAAGCTACCCCTGAGCCCATTGTCTATTTAGCATCGCCCTCATCTACTCTACTCGCAGGCAAAAGGAAACGCGATATGCCTTCCTCTGCGTTGAATCCAAAGGCAAAGCGGTTTAACCTTAGGAGTCAGCGAAAAAACTCAAACGAGGCGCCCACTCTTAATGTTAGTCCCACATATATAAATCATTCCTTAGGTACAGAATCTGGAACTATTGAATCGATTCCCAGGCTGAAATCTATTTTCATTTCTCGACTAAAACCCAACACTTCTTCAGACGATGTCCTGAACCATTTGGTCTCGAGAAACCTGATTCCAAAAGATGACTCAATCAAATGCACCAAAATCAGCAAGGCTGATGGATTTGTTGCGTCTTTCAAGATTGTTGCACCTTCAGTATATTTTGAAAAGCTGTACAATAGCACTGCATAGCCTCATAATACATTAGTTAAAGAATTTACACCCCGTTCGACAAAAAGTCGCAGGAAAGATTGTCCGTCCGTGTTAAAAAACCAAGTAGGCTGTCCCTCTACTATCAAAATGTAAGGGGACTCCGCACAAAAACCGCTGAAGTATATTTAAACTCCCAAGCCCTATCTCATGATATCTTCTCCTTGACGGAAACATGGCTTAATGGCGGAATTTTAGACACGGAACTCTTCAATCATGAGTTCTCCGTATTCAGAAACGACCGTCATAACAATGACCTGAAAGCGTTTGCATAATTTTATGTCTGTGTTAGTATTTTGTAGGTACATAATTATTGTATTTTTAATTGTTTTGTCCTTACTAACACCTGCACTAAATGATGAGCCTGTGAGAGCACTTTTTGTGCCGGCAATTTCTGCTCGTAATAGTTGCTTGCTTTAAGCACTCCACGACACAGAACTGATAGTGTAATTAAAAAAAAATAAAAACATAGGGACGGGCTACAGTCCGCTTGGGCGAACTGTTGGATATCCTATTCTTATTCCTATCCGTCATAAGTGGGCGTGACAAAAGTCTAAGTATGGTTTAATTGTTAAGAACGCTCTACATATTTTGTTATACGAGTATAACATTTAAAGGATTTTATCAAAAAAAAAAAAAAACGAAGCTTTTGTAAAAAAAACGCTCCCTAGCTTAAACTTTTGTTTTTCAATAATTTTTTTTATTTAATTGTTGGTGTGTCAGTAAGCGGATTTAAAAAAAAATTAACACATGAGCATAAAGGGCACCCTAGAGAGTATATACGAGTATTATAAATTTCAGCTCCCTATCTCAAACTTTGGATTTTCAAAAAAATTTTATTTTTTTAAATTGCGGGCATGTCAGTAGGCGGATATTGAAAATATTTACACATGAGCTTAAAGGGCCCCTAGAGAGTATATATTATAAATTTCAGCTCCCTAACTCAAATTTTGGTTTTTCAATAAAATTGTTTTATTTAGTTGTGGGCGTGTAGTGGGCGCATTTTGAAAAAAATGTCTCCCTAGCAGTTTTAGGAGTCATAGATCATATATAAAAAATTCGTAAACTTGATTATTTCGGGACCCTAGAGAGTATACCTATGGTTAAAATTTCAGCTCTCTAGGCCCAGTTTAAAGGTCTAATTGTTGACAACAGACGGACGGACGGACATGGCTAGATCGACATTACTATCGATGCTGATCATAAATATAATTCCGATGTCTAATTTGTTGACCAAATTAAATGTTAATGCTTTATTGTGTTCTTCGGCTGTTTGGTCATTTAGTTTTTTGTAAAATGAAAGATTAGTTCATTTACTTTCCCAACGTTTCGGCGGGGGTTGCCACCTTCCTCAGGGGAATCTTTATTATATACACAACAAATAAATAAATAAAAGTAAACATTAAGTGAACCAAACAACTATTGGATGAGATAAAACTTACAAATTAAGTTTAGAAAAAAAAGAAAAAAAGAAAAAGAAATTAAATAAAATAAAATAAAAACGTCAGCTATATTGGCACTTCGACTTGTTGAAGTTTTGTCCTTAACTTTGTGTCCGTTATTGTTTTGGTATGAGGGAGCAGTAGACAGCGGAGATGTTCTGTATGTCCTGTTTCCTGTTCATGTTGTTTTTGTTGTTTAAAATATGCAGGGTTTCCAATGTGAGGCGTTTTGATTTGTGTTTTTCCGTTTGTAAAATTTGTGTGTTGTCGAAGTCCGGTCTATGGTTTGTGTCAATGGTATGGCTGGCTAGTGCTGTTTTGTTGGGGTTGCCTGATTTTATGTCGGATTTGTGGTTTGAGATACGTTGTTTGAGGAATTGCTGTGTCGTCCCAACGTATCATAGATTACAAGGTTCATAATATTTTCCTTTGCAATTAATTTTGTATACTACGTCGGTCCGTTTTCCTTTTTCCGTTCTTACTGTAAGCTTGGAGAACAGTGTCGCAAGAGTCTGATTAGACTTGAATGCCAAATTGATACCCTTAGTGGTGGCGCTGATCTTTTTGAGACTCTCAGCAATTCTTGGGACATAGACCACTCCTCTGTATGTCCCTGTTTCTCTCACTTTCTCTTCTTGGGGAAATGTTCTGTGGCGGTGTCGGTGGAACAGGCTCCGAATAACCTCTCCGGGAAAACTGTTGTCCTTCAAGATGCGTGTGACAATTTTTTCGTTTTCGTTGTGGAACATATCGTCACTCAGTGTTCCACTTAGGCAACCTTATCAAAAAGGTTTTTGCACTGAGTGACGATATGTTCCACAACGCAAACGAAAAAATTGTCACACGCATCTTGAGGGGACAACAGTTTTCCCGGAGAGGTTATTCGGAGCCTGTTCCTCCGACACTGCCGCAGAACATTTTCGCAAGAAGAGAAAGTGAGAGAAACAGGGACATACAGAGGAGTGGTCTATGTCCCAAGAATTGCTGAGAGTCTCAAAAAGATCATCGCCACCACTAAGAGTATCAATTTGGCATTCAAGTCTAATCAGACTCTTGCGACACTGTTCTCCAAGCTTACAGTAAGAACAGAAAAAGGAAAACGGACCGACGTAGTTTACAAAATTAATTGCAAAGGAAAAGATTATGAACCTTGTAATCTATGCTACGTTGGGACGACACAGCAATTCCTCAAACAACGTATCTCAAACCACAAATCCGACATAAAATCAGGCAACGCCAACAAAACAGCACTAGCCAGCCATACCATTGACACAAACCATAGACCGGACTTCGATAACACACAAATTTTACAAACGGAAAAACACAAATCAAAACGCCTCACATTGGAAACCCTGCATATTTTAAACAACAAAAACAACATGAACAGGAAACAGGACATACAGAACATCTCCGCTGTCTACTGCTCCCTCATACCAAAACAATAACGGACACAAAGTTAAGGACAAAACTTCAACAAGTCGAAGTGCCAATATAGCTGACGTTTTTATTTTATTTTATTTAATTTCTTTTTCTTTTTTTCTTTTTTTTCTAAACTTAATTTGTAAGTTTTATCTCATCCAATAGTTGTTTGGTTCACTTAATGTTTACTTTTATTTATTTATTTGTTGTGTATATAATAAAGATTCCCCTGAGGAAGGAGGCAACCCCCGCCGAAACGTTGGGAAAGTAAATTAACTAATCTTTCATTTTACAAAAAACTAAATGACCAAACAGCTGAAGAACGCAATAAAGCGATCATAAATATAATAACTTTCAGGGGTCTACGGGCAATATTAAGGTATGTTACAAAAGGGTTGGGTTCGATATCCCGCTTTTTATAATCCCGATTCTTAAAATCCCGCTATTATAATCCCGCTTTTTATAATCCCGCTTTTTTAAAATCCCGTCTTTTAAAATCCCGCCTCTTATAATCCCGTTTTTTATAATCCCGTTTCTTATTATCCCGCTTTTACAATCAAAAGTAGTTGCTTTATTTTAAAAATCGCGCGATTTTTAAAATAAAGCAACTACTTTTGATTGTAAAAGCGGGATATTAAGAAAATTAAAAAAAATAACAAATGAGTGTTTTTTTGAAATGCAGTTTATTTTAACATTTATCATTTTTAGAGGAAGTAACAAAATAAGAAATAAATAATATCAAAATAAATTTTTAAGTAATAAATATGACAATCTTCAATAATTTAAAAAAAAAATATAAAGTAATGTTATATGATAAGAATATCAGAAGCAAAAGGGAACAAAAAAAATTCAAACCATTAACAACATTTTTTTATAAAACCTGTTTTACTAATTTTTTTCTATTTCTCATTATTTTTTTTACAGCGCTTGACTTTTAGTTTTTATTTTTTTTATATAATTTTTCTTGTCCATTTCGTAATTTTTGTATTTCAGTTTGCACCACAATTGCTTCCTTTCTCAAATCTGCAATGAGTTTATACAAGCCAGAACTTTTTCGTCCAACCAAAAATTTCAGTCTGCGATGCCACGCTTCAGCATTATTTTGTTTTCTCGGGAATTGTTTTTCTGCACTGTCATACACAGACCAAAAGTTATGAGAGTACTGCACTTGTCTACTCCCATTACGAATGTTTTGTAAAAAAAAACGGGATTAGCGGGATTTGACGGGGTTTTAAAAAGCGGGATTATAATAGATCGGGATTTTGAACAAGCGGGATTTTAAAAGACGGGATTTTAAAAAAACAGTATTTTAGTAGACGGGATTTTAAAACTTTTTTTCGGGATTTTTGAAAAGCGGGATTTTAAAAAGCGTGATTCCGATACGCTCCCGTTACAAACTATGCGTCAAAATTAATATGGCCTTAGAATAGGGTATAAAAACAACCTTTGGAAAATGTACTGAAATGCTCAAGTTCAAAGATTTCACAAAGCCGCCTACCGACAGGCCCTTTATTGAAAAATAACACAGTTAGCTACCTATATATTGGAGAAATCATTAGAAATGAAAGTCTTATTCTTCGGAAAGTTTGTAGATAAATTCGCCTCTACTAATTCCATCCGTTTATTTTTGCAAATACTTAAGAAAACGCGCAAAACACTAATGTATAACAAAATATGTAGACCATATTCTTCTTAAAAATACAATTAAAGGCTTCACAAGCGGACCAGTAGAAATGCACTGAAGTGGTAGGGTAATGCTCCCTTTAGTCCAGATTATTTAATGTCGTTAAAGAAAACGACAAATAAGAATGGAAGTATTGCCTGCATCCTTTATACGCAAATCCAAGTCCATACTTGGCAACAAAATCTGAATTCTTTTATCTACCAACGTCATATTTTTGAAGAGACAACCTAATATGTTCCTATATACCTATCTGCTTTGGTACTTGTTTCCTCGCAAAGCAAAGGCAAATCATTTCATTGAAGAGACGAATATTGCAGGTGCGATTGAAGTGAACAAATTGCTTTTAATGCTCCCTTCGTAACCCAAAAGAAACCTTTCAATAAAATCAAAGCCCTCATAACATACCTAGTCATTGATTGGTTTGTAAATGAAATGAAGCATTGCCAACGAACAAAAAATAAATGAAAGCAGAAAATTCCATTTTATAAATGACAAGTTGACAGAAAAATACTACAAAGATAAAACAGTGTTCGATGAGAGGTTTATGACATGTGTACAAATCAATGGGTTTGTACAGTGCTAACCTACCCTTACGCATAACAGCCGCAAGAGTAACCTCTTTTAAATCGGAAATCGTTAGCAGACTATAATACTAGTGCTGAGCAATGACAACACAAATCCCTTGCGTGTCATAGGTCTTCCAAAATAGATCTCATCAATCACATTTTGTTAGTCCCTTTATATTATGTACCTATTTGGCATTTTAGAAGCTTAGTCCGATACACGGCTGAACTGAAATTGTGTCATCAGAATGTGTCATCACTAATTTGATTTACCCCTTGTTGTATGTAGATTTTATAGATTAATTGGTAAATACGTTCTTTTTCCTATTTTTTTAATGGTTTTTTCTGTTCAATGAGTGATGGGTGAGTATTGTCCTAAATGTTAATTTGGTAGTACGAGTGTAATATCATGTGCAACGGCGCAGAAGCTGGAATAAAATCATATTTACATTAGGTACTATCTGCCTACCCTATCTGTGATCATTTGCGATTTAGAGAGTTACGACTACATAGGGTGTTTTTTATACAGGCATACAACTTTTTTTTAAAAATAAAACACAGCAAATTTAATGGAATGACCAAATTTTGACTTTATTAGCTTACAAATTTCATGGCAAATAATGTTTAAAAATAATTTCAGGCATATGGCCTTCGCGACTGCGCCTTATGATAGCCATCCTGTCGGTCCAATTTTACACCACTTTTTCGAGGATACCAGGTCTTATTTCGTCAACAGTGCTTCGAATGTTAGCTTCTAAGTGTTCAATCGTTGCTGGTTTATCAGCATAGACCAAAGATTTGACGTAGGTACCCCAAAAAAAGTAGCCCAAATGTGTCAAATCAAACAAACAAGGTGGACAACGCACAGGTCTATTTCATGAGATGAGTCGGTCACCAAACGTTTGGCTCAACAAAGTCATGGTTGCAAGCGCTGTATGGCATTTTGCGCCGTCTTCTTGGAACCATTTCTCCTCCAAATGATTTCCAATGACATGAGGAATAAAAAAATCACGAATCATTTGCCTGTAGCGTTCGCCATTCACGGTAATGTTGGCACCGGTTTCGGATTTAAAGACAAATGAGCCGATAACGCCTTCGGCATATAAACCACACCAAACAGTAATTTTTTCGGGATATAATGAAGTCTCAAGGGTCTCATGAGAATTGTGCTCACTGCAAAAACGACAATTCTGGGTCAACTTCCAGTTGATTCTCAGCCCATTCACAGAACACAAGACGCAATTGATGGTCCACTGGCTTTAATTCTTGTACCAGTTCGATCTTATTTGGGTCTAGGCCAAGATCTTTCATCAAAATTTTCCAACTAGTGGACGGCTGAGTTGTTGAGAATGGCGTCGGATCGATAAATTCGGGTCCTCTCTCACACTCGCGTCTACAGCGACGATGGCTTCTTCTGTACCGTACCGCGCGGGCTCGGTTTAGATGAATATTATCACAAAGAGTAAATGTGGTCATGAATCGATCCATAGTATTGCGTATTAGCTGCTCAGATGGACGATTATACGCACCGTAAACTTGACGAAGTTCTCTATAAGTTTGGTAAAAAGAAAGCAAATTTTGGAAATAAACGTAATTTGCCAAAATATACTGGAAAAAAGTCAAAAACACTTTATTAGTATGACAGCTAGTTTGACAGTTATCCCTATCAGAACTTGTACACCTCTGCAAAAAACACCCTATATATACAATACATATATACATTTTCAAATTAACCAAACGGATAATGAGCGAAGAGCTGCACAAGATAATTTCGGTAGTACAAGGAGTTCCAGTTAGAAAAAAACGTTTGGAGGAAGTTGGATGAGGCAACTTTAACCCCATCAACGTATTGTTCTATTATGATATGACTGACATGAACTCCTTAAGATTAGATTAGACTGTATGCCAAGTTGGCATTTAATGACCATTTTTGACAGTTCTCGCTGTCAAAATAGGGTCATGCGATGTAATCGGCATATCTCAAATGACCTAATGACCAAATGACCACAAATGACCATGCTGATTTTGACAGATACAAATTACCAAATTGCAAGCAGTATAATCGGACAATAAGCACGAATACCAGTATAATGACTTAATGTAATGACCATATGCCATTTATTGAAATTATGTTGTGGCTTTGCTGTCAGTTTTGTCATCTTAAAATTGTCATCTTTTTCAAGTGTGCAGTTATTTAATACTACAATTACGAGACCTTAAAACAACAAGGTTCTAAGTGACAATTTTGAAAATAAATTAATTATAATCAAATCTGGGTAAATTGGTTATACTCTTTCGATTCACGCTCTTTATTTTGTCCCATCTCTTTCCGCTTTTGAGATATCCAGGGCTACGGAGTTCTATCTGCAATATTTCCATTTAAGATTTAGTCACAAATGGTTCTAACTGCCACTTAGAAGCTTGTTTACCAAACTCAAAAAAAAAAAAAAATTAAGATAGAATTTTGGTGCATTTTTAAGTGCAGTTAGAACCTAATTGCTCAAATTGTATTTATTATTTTTACGTAGAATCGACTAGGTTTTGAGATTTATTTCATGTTAATTAGAATTTTTGGCAATCAAAATGACAAAATATGTAGCTATTTTGATTTCAAGTGGAAAGGTTTTAACGCGTGTTTTTAAGAAAGAAGTGCTTAATTTATTAGATTCAATTTGAAGATTAAACAAGTGTTTTTATCAAGTTATATTTAAATTCTGGTAAGTTAATCTCCTAATTTTTTTATTTTTAGGTACAATATTAGTTTTTTTTTAACAGACAAATTCCCACCTAAAATGAATTGGTTGGTGATGTCATCGAGTTGGGCCCTTCGGAAACAATAGAAGAGTTCACAGTCGACAAAAATGTGGGTCAGGACTCAAAAATATTGAGAAACCATAAAAAATTGAAAAGAAATGTTCGGAAAACAAATCGTCAAGCATGAGAGGCTTATGTGAGTGGCAGGGGAAAAACCGTTTCTAAAAAAAAATTAAAAACACAAAGGTCTGTTTCTCAAAGTGTAGATTTCATTGTCAAAACCTTGTATCCAAAGAAGAACGCGGGGAAATGTTTAGGGGTCTCTACTCTTTGGATGAAGAAGGCAAAACTAATTTTATTCTCAAATCCACAACAAGAACTGAAACTATTCGAATAAAAAGTAAATCGACTGCTGTCGCGTCGAGATTTTTCATTTGGCTATTTTATGGATTTATGTGAAAATAAAAGGCTGCAAGTTTGTAAACCGTTTTGGCTTGGAAACTTTTGCATATCTCAAAAACCAGTGTACTGTACAGTGTACAGTGCTCTCAAATTTAAAAATTATGTTACTGGTATTGCTAAAAAAAGTGAAAGTGGTTTAAAATCAAATAAAAGGAAACCAGAAAAGAAGCTCTTAGAAGTCAAGGCTCATATCAATTCGCTCCCAAAAGTTGAGTTTCATTACACTCGAGCCAAAACTTCAAAGTTGTACTTAGATTCTAACTTAAACATAACTAAAATGTATAATCTTTATAAGAGCCAAACTGAGGATCCTGTAAAGGAGAGCTTTTACCGAACAATTTTTAATACAAATTTCATCGACCAAAATCTGATAGATGCGGGAAGTGCGAAACTTAGCTGTCAGCTAAAGCCAACACACTTAGACCAATGAAAGGTCCATTGTAGTACCACACAGATCTTCGGATTTCCCTCACTGCTCGTTGAACCAGTAGGAGCTTCTTATGAAGCGCGAAAGACTTCTAACGCCAGTGTTTGCTAAGTCGCTTGTGTCATTGAACAAGAAGTCCCCTAGATGGAGATTTCTTTTATGGGAAAGCGCAGGACATGTGCAGAGAAGGTGAGGTATAGTCTCCTCCTCCTCCTCGTCCATGCAGCTTCTGCAGAAGTCGTTTGAGCACACGCCTAGTCTGGATGCGTGCCTGCCTATTAAGCAGTGTCCTGTGATAACACCTATAGTGGAGCTAATATGCACTCGGTTTAATGAGATTAGACACTTAGAGCGTCGCAGATCCAGCTTTGGCCAGATCCGCTTAGTCGCTAGATATGTATTGCTACTTGTCCACCTAAGGTTTGTTCTCTCGATTGCGGATAACTTGAACAAGAGTTTGCATGTAGCGATTAAACTTAAGTCTGACATGAGAGAAAGAGAAAAGGCGTCGGACAAAAGTTCGAAAACCCCTATTCTTACATTTGATCTTCAAAATGTTTTAACTTGTCCACGAGCAGAAATCGGTCCAATGCTCTACAATTCAAAATTCAATGCCTATAACCTAACCGCACATTTTTCGACAACGAAGACAACTTATTGTGCTTTATTTTTAATGAAAATTATTAATCGTTATAACACTTTTTCGTTTTGAATTATAGATAATATCGTCTCGGACAACTGATTTTCACAACTAAATTTATTAATTTTTTAAAGAACTTTATTTTAATGAAGTTGGATTTTTTATTTATTTTGGTTGTTCAGCTCTTAATTTATTTTACCTGCTTTAGAAATAATTTTACCATTTAAAATTAATTTTTAAAAATACTGTTTTCTATGTTTTGAAATTATTAATTGAAACTCGTAATAAGGGTGCATGATATTTTTATTCAAAAGTTGAATCTTATTATTTTGTCGGATTTCAATTTTTTAACCCTGAAATTTAAGGTCCCAAAGTTCTTTGTAAAGAAAAAAGTTTATCAGCAAGGTTCTAAGTGGTACATAGAACCTTATTGTTTTAAATTATAGCGTCGTTTGGTTGGGCACCAAGGTCCTTGGTCGTTTTTTAAAGTCGGATTTTAGAGTCAAACCATTAAATTTATTAGAGTTTCAAATTAAAATCTTCTTAATCAAGTGTAAACTCAACGAATTTTTCTTAAACTTTAAGACCTTTTTAAAACACCGTCCGAATTAAAGAGTTCAAAAATGCAAAAGAGTTTTTCTCAAAACACACGTTTGTGTACATAGAACCTTTTGTTCTAAGGTTGATTATTAATCAAATTTTTGCATGATAATAATAATATTTTTGGATAACATTGCTGTAAATTGTTTTAATATTTACATTTTTATTGTGCTTCTGTTCAGTATTAATTAGTGGTTTTGTTGTTATTTTTACATGCATTGTTTAGTATTCGTTGTATTTTGTCTTATGCTCTCGAATTGTGTTGTGCGAAAATGAATTTTGTCAATTTTAATTTTGTGCAGATGCATTGCATTTTGTTATATTTATACCCTATATTCTAAGGGTATATCTCTCGTCTTACAATCTTGGCTGCAGTTTTTAGTTTTAAGTTTTTACTTTATGTATTCTTTTAGTTTATTTTATCTCTTATGCAATGATTTAAACAAATTGTATTCTTTTCTTCTCTCATTGTACTTAATATAAGTTAAATCTTTGTACAGTGACGTTTATAATAATCAAATAAATTAAATTAAATTAAATTAATTTTGACGAATAGTTTGTAACATACCTTAATATTGCCCGTAGGCCCCTAAAAGTTACTATATTTATGATCAGCATCGATAGTAATGTCGATCTAGCCATGTCCGTCCGTCCATCCGTCGGCAAAAATTAGGCCTTTAAACTGGATCTAGAGAGCTGAAATTTTACCCATATACTCTCTAGAGGCCCGAAATAATCAAGTTTTTGAAATCTGCCAACTGTGCCCACAAACTCAAAAAACAAATTTATCGAAAAAAATTAATTTTGAGTTAGAAAGCTGCTATTTTTTATATAAATGATCTTTGACTCCTAAAACTGCTCGGGAGATAAAATTTCTAAAATCCGCGTACTATTAAATAAAACAATTTTATTGAAAATTCAAAGATTGACATAGAAAACTGAAATTTATAATATAGACTCTCCAGGTGACCTTTATACTTATGTTTAAATATTTTTTAAATTCGCCTACTGAGACGCCCACAATTAAATAAAACAATTTTATTGAGAAACCAAAGTTTGAGCTAGGGAGCTTAAATTTACAATATATACTCTCTAGGGGCCCTTAATTCTCATGTATAAATATTTTTAAAATCCGCTCACTGTAACTCCCACAATTCAAAACACAACTTTTTTTGAAAAACCAAAGTTTGAGCTAGGGAGCTGAAATTTTTAATATAGACTCTTTAGGTGCCCTTTATACTTGTGTTTAAATATTTTTTAAATCTGCTAACTGACACGCCCACAATTAAATAAAATAATAATAAAATAATTTTATTTAAAACCCAAAGTTTGAGCTAGAAAGTGTTTTTTTTTTACAAAAGCTTCTGTTTTTTCCATTAAATCCTTTAAATGTTATAAAGGGTCCGCCAAATAACTTTTTTTTTTTTTGAAAATGCTATAAAAAAAACTACTGAATATTTTCTCAAATTTCTTTTTTTATTTGAAAGTACAATCCTTCCGGTTAATAATGGAAAATAATTTCATTCAAATGGCTGCCTCGGCTGGCCATGCAGTAGCCTACACGATCGTCATACCAAGGTCTTTATACAAAATTCGTCTCAATGATGTCTCCGAAATGTGCAATTGTTGAGAACGACGGTGAATTGATGTTGATTGCGCTTCACGCACACTTTCTGCCACAGCAGCAATATTCTCGGGTGTACACACTATTTTTGGCTTTTCACGCTTTGGATTATCGATGAGGATGCCAGTTTCTTTCACTTTTTTCACAAGATAACGAACATACGGAGCTGACGGTGCGTCTCTTCTTCCAAAATCCGTACGCAATTTTCGCACACATTCTGCAACATTACCATGATTTTCAAAGTAATGTCGCAATATTTCCCAGCGTTATTCAAGCGTATACACAACCATATTCGTTCAGCGGAAGGATAAAACTAATTATCTGTCAAATCAAACATGAGCTAAGTGTTACCATTCACGAAATAAGCACTAGTTGAAAAAAAAACGTTAGATAGTGGACCCTATATAACAAAATATGTAGAGCGTTCTTAACAATTCAACAATACTTAGACTTTTGTCACGACCACTTATAAGGGATAGGAATAAGAATAGGTTATCCAACAGTTCGTCCGTCCCTATGTTTTTGTTTGTCCTTTTACCCTTTTTTAGATATTTTCTTTGTTTGCCTCTTTTGTTTTTTGTTTATGTCATGGAGAATCCAACCAGGAAGCTATCTTCAAAACAGGTCAAATGCTAATGGTCGGATGATTGCGTTCGTCAGTTGATTTTGGCCGTCGAGCTCCGACCGGGGCTGTACGATATTGCCAGTCGCACATATCGGGTGCCGAAGGATCAGATTTGGAAAGAGGTGGCCGCTGAGCTGGGTGCAGCGGAGGATTGAAATGATTGCCGAGCGAAGTGGCAAAGCCTGCGCATCACCATCAAAACAAATTTGGCGACATCAAGGCGAAAGCGCTCCAGTCAAAATAAATTGGCACTTCTTCGAAGCAATGCTATTCGTCGAGTTGACTGAAAGCCAGCTGTAAACTGAATCCATTTCAAACCTTGATATGGTAATATTTTCGTCACTGTACCTACTCATAATACGTATATTAACCTTCACCTTGTCTGTATATACCTGGGTGTAGACCTCGACTTTCAATTTCGAATATCTCCGAGATTTATTAACCGATTCTAAATCCGCTTCTACTCAGTGACTAAAATGGTGAGTTATTTCGGAAAATGCAATTTTTTCGTTTTAAATATATATATTAATAATGTTAGTGGCAGTTTTTACCCTTTTTTCGACCATTTTGACAGTATATACCAGGGTATAGAAATGTTGTTCATGTGTTTTCTGTAGGAACAGTCAAAAATGTTACTATGTTTCTATTTAATTTTATTTCTGCTTGTACCTACAGACCTGGAAATAATTCTTAAACTTCACAAATAACAAATACGTGCATAGTTATGTAAGTAGATAAATACATATGTACATATAATTTGTATAATAGAATTGGTTGATCATTATGGATCGGCGAGTGTAATTTATCGCTGTTATTATTTCCGCAATAATACCTTCAACTTCCGCATCCGATTCCTCAGCATTATTTTTGGGTAAATAGTCAGCATATTACCATCGTCTCCTTCAAAAACAGTACGCGGATCTTCTTCTGGGTCGGAATCTAAATTCTGCACTATTCTTTGAAAATATTTTTCCTGTTCTTCATGTGAGAGCCTGTAGTGAATATTGAGAATGCAACGCATGAATAATCTTTCTATATATTTATGCACATAAGTGTGCAATTGAATAATTGATTGCCTGCTCAAATGAGCACTCGAAAGAAATTTGGCCTCCCTATTTTCCATCTTGAGCGATAAAAAACTAGAAATAAATATGTTTAGATACTTACTAACGCAACACTTTTACAAAATGCCGCCCAATACCCTAGCCCGTGAACTGGACCAAAAAACTTTATAACAAGAGAACAAAGTTTACTCTGAAAATAACGGTGAAAACCTCTACTTACGGTTTAAAATGTATACACAACAAACACATCACGTCAAAAAGCACCAACAAATAAAAAAATTGAATTGCAGACAAATAAAAATTACATACAAAACATATGAGAGTTATATTTCTATACCCGGGTGTTTGCTGTCAAGATTAAGAGTTTTTTGTTGGCGACAAAGTGAAGGTTAAAAATTGATCTATTTTTTTGTTATTATAGATGTATTTTTTATTTTATTTTTATTTGTTTGTTATGTTTTAACTAAAATAAAAGTGAATTATCTAATTTCTTTTTTCTCTTGGTGGTGGTGATGGATTTTTATGGTGTTGAATAGTGAGACCGTGTTTAACTATGTTCTGAAATTAATGTTTATGTGTAGAAAAGTAATAAATAGATAATATGTTTCTTACAGCATCTGGAATTGCCAATTAGGTTCACCCTCATTGACAAAATAGTCTGCAAACTCTTTTGGAACCTCTTTGGCATGCGTTGCATTAGCTGAAGTGTTTTCAAGAGAAAAGAAGGTTCCATTTGGTGCATCTCTGCGCCAATCACCTGCAATAAACTCGAATTAAGCGGTATAGCGATCGTAGGATGGATTTGGTGCGTACCTCTGTCTGTTCGTCGTTATCAAGTAATTGTGAAGTGCAGTACCTATATGTCAAAGTAATGCTTTTTCTTTTGTCGGCATTAAGGGCTATTGGTTTCCACAAAACACGAAAACGTGCCGACATTATGCCGAAGACGTTTTCAATAACATGACGAGGTCTACTCAGGTGAAAGTTATGGGCATGCTGAACCATGTGATGTGCAGGTTACGTTGTATGGCTTCATAACATTTCTTCGCAAAGCGAATGCGCCATCAGCCGCTAAAACGTACGGCACAGGTAATTCTCGTCCTGTGCCTTTGTAGTTGTAAAAGACACTTCCAGCATTCGGCGGTGCAAACATCACTACATTCACCAATGCAATAGCGCCAATGCAATTAGAGTAATTCCACAAATCGTTATACCGCTTTGCGACGGCTTTCCAAGCCTCTGGAGTTCGAGGTGTTTAAAAATTTAATATCAGTAAATTGCAATTAGCAATGACAATGAACTACTCACTTGAAGATATTGTTCTACAAGAACTTTGTACATTGCTTCTAGCATCTCGGAGATGATGATGTTGATAGTTGTCTGTGGAATTCGAAAGAGATATTGTAAGGAACGGAAGCTTTCACCGGTTGCCAAAAATCGTAAGGTCAGCATCAGTCGGTGAGCCGGAGCAATGCTCTTTCGCATTTGGGTGTTTTTTTTTTCTCTGTCAGTGGCGTCACTGGCTTTCAGAGGTAATTGAACTGCTCTTGCGTCATTCTCACGAAGTTCATATACAACGCGGGCTCCTCATCTCGTAACTCGCACATGAGTTTGACGCAAAAGCCATCATCTTCTCTTTTCCTGACCCATTCGTCCATCCAAGCACTTCGCGGTCTACGTGACACGAGTTTCGATAGCAGGTTTTTCCCGACAAGAGATTTCATCGAGCACATACGCAGCTGCAACACATGCTCAACACTTTTCTATATTTTTAACTACACAAAACCAATAACATAATGCGAAAATTTGTTTCAAGCAATTAAAACTAAAATCAAATCAAATTATACCTAGGTATTACTTTCCTGTTTCCGATTTTCTGTTTTATTTATTTTGATTGAAAAATTAAGTTTCGTTTTAACATGAACGGCGTTACTACAACTCACTCTGAAAATATAATAACAAATGAATTTAATGACCAGCAGGCCAAAAATGACCAATCATTGTGGTCACGTAGTCTAATATACTACCTTGACAGATCTAAACTTTTGGTCATTTGACAGATAATCTGGTCATTTGGCTATGGTCATTTAAATGCACAATCGGCATGCAGTCCAATCTTACCTTTAGGAATATTTATAAAACTGTTTGCCCTTTAGTTCGCGCATTTCAAAGAATCTCAATGGACAAATTTCGCAGTCTATTGCAAATTTAAATATCCGAATGAGCTTTAAATAATGCATTAGCATCACACAGCCTCTTTCAGTCCAGGTGTAAGGAAACTTTAAACCAACATCAGATATGTAGGAAACCGAGCAGGCACTCATACCATACCAGCTTTGTGTGTTGTCCACCCACTTGTTACCTGTGTTCCACTTAAATGCACATTATTTTGATTACATTAATTGTGAAAAGTACTCCCGAGCGACATTCGAAAATTTCAAATTATATATCCTAAAATTGGTTGTCATGCAATTTGTGAGTATCCATCCGCGTGTCGCGCGAGCCGGTCGGTCGGAGCCGAACGCCTGTTGCCCGACTACGGCCTTGCGAACAACAACTCAGTTAACATCCCCTGATGCTTTTGGATGGAAGCACAAAGTAAATGCAATATCTAGGAAGAAGGCGCATCAGCTACGCGCTTCCGCTCGCAACGGGTCGCACCCCTTCATTAATGGCGCTCAAGTGGAAAATTATATTTTTCGATTTATATACTGTCATAATGACGGCGAGCGAGGGTTGGACGAGCGATACACGCCAAACACAGTCGTAGATACAGAGAAACAGAACAAGATACAGTGGTTGTATTAATATTATTTCAAACGTCTCTGGAGTTCATCTTTTGGTTAACATTAAAATCGAATCCAATTTCAAAGGGATTCACTAGTAGGTGATTCAGCTTATTTGTATTCCTTCTGTTCCGTTTTATTTTAATTTGATAGATCTCAAAGTAATTACCTTTGCGGCGAGATATGGTGGGTAATTTGGAAAACTTTTTATAATGTTAAAATTGTGTTTGAGTAGAAGTCCTCGGTTATTTTCGAATTATTAGTTATCACTGCTGCTGTCGAAGGCTTCGAGAGCTGAAGTCAAAACCATGGATAATAAGTTACTTGGAAAGTATAAGTAATTTATTCCGGCAGGCGTAAGAAAAAAAAATTGTTTAACTAAATAAATTTAAAGATCTAAATATAGGTTCTAAAACTAAGCTTCTTCGTCCATTTTTGTGTGCGCGAAGCTTTATTACTAACTGCAGCTCGACCGATGATAGGATAGGTTAGGTTAGGTAAGGTGGCTGTAAGGGCACTAAGCCCAGGCACACTTCGCTCGGCCTATTGGGAGCCCTGTGATTAACTACTGCGAGGTAGTGGTTGTAGGGGTGCTAGTGCACGATTCCCGCCCGATGCCCGAGGCATGGTTTGGAATCATAATTTTAGGTGATTGATGAAATCGAACCTTGGATTGATCCCATTTCACTACGCAGCGCTGAGAGAGCAACTGCTTCCTGATAAACGGAAAGAAGAGCCTTTTAAAAAAAAACTGTTTCAATCGACCCTCAAACTGATCTTTATTCTCTTTGCAAGTAATTCCGAGATGGGTGACTGATACAATCGAATCCCGAGCATGGGGGGGTAGCGGCTGCCATAGTCGAGTTGTGGGTCCATCCTAGTGATAACTGAAATCGTTGAAATTATAATACTTATGGGGAATTTATTGCAGGGTGGTGGGGGGGGGGGGGGGGGGGTCATGTAATGCAGTACTGAAAACACACGTCCACCTCAAGAACCTTGGGAGAGAAGTAAAGTGGGGCGACTGTTCCAATCGAATCCCAACTCCGGTCCCATTTTGTCAGCAAAACCGGGGATGACTATATCAATCCAACCCCCGGGTTTCCTGTCTCACCCTCGGAGTCTAGTGCTGACTGAAGTGACTGTTACAATCTAACCTCAGTCTGACCTCTTTTCCTTGGCAGGAGTACAGGTTGACTGAACTCAATCGAACCCGAACCCGTCACTCAAATCCCTGGCTGGTATAAGTATGGTTACAGTGGCTGCAATATGCTGAGAGTATGGTCGAGCTCAGGCCGACCCCCGAAACCATGGGTTAGGATCAGGGTGAGGTAATTGATGCAATCGAACCTTAGGCTGATCCCAATTCACCGCACAGCGGAGGGAGAGCTATTGCTTCCTGATCGACGGAAAGACGAGCCGCTTGAGATGACTGTTTCAATCGAACCTCAAACTCTCTATTCTCTTACAGGTAATTCCGAGTCGGGCGACTGATAAAGTCGAGCCTCGAGCACGTCATTGCTTTCCATGCTTGGTTGAGAACTATGCTTTAGGGAGTGATTGAAGCAAGTGCACACTGAATGATACGCGCATCGCGGATGGAGTGCAGCTTGGAGTGACTGTTTCAATACGATCTACACGCTTACGCTTGTCCGCGGGAAGGTAAGAGCTGTAAGATGTTCTTGCCAAAGTCAAACATCGGAAGGGTGTCCATCCTCAAGATTAGTTCAACCACTTGGATTTTGTGATGAGTTTGCTGATGCAGCAAACGCCTGTCTCGCAGATATCGCTTAGATCTTGGAAGAAATAGTCGCCAAGAATTTCTTGCCTTGAGTTGGCTAGTGCGGGACCGTTTCACAGGAGGTGTGTGATGGTTTCCTCCTCCTCAATGTCTCTAGAAGTCGCTTGAGGGTACTCCCATTCTGGTGGCGTGTCTGCTGAAAAGACAGTGACCAGTGATTGCTCCGACTACCGAGCTGTTATTTTTCGTGCTAATGGAGAGGAGTTTGGATGTTCCTTTTGCATCGTATTTTGTTCACATTTTGTGTTGAGGACGCACATGTGGTGATGCCAATCCACCTGTTGTTTTCTTCTATTACTGCGTTGTCTGAAAGATTGAGCTTCAACGTCTGAGTGGGTACAGCTGGTGACCTCTCTAGGTCTAGTGTGGTACCCCGTCTGGCTAGCTCGTCCGCCATGCAGTTGCCTGGAATGTCACTGTGACCGGGGACCCAGCAAGGAGAAATGTTACAATTACCGGCGATCTCGTTTAGAGATTCGCGGCATTGTTTTAACAACTTGGATCTTATTGTTGGTGATTTAAGGGCTTTTATCGCTGCCTGAGTGTCTATGTAAATCACGATATTTCCGCCGTCAATCGGGTTCATAGAGAGTCTGCACGCTGCTTCGCGGATAACCGTGACTTCCGCCTGAAATACACTGTAGTGGTCAGGTAGTAATAGTGCGACATTGAAAGCAGGGTCCTC
Source organism: Portevinia maculata (assembly GCA_949715645.1). Classification (NCBI taxonomy): domain Eukaryota; kingdom Metazoa; phylum Arthropoda; class Insecta; order Diptera; family Syrphidae; genus Portevinia; species Portevinia maculata. Next base: position 92,385,591 of record OX454526.1, read on the forward strand.
TGAAAAAAACGCCTGCCCCCGTGCCGTCTGCTGGCTTTGACCCGTCGGTGTATATTGTTTAAGATTTCACCATCCCCCCAGCTGGCTCGGTCTGGGATGACTGTCCCATATTTTTGGCAGAAATCATTTGTTGGGACTTTAAGTCGGTTTTTTTGTGAATCTTGTGGGCAATTAGGATGCTCCTGTGCAAAATGTGGAGCGATTCTAACTTTAATTAGAATTCGCATTAAGTAACAAGTGGTCAAAATCCCAATTATTTTCCAAGCGCCTGGCAGTCGTCAACGTGCACACGCGCCGACGTAAGAAGACTGAAGTCTTACTGCGTCAGTCACCTCCCGAGAACACCACCACAAGTTGGCGAGCCCGGCCTCTCCCAGAAACGCCTAGCTAACTTAATCTAACCTATAAACTAAGATGATATTACCTAGAGTAACGTACCGTCCTGGGAAGGCATGTTGACCCCTCTCCCCTTAAAAAGCCACCTAAATTTGGCAAATTGCTTTTCCGTATCGAATTTATCCTTCTCCGCTATTGCGGTACTAAAACGGAGGAGCTCATGAGCATTGGCGATGTCCCCGCCGCGGATGAGCCGCTTATCTCTCGCGCTGCGGTAGCGGTGGTATAATACCGGGATACCATCCCTCGTCTGTGCCAGACATTTAGCATCAATATGGACAAATGCCTCCGGGGGGATAAAATCAGATCGGAGAGTACTCTCTTTGTTGATTCCATTGGGGTAGTAAGCCCCAAAGATCGCTGGCCATTGCCCTTGTAACGTGCCTTCGAGTCACCTTAATAAGGAAATTGTCAATCCTATTCAACTGAGCCCCATCGTATTGGACCTTGTTGGGATAGTATTTTATATAGTGTGATTCAGGCGTTCGGACAACCGGAAACAGGACCTAACTCTCCAAAACCCGAATTTATTCCATATAACTATGCGCTATATTAAACTACAATGGACAACCATAAGCGATGATCGGCATTATAAGGGCCACGTAGCAAATGAACTTCACTCTTGAGTCAAGTTGATTGCTATGAAACAGTCTCCTTGTCAGAGCATAAGCCTTCATGGCCCCAGCAAGACAAGCAAATATATGTCTATCGAAATATAGATACAGGTCAAGCCAGATACCCAGATATCTATCTACGCTTCTTACCGCCAATGGCGGCCCATTTTGTCCAATAATGGCGAATTTCTTCCAGTTTTTTTCGGGCATCCCTAGAGTCCCCAGCCAATGGTGTTCTTAACAAGATTGTTTCCGTCTTCTGACAACTTCCAGTCGTCGCATTATCCCTTAACTTGATCGAAGTCACACTTCAAAAGAGTGTTAATGACGTCGATTTTAGGACCTGCCCTGTGCCTGTATGCCACCAAATCGTCAGCATACGCTATAGCATGTCTGAGTGAACCCACTCGTCGCCTTCCTTATGCCATTTTGTATGTTCAGCGTGCGAATTTTTCGAAAACTATTGACATAAATAATTTAGTTCAAATTTAGGATTATAGAACAGATTTCTGGATTTCAAAACCGGTATAGTACTTTATTGTAAGTGTTGCCGTTGTTTTTTAAAACATTTTTTTTAATTTAAGTAATTTTTTTTCTAAAATTGCCCCTACCTCCTAAACGGGGCAAGATGTACCCCCGCTTCCATACAAAAACCGTTATCAATTCTTGGCGCCCTAGTTATCGTACTCGTGCCTTTTTTGTGTAGTCGAATATTCCTGGTTTCACAATTATCCTCTATATTCTATATTTTTGAGAACTCACAGTAAGTACCTACTGGTCCATTCGGACAAGACAGCATAAAAAAAATGTGCATCTACTGAACCCAAATGTGCTGAGCAACCGCGAATCCAGCATATATTTTTTTTGCCTTTTTACTTTTAACTTTACACTTTATTTTTTTTGACAGTCTAATTGAATTTCTTCTCGACGGTATCAACCGCAAAAACATTCGCGATTCCCTTTGTTTTTTTGCATCATTATCCAATTAAATCCAGAAAAAGTGTAACAAAACATGTAGTAAAAAAGTCAAACTTTGGGCATGTATCTAAGTCATGTTTAATTTCCAATTGTTGATAAAAACGGGCTATGGTTCCCTTGTCCATTCAAGCACTCAAAGCCAGCATTTGTACTGATGTCGATGAAATAGAGCTGCAAGTTCCAAGTGTGCAAAAATGTACAAGGTACAGTGACATATCCACATTGGACACAAATGTAACAGAACCAAATGTTCGCATTTTTAAAACATCAATTTGCCTTAAGCAAATTGATACTATGTAATAGCAAGTCGCCTTCTGCGATACAAACATATCAATACATTGTAATAAGCAATCAAATCGCCTTCTGCGAATGTCAATAATTTGTAAGCACAATCAAATCACCTTCTGCGAAATAAACATTATCGATACTTTGTAAAAAGCAATCAAATCGCCTTCTGCGAGAGAAACATATCGATACTTTGTAATAAGCAATCAAGTTGCTTCTGTGAAATAAACACTTCTGTTTGTCCACATCCAATTTGTTAAAACAATAAACGTCGCCTTCTAGGACGAAGATAACTTTTGAATGCATCATCATTTTCTAAAGATCTTTGCATCGAGGAATCACTTCGAGCAAAATGTTGAAGTTAGTTCAATTCGAGCAATCGAGACAAGCGGAAGTCTAACAGAATTTCAATAAAGATATTTTTGTACTTTAAAATAAAATCCGTGTTTTATTTGGCTCCTTCTGATCAGTTGATCGGAAGTAAAACTTAATATATTTTTTTGTAAAGTTCAAACAAAAAGATATTTTTGGCGCAGTCGGTAGGATACCAATAAAAATTGGTATCCGTAAAAAAGAGCTTAAGTTCCTATTAAGCAAGATTTAGCGTAAGAAAAAAGTAAATTATAATATAATAATTTTCCTACTATAAAAGAAGAAAGGAAAAACCAAAGTGTACAAAAAGTGAATAACAAAGTGCAAAATGGAAATTAAAAAGGACATAATAATTAAAACCCTTAAGTCGATAAAACCATTCGACGAGAAGTCAGATGAGCTGGCTCAGTATATAAGGAGCATAGAATCTGTGTCAGGATACTTAAACGAATTCACGGAGGACGAGCAATGACTTTTCCTGATGAATATCATCAACACTATTCAAGGAGAAGCGACTAATGTTGTTAGGAAGGCAACTATAAGCACTTGGGAGGAACTAAGGACAAAACTTATACAGGAATTCGGTGAGAAGACAAGCATAGCAAATTTACTGATAAATTTCAACAGCATTATATTTAAAAATTGTGTAATAGAGTTTTATAAAAATATTAACTGTCACTTGTGCAGAATTTTAGATAGAATTACCTTAAGTAACGAAATAGAAGTCATAAAAAAAATGTATTTAATTGAATGTGAAAAAAAAGCATTCGAAGCTTTTCGGAATGGTTTGGCACCCCACTTTCAAGCAGTAATTCTCTCTCGCGGGTTATTTAAAATCGAACCAGCTTTTGAACTATTACATGAAAATAATTTAGTTTCATATTGTTTAACGAATATAACAAAACCTCAAGTAACTCAAAAGCCGATACAACAGTTCCCTTCTAATTCAAATAGGAACTACCAAAGTTATAGACCCCAATATCTACAACAAAGTTATTTCAAAATTGTCGCCCCTCCAATATATTGCGAAATACTGTGCAATAGTACTACATGGCCTCAAAATACGTTAGTAAAAGAATTTACTCCCCGGTCGACAAAAAGTCGCAGGAAAGTTTGTCCGTCAGTGTTAAAAAACCCAGTAGGCTGTCCCTCTACTCCGCACAAAAACCGCTGAAGTATATTTAAACTCCCAAGCCCTCTCTCTTGATATCTTCTCCTTGACGGAAACATGGCTTAATGCCGGAATCTTAGACACGGAACTCTTCAATCATGAGTTCTCTGTATTCAGAAACGATCGTCATCAAAATGACCTGAAAGCGCTTGGAGGAGGTGTCCTGATTGCTGTTCGTTCCAACCTTGAGTCACGAAAGATTGACTTCCCATTTCCACTAACCGTCGAAATTATCTGTGTAAAAATTACACTTAAGAACAAGCATTTATATGATGTAAATGCGTACATTCCATCGTATCGTCTGTGTTCCTTGTATTCCGAACTTTCTATGGCACTAGCCCATATTTTTGACATATCTTGTTGTGACAGCACTGTCTTGCTTATAGGCGACTTCAATCTGCCACATATTGGATGGGTACCTTCTGAGGATGATTCTCATCTCATACCATCCTTTGACTCTGCCCAACAAGAGCTCGCTTTACTGGACAACATCTTGTCTTTTGACTTACAGCAAACTAGCTGTATAAAAAATTTCAAAAATCGAACTCTCGATCTTGTTTTTTCTTCTGACTCTGTTAGTACTGTTCTGGTTCCCACTTCAGTATAACTAACATAGATAATAATCATCCACCATTGGATGTATTTATTGAATTAGGTGCACATTTGTACGAAAATAGTAATTCGTATGATCGTTCGCAATCTTTTGACTTTCGGAAAGCAAATTTTCAAAGGCTTTCTGATGAAATTTCCAGCTTTAATTTTAATCTTACTGCGTTTTCTAATATTGAAGATGCAGTAGTTTCCTTTTATTCTTTGATGGATAACTGCATGAAAAAAGTGATTCCTGTGAAATCCTCTAGGAATCTGAAAACGTCCCATCCTTGGTACACTAAAGAGCTCAAATCAATACGAAACAGACGTAATAGGGCTTGGAAGAACTATTTAAAAAGTCTCCGGCATTCAGATCTTGAGCTCTATCTTACACTATTCAACGAATTCAAATCTTTATCTTGCAACTTATATATTGACTATATAGTAAAATGGAATGCTCTCTAAGATTGGACCCCAAACTTTTTTGGGGATTTGTTAATTCTAAGAAAAAAACCGATGGTTATCCATCGAAACTTACTTACAATAGCTCTACAACTGCTGATTCGCTAGATGCTAACAATATGTTTGCAGATTATTTCAGTAAGTCGTTTAGGGTGACCCCTCTTCACATAGATGAGCAATATTTTAGTTATCTAACTAGCTGTTCCCAAATAAGTTTTAGTAGCTTCTCATTTGACTTGGAAACAATTTTAAAATTTATTTGTTCTCTGAAGAATGATTATTCATCAGGTCCTGATGGCATTGCACCGATCGTTCTTAAAAAATGTAGTCATGCAATTGCTCCATATCTTAAATATCTGTTTGAATTGTCCATTAGTACTGGTAAATTCCCTTATGTATGGAAAAGTGCTTTTATCACACCTGTATTTAAAAAAGGCGAACGTGGTGATATCACTAATTATAGGCCTATTTCAAAGCTTTCGTGTATCCCTAAGCTTGTTGAACAAATTGTTTGCGAAAAGTTAATATTTCTTTGTCGCAATTTAATTTGTAATGAACAGCATGGGTTTATAAGAAACAGATCCAGTTTCACTAATCTGTTAAGTTTCTTGCATGATTGTTCTAATGCCTTAGAGAATAAGGACGAAATGGATTGCATATACACTGAGTTCTCTAAAGCTTTCGACCAGCTGTCCCATGAAATAATCGAGTTTAAGCTCAGGGCTTTTGGTTTCCCACCAAGTTTCATAAAATGGGTTAATTCATACCTTAGATCAAGGGTTTATCAAGTCAAATTTAGAGGATCGCTTTCTGTATCTTTTACAGCTGAGTCCGGAGTTCCCCAAGGTAGTCACCTCGGACCAATTCTATTTATACTAGCCATTAATGATGTTAAAGCATGTATAAATCACAGTAATATCCTGATCTACGCTGATGATATGAAAATATTTAAATCTATCACTAGTCAGCAAGATAGAATTTTCTTCAATCTGACATTAATAGCTTCGCCAATTGGTGTGATAAAAACGGTTTATCCCTGAACCCGACTAAATGTCAACATATGACATTCTCTAGAAAGAATATACCGTCCACCTTTCAATATTCTTTGTCTCAACATATTCTTTGTAATGTTGATAATTTTAAGGATCTTGGGGTTTATTTCGATCCCAAACTGGTTTTTGCCAAGCATATCAATTTTATTGTTAATAAATCTAATTCTATGCTGGGCTTCGTAAAAAGGTGGGCGAAAGAATTTAATGACCCATACGTTACTATGTCATTGTACAATTGTTTTGTCCGTCCGATTCTAGAGTATGCTTCACAAGTGTGGACGCCGTTCCACAACATCCATTCAAATCGAATAGAGGCCATTCAACGTAAATTTATTCGATTTGCACTTAGAGGACTTCCATGGGATGATCCTTTTAACCTTCCTCCTTACAGTCAGCGTATTAAGCTTCTTCAAATGTTACCCCTTTCTCAACGAAGGCTTAATAGCGATATCATTTTTTTACAGCAGCTTATAGCCGGTCAAATAGATGCTCCTGACTTGCTGTCGTCTATTGGCTTTAATTTTCGTGGTGGTGCCCATAATTTGCGCAGTGCTGAATTATTGTTTAGCCCCCATCATAGAACGAATTATGGGAAGCATGAGCCTATTAGTCGCATGAGTAGAATCTATAATCTAAATGATCATGTGATTGACTTGCATGTTAGTAAAATTAAGCTAAAAAATATTTTGCGTAATAATGCTTTAATGTCTTAAATTGTTTACATTATTTTGTGTCTGTGTTAGTATTTTGTAGGTACATAATTATTGTATTTTTAATTGTTTTGTCCTTACTAACACCTGCACTAAATGATGAGCCTGTGAGAGCACTTTTTGTGCCGGCAATTTCTGCTCGTGATAGTTGCTTGCTTTAAGCACTCTACGATACAGAGCTGATAGTGTATTAAAAAAAAAAAAAAAAAAAAAATAGACTCCAATATCAGCAACAAGGTAGACCTCCATATTATAACAATAATATAAATAATAACCCCCAAAATCAAAATGTTAACTTAAACAATCGTACACCCATAAAAAGGCAGAGGTAAAACGATAGTAACCAATCAAGAATAAGAGAATACGGTGCTCCAAGACCAATGGATGTAGTTGAAGAAAATTGTCATCAACAAGCCTCGGAAAATTACCCCACATTAAACAATTAATAAATAATAAAATATATAAAATAATAATAGATAGCGGATCAACTTTAAGTTTCGTTAATCCAAACACATTAAATCTCACATTATTACAAATTGAAAGATAAACTATCAGAAATACATATGACAGGAAAAACTACAGCGAATAAAACCAAATTAATTGATGCAGTAGGAACTATTAAGGGCAAATTAAAATTATTTGTCCATCAGTTCAGTAAGGGTTACGATATCCTCTTCGGTAATGACATATTAAATGTCTTGAATTGTAACATGGATTATAGAAATAAAAAAGTTACTTTAAATAATAAAGAATATTTACTTCATTGTAAAAATGAGACAAATGAAGAGGAAAACTACAATATCGTATTAGGCAAACAAAATATAGAGATAGAAAAGGAAAAAAGGAATGAATTTAGGTTAGATCATTTGAATAAAGAGGAGAAGGTTGAGATCAGCAGAACACTTAGAGAATTTCGTGACATATGTTACCATGAAGGCGAAAATTTGACTTTCACTAACAAAATCAAACACGAAATTAGAACAAAACATGAAGATCCAATTTATACAAAACTGTATCGATATCCTTACGTCCATAAGGATGAAGTAGAGAAACAGATCAGGGAAATGTTAGAACAAGGAATAATACAATTTTCACAATCACCATATTCTGCACCCATTTGGATCGTTCCAAAGAAAATGGATGCTAGTGGCGAAAAGAAGTGGAGGATAGTCATCGACTATAGGAAGTTAAATGACGTTACTATTGATGACAAATATCCCGTTCCAAACATTGAAACCATTCTGGACAAGTTAGGAAAATGCAATTATTTTACAACACTTGCTCTAGCAAAAGGATTTCATCAAATAGACATTCAACCAAACAGTATGGCAAAGACAGCATTTTCCACTGCCGATGGCCATTATGAATTCAAAAGAATGCCGTTTGGGCTAAAGAATGCTCCAGCCACTTTTCAGAGGCTGATGAACAACGTCTTATCTGATTACGTCAATAAAATATGTCTAGTTTATCTTAACGACATAATTATTTTCTCGACGTCCCTACAGGAACACATTCAATTAGTAAGAAAAGTATTTCAAAGATTGCAAGAAGCGAATCTCAAGATACAATTAAATAAGTGCGAATTTCTAAAAAAGGAAACGAAGTTTCTCGGTCACATAATTACAACCGAAGGCATCAAACCGAACCCTAATAAAATCAAAGCTATTTCAGGTTATCCGTTACCAAAAACTCAAAAGCATATAAAACAGTTCCTCGGTATGGCCGGTTTTTACAGGAAATTTATTAGAGATTTTTCAAAAATAGCTAAGCCCATGACAAAGCCATGACAAAGCAATTAGCAAAACTCTCAATGTACATGAGCTGAACTACTCAACTACCGAAAAGGAATTACTAGCAATCGTTTGGGCAACGAAATACTTTAGACCATACATTTATGGGAAGAAATTCGAGATATTAAGTGATCACAGACCATTACAATGGTTACACAACTTAAAGGAACCCAATGCCAAATTACAAAGGTGGAAAATAAGGCTTAATGAATTTGACTTCGATATAAAATATCTACCAGGGAAAGAAAACCATGTGGCTGATGCACTGTCACGGATTAATATTGAAGACAATTTTAATAATGAAGATGATAATGACGCAGATATACGATCAGACTTAGCCACAATCCATTCAGCATTAGAAGATAATACATCATATATAGGAATTTCAGAAAAGACATTAAATACTTTTAAACACCAAATAATTTTCAAAGAAACTGATAGAGTAGGGGTACGCGTTACAAAAATTCAGGACAAAACGAGATACGAATTAAAAATAGAAAAATGTACGGACAACTATTTTAAAGACATGATCAAAAGGTACATTCTAGGAAAATATGTCTGTGGCATTTACTTCAGTAACGATGAAGGTTTTAATCACTTTCAACGAGTATATTCAGCTATTATTTTACCATCCTCGAACGTTAAGGTTTTAAGGACTAAAAGAATAGTGTAAGATATAGAGAATTATGAAAAGTTTAAAGAGATCATTTATGAAATACATCTGAATGGAATACATGCAGGTATAAATAAAGTTAATAAAACTTTTGAAGAAAAATACCATTTCACAAAATACGCAAGGTTAGCACAACAAATAATTAACGAATGTGAAATGTGTAACACTTGTAAATTCGAACACCAGGCTACGAATAGACCTTTTAAAGTAACGCCACCAGTAAAGTAGATCAGTAACACAAAGGCGAGAGAAATTTGTGGCCAACATCTGGGTCTGGGGACAGCAAAGTTATTTGACATGCATCGATCTCTATTCAAAATATGCAATGGTAGAACACATCACTTCACGTACATGGCTAGAATCGAAAAAAGCTTTGTTAAAAATATTTAATACAATGGGAGTGCCAAAAACAATTAAAATGGATAAAGATCCATGCTTAATAAGTAATTTACTACAAAAATGGCTAAAAGATTTAAAAGTAGAACTAGAAATTACCGCAGGAAAGACAGGTATAGCTGATATTGAGAGACTTCATACTAGTTTAAATGAAAAATTAAGATTGCTTAACACAGGATCGGATAACGAACTTAAGTTAATAGCTAAAGAGCAAATATTATTTACATATAACCATACGTTAATACATGCTTCAACTAATAATCGACCATATGAGATTTTCTTTGAAAATAAAAGCCCTAACATTAACCAACAAGACATTAAAGAGAAAAGAATAGGCAATATAAATAAAACTAGGAAGGATTATAAAGTAGATCTGCGTTATATGTCCAACAAAAGACATCTAAAATCAGATAACCCATTTATTAGAATAAAAAACCCAATTCAGCAAGAAGGAGATCATATAAAAGTTAGAGTAGATAAGCAGGGCCAAACCAGGAAAAAATTTACATACGATTTTCGCAAAAAGAAGAAAACTGAACATGAAAATACCTCACCTTCTAGGGAATCGGAAGAGGAAACTACCCAAACAGAACAAGTTCCACAAAATGGAATATCATAAGTTCAACAAATTAATTCAGATTCAATATGGTCTAATCTTTATTGTAGCAGTTGCAGCAATCACATCAAGTCAAGTTATCGGAATTCATAAAACTATCTCTATGGCAAAAAAATGAGTTACTAATTTTTATTTTATCCTTACCTATGTATTCTGACCTAAAACCCATATATAAAATTATCCCTAAACCTAATGAACAATATGAGGAATTGGACTTCAATAATATAGACGACCTATTTATAAAAGAGAGCAATGAATTTATGATGGTCAATAACGGCAAACTATTTCCAATATACGACGAATGTATCAAAAATATAATAAATAATAATGACACAGAATGTAATTTTAGAGTAAACACTTTAGAAGAAACTTTAAGATTAAATGAAAATTCATTAATTATTAAAAATATTATGAAACAGGAACTATTTAACAATTGTGGTACCTTAAAAATCAATGTCGATGGTAACAATTTAATTAGAATTGAGAATTGTAAACTTGAAATAAATACCAGAACTTTTCAAGCCAGTCGGCTAGTAAAAACAAATATTATTACACCTGAAATCGACAAAAACATAAATAAAAATGTATTTGATAATATAACTTTAAATGAACTACATTTAAAATATAATAAATTGCACAAACATACCTCCAACGGGGGAATTATACTTTTACTTATTATTATATTTTGTATAACAAATATTATATACTTTATTACTGTCAAAATAAGAAATCATAAAAATATTAAAATCATAAATAGTCCCGAGGACGTGCCTTTATCAAAAGGAGGGAGGAGTGACATATCCACATTGGACACAAATGTAACAGAACCAAATGTTCGCATTTTTTAAACATCAATTTGCCTTAAGCAAATTGATACTATGTAATAGCAAGTCGCCTTCTGCGACATAAACACATTAATAATTTGTAATCACATTCAAATCGCCTTCAATACATCGTAATAAGCAATCAAATCGCCTTCTGCGAATTTCAATAATTTGTAAGCACAATCAAATCGCCTTCTGCGAAATAAACATTATCGATACTTTGTAAAAAGCAATCAAATCGCCTTCTGCGAGAGAAACATATCGATACTTTGTAATAAGCAATCATGTTGCTTCTGTGAAATAAACACTTCTGTTTGTCCACATCCAATTTGTTAAAACAATAAACGTCGCCTTCTGCGACGAAGATAACTTTTGAATGCATCATCATTTTCTAAAGATCTTTGCATCGAGGAATCACTTCGAGCAAAATGTAGAAGTTAGTTCAATTCGAGCAATCGAGACAAGCGGAAGTCTAACAGAATTTCAATAAAGATATTTTTGTACTTTAAAATAAAATCCGTGTTTTATTTGGCTCCTTCTGATCAGTTGATCGGAAGTAAAACTTAATATATTTTTTTGTAAAGTTCAAACAAAAAGATATTTTTGTACCTATACCATAACAGACTGGATATGTAACAGATTTCTTGCAGACAGTTATGGACTTTCTCATTACTTAAAATTTCAATGGTAATATCTATACCTACATCGGCGAATCCGAGCGATGTTGGTAATTATGTCTTATTGACGTTCTAATTATTTACAACTCCGAAAACACCAAAGAGAATTTACAGGCGCACGACTTTGTAGATGGTCGTCATTCATTGTTTCGTAAAAAAAAGAAAAAAAGTCTCCTCAGCCTTTATAAGAACAGAACCGATTAACATGTCTCACTTAAAACACCCCTTGGGTTAAATTGAAATCAAATTGGTTTCCTTCCCTCATCTACATTCGAAATAGGTACGCTTGCACACCATTTCGCAATTACGTAGTCATTATGTGAATCACAAGCATTTACCTTCGGTATACCTCAACTCATGAGAAGTTTTCTTTTGGATGCGCTTCGAATCGTATCGATCGTCGAATACCGGTGAAACTACAAAAAAACCTAATTTGTCAATCACTTGTACACAACTCGAACTCAAACGCCAGCTAGAACCAATCCCATCCGATTGTAGTTCGATTCGAAGGAAAATGTCAATTATTTTTGAAAGTCCACTGATCATCGTTGTTGTGCCACCAATTATCCCATCTCCAATATCAATACAAACACTTTGTGTTGCTCCCTGTACATGTGTGTGCTCATTTACTTCGGCCACTTCATGGCATTTTCGGTGATGTGCGCCGTGCTGGTCACAAAGTATTTACTTGTCAGTGTCACTATCGACGATACGGCCAGGCCGTCGTCAATGTCCCGTGTCTGCCCGCACCTCTGGCACATGAGACAAAGGCATAGAAACAGCCAGCTCTCTCCGAATGTTAAACAACTAGACAAACAAAACGCCATAATAATAGACCTGTTGGAAATAATTAATGGTTCTCGGACGTTGCGACAGAAAGGACTCTGCGGAGCGGGTTCACCTTTTTGACATGTTCCTGTTACCAGGTAGGTCTCTCTCCCTTTGCAACGGTATTGTGTACACGTTGGGACGGCAACATCGATGTTTTGCTCGAGTATTCAATTTTTGCCAACACTTTCAGGGTGAAGCAGGGTGTGGGCCAAAGTTTTTGTATATTTACCCAAACATGAGCCTTTGTGTTCGGTGAGTTTTCGAATCACCGCGCATTCCGGAGCGAGGTTGCCCTGTTAACGAGTGTTTCAATTGTTGGCCATAGCTGGTGTTGAGTAACGCTCCAAAGGAGAATTCTATTCGCACATCTATGTGTGTAGTCTTAGTACACGTAGGTACAATGTAGGGGGAAATGGTAAAAAAAATATTGCGAAATGTTTTGTCATGTTTTTATACCTTGGCGTACCTATCATTATTTCAATTACATGTTCGTATCCATTGACGAATTTTAGGGCATCAAATTGCACCCGAGTACTGAGTGCGTCTAATTTTTAAAACTTTTTTGAATGAAACGCAACACGGACTTATAGCAACGACTTAATACTATGGGTTGTGCCAAAAAAAGTTACTCAACCACAAAGGTATATGTATTAGAAATGCAGGAATGAGTTTATGTATGAACTAGAAAATGCTTATTTATTGCATTTATTATTTAAATCATCAATCATATCTTGCTTTTTATTCCCTTGGACACTTATTTGTTCTTATATTATTTAAAAAAAAAAACTATTGAGTTACTTGAAACTTTAACCTTAACCACTGGTTATACTTTTTACGTTATTGTAAAACTCACATGTTAATGTTATATTCTGATTTAGTTGCAAGTAGCTTAACTTTACTTTTACTTTTACTTTATTATATATGTAATAGTGGATATGAGTTTTATGAACAATAGTGCACCCATTTGCGCCTCTAACATTGTAATGGTTCGGGATGATGATGATCGTGTCACGCGTAGTAATGAAGCTGTGTTGAATGAGAATGGAATGGAATACCATCACCCTTACTCTCAATGCGAGTGAAATCGATGTCAACTTAGACTCTCTAACCACAACTCGTGTTTCGCTCTCTGATGTAGTCTCCGCAAAATATACAACACTATTATGTAAACAAAAATCGTAAACAAAATTCTGAAAGAGGAATGGTCGGGACTGATCCTAACACTAACTTATCTAAATTTCATTTGTGTCAGAATCCAGAAGACCTCGTAAGTTGTAATATTGCGAAAACTCAGTTTCCCCCTGACCGATGTATATCCTTCAAACTGATATAAAAAGGATTATGCCTTTCTGAAATAAAATTTGTTAATTTCAAATTCAATGTCCCATCGGATACTTTAAGCGTTATTATGTCTGTCCCTTTCATCTGGCTGTAATTCAGTGAATGTAAAAAAAATCATTAACCAACCAAAAAAACGAGAGCGATACTTGGCCAATAAATCGGAACTGACAACAATTGCAGACGACTATGTTGTTGTTGCCAGTGTTGCTGTGAATGTTTTTGCTGCTACTTATCATATTGTTGCTGATCCCAATAATGTGACTGGCAATTCGATTGCACCCCGGGTAGCATATCAGCTCACGGAACATCAATTTTTTGTTCACGCCATTCGCCTCTGGAATGCACTTCCCCTCAGTTTAAGATGGCTCAATGATGCAAACAATTTTAGTGATACTCTCTTTCGGCACATTGCAGGCACATAAATAACAGAAAGTCCTACCTAAGTTAATAGAAATCGTTTTCTTTCTTTCGTTTTCTTTTTACTTCTTTTAATTTTTTTTTTCTTTGAATTTCTATACATTGTTTATATTTAGTATACCTTAGTCATTATTTATTTTCAGTTAAAATGAAGTATCATAATCGAAAGGCTTTATTTACAAAATTCACATTTATAACATGAAAGAATTTGGAAGTCTATCGTAAATGTTGTTACTGATGATGATGAATAAATAAATATGAAATATGAATACAATTTAATTTAATACTATCAAAACCTAAGTGGATTAAAAACTAAAGTAGACAATGTTTTCCTTTATTTATACCCTATTCTAAGGGTATATTAATGTTGACGCATAGTTTGTAACATACCTTAATATTTATGATCAGCATCGATAGTAATGTCAATCAAGCCGTGTCCGTCCGTCTGTCCGTCTGAAGGCTAAAATTAGGCCTTTAAACTGGGCCTAGAGGGCTGAAATTTTTTTAGTTTTTTTAGTTTAATTAAATTTATTTCTTATTGTTTTAAAATTAACAGTGCTCAAATTACAAGTTACAATATTTGGTATATAGGTACATAATAAGAAAGTTGAAGACATTTTATATTTTTGCATAAAAAGTATGAAAAAAATATATTAGATGCCACATCAGATGCTTTAACGGTATAAAATTAAATTAAATTATTTGGGTACACTATAGAAACAAAAACAAAATAAAAAAAATGTAAACAAAAAATAAAATCAAACAAAAATTCGTAAACAAAATGGATTGAACAAAGTTTAAGAAATTTACATTTAAAAGCAATAAGTAATGAACCAAACGTAAATCAAGACGAATGGGGCAAAAATGGAAGTAAACAGAATGGACATAAAATAAGAGTTAAACCAGAATATCAGTAGATTGAGATAAACCCCAAAATCAAAACCTAAAAAAAAAATCAAAACTAACATTATCAAAATTAAAGAGCCAACGTTTTACGTTTTTAATGAACATACTAGTCACAGATATTGCCCTGATCGACTGTGGAAGTTTATTAAATAAGCGATACGATGAAACGGAAAACAAATTACGGTAAGCAGTGGTACGAGGAATGGGTACAGATAACAAGTTAGAAAAATTTCCACGTAAGTTATGAGTAGAGATTAAACGAAAATTACGATTGCCAGACCTCATAAAGAAAGTCTTCAACACATTAAAACAATATAAATGACGAACAGGTAGAATACTCAAGTCACAAAACAGAGGCAAACTAGGATATCTACACGGCTTTTGACATATTTTCCTTAAGACATACTTCTGCATAGTTAACAGAGGCTGTATTTTATTAAACTACGCACCTCCCCAGCAAACAATTCCGTGTTGCAACTTGGAATGAAAGATTCCATAGTAAATTGTTTTAAGAAGTTTTTTAGAGCAGATATTTTTCAAATAAAAGAAATGTCTAAGAGTGAGTCGGAAATAGCTTCTCAACGCTTCTGCGTGATTCATAAAACTCATTCTTGAATCAATAATTAGACCCAGATATTTAAATTCAACGACCTTTTCAATTAAAAAACAATTATTACTACAGATTAGACTGCTACAAAAGGATGGAGAAGAACAACTAAACACACAATTATTACAAACTGACATTTTATATCGTTGACATTCGGGAGCATGGAAAAAAACATTTGCGTCCAAATTGTTTAAAGAAGACAAACTGAAAAACATTATTTTAGTTTTCGAGCTTATCACTAAACTATGTTCACCGAACCAGTTTCTTAATAAGTTAAGATCCCAGTTAATGTCTGAAATCAGATCCAAAGGACTGTCACAGCTATACGAAAAACCAATATCATCTGCAAAAGCCGTAGGTCTACTCCTGAAATTGAGTGAAAGCAGTGAGTTAACATAGATTAAGAATAAAATTGGTCCCAAAACAGAGCCTTGCGACCAATTTTGATGAACTGAACTGCACTCCTAACGTCGCCTAACTTCACTCTTTGCGACCTGTTTTCACGATAAGACCTAAACCATTTAAGCATAAATCCACGAAAACCAGCACTTTCTAATTTCTTTAACAATAAAGTATGGTTAACCATGTCGAAGGCTTGGTGATGTCATTAAATAAACCTGCAGTACACTTTTGCTTATCGAGGGTTGACATTATTTGACTACAAAAATGTAGTACTGCATCTTCAGTCGATTTTCCTTTTTGAAATCCGAATTGAGATGGATTAAAATACTAAGTTGCATTTAAAAAACTCACTACTCTATTTTTTATAAGTTTCTCAAAGATTTTACTAAAAACGGGAAGAAGTGATATGGGCCTATAGTTTGAGACTTCAACAGAAGAACCTTTTTTAAACAGTGGTACAACATCGGCACATTTGAGCTCATCCGGGAATACCCCAGCAAATATGCAGTTATTAAAAATATTAATTAATACTTCCAGTATGTAACATCCAATTTTTTTGACCACTATATTCGAAATACCATCAGCACCACATGAATTCGAATTTTTTAGGGTTCCTATAACTTTTAAAACCTCAAGAGGAGTTATAGGCATATAAACAAAACTGTTTGTTTGAAAATGTACAGCACTTCTACCAGAGGACGAATATGTACAACAAATCCTTTGGTCATTACATGATTGAAAGCTGCTAGATATATTTTAACCATAGATATATTTTAACCATATACTCTCTAGGGTCCCGAAATAATCAAGTTAACGAATTTTTGAAATCCCCACAAACTCAAAAAACAAATTTTTCGAAAAAAAATCGAATTTTGAGCTAGAAAGCTGAAATTTTTTATATATGATCTATGACTCCTAAAACTGATCGGGAGATAAAATTTTTAAAATCCGCCCCTTGACACGCCCACAATTAAATAAAACATTTTTATTGAAAAGTCAAAGTTTGAGCTAGTGAGCTGAAATTTATAATATATACTTTCTTTGGGCCCTTTATGCTCATGTGTAAATATTTTCAAAATCCGCCTACTGACACTCCCACAATTAAACTTTTGTCACGCCCACTTATGAGGGATAGGAATAAGAATAGGGTATCCAACAGTTCGCCCAAGCGGACTGTAGCCCGTCCTTATGTTTTTTTTCCGGATTTTTATGATGCTATCTTTTTAACAGAGACGTGATTGAACGACCAAATTCTGACCTCAGAATTATTTAAAGTTAATTTTTATACTGTTTTTAGAAAATAAATGCCCATTTTGAACAGGTCTGGAGCGCGGAGATTGAGTCTTGATTGCAGTGAGATCTAGTTTCACACGCAAGTTGGTCGATTCGCAGTCAGACTCTGTTCCTCCAAACTCGAAATTAGACCTTGATCAGTTAGTAGTCAGCATAGTGTTGGACCTTGAAGAAGAGATGTTTGTGATGGTTAGTTACATTCCAGCTAAAATTATATTTTTTTTTTTTTTTTTTAATATCTGGCTCGCCAAGGCGATTTATAAGGGGGGGTACTTCGACCTAAAAGATCTTTTGTACCGTATGGGCCAGAAAAGTTTAAACTAGTAGAATTTCCACTTTCCGTGTAAAGCGGACAATTTTACCAGTAGAAGAATTCTTTATGTCCTCGGGGATCATTTGCTACCTGAAAAATGTCTTCTTTCTAAATCCATTAAGGGCTGGACATTCACATAAAATGTGTTCAGCTGACTCGTCCTCTTCAAGACAGAGTCGGCACTCAGGAGAGTCTGATATTCTCATTTTGTGTAGATGATATCTTAAACCATGCTGACCAGTAAGGTAACCTACTAGGTTTTTGATATCGTGCCTGCTTAGGTTTAGACATTTGCTGGCATTTTTATTGAAGGGCCGAATGGCTTGTTTGGCCTGTCTTAGACCTGGGATGCTTTCCCAAAGATAGATACATTTTCTATGTTCCCAGCTTTTAATTGCTGCCGTTGCTGCTGATCTAGGAGTGCAGCAGAAAGATTCGGGACCTATGAAAGGTGTTTCTGAACCTTTTCTGGCCAGTTCGTCGGCCTTTTCGTTACCTTCTACCCCAACATGACCCGGAACCCACCATAATTTGGTCTTGTTTCTTATTCCGAGTGTTTGTAGGGTATTGAAGCAGTACATGACTGATTTGGAGTCAATGGTAAACGAGCTAAGGGCGTTTATAGCTGCTTGACTATCCGTGAAAATATGGTTGCACCTTTTATGCCAAATAAAATAATATGGCTGGCGCATTCTTGAATGGCGTGGAGCTCTGCTTGAAATACGCTGGGACTTTTTCCCATGGGTATCGTAAAGCGTTTGTGTGGTCCGTATATTGCCGCTCCTACCCCCGTTTCCATTTTAGAACCATCCGTATACCACTTTATGCCGTTGTGGCTGTTTGGTGGGTCATTACTAACCAATGCTTCTCTCTTGGGGATCTCCGTGGAGAACCGTTTGTTGAAGCATAGAGTTTTTTGAATGCGGTCTGTGACCGCGCAGTTCATGTTAAGTTCTGGCAGTTCATCGAGAAGGGTCTTTAGATCCGGGTGATCTCGTTTAACTGTATTAGACTTATTGCACTGCGGATCGCCACTTTTTGAATGTATATGTGGAGAGGTGTGATTCCTGTTATAGCCTCTATGGCAGCTGTTGGACAGGTTCGCATGGCTCCGGAGATACTAAGGCACGCAAGCCGTTGTACCTTTTTGAGCTTCTCTATTGCGACCTTTTGTGTGGATTTTGTCCACCATACTATGGAGGCGTATGTTATAATGGGTCTTATCATCACTGTGTAGATCCAGTGGACTATCTTTGGAGAGATTCCCCTGGTTCTACCATATGTGCGACGACAGGCCCATAAAGCTCTATTAACTTTACTGGTTTTGTTGTTTACTCCAATATACTTGACTTCGTCGGAGTACTCTACGACCGTGTCATTTATTGTGATTAGGCCTAGGTCTAATTTCCTCCTTTGAGTGAAAGGAACGACGACGGCTTTACTGGGATTTATGGAAAGATTTTCCTTGATGCACCAGTCTATGGCTGTCTTTAGAGCATTTTTAATTTTTGATGTGACTCCAATTGAGTCTTTGCCCCTGACTATGATGGCAATATCATCGGCGTACCCAATTGTAGTGTAGCCCAAATTGCCCATCTTGTTTAGCAGGTCATCGATGACCAATGACCACAAAAGGGGTGAAAGTACTCCCCCTTGTGGGCAGCTCTTACGGCTGTTACTGATACTGAGGTCGTTCCTGACGAGGCAGTTATTTTACGACTTTCCAGCATCGCTTTGATCAATTTAATAGTTGGTTTGTCTATGTTTCTATGGTACAAAGCATTTGATATGGATTGATATCCAGTGTTGTCAAAAGCACCCTCTATGTCCAGAAAGGCACAAAGTGCGATCTCTTTGCAACGGTAGGCGTTTTTTATCTCTGTAGTTAGTCTTAACAGAGCGCCTTCCGTGGATTTACCCTTTTGGTACGCATATTGGTGAGGGTGCAGAGGCATGCTTTTTGATATGCATCCTCTAATGTGGATGTCAATAATCCTTTCCATTGTTTTCAGGAAAAACGATGTCAAGCTTATCGGACGATATGATTTAGGTAATTCGCTCGGCTTGTTTAGCGGTTTGGGTATAAATACTACGTTTACCTCCCTCCAGGTAACTGGTATATACCCCCAGTTAAAGCTGAACCTAAATAAGGCAATCATGGATGGTAATAAAAATTCGGCTGGAAAAATACCGTCTGTTCCTGATGCCTTGAATGGTTTAAATGAGTTAATTGCCCATTTAACCTTATCCGAAGTAAAAAGTGTTCCGGATAAACTATTAATTCTGCTGAGGTTTCTTGGAATTGAGACCTCCGCTATATGGTCATCTGTAATGACCATCGTGTGAGACCCTGGGAAGTGAGCCTGAAGCAAAGTTTTCAGCGTTTCTTCCGGGTCGCGTGTGATTTAACCATCTGATTTGATTAACAATCCCATGATTTTTGCTTGATCCTTTGACAGAGCCCTTTGGAGGCGTGCCACCTCTGGAAGTTTTTAGATCTTCTCACAGTTTGCACGCCATGAGGCTCTTTTGGATCTGCGCAACTCTAAGTTGTATATGGTCAGCATGGATTTATATTGTTCCCATGTGCCGGTGCGTTTGGCTTTGTTAAAAAGCTTTCTCACTCTCTTTCGAATAGACTCAAGGTTATCGTTCCACCATGGTACGCACCTTTTAACCACGGTTCTTTTAACCTTGCAACTACTTTTGAATGAGGCAAGAATAATATCATTTATTTGACATTGCGCAGCTTCTGCATCATTTGTTGCTGATGGTGCTTCTGGCAGCATGTCAGATCTGACCGCTAGATTTTTGTGGTAAGTTCTCCAATTAGTCAGTCTGTTGTCATAACGGACTGACGCGTGTTCGGCATTGCATCTTATCTCGAATCGGATGTGCATATGATCCGATAGAGATGCCTCGCCAGACACATGCCACCCCTCTATGACATCTTTCATAAAAGGAGATGAGATAGTAAGGTCTAGAACCTCTTCTCTTATAGAATTTCTAAAAGTGGGACTATTTCTCTTGTTTAGAAAGACGAGGTTGTTGCTATATAAAAATTGTTGCATACATAAATATGCCTACCTTTACTACAATTCAAATCACCATTGCATACGCAAATATGACTCTATTGTATCCTAATTACCTATCCTATCTTATTCACATATCTCTTCTTCTCACATCGCACATTTCTTTGCAGACGCAAATCTTCCCACTATGCAATAATTTTATATCCTATCTTATTCACATATCTCTTCTTCTCACATCGCACATTTCTTTGCAGACGCAAATCTTCCCACTATGCAATAATTTTATATCCTATCTTATTCACATATCTCTTCTTCTCACATCGCACATTTCTTTGCTTACGTAAATCTTCCCACGATGCAATAATTTTGTATCGTGTCTTATTCCAAATATCTCGCGCTCTA
The DNA here is from genome assembly GCA_949715645.1 of Portevinia maculata. NCBI lineage: Eukaryota > Metazoa > Arthropoda > Insecta > Diptera > Syrphidae > Portevinia > Portevinia maculata. The sequence goes on from OX454526.1 coordinate 92,406,742, forward strand.
TCATAATCCAAATTACCCGCATACGTGGGTCTGTCTACCTTTTATCTATCCTAAGTCAAATTACATGAGTGAACTGGTCACTGCTAGCGTTCTCAAAGGTATCACCTATCACCTTCGCCGTACGGTGACAAAATTATGTTCGTATTCAGGGCAGACAATTAAAATGCGACAGTCTATCTTCACCCGTGAGCGCATTAGCATCAAAATATTAATAACAATTGTGTTTACAACTGCAACAAAAATTTAAAGGCAATAAAAATATAGAACAAGCCTTCAATAAATTGAGTTAAAAATTAATAACAATTGTGTTTCAATAAATTGAGTTAAAATATAAATAACAATTGTGTTTCAATAAATTGAGTTAAAATATAAATAACAATTGTGTTTCAATAAATTGAGTTAAAATATTAATAACAATTGTGTTTCAATAAATTGAGTTAAAATATAAATAACAATTGTGTTTCAATAAATTGAGTTAAAATATTAATAACAATTGTGTTTACAACAAATTGTCGGAGTAAAAGCGAATAGTAACAAAAATTGGCGCAGCCGGTAGGATTAAGGAAGCAACAGTTTTAAACTGGTAATAGCTTGAAAAGCCTTAACTACCAAAACCTTATACTGGGCAAGACTCCTTTACCCTTAATCTCGGAACTGAGTCTGGTTTCGAGGGTATACTGAGGTAGATGACCTCTACACCACCGAGAGAGGACTCAACTCCTAGCCAGAATCCCGCAGGACAACCCCAACCAGGAACTTCAAGAGGACAATCACCGCAACCAGCACCTATTTCACCGAGAAGACTTCGATCCGGGACGGTGTTACGCAGCAATAATTCTGTAAGTTTAAGTGACTATTTAGGATTACTATTAGAAAAAACGCGAAACAGTGAAAATTTAACAGTCCTGCAGTGCGAACACTTAAATAATGAATTAGAAAAAACGAGAGAACAAAGACTCAGTAAAATTCGCAAATTGAAAGAAGCGACTGCAGACTTCAAAAAGGAACTGTTAGATTTTCACGGTCAATCGCACCCGCTCGCGGTAGAACATAAGTTAACACGTGGGATTAGTAGTGAAAGTGATTCGAGGGATAGCGAAATTTCTTTAAAGTGGTTAAATATTTCCTTTCCTGAATCCGAACAGGAGTTTACCTTTGAATCGGAAACCATCGAAAATAAACCCCATACCCATTTTAAAATGTCAGTCGATTATTGCAAAATAGCCAAACTGACTGCTCAGCTAGTTCCTATATTTTCGGGCGAACACAGCCCATCATTGAGCACAAGTCTACAGACGTTTCTGGGCTGTTGTAAGAAGGTACTTGAATGCCTATCTGAGGAAGAACACCCAGCGTTTGTGCAGATTTTTCCTACGAGACTGAGAGGTGATGCTTATTTATTAGTCGCATCTAACCAAATAACATCCTTCGAGGATGCCGAACAGCTCCTCAATCGAACGTACTTGCCAAGGGAAACCTACCACGAAGTGGTAAATAAGTTAATCACAATGAGACAGTACCCCTTAGAAACTCTCATCGCTTTTACGGCTAGAATAAAGCAGATGCTGCAGCTTTGCAAGGAGGCAGCGGACCACAAATATGGTTCAATGGCAGCTCCTGCTGTGAAAACACAGCTGGAAGATTTTGCCAAAAATTCCTTGAAAACAGGAGTTACGAACCCGCATCTCTGTCAATACCTTCTAACGGTAGGAGATGGAACAATTGAAAATTTAGTGCAGAAAGCCCTAGATATGGAGAGACTGCAACAAACTGTTCTGAACCCACAATCATATTCGCCTGCCCCTTATTATCCAGGTACAAGTAAACCCAACGTCACCCCCTCGCCGTTTTATTTCCCAAACAGCCCACAGCAAGGTCCGCCGTCGTATTTCCTCAACGGCCCACAACAATTCACGCAGTCTTATTTCCAAGGTAGTCCACAAACACCCATTCAAAATCGTTTAATTCCCGAAAAGCAAAATACTAGGTTTAAAGATAGCAAACCCCTGAATTTCTTAACTACTAGATTGATTTGTAGTTTTTGCCACAAAAGGGGACACACCTATAGCGATTGTATCACTAGGAAGAATACCCCTTTCTGCACCACCTGTAAAGCCTACAACCATGATGTGAGAGACTGTCGAAAATCGGAAAATCGCGGTAACATTCCCATGCATCACAGGAACCAACCGACAACCCCAGCACCTTTAAACTCCAGTAGGGTATACAATGTAAGAACAACTTGCGATTTTTGTGGCCGGCTAGGCCACTTACTTAATGAATGTAGACAAAAAGCCAGATGGGAATCGGGAAACCAGGGAAACTCCTCGCAGTCGAGCCCAAAAACCCCGGCTCGACATTAAAAATAAAAGAAAACCCACAAAGGTACCTTCGGAAGCCCAAGTGCAGTGTCCCCACGGTAGTTCTTCCCCTCGACATAGGCCGTAAAGGTCAAGCGAAACTAATCGTGGACACTGGCTCCGAAGTTAGTTTAATAAAAATTAATTCACTTAAGTCAGGAACGAAAATTGACACCGATAAGGCATGTACTTTAGAAACACCATTTGGAAAAGGAAACAGTATTGGTGCTTGTCAGGGGCATTTTAAGGTTGAATCTAGTATTCCATGTTCCTTCCAAGTACTGGATAATACGGCAACGTTTTCGGACGACGGAATACTCGGAAACGACTTCCTTTCGAATCATTGTAACGTGGATGGTCCTAACAATCAACTGAGATTTCCCAGAACGATAACCAATCCACAGGAGCTAACAATACCTCTAAATTACTCAGATCTTAGTTCAAGTCCTAAAAGGGCAGTCAAAAAGGGACAACACACAGCAAAATTGGAGCCAACAGTCGCCCAATCCAAAAGCTGTGTCGTTTCTAATGTTGACTGCGAAGCCTCGACAAAGGATGCTTGTTATGCCGTAATAAACAATACGGACGCAAACAACGCCTATGATCAATTTAAGAGTTTTGATATTGTACTTGATAAACCATTCAGCCTGCCTGAACGGTCACAAACGTTTATAACAGTTCCTCTAGAATTAACGGAAGAAATGCTCTGCTTACCCGATAAGGTATGCGATGGAATCTTCCTTTCCAATTGTATCTTGCCTTCAGGCCAAAATAGATATTTAATAAGTGCTCTCAATACAAATGACCAAACAGTACCCATACAGAAATTAAAGTTACTATTAAGTCCAGCGCAAAACTATAAAATAATCCCTCTGGAAACCGAAAATGAACATGTTCCAGGGACGACCATGTTAAATCACCACGTAAAATACACGTACCCGGACAACGAGTTTCCGGACGACCCCCAACTAAACTTACGTGTAGAGAAACTCAAAAACGAACTCACTGTTGGAAAAAACCTTAATTCTGAAGAAAAGAACGCAGTAATAAACCTCTGCAATGAGTATTGTGATATTTTTCATTTAAAAGGCGATCGCCTCTCATACACAACCGCAGTAACACATGAAATCCCCTTGCTACAGGACCAGGCGCCAATAAACCAAGGAATGTATAGACTGCCCCAGACAAAGAGGCAAGTTATAAATGATCAGTTAAAGGAGATGTTGGAAGATAACGTAGTCCAACCTAGCAAAAGTCCTTGGAACTCACCTCTCCTGGTAGTCCCTAAAAAGCCGGGTCCGGATGGTGAAATCAGATGGCGAGTAGTGGTTGATTTTCGCAAACTGAATGATTGCACAATTGGTGATGCTTACCCCCTACCTCGAATTGAGGACATACTTGACCAACTTGGTCACTCCCGGTATTTCTCCACGCTCGATCTAGCCAATGGCTACCACCAAGTTATGGTAGATCCAAAGGATCTACCATAACGCCTTCAGCACGAACTATGGACACTATGAGTTTAAACGTATGCCTTTCGGTTTAAAAGGGGCTCCGGCTACGTTTCAACGCTTGATGAACTATGTCCTTACCGGGTTACAAGGTATTGAATGCTTTGTATATCTGGATGACATAGTGATTTACGGGAAAAACCTCACGGATCACAACAATAAACTAAAAAAGGTTTTTGATAGATTACGAAAAAATAGCTTAAAACTGCAGCCGGAAAAGTGCAGATTCCTACAAAAGGAAGTAGTTTATTTGGGACATGTATGTTCAGAATTAGGGGCACTGCCAAATCCCAGCACAACTGCAACTGTTCAAAATTTTCCATCTCCACGAACAGTTAGGCAGGTCCAATCCTTTTTGGGACTTGCCAACTACTACCGTAAATTTATTCCACAATTTTCTAAAATAGTCCGACCTCTTACAAACTTACTCCGTAAGGACGTAAAGTTCACCTGGACTGAGAAATGCCAAATAGCATTTCAAGAAATCAAGGCACAGCTGGTCTCACCGCCTCTTCTGATCTACCCCGATTTTGCTAAACGTTTTAATCTGACGACGGATGCGAGCAGCGAAGCGATCGGAGCGGTACTATCACAGGGCGACGTAGGAAGAGATCAGCCCATTGCATATGCTAGTCGCACTTTAAACAAAGCCGAGCGTAACTACTCCACTATTGAGAAAGAGCTATTAGCTATTGTATGGGCTACCAACAATTTTAGATGTTACCTTCAAGGGCGCAAATTCACTGTCTACACAGATCATAAGCCTTTAAAGGGAATATTCAACGTAAAAGACCCAACCACTCGCCTCGTTCGATTTCATCACAAATTGTCGGAGTTCGATTACAAAATAGAATACAAGCCAGGCAAATACAATACCAATGCTGATGCCCTTAGTCGAATTCCCCAATGTAACGTGGCCAAGTCTGCACAAGAACGGCAACCCAAAAGGTGTGCAGATACAGACAGGATCTTAACCTATGCTGAGTACGAAGCCGAGAAAGCACAGCCAACCATTACAGAATCTGCAGAGTGCAAATCTTGTGCGAATTTGAATGCATATCAATCAATCACACAAGAAACTACAGGGCCTTTTAAGGTACAAGCCGAGGTGCACCAACCACCGAATAAGTTCATCGACATTCTACCGGTAAATACAGCAGTATGTAATGCTGTAACGCGGTTACAATCACAAAAGAAAAGTCCATCTCCTGAGCCAGCACCTACAGATAAACCAAGCGATTCTGAAAAACTTAAAGAATCCCGAATACAGAGCGCAGTGGAGTTGCAAGAAACAAGCACACAACCCATAGAGATAATCACTAGTCCCGAGGAAATACAAACTATTCTTAAAGACTACCACAACTCGATTTTTGGTGGTCACCAAGGGGTGATAAAAACATATAAACGAATTCGGAAAAAGTATTGGTGGCGGCACATGCTCAGAGACATAAAAAATTACATTAAAAGGTGTAAAAAATGTCAGATCATGAAAGCAACACCTCTTACACGAATGCCAATGATGATCACAGATATCGCAGAAAAACCTTTCGATAAGGTGTATTTAGATATCGTGGGCCCATTAGAACAATCAGACTCTGGTAATTTATATATCCTAACGTTTCAAGACAATCTAACCAAATTTATTGACTGCCACGCCATGCCAAATGCAGAGGCTCAAACTGTGGCTCAAGTGGTTTTTGACCATATAATTACACGATTCGGTATTCCAAAACGAATTGTTACGGACCAGGGAACAAATTTTCTCAGTGGCATATTTAAAGGGCTCTGCAGACTGCTTAAAATAAAAAAAATTGCAGACATCTGCTTACCACCCTCAGTCCAATGGTGCTCTTGAGCGAGCACACCGACCAATAGTGGAGTATCTGCGCAGCATAACTGATGAAAATCCCAAGTCTTGGGATCAGTTCTTACGAACAGCGACCTTTGTTTACAACAATAGCTTCCATGATAGCACAAAACTCACGCCTATGGAATGTTTATATGGTTTCACTCCTGACATTCCATCTAACTTAAAAAGAGAGCCCGAACCCATCTATAACCATGAAAGTTACTACCATCTTCTAAGGTATAGACTGCAAAAATCCTATTCAATAGCCAGACGCAACCTTTTAGCAAGCAAACAGAGGTCGAAAAACTATTTCGATAAAACCATAAGGCCTCACTCGTTTCATGTAGGAGATAAAATACTCGTCAAAAGCGAAAATCGAAAAGGGAAATTATCGCCCATATGGAGAGGGCCCTATCCAGTGACAAGTATAAAAGGACCCGTAAACACAGCTATCAAATTTGGTAGAAAAGAAATTGTGATCCATAACAATCGACTTAAGCATTACTATGAATAATGCAAAATGAAACTAACACATGACACATTTTATGTCTTACTGTCTGACTTCTCCTTTTCCCATCTTCCTACAGTACATTATGGAGCTCATGATTATTTTCTTAACAATGCTGCTTCCCTCTGGTCAACCTTTCGAGCAACCATACACGGTGAATTCTCTCAACAAAACAGGAATAATATTCGAAGGCTTAGGCGATTTATGGGTTTACCACAACACCTGGACCGTGCTCACGGAAATAGACCTATCCGAATTAGGAAATCAAACAAGGCTGGCAGAACATGCAGAACACCTTGTCAGCCAGTTGTGTATCAGCGAAAATAGCACTAACAAAGACCATTGCTCACTACAGCAACGGCACATACATGCGGTGATGCAAACTATTAAAAATCGGACAAAAATAATCTACGAACTACTCCCGAGATCCAGGCAGCCAAGGTCACTCTTCAACGGCATCGGAAACGTGTTTCATTATCTTTTCGGCACAATGGATAGTGAAAATGAAGAGGAAATCTACAGCAAACTAGAGGACCTACAAACCGATGAAAAGAAACTAGCTGAATTGAACCTACAGCAAATAACAGTAGTTAGCACTACACTTAAACAAATTCAAACGCCTTTAAAAACTTTAATGGATAGACAGCAACAAATTGGTTTTAAGATAAACGAAATCATGCAATTAACCGATGAGTTGGCCAAAGTACAGATGAGGCAGGAGATCGTAACAAGTATCCTCCTACAAGTCCTCGAAATTGAAACCCGCCAAACCACTTTAATAGACATAATATTAGCTTCCAGCAATAACCAAATACACCCTTTATTAATCTCCCCAAACACTTTTTCGACTATTTACCAAAAGTCTAACCCAATCTGCAAGAACTGTTTGCCAATGTTATACCAAACGGCAGAAGTAAAATCGCATCTATTACAAGAAAAATTATTAGTGAAAATCACTCTACCAATTTTCGCATTACCCCGGATGCAATTTTTTAAAATTATCTGTTTCCCCGTACACCTTTCAGCAGGACATTCTCTAGTACCTGATGTAAAGTATTCCCATATAGCATCTCAAACTGAATCCCAAGAGTTTCTCCTATTCGAGAGCGGAGATATCAAATCGTTTGTAACTATCACCCGTGGATTGAACATAACCACTTACGTGGGAAACTAGAGATTCCAATAACGCGCGCAACAGCCACAAAAGAGTGCATTGGCAAAGCATTTTTTAATCCTCTGAACGATAGTACCCAATGTCATTATCGAGTACAAGTTCCCTCTCAAGACACATTTATTAAAATGACTAGACCAAATACTTGGTTGTATTCGGTTATTAGTCCTACCGTCCTTCACATAGTCTGCTCAAGGTCATTATCAACACCTAAGTTAACAGGACAAGGCATCCTAACAATTAACGAACCTTGTCAAGTGGAAGTTCTCGACAAAACAATCTACTATCAGGGTGACTCGAGGCCCCCTCTCTATATTATACAACCACAATATTTCCCCCCCGCTAGTACGGAACTCTCTCAGTTAAACCTAACTACCCTCACTTCCAATGTTCCAAATGTGAATCACACCCAAGTTATAATAGGCCCAGATACAAATGAGATCATATCGCACATGTAGTACAAAAGTGTCACAACTCAAAAATCTTCGTTTTTCAATAAAGTCGAAAAACCATTTTACGACGATAGAAACTGTAAATTTACTATTTAATCAATATTTATAGGGGGAAATACACTAATAATCAACTTTACATAACAACCAGTCTAAAAGAATTACTTTTAACATGGAAATTCACGTTTTTTGAGTTATGACATTTTTCGTAATTTTTTCATTAAAAAAACAATGTATTATTTTGAGTTCAGCCACTTTAGTAAATTTGTTTTTGAGTTGTGACGATTTTGATGTATTTATTTCTAAATAGTTAAATCAAGTTTTTTTCATGACTTTGGTTTTAGTTTAGAATTATAATTATAATTCTACGGACTATCTTAAACCAAAATAAAGAAAAATGATCAGTACTATATTCAGGGCCCCTGTTCCGTAACTTATCACTCGCGAAAACTATGTGAAAACCGATGGATTCGAAATAAATTTATAAATTTCCTTTGGCTTTGTTCCGAGTCCTTTAGTTTATCACCTAGTTTTTGCGAGTGATTATTTACAGAACAAAGGCCCTGTACTAGATCCTTAGCTCACCCCGTTTTTTTTACCCTTTCTTCTCTTTAAACTGAAAATTATACAAATTCTTATACAAAAGGAAACATTTATTAAGATTTTTTTATTTATTGTTTAAAAAAGTACTTTTTTTTTGGAAAAAAGAGGATAATAAAAATAAATAATAATTACAAACAAAAGTTGGGACTCAATCAAGAACTGTTTTATAAAATTCATCGTAATATGATTTTGGGATTATGTTTTTATTAATCAAATCCTGTATATCTTTTTTTTTGTTTTCAGCCAGAGGGATTTTATCTTGGTAAGCTTTCATCAGTCCGATTGAATAAATCGGGTTGTCAGAATTTTCATTTCTTAGGTTTCGAACGTTAACTCTTTTGTATGCATTGTCTTCATAAGATGTTTTATAAAAAAATGCATAAGGATGATTTTTTTCTACCCGTAGATGTTTAATATCGTGCCATTTTACTTGTCTTCTATCAGTATCAAGTGTAAACCTTTTTCCCCATTGTTCTTGCAAAATTTTCAAATCATAGAAATCATCGTGAGTGAACTCGTGAACGCGATAGGGTGAACCATTCTTTTTTGCCGTTCGAATTAAGGTTATATATTGCTGAGGTACGTAGATTGGGCTTGATCGAAGATGTCTTTTAATCTGTTTTTCTATGACGCTGTGAACATTATCACCTTCGTTTTGAGAATGTCCAAGTATTAGAAATTTGTGAGTTATACATCGAATTTTGAATTCATTTACTGCATATGAATACGCAGAGAGTAAAAATTTGTTTTTTTGTTGACCGCAGCAGTTATCTGAATAAAAAATTACGTCCAAATCATCATTATTAGTTGTTTCTGAAAGCATTTTCAGGTAGTGGAGCACACAACTACCAATTTCAACTGCACCACGTTTCCCCTCAGTTTCGTTCCAAAAATAACACTCCACAAATTTAATATTAAGGTCGCTTATATTAAAATTAAGACAGTTAATTTTGCTTTTATAGTAAAATGAGGAAACGAATCCTCTTGGCAGTGGCATCACTGCTTGAAGATCATAAACCGCAACATGTGTACCACTCAAAATTTGTTTATCAGCCTCCTTTTCCATGCGAGATAATTCCTTTTCTTTTTGGTGAGTGTTGAAAGAGGTCAGCAACGATTGTTTTCCTTCGTCATCAGCGTTTTTAAATGATTCACAAAGATCACATTGGTCCTTCTTTGGAACATGAAATGAGAGGTTAAACTCTGATCGAAATATCCGGTTAAAAAACGAAGAGTGAGCAAACGGGAGCTGCAAGATCTCTTGATTATTTTTATAGTCATGGTACAGGTCTGCCAGATTTTTATCGCTGTGGATAAATTCTCGAGTAGTTTGAGCTCTTAAGTAATGTGACTCAACTCTTGGAATTGCGTTTATGAAATTTCGGACACCATTCTTAATATCAGGATCGACGATGGGATGATTTTCATGTTTTCCACGCAAATCACTGGCAAGAAAACCTGATTCATTAATTTTTTGAAGCACTGTTCGAATCGGTCTCTCGTTTATATTGAGTGTAGCTTTGAAAAATGTTTTGCAAACTCTAATTCGATTAGAATCTATCTCAAAATAGAATGCTGAGTTCAAACTTCTATAACTGTTTGTAGTTGAGTAACGGTATTTTGGTTTGATTTGCGTAATGTGCCTGGCAATAAATTCTCTCTGTTTTTGGAGATCAGCAAGTTCCCAGTAGTTTTCGAAGATAGTTTGTCTTTTTGTCTCATTTATTCTGGAACTGCAACTTAGTCTACATTTTTGTTCACACGGTGGACCTATTTTTCTTGCATTAAATCGTTTTTTAGTCTTTGAAGACGACACATAAGATTTTCCAGAATTTCTCATAAGCTTTACTTTTTTGCCGGTCCAATTAAGAGGATTCTTGTTTCGTTTCCGTCCTTTAACTTTTTGTTCTTCATCAGAATCAACAGAACTTTCGGTGCTGTTAAGAGAACTGGTAGAAGAATTGTTTTGAAAATGAGGATCTGCGTCCGAATCGTCAAAATCGCTTTCATTACTATGTATTGGGGAAACTGTGTAATTTTTCTGGTTGGCCTTAATAAGACGAATTTGTGTTGCGATTTCTGGGTTTTGCGAAATTTTATAGAAATCGCTTAGAGCATTTTTTGATGTGGTTGGCATTTCATCTAAATCTTGAGTTGTCGCGTTCACATTGTCATTGTTAAGAATTTCGAAAGTTTTACTTTCCGAAATTTGGATTGATGTTTCGTTTGTGGAGCTTGCTGTATTATATAGGATCAAATCGTCAAAATTCCTTGTTTCAGGAATGATCAAGGGTGTTGAGAAGCTAAGAACATCTTCAGGGGTCCTCAAACTAATAAAGTCTGTTTGCTCGTTTTGAAACGAATCGAAAAAAGTTGAAAAATTTGTTACTGGATGTTCTTTTTTGGTTGCTAACTGCACCATCAATCTTGAACGACTCATCGAATTCATTATAAATACCTACTAAAAAATAGCACCGGTTAAAAAAAGAAAAACTGAAGAACAAAACTACGTTTTCTAAAAGTTCAAGTTACAAAAAGACCGAATCTGGACTCAGAATCGTTCGATCACAACAGGAATTTTAAATTATTCTCGCTAGAAAATCATAAAAAATTGTTTTTTGAAACTAGCTCAGTTATAAACCGTTAAAAGAGTTTATATTCACCGATAGAAAATGTTTATTTTCAGAAAGCTTGAAGTGATAGAAAATTTCTGAATTCAGAGTTTAGGTCAGCATGGTAAAATGATAGCTTTTTTTATCTAGTGTATGTACTTTATTCATCTAAAGTGTCATAACTCGAAAAAACATGAAAACATGTATGAATAAGGGCCTCGTTTCGATTTTAAGTATTTGTAAAGTATCTGCCATAACAACCAAAAGATTTTATAAGAAATTAAAATAATTTGATATTAAATTGAGCTTTAAAAACATAAAACTTTATTTAAACAACAAAAGTGTATTAACTCTAAATTACATCTTTTCATTTTTCTAAAGTGTAGTAACTCTAATAATGCAAATAGTTTCAACTTACCTCAAACACCTTAAATGTCACAACTCAAATTAGAACAAATACTTTATCTCATATAAAGCAGCAAAAGTGTGCTAACTCAAAATAAAACCATTAATTAATTTAACTTAAATGACACAACTCAAATTAAGACACTTTTAATATTTTTTGAACAACTGTTCCCCAGCAGCATCACGACACAACTAAAAATTTGTCATTTTTGACAAAGCATCTTTGATTTAAATTTAAACATCTAAAACGACATTTTACCTTCTGGGGAAAAAACTATTCAAATTTAGTCAATGGCTACTAGATAGATAGGTCCGGGATAATTTCAAATATTTTTTTGTATTTAAAACTAAAAAAATGTGTTTTTTGAGTTGTGACACTTTTGTACTACATGTGCGATATATAAAAGTACCCACTCTCTCGAAGATATAAAAACAAAATTGAACAGCATTCATATCCCCAATCGGACGTCTCATTCTCTCCCCGTAATATCTATATCACTGACTAGTACCTTAATAGCGTGCGCTGTACTTTTCGCATTTACAAAATTGTTTTTGAAATTACTGAAAAACTACAGACAACAGAAACTTTCTAAACCACAAGAACAAGTTGTCAAAAATGTATCAGATACTGACCACTCAAGACCGATGGTTTCCGATTCAAGACAAAAGGAAACCCCAGTGACTATAGAACTGACGACCACCAGTCCAAAAACACTTGTTCGCTCTAAATCTCTTCCTAAAACTAAATCTGCTCCAAAGACAGCATCTCTGCAAATTGTGGACATAAGTGTTTAAACCAAAAAAAAAAAAAATAAAAAAATAATCATGTACCTAGTTTTAACAAAAATGATAATACATACATAAATAAATAATAATAATCTATATGTAATTGGTTTTAGTGATAACAATACAAGATGTTTAAATGTCATTTTTATGTTCAAGCATGATTGTCGTATTATTTAAGAGATTAATGAAACAGTATAATATAAATGATGTAGCAACCATATGGTGGCGTAGTAAACACCTAAATATATTGATTAGATTTAAGAACACTTAACTTAATATTGTATAGACTATAGACAAAAATGATATATATTCATATCTACATAGTATTTAAAAATAAAGGATATATTCATACCTACCTAGTATTTAAAAATAAAGGAAAACTAAAAATAAATCTTTGTAGAAGTAGCATTAAATAAAATAGTACCTACAACTGTTTTGTAAACAAAAAAAAAAAAACAAAAAAAAAAAAAAAAAAAAAAAATTATATAATGATTATAATTTTATATAAACCTTTAAACAGATTTAAATAGGAAAAGAATATATATATAATTAACTACTAATTAATAAATTGCTATATGTTAAAAATAAAAAATATAAAAAAAAAAAAAAAAAACTTTGTTAAATTGTCCTGCTCTGCCTCCAAACTGGTACCGAATATAACCATTTTCCGAGTCTTATTCCTCTCCAAAGAATAATACTCTTTAATTAGGGGTGAAGGATTTGTTGCATACATAAATATGCCTACCTTTACTACAATTCAAATCACCATTGCATACGCAAATATGACTCTATAGTATCCTAATTACCTATCCTATCTTATTCACATATCTCTTCTTCTCACATCGCACATTTCTTTGCAGACGCAAATCTTCCCACTATGCAATAATTTTATATCCTATCTTATTCACATATCTCTTCTTCTCACATCGCACATTTCTTTGCAGACGCAAATCTTCCCACTATGCAATAATTTTATATCCTATCTTATTCACATATCTCTTCTTCTCACATCGCACATTTCTTTGCTTACGTAAATCTTCCCACGATGCAATAATTTTGTATCGTGTCTTATTCCAAATATCTCGCGCTCTATCATAATCCAAATTACCCGCATACGTGGGTCTGTCTACCTTTTATCTATCCTAAGTCAAATTACATGAGTGAACTGGTCACTGCTAGCGTTCTCAAAGGTATCACCTATCACCTTCGCCGTACGGTGACAAAATTATGTTCGTAGGCAGGGCAGACAATTAAAATGCGACAGTCTATCTTCACCCGTGAGCGCATTAGCATCAAAATATTAATAACAATTGTGTTTACAACTGCAACAAAAATTTAAAGGCAATAAAAATATAGAACAAGCCTTCAATAAATTGAGTTAAAAATTAATAACAATTGTGTTTCAATAAATTGAGTTAAAATATAAATAACAATTGTGTTTCAATAAATTGAGTTAAAATATAAATAACAATTGTGTTTCAATAAATTGAGTTAAAATATTAATAACAATTGTGTTTCAATAAATTGAGTTAAAATATTAATAACAATTGTGTTTACAACAAATTGTCGGAGTAAAAGCGAATAGTAACAATTCTAATAACGACTCACCTCTATTGTTAGTATCTCGGCTGCCCCAAATCGTGTTATGTGCGTTTGCATCGCAGCCGATTATGATGTGTACTTTTTGGTCCTCACAGTACCGGACAAGTTCCTGTACTGGTAGGGGAGGAACTACATCAGTGTCTCCAGCAAAGTACGCCGATGCGCACACAAATTTGTGTAGCTGTCGGCCTTTGTGGCGTTCTATTAGAACTGCCACCAGGTCCCTAGTTGTGAAACCTGGAATAAGAGAAAATTTTATATCTTTCTTAATAGAAATGGCCGCCCGTGGTCTGAAAGGACCTTTGGCGAAAATGATCTCTCTATTTTTACAGTTTAATCCAGATATCTTACCATTGTTTGCCCATGGTTCCTGGATTAGACCAATAGCGATGTTCCCTTCGGCACATCGCTGGCTAAAGGTGTCCGAGGCACCCATAGCCCTGTGCAGTTTAGCCTGCAGCACGCTTAGACGGGATGTCATTATTTCCGTGCGAATTCAGGGTTACGTACTCTGTTAGGCTCTTGCGCTTGTGGCTTCTCTTTCTAGCACTGGTGTTGCCGTGCTGGAAGCTGCTGGCTTCGCGGCAGTGCTGGTACTGGTCCCAATTGGATCAGTTACGGTGCTGCCGTGAGCTTTGGTGATGTGCTTTTGAGGATCTTTCGGGCCCTGTTTGGCCGTCTTATCAGCACTTTTTAATATGAGTTTGGTCTGTAAATCGGAACGAGACCATCCCCTTTAGCTCCACAAGTCTCCTCATGGAGCTGCCATTGATTGCAAAGACCATATGAGCGATGTCTCTCTCATCCGATCTTTGCAGAACTCTCCACGTTCTCGTGTTTAGTTCTCTGTTTTGGCCGTCTAATAAAGCCAGGATCCTTTCGCTAGCTACCCCGGTACTCTGCGGGAAGAACGCTCTGATGACATGTGGTTTTGGAAAATTTTCCTCTCCCACAAGCATCACCTCTAACCCGCATTTCTCCTTAAGCTTCCCGAAGGTTGTCTCCATCCACTTTGCAGTAATGGCGTCCGCACATACTATCATAAGCCATCCGGCTTTGAAAGTAGTACCGCGGAATGCTGGTTTGACCTCCTCGTCACGTTTTTCAATCGTGATGTCCATAATCCTCTCTTGTATCAAACCCATTTGTTCGTTGGAGAGAGGATTACGATCGATGGCCACTGGTACAACACCCAGTCTGACATAGCTCGTTATATTGCTATACGAGAATTTGTCGACGGTTGTCTTCCCAGTGCGACTTCGCTTCGCTTCGGATTGAGGCGGGGTATTATCCTCGGATCGCGTTCGCTTCACCTCGGGATCCTTGTTGATCATCGTTTGTTTCGCATAGATTCGGGCCTGCTCAATGGTGCTCCCCTTCTTCTGCGCCTAAATCTGCGCTGTTCCGATGGTGTGAATCTGACGTACTCAGACTCAGTCCGTGCCACATTGCCGACTGTCTTAGTTACTTCCTCTGTATCGGGATGTCTTTCATCCGATAATATGGTGTTGCATATGGTGCTAGATTCTGAAATAGAGTCACTGAGTTGAGACAAGTTCTCTTCAGGTTCCCCCATTTCAGAGGCGATGTTTACAGACTCTATCCCATTGACAGATGTCGTGTCGTCATCGACAGGGTGTTCTAAAACATCAATAGTTGATGATGCAATCTTAGAGGCATCATTCTCTATTTGGTTTTTTTGTTTTGGATCAATTTTGATTCCCACGAGTATTCGGGATATTGTGTCGCCCGTGGTCTACCCGTCTAACCACAGGAAGGCTATCTTAAAATCGGAGGTCGCCTGGTATCCGAAGTTTACAAACTAACGAATAAGCACCCTCTGAGCCATGTATATCTCGGCGCTTGCTACCTTTAGATTAGGGGTTTGTTGGGGAAGTAGGACTTAGGGTTTTGAGGGAGGGGATAGGGGGTAATTGGGGAGAAAGAGAAAGTGGAGAAGGGGGGAATGGGGCGGACGTGGAGTCCTGGTCAGTTCTTAGTTGACGCTCATCAGACGGCCTGTCCCTTACCAGAATAGCCCGATGACTCTTTACGCCGTAAGCCTCCGCACCGGCACCATCGAATTTTCGTTCCATGATGGTGCACACGTCAAGGTGACTGACCCCGCAGGAGCTAAAATTATATAACTTACATTTTATTTATTTATTTATTGTTTCATCGAACAGATAATACATTTACATATATCTCCTTAAGACTACTAGATATATTAGTAAACACTAAGTGCCACTCAGAATGCCTATAATAAATAACAACTGCTTTTTAAACACCTCCCTATTGGAACTGTTGAAAAAATCTACATAGTTAACAACTGTGTTAGCTTCTCTTAAACATCTTGTAATTAGCTCGTTAAGCCCATAGTTCATTCTATGAAAGGGTTCACAAAATAAATTTTTTGTTCGCAAGTATCTCGAGGGAGCATAGATCTCAATTAGAGATACGAGTAGCAATAAAGGGCAGTTAATTCGATTACTTAACATGTCGCGTATGAAGATTATCGAAAAATATTTACGTCGATCTGACAGCTTTAGTAAGCCTATAAGTTGACATCAAGCATCATACGGTGGCATTCGAATATTCCAATGTAGACGATAAACGACTAGTATTGTGAAGCGTTTTTGGATATTTTCAATCCTTTGTGAACTTGTTTTATAAAAAGGGCACCATATAGCAGAGCAGTATTCCAAAACAGATCGTACAAAGGCAATAAAGAGAGATTTGAGAGTGTATGAGTCAGTGAAGTCCTTGGAATTTCTCCTAATAAATCCCAGCATAGAGTTAGCTTTAGCTACTATAAAATCAATATGAAGGTTAAAGTTAAGTTTACGATCAAACCAAACACCAAGGTCCTTCTTTTCTTCTGTTCTTATGAGAGGTATATCGTCAATTTTATAATTGTAGAACACCGGAGTCAGGTGACGATAAAATGACATAACTTGACATTTTGCAACATTTAGAGACAAGCGATTTTTTTTGCACCATTCACACAGTCTGTGAATGTCTTCTTGAGGGTGTACGCAATCTGAAAGCGATTTTATCCGACGAAAGATTTTTAAATCATCCGCAAACAACGATTTCTGGGAAAACAGGATACGGAGTGGAATATCATTTATTAAGATTAAAAACAAAAATGGGCCCAGGTGGCTTCCTTGTGGAGCCCCAGAGGAAACATGAATTTGATGGGAGATGGCATTATTTATTTGAACATATTGAAAACGATCACATAAATAAGAGTCAAACCATTTCAGTAGATTTGAATGAAGTCCTATACCTTCCAACATTTGCATTAAGATTTTGTGATTGACTCTATCGAAAGCTTTGGCAAAATCAGCATAAATGACGTCGCATTGAAATCCGCTTTCAAAACAACTAACGGTGTGATTACAGAAAATCATAACATTGGTCGAGGTAGATTTTCCAGTGACAAAACCATGTTGATGATTTGAAATAATTTCTTTGAGAAGAAACGACAGTTTCTTTGTAACAATTTAAAACAATTTATAATAGTAAACACATCTCAGAAAATCTTAATGATTCACAACATGTCGTTTATTTTCAATTTCGGAAATATCCGTTGGGTTTTTGATAAGGAAAATAATATTAATATATTAAGTGATATTGAATCACTATTAACTGACTTCCTAAGTCAATATAATCTAATTCTAGCAAAAAGTGCTTCTAACGATATTAATCGTTCATTTGATTTAATTTTTGCAAACATTTTTTGAATAGGTACCCTTATAATGCAATAGCTACCCAGCGCGGGCGTTAAGGAATTTATGGTTGGAAGAAAGGGCGGTTCACGTTGTTTTTGAATGTTTGTAGATTATAATGTGAAGTATAAATAGAGCGTAGAAGAGCATTCCACATTCGTGTTGTACGGCCAAGGAAAGATTTCTTGTATTTCACTGTACGTCCGAATACAGGTTTAAGGGTAAACTGATGCATAGTTCCTTTCACAGCGGGTATTGAGGTTGAAATGTTCTAGGTTTGGAATTCAACTGGCTATTTCGTTTGAGCACTTATAGTGGAAATAACGATAAAACAACTAAAGACATGAGACATTGTGACGATGACTAAGAGAGTCAATAGATTTCGCGATGTCTCGGTCGCCAATAAGTTTAATCGCGCATTTTTGGATCCTGTCAAATAAGTTATTGGTGCAGTAGATAAGATTTGAGCGTTGAACTCGAGTTTCGGGCGGATAAACGCCTTATAAATTGTAGCCAGATCAGAAGGGGTGAAATATTTCTTACATCGCTTAAGGAAACCTAAACATTTCGCAGCGTTGATGGCGACATCAAATATTTGGCCATTCCAACGAAGGTTGTCATTAAAACACATACCGAAAATCATACGTCTTGGATTAATATTATTAATAATGAAAAATTATTGTTATATTTTTGGGGTCAAACCGACGAAACACATAGGCGGACCACTGGATAAGATGAGGTGGGAGAATTTGATTGATTTACGACGAAAAACTACCTCTTCGTTAAAGAAAAGAAGAAGATTATAATATCGATATATTAGCCGCGTTTTATTATCCCAATGATCTTGATACGGATCTGATCTGATAATAAAACGATCTGGATCATCAGTGGCAAGTTGTGGCAACAGTTGTTTTTAACACATAACAGACGATACCAGGTATTTCAAGTTTCGATTGGCACTCAGCCATATTGCAAATTATAGGGTACAATGTTACGTCACAATATGATCGCTTGTTGTGTCGGTGGTGTTGCCATTTGAATACAAATCAACATACATTTTGCACTCAATATTTTTTTTTTAGAAACTATTTTCAAATATTATGTTCAAATATGCAACATATTAACAGTATTGTACTGCTAATATTTCCATTAATTTTTGTGTATTATATTACGAAGCAAAACGTCTCAAAAGTCGCAGTGGTAAATTATTCGAATATGAAAATATGCTAATTGATTTTTTGTGTTATTAATAGTGTTTCATATTTTGGTCTGGCAATATTATTGTGTTCCTATAATTTCCTATAATTTAAATAAGCAACGCCACGAAAAAACAGGTAGTGAGTTTTGTAATTACATTTTGGATCACGATTAATGATCCCGATAAATAGCAAGATCCTGTGTTGTTTTTGTTTTACGTATTAAATTGATCCAGATCCAGATCCGCATGGATAATAAAACACAGCTATTGTGTTTTGGAAGCATTAAATTATACGCTTTTGGATGTATCTCACTCAAAGTTGCTGTCAAGATCGGAATTAAAAGAGCTCAACATATACTGCCGTTCTAGTTCCACTTATCTTTGAGAAAGAGAAGCTAAGATTACATATGGGGGAATTAAAAAAGATTTGACCTTATGTGCGTGTCTAGGATACGTTTTAGTGTTTTAAGCGCGAAGAAGGTTATGCTGGTTATCCTGGAGTCCTTCGCGACTCGTATCCTATAATATCAGCTTTCGGTATAAGCACAACCCGGACCTGTCGCATAGACTGTGGGATATGATTCAGTTTCAGGAGGTTACAGATTCTACATGCTATATCGACAAACAAACAAATATCTGCCCACCGCCAAGGACGAAACGTCAATGTTGACTGCAATAACTTCGAGGTAGTTAGGGAGTTCGCCTACCTTTTAGTAAATATCAACTCTACAAATGACACCTTAAAGGACACCCGATGGAGAATTGCCTTAGGAAACTTATCCTGACCTTCTTAGCTTGAGGTGTGCCGCTGATTTAATGCATTCAAGTGTGAAAACGCAACTTGTGAAGAGCCTTATTTTACCATTTTTCACTTTTAACTGCACTGTATATCCCTGCCTTGACTATTAGTGTAGGAGAAAAATTAACGTTGCTTATAACGTATGTCTGCGTTTCATTTTCAATAAGCCGAGGTTTATAAGGGTCTCTCATCTTAGGGCATCGCTACTGGGACTATGTTTCGATGACTATAATTAATTTAGAAATATTATAATAATGCATAAAATTGTTTTCTGCAATTGTCCACAGTATTTATAGCAGGAACTTCAGTTTTTGCAATCTTTTGACTTTTAAATTAATTTTTAATTGCTTTTGAATATGAACTTATATACTAGACAAAAATGATTAAATCTTACTTAAAATTAAGAGGATACTTATTCTAGTTTTCTTATTCTAGTTTTTGCAATCTCGCCGAGGACTCAATCTCATTCTCCCACGGTTTGCACACACAGTTGCGGAGCGGTCTTTCATCTTGTCTGTAGTTCGTCTATGGAATTGTCTGCCTGCTGAACTGCAGACAATCAGAGCATCACCGGCTTTTCGAAAAAAAGCTTTTTCTTCAATTATTATTATCTATTATGATTATTATTTTTTTTTTATATTTATATTAGAATCAACATTATTATCCTTAAATTATAAACTTTTTAACGTGTCAACTCATTTCTTCTTTATACTTATCAAAAGATATTATATCTTGAAGTATTATGTTAATTAGATTCAATTCAATTCAATAAAATCAAACTCAATCTATATGGCCACATTGACCCTGGATAACTGAGTTAATTATTGTTAATCGTTAAACCGCTGCTACTTTGGTTTGGCCAAACAAATCGAAAATGGATGCTATATCGAACCTTAATAATAATAATATTTGGTTAGGGTATATTACACTGCGACCTATTGGTCTATTGTGTCCCATTGCTTGTGCCTCGAAGAGGTTCATGCCCTCGTTCAGAGCCCTCTCTAGATACTTCTTTGTGAAGCGTGTCGAGGTATTACTCTGATTTATCCTTGGCAGGTCACACTCCTTAGAACACAGCGTCCAGTCCAGTTTCTTTGATGAATCTGAGAATGAGCTGTGGGTCCATGGTTTGTATGTCCTTGTCTGTTATTTGGTGCCTCCCCAAATATTTCATCCTTTTGTGGGTCAGTGCCCCATAGGATTCCAGTATATGGTCTGGAGTTTCGGCGGTTTCACTGCAGAATCTGCAGAGCCCGTCCTCCGATATGCCCATTTTCCTCAGGTGCTCCTTGAGTCTACAGTGCCCCGTGAGGAGGCCTGTTAGGATTTGTAGGTTGTTTTTGTTAAGGCCGATACAAATTTTGAATCTCTTTTGGTTGTAATTTCCTAAGAGTTTCTTTGCTTGCCTCAGACCTTGGAGGTTGAGAAATGTTTTGGCCTTTGTTTCTTCCTCCAGTCTCCTGAACTCTTCGCGTATAGTGTGTTCTCCTATCGTGCAGAATGGTCCAGGTCCTATGAAGGGTTCCTCTGCCCCTTTTCTTGCCAGAGAGTCCGCTGCCTCCTTGCTTGTAATGCCAACATGGCCAGGTACCCAGCAGATGGAGATTCTGTTATTCTTGCCTAGTCTATTCAGTCCTTGTAGGCATACCCACACGAGTTTTGACTTGATAACGTAGGCGTCAAGAGCCTTTATAGCTGTTTGGCTGTCAGACATTATTGCTATGTTGCAATTTCTGTAGTTTTTCTCGAGGTTGATTCGAACGCACCTGCCTATGGCACATATTTCTGCCTGGAAGAGGCTGGTACATTTGCCCATGGATTCGTAGTGCTTAGTTCCTGGCCCAAATACTCCTGCTCCAGTTCCCTCCTCGGTCCTCGAGCCGTCCGTATACCACTTTGTTGTGTGGTTGCTTATTCCATAAGTTATGGATTCATTGCTCCAGTTCTCCTTATTGCTGAGCTTTATCTGGAAATTCTTCTCGAAGTTGAATTTCCTGATGCTGTCGTCCCTAGGTATGCCAAGAAGTGGAAGTTTTTTGAGTAAGTCACCGTGTTCTTTCGAACCGATGCATTTCCCTCTCCCAATTCCCTCCTTTGCCATCCTAAGGATTGTTTTGTCTGCCTCGTTCATCACCATGATGTGTAGTGGGGTCAGTTTCAATAACACCTCCATGGCTGCGGTTGGGCAGCTACGCATTGCTCCGGTAATGCACAGGCACGCCAGTCTTTGCACTTTGCCGAGTGTCTCTCGCGTTGTGACTAGACTGATTCGTTTCGCCCATGCAACCGCTCCGTATGTGATCATTGGTCTAACGATTGCAGTGTACATCCATCGCAGGATGTTTGGGCTGCATCCCCAAGCCTTCCCCGCTAGGCTCCTACATATCATGAGAGCGCGGGTATATCGAACTTTAATCCCGCCAGTCCTGCTTTATGGTGCCCAGTGCTGGTCGATAAGTAGGAAAGCGGAGTTTTATTGGGTTCTTTTGAAAAGCAAATACTCCGTCGGATATTTGGTCTTGTGTGCGAGGAGGCCGAATGGAGGAGAAAATATTACGTCGAGTACATTAGCCCGGCGGTCGACTTTCCTCGCGTCCAGGACTGGCTCTGGCCGGACTCTGAACCTGGAAGGGAATGCAGTCGAATCTTTACGGATGGCTCCAAAACCGATCAAGGATCTGGTGCTGGTGTCTTCGTGGAGAGCGATAGCGTTAGACTTTTCTTTCCGTTAGGCAAACATGCGTCAGTCTTCCAAACAGAGACTTATGCTATCCTAATGGCCATGGACTATGTTACGAGGAACAGGTGGAGGGGGCGAAGTATCTGCGTCTGTAGCGACAGTCAGGCTGCGCTTAAGGCCTTACTCAAACCCTTAACTACCTCCAAAATAGTACGTGAATGCAAGATATCTCTGAATTCGGTCGGAAGGCTGAATTCACTTAAACTTGTCTGGGTCCCGGGTCATAACGGGATCACGGGAAATGAGATCTCCGATGAACTTGCTAGACAAGGCTCAGAGGGGGACCTCTCAGGACCTGAACCAGCGATCTGTCTGCCTGCGTCCTCGGTCAGGGCTTCCATTGACGGTTGGGTTTCCTATGAACACAATCGCCGTTGGCATGACTCTCCAGGGTGCAGACAGACTAAGCAAATGCTCCCCGACGTCTGTGGGAAATCCGCGGCATTCTTGTTGTCTCTCAACAGAAAAGACTGCAGACAGACTACTGGCGTTCTTACGGGACACTACGCTTTTGCCAAACACCTTAAGGTGCTAGGCCTAAGCGACACCACCAACTGCGAAGCCTGTGGAGAAAGCGACGACACTGCGGAACATTTCGTCTGTGATTGTCCTGCTTTTGCTCGTATCAGGTGGCAGGTATTTGGTGCGGATATGGTGAGTGCTGTAAACCTAAGCTCCTTATCATTGAAGCGCCTTCTCGTTTTTCTTAGAAAAACGAGTAAATTCCCACAGTAAAATGTGGTGTGTCTGCCTGGCAGTATAATGGACCAGTATTGAGTCTGAGTGCTCCAGTGCAGAAAGTTTCACACATCCCGACAAAAAAAAAAAAAAAAAAAAAAAAAAAAAAAAACATTAGCCCGGCAACATTGAGCGCATGTACAATAATGCTCTAGCCAAGAGGATCTTTGTCTTCAAGCCCCAAGTTTGAGAAGGCAAGGAAGACCGAACCTCCATTTTAAAGCCCAACCTATCGCTAATGCCAGAGCGCTTGGTCTGGGCAACTGGAAACAGCATGCCCCCGTCGCAGAGGATGGAAGGCTGCAGTGTCTCGGGCGTTGAGCCCGTTAAGTTTAGTTAGGTTACAGCTTCTGTAAATACCGACGAGCCAATGCGTCACGGTCCGTTTTAGCTTTTGCATTATAAATGGCAGGTCGACGAAATTGATTGATTGAGAGAAGCCCCAACGATTGTTCAGAAGATTCTGAGCAAAGTCTCGAAGTGTGCTATTAGAGAATTTGGAATTTAGTCTTGATCATGGTTTATGTTTTCCATAATAGGTTATTATCACTAAATAAAACTTCCGTATTTGAATTTTTCTAAATTCTTTTGTCTTACTATTTAAATACTTACTTACTTACTTAACGGGTTCTCGACCCGTGAAGGGTTCCTGCCTGAGGCACTGCAGCCGTCCATTCTCTGCAATTCCTGGGAAGCTGCTTCCCGTAGCCAAGGCCAATGTCAACATCTTGGTACAGCTCATAGAGTGCGCGGTTGTATCTTCTCCTCCATTCGACGTTCCCGGTCTGGTGGCCATATAAGGGTATTTGTTATCCGAGACTTCTTGTGTCTCTCTCATAACTTAAGTTGTTCGACGTAGTCGGGAAGATACCCCGACGGCACAACCACCAAAATGGTAGGCCAGGCCATCGTTCTCACCCTAGATCAGCGGGCCGCATATTCCGGTGCCAGTAATCCACTTCGGGGATGCGAATGGTCTCGTTGTCCCATAGAGGGTTCATCCGCCACCATATTTTTTCAACACCCTGAGTAGTCTTGAAGGAAATCCTCACTCTACTCAGCTCCAAATAAGTAGAAGTAGCTCATATAAGGTATCTGTCATCCTGACTGTCGATGTCACCATTGATTTATTCAATTCATTCGCCGCACGTGCTCTCTCTGAATCGCTCTTGTAAGACTTCTGAGATTCATCAGCCAGTCTCTCCGACAGAGTATTATAGTGCTGCTACTTTCTGCTTGTTCAAAACTAGCGCTTAGAAGTTTAGCAAGTCATGGTTGGATAGACAAGCAATTAGTAAATTAATAATTTTTTGTAAGTGTAGGCGGATAGTCAACCAACAATTTTAACTGGCTTACATATATTTCTGGCTTATATATTTTTGGCTGTTGGTCAGTTTTGCTTGTAAGCCGACTATATGTTTCAAATTTTAGATTCCTAGCTTGAGTTAAGCACCCACCCCATCGGGACATAAGTCACGAATTTTTATCTTCGCAAATGGGACACAAATCCCGAATGAAACGCGATTTAGCCCGCTCATGTGCCTTTATTTCTTCGCTAGGGGTAGGTGTTGTTGTCTAATGTCTCGAAAGGTTCTATCTAGTGATTCTTTACCGCTTTAATTTTTACCATGGTGCACTAATATAATATAAACAACCGCATTTTGGGTGATAAGTGTCTTTCCCGTTCAACCTGGTGCATCTAAAAACAGTATTTTCCCCAAAGCATCATCTGCGCTATGACACACGCGATTAAATACCAGATGCTGTTCCCGCTGTTTCGGGCAGTTGCGCTGGATTATAGCATAGGTATTTTCTTTCTGTCACGTATTCCCTGTTAATGCACTCCGAATTTTTTTTTATACCATACATTAAGGAACGTAAAATCTCTAAAAAATTTTAAAAATTCATGTTGGTTTAATAATCCAAATACATAGCTAATTGTATCTTTTTAATTTGTTGGTGTCTCATATGGTTGGCCTGCTGTATCACTTTCCTGGTAATCTTAATGCCTTTATATTTGATTTGAAATATGATATCAGGTAGATTTAGTTACTGTTTGTAATCAGAAGGAACGAAAAAAAGGAGTAATTTTATGACCGTATTCGGAAAAGCATCTTAAAATTTTAATTTATCTAATTTATAGCCTTATTTCGTATTGCATTTGGTTTTTCTCATATTATCAAAGGATTTAAAAAATTTCGTATAAAATCAAGAAAATACCTTCTCGTAATCAGTTGTGTATAGAATATAATCGTCAAAGTACAGCTGTGAGTTACAGTTCCTGTATAAAGACAGTGCAGTCACCAATTTATAAGGTTTTTGCATCCAATAGCATTGTAAAGGGTTTATGTACAATGCCAAAAGAAAACTATAAATAAAAACGTTCGAATGTTCAAATTATTATAATTTCCTATACATACCGGATACACAAACCTCAATGAAAGTCGAGCTTTTATGAAAAGGATATTTTAACATTTGCGTTATTAACCCTTACCATAATCTGTTCCATTGGGTGTAGTTGTTATAGCGAAACAAAGCTGTTAGGGTATTAGTGTTATAATTGCCTCGCTTTGAAGTTGTACAACATACAAACACTTCGTTAGTCTGAGCTGTAATCCTTTGACGTCGGCGGTTAATATCTATGTAGGTATGTAGGTTAGAGGAATTTGCAGGAGCACTTCTCGCAGCATCCTCAAAGAGAAAATAAAATAAAAACGTTTGTCCAAAACATGCTTCAAAATGTCAAAGTAGTAATGGCACTGCTCCTGAGGAGTCGACAACAGTTCGTGTTGGCAGACTTTACCTTTATCAAGTAACTTCTTGTAGTAATTATTCTGAGTTATTATGACAAAATGAAAATCTGTTCCTGCAGACGTTGGCTAAAGTTTCTACTCCCTTTGAAGTAATTGGAGCAGCAAAATTAAAGTGACCGAGTATGCGATATCGGGTCAAAATGATGCAATTCTAGGTGTTTGCTTTGCGAAAAGTCATTACCCTTACTGTAACCCTTAAACCGATACGAATTTTTACATGAATAATTTGGAAAAGGTGTTCTTAGCTGAGGTTTATGGGAATTTGAAAAGCTTACCACATGTGGTGAGTTCTTGGCCATGCCATTAACTTTTTGATAATTAAACGGAATCTACAAATTGACAAGTCTTAGTAGGTATAGTGAAAATGATGATAATTATACTTCCAGTCCGTAACAGTTAGACGATTTTTTTCTGTTCATTGAGTTATAGGGTATGTCGGGATAGTGTAAGCACTTTTGACTTTGAAGAAGGATTTAAAGACAAATATAGATTCTATACAAAAAAAGCTTCCTATTATTTTAAATTTACACGTTTTGTTCACATTTTAACAAGTCAATAATTAATATTAATATATTTAATTGCTTTTTATTAAATAACCAACCCAGTCAAATTGCGCACAATTGCCAATTGAAGGGATAGGTGATGCAGGCTCTTAAACTCAACCATTGTATGTCTAAAACAAATCTTAAATCAGTTTTGAGATTTTGTGTTTTTTTTTACCCACAATATTGTTGAAACGAATTTGTGGAAGTTCTGGAGTAGGAGTTTCAGTATCAAAACCAACCAACAGATTTTCGCAAAGATCCTTTCTCAATTTTCCTGTGAATATGTGGACTGTGGAGTTGCTAACTCAGTGGCTAACAATTTCAAAAACTGCTTTCTTTTCATTGACGGTTTGTTGCCCAATGGATTTGCTAAATTGTACATCCGATAAGCACAAATGCCTGCCACATCTATCATTTTGTGGAAAAGCGTCATGGGCCACCGATTAACTAAAACGCAAGTGTAGATACGGATCATTTGATCTAACGTATCAACTCCTCCCTTTGTAACATTATAGTCGATTATAATCTGAGGCTTTCTGGTCCCTCCATTGATTGTTTTTTTTCGTTAGGTAGCGACCACGAGATTTGTTTAAATTTTTTGTTTCGAGAAACATTCCTTATTCCTCGGTTTGGTTCGATGGCTGAAAACTCATCTTCCTCTTGACCTTCTTCTTCCAAATGTTCTCCTCTGTCTTCCGTCTGCATTTCTTCAGCGATCTGTACGATTCATAGGTTCATATTCATAATCAGGGTCGTCAACGTCGGAATAGTCTTCTCGTATTCATCACCGATAACCTCGTCTTCATCATTTTCTGGAATGCCGACAACTCGAGCGTTTTCTTGTGCCTCAGCAACAGGAAAGTCGGAACCTCCAATATTTCCTCGATTTTGTTCGTCACCATCGTCATAAAAAAAAGTTCCCGAAATCATTCTCAAGGCGCTCCCGTCCTTCGGAAGACAACTCTCGCTGGTAATCAACAATCTCAAAAAATTGTCCATTTTTCTGTCGAACCAAACCACCTAAGTACACATTATGCTTGTGATATAAATCAGTTATTTACCTCGTTTATTTACAGCTTCTTGTCTTCGTTTTTCCTAAAAACACATTTATCCTACAAAATTACTGGCCATAAAAATATAAGAGAATTGCATACAAAGTATTGTGGGGCACTGAGGGCACCATAACACGAAATCTCCTTTTTGTTTTTGATATGTAACCGTACGTTAATGCACACAAGTACAAGTTTGATTATTTTATTTGTATGCACACAAGGCACTTACCTTTCAAACAAATCAGATGTAGATGGCGTCTGAAAACTAAAAGTTCGTTAACTTTAGTTTTGAAAATTGGTTGGGGCACTCAGTGCACCAAACACGGATTTAGGGTTTTAATAATGCATACAAAATATTTCATTCAATTAAATTAAATTGAAAAATAAAAAAAAGGAATTTTGACTTTTACTTTTAAGTTCATTTTTTATTGGTTATTAAATATCAACTTACATCTTGGACAAAAATTATTAAATCTAACTAAAAATCAATAGGATTCTTATTCTAAATTATTGTTCCTTATGCGGACGCACAAAGCGGTCAAAATCCCAATTACTTTCCAAACGCCTGGCAGTCGTCAACGTGCACACGCGCCGCCGTGAGCCGACTGAAGCCTTACAGCAACGGTCACCACTGCAAGTTGGCGAGGCCGGCCTCTCACAGAAACGCCCTAGCTGACTTAATCTACCATATAAGCTAAGAACCTTCCTGGGAAGGCGTGTTGACCTCTCCCCCCTCAACGGGCAGCCAAAATTCGGTGTATAGCTTATCCGAATATCCGAATTTATCCCTCTCCGCTATTGCGGTACCTTCGAGTCATGATCGGATCGGCCTTATAAGCGAAACGTATATAGCATACGATAGTCTCCTTGTCATAGCATAAGCTTCCTTAGCCCCAGCAAGACAATCAACTATATGTCTATCGAATTATAGATATCTAACTACGCTTCTCGCCTTCAATTTTGTCCAATTATGGCCAATTTCTTGGCCAATTTGTTCTGGTATCTCTAGCCAATATTGTTCTAAACGATATTGTTTTTGTCTTCTGAAAGTTGATTTTCAACTTCCAGTCGTCGCAATATCCCTTAATTTGATCGAAGTCACGCTGCAAAAGAATGTTAATAGCCTCGATTTTAGGAGCTGATCTGTATGCCGTCAGCATAGCATGTTTGAGTAGACCTAGCACATCATTCATGTATATAAATGTATAAAATAGGATCGGAGAATTCGCCGCCCCCTGCTGTAAACCGTTTTTAATTTCAAAGACTCTGCTCGAAGTCACGTTGCCGCATTTGACAACGAACTTTTTTCCCATAAGCATATTATAAATTACATAAAGCAAAGGTTTGTGCATCCGCCGCCTGGTCAACTTGTAGAAAAGTCCCTCTAACCATACGGTGTCGAAAGCCTTCTCAAAATCAACCAGACAAGCACCCGTGCATGGTTTTGCATTTATTCCACTGAATGTCGGAAACCAATTTCGACGCGGCATGAGCAGTGTCATGCCCCGCCCTGAAACCAAACTGGTTGTCCGGAATTATGTTATTGTCCTAGACTCACTTCAACATGGCTCTATTGACAACCTTTTCAAAGACCTTGCTAATATTCGGAAGCAGACTAATCGACGGAAGATTGGCAGGGTTCGTCCTATTTGTACCTCTTTTCGGGATTGGGTGTACCACAGCAACCTTCCAAATCCCGGATAATGTGCATTATTCAGCGCATTGTTAAACAGCGTGGTTAAAATATCTACAGCCTACAGAGGCAGATGTCTCAGTATGACGTTTGGGACACCATCCATCCTCGTCGACTTTTAATTCTTTAGTGACTCGAAGATGCACAGAAGATCATCCTTCGACACGAAGAAGTGCGATGCATCTCGGCCACTGGCGACAACTGCATTAGCATGGTTTGAATACGGTGAAACCGTTATTCTAAGATCGCCAATTCTCAAGTTCAGTGCGCAGATATAAGTGGCTCACTAGAGCCCTATTCTCAATGTCGTGGTTAATTTGTTCAGCGTATGCCTCGAAACAAACGCCCAGAAAATCCAATTTCTCCTGTGGGTCCTCGACCACGAAAAAATCGTCGTTTGACGCAACATTTTCTGGATATTCCAACAGTCAGTACTGGCCGTGTTTCTTTGCACGCGGATATAGGGATAATTTGAAATTTGCATGTAAAATACAACAACAACTTATCCTATATACGCTAATTTTAGCGGGGATAGCTATCGCCGCTAAGTCAGTTAGCGGGGATAAACAGTGCTTCCAAAACCCATTTTCTGCATTTTTGATGAACTCATGCGATGAATTTTTCAGGAAATGTCAAAGTTTGACATCCCTCCGACCACTAACTCATCCCGCCGAATATTTTGTTCGTGATTTTATTATTAATTAGGTAATTGAATTTAGCAAATCTGTTAATGTGAAATTGTTTTTCATAATTTTAGAATATGATTGGCATCAATTTCAATTGGCGGAAGTGAATATTTTTCAATTTCAGGATTTTCAATACAAATTTCTTAACTACAACCTACAGCTGTGTCACGGTGCATGTCATAGGTGCATGTGTGCTGCCAATTTTTTTTGATGAATTCTTAAGCGGCGATAGTCGTTTTCTGATGCCATCCCTATATCCGCGTGCAAAGAAACACGGCTACTGTCTGTCTGTTCTCTGTTGTCCGGGAGATTCGAACACAAGGAATATAATTGTGGTCCTGCCTCCTGAACAACTTATATATCTGTGGGAACATATTCGCACTACAGGTTTTAATAGCCCGAATTTTATTGCCCTATTACAGATTTGGAGATTTTCTGTAATTTTCTTTAATCAGCTGTTTCAGGATTCGGATCTCTGACTTCAGTATCCTTACCTACGGGTCGTTCCGGTCAGTAAACTGCCTGTACAGCTGTTTAAGCCTCGAGAGCAGTATACTTTTCTGTCGGTATAGTGCGTCGATTGTAGGGTTTCTGTACTTTTCTGTCTTATCATCGTCGTTGGAACCTCCTACCCGAGGAATAGTTCGTTCCATCGGTCGTTTGGTGGCGTCGTTCATTTGCAATAAATGCCGATCAATGTCATCATTTGTCATGTTACTTTTTGTCTGTGGGTCGATTCCACTCGAACGTATATCTCGCTTTACCAATCTGGAGAAGCGCGACCATCGTGCCCTTCAATATTCGAATGAACACACTTGGCGATCCGTATTGCGGCGTCGAGTCCGTAGTGGTCACTATCGTACTCAAACGCACACAAACAGTTCGCGTGTTTTGATCTATATTCGTCAGTTGAAGTCTTTCGTCCGTTAAGGCCAAGTTCAGGAAAGAAACGCTTATTGGGAAAGAACGGATATCCGTCGCGTACAACTCGAGTTTGTACTCAATCATATTGAGGCGCCACCTATCGTGTTACTGGTTGCCCCTGGGATTTGCTGTAACATTTCCCCATGCCGCATTTTTGGCATTAATACTCGTATATCCGGCCAAGAAGTAATAATTCTCCTACGAATTAAGCTGAAGGCTGCCAAAAATTGTTTCGAGCTGTGTAATAAATTGGTACCTACTAGCTACCCAGGTATTTCGTATTCTGATTTGATTTTCAAATTTTCAGCTGAAGCAGGTGTAAGTGCTAACGTTAGTACGTAGGTGAACAAGTTTTTCGTTCATAGTACCTATATTGCGCATAAAAAATAATATCGACTTCGTTCTTGTCCTAATCCGTCTGACTTTGAATTTCTTGAGAAAGATTTATCCAATCTAATTTGTTCTAGTCACAATCCATTTTCTCCAAAATATCAGATATTTTCATTGATTTTTTATCAAAGAGCAGCTAATACGAGGGCGGGTCAATAAGTCCGTGACTTTTGGAATAAAACACAGATTTTTTGATAAAAAAAAAATTTTATTTTTCAACGTAGTCTCCCTTGAGCTCTATAAACTTTGTCCAACGCTTCTCCAATTTTTTTATCCCTTCCAAAAAAAATGATTTGTCGAAGTCCTCAAAATTGGCCTTTATTTGCGATGAGATGACTTCATCATTGGAGTCAAATCTTTTTCCACCAAGCTATTTCTTCAGGTTTGGGAACAAGAAGTAGTCGCTCGGAGCCAAATCTGGAGAATAGGGTGGATGAGGGAGCAATTCATAGCCCAATTCATGGTTTTTTGCCATGGCAACTGCACATGTGTGCACCCTTGCATTGTCTTGGTGGAAAAGAACTTTTTTCTTGGCCAAATGAGGTCGGTTTTTTTTTCAAATCGTCATTGAATCGGTCCAATAAGTTGGCATAATATTCCCTATTGATTGTTCTTCCCTTTTGAAGGTAGTCAATGTGGATTATACCGCGTGCATCCCAAAAAACAGTCGCCATAACTTTATTGGCTGACAAACCCACCTTGGTCTTCTTTGGCGCCGATTCACCCTTAGAAACCCACTGTTTTGACTGTTGTTTGGTCTCTGGTGTGTTGTGATGGATCCATGTTTCGTCCACAGTTACAAAATGGCGCAAAAACTCCTCCATATTGCGATTAAACAACGCCAAACCTTCCTGTGAAGTTGTTACACGATTGCGTTTGTGGTCGACTGTGAGCAAACGCGGCACCCATCTTGCGGAAAGCTTTCTCATGCCCAAGTGATCATTCGAAATTGAAACCACTGAGCCATGCGAGATCCCTACGGCTTCCACAATCTCTCGCACTTTCAATCTTCGGTCGGCCAACACCATATCGTGAATTTTTTCGATTGTTTCGGGTGTAGAGACCTCAACTGGGCGTACACGACGTTCGGCATCTTCAGTGCTTGTACGGCCACAACGAAATTCAGTAAACCACTTTTTTACCATTGAAATCGATGGTGCAGAGTCCCCATAGTCTTTTTCAAGCTTAGCCTTGGTCTCGGTAATGTTTTTTTTTCGCAAGAAATAATGCTTAATAAGCACTCGAAATTCACTTTTTTCCATTTTCTCCTCAAATTAGTGAGTAGTCTGATAGAAATAGCTGTCAAACACAAACTAACTGACGCAGCAAGTTTAAATTTTGACAGGAGTCAACTGACAGATGCCTGTTGACAGGAGCAGTGTTGCCGTTTCAGTAAAGAAGTCAGAAATTCAAAAAGTCACGGACTTATTGACCCGCCCTTAGTTTTTATAATATGTAATAACAAAATTTAAGCATAAAAATAAATAATCAAAATAGTCAATATAAGTAATGAATGAGGAGAAGAGTCAAATAGTATTAATTTTATTTATTTTTCGCAAACTCTTACTTACTTACTTAACGGGCTTCCAGCCTTCCATCCTCTACGATCCCGGGCACACTGCTTCCAGTTGTCCAGACCAAGCGCTCTGGCATCCGCGATGGCTTGGTCTTTGAAACGGAGGTTCGGCCTTCCTTGTGTTCTCGAATCCTGGGGCTGGGATTCAAAGATCCTCTTAGCTGGAGCATTATTGTCCAATCGCTCGATGTGGCCGAGCCAATGTAGTCGACGTATTTTGGCTTTTTGGACTACATTCACATCTTGGTACAGCTCACTGAGTTCGCGGTAGTATCTTCTCCTCCAATCGCCCCCCTCGCACACAGGACCACAAATCCGCCGAAGAATTTTTCTTTCGAAGAAGCCCAGTATCAGCTCTCCCTTCCTGCTTATCGTCCAGCACTCGGCGCCATAAAGCAGAAGTGGCAGGATAAGGGTTTTGTAAAGCATACATTTCGTCCTCCGAGTTAGGAGCTTTGAACCCAGTTGTTTTGCCAAACCGAAGTAGCAGCGGTTGCTTAGGGTAATTATTCGCCGGATCTCCACTAAGGTGTCATTCGTGGAGTTCATATTTACTCCGAGGTAGACCAACTCCTTAACTACCTCAAAATTATTGCTATCAATAGTGACGTTTTGTCCTAGGCGGTGGACAGATGTTTGTTTATTTGTTGATAGCATATATTTAGTCTTGTACTCATTTACTATCACGGCGCGCCGTGATCGGCCGATGATGTCAATATCGTCCGCATAATGCACCAGCTTAACGGAACTGTTTAAGATAGTACCGTCCGTGTTGACACCTGCCCTGCGCACTATCTGCTCCAGTATGAGAATGAACAAATCCCATGATAGCGCGTCCCCTTCCCGTAATCCGGTGCATGTTTTAAATAGTTCGGAGGAGCTATTTCCTAACTGCACGTTGCAGCGCGTGTTTTCCACGACACATTTGAATCAGTTTTGCCGGGGTTTCGAATTCGGCCATAGCCATATAGAGCTCCTAATGATGTATACTATCATACGCGGGTTTGAAGTCGATGAATAGATGGTGTGCCTCGAGTTGAAATTCGTTGGTCTTTTCCAGGATTTGCCTCAGTGTGAAATTTGGTCTATAGTCGATTTGCCTGGCCGGAAGGCACACTGGTACGTGCCGATAAGTGTGTTGCAAAACGGTTTAAGATGTTCACACAGTACGTTGGATAGGGCCGCAAACTCTCCTTTATTATAATTTATTAAAGCAGACCTGCTAAAAAAATGCATATTTCCTTTTCAAACCAGTTCATCCTTTTACGAGTACTTTCAATTTTTTTATTGATCATCATGTTCATTGGCACTGGGAAGTTGATCGTGTGGACCTCCTGGGTCACACTCATCTCACTTGTTTTATACCTATTTAAGATAGGGCTTTCATTCAGTGTGAGCCCGGTATTACATCAATAAGTCTTCCTATTGTCTTATCCAGTTTTACGCATCTACTATGTGGAGGGGCTCTTCATTCGAGATGACACAGTGATTTTGATTGTTATATTTATCCCACGACTTTAAAACTAAACTTCTTCATTAGCTTAGTCTACATCGTTTTTATATCGTCCCCTTTGAAGTGAATTAACGTTGACAGACTAAAATTTCAAAATGACAACAATTGATTTTTTCGGGAAATATATACATAAAAATAATGGCATTTTTTAGGAAGCGTAAGTACATATGTATTTTCCAATTTCCACATAAGAAAAAACCAAAACAAAAACACTCGGACAGAATTTTTAAATCAAATCCGTTCTCCAGGGCAAGTGAAGACTTCAATATCTTCGGTGGAAAAATGAAAAATGTATCCCCCTGGGACACCCACCAGATGTTGTTCCTTAGGAAAATTAATTTTCTACCAGCTTACGTCACGTTTGGAATTCGAAAAAAAAGTATCGACATCAAATGAAAATTAATTCAAAGTTGCTTGATGTCACTCTTTCCATTGTTATTCTTTCACAAATTTCCTCCTCCCGCACATAAAAACTTTTAGCACAACATTTCAGCTCAATGTTGATCGGAGACAATACTCCATGCAGCTCATCATTTTTCAATTCGTAACGTTAAACAGACTGTGATTGAAAAAAAAAATAAAAAGTGCCAACTCCTCTAGAGACCATTTCCCGGAACACGCGCCAATAGTGATTTATTTTTTTTTAAGCGAAAGTAGAATCAAAATATTTTCCTTAAAAGATAAATCCTGGCAAAAGCACAGCAACTTACGGTGCAATTTACTAACAGCCGTCTATTTGTTCCGGTCCTTGTAGCAAATTTACAACATTCAACCATCAGCGTTCCACCTGGTGCTGGGAATTTCGAAATTGGGAAATCACATTTATTAGTCCCCATGAGTTGAATGGCGGAGAGGTGCACATTTAATTTCCGATAGCAGCGGGAAGACACTGCTTTGGGATAGCTATAGCTAAAATCTGCTCCTGGGGGGCTGATGACGATCCTTTGTCGAGAGAAAATGCCCCCAGTATCATTGATTGGAATTGAATTCCGTAGCTCAGTATGCAAATCGGCATTCGCCAAGTAATTCGTTTGCTTTTCGGTGATTTGCTTTAATTGACTTCGTTTTGATCGGGCAACCATGCAGTGGGAATTTCGAAAACTTTGCGTGTCTGTACGTGTAGATGCGAAAAAATCCAATTCTGCGATGAAAGCTATAGGTGATGGAATGCATAAAGAGAATATTTGGAATTTTTCCCTGATTTTTGTATTTGTATTTATATTTTATTTATTACATCAATTAGAGAATAATAACATATTTTTATCATAGACTACAAAAAAACTGATACATTAAATAAACATTTTATAAAATAAAACACCAGGCTGAGATGATTTTAGGATTATAAAAACATGTCTTTTGAAAGCATAGAGCGACATTAAGTATATGAAAGTCAATATGTTCAAAGATCGAGTTAAATTCTCTAATGCTATGCGTGAAAGGTCATTGAGACCATAGTTCACTCTTTGTAATGATTTGTAAAATATATTACGTACACATTGATTTCGCCATGGAGCATACATATTCATTATTGATAACTGAAGGGGACAATTGATTTGAGACCTATCACTTTTAAAAATAATTGCAAAAACTTCCGCCGTAATTCTAGTGGTTGAATACCAATTAGTTGGCATCCGATACTATATTATGAAGTCATACGTATATGTATTCCAATTTAGCTTATATATAAAACGCCTGGTAAAGTGTTGGCGCATTTTTTCAATCCTAATTGAGTGAATATTATGAAATGTATTTAAAATGATGCCGAAATATTTGACAGATGATCTAACAAAGTTCAAAACGAGTTATCAAATGGCGAACGGGTCCCTTTTGAAGTTCCGCAAAATAAATCCCATCATGCGATTTGCCTTAGAGTCATTTTAGACATTGTAAACCCCAATCTGCGGAATAATTCCTAGTGAGCAGAATTTTTGTGTACACCTTTATTAAGGAGTTGTAAGTAATGTAAGTTTCTTGCATGATTTTTCTAATGCTTAGTGAATAAGGACGAAATGGATTGCATATACACTGACTTTTCTAAAGCTTTCGACCAGCTGTCCCATGAAATAATCGAGTTTAAGCTCAGGGCTTTTGGTTTCCCACCAAGTTTCAGAAAATGGGTTAATGTATACCTTAGATCAAGGGTTTATCAAGTCAAATTTAGAGGATCGCTATCTGTATCTTTTACAGCTGAGTCTGGAGTTCCCCAAGGTAGGCACCTCGGACCAATTCTATTTATACTAGCCATTAATGATGTTAAAGCATGTATAAATCACAGTAATATCCTGATCTACGCTGATGATATGAAAATATTTAAATCTATCACTAGTCAAAAAGATAGAATTTTTCTTCAATCTGACATTAATAGCTTCGCCAATTGGTGTGATAAAAACTGTTTATCCCTGAACCCTACTAAATGTCAACATATGACATTCTCTAAAAAGAATATACCTTCCACCTTTCAATATTCTTTGTCTCAACATATTCTTTGTAATATTGATAATTTTAAGGATCTTGGGGTTTATTTCGATCCCAAACTGGTTTTTGCCAAGCATATCAGTTTTATTGTTAATAAATCTAATTCTATGCTGGGCTTCGTAAAAAGGTGGGCGAAAAAATTTAATGACCCATACGTTACTATGTCATTGTACAATTGTTTCGTCCGTCCGATGCTGGCGTATGCTTCACAAGTTTGGGCGCCGTTCTACAACATTCATTCAAATCGAATAGAGGCCATTCAACGTAAATTTATTCGATTTGCACTTAGAGGACTTCCATGGGATGATCCTTTTAACCTTCCTCCTTACAGTCAGCGTATTAAGCTTCTTCAAATGTTACCACTTTCTCAACGAAGGCTTAATAGCGATATCATTTTTTTACAGCAGCTTATATCCGGTCAAATAGATGCACCTGACTTGCTGTCATCTATTGGCTTTAATTTTCGGTGTGGTGCCCATAATTTACGTAGTGTTGATTTATTGTTTAGCCCCCATCATAGAACGAATTATGGGAGGCATGAGCCTATTAGTCGCATGAGAATCTATAATATAAATGATCATGTGATTGACTTGCATGTTAGTAAAATTAAGCTGAAAATATTTTGCGCAATATTACCTTAATGTCTTAATTTATTTGCATGATTTGTATTTGTGTTAGTATTTTATAGGTACATAATTATTGTATTTGTAATTGTTTTGTCCTTACTAACACCTGCACTAAATGATGAGCCTGTTGGAGCACTTTTAGTGCCGGCAAATTTCTGCTCGTGATAGTTGCTTGCTTTAAGCACTCCACGACACAGAACTGATAGTGTATGTAGCAGCCATGTTATTTTAAGTCACTATTTTTTCTTTTTCAATTGTCATTGTTTTTCAATTATTATTTTCATTACTCCAATAACATTCACATTTTGTCATTAAAAAGCATATTTTTATTTTTAAGCACTTTTAAAACTTAAAAAGCACATATCTTATATAAACTTTAAAATGCTATTCAAACACGCAAATGTGAGTCCTCTTATACACAGAATTCAGCAAAGGGGAAATAAAGAATTATTGTTGTTTTTAAGATTCGCACTGCACCGTTGCAATTCTGAGTATAAGAGGGCAGCGTGAATTATGAATTGTTGCAGTTTGTTGAATAAATTGTGTGAGCAAACAACCAAAAACGTTGGAGTCACTCTTTTATTTAGGAAAACAGTCTCTTGGAATTAAAAGTAGACAGGAATTACAAATTGGTCGCCTGGCTCTTTTCATCATCGTTACTCGCCGTAATTTCTTTCAACTGTCACAATCGATGCTTGCCACTTCTTATTCAGTGCGACACGCAGGTGCAGGGGATTC
Source organism: Portevinia maculata (assembly GCA_949715645.1). Lineage (NCBI taxonomy): Eukaryota > Metazoa > Arthropoda > Insecta > Diptera > Syrphidae > Portevinia > Portevinia maculata. The sequence continues at coordinate 92,444,835 of OX454526.1, forward strand.
TCACCGGTCAGCTTAAGATTGGGAACGACTTAGCAAATAATGGAAAATAATCCTGGGTCATGCACTCTTTACCTGCTTAAGGATCATTAGAAATATAATATATATTATTTGCGATGTATTCGCCTAAAGTTTTGATCACTGGTTCCCAACAAACCACAATCGACCGAAGCTTTGTTTGAAAAAAGGCGGGTATCGTATCTTCTTCGATGCGCAAAAGTATGTTTTATTATTTTAGCAAGCTGATTTAACCACAAAGATTGTTGAGCGGGTATTAGACGTCTGATTGTGGAAAATAAAAAGGCTATTGGGTGACCAGAAAATCAATAACAAATGCAATCTAAATACCTACAAGGAAAATAATGAAAAAATAACCCGACTTCTACATAGACTTGGATATGGTGTTGTTATTATGATGTATCATTTCGAGGACAATCAAGAAACCTCTTCTAAATGGCGCTAAGGCAACGATGAGTTTCAGAAACACACGTGCAGATGATGATGATGATTATGGACATTGTGTTATTAGTACTAACCTCGTAGTTTGCAACAAAGGTAATAGTCCTACCTTTATAACAAAATCACGACGGGAGGTGATAGACGTTACTTTAGTCTCTCACCACCTTTACTCTGCGGTTACAAATTGGGCTGTATCTAGCAACCACTCATTCTCAGATCCCCATTATCTTGAATTCAATTTGGAAAACCGCTTTCGCATACCACAGTCAGTCTTCCGCAATTGTCGGAAGACAAACTGGGAGAAACACAACTCCATCCTTTCTGCTAAACTATCCACGTATGCCTGCTCAATACCGAGCACACAGCAAGAACTGGATAAGCATAACATTTTAAAAAAATTAACACATCAGCATAAAGGGCCCCATAGAGAGTATATATTATAAATTTCAGCTCCCTAGCTCAAACTTTGAATTTTCAAAAAAGTTTTTTATTTAATTGTGGGCGTGTCAATGGGCGGATTTTGAAAATATTTACAAATGAGCATAAAGGGCCCCCTACAGAGTACATATTATAAATTTCAGCTCCCTAACTCAAATTTTGGTTTTTCAATAAAATTGTTTTATTTATTTGTGGGCGTGGCAGTAGGCGGATTTTGAAAATTTGGTATCCCGAGCAGTTTTAGGAGTCATAGATCATATATAAAAAATTTCAGCTTTCTAGATCAAAATTCTATTTTTCCCAAAATTTTGTGTTTTTTTTGAGTTTGTGGGCGCGTCTGTGGGCGGATTTCAAAAATTCGTAACCTTGAATATTTCGGGACCCTAGAGAGTATATGGTTAAAATTTCAGCTCTCTAGGTCCAGTTTAAAGGCCTAATTTTTGCCGACGGACGGACGGACGGACATGGCTAGATCGACATTACTATCGATGCTGATCATAAATATAGTAACTTTTTGGGGTCTACGGGCAATATTAAGGTATGTTACAAACTATGCGTCAAAATTAATATACCCTTAGAATAGGGTATAAAAATATTGGAAAATCTTTTAGTTTCTCAAGTTTGTTTGAGAGTTTTCTTGGAAAAACTAAGTATGTATGCAATAGTATTTTATTAGTAAGAGTCTACCTAGGAACAAAATATTGAAAATCGTTGAAGCAGTTTTTTAAACCAGTTTTTTTTTTTAATTTTTGAAAAATATTTTCCAATGTTTTGAGTATTTAAATACAAGGAAATCTGTAGTTTTCATCTGGAAAAAAAGCTGTTAAAATTCAATATACCCGTTTCCAGCATATTCAAAAAACCAAAAAAGTTATGTATGAATTTCTTCCTAAATTTTAAATTTAATTGAAATCGGTTTTGCTGTTAGCGAGAAATTCTGATATTAAAAAATCGGTTCTAAATTAGGTACCGTAAATCGTTAAGGCCGTTTTTAGAAAAATTAAGCTTTAACAAATCGTTATATGACATTGTACGATTGTTTTAGAGCTAAAATTCCAATTTCAACAACGCCTAGTGCGAGACTACTAAATAAACACTATGAACCAAGTTTGCAAATCGGCCCATCCGCTTATGTTGCAGATCTGCAAACACGCAGACGGACGAACAGAATTTTCCAACACATTTTTATCTACTTCCATATCATCGTAATGCATGTTGAATTGTTATGTCAATTTTTTTGCACCAATCCATAAAGTGCCTTATACATAGTAAGTATAGTACCATAACCCCAAATAAAAATCGTGTTTGGGCGATTTGCGGCTAAAATGGACTGCATTAATTTTATTTATTACATCTACCATTCAGAAAGGAACACACTGATTGGTGTATGGAATAAATAGAACCCCACCCCGACATAATTGTCTGGCTACGGCCTTGCCTGCTATGGTCCATCGTAGTAAACGAGCTACTGATTATTCTCAGTAATAATGGTTTCTATATCCAAGGATATGCAGACGACTTAGCTAACCTAATCAGAGGAAAATTCGAAGACACAATCTCGGATCGCCTCCAGAGGGCTCTGAACCTGGTTGCTGAATGGTGCACAAAGGTTGGACTTAAAGCCAATCTCAAGAAAAGCACCATAGTTGCATTCACAAAGAGAAGAAGGTGAGGAAGACTGAAAAATGCTACACTCTTCGGTGAAACAGTAGAGTTCTCAAGGGGAGTTAAATATCTAGGAATCACAATAGATGAAAAACTTACATCGAACTCTCACATTTCCAAAACTATTGATAACGCCAGCACCTCATTATGGATCAGCAAAAGCCTACTTGGTAAAAACTGGGGACTTAATCCCAAAATGACACTATGGATGTATTCGGCAATTATAAGACCTATTATCACGTATGCAGCCGCCGTTTGGTGACACAAAGCAATTTAGAGGTCAGCACAGGCTAAGCTCAATAAAATTCAGCGACTAGCCTGTGTCTGTGCAACAGGTGCAATGAAAACTGCACCAACAGCTGCACTTGAAATTATACTAAACATCCCTCCACTTCACCTAGAACGCATAAAAGAAGCGATGGTAAACGCCTATACGCATATCACAGAAGATGAATCAAATTCCAACATAGCTCACTCTGAAATTATACGGGAACTCAGAGAACATGAACTACTTGCAATACACCTAACAGACAAATGTCTACCAAGATATAACTTTCGACACAACTTCAAGGTTACATTCCCAGACCGTCTAAACTGGGAACAGAATAAACCTGCATTTGCCAAAGATTCACATGTATGGTACACAGACGTATCGAAAACAAATGAATGGGTTGGTGCAGGAGTATACGGCCCTCGCACTAAAACGTGCCTATACGCTAGTATGGACACAAGCAGCACCGTATTTCAGGCGGAAATCCAAAGCTATGCATTCGACAAAATCTAAACAAAAACATTTGAAATAACATCAAAACTGGTCTGGGATTGTCTCCAACTTCTACAACTACTAGGCACCACAAATAAAGTTCAATTGATTTGGGTGCCTGGACACAGTGAATTCGAAGGCAATGAAAAAGTAGACGAACTAGCCAGAACTGAATCCGCATCCCCAAGATGCCAAGACCATTCTGCGGGCTATCAATAAACACTATTAAAAGTTGTGTTAAAACCTGGCTAGAGGAAAAGAAGCTTCATTTCTGAAGGGAAACCGAAGGAAACAGGCAAGCAAAAAACTTTATGCCAAATAGTTCCCACAAAAAAACGAAACAACTACTACAATTAAGTAGAAGTCAGATTCGAATAGTCACAGACTTCCTCACGGGGCACTGCCGTGACAAAAAACACCTGATGACTATGGCCATAGCACAAGATAATAAATACAGATTGTGCAACGAGGACATGGAAACAGCAGAACATATTATGTGAATGCAACTGTTTAATCAAAACGCGTCAACGTTATCTAGGTAAATTCTACTTTGAGGCAGCAGACATAGCTGCCAGCTCTCCTGCGGCAATACGGACGAGCTCTAAATGGAGGACATCACAATAGGCCCACAAGCGGCCGCAGTGATCTGGATACAGTATACCACCTCCTCCCAAAAATATAATCTAATCTAGGCTGGGTGCATGTTGTCTGGCAGGCGCCTATGTCAGCTTACTTGTGCGAATCAAACAACAAAGCGAAAGTAAAAAACTTCGATAGAATCAGTTTTCATTCACTTTTACACCGATTGTTATCAATGTGTGCGATGTCCGATTCACAAAAAAAAAAATGCAAAAAAAATCAATAAGAGTTATTTGAATAAAACATTGAACACACGATACCTACATATCTCATGAATGAAAGTGCACACAAACACCACAATAGGCTTGAAACGTTCATGTGGTCTCCCTCTTTCATATTCGCGTTCGGATAACAAAATAGGTGACGTTTGTACGATGTTTTTTTTATATGTGCGGTGTCTGTATGCATCGGTATTTACACGGATACGCACATATACATGGGTATGTGTAATCACTCAAATTCCCATAATTCACACTCCGATGCAGTCGCACATATATAAAAACCTTCGTACAGATGTTACCTTTCATGAAAAAAATTGCCATTGGAATCGGTTAACGCGTTTGGCCAAACATCGGCAACAAACACAAATATGGATTGATTTTTATATATATAGATGTCATTAGAAGAAGATAGAAGATGATGCAAAAATAAAAATGGAATTACCCTCCGAATTTTAATAATTTTGTTGTTGTTGTTACACATATAACGGTTTTTGGTCCTTATTAAATTTCTTGATCGGTCCCTTATTTCGGAACCCATTTGGAGGTCTGCCGCAACTTTTTTTGATAAAAATACTTTTTTTGCTAGTCTCTAACCTCGGAAAAGTTTAGCTAATTGTCGCAATTTAAAACTGGTAAAAAAAGAAACAAAATTGGTTCATTGTTTAGTCCAATGGAGCTGTGTTTCAAATTTTGCCGAAATTCGGAAATTTTATATTCTGACGATTTATTTTATCGGTTAAGGTCTTCCGCTCACGTTTGGGTCAAAGACCCCGATGGTCCTTCCCTTCCACCGCGCCACGCCAATGTTGTATCAGTCTGTACTTATTCTTCGTGTTTGAAGAATGGGGAAGAGGCTAATTTAAAAATATTAAAAATTATCACAAACATGTGAGTTCTTCCAGATTTTACAAAATTGGAGCACATGCGCGACCCGAAGGTATAAACCGATTTTCTTAATTTGTTTGGCCTACTGTAGCACACAACCCTGATTGTCGCCAGTCATCGCACCTTGCTCATTGCACTCAATGTTTTTGTGTCATTCGTTATTATTTTGTGTTACTTAACAATAACATACCTCCTGCGTTGAATTTTGTTACATTCAATTGTGTCCTTTTGTTATAGTGATATCGTATTGTGCTCGTATTGCTGATGCCGAAGTTTCAGAACAGGAATATGAATTTGTTTAATATGACATCAATTATTTGCATTATCTGCAGATAGCGAAAATTCCCACGAGATTGATAGAAGCAGAGTCAAGTAACGAATGGCATGATGAAGAGTACTATTCACCAGAACCGCATTATATTAATTTGTCAGCCATTTGTCTTGCATAGCAGATAGTTTGGTCTCGAGTGCAGTCAGGGATTGGAGATGAGTGTTGTTAACTATTAGAATTAGTTCTACATTGCATGCACATCGTCGTTACTTATTTCAGGATAAAGGAATTAATCAGAATGAATTGAAGAGGTCCTGTTCGATTAGTGGATAGATGATAACAAATATAAGGCGATTCCCAGGTGATTTTACTTTTGGGATTTTGTAGTAGTGAAGCGTATGCTCTTGCTTAATAGGTAGTCTTTATGTCTGACTGAGGTAAGTGTTTCTTGATGTTGACGATTTCTGCTCTAAGTTGATCTGGGAATACCATTAGGGGCTCATAGATCTCCTTCTACTTGCAACTGTTGTAAATTTGAAGCCCAGATCAGTAAATTCATTCCCAACGATGTTAACATTTTAAAAACCCTTATGGCCTTTTAAATTTGCAGAGTATTTCCGCGTTTCCTTATTTCAAGATGATTCTTTTATATGGTGTTAGTGGTGGGATCAAAAATGTGCTTCATTTGGCTGATGGTACGGGCTGCTGTTTCTCCAAATTCGGAATCCAGGAATCCAAATAAATAAAGTGTTACTCTTAGATTTATGGCTAATTGATATTTGATCTACGAGTATAACGGTTGAATTTTGTAATGTTTACTGGTAATGTGCAAAGTGACTACCGAACGATATATACATTTCAAGCCGATCTACAATAACAACACGAATTGGCATATATCAGTATTTTTTCCATTCCAGCAGATCGAAAATAGCCAAATCTTCAAACCGAAGCAAACCCTGAAAAAACAAACAATAATTTTTAAGTCGAGACTTATAACCTTTTCATCAACTTTAAAGCCGTGATGTGAAGGCATGGAAATTCTCAAATTCGGAACACCGACAAATTTGATCCAGGTGTGGAGATGGAAAACACGCTGGAGCTGGAAAACACAAGACGCATTGTATGAATAGTTTGGTGCCATCTCTCCCAACTATTAAAAGTCTAAACCAGGTTTCAATTTCAATTTTAATTTGTTTAGATACGAAGTACAAGTAAGACAAAATCATATTTAATACTTAAACATATGGCTTATATATATCTGCAAAAGCATAAACACAATTAAAGACTCACATACATAATAGAACAGATTACAATACAACAATGCAATAAATAGTAAATACATTTAGATGCAGAAATAAGAGAATAATTATTCCTTTACTATTGACTAAATCAATACAATAATACGTTTTTAACATCTATATAAAAAAACAATATTAGTTACCTACTTAAAGGCATATATCTTATAGTTGACTAAGGAATACAATTATAGAACTAACTTTTTTTGTCAGGGTGCGAGACTTTCTACACTGGAGCACTCAGACTCAATATTATTGCATTGTACTTTAGAGCTTAAATAAGTGAACTAGTTAAAATAAAGGGTCTTTCATTAAGGACTTGACAACTTCTTTTTTAAATAAAATGCAAACTACTTGAGATATCTCAAAAAAAAATTATTGGCTTGAATCACTATCAAAACATTTATGAATGAAATTCGTCTTCGGTCATATGTCCACCACGGGAACGTGTCGATACGTTGAACCTAATTTTCGATGACTCGGCAGCACATTTCGACCGATACGGCCGCTATTTTCTGGTTCAATATTGTGTCTGAGCTCCTATAACGTTACTGGCTTGATAGCATAGGCCAATGATTTAATGTAGCCCCATAAAAAAAGTCTAGAGGCGTTAAATCATACGATCTCGGCGGCCAATAAGCGGGTCCGTTTCTCGAGATAACACGTTCACCGAACTGAGACTTCAATAACTCGATTGTGTGGCTTGTGGCACCGTCTTGTTGGAACCACATATCACTGATGTCCAATTCATACAATTGCTCAAAGAAATAACATTCCAACATGTATCTGTAGCAAGGACCATTTACCGTAACATGACGGTAATTTTCATCGACAAAAAAAACGGCCCAATGACGCCACCGGCATGAAAACCGCACCAAACAGTGACTTTTTGCGGATGAAGTCCTGTTTCATGAAGCACATGAGGGTTCTCACCTGACCAGTAACGCATGTTTAACCAAAAATGAGCTTCATCGCTAAAGATGATTTTGCGATAAAATTCTTCATTTTCTTCCATTATAATATCCAGGTCCCAATTCGAGAACGTACATCGCTTCATATGATCAAGTGGCTTTAGTTCTTGAGTCAGCTTGATCTTGTAAGGGTGTAGGTCAAGATCCCTACACAAAATTTGCCATATTGTGGTCTGGGAGAGGCCAAATTCCTTGAGAACGCCGTAAAATTAACTGGATTGATTGGTTTGCGACGAACGCCTCTAAGGCAGCTCCCCACTTCCCCCACTTCAGGCAAAACGTAGTCTCGCTGCCATGGCAACATCAAGCAGCGAATGTTCTGACTCAAATTTTTTCACTAGACTATGAATTGCTTTTCTTCTGGGACGAGAATTACGGCCGAAAAATTGGCGATAACGCTATTAAAGTTACGACCACCGACTCGGAATTTCGGTAGTAAATTTAAATTATTTGTAAACGTTATTCGTTTGTATAGTTCCCCATGCTGAAAATGTTGATTTTTCTGAATATTTTGACATTGACAGTTCGGTAATCGGTTTGAGGGTGCGTTCACACTGAAAGTTTGAAGTTGTCAGGTCGCTAATAATATTACTTTTCTTTCATAAATATAAAATATAAGGACAGAAAATATTATGGCAAAGTGAGGGGTTGGGGTTTAATAGGAAAGGCTTACAACGAAGGGAGATGTTGAAAGACAGCATATTTAAATCTCAGAGCTCCAATTATTTCTTTTATGACAGGCGTTATAGAGAGGTGTTTCACAGAGGTAACATGTACAAAAAACAGTCGCGATGAATTCAAAGAGTTGGAAGAGGGTGTAACCAAATTAAATGAACTGGTGGACTATGCAAAGTTGATCTTTTCAAACAAATCAGGTGGCGAATTATTATGGATAATTTCATGTAGAGATTCACAGCACCTAACATATATAAACTTTTGTAATTTACATTCAAGCACATTTGACTACCGCTCAATATCGTGATCAAATCGACGGAGCCCGTACACATATCTAACCATACTATTAATTGCAGCAAGTATCTTATGCTGCAAACGTGACTCAAGTTCGAACAGAACTATAGAATGTCTATCAGAGATATGCGCAAATTTTTTAAGTCGTAGTTTTGTATGAGCAGGAGTAAAGCCTAAAAACAGCCAAAACTTACGCAGCGCAGCATAGAATCAACCATCAGTATTGTAAAGGAAAACTTGAATTGTAATTCTGGCAATGCTCTACTCAAGCAACACACAAATGTGTGTATGTACTTTTTTGTTAACAAATGACTTTATATAAATGCTTTTCTATTCTTGTTCCTTCAAGTGCGGTCTTTTTATTTCTTGTGCTCTTCGTTCTACAGATTTCTTCAATCAGTATGAATAATTTAGTCAACCGCAGATAGCGAATGATTAAGTGGGAAAATAGCACTATTATAAATTCAGTTACTAAGAAAGTAAACATTTTTCGATTACAAACAAATTTTGAGTTACCCTCTAAATTGATGAAATAAACTAATTTAATTTGGTTAACCATGAACTTTCCAACGCTTTTTAAATTTCATTTAGTTGCAATCGTTAAATCGAAAAAAGTATGTCAACGCAATAAATTTTAAGTCCTTGACAATAGATATGCCATGTTCCGTCCGGCAAAGCAGCAGTAGCTCGGGACATACACTCACATGATGACTGCCAGCCACCCTTCGAAATTTATTACTTTTCCGTATGACATCGCTAGGGATATACATTTTCAGAAGCTCATCCTCTTCGATGATAACAGCTTGCCGTATTTACTTGTTGGACAAGTAACGGGAGCACACACACAGAAATTCCTTTGGCACTAGCTAATTGATACAAATCTGTGTAAATAAATCAAAAACTTGTTAAAAACTTCGTGTTTTCCTCTTGAAGAACCCATGAGTTAAGAAGGACGATTACTGGTGGCACTGTCGCCAATATGTTAAACAAACATTTTTAAAAATATTATTTGACTAGACAGTTTGTTAAAACGTGGCAGTAGATATTTGTTAAGCTTTCGATATGACAATTTTTAAATTATTTGCATTAGTTATACCAATTATGTGTTTGTATAAAAAAAATAGGAAGGCCTAGAAGTTCCTGTATCACACAAATGCAACACCACCACCAGTTATTATGCCTAAGTAATAAAGTGCTCCGAAACCGGCTGGGAGAGATCGATTCAATCGTTCTAGTATATCTTGCGACAACATACTGATTTCAAATCTAGCTATTTGATTAAGGACATGCGATAATTTATTTAGGAGGGGGCAACACCCTCTTGGTTTATAAGTACCTAAGTTAAATTTAGTTAGCTAAGGCAGGGGTTCCCAATCTTTTTTATGCTGCGACTCCTTTTACAGAATGTAATTTTGAAGATAGCTGTGTGTAACTCTAGAAAAAATTCAGAATACTTTATTTTCCATACAATTAAAGAAAACTCTGAAGATTGTAAAACACTAATTTATTATTATTTAATAGAAAATATTTTTATTTTTTTTCGCTGGGAGGTGGTAATCTTCCAAAGACGAAACCGAGCCCGTACTCAGTAACAGTGTGGTGATTTCTACCCACTAACCCCTTCTCCCGTCTTCCCGTTTTCCCTGCGATACAACCTTCTTTTTATTTCATTGTCGCAGGGCGGGGATTAGCCAGCTTTCCAATTATTGCACCTAGTAGTTAAACCAATCAGGAATTTGTCTTTCATATTTTTAAAATTCATATTCTAAAACTCTGTTCAGACGATTGCCAGGTCTGACAATATTGTCAGGTCTACAAATGTTCTGACAATGAGCTGCAAATGAGCTGACAATAGCGAACTACCTGACAATGCTAAATTGCCAGTTCACACGGTTGCCATATTTTGTCCCCCAAACTCTGGCAAATTTCATTGTCAGATAGATGGCCTGACAATACTTTGCCTGGCAACGTTGTAAGGTTGAAAATTGTCAGTTCACACGGTTGGCAGATGTTTGTTTACAAAAAATTTGCAGATTCGTTGGCAGGCATTGTCAGACAAATTAAAAAAAAAAAATCATTCTGGACTGAGTAGTGTTTTTTTTGTTGAGAATTTTAAAAATAATAATGGAAAAAAAAGATGCACTTGCGATTGTTTTGGCCGCTTACGTATTGGAAAGCAGCGAGGAGGATGAATTGCCACAAAAACGTCGGCGTGTTTGGACGAAGGATTGGGTGGCCCGCCGTCAGCAGGAGGGACTTTACGCTAAATTGCTGGTCGAATTGCGAGCTGAGGAGCCAGAACTGTATCGCAATTTTTTGCGTATGGATTCCAAACAATTCGATGATCTTCTAGCTTTGGTGACTCCACATAGCAAAAAGCAAGAAACGAATATGCGCGCAAAAATTTCAGAGGCTGAGCGGCTTGTGTTGACTCTACGATACCTAGCTACCGGCGAACATTTTCGGTCTATGCAATATCTGTTCCGCATTCCAGTGTCAACGATCTCATCTATCATTCCAGAAGTTCTGGATGCAATCTACAAAGTGCTGGTGGATAGATATCTTCAGGTAAATTGATTTCATTCTCTTATACACAAATGCACAGAAAATTGTGTTTAATTCTAGACGCCGAGAACACCCGAGGCCTGGGATTCTGTTGCCAGCAAATTCAGTGAAATGTGGCAATTTCCAAACTGCATTGGAGCAGTGGATGGAAAACATGTAGAAATGATAGCACCACCAAATGCTGGCAGCATATTCTACAATTATAAAGGCACACATAGCATTGTTTTGATGGGCATTGCCGATGCGGAATATAAACTGCTGTACATCGACGTCGGCCGCAATGGGCGATTTTCCGATGGTGGCGTGTTCAATCGATGCACATTTGGCCCAGCGCTGGATTGTAGTCAGCTGGGCTTGCCAGAAGACCAAGCACTACCCGGTAGAGAATTGCCTGTTCCGTATGTTCTCGTTGCAGACGATGCGTTCGCTTTACGGCCGAACATATTGAAACCATACAGCCAACGTGGTCTCTCAATGGTGCAACGAGTATTTAACTATCGATTAAGTCGTGCCCGTCGTATTATTGAAAATGTTTTCGGTATTATGTCGGCACGTTTCCGAGTGCTGCGAAAGCCCATACATTTGGATGCCGAGAAGTCAAAGAAAGTTACGCTTGCGTGTTGCGTGCTCCACAACTACTTGATAACAACAAATAAAAAGAAGTATGCTCCGAGCAATTCATTCGACCATTATAGTGATGTCGGCGAACTTATCTTGGGTGATTGGCGACGTGATTTGGATGTGGAAAGCAGAACATTGTATCAATTAGAAGGAACACGTACTGAAACTCCACTCGAAGCCAAAGATGTACGAAATGAGTTCAAGACGTACTTCGTCGAAGAGGGTGAATTAGAATGGCAGTATAATTTGCTTCAGTAAAAAAAAATATTTTCTAATTTCGATTAAATCTTTATTAATATTGTATCTAGATACATATGAACATATTTGAGAAATTTTTTTTTTGTTTTTTTAATATATTCTATTTTGGTGTTGGTGCCCACTCACTAGCGATTTCGCCACTGTCAATAGTTTCTGTTGCTTGCTGCCTAGTAATGAACATCAGGTCATACTTTTCCAATGGTTGTTGCTGCGGCTGCTCCTTCCCAGACTAAGGCTATGATATGTAAAAAATAATGAAAATATATAAAAGTTAATTATCTTGAAAAAATGCATTCACTATCAGAGCAGCTTCATCCATTATATCGTTGAATGCACGTCTCAGTTTAGACCTTGCGAACGCACCTTGTTCCGGTGTTAAACTTTGCAACTCGGAGGACATACGAGGGCGGGTCAATAAGTCCGTGACTTTTTGAATTTCTGACCTCTTTACTGAAACACCAACACTGCTCCTGTCAACAGGCATCTGTCAGTTGACTCCTGTCAAAATTTAAACTTGCTGCGTCAGTTAGTTTGTGTTTGACAGCTATTTTTATCAGACTACTCACTAATTTGAGGAGAAAATGGAAAAAAGTGAATTTCGTGTGCTTATTAAGCATTATTTCTTGCGAAAAAAAACCATTACCGAGACCAAGGCTAAGCTTGAAAAAGACTATGGGGACTCTGCACCATCGATTTCAATGGTAAAAAAGTGGTTTACTGAATTTCGTTGTGGCCGTACAAGCACTGAAGATGCCGAACGTCCTGGACGCCCAGTTGAGGTCTCTACACCCGAAACAATCGAAAAAATTCACGATATGGTGTTGGCCGACCGAAGATTGAAAGTGCGAGAGATTGTGGAAGCCGTAGGGATCTCGCATGGCTCAGTGATTTTAATTTTGAATGATCACTTGGGCATGAGAAAGCTTTCCGCAAGATGGGTGCCGCGTTTGCTCACAGTCGACCACAAACGCAATCGTGTAACAACTTCACAGGAAGGTTTGGCGTTGTTTAATCGCAATATGGAGGAGTTTTTGCGCAGTTTTGTAACCGTGGACGAAACATGGATCCATCACAACACACCAGAGACCAAACAACAGTCAAAACAGTGGGTTTCTAAGGGTGAATCGGCGCCAAAGAAGGCCAAGGTGGGTTTGTCAGCCAATAAAGTTATGGCGACTGTTTTTTGGGATGCACGCGGGATAATCCACATTGACTACCTTCAAAAGGGAAGAACAATCAATGGGGAATATTATGCCAACTTATTGGACCGATTCAATAACGATTTGAAAAAAAACCGACCTCATTTGGCCAAGAAAAAAGTTCTTTTCCACCAAGACAATGCAAGGGTGCACACATGTGCAGTTGCCATGGCAAAAAACCATGAATTGGGCTATGAATTGCTCCCTCATCCACCCTATTCTCCAGATTTGGCTCCGAGCGACTACTTCTTGTTCCCAAACCTGAAGAAATGGCTTGGTGGAAAAAGATTTGACTCCAATGATGAAGTCAACTCGCAAATAAAGGCCTATTTTGAGGACCTCGACAAATCATTTTTTTTGGAAGGGATAAAAAAAATTGGAGAAGCGTTGGACAAAGTTTATAGAGCTCAAAGGAGACTACGTTGAAAAATAAAATTAATTTTTTATCAAAAAATCTGTGTTTTATTCCAAAAGTCACGGACTTATTGACCCGCCCTCGTATAGTCGCATAAGGCAGTGGATGCATTTTTTGGTTGCGAACGAATGGACTGCAGTGCCTCTACTGCCATCTGTTTTAAACGGCTGCTATCTGACGGAGATGACGATGGTGATGAGGTGGTAATCCTGCGTTTGCGTCGTTGCCCAGATGTCACTGGTGACGGTAACACAAATTCCAGCGTATTACGCTCGCTAACATCCAGCAAAAATGTTTCGTCTGACAATGACCTGACAATGTGTTTTCTGCAAATATTGTCAGACAAAATTGTAAGTTCAGACGGTTGTAAGGCATTTGGGACAATTTTTACAGTGACAGATCTGACAATATTTGCAGATCTGGCAATCGTCTGAACATAGCTTAAGTATTTTTCCATAGAGGATTTAATACTGTTTATACCCTATTCTAGGGGTATATTAATTTTGACGCATAGTTTGTAACATACCTTAATATTGCCCGTAGACCCCTAAAAGTTACTATATTTATGGTCAGCATCGATAGTAATGTCGATCTAGCCATGTCCGTCCGTCCGTCCGTCCGTCGGCAAAAATTAGGCCTTTAAACTGAACCTAGAGAGCTGAAATTTTAACCATATACTCTCTAGGGTCCCGAAATAATCAAGTTTACGAATTTTTGAAATCCGCCCACAGACACGCCCACAAACTCAAAAAAACAAAATTTTGGAAAAAATCGAATTTGGAGCTAGAAAGCTGAAATTTTTTATATATGATCTATGACTCCTGTTCTGTTTTAAATGTTTATATTTAACCAACATGCATAATGTACTCTATTTCTGTATTTGTAATTTAACTGAAACTATTTTTTGCTTACCATTCTCTATTAATTGCTGCTTGCTGTGCTTTAACATAGAGTACGGTAACTTTTCTTTTCTTAAGCTCTCGTATAAGAGAAACAATTATTTTATTTTGCTTTGACTTAACATTCTTCCTTTTCTTAATACGTCTTACTAAAATTCTCTATACCATGTTGGCTCTCTTGTAATTCGACCGTCAAGCAGTAAGCATAAGCATTCGTCATCCAATTATTGTAAAAATTAAAATTAACAAATTCTTGATTTCATGTCTTTCTTTTTCATCGTTGATAAATCGACACTAGATTGGTTTATCATAATCATCTCGTTTGCAATCTTCTTTTTGTGAAAGATTTGTGAAAATAATCCAAAACAACTCCTAAAACTGCTCGGGGTAAAATTTTTTCAAAATCCGCCCACTGACACGCCCACAAATAAATAAAACAATTTTTTTGAAAATCCAAAGTTTGAGCTAGGGAGCTGAAATTTATAACATATACTCTCTATGGGCCCTTTATGCTCATGTGTAAATATTTTCAAAATCCGCCCACTGGCACGCCCACAATTTTTTTTTTTTTTTTTGAAAATTCAAAGTGAGCTAGGGAGCTGAAATTTATAATATATACTCTCTAGGGGCCCTTTATGCTCATGTGTTAATTTTTTTTAAATCCGACTACTGACACGCCCACAATTAAATAAAACAATTTTATTGAAACACCCAGGTTTGATTGTTTTTTTTTGATAAAATCCTTTAAATGTTATATAACAAAATATGTAGAGTGTTCTTAACAATTCAACGATACTTAGACTTTTGTCACGCCCACTTATGAGGGATAGGAATAAGAATAGGGTATCCAATAGTTCGCCCAAGCGGACTGTAGCCCGTCCCTATGTTTTTGTTTTATTTTTCGGACTATGTAGCTCTAGCTAGTTCAAAAGCTTTTATTCTTTAGAAAACATGAAAATTATAATTAATGAGGAGGATGAGCTTGTTTTCCTGAGCATAACTTTTCACATCAGGGCTGATATTTTGAAATCGCTACTCTCGTTTCTTTATACCCTATTCTAAGGGTATATTAATTTTGACGCATAGTTTGTAACATACCTTAATATTGCCCGTAGACCCCTAAAAGTTACTATATTTATGATCAGCATCGATAGTAATGTCGATCTAGCCATGTCCGTACGTCCGTCCGTCCGTCTGTCGGCAAAAATTAGGCCTTTAAACTGAGCATAGAGAGCTGAAATTTTAACCATATACTCTCTAGGGTCCCGAAATAATCAAGTTTACGAATTTTTGAAATCCGCCCACAGACACGCCCACAAACTCAAAAAAACAAATTTTTCAAAAAAATCGATTTTGAGCTAGAAAGCTGAAATTTTGTATATATGATCCTAAAACTGCTCGGGAGATAAAATTTTCAAAAGCCGCCCACTGACACGCCCACAATTAAATAAAACAATTTTATTGAAAAACCAAAAGTTGAGCTAGGGAGCTGAAATTTATAATATATACTTTCTAGGCGCCTTTCAAGCTCTGTGTAAATATTTTCAAAATCCGCCCACTGACACGCCCACAATTTAAAAAAAAAACTTTTTTTAAAATCAAAAGTTTGAGCTATGCAGCTGAAATTTATAATATATACTTTCTAGGGGCCCTTTATGCTCATGTGTTAATTTTTTTTAAATACGCCTACTGACACGCCCACAATTAAATAAAAGAATTTTATTGAAAAACCAAAGTTTGAGCTAGGGAGCGTTTTTTTTCACAAAAGCCTCGTTTTTTTTGATGAAACCCTTTAAATGTTATATAACAAAATATGTACCTAGAGCGTTCTTAACAATTCAACCATACTATATAAGAATAGGGTATCCAACAGTTCGCCCAAGCAGACTGTAGCCCGTCCCTATGTTTCTAAATTAATTTGTTATCTGTATTTTGACTTGATTACTGCAACTGCAGAAAAGCCGGTTTCACATAAGTACGACGTAGCAAACGGTAAAAGTATCTTTAAAGCTTTAGTTCCGATATTGGGATGTTCTTGTGATGCTTTACTCCAAAATTAAAAAAGTATGTCTCTGTCGAAACGTAGTTTTAAGCTCGTTTCACAAGATAATTCCAAAAGTTGTTCTTCCTCGTTCATTGAAAGTGCAGATGGGGGTGGGGTCGATTGGTATGGATCTCTAATCCAGTCATATTGTTCAAGATTCTCCGGAAAATATTTGTCGAAATGGATGCTCATGCTCAATTTCTATAAATGTTTAGCCAAAATCAATTGTAAGTTTGGCCTTAATGGCAGGATATGCGTTTCGTTTCCCAGCAGCGATTTATTTAAAACATTTAACTTCTCAAATATGTAGCAAAGATATGCCATTTTTATAAAGAAGTGAGTATCTTTAAACATATCTGCGTCACGGTGTTATTCCGTCAGTAAATACACATTCGACTCATTTCTTAATTCGTATACACATGAGAGTACCTTACCTCTCGATAACCAGCGAGAATTACAGTAATAAAGTAAGGATGTATGCTCGAAACTTAAATCTTCACAAAGCTTTTGGAAAAATCTTGCCTTCACTGGTCTTGTTTTTATGAAGTTTACCACTTTAATAATTATATACGAGTATCCATCACAATATTCAATTCAGGAGATATGCATAACACAATGTGTCCATTATACATTTGGAGCTTTGGTTTTAATAAGAGCTTGAAGTCCTCCATATTGTCCTGATATCGCGCGAGCTCCATTCGTACTCGCACCAACACAGTTTTCCCATTGAATGTGATGTTTCTTCCATGTATGAATCAATAATAGTAAACAAATTGGTGACGTGACATAACCCCAAGCGTCATAAGCCCAATCTCGAAATTTGGCCTTATGTCGCTTTTTGAAAGTGACATAAGGCCAAATTCTAGCATTTGGTATAATGTCACTTTCACAAAGCGTCATAAGGCCAAATCCGGAAAGTGACATAAAGCCAAATTTTCAAAACAGTACCTCGCACCTACTCCAAATCAAACAGTGACCCCAAACACTGTTTATGTAATCTACTTGCGATTTCGTAACTAATCCCATAAACAGTGCAATGCATATGCGGGGGAATGCTGCCCCCCTGCAACCCCCCCGCTTGGGGTCACTGTTTGATTTGGTGTAGGTGCAAGGGCAAATTGTTGAAAACAGCACCAAGCGAAAGTGTCATAATATCAAATGCTAAAATTTGGCCTTATGTCACTTTCACAATGCGACATAAGGTCAAATTTCGAGATTTGGGCATATGGCGGTTGGGGTTATGTCAGGGCACCAACAAATCACAAGCCTTCCCTTTATCCTTCATTTTTTTACAAAATAACAAATCTTCATATACATTTGCTTCTTCCATGCACCGAACGTGACATATTAGTTGAGCTTCACTATTATTGTCTGTCGCTTCATCCAGTTGAATTGGAAAAAAAAAACAGAAAGTTTTTCCACAATTTGCTCAGTAATGTCTCAGCAATGTCATGAATGCGACGACTAATCGTATTGTTTGAAAGAGAAATATTTTTTAATTCTTTAGCCGCCGATTCTCCAATTATCACTGATACCATATCAATCGCTGCAGGTAAAATGAGATCTTCAGCAATCGTGTGTGGTTTTTTGCATTTTGCAATTCGATGAGCCACCTTGGAAGGAACAGATGACTTAGAAAACAATGATGATGAAAATGGAAAATGAGATAAACATGAGAAATGAAAAAGAAAACTCGAGACGCCCCACGGTATCCCTGATCCTGAGCTAGGGCGTTTTTGGGAGAGGCCGGGCTCGCCAACTTGTGGTGGTGCTTCCGGGAGGTGATTGACGCTGTAAAGCTTCAGTCGGCTCATGGCGGCGCGTTTACACGTTGACGACTGCCAGGCGATCAGGAAACAATTGGGATTTTGACCAGTTCCTGCGTAAGGATACAAGTGTTCGGTTTCCCAATTATGATTAGAATACGTTAAGTAGTGTAAGTAAGTAGAGTAGGTAGTTTGTAATTTGTTTTTAAATCAAATATGAAATTTAAATAATGATGGCAATCTTTTTTTTAATTTTCTCGATGAAAATAATGTTAAATTAGTTCGCAAAATAGTTTTTGGCCGAAAGGCAATAATTATAAGGTTATAGTTAAGCTTAGAAGGTCTGCGTTAGGACAATTAATTAAGAATACGTATCCTGTTAATTTTAAGTAGATTAAGTTACTGTTCGCTACCAGGTAGAACGAAAAAAGGACTAATTTATGACCTTTTTGGGAAAAGCATCATAAAAATTAAGTTTATGTGTCTAATCCCATTTTTTTACAACATAACATAATATAGCCTTCTTTCATATTGTATTTGGTTTTTCTCATATTATCGAAAGATTTAAAGAAAATCCTAAAATTAAATCAAGAAACTACCTATTCGCTAACACGTGGAAAGGAGTGTACATACGTACAATTGGTCGGTAAAAACGTGGAGGACAAATATTTTCCATTTTCTCGGAAAGAGTTCTAAAAAATAGGACAAAAAAAAAGCTTAAGCAGTGGTTTAACCATCGAGGAAGAACACCTCTGCAGATCGATAGTGGAGATACCATCTTGATCAACCGATTTGTGTTTATCGAGATCTCTTAGTACTCCTGCTACTGTACGAGTATAAAAATTGATTGGTGTCATGAAGTACTCTTGACTACAGGGGGAGATAAAGCACAATATGGAAGTCTTGAGCCAGCTGCATAGTGAGCTGCAAGCACATTTACTTTATCTGAAAAGCTGACAGCTGGAATGTCATTGCAAATGAGTCTCGGTATAGATATGAGGCCGAATTTTCAATGTTGTTAACAACATATTACAACGTATTACTGTTTATAGTCATACCGCAACCGCTCTCTAGCGACAAATTTAATTATTTATTATATTTGGATATACATCAATCTCGTATCAAATCATGTTCATGTTTTTGTTTCAAGCTGAATAAATTGAAATAAAAGAGATTCAGTCGGAATATGACTGGGAAAAATACCTGACGTAGTATTATTTCATCTCGCTATACAGATAAAAACTGTTTTTAGAGTTCCGTAGCCAAATGGCAAAAAACGGAACCCTTATAGATTCGTCATGTCTGTTTGTCTGTCTGTCTGTCCGGGAATGTCACAGCCACTTTTCTCCGAAACTATAAGAGCAATACCTTTGGAACTTGGTAAGTAGATGTATTCCGTGAACCGCATTAAGATTTTCACACTAAAATAGAAAAAAAAACAATAAATTTTGGGGGTTCCCCATACTTAGAACTGAAACTCAAAATATTTTTTCCATCAAACCCATACGTGTGGGGTATCTATGAATAGGTCTTCAAAAATGATATTGAGGTTTCTAATATCATTTTTTTTCTAAACTGAATAGTTTCCGCGAGAGACACTTCCAAAGTGCTAAAATGTGTGCCCCCCCCCCCCTCTAACTTCTAAAATAAGGGAATGATAAAACTAAAAAAAATGTATGATGTACATTACCATGCAAACTTCCGCCGAAAATTGGTTTGAACGAGATCTAGTAAGTAGTTTTTTTTTAATACGTCATAAATCGTAAACCGCAATTTACCTTTCATTCAACCAACTCAAATACTCGTATATAAAAAAAAAATTTAATTTCATTCACATAAACCTTATGCGTAAACCGTGAACCATTATTTTCTAATAATAAATCTGTAATAGTGGCCTAAGTAAAAAAAGTAGCACTTGTCCGCTTTTTTTCACTTAAAATAGACAGCATTAATGAGACACCCTTTAAACCTTTACATAGCTACATGCACAATTGGTTTAGTTTTTCGAAGTTATACAAACATGAGTTATTGAAGTGTAGTGATGTGTAGTAGGAAAAGAATTATATTTAAAACTAATTTCGCAATATAAAAATCATCAAAACAAATTAGATCTCCTTCACTTTTCAATTTTTTTCTTTCTTAAGTGGTAACGCTGATACAGACTTTCTTCTTCGACTTTGCTTCCTTTTATTTTATCATAACTTTCATAAATCTTAATCAAAGCGAAAAACAAGAATCTTACTCTGTACGGTAGACTCCCCTGAGCATATTAAGGCATCACTCAGATTTCTGCTCCCTAAGCCGAGCTAGCAAAGAGATTTCTATTATAACACACATTTGTTTTAAGAAGGAATCCAATTACAAAAAATGAGCTAGCAGATGGTGCGGATTGGGCGTCATTAAAAGATATTTACTGAATTCATCATGCGGATTTTTGTGATAGATGTCAAGTTCAAACTAAGATAATTTTAGTAACGGAGTCGTCGAAAACACAACGGCTTTCTATACCCTATCTAAGGGTATATTTATTTTGACTTATAGTTTGTAACATAGGTTAATATCACCCGTATCCCCCTAAAAGTTACTATATTCCTGATCAACATCGAAACTTATATGTACCGTCCATCCGTCCGTCCGTCGGCAAAAACTAGGACTTTAAACTTGGGCTAGAAAGATGAAATTTATACCATATACTCACTAGGGCTCTGAAATAATGAAGTTTAAGAATTTTAAAAATCCGCCCACTAACACAAGCTAGGCAGCTAAAATTTATAATACATATACACTAGGGTGGTCCTTATTTTTCGACTTTTGATTTATCCCCGGGGCACTTTCCCATTTGATTATATACCCCTAAATATGAAATACGTTTTTTTTTTTTTTTGTTAAGATTTAGAGGTCGCTATCAACTGTCAACCTTTTTACACAAAGCCCTCGCCTCAACCCCTCTTCTGTACCGATGCGTCTATATTTAGCCCGCCCCGCACTTCAGTTCTAATAAGTCATTTATGAGAGCGCACGCGTTTTATTTGTAATAGTAACGTGTTTCAACGTGTTGCAATGGCGTCTAAAAGTAGCGGACTCAGTAAAGCTACTAGAAATCAGAGTAAGGTTTGGCTTATCGGTCAATTATAATCGAATTAAGAAAATCAACATTGCCATCCATCTTTAAAGATTTTGTAATATTTTTTATGTCCTGAGTATAAAAAAAAACATAGGGACGGGCTACAGTCCGCTTGGGCGAACTGTTGGATACCCTATTCTTATTCCTATCCCTCATAAGTGGGCGTGACAAAAGTCTAAGTATGGTTGAATAGTTAAGAACGCTCTACATATTTTGTTATATAACATTTAAAGGATTTTATAAAAATAAAACGCTCCCTAGCTCAAACTTGGGAGTTTCAATAAAATTGTTTTATTTAATTGTGGGCGTGTCAGTAGGCGGATTTAAAAAAAATTAACACATGAGAATAAAGGGCCCCTAGAGAGTATATATTATAAATTTCAGCTCCCTAGCTCAAACTTTGAATTTTCAAAAAAAAAATAAAAAATAATTATGGGCGTGTCAGTGGGCGGATTTTGAAAATATTTACACATGAGCATAAAGGGCCCATAGGGAGTATATATTATAAATTTCAGCTCCCTAGCTCAAACTTTGGATTTTCAAAAATTAATATACCCTTAGAATAGGGTATACAAAAATTGTTTTATTTATTTGTGGGCGTGTCAGTGGGCGGATTTTGAAATATTTTTATCCCGAGCAGTTTTAGGAGTCATAGATCATATATAAAAAATTTCAGCTTTCTAGCTCAAAATTCGATTTTTTCCAAAATTTTGTTTTTTTTTTGAGTTTGTCTGTGGGCGGATTTCAAAAATTCGTAAACTTGATTATTTCGGGACCATAGAGAGTATATGGTTAAAATTTCAGCTCTCCAGTTTAAAGGCCTAATTTTTGCCGACAGAAGGACGGACGGACGGACGGACGGACATGGCTAGATCGACATTACTATCGATGCTGATCATAAATATAGTAACTTTTAAGGGTCTACGGGCAATATTAAGGTATGTTACAAACTATGCGTCAAAATTAATATACCCTTAGAATAGGGTATAAAAATACAGATTTTGAGTTTTTTTTTTTAAATTCTTAATGTCATTTAAAAAATTCAAAAAAAATCCTGAAAGTATATAATGAAACTACGTGGTGCCCCGCGAAATTAAAGAATTTTTTTTTTTCTTAGCAATAAGGACCACCCTAATATACACTCTCCAGAGGCCTTTAATGCTAATGTTAAAGGATTTTTTAAATCCGCCCAGTGACACGCCCACAATATACAAAACATAGTTTTTTTTTTCGAAAAATCAAAGCTTGAGCTAGGAATCTGAAATTTGGAATATAATACTCTCCAGTTTCCCTTAATACTCCTGTTAATAAATAGATGAGGGCATTCTGAAACAGCAAGAAAAAAATTCTGAGGATTGATAACCAAATGAAATCTAACCACACGAAGAACGAATGAAATACAATTTATTTTATAGATTAAAAATTGATACGATACCAAGTTAGATACATATAGTGACAAAGCTGCTGAAATGCAAGAAAATTTTCTATGAGCTAAAGGGCAGCAGCAGCGCAACGAATGCATGCACAAAGAGGAAAATGAACAATAACAATTCGCACGACACGCATACTTAACTTATTTAACAATAACAATTATTTAATTATAAGGAAAGTAGAAACATTTGTATATTCCCAAACAGCTCCTGTGCAATATTTTTAAAATCCGCCCACGTACGCCCCTATTTTACTATTTTACAAACTAATCTTACATATTATGTTTTCATCATGTTGCTGACTCAGTGGTGAAAATCCTAATTGCTTCTCGAGCGCCTGGCAGTCGTCAACGTGCACACGCGCCGACGTAAGCCGACTGAAGCCTTTCAGCGTCAGTCACCTCCCGGAAGCACCACCACAAGTTGGCGAGGCCGGCTTCTCCCAGAAACGCCCTAGCTAACTTAGTTTAACTTATAAACTAAGATGATGTTAGCTAGAGTAACGCACCGTCTTGGGAGGGCATATTGACCCCTCCCCCCTCAAAAAGCCACAAAAATTCGGCAAAATGCTTTTCCGTATCGAATTTATCGCTCTCCGCTAGTGCGGTGCTAAAACAGAGGAGCTCATGAGCATTGGTGATGTCCCCGCCGCGGATTAGCCGCTAATCTCTCGCGCTGCGATAGCGGTAATATAATACCGGGATACCATCCCTTGTCTGTACCAGCCCTTTTGCATCAATATGGACAAATGCCTCCAGGGTTATTAAGCCAGATCGGAGCGTACTCTCTATGTACATTGGGGTAGTAAGCCCGAAACATTAGGCTATTGTCGCTGGTCATAGCCCTTACAACGTGCCTTCGAGTCACCTTAATAAGGAAATTGTCAGTCCTATTCAATTGAGCCCCATCGTATAGGACCTTGTTAAGATAGTATTTTATATAGTTGGATTCAGGCGTTCGGAACAATCGGAGACAGGCCCTAAGACATTGTCTCTCCAAAACCCGAATCCTTGCCATGTAACTAAGCACTATGTTAAACCACAATGGACAACCATAAGCGATGATCGGCCTTATAAGGTCCACGTAGCAAATGATCTTCACTCTGGAGTCAAGTTGACTGCTATAAAACAGTCTCCTTGTCAGAGCATAAGCCTTCTTGGACCCAGAAAGACAAGCTACTATTAGTCTATCGAAATATAGATACTGGTCAAGCCAGATACCCAGATATCTAACTGCGCTTCTCACCGCCAATGGCTGCTCATTTTGTAGAAGAAGGTGCAGGGAAATAAGTCCACGAGAACAAAGTACACCGAGGGACTTAGTTCCCAAATAGTGGGAAATAAAACCACTTTCGCGAATTGGACTTAGTTCCCATGTAAAGTGGGAAATAAATTCCGAAAACTCTGAGTGGTTTTAGTTCCCTTTTAATGTGAAGTAAATTCTCACTGTCGACTAAGAACAAAATAAAATTAAAGAGTCAAGTAGGTACTTTGGAATTTTATTTACAAAAGAGAAATCAACTTTTAACTGAGACAGAGTAATATCGGTACCGTGACATAGGCACAAGCGTCATAAGGCCAAATCTCGAAATTTGGCCTTATGTCGCATTGTGAAAGTGACAGAAGGAAAAATTCTAGCATTTGGTATTGTGACACCTTGAAAAAGCGTGTTAAGGCCTATTTGGCTTTCGCCTGGTGCTGTTTTAAACAATTTGCCCTTGCACCTTCTCCAAATCAAAGAATGAGTCCAAGCAGGGGCCGTATGTCCCCCCATATGCATTGCACTGTTTATGGGATTAAATACGAAATCGCAAGTAGATTCCACAAACAGTGTAATGCCTATGGGGGGCATGCTGCCCCCCCCCCCCCCCCCCCCCACCGCAACCGCCCTGATTGGAGTCACTGTTTGTTTTGGAGTAGGTGCGAGATACGGTTTTGAAAATTTGGCTTTTTGTCACCATGATAAGCTTAAGATTTTGCTTAAAGAGTTTGATAACTAACTGCACTTTACAGTTTTTTGTTTAATTCTAAATGTTGGATGTTAGTTCCCTCTTCTTATTTTTGAATGTATACTAAGTTCCCATAAGAAAGCGGTTTTATTTCCCACTATGTGGGAACTAAGTCCCTCACCTCGCCACCCCTTAGCTATTGATGATACAACCTTCTAGAGCCAATAAAAGATATCCATATTAAAGACTAAATTTTAGCAGTACCCTCCTGTGTTAAGTACCCTCCTGGTGCATTATATACCTATCATGGTGCACCATGCTCCATGCACCATTTGTCATATTTTGGAATATTTATTTTAATTCCGAATGTTTACACGATATCAAAAATTAACTTTATATGTGTTTTCATAACTTATTCATCAAAGGGCTGTCAAATTACCAAACAAAAAGAATTCATTTTAAAAATGTTGTGGTCATTTGAAAAAAGAGTGGTGCATTTATGACCACGTCTCCCTATTCTTTTTCGCTTAGTATCATACTTTGAAAATACTAAACGATTTAAATTTCATACTGATTTTTAAAAGAATGGAACCGACTTGTACATATAAATACGTATACATATTCATAATATCAAACTGCTAAATGTTCAATATTAACTGACATTTCTAAAATGCATCCCTAACCGGAAAACAATGTACACAAAACAATGTGGAATTTAAACAACAAAAATTACCCAGGAAATGGAATTCACTTTGTGCCAATTCTCAGTTAAATGTTCGATCGATTTTTCAACGGATGTAGAGAAAAACTGCGACCTAAAGGACCTGTGCAATCTGGTATCAATATAAAAAATATGAAGCGTTAAGTGAAGTGCAAAAAAACATTGAAAATTTGAGCATCAGGATAAAAAATAAAGGAAGGATTAAAGCTTTTTCGGACGGCTCAATTCAGGAAGAGAAATTGTTCCAAATAGCGTACATATTGTTTTTTTTTTATCAAGTGGGTCAATACTCAAAGTTAAAAATAACGAGGACCTCTTGCGGAAATAAAGCAGTGACAGCAATTAATGCGAATACGAAGTTTCATTAAAAGTGCGCCATAAATCTGTTAACCATGGTGAGGTAACTATTTTTTTATTGTGTGACTTTATCTACATACATACATAATGCATTATGCTTAGGTACTTCAAAAAAGATTGCATTAATTGTTCTTCCTTTTGTTGCGAACAGATTTGTTTGGCCTGGTTTTTTCAAACATTGTTCATAAATTGGTTCAGTGGCTCGAATAGAATGCATAAATCCATGCATTGGTTATGGCGTTAGGTCGGATGCTTTGAGCCTTGGAAAGGGTTTATTTTCTTATTTTTTATTTATTTATTTATTTATTTCTTGTCACCAAAGAACAAAATCTTTCATAGACGTAAGGTCATACATTACAAATTAAAAAGATGAAATAGGAAAATACATAGAGCAAACAGATTATGACTGAACACTATCAAGTAATTTTCTTTTTATGGCGGGAATTGATAAGCTAAAATCGATTAAATTGACATAAGCGTTATACGATATCATTAAACCGTTGACCGAAGACGAACGACCGTAGTTTGTACGAGAGTGGTCTACTCTAAAAAATCGAGTGCAGCGCAGGTTAAATGATGGAACATTTATGTTGAGAAGGCTTAGAATGTCTGTTGAATCAATCTCTCCTATTAGGGTCCTATGAACAAAGACAACTCTTGCCACCGTTCTCCTAACTTCTAATGACTCCAAGCTTATCAATTTTAACCTAGATATATAAGGTGGTAAGTTGCTTAAGTCGAACCAAGGGAGTCCTCTAAGAGCGAACCTTAGGAATCTTTTTTGAATTGATTCTATTCTATTAATATGAATTCTATAGTAGGGATACCAAACAATAGACGCATATTCTAAAACAGATCTAACAAAAGCTACATACAAAGTTTTAATAACATAAACGTTTGAAAACTCACAAGCATAGCGACTTAACATTCCCCATGTTCTATTTGCCTTGTTTGTGATAGACTCAACATGGTAATTAAACGATAGCTTACTGTCTAAAAACACTCCCAAATCTTTGATTACAGAAACACGGGGAATGACAACGCCACCAAAAGTATACGTATACATGACAGGTGATTTACAGCGGGAAAATGTTATGACTGAACATTTAGAGACATTTAATGAAAGGTAGCTTTTAGAGCACCACAGATGAAGTTTCTGAAGATATGAATTTAGAAGATGAAATGAGTGATAATCATTTCCCGGCAAATATATTTTAAAGTCATCCGCAAACATTAACAAAGAACATTCAGGAATAAAATCGACAATATCATTCACAAACAGAATAAAAAGTAGAGGCCCAATGTGACTTCCTTGGGGAACACCAGAGGTTACTGATATATTTTTCGAAATATTATTACGAAACTTTACATTTTGTAATCTATCAGTAAGGAAGGAAGAAAGCCATTTTAAAAAGAAAATTGGAAATCCCAATTTTGTAAGCTTAAAAAGTAACATTTTATGGTCAACACGATCAAAAGCTTTGCTGAAATCTGTATAGATCGCATCAACCTGGTTACCCTTACTGATTTCAGAGATCACAGAGTTAGTAAATAACAATAGATTGGTTACAGTTGACCTCTTTTTTATAAAGCCATGCTGATTACTGCATATGAGGGATTTACAATAGAAATGTAATCTCTCTGTAACAAGAGAATCAAACAATTTTGGAAGAGAAGATTGCTTACATATACCTCTATAGTTTTCAATTTTATTTCTCCTGCCAGACTTGAAAATGGGAACTATAAAAGAAGTTTTCCAAACAGATGGAAATATTCCAGTTTTTAAAGATAAATTAAAAATATGACATACGATTTTATGTAAAGGAAACGCACAGTTTCTAAGGAAAATAGAAGGAAGACCATCAGGACCAGGATTAAGGCTGGACTCCGAAGCAGCTAAATTCTTCAAAACATCATTTTCAGAAAATATCATATTATTAAAAAGAGGATTAGGAGAATCATTAATGTAATCAAAAAAATTCTCATCAGTGATCAAGTCATTTTTCGAATAAACTGATTGAAAAAAGCTTGCAAAATTATTACAAATAGTATCGGGAGAATCCGCGAAACATCCGTTAAAAGATAGTGAGGCTGGAAAACCATCACTTTTGTTTTTAGAATTAATAAATTTCCAAAATTTATCTGGCCTGGAAGCAAGTGTGTTCTGTATATCGTTTAAATACACAAGGTATGCATGGTAGAGAGATGTTTTCAAGTCCACAGCCCTGGTTTGTATTGTATTGTAATTGATTGATATGGTACATAATGTCTTTAGATATTTCCTTTTAAAAATCCTATTAAATTTGTGCGAATCAAAATCGAGCGTTTAATGTCTGGTATAGATATATGGACAGACAAAATATGGTCTTATGGCTGCCTATAATGCATGTGCAGAAATTCTGCATGCGTTACTGTATGTATACCTGCATGTAATTACATATACAGGTTTATTTTACAAGCAATGCATAGGTTGTTGTCTTATTTTTTGTGCCAGACAAAAGAATAAAAACGAAAATAAAAAGAAGGCTTATGGGTCAAGCGGAGTAAAATGACAAAGGAAATCATGTAAAGCCAACCTGCTCAAATTTGCTTCTTTTCGCTTTTAGAAATAAAAACAACTTGCAGAAAGAACTGCAGCGGCTGCTGAATTTGCATGTGTTCTCGCCAACTCAAACGTGCTCTGATGACTTATCGTGCTCCAGACTGAACTTAAATCCTGTCTATTATTCTTGGCAAAAATTTAATTTGTTAAGGCGATATATTTCTTTCCTTCTAGTGAATAGTTGTGCTAGAAAAAGCTATTTACTTCTTAATAAAAAATATAGTTTTTATTTCATACTAGCTTCACCCGCCCGGCCTTGCCCGTGCCCAAGCGCGTACCTACCAGGCGTAGGGGAGACTAGCTTAAGATGACATACTTTTCCTTTAAAGAAAAAAATAAAAAAAAATCTAGTTGACATTCCAATGAAAACAAAGTCAATTTAGTTTATTTATTTATTTATAACAAAAAAAAAACTCAAAATTTAGCAATTCAAATATATATTGCTAATTTAAATTATTATTCAAAATAAAGTCCACAGCCCTGTGTAAGTTGACATACATCCGGGTAAGATGGCATACTGCCTATGGGTAAGATGACATACCTCTAATATTCTTAATTTTCAGTGCAGAGTTCAGAAATGAACTGCCTTACTTTCTTTAATGGCCTGAGCCATATTATCTTTTGACCAAGAATGACTGGTTGAAGTCCTTTTATAGTTGTAACTTGGCATACTAAACAAAATATTTTCTAATTTAATACAAAATACTAACTTCAGGTAAGATGACATATATGTCAATTTGGACGATCGAGCGTTATGTCATCTTGCCCGGAACGGTTAAAAATGGTTTCAATTATGAATGCACAAATACTTCACGATTAGGCACTTTAAATCACATAGAAATTATATAATACATAAACAACTGTACCAGTAAAACAGTTTAGACAAAACACATTACTCACCTTGGCGTAGATATGCGTCCTAACAAAAAAGGCAAACAACATTTTTTTGGGAGCGAAATGTTTTTTGCTGCTCTTGTCAAAAGACAAAAACTGAGAAAAGCTACAATATACTGGTTGTTGACATTGTAAAACTGTAAATATGGGCGTACTCAAAATAATTGTAACGGTTATGGTTAATGAGAAAAGGCAAGTATGTCATCTTATCTTGATATGTCATCTTAAGCTAGTCTCCCCTATGATGTGCCTAAAAAAAGAAACAAAATTGCAAATCAAACTTGGTGAACCTATTTTTACGAAACTTCACAGAATCACATTCAAGTCAATAACAAAGATTGCCTGATTTGAGGTTCGGTGGTTAAAGGGACTGAAAATTTTCCTGCGTTTTGCTAAGCCCGCTTACGCAACTTCGTTGCTCCGCTGAGGGTTGGTGCTAGTTGCCTGGCAGGCACCTATATCACCTGACTTTTTTGAATCAAACAACAACACGAAAGAAAGAAACTTCAGCATCGAAATCGACCAACATTTACAAAAGTGGTAATAAAGCGGCACCTATCAGAATCCAATTTATTTATAACTATCTCGATTTTACAACATTAAATCCTATTAGTGTAAAGGAATGGCGAACTTTAGGTTCATTGTAAATTTAAGCTTAAATGACTTGAAGTATAAAAAATTGGCTTGAATTGCTTTACTTCTATGCGATTTGCAGTACACAATATAATTTCAGAAAGCGTTTGCAGGTGCATATTTTTTCCGACTTACCATTTAACATTTTCCACGCCACGCCACTGCGATAGTTACTAAAGAATTAAAAGTGAATAGATGTCGCTGGTTCAATAATAACATAAAGTCGCTTATCCGGGAAAGGGAGCGTTTTTTTCTAAGATTTAAGAATAATCCAACTGAGTATAATAGAAAACAGTTCATTTTTGCCCGTAACAGAGTCAATTCTCTCATTCGTAGCTGTAAGCGGGCGTATTTACAAGAAAAACTTGATCCTTCTCTTAGCTCTATGGAGCTATGGAGCAATCTAAAAAAAATTGGTGTCAAAGAAGACAAAAATAAAAGTAAATGCCCGTATAGAGCTGAAGTGATGTCGAATATTCTGATTCCGTCCTTTTCAGGTTCACGCATTCCCCAAGATATTTTCGATAGGTCTGAAAGTGAAAACTCCTTCACGTTCGATTGCATAAGTGCTAATGTGTTGTTTAATTGCGTCAGGTCTATCAAATCTAATGCTGTTGGCCCTGATGATATCTCGCCCAAATTTTTAAAACTCATATTCCCTATTATAATGAAATACCTACTTCACATTTTTAATTATTGTATCTATAGTAGTGAATTTCCTGAGGCATGGAAAAGTGCAAGTATTATACCAGTTCCCAAAAAACCAAACCCTTCCAACCCTTTTGAATACAGGCCTATTAGTATTCTATCTTTCTTGGGTAAATAATTTGAAAAAGTAATCCATAACCAAATCCAAGTCAATTTAAATGAAAACAATTTACTTACACAATGGCAATCTGGTTTTCGTAGTAAGTACAGCTGTGAATCTGCAGTAATTAAAGTTACGTCGGACATTCGATTCGCTTTGGACTCTTATAAGTTTGGTGTCATGGTACTGCTAGATTTTTCTAAGGCATTTGACTCCATTGATCACTCTATCCTTCTCTCTAAACTGAAGAGACATTTTAACTTTTCTACCACTTCGCTTAAACTATTGTGCAATTATCTGCAAAATAGAGTACAGCAAATAAAAACTGAAGTAGATATTTCAGAACCGATTACAACCAATACCGGAATACCCCAGGGCTCAGTACTGGGTCCACTATTATTGTCGTTATTTATTAATGACCTACCCGATGCCATTCGAAATTGCCAAATACATCTGTATGCTGATGATGTGGTACTTTACATTGTTCGTACAATTGGTCAGATGGATAGCAAGATTAAATGAGGATCTAAATCTTATTCTCACTTGGGCTAATGCCAACGGTATGAAACTTAATCCTGCTAAGTCTGTTGCCATGTTATGCTCTAGTGATGAAAACAACTAAGTAAATTTTCCACCAGTTGTTATTGGTAATGAAACCATTGATTATGTGAAGGATGTTAATTACTTGGGATATAGAATAAAGAGGGACCTTAGCTGCTGTGGGCCAATTTCAGCCACGATTAGACATATTTACTATGGACTGCGGACCTTGAGATCTTCCTCGAACTTATTATCAACAAATATGAAAATATACCTCGTTAAGTCATTAATTATGCCGTACTTCATTTTCAACTGTTCATTACACCCAATTCTGGATTGTGAATGCAAGCGCAAACTAAATGTTGCTCTAAATGATTGTATTCTGTTTATATACTGTATTCCGAGGTATTTCAGTGTATCACATCTACAACATACTCTCTTTGGTATTAAGCTGGATGAGGACTTGAGGTTTAGGTTACTTCTGAAGCTGCATGATGTCATCAACAATAGATGTCCTAATTATCTCAGTGAATTCCTACATTTTGCACGCTCACAAAGGGGTTTGAAATTAATATTACCGCGTCACTCACGCAACATAGCAGAACGCTCATTTTATGTATCTGTGATGATTCGTCTGTGGAATTTACTTCCTAATGAATTGCAAAGAATTTCTTCACCATCAGCCTTTAAGAGGAAACTATTTTTTCACTTCGTTAATTAAAACTCTTTTTTTCTCTAATATATTCTCTAATAATTCCATTATTTTTTTTTATCAGGAAAATTATGTAAATTAAATTCTAGATACTATAAAAGATTCAAATCTTAATGTTTAATTGTAAATCCAATATTTCTGGAAATAAATGTAAATGAAAAAAAAAAAAATAAAAAATTGGTTCAACAATACTCCTTCCACAACGCTTATAGCATTTTTCGATCTGTGCAAAAGGGTTGAATTTGAAAACACTCTTTTATATCAAGAAGTAGGTACCTCAATATTACACATGGGAAAGAAATACATTTTCCAGAATGAAGCGTGGGCAAGAAGTTTATGGATTATGTAAAAAAGATACAACCATAGGCCGTGTGTACAATATTCATCCGACTCAAACTGAATGCTATTATTTGAGAATGTTAGCGGTCCAACGTCATTTGAAGATCTTCGGACCGTTTTTGGTATTATTTTACTGACTTATCAAGGCGCTTGCAAGAGATTAGGTTTACTGGAAGGAGGATCAACATCGGGAAATTACTATGTCAAATACTGTTATATCAGAGCCACCCGCAAAGTTAAGAGAATTATTTACCATCATCCTCATATTTTGCCAGCTAGAAAGTCGTATGATTTAAATAAATTAAGTGAATATAATATTAGGTACTGGAAATGAACCCAAATTAGTAAATGACCATCTAACGACGTACAATTGCAGTTTGAACAGTGTTTGTTTTAACGAAGGGAAGGTATTTTTTCGGATGCTCCAGGTGGAACCGGCAAGACTTTCATTATTAATTTGATATTAGCAAAAGTTATGTCTCAGACAAAACTAACTTTGGCGGCAGCGTCGTCGGGTATCGCTGAAACTCTATTAGCAGGTGGACGCACAGCTCATTCAACTTTTAAACTGCCTCTTATGCCGTTTCTTTGCAGAAAGATAGCGTGTGATCTATTCGTAAAAATTGCCCTTTGGGAACATTTTTGGAAGACGTCACTTTAATATTATGGGATGAGTGCACCATGATTCATAGAGCTCATGTAGAGGCTCTAGATAGGAATCTTAGAGATATTTGAGGCTGTAATAAAATCATCACTGTCATGTTTGCTGGAGATTTTCGACAAATGTTACCGGTGATAGTTAGGGGAACTAGACCAGACATTGTGAAGTCTTGCTTAAAAACTTCCCCGTTATGGACGTTTGTTGATACCCTAAGACTAACTACTAATATGAGAACACATTTGGGTTTAGGCAGTACACATTTTCTTTCAAAGTTACTTTTAAAAGGAGACGGGAAAGTACTTCATTTTGAAAACAAAATTGAAATTGATCGCGATTTAGGTGAACAAGTAACCATTGAAGACTTAATATTGAAAGTCTACTCAGATATAGTCGAAGTAGAGAAAACACATTATCAATGGTTGTGCCAAAGGGCAATATTGGCGGCGAGAAACAGTAGTGTTGACCAAATTAACGACCTAATTTTAACTAAACTTCCAGATACCGTTAACTACACATCTATTAACAATGTAATGGATCAAGAAGAAGCGGTCCATTACCAACAGGCTTTTCTTAATTCTTTAAGCCCGAGTGGCCTTCCCTCATATTCCCTCAAATTAAAAATAGGTGCCCCAATCATTTTCCTTAAAAATCTTAAACCAGCAAATTTGTGTAACGGGACCAGACTACGAGTTAAATTTCTGCGCAATAACGTGATCGTTGCAATAGATTTGACTGGTCCAGCAGTTGGTAAAACAATGCTAATACCTCACATCCCAATGATTCCCAATGATTTACCTTTTAATTGTAAAAGAATTCAATTTCCCCTTAAGGTATCGTTTGCCGTAAAAATTAATATGCTGGGTCAAGCATTTAAACACGTAGGAATCGATTTACGTCAAGACTGCTTTTCACATGGACAACTATATGTCGCGCTATCAAGATCAGGTTGCGGAGAAAACCTGTATGTTCTTCTACCACAAGAAAATAAAACTAAAATCATTATTAATGCAGAAGTACTTTAAAATATCTTCTAAAAAATATTACTAACTATATAAATACCTACATAATTTATTATTACATACCCACATTTTATAAGATCCCCGGTACTTTTACCTAGCGTTACTTTATTATTCCTGTTCCCATGACTTTTTTTTGCTATGGTTCGATTTTTTGTAGGTTTTTTCCACAACACGCGGGTGAAATGACGGTGCACAGCTATTTTGTAACAGTTTTTGAAGTAACTCTGCATGTCTGTCTATCTGTAACGCTTTCACGGCTAAATGACGAAATTTAGTATAGAGTAAGCTTAAACCTCAAGGAAGGACATTGTAATATTATTTATCCAACCGCGATAAATGATATTCACGCGGACGAAGTCGCGGGCAACAGCTAGTACTAAATATAATCACAGTCAATATCAATTCTTCATAATTCGACCTCAAAGTTTAAAGCAAAATTGCTGCAATCCGCCGTCGTTTTCGATTGGGTTTCAGTTTGTTTTACATAAAGATTCCTACAAATTCATTGCTGGTACTAAAAATTAGGTTGTTTATCGAAATGTACATAATCTGCAATAGGTGAATTATTGAGTTAAAGCCGTAAAATAACACTTCAACTTGTTTACATCCAGAGTCCATTTGCCTTTATGGATTGAATCAGTTATAAATAGTTAAAGGTGCGATGCGCGTCTTCTTTATAGGTGTATTGTTATTACTTTATTCACTCAACATTAAACTTCGTTTAAATATTAAGTCGGTTGGGTTGTGTGTAGACCTTTTTATTACTTGAGTATATCTCAATTTATCGGATTCAATTTTCTTTGCATGGCAATAGGTGTGCGATTACGGATTAATTTTGGAAATAAAACGAAATGTCTTGCGATTTCATTCCAAATTTGAGTTTTATTCAAATGGAATCGGCGTGCTATGCGAAACACAATCATTTTGCATTTCCAATATAATTGAAATGTGTCCCTTGGCACATTGGCTTCAAGGTGTCACAACATAGCTACCCACACAAATCGCATCACTATGCGTATTGGTATATAGAAATGATAGCAATGAAATCCTCAACTGCCGGTGTCGACTCTATACTTTTGCATTCAGGTTGAATTTCTAGCTATTGTCGTCGTCCTCGCATGAGAACATTATATCCCAGGGCGTGCAAGCAAACAAAGCGTAATGCTACGGAACACACAAGGAGGTGAACTTTTCCTGACACCCGTTTTTGTTGTAAAAGAAACAATTTAGCTACTACAAAAGATCTGGAAAGGCCACACCGCTTTGATGAAAACACAGCGCCGAGATGGCAAAAGGGGTTTATTTATTTATTTTTTTGTTTGTTTTGGGGAAAATTACTTTTATACTATTTTTTATAGAATTATTATTATTTTTGCGTTAAATCCTTTGTGGCAATAATACCTACGTATGTTTGTTCCAGTGACTCCGTTTCTTTGAAACGTTTGGGTGTCACAAAGTTTCAGGTACAGCTGTTATTTGATTTTGTTTGGGCGGGACGGGCGTAGCCAGGTGAGGCAGTCCTTGTTATCAAGCGAGTATGGGTGTAATGTTAGTAGATTTAGTATGCGATGGGAAATCATTTTCTATTCCATACTTTGCACGGGCGTACACGTGCGAATTAGGATCGAACGTGATGGGAATGTAATCACATGTTCGGCGTGTAGATGCAGGAATTATACCAATAGGTGACGAAAGCACCTATTTGTGTTCAGTTGAGAATTTCCTTGTAGATCCATAGAAGATTTTCACGTGTCAATAATCTTATTCTTATTCTCTTTGAGATTTTGATTTCGCTTTCTTCCTTCCTATATCCAGGCAAAGTCATGCTCCTATGAGAGAGCATGTTGTTATTATTAGCTTCTTTTGGAAAAAGTTTTCATTTGTTTGTGGGTACCTACTTGTAGATACATTGATTTGGAAGGTAGAAGGAGAAAGTTTTTGTTTAGTAAAGAAAAACTTTGGAATATTGATTAGGTTCATCGGTTGGGAACGATATTCTGTTTTTCTTTTGCGAAAAAAATCTGATGGACGTTAGTATACTTTTTAGCTCTCCGTACTAACGGATTACCCAAGTTAAATACTGCCGGATCAACAAGGCATGACTATTCAGTCTTCTGAGTTGGATAGCACTAATTAGCCGTGTACTCGTGCCATATAAAAGGCAAGATCAGTTTTTGATAATTCTGCTTAAATTATAGCAATTGGCACTTGGCAGAATATTTGGCAAGTCAAATTCGGGTAAAAATCTGATACATCTAATTTTATTTTCGAAGTTTATTACTACGATTTCTTTATTGACACAATCACTGGTTTTTCGATAAATTCTTTAAATAATAAAAATAAAGTACCTATGTTATGTTCTCATTTCCTTAGCAACTAAGCCACAAAAATATTTCCACAAGACTTAATCAGTGGCATGCCTAGGTTTAGTCGAATCTAGTCGCCCATGTGACTGTTGGGATGACCTCTTCTTAGGCTGCGCAAGATTGCATCGGCATCGATATTGTTAGAGGCTACATTTACCTTTATATCAAGAAACGCACTCAAAGTTTACTTTTGGGGCCACTCTAGCTACTATAGAGGAAATTGTTTCTACGGAACTTTTTTTTAATGTGAAATAGGCCAACATAAGTTTTGACGAAAATATAGGAAATTCCAAAAAAGTGTTTTAAAAAATCGTTTTAACCTCAATGTGTCAATAAATTCCGTAACAAGGGCGGCATCTTTTGGAAAAATTAAAAAATAACAAACAGGTTGCAAAAGTATTGTGAAGGTCTTCTACATGAAAACTTCCTCGGATATATTTTCCGGGAGCCGTTCCTCACAATGAAGAAGTAAACAATTACAATTACACGACATTACTGTCGAAGAAGTTAAGAAGGCGGTCAAAGACTCAAAAAACAAAAAGCAGTTGGGCCGGACGACATAACCTCTGAGTTCTGAAAAATAATGGGAGACATCTGCTCATGATTGCCATCTCCAAACTTATGAGAGGCGATCCAATGTCTAACCAGAGGAGGGAAAGTTGGCCTCTTCCTTTGTGCAAAGAAAAGGCGATACGCGAGACTGTGAGTATTACTGTTCAATCAAGCTGATGTTACACACCATGAAGGTCGTTGGGCGGGTATTAGAATGCGGTGAAGACCACTGCGGGTTTGTCCCAGCTAAATCAACCACCGATGCAATGCAAAGTATAAGGTCCATTATGAAAAACATTGTGATTCCTTAGAGGATTTGCATATGGTGTTTGTTGATTTTGAAAAGGCATTTGATAGACAATCAAGAGGTCTGTTATAGGTGGCGCTAAGACAATTAGGAGTTCCAGAAACCTACGTATAGATGGGCATGTATGAGGGAGTTAAGACAAGAGTAAGATGCCCCGCTGACGTCACCAAGGAGTTCGCCCTCAAAGTCGGTGTACACCAGGGAAGTGTAAAATGTGCATTGATATTTATTACAGTCCTTAATTGTATACGTGAAGGAAAAGTGACGGACGGAGTGCATCAGTTATTCTTTGCTGACGATGGAGCCATCACTAGCGAGGATCAAACGACCCTGCAACGAGCACTTGTTGTATTGATTGAAGTTATGGAGGAGAATGGTTATCGTATGAGGCCGAAAAAACAGAATACTTGTGCTGCCCGTTCTTTGACCAACTCCGACCTATTCCAGGCATTGATATGAATGCAAGAGTGAATCCCAAAAGCGAATGCCATGACGACATTTAGGGTGGCTAAAGTGGGGGGAAAACTCAGCCATCTGCTGTGACCGAAAAATGCCCCCTGAACTGAAAGGAAGTCTATACCTCGCCGGCGCTTTTTTTATTTTTTTAAATTAAAAAAAGGAATTCCAAATGCCAGAGCACTCAGACTCGGTAATGGTACATTGTACTACCAGGCAGAAATCCTCCTTTTGGTGTAGAGGCTGGAGAATGGGTGGCGCATGTTGTTGTTCCCCATGGGGATTGAACTGCACCGCGCGGATCACAAGCCAACACACTAACCTCCACACCGTCGCTACCCAGCCGGCGCTTACAAACGGTTAACTATGTTTTAAAGCGTACGAAAATGATGAGGACAAATTAACGAGATTAAGATGCTTCGCAGGACATCAGGAGTAACAATGATTGATGGAATAAGAAGTTCCAAGATCTGAGGAAGCCTTAAGAACCTATCTCGAAAAAAATTGAGTGTGACCGGCTCATTCATGTTCAAAGGAAAGATCCTACGAAGGCTATCAGAAAGGCAATATCGATCAAAGTTTCCATACTAACCCGAAATAGAGGCAGAGGCAATCTAATCAATCACATTGTTACAATATCGAAATTTGACTTCTAGCCGTATTAGGTACAAGAAATTTTAAACATGAATACCATCAGGTATAATATTTAGTCATAAAATTCAGATCAGTGTCGAGCAAACATGTTTTCAAAAAAAAAAATGTATACGTAATAACAGCATTAGTATCTTGTGCAATATGCATACGCATACGTCATACGCATAGATATTAGATACTACTATAAATGTTGGTTATACTATTTCCGGCCTCTGCTGTTAGGAATAAAATTAAAAACTAATTCATTTAATTCTACATTCCAAATCAGCTAATTTTATTTCTGCTTCTTTATTTTTAAAATATATAAGGGATAACAAAACACAAGTTTCATTCATTCAAAAATTAATTTAATTTGAAATACAAAATAAATAGCTGACACCTGCATCGATGGAATTATTTTACAACATA
This sequence comes from Portevinia maculata, assembly GCA_949715645.1. Taxonomy (NCBI): domain Eukaryota; kingdom Metazoa; phylum Arthropoda; class Insecta; order Diptera; family Syrphidae; genus Portevinia; species Portevinia maculata. Next base: position 92,483,706 of record OX454526.1, read on the forward strand.
CGAGTAGTTTATAAGGTCAGAGTAAAAATAATACTTTTTTCGGCATCTAGAAATTGATGCTGGAATGGTAGGGTCAGGTACTTCAGATGCTGAATCTGCGTCGAATTCTCAAACTTGATTTTGCTACACATATTTTTCTCACTCTTAGATATAATCTTATTCTTACTCTAAGTTGCACTTCACAACAGACCACAAAAAACTGAATTTAAATTTATAAAATTGAGAATGAAAATCGCTTACTTACCTATAATCAAAAATTATAACAGATGAGGGAAAATCAAACATCCACACAACTTTTTTCAGCCCGAAACTACAAATGTCCTTTTTTTCCCTGTACATATTCGATAATGAATCCATTCACCGTCATCATCGTTCCTTAATTCAGAGTGCTTAATAACGAAATCCATTCGTTACAGCAGTGCCCTGATAATGGATGTGCCCCAGTTACCCGGCTGTGGCAACATAACTTCCCTTTCTGAAATTCGCGCCATTAAGGCTGCAAGAGTCGTTGCCTAAATGACTTTATATACAAAAACAATACAGGTAGGGGTTGCAGCTTCTAAAAACAAAGCTATGTTGCCGCCTGTTCCTGACAATATAGTTCATAGCCAATAGGGTCGCAAAAGTCTCCGTTTGAAAGACTGATGCATGTTTGCCCAAGAAGAAGTAAAGTCAAATGTTGTCGCTTTCCACGAAAACACCAGTCTTAATTAGTTTTGGATTCATCCGTCATGATTCGACTGCACTACTTTCCAGGTTCACATTCTGACCAGACAACAGAGCTAGCCCTGAACACGATGAAAGTCGACTTCTTTATGTATATACATTATGGTCTTCTCATAGCCGTATAGGACTCTTTTCGGTGATAAGCCCCATGTCTTGGCGAAAATGCCCTTGCACTTTCAGGGAACTGACAGCGCTTTGCCAGTCTTCAACGCAATATACTTGGACCAAATAAGTTTGTTACCCGGAATGACTCAAAAATATTTCATTCGAGAGTTGGAATATGACGCCCTTAAGCACCTTATAATCTATTTAGTAACAAATACCACCAATTGCGTCACTCCCCCAATAAATAATATCTAGCCTTACTTGTTGAAGATATCAATTAGTTATACACTCCGTTCCACATGTTTACGAACATGTAGTTTCTTGATTTAATCTTACGACATTTTTTTAAATACTTCTATAATATGCAATACGAAAGAAGGGTTTATTATATTTATGTTGTACAAAAAAATTGGGATTAAGCAGATAAATTTAATTTGTATGATTAAGGTCATAAAATTAGTACTTGTTTTGTTCCACCTATTTACAAATAGTACCTAACTAAATCTACCTATGATCATACTTTAAATAAAATATAAAGGCGTTAAGGTACTCTTAAGGGACCTTAGTTCAAAACATAATTTCATAGAAACAACAACTATTGGTGAAAGAAATAATTCATTAACCAAGGAGGAAATAGGCAAAATTCGAGCTTACAAGGAGGAAGGCAAATATATCCGATTTATAGCCGGTAAGATTGTGTAAAAAAACCGAAAAAGGAGTAATAATCAGAGCAACAACCAGTCAGCATCGACGGGCGATAATGAGAGCTGCTTTAAATTCATGACTTTGCCTAAGTAATTCAAGGCAGAAACTGGAGTTGAAGACTGTAGATCAACTATTTATCGCTTGATACAGCAGTCCAAACATAAAAGATACAAAAAAATTAAAAAAAGCGGCCAAGTGCGAGTGGGACTCGCCCATGAAGGGTTCCGCGCGAATTATAATTATTATTTACTTGGACAATTATTACAGATTTATTATTACAAAATAATGGTTCACCGTTTACGCATAAGGTTAATGTTTATTAAATTAAATGTTTTTTTTTGTATATTTGAGTTGATTGAATGAAAAGTAAATTGCGGTTTACGATCTATGACGTATTAAAAAAAAAACTACTTACTAGATCTCGTTCAAACCAATTTTCGCTGGAAGTTTGCATGGTAATGTACATCATATATTTTTTTTAGTTTTATCAATATCTTATTTTAGAAGTTACAGGGGGGGGGGGGGGGGGGGGGGGGCACACATTTTACCCCTTTGGAAGTGTCTCTCGCGCAAACCATTCAGTTTAGAAAAAAATGATATTAAAAACGTCAATATCATTTTTGAAGACCTATCCATAGATACGCCACACGTATGGGTTTGATGAAAAAAAAATTTGAGTTTCAGTTCTAAGTATAGGAACCCCCAAAAATTTATTGTTTTTTTTTCTATTTTTGTGTGAAAATCTTAATGCGGTTCACAGAATACATCTACTTACCAAGTTTCAATAGTATAGCTGTTATAGTTTCGGAAAAAAGTGGCTATGACATTCCCGGACAGATAGACAGACAGACATGACGAATCTATAAGGGTTCCGTTTTTTTGCCATTTGGCTATGGAACCCTAAAAACCACAATTGAACGCAGAACGCAAAAGTCAGCGGCTTGATTTTGTAATAAGTCAGACCAGGTGGAGTTGAGAGTTTCATGCCGTTGTCTTTTGGTGGATATAATTATTATTTCCATGATTTGAGGTAGGATTAAATAACATTGGATAGAAGACACAGCAAGGCAGGTGGAGTAATGGTAAGGGGGTGAAGTAAGCATTTACGAAAGTGCAAACTTTGATTTTCAAAGCTCCGCATGACCGCAATCACCTACAAATCTATACTGGAAAGAGCTCTCCCTCATCTTTCGAATTGTTTGGTGGACAACCACGAATTATCCAACAGGACAATGCACCAATACTACCGCAATAATAACCAAAACTTGGATTCAGAGTCAAAATGTAGACATACTGCCATGGCTGCCATATTCGACAGACCTGAACAACATGGAAAACGTGTGGGGATGGCTTTCAAAAAAAAACGAAGGAGAAAAGCAATACTCAAACCCGGAAGAAATAATTGAAGCCATTCAACAAGCCTGATCAGACATTTCACTAAATTACATGGAAGAACTGTATAAAGCTTTTCCTAGCAGGCTGCTTGGAGTGATACGGGAATGATCGGGAGGTGGTACACATTATTAAAAACTATTGTTGTAATCTTAATAAAACCCAAATTGTTTATTCCAAAAAAAATTGTGTTGTTTTATTACCTATTGTGCATCTCTCAGGTAGATTTAGTAAATTTTCGTAAACAAGTGGAACGAAAAAATTGGAAAAGCATTATAAAAATTGAATTTATCTACCTAATCCCATTTTTTTTTTCTACAAAATACACATAATATAGCCTTTTTCCCCCTTTGTTGAAAATTTGTCCGATTTCGCTGAAACTTATATATTTAATTAGTATGAGCCGTACGAATCTGAGAAAAAAATATAAAAAAAACAGCTATGATCCCTTTACGCTATAAAGGACATACCTACACATATGTGTTGGTTGGGATTTTAAAGATAAAAAAAACTTAGTTTTTCCACATATTTCGGACTTTTATTTTAAAATTAATTTCGAATTAAAATTAGGAAAAACTAAACAAAAGCAACGACCATACCACGTCGAGTTAATCGGTTCTCGTCAGATCACCGCAATTAAACGACATTGGGCGCGGTTAGTACGTAGATGGGGGACCGTTTGAGAACAACCGCGTGTCGTTGGCCAGTCCCATCTACAGAGTTGAGGTAGATAATACATACGTGGTATCACAATGGACCTAATTGGTCTAAGTGTGTCGGTTTCTGCCGACAGCCACATAAACCTAACCTAACCTAACCTAAACAAAAGCAATTAAATTATGTAAGTTAATAGGAATACAAAAAAATCACATTCGTTGGATAAAAAGTCATGAAATTTACATTTGTGTGTGATAGTCTTTAAAGCAAGTTCGTTGTGAAAGACATAGATAAACATTGCACTTCTCACATCTACCAAGGTTTCTTTATTGCATGGTGGCAGTCTGCATGCCCGTGCTGTTTTCAAATTGTCCATTATGGGCCAATGTTGAAACCCAACTAAACGAACGCTGGCAGATGTGGGTTGAAGTTTTTTTTTAAATTTGAATGAAGATTATTTGTATCTATGTTTTCGTTCTCTTTGGAGCAATGTGGTCATTTTGGAGTTGATGTGAGCAAGAGTCTATAATTTCCAGTCGAAAGTCAAAAAACTTTTTGATTTTTGATTTTGATATTTTGGATGCAGAGTAAGTTTCCCTATATTCCATCCAAGAATTAACAGCTTCTGTGCAACTTAGTCCAACGCTTTACTGTTCACAGGGAATGTTTGCCAAATGCATTTAAAACTGCATAAACGCTTTTGCTATCTTTCCACTTAATTGCCACCACTTGTCCATCATCTCTACAGCGTTCATCGATATCACCACGGTTCAAGTCTTTATCACATAAAAACTGTACATCACGGATTGTGTTGACCTGGATTATTCCGGTTGCATACATTTGAAGTGCACTCAGTCTATGAAGCAATGGAATTGTCGTAAAATAGGGACCAAAAAATATAAAGCAAGAAAAGGAGTGCTCTCGCCTATAGGTATGGGAATCAAGTATTTATTATATATACGAGTATATATATATATATATATTATAAGTATAATAAATCTATATGGACCTACCTTGGTAAATTTCAAAATCCAGAACAAGTCCGGATGAAGTAGTTATAACAAAGTTTTTAAGTCCTTCTGGCCGAGGTTTATTTCCCACATATTGCCTCAGAGGACATGGACACTTTCCAAGGAACGGAATCATCTGTTCGTCAATTGAAAAATTCGTTCCATTCCTAGGTATGGCTAAACACCGATTTCTAAAGTCGTCTATAATTGGCTGGATTTTCCATTTCCATATTTGGTCCATTAGGTATTAGGTTCCAAGCATGTGTCCACATAATATAAACAAGAACCTAGTAGAAAGAGCCTATTTCGTGATATTTTAGAAGCAACCATGTCGTGCCTGAATCTTTTTTGCCATTACATGCTAAGTCTTGGTAAAGGTACACATCCAAAATACACGTGAGCTCCGTACAATATTTTTAGTTCGGTTGGACTAGTGTTCAGCTCAGTACTGTTTTTGGCAAGTGCGTACAAGTTAGTGAACTTTGCAACATTTTCGAAATGTTCGTCAGTGAAGTAGCTATTTTCGAAAATATTCAATTGGCAAAAGTACTTTAGAAGGTTCCAGTTCCACATCCACACGCTCATCCGGATGTGTTACGGATTGAAAAGATTTCTTTTTCCATAGAAGTCGTCTCTTTTCCATTAATTCTTCAGCTGAAATACAAGATCCCAAGTTGACTTTTAAATTCCGTCCTCTGGTTCTGGTACAAATGAAGAAGAGATTTCTTCTTCGCTCTCATCACCCAAAATTTCGTCCAAGTTATTCGGTAATTCTGCATCAAGGCTATCTTCATCATCTCCGTCACCAAAATTTTCAAACTCAGAGGATTCATTCAACATTGCTTCAGCATGCCTCCTGACCCCTTGAGTTGTTAGCTCGATAGATTCTAGGTAAGTAAAAAATATAGAAACCAATTCATCATATTTGAAATAGACATTTTGTTTTTTTAAATAAATATCATGTATACAACCCCAACCCGAACATAATGTGTAGGTACCAACATTGTGATTTCTTCTTCATTTGCAGGAACCTATACAAAAGTGTAGGTTACACTTGAATTATAAATATGCCATATTTAAACAATTTTTTCTCAAACAAACTTATGAAAACGTAATCTTTATTATTTGATTTACATTTTAGAAAAAAAAATTAGGATAAAATACTACATAATTATAATCTATTCTAAGCGTATATTAATTTTGAAGCATAGTTTGTAAAATACATTAATATTGCCCGTAGACCCCTAAAAGTTACTATATTTATGATCAGCATCGATAGTAATGTCGATCTAGCCATGTCCGTCCGTCCGCCTGTCAGCAAAAATTAGGCCTTAAAACTGGGCCTAGAGAGCTCAAATTTTAAACATATACTCTCTAGGGTCCCAAAATAATCAAGTTTAAACATTTTTGAAATCCGCCCAAAGACACGCCCACAAACTAAAAAAAATACAAATTTTTCGAAGAAATCAAATTTTGAGCTACAAAGTTGACATTTTTTATATATGATCTATGACTCCTAAAACTGCTCGGGAGATAATTTTTTTAAAAAACGCCCACTGACACGCCCATAATTAAATAAAACAATTTTATTGAAAAGTCAAAGTTTGAGCTAGGGAGCTGAAATTTATAATATATACTTTCTATGGGCCCTTTATGCTCATGTGTTAATTTTTTTTAAATCCGCCTACTGACACGCCCACAATTAAATAAAACAATTTTATTGGAAAACCAAAGTTTAAGCTAGGGAGCGTTTTTTTACAAAAGCTTCGATTCTTTTCGATAAAAGCCTTTAAATGTTATATAACAAAATATGTAGAGCGTTCTTAACAATACAACCATACTTAGACTTTTGTGACGCCCACTTATGAGGGATAGGAATAAGAATATGGTATCCAACAGTTCGCCCAAGCGGACTGTAGATCGTCGCTATGTTTTTAGTTTAAATTTGAAACTTACTTGACTGTGTTTTACGCTCGTTCGGCATCTTACACTTTACTGGATGACAAAAAAACACTTAACTAAATATTTCACTCTTTGACAGAGAAGCACTTAAACACTTGTTTGGTTATATTATCAAATTAGTGCATCCTGACGGATTTTTCAAATGTTGTCTACACATGTGTGTAGGTGGGTGCTGAAAGGGATATTGCATTTGTTTTTTCCCATATTATCGGAGGATTTAAAAAATTTCGTGAAATTAAATCAGGAAACTACATGTTCCTAAACACGTGGAATGGAGTGTGTAGTAAAGAGGCTACTGCTACATATTCGTAATTTATTAAGCAATCCGATTATCACGACACAAATTCTATGACAAAAAAATTAAAGAATATTCTGAGCAATGCCCTTAAATATCCACTCATTTCCTCGTTAAATTTGTGAGCTTTTCATTACCGGGTCGCAGAGGGGTATGATAATTTACGGCATGTAATAAATATAAAAGTCACGTTCATTTTTTCCCGTGAAATGTCATTATAATTTAATGTGTTTCGGGTGAAAAAATGTTTCCCAAAAAACATGTATTGCAAACAATGTTTACAGAACATATTTCATTACATGAGATTCATCTCCGTTAAACAAGTTATTATTTGATTAAACTATTTGTTGAAAGACTTTTTTATATTGATTTTTCATTAGAGAGCTCTTGTAACTGGATAAAGAAATATGAAGATCCTTTGTAAATTCTTTCCTGTAACTTGAACACGTACGCGAATCGCGTACTACGTGACTGCTAGTTTAGTGGTGACGAACGGCTTCTAATACGCGTCTGTTGTGCCAACAAACTTTTAACGACAAGCCTGTTGGCATATTCTTCACCATCTACATCCTGTGATAGTCACATAATGCGTATAAATCCACTCCTTCTCAGCGCTTGAGACCTTATCCAGTGCGGCGGCAGTAGGGATTTTAAGTGCGAAGTCAATACCATACATGGAGTTCCATGCGCGATCATGTACCGTGCGCTGTGTGGCGCAAAGGAAGTGAATAGATGAATGCTCTCAAATGTAGACAGCTCACGTAATTTATTGGCGAGAAGTATCCGGCAATTTGTCCTTGGTTTGGTACACATATTATTTTGTGCACAAATTCATTAGACAAATTATTATTATTATAGGATAGCTGGCTCGTACTATTTGATTGTTAATTTTCTTGCAGTAGAATGTCAAAACTTCATCTGTGAAAATGAGAAAAGATGCAATGTTCATTTGGACCCACAGGTAAATGTCTTCTACGGAAGACGGTATTAAGAAGGCAGACTATTGGAAACAGCTGACTCAAATAATAAATTTTACTCGTACATTTAATGAGATCCCGCAAGAATGATTTTAAGGTGATATTCTGTTCAATTTGACAGTTATGAAAAGAAATGGAAATACTTGTTCTTCGCTAAATTTTATGAGAGTACGGGTACATTTAAAAAAAACACAGATAGTAATATTATAGAATTTAACAACAGCGATGCAAGAAGGAAGATACCACTGAAAAACTAAGCTTACCGAACGAAATCATTTTATGTGAGGATAAGGAAAATATCAAAATATTTGACGAAGTAGACATCTTTAAAAGATTGATATAAGACCCTATTTGCACCATGGAACCTGACAGTTTTAGAGTCAAAATAGTAGGTATACTATGAAAACAAAAAATTAAAAGTTAAACCAGATTTCTGCTATTCTTTGATTACAAGACAGGTTCAGCCAGTTGCCTAGGAGAGCTCTTATAAAGTTCATTTATCTCATTAATGTTTTTCTCAGGTTATTACAAGTTCAACGACCATGAAAGGTAGCTAAATGCATTGGTTCCAAGGTCTGAGAAAAATCAAATGAAAAAAAATCAAATAGAGAAGCAATAACATTAAAAGTACTTAAAGGCACTGTGTAATGCTTGACGTTGACGTTGATACATTTAAACATAGGTTATTAAACCTCAGTTTATGGCACATAATTTTATTAATATTAACTAACCTCTCTATAAACACAATGTCGATACAAAACAATACATCAAGTTCAATGTGGTGTTCGTTGTTCCTCCTTTTCTTTTCTTTTTGCATTAAATTAAGTATCTGCGGAATTTTTGTGACAACCGCTTGAATATATGCAACATTGTGCATCTTGCAACTTTAGCTTTAATAATATTTTATAATTTTTTATAGTAGCGTACAAAATTTAGTGTGAGCAATTTTGGTAGAAATAAGTCGAAATTTCAATAAAGAGATAAACTCTTACTTGTTAACTGGAAATCAAGATTTTGGCCTAAGTTATAATTCTTTTGGCGCATTGAGGGTAAAATTGTAACGGAAGCAATGTAGCGGAAGCATTCGGATATCGGAACCCACTTCGAAATTATCGGATTTCGAAACCGAATTACTTCGTCTCTATTTGTTACCGAAATGAAATGAAGTTTATTGTAAATTAACCGGGATAGTATACACAAAATTAATAGAATAAGGTCCGCATATAATATTCCATTGATTGGAATTGAAATATACGTTATATAAGAATTTTTAATTCAATTTGTTGCGAATTTCATCATCTTTATGCATGAACATAAAATAAAAAGATGGTCGAAGGCAAACTACAAAATGCGACCATAATGTATAGATTTATTAGTTGCAGGGCGGAGGAAATATTTAGATTTGTACCGTGGAAAGTAATGGCCAATTTTAGAATGTCCCTTTAATTTGACGTTGCGTTATTGACTAGGAGCTCGTTGGAACCCAAAGAACGCATATTTTTTCCGAAAAGTCCTCAGAAACTCCGAAGAAATTTTGTGTTCCAGAGTATTTTACGAAAATTAATTTTTAACCCTAAAAAAGGTATTCTAAATCCGAAAAAGTGCAATTTTTCCAAAATGTCCTTAGACAATGCGCAGTATTTCTGTGTTCAAGGTTAATTTCACTTAATTGAAGTTTATCCTATATATTTCACATCTCCCTACTTGGTATACTATATTAACAATAACAATAAAATAAATATCACTAATTAGAAATTTAAGTTCTACATACGTACATGAGCACTTGAGTTCCAGATTAAAGAACCACATGCTGCCCCTGCAACCCCCTGCTTGGCGTCACTGTTTGATTTGGATTGGGTGCAAGGGTCTTTAGTTATAATAGACAAATACAAATTATAGGTGGGAAATAACTTCACAAAATTTACGGTGAAGTTATTGCTCACCATCAGTGGGCAATAACTTCACAAAAAAAAAGTGAAGTTACTTTTCATTCAAATTCTGATCTGAGTTAAAGTTGTTGCCCATGACCACTGTATCCCAAAACTAATTGTAAGAGGATATTACTAAATAGCTACTTGTCATATTTTGATTGTAATGTAATTTAAAAATTTCAGAAAATAAAATCGAATTATTTCCAAACTTAATTTTGAGCTTTGGTTTCTGCTCATCGAGACTTGGATCGATATTTGTCAAATGGAAACGATAATTGTGTGGTGCAACAACAAATAAAAATCAACAGCCGCTCTGAATTACACTTTAAAGCCACCTATATGTTAAAGAGGGTCAAATTCAAATGTGACAGTTAAATGTTTATATATTTTTGTTCACCACTTGTCGTTGTCGATAAGCAGGTGTTCAGAAGAGTTCAAATAATTATCTTGAACTGGCGGGAGATGTCGCTGGGACAGATTAAATGTCTTATTGATTTTTGGTCAATGTTAGGAGCACAGCCAATGTTAGTGTGTTTTACGGTAGCTAGAAACTTTTTTGAATTGTATTTACCAATAAAAGCTCAGCGTGGATAGATTTTTTTTACGACGATGCCGATGGTCTGATCAGGATTAAGGGGATCATATCTCTCCCACTTTACTGCATACCTACTGGTGAAAACCGCCAGGCTTTTTGATTTCGGATAATTTCATCACTGAGGTTATTCAAATGCTGATGTAATTGCTTTTGTGGGATCCAGAAGTGACCTGAATCTTTTTTACGTTTCAACACGTGCATGCTTCCATTATGGTGGAGTGAAATAACGCCAAAAAAAATAATGCCAACTTTGTGTATTTGGCCTTATTTCGCTTTGAGAAAGTGAAATTAAATTTTAACGTTAAGCATTATTTTACTTTCCATTGGTACTTTTTTTAGCAACTTGCCCTTGCACCTACTCCAAATCAAACAGTGACCCCACGCAGGACGGTTGCAGGACGGTTGCAGGAGGCAGTATGCCACTCATACGCATTGCACTGTTTATGGGATTTAGTTTTGATTTCGCGACTCATCCCATAAACATTGCAATGCGTATGAGGCAGCATGCGCCCTGCAACCCCCCTGCTTGGGGTCACTGTTTGATTTGGAGTAGGTGCGAGGTTTTATTTAAGCATTTGGCCTTATCTCCTTTTGGGTAAGTGAATTTGTTTGGCATTATTTCACTTCCACAAAGTGAAATAAGATCAATAGTTAAAATTTCAAATGTTTGCATTTGGCAAATATTTCGTTTGGCGTTATTTCACTCCACCTTCCATTATGGATAATTGTTTGATCGACCTTCTAACTGTGAATTTAATTACTATAAGCAATGCTGCGATAATTTTTCCATCTATAACATATATTTGAACTTGCTCGTATACTAAAGACAAAGATACTGCAATCGTGCAGAAATTTCGGACTCACGCTGAGTATGAAGTATGATTATTACGATTAAAATAGGAAGTCCAAAAAAATGTGTCCCGAATTTTCGTCCGTCACATCCGCCTGCCTGCCCGTGACCGAAGTTCCACCCACAGTGGGTAGACGAATTTAGTTTAAACTTCGGATTTGGGGTTATTTTTTGGCTTATGGAGGGAGTTTTTTTTTAACCCAGTAGTAACTTCAGACAGTTATATCTATCAAACCAAGTCATTTTTATTCAATAGTCTTTGCAATTTTATTGCAATTGCTTCAAGAATGCTACCAAATTTTAGAGTTTTGTTTCCAAGATGATGGTTCTGTGCGCCAAAATTGTAGAGCACTTGCACGATATTATACCTGACATAGTGTGAGTTCATAAATATAAAAATGATGCATGCCTGCAAATTCCGCGTTCATTATTGTAAAAGTAATGCATTATCATTGCAGGAGTTTGGCAGCTCCTGCGGTCATAAAAGAAAATTAACAGTCAGCATGCTGTCAATTGTGCATGTGTTTTTGTTTTGTTGCCGAGCTGAAGGAAAATGCGGGAGAGAGGAGTAAATAAAATGGTTGCAAATTATTTAATTTGAATAATTTTTATTATACCTATAGGAATGCACAAGACTAAGAAATCTGGTCTGATGATGATACGAAATTGCTTGTATCCTTTCGGCTTTGGGTTCCATCTACACATCTAAGAACGTTTCGAAACGGATAATTTCTTATGCCTGCGAATTTGTCCATTATTTGTTGAATCAGGTTTATATGTCTCTTTCTTAACTTGAACAGCAATTTGGTTATTTCAATAAAATATTTGCAAGCTGCACCTTTAGCAACAATAAACAAATTACAGATTTTCCTAAACGAACAGTTATTGGCAAGCTTCCAAATAGTTAGGCATACTGCTAGCCTCAAACCCGTTTTAGGCCGATCGGAATCGGAATTATTTTTTTTCCAAAATGGATTTAGTTCATTCTCTACAACCTAATACAATTCATTTTTAAACTTAAGCATTAAAAATGGAACCTTAAATGTTGACCTGGACAATGGACATACGGCAATGATGTCGAAAAACATCATCTGGAAATTCATGAACTGTTTTTTACAACGTCCTGTTTTTTGGAATATGTCTGGCCAAGTGTATGCCATCCAAGAGATTTAAAATGAGTCTTAATATCAATTTTTTATCAGCCATGTTGAGCGATGGTGTATCTTAAACTTATTAAAAATATTTTATATACAAGTTGTCATTGAAAAAATTGTCATGACTTTGTTTATAGTATATGCAATTATGAACTCACTTTTGTCAATGCATGTTGACCGCATTCATGCAGCTACGTTTGTTGCATGGTTTGGGCAACATTATTTGCAATTATGAACTCACCTATAGTTGACCATCTTAAACCGCTATTTGCCATTTTGTTGATCGTTTTTTCACAATATTTTCTTTGCACGATGCAGTTTCACAAAGACGCATAAGAAGAGTGTGTAGTGAAGAGAGATCCTTCAAGATACAATTATATATAGATTCGACGTCGTTCACAAGAGCTTGGTCTTTGTTCGTACATTTGAAGACAATCTTACGCATAGATCTGAGTTTAAAGGCTTACAAGATCCAGCTCGTGCAAGAATTTAAGCTGAATGACCATCATTTGCGTCAACATTTTGGTGATCGGCCCCAAAATCAACAGACATTGAATCCGCTGTTGTATCGAAAAGTTATGCTAAGCGATGAGGCTCAATATGTCAATTAGCAAAAGTGTCGCATTTGGAGCAAAGATAATCCATTTGATATTATCAAAACGCAGTTACATCCCGAAAAATTGAGGTGGGTGGGCTGGTGTGGTCATCGGACCATATTTTTTTTTAAATTTAAGCTAATCAGCGTGTTACGGTCAATGGTATTCTCTATAGAGCCATGAAAAATGCTCCTTTCGTTCTCCAATTGAATGGCACGCATTTGGAAGAGATGTGGTAGTGCCATTCAATAAAAGAAACAATCAACTTATTCAACTAAGCATTCGATGAATATCTGGTGATTTGAGGCCTTTTGATTAATTCCTTTGGGATAAGTAAAGTCGCAACCAAGATCATTCGTGAGGACATACGACTACAAATGCTTGAAAAATGAGTCGAAAACTTTGTCTCTTGGATGACATTCATCAGATCCAGCCGTGGTGGGCATATGACCAAAGTTGTATTTAAAAACTAATTGCAGAGTAATCTCTTTTATTGAACACAAACAAATAGATATTTAAATTAAATTTTATGTATTTTATTTGAAATCAAAGTTGGTACTCGCTTAGTGAATTAATAAAATATAATCATTTATTTGAATAAGGAATACCTACGTCCCCTGACAAATTAAGTAGTCTTAAAACTGTTATAGATCTCCAAAAATTCCTTTTTTATCCACCAGGTGTTGCATGCCATGTTTTCTATTCGTCAACATATCAACGTTTGATGGCATATCAATGCGGTATGACATTTTGTACATCCATGTTGCACCTATTGTTTATGCCACTAAAAACATCAGCGCCAACACTGTGCACTGGATATCCATCTATAGTGTCTCCTAGAACGTAGTTATTGTGCACCCAAAAAGGGTGCTTGCTTAGGCCAACCTATCTACAGTGTTTCAAAGATTTGCTGGTGAAATTGTGGAAACAAAACGTATAAATTTGGAATCCAAACATTTAGGTTCGTGATCTTTATTTAATCAACCCTTCGGGGAAAAAAATAAATCGCCTCTGTTGGAAGCTTAGATATTAATGCAGACTGAAAAACAGAACTTGGATGTGGACGGTTAGGTTATCAGATCTTTGATTGTGCTCCATCTAATCTTATATACCTACAGTTGAGCATCGTTCAAATACCTACAGATTTCTAAAAACTTACGAAACAAATATCCCCAAAGTCAATCCCAACTGAAATGTTTTCTTTTATCCATTTTTCAAAGGTCACAATAGTTCCTCCCATGTGGGCAGAAGAAAATCCAATCGTAGCTTGAACTTAAGCAGCGCAAAAGTCACATGAAGAAATATCATAAACATAAACAAAATGAAAACACATCTACCAAAGGTTAAGGAAGAAAAATGGTAATATAAAGGTGCCAGAACGTGTGTATGTGTTACAATCTTTTCAATGTCATCATTTTCTTCTGGGACCAAAAGTATTACCACATTCGCACACACCGAAATTCTCTAAAGGACAGCTTTACGCCAGGAAATCCAATTCCCTGCCCTCACTCGCTCTGACAGTATTACTACGTCGTCCGCACACGGAGTTCAAATTGAATGTTTCTATTTTTACGGTCTAAAGCCATTCCAAAGTTCGGTCAGGTTATGCGATCCATTTGATTGCTGTGTGAAACACACTGGGGAAGCTGAAAGTAGCGGCCGGATCGTTAGAGATTTTCTTTGTAAAGTTTTCCCTTTCGGGCCTGATAGTGAAGGGGTGAGGTTTGGTTTTTACGACGTGAATGGTCGCACTGTTGTTACGAGAGCACGAGGATAGCAACGTGCACCTGAAAGGATTTTCAATTAGAGGATGATTCTTCGTCTTGTGGCATCTCCTAGGAGGTGTTTCAATTGTATCAAATTTTCCGGTGATGTTGTGTCATGTATTTGAGAGAAGCAATCGTATTTGATTTGGGTAATGGGGTTTTGCCAGCATTTGATGATTAAAATTCAGACGTAGATAACCTGACTAGTAGTGGCAGCTCTTTGAACGCCCAAATGGCATTAATGAAAACCCTCCAAACATGCTCCACGTACATATTTGTTTAACTACATTTTGGTTTGCTAATATGAGATAGTTGTTGTGATGAACATTTTAGTTTTGGAGAACATGAGAATGTCTATGATGAAAACGATATGTCGAACCCTTGACTCAGCTAGGAGGCATCGTTATCTACGGTACAACTCTCAAAACTGTAGTAAAATTTCTTCGGACTACTTGTATTTGTCCAGTATTTTCAACTCCTTTAATCCGAACTTCAATTAAGTAAGTTGAAGTAATTAAACACTCCTAAACCTAACTTGACTTGAAAACTTTCACAACACTGAGACCCTTCATAGGTCATAGCCATAGCATATCAGAGAGAAGGATATTTTTAAATTGCTTGCCATTTCGCCAAGTTGGGTGTTTCTACTCGTTCAACATAATAATCCTCAAACTATGCAAGCGAAACTTTTAAACATTTCTAATGCAAAACTCAAATAACGTTTCCTGTACATGGTGCTGGGTGCATCTATGCAGCTTATTGGTAAACATACATGCATCCAACCATGTTTGCAACTAATAAGGAGCTGTTAGAGCATTCTTCCGAACGCTATCTAAGGCCCGTGGCATATTTCATAGACGGGAAAAATCTCTCTTTACGCAACAACTGGGTTCAAGAAGAACGAATCATGTTATCTAGTGGAGGCGCGGGAGCAGGCGGGGATAACATGGAAATCTTCAAAGAAACAAGCGTGTAGCCAAAGTTAGTTGGGTGGAAAAATGCTTAAGACCTGCGTATATATAGAGCGATGTGCCTTGGCACCAGCCTTATGCCTTGCTGTTGTTGTTGTGTAGAATTAAATTAATTTTATACGCAGGGATTCTAATGGCACTATGGGGTTGAATGCATGCATTTTGGTGGCATGGCAAGATTTATGCATTTGCCTCTCACCTTAATAATTGGATTTTTCTTCATTTCGGGAAAAAATATTGTCATCGACAGGTAGCAGCACATTCTGCGTGTATAGAGATAATGAAATTCATTATGTTCGGTTAGCTGGAAGGCCTAAGGGGTGGTGTCGGTGGGCGGAGGGTGTATCATTTTTCTGTTTCCGGTAACAATTTAGTGCTGCTTCAAATTACATACAGATGTTGGTTGAAAGCTGCGTTTCCTCTTATTATAACAGGATACGAGATGTGAAACTTGAAATATATGCGTTGCTGTTAAAAATGGCATTAATTTCGATAATTGTGAAGGGTATGCGGTCGGTTTTTGAACGTGCAACCATTAAAGAAATGTTCACTCCAATATGCATCTCCTTTGAGGTATATTTGCGTTTGTAGACTGCAAAAGAGGCACACATTTTCCATGTTCAACGAACAGCTTGCATTTATAATCGGATTACATGGAATTATTGTGGAGCGCAGTGTAAGAGTTGAACTCGTACGGCAAAGTGGCTATGGATATTCTCGTAGTTGCACGTGCTTTTGTTTATTTTAAATCGCAGTTGTACTTTTTGACCACCGCCAGATTCGTAAGTAGGGGAAGGTAGTGTACCTACCTTGGCCCGGATTTCAGTTTTATGCCAATATTTTATGTGTCGTTTTTTCATTATTTATTCTTTTTTTTGTTACTACCTGAAGTCTTTTCTATAATATGGCGAAACTACCAAAAGGATATTGCTAACCATTCCTTAGAAAACTTTACTTTTATATGATAACCTCAAACAGTCCAAGGTACACGACGTGATTGTACCTTGGTTCACGGAGTATTGTACCTTGGACCGAAAATATTATTGAAAGTTTTACTATAGTTTAAAGATGAAAACTTTAATTTATTTCAATAAAAAGTAAAAATGGTACCATTCTTTATTTATTTCACAAAAGCAGCAAAAACAAACTATTATCTTAAAGTTTTTGTGCTTGATTAAAAAAAAATTATTTCAAATAATAATATTAAATAAAATAAACTCTTTTACTAAAAAAACTTAACAAAGGACTTCAATATTATTTAAAAACTTACTTTAAAGGAACGACATAAAAGAAAAACAAATTTATCACTTCAATATTATTTAAAAACTTACATTAAAGGCCAAACCAAAGGTCCAAGGTACACGCGCTATGATAGGTCCAAGGTACACACAAATAAAGTTCAACTTAAATGGGTGTATGGACACAGTGGATATGAAGGCAATGAAAAAGCAGACGAACTAGCCAGAACAGGATCCGCATCCCCATTCATGATGCCAAGACCATTCTGCGGCCTATCAATAAGCACTATTAAAAGCTGCATCAAAACTTGGCTTGAAGAAACCGAAGGAAACAGGCAAGCTAAAAACATTATGCCAAACAGCTCCCACAAAAAACGAAACAACTACTACAACTAAGTAGAAGTAAGATTCTACTAGTCACAGGCTTCCTCACAGGGCATTGCCGTGTCAAAAAACACCTGATGACTATGGGCATAACATAGGATAATACCTGCAGATTATGCAACGAAGACGTTGAAACAGCAGAACACATACTATGTGAATGCAACTGCTTAATCAATACGCGTCATCGTTATCTAGGTAAATTCTACCTTGAATCAGCAGACATAGCTGCCAGTTCTCCCAAAGAACTAGCCGCCTTCCTAAAAAATTGCGGCATTTCAGACGAGCTCTAAATGGAGGATATCACAATAGGCCCACAAGTGGCCGCAGTGATCTGGCTACAATATACCACCTCCCCCCAATAATCTAATCTAATCTAAGGTA
The DNA here is from genome assembly GCA_949715645.1 of Portevinia maculata. Classification (NCBI taxonomy): domain Eukaryota; kingdom Metazoa; phylum Arthropoda; class Insecta; order Diptera; family Syrphidae; genus Portevinia; species Portevinia maculata. The sequence goes on from OX454526.1 coordinate 92,501,401, forward strand.
CACTAACACCACTTTAGCCAAACAAATTAGATTTTAACGTAGTATTCAAACCACATACGAACGACAATGTCTTCCTACCAAAATATTATTAATACACTTACCGAAATCGATGAGAGTAGCGGAAAAGAGACACAAAACTAAGCACTACATAACTTCAAAAAAGAGATAAAAAAATACTTTTTTCCCAGAAAACTATGTTTATTTTTTTTTCTGCCGACTCGTGCAGCTGTGCCTTCAAAAAGAAACTGAGAACATAAATGAACAGAAGATCAAGATTTCACAGAAGGACCGGTTTTTGTATGCTTTGTATTTTTGTGAAAATTGGCACTCGGACCAAGGTACACTACCTTCCCCTACCTATTTCTGAAATAAATGTAACGTTTTTTTTTAATAATTCGTTAGGGCTTTTCTTTACTGTCAAATAAATAATAATGAGTTGAGTGAAAGGAAAACAATATATTTGGAAAAAGAAGAAAATAAGTATCAATACATTTGGTGCACATTGGACTTTTGTCAATGGGTTACATTTGATACTTGTCAAATTGTGAATACCTGTGGAAATCGTCTGCTACCACCATATGTTTTTACGCGCTTAAATGAAACATTTTCCAGGATCACTAATTTTAAGTACAAAATGTGGATCAAATTGCTTAAACATACCCAGCGAGTTACCAATTATATCAAGGAACGACCAATTCTGATTCACCTTGCTTATTTGTTGTTATTAATAAAACTTTATTAAAAAAAAAATCAAACTCAGTATTTACACTTCAATTCAACCAACGGAATGGCCAAAATTTGTAGCCTAATATTTTTTTTGAATAAAAGCACAAAAGACTGTGAGATACAACTCGGATTAATAGACATAATCTAATCATCCTTGGCAAATGTGCCTCCTCATAAAGCCCAAGATGCCCCCGACGTGGGTACTTTTGACCAAGTGAGTTTTTTTGGAAATAATTTAAAAAAAGATAATCAAGTAGGTATATTGTATCGGTTAATGAAAGTGGTTCATCACGTGATATAGAATCTATTTGCAAAATACTTTCAATCTTATTATAATACAGATGTTTAATCCAACAGAAATGGCTTATATTCATACATTTCCCAAATAATAGATTTCGATTTAAAGTGTTTTTCAGAACAAGATGTTCTTGATGGTTTAATTGAACTCGATTTAACTAAAAAAGCTGTAGTGGATAGAATTCCCCCGCTCCTGTTGTCAAAATGTGCATCGACTCTTTGCTACGCATTTAAAATTATATTTAATAAATCTTTATCAACTGTTTTTTCACCGCCGATTGGAAGTTATGGTTCGATAGGCCAATTTACAAAACTGGCCTAAGACACCTTAAAAATTACGGGCCAATATGAAATATTTCCGCTGTACCAAAGTTATTTGAAAAAATAGTGACTCAGAGGCTATTTTGTGCAGTCAAGGAAATAATAACGTAAAAACAACTTGAGTTAATAAGTGGCCGATCAACTTCGACTAATTTGTGCATTTTTCCCAATTTTGTTTAAGACATTTGAAGACAAAAGCAAGTCGATGTCTCATACACATCGCATAAACTTCAAAAACTGTGACTAAATGTAAGTTTGTGGAAATGGTTGAGGTCCTACTTGTCAAATCGTAAGCAGGTCGTCGAGATTAGGTACCGCAAGGTAGTTACTTAGGACCACTTTTGTTCGATTTGTTTGTAAATGATATTACTGGCGTTCTCGACTTTTGTGATTGTTTGATGTTTGCAGAGGACGTTAAATTGTAAAGTCAAATTATGTATCTTCAGATAGTGATTTTGTTAGCTTTCAAAACAATATTTATTTATTTTTAAATTGGTGCTTCTTTAACCATCTGTATAGTGTAAGCACTAAACAATTTACAATTTTGTGTGTTGAACACAAAATTGTAAATTGTTTACTGCTTACAGAACGTTAACAAAGTTAACGTTTACTTATAAGTTTGAAATTGAACCAGTCTTAACCCTAGAAAGACAATCTACGTCTGTGAGACGTATGGCGCGCGGAAAAAATGTTATATCATTTTAACTATAAGCCGCATTGAGTTGATTGCTTAAACTAACTCAGTTGGTGATCGGAGCTTGCCCGCAACGGTCGTATCGCGACGGTAAGTACCTGCGGTAACAAGTTATAGCTATGCCGTACTTCTGGGGGATTGTGTCACATATGCCATTCTTACATTTAATTTAATCGTATATAATTTAAAATTACTAAGACTTATTAGTAGACTTATTTTAAACCTAAAAATGAAAATTTGGCAACTATTACGACTAAATGTCAATTTTAAGGTTCCTTTAAAATATAAGTTGTTTTTTGTTGATTTGTAATGGGGTTTAAATTAATATTTATTTATACTAAATCATTGATTTATTTTTCTAAATATGAACTACATAAATATATAAAACGTTAATATTTTTTGAAAAGTTCATGGGTTTCAATAAATACACTACCAAAGTGCCATACGTCTCTGAGACGTATGATTATCTTTTACGTGATAAAAAATATGATTATCTTTCTAGGGTTAGGGGTCAGTAACATAAAAGATCTTAGATGTTATACCTGATTCCGAGCTAACGTTTTCGTCCCACATTGATTTTATTATATCGAAAGCAAGTTCTATGTTAGGATTCCTCAAACCTTCTGTGTCGTTTAATAACCATATTACGAAAATGCTATTATAAGAAGTAAAAGGATACAAAAAAGGTTCACGAGGCTTCGACGAAATGCCTGCTTACTTTTGATGATGTGTTCTATTAGATTTAAAAACCTATAACGTTCCTACACCCGCGCGTTGGTCTGTCAGACCACTAATTTAAATTTTCGTAATTTTTTTAATAAAGGAGAATGCTATCGCAATGAGCTTACTGGTAGCTTCATGATTCGTCGTGTACTTCAATTCAGCATGGCGCGAGCGCTTATGCCGAAATCGCGTGGGTAAGTACACAGCATCAATCGGTCGTTTCTTTTGCAACATGTAATTACGGAATGCTCCGACTGCTGTTGTGAGACGTCTGTGGAAAATTAGTTTATATAACTTTTTGTCTAATGTTGTAATCCTTAAGGTTATTGATATATTTTTAGTTTGTTTTGAAAAATTAAGATTTTATAAAATTTGCATTACTCGTCAGAAAAACTGTCTATTTTCAGAGGCTGTAATAAAAAGCTGTTAGCCACTAATTAAAGCAAATATTTTGCCTATATTTTATTTAATACTTTTAAGCACATCCATTAGTATTCATACAAATTTATTTTGACTAAGGCTTTCGTAAAAAAATATGACAAATACACTCCAGAAATTTCGGTTCAAGGGACCGTGCGCGGGTATATGTGTTATTTTTTTTGACGCGGGTACTTATAGGAAGGAAAAGACCCAGAAAGAAAAAAATCAAATAGTGTCAAATAGAATGATCTCGGTGGCCAATTCACATCGCAGCAGCGCATAATAAATCTCCCTTTAAATGAATGCTTTAACAATTTCACTGTTTCGTTCGCCCTGTTGAAAACACATGTCTTCTAGAACTATTTCAGGAAATTGAGGCAAGAAGAAGCTGTTAAGCTGATAATACTGTGGTAACGAACGACAAGTCTATTTGTTGACATAGCCGTCAAGTCGGCTGACCGGAGCGAGGCTGTAAAGCATCGGTCACTCCTCGAAAGCACTTTTTCATATTGGCGAACCCGGCCTCTCCCAAAATCCCCAAAACTCAATCCGGCTAACTTACGATTACTTAGAATTAATAGGATGGATGCTACGAAAGTAGCGCACGGTCCTGGGAAAATCGGTTTACCCCTTCCCTTTAATAGCCACCAGAACGTGATGTAATGTTTCTCAATATCCGTTTTGCCCATTTTCGCAATTGCGAAACTGGAACGGAGGAGCTCAGGCGTACTACCCGTCGGGGCGGAGCAGTTTATCTCACGCGCTGCGGTGACTGTGTTACAATACCGGGATACCATCTCTCGCCTGTAGTCCGGATATTTTTCATTGGGGTAGTAAGCCACAAAAAACCTGGGGGGTAGGTCCCCTACCAGGCGCGTCCCTGGGTGGCGGATAAGGGGATGCCCCGGTACGATGAAGTGTAAGTTTCACAGTGATTCGTGATCCGGGGTAATGAGGTTATAGCAGTGAAGAAGCCAAGAATCCCACTGTAAAACTCATCGTGGACCAAAACCAACTCTGGGTCAGAGTGTTTAGAGGGAGTAAACCCCAGAAATCACATCCCACCTTTCTTTCCCATCCTTCATCCCTCCTCCATTCCTTCTTCACCCTGGGCTGGATTAAGGTGTGAACCGTACCGTGCCGAAAATCAGCCTGGCTGAGGGCCCAGGGAAAACAAAAATAGCTCAGTCGCAAACGGTGTATCCAGAGAAACTGGCGCACTTTGGATCAGCTTGCCTTATCCGTACATGCGGGGCTCCGTGCGGATGGACCACCCCTTCCCTAGCTACTCGTGGGATCCAAAATTCTAAAAATGCACAAAAACCAAAAAACTGAAAAAACACAAAAAACACAAAAAAATACAAAAAAAGAAAATTCTGAGGCTGGACCTCAACAAAATCCGGAAACAGCTGTCACCGCCAGCAACACCAAAAGCACTTCACGTGTGGAGGAGCACCTGCAGAACCTTTGGATTGACGACGCCACAAGCGAGTGCTCGATGCTCTCTGCCGAGCTCACTGACACGACACCATCGTGCAGTTCAGCTCTTCCAACTCTCCCCGAGCTCTCTGGCCATGAAAAGAAGTCGCTAAGTCGAGAGACCTCAGCGGCTTTCCGTATCCTAGACCGACTAGGCAAAAAGCCGGAAAAGGATTGGAGCCAGCAGGAACGGGAATCCCACACCTGGGCAACCGACACGGCAAATCAGTTCAAAGAACTGATTAAGCTGCAGCCTCTATGGCATTTCAAAACCGGACGCTCAGTTACCCATGGCATACGACGACCCCCCTCTCGTGGCAAACGCCACCCCTCCACCCGGGACCCACACCAACCCACCATTCGTGGCATTAGTTACCCCACCACTCAAAGAGTGAATCCCTCTCATCGGAAGAGCAGCACCCAAGCTAAGGACTAAACGAGTCGCAATGGTTCAACGAACCAAGCTGGGAGCCGATCCGTGTTCGTGACAGGAGCTGCACCCAAACGGCGTAGATCCGTAGACGAGGAATCCAACACCTCGAAGAAGGCCAAGAGCTCAACGAGCTCCAAACCCTTCTCTGAGACGGTAAAGGATAGCCTCGTCGTCGCGATAGTGGATCTGTCTGACGATGAAGGGAGAATCTCATACGAGAAATGGAGGCTCATTGAAGGCAGAGTGATGAACTGCCTTTGCGAGCGTATCATCACCTATCTCAACTCTCCTCCCACCTTTAAAGACGCTGGCTAGCACCAGGGCTACGTAAAGTTGCTAGACTGTGACGACCAAATTTCGGTCGATTTCATCACTACCGCCATTGCAGGTATTGGTGAAATCTGGCCAGGTGCCAAGCTTAAGGCGGTGGACCAGAGCAAAATCCCCCACAGGCCAAGAGCTAGGATCTGGGTTCCAATCGAACCCATCGAGCCAGCCAAACTACAAAGTCTGGTCATGTACCAAAACCCGGATCTTCCAGTCAAAGACTGGAAGTTTATCGAAGAGACACCGAGCTCCAAAAACCGGAAGAAGTGAAGAAAACTGGCCGTTCACTGGTCGTCTCGCTTACCACCGAGTCTCTCCCCTTAGGTTAGGTTAGGTTTATGTGGCTGTCGGCAGAAGCCGACACACTTAGACCAATTTAGGTCCATTGGATACCACGTATATTATCTACCTCAACTCTGTAGATGGGACTGGCCAACGACACGCGGTTGTTCTCAAACGGTCCCCCATCTACGTACTAACCGCGCCCAACGTCGTTTAATTACGGTGATCTGACGAGAAACGATTAACTCGACGTGGTATGTTCGTTGGTTAGTCTCTCCCCTTGCTCCGGGCTAAGGACTTTAAGATCCGATGCGGTCTTAAAGAGGTCGAGGTAGGACTCTTTGCTTCGGACCGCAACAGCGTTGCTGGCCCCCCTGAACCTGCGACAACCGCCTCCCCCGCGACAAGATCCCCGATGATGATCCACTATCGCCAGAGAACCTTGACGCTACCGTTGTGGAGAGGTCTGTATCAATTAGCAATGATGCTGAAACTGATACAGATTAACCTCCACCACTCCACCTTAGCATCCGCTAACCTAATACTCCGCCTCAATGAAGGAGGCTTTGACATTGCCCTCATCCAAGAACATTGGATAAGAAATGACATCGTCATGGGACTGAGGGACCCACACTATACGCTCTACCACACCAAGAACGCAGGTAACATTCGAGCTTACATTCTTCCAAAATCTACACTAAACTTAACCTTTCTTCCTCACCGCAGCACGAATGACCTGGCAGTAATACTGCTAAAATCTGCAAACGCCCACATCTGGCTAGCTTCAGGATACCTACCCTACGAGGACCCCAATTCAGCTCCATCAGAGGAGGTGAGAGTAGTGGTAGAAGAAGCAAGGAAGAGAGGAGAAGAAACTTTGCTGGGATGCGACACCAATGCGCACCACGACCTATGGGGTAGTACCGACACTAACCCCCGAGGTGAGTCAATATTTGAATTCTTAGTAGGCACCGACCTTATAGTGTGCAATAGGGGAAATAGTCCCACCTTTATAACCAGAACTCGGCAAGAGGTGCTAGATGTTACCTTCGCCTCTATGAACTTGTACCCTGCGATTTCTAAGTGGACTGTATCTGACAGCCATTCCTTTTCCGATCACCGCTATCTGGAATATGAACTAGAAATACGCCATAACACCTCACCAGCAATTTTTCGCAATCGACTAAGAACTGACTGGTGTAAACACAATGAAATCCTCTCTGCTAAACTGTCCAATCCTGTTCATAAGACTCCAGAAACACAATTGGTACTAGATGAGCTTAACGCTGTTGTAACTTGCGCCTTAAACGTAGCATTCGACGAATCCTGTCCAATTACTATGAGGAAGGCAGACAATCGTCCACCGTGGTGGAATGCAGCACTAAACAAGCTTCGCCACACAAGCAGGAAGCAATTCAACAAAGCCAAAACAACGAGCCTACCTCTGGACAGGGATATCTACAAAGCAAGCCTTAAGAGTTTCAAAGCGGAAGTTCGTAAGGCCAGACGTAGATTCTGGCGTAGTTTCTGTCAGAGTATTGATATCACGTCTCAATCCCCTAGGCTACGCAAAGTCCTTTCCAAGAACCCAACCATACCAAGTGTCCTCATGAATCCCAACGGATCATGGACAGAATCAGATGAAGCATCGCTTCGTCTGCTTATGGACACTCACTTCCCCTGCTGCACGCCTATACCTAGCGAAAACCCTGCTTTGGTAAACGCTGCACGCCCACCGTCACCTCCGGACCTCACAAACGAGGAAAAACTGAAATCGGCAGTGAACAGCTTTGAGCCATTCAAGTCCCCGGGGCCAGACGGCATTTTTCCGGTACAAATTCAGGCGGCCCTCAGCATAATAGGGAAGTACCTTTCCCGTATTATGAGGGGCTGCTTGATGCTAGGAACAATGCCGGTGTCCTGGACTGAAGTAAGAGTGGTATTCATAGCCAAGGCAGGAAAAACATCGCATACCTCCCCGATGGACCTTAGACCCATAAGCCTAGAAAGAATTCTAGATCTTCACATTAAGGCCACCATTGATAGCAACTTGCTATCACGTCGAAAAATCCCTATCTATCAAAGAACTTGCTTTAGTGACATTTCTTGACATAGAGGGAGCTTTCAACAACGTTTAAACCAATTCGATTACCCACGCCCTACTCAGGCTCAACATCGACGACTCAATCTGCTGCTTTGTGGAATACATGCTCAAAAGCAGGGTAATAACCGCATCCTTCGGAAGTAGCACTGTCAAATGACGTGCACACAGAGGCACCCTCCAAGGGGGAGTATTGTCTCCGCTACTGTGGAATCTAGTGCTCAACGAAGCTCTTCTGAACATTGAATACACTGGATGCAAAGTTATCGCCTACGCGGACGATGTCGCTATACTCGTCACAGGTAAATACCCGCAGACTCTGGCCGATGTCATGCAAACATATTAACAAGTTGGGCCGAAAGATGCGGCCTGTCCGTCAACCCAACAAAGACTGAGCTGGCCCTGTTCACACGAAGACATACACTCCCTGAGTTTACTCCCCCGAAGATAAGAGGCACTCCTCCGCACTCTCAAATAGCGCTAGCTATTTAGGCTTGAAGATTGATCGCAAGCTGCTTTGGAGAGAAAATGTAGTCGAACGTGCCAGGAAATCACTACCTGCTCTTTATATATGCAAGAAGGCGGTAGGCTCCACTTGGGGCCTACAACCAAAAATGATGAGCTGGATATACACATGTCGGTGGTTATACCGATTCTTCTCTATGGAGTACTGGTCTGGTGGCCCGCCTAGGAGAAGAGGTATAACCTAACCTTGTTGGACAAAACTCAACGAGTTGCATGGCTCACCATCACCGGTGCACTGAGAACCTCTCCCACTGCGGCCACCCAAGCCATGCTCCACCTTCTCCCGACCGACATCGTCGGCAAACAGTAGGCTGCCAGCTCAGCAATAAGACTGAGAAGGTCCAAACAATGGAAAGAGCAACACACTGGACATGCCAAACTACTATCGATGTATCGACATCTTCCTAAGGTGACCGACCACCTGCCCACCGAATACAATTTCACGGAACCGAATGGACACAACGCCACGTCCTATACCACCAATCGGTATCAATTTTTACGGATAGGTCCAAAACGGAGGACGGAGTCGGTACCGGAGTCTTCAATGAAGACCTGGACATTCACCACTCCTTTAACCTCAAAGAACACTGCAGCGTTTTTCAGGCCGAAGTCAACGCCGTCCGCCAATCCGCCGACTGACTGTCGGTTAATACGATATCGAAATCAGATATTGTAATATACATCGACAGTCAGACGGCCATCAAATCCCTTACATCCAGCACCGCGAGATCCAAGGCAGTGAAAGACTGCCCCGCATCTCTTAACGAGATAGCCGGTCAGTATAGCCTTACCCTTTGATGGGTGCCGGGTCACTGTGACATACCAGGGAATTGAGAAGCTGACGAACTCGCTCGACGAGGCTCTTCTGGTTTAAACAGCGTAAGCGTCACCGACATCGAGGCGCCAACGTCTTATGCTAAACACCTCATAGACACCAATGCGGTGAGCAAAGCCAACCGTCGTTGGCACCAACTCGACCAGTGCAACACCGCAAGGCTACTCTGGCCGACATTAAACAAACCCAGGTCCATCGGACTTCTGAGGCATAAGAGAGAAACCCTTGACTTCTGCAGAAGCTGTAGGGACGAGGAGGAAGAGGAGACTATCAGTCACTTCCTTTGCAAGTGGCCTGCACTCGCCAACATTAGCTAGGCTACACTGGGTAAATACGTTTTCAATGATCTAAGCGATCCCAACGCCTGCACAACAAAGATCAGCTCCTTCATTCAGAGGAGCAAATGGTTCCCTGAGGAAGAGGGTGACCCACCCACCGTACACATCGGCAGCACAATGGACCTACTTCTGGTCTAAGTGCATCCTCATCGAGGGCCGGTTCCAACCAACCAACCAAGCCCCAAAAATCAATCTATTGTTGCTGACTATCGCCCTTGCAACGTGCCTTCGAACCACCTTTATCAGGAAATTGTCAATCCTGCTTAACTGTGCCCCATCATATAGGACCTTGTTGGGATAGTACTTTATGTACTGAAACTCAGGAGTTCCCAAGAACCGGAGACAAGCTGAAGATACGAATCCGAAACCTTTCGATATAATTAAGGCGCTTTATTGAACCACAATGGACAACCATAACCGATGATTGGCCTCACAAGTGCCACGTAGCATATGACCTCCTTCCCGGTGGCTGTGGACTGCTATGAAACAATCTCCTCGTTAGAGCAAAAGCCGCTTTGGCACCAGCAAGACAAGCATTATGTTTATCAAAATGCAGATACCTACTGTTAGTGCTGAATACCATGGTTTCTGTCTACGCTTCTCACCACCAACGAACGGCTGTCAATTTTGTTCAATAACGGCCAAATTGCTTCAGTTTTTTCCGGTATCCCTAGGGGCACCAGACAATTTAGTTCTGTACAGAATAGTGTTGCGGTATAATTTCCCGCAACAAGGTCCACTCTTCGTTCCTCTACCCACCCTACCCTACCAATTCCCTCTTCTATCGGTGCGCATACGCATGGTCTGAAGAAGTGGAAGGGCAGCCATGGTTCCATCAGCCATGCGCCCACTTCTCTAGAGCCTTGGGTAGGCGACCACTACAGGTTGACCCGGAGCATGGGCAGGTGGGCCAAGGTTGAGGAACCCCTTTCGCTCGCTGGTAAAAGAGCCGCTTAAAGCAACACCCAAACAGACGGGCGTTCTGGTGTACCTAGTGACGATGCCGGTGGCCTAGTAAGTCCGGATGGTGAGCCTGACAAGGACCGTCAGGAGACTCCCAACGGGCCATCGTTCCTGCAACCAAATGGACGGTCTGGGTTACAAAGAGACAGATGGACGGTCTGCAAAGGCGGAGTGCGAGTCCAAAGCACTCTGCAGGTCTGGGGTAAAAAGAGACAGACGGACGGTCTGCAAAGGCGGAGTGTGAGTCCAAAGCACTCTGCAACCAGACGGACGGTCTGCAACGGCAGGGTGTACACATTACAACCAATACATCAATACAACCGAGACATCAAAGACCCAAAAAGCGAATCAAGATCTACCACGACGGTAGTGAGTCAGGTTCGATGAGGGGGAAGAAGACGCTCTTCCTTTCTACTCCGTCGTAGGAGCACCGGAGGAGCAGCAGAGGAGTGTAGGCGGACGGCCTAGTAATTAAACACCCTCCAACACCAAATAACAGCTAACCAGCATCACATTGTCACCCAAGTAGCCCATGTGATAGTACAGATGTCATGTCCAGATGACACCAGCCCAACAAACCCTGGATCCAGAATGGCCGAGAGCCCAACATAAAACATCACAATTGTAAGGTATGACACGCTATCGACAGATCCCCAGACCCCCAAAATCTGCGCAGAATTCCACCAGACTCTGGTAGTTCACGCAGTAGATAACGGCGTCCCCTTGTCCGACCTCAAAGCTTAGGTTTAACTCGCCATAATGGGTGAGACCTTTATAATCGTCCCGATGTTTATCATTAATTTTTTTCCAATGTTTCCTTCGTTTTCTTTTATCGGTTGCACTTTTAATTTTTCGTAGTGGGTTTTAGCTACGTTGGAACGTCGTTCAGCAGGGTTACCTAGCGATTTTTAGTATGAACGCGGGAAGCAGCAATCGGACTGGATTGGAAAGATTGTCCCAGGTCGGTCAGAGAATTTATCGCAAGCTGGCTTTCCAGTCGCGCTGAATTCGGAGCTTGGTGAGAGAATGGAAAGTTAGAGCGAAAGGGTAACGGCAGGTATGCGCACACCATGGCAAGATACGAGTAGCTTTGGATGTGCTGAAACGTGCCGCTCGTTGGTGCGCCTTACTGTATGTGTGTGGACAGTGGGATGGCGGATAGCCACAAACACAAGTGGACATCCATTGCACGCCATCAGTGGGATTCCACTGTCAATGTGTGTGTGAGAGAATGAGTCCAACACTGACCGACTTTGGACAATAGAAAAATCTGGAAAATCACTTCTTGGTTGACCAGCGGACTAGTTAGTCGAGAGAAGTTTCAAAAGGCAATTTTGTTGAGCGGCGACAAGTCAAAATAGAAAAAAAGAAAGAACAAAAGATTTAAAAAGAGTAGTGAAACATTAACGAGAAAAAGGAAAATAAGGAAACAGGAATCGGAGGACAGGCGGAAGGACGAAAAGTAGACCAGAGACATAGCTAGAGGAGAGAACGAAGGGACAGGTTTTGTAAAAAGCTAAGTATAGTGATTTTCGTGTTTCCACTTGAGTGAGTGATAGTCTGGTGGGATTTTGTTCCGAAAATCCCGAGAATAGACGGGGCACAGTGATAGTGGGTCAAACCAATGGTCCATTCCGACCCGTTGTACCCACCAGTTAATTTTCAGGTGATTTACAAACCCCGTAATAAAGACCGTGCTCCAACGGAGCGTTATAACGTTGTTGAAAATACTTGTCTTTTCCTATTTTTTTGTGATTTCTTACATTTTTCAGTGGCTCTGTTTCACATTTTCCCGTAAAATTGTGTAGCGCCCATTGTGCTAATAAGCACACAAATTATTATTGATCGGTTCGCTAATTTCCACAGCGTTCGATTTTTCTGATGGCAATGGTGCAGTAGTAGTGTATTCGCTTATGGAATGGAAGGTCGTGCGTTCGAATCCCGGCCAAGTCCATTACTTTATACCGAATACATGAAATCGTAATCTCCCTAAGTAACTTAGACACCACCCGTGGAGAAAAACCCTACAACTGCACCCAAACACTTCTTTCCTATCTCTCTATTCTTTCTAATACCAAGTAGCTTACACTGTGTTCTTAGCATTATAAGGGTACTGTAACAACAGAAAAAATCCCTTTAGCGTAAGCAAAAAAAAATAAAAAATTTTAGCGTAATTTTAGCACTTTTCGTTGAACCCACCCCCAGCTGAGCGACCGGCATACTTTTGTTGGTTGTTGTTACACTCTGTGTTGTTTTGTTTGACAGTTTGGTCAAATCTCATTTTGCACCGCGTATTTTATTTCGTTTTCGTGAAACCGCAATTAATAAGTAGTTTGCTCGCGAATTAAAAGTGTAACAATAGTTTCCGATTTCTTGAAGTTGATTTCAACTTTCAACGAGTTGGACTCGTGCAAAGAAGGTGAAGTGCAGTCTCCTCCTCCTCTTCGTCCATGCAGCTTCTACAGAAGTTGTTCGAATAAACGCCAAGCATTGATGCGTGCTTTCCTAATTTACAGTGCGCCAGCTTTGGCCCGATCAGCTTAGTCGCTAGTCATGTAGTACCACTTGTCCACCTAAGGTTTGTTCGCTCGATTGCGAATATCTTAAACAAAAGTTTGCATGTAGCGATAGATATACATACCTAGAAAACCTTTATCCGGTAAAAGAGCTAAAGCGGTCCCTTCTTTTGCGAGTTCATCTGTCCCACAGTTCCATGGATTGTCCCTATGCCCCGCTACCCAACAGAAGTGAACCTTCTGTTGAACTGCTCCACCATCTCCCTGAGAGATGATCGGTAGCTTAGGGCTGCTACGATGGAGGAAGAGACTGAATCCTTAAGACTCGAGTTCCTTACTAAAATTTTGAAATAAACTAATTGACCGGAGATTAGCAGAGTTTGTCCTATCTTTAACCCTTATTATAGGGTGTACCACAGCTATCTTCCAATGCGCCACATAATATGCATAATTTCAGCAGTCAGTAATGTCTGTCTCTGTTGTCTGTTGTCTGGGAGATTCGTATACAGCAATATTATTATGTTGATTCCGCCAGATAAAAAAAGCTGTCAAATTTGACTGGCACATCAGATGGACCATTTGCCTATTATAGAAGTTATGTACCATTATTTTCAGGAATTCTTCCCATTCAAATAAGAAAAAGGGGAGACGTTTCTGCCAAATTCCACGCCAAAGGATCACCTTCTTTTGTTTTACTATCAGTTAGGGCTTTTGGCAACCAATATCCCATGTTTAAAATAGAGACAATTCGGCTTTAAACAAAATTTATTAATTGTATCAATTCAATCCTAAAAAACCCGGAAGTCTGCACAATGCAAATATTTAACAGTCAAATTATGCAATACGGAAAGAATAACTTTAAGAGTATTTGTTACGTTTACCAAAAATCACGTCAGTACTGCAAGTCTTATAACTCACAATTCGACAAATTGTTACTTTTTTCAGCAACCTATGCTGCTAAGAGAGCCATCAAACAGTTCCGTGCACTGATTGGCATTTTTGTTTTTAAAAACCTCAAATGTCTATGAGTTTTTTTTGTGGCTGCTTGTATTCGCTTTGCAGAGACTTTGATTTCTTTTTAATTTGTCCGTTTAGGTAACCTTTGCAGTGCTACTGATGGCTAGGGCAGACAGTTTGCAAAAAAAAAAAATGTCATTTTGTCCTTATCCTGTACCTTGCATTGCAAATAGGAGCAGTCCACTTTCACAGCTCTACCTCTAATGCATTAAAAAAATGTTCCTCCTTCAAATTAATTCAGTTCACGTTTCTGGAAACCTCTATAACGCTCTTCTAGATGTGTCTTTTCCCATTCGCGTCGGAAGATACATTTTGGGGATGGAGTGTGTTCTACCGGACACGCATTCAGCATACCTTGTTAGTCCTTTCCAGTTTTTTTAATGACAAAATTAAGCGCTAAATAAAAGCTTCATTTAACGACTTGCTTCGTTCCTTTTTATGTCCTTGGTACGTTAGTTTGTTCGTTCGTTGGGATTGACCCTTAAATAAAAGGATGACAAAATTACACCTTCAATAAAGAAGACGAGAAAAAAAGGAACCGGAACACAGCAACAACAAACTGCCATTCGTAGTCATGAAGATCTGTCTTTCCTAAAAGTTGGAGGAAAACAAAATAAGAATTCGTGTATGCACCAATTGTAATGGCAGTGTCCGTGTTTAGCTTCCAAAGTTATACACTTTTAGATGGTTTAGGAATATGACCTTCCTTTCGACGGAGCTGCTCCTTTTCCCGTGGTACCTTAAACCTACATAAATATAGTCAGTGCTAAAAAGGGGACAATGGATAAAGTTTACGCTTTATGGAAGCATGAACATTGTGTTCGAGTTTGGAGTTAAGTAATTCGGTTAATCCTTTGCCGGAAAGTTTGGCATACATTTGTCGAATGTGAATTTAAATGAACACGGTTGGTAATTGCAATGTGCTTTGGTTCTTCGGACACAAACAAAGTGCGTGGTGCACGGTTTGTTGCAAGCACTTAAAGAACTTAATTATGTTTTTTTAAGTTTTCGGAATGCTTGGAATTCGCATTAAGTTGCACAATGGGCGAAAGATATCTTCTGTGATTTTACAGGGAGTGAAATTGCAGTGCTACGGAATTTTACAGCTATAGCTTTTCAGTTTAAGGAAATTAAATTGCAGGAGGTGTGCAAGAATTGTAGATTATCTAGGTTAGGTTAGGTTAGGTTGAGGTGGCTGTTAGCCGAAAGCTAACACACTTAGACCAAAGAGGTCCATTGTGATGCCACTAGGATCGGGAGTATCTACCACTACCCGCTAAAACCATTTGGAGCTTCTAATGAAGCGTGATAGACTTCTAACATCTGAGTTAGCCAAGTCACTGAGTTCATTAAGGAAGAAGGCTCCCAAATAGAGATTTCTTTTATGGGAAAGTGCAGGACATGTGCAGAGGAGATGAAGTGTAGTCTCCTCCTCCTCCTCATCCCTGCAACTTCTGCAGAAGTCGTTAGAATAGACGCCAAGCCTTGATGCGTGCTTGCCTATTAGACAGTGCCCTGTGATGGCACCTATGACAGAGCTAATATGCAGTCGGTTAAGTGAGATCAAACTCAGAGAGCGTCGCAGGTCCAGCTTTGGCCAGATATGCTTGGTCGCTAGACACGTATCACTACCTGTCCACCTGAGGTTTGTACTCTCGACTGCGGCTAGCTTAAGCATGAGTTTACAAGTAGCGATGGGCATACCTAAGAAACCTTTATCAGGTAGAAGAGGTAATGCTGTTCCTTTTTTGGCGAGTTCGTCTGCCCTACAGTTCCCTGAGATGTCTCTGTGCCCTGGCACCCAAAAGAGGTGAAAGTTGAACTGCTCTGCCATCTCCTCAAGAGACGAGCGGCAGTCTATGGCTACGATGGAGTTTGAAGAGACTGAATCCAAGGATTTCAGCGCGGCTTGACTATCCGAGAATATGCGGATGTCCTTAGCGGATATCACGTTTCTCTTTAGCCACGACAAGACTTCCTTAATCGCCATGATTTCCGCCTGGAACACGCTACAATGATCAGGAAGACGGAAAGAGAGACTGATATTAAGTCTTTCTGAGAAAACACCACCTCCGACCCCATCACTAGTTTTTGATCCGTCGGTGTAAAAGTGGATCGAATTATCTTCCGTGCAATCAGCCTCCTCCCAGAATGATCTGGAGGGGATAGTGATTTGGAAGTTCTTTTCGAACTGTAGCTGGGGTATAGTGTAGTCGATGTTTCTTGGTAGGGACCCATGGGAGTCCAGAATGATAGAGTGGCCAATATTCGTATTGATCCACTGTGATGTGGCTTTTAAACGGACAGCGGAGCAGGCAGCTGATTGCCTGCTGAAAATATCCAGGGGTGTTAGATGCAGATTAGATTATCTAGATACTTATGAAAATGTATAGAAACATTCCTATCATATCACATTCTACTTACAGTTAGAAAGGATATGCTTGCATAAAATTTGGCACAAAAGAATAGTGGTAGAACTAAGGCCCAACTGGCGCCTTCATCCTTTTAACCGGATGTTCTCTTTAAGCATCATCAGGATCTGCAGCTTGTTTCTATAAATCCGTGGCTTAAACAAATAAAAATAACATAATAATTCTGAAATGGTTAAATTGGTTGATCATGGGCCATTGCAAATTCCCCTGAGCGGGAAACGCTTCCTCAAAACAACTTCAGTACAACAACTTACAGTAACAACGCTGCCGACACTGTGCTCGAACAATAAAAGCTAATCAACTTTCCTCGGGATTTTAAGTGCCAGAAACGATAACATTGCTTATCCGCGTATCCGTCGTTCATTTACATTATTCACATTATTTTCAATTTAAAAAAAAAAATGCTGTTATTGAAAGACACCATTAGCTTCGTATCTTTCAGCTTCAAATGCCGCGGACCCATTGTAATAAATGTAAGCACTTGATTTCATTTAAATCCTTAAAGTATAAGTAAATAGTCGTAATCCAGTTGTGGAAAATCGGCTTTGGACAAAAGTCATAGACTTCAACCTGATAAGAGATCGCCTGGATGTGATCCGCATCAAAGCTACGTTTCAAAACATAAGCTTAATATATGCCGACACCCCTACCGATGAGGTTGAAGATCCCATCAAAGGGAATTTTTATGGTTCCTCCTGGACGGAGCACGTAGCCTGTCCGGAGTACGGTGTCAAAGTGGTGCTCGGTTATTTTAATACCAAAGTCGGTAAGGTTAACATCCTCGGAGGATTAGTTGGTAAGCACAGCCTCCACGACAATTGATACTCTATAGATGGTCGGGCGCAGTGGCTTAATGGTTAGTGTGTCTGCCTACTGATAGAAAGGTACCCGGTTCAATTCCCCGGCCAAATACCAAATTGAGTTTTTTTTTTCCACTGCCCCACCTCTTGCGAACGTCTGACAAACATCCAAGAGTATCAATTGTCATGAGAAGCTTCTCAAATTTGCCGTTCGGATTCGGCTTAAAATTGTAGGTCCCTTCCACTTCGCAAAGAAAGTGGTTGGAGAAGCAAGGTTTTAGGCCCTCTATGTGCCGTTAATGCCTAATATTTATTTATTTATTTTATTTATTTATAGATGGTCGAACCGCCAGCCAAATCAACCATGTGATAAGCGATGCAAGACACTCATCCAACATCTTAAATGTGCATACGAGGTACACGTCACCTCTCACCATTTTCTTGTTGCGGCTTAATTTAGAGCTCGAGTGTCCTAAGAGAAGAAGATACAAAATGCCTAAAAGAAGAAATTCGACGTTGGACGCCTTATCACACCTGGAGTAGCCACAGTCTACAGAGAGCGGATGAGCGAGAGACTCTCTCTGTGCATTCAACACCCACAAGCGCCAACAATATGTGGAACCGGTATCGTGACATCATCAAGTAGGTAGCCGAGACCACCATCGGTCACCAGCCACCCCAAATAAAAATCCCGTGGTATTTAAGATACATATTGAAAGATGCTGAGGCGCAAAACAAGAGCAGCAAGGGAACAGAAGAAGATATTGCTTAGAAAGAAGGGGGCGTACGTAGTCTCCCAGCTGAAGGAAATCGAAGAGTCTCGCGATCGAAACCACATCCAGAAATTTTACAAGAGAGCGGAGCAACTGCCTGCTTGCTTTGAGACCGAGAAGTAGACTCTTCGAAACAGACACGTAAACCTAGTCACCGACGTGCAGGGAATAGTAGATGTATTTAAGCAATATTTAAAACAGCTGCAGCATCCTGTAGAGAGACAGATAGTGCAAGAAGAGAAGAAGAGAACAAGAAGAGAATTGGCAGGACAATGAAAAACTGATTTCACAACCCAGTATAAAAGAGATTGGCTTAGCTATAAGAAAGCTAAAGAACAATAAGGCCGCCGGCTCTGATGGCTTACCAGAGGAGCTTTTCCAATGCAGAGGTGATTAATGACCTAGTATGGGTAGTATAGTACGTCTCAAGCCGTTTTGTAACATATTTATCGGAACGTACCAGTTTGTCCTCCGTTCCGACAGATCGACAGTAGACCTAGACTAGGAAAAGACCAACGAATTTCAAGTTGAGACTCACCATCTTTTCATTCATCATCGGCCGTTCCCAGTGTGCCGTGTTAGAGTCTGTAACGTTTAAGGTTCATACAAAATTGCTTGTTCTTGAAGTTTATGAGGACAAGACCAAATACATGCGTTTTTCTTATACCCTATTCTATGTAAGGTTATATTAATTTTGACGCATAGTTTGTAACATACCTTAATATTGTCCGTAGACCCCTAAAAGTTACTATATATATTATCAGCATCGATAGTAATGCCGATCTAGCCATGTCCGTCCGTCCGTCCGTCTGTCGGCAAAAATTATTCCTTTAAACTGGACCTAGAGTGCTGAAATTTTAACCATATACTCTCTAGTGTCCTGAAATAGTCAAGTTTAGGAATTTTTGAAATCCGCCCACAGAGCCCACAACTCAAAAAAACAAATTTTTCGAAAAAATCGAAAGCTAGAAAGCTGAAATTTTTTATATATAATCTATGACTATAATCTATGGCTCAAAGTTTGAGCTAGGGAGCTGAAATTTATGATATATACTTTCTATGGGCCCTTTATGCTCATGTGTATTTTTAAAATCCGCCCACTGACACGCCCACAATTAAATAAAACAATTTTTGTGAAAAGTCAAAGTTTGAGCTAGGGAGCTAAAATTAATAATATATACTCTCTAGGGGCCCTTTATGCTTATGCGTAAATTTCGTTTAAATCCGTTTACTGACACGCCCACAATTAAATAAAACAACTTTATTGAATAACCAAAGTTTGAGCTAGGAGCGTTTTTATTTACAAAAGCTTCGTTTTTTTCGATAAAATCCTTTAAATGTTATATAACATAATATGTAGAGCGTTCTTAACAATCCAAACATGCTAAGACTTTTTTCACGCCCACTTATGAGGGATAGGAATAAGAATAGGGTATCCAACAGTTCGCCCAAGCGGACTGTAGCCCGTCCCTCTGTTTTTTACTCAAAGTTGACCCAACGATTTCACTTTTTTTGCACAAAGTACCATTTTGTACACTCAACTGTGTTACTTCCACTGCGCACACAAACTCGTTGCTTGATGGATGAAGCCTAACAAATTATTTTCTGATCAACAAAAACAAATAAAGCTGATGACTCTGAGAAAAAAGCTAGTGTCCCATTCATCCAGTGTACCATACCACTCTCCAGTACAGTAGTATTGGGTTTTCAAAGCTCAAGGATGACAGCGATTACCTACAAGTCTATGCTGGAAAGAGCTTTGCCTCATTATTCCGAATTATTTTAAAAGCCTGAAAGTAGACCTTATGAAAGGGCGACGATATGCGCCTGACCCATGGAAAACGTGTTGGGATAGTTTTTAAGGAAAATCTACGAAGAAGGAAGGTAGGTAATACAATAAAATGGACAATGGAGCCATAATGCGAGCCTGATCCGAAATTTCCCTCAATTATTTAGATACACTTTATGAATCTCTACAATGTAGGCTAGTTGATTCAATTCTATTTCATTGTCAAAGTCTCTGATAAACTAACTGGTGGAAAAATTGATCAGCCAAGTTTGTTTCCACATAATGTTCTGCAATGTTTTTTTCGTGTTTTCTAGAAGCTTAACCAGATTAAACCCATTTTTAAGTAGGTAAATTGTATTGTTGCGTTTAAAATGGATAAAGCTAGCAAAAAAAGAAGAAACGGATCTTTTAGTGTCCCTTACGGAAGGAAGAAAATATGGAATTGAAAACAAAAAAAGTGACGCTATAACTTGGAAAGAGAAAGCCTGTATTATCCATACTTTATCCAGGCTTTCATTCAACAGTACATCAGGTTCGGTTTTTCGCGATTACAAACACCTCAAGTTGAAATACGAGGCAATCAAGAGGAGTACTAGGAAGAAAAGTGCTGCAATTCGAGTTGAGCGTTGCAAAACTGGTGGCGGTACGAACACAGGTCGGGCCTAACCACCTGCAAAAGAAAAGGTGAGCAAATTATTCTTTTATCAGTTGAAGGAAACGAAAGTTCTTTTGATTCAGATTTTGTCTTGCTAAGTAAGTTTCTAAATTAAAAGCTCATCTTGGAATATTAAAAATATCTAATATATAAAATTCGAGTGTCACAGTTTTAGTGTTTATACTCCTCCGAAACGGCTTGACCGATTTTGATGAAATTTTATATGTATATTCCGTAGGTATGAGAATAGGTTTATAACTAATTTTTACTTTTATTTTTTATGATTTACCATTCAAAAATACATATAACCCTTAATTTTCAAACTTCTACCACCAATCCCCATTTTTTAATAGCAATATTAGTACTGTAATAATCTTCAACTCTCAGTGATCGATAACTGATTTATCATTTATTAGTTTGTTTATTATTCAGTGCCTGCAAAATCTTAAGGGGAACAATTTAAAATAAAAGAGAAATATATACGTGTTTTATAATTGCGAAAGGAAGGTAAAATAATAAAAGAACGAAAACATTGTCAGTACTTCAATTTAATCTATTTATGTGTGTAGTAAACAATGCCAGCAAGACGCAAGAATAGAACGACGTACATGCCCAAAGATCAGACGAACGAGACCAACAAGATAATGCAGATGTGCGTATGAGCATGGCACAATTTCGTGAATCACTATCACAAGAGGCACGAGCTGAACGAAATCAACAAAGACAATTAGATTGAACGGCTTACTTATCGGTACGGATCCAGATTCTAACCTGTTCCTGAAGTCAACATTTAATTCATGTTTCCAAATCACATCGTTCGGAGCAACAGAAATAGTTAAAAATAATGCTGCAAATGGTCAACAATTCCATTCAAAATTCAAAATCAAAGGCCAAGTTTATCACAAAGTGTGCTCATTGCTGCCAATGCCGAATGAACCACATCATTTTTTACAAATTTACTTTATGGGCGGTGCGGACTCCGAAAACGCACTCGCCAATCGCGTTGATGCACGTTGCCGCTACAAGTACCTCAATTCACCATATGCCAGACGCATCTTCGGCGAGCTGGATGCTATAGACATTTTCACCAAGCTATCTCTTTCTGAAGTGCGGAATCCCTGTCTTAATCAACAGAAACAAATTGAATGATAAAATTGCAGATATTTGCACAAATCGTATAGAATATGAAAGTGCAAACAGAAGCTATTGAAGGGTAAAAAGTAACAAATTATAGAGAAAAAACGTGAGAAAGTATGTTAAAGCAAAACAAACAATAAACTATCCTCTATCCTATTCTTATCCCATCAGACCCCTAAAGAGTCTATATCATAAATTTCAGTTTCCTAGCTCAAACTTTGACTTTCCAATATTTTTTTTTCATTTTTTTTATTTTGTGGGCTTGTCAGTGGGTCAAAGATCATAACAAATTTCGAAACTGTTTTTTGTTAAAATTGGATTTGTTATAAACTTTTTTGGAAATATTCGCGAAGAATGTATTTTCCGCCATGCGAATTCGCCATTGTTTTCCTTCATTTCATTCAGCTGTTGGTTTTTTTTGTGTTCATTTCCCACTGACGTTGTCGTGAGGTACTCTATTGAATGGGCACAATGAATTGTTCAACTTATTCAAATCACACATGCACAAATTACAAACTGACAATAACGCTATTGTCATCAATCGAGATAAAACACCAGCTGGAGAGCACATGCGTGGATTTCATGCACCTGTTATTGACGACTTTGCTGGACTCATGGTTGGCGACCCTACAGCGACGGGACAAATCGTGATTTAAAGAAGAAATAATCATGCTTATTTTGAAATTCGAATGAATAGTCAAGTCGTTCGAATGTCTATTTTCGTTCGAATTACACCGGTTTTCCTCAAATAAATTTTCTATTCGATCGAATCTCAAAATACAAATTCTTCTAATTCGACAAACTATCGTTCGAATTCGAATGGCAAAATCAGCATGAATAATCTTGAGTTCATTGCTGATACACACCGTTCATACGAAGCTCTCCAATATCCGCTAATGTTCTGAAAGGGACAAAACGTTCACAGCGCTCAATTCCTCTTTCAGTCATAGACCATATCCCCACACACTTACAATAAGTTAGTTATTTTTCATTTCTCTACGAAAATATTCACTAGAAATAATTTATATGGCAAAACAACGTTTCCCGGATCAGCTAGTAACTGTATAAAAAAAGTCTTTAGTGTTTCCTTAACTTTAAAATGTTTAACAGGTCGATTTTGCACTAGTCAAACGAGAAAAACAGGAGTATACATTTGTGAACAACAATACATAAAAAAAAACATAAGGCAGGTAAGTAATAAAAAGAAAAACAACTTATATGTAACTCATATTATTTATGTATATACTCGTAGGTGTGCAAAAAATGCATCAAATCGTATTGTCGGTGAAAGTTGTTCTACATGACTAATAGATTTTTAAGCTCAGGATACGATTTCAGACTTCACATTTTCATCTGTCAGCTCTATTAATTCGGTCCGTATTTTTTTTTGCAATAATAGTCTAAAATATCGAGTTGCACATGCTAAACGCAAGTCATTCTGTAAGGTTTTCGTAGCATTAACCAACGGGAGGAGAAGATCACTATCTATCTTCTCATGCCGTCGTGTTTTTGTGTATGTACGTGTACAGTGACCGGGATTCTATCTACTTTATAAAAATAGATCTAACAAGGAAAGTCCGATTGATAGATAGATAGATTTATTTGACATAATAATGATTTACATTCGGTACGCTACCACACATTTTACATAAGTACAGATATATGATATTTTTGTATCTTACTAATGAAACAATATACATATTTAAAAAATCTGAAGAGAATTATGATTTAGCAAATAACAATCTTTTTGAAGGAAAGTGCGAGAAAAACCTACAATTTAACAAAAAATAAAAAATAAATAAATAAATACCTAATAAATATATAAAAAATAAATAAAAAATAAATAAATAAATTTATAAATAGGTATTTAAATAAATAAATTAAAAGACAAATAAATAAATAAACGAATAAATAGATATATATTTATATACAAGCACATAAGTAAGTGTATAAACAGAACAACATAAAATGGAATTTAAAGACTCATTTGATTGATAGGTTGATTTTCTGCAAAGTTATTTTTACTTATGAAGTTATCCGTTAGTTTTTGGATTCTAGCACATCTAGGGTGGAGTAATGTCATGGTAGATTCAACATCATTTTTAATATTTTATTTTGAGCTGTTTGCAGCTACTTAATGTGACATTTTGCACAATTTCCCAAAATTGGCAACCATAAAGAAGAATGGCTTGAAAAATAACCTTGTGCATTATTAATTTATTTTCAGTAGATAGTTTTGATCTTCTGTTGATAAAGGGGTATAACATTTTAATGACAATGTTAATTTTTTTATAGTTTTGCTGGTGTGATCCTGAAAGTCCGATTGTTGACTTCGAAGGAGTGTTATCGCTGGCAAACTTTGAAATGGATTCTTTGGGCTGAAAAATTATTGGAAGAAAAATACATCCAAAGGATAAATAAAAAATTACAAAAAACAGAATATAAAGAAGGGGGGGGGGGGGGTGATATGATTAGCCCATCTGTACTGACACAAGTAATTTCGGCATAAACGATCGCCCCACACGGAATTGAAATTCGGAAGGAATCTGACAGCTATGCTCATTGGGCTGGCATTCTCCCTTATTGCAACCATACCAATACCAGAGAAGGTTTATTATCAGTATCACGCTTACCCTTTTTTACTTTGTTTTCTTGTTGTTGTCATATTTCTTGGTGCTATAACAAATGGAATAAACTTGTAGATCTTTGCATAAAAAACTATCTTCCCCTCGCTAAATCAATCAAGATAAAACTTTAAAACTTTAAGAGGATGAGAAAAGAGCTTTTATTTAAAAAGAAAAGAACCGCACTCTGAGGATTTATGTATAAGCAATCCAAACAATTGATAAAGCGAAACTTTTCCTTCATCCTATGGTATTTTTGTTCCCTTTCGGAATTAGCCACCCTTCAGTGTGCATATGTACGAGTACATACATAGGCGGTTTCGTGGATAGTATAATAGCTAGGAGAAAAGAGAATACGTTGAAATCCAAAATCAGAGACGTGATTGAAATTTTATAGGATATCAGGAAATCGAATTTCTGGAAAAAATTGTTCACCCGTAAAGTGAAAATAAATGAGAGGTATGTATGTAGTACTCGTACCTACCTACCTACACGATTGTATGTATTTCAGATGAAAGTGTCAGTGATAACAAACACCACATAAATTTGCGATGCTGCTTGCGTATATAAATCGGCGTACATTTGTAAGCCATTATTAGAATTTAAGAAAGCGGTTTTTCAGTTTGTTGTTTGTAGTAGGTACGAGAACTAACTCCTTACAAATTTCTTCCAATGGTGCTACCATTGAACCAAGTGAAAATACATTTAGAGATGTTTATAGATTATAGATATATGTAGTACCTACACTCGACATCCGATTTCGCTATTTTCTTGTTCTTAATGTACAAGTTTGTGTTCTGTTACCTACACTGATCATAACTGCATCACTGTGAAATTTACCGCGTGCCGCGCCGGCCGGCGGTTCAACTTTAAATAATATCGGAACGCGAGTTCTTCCGCGGGTCATTGAAAATGTTGTTCGATTAAACTTTGTTGCTATTGCTTTCAAGCGAAGCCGTTTATTCTATATATAATGTCCAACATGGTAAATGCTAAAATGCGGCAATTAGTGAATAAGCAAAATTGATTGGCCTTCATAGGTATGAAATCAACAGTCCAATGATGAAGACAAATCGTTACTGTTGATAGCATCAACTTCGAGGAGGTTTTGGAGTTCACTTACCTCGACGTAAACATCAACTCCATGAATGTCAAGGATGATCGGAGGAAGAACTATCATAGGACAAAATGCTTTCAAAATTCCTGACCCAGGAAACCAAGGTGATCCTATTAGTGGGCCCGAGTGCTTGACGTTAAGCCAGGGAAGGAGAGCGTATACTAGGCTCGATCAACAAGGAAAACTACTTGATCGGCTAATTGGACCTATCTGAGAGGAGACCTATCTGCGGTGATATGGATATGCGGAAGGTATGCATTTCAAGATACATGTGGTCAGGCGAAATGGTTTGTTCAGGCCAAGATAAATGAAATTCATTTTTATAGCTTTGAACCTCTTGTTATGGAGAGAACCTGTTGCTATGGGTGGCGATTTAAATGCATGGGAAACAGAATGGGTGGCATACAGACGAATGCTAGAGGGCGTATTCTACTAGAATCATTTGCAGGTCTAGACCTAGGCATTGTAAACAATGGTCGGGCAAATAAGTATTTTAAGGCAGGAATAGGCTCAATCATCGACATAACCTTTGCAAGCGCAGCTCTTTCTTACGCAACATAAAATGGCGGGTTAATGAGGAATATTCTTAAAGCGAACAGCGCGCGATAATATTCGAGACTAAAGAAAGGAGTTCTTGGCAACTTCGTAAACTAACAGGCCCAAAATGGCAGGACAAATCATTTGACCAGGATACGTTCGAGGAAATGTTGAATGCAGGAAACTTGGTTCAAAGCGAAACGGCGGAAACTCAATCGCATCAACTTACACGCATCATTATCACAGCATGCGAAGCATCAATGCCCAGAAAAAAAGCGAGCAGAAAAGGAGTGCCGTGCTACTGGTGGAACGAGGAAGCTAAAACACTCAGAGCAAATTGCCTATAGGCCCGATGCAGAGTCCAGCGATCTAGGATGAAAGCTGACTTTCGAGAAAATATGGACGTCTTCCATCTCGCAAGATGCCATTTAAACAAGGCAATTAAGGAGGGCAAAACAATATGCTTTAAGCGTCTTTGCGAGGAACCTGACATTAATCCGTGGGGTACGGCAAATACATAGGATGGTAATGATTAAGTTGAAATGTAACAAGTCCCAACAAATAACTTGTCCGACAATGCTCAGGTCCTCAGTAGAGCATCAGAACAGTGGACCTGGACATGTCAATAATCATATCGGATGAGCTGTTTAATGCGTGCAAGAAGATAGGTAACAATAAAGCGCCTGTACCAGATGGCATACCAAACAAGGCAGTGAAAGCGGTCATTTTTAGCGGTCATTTTTATAGCGGTAATGGAAAAGTATCTAGAAAAAAGAATTTTCCCTGACCCATGGAAACTGCAATATTTGGTACTTCTACCAAAAGGAGACAAAACACCTGGGGAACCGTCGTCATATTGCCCAATATGTCGTTTGGACGGTTTGGGTAAGATAGGTTAGGTTAGGTTAGGTTGTAGTGGCTGTCGGCCGAGACCGACACACTTAGGCCAGTGACAGGCCCATTGTGATGCCACACGGATGTATCATCCTCCTACTCGTTGAACCATTTGGTGCTTCTGATGAAGCTTGACAGACTTTTTATATCGGTGTTAATGAGATCGTTAAGATCATTGTAAAAGAAGTATCCTAAATGGAGTTTACGTCTTTGAGAAAGAGCAGGGCACGTGCAGAGAAGGTGGAGAACTGTCTCCTCCTCCTCCTCGTCCATACAGCTTCTGCAGAAGTCATTTGCATGGACGCCAAGCCTTGTTGCATGTCTGCCTATGAGACAGTGTCCGGTGATCACACCAATTATAGCACCAATGTGAAGTCTGTTTAGAGAAATCAAACACTTAGAGCGTTTCAGATCCAGCTTTGGCCAAATCTGCTTTGTCGCTAGACAAGTGTTGCCACTTGTCCACCTAAGGTTACAGTTCTCAATGGTCTGTCTCATAAACATGAGTTTGCATGTAGCGATTGGGATGCCTAGTGAACCTTTATCAGGTAAAAGGGGCAGTGTGGTTCCTTTTCTGGCGAGTTCATCCGCCCTACAGT
The DNA here is from genome assembly GCA_949715645.1 of Portevinia maculata. NCBI lineage: Eukaryota > Metazoa > Arthropoda > Insecta > Diptera > Syrphidae > Portevinia > Portevinia maculata. Next base: position 92,528,755 of record OX454526.1, read on the forward strand.
TCCCTGGAATGTCTGTATGTCCTGGCACCCAGCATAGGTGGATGTTAAAATGCTTCGCCATCTCCACTAGAGATGACCGACAGTCACGGAATACGATAGAGTTTGTGGACCCAGAATACAGGGATTTTAATGCAGCTTGACTATCTGAGAAGATCCAGATATCCGTAACGGATATCACGTTCTTCTTCAGCCACGACAGGACTTCTTTAATAGCCAAGATTTCTGCCTGGAACACACTGCAGTGATCAGGGAGTCGAAAGGAGAGGCTGAGATTCAGCCTGTCTGAGAACACACCACCTCCTACCCCCTCGTCGGTTTTGGATCCATCGGTATAAAAATGGATCGATTTATTTTCGACGGGTGGCCCTTCCCAGAATGTTCTGGGAGGGATCTTGACCTTGAAGTTTTTGTCAAAAAGGGTCTGAGGGGTGATGTAATCTATGTTACTGGGGAGGATTCTAAATTTTTTCAGAATAGATCCGTGGCCGATTTCATTCTCGGACCATTGAAACGTTGTTTTGAGGCGGATAGCCGCACTAGCAGCCACTTGCTTGCTAAAGATGTCCAGGGGTGTCAGGTGAAACAGAATGTCCATTGCAGCAGAGGGGGTAGTGCGCAGTGCACCACTCATGCAGAGACAAGCTGTACGTTGGACTTTGCCTAGCTTATCGCGATTTATCGCTTTATCAAGGGCAGTCCACCAAACAACCACCCCGTACATAAGTATCGGTCTAATTACCGAGATGTATAGCCAGTTGGTAATGCGGGGTTGGAGCCCCCATTTGTTACCAATAGCTTTTTTACAGGAGAAGAGTGCTGCTGTAGCTTTACGAACTCTTTCCTGAATGTTAGGTTTCCAGCTAAGCTTTCTATCCAGAATGAGACCCAAGTATTTTGCCTCGTCTGAAAAGACTAGACTTGTGCCCCTGATAGAGGGGGGATCAATGTATGGAACTTTATGTTTCCTAGTGAATAGAACAAGTTCGGTTTTGTGGGGGTTAACACCCAACCCACAACGATCTGCCCATGTAGTTAGCTTATTAAGAGCGTTTTGGAGAAGTTCTTTCAAGGTGTTTAGGTGCTTCCCTGAGGCGGCAATTGCAACGTCATCTGCATAGGCAATCACCCTGCAACCCTCCTTTTCTAGGCACATCAGCAGCTTGTTCACCACTAAGTTCCAAAGGAGGGGAGATAGGACTCCACCTTGTGGCGTACCTCTACTGACAGATCTTCTGGCCGATGTCATACCCAGTTTCGAGTTTATAATCCGACTTGTGAGAAGTAGATTAATAAGCTCACCAAGTGAGTCATCCACCTTTAGATCTGACAGTGCATTTGCGATCGCGGATGTATTGACGTTATTAAAAGCACCCTCAATATCCAGGAATGCAACCATAGTGTACTCCTTATGGTGAAGGGAGTATTCGATTGAGCGTACTAACGTATGTAAGGCTGTTTCAACAGATTTGCCTTTGCAATATGCATGTTGAGCCGTAGACAAAAGTCTTGTATCTATGTTAGTACGTAGATGGATATCAATTAACCTTTCTAATGTTTTTAGAAGGAATGACGATAGGCTTATGGGTCTGAGATCCTTAGGATTTACATGGGAACATTTACCGGCTTTGGGTATGAATACGACCTTTACTTCTCTCCATAACAGCGGAATGTATGCCATTTTTACACAGCTTTTCAGGATTATCTCAAGCAAAGGCGAGATGATATCCGAGGTGTTTTGAATTTCAGCTGGTATTATGCCATCTGGCCCCGCGGATTTGTATGGTTTGAAGCTGTGTATCGCCCAGAGCAGTTTGTCCCTAGTAATCAGACCTTTAAAGTTAGTCGTACGTGCAATTGACCTAGACAGGTTTATATTGCTAGTAACGTGGGAGCTACCTGGGAAATGTGTATCCAGTAGTAGATTGAGCGATTCTTCGCTGGAAGTGGTCCAGGAGCCGTCCGCCTTTTTTAAAAAGCTAGGCATACCTGGGTTGGTTGAGAGGATTTTTCTTAGCCTAGATGCCTCCGAAGATTCCTCTATTTTTCCACAGAAGAGTCTCCAAGACGAGCGTTTGGCTTTCCTCAGTTCCTTTTTGTAAGCATTGAGAGAAGCTTTGTATGAACCCCAGTCGGTTTCAGCTTTTGTGGACTTGGCTTGGTTGAACAGTTTTCTACAACTGCTTCTTAGAGGTCCTAGTGCTGGGGTCCACCAAACCGGCTTCTTTTTGCCTCTAGGCCGTGTGAGCGGGCAGGCAGAGGTCAGAGCCTTATTGAGGGCCAAGGTGAGTACCCTGACCTTCTTATCTAGCTCTATGGTGTTCCGGGGAGGACTAAGGAGTTCAGATTTCATTGAACTTTTCAGCACTTCTCTATACTTGAGCCAGTCAGTTTTCCTATAATTTCTAAAAACTGGCTGGCGGGGAGGGTCATCGGCTAAGCTGAATTGAATGTAACGGTGGTCACTAAAAGAGTGTTCCGCTGAGACTTTCCAGTTTACAATTTCCTGATGGATTGAGTCGGAGACCAGAGTTATATCTAGAACCTCCTGTCTATCTTTTGTAATGAAGGTAGGTTCACTACCAGTGTTACACACAATGAGATTAGTATTAAGAATATTTATAATCAAAAAGAGACTCACCTCTGTCGTTGATGTCAGAACTGCCCCATACTGAATGGTGCGCATTGGCATCACATCCAATAATGAGACCAGTTTTTTGATGTTCAGCTGCCGCGATCAGTCCCTCTAGGTTGACAACAGGCAAGGACCCTACGTGGTCATGGGCCAGATAAGCCGAGGCTATCCAATGGGTGCCGCGAACAGTCTCTAGACTCACGACGGTTGCATCACGGTCGCTGAAATTAGGGAGTAAAAATACATTTAAGCTACTTTTTGCAAGTATGCAAGTTCTAGGTTTACCTTTGTCAGTTGCATACAACAATTTGTATCCATCCATCCGGAGTCCTCGAACCAGGTTGTTAACAATCCATGGCTCTTGGATCAGGACCATATCTTCTCCATCTCTAGAAAGACGGATAAGAAGGGAGGCCGAAGTCTTTTTGGAGTGGTGGAGGTTGATCTGTACTAATCGCAACATTGATCGTCGCAATCAGGCAGAGGAGTCTCCACCACGGTGTTATTTGAATTTGAGTCAGAGTCAGAGGACGAGCCTAAGAGCTCGTCCTCGCTGAGAAGGACTTTGCTGAGGAGGTCTTCCGTGTCCATACTAGAGTTGGTGTTAGCAGTGGACGTAGAGGGCTGAGTGGGAGCAGCCACAGTTGGTTCATCATCTTCCATAGATGGAAGGGAGATTGATGCTCCAGGATCAGGGGTGTTGAGTCCTGTGTCAGAGGGATACGGAGGCTTATTAGCTTCTGGGTCATCCTTTTTGCACACCCGAAGTGTAATCTTATCCCAACCGAACTGGATTGCGCCGTTGGTCTTCGCCAAAGGAGCCAGGGATTCTTGGTTGATCACTATAATAGCTGATCTGAAGGATCCCCTATGCTCTTCCAGCTTCGCAACTTTCCAGTCGTGGGTTGGGAGTGAGGGATTGCCCAGTCTAATAACCGACAATACTTCTTCTGCGGATAAGATACTTGAAAGGATTATATACTACAGATGGGGGTCTACTGTCAAGGCCATTAAAGCGGTAGTCGATGCAGCAGCTGAAGCAATAAAAGGGGAACGGTGGCGATATGGCACAAAAAATACTGTGTGGTAGTGACCTTGGACATCAAAAACGCATTTAACTAGGCGAATTGATCGTTCATTAGAAGATCACTATCCAGAATGGATACACCGTACTACTTACGAAGGATAGTAGCCAACTACTTTACCAACCGAAAGGTGAAGTATGAAACGGATGTTGGATTGAAATACTACAATGTCTCTGCGGAAGTACCACAAGGCTCTTCATTTGCTACGAGCTTGATTTGGCACAAGTAATTGGCCTTGCTGACGACGTTGCCGTCAATACAGTGGCAAAGCACATTCACGAGATAAGTCAGCCACTCATGAATCAATTAATCGAATCAAAGACTCGCTAGTATCTGCCGGTCTAGAATTACATTACAACAAAATAGAGGCTATCCAAATGACAAGAGCGAAAAATTGCGGAATACGGGAACATTCAGCTTGGGCATCAAATAATCCGATCGAAAGAAACTATAAGATATCTAGGAGTAATATTTGATAACAGGGTACAGTTTAAATCGCACGATGAGTACTCGAGTAACAAGGGGTTACTACTCCAAGCGTTACTTTCTCGAATACTGCTCAACATCGGTGAACCTTGATATGCTTGGAGAATCCTCCTATCTAGAGTTGTCAGTTCAGTTCTTCTATATTCAGCCCCGGAGAAAGCTATGATCCGCATACAGACTCAGCGCATTAAGGACGATCTGCAGTTTTCGAACCATCTCGGAGGAAGCGGCCTTCGCTATATCTGGAATGATTCCCATAGACATTCTGGCGGACGAGATACTGAAAATCTAAAGCACGAAGACACCGTATTAACAAAATGCAATCCAAACTACAACCATAAAAGAGGAAGAAAGAACAGCTTCAATAGCTATGCGGCAAACCAGGTTGGACAACACTTCAAAAGGCAGAAGGACCTACAAGTTGATCTCGACAAATCGATCCATTTGCCCACAATGTGCAGACCAGGAGGAAGATACGGAGCACGCAGTTTTTCATTGCAGGCGATTCCTAGAATGGAGAACGAATCTGCCCAATCCACCATTCCTCATAGACCACCTATTGCAGCCGGAGGACAATTGGATGGCCATTTATAACCTGGTAACACCTTTCCAAAATGAGCTGCGGATCGTAGAAATGCACAAGGCAAGACACATAGCATGAATTGCTAACCAGCCTCGCGAAGTAATACCTAACGGCAGTCCCGCGGGGAGAATGCTGGAAATTAGCTGGATGCGGATTAGTAAGTAGGCGCATTCCTGGCATCGATTATTCGGGTTTGCAAATCGTGCATCCATTGGCACAGCCAAGAAAAAAAAATCTCCTAAAAAAAATGATACATACATTAAAAACCGAACACACCTATAAATTATAAAATATGTTGTAAATCACGACTTTCATTTTTGGACCAATTACAATAACTTACCCAGTAATGGGAAGATAATAAATTTTTATTTTCAAACCTTCTAAAAATATTAAAAACTAACACCCCTATCGTGGAATCCGTTGGGGGGAACGATCCGTTAATAGTGAACAGTTTGCATCGTGCAATCTACTGACGTGAAGCATCCACATGTCGGTAACGTGAATTATTTTATTTTATTTTCAGTGAATCTAATTTTTTCAAAACAAATGTATTTGAAATGAGCTGTCACAATTGAATTTTGAATAGTGGTCGGTAAGGGAGAGTATCCGACGGATCCCACGATAGCAATTTTTTGTTCACGTGAATCGAATAAGTGAAGTGAATCTCAGATCCGACGGATTCCACGATAGGGGTGAATGTTAATATAACGATTTTTGTTCTACAATTGGGGATTTTTGGGAATAGGATACTTTACTTTAGATATACACCCCTATCGTAGAATCCGTCGGATCTGAGATTCACTTCACTTATTCGATTCACGTGAACAGAAAATTGCTACCGTGGGATCCGTCGGATATTCTCCCTTACCGACCACTATTGGTGATTAGGAAATTCAATTGTGACAGCTCATTTCAAACACATTAGTTTTGTAAAAATTAAATTCAGTGAAAATAAAATAAAAACTGCGGATGTCAAATGCATGGATAGATTCGATCCATTCGTTTTCCACGATACAGTGAATTTCATTCACGTTACCGACATGTGGATGGTTCACGTCTGCGGATTACACGATGCAAATTGTTCACTATTAGCGGATCGTTCCCCCCGACGGATTCCACGATAGGGGTGATAGGTACAAATCAGTTTTACACTGTATTGAAAATCGTATGAGATAGGGGCGCATCCATTGTCCATACACTGAATAAACCAATGTCAGGCATTTGACATGACCCTTACTAACATAACAGCGGGTATGTTGGCTGTTTCAGGTCTTGTAGTGTCGGCGGAAATCAACGAGGGATTTCAAAAAACCCCACAACAAATATCGCAAGGGGCCAAATCGGGGGAGCGTGCTGGCCGCTTCAAATTACTCCTTATTGAGGTGAGGAGCTCCGAGAAGTGTTCCCGCAAATCAGAGATCGATGCCGTTGACGTGCGAGCCATTGCACCATCCTATTGTAGCCAAATGCCCCCTTAATTCAATTCATCAAGTCGGGGAAAAAATTTGAGCGCAAAGCGCCTTGGGGATTGTAAGATTGAAGCTCTCACTGGCTTAATGTTCTCAGGTAATCTGTCACACTCCCGGTCTGTCTGAACGTACTGACCCATATATGTACCAATTTATTTCCGGTCCGGAAAAGGCGATGATTTTGGAAGGCGCGCTGGGTTGCGTTCACAAAACGAACGTACGAAAAGGAGGCCTCAACGGCAAACGCACGCTTCTATCGCATGATGGCGCCGCCTGGACTGAAGTAAGAATGGTATTCATACCCAAGGCAGGGAAAACATCGCACACTTCCTCAAAGGACCTTAGGCCAATAACCCTAACATCCTTCCTTCTTAAGATCCTAGAACGAATTCTAGATCTTCACATTAAGGCCTCCATAGACAGCACCTTGATATCCGCGTCACAACACGCCTACCAAATATGTAAATCTGTTGAAACGGCCTTGCACTCTATCGCCTATCAAGTCGAAAAATCCCTATCTATCAAAGAACTTGCTTTAGTGACATTTATTGACATAGAGGGAGCTTTCAACAACGTTGAAACCAATTCGATTGCCAGCGCTTTAAGCAGGCTCAACATCGACGACCCAATCTGTAATAACTGCATCCTTCGGAAGTACCACTGTCAAACGACGTGCACAGAGAGGCACCCCCCAAGAGTTACGTGTTTAACTTTACTCAAAATAAAAACACATTATAAATTTTATTTACTTATCCACTTTGGGTTCTTTATTTAACAATGTTTTTTCTAAGACTACTTTTAGTTTGAACTTAACTTAAAAGGAAACCTCTCTCTAACGTTTTCTATGTCCAAGTGCAAAATACCTGCACTTGTTTACGTGCATGCACTTGCGAGCAAAAACAAGGCGCACGGCTCCCGAAAGCATCAAGTGCAAAACATCTGCGCTTGTCTGATTCCGTTGGTCCGCCTAAGTGCAAAACATCTGCGCTTATTTTGTATGAATGCACTTGCTCCATTTCAAGTGCAAAACATCTGCGTGTTGTTTACCAGATTTCTGCAAGTGCAAAACACCTGCATGTTGTTTACTACTTTTGGCAAGTGCAAAACATCTGCATTTGTTTTGTGTAATGCCGTTGACTATTTCAAGGACAAAGCATCTGATAATATTATGTTTAAGTGTAACCATATGGGTTTGCACGTAACTCGTCCCCCCGAAAAAAATAATGAACTGAGTAAATGAAGTTCATTAAAGATTTGAAACTAAATGCTAAATGCATTCTAGGTTTTGTACAATATTTTAAGATTAAGGATTTTATAATATTAGATAGCATTCACTTGCTTTATATACATACATATGTAGCTTTATATTAATTTAGAGTAAATATGCATGTAACTATTTACTTATATTTATTTGTGGGTATACATTTTTTTCTCTTATTTTTGAATGCACATAAATATATGTGAATGCATCCATATAAACATCTAAATGATTTAAATGATATAGACTTACATAATTAGGCTTACATTAATTTAAATTATAGGTACTAGATGAATTAAAAGTACGTATTCTAAGAATTATAAAGTTATTTTAACAGTTATAAAGGTATAGTATATATATAGAAAAAATGTGAGGCCTAAACTTATCTTTATAGCTAAATGTTTTTTTTTTTTTTTTTTTTTTTTTAACATTAATTTTATTATCATTATATTTTTCTTGGTACAAAGTGTTTATTTTTTTTTGTGACAATTAAGAGGAAATTAGATTACCTACTGTTTTTTTATACCCTATTCTAGGGGTATATTAATTTTGACGCATAGTTTGTAACATACCTTAATATTGCCCGTAGACCCCTAAAAGTTACTATATTTATGATCAGCATCGATAGTAATGCCGATCTAGCCATTTCCGTCCGTCGGCAAAAATTAGGAGTTTAAACTGGACCTAGAGAGCTGAAATTTTAACCATACACTCTCTAGGGTCCCGAAATAATCAAGTTTAAGAATTTTTGAAATCCGCCCACAGACACGCCCACAAACTCAAAAAAACAAAATTTTGAAAAAAATCGAATTTTGAGCTAGAGAGCTGAAATTTTTTATATATGATCTATGGCCCATAAAACTGATTGGGACATAAAATTTTCAAAATCCGCCCACTGACACGCCCACAATTAAATAAAACAAATTTTGGGAAAAATTGAATTTTGAGCTAGAAAGCTGAAATTTTTTATATATGATCTTTGGCCCATAAAACTGCTTGGGACATAAAATTTTCTAAATCCGCCCACTAACACGCCCACAATTAAATAAAATACTTTTTTTGAAAAACCAAAATTTGAGCTAGGGAGCTGAAATTTTTAATATATACTCTCTAGGGGCCCTTTATGCTCATGTGTAAATATTTTCAAAATCCGCCTACTGACACGCCCACAATTATTTTTTTTTTATTTTTGAAAGTCCAAAGTTTGAGCTAGGGAGCTGAAATTTATAGTATATACTCTCTAGGTGCCCTTTATGCACATACTTATTTTTTTTTAAATCCGCCTACTGACACGCCCACAATTAAATAAAACAATTTTATTGAAAAACCAAAGTTTGAGCTAGGGAGCGTTTTTATTTACAAAAGCTTAGTTTTTTCGATAAAATCCTTTAAATTTTTGTCACGCCCACTTATGAGATATAGGAATAAGAATAGGGTATCCAACAGTTCGCCCAAGCGGACTGTAGCCCGCCCCTATGTTCTTTTCTTTATTTGAATGGACTCTTTGTTTCAGTTCGTTCCATTGTGATTCGTTTAAAGTAGAATGAAGAAGATCGTTTGGTTTGTATTTTGTTGTTGAATGAAAAGTGTCATTGTACAATTCGACTGCTTTTAATGTTAGCAACTTATCATTAGTATCTTTATTTCCTTTACTAAGCTTCAATAATCTAATATGTTCGTTTAATGTTAAATGAAATCTTTCTATTACTGAATTACCTGTGTGTGTATTTGGGGATGTAAAATGGTATAGTATGTTTTCTTGTCTTAGGAAATCCTTAATATATGCGGTATTAAACTCATTGTCAGCAACTATTTTACCTGGTTTACCTAAGATTGCAAACCTTTCTTTCAGAATATCAACTATTGTTATAGAGTTTCTGTCGGTTATGGGGTGAATAGACACATGTTTAGTCAGTTTATCAATGCATGTTAGAAACATAGTATTTTTATTTAAAAACCATATATCTATATGTAATATTTCGTTTGGTTTGTTGGGAGTCTCGGATATCATTAATTTTGGTTTAATTGGGTTTCTGTCATATTTGCACATGTTGCACAAAATACAGTTATTTATGTATTTATGTATTTCTAGTCTAAGATTTGGATAGTAGTATACACTTTTAATTTCAAAATAGGTTTCTTCAATTCCTCTATGATTTTTGTTCAGATGAGTTTTTTCAATTATTTCTAATAATTTTTCTTTGCAGGTAATGTCTTGTAAAATATTGGTACATCTAAGAATCTTCATATCCGGTGAATTTGAAAAAAACTTCACTATTGTTTTTTGGAATTCTATAAACGTACGATCATCCTTGCAATAGACTCCAACGGTTCCCTTTATTGGAAAAATTTCTTTAAGGACCTTTAAAATAAATTCTTCAGTATAGTTAATCACAGTTATAATTGTCCTCCTTTTCTTTTTGTATAAAAATTTGTTGGTATGTTTGTTTGCATGTTTTTTCTCTAATAAAATCTGTTTTTTGTATACATTTAATGGCGTTTCTGTAATAAAAATATGGTCGTTTTGATTTTCAATGCCGCTGTGTATTGTTGCCAAATCGGATCTGATTTCATCATTTTCCATATAATTTGTTTCTAAACGACTTAAGAAATCGGCTACATTGTTTTCTTTACCTTTAATGTATTCAATATCAAAGTCGTATTCATTCAGCTTGATTTTCCAGCGTTGTAGTTTGGAATTTGGTTCTTTCAAGGAATGCAACCAGACCAGTGGTCGGTGATCAGTCTGTACTATGAATTTACGCCCGAACAGGTATGGTCTAAAGTACTTAGTGGCCCATACTATACAGAGAAGTTCCTTTTCTACAGTGCTGTAATGAATTTCATGACGATTTAACGTTCTTGAAGCGAATGCAATGGGATGTTGGTTTTGGGAGAGAACTGCTCCCAAAGCTGAGTTGCTAGCATCGGTTGTCAATGTAAATAAGTTTTCAAAGTTTGGATATGCCAAAACCGGACAGGTACATATAAGTTCTTTAAGCTTGTTAAAAGACTCAATGTACTGACTGTTTTTTATATCAGCTTTATTACCTTTCTTAAGGCATTTTGTCATTGGGAGGGCTACTTTCGAGTAGTCCTTAATGAATTTCCTATAAAACCCAGTGACTCCTAGAAACGATTTTATTTGTTTTATAGTCTGGGGTACTTTTATCTGTTTAATCAACTCAATCTTATTAGGATTGGGCTTTATACCTTCCGCAGAAATTATGTGTCCCAGGTATTCAGTTTCGCGCTTTAAAAAGTTGCATTTGTCGATTTGCACCTTAAGATTATGTTGAAGAAGCCTTTTAAAGATTTTGTTAAGGGAATCTATGTGTTCCTGAAGTGATGTTGAAAAAATAAGTATATCATCTAAATATACGACACAAATTCTATTAACAAAATCAGAAAGTACTTCGTTCATCATCCTTTGGAAAGACGCTGGGGCATTTTTCAATCCGAACGGCATTCGTGTAAACTCATAGTGCCCGCTCGCGGTTGAAAAGGCCGTTTTATGCCTGTCTTCTATACTCACAGGAATTTGGTGAAAACCTTTTGCAAGGTCAAGGGTTGAGAAATATTGAGCGTTACCTAATTTGGAAAATATATCTTCCATATTAGGGATTGGAAATCGATCATCGGTCGTTACGTCATTTAATTTCCTATAATCGACAACAATGCGCCATTTTTGCTGGCCTGAGTTATCTATTTTTTTTGGGACAACCCAAATTGGGGCACTGTATGGGCTGGTTGAATTTACAATAATCCCGGAACGAAGCATGTCTGCTATTTGTTTATCAACTTCAGCTTTGTGTGCCTCAGGATACCTATATGATTTTGAAAAGATAGAAATATCGTTTTTTGTTGGAATTTGATGGTTATATTTTACGACAGATGATAAATTTTCCCCTTCGATGTAAAAAACTTTATTAAACTTTCGAATGGTGGCTGTTAACGTCATTACTTCTTCTCCGTTAAGGTTATCGAGCTTCAACCTTTTTATAATACTGTCTATATCAGGCTTTTCAAAATGAATTTCATTTTGACTTATGGTATGAATCTCGTCCTGTGTAAATGGAGTTGGTAGATTGCTAAAAACTAGTGGAATTGTAGCATCTTTCGTAATAAGCTGTGAATTTTGAAAATCTATTTTTGATTCTAAGGGCTTTAAAATATTACATCCAATTATGCCATCAAAATCACTATATAATTCCGTTTCAAGCATTTCGATTTTTGCTAAAGGTCTGTTGAACTCTTTGAAGAGTGGGATCGTTATTTTTGTGTTAATACATGAATTCGAACTGATAGACTTAAGTATCAGTGGCTGTTCAAGTTCCGTTTTGTAAGAACTATGAAACATTCCTTTTTGTATAACCGATGTAGTTGCTCCAGAATCAATAAGCAATTTTAATGGACTTGACCTAGTTCTTACTATTATGCATGGAAGAGTTCTGAGGCGGTTGATTGAAAATTTTGGAACCGTGAGTCGTTGTTCAGTTTGGACATTTCCTTGAAAGTCACCTTTATGAGAGTTTTCTGTCTCTATGTGGTCAACTTCCATATTAGAATTTCTACTTCTAAAAGATCCAGAACTCTGACCATTTTGTCTGATCCCTGAGTTGTTAGTCCTTTGATTTATACGAATTGAGTTGTTTGGATTATAGTAACCGGAATCAATTGTATTTGTATTTTGAGAGTTATGAGCCCTATTCTGTTGTAAATTTCGAACAATATTTGAGATTCTTGGATAAGCTTGATTATTATTGTTTATTATATTTGGCTGTCCTGAATTTCTATTCATAGGTCTAAAGTGTTGTGGGTTAGTATATATGAAGTTCCTATTTATGTTGTAATTATGGTTAAACTGTTTAAAAAAATTATCTGTGTCAACGAGAATAGCTTTCGCTTCTGATAAATTCGATGGATTCCTAGCATAAAGAATTAGTTTTGGCTCACTAGGTAACTTACTAATAAATAACTTTAAAACAATTTCCTCATTTTGATCGCTATTGAACCACGCAGGAATGTCTGAACTCAAAGAAGATTTTATATTCAACTTCGTCAAAAGATTTAAATTTTTTTCAAAGAATTCTTCAACCGAGTTTTCAAATTTTAGAACTTTTATTTCATTAACGATACTTTCGACACTTTCATTTACACCACAGTTAGATTTCAATATGGTCTTTATTAAAGGCCAATGAGTTGGATTTTTATTATTAATTAAAACCAAATTTGCTTTACCTTTAATTTTTTGTCGTATTTTTAAATCTAAAAAGCCTCTTGAATTTTCATCTAAATTTTGCATCAACGTATAAACATAGTCTACTTGCTTAATAAATATATCTAGTTCTTCTGCCAATCCCGTGAAATCCGAAATCACCCTTATAAATTCTAGTAAATTGAAGTTTGCCATACCTCTGCTTTTATTTAATTTGTCGTCGTTCCGAAAAGTTGATTTCCTTCTATGCTGCTGATTCCAACGATGCTTTATTCTCTGCTTCCACAAAGCGTAAGAGCTCACTTTACTTGTTGTCCAATATTTTCTTTTAGTTTATGTCTTTTAACTAATTAGTCTTTCAATTTTAATCACCAGTTTTTTGTTTGTATTTTATTTCTTTCTTTTTTCATTCAAAGTCAGATTTTAGTTTAAAATTCTCGTTTAGTGTTTGAAAAGTCCAACAATTTTACAGTCGTATATATTATTTGTATGATCATTATTAATTCGCCGAATATGTAGTATTATATTGGAATAAATTTCAATAACTATGCACTTTTTCGTTTGTAAATATATTTAATAATTTTTTTTTTTTTGGATTTCAGTGAAATTTCAATAACAAATGGTTTACAAAAACAATACATTACTGCATTAAATGCATCATCTTTTTTTTTCCCCGACTGCGCCAGTTACGTGTTAAACTTTACTCAAAATAAAAACACATTATAAATTTGATTTACTTATCCACTTTGGGTTCTTTATTTAACAATGTTTTTTCTAAGACTACTTTTAGTTTGAACTTAACTTAAAAGGAAACCTCTCTCTAACGTTTTCTATGTCCAAGTGCAAAATACCTGCACTTGTTTGCGTGCATGCACTTGCGAGCAAAAACAAGGCACACGGCTCCCGAAAGCATCAAGTGCAAAACATCTGCGCTTGTCTGATTCCGTTGGTCCGCCTAAGTGCAAAACATCTGCGCTTATTTTGTATGAATGCACTTGCTCCATTTCAAGTGCAAAACATCTGCGTGTTGTTTACCAGATTTCGGCAAGTGCAAAACACCTGCATGTTGTTTACTACTTTTGGCAAGTGCAAAACATCTGCATTTGTTTTGTGTAATGCCGTTGACTATTCCAAGGACAAAGCATCTGATAATATTATGTTTAAGTGTAACCATATGGGTTTGCACGTAACTCAAGGGGGAGTATTGACTCCGCTACTGTGGAATCTAGTGCTCAACGAAGCCCTTCTGAACATTGAATAGATTAGATTAGATTAGATTAGATTAGATTCTTTATTTCATGAAATATATGTATAATAGTTTGTGTTTGAGAACACGAGCATGGCAGAAATAGCCGTCTGCCGGAAATGACATTTCATAGATATTAAAGAAATTATTACATAGAAGTTAAATAGAAGGAAAATTGAAAAAGAAAGAAATACTTATTTACAACACAAGATTTAGGGTTTAAGCATAAAAGATTAATTCGCTATGTCTAATTAGTCGACAGAAAAGATGAAAAAAATAAATATATTTATATAAACAAAAAAAAAATAAGTGCAATTTGTACATCAGTATCTATAAGTATAAAACTAGATTAAAGGAATGGAATGGATCAGCGAGGGGTCTACAACAATTTTGATGATTTGCAACATAAAGATTTATAAACATTGAATACACTGGATGCAAAGTTATCGCCTACGCGGACGATGTCGCTATACTCGTCACAGGTAAATACCCGCAGACGCTGGCCGATGTCATGCAAACTGCTTTAACATATTAACAAGTTCGACCGAAAGATGCGGCTTGTCCGTCAACCCATCAAAGAGTGAGCTGGTCCTGTTCACACGAAAACATAAACTCCCTGAGTTTACTCCCCCGAAGATAAGAGGCACTCCTCTGTCACTCTCCAATAGCGCTAGCTATTTAGGCTTGAGAAAATGTAGTCGAACCTGCCAGGAAATCACTACCTGCTCTTTATATATGCAAGAAGGCGGTAGGCTCCACTTGGGGAGCACAACCAAACATGATGAACTGGATATACACACATGTCGGTGGTTAAACCGATTTTCCTCTATGGAGTACTGGTCTGGTGGCCCGCCTTGGAGAAGAAGTTTAACCTAACCTTGTTGGACAAAACTCAACGAGTTGCATGGCTCAGCATCACCGGTGCACTGAGAACCTCTCCCACTGCGGCGCCCCAAGCCATGCTCCACCTTCTAGCGACCGACATCGTCGGCAAACAGTAGGATGCCAACTCAGCAATAAGACTGAGAAGGTCCAAACAATGGAAAGAGCAACACACTGGACATGCCAATATACTATCGATGTATCGACATCTTCCTAAGGTCACCGACCACCTGCCCACTGAATACAATTTCACAGAACAGAGTGGACACAACGCCACGTCCTACACCACAAATCGCTGTCAATATTTACGGATGGGTGCAAAACAGAGGACGGAGTCGGTACTGGAGTCTTCTATGAAGACCTGAACATTCACCTCTCCTTTAACCTCCCAGAACACTGCAGCGTTTTTCAGGCCGAAGTCAACGCCGTCCACCAAGCCGCCGACTGACTGTCGGTTAATACGATATCGAAATCAAATATTGTAATATACATCGACAGTCAGGCGGCCATCAAATCCCTTGCATCCAGCACCGCGAGATCCAAGGCAGTGAAAGACTGCCGCGCATCTCTTAACGAGATAGCCGGTCAGTATAGCCTTACCCTTTGATGGGTGCCGGGTCACTGTGACATACCAGGGAATTGAGAAGCTGACGAACTGGCTCGACGAGGCTCTTCTGGTTTAAACAGCGTAAGCGTCACCGACATCGAGGCGCCAACGTCTTATGCTACACACCTCATAGACACCAATGCGGTGAGCAAGGCCAACCGTCGTTGGCACCAACTCGACCAGTGAAACACCGCAAGGCTACTCTGGCCGACATTAAACAAACCCAGGTCCATCGGACTTCTGAGGCATAAGAGAGAAACCCTCTCCAAATTAGTAAACGACCTCACCGGGCACTGTGCTATAGGAAGACATGCTCAAAGGCTGGGCATTCCCTACAATGACTTCTACAGAAGCTGTAGGGACGAGGAGGAGACTATCAGTCACTTCCTTTGGAAAGGCGACTTCGTAGTTGCGCTTCAAAGGAAGTTCCGGTGTCATTGCATCGGACGGCATATCCATAAGACAAGAGTCGAAGGACAACCGTTGGGCAAGTTCATCAAAACTCCAGTGCGAGTTATACCAAAAGCCACATCTTCTTAAACGTGAGACAGCTTTGATGTGCAACCCATGATGTAATGTCAAGGGGCGGGAGGTTCAATGCATCTATGCCTGAGCCAGTCATGCTGGGGAAGGCACCCGTCTAGTCGAGATATAACTTCCTTTGGAGTATAAAGATAAACTATCTGCAGCCTTGGGTAGAAAAAACTAATTGTTTTCGAGGGAGAACGTGCACTCGCCAACATTAGGAAGGCTACACTGGGTAAATACCTTTTCAATGATCTAAGCGATCCCAACGCCTGCACAACAAAGATCAGCTCCTTCATTCAGAGGAGCAAATGGTTCCCTGAGTAAGAGGGTGACCCACCCACCTTACACATCGGCAGCACAATGGACCTAGCTCTGGTCTAAGTGCATCCTCATCGAGTCCCGGTTCCAACCAACCAACCAAAAAACGCATGATGGCGACTGGCCCTGAAGGAAACAAAACTTAAGAACCACTTCTAAAGAATGAGACCACTCCGGGCCCGCTATAACCCTTACAGCCTTAATGGTGCGTATTTCAAAAAAAGGATGTTATGTTACCGCAGCCTGTATTATGACGAACCCATAATGACGTATGCAATGTAGAGCGAAACATTGCTTTACTTTTCTACGTTTCGACAAAATCACTTTACATACATAAGAAAAGGCAGTATAAGTTGTTGACTTTATTCCTGCTCACTGGAGCTGTAACATTGGGAAGACGTTAAGTTCTTTTAGTACCTGAAAATAAATTATTTTTTTCTTATTTAATGATCTTATCAAGAGGCCATCAGAATCAAATCTCGAACATCCTTTTATTTAGCATAATTTTGCATTTTTGTTATTATAACTTTCTTGTTTCTTTACAAAAAGAATTTCCTTCTTGAGCCAATAAACAACCTGGTGATTCCTTCGGTACAGATGAAGATAAAGGTTTACGGGAGCGACTCTCCTGGTTTATGCTTAAAGGAAATTATAATTACCTTTTCATTAGTACAAATATTAAATGTGTCCTAACAGCCACTTAAAACTTAGACGCATAAATTAAATTTCATTAAAAAGCTATGAAAAATTGTGTTCCACCTTCCCCGTTTGCTGTCTGTGGTTTTCTAAATTACCCCAACGTTTCGTGTTTTATCCGTGACAGTTTTTTTTTTATTACACTGTCCGCAAATTCGAGGAAAATGTATTGCAAAACATTTTCTCTTTGCGAAAGAAAAAGAAGAAAGAAAACGGTTTACTTTTGATGAAGCTTTCCTTTTGCCGACCTGCTGTAGGAGCGAGGACTACATTTGCTGGGCTGGTAGCTATGCGTTCCCAACTACAACATCGAGCATTGAAATTTAAGTATTTTTCCATTTTATACAATTTTTGTATAGTTCTTTGTTTGGACCTGAATTATTATTATATATCGTATCAGATATATATATGACCTCGCGCGACGGTTTTTTTTAATATGTATACAGTATAATCTCGATAATTCGTACCCCGTTAATTCGTAAACCCCTCTAATTCGAAATAAACTGCAGGTCCCTTGTAAAAAAACAGTGTATTTCAGTCCCTTCGGTAATTCGCAATAATTTCCATATGCAAAGTCATATGAAACGTCTTATAATTCGTAAGTCTCTGTTGATAACCCCGTTTATTCGAAAAAAAATTCTCATTCCTTATCATCTATACTCTGAATCACGTTTGTTACAATATGTTTATGTTTAATCACAAAGAAAGGACTTGGAGTAACATCCGGGGCGAAAGGGGATTTGCTCACCCTTTCAAATGTGTGCAGCTGCAGGTAATGGCAGCTGTTTCTGTTTCAATGTAAGCACGTGCATTCACAGACTTTCTGGCAAAAACGGTTACCGTTATGCTAACGTAAATTTCCTATGACATCGCAGACTTCTAACCGTATACATAAGTGTCTGTCCATTTGTGAAAAAAAAAATTAATTTTTTTGTGTACATACTGTTCTTTTCAAGAACATGCAAACTTGCTAAAACAAAGGGAAAACTGTTTTAACTGAAATAAACTTCCCGTTGAGCACTGTAATTTTGTAAATTAAAAGTAAAATACAACTGCTTCTTTAAACGTTATAATAGTTTCGGTTTTATTTCAACTGTGTTTTAAAGACACAACTGCTTTGGCATTTTATATGGTTTTTGTATACATAACAAAAGTGGAGAGATAGATGAAAATGTCAAATATCGTTCGCTTATGGCTTATTCACAATAATGCTCAATTATTTACATTTGACAATTTTACTTTGTTAATTTGATTGTTGTCGAATAAATTCTTCATCCAGAACATTCACCCTCGCCGTGAACTAGTTTCGCAACAAATCATCCAACTCCAAATGTTTCATAACTCCCATCACTGATACTTCTGTTAGGTAAGGTAGTCATCTCCAATGTTATCGGTTTGTTCCTTTTAGTCTCTGCTTCCTGTTAAGCAGACATAGCAAAACAAAACAACCTAATCTGGAGTGAGTAATATTGCCCTATTTGCCATCTCCTTTTCTCTACATGGAGCATTGAACTTCGATCGCTCTCCTTGTTTTTTCTTCGTATCAAATGACAGTCAATGGAGTCGTTTCGGTTTAGTTTGTATTAAATGTATTAAATGTGTAAATTTATTTTCGTTATTTTTTGATTTATTTATTGTATAATAAGTGAAATAAAATGTACGATTTGTGCAGATAACGATGCAGTAAGTGATATGTATGAAGGTGGTGTCAAATTTATATAATTCTATTTTGTAATTTGTGTGTTGTGTTTGGAACATTTTTTTTTTTTTTATGAATTTCATATTGCGTGTTGGTGTGAGCGTATGTGTGACAACTTTTGATAAGAAGAAAGCGGACTGTATTATGTATGTTGTTTTTATATTATGTATTTTATTATTTGCTTGGGTTTAGTGTTGATAAACAAGATTTATTTTTATATTTTGCGAATTTTTATTCTGTGTAGTGTTGAATATTGAATTATGTGGTGTGGTGTTGGGATAATTGATATGTGAATTTAAATTTTATGGAGATTTTCGTTTTTACTATATTTTTACAGGGTGTTTGTTATAATTTTTTTTTTTTATATTTTTCTTGTGAGAAATGTGCATGTGTAGTGTGAGTGTGATAATGTAATGTGTATATGGTGGGTACGTAATATATAGGTAAATATTAATGAAAGACGATTTTAGAAGTTATTGTTTATATGCTCTAATTATTATAATAAAATTAAACGACGTTGGGCGCGGTTAGTACGTAGATGGGGGACCGTTTGAGAACAACCGCGTGTAGTTGGCCAGTCCCATCTACAGAGTTGAGGTAGATAATTATACGTGGTATCACAATGGACCTAAATTGGTCTGAGTGTGTCGGCTTCTGCCGACAGCCATCTACACCTAACCTAACCTAGTGCTCTAATATTTTCGAGTTTATATGACTGATTGGCCGGTAGTGTTGCTCGGTAGTGAACAGATTTTGGTGATGGGTCGTTTAAACTCACCATTCTGTGTTTTCAAGGTGACCACGCGAATAAGCTTGTCTGCTCCCGGGTGTAGATGTATCACTCGAGCCATGATCCATTTACAAGGTGGAACTCGCTCGTCCTTTACCAAGACCAGATCCCCTAACTGTGGTTGTGGTTGAGTCTTAAGCCATTTTGGTCGTTGTTGGAGACGGGATAGATATTCCGAGCTCCATTGCTTCCAGAAGGTTTGGTATAGCTGCTGTATCCTCTGCCACCTCTCAACACAGCAGATGTTTTCGTCAGTGATGTTTGGCTCGGGTACACTTAATGTTGACTCTGCAATAAGGAAGTGTGCTGGAGTTAAGGCTGAGAAATCATCTGGGTCACTGCTGAGTGGACAAAGAGTTCTAGAGTTCAGGCATGCCTCGATCTGAGCCAAGAGTGTGTACAGCTCTTCAAAGGTCAGGGTTGAATTTCCGGCAACGCGTTTGAGGTGATGTTTTACCGATTTTACCCCCGCTTCCCATAATCCTCCGAAATGCGGGGAAGCTGGAGGAATAAAATTCCATTTGACTCAGTCATTCAAAACAGTTTCTGCTACTTCGGTTTTGTTAAATGCCGCTGCTTTTCGAAGGTTCTCCAATTCTTTGGCAGCGCCCACGAAGTTTTGCCGCAGTCACTAAAGATCTCCTTAGGGTTACCGCGTCTGGACGAAAATCTGCGAAAGGCTGCAATAAAAGCTTGGGTTGTCATGTCGCTGACCAACTCAAGGTGAATTGCCTTAGTAGCCAAACACACAAATATTGCGAAGTATGCCTTAAATGTTTTCGTTCCTCGACCCTTCCAGGCTTTCACCTCGATGGGCCCGGCATAATCAACTCCGGTATAGCTGAAGGCTCGAGAAACTCGCACCCTTGGGGGTGGTAGATTTCCCATCAGCTGACAAACTGGTTTTGCTTTGTGTCTAAATTATATGTTGCAGCTGTGGATGCATTTGTTGACAGATCTTTTTAGGTTGAGGATCCAATATTTTGTTCGAAGGTATGCTATCATCTGCTGAGTGCCGCCATGAAGGGTTCTTTCATGTGCGGCTTTTATGACGAGTAGCGTGATATGGTGACCTGGCTTTAAAATGATTGGGTGTTGTTGGCTATAACTTAAGCCTGCATTTTGAAGCCTACCTCCTACTCTTATAAGCCTATCCTCATCGACAAATGGTAGTAGAGATTTTATCCCTTTAAGATTAGGCTGCTTATCCTTAGGGTTGTCAACGAACATGCTCCCTTGCACTGTTCTTACGGCGCCCTGCAGACCTATCTCAATCTCCATCGGTGGCAGCGTCAGTACCTCCCGTTGTGCTGATGGTTTACGTGTATTGGAAGCAAATCTGCAGCAATATGGTAAAATCCTGAGTAATCCAGATAGCGTTGAGTGTCGATGGATCAACATATTGACATCATTGTCCTCCTGGATGACGCAATGGGTTTGAATTTTGCGACTTTCCTCTTCAGTTGACAAACTCGTTGGTTGGTTTGGCGTTGAGAATTCCCAGGCAGCCCTGAGAAACTCTGGACCATTCCACCAGAGGGTGTTACCATTTAACTCCGATGGCGAAAGGCCACGTGAAGCCAGATCTGCTGGATTATGCGCTGTCGGGACATGTCTCCAGATGCTACAATTTGTCAGACGTTGTATCTCTGCCACACGGTTACCCACAAACGTTTTCCACTTCGATGGCGGTGCCATGATCCACGCCAACGTAATCGTTGAATCAGACCACGCATAAATCCTCACATAACCAAACTTTAAGATCTTCATCGCATAATCCAAGAGTGTCGCCATTATGACTGCTCCACAAAGCTACAACCTGGGAAGTGTAACGGTTTTTAAAGGAGCCACCCTTGTCTTTGACATTAGAAGATGGACATGAATTTTGTTATCGCTATCTAAAACGCGAAGGTATATTGCCGCGCCATAAGCCTTCTCCGAAGCATCACTGAATCCGTGGATTTCGATTGCCATTTGTTGTCTTGCAGGTTCACCCATCGTGGAATCCGGATACTCTCAACCAAAGGAAGCTCTTGAGAAAACGCAAGCCAATCGTCCTTAAGAGTCGCTGGAATGGGTTCATCCCAAGTGAGTCCACGCCACCATAGCTGCTGCATAAACATCTTCGCCTTGACAACGCACGGCGAAATCCAACCCAATGGATCGAACAGGCGTGCAATAGCTGACAACATAGTCCTTTTCGTCGGCACCTGAGAAGCATCGCCTAAGACATTTCGGAACGAGAATACATCGTCAGCAGGAAACCATCGTATTCCGAGCGCCTTATTATGCTCTGCCGAAGACCCAAATTGTACCGAAAAGTCCAACTCCCGCTGCTCCAGTGGAATGCCTTCCAACATGTCCTGCGAGTTGCTTGTCCACTTCCGCAAATGGAATCCAGCGGTCGCCAGCAACTGTCGCACCTCATCACGCTTATGTAGGGCAGCTTCCAGTGAATCGGCACCAGAAATTAAGTCATCGACGTACATTATTTCATCTCGCACGGTCTGAGCTCCCAACGGAAAATGTGACTCTTCGTCCAAAACCACCTGGTTCAGCGTGCGAATGGCGAGATAGGGTGCACTGGCCGTGCCGAATGTGACTGTATCCAATCGGTACATCCTCATGCGTTCCTGGTCACTCTTACGCCAGTATATGAGTTGATAGTACGCATCTCGTTGGTTCATCCGAATCTGCCGGTACATTTTCTCCACATCGGCTGTAAAGGTAATTTTATACGTTCTCCACCTTAAAATGATATCGATAATATTATTTTGCGTTTTAGGTCCTATCAACAATCGTCCATTCAAGGAAGTCCCATCCGAACATTTTGCGGCTGCGTCAAAAACAACCCGGAGCTTCGTTGTCGAACTGGATTCCTTCATAACCGCGTGATGGGGCAAAAAATAATGGTAAGGTGTTCGCAGTACATCATCGTCATCATGGACTTCCGTCATATGACCCAACGATCGGTATTCTTCCATACACTGTGAATATTCTCTGTGTAGTGCTGTGTTGTTCAGAAATGTTCTTTCTAATTGATGGAACCTACGCAAGGCTCCTAACTTCGAGGACCCAAGCGCGGGTTGCCATCCGTCCTTAAATGGAAGCGAAACCTCATATCGTCCATCTGCCGAACGCTTCGTCGTTTCCCTAAAGTGTTCTTCACACCTCCGATTCTCCTCAGTCTCGATATCCTTATATGGGACCTCCTCAATCTCCCAAAACTTAAGCAACTGGGTGTCGACATCGACCACTTGGAGGAAGCTATGTACCGATATGTAATATCCATCCCAGCTGCGTGTTTTGCGCGATAGGTGACATTTCATGACCCCTGACTATCTCGGGCAGTATTATGTCCGGATATATACCCAGCAGGAGGTCAACTGTAGCTGGTTTGTAAAGGAGAGGATCAGCTAAAGTTAATCCGCTGATGTGTTTCCATTTATTGAGGGTCAGTTCCTTGGCCGGGAGAAGCCCAGTCAGGGATTTGTACACATAGGCTCGTGTACCGGTCTCGAAATTTGATTGTAGAGACCCTAACGAAATATCTACCTGGATCTAGCAGAGCTCTCTGGTGGATATATCGTCCACTTGACGACTTCACCTTCACCAATGCAGTAGCCAAAAGAATATTCGTGTTGTGTTGAGCTAGGTGATTCCTAACCACTCCGCTTGTACTTGGTAGCTCGTCCTGATTAGGGTTATTAACAGCTACCTGATAGGCCTGAGCGTGTACGTTAGTGCCTTGTGGGGTTATAACAGAGTGTTGTGTAGGGTGTGTTTGTGCCTCGGCGGGTTGTACAGATTGTGAATTGTTTCTGGTAGAGGTAGGAGAAGAGTACAGTAAGGTGTGGTGCTTCTGTTGACAGAAGTAGCAGCGTGCTTGGCTCAGACACTGCTGCGTGAAATGGCTATATGCCAAACAGTTACTGCAAACACAGATCTCCTGCACTATATTGCAGCGTTCTACAACGTTCATTTTAACAAACCGGTTGCACGTGCGAATCGGATGTTGCCCCTTGCCACAAACCTTACAACAAAATTGCTCCTTCTGCTTATTTTGTCTTACATGAAGCGCCGTTTTTGTTGCATGACCCTTTTGGATAGGGGTTTTCATCTTCGACTTCTGCTGGTCTATAACTTCCAACGTCCTAAACCTGGTTTCCAAAAACGTTGCAAATTTGTTGAACGATGTCAACTCCTTGCTAACTCCCAATCGTTCTTCCCACAACTGCTGACTACATGTAGGTAATTTTTGAAAAATAATATAAATTATTACTAAATCCCAATGTTCCACAGGAATTTCAAGATTGCTCAAAGAATGCATACACTCTGTGGTCGTATCCAGCATCGTTTTGAGCGCGAACGCGTTTTCATTTTGTATAACGTGCTGATTGAAAAGCATCTTTAAATGGGTATTTACTAAAAACCGCTTATTGTCATACCGCGAACACAAAATGGACCATGCCTTGTCGTAGTTTCCATCATCGATGTCCAAGTGCTGCAACAAACGATCGGCCTCCCCAGATAAACCAGACTTCAAATAGTGAAGTTTCTGAATTTTTGTCAGACCAGAGTTATTATGAATCATTGATTCGAATTTACTTTTGTATTGCCTCCATTTTTCGTATTGTCCAGCGAAAATTGGAAGCGCCATTTCTGGCAAACGTATACCATGCGGAGTAGAACTATCAAGAGACGAAGTGATTTTAGATGCGGACTCCGTAACTTTGTCCAAACAGTCCAGCAGATCGGATTTATACTCGAGATATGCCTCACGTATCTCTTCAACAATTCTCTCATACTCCTGAACTGCCTCTTCATCATCCAACATAGTAACCAACTTTTCGTTGATCGATTTGCATTGCCTAAACAAATCTTCTAATATGACCAAACGACTATTAATTAGATTTTTCGTCTTTTTGGAATCGACAGACGAACTAAAGCTTTTATAGTCCAATTCGATTATTGAAAGGGCATTTTTTAGGAGTTTTAATTCTTTCGCAGCACTCATTGTACGAATATGAATATATATGGAGTATGGCAAATATAGTAAAAGGGGCTTATTTATATATTACTCACTCACCTAGTACTGCAACACACAATGGAAATTAATTACACGACGCGGGAATCCGATTGGTACAAAAAACTCACAAGGTATTGTCCTTGATATATCAATTTTGTATTTTTTAATTGAAATATTGTTTTATTTTCAGATGAAAATTATTAGTTAAGATATAAATTAAGTTTTAGTTTTAATCTATAGTTTAGAATAGTTTAGATATCTATCACACACTTAAATGTCAATTGTTCTATTAACCCACATACTCCGGGTAATATTTTTTTTTCATTTTCTTAATATTTGCTCCATTGAGTTGATCTAGTCAGCGGATATTTTATTTTATATTAAGTTTACCAAAAACTATCCTGAAAAGTGAAATTTTAAGATGTGACTATGTCACACTTGGAATACTATGTGTTAAAACATGTCTAAAAAAAAAATTCAAGACCAATGAAAGAAGTCAAAATTATTTAAATATATTTTATATTTGAAAATAAATTATTCTTTTGTATTATATGTATAAAAGCAATAATAGTGCAATGCAACATCGCATTTAGTACATTTTGATGGTGCATTTTGATGGCACACCCGGCATCTTGTCCGCTTATCTTGCCTTATTATGATGTGATTCATTCGATCATATCTCCCAGCAAGATTTTCTACAGTAGATGGGCGGGATGACATCTTCTTGAAAGGGTTTCTATTTTCTTCTAATAAGACATAGAATAATGCGACGGCGAAAACCTAGCTGGTCAAGTTTTCCCCCATTAAACTTATGTAGCTGCCATGCATTAGTAGCTGCCATTTCTATGCAATGGGTTATTAAAGGGAAATACCACTTTCTTCCTCGAATCTCACACCTGTAAAGGCTTATGTTTTGGTCTGACCGATCTACACCTCCCATTTCCTTATTGTAAGTACTTATAGCTTTCGGCTGTTCTATGCTAATGTACCTTTTGTCCGATTTGCTGAATCGTTTGGCCATTTGTGTAGGTAGAGCCGGCACTATGTTGGAGGCAGTATGGACTTCACTGTTATCATTCCATTGAATGAGTACAACTGTTCCATTTTCGATTGTAGCATAATCATAAAAGCCCCTTTTAGTTTTTGTAGTAATTTTTTGGAAGGGATAATTTCTAATCCTATTCTTTCTTATGGTTCCAATGGCCCCAATATTTCTCGATCTTAATTCATCCAAAAGTTCGATAGACGTAAAAAAGTTGTCGAAAGAAATTCGACAATCAAGATTGAATGGTCTATCCTTCAACAGACGGTCAGAAAATTTCAAAACTACCTTCGAGCCAAGGGGGTAACCATTATAAAAATCATCCAAAGTAGACTGTTTTCCATTATATAGCCATTCCCAGTTGCGCCTACCAAAATTTTATATCCCCATCTTATAGGTTTCTTCTGCATAAACTGTTTTGTGCTATGGCGACCAAATTACGGCACCATGGCTTCGTCGACACTATTTGCAGTTTTTGGTGGTGCAAACTTAAGGAAGTTATTGTTCAGTACATACTTCAAATAAAGGTCTTACTTTGGCGAACTTATCACTGCTTCGAGCTTATTGTTATCACAAACATGTAATGCTGACATGATAAAATTAAATCGATCGCGGGACAAACATTCTGCAGCTCCTTTTGAGTAAGTATCCAAAGCTTTCTCCCAATACATTGATCGCCTGGAAAATCCATTGTAACCGCTAAGCAAAAGAATCCCTACAAAGGTCTTCATTTCCGCAAGAGTTACATTTCCAATTAAATTCTTCTTCGCAGCGTATACATTGGTATGATGGGTTATCAGATGCCACACTTCTGCGTCAAAAAATTGCGAAAATTCGTCGATTGGAAGTAGCTGATTTTTTGCCAAAGCCATATCTACATCATGAATTTTTACTCAACTCTTCAAGTCAACTTGTGAATTCCATTTGTAAATTTGCTTCTGACAGCGCTTCTGGATTCTTGGCATGGACGTCTTGAGAATAGCGAGGGGTATTTCATCTTCTGATTCCCATTCACTCTCACTGTCGTCATCTCTCATCTGTACAAATAGCGCCGGGGCTTCGAGGTGTTGTCTTGGCAAGTTATTAACAATCACATTATCGTCATCACCGGAGTCTTCATCTGTCATGTAATCATTTGCATTATTGGGTGGCAAAATGTAAAAATTTTCATTTTCTAGTTCATTGTCCTCTTCTAGAACATCCTGAATTTCGTTAACGGTTAAAAATCTTAAAATATAAAAACACAAAAGAATAGTAGTACTCCTACTGATTCATTGTGTCACAGTAATTTTTCAAGCGCAATAATATAAGAAATATTAACTGCATTGGAAAAATTACTTTTCTAATTTAAAGCTGCATTTATTGTAAATATAAATAATGCAAGAAATTATCTCCACATCAATAATTAAATAATATATTACTTACCTTTTACTGCACATTCTCAACTTTTTTAAAAATTTAAAATTTCGATGGGGAAATATACAGATACGATCGCACGATTACACGAAAAAGACTTAATTCTGAAAGATGGACAAATAGAGTCATGTGACAGCAATTTGAAAAAAAAACAAATCCTGCTATGGACGTTTGCGATTTGATTTATTTTGCTGTTACATAATGTATCGGTAAGAGGAAGTGGGTTAATATTTAATCCGGCTCGAAGGACCAAATGTTCTTCCAAGAACTTGCAAACTTGCTAAAACAAAGGGAAAACTGTTTTAACTGAAATAAACTTCCCGTTGAGCACTGTTATTTTGTAAATTAAAAGTAAAAAACAACTGCTTCTTTAAACGTTATAATAGTTTCGGTTTTATTTCAACTGTGTTTTAAAGACACAACTGCTTTGGCATTTTATATGGTTTATATATACATAACAAAAGTGGAGAGATAGATGAAAATGTCAAATATCGTTCGCTTATGGCTTACTCACAATAATGTCAGAAATCCTCCTTTTTGTGTAGAGGCATGTGAATGAGTGGCGTATGTTGTTGTTCCCCATGGTTTTTGACAGAAGTTTCCAAAAGTGCAAAGTAAACGCGAAAATTTAAAGTAACGTACAGTAGAAAAAAGGAAGAACAAATTTAAAGTTGTGAGGGGAATTGAAGTGGAAGAAGGATCTGGAGATAAGAGCAAAGGACATCAGGAGGAGGACAAATAGGAGGACAGTTTGATAGGAACAAAAGGACTAAGGAGTGGGATTCCGAAACAAAGATAAGTAGAGTGATTAAATAACTCGTGAATAGTTTCGTAGTTCGATTGTGCTAGGAGTTTTGAGTGAACAATATTAAAGCCTGGTAGGATTCTGCAGCTATTTTTTCCCCCGCGAAATGATCGGGACATGCGAGTCATCTAACCATTTTGGTATTCCGGGCGACACGCCATAGCGGGTCACGCCGGTCACTTAACCTTCATTTGACCTTCAGGCCATAATACCTAGTTTGACCTTTTCCTCGTCAGATTTTACCGTCATTATTTTTTTCTAACTAAAGTCGAAGAAATAAAGTGGCCAAGCTCCAACGGAGCTTTATAACATGGTTTAAAACCTTTGTGTTTTCCCTTTTTCGGATTTTCTATTTTCCAGTAACAAGGTTTCACAATTTTCCGCAAAATTGTGTAGCGCCCATCTTTTGTAAATTAGCGCCCATCTTTTGTAAACAGCGTAAGCTAATTTTTCAGTTTTTTTTTTGTTATTTTCTAAACGAACGCACCCCAGATTTAGTTACGGGGGAAATAGCCTTCTGTGGTTATTTTGTTGCCTCAAATCGTGGTCTGACATTCCGTTTTTTTCTGTATTTCGGTATTTAATTAATTCAAATGGAACTATTTTGATTCAGTTCTTAAGCGCGGAATAGTGTAACACGTTGTCCTTAGACTTCTGACTTATGGGTGTACCGTGCCGTATGACGCAAGGGCACCGGAACTTCGGATGATGCGCATCTACGAAGTTGCCTTTTTTCGTGTTAAGAATGCTGTCGAATCTTCACGGATGACTCCATTACCAATCAAGGGTCTGGTGCTGGCGTCTTCGAAACAGCTTCTATTATAGGTACCTTAAGCATGTAGTAGAATATTAATTTTAAGTATGATTATTGTAAAGGGATTTTCATTGGAGCCGAAGTTTATTTAAATTCCATTCAATGGAACTCATTTCTTAAAAGTTATGAATTAGATAATGCGTACTTTTGCGTGACTTTTTCATTCGTAACTTAAAACACGCAATTAAATTATTTGTTCTGAAGCCGAAAGTTAAAGGTAGCTCAAAGCCACTATGGTACAATAAAAGACTTTGCCGTCTTAAAAATATAACAAAATAAAGATTTGAAATTACTTCGCAGTTCGTCGACTCGTTCCAGCATTGGATAACTGCAAAACTATTTACAGCTTAAAAAGGATTTTTTTTTTTAATTTTGTCACGCTGAAAATACCTATAATTAAATTTTTTTAAATCATTTGTTTTGGGCGTTCTAAGTTTTATACGGCAATACCCGCAAGGGTACTGCTCTGGAGAGAGGTAATGGGCGTAACGACCCTGCGGACCCTAGTCACAAAAATCCAGAAGCGTCTGACCCATATTGGGCGGCTCCCTGGTCAGCGTCTGTTCTCCATGTCAGTAGCGGCTGTGCACAATAAAAAAAAAACGTTTAAACTTTTCGCAAAAGTTAAAAAAAAAAAATATGCAATGAACAAAACAAATGATATAAATACCCCAGGTGGTAGGCCAGTTACCCTGGCAAATCCACCCTCTTCAGAGGTCGGTTCCATGGATTCTGGGGGGGACCATTTATTGCTACGCAACGACCCATTTGGGAGAAGTAAAAGGGTAGAGAGAACAACCCCATCTAAAAAAGAAGAACAAAATGAAACATTGAAGGCTAAATATTTAAAAGCCTGCGATGAAAGAGATGGGTTTAAGCAACTCAATGAGACACTGCTTAAGGAGATAAATAATCTGAAGCAAGAGTTGCAATTGTTGAAAGAAAAGGTCAAAAACTAGAAAAAAGTATAATTCAACCTGCCGAGTTCTCAACAGACGATTAAGAACTAAGAAAAGAGACATAAGGACATCGTTACAAGGGGAATAAAAATAAAAAACGCAAAATTTGTGCGTCCCCAAAAATCTCACCAACAAAAGAAAGCTGCACAGTCACTGTGTATGCTTCAAACAAAGAAAATAAAACACAAAATCCAACCAAGCCCCTACCAATTATCGCGCTGCAAGTAAATAAGTACGAAACCTTGGCCAAAGTATTGTAGGAAAATAAAATTAAAGCTAGTACAGCGCTAATTAACAAAAATGACATCAAAATCAATGTGGTTGAAAAAGAGGGATACAGAAGCCTCACTAAAATACTAAACCAAAAAAGGTATAATGGTATTCTTATGAAAATAAGCCAACCAGACCAATGAATGTGGTAGTTAAAAGACAGAGGCTTTAAAATCTTGGAAGTTGTAAATATGCTTAAATTTAAAAGCAAAGTACCGCTACCAATTTTTACACTCAGCTTCGAGCATGACGAAGATAAGAAAAAAATATATGAAATAAAAAACATACTTGGGATGCAAGTTGAGATTCATACCCTACGTAAATCGAAACAAGTGCCCCAATGCAAAAATTGCCAAAGATATGGGCATACACATAGATAGGTTAGGTTAGGTTTAGCTGCTGATGGAACAGAGCGAATCTATTACACCACACTTAGGTCCATGTGGTCCCATTGTGATACCCTTTGTTGGGAGTGTTGGCCTCGTTTTTCTGGCGTTGGTCCTTCGTCCGTGGTTTCCTTCCTACTCCAGTTTGTCCAGCCATTTGGATATCCTTATAAACCTGTAAAGATTTGATAGTGAGACATCAGAAAGTTCTTGAATGTCTTGGAAGAAGTATCTTCCAAGTGTTCTGTTCCTCAGGTGACACAGGCTTGGGCAGTGACAGAGAAAGTGAGGTATGTCCTCATAGCCTCTACAGATGTCGTCATCCTTGAGATTTAGTTTCATTGTGTGATTCCTTAGCAGGTTGTGGCCAGTAAGAGTACCGATCAACTTTGACAGCGATGTTCTGTCGTAACGTAAAAGTTTGTTGGTTCGGCCCTTATCCACCACCTGTTGTTGGCTTTCATTCGTGTTTTGTATTCCACTCTTTCTCTGAGGTTACAGAGTGGTGGTTTAACCGACTGAAGTGCCTGTTCATGGTCCATCGCAGACCCCTTTATTGCCAGTTCGTCAGCTCGCTCGTTGCCGGATATGTCCTTGTGTTCAGGGACCCAGCAGAGACTCGTTTTGTGCTTCGTGCCAAGAGCTTTGAGCTCCACGCGGCAACGGCGAACAAGCAAGGACTTTATTTCTGTAGCTGACACCGCTTTAATGGCCGCCTGACTATCAATAAAAATGGTAATATCACTGTGTGGTATCGCCATCATTGATACCATGCTTGCGGCTTCAGTGATTGCTAAGACTTCTGCTTGGAATACACTACAGTGATCAGGTAATCTAATCGATCTGTTAATGTGTAGTTCCTCTGAGAATAGTCCAGCACCCGTTCCACAGTCCATCTTTCATCCGTCTGTAAAGATGGAAATCGATTTCCTTTTCATGGGTTCGTTTGCGTACCATTCCTAATTGTTCGGAAATGAACAAGAGAATGGTTTTTCGAAATCTAAATAAGGAGACATGTAGTCAGATATGACGTTGTTCCCTATGTACATGTTCAGAATCAGTGCATGTCCAAAATGACTCGGGTTCCAGCTGTTTGTTTGGCTGATCCTCAAGGCACTTTTTGCAGCCGATTCCTGCATGTATAGATCGAATGGTGGCAGATTGAGAATGGCTTCCAAGCCAGCGGTTGGGGTTGTTCTCATTGCACTGGTTGTCCCTATACATGATAGTCTTTGTATTTTTGCCATCACCTTGAGATTGGTTGCCTTGTCTATGGCTTGCCACCAGACTAAGCTGCCGTATGTGAGTATTGGTCGCACAATTGCCGTAGGTATACATCCACAGAATTATTTTGGGGTTTGGACCCCTTTTATTGTCGAAGATACGGTTGCATGCGTAGAAAGCGTTGGCCGCTTTCCTAACTCTGTCATCGACGTTTGGCTTCCAACTCAGCTTCTTATCGAGGATAATTCCTAGATATTTCGCACTCTCCGCCACCTTCAAGGGTTTCCTTCAATTTCTGGTGGTTTGAATTCTGGTATTCTACTTTTATTAGTGAACAACACCATTTCAGTCTTTTGTGGGCTGATCCCAAGACCGCATTGTCTTGTCCACGTAGTGAGTGTCCGCAGGGAGTTTTCTAACAGTTCGCTCAGGGTTGATAGGAATTTTCCTGTCGCAAGCAATACTACGTCATCCGCGTTTGCAATTGCTTTGACCCCTATGTTTTTGAACTTTAGGAGTATTTCATTGACAACAAGGACCCAGAGTAAGCGGGATATGACTTCACCTTGTGGTGTGCCTCTGGACGCCACGACTCGTAGGTCATTATCGCCTAGTGTTGCATTGATGTACCTTCCATTGAGCAGGCTCATAATCACCTTAGTGAGAGACTGATCGACGTTGGAGTTCTGCAATGCTCTTTCCACTGCTCGCGTTTCCACATTGTTGAATGCTCCTTCAATGTCTAAAAACGCTGCAAGTGTGTATTCTTTGTCCTTGAGAGACTTTTCTATAGTGCGTACGACGCCGTGTAGCGCAGTTTCCACTCCTTTGTCTTTAATGTAAGCGTGTTGGGCGGTGGAGATCGCGATATAGTCGAGTCGACTGCGAATATGGATGTTCATTAGCTTTTCAAACGTTCTTTGGATGAAAGATGTCAGACTTATCGGTCTGAAGTCCTTGGCATAGATGTGACTAGGTTTTCCTGCCTTGGGAATGAATACCACCTTCACTTCCCGCCAGGCTTTAGGAATGTAGCCGCACTCCAGACTTCGTGTAAAAAGTCGTTTGAGAACCGGTATGATGACGGTCTTTGTCTTCTGGAGCATAATAGGAAAAATCCCATCTCTCCCAGGTGATTTGAAGGGAGACAGTGTATCAATTGCCCAGTTAAGCTTTTCTTCGGTTATTACTCCTTCTGGAACCACTGAAACAGTTGTAGAAGTAATATCCGCCTCTAAGTTATTACCTAGACTCGGGGTGCACCCTGGAGAGTAAGTCTGTAATAAGAGTTCGAGGGTCTCTGTGCAGGACTGTGTCCAGTTTCCGCAAAACCTGGAACACCGTGTTGTTTGAACAGAATTTTCCTAAGCCTGGAAGATTCCGTTGTGCTCTCGATGTCACTACAGAATGTATGCCAAGCCGTGCGTTTAGCACTTACTATAGAGCTCTTGAATTTCCTGTGACTGGCCTTGTACAGGTCCCAGTCCGTTGGGGAATTGGAGGCTTTCGCTGCATTAAATAGAGCTCTAGTTTTTGTCCTAATTTTAGACAAGTCCTTTGTCCACCATGGTGGATGCTTTGTGTTCTTTGTTGTCCGTAAAGGACAGGCTTTAACGTACGCATTTGTCAGAATTTTGTTTAAGTATTCTGTACTAGCGTCGATTTCATCTGGTGTGACCAGTGTTTGTCGTTGAAGTTTCCTACTATTCGTTTCTACTTCTTTGAGGAATGTATCCCAGTTTGTCAATCTGGGATTCCAAAATTTTTTTATCGGGCCTGCTTTCTCGTCCCTTAGGAACTCTATAATCCTGTGTTCTGAAAAGGATGCTTCAGTAGAAACTTTCCATTCTCGCACATTCATAGTTTGTGAGTTGTTACAGAGTGTAACATCTAGTACCTCACGCCTATTCCAAGTTATGAAGGTTGGTTCATTGCAACAAATTGGCTATCAATACGAGTATATTGTGTTCAATAATAAATTCAAACATAGGGACGGGCTACAGTCCGCTTGGGCGAAATGTTGGATACCCTATTCTTATTCCTATCCCTCATAAGTGGGCGTGACAAAAGTCTAATTATGGTTGAATTGTTAAGAACGCTCTACATATTTTGTTATATAACATTTAAAGGATTTTATCGAAAAAAAACGCTCCCTAGCTCAAACTTGGATGTTTCAATAAACTTGTTTTATTTAATTGTGGGCGTGTCAGTAGGCGGATTTAAACAAAATTAACACATGAGCATAAAGGGCCCCTAGAGAGTATATATTATAAATTTCAGCTCCCTAGCTCAAATTTTGTTTTTTCAATAAAATTGTTTTATTTATTAGTGGGCGTGTCATTGGGCGGATTTTGAAAATTGTATATCCCGAGCAGTTTTAGGAGTGATAGATCATACATATATACAAAATTTCAGCTTTCTAGCTCAAAATTCGATTTTTTCCAAAATTTTGTTTTGAGTTTGTGGGCGGATTTCAAAAATTCGTAAACTTGATTATTTCGGGACTCTAGAGAGTATGTGGTTAAAATTTCAGCTCTCTAGGCAAAGTTTAAAGGCCAATTTTTGCCGACGGACGGACGGACATGGCTAGGTTAGGTTAGGTTTATGTGGCTGTCGGCAAAAGCCGACACACTTAGACCAATTTAGGTCCATTGTGATACCACGTATGTATTATCTACCTCAACTCTGTAGATGGGACTGGCCAACGACACGCGGTTGTTCTCAAACGGTCCCCCATCTACGTACTTACCGCGCCCAACGTCGTTTAATTGCGGTGATCTGACGAGAACCGATTAACTCGACGTGGTATGGTCATTGGTTACTGACATGGCATCGACATTACTATCGATGCTGATAAATATAAATATAGTAACTTTTAGGGGTCTACGGGCAATATTAAGGTATGTTACAAAATATGCGTCAAAATTAATATACCCTTAGAATAGGGTATACAAAGGGACTCACCTCTCACGTTTGTGTCGGTGCTACCCCATGAAGCATGATGGGAGTTGGCGTCGCATCCTAGGATGAAATACCATTTTTCACGCTCAGCTTTCACAACCAGCAGCCTGGTTAGATCGGACGGTGGACTTCCTGGAGAGTCGTGTGGCATGTATATCGACGGGAGTATCAGCGGGCTTTTGCCTGCTCGCTTCCATATGACTACTATCTGGTCTGGATTTGCTGTAGCTAGATAAGAGAAATAGGTTAATCTGTTTTCTAGCGGCAATACATGTACGTTTCTTACTGCGATCCGGTGTGTTGGTGTTGTAGACGACCAGATCCTTATAGTTCAGCCCTTTTATCTCACCCCGGATGATCCAGGGTTCTTGAACCAGGGCGACGTTTATACTTTTTGTTCTCATGAGGAGAACAAGATTGGCGCTGGCCGCCTTACTGTGGTGAAGATTGATTTGTACTGTCTTCATGACGACCAGCTTCTTCTTTGCTGTCCTTCTTGTGAGTTGCCGCCAGTAGCCGTAGTTTACAGCGCGTTATGACTACGCGAACCTTGAACTGCTGGTTACGTAGTAGCGGCAACGATTTGTGGCTGAGGAGTACGGTAACTTCCATACCATTCTCAGTGTGTTCCCCCGTTTCCAGAACTTTCCACTCCTTGCTTTGTAATTCCGGGTTAAGGAACTGCAGGTTGCGTTCGATTCTTTCCACGGGCAAGTACGGTCCTTGAATAAAAATGCGTCCTTTTGGTCTTGTTATATTTAGAATTTCCTTCCTGTCAACGACGCGTAGGTCAGCGTTTGACCACGGTGCGTCTGTGTTGACGACGAAATTCTTCAACCAGTCAAGGGTGTTGTTTTTGTCGCATTCCATGATTTTGAATCCTTTGAAGTTAGTTAGCTGCCCAAAGAGAGGGACTGTGCCATCAGCCTTCAGGATAGCGTCGTTGACGCCGTCCAGGATCCTTAGTTCTATTAATTTCCATTGGTCTTCTGTAAGTCTTCGCTCTGGATTTCCAAGGTCGATAATTGCGACACGAAGACCCTCCTTGACCTTTTCCGAGTATTTCGGTTTTTTAGCCTGCCTGCCTACACCCGGGGAGAGTGTGTTGTCATGCCGACCTCTTTTGGAGCAACCAGGAGCCCCCTCAGGTTCGGGCGAATCCTTGCCTGGGGCAGCTACCGAGCGCATTGGACCAGCTGCAGTCGAGGAGAAAGGCAAATGGCATTTCGTCCTTGCTGCAGTCAGTCCTACACTAGCCCCTCCAGAGGCCTGCATCCTAGTAGAGCTAGGCCCTGACCTACTTTTTTGCAGAACCTTCTTGGAGCCAGGTTCCTTACCAGTTTGGGACGTATCCTTTACTGGATCGGCACGTGGATTTACGGGTTCTGACCTACTCAAGGCGAAAGGCGGTTGGCATTTCTCCCTTGGTCCAGTCAGATTACCTGTACCTGTCCGGTTCTGCGTCCTATCTTTTAAGCTGCTGCGCCATGTTGCCTCGGTCGACTTAATGGTCTCCCGAGCCCTAGCTGTTCCGTTTCCCTCTCCGTAAAGGAGCTAGGGTCACGGTTTTTAAACCTATTAAGCAGTCGGCGCGCATTCCTGCACTGCTTTGCTGGGTCGGACTGCTTTTTGCCAATCGCCGGGTTTACCTCCGTAGCAGGTATGTTTGGCTTATCAACAACTGTACGTATACTATCAAGCGTCGAGTTGGCCTCTCCCGGGGAAACGGTTTTTACCTCGTCTGCTTCCTTGGCGGGTTCAGATGCGACAGACCCGTTCCCGATAGTCTATGGCATATTACAGGCATTGGTGGTCGCATGAGTGCACCCTCACTCAAAGCTTCGGGGAAGCCTGCCTTCGGTGGCGAGTCAGCACGGGGCTTGTCGCAGTCCAAAGACTGGCCTTCCAGAAAGTCAAGAGCGTTTTGAAGCCATCGTTTTTCCCTGTCCTCTAGGGTATGCCTTTTCCTCAGCTTGCTGATCGTATTTTTGCAGTTGATTAGTTTTTTCCTCAACGATGCAGTAGACGATACTGAGAATTTGGATGAGCTGGCGATGGAGCGATTGTCGTCCTCTTCGAGGAAGAGTTTCTCAATATTCCCCCAGCCGAAACTGCCCTACTGGTTGACGGTTCCTAGAGTAGAAAACTTTCTTCCTCCTCCGTCATCTTTGTCAATGTCATTGTCGTCGTTTGAGAATCGGTATTTATGAAGTTCTTGGTGCCCAATGCATTTGCACCGGTCCCTTTGTTTGTTTTTTTGTTGATAGTATTAATTTTGGACCCACGAGTAAGGGGAAAGAATATGTCGCTCTGTAGTCACCCCCTGTATACAGAGAAGGGGAATTAAATTGAAATTAGAGATCCCCAGGTATCTAGAGCTCACCGTTAAAAGACACCATAACATTGTGCCATACATCCCATGGGCACGGTCGTTCTTACCCGGGATTACGGGTTTTTATCGAGTTTTCCGCTCTAGATCCTTCATATTTAGTCGAAAGCAGTGGCACCTCCATCTGTTCCTCTGGTTTCCTTTCCGAGCCCGGTGTCTGCTCAGCCTAAGCCTTTCCTCCTTGGTCAGTCATCTACCCATCCGACAGAACCCTCGCCACCATACACATAGATACTGCAACTCAAATCCAAGATGAGTTAAATGTGCAAGAAGTCACCACACTAAAGAATGTAAGAAGAAAGAGGATGAACATCCTAAATGTGCAAACTGCAATGAAAACCATCCTGCTAGCTACAGAGGTTGTTTAGTTGCAAAAGAAATCCAACTTGCAAGGGACAAAAAGCAAAAGAAAATACAAAAAAACTCAATTAGGATGAGCAAACAGTTAAAAAGGACTTGCAAAAGAGCCTACAGAAAGAACAGCCTAAAGACTAAGCGATAATCAAAAAGGTCCCGAGACAAAATACGGCTGGTCCAAAAATGGCATATGCTTAGACAGCATCAATAAATATTCAAATACCAGCAGATAAAACGGTAAAACGCAAAGTAGAGCCAAACACTAGCATGGAAAACCTCATGAAACAAATCCTAAACAGGATTGGCTCCATGGAAAAATCGAATAAAACGATATTAGATAGAATATTGTTGTTAGAGAGACAAAACAGCAACAAGAGCTGTTACCAAAAGACAGACATGATGAATAAAATAAAAATTCTTGAATGGAATGCTAATGGTATCGAGAGTCGCAAGGACGAGAAGCAAGTGACTCTTGACATACACCAGATAGATATGTGGCTCAGTCTCATTTCAGAGACGCACTTTAAATTGATTACTGACTTCAAACTGCAAGGATAGGAATTCTATCACTCCCCACATCATTATAACTGTGCAAAAGGTGGGGCCGCAGTGTTAATAAAGAATACAATAAAACACCATATAGAAGCAAAATTCCAATCATGTGCCATCCAAGGAATTTCCATATGTGTAGAAACGAGCAGTGGACAAATATCTTTTGCAGCAGTATACTGCTCTCCTAGCTATAGACTAAAGAAAAATGATTTTAAAAGTCTTTTCCGCATATTTCATAATAGATTAATCGCGGGAGGGGATTTGAACGCCAAAAATAAATATTGGGGATCTAGATTAACTAATACTAGAGGCAGAGAACTATATGAAGCAATTAAAGACGATGGCGCAAAATATCACTCAACGGGAAAACCTACCTATTGGCCAACAGATAGAAATAAAACCCCAGATCGTGTCGACTTCTTTCTATCAAAAAATATATCTTCAAATAAAATAAGCATAGAGAAAGGACCGGATCTTCAATCAGATCATTCCTCTATACTCTTAACACTTAGCGATAAAATAATAATAAAAGACCATAGCCCAAAACTAGTAAATAGACTGACTGATTGGAACTACTTCAGACAGAAGTTGGAAGAAAGTATCCAACTATCACCAGCTATTCAAACAGAAGATCAACTAGAAGAAGCAGTCCAAATATTGACGCTCAGAATACAAAAAGCTGCGTGGGCTGCCACTCCCAAAACAACAAAAAAGACCAAACAAAACTCTTATCCTCCCGAAATATGTGAAATTATTACAGAAAAGAGGAAAGCTAGAAAACGCTGGCAACAGACAAGGGCTCCAAGCGACAAGACCACACTGAACAACTTAAATTATAAGCTCAGAAAATCTGTAAGAGAATTCAATAATGAGTCTTTGAAAACTTACCTCACAAGTTTTACAAATGATGCTAGTACCGACTAGTCGCTCTGGAATTCAACGAAGAAAATGAACAGGCCAATAGCTCACATTCCGCCACTAAAAACCAGAGAAGGTAACTGGGCGAAAAGCATCCAAGAGAAAGCAAACACTTTCGCTGAGTTTCTTGAAGACATATTCAAACCTTATGAAGATAAAGGTTATCAAGGACTCGAAATAAGGTGCGAAGAAGATACACCTTTTCGGCCGGTAACAGCTAAAGAACTTGCCAAAGAAATTAAAGAAAGCAGAAATATAAAAAAGGACCCAGGGTTTGATTTAATTACAGGAGAAATTTTGAAGCAATTTCCACGAAAATGTTTAAAAAAAACTAGCGCAAATTATAAATGCTGCATTTAAATTGAGATATGTGCCAAGCATGTGCATAGTCGCGGAGTTAATAATGATACCTAGACCAGGAAAATCACCTAACGAAGTTACCTCATATCGTCCAATATCTATTCTACCAATGTTGTCCAAGTTATTCGAAAAAGTGCTGGTAAAACGTCTACAAAAAATAATAGATGAAAAATCGCTAGTCCCAATTCACCAATTTGGATTTAGAAATAAGCACTCTACAATTGATAAGGTGCATAGAATCACAGATAGAATCGAAAAAGCACTTGAAGAGAAAAATGTGTGCTCTACAGTATTTCTTGATATAGCACAAGCTTTCGATAAAGTCTGGCACAAAGGACTGATACACAAACTACAAAAGCAACTGCCGAAGCAGTATGCGACCATTCTGGAGTCTTATATATCAGATAGATTCTTCAGAATTAAACGAGAGACAGAGTACTCAACATTAAGAGAGATTAAAGCTGGTGTACAACAAGGCAGTATGCTAGGTCCAGTTTTATGCCTACTTTTCACTAGCGATCTTCCTGAAAGTGAAGAAACCACCATAGCTACTTTTGCAGATGACACAGCTGTCCTCGCTGTGGGAGCAACTGTCGAAATAGCAACAAAAAAGCTTCAAACAGCAATAAACAATATTTCAGAATGGACTAAGAAATGGCAGATTAGATTAAATGACCTAAGTCAGTCTATATTAATTTTACGTATAAAAACGTACCACACATTCCAGTCTTCATTAACAACAATGTAGTGGAATATTCAAACACAGCCAAATATCTAGGCATGACTCTAGACGCTAAACTGCGATGGAAAGCGCACGTAAAGAAAAAAAAGATGAGTTGAACATGCGATACAGTAAAATGTATTGGCTTATTGGGAGATTCTCATCCCTGTCTAACTACAACAAGT
Organism: Portevinia maculata; assembly: GCA_949715645.1. Classification (NCBI taxonomy): domain Eukaryota; kingdom Metazoa; phylum Arthropoda; class Insecta; order Diptera; family Syrphidae; genus Portevinia; species Portevinia maculata. The sequence continues at coordinate 92,568,640 of OX454526.1, forward strand.
TATTGCTATACACGCAAGTTCTGAAACCAGTATGGACCTACGGGCTCCAGTTGTGGGCATGCACATGCTAAACAAATTTACAAACAATTCAGGTTTTCCAAAATAAAGTACTAAGGAACATAGTTAATGCACCTTGGTACATACGCAATGCCGATCTGCATAAAGATCTAAATGTTGAAATGGTTGAAGATGAAGTTAAGAAAGTTGCTCAAAGGCATAGAAGTAGGCTTCTCAACCACGTAAACACAGAAATAACAGAACTATTAAATAATGACAATGCAATCAGGAGATTGAGACGGGTAAAACCTCTTGATCAATAAGAGTTAGCTAGGGCTAAGAAATCAGGTATTGATTTCAAACAAGAAAAAAGTTTAGAAATTCGACAAACGGCGGATTTATCTGTTAAATTCAACAAATATGTAGTTCAAAAACAAATTGCCGATTACTCGTCGACTAGGTGCAATCTCATTCGGGAGGCGAATGTCAGTCCCCCGGGAGTTTTTTTTAGATGGGTTAAAGTCTCTCACTATTGCAGAAGCATCCCTCGCGTACTAGCTCTGCAATGTCTTTCGATGATTTTTTCCTCCAGCGAATTCGCAACACACAAAAAAAAAATACGGCAATATTGATTTAAATCATCAAAATAAAACATCGAAGGGAACCCTTCGAACAGCGTTGCCGTCGACTTTTCAAAAATATATAAAAAGTATCTAAATTAGATTCTGTAAAATGCAACAAATGTACTCGTATGACAAGAAAATATCGTTTTTTCAAACAAATAAATTTATTAGAAACGAAAGAAGGTAAAATGTAAGGTGCGTTCGCGTACTTTTATGTATAAAAAAGTGAAAACTGTCAAATCTCCAAAATCGAGAGAGAATCCTCTCACTTCAAAGAAAAGTAACCGCTTTTCCGTAAAAAGATGAAAAACGTCAAAGTTTAAAGTATTTGAATGAGACGTCAAACTGAAATATTCGATTTCGCGCCTCTTCAATACCGGAATTGCAATTATTTTTATCGAAAAATCATTTTAAATGAACTATTAAGTGAGAGTGAGGATGAATTTGATTAGTAAGTTCCACAAGGCCTAGTTAACGAATATCACTAATGTTTTGATGTGACAAATATTTTTTACCAGGCGAAATTCTGTGTGAAAAAAATTAACGAAAGTAAATTTTTCTTTCGTTCATCTTTTTACATTTTCTCTGTACGCCAACGCGTTTGTGTAGTTTCGCACGAAAGTTAAATAAATTTACGTTTGCACATTAGTACGGAACGGACCTATAAACACAAAATATGAAAATCTTTAAAACAAACATTACATTTCACGTCACCTAAGAATCAGTCAATTCAAACATTTAGTATTAAAAATATTAAACAAATTCTTACAAACAAACTTAAAAAAATGTATATAGGTATTGCAGAGTAATTTGTACTGGGTCACAATTCATTCCTTTTCTTAAAAAGTATTCAGAACTTATATACATTTTAGGTATGTTCACCTTTTAACTTTTAAGAAAATATTAGAGATTCAAAGGTGCTGCACAGTTACACTGTACTGCAGAGGCAGTTGCTAAGAACTTCAATTGAATAATTCACACACTCGTAAATTGGGAGAAATGAACATCAGAATGAAATATAGTCAATTTAAAAATGTAGGCTGCCAGATTTAAAAATTAATTAAAAAAAAAATTAAAAATACCTATGTGAAATAAGGGAGAATTTTCTTAACTTTCATTGAAAATTATAAAATGTATCAAATGTATCCAAAATCAAAACAAAAGTATCTATGACGTATCAAATGTTTTCAAGGAAGCAAAAATGTATATAATTTGTTACAATTGTATTTATGTGGCAACGCTGAGTTAGAACGAAGCCCAATCGACACTCTCACTTACATCGTGAACGATGATGGCGACTTCCGTCAGGGACTGGCGGGTGCGTTTTTTTTCTTTGGGCATTTCGAGGAGTGATAGATAGCAAACAAAAAATGTAAAAGTAACTTTGCGTAAAAATAATATAAAAAATAAAATATGTTTCTAAATAGTTTTTATAACAAAACAAAGTGTATGAAACAATAGAGTTCCTAATTACAATAAATTAATTATACAAATATTTCGCAAATAAAGAAAGTAATCGCTCGTAAAGAGTGCACGTGCATTATTAAAAATGGTTTGATGCGGTAAGTTTGACAAAGACAAGTAGTGCGTGGTGTTCGCGGTAATTCGGAATAGTATTGGGAACGGTGAGAGCTATTCAAATATGGTGGTGATGTTTAGGCGTCTTGCAAGAACTATCGACGCATATCCCTGCTTAATGTCACATATAAGATCATATCCAATGTACTGTATGAACGTCTGAAGCCGTTTTGCGACACACTAATCGGTCCGTACCAGTGTGGCTTCCGGCCCGGCAGATCGACAATAGACCAAATCTTCACACTAATTTGCCTTAAGACCAATGAATGAATAAATTTCAAGTCGAGACCCACCACCCTTTCATTGACTTTATAGCCGCATATGATAGCATTCATCGTCAGGACCTCTACTCGTACGTGGCGATGGCCGAATTCGGGATCCCGGCAAAACTGATCCAGTTGTGTCGTGTGACATTTGAAAACACGCGGTGAAATGAACAGTTTGGAAGCAGGTCTTCTGAATTATTCCAAACTTGTACCAGATTTCGGCAGGGAGATGTGCTATCATTTGACTTCTTCAATTTTGTTCTGGAGAAAATAGTGCGAAGGGCAGGTATCAACACGGAAGGCACTATCTTCAATAGATCCGTCTAGCTACTGGGGTATGGAGACGATATCGACATCATCGGCCATTCCCAGCTTGTCGTGTTAGAGGCATGCGAAATTTGTTGGTCTTGAAGTAAATGAGGACAAGACCAACTGCATGCTATCAACAAACAAACAAACATCTGTTCACCGCCTAGGACAAAACGTCACCGATGACAACAAAATCTTCGAGGTAGTTAAGGAGTTTATTTACCTAGGAGTAAATTAACGTAATTAAAAACATTAGTGGAGATCCGGCGGAGAATTACCTTGGGAAACCGCTGCTACTTCGGTTTAGCGAAAGAATTAGGCTCAAAACTAGCTTTAGAAACTGAACGACAGTGGTTTTCCTTCTAAGATATTACTTTGGTTTTGTTCTTACCTCACTGGACGAGCTCAATATGTATAGCTTAATGAAATTTTGTCTTAAATAATTAATGTATCGTCTGGCGTGCCCAAGGAAGTTACGTGGCCCCATTGTTTTTCTTTATAATTATTAATGATATACGGTATTGCGTACCGTGTAAAACTTCTGTGTAATTTTTATAATCTAATATATAAAATTCTTGTGTCACAGTTTTAGTGTTTATACTCCTCCGAAACGGCTTGACCGTTTTTGATGAAATTTTATGAAATTTTATATGTATATTCCGTAGGTATGAGAATAGGTTTATAACTAATTTGTATACCACTAAGGGATAATAGTGGTCTACCACAAACATTTTTTTTGTTTTGGACAAAATTTTTTATTTTTATTTTTTTATGATTTACCATTCAAAAAAACATATAACCCTTAATTTTCAAACTTCTACCACCAACCCCATTTTTTAATAGCAATATTAGTACTGTAATAATCTTCAACTCTCAGTGATCGATAACTGATTTATCATTTATTAGTTTGTTTATTATTCAGTGCGTGCAAAATCTTAAGGCGAACAATAAAAGATAAATATATACGTGTCTTATGATTGTGAAAGGAAGGTAAAATAATAAAAGAACGAATACATTGTCAGTATACTGTTTTCCATCATTAAGTACTTCAATTTAAACTATTTATGTGTGTAGTAAACAATGCCAGCAAGACGCAAAGGGAACAAACTGGACCGTCAAACGAATAGAACGACGTACATGCCCAAAGATCAGACGAACGAGACCAACAAGATAATGCAGATGTGCGTATGAGCATGGCACAATTTCGTGAATCACTATCATAAGAGGCACGAGCTGAACGAAATCAACAAAGACAATTAGATTGAACGGCTTACTTATCTGTACGGATCCAGATCCTAACCTGTTCCTGAAGTCAACATTTAATTCATGTTTCCAAATCACATCGTTCGGAGCAACAGAAGTAGTTAAAAATAATGCTGCAAATGGTCAACAATTCCATTCAAAATTCAAAATCAAAGGCCAAGTTTATCACAAAGTGGGCTCATTGCTGCCAATGCCGAATGAACCACATAATTTTTTACAAATTTACTTTATGGGCGGTGCGGACTGCGAAAACGGACTCGCCAATCGCGTTGATGCACGTTGCCGCTACAAGTACCTCAATTCACCATATGCCAGACGCATCTTCGGCGAGCTGGATGCTATATAGACATATTCACCAAGCTATCTCTTTCCGAAGTGCGGAATCCCTGTCTTAAACAACAGAAACAAATTGAATGATAAAATTGCAGATATTTGCACAAATCGTATGGAATAATCATTGTGATTGTTAATGAAAGGAATATGAAAGTGCAAACAGAAGCTATTGAAGGGTAAAAAGTAACAAATTATAGAGGAAAAACGTGAGAAAGTATGTTAAAGCAAAACAAACAATAAACTATCCTCTATCCTATTCTTATCCCATCAGACTCCTAAAGAGTCAATATCATAAATTTCAGTTTCCTAGCTCAAACTTTGACTTTCCAATAAATTTTTTTTATTTTTTTATTTTGTGGGCGTGTCAGTGGGCTGATTTTAGAAATTTTATCTCCCGGGCTGTTTTATGAGTCAAAGATCATAAAAAATTTCAGCTTTCTAGCTAAAAATTCGATTTTTTCGATAAATTTGATTTTTTTTTAGTTTGAGTTTTTAGTGGGCGGATTTCAAAAATTCTTAAACTTGATTATTTCGGGGACCTGGAGAGTATATATGGTTAAAGGCTCAATTTTTGCCGACAGACGAACGGACATGGCTAGATCGACATTACTATCGATAAATATAGTAACTTTTAGAGGTCTACGGGCAATATCAAACTTCGCGTCAAAATTAGTATACCCTTAGAATAGGCTATAAAAACACTTAATATGTTGACCGAAAACCCTATTCAATTGTATTTAGATACTCGTATCTAAAATGTTTGTTTAGAAAACTTTTCAACTTATTTTTTTACTTTTATTTTTCGTACAGGATCTTAATATATTGTTAGATTTTTAGTATTCCAAAACGTGGTTTGGATACTCCTTCTTAGTTCCGAAACTTTTTTTTGTTAAAATTGGATTTGTTATAAACTTTTTTGGAAATATTCGCGAAGAACGTATTTCCCGCCATGCGAATTCGCCATTGTTTTCCTTCATTTCATTCAGCTGTTGGATTTTTTTGTGTTCATTTGCCACTGACGTTGTCGTACTCTATTGAATGAGCACAATGAATTGTTCAAATTATTCAAATCACACATGCACAAATTACAAACTGACAATAACGCTATTGTCATCAATCCAGATAAAACACCAGCTGGAGAGCACATGCGTGGATTTCATGCAGCTGTTATTGACGACTTTGCTGGACTCATGGTTGGCGACCCTACAGCGACGGGACAAATCGTGATTTAAAGAAGAAATAATCATGCTTATTTTGAGATTCAAATGAATAGTCAAGTCGTTCGAATGTCTATTTTCGTTCGAATTACACCGGTTTTCCTCAAATAAATTTTCTATTCGATCGAATCTCAAAATACAAATTCTTCTAATTCGACAAACTATCGTTCGAATTCGAATGGCAAAATCAGCATGAATAATCTTGAGTTCATTGCTGACACACACCGTTCATACGACGATCTCCAATATCCGCTAATGTTCTGAAAGGGACAAAACGTCCACAGCGCTCAATTCCTCTTTCAGTCATAGACCACATCCCCACACTGTTACAATAAGTTAGTTATTTTTCATTTCCCTACGAAAATATTAACTAGAAATAATTTATATGGCAAAACAACGTTTCCCGGGTCAGCTAGTGTATATAAAAGGATTAAAGGCGTCCATGTTACAATTTTTTGGCGTTTATTGATGTATTTACAAGGGAAGAGTACGTAATTTATTTTACGAAAATTATCATAGAGTTAACAATGGAAGGTCTGAACCTATTACTCGATGCATAAGGTTAAACTCGTTATCTAATTGAATAGATGTTTACTTTTATCTGAATAGAGAATCTTTAAAAATATATGTTCTTTATGTATTAAATAGTCAATCTCTCTGAATTCGGTCGGAAGGTTGATACTAAGGTTTGCCTGGGTGCCGGGTCAAACTCGGTCATACCGGGATCACGGGAATGGGATCTCCGATGAACTTGCTAGACAGGGCTCAGAGGAGAACTACTTCTGGTCTGCCTCTGCCCTCGGTCAAGGCATCCATTTGAATATATCCGCAGCTGGCTTTCCATTCTTGTTATCTCAGCATAAAAGACTGCAGACAAGTTCCTGGCGCTCTTACGGGGTATTACGGTTTTGCCAATCATCTTAGGTGAAAATACTTAACTGATATACCAATTGTGAAGAATGTGGGGAGAGCGATGAAACTGCTGAACGATTACCTTGTGATTGTCCTGCTTTCGCTCGTATCAGGATTATATGCAGATATCTGGTGCTGATGTGATAAGTGTTGCAAATCTGAGCTCCTCATCATTGAAACACCTACTCGTCTCTCCCAAAAAGACGAACAAATTTCATTAAAAGTGACGTTTATTCATGGCAGTGCAATGGACCAGGAGTCTGAGTGCTCTTATGTATAAAATCTGGTACATCACCGAAAAATATATATTTACATGAATATGGTTACCCAAAACTAAGAACTTAGATATAAAGCAGTGCTATCCCTTAAAATCCAAGTGCATTCGTATACGAAGTTGAATGCTTATTCGTGGTCGTAGTTTCGACTCAGTTCAGTTGGTGGTTGAAATATTTACGGTCAAAAAGATGGCATGAGGTAAGCTTCTGGAGTAATTTTATACGTCATGTCTGTTAAATGTGTTCCGGTTTTTAAGTTAAGTTGCGTGCGAAAGTTTTAAATTCTATGCCATTAAAACGAACATCATTAGAATTCATTTATAAGGAAATCGCATGTTTCAGGAGATATTTTTGTGAACATGAAAGGAAAATTCAGCTTTGTTAACATAAACCTAAAGCATTTTTAGCGGTTGAAAATGTTTCTAGGTGGTTTTCATGTTTACAATAATTAGAAAAATGTTTCTTAGGAAACACATTTTCTAATTTTTTTTTCACTTAGAATAATAATATAAAATCGTTTGGGGTAGGTAATAGGCCATTTTGTGTGCTTAAATGTCAAATTATGCAGTTCAAATGTGAAATCGAATGATGATTCCTACAACCCTGGCCAAGTTCCTCCATTTGAACCGATCTGCAATTCACGCTTTGTGTTTTGCGTTTAGTCTGGAGATCTCTCACCGTTAGCTGTTATGCCCAAAATGTATGTGCAGAATTTCTGTATCTTACTTTTTGTGCAAAAGTGCACAAAAGAAACGAAAACACTCTCTTCATTAAAAAAAATTAATGGGTCAAGCACAAGAGCAGTACCTACACACAGAGGAAAACAGAAAATCAATTCGCATAAATATGTAAAGCCAAAGACAACCGCCTCAAAGTTGCATTTTCTCTTTTGTGGTGTGGTTTCCTCTTTTCTGGTGTGGTTAGATGACGATATGTAGAAGTTTTGTATGCGTCATTGCATGCAAAATATGTCAACACAATAGTGCAAAAACGAAAGGAAATAAAACTCCCCTCTTTTCAACGAAAATAAAAAAAATGCAAGGATCAAGTGTAAAAATAAAACAAAAAAACACCGAAAATCAAATGCTCTTCTTTTCTGTCGTGAGATTGACAATTGCACACAATCCAAAGGATTAAGAATTAGAGACATCTTGCATAACTAATTTGGCATGTGTTTTGGGCACTAAGAGCATCGCTCATTATAACGTTATAGAGAGGCAGACGTAAATACTCCTGGATCACAGAAATGCAGCAACGCCAGCATGCAGAACAGTGGGAATGGAGTTAAGTTGTAGGGTTATGGTCCCTGTAATCCTGAATCATAGCCTCACCGATATTAAGGAGGAAGAAGCAGATACCCTATTCTGAGGCTCTATTAATCTTGACTCTTAGTTCGTAACCTACCTTGATATTGCCCGTACTCCCCTAAAAGTTAATATATTTCTGATCAGCATCGATATTAATGTGGATTACGCCATGTCCGTCCGTCAGCAAAAATTAGGACCTAAAACTGGAGCTAGAGAGCTGAAATTTGAAACATACTCTCTAGGGGTCCACAATAATAAAAAAAAATATTTAAAATCAGCCCACTGACACGCCGACAATCTCAAAAAAAACCCTTTATCGAAAAAATCGAATTTTGGGCTAGAAAGCTAAATTTTTAAAATATTGTCTTTGGGGGCACAAAATGCTCCTGTGTACTTTTGCCGATTTAGGAATAGGAATAAGGTATCCAACAGTTCGCCCAAGCGGACTGTAGCCTTTGAATATTGTGTTCAGTCTTGTATTGAGTCAAGTTCAATAGAGTCGTGCCATATGCATCGAGATCGCGGTAATTGATTTTTTTTCACATATCCAAACAAATCATGATTCTTTATTGAAAAAAAAAGAAATAAATAAACAAAGATATACTAATTCAACCCATTAGTTCTCAGTGATCTCGTTTGAGATCGTTGCAGAGATGTTTTAAAATTGTTAGTATGATAATTGTAATAAATCCGTAAGTGTGTTCAATTTTCCCTGTATATACGAGTATGTATGACTCGCTGCACTTGTTATGACATACGGTTTTGATTTTCGAGTACTCAGTGTGTGCTTAAACGATTTCTTATTATTTTTTATGAAAAGGAGAATATATGGCAAGAGTTTCGTTTCATGTTTTGATTTCCTAATATTTATTCAATAATGTTAAGAAGATTTCAACACGCTATGTTTTGTTTATCCATGTCGTACATATTGCTGAAACATTTTTTTTCTCATATTTAGTATTTTGGTTTCTCTGTGCTATTATTTCAAGGTCAACATTCAACATGTCTCATTGCGCGGTTTTAAATATGTTGGCATTGACTCCCCATGTGAACGTGCTTACGGATGAAGAAAACATTGAAGCCGATAATTTGGAAGTTACCATTGTAGTGCATATACCTACCTGTTACTTTGGAGGTTTATGTACCAGATTGGGAAGGATATGAAACAATCCAAATAGGCCCAAGCTGTTCGAAAAAAATTAAGACCATGCCAATTAATTGGTCTTCGACTGGCCCTCTCTGATGCGCTCCGGATATAAAAATTGAAATTAATTTTACGTGTAAAAATTATTTCAGCGGCTATATTAAGGGAAAATAATTTGAGACTTAATGGGTTATTCAGTTAATAAATTATTCAATATTTTGCCTGAGGTGCACATTATGTGCACTTCATTTGCATGACTCTTGTTATTGGCTTACAAAATGAACCAATTCGCAAATTTTGCCTGCAGGTGAAAGGGTTTATGTACAGATCTCCTGGGATCAACAGAAGATGTAAAACCAACTCTTCATAACGAGCGTGACTGTTGCGTTACTAATTTAACTCAATTTGAGCGAAGGTAATTGTATCCTGACAGCCGCAATGCATATTCGGTTGACATGTTTGTATACAAAATTAAGCCTAATTCAGCTTATTGGCAGCATTTGCAATGACTCTTGAGGATATGTTGAGAATTTCGTGTCACTTTGATTGAAGGTAAGAAATCTTTCCAAAAACATCAAAAGATTGTATGAATGAATGCGTAAAAAACAGCTTTGCATCAAACATTATGGCATTTCAGTGCTGAGCGCAATGAAAAAAAGTAAAATCAACTTATGCATCCACATAAATCCAGGTATTTTTAAACGAAATCTACATCCCACCTTTTTTTGATCAAAATTGCATATTAAAATGTTTGAAATATTTTTTTTATTATTTTTATTATTTTTTATTATTATTTTTTACATGTGGAATCGTGCTTACCACCAATTTAGATATAAAATCCGAATTAAGACGGTTTTCCTCTTCAGCGCAGATTTGTTCTTCATCTCCACATCTGTACTAATTATTCGTTAAATCATAAGGAATATTCCGCTTCAGAGAATTGAAACATATACACTGCGGGTCATTTGAATAGGGACAGCATATCTTAGAAACATTTTACCTTATATGTTTCGTTCCTAACTTCCTACGATAAAAATTGTTATACGGTATGAAAGGTTATTTCATTGCCCTCTCACTAGATGTGTTATATTAATACATTCGGAATGTTTACCAATTTCTTTCCACAGTTAATTGTGATGATCTAAAAACACTACAAAAAAAGTAGGTGAATAGAATAGGGACACAAGTAATATTCTGCTTTTACTTCCCGAAAAGTGACAAAAAAAGTATGCATTGTTTTTTTTTACTTCCTCCTTCATTTAAAACTAATTAAAAAATTCTGGTATTTATGGAATCGTATAACCATTTTAAATAATCTAGGGAAATTTCACCCCAAACCAGTTTGATGGCTTCAGTAAGCTGATTTCTATCCTCGAACTACCTGCCACCTTCGTACATTTTCGCGTCAGCCATCCCCAAATATTTTCCATGATGTTTAGGTCTGGGAAATACGGGGGCCATGTCATCAAATCGACACTTTGAGCTTGGATCCAAGTTTTTATTATGCGGGCTGTATGGATGGGAGCATTATACTGCTGGTATGTCCACCTAAGGGGCCGAAAATGTGCTGAAATTGCGAAAAAGCTGTTTCCAGAACTTTTCGATTTTGCTGTCATTCTGTTACTTTGGAAGTTCAATGGTATCGCACCATAATAGGAGACAGCTCCCTAAGCCATAACGCCACCTTCCCTGCTGTGATGCCTCGTCAAAAACCGTTCTTCCTTTCGCAGATCATGGAAATAGTAGTTAAATCCGTTCGGTTCATCGAGGTTAAACTTTTTTTCATCCGAGAAAACTACCATGTGCCATGTGCTGACGTGCAAACTCCAAGCGTTGTTCTTTCCTAACCGGATTTAATGGTAGTTTTTTTTTTCATTTTTTTTAAGTTCCAAATGTGGGGCCCTATTAATCACTAGTTTAACTGTTGATAAACTTGCACTTACTCCAACCTTTTCCCTGGTTTTCGCCACTGATCGAGCCGAATTAGAGGCTTCTCGTAAGATTGCTCGCTTATTTTGCGCAGTTAGCACTTCCCCCGTATGTCCTTTCATGTTTTTGCAATATTTCTCTTTATTTTTTAAATATTTATGGGCAACCGATTTGCTTTTTTCAATTTTTCGGGCTATTTCACGTAAACTGTGACCGTCCTCTTTGAAAGCGTCGATTTTTGCCATTTCCGCGACATTTAATGGCTTTCCTCTACCCATTATGTCGAATGTCTTTCGAAATGCAACAACAATCTGCTACATACGGCACTGCAATTAAAAAAACAAAAATTGTTATTTTCCGTGTTTACTATTCGCGGCCGTGTGCTTGTCAAACGTCACCCTGACAAAGAAGCTATTTACATTGATGACATCAATAAACTGAACGATATTGCCAGCCCCCAAGGATAATAATTACTCACACCTCTTCTTTTTTGCTCAGCATTATCAAACTGTATTTTGCTTTTTTTTTTCTTTTTTTTTTTGCATATGCTTTAAATTTTGTAATTCATTCTTCTTTTTATACATTTTTAAATCTCTTGCGTTTCTTTTCTACTCGTATTTAACGTTTAATTAAATATTATTGTAAATATTCGTACATCTCCATTTGTTTTTTTCTTCTTCTTTTTACTCGCTTTATATTATCTATAATTATTATATTTGTCGGAATGAATGGTAAGGTAACTTGTGTTTTGAAACATCTTGTGTCGCTGGCTTTTCAGTGCATGCCTTTTGCGTTGTTTCTGCTTTTCTATGATAGAGATGCAAACCAATGAATTAGGCGGGACTTCCATGGGCGGTGGAAATAATAGAATTCTTCATTCTATGATACGTGTGTTGAGTGACCAAAGGACAGGCTTACAAGTGTGCCACATTAATGCGCAAAGTCTCTTACCTAAAATTGACGAGTTTAGGGATCTGTTCGAAGGGTCTAGGGTTGATGTTGTCTGCGTAACGGAAACTTGGTTTTCTGAAGGAATAAAAGATGAAGTTTACAAATTAAACGGTTTTAGACTTTTTCGCGGCGATAGAATTGGAAGAGTGGGTGGTGGCGCTGCTGTCTACGTGAAAAGAGGTTTGAGATGCTTCCTAAACTGTAAGTCTACTGCTGGTAGTGAATTGGATTTTGTGTTTGTTGAACTTAAGTCTGCAACAGCAGATCTTCTCATTGGGTCGGTTTACAGACCTAACAAATACATCGATGCCACTCCTCTTTTTAGTCTTTTGGAATCAATATCACTATGTTATCCCAAAGTCATAGTTGGTGGTGACTTAAATAGTAACCTATTGGTTGAGAGTACACTTACTGAAGGCATGAGTACGCTAAATATGTTCCCTGTTAACACAAATAATCCCACACACTTTTCGTCGGAATCAAGTACTCTTTTAGATGTTTTTTTTGTTTACAATTCTAATGATGTTTTATTTTATGACCAACTTTCGGCATCCGTTTTTTCCAAACATGATCTTCTATTTCTAACATTTGACTTTGTCATAAATTGCTCCGTCTCTAACCATGAATACAGAGATTTTAATAACATTGACTATCCTCTGCTGGAACTAGAGGCAAGTCGTGTTGAATGGGATCGTGTATTTTTCTTATCATCCCCTTTTGATCAAGTTCAGTTCCTTAATTACAACATCTCTATGTTATTTAACAGGCATGTTCCATTAAAAGTGAAGCCAATTCAGAATGGACAGTGTAGTTGGTTTACTAGTGAAATTAGGAATCTTATGAACCTACGAAATCAGGTGTATAACGAGTGGAAGCGCTTCAGATTAGACTTTCACCTCTGCCTCTATCGTACCCGGTGCAGAGAGGTAGTTAAGAAAATAAGGGCTGCTAAGCAGAAATTTTATAAGGCCAAATTGAATCCCTCGTTGACAGTTCCACAGCTTTGGAAAAATCTTCGTGCAATTGGAATGGGCAAAAATTACCCTAGTTTGGATGATGATTTAGATCTAAACACTCTGAACAATAACTTCGTTGCACTTCCTTACCCTGATCTTAATTTAGTTCCTTCAAGTCCATCCATCCCTAGCGCATTACTTGACACTTTCGAATTTTCTTGTGTTTCAAGACCAGATGTTGTTGCTAGTTTGTTGTCAGTGAAGTCAAATGCGGTTGGTTTGGATGATATACATCCAAAATTTGTTAAAATAATTCTTCCTGTAATTCTACCTGCTCTTACCCATGTTTTCAATCATATTTTAACAACAGGGGTGTATCCTTTTCAATGGAAAAACGCGAAGATTATTCCGATCCCAAAAAGTCCAAATAGTAAAGAATACCGCCCTATTTCCATTCTTCCTTATTTCTCGAAGGTCTTTGAGAGGATAATGCAGAAGCAAATTAACTGTCATGTTCACTCAAATAGCTTGCTTTCATCGATGCAATCTGGTTTCAGGAAAAATCACAGCTGCATAAAGGCGGTCATTAACGTTGTTGAAGAGATTAGACGGTCTCTGGATGAGGACAAAGTGACATTTTTAATACTTTTGGACTTTTCTAAAGCTTTTGATACTGTCGTTCACTATAACTTATGCAAAAAGCTCTCTACGTTGTTCGGTTTTTCGCCATCAGCGGTTTCATTAATGTCGGCATACCTAAGGCTAAGAAAAAAAGCAGTTTCTGTGGGACATTACTCCTCAGACTTCCTTTTCACTAATCGTGGGGTTCCACAAGGTTCTATTCTGGGTCCTCTTCTTTTCTCCCTTTATGTTAACGAGATTCCAAAATTAGTATCGACATCGACATCAATACATATGTATGCGGACGATGTACAGTTGCATCGAAGTTGTGATCTTGGTATGGTTGAAAATTGTGCTAATACGATTAATATAGACTTACGGAGGATAGCTGATTGGTCCGATAGGAATGGACTATTTCTAAACCCTAGTAAAACTAAATGCGTTGTTATTAGCAAAAAATCCCTGGACCTTTCGTATTTTCCAGAGATAACACTTAACGGCTCCAGAATAGAGTACGTTGATTCAGCTAAAAATCTGGGAGTGATATTTAATAGGACACTAACATGGGATACACATATTAATAAAGTCGTTGGCAAAGTTTACGGTGTGTTACGCCAGTTATGGACCTCACAATATTTTACCCCTCAAAAAACGCGTGTCATGTTAGCAAAAACACTTGTCGTTCCAATCCTTAGCTATGGTTGTGAAATTTTCTGCAACTGTGATGCTGCCAACAGGAGGAAACTTAACGTCGCATTTAATAACATTGCGCGTTATATTTATAACCTGAATCGTTTTGACAGTGTTTCAAATTATTCCAAATCACTTTATAATATGACTCTTGATAATTTACTTCATTTTCGTTCACTTGTCTTGTTATCTAATGTGGTACAGACACATCAGCCAAGTTATATTTTTTCTAAATTGTGCTTTAGTTCCTCTAACAGATCCCAACAACTTGTTCACCCTCGAGTCGCATGTTTAACATCGGAACGACAGTTTTTCACTAATACCATCCGCCTATGGAACTCCTTGCCTCGGCATGTGCGAAGGTTAGGCGGCACTGGACAGTTTCGGACTAAACTCAAGTCGTTTTATATGGAGTTTCCCGACTGAATTTATTTTTATTTTTTTTTTTATTTTATTTTTTTAGTACATAATTCTTTCTTTTGTTTACTTTAATTAATTGAATGGAGATGTATGTATATATTGTTTTCGCCTTTTAAGTAAAATTTACCTAAGAAATGTTACATTTTTCTTTCCCTTTGCTTTTTTTTTATTTTCTTTTAGTAGCTTGTATAAGAATTAAATTGTTCGTGTTTAAGCTTTCACTATATTATAAAATAATTCTATGTCTTAATGTGTAAGCATTCTATTAAAATAAATAAATGAAATGAAAAAATGAAATGAAATTATTACTATAACTATTAATGCAAGACCACAATCTCAAAGCCCACTGGCAAATTCATTTTATGTTATGCTTTTTTAGTTATGCTTTTTTGATAGCACTTTTCGAATTGACGACCGAATTTCAACTGTCCCTATTCTATTGACCCAATTTTAAACGTGCAGTTTATTAGTGAACAAAGAAAAAAATAAAGAAATATAACTGTTCTTAAATAAAACTCTCTTATTTTGCTCAAAATGTGTGAGCAATAAAGTAATCTATCATAACGGAAACTAATTTTTGCTTTTTGAACTAAAGAACTGGAGATTTAGAGTAAAACAAATGATGAAGCGGTTGTCCCTATTCATATGACCCGCAGTGTATGTATTGTACTCGGTTAGCACACAACACTTTTAAAACTATCATCAACAAATTGTTATCTTCTTGACGTTCATTCATATAAAACTGTATAAAACTGAAAATGTAGAGTAGGCTGTAGTCCTGTTTTAAGTATTTCACTCCGGGTTTATGTGCCACTTAACCAAAGCTGATATGCGATTTTTCCTCGCATCTTTTATGTATACCTAATGGTTTCTGCTTGTCTCCATATGTAACACCAGCGCTTTCAATTGCTGCAACTAACACGACAACCAGGACACACGTACATACACCCCTTCTCATATGGGATCATCAGAATTACAGAGCTTACCCCTTGGCAATTTATAAGGGTGATCATAATTTCTCCCCAAAGAGGCATAGTAGACTGCCTCATGAGCGTTTATCTTAAAGTTCAACATATAAGCAAATGCTAAAATTATCAAATTAAACACTCCATCTAGTACAAATTATTCCTTCGGATAACCTACTATTTTAAATTGATAAATAGTACAGGTTGCATGTAAACAACACAGTTTCAACGAATCAACATACAAGCCCAAATAAGGTAAACAAAAACGAAAGCTCTTTAGAAATGTGACGGTCGACTTTGTGGCATACACGTCCACCTAAATGCAGTTCCCATTTTCCGGTGCATTTAGTGAATGGAGGCCCATTTTCCAGAGGACAGAAGAATATGCACACCATGAGCGTACTTCATCATGTCACGGATAATTTTAATCTCACTTCGTTGCATAGGGTACAATGAACAAGAAGGACACTTCCATGAAGCCCACCCAACTCCTTCGCCAACACAATATGCAGTGCACGGAACAGCATAAAGCAGCAAATATGTCCCGTCCCCGTGCAAGGTGCTCCAGATAGAATCCCTTCGAAGTGCACTTCTGAATGTTTATTTCAACGTTGAGGACATTCTCGAGAGCGCTTATGGTTGGCGCACTGGCAACGAAGTCCATTTCTGGGGGGAGAATAAAGGATGTATGCTCAACAATGGTCTGGATCTACTGCCGCAGGGTGTTTCACTTTTATGATAGTGTAGCACTTGTCCGCTTCCAATTTTTGCACAATCTGAGGGTATTGGTTGGCGGTTGACCAATTTCATTGCGCCACCCCTTAAAACCGATGAAGCTTAGCACCAGCGACTACTCGAAACGCACAGTCACCAATCAAATGACATACTTTGGCGGACGGATAAATTACACAGTGATGCACCCAACTTCCTGGATTGAAACAAAGAGGTAAACAAAATCAGTTTCAACTGTTTGTCTTCCTCGATAAGTCCTTAACATAATCTATCACTGGATATGCCTTCAAGTTTTCGGAGCAAGGATGGTTGAAGCTTAATGCTTGACGCTTAAGGGCGAGAAGACTTATTTTTCTGCCCCAAGTCGACTTGAAAATTATTCTTTTGTACGCGCATTCTCTTCCTGTTCCATCTTTTTTTTACCATGCAGATGCAGCTTTGTTTGCATCTCCACGAGAGGAGTGCTTTAAGAGTCCAATGCATTGTTGCCTATGAACTGATGCACAGAGATGCTTTGCGAATAGAAGTCATTCACCGCTGAAGCCTTTCAGTCTCTCTTGGCGTTAGGTAATCTTCATTTGCATACACTTTAGTTACACCGTGTTAATGACTGTGTGGGTATTTTTTAAATTATTCCCATTCTGAATCCGAAAATAAATTGTTGGCGCTGCTGTGTTTTTGTGCAGCATAAAGACGAATTGCATGAATGGGGTATTTTGTTCACTCCAATCGTCGTCGTGGTAGTATACATGTGTATGTATGTAGTTGTACAGCGGTGCGGTGAGGGTGGTAACTGTTGCAAACTCTGAAGAGCTGGTATACAATTGTTGCATGAAATGCTTACAACAACCTTATTCCGGTCGTGAGCGGGCTGTACTAGATTTTCGTTAAGTAGGTTACTTTAAGTGCAATTCGTTGCAAGTTTAAGACGACGAACTCTCCAATGGAAAATGCAACTCAATTCATTAACTTTTTAATTATGAAAGTATGCGAAGAAGTAACAAAGGATCTTTAATGAATAGAGTATGATACCCGATACGTTTGGAATCAACTAACTACTGACGTAGCCTGGCAAGGTCAAAATTCAACCTACAAAATCACCGAGTTGCATAAGTAGGGATAGTTTTAGCCACCGATTGCATTATCGCGATTAGTGAAGCTCACTGACCTTCTGACGAATTTACCTACACCACTTATATAAAAGCCTATGCTACAATTCCTCATCCGGACTATTAGTGAGCCTCGTAGCTAGGGCGAAGTGCAACATTTCTAAGGGTTAACATAATTAACTTTATGTAGTGCTTAAACGGTAAGGAAACACTTTCCGTGTGACGTTCAGTTTAAGTATCAATTTTCTCCCTATGTGCCATTGTTTACCACAAAATGCATTATGCGTCAAGATCTGCGCCATTTCTGAACCACTTCGATGTGTTTAAGTATTTCAAATTTTAATATGTACCTAGATATTTATTTCCAAGAAAAAGCAAATTTGATGCTACAACAGCGCTCCGAGGTGCTTTCAAATAAGTGATACTTCTGTTCTTGAACAGTTGCAAATTGCATGGGCCCACGGTGTAATCAAGAGGGAGTGGATCATAATCAATACTGCCTGAAACATAATCATGCTCTGGAACGTCGCCTTGAAAGACGCATCAAGTTGGAGTATAGGAAATCAGTGAAACCTTTCACAAAGCTGCGTCCTGGTTCAACTTTAAAATGCAACTTAAAGTTTTAACGCGAAGATAGGTAAACGTATAAACAGCAATGCGATTTCTTAATGTAGGATTCGTGTCTTTGGTTTTATTTAAATTTTTGGTTTGAGTCTAAGGTCAAAAGGTGTGGGCACCGTGGCCTAACACCTTATTTTTCTCCACTGCCAAACTTCTTGCGAGCGTCGGACAAACGCGTAGGAGTATATCAATTGTCATGAGAAGCTTCTCAAATTTTCCGTTCGGATTCGGATTTGAATTGTATGTCCGTTCCACTTCGCATAAGCAAATGGTTGGAGAAGCTAGGTTTAAGAAATTAACGGCCCAATGGTTTCTATTTTTTTTTGTCAGGTCAAATGCACGAAAATCTTTCGAACGTAATGAAAGCGACGCACGAGTTCTTCGCAGTGCGGAGGTAAAAAAAGGGTCTTCGCCCTTTCAAATTTATCTGAATAAACTGAACAATTGTATACAGGTTTATTTTGTTTTTGAATGAATAACCTTACATTCCTTAGCACGTTAAGTGGACGGCTGGAGTTACAGCGCTGTTTCACGGTTAGCCACAACCGATCATCAGACTCCTTCTGTGGTGCTGGTCTGTCTTTTTCCTTCATTTTATCTCGAAATTCCATTTCTTCCACTGGGATTCGAACCTAGACCAGCGTCTTCTCAGGCAAGCACTCATGCACTGTGCCATTGAAGCCACGAGTTTATCCAGTTTTTATTTCAATTTTCTTGGACAAACTTTGCTCCTGTAAGTATATTATGTTGTTCATTCTGGTTTTTTCTTTCTAGACAAACCAGCACCACATGATCGGTTGTGGCTAACCGTGAAACAGCGCTGTAACTCCAGCCGTCCACTTAACGTGGTAAGGAATGTAAGGTTATTCATTCAAAAACAAAATTAAAGGAATTGACGGAAAACAAAAAAATAAAACCAGAAAAAAATTGTGTGGTATAACATAAAAAGAACCATTAATCGTATACAGGTTTCCGAATTGACACAGTACCTTTATAATGTATATACACAGCGCAGGCTTTTTCAATACTGCACCTAAAAATGCAATGGCATTGTGGACGTATTTCATTGCCTTTTACTAGGTGCTACAACTAGGAAAAAATTGAATGGTGGGAAAGACTGGTTTGTGCATTGGGTAGTATTTTTCGCTCCGTCTGGCGTCTAAATAACTTAGGGAGCATAGCATATATATTGCAATTTTGTATCTAAATTTAATCCCCTGAAATTTATACAGCAATGTTTGTGCACATATGAGAGCAAGCATACGCCACACTTCTATTCAGATTTTGATTCATGGACATGGTCGGGATTTTAACGCGCAACCTTCCGATCAGCAAGTGAATACACTACCATTGAATTGTTGCATGAAGTTGGCAAAAGAAACACAACCTATCACAGTTATTGGCAGCCCCCTGCCATTAACTACAAAAAATAAATAAATATAGGCCGAGCATGCACACGGCTAAAACCTAGCATCGCAAACATTTCCTTGTGTGAAATCTAAGGGACCAACAATTTTAAGCCGAACCCGAACGGCGAATTTGAGAAGCTTCTCATAACAATCCAAAAATCTTATTATTCTATGTGATTTTAATGTAAACATCTCGGAAAGCTGTTCTGCAGTTTCTAGTATCATGGAGTTGTTATCTTCGCATGGGTTAGAATCGTTTATCAATGACCCTACAAGAGTTGCATCGGGAAAGTGCTTAGATCACTTACATGCGCGTTTGACAAAAAATCACTTAGCGCCTGTAAACAGTGTGTCTTTGGTTTTGGTATTCTGATTCTATTTTCTGACATGTTTGATAATAGACAAAAACAAAATTGTTAATAACGAAAATAGCAGATTTAAAACTAAAATTGACTTCTCTAACCTAAAGACTTCGCTTTGTTTTGAGTTCTGGGAAAAGGTTTACACAGCTGAAAATGCTTCCGAATGCTATGATTATTATTAAAAATATAAACAAATCACATGCGTTCATGTAGTTATAATGTAGGTGTCAAAAAGTCTGTAAATGACTTTAACCATGGATACGTACTTCATTAGTAATGAAAATGAAGAACAAAAACAATCTTAGGATTAAATGTTCGAAGCATCCATTAAACAGAAATTTGAAAAAAGGGATAAAAAGTTGTGTTTTGGTCAAAAGAAGGAAATTCCGTTGTATAGAGATAGCTATTACAGAAATCAGTTAAATTTTGCTAATCGAAATAATAAACATGAATGGCCTATAGTAAATAGAATATTAAATAAGGTTTTTAAAAGGCCAACTTTGCTTCGGATCAATGATGAAGTAAATTTTGACAGAAGAGAGATAGTACACAAATTTAATTGTTACTTTCCTACGATCGCCGAAGCTTTACAACCACAATCTATTATTATGATATGTACACATTCTCATTGCTGCAGAAATGGCGGCGAACCATTCCAACCAAGCAGTTTTTTCTACGAACTTATAACCGCCTTGGAACTATAGAAAATGATTGGTAGCTTAGAGAACTCTAGCTGGTGTGTCTAATCGAGTTCTGAATAATATTGATTCGTTTGAAGTTGATATCTTAGCTTTTATTTTTAATAAAAGCGTTTTAACTGGAAACTTTCCTGATGCACTTAAAAATGTGCGGATGTAGTACCACTCTTTAAGAATGGGGAAACTGATTGCATTTGCGATTATAGGCCTATCTCACTGCTGCCATTTCTAAGTAAAATTTTTGAAAAAGTAATTAACCCTTAATTCACTATGTGAAATAAATACGAGTACCTAGGTGAGTCCCAGGGAATTACTTTGTGTAATATTGCTTTTGTCAATATTTAGGATGTGTTTCTGAAAAGAATTACTTTTGTTCTTTGAACTTCAACTTCTTCCTGATAAAATAAAACAAAAATATTTATAAAAATGCTCTATAATTAAGATTTATTCATGGAAGTTTCGAAGTTTTTTTTTTTTTTTGAAAATTCACATTTTTTAGAATTAAAAAAAAAAATATAAACAAAATAAATAAAAAACCAGCAATTTGTAAGTAACTGTCTCCATATGAAGAAAAAAAACGTGCAGGTCCTCAAATGCAGACTTGATTTTAGAAGTTTTTGATCTTTTTACATATTTTGCGGGAGCATCCCAGCAAACTGGCTTCTTGCATGCGCAACAAAGGTATGCAGTCTTAGTCCTCTTTTTGGAGCTGCAAATATGGCAGTATTTTCGCTGACCTCTGGGAAATTTTCTTCTCCAGCATCGGGCGCGTCGGGTATTTCTCTTTTGGTAATCGATGAAATTGATGGACGTAGTTCAAATGGCAAAATAGTGTTGTATAAACCCGAAATCAGGTTACTTCTGTTAAGATCTTCACCAGCTTGGCCTGGTTTACTTAAATTCATACTTATCACTGAATTTCTCGCAAAAAAAAACAAAAAATAATAAAGCAAACACATATGCAAATTGTAACATAAATACTCGTACCTACCTGGGTCCCTGTGTGTGTGTAGAAATGCACTATCTGTGTGCGAAAGATAAAGATGGGTGAGTCCCAGGGACTCACCTAGTGAATTAAGGGTTAAAAATAGAGTTGTAAATTTCTTGAATAAAAATAATTTCTTTAATTCTGTTCAATTCGGTTTTCAAAACGGCAAATCTACGGAAGATGCTCTTTTAGATGCTTGTTCCTAAATTTATTCAAATTCGGATAGGAAAAAAATACTTCTCCTTTGTTTGTGGATATAAACAAAGCTTTTGACATGGTTAACCACAACATCTTCCTAAGGAAGCTTAGCAAACCTGGTTTTCGTGGATTTATGTTTAAGTGGTGGAAATCATGCCAGGAAAATAGATCGGAGAGGGTAATAATAATTAAAGACACTAGGAGTGGTGAGCCTCAATGCTCGATGGTGTGACCTATCTTGTTTTTAATATACATTAATATACAGGGCTCGTGCTCAGGCTACTGGGGGGGTCACAGGTGGCGGATGGTGAACGGCCTGCAGATATGTAGGTTAGCTGCGAATAACCAATAAACAGTCCCGACCAAGAGCGGCAGAAAAGGAGGGTGTGACTGAAAATATTGCAGGAACCCTGTAATGAGAGCCTGGTGATGATTATGCCTGAGCACAATGGTGATGCGTCACTCTGGATAGGCAGCTGGGTGGCACGATTGCATATACTCGGCTTAGCTCGTCGTATTGGTCGGAGAACTTGCCGCCTCTTACTCCCACACAAAACAAACTTACTATCGTGCCAGAAAATATAATAAAATAGGAAATTGAAATTGTAATTCCACAAAGGCCTGTCACATCCGTCCGCTATTATGCCGAAGAACTAATTTTGTCTAGCGCTAGATGATATCGCACTTATCTATCGAACCCGATTACAGGTCAGAAGTTGCGGCATCTACATTCTTACCGTAGCGATGGCTCAGATATTGTGTCCATCAAGTCGGGATACCCACCTCGTATGACACCAAAGGCAGTGCCACACCATGTCACCAAACCCCGCCTAAAAGTCGTTGATGACCCCTTAACCTTGCCGCCTTTCACCCCTTTTTACATCTCGCCGCGCTCTCCTTTCAGATTAATTCACCGAAACATATTTACCATGTTAAAAATGAACGAAAACCAATTAACTTTAATTTGATACACATATTTCATTTAATATTGAAAAAAAAAATCATTTGGCAATTCGAATGATGATTACACATGAAATTTTACTTTTCAACCGGTATCCCCTTTCTTTCTTAACTTCTAACAAATTAAATTTTTCCTAAAAGCTAAGGTGCACCTAACCCCTTGGGATCACAAACAAAATAATTCTCTCGATTAAACTCAAAAAAAAAATATAAAAGGAGATACTGGGTTACTATATCTGTTAATGATTATGTTAATAAACTGGACTTAAATGATATTATAAGTTATTATTTCTGCATGTTAGTTTTAATTCAAATTTTTCTTAGGCGCTATGTTAGGATGATTGTTCCTTTGTGATATTCTTCTTTGTTTTGCTTTTTTCTTTCAGCTAGGCTGTTATTTTCGGTTTTTCTTTTTTTTATATATAATTATCAATGACCATCATAGATGATCATGATCATGACAATCAGAAAAAATTAAACTTTTGGTACATACATACGTTTTTTTTTTCTTCTATTTTTTTTTTGTTGGTGAATAGACGATCAGGTAGGTTGAATGCTGTCCCAGCGGGTGCACTTACTCGGAGAATGCTGAGCTCAATCTGGTACTTGTGCGGTGTCTGGTGGAGCGTCTCCTCTTATGCTTCTATCACGTCACGTGTTTTTCGTCAAGCTGAGCATGGGAGCTTTAGCGTGGAGTAGGATGCTGGCACTAGCTGACTTATTACGTGCTAGGGAGAATTCAGATTCACCTTTGGCGTGGGTTGGGTGCTGCTCCAAAAATGAATACTGACACATTCGGTGCTCGCCACCTCTTATTCAGTGCGACACGTTATTGCCGGGGATTCTCACCGACCAGCTTAAGATTGGGGGACCTGTGAGTTCAATGGTTGCTTAGTGAAAATCATAAAAAAACCTGGTTAATGTACTCATTACTTGCTTATCACTCGAACTTTAATTTAGGAATAATGGCTTATTCGCGATTTAATCGCCCAAAAAAAATCCGATCACAGGTTGCCCACAAACTACACACAACCGAAGCTCAAATTGCAAAAAAGGCGGATGTTAACGCTGAAATAGCTTATATGTGGCGAGTATGCGAGGGTGGCGACGGTGTAGAGGTTAGTGTGTTGGCTTGTAACCCGTGCGGTGCAGGTTCAATCCCCATGGGGAACAACAACATACGCCACCCAATCACATGCCTCTACACCAAAAAGGAGGATTTCTGCCTGGTAGTACAATGGAACGTTACCGAGTCTGAGTGCTCTGGGATTTGGATTTTCTTTCTTTTTAATTTTATAAAAAAAAAAAAAAAAAAAAAAAAAAATACGAGTGTGATGTGAAATTATGTTGGCGACCTCTTTATGTCGGAGACGAAATCGCTTCAAACTTTTGACGAAGGAATGTAAGGTGTGTTCAGAGAGTTTGAAAGTTATACGAGTAGCAGAAATAACATTTTTGTTTTCTTACATTGCGGATTCATAACTGGGTTCACGTTACAACCCCTATGAACTTTCTGTGACAAGACGAGTCAGCGCCGTCTTTAACAAAGTGCTACCCCATTTCTCAACTCTTAGTCGAGAAATGGCTTCGTGGGAAACCATATTAGAGAGGCAACGGGAGCAACGACCCCGCGGACCCTAGTTACATTAACCCAGAAGCGTCTGACCCATATTGCGCGGCTCCCTGGTCAGCGTCTGTTCTCCATGTTAGGAGCAGCTGTGCACCCAAGGTAGGCACGCCTGTCGTAAAAGGCGACTATAATCCAAACCGTTTAAACTTTTCACAAAAGTTAAAATTAAAACATGCAATGAACAAAACAAAAGATTTTAATACCCCAGGTGGTATGCCATTTAAAGTGGTAAATCCACCCTCTTCGGAGGTCGGTTCCATGGATTCTGGGGGGGGGGGGGGCATTTATTGCTTACCGAGAACCCTTTTGGAAAAAGTAAGAGGGTAGAGAGATCACCCCCATCATCATGTAAAATGGATGAACACCAAACTCTGAATGCTAAATATTCAGAAGTCTGCAAGTAAAGAGATGGGTTTATGCAACTAAAAGAGACATTAATCCAAGAAATTAATAGTTTAAAGCAGGAGTTGCAAACGTTGAAAAATCAGATCAACAGCCAAAACAAAGAAAAAGAAATAATATTAAAGTAGTTGAGTTCTCAACTGATGAGGAAGAACTACTGAAAGAGACAGAAAGAAGATCCAAAAACGGGAACAAAAATAAAAAAACGGAAAATGAGCACATCCCCAAAGATCTCATCTCCGAAAGAAAGCCATAAAGCTACGAATTATGTTCCAAATAAATAAAATAAAATTCAAAAGCCAGTCAAACCTCCTCCAATTATTGCTCAGGAAATTACAAAGTGTGAAAGCTTAGTTAAGTCATTGGAGGAAAATAAAATTAAAGCTAATACAATGCTAATAAATGGTAATGACATTAAAATAAATGTAGATGTAGAAGATTCTTACCAAAATACTTAACCAAAAAAAGGTGCAATGGTACTCTTATGAGAATAAACAGACTAGGCCAATTAAGGTTGTTGTAAAGAAACTACACTTCTCATGCTCGCCAGAGAGTGTAGTTACAGATCTCAGAAGGAAAAACCTAAAGATACTAGAAGCTGTCAATATGCTAAAATCTAAAAGCAAAGTACCGCTTCCAATGTTTATGCTAACTTTTGAGCACGACGAAAATTTCAAAAAGATATACGTAATTAAAGACATCCTTGGAATGAAGGTAGAGATTCATGCCGTAAGGAAATCAAAACTTGTACCACAGTGCAAGAATTGTCAGAAGTATGGACATACGAATAAATACTGCAGCTCTAATCCAAGTTGCGTAAAGTGTGCAGGAAACCACCATGATTGTATGAAGAAAAAAGACGAACCAACAAAATGCGCTAATTGCAACAAAAAGCATCCAGCCAACTATAGAGGCTGCTTAGTTGCTAAACAGATTCAATTAGCAAAAGACAAAAAGCATAAACAAGCTATGCCAAATACAAAAAAGGACGCACCTAAAGACATAAAGGACAAAAGATGTTAGTACCAAAAACAGGAGCGGGTAAAGTATTGACATATGCACAGGCAGCATCGAAAAAAGTAGATAATGTCGCAAAAACGATAACTACAACTAAAACTAAATTAAATAATAATATGGAAACGTTCATGGAAAAAATCCTAAGTAGAATAGAAAGCATGGATAAAAGCTAAAGCTATATTAGAAAGAATCTCGCTCCTTGAGAAAAAAGCAGCAATAACAAGACTGCATAAAAAAGAAGAACATGATGGATAGTTTAAAAATCCTGGAAATCCATTCCGCTAATGGTATCGAGAACCGTAAGGATGAAATCCAAGTAGTCCTCGACATGAACCAAATAGATATATGTCTTGTCTCTGAGACGCACTTAAAATTCAATACAAACTTTAAACTGTAAGGGTACGAATTATATCACTCCCCACATCCCCATAATTCAGCAAAATGCGGGGCTGCAGTTATAGTAAAGAATAAGATCGATCACCATATAGAAGCCAAGTTCCAATCATGCGCGATGCAAGGAATTTCTATTAACATTCGAACGAAAAGTGGACAAACTATGTGAGTTGCATTAATTTTCTGTTCTCCCAGTTACAATCTAAAGAAAAATGACTTTTTAGGTCTCTTCCGAATACAAGATGAAGAGAACTTTATGAAGCAATAAACGAAATTAACGGCAAGTATCACTCAACGGAAAAACCTACGTATTGGCCAACAGATAGAAACAAAATCCCTGATCTTGTCGACTTCTTCGTAACAAAGAATATCTTGTCTAACAATATAAAGGTAGAAGAAGGGCCAGATCTTAAATCAGATCATTCCACAATACTTTTAACACTTGGCGATAAAATCACTATTAAAGAAAATAGCGCAAGGCTAGGGAATAAGCTGACTGATTGGAGCTACTTCAGACAGCATCTAGAGGATAGTATTCAGCTCTTAGAAACAATTGAAACAGAAGATCAATTAGAAGATGCTGTTCAAATATTAACTGTCAATATCCAAAGAGCTACATGGGCTGCAACACCTAAAACGAAAACTTAATCCCAACAAAACTCGTCTCCAAAAGTTTTATGTGATATAATTACGGAAAAGAGACGAGCTAGAAAACGTTGGCAACAAACAAGAGCGCCCAGAGACAAAACAATACTGAATAATCTAAACAGTCAGCTTAAAAGATCGATAAGAGAATTTAAAAATGAGTCTCTTAAAAAATACCTTACCAATCTTACTGTTGCTAGTACGGAGTACTCACTCTGGAAGGCAACAAAGAAAATGAAAAGGACAATTGCTCACATTCCACCAGTTAAAAATAGTGAAGGTAACTGGGCAAAAAGCAACCAAGAAAAAGTTAATTTATTTGCTGAATATCTTGAAGGCGTCTTTCAACCATATGAAGATAAAAGACTGTCAAGAAAGCGAAGTATTGTGCGAAGAGGAAATACACATTCAACCGGTGACTGCTAAAGAAATTGCCAATGAAATAAAAAAGGGCATCAGTACTAAAAAAGCCCCGGGATTTGATATAATATCAGGGGAAATCCTAAAACAATTGCCAAAAAAGGGCTTAAAGAAACTAGCACAGATCATAAATGCTGCATTCAGGATAAGGTATGTAACTAGCATGTGGAAAGTCGCGGAGGTGATTATGATACCAAAACCAGGCGAACCGCCTAGGGAAGTCACCTCCTATCGCCCCATATCTATACTACCTATGTTGTCCAAGCTATTCGAATAGATGTTGATTAAACGTCTGAACAAAATAATCGAAGAAAAATCGCTAATCCCAAACCATCAATTTGGTTTTAGAAATGAACACTCCACGATCGATCAGGTGCATAGAATAACAGATAAAATCGAAAAAGCATTTGAAGAAAAAAAGATATGCTCTACTATATTTCTCGATATAACACAAGCTTTCGACAAAGTATGGCACAAAGGACTGATCTATAAATTGCAAAAGCATCCGCCAAAACAATTCTCAAAAATTTCAGAGTCCTATATATTAGAGAGATTCTTTAGAAGGTTTAGAGGTTAAACAAGGAAATGACTACTCCACATTAAGAGAAATAAAAGCTGGTGTACCACAAAGAAGTGTGTTAGGTCCTGTATTATATCTCTTATTTACTAGCGACTTGCCGAACAGTGATGAAATAACTGTGGCAACATTTGCAGATGATACTGCTGTACTTGCTGTGGAAGAAACTGTCGAAGTAGCGACAAAAAAACTACAGAAGGCAGTGAACAATATAGCAAAATGGACAAAAAATTGGCAAATTAAACTAAATGACATAAAATCGGTCCATATAAATTTTACAAATAAAAATGTTCAGCACATACCAGTATTCATAAATGATAAAGAAGTAGATTACGCAAACACAGCCAAATATTTAGGTATGACACTAGACGCAAAACTGCGCTGGAAAGCACATATAAAGAAAAAAAGAGAAGAACTAAATATGCGCTACAGTAAAATGTATTGGCTTATAGGGAAATACTCTTGTTTGTCAAATTACAATAAATTACTGCTTTATAAGCAAATTCTAAAACCAGTATGGACCTACGGGCTCCAGCTGTGGGCATGCACATGCAAAACAAATTTACAGACGATTCAAACATTTCAAAACAAAGTTCTACGGAATATAGTAAATGCAGAATGGTACATAAGAAACGCTGATCTGCATAGAGATCTAGAAATAGAAATGATTGAAGTCAAAAAAGTAGCTAATAGACATAAACTTAGGCTTCTCAATCACGTCAGCTCAGAAATGAAGGAACTATTAAATACTAGCAATATGACTAGGAGGTTAAGAAGAATAAAACCTTTTGAACTAGCTACATAGTCCGAAAAATAAAACAAAAACAGTATTAAATCCTCTATGGATAAATACTTAGAATATGAATTGGGAGTCGTACAGAATCCCGAAAAACGTAATCCCGAAAGCCCAAAATCCCGAAAATCCAAAATCCCGAAAAGCCACAATCCCGAAAATCCAAAATTCCGAAAGACCAAAATCCCGAAAATGAAACTAAAAATTTTAATGTAGCAACAGAAAAATTTGGCAAATTTATTTAACAAAATAAAAAACTTCAAATAAATAAAACATAACAAAAACAGTTCAAATCTTACAAAAACATATCAAAAACGATCCATGACAAAACAATATTTAATACAAGTTCATATTGTACGCAATTAATCTGAGATAACTTATTTCAGAACGCTTTCGCTGCTCACACTCCCAGTAAAATGTATCCTTGTATTTTTTATAAGTAGTTTCTCACGCTCTTTGTTGGTTTTCATGATGGATACTTTCATTTCTACTTAAGACTTCAAACACAAAATGTCACTGATAATATAAAGTTTTTAATTATAAAGGCATGCACGATACTCACTTTGTATTACGATGTTCACTGTCTAAAAAAAAATCTAGTCAGTCAGCTATCACACTATTTGAGATCAGCTCAACTGAATGCACATTGCGAATTGCAAAACATTACAACGCAAACAATTGCAAAACATTATTACGGTAAATGGAATGGACAAACACTTGTCTATTTTACATTCAAAATTAAATAAATAATCCCGAAAACGAAATCCCGAAAAATTATATAAAATGAAAAATTTGCGCAAATTTTTCATTTTATATAATTTTTCGGGATTTCGGGATTTCGGCTTTTCGGGATTTTGGATTTTCTGGATTTTGGGTTTTCGGGATTTTGGATTTTCGGGATTTTGGTTTTCGGGATTTTGTCCCCAACCCTATGAATTTTAAAAATATGAAAGACAAATTGCTGATTGGTTTAACTACTAGGTGCAATAATTGGAAAGCTGGCTAATCCCTGCCCTGCGACAATGAAATACTAAGAAGGTTGTATCGCAGGTAAAAAGGGGCAGACGGAAGATGGGGTTAGTTGGTAGAAATCACCACCCTGTTACTGAGTACGGGCTCGGTTCGTCTTTGGAAGATTACCACCTCCCAGCGTAAAAAAAAAAAAATATACATTAATTCCCTTTTTGGGCTCAATTTTAAAGGAGTGCTAAGAGGGTTTGCTGATGACATAGATTGTGTGTATGGCGCAGATAGTTCTCTAGATCTAGTCGCAGAGATTAATAAAATAAAATTAATTCCTAAATCAAAAATTATGTTTTTTAGTTTGGCTGAGCAAAGCAATATTTTTTTTTCATGCACCGGAGAGTCCAAAATTTAGACTGAATAATTGTATTCCTCAACTAATTTCTGTTGCGATCTTATATGTAGTGATAAATGTTTTTCTGTTGAAACAGTCGATGAGTTCAAGTCCCGAGGCGTTAAGAAAATATTTTCGCCTTATATTGAGATATTTTTTTTATTTGAGAAGTGTATATTATGTTCTACGATATTATTAACTTCAATATACTATGGGTTATTTTATTCAATAATATGGTATTACTTGCTGGGGTGGAACCTTTTTTAATAAAATTCAACCCCTTCTTACTCTGCAAAAATATATCATTAAAAAATCTCCTTTAAAAATGCATTCATCATAGTTTTCCACTGCTTTGTTATTTGAAAATTCTTCCAATTCGTCATTTATATATTGTTTTAAAGTGTTAAAAATATTTTTGTAAGATCCGGCAACCTTAATTTTAGAGTAACAATCATAATCGTCGTGGTAATTCTTGAATCTAGTGTCTGTGCCTGCATTTCGTACTACAACTATCGTAATTCTTATACAATGCTTGCATGTCGCCGTTTTAATAAATTAAATCAGTTCCTTAGAGAAATACGCTCACTAAAAATGTTTTTGACAAAACTAAAATATTGGCTGTATAGGTTCAAATTTGAGGATATAGAAGCTCTCAAATGTACAGTCCTAAATTATTTAAAAAATATATTACATCGTGGTAGTTTGAAATTATTTTAATTTTCTCTCTTGTTCCATCTATTCTCTTTTTTTCTTGCTGCATATTTGTAATTTTATGATTCTTTCTTTGTATTTATACGGTTTCATCTCTGTTAAAGTATTACTTTTTTATTATTATATTTTTAATCCTTGATTTAATATTTCTTTGGTCACCCCACCTTTATTTAATTTTTTTGATCCCGTTTTGTTGAGGTGACAGTTAACTATATATTTTTTTTTAAATATCAACCGCCACTATAACTTCTCGATGCTTATAATATTATTCAATATCCATTTTAAGGCTTAGATATATTCTTATAACTTTGTTGAGAATAAATAATAAAAAACATAGGGACGGGCTACAGTCCGCTTGGGCGAACTGTTGGATACCCTATTCTTATTCCTATCCCTACTAAGTGGGCGTGACAAAAGTCTAAGTATGGTTGAATTGTTAAGAACGCTCTACATATTTTGTTATATAACATTTAAAGGATTTTATCGAAAAAAAAAATTCCTAGCTCAAACTTGTGTGTTTCAATAAAATTGTTTTATTTAATCGTGGGCGTGTCAGTAGGCGAATTTAAAAAAATTAACACATGAGCATAAAGGGCCCCTAGAGAGTATATATTATAAATTTCCGCTCCCTAGCTCAAACTTTGAATTTAAAAAAAAAAAAAAATTTTAAATTGTGGGCATGTCAGTGGGCGGACTTTGAAAATATTTACACATGAGCATAAAGGGCCCTCTAGAGAGTATATATTATAAATTGCAGCTCGCTAGCTCAAACTTTGTATTTTCAAAAAAAGTTTTTTTAAATTGTGGGCGTGCCAATAGGCGGATTTTGAAAATATTTACACATGAGCTTAAAGGGCCCCTAGAGAGTATATATTATAAATTTCAGCTCCCTAGCTCAAATTTTGGTTTTTCAATAAAATTGTTTTATTTATTTGTGGGCGTGACAGTGGGCGGATTTTGAAAATTTTATATCCCGAGCAGTTTTAGGAGTCATAGATCATATAAAAAAATTTCAGCTTTCTTGCTCAAAATTCGGTTTTTTCCAAAATTTTGTTTTTTTTTGAGTTTGTGGGCGTGTCTGTGGGCGGATTTCAAACTACGTAAACTTGATTATTTCGGGACCCTAGAGAGTATATGGTTAAAATTTCAGCTCTCTAGGCCCAGTTTAAAGGCCTAATTTTTGCCGATGGACGGACGGACGGACATGACTAGATCGACATTACTATCTCAGCATCGATATAAATATAGTAACTTTTAGGGGTCTACGGGCAATATTAAGTTATGTTACAAACTATGCGTCAAAATTAATATACACTTAGAATAGGGTATAAAAAAACAATTGTAACTCTTGGATGATTGTCAAAATTTCGCAAGAGGTGAGGAGATGGAAAAACGTTAGTTGCTACTTGTCCCCCCGCCACTGAGAAACGGAGGAGCTTATGAGCATTAGTGACATCTCCGCCGTGGATGGGCCGCTTATCTCTCGCGCTGCGTTAGCGGCCGTAGCATACCGGGATACCATTCCTCGTCTGTATCCGCCCGTGGATAAATCCATGCACATTTCATTGCGGTAGTAAGCCCCAAAGAACAGGCTACTGTGCTCCTGTGGCCCTTGCAACGCGGCTTCGTATCACATGTACTTCAACATACTAATCACTGATCCACTGCGCTCACGAATAGAACATGTTTTTTTTATACAATAATTAGCACCCGTTTTATAAATAAAATAATATTTTTTTTTTAGCAAAATAAGTTTAAAAATGTCTTATATCAAGCATTATTATAAGAAATCAAATATGTATAAATGTATGTATTAAAAAAATTAAAGCAACGAAAAAACGCTTCTTAATTACCGTTTTTTCAAAAAAATTATTTTTCAAATTATTAATAAATATTTTGTTTTTCGATAAAATCATGTTTTTTTTTATACAACAAAAACATTTTTTTTTGATTTGTCACATACGGTTTACAATGTTGAAAAGCGTACACAAAGTATGGGGGCAAATTAACGGCAGATGGGATGAATATGCTTCACAATAGGAGTACCTAACAAAGTTTGATCGAATAAGAAGTTCCAAGATCCGACGAAGCCTTCACGTCAAGGAAGCTATCTCAAAGAAAATGGAACGTAACTGGATTAGTTAATAATCGCATAAGAGAGGGAGGCCTGAAAATTCCTGGATCACAAAACAGCAACAGCACCGGCGTTTGATTGGCCTCAGCATAATTCAAGTAATTCAAAATCGGGAGGCCTGCTGTTATCTTTTCTTTTTTTAAGGGTCATCATAGCTTCACTGTCATTAAGGGAGAAGAAGTGAACTTTAGACTATTGTTTTATTTCCCTGCTTAGCGGATAATATTAATTACTGAATGTTGTTGTAATTATCTTTCGTTTTTTCTCGTATAGTTGGTAGTTGGTAGCACCAACTATGTAAAAAAAAAATATTAGGCATTAACGGCCCATAGAGGGCCTAAAACCTATCTTCTCCAACCACTTTCTTTGCGAAGTGGAAGGGACCTACAATTTTACGCCGAATCCGAACGGAAAATTTGAGAAGCTTCTCATGACAATTGATACTCTTGGATGTTTGTCAGACATTCGCAAGAGGTGGGGCAGCGGAAAAAAAGTACCAACTACCTATGTACTTAATTTAATATATATATGGTCAAAATCGGTTACAACGACCTATTGCTTAGAACGACCTATTTATTCTCTTTATTAAATTAATTTTAACGACTTGAATGTCTGCGACTACACATTTTTCGTTTGGTGTTTATTTTTTTTTTGAGTTCGTTCTTTAGTAAGGAAGTTATTTGCGGAAATTTCTGAATTTTACCTGATTTGCCTGAATTTAAGTTTTGAAAATTCTAACGATAAGAAGGGACCTATTTTTTCAATTGAATAGAAAGCGGGAATTATTTTTAGGTTGGAGGCTAAAGAGCAAAACAAAGACTTAGCTTAAGAATATTTAGTTGCACACTCTATCATATCAATTGTGAAGGATAAGGACAAAATCAAGAAAACATTCGAGGAAGCGAATCTTAAGTTGAAAAAACTAAATTTTCTAAGCATACAGATATTGACGAAGCGTTACTATTCTGGTCTAAGGCCAACAGAAATTGCGACTTTCCTATTAGTGGATCCATTCTGCAAATTAAAGCAAATGAATTTGAAAATGAGATGGGAAAGAAAGACAAAATTTGCCACGGAATTGTTGGTGGCAAAACTGCAGGAGAAGTCAAAAGTGTTCCTGTAGATATAGTACATAATTAGTTGCACGCAGTCTGGCCCATCCAATTTATGACAGAGCTCGAGACACTTTTTCGTGGTCTGCAGCTGAACTCGGAGGAGAATTATTACTTCTTGGCCGGAGATATTAATGCCAAACATGCGGCATGGGGAAATGTTACTGCAAATCCCAGGGGCAACCAGTTTCACGACTGGTGGCGCCTAAATATGATTGAGTACAATCTCGAGTTGTACGCGACGGATATCCCTTCTTTCCCAAGAAGCAGTGCTTTCCTGGACTTGGCCTTAACGGACGCAAGACTTCAACTGACGAACATAGATCAAAACACGCGGAACTGTTTGCGTGCGTTTGAGTACGATAGTGATCACTACGGACTCGCCGCCGCAATACGGATCCCGAACGAGCAAACGCTGCTGGAGGAGTACGCAGCAGTGTGTTAATTCGATTATCGGAGGGCACAATGGTCGCGCTTCTCCAGATTTTTAAAGCGAGATATACGTTCGAGTGGGATCGACCCACCGACAAACAGTAACATGACAAATGATGACATTGATCGGCATTTATTGCAAATGAACAACGCCATCAAACGAACTATGGAACGAACTATTCCTCGAGTAGGACGTTCCAACGACGACCAGACAGAAAAGTACAGAAACCCTACAATCGACGCACTATACCGACAGAAAAGTAGACTGCTCTCGAGGCTTAAACGGCTGGACAGGCAATTTACTGATCGTAACGACCCGGAGGTAAGGATGCTGAATTCAGAGATCCGAATCCTGAAACAGCTGATAAAAGAAAATTACAAAAAATCTGTAAGTCTGTATTGGGGCAATCAAATTCGGGCTATAAAAACCTGTAGTCCGAATATGTTCCCACAGATAAATAAGTTGTTCAGGAGGAAAGATCACAATGATATTCCTTGTGCTCGAATCTCCCAGACAGCAGAGAACAGACAGATAGTACTGACTGCTGGAATAAGTCCAGAAAGTGTCGCTTCAAACGACGATTTTTTCGTGGTCGAGGACCCACAGGAGAAAGTGGATTTGCTGGGCGCTTGTTTCGAGGCCGTGTATACGGTGAACAATCCTGTGCGCCGTAACCTCGACATTGAGAATAGGGCTCTGGTGAGCCACTTCGATCTGCGCACCGAACTTGAGAATTAGCGATCTGAGAATAACGGATTCACCGTGTTCACTGATGAAAACCATGCTAATGCAGTTGTCGTCAATGGCCGAGATGCATCGCACTTGTTCGTGTCGAAGGATGATCTTCTGTGCATCTTCGAGTCACTAAAGAATAAAAAGTCGGCGGGGATGGATGGTGTCCCAAACGTCGGTCGTATTGAGACAAATGCCTCTGGAGGCTGTAGATATTTTCACCACGCTGTTTAACAATGCGCTGAATAATGCACATTATCCGGCGCATTGGAAGGTTGCTGTGGTACACCCTATCCCGAAAAAAGGTAAAGATAGGACGAACCCTGCCAATCTCCGGTCAATTAGCTTGCTTCCGAATATTAGCAAGGTCTTTGAAAAGGTTGTCAATAGAGCCCTGTTAAAGTGGGTCGAGGACAATAACATAATCCCGGACAACCAGTTTGGTTTCAGGGCGAGGCATGACACTATTCATGCCGCGTCGAAACTGGTTTCCGACATTTAGTGGAATAAATGCAAGAACCAATGCACGGGTGCTTGTCTGGTTGATTTTGAGAAGGCTTTCGACACCGTATGGTTAGAGGGACTTTTCTACAAGTTGACCAGGCGGGGGATGCACAAACCTTTGCTATATGTAATTTATAATATGCTTATGGGAAAGAAGTTCGTTGTCAAATGTAGCAACGTGACTTCGAGCAGAGTCTTTGAAATTAAAAACGGTTTACAGCAGAGGGCGGTCAATTCTCCGATCCTGTTTAACATTTACACGAGTGATCTGGTAGGTTCACTCAGACATGCTATAGCGTATGCCGATGATTTGGTGGCATACAGATCAGGTCCTAAAATCGAGGTCATTAATATCCTTTTCAGCGTGACTTCGATCAAATTAAGCGATATTGCGACGACTGGAAGTTGAAAATCAACTTTCAGAAGACGGAAACAATCTTGTTCAGAACTCCATTGGCTGGGGCCTCTAGGGATACCAGAAAAAACTTTAAGAAATTGGCCATTATTGGACAGGATGGGCAGCCATTGGCGGTGAGAAGCGTAGTTAGATATCTAGGTATCTGGCTTGACCAGTATCTATATTTCGATAGACATATAGTTGCTTGTCTTGCTGGGGCCAAGAAGGCTTATGCTCTGACAAGGAGACTGTTTCATAGCAGTCAACTTGACTCCAGAGTGAAGGTCATTTGCTACGTGGCCCTTATAAGGCCGATCATCGCTTATGGTTGTCCATTATGGTTTAATGGTATCCCGGTATTATACCACCGCTACCGCAGGGCGAGAGATAAGCGGCTCATCCGCGGCGAGGACGTCGCCAATGCTCATGAGCTCCTCCGTTTTAGTACCGCAATAGCGGAGAGGGATAAATTCGATACAGAAAAGCAATTTGCCGAATTTTGGTGGCTTTTTGATGGTGGAAGGTTCAACATGCCCTCCCAAGACGGTGCGTTAGGTAACATCCTCTTAGTTTGTAAGATAGACTAAGTTAGCTAGGGCGTTTCTGGGAGGGGCCGGGTTCGCCAACTTGTGGTGGTGCTTCCGGGAGGTGATTGATTCTGTAAGGTATCAGTCAGCTCACGGCGGCGCGTGTGCACGTTGACGACTGCCAGGCGCTCGGAAAGCAATTGGGATTTTGACCACTTGTTTCGTAATGCAACGAGTGCTCAGAATCCTAATTATAGTTAGAGTATGTTAATTAGTTTAAGTAAGTAGAGTAGGTAGTTTGTAGTTTGTAATTTGTTTTTATTTTTTTTTTTATATAAAAATATTAAATTTGATAAAGATGCCGAGTTTTCTTAAAAATTTTCTCGATGAAAACATAATATGTAAGATTGGTTCGTAAAATAGTTTTTAGGCCGAAAGGCAATAATTATAAGATAGAGTTAAGTTTAGGGCGTCCGAATAAGGATCAATAATCTAGAATAAGTATCCTGTTAATTTTAAGTTAGATTTAATCATTTTTGTCTAGTATGTAAGTTGATATAAGCTAATAATTAATAAAAATGAATTTAAAAGTAAAAGTAAGCAGTCTGGCCCAAACTTCTGCAGGGCTATGTAGATGACAATTTAAAGGTGAAAAATGCATTTGTGATAAATGTCTAAAGAACGAATTACTGTATTGGTGGGGCAAATTTTTCTGGTAAAATAAAGGAGAAGTTTCCGGTTGTTTGTAAGTCCCATTAACCCAGGAGTTTTTACAATGTCCCGCATACGCGGCAGTTGAGGTGGAGGGCATGCAAGCCATAAGACTAGAATTTCTCCAACAAAATACTACCTCCGTGCTTCAACCAATGAACCAAGGAAATATGCGATAAGTTAAGGTCCATTATAAGAAGCTTCAAGTGCTCGAGCTTACAAAGGACATAGGTCATCGACGAACTATCAATTTACTGTAACCAATTTTACTAATTTCTAAAGCTTAGGGTTACTTGTTCCACCATTTGAAACTGCTACATTTATTTCGAGTGCTTCAATTCAAGAAGATTTTGACGAGAGAATGATTGGCCTTTAAATCAGTGGATTTAACATTAAGCATCTGTAGCAAATATCCTGCTACGTTCGTTTGATAAATTACTGCAAATGGAAAACCACTTTTTCCTACCATTACTTTGATTGTTGAGTTAGTACAAAAGCGAAGAAGCGATTAAAACTTTATATTTTTTTAAAATTTTTTTATTTTACTAGCTGACC
This sequence comes from Portevinia maculata, assembly GCA_949715645.1. Lineage (NCBI taxonomy): Eukaryota > Metazoa > Arthropoda > Insecta > Diptera > Syrphidae > Portevinia > Portevinia maculata. The sequence continues at coordinate 92,606,523 of OX454526.1, forward strand.
CCGAGAGACGTTGTCTTGTCTTAGCCATGAATGTTCAATTCCATGTGGAATAAATAAGTAGAAAAAAACGAAATTTTAAAAATTAAGCCAAATTATATATTTCATTAATTTAAATTTGAAATGAAAATAACTATGAAAATATTTAATTAACTTCTTGAAATTTACCATTTTGTCTATTGCAGTGCTTTTTGGTAAACAACATTTTTGTTACGCTGTCTGGAGCGCAAATAAGTCCACTAGTTTTCTGACACGGAACAGGTGACATATAATTAACAATCCGAAAAGCATGGAATTTCCAGATTAACGCCGCAAACACTCAACGACTGCCTTTGCAATTTGTTTATCGACATTGCGAATACAAGTTCCACTGGAAATTCATCGGAATGCTCGGGATAGAATAGTCTTCTCATTTGTATTTTCCATTAAGAACTGAAGCTTCTATGACAATGTTCATTAGTTTCTTCACCGCAAGCTTAGTACCATTACAAAGACGTGGTTGGTTAATATTTCCCAAGATAATGATAACCGATCCTACTTTTAATTGTAGATTATGAGGCGGTAGGTAATCCGGGAAATTCCAGTGAGTTTAAAAATTCCGTGGTAAATTGAACGACATCGTATTGGTTAGTAACAGCAATAAACCGATTTATATGTCATCAATCCATATGAATTTGAAAATTCATTTCTTTGTGTGTGTGCAGCCAATATAGCACAAATAAAGATCAATATCAACATGAGTTCGGTCTTTGATTCAGTGAACTGACAAAAATTGGCAGGGAATGTAATGCATCCAGACAAAGTGTCAAAAGGGATTTTGCAATTTCCGTATGTCTAGCAATTGTTGTGAATTCTCCAGATTAGTAGTTCTGCAACGCAACACGCATATTCATAACTTCAACTTCAACCTCTTTATTGAGACTAAAATTACTATAAATTAATACATAGGTTGATTAACAACATTTGAATTCACAGTAGTCGACTTCTTTGAATTGGTCTGACAGGGTACTTTACTGATTTTTAAAATACATGAATGTTTTCTAGCAAATAAAATTCTTGGTGAAAGAAATGCAATAACTAAAAAGTTCGCTCAATAAAACTTTTGACATTTTGATGTTTTGCTTTACATACTAGTTAACAAAGGAAAAAGGGGTTAACATGAGTTACATGTCATGCCGAATTCGGGATGAAACAGCGCCCTCAGAAACTACAAATGTGTTTTATTCAAAATATTTAAGAGTATTATAATTTAATTGGTTTTATATGTGATAGCACACAAGTTTTCCTGGTTTTTGTTTTTGTTTTCCGTCAATCGTGGTAACGATTGTAAGATATATGGTTGTTCATTTAATACAAAATAAAGGAAACTGACGGAAAACAAATACCAGGAAAAATTGTGCGCTATCATATATAAAACCAATTGTAGTATTCTTGATAAAAAAGTCAAAAAGTCTTTCACCCTATCTATCACCCATTTCAGTCCAACTAAGCTTGTCAAAATGTGGAATAAGCATTAAAGAAAAATGGAAAGAAAAAACCAGAATGAATAACATAATACATTACTTACAGGCTCAGGTCTGTCCAAGAAAATCAAAAATACAAACTGGATGAACTGAAACTCGTGGCTTCAATGGCACAGTGTATGAGTGCTTGCCTGAGAAGACGCTGGTCTAGGTTCGAATCCCACTGGAGAAGTAATGGATTTTCGGGATAAAATTAAGAAAAAAAAGACAGACCAGTACCATAGAAGGAGTCTGATGATCGGTTGTGGCGAACCGTGAAACAGTGCTGTAACTCCACCCGTCCACTTCACGTGGTAACGATTGTAAGATATATGGTTGTTCATTCGATGCAATATAAATTTAAGAGTAGTTTTTTTTTATATTCTTTCTTTATTTCCCTTTAGAGCAAAAAGAGTTATTATGACTATAGCTAATTTAGGTAATTGTTTTTTTTTTATGAGTTGATGTTACTCGTAGCATTACTTATATTTGAGGGATGACATGTTATGATCTTATTCATACTTAATTGATTATTTTGATGTATTTAAATAAAATCGACGACTTCAAACTTGAATTAAGTTTTTCGGCTGCCGTTGAGAGTCATTGCACCATCGGGCCGGTTTTGATGGTTTCGTAAATCTTGCATCGTGCGGTCTAATGCCTCCAAAGAGTTTCTGTTTGCCATCCTACATTCAACCCAAACCATCAATTTGCATTGATTTAACACTTTAGCCATCGCAGAGTTCTTCGAAATGTTGCAAGTTGGAGTTTTATTCATTTGCATATTCAATGTTAACTTGATGGCCGAATAAGCTGTTCGACGCTCTTCCAACAGCGTAGCTGCAATTTCTGAAGAAACAAATGCAGGTACAATTCCATTTTGTGATCGAATCGTTGCCAAAATCAGTGATATCAAAAACGTTTCCCAGTTCCACCAGGAGAATTCGAAAAGAAAATTCCGTACGTATATTTTTATGTTGCTGATTCAACAGAGCAACGTATCATTGAATTGTTTCTCTCAATGCCTCGGAATGGTATTGCGTTTCGCGTTTTAACTCTTAATTAAATGCGGCGTGCATCAGGCGATTTTGCGCTATCACTCATAATATGTGTCAATACCTTATAAGTAAGCATTGAGCACATGTCCTCAACTAAAGTCAATGCTTCATTGCGAATTTCCTAATACGCATCTGATGCCAAATATCATAAGACATGGGATCTTTGTATTTGTCCCACAAATCAATCGGTGTTGATGGAAATCGTGTCGAAAGAATTATTGAAAACAATGTTCGTATTGGTTTAGCATTTGACGAAATGAAAGTAGGTATACCTATATCTGAAGGTGTGATCAAAATGACTGTCATTCTCTAGCAATCCCAAACGTTGACAGGCTTATCTATATCTTCTACACAATTCACCATTTACAGTTAGCAGATGTTGGAATGATGTTAAGCCACGAACATTGACTAACAGTAAACGCAAATAGAAACGCTCGTCTTGGCTCGGATGGACTGTGTAAAGGCGCCCGAGTGCATTAGTGGAAAATACTTATGGGTAACCTATAACTGGCTTTCCTGTGTTTGGGCGAAGTCTTCATTCTGGCGCATTTCAAAAAAGCTGGACAATGTTCTAGATGGCGGCGTGTCAGCTCGTTGCAATGCGATTCCTGCAATAAAGTTAACTCTATTTCAATTTTCCAAATGTGCGGGCAAGTGAACAACAGTGGGATGTCTTTCATGTATGGCGAATGGAAAAATACACACAATGCTTTGTTACTACTAGCGGCCCATTTGAAATTTAGTGACTTCATCGTTGGGATTTTCGGCATTAACTCCGAATACAGTCATTGTTTACATACTTACAAATCGTCGGCCCAGTATTGATAGGTATGCAGTCTTGTGTTTTCGGGGGAGCTCTTTTCAAATTAGTTATCAGTTTTGTTCTATATTTTTCTATTGCTGAGTTTTTCAGAATGGTTTTGTCATACACTCCGCTCAACTGAATAGTTTCAACGCTTTTAAAAAGTAATATGGCAATATTTCTTCAACCAACTCTCGACTGAAAAGGTAAAATATTTTAAGACAATTTTGAACATTTTTCAGGAGAGCGAAAAACAGTTTAAAAGAGGAATCGCAAAACATCTGTATGATATTAACTCACAAAGCCTTATATCAAGTTAAGATGAAGTGATAATGTCGACTAAAGAATAAATGAGCCATAAGATAATATACCTTAATAAAAAGATACAGACGTTTTCAAGTTAGGAGTTGGTAAACACTTTTGTTAGTCAAATGTAAGGACCTTCACGCTCCTACCTTCTTTAGCCACAGCTTTATCAGCATCTTTAGCCTTCTACGCGTCATCTGCATCTTGGTGGTGTTTTTCTTGCATCAGTTTTTAATGCTGTTTTTCATCTTCATTTTGTGCTGAATAAATTTTCATCTTAAAAATTTCGGACTTATTACAGCAGTATGTCTTGGGTTTCTTCACCTTAATACCCATTGTCGAAAATCTGCCTGTATGTCTGTATGTCTAGTCTATCTGTCTGTACTTTGTGTATGAAACAGGACTGACATGTAATTCTGAGTTCATGTATTGTTGTTATAGTTAAAGCACTTCCTAAATATTTTTGGGATGAAGATGCATATGTGTAGTGGCTTTCGTAAAGTGGAAAGCTGATTATGTGATTACGGATTTCATTAATTTTTTCCCCTGATATTTTATTGCAGGATTTATAATTTTCTGTTATCAACTGCAATTAATCCAAAATCAGACGCAAGTTTATTCTTTGAAATCGTTTTTGTAACTTGCTCATTTGCATCAAACGTGTACAAGAAACATTTCTGACACTGATACTGCTTCTATTGACTTCCAAAAAGTAAAGTTTTGAATAAGCCCGCGGTTACGCTTGATTATTTCAGCTCTCAAACGCTGACATATATGCCAATACAATTTTGATAATATTCCACTCTTATTATTTACTCAACTCTAGCTTTCAGTTGATACAATACTCATTGAACGTACATACACCCTGAGGCCAAGCTCAATACAAAGAATGGTTCCCCTGCTTTGTCAAAAAAAAATGTTTGAAAACTTATTTGAATGGAGTACCTCTTGGCTCATTTAAATCACTAAAAAAGATTTAATATTAAGATACACCATAAAATTAAACACAGCATATTAAAACTGCACCCTCCACTCCACATATAGCAAATTTGGAGAAACATATTCTCATTCAGAACAAATAATATTATTATTTGAAATAAATCATAGCAAAATTTCATGCCACAATCTTCCCAAACAGAGACTAAAACAACATCTTGAAATAATTGCTCGCATACAATCCTTGATAAATGTTGACATCCTCTTGAGAAAGGCAAACCAGTCAGTCACTCCGTTTGATAGACAGGCGAACAAATTATCATTTTTTGTTGATTTACTTTTCTTTTAGTAATTCCTTTTTGTGAAAATACAACGCATGCCATAGAGTAACAATTAATAATAAAGTAACCCTCAGACGAATTCCGTTAGGAATTGAGTTTGAATGAAATCCCGCAACAAGTTTATTAAATTATTATTTTTTTATTATAATCTGCTGTGGAGGTATTAACATATCTTATTTTATTTTGTTCCTATTCAAAATGCATTTGTTTCTCTTGTTATATTTCTACAGAATTTATTTTCTGTTGAATATCACTGTTCCTAATTTGTTAACAATGCGGCGTGGATAACACAGTCAGTTTTATTTCATTTTATTTCATTTATTGAGATAGATTATAGTTGATATACCTATGTTTTGGCAATCATGCAGTGGCGTGTCATCTAAATGATGCTCTGCCCATTTATTATTTACAGTGAATTACTCTATCTCTCATCTCACATCTTTTTCATCACCTCCATGGTATAATCGTAAACTTAGCTCTTTACGTAACAAGAGACTGACTATTCTAATTATCTCAGTTCAGCCAGCTTTATAAATCTCTCGACAATAATTTGTTTAAAAGGCACAAGCCAATCTTATAACCGCCCTAAGTCCTTTTTCCGATTTGTTAACTGCAACAAAAAAATCTGAGGATTATCTCTCATGCCTCTCCTACGAAAACATATCCTCAAGCGACCCCCATATTATTGCCAACGTCTTCGCAAATTTGTTTAAACAATCTTTTGCCGACAGCTCCTTTATAGCGGATTCATCTTACTTTAATTATTTACTCAATTTTTCCTGGGCCCCTTTCTTTCTCTAACCTAAGACGATGCAGTAATTGAAAACAAGCTTCAAAAACTTAATGATGAGTTCTCACCTAGCCAGTTGGTCTTCCCGCTACATTTCTTAAGAAATGCAGTCCCATCCCCCTCTCTTACCTTTTCCGGCTTTCACAGGGAGAATTTCCTCAGATTTGGAATAGCTCGTTTACAGCCCCGATACACAAACTTTTTTGTATAAAGAGCGAAATAACATATTACCGTCCTATAGCTAAACTTTCATATATACCCAAGCTGCTCGAAAGTATCTTGTACAAAGCCTTAAGCTATCAATGTTGATCTATAATTTCCAATAACCAACATGTCTTCGTTAAAGGTAGTTCAACCACGACCTCGTTGAATTCGATTCCTGCGCCCTCCCAGCCCTATAAAGTGGCAAGGAAGTCGACTATATTGCAACCGGTTTCAGTAAGTAATTTGATAAGATATCTCACAAATTAATCCTTTTCAAACTGTTTTTAATTGGTTTTGAACCCTTATTGTTAAAACATATAGCTTCCTACCTGGAAAATAGATTTTTATAGCGTTCGCTTCAAGTCCGTTCAATCGGCACCTGTTTTGGCCACCGCAGGGGTTCCACAAGGTAGCCACCTAGGTCCCCTTCTCTTCATCCTTATTATGAACGACATTGAGCGGGTCATTAAACATTCAGTTCTCTCCCTCTATGATGACGATACCAAATTTTGTCTGCACCTTTCTTCACCACAGGACTCTTACCTTCTCCAACAAGATCTTGTTACTTTATCCACTTGGCGCATCAAAAACGGCTTGGAGCTCAATATCGCCAAATGCCAGTCTATTAGCTTTTCACGCAAGTTAAACCAGTCTCCTCCATGTCTTTACCATCTCGACATTCAACCTATACATATTCCCCGTTCAATCTCTTCGCGACCTAGGCACACTGTGTGATGGGAAGCTTAACTTCAGTTCGCATATTGACGATATAATTCCTAAAGCCAATTCATCACTTGGCTTTGTTAAACGGTGGTTTAAAGAATTCTCTAATCCTTACGTGACCAGATCTCTTTACACCACTTTCGATTGCCCGCTTCTTGAGTACGATAGCCAAGCATGTTCTCCATTTCATCAAGTCCATGTGTCCAGAATCGAGAGCATCTAACATTGCTTCCTCCGATTCGTGGTTTACCCTGGAACGATCATTCAATCTTACCTCCCTATCTTGATCACCACAAACTCATTAAAATGAACAGCCTTGAGAAATGCAGAGAAGCTGCAGACATAGTTTTCATTCATCGACCCCTCTCTCGCTCCGTTGATTACATATTAGGCCTTAACGGCCAATACAGGCCTAGAACTTAGCTTCTCCAACCTCTTTCATACGAAGTGGAGGGGACCTACAGTTTTACGCCGAATCCGAATGGCAAATTTAAAAAGCTTGGATGTTTGTCAGACGTTCGCAAGAGGTGCCAACAACACGCGGTATTCCCAAGTGGTCCGCCATCTAAGTACTTACCACGCCCTATATCGTTTAATTGCGGTGATCGAACGAGAACCGATTGACTTTTGACTTTGAAATTCATTTTTTATTCATTATTAGATATCTACTTACATACTAGACAAAAATTATTAAATCTAACTTAAAATTAACGTCCTTGTGTGGACGCTCTAAACTTAACTATAACCTTATAATTATTGCCTTTCGGCCTAAAAACTTGGGAGTTCATGTTTACCCCTCCCCACTTAAAAAGCCACCAAAATTTGGCAAATTGCTTTTCCGTATCGAAAAGAGAATCGATTGATTCAACGTGGCAAGGTCGTTGATTGCGGATCTCTTATCTCTATTTTCTTAAATATCTACTTACCCTCGTAATTCGAGATTCCTTCGTCGCTTCTATCTACCGTCTCACCAAGCGTCCTATGGCTCTAATGAACTAAGCTACGGCATGCTGCGGAAGGTTAACTTGTACTTTACCGCCGTCGACTTTAACCGCAGCACTCCCTGCCTTAAACTATATCCTCTTCACCATTATTAAACCTTAGTTTTTAATTAGTCCTTGGTCTTATTATTAGCTTGCATTAGGCCGAACAAGGTGTCGCGAACACGGTTACAAACACTGAAAGTGGGTCGAAGGCCTTTCATGTACTATAGCAGGAGTGGCACGCTTGTGGTTGCACAGCATCAGCTCGCCGGTGGGGGGGATCTCACTGCCTTATATTTGTTCGCGGACAAAACATTTATCGTGCCTGGTAAAAACAAACAAAAGGGAAATACTCGCATACCGGAAGTAAAAAAAAAAGACAACAACACTGCAAGAAGGGAACAAGTAAACTGGGAGAAAATCAGGGAAAAAGGAACCGATTCAGATTCATTTATGACGACGAAGGTGGTCTTGTGACGTCATGGCGAACCCGCCCCTTGTATGTGGCTATTGCCATACACACCATGGCCATACTGTTGCCGGAATTTATCAGTATAGCCCCTGAATCGATCTCTCTTTATGTAGCTCTGATCACATTTCAACGATTAATACGAGTTGCTTAAAGATCCATTATAAGTAAACTATACTTTAATTAAATTCATAATTTCTTTATTAAAATATGACTTAGGAAACTTAAAACCGAAAATGGAATGCAGCACTTTATATCTGCGTGATTTAATAATAATAATGTAACGAATTGGGAATCACTTAAAGTACACATTTAAGATTTATTGTAATTTTAACTATTTAGCGAACTGGATGAAGTGTGAATGAATTGAAGTGAAAGTGCGTATGTATGTTCAAATGCTTTTTGCTTACTCTAATTTAGGTTATTCAAAATTTAATTTTAAATTCAATTTAGGAATATAATAATTTTAGATATATAATTTTTCTCAAAAATTATGGTATTAAACAAGGTAAAGCCAAAGAAAATGTATGTTTATTTTGTTTTGGTACTCACGTTTTTTTTTATGCGTTGCTCCGAATTTTGTGCACAAACTTCGTCTCGATGCATGTCATTATTTCAGGATAGGTTTGTTTCTTTTTGTTTTTCATTAATTTCTAAATTTCTGTGGCTTTTAACAAATTTTATGGGTAGGTATTTAAATTAATAATTAAGGTAAGGTAAGTATACGCATTAGGGTATTTTAATTCATACTAATTATATTTTTTTTTTTTGATGTTTGTTTCACTAGGTTATGAAAATTATTAATGTTTTGGTGGACTTCTTTTTTTTTTTTTTTTTTTTGGTAAATTCACATAGAACTCTTTTGTGTAGTTTAATGTTAGGTATGCACCGATCTGTTGTTTAATTTAAGTAGGAAAATTTACTGTGTCGTTACTGGTAGATAGTTGAATGCATGGAGTTTTCACGTCTGATGTGTGTTGCGTGTAATTTTTACTGTTGAATCTTTTGTTGTATTTAGTTTAATTTAGGAGGGTATTCCAAATTGGAGGTTAAGACTTATTGGCCCATTTATGAGGGTTTGATGGATACTGGAGTATGGGGTAATTATGTGCAAGACACGCGGCACCCTCGAAGCCGAAACGCGCGAATGTTTTAAAGGAGTCATCCGGGTTTTGCTAGAGGTTGAAACAGGGTTTATATATATATAATTTTATAAAAGAAAACTGAGCCTTTACCTCGATTATATGATTGATTTGAGCCGCGTGTGTTTTTTGTTTAAACAATCCCTTATTAATCCGGTAATTTTTTCCCATCTAATATATCCTTGGGTTGCTGCCTATTTCTGTACTCAAATCCTTCCTTCCTCAATGAATATTTTGGTGACTAAACATAAATTCAATTAAGAAAATCGCCAAACCTCAAAAGAAAAAAAAACTTACGCCAAAGCACACAACACGACCTGTCTAAGCTGATGTCCAAGAATTGAAAGAGGGAGAAGTTCTCTGACGGACAAATATAACTGCTCACAGAGCGGCGCGACTTAGGAATTAGAAAATTGGCAGTTACTGTAAAGTGGAATTTCGTAGTTGCCAGCTCAAGGTGATATTGGGTAACAGGTATGTGCGCTGATAATTTCCGGTTTGTGACATCTCCAAAGGATAGCGGCAGTTATTTTTGAAAATTGTTCTATCATAAAAATGTATGAGATACGACACAAAGGATTGCCGACGGTGTAGAGTTTAGTGTGTGGTGAAGGTTTAATTCCCATGGGGAACAACAACATACGCCACCATTAATGGAGAGAAAGGGATGACACCTAGTTTTCTCCAATCCTTACATCAAAAAGAAGATTTCTGTATACACAATCAGGTGCGCTGAGGGAGTGCTCTGAGATTTCCTTTTAAATGTCTGAGATTTCCTTTAAATCTCAGAGCACTCTGATTCGATAGCGGTGTACTACCAAGCAGAAATCTTCTTTTTGGTGTAAGGATTGGAGAAAACAAGGTGTCATCCGTCTCTCTCCATTAATGGTGGCGTATATTGTTGTTCCCCATGGGAATTAAACCTTCACCACACACTAAACTCTACACCGTCGGCAAGAAAATAAACCGCATAAATGTCTATGCCTCACCAAAATTAAAATTACAAATTAATATATTTTATTTAAGGCTTACTTTCTTAATAATATTTAAAACGTCTGAGACTCACAAACATACACGTGTTCCACGTCATTACGAACCCTTCTTTCATATTGCATTTGGTTTTTCTCATATTACTCGTATTATCGAAATATTTAAAAAATTTGGTAAAATTAAATAAGAAACTATCTGTTCGTAAACACGTAGAACAGAGTGTAGTAAAGGGTTTTTTTCTGGTTTGTTGAGATAACTTTTTTGTGGTTATACCTCTGTCATAAAAAGAAAAGATTTTTGTTTTGCCACATATTCAAGTTTCAATTAAAGTTTCAAGTTTATTGAAACAATACAGTAAGTAGTAAAGCATTGGTTGTTCCAATAATAAATTTAATGTAAAGCTTAAATTTGTAGTCCCTTTCATTCCTATGCAAAAGGAAATTTAAATGAAGGGGACCACTTACAGTGCCGCTCACTTGAATAGAACCCCCCTTCGTACATAATATAACTAGCTACAAATACGGTCTTCAAGATGCTTGGATTATATCAAGAAACTGTATGATTCTCTGCCTAACAGAGTTTTTGAGGTTATTCATAACCAGGGTGGAAGCACCCAGTGCTAATTTTTGTTTTTTTTTAACTAAACTTAAGAGTGTTAAACTATTCCTAAATGCATTTTTTATGTGGAGGTTCTATTCAAATGAGCTAACATTTAATACAAATATTTTGAGTCCTATCACTTAAGATGTATAGTAACATTATCACTTTCAATATATGAATAATATTATTCATTATATTTTACAAAATTTAATAAACTCGAATTGAAACAAGATACTGAGTTGTTTTCTTTATTAGTTTAAAAGTTATTGAACTTGGAAGTCGAACCAAAGGGGGGTTCTATTCAAGTAAGCGGCACTGTATTTAAACTCCACATTAAATTCGTTATTAGTAATGCCCATTGTCTTTTACAGTATAATATAAATTGGTAATATATATAAGAGTATCTACTTTTGTTTTGTATTTTTTTTAGTTAATATTACATAAAACCAAATTTTTCTTTGTCTCAATGTTTTCTCATTTTATTCCTACTATTCAATTTTATAAAAGGCTACTAAAGGGATTAAATACAGAACATTTAAAATGTGTTAATTTGTTTGATGCTGAATGGCTAAGAATTCCAAAGGCGAATGCTGTTTACAAAGAATGGTCGTGATGAATTAATGAACTTAAACGAATGATGTTATGTTACGTACTTGTAACGATAATAAAAAGAGATGTCGACGCTTCAGAGTCCAGAATAGCACTGGCTTTTATATAAGATTAGAAAAGCATTTGCATGTTGCCATAGTAGTGAACAATCAAAATCATAAAGTACTAGATTTTTTAACTCTAATATCGTAATATTTTCCCTTTTTTCATTGTTCCTGGCAGGAATTAAAGCTCCTGGATAATACAAATGCAACAACAGCAGTGTTTGATTGTTCTCAGCTAGGAAATGATTCAAAATCGGGGGCCTGCCGATCCTTTTTGTGATTAAACCGGCCGCCGAATGTATACGACTTGATGAGCTTTCCATTATTACATGACTCCTTAAGAGAATTTAAATGCTCTGCTCTGTTAAAATCAAGGTTACTCAAAAAAAAACTAGAAATTAAAAATACCTTTTGAAAAGGCAATTTATTTAACCGAAATAGTTTTCTTATTAGACAGAATCCCGAAGCGTAACCTGGTAAATCATGCTCCCGAATATCTTATACGTCTTTTACAAAATGATCAGAGTCTCCTTAATAGTAAATAAGTACATTTTTTTTATAGAAACCACTGAAATATTTACACAAACATTCAATTTCTACGGAACCATAAGCTAATTTTACAAAAAATGCTCAGAGAAAAATAACAGGAGAATTTGGTAAAATATGTCGTATAAACACAGAGTAAATTGGACTTTTTACAATCGAAATAACAGTAGTAGATACCATATGAGGATAGTAGAAACGGCAGCACTGATAAACTCATGATAATATATCCCTAAAATAAATATCTAAATAACTCCCACATAATTGTCTTTTAAATTCCCAAGATTGGACTAACATAAAGCATTTAAATTAAATTTCACGAGTTTCTGAATTTTTTAGTTACATTTTAAAATACCATAACGAGGAAGAAAGGATTTGTAATAGAAATTTCATATTTTCTCTTTTCCATGTCATCGAAAATAAACATACATCTTCTGGCTAAAATACCGCCATCAGTCAATTTCCGCTCAGTCTGCGTTATTATAGTAATTGAGTTATTGTATCTGAAGCCACTTCATTTTCAACTACAGCCATCTCGGTCCCTTTTTATTCCTCTCCATGAAGCATCTTCTTCATGTCACAATTTGCCCGTCAGCGCACCTGATTGTGTATACTGCATTCCCAAAATCGCTACATTGCCAAACGATAATTACTTCCGACAGCCTTGTCATATTCTCAGCTCCTATCTTCCATCCAAAGGATGCACAATGCATGGGAGAATTCTCTGTATGCAGATATGTATTGTTGTCATCAGAAAATGCTCCTTTTCTGCAGCAGTAGGACAAAAAAGTGAAAGCGCACACAGTAAAAAAAAAGTAACTCATACAAACAAGCACGAACATAGTGGCTGCAAAGTTTGAAGGGAATGTTGTTCTTTCTACAAACTTCATCACCAAAATACGACCCGAACTCAGCTGTAGAACTTAAAATTCAGTTTTCGTCTATCCCCAGTGACATATTGGGCCAGCAAGCAACTCCAATAAATCAATCAAACGCCTCGCCTCGACCCGAAAATTTCAGTAGCAATCCCATTATTCGATTAAACGTAAATTCTATCCTGATCCTTGCTCTCGGCATGGTACGTTTGCCATGAATGGTCAGGGTCACCCTACGCATCGGCAGTGTAGGAGTACTATTTAAACCATATACGAATAGTAGATATTCATCATTTTCCTTTTTGATTTGGAGGAAAGTATTTTAGTTGTTTTTTTGTTGTTGTTTTTGGTCGTTTTGACCGAATTCCAATCGAATTCTGCGGGACAGGCTAGTGCTCATCCCTTATCCCATTATACACTGACACCGAATACAACCATTGATATGCTGTCGTTCGCCGTAAGTGCCCAACAACGTGTGACGATTATTCATAATCTCATTTTGAAAAATCGACACATATCCTTGCATTTATCACCACACATCGAACGCCGAAAACTGAATAATATGTCATTCGTTTCGATTCTACACAAGTGAATTACAAACGTTTTTGTGGGGCTGACTCTGCCTCTGCCTCTGCATGAGGTGTGTTACATTTGGAAGGATAACAATTTTATTACATCCATGGGACACATTTCTCCGAACTGTTTTGAATGTTCAACCATTTTTCTGCTCCACCAGATGCCATTACTCATCCGGTGGACTAAAGTGGATGAATAGTGTGGCAACGCACGTAATATACGAGTACATACAAATGTATATGTTTTATCGATGGTTTTGAATAAATTTTGTTTCCTTTTGTCGTTTTGGTCTTTGCAAGCCTTTTATTATTCATAATGGAATGGGCAAATTAATTAAAAAAAAAATTTATTGATTCGCAATATCAATAAAAGTAATAATAATTTTATTTTTAATTATCCTTGCTTACATAACAGGCTACTTCCAGCTACCCAGACCAAGTGCCTCGGCATCCGAGATGGGCTGGACTGCATCCACATCCTGGTACAGGTCATGAAGTTCGGGCAGCGCTGCCGAATGTACTTCAATAAAAGTATTATATTCATGTTTTCGTTGCCGGTACATACTCCCATACTCCTCAATTAAAAATTATAGGGGAGAGTGGGTATAGGCATTTTTTCAGAAAAACCACATCGACTCGCAACTTATAATAGCCATATCTGCAGCAACATTTTCCTGAACATTAGGTGTAGGTAATTAAAAAACAAAATTAACCAAACGTTTACCAGAATACGAGTCCCAGTATGTGGAGGAATGGGACTCGAATATCGTATTTAGAAAAAAATTGTTAAGTCCTAATATCCGTTGTTCTACTCCAAAAAAGGACAGAACAAGATTTAATGTTCCTTCGGTTTATTAAACAAACCAATAATTATTGAGTTAACAAAAAAAAGGTCAATAACAAAAAATTTAATAAAAATTTAAAAAAAAAATAACGAATTAGAATGAAGAAAAACATAGGGAAGGGCTATAGTCTGCTTGGGCGAACTGTTGGATACCCTATTCCTAATTTCTATCCCTCATAAAGTCGGCGTGGCAAATGTCTTAGTATGGGTGAATTGTTCAGAACGCTCTACATATTCTGTTATATAATATTTTAACGGATTTTATCGAAAAACAAAGTTTTTGTTTTTTAAAAACGCCCATTAAAAGTGGGCATGGCAGAAAGCTTTATAAAGGAATTGTTTAAAACGACTTTAGCTGCATACTTTGCAAGTAATAGGACTTTCATTTACAATGATTTCTCCAGTATAGGGGTTTTTAAATAGTGAGCGTGTCAGTAGGTCGATTTTAAAAATATTTACACATGAATATAATATATTATAAATTTCTTTACTTTTCGATAGAATTATTTTATTAAATTGTGGGCGTGTCAGGGATCGGATTTTAAAATGTTCAACTCCCCAGCATTTTGGCTGCCTGAACATAATACATAAATTAAAAATTTCAGCTCTCTATCTCACTCACATGCGACTCATTGTTTTTAATTTTACTCAAAGGTGACCCAAGTATTTTACTTTTTTTTCACACAAAAATGTGACTGTGGAACTTCCACTGCACACATCAACTGTTTTGTAAAGCAATAGATACAGTCTCACGAATTGTTTTGTGGTCAACAGAAACAAAATTAAGCCGAAAGTGTTGAGCGAAATGCCTTTGATCCATTCCATCTGTTTCCCATACATACCCAACCTCGCCTACCAATATTTTTAATTTTATTGTTAGTATTTCTTTAAAAACAATAAAATTAATATAATTTTTACAATTATGCAAAACACACAAACAAATAAGAAGTAAGATTTCATAATCCTCCCATCAACTTTAAGATGCAGTCACGGAAAAGGTCAACCAAGTTACATAGAATCGCCTTGTGTCGGCATTACATGTTTGATGCACCCATTCCTAACGGATATTGCTGGGTTTTGACCCTTACAAATCTTCATAAGGAGGACGATTGCTAGATGCGCTGGCTGCAGCTAGAATACAAGTTGAAACCAGTTGAAACACCAAAGTCTCATTATCTATGGGAATGTGTCCCACTCTGTTCCCGGCCGCAATAGGGAAGGATGAATCCACCGAATACATTCACTGAGAATGTCTGGTACTACATTGTTTAAGAACACGTGTCTTCCACAGAGCTTGAGATGTCATCTTAACAAATTCAAACTGTTTCAATTGATTTCAGCTCACAGTAGCGGGCAGGGATATTTATTAAAAAAAGAACCCGAATCCGAGATTCTGTAAAACTGAATCTTCTGTGTAACGCCACTACCCAGTTTTTTATATGGGAAGCTGTGTGTCTTCACATTGGACGGACTATACTTTTTCGTTCTCGTTCAGGACCAAATAGTGCAGTGAGCAGTTGAGGGTTCTGTTATCAACGAAGGGATGGATTGGATTAGAAGTAACCGACAGAAGATCATTTATAAAAATGAGTATTTATTTGGTAAGTTGCAGACTTGAAACCGTCCAAAACAACTTGAATTGAACGTTCTGAAAGGTAATTTCTTATCCATTGAAGAAGAGTTCCATAGATTCCAAATGCACGCATTTTGCACAAGAGAGCTTGATGCCAAACTCTGTCAAATACTCGTACCTTTGAAATATCAAGCGCAACGATCTTACTTTCACCACCTTGGTAAAGGGATTGGTTCCACTTTTCGGTTAGATATGTCAGCGGACCTGTTGCTGCGAACACCATACTGCCGGTCATTAAGAAGTTTTCGGGATTCAAGATATTTCATTTGCTTCGGTTGATCAGGGTTTCCATGACCTTAGAAAGAAGGGATGTAAGTGCAATTGGTCGGTATCTGGATGGAGAAGAAGATTCGCCTTTTTTTGGTACAGGGTGGATAAATGATATTCTCCATCTTTTCGGAGAGACCCCTGAAGAATAGGACAGATAGAAAAGCGTACACAGTGAGAAGCAAACAGGCCTTATCTATAGAGCTGACAGCTGGAATTTTATTGTGACTGAGTGTCGGGATAAATGTCACTTATGAAAGAAAAATAGCGCCGTGAATTTCTTGAAAAACATTGTGTGCATTGTGTATTTTTGGTGATTTTTTATTTGGATATGCAGGTGTTTTATATTTCAAGCATTGCATTTTATTTTTTTATAATTAGCGTGCGCTAAAGAGATTTTTTTTTTTATTTTTTCTGTAATTGATACAGTTCCCTTATAATGTTGCCACAGCGGAGGCATTTTCGTTGCTGCAAGCAGCACCCAGCAAATGATTCATTCCCTGTTTTTGGGTGTTGCTTACTACTGAAAGAATAGAAGGATAGGAAAGAAGTTTTTTTGTGCGATAGGGTTTTTTCTCCACAGGTGGCGGCTTAATTGCTTAAGGGAGATTTGAATTGTTGTGTGTATTCAATTTTAGAAAGCATGGCTCTTCCTTCCACATTATATTCTTTGGTAAGTAAAATTATCATGATGATTCATCAGATCGCGTTTTGTTGCCCGAAAAGTGGGTTTATTGCTTACAGGCAAAATATCATTACTTAGGTATTTACCATATTTTCTGTAAGTTTTCTTCTTCTTCTTCCTGAACGGCGAAGCTATGATCAGGATTGAGTATCCCACTTAACTGCATCCCTACTGGTCCGCCTCTGTGTCGGATTACTTCATAACTAATGCCAATCAAATACTGGTATGGTGTTGCATTTGCGCGATGGAGGAGTTTTTAGGCCTGCCTATGAAACGGTTTCGACATGTACATTGTGCAGCATTATTGATTATTGTTTGATCTTCCGGTGATCTGCAGTCGTATCAACTCACGTATTTGCTGACTTATACACTTTTTCAGTTTCAATATGCTCAATTTGTCGCAAGGCTCACATCAATGGTGAAATTGCCTAGATTTTGATTTGACCCTTTAATCCAGTTTTACGACAAGCGCTGTTTTTGGTGGCCGCTTCAGTGATATTTAAAGTCCGTTCATGCACACAAAATTTATAAAAATTAAATACATATTATGTTTCCCAACAAGCTGCAAAACATCATCATAAAAGATTAAAAAACTGTTAGAAGGAAAATATGTAAATCTAATGGTAGTCAAAGATATGGTGACATTTTTTCATGATTATTCTTTCCACAAAATGTTGTTTTTTTTTGGTAGTTGTCCAATACTTTACAAATGTGGAATTCTGCCGAACCTGGTCAGGGCGATTTAGGAGCTACAGGCACAATGTTGTAAACCGCACATTCCAACATCCACCCAAATTTTAATGGATCTTCGCAGTTTTTTTTACATTTCCAAGAATTATAATCAGAACATCCTTAATACTGGTAAAAAGGACCAGGTGCAAAGATCTGTATGAGGCTGTCTACATAGCATTGGAAGAAGAAAAACTTCTTGACACTGCAAGGATCAAATGGCTAAGACTGTCATTACTGCAGAACGAAGACATGTAACAATTATGAGTGTTGCCTGCAACAAAATCCAAACGGTTATAATGGCAACCAAAGAACTTTCCCAGTATTGATCGTCCTGCGAGAATAAACACAAAATCACCTTCAAAATATTGTCCCAGATTCTTTAAACTGCTCGAGACCTTTTTTTATAATTAGCGTGCGCTAAAGGGATCTTTTATTTTTCTGCAATTGATACAGTACCCTTATAGAGTTACCACAGGGCAGGCAAGCAGCACCCAGATTCATTGCCTGTTTTTGGGTGCTGCTTACTACTGAAAGAATAGGAGGATAGGAAAGAAGTTTTTGGTGCGATAGGGTTTTCTTATCTCCACAGGTGGCGCCTTAAGTGTTTAAGGGAGATTTGATTTGTTGTGTGTATTCAATTTTACAAAGCATGGCTCTGGTCGGGATTCGAACACACGAACTGCCAATCACTTTGCGAATACACTACCATCGCACCATTGCCACCTTTAACCTTCAAGCGGGCGCGCGGTGTCGAATCGACCGTGCTCAATACATTTTCGTTCATAATATTATTATTAGGACTTGTCACATGTATTTCTCATTTCTAGTAGCCTATGGCTTTGTTATTGTGAGCGAAATAAAGAGTACCTCAGCAAGCCGCGCTCCCCCACCCCACAGATCGCTTTTATTTTAGACGCCGAGCAGGCGTCGAAAGCACACCACGCGCCTGTCGTCGAAAAGGTTACGAGCGACGCTCAACGCGATATAGTTTTTCTTCGGATATCGCCCAATATTATCGAATTACGCTTGTAATACTGCTTTTATTTATAAAATGAGTCGTCGACCGCTAGCACGAAGTGCAATACTCGAGGAATTACTACGAGAAGATGAAGAAGAGAGTAAATCAGAGCTCAGCGGCCAAGTTTCAGAAACTTCTGACCACATCGTTTCAGAGGGATCTCAATTTGCTGAGGAATCAAACAGCTTGGATTCAGAAAGGATAAATTGCCTCTTTCAGATATAAACAGCTATTTTGCAGGGCGTGATAAAGTAACGAAGTGGCAAAAATCCAACAACAACAGGGTAAGGCGTCAAGTACAAAATATTCTCACTGAAGATTCAGGTACTCGTGGGAATGGCGTTGGGGTAATAACATTTATGCAAGCCTGGAGTTTATTCGTTACGGAGAATATCATTGAAGAAGTTGTTAGACATACCAACGAATTTATAATACAAAAAACAGAACGACAGACCACGTGACTGCCAACCGACTGATGCCTTAGAAATTCGAGCACTTTTAGGATTATTGTATATAGCGGGATTCTTGAAGACGTCACGCGCCAATTTAGAAGATTTATATATGTAATTTAAATACAATAATAATATATCTCTGTACAAACAAATAAATGATTATTGGATAATTAATGCTTTATTGCTCTCATATATTCGTTAGGTCTTTTCGATTACGCGCGACCGCTGCCGTTGCGAATGACCGCGCGCCCGCTTGAAGGTTAAACTGCTCGAGACCTGGCCCGTCCAAAATGTGGCATAGTCATTATACTAGGTGGGCAGCTTGGCCCCCCAAAAACATTGCATTCTTTATGGAATCTACAATAAATATCAAAAGCAGATCCCATAACAGTACCTAGTGGGCCGCTTCGCGGGTGGTTTAAAACTCTGGACACCTCTTCGACTCACAACAAAAATAATATATTCTAATAATAATATATTCTAAAAACCTTTGGCCTTATTTCACTGACCTTCAGTAAAACTAAGTCGCTTTCTTCAATCGATGGGTCGGTAGTCCACAAAAATTTCTTGTGGACTTTTGTCAAACAAAAATCAGACAGTTATAAACAAACTCCACAAAACTCACTGTATCAAAATCAAAGCATTTCTAATAATTCAAAGACAAATCAAATGAATTTGCCATGTCAAAAACATTTTTCTCAAAATCAGAAATCGTATTCACAGTAGGTATCAACTTTCTAAATCCACAATAGTCCACTGTATCAAATAAATATGTATACAATGAAATAGTTAATTTTCTTCAGTTTTCATTAAGATTCAGCCGATAATTGATGAACGACCATTCATTGCGTTAACCAGCTGTTCATTACAAAACGTTACGTTCGTTGTATTAACGAATTTATTTCATTGATTTACGTAATATATAATTTTCCCAAAAAATTTTTTTTGTGTTTGTTAATTATTGTAATTATTGTAAAGGTTGTTTTTTTAGAGGTATAAAAATTCAATATGAAATTTAACACTCGAAGCTTATATTAATATCTATGATATTAGCTTTATTTAATAGATAATTGTATGCCATTAGTGGGCCGCATATCAGCAATAACACGCCGAATGTTGACTTCCAAATCGTCCAACGTCTCTGGTTTATCGGCATGGACTAGTTACTTCACAAATCCCCAAAGAAAGAAATCTAAGGATGTGAGAACACAGGATCGTGGAGGCCAGTTCACAGGTCCATCACACGAAATTACGCGCTCAGCTAATGTTTCCGGCAATAATTTGATGGTGTCGCACGCCGTGTGGCATGTTGCGCCATCGTGTTGAAACCAAAGCTCTCTCACGTCAATGCCATTCAACTGAGGAACGAGGAAGTCAGAAAACGTGTTTTTATAGCGCTCTCCAATGTCGGTAGCATTCTGGCCGGCATCGTCTTTAAAGAAATATGGGCCGATGAGTCCACCAGCCCATAAAGCACATCAAACAGTGAGTTTTAATGGATGTAAAGGCTTCTCGACAAAGGCTTCTGGGTTCTCTCCCAATTTGACAGTATTGTTTGTTTACATATCCATTTAACAAAAAATGGGCCTCATCGGAGAACAACATTTTGCGTTGGAAATGAGGATCAAACTGAATCATGTTTTCGGGCCATTTACCGAACCTACAGGGTCATGCGGTTTCAACACTTGCACAAGCTGGATCTTATAAGCTTTGAAGCTAATACCTTTCTGTAGAATCTTCCACAAAGAGGATGGGCATAGCTCCAATTGCTGTACATGATGACGAATCGACTCATTCAGATTCTCCTCACACTACGCTCCACAACGGCAATAACTTCTTTTGTTCGCACTGTTGGTCGTCTTTGGGGATGCGTATTATCCACTAGAGTGTACGTGGTGTGAAAACGAATCATCGTGTTCCGAATAGTTGCTCAGATGGTTGATTATGTCGACCATAAAATGAACGTAGCGCACAATAAGTTTGATAAACCAAACCATGGTTTTCAAAATAAGTTTGCACAATTGACACGCGTTGTTCTGGCGTCAGTCTATTCATCGTTAAATGGCAAAACGTACTAACCACCACAAATCATTTTTCAATAGTCAAATTGACAATCTGTAGAAACAGTGTTCTCAACAAAAAAAAAATTTACATTGAGTTTTGCCTATAGGTTAACGTATTTTGTGCATTTAATCAATGATTTTTGTTCGTCGGTTAACGCTTTCTATGCATTGAAACAATGAACCTTGTCCATTACTTAATGAATGTCGTTCATTGAATCAACGTATGTTGTATATAATCAATGTATATTTCGCACCCTGAAATAAAAAGCGCAGCAACTCTAATGCAGAATAGACGCATCTGAAATGTTAAAAAGCTCATTTAAAAAAAAAACTTATTGAAAATAACTATAAAAATTCTCTAATAAGCTAATACTTTATTTTTTGTTGTTTTAGAACAATTAAATACACATCAAAACTCATTAAACTACATTGAATGTTTAGTATTAAGCAGTGTCGGGGCGTCGTATTGTTCACTTCGTTCATGAACGCCTAACTTTTAGATAATATTAATATAATTTTCGCATTAACCTAATCACCCATAAAATATTTTCACTTGACTCCTTTGAGACAATTCTAAAGTATATTTCCCAGTTTGAAACACGTGCAACCTTTTCGTGAACTCAATTTAAATCAAAACAAACAAAAATTACCTGCACTTAATTTGGTAACGAAATGTATCCACTAAAAGTACATAAACACACAAAAAAACATAGGGACGGGCTACAGTCCGCTTGGGCGAACAGTTGGATACCCTATTCTTATTCCTATCCCTCATAAGTGGGTGTGACAAAAGTCTTAGTATGGTTGAATTGCTAAGAACGCTCTACATATTTTGTTATATAACATTTAAAGGATAAAAAAAAACCAAGCTTTTGTAAAAAAAGCGGCCAAGTGCGAGTCGGACTCGCTCATGAAGGGTTCCGCGCGAATTATAATTATTATTTACTTAGGCACCTATTACAGATTTATTATTAAGGTTTATGTTTTTTGAAATTAAATGTTTTTTTTTTTTATATTTGAGTTGATTTAATGAAAGGTAAATTGCGGTTTACGATTTATGACGTATTAAAAAAAAACCACTTGCTGGATCTCGTTCAAACCAATTTTCGTTGGAAGTTTGCATGGTAATGTACATTATATATTTTTTTTAGTTTTATCATTCCCTTATTTTAGAAGTTCGATGGAGGGTGGTGGGGGGGGGGGGGGGGCAACATTTTACCACTTTGGAAGTGTCTCTCGCGCATATTATTCAGTTTAGAAAAAAATGATATTAGAAACCTCGATATCATTTTTGAAGACCTATCCATAGATACCCCACACTTATGGGTTTGATGAAAAACAAAATTTTGAGTTTTTGTTCTAAGTATAGGGAACCCCCAAAATTTATTGTTCTTTTTTCTTTTTTTATGTGAACATCTTAATGCGGTTCACAGAATACATCTACTTACCAAGTTTCAAAAGTATAGCTCTTATAGTTTCGGAGAAAAGTGGCTGTGACATTACCGGACAGACAGACAGACAGACATGACGAATCTATAAGGGTTCCGTTTTTCGCCATTTGGTTACGGAACCCTAAAATCGCTCCCTAGCTCAAACTTTGGTTTTTCAATAAAATTGTTTTATTTAATTGTGGGCGTGTCAGTAGGCGGATTAAAAAAAAATTAACACAATGAGCATAAAGGGCCCCTAGAGAGCATATATTATAAATTTCAGCTCCCTAGCTCAAACTTTGGATTTGCAAAAAAAATTGATTTTTAATTGTGGGCGTGTCAGTGGGCGGATTTTAAAATATTTACACATGAGCTTAAAGGGCCCCTAGAGAGTATATATTATAAATTTCAGCTCCATAGCTCAAATTTTGGTTTTTCAATAAAGTTGTTTTATTTATTTGTGGGCGTGTCAGTGGGCGAATTTTGAAAATTTTATATCCCGAGCAGTTTTAGGAGTCATAGATCATATATAAAAAATTTCAGTATTCTAGCTCAAAATTCGATTTTTTCCAAAATTTTGTTTTTTTGAGTTTGTGGGCGTGTCTGTGGGTGGATTTCAAAAATTCGTAAACTTGATTATTTCGGGACCCTAGAGAGTATATGGTTAAAGTTTCAGCTCTCTAGGCCCAGTTTAAAGGCCTAATTTTTGCCGACGGACGGACGGACGGAAGAGCGGACGAACATGGCTAGATTGACATTACTATCGATGCTGATCATAAATATAGTAACTTTTAGGGATCTACGGGCAATATTAAGGTATGTTACAAACTATGCGTCAAAATTAATATACCCTTAGAATAGGGTATAAAAAGTATAACTCACATCGTATCAACCGATTCGTTCAAATTAGCTGAGAACGAAATCAAGTAAGTGGTACGATTTGCTGTTTTTTTGTATACTCAAATTGTGTTCGATGGCTTGGTCCGGTATGAGTTGTGTTGGGGTCGAACTAAATTAAGTTAAAATTGTTGAAGTTTTTCTAAAGTTTTCACACTCAAAATCGTCGTTTGATGTTGGGTTGTATTCAGGTATGGTATGGGGCAGTGGCTTTTTTGTTTGGACTTGTGAAGTGTGAAGGGATGAAAATGCTCAAAGAAAATTATGATTTTAGTGGATAATGTCTTTTAGCCCGCATACCCCAGTAGCTGGACGGATCTATTGAAGATAGTGCCTTCCGTGCTTACACCTGCCATTGGCACTATTTTCTCCAGAACAAGATTGAAGAAGTCACATGATAGCGCATCTCCTTGGCGAAATCCGGTACAAGTTTGGAATAATTTGGAACAGCTGCTTCCAAACTGCACATTACACCGCGATGTTATCATATGCGGCCTTAAAGTCGATGAAAAGCTGTCGGGTCTTAACTTGAAATTCATTGGTCTTTTCCAGGATTTGGCTTAGTATGAAGATTTGGTCTATTGTCGATCTGCCGGGCCGCAAGCCACACTGTTGCGTGCCGATTAGTGTGTTGCAGAACGGTTTCAGAAGTTCACACAGTACGTTGGATAGGATCTTGTATCCTATATTACTATTCCCCTACAAAGGAAAAGAGATCTCACTGAAGTTAGATTGTATCAGTCAGTTCAGTCAGAACTCCACTCCGAGGGCGAGACAGTAACCCGGCGGATCGACTGAAACGGTCTCCCCCGGCCTTGCTGTCTTCCCGCTATGCAGACAAAACGGGAACAGAGTTGAGGTTAGATTGTAACAGTCACCACACTCTGCTTCTCTCCCATGCCTCAAAACCTGCACCACAAACCCCCGAACTCAGTCATCATAATTCCAAATCGATTATCAAGGCCGCCCTCCCTGCTCCCTATCCGCGGAATGGTGTAACTTGAGGCTCGTACTGCAACAGTCGCCACAAGCTGCACCCCCCCCCCCACGATGCTTGCAGCAGGGTCGGACCACCTTCAGTCACGCCCTCTAGCACAGTTTTGTAACCAACTACTTGACTGTGCAGCCGGTACACCCCGACCCCCCTCCAAGAAATGTAATAGCTTGCTCGGGATTGACTGTATCGGTCTCCTTTGCACGGTATTGCCTGCAAAGAGAGTGAAGAGATGTTTGAGCTTCGATTGTAACAGTCATCTCAAAAGACACTTCCCTCCTCCGGTGATCAGGAGGCGCAGAATTTGAGATCGACCTGTGGTTTGATTACATCAATCACCTCATCTCGATCACAACCCTTGGTTCGGATGTCGGGCGAAAGTCGCCTCTGCACTAGTCACTCTAACACATCGCAACCCATGCGAAACACAGCCAGGCTGCACACCCTGACCCCTTCAGGAGTATCTTCCCCCCTAAAACCACTACCTCACAGGAGGCAATCACAGGGAACCCAGTAGGCCGAGCTACGATCGACAGAACACCTCCCCCCCCCCCCTATTTGTGGTATCACAACGGGCCGAAACTGCGGCGTAAGTGTGCCTGGGCTCACGCCCTCGCAGCCACCTTACCTAACCTAACCTAACCTATGCTATATTAAGCAGGGATATGCCTCGATAGTTCTTGCAAGACCATAGGATAGCCTTTTTTGAAGATGGGGCATATAGAGCTGATAGTCCAGTCATCGGGCATACTTTCTTCCACCCATACTTGGTTGATGATAATGGTGCATGCGCCCTACCAAAACATCACCTCCATATTTGAATAGCTCCGCTGGTTTTCTGTCACCTTCTTCCGATAAGCACATACATCATCATATCACGGGCTTCTTCTCTGAGGTGGCTGTTAACCTACGGTAGTTTCGGCTACCTCCTTGATGATGTCACGATATCGCTTCCACATATTGTTGGAGCTTGTGGGTCATGAATACACAAAGGAGAGTGTCTCGCTCATCCTCTCTGTCTAGACCTTGGCTACTACAGGTGTAAGGCGTCCAACGTCGAGTTTCTTCTTTTGGGCTGTTCGCAGCTTCTTCTCGTTGGACAGTCGAGCTCTAAAACTAGCCGCAACGATGAAATAGTCATAGTCGATGTTTGCCCCTCGGAATGTTTGCACGTTTATGATGTTGGATGCATGCCTCGTATCGATAAGCACATGGTCGACTTGTTTGGCGGCATCTCGAAATCGCCAGGTTGCTGTGTGCATCCTGTGCCTTGGAAACCGAGTATTACGAGCGGCTGCAGTCGAATTGTCGGTAGCCGTTATCTGTTATCGTGTCGTGAAGGCTGTGCTTACCAAATAATCCGCCGAAGATGTTTTCCTTACCGACTTTGGCATTAAAATCCGCGAGCACAACTTTGACATCGTACCCCGGACAGGCGATCACTTATCGACTTGAAATCTATTACTTTTGTCCTTAGCCGATTTCCCACGATGAATCCGCACCCTGACATATGCAATTTTTTATGGTAGCTGTAATAATGTCGCAATTTTTCCTTTTCATCATACCTGATCCTATCCATCGTATCTCCTGGATAGCGTTAATATCTGCCTTGTACCGCTCGAGGACAGACTTAAGTTTTTTTAGTAGCACCTGGGTGAACAGTGTTCGCAAGTTCCGGGTGCATACTCTCAGATCGTAGTCCTTTGACAATCCGGGACCGGCGGCCATATGAGGGTATCCAACTATGCGCTATGCGTTGCGTATATCGGAATGAACTAAAAAACTAATAAAAGGCAGCAAAAAAACTGACGAATCTTCCAATGCTCGTACAATCAAAAATAATTTTTTTTATTTTTTTGGAGAAAACGAAATGAAGATTCCTTAAACAATTCAATAAAATAACTTTGAGTCAATCTAGAAGGTTGAAGGTTGGACTATTAGAAAAATTTCAATGCACATACAGGGTGGCGCACGAATCGTGCTACAAACACAAAACGTAATAACTTTTTTTCTTTGTGAGTAGTCGGCATATTTTTTTTATTTGGCAGGTTTTTGTTTAGATTTATTAAAATGTATGATTGGGATACCGAAAAGAGGATTTGGATAGTGCAGCAGTACCATGCTTTGCAGTTCTTCATGTACGTACAAATGTAATTTAGGCGGGAGTTTGGCGCCACCCCCGAGTAGAGCATGATGAGGCTGGTAAACATATTTGCCAAATCTGGAAGTGTCGCACGAAGACCGTACCATCGAGATCCCTATGTTCCAAGCGTTTCGACTCTAAACTTATCGGACTAATTACAGTTAAAAGACGGTCATTACAACGGATAATTCATGATGACTTAAACTTGTTTCCGTACAAAGTCCAAATTGCAAGCAAGCTAAACCCTCAGAATTTGCCTATTCGCGTGGAATTTTGCCAACATTTTTTTGAAATGACCGAAGAAGACTACAGCTTCATAAATTGCTTGTTTATGAAGTGAATCTAATCCAGAAATACTCCATGAGTCGTTAATACACTCAGAACGAGTCCCTGTGTGATGCGCAGTTTCATCAAGGTGCATTGTGGGGCCATACTTATTTGAACAAAATTGAGGCGATTCCGACTTCAACCCTTCAGGCCGCAATGAATAATTTTCTGATCAGGTGTCGCATAAGCGTGGATGAGCATAGAGGTCATTCACGGTCTATCATCTTCAAAAACAATTAGGTATATAAAAGAAAATTGAATTTTCTATACAATAAAAAACAAAATAAATGAAATACATTGATTAAAAAAAAGTTATTTGAATTTCTTGTTGAAGCACAATTGGTGTGCCAACCTGTATTATGTACATAAATCATACAAAATTAATGAAAAAAAAATGTATGAACTAAATGCCTGGACTTTTTACAAATGCGTCGCCAGTAATCTTAAAAACTATAAGTATTATTTTATTTTTAATACTCACGCCCTTTTTTCCAGATTTTTACTTGCAGGGTTTTAAGCTCTCGATTATATTCTCACCTGAAAGTTAAAATTTAAAAAGCATTACATCGACATTATAATATGCTATAGTCTAAGTGTATTAAAAGTAACCAAATAAAGACTGAAGTTTAAAATACCTTCAAGCAGTTGTTTAAGCTCCTCCGAGATGTTCAAAATGCGATCATTTGCTCTCCGAAATCTTGGTGTGTGAAAATGTAAAAAAAAAATAAACAAAAACTTTTATAATTATTGAAATGGTTTTTTTTACCTTCTAATTCTTCACTTTAGATTTTTATCATGATTTGCCATAAGAGACATTCGTTGCGTAAT
The DNA here is from genome assembly GCA_949715645.1 of Portevinia maculata. Classification (NCBI taxonomy): domain Eukaryota; kingdom Metazoa; phylum Arthropoda; class Insecta; order Diptera; family Syrphidae; genus Portevinia; species Portevinia maculata. The sequence continues at coordinate 92,634,325 of OX454526.1, forward strand.
GAGTTGCTGCTTTGTTTCTTAAATTGAAAATTTGTTTTAGTTAAATTTTAATCAAAACTAATAAGCTTAGTAGCTGATAAAAGTAGCTTATCCGTCTGTTAGCAAGAGATTATGTTTCGAGTTATTTTTTTTTTAATCTGATGTAGGTACTTCCCAAATGACGCCAATTACCAAAAGGTGAAAACTTTCAATAAATTATTTCAAGTAAGTCAGCTTGGAGCTGCAAAAAGATTTTTCTATATAAGCTCTTCTAATGTACCTTTATTAAACAACACTTAAAGTCAAGATACACAAATCTAAGTCTGTAAAAGAATCCTTACAAACCCATTTTCATATTCATCTCTTCTCTCGACTTTTTTGTTGTCTCCTTATTTATACCAACACTTCTGATATTTAGATTTTATTTAATTATTTTAAACTTTACTTTAATTTATTTTATTTTCGTTTCCTGGATGAAGTTGTTTTTTTGTCGAATTTTACTTTAAAAAGCGGCCAAGTGCGAGTCGCACTCGCCCATGAAGGGTTCCGCGCGAATTATAATTATTATTAACTTAGGCACCTATTACAGATTTATTATTAGAAAATAATGGTTCACGGTGTACGCATAAGGTTTATGTTTTTTGAAATTAAATGTTTTTTTTTTATATTTGAGTTGATTGAATGAAAGGTAAATTGCGGTTTACGATTTATGACGTATTAAAAATAAAAAACTACTTACTAGATCTCGTTCAAACCAATTTTCGGTGGAAGTTTGCATGGTAACATTATATATTTTTTTTAGTTTTATCATTCCCTTATTTTAGAAGTTACAAAGGGGGGGGACACACATTTACCACTTTGGAAGTGTGTCTCGCGCAAACTATTTAGTTAAGAAAAAAATGATATTATAAACCTCAATATCATTTTTGAAGACCTATCCATAGATTCCCCCCACGTATGGGTTTGATGAAAAACAAATTTTTGAGTTTCAGTTCTAAGTTTGGGGAACCCACAAAATTTATCGTTTTTTTTTCTATTTTTGTGTGAAAATCTTAATGCGGTTCACAGAATACATCTACTTACCAAGTTTCAACAGTATAGCTCTTATAGTTTCGGAAAAAAGTGGCTGTGACATTCCCGGACAGACAGACATGCCGAATCTATAAGGGTTCCGTTTTTTGCCATTTGGCTACGGAACCCTAAAAATGGCCGTAACCGTAAGTGTAATTTCAATGTTTTCTTTCAATGAAAACTTTTCGTTGGCTCAATGTATCGTTCATTAAATTACGAGTACATATAGCTAAATAGAATCCGTTCTTCAATAAACGGTCAAAACGGTCTAAATTAATAAAACGATTTCTGTATATTATAATCATTCGCCCAACGTTGGCCAGAGGAAGTCAAAGGAAGGATTTCTTTTAATATCCTATATCTTGATGAATATTGAGAATGTATCTATGATTTAAAAGGTGTGATTATACTTTCAAACCAGGACATAACACCTTGTATACTTTATAAGGCCGCACACGTACAATAACTGCGAAGTTTAATAAAATCCGTTCACTTCACCCACTTAAAAAAATTTCTTCCACTTACTTCGTAAAAATATATTTATTTGTAAGCGTTCTTGAGCCACATGGTTTTTGTAAAAAGGCTAAAATTAAGCTATAACGAGGAATAGAGACAATGTAAACAATTCGCTGAATGCATAGATTTTCTTTGCCGCGACCACTTTTTAGAGAGGTTTTTGACAAAATATTAAATTTCAAATCAATTTGTTATATTAAAGAATTCTCTGGTTTGAATACATTGCTACGCTATGTATTCTATGAAATAGGACATCAAATGGTGCACCCCAAAGCGACTGTAGACTCTCTATATTAATTAACACTGTTTTTTCTGGGTATATCAATATATATTATATAGCTCTTTAAAGAACAATAAAGTTATAACAATACACGGAAAAAGGTATCAACCTAACAATTATATGGTTGTTTTGTTTTTGGTACAAGTTAACGTATACTATTCATCAAAGAATGAAACCGTACTTGAAATAAAGTATGTTGTTGTTTTTAAGCAAGGCAAACATTTTACGGACACAGATTTATTGATTTAACGAACTGTTCATTAAATACAAATTATTTTTGATGTTAATGTTAGACAGAAGGCTGGTATAGGCTCTCGGCACTACTCTGGATCATAGAACTGAGTGATATCATTCCCAACCTGGAAGAGAACGGGGGGAAAGTGACGCCCTATGCGGACGACATAGCCATATTTGGATAATTTCAACCACTATCAGAGATTTTATGTAATCAGTCCTCATGAAACTATGTTCTAAGACGGTCGGTCTCAATAATTATCCAGAAAAAACTGAACTGGTTTAATTTACTAGGAAAATTAATATCGCGGTGACTTAAATTCTTCAACCAAGCTAGACATCTGGGAATAATCCTAGACAGCAAACTCAGTTGGAAACTGAATGTATAAGATAGCATAAATAAGTTTACGCCGACGAAAGCCTAGAACAGTCTTTTGGATGTACCTAGCGGTGGTCACACATATCCTTACTTATGGTATCGTAACTTGTGGGACTGTGGTATCAAAGAAATGCCGGGCGAGCACTTTTCAGCGAGTCCAAAGATCAGCCGGAATCTGCATTACAGGAGCCTTAAAGTCATCCCCGTTAATATCTTGAGGAAGCTGGTGGCTTTAAGGCAGTCCTCATAGTGAGATAATCGCATATGTGGCAAAGTTTACACATTAGTAACATGAGCCATTTAATTTCCGGAACTACCAACGACTTCAATCTGAATTAGAATACGTAAGTTCAAATAGAATAACTATTTATTAAAAAATATTTTTGTCTACCTTTTAGTGGGGTGCGAAGTGCGAATAAAAAACAAAAAAATTATGACCGTTCAAAGGTGCGCTGGGGATTCAAACGCACCCCATGATGTGAAGGGGGCTTAAATTAAGAATATGCTATTCATATTATAAGAACTAATTTTTGTGTTTGATTAAAAATGAATATTCAACTCACATAGTCATCAAACATCAGGTAGTACACTCAATCATGTTGTTATCCTTGAGCATTATGAGTTGAATGCACCAAATATTATTGAATGTCTCAAGGTTGGTTTTAAAACCTTCCTGCAGACATCTAGTACTTATTAATAAGTTAACGAATGTATCCCAATTTACCATATACCTAAAGTTTCAAAGAAGGCCTTTTGGATAAGAATATAATTATATTTGTTTTTATAACGCATGCTTTATAATTTCCCATGACAGACAAATAAAACCCAATGCTATTGAATTCGCATCATTGAGAGATCTTTCTTTGCTAAAGCTTCCAAGTCGATAATATCTAATAAATAAATAATTTGTATTTTAAGATCGGAAGAATGTTAATATTGCTTTAGGTGTTTACGTCTTTAGCACTCTTATTTAGGATATTAAACCACATAATTGAATAACACCATCAATCAAGCTCGAATTTACCCAGAGCAGATACATTATTCATGTCTAAATCCCGGTTGATTATAAAAAAGAAATCTTAGTCAACAACCCAGATTCCGAAGTAGAACCAAATTTCGGCTTGTTAAAAATATTTTGTTTCTTTTCTTTACCTGCAAAACCCCACCTGGCAACCTGATATGAGAATGATGCACTTTAGAAGTCAAGCAAATGTAAGATTTTTTCTCAAACGTGTTTCGTTGAAGAATGCAATCAAAATATATATCGTTTTTTTTAAACACTTGTTTAATCGTATTGACTTTAAGATTACCGCGGAAGACCGTGGAATACCCAACAAAGTGAATCATTTTGAAAAATTGCGTCGCCTACTGCTGCCGTGTGAAGTGCTAAACAAGTTTCCGATCGAACACTGTGTAATATAAACGATGCTAATTTGAAGGCCCCAGAAACAGAACGTTCAGTCTCATTCAGAGCCTCGCACACTTAAGATTAGCTACAAAAACCGTTTGCTTGTTGTATCGATTTGTTTGTTGTTACCCGTACTCGTAAGCATGTTAGCTGAACAATTTAAATTGCAGTTGGCGGTGTTCTTCATAACGACTGCGGTCATCACTGTAGTTCAAGTAGATGCACGTAAGTTGAAAATAAATTGTTGGTGAATAAATTTGCATCAAACTGACTTGTTTTTAAAGAAAGCCAAAGCTCATGTACGACTCTGCGAAATGAACTTGGAATTTGTGTCCCGATACTGTCATGTGAAAAGATAACTCAAATGCTGACAAAAGCGCCAAAACCGATTCCGCCTTCAATTCTGGCAATTGTAAAAGGGTCACACTGCGGAACTTTCAACAATATCGTAAGCCGAATTTGCAACTTAATATCGACCGTTTTTATTTTGAATTATTTATTTTAGCATCATGTTTGCTGTGAAAGAAACCGCATCGCTACCCAAGTACCATCACAACCACCACCAGTAACTCCACGAATAACTGTCACCGAAAGACCTGAAGTTGATTCTGGTCCCAAAATTCGTGCAAGTGGGGAGAGATCAGATGCAGAAGTTCAATCTGGAATGAATACTTTACATGCCATGGATTGTGGAGACAGTGGTGCTGATCGGGTTGGCAATGGTGAGGATGCCGCTCTATCAGAATTTCCATGGATGGCGTTACTTATGTACGACGATGGTGTGCGTACAAGTTTTGATTGCGGTGGTTCATTGATCACCGACCAGCACGTTCTTACTGCTGCTCATTGCATACGAGTAGGAAATAAGAGGGTGTAAGTGTTTTTTTTTTGCGCTCCTGTTATTCCCTTTTAACATAACATATTTGTACTCATGGGAAATAGAATCAGTGTGCGATTGGGAGAGCATGATATTAAAGAGCAGACTGACTGCGTTGGAAGAGGAAGATCAAAAAAGTGTGCCGCACCTGTACAGGACATTGACGTCGCAGAGTCGATCTATCACAAAGATTATAATCCCAGCCGGTTCTCAAACGATATCGGCCTGCTTCGACTAGTTAGCAGAGCGGTTTTTCGAAGTGAGTATGAGTATACAAAGAGATGCACTTACTTCTGTCAAAAATTGTGTTATAAGTTTATATAGATGTCCGAACAAATTATGGAAAAAAACAATATGCGGTCACTGATGAACTTTTTTAACTCTTCCATTTCGCTATAATTTCAAAGGCTAAGCATATTGTTTTTGTATTGGTCATACTTAACATCCTAGCAAAAGCACTTATTGAAGAACTAGGTACAGCAATTTAATACAACTTCTTAACACAATATTTTTTTTCTTTTACCGTTTAGCAAGTGTCCAACCTATATGCCTGCCTATAACTGATTCTTCGAGATCGCAAAAATTAACCGACATGATTATCGCCGGATGGGGTCGCATAGAGAACGGTCTACGGGCAAGTGTGCTACAAAAGGCGGTTGTCCCAGTCAGAACTAATGACTACTGCCAAAAAATTCATCAACTTGTACGGGTTACTGATATGCAAATGTGTGCTGGTGGAAAGAATGATATCGATACATGCAAAGGTGATTCTGGTGGACCGATTTTTTTCAATGCACGCTATAAAAACGGTGTACGATATGTACAGTATGGCGTCGTATCGGCTGGTAGCACTACTTGTGGCTCTGAATTTCCAGGCATTTATTCAAGAGTAATTTCGTATGTCCCGTGGATAGCTTCTAATATTGTATAGTAATATTAGTCCTTAGATAATACGTTTATTTATGCAAACAAATTGCCATTTATATTATTTTTAAGTATTTAAACAAATATTCGATACATTTTTATAATAAAACTCATAGTCCATTGTATTTAGTATTTGCAATATCTTTTTGTCAAGTAGTATTTGCCAAGTTGTTCTAGTTTTGGGCTAGGTTCAGTTGACCAAATCAACATATAAACAACTATGAACATCATAAATTTCAAGCAATTCGCAATTTATTAGCAAACTATTTTCAATCAATTTATTCCTTAGATCAGCGATGCCTACAGGGTGTTTCACAATTGAATTAGTTATGCAGAATTGTCATTAAATAATTGTGCTTGGCTGTTAGATAGGCGAAAGTTCCCCATGGTGCAAAATTATGTCAAATGGAATTATTCACCAAATTTTTTGAGTTCCACCTTCTTTCCCCCTTCCCCTTTTTGTTGTCCTCTTCCCTAATTCTACTGTAACAATTATTATTTGGAATAAAGTAAAAAACGTATTGAGAATAGCGCATTAGTGTAGTTTTATTTTAGTTGCTTGTTGCTTGGATATCGGTGGAAAGTTATCCCCTCCAGTCAAGATTTCTCAAGGAAGTGTGCGTAAAATTGGATGGTATGAATTACTCCTGATCCACGTTGTAATCTGATAGCTAACCGGACGCAAAGCTTATATATGCCAGGTTATATGAACTTTGGGACGAGCTAAAGGTTTTATAAAGGCCGCAATACACGTATGGGTCATTAACATTTTTGGATGTGTTTCATGATGACGATGGGCAATGGCTCATGAAATTAACTGACCTTGCTGAAATTTTTGAAAAGGTCAAGGAAATAACTACATTTTTGCAAGCAATCAACAACTATATTTTTCTTGAGAAGGCTTACCAAATACAAGCGGAACAAATTACCTATTTAGAAGAAAATGAAGCGCGACCGGCTCAGTTGGTACTGTCATTTTCAAAGGAGAGATTCTACAAAACTTAACAAAAAGGCAATATAATCAACGTTTCCATACAATCCCGAGAGGCGGGCCTAAGAACTCCTGGATCACACACCAACACCAGCAAATTGATTGGCCTCAGTGACGAAGTGATTCAAAATCGGGAGGGCTGCCGTTATTTTCTGAGGTCGAACCGGCGAACCCCACACGACCAGTAGGGATGCATTTAAGTGGGAGGGTTATGATCGCCTTAATACAGATCATAGCCTCACCGCCATTTTGGAAGAAGAAGAGGCCGACCAGAAATCCTATATAAAGAGAACAAGTACTATATTTGCGCTAAGACAAATTACATAGATATCCTTTTTTATTAAAACCAGCAGCTTGTCCTCTTTTTAAGTTTTTCCGAGCATCTCAGTGTTAAAAGCATTTTCTTTCCACAATATTGACTTTAAACTCACCAATCCCTGAATCATTACACGGTAATGTTATTCTGCAAGTACAAGTAAATCTTCAAACAAACCTTTTCCTCTGACAGCTCATTTTAAAGCTTTTTTTCCTCATGTGATTCGTTTTGTGATAGTTTTTGTGATAATTATAATAAAATGTCATAGGTGAAGTGCGTATTCAATAATATTCAAATAAAATTCGATGTTTGTACCAAAGGTACAAATAATATCGTCTTCTTCGTTACTTGCAAACCTTCATTTACGGTAGCAAACAAAAAATGTATGCCAACATCCCAGATGATGAGCTATAGCAGAAAGCCGTCTGCCACATCCAACACCTTTCTCAGCCCGATAATGGGCGGTGCCTAATTCCCTATCGGTGAATACATGTGAATCATAAAGTTATATTTATTTTCATTAACTTCAAAACGGACAATTTTAAGATAAGATAAGATATTTTATTTCGTTTATTATTTAAAATTTGTTAATGCACAATTTACATAATTTAAATACAGAGATATGACAATTTTATGTCTTTCTACATACTGAAAAAAGTTTACAAGTGACAAAAATTAACTTAAATTAGAAAAATGTTTGTTTTTGAGGAAAAACAAACGACTAAAAACCTCAAATTAAGGAGACAAAAAAAGATAATAATAAATAAAATATACATGAATGCATAAATAAATAAATAAAATAAACATGAATGTATAAATAGATAAATAAATAAATAAATGTAGATATAAATAAATAAATGAGTAAATGAATAAATAAATAAATTGTTTAATAGGTAAATAAAACAATAAATAAATAAATAAATAAGTAGATAAAAAAAATATATACCTACTCAAACAAGGCTTCCAGAGCTGCGAATCGCACTTGAAGATGAGTGGAATGTCCTCAAGATTTCATCGTCAAGTTCATCATGTCGATGAATGCAAAGATGCTGGCAGTTATCCAAGCAAGAGGAGGCAATACCAGATATTGACCAACATTTTTTAAAATTTTTTCTTTGCTATTGGATTACATTTTTTTTTTATTTTATGATTACATTAATTAACAGAACTGGAAAATGACTCTTTTTTGTATAACCTTAAATAAACACTAAAAACATAAAAACATCGCTTGGGCGAACTGTTGGATACCCTAGTCTTATTCCTATCCCTCATAAGTGGGCGTGACAAAAGTCTAAGTATGGTTGAATTGTTAAGAACGCTCTGCATATTTTGTTATAAAACATTTAAAGGATTTAAAAAAAAAACACTCCCTAGCTCAAACTTGGGTGTTTCAATAAAATTGTTTTATTTAATTGTGGGCGTGTCAGTAGGCGGATTTAAAAAAAATTAACACATGAGAATAAAGGGCCCCTAGAGAGTATATATCATAAATTTCAGCTCCCTAGCTCAAACTTTGAATTTAAAAAAAAAAAAAAAAATTTATTGTGGGCGTGTCAGTCCGCAGATTTTGAAAATATTTACACATGAGCATAAAGGGCCCATACAGAATATATATTATAAATTTCAGCTCCCTAGCTCAAACTTTGGATTTTCAAAAATTAGTATACCCTTAGAATAGGGTATTAAAAAAATTATTTTATTTTTTTGTTTGAGTGTCAGTTTTCGGATTTTGAAATTTTTTTAAGTTTTAGGAGTCATAGATCATATATAAAAAATTTCAGCTTTCTAGCTCAATTTTCGATTTTTTCAAAAATTTTGTTTTTTTGAGTTTGTAGGCGTGTCTGTGGGCGGATTTCAAAAAATCGTAAACTTGATTATTTCGGGACCCTAGAGAGTATATGGTTAAAATTTGAGCTCTCTAGGTCCAGTTTAAAGGCCTAATTTTTGCCGACAGACGGACGGACGGACGGACGGACGGACATGGCTAGATCGACATTACTATCGATGCTGATCATAAATATAGTAACTTTTAGGGGTCTACGGGCAATATTAAGGTATGTTACAAACTATGCGTCAAAATTAATATACCCTTAGAATAGTGTATAATAATTGAATAATCCCAATGAGTTTCCATTCATTTTATTTAACATATAACGCACTTTCTGTTGGTACTACTTTTTTATTTGTATGTTTTATACTTTAAAAGAAAATTGAATCAGAGTTTGAACGTAGCGTGTGGCTCGGATTATTTGCTGTCGAGTGTATAAAGCTCATATGTGGCTAACATTTAGATACCGATAAACATTTAATCTGTTCTTGGCTCCTGCCAAAAAGTGACGGAATTTCTTATTTTAAGACGTTCTAAATTGAACGATAAAGTAACAAGTATCTGCGGCAGAAGGTATTTTATCATACTGTAGTCCAACGCTTTGTATTTCGATCTGTTGAATGCAGCCATGAGTTCTTACAGTACATTTCAGCGAATATCGCTCAACACATTTCTAGCGCGATCACAAAAACTAAAGCAATGTTTTAGCTTCCTTTTACTAAACAGATTATTTATTTGTTTGTTCTTTATTTTGATTCTTGCTTTTAAATAAATATATATATGTATATTTTCTTATTTCTTTTGCTGTTTTTTTCTGCGTTTTTGTATTTTAATTTTGAAACTTTTAAAGGTGTCGTCGCTTCCTTAGCACCCTGGTCGCGATGACAAAGTATCGGCACATAAGAAAAATATAAATTTCTGGATTACCTACATAGAAAACATAATATTGAACGTTTCCGCTTTAAATCCATTTTCTACAAGAAAACATGTTGGAATTACCAAATGAAATTTGAAATGTCATCACTGGACATTTGGTAAACCTGCTCCTGCTGAAATCGGTGTCAAATTAGTTTCCGGACAGAGATATTGAAATTGAATGGGAAACAAAATCCAGTTATAATTAGAAGTCTGCAATGCAATGCTTAGCGCCCTGGAATACGAATCACTCATAGATCTTCAGAAAACATACTCATTCAAATGCATATTTGAATCTGTATCACTGATCAAGTTTTGGGTTGGTGCTTCAAGTGAAAACTCTGAAGAAGCAAAAAAAGGCTATCTTAACTTTGCTCCCTTTTATCACATCTTATCTTAGGTCAAGATTGTATGCTTTTCCAGGTATTCGTCTTTAAGTATCGGACATATCTGTGGCCACAAACCATAACCGCTAAAGTCGACTTTAGACGAAATTGAGATTTTGATGCCATTAGATTCAGCGTACTCAAATCTATTTTGTAAATTTTTTTCAGCTTTTTTATCTTTAAAAACGTGGCCACAATTTCAAAAAAAACAGAACAGCTTAAGTCACTTTCTTTAGTTAAGATTAAGGAAAAACAACCAAACTATAAAAAAAACAAAATTTATTATCTAAAGTTGACTTAAGATAATTTTTTTGTAAAATTTACAACAAGGAATACAGACTTAACTTGACTTTGGTTGTTGTTCCGTGTATATATTTTTTGTTTTATTCATTTTTTTTAAAAGGAATAACGACTAAACATCAGATTAGTGGTTATTCCCAAAGAAGGAATGAAAAAAGGGCTTTCATATCTGCAGTTTAGCGTTTATTCCAAAATATAATTGTGTTGCACGAAGGACCTAAATTGATTTTAGTTTTTTTTCCCCATCAGTAATTCAGTTCGTGAAAATCTAATCTCGAGTTTGGTTGCTCTTCCGTAACAAAATTTAAAAAAAAGTGTTTCTTAAATATACTTTAGTTCTTTTTCCATATTTAAAGAAAGAATAAGTGTTGTCTAAACTAGACTATAGTGTTGTATTTCCTGTGTTTTTCAATGAACTTTGATATTAATTGTGTTGTTTCCTTGTGTTTCCCTTGTGCTTTTATAAATAATCAAATGAGTTCAACAAGGAATATGGAAACACAATATATCCATCAGTGAATATAACTTATGATAATTTGCCACAATTGGAAAATTCCGATGATTCTATAAAAGATCCTGATATTATAATAAATAATACTATTAATTCTTCTGATTCGCACATTAAGGAACACTGGAAAATCATATTAAACTCTCCCTGGAAAAGTTAAGCATGCAGGAGTTCCAAAATCCTTTGGAATGTGTCGAACAAAGTGCCAAAACTAAATTTCATTCGAGCAGATAAAACAACTATTTAACCAGTACATATTGGGCTTTGGGTACCTATGACAAGAGAATTTTATACATAGGAAATCTTCTGACTATAGGAAATAAAAAATGTAATACTCTGTCTAACGCTATGCAAAGAAAGCGACGACGCCGTGAAACGTCAATGAAGTACTTTTTGGAATATGATGGCATGCGTATACAATTATTTGGCCGCAAACATTCTACGATATGCTTTTATGAAACGGAAAGTTTCATTAAAAACGTAATAGCGAAAAAAGTTTGAAGTCCAAGGAAACCGTTTAAAAATTGTGGGGGTAAGGGGATTCCTGTGAACAAACGAACACTGGATCAAGAAGAGGATTTACGCAACCACATAAATAAGTTCCCATAAAGGCATTACAGCCGTAGCCAAAAAATCCAAAAAATATATTCATGGCAGTTTAAATCTTTCCATAATCCATCGGATGTGGCAATGGTGCGATGGTAGTGTATTTACTAAGTGATTGGCACGTCGTGCGTTCGAATCCCGACCAGCGCCATGATTTTTATAAATTGAATACACACAACAAAAACTGATCTCCCTAAAGCAATTTAGGCGCCACCTGTTGAGAAAAAAAATCCCATCGCACCAAACTTCTTTCCTATCCTTCTATTCTTTCCGTGAGTAGCACCCAAAAATAGGCAATGATTTGCTGGGAGCTACTTGCGCAACAAACTAAATGCCTGCGCTGTGATTTTACCATTATAAGGGTACTGTGTTACTACAGAAAAAAGAAATCCCTTTAGCGCACGCAAATTATAAAAAAAAAAAAAAAAAAAAGTGATGTAGTTTGTAATCCTGTAAGACTTACCAAATATTCAGAAATATTTAAAACACTGAATTTAAAATTCCAAGCTTCCAAACTAGACACGTGCGCAACTTGCGATGGGTTTTTATCTAAGATAAAAAAAAGCTCAGAATGAAATAGAATAACAAGTTTTGGTAGAGCGGAAACAAATTCATGTGAAAAAAATAGACTTAGGCTTTGAACAAAAAAGGGTCATAAGGAGAATGCTACGCAAAACAACGATAAGGAAGCGTTTGCGTTTGACATACAACACTGCCTACCAACACCATTCTTGAGAAACTCAGTTAATTTTTATAAAAGGCAGCTTTGGACCTTCAATCTCCCGATCCATGATTTAAAAACGAATGATTCCGGTTGTTTTATGTGACACGAGGGAATTGCGCGGCGGGGTACAAATTAAATTGCTTCATGCGTTTTCAAATATCTACAATCTTTGCCTTTCTTTGTCACTATAATAACGTTCAACAGTGACTCATGTTCCGGCCAAAATAAAAATTCGTTTTGTTTCTGCTATGTTCCTTCTGTTCATTAAAGAAAATCCTTCATTGAAATATATAGATCATACATTTTTTAAACCTGGTATGACCCAGATCCAACTCCAGCGTGATTTTCATCATGCGTTAATTGAACGAAAAAAGAAAAAAATCTAATGTTGAAATTAGTGTGCCAAGGGACTGGTTTATCGGAAGTAATAATTGAAAAATTAAAGTTGTTGAAATGAAAGAAAGTGATTTTTTCAACTATAGTGAAATTCCGAAAAATTACATTAATTGGAGACGATGTAATTCGAAAGGCCAGAAATTTATATGGAACTCAGTAAGGTGGATTCGCTTTACAAACATCTATAACCAAATTTTGAATAACGAAGAACCATTTAACATTTTGCCGTTAGTCAAACGAGGAGCATCGAAACTAACATTGGGTCATTTAAAAAAATTATTGAAGACCTACCAGTCCTATCATCAGATAAAATAAAAACCTCATGGATTTATTACAATACACAAATCCAGATTTTCATTCTTTTTATAAAAAGCTCAAAACTAGTTCCATCGAACTCAACATTCATCCAGATTTAAGAAGTGACGATGAAGATTAAAAACACTTTTAATTTTGTAATTTTGGTTTTTAACTTATATGTATATGTCTATTTTTTTCTTTTTCTTTTATTAATTTAAGTTTGTTGTTTTTTATATTTTGTATTTTTAATCGTTAAAAACTTAAATAAATAAAATTGTTTCCATCTTAAGGTTCAAAGTTGGTGCTCATTCTCTGCTGAGAACATATCCAAAAGCGGCAAAATTCATTATTAATTTAGGAATAAGAAGTAAAGTCGCCATAAGAACAGGATAATTTTTAACACAATAGACAAGGAAAAACAGCTAAAGTGGACTTTGGACCAGAAAAAAAAGAATCTTTACAATGGAAAAACAACTAAACTCGAGATAGGATTTTTTATGATAAAAAACCTAAAAGGCCCTAACGACTAAAGTATTAGTTTTGTCAATAAAATCGTTTACAGTTCCTTTTTTCAACAAAAATAATTTTTAACTAAGAAAGAGTAAAATTATCCTTCTTTTACTTTTTCTTTCAACGCGATCGGAGTTTCCAATCGCCCAATAGAGTCATTTATAAATTCACGCGTCTGTCAACATCTTTAAACTGGTCTCCTGAAAAATTAGTAAAACAGACTTTAGCGGTTTTTCCTTCTGACTGTTAACATTATTTTATTGTAATAGTACGAATAAGTAAGCAATATTTATCCAGAACAAATAACTCGGGAGAAGTGGGAGTAATCCTTAACACAAACCTCACATTGGTACCAAATTATGATTGAACGAGTATCATTAGAAAAACTAATTAAATTGTTGGTTTTAATAAAAGGAACACTGAAGAATTCTCGGATCGCTATAGGTAGGGGAAGGTAGTGTACCTTGGTCCGATTGTACCTTGGTCCGAGTTCCAATTTTCAGAAAAATACAAAGCCCGCAAAAACCGGTCCTTCTGTGAAATGTTGTTCTTCTGTTCATTTGTCTTCTTAGTTTCTTTTCGAAGGCACAGCTGCACGAGTCGGCAGAAAAAAAAATAAACATAGTTTTCAATGAAAAAAGTATTTTTTTTATCTCTTTTCTGAAGTTATGTAGTGCTTAGTTTTCTGTCTCTTTTCATCTACTTTAATCGATTTCGGTAAGTGTATTAATAATCTTTCTCTAGGAACACATTGCCGTTCGTATGTGGTTTGAATACTACGTTAAAATCTAATTTGTTTGGCTAAAGTGGTGTAAGTGTACCTTGGACCTATCATAGCGTGTGTACCTTGGACCATTGGTTTGTCCTTTAATGAAAATTCTTAAATAATATTGAAGTGATAAATTTGTTTTTCTCTTATGTTGTTCCCTTAAAGTAAGTTTTTAAATAATATTGAAGTCCTTTGTTAAGTTTTTTTTAGTAAAAGAGTTTTTTTTATTTAATACTATGTATTATTTGAAATAATTTTTTTTAATCAAGCACAAAAACTTAATGATAATGGTTTGTTTTTTTGCTGTTTTTTGAATTAAATAAAGAATGGTACCATTTTTACTTTTTATTGAAATAAATTAAAGTTTTCAGCTTTAACGGCCCTTTTAGACGATCAGTTATCAGTTCAGTTATCAGTTCAGTTGTCAGTTCAGTTAAAAAAACCTTGCGTTTAGACTTCAGTCCGGTGTTCAGTTCAGCTTTCATTTTACTTGTGAGCCTGAGCAGTAGAAAGAAAGAAGAAATACATTGCGTAATGGAAGATGAAAGCCTAGTTGAAATAGCTGTAGTTTTGTCGCTTAATAAATCAAAAAGAAGAAGAAAGAAATGGAGCAAAGATTGGTACTTAAAAAGACGAACCCTATTACACGTAAATTTAATGAGGGAATTGAGGTTTGAACAATTTGATTGGTCAAACTATTTACGTATGAGTGAAAGCGTGTATGTGGAGCTACTCCAACTAGTGACTCCAATTTAAAAAAACAAAACAAGATAGCAATATGAGAGAAGCCATATCACCTCACAAAGGATTAAGTGCAACCCTACGATTTTTAGCAACTGGAAATACTTACCAAAGCCTTAAATTTCTTACTGCAATATCGGCACCAAGTCTAAGTCCAATTATACCTGAAACCCATCTCTTTTAGTTTTTGCAGCAACATATTGTATCACATCTTGTACCTTGGACCGTTTGAGGTTAGCATATAAAAGTAAAGTTTTCTAAGGAATGGTTAGGAATATCCTTTTGGTAGTTTCGCCATATCATAGAAAAGACTTCAGGTAGTAACAAAAAAAAGAAAAACTAATGAAAAAACGACACATAAAATATTGGCAAAAAACTGAAATCCGGACCAAGGTACACTACCTTCCCCTACTTTAAAATCGTTGAACAGGTTATCAATTGACTGCACTGAAGTTGTGCACCCACGTGAATATATTAAATTAACACCTTCATGCATATCTCTAATAGGTACAAACTACAATAAATTTCAGAAAGTTTTGCTATGAGTAGGTACATAATATTAGAAAAACATAGGGACGGGCTACAGTCCGCTTGGGCGAACTGTTGGATACCCTATTCTTATAACTATCCCTCATAAGTGGGTGTGACAAAAGTCTAAGTATGGTTGAATTGTTAAGAACGCTCTACATATTTTGTTATATAACATTTAAAGGATTTTATAAAAAAAAAACGCTCCCTAGCTCAAACTTGGGTTTTTCAATAAAATTGTTTTATTTAATTGTGGGCGTGTCAGTGGGCGGATTTAAAAAAAATTAACACATGAGAATAAAGGGCCCCTAGAGAGTATATATTATAAATTTCAGCTCCCTAGCTCAAACTTTGAATTTTCAAAAAAAAAAAAAAAAAATTGTGGGCGTGTCAGTGGGCGGATTTTGAAAATATTTACACATGAGCATAAAGAGCCTATAGAGAGTATATATTATAAATTTCAGCTCCCTAGCTCAAACTTTGGATTTTCAAAAATTAATAATAGGTACCCTTAGAATAGGGTATAAAAAAATTATTTTATTTATTTGTGGGCGTGTCAGTGGGCGGATTTTGAAAAAATTTTATCCCGAGCAGTTTTAGGAGTCATAAATCATATATAAAAAATTTCAGCTTTCTAGCTCAAAATTCGATTTTTTCAAAAATTTTGTTTTTTTGAGTTTGTCTGTAGGCGGATTTCAAAAATTCGTAAACTTGATTATTTCGGAACCCTAGAGAGTATATGGTTAAAATTTCTGCTCTCTAGGTCCAGTTTAAAAGCCTAATTTTTGCCGACAGACGGACGGACGGACGGACGGACATGGCTAGATCGACATTACTATCAATGCTGATCATAAATATAGTAACTTTTAGGGGTCTACGGGCAATATTAAGGTATGTTACAAACTATGCGTCAAAATTAATATACCCTTAGAATAGGGTATACAAAATTGTTTACAGTATCAGTTTACAGGATATAAATTTGCGTTGTTTATCCACAGTGTTTGATCGAAAACTTGTTTAGCAACTGACATTTTGTCAGCAGTAAGCGACGTAATTTTTTCAAAGTATTTAATCAAAACGATTAAACAAGTGAACAAAAAAGAAACACTATTGGCATAAATTGCGCTCTTGAACGTGATATTGAAAAAAAACTTTGATTTGCTTGAGTTTTAAAATGCAATATTTTCATGTCAGGTTGTAATGGCATATCAGAGAACAAACCAAATTATTTTTTTTGAAACGACATTTGTTTCTTCTTCGGAATTTTAAATTGTTAGCAAGTAAAAAATGGTAAAAGAGGAAATTTTGTTTTATAATTAAACTTGACTTTTAGACATGAATAATGTATCTGTTATGGGTAAATTTTTGAACTTACTAATGTAGTATTCTTGTACCTTAGTGGTTTTATATTCCGTATAAGAGTGCTGAAGATGTAAACATCTACAACAATATTCATATTCTTCTGATCTTAATATGCAAATTATATGTTATTACATTCGAATTGGAAGCTGAAGCAAAGTAAAGCTCTCTGATTGATGCGTATTTAAGAGCGTTGTCAATGACATCAGAAGCAATTTGTGTTTCATAAGTCTGCCATAAGAATATATTAAACGTACGTGAAAATAATATCATAATCTAAAGGGCCTTCTTTGAATCATCATTTTTGTATTCAGTCGAATTTCTTGTCTAGTTGGATTAAATGTTGGGAATCGGGGTGCATTCGTTAGGTTTTTTAATGCCTTGTAATGCCTTTATTGAGGTACATAACACTCAAAAACGTTTGCAATTTAGGAATACCAAAATACCTTATATTCAGTTGTTTCCCTATAGTTACGGTTTCCAGGATAAACTTTTTTTTTGTAAACGGTTTTCATATTTGCGAAACATAAGCCTTTTTCCTGAAAATATCTAAGGCTTCATGGTTTGATGTAGGCATTCATTCCGAACAATGCATTTCATAATTGATTTGGTACATTTTTTTATTTAAACCCGACGTATCTAAGGAACTTTTTCTTCCTTAACCCCCCAATGGTGACCTATTGGTCTGTGAGACCGGGTGTGTTAAAAAAATCGAATAACTTTATTCTCCGTTAATGTTTTTTGTTGCAATTTGGAGTAGCTGTCGCATTGCACGTCCCCACCATCAGTTCACGTCGAGCCTGCTTAGTGAGTACACGTTGTGTATTTTTATACCCTATTCTAAGGGTATATTAATTTTGACGCATAGTTTGTAACATACCTTAATATTGCCCGTAGACCCCTAAAAGTTACTATATTTATGATCAGCATCGATAGTAATGCCGATCTAGCCATGTCCGTCCGTCCGTCCGTCCGTCCGTCTGTCGGCAAAAATTAGGCCTTTAAACTGGACCTAGAGAGCTGAAATTTTAACCATATACTCTCTAGGGTCCCGAAATAATCAAGTTTACGAATTTTTGAAATCCGCCCACAGACACGCCCACAAACTCAGAAAAACAAAATTTTGGAAAAAATCTAATTTTGAGCTAGAAAGCTGAAATTTTGTATATATGATCTATGACTCCTAAAACTGCTCAGGATAAAAAATTTTCAAAATCCGCCCACTGACACGCCCACAAATAAATAAAATAATTTTTTTATACCCATTCTAAGGGTATATATTAATTTTTGAAAATCCAAAGTTTGAGATAGGGAGCTGAAATTTATAATATATACTCTCTATGGACCCTTTATGCTCCTGTGTAAATATTTTCAAAATCCGCCCACTGACACGCCCACAATTAATTTTTTTTTTTTTGAAAATTCAAAGTTTGAGCTAGGGAGCTGAAATTTATAATATATACTCTCTAGGGGCCCTTTATTCTCATGTGTTATTTTTTTTTAAATCCGCCTACTGATACGCCCACAATTAAATAAAACAATTTTATTGAAACAACCAAGTTTGAGCTAGGGAGCGTTTTTTTTGATAAAATCCTTTAAAACAATTCAACCATACTTAGACGTTTGTCACGCCCACTTATGAGGGATAGGATTAAGAATAGGGTATCCAACAGTTCGCCCAAGCGGACTGTAGCCCGTCCCTATGTTTTTTTTACTATCCGGTCCGTGAGACCGTGTGTCACCGTTTATGTAAGTAAAATATTTTGTTATTATTCGCGTATTTTACATATAGATGATGTACCTGGGACATCGGGTCCTTTAAGAATTGGAATGGAAAAAAAACAGAAAAACCAAGTACTCTTGCCAAAAATGTCAAAAATATTTGTGTCTTGAACACGTAGTGCCGTATTGCAGCAGCTATTTACCTGTAGAAATTTAGTTTTTGAGATGTACTTTTTTGTTATTTTTTGTTCGGAAGGATACCAATTTTTGTTTATTTTGTAGAAGTTCTGAACGTCGAAAGACTAAAAAACGTTATTTTCCTTAATGGACAATGGACATGTGATCTTTTATTATACCCTATTCTAGGGGTATATTAATTTTGACGCATAGTTTGTAACATACCTTAATATTGCCCGTAGACCCCTAAAAGTTACTATATTTATGATCAGCATCGATAGTAATGTCGATCTAGCCATGTCCGTCCGTCCGTCCGTCCGTCCGTCTGCAAAAATTAGTCCTTTAAACTGGACCTAGAGAGCTGAAATTTTAACCATATACTCTCTAGGGTCTCCAAATAATCAGGTTTACGAATTTTTGAAATCCGCCCACAGACACGCCCACAAACTCAAAAAAACAAAATTTTTGGAAAAAATCGAATTTTGAGCTAGAAAGCTGAAATTTTTTATATATGATTTATGACTCCTAAAACTGCTCGGGATAAAAAAATTTCAAAATCCGCCCACTGACACGCCCACAAATAAATAAAACTATTTTTTTCAAAATCCAAAGTTTGAGCTAGGGAGCTGAAATTTATAATATATATCCTCTATGGACATGAGCATAACATGTGTAAATATTTTCAAAATCCGCCCACTGGCACGCCCACAATTATTATTTTTTTTTTTTTTTTTTTTTTTGAAAATTCAAAGTGAGCTAGGGAGCTGAAATATATAATATATACTCTCTAGGGGCCCTTTATGCTCATGTGTTAATTTTTTTTAAATCCGCCTACTGACACGCCCACAATTAAATAAAACAATTTTATTGAAACACCCAAGTTTGAGCTAGGGAGCGTTTTTCTTGATAAAATCCTTTAAATGTTATATATCAAAATATGTAGAGCATTCTTAACAATTCAACCATACTTAGACTTTTGTCACGCCCACTTATGAGGGATAGGAATAAGAATAGGGTATCCAACAGTTCGCCCAAGCGGACTGTAGCCCGTCCCTATGTTTTTTTTCTTAATTTTAAAAAATGTATTACTAAAAACTTTGTTATTTTTAATGATCTAATAAATTTGTATACCCAATTCTAGGGGTATATTAATTTTGCCGCATAGTTTGTAACATACCTTAATATTACCGTAGACCCCTAAAAGTTACTATATTTATGATCAGCATCGATAGTAATGTCGATCTAGCCATGTCCGTCCGTCCGTCCGTCCGTCCGTCCGTCCGTCGGCAAAAATTAGGCCTTTAAGCTGAACCTAGAGGGCTGAAATTTTAACCATATACTCTCTAGGGTCCGGAAATAATCAAGTTTACGAATTTTTGAAATCCTCCCACAGACACGCCCACAAACTCAAAAAAACAAAATTTTGGAAAAAATCGAATTTTGAGCTAGAAAGCTGAAATTTTTTATATATGATCTATGACTCCTAAAACTGCTCGGGATTTTTTTCAAAATCCGCCCACTGACACGCCCACAAATAAATAAAACAATTTTTTGAAAATCCAAAGTTTGAGCTAGGGAGCGTTTTTTTTTGATAAAATCCTTTAAATGTTATATAACAAAATATGTAAAGCGTTCTTAACAATTCAACCATACTTAGACTTTTGTCACGCCCACTTATGAGGGATAGGAATAAGAATAGGGTATCCAACAGTTCGCCCAAGCGGACTGTAGCCCGTCCCTATGTTTTTTTTCTTAATTTTAAAAAATGTATTACTAAAAACTTTGTTATTTTTAATGATCTAATGAATTTGTATACCCTATTCTAGGGGTATATTAATTTTGCCGCATAGTTTGTAACATACCTTAATATTACCGTAGACCCCTAAAAGTTACTATATTTATGATCAGCATCGATAGTAATGTCGATCTAGCCATGTCCGTCCGTCCGTCCGTCCGTCCGTCCGTCCGTCGGCAAAAATTAGGCCTTTAAGCTGAACCTAGAGGGCTGAAATTTTAACCATATACTCTCTAGGGTCCGGAAATAATCAAGTTTACGAATTTTTGAAATCCTCCCACAGACACGCCCACAAACTCAAAAAAACAAAATTTTGGAAAAAATCGAATTTTGAGCTAGAAAGCTGAAATTTTTTATATATGATCTATGACTCCTAAAACTGCTCGGGATTTTTTTCAAAATCCGCCCACTGACACGCCCACAAATAAATAAAACAATTTTTTTGAAAATCCAAAGTTTGAGCTAGGGAGCGTTTTTTTTGATAAAATCCTTTAAATGTTATATAACAAAATATGTAAAGCGTTCTTAACAATTCAACCATACTTAGACTTTTGTCACGCCCACTTATGAGGGATAGGAATAAGAATAGGGTATCCAACAGTTCGCCCAAGCAGACTGTAGCCCGTCCATATGTTTTTTGTTAATTTAATTATTAAAATAAAAGAGCTTAAATTGATTAAATATAGTTGTTTTATTGTCAAAGAGCATAAATTAAAAAAAAAACAAGAACTATTAGTAGCACGTTTCGAAGAATATTCAGTTGAAAACCCCGGTGCGTGAGACCGTCGTCACCAGTGATCAAAGTCAAATGTGCGTCACCATTGACGGGTTAATGACGATGAGGCTATGACGAGGATAAAATGGATCATAACACTCCCACTTTACTACAGCCCTACTGGTCCGCCTGTGGGATTCGCCTGTTCGACCTCAAAAAATAATGTCAGGCCTCCCGATTTTGAAGCACTGTGTCACTGAGGCCAAAGGGAACGTTGTTTGATTGCCTTTTTGACAGGGTTCGTAGGATCTCCACTTTGAACATGACAGTACTAACTGACCCGGTCGCTTTCCACTTTGCTTCGAGATATGTTCGTTAACGTGAAGGCTTCCTCGGATCTTGGAACTTCTTATTCGATTAATCTTTGTAACTCCTGCTGTCATGCGAAGCATTTTTATCTATCTGCGGTTAATTTTTCCTCATACTTTTTGTGTGCTGACCAACATTCTGAAACGTATGTGAGCGTATACAGCTTTCCTTTCAGCTTATTGTAGAAAGCTGAAATTTCAAACGTATATTTTATAAGGGCTCAAAATAATCAAGTTTAATAATTTTTAAAATCCGGCCATACACTCAAAAAACTAATTAATCGAAAAATCGAAATTTGAGCTTGGAAGCTGAAATCGTCTTTGGGAGCCCAAAATGCTCTTATATTTAGATTTTTAAAAACCGCCTACTGATACGCACATAGCTAACTTGGGAATACAGTTTTATCGAAAAGTCAAAGTTAAGAAATTTGGAGATGGTGGCCTTTAATGCTGACTTGTAAATATTTTTAAAATCCACCCACTAACACGCTCTCTATTAAAAAAAAAAGTTTTATTGAATCAATGGAAATGTCCTATTCTATAAATTTCTCTCATGAAAGTGGGCATGGGTGGAAAGGGTAATTTTTTTTAACAAAAATAACTTTTTTTTCGATAAAATCTTTTAATTGTTTTAAAACAAAATATGTAGATCCAATTTAACAATTCCCACATACTAAGATTTTTGCCACCCCGTTTTTTGAGTGATAGGAATTGGTATCCATCAGTTCGCCCAAGCGGACTGTAGCCTTTCCCTAATTTTTTTTAATTATGGGTACACTGGCGATCACAAGGATGTGGCCTATACATTTTGCAATCGATTTTTAGTTGTTATATCCGTTGGAAATTGTGCACCCAGAAACTTTTACTACCTACCTGTGAACAGGTACATATTTTCCCAACAGTAAGTCATAAAATTAAAGGGTAAATAAAAAACGGAATTTTCCGCGATCAAACAATGAACTACTTGAAAAGCGTATAGAAAGATGCGCTACTTGATACGGGCCGTTATGCATGCGAAAAGAAGAAAACTCGATAAAAATATTTAAAAATCCTCGATCTGTTTGTTTATTTGTTGTGTGCTCATAAACAAGCCACGTTCTTGCGGAACTACTTTTAACTTTAATGTTGCAGAGAAATGATTGTTTTTTCGAATATATTAGTGTCGCTTTTATTTGTAAGTTCTTGTCATCTTCACAAATATTACAAAAAATTGCAAAATATTTGGTGCTACCCTAGCTACCCGAACAGTTTAAAGTTTTAGTTTTAAGCGAGAATGGATGGAAGTGAAGGCATTTGCGAGTAAACCTCTAATTCTTGAACTCCCACACTAATCCATTACAATAGCTCATGTGCAAACCTTAACGACAGTAGGTACTAACTTACTAACTTAAGTTAGAGGCCTACGATTCAATTAACTTGAGTTGCAGAGAAAATTTCAGAAAAGTTGAAAAAAGTGCAGAATTTGGTGCAAGTGAGTAAAAAGTTTCAAATTTGAAAATTCAAATTCTACTGATAGCAACTGAATTAAGACTTTTAAGCCACTTTTCGAAACCGTGGTGCCAAATTGTACGTCATCCCCAAATTTGCGTAATTATATTGTCTTGTGGAGTCTGCAATTCACGGCTCTTCTGGCAACATTTTGCTTATATCAGGTTTTAGCAATTCAATAAGATCCTTTAATGCCATGCGATTTTATTGGTATTGAATCGCCCATTTCCTTAAAAGGTTGGGTTCTTTTATATATCTTCCCATATTTATTTCCTTTCCAAAATTCACAAATTTGCTGATATTTGTGCCATGACGGCATCAATTTAAGAACTTCCGCTCACGGTACCGCCAGAATTATCTAATAAAATAATTATTGGAGTATCGATATGTTGGAAAATACAAAAAGAATACTAACCCAAACCATCAGAATATCTGCTGCTCTCACTATGAATGAATATGTGCATTGATAAATTGTCTATTATTGAAATTCGCATCGGGTCGCACAAAGCATTCGCAGCACCTGTGACGCGGACAAAGAGCTGTTCATATTTTTTTTAACTAATTAGAAACTTCGCGGGCTCTTTTCAGAGTTTTCTCCAGCTCCTATTGCACTCTTTTTTTGTATGTTCCAAAGCTTTTTTTCATGAGCCGATCTTTTCATTAAGGAGAGATATCAATTTTATATTTAAAGCACAAAAAGCCGCGACACAGTTACTATACTATCTAAGATGAGAGATATATGACTACATAATATATTTAAAACAGCAACTCGGTTTCAATATAAGAAGGTAGTAATTGCTTATGTAAAGCTCTCATTTGTATGCTACTTAACTCATTTTATAGCCAAGTATTGGGGAGTTATTGCTTCTAAGCAAATTTCAGGAAAGATATGTAATTGCTTTGATACTGCTTCGGGTGGAAAGCACTACAGAATTATTTTGACACAGCTCGAACCCGATGCTTTATTGAACTAAATCACTAACATATTATTTGCAATCGGAGTTTCGGAAACCATATCCAAACTTTATCAAAACTCTATAAAGCCTGTGAGTTTACTTTTCCAAAAGTGTTAACAAAGTTATTTCAGAAACTATTGCCTGAAAAATGCTCTAGTCCCGCGAAAAAGTTTTATCGTAAAGTCTATCGAAGCATTAACTTCACGAAATTAAAATTCTTTACATAACGAAGTTAATTATTACTTAGGATATACCGAAGTGTAAAGTGTTTTCCTGAAAACATGAACTCGTATATGAAAAAGAATATAGTTCCTACGTTAAGCCCGTCCACATTCCATAAAGGCTGTAGCAAA
This sequence comes from Portevinia maculata, assembly GCA_949715645.1. Lineage (NCBI taxonomy): Eukaryota > Metazoa > Arthropoda > Insecta > Diptera > Syrphidae > Portevinia > Portevinia maculata. The sequence goes on from OX454526.1 coordinate 92,658,741, forward strand.
CCGTATCTTCATCAGCTTCGTAGTATTACGCAGTTACGTTTTTTCTAAGGTTCGCAGGTGTTCTCTGCACACCCCAACGTAATCCGCCTGATTTTCGAATGCAACATTTATTTGTACACATGTGCTTACAACATCCTACTTGTGTTGCAAAAGTACTCAATAAAAAATACAAATTTAAATTCGATTTGTGTTCCTTCTGTGGACTCGCCCCATCATATCCAAATCAACCAACACCGCATCACAATCGCTTACAGCCCCAAAACTATGTAAACCATGGAAGACAAATTGATGTCTAGTAAGCTATCCAAACCAACTGTGGGGCGTCGACTCGGTCGAGTGTTCTCCAGATACTAGAGCACCAATCTTAAGGAAATACCCAGATAAATACAATAGATGTGTTCCTTTGAGAAATGTATCGACAGCAGTTCTCGAATTTATACGTTAAACAACAAAATTATATCGCCAGTAATACTGGGGATAGCTGTCGATGCATTGGATAAATGCTGCACAAACAAATATGTAATATAATAATTCTTGTAATCGTTCTCATGAAGCATATTGGCTGATATCTCGCTAACAACACTTGTAATGTTATCTTTCAAGGTTGCAATTGACGTTGGCTTATCGGCATAGACGAGTGATTTGACGTATCCCCATAAAAAAAATAGTCTAAAGTCGTCAAATCGATCCAGCCGTCCAATTCACCAGTTCAAAACGAGAGATTAATTACTCCCCGAACGCATTTCTCACTTGGTCCATCGATTCGCGTGCTGTGTGTCACTCTCCTAATGGACCACTTAAACCGTAGTCGCGGTCAACATTTGCATAAAATAATCTTTAAAGTCTATTATGCTTTTGTCAAATGTTAGTCACAATGAACTAATCAACAAACAAATTTGACAACCTTTTCGTGAAAAGTGACAATTTCAGCGAATACTCAAACAGGTTTGTTGATTTTATTTTTACGCAGAAAAAAAACAGGTCATTAAAAAGTGTATAAATCGTAAACATTGAAGATGCTGTAGTGACTCATAAAGATTAACTGACCTACACTAAAGCCATTAGTAAAACCCGAACCATAATAATTGTGTGACGATTTATTGACTTGATGTATCGTCTCCATTCATAATATTAAAAAAAATAAATGTACAAAGTTGAATAGAAGTGCATACCACTCCAAAAGACGAGTAGGTAAGTACTAAATTTGAATTGTATCTTACTGCGTGATTTTTAGCCAGATAATTAAGAGAACGATAGAAGCCGAAATTAAAGTATTAGCATTGAACATAAATAAATTGAAATTCGAGAATCTCGCTGTTAGGCGTTTATGTACCTACAAATTTAATTTTTTTTTAACCCGAATGTAAATGACCAGATTTCCGGTAAATTTTGATTTTCGATGACCAATATAATTAATTTATTGGCTAGCCAAATGCACGCTTGCTTTTGAGAGCTCCTTAGGTTAGGTAAGGTTTTAGTAGTCAACAGACGGGTAGGATAAACCTATACCAATCACACTTAGGTCAATGTAGACCCATTGTGATGTCCTCTGGGGGTTATAACTCCCTTAATATAAGCCGTGTTTCTTTGCACGCGGATATAGGATTGGCATAAAAAAACGACCATCGCCCCTTAAGAATTCATCAAAAAAACTTGGCAGCACACATGCACCCATGACACACCGTGACACAGCAGTAAGTTGTAATTAAGAAATTTGTATTGAAAATCCTGAAATTGAAAAATATTTACTTCCGCCAATTGAAATTTATGCCAAGCATATTCTAAAATTATAAAAAACAATTTCACATTAACAGATTTGCTAAATTCAATTACCCTTAAAATGAAGTTTGAAAAATAATAATAATAAAATCACGAATAAAATATTCGGCGAGATTTGTCAGTGGGTCGTGGTGGGCGGGATGTCAAACTTTGACTTTTCCTGAAAAATTCATCGCAACAATTCATCAGAAACGATGAAAATGGATTTTGGAAGCACTGTTTATCCCCGCTAAAGGACTTAGCGGCGATAGCTATCCCCGCTAAAGTTAGCGTATATAGGACAAGTTGTTGTTGTATTTTATAGAACCCATGAATCTATGGATTTCTGAGCTTGCCAGAAAGTTTTTCTAAATTTTGGAAGAAGTGCCTTGCAAAGATTTTATTTCTTAAGTGGCAGTGACTGTTAATTTTTTTTTTTTTTTTTTTTTTTTATAATTTGCTGACGCTAAAGGGATTTTTTTTTTCTGTTGTTACAGTACCCTTATAATGCTAAGAACACAGTGTAAGCTACTTGGTATTAGAAAGAATAGAGAGATAGGAAAGAAGTGTTTGGGTGCAGTTGTAGGGGTTTTCTCCACGGGTGGTGTCTAAGTTACTTAGGGAGATTACGATTTCATGTATTCGGTATAAAGTAATGGACTTGACCGGGATTCGAACGCACGACCTTCCATTCCCTAAGCGAATACACTACTACTGCACCATTCCCACCCGCAATTTTACTAATTTAATTTTAGTGGGGGCGTATGCCCCCATTTATTTAGCTTAATACAAGCTTTAGGTCTTAAAATTTTACTAATTACAAAACTAAGACTTACAGCTAGGACTTGAAAACTAATACTTAAAACTAATTAGGTGGATGGTTAGGGGTGGAGGAGGGCAGATTTAAGGGAAGAGGTGCAGCGATTAAAATCAATGAGGAGGTGGTTAGAATTAACCTTCTGCAAGATACGGGATATCGGCTCGTTCAAGCCGTACCACGTGCGACGGGTGGGAAGGTAGAAAAGAGGAGGGGATCTTAAATTGCGGGGTTTGGTGTTAAAGGCAATATAATTTCAAATATAGGAACAATCAATGGAGCCAGTGAGAAGACGATGTATAAACAGAATGTCAGCTACATCTTTTCTTTTTTCAGGGGTCTGAAGGTTTATTAAATTAAGGTGTTCGTCATATGGTGGTAGGATAAGTTGATTATTCCACGGTAGCCCACGAAGAGCAAAACGGAGAAATCGACGTTGAATGCTTTCGATTCTTGTTATGTGGACGCGGTAATATGGCGCCCACACTTGGCTAGCGTACTCTAGAAGAGGGCCAACGTAGGTAATGTAAAAGGATTTTATCACATAGGGATTGGTAAATTCTTTAGACCACCATTTGACGAAACCAAGGACCGAGTTAGCTTTATTGATTACATCGTCAATATTTGACCGAAAGTTAGGCTCTCTGTCACACAGAACACCTAGGTCGCGAAGTGTTAGAACTGTAGGTTAGGTTAGATTAGGTTTATGAGACTGTCCGCAGAAGCCGACACACTTAGACCAATTAAGGTCCATTGTGATTCCACGTATATTATCTACCTCAACTCTGTAGATGGGACTGGCCAACGACACGCGGTTGTTCTTAAACGGTCCCGCATCTACATGAACTGCGCGGTCACAGACCGTATTCAAAAAACACTATGCTTCAACAAACGGTTCTCCACGGAGATCCCCAAGAGAGAAGCATGGGTTAGTATTAACCCACCAAACAGCCACAACGGCATAAAGTGCTATACGGATGGTTCTAAAATGGAAACGGGTGTAGGAGCGGGAATATACGGACCACACAAACGCTTCACGATACCCATGGGCAAAAGTCCTAGCGTATTTCAAGCAGAGCTCCACGCCATTCAAGAATGCGCCAGCCACATTAATTTATCTGGCATAAAAGGTGCAACCATCCATATATTCACGGATAGTCAAGCAGCTATAAACGCCCTTAGCTCTTATACCATTCACTCCAAATCAGTCATGTACTGCTTCAATACTCTACAAACACTCGGAATAAGAAACAAGACCAAATTATGGTGGGTTCCGGTCATATCGGGGTAGAAGGTAACGAAAAGGCCGACGAACTGGCCAGAAAAGGTTCAGAAACACCTTTCATAGGTCCCGAACCTTTCTACTGCACTCCTAGATCAGCAGCAACGGCAGCAATAAAAAGCTGGGAACATAAAAAATGTATCCATCTTTGGGAAAGCATCCCAGGTCTAAGACAGGCCAAACGAGTCATTCGGCCCTTCAATCAAAATGCCAGCAAATGTCTAAACCTAAGCAGGTATGATATCAAAAACTTAGTAGGTTACCTTACTGGTCACCATGGTTTAAGATATCATCTACACAAAATAAGAATAGCAGACTCTCCTGAGTGCCGACTCTGTCTTGAAGAGGACGAGTCAGCTGAACACATTTTATGTGAATGAATTAGAAAGAAGATCTTTTTCAGGGAACAAATGAGCCCCGAGGACATAAAGAATTCTTCTATTGTAAAATTGGAAAGGGGAAATTATACTAGATTAATTTTTTCTGGCCCATACGTCACAAAAAATCTTTTTAGGTCGAAGTGCCCCCCCCCCCCTTTATAAATCGCCTTGGCGAGCCAGAATTAAAAAAAAAAAAAAAACTACGTAGGTACTAACCGCGCCCAACGTCGCGTCGTTTAATTACTGTGATCTGACGAGAACCGATTAACTCGACGTGGTATGGTCGTTGGTTGTTTAGAACGGTAACAATGGGTTGGTTGTTCAAAACGTAACATCTGGGGGGAGACTGAATCCGCTTACGTGAAAATGTAAGAAATTCACACTTAGCAACATTCAGCTCCATAAAGTTTTTTTTGACACCAGACCGAAAAACTGTTGAGGTCTTGTTGAAGAAGATCAGAGTCGTGTGGAGAAGAAATGATTTTAAGGAATTTAGCTTCATCGGCATAGAGGGAGATGAAGGAGAACTTAATGACGTTGTCAATATCATTTATAGCCAGATTAAAAATCAAGGGTCCAAGGTGGCTACCTTGGGTAACACCAGAGGTGGCCTTAAAAGGCAAAGAGAGAACAGAGCGAAAACGAACCTTATAAGATTGGTTCTCAAGGTAAGAAGAAAACCAATTCAATAGTAGGGGATCGAAACCAATGAAGGAGAGTTTGAAAAGAATCAAACGATGAAATATTTTGAAAAAGGCCTTACTGAAGTCACTAGCGATTAAATCCACTTCATTGCCACTTTCTAATGCAGAAAGTGTGACGGAGACAAAGTCCACCATGTTGGTGGTTGTGGATAAACCTTTGAGGAAACCATGCTGAAGGGAGGAGATAAGAGACTTGCACTTAAAGGATAATGAATCGTACATCATACTTTCAAAATCCTTGCGTAAATGCGAGAGCTTGGCAATAGGTCGATAGTTAGATACGTCATTCTTTGGTCCTGAAGGACTAAGAAGGACGTTTTCCAGATTTTAAAAAATTTCCCAAGGGATAAGGAATGTTTGAAGAGATTAGCAATGAAAGGTGAAATAATCGCAGAACACTTTTTGAAAAGAATGGCAGGAAGGCCGTCTTGGCCGCTACGAATTCATCATTAAGATGAAGAAGTCTGTCGCACACCCTGGAATGGTCAAAGGTGGGTAAAATGAATGGGCCAACGGTATAGTTTTTCAAATAACTGAAGTAAGAGTGATCCGATTCTGGGCAGTCGTCAGTGAAGGACTGCTTGAATACGGTTGCAAAAGAGTTTGCGATTACAAATGGGTCCTTTGAGGACTCGCCTTTAAACAAGAGTGATGAGGGATATCCATCAGATTTCCTTTTATAATTAACAAAATGAAAAAATGACCGTGGGTCCTTGATGAGGTTAGCTTGAGCATCAGAAAGATAGCGTTGATAGACACAGTGACAAATGTTAGAGAACTCTAAGTATGAACCGAGATAATTCGAATAATCTGTTGCAGTTCTGGATAGAAGATAGATTCCCCATAGTTTCTTACGTTTATTACGCAGTGAACGCAATTTCCTATTATACCATGGATCGGAAGATGGGGAGATTTTATGGCACGAATAAGGAACGAATAAGGAAATGCATTTAACCCGCCAATGGTGACGCAAATTTGACTTTGATCAATGGTGACGCCGGTCTCACGCACCGGGGTTTTCAACTGAAGATTTTTCGAAACGTGTTACTAATAGTTCATTTTTTTTACCCTATTCTAAGGGTATATATAGACGCATAGTTTGTAACATACCTTAATATTGACCGTAGACCCCTAAAAGTTACTATATTTATGATCAACATCGATAGTAATGTCGATTTGGCCATGTCCGTCCGTCCGTCCGTCTGTTGGCAAAAATTAGGCCTTTCAACTGGGCCTAGAGAGCTGAAATTTTAACCATATACTCTCTAGGGTCACGAAATAATCAAGTTTAAGAATTTTTGAAATTCGCCCACAGACACGCCCACAAACTCAAAAAAACAAATTTTTCGAAAAAATCGAATTTTGAGCTAGAAAGCTGAAATTTTGTATATATGATCTATGACTCCTAAAACTGCTCGGGAGATAAAATTTTCAAAATCCGCCACTGACACGCCCTCAATTAAATAAACCAATTTTATTGAAAAACCAAAATTTGAGCTAGGGAGCTGAAATTTATAATATATACTTTCTAGGGGCCCTTTATGCTCATGTGTTAATTTTTTTTAAATCCGCTTACTGACACGCCCACAATTATATAAAATAATTTTATTGAAAAACCAAAGTTTGAGCTAGGGAGCGTTTTTTTTACAAAAGCTAGAGCGTTCTTAACAATTCAACCATACTTGGACTTTTGTCACGCCCACTTATGAGGGATAGGAATAAGAATAGGGTATCCAACAGTTCGCCTAAGCGGACTGCAGCTTGTCCCTATGTTTATACCCAATTCTAAGGGTATATTAATTTTGACGCATAGTTTGTAACATACCTTAATATTGCCCGTAGACCCCTAAAAATTACTATATTTATGATCAGCATCGATAGTAATGTCGATCTAGCCATGTCCGTCCGTCCGTCCGTCCGTCCGTCTGTAGCCAAAAATTAGGCCTTTAAACTGGACCTAGAGAGCTGAAATTTTAACCATATACTCTCTAGGGTCCCGAAATAATCAAGTTTACGAATTTTTGAAATCCGCCCACAGACACGCCCACAAAATCAAAAAAACCAAATTTTGGAAAAAATCGAATTTTGAGCTAGAAAGCTGAAATTTTTTATATATGATCTATGACTCCTAAAACTGCTCGGGATAAAAAATTTTCAAAATCCGCCCACTGACACGCACACAAATAAATAAAATAATTTTTGTATACCCTATTCTAAGGGTATATTAATTTTTGGAAAATCCAAAGTTTCAGCTAGGGAGCTGAAATTTATAGTATATACTCTCTATGGGCCCTTTATGCTCATGTGTAAATATTTTCAAAATCCGCCCACTGACACGCCCACAATTAATTTTTTTTTTTTTTTGAAAGTTCAAAGTTTGACCTAGGGAGCTGAAATTTATAATATATACTCTCTAGGGGCCCTTTATTCTCATGTGTTAATTTTTTTAAAATCCGCCTACTGACACGCCCACAATTAAATAAAACAATTTTATTGAAACACCCAAGTTTGAGCTAGGGAGCTTTTTTTTTTTTTGATAAAATCCTTTAAATGTTATATATAACAAAATATGTAGAGCGTTCTTAACAATTCAACCATACTTAGACTTTTGTCACGCCCACTTATGAGGGATAGGAATAAGAATAGGGTATCCAACAGTTCGCCCAAGCGGACTGTAGCCCGTCCCTATGTTTTTTTTTAAATTTATGCTCTTTGACAATAAAACAAAGATATTTAATCAATTTAAGCTCTTTTATTTCAATAAATTCACAAAAAAAAATTATTAGAGCATTAAAAATAACAAAGTTTTTAGTAATATGTACATTTTTTAAAATTAAGAAAAAAATAAAAGATCACATGTTCATTAAGGAAAAAAACGTTTTTTAGTCTTTGCACATTCGGAACTTTTACAAAATAAACAAAAATTGGTATCCTTCCAAACAAAAAATATCAAAAAAATACATCTCAAAAACTAAATTTCTACAGGTAGATATTGTTAGTGTAAATTTGTTTATTACATTTGTATGTAACAATTGTAATGTAAAATTGTTGCAGGATTCCTTTGTTTGGGATTTATATGGTAAAAATCCTTGCCATCCCAAAAAAAATTAAAGGATTCTGTAGTGCGTCGTAAGAACGATGTGCATTTGCAATGAATTGTGTGGTGTTGTTGCGACGCATGATGCATATATCACGTTGTTAGAATGTACCGTCAACCATACTATTCCTTCTCTATTCACTGTCACGATCAAATAATTATCGTTTTGTATTTGATTGTAAACTTGCTTAAACATCGGATGAGGTGATTTTTTTTTCTGCCAAAAAAGTTTATAAATCGGTTACGATAGCACGTTCCTGTACTACTTGAATGTGATTGTACTCGCAATGGATGATTGACTGCTCTGCTTCATCCCAGAATTAAGAGAATTTGTAGAAATGTTGGTGTTTCCGTGCGAAGAGGAGTAAAGAGCCCTGTATCTTGAATGTTGAAGTAAATGTGCCTCCTTGAACATCCGTATTAGTAATGATATTGGCGGCGAAGGTAGTAATTTCAAAACAACTATCAAATTTCCTTATTTTTTTTTTAAATAATTTGGACTCCGCGGTTTTGCCGTCCATTTTTGTTCAGTGGGTTCAATGTAGGTAAAACCATGTAGGTAAAACCACATTGCCCGATGAACAACGGTGCAGGGAAATAAGTCCACGGGAACTAAGTCCACTGAGGGACTTAGTTCCCACTTAGTGGGAAATAAAACCACTTTCGCGAAGTGGACTTAGTTCCCATGTTAAGTGGGAACTAAGTCCATTTTTTTATGGGAACTTAGTCCACATTCAAATATAAGAAGAGGGAACTAACATCCAACATTTAGAATTAAACAAAAAACTGTAAATTGCAGTTAGTTATCACACTCTTTAAGCAAAGTCTTAAGCTTATCATGGTGACATAAAGCCAAAGTTTCAAAACCGTACCTCGCACCTACTCCAAATCAAACAGTGACCCCAAGCAGGGGGGTTGCAGGGGGGCAGCATATGCATTACACTATTTATGGTATCTACTTGCGATTTCGTAACTAATCTCATAAACAGTGGAATGCATATGGGGGGGGGGGGCAGCTTGGGGTCACTGTTTGATTTGGAGTAGGTGCGAGGTCACGGTACCTATATTACTCTGTCTCAGTTAGAAGTTAATTTCTATTTTGTTAATAAAAATTGCAAAGTACCTACTTGACTCTTTAAATTTATTTTGTTCTTAGTCGACAGTGAGAATTTACTTCACATTAAAAGGGAACTAAAACCACTCAGAGTTTTGGGAATTTATTTCCCACCTTACATGGGAACTAAATCCACTTCGCGAAAGTGGTTTTATTTCCCACTTAATGGGAACTAAGTCCCTCAGTGGACTTAGTTCCCGTGGACTTATTTCCCTGCACCATGAACAACACATCCCTCCGGTTTCATTTCTGAATTTCAGAGCGTGGCAATGAGTGCATTCTTTATCCATGTCACCGATTGTAATTTTCGAATGTGCGTAATATAGGAAGTCGGGATCATACTGGAATGCGATTGAATGATGACAGTGTAAGTGCTTGTATGCAAAATTGAATATTCAATTGCACCGCACTTCGGTTTGAATTCCTAACAAGATTGCATGATGTTTGAGCGATAATTCTCATTTGTGCAATTCGTTCAATTCTGTGTGCGTCATTTTATAATGAAGGGCTGGTTGCAATGCGCAATCGTGTATCCTCTCTTGCCGCTTCTTGTTGTTGTGGTGTTTAAATTGTCGGAAACTACGACCAATGTTTGAACGTCGTCGTAGTCATTTTTCGCTGTATAATTTCTAATCAATGTTGTTATGAAATTTGAACTTTCGTATCATACCTACCTATAAAATTGAATGAAAGTTAATTTGGAATTTCCGTTAAAGTGAATAGTGAATGTAATACTAAAATGTCAAATGTTTGCAAATGTATAAATAGTCTTGCAAGACAACCAAGTTTTTTTGATTATACATAATTAAAATAAAACACTTAAATTTACTATTGTTGATATGAAAATTATATACAGAGTGAATTTAAGGTGGGTAGCTTCAGTGGTTCGGCCGTGATGGTCAAACTAACATACGGACCAACGTTTTTATATTTATTTTCAGTTAAACTTCACACACATGTTCAACATTGACGTACTTCAGGAGGTGAATACTGAATAGCCTTTACTGACATGATGTGCCAAAATCAATTAAAATATGTTCGCCAAGTAGACCAGGCAAATATTTGTTTAAGGTATTTCTTTGCCTTGAGGGGAAATACACGCAGTCAGAGATATGACATTTTATTTGGATTAGTAACCCAAAACTCTACTTGGGTGGCATTGGGGTATTTTTTTCTTTTGGGGTTTTTGTGTTTGGTAAATACCTTCACTCTATTGAGTTAAATTCACATTCGAATGAAGGTGTGGACTAATTGTAAACCCCAAAACTGATCCAACAAGTACATAAGAGTAATTTCCTGTGAACTACAAATTTGCTTAATTAAGTGACTTTAACTTATACTCATTTTTCTCAAGCTTCATTTTAACTTTAAATTCAAATTATTAACACTAAATATTATCAACTGTATTAATGAACATAGTGAATTACTTGGTCGTGTAAAACTTTCTAAGAATTGCTTTCGGATCACATTTTCTCATTAGCCATTTTCTGTACCTACTAGTAAAATCATGAAAAAATAAAGTGCACGGCTGGGTTGTACGAAAACTCACTTCTCGCTTTTATAAGAAGTGGTCATACTTTTATACCCTATTCGATACCTTAATATTGCTCGTAGACCCCAAAATGTTTCATTTGTGATCAGCATTGATCTAGCGATCACTGTCCGTTGGAACGTAAAATTAAAAATTTGGTACATGTACCCTCCATCTGGAGCTTTCTTCTATAATAATTTCTTTATACCTTTTATTGGTCTACGTCTGCCACTTCAACCTTACCTAACCTATGGGGAATTGTGAACAAATCTTCATGTAATTGATTGAATTGTCCCAAGTTGACAAACAAAATTGCTAGAATGTGTTTTCTTCTTTGACGACAAGGTTATGATCAAGATTGGAGGGATCAGAGCCCTCCCACTTCACTGCATCTTTTCTAGTCAGCCTGTGTGGTTTGCCGGTTTGACCTCAAAAAGTATCGGCAGCCCTCCCTTTTTCGACACACTTCGTCACTGAGGCCAATCAAATACTAATTTTGTTGCATTTTTGTGGAGTTTTCCAGGAGTTTTATTGCCTTTTTGAGGGGTTTCCTAGGATCGATTGATCAATTCAGAAATGAGTTCGGTGAGTTTTTTATCTCTCGTTTTGTACCGGCGAATTGGAAAGCTAGCTTCGTGCGATTTGACGACTTTAGACTATTTTTTTATGGGGATACGTCAAATCATTCATCTATGCCATTAAGACAGCGTCAATTACGGCATTTGAAGACAACATTATATTTGACAACTAATTTGGATTCAAAATTGGACTTTTCCACTAAAGAATTGAAGAATATCTAATTCGATTGGTCTTGTGGATTTACGAATAATATGATAAAGTTGTGCATGTGACGAGTAATATGTACGAGAGTACGAGAGTACGGAAACGAAAAAAAAAGTTATTACAGAATTACTGCGCGGATTCCAAGGATATTTTGGAATATGACATTTGTTTAGGTTTCGAAGACCTTTTTAGGTATTCGAAGGACCTCTTGTTAAAAAAAGCCTTCAACACAGAAATACAAGTCCATTACTGAGTTGTGAATTGAACGATTTCTTAAGCTAAATAATAGCTTGAGCTTTCGTAGCACTGGTTTGACACACGTGGAGTAAGGCTGTAAGACTTCCCTCAATTTACATTGGCCTATCTTCCGTCAAGCGCTGTTTCACTGCTGTTTGCCCCAATGCGATTTGAACCAGCGTCTTCTCAGGCCGCCAGCGAACTACGCACTCCGCCGTAGGCCGTTTTTAACACATGCTTGCCCTATCACTAACTACAATTTCCAGTATCCATCCACCGAGTTGTGCACATAATATAATATTATTTTAATCCTATTTATATTGCCATAAATCGAATGTCATCTCTGTTTTCAACATACACCCATTCCACTTTATTTACATGCACCATAATTACTGGATGTTAAATATATTGTGTACAAATTGTGTTGAGAAAGCTGCTAAATTATAAACGTTTATTTGAATTAAATGCATGCACTTAAAATTCCGACAATGGGATACTTAACCATAAATACAAAGTATGTATAATGAACAAAACAATAATACATAAACGAGACCAAACAACATTTCATTTGGATAGGAGCGAGTATCTAAGCCACTGCAAAATATAAGCCTTTTAAAAATATGCCTCTAGCCTCAATATATTTTTTAGAGCAGAACAAATATATCAACGTGCGAGAGGGAAAACTATCTCAAATTAAATGAAATAATTTTGTCCTATAGTGTGAAGTCCGCAAGAGTATCCTTTGTGGGATGTCCGGAGCATGACATTAAACCGCACTTCCAAATCATGCACTGAAATGCCTATCTGGCTCTGAGGTTGTACACTGAAGTTAATTACTTTGGACGCTGCATCCCAAATCGAAGTCTGGCCGACGATTTATTACACACCATTGTATGCGGATAGTTATACGCTCAATATGAGCAGTAACTGGAGATAACATTGTCTAATGTATGTTACAGTTAATTGAGGTCATCCATGGGCATACTTTTAGGTTGTGATATCTAAGTCATCATGGATAATTAATGGTTTAAATAAAATGCTTGTGCTCGCGTGGATTATTCAAAAAGCGTCGTTAAGGGTATAGAATATGCAAATGCATAAATTAAAGTGTCAGACTTATAAATGAGCAATACAGCAGGAATGCATCCAACTAGGTACTCGAAAATTAAACATATCGTTCGATGGTTTCTAATCTTAATAAGAGAAAAGGTATGTATTTATTTTGAGACATACGAGGATTTATTTTCCTGACATCTTTCTTTCTTCAAAGCCATAGACAAAGAAATTCTAATAGATCTGTCAAACATTGAGCTTTTAATGGTGATCGAAAGAAGTGTAATGTTTTCCTTATATTTGAGGGTTCTTTCTGGTCGTAGCCTACCCCTAAGCTATACAAAGCATAGCACGCTCTTCTTTGCTGTTTTAAGCGCAGCTCGCTTCACTTGATGGAAAATTACTGCCGCAGTTATTAGTGAGAGTCAAGAGTTGATTCAAGACTGATTTTTATTCTATTCTAACTTGCTATTTATACACAAATTTTTACAACTAATATTTACATCTTTTAACAAAAATACACTTTAAATTACACAATATTAATTTTATCCCTACGATCAACACCTCAAATGTTCATTGTTCACTACAGTAAATCGAACCATTTGGGATCTGGCCCACTTTACGAATAGGAAGCAAAGTTGAAAATTGTAAACAATGACAAGCACATGAACTGAGGTGAAACCTCACATAACATGAATCACTGCCGAAAGTCAATGAATGTCATACGACACTATCAATGCTATACGGGGGAGATTCCATATTATGTAATGGATTTCACGATTCGTGTGCTTGCACTGAATCACACTACAGAAGTTTTGTTTATGTTATTCGCAAAAAAGGGAATTTCATGTTTTTATAAAGCAATACTATTTCCATGGTAACACCATTAAGGGGACTGAAGGAAGGCTTGAAAAATAGTATGGATACTGCTCCTTTGCAGTCATTTGGTGCACAAGTGGTTCACTGAATTTCGTTGTAGTCGTACGACCATAAAGCGCGGTGGGTACTCAGGACCTCCAAGTCGGCGAATGGCATTGGGCACCAATGGCGCAATACACATTGCACTTAGTATAGCATCTACTTGCAATAGTCTTCTATATTCACACGTTTAAAGGGCATCAATTCACCAATTTTGTCTTTGAAAACTGCGCAGGGTTAATTCCCTCTAACCCGCAAAGCGTTCTACCAAATAACAGTTTGATTCAAAAATGTAAATGCAACCCAAAAAATAAAAAAAATTAAAAAAGGCCCCAAAGTAGTGCAAAATCTAAACAATCTTTGTTGTTGTTTCTTATATAAATTTGAGGGGGCATTTTTCGTTTTCTTTTTTTGGCGCAAAATTTCTAAATCACGACCCAAGAAATTGTCTGAGGAAACCAGTTGGCAAGTTCACTAGATCAGCAGCGACTTAAACACCATCTGGAACCATCAAAGTGAACACAACAAGAGGATGTCCACAAGGAGGGGTACTATCACCCTTGATGTGGAGCCAAGTTGTAGACGAACTACTGGAAAAATTAACCAACCTTATCATCAACTGTCAGGCGTACGCCGATGACATTGTACTGATTGCCAGGCGCAAGTTTGAAGAAACCCTTGGGGACATAATACAAAAGGGGCTTAAAGCAACCAAGGAATGGTGCCATACTGTCGGACTCAACATCAATCCGGCGAAAACAACGATAGTACCATTCACAAGGAAAAGACAACTTCAAAGACTTAAGAACATTAGCCTATCAGGCACGACACTGATACCAGTCAAAGAAGTAAAGTATCTAGGACTTCATCTAGATAGTAAACTCCTCTAGCGAAAACATACAGAGGAGATATACAAGAAGGCCACCCGCGATCTCATGATATGTAGGAGCCTGGCGGGGAAAGCATGGGGATGCAGCCCAAGCATCCTGCGATGGATGTACATTGCAATTATTGTGAAAAAAAATTCGAAAATTCGAAAGAACACGGTGACTTACTCAAAAAACTCCCACTTCTTGGCATACCTAGGGACGAAAGCATCAGGAAATTCAACTTCGAAAAGAATTTCCAGATAAAGCTCAGCAATAAGGAGAACTGGAGCAATGAATCCATAACTTATGGACTGAGCAACCACACAACAAAGTGGTACACGGACGGCTCGAGGACCGAAGAGGGAACTGGTGCAGGAGTGTTTCGGCCAGGAACTAAATACTACGAATCCATGGGCAAATGTGCCAGCATCTTCCAGGCAGAAATATGTGCCATAGACAGGTGCGTTCGAAACAACTTCGAAAAAAACTACAGAAATTGCAACATAGCAATAATGTCTGACAGCCAAGCAGCCATAAAGGCTCTTGACGAATACGTCATCAGGTCAAAACTCGTGTGGGTATGCCTACACGAACTGAATAGACTAGGCAAGAATAACAGAATTACCATCTGCTGGGTACCTGGCCATGTTGGCACTACAGGCAATGAGGCAGCGGACTCTCTGGCAAGAAAAGGGGCAGAGGAACCCTTCATAGGACCTGAACCGTTCTGCGGGATAGGAGAACACACTCTACGCGAAGAGTTCAGGAGACTGGAGGAAGAAACAAGGGCCAAAACCTTTCTCAACCTCCAAGGTCTGAGGCAAGCAAAGAAACTCTTAGGAAATTACAACCAAAAGAGATTCAAAGTTTGTATCAGCTTTAACAAAAACAACCGTAGGATCCTCACGGGGCACTTGAGTCTGCAAGGAGCACCTGAGGAAAATGGGTATATCAGAGGACGGGCTCTGCAGATTCTGCAGTGAAACTGCCGAATCTCCAGACCACATACTGGAATCCTGTGGGGCATTGGCCCACAAAAGGATGAGATATTTGGGCAGACACCAAATAACAGACAAAGACATAAAAACCATGGACCCACAGCTCATTCTCAGGTTCGTCAAAGAAACTGGACTGGATGCTGTGCTCTAGGGAGTGTGTCCTGCCAAGGATAAATCAGAGCAATACCTCGACGCGCTTCACAAAAGAAGTATCTAGAGAGGGCTCTGAAAGTGGGCATGAACCTGTCCGAGGCATAGGCAGGGGACACAATAGACCAATAGACAATATTATTATTATTAGACCAATATTATTATTATTAAGAAATGGTCAGGTGCTAGGCCTAAGCGATACCACCAACTGCGAAGCCTGTGGAGAAAGCGACGACAATGCGGAACATTTCCTCTGTGATTGTCCTTCTTTTGCTCGTATCAGGTGGCAGGTATTTGGTGCGGATATGGTGAGTGCTGTAAACCTAAGCTCCTTATCATTGAAGCGCCTTCTCGTTTTTCTTAAAAAAACGATTAAATTCCCACAGTAAAATGTGGTTTGGTGGCCTGGTAGTACAATGGACCAGTATTGAGTCTGAGTGCTCCAGTGCAGAAAGTCTCACACACCCCACCAAAAAAAAAAAGAAATGATCAACGAAATCCACGATATTAGCCGTAGTTTATAATCGCCAAAAATTACCTATACAGATCATAAATTTCTAGGTATGTTTTACAATATATAAAGGAGCTTTCATTAGCGACTTGACTATTTCAGTGTGAACTCACAACTCACCCTTACTGAAGTGTGAAGTGTCAATGTCAAAATATTCAGTAAAATCATCATTTTCATCATGATGAACTAGGTACACGAAGGAACAACGTTTACAAATAATTATAATTTACTGCCAAAATTCCGAGTCGGTGTTCTCAACTTCCAAAAAAATAACAAAGGTTTGGCAGTCAAATTCAATTCATTATATGTATCTGCTCGAAAACTTTTATCGGCCGAAAGACTAAAATTTTAATTTTCTGGAAATTTTTGACTGTATGGAACTCCGAGATTGAAAATTCAGCTGTGCAAGTATTCGTTGATCCATAAGGTAAACTATCGAACAGCAGGTCACGGTCCACAGTAAATCACATTCATACCTACTGCCAGTTTTTGTATTAGAGCAACGTGCAAAGAAAACAAGTAATTTTTTGTTTTGATTTCTATAAAAAAGTTATAGTCATACTTTCATTTGAGTGTGATATTTGTAAATGTAGTTGATTAAAGTTAATAAAATATTGTAAACGAGCGGACCTGGCGAAGTTCGTCCCGCCCAAAGCTAATTTTTTTGATTGAAATAATTTCGAGCATTCACGGTTCTAAACAAAATTATTTTCTTTAATCGAACTTAAGCGATCGATAACACGTAATGCCACCAAATCTCAATTATTGATTGAATGAAACACTTGTCGAATTCGATTGAATTCCATATCCTTTATTTACACGGAATATTTTTCTATACCTTATTCTAAGGGTATATTAATATTAACTCATAGTTTGTAACACACCTAAATATTGCCCGTAGACCTCTAAAAGTTAGTATATTCTTGATCAACATCGATAGTAATTTCGATCTAGCAATGCCCGTCCGTGCATCCGTTCGTCGGTAAAAATCAGGCCTTTTAACTCGAGCTATGAAATTTTAGCCATATACCCTCTAGGGGCCCGAAATAATCAAGTTTGTGCATTTTTATAATCCGGCCACTGACACGCCGACAATCTCAAAAAAAAATTGAGCTAGAGAGCTGACATTTTTAATATATTACCTTTTGGCTCCCAGAACGCTCGTTAGAAAATATTTTCGAAATCCGTCTACTGGCACGCCCACAATTAAATAAACCAGTTTTTTTGAAAGGTCAAACTTTGAGATAGGAAGTTAAAATTTTTAATATGTATATACTCGAGGGGCCCTTAATGCTTATGTTTAAAGAATTTGAAAATCTTTGAGGTAGGAACTCAAAATGTATAATATATACTCGTTAGGGGCCCTTAATGCTTTTGTTTAAATAATTTAAAAATCAGCCCACTGAGACGCCCACTTAAAAAAACCGTATTTACCGTATTATTGAAGAAATCAATCGCGAAGCCGTTTTGAACAATTCCTTTATATAAAATTTTCTGCCCACTTTTACAAAAAAATTGATTTTTTTCAATAAAAGCCTTTAAATGTTCTATAACAAAATATGAAGATACTTCTCCCATACTTAGATTTTTTTCACGCCCAGTTAATGAGGGATAGGAATAGGAATAGGGTTGCCCAATGGAGTGTAGCCTTTCCCCCTGTTTTAAATAAGGTTTATTTACCACAGAATTTAAAATATTTTTTTTTTTAAATAAACATAAGACTAATTTATAATGTTTTTTTTTTGTTGATATGTATAAGACCTAAAAGGTTCGATTCCTTGTGGTGCACTACTTTCTTCATTTGTTGTTAGGCACGTAAATATGCAAAGATGAAGGCTTTTCAACACGCGAATATGCCACATATAATTGGCCGAGAAGCATGGGAATTCGAGATTAATCCCACACACTTCTAAAGATTGGTCTTCTGATTTATTGATTGTCATGGCGAATGTAAGGCAAACCGAAAATTTAATGCGTTTAAAATTGAAAATTATTTCGGTTGGAATCAGTGGTATTCTCGGAATGAGCACTTCCTTGCCCTTGAATTCGCCTCCTCAATCTTCTTCCATTGATGATAACAGATCTAACCGTCAGTCGTAAATTATGTTGTGGGATTCCAATGAATTCAGAAATTACTTTGGATAATTTTGTTGCTTTGTCCGGATTAGTCACATAATAAACTTTGAACGAGTGGTACAGCAATTGCATTTTGAATTACGAAATCCAAATTATCGACATCCTTACATGTCGCTGCCAAAATCACACTCGCACTCAACCAATCGTGGTTCACATAATTTTGCACTTCGGGTTGCAAGTTAACGTAATGAATAAGTCTGGACGTTGGTTGCTAGCGTAGGTCATGGCGCCGTGGTGTACGGAAGAATTGTCAAACGACCACTATTGTTTACATTTCCCTCACAATTTATTGCATCTCTCAAGTATATGTACTCCTCGAACCGATATTTTGCTCAGGCACTCAGTCTCGACTTTGACATACATGTCGACCGCATACTGTTGGCACCATCGACGATATCACAGCAAATTGTTATCAACATCCTGCCTAAACATCAAACTTGGTTGTTTTTTCCTAAATCTTTTTCCCTTCTGGCTTCCATTAGAAGAAATTGTGAAGACTTTCGTGATCCATTCGTACTAAAAACTCTTTACTGCTCTTTAATAAGATCCAGATTAGAGTACTGCTGTTTAATTTGGGATCCTTTTTATAGTGTTCACTCTTCTCGAATAGTACGGGTCCAAAACGCTTCACTCGCCTTGCTCTGAAGAGATTTAATAGGGACTTTGAGCTTCCATCTTATAAAAGTCGCTGCTTCTGTTAGGGCTTAATACTCTCGTAGTTAGGAGAAAGATGTAGTCTTTGGTGTTCCTGAAAGATATTATCTCTAACAGAAATAATTGTAGTGAACTCTTTTTAGTCTACCATTCTATGCACCAAGCAGAGTACCTTAAGAAGACAGACATTTGTTTTTACCTCCGGCACATAGAACAAACTATGGTTTGTCTGAACCGATAACTCGATGCATCTTTTTGTTTAATTCGGTCGGTAATAACCTGAATTTAACCAGAAATCGGAATTTATTTAAATGCAACGCTCTTACGGCTCTAACTTCAAACTTTCTTAATTATTGCCAATTTTGTAGTTTATTAACTTATGTTATTATTATGTTTTTGTAATTTTATATTTACTGTATGTACCTGTCTTTATTGTATGCGAAATCTGTTAAGGTATTCTACCTGGTAGATGAATAAATAAATAAATAAATAAACTGATCCCTCATCCACCCCATATTCTTTGATTTGGCTCCCTGTACATTTTTCATGCCTCTTAATATGGAGAAAGATTTGCATCAAATGATGAAATTATCTATACAACAAATGAGAAGCTGGAACATTTTGGGTGAAAGTGTATTGCCCTGAAAGGAGACTATGTTAAAAAAAGATTCAATTTAGAGATAAAAAAAACAATTTTTTCATTACCAGTCACTTATCGAACAGGCTTCGTAGTTTGTGATATGCCTTTATATTGCCCGTAATCCGTAAAAGTTTAGGGTTTATCATTAAGAGTGATAACCTTTAATGATTGTTCTCGCACCAGTAATTTCGTTTGTTAACAAAGCCTTCGCAGGGAAACAGCGACGGTGACCAAATTCTGTGGTGAACAAACGTTCTGCACGAAGGCTGGTAATCTTTTACTTTGGTCCTCTCTAGAGGCAAAAAATTAACAAATGTAAGGACTTGAATCAACACGCTCACACGCTTGCCACTTAAAAAAACCGTTTTATCGAAGAAGTTGATGGAAGCAAAGGTTGTATCCTACACAAAGTAGACAATTGGCCATCACACACGAAACTATTTCCACCGGCATAAAACCGATTTCATACCATACTTTCGAGCGCAAACGGGAGGATTTGTGCCGGTAGAACAAATAGGGTGGAGTGAATTTTTATTTGTTTTTAAATCGAATTGCTGGGGTATGGAAAATATTATTCTAGCGATGAGAAAGGAAACTGTTTAAAAAATATTTAATATTCAAATTCTGTAAACTGCTCCATGCGTTGCGAACATTTTGTGATTAGAGTATCTTATTTCAAATCTGAAAAATTCAAAAAATTCCAATAAATCCAAAATTAGTTTAGTCTATTATTTATGAAATTTATTCTGCTATAAAAGACAAATTTAAGCAAATTGGAATTGACGTGACTTCAATTTGGCTCTGATAAGACCATCTCGTCGTGCAGGTCCACAAGTTGCAGAAGAGGCTTTCGTTACAAGATTAAGACATGTTTTTCTTATTTGAGTGTGACAAGGAAATGCCTTTATTTTCACAACTATATCTTTTAAGATATTTCGATCCAAAATAACGTCTTTGATAATTTCATAATAAGGGCTCTTGTTGGGTGGGATTCTGTTCAATTATCCCATTTGATAATATCAACATGATTCACCGCAGTAAAATTGAATTCGAGCAGGTTGGAAAAACGGATCTTAAGATCACCCCTAATTTCAAACTAGTGCTTTTATTATGCGCCGTATAATGCAAGTTCCTGAATATGAAATCTTTCAGCGGCTAACAAAATGTTTTCTGAGTGTCCAAAGAACCAGTTTTACTGAATTATTTCTTTCAGTTCAGGTTTTAAATATCTTGAAAGCAGGATAGTCTAAATCAAATGCTGGGCACCATAGATGCATGACGGCTGGATTTTTATATTGAAACACATCGGTGGGTCAACGGTTAGAGCAACCGTACCGAATATTATCAAATTTTTAGATTGTGATTCCGAAGCAATATAAAGCCGAAAAATATACAATTTGCTATTTAGCCAACTGGAATGAACGATTCTGCCTAGATTTCTCTAGACAGAATTTCATTGCATTATCCCGATATTGGCTTCACAAAGTTCCAACAAATAAAAATGATGCATACTCAATTTTTATTGTTGATAACTTGTGGTAGTGCTTAATTTATAGATTTGAATTTTTTGACGACTATATCTTCACAACCATTCAATGGTTTTCCAGTGGGCCCAGTAATACTGCGCCGTTCAGTTGTAGTTATATCCAATATATATATATATCACTAGCGTGCAATTGGTACACTAGTTACTGTTATAGACGACGTTATTCTCGATATATAATCTGTACAGCCCACCTTTGCTCCCAGTATTGATGCCACTGTCATCAGACCCTTCGGACAGGAGCTTTTAAAAGTCTTTTGAATCGGCTGACAAAAAAGTATTAAACTCTTTATTTACAAGACTTGCTTTTCCGGACTTTAAGGTATTTTGTTCCGATATATATTTAAAACCAGGTTCCAAAACTAAGCTGACATCTTACTTTTTACTTTTTGTGGCGCTTACAGTTCGGGGTGGACCACGGCCTCAACCCCTCCAACCAGCTCGGCCCCTCGCTAGCTGCCTCCAGTTACGCACACCAAGTCGGTTGAGGTTGTTCTCCAATTGTGCGCGCCACCCAAGGTGGGGTCTTCCTCTGCTGCGTTGACCCTCAGGGGTGGATTCGAAGACTAGTCGGGCTGGTGCGTTGTTGTCCATACGCTCCACGTGTCCCAGCCATCTGTTGTATTTTTAGCTTTTTTACCAGATCAGCATCGCTGTATAGCCCGTGTAGTTCGTCGTTGAATCTTCTTCTCCACAATCCATCGTCACAAACTGGACCGAACTAAGCTGACATGTTTTTACACAATTAATTTAGATATACGGTTATCGGAATTCTGGAATAATGTTCAGGAATTGGGATGGCGCATTCGAACTGTGAAGATTTCTGTCGAAGCTGATACGTTAGCTGCTCATTTTAAAACACTGCTATCAGCGGAGGAGGGTCTTCACAGTTTTAGCTTTGCATTACCAAACACAATGGTATCTGAACTTGACTGCCCGATTTCCTTAGGAGAACTTAAAGCTTCCTTGCAGGCTATGAAAAACAACAAAGCTCCGGGGTGCGATGGTATTCCAATTGAATTTTTTAAAAACGGAACAGACCAACTCGAGACTTATATTGTGGACTTTTTTCAATTTAATATACAACAGCGCTTGTGTACCAACGTGCTTTACTAAAGCGCTTTTTTTTCCTATTTTCAAAAAAGGTGATGTGAGTCGACCAGAAAACTACAGAAGCATCTCTATTCTCAATTCTCTAAGAAAGATTTTTGCTTCGATCTTATACACAAGACTTTCCAGGTGGATAGAGGATAATAATCGCCTCAGCATGTATCAAGCTGGTTTTCGGGCTGGTTTTTCCACCGTTGATCATATTTTCGCGCTGACTAGCATCGCTAGAAAATATATTGAAAAAAACAAGAAACTTTTTGTGTGCTTTGTAGATTTTAAGGCAGCGTTTGATACAGTTAACAGGCAAGCTTTAATTTATAAACTGGCATCCCTTGGAGTGTCAAGAAAGTTCTTAATGTTGTATGCTAAATTTCTTTCGTCATCTTGCGCAGCTGTGTGGGATGGGTCGAACCTGTCCGAATGGTTTGAGACATCTGCAGGCGTCCCTCAGGGCTGCATATTAAGCCCAATTTTATTCGCGTTGTACATTGATGCAATATCTGATAATCTTCCGGGTGGCGTTAATTTTGCGGGCAATCACATAAAAGTACTTCTGTACGCTGATGACCTAGTGTTACTGGCGGAAAATCCTTCTTCTTTGCAACTGCAAATTAATAGATTGCAAACCTACTGTAAAACTTGGGATCCCCATATCAACGTCGCAAAAACCAAGGTCATGGTATTTGAGAACCGGCAGAGACGTCCTGGGGTAGGAACTTGGCGCCTTAACAACGTACAAATTGAGGTAGTTCGTGAGTTCAAGTACCTGTGAGTTTTGTTGTCGTATAATCTAAACTTTAACAAGCATGCCAGAGAAAAAAGTATTGAATCCAAACTGGCACTCAACATGATGTGGCCGAAGTTCTTCGCCAATCAAAACATTGACCTTTCTTCGAAGTATCAAGTGTTTAACGCCACAGTTAATACTTGTATGTGCTATGGTGTGCAGGTCTTTGGTGTGAGCCCCCTCGAAGAATTTGAGGCAGTCCAAAGATTCTTTTTCAAGCGTCTATTCCGGCTACCAAATGCGACTCCGACCTACGCTATTCATGTAGAGTCAGGTTTGCCTCCCATATACGTGCGAAACTTGAAAGCTCATTCTGATTATTTAACCAGACTGGTAATGAGAAGCGGGAATAATCTTTCCAAGACTATCTTAATAAGATTGCTACAAACCAATGCTTCTCCATTTAAGGATTGGAACCAGCTAGCGATATCTCTCGAACTGAATGTCTCCTTTACTTTAACTAATGTTAACGACTGGCAGAGGCTTTTTGCAATGATCATTGCTAAAGTGGATGACAAATTATACGATCAGCACCTAATTAGAGCATCTTCCTCAGCTTCAAGGTTAATCTATAGGAACCTAAACCATCACTTGCTATCTCACGAAAGTTATTTCAATATAAATTTTTCATCGAAAGTTATAAGCACCATTTTTAGAGCGAGAGCAAAATTAATAAATTTGAATTCCATGCCACACAGAACAGATCTTGAGGAAACGTGTAATCTATGCAACATGAGAGTGCCTGAAAATATTCACCACTTCATTGCGGAATGCCCTATTTTACAAGAGATTCGTCGACTATACTTCCGAGTAAGCAATCTGTCCGTAAATGATCTGTACGATATACTAAACGGAGATAGGGGCTGGCTTATTTTGTACAAATACTGCAATCATGCTCTGTTATATCGTAATAGCTTTTAAAAGTCCAAGCTACAAGCAACTTTTGCCGTTCTTCTTAAGTTATTGCTTTAATAATCCAAAATTTAAAATTGCTAATTTTTTTTTTGTGTTCTAAATCACTTCAAAATTATAAATCTTTATGTTGCAAATCATCAAAATTGTTGTAGACCCCCTCGCTGATCCATTTCATTCCTTTAATCTAGTTTTATACTTAGATACTGATGTACAAATTGCATTTTTTTTTTTTTTTTTTTTTATTTTATATAAATATATATGTACTCTTATATTTTTTTTCATCTTTTCTGTCGACTAATTGTTAAAGACATAACGAATTAATCTTTTATGCTTAAACCCTAAATCTTGTGTTGTAAATAAGTATTTCTTCCTTTTTCAATTTTCCTTTTCAATTTAACTTCTATGTAATAATTTCTTTAATATCTATGAAATGTCATTTCCGGCAGACGGCTATTTCTGTCATGCTCGTGTTCTCAAACACAAACTATTATACATATATTTCATGAAATAAAGAATCTAATCTAATCTAAAAAAATGTTTACGGTTATCTTTTCGCTCATCAAAGAACACACCGAAATGAACTGGTATTATAACTATACATTGTCCAAGAAAAATTGTCAGTATAGGGAAGATAGGATGTTTGTCTCTCAGTCCGGTTGCAATGACTTACATGAATCGGTCCCTCTTTAAAGCTCTCACAATGTTACCATAGTGTGTATGATAATTCGCCATAACTCAGAGAGCAATTCAATTAGGGCTTCCATCTTCCAATTTAAAATAAAAATATTGCGGAACGAAATAAATTCTGTTTATCTTTTTCCTTTTCTGGTAAGATAATAATAGGCGGGTTTTTTTAAGGGTATCTTCTGTAGACCAACAAAATATATAAATTTCGTAACACAAAAAAAAATCAAAACGAAAAATATGTCACTGTAATAAATAGGATTACAGTGAAATATTTTTCGTATAGATATAAATATATATATAAATATTGTAAAACATAAAATACTAATTTCTAATATCACTACTAAACTTATCCGATGAGTAACTACTGCTACTGCTCTCGTTATTTAGGTATATTATTAACCTTTCAACTGCTTCTTCGGCAAAAACGTCGATGTCCCACATATTAGGCTCAACAACCTGTTCAACGTGTTGGGCACATCGATGCCATTTTTCCTTGTCAACCCTTGTAAGTGCTGTCGTTAGTAAGTCTCTTATTTCAGCCATTTTAAACGACTTGTTTGCTTGCTATAAACCCGTTGAGCCCAAACCAATCCCTCGCTGATCCATTTCATTCCTTTAATCTAGTTTTATACTTAGATACTGATGTACAAATTGCATTTTTTTTTTTTTTTTTTTTTATTTTATATAAATATATATGTACTCTTATATTTTTTTTCATCTTTTCTGTCGACTAATTGTTAAAGACATAACGAATTAATCTTTTATGCTTAAACCCTAAATCTTGTGTTGTAAATAAGTATTTCTTCCTTTTTCAATTTTCCTTTTCAATTTAACTTCTATGTAATAATTTCTTTAATATCTATGAAATGTCATTTCCGGCAGACGGCTATTTCTGTCATGCTCGTGTTCTCAAACACAAACTATTATACATATATTTCATGAAATAAAGAATCTAATCTAATCTAAAAAAATGTTTACGGTTATCTTTTCGCTCATCAAAGAACACACCGAAATGAACTGGTATTATAACTATACATTGTCCAAGAAAAATTGTCAGTATAGGGAAGATAGGATGTTTGTCTCTCAGTCCGGTTGCAATGACTTACATGAATCGGTCCCTCTTTAAAGCTCTCACAATGTTACCATAGTGTGTATGATAATTCGCCATAACTCAGAGAGCAATTCAATTAGGGCTTCCATCTTCCAATTTAAAATAAAAATATTGCGGAACGAAATAAATTCTGTTTATCTTTTTCCTTTTCTGGTAAGATAATAATAGGCGGGTTTTTTTAAGGGTATCTTCTGTAGACCAACAAAATATATAAATTTCGTAACACAAAAAAAAATCAAAACGAAAAATATGTCACTGTAATAAATAGGATTACAGTGAAATATTTTTCGTATAGATATAAATATATATATAAATATTGTAAAACATAAAATACTAATTTCTAATATCACTACTAAACTTATCCGATGAGTAACTACTGCTACTGCTCTCGTTATTTAGGTATATTATTAACCTTTCAACTGCTTCTTCGGCAAAAACGTCGATGTCCCACATATTAGGCTCAACAACCTGTTCAACGTGTTGGGCACATCGATGCCATTTTTCCTTGTCAACCCTTGTAAGTGCTGTCGTTAGTAAGTCTCTTATTTCAGCCATTTTAAACGACTTGTTTGCTTGCTATAAACCCGTTGAGCCCAAACCAATTCTATTGGATTAAGATCACAGTGATAAGGCGGCAAGCGAAGCACTTTATGTCCCACATTTTGAGCCATTTCATACACGACGTATGTTTCATACTTGGCTTTGTAACGTTTAACGATTTCAAGCAACCCATTGTATGATTGCATCCCTACCTTACTTGAGATCTTCCTTTTGGGAATTCCCGTATTCATTGGCAAAATAGGCGGCATTCATCGGAAAAACAAAGACATCACCCTGCCGTTGCGGACTGCCTGGTTGTGGAGTGCTTTAGACTCGCGCTCTGCCTTTACAGACCGTCTTTGACGTCATAGACCCTTTGTCTGACTTCGACGTCACAAACCCTTCTTCTGCCTTCGAATTCACAGACCGTCAGTCTGTATTCGTTTTCCCGATCATTGACCGGGCGGGTTCCTAGACTTCGGTCACCTGTGGTGGTTGCTGCCTCAAGGCTCTTAAGACGTGAACCAATGGCTGATGGAACTATGGTTGCCTCTCCACTTCTTTAGACCATGAGTACTCATACCAAGTAAAGAGGGAGCTTGTTTGCAACAACCTTGTAAGGGTCGATGGACTACATTTTTTCAGACCTTAAATGGTGAAAGTTGTGCATGGATTATTTTTGTACCTTGTTTAACAGCTCAAACGCTTTGCCTTTCAAACTGGTCTGACGTCGGTATAGAAACAGTCACGATGACCCACTGACTTTCGTCACAGTTCCAGTTCACCCACGAAGGTGTTTGGCTTTGTTCCTTTTTGGAAGCGTTTGTTTTTTTCTCAACCCAATGACGCTATCCACTTGAAGAATATGAATATGGATAGGGTATAAAACACTTTTTGTACATGAACAATGTACACTATTGGACAAAAAACACATTAAATAGGTTTATGTAAAACGGACAAAAAACTGCGTTTCCCAACAATGTAATATTTAGCGTATTTATTATTTGACCCCCTATCCTTTTTCTAACCTGATATCGGCGTAGTTCCCAGCAGCTCACCCTACCTATAATATATTTATGTTGTTGATACAACTTATACAAAATATAAATACTTTTCGAACATTTCAACATGGGAATTTAAATTTAATTACTTCTGCAATTCTTTTTGAATATTGTTTAATGCACATTGATATATTTAATATATGCAAAATGAGAACAAATCTGTTGACTGAAGAAATTCCCAGAACATATCCATTGGAATTAATTCCTTCCGCAATGTTCGTTGCATGGGAATTATGTCGCTGTCCCAATTTAATTGTTTTCCCATGCATGTTAAATAAGGGGTAAGTGAGTTCTAAGCCAATTTTTCGTGCTACTGACTTTCTGGCATACTGAACTATAATATTCCGTTGATGTTTGTAAAATCCCGCAACCCCAACCGCATGGCGTACGTTCACCTGGTTAATTTCAATACTCTAACACAAATGCAGTGATAGTATGAACATTTGGTTATAACAAAATAAGCATTTTGATATAGGTATGTACTTTTATGCGATATCTAACCATTCGTTCGTAAAGCTCTGTGGGGGTATATTGTATCTCTAACCTGATTATAAATATTTGTTTGTGCTCCTGAAACCTACCTTATATTACCGAATACTCTTACTGCAATGAGGTAACGTTGACAATTTCAGAATGCTTTGGTAGATGTTCTAGTTATTTGATGAACTGCTTCTTAGTAGTAGAATTGATTAGGGGCTTATTAGTCGTATGGCTTTGTTCTAAACCTCTCACTTGTTCTTGCAATTATTATGGCATATTTTATACCGTGGATGCCTTTAGATATTTACCTAGTGTATAAAATACAAAAGTCACTCTTCATCGGCACCGCGATAAAACGATATTGTTGGAAGATTCGGCACTGCTTTGTTGGCATATGTCATTATTGGGTACACGAGACCTATGAGTGGATACATGAGTGTTGAGTGCACTTCAAGTTTAGGTCTCTATGGCTCTGGTTAGATGGTTATAAACAGGATCTTGAGGTCATGAAAAGTACCTTTTTTTTGACATTTTCTTCTGTATTAGTGTTACATGAGAAGAAATTTTCGTAGGTATTTAGATGATGCGCATCGATCACCTGTGTGTGTACGAATAATGCATCAAGTGATATATAAAGAATTTCTGGTAGGTACAAACAACATAAGCAAACAGTGTTACGTATAAGCATAGTTACTTATCACTTTTTGCTGGGTACCAGGTCATATCGGTGTCTAAGGGAATTGTGGAAGTGAAAAATTGACTAGACGAGGCTCCTTCATTACAAGTAGCAAAACTAAAGACAACATTCTTGAACCACTGTCGTCTGCTAGAGACCTGATCCAGGCCGATGCGTTGAAGAGCAAACCTTAGATGGATCCAACATAGCCAATGAAGCGGCAAAAGACAGTTATGGCAAAAGCTGGACCAGAGAAGACCCAACGAACTTCTACGACATAATACCACTCTACAAACATATATACTGGACACGATGGGTAGGCATGCTCAGAGATAAGGCATCCCCTACAACGATTTCTGCAGATAATCTGTGCAGACGAGGAAAAATAAGGAGTTGTCCCACACTTGCCAACATTAGAAGGGCTACTTTAGTTCAATACTTCTTCTAAATGATGCCAACAATGCCTGCACTGCCGACATTTATAATTTCATAAGAAAAAGCAATCGGCGACCCCTCTGTCTTTTCTAGTGTCATCAACATGAACCTACATTGGTCTAAGTGTACCTCATCGGAACCATTTTAAGCCAATCAAACCAACCAAAGCAGGTTTAAAAAAGTTAATTATTGTCTTCTTTGTCTTTTCCTTAACGACAATGTTATTATCACGACTAAAGGGATTGTAACCCTCTCACTTCACTTCATTTTCTTTGAGAAAGGTTTTGCTCCTGCTATCATGCGAAGCACCTTCTTCTCAGTTGCCGGCAACTTGGGCCCTTACTTTTTGCACGCTGTCCAACATTGTGAACCGTATGTAATCGCCGGGCGCACTACTGTGGGGTAGAGCCTTCCTTTCAGCTTAGGGACATTTTTCGGTCAGAGAAAATGTCTGACTTTTCCTGCCACTTCATCCACCCTACGCCTGAATAATATCGTCATCACAGATTGCTTCGTTATTGATCATCGACGCCAGATATTTGAACTTTTCGCACTTGGGAATCACTCTTCCATTCATATAAATGTCTGGAATAGGTCGGAGTGGATCAGAGAACGAACAGCACAAGTATTCTGTTTTCGGACTAAAGGTACGATCAGACGGTCATCCAAACTTGTCATCCAGATGACATGCTGACGTCACTATGACGTAGAATTCGTCCTAAAGTGGTCATCCCGTGTGATCGCCTGTCATCCGGCATGTCATTGAACGTGTCAACCGGATGACATACCAGATGACACGATTTCTATGTCATCCAGATGACTGATTTCATCGACCGTGTGATCGCTTGTCATCGCTATTGGGACTGGATGACCAAATATTTTTGACAGCGTGTCATCCGGATGACAACGTCCCATGGATGACATTACTAGATTTTCCTTATTGTCATCTAACATCGGATGACACGTTTGTATCGTGAAAAAGTCGGAAGCACAGACCTCAAATGGGAGAGAGGTTTCCTATCGGTGAATAATTTGAATCAATAAAAGTGAAGTAAGCGGGCTACGATGAAGAAGATGAAGAGTACGAAGAGGAAGGAGCCGATATCAACGAAAATCGTAATCCTTTTTTGCTTTTCTGTAATAAAACTATTAGATCCAGAAATGGTTGCGCATTTTTTATTGTTTCACCAATTCCAAATTCATTGAGGATTTTTTTAAAATATCCAATTGTTGGAGTTATTTGTTTTCGAACGGCGTTCCGGATTAGGGACATTCGAGGCTTCTGATTGGGATTGATGGATGACTTAAACTTTCGACCTGTGCTCATGCCAAGAATCTTTTCAATTATCGGTGCCTCCTTGCCTGCAATTGTCTTGGGAGGAGACGCCGATATGGCAACTGATATCTGAAAGAAAATTCATAAATTTAAAGGAGTTTTTGGTTTTAGTTCCCTTTCTTACAATGTGGTTTCGTATCTCGTGCTGGTCCAGTCTCATTAAAGCTGTTGAAGCTGATTTTTCCGCATCGAATTCATTGTAAGCAATTCCTTTGAATTTACCAGTCCTTAAAAAAAAGAATTCAGGGTTTGATCAATTGAAGTCGCTTGTTTTCCAAATACAAAAACTACAGCACTTCACTTACTTGTGAAACACCAATCGGATATCATGCAAATTACCAAAAGCACTAAACAACGTTTTCACTTCTTCTTTTGTCACATCGGCTGGTAGTCGCTTGACGAAAAGTTTTTTTGGCTCGAGATCGGCTAAACAATAACAACATTCGATATCATGCAAATCCCCTTGAAGCCAATGCATTTACCTGAAAATTTGAACTTCTGCCTCTTCTCTTTATCGTGAAGTACACTCGATATATAAACTGGCCGTCCACAGTATTTTCCTATCGAGACGTATAGCTTTTTCCACCTCGGATTCATTTTCCAATTCCACGTAGCCGAACCCTCTGCTTCTACCATTTGATGATTTAATTAGAGTTAGATCTGTTATTCTTACTTCGGGAAGCTGTTCCTTTACATCTTCTTCACTGGAGAGAATATAACAATTTAGCAAAATCAAGCGCAGAAACACCGAAAACATACTTATAATCCAGATTACCGATGAATATCCTCAAATGGTCCTTGGTAAGATCAATCTCCTGATTCTCATGCTCTTTGAATACTGCTGATTTTGTTTCTTTGCCTTTAAATTTCCGCACAGGTGCATCGTTCTTCACTTCACTTTGGAACCCAACGGCCAAGGAACTTTCCAGAACTTCTTGGATTACTTGTCGACTCTTTTCCATCTTCTCCAGCAGTTGTATTCGTTTGATGTACAACTTCTCGTTCCACGAACAATTGCGCAGCGCTCGGTTACTAACGTCCACCACATTCTGACGAAATACGGGCAAATCTTGTAGCTCCTTGGGTCGCTTGTATTCGTCTCTGTAGTCCAGAAATGAGATGTATTCTAACCAGCAGTCGGCATTTAGACAGCAATCAGCTACCAGTCTTTCGTAGATAGTTTGAAGAATGTTCTCATCAAGGTACTTGTCCGCTTCCTTAATGTACAAGCGGTAGATTTCAGCTTTCTTTTGATAAAACTTTGGATTTCAATTTTTAAATTTTTTTTTTTTTTAATGTTGCTTTGTTTTCATT
This sequence comes from Portevinia maculata, assembly GCA_949715645.1. Classification (NCBI taxonomy): domain Eukaryota; kingdom Metazoa; phylum Arthropoda; class Insecta; order Diptera; family Syrphidae; genus Portevinia; species Portevinia maculata. The sequence continues at coordinate 92,690,368 of OX454526.1, forward strand.
TGGCACTGACGTTTACAGTGGGTGATCAAATTATTACGGCGACCTTAAAAAATATAATTTTATTCAGGATTTAGTGCGATGGTGGAAAAACGCCTTAAATGAGCTAAGGCTCATAAGGACTGAACATACGAAGACTGGTTAAAGGTGATAACTTAATATGTCAGCTTTCAATCGATTTTTTTTTTATATTTTGGAGATATATTTTCACGATTTTCGTGGCACGGGTTTTTTTGTAGGTCTGCTTTTCCGATGAATCAACGGTTCAGATTTTGTCGGATAAGTCCGAGTTTGTTAGGAGGACGGCAAACGAAAAATATAAAAGGGAATGCGACTTATCCGACAAAATTTTAATCGTTGATTCATCGGAAAAGCAGTCCTACAAAAAAACGCGTGCCACGAAAATCGTAAAAATATATCTCCAAAATATAAAAAAAAATCTATTGAAAGCTGACATATTAAGTTATCACCTTTAACCAGTCTTCGGCTTTCCAGTCCTTATGAGCCTTAGCTCATTTAAGGCGTTTTTCCACCATCGCACTAAATCCTGAAAAAATTATATTTTTTAAGGTCACCGTAATAATTTGTTCACCCACTGTATTACAAATTGTCATCGGTGTGATTAGTGTCATCCGTGCCATTAGTGTCATCTCGTGTGATCGGCTGTCATCCGGCTTTGTCATCCAGTCATGTCAACCGGATGACAAAGCAAGCGTGTCATCCATTTTGGGACAAAATGACACTCGGATGACCGAACGGATGACACTGTGTGATCGGGTGTCTTCTAGCTGATGACACGCTCGCAGATGACATGCAGATGACAACCGTACCTTAATACCTACGATACTCATTCCCCTACAAAACGTCCACCAATTTTTTTTTTATCTTAAAAACCGGTCCATTGTACTACCAGGCTCATTTTGTGTAGAGGTTGGAGAAACAAGGTGTTATTCGTTTCTCTCCTTTATTGGGTGGCGTATGTATTTGTTCCCATGGGGATTTAACCTGCACCGCACGGGCCACAATCCAACAGACTGCCCTCTACACCATCGCCACGTCCACCCATACATCCTGTGCTCTTTTTCATATTGGCAATAAATGCTTGGCTTTTTTCGTTGACATTTTTTTGTTTATTTTTGCTCGTCCCCGCCTCAAAAAAAATATCTGTCCGGAGTAGGCGATTCGCTTCCCAGGATTTCTTTGCCATCTTTATCCCAAGAATTTAATTATTCTCTACATAAATATTTTAAAACATCGATTACTCACGGATAGGTACATAATTATGTATACCTACATATACAGACATTTTACTATGACAAGTGGGAGTTTTCTTTATTTTAAGATTTTGTTTGGTGTCACCTTAAAATTAAATAACTTTGACCACTTTTGAACTTTGCAGGTTGCTACAAGATATTCTTATTTGATATTTATGATTGGTAGGTACTAAGAAGACTGCCAAGTTTTTTTTTATTCAAAATAATATAAGGTATCCTCGTTTTTACGAAAACTTCAAAATAATAAATAATGCAGCAAATACGGGTAGAAAGAATATGTGTTGTATGTGACATGTTGTTTTAATTAACAAAATAGAGAAAATAGCACCTTGGAAGCAAGGCAACGAATTATGTATACGAATCAGGAAATTTCCTTTAAAATGGCATTCAATCGTTAACGCGTATTTTTGCATATTTGACTATAAATTCATATTTTGCATATTTGTGTGCATATTTTACTATAAATTCATATTTTGCATTGTTTTGCATATTTTTATAATAAAATCATATTTTTAAAGTATATTGTTCAAAAATTTAACTAGACAGTAAAAAAAATCACTTTTATGTCAGTTCAAGCGAACCTTACAACTATTATCTATTTATTTTATTCATTTCACAATCTTCAACCATATTCAAACCCAACACTATAATGCACTATATAAACAAAGCTGTATGTATGAACTTGACAAGATTGTACCGGCAAAACATTGAAATGAAAAAAAAAAATTAAGACTGTGCGCCTGAGACTATATAAATGAGATCAACATTTAAACGATATACTTTTCTCCATTGCTACCGAGAAGCGCCAAAATGGCTACAAAAAACTTTGTTTTTTTTAAATGTTAGTTTCGTTGTAAGTTATTATTTTATTTAATGATACAAAATTTAACTTATTGTTGAAGACTTAAGAAAATGTGTTTTTAAATTAAACCAAAATTAAGTTGAATTGGTTTTAAGTGCATATTTGAAATGCATATTTTGCAATTGTAAGCGCATATTTTCAGATTTTAAGTGCATGAAAACCCGAACCCTACACATTATAATAAAATATTTATTGCGTGGTGAAGAAGTCAAGGAGTCAAGGTAAGGAGAAAGAACAACAATGATTTAAGTACAAAGTGCAAAGTTTAAAAGCAAGTTCAGATATTACGCAATGTATTGCGGACAAATTTCGATATCAGTGGAATACAAGCCAAAAGCCACTGTCTCACTTTTTTCATAGAGGTAAAAAAAATTGCTTCTGCCGGGCGAAGGGATCAGTGGTTAGTGTTTCCGACTACTAATCAAAAGGACTCGGTTTAAATCCCGCCGGGAACTATTAACTTCTAAAGTTTTTCCTCTTGCGAACGTCTGACAAACATCCAAGAGTATCAATTGTCATGAGAAGCTTGCCGTTCGGATTCGGCTTAAAATTATAAGTCCCTTCCAATTCGCACAAGCAAGTGGTTGGAGAAGCTAGGTTTTAGGCCCGATATGGGCCGTTAATGCCTAATATTTATTTATTGTAAATAAATTTTCTATACATTGTATATTAACAGGAAGACTATTGAACAATTTGAAGGAAAGAATGAAAAATCAGCAGCTACAGCAAGTGGTAATAAAAGGTAGAATGATAACAAGATGTTGTTGAAGGTTTCTTAAGCTATAAGCGCTAGAAAGTAGGATCTGCAATTACCCAATTCTGACCAAAAGTATTTTATGAGCCTTGAAATAGAACAGTTGTCTAACTTGCAGGATTTTTATGCGTCCAGTGGGTTTAACGTGAAGAATTACATATCTTCCATATGGCGCACTTCTGAAGAACAATCAGAGCCTGATATTTATTCAGAAAATCAGTATCCCAACGGCTTAAACAGTACTGCAATTTAGACTGACATATCGAATAATATATTGTGATTTGAGTGCTTAAGGGACAGAAATTCTATAGATTGTTAAAAGAACGAATAATTGTTCTCCATTATTATATTGCTTTTAACTTAAATGTTGATCAAACCAATTCAAATTCCGGTCAATTATAATACCAAAGTAAATACAATGGTTTACAATTTCAATATTGAAGCAATATGTTGGCAACACTCATATCAAAAGATACATTGGAGCATTGGCCAGAATATGAACCATGAAACAGGTTTTAAATCACATTTAGAAGAATAGAATATGATCATACCCCCTTAAGACGGTGTATTACTCTAGGTAACCTCCTCTTAGTTTGTTTATTAGGTAGATTAAGTTAGCTAGGGCGTTTCTCATAAAGGCCGGGCCCGCTAACTTGTGGTGGTGCTTTCGGGAGGTGACTGACGCTGAGGACTGTCAGCCACTCGGAAAGCAATTGGGATTTTGACCGCTAAATGAATGTTGCGTAATGAAACATATTTTTGTCTAGTATTTAAGTTGACATTTAAAAATTAATAAAAAATGAATTTAAAAGTAAAAAGTAAAATAACATATAAGTGTATCACTTGTCATGAGAAGGTTTTCAAATTTGCCGTTCGGATTCGGCTTAAAATTTTAGGTCCCATTCTACTCCGCAAGCAAGTGGTTGGAGAAGCTAGGTTTAAGGCCATGTATGTGCCGTTAATGCCTAATATTTATTTTTATCAGAACAAAGACACATTTTATCAACTCTATTATCAAATTTAATGTAAAATTGATTTATATGAAATAAATGTATCTATCAGTACATCTTTCTGGATACTTCTGATTGATAAGACTGCAAAACATAAGTTTTTCGCTTATGTTCATCGAACCAAAACTTCATTATTTATACCAGCCACTAGATTTAAAGGATTGCCAGAATTGTATGCATTCCTAAGATCATTAGCAAATGCTCTGACATTAATTATAAATGTTTGGGTAAAAAGAGAGTAATTCTGTAAAGGAAATAAGACACATCGAAGAACAGAACCTTGAGGAACAACAATTGATAATAATAGAGTTGCTTATTTCAGATTCTATTTTCACCATTTAATTTCTTTCATTCAGATGGAATATACACCAATTTTGTACTTAGCCGCGAAAACTAACGTTATACAGCTTGTTTAGAAGAAAATTGTGAATTGCGATTGACCATATCAAACGCTTTTGTTATATCAACGAAAAGTCTAGCACAAGATATTTTTTCATCCAAACCTTTCTATATAACGCAACAAAGATCTTAAGAATGTCTTCAGTAGATAACCGAGCTCTAATCTAAAAATTTCGCTTGTTCAGGTAATCCAGAACTCTTTTTGTTAATGCATTTCTCAAAGACTTTAGTGATCGAAGGAAACAGTGAGATCGGTCTATATTTTCTTTTGTTATTTCTGCTTCCTATATTAAAAAGAAAAATAACAACGCCATATTCCAAATCATCCGCTTAACTTCCAGACATGATACTAGAGTTGAAAGGATATTTCAAAATAAGTAAAAACAATGTTGATGTAAGTATACTTAAGCAAGCATTGCATTTGAAATACAGAGTGGCGCACCAATTGTGCTACAATAAGAAATTCAAATAAATTTTTTGTTTTTAATCAATGTATTTCTTTTTTTTTATTGTGCAGCAAATTCAATTTTATTTTATATAACTATATAATTGTTTTTTAAGATGATAGACCGTAAATGACCGTCATGCTCTGCTCATTCATGCATATGCGACACCTGATCGAGATCGCCTCAATTATTGTTTTAATGGGCTGCTTCAATTCAGTCGAATTCCTAGGTTTGGTTTTGCACACCTCTTGCTTGACATAGCCCAATAAAAAAAAGTCTGGTGCATTCAGGTCAGGTGACCTTGGGGCCAGCTTAATGTGGAGTTTCTGAATATTAATTTCTTTGGGAATTTTCGTTGGAGCTCCGCCAAAACCGATCTGGCTATGTGTGCAGTTACTCCATCTTGCTGGAACCAAATGCTTTTGAAACGGTTACTTCTTCGGCGCAGGTCTGGGTAAAAAAAACTCCATCAACATCTTATATAAATAATGGTCGCCATTGACAGTTACTGTTATACCGTTTTCTGAAGTATGACCCCGCAATGCACCTTGATGAAACTGCGCACCACACAGTGACTCGTTCTAGGTGCAGTACCGCCTCATGGAGTATTTCTCTATTATGTTCACTCCATATGCGGCAATTTAGTTTATTAACATTGCCGTGCGCCACCCTGTACAATCGCTACTACAGACGTAAGAGTTGTTTAAGAAATGAATAGTTTTTAAAATCTCAGACCCATTAATGTTTTCTAGAAAGAAACTGTTCCTTTCAAAATTATTAGAGTAGACAATCAGTAGTGAACTAATTAAAACCAGGCATGTCCACTGTTATGACGTTTTTCACTATTTCACACAAATGACACATGATATATTACTTAAATTCATTAAAGATTAAAACAACAATTTAGCGAACAAATTAAACAGTAGAAATCAATTTTGACAACTTACATAATGACTGTATCTGCATTATCAACTTAATATTTAAAACAAACAAAAGAAACACTAACAACTCAAACTTAAGAATAACAAATTAATCTTACCTGCTGACAGCTTGTTTAGTACTTAAGGTTTTTCAAGCAACGCTTAATCCGTTCGAGATATTTAAATAAAAATTCACAACATGTCTCTCCGCACTCGAAATTATAATACATATGAGCAGAATAGCAACCAATATTATGCATAGCTATTACGCACATATTTGAACATTCCATGGTGCAAAAGCAGCAAAAGACTCGAATGAATCCGAGTGCTTTGAACCACAGTTGCACGTTAGCTACCCAAATTGTTATCTAGCTAACGCCATAACTAAGTAACTAACGTAGTTAAATTAGCTGCGCTAAAAATGCAATCGATTTGGTGGTTAGCTATCATAATGACTACTAATTTTAGCTATTAGCTATTAGTTGCAGGTTGTGTAACTAAGCTCGTTAGCTTGCCAAAGTTAGTTGCGGATGACAACTAAAAGTTGGTTAATAGTTGTAACTTTTTAGCTGTCTAGGTAATAACTAATAACTAAATCAAAATTTATTGTTTTGCTATAATGGCGATAATTTATTGGGATTTATTCTGCAAATTGCGTTTAAAATAAAAATTGATTGAATGTCCCTTTTATTTTACATTATGTTATTTTACAAAGAGGTCATTGGAGCCACAATAAAGGTCCTTTAAGCCCGAAAAAGGATATTTTCCCAAAATGTCTTTAGAAACGGCACGGTATACATGAGTTCAATGTTTTTTGAATAAGGGGTCCTAGAAACAACTGTGTTTGTGTTTCGTGTCTGTGGGCGGATTTCAAAAATTCGTAAACTTGATTATTTCGGGACCCTAGAGAGTATATGGTTAAAATTACAGCTCTCTAGGCCCAGTTTAAAGGCCTAATTTTTGCCGACAGACGGACTGACGGACATTGCTAGATCGACATTACTATCGATGCTGATCATAAATATAATAACTTTTAGGGGTCTACGGGCAATATTAAGGTATGTTACAAACTATGCTTAAAAATTAATATACCCTTAGAATAGGGTATAAAAATACAACCCCTATCGTAAAAGGGACAATTGATGTCTGAGATTTCGCGATAGACACTCGAATATACATCGATGCATGATGTTTAAACAATTATGTTGCCGAGTTGGCTTCTGAGCAAACGCAACAAAAAAACTTTCCGCTACAATTAAAGCTGTAACAAAAAAAATATTTTTATTAAGAAGAAAAACTTGAAATGATAAGTGTGCGAGCAACTACTGTGATGTGTGAAACCACCGTCAAATTTTATGTATGTTGATTTCTATTTTATTTTATTCAAGGAAATAAAATAAAGTTATGTTACCTAATTCATTTATTATTTTTTTATTTTTATAGATGATTAGCTAATAGGTCATCTTGTATCCTATTTAGACCTCTTATTCGCTCGTTGTGCATATTTCAGCAGCACTATATGTGCTGACCTTTTGGGGAGTACCTCAACTTCCTTTCTGTTTTAATTATGACTTTCATTTTCGTTGTCTTCACTTTCAGACAGTTAAAAACAATTGCCAAGGTCCAAACAAGTTAATTTTATCTCAAAACCTCAGAAGAAATAATTAACAACCAAGCGACAATTTCACCTGAAAAAACGGAGACTGATAGCTAAATATAGCTGTCCCAAGAAAAAATCACAAAAATGTGATTGTCACATGACAATCATTTTACGCAGCCAAAAGTTGTTGATTGTGACTCTGAAAATTCGCCTTAAACTTCTATTTTGATTTTTCAAATTCCTACATTATTCAATTAAACATAATATCGAACCACTACCTGTTTGATAATCTATATATTAATACGGAGTTGCATATAACGTGTTTCCCCCTTTTTTCTATTATACGTCACATAGATATGCCAACACTATATATATTTGGGTAGGGGACAATACATAGAAGTGCACAATACAAAAATTATCCACATATATAACACACATTATGAATTACAGCAGGTAAAATGAAGCGAATTGGATGAAATTACAACAACAACAACATAATCTGCCAATCGGAACGGAAAAATTTTATATCATGCGATGATGTTACTTGAAAATGCTTGAAGTTACTTGAAAATGCTTAAAAGTTACTTGAAAATGCTTGAAAATACTTGAAGTTACTTGAAGTTACCAACAACAATATTGCTGTGCATGTTATGCATTTGATAATGCTTGAACACACTTGAAGTTACTTAGACATGCTTGAAGTTACTTGAAAATGCTTGAAGTTACTTGAAAATGCTTGAAGTTAGTTGAAAATGCCGGTAAAATTGTATACCATGTGAAATCAGAAAATGCAATGTCGAAAAATTTCATTTTCCGATTAATATCTATGTATAACAGTCGACTTCGTTTTTTTTCAACTCATAGAATAAATTGGTCGAATTTCGACCATGGGGCGACCCCTAGTTTCAATATGGTAACTTAGTATACCAATATAGTTTGTTTATACCCGTTTGCGTTAACGTCAGAGTTGTACAAAAGTTAGTTTAACTAATAACTAAAAAGCTAAAACTAAAATAGCTGTAGTTTCGTTGAACGTACATAACTAAACCAGAGGTGTAGTTGCAACAAATATTGGAACTAAATTAGTTATTAGTTGCGAAGTGTAACTAAGCGTGTTTAGTTGTGAAAAATTAGTTGTTAGAGTGTAACTAACAATAAGTAGCTTTAGTTTTAGCTTTTTAGCTATCGACAATTTCACAAAAAAAGGCTTACAGGAGCAATTCTTTAATATCGTTATACATTTTCAGGTTTTAATTATGTTTAATTTTGGAAATTATTATGCCCTTACAAAACACGGGGGAAATTGTGTGGAAGTAGATTTGTCTTCGTTAAGTTTCAAATAATTGAGGTTGTATAGCTTGACGTTTGTTTTACCTACATCAGTTAAAGGTTGGAGGAGAAATATTGATTTGTACTGTGGTAACCGATGGCCGATTTAAGAATGTTGCTTTTAGTTGTCATTACGTCATGTGAGTTCTTATTTGCCCTATAGACCTCTAAAGTAACTTTTCAGGAGAGATCACAGAGATTTTTATATATTTTCAAAGATTGGGTATTCGGCCAACCATACATAAAGCATTTTGCATTTTATGGTTTTTGAACATTGATTTTTTTTATTAAATTCTGGCTCGCCAAGGCGATTTATAAAAAGGGGGGGGGGGGGGGGGGTACTTCGACCTAAAAGATCTTTTGTACCGTATGGGCCAGACAAATTTTAAACTAGTAAAATTTCCACTCTCCGTGTAAAGCGGACAACAAAAAGTAGAAGAATTCTTTATGTCCTCGGGGCCCAAGTGTTCCCTGAGAAAGATCTTCTTTATAATTCCATTAAGGGCTGGACATTCACATAAAATGTGCTCAGTTGACTCGTCCTCTTCAAGACAGAGTCGGCACTCAGGAGAATCTGCCATTCTCATTTTGTGTAGATGATATCTTAAACCGTGGTGACCAGTAAGGTAACCTACTAGGTTTTTGATATCATGCCTGCTTAGGTTTAGACATTTGCTGGCATTATGATTGAAGGGCCGAATGGCTCGTTTGGCCTGTCTTAGACCTGGGATGTTATCCCAAAGATAGGTACATTTTCTATATTCCCAGCTTTTAATTGCTGCCGTTGCTGCTGATCTAGGAGTGCAGCAGAAAGGTTCGGGACCTATGAAAGGTGTTTCTGAACCTTTTCTGGCCAGTTCGTCGGCCTTTTCGTTACCTTCTACCCCGACATGACCCGGAACCCACCATAATTTGGTCGTGTTTCTTGTTCCGAGTATTTGTAGGGTATTGAACATTGATTTAATTGAGTTTAAAAAAAAGTAGTGAAATGGATACCAACTCTTCGGAGGTGTTCGTCTCAGACCATAGATATATCGAATTCCAAAACAAATGCGAAGCCATAACTTTGCAGGAGAGGAGAAATCCGAGAAAAACCAACTGGATACGCTTCAGGGAGGAAATGGGAAAAACTCTCAAAACTCCAACCAAACTCAGGCCGAGACAAAAGGTAGAGGAAGCTGTTCAAGACCTGAATAGTGCCATTACTAGCTGTTTTGAACTGACGTGCCCAGTAATCAAAAGCCCTGGCAGAACGGCGGTTCGCTGGTGGAGCTCGGAACTGCAAACAATCCGAAGAGATGCTAGAAAGCTTCTAAATAGGTCACTCAAGACTGATTTGGAGGCAGACTGGAATCTCTATAGATCGAAGCAGATGGAATATAAGAGGCTAATTCGGGTATCGAAAAGTGCTTCTTATAGGAATTTCTGCGAACAGATTGAAACACTGGGTGAAACTAGTAGGGTAGTTAAAGTTCAGAAAAAGGGCAAATCAGTCAAACTGGAATCACTTAGAAAACTTTATGGCACATGCACTGAGACGAAAGCGGAAACTCTCAGTCATCTGCTGGAGTCTCAGTTTCCGAGTAACCAGATTACAATTGGTTCACAACAACCACAAATCACCTGCACTTGTATTTTTGTTATTTATATGTACTAAAAAGACAATGTCTTACTTGTACTCTCCGCAAATAAACTAAAACTAAACTTAAACCAGCCCCTACTAAAGAGACTGTAAGTGAGCCACGACTAACAACTCGGCGTAACTGGTATGTTGCGAAGGCCGTGGTAACGGAGGAGGCCATTAAGTACACTTTTGCGTCCTCTGACGACTTCAAGTCACCTAGTACGGACCTAATAAACCCAGCCATGCTGCAACAATGTACAAACCAGTTGCTACCGACTATGAAGAAAATCTGAGTCCTAGCACTGGCATACATTCCAACACCCTGGCGTACAGTTAGAGTGGCATTTATACCAAAAATTGGCAGAAGTGGCTATGACTACTCGCTCGCTCAGACCAATCAGTCTGACTTCCTTCTTGCTGAAAAGCACGGAAAGGCTGGTCGAGCTTTACGTGCGCAAAACTGCTTTGCGATTACACTTACTATCTCAGATGCATCATGCCTACCAACGCGAAAATCCTGCGAGACTGCGTTCCAAAATCTAGTTGCTAGAATTGAGGACGCGCTTGACAGGGAAGAATACGCGATGGGCATTTTCATCGATATTGAGGGTGCTTTTCACAATGCTACTTTTGACAGAATGTGCAGCTCTGCGAGACAACAAGGCGTAGACGAATCATTGGTGCTGTGCATTAAAGAAATGCTAATGAATAGAACGTTGGTTGCGGATGCGGATTGTGCGGCCGCTATGTTATGGCGGGGGTAAACAGAGGCTGCCCGCAAGGCGGCGTTCTGTCTCCACTGCTGTGGTGCATGCTGGTCGACTCTTTGTTGAACGTACTCAACAGTTCTAATGTATACGCTCAGGCGTACGCGGATGATGTTGCCGTGCTTTCTGTTAGATCATGCATAGGGACGTGATCGACGAATGGTGCACCAGGAATGGGCTCTCGGTCAATCCTCTTTACTGAGGTTGTTCCTTGTTTACGAGAAGAAGGAAGCTGATCTGGTTGACTCAGCCAGTGCGAAAAGGCGTCAAAATCCCACTCCAACGTGCAAATCTCAAGCTGTTCATATACATTTTGTCCTATATCCATATGTCATTGGATATAGGACATTTAAGCACAAACTTTACACAATTATAATGCCAGTATAAAATTTGTCCTACTGCATACAAAAATGGATATAGGACACATAAGCATAAAATTGATCGACAAAAATTGGTCTATAGGACAAAATCAATTTTTTTATTTCGATAACTATAAGATATAGGGCAATTCTGATTTCACCAATCGAAAGTGCATGACCGAAAATATAAGCATTTATAACTCATTTTCGGCCAAAATGGTCTGTAGGACAAATAAGAACTTACGTGACGATTAGGTTATATTACCAACAGGTCTTTGGAGCACCAAACAAGGTCCTTAAACAACGAAAAAAGGTTATTTTTCCAAAAACTCGTAGAAAACCGCTCATTATATTTGTGTTCAATGTTTATTTGATTAAGTGATCGATGGAACAACAAATAAGGTCCTTAAAAGTCCAAAAAACGATATTTTTCTAAAATGTCATTAGAATCCGCACGGTTTATCTGTATTCAATGTTATTTGAAGAGGTCCTTGGAACAACAAAAATATGCCTTGAAAGTCAAAAAAAGGATATTTTTCCAAAATATTTGTTGTTCCAAGGACCTCTTAGCCAAATTATATTAAACGCAGATACTCCGTGCTGTTTGTAAAGACATTTTGGGAAAATATCCTTTTTTCGGGTTTAAAGGATCTTTTTTGTGGCTCCAGTACATCTTTGTAAAATAACCTAATGTAAAATAAAAGGGACATTCAATCAAGTTTTACTTCACACGCAAAATGCATAACTAATCACAAAAATGTATGACCATTGAAGCAAAAACATAAATTTTGATTTAGTTATTGGTTATTACCTGGACAGCTAAAAAGCTACAGCTAAAAAACTGACCAACTTTTAGTTGTCATCCTCATCCTTACGAGCTTACATTTGTATTTGTATTTGTATTTTATTTATAATTCATGTTAACACATAGATACAATGCAATCTTTTAAGTGTGTTACAGTATTGACAAGGTTGGTACATTAAGATATAAGTATATTTTACAATTTCAAATTGTTCTAAATGGCAAAAATGTATTTATATTGATTGGATATTTTACTTAAAAAGAGAGAGAAAAAAAAAAATAAAAATAAATAAATAAATAAGTAAAAATAAAAATAATAAGCTAAAATTCCCTAAAACCCTATAGCAGTTAAATAATTAAAATTAAATTCAAAAGTTAAATTCAAAAGTGTTGTTTGATTTGTCTTTGAAAGTCGCTCATGCCTGAAGATCTTCTGATATGAACCGGAAGCGAATTCCAAAGTCTTACGGCATATACAAAAAATTGTTTTTGTGTCACATTATAGTTATATGCTGGCGGGACAAAACTTCTACTTCTGACCGAAGAAGATGCAAATTGTAACCTTTGGAAAAGATATTCTGGTTCCTGTTTTTCTCTGAGAGTGAATAGGAAAGTCAATATTTTAAGGTCGAGATATTTTTGTAAGTCCATTCCAAGAAAATGCCTTACATATTCAGTTACACAACCTGCAGCTATTAGCTAATAAGTAAAATTATTTGTCATTATAATAGCTAACAGCTAAATCGATTGCATTTTTAACACAGCTTATTCAACTACTTAGTTATAGCGTTAGCTAAATAACAAATTAGTTAGCTAATGCGCAACTGTACCTAACGTAAATAACTTGATTCTTCTGGCTGCCGTGGACAAACATAACTTGTTCATTTCTTGCAGCTGAAAGAGAAATATTGAATGCAAAGACTTTAACTTACAATAATTGGCTAATTATATTATATTATTAGAATTAACAATAACACAGAAAATCAGTAACAAAAGGAATAAATAATCCGCCAAGCACCGTCAGAGCCTCAGGTTGTTGCCATCAAGACCACCTGCTATAATTATCACACAATTACAAAACAGGGTTGCACAATCAGCACGTTGCGTTCGTTGACTTGACCTTTGGCTTTTTGTGGTATAAACAGCTGCGTCAGCATCTTCATGTTAATTTTTGAATGTTGAGTCGTCACTGTTCAATAATAAATAATTCAGCGATCTAAACAATAGCGACGGAGAATTCGGAATTTGTTGGTGTTTGACGAGATTTCCAAACCAGCTAATTAATAACTTGGTAGACAATAGCAAAGCATAATACCATATTGCGTTGTTTTGATAGCTATGAAACTGGAGTTGATGAGTCAATTCAAGACCTTTTTGCCCTGCTATTATTTTTTGTGAATCAGTATCTACCTACATTTTGCAATTGGATGGCATAATGTTTCGCATTAAATAATATTTGTAATGCTGGCTCATAATGCATCGGTGTTGAGATTTGTTAAATGGTTCCAATACAAGAAGTGTAGGGCGTTTGAAAGTTGGTGGCGAATGTGTCGTGCACCTGAGCTGCGATGAAATATAATATCCTGGCTGCAGTGGAACCCTCTAAGACTAGTTCTAGATTTTTCTTCCGCAGAAAGGCGTGAGTGAAGAATAGATGAAGTTTTATGGAACAACTGATTTTTCTGTTTCATTTGAATCCAAGTGGCATTTGATTCTGATTTCCTAAATACACAAGCAGATTTTAGTTGTTGTTGAATATGCTCAGCTCGTAAGAGCAGACCTCCGCTCCATTGTTGTTATTAGATTGTAAGTTAAATCACTGGTATTTATGCATTTTAAATCACTTGTATTTATTCAAGCTTCCAGAATGGGTGATTTTATTTGGGCTTTATTGGTGACGATGTACATTAAGAACCAAGTATGGTACACGGGGGATGGTTTTTTTTTATTAAGGAGAGAATACGTTATGTACACAAGTGGTAGGCCATCAGCACCTGGTGTGTCCGACTCCCACGGACTAAAATCTTCCCACTTACGGCCCGAAATTAACCATGGAACTGCTCTTTGCGTTACATCAGGGTGGTGCCATTTTTAAGTCCGTAAAAGGACGCCGTCTTGCAAGTCTTCTGTCGCCTAAGACGCCTGTGCTTGAAGCCCTTGTCGGGATCTCTCGGACTGCTTCCTCTCAAAGCATTTTCTTGCCGGTGAGGCTATCATCCGTTTTTTGAGGGTATATTAACGTCCTCCTTTCTCTGTTCTACTCAAAGTACCGTCTCGATGAATACAGATTTGGTTCCAAGTGTCGATACTCGTGGTCATCTGGCTTACGGCAGTGTCTGGGGAGAGGTTGCCTATCTCTGACTCTAGCCTTTTCTCTCAGCTTCCCATCTGCAACAGATGAAAAAGGTCTTATTTGTAGACTGTGCTCTATACTACCCACATCTTGTGGAGGTACCTATTGCAATATCCATGCCCGGTTAAAAACTGAGTAACATAGAAGATCACTTCGCTGTGTTTCCGCTCCAACGGTGTATCAATGTTCCTTATCCTCCCCTGCAGTCAATTTAACTCTTGTTTCGCAGTCCCATATCGTCTCTGCCACTCTTGTTTTCTGAGCTGCTTCCATTCGTCTCCTTCATCTCTGGTTCTGTCGATTTTTCATATTTTTCAACCCTATTTTTCTTTAAAATTAACTCCCATAACTAACAATGTCCCTGACCATTCCATATGTCGACCCACAGTACCTCATATCACTTCAAAGAACCAATCTCCCGTATGTTGCGAAGGGACAACTCAAATCTAACTCTGTTTGTTTTCAACCGCAGCGCTCCCGACCTAAAACTCGATCTTCTTCACTATTCTAAGTATTTAAGCCTTCGTTTTCAAGTAAATTTTTAACTTGAAATTATTCGATTAGGCAGAATGTCAGTTTTGCTTACGCGCATGTTCTCAGCAACCATATGAAATCTATGCACACAGTTATTTTGATGTACCAACCCAAAGCAAAAACATAGGAACGGACTACAGTCCGCTTGGGCGAACTGTTGGATACCCTATTCTTATTCCTATCCCTCATACGTTAAGAAGGCTCTACATATTTTGTTATATAACATTTAAAGGATTTTATCGAAAAAAACAAAGCTTTTGTAAGAAAAAACGCTCTCTAGCTCAAACTTGGGTTTTTCAATAAAAGTGTTTTATTTAATTGTGGGCGTGTCAGTGCACGGATTTTAAAAATTTTATCTCCCGAGCAGTTTTAGGAGTCATAGATCATATACAAAAAATTTCAGCTTTCTAGCTCAAAATTCGATTTTTTCCAAAATTTTGTTTTTTTGAGTTTGTGGGCGTGTCTGTGGGCGGATTTCAAAAATTCGTAAACTTGATTATTTCGGGACCCTAGAGAGTATATGGTTAAAATTTCAGCTCTCTAGGCGAAGTTTAAAGGCCTAATTTTTGCCGACAGACGGACGGACGGACATGCCTAGATCGACATTACTATCGATGCTGATGATAAATATAGTAACTTTTAGGGGTCTACGGGCAATATTAAGTTGTGTTACAAACTATGCGTCAAAATTAATATACCCTTAGAATAGGGTATAATAAGATATCCGACCTCAAGCAGATCTGCTCAATTGATCCCTCCTCGGTACTCTTGCGTAAATATTTTGAAAATCCGCCTACTGGCACGCCCACAATTTAAAAATAACTTTTTTTGAAAATCCAAAGTTTGAGCTAGGGAGCTGAAATTTATAATATATACTCTCTAGGGGCCCTTTATGCTCATGTGTTAATTTTTTTTAAATCCGCCTACTGAGACGCCCACCCAAGTTTGAGCTAGGGAGCGTTTTTTTTTCGATAAAATCCTTTAAATCTCATATAACAAAATATGTAGAGCGTTCTTAACAATTCAACCATACTTAGACTTTTGTCACGCCCACTTATGAGGGATAGGAATAAGAATAGGGTATCCAACAGTTGGCCCAAGCGGACTGTAGCCCGTCCCTATGTTTACTTTGTCTTTTCCCATGTAAAATTTCACATGGATATTTTAAGCGATTTGTAAGTTATGACCAATTAAAAAACAAGCATTTTTTATATTTTATCGCTCTTAGGCGAAGGGGAGTATTTTGAAAAATGATACTTGTATAATAATTTTTCATTTTCCTCCAACACGTAAAGTTTCAAATAAATACGTCGACCGGTTTGTGAGAAATTGTGTAATTCAAATCCCCCCAAGAAGGAGCAGTTCTTGTAATATCAAAAAGCTCCCTTGATCGTAAACCACTACAAAAGATAAATGCTTAAAACAGAATTTTAATTTCCTATGCCTAGTAGTTCTTGGGATTCAGCAATTAGTAAGTGAGTGAGTCGCATTGTTCTTTTATAAATGCATGTGGGTTTTGCAGAACTCCTGCAGAAATATATTAACGGCCCTTATGGGGCCTACAACTTATCTTCTGCAACCACTATAAAATATATTTATATACATCTCTTTTGTCGGTATGTTAAAATTAAATTACTTTGACATTCACCAACCGATTGACTTGAGCAGATACGTTTTTGAAATGTCAATTTAGTACAATTTAGACCATTAAAAAAATGCGCCGAAATTGTGTCGCTGCACATTGAAAATGGTCGTTCAGGTGTGTTTTTTGGAATTGGGGAAACTCTACGAGATTCATGAAACACCATTGCATGACATAAAAGTGACTGTTTGGGCTGGCGTTTGCCCCAAAGCCATCATTAGGCCATTTTTTCTTCAGAGAAGGCGAAACAATAGATGGGAATCGATATCCGTGAATGTTGACTCATTATGTCCGCAGACAAATGTCTGAAAAAAGTGTGGACTGTTACTGGTCTCAACAAGACTTGGCACACCTCAATTCAAACAATGCAGTTTCCGCAACAAAAATCCCCTGGACGTGTGCTGTCAAAAGATGGCGACATTGAATGGCCATCCAAATCTCCAGATTTGTCTCCTCCGGACTTCTTTTTGTCGGTTTATTTGAAAGGTAAGGGTAAGGTGTACCCCAGCAATCCTCAGACTATTGACGAGCTCAAGGCAATATTCGTGTCGAAATAATGGCTGTACCGTCCGAGAATCTCGAAAAAGTGATGGAAAGCGCAGCAAAATGGGCACATTTTGGTTTGGTCAATCGAGGTTGTATTTAAAAACTAATCCAATTAAATTGTAAAGGACTAAAAATAAATAAAAACACCTGTATATGGAAATTGTTTTTTTTTTAAGTTATTCAAACTGAAGTAGCAACGGATTCCTAGGGTAATTTTACGCCGGATCTCCATTAAGGTGTCATTTGTGTAGTTGATGTTTACTCCGAGGTAGGTTAACTCCCTTACTACCTCGAAGTTATTGCCATCAACAGTGACGTTTTGTCCTAGTCGGTGCACAGGATGTATGTTTGTTTGTTGAAAGCAAGTACTTCGATTTTTCCTCGTTGATTTCAAGGTCAACCAGTTTTGCCTGTTATTCAATCGCAATGAAAGCCTCTAACACGGCACGCTGAGATCTGCCGATCATGTCGATATTGTCCGCGTATCAGAGTAGTTGGACGGATCTGTTGAAGATAGTGTCTTCCGTATGGACACCTGCCCTACGCACTATCTGCTCCAGAACAGGATTGAAGAATTAACATGACAGCTCATCTACTTGCCAGAGTCCGGTACGGGTTTCGAAAAGTTGGGAAGAACTGTTTCCATACTGCAGAATGCACCGCTTGTTTTACAGCGCCACGCGACACAACTGGATCAGTTTTGCCAGTATCCCGAATTCGGCCATTGCCACGTTGAGCTTCTCGCGATGAATGTTATCATATGCGGCCTTATAGTCGATGAAAAGGGGGTGGGTCTTGACTTGCAATTCATTTGACTTTTCCAGGATTTGCCTAATTGTGAAGTTTTGGTATGTTGTCGATGTCGGACCGGAAGCGATACTGGTACGTGCAGTGTCGTGTGTAGCAGATCGGAGTTACACGTTCACACGGTACTTTGGATAGGATTTTCTATGCGCATTTAGCAGGGATATGCCTCGATAGTTCTTGCAAGACATAGGATCGCTTTTGTCCTATACGTCCGTCCAAAACATTACCTCCGCATTTGAAAAGCTCAGCTGGTTAACTATCAGAGCCAGCAGCCTTGTTGTTCTTTAGCTTTTATACAGCTATTGTAACCTCTTCAATATTGGGTGGACGAACTGGTACTTTGTTCACTGGTTCTCTTCTTGCCCTATTACTTTCTCTATTATAATGCCAATTTTGCAGATGCTATAAATGCTGCTTGAACACATCTACTATTCCTTGCGATTCCGTAACTAGGGTTCCGTCGCTGTTTCGAAGAGCCTGCCTCCCGGTCTCAAAACCAGCATGCAGTTGTTTCGCTTTCTTGTAAAAGTAAAACCTCTTTGAGCTGGGAGATTGCGCATGCATTCTTCTTTCTACGCAGGATCTTCTTCTCCTCCCTTCTCCTGGCTCGATACTCTTCCCTTGCTGAACTGGTCTTGCGTTGGAGCGTTTGAACATGTGCACGTTCTGGCACCACTTTTCGGTGAGCGCCATCATACCACCGACTTTTTCTCTGTGGTGGCTTCTCTCGGCTACCTCCTTAATGATGTCGCGCAACCGGTTCCATATAATGTTGGCGTCTGTGGATTGTGACTGAACATCGGAAAATCTCTCTCTTAGGCGCTCTCTATAGACTCTGGCTACTCTAGACGTGCTGAGCTGAGGCGTCCAACGGCGAATTTCTTTTTCTGAGCGATGTTTTTCTTACCGGTTTTGGCGTTGAAGTCCCCCAGGCGCGATCTTGCCATAGTACTCCGGATTGGTTCCGTAGTTCATAGAACTCCTACTTTATAGGGTCTTCTGCTTCGTCAGTAGGGGCGTTATGCGGATTACAGCCAGGCGATCACTTATCCTCCTGAAATCAATGACTTTTGATCTTAGCCGATTTCCTACTAGGAATCCGCATCCTAACATATGCATCCTTTTGTGACACCTATCCATCGTACCTCCTTTATCGCCGTAATATCTGCCTTATACAGGACAGATTCAAGTTTTTGAGTAACACCAGGAATGTACAGTGCACGTAGGTTCCAGGTGCATACTCTCAATTCATAGTCTGTCGACGTTCCTCTCCATCTTAAATGAGGGGTTACCATATCCGAGGCTGGTGTCTCTCTCATGAGACCCATTAAGGGCTCATCCGCCACCATATCTTTTTAAACGCCATGAATAAGTCTTGAAAATCCTTACTGACCTCAGCTACAAATATGTTGAAGTAGCTCATGTAAAGCATCTGTCATTATGATTGTCGATTCACAGTTGATTCAATCTAGAGAATTCCTCCGCTGCCGTACGTCCACTTGCTGAGAGGCTCATGTAAGACTTCTGAGACTCGACCAGACAGTCAATTCCGATAGAGCATTAAAGTGTTGCTATTTGCTTCGTGTTCAAGATTCGCGCTTATAAGCTTATCAAGTCAAGCCCGGATGAGCGAGACCAGAACCCGGTGGTTACCACGGGGAGGTAAGGTAATGTCAAAAAAATTGATGTGTATAATATAGTTGCGACGAACTTGGAGCCGCCAATCAGAGTGTACCATATTCATACACACACCACCACCTTGGTTAAAATATAGTTTTGATAAAGACCGGAATAGACTGTAGACCTAAAATACTAGATTTTAATGATTACAGTTTAAAATTTAAAAGAGCAGTATTAAAATGAGCATTTTAGTGACAGAAATATTAAACTTTTATACAAAATTATTAAAAAACATAGGTCCGCTTGGGCGAACTGTTGAATACCCTATTCTTATTCCTATCAGACACCTAGAGAGTCTATATTATAAATTTCAGCTCCTTAGCTCAAACTTTGGTTTTTCAAAAAAAAAAAAAAATTAACTGTCTGACACGCCGGCGGATTTTTAAAATATTTACTCGTAAGCATAAAGGGCCCCTAGAGAGTATATATCTATTATATATTTCAGCTCCCTAGCTCGCTCAAACTTAAGATTTTCAATAAAAGTGTTTAATTTAATTGTGGGCGTTTCAGTAGGCGGATTTAAAATATATGTCAACATAAGTATAAAGTATAAGTATAAAGGGCAAACTTGAATAATGGAGAGGTAGAAAGTCCTGAAATATTCTCAATAGCGCAATCGGTTTCTTAGGTAAAATTAAGTCGTAAAATAGACTTTGGACCCACACGAACTGAAATTGTTTGAACTTCTGCATTCATATATGGATAATCTTGTTCGCAAAGTAAATGTATTATGCATATTGTTAACTGCAATTTATTTATTTAATTCTTCGTATTTTCGCTTCATTGACATCGTCGGGAATTGAAATGAAAAGTAATCCACCTAAGAGGGTTTGAACTTTTTTTGGGTAAACGTAGATATCAAGACTAGGTTTGTGTTCTGACTGTTATGTGGTTAATTTAGCTTACATGTGGTTAAAAATGTTGATATATTTTTTAATACAGCTGTTGCAATAGGTACCTATAGTAAAAAAAATATTTTTTACTGTTGCATAAATCTTCAAGTTTTAGCTACTACACTATCTACCTATAGACTTGTGTTCTATGGAAGAAAATTAGTGAAAACTAGTGTCATGGACTTATATATCCAACCGCACACCTACTCCAAATTCAACAGTGACCAAGCAAAGAGGTTTGCAGGGACATAGTGCCCCCCCCCCCCCCCCGCAATAAATTCCTTTCAGCCTTTTAAATCTGCCGGAGTGGACGACATTATACCCGCCCTACTACAAGAAGGGCAAGGTGTACTAATACCACACCTGCTAAAAATAACAAGGAGCAGTATTGCCTGTGTCACATACCAATGCAATGGAGACGAGCAAGGGTTGTGTTTATACCAAAAGCAGGAAAAAAAGACCCCACACAGCCAAAATCGTACAGACCCATCAGCCTTACGTCATTTCTTCTGAAGATGACAGGAAAAGTTGTGGACAATTGTTTAAGGGAAGATGTACTGAACACATCCCCCTTACATCATCGTCAGCATGCATACAGAGCGGGCAGATCATCAGAGACCGCCCTATATCAGGTGACGGAGATAATTCAAAGTGCCATGAAAGCAAAAGAAATAGTACTGTGCGCTTTCCTAGACATAGAGGGAGCATTTGACAACACCTCACATGAGGCGATTAAACGATCCCTGGATAGGAAAGAAGTTAACAGTACAGTATCCAACTGGATGTGTGAGCTGCTGAGCACCAGATCAGCAGAGACTCAAACACCATCTGGAACCATCAGAGTAAACACAACAAGAGGATGTCCACAAGGAGGGGTACTATCACCTTAATGTGGAGCCTAGTTGTAGACGAACTGCTGGAAAAATTAACCGACCTTGGCATCAACTGTCAGGCGTACGCCGATGACATTGTATTGATTGCCAGAGGGAAGTTCGAAGAAACCCTTAGGGACATCATACAAAGGGGACTTAAAGTAACCAAGGAATGGAGCCATACTGTCGGACTTAACATCAATCCGACGAAAACAACGACAGTACCATTCACAAGGAAAAGACAACTTCAAAAACTTAACGACATTAGCCTATTAGGCACGACACTGATAACAGTCAAAGAAGTAAAATATCTAGGACTCCATCTAGATAGTAAACTCCTCTGGCGAAAACATACAGAGGAGATATCCAAGAAGGCCACCCGCGCTCTCATGATATGTAGGAGCCTAGCGGCGAAGGCATGGGGATGCAGCCCAAACATCCTCCGATGGATGTACACTGCAATCGTGAGACCAATGATCACATACGGAGCCGTAGCATGGGCGAAATGAACCAGTCTAACCACAACAAAGACACTCGTCAAAGTGCAAAGACAGGCGTGCCTGTGCATTACCGGAGCAATGCGTAGCTGTCCAACCGTAGCCATGGAGGTGTTATTGGAATTGACCCCTCTACACATCATGGTGATGAACGAGGCAGAGAAAACAATCCTAAGGATGGCAAAGGAGGGAATTGGGAGAGGGAAATGCATCGGTTCGAAAGAACACGGTGACTTACTCAAAAAACTCCCACTTCTAGGCATACATAGGGACATCAGGAAATTCATCTTCGAGAAGAATTTCCAGATAAAGCTCAGCAATAAGGAGAACCGGAGCAATGAATCCATAACTTATGGACTGAGCAACCACACAACAAAGTGGTACACGGACGGCTCGAGGACCGAGGAGGGAACTGGTACAGGAGTGTTTGGTCCAGGAACTAAGCACTACGAATCCATGGGCAAATGTACCAGCTTCTTTCAGGCAGAAATATGTGCCATAGACAGGTGCGTTCAAATCAACCTCGAGAAAAACTACAGGAATTGCAACATAGCAATAATGTCTGACAGCCAAGTAGATATAAAGGCTCTTGACGCCTATACGTTATCAAGTCAAAACTCGTGTGGGAATGCCTACACGGACTGAATAGACTAGGCAAGAATAACAGAATTTCAATCTGCTGGGTACCTGGCCATGTTGGCATTACAGGCAATGAGGCAGCGGACTCTCTGGCAAGAAAAGGGGCAGAGGAAGCCTTCACAGGACCTGAACCGTTCTGCGGGATAGGAGAATACACTATACGCGAAGAGTTCAGGAGACTGGAGGAAAAAACAAGGGCCAAAACTTTTCTCAACCTCCAAGGTCTAAGGCAAGCAAAGAAACTCTTAGGAAATTACAACCAAAAGAGATTCAAAGCTTGTGTCGGCCTTAACAAAAACAACCTAAGAATCCTAACAGGCCTCCTCACGGGATACTGCAGACTCAAGGAGCACCTGAGGAAAATGGGCATATCGGAGGACGGGCTCTGCAGATTCTGCAGTGAAACCGCCGAAACCCCAGACCACATACTGGAATCCTGTGGGGCACTGGCCCACAAAAGGATGAAATATTTGGGCAGGCACCAAATAACAGACAAGGACATACAAACCATGGACCCACAGCTCATTCTCAGATTTATTAAAGAAATTGGACTGGACGCTGTGCTCTAAGGAGTGTGACCTGTAGATCTGTGTCAATCGTTCAAATTTAATGATCGAATCGTTCAAGTATTGGTTGAAAAAATGATTCGTTCATTTCAATCAATCATTTAATCAATCAATGACAGATGGGACATGGGAGTATTGTATTACTCCATTCAATTTCAATACAATCAAAAACCCCAATCATCATTCGTTCAATTTAGTTTCGATAGAGACAGATACATTCGAATGGATTGTAAGAGTGAATACACTCAATAACAACAAACTGCTGATTGTATATATAGATACCAAAACGCCTGTGAATAATTAGGAAATAGAGGTTATTGCACAGAAGCGATATTTTTGTAGAACAAATATGTGTTGGTAAAACGAAATAAGCCGAAATAAATAAAAATATTTTGATATATTAACACATTTATTGGTTCAGTAGATAAGAAATCAGTAATAAAGAAATGAGTTAGTCAGAACAGAACAAAAGTATTGACTCGATGAACGATTGACTTCGGGCATTGTGATTGCAATCACCAATACTTTATTGTGATCGGGTCAAAAAGATCGAATAAATCACGATTGACACAGCTCTAGTGACCTGCCAAGGATAAATCAGAGCAATACCTCGACACGCATCACTAAGAAGTATCTAGAGAGGGCTCTGAAAGAGGGCATGAACCTCTCCGAGGCACAAGCAAGGGGACACAATAGACCAACAGGTCGCAGTGTAATATACCCTAACTAAATATTATTATTATTATTAACCCTGCCAGACGAAGTGCGTTAAAAATTCCAATTTTGCAAAATTAATGCAACCGCACCAATTTCTCCAAAAGCGTAGGATATTACAATACGAATACAAATATAAAGGTCCAAGACTTTTTGGATGTCGCCAAAGGCTTACCAGACGAAGTCAAAGTATTGACAAAAAACCAATTTGGAATAATTGATGCAATCACTTAACTTTTGTTTTAGAATTTAGAGAAAAATTCCTTGATAACAAATATATAAGTCCAAGGCGTTTAACTTGTCGCCAAGTCCTTGCCAGACGCAATCAAAGGGTCGAGATCCGCTGAAAATGCCCTATTTATACACAAAAACTTGCAACTCAACCTTGAAAAATTGACGCAACCACCCAAAATTGTTCCTACATATAGAATGAAACATCACAAACAAAACTGTATAAGTCCAAGACGTTTCACTTGTCGCCAAGTCTTTGCCAGACGCTTCCAAAGGATCGACATCCGCTGGAAATGCCCTATTTATACACAAAACTAAAGTTGAGTTGCAAGTTGCAATGCAAGCAATATGCCAATATAAATATAGATTTGTTCGAGCATTGTTCAATCTGATTGATTTGCGGCTTTATTGTATCAGGCATAAATGTAAAGTTCTTGCCATGGAAAACTATGTTTGGGAAGTCTTCATTATAATCATTTCGCAAATCGCTTTTATGCTATCATACGTATATGTAGATTAAATAAGTTTAGAAAATTGATTACATGTAGATTTGTTCGTGCCTCCAGGAGTTGTATAGGCCAAAAGGTGTCATCTTAGATATTGCGCCATTGTTGATCTATCTGAAATTTATGCTATGAATGTGGACGACATTTGTTGCCACTTGCAGAACGAGTTGTTACACAAGGGCTCTATTGCGTGACAAATTTTCTGGATGTGTCATTTCTCGAAATGGTGACTTCAAATGACCGCTTTTTAAGGCCATGTTATTGATAAAGTACATATATGCCAATGCTCCACCAACGATTTTTGCACTAATAGAAAATATCAGAGCTGTTATTCGCGGAATACAGCGATAAAACATTTGATCACAATAATGAATATTTGTTTACAGAGCCGGGGTGAACATTCGACAGATATTTTATTTAATTTCTAACCTCCGAGTTTGTACTTTAGATTCAAATAAAAATAGTACCTACAATTTTTCATAAAAATGTCGGGTTTTCTATTGATTTAAAATACTCTTCTTGTTAAGCCTAGAAAGCTAACGTTGCTGACTACCCCTAACTTAATAAGCTAAGCATTCGTTGAATCGACGAGCTGTATCGACTATTTTTTTTAAAGATTCCTACAATATCTACTGCTCTTTTATAAGAAATATCCGACATGCACGATTAAAAAAACACATTTTACATGCTGGGCACAACTCTCATTAGCAGGAGCCCATCGGTGGTTGACGATTCGTTGCTATGTACCCGCATTGAAAAAAGCCAGCAATATTTTGAGCGTGACGTCGTCAGACAGACGAACATGAGCTTTCTAGGGTTAAATGACTTTTTACTTTCTTACAACCCACCATATGTAATGAGATTCTTGAGATTTTTGTATTAGCCTACAGTTCAGGTTGGAAATTTGATTCCACAAACACGAATGCAATATGCAAGTTCTGAGAAAAACTTGATTTTCAACAAGTCACCAAAGTACGACAAATATGTACAAACATAGCTGCAGGCTCTATTTCTACTTTATTTACTGTGAACTTCGAACTAATTACAAACAAGTTCATTCATGGACCCATAAATTTAACTATAAAATTGCTCTCACCTCTTCAAATAATATCAGTCAATTGTCTTCTTTCATCGTGAAAATATCTCAATTCAATTAGCCAGAAATTATGAGGACCTTCACAGCAATCATGTTTCTTGCGACTCTAGTTGCCAACACCCACATCATTTCTGCTGCACCTTCGGAACAAACGGAAAATGACTTCCACACTTTTGGCGAATTAGGGGGCTACCACTTTGGTTATAATGATGGACGTATTGCGCGCCAGGAGGAGCGATCAAAGGAAGGAGTTGTTCGCGGTGCTTATAGATTTGTGGATGCTGATGGCAAAATTCAAACGGTTACATACACCGCTGACAAACATAATGGATTTCTGGTTTCAGGAACGAATATACCAAAACTTGGTAGAATCCCAGAAGTAGGTGAAGAAGGTGAAATAATTGAAGAAACTCCATCTGCATATGTACTAGAGGATACACCTGAAGTGTCAGCTGCTAAAATCAAGCACTTGGAAGACTTCCGAAAAGTCCAATTGGGACAAGTAAGCAGCGTTCCAATCCAGTATACCCCTGAAGTTGTTGCAGCTCGTGCCGAACACTTGAACATTCATAATCTTGAAGTTCTTCGTAACAGTGGTGAGGTACCCAGGACTTATGTGGGACAATCAGCTATTCAATTTGTTCCACTTAAGCAATACCATTCAGATTATCTTCCTTATATTGGTTTATAAAATTTCGGTTTGATTCATTAAAATTGTTTTTATATTTTTTTATCTATACGATTTCTTCTTTTTTTTCTCTTAACTGTGGGGCTATGTAATCTGTATTTGTTTGTCAAGTACAAGCTAAGGACTCCGCAGATAACACTGCAGTTAATATATAAATTCAAATAATTCATTTAAAACAAAACAAAACTGACTTAAGGTCATACAAATAAGTATAATAACAAAGTTTTAAATCTCCTTCTGGAAAACAGCAAATCCATACAACAATAAACTTTATTGAATTCTACAATACACCTTGATATTCGTTTATTCAAACTCTAATTAGTTCGGGGCATTCCACGAAAAAGATAGTGCCTTTCCCTTAATGGACTGGCGTGCCTTTACATCACCGGAGCAATGCGTAGCAGCCCAACCGGAGTCATGGAGGTGCTATTTTTTTTTTTTTATTTTATTTATTTATTAAGGATGATAGTATCAGATAAGGATGACTCTAGCGAATAATCTACAACCTATGGACTGACCAACCACATAACAAAGTGGTTCACAGATGGCTAGAGGACCGATGAAGGAACTGGTGCAGGATTATTTGGCCAGCAACTAAGCACTACGAATAGGGTGGCGACGGTGTAGAGGTTAGTGTATTGGCTTGTGACCCGTGCGGTGCAGGTTCAATCCCCATGGGGAACAACAACATACGCAACCCATTCACATGCCTCTACACCAAAAAGGAGGATTTCTGCCTGGTAGTACAATGGACCGTTACCGAGTCTGAGTGCTCTGGGATTTGGATTTCCTTTTTTATAAAAAAAAGCACTACGAATACATGGGCAAATGTATCAGCATCGTTCAGGCAGAAATATGTGCCACGTCATCAAGTCAAAAGTTGTGTGTGAATAGACTAGCCAAGTACAACAGAGTTACCATCTGCTGGGTATCTGTCCATGTCGGCATTATATGTAACGGTTTCTCCGGCAAGAAAGGGGGCAGCGGAACCCTTTAGAGTACCTGAACCGTTCTCTAAATCCCAGAGCACTCAGACTCGGTAACGGTCCATTTTACCACCAGGCAGAAATCCTCCTTTTGGTGTAGAGGCTGGAGAATGGGTGGCGTATGTTGTTGTTCCCCATGGGGATGCATGCACCGCACGGGTCACAAGCCAACACACATGTAACGAAGTGATCTTCGCCACTTGTGCTGCCGCACAAAAACACTTGCCCACCACAAATATATCAGCAAGCAGAATAAAGCGCCAACCACACTAACAAAACTCACCACACCAATACCAACCCACCACAGCACACACACCCGCACACTCCCACCGATACTAACACGCGCGCCCACACTTTACTACACTCCAGCTCACATGGTCACCACTGATTGGATGCGCATGAACCCCACGAAATGCAATTTCAGTCGAGTGGTGGCCAGCGGACCAGACACATGACAGCTGGATCCAGCCAACATGATTGTGTGGAGCAGAAGCGCTCTGGCGGACACTACGGGCTCAAGTAGCAAGAGCGGGCAGTGAGGACACAGGGTACGCAGCATCTTGCGGCCCAGGTACTCGCCCCTCCTAGAACGTAGTTGGTAGAAGGAGGCTTTGTAGGCAGTAGTTGGTAGTGTAGTGTAGTTAGAATGCAACAACACCAACAACAACAACAACAACAACAACAACAACAACAACAACAACAACAACAACACCAACAACAACAACAACAACAACAACAACAACAACAACAACAACAACAACAACAACAACAACAACAACAACAACAACACCAGCAACAACAACAATAACAACACAACAACATCAACAGCAGCAGGGACCACACCAGCAGCAGAGACCACAACAGCAGCAGAGACAACAACACCAACCACATAACAAAGTACAGCAACAGAGGCATCAACCACAGAGAGCACGCAGCTACAGAAGCAGCACCACCACAGAGACACCACGCGAAAACTCACTCCAATAGGCGCCTATATAAGAGGATATCGCCTAGGATTCAGGGAGTTCAACAGTGAGTCGACAGACAGCATTCACCACACTCAGATCTCGTTTATACATCAAACAGTGAAGTGAAGTGAAGTACAAAACTCATAAACAAAGGGTTCAGCAAAGGTTTACCTGCGCTACCTGTTCCCAGAAAAAATAATAAGAGGTTTTTCCATTGGGGATTATAAAACCAGAACATATTACCTGAAGGTAATAAACAAATAAAATACAGCAACACCCGGAAATTCAATCAATATCAATCATCAACAACAAGGCACGTCGACCTTTCTCCCAGTACCCATGGGTCAGAAAGAGAAGGTGAAAGCCGCCAGGGAGCAACTCCTAAGTACCATTCAACGGGAGGTTGTCATCCTAAGAAATTATTATGGAGAGGAGGTCTCAACTGACTTTGCCGTAAGACTAAATTACGAGGTGGACCAAATCCTCCATCAATTCACCGACAAGGACTTCAGCGACAACGAGGGCATGGAAACTTGCCAAATACCAGCAATCCAGGCCAGTGATACAGAGCTTCCAAAGGAGAAAAGGAATCAGCAGACTGATCATCAAGCAGCCGATCCCAGTAAAAGGCAGAAGTTAGCCAACCCCAGCGAAGACCAGGGTGAAGACGATGGCTTCACAAAGGTAGCCCCAGCGAAAAGGAAGACACCGACCAATCAATCGCCAACAACAGCAACAACATCACCAATCCCTTCTACCTCAGCAAAATCAGGGACAATAAAAGAGCCAACTAACCCTGGAAGGATGCAACCCCCGATTGTGTGCTACAATTTAGCAACGGCAGAAATGTATCGGCATTTCCAGTCCTCGCGAAAGAAGCCTACCTACACCGTAGTGAACGTCAACAAAACAAAGGCCATATTAAAGCCAGCAACGAAGGAAGACAGCGAAGTCATTAAGCAGTACCTAGTGGTGAAGAAAATTCAACACCACTCATTTACTTCGAAAGAGGACAGGAAGTGCATTATTTTACTAAAAAAAATACACTTCTCACACCATCCAGACGACATCACGAGCCACCTGGGAACTCTTGGTTTCAAAGCCATTAAAGCATCGCCATTCCGTTCCAGAAGGGACAAGACATCCGTTTTCAACGCCTTCGTCGTGGAATTCGACAAGAACACGGACCTGATTGCCGTAAGCCGAATCCGAAACCTGCTGGGCGAAGCAGTAAGGTGGGAGAAACTTCAGCCGCACACAACCACTCAATGCCGTAACTGCCAAGCATTCGGGCATGTCAGCGTCAACTGCCAGATGAGGCACCGTTGTGTGAAATGCAGCGAGGAGCACGAACAAGGCCAGTGCAAGAGGACAGATCCTAAGGTTGGCAAACCTTACTGCGTACTCTGCAAAAGCGAAGGACACCCAGCGAACTACGAAGGATGCCCCTACAGAAAGAAGATCGTAGCAGCCAAGAAAGAGAAGGAAGCAGCTAGAATAGCGTCAAAGCAGACCCCACCACTAACAACATCTAGGAAATTTACTCCAGGTAAGTCTTTTTCCGATGTCCTTAAAAATAACACATATATTTGCGCTAATATCCCCAAACCCAAGCCCGTAAGCAAACCCCAAACAAAAACAGCCCCTGTTGCTCATCCAAAGCTAATTAAACCACCGAAACCAGCCCCCTCAAGTTGTGTTAAAATCACAAGTGGTGCAAAAACCACAGCGAGTTCTTTCTTGAACGACTCGCAGAAATTCTTCGGTTGTGACTTCGTCACGCTCCTCTCTAAAATTTCCGACTTTCTCCCTCTCTACGAAGCCTGCCCCGATGAAACCGGTAAGAAACATATGTTTCTCGACTTCTGTTTCAAAGTATGTCTAGGACAATAAACCAATTGAACGTTATCTCGTATAACGTTGGATCCCTAGTTTCCCATCCTAAACGGATATCCTTCCAACATTTTCTAACGAAAAACAAACCCGACGTCGTTTTGCTCTCAGAAACTAAATTAGTGTCGAGACATAAACTTTACTTTGATAAGTACACCCTTTTCCGCACGGACAAGGATCTCGCCAAAACTGGCACTGCCATTTTGTTAAGATCATCTTTTCAATGCCAAAAGGTATTTATCCCAGGTTTGGTTACATTTGCAGTAACCTGTGTAGTCATCGCACTTGAGAACAACGAAAATATCCTTCTGATATCTTTGTACAATCAGTGCGGAGCTTCCCAAGCTGACATAAAACACGACCTGGATCTGCTTAACGCCTTCTGCCTTAACTTCACACAATTTATAATTGGTGGAGATTTCAATGCGCGCCATCAATTATGGATGGATACTTTAAGCTCCCCGCAAGGAGTAGCTATCTCCGACTGGCTCCTTGCCAATTCACACAACCACTCCTTCGAGATTGTATCTCAATCAATCCCCACATTCCCCAGAACTCCATCGACACTCGACTTTTTCATGTGCTCCCCTCATCTCATTTGTAGAATTCCTACACTCTGTAACTTCACCTGTACTGCAATAGTATCAGATTCTGACCACTTGGCGGTAAAATTAGTTCTTCGTCTTCGGACAAATCTTAACATTCTTGCTACTCCCCAGCAAGAATTCATCAATTACAAAAAAATTAATTGGGAAGTATTCCAAAGCTCCTTAACGGATAAGCTATGGCACAACTTGCCCAGCACATCGACAAATCTAAGTAATCAAGAAATCGACACCGCAATCGATACCATTGAAAACTCAATCTCTGACACTATTGCCGAACAAGCACAACCACGGAATTCCAAGTCCAAATACAAGGACCTTCCCCAGCATATACAAAATATGTATAAGTATAGGCAAACGCTTCGGAAAATTCTGCAAAGAGTTTTTCACCGTACTCTTAGTACACACGGTGATGAGTACCAGAGTGTTCACTCCCAACTCAGGTGCCTCAATACTCTCATCGACCAAAACACCAAAACATTCATAGACTCCCAGTTCAGGAAAAGACTTAACGTCATAAAACCTGGACCGGACACATTTAAGCTAATCAACCAAATTGTTGGAAAGAAATCTCCCATACTTGGCCAACTGCAATACAACGACACCTTTCTAACGTCGGACCAAGAGAAAACGAATGCATTTGCGAACTTCTTTGAAAGTAATTTTAAACCAAATCTCCCCACCCATCTACCCGACTTTTTCTTAAACGTGAATGACGAAGTTAGAGGTTTAATATCTCAGAACGCTGGCCACCTTACCACATTCTCTGAAGAAAATTCATCAGTCTTCACGACAACCGATGATATTTTCACAAACCCACTACACCTTCACGAGACAATCCACTACGGAAACTCAAAAAAATCCTCCGGACCTGACAAGATCTCCAACTTCGTAATTAAAAAATTACCTCCAACTGCAATTGTTATCCTCACAATTATTCTGAATAACTGTATTAACAACAGTTATTTCCCAAACAAATGGAAAATAGCTGAGATATTTCCAATCCCGAAAAAGCCAGGGGCAAACTGTATAAGCAAATTTCGGCCAATTTCCCTCCTCCCGAACCTCAGCAAACTCCTAGAAACGCTGATTCTTGCCAAACTTCGCTCACTATGCTCTTCAATGGGAATAGTGCAGCATAACCAATTTGGGTTCAAACCATACCACTCTACCTTTGACCCGTTGTTGAAGCTTCACGCTGATACAACTCTGGCTCTAAATAAAAAAGAGACCACCGTGGCATGTCTGCTTGATATTGAAAAAGCATTTGACACTGTTTGGATAGATGGTCTTGTTCGCAAGCTGATGTCACTTCACTTGCCTAATCATCTTATCCGTATCATCCATAGTTTCCTCACTAACCGCAAATTTTACGTACGCGTGGGGAATACTAATTCAAACATTAAAAATATCCTAGCCGGAGTCGCTCAAGGATCACGCCTTGGACCCGACTTATTTAACCTCTATACCTCTGACCAACCAACAAACTCGTCAATGACAAAAACCCTGTTATTCGCGGATGACTCCATCACATATAGCTCATCGCTTAGCCCAGAAATAGCCCTCCGCAGAGTTAGGGCACACATCCTTAGACTCTGGGAATATTACCTCCAATGGGGAATAAAAATCAATCCCACTAAAACAGAACTCATTTGTTTTAGAAATCCGTCGCATAATGGCCTAGCCACGAAATGCAAGAACCTAACCCTGACGCTCCCTAATAACACAGATCTCACAACCACGCAAAGTGTTAAATACCTCGGAGTTCACTTCTTCGAGAGGTTCAAATTTAACCAACATGCCAAATTCACCCTTCGTAAGGCAAATCATGCCTTATCTCTTCTACGTCCTCTTATGAAAGTAAGAGGCGGTCTCCAAACTAGAACGAAACTTCTGCTTTATAAGCAACTTATTCGTCCAATTTTAACATATTGTTTCCCAATATGGTATACGATAAGCCCCACCTACATGAAAAAAATAAAAATTTTCGAGCGGAAAGCTCTCCGCCATTGCACCTCCCTTCACCGTAAGCCCAACTCCTACCGCTATTATAGCAATGAAAGGCTTTACGAAAAAGCAAGAATTGTCCCGATTGACAAACACATACATTACCTCAGCACCAGGATGTTGAGAAAAACCCCAACCCATCCCAGCCCTCTTATTAATTTAATTACAGGTAATCCAGCCACAGACGATCGATATCTCCAGGTGCTCTCCATGACGGACCCAGCATTTGGAATAGCAGAATCTGACAGCTTTGGGAACTTCTACGATGCTGCAGGAACGCAGCACAACAGAGGTTGAAGCCACTAGACGACTAAGAACCAACAAGGACCACCAGACGACCATACCAACCAATAAACAGCAAGGACCAAGACCTAAAGCCAATCAATATCCCCATATCAGCCAACGACCGTCAGCAGTACTCAAGCAGACGTTAAAACCCCACATCCTAAACAAACAAAATGTTAGACTTAAGAAACTTTTTAATTAAAAAATGTAAAAATAATCACTAGAACGAAGTAGAGCCCCTTCTGTGCTCACAGATAAAAAAATATTAGACTTAAGACATTATTAATTAATTGTAAATAGCATTAATAGACAATGTAACACAATTTGAGTACAAATAAAAAATATTGTATATATATATGATTCAGGGAGTTCACCACCGGAGCTTACCCACGTTGCACCGACGCCAGGAAGCATAGAAAGACAGTGATCATAGTTAAATAAATAAAGTTTAAAGTCTAATTTAAAATTAAATTTGCAGTGTTTGATTTCTCGCACAATTCCTAAAGAGATTCAAAGCTTGTATCAGCCTAAACAAAAATAACCTACGAATCCTAACAGACCTCCTCACGGGGCACTGCAGAGTGACACTTGTAGCCACGCCCTTGTAAATCAGATTTTTTTTTTTCTCTTACAACATTTCCATTTTATCGCACTTTTCGAAAATAACCGATACTAATTGTACCCTACCTACCGGAGGCGCCTTCTGGAACTGACAGATATGCAACTGGCTTAACATGGGAGATCGACATTAACCCTAGCTATAAAAAGCCAGGTGCTTAGAAGAAAAAAAGTGTTAGTAGAAACAAAAAATTAAAACTGTAGGTAATTGCTCATTTTACTGAAGTAAGTCATCTTATCGAAGTACAAGCTTCATTTTATTAAACCAGTGTCTCGAGGTACACAACTTGCAGAGTTGTAAAAGGGAATTGAACTCTTAACAGCACATGGAATTAGAAGTGAACTGCAAAAAAGAAAACGAGGCCAAGAACCATCAGCATTAAATAATAAATTAGTGGAACACCACCTACGCTACGCCCCACCAAAAAAGGCAATTAAAAAAGTGTCAATATAATTAATAAGGAACTCACTGAAGTACAGCCCATTTCCAATCCGTTCAGAAACCTACACGGCCGCTCCGAACCCCAACTTTCCGTTGGCGATATGCCGGCCTTGAAACGTGAGTGTGCATATTTGATGCAGCAGACGGACAACGAACCATTCAATTGAGGCTCCTTATGTTCAAGAGGCCCATCATTTATGGTAGCGATAAGCAACGAGACCCAGAAACCTGCCAAAACCATCATTTCTCCGGAGTAGTAGTTTTCGTTAACGAATTAAAAGTTTGATTAAGATTAAAACGCAGGTAATGCCATTTGGAATATACAAATATAAATATACTTTCATCACATCTTTCATCACAGCTATAGTCAAGAAGATCAAACAATAAACAATTTGTGAGTACAAAACGGAGTCATCGCGAATAAAAGACACACATACAGTGTAACCAGTCACATCGTCTTCGGTGTATAAGATTCATCTTAAATTCAATAGAACGGGGTTGTACGTTAGTGCTCGATATAAGTTTGTATTTTCTTTTGGCATCAACCATTTTTTATACGCTATTCTAAGGCTATATTAATTTTGAAGCATAGTTTGTAACATAACTTAATATTGCCCGTAGACCCCTAAAAGTTACTATATTTATTATCAGCATCGATAGTAATGTCGATCTACCCATGTCCGTCCGTCTGTCGGCAAAAATTAGGCCTTTAAACTGGGCGTAGAGAGCTGAAATTTTAACCGTATACTCTCTAGGGTCCCGAAATAATCAAGTTTACGAATTTTTGAAATCCGCCCACAAACTCAAAAAAACAACATTTTGGAAAAAATCGAATTTTGAGCTACAAAGCTGAAATTTTTTTAACATACGATCTATGACTCCTAAAACTGCTCCTGATATGAAATTTGCCCACAATTAAATAAAACAATTTTATTGAAAAACCAAAGTTTGAGCTAGGGAGCGTTTTTTTTAAAGCTTGGTTTTTTTTTTTATAAAATCCTTTAAATGTATGTAGAGCGTTCTTAACAATTCAACCATACTAAGACTTTTGTCACACTCACTTATGAGGGATAGGAATAAGAATAGGGTATCCAACAGTTCGCCCAAGCGGACTGTAGCCCGTCCTTATATTTTTTCCTAGTTTTATAAATCATAACAGATACAGTTTAACATTTAGATTCAGACATACAGAGTAAAGTTTACAACAGAAAATTTCAGACATACGAGGGGCGTTCAATATATTCTCGGTATCGATATGAAGGAAAATGCGAATACAATTTAAATTGTCTTTATTTTTCAATATAATTTCCCCTAACATCAATGCATTTGTTACATCTTGAGATAAGCTTTTTTAAACATTCAAAAAAATAAATTTCCTATTTCTTTGCAAAATACCCATTTATTGCCGACTTGAGTTCTTCATCATCAGAAAATCTTTTTCCAGGAAGACATTTTTTCAAATCCGGAAACAGGAAATAATCACTAGGGGCAAGGTCTGGACTATAGGGTGGTTGTTGGATTTCTTCGAAACCACAATCTCGCGCAGCAGCCTTGGAAACTCGCGCCGTGTGAACAGGAGCGTTGTCATGAAGAAGCAACACACCCGCTGCGAGTTTACCCCGTCTTTTCTTTTTAATTTCCTCCCGCAAATTATGCAAAGTGGAAGCGTAGGATGTGGCGTTGATGGTTTCACCTTTTTTTTTGTACTCAATGAGCAAGATTCCATTTGAGTCCCAAAAAACTGTGGCCATGAGATTCCCGGTAGACGGAGTGACTTTGAACTTCTTCGGATGGTCTGTTCCTTTTTTATGCCACTGCATGGACTCTTGTTTGCTTTCAGGGTCATAGTGGTTCGTCCATGCCACTCTCCTATGGAACTCTTTACCAATTACACTGAGGAGAACCACAAACACAACCACATTCAAAACTTATCTTTTCAAACACTTGGCCAGTGATACATAAATATAAATTTTAGAGTTTTTTTTTTTTTTTTTTTTTTTTAAATGTTTTATATTATTTGTTATTGTTTTTGTTATTGTCTCTCTTATGTAAGTTCTCAATTAAATTCCTTGTAATTTGCTCTCATCTATTTATAATGTTAAATTTGCTCTTGAACCTAAAATAATTGTAAAGCCTTCACTAATTATAAGATGTAATCTTATTGTGAACTATTCTTTGAATAATAATAATAATAGTGGTGGATCCATGTTTCGTCCACAGTAACAATTCGATCCATAACACCGTCTGCGTTCTCACTACACATCTCCAAAAGCTCTCTACGGCAAGCGATTCTCACTTTTTTCTGAGGCGCTGTGAGCATTCGTGGCACCCACCTTGCACTGACCTTTGAAAGGTTAATATGGTCATGAAGAATGGTGTGAATGGTACCAATTGAAAGCTTGGTGATCTCTGCCATCATTTTCACCTTTATTCGGGCATCCTCAAGAACAAGTTTTTCGACTTCTTTGATGCTTTCTCCCGTACAAGCGGAAGCCGGGGCGCCGGAGCGGGGGTCGTCTTCAATGCTCTCTCTGCCTCTCTTGAACTCACTTGACAACTTTTGCACAGTTGATAATGAAGGTGCGGAATCCTGGTAAACAGCCACCATCTCTTCATGAATAGTTTTTTGACTTTTTCCTTGCTTAGTGAGAAATTTAATTACAGCGCGATGCTCAATTTTCACCATCATCGTCTCAGTTGCCATTATGATTCTGTTTAACTAGAGATAAGACGCGAATTAATAATCACATTTATATGAAATTTTACATGAATGCACTATAATAGTATTACTTGATAAATAAGTCAATTTATATAAACAATCACCACCCCGATACCGAGAATATATTGAACGCCCCTCGTATGTATATTCCACATTGCTAGACCTCATTATTTTAAAGTCATTACAATTGGTTTATTCATTATTTTCATAGCCTATATCACTTAGCTTATTGTGGTAGGACGTGGGCATTATTGCCTTAAAAGGTTTAACTATAAATCATATTATGTTAAAAAACAGGGTGGCGACGGTGTAGAGGTTAGTGTGTTGGCTTGTGACCCGTGCGGTGCAGGTTCAATCCCCATGGGGAACAACAACATACGCCACCCAATCACATGCCTCTACACCAAAAGGAGGATTTCTGCCTGGTAGTACAATGGAACGTTACCGAGTCTGAGTGCTCTGGGATTTGGATTTCCTTTTAAAAAAAAAAAAAAAAAAAAAAAAAAAATGTTAAAAAACAAATTGTGTGAACTTTGAAATGAAATTCAGTGTTGGAAAGGAGGATGTTATGTCGACATGATAAGATAAACGCATTATTTTGGGGATGGCAAGGTGTATCAAGTGATGTAGAAATGAGGTAGGCGTAACATAGCACATTAAGGGGCCACCTCAAAACAGTTTACCACTGTACGGGTAGCCACGGAGCTGTTAATAGTTCTCAGCAGTAAAGGGTGTGTAAAGCCGATGATGCAGCTGCAGCATAGTTTGCTGCTTGGTCTCGAACACCTGACCGGCTCTCGTTCTCTGTTCCGTGTTTTCTTCTCTAGTTCTAGTTCTAGTGTTGTCTTTTCTTTTCTTACGACTTTCTATTTGCAAAGTCCTTGTGAAACCAAGCAGTTTACAAACCTCCTTTTTGACAGGATAACCTCGTTTAATCACAGAATAGTGGCATTCTTATCTTCACGTGTCCTCGTGATACACGGCACGTATAAGTTTTTTTTAACCAGGAAAGTAGCAGGGAGACCCCCTCTGCCACCCCCTCTGCCACCCCCTCTGCCAGACCCTCTGCCACCCCCTGATACAAGGAGAAAGTAACACCCTTATTTCCCCTGTGTAACCATTACACACTGACACACGCGATTTCGGCATAAACGCTCGCAGCACGCTGGTTTGAAGTTCGCGACGAATCATGAAGCTTCCAGCAAACTCATTGCCCTATCATTCTCCTTTATTGAAAACATTACGAAAATGTGAATTGTCGGTCTGACAGACCAACGCGCGAGTATAGGAAGGTTAAAAGAAGTGCATTTGGAGGGGGCTCTGAAAGAGGTTACGAACCCCTGCGAGGTATAAGCAGAGGACACAATAGACCAATAGGTCGCAGTGTAGGTACTATACCCCAACTGTAATTATTATTAATATTATTCCCCAATGGTCTCATTGGTGCAAATGTGTGCACTGAAGAAAGTTACACAGGGCAACTTTATGTATTAACGTAAGATGTCTCGTTCAAAAACTACATCATTTAAAGTTTATTGGATTTAATAGACAGTAAGCCAACAGCGATTCTGAATATGTTGAATTCTATTCACTGCTGGCCGACGCGCTGGCTCTGCGGTTCGTCAGTTGAACTACTGATCGAGGATTCTTATGAAATTAGGCCCCAATGTAAATGGGTCCGGTGCATCAAAGAAGCAAACTCAATAATGACTTCGATCGATTTGCTCAGAAGTAGTTGCAGGTTATATTTTAACCCTTAATTCACTAGGTGAGTCCCTGGGACTCACCCATCTTTTTCTTTCGCACACAGATCGGGCATTTCTACACACACACATATAAGATCCACACTACCTTCATGTAGTGTGGTGATAAACGCGATACTGGTTGGATGTGTTTTTACAATAAGTGGAAGGCTCACTTTTTGGTGATCAGTGAATCCCAGGGACTCAGGTAGGTATTTATGTTACAATTTTCATATGTGTTTGCTTTATTATTTTTTGTTTTTTTTTTTGCGAGAAATTCAGTGATAAGTTTGGATTTAAGTAAACCAGGCCAAGCTGGTGAAGATCTTAACAGAAATAACTTGATTTCGGGTTTATACAACACTATTTTGCCATTTGAACTACGTCTACCAACTTCATCGATTACCAAAAGAGAAATACCTGACGCGCCCGAGGCTGCAGAAGAAAAACTTCCCAGAGGTGAGCGCAAATATTGCCATGTTTGCAGCTCCAAAAAGAGGACTAAGACTGCATACCTGTTTTGCACATGCAAGAAGCCAGTTTGCCTGGGATGCTCCCGCAAAATATGCGAAAAGTGCAAAAACTTCTAAAATCAAGCCTGCATTTGAGTACCAGCACGTTTATTTTCCTCATATGGAGAAAGTTACTTTTTGCATCAAATATGATTTTTTTTGTTTTGAAAAGTGAATTGCTGTTTTTTTATTTATTTTTTTTTATATATTTTTTTTAATTCTAAAAAATGTGATTTTTCAAAAAAAAAAAAAAAACAGACTTCGAAACTTTCATGAATAAATCTTAATTATAGAGCATTTTTATAAGTATTTTTGTTTTATTTTATCAGGAAGAAGTTGAAGTTCAAAGAACAAAAGTAATTCTTTTCAGAAACATATCCGAAATATTGAAAAACATAGGGACGGGCTACAGGCCGCTTGGGCGAACTGTTGCATACGCTATTCGTATTCCTATCCTTCATAAGTTAAGAACGCTCTACATATTTTGTTATAAATATAACATTTAAAAAATTTTATCCAAAAAAAACGAAGCTTTTGTAAGAAAAAACGCTCCCTAGCTCAAACTTGGGTTTTTCAATAAAATAGTTTTATTTCATTGTGGGCGTGTCAGTAGGCGGTTTTAAAAAAAATGCGCATGAGCATTAAGGGCCCCTAAAAAGTATGTATTACAAATTTCAGCTCCCTAGCTCAAACTTTGGATTTTCAAAAAAAAAAATTTAATTGTGGGCGTGTCAGTAGGCGGATTTTGAAAATATTTACTCATCAGCATAAAGGGCCCCTAGAGAGTATATATTATAAATTTCAGCTCCCTAGCTCAAACTTTGGATTTTCAAAAAATTGTTTTATTTAACCTTCATCTCATCCTCAGAAAAAAAAACGTTGTCTACCCTTGTGTGTAGATTTCTACACATATGGGATTTTAGTGTTTTCCATGAATGTTTTTTTTTTTTTAATTAAGATAAATAAAAAAAATGCTTCTATAATTTTATTCTAAAAAAACAAGTGAATATAAATTTAAATTAGTTTTTCATGGATGCATTTTACACAAAGATTTCGATTATGTTGGTTTTTGCAAGCAGCTTTTGTGCAAAAACAACAAATCGTCTCTCGTATATATTATTTTTGGTGGCAGACTTTTCTTCATAGCAAACGTGACATCTTGCTCTACCTTTTATTCGTAGTCGAACGGTTCTTGGCCTTTTTGGTGGATTTGATGAAGATGGTGTAGAAATATCATCTAAAGATTGTGCTGCTGAACTTTTTCCTGAAACAATTGCAAGCAAAGATGCTGATGATGCCGATCTTAGTTTACCACTTCTAGCTGCCATATATGATTTTGCAAGTGAAAATCTAAGTTCACCTAGAAAATTCCTTCCTATTGTTGTTTTTTGTCTTGCTTGCCAATTCGGATTCACTTATTTGAAAATAATTAATGAATTCAAAATATCAATCATATTTGCAAATATGTATAGCCATTGGCAATCTACATATGTATTTGTTTTTCTTTTACAGCTGTAGCCAGAAAGCATTTTGTCAACTGTATCTACACCACCTATATCGAATGAAAACAAAAATCATTAGAGGACTTCAAATTTGAAGAGGCATTGTATATGAACAAACCTTTTGTTTTATTGTAATACTCTATAATTGATGGTAACTTTTTTTCACGAGATTCCATTT
The DNA here is from genome assembly GCA_949715645.1 of Portevinia maculata. NCBI lineage: Eukaryota > Metazoa > Arthropoda > Insecta > Diptera > Syrphidae > Portevinia > Portevinia maculata. The sequence continues at coordinate 92,731,232 of OX454526.1, forward strand.
GAATAGAGTTATGTATTGTACTTTGCAATACAGTACATTTATTTTGCCTTAAAATGTACGAAAAAAGTGCTGTGTTGTAGGTAAATGCAAATGTAGATTGATACAACGTCCTTTTTTTACATTCAAGAAGCTTTGCTTCTTTTATTTTTTCTCAAAGTGCCAACCATTGTAAGATTTTTAGACAACAATTTTTGACCAAGATCATACGAAGAAAAGAAGTTATCCATTGTTATGTTGTGACCTTTCAAACCATCAACGAGATCCAACTGGAAAAAAAGTAAAAACGCATCTTTGATATCACTAACACGAACTTGTGCATATCTTATTGTTCCAGAACGAATAGAAATTACATTTTCATTCCGAGATCTTTTATGCTAAAATGGTTGTGGTTGCCAAACAATACCATCTTTTGAAACAAGCAATGGATCCATATTTTCACCTCCAACTGATTCGTTTGTTTCATTTGATTCACTCACTTCCTTTTCAACGTCAGAATCACTATCGTCTGAATAGAAGTCATCGTCATCACCAACATTTTCTTCTGGGACAAATTCTTCATCACTGTCTCAAGAAATATCACTATCATTACCATCACTTTCAATTAAAAATGCTTCCATTTCTTTTACTGTAAGATATCTTGGTATCGAGATAGTTTTTTTTTATTATTATTATTAAATTCACAATCTATACGCACAACTTGATTATTTCGGGACCCTTGAGAGTATATGGTTAAAATTTCAGCTCTTTAGGCCCAGTTTAAAGGCCTAATTTTTGCCGACGGACATGGCTAGATCGACATTACTATAGATGCTGATTATAAATATAGTATCTAACTTTTAGGGGCCTACGGGCAATATTAAGATATGTTACAAACTATGCGTCAAAATTAATATACCCTTAGAATAGGGTATAAAAAGCAATATTGCACAAAGTGAACCACTGGGCCTTACCTAGATATTTATGGGAGTTTTTTTCACCGAGTGAATTAAGGGTTAAAAACAAACTTTTTCTTAGTAGAATTGCACTATTTAAATCATAATGTTCATTGTTCTTTTATTTCTTCTAAATATGAATTATCTGTTAAACAAATCATATTGTTATTGGTCAATAAGAGAATTGTAATCTTTTGGAGAATTAAATAAGTAAATCCTAACTATAAAAAAACTGTAACTATTTTTCCGGCTGTGAGGTGTTTGCCCGGAATTGAATAAGAAAGTACTGCAAGAAATGCATTCCGGTTTTCACAATTGCATTAATAATTGTCGAGATTACAAGATAGGATATGTTTTACAATTATCTGCTGTCCGGAAGCGGAGATCTAAGCTGATATTTAAGAAAAGTTGTAACTCTCGAATGCCTTCTAGCTCCTAGCCATGGAATGACTCATCCGAATGAAATAGGTTTTTTTTAATATAAAGTTCAATTATGTACAAAGATTTTAAGATATAAATCATCTTTGTAGGTTATCCTGAAGTTAAACAATACGCATTAAACTATAAATTTTATACAATTCAAAAAAGTATAATGTTTGATTGAAGCTAGATCGTTGGATTTTCCCAGCGTTCAGTGGAGGAAAATATGTGTGAGTGTGTGGCACAAATCTGTTTCTCTCTCTGTACCTTTTGTGGTGTGTGCTTTTTCTTTCTTTTTTTATGCACCTTTTGTAGTTTGTGTTGTTTTTCTTATGGCGCACGACATTGAGAAAGATAGGGCATGAAATGTAATTGAAATTGAGAGGGAGTCACACTCAGAGTATAAATTAAATAAAACTAAGTTACTTTTGGTTTTAAAAAAAAAACTTTTTGAGGAGAAGCCTCTTTATTGAATAAATGATACACTAGAACTGAAACTTAAATGTAACAACTAGAAACTTATTGCCTAGGTTTTCTTATCTCTACGTGCAGGAATGTGGGAATATGGATTGGGATGGGAGGAAGTGTCGTTTGCTAGACGCTGGCTCAGCAACATGCATGTGGGGCGTGGGTGCCTATTTTGCTGTCGGATGTGATGAGGCAGGGTATCCGGTATCGATGTGGAATGTGCTTAGTGTTAACCTGCATGTGGAGCGTGGGTGATTATGGAATGTGTTTGGTATTAACTTATATCCATATAATGAGCAGGCACACTCTCGATATTTTCTTCTCATTTCTTATCGGCAAGTATTTTGTTTTAAATTTCAGAAGTGACAGACTGGCGAAGCAAGGCGAGCACGGTGTTACACTTTGAATTCGCGAGCAAATTATTAATTAATCGAACGGATAGAAACGCGAAAATATTGCGATCAACACGAAATTCAACCAAACTGTCAGAAGCCAAAGTGCAACTCCAGCGAAAATAATGCTGGATTCCCGGTCGCTCAGCTAGGGGTGGGTTCGATAAACTTTCGCTGATCTAAACGAAAAATGACGTGAAAGGTACTTACTGACTTACTGTCGTCGAGGAAAATATTTTTTTTTCCCCGAGGGCAATAAGTAAAATGGGCGCACACAATTTTTTGTTGATTGGACAATTGGAAAATTGTGAAACCGTGCTAAACTGAAAAAAAAATGGAAAAACGTCAAAAATTCAGAAAATTCCGACCAATGGAAACCGCTTCCAGCAACTGAAAACAAAGAAAAAAGACGAACCGTTTTTTTTCACAACGTTATAAATGCCCCGGTGGAGCACGGCAAATTTTATTAACCGCTTTTTTTTTTTTTGGACTGCAGTTATAGAAAACGAAGCGAAATGCCGTTATTGAAATGGCGCTAGACCGCGATATCCCGAAAGTTGGAAATATTCCAAAAGAAAATGGTAGCGTGCCCCATGATTTTCCGGGATTTTGGTGGAGCCCGACCCGACCGAGATATATTTCCTCCAAATAATTTCCTCACTACCCTCACAAAATCACTATAGGTACTTATCTGTTTTTTTTTCCTTTCCTCTTTCTGAACTCCTGTAAATCCAACCTAGTCCTTTGGATATCAGTCCCGCCTGCACCATTAACCTCTTCCCGGCGTATTCTTCCTTAATTATGTGTTCCTTAACTCGTCTACACTGCCCTTCTCGACTGTTCCTTTTTGTTCTTTTTGTTCTTTTCTTCAATGTCGCCAATAATTACTTTAACCAAAAAACCACAGCTAACCAAAGTGTCTTGAACTATCGCTGGTCAACCAAGAAGTGATTGCCAAATCTTTTGTCCAGTCCGTCGTCCGCTGTCTCCACTCATACATTCATACAAACCTGGGGAAGCAGAGCCAACGACAGTTCTCACTGGACAATTCAGCTGTATCGCTGAGATTGTCAACTGTTTCATACTTCCCCACAACCACACATACTTGGGCAGTGAAGTCAACGGCTCCCACTCGGTAATTCAGCTGTCGCTCTGAGATCACCAACCGCTGTTCCTTCCCCACTCCATTCATGCACATTTAGCTGGACCTTGCCGTTTTCGCTACACTATGTAATATTTTACATAAGTGCGCTGACTTGGTCCCGCTAATGCTCTCACGCACTCCGAATTTAGAATTCGCCACTGTTGGAGGCCTTCAGTGACAAACGAATTCGCCGGCCGACCCTGGACAATGTAAACAATTAAAAGTTTGACATTTCGCGATTGTAAACGAAAAGAATCTTTCGAGGAGAACATTAAATTATTAAATCTTTTAAAAAAAAATGCCCAAAGTGCAGTATTAAAGAAAATTTATATTGTTTTGAACATGTTCCCTCCCTTTTATACTCCCAAAGAAGAACACACCTGAAGGGGTAGGATACTACAATCCCTAGGACCAGGCACCAGTGGAATAGTCGGAAGGACAATCGCCCAGGAAGGCGGTAAATGAAACCAATCTTATTAAAAGTAAAATCAAAGTGAATTAAAATCTAGCTATCTCGGTCGAATCGCGCGCAGGTTTGGGGGAATGGGGAAGTGCTATTCTTGCGCCAGATCGTACAGGTAGTTTTTTTGTTTATTTGTTGTTGTACACGAGCCCTCTGTATCTGTCCCGTGATGCTTGTTAACCGCAAAGTTTTCCGTGGTAGTTGCGATTGTTTGTTCTGGCCACTTTCATTTTCGTCCTCGTACCCTTATTTTTAATTGTGGATGTTATATGGCCAAGTGTTTTACTGTGCGCAGTGAGTTTGACATGGTGGTTTGGGGTGCGTATACGTGGCCGTCCGCCCGCATTCCCCCGGTGCTCCTACGTTGCTCCATCGACGGGGTTGAATCAAAAGGGAGCGTCATCCCTTCCCCCATCGATCGTGACACCCTACCATGACTTTGGTAGTTCGCGGCAATTGTTAACAGAAGGGGCCGTCCGCTCGCCCTCCCCAATTGCATCACAGCTCATTTGCCTGTGATTGAAGCAGTTGGTTTGACGTCTGCTTCGTATTCAGACCGCCCGTCTGTTCGGGAGTGTGGTGGTATGTGCTAACACAACTCCGCCGTTGCAGACAGTCCGTCTGTTGGGAGTGTGTTTGGATGTCGTACACTACTCCGCCGTTGCAGACCGTCCGTCTGTTGGGATATTCCCACTCGTTGGGTTGTCCTGAACCACAGTTGCACGTTAGCTACCCAAATTGTTATCTAGCTAACGCCATAACTAGGTAACTAACGTAGTTAAATTAGCTGCGCTAAAAATGCAATCGATTTGGTGGTTAGCTATCATAATGACAACTAATTTTAGCTATTAGCTATTAGTTGCAGGTTGTGTAACTAAGCACGTTAGGTTGCCAGAGTTAGTTGCGGATGACAACTAAAAGTTGGTTAGCTTTTTAGCTGTAGCTTTTTAGCTGTCTAGGTAATAACTAATAACTAAATCAAAATTTATTGTTTTGCTAAAATGGCGATAATTTATTGGGATTTATTATGCATATTGCGTTTAAAATAAAAATTGATTGAATGTCCCTTTTATTTTACATCAGGTTAGTTTACAAAGAGGTCCTTGGAGCCACAATAAAGGTCCTTTAATCCCGAAAAAGGATATTTTTCCAAAATGTCTTTAGAAACGGCACGGTATACATGAGTTCAATGTTATTTGAATAAGGGGTCCTAGAAACAACAAACATTTTGGAAAAATATCCTTTTTTCGACTTTTAAGGACCTTTTTGTTGATCCAAAGAACTCTTAGTCAAATAACATTGAACGCAGATATACCGTCCGGATTCTAATGACATTTTGGAAAAATATCCTGTTTTCGACAATTAAGGACCTTTTTTGTTGTTGCAAGGACCTGTGAGTCAAATAACATTTAACACAGATATACCGTGTGGATTCAAATGATATTTTGGAAAAATATGCTTTTTTGAAATTTTAAGGACCTTTTTTGTTGTTGCAAGGAGCTCTTAGTCAAATAACATTGAACACAGATACACCGTGTGGATTCAAATGATATTTTGGAAAAATATCCTTTTTTCAAGTTTTAAGGACCTTTTTTGTTGTTGCAAGGACCTCTTAGTCAAATAACATTGAACACAGATACACCGTGTGGATTCAAATGATATTTTGGAAAAATATCCTTTTTTTCAAGTTTTAAGGACCTTTTTTGTTGCTGCAAGGACCTCTTAGTCAAATAACATTTAACACAGATATACCGTGTGGATTCAAATGATATTTTGGAAAAATATCCTTTTTCCATGTTTTAAGGACCTTTTTTGTTGTTGAAAGGACCTCTTAGTCAAATAAGACTGAACACAGATATACCGTGTGGGCTCAAATGATATTTTGGAATAATATCCCTTTTTCGATTTTCAAGGACCTTTTTTGTTTATTACAAGGACCTCTTAGTCAAATAACATTGAACACAGATATAAGGCGCGGTTTTCTTGGAGTTTTTGAAAAAAAAAATCGGGTTTAAGGACCTTATTTGGTGCTCCAAGGACCTCTTGGTAAATAACCTTATGACAACTAAAAGTGGCATTCTTCAATCGGCCATCGGTTACCTCTTACCTTCAACTGATGTACAACAAACTTCAAGCTGTACAACCTCAATTATTCAAAACTTATCAAAGACAAATCTACTTCCACACTATTTCCCCGTGTTTCGTAAGGACATAATAATCTCTAAAATTAAACATAATTAAAACTAGAAAATGTATAACGAAATAAAAGAATCGCTCCTGTTCCTGTAAGCCTTTTCGGATTAAATTGTTTGAAAAAAAATATTAGTTGTGTTCAATCGATAGCTAAAAAGCTGAAACTAAAGCTAATTATTGTTAGTTACACTCTGGCAACTAATTTTTCATAACTAAACACGCTTAGTTACACTTCGCAACTAATAACTAATTTAGGTTCAAAATTTGTGGCAACTACAACTAAAATTATGGTTTAGTTATGTACGTGCAAAGAAACTACAGCTAATTTGGTTGTAGCTTTTTAGCTATTAGCTAAGCTAACTTTTGTGCAACTCTGTCCTGAACCATTGACCGTCCGTCGGTTCGTGGGGAGCCTTCTGCACCGCGCGTTAGCCCTTGCCTGAGTGGTTCTGCCCGTCCATGCCCGAGTGTACCTGTGGGGGTTTTGTCCTCAGGCTCGAGTGAAGTGGGCCAATGGCTGATGGTACCACGGCTACCCGTCCACTTCTATAGATCCCAGGTACGCCACCCAATGTGAAGAGGGAATTGGTAGGGTGGGTAAAGGGACGAAGAGTGGACCTTGTTAAGGGAAATTATACCGCAACAACGGGTCAGCTAATAAATAAATAAAATCACGCCGGCGCTAAGAACGGCTCCATGAAATTTTGCCCCAATGCAAAATGGCCTCAACAAAAAAAAAGGCTTAAAAATATTATATACCTACCCCACAAAAGCATCAAACCTTTTTCGCGTACTCATATTCTTTCGAATAGTAAGTAGCACCCAAAATCATGCAATGCAATAATTCATTGCTAGGTGCTGCTTACTGTTCAACGAAAAATGCCTACGCAGTGTTTCAACACTATAAGGGTACTGTACATATCGTCGGTTGACAGGTAAAAGTCACTAAGTACACATTTTAGCTAAAATGACTTTTTAACACTAAGTACTATAATTTTCAATTATCTATCGCAGGAAAAACTCAGTAAGTCCCTAAAGTGATTCCCACTAGCAGTTTCAGATTTTCAAATTTCATTAACTGCAGTCTTTTAGATTTTTACGGCAGGAAAAAATCACGAACGTACTTAATGAATTTTTCTTGCGAACATTCTATACTATATTACGTACTTAATGAACTTTTCAGAATTTTTGTTTTATTTGAAATTGTATTTTTTATAAAATGAACAGACACATAAAGTTAACTGCTGTTCCTCCAACATTATAATAACTGAGCAAATTAACCTCAAACCAACTTTTACCACACTCAATACGGGAAAGTCCCTATTTGAGTAGAACGTATTCTTAAAAACACAGTAGGCATGAATAACGTCCATAAATTTGAAAACAAGTGCGTGACAAAACATGTGTGCGTGAACAAAATAATGTAAGTTTATGGTTGTGAATAAGCCCAGTTAGAGCGAGGCCGTGCTATACGAAGTACATGCTAATTAATGAGGTCTAACTACTGTGCTATGCTTTAATTTTTATTTTTTCTAATCGCAAATTTAAACTGTATTGTGAGAAGTTTAGTGTAATTATGAATAATAAATCAAGAGGAAAATACTTGGCCGAATTGGCAATGAACAAACGAAAGCATAAAGAAACTCTCGATAATCTTGTAAGTACTTTCTTTATGTTTTGATTTAACTTAATAATAATAATAATATTAATTTATGGAATCCTTGTTTTAGAATCATAAATCCATACTTGGCGCTCAAAGAGATTTGTTTGATGATAAATCTGTTAGTATATGTGAGGTACCACTATCTGTTGTCAGAAGTTTTAATGATATAAACCCAAACCATGTAAGTTATAATTTTTTATTTTATCTATTACTATTTTGTAACGACATTAACATCGGGCTAAGTTCTATTATTCAATACTGATTTTGCATCCTTTACACTTTAAGATTCATACTGGAGTCTTACAAGACTTACATGCAGCTGATAGTGTTCAGAACGATGTGAATGACGAGGCAAAAGGAATTGAAATTAATGTAAGTTACAACTCACAACTAAATTTTTAGTTTTTGCTTGTACAAATTTCAATCATAATCATAAACTCTGTTTGACTTTGGGCAGATGCAAGACGACACAATATATCGACTTGTTAACTATGATTGCAGTAGTGGTGATACAGACTTTAGTGCAGATTCCAATGAAGACTTAACTTTCCAGCCTGTACGAGAGGATTCCGAAAATTCCGCTTATTCGGATGAAGTTTACAAAAAAGTTTTAACAAGACGCAGAACAAATCACCCAGAAACCTGGAAAGTCAATATAGTGAAATCTCGTCGAGCAAAATGTGTGCCTTATACTACCAAAAACAAAAGCCATCCTGCAAAATCTCCAAAAACTGCTGATTGTTCCAAATGTAAGTTTAAGTGTACAAACAATATTACAGAAGAGGACAGACAAAAAATTTGTAAATTTTATTGGGGAGTTTCTGATTATGGTAGACAGAAAGATTTTATATTAAAATTTGTCCAAGCAGAGCCACCGAAACGCAGAAAAGTAGATACTAACAGTGATAAAGCACGTCATGTTTCTAAAAAATATTTCTTAGAAAATAGCACTGGAACACGTCATAGAGTATGTTCACATTTTTTTGAAAAGACGTTGTGTATTTCAAACGGGCCTATTAATACATCAACGGTTCACATTTTGGATCATTTACTGATAACGATAAAAGGGGCCGAAAGGCGCCTGGCAACAAAACTAGCGAATTAGTGGTCGCTTTAGTAAAAAAACATATAGAAAGCTTGCCAGTTATGGAATCCCACTATGTTCGGAAGTCCTCAAAGAAATTGTACCTAGATAGTGCTCTGTCTATTTGGAAGATGTATAATCTTTACCGTAATGATTTCTGCAAAGAACGTAATATTACTGAAATTGTCAGCGAAAAAACTTATAGAAGGATATTCTGCGATAATTATAACTATTCGTTTTTTAAACCAAAAAAAGACCTCTGTGCAACGTGCGCTAAATACGAGTATGATCAAGCTATAAATAAAAAAGAGCTAAAAGCAGAGTATTCAACGCATTTAATGAGAAAAGACCAGTGTAACGAAGCCAAGGAAATTGATAAAGTGAGATGCAAAAATGATCCTGCGTTCATTACTTGCACTTTTGATTTGCAAAGTGTTCTCCAGTTGCCGTATTCGAGTGTCTCATTGTTTTACTATTCCCGAAAGATATGCGTATATAAATTGACTATTTACGTAGGAAGTGGAGAAAACGCTCATTGTTACACTTGGAACGAGTTAAATGGTAAGCGAGGGAGCAATGAGATAGGCTCAATTTTGTTTCGTTTCCTAAAAACATTGCCCTTGACCGTGACAGATGTTTTACTGTTCTGTGACACTTGTGGTGGTCAGAACAGAAACCAGCAAGTAGCAGTCGTGTTAATGTATGCTGTAAAACATTTAAGTCATCTCAACAGAGTGGAGCTAAAATTTTTAGAGTCAGGGCATTCGCACATGGAGTGTGACTCCATGCATTCCGCAATAGAGTCGGCAAAAAAAAATACGAGCGCTTACACAATGTCCGACTGGATACGGATTTTTCAATCTGCTAGGTCTTCCAAAAAAGATAAAAAGAAGGGTGAATATCAAGTTCATCTCTTGAAGTTCGAGGATTTCTATAATCTGCAGGAACTAGCAGCCACCACTATCAAAAATCGGAACAAAAACGAGTACGGTGAAAAAGTGTCATGGCTTAAAATAAAGTGTTTCAAATTCGAAAAAGAATTCCCTGAAATTTTGTATTATAGATACGATCATACATCCGACTATAAAAAAATAAATGTATCCGGAAGAGGTCGCCGAAAGACAATAGTTGAACTAAAATCAGCATATTGCTTTTACCTATTTCGCAAGCAAAAAAGACTGACCTTGTTAAACTTTGCAATGCTGGTCTAATTCCGGAAGATGTTATCCCGTGGTTCAAAAGTTTGCCCAATATTAATTTACTGCATCCGGAGCGCTTACCACAGCCATCTTATGATGAAAGCGATATAGAGGACGACGAAAGTGTTTTTTTTTTTCTTTAAATAAATAAACGAAATTATCTTACTAAAAGTAAAATTTGTTTTTCATTATGTGCCTCTATGTTTGTGATTCCGGCAGGTAAAATTCATTAAGTCCTTCATTTCGCATTTTTACCAGGACTTTTGCATTTAACAGGAAGATACAAGCACAACTATAAAAAGGAAACATAGTTTTATTATAATCTGCGATTTTAAATCAATAACTTGTAAAATAGAATTTTGGTACAAAATAATTTATTAAAACCCCATTATCTCCATTGTTCTCTAAACGCACTTAGTGAGTTTTTCTTGTCAAGCGACGATATACAGAAAATATAAAATCACTGTAGCATAAGCAAGTTATAAAAACAAATATATATAGGAAACAACAACATTTTGTAGTCTGATTGTGGTGGTTTTACATCCTTTTTCGTTTTTTTTCTGGGCCATCTTGCAAAGCTTACATTTTTGAATAAAACTGTGTTTGGGTTGATCACTTAAAGGGTTAGAGGAAGTTAACCCTTTTCTGCGCAATTTTCAAGGAAAATATTGGTGCATTTGATACCCTTAAAACATGTGAATATAGTTGAGCATCACAGGGCACTGTATAGAAAACTGAATTTTGGAACAAATAAACTCTATGTCCTCGAAATGCTCAAGTGTAAATCCGCCGCTGACACGCCAACTAGTAAGAAAAAACTTTTTAACGATGAAATCAATCGAATTCAAAGTACTGCTCTCTGCAACCAACGACCATACCACGTCGAGTTAATCGGTTCTCGTCAGATCACCGCAATTAAACGACGTTGGACGCGGTTAGTACGTAGATGGGGGACTGTTTGAGAACAATCGCGTGTCGTTGGCCAGTTCCATCTACAGAATTGGGGTAGATAATACAAACGTGGTATCACAATGGACCTAAATTGGTCTAAGTGTGTCGGCTTCTGCCTGGAATTCAAAACCAATCTGCATCGATTTCTCGTCCTTCTTTCTTCCTCTTTTTCTTAATACCGGGCGGTGTAATTATGTACATTATAAGTGTGCTTAAAATCCCTTTTGAACGCGCAAATTAAAATAAAAGATAAACAAATTAAGCTGAATCCGAACGGTAAATTTATGAAGCACCTCATGGCAAGTGATACTCTTGGATGTTAGTCAAACTTGTTACTTGCCCTGGTGTGATTTGAACCTGAGGCCCTTAGATTCGTAGTCCAATTCCCTAACGACTGGTTCACTGCAACAAAAAAGAGTTAAGTACAAAAAATTATGTAGACAATACCCTTCTCAGCAATTCGCTCATTACTTCTGTTCTCCTACGCTGGCAAAACCACTGCATAAGCTTTTCTATCTGGCCTATTCTTCTGGGCTCTTTCCGAGAAGATGTAAAACAGCATTTGTCTAGCCTGTATACAAATCAATTGCACTTCTAAGGTCATGGAAACGCTGATAAACCGTCAGCTAATGAAATATCTTGACTAGCGAAAATTTCTAAATGACCTCCAGTATGGTTTTCGCAGCAACAGTTCCAGTAGTGATTTGATGATATATCTAACCGAAAATTGGAACCAATCTTCAGAAAAGTGATGAACGTAAGACCATTGCGCTTGATATTTTTTGACAGAGTTTGGCACGAAGCTCTCTTGTCGAAAATGCGTGCATTTGATATCGATAATAACTTTCTTCAATGGATTAGAAATTACCTTTCGAACCGTTCAATTCAAGTTTTTTTGGATGTCTGTAACTCACCAAATAATTGCTAGTGTTCTCCAAGGCTCTGTTTTGTCCCCGACTCTCTTTTTCATTTTTATAAATCGATAGCTTCTCTGTTACTCTTCTTCGGATGTGGAACTGGAAAGGCAACTTATGTTAAGCTCATTAAATTCCGATCTTAACCGCATAACTCAGTGGGATAAAACCAATACAGCAAAACCCACACTCACTGGCATTATCCATGAATGGTATTTGCATCGCTGAAACCGAAAGACTTTAAATTCTCGGTTTGTGTGTTGATGTCTACCTTCGTTGGAATGCCCACATATTCGATGTGGATAGGCTTCCTTAAGCGATGCAGGAAATATTTCACCCCTTCTGATCTGGTAGCAATTTATAAGGTGATTTTCCGCCCGAAACTTGAGTACAACGCCGATATCTGATCTGGTGCACCAATAACTTGTGAGTGGTGACAACACATATACCCCTGGTATAAAACTTTTTAATAACTTATTTACACCTACTTGGCAGGATCCAAAAACGCGCGATAAAATTCATTGGCGACCGAGACTTCGCGAGATCAATTGACTGTCTTAGTCATCGTAGCAATGTCTCCTGTCTTTCGTTATGTTATCGGTATTTCCACCATAAATGCTCTAACGAAATACCCAGTTGCATTCCACCCCTAGAAGATTTCAACCGCAATACCCGCCATGCAAGGAATGCTCCTCCGTTCACCCTCAATGATGTATTCGGATGGACAGTGAAGCTCACAACACGAATGGGGAATACTTATCCGAGCTCGATTTTACCTTCACATTATAACCTACAAACATTCAAAACATGCATCTGCATCGCTCCTTTTCTTTTAGTCCTTGCTTCCATAACGACCACGCTGTGTAGCTTACTTACTTACTTAGGATGGCGCTACAGTCCGGGGTGGACCTGGGCCTCAACCAACAAGCGTCTCCAGCCAGCACGATCTTTGGCCAGCTGTCTCCAGTTTCGCACGCTAAGTTGGTTAAGGTCCCCTTCCACTTGCGTGCGCCACCTGAGTCGCGGTCTTCCTCTACTGCGCCGTCCCTCGGGTGTGGATTCGAAGATCTTCTGGGCCGGAGCATTTATGTGAATTCGCTCTACATGACCCAGCCACCTCAGTCGTTGGACCTTCACTCTTCTGGCTAAGTCGATGTCGCTGTACAGCCCGTACAGTTCATCGTTGAATCTCCTCCTCCATTCACCATCTATGCAGACGGGACCAAAAATTACCCGAAGAATTTTCCTCTCAAAACGACCAAGAGTGACCTCATCCGCTTTTGTTAGAGTCCATGCCTCTGCACCATAGAGAAGGACTGGGATTATTAAGGTCTTAAAGGGTCACTTTAGTTGTTCGAGAGAGGGCTTTGTTACTCAATTGCTTTCTTAGCCCAAAGAAACAGCGATTGGCAAGAGTTATTCTTCGTTTAATCTCAGAGCTGGTGGCATTGCCTGAGTTCATTGCGGAGCCTAGGTAGACAAAGTCCTGAACCACCTCAAAGTTATATCTGTCTATAGTTACATTCTGTCCGAGACGTCGGTGTTGGGTATCCTTTCTTGATGACAGCATATACTTTGTCTTGCCCTCATTGATCGCCAAACCCATCTTCGCCGCCTCCGTCTCAATACTCACGAACGCGCCAGTGACATCCCGCTGTGTTCTGCCGATTATGTCGATGTCGTCGGCGTAGGCGAGTAGATTGACGGACTTTTGAAAGATTGTGCCTCTGGTGTTAGCATTTGAGTTTTGCACTATTCTTTCAAGATCGATGTTGAAGAACTCACATGACAGCGCATCGCCTTGTCTAAATCCTTTTTTGACATCGAAGGTCTCGGTGAGTTCTTTACCGACCTTGATAGAGCAGCGTGCATTCTCCATCGTCAATCTGCACGAACGGACGAGTTTGGCAGGGATTCCAAAACTAGACATTGCTCTGTATAGCTCGTCTCTATAAATTCTGTCATAGGCGGCCTTAAAATCGATGAAAAGGTAGTGGGTATCGATTTGGACTTCCTGGGGTTTTTCCAAGATCTGCCGCAGTGTGAATATTTGGTCGATGGTAGACTTTCCCGGCCTGAAGCCACACTGATAGGGACCAATCAGGTTGTTGACGAAAGACTTCAGGCGTTCACACAGCACGGCAGATAAGATATTATAGACGATGTTAAGAAGCACAGACTACCTATACTAGACAGTCAACTCTCACTACCCCCGTCCGCTGCGCCCCTCAAATGGGAGAGCGGAATCCTCTCTCAAAATTTCCTATCGGTGAATATATGTGAATCAATAAAAGTGAAGTTAGCCGCTTGAAAATGTTATTCTTCTGTCTGATTGTCAAATATGACAAGATTGTGTGGTGAGTTTAATGATGAATTTAATTTTCTTTTGACAGAACTTTGTCATTATCTTTTATTCCAAACCTGATGAAGGTTGGTTTGGCTACTCTGCAGGAGGCCAGTGATGGTTTTCTCGTATCCAATTCGGTTATTTTCGAGTACAAATCTAGTCCACATCCAGAGGCCACTTTCGATGGCACCACAAATGATTGTCTTTATAAATTTGAGCTGTTGAATCGATTGTCATCGATCGATGAGAAAATGCAAATCATAATGGAACCCAAGGATTCGGTGAGTTCAATTTACAGACAAGTGTGATTTATGATAATAAGAATTTACATTCCTTTCAGCCTGAAGATGCTGCACTGATGATACAATCAAACTTTGAAGAAAGAATGGTGAACTACTGTCATCAGCTCACGAATAAGTTGTGGCGATCCAATACTCCCGTCTCATGGTCATCAAGTGGTTTTATGGGAATGACCCTATTCCACTTGGCAGCTGCACTGGGTTATGCAAAGCTGTTGTGTGCCATGCTGAATTGGAGATCGGAGAATCCAAATTTCATTCTAGAAACCGAAATCGATGCATTGAGTCAAGATGTGTATGGGCACACACCAATGGTGGGTGTACTCTATTATTAGTAACAAATTTCTAATAAAAGGTTTTTCTTTTCTACAGACTTGGGCATGTGCGCGCGGACACACCGAGACTGCTTTGATTCTATACAAATGGAATCACAATGCAATGAAGATCAAGAATTTAGCACTGCAGACTGGTCAAGCTTGGTATGCGATAGGAAAGTGGTTAAGCTCAAAATCAGTCGCACTTCAGTTACATACAACCGCCGATCATACGACGATTAAGGGCATCTCTGAATCGCAGGATATCAATCAATTAATAACATCTTGTTAATGGACGGTCTGAAAAAATTCCAACAGCCACTGATCATAACTTCGTCTTTAATAAAAAATAAGAAATATTAACTTCGTAATGAAGTTAAAAAGTTTACTATGTAAAACTTTCACCTGCTGCCTTTTATCTTATCGAAAGCTTTGTACATCAGATAATTCCTTTCAATAGAGTAATTAATCCAACTTTTGAAGAATGCCAAAGAGGCGAGTAATGAGTAGCTTAAATGTTCCGCATTCACCATTTCAGCTCTCAGTTACCCAAGATTTGAAGCCTGGTTGGAGCAAATGCAGTGTAGTCACAAGTGAAATGTTGCTTTAGGTCGCACCTGCGAACCCCACAGGCGAAACAGTAAGGATGCAGTAAAGTAGGAGGGCTATGATATGCTTCAAAATGTTAAATTTGTCACTAGGCTCACCTGGATGTAAAGAAAACATGTATAGACTCGGCTGTTTTGCATTATTTTTGTCAAGATTTATTGTGTTCGTAATTTTAATAATAAATAATTTGAAAAATTAACTATGAAATCAAGCTTTTGTTCATCCGGGAAACAGGCTGTGAAACCAATAACTTGTTTCTTTATCCTGTTCATCTATCCAACATAACCCTACACTTAGGACCTTTTCAACGCATTGCTTAGCACGATACTCAGTTCACCTGAAGGAAGAACAAATGAAAAATAAGTTCGAAAGTAATATCAATAAACTTCACTCTTACCCCAATTGGTCAACAAGCAGTTGGATGGTTATGAATCCTTGATCAGTACTTAAAGCGGCAGTAAGTAACGAGGCTTCGTCTAAACTTAATTCGGTGGGTATTGAATTGATTGCACCATATACTTTCAATTGTCGAAAGCTCCATTGTCTGAGCAAAACCGTTTTGAGGGACGAAATGTTTCCGCGTCATATATCCTGGGCATGTTTTATATGTTTTCGAACATGTAGTCGTTGTTTGCAACACCACCAGAGATAACTTTAGTCAGGGTTTGATCAATTAAAGTCGCTTGTTTTTCAAATACAAAAACTACAGCACTTCACTTAGTTGTGAAACACTAGTCGGACATCATGCAATTTACCAAAAGCACTAAACAACGTTTCCACTTCTTCTTTTGTCACATCGGCTGGTAGTCCCTTGACGAAAAGTTTTTTTGGCTCGAGATCGGCTAAACAATAACAACATGCAAATCCCCTTGAAGCCAATGCATTTACCTGAAAATTTGAACTTCTGCCTCTTCTCTTTATCGCGAAGTACACTCGATATATAAACTGGCCGTCCACTTAGTATTTTCCTATCGAGACGTATAGCTTTTTCCACCTCGGATTCATTTTCCAATTCCACGTAGCCGAACCCTCTGCTTCTACCATTTGATGATCTAATTAGAGTTAGATCTGTTATTCTTATTTCGGGAAGTTGTTCCTTTACATCTTCTTTACTTAAGCTGGAGATAATATGACAATTTAGCAAAATCAAGCGCAGAAACACCGCAAACATACTTATAATCCAGGTTACTGATGAATATCCTCAAATGGTCCTTGGTAAGATCAATCTCCTGATTCTCATGCTCTTTAAATACTGCTGATTTTGTTTCTTTGCCTTTAAATTGCCGCACAGGTGCATCCTTCTCTCTATGACGTTTCTCATGTGTGATTTCTTGCGAGAGATCAATTGATTTGCGTTTTCTATCAATACCTTTTCTGTCTGCCTTTAACCCTTCACCGTTCACCCTTCTTTGTGATGTCTTTGATTTTTACTTGCAATTCCTGCAAAAAGCGTTCACAGTCCTTCAGACACGAGTTCACCTGCCGAATGGAACCATTGCAACGTTCGAAGCGTTCCCACGCCGACATTATCACATAGGGATTATCCAGATCTTGAGATTGAAGTGCTTTTCTAAAAAGTCTGAGGGTATGGGTAAAAATGATGAAATAAATACAAGCTTTTTATGGCAAAGAGCTTAGTTTCTCGTCGCTACGAGATCATTCCGCATCTCCAATTGAATGAACTCTATCCAGAGGCCGCTCTTTGAAGCGTTGTCGGAACTTTCTATTTGAGATCAAGAATGAATTACAAGAGACGTCATCAGTCAGAACTTTTGACAACCTACCCATGACTGTGGTCCACAGCTCCTTGCCCTTTTTGGCATCTTGAAGTGGTCCATACTTGAGACGTCCCCAAAACTGCAAAATCTCGCAATTGCAGTCGGCTAGCACACCCCACTGTTGGCCCAGTGATGTCCAACACAAGTTGAAATTGTTCCTCCGGATTTCGCATTCCCCTTCTTCTTTATAGTGAGTGAGTCGCCTAAGATAAGTCAAGTACTCCAGCCATATAGCGACGACTGAATCGGCACTTGGGAACTCAACGGCCAAGGAACTTTCCAGAACTTCTTGTCGACTCTTTTCCATCTTCTCCAGCAGTTGTATTCGTTTGATGTACAACTTCTCGCTCCACGAACAATTGCGCAGCGCTCGGTTACTAACGTCCACCACATTCTGACGAAATACGGGCAAATCCTGCAGCTCCTTGGGTCGCTTGTATTTGTCTCTGTAGTCCAAAAATGAGATGTATTCTAACCAGCAGTCGGGGTTTAGACAGCAATCAGCTACCAGCCTTTCGTAGATAGTTTGAAGAATGTTCTCAAGTCAAGAATTTGGTTTAACCCGTATCATCCTAGTGTTCCATTAGTGGAACGGTATCTGTTTCATTTTCTACAAATATTTCCTGAACGCGTCCATTATTTATTTTTGCATTCTGGCATCACTAATAATATTTGCTGTCAAAATAATTTACCGTTGGTTTGATTTCGAGAAATGTCGGTGTATTTATTGTGCGTTAAATATTAAGAAATCGACAAAAAAATGTCTCACCGCAAAGTGTAAGTTTTTTTATAAACTATATTGACTTATATCTTCCATGTTACATTGGTTTACTTGTAAATGTTTGAATAATGTGCTTTTTATATCAAAACAAAAAAATGTTTTGGTTTTAGATATTTTCTTTGTAATAGTTTACACCGTTCCACAAGTGGAACAGTAGGATCATATGCCAGTGTAACAAACATTTGCAAAAACATTTTAGTTTATGGGAACTTTTTTTTTGTTTTGGTTAAGTTTGACTGTAAATGAAATCATTTCACAACTTGAAGAAGACGACAATGTTTTGGCTGCTGAAATTTGTATAACACCCCCTGTAAACAACGACATGAGTGATGAAGATAGCGGTGATGAAGAATCGGCAAATATTAATCATCTATCAAAGCACCAACTTTTAGCAGAGGCGGAATTCCATGTCACGGTCTCTAATCGTGCAGAAATAGAGATAACAAATAATATTTTGGAAAGCTCTCTTATCGACCAAACTGATGAGCCAATTGCTGGTACATCAGCGGATTATGGTCCGCCTTTGAAAAAAAAACGCATGCCGGTTGCAAGAAAGTGGAAGCCTGTGGACATTCCCGAAAGACCAGAGAAAGACCATATTCGGCCAACGTTTTTAGAAGATTTAAATAATCCAATACAATTTTTCGAGCTCTTTTTTGATGAAGAAGTTTTTAAGCTTTTGCATTCTGAAACAGAAAAAAATGCTATTCAGAAAGGTAAACACACATTTAGAGTCTCCACGGTAGAAATTAAACGTTTTATTGGCATTTTATTGCTATCAGGCTATAATAGCGTAGCGAGATACCGCATGTATTGTGAGCAAAGTATTGACTGTAATTTTCAGGGAGTTGCATCTGCTATGTCGAGAAATAGGTTTGAGGATTTGCTGCGGTATTTTCACGCTTCCGACAACAATAATTTGATTCCAAACGACAAATTTGCAAAGGTTCGACCTCTTTGGAACCTTCTCAATAAAAGATGGTTAAGATACTTCCCTGGTGATAAAAATTTGAGTATCGATGAATCGATGATACCATATTTTGGGAAGCATAGTGCAAAACAGCACATACAAGGAAAACCGATCCGATTTGGCTACAAAAATTGGTCTATATGTACTCGGCTTGGCTATTTGATCTACGGAGAACTTTATCAAGGCGCCAGTACAGGAAATACTCATCCAGAGTTCGGTGTAGGGGGCTCTGTAGTGTTAGACCTGATATCGAAACTGCCACCTGATAGTTACAGTTTGTATATGGACAATTTCTTTACATCCCTGCCTCTTCTGGATGAACTAAAAAAAATGGGCCATGATGTAACTGGTACCATAAGGGCAAACCGTGTGGAAAAAGCACCATTAAAAGATCCCAAAGAAATGAAAAAAACTAAAAGAGGTTCATTTAACCAATGTACAGATACAATTTCTAACATCACTCTTGTCCGGTATAATGAGAACAACATTGTTACTGTTGCATCTACCCAATATGGTGTTAACCCTCTGGGAAAGGTAAAGAGATTCTGCGATAAGCAGAAGAAGGACATTGATCAACCTCGTTGTATAGTTAATTATAACCGATATATGGGAGGAGTTGATCGGTTGGATCAAAATGTTGGATGTTACCGAATTGCAATTCGTTTAAAAAGATGGTACTGGCAGCCACTTATGTTTTCAATAAATGCAAGCGTAAACAATGCTTTCCAACTTTACAACGTGTCTCTTTTGGCTGAGGACAGCAACTATGACTTCCTATCTTTCACCAGGTTTATTGCTAAAACATACCTTCAAACAACAAATACACCTTTAGGCCAAAATACTGCCTCAACGTCAAGGTTGCCTAGGTCATCGCTAGCTGTCAGAAAACGTGTTCCCGACAGTATTCGGCTTGATGGAAGAACCCATCACATTGTCAGCCAACAAAAACAAAGCCGTTGCGGATTTTGTCACAAAAATACGAAAATGAAATGTGAAACCTGTAACGTTGCATTGCATAATAACTGCTCAAAAAATTTTCATTCAAACTAAAATTTAAAAACTTGAAATAAATATTTTATCGTATTATCTACGAGTATTATTTAATTTAAATGTGTAAATGTATCTAATAATTATTATCTGTTATTTTTTTTTAAATAAAATGTATTGAAATAGTCAAATTATTTGAGTTTTTTTTTCTTTCACTTATAAAAACGATGAAGATAATACAGTGTCATATTGTCCTACTGTTCCATTAAAGGAACGGTTCTAGAAACCGTTATCCAAAAATTTATTTTGTATTTTTTTTACATAGGCGTGTTCATAGTGTCATAAATATGAGTTGGTAAGAGTTTTTCTCAAATCGAACAAAATTAAAGGTGTTTGGGATAATATGGGTTAACCATTTCACGGAAGGTAGTACAAGTACGAGTAGTAGAAAACATAAACAAACGACATGTTTGACATTTGCCAAAGTTTTTGATTTTGTGTCGTGGTGAAATTGAGCGGTGCACGGGGTGTGTTTACAGTGCCTTTGTAAAAACAAATAACCAATGGAAAAGATAAAAATTGTTGCAAATGTGTGGTAATTATTTTTACTGATTCATTTGACTTATCTATATATATAAAAATCAATCCATATTTGAGTTTGTTGCCGGCGTTTGGCCAAACGCGTTAACCGATTCCAATGAATTTTCTTTTCCATGAAAGGTGACGTCTGTACAAAGAATGTTTGGTATGTGCGATATCTGTATCTGCATCGGTGTGTGAATTACATATGTGCATATGCGTGTAAATTCCGATGCAGATACAGAGACCGCACATATAAAAAAACCATCGTACAGTCGTCACCTATTTTGTTATCTTAACGCGCATATGAAAGAGGGAGACCAGACCAACGTTTCAAGCCTATTGTGGTGTTTGTGCGCACTTTCATTCTTGAGATATCGTGTGTTCAATGTTTTATTCAAATAACTTTTATTGAATTTTTTTGCATTTTTTTTTGTGAATCGGACATCGGAAAGTTGCTTTTCCCACATTGATAACAATCGGTGTGAAAGTGAATGAAAAGTGATTCTATCGAAGTTTTTTACTTTCGCTTTGTTGTTTGATTCACACAAGTAAGCTGACATAGGCGCCTGCCAGACAAAAAGCACTTACCCTAAGCGGAACAGGTTGAGCTCAAATCAGGCAATCTTCGGTATTGGCCTGAGAGTATTTCTGTGAAGTTTGGCCAAGATCGGTTTTCTTTTTTTAGGGGCAGCAACATAGGTACGCCAGATACCCGCTATAGACAATAATAAGGAAGTCTACTCGAACATATTGGCCAATAGAATTCTCGGGCACGGGCAAAGCCGGGCGGGTGCAGCTAGTGTTATTATAAATTCTTTGTTAATTATTCTTATTTTGTTTAAAAATATTTTTTTTCGTACAATTTGTTGACCTCGAACGAACGAAAACCAAATGACAGGCAAGCCACTTTTAATACATTTATGAAATATGAAAAAAAAAATTGCGCATTTTACTATTCTAAGCGTACTATGATAAGTTAGTTTATGAATCTGTGACAACAAATTCAAGTTTTTGGTACGACAAAACATGTTTAGCAAAAGATGTGTAAAAGTTAACGCTGTTTCTTAAGTGACAAGATGATTTAACAAATAAATAGTGAATACATTTGGGGCATTTGGAACATTGAGAATAATATTCAATTTAACATAACTTTAAAACAGCTTAAGATGACTTATGCAATCACACTTTGAAGCGTCGTGTAGAAAGATAAATGTCATTGAAAGTTAGGAAAGCATTGAAATTAAAATGACAAAACTTGTTTTAACAAATTTATATTTATTTTTTGCGGATCTTTTCGATATAACGACGAGAATTATTCAAAAGAAATACATTTTAAAACGGCTTATGTTGAAGCAGCCGCGTTGAAAGACGCATCAAGAGTAATTATAGAAAATCAGTAAAACCTATAAGAAAGCTGCATTCTACTTCAATTTTCAAATGGTATTCGTAAAGCCAAAACCTTATGTTTTAATGTTTAATGTTGCTGTCAAGCGTTGTATGTCAATGCGAAGGCAGAGAATAGTATTGAAATTCAAACTTTTTCTTGGATTAGGACTTGTGTGTTTTGTCATATGTTTTTCACTTTGTTGTGAATGTTCATTAATTGTGTCACACTCATATGTTTCAACAAAATCATAAATAAAATAAAAAGGGTTCGAAATGTTTGCATTACCGATTTGTTTCACTTTTTTATATACGAACTTCAATCAACACACAATAACTATCCAATCATTGTAAGCCATAAGTTCAAAATCATTTTCACCGATCATATGACCTGCATTTATAATGTCATTGATATATATAGTGTTGGTGTAACGAAAAGATTAGTAATGACAAACTTATTTCAGATGTTCGGAAACATAAAACTCATTTCGTACGAATTATTGAAAATAATAATTTTGTTGGTAAGTAATCAGGCTTTAGCAATGACCGTGGTGAGTGGAGAGTTTCATCATTACTAGTAACAACAATATTTTTGACCATGTATGAGCAGCCAGTACAAACTTTTATATATATTCGACCTATATACGACAAACGATCCTACTTGCTACTGATTTATGGGGTACATAGCGGACAAAATTAAACTATTTTCGTTTATGCTGTGATTTATATTTAAGTTTTATAATTATTATTTCTCTAAAAAAAGTATTATAAATGATTTAAAACATTATTATGTACAATTTATACTATATTTTACACTTATTACTAATTCACCACGGAACGAAGAAGTTTGCAGGTAGTTTATTAAAATTCTACAAATCCACCTCGAAAGAAGTCGGTTTGTTAACACAGCGCATTTTTCCATAATTTTGAGGTGATTTCGAGAGAGAGCTGCCAACTTCACACCTGACTCCACTAAATATCCTATCTGTGTGCAAGCTTCCCATTTGATTTGCATGCAAACACTAATACAGATAAGCCATTTAGTGGAGTTTTTCAGCTTGTAGGCAATCCGAAAAAAATTCCTCTCAGTTGACTGTCTAGTATAGGTAGTCTGTGTTAAGAAGACTAATACCTCTGTAGTTGGCGCATTTCAGAGGGTCTTCTTTCTTGAGGATTGGGCAAAAAATGCTGAGGTTCCACTCATCGGGCATACTTTCCTCCGACCATATCTTACAGATGAGTTGGTGCATCATCCTGCCGCCTTGAATAGCTCGACAGTTAGGCCATCCGCTCCTGCGGCTTTGTTGGACTTAAGTTTAGATATGGCTATCTTCACTTCGTTCAGGTCGGGGGGACGGAATTCTTGGTCTTTATCGTCCAGGTTGAATGGTGCATTCTGCCTGACAGCGGGATTTAGTTCGTCATCGCCGTTAAACAGTCCGCAGAAGTAGTTCTTCCATATAGTCAGCATCGACTGCGATTCTACTATGATGTTCCCTTGTTCGTCCTTGCAGGCTTCGGTTTGGGATCTGTAACTTTGGCAGGTTCTTTTTACTCTTTGGTAAAACTTCCGAACCTCATTCCTGCTGTAACATCTCTCTATTTGCTCGATCGCGCTTGCTGAATGGAACCTCTTGAGAGATTGAGAGACTCGATCGGAGAAGGATCTGGTGACCTCTTGCGATTTCAGCCGTCCGAAGTCAAATTTCCTCACAGTATTTGCTTGTCTTGGCGCCGTTCGGGATATCCGAAGGCGTTCCTTGGCTAAAACAAGGTAGTTGTCCGCGTAAATATTGGCCCCTCGGAACGTTCGGACATCCATAATACTGGAGCAGTGCCTTGTGTCGATCGCAATATGGTCAATCTGGTTGACGGTTGATTGATCGGGAGATCTCCATGTGCCTTTATGAATATCGAGATGCGTGAACCGCGTACTTCCTATGACAACATTTCGCCCCGCCGCGAAGTCGAGCAGCCTAAATCCGTTATCGGAGGTGGTGTCGTGTAGGCTGTGCCTTCCGACAGTACTACCAAAGATGCCCTCTCATCCTATATTTGCATTAAAATCACCTAGGACTATTTTAATGTCGTAGTTAGGGCACTGCTCATATGTCTGGTCCAAGAGCTCGTAGAACCTCTCTTTGGTGTCGTCGTCTTTCTCCTCACTGGGGGCATGCGCGCATATGCTTACATATGTACGCTGTGTAGCTATTACAAAAAAAACATTTACACAAAATGCTCATGGAAAATTTCGCCAAAAGGCTACGTATGTGCCAGCAAAGCCGTGGGGCCATTTTTTCGGTGTGCTATTCCATACATAATCCTATCCTGTGTACTTTAAGATTCAATACAAAAATAACAATCTAAAGAAAAAAACGTTGTTTTCTAATGCATTCGAATCTTGCTTTCATTTTGGGACACCCTTTAAATTTACTTTACTATAGTTGCCTTGTGTTTTTAAAACTATTAAACGAACTACACAACTTAACTACTTAAGCTATTTTATGCTCGTATAATCAGGTTTCTGATCATACATTTTTTGAAATCAAACCTCTTTAGGCGATAGGGTAAATTTCAAATTGTAACGGAATCACTGTAGCGGCAGCAGTGTAGTGGAAGCAGTCGGATATCGGAAACTCCTACGCAATTATTGGATTTCGGAAACACATTACTTCGTCGTCATTTGCCGTATTTTCAAATTTCCGCTGCTACAATTTGTCGGATTTCGGAACCCTATTGCTTCCATTATACAAATGAAATCAAGTTGGTTGTAAATTAACCGGGATCGTCTATGAAAATTAATAGAATAAAGTCCCCATATATGTATTTGTATATATTCCATTGTTTGGATTCGAAATGTGCCGTTATATACGTACTTCTTATTCATTTTGTTATGAATTCCACCATCATTATCTACGCGTGAAAATGAAATAAAAACATAGGGACGGGCTACAGCCCGCTTGGACGAACTGTTGGATACCCTATTCTTATTCCTATCCCTCATAAGTGGGCGTGACAAAAGTCTAAGTGTGGTTAAATTGTTAAGAACGCTCTACATATTTTGTTGTATAACATTTAAAGCATTTTATCAAAAAAAAAACGATCCCTAGCTCAAACTTGGGTGCTTCAATAAAATTGTTTTATTTAATTGTGGGCGTGTCAGTAGGCGGATTTAAAAAAAATTTAACACATGAGAATAAAGGGTCCCTAGAGAGTATATATTATAAATTTCAGCTCCCTAGCTCAAACTTTGAATTTTCAAAAAAAAAAATTAATTGTGGGCGTGTCAGTGGGCGGATTTGGAAAATATTTACACATGAGCATAAAGGGCCATAGAGAGTATATATTATAAATTTCAGCTCCCTAGCTCACACTTCGGATTTTCAAAAATTAATATATGTAGGTACCCTTGAATAGGGTATAAAAAAATTATTTTATTTATTTGTGGGCGTGTCAGTGGGCGGATTTTGAAATTTGTTTATCCCGAACAGTTTTAGGAGTCATAGATCATATATAAAAAATTTCAGCTTTCTAGCTCAAAATTCGATTTTTTCCAAAATTTTGTTTTTTTGAGTTTGTGGGCGTGTCTGTGGGCGGATTTCAAAAATTCGTAAACTTGATTATTTCGGGACCCTAGAGAGTATATGGTTAAAATTTCAGCTCTCTAGGTCCAGTTTAAAGGCCTAATTTTTGGCTACAGACGGACGGACGGACGGACGGACATGGCTAGATCGACATTACTATCGATGCTGATCATAAATATAGTAACTTTTAGGGGTCTACGGGCAATATTAAGGTATGTTACAAACTATGCGTCAAAATTAATATACCCTTAGAATAGGGTATAAAGATGACCGACAAACAAATAATGGCATTAGCTTAAGGCAAACATTTTAATTTGCACCGTGAAAACTGATAGCCAATTTGAGAACTAATTTTTAATTTGACATGAGATTATTTTACCAGGAGCTCCTTGGAACCCAAAAAAGGAATATTTTCCCGGAATGCCCTAAGAAGCCGCGCAGTATTTCTGCGAGGAAAGTTTTTTTTTACCAAAAGGTCCTTAACACCACAAAAAGGGCATTTTCCGGAATATATTTAAGAACCGCGCAGTGTTTTTGTGTTCAAAGTTCTTTGACCAAGAGGTCCTTGGAACCTTCAAAGGTCTTTAAAACAAGAAAAAAAATATATTTCTGATATGTTAATTGAAACCGCGCAATATTTTTCTGTTCAAGTTTATTTTACTGTGGTCCTTGGAACCCTAAACAAGGTCCTTTAAACCTGAAAAAGATATTGTTTTCAAAAATGTCCTTAGAAACCGCGCAGAGTTTCTGTGTTCAAGGTTTATTTCACTAAATTAATGTTTTATCAATTTAATTTCTCATCTCTCTTCCTGGTATACCAACGATTTAAGCATCCTGAAAAGCAAACTGACATAAGTCAAAATTTGACGATTTTGAGTTAACTATACAGAACGAATCGCAAACAAAAATACAAGCCGTCATAACTATAACTCTAAAGCTGCTAGCATGAGGCCATAAGTGTCTTTTTGAATCTAAGGAAACATCCCTGTTGTTTTCCCAGCTAAATGATTTTTTTTTCATTTGTAACACTTTGCTTCTAAAAAAATTATGAAATCGTGATAGATAAGTTTTTTTTGGAAAGTGACACTTTTCGTTTTGTGTAATTTTACTGCCAAATTTCAGTAAATTTATTTTTGTAGTAAAACGTTTCAATTTGCGTTAAGTCATTTTACCTTGGAACGAAACTAGTTGATGAACTTCAAAATTCTTTTGATTACTTTAAGAAGTGTAACTTTACCAATAAGCTAGGTATTATTTTATATAATATTATTATAATCGATTTTTGCATTAAAGTTCCTATATGTTTTTTATTATAACTTATTACTGTTTAAACTGGGTTGTTTCTAAAAAGTGCTCAAAAAAATACTGACGAACAGTATTATTTTTGTTAAATAATCTTTATTTTTTTAGTTTTTTTAATTACTTAGATTTATTAAACTTAATTTCTTTGTTTTAATAAATAAAATTTTATATTGCTTGTAAAACACTTAATATATTTAATAAAGAAGACTGCTGAACAATAGTTTAAGTGGGAGCGTATCGGAATCCCGCTTTTTAAAATCCCGCTTTTCAAAAATCCCGAAAAAAGTTTTAAAATCTCGTCTACTAAAATACTGCTTTTTTAAAATCCCATCTTTTAAAATCCCGCTTGTTCAAAATCCCGATATATTATAATCCCGCTTTTTAAAATCCCGCCAAATCCCGCTAACCCGTTTTTTTTACAAAACATTCGTAATGGAAGTAGACAAGTGCAGTACTCTCCTAATTTTTGGTCTGTGTATGACAGTGCAGAAAAACAATTGCCGAGAAAACAAAATAATGCTGAAGCGTGGCATCGCAGACTGAAAGTTTTGGTTGGACGAAAAAGTGCTGGCTTGTATAAACTCATTGCAGATTTGAGAAAGAAAGCAATTGTGGTGCAAACTGAAATACAAATATTACAAAATGGACAAGAAAAATTATGTAAAAAAACTAATGTTATAAAGTCACGCGCTGTAAAAAAATTAATGAGAAATAGAAAAAAATGGGTAAAACAGGTTTTTTGCGTTTCATTGCTTATAATACACTTGAACTATTAAAATAAAAAATATTGTTAATGGTTTGAAGTTTTTTTGTTCCCTTTTGCAGAATATCATATAATATTACTTTATATTTTTTTTTAATTATTGAAGATTGTCATATTTATAACTTAAAAATTTATTTTGATATTATTTATTTTTTATTTTGTTACTTCCTCTAAAAATGATAAATGTTAAAATAAACTGCATTTCAAAAAAACACTAATTGCTTAATTTATTTTAATTTTCTTATTATCCCGCTTTTACAATCAAAAGTAGTTGCTTTATTTTAAAAATCGCGCGATTAACTATAAGCATAATAAGAAACGGGATTATAAAAAACGGGATTATAAGAGGCGGGATTTTAAAAGACGGGATTTTAAAAAAGCGGGATTATAAAAAGCAGAATTATAAAAGGCGGGATTATAATAGCGGGATTTTAAGAATCGGGATTATAAAAAGCGGGATATCGAACCCAACACAGTTTAAGTTTTACATATCCTTTATGTTTGTCTCTTATATGTAGGCAATCACCCCTGAGTAAATTCAACAAGATTACAATCTATAAAGTCATCTTTCAAGCCATTATCCTGTATGCTTCTCCGGTGTGGGGAACGTGTGCGAAATCACATATCAAAAAACTACAAATAACACAAAACAAAACATTAAAAATTATGGTAAACCTTCCCTGGCTTTTCTCAACCCAACTTCTACATCAAGAAACACGGGTTCTACAAGTGTCAAAGAAAATTGAAGTTCTCAACCAAAGATTCAGCTTAAGATGTAGCAATTCTAGTAACATGTTGATAAACAATTTAATAAGGCAGTAAGCGTTTTTTTTTAACGTTTTATGTGCACTTAAATATTATTTAATTATTTATTGTTGTTATTATTTATTTATTTATTTATTTATTTATTTATTTTTTGTCGTTGTTATTATTTATTTATTTATTTATGGTTGTTATTATATATTGATTTATTTAATTTATTTAGCTCAGCAATTTTACGTGCTAAATAATGCTAAATAGTATTTGATTATTTATTATTGTTGTTATTATTTATTTATTTATTTATTGTTGTTATTATTTATTTATTTATTTATTGTTATTATTATTTATTTATTTATTTATTGTTGCCTGTTATTTATTTACATATTGTTTTTATTATTTATTTATTTATTCTTGTAATTATTTATTGATTTATTTAATTTATTTAGTTCAGCAATCCTGGCAGTTCCCTAGTTTTAAGTTTTAATAAAAAAAAAAAATATTAAATGAAGGTTTTAATCATAGTTTCCTTCAAACTTTTTTATCCCAATTGGTAATTAATTACATAAAAACTTAAAAAATTTACAGTTGTAAGATACTCGTATAATATATCAAATCTCTGAGCAAGCTGCGAATTTGTCAAATTTTGTAAAGCCTTAATCTATGAATAAAAATTATATCTAATCTAAAAAACGACACTTTTTCACACTTTTTTGAATAAGTAGCTATTTTGATGCAAAAAATACTGCTTTTTGTAGTAACTTTAGTACACCACTTGAAAGAAAAAAAAATACTTTTTTACTATACAACTTTTTGGTATTCATTGATATTCAAAACTACCATGAATTTTTTTAAGTTATGAAAACCTTCAAATGGCTTTTCTGAAAATGTATGAATTTTGACATACATGAGTAGATACATATTCGCTTTTTGTTTCTTTTTCTTTAACGACAAGGTTACAATCTGGACTAAAGGATTCATAAGCCTACCAGTTCACTACAAATTCTCTTCTGTGCCCCTGTGGCGTTTTCCGGTTTGATCGTCATTCATATGCCCGGTCAGTCAATAACGCCTTTTTAACGGCCTGTGTAGGATCTCTTATTTGAACATGACAGTAAAAACTCAGTCGGTCGCATTCCATTTGCTTTAAGATAACTTCCTTATAAATTTATAAATATAAGGCAGAAACGGGCAAATAGGGCCTAAAACCTAACTTCTCCAACCATTTAATTGTGCGAAGTGGAAGGGACCTACAATTTTACTTCGAATTCGAAATGAAGATCTGAGAACCTTCTAATGAAAATGGATCTCTTGGATGCTCGTCAGACGTTCGTCCGAGGTGGGGCAGTGGAAAACACTTGTACGTGTTACTTTGCCCCGGCAATATTTGAACCTGAAACCTTTAGATTAGTATGTAGTTCAATACACAAACCTCTCAGCGACTGTGCCCACCTCGGATATTGGAACTTTTTATTCAATTAAGCTTTGTGACTTGTGCTGTCATGCGAAATCATATCAACTGCCTTTAATTAGCTTTCATACTAATCGTACGCTTTTCAACATTGTGAACCGTATGTGAGCTCCGGGCGCTCAACTATATCGTAGAGTCATCCTTTCAGTTCAGGGGACGTTTTTCGGTCACAGGAGATGCCTTTAATTTCCCGCTACTTCATCCACCCTACGTCCACGGTAGTCACAAACCAGCTTCTTGTTTCTCGCTTTCCAGCCCCTGGATGAAAAATCAAAGCCAGCGATCAATGGGCGCCTCAATATTAAACCCGCTTAAAAAGCTTTAACCAGCTTTAAGGGGAATGCATTGTTAATTCTTGTGAAAGTCGTCTTCTTCGCAAAGTATGTACACTCAGTCTTTCTAAACAATTCATTCACAAACAAATTGTTTCTACATACACTTTTTGGGGGTGTTTTTCAATGTTCAGTCATCTTGAACCCTGAATGTTTCAAAATAAACAAATCAACTCAATGGCACGCCCTTTTTGTGGGGTAGATATATGGATAGGGTATTCAACGGATTGCAGCCTTTCCATACGTTTATTTTCTAAATGAGTTCAATTAACATAGGACAGTTTGCCCTGAGAACAAACCACTTAAGCGACACCTGCACGCAATGCGTCGGTCTTCGTCCCAATCCAATTCACAATAAAAAGGACCTAAAATTGTATTTTCTTCACGCATTTAGAAAAGAATAAACATAAAACATCATTTCACGTTCATACAGTACCTATACATTCTTAAAATATTGAGGACATTTTTCCGTCTATAAAGGTCTTCTGCTTTTCTTCGCAAAGCATCATCGTCGCGAATTACGCTGTTAGCCCAACAAAAGTCACATATAACTTTTTATTTCCTTTTTTATATAACATAACGATCTAGGGGGAATAGACGGGGCCCTTAACACACCTATGAATAAAAAAATATTCGCCGCCAGTAGATGGCACATAACTGCAGTAAAAAGAGGATTTTGGTTTGATGATCCTATGAATGATTCCCGCAAGAAGGACCCCGCAGAGCACATATAGCACGGCTAATTAAGCGTGAAAAACCTCAAAGTATTTAGTTCAGAACAGTTTAGTGTAATAGTCATTAGCTCTTAGGGGCGGCGACGGGATTATGAACAGTTGCTGTACTCCTTATTCTATTCAATTCAAAGAGTAGTGATAGCAGATGAAAATAATTAACTACCGTAAAAAATAATACAAGATTCACGGATCTTGGAGCAAGATTAAAAGAACACAAGGGACAAAAGGGCTAGCTCCAGTAGATGTACTGACATATTACCCTCGCTCTGCACCTGTGTATGGGACGGAAGATGAATTCTTCATCAGCTTAGTTGTCGTCCTTTCCATAGAGTAGCTTTTGTATTCCCGTGATGCTTTCAAAAAAAAATAGAAACATCTAAACAAAAAGTCGTAATTGCTTTGGGGCTCACGTCCTCATACAAACAACCATCACCACGGTCGAGAGACGAGAGTGGAAGATGAAGGAGATTCCAAACATCATCTCCTGAAGTAAGATTCTTACAAAACTCAGAAAGGACGAATCAACTTTTAAATATTAAACAGGACTCTCCGCAAAGTCTTGTACTTTGAATGAGATATAAGAATATCTACTACAATGAACCAGGTATATATGTACATGTGCTCAAAAGGGGTCTGTGTCGAGATGATTGCTGTCAGTCATTGCATTTTAAGCACATCATGGTAACACGGATAGGAATCTCATTGTGCGCTTCCAGTTAAAAGTGACGGAATGTTAAAAGCCCATTCCTTTTCAATATTTTCTATTTGCTGTACGTAAATACCAAAATGCAAAATGCAGAAGCAATAGGCGGATGGCGAACGCCTCATTGCCCTTTTTTAAGGGTTTACCTTCGTTACTCCTTTCTACTGTATTGAAAGGATGTTCACAAAAGCTTAACTGCTTGTAGAATCAAGAGGTTGTTGAGACTCCTTTTCATTTTGCTCGACAGTTGTGTAATCAAGCGGAAAATTCAAAGTTAAACATACAAAAAAACACCCGAAGGCATTCAGTTGCAGATCTAGAATCGAATGTATTCCTGTTGCAAGTTTTGAAATTCTATCGATGTTTTTTAAGCCCCTGGGATAGATGGAAACTTTTGCTATACGCACTAAACCTAGAATTTAAAAAATTAAATATTGTTTTTTTTTTCGTTTTCGCGCGGGAACAAAAAAATACATATACCGGTCTTTGACTTACGATCTCTATCTTTTCAACCTATTCACTTCAATAAATACAAATACAATACAATACCACTTAAGGTATTTTTTCATCCTTGATTGTTGGGAAACCAGATAAACAGATAGCCACCGTATGCCGCTTCCAGTTGAAGGCATATCCGCAGTATTTTTTGTTTAAGTGTTACCCACAGGAAAGAAAAAAAATCAACAGCTCAAAGATGTCAAAAGCGAATTAGTCCATGATTTGGTGGGTTGAGGATATTTTCCAATTACAATAGGCTCTGTTATAGCTACGGAAACTTTGGTGATTTTATCGACATACGAGTACGTTTATCGCCAACGCGAAATATGAACATGGTTTTTTCCCTTTAACCAAAATCGCTGATCTAACTTTTCCAGTCCTTTTTAGATCCGCTATTATTATGAGCCATTACATGCACACATTTGTAAGTTGACTATGTATACTATCTACATTCTATCCCTACATACATAAGGGCAAGAGTCTAGAGCAGTTTTTGTAATGGCGGATTTATTAGTCATCTGTCGGTATCATTTATTTTCCAGCAACAATAATAGAATTATTATTCATTACATTAATTAATACTATAATTAGTGGCAACAGATGAAAACGAAACTCCCAATCGTTGACTAGGGTTAAAGGATTTCATTGCTAAGGTAGAAATTATTGCTGAATATCCAAAGCATTGGTAGGTGTATAGTATATTATATTATATTTTCCAAACTTGTTTCTCATGCCTTTATCTTAAGCAGTAATGTCTGTTGGAGAAAATACTGGACCAATCTCACTTCCTGAATTTCTTAGAAATATAATGAACGTAAATACATCTTATTCAAAAAATTAAATCTAAGGTGCGAAAACAAAATTTAGTTTTCTATTGTTCTGTGAAGCGATACTCGATTTCCAAATAGGTAGCCTGGATTTATACATTTTTTCGGATGAATTTTGGTCTCGTTTTTTTGCGAAGCATAGCGAGCTCACTCTGCATTATTTATATTGATTATTTATTGTTAAGTTTACAATTTGTGTACTATCATATAAAACTGTTAGCTGATCTTTGATAAAAATTCAATGAAAATTTCTGATATTTTGAAGTAAATGCATTGTCACCAGGACAAATTCGATTGTCCTGGTGACATCGATTCGATATGCAGTTCCTGACTGGTCACGGTGCGGCTATCGCAAATACTTACATCGATTTGGACACGATAGCTCGCCATTTTGCAAGATTGTCCAGACCAGAAGGAAGACACGGAGCACGCGGTTTTCCGTTGTAGGCGATTCGTAGGATGGAGAACGAATCTGCCCAATCCACCTTTGCTAATAGACCATATGTTGCAGTGGGAGGACAATTGGATGACAGTTTGTAATCTGGTAGCAACTATCCAAAATAAACTGCGGAGAGCAGAAAAGCTAAAGGGTGCATCAGAAGCAGCAGAAGCCTCAGAAGCAACTGACACAAGACAAGACGCATAGCATGAATTGCTTACCAGCCCCGCTAAGTAATACCTAACGGCAGTCCCGCGGGGAGAGTGTGCTGACGTCTCCTGGGTATGGATTAGTACGTAGGCGCAATCCTGGCATCGATTATTCGGGTTTGCGAATCGTGCATGCCACCTTTTGAAAATTACCATATCCATTGGCACAGCCAAGAAAAAAAAAACACAATTAAATATTTGGAAAACATGTTGTGGACCGGGCAATCACAAAGAATGTGTTCCAGAATCCTTCTCCAGACAAAACCTACATTCTGCCTCCGAGCAAAAGTTCATTTTGTTAAGATAATATCTCAAGCCACAGTGGCCTCATGCTCAGTAGCTTCCTTAAATAGGATTTTTTTTATAGAGGCATACAACTTAAAATAAAACATAGGGACAGGCTACAGTACGCTTAGGCGAACTGTTGGATACCCTATTCTTATTCCTATCCCTCATAAGTGGGCGTGACAAGAGTCTAAGTATAGTTGAATTGTTAAGAACGCTCTACTTATTTTGTTATATAACATTTAAAGGATTTTATCAAAAAACAACGCAGCTTTTGTAAAAAAAACGCTCCCTAGCTCAAACTTTGGTTTTTCAATAAAATTGTTTTATTTAATTATGGGCGTGTCAGTAGGCGGATTTAAAAAAAATTAACACATGAGCATAAAGGGCTTCTAGAGAGTATATATTATAAATTTGAGCTCCCTAGCTCAAACTTTGGATTTTCAAAAAAGTTTTTTTTTAAATTGTGGGCGTGTCAGAAGGCGGATTTTGAAAATATTTACACATGGGCTTGAAAGGCACCTAGAGAGTATATATTATATATTTCAGCTCCCTAGCTCAAATTTTGGTTTTTCAATTAAATTGTTTTATTTAATTGTGGGCGTGTCAGTGGGCGGAATATGAAAATTTCTCTCCCGAGCAGTTTTAGGAGTCATAGATTATGTATAAAAAATTTCAGCTTTCTAACTCAAAAAAATTTTTTTTTTCCAAAATTTTGTTTTTTTGAGTTTGTGGGCGTGTCTGTGGGCGGATTTCAAAAATTCGTAAACTTGATTATATCGGGACCCTACAGAGTATATGGTTAAAATTTCAGCTCTCTAGGCACAGTTTAAATTTTTCCGACAGACGGACGGACGAACGGACATGGCTAGATCGACATTACTATCGATGCTGATCATAAATACCTATAGTAACTTTTAGGGGTCTACGGGCAATATTAAGGTATGTTACAAACTATGCGTCAAAATTAATATACCCTTAGAATAGGGTATAAACACAACAAATTTAATAGAATGACAAAATTTTGACTTTATTAGCTCACAAATTTAATGGCATTATATGCTTAAGAACAATTTCCGTCATACAAATGACCTCCGCGACTGCGCCTTATGAACGCCATCCTGTCGGTCCAATTTTGCACCACTTTTTCGAGCATACCAGGTCTTATTTCGTCAATAGTGAGTCGAATGTTGGCTTCTAAGTGGTCAATCGTTGCTGGCTTATCAGCATAGACCAGAGATTTGACGTACCCTCACAAAAAGTAGTCAAGAGGTGATTCGGTCACCAAACGTTTGGCTCAACAAAGTCATCATTGCACGCGCTATATGGCATATTGCGCCGCCTTGTTGGAACCAATCCTCATTCCACAAAAATATAAATTACGTTTTAATAAACAACCAATTGACAAGTATCTTCACCATTTTACTTAAATTCTGTGACACAGCCGTTCAAAAGGGATTTGAACGAAATGGTCGATACAAAACAGGATTCTTTTTTATACCCTATTCTAGGGGTATATTAATTTTGACGCATAGTTTGTAACATACCTTAATATTGCCCGTAGACCCCTAAAAGTTACTATATTTATGATCAGCATCGATAGTAATGTCGATCTAGCCATGTCCGTCCGTCCGTCCGTCCGTCCGTCCGTCGGCAAAAATTAGCCCTTTAAACTGGACCTAGAGAGCTGAAATTTTAACCATATACTCTCTAGGGTCCCGAAATAATCAAGTTTACGAATTTTTGAAATCCGCCCACAGACACGCCCACAAACTCAAAAAAACAAAATTTTGGAAAAAATCGAATTTTGAGTTAGGAAGCTGAAATTTTTTATATATGATCTATGACTCCTAAAACTGATCGGCATATAAAATTTTCAAAATCCGCCCATTGCCACGCCCACAAAAAAATAAAACAATTTTATTGAAAAACCAAAATTTGAGCTAGGGAGCTGAAATTTTTAATATATACTCTCTAGGGGCCCTTTAAGCTCATGTATAAATATTTTCAAAATCCGCCCACTGACACGCCCACAAATAAATAAAACAATTTTTTTGAAAATCCAAAGTTTGAGCTAGGGATCTGAAATTTATAATATATACTCTCTAGGGGCCCTTTAAGCTCATGTATAAATATTTTCAAAATCCGCCCACTGACACGCCCACAAATAAATAAAACAATTTTTTTGAAAATCCAAAGTTTGAGCTAGGGAGCTGAAATTTATAATATATACTCTCTAGGGGCCCTTTATGCTCATGTGTTAATTTTTTTTTAAATCCGCCTACTGACACGCCCACAATTAAATAAAACAATTTTATTGAAACACCCAAGTTTGAGCTAGGGAGCGTTTTTTTTGATAAAATCCTTTAAATGTTATATAACAAAATATGTAGAGCGTTCTTAACAATTTAACCATACTTGGACTTTTGTCACGCCCACTTATGAGGGATAGGAATAAGAATAGGGTATCCAACAGTTCGCCCAAGCGGACTGTAGCCCGTCCCTATGTTTGCTTGTGCGTTCCTAACTCTCAATTGTATCATTTCGTTGCAGAATCGTTTGCGAGAGTACATACACAAGATCAGATGGTTTGAACGAAATGGTTGTTATGTACAGCGCTCGATCTATATTTTGTCTTGTTTCCAAGGTTGCGAATTTGTGGGGAATTCCCCAAGCTGCGGGAAACCTCAACTCGTTTGGGGATTTTGGGAGGATTGGCTTTATGCATGGAAAATGTTGGGATTTTAGTATTTAGTACTTTATCTAAAGACGATACATTAACGGTTTGATGATTTTAATAAAAAAATATGGGAAGCTTTAGAGAAAATATATATTGGGGCAAAGGCTACGGAAAGTATGGAACATTTGAAAAGAGACGAAAGGGTACATTTTCGTTTAGTTTTCAGCTTTTTCAAGTTTCTATAAACCATAGAATTTCAAAAGTGTGCAGGTCCCGTTAAAATTGTTTCCTAAGCATGCCATACCTATGTATAATTAATTTTAAACTCTCTGCAGTAGCAGGCGATGGTTTTCAGTTTTTAATTTTTTTTAACCTGTTTAGTCGTGCTTCGAAGTTTTAGCTTGGGTATCATATACCCCAGTGTGCAGTGCGTGTTAGTATTTTTTTGGATTTTGTGAATACATTATTTTAGTGAAATGGTTTCTCTTTTAGTTATTTTGGTCTAAAAATTAATAAAACAAGTGTGCGGTGTGTTCAGTCATAAAGGAAAATTTTATAGATGACAATATTAATTTTAGTTTTACAGCAAAATGGTTTTTCTTCGAGACGAATCCATTGAAAGGTTTTTCCTTGATGCTGAAGGGATGAAGCCACGCTTCGAATCTTGAAAACCAACATTAAAAACTGTGTAACTTCTGTAATCGGGAAAAAAAAACTGAAAACGTGACATGCCGACTTCCCATGTGCGAGGATCATCACTGATAAAGATCACTTATAGAATGCAGTGAAAAAAAAATGAATTTTTGTGTTTAAAAAAAATTAAAAACACATTGGAGTAAACATTGAAGAAAGAGTATTAGAAAGCGTAATGCGACAGTTTTTAAAACAATTATCTTAAACTTTTTTATGAATTTGACTGATTTTAGTTGACAACTATTGGGGAAGTGGGGGCAAGACCGCACATGGGGGCAAGACCGCACATGGGGGCAAGACCGTTTTTGTACTATGTTGTATGAAAATAAAAATAAAAATGGCAACACTTACAATAAAAAAAAACGTATCTTTTGCTTTGATCGTTCATGTCTGTCTGTATGAGTTAGTTCGGTTGAGACGGCGAGAAGTTACGAGAAGTTTTTGTGATTTTTTGTCAAAACGTTATCGTTCGGGTGCATTGTAAGTTATGATATTATGAGTAAAATACTTAAAATTGTTAACTTTTTTTTTTGTTACTAGAAAGTGCATATTGAAAATTATTTATTGTGAAAGAAACGAGCTATAACAAGCAAAATTCCAAGGAAACTTTGAGAACTTCAGGTAACATCTGAATGGGGCCATACCGCATATGGGCGGTCTTGCCCCTATGCGATATTTCCCCCAATGTTTTCAGTAGCTTTTGTGTTTATTTTTTCCAAATATTTTCTTTTTTTGAATGTTTAAGAGTCAAATATGGTACGAAATTATATTCAGAAAACAACGCGGCAGTCATGGCAGGAATCGGAAATGAAAAGTGCACTTGATGCCGTTGTTAGGACTGAGATGGGGTTTAAGAAAGCTTGTCAGGCCTTTAATGTCCCTAAGAGCACTCTTAGGGACAGATATAAGAAAGTAGTCGATAAGAAACAACCAACAGGCCTTTATTTGTCTTTGGCAGAAGTCACTGAAGATCCCGCCACAACTTCTCCATTACAAAGAGTTGTTGAAGCACCTATTGAAAGGGCACATTCTATTGAACCACCTCCAACGACATTAATATCTTGTGAAGTGTCCAATCCTGAAAACCGCAGCAGCACAACTTGGTCGATGCTCTTGCTGCCCTAGTCAACACTCCATCAACGTCAACAGCTACAGCCTTCATTTTATCTTCTAAAAAAGAGCTTGTAAAGTTACCTTTTGGGAAGAAAATTTCTTCTCAGAGAAAGACAAGGCGAGGAAAAACGGCAATGATGACAAGTTCGCCGCATAAAGCTGAGTTGGAAGTTCTGGTTGCTGATAAAAAAAAAGCTAAGCGACCGGCTCCAAGGAATGTTGCTGAAAGTGAGGATGAGGACATCGGTGCTGCAGATTGTAGTTGCCCTTTCTGCCTGGAGCTTTTTTCACAATCGAACCCAACTGATGGCTGGAATTAATGCACTATATGTAATGGGTGGGCTTACGAAGCTTGTGCTGGAGTTTGAGCAGTTGAGTATGTCACATAATGTCTGTGACTTTTGCAAATAGGTTGCATTTTGAACAAAAAAACGGTATTGCCCCTAACAAAATTTGGTAGGGCGATCTTGCCCCTACATGGGGGCAAGACCGTTTTTTTGCCAATGTTTTTTAAAGTTCATTATCTTTTTTGGACTAATTTATTTACTTATTATAAAAATCAAAGTTCCTATAAGAAATGTAAGACTATATGAAAAAAGACTTTATTTTTATTAAAAGATGTTTTTTATCGGTTTTTAAGGCAGTCAAACACTAAAGGTGCGGTCTTGCCCCAACTTCCCCTATATTATCTTTTTTTTGTAACCTAATTTGGAAATTATGTTTTTTTTAAGTACAGTAGTGGAAATTTATATAAAAACACATGGTTTTTACGCATTGTTTCTTTGCTTTATGCAACTTTATTATAAAATTGGATGAACATAGTTAAAGTACCTTAAGTTATTATAAAAAAAGTAAAAGTTTTCATTTTTAACTAAATTAAATAAAAGTTATGAACAAAAAACGAAAATAAACTAAAAAAAAGTGGAAATTCCCATAAAAACACCAAAGTTTTTAACAAAAATATTATGGAATTCAGTAAAAAATAGTGGGTGAAATTGCAAAATCTGAATTCTGTGGTTAATTCAATGTTTTGTAGATCTACCAATTGCTCTAACAACCGCCAGCATCCGCATCGGCATTGAATCAACAAGGTTCTTCAATTCTGTTGTGGAAATCAAAGCCCATTGTTCAATAATACGGTCTCGAAGCTCTTGAACGTTATTAAATTGAGTACCACTAGCATAAACACGCCTGGCCAGTATTCCCCAGAGATTCTCAATAGGATTCAAATCGTGACTTCGAGACGGCCAATCGCGAATTGTATTTTGTTTCTCCTCGAACCAGTTTTTCAGCCTTCGGGAGACGTGGATAGGAGCGTTATCTTGCTGGAATATGAAATCGGTTCCGCATAACTTTCAGCTTTCTCCATCATCATTTCTTCCAAGAGCTCAATGTAATTTTCCGAGTTCATTCGTCCACTCACAAACGCAATATCCGTGGTTCCATTTGCCGAAAAACCTGCCCATGACGCTGCCTCCACCAAAGTTGCGACTCATTCTCACCTCATCTGTAAGACGTTTGTCATGCCAGTAAGACTGAAATCCATCTGGGCCATCTAAATTAATTTTTTTTTCATCACTGAAGAGAACTTGTCGCCATTCTTCGGTCCACCTGATGTGACTTTCTGCAAAATTTAGCCTTGCTGTCTTATGAGCTGCATTCAAAGGTGTCTTCTTGGATCGGACTTGACGTACTGTGAGTTTTTTATTTTGTGCATGGTTAGCAATTTTTCCATAATTCTCACCTAATCTTAAAAAAATATGAATAACTGTATTTGAACTGCTAATTTTTCTGCCGATTTCACGATCAGAAAGGCCACAATCTTTGTATGCAGTAATTATTGTTTAGATTCTGCAAACAAAATTTATGCTTATGTTCTTTTAAAGACACAATAAATAATTTCCTACCCGTTTCAATAAAAAAAATAGAGATAAACCACTTTTAATTCTACTGTTTTTATGCGAATTTCCAACTAAAGTGATCACTTTTTAGACATCAGTTCCCCAAACAATATGAATAAATTTCCAAGATGAGTAAATAACGTTGAAAACATAACGTTTCTTTCCGCATTGGTCTGACTGATGATTGTGGATTAATTGAATAAAAAGTGCTGCCAAGTTGTAGTCGGTGCAATAAGTTTTATATGGGATATAACAGTGTTTTTATGGGAAATTAGGCCTTTAAACTGGACCTAGAGAGCTGAAATTTTAACCATATACTCTCTAGGGTCCCGAAATAATCAAGTTTACGAATTTTTGAAATCCGCCCACAGACACGCCCACAAACTCAAAAAAACAAAATTTTGGAAAAAATCGAATTTTGAGCTAGAAAGCTGAAATTTTTTATATATGATCTATGACTCCTAAAACTGCTCGGGATACATTTTTTTTCAAAATCCGCCCCCTGACACGCCACAAATAAATAAAATAGTTTTTTTGAAAATCAAAAGTTTGATCTAGGGAGCTGGAATTTATAATATATACTCTCTAGGGGCCCTTCATGTTCATGTGTTAATTTTTTTTAAATCCGCCTACTGACACGCCCACAATTAAATAAAACAATTTTATTGAAACACCCAAGTTTGAGCTAGGGAGTATTTTTTTTTGATAAAATTCTTTAAATGTTATATAACAAAATATGTAGAGCGTTCTTAACAATTCAACCATACTTAGACTTTTGTCACGCCCACTTATGAGGGATAGAAATAAGAATAGGGTATCCAACAGTTCGCCCAAGCAGACTGTAGCCCGTCCCTATGTTTATATTTTATGTTATTCATCGTATTGAATTTTGTTTTAATGAAATCAAAATATGAATTAAAAAAAATATATGCATATATAATATACATATATGTAAAATGACATCTTTTTTTTAATACTTTTGGGGTGGGGTATTTGATACCCCAGTGTTAGCAGCGCGTTAGAAAAAATATGTGTAAGGACGGAAGGTTAAGGATACATTATTTTTTATTATTTCTATTGTTCATCCATCAGAACTCAGCAGTTCAACACAAAATCAATGATGCCTGTGCTTAAGCGTTTTCGAGTGCTGGAAAACTGGATCTCTCGCTATGTTTTATTTTGTTCGACATAGACTTGACGAAAAAGATTGTGCTGAAAAATACTTGGGTAAGGTGTTCAGACTTAAAAGTAATGCGGGACAGTAACAGTTTCCAAATTTAAAAATTGTGATCTGCCTTTTACTTGTATTGCTTTTGCAAACGCACCAGTTGAAAGAAAATTCAGTGAACTGAAAAACAAAAAAAAACTGAAAACAGAAATCGCCTACATACTGATACTGTGTTTCTTTAATGATCAAAGAAGGAATTTAAAAAAAAGGGGTAGTTTGAAATTTGATCCATCAAAGAAGATGTTAGGAGCAAAGATATGGCAAAAAACAATGACAACGAAAATAAATAAATAAAATTAATCGACTTTTTATTTTTTTACTAGATAATTGTTGGGAAATTTGTGGGGAATTGGGTCTTTGGTCTTCCCCTAATTCAGGGTAATTTACCATCGAATTTTTGGGGAATTTAGGAAAGTGTCATCGGCAACACTGCTTGTTTCTGTATTCGTTTCACTCATCATACCAAGCTTGCCTCGTTCAAATGCGAGTTCAACAAAATGGTCCATACAATATGTGAAATTCTATTTTTCTTTGTGCGAACGAGTTGGAAAGTTCACTTCTGTGTGGAAATGTTCAAATAGGAAAATAGGAATATGAAAAATTACAGCAATGGGAGGAAGAGTATAAATATGTTGTATATAGTTCATGGACGACTTGAACAAAATGAGGCTTCGCCACTGGCGTTCGCCATTCACGGTAATCTTGGCACCGGTTTCTGATTTAAAGACAAATGGGCCGATGACGCCTTCGGCATGTAAACCACACCAAACAGTGATTTTTTCGGGATGTAATGGAGTCTCAAGAGTCTCATGAGGATGGTGCTCAATCCAAAAATGCCAATTCTGCTTGTTTACAAACCCGACAAGCCAGAAATGAGCCCCATCGCTTAAGATGATTTGACGATAAAAATCTGGTTCAACTTCCAGTTGGTTCTCAGCCCATTCACAGAACACACGACGGAATTGATGGTCCGCTGGCTTTAATTCTTGCACCAGTTGGATCTTATAAGGATGTAGGCCAAGATCTTTCCTCAACATTTTCCAAGTAGTGGACGGGCAGAGACCAAGTTGCTGAGAACGGCGTCGGATCGATAAATTCGGGGCCTCTCTCTTCTTCTGTACGCACGGTAAGGGCTCGATTCGGATAAATATTATCACAAAGAGTAAATGTGGTCATGAATCGATCCATAGTATTGCGTATTAGCTGCTCAGACGGAAGATTATGCGTAAACTTGAAGAGGTATAAGTTTAGCGAACAGAGCGCGAATTTTGTAAATAAATTTCCACGATTAGTAAACGTTGTTCTGGTGTAAGTATTTCCATGGTGATTTGCCAAAGTATACTGAAAGAACTGGTGAACTGGTCAGTTCACAGTGAACCAGAGGTGAAATTCGATTGAGAACATAAATTAAGATCCATTAAAGATGAACAGAATAAGCAAAAAAAACAACAAAACAAAACTAAGTAATAAAAAAACAGCTGCTTTATTTCGAGAGGTTGTGTTTTATGAGATGAGTGTGTTGGCAAAGTGAGAACCGTTACTCCATTTGATTTCGCCAATTCCAAGGACTCGATGGAGAGGTGAGACTCATGGTTATCCATAATTCGCAGCGATGGATTTTCCTTTGAAGACGAGGTATGGTAAATGAAATGTTTCATTACTTCTGGAAATAATTCCGAATTCATCGATCCGCTCTTTGCGGCGAGGCCCAAACTACCTGCGGGTGCACCTGGAGGTACTTAATCAAGCTAGCTTCTTGCACTTCATTAAATATCAAATTTACGGTTTAGTTAGGAACTAACCTAACACGTTATCCTTCGTTTAGACTTTTCGTTTTTGATAATATCACCTTAACGTTTGATACGGGAGACCTTTAATCCTAGCAGCTTCTCTTATGACTTCCCCTTTCCCTATAAGCTCAAGAGTCTTCATTTGCTCGCTAGAGTGACATCCTATTTGGCGAGGTTTTTTGGTGTGTGCCATATTTTAACTGCAGAAAAAGAAAAATTGTGTATTGCTTAAGCAAGACCTACATCTGGTTCACTGATGGACGCAATATGTCGTGGAAAATAAACTAAAATAACTAAACAATTATTGCCTAGATTTTAATTATGCACTGTTTTAAAACAATTTTGGTTAATACAGTTCAGAAATAAGTAGAACGCATTTCATAAAACACATCACTTTTCCAACAGGAACAAGAACTAAGCGAGCGATTTTTTTTTTACTTACCTGTAAGAATTAGAATAACTCAATATAACCGTATACCGACGAGCGCACAATTTCAACTGACTGGTAAAATGAAAATAGATGGGGTTAGTGTTTGTTTTCTATTTTGTTCTCTTTTTTTTAATGTACAGCGGGTGTGAATATTTGAATGGTTCACTGTGGGACAGTTTACCCTATCTGGTATAAAAATGTATTTATGAGAATAAAACTGAGTCCCGGAACATTTTTACAATGGGCTAGACGAGGTTGGTGTTCCCAATTAACAATCAGTCCTAGAGCAGCAGTTGACTCTGGAATACGGTTCTGGGCCTATTATCTTGCGTTATTTGGCGCTGAAAAAAAATATAGCTAGGTACTCTATGAACCCTGAAATGTGGCGTTCGAACCGGCTGTTATTTGACATTTTTATTTTTTTTTTAA
Organism: Portevinia maculata; assembly: GCA_949715645.1. Lineage (NCBI taxonomy): Eukaryota > Metazoa > Arthropoda > Insecta > Diptera > Syrphidae > Portevinia > Portevinia maculata. The sequence goes on from OX454526.1 coordinate 92,775,275, forward strand.
TAACTCTACACAAATTTAAGATGTCAGCTTACTTACCAAACAGCGTTTGGGTGGTTGTTAAATGTATAATTCTTTTGAATATTATTGTAATTAATATAAGAATTATTAATTCTTTGTCTTAAAATTAATTTTTCATTGTTATTCATGTCTTTTATTGATATCATATTATATCATGATATTCATATCACGCTGGCAAGTTGATCGTCTAGACCTTCCAGGTCGTATTGTGGGGGATCCATGGGATAAAAGAAGAATTTAAAGATTTGTGATGGGGGATCTCACTTAAAGCGTCTGGCAACATTGTCCAAAACGCACGGCACGGTGACAGCCGTGCTTCTAACGCGCTGCTAACTTCAGATGACCCTGAAGTCAATGTCGCGCTACGACTTCCTGACCACTACAGTGTATTTCAGGCGGAGGCTATGGGCATCCGCTAAGCAGCATGCAAACTCTCTAGAAACACCAACAGCAAGATCTAAGTTGTTAAAACCATGTCGCGAATCTCTAAATGAGATCGCTCACAGATGCACCATTTGACTATGCTGCGTTCTCGGATACAGTGAGACTCCAGGCAACTGCAAGGCGGTGGAGTTACCCAGGACATGAACCGCATAGGAGCTCCCTGAAAACAGTGAGGCACAGGCCGTTCCCATTCAATCACTAAGTTAGTTCAAACTATCAGAAAATGCACTGGTAGAAGGGAACAATAGATGGATTAACATCAGCACATGTTCATCCTCCAAACAGATATGGAAAAAGTACGATGCAAAATGAACATCCAATCTCCTCTCCATAAGTAGGAAAAATATAAACTCGGTAGTTGGAGCTATCACTGGCCATTGCATTATAGGCAGACACGCCACCGGAATGGGAGTACCCTCCAACAACTTCTGCTGCAGGGACGTTGAGGAGGAAGAAACCATCACACACCTTCTGTGTAACTGCCCTGCACGAGCCAATACAAGCCAACAAATCCTTGGCAGCTATTTCTTTGAAGATCTAAGCGATCTTAGCGAAACAGATGATTGCTGTATAAGCAAATTCGTCACTAAATACAAATGGTTAAACTAATAATAATAATAATAATAATTAGTCAGGGTATATTACACTGCGACCTATTGGTCTATTGTGTCCCCTGCTTGTACCTCGGAGAGGTTGTTGTCATAGGTTGTTTTTGTTGAGGCTGATACAAGCTTTGAATCTCTTTTGGTTATAATTTCCTAAGAGTTTTTTTGCTGCCTCATTGCTTGTAATGCGAACATGGCCACGTATCCAGCAGATAGAAATTCTATTGTTCTTGCCTAGTCAGTTCAGACCGTGTAGGTATTCCCACAAGAGTTTTGACTCGATGACTTAGGCGTCAAGAGATTTTATTTCTACTTGACTGTTAGACATTATTGCTATGTTGCAAATCCTGTAGTTTTTCTCGAGGTTGATTCGAACGCACCTGTCTATGCCACATATTTCTGCCTGGAAGATGCTGGTGCATTTGCCCATGCATTCGTATTGCTTAGGTCCCGGGCTCCAGGTCCAAACACTAATGCACCCGTTTCTTCGTCGGGCCACGAACCGACCGTGTAGCACTTCGTTGTGTGGTTGCTCAGTTCATAAATTGTGGATTCATTGCTCCAGTTCTCCTTATTGCTGAGCTTTATCTGGAAATTCTTCTCGAAGTTGAATTTCCCGATGCTATCATCCCTAGGTATTTCAAGAAGTGGGAGTTTTTTGAGTAAGTCATCGTGTTCTTTCGAACCGATGCATTTTCCTCTTCTAATTCCCTCTTTTGCCATTCTTAGGATTGTTTTGTCTGCCGCTACGCATTGCTCCGGTAATGCACAGGCACACCAGTCTTTGCACTTTGTTGAGTGTCTTTCTTGCTTGTGGAAACTGGTTCTGGAAACTGGTTCGTTTCGCCCATGCTACTGCTCCGTATGTGATTATTGGTCTCACAAATTCCTACGTGCTGCTACCTGTTTTCGATTTTTCGCTATGTTTTTTATAGAATTAGATACGGTGTTCGTTTTTGAATAAAGTTCATTTAAAACTTAAATGGTTTTTGAGCGTTGAACCTATAGCAGCGAAATCTTTAAAGGGAAAAGGCCCATGGTTTAAATCCCCTATCTTAAATCACATGATGAAACTTTCAATCGTAATCACAATACTTAAGAGAGATTCTTGAAATTTTTTTGTTCGAAAACTATCTATATAACTGCATGCCTACTTGTTTGCCTGTGGAGTTGGGCGTTTCGTCCTCAAAAAATAACATCAAGCCCCGTTATTTTGAATCCCTTCGTCACTGACGCCAAACAAATGCTGGTGTTGCTGCATCTGTGTGATCCAGGAGTTTTTAGGTCTGCCTCTCTTTCGCGTTTGTGTGGAAACATTTTCTTGAACATGACAGTACCAACTGAGCCGGTCGCGCTCCATTTGTCGAGATAGGTTCTTTGACTTGAAGGTGTCCTCAGATCTTCGAATTACTTATTCGATTAATCTTTGCTACTTCTGCCGCGTCAAGCGAAGTATCTTCATCTCAGCTGCCGTTAATTTGCCCTCAAACTTTTCCAACATTGGTGTTGTAACTTTTGGTGAACAAAGGTTTTTATTGAGAACTGAATACTGAATGCTTATAAACTAATACAAGGTGGCGCAAAAGTCATCACCCAGTGGCGTTCACCACTCCGACGGAAAACTACATAGGATAGATGTCAAACGTCGTGGATCATTTAGAACATTGGCACACGAATTGCCTAAGGCACACCCAAGGGCTGAAAACCCTATCGGAAGATGCTATAATTTTTGCAAATAGCGGCAAATGTCAATTTTACTTTGACATTTGTGAAGTAAACAGATGAAAACTTTTGCGCCACCTTGTACAATGGGGTTATACAAGGTGGCGCAAAAGTAATCCTCCTATCAGAAAATGCTATAAATTTTTCGATTGGCCCCTAATGTCAGTTCTGTTTTGACATTTGTGTAGTAAACACATGCGAAATACACGTTAGTAAACAATTTTACGCTACACTGCTCCAGAACGCGGAATATTGGTGACTATTTATTTGAACAATAATCGGTCGGTGACTTTGGCACAACGTGAATTTCATCGCAGATTTCCTACCCATCCAACGCCTACTGGTGAAACACTGCGACGTTTAGCCGCTCGCCTCGAAGAGACTGGCACAACACGAGATGCTGCCAGGCGTGGCAGACCCCGGAGTAGCCGTTCTGCAGAGAATATTGCTGCTGTAGCCGAAGATGTCATGGAAGCGCCGTCGACAACGACCAGACGACGTGCCACGCAAATGGGTATCAGTCGACGGTCTTTACAGCGAATTTTGGTACAAGATTTAAAGAGGTTTCCGTACAAAGTCCAGACCGTGCATCAGCTGTTAGCTGCTGACCGCCAATCGCGTCTAACATACGCTCAAGCCATCCTTAATCACCACCAAGAGGAAGATGATTTTTCATCAAAAATAATCATGAGTGATGAGGCCCATTTCCATCTTAGCGGGTACGTAAATAAGCAAAATTTACGCTTCTGGGGCAGTGAAAATCCGCGCGTAACCCACGAAGAGCCATTACACCCGCTCAAAGTCACTGTATGGTGTGCTGTTTTCGCTGGAGGAGTCATCGGACCTTTTTTCTTCGAAGACGTCGCGGGCCAAACGGTTACTGTGAATGGTGAGCGCTACAGAGCAATGATCAACGAGTTCTTTTTGCCGCAACTTGATGAATTGGGATTGGAAAACCTGTGGTTCCAACAGGACGGTGCAACGGCACACACTGCACATGCCACAACCGATATGCTGAAGGATGCATTTCCCGGGCGCCTAATCTCCCGTTTTGGCGATTTGCACTGGCCAGCAAGATCGCCTGATTTGACCGCTCCAGACTTCTTTTTGTGGGGCTTTTTGAAGTCGCGGGTTTATGCCAACAAGCCTCAGACTCTTGCAGCTCTTAAAGACAATATCCGTCAACAATGTGAGGACGGAAAATGCCTTAAAAAGGGCTCAAATTACAATCAACTGTGGCGGCAGCCATTTACATGACATCATATTCTCGACTTGATGTAAAAAAAATTAAAAGACCAAATAAAAATAATCCACAGGAAGAATCAAAGTTTTTAATTTTTTTTTTAAATTACAGCCAAAAAACATCGAAAGGTTATTTTTGCGCCACCTTGTATATAGTGAATTTCGGCGGGAAACTTATTTCATTTCGCGCCTTCTTCTATTAACATCTAATGTCAATTTTTTTGAATGTTTACTTCAATGACGGGTGCAATTGCAATAGTACAGGGTGCAACAATTACCCTTTCTCTTAACTTGAAACAAATCTGACCTGTTTGCTTCGCAGACGCTCCGACCTTGTTGGCGACTGGTTGCATTGGATCTGGCACGTTGACGTGTGATGACACCGCTCCAGAACTTTCGGCATTTAGAAATGCACCATTCATTTCCGCAGTGTCGTCCAAGTCGATGGTCTCCGGACTCGTTCTTGGGTAAGCGTAGACCTCTGGTTCATCCAAACTTCTTTGCTGGTTGGAAATGGGCATGTCTGTAGGAATGGGAACCACATTAGAACTGATATGTTGACTACTTGCCTGCTGTAAGTCAATGTTATTCGCGCCAGTAGACGTAAACGGCTCTGTTGTTATCATCGCTCGAGATCGAATTTGGTTCTGATGCCATCGCCAAGTGCCCTGGCTGGTTACAACCATATACATGCGTCTTCCAATAGTCTTCTTAATTTGTCCAGCAACCCACTTCTTATTGCGCAGGTATTGTCGAACAAACACCAGCTGGCCTATGGAAAACTTAAATTTACCAGGCATAACTTTTTTATTTTGCTCCCGTGGTTCTGGTAGTATCGCGGATAGTAAAGTCCGATGTTGTCGTCCATGTAATCTCTCTGCCGGAGATATACCGCTTTCATCCGGAGTAGATCGAAACGTCGATAAAAATGTGGCCAAAACGTCGACGCCTTTCTGATGGTCGTCCATAATTTTGAGAAAAGCGGTTTTAAACGTTCTTACCATTCTCTCTGCTACAGGGTTGAAAGGTGCTGACGTTATGTGTCGTATTGAATGGTTCCGACAAAAAATCTGGAATTCGCTGGACGTAAATTGAGTGCCATTGTCTGACACGATTGTTTTGGGTAGTCCCTCCAAAGCGAAAATGGAACGCAACGCTTGAATAGTCGCCTGAGAGGTAATGGATGGCATTCGAATTACGAAAGGGAATTTCGATTTCGAGTCGACCACAATTAATCACATAGCTTTCTGGAATGGTCCGGCGAAATCTATGTGGATGCGTTCCCAAACCTCTTCTGTTGAGGGCCAGCTAGTATACGCTTTGGGTGAGTGACTTGAGTTCAGTTGGCATGCGGTGCATCGTGCCACCGTTTCGGCGATGATGTCGTCGATGTTGGGCCACCAGCAGTGTCTCCGAGCCATTTGCTTGATCCGGGTTATTCCCCAATGGCCATGATGTAAAAGCGCTAGAACCTTTTGTTGTAACTCTGCTGGAATGACCACTCTCGAATGTTCACTGTGGAAGAGAAGAATGTTAGTATACACACTAAGACAAAGCCTTCTACGAAAATATGGCAACAACATGCTGTCTGCGGGTGGTAGGCGATTTGGCCAACCATTCTGCACGTACTCGATGACTCTTCTGATAACAGAATCTTGTTGTGAGAATTTAGCAACGATGCTGGAGTTGATAGGAAAGTCCTCCATAAGGCCTGTATACCCTTCGTCCATCTGATGACAAGATTCCTCCGACTGATCGAACTCTTTATCGGGCCCAGTTGGTAAACGCGAAAGGCAATCAGCATTACCGTGCTGGGCTGTTGGCCGGTAACGGATCGTGTACGTATAGCCCATTAATATTATTGCCCAACGTTGAAGTTTTTGGATGGTCATGTGAGGCAATTTTTTACTGGGACTGAAAATTGTGACCAGAGGTTGGTGGTCGGTTAGGAGTTCGAATTGTCGTCCGAACAAATATTGGTGGAATTTTTGAACTCCAAATATGATTGAAAGAGCTTCCTTTTCGATCTGGCTATACCTTCTTTGTGCCTCGTCTAGAGTTTTTGATGCGAAAGCTATTGGCTTTTCCGTTCCAATTGGATAGACGTGTGAGATGACTGCACCGATGCCATGTGATGATGCGTCAGTAACCAATGTAATCGGTAAGTCCTCCTGAAAATGAACCAACCAGGACACATTCAATATTTTCTCTTTAAAACTGTCAAAAGAAACTCGTTGATCATTTCCCCAAACGAATGGCTCGCCTTTAGCCAGTAGTTGGTTTAATGGGGCTGCTAGCTGTGCAAGTTGTCAATAAACTGATTGTAATAGTTCACCTTTCCAATGAACGCTTCCAGATCTTTTACATGTTTCGGTTCGGGCAACTCCCGTATGGCTTTGACGCGGGACTCTGAGGGGCGTATTCCTGTTTCGTCTATAACATGGCCCAAATACTCAATTTCAGACTTCGCAAACTTGCACTTCTCTAATCGACAGCGTAAACCGTGATGCTCCAGCCGTTCAAGAAAAATTCGAAGGTTGCTCAAATGTTCTTCATTGGAGCGGCCAGAAACGATGACGTCGTCTAAGTAGGAGATACAAAACTCCAAATCAGCCGTCAGTTGTTCCATATAGCGTTGGAAAATGCCGTGGAGCTAGATGTGCCGATCTGTAAACGCTGATATTCGAAGAGTCCGAATTCCGTTCTTACGACGCATAATTTTTTGGACGCCTCGTCGAGAGGTATTTGCAGGTAATCGTCCGACAAGTCTATCTTAGAGAAATATCGACCACCTTGCAGTTTGTGAAACAGCTCCTGGATACGAGGAACTGGATGACGATCTACATACTTCAAGCTGTGGATTGATGGTAATCTTAAAATCACCGCATATTCGTAGACTTCCGTTTGATTTTCTTACAACAACAATAGGTGCTGCCCATTCGCTCACTTCGACTGGGCGTAAGATGCCAAGTTCCCGCAATCGTTCGATCTCTTGGCGGACGCCTTCCTTCTGAGCGAAGTGTACGGGACGATATTTAAAATATCTTGGTTGGCTATTCGGTTTCAAAGTTAGATGGGCGTCGAAAATTTTGCTGCAACCTAATCCATTACTGAAAACCACTTCATGCCTCTTACATAGAATTTTCGCATCCGATTCTAGGCGTTCTCGTGACTCTGACACGATTTCCAGCACCGCCTCCTCATTCGCGAAGTGAATCTTAAAACCAAACGCTTGGAACCAATCCCAACCCATTATATTCGCGCCTCGAGGTAAGTTGGAGACTATCAGTGGTAGAATGTGTATCTTAGTTCTCCACTAGACACTTACGTTGATGGTTCCTTTCACTGGCACATTCGTTTCTCCGTATGCCTTCAAGGTGCGTGCTGTTGGTTTACATTGAGGATTCCCAAGACTATGATAGCCATCCAGACCTATCTACGAGCAGGTAGCACCTGTATCTAACTGAAAAGTTAAGGGGTGCTGATTTACCTGAAGCGACACAAAGATTTTTTTTGTATGCCCGTCAGCCTCCAAATGCGCGGATGAGACTCTTTCAATAACGCCATCGGAGGTACCACCAGCTACTACTAAATTAATAGAATGAGCAGATTCTGTCTGCTTATGGCGGTGACCATAACTCGATCGACTCTCCTGACGAGGATTCGTCCAGGTGTTGCGTGCTTGTCTTCTTCCACGGCTGTTAGATCGCTGCCTTGATCGTGATAAGCCCAACCCATCAGAAGGTTTTTTTGATAAGCAAACGCTACTAATGTGACCTCGCCGTTGACATTTGTCACATATTGAGTTGAGATGCTTACACTGATTGCGATTGTGTTGCGAGAATCAGGTAGGGCATGATTTTCTAATACTTAAATATTAACTTGACTTATTTGCTGATTTCTGGTGGTTTTGGTGATTCAGCTGATTTACCTCTGATGAGCTCGGATTAATAGAAGTACTGCTTCCTTTTAAAATGCTCGATGCGAGCTGCGTTGACTCGTATGCTGCTACCAATTCCTCGATTTCCTCCAAGCTAGTGATTTTCGTACCGGATCGTGTTGTGTGTAGAAAACGATCATATCCCTGATCATGACATCAGTGTACGATGTGTTGCAGTTTTCTTTCGAGCATACGAAAGAACAGTCTCTCGCGAGGCGCCTTATAGGTCTGCAATCCATTCGGCGTAAGATTGGCTTGGAAGCATCTTTTGGTTTAAAAATTTGCACCTCGACGCGAGTACATGGATTTAAGATTGGAAGTGCTTTGTTAATTTCGCAGTAAGGTCTTTGAAAGTGTGCATACTTACATCCTCGGTTCCCAGCAACTTCGCTAGCAGATCGTTGATTTGATTTCCGCAAGTTGATAAGAAGTGTGCCTTCCGAAAATTATCATCTTCCAAGGAGTTTGAGGAAAAATGTTGCTGCAACTGGAAAAGGTAACTCTGCAAGTCTCCTTCTCTGTCTCAAACGGGCGGAAGTGTGGAATTGTGGTGTTTTGCTTTTGGGTCTGTGGAGTCGACGAACATTCCTTCAGAATCCTTTCCATGGTAGCTGTATTGGACTGCATCAAGCTTTTCATCCATTGTTTTTGTTGGTTCAATATTGCTTGTAAGACGCCTGGGTCCATTTCTACTTCCTCGTCGCCACTTGTTGTAACTTTTGGTGAACAAAGGTTTTTATTGAGAACTGAATACTGAATGCTTATAAACTAATACAATGGGGTTATATATAGTGAATTTCGGCGGGAAACTTATTTCATTTTGCGCCTTCTTCTATTGACATCTAATGTCAATTCTTCTGAATGTTTACTTCAATGACGGGTGCAATTGCAATAGTACAGGGTGCAATAATTGGGAACCGTATGTGAGCGCTAGGAGCAGAACTGCCTTGTAGAGCGTAACTTTCAGCTAAGGGGGAATTTTGCGATCACAAAAGATTGCTGAGTTTTTCCACCCTACTCTTACGTGATGCCTAATGTTGTCATCAAAGGTTGCTTCGCTATTGATCATAGAATCCAGATATTTAAAATGTTCGCACTTGGGAATCAATCTTTCATTGATATAAATGTCTGGAATAGGTCGGAGTGGATCAAAGAACGGGCAGCACAAGTATTCTATTTTTTTTCGAACTAATATGATACCCATTCCCCTCCAAAGCTTCCACCCATACATCACGTGCTCGTTGCAGGGACGTATTCTCGCTAGTATGGCTCCATCGTCCGCAAAGACTAACTGCTACGTAATTTTCTGGAACTCCTCGTTGTCCCAGCGTAACCCATAACAGATCACTTGGTTGTCTATCAAAGGCCTTTTTAAAAACCATCAACACTGTATGCAGATCGTTTAAGGAATCACTATGTTTTTAAATCATGATTCCTATACTGTGGTTGATTTACCTGCGACAAACCCGCACTGATTTTCAGATAGACGTTTTATTTTCCGCATTCGGCTATCTAATACCCGCTCAACGATCTTCATGATGGGTGACATCAGATTGCTTGAACAGTGGTTGTCACAGACGTACAGTTTGGAAATGAGAATCATGAGCCATTTGGACCCGATATCAACCATCTTTTTCCAGAACTTAGACGGTATCTCGGCCGGCCCAACTGCATTCCGTTTTTTTGGGGTCTTTGACCGCAAAACTTCTTCGACAGTAATAACGTGCACTTCTTTATTGTTAGGACTGACTCTAGGAACAGATATCCGGAAATTGTTCCATTGGAAGCCCTTCACAATATTTCTGCCACCTGTGTAGTATTTTGTTCGCCATCCACAACGTACCAGCCCATGAGCATTGTCGATGAACTTTGGCGAACGGATTTCTTGGGCATTTCTCCTTCTCTGGGTGGACATTTTGAAAATGGTTATTCTTCTGTTCAAGCTGATTTGTCGACTTTCGTAGATAGCCAGGTTCCTATCAGCAGCCGAAGAAGAAATTTCTTCCAACTCCAGTACGGGCCCTCCACTCACTTTGCTTGGATTTGAGCGCACTTTCTTTTCGCGAGCCTCTTGCAAAGTCTATATTCCAATCTGTTTTTCATCCCCATTATCAGTGGAGTACTTTGACCAAGCTTTGAATGCCGCTTTCCTTTGACAGCTTCATCTGTCCACCATCATGATTCTTTGCTTAGTTGATATTGTCCTTTTGAAGTCCCTAGCTGTGATTTGGCTCTATCCAAGTAAGGAATTGCACATTACTCATGCTGATTTTGACATTCGAATTTGAACGAAAGTTTGTCGAATTAGAAGAATTTGTATTTTGAGATTCGATCGAATAGAAAATTTATTTGAGGAAAACCGGTATAATTCGAACGAAAATAGACAGTCGAACGACTTGACTATTCATTCGAATCTCAAAATAAGCATGACTGTGATCTCACTCTGCATCCTCAACTGCGTTGGTGATATGATGGAGATAATTTTCAATATTTGCAGTAAATCCTCCCACTTCCCCTTTATCAAGTTAATGTGCAGTGCATACAATTTCAAAGATAAACATACGAAGAAAACCCAATTTAAATCAAACAAATATAGTTTTCCTGAATTAATTTTTACCAATATATCGACTGCAAAGAATGAAAGACGACTTCAAAATCAAAATAAAAAGAATTTAAATACAATTTCTGAATACATTTTCAATTTGAATCTATTCGCATCTTTAGTCATTCGTGACCACAATAAACTAAACAATTTTCAACGAAAAATAAAAATGAATGTGTTTTCTTTTAACAGAGATTGAAAGATCGAAAGGAAAGTTTACATTTATCTACTTTAACTTTCTAGGTACTAAATTCGCAATACAGACTTTGTTTTTCTCTTGAAAACCCTACTACGAAAAAGAATAATAAAAGGACGCCGTCTACTTTAACTTTACTATACCACCAAATGCCGAATGCAAAAGAGGAAGATAAGAAACCGAATAAGCCAAATGGCAGAAAGATAAGTGAAAACTAAAAATAACTTTTCCAAGTGGCATGGTGCAACAAGAATTAAAGAAACAAAAATAATCAAAAGAAAACGTAAACTCTGCTGTCGAAGTATAGCTATAGAGGTCCTGCCCAGAAATAAAGTTGTTCACAAACAAAATTTTGAAAAAGAAAACATTTGTGAATGGGAACCAAAGAAGTTATTTCTTTTTCACTTTCGAATGTTCTGCCAACAGTGTTGTTCTGCATTGTTACGAACGAGTATGCGTAGAAAAACATTCGCGCAGTATGGACGAGTATAATACGAGTAAGTTTTCTTTTCGTCTGATTATGGGTTTTATATAAGAAACTATAAAGATAGGCTTTTTTTCCCCGCACAGTTGGAAACTGATGTACTGGTGGTATACAAATTTTATTAGTGGATTTGTACCTACCTATATAAATACCTACGTTTGGTTAGCTTGAATATGGATGTGAACGAATTTTGTGTGAGTATAAAGGGTTTCGATGAAATAAAACACCCTACGTCTTTGTTGGTGAGTGGAAACTCTGGTAAAACTTTAATTTCAACAAATTTCGCAGTATTGATGGCTCTTAAGTAATTTCTCTGCAACTCTGTGAGACAGTGTGCAAGCGCAGATAGTTCATAAGTGCCGTTGAGAATGTATCATATCTGCGAACATACCTGACCAGCCAGCGGTGCTTTATATTGTAGTTTCTTTTTGAAAGGGATGAGGAAACATCCTTCAGATCTTAGTTTCCCGTCGACGTTTCGACCAAGCTTTGGCCTGACTTCACATTCAACGGTTGAAAATAGAGGACCCTCTTACAATACACTTTTCCTTTATTTTCACCAAAGGATTCATTGTTATTACTTAAATTTTTTTGCTAACAGGTCCTTCTTCTTCCATAACAGCGAGGCTATGATCAGGATTAAATATCTTCCATTTGATCTCAATGAACTCCAGCAGGTCTCCCGGCATGGGATCAACACTCCCACTACACTGCATTCCTAATGGTCCGCCTGTAGGGTTCCCAGGTTTGACCTTAAAAAGTATCGACAGGCCTCCCAATTTCGAATCACTTCGCCATGATGCCAATCACATGCTGTTGTTGTTGCATAAGTGTAATTCAGAAGTTTTAAGGTCTGCTTCGCTTTGGCGTTAGTATAGGAACGCCGATTGATATTGCGTTTTTTACGGGGTTCGTAGGATCTTTTCTATGAATATTAAAGTACCAACTGAGCCGGTCGCGCTCCGTTTGCTTTGAGATATTGGTTTTGACGTAAAGACTTCACTGGATCGTGAAACTTCTTATTCTATCAAGCTTTGTTACTCCTGCTGTCACGCGGGGCATCTTCACCTTAGCTGCTATTAATAAAATTTGCCCTCATACTTCTTGTACGCTGTCCAACAATTTAAGCCGTATGTGGGTTCTGATTGCAAAACTGCGGTGTAGAGCCTTCCTTCGAGCTAAGGGGACATTTTTGGTCACAGAAGATGACTGAGTTCCCCGCCACTTCATCCACCCTACGCTGAAGCGATGATTAATGTTATCATCACGGATTCCTTCGATATCGATCATGAATCCAAGATATATGATTTTTTCGCACTGAAAAATTACTTTCCAATTCATATAAATGTCTGAAATAGGTCGAAGTGGCTCAGAGAACTGTCAACATAATGTATTCTGTCTTTTTACACACGATACCCATTCCGCTCGAAATAATATTTGGAAAGATTGTAAACGAAAATATAAACTGCATTTACAGTCAAAATAAAGTGCACGACTGGGACGTATGAAAACTTTCACGCTTTTATAAGAGTTGGTTTCGAATGACATTTTCTCCTTAGCCATTTGCAATACTCGTAAACGCAGGAAAAAAGGGAATAGACCACTTCGCGAAGCTATCTCTTTCTGAAGTGTTTAATCCCTTTCTTAACCCTAGAAGGGTAATCTTCGTCAATTCGACTAACACAAATTTTATTTTTTCAATTTTCTCTTTAATCTTCATTCCAATCGAATTTCCTCTTCGTCATCCAGTCATCCAGTCATCCCCAAGTTGTTGTAGTGTGCGGACGTTCTCTGGAAGAGCTGTTTGGGTAAGTGTTGTTTTAGTCAAAAGATGGCGCCAATGCTCGTCGAAACGGCAAAGATTACCTTTTACGTGACATTTAATGTTCGATTTGATTTTTTTACTGTGCATGAATTTGTGTATAAATTCAGTTTTTTACTTCTGTTTAGAAGAGGATTTTGAATACATGTGACTGTAGCGATGTCGAGAATTGCGAATTGAGTGAGCAAGAAAATGACGCGGAAGAAAACGCGGATGACAATGTAGAAGAATCGGATGTGGAAAAAGAAGCTGAGGATAATAACAATACTGAGAATATACCTAGTTTGTTGCAATAATACGGTAAATCAAACATAGGGACGGGCTACAGTCCGCTTGGGCGAACTGTTGGATACCCTATTCTTATTCCTATCCCTCATAAGTGGGCGTGACAAAAGTCTAAGTATGGTTGAATTGTCCTGTCGGGTTGGTTACCCACCAGGCGCGTCCCCAGGTGGTGGATAGGGGGACCTCGGTACGATACGTTCGTGATCCGAGGTTTTAGAGTCATAGCGGCGTTTTATACACCGTCAAAGCTCTATCGCGAACCAAACCAAAAAACAAGTATGCAGGAACAACTTAATGATTCAAATACTCCAGGTGGTACTCGCATGGGCGAAAATCCACCCGTGGTCTTTTCGACCACGGTCGGGGCACGGATTCTGGAGGCCCCAACCGACATACATATACCCCCCGCCTGTACAGGCGTTGACCTTCGAGTTGCGAAAAGGTTTGCTTCCGAAGATTCCTGCAGCTCTATCTCCGACACGTTCGGTAGACTGGGCTGGAAACATGAAGAAAGTGGCGGAGAGGTTCAACCTGATACGCTTAATCTTCAGACCAATAGACAGACAGCCGATAGGTGTGATGCTGCCGACGAGGCCTGCGAAACCGAACAGGTGAAACGGGCCACAGAGGCGGCGTCCACTGGTCAGCGTCCATCTAAGAGCCAGCGAAAGAGGAAAAGGAGAAAGGCGGCTATCGTGCGGCGCGAAGAAACTGCACCGCCAGTTGAAAGCGCAAGCGCTGAGAACTGCCCTTCCCCGGCGGCGACGGAAAAGAGATGCAGGTCGGCAGAGGTTACCCCAACCGAAACCAGCCAGCTGACTGAAACCAACGCTGCCTCCCCTTCCAATAGCTCGAACAGGAACAAACGGAGGAAGAAGACCTCAAGCACTCCTGTCGGTGTAACTGCGCGCGCACCTTCTGCGTGCCCTTCCACTAGTATGACTGATGTATTTCCAATGATTGGATTTACTCAGATTAACCTTCAACACTCCAAGGCTGCTACTGCACTCATCAGTAAGAAGCTTTCTGTGTTGAATACAAAAGCCCACATAATATCCATACAGGAGCCATGGGTGTGGAAAAATCGCATCTGTGGCCTTGGAGGTGTCCGTGGCACTACGATACTCTGTGACGAGCGGTCCGAGAGACCAAGGGCTTGTCTTGCTGTGTCGAACCTTTTCTCAGCGACTAAGCTTGGACAATTTTGTGGCCAAGATTTGGTTGCTGCAGCCATTAGCTACGAAACGAATGGAAATTGGAAGACCTTCATCGTGGCGTCAGCTTATCTCCCCTATGATTCGGTAGTGCCTCCACCACCGAGGGCAATTGCTGAACTCATTGACTATTGCGACACCAGGAAGATGGGCCTAGTTATATGCTGTGATGCCAATGCTCAAAACACTGTTTGGGGCAGCAGCAAATGCAACATGCGAGGAAACCATCTCCTGGATTTCATTCTATCATCTGATCTTACTATCAACAATGTTGGCTCGCAACCAACTTTTGTGACGTCAAGAAGACAGGAAGTGATCGACCTAACTTTATCAAATAGATACTTTAAGGCGGTTACTAACTGGAGGGTCTCTTCGGAGGTGTCCCTCTCAGACCATAGATATATCGAATTCCAAATCGAATGCGAAGCCATAACTTTGCAGGAGAGGAGGAATCCGAGAAAAACCAACTGGATACGCTTCAGGGAGGAATTAGGGAAAACTCTCAAAACTCCAACCAAACTCAGGACGAGACAAAAGGTAGAGGAAGCTGTTCAAGACCTGAATAGTGCCATTACTAGCTGTTTTGAACTGACGTGCCCAGTAAGCAAACCCCCTGGCAGAACACCGGTTCCCTGGTGGAGCTCGGAACTGCAAAGAATTCGTAGAGAAGCTAGAAAGCTTCTAAATAGGTCACTCAAGACTGATTTGGAGACAGACTGGAATCTCTACCGATCGAAGCAGAAGGAATATAAGAGGCTAATTCGGGTATCGAAAAGTGCTTCTTATAAGAATTTCTGCGAAAAGATTGAAAAGCTGGGTGAAACTAGTAGGTTGGTTAAAGTTCTGAAAAAGGGCAAACCAGCCAAACTGGACTCACTTAGAAAACTTGATGGCACCTTCACTGAGACGAAAGCGGAAACTCTTAGTTATCTGCTGGAGTCTCACTTTCCGGGTAACCAGATTACAATTGGTTCACAACCAGCCCCGATTACCGAGACTATGAGTGAGCCAAGACAAACAACTCGGCGTAGCTGGTATATTGCGAAGGCCGTGGTGACGGACGAGGCCATTAAATACGCATTTGCGTCTTTTGACGGCTTCAAGTCGCCTGGTACGGACGGAATATACCCAGCCATGCTGCAACAATGTACAAACCAGCTGCTACCGACTATGAAGAAAATCTTCACCGCTGTCCTAGCACTGGCATACATTCCAACACCCTGGCGTACAGTTAGAGTGGCATTCATACCAAAAATTGGCAGAAGTGACTACTCGCTCGCCAAGAGCTTCAGACCAATCAGTCTGACTTCTTTCTTGCTGAAAAGCTTGGAAAGGCTGGTCGAGCTTCACGTGCGCAAAGGTGCTTTGCGATTGCACCCACTATCTCCGATGCAACATGCCTATCAACGCGGAAAATCCTGCGAGACTGCGCTCCAAAATCTAGTTGGTAGAATTGCAGGCGCGCTTGACAGAAAAGAATACGCGATGGGCATTTTCATCGATATTGAGGGTGCTTTTGACAATGCGACTTTTGATAGCATGTGCAGCTCCGCCAGACAACACGGAGTAGACGAACCATTGGTGTTGTGGATTAAAGCAATGCTAATGAATAGAACGTTGGTTGCGGATGCGGATTGTGGCCGCTATGTTATGGCGGGGGTAAACAGAGGCTGCCCGCAAGGCGGCGTCATGTCTCCACTGCTGTGGTGTATGCTGGTCGACTCTCTGTTGAACGCACTCAACAGTTCTAATATTTACGCTCAGGCGTACGCGGATGATGTTGCCGTGCTTTCTGTTGGATCATGCCTAGCGACTGTATGCGCCAAGGCGCAGGCGGCCCTTGACGTGATCGACGAATGGTGCACTAGGAATGGGCTCTCGGTCAATCCTCTTAAAACTGAGGTTGTTCTCTTTACGAGAAGGAGGAAGCTGGTCGGGTTGACTCAGCCAGTGCTAAAAGGCGTCACAATCCAACTCTCCAATGAAGCAAAGTATCTGGGAGTCATCCTGGATAGCAAACTTCTTTGGTCCAAACATGTTGAGCTGAAGACTGCCAAGGCGCTGTCTATTTTCTGGCAGTGCAAAGGCATTTTCGGCAAGACATGGGGCTTATCACCGAAAAGAGTCCTATGGATTTATACGGCTATGATAAGACCATTTATAGCATACGCATCGGTTGTTTGGTGGAATAAGCTTTCACGTAAATACGTCACTGCTGCTTTTGCCAAACTCCAAAGGCAGGTATGTCTCGGCTGCACGGGGGCCTTCCCCAGCACGCCTGGCTCCGGCCTAGATGCACTATTGAACCTTCCGCCCCTTGATGTTTACATCATGGGCTGTGCAATCAAGGCTATCTCACGTCTTACAAGAGGTGGCTTTTGGTATAACTCGCACTGGAGTTTTGATGAACTTGCGCAACGGTTGTCCTTCGACTCCTGTCTTATGGATATGCCGTCTGATGCGATGACACCGGAACTTCGGCTAAAGCGCAAATACGAGGTCGACTTTCCTCGCGTCCAGGACTGGCTCTGGCCGGACTCTGAACCTGGAAGGGAATGCAGTCGAATCTTTACGGATGGCTCCAAAACTGATCAAGGATCTGGTGCTGGTGTCTTCGTGGAGAGCGATAGCGTTAGACTTTTCTTTCCGTTAGGCAAACATGCGTCAGTCTTCCAAACAGAGACTTATGCTATCCTAATGGCCATGGACTATGTTACGAGGAACAGGTGGAGGGGGCGAAGTATCTGCGTCTGTAGCGACAGTCAGGCTGCGCTTAAGGCCTTACTCAAACCCTTAACTACCTCCAAAATAGTACGTGAATGCAAGATATCTCTGAATTCGGTCGGAAGGCTGAATTCACTTAAACTTGTCTGGGTCCCGGGTCATAACGGGATCACGGGAAATGAGATCTCCGATGAACTTGCTAGACAAGGCTCAGAGGGGGACCTCTCAGGACCTGAACCAGCGATCTGTCTGCCATCGTCCTCGGTCAGGGCTTCCATTGACGGTTGGGTTTCCTATGAACACAATCGCCGTTGGCATGACTCTCCAGGGTGCAGACAGACTAAGCAAATGCTCCCCGACGTCTGTGGGAAATCCGCGGCATTCTTGTTGTCTCTCAACAGAAAAGACTGCAGACAGACTACTGGCGTTCTTACGGGACACTACGCTTTTGCCAAACACCTTAAGGTGCTAGGCCTAAGCGACACCACCAACTGCGAAGCCTGTGGAGAAAGCGACGACACTGCGGAACATTTCGTCTGTGATTGTCCTGCTTTTGCTCGTATCAGGTGGCAGGTATTTGGTGCGGATATGGTGAGTGCTGTAAACCTAAGCTCCTTATCATTGAAGCGCCTTCTCGTTTTTCTTAGAAAAACGAGTAAATTCCCACAGTAAAATGTGGTGTGTCTGCCTGGCAGTACAATGGACCAGTATTGAGTCTGAGTGCTCCAGTGCAGAAAGTTTCACACATCCCGACAAAAAAAAAAAAAAAAAAAAAAATGGTTGAATTGTTAAGAACGCTCTACATATTTTGTTATATAACATTTAAAGGATTTTATCGAACAAAACGCTCCCTAGCTCAAGCTTGGGTGTTTCAATAAAATTGTTTTATTCAATTGTGGGCGTATCAGTAGGCTTGTTTAAAAATATTTAACACATGAGCATAGAGGGCCCCCTAGAGACTATATATTATAAATTTCAGCTCCCTAGCTCAGACTTTGGATTTTCATAAAAAGTTTTTTTTAAATTGTGGGCGTGTCAGTAGGCGGATTTTGAAAATATTTACACATGAGCTTAAAGGGCCCCTAGAGAGTACATATTATAAATTTCAGCTCCCTAGCTCAAATTTTGGGTTTTCAATAAAATTGTTTTATTTAATTGTGGGCGTGTCGTGGCGGATTTTGAAAATTTTATATCCCGAGCAGTTTTAGGAGTCATTGATTATATAAAAAAAATTTCAGCTTTCTAGCTCAAAATTCGATTTTTTTCCAAAATTTTGTTTTTTTGAGTTTGTGGGCGTGTCTGTGGGCGGATTTCAAAAATTCGTAAACTTGATTATTTCGGGACCCTAGAGAGTATATGGTTAAAATTTCAGCTCTCTAGGCCCAGTTTAAAGGCCTAATTTTTGCCGACGAACGGACGGACGGACAATGGGCATGGCTAGATCGACATTAATATCGATGCTGATCACAAATATAGTAACTTTTAGGGGTCTACGGGCAATATTAAGGTATGTTACAAACTATGCGTCAAAATTAATATACCCTTAAAATAGGGTATAAAAATAATTCAATTTTCTAAGCGAGTAATAAGGGGAAAAGCAAGCGGGCAGCTAAAAAAGGAAAGAGTTACAGTTATGGATCCAGTATTGTGCATCAACCACGAGGGCCGACGCGTGAAAAAAAAGGTATTATTGACCCATTATTGTGTTTTGAGAAATTTATAATAGATGAAATAATGGAAGAAATCGTAAAGTGGACAAATGTAGAAATAGAGACCAATAAGTCAAACTATGAAATAGAAAGTGCCACTGTAACTTTGGCGAATAGTTTTGAAATAGGAGCTTTGATAGGAGTTTTTGTTTTGACAGCCGCTCTAAAAGACAATCATCTGACAACAGAGGAACTTTTTGATTGCTCCTGCTCTGGAAACAGGTACACTTCCACAATGAGTCAAGCTCTTGTCAGGTGTTTACGTTTTGATGATAAATCAATGAGACAAACCATTATCACTGACAATAAAAAATTTGTGGGAAATGTTTCTTCAGACATGTTGCAGAAACTATACCTCGGGTCTCTATATGACTATAGATGAACAATTTTTGGCATTTCGGGGCCGATCATCTTTTCGCATATGTATTCTAACAAGACGGCCAAACATGGTTTAAAAATTGCTTCGCCAGTCTGATTGATCTTAATAAACCGATGTTCCGAGAATTTTTTTCAGAATAAAGACTTAATTTAAAAAAAATACAAAATTTTTATAAAAAGAAATAGACTATAAATATTATCTATTAGAATTGAGAAGAATTTTGTGCACACTTTTCGTAAAAATTGGAGTAAACTATTACTTCGTCGCTTCGACGAATGAGAACCTTTAATGTATCAAAAAATATCATTATCTCTCTAGGGTTAAACGTCAGGAACAAATTTAATGATAAAATTTCAGAAATTTGCACAAATCGTATGGAAAAATCATTGCGAGTATTAATAAAGTGTATATTTAAGTGAAAAAAAGCTATGAAAAGTAAAAAGTACCAAATTACCTGAGAAAATGTGTTAAAGCAAATAAAAAACATAGGGACGGGCTACAGAACGCTTGGGCGAACTGTTGGATACCCTATTCTTATTCCTATCCCTCATAAGTGGGCGTGACAAAAGTCTGAGTATGGTTGAATTGTTAAGAACGCTGTACATATTTTGTTATATAACATTTAAAGGATTTTATCAAAAAAAACGCTCCCTAGCTCAAACTTGGGTGTTCCAATAAAATTGTTTTATTTAATTGTGGCCGTGTCATTAGGCGGATTTAAAAAAAATTAACACATGAGCATAAAGGGCCCCTAGAGACTATATATTATAAATTTCAGCTCCCTAGCTCACTTTGAATTTTCAAAAAAAAAAAATAATAATAATTGTGGGCGTGCCAGTGGGCGGATTTTGAAAATATTTACACATGAGCATAAAGGGCCCATAGAGAGTATATACCTATTATAAATTTCAGCTCCCTAGTTCAAACTTTGGATTTTCAAAAAAATTGTTTTATTTATTTGTGGGCGTGTCAGTGGGCAAATTTTTTATCCCGAGCAGTTTTAGGAGTCATAGATCATATATAAAAAATTTCAGCTTTATAGCTCACTTGATTATTTCGGGACCCTAGAGAGTATATGGTTAAAATTTCAGCCTAGACCCAGTTTAAAGGCCTAATTTTTGCCTACGGACGGACGGACGGACATGGCTAGATCGACATTACTATCGATGCTGATCATAAATATAGTAACTTTTAGGGGTCTACGGGCAATATTAAAGTATGTTACAAACTATGCGTCAAAATTAATATACCCCTAGAATAGGGTATAAAAACAATTTAAACAGTGAACATGTTGACCAAAAACGCTTGTGTAGGTCTTGATGCAGTTATTTACAAAAAACTTTCCCTTTTTTTGTACAATTTTTTTATTAATTAGAGTAGATAAGTGCTGCAAATATGGCCCATGTTTTCAATACGGCCCACCACAATATTTCACAACAGGGAAAGCATACACATACCGCTATGCATTCATTTCATTAATTTTCGAACCGGTTGCTGACCATTGAAACGTGTTCAGTCTGGCTCAACAGATGTGTGCAGTAAAGCACGTGGCAGATTTATAAGTATTGTGTTATTATATTTGGGTAAGTTTTGCTAAGTGTTTTTGTATAAAATTTTGTTTTTATAGCATTGTGTAGTGCTCAAATTGAAATATCATTATATAAAATCAAAATTATTTAATAGTTTATGAAGTGTGTGATAATTAAAAAAATAGTGAAAAAGCCCGATGTTGGTAATATGGCCCACCATTGGTGTTCCTATTATGGCACAGGGGGCCACATTTAACACACTATCAAACTTTGTTGAATTTTCATTTCATCATTTCATCTATATTTCACCTTGGTGGCACTAACACACTATTATGTATAACAATATCATGATTATTTTATTTATATTTTAAGAATTAATGGCTTCGAGAGCTACATAACCGCAGGCGTGGAACAAAGAGGATATGAAAGCAGCATAAATTGGCACCAAAGAGAAGAAAATGGGGTTCTTGAACGCATCGAAACAATTTAAGCTGCCTAAAGCTACCTTGAGGCGTTTGGTTGTACAGACACAAAAACCGGTGGAAGATTTGGTGTCTACTAAGTTGTGCAGAAAACCCATCTGCCCTCTAGAGCTCGAGGACTCTTTAGTGGAATATACGCTATTGATGGAAGCAAAACTGTTCGGTTAACAAGAAAAGAAATACGATCATTAGCATTTCAACTAGCCATTAAAAACAATATACCGAACCCTTTTTCATTGTAACAAGAAGCTGCAGGTAGAGTTTGGCTTCGGCTATTCCTTAAACGCAATCCATCACTGTCATTCTGTCAACCGACTGGAACGTCTATAGCTCGAGCAAAAGGATTTTCCAAGTAAAACGTGGCTATTTTCTTCGACCTTCTAGAAACAGAAATGAAAACGTACAACTTTTCTCCGAACAGCATATAATAATGTCGATGAAACGGGACTTTCGGTTGTTCAAGTAAAAATGCCAAAAGTCTTAGCTATGAAAGGTGCACCGCCTGGATCAATTCATGCTAATCATCCCTCTGGATGGGTTGAAACCAATTTGTTTACAAGATGGTTCAAGCAATTTCTTGCAACGGTGAAACCTACTGAGTCGTCTCCAGTTTTGCTCATAATGGACGGACATGCCAGCCACACAAGGAACATCGAACTCATAGAATTGGCCAGAAATAATCATGTTCGTATTCTTTCCATTTCCCGCACTCTAGTCATAAAATCCAACCTCTCGACAAAACATTCATAGGACCGTTAAGAAAATATTTGACAGAGGAAATCAGGCGATGGGTCGAGAGCCTTGACACATTTTGAAATAGTTGAGTTGTTTTGAAGAGCATATTTGAAAACTCAGACTGTAGAAATAGCAGTTAAAGGGTTCGCATCCACTGGAATTTGTCCTTTTGATCGGCATATCTTCAAGGACCACGATTTTCTTGCAGCAGAGGAAGTTGATGAAGCTCTAACAAAAGTAAACGATCTACGTTCACTTGATGCAATAACTGCTCCAACTGATGAGCCTATGATACTGCAAACAAATCCAGTTGAACCTCAATTGCGCTTCTCAGAACCTTGATCTTCTCCTGATATTAATTTAATTTCTGAGACAAACCAAATAGAAGCTAACTCATATGAAACAGAAGCTCACATCTCAGAACCTTCTACTTCTACTGGTATAAGAACATCTTCGTATATATTTCTTCATGAAATTTCTCTTGTCCATATTCGAGTTAAAAAGATTTCAAATCGAGGAAGAAAACCAGGAAAGGCAGAACTTATTTCATCATCTCAATACAAACAGGCTCTGGAAGAATCGTTACAAAATAAACACAAACGAGAATTGTAGAAGCAAACGACTGGACATGGACATGGAAAAAAAATCAGCAAATTAGAAAAAAGGTAGATGCAAATTTTAGATACCTAGGTTTTAAAATAAAATAATTTATAATTGTTAATTATTCCATAAGGTAGGTACTCAAGAACTTACATTTTGGGGATATAAAGTCCAGCAACATTCCCCAAAGAAAGAAAAACCGACGTAGAGAAGAATCTACGTCATCAGAAAGTGAAAACGATTTTATTCCGGATTATTTGTCTGATGAAAGCGCTGATCGAAAAATCAAGAAGATGCTAGATGCATTTATTGCTCTAGTCTGCTTTCTGAAGACAAGGCAGTAGAAAAATGGGTTCAATGTGTTGTCTGTATCATGTGGGCACATGAAGATTGTTCAGGCAACGAAGAAAAATATTTTATCTGCGAATTTTGCTCTGCATAGATAGCAGTAGTAAGTCGTATTAAATATGGACCACCCTGGTCCATATTTAACACAAGGTGGTCCATATTAGCAGCACTTTATTTAAGTGTTAAAACTACTTTCGTTAATTTTTTATTTATTAATTTTTTATTAAGCTATTTTTTTATGTTTTATGTGTAAAAAGACTGATAATAAAATAATTTTATTATCTATTATAAAATAAATGAAGTAAATTTTACATAACACTGGCTGTTTTATTTACAAAAAAGTTAAGGGTGGGCCATATTTGGAACACTTACTCTAATTGTTGTGGTTGATTTGTATTAATAAGTATAAAATATTTATATAGAAAATTGTTCAACTTAATTTATTTCCAAACGAAAATATTTTGTTTACCACAACAACGCGATTCTCACGGTTTCACTTTTCTTTTTTGTACACAATACTTTCTATATTGTTAACTTTTTATTATTCAAAAATAGTGTTTCGATACTCATTCTTAATTCAGAATGTTTTTTTGTTAAAACTGGCTTTGTTATAAACTTTTTACAAAATATTCGCGCAAAACTAGGCTCCCGCCATACCAATTCGGCATTGTTTCTGATGCAAGTTTTTTTTCCATTTGTCACTTTCGTTGTCGCGAAGTACTCTATGGTAACAATGTGTGGGTTATATGAAGATAGCTTTATTTGACTTGTATTAATAACATTAAAAAATGCAGTCTAAATAAAAATTAATAAGGATTTTTATTTTTACTTTCAAATGTATCTGGTGAATATTAGTGTTGAAATGACCCAGTTCGGCCCTCTTTTGATTATATTTATACACATTTTAAAATGTTGGTAATTGTTTTAGTCTGTAAAGTGTTTTTTCTTATTTGACAATATACAGTATACACTAGGTACAGTATAGGTATAATATTATGTCTTGAAATTTAATTTTTATCCTTTCAGCTGCCGCCGGAGATGAGTATTAATACAGGCGCATTTTATATGAGTAAGACGTATAAGTATATGCACAACATACATTATGATGTTTAAAATTATGTAGGTAAGTGTTGTTATGAAAGATGAGTGCTCGACACTGATCCAGATTGTACTAGGTGGCGCAAAATCCCTCACCCTATCGGAAGATGCTATAATTTTTGCAAATGGCGGCAAATGTCAATTTTCTTTGACATGTGTGAAGTAAACAGATACAAAATACACACGTCAGTAAGACATGAATCACTATACTCCTAAAGAAAGCGGAATAATTGTTTCAATTTTTTTGCGGAACAATTCGTCGGAGGTGTGCGCAGTATAAATTTCGGCGCAGCTTTTCCGGTCGCCAAACACTAAGAAGTTAAGCCGTTCGGCTAGAAGAGTATGGGACAGCACGAGGTCTGGCCGGCCCGGAGCAGACGCTCTGCTGAGAATATCGCAGATGTGACTGAAGACCCCGCAATATCGACCAGATGATGTGCCACACAATAAAGCATCAATCGGCGGTCTTTACAGAGAATTCCGGTGAAAGACTTAAAAATGTTGCCCTATAAAGTGCAGACAGTGCATCGGCTGTCAGCTCTAAACCGCCAGGGCATGTAACCTACACTCAAGGCAATCCTGAATCTCGACCACGAGGAGGACAACTTTTCATCGAAAATCATCAACACGAGGCACATTTCCATCTCTGTGGATATGTGAACAAGCAAAATTATCGCTCCTGGTGCACCAAAAATCCGCGTATAACCCACGAAGAGCTATTATACCCTCTCAAAATTACTGCATGGTCTGCTGTTTACGTTGGAAGCGCCGCCGGGCCTCATTTTTTCGACAACGCCGCTTGCCATACGACTGCGGGCTGAGAGCGCTACAGAGCCATTCTAAATACTTTTTCCTTCCTCAATCGGATGAATTGGGACTGGAGAATATGTGCTTCCAACAGGATGGAGCAACGGCGCATACTGCACGAGCTACAACCGAAATTCTGAAGGCTGCACTTCCGGATAATCTCTCGTTTTGGCGATTTTTTCTGGCCGGCAATACCGCCTGATTTAACCGTTCCAGACTTCTTTTTGTGGAGTTTTTTGAAGTCACGAACCTATGTTAATAAGTGTCAGATTAAAGCCCTCAATGTAAATATCCTTTAAGAATGTGAATACCCATCGCCTGAATTCTGGCAAAGAGTGATGGAAGTTGCAATAAATAGGGTCCGAATGGACAATAATTCTGACTGCGGCTTCTTAGCCGATATCATTTTCTCGACTTAATGGAAAGAAATCTAAGGCATAAATAAACATAACCGAAAAGCAGAAACAAAACTTTTCATTAATAAAAAATACAGCAAAAAAACATCGGGTGTTAACTTCTGCGCCACCTTGTATAACTACAAAATATATGAAATTATGGTAAAAATTCTTGTTTGAAATTTCTTGCACATAAAAGATGTCATATTTTTGATTTTGTATGTGTATTAACGTAAATGCAAGAATTTCTTTTTAAATGCCCAAACTTAGGCGCCATGACATTATAATGTAAAGACAACATTTTCCGGTTGAAGTACACACAAGGGCCAAGGGACTGTTTGTGATTGTGATATTATGAACGGTTTTTGATTAGTCACAATGGCTTTTGATCTTGAGTGTCATCCCGTTTTTAAGATATGTCGATGTTTTGAAAGTACCGTAGTGTTAGTCTTTTGATTAAAATTGGGCGTGCCATAATCTTACCTTAACTGCAAGAATTTTAAACACCAACACAGATCGTTGAAGCCGTTTTTGAGAAAAGTGAAGTTGTTCAAAATTTAAAAAAAAATCATATACATAAATACTTTATGCAAAAATCCTTTGAAAATCTGAGTATGCAAACGTGTTGCAGATAGTAGTATAAGATGAAGCGTAAAATTAATTATAAAATTTATATACCGGTTTTAAAGATATTTAAGCAAAAACTGAGTAAGCGATTTTTTTACACTCACGTCAATTATTTCGGTGCAGGGAAATAAGTCCACGGGAACGAAGTCCACTGAGGGACTTAGTTCCCACATAGTGGGAAATAAAACCAATTTCGCGAAGTGGACTTAGTTCCCATGTAAGGTGGGAAATATATTCCCAAAACTCTTAGTGGTTTTAGTTCCCTTTTAATGTGAACTAAATTCTCACTGTCGACTAAGAACAAAATAAAATTAAAGAGTCAAGTAGGTACTTTGCAATTTTTATTAACAAAATAGAAATTAACTTCTAACTGAGACAGAGTAATATAGGTACAGTGACTTCGCACCTACTCCAAATCAAACAGTGACCCCAAGCAGGGGGGTTGTATATATGCATTGTACTGTTTATGAGATTAGTTACGAAATCGCAAGTAGATTCCATAAATAGTGTAATGCATATGGGGGCCATGCTGCCCCCCTGCAACCCCCCTGCTTGGGGTCACTGTATGATTTGGAGTAGGTGCGAGGAGCGGGTTTGAAACTTTGGCTTTATGTCACCATGATAAGCTTAAGATTTTGCTTAAAGAGTGTAATAACTAACTGCACTTTACGGTTTTTTGTCTAATTCTAAATGTTGGATGTTAGTTCCCTCTACTTATTTTTGAATGTGTACTAAGTTCCCATAAAAAAATGGACTTAGTTCCCACTTTACATGGGAACTAAGTCCACTTCGCGAAAGTGGTTTTATTTCCCACTAATTTCCCTGCATCAATTATTTCATATTTAAAACTTGGGCGAACTATTGGAGTATGGGAGAATTGTTCAGAACGAACTCCATATTTTTTTATACAACATTTAAAAGCTTTTATTGAAAAAACAAAGTTTTGTAACAATGGCAGAAAATTTCATATAAAGGAATTGTTGAAAGCTACTTTTACTACATACTTTGCGAATGATATCTTCAATAAAACGTTTTTTTTCACGAAATGGGGTGTCAGTATTGGGAATTTTAAAATATTTACACATAAGCATTAAGGGCCCCTACAGAGTTTTTATTCCAAATTTCAGCTTCCTAGCTTAATCTTTGATTTTTCGAAGAACTGTTTTTTTAAATTGTGATGCGGATTTTCAAAAACTTTTAACATGAGCATTAAGGGTCCCTAACGAGTGCATATTATTAATTTCAGCTGCCTAGCTAAAACTTTGACTTTTCGATAAAACTGTGGGCGGATTTCAAAAATTCTTAGACTCCAGACAGTATAATAGTTAAGATTTCAGTTTTCTAGCTCGAGTTTAAAGGTCTATTTTTTGCCGACGGACGGACATGGCTAGATCGAAATTACTCTCGATGCTGATCACGAATATAGTAACTTTTAGGGAGGGGTCTGGGCATTAAGGTACGTTACAAACTAGGAGTCAAAATTAATATATCCTTAGAATAGGGTATACAAATGAATGTCGGGTCGGTGTTGAAAAAACCATTTGTTTGGTATGTACGGTTATTTAAAATTGTAGAATATAAAAATTGCAGCGAGATATATACATATAGGCAGACAAAGCCCACAAATATGAAGTTTGAAGTAAATACGCCAACTCATTGTGGCTGGAGCATCGGCTACAGACAGACAGCGAGAAAGTTAAAAATGGCATTTTGGTGTATACACTTAACAAATTCTAGGGCGTCGATTTCTCGACTTAATTTGAAAATAATTTGACATTATTTTTGAAATATATTTGCAAATAAACAACACAAATTAATGACCCAGGGGACCGTTGTTTGAATAAAAAACTCACGTAAGGATGGCACTGGAAGGGTATTCTTTCAGGAGTTGAATTAAAAATTAATTTTTCACCACCAAAAGTGCAAAACAAACACAACCGTTGCTCATATGGCTCTTCTTTGTTTCTCACGGCTACCGCAAATAAAGAAATAAATGGTGCTTTCGTTTCGTATCCTTTGCTTTTCGCGGTTGAGAATTATTTATTCCGACAAACGTGCGGAAATGTATTTTTTTGTTTCATTTATTGGCCGTGGAACGTGCTCGGAATTTATTTGGTTTTCCCATCATTAAGGCTCACTAAGGCTATCAAATAAGACCACAAATAAAAATAGTTAAGCTTCATTTGCAGATGGTTTGATGTATTGCTGTTTTATTCTTCTCTACACCTATATACTCGTAGAACCTTATTACGAATTGCTGAACGTACGCAATTTATCTTTAGGATATATTCATCGGAGGCTTTTGGGTAAGAGTAAAATTTATTAACACATAATTATCGGTAGAGCGTAGCAGAATATAATTTTGATGGATAATGTTCATATGTAAATAGTTCCAAGTTGGACGCAGAGTCAGTGTGTTGGAGCACTGAGCGAAGGTTTCGGGTCTCAATATGTGTTTCTGCAACATTTTTTAAATCAATAACAGGTGTGCTTTGTTGGTATATATCAAGCGCAGGAATGATTGACTTTGACTTTGAAATTCATTTTTTTATTCATTGATAAATATCTACTTACATACTAGACAAAAATGATTAAACCTAACTTAAAATTAACAGGATACTTATTCTTATTTATTGGTCCTTATGCGAACGCTCTAAACTTACCTATATCTTAGAATTATTGCCTTTCGGCCTACGAACTATTTTACGAACTAATCTTACATATATATTCCTCGAGAAAATTTATTAAAACTCGGTATCATTATTGAGATTTTATATAAAACAAATTACAAACTACCTATTCTACTTACTTAAACTACTTAACGTATTCTAACTATAATTAGGATTCTGAGCACTCGTTGCCTGGCGCAATAAGTGGTCAAAATCCCAATTGCTTTCCGAGCGCCTGGCAGTCGTCAACGTGCACACGCGAATTAATTTATTTACACATTGACTTCGGTAAAAAAAAACTTTATTTAAATTCAAAAAAATACAAAGTTACATTCTAGGTTCTAATTCTAAGTGAACTGCTGTCGTTGAAGATGAAAACTGAAGTGAAGTCTGGGTGGTGGTTCGGTGAATATCCAAGCGGCGTAATCTTGATGTTGTGTTTATATTACAACAAGTGCTGGCTTGACACATTCCTTTGTATCCACATTGATCGTTGGATGTTTATACAGTTGCACTGCTTGGATCCATAATTGATTTGGAGTGGCTGACGGCTGACCGTAATTATAGTCATAATTTATTGGGTGGTTAACTCCCCTCCTTCTACATGAAGCGTCCCCGCTTCTTCATTATATTTTTCCAATTTCTGTAGGAGTGACTGGAATCTTACTTCATTTGGTTCAACATCGGGAATTCCTTGGCGTCTTATCTTGTAGTAGTAAACCAATAGGAATGTTAGGCAAACCGAAATGGTCAGAATTATAGTTGTGGAGATGAGAGGATAATTTGTAGTTTCTTCTCGAAAGTTTTCTATGGCATTGATGTTGTCTAATTTTAGATTCTCGATATCCGTTTCGAAGTATTGATTTATATAATATTGATCCAGAGAATATGTCTTCAAGAATGTTTGTATGGTTCCAGTGGGATTTTCGTATGTAGTATTGTTGATGATAATGGTGTCATTAAATGTTACTAAGTACGTTCCATTTGTAGTTACGTTGTTGACTGTGTTTATGCCGCTTATTAGTACAGCTCCGTCTTTTATTATATCTATTCTAGTATTCTTTTCTTTAATTTTGTTACAATTTGCATTCTGTTTGTTAAGTATATTGGACAAGCATGTTTCACTAGTATTTAATATACAAAATGTATTTCTTAGTTCTATTTTACAATTTTCAACATTCTTAAACTCTAGGTTACATTTTGCGATTTTTTCGCCTATAATTAATTTTCCATCTATATTACTTATCGCTCTAGTTTCATATAATTGACAAATTTCTTTTATTATTGGATACTTGATTAATATAATGATAACATCATCATTCTGTAATATTTTAAATAGACTTACATCAATTAAATCAGAAATGGTAATAACTTTATTCTCATGCTTAGATATTTCTTGTATTTCTTTTAAATTTAGAATCGATGGGTTTAAAATATTGTGCTTAGAAAGTGTAATTGTTTGTATAAGATTTTGTAATTCTAAAATTATTAATTTATTTCTTTCTTGAGCGAGTTCATGTCGATATTCTGTATTTATAATATGCAATGAATTTGAAATTTTATTTATTGCGTTAAAGATTTCAGAGTTGATTATGAATTGCTTATTATTATTAATGACTAACTCGTTAAGTTTATTCGTAACTAATACCATGTCATCGTGGTCTGGGGTACCAGCAATCCATTTCCAAATGGTGCCTAATGTGTCTATTGCTCGTTTAGAGCGGTGTCCTCTTAACTGTTCCAGCAGAGTCTGGATTATAATTATGTCTGTATCATGACGTGTGTCCCGTGGAATTTCGTACACGTATTGTATAGTCTCGTCATTTATTTGTTTAGTCAGTTTCTGAATCGTTTGATCATAGAACGTTAAGTTCGTGATATGAAATATTTCCCCGTAGACTTGATAAAGTGCTGCGTTACCATTTTCTATGAGAACATAGTTCTCTCTAGTGTAGTCGATTATGTCAGCATTGGTTATGGTGAATAATGAGACAGCGATAAATAGAATCATTTCTTAAATAGTGTGTTTATCAACTTTAGTTTTTTATATTTTTTTTATGGATTATTTTGTTCCCTATCCTAACTGCATTTCCTAAGTCTTCACTTATTTTTTGTTTGGAGTACAAGTTCCTAGCTTTGCTTCTTTTATCACTCATACGTTTAACATAAACTATTGCTTCTCTGTCAAAATGTTTCACTTTTCGTCCCTTGTTATGTGTTTCTAACATTTTCTTCTGAACTTCTTTAAGTTTCTGTTCTAAGTCATGCTTTACCTGATTAAAAAGTACCTCGCAAGGTTTGTGATTTGTTGATGAGTGTATGGTTTGGTTATATTGCATTGTGGCTCTGAGTATTGCCTCAAGTGTGCTATTAATTTTAAATTCGTCACGAATGCAACGTGTATTTTCAATTAATGTGGAGTGTGGTCGTTCAACTTGTCCATTGGCTTCTGAGTGTCCCATAGGAACGTAATATGTTTTTATTCTGAGTCTTTCTAGAAGGGATTGGAATAAAACGGACTTAAAGATTTGTTCATTGTCACATACTATTGTTTTTACATTAGGGAATGTTTGAAGAGTTTCTAATAATTTCTCTGAAATATTTGTCTTATCTTCTAAATGTTTTATTAGGAGAAATTTCGAATATGAATCTGTGCAGGTCAGAAATTTCATATTGTCAAAATAGAATATGTCGATGTGAAGTTTCTCCCCCTCTTTTTTTGGAATTGGCGTCTCGCCAATAAGAACCTCAGGTGGATGTCTGTCATATTTGTTTCTATTACATATTTCGCAATGTCTCGCGAATTCTTTAAAATCTTTCTTGATTTCAGGCCAGTAGTATTTCTCCCTAACCTGTTTCACATTTTCTTCCCAATTACGATGGGCACGAGTATGTGTATTTAGTACAATACTAGCTTGGTCATCCTTATTAGTGATATCGTTCGCAAATATTTTCGTGAAAAGAAATTTGTTTGAAAATGTAGATAGAATTGTATTTTTAATGTCATACAGATCTTCAAATGTGCAGTGTATACATACTATACCTGGTTGTATAAATTCTTTAAGTAAAGGAATCAAATCTTCCGGATCTTTATATTCTATTAGGTGTCTTTTCTTTCCTTTAAACATTTCTATTTGTTCATGGAATGTTAATCCATTACCATGAATTTTTGATAGTAGGATTTGTTGTTTATACGCGTTAAGCGGTTGATTGGTTTCCAGTATATGGGAGTTATCACTACTTTCTGCCGAGTGCACCGTGTTCGATTCAGATCCGCTTTCGCTAATCTGGTTGAGTTGCTGTCTTGAGAGTGCATCCGTTACTACGTTAGTTTTTCCAGGTTTGTAAACCATTTTTGGAGCGTATTCTTCAATTATAGAATGCCATCTTTTCATTTTAGCATTCGGATTCCGTTGCGAAACAGCAAATGTTAAAGGTTGGTGATCAGTGTGAATCTCCAGATTAGTTACACCATACAGGTAGTTACGAAGGTTCTTTAAAGCCCAAACGATGGCGTATAGCTCTTTTTCGTTGGCCGCATAATTTTGCTCTGTAGAGTTTAATGTTTTTGAAATAAATATGATAGGTCTATCATCTTGCGATAAAACTCCACCTATAGCATTGCTAGATGCATCCGTTGTTAGAACGAATTTCTTCGAGAAGTTTGGCTGCGTAAGCTTTACTTCTTCCATCAATAATTTTTTTAATTTATTGAAGGCATCTTTACCCTCTTCATCCAAGGTTATATTAGTTTTCTTGCTACTGTGTTGGGAAATTCTACCATTTTCCCCTTGCAAGTATTTTGTCAATGGTTTTGTTATTTTTGCATAACCTTCGATGAATTTCCTGTAATAACCCGTCATTCCCAAATAAGATCTTAATTGTCTTAGAGTAATGGGTTCAGGGAATTCTTTTATAGTTTGTATTTTCTTTGGATCTGTGGAGATCGTATTAAGGCTTATAATATAGCCAAGAAATTCGACTTGCTCTTGGTAAAATTTAGATTTTTCCAAAGAAATCTTCATATTAGCTGCTTTCAGCACATTTATGATTGTTTCAAGATGCTTTTGGTGTTCCTCAATTGTATCAGAATACACAATGATGTCATCTATGTAGACGTGACATATTTTTCCTATATATGGCCTTAAAATGTCATCCATTGCTCGTTGGAATATGGATGGTGCATTTTTTAGTCCAAAAGGCATTCGGACATATTCAAATTTTCCATTGTTAACACTGAATCCAGTTTTCTCTATGTCGCAATTTTTCATTAAAATTTGGTGAAAACCTGATTCGAGATCAACGGTTGAGAAGTACCTAGCTTTTCCCAAATTTGATAAAATTACATTAGTATCTGGTATAGGGTATTTGTCAGATATAGTATTTTCGTTAAGTTTTTTAAAGTCAATGACTAAACGATGTTTCATGGTACCATCTTCGTTTGTACCTTTTTTCGGGACCACCCATACAGGAGAATTGTATGGACTTTTGCTTGGTCGAATTATACCTTGTTCGAGGAGTTTTTTTAACTCATCGTTAACAAATTTATTTGCGGAAAGTGGGTATGGATATTGTTTTGTCCATATAGGGGTATCGTTTACGATACGAATTTCCGCTCGTACATCAGTTCTGAAAGGTAGATTAATATTTACTGATGCATGTATCTTCCTAATTTGATTTTGAATTAATTCTATTAATTGCTGTTTTTTATATGTGACCTCTTGCACATTGTTAATAGCAACATTATTTGAATTGGCACTTATCTCCTTTCCTATGATATCATTTATTTTTATGATATCATCTTGAGTGTCGCATTATTCTGAGTAAATGCGTTCCTTTCTATTCTTATAATATAACAACTTATTGTCTAAATCTAACCTAATTCGTGCTGACGTTAAAAGGTTATAACCTATTAAGGCGTCCGCTTCAAGATTATTTACTTCGTAAAATCTTACGATTCTATCAAAAATAAATAATTCATAAAAATAGGAAATAATTGTGAAACCGTTTATAGTTCTCACTCTTTTCTTTATTGGTAGTGTCTGTCTGTCTTCAAACACGCCTGGATTACAGTAACAACCTGTCGCCCCAGTGTCTACCAATATCTTTATGGTTTTTTCCTTATTTATTCTTCGCAAGATGTGGGGTAGTCCCCCGACTCTTGGCCTAAAAAAGCCTCTTCAGCCATATTATTTACTCTTAATTTAGCTGGAGGTGATTGACCTGAATATTGCGCAGATATTTCTCTATCTCTTTTAAACAATGGTCGCTGCGCATTAGTATACATGGGCACAGATGGCCTTGCATAGTCGTTCCTAAGTTTTGGAGAGGTTGCTGATAACGTTGTTGCTGTTGGGGTCCATGATGGTTTCTTTGGAAATTATTCCAATCATGGTTTGTTACTGGCCGATGAGCCGAAGAACCAAGCTCCATTGGAACGGGTTTATCTCTCCTTTCTTGAGGAGGAAATCTTAAATTATTATAATTATTCCTATGGTTGGGAGGATGATTGATTCTATGTGTGTTATTACTAGTGGCAGAAGCTGTGCTTCTAGAAAACTGAAGTGCAAAGTTTGCACGTGTGTTATTAGACTCCAGCTCTTGTGCTTTTGCAAGAGCGTTAGGTAAGTCGTCTACTTCCATGCTGAATAAGATATTATTCAGTGGGGAGTTCAGACCCGTAATAAAAATTCGTAAAGCATTCTTACGATTTTGTTTATTTAGTTCTATGGTTAATGGATTACTTGTTCCATGTGTCATGATTGTTTTATTAACGAAAAGGGTTAATTTTTCATTTATTAGATTGTAATAATCGAGAATGGAACCACTACCTTGTCTTAATATACTGAGTTCCTGCTCTATGACATGAATTGGACGTTTGTCCGAATATGCGAAGTCTAACCTACTTATGATGGCATCAAAATTTAAAACTGTCCCGTGGTTAGTTAACGTGTCGTTAGCTAATCCGGTTATTTTGTTTCTTAGGATTGTTAGGGCTGCAAAATATTTCCTAGATCCCCTGTTGTAGAGAATCATTGAATTGTGAGCGGCATCGCGCCAAGATACATAGGAATTTGCATTCCCATCGAATTCGGGTATCGACTTGATAACGTCTAGTGTTTCTGTGCACGAAATTATGTCGTCTATAGCTTGTCTTGTATAGTCAGTTACGTTATTTTTTAAAGTCAATTTTTGAATTGTGTCCTTAAGGGAACGAATTTCATTTGCGAATACTACGTTGTTATTTGCAATTAATCTCGCCACGGTGTTTTCGATGGTTGGTTCGTTAGTCATTTTATTATTTTTTATATCAAACTCTTTCTCTATAACTCTGTTATTATCAAATGTACTATTTCTTTTATTTTTTATAATATCCCTAATTCTTTTCATTCACTTAGTTTCTATTTTAGATTCTTATTTCTAACACTTTTAATTCTTAATTTTTATTGAAAAGCACTGGTATCTTACCCTATTTCAGGATGAATGTTGTCCTCAGATGAATATTTTCTCCTGTGGTGATTGCTGTTCTCCTGCCTTGTGCTGGATACTTTTTGCGTTTAATTTTTTTCTCCGGTCTTGTGCTGGATACTTTTTGTGTTTAATTTTTTCTCCGGTCTTGTGCTGGATACTTTTTGTGTTTAATTTTGTTCTCCAATCTTTGCTGGATACTTTTTGTGTTTAATTTTTTCTCCGGTCTTGTGCTGGATACTTTTTGTGTTTAATTTATTTTCTCCAGTCTTTGCTGGATACTTTTTGCGTTTGTTTTATTTTCTCCAATCTTTGCTGGATACTTTTATTTGTTTTTGGCAGATCGCGATCTCAACACTATACTTTTTATTTCTAGTTTTTACGTTGAGGACGATCCCGGTTGAGCCCCCAATTAATTTATTTACACATTGACTTCGGTAAAAAAAAACTTTATTTAAATTCAAAAAAATACAAAGTTACATTCTAGGTTCTAATTCTAAGTGAACTGCTGTCGTTGAAGATGAAAACTGAAGTGAAGTCTGGGTGGTGGTTCGGTGAATATCCAAGCGGCGTAATCTTGATGTTGTGTTTATATTACAACAAGTGCTGGCTTGACACATTCCTTTGTATCCACATTGATCGTTGGATGTTTATACAGCTGCACTGCTTGGATCCATAATTGATTTGGAGTGGCTGACGGCTGACCGTAATTATAGTCATAATTTATTGGGTGGTTAACTCGCGCCGCCGTGAGCCGACTGAAGCCTTACAGCGTCAGTCAACTCCCGGAAGCACCACCACACGTTGGCGAGCCCGGCCTCTCCCAAAAACGCCCTAGCTGACTTAATCTAACTTATAAGCTAAGAGGATGTTACCTAGAGTAACGCACCGTCCTGGGAGGGCATGTTGACCCCTCCCCCCTCAACAAGCCACCAAAATTCGGCGAATTGCTTTTCCGTGTCGAATCTATCCCTCTCCGATATTGCGGTACTAAAACGGAGGAGCTCATGAGCATTGGCGACGTCCCCGTCATGGAGGAGCCGCTTATCTCTCGCGCTGCGGTAGCGATGGTATAAGACCGGGATACCATCCCTCGTCTGTACCAGCCCTTTTGAATCAATATGGATAAATGCCTCTGGCGGGATAAAGCCAGACCGGAGCGTACTCTCTATGTACATTTCATTGGGGTAGTAAGCCCCAAATATCAGACTATTGTCGCTGGCCATCGCCCTTGCAACGTGCCTTCGAGTGACCTTAATGAGGAAATTGTCAATCCTATTCAACTGAGCCCCATCGTATAGGACCTTGTTGGGATAGTATTTTATATAGTTGGATTCAGGCGTTCGGAACAACCGGAGACAGGTCCTAAGACATTGTCTCTCCAAAACCCGAATCTTTTCCATATAGCTAGGCGCTATATTAAACCATAATGGACAACCATAAGCGATGATCGGCCTTATAAGGGCCACGTAGCAAATGACCTTCACTCTGGAGTCAAGTTGACTGCTATGAAACAGTCTCCTTGTTAGAGCATAAGCCCTCTTGGCCCCAGCAAGACAAGCAACTATATGTCTATCGAAATACAGATACTGGTCAAGCCAGATACCTAGATATCTAACTGCGCTTCTCACCGCCAATGGCTGCCCATTTTGTCCAATAATGGCCAATTTTTTCCAGTTTTTTCTGGTATCCCTAGAGGCCCCAGCCAATGGAGTTCTGAACAAGATTGTTTCCGTCTTCTGAAAGTTGATTTTCAACTTCCAGTCGTCGCAATAGCGCAGGAATGATATTCACTTCTACATTCACCCTTATTTAAATGTCAAACTTAATATATGTAATTATACACAATGCCTAACTATATGTGGCATTGTTTTCACTCTTTCGTGATTCGCTGATTTTCGGTAAAACTCAAATGTGTTATTAGGCGAATTTTTACGAAAACAAGTCTCGAATTTATTATTCCCGTAAAATTCCTTTTTTCCCTTCTAATTCAATTTTCCTTTCTACTATTTGTCCACTGTCAGCGCATGAGTGTGTATTGTTGCGGTGTAGTTAGCTAACCCTCTTGGGTGTCATTTCTTTTCAGACATTCCAAAACTTTAAGGGTGTTCAGTTCATGCACGTCGTAAAACCTTCGTAAACGCCCTAAACTTTGACAGTTTACGACGTTGTAAATGAAATTTCAAAATTTTTATAGAAAATCTCTTACATTAAGGCGGTAAACTTTCGATACGAATTTGGTGTGTATATAAACGTGGTAAACGTGAAAAACTTTGTCAACCAATCAGCGGTCGGAAAAAAAGATTCCGAAACATTTTGAGCCGTTAATCGAACATTATACCTATTACAAACATCCGATATAGCGAAAATCCTTAAAAAGAGCGATCGTATAGCGAGGTATGAGTGCATTTGCAATCGTTTTACCACAGTTAACAATGTTCCATTCAAAACAAACTAAATTAGTTTCAATTATTTCACTTCTTGGAATAAGAATTTTTAATTTTTCCCAGATTCCTTTTCGACTATTTGCGTATTTTTTTTAATACAATGCCAGAGGCTGATCAAAATTTGCTTCCAAAAATAAGGCCTAGTCTCAACCATTCGAGCGACTGTTTGACCGTTATTCAAAATGCGCCGCAAGGTGGTTCCACTGGCACCAAAATGCTGACCGCGATGACGATACGACACATATGGGTTTTCGACAGTGGCGGAACCGATTACCCCCCCCCCCCCCCCCAGGGAGGTCCGAACCGACCTGAATCTGAAATGCTGGTATTCTGTCGCAGAAAATTTGCATATTCTATTTAACGATTCGAAAATCCAAAAAAAGATTGTATTGCATATACAGTCAAAATCGTTTATAACGACATCGGTTATAACGATGTATCGGTTAGAACGACCAAATTCTTAGGTCCCGAATCAGCGCCATTGTAATTCCATTGAACGGCAAT
The DNA here is from genome assembly GCA_949715645.1 of Portevinia maculata. Taxonomy (NCBI): domain Eukaryota; kingdom Metazoa; phylum Arthropoda; class Insecta; order Diptera; family Syrphidae; genus Portevinia; species Portevinia maculata. The sequence goes on from OX454526.1 coordinate 92,813,370, forward strand.
CGCTTACAACGACATCGCTTATAATGACATATCGCTTACAACGACCGATTTTACCCTTTTTTACATTTAATATCGGTTATAACGACTAAAATCGACGCAGCTGTTGGCGCAACTGATTTTTTTCTAGAACGGTAAACTGATTCTCTGTAGATGCGATGTATCTAAGTTCGTAGAATCTGGGATATGTTACAGTTACCATTTGTAGACGTTATTTTTTTGCTTTTGCGTTCATTGAGTTTGTTCTAGGTTGGGGAAGTTTTATTCAGTGCAAATTTTTCAGTATGACAAGTGGTTGTAGAAGTTTATTTTAATTTTGTTAGGCGAAAAGTTCTTATCGGAAAATGAGTCAAAAAAGAAAATTCTGTACTAAGCAATTAGATATTTTCACTTTTTTTAATAAACAGTAAACGTATATTTGTAAATGTGTATTCTTATTATTTTATGGCTCAAAATCGAAGAAAAATTAGGGAAAAAAGTAAGTACATACATAGCTTGATATCGGTTATAGCGACCAATCGCTTATAACGACCAAATTCGTCAGTCCCTTGAAAGTCGTTATAACCGATTTTGACTGTACCTATATCAATATCAATATTCGTAATTTTACGTGTTTGTGACTACAACGCAAAATACGTATATGCTTTGATTTTTTATACCTTTTATTAGCGCGCATATTATATATCTGTGTATCAAAGAATTATCGACACTGTGTCGCGAAGTAGATGTTCCGAATTAAATTCGTTTGCATTGGTAACCGTGTGTCCACACAAGCGGCACTATCGTAGTTTCATGCAAAATGTCTCAAAAGAATGAGAAAATGAGGTTAAGTTAGGTCATGACAGCATAAATTTTGTGGTCCAGAGAAGTCATCGGCGGCTGCCAACAAAAGAGGCGAATCTTAAAAGCCGAGGGACAACGTTGTTGAGACGGACCCCAAAGTATAGCAAAGACCCGCAGCAAGTAAAGAGGAAAAGCCAATCCGTAGGAAGCCCTGCGATAAGCCAGGACCTAGCGGACTACAGCTAAAGCCGAATGCGGGAGGCAATAGAAGTGAGTTTGCTTCAAAGAGAATGCTCCAAAAAAGATCAAACAGACAACGACCACAGCGAGCCTCAAAGGGACACCAAGCAAGTGGGGTACCAGATATGGGGACATATATAGCGAGGTAGCAAGAAATCCGCTACAGTTAGCTGTGGTGGACTCCAAGAAACCGAGAGGGCAATATGCATCGGAGTGTGACAAAAAGATACTCCGTGTCTTACAAGCCCAAAACCCCCGACCCCTATGCATGAATAGGAAATTGTAAGAACCACAGAGCTGTACCAGAGGATATATCAGCTTCTTCGATGAACCCCCAATGATAGAGGAACAAACAAAAACCTTCATGTACAGGGTGTCGCACGAAACGTGCTACAAAAACAAAACGTAATAACGATTTTTCTGTGTGAGTAATCGGTATATTTTTTTTATTTGGCAGGTTAGTATTGGATTTATAAAAATAAATACTTCGAATACCTAAAAGAGGATTTGGGTAGTGCGGCGGTACCATGTTTTGCTGCCTTTCATTTCCCTCCAAAGGGAATTTAGGCAAGAGTTTAGTGGCAATTCCCCTAGTAGATGGAACATTATGAGGCTGGTAAACATTTTTGCCGAATCTGGTAGCATCGCACGAATACCGTGCCATCGAGACCCCTATGTTCGGGTTCAAGACACAATCGCGGCTGTAGCATCGTTAATTCAGGCCAATACAAGCGTTTCGACTCGAAACTTATCGGCGTGCATTGGTGTTAGCAGACGGTCAATACAACGTATAATATTCATGATGACTTAAACTTATTTCCGTACAAAGTCCAAATTGCAAGCAAGTTAAACCCCTTTGGATTTGCCTATTCGCCTGGAATTTTGCCAAAAAATGAATGACATGTCCGAAGAAGACAACAGCTTGATGAATTGCTTTTTTATGTCTGATGAGGCAAATTCTAAACGGAAGTGTATATAAGCAAAATTGCACTATATGCACCCATACCCCTTCATCAAGGGGTATGGCATTGCGGGGGCCATACTTCTTTGAAGAAAACGGTGTAGAAACTGTCAATGGGGACCGTTATAAAAAGATGTTGAAGGAGGAGCAACTGCATACATAGCCAGAATGATTATGGCAGAGCTCCAACGAAAATTGACAAACAAACTAATATGCAGAAACTCCAATTTCCGCTGGCCCCCAAGGTCACCTGACCTGACTGCACCTAACTTTTTTTATGTGGTTATGTCAAACAAGAGGTGTACAGAACGAAATAAAGGAATTTGACTGAATTGAAGCATCCATTAAAACAATAATTGAGACTTCAACCGTTCAGGCCGCAATGAATAATTTTCTGATCAGGTGTCGCATATGCGTGGATGGGCATGGAGGTCATTTACGGTCTATTATCTTCAAATACAATTATTTACATTAAATGAAATTGGATTGAATTGAAAATAAATGAAATACATTGATTAAAGAACATTTTTTTTAATTTCTTATTGTAGCACAATAGGTGCGCCACCCTGTACTAATGTTTTCTCAGCACAGGTGACCTGACGGTAGTAGAGATTACAGGGAAGGACGAGAGCTGCACGGTGGCGTCAGTGTACATGCCCCACAATGACGACACATCAGTCCCAAATGGACAAAATGGACCCAAACTGTTGATCTTAATGAGCCGTAACACCCGTCACAATGGCATCCATCTGCCTAACCTAACCTAAGTTCATCAGTTGATAAAAATGTCAAAGTTATTGAATATTTATATACCGACATAAAAGATGGCGCAACCTGTACATAATTAGTTTTTGTTATATCCAACTCATTTTTGTTTTCCTATTTTCATTTTTTTATTAATATCATTCATTTTTTTATTAATATCAGCCTTTAATATAGCCTTCTCTTAGATTCGTGATTACAACAGTAAATTGCCACTTTTGCCTCTTTTCCAGCTTCAATAATTTGTATACCTTATTTTAAGGGTAATTTTGCCTCATATAGCTTTTAACATACCTTTATATTGCTCGTAGATCCCTTACTAGTTACGATTCAGCCATGTCCGCCCGTCCGCAATTTAAGGCCCTAAGTGCCTTACTGACACGCCCACAACTCTATCGACCCGAAATGGTTAATTTTACGGATTTTAACAATACGCCCACTGACAATCCCACAATTTAATAAAAAAAATCGTTTTATTAAAGAAATCATTGAAGTGAAAGTCCTGCTCTTGGCATGTAGTATGTAGATAAAGTCGTAGTAGTATAGATAAAGTCGTCTTTAACAATTCCTCCGTACAAAGTTACCTGCCATGCCCCCCTTTTAGTATCGTTTGTTTTACAAAAACATTGTTTTTTCGATAAAATCCTTAAAAAAAATGGAAGAAAACATTTATGTATAGCAAACAAATGTAGACCATATCATTCTTAACGATTCATAAATCATAACGCTTAATGTTTGGGCGATAATAGGAATAGGATATCCAACAACTGTTGCCTTTACTTATGTTTTACTTTTCATTTAAAGTGTGCAATGCAAAATATATATATACCTATATTATATAAGTGCAAAATATCGGTAGTAATTTTAATTTTACAATTTTCACTTGAGGACAAATTGTGACTCATGACTCATGAGTGAGTTAGAAAAGGGCGTGAAGAACACGAAAGGCATTACTGAACAATTCGGTAGTTCCCCTAAATGATTTTTGAACCATTTTGAAAAATAAGAGTTTCCTTTTGCAGAAAACAAGGTCATGTTGGGAGCAGTACAAGAAAAAGACTCACATGTCGCCATGATAATATTGATGAAGCTTCTTCTATAAAATGGCTTAAAGTAGCTCGCAATTTTATTCGTAAGAATATTGCGCTATCGGTTTGTACTACTGCACTTCAATTATTATTTTTATTATTTGCACTTCTGCTAATGAACTATATATTCAATTTTTTTATTTGCCATTTTAAGATCAAGAAATATGTTTGAACTCTTTTTCACTTAAATTTATTCAAATTGTTTTATTATCACCAATTTTAAATGATATTTCCACTTTCACTATGGAATTTATAATATTAGAAATTATATCTTTTTTTTACCACTTTTTCGAGTTTTTTTAATATTACTCCCAAGCCATAGTAATATTAACGTTAACCTATCTGGACATAATAGGGGTAGGTGGAAAATCTTACATGAGACTCTTTCTCACTTAAGAAAAGAAAAAGAAAAGAAAAGAAAAAACACCTCCCTTCGAAACTTTCATACTACAACTAGGTTTTTCCTATCTAGTAGTTTTATTTAAATTGTTAAATACGCGTTTGGCAGACAGCTTCCCAGTGGAGGCACCTACCAATACCGCCATAAGCACGCGGTTACATCTTATTGCGCTAATTCATATGGTTTTATCCTTTGTAATCGGCGCACTAGGTTAGTATCGTCTCGAATTTGTAGCATGGTTTAATTACAATGACCGTGAGGGCGTGTTTGTTGTTTGCGTTCAAAATGTTTTATTTCATCTTCGATGGTAGCCATACTTAGGTCTCTGTGTATATCAGTGTTTCTGATAAACCATGGTGCATTTACTATTTTTCTTAGCTCTTTGTTTTGAATAGTTTGTAGAAGGTTGATATTACTGGATTTGGTACAACACCAAAGTTGTAAGAAATGATATCTAACTCTTTAAAAAGAGGTCGAAAAAAATTCAATAACCACTGCAAAGCTTAGCCATTGGACTTAGAAACTTGATATTTAGCATGGGGCGCTGGAAATTAGGCTCACCCAAATAACGCCCGAAAGGGCAAAATAAAATAAGATCCAAAACTGTACAAGCAATGCAACAACAACGAAAATATTTTGGGTGTAATTTAATTTTTTTGGGGCTTAATTTAATTTTAAGTATTGGGGTGTTGTTTCATTATGAATTAAGGCCCGAATTTCTGAGAATGAAATTAGGACCAAATAGCGCCTAACCCACCTACTCCAAATCCAACAGTGACCCTAGGCAGGAGGAATATACACTGGCAATCACAAGGATGAGGCCATACATTTTGCAATCGATTTTCAGTTTTTATACCTGTTAAGGTGTGTCCACACCAAAGAAACATTTCAGGAAACATTGTTTAAAAAACATTTCAGAAAGATTTCAGAAACATTTAAGAAATGTTTCTTAAATGTTTTTTAGGTGTGGACGCTTCGAGAAACACTTCTGAAATGTTTCTGAAATGTTTCTTTGTTTCCCATTTTTCTCTCTTTCGCTGCAAAATCTTGAGAATCAAAGAAAGTTTCCCGTTTGAAATGGGAAACACAGAAACATTTCATAAACATTTTAGAAATGTTTCGCGAATCGTCTAGACCAAAATAATCATTTCTTAAATGTTTCGGAAACATTTCAGAAATGTTTCTTTGTTTCTGAAATGTTTTCCAAACATTTCTGAAATTTTTTTGAAATGTTTCTGAAATGTTTAAAAAATGTTTCTTTGATGTGGACACACCTTTAGAAATTGTATACCCAGAAACTTTTACTACCCTTATCAAGGCATTTACTCTTCTCGTGACTACTCCTTGATTTTAATTCAACATTAGCTTAGCAATACGCTAACGAACCCTTCCCTCGGTTGTTGCTCATATTTTGGACCCGTTAAGACTTTTTGATGTCTCTGTGATTCTATTCAAAATGATGTTCGAACAACTATGGTGGAAATAAATTAAAATATAAGGCATTACCGACCGATGAAGAACCCAAACCAAATCTTCTCCAACCATTTGCGTGTGCGATTCCGAAAAGCAGTTTATACAAGGTGGCGCAAAAGTAATCCTCCTATCAGAAAAATTCTATAAATTTTGCGATTGGCCCCTAATGTCAGTTCTGTTTTGACATTTGTGTAGTAAACACATTCGAAATACACGTTAATAAACAATGTTACGCTACACTGCTCCAGAACGCGGAATATTGGTGACTATTTATTTGAGCAATAATTTAAATTACAGCCAAAAAACATCGGAAGATTATTTTTGCGCCACCTTGTACATTTGGAGGTTTGTCTGGTGTTTCTGGGTGGCCCAGTAGTCTAATGAACTAACCAATTACCCATTTAGCTCACAACAACTTCGGTCATCGGAGCATAAGCTTAATGATACGCTAGTCATTAGATGAACTTTCGAATCCGATGAACTATATATTAACTTTTCCTACAAAATATTTGAACCTCATGGTCGAGATCGGCTTCTGTAAAGGTTAAGGCAACATCATTGCAGTCAAAAATAAATGCATTTAACTTAAAACCAATTTGTATCCCGCGGCTAGAACTTTAGACATTGCATTACCATCCTCAGTTCTAACGCTTGTTCGCTTGACTCAAAAAACTGTATATACTCAGTTTTCTTGTCATTCTATTCGAAGCGCGAAGCGAACCGTGAAACTAAGCATCAATTACAAATACACATAACACACGGGTATTGACCAGCATACCAGAGATAGAACAGGAAACGAGTAAGCTTTCTTTCTGATAGATCCACACGGGCAAAGCAATTCAGTGAAATGCAAAACGATTAATTAACGTTGCGTTACCAGCCTTTCCTCTCGTGTGTCCATATGAATCATTAATGCAGATGTACACGAATACGAGTATTTGTAGCTTGTAGCATCCATCGAATGAGGCTACTACCGTGCGTCGTCAGTTTGCAACGAACTTGCATCAGCAGCAGCACCAGTAGCGTTGTGATTACGACAGGATGCATACATGGTGTTCGTTGAAACATGAATTTTCAAAGTAAGCACTTGCAAGGACTTGTTTTAATTAATATTTTGCATTCATGCTTTACTGGCAATCGATGGGTTGAACTGCTTAGCTCGCTCTTTATCACTCATCGCCTTGGCATACCCTCCATGGGAGATTTAATTGATTCCACTCTTGCAAAGGAAGGCCAAAATGGAGTTCAACCTTGGTAGAGGCGTTGCGTTGTCTGCTTGGATATAATATCGATAAGGCGTCTATTTATGATCGCCATTAATATTGTACCTCATTCGTTCCCTTGAGTTTACCAGTAGCGAAATGTTTTCGGGTGAAAGATTCGGAAGTCAGACTCAATTGAAAATTAAGTATAGGTTGAGTCAAAAAGGTCAACGAAGTGCAACTACTCACCAATACGGGGAGGGCGACTGAGCACCAATCAAGTATAAAATATTATTCCAATGGCTTTGGCAAACGCAGACACGTCCTTAATGATATGTTGAAAGCAGTGCTTAATCTGTACAAGGTTATAGCTTCATACAGTCTATGATTTCTAAATGGAGATTGAAATTCACTTTGGTAACCAGGACTACCGCGCTAATGTTGCAAATAATGATGGAAGTTGGTAGGTGAGTTGCGAATTTCAAACCAAACAATTATTTACAATTCAGTGATTAATAAATCATATCCTACATAACATCCATGTCTGTTCGATTTGCTTCGAAGCGAAGAAATAATTAGGTGCTCTAAGTGCAATGCACATTTCACCATCCATGTGTAATATGTGTGGTTATTATCGATGAGCTCTGTATGCAGCAGGTGCACACGTTTTTTTTTAACTTTGAAATAGTTTGTAAGATCTTTTTAGAAAACTATACTTAGTTACTTACTTAAGGGGCTATTGCGTTTTGAAGAGTCTCTGTCTGAGAATTGTCAGCCTTCCATAATAGATCAATCTGTTCCGAATCTCACACATCAAGGGTTCGAAGGTTGACCTCTTTCCTTAATTGAGGGCAAATGATGCTGCGAAACAAAAAGAAATACAAGCGCTTTGGCATCTGCGATGGCTTGGTATTTGAAACGGAGCTTCGGTCTTCCTTGCCTTTTCAAACCAGAGGGCTGGAAGTCGAATATTCTCTTGGATGTAGCATTTTTTTCCTTCCGCTTGATATGGCCAAGTCCATGCAGTCGACATGATTTAGTTTCTTGGACTACATCCAAATCCTGGTAAAGCTCATAGAGTTTGTAGTTAACGGAGTAATTTTCTTTCGAAAGAACACAGTATTAGCTCCATTTTCTTAATTATCGTCCAGCACTCGGCGACTTAAAGAAGAACGGGCAGGATTAAGGTTCGATAGAGCATACATTTTGTCCTTTTATTCAGGATTTTGAACGCATTTGCTTTGCCAAACCGAAGTAGCAGCCAAAGATGATGAATTCCTTAACTTCTTCGAACTAATTACTGTTAACATTGTGTCCAGCGAGGTGGGCTTGTGCTTGTTTGTTTTGCGACAGCACGTACTTGATTTTGTCCTCATTAACTTTAGACACATACGGTGTTTCGGGATACGACTGTTGGGAGATAAAATTAATAAACGAAGAAAAGAGGGATTATTCATCGGCCAGCGTTACGGGCGTTGATTCGAGTTACCACAAAAAATGAATGAAATTACATTATGCCATATATCTTGCACGTAAATATTTGTATAGGTATACATATAAGTATGTAAAGGAAACATGAACTATAAATTATGAAATCACAACAGTGCGACATTTATTGTAGCTGTCACGAAATGATGCACATGTAAGGATGCGGATTCATAGTGGGAAATCTGTTAACATCAAAAGTCATGGAATTCAAGCCGATAAGTGATCGCCTGGCTGTAAGTCGCATCCAAAGCACGTTTTACAACATCAGCCTAATATGAGCACAATCCCCTAATGACGAAGCAGAAGACCATATCAAAGAGGAGTTATATGACCTCGTTGACGGAGCTTACGGAGCCTGTCCCGAGTACGAAGTCAAGATCCTACTCGGGAACTTCAACGCCAAACAAGGTAAGGAAAACATCTTTGGCGGATAATTCGTAAGCACAGCCTCCACGGCACGATAACATGCAACGGCTTCCGACTTATCAACTTTGCAGCAGCACATAATACGGTAATAAATAGCACTGGGTTCCCAGAATAGCGCATCTACAAAGCAACCTGGCGCCCTCCAGATGTTCTAACCGCCGACCAAATCGACCATGTGTTAATCGATGCAAGGCATGCATCCAACATCAACAGTGTGCACACATTCCGAGTGGCAAACGTCGACTCTGACCGCTTTTTTGTTGCGGTCGAATGTCGAACAATAGAACCTGCGAACCGCTCAGAAAATGAGATTCGCCGTAGGACATCATTAAAGAGGTAGCCGAGAGCACCGTAGGCTACCAGCCACCCCAGATAAAAAGCCCGTGGTATGATGATGAGGGCGCTCAGGCTCACCGAAAAATGGTGACAGAATGTACACATGTAGAAACGCTGCAACGCAAAACGAGGGCAGCAAGGGAAGAGTATCCAGCCAGGAGAAGGGTGGAAAAGAACATCCTGCGTAGAGAGAAGAGGGCTTACGCAATCTCCCAGCTCAAGGAGATCGAGGAGTCTCGCGATCGAAACAATATACGAAGGTTTTATAAGAAAGCGAAGCAACTGCATGCTGGTTTTGAGACCGGGAGGCAGGCTCTTCGAAACAGCGACGAAATCCTAGTCACCGAAGCGCAAGGAATAGTAGATGTGTTCAAGCAGCTGTGTTCAAGATGGGCATCATGAAGAGGGAGTGATAGGGCAAGAAGAGAACCCACGTCCAGTCAACGAAGAACGAGTTCCCCCACCCAGTATTGAAGAGGTTAGCATAGCTGTATAAAAGCTTAAGAACAACAAGGCTGCCGGCTCTGATAGTTTACCAGATGAGCTTTTCAAACACGGAGGTTATGTTTTGGTAGGACGCATGCACCAAATCATTAAATAAGTATGGGTGGAAGAAAGCATGCCCCATGACTGGACTATCAGCTCTATATGCCCCATCTACAAGAAAGGCGATCCTATGTCTTGCAAGAACTATGGAGGCATATCCCTGCTAAGTGCGCATATAAGATCCTATCCAAGGTACCGTGTGTACGTGTAACGCCGTTCTGCCACTTACGACAGTGCACGTACCAGTATGGCATCGACAATGTACTAAACCTTTACATAAGGCAAATCATGAAAAAGACGAATGAATTGCAAGTCGAGACTCACCAAATTTTCATCGACTTTAAGGCCGCAGTATGATAGCATTCACCGCCAGGAGCTCTATTTGGCATTGGCCGAATTGGGGATCATGCCAACATTGATCTAGTTGTGTCGCACGACGCTGGTAAACACGCGGAGCAATGTGCAGTGCAAACTTGTACCGCATTCCGGCAAGTAGATGCGCTGTCATGTGACTTCTTCAATCTTGTTCTGGAGCAGATAGTGTGTAGGGCAGGTGTCAATACGGAAGGCAGTATCTTCAATAGATCCGTCTAACTACTGGGATACAATATCGACAATATCGACATCATCGGCAGATCTCTGCATGCCGTATTAGAGGCTTTCATGGTGACTGAAATGCAAAATTGGTGGGCCTTGAAGTCAACGAGGACAAATCGATGTACTTGCTTTCAACAAACAAACAAACATTTGTCGACCGACTAAGACAAAACGTCACTGTTGATAGCAATAACTTCGAGGTAGTAAAGGAGTTCACCTATCTCGGAGTAAACATCAACTCCACAAATGACACCTTACAGGAGATCCGACGGAGAATCACCCTAAGAAACCATTGCTACTTCGATTTGGTGTAAAAATGGGTTTAAAACTATTTACTCAGAAGACCCAGTGTAATAAGCTCTACAAAACACTGATACTGCCACTACTACTTTACGGCGCCGAGTGCTGGACGATAGGCAGAAAAGGCGACCTAATTGTAGGTTCCTTAGAAAGATAAATACTCCGTCAGATATTTGGTCCTGTGTGCGTGGAGGGCGAATGGAAGAGAAGATATAACCGCGAACTCTATGAGCTGTACCAAGATGTGGATGTAGTCCAAAAAGCTAAAACACATCGACTACATTGGCTTCGCCACATCGTCCGCGATCGGGAGGGATGGAAGGCAACAGTTTCTCAGCCAGAGACTCTCTACGGTTCGGGAGCCCATTGAGGCGGACAAGATCTTAAATAGACCGTCAAGATTACTACGCACAGCTCCTGCAAAAAAGGAAGCAAGTGAGCAGATAATAATGTCATTTCATCATTTGCCATAAGCGACAATGATAATGATCATACCCAACATCTTGTGATGTGTGTCTTCATCGTCGAGTTGTGGCGAGAAGGAAGATTACACATCACGAGAAGTTGGTTATGATGGTGATGCGTCTGATGCAGACTCCGATGTTGATGTTCTTGAAACTTTTGAAACATGAGATGAGGAGGAAATAAAATTTCAGGACTTAGGGCACCTAACATATTTTCTTAGAAATATGCCTAAAGAAAACTTAACCCTAGAAAGATAATCATATAATTTATGACGTAAAAGATAATCATACGTCTTCGAGACGTATGCCAATTTGTTAGTGTATTTAATGAACTTATTAAAAAATATTAATGTTTTATTTAATAATGTGGTTCTATTAAAAGAAATAAATCAATGATCCCGTAAAAACAAATACTAATTTAAACAATAAAAACACAAAACTTAAATTCCATTAAAAATCAAAAAAAAAAAACATAACTTATTTTTTCAAAGATACTTACAATTGACTTTAAGTCTACTAATAATTCTAAATAATTTTAAATCAAATGCGATTAATTTGCATGTATGCATGACACACGTCACACACGTCTCCCAGACGCACGGCATAACTATAACTTGTTACCACATGTACTTCCCGTCGCGCGACGACCGTAACGGGCAAGCTCTGACCACCGACTAAGTTAGTTAAAGTAACCAACCCGATGCGGCTTGCACGTAAAAGGATATAACAATTTTTTCGCGGGCCATACGTCTCGCAAACGTAGATTATATTTCTAGGGTTAAGAAGATCACGTCAACTGCTCCATCCGGAAAAGTAAGCTGGCATAGCTTACTATCGTAGGTTGCGCCCGCCAGTCAACTAGCATCTACCCTTAGAGGTGCAATGTGGTTGCGTGAGTGGGCGTTACCATGCGGAGAAAAGGGTTATATCCTTTTAACCTGCGAGAAGGACCACCCAACCAGTGTTTTATTCGAAAAAGTAAGCTGACGAAGATGCCAGACTGTTTGATTCGAAAAAGTGAGTTGAAATAGACGCTTGCCGGATAACTAGCAGCCGCGTTTCATGAGGAACTTGTGTAAAAAAAATTGGGACTAATGTACAAATGGAATGGAACATAGATCCCGAAGTCAATTCAAGATTTATATCGTACAGGATTCTGACATAAGTCCCGAAAAAAGGAAGAAAGAGTTCGCGACTAGATAATGTAACGGTGACTTATGCATGTCCCTGCGCCACGGACAATGCGTTTTCAATTTGGAGAATAAGACACGTCTATGTCTGCAGCATGGCAAGAAAGCAAAACACAGGTTTGACAGGAGACTGTATTTTGACAGATGACTGTTTTTTTGACAGAAGACTGTGATAGCATTTTAAATGGATGTAGTGGCTGGAAAATGCTTATGCCGTATGTCACCCACGCAATGAACTATTGAAACTCGTTTGCTGATTGGTTATCTACGAGTATATCTACATATTTATTTTTATTTGTTTTATCTAACTGAAAGCCCAGTTCTGATCTAGTTGCTATAATTAATTTGTCATTCATAATCTCAAATGCTCTGTTAAACTTAAGAGGTTCGATTAATTTTTGCTGACATTTACGCAATTGTTTGCTTAGTTTTGCATTTCTTTATAAAGCTATTATTTCATAAATTCTTTCGACTTATATTGTAATAATAATCCGGCAGGCGGCTGATTAGCCACACTTCTAAATCTTTATAAGAAACAAATTGTTAACTAGCTACATAAATTTAGAAAAAATAAGATTTATCTGTCTATATATCTATCTATACAAGCTTATCCTTCTGTTTGTAATCATTTTTTTAATGGCGGAAACAGTTGTCGGCGTAAGTTAAAACAAACAAATACTTAGTCAGTGATGGTTAAAACAGGGACATTGAAGCAACGATTTTAAAAAAAGGAAAATAATGTTTCCTCTTTTACAAAAAAAAATCTGATAGAACTCTGTGGCAAAAGAGAGGACTGTCTTCACAAAAAAGAGGTGAATAGTCACCGTAGTTAAAAGCTGATAGCCACTTCAACCCAACCTAATATAACCTTATTCGTGACGCTTAGTATTTTATTCGTTAACAATTCCTTATGCATTTTATTACATCCAAATTGATTATCGTCTCCTCAGGAAATCCTATCAAACCGACACAAACTTATTTTATTCCACTTCAATGCATGAGAGAGCTAAACTAGTATGAAACAATTTAGATTACATTTTTACCAAGCTTCAATATGCAATATTATCGGATCAACATCTACGCAACTAACCAAACATAGTTCACGTTCATGTATACTGGTACTGATATTATCCTGGTTAAGTCCATTTACAGTCATTGAGTTGTTTAATCATACATGAAGCTCGATAAAAAAGCTTCAGCCCCTTACAGAGGGTTATACAAATGACATAACCAAGTCAAGTTCGATAAGGCAAAATAGGAAAAAATGCTTTGAAATGAATCAAGAAAGAATACAATGTCACTCAACATGAACGTTAAGCATGCGAAAAATAATATTTATATGTATTTCGTTTCAAGTACAAACATATGTTCCTCTTTCGAATTTATTACTCAAGACTTTAAATGTTAGAGAAGAAAATAAGTGCGCGCATTAATTTTTAAATCACCGATGCCAATGTGCCCACCGTGTGTGTCAGACGTTTGCAGCTGAATATAAACATACAACACATCTGTATACGATGAAGATATGTTTTTTTAAGTATATGCGTCGCCAAACCGAAAAGTTGTGAAAATTTAAATTTTGAATTACAGATTCTCGTGCAGAGACGGGCTAAGAATATCACTGCACATCCAGGTGAAAATAGCGACACATTTTAGCTTTTAAAGCTGCCTTGCAAATGTGAATGCAAATCCGTGGCTTGACACGACTGGTGATCACCAGTGTCGTAAAAGGAAACTATGCGTTCATCAAATGTTTCCTTCAATAAGTTGTTTGTTTGGTTTGATGGCATGAGGCGCCATCTTGTTTGAATCAAATCTCTTCCACATTCATGCCATTCAATCGCCGAACGAAAAAGTCATTGATCATGCCTATATAGCTAATACAGTTGTCAGTAACACGCTGATTAGCCTCATTTCCAAAAAATATCGTCCGGTGAAGCGTTACCACTTAAGGACTATTTTTGTTCGCAGTAGATTCTATAAAAAAAATGCAGTAGATTAATTTATTTTGCAGTAGTTTTTATTTTTAAAGAAACAAATAAATGAATAAATAAATAATAGAAAAATTCGATCATATTAATTAAAAGTAACAAAAAAAACATGCATCATTCATGATTCAACCCATTTTTATGGTGAACTGGCCTCAGTAAAATATAAATCATTACACTAATTTGGCAGCCCTGGCGAATCCGGAGGTTCCCAGCGGTCTGTATTAAAATTATCTAAATCTCTGCAGAGAATTAAATTTTCCAGAGTTTTAGTACCCAGCTTGTTCCTTAGTTTATTTTTAAATAAACTGACAGTTGAGAATTTTTGCTCTGCTAAGAGCAGAGAGCACAAAATTAATATATATTTAAATAATTCTAAATATTTTTCACCCGACTAATTTCTTTTTTATGCAAATCCTACCAAAATTATCACATCTAAAACCTCATAATATTTCCCTAAAAGATGTTTGTCCCGAACCAATGATCTCTCTTGGTTTTTCCTTATCACCATCATAAAAAGGAAATAATGTCAAAACAGGGCAGTATTGAGGGTAGACTGCCTTCCGCTACTAACTTTGCATCTACGAGTATGTATGGGATGTTTTTTATAGAAGCTGTTGCGTTAAAATTAACGAACAAAACCTTGATCCTCTCCATTCCCCCCCCCCCCCATCCCCAACCTCCTCCATATATGTTTCGCCTTCACACCCTTTTTTCCGTTGTCTGACTCGAGCGATGGTACCGTGGGGAGTTCCTGGATAAGTTTTATCCAGCTCTTCCGCCATATCATAAGCTCCTGAAAGACGACAAAAGCAGGTTCACCGTAGAGCCCAGACGGACGGTCGGGAATCTCTGAAGGACGGACAGTCCCAACTCTAACCTCAACCGACGTTCTCGGACACTCCACCACCCTACATGGCCCTGGCCCCGGGTCCACCCTAACTGAATGATTATTTGTTTGCAAACTCCTTGTACAGGCATTGTATTAATTTAAGTATAAAGTGTAAAGGACAGCTTAAAACTACCTGGGTTCCTTTAGCCCCCCCTCTCTAAGCAGTACGAAAGCTCACTCGATAGGTAGGGATCGCGCATATAGTTTATGTTTATTCCTTGTCTTCTAGGGCGGGTTAGGGAATTTACTGAAAATTTGTCTGGTCGGGGATGCAAAAGCAGACCCAAGCAATCACTAGGGTTTTACAAACGAACCGAGCTAGAACCCTATTGTGAATGACTCAAGTTTGGTTGTGGATCATAGCCGAAGGAGAAGTTGTCGGAGCGCTGGATGTGATTCCCTTCGCTCTGACAACTACCACATTGGCAAGATGTGGGGGCGAAATCAGCACTAACACTACCAGGACTTCTCCCGCCAAAAATGACAGGGCGGCAAGAACGTCGAATTTTTAATCAAATATAATGAAAAAAATGTTCAAAAATCATAAAAAAACAAAATTAAAATAGGTGTACAGTAAAAACTGACATCTGATTAAAACCAGCTGAGGAAAAGCTCTCTAAAGGAAAAAAAGATGGCTGAATTCGCCCCTGATCGGTATGTCTGCGTGTGTGTGTGACTGGATAAAATCTGGCAGTGCGGCTACCACGAATCATTGGTTACCCGCCTGTTGAGAAGAACGTTTGTGTTCACGGTAGCAAGAAAAAAAGTGAAAAGATAGTCAGAAAACAAAAACCGAGTTGGAGAAAAAAAAAGCGGAGTCAAAAATAAAAAAAAAAAAAAGGAGTAAAAGAAAAAAGTGAAGTTCAACGTTAGAGAAAAATATCTGTGGAAATCCTTGCGATTGCGGCGGGAAGTTTTAGCACCCCATCCCCAGGACATTCAGATCGTTGGCAGGAAGTCACCCCCCTTCAGAAAAGGAATAAACAGATAAGTAGAGTGATTGTGTGAAATAATTAATTGTTTTATGTCGGTAGTCAGTAAAAATTTCAATCGAGTTAGCTTTCCCCTTCGTACCTTTCTTTTGGTCGTTAAAGCGACCCGTTACATAACGCGTCCCAACCCCGTTTCCAAACGGACAATTTTACCCGTTTATTTTCGAACCGTAAGGTAGTTTCAAGGTGTCCTCCGGCCCAAGATTCGTAAGGTTCAAGCGTAAAGTAAAAATCTAAAGTAAGGCGTAATTTGGTATAATTTCTTTTTGTTATTATTTCTTGTGTTTGCTTTTTGAGAACCTTGCGTTCAGACTTCTCGTTCGTGCCGAACAGAGGAGAAACTAAGTCGCGCCGTAAACATCTACGGTGTAAAGCGATCTTGAGAGCTCCCCAGCTCTGTGATATTTTTCAACATAATTAGTGGCCATTGTTTGTTATTTATTTCAAACTCAATAAATTGTTGAATTCCCCATTAGGGAAAGAACACTATTCTTTTATTTCACCATTTCCCAAATCTGCAATAAAGGTTTCGCAATCTTCCTTTTTAAAGACTGCGTGGCGCCCATTTTCCCCTTTTTTTATTTTCAGCAGAAATTAGTTCCGTCTACAGCGATCGTGAACAAACCCACTCCCAGCTGACTAGCCAAATTGCAGCATCACCGTGCTGCCCGTTGCACCTACACCTCTCTCTCTCTCCCGGCTATATTCGCCTAACATTCGCCAAGGAAAAAAAATATATATACAAGTTGACTTTAAACCTTCGGCGCGGTGGCGACTGCCTTCTTTTCGGTTCCTTTTTTTTCGGGTTTTTTTTGAATATAGAATCGTCCGCGGCTGTTTAAGTGCAACAAATTGGCGCCCGAACGTGGGGCCTTCTTTTAATATCAACTACAGTGGCCATTCGTAAATAATAAAACCTTTAATCGATTAACAAAACAAAATATAATATAAACATATATACGTCCATCTAATTACCAACGACGAAGATTCCCCCCCCCCCCCCCCCCCCCTCCCATTGTGTGTGCAGTGATCGTGTTTGTACTCAGGAAGTGTTGTTCCTTTGCCTTACTAAAAACAAAAAAAAAGTTCTTTTTACTGTGGTTTTGCTTTTTCACAGGTATTGCAGTGCAGTGATTGATTAATAAATACCCGTAGTGTGGAAATTATTCAACACAACATCCCCATTTGTGAAATTCTTTTTCTTGGAGTGTGGAAATTATTCAACAAACAACCCCTATTGTGTAATTCTTGTTCTGGGAGGTAAACTCAACAAACCATCATTTCGTAAGCGGCAAGTTTTGTGTTCAAAATCATAATTATTCAAAAATTAATTCGTACTTACGTTAACCATATACATACATACATATCACATTCTTTCCCTTTTTATCCCTTAACCTACATTACATATATACATCATCAACATATTTATTTCTAACCATATACATATTACATATATCATTTCGCCTCTATTTTATTTACGTGCCTCATATAGATCTCCACATACATAAACCGTATTTAGTTAATTTTTTTATTTCCAAACATACGTTAGATATTGATAAGTGATTAGCGGGATATTTTTTTTCTCGGTGGAGGCGAATAATTGTTTGCACATTGTTTACCTTTTTTTTGTCTCGATCTGAAAAATTTCTTCGGTGAATTTAGGGTTACCATCACGCCGATTAATTATTTTTGTCATTTACGTTTTGATTCGTAGGAAAATTGCCATAGATTTCCTTTTGTACACATTGGTACGGGGTTATTTTGAAAATTTCTCAGGTGAATCTAGGGTTACCGCTCTAATTAATTATTCTTTTTGTGAGTCTCACTTTTAATTTTTATAAAAAAAATAATTGTCTTTAAATCTTCCTTTGAGAAACTTAAAGTGGGGTTTTTTTTTACAAATCTTAGTTAATCTCAGTCGGCCATAATTTTTTTTATAGACTCGTGCTTGGGAAGTTTTGCATCTATTCGCATTTTATCTCTGGTGGGAATTGCGTTTCTTTCACCTAAAATTAGGATTTAACCCTCGATCTAATTAGTAGCTTTGGTATTGAGCTAGATATGGAGATCAATCGCTTGTCAGCGGAAGAGCTTACGTACGAGATGGAATGTCGGGGCCTAGTTCCGAATTCCGTCGACAAGATGAGGAAATCCTTGCGAGCGGCAAAGATATTAGAACGGAGTGGGTCACTAGATTATAGTGACTAACCATTTGAGTTCACTGCGGATAAAGAGGCGGTACGAAGTAAAATCTCCGAAATTGAGGCATTGCTTGAGGACCCTCCACAACGAGATTCTTCGGGGTATCTTAAGGTTATAACCAAGATCGAGTGGGCGATGACACGTATCGGGAGATCCCGTCCAGACTCGAAAGAGGAAGAATTGGAAAAGCGGTCCATAAAAACTGAGCTTACACTATTGCTAGCCAGCTTACAAGAGGAAGAAGACCATGAAGAAGAAGAGACATCTCGAACTAATCAAAGAGATTCGTCCGGCAATGGAGAAGACATACACCGGGAAAGACGCGTATTTGTACAAGCTGAAAAGGTGGAGAATTTGTCGAAATGGGACCTTAAGTTTTCAGGTGAAAGATGTGGGGCTTCTGTGAATTCATTTTTGGAACGTGTGGAAGAATTACGTGAAGCCAGAGGTTTAAGTGAGTCCCAACTTTTTAGATCATCGGTGGATTTGTTTGTCGGTAGGGCACTTCTCTGGTTTAGGGCGGTTAGGCGAACGGTTAATACTTGGCAGGAATTAGTGAGGGAACTTAAGTTAGAATTTCTCCCGCCGAACTACGATGACCTATTGCTGGAGGAAATTAGGCATCGAACACAAGGGAAGGAAGAATCCATCGGGGTATACGTGGCCATAATGTAGAGTATGTTTGGGAGACTTTGCGAGCCATTGACCGAGCGGCGGAAGCTCGGAATCTTGCAGAGGAATTTGGCACCCTTCTACCAAACGCAATTGGGCCTGGAGGACCCCAAATCTATTTCAGATTTGGTTGCGTTGGGTAGGAAACTTGAGATGGTTCGAGCAAATGTGGAAACATTTGCGCCACCTCTCCCTCCTCGATCAAGGACGCTCTTGGAACCCGACCTGGCCTACATAACGGCCGAAGGACCGAGAGTAGCCATGGTCACTCAAAACACTCGGCCTGTTCGGGGCCTGAGATGTTTCAACTGTAACCAAGAAGGCCATTTTGCTCATACTTGTTCCGCTCCTAGGAAGTGTTTAGGTTGTGGTAGAATTGGGGTCAATCGTAGGGATTGTCGTAATTGTTCGGGAAACGAGCAACGCACTCTCGGGTCGGCAGGACGAGAGCGCCGTTAGGTTTCAATAGGTTGCCTGCTGGTAACCAGTCGGATGAGGTGGTAAATATCGGTTTCACACTTGAGGCAAATCGGGAGGATAGGCGTCCATATCTAAGTGTTAGTGTATATGGTACGCAATTGATAGGTTTACTAGATTCAGGGGCTTCACGCTCGATTATATGCAGAGATGGTTGGACCATTTTGCGGGATTTAGGAATACGATTAGATAAAGGCAACGTTAATAGGGTTAGCTTAGCGGATGGTACGGGAATAGGAGTAAGGGGTGTAGTAACATTGCCAATTGTAGTGCAGGGAAAGACAGTCTTATTGGAATGTCTAGTAATTCCAGAGCTCCCCCACGTGCTGATCTTAGGAGCAGATTTTTGGACCCTATCGGGCATTGTCCCGGATTTAAGAGCAGGGGAGTGGAATTTTTCGAACCAAAGTTCGTTGGCAACGATATCGAATGTTACGGAGCATTCGGAGTTGGATGAGGCACAACGACAGCAGTTAGGGACAGTTTTAGTAAATGCTTTCAGGGACATGCCAGAAGGCTTAGGGTGTACCCGCTTAGTGGAACATAAAATTAGAACGAGCGCCGAACCGATAAAGCAACGTTATTATCCGGTGTCTCCGACAGTGCAGGAACATATCGATAGGGAATTAGGAGAGATGATCAGGGAGGGAATAGTTGAAAAGTCAAATAGTCCTTGGGCTTCACCCATAGTTATGATTAAGAAGAAGGATGGTAGCTATAGATTTTGCGTAGATTACAGAAAGCTGAACAAAGTCACAGAAAGGGATGCGTACCCCCTTCCATACATTTCAGCGACGTTAGACAAGCTGAGGGACGCAAAGTTTTTGTCGTCATTGGACATCAAATCAGCTTATTGGCAGATCCCTGTAGAACAAGGATCACGACCATTTACAGCTTTTACAGTTCCGAACAGAGGACTTTTCCAATTTAAGAGAATGCCTTTTGGGCTGCATAATGCTCCTGCGACATGGCAACGATTTATAGACACCGTACTTGGGGCCGATCTGGAACCGTACGTCTTCGTCTATCTCGATGATATCATCATCATTACCAATAATTTTGAAAAGCACTTGGAGATATTGGAGGAAGTTCTCAAACGTGTCCGGGAGGCTGGACTAAAAGTCAGTGAGGAGAAATGTCACTTTTGTAGGCCATCATTAAAATTTTTAGGCTATATAGTAGATAGGAATGGTTTGCATGTAGACCCCGAGAAAGTTGAAAGTATGGTGAACATCCCTGCGCCCAAAAACGTGAAACAAGTCAGAAGTTTCATCGGAACGGTATCCTGGTATAGGAGATTCATACCTAACTTTTCAGTTCTGGTACAACCGTTGACCAATCTTCTGAAAAAGAGTAGTCGATTTAGCTGGAATTCAGAGTGCGAAGAGAGTTTTCGTAAGGCAAAGGAGTGCCTGGTAGCAGCTCCCATCCTGACGTGTCCGGATTTTTCGAGGCCGTTCGTCGTACAGACTGATGCCTCGGATTTCGGGATTGGAGCTGTACTTTGTCAAACTTTTGATGAAGGAGAGAAGGTCATCTGCTACCTGAGCAGATCATTAAATAGGTGTGAAAAGAATTATTCCACAACAGAGAAAGAATGTCTGGCGGTTTTATGGGCAATAGAAAAACTTCGACCATACCTCGAGGGGGTTAGATTTAGGGTCATCACGGATCATTATTCTTTAGTTTGGCTAAGCAAACTCAAGGATCCGGCTGGTAGGTTAGCTAGGTGGGCTATACGCCTGCAACAATTTGATTTTGATATTGTCCATCGCAAGGGTAAAGATCATGTGGTGCCAGACTTGCTTTCAAGAAGCGTACCGGCAGTTGCTGGGATTTCAGCGCACGTTCCTGATCGATGGGTGATGGACATGATCAAAAAGGTGGAGGCCAATCCACTAGCGTTTCCTGCGTGGAGAGCAGAACAGGGCATCTTATTTAAATTCGTTAGGGCAAACCATATAGTAGTTCATGATAACAATTCTGAGTGGAAGATGGTTGTTTCAACGAAAGATAGGGCTAGCATTTTAGAGCAATGTCACGACCATCCATTAGTAGGGCATATGGGTGTGAAGAAAACGTTTGCTAGAGTAGGAGAAAAATATTATTGGCCGAAGATGCGTTCGGATATTACAAAATACGTTAGGAACTGTAGGATTTGCCAAAGTGTGAAGCCGGTATATGATAAACCGGCTGGGTTAATGACGGAGAGGAAAGGGGTAACCAATCCGTGGGAGATGGTCTGCGTTGATTTAGTTGGTCCACTTCCAAAGTCGAGTAGGGGTTTTTGTTATATTCTCACCGTGGTCGATTATTTCACTAAGTTCCCTTTGTTGTTCCCTTTGAGGTCTCCTACAGCTAAATCTGTTTGTAAGGAATTGGAGGACAACGTTTTCTTACTGTTTGGAGTCCCTCGGTTGATAGTGTGCGATAATGGTCCCCAGTTTAAGAGTAAAGAATTGAAAGCTTTAAGCGATAAGTATGGATCGACGATAAAGTTTACAGCCCATTACCATCCCCAAGCGAACCCCGCCGAACGGATAAATCAAATAATTAAAACAACTCTTCGAGCTTATGTGTCAGAGAACCACAGAGTGTGGGACACACAGTTAGCAAAAGTAGCGTGCTGTATACGAACAGCTCAGCACGAAGTATTAGGTGTATCGCCGTACTACGCAAATTTTGGTCGAGGTATGGTGACTTTCGCTGGCGGCACGATGCCCGAAACCACCATTCCGTGTGATAGGAGCGGGAGTACGCACGATACAGGGGCGCAGTTTAGGAAGCTTAGGGAGGATATAGGCAAAAGGTTAGAGGCGGCAGCAAAGAAGGCATCTAATGTTTATAACCTTCGTAGGAGAGACGTGCAATATCTCCCAAATGAACTAGTATGGAGACGGAATTTCATACTATCCGACGCGGCAAACTATTACACCGCTAAACTAGCACCAAAATACGTCGGTCCGTTCCGAATACTAAAAAGATTATCGCCATGGACGTATATCCTAGTCGACGAAAATGGGAAAGAACGTGGAACCTGGAATGTGAAAGATCTAAAGCCATGCTATGAGGACCCCCAATAAGATCTAAGTCGCGTAACAAACGTTGGACGTTACGCAAAGGGTACCTGAGAGCATTTTGCTCTGTGATGGGTAGAACTCTCGCCTAGAGCGCGATTGAGAATTTTAGCTGTCTCTCGTCACGTAGCTAAACGTATCCAGATGTTGTGTTGTTCACCCATCCCCTTGGCTCAGACAGCGTAGTGCTGGAGCCGCTTTACTTCGATTTTCAATCAGAAAATCCGGCTTTGCCTCTTTGGAGGTATGGGTGGAGTTTGTTGCGTTAAAATTAACGAACAAAACCTTGATCCTCTCCATTCCCCCCCATCCCCAACCTCCTCCATATATTTTTCGCCTTCACACCCTTTTTTCCGTTGTCTGACTCGAGCGATGGTACCGTGGGGAGTTCCTGGATAAGTTTTATCCAGCTCTTCCGCCATATCATAAGCTCCTGAAAGACGACAAAAGCAGGTTCACCGTAGAGCCCAGACGGACGGTCGGGAATCTCTGAAGGACGGACAGTCCCAACTCTAACCTCAACCGACGTTCTCGGACACTCCACCACCCTACATGGCCCTGGCCCCGGGTCCACCCTAACTGAATGATTATTTGTTTGCAAACTCCTTGTACAGGCATTGTATTAATTTAAGTATAAAGTGTAAAGGACAGCTTAAAACTACCTGGGTTCCTTTAGCCCCCCCTCTCTAAGCAGTACGAAAGCTCACTCGATAGGTAGGGATCGCGCATATAGTTTATGTTTATTCCTTGTCTTCTAGGGCGGGTTAGGGAATTTACTGAAAATTTGTCTGGTCGGGGATGCAACAGCAGACCCAAGCAATCACTAGGGTTTTACAAACGAACCGAGCTAGAACCCTATTGTGAATGACTCAAGTTTGGTTGTGGATCATAGCCGAAGGAGAAGTTGTCGGAGCGCTGGATGTGATTCCCTTCGCTCTGACAACTACCACATTGGCAAGATGTGGGGGCGAAATCAGCACTAACACTACCAGGACTTCTCCCGCCAAAAATGACAGGGCGGCAAGAACGTCGAATTTTTAATCAAATATAATGAAAAAAGTGTTCAAAAATCATAAAAAACAAAATTAAAATAGGTGTACAGTAAAAACTGACATCTGATTAAAACCAGCTGAGGAAAAGCTCTCTAAAGGAAAAAAAGATGGCTGAATTCGCCCCTGATCGGTATGTCTGCGTGTGTGTGTGACTGGATAAAATCTGGCAGTGCGGCTACCACGAATCATTGGTTACCCGCCTGTTGAGAAGAACGTTTGTGTTCACGGTAGCAAGAAAAAAAGTGAAAAGATAGTCAGAAAACAAAAACCGAGTTGGAGAAAAAAAAGCGGAGTCAAAAATAAAAAAAAAAAAAGGAGTAAAAGAAAAAAGTGAAGTTCAACGTTAGAGAAAAATATCTGTGGAAATCCTTGCGATTGCGGCGGGAAGTTTTAGCACCCCATCCCCAGGACATTCAGATCGTTGGCAGGAAGTCACCCCCCTTCAGAAAAGGAATAAACAGATAAGTAGAGTGATTGTGTGAAATAATTAATTGTTTTATGTCGGTAGTCAGTAAAAATTTCAATCGAGTTAGCTTTCCCCTTCGTACCTCTCTTTTGGTCGTTAAAGCGACCCGTTACATAACGCGTCCCAACCCCGTTTCCAAACGGACAATTTTACCCGTTTATTTTCGAACCGTAAGGTAGTTTCAAGGTGTCCTCCGGCCCAAGATTCGTAAGGTTCAAGCGTAAAGTAAAAATCTAAAGTAAGGCGTAATTTGGTATCATTTCTTTTTGTTATTATTTCTTGTGTTTGCTTTTTGAGAACCTTGCGTTCAGACTTCTCGTTCGTGCCGAACAGAGGAGAAACTAAGTCGCGCCGTAAACATCTACGGTGTAAAGCGATCTTGAGAGCTCCCCAGCTCTGTGATATTTTTCAACATAATTAGTGGCCATTGTTTGTTATTTATTTCAAACTCAATAAATTGTTGAATTCCCCATTAGGGAAAGAACACTATTCTTTTATTTCACCATTTCCCAAATCTGCAATAAAGGTTTCGCAATCTTCCTTTTTAAAGACTGCGTGGCGCCCATTTTCCCCTTTTTTTATTTTCAGCAGAAATTAGTTCCGTCTACAGCGATCGTGAACAAACCCACTCCCAGCTGACTAGCCAAATTGCAGCATCACCGTGCTGCCCGTTGCACCTACACCTCTCTCTCTCTCCCGGCTATATTCGCCTAACATTCGCCAAGGAAAAAAAATATATATACAAGTTGACTTTAAACCTTCGGCGCGGTGGCGACTGCCTTCTTTTCGGTTCCTTTTTTTTCGGGTTTTTTTTGAATATAGAATCGTCCGCGGCTGTTTAAGTGCAACAAAGCATACAACTTTTTTTTTTAAATAAAACACAACAATGAATGACCAATTTTTGGCTTTATTAACTCACAAATTTCATGGCATTTAATATTTTTAAATAATTTCTGGCATATGGTATCCGCGACTGCGCCTTATGAACGCTATCCTGTCGGTCCAATTTTGCACCACTATTTCGAGCATACCAGGTCTTATTTCGTCAATGTAGCGTCGAATGTTGACTTCTAAGTGATCAATCGTTGCTATTTTGTCAGCATAGACCAGAGATTTGAAGTAACCCCACAAAACGTTTGGCTCAACAAAGTCATGGTTGCCATACAGCGCTGGCATGTTGCGCCGTCTTGTTAGAACAATTTCTCCTAAAAATGATTTACAATGACATGAAGAATACAAAATTCACGAATCATTTGCCTGTAGCGTTTGCTATTCACGGTAATGTTGGCACCGGTTTCGGATTTAAATACGCCGTTGACGCCTTCGGCATGTAAATCACACCAAACAGTGATTTTTCCGGAATGTAATGGAGTCTCAAGAATCTCATGAGGATTATGCTCACTCCAAAAACGACAATTCTGCTTGTTTACAAATCCGTGAAGGCAGAAGTGAGCCTCATCGCCGAAGAAGATTTGAAGATAAAAAGCTGGTTCAACTTCCAGTTGATTCTCAGCCCATTCACAGAACACACGAAGCAATTGATGGTCCGCTGGCTTTAATTCATGGACCAGTTGGATCTTATTTGGATGTAGGCCAAGATCTTTTCTCAACATTTTCCAAGTAGTGGACGGGCAGAAACCGAGTTGCTGAGTTGCGGCATCGGATCGATAAATTCGGGTCCTCTCTCACAATCACTTCTACAGCCACGATGGCTTCTTCTGTACGCACGGTACGGGCTCGATTTGGATGAATATTATCACAAAGAGTAAATGTGGTCATGAATCGATCGATAATATTACGTATTACCTGCTTAGATGGATAATTATGCGCACCGTAAACTTGAGGAAGTGCTCTACAAGTTTGGCAAACAGAGCGCTGATTTTGGAAATAAATTTCCACGATTAGTAAACGTTGTTTCGGTGTAAATCTTTCCATGGTGATTTGCAAAAGTATACTGAAAAGAATTCAAATACTTTTAATTAGTATTACAGCTATTTCGACAGTTATCCCTATCAGAAGTTTTATACCTCTATAAAAAAAAACACCCTATGCCTCAGAAGTTTAATTTTATCATCATTAAAATTAAAACGTTTTTTCTAAAGGATAAGAACTATTTCAATGACTCACTCAACTATAGTGAAATATCTCTTATTTTCAAAACAAGGTGTGAGTTGATTGGTTTAAATGGCAGCCCATATAATGGAAGCTTCAACCAGTTTTGTAATATTTGCAACTTAAAAGCGAAAGAAGACTGCTTTCACATTATTAGTGTTTGTCCAATCTACAAACCACAGAGACTAGCTTACTTCGGAAAAAAATTCCTTACCATGCAGGAGACAATACAAATTCTGAACGAGTGTGATTGGAAAAAGTTATTTTATTATATTAAATCCATCTACAAATACAGGTCGCTATTAATAACAGAGTATTATGATTGATTAAGTTTATTAAAAAAATAACTATATTGTTAAAGTAACAAATGTAGGTACATGTATAAGCATTTTGCTAACCAAGCTGACGGCTAAGCCATAGCTTTAAAATTCATTCTATCTTGTAACTTATGTAATAAGAAAATATTAAATAAATGAATTTCTTACTTACTTACTTACTTACTTACTTACTTAAAACGTTTTTTTATTTGTTGACATAACAGGCTTTGATATGAAATTGTTTGTAAAATACGATTTGAATCGAAATGATTTTCATCGACGAATTGGTTAAATTCAACCCCAAAATACAGTATCTGAAAATGTTAAATAAAGAAGAATCTGCTTGGTCAATATTGACATCTCGTCGCCTGAGAATTGTTTTGTTCCATATGCCATTGGCACTTTTTCGAGAAAAACGCATTTAAAGGTTTGCGTACTTGGTACTCCGAAACTGTGTGATACGATTTTTTTTTTTATTTTTTTAATTTGAAGTTAGTCTTATAAAGAGTTCACCTACCAATTTTCAAAGTGTTTTGACAAACCGTTAACAAGCCACGTGAATTAACGTAAAGGTCTCCTTTTTTGACTTGTGTCCCACCTCCTACATTTTGAAACTGATTTTTTTTGTTCATACACGTGGAACACAAAAAATGGATATGGCACAAAGCAATTCTCATCCAAAATATCTGAAAGGCAAGAAAGCATGGAGTTGGATGCTAAAATTTAAAAATGAAAAATCGATTTCATCTTTTTTGTTAACAAAGTTTTTATTCAAAAAATACAATAAAATAAGAAAATTATTCAAAGTGTTTAGCATTAAACCAGTGAGTGAAAAATGCCAGATCAAATTAGATCAGAAAAGTACAGCTTCGAGTCATAATGTTCTCCTCTCAGCTACGAAATTTCAAATAGATAATCCTCTTTGTTTTCTAGTGAATTTAGGGTTTTGAGTGAGCACTGCACGCACAGTCAATGTTTGGCCTGATGTCGATTTGATCACAATTTGAACTTGTTCCATGTTATTCTTTCAATTTTTTTTAAATAAATATGCGAACATTTGTAGCATTTAACTAAGAAATACGATATCTCATGCCAAACAAATAAATCAGTTGGCATCAGTACAATTTGAATTTTCAAATCTGACACATTTCACTCACTTGCCCTACCTCAAAACTAGGTACAGAACAACTTGTGCTAAACTGATCTGCACAGCTTCATGGAACACAAATTGACAGAATGCAGAACACTTTGCGGCAAGTTTTTTACTCATGGAACACCAAATCTTGTACTTTTCTGATTTTTTCTGTACTTATCTGTCCAGCTAAGGTTCATTAAACACCTATTGAAACCATATGTATTCATTGATTTACTGCTCGTACGTCCGCAACTAGGCTTTGCGTTTGCAGCACTATTCATCACCGCACCGAATTCATATCTTCATAATATCGAATATTATCTACACAACTGTAATGGAAGTGGAACAAACCAATACTAAAATTTTGTTTGCGATCAGTGTCCCACATATGTACATATAGCTTTTCTTTAACACAAGTGCATGTAGAACAAACCAATTCTCAACTTTGTTAATATTTTCAATATCTCTTGTCGCCGTGATATGCACGTGGGACAAAACAATTCTCACAAAAAAAATGCGATAAATTATGTGGAAAATTTGTCCCAAACGCCAAAAAATGGATTATGGCACAAAACAATTGTACAAACTGTTGATTTTGGTTCATATGGGACAAAGTCGATGTTTGATATCTCGGGATTGGAAAGACTAAGAGCAAATTGAATCACAGATTTAAAAAGAGCATACAAAATTACTATAGAATCCGTTCCTAACTCAAAAACGACAAAAGTGGCGTATGGAACAAAACAATTCTCAGGCGACGATCTATTGCTTTAAGATTGTTTAACTTTTGGCTAAGAACTAAGAAAAGACTAGTTATGTGTTCGCCAAGTTGATGTATTTGAATGTGTTCAGATTGAAAATTTTTATTTTTTGATTTAATAAGTTTAGTAGATATTATAGCTTTAGCTATATATATGCAAGAAAAAATGAATATAATTTGTAGGAAGTTGGTTTTTTTTTCTTTAACGGAGTTAGGTTTTTAGATATATGTAAGGTTAAAATAATGTTGCAAAGAATTCCACTGCTGTAGAATCCGTTTGACGACCCTCTCCATAGAAAGCTAACGTTTGTGGCAAAGATTTAAATTGTTATTATTTTTTAAATTAAAATCTTCTTGGAGAATTCTATAAGCCCCAAACCGTTTTGGGCTATGTAAAAAATGATTATATACATATATATTTTTTTTTTCAAAAAAAAGGTAGACACAGATGCAAAAAGTGGCATGTGCACCCAAGATAAAATAAATCTTTATTTTCAGTAAGAAATTTCGCCTTAACTCAATTAATATTGCCGGACATCACAGAAACATTATCTGTTGCTAGTCCAATAATATTTTTAAGAGGAATATTCCTATTTACGGAAAACTCAAGCTAGAAAATATTTGTTCAGAAACTGAATCCTAAAGTTGTATTAGACCAAAAAATTTGCCAAGAATCTTACCTTTACTATTAAATAAATACCGAATAACGCGTAACAATTACGAGACATTTTAAGCTTGATAGATCTGTTGTCTCATCGATGATAATAGAAAACCTACCACTTCTTAACACATCGCTATTTTTTTCTTGGGCAAATGTTCCAATTAATTGATTAACCATTATGCTGTTGCCTTTGTTCTTCCATACTAAATGCATTTTTCAATTTTAAAATCATTTCACACAGTGCGCAATTAATCTGGAATTGTATCCATCAATGAAAATAATAAATTGTGCACACTACATTACACAAATTATTTCACATCTAAGTTTCGAAGTTCCAGTTTCCGAAATTGGCTTGTATTTCTGTTTATATTTTATTATTTTGGTTTTTGGTTCATTTGAGATTTTATCTGCCTCAACGCAGCGTCATTTATGCTATTAAATATAGAAAATAATAAACTAAAATATTAAGCAAGACCGATGCTCCTGCCTATATAAAGCTAGTTACTTATAAAGCTGTTAGATTAGCACGCTGAATTTCATTGTCTAATGTTCATTTGTGCGTTTCACTGTTGAAAAAAATACAACCATTTTTGTTCTGCCTTTCACGTAATCTAATCCATGCTATAGATACTCGTATTTTACCATTTTCTTGCAGATTTAAATATAAATTTATCCGTTTCTAAATATTAATTTTGGAGCGAAATACAATTTTTTTAATGACAATAGGGATGGGAATAGGAGAAATTAACACAATTAACGGTACGGTAAAGTCAATTAGACAATGAGGTAGCCGTCAGCCGTTAGCCGATGTCTTTGTGAAATGTGAATGGACTCGTTTATGGATAATAATAGATAGAAATCCAACTTTTCCGGACAGTTTTGTTATTACGAGTATGATTGTGCTACAACGATAGATTTTCTCGATCATGAAGTGCATACACGCATATTGCAAAAATGCAGTAGATTTAATTTTATGGCAGTAGATTTGAAATCAGACAAAACTGCAGTAGACCTACTATGACTCCGATGACTCCACCAGCACGCAAAGCATACCAAACTGTGAAGTGTTCGCGATGTAACGGCGTTTCGATAGCCTTGTGTAGATTATCTTTGCTCCAAATGCGACAATTTTGGTTATTGAAAGACCTACCCATTAAGCTAAAAATGAGCTAAACACAATTTTTTAATAAAACGGCGGATCCAATGCCATTTGATTTTAGGCCCATTCACCGAAATTTCCTCCCAAACTATGGTCATTCGGCTTCAATTCTTGCACGAGCTAGATGTTTTAAGCTTTCATACCAAGACTTTTGCGTACAATATTCCATAGAGTAGACGAAGAAATACCAAGCTGTTGTAAACGACACTTCGAATCGATTAATTTGAATCTTCTTGAACACTCTGCTGAACGGATGCAATATTTTCTTCAGTATGCTACTGCATCCTCCAAAGAAAATATTGCGCGAAAACGATCAACAATACGGCGAATATCGTTCTAAGATGGTCGATTATGTCGGGTGTAATATGGTGCATTTGCTCCTTAAGTTTATCGCACAGAACCGCTGTAGATATTGGAACTAATTTCCCAAAATTTGGTAACGTTGTTGAAGCGTGTTTGTCATCTAGATAATATTCCAAACACTACTCATAAAAGACAACTGTCTGAAGTTAGTATTGTGTTAAAAAACATACCCTTTATGCCAGCTGTGGCACGAATTCTCTCTCATTAGAAAATCACGATTTAAGGTAGTGTACACAAGAGAACGAACGTGTGATACATCGTTGTCCAGAATTTGTAATTTAAACTTGTTTTCTAACTAAGCTAAAAATTAAAATCTTTGTATAAATATTTTCGAAGGACTTCTTCTTTTCCGAAGTATAAATCAACCAACTGCAGCACTTCTAGATGGATTTTAACTCTAACTTACGAGTATTTCTCGATTAAAGGAAGAAATGTGATATTCTGTTCAAATATTTTTGAAGAGTTTCTGCTCTTCGGATGGAAAAATCGACCAACTGTAGCGCTCCCCACATATCTTTAAACTCTAACTTCTATCTCAATTAAGCTATATAACTTTAAAATGTTGCACAAGAGCTTCCATTTTCAGTTTTGCTAATTGAATTTGAAATTCACATAATTTTAAGTTCATCAAAAAATAGAAGTTAATTACTTGAAAATTAATTTAGGACGCAGTTTTTTTTGTTAAAGAGAACTTTATTTATTTATTACGAAACTTAGCTTCAAGACTGAAGAAAATGACTTAAGTTGATAGTTAATTTTTTACAGTCTTGCGCAATAAATTTCGTAAAGTGGAAAAGAAACATTTTTATTGCAAACATCTTGCAAAGTCAGTGTTGAATATTTCAAGTGTTTTGGGCGTTCTTCCTTTACTTCTGTTTGATTTAATTGAATTTTTTTTAATTTTAAAATTGAGTTTCTGAAATTAATCGAAGTAAAATCCAACGATCGTGAGTTACACACGAAATTCAAACTGAACACAACTTATGTAAACCTTCCTCAGAGACGTCAAAACTGTAGTTTATATGTACAGTGCCGCTCACTTGAATTGAACCCCCCTTCGTGCATAATATAACTGACTATAAATCCAGTCTTCAAGATGCGTTGCTATGATATTTTGTTCATCTCTCAAAACACCTTCTCTCTGAGCAAGATCATGCATTGGAAATATTCCGTTACAAAGTTATTGTTGAATTACTGTGAAAAAGTGGTTTCATATTGGTTCACTTGAATAGAGCCCCCCCCCATATAATGTTAATGTTAGTTTTCACAAGCAGGCCAAAGCAGGTAGCTAGTTATGCAAAAATGTTCTCTAATATATTTTAGTTATTTTTAAATAATTAATCATTGGCCGGAGACGAGAAAGCTAAAATCAAAGCTTATCGCGAGTGTGACTTGTATGTATATGCACCAAATAGCTAAAAAAATGCAGCAAAGCCGCAAGGTAACATCAACATTTCTACACAATGAGTCCAACTATGGTAAAAACGGCGAACTGTTTGAGCCGTTACCGCTGCTGACAAAAGACTCGCGTCAAATTCGCACGATTCTGCAGTCAAAATGAAAGAAAAAAGTAGTGTTATAGCTAGTGTTTCTACGGTAAAGCGGGTTATTTCAAAGGCTAGACACTTGACGCCTTTAAAGTTAAAAAAAAAACCGCTTAACCCGTCCCGTAAGGAACAATGCTTTTGTTTCTGTGGCGCTAACATGACTTGGAGTAAGGAATGGTACCATGTTGTTTTCTCGGATGAAAACAAATTTTATTTTGAGGGTCCTGGCGGATTTAACTACTACTCGTATTTCCATGAGGAGCATCAATTGGATCGATTACAAAGACCAGGAGGCGGTATTATGGTTTAGGGAGCCATAATGTACTATGGCACTTTAGAATTGCAGTTTTTGAGTCCTCGTATGAATGCGCAATCTTACATTGGCGTACTCGAGAAGGGTTTCCCTTCCATGAATTAGCTATTTGGTGACTTGCCGTGAAAACTACAACAGGATAATGCACCAATACACAACGCCAGAGTGGTAAAACTTTACCTTGACCGCCAAAATGTCTCCATTTCATTGGATTATATCAAGAAACTGTATGATTCTCTGCCTAACAGAGTTTTTGAGGTTATTCATAACCAGGGTGGAAACACCCATTACGTATTTTTGTTATTTTGTTCTTAAATTTAATTTAAATTGTGTTCCTTAATATTTACCTAAACTTAAGAGTGCTAAACTATTCCTAAGTGCATTTTTTATGTGGAGGTTCTATTCAAATGAGCTAAATTTTAATACAAATATTTTGAGTCCTATCACTTTAAGATGTATAGTAATAACATAGGGACGGGCTTGGGCGAACTGTTGATACCCTATTCTTATTCCTATTCCTCATAATAAGAACGCTCTACATATTTTGTTATATAACATTTAAAGGATTTTATCACAAAAAAAAAACGAATCTTTTGTAAAAAAAACGCTCCCTAGCTCAAACTTTGGTTGTTCAATAGAATGTTTTATTTAATTGTGGGCGTGTCAGTAGGCGGATTTAAAAAAATTAACACATAAGCATAAAGGGCCCCTAAAGAGTATATATTATAAATTTCAACTCCCTAGCTCAAATTTTGGTTTTTCAATAAAAAAAAAAATTATTTAATTGTGGGCGTGGGCGGATTTTGAAAATTCGTAAACTTGATTATTTCGGGACCCTAGAGAGTATATTGTTAAAATTTCAGCTCTCTAGGCCCAGTTTAAAGGCATAATTTTTGCAGACGGACGGACGGACGAACGGACGGACATGGCTAGATCGACATTACTATCGATGCTGATCAGAAATATAGTAACTTTTAGGGGTCTACGGGCAATATTAAGGTATGTTACAAACTATGCGTCAAAATTAATATACCCTTAGAATAGGGTATAATTAACACTTTCAATATAGACACCATTATTCATTATGTTTTACAAAATTTAATAAACCCGAATTTAAAAAAGAAACTGAGTTGTTTTCTTTATTAGTTGAAAAGTTATTGAACTTGGAAGTCGAACCAAAGGGCGGGTTCTATTCAATAATGTGGCGATTAACGATGTTTCTTTTCTTTTAAATGTAGACGACACTTTCTCTTTCATCTGTAAGCAAATGAGAAATCTTAGACTTATTCAGAGATAATGCCATGCTTTGTAATTTGTAACTTAAGGTTACGCGTAGTTTCATTCAATTTTGCACTGATAAGGACTTACTACAAAAATGTATTGCTTATTTTCATAGTCTATATTGAAGTTTCAATATCATAAGAGTTTACTGAAGGTTCTAAATAAAAACAAAACAAAACATAGAGAAAGGTCACAGGCCGCGCTTGGGCGAACTGTTATATACCCTATTCCCATTCCTAACCCTCGTTAACTGAGCCTAACAAAAATCTAAGTATGGGAGAATTATTAAGAAGCACCTACACATTTTGTTATCAAACATTTTAAAGATATTATTGTAAAAACTAAATTTTTATAAAACAAAACCCTTACAAGTGGGCATAGCAGAAAACTTTATGTAAAGGTATTGTTCAAAACGACATTTACAACATACTTTGAGAATGATTGCTTCAATAAAACCTTCTTTTTTAAGTGGGCGGATTTTAAAAATATGGTTACATGAGCGTTTAGGGCCCCGAGAGAGTATTTCCAGATTTCAGCTTTCTAGCTCAAACTTTGACTTTTCGATAAAATTGTGTTTTGAAATCGTGGGCGTGTCAGTGTGCGGATTTTAAAAATGTTAGCTCCCGAGCATTTTGGGGCCCTAAAGACCATGTATTTCGCTTTCTAGCTCAAAATTCAATTTTTTTGATATATTATTATGCTGGGCGGATTTTAAAAATTCTTAAACTTGATTATTTCGACCCCCAAGAAAGTAAATGGGTAACATTTCAGCTTTCTAGATTCAATTTACAGGCCTAATTTTTGGAGACGGACTGACGGAGGGACATGGCTAGATCGACATTTCTATCGATGATGATCACGATTATAAGGGTCTACGGGCAATATTAACCCTTCTGTCAATCACAACTTATTCTACCTTCCCGTCAACCACAAGGTCTGGTCAGACCTTCATACATTTTGTCTGAAAGTTAAACTGATAAAACATGTGCAACTAACTTTTTTCTTATATTTTATTTTTAATAAATGATCAGATATAAAATTTAACAATGAAGAAAAAGAAAAAACTTAATTTTATTTAGGATAGCTGCACCCGCCCGGCTTCGCCCGTGCCCGAGAATTCTATTGGCCAATATGTTCGAGTAGACTTTCTTATTATTGTCTATAGCGGGTATCTGGCGTACCTAAAAAAAGAAGACCGATTTTGGCCAAACTTCACAGAAACACTCTCAGGCCAATACCGAAGATTACCTGATTTGAGCTCAACCTGTTCCACTTGGGGTAGGTGCTTTTTGTCTGGCAGGCGCCTATGTCAGCTTACTTGTGCAAATCAAACAACAAAGCGAAAGTCAAAAACTTCGATAGAATCACTTTTCATTCACTTTCACACCGATTGTTATCAATGTGGGAAAAGCAACTTTCCGATGTCCGATTCACAAAAAAAATGCAAAAAAATTCAATAAGAGTTATTTGAATTGAATTGAACACACGATATCTCAAGAATAAAAGTGCGCACTAACACCACAATAGGCTTGTAACGTTGGTCTGGTCTCCCTCTTTCATATGCGCGTTCAGATAACAAAATAGGTGGCGTCTGTACGATGGTTTTTTATATGTGCGGTCTCTGTATCTGCATCGGAATTTACACGCATATGCACATATGCATATGTACTCACTCAAATGCCCATAATTAACACACTGATGCAGATACAGATATCGCACATACCAAACATCCTTTGTCCAGACGTCACCTTTCATGGAAGCAGGCAGTGCAAGAAAACCGTTTCTTTCTTTGCAGTTTATCTTTTTTTCCACGATGTACTGTCTTAACGAATAGACGCGTTTTCATCTCCGTCCAGCTGCAAGCACTATATTCAAAAGAGTTTCCTACCAATTTTTAACTAAAATTACGCGAAACAAAAGTTCAAAGTGCAAGTTCGACTGCTGATAATTGTAGCTCCTCTTAACCGTCATTAATACGATAAATAATAATCAATTAATTATATTGCCCGCTTCGAGAATTTTTTCTTTGTTCTGTTTCGCCACTGCTTACCACTACACTCGCACTTATATCTTCTCCCTACACAATGGAAGTTCCTAACACTCGTTCGAGAGGCGCTCCAAAAGGCTTGCTCTCCACACCCACACACCAGCAGAGCTCATCCACACCAACATCTAAACCAAATAACGACTTGTACCCAAAACTTACTCTGAAAGTCTTAGAAGAGCATCTCAAAAAGCAATCTGAGATTTTCCAACGCAACCTTAAGGAGGAAATGGGTAAACTTCGTCACGAAATCGTCCTCAAATTCGATGAAATCAATCAAAGCTGGATGCAAAAATTTGACAACATGACCAAAACCCTAGCAAGCATAACTGATCGTGTGGATAAAATCGAAGCTACGGACATTTCATGCACTCATAATGTAGAGCTTGATTCTCTTCGTCAGCAAGTGACTGCTCTGGAAAAGAAGGAAATCGCTGGAGATGCTGTGCTCTTTGGTATACCTGAGCTCCCTGAAGAGAACCTAAAACACACCTTTAACCGACTATGTCACACTATCGACTGCAGGCCGCCTCAGTTAAGGGACATTTTTCGATTAAAAAAGCGCAACAACAACACCAACATCGATCACGATCCGCCGACGTCTATCATCATTAAATTCTGCAGCATCCGCGATCGTAACGACGTCCTCAGATCTGCGGCGACTTACCGCAAACTGCACAAAAAAGAACTAAGTCTAAGTGATGTAGGTATAGACCTAGACGGTAGCTGTTTTTTGAATGAAAGCCTAACTAAACAATCACGGCTTCTTCTTCAATACGCAATCAGCCTAAAGCGAAAGAAAAAGATCTTCTCTGTGTACACCAAGTTCGGATCAATCTATGTAAAAAACATAGGGACGGGCTACAGTCCGCTTGGGCGAACTGTTGGATACCCTATTCTTATTCCTATCCCTCATAAGTGGGCGTGACAAAAGTATGGTTGAATTGTTAAGAACGCTCTACATATTTTGTTATATAACATTTAAAGGATTTTATCAAAAAAAACGCTCCCTAGCTCAAACTTAGGTGTTTCAATAAAATTGTTTTATTTAATTGTGGGCGTGTCAGTAGGCGGATTTTAAAAAAAAAACACACATGAGAATAAACGGCCCCTAGAGAGTATATATTATAAATTTCAGCTCCCTAGCTCAAACTTTGGATTTTCAAAAATTAATATACCCTTAGAATAGGTTATAAAAAAATTGTTTTATTTATTTGTGGGCGTGTTAGTGGGCGGATTTTGAAATTTTTTTATCCTGAGCAGTTTTAGGAGTCATAGATCATATATACAAAATTTCAGCTTTCTAGCTCAAAATTCGATTTTTTCCAAAATTTAGTTTTTTTGAGTTTGTGGGCGTGTCTGTGGGCGGATTTCAAAAATTCGTAAACTTGATTATTTCGGGACCCTAGAGAGTATATGGTTAAAATTTCAGCTCTGTAGGTCCAGTTTAAAGGCCTAATTTTTGGCTACAGACGGATTTTCAAAAAAAAAAAAAAAAAAAATTGTGGGCGTGTCAGTGGGCGGATTTTAAAAATATCTACACATGAGCATAAAGGGCCCATAGAGAGTATATATTATAAATTTCAGCTCCCTAGCTCAAACTTTGGATTTTCAAAAATTAATATACCCTTAGAATAGGTTATAAAAAAATTGTTTTATTTATTTGTGGGCGTGTCAGTGGGCGGATTTTGAAAATTTTTTATCCTGAGCAGTTTTAGGAGTCATAGATCATATATACAAAATTTCAGCTCTTTAGCTCAAAATTCGATTTTTTCCAAAATTTAGTTTTTTTGAGTTTGTGGGCGTGTCTGTGGGCGGATTTCAAAAATTCGTAAACTTGATTATTTCGGGACTCTAGAGAGTATATGGTTAAAATTTCAGCTCTCTAGGTCCAGTTTAAAGGCCTAATTTTTGGCTACAGACGGACGGACGGACGGACGGACATGGCTAGATCGACATTACTATCGATGCTGATCATAAATATAGTAACTTTTAGGGGTCTACGGGCAATATTAAGGTATGTTACAAACTATGCGTCAAAATTAATATACCCTTAGAATAGGGTATAAAAACTGCGACTGGGAAAAGCTTTCTCATTGAGAGCTCCAACGACGTACTCGTACTTGCTGCTGCTGAGACTGTGAAATCATGCAACCGTAGCTAATTTTTATTTTTAACGTACCTAGTTATATTTATTTATAAATTCTTAATCTGTAATTCATCTTATATTTCTTCCTTCTAGTTTTACATATAATGTTCTTTATCTACTCTTTTTCTCTATTTCTTTTTCTCTTAAATTCTCTCATAATGTTATGTTTTCTCTCTCTAATTTCTTTCACCGGAATGCATTTTTTTTGTTTTTGGGTGTATTCGCTGTTTTGACAACCATGGGTAGTTTTCCAATAAATAATTATTGTGGTGTGAATAAATTGTCTACGTTCAATATGATAAATGTGTTGTCCAAGTATCGTGAGGGATTTAAAGTTTGTCACCTTAATGCACGTAGTCTAAATTTAAAGAAAATTGATTGCTTGAAGTTTTTGTTCGCCAACTCGTCTGTTGATGTAATTTGTGTGTGTGAAACCTGGTTTAAGCCTGAAATCGGTGATAGTGTTTACAACATTCCAAATTTTACCTTGCACAGAAATGATAGAGTAACTAATACAATAGGAGGTGGGGTGGCGATCTATTGCAAATCAACACTTAGAAGCGAAGTAATTTGCAAATCTGATCAACTTGGGATTGAATATATAACTATAGAAGTACATGAGTGTCGTGTGCATACAATCCCAAGCGTAGGTGGTCTCCGGAGACATTTTTTTCTGCTCTATCTGAACTTTCAGCTTTAAATGAGCATGTAATTGTATGTGGAGACTTCAATGTTGATTTACTGAGAAAAGATTCTTGTGCTTTCCAAATCAGCGACTTAATTTCGTCTCTGGGGCTCCATACTGTCAATGTTTGTAACCCAACTCGCTTTGCAGAGAATCGCCAACCGAGCCTTCTTGATCTAACAGTTGTGTCTGATCTTTCCTATGTGCTGCTCTTCAATCAGCTTTCCTTGGATCTCATTTCTGATCACGATCTGCTCTTTTGTACGCTTGACATTCACTTTTCTCAACCAGCCACTCCCTCGACCTTCTCATTCAAGGATTTTAACTCTATTAACGTCAACATCCTCGAAGCTGCTGCGACCTCAGTCATCTGGGATCGCTGCAGACTTATAGCTGATCCTAATGGAAAGCTGAATTATTTTATGTTACTTGTAACCTATTTGTATGATCAATGTGTTCCCACTAAAACAGTTCGAATCCGCAATAAAATGGTTCCTTGGTTTACGTCGGATGTTCTTCAATCCATTAAATTTAGAAATAGACTTTATAGCAAGTGGAAACATAAGCCTTCCGGCGCTACCTGGAGTTCCTACAAAATGGCCCGAAACAGCGCAAATCATATGATTCGTACTGCAAAACGAAACTTTTATGCGGCTAAGCTGGATATAAAATTGCCCACTAAAAAACGTTGGAGCAATCTTAGGCAAATTGGAGTGTCTGGCGACAAGTCTGGTATGAAATGTGAACTTGATCCTGATCTACTTAACGACTTTTTTCTGGGTAGTGATGCTGGTAATACTTCTTTTGACTTTTCAGAAAATGTTGAATCATTGTCACCAAGCTTACTTGACTTCGAAGTGGTTACGGAGGTTGATGTCATTGAGTCCGTAAGCTCAATACACTCAAATTCTAAGGGCGATGATGGGATACCAATAAGGTTCATTAAGCTAATCCTGCC
The DNA here is from genome assembly GCA_949715645.1 of Portevinia maculata. Lineage (NCBI taxonomy): Eukaryota > Metazoa > Arthropoda > Insecta > Diptera > Syrphidae > Portevinia > Portevinia maculata. The sequence goes on from OX454526.1 coordinate 92,852,925, forward strand.
TCATATAATTAGTCACCTGACTCATATTTTAAACTGCTGTATTATGACTTCAACTTTTCCCGATTCCTGGAAAATTGCCAATGTAATACCGATCGCCAAACATGCCAAAGCTATTTCTGTTGGCGATTACAGACCCATTAGTATATTACCGTGTTTGTCTAAGGTATTTGAGAAAATCATGAACCATGTCTCTCTAAACCAACTGTTGAATCCCTTTCAATCTGGATTCAGAGCTAATCACAGCTGCTCCTCTGCCATGGTGAACATTCTTGATGACATAAGAATACTTTTTGATAAGGACTATGTCACCCTTCTCTGTCTGCTTGACTTCTCAAAGGCCTTCGATAGAGTGAATCATGAGATTCTTTGCTGGAAACTTAAAAATTTCTTTGGTTTCAGTGATAGGGCAGTTAAACTTTTGAGAAACTTTCTCTTAAACCGTTGGCAAAAGGTTGTGATTGGACCGAAATTCTCATCACTGAAACCCCTTAGACAAGGTGTACCGCAGGGGTCGATTTTGGGACCAATTCTGTTTTGCCTTTTTATAAACGACCTACCATCCGTATGCAAATCTGCCTCAGTTCGTTTTTATGCTGACGATGTGCAACTTTTCCTTGGACTACCATTGAGCATGTTGAATGTTCTAGCTTCTAAAATGAATCAGGATTTGGCTGAAATTCATCGCTTGTCCCTCAATAATGGATTGTCCCTAAAGCCATTAAAATCTCAGGTGCTTTCAATCTCAAATAAGGTAGTTGCCGATAATATTATACCGGATGTACTGTTATCAGGAGAGAGACTAACGCTTGTGGACTCAGCGACATGCCTTGGTTTTGTACTAAATCGTAAGTTATCAGGTTACAATCACACCAACGTTGTTATTGGTCGCGTATATGGAAGTCTCCGCAAGCTTTGGCTAACAGCTAACTTTACCCCAATTGAAACCCGTCAACGGCTCGTTAAAACTCTTATTGTTCCTATCATAACGTATGCTGAAGTTGTATTTAGCAAACTTGATTCCTTATCCCAGCGAAAATTACAAGTGGCGTTTAATGATTCAGTGCGGTACATTCATGGCTTTAAAAGGTATGATCACATCTCAAGATTTTCTAGAAATCTGTTGGGGTGCAGCTTAACTCAGTACATCAATGCGCGAAATTGTATTTTCTTATTGAAAATAATTAGAAATAAATCCCCTTCGTATCTCTTTAATAAATTAGAATTCGGTCGCTCTACTAGAACGTTGAACATAACTTTGCCACACTTTAAATACTTAAACTCCTCTCATCTATTTTTTGTTCACACCATCAGATTATGGAACTCAATGCCCCCTTACATCAGAGGAATATCGAATCCCACAACCTGTAAAAATGCAATCCTCCTACATTTCTCTACTCAAAGCTAACTAATCTGTAATCTGTCTTACTCTTTTCTATTACCTCTTATTTCTCTATTCTTTCTTTCTCTTTTTTTTCTTTTTTTTTTTTCTTTTTTCCCTTTATTTAAAATTCGAAACCTTTCTTAATTTTAGCCTACTTATTATTATTATTGTTAATTACAAATTCCAAATGTTATCATACTAAGTACTATAAAAGAATGAATCTTAATGTACACCCTTTTTATATATACACAATAAATTACAATTACAATTACAATTTATCGTTGATTCGACAAATATAGCATGATTTTTTCTTTGTTGGTGATTGGCTGGTGCTAGGCTGCGGTATCAACTATTGCTGGATTGGTTTGTCAAAATAAGCTTCTATGCCATTCTTCACTGAAAATTTTGCCATAACTCACGGATTCTTCATTCGCTCTTCTAACTGTGGCGCTACCAATTGCTCGATCAAACAATGCAGAAATTTACGACGTTCATCAGTATTTTTGGTCGCATTTGGTTCTAATATTTTATAAATTAGGCAAGAAGCTAAGGCTGAGACATCCAAGATATTATAAAAAAAAGCCAATGGCAATCGATTGGTTTGCCGTTTACATGTGTACTCCTAAAGCATTTGGTCCATTCGATCAACGCCTGCTTTATGCTTGTTATAGTACATTATTATCGCTGGTTTTTTTGCGGGGCCAATTGTTTCTGCATCATATTGGAGCGACGAAAGGAGACAAACTGCTCTATTTTTCTTGGACACATATGAGACGAGAGTAACATTGTCCGTGAAGCCAAACTCTGATGAAAGTACAGGGCGGCTAGGATGCGGTAACATTTCTTTTGGAATACACTTTTTGTTTCGCCGTATTGTTCCGACGTAGCCCATCCTGCTGATCTTAGTTGTTCAACGCCTTGCAACGTTGTGAAAAAATTGTCAGCATTGATGGTTTTTCCTGTCATCCTGTATTTCCCACAGAGTTTAAGTAACACATTTTGTCCTTGGTTCATTCCCTTTCTTTTCCTGTATAAAGAATTCCTTTACAGGGATACCCATTTGTAGAATCGCAGACCCACCATACCTTCACTTCGCCGACTTCGATGGAATATACTGGATGAATTTTGTTCTTCCCCTATACGGAGAAAGTTGCTCAACAACTGTTATGGTATCCGAAGGTGAATATGCTGCCTCTAAATTTTGATTCAGCATACAGAAAGTTTCCTCAATTGCAGCTGCTATTCAAGTTTGTTTTCGATCAGCACGCGTTCCTTGGTCATCAAACCTGATGAACTTTGAATTAGCCCAAAAACGGGTTACTGGATCCGATTTAGTTGCCCATAACTGCTTCGTATGCTGCATGTTGGCATCATTAAGTCCAGCGGCTAGCAATAGACCAAAATATGCATATAATTCTAGCTCCGTTAAGCTTTTCCATGTTGCAGGTTTTTCTGTTTTGTTTTCTATGTTGAATTTAGTAATATCACTTTCAGCTTTTCGATTAGTGTGCTTTATTGTGATATCCACCTATTTCTGGTGACATCATGGATTTGAAAATATCTATTGGGTTTGAGCTTGTTCCTCGCTTTGGATTTCCACCTGCATGACGAATAATGTTGTGACTCCTTATTCTTCCCTGCACTGGTGCTTTTTTACGTCATTTTGTTCCATCTGGCGAAAGAAAATATTGATCGATTTGCTCTTCATTTTGATCTAGACGTTCCCTTTCATGATTCTCATGCAATTCCTCCAAATCATCTTCGTCGTCTCTGTTTGCGATGTCGCTTGGAACCTCCAAAACTAGCTGTTGCTCCGTATCGGATGCTTCGCTTTCTGGGATATACTCATCATCGTCATCACTGGCACTTGCGTGCTGTCCATCGGGCTCTTCATTACTCACTATTTCACCAATAAGTTGTTCAATGTACTCATCCCTTTCTCTTACATTCATACTGCTGAAGGAGAATAAAATTGATTTTATGTAAAATATAACAAAATCACGATAAAAAACAAACCTTCTCCACCTATAAGCTCCTATTTCATCACAATTAAAAAAAAAAACTAATTTTACCGCTGCTCATGAAAGCATAAAAAAGGGGACACAACAAAAAAATGTGATTTCCAAAGAAAATGCATTAGGTCTGTCCAGAGCTTGTAGTTGACGGAAGGTGTAGAAATTGAAAAATTCCTATTTCTATCAAACGGGCATATAAATATTATATAAAAAATTCATCAAATCAAAGAAAAAATATTTGTTGACCCTATCATGGAGTTTCAAGAAGTTGGGGTAAAAACTTCGTAGCGAAAACTGTCATCAAAACGTAAAAAGGTCTGGCCAGATCTTATAATTGACAGAAGGGTTAAGGTATGTTACAAACGATGAGTCAACATTTATATACCCTTAGAATAGGGTATAAACAATGTCTGGCTTTAATTTGAATGACGAGTCAATTATACTAAAATATGATTAAGCGGACAATGATTCACTAAGCCCGCTTCGTTGTTATAATTTGCTAATCTTAATGGGTCATATTTATTTAATTGTTTTATAGCCTGAAAATCAATTACTAGGGTTTGCCTGTATTTCCTTTTTTGACGATACAGTTCTGAGGCAATTATCCATTTTTTTTTATCTCAATGCATATTTGAAAAGAAACTAACAATTCTTACTCGTAGTAGTGCATACATAAAATATTAATGTGAACTATTGAAATGCGTTGCAGGTAGGTCGTTTTATCAGTTTATAGCTCCTTATACCTACTCGTTCCATGCTTAGTCGAACCTTGTCTGCATTTGTGATAAACTGGTACCAATTTTCGACTATAAATGTTTCAGCGACGGCGAAATGTCTTCAGTGCAAATGTTATTTTGAACATTGAAAGGCGCCTATTTCTTTTAAAATCGTCCCAGCAGTACAAGTTACTTCGTTAAATTTAAAAATGAAAACTGTTTGTCGGTTTCCATCGTGTAAATGGTCTGGTGATGTCGACAATCTCTTGAACCACTGCGACTTCAAACATCAAAAATTCGTCAAAGATATTCAAGATGGTGACGTCTTTACGTTTAGTCTTGAAAATATTTTAAAAGACAACTTTCTTCTCTATAGCAGAAAGGGAATCTATTGGTTTCTTTTAAGTGAAAAAAAATGCAGAAACAGTATCAATCGTGGAATTTTTGCAGTTGGAAAGTCAGTGAGGGATCAATATACGGTGAAGCTGGGAGGCAACAACACAGCTTATGTCGCATATCTCGGACCGTACAAAATGGGTTCAACAAATTCAAAAAATATCGATTTGAGATTGTCTTTACTACACGTGGAGTACTTTAAAGAATTCCTTCCATCAAAAAGTGTTAGCATCTATTTCGGAGAGAATAATTCCCGAAATAAGGGAACGTACATTTAAGAAACTATAGCTCAGAAAATACAAAAATTATAACTGCTGCCTAATTTGTTTTTAGTAAACAATGGCAAATATTAGAAAAATTTAAATTGAAATTTGTATATATTGTCTATGGATTGGTTAAACTTTTAAATTATTATAAAATAATAAATAAAATATTTTAGTACACAGTACAGACAGTTCAGGTAATGTGAGACCACTACTTTGTTTTCAGTTATATTTTTGACACTAAAACTTTTTTTTGGGAAGGGTGGACTATTTACAGTGTTCGTTGAAAAGTTGTTAATTGCATTTACTTCCATTTGCAAGATTTTACACAAACAAAAAGCTTCAATTGCTGCAAAACTGACCATTTCCAAAAGTTGTGGCATTATACTCGGCAGTACCAGAAATAAATGTATCTAGGCAAAGAAATTTTTCTTGTTACTTTATTAATTTTTTTTTAATAATAGTAAATAGAAAACTTAAAATGCAAATAGCTTTTGTATTTATAAATAAACTAGTGACCCACCCGGCTTCGCACGGGTGCAATGCTGATACTAAATATTCTAAAAAATGTCTTTATATACAACGTTCACATATTTTTTGTCATTGGACAATACAAACATGTTTTGCTTAGAGGTTACTTTAGAAAGCGCGACATGTAATTAGCCATGTGAAAAACACTCAACGCTCAAATCTAAGCCTGCAACGTTGAAAGTTTGACCCTGCGATTTATTAATGGTCATTGCAAAAGATATCTTTACCGGAAATTGTAGGCGTTTAAATTGGAACGGTAAATCCGATGGTATCAGAGGAATTCGGGGAATCAATACATCTTCTCCGGTACCGCTTCCGGTGAGTATTGTGCACTCTATTATGAATGTTTTTAGTGATTCTACCAGCAAACGCGTGCCACTGCAAAGTTTGGGTGGATTCAGGTTTCTTAATAAAATAACAGGAAAACCTACTTTAACCCTTAAATGCCTACCGTACCATATATGGTACATATCTTTAATCATACGGTAATCTCGTAAATTAAACTGAAGCGTGCAATTGTACGTTTTAAATCGTAACAGACAAAATTATCGTTCATATAAATACCGTTTTAGCTCACTTACGATTTGTTTCATTTGTCAGTAAGCTGCCGAAGTGGTGGAATGCACTTTTTACACGTAATTTCTTAAGTAAGTTTCAATAGTGAAAAAAAAAATTATCGCATTTATTATTGCTGTGGAAATAATTATTGATGAGTACATTGCGCTTTGTTTTAGCTAAATAAAAAGAATCTTGATCAAATTTAATATTTGCGAATAGTTTTTTTTCTGTTTTTGGAGGTACCTACCATATATGGTACACCATGCATTTGACTATTATTTTTGTAATGTGTTTGTAGTTTATAGACATGGATATAGTTATTATTGTCGAAAAGAGGTACAACGCTGATGAGGTGGCGGATATGATTTGTGATACTGGCGATTTTGAAATGATAGGCATACCTAACAACGGTGATTTGTCTGATGATGAAAAGGAATGGAAAGATGACGGATTGGATGATTTGATGAAAATCAAATATCGTAACGCGTGAGAAATCGGGCCGAAACCAGTTACGCCATATTGGATGATGGGGCAATTTTTGGCGTATTTCTCAACAATGAGAAGCTGCCACCGGAAATGCTCTCAGTTATCAGAATGACAAGTTGGGTCACGTACGCGAAGAATGCTGTAGGTATAAGGGCATTGTTATTGACATAACTTCCAATGATTTTGAGAGAGCTCGTTGAAAAAACGGAAACTTACAGTTGTACGAAGAGCTAATCACTTTTCTTGGGAGCTCTAAAATGGATCCAGAGATAGCAGATGCTTACGCAACTGCGCAAATAAACCAAAGAAATGGGGATTCAAATTCTTCGCCATTTGCGATACAAACGGTTTCATGTACAAATTTGAAATTTACACTGGAGAAGCCCATCATTTATGGCCAGGAGAACCTGATTAGAAGGCGTCTACTAATATTGTAGTACGTATGAAACGTGAAGTTCCCTGTTTTTAAAATTACATAGTATATATGGATAACTTTTACACGTCCATACCATTACTGATTTATCAGCGGACCGTAGGCATTCACAGCATTGGAACGATAAATCGTAATAGAATAACAAATTGTAAACTTCCTGACCCAAAGATTATGATGCAATTGAATAGAAGCGTTTCGGCGGAGTTCACAACAGATATTCAAGTTGTGGAGTTGACAACAATATCTTGGAAAGATAAAAAGGTCGTTAACCTTGTGTCCACTTTCGTTGGCATGAAAACATTGCTAGCGGAACATAGTGTTGCTGTCGACGTCTCTACTGTTGAACGATGGGATAAAAAGCACCACGAAGTAATCAGGATGCCCTGTCCTCAAATAATAAAAGGATACAATCTGCACATGGGCGGTGTAGATCTTATGGATTCTTCTTTGGGTCGCCTAAAGATTGGGTTAAAAAGCCGAAAATGGTACATCGGAATTTTCTACCATCTACTCGATATTTGCATGGTAAACGCATGGTTACTTTTCAAAAGAGCAAACCCTTCAATTTTGATAACCGAAAAGAAGTTCCGTTTGGAGGTATCCTACGTGCTGAGAAATATGACAGAAAAGAGAAAGAAAGGTAGTCGGCCAGACGTATCTTTGTCAGTCCAACGAGGCCAAACCCAACATCAGCCGCCTAATGATTTGCGACATGATGGTAACCTGCCAATTAATGACGGAAGAGCTCGGTGCAAAATTCGAAATGTGGTGGTGAAGGCAAGCAAGTGAACAACCGTTCCATTTATGCGCAAAGTATAATGTTTATCTATGGTTGAACGATAAACGCAATGATCAATTATCACACCAATACTGAATAATAATAATTATAATTACACTAAAAACGTTTCATATTATTATTTCAGTTAATTTTTCATTGATACATTCGTTTTTATACATATTTTCTTAATTAATTAATTAAAAATAAAACATAATTTTAGTTTTGCGTTTTTCTAAATATGTATAGAAGTATAGTGCATGTATAGTGTACCATATTTGGTACACATCGCAAATCGTCCTTTTTCCTCTTTTCCAGGAAAATGATGCATTTTCCAGAAAAAATAATACCCAATTCGTGTTTATTGAGTGGTTTTACATTAAGTTAGCTTGGCCTGCATATTGGGGGCCGACCTCATGCATTTAAGGGTTAAGCACCATTTTATGAGTAGGGAGTCCAGACGGGTTCAAAGAATTTCTGAAGGAAAATGAACAGCTTCTTCCAAATCGAGAACAGTATCGACCGAGTAGTATATTTGCGTCGGCGCATCATTCTTTGAAAGAATCAAGTTACATGTTCATGGTGACAGAATTGCTCTTTCTTTAAACCAAGATATAGTCTTACAACTTATGTTATTAATGTCGGGATAGACATTGTTGACAAACTCTTGGATGTTGTCTATCAAAACACAAAGATTTTCTTGGTTAATCCTCCCATCACTTTGCTAATGCAATTTTTCCGGTAGATCTCACTTTTATTAAAAGCAAATTCATTATTTTTATTCATGTTTTTCCTGTACCTCCTGGGGCATCAAGGAAAAATGCAGCTGAACTGCAAATAGCTGCTTCTGATTATGTGTTTTTCCAGTGAGAATCGTCTTCCAAGAGCGCCATAGCTTTGCATGCTGTTTGATAAGTATTGTAAAAAAACACCTTGTACAGTTCTCAGGTTTGTAAAGGATGTCGGGCCTTTTAGAACATGCAGTAACATTCTCAGATAAAAGCATTCGCTGTTGTTGGTATTGTTATTTTCGCTATAGAGCTCTGATAAACGCGTGCGATGGCTGATAATCATAAAGTGCTATAGGGCGAAGCGCGGCCTTCGACGCGCTATTTATAGACCAAGACGCACATTTTGGGAGTGAAAGTATAACCAAAAAGCTGATACATGATCAGAAAGGTCTCCAAAAAGTAAACTCAAATGTCGAAGTCTGGCAGCGCTTAGTTGCAGCTGAGGTTAGTAATAGTAGGTTGAAAACGTGTTTTTCCAAAATCTGGATTTTTTATATAACCACTTGAATATAGTATTAAATGAAAGAACAGACTGCCCTGATCACAAATTTTGACATGTCGGAAAATTCGAAATTTTAAATACCTACTCGGATATATAGAAAAGAATTAAGGAAGGCCAAAAGATCTTCGTGGAGACTCTTCTGTGGCAAAATAGAAGAAACCTCAGAGGCATCAAGGCTAAGAAAAATCCTTGCTTCAAATCCAACTATGCCTAGCTGCCTAAAGAAAGCAGATGGCTCGTGGACTATATCCAGCGAGGAATCGCTCAATCTGCTACTTGACACACACTTCCCTGGTAGCTCCAACATTACCGGCCATAGTAACCTAAACAGGTCACCTATGGATTTACAGGTAACAAATTCTCAAAATCTGATTACTAGGGACAAGCTTCTTTGGGCACTACAAAGCTTCAAGCCCTTCAAGTCTGCAGGACCTGACGGCATAATACCTGCCGAACTTCAGAGGACTTCTGACATCATTCTACCAACACTGGAGATGATTATGAATAGCTGTTTAAGGCTGACTCACATTCCTCAGGCTTGGAGGGAAGTTAAAGTAGTCTTCATACCCAAGGCTGGCAAATACTCCCATGTTAGTCCAAAAGACCTCAGACCCATCAGTCTATCATCATTCCTCCTCAAAACGCTGGAGCGTCTGATTGATATCCATCTTCGCATGAATATAAGCCCGCAACTGCTGTCTGCGGCACAACATGCGTACATTAAGGGTAAATCAGTGGAAACTGCCCTTCACTCCTTGGTACGCACCATAGAATACTCCCTTCACCACAAGGAGTACACTATGGTTGCCTTCCTAGACATAGAGGGCGCTTTTAACAACGTCGACACATCTGCAATCGCAAATGCACTAACAGAACTAAATGTGGATGGATCGCTTGGTGCATTGATCAATCTTTTGCTCAGAAGCAGGATTATCAACTCAAAACTGGGCGTTTCATCCGCTAGAAGGTCTGTCAGTAGCGGCACGCCACAAGGTGGTGTCCTCTACCCCCTTCTGTGGAACTTGGTGGTGAATAAACTACTGACATGCCTGGAAGGGGAGGGTTGCACGGTGATTGCCTATGCGGATGACATTGCTATTGCCGTCTCAGGGAAATACCTCAACACTCTAAAGGAACTCCTTCAAAACGCTCTCAACAAGCTTTCAATTTGGGCAAGAAGCTGTGGGCTGGGGGTTAACCCTCACAAAACCGAGCTTGTCCTCTTCTCCAGGAAATATAAAATCCCTCATATCGACCCTCCCTCTATCAACGGTACAAGCTTAACCTTTTCCGACGAAGCTAAATTTCTGGGTCTAATATTCGATAAGAAGTTAAGCTTGAAACCCAATGTACAAGAAAGAGTAAGGAAAGCTACAGTAGCACTTTTCTCTTGCAAAAAAGCCATCGGAAATAAGTGGGGCCTACAGCCCCGCATATCACACTGGCTATACGTATCGGTAGTTAGACCGATCCTGACATACGGGGTGGTTGTCTGGTGGACTGCTCTAGACAAAGCGGTAAACCGTGATAAGCTGAGCAAGGTGCAACGCACAGCTTGTCTGTGTATCTGCGGAGCACTCCGTACGACCCCCTCCGCTGCACTGGACATTTTACTGCATCTAACACCCCTGGATATTTTCAGCAGGCAATCAGCTGCCTGCTCCGCTGTCCGTTTAAAAGCCACATCACAGTGGATCAATACGAATATTGGCCACTCTATCATTCTGGACTCACATGGGTCCCTACCAAGAAACATCGACTACACTATACCCCAGCTACAGTTCGAAAAGAACTTCCAAATCACTATCCCCTCCAGATCATTCTGGGAGGAGGCTGATTGCACGGAAGATAATTCGATCCACTTTTACACCGACGGATCAAAAACTAGTGATGGGGTCGGAGGTGGTGTTTTCTCAGAAAGACTTATTATCAGTCTCTCTTTCCGTCTTCCTGATCATTGTAGCGTGTTCCAGGCGGAAATCATCGCGATTAAGGAAGTCTTGTCGTGGCTAAAGAGAAACGTGATATCCGCTAAGGACATCCGCATATTCTCGGATAGTCAAGCCGCGCTGAAATCCTTGGATTCAGTCTCTTCAAACTCCATCGTAGCCATAGACTGCCGTTCGTCTCTTGAGGAGATGGCAGAGCAGTTCAACTTTCACCTCTTTTGGGTGCCAGGGCACAGAGACATCCCAGGGAACTGTAGGGCAGACGAACTCGCCAAAAAAGGAACAGCATTACCTCTTCTACCTGATAAAGGTTTCTTAGGTATGCCCATCGCTACTTGTAAACTCATGCTTAAGCTAGCCGCAGTCGAGAGTACAAACCTCAGGTGGACAGGTAGTGATACGTGTCTAGCGACCAAGCATATCTGGCCAAAGCTGGACCTGCGACGCTCTCTGAGTTTGATCTCACTTAACCGACTGCATATTAGCTCTGTCATAGGTGTCATCACAGGGCACTGTCCAATAGGCAAGCACGCATCAAGGCTTGGCGTCTATTCTAACGACTTCTGCAGAAGTTGCAGGGATGAGGAGGAGGAGACTACACTTCATCTCCTCTGCACATGTCCTGCACTCTCCCATAAAAGAAATCTCTATTTGGGAGCCTTCTTCCTTAATGAACTCAGTGACTTGGCTAACTCAGATGTTAGAAGTCTATCACGCTTCATTAGAAGCTCCAAATGGTTTTAGCGGGTAGTGGTAGATACTCCCGATCCTAGTGGCATCACAATGGACCTCTTTGGTCTAAGTGTGTTAGCTTTCGGCTAACAGCCACCTCAACCTAACCTAACCTACTCGGATATAGATCTTCCAATGAAGGTTGATAGTGTAAGTGGTTACCATAGCAAGTGCTATCGGCTATTTACAGCTGTTTCTAAAAAGGTTTTATCTTCGATGCAAACAAATGAATGTAAGTTATATTTAATTATTAAATAATCTACATAGTTCCATTAACGTAATTATCTCGGTCTTTTGTGTATACAGTGCCTGAAAGCAATGAAATATCCAGTGCAAACATCATACCTGAAAATACAACAAGGCATAATAATACAGTAGACATTTTCTTCGTTTCTGATGAATTGTTGCGATGAATTTTTCAAGAAAATTCAAAGTTTGACATCCCGCCGACCACTGACACATCCCGCCGAATATTTTATTCGTGATTTTATTATTACTATTATTATTCAAACTTTATTATAAGGGTAATTGAATTTAGCAAATCTGTTAATGTGAATTTGTTTTTCATATTTTTAGAATATGGTTGGCATCAATTTCAATTGGCGGAAGTAAATATTTTTCAATTTCAGGATTTTCAATACAAATTTCTTAACTACAACTTACAGCTGTGTCACGGTGCATGTCATAGGTGCATGTGTGCTGCCAAGTTTTTTTTTTGCTGAATTCTTAACCGGCGATGGTCGTTTTTTAATGACATGCCTATGTCGCGTATGGAAGAATGCTGTAGAAAATGAACCAATTCTGTTATCACCATCAGAGAGTTGTTGGATATTAGATGACAACAAGTATAAAGTCAAATGGTTCGACGGAAATGTTGCCCCTGATAGACTAGAGGATATATTAATTAATGACGGGGATGTTTCCGATGATGAAGATAATTTTATAAACGATTCATCGCATGAATCTGATAATGAATAACTTTTAGAACGTATTATATACAAGTATATATTATTTTTCAGTTATGTACATAAATACATATCATATAATAAACATTGAAGTCCTTAATTTACAAATAATGGTGTATAAATACTTGTATATTATCTTTAAGATAATTACACTTTTAGGGCAACATTCACTAGACATTAGTGAAGTATTTAACAGTTATCTTTTATGACCATTGACCAGTGGCTCTGACAAATTCGTTTCTGTTGTCACAATATGGTTATCAGAATTGTTAAAAAAATGTCCTTTTAGCATACTTTGAGGACGTCTGGCATGGTTTTGGCTGCACGTAAAACGTCTGGGACCATCATTTTTGTTATCTGGGCGTTTTCACAAATTTTTTGGTGTAACCATTATTTGGTTATAACAATTATTTCAAAATGTGGTTTTTAACATGCTATTAGTACGTCTGGCAAGGGTATGGCTGCGCGTAAGACGTCTGGCACGTATATTTCTTTGATCAGGGCAGTCTGTTCTTTCATTTAATACTATATTCAAGTAGTTATATAAAAATTCCAGATTTTGGAAAAAACACGTTTTCAATCTACTATTACTAACCTCAGCTGCAACTAAGCGCAGCCAAACTTCGACATTTGAGTTTACTTTTTGGAGACCTTTCTGTTCATGTATCAGCTTTTTGGTTATATTTTCACGCCCAAAATTTGCTGTGGGCTCTCAGACTATTATAGGCACACGCCGCCGCGTCCCCGGCAGGTACCGCAGCAACCGCTATGTCCCTGAATTTCAAATCTGTAATATCTTCGAAATATTCATTTAAATTACATGCTGTAAAGGGACATATTGATCTATATTAAATGCACAATGTACTTAATGTACTTAATTGAATTAGAATTAATGCCGTATTGCTTAGAATCGCTTCGTAAATAAGCCATCCCTGTCTATCCCTAAGTGATAGACATATACCATCGCGGACTTTTTTGTAGATCGTCTTAAGGTGTACAATACTGTAGTACATTATTTTGATCTATCTCGTAGGCTTCGGCCAACGTTTGCATTGTAAGCGCAGGAAAATGTGTTAATTTACGACTTCACATTAGAAACCTATAAAATTATTAAGGTTCCTACACTATATTATGCATGTTTTATACATATACCTTCCTCTTGAATCTTTGTAGTGATGATTTCGGAATTATAACATAAACAAAACAAAAAGAAAACAAAATTACAAATATAGAGAAACATCAGAGGACATTGTGGACATTCTGTTTATAACACCCCACGACAGCTGCCAACTCGGCCTAATCACTACCTCATAGTAGATCAATTAGGAACATGAGCTACACTATACTTCAATAATTCCACATATAGATGGGTAAATGCGTTTTCTCAAACATAATTATTAATAGTATTCTCTCCTTCCGTATTCCAGGCGGAAATCATGGCGTCCAAGGAAGTCTTATCGTGGCTTTAAAGTAACGATATATCCGGTAAGCACAAGCGTATCTTTTCGGATAGCCAAGCTGTGATAAAACCCCTGGAATCAGCCTCTATTAGCTCCACAATAGCCCTCGACTACCAATCATCCCTTAAAGAGATGGTGGAGCATTTCATTTTTCACCAGTGGGGGGTGCTGGGGCAAAGGAACATTTCGTGGAACTGAAGGGCTGAAGAGTTCGCAAAAAAAACGAAGAACATTACTTCTTCTTCCTGAAAAACGTTCCCTAGGTATGACAATGATTGCATGCAACTCATGTTTAAGGTACTTGCAATCGAGAGCACCAATCTTAGATGGTCAAGTGAGACATAACGGTGCCTTGACAAAAGGCCACATTTTGGAATAGTGGAATTCGGGCAAATTCGGGCCCTTGTGTCGCTTCGACAAAATCAAATTATTTTGAGACATAACCCCAAATAGGTTTTTTTTCATATTTTTCAATAACAAAACTTGTTTGACATATGATTTTTATAGCCAAGCAAAGGATAATTAAGTTAAATGTTAATTCATTGCTCTTAGGGACCTCAGGTGACGTTAAATACATACAGCGCTCTTCACTTGATTAGACGCACACATTTTTTTTACATAAATTTATTTTTTTTGTTAGTATGTGTAACAATTATCAAAAAATTGGATTTATTAGAAAGGTTATTAAGTTCTCAACAAAAAAATATAAACAAATGGTAGGTGAGTGGAAGTTTTCTCTTTCTTGCCTATGCTGTAAAAAAAGTGCAGTTTTTTTTGTTCACATGATTAGACGCACCCGTTAAATTAGTTAGTTGGTCGCAATCTGTTACGTAGAATTTAGTTAGCTACAAAGTTTAAGAAGCAAGGAGTGTTTCCTATTAATTTTCATTCAAAATGGGGGCAAAATTGACGCGTTGCATTCTGAAGGGTTTTCAATGAGAAGCATTAGGACAAAAGAAAAATCACAAGAATAACGTTAAATTCAGCTGTCTCCACAATCAAAATAATGGAAAAAGCTGGGATAACTGCCAGCACATCAACTGTGCGGCGAGCTATTTTGAGTGCAGAACATCTAAAATTAAAAAAACTAAAAACATAGGGACGGGATACAGTCCGCTTGGGCGAACTGTTGGATACCCTATTCTTATTCCTATCCCTCATAAGTGGGCGTGACAAAAGTCTAAGTATGGTTGAATTGTTAAGAACGCTCTACATATTTTGTTATATAACATTTAAAGGATTTTATCGAACAAAACGCTCCCTAGCTCAAACTTGGGTGTTTCAATAAAATTGTTTTATTTAATCGTGGGCGTGTCAGTAGGCGGATTTAAAAAAAATTAACACATGAGCATAAAGGGCCCCTAGAGAGTATATATTATAAATTTCAGCTCCCTAGCTCAAACTTTGGATTTTCAAAAAAAAAAAAAAATAATTGTGGGCGTGTCAGTGGGCGGATTTTAAAATATTTACACATGAGCTTAAAGGGACCCTAGAGAGTATATATTATAAATTTCAGCGCCCTAGCTCAAATTATGGTTTTTCAATAAAATTGTTTTATTTATTTGTGGGCGTGTCAGTGGGCGGATTTTGAAAATTGTATATGCCGAGCAGTTTTAGGAGTCATAGATCATATATAAAAAATTTCAGTTTTCTAGCTCAAAATTCGATTTTTTCCAAAATTTTGTTTTTTGAGTTGTGGGCGTGTCTGTGGGCGGATTTCAAGAATTCGTAAACTTGATTATTTCGGGACCCTAGAGAGTATATGGTTAAAATTTCAGCTCTCTAGGTTCAGTTTAAAGGCATAATTTTTGCCGACGGACGGACGAACGGACGGACATGGCTAGATCGACATTACTATCGATGCTGATCATAAATATAGTAACTTTTAGGGGTCTGCGGGCAATATTACGGTATGTTACAAACTATGCGTCAAAATTAATATACCCCTAGAATAGGGTATAAAAAACATAATAGTCTTGTGGCAAAATAAAATAGATCTAAAACTGTAAAAATCCTGATGAATGATAAATGAATATTTCCGTAATCTGATCAAGCAAAGAAGATGTATTGGAAAGTGACATAAAGCTTTGCGAAATTGACATAATTTTAAAATTTGGCTGTATGTCACTTTTCGAAAGCGATATAATGCAAATCGTAACATTTAGCATTATGTCACGGTACCTGGCATAACATGTCCAGCGACAAAGCCGATCTTTCCAAAGCTGGATGTGGAAGCTCTACGTGTTTAATTTAGCTTTATCAACTGCATGTGCATATTAGCGGTGCAGGGAAATAAGTCCACGGGAACTAAGTCCACTGAGGGACTTAGTTCCCATTAAGTGGGAAATAAAACCACTTTCGCGAAGTGGACTTAGTTCCCATGTAAGGTGGGAAATAAATTCCCAAAACTCTGAGTGGTTTTAGTTCCCTTTTAATGTGAAGTAAATTCTCCTGTCGAGTAAGAACAAAATAAAATTAAAGAGTCAAATAGGTACTTTGCAATTTTTATTGACAAAATAGAAATTAACTTCTAACTGAGACAGAGTAATATAGGTACCGTGACCTCGTATCTACTCCAAATCAAACAGTGACCCCAAGCAGGCGGGTTGCAGGGGGGCAGCATGCCCCCCCCATATGCATTGCACTGTTTATGAGATTAGTTACGAAATCGCAAGTAGATTCCATAAATAGTGTAATGCAACCCCCCTGCTTGGGGTCACTGTTTGATTTGGAGTAGGTGCGAGGTACGGTTTTGAAACTTTGGCTTTATGTCACCATGATAAGCTTAAGACTTTGCTTAAAGAGTGTGATAACTAACTGCACTTTACAGTTTTTTGTTTAATTCTAGATGTTGGATGTTAGTTCCCTTTTCTTATATTTGAATGTGGACTAAGTTCCCATAAAAAAATGGACTTAGTTCCCACTTAACATGGGAACTAAGTTCACTTCGCGAAAGTGGTTTTATTTCCCACTAAGTGGGAACTAAGTCCCTCAGTGGACTTAGTTCCCGTGGACTTATTTCCCTGCACCCATATTAGCTCCATTGTAGGTGGCATATATTCAAAAGACTTTTGATGAACGTGCACGGTCAAGGTAGAGGAGAAGACTACCCTGCACCTTTTCTATATGCTCTCACGTCTTAGGTTAGGTTAGGTTAGGTTTGAAGGGAAGTGCACAGCAATTGCTGTGGTTGCACGGGGGCCTATTGGTCCATTGCGATCCCTTTTTGTTTATCGTGGTAAAAAACTTCACTTACAATAAAAACACTTACCATACTCCGTTTAAATTATTCTTGCTGGTTGGCCTATTGGAACCAACCTGTCTTCTTGACAAACCTGATTGTGTCCGTCAGTGGTACCTGCGCTACGTCCTCTAAGTCTTCGAAAAATCTGTTGCCCAGATAGCGAAGTCGAGATGTCTGGAGGTTTGGACACTCACAGAGCAGGTGTTTGATGGTCTCGGTTTCTTCTACATCCTGACAGCTCCTGCAGTAGTCTGGTGAGCTAATGCGCAGCCTGTTTGCCATTACAAGAATAGGTGCAGTGGCCTGTCAGTACGCCGGTTAGGATACGTATTTCTTTTTTGTTCATTCCCAGAATGTGTTTTGTTCTTTTCTCGTCGATTCTTGGCCATAGGCTGCGAGATATAACACAGTCGTTCCTTTGGGACCAGGTAGTGTTAATTTGTTCCTTCAGTTTTTGGTCAATGTTTCTTTTTGCTGCACTAATTGGGATGTCTATTGACGTAATGGCGTCCATTGCGTCAAGTTCTGACCCTGTTCTTGCTAGCTCGTCTGCCTTTTCTTGAATAATTGAACTAGATCAATTTTCCCATTGACAATAAAGTCGTTCCTTTTTATTGTACTTATTATTTGTTTGCCTTTTCTTATATTGAAATTAAAGTCTTTGAGACCAAGGCGTGCAAGTTTTCGTACTTCATTTAAATTTAGTGCTTCGTAAATTTTTAAGTTTTGAGACTGAGGACTATTAAGTAACGTGTTGGGCGTGTTTAGCTTTAAGTTATCCCTTTTTGATTGCAGCCTTGTAGTGACTTTCAAAATTTTACCGGAAAGTTTTGGAATTTGTTTGATTTCAGAAAAATCTATGCGAGACAGAGCGTCTGCTGCATAATTTTCTTTTCCCATAAAATACTCTATTACGAAATCATATTCTTCTAAATCTAATCTCATGCGTAGATATTAGCTTCGATGATGGATTTTTCATTGAGAAAAGGTAGGAAAGTGGTCTATGATCACTCTTCACCAAGAACTGTTTTCCATATATACATATATGTTTTGAAGTGAGTTACAGCCCAGTGAATAGCTGCTAACTCTTGTTCGATGGTTGACTTATTGCTTTCGCCTTTCGTGAATGCTCTAGATGCATATGCATGCAGCGGATAGTTGTTTTCCTTTGTACTCTTGGCTAAGTACAGCTCCACACGCATGCTTGCTGGCGGTGCAGGGAAATAAGTCCACGGGAACTAAGTCCACTGAGGGACTTAGTTCCAATTAAGTGGGAAATAAAACCACTTTCGCGAAGTGGACTTAGTTCCCATGTAAAGTGGGAACTAAGTCCATTTTTTTATGGGAACTTAGTACACATTCAAAAATAAGAAGAGGGAACTAACATCCAACATTTAGAATTAGACAAAAAACTGTAAAGTGCAGTTAGTTATTACACTCTTTAAGCAAAATCTTAAGCTTATCATGGTGACATAGAGCCAAAGTTTCAAAACCGCTCCTCGCACCTACTCCAAATCATACAGTGACCACAAGCAGGGGGATTGCAGGGGGGCAACATGGCCCCCCATATGCATTACACTATTTATGGAATCTACTTGCGATTTCGTAACTAATCTCATAAACAGTACAATGCATGTGGGGGGCATGCCTGCAACCCCCCTGCTTGGGGTCACTGTTTGATTTGGAGTAGGTGCGAGGTCACGGTACCTATATTAATCTGTCTCAGTTAGAAGTTAATTTCTATTTTGTTAATAAAAATTGCAAAGTACCTACTTGACTCAGAGTTTTGGAATTTATTTCTCACCTTACATGGGAACTAAGTCCACTTCGCGAAAGTGGTTTTATTTCCCACTATGTAGGAACTAAGTCCCTCAGTGGACTTAGTTCCCGTGGACTTATTTCCCTGCACCCTTGCTGGCATCAGTTGTTATACAAAATTGCTTTTCGAAGTTGGGGTATTGCAAAATATTCGGGCTAAGTAGCAGTGGCGTGGCGTCCATATAACACGATTCCTACCGTCTTCCCTTTTAAAAATCCACCAAAAGTAAGCACTATCTGCCAAATAAATATATGAAAAATGAAACCCGTCCAGTATTTTAATTATAAAATAAAATCTACACACACACTCACACATAAGCTATCGAATAAGTTTAATATTTTCATTCTACCTCTCGTCTGTATCTTCATACTTCATTCAAGAATCAAGATTCAACCACATTCCACAATCCACAAATCACAAACAACAAACCAACGAAGAGTCACAAAAATACTCTTAGTAAAAAGTTTTCAACTACCGCTGCTCTCTATAATAGAATAAAAAATATTTTTCCGTCTTATTTACATGTTTTATATCCCTTTCTTCTACAAGCATTGCGGTTCCGATCCTCTTTGTTCAACACCCGCTTTTATATTCAAAGAAAAAGACGCTACATTTCGTCTTATAAACCAAATCTCACGCTGAATACTTGGAATTGTTTCATTTCATTCTCCCTTTTGCGATTAGCATTGCGTTTCAATCGGAAGATATCAACATGTTGCAGGAATGCAGGTGCTACGTTTGACTCGTTTTTTTTGCAACATTGTGTCTAATAACACGGTGTTCTTTGACTTATTTCTTTTTTCTTATGACATAATATCTGAATGTGTTATGTGGGTTGATTCTTGATTTTGAATTTGATGTTGATATTGATATGCGTGTTGATGTAAGAAGTTGAGCTTTCATTTTTCTCTCTTGTGATAGTTAATGCTTCGATGTTTTTACAAATTTATTGTTATACTTTTGTCTTATGAAATAAAATATGGTAGAATATTATGGCAATTTGTCAGCAGAGTAAATTCAGCATATCGCTTAAGAGAAGTTCTTGTCAAATAAAATACCGACACTTGTTTTTTTTTTAAGCAGGAATTCAAATTTTAATTTAGAATCAGTTGGAATTTATTGACAGACTGCGTTGCACAAGTGCAATAACTTGAAAAAATCTAGTGTTTTGTAAAGCCAATTTGATAAAATCTTAAATTAAAATAGTGAAAAGTTAGATGTGAAAGTGAAAGTGAAGGTTAATGTGTAATTTTTTAGTTTCTTTTATTACCAACTTACTGATAAAAACATTTTAGCTTCTTAATTTTAGTGCAGTTTTAGATTTTTTTTTGGAAATGTCTTTGATTAGTGTAGATTGCTGTTTAACTGATTTCCTCCTGGAGGATTCAAATAGTTTTAGTAAGCTATCTTTTCTTGATAAAAAAAAAGGTATAGACGTAGGGCGCTCTATGCCTTTTATAAATATTAATTACCAAAGGAGAGATGGTTTTGTGACACATTTTAATGTTTCCTTATACCAAAAATATAAGTGGCTAACTGGGAGTTGCAAGCTTAATAAAATGTTTTGTTTTCCTTGTCTTCTTTTTTCAAACTCCGCCAGTGTTTGGAGCCGAACGGGTTTCACTGATATAAATAATTTAGTTAATTCTTCGAAAAAACATATTAAGACAGAAAAACATATTCGTTGTTGTTTATCCCTACACGAATTCGGCACGAATCGCATTGAAACTTCTTTAGGAAATTCTTTCGTTGTTCATAATAAAAAAGTAGATAAAAATCGGAAACTAACGGAACGTTTTATTGACACGGTCATTTTATTAGGCAGACAGGAGTTAGCATTTCGCGGTGATGATGAAAGGTCTAGTTCAGATAATCGTGGCAATTATGTCGAAGCGGTTTATTTTTTATCTAAATATGACACTTTATTGGAATCCCATTTAGAGCAGTGTTCAAGTACACACAATCCAATTTTTTCAGGTTTATCCAACGATATTCAAAACGATTTGATACATAGTATCGCGGCGGTTATTAAATCCGAAATTAAAACGGAAATCAAGGATGCTCGGTTCGTGTCGATTATGATCGACGAAACACCATATTTGAGTCATAGGGAACAACTGAGTGCCATATTTCGATACTTGTCAGAGGATGGTATACAGGATTTTTTGACGTTCGCGCAAGTCGTAATGCAAATGAGTTATCCAATCATATATTTAAAATTCTTGAAACATACGACTGCAAGGAAAAGTTAATAGGACAATCCTACGATGGTGCCGCAGTTATGTCCGGCGAGGGGGGTGGTGTTCAAAAGGAGGTCCTTGATGAATGCCCGATGGCAAATTTTATTCCTTGTTATGCACATGTTTTAAATTTAGTACTATCCCGATCTCTAGAAAACATAGCAGAACTTAAACTATTTTTTGGCTATACTAATAGCATCGTTCGATTTTTTAATAAATCCACAAAGCGGTCCAATCTTTTAAAACAAATTTCCAATCGACGCATGCCAGGAGTATCGGAAACTCGGTGGCATTATCATTCAAGAATAATAAACGTAATCTTTAACTGTAGAATAGATATAATTGAAACTTTTAGTAAAATAATTAATGACTCTAGGGAATGGGATACTGACACACTTTCGATGGCAGAAAGTTTATTAAATAAATTAGAGAGCAAGGAATTCTGTTTTTTGCTTCATACCCTTTCTGAAATATTTGCAAAGACCGATGTATTATTTAATTTAATTCAAAAAAAACAAACAGACGTTAGTTATGCCAAGCAAGAAATCGAACGTTTTGAGTCATGGATAAGCTCTGACTTTTTAAATATGTTTGAAGTTATTTATGACAGCGTAAATGATTGCATCGAACCTCCACGTAAACGCAGGTTGCTTGACTTCGATTTGAAGACGAATTATAAGCGCCTTTTTGTTGAAATTAAAGACAATATAGTTAGCCAAATAAATGCCAGATATAAATCATTTAGTAATCTTACATTTTTGGATTTACTAAATAATTTGAAGTATGACACTTTTTCTCGTTCCAGTCCAGATGTAAAAATATCTTCCCTAATTAAGTTTTTTCCTAGAATTTTTGACTTCACGGCATTAAAAAATGAACTTAATGTTTTATATTCTTCGTCGTCACTTCGGCAGTTTGAGGTTCTCGACCTTCACAACCATTTGAATAGTGAAGCATTGAAAGAAGTGTTCCCTCAAGTCTTAAACTTAAGTAGTTTACTTTTAACACTTCCCATTTCCGTCGCCTCCGTTGAGAGGTCTTTTTCTGCTTTAAAAAGAATTCATACTTATTTAAGAAACTCACAGGGCGAGGATAGGCTCTCTGATTTAGCCCTCATATCGATAGAAAGAAGACTTCTTCTTAAAATTAGAAATAGACCAAACTTCTATGAAAGGGTATTGGCAGAGTTTATCAAAAAAGATCGTCGAATAGCATTAGAATACAAATAATTATAAAGAACTAATATTTTAACAAAACTTTTCACTTTTTTTTTTTTTAAGTGTGTGAATTTTAGCTGTTTTTAATTTTGATTTATTTTTATTGCTGACATTATTATTTGTATCGTTTTTATATTTTAACAAATATAAAGAATTATCCATATAATTCTTCTGAATTTTCTTATTTTAAAATTACTATCCACATTATGCTGAATTTTTTTAAGTTATTGTATCATGCGTCTGTCAAGACCGGCTTCTTTTGAAGCCACTTTTGTTATGCTTTAAGCTCATTGTTGATTGAAATATTAATGTCTTGAAGTATAAAAAATGTGGCTAGAATATTTTTGCTAGGTCAATGTGGAATGCATATTATGTAGATACAATATCCCCATTAAAAATTATTTTATTTCAGGTTTTAAAGATTTTTATTTTTATAGGTGACTAAATTTTTCAACGTCTTCCCTTTTAAAATTATCCACGCCACGCCACTGCTAAGTAGGCAGTTTTTGAGATATTGAAATGCAGTTTCACACTCATTAGTCCATGCAAACGTTATGTTCTTTCGAGTTAACTGTGATAGATGACGTGAATACTCGGCAAAATTTGGTATAAAACGCCTGTAATAGTTGCAGAAAACAACGAATCTTTTCGTTTGATCAACATTTTGAGGTGTTGGATAGTTAAGGATAGCGCTGAATTTGCTATCATCCAGAAGTATGCCTTTATCTGTACATTTATGCCCTAAATATGTCACTTCGTGAACAAAGAATGGGCATTTGTCTGAATGAAGTTTAAAATTGTATTTACGGCAAATAGAAAAAACAACTTTAAGGTTATTCAACATATGTTTCTCTGAGCAGCCTAATACTACCAAATCATCCATGTACAGAAATGCTTGTTCTGGAGAGAGACCACTAAACGCTATGGACATCATTCGTTGAAAGGAATTTGGCGCTATTTTGATGCCATACGGGAGTCGTTTGAAGCGAAATGATCCCTTGTCCGTAGAGAACGATGTTATATCTCTTGATTTTTCATCTAGCTCGATTTGATGAAAACCCGATATTAAATCAAGGCACGAAAAATATTTTGCCCTACCTAGTTGGTCAAGAATACCTATCATATATTCTTGGTAATGGGAATTTGTCCGCGAGCAATTTGTTATTTACGTTCCTAAAATCCACCACTAATCTTCACCGTTTCTCATTACTTCCTGGTAAAGACTTTTTTGGTACCAGTAATATTGGACGGTTATATTCCGAAGTTGGTGCTTCAACTATGTCATCTTTGATTAGTTTATCAACCTGTTTGGCTATTTGATCCTTTTGTGAATGAGGGATTCTGTAATTTTTTAAATATACTGGTGATTCATCCTTTAGGTGGAGCTTTTGTGTATGAAAATTATTGCACGAAATTTTTTCTGATTCTAGTGCGAAAACATCATTAAATTCGTTGCATAGGTCAGTCAGCTTTAATTTAACAAATTGAGGGAAGTTTTTCGATAATCTGTCAAGATTTTTTTCTTTGTGGCCCTTTTCCGAATTTGTATACCCTATTCTAGGGGTATATTAATTTTGACGCATAGTTTGTAACATACCTTAATATTGCCCGTAGACCCCTAAAAGTTACTATATTTATGATCAGCATCGATAGTAATGTCGATCTAGCCATGTCCGTCCGTCCGTCCGTCCGTCGGCAAAAATTAAACTGGACCTAGAGAGCTGAAATTTTAACCATATACTCTCTAGGGTCCCGAAATAATCAAGTTTACGAATTTTTGAAATCCGCCCACAGACACGCCCACAAACTCAAAAAAACAAAATTATGGAAAAAATCGAATTTTGAGCTAGGAAGCTGAAATTTTTTATATATGATCTATGACCCCTAAAACTGCTCGGGATATAAAATTTTCAAAATCCGCCCACTGCCACGCCCACAAAAAAATAAAACAATTTTATTGAAAAACCAAAATTTTTATATATACTCTCTAGGGGCGCTTTAACCCATTTTCGGCCACGAAATTTCAAACTTATTCTTTTTATGTGAAATTTATAGTCTAGGGTAATATGGCACTGGAAAAAACGAATCCGTTGTCCAATTTCAGCTAGCTAGTCTGCGAATCTCAGAAACTGGTGTTCGCAAGCGCGAACACTGGCTGCTATTTGACGTTTTTTTGTTTTCCATAAAAACTCAAATTATGAATGAAAATGGATGTTTTAAGCTAAAAAAATAATGATTTAATATATTAGTAAACAGTCAATTTTATTAAGAAAATTTAAATTAAGAATGTAGGTATTATAAAAGAAATAAAAACATAGTACAAGAATCATTTTTCGTGATATTTTTTAAAGCAACTTGGATGCAAATGGACATTGCATTTTTGACACATCCATTTTATTGGCTTACCACAGCATTTTAACTGGCAACGTCGAGGTTTTCCCTGTGGTTGTATAACAGGAATATGTTCACCCTTAACTCGTGGCATATTGCAAGGCTGATACTCTTCTGAAGATGATCCTTGTGATGATGTTTCTTCTGATGTCAGCAAAAGTTGTCCGCTTATTGTGACACGCATATTTTTTTGTGACATTTGTTTTTCATTTTTAAATTTTGCAACGAAACAATGCAACTTCCATGCGTTGACTACAGAAGAACTTAAGATGGATAAAAATAATGGCCAATACCATTTCTTTGACCGTATGTTTATGCGATAGTTTTGAACTACATTGTCATGCAAGTCGACACCGCCCATGCCATTGTTATAGTTGGTAAAAACTAATGGTTGCTGATAATTTGTGTACATCTTTGTCTCCTTTTTCCATCGTTTAACTGTGCACATTGGCTCTATTTGGTCGAAGTTAGTGCAAATAGTCACTTCTTTGTTGTCAGCCCACCGACAGACCAACAAACTGTTTGTTTTATCAAACTGATAGTCAGTCTCACCACGCTGTAATTGTTTGCCTGTTTTTAAAGGTGCTTTTGCGATTCGATTGTTACGAACAGTTCCAGTTGCGGAGAAATGTTTTTCACTTAACAGACACATCAAATAGTAAGAAGTAAAAAAATTGTCAAAGTAAACCTTGTGTTGATTTGGGTGTTCAACTTTTTCCAGTAACCTCATAACAACGTCAGCGCCCAAACCAATTTGACGGTCATAATTATCACTGGCACCAGAATATGGTATGCAGCTAAACAAATAACCGGATGCAGAGCAGAGGCACCATATTTTATAACCAAAACGAATTGGTTTGCCTCGTATGTACATTTTGCATGAGTGGCGCCCAAAATAGGGAACCATTTGCTCGTCGATCGACAAATTCTCGCTCCAAACACCAAACTGGATGAACTTTCTGTTAGCTATTTCAAACAATGGTCGCACCTATGAAAAATATGAATGAAAAAATATGCAATTTATTGAAAATTAAAAATCTCACCTTGCTCATCTTATCGTTTTTGTCTAGATTTATATTGTTGTTAAAATGTATGCTACGTTTTATGTCCTTAAACGTTTTGCGTGACATGCTCTGTTTAACGATTGCATTACCAAGGCAAGGATCATTAGACCAGTAATCATCAATTGATGGCAATGTGTTATATCCTGATAAAATCAGAATACCTAAGAACCGTCTCAAACTAATTGCATCTAACAGAGTGTTAATCGATTTCTGTTGTGCATACTGGTTTGACTCTTTGATGATTAATTCAAACATTTCACTGTCAAAAAATTTTTCAAACAATTCCATCGGCGACAAATTTTTAATTTCATCAAATAACGTCTGTTGAACAGCGGCTAAAGTATCGGTAACTGGCGGTAACTGTTTGCGATTCGTTCTCTTCGACCATTTCGGTTCACCAAAAGCATTTAGCGTCTTGAAGGTTTTTTTAGCTCGTTTTGGTGGAGGTGCTGTTGATGAAGATGGTTGTTCATCACTTGCCTCATATGGTATAACTTCAGCTGTATCATTTTCATTTCGTAATGTTATTTCAAATGTACCAGCTAATTCTTGCAAAGCAGTTTGCTAAATATTATAAATAGTAAAGAAACATGATTTAAAATACCATGGGTAATGCATTTGTTTTCCAATAGACTTACATTGTCATTCATTGGAATATCATCTTCATCAATAAATTCTTCATCTGTCACATCATCAACATTGTCTGGTGGTACAACACAAATAGTTTCCACTGAGTCGTCATCATCAATCATATCTATGATTTCACTAACTGTTAAGGCTTTTCGTGCCATTTTACAAGTTTTTCTAAATTCTTAGTATGAAACGCACACACTTTACTTGTTTTATAATTTTTTACAGTTTTACCAAAAGGTCCTCACTCTTGAACATAACTAGCAGAAGTGCTAAACGTTCATACCACCCTTTCCCTTTTTATTTATCAGAGGGAATGCCTATACTAACAAAGAGTGCTAGCGACTAGCAAAGCCGCCGACATCGAGAACAAAGAGACAGCGTAAAAGGAAAGGGATGGACAGTGTCTTTCGGTCTACATCTGCACAGCAGATGTTTTTAATGGATTTCACGACGCCATCATTAGAAACATCTGGTCAGCAGATACATCATGTCATTAAAAACATCTTGTCATTAGAAACATCTGTTAGCACATACATCTTGTCATTAGAAACAACAGCTTGTCAGTAGATTCTAAAACAGTATTGTTAAATTAAAAGAATTATCCTACCAAATAAAATGTTTAAGAAAAAGGAGTCGGCGATTTCAACAAAATAAAACAGGATTTAATCTTAACTTATTCCTCGAAGCAATAAAGAGAGACAACTTTCCTCGTCTATACAAATATACTACGAGGAAAAATGTCAAATAGCAGCCAGTGTTCGCGCTTGCGAACAGCGAACTTTACCCTTTTCTGCATAAAACGTTGGCTATGTATACAAAGTGGCTTGTGGTTTATAAAATCACTTGAAATGTTTGCACAAAAACGTTATCATTATTTTCTTTTTTTTTATTATTTTTATAATAATATTTTCTTTTTAAAAAAAAACCTCTTAAAAAGGGGGTTTAATTACACCCCATCATACTTAAAGAAGGGGCTTAAGACCTCCATTTAAAATTTGGGTTTCTAAAGTTAAGATAACATGTAAAATTATTGCATACTTACATTTTGTATTTAAAACTTAAAAAGCATAAAAAACAACATTAAAAAAAAACTATTTTACTGTTCGCAAGTGCGAACAGCGGCCGAAAATGGGTTAAGCTCATGTATAAATATTTTCAAAATCCGCCCACTGGCACGCCCACAATTATTATTATTTTTTTTTTTTGAAAATTCAAAGTGAGCTAGGGAGCTGAAATTTATAATATATACCCTCTAGTGGCCCTTTATGCTCATGTGTTAATTTTTTTTAAATCCGCCTACCGACACGCCCACAATTAAATAAAACAATTTTATTGAAACACCCAAGTTTGAGCTAGGGAGCGTTTTTTTGATAAAATCCTTTAAATGTTGTATAACAAAATATGTAGAGCGTTCTTAACAATTCAACCATACTTAGACATTTGTCACGCCCACTTATGAGGGATAGGAATAAGAATAGGGTATCCAACAGTTCGCCTAAGCGGACTGTAGCCCGTCCCTATGTTTATTTATGAAAATGTTATAATTAGACAGATTCTCTGTTCTTATACTTTTTACTATTGTATTAGCAATGTAAATTCCCGTTTTAAGCTCTTAGTTTGGTATCAGAAGTTCATCTTCTTCTATATTAATAGAATTTAGTCTTTTAACTTCTGACCTAGCGGGGATTGAGAATGAATTGGGGCATGAGGATGTATGCAAGGGTATGGCAACATTTTCTGGGAAATTATCTGGTCGTAAGATTAACCAGTCTTGACGATACTGATAGTCTAAAAGACAATTGCATTTTTTTATAAAATCAAGACCTATTATACCATCACTGGGTATAGGGAAATCCGCTTGTACGACTTGAAAAAATTGGGGTATAAGTATATTTTCAACTTTTAAATCTGCCTTAACTGTACCTATTGTATTAATTACACCCTGTCCTATACCATTTAATTATTTTGTAGTCCCCTTATTAACGAAAATGCCTCCATTAATTTGCGTTTCTTTTATAATTAAAACGTCAGCGCCGGTATCGATTAGAAAATTCGAAAATTTGTTTGTTGAACTCAGTTTTACTTTAATAAAGCTGCTCATATTAAGATTTAGATTTATTATTTTATTCGTAATATTTACATATCTGTGGCAATAACACAGAGTAGCTTTGTCGACATAAGCGATTATTCAGTTTTTCAATTGGTAGTAGAGTACAGTTTCAGATATACTTTTCTATCTTACCCCCATCTAAAAAGCATTTTTCGTTACAGAAATATAAAAATATTCCTAACCGCTTATTTCTAAACAGCATGCTATGCTTTCCATAGAGTAGCTTATGTCAAGCAAATTTCTTAAGTCTTAATAGCTAACATTTTAAATTCTAACACAAACTCTTATGTCGAA
The DNA here is from genome assembly GCA_949715645.1 of Portevinia maculata. Taxonomy (NCBI): domain Eukaryota; kingdom Metazoa; phylum Arthropoda; class Insecta; order Diptera; family Syrphidae; genus Portevinia; species Portevinia maculata. The sequence goes on from OX454526.1 coordinate 92,881,890, forward strand.
ATAAGTCATGCAAAGTTTAAAATTTGTTAGTTGTATTTCAATTTTTCAAAAAAACCTATATTGACTTAAGATGTTCTGTTAAAATGTTGTTTGCATTTTACGGACACTTATGTTAACATAAGTTCTTTTGTCAAAACTGAGAAAATATAAATTTAAAATTTTAAGTTTATCATAATCACTTATGTCTACATAAGATTTTTGATTGACTTGAGTGGTTAAGAAGTGATGTAAGGTGATTTAGTGTGTTTTTAATTACAAGTTGTATAGATTTAGTATTGTTTTACATTGTTTTACGAATAGTTTTATTTAAATAACAACAGTAATCGCAACTGTTTTTGTTTTTGGTTTTTAATATTGACGGTATGTTAAGTTTTTTTATTATTTAAAAAATAGTCTTTGCTTAATTTGCATAGTTCGGGAAACGTTTAAAATATGGATCGTGCGAGAAAAATGCTCTCTATGGCACTAAAAAAACAAGATCCATGTCTTGATATTAATTCAAATCAAGAGCTGTCTAGCAATCATGAAAATACCGAAAATTATTAAGTAAGGTAAGACTTGTATTTTAAAAGTGAAACGAGAAAATAGTACCTGATTGATTTTTTTGAATGAAAATATCGGTCCTAATATTTTGGAGAAACAAAATTTCCAGAAAGATTCGGGGGCAAAAAATACACCTCATGAATGCGTAGACAATGGCCATCACTTTCGAGAAATGGAAACGGGAACGTTCGGGGACTTTGACGACGATGACTCAGTTTGTGATCCAGATTTCTTGCCATCTGATTCAGAAAACGTAAGTGATATATCAACTATTTCTTTAGAAATGAAAATCGCTGGCAAAATTTGGTTGGAGATTGTGAACCTGTACCTGCAGAACCTGAAGCTGGCGAGCCTCACACACATCAGACAAAAAAGATGCGAAAGGAAAAAAGAAATTCTGGAAAAGCTATTTATCAACAGCTGGAAAAGTTGTAGCAGAACGAACTATATGCCCATTAGAGAACTGCAGAAACAAATGCAAGGAAAAACTACCATTTGACAAACAGAAGTTAATTTTTGAACATATTGGAAGCCTGGTTCTTATGAACTTCGGCAGGCGTTTGCTTCTGGACTGATTACGATAGAAGATACAAAAACTGAAAGAAAAACAAAGAGTCTTACTAATCCAAGAAATAGGAAGCATACAAATTCTTACTCGTTGGACATAAATGGCGAAAGGGTACCAGTATGCCAAAAATGCTTTGGGTTTACTCTTTGTGAATCCGAGAAATTTATAAAAACAATTGTAAAGAAAAAGTTGGACAGCACAGGCCCTTCTACGAATGGTGATATGCCAGGAAAGCACCCTGGCCCAAAAAAAATGTCTGCTGAAAAGTAGAGAGATATTAAAAATTTTATAAACAGCTTTCCATCGTATGAATCTCACTATACACGGCGAAATACATCGAAAAGAAATTTTTTGTCAGGCGACTTGTCAATTGCCGAATTATATCGACTATTTTGCGAAAAGTTTGGTTCAACAATTTCTCTTTCCAAATTTTCTAAAATTTTTAATACTCTCAATTTAAAATTTAAAAAAACCGAAGTTAGACACTTGTACAAATGTGATACTTTAAAAATGAAGATTGACATGGCTGGAGAGGAGGAACGCAGTGTCCTAAAAAAGGAACAGGCTGAACATCAGTCAAAAGCCTCAGATAAATCAAAGGCCGAGGTTGACCCATTAATAAAAGTTCTGACCTTCGATTTGCAACACTGTCTGCCAACTCAGTCAGTTTCTTTTTACAAACGTCAACTTTGGACTTTTAACCTCACATTTTATGACTGCAAGAGCGGTCAACCCACATGTTATATATGGCATGAAGTTTTAGGTAATCGGGGTGGCAATGAGATAGCCTCATGCCTTTTTAAACACCTTCAAAACTTTGCAACTGACACTAAACACACCATACTGTACAGCGATTGTTGCCCAGGACAAAATAAAAACAAATTTGTTGCTGCCATGCTCGGAACATTTTTACAATTGGAAAACCAAAACACTGAAGAGATTATTGATCACAAATTTTTAGTCCCCAGGTCACACCCATATGGAGTGTGACGTTGATCATGCTTTAATAGAAAAAAAGAAGAAACGGACAACAGTGCAAATAGAACATCCCCGTGATTTTTTTTTTTTTTTTTTATATAATAAACGCGCAAGAAAGGGATTTGTTAGGACCCTAATAATGTATTAGCTACACAGCGCGGGCATTAAGGAAATTAGGGTGAGAAGAAAAGATGCCGATGCACGTTGGTATTGAATGTTTGTAGGTTGTAATGTGCAGGAAAAATTGAGCGGGGAAGAGCATTCCACATTCGTGTTGTACGGCTGAGGAAAGATTCTTTGAACTTCACTGTACGTCCGAACACAGGCTTCAGGGTGAACTGATGAGCATTCCTTGCATGGCGGGTATTGCGGTTGAAATGTTCAAGAGGAGGAATGCAACTGGCTATATCGTTTGAGCACTTGTGGTGGAAATAACGATAAAATAACGAAAGGCAGGAGACATTACGACGATGACTAAGCGAGTCAATCGATCTCGTGATGTCTCGGTCGCCAATGAGTTTTATCCCGCGTTTTTGGATCCTGTCTAGTAGCTCCAAATAAGTTATTGGTTCACCGGACCAGATATGGTCGTTGTACTCGAGTTTCGGGCGAATAAACGCCTTATAAATTGTAGCCAGATCAGAAGGGGTGAAATATTTCTTACAACGCTTAAGGAAGCCTAGATATTTCGCGGCATTCTTGGCGACATCGAATATGTGGTCATTCCAACGAAGGTTGTCATCAACACACTTACCGAGAATGGAAAGTCTTTCGGTTTCAGCGATGCAGGTGCTATTCATAGATAATGGCAGTGTGTGTGGGTTTTGCTTTAATGACAGGAGAGAGCATTGTGTTTTGGAAGCATTAAATTCCACTCTATTGGTTTTACCCGACTGAGTTATGCTGTTAAGATCGGAATGGTATCAATTTGTCCGAACGGTGGGTGTAAAAAAGAAATGTGTGGTAAAGGAAATTCATCAGCATGATATTTTTAATTTCTCTGCATTATCCAAGGAGAAATAAATGTAAAATGGATGAGGTTTACTAAGGAGTTTGGTACAATATACTTCAAAACTTCTTTGAGCGAAGTTGAAGAATTCAAGATTCTAAACATACGGCGCCGGGGATTTAATTCCATTAAAATAAGCGATTTGCAGGAATGTTACTCTGCACCTCTTCAAATTAATGAAAAGAAAAAAGAAGATCTATTAGAAGTGCTGCCCCTAATTGACAACATTTACCACACCTTTTACCAAAATCTGAATTCTAAATAAATTGAAGACTTTCATCCAGATTTGACGGAAGGCGATCCAGATGATCCATTATAAAACATGTCCCTTACTATGTAATTTTTGGTACACTTGTATGGCTTTAATTTTTTTTAACTCTAAATAAAGTTCTTATCCATACGCTTTTATAAAACATAATACATTATTAAAAAAATCAAAAAAAAATCCATATGTCTATTAATTTTACATTTTCAATTCGTCATAAATAATCTTAAGTCAACTTAAGGCACTTTTATTTAGTATTGTGGGTTTGACAGAAAAGCTTAATATGTTACTTAAGACATTCATTTTAACCAAATTGAATTGATATCATAAAATATAAGGTGAACCCCTTATTTTACAATTGGGGCTAACATTTTTTTAAAAATAATCATAAATAACGATTTTATGTAGACAAAAATGCGATTATTTCAAAAACACTTTTTTGACATAAGCTATCCTGTCATACTGCCACAGATATTGTTTTGAGTATTTAGGGGTTCGTCCGGGTTTTCCGAACTTTGTTTTTTCATTTATGTTCGTATATTGTTTTGGTTGCCACGACTATTTTGGCGGTAATGACCATTATTTTGTAACCTAACACGCCAGCGACCACGGCCTCGCCCACGGTTGGGATTCTGATATTGGCCGCGTGTACGTTTACGACCAAGATGATGCTAATAGGTTTGGTTATTATAATTGCTATTTCTGTTGAAATACAAAATAGAATTAGGTTGACCAAAGGTTTCGGTACTACTATTAACAAACTTGGCTACAACTTCGTTCATATTATTGAACTGGCCAGATTCCATTACAATTTTTATCTTTTCGTTTGTGGCATTCTTTGTCATTGAACGTACCGCTGTTTGTGTAGAGTACTTCTCTGCTAACGCGATGGTTAATCCATCTGAAATATAAGCATTGTTCAGAGATTTGGTCAAGTCTTCTATTTCGTTAGCGTAAGTGTTAGCAGACTTGTTATTTTGCTTTACACTCATGATTTTTGCTGCCAGAACTTCCACTGACTCGCCTTTTATCGCTGTTTTTAATTTTACAATGATTTGTTGTAAAGAAGACTCATTTGTGATTAGGGTTCGTGCAGAACCTTTGAGTTTCGTTTTTACTACGCCAACTTCTACCGGTTCGTAACTTTCTTTTATGGAATCTACTAAATTTAATGAGTCCAAGAAGCTTTGTAGATTTTAAATTTTACCGTCAAAATCTGGTATTAATTTTGTCGCTATACTAATGAACTCAATTTTGCTTTGCGACATTTTGTCGATCTTATTTATACGAGTATATGTTTTATTCAAATTAATCTGTTTGTATAGCTCTTGCACTTCTTCTAACTCTACTTTTTCGTCTTCCTTATTATCACTACTTTCGGCAGTGATATTACTTGAGCTCAGTTCAGTTTCTAACGAAAGTGGGATTTTTAAGTGAATTTTCTGTTTAGTTAGGGATGCAACATCGTTCTTAAAAACATCGATGTTTAAAAACATCGATGGTTCCACGACAAGCATCGATGTTAAAAAACATCGGTATTAACAACGATACATCGATGTTTTTCCGATGTTTTATTTATCTTCTCCATCACACAAATTGTTGGCTATATTTACAACATGCTGTACCTAAACAACGAAATATATTAGTCCTACCAATTTCAGCGCAAAAACTTTAACTAATTTCCAGTCTAGTAGACCACAAAAGAATTCGGCTGCGAAATAAAACATATTTTCTCGATGGATTTATTTATTTAAACGTTGTTTTGAAATGAAATTAAGGAAGAGACATAACAAACATTAATTTGTTCGAATGTAACAACTGCGAAATGGAGTTGAGGAAAAGAAGCTTGGATAATCTAGTCCCCAGAAGTCTATTTCTGTCCTCAGTGATGGTTGCCCCAGCCTCCGACAACAAACGCTCGCTTGGAACAGACGTGACAACGATTGGGATATATAACATTGCAATCTTTGACAGCTTTGGAAAAAGAGACTTCACATCCTCCCAAATCTCAATGCACACTTTCTTCTGTACCTGCACCGTTGGGTTTTTCGTTGCCTAGCTGGCAACGAAATTTGGGTTGCGTCTAATGATGGTGTTTATTTTCCGGTTTATGGCTTGTGTGATATTTCCCTTGCTTGATTGTGGGATTGCTGCGCCGGAATTTCCCACTGCTGTTGTTGGTATAAGTGGGTTCGGGGTTCTCCCCTGCTCTGTCGTAGACACTATTACACAAATACAAGCACATTTTTTATTTATTTATATTTAACACATCTTGGCAATGTTTAAGGAAATGAATGAACGATGTCGATGTTTGACAGTTTTGCCGTGGATGTATCGGCGATGTATCGGTTATCAAAACATCGATGTTAACATCGATGTTTATGAATGAAACATCGATGTTTTGGATCGATTATTTTGTTGAAGTTTTCTATCAGTATTTTGATATGTTTGTCTACAGTGTTGCTCTTAATTTCGATATTTTTATTTAAACATTTATATGATCTATAGAATTCTTCTTTGTGCGGTACAATATTATCTAGAAGGTTGGGCCACTTGTCCATTTATAACCTCATTTTATTTAAACAAACAATACTCCACTTGACTTATGCAAATATTACTTCGAATATATCATAACTTTAAAAGGATTTTTACTTAAATTTGTAATGAAATATAAAAGTACTTTGTTCCAATGCTTTAAAAGAAACTGTTCTTAAATTTATAAGTGGACAACATAGTGTTTAATTTAATATTAACCCTAGAAAGATAAACTGCGCCTCGGAGGCGCCCGCGAAATATATATATTGCTTTCTTCTTTTAACCGACGCTCGAACAAACTTGTTTTTTTAAGCCAACTCAGTCGTCGATTAACACTTGCGAGTGACGGTAGTTCCGGTTCGGTAAGTATCACCGTTTTTCAGTTATGGTAATGCGTGGCGCAATGCAATTTTTTTGTAATATTTTTTTTGTTACTTTTAACATATATTCTACTAATGTGCGGTAAATATGAAAGTAGATAGCTGTTATATCAAATTGAATGGGTTTTAGAATAGTGTTGAAAGACGAAAAAATGGTTCCCTTTTTGAATCAAGAAGACGAACTTGCAAATGATGGCAGTGAGAGAGAGCGAGATTGAGGATCATATAAGTGAAGATGATGTTCAAAGTGAAACTGACGACGAGTACGTCGATGAAGTAATCGAAGAAAACTTAAATGACACCTCAACATCTGAAAACCCCGGACATGACCACCGCTTAATTATTCCGGCTCAAAGAGTAATCAGAGGTAAGAATGGATGCGTTTGGGCTACTTCTAAAGGTCAAAGTCATGAAAGAACATCCGCGATCAATATAATTCGCTATAGTAGAGGTCCTACTCGAATGTGTCGAAATATTTTGGAACCACTTTTATGTTATTTATCACGGATGACATCATTCAAGAGCTCGTTCACTGGACAAATGTGGAGATATCAATAAAACGTACTGATAGTATTACTTCTTCGACATTTAGAGATACGAATCCTACTCAAATCAAAGCCTTTATTGGAATACTTTCTATATGTGTTGCCATGATTCACGTCTATCCTTGTCGTTCATTGCTGCTTCCACCCTATAAACTGCCAATTGTGGGAACGGTATAAGGTCAATCTAACATACGGGAAATTCCTGAACGGTTGAAAAACACAAGTTCTCGAAAAGTTTCGCTGTGATGGATTTCATAGTATTGTAATTCATCAGTTAGTAAGAAATAAAATCCTAATGACAATATAATATAAATGTCATCTATTATTAATAACTGAAAATTAATTACCGACGATCTCTAATTTTGTGCTCCTTTTTGCTATGAATTTATAAAATCCTCCTTCACTTAAAAAAAAAAAACCAAAAATTAATAATATATGTTTATGTTTTACTTAATTGATAATAATACAACAATAAAATGAAGCAATACAAAAAAAAATGTTTATTTAATTTTGTAAAAAAAACGTTTTTTAATTGTGCGCCTCGTAGGCGCATGTTTATCTTTTCAGTACTAAAAAATAAGATTATCTTTCTATGGTTAAGACTAACTCCAACCTTAAATATTCATCACAATTATCCCGGCGTTATCCGTTTTAACGTCTTTATATTGGGTTTTACCCATCTTGAATATATACACACAATATCTGAATGAACGGATTTAACATCAAAGAATCACTCTCCACGGACAACTACATATAATAATACCGAATAGCCATTTAATAAAACGCACTAATAATTTTCCAAGATCGAATACTTCAATTTGTCACGGTCGCCATGTAAACTGTTTATTATGAATTGTCTGTGGGTATGAAATAAAAGCCACCGTTCCGTTTGTTGTCTCTTTATTACCTGACTTTTTAATTGTCCTCTTGCGTTTGTGTGACTCCACTTTACATCAATATAGTAGAATCATCACAAACGTGGGAAGCGTAGTATGCTGAAATGCACATTCCGCATTCCAATCATCGCATCGGGTAACGAGCCATACTCGTTACCCCAGATGACACCCGGAATGTCTAGACAGGCAAATAAACATACAATTCGCCTTTTTCGTTAAGGGATTTTTGGCAGTTCCTGACTGTTTTTGACTTTATGGTTTCGCTGTCTAGTGCTTTGATCGCCGCCTGACTGTCTACGAAGATTGTAAACTTGGAAGGATCCAGATTCTTAGCGGAGATTGTTTTTGCTGCCTTGTCTATGGCGACTATTTCGGCTTTTCATTGGGGAGTCTGTACGAGTCCTTTATGTCTAGGGGCTCGCAGAAAACTCCTGCTCCTGTACCTACATCCATTTTTGAGCCGTCCGTATAGATATGGATTTCTTGTACGCTGGCGTGCGTGCTCTCTCTTTGGGGTATGTATGTAGCATAGTTTATCTCGAAGTTTCGATTGGGGATTATGTAATCCGTTTTCCTGGATAGATCGATACCCAAGTAATTGTGAATTATGGAGCCGTGCCCATAGGAGCTGTGTCTCCACATGTTTGCTTCCTTGAGGCGGAGGGCTCCTTTGGCTGCCATGCTGCGAATGTATTCACCAAGGGGGGTAGGTTTAAAATGACTTCCAGCCCGGCTTGGGGTGTTGATCTCATTGCTCCTGTTGTGCCGATACATGCTAATCTCTGTACCTTAGAGAGGTTATGGAGATAGGTAGTCCTTTCTGTTGCCTTCCACCAAACAATTGACACGTATGTAAGTAGGGGTCGTATGATCGCTGTATACATCCAATGGGTTATGTAAGCGCGCATACTCCAATGTTTGCCAAAGGTCTTTTTGCATGCGTAGAAGGCACATAGTGCTTTTTTTGATCGTTCCTCTATGTTACGTTTCCAAGTAAGCTGAGAGTCTAGGATGATGCCCAGATACTTTGCTTCCGGAGAAAGTTACAGCCGAATTCCGTTCAGCTTCGGCATATCGAAGTTCTGGATTTTTCTTTTCCTAGTGAACAGAACACAGTCGGTTTTGATTGGATTAACTCCAAGGCCGTTCGGTCTTGTCCACGAGGATAATTCTTTTAGGGCAGATTCCATGAGTTCACTAATAATGGGGAGATACTTTCCACTTATTAGAATTACAATATCGTTGTTGTAATCCACACAACATTACCAATCCACACAACATTACCCGATCTTCCAACCAAACCATACGTAACAAGTTCCCAAGCGCCACGGCTATTAATTGGTCATTCGCTTTATTTTCGTTTTCAAATGCATACCCAAGCACAATTGGATCAAGTATCACGGGTACACACGCCAACATACGGCAAAACTGCAACAAGTGCATATCGAAATCATTTTACGATTTATGAATGGGTGACACTTGATACCAGTGCACATCGAAGAAATACTACGATGTGCAACCACTTAAATTGTTTTACGATTTATGGGTGACACTTGATACCAGTGCAAGGGCAATTGACACCAAGATGTCGACTGGGCATTTCTTAAATGGGAGCAGAAAACAATTAAGCAATACCCAGAATAATAACTAGATGCGCACATATGGGAATTATTATGGAAAAGTATGGTATATGGAGGGGGAAGTCAAGAGTCAGGTCATGGCTAAAATTAAGTATAAAAGGGCATGGTTTTGGAAGGAAATAGCAGAGAGAAATATCACCAGTCAAGTGTACAAGATCGCAGCCAAGCATAGAAACAGCGGATCTTATAGCTTAAAATAATAGAATAATAATAAAAAACATTATTGGTCGCAGCCCTGCTTGAGACAGCGGGCCAATAATAATAATAAATAAAAATCGTCTTTTATTTTTCTCTCCGACTTTCACTCTTCCCTTGGAAACAAGGAAGCACGGTGAAAATCGTATACAACATTGGTGGCGGCGGTGGGATCCACGTGAAAACGGTCCCAACTACCAAACCAAAAAAACGAGTCTACCTTGCACTCGAGGCGTTTCTGGGGCTATACACCAGAAAGTAAAAAGTGAAAAGTGTGCTGAAAAGTCCCGAAAACCGTAAGACCTGGCGAATTCTCGAAACGAGACGCCGGAGGCAAACATTCGGGCAATGAAACAAAGACTAGGTGTAACAATCAACTCTAGGGCGTGAAGCTTACCTAGCAAGTCAACTACACAACAACGTCAAGGAAGGAACCTCATCAAGAACATCAACCAGCAGCAGACGGAAGCTGATTTTGAAAAAAGTAAATAAGATTATTAAAATTATCATTTAAATTTATATTACACTCAACCGTCTGAAATCCGCAAAATTTTTACCCGACGCAACTACCTGACATTAGAGCTTTTTAAAGCCCTACCTTTTTTTGACCACCTAACTCGACCAGACTCCACACCGACTAAAACAATGAGCGTCACCCTCGGTGAACTATTTGGAGATTGCGAAGTTTTTAAAATCGTGGGAACGATGTCAATAACATCGTTCCCACGTTCGACGGTAAGCCTGAGGAACTGTGCAAGTTTATTTCGTGTGGCAACACACTGTTCTGTTTCATTACTGACGAGGCACAACATAAATTGTTCCTCAGCATAGTCAAGACTCGACTTCAAGGTCCCGCCTTTGAGTTAATCCAACACAAAGAGCTGACAAAATGGACAGACCTAGTAAAGGAACTAGAATCCCAGTTCAAGGAACACAGGTCGCGTACTTCGGCGCAGAATCAGCTTCTGGCAGCCAAACAAAACGCCAGGGAAACTATTCAGGAATACGGCGACCGACTTTCAACCCTACTTCTGGCTCTCAATTCAGCTACATATAGCTGTTCCAACGAGAAAACAGTGCAAGATTTTCTGATACTAGAAAATCACAACCTTGCACTACAAGCATTTGAAGATGGAATAAGAAATTCCAGCTTAAGGCTACTGGTAAAAGCACACCATGCTAGTCAGTTAAAAGAAGCTATTTCTTACGCCACTCATTGTAGATCATGACAATCCTTCCACGTCTTCAGCAAGGCACAATACTCTTCGACCTATTTGCCAAACTTGCAATAAGATAGGTCATACTTCGGCAACGTGTTACCGAAACACGAATCTGCCCAATTTTACCCCTCATCCGGTAAAACGGGAAGCGCAATGCAATCTGCAGATAGTCAGATGCAATTACTGCAACAAACAATACCATTCAGAAAACGAGTGCCGGCTCAAGATGTCTCACCAAAGGCAAAACCAACAGGGCGCTCAAAACCGACATAGCTACCAACCCCCACATCAAAACCGAAATAGCTAGCAACCCCCACATCGCAATCGGAATAATCACGAACCGAACCAAGACCGACAGATAAATTTGCACCATGTGCAGCCGAATCCAAACCCAACACGTAACGATTTGGGAAACGAAATTCGTCGGGAGGAAATAAACGGCAACTCCCCCCGACTGACAATTCAAGCCGATGTACACCAGCAATAACTTTTTCAGTAAGGATCCCCCTCGTTCCCAATAATAATCTATCAATGATACAAATTCCTTTCTCAGATGGAAAAAACAGGGATTTGGTCATAGATACTGGAGCCGAAATCAGTATCTTACGCGGTTGCACCAATTCGCCATTGCTAAACAAGGATATGATAATATCCACTATAAGCGGCGGAAAGATAACAAGCTCCAATATGACCACTGAATCCCTGATTTTCCAGATGGGAGAGGATTCTATCAAGATATCGCACCCGTTCCATATTTTGGACCACCAGGTTCAACAAAATTTCGACGGTATTATTGGGAACGACTTCCTAAAAAAATATGAATGCCATATAGATCATCGCCAAAATCTCCTGATTATAAATCCCTTCGTGAATAACTCTACAGCCATTATAGACGGTTTCGGAGAGGTGTTTAACAAATTTCCTCCTCCCCAGAATATAAAGAAATCCCCTGATACAAAAGAAATAATTTGCCTAGAAAAACGCCAAGAAGCTACACCTTCCGGGGTGTTACCTACGGGTAATGCTGGGAATGTTAATAATGTTAAACGGTACGACCTAAGGCGACCTAACACTGTTACCGGTGAGCTCCAACCTGCTATCGATGGGTATAAACAGTTTGATTCCTGTTTCTCTACTACCAAGAAAGTGCGCCATACGGGCACTGGGGTAGAAAAGGAATCAAACTGGGAACCGACATCTGACTCCGCATCTCAAAACGGACCAGTAGTTCCACAAAAATATCCCGAGCAAACCAGGAGTAAATCGACTTCCAGTAAGCTTCAACGTTTGACGGAAAATCTAGACGAAATAATTTTAGTATCGTCAGAGGATATACAAGTAAATAAAGAAAAACGTAAGACAGAGGAGAAAAGTGCCTCTGCAGAAAAACGTAAGACAGAGGAGAAAAGTGCCTCTGCAGTACCTATAATAAAATTAAATCCGGCAGACAAAAAGACTAAGATGACAAAGCCCTTAGCAGAGCATAAGACCGAGATCAGAGAAAATTCACTCATTTCACTAAAACCACGAAGCCAACAAATAATGGAAATCCCCTTTAATCAAGCAACCCCTTCAGACATCATAACAAAGAAAAAACAAATAATCCCAGGGGTTTACCTAGGCGAAACGTTAGTCACACCCAACAACGGAAAAATTAAAATACCTGTAATAAACACTTTAGAAAAAATTCAGGAGATCAACATACACACAATCAATTTAGAGTGGGATGAGATTGATAATTTTAATATAATCAGAGGCGAAAACTTCAAAAATCCCGTGAAAAAACGGTTAAACAAATTAAACATGCTAATTGACTTAGACCACTGTAACCTCGAAGAGAAAGAAACCATTTCTAATATTTGTCGTGAATACAACGACCTTTTTTATATTGAAGGAGATCACCTGACATATACAGATTCCATGACACATAAAATAATAACCGAAGAAAGCAAACCCCCGTTATTCACTAGACCTTATCGCCTCCCTGAAAGCCAAAAGGAGGAAATTCATAAACAGATCAATGAAATGTTGGAGGATGGTATAGTACAGCCAAGCTACAGCCCTTGGAATTCACCTTTGCTTTTGGTTCACAAAAAATCCGCTAAGGATGGGACCAAACGTTGGAGAGTAGTGGTAGACTTCAGTAAACTGAATGAGCTGACCATGGGAGACGCTTACCCACTACCAAACATAACCGACATCCTCGACCAGCTCGGTAAGTCGAAATATTTCAGTACGCTCGACCTGGCCAAAGGCTTCCACCAAATCCTCATGGACAGAGAAGACAAAAGCAAAACGGCCTTCAGCACTCCGTTCGGACATTACGAATACAATCGTATGCCATTCGGATTGAAAAACGCACCCGCAACATTTCAGAGGTTGATGAATAACGTATTAATGGGACTACAAGGCATCGAATGCTTTGTCTACGTGGATGACATAGTCATTTACGGTTACGATCTACACGATCACAACAAACGGTTAATCCAAGTTCTCAACCGTCTTAGAGAACACAATCTCAAACTGCAACCCGACAAGTGTCATTTTGTCCGCAAAGAGCTTACCTACCTTGGACACGTTATTTCTGAAGAAGGAATAAGACCAGACCCTGAAAAAATCAAGGCAGTAAAAACCTTCCCGGTACCCAAAAAACCAAAGGATATTAAATCATTCCTCGGTTTGTAGGATACTATAGGAAATTCATCCCTAATTTCGCGGATCTGGCTAAACCCTTGACCAAACTACTAAAGAAAAACGCCGTTTTTAAGTGGGACGCTTTTTGTGACGAGTCATTTAGAGTATTGAAAGAAAAAATTATAAAACCCCCTATCCTTGTCTACCCCGACTTCACCCAGGAATTTATCGTCACAACTGATGCAAGTGACATAGCCTTAGGAGCAGTACTTTCTCAAGGTCCAATAGGAGAAGATAAACCAATATCTTTCTCCAGCCGAACTCTTAACGACGCCGAGACAAGGTATACAACTTCTGAAAAGGAGTTGCTCGCCATCACTTACGCCCTGCAACAATTTCGACCGTATATTTTCGGAAGAAAGTTCACGATCTGCACTGACCATAATAACTTGTTATGGCTAATTGAACAAAAGAATCCAACCTCAAGGCTTTTACGCTGGCGTATCCTAATGGAGGAATACGAATTCAAAATCGTACATAAGTCCGGCAAAACTAATGTCATCGCTGACGCTCTCAGTCGCGTTCGTTTAAACAATGAAGAAGACCCTAAGGTACTGGTAACTACGAGAAGTCAACAACAAATTTTTAACCAAGACATCGAAACCAATAGGATTAAACAAAATCCAACAAACTCTCAGCATACTCCAAGCTTGAAGCTTATCGAGAGAAGGGAATCAATATTTTCAAACAACTCAGTCTCGTTGAAAGCTATACTCCTCCCCTTAATAGAATCCCCAGACGAAGAACTGCTACGAAAACAGTTCGACAATTTTACGAAACCTGACATAGGTCAAGTCTTAACCACCATACAAACGAAATCCAATTGTCATTACTGTATTAGTACATTACCAATCCCTATGAGAAGTACCACAGATCAGAAAACCATCATACATTTTCTACAAAACATCCTCAAAGAATGCAAAAGGCAGAAGCTAAATTCTTTAGCAATTTCTTTGCCACTTAGCGGCAACAATCAAGACAAACTCAAGATGACAATACGCGACATTTTTGAACAAGAACATTTGACCGTTTACATACACAGTGACAGGAGAATAATACTAAATAACAGAGACGACATAATACGAGTGCTACACGAAAATCATGAGTCCCCTTTTGGAGGACACCAAGGAACAAATCGAACCATAAAACGAATAAAACAGACTTACTACTGGCCAACCATCACAAAGGACACGACGGAATACATCCACAAATGCGAATCTTGCCAAAAAAACAAACAATCCAAGAACTCGAAAATACCTCTCCCATTAGTAGATAACTTCCGTATTTACAGAATTATACCCCTTCCAGTCCATCATAACAGCAAATTCGTATTCATACAACCCTCAACCCAATACTTAACTATTAATTACAGAAAAGACAGTTTTTCAAACTGGAATAAGGAAGACTTAGCAAAATGCAAATCCTTGGACGAAAAATTTCTTTGCCCTCTACCCCATCCATTGTTTAACACATATGCTAATAACCTACAGTGCGAAGTGCAATTGGTAAAAGGCGACACCGGTCTTCCAAACACTTGTGCAATAAAACAGTCAAAACCTACGACGGTTTGGATCCAACTCTCACAGCCAAACAAATGGTTATTCTCAACCTGCAACGAATATATGGTCGACGTGATATGCGGAGAGAACATAACCGCATATACACTGACAAAAACCTTAAAAATCGAACTAGAGACTAATTGCTATTTAAGATCTAAAGAACTTACAATACATGCAATTAGCGAGAGCTCTTCAACCCTCACCAACTCCTACATTCCTCCCTTAAACATCTCACACATCATCTTCAACAGTTTACCCAACTACACATCAAACATAGCAGTCGTAAAATTCTCAAGCCAAAATGACTTGAAACTGATTTCGCAGGATATAGCTTCTTTAAAGAATGAGGAATCAAAATCCCTTCTAACGTTGGACGGTCATGACCTACACCATTACAAACTAATCTACACCACAATAACATTAGCGCTAGTCCTGTTCCTCTATAGACGCTATCAGACTTACATAATAAATAAAAAAGAAAAAAATGACAAAACCCATAGACAGACTGTACAAACAGACAAAAAGTCGGAAGTTCCCGAATTCAGACTAAACATTTCAACAGACGGTTAAGTGTATAAAAATGATAACAAGAAAATATTTTTTTTTAAGCAAATAACGTTATATCTTAATATAGTTTAACCTAAATCATACCTACTTAAGAAAAAAAAAACCTTAATCAATCAAACAATTTGCACCTAGTTCTTACAAACAGATATATATACTTATTACGCACATGTCAGTAAATTCATCATAATTATAGGAATAATATTAATAGTCAAAAAATCATTATTTATACCATAAAAAAAAAAAAAAAAATTTTTTTTAATGAAACAAACCATTTTTATCATAATTTAAAATTTTTAGTTCACAAATAGAATGTAAACATTTTGCACCTTTTCCTAAGAAAAGTATTACATGTTAAAAAGTCTACGAATATGTCAAAAAAAAAAAAAAAAAAAAAAAAAATATATATATAATAACTTTATAATAATTGTTATCAAACAAAAAAAAAAATGTAATTCCTAAGATATTTAAACAACATATTCAATTGTAACAAACCATTCCTTCCACAACCAACCCGCATACAGAAAATTCTAACCCTTCAGGTAAGAATTTTCTTTTTCCAAGGGGGGTGGGATGTTGTAATCCACACAACATTACCAATCCACACAACATTACCCGATCTTCCAACCAAACCATACGTAACAAGTTCCCAAGCGCCACGGCTATTAATCGGTCATTCGCTTTATTTTCGTTTTCAAATGCATACCCAAGCACAATTGGATCAAGTATCACGGGTACACACGCCAACATACGGCAAAACTGCAACAAGTGCATATCGAAATCATTTTACGATTTATGAATGGGTGACACTTGATACCAGTGCACATCGAAGAAATACTACGATGTGCAACCACTTAAATTGTTTTACGATTTATGGGTGACACTTGATACCAGTGCAAGGGCAATTGACACCAAGATGTCGACTGGGCATTTCTTAAATGGGAGCAGAAAACAATTAAGCAATACCCAGAATAATAACTAGATGCGCACATATGGGAATTATTATGGAAAAGTATGGTATATGGAGGGGGAAGTCAAGAGTCAGGTCATGGCTAAAATTAAGTATAAAAGGGCATGGTTTTGGAAGGAAATAGCAGAGAGAAATATCACCAGTCAAGTGTACAAGATCGCAGCCAAGCATAGAGACAGCGGATCTTATAGCTTAAAATAATAGAATAATAATAAAACACATTATTGGTCGCAGCCCTGCTTGAGACAGCGGGCCAATAATAATAATAAATAAAAATCGTCTTTTATTTTTCTCTCCGACTTTCACTCTTCCCTTGGAAACAAGGAAGCACGGTGAAAATCGTATACAACATCGTCTGCGTATGCTACTATTTTCGTCTTTTTGAAATTTAGAGTCGTGAGGATTTTGTTGACCACTAGAAGCCACAGGAAGGGAGATATGACGCCTCCCTGTGGGTTGCCCCTGGTCAGTGTTTTCCTTATGCTACTCTCTCCGATCTCTGAGTTAATTACTCTGCTGTTAAGCATTTCGTAAACCCAGTTCGTTATTTCTATGTTCGCTCCTAAGTCTACGAGCGCTGTTTTTATGGCCGCTGTTTTGACATTGTTGAAAGCTCCCTCAATGTCCAAAAATGCTGCCATGGTGAATTCTTTATGGTGTAATCCTTTTTCTATAATTGACACAACTTCGTTGCAGGGCTGTTTCAACTGACTTGCCTTTCAGGTATGCGTGTTGAGTGCTGCATAGGTTGTTTTCGTTTAGAAGGTCCCTTGTGTATCAGTGGCGTGGCGTGGAAAATGTTAAATGGTAAGTCGGAAAAAATATGCACCTGCAAACGCTTTCTGAAATTATATTGTGTACTGCAAATCGCATAGAAGTAAAGCAATTCAAGCCAATTTTTTATACTTCAAGTCATTTAAGCTTAAATTTACAATGAACCTAAAGTATAATAAAAGTGGCTTCGAAAGAAACCTTTTTGGCAGATGCAAATGCTGTACCTTAAAGAAGATAGTAAGTAATAAAAAAAAGGAACTTCATAAATCACGGTTTGTTAAATAAATAAATACATAAATAAAAATTTAAATTAAAAAGCTTCACGCATAATATTTACAAAAATGTATAGATTTTATATGTATAATATATAAAAATATTTTAAAAATAGTTTTTATACGAAGTTAAAAAGAGAAAATATTAATGATTAATATTTTTTAAAATCAAAAACAGTAGAATTTGGAAAAAAATGTGAAAAGTTTTGTAAATTTTTTTTTTTTTTTGTACTCTAAGTCTATTCTTCTACCTTTTTTCACGTATTCTGCAAGAACTCTTTCATAAAAGTTAGGCCTACTTTTTATTTTTAAAAGGAGTCGCTTTTCTATGGATAAAAGTGCTAAATCAGAAAGCCTGTCTTCTCCTTGAGAATTTCTCAAATATGTATGAACTCTTTTCACAGTGGAAAAAGATCTCTCCACGGAAGCAACAGTCATTGGTAGTGTTAAAAATAGTCCACTCAATTTTAAGATTTGGGGAAATGTTTCACACAATATTTCACTTCTTAATTGTTTATAGAGGGATAAAACGTCAAGTGGTTGAAGTGAAGACGTAGTATAGAGAACTTTCTGCTCATTTTTTAAACCTGCAAAATCGAAAATTCCAGGGAAAAAGTTAATCACCGAAGATATTTTATCATCTGGTATTGACTGAGCCATACGACTGTATTTTGATTTATTGAGTAATTCCAAAAAAATTAAATCCGTGAAAGATTTATATCGTGTCTTAATTTGAGATATAATATTGTCCTTTATTTCTACAAAAAGGCGCTTATAGTGAGTCTTTAAATCAAAATCAAGTAATCGGCGTTTCCGTGGAGGTTCAGCACAATCATTTATACTTTCAATAGCGTACTATTGTGTTTATATTGCCAAAAAAAACTTTCAATTTAGGTATATTTTCCAGTGATTGAGATAACACCAAATTTAAAACATGTGCGTAGCAAGGAATACAATAAGCCATTGGACAAGCATCCAGGACTTTTTTTTAACACCACCTACTTCCCCTGACATAACCGCGGCCCCATCGTAAGATTGCCCAACTAATTTCTCCTTGCAACCGTATACATCAAGTATATTGAAAATGTGTTTTGAGAGCTCATCGGCATTTCGACTCTCACTCACGTCAAAAAACCCAAGAAACCTTTGCTCTACTCCTTCCTCCGATAAGTAACGCAAAACGGCACTAAGTTGCTCCCTATGGCTCATGTCTGGTGTTTCATCAATCATGATGGACACAAATCGCGTTTCACTTATTTCTACTTTAATTTCGCATTTCAGCACTGCGGCTATACTTTGTATTAAATCGTTTTGGATGTCATTTGGTAGACCCGAAAAAACCGGATTACGTGCACTTGAACACTGTTCCAAATGAGAGTCCATTAACTGGTCATACTTAGATAAGTATAAAAGTGTTTCGACATAATTGCCACGATTATTAGAATCTGGCTTTTCATTATGGCCCCGAAATGCTTGTTCCTGTTTGCCTAAAAGAACTACCGTATCTATAAAACGTTCCATTAGTTTACGTTTTCGATCAACTTTTTGGTTGTGAGCTTTCAATACGATCAGTACCGAATTCGTGCAAAGATAAACAGCTACGAATGTGTTTTTCCGTCTTGACATGTTTATTTGCCGAATTAATTAAATTGTTTATGTCAGCGTAGCCCGTGCGACTCCAAACACTAGGAGAATTAGAAAAATGGAGGTAAGGAAAACAAAACATTCTATTGAGCTTACAACTACCAGTCAACCAAGTATATTTTTGATATATGGATGCGTTGAAATGCGAAACAAAACCATCCTTGTACTTATAATCTATTTTCATAGAAGGAGTAGAGCGTCCTATTTTTTTTTAAGAAAACTCAACTTCCAAAAGCAAATCTACTAAACAACAATTTACTGTTAATAATGCCATTTTCTCCTTTGCTGAATCTAACTGAAAACAAAACAATTTAACTTTTGTTAAACTTCTCACACTTTTCACTGTTTTCGATCACTTTAAATAATTATATATTGCACAACAATAATTCCACTCAATATTACTTTAAGTTACACATCGCAGTCTGCTTTACAACTGAATTTTTCAAACAGAACTCACTACACACAAAACTCGCCAAATAAGTCGCTGAAAAGCGGGTTATATTTTTACATAAGGAAGTGTGTATCAAACAGAGAGGAGTCAAACGCGGTGAACGATAAGGGGAAAACAAGGAAAGAAAGTCAATTTGTTCTAACCAGCTACATATTTCATAACCCGAAAATTTCCGGGTTACTATGCTTTGTTTTGCTATCGCTTTGCGTATGTGTTTCTTATGGGGTATGGAGGGGAGTATGTGATGTTGGAGATTAGGCATGCAATGGTGTGAGTATTTGTGTGCGTAGAGCAGTAGAACGATATGAGAGCAGGTGAATAGCAGGTGGTAGGTTGGTAGAATTTGTTGCTTGCAAGTGCAGGTGTAGGAAAGCTTATGTTTATATACACACATTAAGATGCATGTTGCTTGTTGGATTAAAACATAGTTGAAAGGTAGAATTTTAAAAGGTAACCCGGCGTGAATCGAGTTATATGGGCGCCTCGCCGCTGTTGTGTATAAGTCTATTATTCTCTCCATTGTCTTTAGGAGAAAAGTGGAGAGACTTATCGGACTTTTGTGCTCTGTTATGATACTTTCAATTGCCATGTCCGGTTGTGTGTCTTGCGGAACCGGGGTGTAGTTGACCTCACATCCAGTGTTCTCACTAGCCTCCGGAAAGTGAGTATCCATTAAAATTTGTAGAGTTTCTTGACTAGACTATGTCCAAGAGTCATCAGCACGTTTAATATATCCTGGGACCGTGGGGTCTTTGGATAGTACTTTACGTAGTCTGGCAGCCTCGTTTGTACTCTCTATGGATTCGCAGAACGTGCTCCAGGATTGGAGTTTTGCTGTCCTTATTTCTTAAGTATATAGATTATGTTCGGCCCTATACTTAGTCCAGTCATCATGTGTCTTACTCTGTCTTACTCTGTCTTGCTTTTTAAAAAGTTGTCTTACCAATGTTCGCCGCTTTTGAAGCTCGCTGGTCCACCAAGTTGCCTTTTTCGGTTTGCAATTGCGAAAGATGGGGCAGTGTTTAACAAAGGCTTTGTGCATAGTTTTGGTAATATACTACACTGCGTTGTCGATTCGGTGAGTATCGACAAACTTGTCCTCTTTTGGATGTTGTGTGTACTCACTGACCGTTTTCGCATAGTCTGCCCAATTCGTTTTCCTAGGGTTCCTAAAGATTCGTTGTCCCATATATTGTAGATTGACTGTAAAGAGTATTCTATTATGGTCTGAGAAAGAGTTCTCTCAACAAACTCTCCAGTCTTCTACCCTGATATGATCATTGTTGGTTTTGAGAGTTATGTCTAAAATTTCTGCCCTGTTTCTGTTTTGGAATGTGGGCTGGTTTCCCCTGTTACACAAAACTAGATTTGTGGAAATGATATATTCAAACAACGACTCACCTCTTTTATTAATTCCTGTGCTGCCCCACAGGGTGTGGTGTGCATTCGCGTCGCACCCTACCACCAATGATGTGTTCCGTTTGTTAGCGAGCTCCACTAATTCACGTACTGTATCGGATGGTAGGTTTTCCTCGCCATGTGCCATGTAAACTGAAGCGAGGATAAGGTTCCTTTCCAGAGCTTCAATTTTTACGGCCACTGTGTCTCCATTGCTGTAGCTGTGTAGAAAAAATATGTTACCAACAATTTTTTTGACTAGAATACAGCTTCGTACTTTACCTTCTTCTTAAGTGTGGAACAGATGGTAATATGGCGATTTCAGTCCTTGGATTTTATTTTTTAAAATCCAGGGTTCTTGAATTAATGCCACGTCCACCCTTACCTCAGACAAGAACAGCAGTAGGTCATGGGTTGCTGCTTTACAGTGATGCAAATTAATTTGCACCACTAGCAGCTTTTGCAACCTTTGGCTCTTCATCTTCATCCAGCCGTGCCCTTACGGCACCTAGCCCGAACTTCAGTCTGTTGCCTGGGGTCTGCCTTATGCTGGCTGCAGAAGATTGGTTTATTGCAAAGCAGAGCTCCTTGCCGTTAAAACTCCTTCTGGAGTGATCTTTCCATCGGGATCTTGCTCGTCAATGACTCCTGATCTTAGGCTCGTCGGAGTACTGTCTAGGCTTGTTGAAGCCTTGGGTCTTTTCGGTCGGCTTTCTTTATTCTCTTCCTCTGACCGTAGCCTCTTCGAAGAGGTGCCAGAGGTTCCGGCCTTAGTGCCTGTAGAGACCCTGCTTGAAGCCTGTACATGGTTTTTTGTTTCTGAAGGTCTGGTGGTTTTAGACTGTGTTCCTTGTTCCTTGTTAGCCTTATGAGAACAACCTTTGGATTTGTCTACCACCACTACTGTTGTTCCTTTTTGCAGTTCAGTTGGGTCTTTCTCAGTCATCTTCTTAAGGAATCGTTTTGAGGCCCTGTAGTTACTCCGCTTTCTTGTCGGTGTTGAACGAGGATTGGGAGCCCTCCTCAGCGATTTCAATATTTAAGCTTTTGAAAATGGGGAGGGTTGTCGTGAGTAGGTCCGAATTGCTGGTGCAGAGTTGGTCGTCGTCACGTTTGTCCTGGGTTAGTTGGCTGGGTTCGTCTTGTCTGGTCAGTCTTGGTCGGTTAAGTCGGTTTTCGTTACTATTGTCTTCTTTGTTTGGCATGTTTTTTGGAAATTGAATTTTGTTCCCACGAGTAGGTCTCTCGCGTTTTGCTATCTCCCATAAAATAAAACTATATCTGCAAGCCTTCTAACTTAATAATCTAAATGGCATGGCTGATACTGGAAGTCTATCACTTATCATTGGAATCTATAAATGGTTTAAAGAGTACGGCGAAAAGTTCTCCTTGATTTTGAGGCACGTAATGGCCTTAGCTGCCTGCCGCTTCTACCTGAACTAACGCAAGGTATCTATCTGTCATCCTGATTGATTGATATTTGGTTAGGGTATATTACACTGCGACCTATTGGTCTATTGTGTCCCCTTGCTTGTGCCTCGGAGAGGTACATGCCCTCGTTCAGAGTCCTCTCTAGATACTTCTTTGTGAAGCGTGTCGAGGTATTGCTCTGATTTATCCTTGTCAGGTCACACTCCTTAGAGCACAGCGTCCAGTCCAGTTTCTTTGATGAATCTGAGAATGAGCTGTGGGTCCATGGTTTGTATGTCCTTGTCTGTTATTTGGTGCCTGCCCAAATGTTTCATCCTTTTGTGGGCCAGTGCCCCACAGGATTCCAGTATGTGGTCTGGGGTTTCGGCGGTTTCACTGCAGAATCTGTAGAGCCCGTCCTCCGATATGCCCATTTTCCTCAGGTGCTCCTTGAGTCTGCAGTGCCCCGTGAGGAGGCCTGTTAGGATTCTTAGGTTATTTTTGTTAAGGCCTATACAAACTTTGAATCTCTTTTGGTTGTAATTTCCTAAGAGTTTCTTTGCTTGCCTCAGACCTTGGAGGTTGAGAAAGGTTTTGGCCTTTGTTTCTTCCTCCAGTCTCCTGAACTCTTCGCGTATAGTGTGTTCTCCTATCCCGCAGAATGGTTCAGGTCCTATGAAGGGTTGCTCTGCCCCTTTTCTTGCCAGAGAGTCCGCTGCCTCATTGCCCGTAATGCCAACATGGCCAGGCACCCAGCAGATGGAGATTCTGTTATTCTTGCCTAGTCTATTCGGTCCTTGTAGGCATTCCCACACGAGTTTTGACTTGATAACGTAGGCGTCAAGAGCCTTTATAGCTGCTTGGCTGTCAGACATTATTGCTATGTTGCAATTTCTATAGTTTTTCTCGAGGTTGATTCGAACGCACCTGTCTATGGCACATATTTTTGCCTGGAAGATGCTGGTACATTTGCCCATGGATTCGTAGTGCTTAGTTCCCGGCCCAAACACTCCTGCACCAGTTCCCTCCTCAGTCCTCGAGCCGTCCGTATACCACTTTGTTGTGTGGTTGCTCAGTCCATAAGTTATGGATTCGTTGCTCCAGTTCTCCTTATTGCTGAGCTTTATCTGGAAATTCTTCTCGAAGTTGAATTTCCTGATGCTGTCGTCCCTAGGTATGCCAAGAAGTGGGAGTTTTTTGAGTAAGTCACCGTGTTCTTTCGAACCGATGCATTTCCCTCTCCCAATTCCCTCCTTTGCCATCCTAAGGATTGTTTTGTTTGCCTCGTTCATCACCATGATGTGTAGAGGAGTCAGTTCCAATAACACCTCCATGGCTGCGGTTGGGCAGCTACGCATTGCTCCGGTAATGCATAGGCACGCCAGTCTTTGCACTTTGCCGAGTGTCTCTCGCGTTGTGACTAGACTGGTTCGTTTCGCCCATGCTACCGCTCCGTATGTGATCATTGGTCTCACGATTGCAGTGTACATCCATCGCAGGATGCTTGGGCTGCATCCCCATGCCTTCCCCGCTAGGTTCCTACATATCATGAGAGCGCGGGTGGCCTTCTTGGATATCTCCTCTGTATGTTTTCGCCAGAGGAGTTTACTATCTAGATGGAGTCCTAGATATTTTACTTCTTTGACTGGTATCAGTGTCGTGCCTGATAGGTTTATGTCATTAAGTCTTTGAAGTTGTCTTTTCCTTGTGAATGGTACTATCGTTGTTTTCGCCGGATTGATGTTAAGTCCGACATTATGGCACCATTCCTTGGTTACTTTAAGCCCCTTTTGTATGATGTCTCCAAGAGTTTCTTCGAACTTGCCCCTGGCAATCAATACAATGTCATCGGCGTACGCCTGACAGTTGATGCCATGGTTGGTTAATTTTTCCAGCAGTTCGTCTACAACTAGGCTCCACATTAAGGGTGATAGTACCCCTCCTTGTGGACATCCTCTCGTTGTGTTTACTCTGATGGTTCCAGATGGTGTTTGAGTCTCTGCTGATCTAGTGCTCAGCAGCTTACACATCCAGTTGGATACTGTACTGTTAACTCCTTTCCTATCCAGGGATCGTTTGATCGCATCATGTGAGGTGTTGTCAAATGCTCCCTCTATGTCTAGGAAAGCGCACAGTACTATTTCTTTTGCCTCCAGGGCACTTCGAATTATCTCCGTCAGCTGATATATGGCGGTCTCTGTTGATCTGCCCGCTCTGTATGCATGCTGACGATGATGTAAGGGGGATGTGTTCAGAACATCTTCCCTTAAATAATTGTCTACAGCCTTTTCTGTCATCTTCAGAAGAAATGACGTAAGGCTGATGGGTCTGTACGATTTTGGCTGTGTGGGGTCTTTTTTCCCCGCTTTTGGTATAAACACAACCCTTGCTCGTCTCCATTGCATTGGTATGTGGCCCAAGGCAATACTGCTCCTTGTTATCTTTAGCAGGTGTGGTATTAGTACCCTTTGCCCTTCTTGAAGAAGGGCGGGTATAATGCCGTCCACTCCGGCAGATTTGAAAGGCTGAAAGGAATTTATTGCCCATTTCAGCCGTCCCTCAGAACAGATGGTTGATGTTGTTTCCCAGTCTTCCCTCCGAGGTCTGATTGAAGTGGTATTGATTCCTGGCTCAGTACTAGGCGAGCTGCCAGGAAAGTGAGTTTCTAGTAGCAATAGTGCCCTTTGATCCTCATCTTCCGTGAACTCGCCATCTGGTTTCCTCAGAGACATCGGCACCCCTCCTGACTTCGCAAGAGCTTTGTGTAGCCTTGCCGCAGTAGGGGTGCTGGTGATTGTCTCACAGAATTTTCTGAAGCTATTTCTTTTAGCTTTTCTTATTTCCTTATTATATGTAGTAAGGGCCATTTGGTAGCTTTGCCATTCTCCGCTGCGCTTTGCTTTATTAAAAAGCTTCCGCACCTCGGATCTTAATTTTGACAAGTTATTGCTCCACCATGGCGTTTGTTTCCTGTCCCGTTCTCTACTTAGAGGACAGCTTTATTCGAACGCAGTGATGATGGCGTTTGTTATGCCTTCCACTGCGCTATCTAGCTCTAGGGGGTGTCCCGGAGCCTTCCTTAAACTAAGGCGCCCCAGTTTGCTCTCTAGAGCAGTTCTATAAGTTTCCCAATTGGTTTTCCTTGGTTTTCTTACTGGATTTCTCGTGATACTTGTGCTGTCCAGGTCGAATACTATTATTCGATGGTCAGACAATGACGGCTCACTAGTTACTCTCCAGTTACTAATTAATTTACTTACGCTTGGGCTACCAAGCGTGTGGTCGAGTACTTCCTCCCTGACACTAGTTACAAAAGTGGGGGTATTTCCCACGTTTATAATATCAAGTGACGAACTCATAATAAATTCTAGTAGGTACTCACCCCTGGTGTTGGTGTCGGTGCTCCCCCATATGATGTTGTGGGCATTTGCATCACACCCTATAAGGAGCGACATGCGGAGCTTGTTGCAATGCTCCACCAGTCGCTGCATTTGGGATGATACAACCGGCTCATCCCCTGCACAGTACGCCGATACGATGACAATGGTGCGGTGACATCCTTCAACATCCAGATGTACCTGAATTGGCACCAGATCTCGTGTCGCGTATTCTGAAAGTAGAATAAATTTATATTTATTGTTTATTAGAATGCAAGCTCTCGGTTTCTCGGCCCGAGTGTCCCATATTACCTTTGCATCCTTGCTCGCCAATCCTTTGACTTGTCCTTTCAGGATCCATGGCTCCTGGATCAATACTAGCCCTAGGCTTTGGCAGGTAAACATCCTAGTTATAGTCGCCGAGGCGGCTGTCATCCTGACTGGCGACGAATATTTTGAATCATTCTAGAGAAATCATTCGCCGTACGCCCCACTTTCACCACGGAGTGGTCAAATAAACATAATTGATGTAAAATCTAATTTTCGGGACTGCGCAGCGCCAGGTTGATGTCAAGCTTAAGATAAGATTTATTTATCGGACATTCAATATATTATTTTTCAGCATTCCTCATGTAAATGTTTCTTAGTGAAACCAACTAGTAGTTATTAGTTACACTAAAAAAACGTAATTAAATTTAGCAATGAAATGAATTTGTACTGCGATGTTAAGTGTCAATCACATGCATATTTCTAAAAATTACGGTGAATCATAATAAAAAAAAACACAGATGCACATTTATTAAAAATATTGCCTTCATATGTTTAACAAAAGGCAGGGATCGGTATTTTAATACAAAAAATATATTTCCGCATACAATGTCTGACTCGTCGTTTAAATCAAATGCGGGTTTTATCCGGTACCATAACGTATGGTGCATATTTTTTTCACAAGAACTCCTTAATATTGGGATTCCTAAGGCACGATAAACTAAACAACAAGACAGCATCGTCCTTTCTCCGAGAAAACTTCAAAATTCTTGATCTATGTGTTAACAAACAGCAATCCATAATATGCCAAAATGTTTGTGTTTTCTTGGGCTACCTCGGAGACTAGTGCCTTTTTCCTTTTTAGGAACTTTAAAATATCACCGATGAGTTTCATGTCCTGTGGGATAGGCCGGGTGGATATTTCGTCCGGTTTTTATAGGATCCCACTCGAATTCAAGTTTCTGATTTTGTTTGTAAAATACGGGTGTTCAAAATGAGTGGAGGTATTGAGTGAAGAATGTTAGGTATTATTGCAAAAGCAAAGGGCGGGTGCCATATCATTGGAAGGATAGATGTATTTCTGTAATTTAAATTTTTTGCAAATCATGATTTAATTTCCATATTATCATGATTTAGGATAGGCGCAGTGGGTCACTGGTAAGTGCCTGTAACATCTTAGAAACTTTTCACTATCCCATCTCTTGATCATATAATATAACTAGCGATTTAAAAACAATGAAAGAATTAAAATAATACATATAAATAATAATAAAACAGTGGAGGTAGCGCTATTTTTACACTGGAAGTATATCCTTCGTGGAATGAACGGTGCAAGTTCACGTTTTGCTGTTATTCTTCTTAAAGGGCCCAGGCCATAGAATCTGTCGCATTCATTGTTTGGACGCATCCGTCATAGAATCCGCCGCCAAATTTGTCAGCCGAGAACATTTTGGCCGCATTTAATATGCCCTTAGGCTTACCTATAATTACCTAAATACCACTCAATGATCCAACTGCCTTAGATGCCAGTACAGTACAACTGTTTATTTCTGACCTAACTCAACAAAAAAAAACATTCCTACAAATTTAAGGCATTATGAACCATTCAGCGGTTGAGCTGCAGTTTCGAAGTGGTATACTAAACTGTCTGTCAATCGGCAATGACAGTTTTCTCTTTCAATGTATGTGCCTCTATCGATTTTGTAAATGCGTGATTTTCAATTCTAGAATGTGTTAACCTCAATGTGTGAATGCGTGCATAAATCGGCGCGCAGAAAAGTAGAGAGTAAAGCTACTCCATCCGTCGACGCTCATGGATCCGTTGGTTATTGAGAATGCGTGTTGTCCTTATTGCTGTCCGTTGAAAGCGACGCACCGATGCGACGGATCGACGGATTGTATGGGCTGGGCCCTTTATTTTTGTCGGTTTCGCGTTGGTTTTTCGTGCAGCGGCAGATGTTCTCATGCTGCTTGTGAGTACAGATGTGCAGATAAATTATATTATATACGTTGCTTTCTTTTTAAAATACATGTCGTCGAAACCAATACCAAATGAATGAAGGTTGTGAAAATTGCATTTTTAAGTAAAATGTTTAAGTAAAATATTGTTTATTGTTTTTCTTTATGCTAAACGAAAACCGCATCAAACAGTGACTTTTTGCGAATGAAGTTCTGTTTCATGAAGCACACGAGGGTTCTCACCTGTCCAGTAATGCATGTTTTGCTTATTGACGAAGCCGTTTAACCAAAAATGCGCTTCATCGCTGAAGATGATTTTGCGATGAAATTCTTCATTTTCTTCCATCATGCCCAGACCCCAACTCGGGAACGTACGTCGCTTCATATGATCAAGTGGTTTTAGTTCTTGAGTCAGCTTGATCTTGTAAGAGTGTAGCCCAAGACCCTTACGCAAAATTTGTCATAATGTGGTGTGGGAGAGCCCCAATTCTGGAGAACGCCGTGAAATTGACTGATTTGGCTGGTTTGCGACGGACGCCTCTATGGCAGCAATATTCTCAAGCAGCGAATATTCTGGCTCAAATTTGTTCACTACACTGTCAATTGCTTGTCTACCGGGACGAGAATTGCGGCCGAAATTTGGCGCTAACGATCTTACAGTTGCGACCACCGACTCGGAATTTCGGTAATGAATTTTAATTACTTGTGAACTTGTATTATACTGAAAGTTTAAAGTTGTTAAGTCGCTAATGATAAACCCTTTGTAAGCTTATAATACTAAATTTAATTTCCGTCGTGGCTGCCATAATTTACGTAGCGTTGCCTTATTATGTAGGCCTCATCATAAGCCTATTAGTCACATGATTAGAATCTTTAATCAAAATGATCGTATCTTGCTTAATTTGCTTTAAAATTCTCTTTTTATTTTATCCAATTGAAATGCAAAATAGAGCTGATAAAGGCGGTGCAGTTTGCAGTAACATGAGGTAATTTTTTAACGTACCTACCTATCCTTATATCGCTAAACAAAAGTGTCACAAGGCAATATTTTTTTTTTGCGACATAGGGCCATATTTCAAATCAAAAATAATACCATATTTTAAGCGAATAAATATTGATAAAAAATAACAATTGGTAGCTAGCAAATATAAATCTTCGCGCTTTTAATTCTTAAGTTTGCACTTGAACGTCCGGGAATATGAATGGGAAATTCCAGTGAATTTTTAATATTATTTTACCTAAGGCTAAAAAAATTAAAATCTTGCTCCTTAAAACTTAAAACTGCTTAGCTAGTGCACACGATTTAAAAATCAGCTAAACGTTGTAAAAGTTTTCTTGTTATGGAGAGTTAATATTTTTTACTTACTTGTTTAATACCTATAGTATACTTAAGAAAAAGATGGTGCAATCGTACTGAAATTTCGACCTTAATGATTATGAACTTACGGTTGAAATCTAAATAGTGTATTCCGAATTTCCATCCGTCGGTCAAAATATAAGCGAGGCTCCAGCCACAATTAGTGGATTGATTTTCTTTCAACCTCGTATCCGGGATTTCTAGGCCAACATCTTGCAAACATCTTGCAAATTACATATTCAGTTTTTACTAAAAGACTTAAACAGCGATACTTTTGAAGCACGGCAATATTTGATTTAATTGCTTCAAATAGACACATTAAGATTGAAACCTATTATGACAACTCAAAAGCATTCACAAGATCACAATCACAAGCCAATTACCGTTATGTCTTCCGAATCCGAATAATTTAAGTCAGTTTAAGAAAAAAATCTATTCAGTCAAGTTATAGAATTAAAAATGCGACATCTAATTGTGCATAGGATTTGAAACAATAATGCCATCAGATTTATTTGGAAGTCATAAGATTTGGATTATCCCTTAACCCTCTACTGCATGAATTATTATTTAAAGAGAAAAAAAATAAAATACTTTTTAAATAGCTTCTCTGGGCTGTTTTAAGACATCTTTTATTAAAAAACCAAAAAAAAAAATCATTTGTTTAAATAATAAGAATACAGGCTTCGTGTGCATTAACGGTTGTAAAACTAGAACATTTTTGATTTCAGTTTAAGTAAATAAAATATATAAAAAACAGCAAAATATAAAGAAAAAAATATTTATAAACAAAACAGAACAATTCATTTAATAAATAAATAAATGAAACAAAACATAACAATTCATTGTATCATAAAAAAGTAAAATAATGGTTGAAAGTTGTGTGTTATACGCCATGAAATTCAGAAAAGCAATTTCTCTTTTCATTGTAACACAAATAAGCTTTACATTTTTGGCAAAAAGTAAATGAACGAAAAGTACAGTCGTTTTGACAAATTTGGCGGTTCCGAATCGAACTGATAACAATGGAAAATCTTCATGTCTTTCAGGGCGCTTTCTCTTTGGTGTTGAAGTCGCAGGAGATCCAAGTCTAGATCCAATACAGGGTCGTCCACGTCATTTCAAAGGTTGCTTTTCAACTTTACATAAATATTCGACCATTTCTAGTTTAAAATCAAATAAAGGTAAATCATGTTGACGATCTTGGATCGTAATTGTATGCGATATAAGCCCAACATCAAATCTAGCAAGTCGACAGCACCCATATATTTGTTGTACCTAGACCTCAACAGGTTGTGGAGCAGGAATCATTTTATACTCCTTCTCCTTTCTGGAGTAACGGCTGTTATTTACAACTGGATTCATTCCAACATCAGGCGGCATTAAAGTTATTATTTTGTTGTCAAACCAGGACACCAAACTCAATTTTACTCCACTGATAGTTGCCACTTTTTCCATCATACTTCCACGTCCTTGCTTCATAAGTTGTTCCTTCGGAATTCTGCAGTTTGGCACTCGGTTGAGCCTTATATTCGCTATTTTCAAAAGTCCACTTTTAAACGAATAAACCTGAAAATTTGAATTATTATACCAGTTGTCGAAGAAAATCTTGGGATTAGCATTTTCATGAACTGTTGACGTAAGCCTTGTGACAACGTTACCACTGACCCCCAGATCTGACGTTCCGTCAGGATACTTATTGCTTTGGTGTCCGTTAAATAAATCAAAATCGTAACTTAATTCCGAAATTCCACTGAGGATTTGATTTTTATAGCCCCATTTATGTGGCTTAGCTGGGTTATATTGCTTCAGTTCATATCGGCACTTCGTCGGAATAATTTGTTCGTCTACGGCGAGGAACTCTTCTTTTGGAATCAACAGCAAACGTTCCCTTATTTTCTCCTAAAGGGGTCTTACTTTGAAAGTTTGTCATGTCCTTCTGTTCCCAATGGTTTGAAGTTTTGATTATCGTTGAAATGCATTGACCTTTTGATAGTATTTCACGTTATTGTTTCATATGTCATTTGTTGTCCTACCGTCTTATTCCAGTAATGTCTGGACGATGAAAGTTGACAACAAGACATGAATATCACCATCCCGATGAATTTTTCCATTTCGTTCTTTGTGATATTAACTGGCTTATTTATATCATCTTGGCGGGATTTTTTATTAGATTCCTCTATAATGAAGGCCAACAAATCATCAGAATTTTTTTTTTTTTAAGTCTGATGGGGTTTTTTTTTACATATTCTGGAAGCTCGGCCGATCCTGCAAATTTGAAAAGCTCTTCATCGTAATCAGGAAGATGTCCCTTTCTCCATGCTACTCGTACTTGTAATTTTTTTGTCTTGCTTTTCACGGATTTTGATTCATCATCTGAATCTGATTCCGTTTCCTCAACCGTAACGTTGACACTTCGATCATTGATATGCAATTCTGTCTCCAACTCCACATTTGAATCTCCAACCAAATCATCATCGCTTCGCGATCCGTCTCCAGGAATGGATTTAAGGAATGATGATCCTCCATAAAAACGACGACATTCCATTTTTCTAAGCAAAAAAGTAACATACGAAACGATAAAAAAACGAAAAAAACATGTACACCACAACAAGAGTCAAGTGAACAAAATGTGTAGATTTACAACCCCTTGCTGCATACGAAGCCAAATATGGCTGCTGCAGTTTTACCTCTCAAACGAGAGGTATATTTAATTTAATAAAATTTTATTTGTGGCAAAGAGAAATAAGTATCCAATCACATCACAAATATATTTTTATGACCAGTTAACTCACCGTACACCAAAGTTATAATTTTTTCAAATCAGAAAATTTTTCACGCTTTCGTTTTCAACGATAACAAGCAAACCACTGACCTACAAGTAGTAGGTACCGCTATGTGTTCTCAGAAATGCATAGAAGAGAATTGTGTTGTATAAAGATCTTTTTTTTGTGAGAATACGGAGTAAAAAAGGAAAAAAAAGTGAAAAGCCATATTTGGCTTCGTATGCAGTAGAGGGTTAACCCTTCTGTCAATCACAACTTTTATACCTTTCCATCAACCACAAGTTCTGGCAAGACGTTCGTTGTTTTTGTATAAACGCACATCACAGAATGGAAAAAACCGCTGCACGTGAAAGCACAAAAAATGGAAAACCACAAAAAATATAGTTTCCATACAAATTGTATTGAAAAAGGCTTATTTCTTTCAAACGGGTACATATATATAAACAAAATTTATATTAAATAGAAGGAAAAATAATGGTTGACCCTATCATGGAGTTTCAAGAAGCTTGGGCGATAACTTCCTAGAAAAAACTGACATCAAAATGTCGAAATATCTGGCCAGACCTTATAGTTGACAGAAGGGTTAATATGCGACTTTAATTTCATTATCCATTTTCGGCCTCTGCTGAAAGGCATATAATTAAAATTCAATATGTTTTCTAACTTACCCATTCAAAAATGCATTTTAGAAAAATCCATTCTCCAAATTGAAATTGAATTGAATATATAGAAAATGGCTGATGAAAAAATGTGGTTCGAAACCAATTCTTATAAAAATATAACTTTATAGCGTACACGTGCACTTTATTTTTACTGCAACTTACTTCGAGGAGTTGGAAATAGAGTGCATTTTAGAGAATGTGTTCGCGAATCGAACTATTGTAGACACAACCCTATTAGTGCATGGTCAGTATCCCACAATCTCATAAAAACAAATTAATTGAAAAAATTGAAATTTAAGCTAGAAAGCTGAAATTTGGTAAGTATTGTCTTTAGTGGCACAAAATGCTCGTCTGTTAAGATTCTTAAGATCCGCATCCTGCCCACAATTTAAAAAAAACACTTGTATAAGTCAAAGTTTGAACTAGGAAGCTGGAATTTGTGAATATATTATAGTCTATAGGGGCCCTTGATGCTTATGTTTAAATGTTTTTACAATCGGCCTAGTGACACGCCTACAACTGAAAAAAAACAGTTCTATCAAAATATCAAAGTTTCAGTTAGGAAGCTGAAATTTGAGATAATATATACTTTTTAAGGGCCCTTAATGCTCATGTGTAAATATTTTTGAAATCCGCTCTATGACATGACCAGAATTGAAAAAAAACTGTATATCGAAGAAACCATTGTTAATGGAAATCTTATTCTTCGCAAAGTATGTCGATAAAGTCTTTTTGAACAATTCCTTCAAAAGTATTCTGACATGCCTAATTTTGGTTACAAAAACCTAGTTTTAAATGTTTAAATGTTGTTTGACAAAATATGTAGACCATTCTTTACAATTCACCCATACTTAGAATTTTGGCACCCCCACTTTATGGAGTATTGGAATAGGAATATGGTATCAGTTCGCCCAAGCGGACTGTAGGTCAGGAATCGTATCTCTACACGATTTCTTTAGAATGCATTTGGTTGATTGCCAATTTCGCCGATGTCATCATGAAATATTTGAAAGACAACGAAATCAACATAATAAACTTCCGACGACAGCCTTATGACACTGCATGTTATATATCTGGATTACAAAGCCCATCTCGTGAAGTCAATAAATTCGCATTGTATATTCCATATACTGCTCATTTAATGAATTCGGATGACAGGAACTTCATTACTAGAAATACGACTGCTGTTGTTTTTCGAGTCATCGAAAAATTATACTGTGGAACGAACTGAGCTCGCAGTATACCGAGAATTAAAAAAATATTCTTAAAATAGCAACTCAAACGAGATGGATAGCCAAATATGAAGTCATTTGCGCATTGCATTCTGGTTTTGTGAAAGTATTAGAGGCCTTATAATCTAAACTATCGCCGAGAGATTTTTTGCAGTCCTTGGGTTTTCCTCATGTAAATCACGTAAAGAATCATAGGAACCGTACCTTGGCCTCATCTTCACAAACAACAGCGATAACAGCATGGTTTATAGAAGTTATACACCACTCGTACCAGATGATATGCATCATCCTTCTTTTCTTTGGTTTGCAATTTTGAAATTTACCATCTGTATCCCTCTAACGAATTTAAATTTGACTTTAAAAATGCTAACTATGCTGATATTTGCAATGAACTAGATAATTATAACTGGCATCCTTTTTTAACATTATAAATTAACTTACTTTGTCGCGAATTTATTCGGGTCATTAATAATATAATTTTAAAACATGTTCCTGTAGTTTGCGTGTAAGACTATCTGACTGAGTGTCCTTTTAGTAATGAAAACTCATAGTAGTCGACGACTACACGCCGTATAGAAAACTGAAGTCTGAAAAACTAACTTATCAGGCTTATCCTATTTATGTAAATAATATTTAAAACCATATTAAATCAAGGCCTTATGAGTTTTGGAAATTTATATATACAAAACATTATATCTTTCTTGTAATTGTCAACTCACCGATTCGTCTTCTGCCGTGTGTGACAACTTTGGGTCATTTTTCTAATCTGTCTACTCAGTTAAAGTCTCAAACATTGATAAAGAGTTCTTTAGCTGTATCAATGTATCTCATTTTCCAAATGTTAAAAAGCTGGAAATCTCTGAAAAAATTACGTGGGTAAACTTAATTTCAATGAATTTAAATATATAGGTATAATTTAAATTATAATCCTTGCCACGATGCCGTACATTCCGGATTTTTACAAAACTGCGCCCAATTAAATTAGTATATAACATTATTTGCAACATTTTTAATCTATTGCTGTTAAAAGAAACATCCCCATCCATTTGGAAAGATTGAATTATTGTACCTATTTTCAAATCAGGTAGAAAAAGTAGAGCTGAAAATTATAGGGGTATAGGTATGTAAGAACACGAACCAACTTCTTTAGTTATAATTCAATTTATTTATTATTAATATTATTAGGATGTGATGAAAAAATATGAAAAACAAAAGTACAAAGATTAATTTCGATGGTTACTCCTCCGCTTCCACGTTTGGTCTGCTCGCTTCTTCGATGAACTCTTTTCTCCCATTGCCCGTGGGTACGGATCCAGGGGAGTTCGAGTCAGCATCCCACACTCGGCTGTCTTGACAGTTGATTGGATTATCAACATCCTCTTCCTGAAGGTTATACCATTTTTTTCATTTTATCGATGCTCGTAGAAGTATTCTTTGGACCCTCATGCTCGCCTACTTTTTGAACTTCAAAGCGATCATGAGCTAATACTGTGACAATTCTGTATGGACCCAAAAACTTTGGACGAATTTTGAGACCAACTCCAAACTGAGTCCTTTCTATGGCCACTAGGTGTCCCACCTTGTACGATCGTGCACCTTTTCGGCCTTTGTTGTAAGACTTTTCGGCCTCAGTTTGTGCCTTCAATAAACTCCTCTTCGCCTCTTCTCGTAATGCATGCCTTTCCTCTTCGAACTGGACCTGAAGTTCCTCTTCAATCTTTTGTCGAATATTCGGATCTTCACGTAGCTTCATGTCGACTCCTGTTAGCAACTTCATTGGCGATGTGTTAATTGAACGTTGGTAGGTAGAGTTCAAAAAATTCTGTACAGCTTTTACCTCCTTGTACCACTTTTCCGGTGCTTCAAGCGTTAACTTCGTTAAAACTGGAATGATAATACGATGAACCCTTTCTATCTGTCCATTACCTCTTGGGACTCCTACAGTGATGTGCATCAGTTCAATCTGTTCTCGTTCGCAATATTCTGTAAACTCTTTACTTAGAAACGCTCCTCCTCTGTCTACTATTAGTGTTTTCGGATTTCCGAATACTTCCCAGACTACCCGCAAATTTGTTATTACTTCTCCTGCTGATAACGTTTTGACCGGAAAGAGCCAAACGAACTTGTTAAACACATCAATTATGGACAGTAAATAACGGTACTCTTTACCAGTTGCCACCATTTGTCCTAGGTGATCCATATGAAAAGTGTCCAAGGGCAACTCGCCTTTAGGGATTGGGTGTAGGAAACCCTCTTGTTTACCTCTTTTCTTATCCGCTAGGATGCAAGGCACACAACATTCAATAAACCTTTCGATTTTGGATGTCATATTTGGGAAATAAAACTCCTTCAATAATAGCTCCTTTACTTTTCTCGCTGCAAAATGACCCCGTTCATGAGCTGTTCTAATGACTTCTCTCTGCATATCCTCTGGAATAACAAACTGTCTGACCCCATTATTGTTCTTGTACAAGATACCGCCCTCAACAACATAACCGCTTCTGGATCTTCCGCTAACGTTTTCAATCAACGCATTGAGATTCGAATCATTACGCTGCGCATTTTGCAAAGTACCTCTCCCCATTGAGCTGAACAACCATTGTGACTGGATAGCGACTTAAGGCGTCAACATGACCTAATCTGGATCCGCTCCTGTGCTCTACTGTGTACTCGTACTCTTCCAATATCATTGCCCATCGTGCGACCCTTGGCTGCAAATTATTTTTCTTCAACGTCAACTCAAACGCTTTGCAATCAGTAACAAGTTTAAAGGGCTGACCCAAAAAGTAAACTCTAAATTTTGTTACGGCTTCCACCACCGCAAGTGCTTCTAATTCATAGCTTGAAAACTTTTGCTCGCTAAGAGTTTTCTTACTCATATAATAAATTGGATGAAGCAAGTTGTCATCTAACGATATCTGAAGGAGAACTGCTCCATAACCCAGACTTGAGGCATCCGTATGTACTTCTATTGTGGCCCCATGCCTGTAAATGGATAATACAGGCTGGCAGCAAAGACTTTCCTTAAGCAACTTAAACGCTTCTGATTCTGATTGTCCCCAAGTAAATTTGGCACCAGCTTTTGTCAAATCACTCAATGGACGTGCGATCGATGCAAACGAATCAATAAATTTCCTAAAGTATCCTACTAATCCAAGAAAACTCTGCAACTGCTTTACATTTTTAGGCTCCGGAAAATTCATAACAGCTTTCGTTTTTGATGGCGATGGACTGATCGTGCCCTTCTCCACTATGTGTCCTAAATATTCCTGCGTTTCAGAATTTGGCATTTCTTCCATTTAATTGACAACCCATTGTCAGCTGCAACCTTTAAGACACGCGCTAATTTCAACATCACCTCCCGCAAATGTTTAGCTGGTATAACCAGATCATCGACGAAAACTCCCACAATTCTTTCGGCAACTTCTTTCCGATAAACGTGGTTGATATATTTCTGGAAGACACCGGGCGAATTCTTCATACCAAATGGAACCTTGTTGAATTCTAAGTGCCTGTCGGAAGTTACGAATGCCGTGTACTTTCGTGAGCCCTCATCTATATCAACATGGAAAAACCCGTTGGCCAAATAAATCGTCGTAAAGAACTCAGCACCCTCCAACTAATCGATCTGATCCTCTATTAGCGGTAAAGGAAATGGATCGCGTATGATCTTTTTATTGATTTGCCTATAATCCACGCACAGACGAAACGTTGAATCCTTTTTCTTTACTAGAGCAATAGGACTGGCATAGTCCAACGAACTTTCTCGAATGATCCCGTCATTCAGCCACTCCTCTACTTGTTTATTGACAAACCGTTTTTCAAGCGTTGCAAGACGCCTAGGATGCTGCCACACTGGTACCTCGTCTGTCAATATTATTTTCATCGTAATTGGACTGCATACTACTTTTTTTGGATTATAATTTCTAATTAACTGCTCTACTTCTAACGTTACATCTGCATCGAAGATATGACTTAAATCTACTTGTAACTCCTCATTAGAATCGATTTCGATTTACGATAGAAAACAGCTAGCTTCCTTCTCCACATTCCTTTTCTTTAATGCAACACCGTCTTTGTCGACCGTAAAATCTACAGTGGCCAAAATGTCTCTACCGATAATCATGTCGTATTTCATGCAACTATTGTCTACGATAAAGCAATTAATGTTCTTTAAGTGTACCTGATCAATTGTAACGTCGGCACTTACGGATCCTTTAGTGCATAACCTGCTTCCCAAACCTGAGATTGACATTTGATTTGGGTTAACCAGCTTTGCATTAATTTTCCCCAGAATCTCCTCTTTGATGAGAGTTAGGTCACTTCCAGTATCAACTAGAGCTTCCACTTGAATGCCACACATCTCGATCACCTTGCACATTTTGTTTTTGCTGACCAGGTGAACGTTCGGTTCTTTTTTGTCAATAGTTTTCCCGCACTCAAAACTTCTATGTCCGAAAGTGTCACACGTAAAACATTTTGGCCCGCGGCCTTTTTCCGGACAACTATGAACTCGTGTTCCTTGCTTCCACAGTTAAAGCAACACCGACCGTTTCTAAACTTAACTGAATTTTTATCAACGCGATCGGGTTTTACACGTGTGTTCTGCACATTCTTTTCTTTTTGCCTTTCTTTCATTTTCAACTTTTCTTTTAGATCTTTTTTAGAAGCTTTTGGCTTCGTAAAGCAATAATTTATTTGTTTCGGAATCTTCAATTACTTCAATCGCGTAATCGGTTAGGCAGTTTTTTTTCGCGCCCGCAACTGTTTGTGAATGTCGGCTGAACTAACGTCTTCTTGGAATTCTAAAATAAGTCCTCTTCGAAGGTCTACGTACGATTTGGGCCTCAGTTCATAATCCACATATAATTTTGCAGATCCGCACAATAATTTTTTACACCACGCGTATTTTTTAATTTCATCCCAACAAAAAATCTCAGCTTGTTCCTCAAAATTATTAATCCATTTCTTTATTTGGCATTTATCATTTCCACTGAACGGCTTTATAGTATTTTCTATTAGGGATGCACTCAAATTAATTTCATTATCTGTTCCCAACGCATTCGAATTATGTTGATGTCCGGACCGCGCAACCTCTTAGCCCGACTGCCCATGATACCGATTAACCGCAACAACAACAAACCACCGAAACCGAAAACTACCGAAATTCTTTCTAACCATCAAACGATTAGTCCAACGATCTTGTTCACAGTTTATAATACCAACTTTCGATCTTTTTTTTTTTACCGCTCCACTTATTTTGGCGCAACTTCACCAACCCGCAGATTAAAAAAAATCAATCTTGTATTATTTTCGATTGCACTTGCACACTCTTTTAATGCTAGACGCTAGTTTTTTTTTTTTCATCTACCGTAACCGCGAACATGCTATAGGTACACCCACAGCAAAACAATCACTACAGTCCACTTGTATTCCCGTTTTTTTTTTTTTTGTTTGGCTTATCTCTAGCCACCTGTTCCTTGATTAACTTTTTATTTTTTTTTCAATTTTTATCATGATCCCAGTTGAGCTCCCATGTAAGAACACGAACCAACTTCTGTAGTTATAATTCAATTTATTTATTATTAATATTATTAGGATGTGATGAAAAAATATGAAAAACAAAAGTACAAAATTAATTTCGATGGTTACTCCTCCGCTTCCACGTTTGGTCTGCTCGCCTCTTCGATGACCTCTTTTCTTCCATTGCCCGTGGGTACGCATCCAGGGGAGTTTGCGTCAGCATCCCACAGGTATACAGTCGGCTTTCCCTAACTTATTTGATAAATTGGTCACTGAGCTATAAAATTTCTTTGGCAAATCTTTTATTTGTAATAACCAGGACGCGTTTATCAAGCGTGTAATCGTGACAGAGCTCATTATTTTTACCAACTTTGTATTCTCCGAAATAGGTAAAACCGACCTCATTAAATTGCGATCCTCTTATTTAAACGAAAGATATCAATACGTTAAATTTCGAAATAAAATCTGAAACAAAATCGTTGTAACTTTTGGTGTCCCTCAAGGAAGTAATATTGGTCCATTACTGTTTATTTTTTTTAATATACGACGTTGTTAAGATGTAATATTTTAATGTTTGCTGCTGATTTTGAAATTTATTCGGCAGGTAAAGACACTTACAGCTTTAATACATTAAGTTTTAATCTATAGAAATTTTGTCTGTGGTGCTCCATAAAAAATCTGTTCTTAAATGTGGAAAAATGCTCTGCGATCACTTTTTCACCAACTTAAGAACCTTACACTCTTGGAAAACTTTTGATTTTGCGTCTTACTATAATTAACAATTTGGATATTTTATTGGACACGAAATTATCTTGTGTAAGTCATATTGAATATATATCCAAAAGGCTAACGGAAAATGGGGTATGTTTAGGCTCTAAGTTGGCGAATTTTCCGACCCATACGTTATAAAAACGTTATTCTATTCAAACGCTTCTATTAACTCAAGTTAAGTAGTTTAGAATCTCTAGAGGTTAAAAGAATGGTGGCTAGAGCTATTTCCATCCATAGACTACTCATTGGTGAGATTGATCCCACTGAAGTTCTGAAGCTTCTCAATATAATGTGTATCTGCTTTTTGATACAAAAGTCGTAGATTTTTTTAATATAGCAGATTCACGTTCTAATTGTGGCCATTCATTTTGAATTAATGGTGTCATGTTGATTTACAATGCTATCATTAATTTAATTGATTTCAACTTCCCGGTTTCTAATTTAAATGCTCTTACTCAGTCTCAGTCATGATTGTATTCTGAAGATAAACATTAACAAACAAATTTATTTATATGTCTAAGAAAACCATTAATTGAGCTTTGATGATGATGAAATAAATAAATTAAATTTGATTTCGTGGGTGCATAGTAGCCGCTGGGACCGTGGGTGCTGATACACTACCTACCTCATCTGCCTACATATAAAAGCGGCACAGGTATCTACATAATGCGCCGATTGATTTTTACTTATTTTTCTAAAATCACATTCTTCTTCTTCTGAAAGGTGAAGGTATGATCAGAATCAAAAGGATTACAGCCCACCCACTTTACTGCAGTGAATATTTGCAGGCCTCTCCTTTTCGGATATGGGAGCAGTGGAACAGAGGTTAGTGTGTTGGACTATTAATCTAAACGTCTCAGGTTAAAATTCCACCGGGCCAAGTAACCTCTAAAAGTTTATCCACTACCACAACTCCCGCGAACGCCTGACAAATATCCAGAGTATTAATTGCCATGAGAAGCTTCTCGAATTTATCAGATTCGTCTAAAAATTGTAGGTCCCTTCCACTTCGCACAAGCAAAAGGTTGGAGAAGCTAGGCCATGTATGGGTCATAAATGCTTAATATTTATTAATATTTTTGTTATAGGTAAGGCCAATCAAATGCAGGTGGTGTTGCGTTTGTGTGATTCAGGAGTTTTTAGGCAAACTTTTTTTTCAACGTTTTTGACATGTTCGTGCTCCTATTATTGATTATTGTTTGATTTTCCTTTTATGACACCGCACGGGCTTCTAAAACACCATGGCTTGGAATACCGCACTTAAATGTTTTCACCATTATAATTATGATTTAAAATCTGCTTTAAACATGTTGTTTAATTCAGACAACAACTCGAGGAAGATGCGACAAACTCTTTAAATTTATCCAACCTAATTTGTGCTTTAAAAAATACTATTGCTTTTCATGCACAGTGTTTATCGTTAAAAAACACTGCTGCGGTTAACGAAAACAATAACAATAACAACAGCAGTTATTGTTAATTCGCCTTTTGCCTGACCCAGGCCATAATATTTCCCAAATGACAGACGCTCCTTCTCCAATCAAAGTGTACTGTCAGTCTGGCATTTTCTAATCGCGGGAAATCATTGTTCAGTGACTCTAACACGTACTATAATTAAGAAAACTTTGCTCATTACCCCCTTTTCACCTCTTTGGTTAAAAATACCTATTCGAGTGTCCTGTTACAATAAAGTAAAAAAGCATTTATGCATGCTGTCACGCTATTCAACTAACATGAGCTTTTGCTGTATAAAATTTGAATGTACATCAGGAAATAGCATAATCTACCACTTGAAGCTAATAAAATAGGGTTTGAAAAAATGGACATGAAAATTATTAAAGCAATTAACAACTAACTAATGAAAATTTAAACCTAAAAAAAAAAATAAAAATAAAAAAAAACATCTTTCATCCATCTAAAAGATTCATTACATTCATCTCTTACTTTTTGCGCGAATATTTTGACTGGCATTTGGATGGAGAGCCTAATGATTTTTTTATGCAAAGACACACACGCCATCGTACTTGCCACCTACTACCCGCATATCCTTTCAAATTCCCATAGTAATTGGTGGTAGCGATTTCTCTTGCCTGTTGAAGAAGATAAATTCAAAGAAAACATTATGAATCTTCATTAAAAGATGAAAATTAAAGCTTGACGACGACGTTGAATGAAGCACACACATACATGTACACAAATAAACAAAGGCAAAAAAGGAATCTTCTCTTGACTATCTATTGTTTCGCTTGGGCTTTATTAGCGAAAATACACACAATCGCCAAAAGCCGACACCCCAACTCGACGGATACACAATCTTTGTTTTCACTTTCCTTTTTTTGGACTATGTGAAAACATTTTGTGCACAAAACTACGACACTCCCAAATTCAAAGTGGATCCCTTTCAAATGGTGTCAGAATTAATGATGCGAGTCAGCCACTATTATCGTTGGGTGTAAGTCCCCACAACACAATCATAGATACTTCTGCACAAATTTTCGTTTAATTTCAATGGGAATGTAGATACTACTGCTATCGCAGTAATTCATGTAGGATCTAGGAGTAAATTGTGACTGCTATTTCCAATTGTATGTGTATCTAGGCTTGAACAATTGGAAATTTGCCAGCTCGTTTGAACATGATTAAAAGCTGTTGCTTATCAAACTGGGCAGGATAATGTTTGATTGAATTGGAATCGATATACGACTGCACTGGGTGGATTACTCGTACGCGCTCGCACACATACAACAAATACACGCTTCATGCGGGTGAAAATATTTAATTTTTAAATGCCTCAGCAGATCAAACTGTAAGCTTCATTGGCATCGCTGCACACTCATATTGCTGAGTACCGCCCAACACTAACAAAACCGAGGAATTTTTAATTTTAATTGTACTCCGGTTTTGTTTATAAACTTAAAATCACAAGCCGTTCTCATGGCGCTCTGTAAATTGTTTAGGGGATTGGACGATAGACAAAACTTTTGAAAGTCCTACTAGTTATTCTGCGGTTGGTGTTTGTACGGATTCCATTCCAATAC
Organism: Portevinia maculata; assembly: GCA_949715645.1. Classification (NCBI taxonomy): domain Eukaryota; kingdom Metazoa; phylum Arthropoda; class Insecta; order Diptera; family Syrphidae; genus Portevinia; species Portevinia maculata. The sequence goes on from OX454526.1 coordinate 92,925,369, forward strand.
TAGTTGCCAGTGAATGAAAGGGGTGAGTTTTGTGAGCGAAGAACATTAATTATTTTTCTGTTTTAGGTTGTTCGTGCTGGAGCAATGGAATGCATTGAGATGGGGTGGCGTCACCTATCAGCAGCGAGTATCATCCTGCCACCGATGGACAGAGATCTTTGAGTTTATTTCTTGCAATTAGCTAAGTGGTTTTGTTGGGGTAGAGACTTTTTAAAAATTCCAAATATTGGTTTATATTTTTAATTGGAGGTTTTTGTCTGGATATTAAATGAAAACTTCAATTTAATTTGCGATAGCTTGTGCCGTGGATGCTGTAGGAATAGGGTTACTATTTGAAGAGTATTGGCAATTATTTATAAATACTTGCGGGCTAGTTTGAATTTTTTCATTGATTGTAAAGAGTAAAAGGCGGATTTTTGTAAAAACTTCACCATCTAGTAACTTTTAATCGATTTTTTGAATAAAACATTTGCCAAATTTGTGTTTTAAGCCAGAAAAGTGGATGTAAAGAAAACATTTCCTACCAGAGTTGTGAATGAATCCATTACTTTGGTACTCCGTTTAGATAAGTCTAAGTCATATGACTGAAATATTTGAATGTAAGTAAAATTTTACCTTAATACTTTAACATACAAAATAACAATCAGCAGTCATTTTCAACATTCTAAATTGGCAGTTAAAAAAAGCAGTCAATTGACTGTAAGTTAAAAGAATGCAGTTCTTTTTGCCTTTTTACATTCTGTAAGTCAGCTGTAAGTCTTCTGAATGTCTTTTTTTTGTTGCAGTCAGTTAGTCTTTTGACTGTATTCCCTTAACTGTAAGTCTTTTGAATGCTTTTAAGTCGTTCGACTGCTTTTAAATCTTTCTATAATATTGGATTCTTGCAAGCCCCTATTTTAATTCCATAATCAAGATTCACAGTCGGATTTGCAATCACCCGACAAATCTATCTAAAGTATCTACACCTCGGTTAAAATGTATGCAATGTTATTTTACTAAGAGGTTCTTGGAACAATACAAAATGTGCTTTAATCCTGGAACAAGAATATATTTCCAAAATATGTTAAATGTTGTTTTACTGAGATTTCCTTGTAATAACAAAAAGGTACTTTAAAAATGAGAAAAGGATATCGCACGGCATATCCATAAGACAGGAGTCGAAGGACAACCGCAAGTTCATCAAAACTACAGTGCGAGTTACACCAAATCCACCTCTTCTTAAACATGAGATAGCTTTGATTGTGCAACCCATCATGTTAACATAAAGGGGTGGAAGGTTTAACAATGCATCTAGGCCGGAGCCCCCGTGTAGCTGAGACATACCTTCCTTTGGAGTTTGGCGAAAGCATCAGTAACGTTTTTACTTAAAAGCTTATTCCACCAAACAATTGATGCGTTTGTTAGAAATGGTCTTATCATAGCCGTGTCAGTCCATAGGACTCTTTTCGAAGTTTTTTGACGATGATTACCAGTTGAATAGTAATCTTCTTAACAGATTACCGGCTGAGCCGCTTCCGCCGGGCACTCTGGCACCCGCAATGTCTCGCTTCTTGAAGCGGAGGTTAGGTTGTCTTTGCCTGGCGGCTTTGAGTCGAAGATCCTCTTGGTTGAAACATTACTTTGGAGGTGATTTAGCTTTTTGTACTGTACTGCATCCATATCTTGGTACAGTTCATAGAAATAGATGTTGTATCTTCTCCTCGATTCGCCCTCCACGCACGCAGGACCAAATATCCGATGGATTATTTTTAATTCCTAAAGAACCCAATATGAGCTGGTAGAGGGAAATATCTTCACGGGCAATAACTTCACATGGGAAATGATTTCACTTTCAGTGAACCATAACTTCAGCAAACATTTTGTGAAGTTTTTTTATACCTATAATTTGAGAATTTCTCGATCAAAATATTTATAATCATTTGGATATAATATGTCCATTTAGACATCAACTCATAATTAACAATTGCCGAAAAGTTGTTGGGCAATGTTTTGCAAAGAAAGTCTTAAAAAATGCATAGCGAGAGGCTAGAGTCTTGGAGTAGGAGTTGGATACCCTATACCTATCTAGTCCTATCCCTCATAAAGTGGCCGTGGCAAAAATCCAAGCATGTTGTAATTGTTAAGAAAGATCTACATATTTTGCTATACCTACAACATTCAAAGGATTTTATCGAAAAAAAACAAAGTTTTTGTAAAAAAATTACCCTTTCCACCCATGCCCAGTTTCAGGGTAGAAAACTTCTATAAAGGATTCAACCGTTCCGTAGGGAGCCGACCACGTGTCTGAGCAGCACGGCATGGTACCTCGCAGAGCTACCGGCGGCCGGCATACGTCCATCCCCCTCGCCCGCTGGCAAGCGTCTTGCGCGTCATGCGCGCGTGAACCCGAACATACCTATTTTGTTGCGGAGTTGTTTTAAAATTAAGATATGAAATAAATATATAGTAAAAAAAATACTAACCATCTAATAAAATGTTGATTGAAATCAAGTGATGTCAATGACAATGTTGTTCACAATTAAATACTTGTGAATTTCATTACCATTAAAAAGGTTATAGTGAGTCAATCTTAAAAGATAGACATATATTGTCGCGGACTTTTTTTTAGAACTTTTAAAGAGGAACCGTTTACGCAACGGAAACTCTCAAAAAGGAACTCTCAAAAAGGAATAATTTTCCTGTTTTGCACTATTTTCCAATGATGCTTCGCTCCTACTAGTCGCAGCGTGATGCCATAAAGTCTAAAGCCGTCCTTGCTAAATGAACTATCTAATACAAAAAGAATTTTCCAATTCAAAAAAGTAGTTCCTGAGATTAGCTTTATAATATAAATATAGATTTGTTCAAAATGACTTAATATTATGTCCATACTATTTATAAGAATAGAACTTCCATTTACAATGAATTCTTCAATAAAACGTTTGTTTTTTAAATCGTGGCGTGGGCGATTATTTCGGACCCGTAGAGAATATATGGTTAAAATTTCAGCTTTCTACCTCGAGTTTCAAAAAAAAAATAATAGACATAAACGACCCATACAAGGCCTAACACCTAGCTTCTCATGACAATTGATAGGTACTCTTTTATGTTTGTCAGCCGTTCGCAAGAGGTGGGGCAGTGAAAAAAAAACTCTAGATGATACTTGGCACCGGCGGGAATTGAACCGGTGCCCTTTCGATTAGTAGTACGACACACTAACCATTGAGCCACTGCGCCCGACACCTCGAGTTTAAACGAATAATTTTTTGCGACGGAAGGACGGACAGACGAACGTGTCTAAATCGACATGACTATTGATAATGACCACGAATGTAGTATCTTTTAAGTGTCTACAAGCAATATTAAGGTAGACTACAAACTTCGAATATGGCAAAGAGGCAAAAAAAGCCGTATTGGTTGACCTCAGAATTAGGACCTCTTAGAAGCAGATGTAGAAAACTGTTCAACTAAGCCAAGTTCGCAAAAGCTGAAACTGATTGGGCTTCTACAGAGCATCTCTCAATGCTTACAAAAAAGAACTAAGGAACGCCAAACGCACGTCCTGAAGACTCTTTTGTTGGAAAAAAAAGAATCATCTGAAGGATCAAGGCTAAGAAAAATCCTCTAAAAAACCCAGTTATGCTTAGCTGTTTGAAGAATGCAGACGGCTCATGGACCACTTCTAGACATAAATCGCTTAATCTGCTACTGGTTACACATTTCCCAATAAATAGGTCAATTGTACGAACCACCAACTACACGGGTCTGATTACTAGGGACAAACTACTGTGGGGGCTACACAACTTCAAACCATATCAATCCGCGGGGCCAGGTGGCATAATACCAGCAGAGCTTCTAAACAGCTCGGATATCATCTTGCCTCTGCTTGAGATAATCCTGAAATGCTACATACATTCCGCTGTTATGGAGAGAAGTCAAAGTGGTTTTTTTACTCCAAGCCGGTAAATGCTCCCATGTAAATGCAAAGGATCTCAGACCCATAAGCCTATCACCATTCCTTCTAACATTGATATGAGACTCCTGTCTACGGCTCAACATGCATATTACAAGGGCAAATTTGTTGAAACAGCCTTACATACATTAGTATGTTCAATCGAATATTCCCATCACCATAAAGAGTACACTATAGCTGCATTCCTGGACATCGAAAGCGCTTCCAACACTTCTACTCTGAAAGTAAAGGAATCACTTGGTGAGCTAATTAATCTATTGCTCACAAACCGGATTATAAGCTCAAACATTGATGTGACATCTGCCAGTAGATCTGTCAGTAGAGGAACCCCGCAAGGCGGAGTCCCATCCCCCTTCTGTGGAACTTAGTGGTGAAAGAGATGCTAATGTGCCTGGAAATGGAAGGCTGCAGGGTGATTGTATATGTAGATGACGTTGCAATTGTTGTCTCAGAGAAGCACCTAAACACCCTGAAAGAAATTTTCCAAAATGCTCTTAACAAGCTAACAACATGGGCAGATAGTTGTGGGTTAGGTGTCAACCCCCACAAAACTGAAATAATTCTATTCACTAGGAAATACAAAATTCCATAAATTAACCCTCCCTCAATCAAGGGCACAAGCTCAGTTTTTTTCTTATGAAGCTAAGTACTTGGGTCTTATTCTAACATACAAGAAACAGTTCGGAAAGCGAAGGTAGCACTCTTCTCTTGAAAAAAAGCCATTGATAATAAATGGGTTCTTCAACCCCGCATTACCAACTGTCTATTCATACCGGTAATAAGACCGATACTTATGTACGGGGTAGTTGTCTGCTGGACTGCCTTAGACAAAGCGATAAATCGCGATAAGCTTAACAAAGTCCAACGATCAGCTTGTCTCTATATGAGTGGAGCACTGCAGACTACTCGCTCTGCGGCAATGGACATTGTGCTCACCTGATACCCCTCGACATCTTTGGTAAGCAAACGGCTGCTAGTGCGGCTGTCCACTTTAAAGCAACTTTTCAGTGGACCGAGAATGAAAGCGGCCACTCATCTATTCTAAAAGATTTCAGAATCCTCCCAAGTAACATAGACTACACCACCCCTCAGCTCCAATTTGACAAAAACTTCAAAATCAACATATCTCAAAGATCATTCTGGGAGGAAGCGAAGATGAATCCATCCACTTTTACACCGATGGATCCAAAACCCACGACGGGGTTGTAGGAGTTGTGTTCTCTGGCAGGTTGAACATCAGCCTCTATTTTCATCTCCTTAATTACTGCAGTGCGTTCCACGAGGAAATTATGGCGATTTAAGAAGTCCTATCATTGCTGAAGAGGAACGTGATATCCGCTATGAATCTTCTCAGATAGTCAAGCTGCGATAAAATATCTGGATTCTATCTCTAGAAACTCCATCGTAGTCCTACACTGCCGACCATCACTTGCCGAGATAGCGAAGCAGTTCAACAGTCACCTGTGTTGGGTGCCGGGACAAAGAGATATTCCAGGGAATCGTAGGGCTGATGAACTCGCCAAGAATGCAACCATACTGCCCCTTCTATCTGATAAAGGTCTCTTAGGCATTCCAAAGGTAAACTCATGTTTATGAGCGAGGACATCGAGATACCCAACCTTAGATGGATAAGTGGCAACATTTGTCTAGCGACACAACAGATTTTTCTAAAGCTGGATCTGAAACGCTCACATTGGTGCTACAATTTGTGTAATCACCGGACACTTTCTCTTAGGCAAGCATGCAACAGGGCTTGTCGTATATAAATACAAATGACTTCTGCAGAAGCTGCTTGCACGAAAAGGCGGATGAGGCTATGCTCTCCCATCTCTGCACCTGTCGTGCTCTCTCTATCTCAAAGAAGAAAACTCCATTTGGGAGCAGCTTTCTTTTATAATGACCTCAATGATCTTATAAAGTTTGAGATTAAAAGCTTTTTAAGCTTTGTTAAAAGATCCATCTGGTTCAACGAGTAGGAAGATGATAGATCCGTGTGGTATCACACATCGTAGGGTATAAAAACGTAAAGATTAAAATACCCAATATTTTACGTACCCCAACATCACACCTACTCCTCCCGAATTCGATTCGTCAGAGAAATTATTTACTACAAAAAAGTGAAATTATTTCCCATTTAAAGTTATTGCCCGTTAAGATATTTCCCTGCACTATATTAGCTCTACTTTCCTTCTTATCGTCCATCACAATAAGGCAGGCGGCATAAAGCAGAACTGGCAGTATTTGGCTCGAACATCCAACAAAACGTTGCAACAGATTGAAAATATACCCAGCCCCATTGGTTTTAGTTAAAAAAAAAATTTCCAAAGTATCAAGCTAACTTAATTATAAATTAAAAGTCCATATGGTACCGCAAAACGGAGTGTTAGTGACAATTTCGGAAGATTTCAAAAAGTCACATTAAAACTAAGTTCCGATACGGCCCTGCGTGAAAAGTGATGATTGTATCAAAAAGTATGTTTGCTTTAACAACCCGACGATTGCATGTAGAGTAGGAGTTTTTTAATCATCCAAATGTATGGAAACTCTTCCGATTTCGATATAGATTTCTAGTGATTTCGCGAAATCTCGGATATCGACTCGGTGCATTAAGAGAATCTACAAAAATAAGTTGAAAAATTTTAAAGTTCTTATGATCTTTTAAATATTGCTGGTGTCAAAAACTACATTCATTTACTTAAAGTTTTAAATGCCCTAAAAACTCCTTTAATAATAAAGTACTTAAAACGAACTTACTCGTATGTCAGATATAATTATTATGTTGACTGGTATATTTTTCATTTGTTGACCTTTTCTGTTGATGTCGGTTGATTAATTGAAATTAAATCGCCTTGTTGCTATTTTATGTGTGTTCTAGTTTAAGTAAGTTTATGTCAAGTCCAGACTTTGGTAATAAGTCCAACATTTACATTAAACGTGGAGGTCCAGAAAGCAATGACTGCCTAAACGAAAAACTATACATTATGTTATTTGACCGTTGCCTCTAAAATGACATAATCATAATGTGCGAGGCAATCTTTAATATAACGTCGCCTGAGAACGGTTTTGTTCCATACGCCACTTTTGTCGTTTTTGAGTTAGGATCGGATTCTACGGTGATTTTGTATGCTCTTTTTAAATCTATGATTCGATTTGCTCTTAGTCTTTCCAATCCTGAGATAACGAACATCGCCTTTGTCCCATATCCACCAAAATCAACAGTTTGTAGAATTGTTTTGTGCCATAAACAATTTTTTGGCCTTTGGGACAAATTTTCCATATATGTAATTTATCGCAATTTTTTTGTGTAGCATGAGATATCGTATTTCTTACTTCAATATTACAAATATTCGCATACCTACATATATATGAAAAAAAAAATCGAAATAATAACATGGAACGAGTTCAAATTGTGATGAAATCGAAATCAGGCCAAACATTGACGGTCACTCAAGATCCGAAATTCACTAGAAAACAAAGAGGATTATCTATTTGAAATTTTGCAGCTGAGAGGAGAACATTATGACTCGAAGCTGTACTTTTCTGATCTAATTTGATCTGACATTTTTCACTCACTGGTTTAATGCTAAACACTTTGAATAATTCATCGCTTTAAAAGCAGAGTGACATAAGTCAAAAATTGGCCGTTTTGAGTAAAGTACACAGAAAATTTAAAAAAAAAACTTATTTTTTCTGCCAAATCGTCATATTTCTTTGTTTTAAACTGACAGGGTGAAGGCGAAGTGTCGTTCTGTATAACACCTAAACTCTGACAAACAATTTCGGAAAAGTGACACCTCCTTCTTTGTGTCATTCTGCTTTATAATGAGGGTATTAATTTTTTATTGGCAAAACGTCACATTTGTATTATGTCATTTTACCGCGAAACCAAAGCAGTATTGCATTTTTTTGAATACGGAAAAAATGACATTTCTCTTTTGTGTCAAAAAACATATTTATTTCTTAAGCTCCTAAATGTCATAGTTCAAAAAGTGACATATTGCCTGCAAAAACTGAAGCGATGGCAGTGTTTAATTTCCTGTAATTACTGTAAGATGTGTCACTTTTCAAAAGCAAGATACGAGTACTCTGTTTTAATTTTAAAACTATTCTTTAAGCCAAATTTTTTGGTTTTTTTAGATTGCATCTTAACCACTTTTTATTGCTTTTGAAGTTGGCAAGGCGAAAGGGGAATATAAACGCTCAAAAATGGGCAGTTTCAAGCGTAGAACCCCAGACAGTGACATACTCCATCGTAAGCCCCTCGTCCAGTCCGACTTGCAGTAACAATACACTTCATGACGTAAGGGATGAAATCACTGTCACTCAATCCACTTTTATACAGATGGATCCAAAACCGACGAGGGGTTGGAGGTGGTGTGTTCTCTGACAGGCTGAACCTCAGCCTCTCCTTTCGCCTCCCTGATCGCTGAAGCGTGTTCCAGGCGGAAATCTTGGCGATTAAAGAAGTCCTATCGTGGCTGAAGAGAAAAGTGATATCCGCTATGTACTATCTTCTCAGATAAACAGGCTGCGTTAAAATCCCTGGATTCTGTGTCCACAAACTCTATCATAGTCCGTGACTGTCGATCATCTCTAGTGGAGATGGTGGAGCGTCTTAACATTCACCTATACTGAGTGCCGGGACATACACACATTCCAAGGAACTGTAGGGCGGATGAACTCGCCAGACAAGGAACCATACTGCCCCTTCTACCTGGTAAAGGTCCATTAGGCATCCCAATTGCTACATGCAAACTCATGTTTATGAGACATACCGTTGAGAAATCTAACCTTAGGTGGACAAGTGGCAACACTTGTCTAGCGACAAAACAGATTTGGCCAAAGCTGGATCTAAAACGCTCTAAGTGTTTGATATCTCTGAACAGACTTCACATCGGTGCTATAATTGGTGTGATCACAGGACACTCTCTCATAGGCAGGCATGCAACAAGGCTTGGCGTCCACACAAATGACTTCTGCAGAAGCTGTATGGATAAGGAGGAGGAGGGAACAATTCTTTACCTTCTCTGCACATGCCCTGCACTCTCTCAAAGACGTAAACTCCATTTAGGATCTTTCTTTTACAATGATCTTAGCGATCTCATAAATACCAACATCAAAAGTCTGTCAAGCTTCATCAAAAGCTCCAACTGGTTCAACGAGTAGGAGGGTGATACATCCGTGTGGTACCACAATGGAACTGTCATTGGTCTATGTGTGTCGGCCTCTGCCGACTGCCACCAGTGAGTGGACCAAAAGCAAGGCAAAAGCTTTAAGGTATTTAGGAACAGCTTACGTTTCAAGCGGAAAAGATATGAAGGTTATCGAAGAAAGAGAACTGGGTCCTGTTTGTAAGTATAAGCTCAACTATTCTTAAAAGACTGCTGAACAGTGATTTAACTTTTTATACCCTATTCTAAGGGTATATTAATTTTGACGCATAGTTTGCAACATACCTTAATATTGCCCGTAGACCCCTAAAAGTTACTATATTTATGATCAGCCTCAATAGTTATGTCGATCTAGCCATGTCCGTCCGTCCGTCCGTCTGTAGCCAAAAATTAGGCCTTTAAACTGGACCTAAGGAGCTGAAACTTTAACCATATACTCTCTAGGGTCCCGAAATAATCAAGTTTACGAATTTTTGAAATCCGCCCACAGACAAGCCCACAAAATCAAAAAAACCAAATTTTGGAAAAAATCGAATTTTGAGCTAGAAAGCTGAAATTTTTTATATATGATCTATGACTCCTAAAACTGCTCGGGATAAAAAATTTTCAAAATCCGCGAACTGACACGCCCACAAATAAATAAAATAATTTTTTTATACCCTATTCTAAGGGTATATTAATTTTTGAAAATCCAAAGTTTCAGCTAGGGAGCTGAAATTTATAGTATATACTCTCTATGGGCCCTTTATGCTCATGTGTAAATATTTTCAAAATCCGGCTACTGACACGCCCACAATTAATATTTTTTTTTTTTTTTTTGAAAGTTCAAAGTTTAAGCTAGGGAGCTGAAATTTATAATATATACTCTCTAGGGGCCCTTTATTCTCATGTGTTAATTTTTTTTAAATCCGCCTACTGACACGCCCACAATTAAATAAAACAATTTTATTGAAACACCCAAGTTTGAGCTAGGGAGCTTTTTTTTTGATAAAATCCTTTAAATGTTATATAAAAAAATATGTAGAGCGTTCTTAACAATTCAACCATACTTAGACTTTTGTCACGCCCACTTATGAGGGATAGGAATAAGAATAGGGTATCCAACAGTTCGCCCAAGCGGACTGTAGCCCGTCCCTATGTTTAAGTTTATGTTTAACTTAATTTTTATATGGTTTAAATCAAATATAAGCCGACAGTAATACTTAAGAAGTTTTAGAAATAGGGCAGGTGAACATTGATTTAAGGTAAAATATATTAAATATTCTTTTCTTTGTTTCTTTTTATAAAAAAAAAATTATTTTAATTTTGTGTATGTAAAGACATTTTTTGATTAATGGTTTTTAATGTGATACCACACAATTTTTCCTGGTTTTAATTTTTGTTTTCCGTCAATTCCTTTATTTGTTTTGAATGAATAGCCTTACATTCCTTACCACGTAAAGTGGACGGCTGGAGTTACAGCGCTGTTTCACGGTCAGCCACAACCGATCATCAGACTCCTTATGTGGTGCTGGTCTGTCTTTTTCCTTCATTTATCCCGAAATTCCATTTTCTTCCACTGGGATTCGAACCTAGACCAGCGTCTTCTCAGGCAAGCACTCTTGCACTGTGCCATTGAAGCCACGAGTTTATCCAGTTTTTATTTGCAATTTCTTGGACAAACTTTTGCTCCTGTAAGTATACTATGTTATTCATTCAGGTTGTTTCTTTCTGTGTTTTCTCTAATTCTATTCCATTTCGACAAGCATTGTTGGACTGAAATGGGTGATAGAGAGGGTGAAAGACTTTTGACATTGTTTTTTGTCGAGAATTTTATGATTAATGGTTTTTAATGTGATACCACACAATTTTTCCTGGTTTTAATTTTTGTTTTCCGTCAATTCCTTTATTTGTTTTGAATGAATAGCCTTACATTCCTTACCACGTAAAGTGGACGGCTGGAGTTACAGCGCTGTTTCACGGTCAGCCACAACCGATCATCAGACTCCTTATGTGGTGCTGGTCTGTCTTTTTCCTTCATTTATCCCGAAATTCCATTTTCTTCCACTGGGATTCGAACCTAGACCAGCGTCTTCTCAGGCAAGCACTCTTGCACTGTGCCATTGAAGCCACGAGTTTATCCAGTTTTTATTTGCAATTTCTTGGACAAACTTTTGCTCCTGTAAGTATACTATGTTATTCATTCAGGTTGTTTCTTTCTGTGTTTTCTCTAATTCTATTCCATTTCGACAAGCATAGTTGGACTGAAATGGGTGATAGAAAGGGTGAAAGACTTTTGACATTGTTTTTTGTCGAGAATTTTATGATTAATGGTTTTTAATGTGATACCACACAATTTTTCCTGGTTTTAATTTTTGTTTTCTGTGGCTGACCGTGAAACAGCGCTGTAACTCCAGCCGTCCACTTTACGTGGTAAGGAATGTAAGGCTATTCATTCAAAACAAATAAAACATTTTTTGAGCTAAATACAAAGCACTGCTGAACAGTTTTTTAACTTTAATATTTTTATTACATTTGTATATCACCACAATAAAAAATATTTAAGCAGAAACTCTTAAGTTAACTCTTACACTCAAAATAAAAAAATAAATTTGATATTAATATTCAATGGTTTTATGTCTAAACAAAACGACACTTTTCCGTATTGCTGTCTAAATTTATTACATATTATTGGCCGTTTTTTGTGCTAAACGACATAAGTCGAAATCAAATTTCTTAAATTACTTTATTTTGGATAGTTTCACTAATCCACTTGAAAGAAGAAAAAAAAAGAAAATTTTTACTATAAATAACTTTCAGGTTTTCGTTTAAATTCACAATGAAATATTTTTTTTGTGTCAAAAATTATTTCAAATAGCTTTTCTGAAAAACTGCCTTTTTTGACTTATGTCACTCTGCTTTTAAAGCGACGAATTGTCTTATTATACCTACCCTATTCTAAGGGTATATTAATTTTGACGCATAGTTTGTAACATACCTCAATATTGCCCGTAGACCCCTAAAAGATACTCAGCCCAATCATGAATATTCCCGGGGAATTTTTCCTCGAGAATTTTATTTTTCTCGAGAATTAAATCCTCCTATTCTGAATCAACGGGGAAACATTTTTCACTTCGAATCCGGGAGAAGGAATTTCTGAAATTTCGAAATCAGCTATTTAGGGGATTTAATTGTCATTTCGCGAATTCTGTCAGAAGAATAAAAATTGAATAGTTTTTATAAATTTGCTAAAATAAATATAATATAGGTGATTTGTGATTGCTGTTCATGAAAAATTCGTGTCAAAATGATAAGTGTCGCATTCAGAATGGTGGCGGAGGAATTAGCAGCTATTGAACACCAAAACCGTCGTAAAATAAGAAGGAACTTGAGAGACAGCTCCAATCCATTGGAATTACCTCAAAACATGTAAGTGCAAAGACTGATGCATTTGTAGTTTGGTTTCACACGCAAATCTTTACCTACTTTTACAGATTTCAAAAATATTTTCGCGTCAATAAGTGCGCGTTTAAATATTTACTCAACGTGCTCACAGAATCTTCCCAGGAAGCAAGAAAGAACTGGTGTTGGGAAGGATCATGATGTTGGTCTTGCCCAATCCAGCTTTTGCAAAGTTCTTGCAAACGTGTTGGACATATTTGAAAGAGAGCTATATTCACGATGGAATCGCATATGCAAAAATGATTAGGAAAAAAGAAGCAATAGCCTGGCATTCTATATAAAACATTATATTCCTGGTGTTGTGGGATGTATTGACGGCACGCATATTAGAATAATAGCGCCCTCAGAAAATAAACATCTGTATTACAACAGAAAGGGATACTATAGTTTAAACCTTATGCTAGTACATAGGTTTAAAATGCATTGGTTTCAAGTTGAATAATAACATTAACAAATTTCAGGTATCCGATGATAAATTAACTATACAGTACGTATATGCTTCTCATCCTGGTGAATGCGATGATGCTTTAATATGGAATGTTAGCGATCTTCGGTCATACTTTGAAGAGGAATCTTTACGTGAAGTAAGAAACTCTTGGCTTCTGGGTACAAGCGCTTATTTAGGAATTTTTATTGCATTTTTAAAAATTTTTTCTTTAATTTTTCATTTTGTTAAAAGGAGATGCGGGATATCCATTGGAACCGGTGCTTATGACACCCTACAGGCTACCAAATAAAGGTTCGACACAAATGAAGTTCAACGATGTTCACTCACAATATCGGAACGTTATTGAACGCACTAATGGCGTCTTAAAGAATAGATGGAGATGTATTCTTGGTGCTAGGGACCTGCACTATACCCCAGAAAAAGTAGCTAAAATTATTAATGTATGTTGCGCCCTACATAATATATGCATTAGGTTCAAGGTAGAATCTACAGAACCTAAATTAGAGGTCCCTGTCAATGATGCACCTCTGAGTCTGAACAACGAAGACGTAATTTCCTCAACCAGGTCCGAGTATTTGACTATAGCACAAAATATAAGAGATGGTATTCCCAGCAGCTTGTAAATTTTACAATATATTTATAAAATCTATAAAAAAATAGTTTTTATTAATAAAAAAATTAGATTAGATTTGATCAAAATCTTAGCTTGTTGCTTGTTAACAGTTTTCGACATTCAAAATTAAAATTAATAATATTTTACAGCTCAAATGTTCATTAACGAATATAAAACTCACATTTCCATCTAATTTCTCGGTTGGATTGTTGGAGAAAAACTTTTGAGAAATGCGATCGCATTCCGCTATTCTTTTGACGTTTGTGATACCTACTTTTCTCTTAGAGAATTTTTCCTCTTTTTCGAAGTTTGCTTAGGATAGGAGGAAAGTGAAAAGGGAAAAGTTTCCCGGTTTCAAATCATTCAGAATAGGAGAGTAGAGAAAAGTTAAAAAATTCTCGCGGAATTTTTATTCATGATTGGACTGACTATATTTATGATCAGCATCGATAGTAATGTCGATCTAGCCATGTCTGTCAGTCCGTCCGTCCGTCTGTCGGCTTTAAACTGGGCCTAGAGAGCTGAAATTTTACACATATACTCTCTAGGATCCCGAAATAATCAAGTTTACGAATTTGTGAAATTCGACCACAAACTAAAAAAAAAAAATTTATCAAAAAATCGAATTTTGAGCTAGAAAGCTGAAATTTTTTATATATGATCTATGAATCCTAAAACTGATCGGGAGATAACATTTTTAAAATCCGCCTACTGACACGCCCACAATTAAATAAAACAATTTTATTGACAAACCAAAGTTTGAGCTAGGGAGCGTTTTTTTACAAAAGCTTCGTTTTTTCGATTAAATCCTTTAAATGTTATATAACAAAATATGTAGAGCGTTCTTAACAATTCAACCATACTTAGACTTTTGTCACGCCCACTTATGAGGGATAGGAATAAGAATAGGGTATCCAACAGTTCGCCCAAGCAGACTGTAGCCCGTTGTTAACAAAAAAGATGAAATCGATTTTTCTTTTCAAATTTTAGCATCCAACTTGCTTTCTTGCCTTTCAGATATTTTGGATGAGAATTGCTTTGTGTCATATCCATTTTTTTGTGTTCCACGTGTATGAAAAAAAAATCAGTTTCAAAATGCAGTTTTAATAATAGGTGAACTCTTTATAAGACTAACTTCAAATTAAAAAAATAAAAAAAAATCCTATCACATAGTTTCGGAGTACCAAGTACGCAAACCTTTAATTGCGTTTTTCTCGAATTTCATCAGTTTCAAAATGTAGGAGGACACAAGTCAAAAAAGGAGATTTTAACGTCAATTAACGTGACTTGTTAACGGTTTGGCAAAACACTTTGAAAATTGGTAGGTGAACTCCTTATAAAACTAACTTCAAATTTAAAAAAAAAAAAAAAATCGTATCACATAGTTTCGGAGTACCAAGTACGCAAACCTTTAAATGCGTTTATGGGATGGCATATGGAACAAAACAATTCTCAGGCGTCGATAAGGTATTTACTACGGGAAAGTTATCGTTATAACCAGATGATTGTGACATATTTGATCCTATTTAAAAGTTGATTGTTATTTTTATTTTTCAAATCACATTACATCACATATTTAATGAAAAAAAATATTTGCCGGCTAACTGCCGACTCAACGGCGAATGTGCATATTATGTTTTTTTTTTTTAGTTAAAATTTAAAAGAAGTGAACCTTACCATTTTGGAAATTGCAATTTAACTTTAATCTTATCCTCAAAAAAAAGGTACGTTTTCCTTGTTTGTAGATTTCTATAAATTATGGGATTTTATTGTATGTTTTCCAAGAATTTGATTTTTTTTTATTAAAATAATCAGAAAAACTGCTTTAATAATTGTAGATATTATAAAGAAAAAAGTGAAAATAAATTCAAATTGTTTTTTCTTGAATGTACTTAGCTATATAAACGTTTCGATAATGTTGACTTTTATGCAAAAACAGCAAATTGGTTTCGATATATTTTTTTGGATTCCTTTCTTTATAGCAAACATCTACTGTCATTTTGCTTTGCCTTTTATTTATCGTTTTAGTGGATTTGAAATATTCTCAAAGGGTTGTGCTGGTGAACTTTCTCTTGAAACAGTTGCAAAAAAAGCTGCTGATGATGCCAATCTAGGTTAACCAATTCTAGTTGCCAAGTGGAAATCCAGATTCACAAAAAAAAATGTTTCCTATCTTTCTTTCTTTTTGTCGACAATTTGGATTCACTTTAATGAATTAGTGCAATTTTATTTGAAGGTCGTTGCTGTGTTCTACTTAGGACATCATCAGAACGAATAACTTGGTTTATGTATTCAAACGTTTTTGATCTAAATAAAAGTATCTCAAAAATTATTTGATCATTTATAAACCATAGCTAAAATCAAAACGACAGCATAGGCTTGTAACTTATTCGAGTTCCCTTGTTTGAAGTTCTTACCATATTGGGCTTGTGAATACGCACCAGATTGTTTCAATTGTGGACACGAACTTACAAATATCTTGTTGTTCGAGGACGAAAGAAAATCACAATTTCATTCCGAAATTTGCAACTTCGATGCCGAAATAGTTGTGGGTGCCACAGAATAACATATTTTGAAACAAACAATGAATCCATATGTTCACCTTCAACATCCGCTTCCTCTTCAATGTCAGAACCAATATCATTTGAAAATAAGTCATCGCCATCACCAACATTTTCGTCTGTATGAAATTTAAACGTACCTTCCCCTCCTCGAACTCAGAACCGAAATAAGAATAAAGAATTTTTCGAATGAAGGACTCCAGTATTAGTCCTTCTTTCAGTAATCACACCGAAATTGTTGCTATCAACAGTGAAGTTTTATTCTAATTGGTAAATTAATGCTTTCTGCTTAATCGACATCGTGTACTTTTTTCGTTTTTCGTCAATCGATGTAAAAGTAATAAGATTGAAGAAGTCGCATGATAAGATGCTCGGAATATTTTACCCGCTAGGGGAAGGTGATTGTTGTGTGGCCGGCGTCTATGTTACAATTACTGTATAAAGTCTCAACTCAATCGGATGAACAATGTGAGAACGCATAGAAAACGAACATAAACACATAAATTTTTATATAAAAACAATGCCGTTATGGATAAACTGGTGCAGAACTTAACAGGCAAATACCGGCCCAAAACCGACGATTGCACACAAAATTGAGCTCAATCGGTGCAGTGGCTTCGGAGTTAATAGCATAGAAACATTATTATGGAACATATAGGTTAGGTTAGGTTAGGTTGAAGTGGCTATTAGCAGAAAGCCAACACACTTAGACCAATGAGGTCCGTTGTGATGCCACATGGATCGGGAGTTTCGACCCCTACTCGTTAAAACCATTTGGAGCTTCTAATGAAGCGCGATAGACTTCTAACATCTGTATAAGCTAAGTCACTGAGTTCGTTGACGAAGAAGTCTGCTAGGTAGAGATTTCTTTTATGGGAGAGTGCAGGACATGTGCAGAGGAGATGAGACGTAGTCTCCTCCTCCTCCTTATCCCTGCAGCTTCTGCAGAAGTCATTTGAGTAAACGCCAAGCCTTAATGCGTGTCTGCCTATTAGACAGTGTCCTGTGATGACACCTATGACAGAGCCAATGTGCAGTCTGTTGAGTAAGATCAAACTCAAAGAGCGTCGCAGATCCAGCTTTGGCCAGATTTGCATGTATCACTACCTGCCCACCTGAGGTTTGTACTCTCGACTGCGGATAGCTTGAACATAAGTTTGAATATTCAACTGCTCTGCCATCTCCTGCAGAGATGAACGGCAGTCTAAGGCTACGATGGAATTGGGAGAGACTGAGTCCAGGGATTTTAGCGCGGCTTGCCTATCCGAGAAAATGCAGATATTCTTAGCGGATATCACATTTCTCTTCAGCCATGACAGGACTTCCTTAATCGCCATGATTTCCGCCTGGAACACGCTACAATGATCAGGAAGACAGAAGGAGAGACTGATATCTAGTCTTTCTGAGTAAACACCCCCACCTACCCACTCGCTAGTTTTTGATCCGTCGGTGTAAAAGTGGATAGATTTAACTTCCGTGCAACCAACATCCTTGTGACGTCAAGAACACAGGAAGTGATCGACCTAACTTTATCAAATAGATACTTTAAGGCGATTACTAACTGGAGGGTCTCTTCGGAGGTGTCCCTCTCAGACCATAGATATATCGAATTCCAAATCGGATGCGAAGCCATAACTTTGCAGGAGAGGAGGAATCCGAGAAAAACCAACTGGATACGCTTCAGGGAGGAATTAGGGAAAACTCTCAAAACTCCAACCAAACTCAGGACGAGACAAAAGGTAGAGGAAGCTGTTCAAGACCTGAATAGTGCCATTACTAGCTGTTTTGAACTGACGTGCCCAGTAAGCAAACCCCCTGGCAGAACACCGGTTCCCTGGTGGAGCTCGGAACTGCAAAGAATTCGTAGAGAAGCTAGAAAGCTTCTAAATAGGTCACTCAAGACTGATTTGGAGACAGACTGGAATCTCTACCGATCGAAGCAGAAGGAATATAAGAGGCTAATTCGGGTATCGAAAAGTGCTTCTTATAGAAATTTCTGCGAAAACATTGAAACACTGGGTGAAACTAGTAGGTTGGTTAAAGTTCTGAAAAAGGGCAAACCAGCCAAACTGGACTCACTTAGAAAACTTTATGGCTCCTTCACTGAGACGAAAGCGGAAACTCTTAGTTATCTGCTGGAGTCTCACTTTCCGGGTAACCAGATTACAATTGGTTCACAACCAGCCCCGATTACCGAGACTATGAGTGAGCCAAGACAAACAACTCGGCGTAGCTGGTATATTGCGAAGGCCGTGGTGACGGACGAGGCCATTAAATATGCTTTTGCGTCTTTTGACGGCTTCAAGTCACCTGGTACGGGCGGAATATACCCAGCCATGCTGCAGCAATGTACAAACCAGTTGCTACCGACTATGAAGAAAATCTTCATCGCTGTCCTAGCACTGGCATACATTCCAACACCTTGGCGTACAGTGAGAGTGACATTTATACCTAAAATTGGCAGAAGTGACTACTCACTCGCCAAGAGCTTCAGACCACTAAGTCTGACTTCCTTCTTGCTGAAAAGCTTGGAAAGGCTGGTCGAGCTTCACGTGCGCAAAACTGCTTTGCGATTGCACCCACTATCTCAGATGCAACATGCCTATCAACGCGGAAAATCCTGCGAGACTGCGCTCCAAAATCTAGTTGGTAGAATTGAGGGCGCGCTTGAAGATATTGAGGGTGCTTTTGACAATGCGACTTTTGATAGCATGTGCAGCTCCGCCAGACAACACGGCGTAGACGAACCATTGGTGTTGTGGATTAAAGCAATGCTAATGAATAGAACGTTGGTTGCGGATGCGGATTGTGGCCGCTATGTTATGGCGGGTTTAAACAGAGGCTGCCCGCAAGGCGGCGTCCTGTCTCCACTGCTGTGGTGTATGCTGGTGGACTCTCTGTTGAACGCAATCAACAGTTCTAATATTTACGCTCAGGCGTACGCGGATGATGTTGCCGTGCTTTCTGTTGGATCATGCCTAGCGACTGTATGCGCCAAGGCGCAGGCGGCCCTTGACGTAATCGACGAATGGTGCACTAGGAATGGGCTCACGGTCAATCCTCTTAAAACTGAGGTTGTTCTCTTTACGAGAAGGAGGAAGCTGGTCGGGTTGACTCAGCCAGTGCTAAAAGGCGTCACAATCCAACTATCCAATGAAGCAAAGTATCTGGGAGTCATCCTGGATAGCAAACTTCTTTGGTCCAAGCATGTTGAGCTGAAGACTGCCAAGGCGCTGTCTGTTTTCTGGCAGTGCAAAGGCATTTTCGGCAAGACATGGGGCTTATCACCGAAAAGTCCTATGGATTTATACGGCTATGATAAGACCATTTATAGCTTTCACGTAAATACGTCACTGCTACTTTTGCCAAACTCCAAAGCAGGTATGTCTCGGCTGCACGGGGGCCTTCCCCAGCACGCCTGGCTCCGGCCTAGATGCACTATTGAACCTTCCGCCCCTTGATGTTTACATCATGGGCTGTACAATCAAGGCTATCTCACGTCTTAGAAGAGGTGGCTTTTGGTATAACTCGCACTGGAGTTTTGATGAACTTGCGCAACGGTTGTCCTTCGACTCCTGTCTTATGGATATGCCGTCTGATGCGATGACACCGGAACTTCGGCTAAAGCGCAACTACGAGGTCGACTTTCCTCGCGTCCAGGAATGGCTCTGGCCGGACTCTGAACCTGGAAGGAATGCAGTCGAATCTTCACGGATGGATCCAAAACCGATCAAGGATCTGGTGCTGGTGTCTTCGTGGAGAGCGATAACGTTAGACTTTTCTTTCCGTTAGGCAAATATGCGTCAGTCTTCCAAACAGAGACTTATGCTATCCTAATGGCCATGGACTATGTTATGAGGAACAGGTGGAGGGGGCGAAGTATCTGCGTCTGTAGCGACAGTCAGGCTGCGCTTAAGGCCTTACTCAAACCCTTAACTACCTCCAAAATAGTACAAGAATGCAAGATATCTCTGAATTCGGTCGGAAGGCTGATTTCACTTAAACTTGTCTGGGTCCCGGGTCATAACGGGATCACGGGAAATGAGATCTCCGATGAACTTGCTAGACAGGGCTCAGAGGGGGACGTCTTAGGACCTGAACCAGCGTTCTGTCTGCCTGCGTCCTCGGTCAGGGCTTCCATTGACGGTTGGGTTTCCTATGAACACAATCGCAGTTGGCTTGACTCTCCAGGGTGCAGACAGACTAAGCAAATTCTCCCCGACGTCTGTGGGAAATCCTCGGCATTCTTGTTGTCTCTCAACAGAAAAGACTGCAGACAGACTACTGGCGTTCTTACGGGACACTACGCTTTTGCCAAACACCTTAAGCTGCTAGGCCTAAGCGACACCACCAACTGCGAAGCCTGTGGAGAGAGCGACGACACCACGGAACATTTCCTCTGTGATTGTCCTGCTTTTGCTCGTATCAGGTGGCAGGTATTTGGTGCGGATATGGTGAGTGCTGTAAACCTAAGCTCCTTATCATTGAAGCGCCTTCTCGTTTTTCTTAGAAAAACGAGTAAATTCCCACAGTAAAATGTGGTGTGTCTGCCTGGTAGTACAATGGACCAGTATTGAGTCTGAGTGCTCCAGTGCAGAAAGTCTCACACACCCCGACAAAAAAAAAAAAATAAACATCCTCCCAGAATGATCTGGTGGGGATAGTGATTTGGAAATTCTTTTCGAACTGTAGTTGGGGTGTAGTGTAGTCGATGTTTCTTGGTACGGACCCAAGTGAGTCCAAAATGATAGAGTGGCCAATATTCGTATTGATCCACTGTGAGGTGGCTTTTAAGCGGACAGCGGAGCAGGCAGCCATCTGCCTGCTAAAAATATCCAGGGGTGTCAGATGAAGTAAGATGTCCAGTGCGGCGGAGGGGGTCGTACGGATTGCTCCGCTGATACACAGACAAGCTGTACATTGTACCTTGCTTAGCTTATCACGGTTTTTGTTTACCGCTTTATAAAGAGCAGTCCACCAGACAACCGCCCCGTATGTCAGAATCGGTCTCACTACCGATACGTATAGCCAGTGAGATATGCGGGGCTGTAGGCCCCACTTATTACCGGTGGCTTTTTTGCAAGACAAAAGTGTTACTGTCGCTTTTTTACTCTTTCTTGTAAGTTGGGTTTCCAGCATCATCCTATCGAGGATAAGACCCAGGAATTTGGCTTCATCGGAAAATGTTAAGCTTGTACCGTTAATGGAAGGAGGGTCGATATGAGGGATTTTATATTTCCTGGAGAAGAGGACAAGTTCGGTTTTATGAGGGTTAACCCACAGCCCACATCTTCTTGCCCAACTTGTCAGCTTATTGAGAGCATTTTGAAGTAGTTCCTTTAGGGTGTTGAGGTAATAGCAACGTCATCCGCATAGGCAATCACCATGCAACCCTCCCCCTCCAGGCATGTCAGTAGTTTATTCACCACCAAGTTCCACAGAAGGGGGGAAAGGACACCACCTTGTGGCGTACCCCTACTGACAGACCTTCTAGCGGATGAATCGCCCAGTTTCGAATTGATAATCCTGCTTGAGAGCAAAAGATTGATCAGTTCCCCAAGCGAGCCATTCACATTCAGTTCTGTCAATGCATTTGCGATTGCAGATGTGTTTACGTTGTTGAAAGCGCCTTCTATGTCCAGGAAAGCAACCATAGTGTATTCCTTGTGGTAAAGGGAGTATTCGATAGTGCGTACCAAGGAGTGAAGGGCGGTTTCCACCGATTTACCCTTATTGTACGCGTGTTGGGCCGCAGACAGAAGTTGCGGGTTTATGTATGTTCATACGAAGATGGATATCATTCAGACGCTCCAGCGTTTTGAGGAGGAAAGATGATAGACTGATAGGTCTTAGGTCTTTGGGACTAACATGGGAGTATTTGCCTGCTTTGGGTATGAAAACCACTTTTACTTCTCTCCAAGCCTGAGGAATGTGAATCAGCTTTAAGCAACTTGTCAGAATCATCTCCAGTGTTGGAAGGATGATATCCGAAGTCATCTGAAGTTCGGCTGGTATTATGCCATCAGGTCCTGCAGACTTGAAGGGCTTGAAGCTTTGTAGCGCCCAAAGGAGCTTGTCCCTAGTTATCAGACTCTGACTCTGAGAATTTGTTACCTGTGAAAACATAGGTGACCTGTTTAGGTTGCTATGATCGGTTATGTTAGAGCTACCTGGGAAGTGTGTATCAAGTAGCAGATTGAGCGATTCCTCTCTAGATATAGTCCACGAGCCGTCTGCTTTCTTTAGGCAGCTGGGCATAGTTGGATTTGAAGCAAGGATTTTTCTTAGCCTTGATGCCTCCGAGGATTCTTCTATTTTGCCTCCAGTCTCCACGATGATCTTTTGGCCCTCCTAAGTTCTTTTTTATATGCTTTGAGGGATGTCTTATAGGAGTCCCAGTCATGGTTGGATCTTGAGCTTTTGGCGCGATTGAAAAGTCTCCTGCAATCATTTCTCAGTGGTCCTAATTCAGGTAACCACTAGTAAGGCTTCTTTTTCCCCCTGGGTAGTATGAGGGGGCAGGAACCAGCCATCACTAGATTAAAAGCCCTGGTGAGCTTATTAACCTTGTCGTCAAGCTCGCTAGGATTGCAAGGGGGACTTAATAGTTCAGAGGAAATAAGTTCACGCATAATATCCCTGTATTTGGGCTAGACTGTTTTCCGAGATTTTCGGAATGCGGATTGGCGAGGGGTGTCAGCGTTGTCAAGGTTGAAAGTGTGATATCGGTGGTCGGAGAAAGAATGGTCAGCCGAAACTTTCCAACTCGATATCATTTTGTGGATGTTTACGGAGACAAGAGTAATGTCTAAGACTTCTTGTCGGTTTTTAGTTATGAAGGTGGGTTCATTACCCGTGTTGCATACAATGAGGTTAGTTCTTAAAATATATTCATAAAGCGACTCACCTCTATTGTTAATATCAGTGCTGCCCATGCAGTGTGATGCGCGTTGGCGTCGCAGCCTACGATGAGTGCAGCTTTTCGCCTCTCTGCTTCCGCGATAAAGCTCTCCAGGTTACCACCAGGGAGAGGTCCCATGTTGTCCTGGGAAAGATACGCTGATGCCAACCAGTATATGCCACCAGCAGTCTCTAGTTTGACAATCGTCGTATCTCGATCGCTGAAATTAGGGAGTAAATATGCATTAAGAGTACTCTTCACCAATATGCACGATCTAGGTTTACCTTTGTCGGACACATATAGTGGGTAGTATCCAGGGGTCTTAAGTCCGCGAACCAGGTTGTTGACAACCCAGGGCTCTTGGACCAAGACTAAGTCTTCTCCAGTTTTTGTTAACCGGAGAATAAGGGCGGCCGAAGCCTTAATGGAGTGTTGGAGGTTAATCTGTATGATCTGCAGCATTGTTGCTACAATCCTGTAGAGAAACCCCCACCACTGTGTTGTTGAGGTCCTCCAATTCAGAGGACGAGCTGAGAAGCTCATCCTCACTCAGAAGATCCTTGCTGGACATGTCTTCCAATAGAGAGGACGAACTCAGGAGCCCGTCTTCCCTCAGAAGATCCTTGTCAGGAATTTCGTCCGTCTCCATGACCGACTTAGAGTCGATCACAGGGATTGAAGACGTGGTGGGTTCTGTAGAGGGCTCGGGAATGTCAACCTCTAAGAAGGGGAAGGTGACAAGTGCGCTAACACCCGACACATCCGTTTCAGAGGGATGATGAGGTCGCTTGTCAGCGTCTACATCGTCCTTCTTATAAACTCTCAGCGTGATGTCGTTCCATCCGAACCGAATCACGCCTGCAGTCGCCGCCAGATGAGCAAGGGATTCCTGATTGATGACAATGACAGCACATCGGTAGTAACCCCTTTGTTCGTCCAGTTTAGCGACCTTCCAATCATGAGTCGGAAGGGATGGATTGCTGATTTTAATCAGATGGAGAATTCTCTCAGGGGATGAAGGACTCACTGGGATCCAGGCACGCGATCTAGTTCGGCAGGGGATATCCTCCCTCGCAACAACCTCAAGCTTGGCCCCTGGCCATAGCTCACCAAGCTTATTGATCTCGAGCTTGTAAAGATTCAATGATCGTTGATCATCGCAGGCGATGAGTTTCACGCGGCCCTGATGCCAACCACCATCGTGAATTATTGGCGGTGGTCCGGGGATGTCCTTATAAAAGTCGGCGAAGTTATCAAGTAGGGTGAGCATGATGAGATCCCACCGTTCAAGTGAGATCCTGCCGTCGGCGTCACTGCGGTCGATGACTCCGACCACAATTTCTTTTTTGAATACATCGCTGAAAGACTTGTGAGATTTGACGATGGACGCGTTAGGAGGAATGCTGGTATTGTGCATCCTCAGGCGCTTGGAGGCCGAAGCGACCTCCTCCACCGATCTCTGTCGCTTTGGCGCAATGTCTCCGCTGGTCTTGTCCTTACCTGAAATGATATTTTGTGCCCAGGCCAGTCTGCTGATCTGTGCAGGGGATCTATCTATCTCAGGGATAGCGCCGATAGAGCCAATTATATGATTTTCATTGCGTCTGTTTTTGTAATGAAGCTTCGAGGGGTTGCGGTGAGGCGCTCCTCTACTGCAAGACGCGCTAGTGGAAGCCGGACCATGTTGCACAGTCCCACTACCACTAGGAAGGTGTTTGTGTTTGGTAGCATCCGTGCGTATACTGACAGTGGAAGGACCATGAATTTCCACAGTCTCGCCTCTGACAAGTGTAGCAGGGGTGATACCAGGGGGCAGCTTAGGAGCACTGCCTGGAGGGGTGCTGCCAGCAGAGGTGGGGCCATTATGCACAGTCCTGCTTCTGCTGGAAAGATTTTTGCTTTGCTCGCAAGTACTGACGGAGGAAGCACGATTATCCACAGTTCCGCTATAAGCTGCCATATGAGCATATCCGGTAGACAGCTTCGTCGCCGTACTACCGTCCGGTTTCAAAGGGATACCGGCCTTATTATTTTGTTTTTGTTTTTGTTGTTTTTGTTTGTTCATAATTATGTTCCCACGAGTAGCGGAGGAGGGAAAGTCCGTCTGTACAGAGATCCGCATTGTACAGATAAGGCTAGCTGATCCGGAGGTCGCCAGGTATCCGGATACACCGTTCGTGACTGAGCTATTTATTAAACTGGGCCCTCAGCCAGGCTGACTATCGGCGCGGGTCGTGTGACACCTTAAGTCCAGCCCAGTGGATAAAGGAAGGGAGATTGAGAGGAAAGGAGAGTGAGAGGAAGAAAGGAGAGTAAGAGGAAGCTAGGGGAGGGAAAGGATGGAGGGGGAGTGGGATCGGACGGAATGTCCTATGGGCAGTTCTTAGTAGATGCTGATTCAACGGCCAGCCTGCCATGGGTGACCCTTCTGACGACGGAGGTCGTCGACAGTGTAGCCCGTTGAATCAGCATCCTTAAGCCTCCACACCGGCACCATTCAGAAGGAATGGTACTCTCGACAAGGTGACTGACCCTTCGTGGAGGAACATATAGGTCATTGATTTTTTTATATATCGCTCACTGCCTGCAATAATGGCACAACTAATTTTTTTCAGTTTCGAGAGTAAGCGTTTTAAAATTATGCCTTTTTTCAATTTGGATTTCTGTTCTTATAAATTATGCTATCCTGACACGGATTTGCTTGTTATTACTTACCTATAACTTTTTTGAAGAATTCAAAAGTGGGCGGCAACCGGCCTTTTTTGCGAAAGTGTCACTATTGCATAAGGCAAAGTATATTGAAATTCTCCAGCGCCATTTCAAAGAATAACGGCATATTACAAAAAAGTAGATGAAATTCCACAATTATATACCAAAAACCGTGATTAATAATTAAAAAAAGTCAAGAAGCACTTAAGTCGCCTTAGTTTTCTAATTATAATGTTTATTTATTAAGCCAAATAAAAAATTCATTTCTTAATCTTATAAACTCAAAAATAATAAATTAATTAATTTCTTATTCCTATAAACTCAAATATATCATTTCATTTTATTTTCAAAGTAGTTAGTTTTACAGCCCTTAAAATCAGTCTTTCATTTTTGTACTTTTAAAGTTGGGGATATTAAATTTAATTTAAAAACTTATTTTGGAACTACTGCTTTTCAGGAACTACTTTAAGGCTACTATAAAAATAGCTGTAGCTGCTTTTGATTGCATTTCTGCTCAATAAAAACATCAGATCGTCGTATTTTTTTTTGGAATGTGTAACGAATCCGTATAAGCTTTTTTTTTTGATTTCAAAATCTTTTAGATCTGCAAGTGGAGATGTTCGCGTACGACGTTCCTTTACGTTAACCATTTTGTATTCTTCTTCCTTGAAGGACATTTTATAAAAGAAATGATCAGGGTGTTGGTTCTCGATCTTAAATATTGCCACATCATTGAATTTAAAAGTTTCACCATCAGTATTTTTTGTAAAATTCAGGCAGGTTTAATCAGTCATCTCTTTTAAATCTAAAAAATCTGTGTGGCTCATTTCCGTGACCTTGAAAGGATGGCCAGTTTTTTTGAAGTTTTCACCAAAGTTATATATTGGTCTGGTGTATAAATTGGGCCTGATCTAAGAGAGCGCTTAATGTTTTTTTCAATAAGTGAGTGAACATTATCCCCCTCATTTTGGGTGTGTCCTGTGATGAGATATTTGTGGCTTATGGATCTAATTTTGTAATTTTTTACAGCATAAAGGTAAGCTGCTATAACAAATTTATTTTTTTGCTGACCTTCATAGTTGTCAGAATAGAAAACAATGTCTAGTTCTCCATTAAAAAGTTCAGCCTTATTTTTTTAAATATTGGAGAAGGCAAGATCCGATTTCAATTGCTCCTCTCTTGCCTTCAACTTCATGCCACATGAAACATTAGACATCGGCCTGGCGCTTAGGTAAAAGATCACACACCGTAAAGTTGTAGGTAGACAACTTTGACTTATAATAAAACGATGAAACTTCTCGCTTAGGAGTTGGTAGTGTAGCCTGCAAGTCAAAGCATGATACTTTGAAAGAATCGAAAACTTTTGCCTTGTCACTTTCTTTTTCGGACCTACTCAGTTTTTTTTCTTGTAAGTGTGAGAGATAATCGGCTTCAAGTTTTATTTTTTCCTCCTCACTCGCGTTTTCAAAGCCTACACACCTTTGACATTGGTCCTTTTTTGGTACAAAAAAGCCGAGGTTGCATTCGTAGTTGAAAATGTTTCTGTACATAGATTGCGTTGCAAAAGGTTCACAATTTTTTTCACAATCGCTCTTGTAATCTTTCCAAAGATCAATAATTGTCTTACCACCTTCAATATAATCTTTCTCACTGTGTGCCCTGGTGTAGTGGCTCTCAATATTGGGAATAGAGTTAATGTGTGCCTGGACTTTGGCTTTAATATTTTTGTCTACACTTCTCTGCTTCCCATGTTTGCCCCTCATTTCGCCGAAGTTGCCACTCATACTCTTTTCGATAACACTTCGGATACATCTGTAAGTGATTCCAAGTGAAGAAGTAAAAAACTTTTTGCAGACTCGGGCTCTTTTTTCCGCTTCGCCGAAATAGAATGCATGATTATTAATCCTTCTTTTTTTACCCGAAACTGCAATAAAATTTGAGGGTATATTCTGCATTCGAGACCGTATAAAAGCTCTCTGTTTTAATTCGTCTGCCAGGCTCCAGTATTTTTGAAAATACTGCATTCTATCTGCTTCCGAAAATTTAAGTATACATTTATACTTGCAGTTTTCAAAGCAGGGTTGTTTCATCTTTCTTTCTTCTACTATCTTCCCCTTCGCACTTTTATATTTCATACCTGTGTTTCTAAGTTTCTTAGTTTGATTCCATTTCCAATTGCCTGGGTTCGCTTTCCTTTTCCTAGTTTTCACCTTTACTTTGGGGCTTTCCATCTCCCTTAAGGGGCTGTCCAGCGATTTCTCCGCATCGTCACTTTCTGATGTTTGGCTTGAACTTGAAGTGCAATAATCAGGATCCTTCTGAGAATCATGCGAAGAAAAATCTGTCGAAGATGATGAAGAGCTATCTTCTGAATCATTTTGCACAAAAGCGGATGTAGCTTGCACTCCGCTTGTAGATGGAGCTTCCTCATCAAGTTGTTGGTCAGCTGATATAAAAAATGAACAAAATGATTAAGAACCAATTTTAAAAAAAAACATTATTTTGATAAACCTACCTTGCGCAATTAACGAAGGTTTTGAGGGCGATGACTTTTCTCGATTGCTGTCCTTAGAATCTTTTTGCAAAATTTTTAAAAATAAAGTACATAATTAAAAATATTTTTAACATTGTTGAGTTTATTATGAAAATCTATACATACTTTATTCCTAACAATGGGAGCAAGTACCCCCCTTGAGAGTCTTGTTTAAATTTGTTCCTATTCATCTGGTGTTATCAATAAATTTTTTACTGGTATTCTGAGAAAAAATGGCACAAATCATTATTTCATAATGTTTTTATAATGCATTTATTAGTACAACAGTATCACAACTCGAAATGTGTCATTCTCTCCTGGTGTAAATATTGACCTCGTTCCCATAAGCAGCGTAATAGCGGCACAACTCGAGTTATGTCATTATTGCTCTAAAAGCTGACTAATTTACTTACCTTGATCCTGGCACAATTGTTATGTGCCACTTTTGCCTAAACAAAGAGATGCAAACACACTCACGATCAAGCGAATACTCTCGTAATTGAGAAGAGGTATCAATGTGAAGATATTGCAGAAATGTAAAGGGTTTAATTTTAATCATAACGGCGTCCACAGTTCAAATGTGCATTTTTTTGAGTTGTGCCATTGTTGCAGGCAGTGAACGATATGTACACTGGCGATCACAGGGATGAGGCCATACATTATGCAATCAATTTTCAATCTTTTTACCTGTTAGAAGATATATACCCGCAAACTTTTACTACCTGGGAACAGGTACATATTTTTCCAACAGGAAGTTATAAAATTAAAGGGTAAATAAGAAACGACCGCTGGAATTTCACAAGATCAAACAATGAACTGCTTGAAAAGCGTTTAAAAAGATGCGACACTAGGATGAGGCCATTGCGAATATTTCGTTCCAGGAGTTCACATTTTGTTCAAAGTTTTGTTAAGAATATTGAAAATAGCGTCGAAAAGAACTGTTTTTATTTAGTTAAAAAAAATGGGTTCCGGAAAGACTTTGACAGCGACAGAAAGAGGAAAAATAGACGCTTTCAAGGAGTTACGACTCTCAGGCTGAGAAATTGTAAGGGGGCTAAATAGAAGTAAGACTGTTGTAAGCAGTTATCTTACGGATCCACAACAAAAAGGACGCACGGCAGAAGCAACCACATTGAAAGAAAAGGCGGGTTATTCTACGGCTTGCCTCAAATTCTAATCTACCAGAGACTAACATTAGGGCCAACAGCGGAGTATCAGCCAGCATAGTAACGGTCCGAAGGATAATACGAAAAAGTCGTACTATACAGAGAAGAAAACTTAAAAAGAAACCTGTTTTGAGGCAAGTACACAAGGAGCATCGAATGAATTTTGCAAGAGAACATGTCGCTTGGAGCAGTGAACGCGTTTTCTTTTCGGATGAAAAGAAGTTTAACCTTGACGGCCCCGATCGATGGTTACAACTTTTATTTCCGTGATCTAAGAAAGGAGGAGCTTATTTTGGCAAGACAGGGATTTTTGAATACCCTTATAATATATTACTAAACACAGCGCGGGCGTTACTCATTATTAATGTAGAAAAACATAATAAATAATTGTTTTAAATCCATAAAAAGTAAACATTTTATGTTTCTGCATGTGGCATCATCCTAGTGGCGCATCTTTTTATACGCTTTTCAAGTAGTTCATTTTTTTAGCTTGGGAAATTCCAGTGGCCGTTTCTTATTAACCCTTTAATTTGATGACATACTATTGGGAAAATATGTACATTTTCACAGGTAGTAAAAGTTTCTGGGTATAAAATGTCTAACAGGTATAAAGACTGAAAATCGATTGCAAAATGTATGGCCGCATCCTTGTGATCGCCAGTGTATATATTTTAAAGGTATTGTAGTTTTGACTCATAGTTTGTAACATGTCTTAATATTGCTCGTAGACCCCTAAGGGTTATGTAATCAGCATCGATAGTTATGTCGATTTAGCCATGTCCGTCTGTCCGCTGAAATGTCGCACATTTACTCTCCCAGGAGTGAAATTTGGAGTATATACTTTTTAGGGACCCCAAATGCTCCTATGTAAAATTCCGCCCACTGACACGCGACAATTCTTTAAAATACACCCAAACTGTGATTTTTGAAGGCCCACTTTTTGGAGGTTAGGAATAGAATTGGAGGATAGGAAAAAGAACGCACAGTTCGCTCAATCGGGAGGGGGGGGGGGGGGGGGGGGGGCGTTATATTCTCACTCCATTTCAAGTTTTGTCCATCAAGGTGAGTGTCAATTGGACTTGCTGTCGTATCGATATTAATTTTTTTTACATAAGGACCTCCAGGATCCTTTACTAGGCTATAACTTCTTAAATATTATAGGTACCACAATATTTTTGTACATTTGAGAAGACAATTTAGTAGCGCATACAAGTCTTAAAAATTTTCGGTACATCTGTGCAGCTACACAAAAGTTATTATTATATATATATTACTCAAAACTAGGAAAATTTGTTCTTCCATATTTCTTTTTAAAATGCATTTTTCTCAAAATGTTTACTTAATACCTATATTTTTTTTTTCTTGAAATGTTTATTCCTTATAAATTAAATTTGAATTATGTTAAGCAACTTTTTTACATACAATCAAAAGAGGTTTTAGTAAAACCCATTTTTTGTCAGACAAAAATGGTCAAACATAATTAAGTTAGATTTGTATGCGCCTGCAAATTGTGTTTTCAAAATAAACAAAACCATGTTCGTACATAATAATAGTTGGGCTATGAGTCGTGAGATCACAACTAGATCCCCCTGCAACCCGCCTTGTTAGGGCACTCTTTGATTTGAAGTAGGTGTTCTAATCAGTGTGATGAAATAAAAAAGACTGTCCCGTTTGGTTCTAACAGAAGTCATTATTCTATGACTGACTAAATTCAACTCTACTTATAATTAGGTTAACATTATATAAGTAGTTGTTTTCATGACCGTGTTTATGTGTATATGTATAATGTTTGGCGTTATATCACTCCACCCAACTAAGCAACCTTCATATAAGCACAAACTGCCAACAAGTGCCTTCCTCAATGCTTACGAAGGTAGATCGTCGAAAAGGCTTAAAATATTTAGCAACAATTAGAACATATAGAATCTTGCGAAATATTCCTATTTAATTATGTCCTTAATCGAATTTAACAATTTAGCTCCAATAGGTAGATATAAAACAATGAAAATCCTTATTATCCATACAAATATTCATCGTATATTTACATGACATAAAATGATTTAAGTCATTTGCTTAAAAATTATTTATATGAATATTTCTGAATTAATGATAATTAATGATAGAAATTGGTGAATTTTTTGAAGAGTTTCAGCCAAAATAGTGAGAGTCTAAAAGACGATAAACTCATAATTTCTTAGTTGATGAAAAAGACAGAAATCTGTTTCTATTCAATTTTCACTTTCCAAACTAATCGCCCCTGCTTCCATCCACCTATCCACATACACCCTACTTGCCGAGGCGACATGATGATGCGAATCATCACAAAATCTCCTTTCATATGCTTCTTCTTTCAAAGAAAAATAAATACCTACCTACATACGAGTAATATCAGCGCGCGAATTATGTTAGGGAGAGCGAAGCTTAAGAAAAAAACCCAACATCACTCGTTAACACCTGATTTATTATTGTTTCTTCTTTTCGTTAGCTTAAAATGAATACAATTTAAAAATGTAATATGATATTTCATGAGTGCAATTAGGATTTGGAATACAGTGTTCTTGGAATTTACTTATGCTGATATTTTATTCATAGAATTAATGTACATGGGGAAATTAATAACAATTTATAAATTAATAACAATTTATGCGGATTTATGGGGTGAATGGACGTCTGCTTGGTGTTCTACTTTGAAGGTCAGGTGAGTGATATTAGCCGTGTTTCTTTGCACGCGGATATAGGGATGGCATCAGAAAACGACTATCGCCGCTTAAGAATTCATCAAAAAAAACTTGGCAGCACACATGCACCTATGACATGCACCGTGACACAGCTGTAAGTTGTAGTTAAGAAATTTGTATTGAAAATCCTGAAATTGAAAAATATTTACTTCCGCCAATTCAAATTGATGCCAAGCATATTCTAAAATTATGAAAAACAATTTCACATTAACAGATTTGCTAAATTCAATTACCTTTATAATGAAGTTTGAAAAAAAAAATAATAATAAAATCACGAACAAAATATTCGGCGGGATGTGTTGGTGGTCGGAGGGATGTCAAACTTTGACATTTCCTGAAAAATTCATCGCATCGGTTCATTAGAAACGAAGAAAATGGGTTTTGGAAGCACTGTTTATCCCCGCTAACTGACTTAGCGGCGATAGCTATCCCCGCTAAAGTTAGCGTATATAGGATAAGTTGTTGTTGTATTTTACATGCAAATTTCAAATTATCCCTATATCCGCGTGCAAAGAAACACAGCTATTGTAACTTGCGCGCCGCAGCGTGACGAAAGATTCCATAAAGGGAGAGAAACTTGTTTCATTGGTTTTATTTCTTCGATTTTCTTCTAAATTCCAAGTTTGTATCAGAAATACTGGGGATAGCTGTCGATAACATAGATGGCTGGTTTGGATAAATGCTGAAAATACATAGGCACAATAATTTGTGCTGAAAGCAAATATTGTGAGCAACCCTGGAAAGATTCATCAAAGAAATGCGGCTAATGATTCTATCATATTGTTATTTGTGACGGTGACAGAAAAAGTTTGTATACAATGATTCTACCTTAATCCAAACGCCACCTGGATTATAGAGGACCAGTTTTTCAATGCGGTATGATGATAGTCCTATAAAGTTTATACACAATTTCTCGATTTTTGTAGAACCCCACATCAACTGAAGCGAAAGAAACATTTTCGACAACATTTCTTCAAAGATATGCCTACAAAGGGGTCCTTCGGAATATGGACTTGAAAGATACATTCTCAGAAATGTTTAAACTCAGCTCTTTACTAACAACAACACCAAAAACAAGGTTAAAGATCGTTATCTGCACTCAAACGAATGAATTATAGAAACATTATGCTTGATAAAAGATTATCGGAGCTAGCATTGATTTCCATAAAAAAAAACATTGCTTAGGGAAATAAAAAGCAAGAACAAATTCGATGATGAGGTTTTGGAAAAGACTATACGTATTGAACTTACAAACAAATAATATATACTTAAGGTATAGTTGTTGTTCCTTTACGACGAGGTTATGATCGGGTTTAGAGGAATCATAACCGTCCCACCTTACCGCATCTGGTCCGCCTGTGGGGTTGGCCGGTTCGGATCATCAATGACAATGAGGCTAATCAAATGCTGGTGTTGTTGCATTTGTGTGATCCAGAAATTTGTAGACCTGCCTCTTTCTACGATTTCGACAATTGCGTGCTCCCTTTATTGATTATTGTTTGATCGACCTTTCACGACACCGGTGATCTCCAGTCGTGTCAACCCACGGATTTGCATGCATACTTGCGGGACAGTTTTAAGATTTAAAATGTGTCCACCTGAATGTTCAAATTGCCTAGATGTGATTTCTTCCCTTAGTCGCCTTTTACGACAAGGGAAGATTGGGGGCGCTTGTGATATTTTAAGCCCGTCCCTGCACAGGGAGCGAGCAATCTGTATTATTATCTTCAATTCAATAACAGTAAGCAGACACTGAAGTACAAGTTTTATCTTTCAACAGTAGTTTACACAAAGGGTCATTAAAGCCGTTCATCATTTATTTACTTATTTTGACTTATACATTGAAACATTTGAAACATAATGCAAGAGTTTAAAGATAAAAAGTTTAGGGCTTGAAATTATAGTTTTAAATTCAATACACAGAACGATAGTTACCATCACGTATATTTACATGTGGCGTTAGGTCTTATCGCCCAAAACCATAACGCCTAAATTGAAAATGTCATAAAGCCCAAAAACCACGACATTACTCAAAATTTAAATGAATAACGCCATTTTGAGCAAAAATAATGCAATTACGTCCAAAATCAATGTCACATTGCCCAAATTTGTGTAAGTTTTATAGCAACAAATTACATAGCAATGTTTTGGGCTTTATGACATTTTTCAATTTTGGCATTATGGTTTTGGGCGATAAGACCTAACGCCTTTACATGTACCTATACCAGTGATTCAAGATTCAAGAGATCAACTTGTTAACGTCACACACTCATTATAGACCTTCTTCATACATGTTCTAAATACAAATGCGTCAATATAGATGCTTAGATTTCTACTTAGACGCCCCCGATTATGCATGCAGCATGCCCCGTGACATAAATAAATTTAAATAGTGTACACAGTTAAATTAAATAAAACTGTTTTATCTGGTCAAGAGAAACTTGATGAAAGTACCCTGGGGAACGTGGAAAACGCTTAGTCACAACATAGTAAGCTGAAATTAATTCTGGAAAATCCCACTGGATTTAAAAGATTTCCAATTTCCATTTCTAAAAAAAAAACATATTCGATAGGCATTACGTTCCCTTGAGTAGTACCAGCTTGCGTTACTTCAAAAGTCAACGTAAATAAGCCCCTTTACTATATCCAGGTGTTTAACAACAGAAATAAACATTCATATTTCTATCACGTTTCTTAAGTATTCTTGTTTATATAACGCAAACACGCATATTTCGAGTAACAAGATTAAGTAGAATAGTCCGATAAAGCGAACATTATTATAATCCTTAGTGTGAAGTTAAGGTATTGCCAGTATTAGAAACAAACTACCCTAAAATTAAACAGCACATTTAAGTGCACTCTGAACGTGCCATATAAATTTATTATTTGAAAATCACACACAGTAAGTACACTCTGATCACCCCTCTCATAATTGAAACATCACACCTTCAGTAGATGCTCAATTGATCAATAGATATCAGTTAGTTACGTATTCCACGAGTGAAGGCGGCACTTATTATCCGGCAAGAGTACCCAATCATTAAGCATTCCCTCGTCTCTGCAAACCGTTTAAAGGAAGAACTAATAAGCTTTACAAAATATCTGCGATACACTCTACCAGTATCTCGTTTCGCATCAGTGTGGACATAGCTACTTGGCTCGTACTCATTACAGCACAAACAATAACTTCCAACTGAAAACAAATATCTCATGTACCTCTACCTACGAACAAAGATTTACTTGCCACACCACCTCCTGGTACTGGCAGTAATCACGCTAAAAACATTGCGGCCATACTCAGAGAAAGCCCAGAGAATTAAGCACATGGATGCGCAAAGATTATGACCTTTATTCTCTCCGGAACATTTCTACCTATGCAATGTAGAGTTGGATCTCTTATACTAGAAATCCTCGTAAGCTTTCCTCCCCCAGCGCACCTAGAGAAAGAGAGGAATCGAACGAAAGTAAATCATTGAGAAGCTTTTTTTTTCTAAATTTAACCGCCAGGACGAAAAATACGGTCAAAGCTATGAAAACGTTTTGATACTTACAATTAGTTTACGTCGAAATTTTGATAAAACTCGTTCGCTTGTCGGATTAAACCATCTTTGTCGTTTATCAAATACTGATAAGACGCGCGCGTGGGCTTTTTTGTGTTCCTTAGTTTTTTGATGCGTTTCTTTACGGTGGAGAGGATATGCAGTGTCTAGTGAAAGGATTCGCAACGATGTGAAAGTTAAGAAGCTACGAAGAAGCTATTAGGTTAGTATTACTAATGTTATTTATCGGGTGGTAGTGTGTAAAAAAAAATTAACACAAACAAAGAAGGTATCCGTGTATCCGATTGTGGGCTCCACCTAAGTATAGAATAGTCTATTCTCAGTGAATGGTTTACCTTTGGAAATAACTAGCTACCCATATCGTGTCGGTCGGGTATCATAATTATTTGTTATCTTTTATGGTGCAGGATGTGTTAGTTGTTTGTGTGTGCGTGCGAATACGCGAACTGTTTCATTAGTTCACTTTGCGGTCCGTTGCGTGTGCTAAATTCGCGACCAATAAATCGTCTTGGCAAACCGCATGTAGATAGAGTTCTCCCCCCATGGAGAGTTCTATGTAACACAAACTTGAAATAAATGTCAATTAAATAGTCTGTCCTTGTGAATCTCTAATGGGTCATAGTTTACATTCCAACCAAAGAATGCTCTTACTCTCACTCTAACCATGGTAATGTTCTCGGTGATGACAATGGTGGCCGCTTATACTACCCGTCCCAATTAATTTCAATGTGTTGACCACTACCGTGCGAGTCCTGGGTGTATTTCGCCTTTCCGACAAAGAAAACAAAAAAGAAAGTGAAAAGCCAACAAATTGATTTATTCTTATGAAATAATTGGATAAAGTGCCGTGCTATGTCGTACCACTTATGGGATTTATAGGATACTTCACAACAGTTCCATAACGGATATACTAAAGGATACCGTCCAGCAATTATTGTTAACAGTCATAAGTAAATCAACAATAAAACCGGAAATTGCTGCTGCCACCGTTGGCAGATATCTCATCATTTTTTTAACGGTAAGTGATCTCATTCTCCAAGGATTTACTGTTCATGTCCATTATTTTTCAAGTTCATAAGCAATTCATGTGTACACGGTGAATGGTCAGGTTAGGCCGCCCAGGTCGGTGTTGTTAAACTTTGTAGCGCCTCTCTCTATCTGAGTAATCTAATTCATCGATGGCATCCTACCCAAAACGGATCACTTAATTTTAGCCCTACTCACTTTATATCTTGTGCTGCTATTGGTAGTGCCATTCGATGTTGTAATAAACCAAATAAATAAATAATTTCATTAAGCTCTAAAATGCCTGGCAATAAAAATTGTGTTAACAAGCGGAAAAGTCCTTTTCGTTTCTCCATCCGAAAATTTCCTGTTTAAAGGACACGAAACGTGTACTATACGACGAAACGATCATTCCATCCGTGACCGGCTGTACTGGTTCATAGTCATTGAACAAAAACCAAACAGTACCGAACAGCGAAAGGAACAAATAAATGAACAGAAAACAAACAAGTATCGTATCGCACATCGGTGCGATGACGATAAAACTTTTATGGGTAATTCCCGGAGCTTAATGGGAGAAATTTGTTTTTCACCCTCAAGTCATAATGAATAAGTGTGATGTATATCTGTGGTTGCATGTGTATCTCTATTTTGCGTCGCTCAGAAGGGGGCATTGCTACGAATCAGGGAAAAATTAAAGGAACAGAAGGGTTGTGTATTGGTTCATATTGGGCAATCGACATAGAATCTATTTGCCAAGGGGTTAGGGTGGCAAAACCATTTTGGGTGTGGGCGCAATGATTTGTTTACATTTCCACTTCAGACCAGTGATGATTTTTTGTCAATTAACCTCATTTCGACACTGTCAAAGGGATAATTGATTTGCTGAAAGGGACGTATATTTGTTGTTGTTATTTATATTTTATATGACATAGTTTTAAGCTTTCATGATGTACTACTTTATACATCGAATTTTCAGTATAATTCATCTAAATTAGAATCTTTGAACAAAAATGGGCCCGGTCTTAAGTTTCGTAAGCATGAAAGATAGTTTTTGTTTCCAACTGCACAGTTCATACGTAGTCATACCAGTACGTTCTACAAAGATATGGTACTTGTACGTACAAATATTTCCATATATGTACATATTTCCATGTACATACATATATAGATTTAGGAAATTTCTACTGCTTGGTTGCATCTAAGGTGGGTATGTATGTTGTTTATCCCATTTGGCTATTTCTTGGACATTTTATGTTGGTTTTTGTACAAATTGGTCTGAATTTTTAAAGTAAAGCGTGCAAATCTTTTATATGAAGAACGGGTTACTTGTTAAGCACTAAGGACTCCACCTCCAAATTCTTTCAAATGCTTTAATGTATAAATAAAGCGTACAGTTCTTGTAAAGAAAGTTCATCAAATTTTCTCGAAATATTCGACTGGTCCACAAGTATTATTTAATTGCCAAACTATTCCTCCTAATGAAACCATCTATCATTTGGTGTCAGAGTAAACTTGGGCGTAGCTTGGCATACCCACTTCGTAAAAAAGAGCTATTAATTCAGAGAAAAGTAACACCTACGTTATTCTGAAGTAGCTTCTCCTCTTTAAGTTGGTCGGTTTAATTAAACTGGCGCTCAATGAGGAACACTAACACCAAGATAGCTACATTATAATGCTATTGCGAAGGGGTTGGTCAGTCTCATTCTCCGCTCTTAGAACCGATTTCTTTCTTTATGAAGCTTTGATTATATATTTTCAGCTGTGCAGGCATCGTTGCGATCTTTTAGATCATAGTAGAGCTATTTATGTAGTATTTTTCATTGCCGGATATGTAGGTATATAAATATAGGCAGTCCAGGACTGTCTCCTCTTCTTTCTTGTCTCTACAGCTGCAGTCATTGCAGGAGATCTCCCACCTCTGAGATTGTTTATTCTAGCAGCCGGTTGTTATTCGTAAGACTAGAGATGGTTTCTTTCGTTCCTTACTAAGGCCGTTGCAGTTTTGGCCATATGTCTTTCGATGCCGCATTGGCCAACTAGTTTACAAAGGACAAGTAAGACCAACCCTAGCGCACTGCTCCAACGTCTAGGGTTCGGGAGCCATACATTCTCTAATTGAACGATTTTCTCCATGCATAACCTAATACTTGTCACAACTTTTTTCCATTCAAAATATTTAATGTTGTGTGGTGACGCTTCTTGATTTGATCGTATTTTTGTTCAAAGTGTGTTCAACATCGGTATCGTCCACCATAGGTCTGCGAAGACATCGAATACTGTGCGAAATTTTGTACACTATTATTAGTTGATAATAGTGTTGTTTATTATAATGATGCGTATTCTAGTTCGTTAAAGTTCATTGAATAAGATTTCACCACTCACTTGACTGAGTACTATGTTCACTTGTTGCCTACAGAAAACCAAATAACCAGATGCAACTTAAATGGTTTCTACAATATATTTGTTGACTTTTCAGGTATATTTATTTATTTTTAAGTCAGATTCATTTTTCTGAATAGGAAATTCAAAGATCGCAGTATTATTCATCGCATCGTTTCTTTTAATTTGAGTAATACAAGTTAACGTGTCATGGTCATAATTATGTTTGTAGGTATATATAATATACATTCATATAATATGATTGGTCGTGCAGGGACGAGATAAGAATACGACTGCATCGCCCTCCCACTAACAAAAATGTGGGGAGAGTACGATAACTAGGGCGCCAAAAATTGATAACGATTTTTTATAGAAAAAACAAGCATTTTCTACTTTAGAGGGGTAGAGGCAATTTTAGAAAAAAGTGACATAGATTAAAAAAAAAATATTAAAAAACAACGGCAACACTTACAATAAAGTACTATACCGGTTTTGAAAGCCAGAAATCTGTTCTATAATCGTAAATTAAATTATTTCTGTCAATATTTTTTGAAAAATTCGCATGCAAATTCATAAAAAAAACATAGGGACGGGCTACAGTCCGCTTGGGCGAACTGTTGGATACCCTATTCTTATTCCTATCCCTCATAAGTGGGCGTGACAAAAGTCTAAGTATGGTTGAATTGTTAAGAACGCTCTATATATTTTGTTATATAACATTTAAAGGATTTTATCAAAAAAAACGCTCCCTAGCTCAAACTTGGGTGTTTCAATAAAATTGTTTTATTTAATTGTGGGCGTGTCAGTAGGCGGATTTAAAAAAAAATTAACACATGAGCATAAAGGGCCCATAGAGAGTATCTATTATAAATTTCAGCTCCCTAGCTCAAACTTTGGATGTTTTATTTATTTGTGGGCGTGTCTGTGGGCGGATTTCAAAAATTCGTAAACTTGATTATTTCGGGACCCTAGAGAGTATATGGTTAAAATTTCAGCTCTCTAGGTCCAGTTTAAAGGCCTTATATTTTGCCGACAGACGGATGGACGGACGGACGGACGGACATGGCTAGATCGACATTACTATCCATGCTGATCATAAATATAGTAACTTTTAGGGGTCTACGGGCAATATTAAGGTATGTTACAAACTATGCGTCAGAATTAATATACCCCTAGAATAGGGTATAAAAAGAAAAAAAACGACCAATTTTTTTCAAAATTGTGAAATGAAGTGCTTAATTGGCTTTTTGTGGCCAATTTTACTATCAATTCTGAATGGAACACAAAAGCCCGAATGGTTTTATGTCTTCTAGTTTTCGAGAAAATTGAAAATAATTAAAACTACGTTTTTATGAGATTTTTTATTTTTGGTATTTACGGTTTTGAGGATTAATGTTAATGTGTTTCATCTTTGTAAGTAAAGTACAGCAATTCATATAAACAATAGTTACCTTCGCATCTCAGCTCTAAAGTACATCCGCCTCGAGTTATGCGCCCTAATCTAATAGAACGTATACATACGAGTAGTTTTTTCTAATTACCTACATAAATACGTGTTATAGATTAGGGCGCATATCTCTAGACGGATGTACTTCAGAGCTGAGCTGCCGTAGTAACTAGTGTTTCCATTGAAGTACTCTACACATCCTGCTAGGTCGCGTAAGAGTGCCATCAAAAAAAAGGCACCGGTTGCTCATACATTTCAGGCAAAGCCCTTTGCTGCAGTCGTACAGTAGTACCTTGGTAATGTGAATTTTTCATAATGCATTACATTTTCATGTCTGAAAATTTTAGGTGTGCAGCTTTGGGCTACGTACCTATATGTACATAATTATATTTAGTTGACATTGGATATATGTATAGGATAAATTCAAAGTTTCTTTAAATCCAAATTCTGTAAATGCAAAAAAAAAAACTTTGCATACACCCAACCTCGCACCAAATCTTATAGTGGGCCCAAGCAGCATGCGCCCCCATAGATACCTCACTGTTTATACCCCGTAATGCTGAGTGCTAGCACTGATGTATTTATGTAAGCAAGC
Source organism: Portevinia maculata (assembly GCA_949715645.1). Classification (NCBI taxonomy): domain Eukaryota; kingdom Metazoa; phylum Arthropoda; class Insecta; order Diptera; family Syrphidae; genus Portevinia; species Portevinia maculata. Next base: position 92,966,591 of record OX454526.1, read on the forward strand.
AAAAACAAAAATCTCATAAAAAAGTAGTTTTGGTAATTCTCATTTTTTTCAAAAACTAGAAGACATAAAGCCATTCGGTTTTTTAGCGCTTGTCCCAAAGGCGGTATAGGGGAGAAATCACATCAAGGCGTCTCTCACATCCTAATTAACCTCAACTTTTACATCCTGATTAACCTCAGTAATAATGTTATCGGAAACCGGGAGGCCTACCATTATTCATTGAGTTCGAACCGGCAAACTCGACAGGCAGCCGGTCCAGTAGGGATACACTGAACTGTGAGAAGAAGAGGAAGGGTATGATGAGGGAGAAGAAGATTATATAAATTCTTCACATCATTTTCATTGGCTAAGTGTCTCATAACTAATGGCCTTACATTAAATGGGACAATCAGGAAAAATAAGGCTTGCATTCCCAAAAAGTTTCGGCCTTCTAAGGATAGGAGCATATTTAACACAATTTTTGACTTTCGTGATCAAACAACATTAGGTGTACTCATATGGTCCCAAAAAAAGGCAGCGATATTGCTGTCAAGTATGCTAGCATTTCCCCAAATCGACAGCACTGCTACTATTATAACTATGCGGAATCGTGCGACTAATCGTTGGCCACAAGCATTTTTTATAGAATTTTAGATGTAGCATGCTTGGCAACATACGTTATTGATTTTCACAATGTGCAGACACCTTGCGTAAACGGAAAACAAGAAAAAGCTGCACAAAATTCGATTTCGCAATATAAGATGAACGAGATCACAAGTAGCATGATCTTTTATAAGGTATGTAAATATTATATTATCTTTATATATTATACTATTTTACATGCTTGTACACTCTTCTCTAGACATGAATTAAACAACAAACACATAGATACTAACAAATTGTTATCCGAAATTGCATATGTGGGTACACGGGTACTCCGTGTGGGTGACAAAGGGTATATTTTAGAAAGGGAAACAAAACAGGTAGTAGTCCATTCGATATTTTGTCCAGCAGACATTTTTCTTTCTTTGAACAGTTTTTCCAAGATGTCCCAAGATTTAAAAAAAAATATATAAAAGAGTAAGGAAGTTATGACGCTTCAAAATCAATAATTTACCCGTATACAAAATATACATTCACGAAATTTTAAAAAGATTTTTTTACACAAAAATGCAAAAATTGTGCTATTTTTGCGCATTTGCCTTTTCACCTTTTCCATATTACGTGGGTCGCCTTACATTTAATGCAGCCAAGCTTAGTTTTAATACCACATTGTGTACAACGGGTGCGTTTCTCCTATTTCACGACAACATGATAGATACGATCTAAGTGTGTCGGCTTCTGCCGACTGCCTTAGATGATGAACTTGTCGCGGTGTTACAACAGCTTCGTCTACCTTTACGCGCACGTCAAATTGGCTCATAGGTAATGCTCATTCATATTTCGCACACATGACATGGCAACTTCCATGTGTTGACCATAGCTGCATCGAATGTGTTCGGAGCACTCGCTGCCTGTGATGGGGTAGGTGGATGTGTTTTCTAAGGAAGACTAAATATTAGAGTCTCTTTCCGTCTTCCTAACCATTTTACCGTGTCCCAGGCGGTAATTATGGCGATAAAAGAAGTCTTGTCGTGGCTGAAGGGAAATGTGATATCCACTCAGGACATTATCTTCTCGGACAGTCAAACGGCGATTAAGTCCCTGGACTCAGGTCCTTCAAACTCCATCTTAGCGCTAGACTGCCGTTCATCTCTTGAGGAGATGGCAGAGCAGTTTATCATCGCTACATGTAGTCTTATTTTTAAGCTATTCGCAATCGAGAGAACAAACCTTAGTTGGACAAGTAGTAATACAAGCCTAGCGACTGAGTATATCTTGCCATAGCTGGACGTACGACCCTGTATATGTTTAATCTAACTAAATCGGCTGCTCTACTATAGGTGCTATTACACGCATCAAGGCTTGGCTTCTACTGGAACGACTTCTGTGGAACCTGCATGGACGAGGAGGAGGAGGAGACTACACTTCACCTTCTTTATACAGTATATGTACTGCACTCTCCCATTAAATAAATCTCTATCTAGGATACTTCTTGCTTAATGATCTTAGTGCCTTGGCTAACACAGATGTTAGAAGTCTATCGCGATTCATTAGAAGTTCCAAATGGCTTAGCGGGTGGAGGGAGACACTCCATAGATTCACTTGGCATCACAATGGACCTCACATTGGTGTAAGTGTGTTGGCTATAGCTGACTACCACAATAACCTTAACCTTACCTAACTCGCTGCCTCAAGCACCGAGTGGTCGTCATCCTTATTGAATGAAAAAACTGCTACGTCTTGGGAAATTGTGTTAATCTCTTCCCTTCGGACAGTCCCCAAAACGTGGTGTAACTGTTGTTAAGTGCCCGTTTTGTGCCTCTCCACAATTGCGGGGCTAAGACGGAGGAGCTCCTGGGCATTGCCGACGTACCCGCCATAAGTGAGCCTCGTGCTGGGGCATCATTTCCGTCTGCATTAACTCTTTTGTGTCTATAAGGATGAATGCCTCCGGCAAAATAAAGCTAGACCGGAGCAAACCCTCAAGGTTCATTTCGTTGCGTTAATAAGCCCCAAAGATCAGATAATTGTTCCAGGCCACAACCCTTGCAGTATGCATTTGAATCACCTTAATGAGGAGATTATCAATCCTGTTCAATTGAGACCCTTTGATGGGATAGTATTTTATGAACTGGAACTCAGTAGTTCGAAACAAAACGAGACAGATCTTAGCATCCTTCTCTAGAACAACCATGTCCTTCACATACACTTAGGCGCTATACTCGTATTTCGAGCATGGCTCTGATAAATTGGTTCGTCAAATCTTCGAATTGAGTGGTATCCGGTAGTATTGAAAGCACCCACAGACTTATAAGTGTATGAGCATATTTTTAAGTGTTTGCCAGTGACATGGCATAATACAATGAATCGAAATATATCTATGTATGAACATTTGGCCAAAATTTGTTTTAATTTGTATTTAAACCATGTGACAGTGCCATGGTATACAAAATGGCAGCAGATACGCGATATGTATGTTTCTTTGGCAACATTCATAAATAATGTACAAGCGTTGTATGGCCAAAATAAAGGGTGATCCAAGTAGAGGTACTTTTTTCAATGGCCTTTTTTGACAGATCACGTGTGAGTCGTGTCATGCTGTCATGTTATTTTTGTTTAGTATTGTTTGGCATTTCATAATGGAAAGACTTACGCCTGAACAACGTTTACAAATTGTTCAACTTTATTATGAAAATTCACGTTCTGTGAGGAATGTGTTTCGTGCATTTCGCTCAACTTATGGCTTATTGAGAGAACATTTCGGTGAGCACATAATTTCACGTTTTGGGCCGGTCAATTGGCCACCAAGATCGTGTGATATCACACCGTTAGACTTTTTCCTGTGGGGATATGTAAAGTCTAAAGTTTATGCGGACAAACCCGCTTCGATTCAGGCCTTGGAGGAAAGCATCACGCGTGTCATTCGCCAGTTACCAGTCGAAATGCTCGAACGAGTCATCGAAAATTGGACTCAACGGATGGACCATCTGCGACGTAGCAACGGCCAACATTTGATAGACATAATCTTCAAAAACTAAATGCCAAAGAATGTTCCTTCAAATGATAATAAACATTCTCCATTAAATTTGAATTTTCTGTGTTTTTTTCTTTAAAAAAGTAGGGAACCTCGAAATGGATCACCCTTTATTCTTAGATAAAAAAGCCGTCTAAATTTCCAGTAGAAATTGCAACTCGGACAACAATGAACAAAATTAGATAAAGCGGTTTTTAAGTATGTTCCAGTAAAATTATTATTTAAATGCAAATAAATTGAATCTTCGAGCTCATAGAAAATATAAATTGACTTTAGCAAACAAAATTTTAGATCCCTCTAGACTTAGGGTGCAAACTGGAACTGAGTGGATATCACGGCCAGTCCAGTATTATTCCAAATTGGCCCCAAAGAAAAAATAATGCTAAGGGTTACATATTTTTACGCCATTCGGTGTTAGCTCTTTCACAAACTCATAAGACAGAGATAAAAAGACGTCTGTGATTGCCGACATTTGATAACTCTCCACTTCCTATAAAATGCTACATCGAACCCAGCTCCAAAACCGTCTATAACAGACTCCAGAAAATATCACATAACGCCGCCTGTGTTCTTACTGTGTAAGAGAATATAATAATTCGAGTTCAAATTTCAACCACTAGTTGCCCTTTTGTTTTACTAGATTAATGACAATTTACAAAGAACACGCTCCGAAACATTTGTATAAGCTACATAGAATCTGATATAAATATATAATGAGCTCTCAATTAAATATTTAAAACACAAAATACAAAATAATTGGGTGAAGAAATCTATACCTTTTCCAGTGATTTTGCATTTGCCTGATGTTGAAGGCTTCGGTTAACTCTGTTTCCCTAGTGATTGCGACAATAGTTCAAAAGTCAAATATTCGGATCAAATTCACTCAGACAACTGAAGACGGTAGATAAAGAACGAAAATGGCAAGAAAAGTACCACTTGCCGCCAACAGTAGGCGCAATTGATTGCACTCACATTCCCATCAACAAACTTGCTATTCAAGGCTACGTCAACAGTTATGCATTAAATAGATGTACAAACCAAAAATACCTCTAAATATGTAGTACATGCAGTGGTGCAAGCAGAGACAACTAAAGAAATGCACATGTCGTGCCCCGATTAATGGTTTGACTTTTTGAACTGAAAATTTAGCCTTATCTATCCAATGTGTCATCCTGTTGGTCATATCTCTGGCCACTTCTGAGATATATATCTTGTATCATTTTTGACGTATGTATATCCACTAAAATTAGAAAGTTTGAGTGTTGTTTGAACGTAAGCGACACATTTTTGGATATAGGCATACATAGTCTAATTGTCCCTACAGTTTAAATTGATTTTTTGTAAAGTATTGATTTGCCGTATCTCTGTTGGGTTTGCCGCATTTGCAAGTGAGTTTCAAATAGCGAGTAAGATCATTCTGAGGAAAACATTCTCTAATTAAGGAAACTTGGAAGCAGTATGCATTTCCTAATCCAAAGGCTGGTTGATTTATTAAACCAAAAACCTTTAGATTCGATTTCCCAATAACGTGAAAATGACATAGCTACGTCAAACAAATTCTTGAGCAGTAGGTCACCGCAGCATATTCGTAAGTGTTCAGGAAACATGCAACGTCAGGAAAGAATTGGCTACCGGATACAAAACTCATTCAATAAGTATATAGGGAACTCGAAATCGTGTTATTATTGAACGATGTTTTGAAAAACTCAATCAACGGTTTGCTGTTCTTAACAATGAAACGCGAGTGAATATAGAAATGTTTCATCTCTTTTATTTAGCACAACGAACGTTGCGAACCGAATAAAAGATGTAGACTGGAAGAATTTAATATTACTCGTACACGTCAGATACCTTTGCACAACAAAATAATGAGCTGGCCCATAAGAAATTGTTGGACTCTGACGTTTTTTTCCGAATATTTAACCCTCAATCCGTGTACTGTAAAATTTTAAGTTATCGTGTAGGTACCTGGGCACTCAGTGCCCTATAAAGTAAGTATGGAGAAAATTGAATTTTTATTTTTTATTTAAATCCAAATTATGTACACACTTGGAAAAATAAAAATTGCTAACAATATATTTTGTTTAGCGGAATGTTTACGAGTATGTCGGTGAGTGATTTCTGCTACGCTTTGCTGTTGACGTAGAAGCGAATGTTTCATCAACGTCAGCCTGATTGTAAACATCGTCAATAGCTTCAGCAAGTGATTCGTCTGTTACATAACATCGTTCGCAAACTCTTATGTAGTGCTTTGTGCAGGTGGGAACGTTACACAAATCGCAAACTGCAGTTGTTTTATTGTCTTTCTTTTGCGTTTTGCAGGATTCATATCTTTGCTTTTTAGTATTTTGCCGTTGGAAAGGAAATGGTAAAATGGTTTCAATTTTGAATCCTATCATTGCCATAGCAATTTTCTAAGAATTTGGCAAGCTTGGTTTTGAAATTCTTTTCCCCAAGTGTTTAGCCGCTAGTTCTAATGCTAGTTCTTTGATAAACACTTTTCTTTTTCGGGATATTTCCCTACTTAATAGCATGTTGGTTTGCTGATATCATACTACCTGTAGGCAGCGAGGGTTGCAGTATCTACGATGTTATAAAGTAATGTGACTGGCCAACGGTTAGTCTTTTGTTTGCAACTGTAGAGTGTAACCATTTGGTCAAAAGTATCAACGCCTCCCTTAGTTTAGTCCATATTAACTACTGGCTTCTGAGTTTGTTCATCAATGTCCTCGCCGTGATGTAAAGTTGATAACAAAAGAACGTTCTTTTTTGTATTACTCGCATAGCTCACCAACTGCAGGCACCATGAGAAACAAAAAATTGAACTAAATTTTTCGCGAGTTCTTTTGAATTCCTGATAATTTTTGTAAACGCCATTGGTAATTGTGGTTTGTTGCCTCTTATTGTGCCAACCAGTGTAGTTTTTCGACTGGCTAGCTCTAAAGCCAATGGCACAGACGTAAAAAAATTATCCGTGGTAACATTAAAATTGTTGTCCAGAAAATCTTTTAAATGATACATCACAAGGCCATGTGCTATGCCATTTGAACGATGGTCACCAGGTTGCTGATTTAAATAAATTTGTCCATGCAGAGAATAATTAGTTTTGGCATCTACAACCCAAAACATTTTCAAACCGCATCTGCCAGGTTTATTAGGCATATATTGCCGAAATGAACATCTGCTTCTGGTAGCTACTAGTTGTTTGTCAATAGTAAGCTCTTTTGATGGGTCCCAAGTATATCTAAAAGCTGCCAGCTTATCCTTTTGCAAGCGGAATGATCTTGTTCTTGAATCGTCCGAATGAAACGAGATATTTGCTCAAATCGCTCCAAGGACATGACAGCTCTATAAAAAGGCATATTCTGTTGGTCAAACAAGTCCTTAGCTTCTTCTTTTGACGCTTTTTCGGAACCTGCATGCAACAATATTTCAATATATGCATACATGTCATCTGCATCCGTGTCATACCATCGACGAAGTGTATTTGGGGTTGCCGACAAACGATTTTCTTCATGGACTCTCTTCGCTTTCCTATTTGTATCAAGAACGATAGAACCAATAATATTTGGGCTTATCGAACATCTAAAAGCATTTGCTTTTTTTGAAAATATTTGTTTTCATCTTGGCTCATGTCCTTTTCGTTCGTTTTGAGCACTTCTCGCTATTGATTTCTGAAGGTCATTAGGCATAGACCACCAAACATCAGTATGACGGATGTTCCTTGCAATGTAGCGCAATGCTCTGTTTGGTTCCACTGATTCACCCTCCTGAAAATCCTCCTGACGCCGCTCGCCAGATTCAATCAGCATATGCAATTCTTCTTCTTGTCGCATGTCATTGCCTACTTGTTCAACTCGCAAATCAGGAAGTGGCACATCGCGAACAACATCAGCGTCAACATCCGAAAGGTCTCCAACACCTATGTCAGCTTCATATTCAGAAACCTCCGATGGGTTACTTTCATGTAGATGGTTATCTAAAAATTCCTGTTCGTCTTCACTCAATGCTGAACACAAACATTTTCTCAAAAGATATGCCATTCGTTCTAACACATCATTTTGATCCATTTTTCTAGATCAAACCAAATAAAAAGTATTCACCCTAATAGGAATAGTAAAACCCAACAGAAAAAGAAAACACAATAGGAGCAAACGCTATTTTTATATAATATTTTCTCGAAAAAAGTCTACTTATCAGCCTATACTTACCAAAAAGCTAAAATCAACACCTTCACATAAAAACTGCACTATACAATTTTCTAAACTCAACAGTAAAATCGCTCTGCAATATTTGTAAAATAAAACCCTACACAAAAGAGGTAATCTCTAAATCGTCTTCAGTGGTAAGATAACTCGATCGCAACAAAATTATATTCAAATGAATAACTGAAATGTCTGGGAAAGCTAAAAAGCTAAAGGTTTCAATTAAAAACGCACCAAAAAATGCATGGGCACTGAGTACCACAGGTACACGATATCGGTCTTTTTTTGTAATATCTCCGATTTACGAAAACTGTATACAAAAGCAGTTCAACTGGTATTTGGGCATCGTATGCCCTAAAATATCATCTCTTTCTTGCATGTCATAGACCAATAAGTACGTTAAAATACGATTTGAAATTTCATTTGGGCACTCAGTGCCCAGTACACGGATTGAGGGTTAAAACAGCGGAACAGGAATGACTAAAAAATATTGTTCTCTCTTCGTAGTCGATTATAAAAGCTCGTAAATTTTTTCTATTCAAACCGTTCTCTTTTAACATTTGTTTTACATTAACTAATTTAATAGATCAAACCAATTACAAATTTAACAATTGATTATTATAGCCGTGTTTCTTTGCACGCTGATATAGGGATGGCATCAGAAAACGACCATCGCCGCTTAAGAATTCATCAAAAAAAAACTTGGCAGCACACATGCACCTATGACATGCACCGTCACACAGCTGTAAGTTGTAGTTAAGAAATTTGTATTGAAAATCCTGAAATTGAAAAATATTACTTCCGCCAATTGAAATTGATGCCAAGCATATTCTAAAATTATGAAAAACAATTTCACATTAACAGATTTGCTAAATTCAATTATCTTTATAATGAAGTTTGAAAAAAAATAATAATAAAATCACGAACAAAATAATCGGCGGGATGTGTTAGTGGTCGGAGGGATGTCAAACTTTGACATTTCCTGGAAAATTCATCGCATCGGTTCATCAGAAACGAAGAAAATGGGTTTTGGAAGCACTGTTTATCCCCACTAACTGACTTAGCGGCGCTAGCTATCCCCGCTAAAGTTTGCGTATATAGGATAAGTTGTTGTTGTATTTTACATGCAAATTTCAAATTATCCCTATATCCGCGTGCAAAGAAACACGGCTTATATTGAAGAAATATTAAGTAGTTTATTTAAAAGAAGTTTTTGTAATATATTAATATTTGTAAGATACTTTGCCGTGGCGTCAGCTTATTTTCTCTATGAGTCTATGATTCGGTAGTGCCTCCATCACCAAGGGCAATTATTGAACCCATAGACTATTGCGACACCAGGGAAATGTGCCTAGTTATATGTTGCAATGCAAATGCTCAGAACATTGTTTGGGGCAGCAGCAAATGTAACATGCGAGGAAACCATCTCCTGGATTTCATTCTGCAGTCTGATCTTACCATCAACAATATTGGTTCACAGCCAACTTTTGTGACGTCAAGAAGACAGGAGGTAATCGACTTAAATTTATAAAATAGGTACCTGAAGGCGGTTACCAACTGGAGGGTCTCTTCAGAGGTGTCCCTCTCAGACGATAGATATATCGAATCCCAATTCGAATGCGAAACCATAACTTTGCATGAGAGGAGGAATCCGAAAAAAAACATAGGGACGGGCTACAGTCCGCTTGGGCGAACTGTTGGATACCCTATTCTTATTCCTATCCCTCATAAGTGGGCGTGACAAAAGTCTAAGTATGGTTGAATTGTTAAGAACGCTTTACATATTTTGTTATATAACATTTAAAGGATTTTATCAAAAAAAACGCTCCCTAGCTCAAACTTGGGTGTTTCAATAAAATTGTTTTATTTAATTGTGGGCGTGTCAGTAGGCGGATTTAAAAAAAATTAACAGATGAGCATAAAGGGCCCCTAGATAGTATATATTATAAATTTCAGCTCCCTAGCTCACTTTGAATTTTCAAAAAAAAAAAAAAAAAAAAAATTGTGGGCAAATTGGGAAAATATTTACACATGAGCATAAAGGGCCCATAGAGATACTCTCTATATTATAAATTTCAGCTCCCTAGCTCAAACTTTGGATTTTCAATAAAATTGTTTTATTTATTTGAGCAATCATAGATCATATATAAAAAATTTCAGCTTTCTAGCTCAAAATCTCTGGGCGGATTTCAAAAATTCGTAAACTTGATTATTTCGGGACCCTAGAGAGTATATGGTTAAAATTTCAGATCTCTAGGTCCAGTTTAAAGGCCTAATTTTTGCCGACGGACGGACGGACGGACGGACGGACATGGCTAGATCGACATTACTATCGATGCTGATCATAAATATAGTAACTTTTAGGGGTCTACGGGCAATATTAAGGTATGTTACAAACTATGCGTCAAAATTAATATACCCCTAGAATAGGGTATATTGATACGCTTCAGGGAGTAGTAAGCGAAAACTCTCGATACTCCAACCAAACTCAGGACGAGACAAAAGGTAGAGGAAGCTGTCCAAGACCTGAACAGTGCCATTACCAGCTGTTTCGAACTGACCTGCCCAGTTAAGAAAAACCCTGGCAGAACGTAAGTTCCCTGGTGAAACTCGGAACTTCAAAGAGGAAGAACCAAGAGAGGCTAGAAAATTTCTAAACAGGTCACTTCAGACTGATTGGGAGGAAGACTTGAATATCTACCGATCGAAACAGAACAAATATAAGAGGTTAATTCTGGTATCGAAAAGTGTTTCTTATAGGAATTTATGCGAAAAGATTGAACCACTAAGTGAAACAAATGCAAGTGGTGGTTAAAGTTCTCGAAAAGGGCCAACCAGCCAAATTGGAATTAGTTACGAAACTTGATGGTACCTTCACTGAGACGAAAGCGGAAACTCTAGGTCATCGGCTATAGTCTCACTTTCTGGGTAACTACTCGTAGATAACAATTGGCTCACAACCAGCCCCGAACACCGAGACTGTGAGTAAGCCGTGACAAACAGATCGGCGTAGCTGGTATATTGCGAAGGCTTTGGTAAAGGACGAGGCTATCAAATACGCTTTAGCATCGTTGGACGGCTTCAAGTCACTGGTACGGATGAAATATATATCCAGTTATGTTGCAATAAGGTACAAACCAGCTGCTACCGACTTCTTCACCGCTGTCCTGGTACTGGCATACATACCAAAACCCTGGCGTTCAGTAAGAGTGGCATTTATGCCAAAAATTGGCAGACATGACTACTCACTCGCCAAGAATGAAAAGCATGGAAAGTATTGTTGGGTTTCATGTGCGTAACGCGGAAACCTTGCGAGACTGCGCTCCAAAATCTTGTTCGTATAATTGAGAGCGCGTTTAAAAAGAAAGAATTGGCAATGGGCATTTTCATCGATATTGAGGTTGCATTTGACAATGCGACTTTTGACAGCATGTGTTGATCTGCCAGACAACAGCAGACGAGTCATTGATGCTTTGGGATTAAAGCAATGCTAATGAATAGAAAGATGGTTGCGGATGCGGATTGTGGCCATTATATGGTGGTGGGGGTTAACAGAGGCTGTCCGCAAGGCAGCGGATCGGGTTAACTCAGACAGTGCTGAAAGGCGTCACAATCCAACTCTGCAATGAACCGAAATACTTGGTAGTCATCCTGGATAGCAAACTTCTTTGGTCCAAGCATGTTGAGCTGATGACTGCTAAGGCGCTGTCGGTTCCCGGACTTTGCGGATTATTTTTAGCATATGCATCGGTTGTTTCTTGGAATAAAATTTCACGTAAATACTGCACGGGGGCCTTCCCCAGCTCGCCTGGCTGCCACCTAGATGCATTATTGAACCTCCCGCCCCTTGATCTTTACATCATAGGTTGCACAATTAACTCTCTCTCACGTTTAAGAAGAGGTGGCTTCTGGAATTTCGCCTGATGCATAATTTTTTTTTTTTTTTTTTTATAATAAGCGCGCACTAAAGGGATTTGTTGGGACCGCGTAGCTACACAGCGCGGGCGTTAAGGAAATTAGGGTGAGAAGAAGAGGAGAGATGCCGATGCACGTTAGTTTTGAATGTTTGTAGGCTATAATGTGTAGGAAAAATGGAGCGGTGAAGAGCATCCCACATTCGTATTGTACGGCTGAGGAAAGATTCTTTGAACTTCACTGTACGTCCGAACACATTCTTGAGGGTGAACTGATGAGCATTCCTTGCATGGCGGGTATTGCGGTTGAAATGTTCAAGGGGAGGAATGCAACTGGCTATTTCGTTTGAGCACTTATGGTGGAAATAACGATAAAACAACGAAAGGCAGGAGACATTACGGCGATGACTAAGAGAGTCAATCGATCTCGCGATGTCTCGGTCGCCAATGAGTTTTATCGCGCCTTTTTTTTATCCTGTCAAGTAGCTCCAAATAAGTTATTGGTGCACCGGACCAGATATGAGCGTTGTACTCGAGTTTCGGGGAATAAACGCCTTATAAATTGTAGCCAGATCAGAAGGGGTCAAATATTTCTTACACCGCTTAAGGAAGCCTAGACATTTCGCGGCGTTCTTGGCGACATCGAATATGTGGTCATTCCAACGAAGGTTGTCATTAACACACATACCGAGAATGGAAAGTCTTTCGGTTTCAGCGATTTAAGTGCCATTCATAGATAATGGCAGTGTGTGTGGGTTTTGCTTTAATGACATGAGACAGCATTGAGTTTTGGAAGCATTAAATTCCACTCTATTGGTTTTACCCCACTGAGTTATGCTGTTAATATCGGAATTTAATGAGCTTAACAGACGTTGCCGTTGCAGTTCCACACCCGAAGATGAGGGGGGTGACCCAAGAAACGAATATGAGAAGCTGAGGGTGCTGTCATCAGCAAAGGAATGGATCGGATTAGAAGTAACAGACAGGAGATCATTTATAAAAATGAAAAAGAGAGTCGGGGACAGAACAGAGCCTTGGGGGCACCAGCATTTATTTGGTGAGTTGCAGACTTGAAACCGTCCAAAACAACTTGAATTGAACGGTTCGAAAGGTAATTTCTAATCCATTGAAGAAGAGTATCATCGATTCCAAATGCACGTATTTTCGACAAGAGAGCTTGATGCCAAATGGTTCCACTTTTCAGTTAGATATGTCATCAAATCACCAGTGGACCTGTTGCTGCGAAAACCATACTGTCGGTCATTAGCGTTTCCATGACCTTAGAAAGAAGGGACGTAGTGCAATTGGTCTGTAGGAGGAGGGAGAAGAAAATTGGCCTTTTTTTGGTACAGGCTCGACAAATGCTGTTTTCCATCTCCCCGGGAAGAGTCCTGAAGAATAGGACAGATGGAAAAGCTTACGCAATGGTTTTGCCAGCGAGGAAGAACACCCTGTTCAGAACGATAGGGGAAATACCATCTGGACCAGCGGATTTTTGAACGTCAAGATCTTGAAGTACTCTAGCCACTGTATGAGTGCGAAAGTGGATTGATCCCATGGAGAATTCTACGCGCTCGAGTACAGCGGGAGACAAGGCACAATCTGGGAGCGTTCAGCTGACTGCAATGTGAGCAGCAAGCAGATTGGCCTTATCTATAGAGCTGACAGCTGAAATGTCATTGTAAATGAGTGTCGGGACAGGTCGAATTCTTGACGTTTTTAACAAATCACCAAAAGTTTTTACTACCAGTGGGACTTTGAAGTATTTTTTGCCTCAACTTTTGGTCATTGGAGAATTTGACACGATTAATGTGGGCATTGCAGTCATTTCTGGCTCTTTTAAACTTTTTACGGCTTTCCTCAGATTGGTTGGCTTTGAATAGCCGAAAACTTACCTCTTTTAACCTGATAGCCTCTGTACAGCTCGAGTCACACCACGCGTTAAACTTGGGTATGATACTTTTTATCCTGTTAGGGATAAAAGACTTCATGCCCAGGTGAATTATGTTTGTGATCATATCAGCAGCAGCATCCACGTTGCTGTCGAGGAAGCACAGCGACCAGTTAAAACTCTTAAAGAAACCGTTTAGTTTTTCCCAATTGGCTTTCTCGTATTGCCATACGGTTCTTTTAGGAGTTTGTTCTTTAACTATGTGGTTGGAGTACGAGAAATTCGCTGATATGATACAATGGTCTGACGAACCTAGAGGCGATAATATGTTCAAAGCGTATTAATCGGGGTGAGAGGTAAGAAACAAGTCCAAAGTGTACCTTCCTTCGTACCTTCCTTCGGGTGTTGTCTGACCAGAATGTCGAATTGTGTATATTAAAATCGCCCGCAATATCGATTTCAGAACGAGGATGAAGGGTCACAATTCTTTTATGTTGAATGTCTGTCCAAGTTGGGGCTTCTGTAAATAAAACAGTAGTGGATTAATTGTCTACGGACATGAAATTTGAACCAAATGAAATTAAATTCCAGGTTGGAACACTGACCATACTGGGGTTGAAGTTGGTAGGCTACGTCACTACGTATATAAACGGCGATACCGCGATGTGGAAAGAATAACGGCACTAAGTTGTACCCAGGTAGACTAAACTCTGTTAAATCAGAGCCAACGCTAACCTGGGTTTCACTAAGTGCCAAAATAGCTGATTTGTTATAAAAACATGGGCGTATAATGAAACAAAATTTTTCCTCAACTCACGAATGTTGCTGACATCCACTACGAAATTCCTACACATTATAAAATACAAACATAAAATAAAACACAACTCCGACGCTAACTAAGCATAAGCCGTGAATTGAAAACATACGTTAAATTTCCAAAACAATTTACCGCAGGTGTTATGCCCGTACGGTAATTTGTTTTCGTCAAACAACAAAATCAACAACTCACGACCCGCTATTCGCCCGATGCTGCCTTTGCCAAAGCATTGCAAGTGCACAAACGATAATCGAACGACACATGCAATAGTCAAGAAAGAGGAACAGTGATGAAGTGGGATGGGGGACGGAGGGATACCCTACGCTGTTGCTTTTTTTCGCTTTTGTTTCGATTTTTTTTCCAGCACTGTCACCGGCACTGGCTCTATGTGGATTTAATTTTTTGTTTGTTCACACACTGCGCGATTTTGTTTTTTTTTTCGCGAACTGTTTTGGCCGGTATATGTTTATCGATTTACTGGCACTGAAATTGCGATCAAAAATTAACGCGTCCGCACGCGACGGGGGGCAATCAGCAACAGCATAATTACGAAGTCGAGTTTCCTCGTACTCAGGACTGGCTCTGGGCAGACTCTGAACCTGGAAAAGAATGCAGTCCAATCTTCACGGATGGCTCCAAAACCGATGAAGGATCTGGTGCAGGTGTTTTCATGGAGACTTTTCTTCTCGTTAGGCAAACATACGTCAGTCTTTCAAACGGCGACTTATACTATCCTAATGGCTAAGACTGTGCCGTTGGAAACATGTGTAGGGGGCGAAGTATCTGAGTCTGTATCCACAGTTAAGCTGCGCTTAAAGCCCTGCTCAACCCTTGATCCACCTCCACAATAGTTCGTTAATGCAAGATATTTCTGAATTCTCGTAGAAGGCTGGATTCACTTAGACTTAACTCTGTCCCCGGTCATAACGGGATCACAGGAAATTAGATCCCCGCTTGCTAGACAGGGCTCAGAGGAAGACTTCTCAGGATCTGAACCAGCGTTATTCTCCCTGCGTCTTCGGTCAGGGCTTCCATTGACGATTGGGTTTCATATGATCACAATCACAGATGGCAGGACTCCAGGGTGCAGGCAGACTAAGCGAATTCTCCCCGACACGTCTGTAGACAATCTGCGGCTTTCTTGTTGTCTCTCCACAAAAAAAAAAAACTGCAGACAAGCGATGACACTGCGGAACATTTCTCTGTGATTTCTCGTACAAGGTGGCAGGTATTTGGTGCTGATGTGGTCAGTGCTGTAAAACTATGCTCCTTATCATTGAAGCGACTACTCGTCTTTCTTAAGAAAATGAGTATATTTTCAATGGGCCAGTATTGAGTTTGAGTGCTCCAGTGTAGAAAGCCTCGCACCCCGACAAAAAACAAAGTAAAACTCTCTATTTGGGAGATTATTCCAGTTGTTTTTGTTTTGTGCATATTTTCTTCCTTCGTTTGTTATCTTAAAAAAAATTGTTTTCGTACTCTGAACTCAACGGCTGTTGACATAGCCATCTTAAAATAGCTGCTTAGAGAAGAAGTCCATTTTACAAAAGAATTGTTTTCATACTCTGAACTCAACGGCTGCTGACATAACCACCTTAAAATAGCTGCTCAGAGAAGAAGCCCATGAAATGCGTCCAGCAATGTTCATCAACTATGCTCAAGGCCGGCTTCTTCTGTATGACGAAAAAATACTACAACTTCAAGGGCAATAACTTAAAAAGAGTTTTCAATAATTTTACTTTTTTCACTTCACTTTTTTGTGGGAAATAATTTCTCTACCAAATTATTGGTAAGTTATTTCCCGATCATAAATTCACAGAAAAAAAGTGAAATAATTGATCACTCATGGTGAAGTTATTGCCCGTCAAGTTATTTTCCTACAGCGTGAAGGACTACTAAAAGAACAATTTCCTCGGATACATTTTCCAAGAGCCGTTTGTTACAGTTAAGAAGTACCTGGTATTGCTGTCAAAGAAGTTATTAAGGCGGTCAAGACGCAAAAGCTAAAAATGAAAAGCAGTTGGGCCGGACGAGATAGTCTCTGAGTTCTGGAAAAAATGGGTGGCATCGTTTCCAAATGCCTTATCATTCTCATTCCCGAACTGATGAGAGGCGATCTAATGGCTAACGAGTGGAGGGAAGGTTATCTTCTTCCTTTGTACAAAGGAAAAGGTTATACCCGAGACTATGATAATAACCGTTATATTAACCTGATGTCACATACCACGAAGATCAGTGAACGGGTATTAGATGGCCGAATGCGGAAAATAATGCGGATATCTGAAGCCCAGTGCGGGATTGTCGCAGGCAAATAAACCACAGATGCAATCCAGAATTTGAGTATTATGATGGAAAAAAATCGTGATTCCTCAAACGATTTGCATATGGTTCTGGTTGGTTTTGAAAAGGCCTTTGATAGGCAACCAAGAAATCTGTTATGGGTGACGCTTAGAAAATCAGGAGTTCCAGAAATCAACGTGCATGTGATCCTGGACATGTATGCGGGAGTAAAGACAAGAGTATTATGCTCTTCTGGAGCCAGCGAAGAGTTCGCAGTCAAAGTAGCTGTACCAGGGAAGCGTCTTTAGTCCCTTGAAATTTATTACAGTCCTTGATTGTCTGCGTTATTTTAAGGCACCACTGAAATATGATGTCTCGTGCTTACAGTGCTGCCAAAAGCTCTTAAACAAAATAATTGGTTCCCCATTCAATATTTGATATCGATATTAGTTTCACGCAGAAAATATAAAAACGGTGGTCAATGTAAATTGTTGTGTTTTAAAAAATATATAGATTTGTCACCACTTCGATTAGACACTCACCAGCTCTCTTATGTTATTGCGGAACTAAATCGGAGTAGCTTATGAGCGCCATATAGCTCTGTTCAATTTCATAAGAATTATACAGAATATTCCGTCCCCTAAAGGGCAGAGCTTGTAACTAGAAGTTGATAAAACAGCATCTGATTGAACTTTGTATCTAAAGAAGTAGGTAATAGAAAATAAAAAAAAAAATAAAAAAAAAAAAAAATAAAAAAAATACACAATTTTTTTAAGGTCATAACTTACGAACCGATAAACATATCAATTGAAAACTCTCCATGGTGATAGAGAAAATGAAATAATTTGGCAGGTTTTCCAGGATAATATTATTTTTTTCCCCTGGATGGATTGCTTGGGGTGATTGTAAGCGCCTTTGAGTGTTGTTCTGTTTTGGGATGGTGGGCGGAAGTCAAAATCATATATCTACATACGAGTAGGTTCACACAAAAACTATATTCTAATTTTATCTCTTAGAGGGAAAGAGAACAAAAGTAATTATGTGTGCCCAACATGGACTGGACATTCTGTTTTGTAAAAGTGAGCTATAAATATTGTCTGTTTAGATTTTTGTATTTTTTTCCAACTGCAATTTTTTTACAAATATGCTGGGACTGGATATGGGAGAAGAAAACACAAAAAAAATACAGTACATTTTTCTCTTTGTTACACTGGGTTCAGCACAGCAACAGTTGAGCAGAATGTAGTTGTGTTTGGCAACAATAGCAAATATGAAGCACGGTGTGTCATTTATACATAGAGCTGTGCTTTTTCTAACTGTATCTGGTTGGAAGAAGACACAGTGATCGCTTAACCTTAATAACAACTAGGCCAACGAAGCTGAAATGTTGTATGGTTGATCCTATACTTCCCTGCATCCCTACTGGCCCACCTATAGGGCTCGGCAGTTTGACCTCAAAGCTTTCGAATCACTTCGTCGCTGAGGACAAACATGTTGTTTGGATTTGTGTGACCCAGGATTGATATTGCCTTGTTGACGTGGTCCGTACGATCTCTCGGTGGGCTCGGTGGAAGCACTGGCGGAGAAGTAAGTGTGGACTACTAATCTGAAAGTCTCAGGTTCAAATCACATCGGGCCGAAGTAACATCTAAAAAAAGTTTTTTTCCGTTGCCCCCCCCCCCCCCCCCCCCCCTCTTGCGAACGTCTGACAAAAATCCAAGAGTAGAAATTGCTATGATTCCCAAATTTTCAGTTCGGATTTAGTTTTAAATTGTTGTTCCATTCCACATCGCACAAACAAATGGTTGGAGAAGCTAGGTTTTAGGCACTGTATGGACCGTTAATGCCTTATATTTTTTTTTCGTAGGATCTCTCCCTCATATTTCTTTGTGATGGTTCTTATAGAAGCTACTAAAGGAAAAAAAGAAATCGATAAAGGTAAAAAAATGCGATGGCGATGGCGAACACAAGGGAAGAAAATAACTAATTTTTTCTAGAGCTAATAAGTTACTGGTGGCTAACTAAAAAAACGTTGGAACTAAACCACGGATGACTGCTTTCTAACTATAAATCAGTTTCTACTCCCCATAGGATACTCGGCTACTAGCAGAATTATTTATATCCTACCACACTATTGGATACAATTTTTTAAATCCTACTAAATAAAGGGTGATTTTTTTAAGGTTAGGATTTTCATGCATTAGTATTTGACAGATCACGCGGGATTTCAGACATGGTGTCAAAGAGAAAGATGCTCAGTATGCTTTGACATTTCATCATGAATAGACTTACTAACGAGCAACACTTGCAAATCATAGAATTTTATTACCAAAATCAGTGTTCGGTTCGAAATGTGTTTCGCGCTTTACGTCCGATTTATGGTCTACATAATCGACCAAGTGAGCAAACAATTAATGCGATTGTGACCAAGTTTCGCACTCAGTTTACTTTATTGGACATTAAACCAACCACACGAATGCGTACAGTGCGTACAGAAGAGAATATTGCGTCTGTTTCTGAGAGTGTTGCTGAAGACCGTGAAATGTCAATTCGTCGCCGTTCGCAGCAATTGGGTTTGTGTTATTCGACCACATGGAAGATTTTACGCAAAGATCTTGGTGTAAAACCGTATAAAATACAGCTCGTGCAAGAACTGAAGCCGAACGATCTGCCACAACGTCGAATTTTCAGTGAATGGGCCCTAGAAAAGTTGGCAGAAAATCCGCTTTTTTATCGACAAATTTTGTTCAGCGATGAGGCTCATTTCTGGTTGAATGGCTACGTAAATAAGCACAATTGCCGCATTTGGAGTGAAGAGCAACCAGAAGCCGTTCAAGAACTGCCCATGCATCCCAAAAAATGCACTGTTTGGTGTGGTTTGTACGCTGGTGGAATCATTGGACCGTATTTTTTCAAAGATGCTGTTGGACGCAACGTTACGGTGAATGGCGATCGCTATCGTTCAATGCTAACAAACTTTTTGTTGCCAAAAATGGAAGAACTGAACTTGGTTGACATGTGGTTTCAACAAGATGGCGCTACATGCCACACAGCTCGCGATTCTATGGCCATTTTGAGGGAAAACTTCGGAGAACAATTCATCTCAAGGAATGGACCGGTAAGTTGGCCACCAAGATCATGCGATTTGACGCCTTTAGACTATTTTTTGTGGGGCTACGTCAAGTCTAAAGTCTACACAAATAAGCCAGCAACTATTCCAGCTTTGGAAGACAACATTTCCGAAGAAATTCGGGCTATTCCGGCCGAAATGCTCGAAAAAGTTACCCAAAATTGGACTTTCCGAATGGACCACCTAAGACGCAGCCGCGGTCAACACTTAAATGAAATTATCTTCAAAAAGTAAATGTCATGGACCAATCTAACGTTTCAAATAAAGAATCGATGAGATTTTGCAAATTTTATGCGTTTTTTTTTTAAAAAAAGTTCTCAAGCTCTTAAAAAATCACCCTTTATATACTATGTAGAATATGTAGATAGAAAAGGAGTCAAAATGAAGTTTATGGTACGATGTCTTAGAAGCGGAAAGTCTCCAGGTTTCAATACACTAAACAATTATACGTTGAAGCAATTTCCGGTTAGTGGTTTACTTTTTTAATTTATGACTACCCTAAGCTGTAATACTTTCCACTGAAGTGGAAAATTGCAAAAGTAATTCCGATTTTCAAGCACGGAATGCCTTACAAAGAACCCAAATAGCTACAGCCAAATAAGCTAACTAAGTTCCTGCAGCAACACTTTTAGAAAAAAAAACAATTAAAATACTGCAGCATCAATTTGGTTTCCTCATCGGTTACAGCACGCCGCATCAAGCTCTTAGAATTTACAGACAAGTAAAGCAGAATATAGCTGCAAAGTCATCTCAAAGCCTAGTACTTGTTGATATGAAAAAGGCAGATTATTTTATAAGCTAATCAAATTTGATTGCCTGCTCTCAACAGGGGAGGTTTAATGTGCACTCCCGGGCTTTTCAGACGCATTTCTCCTCCTTTTCTAGCTTCTCCGCGAACTCATTGTCCTCTATTTCGCAGTGCCCGGGCAGCCAGCACAATCTTACAGGGTGCTGTTCGCATAGTGCCTTAATACCAGTCTATTTCGGATCGGATGACATATGATTCCAGCACCTTAAGGGCGGCCTGATGGCCAGTGTAAAAGGCGATAATTCCGTAGCCTTAAATACTGTTAGAACCTCCGACTGGAAGATACTGCAGCTGCAGAGGAGCCGCAGAGACTTAGCCAACTCTGTTTCTGCAGAATAAATTCAAGATTCTGTCCTATCATCGGTTTTGGAGTCATCCGTGAATACTGCATTGTCACAAGAAATAATGGCTGCATTTATATAAGGCCAGTTCATCATTTCTCGTTTCAGGCCCACTCCTTCCTACTGCCTGTTTCGCCTCCCCGTCTCAGTATCTGCCTCCTTACTATTACCAGGAACATGTTCTCCTTCTCAAAAATTATGTCCAAGCCGAACTTGGAAGACTGAGATGGCGATAGTTCGTCCACCTCCATGTTCTGCTTCGACCCATTCCCTTCAACTTTATTTTTAGTGTTTTTCTTATTTGTTATGTTTGAAATTTTAATATATATTTGGATCCCACGAGTGAGCTCTGACAAAACGAGGCTAGCCCAGGCAGCACCGCCACTGCCATACCTGGGTAAGGCTATTTACAACAGGCCCGCGGGCCCGAGGAAGCTTGTACGCTGTTGGTTTAATCCCCAACCTTTCATCTATGGCCACGGTTTACTACCACTTGAATTAGGTTTTGATAAGGATTGGAGAGGCAGAAGAAAGACAAGAATAGAATTGAGTGTGATGAGAAGGGGGAAAGAGGGGAGGGGAGGATTGAAAGTCCTGGGCATTAAAAGATCTAGGGCAAGGGTTGATATATAGTTGATTTATAGTTATAGTTGATAACCTTCCATACGCACGCAATGAAATCCTTGAATACTAAGATCAATTTGTTAACTCGGTCAAGTATTAAGGAAGATATTTAGACAAAAGTTTACCTTTGTCCTGCATGTTGCAAATATTTGCAAACATCACAATAATTAAAATGTTGTATATAATTTTAAATAGTGGTTCACTACTGAGCAATCACAATAAAATGACCATATACAAGGCCATATTCCAGGCACTTGGTATGGATGGTTTACCAGTCTGCGGAAAGTGCGCCAATACTCACATCAAAAAGCTCCAAGTGACACAAAAGAGAGTACTTAAAACGATTTTACCGCACCCTCGGAACTCTTCAACATTGATATTCCATGAACAAGCAGGAGTTCTGCAAATGGCAAGAACTTCCTTGAAAGATGTGTTCGTTCTGACAACATAGTTATACAAAGTTGAACCAATTAAGTTTCTGTTGCTTAACTTCCTTAACTGGGTAAATTATTGTAATTGGTCCAAAAATGAAAATCGTGATTTACAACAAACTTCAAAATTTGAAGGTATCATCAACCTTCCAAATATATATTTTTAAGAAGATATATGTGTGCGCGTGTGTGTGTGTACCTACGGCTCTGAATGTTTCGTTCACGTTTTCTCACGTATAAAAAAATTGAGGGGAGAGTACAATAACTCAGGCGACAAAGTTTAACGTCAGATTTGTGTAGAATAGTTATTTACAAGTATTTTTTGCTATGGGAGGGGGGTCTGTCTCACCCCATTTCTAAAAAAAACACTTTAAATGAAAAAAGAATATTTAAACATAACGGTAATACTTACAATTAAGTATTGCACATTTCTTTAAAACTAAAAGTCGGCTCTGTTATCATGTTTTAAATAAAGTGATTTCCATGAATAATTTAAAAAAAAAAAAACAAATTTCAAACTTAAAGTTTCTTTAAATATAGATTCCTTAAATGCAAAAAAACCTTGCATACACCCAAGCTTTTACCTACCACAAATCCTCACTGTTTATACGCTGTACCGTAATGCTTTCATTCTAGGTAACGCCAATAATTTACTGTTCTCTACCTTTTAGAAGGATATATCATTATTCATTGACGTCAAGGAAAAAAAAGTTGATAAATAAAAATTTAATAAAAAGTAGGTTTGCTAATTTTCAATTTTCTCGAAAACTAGTATCTACACTTAAAACCATCTAGTTTTCATTATTCGATTAAAACCTAATAACAGCAAAAAAATAGCAAAACAAAATTAGTATGTAGTCCCACAATTTCGAATAAAGATAATATAAACTTATTTTTTTCATTTTTTTCCGAAATTTTGAGTTTGAAATTAGTTTTTTTCAAAAACTATTAATGGAAATCACTTGATTTAAAACAGGATAATAGAACCGACTTTTAGTTTTAAAGAAATGTGCAATATTTAATTGTAAGTATTACCGTTATGTTTAAATATTTTTTTTCATTTGAAGTGTTTTTTTTTTCTAGGAAATCGCCCTCCTGCCCAAATAGGGCGAGGTAGACCCCCCCCCCCCACCCATAATAAAAAATGCTTGTCAATAAGCCTTCTACAAAAAACCGTTATTTTTTCTTCTCGCCTGAGTTATCGTACTCTTGCCAAAATGGACTTCGTAAATATGATTAGAAACAAATTATACTGAATTCTGTGCAGCCATTTTTTTGTTTTAATAGCACTGATTAACTTCCCAGTATTAGGGGTGTTATTTTCATAAGTCCGAAAATGAAAATAGTAATTTATTTATTTAAAATTTGTAGGTAACAATGTGTTTTTCAAATATTTTTAAGAGAATGTCTATTTTGTATCATATGTTTTCATTAAGTTTTTTATAATTTTTTGTTTTGTATTGGGAATCCGCCGTTTGTCGGATTTCTAATTTTTTTTTTTGTTTGAAATCAATACCTGATTTCTTAGCCCTAGCTAACTCGTATAGTTCAAGAGGTTTTACCCGTCTCAATCTCCTGATTGCATTGTGATTATATAAAAGTTCTGTTATTTCTGTCCATAGGTCCATACTGGTTTCAGAATATGCGTGTATAGCAATAACTTATTGTAGTTAGATAGGGATTAGTATCTCACAATAAGCCAATACATTTTACTGTATCGCATGTTCAACTCATCTTTTTTGTCTTTACGTGCGCTTTCCAACGCAGTTTAGCGTCTAGAGTCATGCCTAAATATTTGGCTGTGTTTGAATATTCCACTACATTGTTGTTAATGTAGACTGGAATGTTTGGTACGTTTTTATACGTAAAATTAATATGGACTGACTTAAGGTCTTTTAATCTAATCTGCCATTTATTAGTCCATTCTGAAATATTGTTTATTGCTGTTTGAACCTTTTTTGTTACTATTTCGACAGTTGCTGCCACAGCAAGGACAGCTGTGCCATCTGCAAAAGTAACTATGGTGGTTTCTTCACTTTCAGGCAGATCGCTAGTGAAAAGAAGGAAAAGAACTGGGCCTAGCACACTGCCTTGCGGTACACCAGCTTTAATAATGTTGGGTAATCTGCATCTTGTTTAATTCTGAAGAATCTATCTGATATATAAAACTCCTAAATGGTCGCATACTGCCTCGGCAGTTGCTTTTGTAATTTGTGTATCAGTTGTTTGTGCCAGACTTTATCGAAAGCTTGTGCTATATCAAGAAATACTGTAGAGCACACATTTTTCTCTTCAAATGCTTTTTCGATTCTATCTGTGATTCTATGCACCTTATCAATGGTAGAGTGCTTATTTCTAAATCCAAATTGGTGAATTGGGAGTAGCGATTTTTCATCCATTATTTTTTGTAGACGTTTTACCAGCACTTTTTCGAATAACTTGAACAACATTGGTAGAATAGATATTGGGCGATATGAGGTAACTTCGTTAGGTAGTTTGCCTGGTTTAGTTATCATTATTATCTCCGCGACTTTCCACATGCTTGGCACATATCTTAATTTAAATGCAGCAATCTGCGCTAGTTTGTTTAGATATTTTCGTGGAAATTGCTTCAAAATTTCTCCTGTAATCAAATCAAACCCTGGGGCCTTTTTTATATTTATGCTTTCTTTAATTTCTTTGGCAAGTTCTTTAGATGTTACCGCCCGAATAGGTCTATCTTCTTCGCACCTTATTTCGAGTCCTTGATAACCTTTATCTTCATATGGTTTAAATACGTCTTCAAAACACTTAACGAAAGTGTTTGCTTTCTCTTGGCTGCTATTGGCCTGTCCATTGATTTTTATGATAGTAACAAAAATGTTTAAAAAAAAACAGTAGATCATCAATATTAATAAAAGATCAAATAACATTGAATTTATTAATTTTTCGCGTACTCTCTTTTATTATTATTTATTATGATAAAGGCTGAAAAAATGCATTCATATTTTCTATTTCAAACCTATTTATCCTTGTACTCTTAATTTGTATTAATTATCATATTCTTATTACGCTGCGAAGTTAATGTGTGGATCTCTTGGATCGCTGTCACCCTACTTGTAAATATATACACTCCGTTTCACTTATTTACGAACACGTAGTTTCTTAATTTAATTTTACGAAATGTTTTACATCCTTCGATAAAATGGGAAAAGCCAATTGCAATATGAAAGAAGGCTGTATTATGTTTATGTTATAGAAAAAAAATTGTGAATAGGTAGATAAATTCAATTTTTATGATGCTCTTCCCAATTAGGTCATAAAATTAGTCCTTTTTTCATTCCACCTGTTTACGAACAGTAACTAAATCTATCTGATATCAAATTTTGAATCAAATATAAAAGCATTAAGAGTACCACGGAACTTAGTTGAAAACATAATTTCATAGAAACAACAACTATGGATAAAAGAAATTCATTACTTCAAGGAGGAAATAGGACGGATTCGAGCTTACAAGGAGCAAGACAAATCTATTCGTTTTATAGCCGGTAAGATTGGAAGAGGACCAACTAATGTTTACAGCTATCTTAAGCTATCAGATGAAAAAAAGTTTAATTTGGATGGAGCTGATGGATATAATTTTTATTTAAATGAACGCAATGCTGTTTTCTGTCATGAAAAAAAACCAAACACTCATCCATGAATTGCAAACGCTGCGAATTGTTAAGGTTTTATCAAGCGATGCAAGAAATATATCACCCCTTCTGATCTGGCTACAATTTATAAACTTGAGTATAACGCCTATATCTGGTCTGTTCCATCAATCACATATTTCAAAAACGATCGATAGTTTTCATTGGCGATCGCGACATCGCGAAGTAGCTTTTTTCTCTTAGTCTTCGCGTCAAGTGCTCTAAGGAAGAAGCCAGCTGTATTCCACCTTTAAGATTTCAACCGCAATACCCGTCATGACAGGATTGCCAATCAATTCACCCTCAAGCCTTTTTTCGAATGTACACTGAAGTATAAAGAATCGTTGCTTAGCCGCACAACACGAATGTGGAATGCTCTACCACGCTGTGTGTTTTCTATCCATTACAATTTCCAAAAAAAAGAACATCGATTTCTGAACTCTCCCACTCCCCAACTCCCTGCAACTGCTCTATGTAATTTAATAAACACTTTCATCATAAATGTATCTAAAATCCGTTTAGTTCGCGCAGGTGCAAAGTGCAAATTTTTCAAAAATGCAATATTAACTATGAGGGGCAGAAGGCCCCCTATACCTATTAGTATCTACTTGTGACACTTCGGGACTTTGGATTTTTGGAGTTTTGACTTTTCGTGATTTTCGATTATTGAGATCTTGGGATTTTGTATTTTTGGATACCGCTTTTCGATATTGTGACCCCAACCCCTTTCATTTGCGTTGATTTCTTCAATGTTCTTCTTCTTCCTTAAAGGCGGTGAGGCTATGACCAGGATTATAGGAATCATAACCATTAGAAAAAAACGACAGGCCTCGCTTTTTAGTGCGATTTGACCTCTATAAGACGGTTTGGAATAGAATCATACAGTTTTTTTTTTAAATAATTTACAGAAATTTGGGCACAGGCATCACGAATAGTTACGATTAAAGTGTCATTGTCTTCAAATTGTCTGCCGCCTTCATACAATTTACGTGATAACCATGCTCAAACAATTTCGATTATGCTTAAGTCCGGTGAATAGGGCGGCCATGGCAAAAGTTCCACGTGCACATACATGTCATACTAACACCCTTATTCACATGTAAAATGGAATTTGAAAATAAAAGACCACTAATGCTAGGAGTATCATACAACTCGAAGGAATTTTGGAAGATAGATGGACAAATAAATGGAATAGGCTTGAAAATAGGTTGGACATCGCCGAGAACTATAGGGGTATAGCCATTGTATATAGACTTTTTAAAGTCTATATACAATGATCAGAGCCAACAAATAAAATACGATAAATCTACCCGATGAGAATGTCATGCCACATCAAACATCAGACACAGTAAAACACCATCCTCATATTCTCAGTGGTGTAGAAAAGGTTCTACAATATGCTGGTATAGATGAAGCTTTTTTTAATGACGAACTTACGTCGTTTAGTGGCGTATCGTCGAATTCACGAAGTGATAATACTATAAAGACTCGTCTTCATCATCGTGTTTGTCTGTATACTATCAAAACGCCAGTGGATACGCACAAAAACTAACCGACTCTACGTTGCTGCCTCTTCCCACGATTTTGATGTAATCGTTATCACAGAGACCTGGCTAAATGACAATTTCTTATCGTTAGAATTGTTTGACTCGCACTATGTAGTCTTCAGACGTGATCGCTCTCTTTCGACTGGTTTTACAACAGGTGAGGAGTTCTCTTGGCTGTGTGTTCATCTCTCTCCGTGACGACATCGAACAACTCTTTAATAAGATCCAGATTAGAGTACTGCTATGTAATTTGGGATCCTTTTTATGGTCTCCACTCTTTTCGAGTAGAACGGGTTCAAAAACGCTTCACTCGCCTTGCTCTGAAAAGATTTAATAGGGACTTTGAGCTTCCATCTTATAAAATTCGCTGCTTATTGTTAGGCCTTAATACTCTCGCAGTTAGGAGAAAGATGCAGTCTTTGGCGTTCCTGAAAGATATTATCTCTAGCAGAATTAATTGTAGTACACTTCTTTTTAGTCTACCATTCTTTGCACCAAGCTGAGTACTAAAAGACAGGCCTTTGTTTTTACCTTCGGCACATAGAACAAACTATGGTTTGTCTGAAACGGCAACTCGATGCATTTATTTGATTAATTCGGTCGGTAATAACCTGTATTTAACC
Organism: Portevinia maculata; assembly: GCA_949715645.1. Taxonomy (NCBI): domain Eukaryota; kingdom Metazoa; phylum Arthropoda; class Insecta; order Diptera; family Syrphidae; genus Portevinia; species Portevinia maculata. The sequence goes on from OX454526.1 coordinate 92,994,489, forward strand.
TCAAATCGGTATTTTTATTTGAATGCAACGCTCTGACTGCTCTTACTTCAAACTTTCTTAATTAATACTCATTTTTTAGTGTATTAACTTATGTTGTTATTATGTTTTTGTAATTTTATATTTACTGTATATGTACCTGTATTATTTGTATGCTAAATCGGTTAAGGTGTTCTCCCTGGTAGATGAATAAATAAATAAATAAATAAATAAAGCGACACATGGACCCAACAATTGTGGTGCGTACCAAAGAGCATTTCAGTGTCGAGTTTAGATCAAAAAGCAAGAACAAGGAACATGCTAAGATTAAAAAAGAGCAAGGGAGGTAGGGAAGTGAATGCCATCGAAAGTGAAAGTACATAATAGCGGCAATACGAATTTTAGATTCGTCGGTAAAATCTCTAAAATAATATATTCGGTCGCGGGTGAAGAGAAATTGACATAGACAATTAGATAGATAAAATTAAAATTGGAGAACGGAGCGTTTTGCAATGTGCTGCCACTGAAAGACGTAAGGGGTTAAAATAAAGCCATGTTAAATAAAACGAAACAAGTCCTACGACGGCGGATTTACAAAAGTTTTGGGCCAGGTAAAAATAAAGTCTTGCACTCAACGCAAAGGAAAAAACGTCGAGAAGTTTGTTACGTTCACCGTGATCGAAAAAAAAACTTCCAGGCAATTCTGGGTGGAGATGACTGCGAAAATCTTGGGTTCATGAAAAGAGTGATTCAGCTGGGGTGTTGCAAACATTTTAACTAGGTACGACATCGATTTTATCGAAAAACCTGAATTTAAAATAATACCCGCAAGAAAATTACCTTACGCGATCGAAGATTAAGTAAAACAACAAATAAAAAAAAATATAAACTTGGGCGTCATTGAGAGCATTCTGGCAAATCAAGGTGACGAATTTTCGACCACACTATATTTTCCTGTACGGCTATGTATCATCAATCAATATTTTATGGCAAATTTACTGAGAACAGTTTTCCAGTCCATGTACTATACTTTTTAACATAATGAATTATATAAATATTAATCTAACTTGCACAAAACAAAACACGTTGATGGTGGCAAACGGAATTTAACAAAAACCAATGTTTTTTTATTCAAATACCATCAAATGCTGATATGCACGAAATCGGAATTGAATTCCACTCCTTGGTCTCTGTGCTCTATTTATTTTAAGAAAAATTTCCACACCGTACAGTGAAGCATTGACTGCAGCAGCAAATATTTAGCAAAAATCCATCATAGACCTCGAGCAATAAAGAGAAAACAACAAGCTTTGACAGCTGTCAAAATAATAATTTGACAGTTTCTTTTTGTTTGGGTTCTGCCACCCTTTATTTGCTTGTCCTTCACTACACATTTCTGAGATATACCCTCTATCTAGACTGAAGAGTAGAGCAGAGGTAAACCTCGGCACAGAGCTGACACAATCAGCAGCGTCTACATCATCGACATCTCCCCTGCTCCATGGAGCAACATCGGTTGAGCCAACTACCCATGCCCTGAAGAAATTTTAAGATTTTCATCCCTTCAGTTTGTTTCGAGAGGAATACGTTGTATGTGTGAATAATTTGATTGCCAAGCCACCCACTGTATTAAACATGTATCTGTCGGTTAAATTCTCCGGAAATAAGTAACAGCTTTATGGGGATGTATTTATAATGCTTCTAGTATCTCTTATTGAATAGAAAAACAAAAATTCAGACAGAAAGAGAGAGATAGAGGGACTGAAGACAAAAGACTGGAGCACAGCACATTGCCAAATTTGTCAGAAACCCGCTGGGGCCAATACCAAATGATTGAGAATTAACAGGCAGTACGTAGCTGGCGGGTGGTAAATATTTTGTTTTACTTTAATTAGTTTCTCTGACAAAATATTGGTATTTTGTAAGAAGCTCAAAAGGTGATAATGAGTAGTGAATTACTTAAGCAATGTGAAAAATATGTGGTTTATTAGTCTTTTTGTGTAAAATATTTTGCAAAGAAATTCGACGTTATCATACTTTAAGGCGAAAAATTAATGAGTCTTTGATTAAATTGTGAAATAAGCCTTTTTGCGAAATTTAATAATATTTGATTTTCTTCGTCAGACTAAGAGATACAAAATACAGGTAGATGTGGTAAGTGTTGTTGATATAATATAATTTTTTTTTAAATTCGACGTGCTCTATCACTTGTAGTTGGTGTAGGTGAAATCAATGTGCACAATTTCTAATTCGAATTTCAGCTACTATTCTGACATTCGACCTCTGTATTAAGCCGCAAGAGAAAATGGGCAAAATGGAGTCAACTTTTGCCCCTCGGAATGTCTGCACGTTTTAGATTGTGGGTGCATGCCTCGATTAAGATATGGATTTGGTTTGCGGTTCGAGCATCTGAAGAGTGACACGTATCTGGGTCAATTCTTAGCCTAGAAATCCTGGTGCTACTTATAAGCGTATTATGAGCTGCTTCAAAGTCGATTTTTCGGAAGCCGCTATCGGTTGTCGTGTCGCTAAAGCTGTGCTTACCAACTATTCTGCCAAGCAGTTGGAAATTTTTATGGCGGCGGTTTGGACACAGGCAACGCATTTATTGCAAATATACAAAATTGTCTCGATCATATCATTAACGAAGTTAAAGTTGCAGAGTGCAGCGCACTATCAACACGGGAAAAAACATGGTGGTGGACAGATAAAGTTAAAGCTGTGCTTACCGACAAGAAAGCGTCATTCAAAGCTTGGTCAAAGTGCTCCACTTATAATGCAGATGCAAAAGAACGCCTCGAAATGCAGGCTCGCGAAGATTATCTGCTCAAACTCAAGCAAAGTGTGTGAATTAAGAATATTTTTTTTTGGATGCTGATAGAAACTAGGCTATCCACAAACTCCGACAAACCAGCTCGAATATGGGCACAACCATCTTCAGAATAGCCGTTCAGAGGAGGAGAAATGCACAGGAAATCACACTCAGAGAAAAAAATAGTTATTTTTGTAACTATTGTCTTAGTAATTTGATAATATTCAACGAAATTTACAGAATGACTATTAAAGAACAAAAATAAGTTGAAAATAGTTAGAAATAGTAATGTAAATTGTCAAAAATGACTATTGCTTAGTTATTCAATAATAAATGCGTACGCCAAAAGTTCAACCATGATAAAAGATAGTTAAAAATGACTATTGCGTAGTTACTTAATAAGAATCGCGCGCGTCGAATGTATCACAATGACTATTTGTATTGTCAAAAACCACAACAAAATAGTCAACATTTACTACTGCGTAGCTACTCAGTAAGAATCGCGTGCGCCGAATGTTCCATTATGACTGTTTTTATTGACAAAAATCACAACAAAATAGTCAACAATGACTACTCTGTAGTTACTTAAGAAGAATCGCACGCCAGAAGTTCAACCGTCACTATTTTAGTTGTCAAACAGCACAACAAGATAGCTGAAAATGACTATTGTGTAGTTCTTTAATATGTGCAACAGATACAAAAGTTGATTGAAATGCGATCATTGTGCTGTGAATGTTCGTCTCGTGCAGTCGTGCAATAGTAAGACACGCATTGGGATATACTTTGGTGAGTTTGAAAGTTATTTTTACTATATTTATATATGATTATTATATAAAAAAACCTGGGCATAATATATTTAAACGAGCAAAATATAACTTAAAATAGTATTTAAATTGTTTTCTATTTTTTCTTTCTTTAATTGTAGATAAATAAAGATTTTGGTCTTAATTTCGGTGAAGAAAGATCATTAGGTTTTAAGGTTTTTTAGAATACATCTAATTGTAATTGATAAACTTTTATACATATGTGAAATATAAAATAAAATAATTAAAAAAATATATATAATGCATTTTTTTCTTATAAAACTCAGGGAAATTTTCAGGAAACAAATCGTTTTGCCGACTTGCAGTCATGGTAAGTATAGTCACGGACTTCATTCAATTATTTAAAGTCAACTATATTGCTAATATGCAGTTGAAAACTTCTTTCTTAATACTGTAATGATTTAACAGCTATTTTTTAGACAACTTTAATTCTGAGTAGTCAAAAGTAACTATTAATAGGTTCATTTAAAAGCAATAAGAAATATTCGAGTTTAATTATACGTTTAGTTAAATGTAACTATATACAAAGTCATGCAACAACAGTTTGATGTAGTCGAATTTTACTACGTGCATAGTTAAAAACAACTATTGTAAAAATTGTGTAACTACTATGTGCATAGTTTAAAACAACTACTGCAAAGTTATGCTTGTACTATGTACAAGTACATAGTTAAAAACAACTACTGTAAACGTTATGTAACTGCTTCTATAGTCAAAATTGACTATTTAAAAGTTGAGTTCCGTAAAAAAATTAATTTACAAACAAAATAGTTATAAGTAACTATTTTTTAACTAATAAAAATAGTGGTCACGATTCGGACTATGAAAATAGTCAAAAAATAGTCATTAATGACTATTTTTTTCTCTGAGTGCAGTTGGCCAAAGTACACATGTGCCAGAATTAATATGAAGGACTTCTAATTGAACGATTTTCTCGGATATATCTTAAGAGAGCCGTTCTTAACAATGAAGAAGTACGCGACATTACTTTCGAAAAAGTTAGGAAGACTGTCAAAAACGAAAAGCAGTTGCACCGGTCGAGATACCCTTTGAGTTCTTGTAAAAGATGGCAGACATCGTGTGTAAATGACTCATGTTTCTCATCTCCAAACTGATGAGAGGCAATCCAATGCCTGTTAGTGAAAGGAATAAAGGAAAAGGCGATGCGCGAGATTGTGACAATTACCGTTCAATCAAGCTGTAGCGGCTATCTGAAAAACTATTGCAGGTTTGTCGCAGGTAAATCAACCACAGATGCAATGCGTATCAGTAGTATAAGGATAAAAAAATCATGATGCCTTAAAGGATTGGCATACGGTGTTGGTTGAGTTTGAATAGGCCTTTGATAGATTTCCAAGTGATCTGTTATGGGCGGCGCTAAGACAAAGAGGAGTTCCAGAAACGTACGTTCTGATGATCATGCACATGTATGAAGGAGTAGAGGCAAGAGAACGACGCCCCGCTGGCATCACGAAGAGTTCGCAATTAAAGCCGGTGTACACCAGGGAAGCGTTTTAAGTCAATTGATATTTATTGCAGTCATTGATTGTCTGCTTGGAGGAAAACTGACGGTATCCCTATTGCATTAATAATCGTTTGTTGACCATAGAGCCATCATAAGCGTTCGAACGTCCAATGAGCATTTGATGTATGGGTGCAACGACCATACCACGTCGAGTTAATCGGTTCTCGTCAGATAAGACGGTAAGTACGTAGATACGGGAACCGTTTGAGAACAACCGCGTGTCGTTGGCCTGTCCCATCTACAGAGTTGAGGTAGATAATTATGTGTGGTATCACTATGGGCCTAAATTGGTCTAAGTGTGTCGGCTTCTGCCGACAGCCACCTAAACCTAACCTAAGCATGGGTGGAAGTTTTGGAGGGAAAACATATTAGTGCAAAAAAAGTATTAGGGCAAATTAACGGCAACTGAGGTGAAGATGCAACGCATGACAGCAGGAGTAACAAAGGTTGATCGAATAAGAGGATCCAAGATCCGAAGAAGAATTCCCGTCAAAGAACCTATGTCGAAGAAAATGGAGCTCGATCGGCTCAGTTGGTACTGTCATATCCAAAGGAGTAATCCTACGAACCCTGTCAATATCAATGAACGGAACATTTCCATACAAACGCGAAAAAGAAGCAGACCTTGAAACTCCTGGATAACACAAATGCAGCAACACCAGCATTTGATTGGCTTCCGCGACGAAGTGATTCAAAACCAGGAGGCCTGCCGTTATTTTCTGAGGTCGAACCGGCGAACCGCACAGGCGGATAAGTAGTGATGCCGTTAGGTGGGAGATTTATGATCTCTTCCTTACCGTCATAAAGGCAGAAGAAGAAAAAGATGATTCGATCTACTACGACCAGTTTCCATTATAATATATGCAAACGTGTATGGGAGCTGTAACACACCTTGTATTTCCTGGATTCCTGGATTGTGATGATATCTGCCTAGTACAGTTGTAAGAGAAACTCAAGATTTTGACAAGCACATAGTAGTTTTCAAGCTGCGGACATTCCAGGGTTATACTGGTGTGGCGAGTCCATTAACGTTCTGTGTCTGGTTGCCATTGGAGATTATATATGCATTATCCAAGGCCTTTTGAGTCTCTGTCATAATTTACTATTAAGAATTGTTTGGAAGTTACCCCGACGGCAGAAACCAACCTGAAGGGCTTATCCCGGACATGCCTAGGAAGGAAGCCGGATATTTCGGTGCCAGTAACCCACTTCGTAGAGAGTTACTATATCTTCCCAAATACCCTGAGTAGTCTTGCAAATTGTGAACAACCTTAGTTCCAAAGAATTCAAAGTAGCTCATATAATGCCATGCATGCTGTTGATAACAGCGTTGATCCAATAACGGGAATTCATCAACCGTACGTCCTATATCTGAAGGGCATATAATGCTGCTGAGACTGATCAGTCATTCATTAACGACTAAACATATATCTGATATTGTTTTTCTTTGTCCAAATGTTGAATTTTGTTCTCCTACTTATTCATCTATGAGATTATAACCTGGATAAGAAGGATACCCCTTCCACTTCACTGCATTCCTACTGGTCCGTCTGTATGGTTTTTTAATCTCCTCCAAACATTCACGCTTATGATATCTTAATCTTCGCCAAAGGACAACTGACATACTTTTGAGTTCGTCACTTTCTCTGGGCGGTTGGAAATATCAGACTGCAAATGTTGACCAAATCCCTTAATTGACGACAATGGATACTGAGAAAAGAGACGGTTTAAATAAATAAAAACATTGGGACGGGCTACAGTCCGAATGCGCGAACTGTTTGATACCCTATTCTTATTCATATCCCTCATAAGTGGGCGTGACAAAAGTCTAAGTATGGTTGAATTGTTAAGAACGCTCTACATATTTTGTTATATAACATTTAAAGGATTTTATCGAAAAAACCAAGCTTTTGTAAAAAAACGCTCCACAGCTCAAACTTTGGTTTTCCAATAAAATTGTTTTATTTAATTGTGGGCGTGTCAGTAGGCGGCTTTAAAAAAAATTACGCATGAGCATAAAGGGCCCTTACAGAGTATATATTATATATTTCTGCTTCCTAGCTGAAACTTAGGATTTTCCAAAAAAAAATTTTTTTTAATTGTGGGCGTGTCAGTACGCGCATTTTGAAAATATTTACACATGAGAATAAAGAGCCCATAGAAAGTATATATTATAAATTTCAGCTTCCTAGCTCAAACTTTGACTTTTCAATAAATTTGTTTTATTTAATTGTGGGGGTGTCAGTGGCCGGATTTTAAAAAAAATTGATCTCCCGATCAGTTTTAGGAGCCATGGATCATATATACAAAACTTCAGCTTTCTAGCTCAAAAATTTGTTTTTTTTAGTTTGTGGGCGTGTCTTTGGCGGATTTCAAAAATTCTTAAACTTGATTATTTCGGGACCCTAGAGAGTAGGTATATGGTTAAAATTTCAGCTTTCTAGGTCCAGTTTAAAGGCCTAATTTTTGCCGACAGACGGACGAACGGACGGACATGGCTAGATCGACACTACTATTAATGCTGATCGTAAATATAGTAACTTTTAGGGGTCTACGGGCAATATTAAGGTATGTTACAAACTATGCGTCAAAATTAATATACCCTTAGAATAGGGTATAAAAATGCAGCTCAAATGCTTGATACAATACAAAAATTAATTAAAAATTCAAGGACTATTAAAAAACTAACACCAAAGGATTTAAGACGCTTCGCTGGTGAACACCGAATTTGTTTTATAACTTTTTGGTGACTTCAGCAGAGCATCTTACTCTTACTCTTTGTATTGTCTTTTCAAAAAATTTTCAAAATCAGCCAAAACCTCATACTTACTCAGCGATCGTCGTTGACATCAGCTTAATAGAACCGTAATTATAATATATTTACGTACCCAACAGGGTCTGAAGCCTAGCTTCATTCATTTGCATATGCGAAGTGGAATGGTACTACAATTTTACCCCGACTCCGAACGGCCAATTTGGCAAGCTTCTCATCTCTCATGACAATTGATATTTTAGATGTTTGTCAGACTTTCGTTAGAGGTGGGGGAGTGGAAAAAAGTTTGAGGTCGATCAGTAGTCCAACGGACTAACCACTGAGCAACTCTGCACCCACTTGCTTGTGCAAAGTAATGAGATACAGCATTCCCTCCACCGATTAAGTGTTCGTTGGTTCGAGCTCAATAGGCATTAAGAGTCCTTGCGATTTCGGATCTGACATGTGGATGCTTCTGTAGTGGATTTGTTCCTTCATCCCTTTATGACTCCACTTATGTTCAAGATGTTAGGTTAGGTTAGGTTAGAAAGAGATATGAAGGCTGATAAAGCAAGGCACCAAAATGCGCCTATCGCGATCCTTGGAGAACAAATAGATCTAAAAATCAAATGAAAGTTCTAAACACTTTCCCTCGAGAAACACCTATTATCCCCGCAGAATTCGAGTAGTTTGTATGATTCATTTCTTCTAACTGCTTATTGTTATATTCTAACCATGTTATTTAATTGAAATAAAACACTGCTCCATGATTAGTTTAATTCATTTAGATTTAATATTTGATTTACAAAAGCCATGACAGGCCAAAAAGGAGAACGAGGAAGAAGTGTTTCATGTCAAATGCTCTGTATTTGTCAAACGTCGAATTCATGATGACAAAATTCAAGTAGCTAAGGCTGACTTTCCATTGAGTTAACGACTTCGTACTCTACACTTATAGAAGTACTACTTGTTTTTGCCATGAATTTCCTTCTGTCTCACGATACGCCCTCACATTCACACAATATAATTGTTATGTACCTCTCAGCTTGTAGGCTTGGCATGTTTCCTTAGGAGACAGTATCCCGACAGGATAACTACAAGTGTCTTAAACTGCCGTCTGCTTCATTTATGGATTTCCATAGATTTCTTGTGGTCAATATGCCGCCATAATGCCTTTGATACTGTATGTTTGATATGTAGGTTCGAAAGCCTCAGTTTGGCAGCCTTATGATTTTTTGCCTACTAATACCCTTAAGTAGGTACAGCTGTCTGATTCACTTCCCTCTCCCCCTAGCTCATCAGCTCATTCGTTCCAAAGACAACGATTTATTTTAAACTAGGGGTTGCCCCATGGTCGAAATTCGACCAATTTATTCTATAAGTTGAAAAAAAACAAAGTCGACTGTTATACATATTAATCGGAAAATGAAATTTTTCGAGATTGCATTCTCTGAGTTTACATGATATAAATTTTTTCCAGCATTTTCAAGTAACTTCTAGCATTTTCAAGTAACTTCAAGCATGTCCAAGTAATTTCAAGTGTGTTCAAGCATTATCAAGTAACTTCAAGTTTTCAAGCATTTTCAAGTAACCTCAAGCATTTTAAAGAAACTTAAAGTAACTTCAAGCATTTTCAGGTAGCTTCAGGTAACTTCAAGTATTTTCAAGTAACTTCAAGTATTTTCAAGCATTTTCAAGTAACTTCAAGTAACTTCAAGCATTTTCAAGTACCTTCAATCATTTTCAAGTAACTTCAGGTATGTTCAAGTATTATCAAATGCATAACATGCACAGCAATGTTGTTGTTGGTGACTTCAAGTAACTTCAAGTATTTTCAAGCATTTTCAAGTAACTTCAAACATTTTCAAGTACCTTCAAGCATTTTCAAGTAACTTCATGATATAAAATGTTTCCGTTCCGATTGTCAGATTATTGCCTCACACAGCAATGTTGTTGTTGTTGTAATTTCATCCAATTCGCTTCATTTTACCTGCTGTAATTCATAATGTGTGTTATATATGTGGATAATTTTTGTATTGTGCACTTCAATGTATTGTCCCCTACCCAAATATATATAGTGTTGGCATATCTATGTGACGTATAATAGCAAAAATGGGTGGAAACACGTTATAGGCAACTCCGTATTAATATATAGATTTTAAATAACCACCACATGCCACCGAAGAAATGAAACGCTGGCTTGTTAAAATTATTAGTTAAAATAGTTACTAGTTTTTTTTACTATTTTCTAAAATGCTAACGAATTTATTGTTTAATTATTCAAACACATCTATTGTTCTTTGTTTCTGATGTTTTTCCATTTGCAAGTACTTCAAAAAGATTTACTCTTACTTGTACTTTATTAATATCAAATAAATAAAAAAAAAAAAAAAAAAAAAAAAAAAAAAAAAAAAAAAATAGCCTTCATCTTAATCCGAAAAATCTTAGTGCTTGGTGATTTATAAAAATGAACTTGATACAAGCTATTTTCCTAAAATAATCTTGGGGTCAACTGTGCTAGATTATACCGACAAAGCCAAAAACTTAGGTATTTGGTTTAATAACACGCTAAGTTGGGACTATCACATTCAGTTGACAGTTGGAAAGATATACGGCTGCTTACGCAATCTCTCAATGTCCAAAGATTTTACTCCCCAGCAAATAAGGTTAAGGTTAGCCAAAACAATAATAATACCGATGTTAACCTATGGGTTCGAAATTTTCGGTGGTCATAGTGCTGCTACCAGAAGAAATCTTATAGTATCTTGTAATAGTTTAGTACGATGTGTTTACAACCTCACGCGATTTGACATTGTACCGGGTTACACGAAAAATATCGTCGGCTGTAGTTTATACAATTATTTTAAATACCGGGAACTTAAAACTTTACACAACATTTTAGTCAACAGGGAACCATCATATCTATATGAAAAAATCGCATTTGCTGTTTCGTCACGTTCCTTTTTTTTTTATAATAAGCGCGCACTAAAGGGATTGATTTGTTGGGACCCTTATAATGTATTAGCTACACAGCGCGGGCGTTAAGGAAATTAGGGTGAGATGAAAAGGAGAGATGCCGATGCACGTCGGTTTTGAATGTTTGTAGGTTATAATGTGTAGGAAAAATGGAGCGGGGAAGAGCATTCCACATTCGTGTTGTACGGCTGAGGAAAGATTCTTTGAACTTCATTGTACGTCCGAACACAGGCTTGAGGGTGAACTGATGAGCATTCCTTGCATGACGGGTATTGCGGTTGAAATGTTCAAGGGGAGGAATGCAACTGGCTACTTCGTTTGAGCACTTATGGTGGAAATAACGATAAAACAACGAAAGGCAGGAGACATTACGACGATGACTAAGAGAGTCAATCGATCTCGCGATGTCTCGGTCGCCAATGAGTTTTATCGCGCGTAGTTGGATCCTGTCAAGTAACTCCAAATAAGTTATTGGTGCACCGGACCAGATATGAGCGTTGTACTCGAGTTTCGGGCGAATAAACGCCTTACAAATTGTAGCCAGATCAGAAGGGGTATTAATTCAAACGAGATTCACATGCTCTAACTCTGAACGCCAATTTTTTGTTTCTGTTATCAGGAAGTGGAATTCGCTACCTACAGACATTAAAAGACTTCGTGGCACGAAGCAATTTGAGAGGGTTTTATTTGGGCATTTTGTTGAAACATCTTAAATGTATACTATATGTATTACAAGTATTTTTCTCTTTTTTGTATTATTTAACGTAAAGATACTTGATTGTTTCGATTTTTGTTTTTCTACTTTTTATTCTATTATAATCTAAAACTTCTATTGTTTAACTTTTTAATGTATGCATAAAAGTAACTTTTGCTAGTAAAGGCTGTTAGTCGATTGTGAAAGGTATACCAAAGTAAATAAATAAATAAATAAATAAATAAATCGTACACGCTACATCGTTGTAATCAACAAGCTATGGCTGCGTTTGGGGATCTTGGATTTGTGGCTTTTAAGTATAATGTATGAGAATAATAAATTTTAAGATGTTCCAAAAAGTGGAAATATAAGGTATTTGAGAATTTGCAGATGAGTATTATTCCAGTACTCCCCTCTGTATTCCAGTTAAAGGTGAGATTTTGCATCTCCATTAATAGAGGGATAGTTTGACCAAGCATTGAGTTCCGCTTTCGTTTCGCTTATCATAACATAAGCTTCATTTCTCCAGAAACATGTTTCTTTGTCTGGTTAAAATTGTGTTCTTCCATACCATTGTAGATGTAGGCAAACTCACATATCGAGGGCTTATTGGTGTAATGCATTACACACCAGCACCCATTTTTTTAAAACAAAACCATTCGTACATTTGTTCAACTTCCTTCCTTCTCACAAATTGTATTTTTACCAGAGACCAAAATTCTGTATATATATTTAGTTACTTTACTTCAAATGTAGTAGAGCGTCCAAATCATAAAAACGCGCAGGTCTAAAAGCGCTCCGATCACACAAATGCAACAACAATAGGTTTTGGTATCAGTGGCCTGACAATATTTGCTGAAATCGAAACGACGAACCCCACAAAGGGATGCAGTTAAGTGGGAGGGTGGCAACTGATATGCGAATTACAGCATTGATGCATCCTCTAACTCTTCATGAGTACCTCCCCCAGAACCACTACCTCGCAGTAGGTAATCACAGTTCTCTCAGCAGGCCGAGCGACGACCGGCAAAACATCCCTCACTTTCTCCCCCTCTGTGCTACCACAATGGACCGAAATTGCTGTGCAGTGTGCCTGGGCTTCGTGCAATGGCAGCCACCTTACCTTACCTAATCTAACCCAAGTGTGAGGGTTGTAATGCATTAACTCGTGATCATAGCCTCGCCGCCATTAAGGACGAAGAAGAAGAAGACTTAATATACATATAGTGCTATTTTTGTTATTAAAAAATCCTTGTAAATTAACAACGTTTAATAAGAGATTTGTATAAAAGCAAATAGAATATTACATTAAATGCCGGAGTAAGATTGGCATATTAGTTATATTGAAATAAGTTCGTTTGGAAAAGTAAAGTACATGCTCCTTTTGTTGATTGTTATTTATGCTTCCTTTTAAGTAATATCGGTGAAAAACAGGCCTGTTAACCTACGAATTAGCTTACACGCTTGTGTGACAGCTCTGTTTATTCAGGGGCTTGCAGTTATATTATTAGCCAGCCCCTTCAGGCGGATTAAACTATTAACTTCTCGGCCATAATCCATCAATATCACATTAAAAAGAATGAGCATACCCAATTTCTTATGTATTTTTAAGAGCATCTTCCCTACCTTAGAAAAATATTTCCATTTTGGATTCTTGAGTTGGGTATGCGGTGCAAATAATTGTGTTAACTCATCAAAATCCAATGATTTTGGGACCAAATATTATTAGAATCCTCATAAAACATAAATTGGACATCCATCAAATACATACTCCATTAAATTAATATTTGCTCCGAATGATATCATCCGAAATAACTCATACTCGTATTTATAGCGTCAAATATAATAAGTTTCAATTATCCTTTAACATTCACAAATCATTGGTCGATTAAATGCTTAATACCTGGACACGAGTACCTATGTTCATCATAAGCGTGCTCGTCTGGATTATTGAAAAAATAACAGCAATTATCATAAATGCGTTTAGCTTTCTCTAATTAAAAATGATTCAATTGTGACAGTATAATAACATTAATAAATTAAAAAAACTTGGATAATATAGGGTGATTTTTTTAAGGTTAGGATTTTCATGCATTAGTATTTGACAGATCACGCGGGATTTCAGACATGGTGTCAAAGAGAAAGATGCTCAGTATGCTTTGACATTTCATCATGAATAGACTTACTAACGAGCAACGCTTGAATTTTCAGTGAATGGGCCCTAGAAAAGTTGGCAGAAAATCCGCTTTTTTATCGACAAATTTTGTTCAGCGATGAGGCTCATTTCTGGTTGAATGGCTACGTAAATAAGCACAATTGCCGCATTTGGAGTGAAGAGCAACCAGAAGCCGTTCAAGAACTGCCCATGCATCCCAAAAAATGCACTGTTTGGTGTGGTTTGTACGCTGGTGGAATCATTGGACCGTATTTTTTCAAAGATGCTGTTGGACGCAACGTTACGGTGAATGGCGATCGCTATCGTTCAATGCTAACAAACTTTTTGTTGCCAAAAATGGAAGAACTGAACTTGGTTGACATGTGGTTTCAACAAGATGGCGCTACATGCCACACAGCTCGCGATTCTATGGCCATTTTGAGGGAAAACTTCGGAGAACAATTCATCTCAAGGAATGGACCGGTAAGTTGGCCACTATTTTTTGTGGGGCTACGTCAAGTCTAAAGTCTACACAAATAAGCCAGCAACTATTCCAGCTTTGGAAGACAACATTTCCGAAGAAATTCGGGCTATTCCGGCCGAAATGCTCGAAAAAGTTACCCAAAATTGGACTTTCCGAATGGACCACCTAAGACGCAGCCGCGGTCAACATTTAAATGAAATTATCTTCAAAAAGTAAATGTCATGGACCAATCTAACGTTTCAAATAAAGAATCGATGAGATTTTGCAAATTTTATGCGTTTTTTTTTTTAAAAAAGTTCTCAAGCTCTTAAAAAATCACCCTTTATATTTGTTCCTATGTATCCGTACATTTATTTGAAGCAGATGACTACATACTACGTATTTCATGTTCGGGAAGCTCCGGCATCCTCTTCAATTCATAACAAATATTTTAAAGTGCGCACACTGAGTGGTTTTGCCAATAGGTATGCTATGCACCATACGCTCAGCACATGCAAGTTGGCGTGGTACAAAGAGAAATGACACTCCATATTATAAGCCACCTGTCATTGGCAAATAGCTTTTTGGTTAGCCTCTGTCAAGTGGCTTTTCTCTGTTTTTTTAAAACGAATGTATTGCTGGTGTATAGAAACCACCTCCCCGAGTTCAGTGTGCTTGTACCACAGACGAATGAATACTGATCTAAGGAAGAGAAATTGTGTGAAATAATTTTATGAATTATATTTTTAATGAATTTCCGCAGTCTGGTATTCTTAATCTGAATTTGATGTGAACTTTTAAAATAAAGTGCACGACTGGGCCGTTCGAAAACTCTTTCGAAAGTTACTGCAAACGTACTGAAATTTTGAACTCAAACTGAGTATGAGCTACCTATGATTATTACAACTATAGAGAAAGCCGAGTGCGTCGGTCCGTCTGTCACCGCGAGGCTCCAGCCACAATGTGTGCACAGATTTTCATAATACATCGTATTTGAGGATTTCGGGCTTATATCATCGCCATAAGAGGGCTACGGACTAAGTGCACTAAATTCCTGATAAGTGTTTATAGCTGTTCATGTACATAATTGTTGTTACGGAGACTGGCTTAGATGATAATTTCAGCGATTCTGTACTTTTCCCCACCTACTTTGATGTTAATCGATGTGATCGATCAACGGAAAATAGCGTTTACAAGCGTCTTGGTGGTGCGCTTATAGCCATTCGAAATTTTTTTAAAGCGATAGATGTTGGCCTTAGTTGCTATAAAGACATCGAAATATGCTGCAGCCATTTTAATTTAACATCCACCGCTAAATTATACATCGTTTGTATTTACATCCCACCTAGTGCCCGAGTAGATACTGTAACGAGGTACACAGATGCTATTCGTTTCATTGTGAGCCTTCTAAATGCCTCGGATTTAATTTACACTCTTGGTGATTTTAATCAACCGAATATACACTGGGCATCGGGGGACTCTGATTGTACATATCTCAGTCCCGTCAACCCCCTATCTGCAATTGGTGCGTTGATTGTTGATACGCTCCACTCACTTGGTCTACTCCAGGTGAATCACGTTAAAAATACCATGAATCGTACTTTGGATCTCATCTTTACGAATAACAGCGACAAAACTCTTGTATCGAGGAGCCTCACTCCTCTCGTCCCGGAAGATTCTTATTATCCTTCTTTGGACCTTTTTTGCAATTTAAATTTTAATGAAATATTTATTTGTGAATCCTTCAGATTTGATTTCTTAAATGCTAATTATAGTTATATATGTAAAGAGCTTAATAATTATGACTGGAGCCCTTATCTATCATTCGAAATTAATGACATTTGCTCCAAATCCTATGCGGTTATTAATTAGCTATCTTTAAATATGTTCATGTAGTTCGCGTTAAAAATAAGGCTGTCATGTCCTTGGGACAACGAAATTACACGGTACATAAAAACTCAAAAAAACCGAGCGTACAAGAAATTGCCTTGTAGTTTGGCAATTGAAGACTACGTTTTGTTTAGAAGGCTGAAGTCTGAGTTGAAAACATCTCTCTACCATGCATACCTTGTGTATTTAAACGATATACAGAACACTCTTGTTTCCAGGCCAGATAAATTTTGGAAATTTATTAATTCTAAAAACAAAAGTGATGGTTTTCCAGCCTCACTATCTTTTAACGGATGTTTCGCGGATTCTCCCGATACTATTTGTAATAATTTTGCAAGCTTTTTCCAATCAGTTTATTCGAAAAATGACTTGATCATTGATGAGAATTGTTTTGATTACATTAATGATTCTCCTAATCCTCTTTTCAATAGTATGATATTTTCTGAATATGATGTTTTGAAGAATTTAGCTGCTTCGGAGTCCAGCCTTAATCCGGACCTGTTGGATATAGTTATTATTTCCATGATTTGATGAAGGGTGAAATAACGTTGGATGGAAGACACGGCAAGGAAGGAGTAGTAATGTAATGGGGAGCAGAAAACTTTTACGGAACTGAAAACCTTGATTTCAAAAGCTCAAGAAAGACTGCGAATACCTAAAAATCTATACTGGAATGAGCTTTCCCTTAATAATTCGAAATATTTAGTGGTCAAAGATGCATTTTCCAACAGGACAATGCACCGATACCTACCACAAGAATAATCAAAACTTGGATTCAGAGTCAAAATGTAGACCTACTGGCACCTAACCTGAACATAATGGCAAACGTGTTCCCCACACGGCTTTCAAAAAAGGTATACGAAGTAGGAAAGCAATACTCCAACACGGAAGATTAATGGAAGCCATAAAACTAGCGTGGTCTGAAATTTCACGAAATTACTTGAAAGAACTGTACCTATTAATCTCTTCATAGCCGGCTTCTTGAAGTGATACAGCCATCGGAAGGTACATAGTACACATTATTAAACACTATTGTCATAATCTCAATAAAACCCAAATTAATTTTTTCCAAACAAATTTGTGTTGTTTAAGCATTTATCAGGTAGATTTAGTTGCTGTTCGTAAACAGATGGAACGAAAAAAGGACTCATTTTATGACCTTATTTGGAAAAGCATTGAGTTTACCTAATTAATCCCAATTTTTTTACAATATAAACACAATACGGTTTGGTTTTTCCAAGATTGTCGAAGGATTTAAAAATAAAAATAAAAAACT
This sequence comes from Portevinia maculata, assembly GCA_949715645.1. Lineage (NCBI taxonomy): Eukaryota > Metazoa > Arthropoda > Insecta > Diptera > Syrphidae > Portevinia > Portevinia maculata. The sequence continues at coordinate 93,011,832 of OX454526.1, forward strand.
AACTGTTCGTAATCAAGTGAAAAGGAGTGTATATTATTATGATAGAATAAAACTATCAATATTTAGAAGAAATCTGCAACCTCAGATTTTCGGAATACATTTTTTTACAAACGTTTGTACAATTTTTAAAACAGTACTTTTCTTGAAATCGGACCTAATGATTTTGATTAGTTTTGATTTTTATATACTTGCAGTAAATTAAGGCATATCGCAAACTCAGATTATCGTACAAGACCTTTATTCTCGGCACATTAGAAAACCGGCTATATCTCAAAAGCGGGTGAACTAATTTTAACGAAACTTGACTATCGACTTAACTCTTCTATTTTAAAGGAATTTGTATACTCATATCCTGAAACTTTTTTTTATAAAGTTTTAATTCATAAAACAGTAACTAAACTTTTCTCAAAAAAGCGATTTGATCTGTGTGTGTTTCAATAGTAAGAGTAAAGGTAAGAAAATGGCATACTCAGTTTGTTCCAAAAGACCTACATAAGAACGGTTTTTTTTATAATTTCCGTGCGTTAAAGGGATTTTTTATTTTTCTGTAATTGATACAGTACCCTTATAGTGTTGCCACAGCGCAGGCATTTTCGTTGCTGCAAGCAGCCCCAGCAAATGACTCATTGCCTATTTTTGAGTGCTGCTTACTGCTGAAAGAATAGGAGGATTGGAAAGAAGTTTTTGGTGCGATAGGATTTTTTTTCTCCATAGGTGGCGCCTTAATTGCTTAAGGGAGATTTGAATTGTTGTGTGTATTCAATTTGTACAAAGCATGGCTCTGGTCGGGATTCAAACACACGACCTGCTAATCACTTTGTGAATTCACTACCATCGCACCATTGCCACCTGTAAGTAATTGAAGTGATTTGCTTGCATGCGGTTTCGTGAACTAGCCACACCATTCAAATGCTCCTGGTTTTGTCATTGGATTTGGTTTGTTAGTTGACAGCTCAAACTTGGTCTTGAATTCCATTGTCGTAAAAGTCACTACCTGGCGGGGAAAGGCCGTTGAGGTCTCTATCGTCCCAATCGATACCAGTAGTTGTGTGGATCTATTGAAGATAATGCACTATCCTAGCCGAGGTTATAATATGGACTCAAATGATGCTAACCCCATCGTATACTGGTCTACTGGTCCGCCTGAGGGTTCCGTCCTTATTTATTTAAATATTGAAATATATTTCACCACAAATTCCTTAAGATATCTCATTTGAACATGACAGTACTAACAGAGCCAATCGCCCTCTATTTTCTTCGACATAGGTTCTTTGACTTGAAGGCTTTTTTCGGATCTTGGAACTTCTTATTGGATTCATCTTTATTACTTCTGCTGCCAAGAGATGCAACTTCATCTCAACTGCCGTTAATTAGCCCTCATACTTTTTGTACGCTGTCCAACATTGTGAACCGTATGTGATCCCCGGGCGCACAAGTGCGGTGTAGAGCCTTCCTTTCAGCTAGGGGCATTTTTCGCTCACAGAAAGTGGCTAAGTCTTTCCGCCACTTAATTCGCCCTACGCTAGCGCGATTTTTAATGTAGTCATCACGCTTGCTTTGCTATTGATCATAGATCCCAGATATTTAAAAATTTTGGAATTGGGAATCACCCTTCCATTCGTATAAATAACTGAAATAGGTCGGACTAGATCAAAGTATTCGGGTTTTTTTTCGGACTAATACGATACCCATTCACCTCAAAAACTTCTATCCATACATCAAGTGCTCGCTGCAGCGGTGTTTGATCCTCGCTAATGGCTCCGCCGACTGACTGATGCACTTTGGAGTCCGTCACTTTTCCTTCAAGCAGATAATCAAGGACTGTAATAAATATCAAGAGCCTAAATACGCTTCCCTGCTGTGCACCGATATTGATTGCGAACTCCTCGGTGATGCCAGCGGTCAATTTGATTCTTGTCATTAGTCCCTCATACATGTCCATGATCATCTGTACTCAGGTTTATGGAACTCCTTGCTTGTCTTAGCACCACACATAACAGATCCCTTGGTTGTCTATCAAGTGCCATTTTAAACTTAACCAACACCATATACAATTCCTTTAAGGAATCATGATGATTTTGTATCAAGATCCTTATATTTTTGATTGCATCTGTGGTTTATTTACCTGCGACAAACCCGCACTGGTCCTAAGAAAGCCGTATTATTTTCCGCATTCGTCTATCTAATACCCGCTCAACGATCTTCATAGTGTGTGACATCAGTCTCGCGTTTCGCCTTTCCTTTGTACAAAATAAGAAGATAACTTCCCTCCACTGGTTAGGCATTGAATCGCCTCTCATCAGCCATTTACCCATTAAAATTTACAATTTCATATTAAGAGTTTCTCAAAGTTCTTTTGCTTTTCCTATTTGCACTATGTAGATACCAGATTCAATTCGCCTTCTGGCTGATAACAGGCAAAGAAAAGTTGTACATTTGAGAATGTTCTGGTAATGTCTATGATTTTTTTTTTGAAAGAAAGTAAAGGCAAGTAATGTCTGCTGCTTTCATTTGGCTAATCTATTTTGAATAATATGCATTCAATTTTCGCATATTTCTTCGAATAAGCAATGGAAAAATTCGTTTGAACAAGTTAATAAACTTTTGGTTAAATTCTGCCTTTACACGACAGGTACACAGAAAAATGTAAAAATCCTTTGGAAACATGTAGCCCGTTAGTGTACTTGTACTTTGAAATTGTAGCGATCCTAAAGCTATTCGATAGATTCTCATATTCAATTCGAAATGTGGAGTAAATTCAAGGAAATTGTTGTAAATTGTTATCCGTGGATTTGAATATGAATTCTCTTTGATATGCTCAATGGTAGGTTTATGTCAGTTGTGGGACAAGCAATAATGCGCATGCTGAGGGGTTCAGGATCCAAGGCTTTAAGTACATTTTTAGTGTTTTCAAGGATCAAAATCTGGGTTCAAGGACGTTTTTTATAGTCCAAGGACATTTTGTAGGATTTTCATTATTGTGAAATGCGGGACATTTTTTTGGTTCAAAGGCATTAACAAGGACATTGTCAAAACTGTATGGACAGTTGTATGATTCAAGGACAATATTGAGAAATCTTAATTTCTGCTTTTTGTAAGATGCAAGGATGTTATTAAACATTTAAGGGCATTATTAATTAGCAATTAATGACCTTGCTCTGAGCAAAGCTCAATTTATATTGATAACGATGACGTCACGTATAGAACCTTCTAGAGCATTTAATAATTTGATACATTACCATATGCTATCATTCTCGAAACTTAATTAGGGATAATAATTTTTGTTTAAGGGTAAAAGTCCTGATAACATCACGCATAGAAGCTTCTGGAACATTCTAGAACTTTCTGGAAGGAATTGCAATAATCTTCTCATCTTAAATTGGGTGGATGCTTACATAAGAGTTTTAAAACTGTCATGTAGGGTTTATATTGAATACAACATTTTTGGAACTGTAGAAAATACATTGCTGAGGGTTTAGTCTCTGATGTAACCGACAGATTTCAGTTTTACAGAGAATTACCAATAATCTATAATCAATCAATATATATAGATGACATCTTAATGTCTATTTTATAACATGAATCCTGTTTTGAAATACCAGAAGAGGATGTAACTAGTAAAGGCAGAAATCAGATGGTTGTTGTCAATTTTTATGTTTGCAAGTGCTCGTAGGCTTTTGGTTAAAAAGTCCAAAGTAAAAAATAACTGTTTGCATGCAGCCCGCTTATATGAAAAAATATATATTATAATACTATTGTTACTATGGTAAGTTCTACTTCTGAATTCTCATAGTAGCTTCTTTAGTGCTAAGTGGATTTTTTTTTTAATTGCGAACCGCTAGGGCTCTATGTAACACTTTATTTACGGAAGGTTATTATTGAACATTCTTTTTATAAAAATTCATTGCATGATAATAAAAAGTTCAAGTTAAAAATATTGTGAATATTTTTATCGCAGTATGCTATGTGTCATATACGTTTGGCTTATGGTTAGTGAACCCAAAGTTAATAGTGATTAACTGATAATGAATATAGTATGCTGTTTGAAAGTCAAAGTTAAGTATATTTTATCAGTATTGAGGCCAGTTATTTTTTTGAAAGAATTTTCAAGATTTGTTGTTTACACAACGACTGCATTCTAAGCAGCAAATTCTTTAGCAAATATTATATTTGTCATTCAACGTTGAAAAACTTTAGGATTGTGAGGGCGGAAATAATTGAATGAAGGTACAAATTTATTTAACATCAGAGGATGGATAAACAAAAACCATGGGAAAACTATTCGGTTAAACAACGAAACAACTATATTAGAAAATTCAATGTTCATCCAATCCCCATGAAAACTATGTTGTTAATTAATGAAACAGGTATACTAGGAAAGTCAATTTTCCTAAAAAACCTATGATAACTATTTACCTAATTAACTATTTTTTTTATTAATAAATACCATATGGCTGGCACTGTGAACTGAAAGATCTATCATGTCTAAAGGGTTTACTATTTAAGAGACGCACCACTTCCCTTATGAAGGTCAACATTTCCTTGGTAGCAGAGTTTTTAAGCTCTCCTAACGAATGTATTTCTCTCTGGACGAAACATCTTCTTAACCAATGTAGCGCCGGGCATCCACAGAAAATGTGTTCAGAGGATTCTTCCTTCTCTAGACAAAACCTACATTCTGTCTCCCAGCACAAGTTCATTTTGTGAAGATGATATCTCAAGCAACAATGGCATGTAATACTTGCCCTAACTAGTACAAGAATTTCCTTATACCTACGAATAAGGCCTTATTAATCGTTTGGATTGTCTGAGTCCGAGAACATTTATACAATGGGCTAGACGAAGTTGGGGTTCCCAATTATTAGTCAGTCCTAAAGCAGTAGTCCAGTTAAATCTGCAATAAGGTTCTGGTTCTGGAAAAATTCATTGTACATACAGTTTGTTGTATGTATGCCGTTAAACAATGAAACAAATATAAGACTATTCAATTGAACTACGATGTAAGAAAAATTTAATGTTCATAAAAAACCTATAAAAACTTTATGGTTAAACAATAAAACAACTGTATTTGAAAATTCAATATTTATACAAAAACTATTGGGTTAAGCTATGATACAAAAGAAAATTCTTTATTCATATAAAAACTGATGAAATCTTTCCACGTGAACAATAAAACAACTACATCTGTAAAGTTCAACTATATGTCTAAAGTGATGCCATACCAATTATTATTATTGGGATTATCTTAACCTATCATAATCTTCTGATAGATTATAGAATGGTTGGGCTCTAGACCATTCTAGAGCATTCCAGAAGCTTCTTTGCATTTGTTCCTTTATAAAAATTGAAATGTTGGGTCCTAGAAGAATGAAAAATGGTTATATTATTTGCATTAACTTTAACGATTTAGTATCTATTCATTTAGAATTAAAATGTTGGACTCCAGAAACTTCTAGAACATTCAAGAAGCTACGTAATATATTCTCGCATTTCATAATCGGAATGTTGCAATCTTAATACTTTAACAAAGATGTGAAATTCTACTCGTACTACTGAAGCCTCATCACATACATTATACATAATATATTTATTAACTGTAACGATTCTGACTTGTATACATGAAGAAAAATATATTATACTATAGTAAACTTCTTCTTATAACAAAAAGTGGAATATTGGATTCTAGAAGCTAGAATTGTATCTATTCTAACTGCTTATATAGAATTGAAATGTTTTAACTACTCGTATATAAGATTTTAAAACATTCTCGAAGCTTCCAGAAGTATTTAATAATGTGAAGCTGAAAGTTGAAAGATGAACGTGGCAGCAAAAATAAATTATAGAAGGTTAAAAAGAGTTAAAAAATACCAATCTTTTTCATAGATAACAGTGCTCAGTACGCACTGTGCAATATAATGTAAAAGTAAACCGTTTCCTATAAAAAGAAGCGATTTCATATACATTTTTCATTCAAAGTGTTGATCTTAAACGGGTAACAACAACAATTGCGTAAGTTGTTCGGACTGTGGAAACATATTTACAAAATCTTATAGGTAGTCTAAGATTGTCATAAACAAGAAATTATTGGATTAAATGCTCAAAAATATTTATTAGAAGTGTTGTTTGTAAACCAATATTAGAAGATGTTGGAAAAGAAGCCACTAATTAAAATTATTGTTACTTTCCTATATTCCAATAGAAGTACATTTATCAGCAGTTAGAATGAGGTTTTTTTTATACTGTAGATAGCTACACAGCGCGGGCGTTAAGGAAATTAGGACGAGAAGAAAAGGCGAGATGCCGATGCACGTTAATTTTGAATGTTTGTAGGTTATAATGTGAAGGGAGGACAATGCGTGGAAGAGTATTCCACATTCGTGTTGTACGGCTGGAAAAATTCTTTGAATTTCATTAAACATGTATTCGGACACATGCTTGAGGGTGAACTCATGAGTAGGAATTAATTGGATTGCGGGTATTGCAGTTGAAATGTTATTGGGGTGGAAATGCAACCGGCTACTTCATTTGAGCACTAATGGTGGAAATAACGTTTTTAAATCAAGTAGCTCCAAATAAGTTATTGGTAAACCAAACCAGATAAGACCGTTCTACTCCAGTTTCGGGCGGATAAACACCTTATAAATTCTAGCCAGATCAGAATTGGTGAACTATTTCTGGCCTCGCTTGACGAAACCTAGACATTTCGCTGCGTTCTTGGCGACATCTTATATGTTGTCATTCCAACGAAGGTTGTCATTAACACACATACCCAAAAAGGAAAGCCTTTCGGTTTCAGCGATGCAAGTACCATGCATATGGTGGTGTGTGTTGGTTTTGCTTTAATGACGCAAGAAACGAACAGCTGAGGATACTGCCATCAACGAAGGAATGGATTGGATTAGAAGTATAAGACAGGAGATCATTTTTATAAAAATGAGAAAGAGAGTTGGAGACAGAAAAGAGCCTCGGGGAACACCAGCCTTTTTTGGTGAGTTGCAGACTTGAAACCGTCCAAAACAACTTGAATTGAGCGGACCGAAAGGTTATTTCTAATCCATTAAAGAAGAGTATGAAGGATTCCAAATGCACTCATTTTTGACAAGAGAGCTTTATGCCAAACTCTGCCAAATGACTTTGAAATGTCAAGTAATATAGTTGAACTCTAACCTTTCTTTCTTTCTTTTACAGTCGAGCTCAGCCCGACTACAGAACCATGTGTGAGGATCCGAATGGGGTAACTGCTATCAGTTCAAACCCCATACTGACCCGGATTAACAGTGCAGCGGAGAGAGAGCTTCCTCGGGTGACTGCTTCAGTAAGAAACCCGTTTGCTTCCTGTATCCATGAAAGGAGTGCCGGCAGGGGACGGCTGCCCAGTCGAATTTTTCGGTCAAACCTCTAAATGCCGCGCGCATAGTTGATGGAGTGTGGGTTGGGGTGACTGTTGAAGTACGAGAGGGGTTCAAACTGAAGTTAGTTTAACCATTTGGATTTTGGGACGAATTTGCTTATGCAGCAAACATCTGTCTCGCTAAGATTGCATATATCTTTAAAGTAATAGTTGCGAAGAATTCATTTCATTGTATTGGGTAGTCGAGGATAGTTACAAAGCAGTGTGATGGTTTCTGCTTCCGAAGCGTCTTTGCAACTTCTGTTTCTTAGTGAGTTTAGAGTGAGTATTTGCCGTTTTTTTTTATTTCACAGAGTGAGGAACTACTGAGTTGCAGGAAAAACACCTCTATAGATATATAAAATCAACAATAACAGTTTCCAAAATAAACACAAAATCCTTTTTTAATCTGATTGCACCATCAGGACAGTACCACTGATTCGACTTTGAACTCTCCACAGAAATTACGGTCCAAACAGCGATTGTTAATGGCTCATTTTGCACATGACAAACAAGTCAGCAAAGAAAATAAGTTTTTGTTGAAAGGTTTTTTAAAAGTTAAATTTTTTTTTTGATTTATTTATTGTTGGGAATCTAGTACACTTGTTATCTTAGCATTACACATATCTAACTTGTATTAAATTAGACACATCCCAATTCAACATTACCTATCAAATGTTATTTGTTCTTCTTTTAATTGAATATACTTACTTCCGTTTTTGCGTTCACTTGAGCTGTATCGTTTTTTCTTTTTCTGATAAATCACGTCGTAATCTTTAAACATCTTAATATTTATTTATTGGACCGGGACAAACCCGGACAAATTTATTAAATTAATTACAAGTTGCAAATATGCTTTAATTCTAGGATTATAAATTAACAATATTTATACTTATAAACAGGAGAGGGTCATCGGTATGGTGACAAGGGGGATCAAGGATTAAGAGGGCTTGTTTGGTTAACCTTCTACTGCATGAATTATTATTTAAAGAGAAATAGCTCCTTTGGGCTGTTTTGAGACATCTTTTATTAAAAAACCAAAAAAAAAATCATTTGTTTAAATAATAAGAATACAGGCCAAATATGGCTTCGTGTGCATTAACGGCTGTAAAACTAGAACATTTTTGATTTCAGTTTAAGTAAAAAAAATATATAAAAAAGCAGCAAAATATAAAGAAAACAAGAACTTTCACTGGGAAGTTAAAAGTATTTATAAACAAAACAGAACAATTCATTTAATAAATAAATAAATGAAACAAAATATAACAATTCATTGTATCATAAAAAAGTAAAACAATGGTTGAAAGTTGTGTGTTTATACGCCATGAAATTTAGAAAAGCAATTTCTCTTTTCATTGTAACATAAATAAGCTTTAAATTTTTGGCAAAAAGTAAATAAACGAAAAGTACAGTCGTTTTGACAAATTTGGCGGTTCTTTTTTATTTGTGGGAAATGACCGACGTTGTCGAATCGAACTGATAACAATGGAAAATCTTCATGTCTTTCAGGGCGCTTTCTCTTTGGTGTTGAAGTCGCAGGAGATCCAAGTCTAGATCCAATACAATGTCGTCCACGTCTTTTCAAAGGTTGCTTTTCAGCTTTACATAAATATTCGACCATTTCTAGTTTAAAATAAAAAAAAGTAAATCATGTTGACGATCTTGGATCGTAATTGTATGCGATATAAGCCCAACATCAAATCTGGCAAGTCGACACCACCCATATATTTGTTGTACCTAGACCTCAACAGGTTGTGGAGCAGGAATAATTTTATACTCCTTATCCTTTCTGGAGTAACGGCTCTTATTTATAACTGAATTCATTCCAACATAAGGCGGCATTAAAGTTACTATTTTGTTGTCAAAACAGGACACCAAACTCAATTTTACTCCACAGATAGTTGCCACCTTTTCTATCATACTTCCACGTCCTTGCTTCATAAGTTGTTCCTTATGAATGCTGGAGTTTGGCATTCGGTTGAGTATTATAGTCCCTAGTTTCAAAATTCCACTTTTCAACGAATAAACCTGCCAATTTGGACTATTATACCAGTTGTCGAAGAAAATCTTGGGATTAGCATTTTCATGAACTGTTGACGTAAGCCTTGTGACAATGTTACCACTGACCCCCAGATCTGGCGCTCCGTCAGGATACTTATTGCTTTGCTGTCCGTTAAATAAATCAAAATCGTCACTTAATCCCGAAATTCCACTATGGACTTGATTTTTATAGCCCCATTTATTTGGCTTATCTGGGTTATATTGCTTCAGTTCATGGCGGCATTTTGTCGGAATAATTTGTTCGTCTACGGCGAGGAACTCTTTTTTTGGAATCAAGAGCAAACGTTCCCTTATTTTCTCCAAAATGGGTCTTACTTTGAAGAGTTTGTCATGTCCTTCTATTCCCAATGGTTTGAAGTTTTGATTATCGTTGAAATGCATTGACCTTGTGATAGTTTCCCACCTATTGCACGTCATTGTTTCACATGTCATTTGTTGTCCTACCGTCTTATTCCAGTAATGTCTGGACGATGGAAGTTGACAACAAGACATGAATTTCACCATCCCGATGAATTGTTCCATTTCGTTCTTTGTGATATTAACTGGCTTATTTATATCATCTTGGCGGGATTTTTTATTATATTCCTCTATAATGAAGGCCAACAAATCATCAGATATTTTTTTTTAAAAAAAAGTCTGATGGTGTCTCTAGTTTTTTTTACATATTCGGGAAGCTCAGCCGATCCTGCAAATTTGAAAAGCTCTTCATCGTAATCAGGAAGATGTCACTTTCTCCATGCTACTTGTCCTTTTTTTTGTCTTGCTTTTTACGGATTTTGATTCATCATCTGAATCTGATTCCGTTTCCTCAACCGTAACGTTGATACTTCGATCATTGATATGCAATTCTGTCTCCAACTCCACATTTGAATCTCCAGCTAATTCATCATCGCTTCGCGATCCGTCTCCAGGAATGGGATTAAGGAATGATGATCCTCCATAAAAACGACGGCATTCCCTTTTTCCAAGCAAAAAAGTAACATACGAAACGATAAAAAAACGAAAAAAACATGTGCACCACAACAAGAGTCAAATGAACAAAATGTGTAGATTTACAACCCCTTGCTACATACGAAGCCAAATATGGCTTCTGCAGTTTTACCTCTCAAACGAGCAAGATAATATTTTTTTTTAATAAAATTTTATTTGTGGCAAAGAGAAATAAGTATCCAATCACAAATATATTTTTATGACTACTTAACTCACCGTACACCAAAGTTATAATTTTTTCAAATGAGAACATTTTTCACGCTTTCGTTTTCAACGACAACAAGCAAACCACTGACCTACAAGTACGAATATCTTCGTTGTTTTTTGTCGCACATGCGCGAAAAGTACCGCTATGTGTTCTCAGAAATGCATAGAAGAGAATTGTGTTGTATAAAAATCTTTTTTTTTGTTAGAATAAGGAGTAAAAAAGGAAAAAATGTGAAAAGCCATATTTGGCTTCGTATGCAGTAGAGGGTTAAGATCTTAGTGCTATTAAGGTCAACTACATCGGCATACTTGTTGGTGATTTACATCATTCTGGATATTGGTTCCTAATGACCGTACTTGGTGCGGAGAATTAGAAATCTGTGGTAGGTGCTGTCCTGATTTGGCGCGGGGTAAGAAAAAGGAGATCATATGAAGTAGTTGCGGTCTTCCAATGTTTTCAGGCATAGTGGATAAAAGCACATCAGCAACTTCTCAAACAAAGCAAGGATTTGTGACGAGTACTGTGCAGGTTCAATCATCATGGGGAACAGCAATATACGCCACCCATAAAGAAAGAGAATTAAGTAACAACTTGTTTATCCAACCTCTGCACCAAAAAGAGGATACCTGCCATGTAGTTCAATGTACAGTTCCCGAGTTTGAGTGCTCTGGGATTTTAATTTCCTTTTTTAATAAAAAAAAAGCAAATGCAATTCATCAATTTATTTAATATACCCCAGTTCGAAAAGCGAAAAATATCCATGATTATTTCACAATCTATTCAACATCCATCACAATATCCTCTTAATCACTTATATTATCTATTCCGTTATGTTAAATTAAATTAAGCAACCCCCAAAGAGCTAGATGCATTACCTTTGTCACGTTGTCGTACTGTTAAGAACGAAATGAAATGTTCAAACGAGTCTCTTCTTTCGTTGGAAAAATAGAGGAAAATCTCAAATGTATCACAAATGTCACGCGCAAAAATGAATTTTACGACTGCACACCGTTTTCTTTTATACATTACGCTTTTAGGAAAAAATAAATAAACAAAACTCCCAAAAGAGTCTTTTGACATTGGCTCACATGCGCCAGCACCTTCGTCATTCCCTCGGTGTTTGCTTTTTTTCGTTTGCTCTCAATAATAAAAAGGAGAAAATTCATAAAAAAAAACTGCGGGACATCATGTTCTGTTCCTTTTTCAATCAATCAAATAGCAAAATTTGTCAAGCGAGACAGGGAGCTGCGCGAATTCTGTGTGAATTTGTATAAATTCTTAATACCTATCCATGTGTATATGTATGTATGTATGTTTGGTACCTATGCACGTATAAAATTTTATAAAATTGTGCATGGTTTTTGTTTTTGATTGATGTGGGTCCTTTATAAGTGTGTACGTAGTTGTATCAATTTAAGATTAAAATTCCGAGTTTTAATTCAGAAAGTGGGTGGGAAGTTTTAAATATTTGAAGACTGGTTAAGTGTAGGTATGCACTATTTCAAGAAAAAATTACCTACATCGAAATGATAGAATTGAGAATTGAATAATCCTCTCTGCCATTTTGCACATCAGCTTTACAATAAATAGTTCACCACCAAAAAATGAGAATCATTTTTTTTATATTTATATTTTATATTTTACAGATTACGAATATTATATACTTCAGTGAGTTGCTCTAATTTACTACGTACATTTAATGATTGACTTGTTATATCCTATCGTACAACTACCCGAGAGTAGTAGAACTTTACAGCGCCGTAAGACCGAACGCCTTCCGGAGTCTAGGGCGAAGAATTGCTCACAGTTTTAGAGGCGCTATCTTAGTATGTTGTTTTTGATTAGTCTCGTATTTAAACCCTAACCCACCCCACACCCAAAGATAGTAAGGTTATCTTTGTTTTGAGCAGATGGAATCTCCTTTGCTAGGGTTCGATTCGAGACGGTAGATACACTTTTGTTTATTAATATAAAAACTAGTAATGCATGTCAAGGAAAGAAAAAACATAAGGGGAGTCTACAGTACCTATGCTTGGGCGAGGATACCCTATTGTTATCTTCTAAAAATTTGGCCTGGCAAATATCTAAGTACGGGTTATTTCTTTTTTTCTTTAAATAATTAGTCCAATTTCTACTACCTATTTTATAGAAACTGGAGGAGGGCAACATGCCCCCATATGCATTGCAGTGTTTATGGGATTAGTTGCGAACCAAACATAATTTCTTAGATGCACTCGAAATATAGGCAACTGTGTTTAAAGATTTTCGTTGTAGGGATTTTGGTTTTGAGGATAGGGTACCCAGCCCACTAAATATATATGTATAGTATATGTTACATTATATTATTCATTTACAGATCGATCTATAGATAGATAATTCTTTAGTTTCATTTCTCTACAAAAATACAGTGGCTGGGTGAATAATTATTGAGAAGGATATGGTATACATATTTTGTTAAACATAACTGTTTTACGGTTTTTAAAGGACTTAATCACAAATTCACTGTTTTCCGTTTATAAAAACGCCCATAAAAAGTGGACGTTGCAAAAAACTTTGTCTGAAGGAATTGTTGAAACGATATAATCTACATACTTTGCGAAGAAAACGACTTTCATTTAAATCGATTTTTTCAATAAAAGATTTTTTTTTGTATACTGAGCGGATCTGAAGGGGGATTTTAGAAATATTTACACTTGAGCATGTTGGACCTCTAGAAAGCGTATCTCCCAAATTTCAGCTTTCTAGCTCGAATATTAAGGCCTACAAATTAACAACGGGCGGACATGGCTAGATCGACATAGCTTTCGATGCTGATCCAAATTATAGCTACTTTAAGCGCTCTCAGTATGTGTGGTACAATCTATGAGTCAAAATTATAATTCCCTTAGAAAAGGACGCCAACAAGGAAGAATTTTCTTCGTTACTGGTTTCGTTTTCTAATTTGTTCATTACCACCTTGAGTTTGAACAGATACTTCTTTTTCTCAGCATGTTTTTATGCAATGGTAAAAGTCAATGCACGACATATTCAAGTTAATCATAGTGTTTAGAAATGCTTTCAATTTCCAACTTTCAATTGCGATTGAACCACCTGTTACGCTATTAAACGTTGGAGTGGAAAAGTTCACAATTTTGTTGCCGGACGAAGCTGCAGACAAGGCGTGTCGACATGTTTTGTGTGATTTTTTGCAAATTTTTGCCAAAAATATCGCTATTAAGGCTATTGTGAATAAATTCAGAGCGAATTTTTTCCTTGTCAGCAATGTAAATCAGATTGCTGAACGGGAAGAGTTCCACAGGAAAGTTTGCTCGCAATAGCCTTTTATTACTTTTGTGGGTTTCCAGAAATGGATAATTCTCTTTCAATTCGGTGTTGAAATAGAATTTGCTTTTCAACGCATTCGGCACTATTCACGAAATGAAAATTGTTGAGATTGTTGCGCAAACTTTAAACGTGATTTGCGAAGTGTTCCAAATGAATGTGAATTCACACATTTACAGCGAAGATGAAGATTGTCCTTTACTTTAAGTAAAATGAAAAGTAGTCATTTTTCTGCAGGGTTTTCTTTGAGCTTGATCTTTATACGGAAGTTTGGTCTTCCTTGCGTCTCGAACCCGTGGGCATTATCCATTTGATTGATATGGCCGAGCCAATGTAGTCGAGGTGTTTTAGCTTTTTGGATTCATCCACATCTTGGTACAGCTGATAGAGTTCGGGGTTACGTCATATTCTCCTCCATTTGCCTTCCAAATATCCGATGGGGTATTTTTCTTTAGAAAGAACCCAAAATTAACTAGGCGCCGTAAAGCAGAACTTTCTGAACCAGTGTTTTTGAGAGCTTAAACTTGGTCTTCCGAATCGATTTACGTTCCATCTCTGGGCACGTGTTTGAGTTTGACATGGATTTCGTCGAGTTTGTCGATCACTTTGTAGATCATAGACGATGTACAGTTGGTCACTTCCCGTATAGTCTTGGATGGCTTGCGAATTTTCTATTTTTGACGATGTTAACTCTGTCGCAAAGCTGATGTCTGGGATGGAACCTTCTTGTTCAGATCTTCTGCATGTGGCTGTGTTACCTGCATTCATCACGTTTAGTTCACATCTTGCAGCCATCTCGAGTATTTGCTTTCATCGAGAGACCATAGTAGGCATTTCCCACTCTTAGGCTCTGGCATTGAAGTCTCCGGCGACCAGAACCTCCCCCTCGATTTCTCTTATGAAGTCCTTCAAGTCATCGAGTTTTCCTCGCAACTCACTTACCACCTCATTTGCCGTGAAATAGATGCTTTTCACCGTCAGTTTCCCGAATTTCATTCAGACAAAACCTCTCTGTGTGCCTTTGAATTTAATGGGAAATTTCCTGGCATCTGGGATGCAGATTGCAGATGCACCTAACGAGTCCACGATGTAGTTTGGTACAACCTTGCATTTGGAATGACCAGAACATTCTCATTTGCTCGAGTCCGGCGTATGATCCGCCGCTGATAGTGGGCTGTTTAGGTCCGCACATAGACACTCGCTTTTCCTATGGCCCTTTTCTCCACAGTTAGAGCACAGCCCTTAACCCTTCCTATCTGTTATACTTCAGGTTGACGGTCGGTGTCCATAACCAAGGCATTTTAAACACCGTGGGATCTTTACCCTTTGTAGAATTCTGCAGTGGACCCACCCAGTTTTGATTCGAAGGGTCTTAGGCATCTCCTTGGCTACTCGAGCGTTCATATGGACTATAGGACTGTATATAGATTTTGAATTAGCTTCAGTAATTTCCCGTGACTGCAACCTGAAGCCCAGACATCAGGTAAATGTCCCTCTTTTAATGGCTTTTTGAACTTCCACAACTGTAATCATTTCGCCCAAGTCCTTAATAATGAGCACAGTTTTGGGTTAAATTCTGCGTAGAATTGCCTAATTTTTTAAAATAGTCTGCAGAGATTGGCCGAAAGCCTCCTTGTCCTTCGTCTTCGATCCGAGTTCTATTCGTACATTTCAATAAAAGTTTCGTTGGCATCCGCGTTTGCTTTTTTTGGAATCTCCTTCAGGATATCGGCGTACTTTTACTCTCTTTTTTTGGTTTTGGATTACTTCATCATTGATGCTAAAAAAAGCTGATGCTGTTGCATTTGTGTGATGTTCCAGGAGTTCTTAGGACTGCCCTTTTTGACGAATTCGACACGTGCATGCTCCTATTTCTGATTATTATTTGATCGACAATACCGGTGATCTCCAGTCATGTCAACAGGCGAAATTATATGCACACTTGTGGGACAGGATGGTTAATGTATCGCTAGGCTCTCCCTGGATGTTTAAATTGCCTAGAAATGATTTCTAAAAAAACCATTAGCGTCGAAACTGTTTTAACGGCAGCATCGACATTATAAACTTGAACCCTTAATATGGGTTCGACTTGTTCAATGTAGTTGTATTTTTTTTTTGTTCCAGTTATAAAGAAATTCGAGATATGCAATTTGGAGCTTTCAAAATAAAAATATATGGAATTTACATTCTAAGCGCTGCTGCACACAATTTGGTTTGAGTTATAATAAATTCGAGCTATCAAAGTTCGAGTTGATGTAGTTTGACAAAAGGAAAACGTACAAAAATTTCATTAATCAATTCTATATTATTATTATTTGTTTACGAGTCATCGTTCCATTAGTAGTGGGTATTGCCTCGCCGAGCATCTAACAAATCAGTAATTGCCGGGCCAAGCCTTGGTCAAGATTTGTTCCAATGGTGTCGTCCAAATTTCCATTCGATGTCACTTATGCTGCACCGTAAGTCTCGATAGCTTGTACACTAGAGTGTCTTCTTGCTCTCAGGCCGAATTTAACAAATCGTCGCCTTACGGTTTTAGCATTTAGAGCTGTTCATCTAAGGGTTCGAAGTCAGTGACACAGCTCAACCTCTTTTTGGAAACAATTAAGATGGCTTTCAATCACCAAATATCGGTCAGCCCTTGAAGAAGCTACTCTTGTACCATTCACTATCTCTTCTTAACGTCATCTTTGGTTTTCTAATTATAATAGCGGCACATCGCATACTTCGGGCATTCTCCACCAAAACCAGAGCCCTGGCGACTTCTTCTACCGTTTTTTGGATGTTCTTTCACAAAAATCACAAAAAAAAACAAATCACCGGTCAACATGAATTTTGAGTCTGAGTTCTGTACCGCGGATTTTGATTACTTATGCCTAACTAAAAAATATAAAAATATTTTTACATTATAAAGTTTGCTTTTGTAGCTACCAGAACGAATTTTCAAATTTGCTGGAAAACCCCTATTTTCAGTTTTATTTATATTTTAAAGGAAAACAAGTTATGAATTATATATATTTTTTAAACTTTTATTATTATAGAAAAAAGATAAATAAATGCAAAAATTCAAAAACAAATGTAAAAACAAAGTCTAAAAATGAAAATTTTTTGTATTAGTCTTGTGAAAGTAAGAACTTTCTCGTATGAGGCCCTAAATGTAATCACCCATCATATTTTCATTGTATTTTCCTTGATAACGTTGTTCGAAATTCATTATATCTTGGTGGAAGCGTTCCCCCTGCTATCTTATCTTTAAATTTGTCTAAGTGCGCATGAAGCATGTGCACTTTAAGTGACATTCTGCAACCCATGACTTTGAAGCTTACAAGCATATTAGAAATCAGCTCTTTATAATTGTCAGCCTTTTTGTTGCCAAGGAAGCCATGGATTACTCCTTTAAGACTGAGCCACGCTTGTTTTTCATGGCTGCTCAGGAGCTGTATAAAGTTTTCACACGCCATTATTTTCCTTATTTGTGGACCTACGAAAATACCAGCTTTGATTTTAGCTTCTGAAAGTTTCGGGAAAAATGATTGAGGATATTGAAAGGCTTCAGAGTCTTGACGAAGAGCCTTTACGAACTGCTTCATAAGTCCTAATTTTATGTGCAGTGGAGGCATTAAAACATGTTCAGGCTGTACAATTGGGGTATTTTTGATATTATGTTGTCCGATTTGAAAATCGCTTCGTTGAGGCCATGAGTGCTGCGTGTAGTGTAATGCATCGGCTCTGCTATCCCATAAACAAAGGTAATATGGATATTTGGTGTATCCGCCTTGCATTCCCACTAAAAATCCAATCATTTTGAAATCCCCTATGACGGGCCATGCATGTTCTTCATATTTTAAAATTCGAAGAACCATTTTTACACTATCGTAATTTTCTTTTAGCATGACAGAATGGGCCAGAGGGAGCGATGGAAATTTATTTCCATTATGAAGGAGGACTGCTTTCAAGCTTCTTGTAGAGCTGTCGATGAAAAGGCGCCATTCTGATGAAATGAAATTGATCCTGATTGCATCAAATAAACCTTTTACATCATTGCAGTAGCATAGTTTCACATTTCATGACGCTTTCTTTGGTCACTTATTTTGACATAAGAGTCGAGCAAATTCCACTGTTTTAGCCGTCAAGCTAATATTTCTGCTTTGAGCTTAGGCAGGTTTAAATCTCTTACCAAGTCATTTAAGTCTTTTGAATTGATGTGATGTGGTTCAACAGACGATGATGATATCACGAAATCACTGACTACACTACTTGATACTTGTGACAGCGGTAATGGCTCTTCTTCTTTCATTTTTGGACTAACAGGGACTGGAAAATTTTCACTGTGTGGTACTGGAGCAGACGTTGAAGGTAGATCTGGATACTGAATCTTCTTGGCATTTTTGCCAGCGCGACGCTTACGTGGATTTACGATACAAAAATAGCAATCATTGATGTGATCAGTAGGCTCCCTCCATATTCTTGGTACTGCGAATTTCATCTTTCTTTTTTCTCCTCGGTACCAAGCTACGAAAATGTTGAAAATATGTACATAATATTGTCGCATAAAAGTTCTTTAAATAAAGACAGCATGTTCATACCCTTTAAAGTGTTTTTGCAGTTGTTTCACGAGAAGTGAGGTATCCATTTTTTATTTTGATTTCGCACGGGCAAGTTAAAATAAGCTTCATGGGCTTCGCAAAGTGTCAAATTCGATGATAAACTTATTTTTTTGTCTCTCACTTTAATAAATTCACCGCAAACAAAGCAAAAAGAGTCAACGTCGTTTTTACACTTTTTCGATGACATTTTTGATAACCGCGAGACAAAAAAATTTGTTATGCCTTTACAACGTGCACGCTTATACTGCCTTGACATTACACTAGTCGCCTCTTCACACATACAGGCCCCCACATCTCTCTCTTGCATCATAATTGCAAAGGCTCTTGAAAAAATCTAACAAAGTACGAAATGTAAACTTTTCATGATATTTAGCACATAAGCAAACTTTATTAATCATTATTGGAGTTTCTATTTACTTTTCGATGCACATCATCAAAAAATATAGTTTAAATAACAGACTCAAAAAAAAAAATTTTTTTGTTCACCTGTGAATTAATCAAACTAAAACAAATCCATAACAATAAACTTATTAAATAACTTACGGGATCACGGAAGCCAAAATTAGTATATCTCATGTCTAGTCAATACGACGCATGTATCGCAAGGCAAATGGAAAAAGTATATACAAAAAACACTACAAAAACAGCGAAACAAGCCATATTAAAAACAACGATAACAACATATGAAAAAGTATGACGGCGCCAGTTGTTTTGTAACATAGTGTAAATCGCAGATATTTGAAATTTTTACATTTTTGAATCAGTTTTCCATTTAATTTAATTCCCATTTCAGCAAAAAATGTAAAATTATGCAACTCTGGTTAAAGCGAAGTTATACGAGGGATTTCACTTTAATCCATAAAACCATCATTCAGTATTGACAGCAACAAAGGCCAAAGTACTGTTCCATATGCTCCATCATTATGTACGTACCCAATCTCTTCACAGATGTTGATGGCAAAAAATGAAAATGACACATGTAGTAAAATGTTGACAAAATCACACATCACGCATTGACAGTTTAAAAACAAAATTTTCAAACTGACAAAAAAAGCAATATTCTCATTCGTTATCCGAATAAATCTTGTAATGATAAAACAACTTTGATATCAACATACACACGTCTGTATTATGTTCTTCTTTGATACTTAAACACCCCTTCGATAGCATCCGTCATACAAATTACGAAACTGTTAGAATTTGCTGCTCGAATTCATTTTGAACTTTTTGCGTTCATTTTTGAAATACTTGTTCGTACTCTCATGATGTCAAAATGGAATACATGTATCTACCTACCTTAATAATATATATTTGTACGGTTTATTTTATGGATGCGACGTGTAGTGCTCGTATTACGTGTGAATGTTCTATCATAGCAATTTGTAGCGCCAAGACGAGGAGGTATGTATATCTTTGAGATCAAATCGTAAGGCACAAAAACTTAAGAAGTACCTACGTAGTAGAAGTAAAGATACGAGAATATTATAAAAAAAAATTCTATTGAATTTCAAAAAGGGTAAAACACGTACTTGTCAATCAGCATCATCTGTTTGTCGAATGTAAATTTCTGATTTCAAAAATGTATGATGTTGTACACAGCAAACATGTAGCTATCTGCTTACATATTATTGCTAGCTTTATCTGATTCAGAGTTGTGTCTCTTCCGTGCGGGAATAAGCCTGTAACATTACTGCACGCCCCACGATAAAGAGCGTTTGCCGTAAAAGGCAGCTTTTGGGGTATAATTCACATCTAAGCAATTTAAACCTTTTGATGAGCCTAGCGATACACATTAACAATCTTAGAGTGTGCATGCATATGGGTTGACAGGACTAGATTTCACCAATGCCGTAAAAGGAAGAGCAAACAACAATCAGAAATTGGAGGATGCACTTGCACATGTCTAAATCGTGTTTTAATTGGCAGGCTTAAAAACCATTGAAACATACAAATGCAAAAACTCTTGCCCCCTGAAACGAAGTCATTTGAAACCGGGAAATCTGGGAATCCACACACATAAGTGCCATTCTTAATTTCATTTCGGAGCGTACTTTCAAAGACTTAAAGTTCCCGAATAAAATCCCCAACAAACCTAAGCAAATTATAGGTGAATTTTTTTGATAGTCAATACAAGGGTGGAATCGACTAAGGTGATAGGTGATAGTATTTTTTATAATCGTTTTTTTAATTATCACATATTGCTTGCTCTGTGTAAAGTGATACAATATAATGTCTGGAACTCGACAAGTATAACTCATTTCCTTGATTACGCAGTATTTCAGAAAGAATAACAACAGAAATTTGTTTTTATTGAATATTTAAATATTATGTTAACAATTGAAAGTGATACATAAATAGGTGTCACTTTAAATCTATATTAAAATAATGACAATCACAGTCACTATCATGCATAGATCTATATAATGATACATACTATGTATATATATATTTTTCCACCACTTGTATTTAAACAGGTATTCAAGAAGAGGTGATATTATTGTCTTGACTTGGCAAGAGAGGTTGTTAGGAGAGATTTAATGTTTTATTGGCTTTTGGTCAATGTCAGGACGAGCTAATCCCGCCGGGCCAAGTAACACCTTAAAATTTTTCAACTGCCCACCTCTTGCAAACGTCTGTTAAACATCAAAGAGTATCAATTGTCACGAGAAGCTTCTCTAATTTGCAATTTGTATTTGTATTTGGCTTTAAATTGTAGGTTAAATGGTTGGGAAAGCTGGGTCTTATGGGACTTTAATGCCATTTTTTTTTTTGGTTAGGACGAGCCCAGTCAATGTTAGGATATTTTACGGTATCCCATTTTAAATAATTATATAATCTCTTATGTTTCCTTTTTTTTATTATATCTAATGTAGAATCCACTCTGATAAATAAAATAATTTTCAATAAACCTTTATATTTTTATAACAAGGTGTGAGTTGTGTAATCACACGAAGAGAAGGCACAACCGAAGAAAAGTCCTAACATATTCTTTTCCAATGGATAACTCTATGCGATAATTTGCCTCATAACGGCCTCATAGTTTATGTTCTTAAGTTTGAAGTCATGCTGACTGGTTTGAAACATTCGCCTTCTCAGAGCATACGCCTTACCCCTCGCAGGAGAAGGACCTCTATATGCCTATCGAAATACAGATTTTCTTCGAGTCAGATAGCAGGTATACAATTCTAACCGAATTCACCTTCCAGTCGCAATATCCCTTAATTTGATCGAAGTCATGATGCAGAAGGATGTTGATGACCTCTTTTTTAGGACCTGATCTGTTTGTAACCAAATCATCGGTATACGCGTAAAGAGTATTTGAGTGAACCTTTCAGATCAGTCGTGTACATTTTAAACATGATCGGAAAACTCACTCAATAGCAATGACTCCGCTAGAAGTCACTTTCCACATTTGACAACAAACCTCTTTTCCACAATTCTACTGTTAATAACATACACAAAGGGTTTGTAGATCCCTCGCCTGCATGGGCGTACGCACTTAACTAATTTTGCCAGTGTATTTCATACATCGACGTTCTTACATTAGAAGAAAAATATAATATTCATTGAAGTTCAATAAGCTCGTCAGTTTTGTTTTTCTTAAAGTATCGTACAAGCTCTCTGGCTCAGAGAACATTGGTTTAGCAAGGTCGCTTCTGAAAGAATGCCTGCAGTAGAATGGTTTAAAAGAGTGAAGTACATGAGAAAAAGACAAGAGCAGATTTAATAAAAACATAGCTAGATCCGTGCCATGCCAAAACTAGCTTGAATTTTTAAAAATAAACAAAACTTAACATATTTATTCAACTGGAATTGATATTGATAATTTTTATAATTTTGCCTTTTTTCTGTTTTGAAATTTTTTTTTCGCGAAATGATATCAGCTGTTATATGTACGAGTATAAACAATCCCATTAAAGGGAGAGGAGCACGTCCGTAGAGTAGGTTCAAAATAGAAAACTCGTCGTATAGTCGGCATTAGAGACTTCAGTTGAAATTGGTTTCATACGATTGCATGAGACTGTGTATTTACGTCTGTGTGTACAAATACATTTATATTTTTGATAAGTTCGCGTACTAGGTACTATGTTGTAAAATAAATAGAGGAGTGTTATTCCTTTTTCTATCATTTATACTTATTTTCAACTCAACTGCAAATTCATCTTAACTAATGTCGAAAACCAGCATCGAGATTTCAACGCTACTCTACGAACGAAGCATAAAATCAATAGTACCAATATATTTAAAAGAATGAACCAACCAAAAGTTTATTCAGTGTCCATTCAAACTATCCGCAGCAGGATTTCACTTCTGCTTTAATCCGCAGTGGTCCACATTGGGATCTTCTATTTGTAATACGTGTAAGATCCTACATACCTCACTACGGATAGCTTTTCCAACAAAACAGGGGTAATATCTTTATTCCGTCGCTGCCCAATGATTGTGCGGTGAAGAGTGATATAGTACCTATTGTAAGTCCTAAGCAATAAAATAGATTATTTCTAAAAAAAAATGTCCAATATCTAATTTCTGTCAAAAGCCAGCTACCTTCATAATGATTATGACGTAAAGAGTTGTATAGTACATTAACCCTTCTGTATATGAGTTGGTCTGGCCAAACCTTTTCCATTTTCAAATCCATTTTTACTTAATGAAGCTGTGTAGCTATCTTTACCAAATTTGTTTTTAAGCGTACACGTGTTTAATGCTTTAGTGTGGACAAAAAATTGTAGATGTAAGTGGGTGAAAAGAAAATGTTTTGTTACAACCCCTAGAAAGGATAAAATAGGTGTGACCAGACCTACTGGTTATTGAATGGAGAAACGTGTTAATTTCACATTTCTCCCTAAAAAAAAACCTGTTCCAAGTATCAATGTCTATTAGGTAATTACTTTAATTTACTTTATTTTGTTATGTACTAGCTGACCCGGCGAACTTTGTACCGCCTAACAGTCGATTCTTTATTTTTTTTATTTTTTTTTTAATACTTATTCTGCTATTCGGGACACCGGGTCAGCGAGTAAAAGAAAAAAAAGGAAAAAACATAAGGACGGGCTACAGTCCGCTTGGGCGAACTGTTGGATACCCTATTCTTATCCCTATCCCTCATAAGTGGGCGTGACAAAAGTCTAAGTATGGTTGAATTGTTAAGAACGCTCTACATATTTTGTTATATAACATTTAAAGGATTTTATCAGAAAAAAGCTCCCTAGCTCAAACTTGGGTGTTTCAATAAAATTGTTTTATTTAATTGTGGGCGTATCAGTAGGCGGATTTAAAAAAATTAACACATGAGCATAAAGGGCCCCTAGAGAGTATATATTATAAATTTCAGCTCCCTAGGTCACTTTGATTTTTCAAAAAAAAAAAAAAAAAAAAAAATTGTGTGCGTGCCAGTGGGCGGATTTTGAAAATATTTACACATGAGCATAAAGGGCCCATAGAGAGTATATATTATAAATTTCAGCTCCCTAGCTCAAACTTTGGATTTTCAAAAAAATTGTTTTATTTATTTGTGGGCGTGTCAGTAGGCGGATTTTGAAAATTTTTTATCCCGAGCAGTTTCAGGAGTCATAGATCATATATAAAAAATTTCAGCTTTCTAGCTCAAAATTCGATTTTTTCCAAAATTTTGTTTTTTTTTTGAGTTTGTGGGCGTGTCTGTGGGCGGATTTCAAAAATTCGTAAACTTGATTATTTCGGGACCCTAGAGAGTATATGGTTAAAATTTCAGCTCTCTAAGTCCAGTTTAAAGGCCTAATTTTTGCCGACGGACGGACGGACGGACGGTCATGGCTAGATCGACATTACTATCGATGCTGATCATAAATATAGTAACTTTTAGGGGTCTACGGGCAATATTAAGGTATGTTACAAACTATGCGTCAAAATTAATATACCCCTAGAATAGGGTATAAACATAGGGACGGGCTACAGTCCGCTTGGGCGAACTGTTGGGTACCCTATTCAATTTCAATTTCAATTTATTTAATTAATATGGTGTGTACATTAAGATAAAATCTTTTGTAGTACTTCGTAATTTAAATATGAAGATAGACAATGTTTAAAACTTAAAACTATGAACAATAATTTAGACTTAACCTAAGAGTTGGGCGAACATATGGAAGGGTAATAAGGATATAGGTAGTTGGAATAAACGAAAGTAGGTTAACAAGACAAGAATATGGTAACTGACAAGAAGAATAAGTAAGGATAGAGTATGGAGGATTATTTTTATGTTGTTGTAGTGAAATGACAAAAGATTGCCCTTTTAAAATGTGTGGCGTTAGTTATAGTTTTCATTTGCGAGGGCAATGAATTCCATAATCTTACAGCGTGAATGAAAAATAAACGTGATGAGTTTAAGTACCGATAATATGGTAAAACAATATTGAAAGTCCTTGTACCCTATTCTTATTCCTATCCCTCATAAGTGGGCGTGACAAAAGTCTTAGTATGGTTGAATTGTTAAGAACGCTCTACATATTTTGTTATATAACATTTAAAGGATTTTATCTAAAAAAACGCTCCCTAGCTCAAACTTAAGTGTTTCAATAAAATTGTTTTATTTAATTGTGGGCGTGTCAGTAGGTGGATTTAAAAAAAATTAACACATGAGAATAAAGGGCCCCTAGAGAGTATATATTATAAATTTCAGCTCCCTAGCTCAAACTTTGAATTTTCAAAAAAAAATAAAAAAAAAATTGTGGGCGTGTCAGTGGGCGGATTTTGAAAATATTTACACATGAGCATAAAGGGCCCATAGAGAGTTTATATTATAAATTTCAGCTCCCTAGCTCAAACTTTGGATTTTCAAAAATTAATATACCCTTAGAATAGGGTATAAAAAAAATATTTTATTTATTTGTGGGCGTGTCAGTGGCGGATTTTGAAAATTTTTTATTCCGATTAGTTTTAGGAGTCATAGATCATATATAATCATATTTCAGCTTTCTAGCTCAAAATTCGATTTTTTCCAAAATTTTGTTTTTTTTTGAGTTTGTGGGCGGATTTCAAAAATTCGTAAACTTGATTATTGCGGGACCCTAGAGAGTATATGGTGGCATCGATAGTAATGTCGATCTAGCCATGTGCGTCCGTCCGTCGGCAAAAATTAGACCTTTAAACTGGACGTAGAGAGCTGAAATTTTAATCATATACTCTCTAGTGTCCCAAAATAATAAAGAATTTAAGATTATTTAAGAATTTTTGAAATCCGCCCACAGACACGCCCACAAACTCAAAAAAACAAAATTTTGGAAAAAAATCGAATTTTGAGCTAGAAAGCTGAAATATGATTATATATGATCTATGACTCCTAAAACTAATCGGAATAAAAAATTTTCAAAATCCGCCCACTGACACGCCCACAAATAAATAAAATATTTTTTTTTATACCCTATTCTAAGGGTATATTAATTTTTGAAAATCCAAAGTTTGCTCACAAAATCCGCCTACACAATTAAAAAAAAAAAAACTTTTTAGAAAATCCAAAGTTTGAGCTAGGGAGTTGAAATTTAAGATATATACTCTCTACTGGGCCCGTTATGCTCATGTGTAAACATTTTCAAAATCCGCCCACAATTAAATTTTTTTTTTTTTTAAATCCAAAGTTTGAGCTAGGGAGGAGGGAAATTTATAATACTCTCTAGCGGCCCTTTATGCTCATGTGTTATTTTTTTTTAAATCCGCTTACTGACACGCCCACAATTAAATAAAATAATTTTATTGAAAAACCGAAGTTTGAGCTAGGGAGCGTTTTTTTTACAAAAGCTTCGTTTTTTTGTGATAAAATCCTTTAAATGTTATATAACAAAATATGTAGAGCGTTCTTAACAATTCAACCATACTTAGACTATTGTCACGCCCACTTATGAGGGATAGGAATAAGAATAGGGTATCCAACAGTTCACCCAAGCGGACTGTAGCCCGTCCCTATGTTTTGAATAATTTTTTCTCCCAGTAAGAACCATCCTCGTACTAAAAAAAAAAAAAAATTAGCGAAATCGGTTTAGCTGCTCTCGAGATTTGCGCTTAGCAACACATTCAGCGATTCATTTTTATATTATAGATAAAAAAAATAATTTATTACGGTATTTCGGTCAAATATGAATACGACTATCTATTAGCTGGGGTTTTTTGCTTAGTACCTACATAATTATGTTTCTGAATTGAGCATTTGGCATTTGATTGTAGATGGTTGGGCCCCCAGCTATAGCCATTCATAATGATAAAAACGTTAAAATGTTGATTTGCTTTTTTGATCCAGTTAAAATAAGTAGATCGACACAATCTTTGTCTTAAAAAGTTATGTTGTGAATTCCTAAAATTATTTGACACAAATAATTGAGAAATTGAATATTGTAATGGTTAGAAAATGAATTCATAAATTTTTTTTTACGGACAAATTTGTCTGTCCAACATCTCAGTCAATTCACATAAATGATCGAAATCGTTCCTATTGCTATAATTGGAGTAACCAGCTCTTACAAGATAATAAGCAAAAGTGCAGCGTACAGATGAACTGTTGAGAACCAATATTGATCCCGTATTCCGAGTAACAATGTCGGTAAACCGATTTTGGGCTATAAACAGAGTTATGAGATTTGACGATAATAGGACTCGTGCCGAATGGCAAAGGGAAGAAAAAGCACGTCCCATTTGTGACATGTGGGTTATGCTGAATCATCATTTGGAATGCCAGCGAAATACCGTATAGAATTATGGTGGGTTTGTGATTCCAGCGATGAATACGCTTGCAAAGAAATCCTGCCTACAAGTAAAGAAGATGGACTTCAGAGAGCTGTAAGATTGTAAGCGAGAAGGTGATGATAGAGCTAACAACCAAGTGTAGTGACAGCAGGAGGACTAGTGCTTGTGGCATTGGTGCGATGGTAGAGTATTCACTAACTGATTGTCAGGTCTTGCGTTCGAATCCCGGCCAGGGCTATGATTTTAAAATTAATACTCACATAAATACAGATCTTTCCTATCCTCCTATTCCTTCGAATAGTAATTAGCACATAAAATCATGCAGTGCAATACATCATTGCTAGGTGCTGCTTACTGTTCAACAAAAAATGCGTCAAACTACTGGGATACGAGCACGCAGCGTGAGAGGCTTTCATGGCGATTGAAGAACAGGCACAATTGGTTGGCCTTGAAGTCAAAGAGGACAAAGCGAAGTACTTGCATTCAACAAACAAATATCTGCCCATCGACTAGGACAAAACGTCACTATTGAAAGCAACAACGTCGGAGTAAACATCAATTCCAAACATGAACTCCACAAATGACACCTAAGTGGGGATCCGACGAAGACTTACCCTAGGAAACCCTTGATAAGACGGTTAGGCGAAACAAATGGATTCAAAACTCATAACTCGGAAGACCAAGTTTAATTATGAAAATTGCTAAAAAAAAACAAAACAAAAGAAAATCTACATGCGGGCGTTGTTTCCATCATCGGAGCTTTGATGTGAATGAGGGTGAGTTTTGTTTTATTTTCCATTGCGGAAAAATAGAGATCACATTCCAGGGATAGACTTTTGTTCATGAATTATGATTATGGTAGAAACAGATCAACGCCACGCCGCACATTTTAGAACCAACACCTTTTAATGGGATGAAATACATTAGCACCTCAACCTCAACTTCCGCTTCAACGTTAGACCTAAATCCTTAATTCAAAGTTGAAGTGCAAATCCTACCAACCTTAAGGCGATATTTTCAATTTTCCGAACACGCAAATGCTTTTATTTTGAGCGAATTTTCTCTCTTGCTTGTATTTTGACATAATTTTCTCTTTTGTTTGCAACCACTTTTTGCTTCGCTCTCGAAGTTGCATTTTCAATGTGTTTGACTGGACTTCAAGCGCTGAAGTTCTCGCTCCTGTCAAAGTCGAGGTCGGAGTTGATCTGTTCTACCATTATGGTTTATTATGCAGTTTTTAAAAAAGTATTTCACCCCTGGTGGGTGAAAAAAAATAATTCTTTAGATTTCAACTTTACTTCGAAATCATAAAATTCTGGGCTTAAGTTTTCTTTCGGCCCACTTACACATATTAAAAAGAAAAATCTTTTCCAAAATGCAATGTGGTTAAACATATAAAGCTGTATTAGTAAGCCTTTGACCTAGGAATTGAGTTTGTTTCAATGTTTTAATGGTTTTTTTGTTTGTGGTTTAGCACTAGGTTCCTTTGGCGACATGTTTTCTATATTACATATATTTTTTACCTGTCGGTTTTTTTTGGAAAACACTAATAGATTAGTTTTTACATGTTTTACTAATTTTTTACCTATGAATTTTTAAGAATGATATTTTGGCACCAAAGTGAAATTATGTTATGATGATATTTGTTTTGGCTTGGAATTCAGTTTTAAGAAAACAACAAATAGAACAAAATTGAAAACATATAAATATAAGACATTTTCATCGTGCCATTAAGAAAAGGAAAACCAATAGGAAGCCAGGCGCGTAAGATCGATATTAAAATCTATAACCAAAAATTGGAAGAAGTCAAGTGTTAATGTTTGTGTAATCCTGTGAGTAGCGCAAACAGATTAACTATCTGGAGTTGATCGAACGATTTTATTTTCATTTTTAATGAAAAGGAAATCCAAATCCTGGAGCACTCAGACTCGTTAACGGTCCGTTGTACTACCAGGCAGAAATCCTCTTTTTCGCCTAGTTGATCGAACGATAAGAAGGATTGTTAATTAAAACGAGAAGAAAAGGAGTTATCGAATCACCAAATAAAACATAGGGACGGGCTACAGTCCACTTGGGCGAACTGTTGGATACCCTATTTTTATTCCTATCAATCATAAGTGGGCGTGACAAAAGTCTAAGTATGGTTGAATTGTAAAGAACGCTCTACATATGTTGTTATATACGTAACATAAGTTTGGTTTTTCAATATAATTATTTTATTTAATTGTGGGCGTGTCAGTAAGCGGATTAAAAAAAAATTAACACATGAGCATAAAGGGCCCCTAGAGAGTATATATTATAAATTTCAGCTCCCTAGCTCAAACTTTGGATTTTCAAAAAAAAAAAAATTTAAATTGTGGGCGTGTCAATAAGCGGATTTTGAAAATGTTAACACATGAGCATAAAGAACCCCCTAGAGAGTAATTATAAATTTCAACTCCCTAGCTCAAACTTTGGATTTTCAAAAAAGTTTTTTAAATTGTTCTCGTATCAGTAAGCGGATTTTGAAAATTTTATCTTCCGAGCAGTTTTAGGAGTCATAGATCATATATAAAAAATGTCAGCTTTC
Organism: Portevinia maculata; assembly: GCA_949715645.1. Taxonomy (NCBI): domain Eukaryota; kingdom Metazoa; phylum Arthropoda; class Insecta; order Diptera; family Syrphidae; genus Portevinia; species Portevinia maculata. The sequence goes on from OX454526.1 coordinate 93,041,690, forward strand.
TAGCTCAAAATTCGATTTTTTCGAAAAATTTGTTTTTTTGAGTTTGTGTTCGTGTCTGTGGGCGGTATTCAAAAATTCTTAAACTTAATTATTTCGGAACCCTAGAGAGTATACGGTTAAAATTTCAGCTCTCTAGGCCCAGTTTAAAGGCCTAATTTTTGCCGACAGACGGACGGACGGACATGGCTAGATCGACATTACTATCGATGCTGATCATAAATATAGTAACTTTTAGGGGTCTGCGGGCAATATTAAGGTATGTTACAAACTATTCGTCAAAATTAATATACCCTTAGAATAGGGTATAAAAAGGGCCACATACAAACGGAAAACCTGGATTAAACGAAATTTACGTCACTGCTTTTCGGCGTAACTTACACAACATCCACCGGAAGGAGAATATTATGCTTTCCCTAAAAAAATTGAAAGAACGAGTCCAGGAAATCTGAAGCTTATCTTAAGCGTTACATCACTCAACAGGAATCTAATAAGAAATGGATTTTTCTACAAAAAAAAACTCAAAACAACCGCAAACTTCTTTGTGAAAGAATCGAAAACAAACTTTTGCGAGTGAAGTATCTGAGGAAAATCCGGAAGCATAGATCAAAAGGATATGACATCATTTATTTGGACGAGTGCTATATTCACAGACCACATACAAGACCAATGGTATGAACTGATGGCAGCAGCAGTGGATTGAAGGCTCTACTTTCAAAGGAACAGAGGCTGATAATGACGCATGCAGGTGGTGAAAAAGGATTTGTGAAAAACGGGAGTCGTACGAAATCCCCCAAAAAAAAACACCATTGGACAAAATCTCCAAAAAAAAATAATCCAACTTGCCAATATCTCCAAGAGAAAATCTCCATGGAAAAAATCCCCAAAGAAACAATTTTTTTTGCCAAAATCTCCACGAAATCTCCAAATCCCCAATGTCCAGGTACGTCTACTAACACCGTTTCTCTTGCGGCATGTGCATGACATTCTTTTACCGTTATGACATGATAACGATTATGTTTCTGAACAACAAATTATGAATGCACTTTCAGTCTGTCAAGTGTATTCATAGCCGGAAGAGTCTGTTGTGTTTAATAAATATAGTTATTATGGATGAGATTATTGTTTTAAAATCCAATAAAGGAGGAAAAAGCTATTTATAAATGGATATGGCTAGGCTATCATTTCCATTCAAAAAACAAAAAAGAAAATTATAAAATCTTAAATAACATTTCGTACAACCTTAACTAAATCAAGTAATATGTCCAAAACAAATATGTTCAAGTAGTGAATCGCTTAAATCGCGCGATTTAATCGCATGATTCACTACTTGAACATATTTGTTTGGAGATTTTGGCATGGAGATTTTTGCCATGGAGATTTCGCTGCTGGAGATTTCAGTTTGGGGATTTTGGGTTTGGGGATTTTAGTTTAGTGATTATGTCTTTTGGAAAACGTCACCAACCCGTGAAAAACGCCTTATTTTTACTCAAATCTGTTACGATAACGGGTGACAATCACGATGAAATGAATTTTTAAAATTTCTGCAAATGGTTACAGGAACGAATTTTGACTAAGCTAGAGGAGACTTCAATAAATGTAATGGACACCGCCTCATACCAAAAAAATATGGGAAGACAAACAAATCATTTCTACTAGCCAAAAATCTGAGATGATTCAATTTGTGAAAGATAAAAATATATCACATACTTTGCAGATGCCCAAACTCGAACTTTATGAGTTTATAAAGCAATATTAAGCTATGCAGAAGCTAGGGTATACGATTAACGATATTATTCCCGGTACGGGGCATAAGATATTACGTTTACCACCCTATCATCCAGATCTCAATCCCATTGCAAATAGTTTTGCAAGTGTCAAAACAAGAGCTTGCAACGAAACACAGCATTCAAATTATTGGATATTCAAAAATTAACAGAAGAAGAATTTTCAAAAATAAGTGTTGATATTTAATATTTATTGAATAATTAATGCTGTACATAAAGATAAACTTATGACTTGTACAGGATATTAAATAACATAGAATATTATATAGTATGCAAACAAAAGAGAAAAAAGTTACAAAATATTAAAACCAAGAATATAAAAGGAAAGCAACATTTTGATTAACAAATCGTCGCTTGACGATTTGACGATTTTGAGTTAACTATACAGAACGAATCGCAAAAAAAAATACAATTTTTCTATCAAACCGTCATAACTATAACTCTTAAACTGACAGCATGAGGGCACAAGTGTCGTTTTGAATGGAAAAAGCCCTGTTGTTTTCCCAGCTAAATGACTTTTTTTCATTTGTAACACTTTCTTCTAAATAAATTATGAAATCGTGATAAATAAGTTTCTTGAAAAGAGACACTTTTCGTGTTGTGTCATTTTATCTTGGAACAAAACTAGTTGTTGAACTTTGTTAGGATACGTCCGGGTAGCTCCTAGTCGCTGGTTGAAACAAATTCGATTTCTCGTCGATTGATGAGGCGAAATGAAAATCACAAAACGTGGGATTAGAATACTTGTATATTTATTTCTTTTCATGTAAAGTGTCTTACCTCGACGAGGGTTATTTCAAGAAGAAAGATTGATGGTTAGTGGAAAGATGATAGTGCCCGTTTTAGATGGACTCAGAGCGCCACCATACATCAGATATGTGAAGCATTTAAATGTGAAGCTAACTTAAAATCTATTATTACATTTTGCATTACTAGTGATGCGATTTCACATGAACAAACTTCAAAGTTCTTTTGATTACTTTAAGAAGTGTCGTTTTACCAATAAGCTAGGTTTTATTTTATATAATTTTATTATAGTCGATTTTTTCATTAAAAATTCCTATATTTTTTTTATTATAACTTAATACTATATAAAGTGGGTTGTTTCTACAAAATTCGCTAAAAAATTCAAATGATTTTATTTCAAAACAAAACGACACTTTTTGCTTAAATTAGTAGCAATTTGGATGTAAAACGACATAAGTCAAATTTTTTTTTTGAAAACGGTTTTTTGTAGTAACTTTAATATACCACTTGAAAGAAGAAAATAAAATACTTTTTTACTTTACAACTTTTTGGTATTCATTGAAATTCAAAACTAAAATGATTTTTTTAAGTTATGAAAAACTTCAAATGGCTTTTCTGAAAATGTATGAATTTTGACTTATGTCAGTTTGCTTTTCAAGCGATGAAATGAAGTTAAAAATTAAGATAAAAAATTAAAAGCGCAACCAAATACAAATTTAAAGTAGAGACAAAAAAATAAAATAAAAACTTAAGCTATATCAGTTCAAACTGGATAGATTTTCAAAACAGACTCTAAGAAAGATTGGCGAAAAGTTTGTGCAAAAGCTGATGTGGGACACAACATCGGATTCAATTATCGTTAATCCGGTGATGATTGTTCAACCGATTATGAAACCGATAGTAGTTCTCAAAATTCTATGCAATATAAATATATAATTATAATATGACATAGTAAAATAAATTAATGCAAATTATTATTTTTTTATGTTTCGATTTGCGATAGTATGTAAAAAGAAATGGTTTAAATACGTTGGAACTATTATCAAATAATTTTTTTCTGATGCTAAATTTTCATTCCTAAAAACTCAGTGAAAACATTTTTCAAACCTGTAAACACCCATTAATGTTTTTCCAAAAACACACAGGTAAAAATATATATATTTATATATATAAGCACGTTGCAACAGGTGCTAGGTGCTAAACAACAAAGTATAAACAAAAAAACAGAAACAAACAATAGTCATCAACTCTTTATTAATCACGTCCTAGGTCGCAGGTAGCTTTATATATTTAACCCTATTGCATTGTGCAAGATTAATTTGTTTATTATAAGTTCGTCAAAATTTGTTAACCCTATAATAAAAAAATAAAATTCATACCATTCATATTTAAAAGAAAAACATAGACAACTGCAGCGTGCCCGCGACCGCGGAGCATGGAAGGCTGAGGTGACTTTGGTAGGGACTCTCGACGGATCGGGAGTCTGTTAAGTTAGAAAGTAGTATTAAATTACATTATGTTTTACTGTTGATGAAATTCTCGGCAAAAATCTTAAAAGTGCATGCAATTTCTTCATAAAAAAAATACAAAATTTGGTTTTAGACCGAATTAAATTGGACTTGGCAAACAACTTAGAATGGGCGAATTATTAGGCAGGATATATCTATATATATAAAAATGGATCTTTGTTTGTTCGGATGCTTAAAACTCGAAAACGACTGGACCAAATTGGATACTTCCTTCTGCGGATTTGTTCGTAATTGCTCCGCGAAGGTTTAGGAAAAAAGAAAAATTGAAAAATTCTCAACAGGTGGCGCTGTAGGCGGTCATTCCATTTGATAGCACAGTATATGTTCTTTGTGATTTGATAATTTGGGCTGTGTGGTCACGGCGGAGGGGGGGGGGGGGGGCAATGAATTAACTAATGTACTGATAAAGAAGTTGTACCCTTTTGTAAATCAAGAAAGAAAAATAAAACAACATTTGAAAGAAAGTCAAATTAATTTTAAATAAAATTTTTTGTTGTATTCAAAATTTCAATTGCACCCTTTTCGTTCGTTTGCTTTCTGTATTTTGGCTATTTCAAAGGTAAGTTAGTGATTTGTGAAAACTGCGTGCGATTTATAAAAAGTTATGATCATTTACAGTTCGATATTTGTTACGATGCCAAAAAGAGGTCATGGTAACATTGGTCGGTGTTCACAGAATGCATCACGACACCGAAATGTCATAGCACGTCAAACGGAAGAGGAACGTGCTATTGAAAGGGAATCAGCACGAATCAGAATGATTCAAAATCGTGCGCGACAGTCAGAAGAGATCAACGAAGCTTACAATGAGCTACAACGATTGAGAAGAAGAGAAGTTCGTGCTCGGCAAAGTGATGAAGCAAGGTCACAACGTGCGACTATTGAACGACAACGTTGGCAACAACAATTTATTCCGGGGAGCATTGAACGTGCAGCCTTTCGATATGACCCAAACATTCAATACAGTTCGCACGCATCACTTCAATTTGGTCAAATGTCTGTCGTTTGTCAGCATTGCAATGCAGTTAAATTTGAGAAAGAACCGCCTGGATTGTGTTGCGCGGGCGGAAAGGTGAAATTGCCAGAGTTGCTTCCACCACCAGAGCCATTGCGCACGCTGCTTTATGGTGAATCTACTAATTCGAACCATTTCTTGCAACACATCAAGATGTACAACGATTGTTTTCAAATGACGTCTTTTGGTTTTGAAATTGTAAATGAACGAAATTACAATCCAACATTCAAGGTAATTTAACCAACATCATCAATGAATGCTGATACACCAACATTAATACCACAAAATACAATAACACACCACACCCAAACCACGATACATCATGACATAACACAAACTAACACTTATCTTGCCAACAAAAGACAAAAACTAAATTATTTGCCTCCAACTATACAGATTCATGGGCAAATTTTTCATCTTGCTGGATCACTGTTGCCGCATCCAGATCAAGAACACAAATATCTCCAAATATACTTTCTTGGAGATTCACATGATGAAGTAAATCGGCGTTGTGCTATCTTTAATACAACGAAAAGAGAAATAGTCCAGCAATTGCAGGAAATGTCACACGAACACAATGAGCTTATCAAACTGTTTACGACTTCGTTGGAACAGATGCCATCTGATGATCACAGCATTGTCATAAAAGCGGACAAACGCCCAGCAGGAACTCATGAACGACAATACAATGCACCTACAGTTAATGAAATATCAATTGTTGTTATTGGTGAAAATTTGGAATCGCGTGATATAGTCATCAAACGCCGAACTGGAAACGCACTACAGCGAATAAGTGAGACACATCGATCGTATGATGCACTGCAATATCCGCTTATGTTCTGCCATGGTGAAGACGGATATCACTTCAGATACAACATGATAAATCCGGCCAATGGTTAGTACAAAAAACAACACTTTTGTTAGTCACTTGATAAATTGTAAATTTTTAAGGGTCGAGACAAATAAAAAAGTCAGCGCAATGAACTTTTACGCATATAGAATGATGATTCGCCAAAACACTGACAATCACCTACTGAGATATCGACGATTGTTTCAACAATATGCTGTTGATATGTACGTTAAGGTTGAGACAGAACGACTCAATTACATTCGATTTAATCAGGCTAAGCTGCGATCAGAAGAATATATACACTTGCGAGATGCGGTCAATAGCGACGCAGATATTACAGATGTTGGTCGACTCACAATTTTGCCAGCGACATACATTGGCAGTTCAAGACACATGCACGAGTACTCCCAGGACGCGATGACTTACGTGCGCAATTATGGACGGCCAGATTTGTTTGTGACGTTCACTTGCAATCCAAAATGGCCAGAGATTACGCAGTTATTGCATCCCGGTCAGTCACCAAGCGATCGTCACGATGTTACAGCATGAGTGTTCAAACAAAAACTCAGATGTTTGATGGGTTTCATTGCGAAAGAACGTGTATACGGTACTGGATGTATTCAGTTGAGTGGCAGAAAAGAGGTTTGCCGCTCGCACACATTCTTCTTTGGATGGTGGACAAAATTACATCGGACCAAATTGATGACATCATTTCTGCCGAAATTCCTGATCCTAATATAGATCCAGAGTTGCACGAAGTCGTGAAGACCAATATGCTCCACGCTCCATGTGGACAACACAATCCTACTTCGGTTTGTATGTCCGACAATAAATGCACAAAACGTTATCCACGTGCTTTTACTTCGGAAACTCAAACTGGAAACGATGGATAACCACTCTATCGGCGTCGTTCACCAGATGATAATGGCAGAACATTCATCACTCAATTAAAAGGAGCTAATATCGTGGTTGACAACACATGGATCGTGCTATATTCGCCAATATTGTCTAAGGCATTTAAAACACATATCAATGTTGAGTATTGCAGTTCGGTAAAATCAATTAAGTATGTTTGCAAATACGTCACCAAAGGAAGCGATATGGCGGTTATTGGCGTTGAACGAGATGAAATCAGCAAGTTTCAAATGGGCCGATATGTGAACTGCAACGAAGCACTCTGGAGAATATTTTCATTTGCGATTCATGAACGTCATCCGACTGTTGTGCATCTGGCAGTTCATTTGGAGAATGGCCAAAGAGTGTATTTCAACGCAGAGAATGCAGCACAGCGAGTGGAAAGACCACCAGCAACAACATTAACCAGTTTCTTTTCAACTTGCGCCAGTGATCAGTTTGCGAGAACATTGCTTTACTCGGAGATTCCTCGATATTACACATGGAATGCATCGTCGAAGAAATGGTTACGCAGAAAACAAGGTCAACCAGTAGATGGATATGCAGGTGTGTTTTCAACTGATGCATTGGGATGAATTTACACAATCCATCCAAAGAACGACGACTGCTTCTACCTTCGGTTGCTTTTGGTTAATGTGCGCGGTCCAACTTCATTTGAGTCATTGCGGACTGTGGATGGTATGGTGTGTGCAACTTTTCGAGAAGCGTGTCAACAGTTACAATTGCTTGAACACGACAGTCACTGGAATCATACGCTAGATGATGCAATAGCTTCTTCGCCTGCAAGTGAAGTTCGTACACTTTTCGCTATCATCATTTCAACATGTCAGCCTTCAAACCCACGTCAATTATGGGATACGTATAAAGATGACATCGCAGAGGACATTTTGCATCGTTTTCGATTAGCGACAGGGAATTTCGAATTGCAAATGAACGATGACATCTACAATGAAGCGTTGGTGCTAATTGAAGATTTGTGTTTGCTTATGAGTGGCAAACTATTGGTTGAAATTCATATGCCAGCGCCAAATCGTCAAACTGTAAGTGTATTGAATCGTGAATTGGAACGCGAGCATGCTTACGACACAACAACTTTGCAACAACAATTACAAACATATGTTCCGCTGCTGAATGAACAGCAAAAGAGTGCGTATGATCAACTGATGAAGGCTGTCGATGAAGGAAACGGTGGACTATTTTTCCTTGATGCGCCCGTCGGTACTGGGAAAAGGTTCCTGATATCATTGATATTAGCAGCAATACGCGCTCAAAGTGGCATTGCGTTAGCTCTCGCATCTACCGGAATTGCTGCAACACTGTTGGAAGGTGGAAGAACAGCACATTCAGCACTGAAGCTCCCGTTAAACCTGCAAATCAATGAAAATCCTGTTTGCAACATTTCAAAGCAATCAGCCATGGCAAAAGTGTTGAAAAATTGTAAATTGATTATATGGGATGACTGCACAATGGCGCACAAACGATCATTAGAAGCACTTGATCGAACATTGCAAGATTTGCGCAACAATAATCACCGGTTTGGTGGCGTGATGATACTGTTGGCGGGCGACTTCAGACAAACACTTCCCGTGATACCGAAATCAACAGCGGCGGATGAATTAAATGCATGTCTGAAGTCATCGTATTTGTGGCGATACGTGAAAACCATTCCATTGAGTATGAATATGCGAGTGATTCTGCAACAGGATAGAACCGCAGAAGTTTTCTCTAAAGAACTGCTAAAAATCGGAAATGGACAAATTCCGGTTGAAACTTCAAGTGGTTTAATATCCATTCCACCTGTAATTTGTCAATTCACCTTAACGAAAGATGAACTCATTACTAATGTATATTGTATATCCGAACATTGGTCAAAATTATCGTAACTACGATTGGTTGAGCGCACGCTCAACTATTGATGTCAATGACTTGAATTGGACGATTCAAAATCAAATTCCGGGAGAGCTGCGTTCATACAAATCGATCGATCGCGTTGAAAACGAAGACGATGTCGTCAATTATCCAGTGGAATTCCTAAACTCTTTGGATTTGTCTGGCATTCCGCCTCATCATTTGCGTCTTAAAGTTGGATCTGTCGTCATTATGCTAAGAAATCTTCATGCCCCGAAACTGTGCAATGGAACCCGACTGATTGTCATGAAGCTAATGAACAATGTGATACTGGCAAGGATTTTGAAAGGGCTGTTCAAATGAGAAGAATGCCTAATCCCGAGAATTCCCTTGAGTTCAAACGATTTGCCATTCCAATTCAAACGTATTCAGTTCCCAGTGAAACTTGCATTTGCGATGACAATAAACAAGTCACAAGGGCAGTCGCTGGAAGTGTGCGGCATAAATCTGGAAAAATCATGTTTTTCACACGGCCAGTTATATGTGGCATGTTCCCGAGTAGGGAAACCATCCTCACTCTTCATTTACGCTCCGGAGCAGAAAACAAAAAATGTAGTGTATCGTGCAGCTTTAAATTGAGTCATTAATATATTCTTTGTTTTAGATTTCAATAAATCTAATAGACTTTAAAGAAATTAATACTTGATTTTATTATATTTTCGCCAAATATTGGCCGGGACGAAGTCTTCTGTTAAGTATCGCTAAATTTCGATCAAAGAAACAAATTTCAGGTGGAATCGTGAGTGCTTGAAATTAATTCAGTCAAAAAATATATTTTGGGTAAAACGAAGTTTGCCGGGTCAGCTAGTTGTGTATATATTTTGTGTACGTTTAAGGATTTTTTTTCTCGAAAAAAGCAATGTTTTTGTAAAAAAAAACGCCCTTAAAAAGTGGGCATGTCAAAAAACTTTTTATGGAGCAATTGTTAAAAACTACTTTATCTACATACATACTTTGTGAAGAATATTTATTTATTTTAGTTATTTATTTTTATCAATAACAAATTAAAAACATAGGGACGGGCTGCAGTCCGCTTGGGCGAACTGTTGGATACCCTATTCTTATTCCTATCCCTCATAAGTGGGCGTGATAAAAGTCTAAGTATGGTTGAATTGTTAAGAACGCTGTACATATTTTGTTATATAACATTTAAAGGATTTTATAAAAAAAAAACGCTCCCTAGCTCAAACTTGGGTGTTTCAATAAAATTGTTTTATTTAATTGTGGGCGTGTCAGTAGGCGGATTTAAAAAAAAATTAACACATGAGAATAAAGGGCCCCTAGAGAGTATATATTTTAAATTTCAGCTCACTAGCTCAAACTTTGAATTTTCAAAAAAAATAATTGTGGGCGTGCCAGTGGGCGGATTTTGAAAATATTTACACATGAGCATAAAGGGCAAATAGAGAGTATATATTATAAATTTCAGCTCCCCAGCTCAAACTTTGGATTTTCAAAAAAATTGTTTTATTTATTTGTGTTCGTGTCAGTGGGCGGATTTTGAAATTTTTTTATCCCGAGCAATCATAGATCATATATAAAAAATTTCAGCTTTCTAGCTCAAAATTCGATTTTTTCCAAAATTTTGGAATTTCAAAAAAATTGTTTTATTTATTTGTGGGCGTGTCTGTGGGCGGATTTCAAAAATTCGTAAACTTGATTATTTCGGGACCCTGGAGAGTATATGGTTAAAATTTCAGCTCTCTAGGTCCAGTTTAAAGGCCTAATTTTTGCCGACGGACGGACGGACGGACGGACGGAAGGAAATGGCTAGATCGACATTACTATCGATGCTGATCATAAATATAGTAACTTTTAGGGGTCTACGGGCAATATTAAGGTATGTTACAAACTATGCGTCAAAATTAATATACCCTTAGAATAGGGTATAATTAACTACTGATAACAATTATTTGAGATCACTAGCAGCAGAGACTATCGGCTCTTTGGTAATAAAAATTATAACTTAACTCTAAGTAAGGTTAACATTTTCGAAATAGTTTCTATGTTATTCTGGGTAGGATCCTTAAGTATTTCCATGATGTTTGAGTTCTGATTGAAGTTTTGTAGTTGCTGGTGAGACGAGAGGAAGCAGGGACCAAGCAGGTGATTGAATGTGAGGATATTTTGGCAGGTGGGGCAAGTCGGTGGTGGTTCTTTTTTGAGGAGGTGTTGGTGTGTCAGGCAGGAATGCCCCATTCGAAGCCGAACAAAATTGGTAATCCTTTCTTTAGCAGTGTTAGTCGGATAAGTGGGATGCACTCTGTTAGGATTGATTGCTGTGTAGTGGTGGTTGTATTCTTTCCACTCATTGAATTGTTTAGCGCGTATTTTGCTATTAATCAGTTTTTGCAGATCGCTTTGGGAATAAAGGTCGAATCTATAGACTGGAGCTGTGTGAACATTGTTGGCAGCTTTGTAGGCTAGTTCATTTCCGTGTATTCTGACATGTCCAGGAATCCAATGAATTCTTAATTAGAAGGTTTTTTTTGAAAACATCTAGCGGTTGTGTCAGTTGGCGGGTTTTGATAGAATTTGAAATTAATCTTTCCAGGTCTCTACAGAGTATTTCAGCTTTCTAGCTAGAATTTCGATTTTTGCAATAACTTTGTATTTTGAGACGGGCAGATATGGCTAGATAGACATTAATATCTATGGTGATCACAAATATAGTAACCTTTAGAGCAATATTCAGGTATGCGAAGAAACTATATGAGTCAAAATTATAATATACTCGTACCCTTAGAATTGGGTAACAAGTATTTTAATTTTTGAGTATTATGTTTACTTCAGTAGATAAAGTAGCAATCAATTTTTTTACTTCATTGCGAAGAAAAACGTATTTATAAAGTGCATTCTTATTGTATCCATTACTTTTGCGTCCTCGACTTCATCATTTATAAAATATCTTCATGTCTGTTCTGATAAAAATACCCTTTGCTACAAAATAATTAATCGCCCGAAAATATACAAGGTGGCGCAAAAGTCATCTTCCTATCGGAAGAAGCATAATTTTCGCAAATGGCGGCAAATGTAAATTCTACTTTGATATTTGTGAAGTTAACTGATACAGAAAAAACTTAAGACATCAATTAACATAATCCAAAAGCAGAACCAAAGTTTTTCATTCATAAAAAAAATTACAGCGAAAGAACATCGGGTGACAACTTTTGCGCCACCTGACAACTTTTGCGCCACCTTGTATAATAACATTACGTAGGTTTCTCCCTTTCTGACCATAGTTATTCGCTCATATAAATCAGTAAAAGTTTCCTTTAAAGGTTGTCATAGCTCTTGTAAGTAGATTTAGTAGTATTTTTATAAGATGAGAAATACCGCTTATAGATGGGCTATTTTAACCTCATACAGACACTTCAACCACCCTTCTGACGTGAAAGTAAGACAGACAAAACGCACCATATTTAATACCTCGCATAAAATTACCTCTTTGACGTGAAAATCGTAGATACCTATAATGTGTTGAATTACCAATTTTAAGAATCGAGTTTTTAAATGCATACTGATCGTCCTTGTTATAAGAACATGGGACTATTTGGCTGCGTTATGACTTTTCATTCTGAGCATTCAATTAAGTTTGTAAAATAACTGTTCTTATTCTTCAGGAATACTAGACTATACACCAACAAAATTTGCTTGAGCTTAAAATAACTGTATTCAGACATAGATTCACAAAAGCAACTATGATACAGTCCCTTTATCAATTTCCCTTAAATTAGGAGTATCCGTCTTAATATTGCTTTAGTAACTTTCGCATTCCGCAGGAGGAAAAGTGGGAAGTACCTACGTAGTTAACTTTCAGAGCTGAGGGCCTTAGTAGAAGAGCTTAAAATTGTAAATTCACCCGCCCGCGCTCTTTCCATCATACGCTAAAAGTCTTTTCAAAGGCATGGGAGCACAACTCGAGAACTCAACATTTATAGATAGGATGCCATTTATCTTTCTTCTCGAATTAACTTAATTTTTTTCACAGCCATTCCGGCATTGACTCTTGACTTTTTGTTTTGTTCCGCATTTTTGATTTTATTTTTTGTTTCGGCTCGACACCTAAGTTGCTCTTGTTTTGTTGTTGTTGCTTTTGTTGTCTTTTATTTTTTTTGGAATTGTTATCTCGGTTATCCTGTACTCTTTGCGAGCAATTTGTTTGCCCCAAAGGACTATGCCAGACGGGCGCGAAAGTGGTGTGGGTCCGGGGGGGTTGTGTTGCTTTGTGAACTTGCATGAGTGATAATGGACAGCTAATATACACATCGTAAATTACAAACTCGGGTGTTATGGATTTTTCCGTAGCTTCCATGTCAGTGCCGACGGGTTGTGAATTTTGTTTTGTCTCTGTGGTGCTGTTTATGCGGTGGTGATGTGTATAAGGATAAACTCAGTGAAAGGTGACATGGTTGGATTAAGCAAATTGTCTGTGAAGACAAATACATGCCGCTTTCATTTTACCTCACTCTATCCTTTCGAGGCATCCATGTAACAATAGGTGTGTCCCTAAGTAAAAAGGTTAGAGATTTAATTTTTTTTCCTGCAGGGATTTTATGTGACTTCGTCGTCCTTGTAGTCGTCAACAAATTGGTGCATTTCCCAGTTGGTATGAATTATGGAAACTTTTCTTCTACCTATTTTTCAAAAGTGGAAAATTTATGAAAAATGGTTAGCAGGCATAGCTTTTGCATTAGATGACGACCTTGATCGAAATGGCATGAAAAATGATGAATCATTTCCCATGAAATCGCTCTATTCATTCTGTTTGCGGAGTATTGATTAAATATGTATGTGGCACATCGTGAGTATTTAACGAAAAATGCTCTAGATACTTTGAGGGCAGTCACAGATATTCGTGACTGGGAAAATTGCTCGCGTACGAGTGGTATTTTGGTATGATACTTACCCCTGGTGGTGGGATGGAGCGTATTTATTTGGAAGAAAGGGAAAATAAAATAAAAATTAGGAGTCTTAAAAGAGTGGGAGTATAAGGTCGATAATAAGCAAAATCTAAAATCTTTTTTATTTTTTTAAAGGTCAACTTTGATTTGCTGATTTAATTTTATTATAGTGACCGGTCTAAACCTTTCTGTCAATGGATGTTTTAAAATCTTTTCAGCAATGGAATTGGTCTGGCTGGAACTTCATACTTATTGCATGAAAAATAATGGCTACGAAATAGTTTTTTCTTTAAACATGATATTTTTTTTGTTTGTTGAAGTATCTCTTTTTTTGATTAAAATATTTATGACATTTATGTAACTGAATTCTAGGTATATTGTAAAGTAATACATTAACATTCAGTTTTCTTTGGGGTTTGTAGTTTATTCTGAAAACTCTGCAGCCATTTGTGGTGAAAAACCATGCCATTTGGAAATGTTCTAGACATTTAAAAATAAATGGTGTTTTCTTAACCCAGTACTAGCTTCAGACAGTTATATCTGTCAATTGTTGTAGTCGCCTGCATTATAGACGTGTTTGTTTAGTGCTGGTGCTTTTTTGGGAATTTTTAAATTTAAAAAAAAACCGATGGTTTTCCATCCAAGTTAACTTATAACCGTTAAACAATTGCTGATTTGCTAGCTGCAAGAAACATGTTTGGTGATAATTTAAGTAAGTCGTTTAGGGAAACCCGTCTTCAGATATATGACCAATATTTTCAATATCTCAATGACTGTTCCAAAATAAGCTTTATAACCTTTTCATTCGATTTGGATACAGTTCTTAAATGTTTTTCTTCTCTTAAGAAAGACTATTCACCATGTCCCGATGGCATTGCACAAATTGTTCTTTAAAAGTGTAATCAAGACATTAGTTGTACCTTAAATATTTGTTGAATTGTCTATTAGTAGGTACCGGAAAAGTACCTGCCCTTATTATACCGTTTGTACTCAAAAAACGTGGTGATACCACTAATTATAGACGTATCTCAAAACTTGCATGTATTCCTAAGCTCTTTGAGCAAATTGTCTGTTAATATTTATCTGTCGCAATGTAATTTGTAACACGGATTTGTAAGAATCAAGTCTACTGTCACTTCTCTATTAGGTTGAATCATACCTTTCATCAAGGGTTTATTAAGTCAAATCTAGATCATCGCTATCAGAATCTTTCGAAGCCCAGTCTGGAGTCCCCCAAGAAGTCATTTAGGACCAATTTCATTTATACCAGCCATAAATGATGTTGAGTCATGTATAAATCACATCAATATTCTGATCTATGCTGATCATATGAAAATACGAGTATATAAATCGTATATAAATCGGTAACTACTCAGCAAGACAGAATTCTGCTTCAAACCGACATCAGCAGCTTTACCATTTGATATGTCAAAAATGGTTTGTTGCTAAACCCTGATAAATGTCAACATTATGATTTTCTTTACGAAGAATATCCCTTCCACCTTTAAATATTAATTGAAACTGGATTTAACAAAGCATTTAAGTTTTATTGTTAACATGTGTAATTCTGTGTTGGGCTTCGTCAAAAGGTGGTCTAAAGAATTTAATGCCCCTACGTTTCTATATCATTGTACAATTGTTTTGTTCGCCCAAATCTAGAATATGCTTTACAAGTTTGAACACCATTCTACAACATTCATTCAAATCGAATCGAGGCCATTCAACGTAAATTTATTCGACTTCTCCTAAGAGGACTTCCATGGGATGAACCATTTAATCTCCCTCCTTACAGTCAATGTATCAAGCTTCTTCATTGCGCCCATAACTTACTCAGTGTCGAGTTATTGTTTAGCCCTCGTCATAAAATGAATTATGTTAGGCATGAGCCTATTAGTAGCATGAGGAGAATCTATAATTTGTGTTTGTATTGTATATTATTATTATTGCATATATTCAGTTTTCTATATGTTTCATTTTATGTGTGTCCTTGCTAACACCTGCACTAGATAATGAGCCTGTGAGAGCACTTTATGTGCCGGCAAATTTAGCACTCCACAACACAGATCTGATAGTGTATTTAAAAAGCCAAAAGTCAAAAGCCAGAGCTTCACAAGCCCTGGTCAACATGTGAACTGTTTTACATTCTTTTTTTTCCTTTAACATAATTTCTCAGGTTTTTTCTCTATATTTTGGTAGTCTTTACTCTACAATGATTTATTTTTCGCTTGAATATACGCTTTATTATATCTATATATATATATATATTAAATGGGCATCATGTAGAGAGAGTGATAGGGCCAGAAGAGAATGCACGTCCAGTCAACGAAGAAGCGGTTCCCCCACCCAGTATTGAAGAGGTTTGTATAGCTGTAATAAAGCTAAAGAATAGCAAGGCTGCTGGCTCTGATGATTGATCAGCTGAGCTTTTCAAATACCGAGGTGATGTTTTGGTAGGAGGCATGCACCAAATCTTTAATCAAGTACCTACGGGTGGAAGAAAGCATGCCCGATGAGTGTACCATCAGCTCCACATGCCTCATCAACAAGAAAGGCGATCCTATGTCTTGCAAGAACTTTCGAGGCATATCAATACGAGAAAGCCAATTGGGAAAAACTAAACGGGTTCTTTAAGAGTTTTAACTGGTCGCTGTGCTTCCTCGACAGCGACCTAGATGCTGCTACTGGTATGATAACAAACATTGTAATGGGCAGAAATTCGTTTCACAGTATTTCGACCAGTACGGACTTATGTCTTAACTTGCAACTAACATACTGCATACTTTCGGGCCAATAAATATTAACATTCATAAAATTGTTTACCTATTCTGCCTCTGTGGTCACAATAAATTCAATTTTGCAACTCTATGTAAGTACCCAGCCTGACAATGGCACTCACACTAGCAAAGTTAGTAAGAGTCACCTATCCGCCAACCCAAGTGCCTGGAAACTAATTTATTTTTTTAAAGCCGAATTTCATTGGCCGCTCAACGGTGGAGAAACAAGACCCAATCTAATTAGCCAAAACAATTCATGGCAGAGACCTCTGAACTCACCACTCCAGAGAGCGAGTAAGAAAAATTAATAGCAAGAGAGGCGAAGTCACGCCTCCACACCAGGAAAGTTATCTCTCCATGTTCACCATGCGAATGAAGTGCGCATGTACCAAGCACAGCTTGAGTACAATCGCCATCTGGTGTATGAGCTGATTTGATGGTATGGAGGGGGAGGGGACAAATGAATTTTGGATGGTCCGTAGATTTAGGGATTAGCGAGTGCAAAACATAGGGCATGCGGGATTAAATCGGTACTTTGTTTATGAACTAATTTTGTTCGTAAACAAAGTTTGCTCGAAAATAACCTTAGTTCGTAAACAGGGTACCGAAAGATTCGGCGAGGCTAGGTGTATAAAAAGGGTGTTGCGCGTCGGTCATAGATAGTTTTTATTTCATATCTCTGGAATGAAGTTTTGAATTAAAAGTGTTGAAGGAAAGTTTTGTTTGGAAAAATGTAGTAATTAAAGTTAAGATGGCGTGTGCCAAAAATTTAAAAATAAGTTGGCGAGTGCCGTAGATTAAGTTTTTAATTTTAAAGTGCTGAAGGAAAGATGGATTTAAAAACGTAGTGAAAAATATAAAGTTAAGATGGCGTGGGCCACAAATTTATAATTTAGTTGGCTAGTGCCGTAAAAATTTTATTAAGTGCCTTAATAATATATAAGTACCGTAACAAATGTTGAAAAATTAAAATTAGTGACTAAATACATAAAATAAAACCCTAGCTCCTAGATACCTACTAATTTCAATAAATTCCTAGTGACCAAGAACAACTACCGCTAAGGACTAGAAATATCTACTTAGAATAAATAGTGTCTAGATTAAAACCAAAAAAAAAATAAAATAAAACTAGTGCATAGAACCAAATTAACTCTAAGTAATCACTACAAATAAAATATAAACTTAAAATAAAGCAGTGACTAGACGATAAAATGAAAAAAAAAAACACTTATATTCGAATGATGTCATATTTGCCCATGATCGTGTATATGTGGGTGCCGCCTCCACAACCAGCCGAACCAGCAGCAGCAGGAGCAGAGGCAGTTCCCGAGTGCAACAGTAATTTAAGTACCCTAGATTAAGTTTTTTTTTCTCGTAATACTATATTTAAACCATGCATTTACCTTATACTTACATTAACCTAAAAATTATATATATACATATATTTAAATTAAGCTAGTTAGATATACCTACCCTTAAAATTAGTTCAACATGACATATAATACCTATTTTAATTAATATACATTAAAATACTTTTCTTACCTTTAACTTAATATACTTTAAATTACTTTTTCTTACCTTTAAAATTAATATACATTAAAATACATTTAATTACCTCCAAAAATTACTTACCTTTATCTACCTTTAATAAAAAACTTACTTACCTTCACAACTGAAATTAATCTACAATACTTACTGTTAGCTTATAATTAATTTAGTACTTAGATGCCTTTAACATAAAATACTATTAATTACGTAAATACAATAAGACTATCTATAATAAGCTCACCTTATATAGATTTGTATTGCCCTTAACGATCTACAATATATATATATATATGACCCCCAATATTCTACCGGAGTGAAGATCATTCCTTCTCGTTACGGTTAATATAAGAACGAACTGTTCTTGCTTTCCGTTATTACGTCTCGTTTCAGATCAACCCCTTTCGAAGATAGATCTATCATCGTTGGAGTTGGTAACGGCAGTAGCCGATTTTAGCTAAGTGTAAAGTACTATATCTAAGGTATATATATATATCAAACCATTGATCTAAATCCCCTTAAGGGAATAAAAGAATTAAAATGAATCAAAAAGGAGCAGCTATATTAAGCTAATTAAAATGTTGCCTATGACCCAAAAGGGTAGTGTATTATTTTTTTTTGATTAGAATTTTTGTCTTAATAATATGATAGAATAAATTCATTTATAATGGTGACTTGAACAAATGATGGTGTGGTGTTCTCATTGGTTGGTGGGACGACCCATATAAGTATGGAATGTGGTCGTCAAAGGTTGGGAGGGCAAGGGATTCGACCATCTAAATCCCCAGCAAGTGTGTGTGGTTGATTTTCCTTTCCTCTTTCCTTCTCTTTTTCTTACAGATCTCTCTTCTTTCTTTTTTTATTGCACGATAAAGTTTGTGTGTGTCTAGATGCTAAAAGAACCCCCCCGGACTGAAGCAGCTGGAGAATAAATATCGTGCACATCTCGATCATGGTCCCTACCATCCTGCCATAAACCAGAGCACCGACACGTACAAAATGGCGCCCGTTTAAAAGCAACATTCTGTACGACAAAATCCTCGTCGGGACACAGGTCGCACACGACACGTAACAACATGATTTTACTATGGGTATAAAATGCCTTATCCCTAACCGGATATAAAGTATCGAACCCAAGGTGAACGAGT
This sequence comes from Portevinia maculata, assembly GCA_949715645.1. Lineage (NCBI taxonomy): Eukaryota > Metazoa > Arthropoda > Insecta > Diptera > Syrphidae > Portevinia > Portevinia maculata. The sequence goes on from OX454526.1 coordinate 93,060,809, forward strand.
GGTGTGACTCGAGCTGCAAATAGGCTATCAGATTAAAAGAGGTAAGCTTTCGGTCTTATAAGGCCAACCCATCTGATAAAAAAAATGTGGCGAATTCTCCTACGGCCAAAAGCTGAGGCAAATATATATAAATACTACAAAGTCCCACGGGCAGTAAGCACTTTTGGTGGTTTGTTAAAAACATTAAGAATTCGGTCTCGTCATCTATCCCGACACTCATTTACAATAACATTCCAGCTTTACGCTTTCTAGATAAAGCCAATCTGCTGCTCCCTTGGGAGCTAGCTCAGTGCTCCCTGATTGTACTTTATCTCCCCGCGCTTTGAATACTTAATCGGACCAATCCACTTTCGCACTCGTACACTGGCTACAGTACTTAGAGATCCTGATATTCACAAATTCGCTGGTCTAGATTGTATGTATTTCCCCTATCGTCCTGAAGGGGTGATCTTCTACGCTGGCAAAACCACTGCGTAACCTTTTCTATCTGTCCTATTCTTCAGGAGTCTTTCCGATGGAAGACAGCATTTGTCCAGCCTGTCCTAAAAAAGGGCGAATCTTCTTCTCTCTCCTCCTACCGACGAATTGCACTTACATCTATTCCTTTCAAGGTAATAGAAACGCTGACCAGCCTTCAGCTCTTGAAATATCTGGAATCTTGAAAACTTCTTAATAACCCGCAGTACGGTTTTCGCAGCAACAGGTTCAATGGTGATTTGATGACATATCTAACCGAAAAGTGGAACCAATTAATTTACCGGGGTGGTGAAAGTACAACGATCTTACTTGACATTTTGAAGGCATTTGACAGAGTTTGACATAAAGCTCTCGTTTCAAAAATGTGTGAATTTGGAATCCTTCATACTCTTCTTCAATAGATTAGAAATAATCTTTCGGTCCGCTCAATACAAGTTGTTTTGGGCGGTTACAAGTCTAAAACTCACCAAATAAATGCTGGCTCTGTTTTATTGCCGACTCCCTTTCTCATTTTTATAAATGATCTTCTCATATTCGTTTCTTGGGTCACGCCCCTCTTTTCGGGTGTCGAACTGTAACAGCAACATATGTTAAGCTCAATAAAATCCGATTTTAACAGCATAACTCAGTGAGGTACAACCAATAGAGTGGTTGTATTAATGGTTCTCAAACGCGATGCTGTCTTTTGTTGTTAAAGTAAAACCCACACACACTGCCATTATCCATGAATGGCATAAGTGCCATAAGTGCTTAAACGAAATAGCCAGTTGCATTCCACCCCTTCAACAATTTCAACCGCAATACCCGCCATGCGATGAGTGCTCAGCAGTTCACCCTCAAGCCTGTATTCGGGCGAACAGTGAAGTTCAAAGAATCTTTCCTCAGCCGTACAACACGAATGTGGAATACTCTTCCACGCATTGTTTTTCCTTCACATTATAACCTACAAACTTTCAAAACCAAAGTGCATCGGCATCTCTCCTTTTCTTCTAATCTTAATTTTGGTAACGCCCACGCTGTGTAGCTACGACATGATAAGAGTACTAAAAAATCCCTCTAGTGCGCGTACATTACAAAAAAAAAACGGGCTAAGAATATCACTACACGAAGAACAAATGCATGATCTATCGAACCTCAATCCTGCCAGTCCTACTTTATGGCGCCGAGAGCTGGCTGATAAGGAAGAAAGGGGAAATGTTATTTGGTTCTTTCGAAAGAAAAATACTCCTCCGGATATTTGCTCATGTGTGCGAGGACGGCGAATGTGAAAGATACAACCGCGTACTCTATGAGCTGTACCAAAATGTGGATGTAGTCCAAAAACCTAAATCACATCGACTTCATTGTCTCGGCCACATCGAGCGAATAAACAACAATGCTTCAACCAATAAGATGTTCGATTACTAAGTTCAAGGTTCCAGAAGTTAAGGAAGGCCGGACCTCTGCGTTGATTGAATGTACTTAATAATTAGTAAAATAGTATAAACAATAGAAAATCGTCCTATTTGAAAGCCATTAAAATCCCTACCTGCTGTCCTACGATAGTAATAATTGATTGCTCGACAACAACCATAATGAAATATTGTCATTCCCACACATGAGTGCTTTCAGAGACTCAACGACCGCTATTGAATCCAAGTTCAACACTTCCAACTCAATAAAACCCATATGTATAAATATTCCTTGACATAAGCTCTCTCAAGAAAGTTGGTAATTTGAATAAATTTAATCTTGTGGACTACAGCGAAACTTGGGAATTACCATTCTGCAATGCAGTGAATTGCAGAAATGTGTCACCACAACAAATTCCGTGCTCAAGCAGCTGAGAAACCAATATAGCCATAAGTGCAAACTCTAGCCGTCCTCATCTAAGTGCAAATAATGATACATCTGAAAGGAATTCGCGTTGAAGCACCCTTACAATAGGAGTATACGCTCGCTGTGGATAAGAATGCAGTAAAAGATGTTGATCCTTAAAATCGGCTATGGTACGGCTAGGTTCCTTAATTTAAAATACTTACTCCTTCTATCAACTTATGGTCTTCCGTTAAATATGCATTCACACTTTTGAAACGAAGGATATTTTACAGTTATAAATATAATCTACCCATCTTATGCATAAATTTTCAATTAAAAGTATATTCATGTAATTAGATTCAACTTAATTAATATAACTATGAACGAGTCAAGCAGCAGAACGGCATATTTTCAAACACCCTTAATGATTGCATAATTACAAAAGATTCACAGAACTTGGTAAAAAACCTACCTCTAGGCAATACATGTGGGAGGACTACTTTTTCTTTTTGAGAGAATCCATTTGGCTTTGCCATGGTAACTAACGTCTATTCCTGGGCGGTGTTAACATACAAGCGTACAGTTTGACACAATGGGAACTGTTTGAGTGTCACTCTAAGCGAAGCCATAGGAGGGAAGATGTTATTTTTTGATGTGACGTGTGAGTGATTATGGAAGCAAGGTGGCAGAAGAATTTTCTTACGCGCATATATAACGACGTACAAAGTAGGAACATGAGTATGTTGTGTAAATTGCAATCATCATTTGTTATCCTTTAGAGATTTATTGAACATGTTTCATGCAGTTACGTCTACTAACCGACACGAAGGGCAAACATGTGAGCGAATTTTTAACGTCTATAAAAGCAATTGGTGCCTTACTTAATTGCAAGGTTTATGTAGAATCTGACAGAAAAGAGTTCATTATTACAGTAATAAGTATGCGTATAACAATGTTACAGTACATACATAAAACCGTTGGATCGATATATAAAAATGAACCTCTTGGCCCGAATACACGGTTATTCCCCAGCGCTTTGTGACTACAGACAAATTTCATTTTCGTTGCATCTTTGTCAGCGTTGCCACTTGTAAGAATATCACTGCAGCGCCCCTCAAAAATCGCGTTTGTCGTAAAAGGCGACTAAAAGGAGAAATCACATCTACGCAGATGACCGGTGTCGTAAAAGTATGATCAATCAATAATCAGCAATAGGAGCATGCACATTGTACATGTCAAAATCTTAGAAAAAAACATAGGCAGGCATAAAAACTCCCAGATGACACAAATGCCAAACCACCAGCATTTGATTGGACTCGGAGATGAATTGATCCAAAACCTGGAAGTCTGCCAAATTCATTGAGCTCGAACAGCGAACCAGAATGAATGCAGTAAAGAGGGAGGGATATGTTATCATCGTGCGCAAGAACTTGGCCTATGTCACAGATTGCATTGCTGCGAGAATTGGAGCAAGACGATCTTTAAACTGAGTTGTGAATTCAGTGGCTGAGTGCTTTAACAGTTGGAAGTCGACCCACTTTTTTATCCCAAAATTTGCTTAGTGATAAGTTAAACTCTTCAGTTAATAAACAGATTTGTCACATTTCGAACGGAAGGTCTAAAGCACATTTACCTGATGTTGATGAACTTAATTGCGCTTTTTTCTCCAATCCAAGTAGCAACTCCTCTTTTGTCCCGAATGTTCATCTCGTTTTTGATTCACCTCTTGGCTTGGATTTTGAAGTTGTCACGGAAGCGGATGTGATACATTATATTATATTAGCAATTGGTGAGGATGGATTATATCTGCGCTTCGTTAAAATGTTACTTCCCCATATTATAAGTTGTATCACACATTTAATTAATTTTTGTATTACTTCCTCTACTTTCCCTGACTGCTGGAATAGATCTAAAATTATCGCTGTGCCAAAAAAATCCAGAGCCTTATCGACCTCCGATTTCCGTCCCATAAGCATTTAACCATGCCTGTCTAAGGTTTTTGAAAAAACCATTTCTTGTCACCTTAATCGTTTTAATTTATTGACGCCTGTGCGTGCAGTCTGGTTTCCGTGCCCAACATAGCTGCTCCACGGCTTTGGTCAAAGTTCTTGACGACATCAGAGTAGAATATGATAAGGACTATCTTACGCTGCTCTGCTTACTTGACTTCTCTAAGGCCTTTGACACGGTAAATCATGACATTTTATGTATTAAATTAAAGCTTTACTTTGGTTTTAGCGAACACTCTTTTTGTCTAATAAGAAACTATCTTTCAAATCGCTCTCAAAGGGTTTTTATTGACCAAAAATATTCTCGACCAAAAAGTATCCTTTCTGGAGTGCCGCAGGGTTCAATTCTTGGTCCAATCCTTTTTTGTTTGTATATAAATGACCTTCCTCAAGCATGCTGCAATGCATCTATTCATCTTTATGCTGAAGACGCACAGATATACCTTTCTCGACAAATTGGACTGGTTGAGGATCTCGTGAATAGATTTAATTCTGATCTCTCCTCAGTAGTTAAATGGTCTCAAAATAATGGTCTGATCTCAAACCCAACGAAACGTCAATTGATTCTGATTTCAAAAACATTCGACGACACTGAAGTGATACCGCCTGTTTATCTCAATTCTACGATGCTTAAGTTTTCAGATACTGTAACAAACCTTGGGTACAAATTGAATCAATCTCTTTCCGCTATTGACCATGCAAATTATATTTTGGGACGTATTTATGCAGGTTTACGTAAGCTATATTTATTTTCTAGTTTCACACCCGTTGATATTAAATTAAGGTTGGTTAAGTCCTTATTTGTTCCAATCTTTGACTATGCCATTGTTGTGTATCCAAAATAAGATTCCCGTTCTCAGCACAAATTAATTGTTGCTTTTAATGACATGGTGCGATATGTATTTGGAAAAAGACCATATGAACATATACCTGTCCAGTTACCACAAACTCGTCCTCGGCTGTTCCCTTCAGGATTTTTGGGAAATAAGATGTTGTGTGTTTATGCACAAGTTCATACATGACCATGACCAGTCTCCGCTCTATCTTTTCCAGAAATTACAATTTGTTCAGTCGCAGCGAACTTTCAATCTTATACCGTCACCTTCCAACTACTTGAATACGTCGCGCCTCTTTCTAGTCCACACTGCCAGACTTTGGAACTCTCTACCTGTTACCATTAAACAGATAATAGGAGCTGAACAATTTAAAAGATCTCTATTTGCACACTTCGCCTAATTGTAATCATTGCATATTCTTTTTTTCTTACTTACTTCACTCTACTATTCTTTATCTATCCTAATTCTCTCCTCTTTTCTGCTCTCTTGTTAACCCTGTCCCTCCTTTCCTTTCTCCAAATATGTATTTAAATTTCTTTAATTGTATAATCATTTAAAATTCATTTAATTTTTATTTTAAACTTAACTTCTCTTAGTACCAATGTTTTTTCTTTTATTTAAATTCTTAATGTACCATAAAAGACAATTGGTCTTACTTGTATTCTACCAATAAATTTTTGAATTGACTTGAATTGAAAAAAAAAAAAATTGAAGGTCTAAAGGTGGTCCTTTAACTTAAGATGCACCCCGAAAAATGGAAATGTTTGGTGCAGTTTGTGCAGCAATATGCGGGCGCAAATGCTCGAAAATTTGAACTTGAGGATGCAGTTCCTGAGACGCTCCCTTAGTCATTTTTTAGTCGTTAATATCATAAAATTATCTATTTGACCAAAAAAAAACGTTGGCTGATTAGCTCAACTGGAGTGTGTTTTATTTCAATTTCAAACCTTTGAGGTATTAAAAAAGCATTAATTAGAAAGGTATTTGAATGAAGACCAAACCAACGGTGGCGCCAAGGTTTCCATTCGTACTCCTTTCCGCAATAGAGTAAGTACTTCTTTTTCGGTCTTGAATTTCCAATATATTTCCGTAGCAGATTTTCCAAAGAAGTACACAAACGTACTTCTTTTTTCAAAAACGATTGCTGAAAACGTTTTCTTTATTTTAAATTAAGCTTTTATAATAATAAGAAAATATATAATAAGAATATACATACGAGTATATGCGAGTATATACGAGTTTATGACATAAAATAGAATATTTGAATATACGTTTTAATAATACTAAAATCTTTCCTTTTTCAATTGAGAGAAACACCTGTAGGAGTAGGTAGGTATATCAGGATTAATTGTTTATAATCAATGGTGCGGCGTCTGGTAAACATCAAAGAGTATCAATTGTCAAGAGAAGCTTCTCGAATTTGCCATTCAGATTTAGCTATAAATTGCAGGGCCCTTCCAATTTGCACAAGCAAATGGTTGGAGAAGCTAGGTTTTAGGCCCTGTATGGACCGTTAATGAATATATATTTTTTTTAATAACTCCAGCGGAAATAAAGCTCGTGGGTCTACCACCCCCATATGCAGGGGGCAATGGCTCTGATTTGTGGCGTTTCGTTCAATTGAGTTACTGTAACATTTTCTAGTCTGGGTCTTATTGCCATTTGGAATAGCAATAACAACTGTGGGTCCAAATCAAAAAGAAAAAAACGCAATGAGTTGTAAACAGCAATCTCCGGGATAGTTCGATCAAGAAACTTGCTATCCGAGGAACGCCGCAAAGGGGAGTATCTTCTCTTCTCTCTTGGAACTTCTATATTAACAAAATTCTTGAATCTCTTATTAACAAAGGCATGAGGATAGTCGCCAACGCGGACGACATAGTTGTAACAGAAAAGTACATTTCCACCGTTATTAGAGTTATACAGGGTGGCACACGAACCGTGCTACAAAAACAAAGCGTAATAACTTTTTTTCTCTGCGGGTAATCGGCTTATTTTTTTTTCTTTTGGCAGGTTACTATCTGGATTTATTTTTAACTTTTTTCCAAATTTATTTCATACAAAGTCCAAATTCAAAGCAAGTTCAACCCTCTGCATTTGCCTATTCGCCTCGAATTTTGTCAAAAATTGATTGAAATGGCCGAAGAAGACAACAGCTTGATAAATTATAGCTTGTTTATGTCTGATGAGGCCCATTTTTATCTAACGGCAATGTAAATAAGCGCAATTGCAATGGAGTAAATCCAATTGATTGAGATTCCTTTGAATCCAAATTCGAATTAGGCAAAGACTCAGCTACGGTAATTAGTTAACCGTGCTTAGAAGAAATAAAAAATATCAAGTTTAATTAGAGGCGTTCATTTTTTGATGTTACCTCGGCTGCGATCAGGAACAAAGTACTCAAGTACAAGAAATCAACTCTAAGCTGCACCGACTCTAATAGGCGCTATGTACTCGTATGTATAAAGCCTAAACTATTTTGCGTTATGTACGTACAATTTAAGAGAATGTGTTTAAGTTGTTGTTTTAGCAAATATTGAACTAAGAGCGCTCAACTGTTTCGGTGTTTGATTACAAAGCGAAAGGTGCACCGCTATGAGCTTAGGTTTAATTGTGCTAAATATGTAATGCTATGTACATTGTACAGTGCGTCAAAGAAAATACGGTACGTTAAATTTACAATTGAATAAGAAAAAAATTAATGAATGATAACAAATGTATTTCAAGTTTGCAGTCTCAAACACCAATCCAGAAATACCCCATGAGACGGTATTGCACCCAGAACGAGTCACTCTGTCGTTTCATCAAGGTGCATTGTGGGGCCATACCTCTTTGAAGAAAACGGTGTAACAGTAACTCTCAATGGGGACCGTTATTTAAAGATGTTGAGGGAGTTTTTTTTACCCAGAACTGCGCCGAAGAAGTATCCGTTTCAACAGCATTTGGTTCCAGCAAGATGGAGCAACTACATACATAGCCAGACTGGTTATGGCGGAGATCCAACGAAAATTCCCAAACAAATTAATATCCAGAAACTCCGCTTTCCGCTGGCCCTCAAGGTCACCTTACCTGAGTGCAGCTGACTTTTTTTATAGGCTTATGTCAAGCAAGAGATGTACAAACCGAAACCAAGGAATTTAACTGAATTGAAGCAGTCCATTAAAAGAATAGTTGAGGCGATCCCGACTTCAACCCAACAATTTTCTGATCAGTTGTCGCAAATGCGAGGATGGGTGGAGGTCATTTACGGTCTATCATCTTCAAAAACAATTAGTTACATGAAATAAAATTGAATTTTCTATACAATAAAAAAATTAATTGTATTGGTTAAAAGAAAAGTTATTTGATTTTCTTATTGTAGCACAATTAGTGCTCCACCTTGTAGAATATGCGTTATCAGAACTATCAAAATGGAGAGATAATAACGGTCTTACAGTCAAGCCAAAAAAGAATAATCTCAGGGACACTGAAACTGATAGGCCTCAATATCTCATCCGAAGTCAAGTGATTGGCGTTGTATTCAACTCAAACTTAAATTGGAAACGGAATGCAAAAAAGAGTCAGCAGAAAAGACTTACTCTACGTTTGCAAGAAATCTTTGGGGAAGAAGTGGGGTTTGCAAATGCACATAGTGCATTGGTTGCACACGGCGATTGCAACATTCATTCTTCATTTTGGCTCTATTGTCTAGTTGTAGGCGGTCAACGCCAAATCCTACCTTTACTTTCTGATAAAGGCACAGAGAACTGATTGTCTGATTTACAACTTGTGCACGAAAATGCACTCCGCAGGTAGATCTAGACATTTTGAGAATATTCAACCCATTGAACAAAGAACGTTGCAGCTAAGGGTGCTCTAAGACTAAGACAAAATTTGGAAGCTTTGTCCAATCGGACACTCGAGCATGAAATCAATTGAATTAAAGAACATAGGGACGGGCTACAGTCCGCTTGGGCGAACTGTTGGATACCCTATTCTTATTCCTATCCCTCAGAGAGTATATATTATAAATTTCAGCTCCCTAGCTCAAACTTTGAATTTTCAAAAAAGTTTTTTTTTTTAAATTGTGGGCGTGTCAGTTGGCGGATTTTGAAAATATTTACACATGAGCATAAAGGGCCCCGTAGAGGGTATACAGTGAACTCTCTCATAAGCGGATACTGACGGTACCAAGAAATTTGTCAGCTTATTAAAGGTGTCCGGTTATGAGAAAAAATATTTCATTGACAACCTTGAAAAAAGAAACAAGACATATGCATTTATGGTACCTATAATATTTTATTTTAAAATGGAATCCATTTTTTGTGACAAACATTAATTGTAGGTAATAAAAATTATAATAACAAAACATAAACAAGAATAAAGCCTTTAAAAAATCCTTTTTGCATTACTTGAAACTATGTATTTATGCTTCAAATTATGCATACACTTACACACAAACATACGTATTGCGCCACGAGAATTTTAGTCGGATAGTGGACAGGCGCCCGCCGGTATATATACTTAACTTACATTATTTACCGTTTTTTTTTTTAATTTTTTGCTGGGTATCAAGGGCAAAGCGCAAAGAAAAGGAAAAAAAGCAAACAAAATAAAAGACAACGAAGTGTGCCAAATGCGTTTTGTCCGTTTAAGAGAGAGTGAAATTCTATTGCGGCTATGAAAACTGGTGTCCGCGTCCGGTTATAAAAGAGTCCGTTTATGAGACAAATATTTACATTAAAAATTGTGTAGATTATTCCGTTCCTTGAAATTTGTCCGGTTATGAGAGGTGTCCGGTTATGAGGGGTGTCCGTTAGGAGAGAGTACACTGTATATTATAAATTTCAGCTCCCTAGCTCAAACTTTGGATTTTCAAAAAAAGTTTTTTTTAAATTGTGGGCGTGTCAGTGGGCGGATTTTGAAAATTTTATATCCCGAGCAGTTTTAGGAGTCATAGATCATATATAAAAATTTCAGCTTTCTGGCTCAAAATTCGATTTTTTCCAAAATGTTGTTTTTTTGAGTTTGTGTTCGTGTCTGTGGGCGGATTTCAAAAATTCGTAAACTTGATTATTTCAGGACCCTAGAGAGTATATGGTTAAAATTTTAGCTCTCTAGGCCCAGTTTAAATGCCTAATTTTTGCCGACGGACGGACGGACGGACATGGCTAGATCGACATTACTATCGATGCTGATCATAAATATAGTAACTTTTAGGGGTCTACGGGCAATATTAAGGTATGTTACAAACTATGCGTCAAAATTAATATACCCTTAGAATGGGGTATAAAAACTCATGCAAATTACAGACTACGAAAGACAACGGAATGACTGCGATAAGATCTTTAAAGTATAATAATTGATAGACAGGATTGGATTTCTGTCATCAAACGTACAGCCATCTTCATAGATGGCTCTAAGACGGAGAATGAAATAGAGTCTTCTCAAAAGCGATGAGTTTCAACAAATCATATTTATTGTCAGACTACTGCACCATTTTCCAAGCTGAGGTATTCATAGTTAAAGGAACAGCTCAGACCGTTCTAGCAATTGAACTACCACCAATAGAAGTAAACAATTGCGCGGACAGTCAGGCTAAACTTAAAGCGATCAACTCCAATCTTGTTAAATTGAAATGTGTAAGACACTCATATCAGCACTAACAGCAATAAAACATAAGACAGCACTGCTTTTTTGGGTCCCGGGCATGTCGGATTGGAAGGGAATGTTTTTCGGACTTGGGCATGCTTATTGCTGACAGAGATATACTACCAGCCTTCAACACAGCCTAATCCATTTGCTCGTCGATGAATTACTTACCTGAGCTCTGCATCGTCGGAAGCATTGCTAGAAGGCTAGGTATCTTTTCAAATGACTTCTGCAGAGGCTGCAGAGACGCAGAGGTAATATAATCTATAAAACTCCTCCTTTAGCCCGCCCAGCACTTCAAAAACTCCGCTTTCTTTGCATGGGACCATAGTTCTTTGACAGCTTGGACGAAGTGCCGGAGTACCTTAAACAGACTTACAAAGATTCATCGGCAGATTCAAATGGTGTTCTTGGCCACATGTCTAACCATGCAACTAACAGGTACCGAAGTGTTGAGATTTTTGCGGAGACGGTTTGAAAATGTCGCTGATTTTTCAGAATTTGAAGTTATCTCGCACAACGCCTGGATTGGATTGGTGACCAAAATCATGCGATTTGACACCACTGAATTTTCTTTCTTAGGGTTTTTTTTTGAAAATGAAAGGAATATTTGTATTCCAATAACGAATAACCCAAGTGCCCACAGTAACGAGCGGCCATTTATCGCATATATATATCTGGTTGCCAAATAGTCGGAACTCGCCAAGATTGTTGTCTAGATATTTTTGAGGATCTCTAGAGTGCAGCTGAACAACAATTTGTCCAGTCAAACTCTTCCAATTCTATCAAATTCAAAAACAAATTATTAGTTACATACACGTGTTTAGGAAGAGGTAGTTTCTTGACTTAATGTTAGGAAATTTTTTAAATCCTTCGATAATATTGTAAAAACTAAATGCAATAAAAAAGAAAGAAATCTATATTATGCTTTTTTTGTAGAAATAAATTGGGAATAGGTAGATAAATTAAATTTTTATGAGGCTTATCCCAATAAGGTCATAAAGTGAGTCCTTTTTTATCCCACCAAAAAATAATTTAAATGAATATACCTACCTACAAGCAATATTATAGCTTACAGATCTACGGCGCTCCAGGTATGAATTAGCATGCATTTTTATTTTACATTAGCATATGTACAAAATTGCAGATTCAAATTGTTCACAAGTTAGACATAAAATATCAACAATTAACGACACTTCATTGAAATACCTAACCGCTCTTGATAATAATAATTCATTACCGCTATATCTATATTTATAAGCTCTTTGAAATAACAAATGCATAGTAAATCTCTCAAAAGCATTAAACAATGAATAGCCCTTCTAGATTCAAGCGATTTTATCCCAAGCAAGTGGCATCTGGCTTTGTAATTGGGCGAAAATCGTAGAACATTTTTTAAAAAATATATTTCGTAAAACGTCGTTGAGTCTTTTCAACCCAGTCTGAGTGCTTTTAAATGCTGGGCACCATATCACATGTGCGTAATCCAGGAGAGATTTAACGAGAGAAGTAAATAAAGATAATAGGACCTACGAAATGAAACCTACCAACGAGTTATCTTTGTGGACTAAATAATCAAAATGGCTTTTAAACGAGAAAGAGGAGTCAAGTAATATACCCTTAGTCCTTGACAGTTGAGACCCGGCAAATAAAATTAGATTCAATATTATATGCAAACATCAAACTGACCAATTTTTTGTAAAACGAAATCGCGTTACACTTACTATAATTAAGTTTGAGTCCATTTGTATTACACCAGGTTGCCAGAGAGTTTAGGTTAGGTTAGGTTTATGTGGCTGTCGGCTGAAGCCGACACACTTAGACCAATTTAGGTCCATTGTGATACCACGTATTTTTTATCTACCTCAACTCTGTAGATGGGACTGGCCAACGACACGCGGTTGTTCTCAAGCGGTCCCCCATCTACGTACTAACCGCGCCCAACGTCGTTTAATTACGGTGATCTGACGAGAACCGATTAACTCGACGTGGTATGGTCGTTGGTTATGAGAGTTTACATCAGACTAATTCAGATGACAATCTATTAAACTTTGAATTTTTAAAAACAGCTTGAGTTCATCTGCATATAACAGACATTCGCAATGTTTAAACACTGTAAGAATATCATCAATGAAAAGTATAAACAGGAGCGGACCATGTGGCTACCTTGAGGAACGCCTGATGTACGCCCGAAAGAACTCCTTCAATTTATGTATGCTCTCTTAGTCAAAGAACTCCTTCAGCATTACTCGTAAAGATCATGGCAAAAAACTTACTAAATCGCGGATTCCTGAAATGTGAAGACTTCCAAGCGAGTCCAGTAAAGTGAAAATATTGTCCAGATATTTTGCATTTGCAAATGGCGACCCTAATTGGATATTGTGTTCGATACATAACCATCACGTCTAAGCTCTTTACTAAAATAAAAACATAGGGACGGGCTACAGTTCGTCCTTGGGCGAACTGTTGGATATCCTATTCTTATTCCTATCCCTCATAAGTGGGCGTGACAAAAGTCTAAGTAAGGTTGAATTGTTAAGAACGCTCTACATAATATTTTGTTATACAACATTGAAATTATTTAATCGAAAAAACGAAGCTTTTTAAAAAAAAACGCTCCACTTTGGTGCTTCAATAAAATTGTTTTATTTAATTGTGGGCGTGTCAGTAGGCATTTTTAAAAATATTTAAACAGAAGTATAAAGGGTACCTAGAGATTCTATATTAAAAATTTCAGCTCCCTAGCTCAATCTTTGGTTTTTCAAAAAAAATTGTTTTTTTTTTTAAATTGTGGGCGTGTCAGTTGGCGGATTTTGAAAATATTTACACATGAGTATAAAGGGCACCTAGAGAGTATATATTATAAATTTCAGCTCCCTAGCTCAAACTTTGACTTTTCAATAAAATTGTTTTATTTAATTGTGGGCGTATCAGTGGACGGACTTTAAAAATGTTATCTTCCGAGCAGTTTTAGGAGTCAAAGATCATATAAAAAAATTTCAGCTCTCTAGCTCAAAATTAGATTTTTTCGATAAATTAGTTTTTTGAGTTTGTGGGTGGGTCTGTGGGCGGATTTCAAAAATTCTTAAACTTTATTATTTCGGGACCCTAGGGAGTATATGGTTAAAATTTCAGCACTCTAGCTACAGTTTAAAGGCCTAATTTTTGCTGATAGATGGACGGACGGACGCACGGACATGGCTAGATCGACATTACTATCGATGCTGATCATAAATATAGTAACTTTTAGGGGTCTACGGGCAATATTAAGGTATGTTACAAACTATGCGTCAAAATTAATATACCCTTAGAATAGGGTATAAATATCACAACTTTTCAAATATACACTGCTTTTTTCCCAAATTTCAAATAAGTGGTCTTATTTTGACCTTTATTAACAAAACAGCTATAGTAAAAACATTTAAATGTATATGCTTCCTTAACCCTAGAATGATAATCTACGTCTGCGAGATGTATGGCGCTCGAAAAAATTGTTATGTCCTTTTAACTGTAGCCGCATCGGCTTTGTTGCTTAAACCAACTCAGTCGAAGGTCAGAGCTTACCCGTGGCGGTCGTGGAGCGACGGTAAGTACCTGTGTGCAGTCCAACAAGTTATAGCTGTGCCGTATGTCTGGGGGACATGTGTGACTTCTGACATTCTTACATTTAATTTAATCGTATGTGATTTAAAATTACTAAGACTTATTTTAAACCAAAAAATGCAAATTTGACAACTATTAAGAATTAAAGTAAATTTTAAGGTTCATTTAAAATTTTGCTTATGTTTTTGTCATTGAGTTCTAAGTTTGTTTTTATTGTTCAAATCAATATTTTTTTTTAATATGAACTACATAAAAAAATAAAACATCAAATTCATGGGTTTCATTATGGGTGCCATAAGTTTCTGAGATGTATGATTATCTTTAAGTCGTAAAAATATGATTACCTTTCTAGGGTTAAACCTATAATAATTTGTATCCAAATATTCATAGCAAAACCTAGTAGGTATGTTTTGTGACAATATATATACCTAACTTTATTAGGTAGGTTTATAACATTTTAAAAATGTTTTTCAGTCCTTAATTTAAATATAGGTAATTCTGTTCTCGATTCCAAATATGGCTACTCTGGGTAGAGCTCACATATCGAAAGTTCATCAGTCGCACAGATCCGAGGTCTATTTCACACGAATGTAAGTGCTAACATAATATATTGAATTTCTAAATTATGAATGTAATGATAATTTCTCTTTGTTGCAGCCACATGCTTTTGTCATCATATAAATTGGCGCTATTAAATCAGTGTTAGCAATTGTTTCATATATCAGTTGTAACAATATCTGCCCCATTTATCTAAGTTACTAGTCATTAATTATAATTAACTTGCCCTACGGGATGTAATATAATTATTATTACATTTTTATGTTTTTGTCAAAGAGATATACCTTTGAGATAGATATACCCTACCCATATCTGTCCAATCTTGTTCTTCTAAGCTTGAAAAGATTGGCAGGAATAAACAAGTTGCAGTTTGTTTTGTATGATGCCGGTAGTGTCTGTTATTATCATCTTTCAACATTATAGTCCTTAATCTTTACCTTTCTCAAATGGATACTGTTATCCGGCCAGGTAAGGCTTGTTTAGCTTACCAGTGGGAATTTTCATTTAATTTACCACGTTCAAATCTTAGCATGGATAACTCATCGCATATTATCTCACATTACCTTTTATGCCAAATAATGTACATACATTCATACTCCGAAAGGCAAGAACAAAAGCTGCCCACACAGTCATTCGGTCACATAAATAGTAGCACATATTGAAACAATAAATACACGCTCGACTTAGGGGCCGTATGCATTCAATTAATGGCCCACATTTATCTCTTTCTTAGACGGCCTCTATTACCCTAGAAGTCACAAACACAATTCACATGTCGACCTTTTGGTGTCATGCTACAAGTCGCCCACTGGGGAATATTGAAGGACGCTCTCGCACTTAGCATGAATTTATTATCATCTATCCCTTTCATTGTAATTAAGATTTCGAGAAAGGTAGATTAGCAGTTACACCCTCTCCAATCCTCGAATGCAGGCACCCGTAATGTCATACACTAGCATATATACATACGTATATACTTATGTGTGCATGCACGACTCTGGGCCAACAAAAGCTTACAAGTCATTTATTTAATATTATCGCTCATACGTTCGTGCTGTAATAGATGAGCGGAACGCTTCAACGCAGGAAGTTTAGGGAGCTCCTATTTCTTCCCGGTACGTTTATGCCATTATGGCAAGGATATGAAGCTTTTCTAATCCTTACCTAAATTCATACATGCGAAACTAAGGACAGATAGCTCAACGTGTCCATTTACAATTATGGTTAGTCAAAGGAGCCAAGGAGTACAGACCCGTGACCAAATAAGGTCCTACTTGGGTTTAAGTATGGCTGTAGATGTATATGCGGGTATGTTTGAAATCCATAGACACAAGTCTTCATCGGTTAATTGGCTCGGGAATGGCAACATGCGTCTTAGTTGATTCGATACTAGCAGGACATTAGCACAATAGGCTCTGGCAAACAAACTTGACGGCAAAATGATAAACTTCTATGTAACAATTATTGCGGTCATCCACAAAAGAAACAAAAATAAATCTCTTCATCTTTTTGCCTTCGTCCGCTGTGTAGAGATTTACCACAACCACCCTCTAAAAGTGGCCAAGGAAGTAGAAAATAAATGGAATGATTTCAATCATTTAAGGATGTTGAAGTTTACTTCGGTTTGTGATGCCTTTGTGTAAGGACTTTCGAGTGTTATTTTTTTCTTTTTTAAGCCAAATAAGTTTTTATCTTCTGTTTTGTTAGCATTTTTTTTCAGTTGTGACCAAACAACAAAGTACTTACATCTAATTGAGATAATTCGTCTCTGTTGATCACTGGGAAAAGCAGATTTAATGAAGATGAACATCAAATGTTATTTGCACTTTATCAAAATCAAACGAAGCGAAAAAGAAAACATACTCTCCGGTTTGGTATGTTTTAAGGTCTTAGGAGTCGTTGCCCTAAGCGATATCTCTGTTATCAACTGCATTCATTTTTGATACTCATGCAATGATCTTAAATTTAGCTTTGGTTTCCTATTTTTATTTCTTAATGGGAACCTAATATCTTTATGCCTGGGTTTTGTTTTTATGTGTTCAGGGATTTTCTTGCTATAAAGGTCTAAGTATTGCTTAATTATGTTCGTATTTTAACCTGCTCCTGGAGAGATTAGATTACCCTTATCACCGCAGCCGCAACTGGGCCAGTTGCCATGTTCTCGTTTCCAGAGTTCACACATGAAGCCGGATTTTTTAAAAAAAATTGTTATTTCTTTGATCGGCCAACAGGAATATCATCTGTCTAAAGGTAAGGTTTGACTTTGAAACGTTGTTTCTTGGTCTTTGTTGCACATTCGACAAATCTTATCTTCAGCTAGTCCCAATGCAAGAAACGGACTCCTTCATCTGTTTTGGATCAATCCGTGTACGACACGAGTGAACCTTAAACAAACGCAGGCTTGTTTCGCTCAAAATCCTTCATTCCGGAAGGATTACCTTGAAATTCAGATTGAACTTTTACTTTTTCTGACAGTTGTCCGTAAATGTTTCATTCCTACCGAGTTCGTTGACCAGCTCTGAGTGGATTAGTTTGGAGCTGCTTTCATCTATTGAGATATGCATGCAGGTGTTTGGCATTGTTTCTTCTTGTTTGTATAGATGATGATGGGAAAGGTTCAGTAGGACTTCCAACGCCGCTGCAGGTGCTTTTTTCATTGCACCTCATGAACACGCGCAATTTGCAATTTGTTGAGCTTAGCCTGTAAAGACTTTGTATGTTTTGCCACCACCAGCCGGGCAAAAGCTATGCTATGTATATCTACAGTGTCTCTTGCAGGTCCATTCTTGCGCTGTCTATATTTTTTTTTTAATATGAGAGTTCCAAGTAAGTTTTTGGTCAATGGTTTTTCCCAAATATTTTACTTGAAAACTGTATAGTTTAGCCAAAAAGTGTTGGGTATTTTAAATTGCCAGTTTTCTTCATTGGTGAAAGCTACTATGGTTCTCTTCCTTGGGTTAAAATTTAAGTCAACTTTTTTTGCACCAGTCAGCAACATAGTTAACAGCTCTCTGGAGGCAATCTAAGATTGTTTCTTTAAATTTCCATCTGATTAAGATAGAGATATCGGCTGCATATCCTTGAACATAGTAACCGTCGTTGTTAAGTGTGACCAGGAGCTTATTCACTAAGACGAACCACTCCTACACAGATTGGAAAATTGCTGCTGTAAGTCGTAAGTACAACTTCTAGGGAATCAAACTGTATATAACTGATACAAAACAGACAAGTGATGGTTAGCGTGTTACATACGAAGTCGGGTCAATAAGTCCGTGACTTTTGGAATAAAACACAGATTTTTTGATAAATTTTTTTTTTTTATTTTTCAACGTAGTCTCCCTTGAGCTCTATAAACTTTGTCCAACGCTTCTCCAATTTTTTTATCCCTTCCAAAAAAAATGATTTGTCGAGGTCCTCAAAATAGGCCTTTATTTGCGAGATGACTTCATCATTGGAGTCAAATCTTTTTCCACCAAGCCATTTCTTCAGGTTTGGGAACAAGAAGTAGTCGCTTGGAGCCAAATCTGGAGAATAGGGTGGATGAGGGAGCAATTCATAGCCCAATTCATGGTTTTTTACCATGGCAACTGCACATGTGTGCACCCTTGCATTGTCTTGGTGGAAAAGAACTTTTTTCTTGGCCAAATGAGGTCGGTTTTTTTTCAAATCGTCATTGAATCGGTCCAATAAGTTAGCATAATATTCCCCATTGATTATTCTTCCCTTTTGAAGGTAGTCAATGTGGATTATCCCGCGTGCATCCCAAAAAACAGTCGCCATAACTTTATTGGCTGACAAACCCACCATGGCCTTCTTTGGCGCCGATTCACCCTTAGAAACCCACTGTTTTGACTGTTGTTTGGTCTCTGGTGTGTTGTGATGGATCCATGCTTCGTCCACGGTTACAAAACGGGGCAAAAACTCCTCCATATTGCGATTAAACAACGCCAAACCTTCCTGTGAAGTTGTTACACGATTGCGTTTGTGGTCGACTGTAAGCAAACGCGGCACCCATCTTGCGGAAAGCTTTCTCATGCCCAAGTGATCATTCAAAATTGAAACCACTGAGCCATGCGAGATCCCTACGGCTTCCACAATCTCTCGCACTTTCAATCTTCGGTCGGCCAACACCATATCGTGAATTTTTTCGATTGTTTGGGGTGTAGAGAACTCAACTGGGCGTCCAGGACGTTCGGCATCTTCAGTGCTTGTACGGCCACAACGAAATTCAGTAAACCACTTTTTTACCATTGAAATCGATGGTGCAGAGTCCCCATAGTATTTTTCAAGCTTAGCCTTGGTCTCGGTAATGGTTTTTTTTCGGAAGAAATAATGCTTAATAAGCACACGAAATTCACTTTTTTCCACTAACTGACGCAGCAAGTTTAAATTTTGACAGGAGGCAACTGATAGATGCCTGTTGACAGGAGCAGTGTTGCCGTTTCAGTAAAGAGGTCAGAAATTCAAAAAGTCACGGACTTATTGACCCGCCCTCGTACCTAGTGGCGAGATTCATTTCAGGTTCCTTAAGGTGCAATACTTTCTATAAAAACGTTCAGTTGAGTTTTTCTATTCGTTTGCTTCTGTGGTTCTAAGGCAAAACCGCATGTCAAAATAATGGTTTTTTTATTTCTGATGTCAATATAAGGCTGCTTAATTTGAAAATACCAGAATCGTTAAAAACAGTTCAAAAATTTGTCTTTGTATTCGAGGTTAGTTGATGGCAAAGCCCAATAAGTTAGACATATCGGACTTTGAGTTCTTTCCAGATGACACCAAGCAAAGATATGAACATATCTCTGACATGTCAAGATTTGACTCCTTCCCGATTCAATTTATATATACATATTTCATCAGTACGTCAGTTAATAATGAATCGTTTATTTTGCTAATTACTGATATTTTTATATGATGGAGAGATTACATACGTATGTAATCAACCCTTGGATGGGTAGCTGTTTGGGAGGCGGTAAAATGGCCTGCTGGGCATCGACATGAATATTGAACAGGCTGGTAGACCGTTGGAGTTTCAAACTGTCAAGCTGAACGCGAGCAGAAAGAGTACTCTATTATCAATCAGATGAAACAGTTGCCAAATTGAAAGCTAAAGTCTCGATTTTTAAATGCAATTTTATATATTCATATTGTAAACAATAATGTTAAATAAAGTTAAAAGTGATATACCTACCTTTTCAGCATCTTTATTCATCTTTACTCACCGGATTTTAAGCCTGAAATATTGAAATCATGAAATTTAAAAGAACAACTAACTTTTTTTCATCTAAATAAATTTATGATAATTTATTCAATGGAATAAACATTGCAAACAACTAAGTATTCAAAAAAATTATAGGTAAAAAGTAAATAGTTAATAATTGCAAAAAGGTTGACTAATGTGGCGGGTATAAAATAAAAAAACGTAACTTCTTTTCCCAATTGTTGTTTTAAGGCATATAATGTTTTCTTCAGCCTGCTGCGTTTAAAAACGAAGGCCATCTGAGAGTCCTTTATCGTGAATCTAGAAGAGCGTTTCTTTCTATTAATCGTTTTGTTTATATTGTGCTTTCTTGGGATCAGGTATTGGTATACACCGCTCAGTATACAGAGTACAACAACAACTTAAAAATAAATTTAAAAAAAACTCTTTAAAATTACCACAAAGTTTTTTATTTTCAACACACGAATGCGCTTGATTTCCGACCCTGCTTATCAATAGTCAAAATGATAACTGCAATTGTCAGTTTGAAAATCAAAGTTTTCAACATGAAAATGTTTTTCAATATGAGAACCACAATTGTCAATTTGACATACGTAACTGTCAACGTGATGACTTCAAAGTGCGATTGCCATATTGACAACAACATTTTTCAAACTGATGAACGAGGTTTCTCTTTGCTTACAAAAAAATGTACCGTATGTAAGTAAAACCCGATCGCACATCGATCATACAATATTCATTATAGATCACAGATATTTGAGCCTTTTACACTTTGGAATCACTTTTCTATTTATATAAATGTTAATAATAAGTCGGAGTGGATCAGATGGAGTCCGTCACTTTTCCTTCAAACAGATAATCAAGGACTGTAATAAATATCAAGGGACAAGATGCTGCACTGGTGTACACCGACTTTGATTGCGAACTCCTTGGTGATTCCACCGGGGCATCTAACTCTTGTCTTTTCTTCCTCATACATGTCCATGATCATCTATACTCCTCCTTTTCTTAGCTGCACAATAGATCTCTTGGTTGGCTATCAAAATCTACCAACACCATGCAAATCGTTATTTGTATTGTATTCTCGACTGAAAAGGTAAAATATCTTAAGTCAATTTTGAAAATTTTTCAGGAGAGCGAAAAACAGCTTAAAAGAGGAATCGCAAAACATCTGTTTGATATTAACTCAGAAAGAAAAAGTTTTTTGAAGTAAAAGTTATTAAATTTTCTTTTTAAATTTACTTTTAACTTTTTAAGATAATACTTTTTGAGTTAAATATCAATTTATGACTTAAGATAGTTTGCCCTTATTTTGAATTTTGATTATATTCGATTTCGAAAATCTTAAGTCGATATAAGATACTTTGCCCAATTTTTTTGAATGATATTATTATGCCTTATGTCAAGTTAAGATGAAGTGATAATGTCGACTAAAGAATATATGAGACATAAGATGATATTCCTTAATAAAAAGATTCAGACGTTTTCAAGTTAGGATAGACCAAATGTAATCAAATGTAGTCAAATGTAAGGGCCTTCACGCTCATATCTTCATTAGCCACAGCTTTATCAGCATCTTTAACCTTATACGCGTCATCTGCATCTTGGTGGTGTTTTTGATGCTGTTTTTAATCTTCATTTTGTGCTGAATAAATTCTCATCTTAAAAATTGCGCACTTATTACAGCAGTCTGTCTTGGGTTTCTTCATCTTAATACCCATTGTCGAAAATATCTGTCTGTACTTTTTTTATGAAACAGGATTGTCATGTAATTCTGAGTTCATAAATTTTTGTTATAGCTAAATCGCTTGCTAAGTATTTTTGGGATGAAGATGCACGTGTGTAGTGGCTTTCGTAAAGTGAGAAGCTGTTTATGTGATTACGGATTTCATTAACTTTCTCCTCTGATATTTTGTTAGCAGGATTTACATTTTTCTGTTATCAACTGCAATTAATCCAGAATCAGACGCAAATTTTTTCTTTGAAATCGTTTTTGTAACTTGCGCATTTGCATTAAACGTGTACAATCAACATTTCTGACAAACACTGATCCTGTTTCCCTTGACTTCCAAAGAGTATAGTTTTGAATAAGGCCGGTTACGCTTGATTATTTCAGCTCTCAAATTCTGAAATTTTTTTTCCACTACCTCAATTTAGCTGTTAAGGTGCATTACTCTTCTGTTATGGCTTCAAAATTTACATTTAGCTTCAAAGATATTTTTTTGGGTTTCATACGTACAATCTATCCCTACACTTTTTTCGGCAATTTTCAAGCTTCTTGTACATTTGGTCCTTTTATAAATTTCCAGTTTTCGTGAAATACATCTTATCGTAATTCCTTTTTATTTTCCTTGGCCTGGAAGTTTCAGTCTGCTGCTTACTATCCGACGGCAGCATTTTAATTTCAGGCGATCCGTCAAAATTCAACAGATGCTCAATTTCTTCACCCATCTTTTCCAAATTTGAATCAAATTTTTCACGGTGCTTTTCTGCTTTTATCATTCTTAAAATTGCTGCTGCACCGGAATCGCTATACATATTTGCTGCGAAATGTATTTAATGTTTTATAAAACAAAAAAAAAGGTAATCTTATATAGAGGGAAAATTAATTTCTTAAACGTATTCCAGTGAAACCTGTGTACCTTTTATTCATTTTTCAAAATTGATAATAAAGTTATAGATGTTTTTATTTGTATTTAAACTTGCTTACCAAACAATATTATTTCCTTGAATGTTCGCTAAAAAACGTTTGGATAGCAATTTTGATTTTATTCATACACACAGACTTCCGGGCACTGCAAAATTTTGAAACAGACTGCGCAGTAAATCCATCTTATGTCATCATTTATTTTCCTGTTTGCACCTGGTAAATTATCGTATGTCTACTTAGGCCAGGAAAGAATTAAATTTTAAATCTATTAAAACACCTAGGTCAACTTAAGATGATATGCTTTTTCACACTTTTAATAATATTTTGCACGTATTTTATCTTAGGTAGACTTAAGGTTACATTTTTATACCCTATTCTAGGGGTATATTAATTTTGACGCATAGTTTGTAACATACCTTAATATTGCCCGTAGACCCCTAAAAGTTACTATATTTATGATCAGCATCGATAGTAATGTCGATCTAGCCATGTCCGTCCGTCCGTCCGTCCGTCCGTCCGTCGGCAAAAATTAGGCCTTTAAACTGGACCTAGAGAGCTGAAATTTTAACCATATACTCTCTAGGGTCCCGAAATAATCAAGTTTACGAATTTTTGAAATCCGCCCACAGACACGCCCACAAACTCAAAAAAAACAAAATTTTGGAAAAAATCGAATTTTGAGCTAGGAAGCTGAAATTTTTTATATATGATCTATGACTCCTAGAACTGCTCGGGATATAAAATTTTCAAAATCCGCCCACTGCCACGCCCACAAAAAAATAAAACAATTTTATTGAAAAACCAAATTTTGAGCTAGGGAGCTGAAATTTTTAATATATACTCTCTAGGGGCCCTTTAAGCTCATGTATAAATATTTTCAAAATCCGCCCACTGACACGCCCACAAATAAATAAAACAATTTTTTTGAAAATCCAAAGTTTGAGCTGGGGATCTGAAATTTATAATATATACTCTCTAGGGGCCCTTTAAGCTCATGTATAAATATTTTCAAAATCCGCCCACTGACACGCCCACAAATAAATAAAACAATTTTTTTGAAAATCCAAAGTTTGAGCTAGGGAGCTGAAATTTATAATATATACTCTCTAGGGGCCCTTTATGCTCATGTGTTATTTATACCCTATTCTAGGGGTATATTAATTTTGACGCATAGTTTGTAACATACCTTAATATTGCCCGTAGACCCCTAAAAGTTACTATATTTATGATCAGCATCGATAGTAATGTCGATCTAGCCATGTCCGTCCGTCCGTCCGTCCGTCCGTCCGTCCGTCCGTCCGTCCGTCCGTCCGTCCGTCCGTCCGTCCGTCGGCAAAAATTAGGCCTTTAAACTGGACCTAGAGAGCTGAAATTTTAACCATATACTCTCTAGGGTCCCGAAATAATCAAGTTTAAGAATTTTTGAAATCCGCCCACAGACACGCCCACAAACTCAAAAAAACAAAATTTTGGAAAAAATCGAATTTTGAGCTAGAGAGCTGAAATTTTTTATATATGATCTATGGCCCATAAAACTGATTGGGACATAAAATTTTCAAAATCCGCCCACTGACACGCCCACAATTAAATAAAACAAATTTTGGGAAAAATTGAATTTTGAGCTAGAAAGCTGAAATTTTTTATATATGATCTTTGGCCCATAAAACTGCTTGGGACATAAAATTTTCAAAATCCGCCCACTGACACGCCCACAATTAAATAAAATATTTTTTTGAAAAACCAAAATTTGAGCTAGGGAGCTGAAATTTTTAATATATACTCTCTAGGGGCCCTTTATGCTCATGTGTAAATATTTTCAAAATCCGCCTACTGACACGCCCACAATTATTTTTTTTTTATTTTTGAAAGTCCAAAGTTTGAGCTAGGGAGCTGAAATTTATAGTATATACTCTCTAGGTGCCCTTTATGCTCATACTTAATTTTTTTTAAAATCCGCCTACTGACACGCCCACAATTAAATAAAACAATTTTATTGAAAAACCAAAGTTTGAGCTAGGGAGCGTTTTTATTTACAAAAGCTTAGTTTTTTCGATAAAATCCTTTAAATTTTTGTCACGCCCACTTATGAGATATAGGAATAAGAATAGGGTATCCAACAGTTCGCCCAAGCGGACTGTAGCCCGCCCCTATGTTTTTTTTTTAAATCCGCCTACTGACACGCCCACAATTAAATAAAACAATTTTATTGAAACACCCAAGTTTGAGCTAGGGAGCGTTTTTTTTGATAAAATCCTTTAAATGTTATATAACAAAATATGTAGAGCGTTCTTAACAATTTAACCATACTTAGACTTTTGTCACGCCCACTTATGAGGGATAGGAATAAGAATAGGGTATCCAACAGTTCGCCCAAGCGGACTGTAGCCCGTCCCTATGTTTATACCCTATTCTAGGGGTATATTAATTTTGACGCATAGTTTGTAACATACCTTAATATTGCCCGTAGACCCCTAAAAGTTACTATATTTATGATCAGCATCGATAGTAATGTCGATCTAGCCATGTCCGTCCGTCCGTCCGTCCGTCGGCAAAAATTAGGCCTTTAAACTGGACCTAGAGAGCTGAAATTTTAACCATATACTCTCTAGGGTCCCGAAATAATCAAGTTTAAGAATTTTTGAAATCCGCCCACAGACACGCCCACAAACTCAAAAAAACAAAATTTTGGAAAAAATCGAATTTTGAGCTAGAGAGCTGAAATTTTTTATATATGATCTATGGCCCATAAAACTGATTGTGACATAAAATTTTCAAAATCCGCCCACTGACACGCCCACAATTAAATAAAACAAATTTTGGGAAAAATTGAATTTTGAGCTAGAAAGCTGAAATTTTTTATATATGATCTTTGGCCCATAAAACTGCTTGGGACATAAAATTTTCAAATTCCGCCCACTGACACGCCCACAATTAAATAAAATATTTTTTTTGAAAAACTAAATTTTGAGCTACGGAGCTGAAATTTTTAATATACACTCTCTAGGGGCCCTTTATGCTCATGTGTAAATATTTTCAAAATCCGCCCACTGACACGCCCACAATTTTTTATTTTTTATTTTTGAAAGTCCAAAGTTTGAGCTAGGGAGCTGAAATTTATAGTATATACTCTCTAGGTGCCCTTTATGCTCATACTTAATTTTTTTTTAAATCCGCCTACTGACACGCCCACAATTAAATAAAACAATTTTATTGAAAAACCAAAGTTTGAGCTAGGGAGCGTTTTTATTTACAAAAGCTTAGTTTTTTCGATAAAATCCTTTAAATTTTTGTCACGCCCACTTATGAGATATAGGAATAAGAATAGGGTATCCAACAGTTCGCCCAAGCGGACTGTAGCCCGCCCCTATGTTTAAATGATTTGCACAAGGTAAAGTATCTTAAGTCGACTTAAGATGTTTTACCGTTTCAGAGTTTTGATAAAATCTAGGTTAGGTTAGGTTAGGTTTATGTGGCTGTCGGCACAAGCCGACACACTTAGACCAATTTAGGTCCATTGTGATACCACGTATTTTTTATCTACCTCAACTCTGTAGATGGGACTGGCCAACGACACGCGGTTGTTCTCAAACGGTCCCCCATCTACGTACTAACCTTGATAAAATCTAAGGATGCAATGATCTTAACTCTACCAAAGTTTCTAAACTCGGGGAATATCAAGACCTTATGTAGATATAAGATCGTGTCATAATAAGATTTTCTGACTTAAGACGAAACTATTATCCGTTATATATGGTGATAAGAGTGTGATAAAAGGACGGCCATAACATAGAATTATGTGTTTCAAAAAAGGCGATAATGTACTCGTATATTTAAAAAAATGGAAACATCTTAAGTCGACTTAAGATGATTTACCTTTTCAGTCGAGATATATTGTGTACCTGTAGGTATTTAACTTTCTTTTTGACTGAAAACGAAGTGTTATTTATCGTTTTGCGGTGACTCAACAAGTCGAAATTGTAAGCTAGTTTCATAAAGGCAAATGTCAATACACTGGCGATCACAACGATAAGCCCATACATTTTGCAATCGATTTTCAGTCTTCATACCTGTTGGAAATTGTATACCCGGAAACTTTTACTACCTGTGAACAGGTACACATTTTCTAAACAGTAAGTCATAAAATCAACGGGTAAATAAGAAATGACCACTGGAAATTCCCAAGATCAAACAATAAACTACTTGAAAAGCCTATAAAAAGATGCAAACTATTTTCCAACAGGTATACAGACTGAAAATCTATTGCAAAATGTATAGCCTCATCTTTGTGATTGCCAGTGTATATTGTCATTGGACTGGAATTAATAAATGTTTCTTAAATATAGACCTTGCCGAAGAATTTTCGATTTACAGTAGTCGCGTAAACATTGAAATTCGTATTCCGAAAAATTTTAAATTTGTACATATCATCTGTGTTAGTACCACAGAGTTGTCAACTATGTACGTAATTTAATTTTGTGTGTTATAAAATATCTTCGTGAGTGAGTCAATGTATCGCATTGCGATTTCAAACTTTTGTAAATTGTGTGTTTCGAGTACCTACGTATTTTAAGATAACACTCTGGTATCAACCTACGCGACTCTAAATATAAACACCCACTTTGGTGGGAAATCATTCAACTGCATGAGTACATGGATACAAAAAAAAAACGCATAGATATATGTGCGTATATATTGAGATATATGGATATTATGTTCCTTATCCGAAGGTAATCTTAATTCTACAAATCGAAATCGAAATAAAATATTACTATCGAACAGAGGTAGATATTCTTAATGTACCTTCGACATGCTATGGTATGACTTGAGGAAATAAGTTTAAAAATAACTTTTTACACGATGTTGTCTCAGAAATGCACTCCTTAGTAAAGTAACAAGGATTATACAAGTGTGCTGAGTATACAGACATTACATCATAAGTGAAAATGACTTAAATGGAAAAAGTAAATAGTGCAAACCAAGCTCACTGGCATAATAAACCCAGCAGCCTTTCAAACCCGTCCTTCCTTCCTTCCCCTTTGCTGTATAGGTTTTACACAGAGATCTCATATGAACGGGTTTCTATCACCATTCCTTCTCGGTCGTCAATAGCAATCAAATAACAGATATACGCTAAACTAAACAGTGTCAGATCAAGTATATAATACTAAGGAACGCATTGTAAACTGAAAGTAAATTTCCTGAAGAGAACTTACCTCCCAAATAGACTTAAGTAGACATTCACGAACCACGTGCTTTGTAGTTAAAGAAAGACTTGACATACCAGCAATTCACCCTGAGCATACCTTTCAACTCTCGTTCACCTCATAGAGAATACACAAGGAACGTCTATGTACATAATTTCATAAACATACATTTGCGCTACTCTATATAACGTGGATCTTACTATTGCTTTGCTGACAATCCTATAAAGGTCGGCCTTTGATTATAGTAGTGCTGTTGGATTTCAAAGAGTCGTTATAAGAATAAAATCCTACGGAAAGTTTTATTTTGAAATTTGTTGAGTTCCGGTTTGCAAACCGGCTGAAGCAGAAAAGTTAAAATGAACAAAGAGTGTTAAGTTTGTATGAAAGAAATGTCTTCATCAGCGAGGTGTAGTATTATACAAAGAAAAGGACTTTGAATGTGGCAGGATTCTTGTATTCTTTTGTAGTTTCACAATTTAATTAATGAAACTGCAAAATTGTATTATATCTATACGAGCACCTATTTGTAGGTAACGCTTTGAATGGATTTTCTTACCCTATCACACTTGGCAGGTGTTTCAGGATGTGTTACAGATATTCATTCTTATATTAACTCGGGAACATAAGGAAGAAATTAGCAGCGAAATGTTTTGAATAATGAATGAAGCAACTACAGACAAACGCCTCATCATATCTATGCTTTTTATGTATAATTCAAATCGAATCAAGGCCATCGTAACTTTATTCGATATATGTATAGATAGAATGAAAGAGATTGCCTCGCTGGGTTCAGCCTTAAGTTAAGCTATGTTCACACGATTGCCAGATCTGACAATATTGTCAGATGCTATTGCCAAATGTGCTGTGCTTATGACAACTGATAATTTCTTTATTGTCAGATAATTATTTCTCACATTTAAACGAGGAAAACGAAGTTTCGGTGCAACTTTTTTTAAATTTTTGAATTAAATTTTTTTTTGTGAAAATGAGTGAACACGACGACGTAGAAAACGATCCAGCATTTCGGCCGGTTGAACTTCTACAACTTTCGCCGTCACCGACAAAGTCTAAAACTGTAAAAAACAAAGACTCAAAAATCTTATCGAAAAATTTGAGAGTGAGTGGTCCCAGGATCAAATTTTAAATTTAATTCAGGAAATTGTGACGCGATCCAGTTTGTGGGATGTTGGATGCGCAGAATATAAGCCGCCGAAAGAAGCCTTATGAAATGAAGTCGCGGACGCCATCCATTTGACCCTCATCGACTGCAAGGGCAAATGGTCGAATATCCGCATAACAATCAACAGCAACCTTGACAAATATGGTGTAAGAAAATCAGGTGCTAGCGAATAAATCCCTATGATATCGAAGTTAAGCCAATAATGTTTTCAGAAGCAAATAAAGTTCTCCTAGCTAGATATCGTAAAGTCAACACAAGCCGCTCAGCCGCTGAAATGCTCGCGCGTGTATTCGTTTTATGCTTTTGGATATGTAGAGTCACCAAAGCTACCAGATCATCGAATTGTTTGGAATTCATACGCAAAAAATTGCGATACAATGCTGGCTCGTCAGCTCTCAATTTGTCCTCCTATTGATGGCGGGAAACCCAACCCTTCATCCAAACCAGCTGACGTTTCTGTGGCGATTCATCCTCCTCGCTACTTTCCAATAAGTATGCGGCCAAAACAATAGCAAGTGCATCTTTTTGTTCCATTTCGATTTATTTATTTTTTATTATTTCAGGTTTCTCAAATTCACTTCACTGACGCAGAATGAAAAAACTATTTTTAATTTGTCTGATAATACCTGTCAACGGATCTGCCAATTCACTTGTTGACAAACTTGTGATAGCCGTGTAAACTGACAATTTTTAACTCGACAACGTTGCTAGACAAAATATTGCCAGGCCAATCATCTGACAATGAAATTGTCTGAGTTTGGAACAAAATCTGAAAACCGTGTGAACTGACAATTGGGCATTGTATGGTAGTTCGCTACTGACAGCTCATTTTCAGACCATTGGTAGATCTGACAATATTGTCAGGTCTGGATATCGTCTGAACTTAGCTTTATTTTAAGCATTTGGATTTAGGAACCAAATTGCTAATGCAGCAAACATCTGTTTCGCTAAGATCGCTAAGATCTTCAAAGTAATAGCTGCCAAGGATTTGTTTCCTTGTATTGGCTAGTGCAGGGCAGTTGTAAAGAAGGTGTATGTTGGTTTCCTCCTCCTCGAAGTCCCTGCAGCTTCTGCAGAAGTCGTTGGACGATACTTCCATTCCGGTGGCGTGTCTGCCTATTAGGCAGTGGAAAGTGATAGCTCCAACTACCGACCGTATATTTTCCTGCTTATGGAGTTAAGATTGGGTGTTCTTTTTGCATCGTACTTTGTCCATAACTGTTTGGAAGACGTAAATCCATCTATAGATCGTTTCTACCAGTTCATTTTTTGATATTTCAAACTTTACTGACTGAATTGGAACGGCCGGTGCCTCACTGTTGTTAGGGAGGTCCTCTGCGCTTCCTTTCCTGGCTAACTCATCCGCCTTGTAGTTGCCTGGAATATCACTGTGTCCGGGAAAACAGCACAGTGACATATTGGCTCCGTCATCTCATTTAGGGATTCGCAACATTGTTTTACCAACTTAGATCTTGTTGTCGGTGTTTATAGGACTTTTATTGCTGCCTGACTGTCTATGTAAATCACGATAGTTCTGCCGTAATACGAAAAAAAAAAAAAACTAGAAGAGGTCGTAAAAGTCAATACAAATTAAGGTTGTGCAACCCCCCGATTGATCACCTACCTTGTCGTGGTGGTGGGGCTTAAGTACTCCCCTCTCTGTTGTTAATCGACAAAGAGGGGGTGGAAAACTAAAAGGGATCAAATCCAAGGTAAGGTACGACGCGCCGAGACCTGCATGGCTGAGGGAGTGCTCAGTCGCTAGCGCAAACTCTGGATACCTGGGGACCTCCAGTTTTAACCCTAATTCCCCTTATCTGCATACAGGGGGTGAGTGCAGATGGACCTTCCTTCCCCCTTACTCGTGGGACCTACAATGAACAATTTAAACAAAACAAACAAACAAAACAAAACAAAAGAGACTAAGGTGCAAGGATCGGGCACCACTGACTCTAGAAAAACCGATCCCCAAACAGAACAACAACAACTGACGGAGGAAGAAGAAAACCTTCTTCTGAATCCATTTGCCAATCTTGGAGTATGGGATGGAGAAAGCGTTGGAACAGATGCTGCCATGGAGGGCATGAACCTTGATGTCAGCGACAGCTGTTCCGTCGCTAGCTCTAACCTCTCTTTATTGTCCACCTCCTCCAGACGGAAAAAACTAACAAACTGCAGGACAACAGTAAAGAGACTAGGGACGAAAAGATGGGAAGAACTGACAGAGACTGACCGCAAACGGCTTCATAACGCACGTGCGTATCTGCAGGAACAGCGTCTAACGGAGAATGAGCCTACTGCTCGTACACCGGCGGAAGCTAATCCTGGGGATAACACTAGCGATAGTAAATTGATGGGGCCACCTTCCTCCCAGATTGGCAAAGTCCATCCAGGGGAAAGGTCGACCACACCAATCACTCTGCCAAAGGATGCCACCGAGGAGCCACCGAACCTTTCGATCAGACGTTGCATCGAGCCTCTTGCTCGTACGGGTCTAGAGAAGGGGGAGGTGCTCCCTGCTCCTAATATTAACAACAAAACTGACACGGAGACTGATCGGGTACAGGAACCGACCCCGGGACCACCAGACTCACCGGCCAGGCGTTGCATCGAGCCTCTTGCTCGTACGGGCCTGGAAGGAGAGAAGATGGTCACTGGGGAGGTAGGGGAGAGGAAACTGCAGCTGGAGAACATCCAGAGCCTCAGCTCCACTTGCAATCTGGATGCAGGTTCCCCTCACCAACCAGGCAACTGCAGCCGTGACGTCAATAACTCGACAATGGACAGTTGCCAAACAGTCGTGGAGGCACAGCCCTCCAATCCCGGACGGGACACCCAAGGAGCCTTAGACTCTAAAGTCCCCAGCAAACCCAAGCCAAAGAGGCCTCTAGGGGAGCATGAGATCCTGCGCAGGCAAAGGCGTAACGCGCTCAGGATCGTCCGAAGGATGGGTAGCAAAAATCCGGAAGCCTTAACGGAGAAGGAAAAGCTATCCCTCGACAAGGCTAAAGAACGACTGGAGACCATACCCGACAACCCAACGGAGAAGAGCAAACGTTTGCCCAGCTCTAGGACAATTCCCAAAAGACCGGCTGGGAAGGGGAAAGAAAGCCCTTTGCTCTCCACCCCAATCGCAGCCAGACTTAGGAACCCTGTAATTGGCACGAGAGAGGATACTCAATCCAAGCTCGACCCGATTGCAAGCACGTCCAAAAGAGCTAGGCAAAACGACACGCTTTCTCCAATCTCTCAAACAAATGTTAGGAAGAAAGCCAAGGTCTCTTTACCAACCGCAGTTGGCCAACAAGTAGCCGTAGTAGACTACGGAAATCCTGCACGGAAGTTGACAGAGGACCAATGGCGACTCATCGAACTTCGAATCCTAGATGAGGTGAACGAGGCCATCCTAAAAAACAAGGAACCCCTCCCGCTTTTTGGCACCCTCAATACCATCCAAGGATTCAAACTCATGACCTGTGAGGAAGAACACACCCTCACATGGCTCAAGGAGTTTATTGCCAGGACGAAAGCTCCATGGCCAAACGCCGACCTTCGTCTGATCGACAAAAAAGAGATCGTACGGATAACAAGACCTAAAGCCAAACTTGTTGTACGAGGGCCTCATATCCCTAAGGACCGTATCGAGAGATACTTACGATCCCTAAATACCGATCAGCTGAGCCACGCTTGGGAAGTGATCGAGATGGGAGAATACCGTGAATCAGGCACGGAAGTGATAGTGTTGCTTAGTCACAAATCCATTCCGTTGTTGAAGAAGATCGACTTTAAAGTACGCGTCGGCATAAACCGATGCAAGCTTAGGCTTATCGCGAACAAAGTCAACAAAACCAACAAGGATGGGGAGCCAAAAAACCGTGATGAAGGTAATACAAATAAACCTTCATCACAGTAAGGCGGCCAGCGCCAACCTAATCTACCTCATGGAGGATAGAAAAATAGACCTAGCCCTTATTCAAGAACCCTGGGTAGCAGGAGGCAGAATAAGGGGTTTAAACTCGAAGGGACTTGTCCTGTTTAAAACAGTGCAGACAGATCCAAATAGTAAGATCAGAACTTGTATAGTAGCTAGGAAACAGATTAACCTCTTTCTTCTATCTACCTACAGTGATAACGACCACGTGACGGTAAAACTTGAGCGCAACGGGCTCCCTTCGCTGATTCTAACATCATGCTATATGCCCTATGATGCAACGGAAGGACCACCGTCAGATCTGACCCACCTTCTTGTTCAACGTGCTACACGGGAAAAATGGGACCTGGTGATGGGATGTGATGCTAACTCCCACCATGCCCTATGGAGTAGCTCAAATACAAATACAAGGGGTGAGTCACTTTTTGAATTTCTTATAGATCATAACTTACTTATAGCTAATAGGGGTTCAGAACCAACTTTTGTTATTAGAAATAGGCAAGAAGTAATCGATGTTACAATATTAAGTAACTCGAATACAATCACAATAGATCAGTGGAAGGTATTAAAGGAGGAAACATTCTCTGACCACAAAATCATTGAATTCCTGATACCAGACACAAACGATCCCCCAATATCATATAGGAACCATAGAAAAACTAACTGGGACCTTTTCAATATGGAAGTGGGAAAGAACTTAAGAACTCTCCAGACAGATGCTGCGTATGCACCAGAGAGTACAGACACGAATGCCGAGAATCTGGGAAAAATCCTAGGTAAAGCGCTCGAAAAATCATGTCCCCTACAAACGAGGAGTAAAAGAAAATCGACTCCTCCATGGTGGACAAAAGAACTGTACGACATTAAGAAAGAAACTAGAAAACTTTTTAATGTAGCAAAACGTACAAGATCTGACCATGACTGGGAAACCTACAAATCCAGTCAAAGAAAATTCAAAGCAGTAACGCAACAAGCAAAGCGATCTTCGTGGAAATCCTTCTGTAGTAAAATGGAAAGCACCGCGGAATCAGCTAGGCTCAGGAAACTACTTGCTAAGGAACCAGTAGCCTTGGGATCTCTCAAGGGCCCCAACGGCAACTGGACAGAATCCTGCAATGAAACACTCAAGCTCCTCCTTGAGACTCACTTTCCGGGATGCATTAATGAGCATAACAATCCGGAAGAAGAGCACTACACGGAGCACATAACAACAGCGGAGATTATAACGGAAGAAAGGATAAAATGGGCCATTAATTCCTTCTCTCCATATAAATCTCCGGGTATTGACGGCATTTTCCCTATGATGCTACAAAGATGTGAAGAACATATAACCCCACATCTGAGGAACCTCTTCCTAAGTAGCCTAAAATGGGGATATGTACCCAAAGTTTGGCGAGAAGTTAAAGTGGTTTTCATACCCAAAGCTGGGAAACCTAGTCACACTACCGCCAAAGACTTTAGGCCAATCAGTTTAACCTCTTTTGTTTTAAAAACTTTTGAGAGACTGATGGACATTTATATCCGTAGCAAACTGAGTCCAGAGGTCTTATCCCCAGCTCAGCATGCATATACGAAAGGCAAAGGTGTAGAGACAGCACTCCACAGTGTCGTCAGCACCATAGAAAAGACACTAAGGGACAAGGAATATACTCTAGCCGCCTTCTTGGACATTGAAGGTGCCTTCAACAACGTCCAAGGGGAAGCGGTAGAAAGAGCCCTAGTCAACCTAAATGTGGAGAATACCATAATTAAATGGATAATGTGCATGCTTAAAAGAAGATGCATCTACTCAGAGTTAGGTGGTGAAATAATTAAGGTGTCAGCATCTAGAGGAACCCCTCAAGGCGGAGTCCTATCACCCCTTCTTTGGGTACTCGTTTTAAACGAGATTCTGATTGAACTTAGACTTAGTGGAGTCAAGGCAGTAGCATATGCTGACGACTTAGCACTGCTAGCGACAGGAAAATTCCCATCCACTCTAAGTGAACAAATACAGAACGCCTTATCTATGGTTGGTAACTGGACCAGTAGCTGCGGACTTGCGGTTAACCCACAAAAGACAGAACTGGTCCTCTTCACCAATAAAAGGATTATACCGCAATTTAATCCGCCAACTATTGAGGGTACTCCACTACAAACATCAGAATACGCAAAGTATCTTGGCGTGATTCTGGATAGAAAATTAAACTGGAGCCTCAACATAAAAGAACGAGCAAAGAAGGCAACGGTAGCCTTATACGCCTGCAATAGAATCTTCGGCAAAACCTGGGGACCTAGTCCCAAAATTATCATGTGGTTGTATACGGCGGTAGTTAGACCGATACTCACATACGGTAATTTAGTCTGGTGGCAGGGGTTGTGTAAGGCCACCAACCTTAAGACTATGACTAGAGTCCAAAGAATTGCCTGTATTGGCACTACTGGGGCTATGAGAACCACCCCTACAGCGGGGTTGGAGGTAATTCTCAATCTTAAACCCCTAGATCTTTTCGTACAAGAATCTGCAGCAAACAGTGCCTTGCGGCTAAGCCAAACAAAAAACTGGAAGCCCAGTACAACAGGGCATGCACAGATTCTAGAGAAATTTACGGGTAGAAATGTATGCACAGACTACATTACTCCCAAACTAGATTTTATAAGACCATTTACTGTCTCTTTTCCCTGTAGGGAAGAATGGCAGGATAATCAAGTACCAATCCATGCAACAACGATCCCCATCTATACAGATGGCTCCAAGATGGATACCGGCGTTGGTGCAGGTTTCTACTCAGAAACGCTCGGAATATCTGGCTCGATCAGACTCCCCGACTACAGCAGCGTCTTCCAAGCTGAGGTTCTGGCGGTGACAACAGCCGCTAAGCAGGCTGCAATGACGGCAATACCACATGCTGATATTACCTTTTTCATTGACAGCCAAGCGGCAATAAAATCGATTTCCGCCACAGAAATAAAATCGAGGCTTGTAAGAAGCTGTCGCGAAGAGCTGCGGGCTCTTGGCGTGCAGCACACTGTAAGACTCTGCTGGGTCCCCGGACACAGTGGTGTCCCAGGAAATGAAAGAGCCGATGAGCTGGCAAGAAAAGGATCTTCCCTTGAATCAAGGGATGCTGACACCACAGTAAAAACCCCACCCTGTTACCTTAAACAGGTGATTGGAAATAAAACACTGATGGCAGCAAACGAAAGATGGAGTGCCCTTGATTCCTGTGTTATTACAAGGAAAATGTGGCCACTATATGACAAACAAAAGACCAAGAGAATCCTTCAAATGAACAAAAATTCTTTGTCCTCTCTCACAGGTGTTATCACCGGACACAACATGCTGGGCTACCATGCAAAGAAATTAAAACTCAGCACAGATGAACTCTGCAGAGGATGTGGGGACGAGGAGGTGAATGAGGATACCCCGCATTTCCTCTGTCACTGCCCTGCACTCTGTCATATCAGAAACAATATCCTGGGCAGATATTTCTTCCAGGATTTAGAAGAACTCTCCGGCAAGTCTGTGAATGACTTGCGCAAGTTCATCAACGCATCGGGATGGTTTGTAAACCCGCTAAGTTTTTCATAGGTTTTTCATTGATTCCAGATAAGGGAAGCGTAACCTCCAGGGTATCACAAAGGGTCTACATTGACCTAAGTGTGACGGGCGCAGGATTCTCTTGCCCCGTCAGCCCAGTAACCTAACCTAACCTAAGGTTGTGCAAAGTATTTGGACAAAATCTTTCTAAACAATTCGCCCACAACAAGTTTGTTGCCACACTCCCTTTTGTGGACGTTTCTGACATTCAAATGATCACAGTCCAATACCTATTGTGGCGTACACCACCAAGAATTAATCCATTATATCAAATAAATTACGACCAATTTCAAAACTAACTGCCGACAGTATGTCCCGATACACAAACCGGATCCTTCCGACGAACATACCTACTATGATCAGCTGAACGCAAAACGTCTGTCAGAACCAGTATTTTTGTCTTGCAGACTCTCGATCTATGACATTTCTCACACACAGACAATCGGTCATTATTTATACAAGTGACAAATAGACAACTCGCTCTTTTCTTTGTTAAACGTTACCCTGGCTAGAACTCTTTCTTGGAATCCCCTAAAAATTCCAGAAATAAATCGCACAGTGAGTTAAATTCATTGTGAATTTTCAGTGTGCTTATAGCCGCATTTATTTTACTCAGGCCTGCCGGTATCGAGCCAAAGAAGAGCAGAATAGGTATTTTGTCGGTTGAAGTTAAGGAAAACCCTACGCTGCACGTGGTACAGCAAATTGTATCCATAGGATTGTATAGGTAAGCCTGTGGAATCCAATTAAATAATTTATATTTGAAGGCATAATTCTTTTCGTAGGCAATTGCGGATAATTTTTGCAAAGCTGAAGAGTGTTCTTGTGACCCCATACCCTGTCTGGAAATTTGACACACGAGGGCACAGTACAAAGAACAAACTCTCGCCAACCAGCATTTGTCAAAAGCTTCCGCATACATAACCTTTTGTGGCTGCGTCAGCATCTACGACTGCGACTGCAGCGGCTCATAAATAATTTTGGCTGCGTCAGCACGCATAAATTGTACTCGTCCACGTGTACGAGTTAGACTGCACATATTCACCGTCAGAGGAGCACCTAAAAGTGCCTATCAGCAAGAAAAGAATCACCCTAAGTCTGGGGATATTCGTATGTAAGCTGCACATTCACGGGCGTACCGAATAGCCACCTCCAGAAACCACGTGCTAAGCCAGCTTATGACTCGTTCCCACCCACCCACAATGAAACCATCAAGCAAACCAGCAATCAAATCTTCATCACCCTAAAAAGACTTCAATTGTTGACTCCAGATAGCATCATCATCTAAATTAACTTCAGTGGGTAAATCAGTATATTAAATGTGTTGAGAGATACGTATAGTGCTAATCGAGGGATCTGCCTAAATTTTATTTTTTTTTTATTTTTTTCTTTAGCTGAGACAAGTTTTCTAACAACTAATTCAACTTAATATTAACTTAAAAATAGTCTAACGAATTATGTTTACTAGATTTATATACCTATGAGTATCGAAATACCTCAAAGCCACAGAAAAGATAAAATTTACATTAAATTCATAGCATAAAACCAATTTAATTCACCAGCGGGAAATTTGTGCACAAAATTCATCGCAGCAAAGTCAACGGAGATAAGAGTGAGTACAACTAAATATATATATATATACATACATTTAACTTTTCATTGGCTTTTTATTATATTAAACTTAACTTGAACTACCTACGATTATTTCTTACATTTAACTTATCTTAATTAACCATATCCCTGTTCTTAAATCTAAAGATACCCTATATTAATATTCAAAAAAATTACACTTCAAAATTATACTTCTATGTCATATTACCCTGCATTAACTATATATACGAGTAGATATACATACCTACACATTCATAATATACTTAATCGACGATCATTTTGTTTTGTCACGAACTATTTCTTTCAATAAAGATGTGTTAATTTAATTCCAATTGTTGAGATGTGTTGGTGATTTAAGTGAAACGCATGAGAATGTGAATAAGGGACTATCCTCAGAGAAACCGAGGAGAGGATAGTCAAGTGGCAATGGCCTATGCCAATTGCAAGGGGAGGGTTCCTCCAGGTGTCAGAACACCCACGACACCCCGCTGATAACGTTTATATAACCTCTTTCTTTTCTTCAACGTATTCCCTTTTTCATTTCCGTGATAAGATCAACGAGACCTCATCATTGATAACCTCTGCTATGCGAGGTCACTGTCTCCTTCTCCCTATCTTTTCTTTTTCATTTTTTTTCTTTTCTTTATATTGGCACGATATTTTTGTGCGCAAGGGAAAAAGCAGCAAGATCCCACCCCACCGACGAGCTGATGCCGTGCACCGCAAGCGTGCCAACCGCTGCTTCATAGCAAGGACACACTGCATCTTGTCCTTCATCCCACCTAATCTATGCTTAGGCATAGGTCGTGGAAACGCCCTTTCCCGTCACACTATATCATATAGCTATCATACATAGAGCGTGAGCGTGTCTTGTTCTCCAACTCCCACCTAATTTAAAAGGCAAACTTTAAATGGATCGCATGGAACTGAATTAAGGAAAACGGCATAAGCGTATGGTGGTGATGTTGCAGAACACTATGAAGTGATGTATTTTTGTGATTGGACTTTTATTATGAGAATTATTCGGTTCAAAATAAAAACACCATACAATTGAGCAAAAATAAAAGCAAACTCATAATCAAAAAGCCACGCATGGTTTTGGCACTTGTCTTTGAAACACAAGTCATTGAAACGTGTTAATCGCCTGATGCAGCCACAAACATGGCGAAAGTTCCACATCTTCTGATTGAATCCAACTTCTAACAACCCTGGAGGTGTGGATAGGGGCATTATCTTGTTGGAATATCCAAGACAGGGGTCCGAAAATGTTTTTCACTTTTGGAAATGATCGTTCCAACAAACATTTGTAATTGTTTCCGTTCATTGTTGTTTACAAAAACTCCAACTCGATTGTGCCATAGTGGGTAATAGCTCCCCACACCATTACACCTGATGCACGGCTGTGATGTCCAAGGAAACTCCTGCCCAAGGAAACTCCTCCTTTCTTAGATCATGGAAATAAAAGTTGTAACCATCAGGGCCGTCAAGATCAAACTTTTTTTCATCCGAAAAGACAACGCGTTTCCATTCACTGCTCCAAGGGACACGTTTTCCTGCAAAATTCATTCGATGCTCCTTGTGTACTTGCCTCAAAACAGGTTTCTTTTTAAGTTTTCTTCTCTGTATAGTTCCTTTTTTCGTGTTATCCTTCGGACCGTTGCTATGCTGGCTGATACTCTGCTGTTGGCCCTTATTTTAGTCGCTGGTAGAGTAGCATTTGAGGCAAGCCGTAGAATAACCCGGTTTTCTCACAATGTTGTTGCTTGTGTTGTGGATCCGCAAGATAACTGCTTACAACAGTCTTACTTTTATTAAGCCTCCTTGCAATTTCTCGGCCTGAGAGTCCAAACTCCTTGAAAGCATCTATTTTTCCTCTTTCTGTCGCTGTCAAAGTCTTTCCGGAACCCATTTTTTAACTAAATAAAAACAGTTCTTTTCAACGCTTCTTTAAATATTCCAACACTTTGAAAAAAAAATTGCTGTTGTGAAATCCTGCAACGAAATATTCGCAATGGCCTCATCCTAGTGTCATATCTTTTTATACGCTAATCAAGTAGTTCATTGTTTGATCTTGGGAAATTCCCGCGGGAAAATATGTGCCTGTTCACAGGTAGCAAGAGGTAGTAAGAGTAAGATTTTCAGTCTTTATGAAAATCGATTGCAAAATGTATGGCATTATCCTTGTGATCGCCAGTGTATAACCGAAGTTCCGTTTCAAAATTTATTGCAGAATGTATTCTCTCGATTGAATATTGATAAATGGCTATTTAATGAAATTTTATGTGTTTTGTTCAAAATTAAAGTTAGTACTTGGTTAAAAAAAGAGAATTCCTCTGCATGAATAAATTATCAACATCATAAAAAACCAGAAACTAATTTAAAACATTCTTGTTCATAAGCTACTTTCGTGAACATTTCAATTTTGGAGAAGATCTGCGTTGAAGTCAAAACAAAGAATTCATTCAATGAATTCAATATCAGTACGTAATTGAAATCATTACTCGTTTGACGCTGCCAATCAATAATCCTTCACGTCCGCTCGGCTTAACTCAAAGAAGATTGTCACGGACCAGCAGCGTACATGGAACAACGATTCATCACAATAAACACTGAATGTGTTCTGGTATTTGCTCGTCAACAAAGCAATCATCGTTTTAACACAAAAATGTGTGAATCGCAGAGCGCAGATATACTTCACATCACCAAACAAGCACATTGTCAATACTCTTATGCAACTAGTAAAAGTGCCAACTCTGGATAAAAAAACAAATATCGATTGCAAAAAATCAGGACAGATGCAGCCAAAAATGTTGGACCTGGAAGTTTTTTTTTGTGAATACTCATAACAAAGCATCACCTACTCTCTCTGTTGTATCATCATCTTATATACAGTGTTCATGTTCGTACCTATACATATGAAACACAATATAATATATCTTTAGTGTAATATGGAAATCCATCCCGGTCTTGCGGTTCTTATTACTTCAGGGATCATGTCGATAAATGATTTATTCCGTGATTTATATGGACGTCCCAATGATGATTGATTTGTGAATTCATTATAGTCCCAATTTTGTTGACTATTAAGCCAATTTCACTAATTTTATCTCAAATAAATCAAGTAGGTATAGATCAAGTCTTAGGATGGATGTAGTAGATTTGTTTTAAAATATGGACTCAAAGATGCCGAATCTATTTTTATAGCTTTCCACGCTGCTCATGTAATAAATATGAACGCAAGAATTTAGAGCGCTATAAAGTTTTACACACATAGGTACCTTTATATAAAAGTATTATTTTTTGTATATTCGCATATATTGAGTTCTTTGAAGCGAACATTTTAGAAAAAAGTATATTGCTTCAAGTCTGCAAATAACGAGTGGGTCAGATGGGTATCAGTCCTATTTATCAAGATATCCGGATTCTTTATCTATCCCCTTTCGTAAATATTATCTTCCCATAAGGATTAGTGTGTCCACAACCCACAAATTCCACTAGTGGGAGGTGTTTTCCCCACACAACGTTTTATTGCATTGCCCAAAAGCAGCGACTCATCGACCCGCTAAAAATCGATTCAATTAGGCGTAGTTAAGGACACTCAGTGCCAGGACTAAAGGAGTCCTGCCGAATTCCCATAAGAGTGTTTTCAGTGTTAATGTTGTTATTTCAAGGATATACGAGTATGCCATGCCAAAATGGTTGGAAATTATTTTCCTATAGATATCTTATCGAATTATGTGCGTTTCAATGGATGATGGGACTCTATGCAAATATTTCTTGATATATTCTAAGATGTGTCCTTGATAAAGCAGCTTATCCCAACAACAACAAAAAAGACGAACTCATCGCATGGTGCTAAAAAATTGATATAATCGCTGAAAGCACTAAAGAATTGGGACCATTTTCAGTTTTGCAATACCATTTATATTGCTCTCCTTTTTTGCGTTGTTTTTCTCCCTTTTTTCGTAGAGTGAAAGAAGGTCCCTAGAGGAGATTGGATTAAAGCGGGAGAGGAGTTTCGTAATGTCGAATAAAAATACCTACACAAAAAGTGTACGAAGGACAAAAATCTAAATCACTCTAGATGTGGTTCGATTGGGAGTGTGGCGTTTTTCATTTATCTCTTTTGTCTACGGATTTAAAAGGTACTTAAGAAACAACTCGTCAAAGTTTTAAGGGTGGGCATATGCTATCTAAACATATTTTCTAAATTTTCTCTAGTTTATTCAAGCATCTAGATTGAATCGTTTTAATGTTAACTGTATTCGATATTGGGACCGTTTTACGACAACAACAAAAATTGGGCTGATGTTGTGGTCCGTTGTTGATAAAGATATTTACTAATGGACTTAGACTAAGGGTCCCTTTTAAAAGCAATGAAACGTCAACATTTGCATTTCTATTCGCATTTATTATTCGATGGAGGAAATATTAGTTTAAAATAGACGGTACTTAGTGTGGTGGCCAAAATTACATGTACCTACCTTTGGCTGAAGAGGGATACAAGCTTTCGTTGCATTAAGGTGAAGTGGAGACTTTATGTATCTATATTTCATTCAATATCTGAATTTGTTTTTTTTCTTTATAACTAACACGCACTAAAGGCTTTTTCAGTGCCCTTATAATGTAGATACGTTTATAGTTACATACTGCGGGCATTAAGGAA
Organism: Portevinia maculata; assembly: GCA_949715645.1. NCBI lineage: Eukaryota > Metazoa > Arthropoda > Insecta > Diptera > Syrphidae > Portevinia > Portevinia maculata. The sequence goes on from OX454526.1 coordinate 93,103,760, forward strand.
ATGGGAGTAGGTAAGGATGACAGAAAAAAACCGATGCATTTTGGTTTTAAATGTTTGTAATTTATAATTGGTAGGAAAAATAGAGCAGACAAAAATTCCGCATTCGTGTTGTATGGTTAAGGAAGGATTCTTTGTATTTCACTGTACGCCCGAAAACTAGCTTGACGGTAGACTGATCATTCCTGGCTTGGCGGGTATTGCGGTTAAAATGTTCTGGGGTGAAATGAAACTGGCTATTTTGTTTGAGCTTATATGGTGGATAAAATAATGAGAGGCAAGAGACATTGCGACGATGACTAAGATAGTCAAGCGATCTCACGATGTTAAAGTCACCAATGAGTTTTATCGCGCGTTTTTGGATCCTGTCAAGTAGCTCCAAATAAGTAATTGGTGCACAAGACATGAAAATTTACAATAATTTTTGTAAACTGCTCTTACTTGAGCGAGAAAAATTGAATTTGGGACGAATTTAAAAGCGTGCGACGACTTCAAACTTGGTACAAAGAGTGACCATTTATTAATTTCAGTTTAACAATTCCGTTATTTTTTTTTGCTTAACTTAGAAAAAGATGGCCGACAGGCGCTAAATTTAAATTTTTATAGTATATTGAGATAGCAGACAAGTTGCCATCTTTTTAAGCCATGCATTAGATTGTCCGGCACTGGTTCCGGAGGTAGAGCTCGTTGCGGGCCTCTTATTAGTAGGTGCGCTGGTGTTAGCGCTTCGCCATCGTTCAGGTTTGCGCTTTGGGGTGCGATTGGTCTTGAGTTGAGGATAGCTTCGACCTCGACCACCACGGTTAACAGCTCCTCGACTGTTAGTAGGGCGTTTCCAACTGTGCGATGTAGCAGCGCCTTGGCTGACTTCACCGCAGCCTCCCACAGACCGCCAAAATGTGGAGCCCTTGGCGGTATGAAGGCAAAGCTGAACCCTTCCTCTGCTGCGTATTGGAGAACTGCTCCCTTCCCTCGATTGAACTGCTCGCGAACCTCCTGAAACTTCATCTGAGCTCCCACGAAGTTCGTCCCGTCGTCGCAATACATCGTCTTCGGAATTCCTCGGCGACCTATAAACCTTTTAAGGGCGAGAATAAAGCAATCGGAAGTGAGATTAGTTGCTAATTCAAAATATACAGCTTTCGAGGTAAAACAAACAAAAACAGCAATATACGTTTTATTCGGTGGTCGACCGCGAATTTTAAAAGAGGTATACACAACACAGGACCACAAAAATCTACGCCACATATAAGAAAGGGTCTTAGTGCTCTAAGTCGGTCTGCTGGCAAATTACCCATAATTTGCGTTAGCAACTTCGGTTTATATTTAAAGCAATGAACGCAGTTTTTTACAGTTTCCCGGCATGCTTCTTAAGCATTTACTAGCCACAACCTTTCGCGAAGCAAACCGATCAATGCTTTAGATCCAGCATGATGGTTTTTTATGTGCAGATAACGCAAATATGATTTTATAAACTGAGTATTTTTTGTCAGTAATAACGGAAACTTGGCATCGTATTCAATTGGTGCGTGTAGAAGACGTCCTCCTACTCGAAGTAGATTGAATGAATAATCACCTTCCTTAAATGCATGCATAAATGGATTGAGCTTCTGTATATTAGATGGAAGTGCGACGTTACGTTTCAATCTTTGAATCTCTTCAGGAAATTCGTGATTTTGAACAATTTCAATAATTTTCAAGAATGCTAATTGCAACTCTTTAGCCGTTGGTACTGTCTCAAAAACTTCACTTTTGTTCTTTAATTTTCGAACCAATCTCATAATATACGCAAACTGTCTGGCTAATTTTGCGTATGAAGAGCATTTTTCAATAAAATCCATCAGATAGTTCCGAGGAATTTCAACTGCAAACCATTACTACATTTGCCTTGTATTTTTCTAAGGCCTCGTCATCCGGAGACAACTCAAAATGTTTATTCATTGGCCACGCAATTGAGTCTTCTAGGAGGAACTCTGGCCCATTGAACCAAATCGAGCTCTTTAATTCATCCGCGTTACAACCTCTTGATACAATATCCGCCGGATTTTGTTTCGTCGGGACATGTTTCCATGATATACCTTGAGTCCACTCTTGGAGTTCTGACACTCGGTTTGCGACAAAAGTTGCCAAAGTTGAAGGATGTGTTTTTATCCAATGCAACGTTATTTCGGAATTTGGTCCTAAATATAATTTGCTCTATGTCAAGATTCAACAACTCTCACCCATAATTTGGAGAGAGTATGCGCTGCACACAGCTCCAATCGCGGAAGTGATTTGGTTTTTAACGGGGCCTCCTTGGACTTTGCTGTGAATAGCGTCGACTTGATACCCTCTGTGGTCTGACTGCGTACATAAATGCAACACCCATAAGCTCTCATCGACGCATCGGCGAAACCATGAATCAGAATTTTCGCCTTCGGATGTGTTTCCACAAACCGAAGTATTTTTACCTCGGGCAGTTGAGTCAGGTTTGCTTTAAAGTTCTGCCAACAGGTATCAAGGCGCAATGGAATCGACTCATCCCAATCAAGTTTTGCAATCCAAAGCTCTTGTAATACGATTTTTGCTTTGGTAACTATTGGGCACAATAATCCAAGAGGATCAAATAGACGAGCTGAAACTGATAGAATGTTTCTTTTCGTTGCTCGTAGATTGTGGAAATTCTTTTCTAAATTGAAGTCAAATGTGTCGTCTTTCGGTTTCCACTGGATTCCTAGAGCTTTTGTGGCATCGGAGTCATTAAACGTAATCTCCTTTTCAGTCCTTTCAGTGTTGTACAACTCAGGATGGTTTGAAAACCATTTTGCCAACTGAAACCCACCTTTTTTAAGATTTGATTCACATCTCTTTGTATAGTTTTAAGGGTTTCGAATGTGTCGGCACCAGTTAGAAGATCATCGACGTAGAAATCTCTTTTAATTACCCTTGACGCTGGCTCTGCGTGTGAGATTTCATGTGCATCGCCTAACATTTTTAAACACCGTATTGCCAAAAATGGCGGTGGCGCAGTACCATACGTTACCGTGTTTAGTCGAAAATGTTGGAGTGGTTGAAAAGGATGCTGCCTCCACACTACGAGCTGGTAAATCGAATGCTCTTCGGCCATAAGGACTTGTCGATACATTTTCGTAATATCTACCGTGATGGCATATTTATGTGTACGAAAACGGAGCAACGTCGAAAACAGCTCCTCTTGAATGGTTGGCCCAACCATCAAGATGTCATTCAAAGATAATTGAGTCGATGTCCGACTCGAGGCATCAAAAACAAATCGCAATTTGGTGCTTGTGCTTTGTGCTCGTAAGGCACACTGATGCGGAATGAAGTAGTGTGGTTGTATCGGTAGTTCATCACTTATCGGTGACATATGTCCCGAGGTGAGATATTCGTGCATGAACTCCATGTACATTGCTCTCAGCTCGTAATTTTTTTCACAGTTTTCACTCGAGCGCGAGAAATCGACGTTTGGCAGTTTCAAACGACGACCCGAGCGAGCTAGGAGGCGCTTTGAATGGCAATTTAACTTCAAAACGACCTTTCGGCAAAAGTTGCGTATTTTCAACAAAGTGATTTTCACACATTTGTTGATCTGGAGTGAGAATTTTATTTGATTCTCCAGGAATTTCCTCCAACGTCCAGAATGTTTGAATCATTTTGTCCAGAGTTGGCGATTCATCGGATAGGCATATCATGTTACAAATTCGTGTATGTGAGTTCGAACATTTTGAATATTTTCCAGATACTATCCAACCAAGCAGTGTTTTTTGAATGGTTGGGTATTTAGGACCTTGTTTTATCTGACCTACGGACAACACTTCAAAAAATGTTTCTGCCCCCAACAACAATTCAATTTTTTGTGGCTTATTGAAACATGGATCGGCGAATTGAATACTCGTATTACGTGGAATATTCCAATTTACTATATTTATAGCATGTTCCGGTTGATATGCTGATATTGAGCTCAGGATCCAGTAATCTGCAGAAAACGAGTGATCATTCAGCCTTGATTTAACTACTGCATGTAATTTTTTGCTGACTGTAGTGTTTGCTTCTCCGATGTCAAGCAAGTTTAATGATTTTTCTTCTTTTCGAAGATTCAGCCTCTGTGCAAGTTCCTCAGTTATGAAGTTTATTTGAGATCCAGAGTCAAGTAAGGCTCGTGCTAAAAAATACTCGCCAGAATTGCCTTTAATTTGCACCACTGCAGTAGCGAGTATCACTGGGTCAGTTGAAGCAGAAGCGTGCATGGACTGTGACGTCGAAGGTTGTGGCTCACAGTTAAATGTTGTTGCATGTTGATGTAACAACGTATGATGCGAGCGATTACAAATACTGCACCGACTTAATTTGCATTTTGACACTGTATGTCATTTTCGAAGGCAGTTAATGCAGATCGGCACGCATTTTGCAAATTCAAATCTTTGCAAAACAGGAAGCGCACTAAACGACTGGCATCCGGTTATAAAATGTTCGCTTGATTTGCAGAATAAACATTTGGATTTATTTTGTTGTTGTGTGTTTGCACACGAGAAGGAAGACCGTTGATTCTTATGACGACCGAAATCAGGATTTGGTTTTGATTGCCGATCATTCTTTGACCTTGAAGTCGACGCTTCTTCCGCAGAAATGTGCTGATATCTCTTATTAAGCTTCACAGTCGCTCCATAAGGGAAGTGTGCTATAATCTGACTGTTCCTCCCACTTTGGTCTGGTGACTGGATCAACCTTCGACATTACTAAATGTATGATGATCGTGTTTGTGACATTCTTTTCATCACCCAATGAAAATAGCGAATCATAAACTGCAGAAACAGTATCTATCAGGCTGCGTAATGCAGGCGCTGATGGCTTAGTGATTTCTGGTAAATCGAAAAGTGTTGAAACATTGTCGAAAAATATGAAGCAATTATTGTCATACACTTTTTTCAAGCTAGCCAAAGCTTTCGGATAATTTTGCTCGGTTATTTGAAATGCTCTTACCGTTCCTAAAGCTTCGCCAGATAGACACGATATCAAATGATTAAATGTTTCAATATCTGGAAGCGTAGAATCGTTGTCCACTAAATTTTCGAACAGGCTGATAAAATTTTTATACTCAGCATATTGCCGCCAAATTTCGGAAGAGACATCTTTGGTAGTCGAGAATGTTGAGGGGCACCAAAGGAGCAATCAACTGTACTAGACTTACGCCTCTTATTCAACTCCGACACAATTAATGACTTCGCACTTACGCAAATGTCTTCTAATTCCCCGCGGAATGTATCGCTATGATCAGCCGATTCTATGTCAGATTGACAGATCATGACTTGATCGATATATGAATTTAATATATCCAATCGACATTATAATTCGGTTGGGTTTAATGAAATAGTTTTTTGCTCGATTGCCGTTTTAATTCGAAGAATATTTGCTTTAATTAGCGACCGTTGATGCTTTAATTGCTCAAGGTTCTCACTCCTGTTTGGAGAAGTCTGTCTCTTTGGTGCCATTTTATTCCGAAAATGATCTCCAACGAAAATTAAATTTAAAAATGTGCAATCTTTTTAAACGGATTTAGTTTATCTACGAAATTATTACCGGTTAACACTTGCAGACAGATGTGTGCTAATTGTAACCCTGTATGGTGCAACTCGCAATAAATTATTTTAATTTGCTGTGCAAATAACCCTTTATCGTTATTTTTCACTTTTCCCCCAATTTAATATTAATAGAAATGTTGGTCTGGCAACGCTAAACGTTTTTCCGAAATTTTTCAGTTGCTTCGCTGAACGAACCTAATGCACTTGAAATGACCACTGTCAAATTGACAACTCGGTACAACAAATTTTAATGCTGTCAGTGTTTTTTTTTGTAATTGATTTGAATTAATTAATTTGCGAGATAAGTGCTGGCGCGAATAATGTACTCAACGTCGCGACTCGATTAGGAATTTAAAACGCCAGTAGCGATTGTTTATTGTGGTAGCAGCATAGATCGATGAGACAGACAGCAAAAAAAAAGCAATAATCTTTTGTTTACTTTAACGTTTTGTTGAAGTGAGCGTTGTGTTAGTGAATTACTTTGATAGGTATATACATTGCGAATTATTAGTTTTAAGTCACATATAATATGTATACAGTGTAATGTTTCTGCTATCAATAAATATCACCCTTTTTTTTAAATCGCGCACTTTGTTTGTTTTACCATTAGTATATGTGTATATATGTATAGGAGTGTCACAAATAAATATAGGCAACAGTAATTGAAAGTGTTTTGTACTTTATTTCATACATTAATCAACTGAATGGTTTTTAAATGGATTCACTTTTAATTTTTGTACCGGCTACCTCTTTTTTGTTGGAAGACTTTTCCTTTGAAGCTACTTTCTTCTTGCACTGTATGTAGTTACAGTTTGTATTCATTGGCGATGTCTGGAACGCTAGGTCTCGAAGATGTGTTTCTGCGATCGCTTGGCGCTGGTTCCTTGCGATGACTTTTTGGGCAAGCTTCTTCCGAATGGCGGTTTTGGGACACTTCGATAAATTAAATAAATTTGGGCGTCGCGTTAAAAAACTTTTCTTTTTAAATTTGTCCCTGCTCGAGCGCCATGAAAATTTACAATAATTTTTGTAAACTGCTCTTACTTGAGCGAGAAAAATTGAATTTGGGACGAATTTAAAAGCGTGCGACGACTTCAAACTTGGTACAAAGAGTGACCATTTATTAATTTCAGTTTAACAATTCCGTTATTTTTTTTTTGCTTAACTTAGAAAAAGATGACCGAAAGGCGCTAAATTCAAATTTTTATACCATTACAATTTACTTAGTTCACAATTATGTTTATGAAGTTGTAAGTTGGCGATTTGACGAAACAAGACCAGATATGCGCATTGAACTCAAGCTTTGGGCTTTTGAACGCCTTATAAACAGTAGCCAGATCAGAGGTACTGAAATATTTCTTTTAGCTCTTAAGTAAGCCTACACCGAAAAAAAAATTGTAAAAACCACCGTAAAATTGATAGTTTTCGCTTACATATTCGAGCTGATGTTGTGCAACATCAATTTTGATATGATTGTCATATCAATTTTAATTTCGAATTTTAAATTCGAACTTCGAAACATTTTTACATTAAATCAACGTAGAATCGATATGAACAACATCAATATTTTGATTTTGTAATATTATTTTAACGTTGTTTCATATCAATATTACGTTGAAATTCTACAAAAAAAAATTTAGAAACAATATGAAGTCAACGTAATATTGATGTGAACAATGTCATTTTAACATTGTTTCATATTAATAGTACGTTGAAATTATACTTTAAAAACTGTAGAAATGATATGAAGTCAACGTAGAATTGATAATACTTACATGGTTTAATTATAGTACATTCACGGTTTCATTCCATCCCTTAATAAAAAGAATTCGTTTACTTTATTTTGAAAACACTTTATTACGATTCAAAAATAGGATAATAAAATTGTCGTATTTTTTTTCAAAATTTATACTGCTTAAAAAGAATTAAAAATATAATAACAAAAATGCAATAAAAACAAAAAATATGCAATAAGAACATTCAAATTAAGTTATATTAAGTAAACCAGTGTGATTAGAGTGAACATTAAAGTGTTAAAAACAAAGTTTTCAATGTCAAAGATATAATATAAATTATGTTACATTAAGTACACCGGTATGATTAAAAAGTACATTCAAATGACAAGGATGAAATTGAAAAACTGTTCTATTTTAAGAACGCCAACATTTAGGATAAAATTTTTAATTTCAAAGTTTTGAAAGCCAAAAATATATTAACATTAGAATTTAGTTTCATTAAATACGTACACAAGTCAGATTAAAAAGACAAGGATTTAGTAGAAAATCTGTTCTATTTTAGAAGTGCCAACATTAAGTATCAAATTTTTCAGAGTCAAAAACATAAAAACATGCAAATTTAGTGACCTTAAGTACACCAGTGTGATTAAAAAGGACATTTAAATTTTAAGGATTTAGTTAAAAAACTATAGTAAAATAAACATTAGTGGGGGAATTCACAATGCCATTTGATGAATTCTGGGATCCCAACAGCTCTTCAGAAAATTCTAGGGCAACATTTTGCAACGTGTCCACATTTAGGAGTTCACTTCCCGACAAATATATTATTTGTTGATCGTCCGCCATATTACTTACACGAATAGGTACTTTACCGATGTTTTAATTTTGAAATGAAAAGTTTTTTTTTTATTTTTGGCACAATGGAGAGAATATAATTATTTCTATTGTTTTGCACAATTGCGAGGATCAGTTAAAGATGTCCTTTCCGAGGACTACAAAAAAAATCGAACACCAACCTTCGGCTGGTCCAACAAGTTCGTATATTCAAAGAAAGACTATTTTACCACGTTATAATAAATTGTATATTTGCGACTATATTCATTCACATCCGAATTAACATTGAATACCTCATCCAAAAAGCTATCGCAGGTAGCCTCGCCTTGCACTGTCCAATCTGCTGAGTCGCCAGGTTCATTCGTTGCGCGTGCATCCGCTCGTATCGGGTATCCAGTCATTGCCATTGGATCTACTGCATATCGTGGGAAACTGCTGATGCAGCTATTATGGTTGTCGTGTGGATTGGACATGCGCGTGTTGTATCGTGTTAACTCCTCCCTCTTCGAAAATCTACGTCCCGTAGATCTGGTAAGTTATGCAAGGTCAGTGGCCGGGTGTTGGTTGCCAACCGGAAGCGGTCCTTGTAGGTGAAGGTCTAGTCTTGGGATCTTTGACCCAGCATTGAAACTTCGTAATGCCCACCAGGCAAGGATTAGAATCAGGAGGAATAAAGTCGAGTCTGTAATTAAAGAAATGTTCGCTTTATGGGTTAAATTACCTAGCCATTTGATATTTTTGACGCTCAGGCTATGCACATATCCCAGATCAATCGTATGTCCTTTGGTGGTGATATTCGACATCGCTGGAGGGAGAGCTTGAAGATGGCTCAATATAGAGCTTGTAAACGTCCTGTCTTTGAGCTGGATTGTTTCGTTGCTCAGCTGGATGATGTAAGTACCTGATAAAGACCTTGAAATATTATTAGAGAGTAAAGTGCCATTGAAGTTCGTCAGGTAGATTGTGTCATCTTTAACGAGTTCGATGACCTCGTTGCTGTTTGAATGAAAGGTACATCCCGCCTCTCCACCTTTTAGGAGCCTAGATACGCAGTCGTCTTCTGGGATTCTCCTTAGTGCCTCTTCTCTGCACACCGTCGAGTTACCTATGGATAAGCACTTGCCAACTAAGCCGTACGTTTCCTTATGGTTAATAAGCATCCTGTCAAATTCTAAGTTGACTTGTTTCCCCTCAATAATCGATGACCTAGTCAGCAACACATTGTAGTCTTCGTTTCTTACCTTGGGGATTGAAAGAACGTATAACAAGATTGAATTATTGGTGTAGATCGATGGTGTTCCGTGCTCTATGGCTTCGACTTCATTCTCGTAAGGTAGAGTTTCGAGTTCGCTAATTATTCTACTTATTTCTTCTCCATCTAGAATGTTCGTATTGACCATTCCATTTTTTGCCATTTGGCAAGCTCGTACAATTTCGTTTATTTCTTCTTTCAGGATCAAAACCTCGTTTAATAAGCCCTGTTCGTAATGGCCCTCGATTTTGTCTCTAATCCCCATGTTGACCCGATCGATCACCTGGTTGATTTTCTGGGTGAAGTTATCCATGCTTCTGAATAGTTCATCGTTAATTTTATATTGGTGGTTGTTTCTCTCTATTATATTTTCCTGACTTCGAAGAATGTTGTTCCAGTCGGTTGCATCAGGGTTACCTGCTACCCATTTCCAGGCGGAGCCAATCCAATCGATGGACCTTGCCTTCCTAGGGGATCTGGCTTTCAGTAGGTCGATGCGCTCCTTTGACTTCCGCAGATGAAGTTGAATGATCGATTTGTTCTCCCCTCCAGCGGAGAGGTTCGCCGTTGCATCTGTAATTAGGTTCAGCACGTTCTCGAATTTCTCCAGATCGATGACGTGAACGAGCTTGAAATACCCGTCGATTATCCACGCCTTTCCATCCTTTATGGAGACTATTGGTGCCTTGTAGTCGTAGATTTGAAAACTCTGGACGGTCAATGCAAGCAAGCAAATCCTTATGCTATGGATGTAAAGGTTAATTAGTTACAATAATTACGAAATCATATTCAACACGTAATGTTTTTCCGTCATACTTGTGTATGAATTAATTTTATTTGACTTAAGCCTATGTTATAAGAATGAATAAATTGTATCTAATGTCTACGTTTATATTTTTTTCTTTATCATACGTTTGTATGGTATATCATCATACATGTGTATGGCATTTCATCATGCATGTGCATGGTACATCATCATACATGTGTATGGTATATTTTCATACATTACGTATGGTATCAGTTTTTTAAATCTTTAATGGGGTGGAAGTTACAATGATAAAATTAAAAATGTATGTTAACTCTTCCCTTCCCCCTTTTTTTTTTTTTTTATTCCGCATTTTTTATATGACTTTTGTGGACTTTCCGTCCGGTGGAAGTGACAACGGACACTTTGTTGTTCCTTGCCACAATTTCCTTGCGGTATAAAGGTTTATTTTTTCCTTGTACTTTTTTATAAGCAGTATATATAATATCGCCTTTTTTATATTTTTTGGGAGATAGCTTTTTGGTGTTACGCCACCTATTGTTTGACTTCTGTTTTTTCTCAATTTCTCCCCTTAATTCGTGATTTACCTTAGCACGAAAGTTAACCAAGTTTTGAAAATTGATTCTCGCGGTTCTATTAAAAAATACATCGGATGGTTTCCTCTTGGTGACCGAGTGCACGGTGTTATTGTACCTATCCACAGCAATGTGAATTACCTCCTTCGTTCTCAGACCCTTATACTCTGCTTTCAGACATCGGAAAATTTCCAAGATCGTGGAGTGTAGTCGTTCCACTTGCCCATTCACTTCACTGCGGTTAACTGGTGTTTGATATAGTTTAATACCTAGCATACGAATGAAGTTGAGTATGATTGGGCTGAGAAAGCTTCGTTCGTTATCAGTTACTAATACCCTGGGGACCGTAAAATAATGTAAAATTTTCGTAATCTTGTCTCGTAGGTATAGCGAAGATTTGTTCTTAATGTGGAAGAGCTTGGCGAATTTTGAAAATCTGTCTATGCAGCTGATGAACTTCTCGTTCTGAATTTCTACAATATCCATATGAAGTATTTCGCATGGATATGATGGTATGGGAGTTGGCTGCAGCTCGGGGTTATTGGGGTGTCTATCGTATTTGTTCGCCAAGCAGACTTCACATGTCCTAGTATACTTTGTAATTAAACTGTTCATCCTAGGGAAGTAATATCGTTCTAGAAGTTGAAGCTTGTTTTCCCTAGCGTTTCTATGTGCCCTTCTATGCTCCTTGCTAATCAGTTGCCATACCCTTTCCTCTTTCTTGACGTCCTCCACTATTCTCTGGGTAATACGGATTTTATAGTTAACGAAATTATTTAGATAGACTCTCTGCAACATGGCTATGTGCGCTTCTGGTATTCTGATGCCGTTGACCAAGTTCGGCCTTAGCTTTGCCTTAAGTATTCGTGTCAACTTGGGTTCATCTAAATTTGGTTCGGCGACGTAATGTCGAGAGTAGCCGGGATGGGGCTCCTCATATATGTCAAGGCCCTTATCTGCCCTTACAATTATTTGGTTTCGGAAGACATTGAGAGGCGCTTCGACGTGTGGGATTAGATCCGAACCGTCTTGTTCCGCACTGTGCATGGTTTCGCTGGCTGAGTCCGTTGAACCTTCCGATTCCATGGCTGATTCCGTTGAGGACTGCGACTTCGCGCCGTCTGCGACAGCTCCCACGAGTGAGTTATTTTCGCTGGCCGTATCGGTCGCAGAGCCATGCTCCACATTGTTTGAACTTGGTGCTGTCACAGGTCTAGCTGTGTCAGACAAGTGATTTACATGTGTTTTGAGTCTCGAGAGAGCGTCTGCCACGAGATTCGATTTACCTGGTTTGTAAACCAACTCGCAGTTGTACTCCTCGATGCGCGCCTTCCAGCACTTCAGCTTCGCGTTGTAATTGCGGTTTCCTAGGGCGTACGTCAAGGGTTGATGGTCGGTGTAGATTTTGATTCTTTTCGCACCGTAAAGGTACGACCGTAAATTGTCAAGGGCCCAGACAATTGCCAGCATCTCCTTCTCATTCGTGGCATAGTTCTCCTCGGTTTGGCTTAGAGAACGAGATATATAGGAGATTGGCCTGTCGTTACCAGGTTCACCCTGGGATAAAACTGCTCCTATAGCATAGTCCGAGGCGTCGGTTGTGAGGCTAAAGGGCTTAGTGAAATCAGGGAAAGCCAGGACCTCTGAAGAAGTCAACAAGGTCTTAAGGTCGTTAAAAGCTCTTGCTTCCTTTTCATTCAGGGTTATAGGAATATTTTTGGACTGGTTGGCTTTGACTTGGGAGTTTGCCCCTCTGGTGAGATTGGTTAGGGGTTTGGCCACATTAGCGTAGTCGTGGATAAATTTCCTGTAATAGGACGTAAGGCCTAAAAACGATTTTAGTTCCTTGAGATTTGTGGGGGGTAGAAGATTTTGGATAGCTGAGACTTTTTTACCATCTGGCCGGATGCCTTCCGGAGTTATTATGTAGCCAAGGAAGTCGACTTGTGTTTTCATAAAATGCGTTTTCTCTAGATTTACCTTAAGATTTGCCTCCCCCAGTCTGGTCAAGATGGTTTCGATATTTCTTAGGTGACTTTCCTCGCTATCCCCAAAGATGATGATGTCATCTATATATACATAGCAGATTTTGCCTATGAATTCCTTTAAGACGTCATCGATCATACGCTGGAATATCGCGGGTGCGTTCTTTAAACCAAAGGGTAGTCTGAGGAATTCGTATTTCCCATTCATGGTGGAAAAAGCTGTCTTATGGATGTCCGATGGCTTCATCGAAATTTGATGAAACCCGGAGGTAAGGTCTAGAGTAGTGAAGTATTTGGCCTTGCCAAGGCTCGCTATCGTCGAATTGATATCAGGTATAGGGTAGGCATCGGATATGGTTACGGCGTTCAACCGTTTATAATCGATTACCATACGGTACTGTTTCTCGCCTGAAGGCTTGGGTTTCTTGGGTACCACCCATATGGGAGAGTTGTATGGGCTCTTTGAAGGTCTAATGATTCCCTCCTTCAGAAGTTCAGCGATCTCCCTATCCACTTCCTTTCTGAGGGGCGCTGGATAGGGGTAGCTTTTCGTATATATTGGTTCATTGGTGCTTGTTTTAATTTCAGCAAGAACTGTGGTCTGAACTGTTTCATGGTTGGTGATGGGGCTAAAAAGGGAATTATGTTTTTTGATAATACAACGCAACTTGGACTGGGTTTCATTTGATAGATTCTCGTCAAGGACAATGTTAACTTCCTTAGATAGTTCTTCCCCGAGGGGAATAACTATATCAGGGAACAATCTTAAAACATTCGTTTTCCTGTCGATTACCGCCTCTAGTTCTTTTAACGTATCATCTCCGATGATACCGTCAAAAGAGAGCAGACCCGGTAAGACGTAGAATGTTAAGACAGTGTTGTTGCCGGCTTGCTCGAAGAATCTTCCGGTAACGCACTCATTAATTTGAATTTTCCCAGCTGCTGAATGTACTAGAAATGGTTTTTGTAGGCGGGTGGTTTTTTCGGAGACGGACGGACCAATGAAATTCTTGTTTGCCCCCGTGTCGACAAGGAATTTCAGCGTGGTTCCGTCCCTCATGCAGTACCCTATATATGGTACGCTGGATGTCCGCCTGACATAAAATTTGGCTCGTCTTCCAGATTTGCGTTCGCTGCCTCGGCATATCTATCTTCTTCATTCGTGAATTCAGGCAAATCTTCTCTGGAAGTTTGCAGGTTAAACATCCTCTGCTGTTTCCGAGGGTAGTTGTCCGACCATGCTCGCCTTTTAAACTGTCTAGCATCCTGTGGTCGATTCATGTAATTAACATTACGTGACTGAGTTGATTGATCCACCTCCATCCTTTCGTGTGGCTTAGGGCCACTCGGCCTTGGAGGGGTTTCAGTTTCGCGGTTGGGAGTAGAATACGACTGTCGATTTGACCTATTAAAGCTATACCGAGGGAAATTCCTTCGTGGCAAAGCAGGCTTTGAGTCCTGTTTAAAGGTTTGGTTTATCGGCGAGGATATCGTGTTTGAGTCCGAAGTTGAAGGAACGTGTATTGAATGGTTGCGAAAATTTAAATTTTGCATCTCCAAGCATGCCGAGTACGCCTCTGGGAGAGTTTTAGGCTTTTGAATGACGAGCATTTTGGAGATTTCGCCGTTCAAACCTCGAATGAACACGTCTAATGCCCTGTTGCGGTATGTTTCCACGAGGGCCGTAACGGTTTCTTGGCTAAACGTTTCCGTTTTGATTTTATTAATCATGAGCGACAGTTGGTGATTAACTGCGGCAAAAAACTCGTCAAGCTTGGTACCTTTTTGTGAGAGTTGGTTGAGCTGATGCTCCAAGGTTCTCATATCCCTTTTGTCTGCGTAATGCAGCGAAAGACACTGTTTGATCGTTGGCCAATCATCGGCGAAAATATTATAAGAGATTAGGGCTGCGTCGGCGCTGCCCCTTATCTTTTGCCTAATGTGCTGGAGTATAGCACGATAAAGAGGTTTCGATCTCACGATCTCAAAATCCCTCAAAATGGTTTCGACCACATGAACCCATGATATATATCGAGTCGGGTCACCCTCAAAGGTTTGGAGTTCTTTGACACAGTCAGGGAGCCGACTTATCTCCCTCAGGTCAGACTCGTTTCGAGGACCACAAAGTTCTGCCTGTTCAAAGAGAGGCTGTTGTTGGGGTTGCCCATCTTCGAGCGTTTTTACGCGAGACTCAAACGCTTTGAGTTGGGCGAGGATAGAGTTCACCGCACCCGTTAAATCGGTCAAAGATCTGCTGATCGCATCCATATCACGATGTATGATTTATTTAAATGAATATAGAAAAAAGGAAGTGGTACTTATCTGAACTTTTATCTCCTTGGTTAACCTCCTGCACAGCACACGTATCTTTAGGTTTTATATTTTTAATTTATAAAAATTTTTTTTTTTTTTATTTTAGCTTAGGTATCTAACAATCGAACTTTTTTCCTTCAGCAAAGATTTCTCAACACGTGGAACAGTATACTAAATTCGCGGTTCTCCGATCGCAGCTGGTTCTTTAATAATCTCAGTATTTAATTTACTTCACGCACACTAATCTTTTAGATTTAGCAACCGTTTTTAAGTTGGTTTGTGCACTATTGTGGTTAGGCTTTTCAAATGGATATATTCTTTATGCACGAGCGATTAATTTATTTGTGCTATGCATGTATGTATATTTTTTGCACTCAATCACTGTTTTATCTTGACTTTGGCACAGAATTTAAGAAGCTTGGGTTGTCTTTATTTATTTAAGTTAGTACGTGATAGTTTTTTAATCAACGCTCGGTTTTTTATTCAACACTTTGAATTAAGCACACTCACTTCAGAAAGATTATCTTCATATTTTTTTTTTTTTACTGTCGAAAAGAGAATGAAATTACTATTAAAAATCGATTATCACACGAATTACTCGTTAGGAACCGGCATTTTCGGGAGGTGTCGTGTTAGTCCCGTTTAGTTGCAGGCAACCTACTAATGGCACGATCAACCATCACCACCGTATCCTTTAGCCTTCTAGGATGTCCGCATGTTCCCATGTGAATGCAGACTGTTTGTGCTTACTGTCAAAAATGGTCATCTGTGTTCCCATGTTAACAGTGACGTTCACTCGATAGAGCGTATTTGACTTGCACAGATCCACAGGCAAAAAGGACACAGTTTTAATGCCGGTCCCTGCTCGGGCGCCAGTTAAAGATGTCCTTTCCGAGGACTACAAAAAAAATCGAACACCAACCTTCGGCTGGTCCAACAAGTTCGTATATTCAAAGAAAGACTATTTTACCACGTTATAATAAATTGTATATTTGCGACTATATTCATTCACATCCGAATTAACATTGAATACCTCATCCAAAAAGCTATCGCAGGTAGCCTCGCCTTGCACTGTCCAATCTGCTGAGTCGCCAGGTTCATTCGTTGCGCGTGCATCCGCTCGTATCGGGTATCCAGTCATTGCCATTGGATCTACTGCATATCGTGGGAAACTGCTGATGCAGCTATTATGGTTGTCGTGTGGATTGGACATGCGCGTGTTGTATCGTGTTAACTGGATCTATAATTGTTTTTTGTTGTTTGTGTTGCACAATGGTGAGGATAATTGTTTTTTTTTCACAATGACGACGAAATACATAGTGGCACAATGGCGAGGATATAAATGTTATTTTTTGCACAATGGCGAGGATAGAAATGAATTGTTATTTAGTTATTTTAAAATCACGAGTCACAAGCCACTACTAAAAATCAACCGAACCGATCACTCGAGAAGCCAAACTGAGAATGAGAATGAAAATGAGGGATGTAAAGGCCATAGCCAATAAAATCCATGTATGTGTAAAATAATTCTGTGTATTCATATCATTTTCATATTAAACATATCAAAGCTACATTGATTAATGTGAAAACTACATTTCTTAAATGTAAAAACTACATTCTAAATGTGAAAACTATATTATTAATGTGAAAATGACATTTTGTTTATGTTTAAGTCTTGGCTCCCAGTCACTAAAATTTGGCGGCTAAAAATCCTTTTTTATATTATTCATTTCATTTTGACATTAAAAATGTCAAAACTACATTGATGCATAAACGCCTCAATATCAAAAATATATAAAAATATTGTAATGTATTCAATGAAATTATCATTTACAAATTCATCAATATTAACATTTTGATCATCAAAACCTTTCGATTGATTGAGATTTAACATTCCATCTATTTTCAAATCAATTATATATTTCAACATTATCGATGTAGAATTAACATTATTTGCATTTTCATATCAATTTTACATTTTCAACATCAAAATCTTTCAAATGATGTAGAATTTACGTTTTCATTTTCATATCAATTTTACATTTTCGAAGATTATTTTCATTTTCATATCAATTTTACATTTTCAACATCAAAAACCTTTCAAATAGTGTAGAATTTACATTTTTATCTTTTACATTTTCATATCAATTTTACATTTTCGAAATCGAAATCTTAAAATAATGTAGAATTAGCATTTAATTTGTATATTTACATTAAAAACTGTACAATTGATATGATCTATTTTCGAAGAAGGTTTGATAATGCAATGTGAATTTGCCATTGAAAAAAACTGTAAAACTAACAAGAAAAATGTAAGCTGAACATTTTTCAACCCTAAAAACACATTTTTTCCATTAATTTCAAATTTTTAAATGAAATCTGGGTTGATATGACAAAACTATCAATTTTACATTTAATTTTTTTTTCGGTGTAGGCAATAGAAAGCCGTTCGGTTTCAACGACGAAAGTGCCATTCATGCCAGCATTTATTGGGTGAGTTGCAAACTTGAAACCATCCAAAACAACTTGAATTGAACTGAATTGAAAGGTAATTTCTAATCCATTTAAGGAAGGTATCACTAACTTTAGATGCACGCATTTTCGACTCTGTCAAATGCCTTTGAAATATCAAACGCAACGATCTTACTTTCACCACCTTGGTGAAGATATTTGTTCCACTTTTCGGTTAGATAAGTCATCAAATCAACAGTGGACCTGTTGCTGCGAAACCCGTACTGCCGGCCGTTAAGATGTTTTCGGAATTTAAGATATTTCATGAGCTGACGGTTTATCAGCGTTTCATGACCTTGCAAAGAAGGGAAGTTTTTGCAATTGGTCGGTGGGAGGAGGGAGAAAAATATTCACCTTTTTGGGGACAGGCTCGACAAATGCTGTTTTCCAACTTCTCGAGAAGAGCACTGAAAAAAAATTAGATAGAAACGCTTGCGAAATGGTTTTGCCAGCGAGAAAGAACACCTCTTCAGAATGATAGGGGAAATACCATCAGGACCAGCGGATTTGTGTACGTCAAAGTCTTGAAGTACTCTAGCCACTGTACGAGTAAAGAAGTGGATTGGTCCCTAGGAGTTTTCTACGAGCTCGAATACAGCGGGAGACAAAACACAATTTGGGAGCGTTGAACTGACTGCAGAGTAAGCAGCAAGCAGATTGGCATTATCTATAGAGCTGACAGCTGGAGTGTTATTGTAAATGAGCGTTGGGATAGATGGTGAGGCCGAATTCTTGATGTTTTTAACAAATGATCAAAAGGTTTTACTACCCGTGGGACTTTGTAGTATTTTTTGCCCAACCTTTTGGTCACAGGAGAATTTGACACAATTAATGTTGGCATTGCAGTCATTTCTGGCTCGTTTAAAGTCTTTTCGGCTTTCCTCAGATGGGTTGGCTTTGAATGACCGAAAGCTTATCTCTTTTAAAATGATAGAATCTTTGCAGCTCGAGTCACACCACGCATTTACCTTGGGCTTGATACTTTTTATCCTGTTAGGGATGAAAGACTTCATGCCCCGGTGAATGCTTGCTCTAGTCAAGAAAAGCAGCAACAAATGAAAGGGAGTGAGACCGGAGAGATTGCCCTAACACTTTGCACTCTTACAAACAAAATATTTTATTGAGTTCTTACTTGAAGATTCGTATAACCCACTTCACGACCAGTGATGCCGTTTCAGAAATCTGGAAACAATGCCAAATACTTTTTAGAAATATTTGCCTTTTTTTAGCAGTGCTGAGTCAGTTAATTCAATTCCTGTTAAAAATTAACCACCTTTCTGAATAAAACAATTTTGTTTCCATACAAAAATCTTTGTGGTTCACCCTTAATAGGAAATCAAAAATCGACGCATTGTCTGGAATAGGAGTGGACACATTTTTTGGCAGCGATGATTGTGTGGTTTGTTAAACATGCGATTGAGAGGAATTTACTATTTTATTTCACACTACGAATTTGTATCGAAATGTATTTATTTATTGATGTATTTATTTTCTAATATCATTAATTCTTCATCTAAGACATCGCCTTCCGAAAAATATAGCTGTCATAGAAAAAGTTTAAATTTTCTTGATATCGAATCACCAAATAAGAAAGTACCACATAAAAATGGAAATCTGGATTAAACGAATTTGACGATACCGCTATTCGGCGTATCATACACACCTTCTACTGCATTACATCCCTTAACCCTTCTGACAATCACAACTTTTATACCTTTGCAACAACCACAAGCTCTGGCCAGACCCTCGTACTTTTTGTATGAACGGACATCACAGAATAAAAAAAAAACGCTACACGTGAAAGCACAAAAAATGGGAAACCACAAAAAATATAGTTTCCGTACAAATTGTATGTAGGTCTGTCGAAACCTTGTCATTGAGTAGTGAAATAAAGGTAGTAAAATTTAAAAAGGCTTATTTATTTCAAACGCGTACATATATATGTATAAATAAAATTTATATTAAATACAGTCAAAATCGCTTATAACGACATCGGTTATAACGACGTATCAGTATCTGTAACTCTAGTCTGGAAAAATAATTAGTTAATACACCTCAGTATGTAGATGCGAAAAATTGGCACTCGCCTTCAATCATTTACTTCAAATATCCTGGAAAGAGTAAATGTAGCAATTCTTTAAAAATTCTGAGCAAAAGATTGATTATACTCCCGCATTATATGTATAATCAACATAATAAATAGAAAGAGATAATGAAGGCAATGGCAAAGGACCGTGGGCGCAGTGGCTTATTGGTAATTGTGTTTGACTACCAATCTAAAGGTGTACCGGTTCAAATCCCGACGGGGCCAAGCAATATCTAGGGTTTTTTCTACTGCCCCACCTCTTGAAAACGTCTGACAAACATCCATGAGTATCAATTGTGATGCGAAGCTTTTCAAATTTACTGTTCGAATTCATCCCAAAATTGTAGGCCCCTTGCACTTCGCACAAGCAAACGGTTGGAGGTTTTAGGCCCTATATGAGCCGTTAATGCCTAATATACATACAACTTTTTCATAGCATCCTAATTTCTTTTTATGTCGTTAAATGTTGACTCTCCATATTCACGACAATTAAATGGAAAACCTGTACCTTTCTCTAAACAATGTCAGCCTTTTTCTAATTTGAAGAAGAGACTAAAACGCGGACGATAAAATTGAATTCCTTTTCAGTTACGCATTCCTGCGCAAAGCGCAACAAGTTTGAATATTAAGATGTTCTATGTCATAATCATCAGTTCACTGCATTACGGTTTTTGTGAAAAATATTCCGGATATTAGAGGTTGCGATTATTGGAGTTTCCGTTAAAAGAGTTTTCACTGTACTTCAGACCAATTAATTGTTGTAAATTTAACCCTAGAAAGATAATCATATTTTTTATGACGTAAAAGATAATCATACGTCTCAGAGACGTATGGCACTTTGGTAGTGTATTTAATGAAACCCATGAACTTTTTAAAAAAATATTAACGTTTTAATTATTTATGTAGGTCACATAAAGAGAAATAAATCAATGATTTAGTATAAATAAATATTAATTTAAACAATAAAAACAAAAAACTTAAACCCTATTACAAATCAACAAAAAACCAACTTATATTTTAAAGGAACCTTAAAATTGACATTAAGTCATAATAGTTGACAAATTTTCATTTTTCGGTTAAAAATAAGTCAACTAATAACTACTAGTAATTTTAAATTATATACGATTAAATTAAATGTAAGAATGGCACACGTCACACACGCCCCCAGAAGTACGGCACAGCTATAACTTGTTACCGCAGGTACTTACCGTCGCGCCACCACCGCTACGGGCAAGCTCCGACCACCGACTGAGTTAGTTTAATGCGGTTTATAGTTAAAAGGATATAACATTTTTTCCGCGCGTCATACGTCTCTCAGACGTAGATTATCTTTCTAGGGTTAAATTAAATTATACTAAAGCTAATTTTGAAGGCATATCGAGTTATATGTCTAGAAATCCGTGGCGTTAAAATTTTAGTTCTTTTGAATTGTTGCAATCATACTATTTTTGTTCGTTAAGTCATAATTACTTATAATTCAAAGCCTTTGTGGTTTAATAAAAGACTAAGTAGCTTCGGTAATAAAACAAATAAAGCTTGTAAACTAACTCGTTAATTCGCAAACGATATTGATTTAAGGAACAATTGCATCCGGTTGGAACTTGAATTTGATTTTCTAAACAAATTTCTGAATAAAAATTACATGTTGTCTGTCGAATCATATCTTAAAAAAAATAGTAAATGATTTTGGTCGTTTATCAAAAATAAAAAAAATCAAATGGTGTTTCAAGAAGTATGCAATACCTGCGTTCTACAACTTAGATCTTCAGAGTATTTGCAATCTATTTGCGGACTTTTGCAAATAAATAAATGTGTGCTGAATATTTTACTTGTGAGTAAGAATATGGACGACATTGGTAAACTAGAGATTCATAATTATAGTCCAATTGAAATGTCTATTTTATATTATAAGTTGACTTTTTACTTAAGGAATATATTTCGCATTTGCAACAAATCTATGTTGCAGGAAGATCTACAACTACTAATCTTTCAATTTTTTAAAATTTTATTCCAAATAAACTAGAGGAAGATTACCAAATTGATGTTATTTATACCGACTTTGTAAAGGCCTTCGATAGAGTCTGTCATTTTATTTTGTAGATATCTTACCTTAAAGGTCGTATACAATATGCATCCATTGATTAAACTCTTTCTAAGTCTGTTATAGTATCATCAGGTGTACCCCAAGGAAGTTAACTTGGTCCGCTCCTCATATTTATTGATAATATGTCTGAAACTTTGTTACATTCTGTTCGACTTATACATACATATATGCCGATGAGTTAAAATTTCTCAGATGTATAAATTCTACTAATGTTTGTCAACTTTTACAAGATGATCTTCAAAGAATAACGAAACGGTGTTCAAATACCCAATTACTTTTGAATATTTCTAAATGTCAATGTTTTTCTTTTGGTCGCAACTTTTTCACCAATTATGTTTGATAACAACATTGAAAATTATCTCCCTGAAAGAGTTGCGAACAAAAAGACTTGGTGTCGTTTTTGACTCTAAATTATACTTTGTAAAACATATTGAATATACTACACCGTTCATTCAAATAGAATAATTGTAAATTTACAGAAAAAAATTACTAGATTTGCAATATGCAAATGAGGTTGGAATATGGATATTCCTACGTATTTTACAAAATGCCAACTTCTCGGTATTCAGTCGCGTAAAAATAGATGGAAAGTTTTTTCTACAATGTTTGTATTTGATATTTTATCAAATCATTTAAAATCTTGCCAGCTAAGAGAGGATTGCCTGCTCCGCGAAAATGAATATTGGGTGAACTATGCACTCAATGAACCTAAAACTCGCTGTGTTGGAGTAAATAATCTTATTTCAGATAATATTGATTTTAATTTTCATGTAAGTAGGCTAACTTTAAAAAATAACTTATTGTTCTTTTTTTAGAATAGTTAATTTAAAATTTCTTTATTTAAACGACATGTGAACATGTGACACAGAATTATTATTTTGTTAATGAATTAAATGCTCTGATTGATGCAAATAAATAAATAAATATGTACATACAGTTCTATTTCTTAATAGGATAACGTGATTAACTTTACTTAAATCAGTATAAATTGATCTGTTTATAGCAAATTTACCATGTTCTCATTACAGTGGATGTGAATTCAACTAAATTGGTTAGCGTTGATTTCTTGGGACAGAAGTTTCTCATTAACAAAATCGCTACGATATTGAAATAGGACTTTGTTTTTTTAAACAGTTTTGGTAATCATTACAGTTTTACAATACCTCTGTAATTTTCCATGAGAAGTTTGTTACATTTTTTCTGTAAAGGCATAATAAATGACGATTTCCATGTTATAGGTATGTCCACACTGGACAGCCCCAAGTTGAATAATTAATATAAAGGTACACAAATACCATCAGGACCAAGCACACAGTAATTATCTGAAGTCTTTATAATTATATTGCGTGTTACAATTTGGTGTCGAGAAATCAGGCCTTGAGTAAATTGTCTAAAAACAGCAAATATATTGCACTTTTCATCGTCACCACAAGATGCATAATTACTATATTCCATATTTCCTGGGAGTATTTAACTTTTGCAACTTCTGTATAAAAGCATAATAATAACATTTCCAAACAACTTCGTTGGCTGTACTCGAAAAATAAGACGTATTCACAGTAGCCATTTGCTGGTTTCCATTTAAAAAAAAATTGATTTTCAAAAGACAGTTCATAAACAGTTATAGAAATTGCTGACATTCCTGTCGAGATCACATTCGGTTAGTGTTTGTCCATGAAAATGAATTAAAAAATTTTATAAAGTGATTTTGCTAAATTTTTTTTAATTTCATCATACTCTTATTGATTTGAACGCTATACTGAGTTCACTGTAAAATTTTCCTGAGTGCAGATTTGTTTTTAGTTTACGAGCCAAGTGAAGAATGACTGATTAATGTGTTATAGAAAAAACACTTCAAATACCTAATATCTTACTAAACTTTGATGTAAGTTTGATATAAAGTTACGTGAGTTCACAATTTTTTAGAAAGATGTCGTCAATCATTACGGTTTTTTTTTTCATAAGATCCAAGCTCCGACCCAAGGACATCGTCGATGACAAATGCGAGCAAAAGTAGTGAACAGAGCTGTAGGGTAGGTGGGTGTATGTATAATAATCGGCGTTTATACGATTTCATTTTGATTTATCAATAAAATACGTGTTTTTTTTATGAAATTTGATTTTTATATCAATTGATGAAAGTTACGATTTACAATGGTGTTGCACATCGGTTCAGTGCTGCTCTGGGCTGCTTTAAATTTGCCCATAGCCAGCAAATCTTCACATGTTTCTCATGCAATTCAAGTTATAAGAAATAAATAATATTTCCACAAAAAATTTAAATTATTTATTGAACCTTGTAGGTATAGGTATTTACCCCAAAAATGGTACATCACTTACATTATACTTTTATTTGATTATCCTTGATTGCTGTGAAGCGAAGGTGTCGATCAGATCGGAAAAATCGATATCATTTGGCAAGTAATTTTCAATGGGCCAAGGAATTCATTCGTATTTGGGCCATTGTACCGCGGAGGTAATTTTTTATTTTACGAAGTACGGAAATAAAAAATTCTCCTCTATTTATAATGAATCGAAACTATTGAACAATCTCACTGAATTATCGTGATACAACGAGATACTCAAAAGAATCTTCCCAATAATATTATTAATAATAATAATATTTAGTTAGAGTATATTACACTGCGACCGATTGGTCTATTGTGTCCCCTTGCTTGTGCCTCGGAGAGTTCCATGACCTCTTTCAGAGCCCTCTCTAGATACTTCTTAGTGAAGCGTGTCGAGGCATTGCTCTGTTTTATCCTTGGCAGGTCACACTCCTTAGAGCACAGCGTCCAGTCAAGTTTCTTTAATGAATCTGAGAATGAGCTGTGGGTCCATGGTTTGCATGTCCTTGTCTGTTATTTGGTGCCTGCCCAAATATTTCATCCTTTTGTGGGCCAGTGCCCCACAGGATTCCAGTATGTGGTCTGGAGTTTCCCTCGTTTCACTGCAGAATCTGCAGAGCCCGTCCTCCGATATGCCCATTTTCCTCAGGTGCTCCTTGAGTCTGCAGTGCCCCGTGAGGAGGCCTGTTAGGATTCTTAGGTTGTTTTTGTTAAGGCCGATACAAGATTTGCATCTCTTTTGGTTGTAATTTCCTAAGAGTTTCTTTGCTTGCCTTAGACCTTGGAGGTTGAGAAAGGTGTTGGCCCTTGTTTCTTCCTCCAGTCTCCTGAACTCTTCGCGTATAGTGTGTTCTCCTATCCCGCAGAACGGTTCAGGTCCTATGAATGGTTCCTCTGCCCCTTTTCTTGCCAGAGAGTCCGCTGCCTCATGGCCTGTAATGCCAACATGGCCAGGTACCCAGCAGATGGAAATTCTGTTATTCTTGACTAGTCTATTCAGTCCGTGTAGGCATTCCCACACGAGTTTTGACTCGTACTACTCGAGTAGGCATCAAGAGCCTTTTTAGCTGCTTGGCTGTCAGACATAATTGCTATGTTGCAATTTCTGTAGTTTTTCTCGAGGTTGATTCGAACGCAACTGTCTATGGCACATATTTCTGTCTGGAAGATGCTGGTACATTTGCCCATGATATTATTACCAAGGAATGATTTTTTGTGAATACATAATGTGACCTTTTTTCCAATTTGTAAACACGAGGTCAGTTAAAAAATGCAGACCTTGCCACTATTCCGTTTATGTAGTCAACCTGCGAAACCTAATGAATTTTTAACTTTCGCCTTATCGCAACAGTATTTGCACGGAACCTCTTCAGGAGAGTTTCTCCATTTTTAAGATAAACAATAAGAAAACATTAACCATGCCAAATTGAAAACAAAGCATTTCGAAGCCATTCAACCATCACAGAGGCTAAAAGCGACAGAGGTATCCTTTTAATCTCTTACTTTGCTAATTTCTTAAAAGTCTACAACGATATAACTTCAAATTGCAATCCTTTCACGTTTCATTTCCATCATCCGCTCACTCGACTGGTATTTTGGTGATGAAATTCCTCAGAACAGAACATAATTTGTAAAATGTAATAAAGTGTTGGACTGTGAACATTTTTACTACAACTCGCAAAGATCATCAGCTTCATCATCCAACCACAACTCTCACTAATAATCGCCATAACCTTATTAAAAGTTTTATACCTTTCTGCAAAATTAGTTGGAAATTTAATTTTCACCATTGACCAAATCCTGTGAACTCGTAGTACAACTGATGATGCCGAGAGCAGGGGTAGGAGCGCAGGAGCACTATAAAAGTCATTGCTGCGGTGTGTACAACATTTTACATACCGAAAAGGATGTATACGCTAACCGAGAACAATATCGTTTCTCTGGAAATGAGAAAGTGAGCCGTAGAATTTCATTTTTAATGTGGAGAGAGCTGAAATATATTTTTTATGGGCATTCTCAAGATTATAGTGGATAGTGTAGTCCTCAGTCAGAATGGCTAACGTTGCGGAGGCTCCTGTTCTTGTTGGGGTGTTCAGATGGTATAGTGGCGGCAGTTGATTGTGAATTTTCTTTTCTTCTGCTCTTTACTTTTGTGTGTTATTTGTTTTTCGTGTGTACAATGAAAATGAGGTCAAAAAGTTTCTTCTCTTTTACTGGAAGCCATTTCAAGTCTTAAACTTTAACCAGAAACAGTTTAAGAAAAGGAATGCATGTTTCTGCTGATGTGGATGCGGCAATTTCCTTCTACAAGTACCTACTCGTGCTTTGCTCTGCCACTGCTGATTAGATGTTAGCGGAGGGTGGGCGGAATGATAGCAAACTGAAAATGGCCTCCGGTAGTGTAACTTTTATCGGTAGGTATCCAGTTTAAGAAAATCTCTTTGCACTGTATGGCCCACAAAGTTTTATTGTTGAGTGCAAAATACTTTTAAAGAATCCGGCATAATACAGCATCAAGTCGTAGACTGTCGCTATTTCCTTTATCCTACTTCGCCTTAATTCTGGCTGCAAAGAATCTTTTCTTTCCACGGTAACTTAAATTCTTGCTAGTGGTTGAGCTAAGGAACACTAAAAAAGAAAACCAACAGCAAATTGCGGACGAAAGCATGTCATGCTTTCGTGCTTGTGTGGATCCTTGCAGTTGTGAATTTTTACGTGAATTGAACATTGTGAATAAACATTTTTCTTCTTGTGTATTCTGTGCGTTTATGTGTTTTGTCTATTCCCGACAGGCTTCCTGGAACAATATACCTTGCGATGGCTTGCCTATAACAGCAGTCCAGATTTGTGGAGTTGAAAAGGCAACCATCCCGGAATGACATGACGACGAGACGTAGAGTAACGTTGAAATGAAATAATAATACATAAAAGGAAAGAACCTACCTTCCTACATACCTCACTTATTGCCGTACCAATGAATAACTGGTGTCGCTGTCCATAAACAAAATATGTATTTCTGGAGTTTCCATCTTGATTTCCTGTTTCCCTTTCCAATTTTATAATGCTTTGACTTGGAGAAAATACATTTCTCGTGCTGGGAAACAAAAACAAATAGCAATAACACAAAAATATAGGGCAATGGGTATAAATAAGCCAAGTAGGTATCTCAGACGAGTATAAAACAAAATGACGGCTATGTCGGATATGACGGTTTTATACACCCAAATAAAACGTCAGTATGTGCAATTAATTGTAGAAAATTAAACACAAGTCCTTACAATAAGGCTTTGTATCAAAAACGAGTACCTAAGGAGTACTTATAATGTTAGGTTTTTCTTATTACAAAAATAATTTAAGATTGCTCTGTAGGGCTTTTACTGAAGCTTCTGCCTGGTGAAATTCAAAGGATGATCCCATTATTGCCAGTTCATCATATCTTTCGTTTTCCAGCACACTTCTGTGTCCGGGGACCTAGCAGAATGTTGCGCAGTGCTTCGCACCATAAGCCCGTATTTATTTGCGACAGAAAATTACAAGCTTCAATTTTATTTCTATGTCAGAAATCGCTTTTATTGCCACTCGGTTGTCAATGAAAAAGTTGATATCAGCTTGCGGTACTGCGCTCAATTCAATCTATTTTGCAGCAGTTGTCACTGCCAGGATCTCAGCGTTTAAAACGGTGCTGTAGCTAGGAAGTCACAATGAACCGGATATTTCGAGATCTTCGAAGTGAAAGCCGAAGCCGTCGCCTTTGTCCACCTTGGAGCCTTCCGTGTAGATGGGAACAGTGAAGTCGTTGGCCTGCATTTGGCTACTATGCCATTCTTAATTGCTAATGAAGAGGTATCGAATGATTTTTCTCGAAATGTAGATTGAGCTTAACGTAGCCTCTGCCTACGTTACTGACCATATATTTCTACAGAATCTGCGCATGTTCCGTTAAACTGGGCTTACCAGCTTTCTGTTTGGATTAGCCGATGGGGGCCGTATGCGGCAGGTTCTTGTACAAAAAGTTCGAGGTTAAGTATAGACTCCAGCCCCGCCGTGGGGTGGATCTCAATCCCGTGGTGGAAAATGCAGGTCATTCTTAGGATCCTAGTCATAGTCTTCAGGTAAGTATCTTAACGCAACGCTTGCCTTCAGACCAATTTACCATATGCAAGTATCAGCCTTACGATTGCCGTTAAGAGCTATATTACAAATTATGGGATAGGACCCCAGATTTTGCTAAAAGCTTTCATTGCCTTCTTTGCTCTTTCTTTTGTATTGAGATGCCAGTTCAATTTCCCATCGGTAGTGACGACTTCAACAGTTTTTGCTTTACTAAGCAATGGTGAGCCAGAGATATTAGTTCCGGATTCAGTTAACTTGTAATGTTAATGTCAATTAGCATTTTAAATCTTTTTAAAACGAATAATTTTAGAAACCCCCACGGGCTGCTAAGAAATATGGTCATCAGATGTGAAGTTAAATGCGCTTTACATTTTTGTAGCATCCTAGGGAAGATGCCTTTGATTGCCCATCGTATCCTTTCTTCTGTTTCTTAATTCGTAGGTATTCTCCGAGTTATTCTCATCTTCCGGATTGTTATTCCCATTGGGTGTACAAGTACAAGTACATCCCGGAAAGTTAGTTTTAAGCAGGAGTTCGAGCGTTTTATTGCAGGACTCCATCCACATGTCGTTGAAGGATTAAAGAGACCCAATGATGTTGGTTCCACCATACTTTTTTTTTTATAATTAGCGTGCACTAAATGGATTTTTTATTTTTCTGTATCTGATACAGTATCCTAATAGTGTTGCCACAGCGCAGGCATTTTCGTTGCTGCAAGCAGCACCAAGATTCATTGCCTGTTTTTGGGTGCTGCTTACTACTGAAAGATTAGGAGGATAGGAAAGAAGTTTTTGGTGCGATAGGGTTTTTTTATCTCCACAGGTTGCATTGCATAAGGGAGATTTGATTTGTTGTGTGTATTCAATTTTACAAAGCATGGCTCTGGTCGGGATTCGAACACACGACCTGCCGATCACTTTGCGAATACACTACCATTGCATACTACAAAAGGTTGTCCACAAAAAGTACTTTGAACCATGAGGGTGCCAAAAAGCGGGAGTGATCACTCAACACAATTCCAGGATTCAAACTCGTAACCTGTGAACACGGACTCATTTTCACATGGCTTCTAGAGTTTATCTCACGAACTAAAGCCACAATTTCCTTGACGCTGTATTCCTCCTCAAATTCATTGTACTAAATCTATTCCTAAATATAGAATAGCTGATAATAAATTAGTAATTACTGTGGCTCCTCAAAAAGATATTTGTCCTCATGGTAAAACATATCCTATAAATGCTGTTCCTATAACTAAAAATAATAAAATTGTTCCTGATAATCATGTAGAGGTGAATAAATATGATCCATAATATATATATATTGTCTTTTTTATGTGCTGACCCTAGTTTGGCTAAATATTTTTGTAAACTCCTTTTTTACCTGTTGTACATATTTAAAAATCCTTTACTGAGTTTTTTTTTATTTCTTGGACATAACTGTCATATCTTGCTAGTGTTTTTTTTTAAAATTTCACATAAACGTGACAGTGGGTCGGCTCTATTTAATTTACCATGTCTATAACTAATTTTATATCGATTCAATTGCAGCCGTAAAACCCATCATTCTACGCGAGCACATGGCTTCGAATTTGGTCTACATATTATCTCTAATGGTTTATGGTCCGTTATCAAACACAACTGTTTTCCAAAAAGGAAGACTAATGTAAATACTTCTTTCTCTGTCTGACTATACCTGCATTAACAGACTGTTAGTCTTTTATTGCCATAAGCAATAATTATGGGTCCCTTTAAGTTAATTCGGTCTTCGACGTTATAAAAGTCTAAAGATTTACTATTTGCAAGAACATCTATTAACTCCTTGAAAACATTATTTTGTTTACCAGTCCAATATTCGCTTAGTGATAGGAGCTAAGCGTGGCCTTTAAACTGGACCTAGAGAGCTGATATTTTAACCTCTAGTAGCCCGAAATAATCAAGTTTAAGAATTTTTGAAATCCGCCCACGGACACGCCCACAAATTTATCGAAAAAAACAAATTTATCGAAAAAACACGACATATTAAGTGCACGACTTTCAAATTGAAAGCTACGATGAACAGCACTCGACAATCGCTCAGCCGCCCGTTACTAACTGCGCGGTCACTGTCTAAGACGGTCGAACAGATGTCCATGGCCGAGTCTTTAGAGACATCTTGACGGCAGTCTTCTGGTTGAAGTGAGGTATGCGCATCCAAATTGCACTTGTAGCTTAGGATCGGAATGTTCATCAGATGCAGTTCGAAAGCTTGCAGGTTGGTTAGGCACTCTTTTGGTTTCTGTCCTCTTTGTTTTAGGATTTGGAGTAGTCATTATTGATTTCCTCGGCTGATTTTTATCAGTTAGATTATCGGTCGACAACCTCCTCATCCCACAAGGGGCTATGTCCCTTTTAGTGTGGCACGTACAAGCGAGAGGAGCAATCTGTCATCATGCGGTCGACCCTACCCACTTTGGAGTGGTGTAAGACAAGGCGGCATTTTTTCGCCAATATTGTTGCTGTTGGTTAGAAAGTAATGTGTTCCGTGTCGCTTAATCGCTAGGAAACGGAGGAATTCGATGGATTTGAACTATGTTACCGATATCGCTCATTCACAAAGCAAACTGGCGCTGGTCGAACCGCCAACCAAATCGACCATGTGCTAATCGATGCAAGGCACGCATCCATCATGTTAAACTTGCTCACATTCCGACTGCAAACGTCGACTCTGACCATTTTCAACGAGAAGAAGCTACGAATTGCTCAGAAAAATAAATTTGGCGTTACTCGCCTCAACTCGACTGGAGTAGCCAGAGTCTACAGAGAGCACCGGAGTGAGAGATTTTCCGCTGTGCACTCACCACCCACAGACGCCAACGATATATGTATAACCGGTATAGCGACATCATTAAACATAGGAACGGGCTACAGTCCGCTTGGGCGAACTGTTGGATACCCTATTCTTATTCCTATCCCTCATAAGTGGGCGTGACAAAAGTCTAAGTATGGTTGAATTGTTAAGAACGCTCTACATATTTTGTTATATAACATTTAAAGGATTTTATCAAAAAAAAAACGCTCCCTCCCTAGCTCAAACTTGGGTGTTTCAATAAAATTGTTTTATTTAATTGTGGGCGTGTCAGTAGGCGGATTTAAAAAAAATTAACACATGAGAATAAAGGGCCCCTAGAGAGTATATTTTATAAATTTCAGCTCCCTAGCTCAAACTTTGGATTTTCAAAAAAAATTCTTTCATTTATTTGTGGGCGTGTCAGTGGGCGGATTTTGAAAATTTTTTATCCCGAGCAGTTTTAGGAGTCAGAGATGATATATAAAAATTTTCAAAAAAAATTTCAGCTTTCTAGCTCAAAATTCGATTTTTTCCAAAATTTTGTTTTTTTGAGTTTGTGGAATTTCAAAAATTCGAAAACTTGATTATTTCGGGACCCTAGAGAGTATATGGTTAAAATTTCAGCTCTCTAGGTGCAGTTTAAAGGCCTAATTTTTGCCGACGGACGGACGTTGAAAATTGAAAATTCAAAGTTTGAGCTAGGGAGCTGAAATTTATAATATATACTCTCTAGGGGCCCTTTATGCTCATGTGTTAATTTTTTTTTAAATCCGCCTACTGACACGCCCACAATTAAATAAAACAATTTTATTGAAACACCCAAGTTTGAGCTAGGGAGCGTTTTTTTGATAAATTCCTTTAAATGTTGTATAACAAAATATGTAGAGCGTTCTTAACAATTCAACCATACTTAGACTTTTGTCACGCCCACTTTTGAGGGATAGGAATAAGAATAGGGTATCCAACAGTTCGCCCAAGCGGACTGTAGCCCGTCCCTATGTTTTTTTATTAATTATGTATGTTCAATTATCACCGCAATTAAACGACGTTTGGCGCGGTTAGTACGTAGATGCATGACCGTTTGAGAACAACCGCGTGTCGTTGTTTTTTTTTTATTTTTATTAATTATGTATGTTCAATTTTAGAGATTATTATGTCCTTACGAAACACCGGAAAGTTGTGTGGAAGTAGATTTGTTTTGAATAATTGAGGTTGTATAGCTTGTAGTTTGTTGTACATCAGTTGAAGGTAAGAGGAAAAATATCGATTTGTACTTCGGTAACCGATGGCCGATTTAAGAATGTCACTTAAACGACAATCGATGCTATATTTTCCCGGTACATCGACACACTTGAGTCGACGGTGTACGTCTCCTACTTCAGCTTTCACAAACCAATTATTTGTTCGGTCAAACGTTAAATAAATTTTGTCGTTGACATTAAATATATATCATGGTTTTATTTCAATACAATACCCAAATCTCTTGTTTATCAAAACTACAACCTCTGTGATATTTCCACAGTCAACACTGACGAGCCTACAAGTTTACACATCAACTATACCGTGAGTGCAGCGTGGCTCACACCTTTTTTTTTTATTTTATATACATATTTCGTTATATATTTTCCAGTTTTAATTATGTTCAATTTTAGAGATTATTATGTAATTACGAAACACCGGAAAGATGTGTGAAAGTAGATTTGTTTTGAATAATATTCAGGTTGTATAGCTTGAAATTTGTTCTACATCAGTTGGAGGTAAGAGGAAAAATATCGATTTGTACTTCGGAAACCGATGGCCGATTTAAGAATGTCACTTTTAGTTGTACATAATAAGGTTATTTACCAAGTGGTCCTTGGAGAACCAAATAAGGTCCTTAAGCCCGAAAAAAACATTTTTTTCAAAAACTCCTAAAAAACCGCGCAGTATATGTTCATTCAATGTTATTAGACTAACTAAGGTGCTTAAAAGTCGAAAAAAGGATATTTTTCCAAAATGCCATTAGAATCCACACGGTATATCTGTGTTCAATGTTATTTGACTAAGAGGTCCTTGCAACAACAAAAAAGGTCCTTAAAAATGCCGCTAGGATCCACACGGTATATCTGTGTTCAATTTTATTTGACTAAGAGGTCCTTGCAACAACAAAAAAGGTGCTTAAAAGTCGAAAAAAGGATATTTTCCAAAATGCCATTAGAATCCACACGGTATATCTGTGTTCAATGTTATTTGACTAAGAGATCCTTGCAACAACAAAAAAGGTCCTTAAAAGTCGAAGAAAGGATATTTTTCCAAAATGCCGTTAGAATCCACACGGTATATCTATGTTCAATGTTATTTGACTAAGAGGTCCTTGCAGCAACAAAAAAGGTCCTTAAAAGTCGAAGAAAGGATATTTTTCCAAAATGCCGTTAGAATCCACACGGTATAAATGTGTTCAATGTTATTTGAATGAGGGGTGCTAGGAACAACAAACATTTTGGTAAAATATCCGTGCCGTTTCTAAAGACATTTTGGGAAAATATCCTTTTTAGGGTTTAATTATTGTGGCTCCAAGGACCTCTTTGTAAAATAACCTGATGTAAAATAAAAGGGACATTCAATCAATTTTTATTTTAAACGCAATATGCATAATAAATCCCAATAAATTATCACCATTATAGCAAAATAAAAATTTTTGATTTAGTTATTAGTCTTTAACGTTAGGCAAAAAGGTCTTAAGTCAAAAAATTGCATTTTGGGTTTTTGATTGGGTTTAACTCAAATTTGGTTTAACGAAAAACTGCAGTTTCTGACTTAAGGCCTTTTTGCCTAACGTCAAAGAGTTATTACCTAGGCAGTTAAAAAGCTACAGCTAAAAACTAATCAACTTTAAGTTAGTTACACAACCTGCAACTAATAGCTAATAGCAAAAATTAGTTGTCTTTATGATAGCTAACCACCAAATCGATTGCATTTTTAGCGCAGCTAATTTAACTACGTTAGTTACTTAGTTTTGGCATTAGCTAGATAACAAATTAGGTAGCTTACTCGCAACTGCGCCTACATGTTTACACATCAACTATACCGTGAGTGCAGCGTGGCTCAGACTTTTTTTTTTGATCAACCTCGTCTTTTTCCGGGGTGTCGGTGAGAATTCTTGTTTTTCCCTTTTTTTCCACGTTTGGCGGGGTTTTTTCGTGGAGGGGCCTTTGGAAATGGTTTTATTAACTCCGGTGACTTGAATTTATAATTCGATGTAATAGCCTGTGTGTGAGATACTTCGGACGAAGGGCTATTAGTATTTAGTGAGACAACATTTAATGGATCAACATTCGCAGATAATTCAGCGTTTGTATCATCTGGGCATGGTCGATCCGTAACATAGCTACCCAAAAATTCGTTTTCTTGAAATATGTGCTCGTCCACAGGCCATATGCCAGTAACTTAAAACCCTTTTTTAATGTTGTGCTGGTTAAAAGCTTTTGAATAAGCTTTCCCGACTATTGAAGCAATGTTGTAGATTGACATGGGCTTACCTGCTTTCATAAGCATCCATTCGCTAGCAGCCTTGTTGAAAAATGTTTTATATGGACCAAACACTGTCCTGTCCAATGGCTGTATTTTATGCGAGCAATGTGGTGGCAAAGTCAGAAGTACAACTCCAGATTCTCTTGCCAGATTCTCTTGCCAGAATCTCTTGCCAGATTAATGGCCGCGACTGATATGTGCGTATCATGATTGTCCATAATCAGTAACGCTTTTTCCCCCAAAGATGGTTTTACATGAGCAATGAAGTGCTTCAAATATTAAACGAAAAGTTGTTCGTTTGACCAACCCGATGGATTCGCGCCACCAATACAACCTGTTGGGGCTTCGCTTAGCATATTATGTTCTTTGAAGTGAACTCTAGGAAATATCAGCATCGGTGGAACGTGATTGCCTATAGCGCTCACAGCTGCTATCATTGTTACATTAATGCCGCGCTCTCCTGAGGTCATGTTTCCAACCTGTTTTTCGCCTCTAGTCGCCAACACTTTTGGTGGAACATGCCCTGTCAAATTTCCTGTCTCATCAACGTTATATATTTTGTCCGGACAAATTGTGTAGCTTACACTGTGTTCCTAGCATTATAAGGGTACTGTATCAACAGAAAAAAATCCCTTTAGCGTAAGCAAATTATAAAAAAAAAAAAAAAATGAACAAATTAAGTTGTGACTTGTGATTTGTGAATGTGATGTGACTCAGAGATAGAAGCCAGACAATAGGATTTAGCAATAGCAGTTTATTTATAAGTTGATAGCAGGTTGCGAATGCGAATTTATATTAGCAGTGAAAAATTAGCAGGTTGCTATTTTTTGCTCATCTCTAGTGTGGATTCTAATGGCATTTTGGAAAAATATCCTTTCTTCGACTTTTAAGGACCTTTTTTGTTGTTGCAAGGACCTCTTAGTCAAATAACATTGAACACAGATATACCGTGTGGATTCTAACGGCATTTTGGAAAAATATATCCTTTTTTCGACTTTTAAGGACCTTTTTTGTTGTTGCAAGGACCTCTTCGTCAAATAACATATAACACAGATATACCGTATGGATTCTAACGGCATTTAGGAAAAATATCCTTTCTTCGACTTTTAAGGACCTTTTTTGTTGTTGCAAGGACCTCTTAGTCAAATTAGATTGAACACAGATATACTGTGTGGATTCTAACTGCATTTTGGGAAAATATCCTTTCTTCGACTTTTAAGGACCTTTTTTGCTGTTGCAAGGACCTCTTAGTCAAATAACATTGAACACAGATATACCGTGTGGATTCTAATGGCATTTTGGAAAAATATCCTTTCTTCGACTTTTAAGGACCCTTTTTGTTGTTGCATGGACCTCTTAGTCAAATTAGATTGAACACAGATATACTGTGTGGATTCTAACTGCATTTTGGGAAAATATCCTTTCTTCGACTTTTAAGGACCTTTTTTGCTGTTGCAAGGACCTCTTAGTCAAATAACATTGAACACAGATATACCGTGTGGATTCTAATGGCATTTTGGAAAAATATCCTTTCTTCGACTTTTAAGGACCCTTTTTGTTGTTGCATGGACCTCTTAGTCAAATAACATTGAACACAGATATACCGTGTGGATTCTAACGGCATTTTGGAAAAATATCCTTTCTTCGACTTTTAAGGACTTTTTTGTTGTTGCAAGGACCTCTTAGGCAAATAACATATATCACAGATATACCGTGTGGATTCTAACGGCATTTAGGAAAAATATCCTTTTTTCTACTTTTAAGGACCTTATTTGGTTCTCCAAGGACCACTTGGTAAATAACCTTATTACAACTAAAAGTGACATTCTTAAATCGGCCATCGGTTACCGAAGTACAAATCGATATTTTTCCTCTTACCTTCAACTGATGTACAACAAACTACAAGCTATACAAAACAAATCTACTTCCACACAACTTTCCGGTGTTTCGTAAGGACATAATAATCTCTAAAATTGAACATACATAATTAATAAAAAAAAAAAAAAAACAACAACACGCGGTTGTCGAGCAGCGATTAACTCACGTGGTAATGAAAATCTGACGATGACGAAATCTGACGCTATATATTTCCAACTAGCCCCTACCGAGAGCAAAAATGTTTACACATTAAAAATATAACTGCAGGGTTCGAAAGGCGGTGAGGAAGAAAGTGTTAGATGAATAATCTGAAAGTGATGATACCATTGAGCTGTCATTAAAGCCCCGAACACCAAAACCACGAAAAGTGAACCAAATAAAAAAACCTGTGAAACAAAATGATGACAGCAGCGAAGCAGACTTTAGCGGAGAAGGTGACATGTCCAGTCCATTGACGAAATTTGTAGGCTGGCCAAAGCCAAGCATTAAGACCATTACATACGTTTTCTTTATTGTAGACTGTTAAATTGCTTTCTAGTTTAGTTTGATTAAAGTTTTGTTCAATTTTGCTTAAGATTGTATATTTACTGTGGGCAGTCCAACTTACACACTAGCTTGGTTCATGGTGCACTTACTATGTGTGCCTTGGAACATGGTGATGCATTTTTTTTAAACTGCATTTAAACATGACATGAACATTCTAAATAAAAACTGAAATGTGTTTTTGCTATGAAAATATTCCAAGTTTTGGTGCGTAACCTTTTTAAACTGATAAAGCAATCAAACAAAAAGAAAAAAATACTTATACAAAATTTGGTCCAAGGTACACTATCCTCCCCTACCTTTGTATATAGAGTTCTATAGTAGTCTCACTTCGAGTATTCGACTTACACACCATCTTACGACTTAAGTATGTCATTAAAAAAAGCTACATTTATACAACCATATTGTAGAACCTTTTCTACAAAATGCTAGTACTAGTAGGTATGCCTTTGAATAGGCATATTCGTAGTTATTTTTGTTGTCTTCCATTCTCCTCATTTATCGAATTTATTTTGTTTACTTCTCATGATGGGGATACGAGTATGATGTGTAGTTGAGAGGGGTGCAGTATATGGATGGTATATTAGTTGTTGGTTTTGATGAAAGTTTGCGGTAGGTCAGGGGTAGGTATTCATTCATTCATAATCGGTATCAAAAATCATATTAGGTATGTGCATATTGCGATTGCATTATCTTGCACAAATTAATTTCCGAATATTATGTATAAGCTGCATTTTTTCATTTGGTTTTCCACAAACAATTGATTTCGACAGTTTGGACAGATAAATGTAATTGATTAATGTATTCTTTTTGATACTTTAATCGGCACAAACTGTGCATAACTTATATGTTTTTTACACTGTTCTATAATTAAGGATTTATGCATAAAGGCTGGAGAAATATTTAAACACTGCATAAGAAGATATGCAATCATTTTGAGATGTTTAAGCGAATTCTATTGAAGAATGTAGTTTATATTCCTTTTTTTAATTTCCATGGTTGAAATATCCCTCCTTCAGAATATCCTTTTTTGTGAGTCGAAGAAGTGTCCAGAGTTTTAATTTTTGTCAGTCTACCCCAGGAAAATATCATCCCGCAAAACACCAGAAATCGGGCGCGTTTCTTGGACGTTAGGACAAAAGCTTTCAAGATGTTCTACTACGGGACTTTTGTTCTTTGGCGGAGATTTGAACGGTAATGTCGCTTAGTCAAACGAAGACTATGAGAACTGCCATGGAGGACTGGGATACGGCACCAGGAACTCTCCGGGTGATGGTATCCTAATCATGTGCAAGTCATAAGGTCTTATCGTTCTCAAACAAAGCCGTCACCTGGTCACTTACAGCAGTGGCGGAAACGAAACCCAGATTGAATGCCATTTGGTAGCACGTTTGCGTTAAAGATTGCAAAGTGATCCTGGAAGAGGCAATCGCCCAACAAAACCGCCTCCTCCTGCCAGACATTTTTATGGCGGCGGGGACGAACAGAACTAAACAAACAAAAGTGTTTGTGAGAATCAAATGGTACATTCTCGACAAAAAAAGTCAAGCATATATTGCAAATTATGCAAAATTATCTGCATCAACAAAGCTGTCAATACGGCAAAGAAATATTTTGGTCGGCACATGAAGATAAAGCAGTAATTACTAATTAGTGACATAAAAGTGTCTTTCAAAGCTTAGTCAAAGTACTCCACTAATTATGGAGATGAGAAAATTCAATCGGAATACAGACTTTTATAAGAGGCTCGCAAAGAGAAAGTGCGCTCAAAAGATGAAGTTTGTGGAGGGTCTGTATCGGTAGTTAGACAAAAATTCTTCCTCGGCTGCTGATAGAAACCAGGCTGTCCACGAACTCCGACAAAGCAGCTTGAACGGGAATAGGTCTAT
Organism: Portevinia maculata; assembly: GCA_949715645.1. NCBI lineage: Eukaryota > Metazoa > Arthropoda > Insecta > Diptera > Syrphidae > Portevinia > Portevinia maculata. The sequence goes on from OX454526.1 coordinate 93,142,605, forward strand.
ATACAAAGACTAAGGTAAATAATGCAAAACATTTAATGTTCCGGCGAAATATTGTTTTCCATCTGAAGATATTTCTGCAAGCTGTTATAGGAATTATATTGTTATAGGAAGATTTTTTCACTTTAAGAACATCCAGAAAACCTTTTACAGTATTTAAATAACTAGTCTCCAAAACTGATCCACTTGGAACCATAAAGGAACACAACAATTTTCAAAATTTGCCGCTGAGAGAAGGAAATCCGTTCGCCAAAGTTCATCAACAATGCTCAAGGGCTGCTTCTTGTGGATGACGAAAAACTTCTAATTGAACAATGGCCTAGGATTTATTTTCCGAGAGCCGTTTCTAACACTGAAAAAGTACACGAAATTTCTGTCGAAGAAGTTAGGAAGGCGGTCAAAGACTTCAAAAATCGAAAAGCACAACTCCAATCGTCTTAAAGAAAATAAATAAATAATACAATTTAAATAAAATAAATATTGATCGTATATTCAACATTTCAGCTTTCCAGCTCACAAATTTGTTCTTTTGAAATTGTGGGCGTGTCAGTGGGCGGATTTTAAAAATTCTTAAAATTTATTATTTCGGGCCTATAGAGAGTATAATGGTTTAAATTTCAGCTTTCTAGCTCCAGTGTAAATGAATTAATTTTTGCCGACGGGTTGACGGACGGACGGACGGACATAGTAGATACACATTACTATCGATGCTGACTACGAATATATTACAAAAAACTGCAAAACGACAGGTGACCTGCCTCAATATTAATGTAGGTCATCAATTCGCTAATAGATGAATATACCTATCCAACAACTATTTCTTTGAATAACGGCTGATACAACACAAATTGAATATTTCCGAATCAAATACTGAAGAAATGATATAAATCGGTACATTTTTGAACGAGATACAGCGAAAATATCAAAAGTCTAAAAATCCATAAATTCATAATTCCTTTTTTGATGGAAAATACCGAAATTAGCTTTTATTCAATTTTTCCTTTCAAACGAATCGCCTCTTTCATCAAACATTCTACTCGCGGACGACAAAGCCAGATTTCTAATTTTTCCATCATATCCCTCTCATCCTACATACTATTTGCCGAAGCGACGCAATAATACAAATCATCAAAAGTATTCGGCTGTTACACAGAAAAATAAATACTTACATAATATCAGAATGATTCGATAAAGAGAGACAGCAAAATTTAAGACACAAACCTTCAAACGCCACCACTTTTGCTCCCGCCTCTGTCGAGTTAAACGTTTTCAAATTCGTGTTGATGAGACTACTATAGAACTCTATATACAAAGGCTATACGAAACGGCGCAGGGACGTAAGTCCTCGGAACATAAGTCCCAACTTTTTTTTGGGACTTATGCCTCACTTAAGTGGGACATAACAATTGTTTATAAGAATATAATTAATTTATTTATACCTATTTTGGCAGATAAATGCAATAAATTTGGAATTTATGTATGTAATTTATATTACAAAAAGTACTTGTTTTATATAGAATTTATTTTGTTTTTAAATATAATTTTAATATTAATAATTATTTGTGTGTTAGTAAGAGTTGCTTTCTTATCATTATTAAAACGTAAAGTTTGGCGCAGGGACATAAGTCACAACTTTTTCTTTTGGGACTTATGTCTCACTTAAGTGGGACATAACTCCCAAAATTGATTTGGGACTTAAGTCTCACTTAAGTGGGACATAACTCCCAAAAGTAAAATTTGGGACTTATGTCTCACCAAATGATGTGAAAATGAAATACGGTCAATTTGGCGTTATTTACTTTCCATTGGTGCTGTTAATTTGCCCTTGCACCTACTCCCAATCAAACACTGACCCAAAGCAGGGGGTTGCAGGGGCACAGCATACCCCCATATGCATTGCACTGTTAATGGGATTAGTTTGCGAAATCGCAGGTAGATTCCATAAACAGTGCAATGCCTATGGGGCGTGCTGCCCCCCTGCAACCCCCCTGCTTGGGGTTACTGTTTGATTTGGAGTAGTTGCGAGGTTTTATTTTAACACTTGGCCTTATTGCACTTTTTGTAAATCTATTCGTATGGCCTTATTCCACTTTCAGAAAGCGAAAAAAGGCCATAAATTGAAATATAGCTGTATTTCACTACTGCAAATTGAAATGAAAATATGGCCTTATTTCGTTTGGTGTTATTTCACGGCACCGAGATTAGAGATCTCTCCAAAAATTTGGGACTTATGTCCCATCTTCGACAAAATATTTTGGAACTTATGTCCCGATGGTGTGGGACGTTAGTCCCAAATCAATTTTGGGAGTTATTTCCCACAAGTGATACAAATGTCCCAAAAGAAAAAGTTGGGACTTATGTCCCTGCGCCGTAAAGTTTTGGGTTATATTCACGGCACCGCTAATGAGTAGTAAGTCGAAGGAAATATATGTAAACATGTTTCAATTTATTGAAGCAAACATGTTGCATTTTCGTCCCGCTTCCTTTACAACCGATTTCGAACAGAGCCTTCGAATTGGAATTCAATAAACCTATCCTGCTGTTGAGATTAGAGATCTCTCCGAAAATTTGGGACTTATGTCCTAACTTCGGCAAAATATTTTGGAACTTATGACCCGATGGTGTGGGACATAATTCCCAAAAGAAAAAGTTGGGACTTATGTCCCTGCGCCATACGAAACACATATTTAGTAGGAAGTGTGAAGCTGAATTGTACTTCAACTCAATCTCTCAACTCGGTGAGAGCGAAATCCCGCCTCGAAATCCAATTCAATTTCAATTCGATCTTTCGATTCCGTACTAAATAGGTTTCAATAGGATTATTAAGGGAAATTTGAAGAGCATAACTAGACGGACAAGGGATGACTTAACGAACAAAGAGAGTATGTAATTTCAAAGTCAAAGTGTCACCGCTGCGCAATTCGTTACTGTATTAGATATTTTTCAAAGTAAGGTATGGTGAACTCCGTTGTGGATACATTGTGCAGTAAAGGAACTTTTGGACTTATTGAGCAGCTGCAGAGCTAGGTGGAATTTCGACTTAATAAGAAAACCATTCCTCGTTGAGACCAGCAAAACCACTTGAACGAGTTTTGGGTTGTACGGCCACAGAGCCGCAACCAACCAAAACATAAAACATCAACTACAATAATCAGCACAGTGGACAAAGACAATTAATAATATAATACCAACAAGAATACAAAAGTGACAACATAGTAAAACATATAATACACAAAAAGAAAAATATACAATAAACACAAAATGCAGTGCGCCGAAGTGTTCCGCCCTTCGTTTGTGGTAACAATAACCACACTCACTCAAGTGCTGACACCCTTTATTAATTATTTTTTTTCAATTCTTTTATTTTTGAAGTTTTTTGAAGTATAGTTTTAGTTTTAAATTTCAATTTATTTCAATTTATTTAGAACCAATGTACAAATAAGACTCAGTCTTTTGTAGTACCTACTTAACAATACGGATAATGATAATAATACATCAATCTTAAAGCTAATATTAATATAATTATAAAATATAATAAAGGTTAATAATATTTTATTATTTTTTTTATCGAAAGAAAGAAAAGATCGCAGTTTTAAAATTTGCTCTACCAATTATTCTTTTAATGGCGGTAGGAAGGGAGTTCCATAGCCTGGTTGCATGGACACGGAAGAGTCGTGAAGAATTCAAGTAGTTGAAAGCCGGTACTATAAGATTAGTAGTTCTAAGAGATTGGGCGAATTGAAGTTTATCAAAAACGTAATGAGGCGCTTTATTTTGTATGACTTTGTGCAAAAATATACATCATCTTGCATAAAGAAACTGCTGTGGCGAGCATCCAAGAACCAGTTCATGGTGATGGTAATGTGAGATGTGTTGGTATCTCCGGAGGCTATACACGTATCTTACCATGTCATTAAAAGCCACAAGGATTTTATGTTGGGAATACGAGTCAGGCTTACAATAGACCACATTTGCAAAGTCGATTAAAGGTACTAGTTAGGTTTTTATAAGTCGTAGCTTGGTATTAACTGGTGTTATGTCGGAAAATGGCCAAAGTCTAAGTAATCCAGAATAGATTGTTCCCACTATGTAGTTAGTGTGATTTAATTCTAAAATTGACCGATTAATTTCAAAACCCAGACTGGTGACACATTCATCAAACTGAAGCTGGAGTTGGGAGAGAAAAACTGGAGGCAGGAGAAGTGTCAATGTGCTTTTTGGATATAGCAATAAGTTGAGACTTAGCCGGAATTAATGTCAGACCTTTATCAATGGACCACTTGGTAATTGCCTTAAGATCTTCATTAATCCTACATACAAGATCTTCCTGTAAACCAATCGGACGGGACAAGTAAATTTGTACGTCTTCATTTGTACATCATCAGAATAGTAAATGCCCTAATATTGAACCTTGTGGAACACCCATAAGTAAGTTTAATGGCTCTGATTGGGCTTGGCCAATCTTGACTTTTTGACAGCGATTGAACAAATAGCTTCTAACCAGACGCACAGCTCTATCATGAAAGCCAAAATAGTATTTCAGTTTTTGACAGAGAATTTCATGATTTACTCTGTCAAGAGCCTTTGAGAAATCCAGCAGACAGAGAACCGTAACGTTATTCAAGTCATATTCACACCTAATATCTTTTGATTTTATTTACTTATTTTTTTTAATTCTGAAATCAAAATTAAGGTAACAGTTAAAATTTTAATTTGTGAATTATACCGTTAAAATAGTTGGGTTTGGTCGCGAGTTGGCTTCTTAAAAAAAATATTTCAACGTTTTTTCGTAGTGCTGGTAGCAGGACAAGGGGGACCGTGATACGTGAGATACTTTTAAGTTTTTTTATTTGAATTTGAAGTTTACCTATTGAATTTTTTTTAGTTTAGTGCAGAGTTATTTTGGTAGTTTTGATTTCTTTTTCCTTTTACTAGTTTTTTTGTATACAAATAAACTTCAGGCATAGCCTTTTATTGTATTGAACTTTTGTTGTTTTGAGTTCATACATATAATGATGCGTGGCTTGAGTTTTTGCTTTTGATGCGTGGACGGCTGCGAATCCCGTCTGTCTATAGACCGACAATGGATTAAAATTACAACACGAACTTTGACGCCATGACGTGAAGAAATACGAACTTTTCACTGTGTAGATATTGACGTAGATTTTGACTGGAGGGTTCGTCGAGGGGCTGTCACTCAAAACATCGGCCTGAGTGATACGTAAGGTTGTGTCGAAAGACACAAGGATGGGCTTGCCAGTCCTTGCCTTGTTTCTAGGTCATAGCGAACCAGTAACAAAGAGAATCTCACGGTAAGTGAGTTGCAATTAGTGTAAGACATTTTTTGAGTAGTTTTAAGTAATCTTAGGTGTATATTAGGGCTTAGCTTCAACCCTTTATGTTAGTTAAGCTTACGCTTAGGCTACTTAGGTTAGTGCGAGTGAACTTTCCCTTCTCTCTCTCTTTTTTTCAAAAAAAAAAGGAAATCCAAACCACACAGCACTCAGACTCAGACTCAGTTACGGTTAATTGTACTCCCAGGCAGAGATCCTCTTTTGCGGTTGCAGAAAACAAGGTGTCATTCATTTTCCTCTGTTGATGGGCGATGTATGTTGTTTTTCCCATGGGGATTGAACCGGCACCTCACGGGTCACAATCCAACATACTAACCTCTACACCGTCGCCACTCCCCTTCTCTCTCTTGGTTATTGATTTAAGCACTCGGACATTTTCTTTTCCTCTTTTCTTTCTTCCCTCTCTTTCACTGTTTTTACTTCTCCGTCTGTCCGTTTTCTACGTAAATTAGCTTTTTTCCCTTTTTAATCTTTTCACAACTTTTATGGCATGGACAAAACGTTTGTTGAGCAGGTGCTATATGGTGAAGGGGGCAAGAACTACCCCTGTCCGAGGAGCTGAGCCAAGCAACCACAAAGCATGCATCATCCTCACCACTGTATCGAAGTTGTCCCTGTGGCTTCATCCTGGTTCCCAATATAACACACTTCATTTACTTTGCACAAAGCTGAGAAGGATGTATCTCCAAGAATTGTAAGGGTCTTCCATCAATGAAATTAGCACCAACATTTTTTTCTGTACTCTAATGTGAACAGATTTGCATTTTCTATTTCCAAGAGCGTCCTCTTAGTTCAATGTTGTTGTTCGGTCACTTACGATACCTAAGGGCTTTACATTAAGTACGTAAGTAAGAATTATGCCAATGGCCTCACTTTGGTGTAATTAAATTTAATAGAAGCTCGCGCGGATTACGTTTCATTCCCATTAAGCTACTCGCGGTTAGGGGAGAATCATGAATGCTTGGACATCCATACGAAATTTTATTGTTTCATTTATTTATTTTGTTAATGTTTTTATTTATTACTATCATCATTCAGTACTCTGGTTGAATCAAACAGTTTGGCTAAGGGGATATTTGCAATATTTAAAAATCATCAGCATCGTTCCAAATAATAAAATGTTATCAGGATGATTTATTGGCATGATGGATTTTAAATATTTAAGTATAATTTTGTTTTCGCTATCAGAACGGATTGCCTATCATAGAATATCATACGATAATAAAATAAAGCCGAAAAATGTTCCTTAATTTCTATTTCCATTCAAAACACAGGACCTCATGCCGTTGTCTTCTGTCAGGTATCGTTCTACTAGTTACGTGTCCAATCATTCGCGTATGTAATTTTCCCATAGATATGGCTGGAATAAATATACTTTGATTTTTTTTGTGTATCAATCGTTATCGTCATCATCGTTATTTTATTAGCAATGGCAAGCTGCCAGCAGGTAAACTAGTCACATCAGTAAAGATATAAGGCTAGGACTAGTATGAGCGGATGATTTTCTACGGAAAGCCTTATGTCACTATTGAGTGAACATTTCATTAGTCATTGTTACAGTGATTGCGGGGAAGTCTTGCTTAAACGTCCTTAGGATATTATTGAATAACAGAAATAGTAAAGTAAATCGAAACCAATTCATTCATCGATGATTTTTATGGGTCGGAAAAAATAATCATCATTTGTGGTCTGCTTGAGCAGAGCTTGCTTTTATTTGGATTGTGGGGCGTTACTCTGAACCCAATATCAATTTGGAAAATATCACAGGGAGCGCGATTGCTTATGGCAATGAGCTGAAATGAGGGATGTTAATGTAAAAGGCAATATTGCGAGACGCACCAGGCACATTTCTTCAAGGTCCTTGTGAGAGAGTCTAGATATTTAGCTTTATTATCGAAGATGTTTATCAGTCTGACTGTCAAAATAAAAATAAGAAAATAAGTATTATTGCTGATGGCTTAATTAAGGGATATGGATTATTGCTGCAAGTCTATGAATTCTTAATTAGTAGTAGGTATTCATTTTTGTTCCTAATTCAAAGCAGCAGCTAAATGAAAGAGTATGTTGTAAGGTTACTCATGCGACATTATGACAAGGTTCATCAATAATGATGACTATTTTTGGATTCGCTTTTAATGCCGTGTATCTTTCCTTAGGAGTAGTGGATATAATGTGTTTGCTAGTAGCTCTTGATTGATGGTCCAATAAGTTAACTTTAATGGATACGAGACATTTTGTTTACCATGATATGATATTCTGTAAGTGACAAATCTTGTTTTTCGACCGCTATCCCAAAATAAATATAGAATTCATGAAAACTATTGACAACGTGTATTTGAAGCTTTTCGGTCATTGGGTTTTTGATGAAACAATAATAGATACATTTTATAGTGTGGTATTGTAGATTATGCTGGTGAGATGGCTGCTATCAGAATAGCTATGTGCGTTATTTTCAATTGATGTATACGTATCAAGGTATTTAGGTTCATTATTCCGACCGATACATTTTATAATAACTTTCTAATTCCTTTTAATGTTCCTCCATAGTAAAATATGTCTTGTTTTTTATTTTAAGTCATAAAAGAAGTAGATATCGGCAAGATGCGAGTCCGGTTCCACACATATTGCACTGTAAGAATCCAGATGAAAGAAGAAGGAGTTACAAATGCAACGCTTTCAAAGCCAAGGAACCAGAAAGTAATTGCGACAGAAGAACTACAGAAGTGATTTTTATTGCTGATATTATTTCATAATCTTTCCCTACATGCCAGATGCATCAATAAATATGAGGCATTAGCTAGGCTCATGCTAGGCCCAAAAGCTAACTTCTCAAACCATTTGCTTGTGGAAGGGCCTACAATTTTAGGCCGACTCCGGATGGCAAATTTGGAAAGCCTCTCATGAGATGTTTGTCAGACTTTTGCAAGGGGTTGGTCAGTGGAAAAAACTTTTAGATGTTACTTGGCCCGCAACGTGATTTGAACCTGTGACCCCTCTGTTAGTAGTCCAACATACTGACACTTACGACATACAGACGTACCGATTTCGACAGGACAGTTCCGACAATTAAACCCAATTCCGAATTATCAAATATCCGGATTTTGTCTCGACTTTCCTTTTATTTATTCTACTTGATTTAAAATTTTTCAAAAATGAAAAATACCATAAAACGACATGTGTTATGACCTTAACGACTATAGAAAATTGCAATTGTTTCTCTGAATGCAATCACCCATGTAGAAATATCTCATTTTATAAATTGTCAAGTGCTTTTTGAAAGAATCTTCGAAATCAAAAAAAGTTAAACCAGTCACCGCCAAAAGATTGGTTTGCTTCAAAAAATTGTGGAAAAAATTTAGTCGCGGCTAAGAAGACTTGGTAGCGTGCATAAGCCTTTCAGTACCGACAACTTTATAAATGCCTGCATTTTGTTCAAATTGGAATTTAAATCATTTATTGCATATTAATAAAAAAATATGAAATTGTTTTGGGAGAAGGGATCCTAGTTTCCCAAAAAAAGACGCACACATGTGGGTTGGTATTGTTTTAAGACACAAATCTAGTTTGTTTTAAAATCAGTTTCGTATCTTTATATATAAATATGAAGGGTCATATACCTGTTTGAGATTAATAAAATTCGACGCTTCGGTATTGGTCCGGGAGTGTTCTTGTGAAGTTTGGTCAAAATTAATCCAGCAGTACATGGTAGATTAATCCGAGATCTCTTTTTTTTTTGCTCCACTTAGAGACGGATTGCATCGGGTCCTTTCGAAATGCAGTAAATGCCATCGTGACACTTCGGTTATCCTTCCATTTAACTACTACAATCCTTCCAGCAGCTCGAATTCTTTGATCAGTTTCTCTTCGACTCATTGATCCGTCTGTTTTAAATTCTACAGTCTTGAGGCTATTTGTTAGAATTGTCCCAGCTCCATTTATTTTAAAGTCTTTTAATCGGTCGAGTAAAGCTATAAAAATAAAATAGCGCTAAAAAGAAATCAAGCAAGCTCCTTTGCAAAGCTCTCACTTGGACCCAATCCGAACGATCGGTTTCCAAGAGGGGTCAGAGATCCTTGGTAAACCACGCATAGAATGAGAACCAGGTAGCACAATTATGAGGGTCCAATTTTAAAACACGCATAGTATAATCGAAGACTACGATCGTTACGCAACAAGAGAAAAAAATATTTTCAGTTTTCCTTTGAAACAAGTCTTTTTCTGACTATTCCAACTATCTCGGCTCATACCTTCAATTCACCCAGGCTTATAACTCCCTCTATCAAAGACATGTTAACAATGCTCAAGCCAATCTTATAAGCGACCCTAAATCTTTTTTCCGATTCGTTAACTATAAGAACAAATCCGATGGCTGCCGACAACTCCTTTGTACTAGATCATTCTTATTTCAACTACCTACTCTAGTACTCCACTGGTCCCTTTCTCTCTCAAACTTTTGAACCTTCTGTAATTGAAAATAAGTTGCAAAAACTTAATGATGAATATTCACCTGGCCCAGATGGTATTCCCGCTATTTTTCTTAAGAAGTGTTCCCTGGTGCTCTCCTACCCCCTTTCGCACCTCTTTAAGCTCTCACTATCTCAAGGCAAATTTCCTCAGATATGGAAGTATTCCTTCATAACGCCGATTCATAAAAAGGGATTAAAGAGTGAAGTTACTAATTATCGCCCGATAGCCAAACTTTCGCATATACCCAAACTCCTGGAAAGCATTTTGTACGAATCCTTAAGTTTTCAATGCAAGTCTTTAATTTCCAAAAACTAACATGGCTTTCTAAAGCGAAGATCAACCACCAGTAACCTCGTTGAATTCGCATCCTCTACGCTAACGGCCTTAGAAAGTGGTAAAGAAGTCGATGTTATTGCGACTGATTTTAGTAAAGCTTTTGATAAGATATCCCATAAATTAATTCTTTTCAAATTGTCCACCCTTGGTCTCAACCCAATACTGCTGAAATGGATATCATCTTATCTGGAAAACCGTTTATATAATGTTGGCTTCAGGTGCGTCCTATCTGCCACATTCCTGGCAAACTCTGGTGTACCACAAGGCAGTCACCTAGGTCCACTTGTCTTCATCTTAACTATAAACGATCTGGAAAGGGTTATTAAACACTCCTCTATCTCTCTCTATGCCGATGACACCAAATTTTTCAAACACATATCTTCATCACAAGACTCCTTGCTTGCTACAACAAGATCTAAATAGTTTTTTTATTTGGTGTCTCAAAAACTGCCTAGAGCTCAATGTTGCGAAATGCCAATCCATAACATTATCACATAAATACAACAAGTCCCCTCCCCATCCTTACCTTCTTAATGATCAACCTATACCTATCGTACAGTCTCTTCGTGACCTTGGCATTTTGTACGACCGCGAGCTTAATTTCCGTTCGCCCATTGACGAGATAATTCGTAAAGTCAATTCATCCCTTGGGTTCATTAAACGGTGGTCAAAGGAATTCTCTGATCCATACGTGACCAGATCTCTCTACATTACTTTTGTCCACCCCCTCCTCGAATACACCAGCCAAACGTGGTCAGCTTTTCAACAAGTTCATGTAACCAGAATCGAAAACATACAACGACGTTTTCTTCGATTTGCCCTCCGCGGACTTTCTTGGAACGATCCCCTAATTCTGCCTCCTTATCTAGACCGCCTCAAACTCATTAACTTGAATAGCCTTGATGACCGCAGGGATGCAGCAGACATTCTCTTCATTCATCGACTCCTCTCAGGCTCTATCGATTGCCCGTCCCTTTACAACTCCATCTCCTTTAATACTAACCCTCTAATTTAAGACATCCCCGTCTACCAACCCACCGCACGTTCTATGGCTCCAACGAACCAATGGGACGGAATGCTACGGAAGGTAAATTCAAACATTTCCATTTTTGATTTCAACCGCAGCACTCCCTCCATTAAACTTAGCCTCCTTCTCCGTAAACCCTAACTTTATCTCTAGCTTGTAAGTATTAGTTTTAATAAGACTAGCTATAAGTCTTAATTTTGTAGTTAAAAGACATATAGCTTGTATTAAGCTGAATAAATGGGGGCACATGCCCCCACCACCAAATTAAGAACCAGGTAAAACAATTTTGCGGATCAATTTTTAAATGCGTATATTTTTCTCGTAGAATTTGTTTTTTCCAATTTTTTAAGAAATATGTTTATTATTATTATTAATGTTTAAACATTTTTGCTATCGTTGATGTGTAAATATATATTTTCTCGGTAGGGGCTAGTTGGAAATATCTAGCGTCACCATCATCGTCAGATTTCGTCATCGTCAGATTTTCCCGTTAATTTTCATTACCACGTGAGTTAATCGCTGCTCGACAGATCACCGCAATTAAACGACGTTTGGCGCGGTTAGTGCGTAGATGGATGACCGTTTGAGAACAACCGCGTGTCGTTGTTTTTTTTTTATTAATTATTCTTGTTCAATTTTAGAGATTATTATGTCCTTACGAAACACCGGAAAGTTGTGTGGAAGTAGATTTGTTTTGAATAATTGAGGTTGTATAGCTTGTAGTTTGTTGTACATCAGTTGAAGGTAAGAGGAAAAATATCGATTTGTACTTCGGTAACCGATGGCCGATTTAAGAATGTCACTTAAACGACAATCGATGCTATATTTTCCCGGTACATCGACACACTTGAGTCGACGGTGTACGTCTCCTAATTCAGCTTTCACAAACCAATTATTTGTTCGGTCAAACATTAAATAAATTTTGTCGTTGACATTAAATATATATCATGGTTTTATTTCAATACAATACCCAAATCTCTTGTTTATCAAAACCACAACTTCTGTGATATTTCCACATGCAACACTGACGAGCCTACATGTTTACACATCAACTATACCGTGAGTGCAGCGTGGCTCACACCTTTTTTTATTTATTTGATTTCAAACAAGAAAACAGTTTAGAAATCCGACAAACGGCGGATTTATCTGTTAAATTCAACAAATATGTAGTTCAAAAACAAATTGGCGATTAGTCGTCGACTAGGTGCAATCTCATTCGGGATGGCGAATGTCAGTCCCCCGGGAGTTTTTATACCCTATTCTAAGGGTATATTAATTTTGACGCATAGTTTGTAACATACCTTAATATTGCCCGTAGACCCCTAAAAGTTACTATATTTGTGATCAGCATCGATAGTAATGTCGATCTAGCCATGTCCGTCCTTCCGTCCGTCAGTCCGTCGGCAAAAATTAAGCCTTTAAACTGGGTCTAGAGAGCTGAAATGTTAACCATATACTCTCTAGGGTCCCGAAATAATCAAGTTTACGAATTTTTGAAATCCGCCCACAGGCACACCCACAAACTCAAAAAAACAAAATTTTGGAAAAAATCGAATTTTGAGCTAGAAAGCTGAAATTCTTTTTATATGATCTATGACTCCTAAAACTGCTCGGGATATACAATTTTCAATATCCGCCCACTGACACGCCCACAATTAAATAAAACAATTTTATTGCAAAACCAAAATTTGAGCTAGACAGCTGAAATTTATAATATATACTCTCTAGGGGCTTTTTAAGCTTATGTGTAAATATTTTCAAAATCCGCCCTATGACACGCCCACATTTTTTTTTTTTTTTTTTTAATTCAAGCTAGGGAGCTCTCTAGGGGCCATTTATGCTCATGTGTTATTTTTTTTTAAATCCGCCTACTGACACGCCCACAATTAAATAAAACATTTTATTGAAAAACCAAAATTTTTTTTTTTTTGATAAAATCCTTTAAATGTTATATAACAAAATATGTAGAGCGTTCTCAACAATTCAACCATACTAAGACTTTTGTCACACATACTTATGAGGGATAGGAATCAGAATAGGGTATCCAACAGTTCGCCGAAGTGGACTGTAGCGCGTCCCTATGTTTTTTTTAATTCAGGCTAATCTGCCTGTTACAGTAAATGGTATTAGAGTCAATACTAATGACATGTTCGTATCCCGATTGAATGACGTGAATTTGGTAGAGATATGGTTCCAGCAGGATGGCGCTACGTGGCGTTACTGTACGAAACAGTCAATATCTTCAAAATGCAATCGAGATATTAATTGAAAATTACAACAAGTTTAATATAAAAGTTAACACTAGTAAGTCACAAGCAATTTCTTATACCTGAAAAATAAACCATTGCTTTGCACCAACTTATCCACATAATATAATGGCAGATATCTGTCAAATATTTGGGATTATATCTTGACCAAAGGCCTACGTTTAATGGTCATTTCTTTTAAATAAATCAAAAGATTCTTTTAACAACCGAGATTCCAAATTAAATATTGAAAGCCAAATAACGTAAGGTTGTCTTTCGATCCATTTTACTTTACGGTTGCCCGGTTTGGGAAGATTATACAAGTTCACAAGAAAAAACTAAAATGCACTTTTAAAAATATTTCTTTATTTTTATAGCTATTACTCAACAATGCATCAACATTTTCTGACAAGTGTTGAATTGGTCTCAGAAAGAATACTTAAATTGAAAAAAAAAAAATATTTTGAACTGTGAAATACCGGATAATCCGCTAATCAAGGAATTATCACTACAATAGACACCATGTTCCTCTTATTAACATGATACGATTTGTATTATAACATTATTAATATTATTATACAAGGTGGCGCAAAAGTCATCACCCAGTGGCGTTCACCAATCCGACTGAAAACTACATAGGATAGATGTCAAACGTCGTGGATCATTTAGAACATTGGCACACGAATTGCCTAAGGCACACCCAAGGGCTGAAAACCCTATCGGAAGATGCTATAATTTTTGCAAATAGCGGCAAATGTCAATTTTACTTTGACATTTGTGAAGTAAACAGATGACAACTTTTGCGCCACCTTGTATTATGTTTTTTTTTGGGTAATATTTAAATATTAATTAATACATTTGTTTAAATAGTTTTTTTTTATTTATTTATTTTATCATAATAATTAATTTATTTATATAGGTAGGTACCTATTTATTTATTTAGTTTATTCTATTTACATATATGTATATGTATACCTATTGTTATATCTTTTTATTAAAGTCTTGCTTATTTGCTTTTATTTATTTAAATGATGTGTAAGTTTTACATTAGCATTTTTATTTATTACAGAAATAAAGGCTCTTTCATTAGCGACTTGACAAATTCAAACATTTAGTGTGAGCGCACCCTTATACCGATTACCGAACTGTCAATGTCAAAATATTCAGTAAAATTAACATTTTACACGAAGGAACAACGTTTACAAATAACTAAAATTTACTACCGCAATTCCGAGTCTTTGGTCACAACTTTAAGAGCGTTAACGCCAATTTTCTGCCGGAACTCTCGTCGGCAATTCATAGTCTAATGGAAAAATTTGGGTCAGAATATTCGCTGCTTGATGTTGCCGTGCCAGTGGGCCTACGTTTTGCCCGAAGTGTGGAGAATATTGCTGACGTAAAGGCGTCCATCGCAAACCAGCCAAATCAGTCAATTTCACGGCGTTCTCAAGAATTAGGCATCTCTCAGACCACATGACGAATTTTGCGTAAGTATCTTTTCCTACATCGTTACAAGATCAAGATGACTCAAGAACTAAAGCCACTTGATCATATGAATTGGGCTCTGGACATGATGGAACAAAGTGAAGAATTTCATCGAAAAATCATCAAATTTGGTCGCTGCAGATCCAAATCCAAATTTGATAATGGACGATGAAGCCTTGTTCGGTGTGGTGCATCTTCCGAAAGAAAGGATTAATATAAGAACTAAGCCAGCGTTACAGATAATATCAGTTACTTCACAGAACTGGCTCCCGACCCGTGCAGAGTCTTTGTCTATAACATACCATGCTCCGCGATCCCGGAAACGCTGCTCCCAGTTTTTTTCAGAGCTTGCTCTTGGTCTTCCGAGTAAGAAGTTTTGAAGCCATTTGCTTTGCCAAACCGAATTAGCAACGTTTTCCTAGGGTATTAGACGTCAAATCTCTAATAACTCGTCACTTGTGATATAAACTCCAACGTAGACTCCTTAACAAGGGTAATCTTTGTCGATTCGGCATCGATTTTATTTTTGCCAACTATGTCCTTACTATTCATTCCAATCGCGTTTGTTCCTCGTGTCACAACTATCATTCATGTAGTTTGCTGACTCGGCTGCTTTTTTTCGTTTATATATGTCTTTTTAAAACAACGTTTATTATGCGAATGAAAAAGAAAATGAATACCTACATACAAAACAGTAACAATAATAAAATAAGTAGAGAATAAGGAAGGAACGTGCACATTGCAGGTTCGCCGTGTTATATTTTTATTTACGGTGATTCACGGCAATAACTTCATATGGGCAATTATTTCAATTCCTTTTATTTACCCTTAGTGGGCAATAACTTCACTTTTTTGTGGCAAATAATTTCTCTTCCTTTTAATGAAAATTTACGAATGGCCATGATAGGTGATTAACTCTTACGCTGTTAACGTAAACAAAGTACCGTAATTTGTAATTTTCTTCACAACTGCTTTGGAATTTGGCAACTATTGAGCTTATTGAACTCAGCCCGAGATCACAAATGTACGTAACAATAAATCTCATAAAATTGATCTGTACACATGTAGTTTGGTTTCTAATCGTGTGTGCAAAGAAATAACAACGAATGACTTCATTGTTTCTAAATTGGCTAAAACAAAAATTTAAATATATTTTATCATAACGTTAGACAATATCTAAAGAAGATTAATGTACAAATTTCTGTAAGAGATCGCCTGTGCGAGAAACCACCAATGGAGAGGGTGCCATTCATAACACTCAAACATTTCCCTAACGAAAAAAAAACACTTATTCAATTGTAACCGTCACATTACCTCCAAGATTGGGAATGACGCCAAGAAGTGGAAGATGTCGTCGATTTGATTGAGGTTACAGAGTGTACAGTTTTTTTTTATTTTAATTTTTTTTTAATTTTAATCTTTCTTTCATACCTAAGTTTACTTACAAGAGATTTATTGCAATCGTGCGGACATTTCAAACGCAAACTGAGTATGAGGTATACAGAAATCCACAAAAATATGTTTACTTAATCCATCCGTGTGCACCGGGCCTCATTCCATAACAGGTGAAAGGATTTTCTTTAAATTTCGAATTTGGTTTAATCACCCACATCGGAGAAAACTCTGTGGGCGAAGTTTCACTAAAATTCATAACTTGGCATCGTAGAATAATTTCGAATTGAAACTTGCTATACAAACTTTAACCCTTGTCCGGGCAAAGAATATTACTTACACCAACGGACTTATGTGTCCGATAGACACATTGCTGAAACTATTGGATGAAATATAAATGATACACTTTTTTATACATTTTTAACAGAGGTAATTTAATTTTTGCTTTATTTTGTAATTTTTTCCGAAAAATAAATACAAAAATTTAGAGAAAGTGGTGCTACAGCAAATGAAACTATTTATTTTGGCAAATTGAGCATATTTGCGACCTTGCGCTGTGCTGATTGCACATGTTTTTCCTACAGATATCACAAATTTGCTTCTGCGTTCTTGAAATTGAAGAAGGGCATATGTAGCATCTTCTTTTTTTTCGTGCTGGGGGCTCCTCTGAAGCTGGACTTGGTTGTGGTAAAAAATGAGACATCGCTTGTAAAGAGGATTTCGTCAAACCAATAGAATTTCTTCGTTCAATATGTGGCCTTATAAGAGCTTCAGCAACACTGACAAGAAACAATCGTCTTTTTTCGTTCTTTTTTTCATTCCACTTAGGGTATAAGTTTGTCCAGATTATATATGCAGCTACAGAACTGACATCCAGCAAATTTGTAAAGTAAGCGAAAGGCCATCGCTTTGTTCGTCGTTTGGATATGTACGCGTGAACCAACTGATCAAGCGAATCTACCCCCCCCCCCCCCTTTGTTTTATTATAGCTCAATATTATTTCAGGCTTTCGAGAATCTCCAATGCTTATCTCCGGCTTGTTATGAGTCGTTGATAGAACTAAAACACATTTATTCTTTTTTTGCACATACGAAACAAGTGTAGCTTTTTTAGAGAATCCAAATATCGATGAATGTTCCTCTCTTTTACGATTCGGAAGAAATTCTTTAGGCACAAATCTTTTTCTGTTTCTTCCTTACTGTTCCGATTATAGTCAAACCATTCGTTAGCATTTTGTAAGCTAAATCTAAGCCTCCTCTGCTCCTTTCTTTCTTTTATCACCCCTCTTCCCAATCCCTGCCTCCAACTAACCTGTACTCCTACGACTTCCACAAAGCTAACTTCCGAAAGATCAATGACTTTCTGAGCAGAATCGAACTCAACTTCTCGAACTTATCCGTTGATGAAGCTGCCACCCGTTTTTATGACGAAATCTTTAAATGCATTTCCTTATTCGTTCCTTATTCGCGCCATAAAATCTCACCATCTTCCCCTCCGTGGTATAATAGGAAACTGCGTTCACTTCGTAATAAACGTAACAAACTATGGGCGATCTATCTTCTAACCAGAACTACTACAGATTATTCGAATTATCTCGGTTCGTACTTACAGTTCTCTAACCTTTTTCACTGTCTCTATCAATGCTATCTTAGTGATGCTCAAGCTAACCTCATGAAGGACCCACGGTCATTTTTTCATTTTGTTAATTATAAAAGGAAATCTGATGGATATCCCTCCTCACTCTTGTTTGAAGGCGAGTCCTTAACGGACCCATTTGTAATCGCAAACTTTTTTGCCACCGTGTTCAAGCAGTCCTTCACTGACGACTGCCCTGAACCGGATCACTCCTACTTCAGTTATCTGAAAAACTATACCGTTGGCCCATTCATTTTACCCACCTTTGACCATTCCACGGTGTGCGACAGACTTCTTCATCTCAATGATGAATTTGTACCCGGCCCAGACGGCCTTCCAGCCATTCTTCTCAAAAAGTGTTCTGCGATTCTTTCACCTTTTCTTGCCAATCTCTTTAAACATTCCTTATCTCTTGGGAAATTTTCTAAAATCTGGAAAACGTCCTTCATTTCACCTGTTCACAAAAAAGGGCCAAAGAATGACGTATCTAACTATCGACCTATTGCCAAGCTGTCGCATTTACCCAAGGTTTTCGAAAGTATGATGTACGATTCATTATCCTTTCAGTGCAAGTCTCTTATCTCCCCCCTTCAGCACGGTTTCCTTAAAGGTAGATCCACAACCACCAACCTTGTTGACTTTGTCTCCGTTACACTTTCTGCTTTAGAAAGTGGCAATGAAGTGGATTTAATCGCTACTGACTTCAGTAAGGCGTTTGACAAAATATCTCATCGTTTGATTCTTTTCAAACTCTCCTTCCTTGGCTTCGATCCCCCACTATTGAATTGGTTTTCTTCTTACCTTGAGAACCGATCTTATAATGTTCGTTTTCGTTCTGTTCTCTCTTTGCCTTTTAAAGCCACCTCTGGTGTTCCACAAGGTAGCCATCTTGGACCTTTGATTTTTATTCTGGCTATAAATGATATTGACAACGTCATCAACTTCTCCTCCATCTCCCTCTATGCCGATGACGCTAAATTCTTCAAAATCATTTCTTCTCCACACGACTCTGATCTTCTTCAACAAGACCTCAATAGTTTTTCGGTCTGGTGTCAAAAAAACTTTATGGAGCTGAATATTGCTAAATGTGAATCTCTTACTTTTTCACGTAAACGGATTCAGTCTCCCCCCAGATGTTACTATTTGAACAACCAACCCACTGTTACCGTTCTAACCATTCGCGACCTAGGCGTTTTGTGTAACAGAGAGCTTAACTTTCGGTCACATATTGACGAGATAATCAATAAAGCTAACTCAGCCCTTGGTTTCGTCAAACGGTGGTCTAAAGAATTTACCAATCCCTACGTGACAAAATCCTTCAGACCCTTGAAAAAAGAAGAGATGTGGCTGACATTCTGTTTATACATCGTCTTCTCACTGGCTCCGTTGATTGTTCCTATCTTTTGAACTACATTGCCTTTAACACTAACCCTCGGAATTTAAGATCCCCTCCTCTTTTCTATCTTCCCACCCGTCGCACGTTGTACGGCTTGAACGAGCCGATATCCCGTATGTTGCAGAAGGTCAATTCTAACCACCTCCTCTTTGATTTTAATCACTGCACTTCCTCCCTCAAATCTACCCTCCTCCATCCCTCACCATCCACCTAATTTAGTTTTAAGTAGTTTTTAAGCCCTAGCTGTAAGTCTTAGTGTAATTAGTTTTTTAAGACCTAAATAGCTTGTATTAAGCTGAATAAATGGGGGTGTATGCCCCCACCAAAATTAAGTCAGTAAAATAATTGTCAAATGTAACATTTCTGTGAGATCCATAGAAAGGTTCTGTTATTGATGCTACTACTTGTGCAGCTAGGCCTTTGGCGACAGTATTTCCCTCTTTACCAACGTATGGAATGCCGTTCAGAGGATAAAAGGTTTCTGAATCGCAGGCCCACCAAATTTTCATCCCATATTTGTCTGGTTTAGCAGGCATATATTGTTTGAATGTACAACGTCCTCGAAATGGCACAAGCTGCTCATCCACCGTTATATTTTCGCCTGGACTATACATTTTCTTCAAATTATTATTCATTTTATTGAAAATATCTCTTATAGGTGCTAATTTATCTTTTTGACGTCGATGGGATCTACTTGTTTTGTCATCAAACCTTATGAACCTTAATAAAAATTTAAAGCGCTTCAAACCCATCGTTGCCCTGAAAATTGGAGGACCGTACACATGATTCCATAAGACATCATAATTGGTCATATTTTGCTTGAGATGACCAGCAGTGAGCAGCAAACCAAAAAATGCATACATCTCAATGCTATCAGTGCTCTTCCAACTTGATTCCACTAAGACTCGAGAAGCTTCTTGGTTTGTAAATTGAACAATTTCCTTTACAATGTCAGCATCCAAATATAAATAAAAAGCGTCCACTGGGTCATAAGCCTGTTTTCCTGGTGGGAAATTTACTTTGTGCAACGCCTTGACACTTCTTATTATATTATGTGCCCGAACCCGACCAGAAGGAAAGGAGGTATTTGACCAACTTACTTTGTCTTTCGAAGTGTACATCATACTTTGCTGCTGTTCTTGTGATCTATCCTCAATTTCCGAATCCTCTTCCATATCTTCATCGAGATTGGCGATTTGTTCATCTTCAGCTTCACTTGCAAGAGAAGTGTTATCCAATTCCGAGTTAGATTCGGAGTCGGAGCCAACGTCTTCAACATTATCATCATCGGATAAATTTTCTAAAATATCATGTAATTCTTTTTTAGATAATGGTTTACTGTTCGACATATTTGAGAATTTCTGAAACATAAAAAAGTGATGATAAAGCATCCACACATCCAATGCTTTGCAAAATAAATTATTACCTGCCAAGATTCAAGTATCAAAAGTACAAAAAACTGTAACTACATATAGATAGTGAATATTATAATTTTTTTGATTTCTCAATCCAAAATCACTCAAAACGAAAACTTTCTATGAAAGAATGACATTAAATTTATGATAAAAGAGTTTTATCTTTGAAATAGCAAAGAAAGTGAAAAACAATGCAAAGCCTACTCTCATATATGTATCGGTATTTGGTTGGTTGTATCGAGTGTGTCTTTTGGACACTGAAGCCCGTTTACGTCCCAAAAATGTGTTTTTATTTATTTATTTTTTTCTATATAATCATATTTATTTCTTTTACCGGAAAAACGTTCAATACATCAGCAAAGGAGAAGTCACAAATCGACATGTCTAAATGTGATATAGTTTTTGAAATATCACCAAAAAACATCAGCAGTGTGTCCATTAGACACACCTTGCCCGGACAAGGGTTAAGTCAGCTATGTAAGTCGATGTATATGAAGTTATAAATTCTTAAAATCATCTTTTGTTTGTGGAAAACGCAACTGAAAATTTAAGTGAAAAGAATCTCAGATTCCTCGTTTGACTGAATGTCTAGGGGCGATTTTTTTTTCTAAGATTTTAAAAACCGTACCTTTTATACCGTAAGATAAGGAAAGGATGGCTGTATGCAAACTGTGCAAGCATCACCCAGAGCCCAAACAAAGGTCCATTGCGGTGTAGGGGTTAGTGTGTTGGCTTGTGATCCGTGTGGTGCAGGTTCATCCCAACATACGCCACTCATTCTCCAGCTTCTACACCAAAAAGAGGATTTCTGCCTGGTAGTACAATGGATCGTTAGCGAGTCTGAGTAATCTGGGATTTGGCTTTCCGTTTTTTTATAAGAAATAAAAAAATAAAAAAAACCCTTATAGGACATGATATGTCATGTAACTAACAAAAGCATTACGATCTTCTTATAAATCTTTAAACATCTGATTGGGGTATTCTATTCCTGAGGTAATCCTGAGCCCAAGCTGTCAAAAAACCGTGCTGCTATGCAGGATAAAAGAGCCGGACAATGGCAAAGATTCCAATTTTTCGTCATCTCTGCAACTCAATTGTGGATCCCTAGTCTTCTACACATGTTTCCAATGACACAGTGTCCGGTTGTCCCAGTTTTCCGTAGCCAAACTTAGCGTGACGGCGCCAATGAAGCACTTGGCTGCACAATCCAATCAAAGCCGCATCTCGCTCCCTTCCACTCCGAAGTGATTGAGAACCGAGTAAAAGCTAATTGCTTTGATAGCCAGGAGGCATGATGTGATGCATTTCGCGTTTCTGAGAGTTTGGAGTTGATCGCTTAAAGTGCAGCCTCACTGTCTACGCAATTGGTTGATTCCGTTGTTAGAAGTTCCATCGCTAGGACAGTATGCGATACTTTTTTCGAAGCGTCAATCTCAAAAACACTGCAGTGATCTGAGACCCTAAAAGTTGCTACATATAAGTTATGTCGAGCTAGCCGTATCTGTCTGTTTGTCCGATACAAATTTGGAGGTCCTAAAATTCGAGCTGAAGTTTGGATTATATTCTCTCAAGGGACCTGAAACGATCAAGAGTACTTTTGAAATCCGCCCTGTATTTGAAAAAAAAAACCGTTTTGCCGAAGAAATCAATGAGAAGATGTACGAGTATTCGTATAAAGTATTTTTCCTCGCGCAATTGTTTCTTTTACCAAAACATTGTTTATTTTATAAATTCTTTAAAAAAACCTTAAAAAACAGTTATGTAGCACATAAAAAAAATCTTTCTTATTAGTGTGCCCATGCTTACAAAGGTGTTTGCCATGTCCACTTTTGGGGGATAGGAATACGAATAGGGTATGCAACAGTTCGCTCAAATGGACTTAGCCTTTTCTAATGTTCCTATACATTTTTTGATCCATCTTTGTCAGGTTTGACATGTTTAAATTGGTTGTTCGATTTGACAAACTTCCAAATGCAGAGAAGAAATTCAACAATTAAACACAAAGAAAGGCTAAAGTCTGCTTTGGCGAACTGTTTGATACCATATTCCAATTCCTATGCCTCATAAAGTGGGCGTGGCAAAAAACTACGCATGAGTAAATTGTTAAGAACGACTTTATCTGCATACTTTGCAAAGAAGAGGACTTTCATATCCAATGATCTCCAATAAAACAGTTTTTTTAAACATTGAGCGTGTCAGTATGCGATTTTTTTTTAAATCTTTACACATTTCTGAGAGTAGGTACATGTTCCAAATTTCATCTTTCTAGCGGTCAATAAAATTGCCGACGTACGTCCATATTATGTAAATCCACATGCTGATCCTGATCACGAATAACGTAAAAAATAAGAATAAACTGTTTGCCCTACGGCGATGATATATATATGCCTTGCCTAGCTTCTAATTTTAATTCTCTCAAAAGTGGCATTATTTGATTTTTGCTACCGGAATAAAAAAATATTTATAAAACTCATCTGAGCATTACACCTGTGTTAGGGCAAAATAAAAAAGATTTTCAAATAAGAGATCGCTATCGGTCCTAGAAAAATTCGCACTTCTCTCTTTTTTTTGTGACATTTTTAATTAAATCTTCCTGCAAAATTCTTTAAACACTTTTAACAAAACAGGAATAATCAACGGTTTGATCACAATAAAGATAAATGTTTTTGCGTTGTAAATTTGCATTCATTTGTATAGGAAAACTGGAATTACTAATGGATTACCTAAAACATTATTAATTTATGGAAGGATTCTCTTATGTTAGGATTAAACAAATTGATTGCAAAACGTATACCCGAAAATAGATTTCACTGTATGAATGTTATCAAAGTGATCGATGCTAGGCCAGTTTCTTGGTTGATGATAAAACAAAAAAAATACTTTGAGGCAACTTTGAGTTTTGTAAATGCACACCTAGTATCCGGTGCACTTTAAACCAATTTTCAGAATGAAGACAAATTATTGCCCAATCGAGGAGAAGTTATTGCCCCTGAAGTTGTTTTCCTCCACCATTTCCAACAGCCTCTCGCATGTAATGTGTTACGGATGTGGAAAAAAATCTAAGAAATAAATAGTTTTTTCGTCACACCCTGTGCACTGTCCGGAATTCGGAAAACTTTTGACTGACAGTTTGACCAGCGGAACCAGTATTCTATCAGTGTATGTGTGAGCATACCTAAGCGCCGTTTTATTCCCAGCTCCCCGGGTACCACTCCGCTTTTTACTGTCTTTCCGTAATTGACTTTTAACGAAGACATACATTTCAGCGAGTGCCATACAGCCATGGTACTTTGGTTGTGGACAGAAAAAATTAAAAAAGAAGAAAAAAATAAGGGGAACAAAAACCATGAAGCCAGAGCTAAATATTGACTTGATAATTATACCGATCAATTGACAATTTGCTTTTTTTCAAACCCACAACATTTAAATTGCTAACACCCCCTTAGTCCCAATTGACGAGAGGTACCTTCGACATATACAACAGGATTTTATTCAAAGTCAAGAACACAGTTAGTCTTAATTTACCATAGTTTTTTTTTATATACACGAAGTGCGTTAACCCGCTTTCATTGCCCGCAGGCCAGTGAACATACCTACCGGCAGCCTTTGGATACTACCCCGTTCACCCGAAATCCCACGATTAGACCAATAAAGACAATCACTAAACGATTACAGAAACCAGCACAGCGCAGTCATCCTTTGGTGGGAGAGCGCGGCGGTTCAAAATCTACGGTCATAATAGAGTCGGGTGGAGCGGTCAGTCTGCGGCGATGACGGCGTGGAGCACAAAAAAATACGGTTGTGTTTTATTCTGTATACAGAAAAAACGGGATAACAAGTGTTTACGGGTAACAAGAGTGTGCATTTTGCAACATATCCCAACAACAAAAAAGAAAAAAAACCCTAAATTATAATACGGTAGTGCCTAGCTTTTCCAAAAAAAAATAAAAAATTTATCAAAAAAAAAATTATATTTAACTATTTTATTGCCTACTTCAGAATCTAAAATGTCCTTTAACTTGATTGGAATAGTAACTTTTCTAAAAGCCATAATTTTAACTACCTTAACTAGAGTTGTAGTAGTGAGTTTGGTGTATAAATATGTAAAATATTTAACCTACGTGGGACATTGTGCACAATATCCTCTGGAAAAGGGTGAGTTTTTCTTTTTTTTTTCTTTTTTCATTTTCTTAAATAATAAGGCCATTGCTCGCCTCAAAAGTATTTATAAGTACCAAACGAGATCTAATTTTGTTAATACCTTTTGAATTTGTCTTTGAATAACTAGCGTAACTAACTTATAATGAATTACTATTTCACAAAACACAAACAACATTAATGATCTTAATTCTATCTTAAATTTCTAACAATGAATCATCTATTTCTGAAAGATTGAGGCAATAAAGTAAATCATAACAAAAATGCATTAAATTGAAATTACATAGATGGGGTTGTGTGTGGTGAGTTTGCAAGTAGAAGCGGTATGTAAGAAGTAGTACATCTTTTGTAACTTGAATACGGGGCAGTTTCAATATTGGTATGTAGATAATGAATTAGTGTCCGTCCGCGTCTAAATTTCAAATCTTGGCATGAAATAAATAATTTTTTTTTGTTGTGTCTGGTACCTACGGATCAACAACCCCGCCCAGCCGACGTTCCTAGCCTAGCGGTTGCAAGCATGCCAATTGACCGATCCGTGCAGGTAAATCGCAGAGCGATGTAGAAACCGCAACAAATGCGATGATGTGATTCAATAGATTCGTTGTAAGCTTCTCTGCGCCTTGAGAAAAATTTAATTAATTTCTTATATCCGATAATCAATGTTATACCAATTCACAAAGCTTCAATCTATACTATTTTAAACTTACATATATTTACATAGATTGTGTACTTCGGTATATTAAAGCACAATCATTTTCACTACATAGCTATGGACTTCTAAAAATAGTTTGTGATAAAGTTCCAAAGCAAGTAAATTCTCCCTAAAACGTGCATAATGTTGATATATTTAAATGTCTACTTCTACTTAAACATACCCGTCATGCGCAGATCTTACATAAGCTGTCTTGAATAAAAATGTCAACCCTCATCAATCCAAAATTCATTCATCGAAATATCACTATCACCATTACTTAATCAAAAACGTGCAAGAACCGCGCGCCTCACCACCAACGTAATTCATAATATCCGAATCCCAATCTCAATTCTGATATTCGTGTTTTGTATAAAGGGCGGCTTTTTGGTGCTATATTAGTTTTTTCACACTTTCAACAAACTGGAAATGTAGACACGAAAATTGTTAAACATTCCTGAGATGCTTCATGACAGCTCACATCACATTTCCTCGTTTTGTACAAAAAAAAATAATAACAAACCCAATGTCAGAGCCATTGGGCTGCTAGCTGGGACACAGTATAAAGAATCCTTTAGCCAAAACCCATTGCAGTCAAATAACAATTCCTTTCATGTGTCGTGCACCTTACTACAAAAATTTATTTTTAGCTTAAAAAATAGTTGCAAAAAACTACAGGCAGAGGGGAAGTCATATATATAAATGTTTAGATATATAACAAGGATATGAGAATCTACTTTTTAAACATTCATGTCCTTAGGTTAATATTCTCTCAGTAAGGAGTAGGTACCTAACTCCGCGTATGTGAGTTATATATGTCATAGCACTCCCTGGTTATTGTTGGATATCACGAAAATAAACTTTTCTCTATGTCGGTATGGTTATTTCATAATAAATTGCAATCACGTATCCTTAATATATCTAACCTTTGGCTAAGACCTACAAGTCAACCGCCAAGTAGGACGAATATTTTCGCTAACGGTGGTCATGAGTTGGGCAACTCTTGGAAACGAGGGAAATTCCCGAAGACATTTTTCTTTGCGGCGCATTATATTTTTTAGCCAGCCAACCACTGCCCTAGTTTGGAGTATCCTTTGCGGAGGTGGGGGCGTCTTTTTATATTTTAACCTAGTGCAGCTACAACGAGTGTTGGCGTGCTGAGGAACTTTGAATGTTTTTTTTTGGTGGACCCTGGGATACACTTATCTCTAACTGTCATTTAATGTACGGTCGTCGTTAAAATGTTAAACAAAGCTGAGAGTGGAGTAAGGGGATTTAGCGCGAGCACACTTAACCTCTTAATGAGATAAAACGAGCTACATAAAGCAACCCAGAACAAAGTTATATTTTCACGTAGCAGAGTTTTAACGGTAATAGATGTTACATAAGGAGAACTTGCCATTTTCAACAAATACATACATTTAAGAGCAAACCTTTCGTCAGTTAATGGACTAGATCGGGGGAGCCTTTTACGCTTTTACGAATCCACTTTCGTAATAATAATACTTTTAAATGGACTTTAGACAATGGAATGGGCTACTCTACTGTCTACGTTCTGTTCTGGTTTTTGTCTTCGTTGCGTTGAGAGAGTGTTATGGATGCGACCCAGTTTCAGCTACACATTCGAACAACGTTTGCTACTAGGGAGTTGCCTACAGACAATCAGCATAATTTTCAAATGCTTATTTCAAAGTGCTGTAAGGGATGATACGTAGAATGGTAATTCTGCTTTGAGCTAGCAAGAGGTGGTTTGCATTGCTATCTGTTGCAGTTGTTATCTTCCAGAAATTTAGCAATTATACTGAAAATAGTTTTTTTTATATCCTAGTTTGCACATCTTTGTGATGTAGGAGAGACAATTGTAATTTTGTTGATGCCTCTACACTCTTTACTGAAATATCCTGGAACAAACTGCTAATAATTTTAGAAATTATTCGTATATTATACGTATATACTCGTATATATATGTATATATACGTTTGTATTATGTTTTTTTATGAAGCATGATATTAATTCAAGCTTAAGGATTTTTACTAAAGCGGCGGTTCCTCAACAAATACCCTATATTTCATGTAACCCGATATTCAAGATAACAAATGAAATAGACTTCAATTTAAATCAAGAGTAAAAAGACTTTAAAAGGATTATTTTATTTAAAACAAATTTCATTTGAAAATGAAACTGCTATCAGTGTTTCATTTATATGTATTTTAACTAAAGTTCGATTTTATGTACGATAGTGGTATACGCATATCTGGAGCAGAATCGAATCTCGACCTTAATTTATTTTTTGTATAACTTAAGCTTACAAGTCGGTCTCGCAACAATACGTTGTGCCAAAAGGCAGCCTAGTTAAGATAACCTTTTTGGCTACCTCGGGTGGGTCTGGGTATTCCCTTCAAACACCAACCCAACACTCGTTTAGTGATACAGACTCCAATATGTATTTTAATGCGGATGAGCTCTGAGGATCTATAAGTGTTTCGTATTCCAGGACGGTTAGCTTTGCAGGTTGACCTATAATTACAAATGGGTTTTGTACCCGCTTTGCACCCGATGTCAATATGTGCATCTGGAAAGTAATCTGACAAAGATTTCAGCAGTGTCCAGATGACGTTTTGGGTATTATTTTTTAATTCCAAAACGTTTTTTTGCAGAAAATTATACCTATAAAAGTGAAGGACATTCAATATTGTCATTTTTTACGCTGGTAATCAAGAAATTAATTTTTCCTTAAATGCCGGTACTTTTTTGCTCGCGACATTGGTGTATGGTTGTTGATTTTTCCTACAAAAGTGATGACGTTTCCAAAAATATCAACAAAGTAAGCTGATCTTATAAGCCATTGCACATTATACGAGTACAATAAATCGAAACCACGCGACCGTGACTTTTTACATAATCTTCGCAGTTTCATAACGCATTATTACCCTTAACATCGCATTATGCACCATCTGAAACTTTCGATTTAACAGTCAACCAAAACAATTTAATGACAAATGTTACTGATTCGCGAAACGTTGATGACTTTGGTTTCCATGTCACCCACTTTAGAAGTCGCTGTCCCAGAGGAATGCATGAATGTATTCCTTTGATATATTACTTTGGATGCACTAAATTCATAAACAATATTTCAGCAAAACTGTACAATTGCAGTGATCTAATATAAAAAAAAAAGTTTATCTACTTATTATCGGACAACAGAACGAATTTTATTTACAATATTTTTAGTAATACTCAAAAGGTGTTACATTGGCTACTAATACTATTTACAATTATATAATAATGTCTTTAGTATAATAATTTTTATCTGTGAGCACAGATTGCAATTGCAGTTGAAGGTAGTTTTTTAATTACGAAGTTGTAGATCATGGGGGATTTTTCGGTATATAGTCAAGCGTAAACGGATATTATTTTCCATAATTTGTAAGCTTGAATTACGCTCAATAAATGGAGGATTATCTCCCATTAAAATTAAAATTACACTACCGTCTATTAAATTAAGGATCAAAGACAAATTAATACAAAATTGTATAATAGCAAATATGTATATATAAATACTATATATATATACATACATGTATATGTATAAGAACTTACTGATTAGTATTACACCAATAACAAATTCTTTTTTTTGTCATTTCAGTGAGTGCCATCAAATAATATATGTATCGTAAGTGATATAAAAATTGCATACACTGGTGCATTGAACGCTGTTTGCATAACGAAAAATGTACTTAGAAAAAACGTCGACGAAACTTTACATGAGCACTAGCAGAACCGCTCCGGCTTCGCTCGAAATCCAGTTATGTATATTTGTTTTCATATTATGTATTATAAATTTTTTTTTTTACTTGTGCAGAACTTTTTAACAAACAATGCCATGGTTCATCCTTACTACAGAATAATCAAGTTGAGCCACATATGATCTTGAAATTAATGAGCACAACAAAAAGTTAAAACTCAAATCCAGCCAAGTTCAAACACTGTCGCTGATCTATACACATGATACGATGTTATGTACTACTTAGTTACTTACATATACAACGGGCTCCCGACTTGTGATGAATCTCTGCTTGAGACAGTACAACCTTCCATTCTCTACAATCCAAGCGCTTGTTTGTTTGTTGATAGCATGTTGTGCTCATTAATTTCAAGATCAATCATTTCAGCCTGTTTTTTAATCGAGGTAAAAGTCTCTACCATGGCACGCTGGGAACAGCCGATGATGTCAATAGAGTCCGCATACCTCCAGCCACTAGATGAAGCTATTGAAAATAGTGTCTTCCGACTTGACAAATGCCCTGCACACTTTTTTCTCTGCACCTCCTTGCCAAAATTCGGCGCGAGTTCCGAAACATTCGGAAGAAATGCTTTCAAAATGCACATTAAGTTAGGTAAGGTTAAAGTGGCAGCCGAAGCCGACATACCTGGATCTATAAAAGGTCCATTGAGATACCACGTGGATCTATCTTTTTTCCATTCGTTGAACCAGTTGGAGCTTTTAATAAAGCTTGAACGATTTTTAATGTCAATGTTTATAAGTTCATTGAGATCATTATAAAAGAAAGCTCCCAAATGGAGGTTTCGTCTTTGAGATAGAGCAGCTTCTGCAGAAGTCATTTGTATAGACTCCAAGCCTTGTTGCATGCTTGCCTATAAGACAGTGTCCGGTAACACCAATTATAGCACCAATGTGAGTCTGTTTAAAGAGGTCAAATACTTTGAACGTTTGAGATCCAGCTTTGGCCAAATCTGTTTTGTCGCTAGACAAGTATTTCTTCTTGTGCACCTAATATTAGTTCTCTCGATGGATACCGATAATCGGCAGTCTAGGACTACGATCGAGTTTGTAGAGACGTAGCTGATGGGTGGTATAGTCTATTGCTAGGGTCGATTCTGTAGTTTTTTAGAATAGAGGAGTTGCCGATTGACCACTGTGCCTTTAAAGCTGACACCCGCACCAGCTGCCGTTACGTACCAAAGGCTTCAAGGGGTGTTAGGGGAAACAAAATGTCCATTGCAGCAGAGGGAGTAGTGCGCAATGCTCCACTCATGATAGACACGCTGTCCATTGGGCTTTGCAAAGCTAAGCTTTTTCTCCAAAATGAGACCCAAGTATTTAACTTCATCAAAAAAGACTAAACTTGTGTGGGGTTGACACCTAAGCCACAACGATCTGCCCAGGCCCTTAGATTGTTGAGAGCGTTTTTTTCAGGATGTTTAGGTGCTTTCCTGAAACGACAGTTGCAACGCCATCTGCATTCCCTTTACAGGCACATTAGCAGCTCGTTTATCACTAAGTCCCAGAGAAGGAGGGAGAGGACTCCGCCTTGTGGGGTTCCTCTAACGACAGATCTTCTAGCAGATGTCAGTTTTGAGTTAATAATCCGGCTCGTGAGCAGTACATTAATTAGCTCATCAGGTGAGTCATCTACTCTCAGAGTTGACAGTGCATTCGCGATTGCGTATGGATTGACGTTGTTAAAAGCGCCTTCAATGTCCAGGAACGCAACTATTGTGTATTCTTAATAGTGAAGCGAATATTCGTTTGATTGGCCTCCGGAATATATCTGAATGCTTGGAAACTTTCGCATATAATACCAATCCATAAATCTGGTCCTAAGTAGAAGGTCTGCAATTATAGGCCTTATGCAAGATATCTGCAATCCCCAAATTATTTGAGAAGATTGTTTGCAATAAAATTACATTCTCAATCCGGACTGTGGTATCGGATCACCAACACGGGTTTATATCTGGTAGATCCACTACTACTAACTTTTTGCAATTTTGTTGTAAAGAATTTCAGTCGCGGCTATCAAACGGTTGCGATTTTTACTGATTTCGCGAAAGCCTTCGACAAAGTCTGTCATAGCACACTTGTTCAAAAATTATCTTTTCTTGGATTTTCCTCCAATATTTTGTTATGGATGGAATCTTATTTAATGAATCGCACTCAGTTAGTAAAAATTGATGATATTCTTTCAGTGCCTATAAAGGTAACATCGGGGGTTCCACAAGGTAGTCACCTAGGACCTCTTTTATTCCTCTTATTTATTAATGATCTACCCAGTGTGATAAAACATTCCGAATGTCTACTGTTTGCGGACGAACTTAAATTATTTCATTCTATAAATTCTGAATATGACTGCGAATTACTGCAAGCCGATATTGCTGCGATTGTTCAGTAGTGTGCCCTGAACAATCTATTTTTGAATATTTCCAAATGCCTGTGCTTCTTACTAGATCGAAGGTACCTATTCCGTATATATACTCCATAAAATCTACAGAACTTGAAAGAGTGTATTCAAAGAAAGACTTAGGCATTATTCTGGACTCGCGCCTTACATTTACTAAAGATTTTACTGATCCTTACATTCTAAAATCCCTCTACGTACTTTAGTTAGACCCCACCTCCAATATTGCAGTGTGATATGGAATCCGTATTACGATATTTACTCTAAAAGGATTGAAAGGGTTCAAAGCAATTTTACTAGGTTCGTAATATTCAAGTTAAATTGGATAATTGACACACCTCCGGAGATTTAATTCACTATCAAACACAGTGTCCTGCCCTCTGTGCTCTCGTCGTCTTCGCAGTTATTTTAACTTTCGTGAAGATCTTCTTACTACCAATTTTTCTCTTAACCCGTATTATCCCAGAGAAATTTTTCGTTGAATTTTTCAATGAAATTTGGAAGTAAGGACACTTTTCCTATTTGTATTGTAAAAAAAAATTGAAAAAAAATATTTAACTTACCATTTGCTGGGGATAAGGTGTACCTTATATGGTACAGTGGGATAATGCACTATCATAATCTAATATTAAAATATTACGCACATTTAAATATATATTGAACATTATGTGTTTTATTAATTACTTTTATACATAAATTACTGTGACATTGTGTGATATGCTTTAAAACAGCGCACTTGTAAGGTAACGCCACATTTCTCACAAACAGTAGTAGAGTGTAGCAAATTCGACATCTTGTTCGCTTGCCTTGCTCGAGAATCAAGTGGTTTATTTCATCATATCTAATGTCCTGGTTCTCTGTATTTGCTGGCTTAAAATTTCGTGGTCTGGTGCTTTCATCACCATTTTTTCCTCTAATACCAATCCGATAAAGACCGATATTTTGGTCTGATCTAACGACGCCTCCCATATTTTTATTATAGCCTTTTATAAGTTTTAGCTGGGAAACTGATATTTATATTTCACAGCACGGGAGTATCTCTCATCGAATTTGTTGGATGTACTGGAAAACAGTTTGATATTATATTTACAATGTTGTTGTCATTCCATTTGCATACAACCGCATTGAGTTCTAAACAGAGTTCGTAGCTATAGGCACTTCGGCCTTTTCGTTTCAGAATTTTATCCGATACCCGCAAGGAACAGGTTTTTAACCGATTATCTCTAATAGTCCCAGTACCTCTTATTTTTAATACGTTTAATTCATGAAATAATTGAAGAGAAGACAAAAAGTTGTCAAAATATCAATGATAGCTTAGATTTAAGCCAGTCCAATAAGCGCATGAGAAAAATCTAGAACAACTTGTGTTCCAAGAGAGAATTCTCTATTCTCGGGCGTTGAAGGTGATTTTGATCCAAGATAGGCATCAAACCTAACAATATATCCGCTTGGAGTTGTTCCAACCCAAAATTTATAGCCCCATCTAATTGGGTTTCCGCTTATAAATTGTTTAGTCGGATGACGTTCAAAATAGGGTATCATACCCTCATCCACACTATAATTTTCTACTACTGGAGCAAACAATAAGAACTTTTGAAGCAGGTGTTGAAACAAATGTCGTACTTTGGAATAACAATCGTTTGTATCTACTTGAGTATTATCGCAACAATTTAGTACTCGGACGATGTGATCGAATCTATTTCTAGTGATGGATTTCAATACAAGTATATTTCGTGAACCTTCCTCATTTTCCCAGTACATTCTTCGTCTTGATACATTATTGTAGCCAAGCCACTCAATATAAGTACTCCAACAAAAGTTTCAAGCTCACAAACCTGTATATCGGGCAGAAGATTATGATGCTGGGCATATAAATTAGAGTACTTCGTTATCATTTCAAATATAGTTTCATCGAAAAAGAGCGAGAACAGGTCCAAAGGAGCCAAAGTTGGATTGAGGTTACACGATTCATAATTGAAGTCTGTAGTTGTTTCCTCCAATCTTCTTTTTGGTGACAAACGAAGAAAGTGGAATTTCATCCTCTTCACCAAAGTTATCAAAGTAAGACAATTTGTGCCACTAGCTGATTACGGGGAAAATTGTCTACACAAACCACATCTTCCTCTGCTGAATCCTCATCTGTTTCATCACCTTCCAGTAATGGTGGTAAAATGGGTATTTCTGAATAAAAATCGCCCTCATCGCTTTTATCTATGCAAAAAAATTATCTCATTGACAGTTAGCCTAAAAAAACCGAAAGGACATGTATTATCCCACTGTACCATACGCGGTACATCAATACGAATATCCATGTAACAGCAACAAAATATATCTCAATCGTCAAATTAGTTGAATAGGACGATTTGCTTTTGTTTTGATTATATAGATTTCGATTTTAAACTAACTATAAGCCATCAATTAGGAATTACGTACCTTTTCCTCGACATTGTCTTGCTTTTAAAAAAATTAACACTTTTCACTCCTCTTTTAACACCAATAAAACACAAATAAATCAAACTTGACATAAAAATATCATAGCCTACTTACTACAGCGCGAAATATTGGAAAAAAATATTTAAATAAGTGACCTTCTTTTCAGTTAGGAATTTTTATGTTAAGTGTACCATATACGGTACAGTGGGATAATTCGGGTTTTAATGAGCCAATTGCCCGCTGCATCAAAGAAGCAAACTCAATAATGACTTCGATCGATTTGTTCAGGAGTTGGAGCAGGTTGGATTTTAAAAACAAACATCTTCTAATTTCAAGACAGACTTAGTATAATTACACTAT
Organism: Portevinia maculata; assembly: GCA_949715645.1. Lineage (NCBI taxonomy): Eukaryota > Metazoa > Arthropoda > Insecta > Diptera > Syrphidae > Portevinia > Portevinia maculata. Next base: position 93,177,197 of record OX454526.1, read on the forward strand.
TGAAATCTTATTGTTTATTGTTCTTTCTTTTTTTCTATATTTCCTTTTGGTCTATATATGAATTATCTATTAATATTCAACAAATCATATTGTTATTAGTCTATAAGAGAAATGTACCTACTCTATTGATGAAATAAATTAAATTAAAAAACATAGGGGCGGGCTACAGTCCGCTTGGGCGAACTGTTGGATACCCTATTCTTATTCCTATATCTCATAAGTGGGCGTGACAAAAATTTAAAGGATTTTAACGAAAAAACTAAGCTTTTGTAAATAAAAACGCTCCCTAGCTCAAATTTTGGTTTTTCAAAAAAAATATTTTATTTAATTGTGGGCGTGTCAGTGGGCGGATTTTGAAAATTTTATGTTCCAAGCAGTTTTATGGGCCAAAGATCATATATAAAAAATTTCAGCTTTCTAGCTCAAAATTCAATTTTTCCCAAAATTTGTTTTATTTAATTGTGGGCGTGTCAGTGGGCGGATTTTGAAAATTTTATGTCCCAATCAGTTTTATGGGCCATAGATCATATATAAAAAATTTCAGCTCTCTAGCTCAAAATTCGATTTTTTCCAAAATTTTGTTTTTTTGAGTTTGTGGGCGTGTCTGTGGGCGGATTTCAAAAATTCTTAAACTTGATTATTTCGGGACCCTAGAGAGTATATGGTTAAAATTTCAGCTCTCTAGGTCCAGTTTAAAGGCCTAATTTTTGCCGACGGACGGACGGACGGACGGACGGACGGACATGGCTAGATCGACATTACTATCGATGCTGATCATAAATATAGTAACTTTTAGAGGTCTACGGGCAATATTAAGGTATGTTACAAACTATGCGTCAAAATTAATATACCCCTAGAATAGGGTATAAAAAAGAATGTACTGACGTATGTACGACTGTTTCAACAGATTTGCCTTTGCAATATTCATGTTGAGCCGTAGACAGGAGTATTCTATCAATTACGTAGATGGATATCAATCAGTCTTTCTAACGCGATTCTTCGACGATAAGTATCGGAGTAATAGAACCAATTTATATTTAAGTCACCTAGCAATACGAAGTTGCTGTTCCGTTGCTGTATCACTTCAACTATCTGCTCAAATTCAATACAAAATTCTCTTTTCACGAACAAATGAGACCGATATAACGTACACATATCTATCACAGTATTGTTATTATATTGCACTTTAACTATAAGACACCACAGCTTCATACTTAGGACAATTTTTTTTATCTTTGAACTTTTAATTTCATTCTTAACATACAACGCAACACCCCCGGTGTGACTAGATTCGCTAACACAATTTAAAAGATAGTACCCATTAAGCTGGATCTCATTAGAGTGGTTTTCTAGAAACTTGGCGGTAACATGCGTTTCAGATAGTGATAAAACATCAACATTTTCATTTTCAACAAGACACTGAATTTCATTAAAGTTATTCACTAAGCCTTGTACATTTAGGTATATGCATTTCAGTGCTGTTAGTTGCTAATACTGAACACGGTCTTCAGCAACTTTTAATTTTCTTATAAAGACTGGGCATTTGATATCATTTGCCGCGTGGTTTATATCTAAGTCTAAGTTTAACTTCAGTCTAGCACTACAACAGTTGATGCATTTCTCATAATCACTTTTACATACTTTAACGTAATGATTTTCCGAGCACTTAACACATATTTTTTCCTTTTTACAATTTTTTGCCGAATGATTATATCCACAGCAGTTAAAACATCGCGAAACATTCAAATGTTGGTATACACTACATTTATCCCATCCAACATTTAATTTTCCAAGTTCCATAATTTTACCATTGGCAACACTATCCACCTCTAGATTAATTCACTAATCTGGGAAAAGTCTTTTGCTAAAGGTAAGAAGGATAAAAGCGATTATGTTGTTAAATAAAATTGACGGCTAAAAAAAATTTGTTTTATGAACTTGTTTCAAATAAGGTCATAACATATATACGCTATTCCTATAATTTTGACTCAGAGCTTGTAACATAACTTAATATTGCGCGTAGATCACTAAATGTTACAATATTTGTGATCAACATCAAGAGTAATATAAATTTGGCATGTCCATCTGTCGGCAATATTTATACCCTGGAACTCGAGGTAGAAAACTGAAATTCGGAACATATAGGTACACATGAGGGGAACGAAATAATGATGTGTTAGAGTTTTAAAAATTAGCCCGCAATAGTAACATAAAGCTGATATATCGAAATATTGAACCCGAAGAATTCATGCGTAAAGATTTTTCAAATCAAATAAAAAAACCTAAACAGTTGTATCGAAAATTTGAGCTAGGAAGCTGAAATTTGGTATATAAACTCTCTAGGTGCCTGAAATGCTCTGGTTCAAATACGTAACGTATTTTTTAACAATTCTTCCATACAAAGTTTTCTGTCACGCCCACTTTTTAGGGGCGTTATTTTAAAAAAAACATTGTTTTTTTAAATAAAATCTTTAAATAAACGTACAAAAGGTAGACCATATTCTTTTTAGAAATTCACCCATATTTAGGTTTTTGTCACTCCCACTTTTTGGGGAATAGAAAAGGGAATAGGGTATCCGACAGTTCGCCAACAGTTCGCCCAAGCCTTAATTTATTCAGTGGATTCAGAAGGGCAAGGGCTTGTCCACAAGTAAAACGGTTTGGATTTATATAGTTATTATATTTGTAACAATTGTGTGTACCTAGCTCAAAGTTAGGTGGTCGCACCTATTTTACCAAAGTGGTATTTTGTCAATACTTTGACCTCATCTAACAAGCCCTTAGCGACGTTTAGCACGTCTTGGAATTTCTTCTTGTATTATTCTATGTTTCAGGGAAAAATGGTATGGTTGCATTATTTGTTAAAAAATAGAATTTTTCACGCTCTTCCCCGGCGGCGTCTGCAGGGTCTTGGCGACACCTAAAATATCTTGGATACAGATATTTGTGCTTAGGCGGTCGTACTCTATTATTTTGAAGTAGAATAAGTGGTTGGATCAACTGGTAATTTTTTCATTTGTCCTTAATCAACTGATACAACAAAATAGACATTTTGTGACCTTATTGGAAAAAAAAGTTATAAAATTAAAAAAATGCAGCATTTGTGAATTTATTTTAACAACATAATCGGTATAATATCCTTCTTACCTTAAAGAAAAGGGTTTTCCCAGGGTAGCGAATGCTTTTGAAAATATCGTAGCTTTTTCAAAAAAAAAATTACCTGCCCGTTGTGTTAACTAAAACCTGTACCGATAAATGAGCCTGCGGGAGCACTGTGTGTGACGTGAAATAACTGCTCTGGTTTGATAGTGAAGAACAAAAAAAACGTTAAAAATTCTGCAATAAAAAGTTAAGCCAATGTTGGCAATGTATACCATCGTTGCCTTTCCTTCCGCTGTAAATGGAAATTAATTTTATTTAATGTGCCTCGCGGCTTCAAAATAATTGCTATTAATATTGTGTCAACGGTATATTTTTTTCATTCAGTCGTATAAAGGCTTAGATAAAAAGAGTAAAGAAATGCTCGACTGTGACTTGGCAGCACTATGCTGGATGATTTCCGTTGTTTTCTCCAGTCAAAGTATAATATATTGAACCTGAAAGTTAAATTTCAAAATACTACTCTGATTAAAAAACTTTTTATTAGTTTTTTATTTATTATTTAAAATAAAAAGTTGACCCCTATGGGACATGTGGTTCGGAAAAAGCACGGCCTTTAATATACGATTTCTGATATTTTCAGTCAAACAATAAAAAAAAATCCTAAAAACTGTTCAGATTAAAAATTATTATATCACCGTGTAGGGCATGAAAATCACAACTTTAAAGTATGTATAAAGTTGATCCCTCAGTGGTGTGAAAATGGCAGCGGTTTAATATTTTGTTGGAAAAAATAAGACCGACCCCAGTAAAACTTGGGGTCGGTTCAGTAGGTGAGAAAGTTTTGACGTTCGTTAACGAAAGTTATCGGAATACGTGGAAAACTGTTTTTGGTAGCACTGATCTATATACGCTTGAGGACATAGAGACGATAGTTATAACCGATACAGTTAGCGTATATAAGCTTAGTTGTTGTTGTATTAAGCATACAAATGTGAATAAGAGTATTTAGCTACGTTTGAGTAAAAAAACACGCCTTATGCCAACTTTCCCATAAAAGTCTTTTATTTGTTTTACCCAAGCTTATACGTTTGTTCACCTCTAACCATTCAATCAAACCGCGTGCGCTTTTTGTACCCACGTCTATTTTTTCCCACTATTCGCTACCTCACAACTTATGTCCATATAGTAAATGAATAACATTTTGTTTCCAATTTACTTTTCGCATCATCAGGTGAGCTACAAAACTTTCGATGCCAAAAAAAATCGAGTTTGTATTTAACTACTGATTCCCGCATATACTCGTTATATTCGTATTCTATCCTCCTGCTCCTGCTTCTAATTCGTTTGTATTTTTTTCCATTTGCTGCAATGACATCATTAAAATGGGTTGCCATATACCAACTGAACAAAATATCTACAAAGTCATCAATTAATGAGTAGAAGAAGAAAAAATAAAATCCATTTGCTCAATCCTCTTTCGTGGCATTAAAGAGCACATCCAATTAAACGTCAATTCCTTAGTGCGCCATATTTCGAAATTAATCTAGGTTAATCAATTCGTTTGTTTGAAGCTCAATCTAACTGTCATTAAACGAATAGCCTTTTGTTTCCGAAGATGTCTACAAAAGAAATCAGAGAAAATAATCTCAAAACGATGTTGCCGCTGGTGGTGGTGGTAAAAAACTAGCTCCTTTCGAAAACAGAAAAACAGCACATAATTTCTACCGAACTTTTGATAATGCTTCCCGAGGAGTAACACTCACTGAAATGTTTATCAGCCTCCCTCAAAGCTGGCCGCCACCCAACTTGCCCGTGCCATCATTCATCATGACCAAGCGCCGCACTTAGGGAAACATCTTAAGCCACGGATAAAGTTTCCGTTCAACTGGGTCATGGCTCACTTCAAAATGAAAAAGAAGCACATTGCATTGTTGGGTACGCGCAAATTCCTACACAAGTGATATTCATGCATTTACTGAGTGTGTTGGCGGTCTGAAGTTTAACTCAGCTGCTGCTTTCACTCAGGGCACATATAGAAACTAATAAAAACCAAGCATCTCATTGACGTGCAAACCACTAAACCCCTACCGCCTACGCAACCCTATTTACCAACGCAGTTCTCGCTCGGCTGTTTTAAGCCTTCCTTAAGGCCGCTTGATATAAATACATTTATCGCAGAACATTAATTAACCCCCTACCCAACTCACACAGAATTAAGAAGCAGAAGCAACGTATGCTGCAAGAATTAACTGTGCAGGACATCACAACGACAAGAATTTACTTTTTCAATTTTCCCGAATGAGTAGCGAAGCACAGGAGGAGAAGGCTCGCAGGCAGACCCAAGTACTCACCAGGAGTAGCAATCAAATTCTGAGAATTTCAGCTGTACATAGCACTGTTTTTAAAACTTACTCCGATAGCTCTGCCGTTGGTACCGTGCTGCACTTACCACTGGCATGGAGTTGGGGTAGGGTGCTTCACATTTGGCGAACATATGTACATATGTTTATAATGCATCCTTGTGCTGATGCTGTTAGTGGCGGGGGGCAATGGTGGTTAACGTCGTCGACGGTGTAATTTGATGAATTTCCTTTCCCTGAGTGCAAAATAACTCGTTAGAACAAAATCTACAAATGGGACTCATTGTGACCTTCTTTTGCAAGTCGATTGTTCACAATGAGTGTCGGCTAGAGGAAACAGGTTTTCAACGCGAGAAGAAGGACAAGGGTTTGTTGGAGCGATAGTTTTTGTTAGTCAATGTGTCTAGATGAGGCTTCGGGTATCGTACAGAGTGCAGACAACTTTGTGCAATTATGTATAGGGACAGCTTTGATTTGAGGTAAGACTAAATATTTCAGAACAAGTTTTCATTATGGAATTACTCTGACAGGACATTCACACAGCGCAGCGGGGGAAAACTTTTTGTATTAAACTCCGACCAAATATGTATCTTCGTTCGTATATAAACTCTTTATCTCAGTTAGTAGTGGGAAACGGAAATCTACGATCTCTACGGGAAATGGTAGCAAGCAGGAATATATGTATTTTAAGGGACTGTTCATCTATAAAGTGAACAAAAATGAATTCGTTTTTCACCGGGAATTTTACATTTGTGTTACGTAGCAGGCTCCTTGTCTCATCCATCATATAGTTGATGCTACGAATCTAATCGTTCTCTTTGTTATAATGTAGACGTGTAAGAACAGGGTGGCAATGGTGCAGTAGTAGCGTATTCGCTTACGGAATGGAAGGTCGTGCGTTCGAACCCCGGCCAAGACCATTACTTTATACCGAATACATGAAATCGTAATCTCCCTAAGTAACTTAGACACCACCCGTGGAGAAAAAACCCCACAACTGCACCAAAACACTTCCTTCCTATCTCTCTATTCTTTCTAATACCAAGTAGCTTACACTGTGTTCTTAGCATTATAAGGGTACTGTAACAATAGAAAAAATCCCTTTAGCGTAAGCAAATTATAAAAAAACATAGGGACGGGCTACAGTCCGCTTGGGCGAACTGTTGGATACCCTATTCTTATTCCTATCCCTCATAAGTGGGCGTGACAAAAGTCTAAGTATGGTTGAATTGTTAAGAACGCTCTACATATTTTGTTATATAACATTTAAAGGATTTTATCAAAAAAAAACGCTCCCTCCCTAGCTCAAACTTGGGTGTTTCAATAAAATTGTTTTATTTAATTGTGGGCGTGTCAGTAGGCGAATTTAAAAAAAATTAACACATGAGCATAAAGGGCCCCTAGAGAGTATATATTATAAATTTCAGCTCCCTAGCTCACTTTGAATTTTCAAAAAAAAAAAAAAAATAATTGTGGGCGTGCCAGTGGGCGGATTTTGAAAATATTTACACATGAGCATAAAGGGCCCATAGAGAGTATATATTATAAATTTCAGCTCGCTAGCTCAAACTTTCGATTTTCAAAAAAATTGTTTTATTTATTTGTGGGCGTGTCAGTGGGGGGATTTTGAAAATATTTATACATGAGCTTAAAGGGCCCCCAAAGAGTACATATTAAAAATTTCAGCTCCCTAGCTCAAATTTTGGTTTTTCAATAAAATTGTTTTATTTTTTTGTGGGCGTGGCAGTGGGCGGATTTTGAAAATTTTATATCCCGAGCAGTTTTAGGAGTCATAGATCATATATAAAAAATTTCAGCTTCCTAGCTCAAAATTCGATTTTTTCCAAAATTTTGTTTTTTTGAGTTTGTGGGCGTGTCTGTGGGCGGATTTCAAAAATTCGTAAACTTGATTATTTCGGGACCCTAGAGAGTATATGGTTAAAATTTCAGCTCTCTAGGTCCAGTTTAAAGGCCTAATTTTTGCCGACGGACGGACGGACGGACGGACGGACGGACATGGCTAGATCGACATTACTATCGATGCTGATAATAAATATAGTAACTTTTAGGGGTCTACGGGCAATATTAAGGTATGTTACAAACTATGCGTCAAAATTAATATACCCCTAGAATAGGGTATAAAAAAAGATAAAACAAACATAGGTAGGGTATTGAAATAAGGAATAAATGACATCACATACATACAAGCTCAATGGCGTTTCTGGTCGGGGATGAAATCATGAAGACTCGATCAGTCGTGTTCTGTGCTTGTGAGTGGTGAGGTGTTTAGTTGAAAATAAAGAAATCAAACAAGAGAAGGGAAATGAAAAAAAAGGAATAAAAACAGTGAAAAGGATCGAACAAGGTGAGTTATTGTTGCTCACTGAATATATTTTGGACTAATCTTTAAGTCGAATAAGTTTCAAATGTACCTAGTGTGTAGTTTTTCTTTAAAAGTTTAATCTCATAGAGATTGAAGGCTGATAAAGTCTTCAGGGTATTTTTCGTGAACGTATTTGTTATTTCGTTTCACAGAGATCGGTGTGTTCAACGAGCTAGTTGTGTGTTGCGACTTGTTTGGTTCCACTGTTCATGCCGGTTCCCCTTTGGTCGAGAGGTTCTTTGGTGTGTGTGGCGGGGCGGGTGTGTGTAAACGAAGTACGCTGGTTCCACTAGTCTCTTCGAACTCAAATGCGATCATTAATGGTTTGCGACCTTTTCTTTTATGATGCTATACTTCGTGCAACGGACGTGTGTTGGTGAACTTGCTGGTTCCCCTTAGAACGAGAGGTTCTTTGGTGTGTGTAGCAGTTGCCTGGTTCCTCCTGCGCACATGTGAACTCAAACATGAGGTTGTATCGGCAGGCTTACCGGTTCCCTGAGCACCATCTGGTGTTCGGCGTGTGTGGTAGTGCTCTGCATTGTTCAGTCAGGCAGGATATCTTTAGCGTAGATATTTTTGTTCATTCCTGAGTAGAGTAGGGTTGTAGTGGTGTTTGTTTTTCTTTGTAGGTTTGAATTGTACTCATGGAAAATTTTTGTTATTTTCTTTACAGACTCGGAGATGCCTGATGTTTATGCAAGCGCCAATAAGAATAAGGGGATGTGCATATGTATATATATAAAAAAAAAAAAAAAAAAAAATAATAAATATATTCCGTCTGAGATTGAAGTTCTCCTTTTATTTATTTATTTATTAATAACGGCTCCTACAGACGTATTCTAATATTCTAAAGTGTTTTGCAACTCAACAAGTTTATAGACATCAGCTAAATGAAGTCTAAATTTGGAAATCACTGATCTACGGCCTATACCTACTGCTAATTTCGTAGTTGAAATATTCACAGCATTAAGCCATATTTCACAATGGCTTTGCCCATTTTGTCCCGGTTCCAGTTTCTGTTAAAATTTTTTCACGATATTTTGAGAAAAGCCCATATGGGCCCTGTCAAGAAAAATATGCTGGCATATAAATTTTACATTAAGCCGTTTTTCTGTTAAGAACTGGGAAGTTTGCTACCCACTTGCCACAAATAAGAAGCAATTGCCTTGACAAACTTTACAGCGCTTGGGTTAATTGTCCCTAAATATACCAGCGAGGTGTTATGTTATGCTTGCGAATGGTAGATTCCGGTTTGCCTCTTCGAATTCTTTCTAATCGATGATCTCGAAACATCAACTATCACCATTTTGAGATTTCGCGATCAATACGTGCAATGTCCATGCATTTGATGATCAACAGCCACCACCACTTTTTGCTGCGGATATTACTACTTCCGCAAGGGCGAAGCTCGGATCAGAATTAAAGGGACCAAAATCCTTCCACTTTGGGGTAAATTGCCCCACCATTCTGGCACCACCAGTGTGGTTCTGAAGCTGCAGCTAAACTTTCTCGAACCAGTTTCAGGCAGTGGTCAATAATAGTTATAATTGATTCCATTTGTCGACAAGGCACTCAGGTTCATGACGTCATCAGAGCTTTTGGGAGTTTTTGAAGCTCAGGGATCGAAATCCTGCTCTCAAGGATTAAAATGTTGATCTCAAGTATCGAAATCTTGATATCTGGGATCAAAATCATTCTTTCAAGGATCAAAATTTTGGTCTCAAAGTTGAGTCCCGCTTGGAGGTTTTTTTCGCGTCCATTTTTTCGACTTTTTTTCGAAGCTTTTTTCTTGCTACACCAGCCAATGGTCCTGCCATGGGAGCTTCTGCCTGTATCAAACAAACTTTTTTTGTATTCGACATCTCTGGGTAGGACACCTGGATCGGACATTTATCCTGTTCTCAAGGATCAAAATTCGGCTCTCGAGGATTAAAATCTTGGTCACAAGGATCAAAGTCTTGGCCCTAAGGATAAAAATCTCGATCTAAATTATAAAAATGCTTGTCTCAAGGATCGAAATCTTGCTCTCAAGGATCAAAATCCTGGTCGCAAAAAACAAAATCCCTGTCACAAGGATCGAAAAATTGTTCTCAAGAATCAAAATCTTGGATGAGCTTTGTCTGCGTCGGACATCTGGAAGCATTTTAGCCACGTATCTTGCCATTGAAACTTTCTATGAAGGCTTTTGACCGAGGCCAATGATGTCACGTGTTAGGAATTGCTGGATGTATATTTTGCACACAACTAATGTACTTTCACGGTTTTAAAAGTAAACATATAGCTTCAGATCCTTTCTTTATATTCAATAAAATGTTGGCAATGCAATTTATTATATAAATAAGAAAATCTAGCTATTTAATTTGTTGTCTCTTTGCGATTTAGAAATGTCACACAAATAAATGTATCTACTGAAGTCGTCAGTGAGTTAGTTGAGACATTTACAAAGGTTCGGACATTAAACAAATTTACCATCCCGAAAACATTCATACTAATTCACTTGCAAGGGATAAAAATTAAAAAGGAGAATTGATTTGAAAAGTTAAAATTAGTAAAAGTGGCGGTAGGTTTTGTTAGGTTAGGTTACTGGGTTGACGGGCAAGAGAATCCTGAGCCGGTAACACTTAGGTCAATGTAGACCCTTTGTTATACCCTGGGGGGTTATGATTCCCTTACTTAGGAACCAATGAAAAACCTATAAAAAACCTAGCGGGCTTACAATCCATCCCGATGCATTTATGAACTTGTACCTACAAGTCGATTACATACTTGCCAGAGAGATTTTCTAAATCCTGTAAGAAATTCTACCGAGGATGTTTTTCCTAATACGGCAGAGTGCAGAGTAGAGACAGAGGTAATGAGGGGTATCCTTGTTCACCTCCTCGTCCCCGCATCCTCTAAAGAGGTCATCTAAGCTGAGTTTAGATTTCTTTGCCCAGCATATTGTGTCCGGTGATAACACCTGTGAGAGAGGACAAAGATTTTTTATTCATTTGAAGGATTCTCTCGGTCTTTCGTTTGTTATATACTGGCTATATTTTCCTGGTTATGACACAGGAGTCAAGTGTACTCCATCTTTCGTTTGCTGCCACCAGAGTTTAATCCCCAATCACCTGTTTAAGGTAACAGTGTGGATTTTTAGTGTAGTGTCAGCCTATCTTAATTCAAATGATGACCCTTTTCTCACCAGTTCATCGGCTCTTTCATTTCCTGAGACACCACTGTTTTCGGGGAACCAACAAAGTCTTACAATGTGCTGCGCGCCAAGAACCTGTAGCTCTTCGCGATAGCGACATACAAGCTTTGATTTTATTTCTGTGGAGGAAACCGATTTTATTTCAATAAAAGTGGTGGTAACAATGCCGTCAATAGTTGAGTAGGAATATGATTCCAACTGGATTCATACCAGATTTCTTAATGCTTTTTAGGCGATTGACTACAGACGACACGATGATGGTAGAGTTACGTGAAGCAAACTGATGACGTTATCGCTTGGACAATGATCATCTGAAAACCCCTGTGTTGAGAGCCCTGTTCTTTTTTGTGTTACTTTTGTTGGTCCTATAGTTATAGCAAAACTGCAGTTTGCTTCCTTATTAGAATGTTGAGTAGTTTTTTTTTATCCCAAAAGTTCAGTGCGAATCAGTAAATTAAATAATTTTATAATTGCGTGCATTAGGTACATACAACAGACATCATAATATTATAAGCTACCTATTTCGTGTGAGTGAATTTATATTTGTTGGTTTACGTTTTTAAATGGTTGCCATTCTTTAATAGGAGAGGAAAATAGTGCGAGTGCAGGTTTTAAAATAATGTTATTATCGTAAACTGGGGTATTTTCGGGACCAAAAGATCAATGCTTGTTTAAAATATTAACATAATGGAAAAACAGTAAATACCTTATGAAACTTTAATAGCTATTTAACATTTTATATGAACAAAGAATCTTTTTTGTATGTGCTAAGACAGCACATTACTTTTTCTTATTTAAGAAAAAAATTAGTTTCGCCAGTGTCGTTGAATACAATCAATAGTATATGTTATATAATATTACTACTCGTTCAACGAACACTCTCATTAGTGGAATGGTTTTATAAACGAACCGTTAAAATTTTCTTTGCCAGGTAGCTATATTAACGTCTTCAGTCTGTAACTGCAAATACTAAATCAAGAGTTTTGTCAATTATGAAATTATTTGGAAACGAAACATTCATGCCCACTCCCAAAAAGTGGATTTCGGTGCAATCAACCTTTCTCTTTTCTTCTCACTCAGAATCTACCTATCTCTCTGGACATGCTAGACGAGAAAAAAAATGTTCAACCAATCAGCGGGCGAGCTGCAATTGGGCTGTGGCATACTGAATGCCCCCGTATGTCACACGTCACAGATGAAACAAAAGCGCGTATCCAACAGCTGATTGATTTACCATCATTTGTTGCTTACAATTTTACGAACGGTGCATGAATAACCTTATTGTGTTTCGCTTCGTTAAAAAGGAAAAAAACATAGCGAAGCGATACAGTCCACTTGGGCAAACTATTGCATACCCTATTTCTATCCCTCATAAAGTGGGCGTGTCAAAAGTTCAAGTATGCGCGAATTGTTAATAAATCTCTACATATTCTGTAATACAACATTTAAGGATTTTATCGGAAAACAAAGTTTTTTGTAAAAACAGTCCGCTTGGACAAAAGTCTAAGTATGGTTGAATTGTTAAGAACGCTCTACATATTTTGTTACATAACATTTAAAGGATTTAATCGAAAAAACGAAGCTTTTGTAAAAAAAACGCTTTCTAGCTCAAACTTTGGTTTTTCAATAAAATTGTTTTTTTTTAATTGTGGGCGTGTCATGGGGGGATTTCGGAAATCTTATCTTCCGAGCAGTTTTAGGATTCAAAATCAGATATAACAAATTTCAGCTTTTTAGCTAAAAATTCGATTTTTTCGATATATTAGTTTTTTTTTTTTTTTTTTGAGTTTGCGTCCGTGGGCGGATTTAAAAAATTCTTAAACTTGATTATTTCGGGCCCGTAGAGAGTATATTGTTAAAATTGCAACTTTCTAGCTCGATTTTAAAGGCCTAATTTTTGCCGACGGATGGTCATGGCTAGCTCGACATTACTATCGATGGTAATCACGAATATAGTAACTTTTAGGGCTTTGATTGCAATATTTAAGAATGTTACGAACTATGAGTCAAATTAAATATATCTGCCCTTAGAATAGGGTATAGGGTGGCGCAGCAATTGTGGTAGAACAAGAAATTCAAATAACTTTTTTTTATCAATGTATTTTTTTTTTGTATAGAAAATTCAATTTTATTTTATACAGCTAACTAATTGTTTTTCAAGATGATAGACCGTAACTAACTTCCATACTCATCCACGCATATGATCAGATCCTGATCAGAAAAGTCGGGATCGCCTCAATTATTGTGTTAATGGACTGCTTCAATTCAGTCAAATTCCATAATTAAGTTGGTAAAAAAAACTAATTCGAAATCTTTAAATAACGGTCCCCATTGACAGTTACTGTTACACCCTTTTCTTCAAAGAGCTATGGCCCCACAATGCACCTTGATGAAACTGCGCACCACACAGTGACTCGTTCTGGGTGCACGGTACTGCACCCAGAACGAGTCACTGGAGTCATGGAGTATTTCTGGATTACATTCACTCCATATACGGCAATTTTGCTTATTTACATTGTCGTTTTGGTCAAAATGGGCCTCATCAGACATAAACATGCAATTTATCAAGCTCCGGTCTTCTTCGGTCATTTCAATCATTTTGATGGCAAAATTCCAGGCGAATAGGCAAATTGAGAGGGTTTAACCTGCTTGCATTTGGACTTGATACGGAAAAAAGTTTAAGTCATCATGAATTATCCGTTGTAATGACGTTGTCAAAACGCTTGAATTTGCCTGAATAGTCGATGCTAAGCCGCGATTCTGTCTGGAACCAGAACATAAGCATCTCGATGGTACGGTCTTCGTGCGCTGCTATATTAACAAAATAAAACATAGGGACGGGCTACAGTCCGCTTGGGCGAACTGTTGCACACCCTATTCTTATTCCTATCCCTCATAAGTGGGCGTGACAAAAGTCTAAGTATGGTTGAATTGTTAAGAACGCTCTACATATTTTGTTATATAACATTTAAAGGATTTTATCAAAAAAAATGCTCCCTAGCTCAAACTTGGGTGTTTCAATAAAATTGTTTTATTTAATTGTGGGCGTGTCAGTAGGCGGATTTAAAAAAAATTAACACATGAGCATAAAGCGCCCCTAGAGAGTATATATTATAAATTTCAGCTCCCTAGCTCACTTTGAATTTTCAAAAAAAAAAAAAATAATAATTGTGGGGGTGCCAGTGGGCGGATTTTGAAAATATTTACACATGAGCATAAAGGGCCCATAGAGAGTATATATTATAAATTTCAGCTCCCTAGCTCAAACTTTGGATTTTCAAAAAAATTGTTTTATTTATTTGTGGGCGTGTCAGTGGGCGGATTTGGAAAATATTTATACATGAGCTTAAAGGGCCCCTAGAGAGTATATATTAAAAATTTCAGCTCCCTAGCTCAAATTTTGGTTTTTCAATAAAATTGTTTTATTTTTTTGTGGGCGTGGCAGTGGGCGGATTTTGAAAATTTTATATCCCGAGCAGTTTTAGGAGTCATAGATCATATATAAAAAATTTCAGCTTCCTAGCTCAAAATTCGATTTTTTCCAAAATTTTGTTTTTTTGAGTTTGTGGGCGTGTCTGTGGGCGGATTTCAAAAATTCGTAAACTTGATTATTTCGGGACCCTAGAGAGTATATGGTTAAAATTTCAGCTCTCTAGGTCCAGTTTAAAGGCCTAATTTTTGCCGACGGACGGACGGACGGACGGACGGACAAGGCTAGATCGACATTACTATCGATGCTGATCATAAATATAGTAACTTTTAGGGGTCTACGGGCAATATTAAGGTATGTTACAAACTATGCGTCAAAATTAATATACCCCTAGAATAGGGTATAAAAAGTAGGCACGGCAGATTTATAAACAATTATAAAAATGATTTTATCTTCAAACTTTGCAGAGAATACGACTTTCATTTTTACAGATTTCTTGAATAAAACGGTTCTTATTAAATAGTGCGTGTGTCAGTAGGCGGACTTTGAACTTGAGCATTGCGGGTGCCTAGAGGGTATAATTCCAGATTTAAGGTGCCCAGCTCAAACTTTTATTTTGCGATATAACAGTTATTTTTTTAATTGTGAGCGTGCCAGTAGGCGGATTTTTAAAAACACATAAGCATTAAGGGCCCTCAGAGAGTATATATTCCGAATTTCAGCTTCCTATCTCAAACTTTGGTTTTTTGAAAAAAAGTTTTTTTTAAATTGTGGGCGGATTTTTAAAATGTTAACTCCCAAGCATTTTGGGCCCCTAAAAACAATATATTAAAATATTCTAGCTCAAAAATCGATTTTTTCATAAATTTTTTTTTTGTGAAATAACTTGATTATTTTGGACCCCTCGAGAGTAGATATATCGTTTAAATTTCCGCTTTCTAGATCCGGTTTAAAGGCCTTATTTTTATATGCAGACGTACGGACGGACGGACGGACTGGTTGACGGATGTCGGACATGGCTAGATCGAAATTACTATCGATGCTGATCACGAATATAGTAACTTTTAGGATACTACGGACAATAATTAAACTTAGCCTCAAAATAATGTACCCTTAGAATATGGTATAGGTAATACGATACCCTACATAATTGGTTGTACCTAATAGTTGCAGTTTTCGAGTGTTTACCTTTAATAGTTTGAGACTAATTTCTTCAGGTTTCCGTAAATATTTCACAGTAAAATGATGCCCCATTTGAGGGTGGCTATTTAATTTTATGTTAGGAGTATATACTACAGTGTCAGCACCCCCTAAAAGTTAATTAAACTTTCTTATTGTAAGTTAAGCAACGTCGTAGAAATTCAGTAGAAAATTAAAAGAAATAAAAGCAACAGAAATAAATACACAGGCGGCCATGGGGAAATCAAATGTAAGGAAAAGAATAAAGAAACAAACAACAGAGCAGGAATTTCTCTATTAAAAATGAAGCGTTATTCCATGAGTTTGTTCATAATTTTTTTTTAAAAAAGTGGCAGAGTACATAGCTTTCGCAGGATGATACTATAACGGCCACGTAGTAAATAACCTTCATTCTGGAGTCAAGTTAACTGCTATGAAACAGTCTTCTTGTCACAGCATAAGCCTTTATGGCCCCAGCAAGACAAGCAACTATATGTCTATCGAAATACAGATACTGGTCGAGCCAAATACCCGGATATCTAACTACGCTTCTCACCATCAATGACTATCTATCAAGTCAACTTCTTCCACTTTTGTCTGGTATCCCTAGAGGCGTATAGCCAGTCGTCGCAATTTCTCTTAATTTGATCGAAGTCATGCTGCAAAAGAATGTTAATGACCTCGATTTTAGGACCTGATATGTATGCCACCAAATCATCGGCATACGCTATAGCATATCTGAGTGAAATGTTAAACAGGATTGGAGTACTTACCGCCCCCTGCTGTAAACCATTTTTAATTTCAAAGACTTTGCTCGAAGTCACGTTGCCACATTTGACAACGAACTTCTTTTCAATAAGCATATTATACATTACATATAGCAAAGGTTTGTGCAACCCCCCAACTTGTAGAAAAGTCCCTCTAACTATACGGTGTCGAAAGCCTTCTCCAAATCAATCAGACAAGCACCAGTGAATTTTTTCTTGTATTTATTCCACTAATTGTCGGAAACCAATTTCGGCGCTGCATAAATTGCCGCATGCCTCGCCCTGAAACCAAACTGGTTGTCCGTAATTATAGTATTGTCCTTGACCCACTCCAACAGAGATCTATTGGCAACGTTTTCAAAGACCTTGCTAATATTCGGAAGCTGACTAATCGACCATAGATTGGCAGGGTTCGTCCTATATTTACCATTTTTCGGGATAGGCTGTACATTATTCAGCGCATTGTTAAACAGCGTGGTGAAAATATATACAGCCTCCAGAGGCATATGTCTCAATACGACGTTTGGGATACAACCCAACCCTTAAGTGACTAGAATAGTTTTCATTATTGAATACATTGAATCGCCAACTCTCAAATTCGGTGCGCAGATAGAAGTGGCTCACCAGTCCTATTCGCAATCTCGTGGTTACTGCGAACAGGATTGTTCACCGTATACACGGCCTCAAAACAAGCGCCCAGCAAAACCACTTTCTCCTGTGGGTCCTCGATCACGAAGCGACACTTTCTGGACTTATTCCAGCAATCAGTACTGTCTGTCTGTTCTTTGTTGTCTGAGAGATTGGAACACAAGGAATATCATTGTGATCCTTCCTCCTGAACAACTTATTTATCTATATTCGGACTACAGGTTTTAAAAGCCCGCATTTTATTGCCCCAATACAGACTTGCAGATTTTCTGTAATTTTTTTTAATCAGCTATTTCAGGATTCGGATCTCTGACTTCAGCATCCTTACCTCTGGGTCGTTGCGGTCAGAAAATTGGCTGTACAGCCGTTTAAGCCACGAGAGCAGTATACTTTTCTGTCTGTATAGTGCGTCGATAATAGGGTTTCTGTGCTTTTCTGTCTGGTCGTCGTCGGAACGTCCTGCCCGAGGGATAGTTCGTTCCATCGTTCAGATCAATAAATTCGTTTATCATGTTACTGTTTGTCCAGGCCAAGTCCAGGAAAGCAAGTCCCGGAAAGCACCGCTTCTTGGGAAGGAAGGGATATCCGTAGCGTACAACTCGAATTTGTTCTCAATCATATTGAGGTAGTTCAACAGAGTAGCCTCTGCGCCACTGCGCCCACTACCACCTCTTGTAAACGTCTGACAAACAAGCAAGATTATCAATTGTCATGAGAAGGTTCTCAAATTTTCCGTTCGGATTCGGCTTTAAATTGTAGGTCCCTTCCACTTTCGTTTGAGAAGCTAGTTTTAGACCCTAGACCCGTTAATGCCTGATTTTTATTTTTTTTATTCTTCGCAAAGCATGCATTAACAATTTCTCTATACGAGTTTTCTGCCGTAACAAATTAAGGGGCGTTTTTTTACAGAAACATTGGTTTTTCCATGAAATCCTTAAAAAAGCGTACAAAAAAAGGAGTTATATATTAGAAAAAATTTAAATTTTATCCTTCTTAACATTTTACCCATACCTAGATTTTTGCCACGCAATATTTGTGAGAAATAGAAATATGGTATTCGATTTGTTGGCTAAGCAGATTGTAGCATTTCCTTATGTTTGAAAGTAATATTGTTTTAACAAATTTGTTAAACCTTAAAATTAAAAATAACAGATTTTTTTCTGTAACCGTCTTTAAGTATTATACCATATAGATAACAATTACATTATTTTGACTTTAAGTAGTGTTTAGAAAAGAAAATTCCCTGTAAAGTGCCAACATCAAGTCGATATCATGTTTTGATTTTGTTAAGGTATTTCTGAGAAAAAGTTCTTTCAACAGTGACTGAAGAATTTGGTAAAGTTAATATCGATGAAATAAATTAAGTTCATATTGGGAATATCAAATTTGAGTGCTTCTTTTGATTGAGCAAATAATTTTCCAAAATATTTCAACTTCAATACGCTTTCTGATATTAAACTTCTGAAGTCAAGATTTCTTATCTAGCTCGGTCGAAGGCTGGATCTGACCTTGGAAGTTGACGTTCATTGTCATAGAAATGCAAATTTCTCCTTCTCTATATCTTCAAATCTGTTCACTGTCATTATTTGTGAAATGTGTGGTACACCCATATCAGGATCAGTAGACCAATAGTTTCTAAACGTTGGCAATGAATGGTAACCCATTACAAAGTGCATGCCTATGTCAGCTGACATTTCATCATGATCACGAACGGTCGTCCGTTTTGTTTAGCATAGCGGATTGATTCAGGAATGAATATCTCATCAATCAGTTCTTTGAAATTACAGGTACCGTTGAACATTTGTATATATTGTTCTACTTTCATCTTCTGACAAGATTTTTATGTTCCCAAATATGTAAGTTTTATCTGTTTCAAAAATATTTGGTTCATACCGATTACTTCTCCAAGCAAAGTTTGGCGTTGATCTGGCGTGGGTGAGTGGTACAACCCCAGGGTTTGCAGCTGTAGGAGGAACATTATCAGAGGGTTCTATTATAGCAATATCAACCGCTGCTTCAATATCTTGTGTCAAAAATTGTCTATCTTCTTTATCAAGGGCTAAAGTGTCTTCATCACCACTGTCTTCTGCTGCCAGTATTTCCAGGATTGCATCTTCCATGAGATGAAATTCTCTATGACGTTTAGTACTCAAAACCTGTAGAGAGTCTAGATGTGATTTAATTTTTTATGTTTTCTGGCTAAAACTTAGTATTTTATATAGAAAATTGGTAAAATTGTGTTATAGTGAAGTAAATATTCGAGTAAAAATACCTCTAATTTGGCAATATAATACACGATTGGAACAACTTTACTGTAAAATAACAACGTCTTGTATGTGAGACGAGTGATAACAAAATTCTAAACCGTTTGATCAAATGCGTAAAACATTAAGTACCCTTGACGCATACAGGGACACCGGTGTCCCATTGTGTTTTCCGCTCGTAAGTTTGCCCCGTCGATGGAATTTGGCAAAACAAAGTCAAAACATAAAGTAAACTTACCAGTCAATACTGTTCAATTATATGAATGGTCAACGAAAAAACAAATGAAGTGGTCTTCTATTATCTTTAAATTGCACCATCTGTCTCGTTAAAAATCAAACACTCAAATTTAGATATTGTTTGTTTACTTTACAGTGTTGCCATAAGAATCAAATTAAAACCAATGTATTTAACCTTCCAACCACACACTGGGGTGTGCCCACACAGATTTAAAAAGTGTGCAGGTCCCGTTAAATTTTTTTCCTAAGCATGCCATGCCTGTTGCCTGTGTATATTCAATTTTAAACTCTCTGCCGTAGTAGGCGATGGTGTTCAGTTCTCAGATTTTTTAAACGTGGTTAGTCGTGGTTCGAAGTTTTAGCTTGGGTATCATACACCCCAGTGTGCAGTGCGTGTTAGTATTATTTTGAATTTTTGAATACATTAATTTAGTAAAATGTTTTCTTTTTTAGTTATTTTGGACTAAAAATAATAAAACAAGTGTGAGGTTTGTTCAGCAATAAAGTAAGTTACTTTGTGACATGCCGACTTCCCATGTGCGAGGATCATCGCTCACTGCAATGCATAGAATGCAGTTCAAAAAATGTGAAATTTTGGGTTTAAAAAAGCTATAATATATATAAACTATTTTAACAGTAGATGAAGTAAACATTATAAAAAGAGTGTTAGAAAGCGTAATGTGACATTTTTTTTTTTTTAAAAAAAAACTTTTTATGAATTTGACTGATTTTAGTTGACAACTATAATTAACTTTTTTTGTAAGCTAATTTTGAAACTTATGTTTTTTTTCCAGTATTTTTATATTTTATGTTATTAATCGTATTGAATTTTGTTTTGATAAAGTTAAAATATGAATTAAAAAAAATAAAAATATATATATATATAAAATGGCAACTTTTTTTAATATTTGCGGGTGGGGTATGTGATACCCCAGTGTGAGGAGCGCGTTAGAAAAAATATGTGTGAGGACGGAAGGTTAACAATCCAACACGTTTTTATTTTCCAAAATCATGCTCATAGGAGCATAAGTATTATGATTTTAATTTTAGGGACACATATGTCCCTTATGCATCAAAGGGTAGAATATATTATATGGACATTTGAATTTAATATTCCGTTACCTTTAAATAATGCAGCTTAATTAAAAATTGTTAATACAAACGTTTTAACACGGTTTAATCTTTGAAGTTGTGGCTCTTCACTATGCAAAAGTCTATCCAATTTGTTTATTTGTGGAGGCGCTAGGTCGGAGCTGTATTTTTGTTTCTCGACTGAGGCCTGGTGGGTCTGCTTGTTTTAATAAATTGACAAATGTGGATTAAAATTGATTTCTTGATATACTTTATTCAATCATGAAAGTTCTTGAATAAACATTAAAGAGCTTGCAGCAATGAGAAACAGATTCACGTTGTTCAAAATTGGTAGAGTGGAACACTTTGGTTAGAAAAAAATGGTTTCATTCTTCATGATTTATTATTATTATTATTCTCACAATCAAAATTACATCATGAAATATTCCGAAAAATAGTGATATGAGTCCAGGTCCAACGTTGCACAAAGGACAATCTCGAAAATTAATTATTCGCACAATCGAGCTAGCATAGACACAAACACAACCCAATTAGTGCTTGTGAATACGTAGCAAAAATGTATAACAAAGAACTTCTTATCCTATCCTCTCCAAAGTACTCAGTGAACGTCTGAAGCCCTTCTGTATAAAACACTTAGCAGCAGTTAGCAGTGTTACGGTAAACCAAATTTTCGCACTGAGGCAAATCCTGGAAAATGTCAACGAATTTTAAGCCCAGACTCACCATCTTTTCATCGACTTTAAAGCCGCTTATGATTGCATTCGTCTTCAGGAGCCTTACATAGCAACGTATGCGCTGTAGCGCCATTCTGCTTAGAAAATAATGTATTTCAATTCCAATTCATCCAATTGATTAATGAAAAATTTACTGATCATACCATCCACAGTTGCTGTTTATCCTGCGCCGACATTTCAAAAAATGAAAAATAGTCCAATGACTCTTCCAAGGCAAACAGCACACCATGCAGTGGATGAAATGACATGCAATATTTTGTTCATAGATTTCTTGCCGGAGCCTACCACCTATGCTATATGTAGCGTAGCACGCTCTTCTATGCTGTTTAAAGCGCAGCTCGCTTCACAGGATGGCAAATGACTGCCGCCGTTAGTGATGAGTCAAGAGTTGATTCTAGACTAATTTTATTATGTTCTTACTTGCTATTTATACAAATTCTTACAACTAATAATTACATCACTAAGAAATAAAAATTACACTTACAATTACTCAACATTAATTGGGTCCCTACGATCAATGCCTCAAATGTTCACAATGGTAACTTGGCCCATCTGGCCCACATTAGGAATGGAGGAAGCAAAGAATGAAGTTGTAAACAATGACAAGCACATGAACTGAGCTCAACCCTCACATAACATGAATCACTGCCGATAGCCAATGAATGTCATACGACACGTTCAATGCTATACGGGGGAGATTCCATGTTATGTAATGGATTTCACGTTTCGTGTACTTGCACTGAGTCACACTACATCCTTCCCCCAAAAATTAAATGATATATGTTTACATTTCTTAAAATTTAAATAAATGTCATTTGGCTTAGTGTAAGTTTGCTTTACAGGTAGTCTTATATCTATGCATTGTTAATTATTTTATCTGATCTTAATTCTGTCTAGCTTTAATTAAATTATTATTATGTATTTCATATTCCTTATTTTCTAGTCGTATTGTGCTATTGACGCCATTTTGTGCAATTATTCTAAAGGGTCCTTTAAAAGGTTTGTCAAATTTTCTTTTGTTTTGAGTTTTTAAGTACACATAATCTCCTACCTTAAAATTAGATTTATTTACATTCTTTTGACTTTTTTGTCTTTTAATTTTCTCATGTATCAGATTAGTCTTAGCTTGTTCATGCGAATATCTTTCTTTTTTTTTTTTTATTTTTAAACAAAAAAAGGAAATCCAAATCCCAGAGCACTCAGACTCGGTAACGGTCCATTGTACTACCAGGCAGAAATACTCCTTTTGGTGTAGAGGCATGTGATTGGGTGGCGTATGTTGTTGTTCCCCATAGGGATTGAACCTGCACCGCACGCGTCACAAGCCAACACACTAACCTCTACACCGTCGCCACCCTATGCAAATATCTTAATTTACATTTTAATTCGTTCAGATAATTGTCTATGTTGTATATTGTCTCTTTATTTGTTAAGATTTCACAAGGCAATGTACATAATTTACCAAATATAAGTTCAAATGGTGAGTATGTAGTACTACTATGTGGCATTGAATTGTAACAATATGTATAATAAGGTAGCCACTCTTCCCAGTTATCTTTGTTACCTAAGCTCATAATATATTCATTGAAGACTCTATGGTTTCTTTCAACTGATCCTAACGTCTCATGATGAAAAGGGGTTGAAACTATTTTCTCTATGTTTAAGAGTTTGCAAATGTTCTTCAGTAATTCATTTGTGAATTCTGTTCCTTTATCTGTCTTAAGTTTCCTAAAACATCCATATTTTAAAATAAATTACTCAACTATAGTTTTCGCAATTGTAGTTGCTTCTTTATGTAGTTTCCATTGGGAAAGCTTCCACAAATTTTGTTAGCTCACATTGTACGGACAGAATGTACCTGTAACCATTCGATGGTCTCAGAGGTCCTACCGTATCGACAGTGATTGTCTCAAATGATGTACTCGGTGTGTCAGTCATTACCATATGCTCTCTAGTATATCTTGTTACCTTAACTTCATTACAGGTCTTGCAATTATTTATGTATCTTTTTACCATTTTGTTCATATTTTTCCACACACATCTTTGCTTTAGTTTATTGACGCATCTCCTTATACCACAATGTCCTCCTAGCTTTAAATTATGATGATCTTCTATCAATTTGTGCATTTCTTTTTCATCTCTTATTTGTTTTGGAGGTTCAAATAATATTATGTCCAGACTTTTATCTTCTTTCATATTTTCCTGCAGCTTGTTAAATAGTTCTTTAAATTCTTGTATGCATACATATTCAAATATTTGGCTATCTCTTGGTAGCGCTAATTTTTTAACACCTGCATTGTTCATATTGAATATTAGCTTCCTCAGAATCAACTTTATCTCTGATAAAGATTTATCGCTAAATTCTACAATCACAGTGTTTGCTGCTATTTTAATTTTATTTCTACTTCTTTCTGTAACGTTACTTTTACTTTCTTTGAAGTCTATTTTCATTAGTCGCCTTATGTCCGATATTGATGTACAGTCCCAAATATGAAGGTGATCAGTCCCCATATTTGAATCCAAGGCTTTAGCAGAATTTTCAACTGGTTTCTCGTCTTTATTTTTCGTCATTGCTCTTGTTAGTACGTCAATGGTGTGGTTTGATATGATCTCCTTTAGGATCTCCGAATCAATTTTTATCCTTGACAGCGCATCAGCGTTTGTGTTCATTTTTCCTTTCTTGAATACTATTTCGAAATCGTAGTCCATCAAATCTACGCGTATTCTTGTCAGTTTAGATGAAGGACTCTTATGCGTGAATAAACTTACTAATGGTCTGTGATCGGTGTAAACTATAAATTTTCTCCCAAACAAATAGGGTCTGAAATAGTTTATTCCCCAGTGTATCGCTAGTAGTTCTTTTGCTATGATTGGTTTGCTTAGTTCATGTTTGTTAAGGGATTTGCTTGCATATGCTACAGGTCTATTTGTTCCAACATCACCTTGTGACAGAACTGCTCCTAAAGCAAAATTTGAAGCATCTGTAGTTAGTATGAATGGTTTTTTAAAATCTGGATAGCTAAGTACAGGTGGCTCCATTAAATTTTGCTTTAATGTCTTGAAAGCTTTATCACAGTCTTCTGTCCAAGCGAATATTTGCTTCTTTTTCAGCAATTGGTTCAGTGGCCTGGCAGTTTCTGCGAAGTTTTTTATAAATCTCCTGTAATAATTACAAAAAGCTACAAATCTCCTGACCTCATCTACGTTTGTTGGTAAGGGATTTTTTTATTTTTTTTTTGTCGGGGTGTGTGAGACTTTCTGCACCGGAGCACTTAGACTCAATACTGGTCCATTGTACTACCAGGCAGACACACCACATTTTACTGTTGGAATTTACTCGTTTTTCTAAGAAAAACGAGAAGGCGCTTCAATGATAAGGAGCTTAGGTTTACAGCACTCACCATATCCGCACCAAATACCTGCCACCTGATACAAGCAAAAGCAGGACAATCACAGAGAAAATGGTCCGCAGTGTCGTCGCTTTCTCCACAGGTTTCGCAGTTGGTGGTGTCGCTTAGGCCTAGCAACTTAAGGTGTTTGGCAAAAGCGTAGTGTCCCGTAAGAACGCCAGTAGTCTGTCTGCAGTCTTTTCTGTTGAGAGACAACAAGAATGCCGCGGATTTCCCACAGACGTCGGGGAGCATTTGCTTAGTCTGTCTACACCCTGGAGAGTCATGCCAACTGCGATTGTGTTCATAGGAAACCCAACCGTCAATGGAAGCCCTGACCGAGGACGCAGGCAGACAGATCGCTGGTTCAGGTCCTGAGAAGTCCCCCACTGAGCCTTGTCTAGCAAGTTCATCGGAGATCTCATTTCCCGTGATCCCGTTATGACCCTGGACCCAGACAAGTTTAAGTGAATTCAGCCTTCCGACCGAATTCAGAGATATCTTGCATTCACGTACTATTTGGGAGGTAGTTAAGGGTTTGAGTAAGGCCTTAAGCGCAGCCTGACTGTCGCTACAGACGCAGATACTTCGCCCGCTCTACCTGTTCCTCGTAACATAGTCCATGGCTATTAGGATAGCATAAGTCTCTGTTTGGAAGACTGACGCATATTTGCCTAACGGAAATAAAAGTCTAACGTTATCGCTCTCCACGAAGACACCAGCACCAGATCCTTGATCGGTTTTGGAGCCATCGGTGAAGATTCGACTGCATTCCCTTCCAGGTTCAGAGTCCGGCCAGAGCCAGTCCTGGACGCGAGGAAAGTCGACCTCGTAGTTGCGCTTTAGCCGAAGTTCCGGTGTCATCGCATCAGACGGCATATCCATAAGACAGGAGTCGAAGGACAACCGTTGCGCAAGTTTATCAAAACTCCAGTGCGAGTTATAACAAAAGCCACCTCTTCTAAGACGTGAGAAAGCCTTGATTGTACAGCCCATGATGTAAACGTTAAGGGGCGGAAGGTTCAATAGTGCATCTAGGCCGGAGCCAGGCGTGCTGGGGAAGGCCCCCGTGCAGCCGAGACATACCTGCCTTTGAAGTTTGGCAAAAGCAGCAGTGGCGTATTAACGTGAAAGCTTATTCCACCAAACAACCGATGCGTATGCTATAAATGGTCTTATCATAGCCGTATAAATCCATAGGACTCTTTTCGGTGATAAGCCCCATGTCTTGCCGAAAATGCCTTTGCACTGCCTTGGCAGTCTTCAGCTCAACATGTTTGGACCAAAGAAGTTTGCTATCCAGGATGACTCCCAGATACTTTGCTTCATTGGAGAGTTGGATTGTGACGCCTTTTAGCACTGGCTGAGTCAACCCGACCAGCTTCCTCCTTCTCGTAAAGAGAACAACCTCAGTTTTAAGAGGATTGACCGAGAGCCCATTCCTAGTGCACCATTCGTGGATCACGTCAAGGGCCGCCTGCGCCTTGGCGCATACAGTCGCTAGGCATGATCCAACAGAAAGCACGGCAACATCATCCGCGTACGCCTGAGCGTAAATATTAGAACTGTTGAGTGCGTTCAACAGAGAGTCGACCAGCATACACCACAGCAGTGGAAACAGGACGCCGCCTTGCGGGCAGCCTCTGTTTACCCCCGCCATAACATAGCGGCCACAAGGTAAGGGATACTTCTTTATGGTTTCATACTTTCTTGGGTCTGTTTTTATTCCATTTGATGTTATCAGATGTCCTAGATAAAAAACTTCTGGTTTTAAGAAGTCACATTTCTCTATATTAAGCTTTAAATTATATTTGCGCAGTCTTCCTAAAACTTTTATCAAATTTTCATTGTGTTCTTTTAAGTTTTTGCCAAATATAATTATGTTATCAACATAAAGAAATGCTGACGCTTGTAAACCACTCAGAGCTATCGAGAGCATCCTTTGAAAGCTGTTTGTTGATATTTTTAAACCAAAAGGAAGTCGTTTGAATTGGTAATGGCCTTCATTTGTCGAAAATGCTGTTAATGGCCTGGAATTTTTATTCAAAGGGATTTGATGAAAAGAACTTGTCATATCCAAAGTAGAAAAGTATTTAGCATTACCCAGTTTATCTAGTACGTCTTCTAATCTTGTGAGTGGGAATTTATCGTCTACCACTTTCTTGTTTAAAGATCTAAAGTCTACTACCAGTCTCCATTTAGTTTGTCCGTTGAGACTATTTTTTGGCACGATAAGTAATGGTGAATAATAAGGACTGACTGATTCTTCAATTATATCATTCTGTAATAATTCAGCCACTTGTTTTTGTATTTCTTCTAGTTGTGCATTGGGTAGTCTATAATTCTTTATATAAACTGGATTATTATCTGTTGTACAGATATGTTGCTCATAGAAATTGTTCATGGTTAGTTTTTCATTTTCGTCATGGAAAACGTCTTGAAATTCTTCGCAAATCTTCAATATTGATTTAACTGCGGATTTATCTAAGTAGTCTGTTTTTTTTCTAAGCGTTGATACCTTTATTTATCTTTGGGTTTTATGATATTCGATAATACTTTATAGTTATTTAATGGTTCTACACCAATCATCGCATTCTCAATTATTTCTTCCTTATCTCCCGTATTTAGTACTCTTATATGCTTGATTCCACACGCTGGTAATATTGCGTTCGATACAAAGATTCCTTTTTTTAATTCATTGCCGATTAAGACACTGTCTTGATTTAAATCTATTTCGATTCTTGTGATTATTTCTGACCTCGGTGGAATTGTCAATTTTCCGATACTTCTCATTGCCATGTTCATTGGTAATATTATTTCTTCATCTTGCAATGGCATTATGAGTACGCAAGTCTTGTAGTCTATTTTGCAATTGTACGTTTTGAGAAAATCTCTTCCTAGTATTCCGTTCGTTGTTATATTTATTTCTTCATTTACCACATGAAATTGATGTTCGATACCTTTTTCTCCTAGTGCAAGTGTTAACTTTGATACACCTTCTGAGAATATTGCTTTGTTTGTTATGCCATTTATCTGACATGCTGAGTTCTTGTTTATTTCTTTCACCAGATATTCCTTACAAATGCTAACGAAATTTGTGTCGTATTCCCCATTTAAATTTAATACCTTCTTTGGTTCCCCCGATTCTGCTGACCGGGGACACCTCTGTTTCCCGACGTAGTATTGTTATTATGGTACTCTCTTGTAATACCTCTATTGTTGTTATGGTACCCTCTTGTAACACCTCTACCTCTATTGTTATCCTCATGGTAATTTTGGCTGTTGTTACTCGTATTATTGGCGTCTCTAGTGTTTGTAAATCTTGGTCTATAGTTACCATGATTGTGTTGGTACCTACCTCTAAAATTGGTTCTGAAGCTCATTACAGTGCTTTGATTGGAAGAAGCTTCTACTTCAATTGCTATATTTACGGCTTCATTGAAAGTCGTAACCCTTGATGCCTGCACTACTTGTCTGCTTGCTTCATTTAGTCCATTTTTAAAAGTATTAAGTCCTAAATGGTCATTTAGACTTACGAGTACTATTACCTTTTTGTTGCATTGTCCCTGTTCTGCTATTTAGATCTCATTTAACTGCGACACTAGTATTTCTATCTTTTCTGCAAACCGGTTAACTTCTTGAATCCCTTGTTGTAGTCTGGCTAAGTCATTGTATATTTTTAGTGGGTTAATTTTTGGCTTATAGAACTCTGTCAAAATATTCTTAAATTCTGTCAATTTTTCAGGTTGGCTCTCTAGTGTAAGTAGCCTGTTTCTTACCTGGTCAGTCCGTTTTGTCGCTATTACAAATTTTATTAATTCGTTCTTTTCAGTTTCATCTTCTAATGTGTCATAATAAAATTCAATTAGTCCTAAAAAGTTTGACTGTTGTTTAGAATCTCCACTAAATTCTGTTATGAGCTTGGCAGCTACTAGTACTCGTACCTCAAATTTTGCATTTCACTGTTTTCAGATGCTAACTTTATATTTGGTAGATCTGTAATTTTTGGTCTAAGCAAAGTATAGATTTGTTCTACTATCTGATCGAATTTAGTTTTTATTTCGTGTATATGCTCTATGTCTGGATTATTACAAATTTCATCCCAAATCTCTTGGATTTCTTGTTTTTTCTCGGCTATAAATTCATCAGAGTATTCCCTAGTTGGATTTTTTTTTAGGTTCTTTAGTAACTTTATTATATACTCAAACTGTTTCATAATTGATTATATTAATTTTATTAGACATGGTTTATTCTATTGCGAATGACCTGCTTCCTAACATATTTTTTGTAATAGTATTGATTATTCAAACAAAAATTAAAATCATCGTTCTATACATTAGTCAATTACAAATTGCTTA
Organism: Portevinia maculata; assembly: GCA_949715645.1. Classification (NCBI taxonomy): domain Eukaryota; kingdom Metazoa; phylum Arthropoda; class Insecta; order Diptera; family Syrphidae; genus Portevinia; species Portevinia maculata. The sequence goes on from OX454526.1 coordinate 93,206,333, forward strand.
AAATTAAGATTACATTTGCAATATAAAAAATAGCTTAAAAAAATATTTGTCCCTTATTTTTAAGGCTTGGAGGTCTTTCTGCATCTTCTTGTATGTCCACTTCCATCTCTTCTTCATTTGTCTGTCTCTGTTGGAGTCATCATCTTCGCCGTCACCGCATCTTCTTCTATTCGTTTTTCACTTCATCGTACTGCTTCAAACTCATATTTAATATCGCGTCTAGGTACGTTTTTTCGTACATACATTGTTTGCCCGTATTGCATTCTATTAATGAGGCAAATAGAGCTTTATGGGCCTGTCGTCGCACATATGGTAAAACCTGGGGAATCTCTCCAAAGATCGTCCACTGGATCTACACAGTGATGATAAGACCCATCATAACATACGCCTCCATAGTATGGTGGACAAAATCCACACAAAAGGTCGCAATAGAGAACCTCAAAAAGGTACAACGGCTTGCGTACCTTGGTATCTCCGGAGCCATGCGTACCTGTCCAACAGCTGCCATAGAGGCAATAACAGGAATTATACCCCTCCACATATACGTCCAAAAAGTGGCGATCCGCAGTGCAATAAGTCTAATACAGCTAAACGAGATAAGTCTTAATGATCATCCGGAACTTAAGACCCTTCTCGATGAACTGCCAGAACTTAACATGAACTGCGCGGTCACAGACCGCATTCAAAAAACACTATGCTTCAACAAACGGTTCTCCACGGAGATACCCAAAAGAGAAGCATGGGTTAGCAATAACCCACCAAACAGCTATAACGGCATAAAGTGGTATACGGATGGTTCTAAAATGGAAACGGGGGTAGGAGCGGGAATATACGGACCACACAAACGCTTTACGATACCCATGGGAAAAAGTCCCAGCGTATTTCAAGCGGAGCTCCACGCCATTCAAGAATGCGCCAGCCACATTATCTTATCTGGCGTAAAAGGTATACCATTGACTCCAAATCAGTCATGTACTGCTTCAATACCCTACAAATACTCGGAGCAAGAAACAAGACCAAATTATGGTGGGTTCCGGGTCATGTCGGGGTAGAAGGTAACGAAAAGGCCGACGAACTGGCCAGAAAAGGTTCAGAAACACCTTTCATAGGTCCCGAACCTTTCTGCTGCACTCCTAGATCAGCAGCAACGGCAGCAATTAAAAGCTGGGAACATAGAAAATGTATCTATCATTGGGATAACATCCCAGGTCTAAGACAGGCCAAACGAGCCATTCGGCCCTTCAATCATAACGCCAGCAAATGTCTAAACCTAAGCAGGCATGATATCAAAAACCTAGTAGGTTACCTTACTGGTCACCACGGTTTAAGATATCATCTACACAAAATGAGAATAGCAGATTCTCCTGAGTGCCGACTCTGTCTTGAAGAGGACGAGTCAGCTGAACACATTTTATGTGAATGCCCAGCCCTTAATGGAATTAGAAAGAAGATCTTTCTCAGGGAACAATTGAGCCCCGAGGACATAAAGAATTCTTCTACTGGTAAAATTGTCCGCTTTACACGGAAAGTGGAAATTTTACTAGTTTAAAATTTTTCTGGCCCATACGGTACAAAAAATCTTTTAGGTCGAAGTACCCCCCCTTTTATAAATCGCCTTGGCGAGCCAGAATTTAAAAAAAAAAAAAAAAATGAGGCAAATATGTTCGAATCGCTTTTATACTTTCTGAGCAAATCAATTCACAAATTTAATTTGTGTTAATGTTAATGTTAATGAGGCCAATATATTCATTTTGGTCCCCTCCCTGTTTTTTTTTTTTTTTTTTTTTGTCGGGATGTGTGAAACTTTCTGCACTGGAGCACTCAGACTCAATACTGGTCCATTGTACTGCCAGGCAGACACACCACATTTTACTGTGGGAATTTACTCGTTTTTCTAAGAAAAACGAGAAGGCGCTTCAATGATAAGGAGCTTAGGTTTACAGCACTCACCATATCCGCACCAAATACCTGCCACCTGATACGAGCAAAAGCAGGACAATCACAGACGAAATGTTCCGCAGTGTCGTCGCTTTCTCCACAGGCTTCGCAGATGGTGGTGTCGCTTAGGCCTAGCACCTTAAGGTGTTTGGCAAAAGCGTAGTGTCCCGTAAGAACGCCAGTAGTCTGTCTGCAGTCTTTTCTGTTGAGAGACAACAAGAATGCCGCGGATTTCCCACAGACGTCGGGGAGCATTTGCTTAGTCTGTCTGCATCCTGGAGAGTCATGCCAACGGCGATTGTGTTCATAGGAAACCCAACCGTCAATGGAAGCCCTGACCGAGGACGCAGGCAGACAGATCGCTGGTTCAGGTCCTGAGAGGTCCCCCTCTGAGCCTTGTCTAGCAAGTTCATCGGAGATCTCATTTCCCGTGATCCCGTTATGACCCGGGACCCAGACAAGTTTAAGTGAATTCAGCCTTCCGACCGAATTCAGAGATATCTTGCATTCACGTACTATTTTGGAGGTAGTTAAGGGTTTGAGTAAGGCCTTAAGCGCAGCCTGACTGTCGCTACAGACGCAGATACTTCGCCCCCTCCACCTGTTCCTCGTGACATAGTCCATGGCCATTAGGATAGCATAAGTCTCTGTTTGGAAGACTGACGCATGTTTGCCTAACGGAAAGAAAAGTCTAACGCTATCGCTCTCCACGAAGACACCAGCACCAGATCCTTGATCGGTTTTGGAGCCATCCGTAAAGATTCGACTGCATTCCCTTCCAGGTTCAGAGTCCGGCCAGAGCCAGTCCTGGACGCGAGGAAAGTCGACCTCGTATTTGCGCTTTAGCCGAAGTTCCGGTGTCATCGCATCAGACGGCATATCCATAAGACAGGAGTCGAAGGACAACCGTTGCGCAAGTTCATCAAAACTCCAGTGCGAGTTATACCAAAAGCCACCTCTTGTAAGACGTGAGATAGCCTTGATTGTACAGCCCATGATGTAAACATCAAGGGGCGGAAGGTTCAATAGTGCATCTAGGCCGGAGCCAGGCGTGCTGGGGAAGGCCCCCGTGCAGCCGAGACATACCTGCCTTTGGAGTTTGGCAAAAGCAGCAGTGACGTATTTACGTGAAAGCTTATTCCACCAAACAACCGATGCGTATGCTATAAATGGTCTTATCATAGCCGTATAAATCCATAGGACTCTTTTCGGTGATAAGCCCCATGTCTTGCCGAAAATGCCTTTGCACTGCCAGAAAATAGACAGCGCCTTGGCAGTCTTCAGCTCAACATGTTTGGACCAAAGAAGTTTGCTATCCAGGATGACTCCCAGATACTTTGCTTCATTGGAGAGTTGGATTGTGACGCCTTTTAGCACTGGCTGAGTCAACCCGACCAGCTTCCTCCTTCTCGTAAAGAGAACAACCTCAGTTTTAAGAGGATTGACCGAGAGCCCATTCCTAGTGCACCATTCGTCGATCACGTCAAGGGCCGCCTGCGCCTTGGCGCATACAGTCGCTAGGCATGATCCAACAGAAAGCACGGCAACATCATCCGCGTACGCCTGAGCGTAAATATTAGAACTGTTGAGTGCGTTCAACAGAGAGTCGACCAGCATACACCACAGCAGTGGAGACATGACGCCGCCTTGCGGGCAGTCTCTGTTTACCCCCGCCATAACATAGCGGCCACAATCCGCATCCACAACCAACGTTCTATTCATTAGCATTGCTTTAATCCACAACACCAATGGTTCGTCTACTCCGTGTTGTCTGGCGGAGCTGCACATGCTATCAAAAGTCGCATTGTCAAAAGCACCCTCAATATCGATGAAAATGCCTATCGCGTATTCTTTCCTGTCAAGCGCGCCTTCAATTCTACCAACTAGATTTTGGAGCGCAGTCTCGCAGGATTTTCCGCGTTGATAGGCATGTTGCATCGGAGATAGTGGGTGCAATCGTAAAGCACCTTTGCGCACGTGAAGCTCGACCAGCCTTTCCAAGCTTTTCAGCAAGAAAGAAGTCAGACTGATTGGTCTGAAGCTCTTGGCGAGCGAGTAGTCACTTCTGCCAATTTTTGGTATGAATGCCACTCTAACTGTACGCTAGGGTGTTGGAATGTATGCCAGTGCTAGGACAGCGGTGAAGATTTTCTTCATAGTCGGTAGCAGCTGGTTTGTACATTGTTGCAGCATGGCTGGGTATATTCCGTCCGTACCAGGCGACTTGAAGCCGTCAAAAGACGCAAATGCGTATTTAATGGCCTCGTCCGTCACCACGGCCTTCGCAATATACCAGCTACGCCGAGTTGTTTGTATTGGCTCACTCATAGTCTCGGTAATCGGGGCTGGTTGTGAACCAATTGTAATCTGGTTACCCGGAAAGTGAGACTCCAGCAGATAACTAAGAGTTTCCGCTTTCGTCTCAGTGAAGGTGCCATCAAGTTTTCTAAGTGAGTCCAGTTTGGCTGGTTTGCCCTTTTTCAGAACTTTAACCAACCTACTAGTTTCACCCAGCGTTTCAATCTTTTCGCAGAAATTCTTATAAGAAGCACTTTTCGATACCCGAATTAGCCTCTTATATTCCTTCTGCTTCGATCGGTAGAGATTCCAGTCTGTCTCCAAATCAGTCTTGTGTGACCTATTTAGAAGCTTTCTAGCTTCTCTACGAATTCTTTGCAGTTCCGAGCTCCACCAGGGAACCGGTGTTCTGCCAGGGGGTTTGCTTACTGGGCACGTCAGTTCAAAACAGCTAGTAATGGCACTATTCAGGTCTTGAACAGCTTCCTCTACCTTTTGTCTCGTCCTGAGTTTGGTTGGAGTTTTGAGAGTTTTCCCTAATTCCTCCCTGAAGCGTATCCAGTTGGTTTTTCTCGGATTCCTCCTCTCCTGCAAAGTTATGGCTTCGCATCCGATTTGGAATTCGATATATCTATGGTCTGAGAGGGACACCTCCGAAGAGACCCTCCAGTTAGTAACCGCCTTAAAGTATCTATTTGATAAAGTTAGGTCGATCACTTCCTGTCTTCTTGACGTCACAAAAGTTGGTTGCGAGCCAACATTGTTGATAGTAAGATCAGATGATAGAATGAAATCCAGGAGATGGTTTCCTCGCATGTTGCATTTGCTGCTGCCCCAAACAGTGTTTTGAGCATTGGCATCACAGCATATAACTAGGCCCATCTTCCTGGTGTCGCAATAGTCAATGAGTTCAGCAATTGCCCTCGGTGGTGGAGGTACTACCGAATCATAGGGGAGATAAGCTGACGCCACGATGAAGGTCTTCCAATTTCCATTCGTTTCGTAGCTAATGGCTGCAGCAACCAAATCTTGGCCACAAAATTGTCCAAGCTTAGTCGCTGAGAAAAGGTTCGACACAGCAAGACAAGCCCTTGGTCTCTCGGACCGCTCGTCACAGAGTATCGTAGTGCCACGGACACCTCCAAGGCCACAGATGCGATTTTTCCACACCCATGGCTCCTGTATGGATATTATGTGGGCTTTTGTATTCAACACAGAAAGCTTCTTACTGATGAGTGCAGTAGCAGCCTTGGAGTGTTGAAGGTTAATCTGAGTAAATCCAATCATTGGAAATACATCAGCTGGAAGTGTTCTAGTGGAAGGGCACGCAGAAGGTGCGCGCGCAGTTCCACCGACAGGAGTGCTTGAGGTCTTCTTCCTCCGTTTGTTCCTGTTGGAGCTATTGGAAGGGGAGGCAGCGTTGGTTTCAGTCAGCTGGCTGGTTTCGGTTGGGGTAACCTCTGCCGACCTGCATCTCTTTGCCGTCGCCGCCGGGGAAGGGCAGTTCTCAGCGCTTGCGCCTTCAACTGACGGTGCAGTTTCTTTGCGCCGCACGATAGCCGCCTTTCTCCTTTTCCTCTTTCGCTGGCTCTTAGATGGACGCTGACCAGTGGACGCCGCCTCTGTGGCCCGTTTCACCTGTTCGGTTTCGCAGGCCTCGTCGGCAGCATCACACCTATCGGCTGTCTGTCTATTGGTCTGAAGATTAAGCGTATCAGGTTGAACCTCTCCGCCACTTTCTTCATGTTTCCAGCCCAGTCTACCGAACGTGTCGGAGATAGAGCTGCAGGAATCTTCGGAAGCAAACCTTTTCACAACTCGAAGGTCAACGCCTGTACAGGCGGGGGGTATATGTATGTCGGTTGGGGCCTCCAGAATCCGTGCCCCGACCGTGGTCGAAAAGACCACGGGTGGATTTTCGCCCATGCGAGTACCACCTGGAGTATTTGAATCATTAAGTTGTTCCTGCATACTTGTTTTTTGGTTTGGTTCGCGATAGAGCTTTGACGGTGTATAAAACGCCGCTATGACTCTAAAACCTCGGATCACGAACGTATCGTACCGAGGTCCCCCTATCCACCACCTGGGGACGCGCCTGGTGGGTAACCAACCCTCCCTGTTGGACCTGTTAGAATTTCATCCAACAGTTTGGCAGGATCGCCATGTAATGTTTTGTTCATAGATTTCTTGCCGAAGCCTACCACCTATGCTATATGTAGCGTAGCACGATCTTCTATGCTGTTTAAAGCTCAGCTCGCTTCACAGGATGGCAAATGACTGCCGCCATTAGTGATGAGTCAAGAGTTGATTCTAGACTAATTTTATTCTGTTCTTACTTGCTATTTATACAAATTGTTACAACTAATAATTACATCTCTAAGCAATAAAAATTACACTTACAATTACTCAACATTAATTTGGTCCCTACGATCAATGCCTCAAATGTTCACAATGGTAACTTGACCCATCTGGCCCACATTAGGAATGGAGGAAGCAAAGAATGAAGTTGTAAACAATGAGAAGCACATGAACTGAGGTGAACCATCACATAACATGAATCACTGCTGATAGCCAATGAATGTCATACTGTTGCACTATAAATTCGCGAGAAACTACTTTTAAAATTTAAGTTTAATTGCGGAAAATAAACGAAATAAAATTAATTGCGAAATTGCGGTCGCCGCCGCCGAGAATAAAAATTACCAACTGTCAGAAATAGGTGTGAAGAGCGCGAGTGCAACAGCCAGCAGATATGTATGCTGGTTTTCCCGGTAACTCAGCAAGGGGTGGGTTCAGGTGATGAAATATAATCTTTGGTAAATCGCACCAAAGGAAAACGTAGGTACTTACTGCGGGGGTTTAAAGTAGAATTTTTTTATTCACGTTACGATCCAAGATCTGAAAAATATTTAGAAAAATGGGCGCCACACAATTTTTAGGTTAATTGTGAAACCGAAATATTCAACCAAAACGAGCGGAACAAAGAAATGAAAGATGAAAAGTTTTTTTTGTAGCTCCGTTGGAGTACGGCAAATATTTATTACGGTACTAAACAGCCGTTTGGGATTAAAAAAGAAAGAAATTCCCAAAATGACACACGGTCGCGTTCTCCCGAGGGGTGGAAAATATTCCGAAATTAATGGGTCACGTGTCCCGTCGTTAACCGAGATTTTCGAAACACGATCCTACCGAGGTTATAAATTGTCACAAACACTGCCTAGCTATCACGAACTTAACTATTGATATCTCAATATATTCCAACAACAATACTTAGCTTTTCTTTCTCAAATCCTTCGTCCTCGTCCTGCAAGTCGGTGGGTCTAATCCCGCCACGACAATCGTCCTATCGCTCCTTGAAAATTATCTCGAGTCACCTTTACTCTATCCTTCCGTCTATCTCCTTCCTCGACACTTTACTTTTGTTCACTTTTTTTTTTAAATCAAAATCCCTTCTGGACGTTACCGCAAACTTGTCTATGTTATTGCCTGGCCAACCAAGAAGTGATTTACCAGCTGGCTTTGTCCATTCGGCCGGCCGGCATCCTCACTCACACATCCATACATACGTGGGGAAGCAGAGCCAACGACAGTTCTAACGCGACCATTCAGCTGTAGCGCTGAAGAGGCCAACTCTTTCGTACTCCCCCACACTCACACATACTTAGACATTTGGCGGTCCATGTCCTCTTCTGCTACACTATGCACTCTCACATCAGTGCGCTGACATGAACCCGCTAATGTTCTCACGCCCTTCAGGCGACCTCTCTCTCAGTGAATTCGCCCATTGCTCTAACTCAGCAATGAACAAACCCTCCGACCGACCCTGGATCTGCCTTTATTCAGCCCATGCCCTTTCTGACGTTTCGCGACGTAAACAAAAGGATTCGAGCAAGGAAATAGATTTGCAAACAACATGCCAACTGCAAAATGTTGTTTTTAATAAAAATATCCCCTCAACGGCCAAAAAACTCATGGATAATTTCAGGATGCGGAAGACAGAAACCTTTTTCAAGATGTCCATCCCTAGGACCAGGCCCAGCGACTATTTGGGAACGCAGAACTAAGGAGTTGGTATGAATTTCTATTTTGTTTTACGAATTTTCCTATGCTACCTCGGTAGAGTCGCGCGCAGATTTTGGGGAAAGGGATACGCAAATCGTGTGCCATTCTTCACATAAATTGAAGTTATGTTGGGCACGCAGCCGTCATTACCTTATTTGTGTCTCGACCGAATTTGTTCTTGTTGACACGTCCTGGGGTGCTCGTCTGCAATCCCCGTCTCGGTTCAAAGTGTTGTGTTCGTTTGTGTTGTTTTTCGCGCCGGTATTGTTTTTTTGGATGCGCGATTGGTGGTGTTTCACGTCCTGTGTCGCTCGTTTATTGTGAGGGTGTTTTACAGGGCCGCCCGCCCGCACTCCTCTGCTGCTCCTACGGTGCTCCCACGACGGAGTTGGGTCAAAAGGGAGCGTCGTCCCTTCCCTCATCGAACCAAGCTCACTACCATGTCGGTGGTAGATCGATATTCGCTTTTGGGCCTTTGACTTATTCGTATTTGCAGGGTGGATGTTTCAGTGGGTTGTATTGGTTCCACCCTGCCGTTGCAGACACTTCGTCTGGTTGCGGAGTGCTTTTCACTCGCACCCCGCCTTTACAGACCGTCCGTCTGAAGTCGTCACCACAGACCGCACGTCTGTCTTGGTTTCCACAGACAGTCCGTCTGTATTTGTCTCCACAGACCGTCCGCCTGGATTCGTCTATACAGACAGTCAGTCTGTATTGGGTTTGGGCCTGGGCCTCCTGCCCTTCCAGTCACCTGTGGTGGTTGCTCCCCAAGGCTCCAGAGACGTGGACCAATGGCTGATGGAACCATGGTTGCCCCTCCACTTCTTTAGACCCTGGAAACGCAGACCGATAGAAGAGGGAAATTTCAAGGAGGGTCAAGGGAAAAGAGAATGGCTCTTGTTGCGGGCAAGTTGACCGCAACAATACGACACGTTCAATGCTATACGGGGGAGATTCCATGTTATGTAATGGATTTCACGTTTCGTGTGCTTGCACTGAGTCACACTACAGGCTCTTCATGCATTACTCGCGAATTTCCAGTACCCCATAACTGCAAATTTTGTTTGTTAACGTATCCACAGAGGTGGAGATGAGCCTCGTTGGTTTTTGACACAAAATCTTCCACCTCGTTTTTGAGATTCAAGTGTGCGATAGCGTTGGTTAGATTCTATACACAATCAACACCAATCAGCTGATATACCCTCTTTGTAACGAAACATCTTCAAGTCTTTCACCAAAATGCGCCGCAAAGACGTGCGTGAAATGGCCAATTGCATTGCACGTCATCTGATAGATGATGACGGAGCCTCCAATACATCTTCAGCCACTGCAGCGATATTCTCGGACGAAGGGGAGTAACAAGGTTTACCAGTGCGGTTAAACGCCACATTGATGGACCAGTAGGAGCTCGGCGGCCAGGAAAGCGAGCACGAAATGCACGTTGCGTCAAAACCACTGACGAATTCTCAAATCTTCAAAAACATTATTACGATTATTCCTCGTTCTTCAGGTGTGGATACAAATTTTTTAAACAGGATTGCCCAATATAATAGTGCCTCTTTTATTTGAGGGTTAATATCACGAGTAAAATAAGGTTGAACTGCTTGATTTACAATGTTAAATGTTTCCTTGCCTCCATTCAAATTAACGTCAAAAATATACCGAGATGGTAAGGATAACCCCTAGTCATTTATCAAAATTAAAAAGTCACTGTTTTTGCTCAAATATAGCCTTTTAAATATGAGCAATAAAATTTGACATCAGCAATATGATAAACATCAAATAAAAATGAGCACGATTAACGAACATGCTAATTAGTTATAATCCATATGCCCTAGTTCATATACCTAAGGGGGAAGATGGTCTGAAGTCGGTTGGATTGGGTGCGGATTTAATAATTAATTTGGATATTCATTACTAACAAATGAATTAGTTGATTGCATAGCACAGAAGGGTTATTTATTAACGTGTTGGCAATTAATTACAACACTTTGTTTGTTCTTTTTTTCATCATTGAACCCAATCAAATACTGATATTGTTGCATTTGTGTGATCCAGTCTGTCTCTCTTTTGCGATTGTATGGAAACGTTGAAAATGCAATATCGTTTTTAACGGGGATCCTTTGAACATGATAGTACCAAGAGGGGAAACACTCTCTATGTTTGTTAAAACTTCAAATACTTTGAATAGCTAATATTGAACAACAAAATAGAATAAAATTTACAAAATTTTGTACTTATACCATCCCTTGGACAAACATATCAAAATTGACATACCTACTGTTACAAAGCAGGAGGACGAAGTTTTGCATCTTCCTAAGCTAATATAATATCAGAGCTGCCCTTGGTGTGAACGTTATTTATTCATGTAATAGACCTGGTTTCACCTCCAAAGGTTATAATTTCAACAGATCCCTCTTAAGCAAACTTGAACGTTATCCTTTTCAAACTTTGACCTAAATATACTCGTACTCTGTTTCCAAGTCCATATGCGGTGCAAACATTCACTTCGACACCTAGCTTAACCCTTTTAGTTTGGTGATGAAAATGTAAACAAATCTCAACACAAAATCGGAAGTGGAAGCCTGTGAAGTCTGCAATTTGTTCCGAAGCCAAGATATATACCTACAAAGAGAGCAACAGAGACAGAGAGAGAGGGAGAGCTGAGAATGACAGAGTTCATAGATTCATCTACTGACACAATTGTGGGGACAAGAATGGGGTTGAAACATTATAAGCATGAGAGGCACGAGCTCCGAAACGGTGAGAGGAGAAATAATAATTTGCTGTTCTTCCCCCAAGAAAACGTATAACTTTTAATCCAATTATAATTTAGGATAGGTGGTGAATTTCAGACACAACGAAAACAGATGAGGATAACCCAGGACCACGTACATGAATAACACTTTTCGGTTTACCGTAACTATTTCAGTTTCTCGATTTAATTTCGTTTTTCTCATTTCCGCAAGCATTTTCCAAGGACGTGATTTCCGACCGAAAATTCACAATTAAGTTTGTTATAGCGTTGTTGCCACCTCGGGGTTGAATATTTACCGACACATACCTGAGCCACGCACAGATTCTTCCAGCACACACTCTCGTACATAGATTCTTTAAGAAGAGAAACCCTTTGCTAACTCAACGCGCATAGGTCGTGCATCCATTTCCTTGAATGAATGCTAATTTCCTCAGCATACGTCATCTCCGGTTATAGCTCAGCGACAAGCAAAAAGTATTCAGAAAGTATGTCTTCCTTCAGGCGATAGAACGTTGACAGTTGGATGGATAGATAATAGATATACCTACAGAACAGACATGAACATCGGAGTGTAAAGAAGCCAGATTAGGGCAAGAAGTTCCACATACCGAAAGTTTATACGTTCGTGATCTGATTAATCGGTGCGGGGGTGTTTGACTTAATTCACTCAATTCTTTGATAAGACGTGTATTTCATGTGAATACACATTTTGCTGATGGTAGAATACCATAAGAATGCATGGAATCGTGCCGCACTCAGGGAACATTGTATGCAAATTGTTTCCTGTTTCGGTCCGAATGCAGTCGTGTCCATTGAATATCGAGCGGCAAGAAAGGGCTGGTAACTGGTAAAACTAACAAAGCCCAAAAGGCTTATGGTTTTGTAATAAACAACACTCGGCCAAGGTGTAAAGCAAATAGCATATGAACTCCTTGGTTTTGCAATAAAACTTCCTCATAAACATTTGTCATAAGGTGAGAGGTTATACATGTGCTCCATTTAGGTACTCCTTTTATTTTCCTGTGGCTGAGGTTATGGGGACATAAAACGATTCAAGGTGTGGTCTATGGTACCCTTTTGGTGATGTTGAGAACATTGCAAACAGGTTTTTAGAATTTGGTTGTTGCTGTGTGTATCAATTTGCAGTAGCCTGTCGTAAAAGTTTTGCCGGTCGATGAAATGAGTTTTGGAAAATTTATTAAAACTTTTACCAGTGCCATGGTGCCATTTTATTGGCTAAGGGCCAGTTCATGTCGATACATTGACCTAATATGATTTAACTGTTGGCCTTTTTATGGTCTCTACGTGGTCTGAGTGGTATATTGGCACCATTTGAACAGTTTTGGATTTAATTAAACAAAGACTTACAGTTTAGTTTGTGCGTGGCGAACTTCAATCTTTATTGCATTGAGATTAAATCATATTTGCAGCAATGGGTTAATATGAGCCTTATATGAAATTAAATATAAGTGTATGTATTACGTATACGCCACCAAATTATTTATCGGACAAACGGTTTTCATGCAATTTTCACACCGTATTACTGGTGTTGAACTGAGTCTTCGGATATCGGATATCAATAACAACAAGCAATGAAATTTGAAACAGCTTAATTTAAACTCAAAAACACCGTCAGAAATTGTGGTTTTATTTTTCAAATGTGTCAGATATTCATAATGTTTGTTTATTGGCGATTTCCGAATTTTGCCACAAACGAAAAAAATCTCAGAATAAAAATTATCCCATTTTTTCACTCTAGGAAATGGGAAACTTCAAGTTCCAAGCCAACACAAGCCTGTAAATAGATAAGATAGATAGATTGATAAATTGATTCATTAATTCATTAATTCATTTTTGTATTTATTTTACATATTTGTTCATTTCAAAACCGTTTAAGCTTGGCTTTGCCGTCTGCCCGATAGATATTGATTTGAAAGTTATATACAGGGTGGTGCACGAATCGTCCTACAAAAAACGAAGCGTAATTACTTTTTTTCTGTGTGAGTAATCGGCTTATTTTTTTTTTATTTGGCAGGTAACTATTTAGATTTACTAAAATGAATGCTTGGAATACCGAAAAAAACGTTTGGATAGTGCGGCGGTAACATGCTTTGCTGTCCTTCATTTCCGTCCAAAGGCAAATTAGGTGGGAGTTTGGCGGCACTTCCCGCGAGTAGATGGATCATTATGAGGCTGGTAAACATGTTTACCAAATCTGGAAGCATCGCACGAAGACTGTACCATAGAGATCCCTATGTTCGGGTTCAAGACACAATCGCGTCTGTAGCATCGTCAATTCAGGCAAATCCAACCGTTTCGACTCGAAACTTCTTATTGGCTCAAATTGGAGTTAGCAGACGGTCATTACAACGGATAATTCATGATTACTTAATCTTGTTTCCGTACAAAGCCCAAATTGCAGCAAGTTCCTCTGGAATTCGGCTGGAATATTGCCAAAAATAACTAAAATGACCGAGGAAGACAACAGCTTGATAAATTGGTTGTTTAATGTTTATGTCTGATGAGGCCCATTTTGAGCAAAACGGCAATGTAAATAAGCAAAATTGCCGTATACCGAGTGAATCTAGTTATGAAATACTCCATGAGACGGTACTACACCCAGAACGAGTCACTGTGTGTTGCGCTGTTTCATCAAGGTGCATTGTGGGGCCATACTTCTTTGAAGGAAACGCTGTAACAGTAACTGTCAATGGGGGCCGTTATTTAAAGATGTTGGAGGAGGTTTTTTACCCAGAACTGTGCCGAAGAAGTATCTGCTTCAACAGCATTTGCTTCCAGCAAGATGGAGCAACTACACACATAGCCACACCGGTTATGGCGGAGCTCCAACGAAAATTCCTAAACAAATTAATATCCAGAGACTCCACTTTCCGCTGGCCAGGTCACCAGGCGATCGGCATTTTCATTGATATTGAGTGTGCTTTGGCAATGCGACTTTTGCCAGCATGTGCAGCTCTGCCAGACAACACAGCGTAGATGAATCAAGGGTTCTGTGGATTAAAGCAAAGTTAATGAATAGAACGTTAGTTGCGGATACGGATTGCAGCCGTTATGTGATGGCGGGGCTAAAAAGAGACTGCCCGCAAGGCGGCGTTCTGCCTCCATTGCTCTGGTGCATGCTGGTCGACTCTCTGTTGATCGATCTCTTCAGTTCTAAGGTCTGCACTCAGGCGTACGCGGATGATGTTATCGTACTTTCTGTACGCTTTAGCGCAGACAGCCGCTAGGCATGGTCGACAAATCGTACACTAGGAATGGGTTCTCAATCAATCCTCTCAAAATTGAGGTTTTTCTCTTTACAAGAAGGAGGAAGCTGATCGGCTTGACCCAGCAAGTGCTGAAATGCGCCACAATCCAACTCACCAATGAAGCGAAATATTTGGGAGTCATCCTGGATAGCTAACTTATTTGCTTGGACATGATGAGCTGAAGACTGCCAAGGCGCTGTCGGTTTTCAGACAGTGCAAGGGCATTTTCGGCATGACATGGGGCTTACCACCGAAAAGAGTCCTTTGGATTTACACGGCTATGATAAGACCATTTTTAGCATAAGCGTTCAAGTTAATACGGTACCGCTGCCTTCGCCTGATGCTTTCGCCAAAACTACAAAGAAAGGTATGGTTCGGGTCCACGGGGGCCTTCATCAGCACGTATGGCTCCGGAATCGATGCATTATTGAACATACCGCCCGTGATGTTTACATCAGCGACTGAACAATCAAAGCTATCTCACGTTAAGGATAAGTGGCTTGTGGTATAACTCGCACTAGAGTTGTGATGAACTTGTGCAACGGTTGCCCTTCGACTCCTGTCTTATGCATATGCCGTCCGATCCAATGACACCGGAACTTCGGCTGAAGCGCAACTACGAGGTCGACTTTCCTCGTGTTGAGGACTGGCTCTAGCCAGACTCTGAGCCTGGAAAGGAATGCAGTCGAATCTTCACGGATGGCTCCAAAACCGGTCAAGGATCTGATACTGGTGTCTTCTTGGAGAGCGACAACATTAGACTCTTCTTTTCGTTAGGCAAACATGCGTCAGTCGTTCAAACAGAGACTTATGCTATCTATCCTAATTACCATGGACTATGTAGCAAGGAACAGGTGGAGCGGGCGAAGTATCTGCACCTGTAGCGACAGTCAGGCTGCGCTGCACACCTTGTTTAACCCCTTAACTACCTCCCAAATAGTTCGCGAATGCAAGATCTCTCTGAATTTGGTTGGAAGGCTGAATTCACTTAGACTTGTCTGGGTCCCAGGTCATAACGGGATCACGGGAAATGAGATCTTCGAAGAACTTGCTAGACAGGGCTCAGAGGAGGACTTTTCAGGACCTGAACCGGCGATATATCTGCCTGCGTCCTCGGTCAGGGCTTCCATTGACGGTTGGGTTTCATATGAACACAATCGGCGATGGCATGTCTCTCCAGGATGCAGAGAGGCTAAGCAAATTCTCCCCGACGTCTGTAGGAAATCTGCGGCATTCTTGTTGTCTCTCAACAAAAAAGACTGCAGACAGACTACTGGCGTTCTTACGGGCCATTACGCTTTTGCCAAACACCTTAAGGTGCTAGGCCTAATCGATACCACCAACTGCGAAGCCTGTGGAGAAAGCGACGACACTGTGGAACATTTCCTTTGTGATTGTCCTGCATGTACCCATATCATGAGGCAGGTAGTTATGGTGAACTGCAGATATTCACGTCAGCTATTAGCCCAATTACGGGGTATTAAATGTTACGGACTCGTAACTGGTAGGTAGGTGTGGCGGTTTATTAAAAGCCGGTATTGTTACCACCAACTCGAGTAAACCAGGGTTTAGCATTTATTGGGGAGAAGCCTCTAGATCTAACCTTAGGGCTTCAGAAAGTTATTATTTCCTGAACCTTGGCCCAAGCTAGTGACAGATAGGCGCATAAAATAATGGTTAAGAATTTCTTTTCCGATTGCAAATTTGTCACTGTTGCAGTAGGTATAAAGTGAAATGGATCGTTTGACCCATTGTATCCTATAGGCCAGTGTCCCCTGAAATTGTTTTTATTCTGGCTATATCTTTCAGCCTTCTACATAGGAGATCGATTGTTTTTGCCTTGTTGTAGTTTGGCCACATCTTTTTGAATATGACGCCAAGCGTTTTCATAAACTTTGCTATTCCCTGGAACTCAGCCAAATACCTGGAATTGTTTAAGTTAAATCAAAACAAATCATAATATTATTTATTAATAAATATTGTAGGATAATTTATACAAGTTTTATTATGCTCGAGTCCATAAATACATCAACATTTTGGGTTAACTGTAATACTGAGTATGACACAAAAATCAGGTGTGCCCTATTCAAATAATTGGCCTATTCGAAATAGTTTCATATCGATTGAATGTAAACATTTATCTGGTAATAAAATGATCATACCTCCTGATATTTTTTAAAAGCTGAGGGAAATTAACATGTCCTCTATAGAAATGCAAAATATTAAGAATTGAATGAAAAACTCACAAACACCTATTTCCAACAGTAAATCAAATTCCCTTGCTAATCAATACCCAATTCATAAAATACAGTGTTCCCTCTAAATAAATAAAAATGAAAACAAACATAAGCTAATCAAAAAAAATAAACATAAGTAAACAATAAGTAAATACAATTCGATTGGAAAAAAATATTTAAAAAAAACACAAACTTTCTACATCTACTACGTATTGTGTGCTACAACAATCCATATAATACTCTCTCCATATCGGCCCCAAGCATTTGCAAACACAAATAAAATTAAACAGAGTTAATATCAAAGGCAACAATCGATATTGAAGCCACATAAAACCAGCACGATGAAAAAGCATAGGGTTTGTTTTTGCTTTTTCCATCTCGTCGTCGTGTTTTTTTTTTTGGGTACCTAAATCATAAACCATTATATCAAGCAAACATTGCAATATCCGATAGCCATCAAATGATGCGGATGACATGGACTGGGAAACTAATGAAAGAACTGTCTACTTGGAAATATACGCAAACTTGTCTAATTGAAGAAAATCCATTTCAAAAAATATATAGATACATATTCCATATTCCTGGAATGTTATAAAAGTCAAATAAAACGAAATGAAAATAAAAACAAAACAAATGTAATATCCTCTAACAAACCGAAAACACAGAAGCGACTTTCAATCATGTATCGAACTTAAGCTGTATCACAAATCGAGGTGAAGATAGAGAAATCCGAAATAAACTGCCAACATTTTCAAGATTTTCTCTACGGCTCCTTCGCGCCGTTCCAATTCACTCAGCTAAAAAACAAAAAAAAAAATGCACCAGTAGCAGAGACGGCCTCACCATAAATCACATCATGCAGCTCTATTTTTGTTTGAAAATAAGGATTCCCTAAGCCGCTTGTTGTGGACTGCGGACCGTAGATACGGTTAGACCGCAGAGATGCATCTCCAACCACGAACACCATAGATTTTCCAGTTCTCCTCATGCATCTCAGCTGCTTTAACGGAAAATTGTTGTGCTTTGTGCATAAACTTAGCAAAAATGGGTGGATGGCATTTTGGGCAATGTAGAACGCGTATTTGTATTGCACAAGGAGAAAAAATCAAGTTAAAAAACAATGGATCTCGTTTTCTCTCCTTTTTCGCCAGAACCACTCGACAACTCGTTGTGGACAGGCTGATGCCTTTTTAATACAACTTCTACAACACCCAAAGGGTTTGTTTTTTTTTATTTCGGTTTTCAACAACACCGTCATGACGTTATCATTTAACCAAGTTTTCAAAAAAATTTGCATTCTCCGTGCCTGTTTTTTAGTGGTGCATCCGTTACACAGTTGGAAAAACCGCGTGTGTTATGTTCTTTGAACTCATTCGGTACCAGGAGGTGTTAATATGTAAATGTTTGCCTGCTTACTATTTGCAGTTATTTTCAACATCGAGATACTCTTATTTGCTGTAGAAAAAAGAAACTCTGGAAATGTACCTACTTGTTGTAAATATAATCCGATATACTGAATTTATATATAAATTTAAATGCGGTATAAGAGAAAGATCATTTAACAATTAGGAAACTAATAAATTTTAGTTATGATTTATATTTCAAATTTATATTTCTTTAAAACAGGGTGCGGAATATAACTCCCTTTTTTCACAATGCAAAAAAACCAAGAAAACATTTTATGAATCATTTTTTTTTATTTTGTTGATAATGTAGGTACATATCAAAAGTAAGGTAACCTCCCATTGTCCATAATTTCTAGCGTTTGTCGACCCTTACCAACATAGCAGTGGGTATGTCAAAAAACATTGCAAGTGGCCACGTATTTCACGTATTTTCAGGACTTTACTTTCTTCAAATTACCATTAGATACTTTTTTGAACCTTAAGCAATTTAAGAAAATTAAGATTTACCAAATACCAACACTGTCCCAAGTATTTTAAGATATCACGCAGATTTCTGCTTAATTCGGTAGCTGAGATACAGGAAAGTCATGAAAACGTTTGAAATATGTTTTTTTAATTTGTTTGGGTTTGTGAAAAAGTTTTGTTGATTCAATCAAAAAAATAAATATTGACTGTGTGTATAAATTATAGAAACTATGGTTATGATTTTATGATTAAATAACTATAATATCTTATATAGATAATCTACAACCATTTTGAAAACTGCCGAGAGGGAGGAAGGCCCAGGAAATCGGTTCGCCAAAGTTCATGAACAATGCTCAAGGGCTGCTTCTTGTGCATGATGAAAAAATACCACAGAGGTGGCAGCAGTAGGTATTGTGAAGGACTTCTAAATGAACAATTTCCTCTTATATATTTTCTGAGAACCGTTCCTAACAATGAAGAAGTCACTACATTACTTTCGAAGAATAATCCAAAGTATATGAATCATGATGGAAAAACATCGTAATTCCTTAAAGGATTTGCATATATTGGTTGATTTTGAAAAGGCCTTTAATAGGCAACTAAGGGATCTGTTATGGGTGGCGCTCAGATAGCGAGGAGTCCCAGAAACCCCAAAGTACATCAGTTATTCTTTGCTGACGATGGAGCCATCATAAGCGAGAATCAAACGTCCCTGCAACGAGCCCTTGATCTATGGGTGGAAGTTTGGGAGCAAAACGGGTATCGTATTAGTCCGAAAAAACAGAACACTTTTTCTGTCCGTTCTCTGATCCACCCGACTTATTCCAGAAATTTATATGAAAAGAAGAGTGATTCCAAAGTGGGAAAAGTTCAAATATCTGGGATCCTTGATCAATAGCGAAGGAAGCTGTGATGACGACATTAAGCATTGCGTAAGCGTAGGATGGATGAAGTGGTGGGAAAACTTCTGTGATCGAAGAATAACCCCTAAGCTGAAAGGAAGGCTATACACCGCAGTTGTGCGTCCGGCGCCCACATACGGGTCACAATGTTGGACAGCTTTCCAAAAGTATCAGGAAAAATCAATGCCAGGTGAGATGAAGAAACTTCGCATGACAGCAGAAGTAACAAAGATTGATCGAATTAGAAGTTCCAAGATCACGTCAAAGAACCTATGACAACAAAATGGAACGCCACCAGCTCAGTTGGTACTGTCATGTTCAAAGGAGAGATCCTGCGAACCCTGACAAAAAATAAATATGGACTACACAAATGCACCAAACAACAGCATTTTATTGGCCTCAGCGACGAAGTGATTCAAAATCGGCAGGCCTGCCATTTTTCCTGAGGTCCAACCGGCGAAACCCAAAGGCGGACCAGTGGGGATGTAGTAAAATGGGAGGGTTATGATCCCGTTAATACTGATTATAGCCTCACCGTCACTAAGGGAGAAGAACATCGATATTCTACGTTGAGAGATAGATATCTACAAAATATAGACTAAAAACATAGGGGCGGGCTACAGTCCGCTTGGGCGAACTGTTGGATACCCTATTCTTATTCCTATCCCTCATAAGTGGGAGTGACAAAAGTCTAAGTATGGTTGAATTGTTAAGAACGCTCTACATATTTTGTTATATATAACAAAAACGAAGCATTTGTAAAAAAACGCTCCCTAGCTCAAACTTTGGTTTTTCAATAAAATGTTTTATTTAATTGTGGGCGTGTCAGTAGGCGGATTTAAAAAAAAGTTGAGCTTAACGGGCCCCTAGAAGGTATATATTATAAATTTCAGCTCCCTAGCTCAAATTTTGGTTTTTCAATAAAATTGTTTTATTTAATTGTGGGCGTGTCAGTGGGCGGATTTTGAAAATTTTATATCCCGAGCAGTTTTAGGAGTCATAGATCATATACTCGTAAAAAGAATTTCAGCTTTCTTGCTCAAAATTCGATTTTTCCAAAATTTTGTTTTTTGAGTTTGTGGGCGTGTCTGTGGGCGGATTTCAAAAATTCGGAAACTTGATTATTTCGGGACCCTAGAGAAAATATGGTTAAAATTTCAGCTCTCTTGGTCCATTTTAAAGGCCTAATTTTTGCCGACGGACGGACGGACGGACATGGCTAGATCGACATTACTATCGATGCTGATCATAAATATAGCAACTTTTAGGGGTATACGGGCAATATTAAGGTATGTTACAAACTATGCGTCAAAATTAATATACCCTTAGAATAGGGTATAAACATATGGAATGCATGTAGTTGTATTAGAATAATATTATTCGCTTTCAAAAAGCGTCATGTGCATGATAGTCTATGTTAATTTTTTTCTTTTTGGGATAGTTATGTAGCGCTTGTCGGCGTGAACTTTTGCTGATGCCTTGTACTGTGTGAGTGTACCTATTCTTTGTATACCCTATTCTAGGGGTATATTAATTTTCAAATTTCGAAATAATCAAGTTTAAGAATTTTTGAAATCCGCCCACAGACACGCCCACAAACTCAAAAAAACAAAATTTTGGAAAAAATCGAATTTTGAGCTAGAGAGCTGAAATTTTTTATATATGATCTTTGGCCCATAAAACTGCTTGGGAAATAAAATTTTCAAAATCCGCCTACTGACACGCCCACAATTAAATAAAATATTTTTTTTGAAAAACCAAAATTTGAGCTAGGGAGCTGAAATTTTTAATATATACTCTCTAGGGGCCCTTTATGCTCATGTGTAAATATTTTCAAAATCCGCCTACTGACACGCCCACAATTATTTTTTTTTATTTTTGAAAGTCCAAAGTTTGAGCTAGGGAGCTGAAATTTATAGTATATACTCTCTAGGTGCCCTTTATGCTCATACTTAAATTTTTTTTAAATCCGCCTACTGACACGCCCACAATTAAATAAAACAATTTTATTGAAAAACCAAAGTTTGAGCTAGGGAGCGTTTTTATTTACAAAAGCTTAGTTTTTTCGTTAAAATCCTTTAAATTTTTGTCACGCCCACTTATGAGATATAGGAATAAGAATAGGGTATCCAACAGTTTGCCCAAGCGGACTGTAGCCCGCCCCTATGTTTTTGTTTAATGTGGAGCCGAAGGAAAAAGCAATACAAAATAAATACAGAAATTAGTTGTGAGTTTGGCTCTGTGTCGTACATAGATTTCTATATACGACATTCAGTTTTTTCGCCAAAATGAGATGTCGTAAATGTTGTTTTATTTTTTCAAATGGGAAATATTTCGGTTGTTTTTCTAGCTGATGGATTAAGATAGATACATATTTACATGCATTATGCTATATGCCTTATTTTTTCCTGTATGTAATTATAATCTGACGATTAGTTAAAAAACGATGAAGGGCAAAAAGGCTTTGCTGCAAAATATTTGCTGACCAGTGCGATTAAAGATAAATTATGGTTAATTCGGTTGGAAATCGATTTCCATTGCAATTCCTTTTATGTTTGGGTATGGGTAGCTAACAGGTATATATGTATACCTATATTTAATTTCCCTACCTAACCCTTTCGATCCGGATGGGACATAGAACAAAGTTGTTTTTATACCTTGGATGTCCCATCCGGATCGAAAGGATTAAGGTGGGTGAGTGACCATTTAATGTAATTTAATGGAACCAACTTGGACCACAAAATTTAATTGTGCTTACTATTTTCCCTTTTTCTAAAATAAAAAATACCTACATTTTTTTTTGTTTTTGGGTGCAGCTGGGCAGACCTGCTATAGTCAGTAATAATAAAGTATACATACGAGTACATGAACGTGTTGAGCAACATAATTCTTTGACATGGGCAAAGCCGGGCGGTTGGAAAACGGAGTTGGATTTGTAGACTTTATCCGAACCGCCGTATGAATATCAGGAGGAGTTTTCTTTTTTGAGTCTATCTGAATCGCCGCTCAGAATACTTAAGGAATAGGAAGCCTATGATTTTGGTCCTCCCGCCGACCCAACTCTAATAGAGTTGGATGTGTAGACTTTATCTGAATTGAACTTGCGCTACGACTACGAATGGAGAAGGAATCGTTTAAAGCACGTATCTCGTTGACATTAGTTTCCCGTTACCCTATTTAATAGAACCAATGTTATCGTTGAAGGAAATGAATCTATGAACTAAACACAAGGGACATATTGTACTCCGACGCAAGTTTTAGGGTTTTTGTGGGGCAACCCTGGCATCGATGAGCATACCCCATGCTAGGATAAAAAGCACCCCCAAAATCAAAGAACGAGCAGGGACTTCTAAGCACACCCCCGACCAGGAGCCAACCGAACCTGGCCGATCCCGACTGTAACAGATCAAAACGCTGAAGTACCTGGATACCAGCTACCCTATTCTTCCCTTCGGACCACAGGAAATCCGAAAAGAATTCATATACCTAAGAGAACTTTCCGCCTACTATATCTTGGGAGGCGACTTCCTCGATCGGGCGGACTTCACCATGATGCAAACCCCACTGTTTAAAGTACTACTCCCAATGCCCAGCATCCTATCCGACTTACGACCGACGAGCCACAGCGCTAGTACCCCCGCAATCCGGCCATGCAGAAGCTCATCGACGAAGATAAAGACGAGATGCTACCGGCAGACAAAATTGAATCATCAGACAGCGACTATAGTTTTCCAATCGTCGCGTCGTAGTGAAAAAAATGAGAGAGACCTGGAGGCTGTGCCTAGACTTCAGGCAACTCAATGGCATCTCCATGAAGGACGCCCTACCGATCATGTGCAAACACTGTCCATTTACACCATCGACCTGCTCCATGGGTACTGGCAGATCGCACTGGAGGAAAGACCACGTCCGTACACCGCCTCCCAGGTCCCTTAACGGTGACGTTATCAATGGAAGGTAATGCCGTTTGGCCTGCATTCGGTGCCGGACACCTTTCAGAGGACCCAGGACCGCTGAAATTAAACTTCGAGAAGAGTGTGTTTAGCCGACGGGAGCTAAAATACCTCGGGCTCGTCATTAGTGCGAAGGGAATCCACACCAACCAAGATGAAATTACTGCCGTACGAGACTTGGCGGTTGCAATCAACATCCGGGATTTACGCCGCATACCAGGCATCACCGCATGGTACCGTCGTTTGGTAAAGGACTTCGCACTAATCGCCGGACCCCTTACTGCCCTACTAACGAAGAGCCGGTAGTCTTGATTTCTACCTTAAATGAATCAGGAATAAGAAAATTAAAATCGTTTGTTATGTTTTTAAATCCAATACGCCATTTTCGTGTTGGAGCTATGTAATCAGTTTAAAGTTTGATCTGTATCCCCTTTCTGCCACTTAGACATCTACTGCGTTCCTTGTTTACTATTTAAAAATCAACTTATATTTAGCTCATTTAGTTTTAAGCTAAAAATGGAATGACCCCTCCTCATCAGTGGTAACAGCTACAAACAGCTCAGCTCCTGCTATCATCATCGTTCAATTGCATTTGTGACATCGACAAAAGTTACAAGTCATACTGCAGCGCAATACAATCAAGCACATTCGTAATGCATCCATTCTTTGGCATTTGGAACGAAATTCCGATTTGACCTCAATTTCTACAAATCGACAGACATACCTAGATTCGAATAAATAAAAGAATACGAACAGAGTCATGGTGCTCAGTGGGTTGCAGTGTTACCCACCGTCACCAACCTGATATAGACGCACGTGCAGGATGAGATAACCCCGCTGTGTCTGACTGAAATCCATGCCCTAGTTGAGTTCATTTAAGTTAGCCCGATGAAGCGAAAAAGGGGAGATTGAAATGGATAAAAGCATCCGAGAGCGAAAAGATTTGCATAGAAATGAATAAAGCCTATATTAGAAGAAATTGACACTGGAAATTATTGAAATCGAAGCAAAAATTAAAACTTTAGGAAATTCATGAATAATTCTTCCTATGTCCTAATTAAAGATACATTTAAATAATCCTTTAACGCATTTGATAATTATGCATCTTAGTATCGGATGAGTCTCAATTAAAAATTTAAATGTGCTGTACAGTGTGAGAGATGTAATGTGGTTTTCCTACACAGGATCTAGTTATTCATGAGTTACCTCCGTACTACGAGATGCCATAGAGAACGAAGGAACGATTTTGTGAATATTCAAATAAAATAACAGCGAGGAAATTTCATTTTATTTAATCTTTTAATTTAAGTCGTGAGAAAGGCAGATAGATCGAAGATAAAATAAATACGTCTAAATTGACACATAAAATGATGCGCAGATGAATTGTTAATATCTAAGAGATCTGTAAAGATCTAAGGAACATAACCAGAATTTGCATAGAGGATATGCAAATTCTGGTAATGTTGATTTTCTTCATAGATTAAGCTTTTTTCTTTCTCTTTTTAAGGTGGAGCTAATCCCCTAAACCACCGTTTTGCGGGTTTTAGGGGACGGGGGATGTGTAGGAGAACTTTATCATGCAGCTCATCTGTGTTCTTAAGTGACTCGAAGATACTCAGAATATCATCTTTCGACACGAGCAAGTGATGTATGTGTCATCATTTCTTTCTCATAAGGCTCTTCAAGAGTCTAATTAGGGTAAATCCAAAGACTGTTTACTCTTAAGAGAAACATTATTGTAGGAAAGTATTATTGGGGTGTCAATGTTCTCGGTAGCAGAGGTGGCACGCTTGTCGTTGTTCGACAACCGCTCATTGGATCGATTGGTGGGGGTGGTCTTTCTGCTACAAACCTATCCACAAACTAAAATGTGTGCCAAAAGGTGGACGTGTGTATCAGATAGATAGATGTAGGCATGATCTTGTGTGTCTTGAAGAGTTGACAAGTCATTATAAGAAGAAAGAAAAAGGGGAAAATGAAGAAATTAGAAAAGCTTAAAAGAGGAAGTGAGTGAAGAAGGAGAAGAAAGAAGGAGTCAGATGTTGATGACAAATAGTGAACTAAGAAAAGAAATCCATCAGGCTGGCTCCTTAATTGTTTTCAGTCAGCAAATCTTGAAGACAATGCTCGTTTTTGTTCTACTTGGGGGATCACCCCATTTTATCTCCCTTAGATCTTGTTCATGCTCACCCCACCATGTCACCAGAGAAATGCTTAATCAGTCATTATAAAAGAAGATGATATTTTCAGAAATCGTTTTAATCAAGTTTATTCTTCATGATAATTACTTAAAATTTTAAGAGAACTATCAGAATACTTCACAACTAGCTGATTGATAATTCAAAACGTATAGCGTTTGGTATAATCAATTCAGTAGTATATAAGTATTAAAATGAAATCAAAAATGCATAATAATGAAGAAAATTAAGCAAGGGAGATTTATGATGTAGTGAATATAGTTAAACCTAATATTGAGTGGAATGGTATATTGAATTTTGAATACTATATACGTATGCAACTCTATTTATATATTACAAAAATAAGTAGGTATAATTGCTATCAAAATAATTATGTAATTTTTTTTTGTTTATATACATAAAAAAATTTTTTTGTTGTTATTGTGTGCCAAGTGCACGTATCAAGTTTGAACCCAAGAGGTTACTGTAAATCTAACTTATCATAAGAAAAAACAACCAAAATATTACTTACGTACTTATACATATGTCTCACTTCATTAGCTTTAAATATTAGTTTGGTTTACTGTTTTACTAGTTTATCAAAAAGTAAGTTTAATTAAGTTTAAAGGGACTTTTGTTATCAGCGTTTATCGAGCAATTCGATAACAAAAAAATGTACGCACTCATGTCAAAACGAAGATCCGAGGAAGAAGAGACAACAGAATAAAAAAGGATCTTTACACGACTTTCGTCCGTATATCCTCCTTGTCGGAGGAAGTGGCTATCTTCTGTGTCGAGTGTCGGAAGTCATTCTTTTATTTTGACAAATGCAGCGGCTTCATCAAGTGAGCGAAAGATAATAGCATTGCCATCAATCAAAAAATATAGTTCATGAAAATTAAATTTCGCTGAATTTTTCCAGATACAAACAAAAATTATTTACAAGGTGCATGCTACAATATGTAATGTTGAATATAATAACGGACTTTGCAAATAAGTTTTTTTTCGCAATGAAGCTAACAATTTAATTCCGACTGAACATTTATCTACAGAAGCAAACAATTGACTTCGAAAAAATCAAAGCACTTCAGAAATACTCAAAACTTAACATTCTTTTTAAACCCTGTACTAAGTGTAGATATATTAATTTTGACTCATAGTTTCGAGCAATACTTTAATAATGCCCGTAGATCTCTAAAATTTACTATATTCGTAATCAACATCGATAGTAATGTCGATCTAGCCATGTCCGGCCGTCGAAACAAAATTAGGAGTTAAAAATACAGCTGGAAAGCTGAAATTTGAACCATACACTCTCTAGGGACTCGAAATAATCAAGTTAAAGCATTTTTAAAATCCGCCCACAATCTCATACAAACAAATGTATAGTAAAAAAATGTAATTTTGAGTAGGAAAGTTGAAATTTTCAATATTATCGTCTTTGGGATTCAAAATGCTCGAGAGTTAAAACTTTTAAAATTCGCCCACTGACACATAGAGCTAAGAACCTGCAATTTATAAAATATACTCTATATGGGCCCTTAATACTCATGAGTATTTTCTTTTTAAATCCGTCCTCTGACGCACTATTTAAAAAAACCCGTTTTATTGAAAAAATCATTATAAATAAAAGTCCTATTCTTCGCAAAGTATGTAGATAAAGTCGTTTTGAATAATTCCTTTAAATAAGGTTTCGATAACATCCTTTAAATGTTGTATTACAAAATATGTAGATAGATTGATTTTAACAATTAACCCATACTTCGATTTTTAGCACGCTCATTTTATGAGAGATAGCAAAAGGAATGGTTTCTCCAATAGTTCCCACAAGCCTTTCACTATTTTTGAATTATTATTTAATAAGAAAAAGGTTACCATTGGTCGATCAGCATCCGTCCGTCTGTCTCAAAAAAAAAATTATTGAGAAAATCAGAATTCGAGCTAGAAAGCTGAAATGTGGAATATGTATATTCTCTTGAGGCCCGAAATGCTCAAGTGTAAATATTTTTTAGAGCCTACTGGCACGCCACTGTTTTATTGAAAAATAAAAAATTGAGCTAGGAAGCTGAAATTTGAAATACCTACATATTCATTAGGGGCCCGAAATGGTAAGGTTCAAATAATTTTAAAACCTGCCCACCGACACGCAAATTATTTGAAAAAAAAACAACCGCGTTATTGAAGAAGTTGGGTTTTTTACCCAAATATTGTTTTTTTTCAATTAACATCCTTAAAAAACGTTCAAAAGTGTAATATCCTTACCGCCTGAATAAAATTATAAGGAAAATTCCTAATGAATGCATTTACTACAATCATGCCATAACATCAATTTCTATAGTAAGACTCCTACGATGTGTTACATGGTAACCCTAAGTATTGGAAAATATATAGGAACTGTTATTTCAATATGGATACTTCCATTAACACAAGAGTTTTACTCTTGTTATAAATGTATTGCAAGAGTGTAATGATGAGTGTGTGAGATCGTCTCATTTCACTTTTTTTGACAGTTCTATTTTATTTCACTGAAGCTTTGTCATATTTGAATGAACCGTTCTATTTCAATTTATCAGTTGTTTAATTAGCCCACCCCACAGTAAAAGTATTTGAACGGTAGCCAGAGGCTGTGCTTTTTCATACAAAAAGCAAAATGAATTCCGTGTATTTGACGCACAGCTTCGATTTAGTCGATTTATTATTGTCATAATGTTTGCTAAATTTTCCTGTTGAAGTTAATGGACTTTGTATGCGTTTCCCAATTAAATGTGTCTTTTAGTTGGGAGTAGCTCACTGTATCCACCGCTTCGAAACAAGCCTCCAATAAATCAACTTTCTTCTGCGCGATCGACACTTTAAGGTCTTATTCCAACAGGCAGTAGTATCAGTCTGTTGCCTGTTGTCTAAAAGATTTAAATACATGGAATGGCCTTGTGATCCTTCTTCCTAAAAAACCTATTAACAAGTGAGAACAAATTCGGACAGCAGGCTTTATAACCCTAATGCTATTGCCCCCATTCAGACTTTTTCAGATTTTCTGTAATTTTCCTTGATAAGTGAGTTGTTTCAGATTTCGGATCTCTGAATTCAGGGTTCTCATATCCAATTGCGGTCAGTAAAATGTCTGTGGAGCTGTTAAAGCCTCGAGAGCAGTATGCTCTTCTGTCTGTACAGTGCGACGATAGTTGAATTTTGTATTTGTCGCTCTGGTCGTCGTAATTACGTTTTACCCGGGGAATGAGAATTTGGATTCAAGAAAATAGGTTTTCATCCTTCAAATCTCTGTACTTGGAGCACCAATTTTGAGGCAAAAAAACCTCATGCTAAATTTGGAAAATTTACTACCTAGTGGCTACAAATTATCAAGTTTTTTTTTTTTTTATAATTTGCTTACGCTAAAGGGATTTTTTTTTCTGTTGTTACAGTTTAGGTACCCTTAAAGTACTAAAAACACAGCGTCAGCATTTGTGTTTTAACAGCAAGCAGCACCAGGCAATATCGTATTATTTCATAGGATGCGTTTCGGTGCTACTTACTATTAGAAAAATTAGAGAGATAGGAAAGAAGTGTTTGGGTGCAGTTGTAGGGTTTCTCTCCACGGGTGGTGTCTAAGTTGTTTAGGGAGATAACGATTTCATGTATTCGATATAAAGTAATGGACTTGTCCGGGATTCGAACGCACGACCTTCCATTCAGTAAGCGAATACACTACTACTGCACCTATGCCACCTGCCTGTAATGGTTCTTAAAATCTACCCAGTGACACGCCCACTATTTAATAAAAACCGTTTAATCGAGAAAACTATTGGAAATTTAAATCCTGTTGTGCGCAAAGTATGTAGACAAAGTTGGTCTTAACAATTTCTGCTTCTTTGCCACGCCCACTTTTTAGGGGTCCGTTTTTTTTTACATAATCATTGTCTTTCGTTAAAATCCTTTATGAAAATAATATTCTTCTTAACATATAAGCCAATTGGTATACTCAATGCCTGTGTCTTTTCCCATCCACTAGCAGCCACCTTGCCTGACCTAAACTAATTCAGGTCACAATATCTCATTTAAATTTAGAAACTCAAAAACTTGGCAATCACTATTTCGTAGGTATGGTTCGTATTTGAAATTTCAGTCTGAATAGCTATTATTATTGTTATAATTACTTTGTTTGGCTTTAAAAACGCAGAAGTGATTTAAATAAATAAAATATACATATACTCAAAGCCGTAGCCAGGGGGGGTATCACAATTTTTGAGACTGCACAAAACTTGGTAAATGTTGTGGATGAAAAACTTAAAATTTCACGAATTGTCTCAAGGCAGCAGATCAGACAAAACATGAGCACAACAGATCCTGAAACCTATTTAAGGATAAGTATAATGATTCCTCTTTTAGGTGACTTTTTAAGTCAGCTTAAAATGAAATTTGAAAACCATAAGTCCATACTTTCCTCTTTGTGCATTTTGATTCCATCTAGCCTTGGCAAAAACGAACAAAATTATAACGAAGAAAACTCCAAATTTTATTAAAAATGTTTTTTGGATTGGGATACTTTAAAAGCTGAATTTACGCTATGGAAGACAAAATGCCATACACAAAAAGATATAGAGCGTTCAAAGAGTGCAATAACAGCTCTTGGGGAATGCAATAAGG
This sequence comes from Portevinia maculata, assembly GCA_949715645.1. NCBI lineage: Eukaryota > Metazoa > Arthropoda > Insecta > Diptera > Syrphidae > Portevinia > Portevinia maculata. The sequence continues at coordinate 93,236,442 of OX454526.1, forward strand.
ATCTGTTTCCTAATATCCACAAGCTTCTTAAAATTTTGGCGAATTTTCGACAATGAAACGTCTAAAAACTTATTTAAGAAATTCTACCGGTGAAAAAAGATTAACAGATATATTTGCAGCGCAGGAGGCCAGAAGATTAAATTTAATTTTATAAAAATGATTCCTACCTAAATGTTATGTAATACTTTTTGTAGTAAAAACAATCTTAAAGATTGATGATATGTACCTAATAAATAATAACTTAAAATTATTTAAAAAAATATCGGAAAAGTCTTTTAGTTTTTCAAATTTGTTTGAGAGTTTTCTTGGAAAAACTAAGTATGCAATAGTATTTTATTAGCAGTAGTCTACCTCGGAAAAAAAATATTGAAAATCGTTAAAGCAGTTTTTATTAGACCGGCTTTTTTTTTAATTTTTGAAAAATATTTTGCAATTTTTTGAGTACATATTTCAAAACAAGGAAATCTGTAGTTTTCATCTGGAAAAAAATCTGGAAAAATTCAATATACCCGTTTCCAACATATTCAAAAAACCAAAAAGTTATGTATGAATTTGATCATAAAAGCCTTCCTAAATTTAAAATTTAATTGAAATCGGTTGTGTTGTTAGTGAGAAATTCTGATGTTAAAAAATCGGTTCTATAGGAGGTACCGTTTTAAGATAAATCTCACGAAATCTATTCTTACCAAAAGGCCCATCCGCTTAGGCTGCAGATCTGCAAACGGACAGACGGACGAACAGAATTTTCCAACACATTTTTTCCTACTTCCCTATCATCGTAATAGGGTGGCGATGGTGTAGAGGTTAGTGTGTTGGCTTGTGACCCGTGCGGTGCAGGTTCAATCCCCACGGGAACAACAACATACGCCACCCATTCACATGCCTCTACACCAAAAGAAGGATTTCTGCCTGGTAGTACAATGGACCGTTACCGAGTCTGAGTGCTCTGGGATTTGGATTTCATTTTTTAATAAAAAAAAAAAATCATCGTAATGTCATGTTTAATTGTTATCTCAATTTTTTTTGCACCTATCCATAAAGTGCCTTATATATAGTACAGTACCATTATCCGAATTAAAAATCGTGTTTGGTCGATTTTCTACATCTTGCTACCATTCAGAAAGGTACACACTGATTGGTGTATGGAAAAAATATAACCCCCCCCCCCCCCCCACGAAATAATTGTCTGGCTACGGCCTTGCATATACTTGTTTTTAGTGAGTAGTATTTAGATATTTAAAACCAAAAAGTTAAGAAAATTAATGTACGAATATAAGCTGAATATAGTCGCGTTCAATCAAGTTACGAGTCTTCGAAACTGCGAAGCTACTCGTACTATACAATTGAGAAGTGAATAACTCTAATGAATGAAAAGAAAATTGACCATTCAATAGATTCACAAAATAGGCACACATACCACTCGAGTGAAGCCCGGCTGTTCAGCTAGGGTTTAATATAAGAAGATTTGTCGACAAACATAATAAATCCATCAATAGTATTCGTGCTTGAGATCTTCAACCCCATATAATTTATCTGCCATATGGCCCAGCTTTTAGTGGATGAGTAAATCTAGTCTTTAAACTATGTCACACATATCACTCACAAGTTTACCGACAGCTTGTCCATGATAAATTAAAATAAGTTTACCAACAGAGACATGTAGTAAATTTCATTCATAATGAATAATAAATTTGATAGCTAGGTAAGTTACAGAGGGCATGTTGTAAGCTCATTACATCTCCAAAAATGTTCTGCCTTCTCAGAGCGTTAATGCATTATGTGTAAATAATTCAGTCGCCTTTCCGCAAATAGCTTTAACTTAATGTTAGTTATCGTGAAAACATAATTTTGAATATTCAAGTCTTGATTTGAGCACTTGGGTTGAATTATTAGAAATAATTTTTTAATCAAAATAAGTTTGGATAATAGCCTTTAATTTTATGCTTGATTGCAGAAAAATTATTATTATATAATAGCTGATTATGATGTAGTGTACATGAAGATAATGGAAGTTTGTTATTTGCAGCCTAGAAAGGTACATACGAGTAGAAGGGACACCTCTTACGGGTATCAATAAATTCTTTAACATATCAAAATGGTTTTGTTAGCTACGTTTCCAACCATGTAATAAAAAAGGGTAGGTACTCACAGTCTTTTTGTTTGGCCTCTGGGTTATACCACCCTCCTAACCTAAGCTAACCTAACCTAACCCTAGAAATCTAATGTTCATCGATTCGACGTAGTCACAAAAAAATCTTGCTATCTCGTTTCAACGCTTTTACATAGCTATCTATCGTCGCCGTCTTACTCAGTCACTGATGTGCTCTTAATTTTATTTAACCGCAATTTGTGTTATATTTTCCTGTATTTTTTTTGGATGTATAAGGAATGTTAATTTTATTCCGAAAATGCTGTGTTTTTTTAAGAACTGGTAAAAAGTATCTTCTTCCTCTTTAACGACGAAGCTATGATCTGCACTAAAGGGATCATAACCCTACGACTTAACTCAACTCGTCCGCATGTGTGGTCTGACACGACCTTAAGAAAATAACGGCAGGCCTGCCGATTTTTACCCACTTCGTTACTACCGCCAATCAAATACTGCTGTTGCTGCATTTGTGTGATCCAGGAATTGTTAGGCCTGCATCTTTCGCGAATGTATGGGAACTTTGATTGATTTGAACATGACCAACTGAACTTTAACTAACTTTCTACAACAGCAACAATATTCTCGACTGAAGACCGAACACCTGCGGCAAACTGGAAGGACTAACGTTTTCCTTGAATTAAATATTCGATTTTTAAGAAAAATAATTACACAAGGATAAAATTACATAGGCATAGGAGAGAAAGAGAGGGAGAACTTGGTGAGTTTATTTATTTAGGTCAACCGCTTAAAGCACGAGGCACCAGTTGCGTGGCGTCCATATAACCCAATTCCTACCGTCTTGCCTTTTAAATTTTCAACCAGACAACACTATCTACCAAATAAAGGGGTTTTCAATAGGAGCGCTACAAAAGTTTTTTTTAAATAAAAAAAAATGGTTTTGGATATCAATGAAATTCTTTATTCCTGTGAAAGTACGTTCGATGCCATTATGTATGGAACTCGATTTCTTTTGCATGGCCATCACGGGCACCCTTGCAGAAGTCCAGACGCTGAACCCAATTTTCGACGGTTTTCAAGCATAAATCGGCCGATACTGCTGCAATTTCACGTTCGATATTCGTACGAAGTTCATCAATCGTCGCTGGCTTGTTGGCATAGACCATAGACTTGACGTAGCCCCACAGGAAATAGTCTAACTGCAAGTCGAAGGTAGGTAGGTAGGTCTGGCGGTTTGTTAATGTTACCACTGAGTACCGTTTTGTTACCACAATCTCACGTAAGCCTGGGTATTATCGTATGTTGATGAGAAGTCTCTAAATCCAACCTGTGGAGTTTAGAAAAGATGTTGGTCCCTATATAATCTTCTCGGAGATTTCCTCAAGTGAAAGAAGGGTTTCCCAATGCTCGTAGCCTGGTCCTAGCTAGTGCCAGACAGGTGCATAAATAGTGATTTCGGGTTTCTTTTCAGTTATATCATTGCAACTGCGGCAGTGCGTTTTGTGTGGGATGTCTAGTTTCGCCGCATGGTCTCCTATGCCAGCGTCCCGTGATGATCGCTGTTATTCTGGTATCCCGATATCTTTTCGCGGTCTAACTAGGAGGTCCTTTGCTTTTGCCTTGTTGTAGTTTGGTAACATCGTTCTGGATATGACGTTGTCAGCCCACTCCATCTAAGGTTGGCTTTCGTGAGGTATACTGAGGTTATATTGCCTTTACTGCCCCGAGCGTAACATGGACTAGTTTGGGGCGTGTTAGTGGGCGGATACCTCAAAAAATCGTTTTCTTTTTTGCTTACTTTTAGTTATTTTGGGAGCTTTTTTAGTTTTTTAGTTCAGTTTAGATTGGCATTACTATACTGATCACAAATACAATTACTAACTTTAAGGGGTCTACGAGCAATATTAAAGTATGCTACAAGCTATGGGTCAAAAGTATAATACCCTTAGCTTAGGGTTTGAAAACAAACAGTGTCAAACATTTTTGTTTATTTTGTTTTTTTTTTGTTTATCTATTTAACCAAAAAAAATGGCTTACCCAATAATCCCGACTCATCCTGGCCTTTCTTACTTAAGAAAAACCTCAATATATAAAATTTATTTTTAGATAATAAAATCATGTCCTTATTTGAAAACAACTAAAATAAATTCCAGGGCGACTCTTTGCACTTATATTTACAAGCAAGTTCCTTTCATTCTCCTAACTTTCATAGTCATCTTCACGTGGTTTTTATATCCATTATCAATCTAATAAATTTCCATTTGAGAATTTCATTTCAGCAGAAGTCTTTGCAGCTTGTGCTTCAACCACTCTCTGAAACCCAACCTCTTATTAAACAATTTCCGTTTTTACCACTTGAAAAAAACTTGACAGGCAACATGCAGGTGCAGGACACATGCATATGTATCTAGAAAAAGATACCTACTCTATAAGAGAGAGACAAATCATTTTACTATAGGTGCACTTCTGACCGGATTTTCATCATCTATTTTAAAGACCACAACTGCCCATGCCAACTGACTGTATCCATTCATAAAGGATGCCACTACCACGCGATGACATTTTTCCGCAATGAAAAAGAAGCCCGTGGTAACCCGAAGCTGAAGCCCATATCCAACAATACCAACACAAAAACTGACAAAAAAGAATATACTTTATTTTTCTCCAGGAAGCAAGATGTTTTTCCTTTTGGCTTAGATAGATTTGAATTACGAATTTGACCCACAAAACAATTGTACAGTTGCCTGGAAAGTTTTACTATCACAAAACTTATAAATCATAAAATAATTTCCTCCGACAAAACTTGACTCTGAAAGTTATTGGATAGTTTTTCTCCTCTCTGCCTGTAGTCACTCGTTGAGTCCCTTCTCTTGTCAGTGGTGTTTTCCTGTGCATAAGTGAAGAAGTTTCTAAATTTGAATTTGTAGGGGTTAGCAGAACGTGTTATGACTTGTTCGAGGAACCTGAGAATATAATAACAGGAAAAAGTAATTTCACTCTTACTGGAGTCTGGCGTACGAGCGACAAATTGATGAATGTACATAAGAAGTTGTTTTTTTGGAACAAGGGCTGCTGTAATCGGTGTTTCATATTGGAGGCTTTTGTGGAGCAAATACATATGACTGGTTATGGTAAAAAGTTGTATTTTATATTATACATATTGTAAATCCGCAAACAGTCTGGAAAACTCTCTGTCATGCTAGTCTGGTTTTTCTATAAATTAGCCTTAATGTTATCCTTTTGTCGGAAAATGTCCCAAAAATGTTCTTTATTCAAATCAGTGAGTAATGGAAGTTCAGTCAAACGGCACTTTCGATATGCCAGCAATCTATTAGCTTGTAATATTCTTTAGTTTCAAATAGAAAGTTTGGTGGTAAACGTTTGGACAAATTGTTACCTAGTGTTAACTGCTTTTCTTGCTTTTTGTACGCGCCGAAGTGTCAGCTCACTAATATTTTGGAGATCATCGAGCAACATAATGTAGCAACCAACATATTTTTCCAATGTCTAACACAACCATTTTCGTGTCTCTCTCATAACTAGCCTTGTTTGACATGTCAGGAAGATACGCTAGGAAAGCAGGCCGGATATTCCGGTGCCAATAACCCACTTCAGGGATGTGATAGCTGCCGTTGGCCCATAGAGGGTTCATCCGCCATAATCTCTTTTTTAACACCCTGACTAGTCTTGCGAAATTCTTACTGACTTCAGCTCCAAATATGTTGAAGTAGCTCATGTACCTATCATCCTGATTGCCGGCGGCACCGTTGATTCGATATATTGAGTTCATCTGCCGATCGTACTCTTTCTGATGGGCTCATGAAGGCTGAGGAATAGAATACGAATATCGACCCCTTTTCCTTTCTTTTAGCCACCCATCCTCAATCCTAGTAGCTTATTACTAACTCAATCGTGATATTTTAACGCCAATAGACGCGAAATAAGAAAAGTAAAGTAAATTTAAATAACTTCGGGACTTGCCATTGGGCTATATCCCACCAACCGTTCTCAAATACATATATTAAAGTAGAATTTAGTAAATGAGTTTTAACTCAGTCGTAAATAAAAATGGAGGTGGTTTTAGTGGGTGGTGGGTCCCACACGACTAGCTTCACTAGTGTCTTTCAAGATTTCTACCTACCCTCGGAGAGACAAAAAAAAATGAAGGCTGAGGCTCACCAACCAGATCAGACAGACTCACGCTTATAAGCTTAGCAATTCATGTCTGGATAGCCATGATCAGTAGGTATCTGTTGGTTAGCACTTGGAGGCAAAACAAGCACAGTTGATGTGCAGTCTCAGTTACAGCTATTGTGCATCGCCAGGTTGATGCCTATCAATGCTTATCCGAATTCTACAACACCCGAAGACCGAACATCCGATTTAAACACCAAGCCATCACGGATGCTAGAGCGCTTGGTCAGGACAACTGAAGGCAGCGTTCAAGGGATCGCAGCGAATCGAAGTCTGCAGTGTCTCATGCAGATATTCTTCACATGTCGGGAGCCCGTTAAGTATAGTAAGTAAAGTAACCATTCCGAACGAACGAACCATCCATACGGGCAGTGGGAAAAAAAAACTTGAGTGTGTTACTTGGCACCGCCGCTTTATAACCTCTGATTTTTTTTATTTTTTTTATAACTTCTGGCTCGCCAAGACGATTTAATTAAGCGCACTTCGACCTAAAAGATCTTTTGTGCCATATGGGCCAGAAAAAATTGAAACTAGTAAAATTTCTACTTTCCGTGTAAAGCGGATAATTTTACCAGTAGAAGATTTTTTTATGTCGTCGGGACTCATAATGTTCCCTGAAAAAGATGCTCTTTCTAATACCATTAAGGGCTGGTCATTCATATAAAATGTGTTCAGCTGACTCGTCCTCTTCAAGACAGAGTCGGCACTCAGGAGAGTCTGCTATTTTCATTTTGTTTAGGTGATATCTCAAACCATGGTGACCAGTAAGGTAACTACTAAGTTTTTGATATCATGCCTACTTAGCTGTAGGCATTTGCTGGCATTATTATTGAAAGGCCGAATGGCTCGTTTGGCGTACTAACTTCTGACTTACTTATACCTACCAACTTAATTGAAATAATTCAACAGTTGATCTCATAACAATTAAATTTGTCTAAGAATATATGAAATGTATGTATACGAAGTTGTTTGGTGCTATAATTTTAAGCGACATGTTTTTCTAATTTGTTAGGTTTATTATGTGACGAAATTTTACTCCTTCGTAGAAATACTTCTTTCATTAATTTTGACTTAACTATTTTAAACGCAAAAACCTTTTTCGGCAAAAGGACATAATGAAAAATATTATATTATTTATAGCTGCAAGTCTACCCCAACTTTTTTTTTGGAAAAACTACATAGGTATAGGTACTTATAAAATGAAATCAATAGCAGTCAAGAAAAAGAGACATAAACCGACTTCATTCGCAAATTTTCTTAAATTTTCACAAAAAAGAAAGACTAGGTATTAGTAAATTTAAAAATTTACTTTTTTAACTGTTTAAAAATCATTTTTTTATAGTTTTTTTTTTGTGTAAAAATGTTTCTCATACAATGGATAGTTGTTTTTTGCAAATGTATACCAAACTTTTCAGCTGCTCTCCTGAAAGTTGCAACTTGAAAGATTGCTTTTCAATTTGTATGAAAATTTGATTATTAATTCCGTAAAAGACGAAGAAAAACTATACGTTTGTGTACGCATGTACGCTAGGGTGGAGCGTCAATGTATGGAGAAAAAAAAAGTTGATGTTACAGTTTCGAATATCTCCATTTCGTTGCATTTTGATGAGTAGAATAATTTGACATAACATTTTTTTTGTTGGATAAAGTTTTTAGCCCTCTACCTTGGCTCAAAGTTTTGAGGTTTTGAAAGGAAAAGATTCGTTCACAAGTTTGAAATACCTCAATATTATGTCATTAATGAAATAAGAAAACAAAAATCAATATATATATTAGCTTTATTAGGACAAAAAATTTATATAAACTTAATAATAGAAACCTAAAAATTCATAGTAAATAATTTAAAAAGCTGCCAATACTAGATCTTTATTCTTTAATTTTTCACGTTATAATTTTTTTTTTGTGTTGGAAAATGGTAATATATTTCGAGAATGTATGTTGATCTAATAAGCCCATCTCTGGCCTTTTAACCAACTACTGTGGTTGAAGCTTCGGTCACCATCTTTACACAGCGCTCAAGAGCTTGAGTGTGACAAGGGTAGTGTGGAAATGACATGTCAATTGAAGATTTGTTTTGCAAAAGTTCTTCCAATTCCTGATCACTCATTCTATCCAACAATGGGGGTGATGTTACTTGTGGTTCAGCCCAGATTATTAAGTCAAGATAATCATTTGCTTTAAAATTTAATTTTGGAAGTTTAAAAATTCTAACTGAACCGCCAACTCGCTGATTTTTTCTAGCTGAGATGATTTTTCTCAAGCCTAATTCTCTAATATGTGGTCTTTCATCGTTTAGCATTGCCATCAATATGTTTTCTGGGTGTGCAAAATATGAATTGCGTTAAATAACGGGGTTTATTATTTCTCTTGCAACAGAACTGAAACATCTTGAGATATTTATTAATTTGAATACATGCTTTGGGCATTTTTGAAATGAACTGTCTTTTTTAATACTGAACCAAACTGGACCATACACTTTTAATATATATTTAGCAAGTATGGTCAAGTTATTATATGGTTTCGATGTGGCTACATAAAGCCTCAATATGCTATTGGCAGTTGTTAACCACACATTTAAAACAAATATTTTTGATCTACACTTAAGGAATCTTGAAGAGTTTTGGATAAAGTAGGTAGGTTACCTGGGATTGGTGAAAACTCAACAACGGAAAGGTCAGCACAATTTTTCAACGCCTTTCCAATTGGTCCCGAATAGAGTTGAGGTCCTAATGTAGCTCCATCCAATTTAATAAATAAATGACGTTGTGGCAATTCGTTGGCATGTATGTAGTTGGCATATGAACCATTACAACGGTCTCCGCAAGTTCAACTCTATAAGCCGGAAAACCCCACTTCTCCATCCAGTGTTTGTAGCTGTACCATTGCAACCAATAACAGATAAACACTTTCTATGGATGAAAGACATTCTTCAGTTTGAAGAACTTCACGTCGCCGTTTTCTGGCCCTACGAACTTAACTTCGATCTATTACGTTTTGGATATTCTCTACGGTTACCAAGCCAACATCTTGTAATCTTGTATTTGTTTTTTCTAAATATTTGCATTAAAAAAATGATTTTAAGTGGTGTCCTTATGGCGCCTTTTAATAATATCTCGATAACGGCTTATCGTACATAAAAGTTTTTATCTTATTTTTTATAGGAAATTGAATTATCTTTCTCTTTTGTTTAGAATATTTTTTTTGGAATTATACTTTCAAAGTTAAAAAGTCTAAAACAAAAATTAATTCTTTTTTTGCCAATTTTGCCAAACTTGTGAAATGAGTGAATAAAGTGAAAATTTTTTTTTTTTATTTTTTTTTACGGTTAGTTTACGTAATTATGCAACTTTTTAACGCTATTCGAAAATGAAAATCGAAAAAAAATTTTACGCTCCACCCTAATGTACGCTCGTTAGAAGTTGTACTTCTTTGGCCTTATTTTTATGTAAATAATAAATGTTTTTTTTCTTATTTACTTATTGTTAGGTATAGTTTAGGTCTAATCATCATATGTTATCCTCTATTGTTATGTACTATAAAAGACTAAGTCTTACTTGTACATGATGTTCAATAAATGAAATTAAATGAAATGAAATGAAATGAAACCCGGATACCATGTAGGGAGATGAGAAATAAATATAATTGATAAAACCTCAATTTAGTGTAATTAACCTTGAACAGAGAAATACTGCAGTTTTTTGGGTTCCAAGGAGCTCCTGGTAAAATAACCTAATGTCAAATTAAAGCGTCATTCCTAAATTGTCCATCAGTTTTCAAGGTATAGATTTTCCTATTTGTTCTTATTTTATGAGAAAAGGTGAATCTTTGATAGAATTTTGGCATATAGTAGCATATTTTTCCCATTTTATTTCTTCAAATTTTGCGGCTTTCGAATCATTGTCGTTAAGTAATACATTGGCGAGGAAATTGGAATGAAAAATAATGTGCAGCTTATTAAATCGATAAGTATCTACGACGTTAAGACAAATGAGATTGTTGATCGCAAATCTCTTTTTCTCGAACTTATTTTCGGCAATTCGATGAGTGTCTACACTCTTTTTTATGAGACAATTTCAATTTTGACTTATTTACTAAACTATTTTATGAATCAAAACTTGAATTTTAATCCGTTTTTGCACATAGTACGAGTAGCATATTATAATATAGTAGCACAAAAGCATACACGTACCTAGGACAGATTTTTACAATTTTATTTCACAAAATTTCACGGCTTGTTAATAAGTAATAAATTGTTATGCAAATTGGAATGAAAAATAATGTGCACTAGCTTATTTAGTCGTTAGCATACTAGTATCTCGGAAATACTTCTGGCATCCAATTCGCAAATCAACAACGATTAATTAAGCTGCGGCCGGCGAAACTTTATTCTTCAGTCTACTTTTTCAGTTCATTTCTTTAATAGTAATTGTTCGATTTATCACATCCGCATTTAAGGCATCAAATTTGTTAAGATACACCTCCAACTCTTGACACTCACTTTATTAAATGTCCAGTTTTTGGTTTTTAAATCCAAAAAAATCCAATTCAACAACAAAAACTAAAACTAAAAATCCCGAAACACTGTTCAATACTTTTCTTAAAAAAGAGTTTCACCTTTTTTGAATTAAAGTTGATATATTTTGGCACAACAGCATTCACAGTACAGAATTATACCATTTTTTTCACCATGGCTGGTAAAATTGAAATTGTCGAACAACCAAATATAATTGCCACTTCAGCTAATAGGTATCCACTATGAGCTTCTGCAGTCAACGCGGCGCTGTGATTGCTTACAAAGGTTTTTAAATTAGGTAATATCACATCGTAAAATGCTCGAAGGGTAATTTATTGGCTCATCCAATTTGGAGAAGTTTTTCTTTTTGTTATTGTTTTTATTACGACGTCGATTCGCTTCATACACACACATGTCACAAATCGCCGCCATTATTATTGCCATGGTGCTTGTATAATTTAATGAAAAATACCTGTTTTAGTATAAACAGATTTTTGGCGAGCACTTTTATTATTAATAAATAACTTTCAAATGAATGCGCATTTTGTAGTTTCACTTTGAAAACTCAAATATAGATTTTTAGCAATATTTATTGGTTAATTGGAAAATGTGTAGGCCCTTGTGTAAGCCTTTTAAAGCCCTTTCAAACTTGATTTACAACTTTTCAGGCGACTATTTAATACAATTTGCGAAACTTTCCAAGTTTTTTCGAGTATTTTTCCGGACTATTTGGTAGCTTTAGATTTAGTTACTCTTGCCTTGCGGGCGAACTGTCGGTCGCCCTTGGTAGTAAGGTGTGTTTGGGTGTGGTTAAAGCCATTGTTTGACCTTCGATCATCTTTTTATTTTATTTTCATGCATACATATTTTGAAATTAGCAATAAAAAGAAGTATAAAATCCAACTCCGCCCATAATTAAAAAAGGTTTCACACACAAATCGCCACCATCATATTGCCTAGAGCTTGTATTATTTAATGAAAGATACCAGTTTTAGTATTAACTGATTTTTGCAAAGAGGTCCACTTCTTTTGTTAATAACTTTCAAATGAATGAGCATTTTTAGATTCCAATTTGAAAACTCTAATATTTTTTTTTTGCGTGTAGCTAGGTGAAAATCGTTAAAATACATCGCTTACCAGCTTTGCGATAGTGTGGGACTTGAATCATCCACTAAAAACACCCAGGGAAGGCATGATGTTACCATCCTTCCAGTAATTGCACCTAGTCTAAAGACTAATCAGCAATTTTGTTTTAACATTTGCTTATGTACTTATGTACCGTTTTTAGGAACTAACTTTGGTTTGTTACCTTTTTTTCTTAATTCATTATCACTGTGTTCGTGCGATTATGTTGTAAAACATATTTTTCTTTCCTAATTACCTAGTTAACTAGTTCAAATGGTTTAACTCTATGTAATCTTCTAACTAAATTGTTGTTATTAAGTAGTTGAACTACTTCTAAATTAGCATGGTCGCGAAGCCTAACTTCATGTCTTTTTGCGACCTTCCGAACCTCGTCCTCTACCATTTCAATTTTTAGATCCCTATGTAGATCAGCATTACGTATGTACCACGGCGCATTAACAATATTGCGTAATACTTTGTTTTGAAAGCATTGTATGCTTTGAAGATTTGTCTTTCTTGTGCACCCCCATAACTGGAGGCAATATGTCCAAATTGGTTTTAATATTTGCTTGTAGAGAAGCAGTTTGTTGTAGATTGAGAGGCATAAATTCCTCCCTATGAGCCAATACATTTTATTGTATCGTATATTTAGTTCATCTCGTTTTTTTTTTTTGACATGTGTTTTCCAACGCAACTTTGCGTCCAAAGTCAAGCCTAAATTCTTAGCTGGATTCGAATGCAGAACTACTTTATTATTTATGTACACAGGTATGTGTTGTACGTTTTTATTCGTAATGAACCGACTTTAGTTCATTTAATTTTATTTGGCATTTTTTGGTCCATTTGGATATATCATTTACTGACCTTTGCAGTTTTTCTGTAACTTCCTGTGCGGTTTTTCCTACTGCAAGTACAGCAGTACCGTCTGCAAAAGTGGCAACAGTAGTTTCGTCATTTTGTGGTAGGTCGTTCGTGTATAGGAGGAACAGTACTGGTCCCAGCACACTACCTTGCGGTACTCCAGCTTTGATGTGTAATATAAATTGTTTAACAATATTTATTGATTAATTGAAAATTGTGTAGGCCCTTGTGTAAGACTTGTAAAAACCTTTCAAACCTCATTTAATACTTCTCAGGCGATTATTTAATACAATTTTCAATACTTCCAAGGTTTTCCAGTATTTTTTCGGACTTTTTGGTGGATTTAAATTTGGTCGCTCTTGCCTTGCAAGCGAACTGCCTTTGGTAATTCGGTGTGTTTGGATGTGTGGTTATGCCCATTGTTTGACCGTCCATCATTTGTATACCCTATTTTAAGGGTATATACATTTTGACGCGAAGTTGTTGCGTTACAAAACGCTACAAAAGGTTTGTTTCTTCCCAACCAATCCACTTCCATACCTTTTCGCCCGGTCTTTCCATTTTTCTGTCTTTTCTACTAGAAGATTGGTTACCTGGCCGCCTCTGATTGATTCCGATCAAGGTCGCTCGATTCCATGAGTTCTGGGGACCGCCAAAAGCAGGTATCGAGCCCAACGGACGGTTGTTTTTTTTTTTTTTAATAATTTGAGTGCGCTAAAAGGGATTTCTTTTTTCTGTAGTGACACAGTACCCTTATAATGGTAAAACCACAACGCAGGCATTTAGTTTGTTGCGCAAGTCGCTCCCAGCAAGTCATTGCCTATTTTCGGGTGCTACTTACTGAAATATTAGAAGGATAGGAAAGAAGTTTGGTGCGATGGGTTTTTTTTCTCAACAGGTGGCGCCTAAATTGCTTTAGGGAGATCAGTTTTTGTTGTGTGTATTCAATTTATAAAAATCATGGCCCTGGTCGGGATTCGAACGCACGACCTGCCAATCACTTAGTGAATACACTACCATCGCACCATTGCCACCTGCATTGTCTCAACAACGAAGGGTGGCGGAGGACGATCCCTTGGCACACCCCAACGCCAACAGAAAGGGTAGTCAGAAAGATCCTTTACGATACCCCAACGAACATAGCTTACCCCTATTAGGGCAGGTGGCCCACATGCTAAAAGATGGTGGCGGAAGGCCGCGCATAAAAATCCCAACAGCCAGATGGCAGATGGCTCAAGTTGACACAGGAAACAACGCAACGCAAAGCCGAACTATTAAAAGGAAACACTGAAGAACAAACACCAAATTTGCAGATAATACATCAAAATGAAGACATCAATTGCCAAGGCCCAACGAATACAAACATTGTAAGAAGTGGCACGCTATCCAGGTTCCACTTCCCCCAAATCTGCTCGAGAGTCTACCGGGTTAGAATAGTTTCTTGGAGAGTAATTTTGAGCTTCCTTCTTCTCAAACACTTCACAGGTTTTCCAATTTGGGACATCAGCTGGTATAGTCCCAAAACAAGAATGCAACTTCACTCGGTTCTTCGTCTTTTTTTTCTCTTATTTTTTTTATTAATTAACTTTTTCTTTCGTGGGGACATTTTCGTGTTCTAATAATTACTTTCTCGATTCTCTCATTAATTGTCTAGTCTAATTGTTTAAGTGTTTGTGAACTCGTCCCATTATGATCTTTTGGGGAGTTGTGTGAATGCGTAAATCGAATCGTTCGGCCTGAGAAACCTCCTCAGAGTTTGGGCGAATTCAGAAACAGATGAGTGAGTGAGACGGAGACGGTGACACACTATCTACAGTAGAGTGACTGAGTGATAGCTAAAATAAGCCGTAGTGGATTCCGTCATTGCTGAATGTGGGTGTATGAGTGAGAGAGAGAATGATCCATGACAGACAAATAATCCTCGAAGTGGACAAGCCGGCACTTCTTGGTTGACCATCAGAGGTGTTAGACAGTTTTCGGTTTTGAGAATCGATTGAGTTTGAGTTGAAAATTTAAATTAAAGTAGTCTACAGGGAGTTTAGACTTTGGTTTTTTTTTTTTGAAATATTGTGGAAGACCGAAAGGAAAAGGCAGAAGACGAGCAGAGGAAATAAGTGGCAGGACAGGCAGCGAGATCCTTCATTTACGACAGGAGTGTTATAGGAACAGGAAATTTACAGAGAAGTAGAATGCCTTATCATCTTGTTCTTTTAAGTAGTGTGTTTGTGTTTGTGTTCTAGAAACCCGGTAGGCTTTCGTTCCGGAAATTTCCTAAAAATTACGGGACGCGTGACCCTTCAATTTGTCTTTGTTTCCATTCGGGAAATTTTAAAATGCATGGTCTTTAGGGTCCCAAAATGTTTGGGAAATTTTTACAATCCGCTGACTGACACGCCCACAATTATGTAAATAAAGAAATTTCATCGAAAAGTCAAAGTTTTAGCTAGGAAGCTGAAATTTGGAATATATTCTCTCTAGGGGCCCTTCAGGCTTATGTGTAAATATTTTTAAAATCGGCCTTCTGACACTCCCACTTTTTAACCTTCATCCCATCCTTGTGTAGAAAACTACACATAAGCTACCTCTTTTCTTGTTTTTTTCAAAAACCACTAATTACTAATTTCAGGAATTTTCTGACTTTATTAAAACCCTTATCTACTCGTATATATATATAAGAAAGTGTCCGAAGCGATGTAATCCCATAACTCGAGATTGGCCGAACCGATTTTGATGATTTATACTTTGTCGGAAAGGTATTTTCTCAGTACGGGTTTAAAAAAAATCAAAATTTCAAAACGTCTTATTTTGACCACCCAGCGTGTTACGACAGGTTTTTTTTTTTGATTTTTTTCAATTTTTTTTTTTTTTTCATTTTGTATTTATTTATTTTGGCAACAACCGAAAAAAGAACAGTATACTGTTTTCCATCATTAAGTACTTCAATTTAATCTATTTATGTGTGTAGTAAAATGCCAGCAAGACGCAAAGGGACCAATTTGGGCCGTCGAACGAATAGAACGATAGACATGCGAAATAGAAGAGCCCAAAGATCAGACGAACGAGTCCAACAAGATAATGCAGATGTGCGTATGAGCATGGCACAATTTCGTGAATCACAATCACAAGCGGCACGAGCTGAACGAAATCAACAAAGACAATTGGATTGAACGGCTTACTTATCGGTATGGATCCAGATTCTAACCTGTTCCTGCAGTCAATTCGAACATTCAATTCATGTTTCCAAATGACATCGTTTGGAGCAACAGAAATAGTTAAAAATAATGCTGCAAATGGTCAACAATTCCATTCAACATTCAAAACCAAGGCCAAGGTTATCACAAAGTGGGCTCATTGCTGCCAATGCCAAATGAACCACATCAATTTTTACAAATTTACTTTATTGGCGGTGGGGACACCGAAAGCGCACGTTGTGGCTACAATAACATCAATTCACCATATGCCAGACGCATCGTCGGCGAACTGGATGCTCAATAGACATTTTCACCAACAGAAACAAATTGAATGATAACATTTTAGAAATTTGCACAAATCGTATGGAATAATCATTGTGATTGTTAATGAACTGAATATGTAAGTGCAAACAGAAGCTATTAAAGGGTAAAAAGTAACAAATAATAGACGAAAACCGTGAGAAAGTATGTTAAAGCAAAACAAACAATTAACATAGGGACGGGCTACAGTCCGCTTGGCGAACTTTTGGATATCCTATTCTTATTCCCAGCAGACACCTAGAGCGTCTATATCATAAATTTCAGTTTCCTAGCTCAAACTTTGACTTTCCAAAAAAATTGTTTTATTTAATTGTGGGCGTGTCAGTGGGCTGATTTTAGAAATTTTATCTCCGAGCAGTTTTATGACTCAAAGATCATAACAAAAATAAAAATTCTATTTTTTCGATAAATTTGTTTTTTTTTTAATTTGTGGGCGTGTCTGTGGGCGAATTTCAAAAATTCTTTAACTTGATTATTTCGGCGACCTGGAGAGTATGGTTAAAGGCCCAATTTTTGCCGACAGACGAACGGACATGATCGACATTACTATCGATGCTGATCATAAATATAGTAACTTTTACGGGTCTACGGGCAATATTATGGTATGGTTCAAACTTCGCGTCAAAATTAATATACCCTTAGAATAGGGTATAAAAACAGTTGATATGTTGACCAAAAACGCTGTTCAATTGTATTTAGATATCTAATATGTTTGTTTAGAAAACTTTTCAACTTATTTGCTTCCAAACAAAAATATTTATAAATTAGAAACTGACAATCACGCTATTGTCATCAATCTTGATAAAACACCAGCTGTAGAGCACATGCGTGGATTTCATGCACCTGTTGTTGACCCATGGTTGGCGACCGTACAGCGACCCGACAAATCGTGATTTGAAGAAGAAGCAATAATTTTGAGTTCATTGCTGATACACTCCATTCTCCAATATCCGCTAATGTTCTGAAAGGGACAAAACGTCCACAGCGCTCAATTCCTCTTTAAGTCATAGACCACATCCCAACACACTTGCAATAAGTTAGTTATTTTTCATTTCCCTACGAAAATATTCACTAGAAATAATTTATAGGGCAAAACAACGTTTGCCGGGTCAGCTAGTTTTACATAAAAAAAAACTTATGACAGTTGTTATTGTTATAATTATATTAACTACCTACTTGTGTTGATTTCTACACATATGAATAATTAGTGCATTTCATATAAAATGCCAATTTCATTGAGTCTTTTCGGAAGTGAACATTGTGCGTATATATTGTGATTTTAATAAAAGTAATAGTAATAATAAAAACAAAATATCGAGACCAAGATATCGTACAGTTGAAAAAAATGGAAGCATTTTTGAATGAAAGTGATGGTAATGATAGTGATATTTCTGGAGACAGTGATGACGAATTTGTGACAGAAGAAAATGTTGGTGATTTCGTCAATACATGCCGTTGACACCAGTAAAATATGGATTGAAATTCTGGTTGCTGGTGTGCTCTTCCTCATGTTTTGTTTGGAAAATTCAACCATATTTAGGGAAAGCAATTGGTGCTAGTTCATGTGAAAAAGGACAAGGCGAACGTGTTGTTTTGGATCTCGGTTTGAATTGTCACAACATAACAATGGATAACTTCTTCTCTTCGTATGATCGTGGTCAAAAAATGTTGTCAAAAAATCATACAATGGTTGGCACTTTGAGAAAAAATAAAAGAAGCATTCCACCAAAGCTTCTTGAATATAAAAAAGTCCGTTGTATCAATCTACATTTGCATTTACCGACAATACAGCACTTGTTTCCTACATTGGAAGGAAAAATAAATGTACTGTAAATGCATTACTCTATTCGAATTAGATCTTGTGAAAAACAGTTACCATCAAATTACGAGTATTGCGAAAAAACAAAAGGGTTGTTCATATACACTGCCTCTTCAAATCAAGTCCTCTAATGACTTTTGTTTTCAATCGATATAGGCGGTGTAGATACAGTTGACAAAATGCTTTCTTGCTACAGCTGAAGAAGAAAAACGAATTCAGCATCTTTGCTTACAACTGTTTCAGGAGAAAGTTCAGCATTACAATCGTTAGATGATATTTCTGCATCATCTTCAACAAATTCGCCAAAAAGGCCAAGAAGCGTTCCACTACAAATAAAAGGTAAAGCAAGATGTCACGTGTGACACGCCCACAATTAAATTAATGCAAAGCTGACGAGCCTACATGTTTACAGATCAACTATACCGTGAGTGCAGCGTGACTCACACCTTTTTTGTGTATAGGTAATATACATTAATGCTGCGCAGAGAAAGTATATATGATATTATATCTATATAAATGTACATCACGCGAGATTCGATGATCAAACTCTTAATAACGTTCTTTTTGTTCAAATTTTTTGAATGAATAATTTTTTTGGTGTGTAATTACACTATTTATACCTTATTATTTATACCTATTATTTATATCTAGCTATTTTCGTTTTATAGAGAAGAATAACTTAAAGAGCTAAAAAAGAAAAAGATATAAAATCTATGCAATAGCTTTACCGCGGCAGTCCCCGAGTGCCACACGTTTTTTTTCTGAGGATGAGATGAAGGTTAAAAAAAAACCGTTTTATTGAAGAAATCTTTCGCAAAGAATGTAGTTAAAGTCGTTTTGAACAATTCCTTTATATACAATATTCTGCCATGCCCACTTTTAGGCGCCATTTCTTTACATACACATGGTTTTGCTATAATATCCTTTAAATATTGTTTAACAAAATATTGAGATCATTCCGAACAATTCTCCCAAACTTAGATTTTTTTCAGGCCACTTAATGAGCGATAGGAATAGGGTATCCAACAGTTTGCCCAAGCGGACTCCCTATATTTTATTTATTTTGTTTTTGGAATTCAAAAGATATAGACAATTTCCTTCACTAGCCCAAAGAAAGTTTTTAGCCACGCCTACTCTTGAGGACATTTTTACCAAATTTTCAGTTTTATGTCATTTTTTTTGAAAAACAAAAAAAGTTGAACAAATACTCTCAACAAAATGCTACTCTTACTTTGGGTGAAGGGAATATGGATATCCGAGAGTTGTTTTGCAAAACGATCAACTGATAATATAATTTATTGGTTGTACACACCTGTTCATTGTTTATTTTTGCATAATGTGTGTTTTTTCACAGCGTTAATGCATCAATTTCATCGCCAAACGTCAATTGGCTTATCTGAAGTATCCAGGCACCTACTGGAGCAACATCTACTTATAAAGCTTTGTTGTCCACTTTGGGGGACTTAATATCCCATATGGTGTATTAAACAGTTCTCAATTCAAGCCCATCGAGAAACCAACAAAATGGAGAAATGCTCTTTACTAAATACCGCGCCCACTTTGGGCAATATGAATATGGATGCCAATTAAGCAGTTTGTAAATCATGCCTAAACTGTGTTTTTTTTAATACTTATTCTTAATCCATGCAAATACTTGATAAGTAGGCTTGCGGCGCTATATACTGGAAAAATACCTTTTTTGTGTAATGTACACGCACTAAAGGAAGTCTCTTTAGTACCATTATCATGAATTGGCAGCGGAAAAGTATTCCACATTCGTGTTCTACGGCTGAGGAAAGATTCTTTGAACTTCACTGTACGTTCTAATACAGGCTTGAGGGTGAACTGATTCATTGCATGGTGGGTATTGCGGTTGAAATGTTCAAGTAATGGAATGCAACTGGCTATTTCGTTAGAGCACTTATAGTGGAAATAACGATAGAATATCCATCCAACGCACGTTTTTGGATCCTGTCAAGTAGCTCAAAATAAGTAATTGGTTCACCAGACCAGATATGCGCTGCGTGTTGTACTCAAGTTTTGGGCGGTTAAACGCCTTATAAATAGTAGCTAGATCAGAGGGAGTGAAATATTTCTTGCAACGCTTAAGGAATCCTAGACATTTCGCAGCGTTCTTGGCTACATCGAATATGTGCTCACTCCAACGGAGGCAACATATATGTTGCCGTTCCAGTTCCACCCGAAGAAGAAGGGCGTGACCCAAGACACGAATATGAGAAGCTGAGTGTACTGTCATCAGCAAAGGAATGGATTGGATTAGAAGTAATAGACAGGAGATCATTTATAAAAATGAGAAAGAGAGTCGGGGACAGAACAGAGCCTTGGGGGACGGCAGCATTTATTTGGTGAGTTGCAGACTTAAAGCCGTCCAAAACAACTTGAATTGAACAGTATGAAAGGTAATTTCTAATCCATTGAAGAAGATTATCATCGATTCCAAACGCATTTTCGACAAAATATCTTGATTCCAAACTCTGTCAAATGCCTTTGTAATATCAAATGCAACAATCTTACTTTCACCACCTTGGTGAAGAGATTTGTTCCACTTTTCGGTTAGATATGTCATAAAATCACCGGTGGACCTGTTGGAAATAAGGGACGCAATTGGTCGGTAGGAGGAGGGAGAAGAAGATTCGCCTTTTTTGGTACAGGCTGGACAAATGCTGTTTTCCATCTCCTCGGAAAGTGCCCTGAAGAGTAGGACAGATAGAAAAGCTTAGGCAGTGGTTTTGCCAGCCAAGAAGAAAATCTCTTCAGAACGATATTGGAAATACCATCTAAACAAGCGGATTTGTGTATGTCAAGATCTTGAAGTACTCTGGCCACTGTACGAGTAATATGGATTGGTCCCATGGAGTATTCTACGCGCTCGAGTACAGGGAGCAAAATCTGAGAGCGTTGAGCTAGCTGAAAAGTCAGCATGAGCAGCAAACAGATTGGCTTTATCCAATGAGCTGACAGCGGGAATATCGTTTTAAATGAGTGTCGGGATAGATGACGAGTCCGAATTGTTGATGTTTTTTGACAAACGACGAAAAGTTTGTACTACCCTTTGGACTTTGTAGTATTATTTGCTCCGCTTTTGGTCGTAGGAGAATTTTACACGATTAATAAGGGCATTACAGTCATTTCTGGCTCGTTTGAACTTTTTCGAGTTTTCCACAGATGGGTTGGCCGTATAAAACTGAAAGCTTACATATTGTAACCCGATGGCCTGTTGGCAGCTCTAAAACTTTCTGAAAAAACTTACTTATCGTGTGAATATAATAAGGTTTAATCGGGCCATTGTTAAAGAACTCATATTATGGCGCCAAACACCGGGAACACATCTGACTATGAACCTCTTTACCTAACTATTGTTTATTGTGAATATGGGGTCAATTTGTTGAGTGGTTTCGCTGTGATGATGCCTCACATTTTTATATATAACCGCATGTTAAGTTTTACGCCAATTCCGAGTAACAAATTATTAGTAACCTCCTCATGACCGTTGTTACTCTTATTTGTTCGTCGAACTTGTGCATTACTGATCTACTGCACCCATTATAAATTATCACTTGAAATTATTTTCTTTGCTTTTATTTTTTGAAGGCTATGTGCACCTAGTCCCTTAATTCGTTGGCAATATTTTAGGGCATGATTTATGGGTATATTCTAAGGAAAAAATTTTCTTTAAGAAAAGGCTTACTTGGGTGTACCCTGACCCATGTTAACGGTAATTGCGCTGTTAGTACTAATGATAGAAATTTCGTTTAGGCCTCTATTTTAAAAAGAAATATTAGCCTTTGTAATTGCATTTAAATAAATTGTATATCTTAACTCAGTCTTAAGATATAAAATTTTTAACCTGTTCCATTTTTCCTGCCCATGCTAATTTTTTGATTTCGGTTCAATTTTCTCCAGAAAATGCGTAATAAATGTAACGTTTTAATATTTTTTTTTAATGAAGGTAACAATAATAAAAATAAAAGCTTACGACAAGTTTGTAGAAAAACCCATAGATTTTATGATACTTGGGAAAACATGGTAAAGGTAAAATTTAAAAAAGGGTTTTTTACACGATTACAGATTTTCTGCATGCAGGACATCAGAAATTTTATGTCTGGAAACATTGAATTGCAAAGCTAAGCATCTGATGCTAATTGATGGCTCTTTTGTAACAGCTTCCAGTATTCTCTGATCAATCGAAGTTCTTCGTACTTGTTTAGCTCCCGCGTTAGGTCTTGTATTTGAAACTGATCCCGTTTCTCGAAGCCTTCGATATGTATTTCCAAATACATTTCTACTAGGAAGTCGTCGGTTTGGATAAAGTTCATGGTATCTTTGTCGCGCACTATTTGAAATTCCATTGCACAGCCCAAAAACGTAAATAATATCTGCGTATTCTTCGTTTGTAAATGAAGACATTTAAAAAAAAAACTTTCTTATCAACTAACGGCTTGCCTTGGCGTTTAAAATTAAACTGATGAATTAATTTTGATTTTTAATCTTTTTTACTATTTTTTTTTTGGTAAGTCCCAACAGGTACTCAAATAAACGAACGGAAAACCGCTCTTATTGTCAACCGTTGTTAGAAATGTAGGTAAAAAATCAGAAACCCCTTTTTTTACCTGCTGCAGGATTTCCTAAGTATCATAAAATCTATGGAATTTTCCTGTTAAAGTACACACATTAAAACAAAACTGGAAAAAATCGTTTTCATTCAAAACTTTTGCAACTTAAAGCAATAAAACCTTTTTTTAAATTTTACCTTTACCATGTTTTTCCAAGTATCATAAAATCTATGGGTTTTTCTACAAACTTGTCGTAAGCTTTTATTTTTATTATTGTTACCTTCATTAAAAAAAAATATTAAAACGTTACATTTATTACGCATGTTCTGGAGAAAATTGAACCGAAATCAAAAAATTAGCATGGGCAGGAAAAATGGAACAGGTTAAAAATTGGATATCTTAAGACTGAGTTAAGATATACAATTTATTTAAATGCAATTACAAAGGCTAATATTTCTTTTTAAAATAGAGGCCTAAACGAAATTTCTATCATTAGTACTAACAGCGCAATTACCGTTAACATGGGTCAGGGTACACCCAAGTAAGCCTTTTCTTAAATCCTCAATAAATGATATAAAAATTAGAGATAGGCCCTTACTGCAAAACAATTTTTTCCTTAGAATATACCCATAAATCATGCCCTAAAATATTGCCAACGAATTAAGGGACACCCTGTATATTCGGCAAAATACAAAGGTACTTAATCTTGCTCCGGCTTTCAAACTATTATCTGGTTCCATATTACAGCAATGAAAGTAATTGGATTCGATCAAGGATTTTGAAAGATTCAGCCTACTCTGGCCTATCCGCATGCACAAAAAACATTCTGGAAAATACCCCCAAATAAAATAGACCAGAGACGCTAAAAAAATCGATTTTCTGGTTCCAACACCACACGATAGCATAAACTTTTGATATTTTATCCGCGACAGATATCTCTTGTGTCATTAAAAATGGTTTTGAAAATAATTTTCTTTACTATTTCTGCGAAAGTAAACTCTACACCTACCCTACTCATAATCATCGATTAAATTCGCTGATCTTTTAATGCATCTCTTACAAACGGTAAAATTCTTCCTTTTAAAAATAGAAATTTTCAATCCAAAAACGTATAACCTCTTAAAATGTCACTCTTCATGGATTTGCGGATACCATTAAAATCGTCTTCCCCCAAAACTAGATTAGAGACTTAAAAATTCTGCCTCTGTCCCTGTCCGCTCTTATCGTTCCATCATTTAAGTATTATATCAAAACGTAACACCAACAAAATAGAATACGGCCCAGAGCACGTCAACATCCTGCAAAAAGACCCACCAGCTTCCTTTCATAAATTATCATATTAATCCCTGTGGGTACGTTTTTTCCCAATATTTCGCAAACATCTGCTGATAATAGGGACAAACGACAAAAGATAGAAAGAGAGAGAGAATGAGAAAACACCAGTCTTTTCAATACCTTAATTTGCACAGATAAAATGTGAATTCGAACTTATTAAAAAAAATACTTGGGGTCGGTCACTAATCGATTACCCAAATCGATACTTGACGAGAACAGAATAAGACACAAACAAGACATATCCAAATTGCCCTTAAGGAAAGTTTCCCAAAAGAATGTTGTCCTATTTATGTATAATATTCAGCGGAGGTTAGATAAATCTCCTCCTTAAAACCAATGAATTTAAAATTTTCCACCAATATATAAGCGAATTATTTACAAGACCAATTGGAGGGTTGAATGTTGAATCAACCATCACCATATTCACGAGATGTAATAGAAAAGGATAAGGGTCATATTTATGTAGGTTCCAATGTCAGAGTGTCAGAGTGAATTTTTATTCTCATTAACATCAGAAGAAATAAATAAAGCACCCATAGCTAGGTATGAAACATACAAATTCGTACATAAAATCGATTTTAATTCGCAAATGAGAATTATTATTATCCTTTTTCGGATTCCTTTAATTTATGGAAGATCTATCAAATTTTGGATATGTCTAACATCAGAATAGGTTCGTGTGTTTGTTTTTTTTGAGAAGGTCCAGCATGGAAAAGAGATATTAAGGAAGTCTATAAACATTCCATTACATGATATTGTCACAATCACAACTGGGTTTTAATGGGTTCTTTTTCTGTGACGTGGCACATTTTTTATATCAACCTTTTTACACTCGCCTGTTTCGAGTTGCTGTCCCATTTTAACTATAAAAATTTTGCAACAACGCAAAAATATGATAAAACGACTTGAGAAAAGTATACCACGACTTGGATAAGCCATTAACAATCACTTATCGAAAAAGCAAATTTAGAGTAGATGAGTAGGCACACAGATTATAATAAAGACTGCCAGCTTCTATAGTAGAAATGATGCTAAGAAATAAGGCGACAGGAAATAAGGCATAATTTTGAAATAAGGCTTCCAAAAGTGGAGCTCCATTTCATTATGAAATACAAAACCAATTTAAATGGGAAAACAAAATAAAATAATGCCAAAAAAGTAAATCTTAGTACATAATCTATATAAAAGAACAATACCACTCACTTACTCACTGACCCACTCATAGCTGTATCTCAAGAACTACTAGTCCTAGGAAACTGATCTTTTGAATTAGGAAGATATTCTTGTAGTGGTATACTAAGGAAGGATTTTTGGATATGATTCCCCCGCCCCTTTGAGGGTTATTTGCAAGGTATTATCATCATGCAATGGGAAATTAAATTTTGTACGCAAGGTGTCTGTAAATTCTCAAAATGAATAGCTATTGTTGCCAAGCATGTTATATCCAAAATGTTATAAAAAGGCTTTTGGCCAACAATAATTCAACGGAATTTGTGGAGTTATGGAGTCGTATTGTGTTTGGTTTTTTTCGCAGTGTTGTCGATTTCGCGTAAATTTAAATGATAAATGATAAATATCAAATTGTTGCATAAAATTTGACTCCCAAAATAAAGGTTTAAGAAAACAGGAGAAAACGATGAAAAATTATTGGAAATTCGATTATGAACACATGCAGGTTTTCCAGTTCTTTTTAAATAATGATGGAATTTTTTCGAAAAAAAAAATCTTAATAACGACTCTAGTTTGGAGCACATCTGAAAGGCGATTTGATATAGACATGGTAAGGATCTCGTTGGAAAATTAAATTTTCTAGAAGAAACTCTTCGGACATGCTCACTACAATGAGATCTAGCACAGCGATGTACAAAGAAGCGTTAAAATTTCTTGGTAACCACTCGATTTGTGATGTTCCCACAGAGCAAAATGCCGGCCAAATCATAACCGAACCTCCCACGCTATGTGGGAAATACTCCCATGTCAGCCCAAAAGACCTGAGACCTATTAGTTTATCATCATTCCTCCTTAAAACGTTGGAGCGACTGATTGATATCCATCTCCGTACCAACATAAATACACAACTTCTAAGTGCGTCTCAACATGCATACTGTAAAGGTATGTCAGTTGAAACCGCCCTTCACTTTCTGGTACGCACTATTGAATACTCCCTTCATCACAAGGAATACACTATGGTTGCTTTTCTGGATACAGAAGACGCCTTTAACAATGTGGGTACATCTGCAATCACAAATGCACTGACAGCACTGAATGCGGATGGTTCGCTTGGTGAATTGAACAAGTCGGATTATCAACTCAAAGCTGGGCGTTTCATCCGCCAGGAGGTCTGTCAGTAGAGGTACGTCGCAAGGCGGGGTCCTTTCCCACCTTCTCTGGAATTTGGTGGTGAATGAACTACTGATAAACCTGGAAGGGGTGGGCTGCAGGGTGATGGCATATGCGGATGACATTGCTAAAGCCGTCTCCGGAAATTACCTCAATACTATAAAAGAACTCATGCAAAACGCTCTCAACAAGCTAAAGAAATGGGCTAATCGCTGTGGCTTGGGTATCAACCCACACAAAACGGAATTGGTCCTCTTCTCCAGGAAACACAAGATCCCGCACATCGACCCACCCTCTATTACTGGTATAAGCTTAGTATCCTCTGACGAAGCTAAGTTCCTGGGTCTTATCTTCGATAGGAAGTTAAGCTGGAAACCCAACATACAAGAAAGAGTAAAAACATAGGGACGGGCAACAGTCCGCTTGGGCGAACTGTTGGATACCCTATTCTAATTCCTATCCCTCATAAGTGGGCGTGACAAAAGTCTAAGTATGGTTGAATTGTTAAGAACGCTCTACATATTTTGTTATATAACATTTAAAGGATTTTATAAAAAAAACGCTCCCTAGCTCAAACTTGGGTGTTTCAATAAAATTGTTTTATTTAATTGTGGGCGTGTCAGTAGGCGGATTTAAAAAAAATTAACACATGAGAATAAAGGAAGAGTATATATTATAAATTTCAGCTCCCTAGCTCAAACTTTGAGTTTTTTAAAAAAAAAAAAAATAATTGTGGGCGTGTCAGTGGGCGGATTTTGAAAATATTTACACATGAGCATAAAGGGCCCATAGGTTAGGTTAGGTTAGGTAGACGTGGCTGTCAGCCAAAGCGAACACACTTAGACCAATGATAGGTCCATTGTGGTACCACACAGATCTGGGGATTACCCTCACTGCTCGTTGAACCAATAGGAGCTTCTTATGAAGCGCGAAAGACTTCTAGCGCCAGTGCTGGCTAAGTCGCTTGTGTCATTGAACAAGAAGTCCCCTAGATGGAGATTTCTTCTATGGGAGAGCGCAGGACACGTGCAGAGAAGGTGAAGTACAGTCTCCTCCTCCTCCTCGTCCATACAGATTCTGCAGAAGTCATTTGAGCACACACCGAGTCTAGATGCGTGCCTGCCTATTAAGCAGTGACCTGTGATAACACCTATAGTGGAGCTAATGGAGTTTAATGAGATTAGACACTTAGAGCGTCGCAGATCGAGCTTTGGCCAGATCCGC
The DNA here is from genome assembly GCA_949715645.1 of Portevinia maculata. NCBI lineage: Eukaryota > Metazoa > Arthropoda > Insecta > Diptera > Syrphidae > Portevinia > Portevinia maculata. Next base: position 93,264,046 of record OX454526.1, read on the forward strand.
TTTGTCGCTAGACATGTATTGCTACTCGTCCACCTAAGGTTTGTTCTCTCGATTGCGGATAGCTTAAACAAGAGTTTACAAGTAGTGATTGGTATACCTAGGGAACCTTTATCAGGTAAAGGAGGTAATGTGGTTCCTTTTTTGGCGAGATCATCAGCCCTGTAGTTACCTGGAATGTCCCTATGCCCCGGCACCCAACAGAGGTGAATATTGAACTGCTCTGCCATCTCCGAAAGAGATGATCGGCAGTCTTGGGCTATGATGGAATTTGAAGAGACTGAGTCCAGGGACTTAATCGCGGCCTGACTATCCGAGAAGATACGGATATCCTTTGAGGATATCACATTCCTCTTCAGCCACGTCAGGGCTTCTTTTATCGCCAAAATTTCCGCCTGGAACATGCTACAGTAATCAGGAAAACGGAAAGAGAGGCTAAGATGTAGCTTTTCTGAGAAGACTCCACCACCTACCCCATCGCTAGTTTTTGATCCATCGGTGTAAAAGTGGATCGATTTATCATTCGCAAATGCATCATCATCCCAGAATGATCTGGAAGGAATGGTGATTTGGAAGTTTTTTCCGAACTGCAAACGGGGTATGGGGAGTGGCCAATATTGTTATTGGTCCACTGCGAGGTAGCTTTTAAGCGGACAGCGGAACATGCCGCTGTTTGCATGCTAAATATATCAAGGGGTATCAGGTGTAGCAGAATGTCCAGAGCAGCGGAGGGGGTAGTTCGGAGTGCTCCGCTAATGCATAGACACGCTGAACGCTGGACTTTGCCCAGCTTGTCGCGGTTAATAGCTTTTTCTAGAGCAGTCCACCAGACAACCACCCCGTAAGTAAGAATTGGTCTTACCACCGATGTATATAGCCAGTGCGTAATGCGGGGTTGTAAACCCCACTTGTTGCCAATGGCTTTTTTACAAGAGAAAAGTGCTACTGTAGCTTTCTTGACTCTTTCTTGTATATTGGGTTTCCAGCTTAACTTTCTACCGAAGATTAGACCCAAAAATTTTGCTTCGTCAGAGAAAGTTAAGCTTGTACCGCTAATAGAGGGAGGGTCAGTATATGGGATTTTATATTTCCTGGAAAAGAGGACAAGCTCGGTTTTGTGGGGGTTAACGCCCAGTCCGCACCGATTAGCCCATCTCGTTAGCTTGTTAAGAGCGTTTTGCAGGAGTTCCTTTATGGTGTTGAGGTGTTTCCCAGAGACGGCAATAGCAACATCATCCGCATAGGCAATCACTCTGCAGCCCTCCCCTTCCAGGTTTATCAGTAGTTTGTTCACCACCAAGTTCCAGAGAAGGGGAGAAAGAACACCGCCTTGCGGCGTCCCTCGACTGACAGACCTCCTAGCAGATGTAACGCCCAGTTTTGAATTGATAATCCGACTATTTAGCAGTAGATTGATCAATTCACCAAGCGAGCTATCCACATTCAGTTCTGCCAGTGCGTTTGCGATTGCAGATGTGTTAACGTTGTTAAAGGCGCCTTCTATGTCAAGGAAAGCAACCATGGTATACTCCTTGTGATGGAGGGAGTATTCGATTATGCGTACTAAGGAATGAAGAGCGGTTTCCACCGACTTTCCCTTACGGTACGCATGCTGAGCTGTAGACAGCAATTGCGGGCTTATGTGCATACGGAGGTGGATATCAATCAATCGCTCCAGCGTTTTTAGGAGGAATGAAGATAGACTAATAGGTCTGAGGTCCTTTGGACTCACATGGGAATATTTGCCAGCCTTGGTTATAAAAACCACTTTTACTTCTCTCCAAGCCCGGGGGATATGTACCAGATTTAGACAGCTTATCATGATCATCTCCAGCACAGGCAGGATGATATCCGCTGACATTTGTAGTTCGGCAGGTATTATGCCGTCTGGTCCTGCAGACTTGAAGGGTTTGAAGCTTTGTAGCGCTAAAGTCAGTTTGTCCCTAGTTATCAGACCGTGAGGGTAAGTTACCTGTGCATGTGACCTGTTAAGGCTATAATTGCCGGTAATATTGGAGCTACCTGGAAAGTGAGTATCAAGTAGCAGATTGAGCGATTCTTCGCTAGATGTCGTCCAAGAGCCGTATGCCTTCTTAAGGCAGCTAGGCATAGTAGGATTTGAAGCAAGGATTTTTCTTAGCCTAGATGCCTCAGAGGATTCTTCTATTTTTCCATGACGTTTTTTGGCTTTCCTTAATTCTTTTTTGTATAATTTGAGGGATTCCTTGTAGGAGTCCCAATCGTTTATAGCTTTTGAGGTTTTAGCAAGATTGAAGAGTCTCCTGCACTCCTTTCTAAGTGGTCCCAGCTCAGTGGACCACCACTGAGGCTTCTTTTTCCCCCTAGGTTGTACGAGGGGACACGATGCAGACATTGCTTCGTTAAGGGCCAGAGTAAGCTCATCGACTTTATTGTCGAGCTCGTTGGAGTTACAGGGGGGACTTAAGAGTTCCGAGTTAACACGTTTGTATAGAGTTTCTCTGTATAATGGCCAGTTGGTTTTCCGAGGATTGCGGAAGGAAGGTTGGCATGGAGGATCAACGTTAAGGTTGAATAAAAGATATCGGTGATCAGAGAACGAATGATCAGCCGATACTTTCCACCCCGTTATCATGTCGTTGATGGTATCGGAGACAAGAGTAATATCAAGGACTTCTTGTCGGTTTTTGGTAATGAATTTGGGTTCATTACCTAGGTTACAGACAATGAGGTTAGTACTTAAAAGATATTCAAATAGTGACTCACCTCTGCTGTTAATATCTGAGCTGCCCCATACGGTGTGATGAGCGTTAGCATCACAACCGATTATGAGTTCAGCTTTCTGCCTCCTTGCTTCATCGACCAGCCTCTCTAGGTTATCACCAGGGAGAGGCCCCACGTGATCGTGGGCGAGATAAGCTGATGCCAACCAGAATGATCTGCCTGCAGTCTCCAGTCTTGCCACAGTCATATCTCGATCGCTGAAATTAGGGAGTAAATAAGCATTAATATTACTTTTCACTAGTATGTACGATCTGGGTTTACCTTTATCAGTCACATACAGTGGGTAGTATCCGGGAGTCCTGAGTCCTCGAATCTGGTTGTGTACAATCCAGGGTTCTTGGATCAAGACGATGTCTTCCGCGCCTTTGGCTAGACGAAGAATGAGTGCGGCCGAAGCCTTAATGGAGTGTTGGAGGTTAATCTGTACTAACTGCAGCATTTTCGCTACAATCAGGCAGAGATACCTCCACCACGGTGTTGTTCAGGCCTTCCAATTCCGAGGATGAGCTGAGAAGCTCGTCTTCACTCAGAAGAACCTTGTCTAGATAATCAGTCTCCATATCTGGCAGGACGTCGGAAGTGGATGGTGATTTTTTGGGCAAAGAGGGTTCATCATCCTCCAGCGAGGGGAAGGAGATTGAAGCTCCAGGATCTGAGACTGCGATCAAAGAGTCAGAGGGGGGAGGAGGAGGAGGGGGTAGTTTACCCGCATCCATTTCGTCCTTTTTATAGACCCGCATTTTGACATCGTCCCATGCGAATCTAATCATGTAGTCGTTCTTGGCCAGAGGAGCCAAGGTTTCTTGGTTGATTACAACCACGACACATCTGTAATCGCCCTTCAGCTCTTCCAGTTTGGCAACCTTCCAGTTGTGGGTCGGAAGTGAAGGGTTGCTCAATTGCAGGACTTCCAGGATGCCCTCATGGGTGGATGGATCCGCAGTGATCCAGATGCGAGATCTTGGTCGGCAGGGGATGTCTTCCCTCGCAACAACCTCGAGCTTTGCGCCAGGCCACACCTCTCCAAGCCTGCTTATTGCAAGCTTGTAGAGATCGGCCGATCTTTGGTCATCACACGCGACCAGTTTGATGTGGCCTTGATGCCACCCGCCTTCATGCGTAAGCGGAAGAGGTCCGGGATGATTCCTTATGAAGGTGGAGAAGGAGCGCGAAAGCGCTCTCTTAATCATATCCCACTTCTCCTGGTTGATGGAACCGTCAATGTCGTTGCGATCGATGACTGCGACCACAATCTTGTCCTTCAAGATGTCGCTGAAAGACCTGAGAGGTGTGATGGTGGGAGAGATGCCGGTGTTGTGCACTCTCTGCCTCTTGGGAACCGAGCTGGTTCCTTCCACTGACCTCTGGCGTTTTATCGACGGGTCGCAGGACTTAAGGATCTGCTGCGCCCAATCTAGTTTGGCTATTTGTGCAGGCGTCCTATCCTTCTCCGCGATGGTGCCACACATCTGCTGGATCCGGATGGCATTGCGTCGTTGCTTGTAAGAAGCCTTGGATCTGTTGATACGGTGACGCTTGGTGTTGGAAGGGAGGGGACCATGATTCACAGTCCCATCACCATCAAGTTTTTTATTGTCAACGCTTTTGCCGACTTTTGCAGGAGGACCATGAGTAGCCACAGTCCGTCCTACAGTCAGCTTAGAAGCGTTGACAGCAGACGTTGTTGTCATGTTAGGGCCGGCAGAGGGGGGACCATGAGTCACAGTCCTCTCCCTGACGGAGAGGGATTTATTAAGCTCGCAACCACTAGTGGAGGGACCATGTGTATCCACAGTCCCGGCACTAATTGGTGCCAGGCGAGCTTTGCCGGTAGACAGCAAGGTCGCCGTGCTACCGTCCGGTATAGAAGGAGAACCGGCCGTAAAATTTTTTGTTTTTGTTTGTTTTGTTTTGTTTTTATTCATGTTAGATCCCACGAGTAGCGGAGAAAAGAGGTCCATCTGCACAGAGATCCGCATTGTGCAGATAAGGCTAGTTAATCCGGAGGGCGCCAGGTATCCGGATACTCCGTGGGCGACTGAGCTATTTGATGACTGGGCCCCCAGCCAGGTTGACTCTCGGCACGGGTCGTATTACACCTTAGTCCAGCCTAGGTGGTAAAGGAGGGGAAAGGGGAGGGACGTTTTGTCCTGTGGAGGTCACATAGTAGCACGTACACGTTCTTAACTTGCGCCTTGAAAAGAAAAAGAGGAGAGGGGACGTAGAGTCCGGGTCAGTACGAGGTTGACGCTTGTCAGCAGCCTGTCTGTCATGGGTGGCCCTTAGACAGCATAGCCTGTTGAACCTGCGCCGTAAGCCTTCGCACCGGTACCATCGAATGCAATGATGGTACACACGTCAAGGTGACTGATCCCCGCGAAGGACGGGGCCCATAGAGAGTATATATTATAAATCTCAGCTCCCTAGCTCAAACTTTGGAATTTCAAAAATTAATATAGGTACCCTTAGAATAGGGGTCATAGATCATAAATAAAAAATTTCAGCTTTCTAGCTCAAAATTCGATTTTTTCCAAAATTTTGTTTTTTTTTTTGAGTTTGTGGGCGTCTCTGTGGGCGGATTTCAAAAAATGCGTAAACTTGATTATTTCGGGACCCTAGAGAGTATATGGTTAAATTTCAGCTCTCTAGGTCCAGTTTAAAGGCCTAATTTTTGCCGACAGACGGACGGACGGACGGACATGGCTAGATCGACATTACTATCGATGCTGATCATAAATATAGTAACTTTTAGGGGTCTACGGGCAATATTAAGGTATGTTACAAACTATGCGTCAAAATAATATACCCTTAGAATAGGGTATAAAAAGCCACCGTGGCACTTTTCTCTTGCAAAAAAGCCATTGGCAACAAGTGGGGTCTACAACCCCGCATAACTCATTGGCTATATGTAAAACGGATTCTTATACATATGGGGTTGCTGTCTGGTAGTCTGCCCTAAGTAAAGCTATAAACTGTGCTAAGCTGGGCAAAGTGCAACGCACAGCAGGTTTGTGCATAAGCGGAGCACTCCGTACCACCCCCTAAGCAGCACTAGATATCCTGCTACATCTGTTACCCCTCGACATTTTCAGTAGGCAAACAGCAGCCTGTTCTGCTGTCCGCCTTAAGGCTACCTCGCAGTGGGTTAACAATAATATTGGCCACACCATCATTCTTGACTCATTTGAGTCTCTACCAGGAAACATAGACTACACCATACCAAAATTACAGTTCGGAAAGTACTTGCAAGTCACTATTCCTTCCAGATCATTTTGGGAGGACGCTGAATTTGAGGAAGATAAAGCGATTCACTTCTACACCGATGGATCAAAAACTAGTGACGGGGTTGGTGGCGGCGTTTTCTCCGAAAGGCTAAATCTGAGTCTCTCTTTCCGTCTTCCTAATCAATGCAGCGTATTCCAGGCGGAGATTATGGCGATAAAAGAAGCCCTGACGTGGCTGAAGAGAAATGTGGTATCCACAAAGGATATCCGTATCTTCTCGGACAGGCAAGCCGCGATCAAGTCCTTGGATTCAGTATCTTTAAATTCCATTGCAGCCCTCGACTGCCGTTCATCTCTTAAGGAGATGGCGGAGCAGTTTAAGATTCACCTCTGTTGGGTGCCGGAGCACAGAGATATTCCAGGAAACTGCAGAGCTGATGAACTCGCCAAAAAGGGAACCAAACTCCCCATTTTACCTGAAAAGGGTTATCTGGGTATCCCAATCGCTACCTGCAAACTTTTATTTAAGCTATCTGCAATCGAGAGAACAAACCTTAGGTGGGCAAGTAGTAATACATGTCTAGCGACTAAGCACATCTGACCAAAGCTGGACCTGCGACGCTCTAACAGTCTGATCTCACTAAACCGACTGCATATTAGCTCCACTATAGGTGTCGTTACAGGGCACTGTCTGATAGGCAAGCACGCATCGAGGCTTGGCGTTTATTCGAACGATTTCTGTAGAAGTTGCTTGGATGAGGAGGAGGAGGAGACTATACTTCACCTTCTCTGCACATGTCCTGCTCTCTCCTATAATATAAATCTTTATCTGGAAGATTTCTTGCTTAATGATCTTAACGACTTGGCTAACGCTGACGTTAGAAGTCTATCGCGCTTCATAAGAAGCTCTAAATGGTTTAACTAGTAGTAGGGAAACCCCTCGATCCGTGTGGCACAATGGACCTAACCCTGGTCTAAGTGTGTCGGCCTTGCGCTGACAGCCATTTTAACCTAACCTAACCCACGCTATGTCTGCCTATTTTGACCTGCTGAGGTGTTAGCAAATCATGCCAATATAATAATTTTTTTTTTTTCACTGAATATAACATTATTCCATTCTTCTATACAGATTACATAAGTTGTCGTACCCTCCTCGCTTTGATAGGAAGAGTAAATTCCCTTTCAATATCAGTGGTTGTGATATTATGCCGTCGAACTTCGTGTAAAATAAGCCTCTTTTCACGAACTGAAATTGAAAATCTGTCCAAGTCTCACGTAATTACATACGACTCCAACAGACCTGTTAACTGAAAAAATATTTTTGTTATTTCATGACCTTCTCAATAAATTCTAGTGAGCTCTCTTACGAAGAATGAGAAAGCACTTGTAAGGTAACGGTTTATTGTATGGAATGTCGAAAGATGCTTTGAACGTGCTTTTTAGTTTGAGTTGCACTCCCAGGTCTTTTAAATGGAATTTCGGCTTTTCGGTGTGAATTGTTCATAATCGTTCGTCAGGCAAAAATTCTGTTGAATATACTTCTATCCGCAGGAGACAGACATTTTCGGGAATTCAAGCCTTATTTTTCTGATTTGAGACACCTAGTCAAAAAGAGTGAATTCAAATCGTAAGAGAGTCGTGGAGTGCAATAAAGTGTGTGTCAACTGGGGAAGAGAGCGTAGAAGTAATCAAAAAAATATATGTACGCACGAAATAATTTTAACTCAGAATCGTGAAATCCAACAAATACAAAAAAATAAAACTTTTATTTTCAGTTTGTGCGGTGTGAAAAGGAAAAGGAAACCACATGCTGGAGTACGCATGTGCTCCAAAATTTGGCATGGACCTACTTGCTTTCTGTAGTTTTTTCCTGTACGAACCCAGTGCCGTTCATATTTATGACAATTAAATGCAATGCCTTCTTGGAGTGATCCTATGCGATCGTCCCGCACTAGAAGACAAACATACAAAAATTCTTTGTTGGTATTTAAGTTCCAATGAAAGCAGGCGACCAGAGCCTGAGTGCAAAAGGGGCGGGAGGAGTTGATCCAGCTCCAGGGGTTCCCGACCAGGATCCACCATAAGTATCCTTTACCTTAATCATAAGGCCCGTACTTTCTTACATAAAGATCTTATAACACATTAATATACATAAAACTAAAATTATAAAAAAAAACTTACCTTTGACTTCAGTTTTTTACTTTTTATACTTACATTATATAATTAAATTAAAAAATATAATACTTACCTTTGAGTTCTCTTACTTATCTCATAGCTTACCTATAATTATATATTTACCTCAAATAAAATTATATAGATACTTACCTCAAATAAAATATTATATTTTTCGCTTGGGCGAACTGTTGGATACCCTATTCTTATTCCTATACCTCATAAATGATCCAACGACCTTGCACGTCGAAACAATCGCTTCTCGTTCGATCACCGCAATTAAACGACGTAGGGCGTGGTTAGTACTTAGATGGGGGACCACTTTGGAATACCGCGTGTTGTTGGCACCTCTTACGAACGTCTGACAAACATCCAAGAGCATCAAATTGTCATGAGAAAGCTTCTCAAATTGCCGTTCGGATTCGTCGTAAAACTGTAGGTCGTCCCCTCCACTTCGCATGAAAGTGGTTGGAGAAGCTAGGTTCAGGCCCTCTATGGGCCGCTAAGGCCTCATATGTATGTATGTATAAGTGGGCGTGACAAAATTCTAAGTATGGTTGAATTGTTAAGAACGCTCTACATATTTTGTTATATAACATTTAAAGTATTTAATTGAAAAAAAAACAAAGCTTTTGTAAAAACAACGCTCAATAGCTCAAACTTTGGTTTTTAATAAAATTGTTTTATTTAATTGTGGGCGTGTCAGTAGGCGGATTTAAAAAATATTTAAACATAAGTATAAATGGCACCTAGAGAGTTTATAATATAAATTTCAGCTCTCTAGCTCAAACTTTGGTTTTTCAAAAAAAGGTTTTTTTTTAAATTGTGAGCGTGTCAGTGTGCCGATTTCAGAAATTGTATCTCCTGAGCAGTTTTAGGAGTCAAATATAAAAAAATTTCATCTTTCTAGCTAAAAATTCGATTTTTTCGATTTGGTTTTTTGAGTTGGAAGCGGATTTTAAAAATTCTTAAACGTGATTATTTCGGGATCTAGAGAGTTTATGATTTCAGCTCTCTAGGTCCAGTTTAAAGGCTTAATTTTTACCGACAGACGGACGGACATGGCTAGATCGACATTACTATCGATGCCGATCATAAATATTGTAACTTTTAGGGGTCTGCGGGCAATATTTAGGTATGTTACAAACTTCGAGTCAAAATTAATATAGGGGAAGGTAGTGTACCTTGGTCCGATTGTACCTTGATCCGAGTGCCAATTTTCAGAAAAATACAAAGCACGCAAAAACCGGTCCTTCTGTGAAATGTTGATCTTCCGCTCATTTGTCTTCTCAGTTTCTTTTTGAAGGCACAGCTGCACGAGTCGGCAGAAAAAAAAATAAACATACTCGTAGTTTTCAATGAAAAAAGTATTTTTTTATCTCTTTTCTGAAGTTATGTAGTGCTTAGTTTTCTGTCTCTTTTCCGCTAATTTAATCGATTTCGGTAAGTGTATTAATAATCTTTTGGTAGGAACACATTGTCGTTCGTATGTGGTTTGAATATTACGTTAAAATCAAATTTGTTTGGCTAAAGTGGTGTAGTGTGGTTTTTTTTTTTGATTTTCAGTTTCAGTTTATTTATTTAATCTGGTATGCACAAATAAGACTTAGTCTTTTATAGTACTTAATTTTAGGATAATTGAAGGATTGATTTTATTTAATAGATACTCGTAACCTACAATAAGCAATAATTGAAAAATACAAATATATTATAGCGGTAAACAGGGAGTGAATAGGAAGGGAGGAGAACAGTATGAGAAAGAGGAATAGAATGTTAGAAGAAAGAAAGAAATAAGAAGTTGTTACATTTTTATGAGAAATACTCTATAGCGGCATTTTTGAATTGTGTCGCTCCGATTATTTGTTTTACTGCTGTAGGCAGGGAGTTCCAGAGTCTGGTGGCAAATACGAAGAAATGACGTGAGGAGTTCAAATAATTCGAGGAGGGAGTTATAAGACTAAAAGTCCTTGCCGAACGAACAAATTGAAGTTTTTCAAAGATGTATGGTGGCGACCTTTTGTGTATAATTTTGTGCAAGAAGACACAACACCTTACATTTAAAAACTGCTGAAGTGAACAGCCAAGGACATTATTGTGGTAATTGGATATGTGGTCGTGTCGACGAAGCCCGTACACATATCTAACCATTTCGTTGAATGCAACAGTTAATTTAAGCTGAGATAAGGAGTCCAGTTTGCAGTACACAGCTGATGCATAATCAATGTAGGGAACCAGTAAGGTTTTGACTAGTCTCAGCCTGGTATTTACGGGAGTAAAACTTGAGAACAACCAAAGTTTACGTAGACCACCGTAAATACGTCCCACAGTGTAGTTAATGTGACTTACTGGGGATAGAGAGCGGTTAATCTTAAAACCCAAATTGGTAACAGTATCTGCAAACTTCAGTTGTGTATCGTTAAGGTAAATTGGCGGCACAAGTTCGACGTTGTGGAGCTTCTTAGATATTAAAATTAGCTGGGATTTTGCTGGGTTGATGGTCAGGCAATTGCGAAGCGACCATTGGTTAATTGCGGATAGATCATCGTTCAGTCTGCTAACCAGATCCTCTATTAGACCTGTAGGTCTAGATAAGTATATTTGCGCATCATCCGCATAGAAATGAATGCTAGCATTTGAGCAAACTTTGGGAAGGTCATTGATGAACTAGCCGAACAAAATAGGACCCAAAATTGAACCCTGAGGTACCCCTGCAAGTATGTCCTTCACACGAGAGCATTTATCAAAAACCACAACCCTTTGACAGCGATTGCTCAAGTAATTACTGATGAGGCTCAACGAACCTTCACTGAAACCGAAAAAGCTTCGCAGTTTCTCCGTAAGAATTGAGTGATTGACTGTATCAAAAGCTTTGGAAAAGTCAAGAGTACTGTGATGAAGTCTAGGTCATAGTTGATCCTTATGTCATCCAGGATTTTAACCATAGCCGTAGAACAACTGTGGTTGGCTCGAAAGCCAGACTGGACCGAAACAACAAGGTTATGTTGATCAAGGTGACTCGAAATCTGCTTTGCGAGAATTCTTTCCAAAACTTTTGACAGGCAAGGCAAAATACTTATGGGGCGAAAGTCTGTGGCCAACGAAGGTTGGGATTTTTTCGCGACAGGAATAACTTTAGCCAGCTTCCAACTAGACGGGAAAGACGAACACGTTATGCAAAAATGAATTACATGCGTAATTACACTAATAATGTGGGTTAAAATCATTTTTACAAATCGCATAGGAATTCCATCTTCACCAACGGCATCGGACTTGAGAGACCGAATATTATTGACAACATCAGCTTCTGAGACAACTTCGAATTCAAAAACTGCAAGTGGTTCCAGAGAATGTTGATCGTATGGTAGAGAAGGAGTGTAATCTCTTGAGTTGGATACAAAGCATTATTAAGATCATCAATATCAGGTATAACGTCTGCAACATCTTTTTTACTACGAACACGAATCGTAAGTTGCTCCAGAGCTTTTGGCGTTTTGCTCTGCTCCCAGCTTAGATAAGAAATATCTTTTCTTGGATGATCTAGCAATGGAAGTTGAGAGATTACGTTCTTGGCAGAAAGTTTCCCAATTCAGATCAGTTGGACTTTGCTTCCATTTCGAATACAGTTTTCTACGAACTTTTATGGCATTATGTACTTCAGATGTGAACCATGGACAATTTCTGTTGCGCACCGTCACTGTTTTTAAAGGAACATGGTAATTTAATAAATTTAGTAGTAGGGATTGCAACAGATTCACTTTATCACCCAAGTCTGGGACAAAATAACAAGTATGCCAGGGGAGTAAGCTCGCTTCCATTTGCAAGGCGTAGTTATCTACGGAAGCGAAGTCTCTGAATTGAAAAGTGGATGGTGTTGAGGAACGAGATAAATCAATGTTGTAAGTGCAGAAATTTAGGTCGTGGTCTGTGACACCCTCCAACGACAGCTGGTCCTGTAGTAACACATTCGACCGATCAGATACCAACAATAGATCAAGAAGACTCGGAGAGCAGTTGGGTGCAAAGCGGGTGGCATATGAGTTGACTACAGCTAGCGCAGAAGTGGCGGCTAGGTCTAAAAGTTGGCGAGATCTACTATCACATTTGAATAGGTCGGCATTAAAATCACCGCCTATGATTATATGTTCATAATTTGGGGAAAAATCTTGAAGTGCGGAGAACATTGGTTCAGGAGAACAGCTACGGTTGGGACTGTAAACAACCCCTATAATGCACTTAGTATTGCCATCAGTAACTTCCAGGAGAAGATACTCGGTAGCACTTACCTCAGATTTTCCAATGATCCGACATTTCAAGGAAGTATTACAGTAAATGGCTACCCCACCACCTATTGTATTCGTGACTCTATCGTTCCGAACAATTCTGTACCCCGGAATATTGTACAGGTGATCTTCCAAATCAGGCCCCAGCCAGGTCTCAGTAATACATATAACATCAATTGCCGAACCATTGAAAACATAACGTAAGTAATCGGTTTTTGAAATGTTTAGACTGCGAGCGTTTATGTAGCATATTTTGAACCCCTCACGCGCATTCGAGAGAATTCTAATCATTGTGCGCACGGTAGCTTCAGGAGTGCCATCACACATGTGCCTATTGTTATGAGCCATCATTATCAGTATTTAATACAAATAAAAGTAGCACAATATAATTACTGAGTATCCAAATTCTACATTTTAAAACGCAACTGGTAGACAAAGATAGAAAAGTACAAAATAGAATAATACAAGGAGGTAAAAAGAGTGGGAAAGGGAAGGAATGAAAATAGAAGGAGCGTGAACAATTGCATAGAAAAGAGAACATAATTACAGACATACTTAGATTAAAAACTAGTGCAAAAAGTTTATTTACAATTTATGCTATTAATTATTCGTTAATTCAATTGTTTTTTTTTTTTTTAATATATCTACGCAATTACTTGTCATGAAGCACATATTGAGAATTCGCTCAAGATGACCGAGTCTTGAAGATTCTGGGTAGGGTTGTTCAAGTTAGTGCCGATGTTGATGAGATTTTTATTTCGCTGTCATCTACACTCTTTTTTACATAAACGAGTCCATTACGAGTTCTTGCAGAGAACAATAAGCCTTCCTTACGTAGACGAAGAGCGTGCCTTAATAGAGAGCTATTCTCTGAAGTAAGACTTTCGTTAATGTATATTCGGGTGTCGTTGGTTTTGTTGTTGTTATTTTTACTGCTGGAACTGGAACTGCTGCTGTTGTCGATCCCTTTCTCGAGTTGCGAAAGTGTTAGTCCGCTGCTTTTGCGAAAAGCAGAAATAAGTGCTCTTTGTTCAGCATGAGAAGACAGACGGATTAGTAGCGGTCGATGTCTGCCGTTGGTTTGACTTCCTAAGCGAAAAGCGTCAATGTGTGGAGAGTGTTGGTGACGTAGCTTAGCGGCAATATTTTTTGCTAGTTCAATAGCGTTTTCTTTTGCTGTTTGCGGAATGCCATGAACAATTACATCACAGAGACGCTCTTTACGTTGAAGGTCAGCTAATTCCGCTCTTATTTTCCTGTTGTCTTCCTGGAGTACTGCAATGACGTTCTCGCATTCTTGCACCTTAAGGTTTAGAGCAGATATGACTTCACTTATCTTGTTGTTAATTTCGGTTTTAGTATCCGCGATAAGCGATGAGATTTTTGCCATCATGTTAGCTTCCATTTCTCGGAGCTGCTCAGATAAGGATGTTTTTTTATCAGCTTTTTTGTCAGATGGAAGAGTTGAGTTAATTTGGTTCTTCATTGCAGGTGAATTAGATGGAAATACCACTGTGCTTTTCTCTTTAAGAGATTGTTGGCGAGTTGTTGACATTATGAAGAGATGATAGGCTAGCAGAAATGTTTTTATTTTCTTAAATAACACTGTAGTCAGTTCAAAGTAGTTATTTGAAAGTGAAACAAATAATTTGCAAGTAACTTGAGAAAAATTTAGGATAAGTTATGTACTTTTAGCTTCTTAAACCGGGTAAAAAGGCTTAAATGTCAGGAGCGAATAATAAACACGTCTATTCAGTTGACATTTGGCCACACCTTCCTTTGTGACCTTTGTCCATTAATGAACATTTTTAAATAATATTGAAGTGATATATTTGTTTTTCTTTTATGTTGTTCCCTTAAAGTAAGTTTTTAAATAATATTGAAGTCCTTTGTTAAGTTTTTTGTAGTAAAAGAGTTTTTTTTATTTAATAAGTACGTAATTAAGTAAGTAATTATTTGAAATATTTTTTTTTTAATCAAGCACAAAAACTTTATGATAATGGTTTGTTTTTTTGGTGTTTTTTTTTAAATAAATAAAGAATGGTACCATTTTTACTTTTTATTGAAATAAATTAAAGTTTTCACCTTTAAACTACCTATAGGAAAACTTTCAGTAATATTTTCGGTCCAAGGTACAATACTCCGTGGACCAAAGTACAATTACGTCTTGTATCTTGGACCGTTTGAGGTTAGCATATAAAAGTAAAGAGCATAGCGAGTGTGGGATTAAATCAACAAACAAGGAAAATAGAGTATTATCGAGTTTAAGGAAAAACATTTCGTCGACATACACTTAGCTTCAACTGAATAAGCACAAACATTTTCTAAGCTACGTTGTCCATTTTTTCAAAACCTTGTGCCGTAATATATCATTTGATGATGCAAACTGTTTGCGTATGATGTTGACAAAATAAATCGGAAAGAATATTTCAAAAAGTACCGCTATTTTTGTCCTGGTTCCCTTGCAAAGCATTCAATATGGAAAAATTCAGTTTTATTTTGCGTCAACTGAATAGACACAAATATTGAAATTGTAAATAACAGTTACCTATTGGGATTAAATGAAACAAGTTTTTCTTAAAATAGTTTGTTATTGGTTAATTTTAGTAGTCGGTACTGCCGCCTTTATTCGTAATAGTTTCGTAAATTCGATCCGGCATGGAATCGTACAGCCTCTGCATATAGTTTAGCGAAATTTCCCTCCAGCCAATTTAATGGCTGCAATAAGGGATTCTCTGTCCTCAAACTGACGGCCAGACTCATAAACTTTTCGTACTAACCATCCCCAAACGTTTTCTATAAGGTTTAGGTCCGGTGAGTACGGCGGCCATTGAAGCAATTCCACATTCTGCTCCTCTATCCAATTTTTTACTATGCGCGCCGTGTGGATGGGGGCGTTGCCCTACTGAAAAGTTCAGTTTATGGGTCCAAAAATGCCTGAAAATTTAGGGAAAGTTCTTTTCAAATTTCCTTTATAACTTAACGCAGTAATTTTTGAGGTTTTTAACTCAAGTTCAACAGTGATATAGTAGCTAACTGCTCCCCATACCATAACACCACCTTCTCGACTATGATGCCGCGCTAAAAATCGTTCTTTTTTCCTCACATCGTGGAAGTAATAATTAAACCCATCAGGGTAATCAAAATTAAAATTCTTTTCATCCGAAAAAGCTACGTGACGCCATTAATTTTTAAAACTCATATGGAGTAACACCATCTGTCTGCTTTATTTTTGCCGCAGAGTCACAGGAATTGGAAGCACATCTTAAAAAATTGCTCTTCGATCAACATCTGTTGTTGCCGTTTTTTGATCTCCTTTCTTGAATAAGAATAAACCACACTAGAACTTCGTCCAATTTTGTCAGCGATAGAACGCGCGGTTAGTCCTTGGTCTTTTAGTAAATCGATTTGAGCAGTTTCAACACTATTTAGAGATTTTGATCTACCCATTTTTCTTTGAAATACAATTAATCAAACAAAATCCGCTAAAAGCACTTCAACTGTTGATCTAATGTGTCAATCCCCCAGAAAATACAATGCTTAGCAGGCTAATGGAATATTTTTTGTTGGGGGGTCTCTACAGTCGACAAATTGCACATTACATACACTCCGATCCACGTGTTTAGGAACAGGTTAATAAGACTATAACAATAGTTTTTAATAATATGTACTACCTCCCGATCGCTATATCACTTCAAGAAGCCAGCTTTGAAGAGATTTATACAGTTCTTCCAAGTAATATAGTGAAATTCCAAACCAGGCTTATTTTATGGCTTCAATTATTTCTTTCTGGTTGGTGTATTGCTTTCCTCCTTCGTAATATTGCCATCTTTCATTTGGTTTTCCCAATATTATCGGAGGATTTAAAAAAATCGTAAAATTAAATCAAGAAACTACCTGGACGTAAATACGTGGAACAGATTGTATTTATAATGACGATAACAACAGGAGCATTGTATAACGCATGCAAAAAGAGCAGCGATCTTACACCCAGTAACCAACGGTCAATCTGATACCTACAAACCACACTTGCAGAACAATAACAACATGTGGATACCGTTGCAATAAACTCCAAAAAAAAATCAAGTGCTTAAAAACATCTGACACGAGCAACCAGGTACAAAGGACACGCGAAAGAAGAACATCTGACTTTCTGGAGCTAATCACCGTCCGATCGAATCCGGCGGACCTGAGACCGGCGATTGTGAAAGAAATGTGCTGCGTACGACTGTGCATATACCAAAAGAAAATAAACCCTTCTATTTTTATACCCTATTCTAAGGGTATTTGACGCATAGTTTGTAACATACCTTAATATTGCCCGTAGACCCCCCAAAGTTACTATATTTATGATCAGCATCAATAGTAGTGTCGATCTAGCCACGTCCGTCCGTCCGTCCGTCTGTCGGCAAAAATTAGGCCTTTAAACTGGACCTAGAGAGCTGAAATTTTAACCATATACTCTCTAGGATCGCGAAATAATCAAGTTTACGTGTTGGCGACAGATGAAAGTTATCTCAACTCGATTGGAACATCTTATAAATATTTTATTTTCGTTTCATATTGCAAACGGCAACACTGTTTTTTAGAACTGAAAACATGTAAAAGAAAATATAATATAAACAGTTTCATAATGTAAATAATGTATTTTCTTTCTAACGTAATGTCACAGTATAAATAAGAAGAACAAAGAATAAAGAATTATAACGTTTTAGTCAGCCAAAAAGGAAAGTCTTTTAATTTATCATAGTTTTGCAGATAAAGTGATAAAGTTTTTAGTGGTATTCACAGATATACTGATCCCACACATTTTGGTCCATTCGATCCGTGAAATTCTGTAAAGAAAAGAAATTGCGTTTTAAAATGTTGTCGTAAAAAAAAAATCGAACAATTTAATTACAGTCCAAGTGTGTAGTGTAGTGTGATATTTTCGCTCCGGAGGATTCCAACGAAGGCTACAAATCTTTGAGGGAAGGATTCATCTCAACCACATTTGCTGTTTACGCAGGATTTACAACAACAATCGCAAGCGAAGGCTTTAATCAGCACCAAGACGTCCAGCACAATTGTGACAAACTGCAGGTGAGTCTGCATATTGTATCTGATATCTTTCTTTGATTCATTTATAAATATATATAATGTCGTATGGGAAATTGCAACTGAGTATTCTTGCAAGTATAAAGCAGGATAAGTTGAATTTTGGCAAAGCCGATAAAACTAGGTTAGGGAAGCTGAATTATCTTAATACTCGCATCGAGATGATGGATAAACAGTTTGCGATGGCAGAACACTACCACCAGCAGATACTCGGTACGGGAAAGGTGGAAGCTGATCTGAATGTGGCAGATTTGGAGGCAGCATATGATGTGATCCGTGAAATCTACGCTGATTACAAAACAGAAGTGTTAGATGCCATTGACAAACTGACGTCCGAGGGCTCCGCCAAAACAAAAAACGCATCAGCAGACAACAGTGAAGGAAGAGTAAGTGAGCTGAGGTTGCCTGTCATTTTTTTTTTTTTTTTTTTTGTCGGGATGTGTGAAACTTTCTGCACTGGAGCACTCAGACTCAATACTGGTCCATTGTACTGCCAGGCAGACACACCACATTTTACTGTGGGAATTTACTCGTTTTTCTGAGAAAAACGAGAAGGCGCTTCAATGATAAGGAGCTTAGGTTTACAGCACTCACCATATCCGCACCAAATACCTGCCACCTGATACGAGCAAAAGCAGGACAATCACAGAGGAAATGTTCCGCAGTGTCGTCGCTTTCTCCACAGGCTTCGCAGTTGGTGGTGTCGCTTAGGCCTAGCACCTTAAGGTGCTTGGCAAAAGCGTAGTGTCCCGTAAGAACGCCAGTAGTCTGTCTGCAGTCTTTTCTGTTGAGAGACAACAAGAATGCCGCGGATTTCCCACAGACGTCGGGGAGCATTTGCTTAGTCTGTCTGCACCCTGGAGAGTCATGCCAACGGCGATTGTGTTCATAGGAAACCCAACCGTCAATGGAAGCCCTGACCGAGGACGCAGGCAGGCAGATCGCTGGTTCAGGTCCTGAGAGGTCCCCCTCTGAGCCTTGTCTAGCAAGTTCATCGGAGATCTCATTTCCCGTGATCCCGTTATGACCCGGGACCTGTCATTACTTTGCCAACATTTTCCGGTGGTTATGAGTCGTGGAGGTCATTTCACGATATGTTTGTATCCCTGGTACACACCAACACAACGCTTACAGAGATTCAGAAGTTGCATTTTTTGAAGAGTAATGTTAGGGGCGATGCAGAAAGACTTCTTCAACACTTGGCCATTGACAAGGGCAACTATACCCGGGCGTGGGAGATCCTCACTGAACGTTACGACCATAGGAGGGTGCTTGTCAACACTCAATTAAAGCTGTTTTTCGGCCAGGTTTCGATGAGCAGCGAAACAGCAAACAACATCAAGCAGATTCTGGATACATCTCAGGAAATTATTCATTCTTTGGAGAATTTGGAGGTACCGGTCAAGCATTGGGATGCGATCTTGATTTTCGTCATTCTCCAAAAATTGTGCAACACGACGCAACAGCTGTGGGAAGAAAGATTAGGTAGTAGTAAGGAATTGCCACATATTAAAGATTTTTTCGAGTTTTTGCAGTGTAGATTCCGAACTCTAGAGGCTGTGGAACAGCAGTCAAGCGCGAAAGGTTCCAGGACGAAACCCGCCACTCAAGTTCTTCACACTCGACAGGTTCCGAAACGGCAGATCAACTGCAGGGTTTGTCAAAAAGGGCCGCATTCGTTAAGAGAGTGTAGGAAATTCTTGGAGATGGATGTAAGTCAACGAAAACAAACTGTTTTAAACATCAAGGTCTATGAGAACTGCCTTGCATACAGCCATTTCAAGAACAAGTGTCCGAGTTCAAGGTGTTGCTATCACTGCAAACAGCGTCACAACTCTTTGCTACATCCCCTTCCACAAGATACGTTTACCCCTTCCTCAAACTATGTAGGTTTCAACCCAAATGCTCCGCAATTTGTTCCAAATAACCCAAATTCAACCCAAGGGCAACAACAGAACGGGAATAATTGGCCTTCAGCAACCAACAACTACCACAACCAAGTCCACACACAGCAAAATAACCCGACGACTACGCAGACGCAAACAGCTAATCCAAATCAGCCCCAAAGCCAGTCACAGTTTCAAAACGACCAGCCATCAACAAGTCAAAACTTCCGAGTTTACCATGCCAATTCTAACTCACAGGTTTTGCTTTCAACAGCTTTAGTAAGTGTGAAAGCCGGTAATGGAAGTTACTTGACATTGAGGGCTCTGATCGATACTGGTTCGGAGGCGTCGTTTATAACTGAGGCAGCAGTTCAGCGATTGAATTTGAAGACGAGGTGGACATTCAGCAGTATTACTGGATTGGGGGAGGTCAACAGTGGAGCATCCAATAAAATCTCAGCATCGCATCACTGACCTCGAGCTTTGAAGGTCGATTGCAGGCTCTCGTCCTTAAGTCCCTGACAGGCCTCCTTCCGGCCCAATATATCAATGTTGAAGGTATGACTTACCTGGAGGGACTGCAGTTAGCTGATCCGACTTTTAACATTCCTGCGAAAGTCGATATGTTGCTGGGAAGTGACATCTACGGCGAAATAATCCTTGGAGAGGTTGTCCATAGTAGTGGGTGCTTAGGACCAATAGCACAAAGGACCCAATTAGGATGGATTGTACTAGGCAAGGTTCCAGTGACGGAATCAACCACAGTTCGTACATTCTTCAACCACATTGATCTCAACACGACGATGAAGAGGTTCTGGGACATCGAGGAAGAACCATATGAGAAGTTTGAAGCTGAGGAAGATAAAGAATGTGAGGAGCATTTCAAAAAACACACAAAGCGCTTACCTAATGGATGCTACCAAGTTCGTCTGCCTTTTAGAGGTGGCGAATACCCAAGCATGGGCCCAACACGACAAGGTGCGGTCAGGCGTTTCCTGCAGAAGAGACTGCAAGCCAACCCAACTCAACACGCGGAGTACGCAAAATGTATGGCCGAGTACCTCGAGCTCGGACATATGACACCAATCGAGGAATCCAATGAGGTTTTAAAATCAACCTTTCATTTTTTTATTCCCCATCACGCCGTCATCAAGGAATCCAGTACCACCACAAGGTTGCGGGTCGTTTTTGACGCAACTTTCAAACCATTTTTTGGCTCTTCCTTGAATGACAAGTTGATGGTTGGACCTAAAGTTCAAACAAATGTTATGGACATTATTTTAAGGTGGCGTAAATATAGGTTTACCTTTACTGGTGACGTCGAAAAGATGTATCGTCAGATCCGAGTCAACACCTTAGATGCAAACTACCAGCTGATCTTATGGCGAGAAAATCCGAGCCAGGAGTTGAAGATTTACCGTCTGGAAACGGTTACATTTGGTACATCGTCAGCGCCGTATCTTGCCATTAGGGTATTTTTGCAGCTAGCAGACGACGAAGCATCTAATTTTCCTCTGGCTACCTCCGTCATCAGGGAAGAAACTTATGTCGACGACGTCATAAGTGGAGCCGACACGATTGAGGAGACGCAGCTCAAACTGCAAGCGGTAAGGGAGATGTTAGCAACTGCAGGCTTCCATCTTCGCAAACAAGTCAGCAACTCGGAAGAAGTGTTGCAACACATACAACCAGGGGAACGAGCAGTCGATTTTTCGCTACCATTCGTTGAAAAGAGTGACGTCAAGACGCTAGGTATTAAGTGGCTGCCGATTCCTGACGTTTTCTCATTCCAGGTCGCACATTTTGGCAATGTGGAAGTCACCAAACGATCCATCTTATCTTCTATAGCTAAGCTCTACGATCCAATGGGCTGGATCTCACCCTGTATCATCAAAGCAAAGATAATGATGCAGCAGCTATGGGGACGAGGACTAGATTGGGACAAACCGATCCCAATAGAATTGGAACGGGAATGGCTAACTTTTCGTCGAGAACTTCCAGCGATCGAGAAGGTCCAGATTCATCGATGGATCAATACCGACAAAAACATCAGGAAGCTCGAGGTCCATGGTTTCAGCGACGCTTCGGAGAAGGCGTATGCCGCAGCGATTTATTTGCGCGTTCTCGATGGTAATGGTCAAATCCACATGCACTTGCTGCTGTCAAAGACGAAGGTGGCACCTTTAGAAACAATCACGCTGCCTAGATTGGAACTTTGTGGAACTGTTCTGTTGGCAAAATTGCTTCATGAGACGACAAAAACTCTGAAGCTGGAAGCAGCTGATGTCTATGCGTGGACCGATTCAGTCATCGCGTTATGCTGGATTAGAGCTCCTCCGTCCAAGTGGAAGACATTCATCTGCAACCGTGTGTCCCAGATCCAAAGGTGTAGTGGCAACACGACTTGGAAACACATTCCATCAGAGCTGAACCCAGCTGATATCGCATCTCGTGGCGTCTTTCCATCAATGATTGTGGGAAACAAACTGTGGTGGGAAGGACCAGATTTTTTAAGGCATCAGTGGGATGCCATCTACCCAGAACAGCCATCCTGCCTGGATACCCATCACGAAGCCCGATCTACTATTGTCCATCACTGCGTGGAAAATAATGCGTTAAGTGCTGTAAATCAAGTCCTACAAAATTGTTCAACGCTAAGTAAAGCAGTTCGAGTGGTTGCATACTGCCTACGTATGCGAATCAAGGCCAGGACTTCTCAACAGTACACGGATGTACTATCGCCGCATGACCTGGAGGAGGCATTCACACGCATCATACGATCCGTTCAGGAAGAAATATTCACTTCGGAAGAGATGATCAACACTAAGGGGTACAAATCACTCACACCAGTCGAAGACGGAGAGGGGATTTTACGAGTGGGGGGGAGGCTATCTAACTCGAATCTCCCGTTCAACAAAAAACACCCGATCCTTCTCAAGGCAAATCATCTTCTTTCGAAACGGATTATCAGTGACGCACACGATAAAACCCTGCACGGAGGTAACGAAAAAATGATTGCCTACATTCGTCAACGTTTTTGGATTTTCAATTTGAAAAATGCGGTAAAAAAGGAAATTCACGACTGCAACATTTGCTTTAAGTTCAGAGCGAAACCATTGGCGCAACTAATGGGCAATCTTCCCGCAGCAAGGACAGCCATGTCTCGTCCATTCACCTACGCAGGAGTCGATTACGCAGGACCCATCGATATAAAAACCTGGAGAGGACGCAACGCTAAAACTTTAAAGGGATACTTCGCGATATTCGTCTGTATGGCAACGAAAGCTGTCCATATAGAATTGGTTAGTGATATGACTACCCAAGCTTTTTTAGGAGCGTTTAGGAGGTTGATAGGAAGGCGAGGTCTGTGCAGAAAGCTTTTCAGCGATTGTGGCCGAAATTTTGTAGGCAGCAATAGCGAGCTACAAAAACAACTAAATGAGGCGCAGTTCAGTTGGAGAAATGTGGCAGAGGTACTGGCCAACGAGGGTACCAAGTGGAATTTCATTCCCCCGGCTTCCCCGCACTTTGGAGGTCTATGGGAAGCGGGAGTGAAATCTGTGAAATTTCACCTCAAACGTGTGGCTGGTAACCAAATACTGACTTTTGAAGAGCTCAACACGCTTCTGATTCAAGTAGAAGCCTGTCTGAACTCCAGACCATTGTGTCCACAGTCAGAAGACATTAACGACCTTGGAACAATAACACCCGGCCACTTTCTCATAGGAGGACCACTTATTTCACCTCCACAACCAGAATACCAGTTGGAGAAAATCTCGCACCTAGAACGCTGGAAGAGAGTCCAAGCCCTCTCGCAATCCTTTTGGAAGCTGTGGAGTAACGAGTACCTAGCGAGACTGCAGCAACGCCCAAAGTGGACTCAACTCGTCAACTCGGAGATAAAGGAAGGAGACTTAGTCTTGATCACAGACGAACGACTCCCCCCCACTCAAATGGAATTTAGGCCGTATCATAAAGTTACACCCGGGATCGGATAATTAAGTTCGAGTTGTAACACTTAAAACGGAAACAACTGAACTTAAACGTCCTATAACAAAAATTTGTCCATTACCCAGCAATAAATGAATTAATATTCAACCCAACACAACACAAAAATAAACAAACTAATAAAATTCAACTCAACACAACACAAAATTTAACAAATTATAACATTCAACCCAACACAACATAAAATTCAACCCAATATAATAGCATTCAACACAACAGAATAAAAACCTCAACCCGTCATAATATTCAATTCAATAAAAAACACTATTTGACTCAACACATTCAACTGAAATAATCTTAAAATCCCAACACTTTCGAACAACCAATCTATTTATTCATCATTTGAAACAATATAAAATCAACATTTATTCTTCAATACTTAAAAGCTTAATCAACACAGTCCTTATTCATAATTCCAAAATATTAATTTCAATTAAACTTAGAGTTTTGATTGTTACCCAAAATACATCATTTGGCAACCCTCCTTGATACAAAAAATATATCATGACACATTCTATGTTACAGTCCACTTTCTATGTATCAGTATGGAATAATAATAATAATAATAAAACCAAAACATATCACTACATCTGCAAAACAATATCCAATATGAACACTTCATAATAATATTGGTTTGAAGAATACACTTACCACATCAATTAATTCAACAAAATAAAACCCGATTTGTAAACTAACATAATAAAAAAAAAAACCAAGGAAAATCATAACAAACGAATATTCTCAGCTCGCGATTGCATTCACACACACACACAAACACACAACGCGATCGCGAAATCAAACAAAAATCCATCAATGAAAACAAAAAAAATATCTGCAATACAAAATAAAACAACAATTCGCCAATTTAAATATGAAATATAATAACGAAACACTTACCTTTCTCCTACGTCACAATTCATAACTCGCGATCGATTAAATTACACTATCAATTTACAAAAAAAAAAAAAATACAATAACTCCATCGAACAGAGTCACTTGTCAATGAAATTTTACAATCATGATTACAACAAAAGATCATCTCATCATAGCCAACGAAGAAGAAGAAGGCGCAAAGAGGAAAACGAAAACAACAAACCTCGCTCACCAGCATTGTGCGAGAACGGCACCGGAGCAGATGATATGCATTCATTGCAATTATTAATTTTTTTGATTATTATGTTTATGTTGTTGTCACTTTTTTGCATGTCTGTTTTCAACTAATATGGTTTGTCTTTACATACCAGGGTTGGCACTGAAGCAGCGAACTAAGGGATTGATGACATCGAAGGTGAACTGCGTTCACGGCGGGGGAGAATGTTGGCGACAGATGAAAGTTATCTCAACTCGATTGGAACATCTTATAAATATTTTATTTTCGTTTCATATTGCAAACGGCAACACTGTTTTTTAGAACTGAAAACATGTAAAAGAATATATAATGTAAACAGTTTCATAATGTAAATAATGTATTTTCTTTCTAACGTAATGTCACAGTATAAATAAGAAGAACAAAGAATAAAGAATTATAACGTTTTAGTCAGCCAAAAAGGAAAGTCTTTTAATTTATCATAGTTTTGCAGATAAAGTGATAAAGTTTTTAGTGGTATTCACAGATATACTGATCCCACACGCAACACAAAACATTACGAATTTTTGAAATCCGCCCACAAACTCAAAAAAACAAAATTTTGGAAAAAAGGAATTTTGAGCTAGAAAGCTGAAATTTTTTTTTGTATGATCTATGACTCCTAAAACTGCTCGGGATATAAAATTTTCAAAATCCGCCCACTGACACGCCCACAAATAAATAAAACAATTTTATTGAAAAACCACAATTTAAAAAAACTTTTTTTGAAAATCCAAAGTTTGAGCTACGGAGCTGAAATTTATAATATATACTCTCTAAGCCCTTTATGCTCATGTGTTAATTTTTTTTAAATCCGCCTACTGACACGCCCACAATTAAATAAATCAATTTTATTGAAACACCCAAGTTTGAGCTAGGGAGCGTTTTTTTCGATAAAATCCTTTAAATGTTATATAACAAAATATGTAGAGCTTTCTTAACAATTCAACCAAACTTAGACTTTTGTCACGCCCACTTATGAGGGATAGGAATTAGAATAGGGTATCCAACAGTTCGCCCAAGCGGACTGTAGCCCGTGCCTATGTTTTTAACCTTCCAACCACACACTGGGGTGTGAGATACCCCACACAGATTTCAAAAGTGTGCAGGTCCCGTTAAAATTTTTTCCTAAGCATGCCATGCCTGTGTATATTCAATTTTAAACTCTCTGCAGTAGTAGGCGATGGTGTTCAGTTCTCAGATTTTTTAAACGTGGTTAGTCGTGGTTCGAAGTTTTAGCTTGGGTATCATATCAGTGTGCAGTGCGTGTTAGTATTATTTTGAATTTTTCAATACATTATTTTAGTGAAATGTTTTCTTTTTTAGTTATTTTGGACTAAAAATAATAAAACAAGTGTGAGGTTTGTTCAGCAATAAAGTAAGTTACTGTGTGACATGCCGACTTCCCATGTGCGAGGATCATCGCTCACTGCAATGCATAGAATGCAGTTCAAAAAATGTGCATTTTTGGATTTAAAAAAGCTATAATATATATAAACTATTTTAACAGTAGATGAAGTAAACATTATAAAAAGAGTGTTAGAAAGCGTTATGTGACAATTTTTTTTTTAAAAAAAAAAACTTTTTATGAATTTGACTGATTTTAGTTGACAACTATAATTAACTTTTTTTTGTAAGCTAATTTTGAAACTTATGTTTTTTTCCAGTATTCTTATATTTTATGTTATTAATCGTATTGAATTTTGTTTTGATAAAGTTAAAATATGAATTAAAAAAAAAAATATATATATTTATATAAAATGGCAACTTTTTTTTAATATTTGCGGGTGGGGTATGTGATACCCCAGTGTGAGGAGCGCGTTAGAAAAAATATGTGTGAGGACGGAAGGTTAATATATTTTTATTGCCACAACAAAACTGGTGGACGTAGGTACGTCAAAACAATTCTGAAAAAGAAAATTTATCAAATTGTATTGAAAATTTGCAGTATATGCTAAAATTTGGCATTTATGGCAAACAAAATTTGATGATTTTCATGGATATACGTCAAAACCATTCTGAATATCTCAGCAATGGAAAGAGGTAAGAGATAGGACAAAACTGATAACTCATTTGAAAAGAGCGCCCCCGAAAACACAAGACTGCCTAGTTCAAATAGTGAATTTTGGCGATTTTGTTCTCCTTTCCATATTTTTAAGGAGGATAAATCTATCATCATTGGCGCACACCACCGTAAGCCCTGGTTACTTATTAATCCTGATTAATTTTGATATTTCCTCGTGGGCAACAATAACAACGTCATCTGCATCGTAAAGCAAGTGGTGTGCTTTAGGGTTTCCTTTCTTTATTCGTTTTCCTTTTTTTCAGAACTCCTGTAGAACAGCACGTTAAGTTTTGTTGTGTGTTAACTCGACGCAAAATACAGAACCCCACAACAATTTCTAATTTAAAGATTTAAAATACTTTAACCTTCCCATATTGCAATCCTTACTCCTATAGACGTATTTCCTTTATATGCTGACCCGCCCTCGCGTGAAAAGCGATACCTTAATACACCAATAATTTTTTTTCCAGCACAATTACTCTATTTAAGAAGAACACGGTTAGCATTTTCGCCCTTCACATAAAAGCGCAATAATAACATTGTTAAGCATCCTGCATGAATTAAAGAACAATGGTTTGAGGTGTACAAATGAAAGACACAAAGAAAGACTATGAATAAATGGCAAGACGCGCCGAGTGGATTCTTTTCACAGTAATCAAAACTGCAGCGGCTGCTGCCACAACAATTGTACGAACAAAACAAAAATGTTCAATGGAAAGCAGCAATCAAAAGTTACTCCATTCTCACAACGTCAACGATTTCCATTGTTTGATATCGAGACCAGACTTGGTAAACTACAGAATCAGCGATAAAGGAGCAACCATTGACATTACAATGAAAGTGTACCTTGTTTTTGTGCTAAAACAGCGTGTAGAGGAGATAATTATCACAATACACTTTCTTTCTTTCGCCTTAAGAAAACAGATGCTGATGGTCGTTCTAAATTCAGTTTAACTTAAATTCAAATCACTTTAGTTTTAATTTTGCTCAATTTGGGTTTGAGAGCTGGTTGGTACATAATATCCTGTGTCCCCGAAAAGTGACTTGACTTTTTTGTGTCAACTTCAAGTGCCTTACCTTTGACTAAACACAGGGGCGGTTTTATGTCCATTCTAGCGTTGCGATGTTGACAAATTAATATGAAACTTGTTCATGTTCATGTCGTTCAATTATCTAGTTTTAATCATTTTAACACATTTTAAATTTTGATAAATTTGCATTCTATATTATGTACTAGGTACATACGAGTATTTGTCATAACTTTCGGACCTACCATACTCAAATTAGCGCTGGTTCCAGAACGCTGGCATGGATAAGACCCACCTGACTCGCTTTTGGATTTATCTAAATGGTTAGTTTAATACAGAAAAAGATACCTACTGTAATCATGTTGCAGTTTCGACTAAAACTGAAAATTAGATATGATTGATATTAGATTATAAAAAAGTTCAAAAAAGTTTATACCCTTTCGTCGGTCGGTCAGTACGTCTGTCAAACTCCTGCGAGTGGACGGGTTTTCGGCAATTTCGTTTTTGCTTTTTCTATAATTCAAAGCAACGGTTCCTACTATATATTCCAATAACTTTGAACCGTTTTTAAATTTTTCATAATTTTGGGTAAGAGTATCTAAGAGAATTGCATCGGTTCTCGTCAGATCACCGTAATTAAACGACGTTGGGCGCGGTTAGTACGTAGATGGGGGACCGTTTGAGAACAGCCGCGTGTCGTTGGCCAGTCCCATCTACAGAGTTGAGGTAGATAATATACGTGGTATCACAATGGACCTAAACTGATCTAAGTGTGTCGGCTTCTTCTAAGAGAATTGCATTCCTACTCAGTTTTGCCCAAAATATTCGAATAGTAGTAAGTGCGAGTCGTACTCGCTCATGAAGGGTTCCGCGCGAATTATAATTATTTTTTACTTAGACACCTATTACAGATTTATTATTAAAAAGAATGGTTCACGGTTTACGCATAAGGTTTATGTTTATGAAATTAAATGTTTTTTTTTATACGTATTTGAATGAAAGGTAAATTGCGGTTTACGATTTATGACGTATTAAAAAAAACTACTTACTAGATCTCGTTCAAACCAATTTTCGGTGGAAGTTTGCATGGTAATGTACATCATATATTTTTTTTAGTTTTATCATTCTCTTATTTTAGAAGTTACAGGGGGGAGCATACATTTTACCACTTTGGAAGTGTCTCTCGCGCAAACTATTCAGTTTAGAAAAAAATGATATTAGAATCATGATATCATTTTTGAAGACCCACACATTTTGAGTTTATGGGGAACCCCCAAAATTTATTGTTTTTTTTTTTCTTTTTTTTGTATGAAAATCCTAATGCGGTTCACAGAATACATCCACTTACCAAGTTCAACAGTATAGTTCTTATAGTTTCGGAAAAAAGTGACTGTGATATACGGACGGACAGACAGATAGACACACATGACGAATCCATAAGGGTTCCGTTTTTTGTCATTTGGGTACGGAACCCTAAAAAGGAGTGATTTAAAAAAATAATTGACATTCTTTCGAATACCACCATTTTAAGTAAATCTCCAAAATCTTTTTCCAACTCTATTCAAAATCTCCATTTCGTTTTCAAAAAAGGCCTCAATGATTTTGATCTGTAAGCATACTCTTTTTTCCCAAAGCTTCGAATGACGGTACTTAGGAAAAACGGTAATATCTCAACAATGGGTTGTTGTTCTTTTAAAAATGTACGCATACATAGCTGCTACCATTTATAAACTACTCGTATCATAGGTTAGGTTAGGTTAGGTTAAGGTGGCTGTTAGCTGAAAGTCAACACACTTACACCAATGAGGTCCGTTGTGATGCCACATGGATCGGGAGTTTCGACCACTACTCACTAAAAAGCATTTGGAGCTTCTAATGATGCGTGATAGATTTCTAACATCTGTGTTAGATAAGTCACTGAGTTCATTGAGGAAGAAGGCCCCTAGATAGAGATTTCTTTTATGGTAGAGTGCAGGACATATGCAGAGGAGTTGCAGTGTAGTCTCCTCCTCCTCTTCATCCCTGCTTCAGCAGAAGTCATTTCATTAGACACCAAGCCTTGATGAGTGCTTGCCTATTAGGCAGTGTACTGTGATGACATCTATGGCAGAGCCAATGTACAGTCGGTTAAGTAAGATCAAACTCAAAGAGCGTCGCTGATGCAGCTTTGGCCAGATTCACTACCTGTCCACCTGAGGTTTGTACTATCGACTGTGAATAGCTTGAAAATAAATTTACAAGTAGCGATAGGCATACCAAGAGATGAACGGCAGCCTAAGGCTACGATGGAGTTTGGAGAGACTGAGTTCAGGGACTTTAGCGCGGCTTGACTATCCGAGAATATGCGGATGTCCTTAGCGGATATCACATTTCTCTTCAGCCACGATAAGACTTCCTTAAACGCCATGATTTCCGCCTGGAACACGCTACAATGATAAGGAAGACGGAATGAGAGACTGATATTTAGTCTTTCTGAGAAAACACCCCCACCTACCCCATCGCTAGTTTTTGATCCGTCGGTCGGTGTAAAAGTGGATCGATTTAACTTCCGTGCAATCAACACCCTCCCAGAATGATCTGGTGGGGATACTGATTTGGAAATTCTTTTCGAACTGTAGCTGGGGTGTAGTGTTGTCAATATTTCTAGGTAGGGACCGAAATGAGTCCAGAATGATAGAGTGGCCAATATTCGTATTGATCCACTGTGACGTGGCGTTTAAGCGGACAGCGGAACAGGCAGTTACCTGCCTGCTGAAAATATCCAGGGGTGTCAGATGCAGTAAGATGTCCACTGCAGCGAAGGTGGTCGTTTGGAGTGCTCCGCTCATACACAGACAAGCTGTACGTTGCATCTTGATCAGCTTTAAACTATCATAGGTATTCAGACTTTTGAATGATAATTTTTATATTCATATAAAGGTTTCAAAAACTATTTAATACTTGGCGTTTTTCAAAAATTGATTTAAATAAACTTCATCTGAAGGAAAAGTAAGGAACCGCTTTTTGATAACAGCTATTTAGATAACTAAAATATTTATTATCAATTTGGAGAGGAGTATCGCTGAGTGATCAGCAAACTTGCAGAAAGCGATTCAGAAATTGTACGGCTGTTATAAGTTAAATTAGATGGATATCCATCAGATTTTTCTTCGAATGAACAAATCCATAAAAACATGCAGGATCATTTTAAAGAGAGCTTTCCATTTTATTTATATATTCAAAATAAAAGCTGCATGATAATGCTTTTAATTCATAGAATAACAATAAGTTAAGCTCAAAGTGTGATTGGCAAATTGATCTCAAATAGTTCTTCCAAGCCCTATAACGTTAATTTCTCAACAATTTGAACTCTCTAGTATACAGGGGTGGGACGTATTTACATTTCTAGATGATTTGACAGAAACAACTCTTTTCATGCAGTCCCCCATCAAGAATAGAAAGAGCTAACGATATCATCAATGTCAGCTAGGTTAGTAAAATTCAGGTCAATCTTGTTAATTTCTTCAGAAAGCCTTTGAAAATGTGCTTTACGATAGTCAGATGAATGCGAACGGTCATACGAAATACTATTTTAGTATAAATGTCTGTCTTAATCAATAAATAGAAGAAAAAACTTTTACAGCTTGTTTGCTGTAAGTCATAGGATAAAATATTATGTAGTAACAGTAGCTCTTATTGTAAAAGTTTTATTGATGGAATGAAATGATAATCATCCTCGTAAGATACCCATCCAATGTGAGACAAATTAAAGTCGCCAAGTAGTAAAATAGTGCTGTCACAACAAGATGAGTCAAAAATACGGTTCAATGCCAGAGAAAGTTCTGAATACAAGGAGCATAGACGATACGATAGAATATACGCATTAACAACATATAAGTGTTTATTGTTAAAGTGTAAAGTTCGATATTTTAAACAAATGGGACGTCTATCTTACTTAACTACAGGTGAGTACGAAGAGCAACGAGGACACCTCCCTCTAGTGTTTTTAAGTCATGTTGATGACGAACGTTTCTATAAACTAAGAACTCATGAACAAAGAGTTCCATTTCTTATTTACTGGCATTACGCCAAGTTTTCGTCAAGAAGAAAATGTCATCTGAGAGAGCTTAGATATTTGAATAAAATGTAGCGGTTTTAGAGCGGAGTCCATCCATTTTGGTAGTAGAGTAGAGCGACAGCCTACTACGTGCTTTAACACGGGCGGACGATCTTAACTGCGTTTATGTTTATGAGCGGGGTGTAATTTCATTAGGAAGAGTATTTTCTGGCAAAATGTTTCTATCGCACAGTAACCCAAACTATAGAGACGGGACAACAATTCTGAATGAAGCGACAAAGCTACGAGTATCAGCCTTACTTATTTTTGTGCATTTAACTGAATATAAATTTCGAACTAATTTATTCGAAACCAAGTGGTTCAAGATTATCATCTGAGGAAGTATTTTGTTTTGATCGCAAAATAAAAATAGTTGTAAGAGTTTCGTCTTCATCTGAGCGGTTCGATTCAATAAAAATTCGATTGTTTTTTTTCTTTATTTAATTTCATAATTATTATCTAAATTTATTTTACAATTACTTATCTAATTTTATTTTAAAAATCAAAAGTATGGCCGCTGTCGTTGAAATAAGGTATGCATTCCTTTTTAATAAGATGCAGTTGTTTTCGAAATATTCATATATCAGGCGTGTTTCTTAGCACGCGGATATAGGGATAATTTGAAATTTTCATGTAAAATACAACAACAACTTATCCTATATACGCTAACTTTAGCGGGGATAGCTATCGCTACCGCCGACCACTAACACATCCCGTCGATTATTTTGTTCGTGATTTTATTATTATTATTTTTCAAAATTTAGTAAATCTGTCAATGGGAAACTGTTTTTTTATAATTTTAGAATATGTTTGGTATTAATTTCAACTGTCGGAAATTAATATTTTTGAATTTCACGATTTTCAATACAAATTTCTTAACTAAACTTACAGCTGTGTCACTAATAAACGTCATAGGTGCATGTGTGCTGCCAAGTTTTTTTTTGATGAATTCTTAAGCGGCGATGGTCGTTTTTTAATGCCATGCCTAGGTATATCCGCGTGCAAGGAAACACGGCTATCGTCTGGGCTGTGAAATATGAATATTGCTTTTGTATGTGGAAGAAACGGGGGTGTATCCGATTTGAATTGGTTTGTGCAAGGTAAGCACAATGGCGTGGGATCCGTTATAAAGATAATGTGCCGTTAGGCAATGTGAATATGGGGATATCCGGGGTATACAGATTAAATAGTTATTGCGTTTACTGTGAGATTGATCATTACATCATAAGGGTAACAATAGGAACATCATTATAACTATTATGTTGACTTCTTAGATTACGGTTGAACTTAGGGTTAGACGTTGATGCAGTAACATCTCGTTTTCTTTTACCAGAAACTGAAGTAGAAGAAAAAGTAACTAAGTAATAGGGTCAGAGCAAATTAATGTGTCCACAGGAGATGAGGTAAATTGTTGTTGTTCAGGTATCAGCAATTAAAGGACAGAGGCGCAGAGCTGAAAACTGATGTCATGAAAGTTATGCCCAATTTTTCATTAAATTATGTCCTTTCCAATTAAATTATGCCCATTTTTATAAAAATTTTAAAATAATAATGAAAATGAAAGAGGCATACATTTTTGGCATTTTAAAGGTCTTTCATTAAGGACTTGACAACTTCTTTTTTAAATAAAATGCAAGCTACTTGAGATATCTCAAGAAACAATTTATTGGCTAGAATTACTCGCAAAACATTTATGTATGGAACTCGACTTCGTTCATATGTCTACCACGGGAACATCTGCAGCGGTCGATACCTTGAACCCAATTTTCGATGACTCAGCCGCACTTTTCGACGGATACGGCCTGCGCATAGACCATTGATTTAATGTATAGCCCCATAAAAAAAAGTCTAGAGGCTTTAAATCACACGATATCTGCGGCCAATAGACGGGTTCGCTTCAATAACTCGATTGTTGCACCCGCTGTGTGGCTTGTGGCACCGTCTTGTTGGAACCACATATCACTGATGTCCAATTCATCCAATTGCTCAAAGAAATAACGTTCCAATGTCGCTGTAGCGAATAATATTAACCGTTGCGTGACGGTAATTTTCATCGACGAACAAAAAACGCTCCAATGACGCCACCGGCATGAAAACC
The DNA here is from genome assembly GCA_949715645.1 of Portevinia maculata. Taxonomy (NCBI): domain Eukaryota; kingdom Metazoa; phylum Arthropoda; class Insecta; order Diptera; family Syrphidae; genus Portevinia; species Portevinia maculata. The sequence continues at coordinate 93,297,886 of OX454526.1, forward strand.
GCACCAAACAGTGACTTTTTGCCTATGAATTGCTGTTTCATGAAGCACATGAGGATTCTCTCCTGTACAGTAATGCATATTTTGCTTATTGACGAAGCCGTGTAACCAAAATGCATTTCATCGCTGAGGATGATATTGCGATGAAACGTACTTCGCTTCATATGATCAAGTGGCTTTAGTTATTGAGGCAGCTTGATCTTGTAAGAGTATAGGCCAAGATCCTTACGTAAAATTCGCGTTTGGGAGAGGCCCAATTCTTGAGAACGCCGTGAAATTGACTGATTTGGCTGATTTGCGACGGACAAGATGGCAGCAATATTCTCCACACCTCGGGCAAAATGTAGTCTCCCTGGCACGGCAACATCAAGCAGCGAATATTCTGACTCAAATTTGTTCACTAGACTATGAATTGCTTGTCTACTGGGACAAGAATTACATCCGAAAATTGGCGTTATCGCTCTTGAAGTTGCGACCATCGACTCGGAAATCCGGTATTAAGTTTTAATTATTTGTAAACGTGGTTCCTTTCTGTACTTCACTATGCTGAAAATCTTGATTTTATTTAATATTTTGAGATTGACAATTCGGTAATCGGTTCACACTGAAAGTTTGAAGTTATCAAGTCACTAATGAAAGACTATTTATTAGTATTTAAATAAATAGAAAACCTCTGAACATAAACAACATCAAATCACAGATAACAAAATTATTCATAGTGTTTCATGTAATTTTAAGTGAAAATAACATAAAATCGTAGCAAATAAATTATAACATAAAACAAAATAAACAAAATCACAGAAAAAAATTCATTTAAAAAACCTAAGCGAAAGAAGTTAAAATTATATAGAATCTTGATCTTCATCATAGTCTTTAAAGACATACATTGTTTGGAAAAAATTGAAATGGCTTTCATGTAACACTTTCGTGGCAGTCTTCATTTTTAAAAAGCCTTTGCGCGTGTTATATACCGCTTAAGGTTTCAACATTTAACAAATTTCTTACTTTTGTCTTGTTTTGATTTAGGTATTGCTGAAAAAATTCGCTCAACCGAAGATGATCAAAGTGGGAGACAGAACATGCTAGTTAAAAAATTGTCTAACTGTGGAAACATTTTGGAATTATCCCTTTTAGTATGTCTGAATTATGTTTTTAGGTTTGAATTACGAATGTTTGACATGAAATAAACGTAAAAAAAATTCCTGTAAAATTGTGCCCATTTCAGCATATTTTCAGATTAAGTTTCCCAGGTGCCCAAGGCTTCAAAATTATGCCCAAAAGGCATAATTATGCCCCAGTTGGCAGCGCTGCAGAGGCGGGAAAGCATCAACCGTAGAACAAGGGTCAGAAAACATGGACATGTTAGAGACCGCAGTATTGAATGTGTCAAATAAATCTTTAAACCATTTAAATAATTTTTGTATGTCCTTCCTAGAGGCTGACATCTTGAAGACATTGTACGACATATTGCAAATTAATGCTAATGGTGTCGAGGCAACACTTATAAATAGCAAATGCAAAAAAGGAGCTGCATATTCTTGCCAGATTTTTGTATACCAATGATACAAATACACTATCAGCTCTTTGTCGTAGAGTGCTTAAAGCAAGCAACTATCACGAGCAGAAATTTGCCGGCACCAAAAGTGCTCTCACATGCCTATCATTTAGTTCAGGTGTTAGTAAGGACAAAACAATTAAAAATACAATTATTATGTACCTATAAAATACTAACACAGACACAAATCATGCAAATAATTTAAGACATTAAAGCATTATTACGCAAAATATTTTTCAGCTTAGTTTTACTAACATGCAAGTCAATCACATGATCATTTAGATTATAGATTCTACTCATGGGACTAATAGGCTCATGCCTCCCATAATTCGTTCTATGATGGGGACTATACAATAATTCAACACTGCGTAAATTATGGGCATTACAACGAAAATAAAAGCCAATAGACGACAGCAAGTCAGGTGTATCTATTTGACCGGATATAAGCTGCTGTAAAAAAATGATATCGCTATTAAGCCCTCTGTTGAGCTATATGTTAAATTAAATTATTATTGACTATTTACCCTATGACTTTTGCCTAAGTACAATATTATTTAATCTCTTTGTATGAACTGTAATTCGTAAATTTATCATGTTCCCTTTTTATCACACCAATTGGCGAAGCTATTAATGTCCGATTGAAGAAAAATTCTGTCCTGCTGACTACTGATAGATTTATATATTTTCATATCATCAGCGTAGATCAGGATATTACTGTGATTTACACATGCCTTAACATCATTAATGGCTAGTATAAATAGAATTGTTCCGAGGTGACTTCCTTGGGGAACTCCAGACTGAGCTGTGAAAGATACTTGATAAACCCTTAATCTAAGGTATGAATTAACCCATTTTATGAAACATGGTGAGAAACCAAAAGCCCTGAGCTTAAATTCGATTATTTCATGGGACAGCTGGTCGAAAGCCTTAGAGAAGTCAGTGTATATGCAATCCATTTCGTCCTTATTATCTAGGGCATTAGAACAATCATGCAAGAAACTTAATAGATTAGTGATAGTGGATCTGTTTCTTACAAATCCATGCTGTTCAATACAAATTATATTGCGACAAAAAATATTAATTTTTCACAAACTTAGAGATACACGAAAGCTTTGAAATAGGCTTGTAATTAGTGATATCACCACGTTCGCCTTTTTTAAATACAGTTGTGATAAAATCACTTTTCCATAGATTAGGGAATTTGCCATTACTAATGGACAATTCAAACAGATACTTAAGATATGGAGCAATTACATTACTGCATTTTTTAAGAACAATCGGTGCAAAATACATTTTAAAATTGTTTCCAAATCGAATGAGATACTGGGAATCGATTCAATAGTTCCAGATTCTGTACCTAAGGAATGATTGATGCATTTGGGACTAACATTAAGAGTGGGGGCATCGTTTAATTTTTCGCTGACTCCTAAGATTAAACCGATTTGCCTTTGGATTTAGGGCAGAGGAAGGCATATCACGTTTCCTTTTGCCTGCAGGTAGATTAGATGAGGACGATGCTAAATTAAGAATGGGCTCAGGGGTAGATTCACCAGTTGGGGAACCTGTTGTGTCAAATAGAGTCAATGTGTCCATCGCCCGTTGGGTACACTGCTTTACTTCATTAGCCGGCAACTCAATGTCAGTAGACGTTGAGGCGCCTGCCGAAAGATGAGGATCAGAGATACCAACTGATATCTATGCCATTCTTTTTTAGACGTTGCACTATTCAATAAAAATTTCGTATAATCACAGCATAAATATATGCAATTGTGTGGATTATATGTAAAAGATCCGCATGTTTTTCTTCAGGGAGCAATGGTATGTTGTTTGTTCACGTTTTGGAAAAATAATATTATTTATTTGTTTTTGCACAGGATGAACGAACAATAATAAAAAGTTAGTTTAGATTACATAATTCGCGTTGACTTCAGCATTCTGGACAGACAACATCCAAGGGAAGGTATGCTGAGATCATCGCTGAAGCAAATAATTTGACTCAGGTAGTAAATGAGACGACACGAATGCCGAACATCAGTAGTCAAACCGTCAACTCATCGGACTTGTTTCTTACCTCTCGCACTGAACTTCTCGTACTCCAACCACAAAGTTAAAGAACAAACTCCTAGAAGAACTGTATGGCAATAAGAGAAAGCCAAATGGAAAGAATTAAACGGTTTCTGTAGGAGTTTTAACTGTTTGTTATATTTCCTCGATAGCGATATGATAAGAAACATTATCTTTGTATTGTTTGGTCTTTGCTTCTAGTGCTCTCAAATAAATGTTATTAGTAGTTAATTTTTAATTCGTTATTGATAAAAATAAATAAAATATCTTTGTATTTAAACTTTAAACGTAAAGTCTATATACAAAGCATAGGTTTGCAATTCGTTATCCCTAACAGGCGCGGAGTGACTTGAGCTACAAAGAAGCAATCAGATTAAAAGAGGTGACCTTTTTAAAGCCAACCCATTCGAGAAAAACCGACAAAAAATTTAAGCGAGCCAGAAATTACTGCAATGCTCACATCACTCGTGCCAAATTCTCCTACGACCAAAATCAGAGGCATAAAATACTACAAAGTTCCACGGGTAGATAGTAAAACCTTTTGGTCGTGTTTTAAAAATATTAAGACTACGGCCTCGTCTTCTATCACTCCAGCTGTCAAATCTTTGGACAAAGCCAATCTGCTTGCTGCTCACTCTGCAGTTAGCTCAAGGCTCCCAGACTATGTTCTATCTCCCCCTGTACTCGAGCGCGTAGAATACACCATGTGACCAATCCACTTTTGTACTCGTACATTGGCAGGTGTACTTCAAGATCTCAACATACACATATCAGCCGGTCCAGATGTTTTTTCCCCCATCGTTCTGATGAGGTGTTCTTCCACGCTGGCAAAACCATCGTGTAAGCTTTTCTAACTATCCTATTGTTCAGGGCTCTTTCCAAGAAGGTGGAAAACAGCATTTATCCAGCCTGCCCCAGAAAAATGCGAATCTTCTGCATCTTCCACCTACCGACCAATCGCACTTCCCTTCTTTCCAAAGTCATGAAAACGCTGATCAACCGTCAGCTCATGAAATATCTTGAACCCCGAAAACTTCTTAATGACCGGCAGTATGGTTTTCGCAGCAATAGGTCCACTGTTGATTTGATGACTTACCTAACTGAAAATTGGAACCAATCTCTTCACCATGGTGGCGAAAGTAAGATCGTTGAGCTTGATATTTCAAAGGCATTTGACAGAGTTTGGCATCAAGCTCTTTTCATCAATGGATTACGAATAACCTTTGGGAACGTTAAATTCAAGTTGTTTTGGACGACTTTAACTCTGCAACCCACGAAGTAAATGCGCGTATTTCCCAAAGCTCTGTTTTGTCTCCGAATCTCTTTCTCATTTTTATAAATGATTTCCTGTCTGTTATTTCTAATCCAATTCATTCCTTCGCTGATGACAGTACGCTCAGCTTTTCATATGCGTTTCTATATTCATTTCCCTTATCTTGGGCGTGGAACTGGAACGGCAGCGATATCAAGCTCATTGAATTCCGACCTTGACAGCATATTTAAGTGGGGTACAACCAATAGAGTGGAATTCAAAACCTCAATAGCCTACCATTATCTATGAATGGTACTTGCATCGCTGACACCGAAAGACTTTGAATTCTAGGTATGTGTGTTAATTGCAAGCTTCGTTGGAATGACCATATAATCGATTTTGACAAGAACGTTGCGAAATGTCTAGGCTTCCTTAACCGATGCAAGAAATATTTCACATCTTCTGAACAGGCTGCAATTTCATCCGCCCAAAGCTTGAGTTCAGCGCTCATATCTGGTCTGGTGTACCGCTAACATATTTGGAGCTACTCGACAGGATTCAAAAACGCGCGATAAAAAATTGGTGATCGAGACATCTCGAAATCACTTCACTGTCTTAGTCATCGTCGCAATGTCTCCTGCCTATGTTTCAACCAAAATACCCGCCGTGCTAGGAATGCACATCAGTTCAACCTTAAGCCTGTATTCGGGCTTACAGTGAAATACACAAAGAATCGTTCCGTAACCGTACCAAACGAATGTGGAATGCTCTACCATGCTCTATCTTTCCTTCGCATTACAATATACAAGCATTTAAAACCAATATGCATCGGCATCGGCAGCTCCTCTATCTCTCCAATCCAAATTTCCTTTCTTCCCGCCCCGTGTAGCAATTTACATTATAAGAGTACATAAACGTCTCTTTCGCGAGTGCAAATTATAAAAAAAAAAGGTGTGAGCCACGCTGATACCGTGAGTGCAGCGTTGATGTGTAAACATGTAGGCTCGTCAGTGTTGCATGTGGAAATATCACAGAGGTTGTGGTTTTGATAAACAAGAGATTTGGGTATTGTATTGAAATAAAACCATGATATATATTTAATGTCAACGACAAAATTTATTTAATGTTTGACCGAACAAATAATTGGTTTGTGAAAGCTGAATTAGGAGACGTACACCGTCGACTCAAGTGTGTCGATGTACCGGGAAAATATAGCATCGATTGTCGTTTAAGTGACATTCTTAAATCGGCCATCGGTTACCGAAGTACAAATCGATATTTTTCCTCTTACCTTCAACTGATGTACAACAAACTACAAGCTATACAACCTCAATTATTCAAAACAAATCTACTTCCACACAACTTTCCGGTGTTTCGTAAGGACATAATCTATATATATAAAAGAAAGTGTCCGAAGCGATGTAACCGCATAACTCGAGATTGGCCGAACCGATTTTGATGATTTATACTTTGTTGGAAAGGTATTTTCTCAGCACGGATTTTAGAGGAAAAAAAAATCTAAATTTCAAAATGGCTTATTTTGACCACCCAGCGTGTTACGACAGGTTTTTTTCGATTTTTTTTAAATTTTTTTTTTTTTTTCATTTTGTATTTATTTATTTTGGCAACAACCAAATAAAGAATCACATTTGAATGTAATATATCGTATCACAATTGAACTGCCAGATAGACACACAACGTAACGCCATCTATTATCGATCAATGGAGAAGCCAATTTTGTTTCATGTTTGATGGCGCTGTCGGATTCGGATTTCTTCATTGCGATTTTGTGAGTTTTTGTGAATTAAAATTGATATGAGAATATATCTATATCTATTTATATATATATGTATATAAAAATCAATCCATATTTGCGTTTGTTGCCGGTGTTTGGCCAAACGCGTTAACCGATTCCAATGAATTTTTTTTTAAAGAAAGGTGAAGTCTATACGAAGGATGTTATGTATGTGCGATGTCTGTATCTGCATCGGTGTGTAAATTATGTGTTTCTTAAAAAAGAAAAAAAAATTGACAATGTATTTATACACTGTGTGTTTCATATGTAGGTATCATGTGCTTTGAAAAAAAAACAAATTAAGTGAATTAATAAAAAGTTTTTTGTGTAATATTTTCTATATATAAAAATCAATCCATATTTGTGTTTGTTGCCGGTGTTTGGCCAAACGCGTTAACCGATTCCAATGAAATTTTTTCCATGAAAGGCGACGTCTGCACGATGGTTGTTATGTTTGGCTATATCTGCATCGGTGTGTGAGATATGGGCATTTGAGTGAGTACACATGCATATGTACGTATGCGTGTAAATTACGACGCAGATAGAGAGACCGTACAGACGTCACTTATTTTGTTATCCGAACAAGCATATGAAAGAGGGACACCACACGAACGTTTCAAGCTTATTGTGGAATTTGTGCGCACTTTCATTCTTGAGATATCGTGTGTTCAATATTTTATTCAAATAACTCTTATTGAAATTTTTTGCATTTTTTTGTGAATCGGACATCGGAAAGTTGCTTTTCCAACATTGATAACAATCGGTGTGGAAGTGAATGAAAAGTGATTCAATCGAAGTTTTTTATTTTCGCTTTGTTGTTTGATTCGCAGAAGTAAGGTGACATAGGCGCCTGCCAGACAACAAGCACCTACCCTAAACGGAACAACGAAGTTGTGTGAGCGGCCTAAGCCATGCGGAGAAAAACGTGCAGTCCATTTCACCAGTTGAGCTCAAATCAGGCAATCTTCGGTATTGGCCTGAAAGTGTTTCTGTGAACTTTGGTCAAAATCGGTCTTCTTTTTTTAGGCGCAGCAACATACGCCGGATACCCGCTATAGACAATTATAAGGCAGTCTACTCGAACATATTGGCCAATAGAATTCTCGGGCACGGGCAAAGCCGGGCAGGTGCAGATAGTAATCTCTAAAATTGAACATACATAATTAATAATAATAAAAAAACAACGACACGCGGTTGTTCTCAAACGGTCACCCATCTACGTACTAACCGCGCCAAACGTCGTTTAATTGCGGTGATAATTGAACATACATAATTAATAAAAAAAAACAACGACACGCGGTTGTTCTCAAAACGTTCACTCATCTACGTACTAACCGCGCCAAACGTCGTTTAATTGCGGTGATCTGTCGAGCAGCGATTAACTCACGTGGTAATGAAAATCTGACGATGACGAAATCTGACGAAATCTGACGATGATGGTGACGCTAGATATTTCCAACTAGCCCCTACCGAGAAAAAATATATTTACACATCAACGAGAGCGAAAATGTTTACGCATTAAAAAAATCGATCTAAAAGAAACCTCAAAAGTGTGCATGGCAGAAACATTTATGTGACGGAATCGTTCAAAACGACTGTTTCTACATACTTTGCGAAGAATAGGACTTTTATTTACAATGATTCCTTTAACAAAAAATTTTTTTTAAACAGTGGGCGTGTCAGTGCACGGATCTTCAAAATCTTTAAACATGAGTATTTAAGGTCTCTAGACAGAGAGTACATACGAGTACATAGCGTCGCCTGAGAATTGTTTTGTTCCATACGCCACTTTTGTCGTTTTTGAGTTAGGAACGGATTCTATGGTAATTTTGTATGCTCTTTTTAAAACTGTGATTCGATTTGCTCTAAGTCTTTCCAATCCCGAGATATCGAACATCGACTTTGTCCCATATCCACCAAAATCAGCAGTTTGTAGAATTGTTTTGTGCCATAAACCATTTTTGGCCTTTGGGACAAATTTTCCATATAATTTATCGCAATTTTTTTGTGAGAATTGTTTTGTTCCACGTGCATATCACTGCGACAAGAGATACAGAAAATATTAACAAAGTTGAGAATTGGTTTGTCCTACGTGCACTCGTGCTAAAGAAAAGCTATGTATATGGAACACAGATCGCAAACAAAATTTTAGTATTGGTTTGTTCCACCTCGATGTAAAATGTGTCAAATTTGAAAATTCAAATTGTACTGATGCCAAATGATATATTTGTTTGGCATGAGATATCGTATTTCTTAGTTCAATGTTACAAATATTCGCATACCTATAAATGAAAAAAAAATCGAAAGAATAACATGGAACGTGTTCAAATTGTGATCAAATCGACATCAGGCCAAACATTGACGGTACAATGCTCACTCAAAACCCGAAATTCACTAGAAAACAAAGAGGATTATCTATTTGAAATTTCGCAGCTGAGAGGTGAACATAATGACTCGAAGCTGTAATTTTCTGATCTGATTTGATCTGACTTTTTTCACTCACTGGTTTAATGCTAAACACTTTGAATAATTTTCTTATTATGCCTACCCTATTCTAAGCGTATATTAATTTTGACGCATAGTTTGTAACATACCATAATATTGCCAGTAGACCCCTTAAAGTTACTATATTTATGATCAGCATCGATAGTAATGTCGATCTAGCCATGTCTGTCCGTCTGTCGGCAAACATTAGACCTTTAAACTGGACCTAGAGAGCTCTAGGGTCCCGAAATAATCAAGTCTAAGAATTTTTGAAACAAACAACAACAAACTCAAAAAATCGAATTTTGAGCTAGAAAGCTGAAAGTTTTTATATAATGATCTATGAATCCTAAAACTGATCGGCAGATAACATTTTTTTAAATCCGCCTACTGACACGCCCACAATGAAATAAAACAATTTTAACCAAAGTTTGAGATAGGGAGCGTTTTTTTTACAAAAGCTTCGTTTTTTTCGATAAAATTATGTTATATAACAAAATGTGTAGTGAGTTCTTAACAATTCAACCATACTTAGACTTTTGTCACGCGCACTTATAAGAATAGGGTATCCAACAGTTCGCACAGGCGGACTGTACCCTGTCATTATATTTTTATACCCTATTCTAGGGGTATATTAATTTTGACGCATAGTTTGTAACATACCTTAATATTGCCCGTAGACCCCTAAAAGTTACTATATTTATGATCAGCATCGATAGTAATGTCGATCTAGCCATGTCCGTCCGTCCGTCGGCAAAAATTAGGCCTTTAAACTGGACCTAGAGAGCTGAAATTTTAACCATATACTCTCTAGGGTCCCGAAATAATCAAGTTTACGAATTTTTGAAATCCGTCCACAAACTCAAAAAAACAAAATTTTGGAAAAAATCGAATTTTGAGCTAGAAAGCTGAATTTTTTTATATATGATCTATGACTCCTAAAACTGCTCGTTATAAAAAATTTTCAAAATCCACCCACTGACACGCCCACAAATAAATAAAACATTTTTTTTAAAAATCCAAAGTTTGAGATAGGGAGCTGAAATTTATAATATATACTCTCTATGGGCCCTTTATGCTCATGTGTAAATATTTTCAAAATCCGCCCACTGGCACGCCCACAATTTTTTTTTTTTTTTTTTTTTTGAAAATTCGAAATGAGCTAGGGAGCTGAAATTTATAATATATACTCTCTAGGGGCCCTTTATGCTCATGTGTTAATTTTTTTAAATCCACCTACTGACACGCCCACAATTAAATAAAACAATTTTATTGAAACACCCAAGGTCGAGCTAGGGAGCGTTTTTTTGATAAAATCCTTTAAATGTTATATAACAAAATATGTAGAGAGTGCTTAACAATTCAACCATACTTAGACTTTTGTCACGCCCACTTATGAGGGATAGGAATAAGAATAGGGTATCCAACAGTTCGCCTAAGCGGACTGTAGCCCGTCCCTATGTTTATTGTATTTTTTGAATAAAAACTTTGTTAATAAAAAAGATGAAATCGATTTTTCTTTTCAAATTTTAGCATCCAACTCCATGCTTTATTGCCTTTCAGATATTTTGGATAAGAATTGCTTTGTGCCATATCCATTTTTTTTGTGTTCCACGTGTATGAAAAAAAAAATCAGTTTCAAAATGTATGAGGTGGGACACAAGTCAAAAAAGGAGACTTTTACGTTAATTAAAGTGGCGTGTTAATGGTTTCGCAAAACACTTTGAAAATTGGTAGGTGAACTCTTTATAAGACTAACTTCAAATTAAAAAAATAAAAAAAAAATCGTATCACACAGTTTTGGAGTACCAAGTACGCAAACCTTTAAATGGGTTTTTCTCGAAAAAGTGAAAATGGCATATGGAACAAAACAATTCTCAGGCGACGATAGTATAAATTTCAGTTTCCTTCTTTTTTTCACTATACAGAAAACCTAGAAGTTATTCAAATTTTAGTTTTCAAATCTGATTACCATGAACACAAACGAAGATACAAAAATAATATCAAAATGTTTTGGTATATTTCCTTCCTCCAGCTCTTCTACGAAAAACTCCTTCTCACCTACAAAACAGGATTTCCCACCGCATAAAAGTATATTGCACTTTCAGAGTGGCAATGTGGCAATTTATGTGTCATAGCCCGCATCATAAGCCGTAACCGCCTCAATCGATTTTTTGTTACTTTTAAGGAGATTATTTTTAAGATTCAGTTGCATTACAACAGATGAACACTTCATCTCAGCTGCAGTTACGAAAACTGCATTCTTCATCTTCCATTACTGCACAATAAACGAATACGTGGATGCAAAGACAAACCAGGATTCAAAGGAACTTAAGTATTTTCATTGTGAACTTAAAATAAGCAAGTGCACGGCTAAAGCCATGAAGCCCGAGTTGCTACTTAGTGAATTATAAAAATATACAATTTACGCATCCCATTATGCATAAATGACGACAAATTAACCAGATATCTACCTACCTGCACTGATTGCATTTCCAATTCAATCACCAACAGAATTAAATCTACAAAATTCTGATTGCTGATAAATACCCTTAAATTAAATTAAAAGCTCTTTAAAATATCGAGCTTACTGAACTGTTAGTAGCCCCATTATGGTTATCAGCATTGCTTCAGTGTGCTTCTATAAGTCTGACAACAACTCTGTCGTAAATTAAATTTTACACATTTTCTCGCTCCAGAGAGAGAGACACAGTTGTACCCAAAAGGGAAGCAACAACAACAAAAACTACACAAAAATACAAACAACCATCTGACGACCGACTCCGGATGTGTGGTAAACATAGTCACATAAATATCAATCCTTATACGGATATTATTCCACAAGCAAACTTCCAGTCTTAACTCCCAATCCCAATACCAGTCCTGATTTCAACCCAAACAAAACACAACAACCTGCTCCTGTAAACGACATGAATCTGTTGCTACAAAATATGGGTCACACAGCTGAGTGCAATAAATCAATCGGGAAAGTAAAACATTTTCATACTGCCAAGTCAGGACTATCATGCAACCGGGCTATATAGCTTTGTGGCATAAAATCGGGCGTCGCCCGTTGCCAAACCAGCAGAAATCACCTTCCGGCTGATGTAACGTAACGTGTGAATGCATAAGTTTTAAGGCACCTTGGAGAGGGCAAACATAGCAAAATTGGAAATCTGTCGCTAGAACGATAGTGATCCTGATTTATCACCTCCTTGTGATGCTTAAAGTCTTGAGTGTTACATCAGAATGGGCTTGCTTCCAGTCTATGTTGACGATTGCCTGTTCGTCTATCGATTGGGGTGATAGGTGAACGAGGCAGGCCCCATATAGTGTACAAGTAGGTAAATCCTTTCAAAACCTCTCACGTGTGCGTAACCTGATAAAAATTGGAACCTAAAGGGCTTGTGGGAGATACTCATGTAATACGCATTTTCCTATTAAAATGGGCTTGATATAGTTTTGGTCTCGCGCTGATGACAATGATATCTTATCAATTGTGAGAGGCTTTTATATGCCAATTCGAAGAGACGGAGGCCGGCAGACACAGATTGTTTCGATTGAAGGATGACTTGTTCTCCTAATGTGATTCTATTAAATTTTGTTATTCCCATATATGTATTATAGTTTATAGAGCATTTTGTGCCACCAGAAAGCCTTGAGAAAAGGAATATTTAACGGGAAAAGTCATTGCCTTGTCCTACATCAGATTGTATTTGGTCCGTTTGTGCTAATAGAGTACACAATAAATTGTTTGAAGGATTTTCATTGTAAGCCTTGCGCACAAGGTGTTTCGAAAACAAATTTCTGTGGTCTAGCGTTGTCTGTAACTTGACATTCAACGGAACGAATAAGATAGTGTATTCTGTACTCGTAGGTAATCCATTCATCGAAATGAATAGGGAGCTTCGAATAAAATATCTGGATGAGATTTATCGCAGTTTATGATTGCGAGCCTGGGTAAAGGTAAAGGGGATATCGAATTTGTTTGTTTTCATCTTCGGTGAACGGAACTCTGGTCAAAAAAATAAATATATAAATTGTATACACCTATGCTAGATTAAGGGGGTCTAAGTGCAAGTGTTTTGCAAGTAAACTGAAATTACTCGTAGGTACCACATGAAAATGCATCCACAAAAAAATGCATCATTCGATAAACATAGGTAGGTATGTACATTTTTTTTTATTTTTCACAAAAAAACGTGTCAATAAAAAATGAACGCAAAGGCTACACTTTCCTTGGGCAAACTTTGGATATCCCATTCATATTCTTAATCCAAAAAGTGGGCGTTGCATTGGGTTAGGACCATTACTTGGTTTTTGAAATATTTGTTTTTTTTGTTTTCTAGGAAAATAAAAGTGAAAAGAGAAAAAACATTTTCGTGCATACACTTTACTTTTTGCCGAATGTAGTTTGGCATTCACTGTTGTGCTGACCAATTCATCTTCACTTTTCGTTTGTTGATGTTTAAGATGTAAAATGTTGCTTTTCCAAAATATGTTTCAACAATACACCCATCAAGTATGTAGATTCAGCGAAAAATCTTGGCTTAGTCCTTAATAAAACGCTTACTTGGAACTTCAACTTAACAGTTGGCAAATTATATGGTTGTCTTCGCATGCACAAAAAATCACCCCCATTAAAACGAGAATGAATCTTGCCTTTCTATTTCCGATTATGTTATTGGTCAATATAAATATATAAATTGTGATTACGAGCATAAACGTAAGCTAAATGTACCTTATAATAGCATCGCGCTATGGAATGAAGGTTCGAAACCATACCTAATTTCTCAAAATCAATATACAGACTTACTCTCGAAAACCTCTTCAAGCTAAGAACATTAACCTTATTTCATGGTGTAATGCAACCTGTTTATCTCTTTAATAAGTTTTGTCTCCCGCGATCTGTCAGAAGCTGTGACCTCTTACCAATACACTAGGTACACTTATTTTGTATCGGAACGTACATTTTTCATTTATGCGACGCGGCTGTGGAATTAGTTTCCCCGATTTATAAGTATGTTAAGCTGTATAACCCCGTGCAAAACAAGCTTAAGCCATCTTAGAGACACTTTAATGATGATGATTTATTAGGTATTTATTTATTTATTTTTTCTATTTCATTTTTATTTTTTTAAATTTAACTGTTTTAATCTTATTTTCTTCTAGTTTTTTTATTGAATGAAATTATGACAGATGTTACTAAATATTTACTGTTCTTATTGTTGTAAAAGGAATACGGAAACAGAAAACATATTTACACACTAATCATCAGTTTACAACGCTTTTATTTAGAGTCAATTTGATGTATTACACCGAATATTCAAACAATCTTCCAATTTGGTCAGCTTAAATATTGACATTACCTATGTTAATTTTTACGGCTAATTCACAGAAGTTTTGTAATATGAACATTTCTTGAAAACGTTCATCCCATCTTGTATTTTGTTCATCCCATCTAACATCCATTAATATTTGCTTTACACAAACAATGTATTGATCAAAGAACTAAGTCTCAATAAAAACTAATTGTAATTATTGTAAAATTGTCAATCATAATAGCATTTTGCGCTTGACTTAAGTTTCCACAATACATTTGTTTCATCTTCGGATATTTCCTCTTCTTCAATCGTGCCCATATTCTAATCAGTAAATTTGTTAGCGGTAGAAGTAATAACTGTTTGCGTTATTACTTCTTTGACTTCTCTTAATTGACTAACGGAACGTTAAAGGAAATCATTAGAATAGTATGAATGCTCAAAGAAATGCCGCATTATCACTAAGGGTTCATTTTCCGCACATTTGTGTGCGGGCAATTGTAAACGAATTTGCATTTTCGTGTTTTTCTTAATTTTGAATGTTTAACCCAGCTTAACTCTGAGATATTGGACATTTTTGTTGATTGAACTTACATTTGAGATCTTATATCTATTGGGAAAAAAATAGTTTTAAACGTGAACGTTTAATAGTTTTTCCAAAATTTGATGTTCACATCTACCTCTGAATTTTTGTAGGAAAATGTGGAAAATGGGGTAAATGAAAACAATGACCTCAGTATATAAAGGCTGTTGAACGAAAATATTCGGGGTAAAAGTAATCTAAATGAAAACAAAAACATTTGATGAAGAAAGTGTAAACTTCAAAATTTAAATAACTCAAATTACATATATCAAGATAGCTAACACGGCACTGCGCCCGTTCGCAATGGAATTCTCAGTCGAACTGACATCCAACCAAAGACCACTCACACTGCCTTGCTGCGTAAGCAGAATTATTTGTAGTTGTACCCCAAGCCCAACAAAAAGGGATCTTTTCATGAGACTGGGTTTTTCTCATTTAACACTCTCTGAGTTCGCCTGTTGGGTTGAACAGTGGAGTTGAAAAGAGGTTTTTATGAACCTTTATCGCATGTTTCTAACAAAAGGAAATCTAAATAATGATATTCACATTTACCCCAAAAAGAAATTAATACCTATAGAAAGTATAGAACGATTTTATGATTATGGACATCTTTTCACAAAAATGCTCTTAACATTACAATACAAAAACTGGAACTGTGGCATTGAACTCTACAGTTGTTGTATTTCCTTAGACAATTTTTTATTTGGATCTGGCAACAATCCACAAATTTGGTTTATAGAAACAAAACATTTGTCGGTTTCGACAACTTGAAACACTGTTTTTGATACACCAATACCTATAGTCCCTTCTATCTCAATCTCTTCTTCTTCCTCCAGAAACCCACAAACGTACTTATAGGTGGTAGCAAATAGTTTTCTACCTTTAAAGTGACAACAACAAACGTTCCTAGCTTTTTCATTCCCTCTATGTCCACGCATTCAACCTCCCCTGTTTCTTCTTCGCCCTCATTCTACACGGAATCAATGCTTCAAATTAAAACACCATCCTCATCTGAAGATGAGCTCACATTTGTTTTGCTGGTCTTAACTTTTTTGGGCTTTGAGCTTTTTACATTCTCTTAAAGCATAGGTTGTTCTTTCTAACGTCGCGTTTTTGACAGCTTTGCAGCTTTGACGTCGTCGTCAGCTTGCTTAAAATGGCTTAACACCTCATCTTTGATTAGAAATTCTCCATACTTCATTTGTTTTAGCGTGATACTACAGCGCCTCAAGAAAAAAAAAACAATAATCGGTGTCAGCTTATCTCCACTACCAGATACACAAGCTAAGACTTTTGTTGACTCCCTGTCAGGACCACCAGAAACCCGGCTTAAAGGAACTCCTTTTTCTCCAATAGCTGTGAGGATCACTGCCAAACCCAGTTTCACCCGCGTTCAGAACAAAAGCGGCTTAACAAATTAAATGCATGGTAAACTTTTGTCAGTTTTTCGTAAAAGTCAAAAATGAATCACTTACGCCAACTATCAAAATGCAACTATGTAAGTTTTCAAATTATTGCATTGCATGCCTCAATAGAAAACCGTCTTTTGGAGAAGAAAGCAATTACCCCTGTTCACAATTACCCCCCTTGACCATAATGCAAATATTTATCAGAAACGAGAACTCGTATGTAGGTCATGTCAAAAAATACACAATGTACCTACCACACTGAATTAAAAAACAATTTCAATTAAACACATACATTACGCTGTCAATCGTTTTTCTACCAAAATGTTTCATTTATGAATACAATCTGAAATATAGGTAAACGGTTACCCTTATTATTATTCAAGTAACAAAATAGGAATGCTTAACAAAAAAGTAAATCGAGCAACAACCTAAAAATTATAATATTCTACCCCTTGGCCATCCGCAACTCCATTAGGTAATAACCTTTAATTAGTATCATTAGTGACAACGGCATTGCAGTCTGACACGGGACGCTTCTGTGGGGATGTAACACAACCCTTTTTTGTTGGTGTTTTCTAGTTGCCAAGGCTGTAAGGGTTAATGGGTTTTGTGCACTGTTCATTAACGAAATTCAACCGAAAGGACCAAAATAAATTACAATTAGTACAAACAACTTCCATCTTTCTTGTTTTAGGATTGTCCCATGTTTGATTTATTTTTCTTAAACAAAGAGAATTGTCCTTTTTTTCCTTGTAAGGGTACTGAAAACACTTTATGTTTCTAACTTGAAGCGATTCTTTTTTATTTCAGGAACCGTCTTCAATATGTTTGGCATGTCGTAATTAGCAGCTCACGGAGCCCAACTTATCACCGCGAGCGTGAAAACATTCGAGATGTCGAGCCATTCCGGAACAATTGGTCGGAAACGCGGGAGCGAATATTACTTTGGCGGAGAACAGATGCGTCGCCAAAGATCAGCGGAATGGCACAGTCGTCATGGATATAGTAGCAGTGAAGACGAGTATCAGAATAATACGCAAACGTCAGCATTTGATACACAGTTATTGGCGTCGCTGCTAATTCAGAGTCAACAGTTGGCAAGTGAGTCACATTTCTTTATTTAATTTTTTGAACTTAAATTTGCAGCTCATACAAGGCAGTTTACGTAGGAAAACATTAGTATTTTTTTTTAAATACCCTTGCGCACATGCCCTTATCTAAAAGGTGTATAATTCCAAGATGCTCCCATATGATTGTCAGAATACGCCAGTATAAGGTCAGGGTGGCGACGGCGTAGAGGTTAGTGTGTTGGCTTGTGACCCATGGGGTGCAGGTTCAATCCCCATGGGGAACAACAACAGCCACCCATTCACATGCCTCTGCATCAAAAAGGAGGATTTCTGCCTGGTAGTACAATGGACCGTTACTGAGTCTCAGTGATCTGGGATTTGGATTTCCTTTTTTATAAATAAAAAAAAAAAAAAAAAAAGAAGGTTCTCAATTCTGCTGGTTTCACATGCCTCTGCATCAAAAAGGAGGATTTCTGCCTGGTAGTACAATGGACCGTTACTGAGTCTCAGTGATCTGGGATTTGGATTTCCTTTTTTATAAATAAAAAAAGAAAAAAAAAAGAAGGTTCTCAATTCTGCTGGTTAAATTCCATTGTTAAAAATAGGTCTTCTTAACTAACGTAAGGCCGGCCATTTAGAGTCAGTTCTAGTACTATAAACGCTGGTTCTGCGCCAGCCCGGTCAGCTGGTTTCCTTCCAAATCTTACCCAGATGTTTCTGGCTAGGGATTGCAAGGCATCATAGCAGCACTTGACTTTCATGGAGTCCGTTGAACTGAACGAACAGTGCTTGAAATACAGCTTGATCATCTAAGAATATAAGTATGTATTCTGGCGCTCCTGATGCTCTTTTCAAGATTTATTTAGTTGCAGATCTCAATGGCGTGGATTTCGGCCTAAGGCGCAGTGCGACTCATTTCCGTAGGTATCGACATTTTGGTGTTGGGAGCAAAGACTCCAGCTCCAACTCCCAGATTCCATTTTCACCCGTCAGTGAACTAGAACAGACTTCTAGAATCCAGCGCAGGGTCACACCATTGGCCCAGCTTGCACAGTCCAATAGGCATCCAAAACAATTCTCGTTAACCACTATGTCCGGCATAGAACAAAACATATCCTTTTTGGAATTGATTCAAATATTTGCAGATGTCTTCCGAGGTCACTATCGTAACGTTGGAAGCACAGAAATAGCATCTAGTGCTGCCGTTGGGCGGGTGTGCATCACACCTGAAATACCGAGCAAGAGACAATGTTATGTAAATGTAGGTATGTAGGTAGCAGTGGCTGCCTGGTAGTACACTAGTACGCCAGAACTAGCGTTGCCACTACTACTTTACTACATATTTGCATGTTTTTTTGAAATGCGTACTACATACTACATTCTTACTCTAAAATACTACATTTTAATATTCCTTATGTTTTAAATTTTTTTTTGTATTATTTAACTAAGTTGACGTTCACAAAAAATAAATAAGTAAACAATGTAACGAACGTACAAACTCATTTCATAAAAACAATAACAATATGTTAGAAGTTAAAAACATGTTTAGCCCTTTCTGAGCGGAAGGCATATATTAAGCACTTCGCCAAAACATATAGTGGTTAACACACAAACAGGGATGAGTGGCTCCTAACATGTACAATTTCTAGATATGTGACCACCTTGCAAAGGCTGACAAACATCCAAGTGAATCAATTGTCAACAGAAGCTTTTCAATTTTGCTATTCGGAGTCTTGATTGGGCCTATGATTAACTTGGAATTGTACCTCAGCCTCTGAATAACCTAAAAGGGAGTGTATGTATATTTTACTGTGTGTGAGTTTTTATTTTCACTTTCAGCTCTACCATTTCTTTGGTCACTCGTTATCGCTTGTCTACAGGAGCTTCGTTAAACTCTTTCAGTGCTGATTGTCTAGTATGGTAGAATGGCTTTTGCCTCTAGACAAGCAAGCGGTTGAGTTCATAAGGCGGATGCACGGATGATGGAACACACACCGTACGACATCGTATTAACATTTTTAGAATTTTTTGATAAAGATTTATTCCATCTTATTTGCTTTGGTGGCAAAGAACCGTTGCTGTTATTCTTTCCAGGTATAGAATTTTCAAATTGAGCTCTGAGGTCATTCTGAAAAAGTCTACATACCAGGTAGCCATTGGACGAACAGTCACTCTTTAAGTCCACCTTACCACCACGGGCCTGATAATCATGTTCAGTATTTGGTCACGATATTGTATTTACTTGTTTATACCTTTCGAAGGGTATCATAATTTTACTCATAGTTTGTAGCATACTTTAATATTGCTCGTAGAACCCTGAAAGTTAGTATATTTGTGATCAGTATCAAAAATTGTGTTCTAAAAAAAATTATGATCTAGCCATGTCCGTCCCCCATCCGTTATCAATTTTTAGGCCCTACAATTCCAGGTAGAGTGCTGAAATTGGGAACTATACTCTTAAGGGACGCAAAATCAATCAAATGTGAGAATTTGTAATATCTAAGTACTACCACCTATTTAGCCTAAGAAAGATAATCTCGCTTAAGCCGATGCGCAGGTCGTGATCTACGTCTCAGTGTTCCTAATTGGCGGCCAGAGGTGGTTGTTTTATTCAGGTGAGCCACTCTTAAATTGAGATATGGCGAGCTATATCTTGGGAAAGGGTTCACGGGTTTGACCTCAGAAAATAACGAATGGCCTCCCGATTTTGAATCACTTCGTCACTGAGGCCAATCAAATGCTGTTGTCGCTGCATTTGTGTGAACCAGGAGTTTTGAGGCCTGCCCCTCTTTTGCGTTTATATTGGAACATTGATTTATGTTGCCTTTTTGGCAGGGTTTGTTTGATTTCTCCGTTGAACATGATAGTAGCAACTGAGTCGATCGCGTTCCATTTTCTTCGAGATGGGTTGTTTGAGTGAAGGCTTCCTCGGATCTTGAAACTTCTTTTTCGATCAATCCTGTTACTCCTGCTGTCATGCGAACATCTCCATCTCATCCGTTAATTTGCCCTCATACCTTTTGTACGCTGTCCAACATTGTGAACCAATCGTATGTGAGCGCCGGGCGCACAACTGCGGTGTAGAGCTTTCTTTTCAGCTTAGGGGGCATTTATCGATCACAGATCACTGAGTTTTCTCATCACATCATCCACCCTACGCTTAATGTTGACAGCTTGCTTCGTTATTGATCATAGATCACACATAGTTGAACTTTCCGGAATCACTCCTCAATTCACATAAATGTCTATAAATGAATAGGTCAGAGTGGATCAGAGAACGGGCAGTACAAGTATTCTGTTTTCTTGGGACTTATACGATACAGATTCGTATGCAGTGACGTTTGATCCTCGCTAATGATGTCTCCATTGTCACCAAAGACTAAATGCACTTTGAAGTCCTTTACTTTTCCTTCAAGCAGATAATTAATGACTGTAATAAATATCTAGGTGCTTAAAACGCTTCCCTGGTGTACACCGACTTTGATTGCGTTGCCTACCTTATTCATGTCCAAGATCTTCTGTACGTAGGTTTCTGGAACCCCTCGCCACTCAGAACAGATCCCTTTTCAAAATCAACCAACACCATATGCAAATCCTTAAAGAAACCACCATGATTTTCCATCATGATCCATATACTTTCGATGTCATCGGTGGTTGATTAACATGCAATAAAACCGCACTGATCTTCTCATAGCCGTTTTGTGTTCCGCATTCGGCTATCTAATACCCGCTCAACGATCTTTATGGAGTATGACATCAGCATGACTAAACGTTAATTGTCACAGTCTCGAGTATCGCCTTTTCCTTTGTACAAAGGAAGAAGAAAACTTTCCCTCCACTGGTTAGGCGATGAGAATCATGAGCCATTTGGATCCAATGTCTCCCATCGTTTTCCAGAACTCATAGGGTAGCTCATCCGGCCTAAGCAATTTAACCAAGCTTTGAATACCGATGTCTTGTTACTTATCACTGCTTTAGCTTCATCTGTCCACCACAATGGTACTCTGCCGTGTTGATGGTGTCCTTTCGAAGCCCCTTGCTGTTATTTGGCTCTATCCAAGCAAGGCCGTTGCAGGGAATTCTATGCATACTTTGTGCTCTTCACTCTGCATCCTCAACTTCGTTGATAATGTGATGGAGATAATTTTGCATACTTGCAATAAATGCTTCGCCTTACAGTATTCATAGACTAGACATACATATTTACCTAAAAAATTAGGAAATGTAGCCGATTTTAAAGTTATACGTTTTTACGCATGATTATCTTAAACGTACGTAAAAACATGATTATCTTTCTAGGTTGCAACAAAATTATTTTATTGAAGAAATCAATGGAAATGAAAGTCCTATTCGTCGCAAAGTATTTAGATAAAGTCGCTCTTAACAATTATTTCATACAAAGTTTTTTGCCACGTTTATATTTCAAGGGCGTTTTTTCGTTCAAAATCCTTTAAAAACATAGGGACGGGCTACAGTCCGCTTGGGCGAACTGTTCGATACCCTATTCTTATTCCTATCCCTCATAAGTGGGCGTGACAAAAGTCTAAGTATGGTTGAATTGTTAAGAACGCTCTACATATTTTGTTATATAATATTTAAAGGATTTTATCGAAAAAAAGGCAGCTTTTGTAAAAAAAACGTTCCCTAGCTCAAACTTTGGATTTTCAAAAAAAAAAAATTTTAAATTGTGGGCGTGTCAGTAGGGGGATTTTGAAAAAATGTACAAATGAGCATAAAGGGCCCTTAGAGAGTATTATAAAATTCAGCTCCCTAGCTCAAACTTTGGATTTTCAAAAAAAGTTTTTTTTAAATTGTGGGCGTGTCAGTGGGCGGATTTTGAAAATATTTACACATGAGCATAAAGGGCCCCTAGAGAGTATATATTATAAATTTCAGCTCCCTAGCTCAAACTTTGGTTTTTCAATAAAATTGTTTTATTTAATTGTGGGCGTGTCAGAGGGCGGATTTTGAAAATACTATCTCCCGAGCAATTTTAGGAGTCATAGATCATATATAAAAAAATTCAGCTTTCTGGCTCACAATTCGATTTTTTCCAAAATTTTGTATTTTTGAGTTTGTGGGCGTGTGTCTGTGGCGGATTTCAAAAATTCGTAAACTTGATTGTTTCGGGACCCTAGAGAGTATATGGTTAAAATTTCAGCTCTCTAGGGCCAGTTTAAAGGCCTAATTTTTGGCGACTGACGGACGGTCGGACATGGCTAGATCGACATTACTATCGATGCTGATCATAAATATAGTAACTTTTAGGGGTCTACGGGCAATATTAAGGTATGTTAAAAAACTATGCGTCAAAATTAATATACCCTTAGAATAGGGTATAATAAAACAACAAATTTAATGGTATGACCACATTTTGGCTTTATTAGCTCCCAAATTTGATGGCATTTAACGTAAATAATTTCTGGCATATGGCCTCCGTGACTGCGCCTAATGAACGCCATCCTGTCGGTCCAATTTGCACCACTTTTTCGAACAAATCAGGTCTTATTTCGTCAATACTGCGTCGAATGTTGGCTTCTAAGTGATCAATAGTTGCCGGTGTATCTGCAGAGACCAGAGATTTGACGTACCCCCACAAAAAGTAGTACAAAAGTGTCAAATCACACGAACGAGGTGGCCAACTCACAGGTCCATTTCTTGAGATGATTCGGTCACCAAACGTTTGGCTCAACAAAGTCATGGTTGCACGCGCTGTATGGCATGTTGCGCCGTCTTGTTGGAACCATTTATCCTCCAAATGATTTAAAATGGCATGAGGAATTAAAAAAATTACGGACCATTTGCCTGTAGCGTTCGCCATTCACGGTAATGATGGCACCGGTTTCGGATTTAATGACAAATGACGCCTTCGGGATGTAAACCACACCAAACAGTGATTTTTTCGGAATGTAATGGAGTCACAAGAGTCTCATGAGGATTGTGCTCACTCCAAAAACGACAATTCTGCTTGTTTACAAACCCGTCAAGCCAGAAATGAGCCTCATCGCTGAAGATGATTTGACGATAAAAATCTGGTTCAACTTCCAGTTGATTCTTAGCCCATTCACAGAACACACGCGCAATTAATGGTCCGCTGGCTTTAATTCTTGCAGCAGTTGGATCTTATATGGATGTAGGCCAAGATCTTTCCTCAAAATTGTCCAAGTAGTGGACGGGCAGAGACCGAGTTGCTGAGAACGGCGTCGGATCGATAAATTCGGGCCCTCTCTCACACTCATGTCTACAGCGACGATGGCTTCGACTGTACGCACGGTAGGGGCTCGATTTGGATGAATATTATCACAAAGAGTAAATGTGCTCATGAATCGATCTATTATTGCGTATTGGCTGCTTAGATGGACGATTATGCGCACCGTAAACTTGACGAAGTGCTCTATAAGTTTGGCGAACAGAGCCCGAATTAAGGAAATAAATTTCCACGATTAGGAAACGTTGTTCTGGTGTAAGTATTTTGAAAAAAAGTCAAACACACTTTATTAGTATGACAGCTAGTTTTACAGTTATCCCTATCAGAAGTTGTATACCTCTATAAAAAACACCCCATATAGCAAAATATGTAGACAATATCCTTCTTAAAAATTCGCCCAAACTTGGAGTTCTGCCACATACATTTTTTGGGGGATAGCATAAGGATAGCACAAGCGGGCTGTAGCCATGCGTATTTGTTTAAAAATATTTTCGATAATAAATTCTATATCCACTGAAAAATATGCACGCACATTTTCTATTTCAAACCTATTCATCCCCTTTCTCCTAATTTTCATTATTAATCTCATATTTCATTTCTGCGCGCAGAGGCTCAGTTGTAAGTGTGTTAGACTACTAATCAAAAGATTCCCTGTTCAAATCCCGCCTTGGCCAAGTAGCACCTAAAGATTTCCACTGCCCCACCTCTTCCGACAAATATCTAAGAGTATCAATTGTCATTAGAAGCTTCTCAAATTTGTTACGACTCCCCTAAAAATTGTAGGTCCCTTTCACTTCGCACCAGCCAATGGTTAGAGAAGCTAAGTTTAATACCCATTTGTATTTAATGCCTAATATTTATTTTTTTATCACATCATATCGCGCTTTAAAGTTCATCGTGTGGACTTCCTGGGTGGCACTCACCCCACCGCTTGTTTTAATTTAATTAGAAAAAACTCTAACCAAAGCATAATTTTTATACCCTATTCTAAGGGTATATTAATTTTGACGCACAGTTTGTAACATACCTTAATATTGCCCGTAGACCCCTAAAAGTTACTATAGTTATGATCAGCATCGATAGTAATGTCGATCTAACCATGTCCGTCCGTCCGTCCGTCTGTCCGTCCGCCGGCAAAAATTAGGCCTTTAAACTAGACCTAGAGAGCTGAAATTTTAACCATATACTCTCTAGGGTCCGAAATAATTTTCAATTTTCAAAATCCGCCTACAGGCACGCCCACAAATAAATAAAACAATTTTTTTGAAAATCCAAAGTTTGAGCTAGAGAGTTGAAATTTATAATATATACTCTCTATGGGCCCTTTATGCTCATGTGTAAATATTTTCAAAATCCGCCCACTGACACGCCCACAATTAATTTTTATTTTTTTTTTAATTCAAAGTTTGAGCTAGGGAGCTGAAATTTATAATATATACCTACTCTCTATGGGCCCTTTATGCCCATGTGTTAATTTTTTAAATCCGCCTACTGACACGCCCACAATTAAATAAAACTATTTTTTTTTGATAAAATCCTTTAAATGTTATATAACAAAATATGTAGAGCGTTTTTAACAATTCAACCATACTTAGACTTTTGTCACGCCCACTTATGAGGGATAGGAATAAGAATGGGGTATCCAACAGTTCGCCCACAAGTAGCCCATTCCTATGTTTTCTTTACCTTTTTGTTCATCAGTAATAATTAACAAAGAGATTCGACAAATAAAAACGAATCCATGGAGTGTGTATGTACATTAGGGTGGCTCGATTTTTTTTTTTTAAATATAGTTTTTGGGCACTGGTCAAAAGTTGCCTTAATATACCATGATGTAAGATATTTAAAAGTTTTTGAAAAAAATTAAAATCTTGTACTGCCCCAAGGTCATAGAATCTTCTCTTAAAATCAAAAAAAAAAACTGAAAAAAATTTAATTTTCTCCACAAACATACGCATTTTTTTTTAATCCGTTGGTATTATTTTTTATTATTAATGGTAATTAAGAGTATTTTAAGCATAAAAGTAATAAAATATTAGGAAAGAGAAGTTTGAATAAAGTTTAAAAAAGCAAAAAGTTAAAGGTTAAAAAAACTACAACATTTTGAAATCATTTTTAGAATTAAAAAACGGCATTTTTTTTCGAGATTCAATTCTGGTTCTTATAAATCCATCACGCCTCATTGGACTACAGACAGCAGCTGAAGCTTCAGTAACAATTTTAACACACCGTTCCGTCGCTTGGGTGTGGCAAGGGTAATCCTTTATGTACGGTAGAATAAGAGTTCCAATCAATTTGGGATTTTGAATACATTCATTGATGACATCCAGACTAATGTTTCTTAATATTGGTGGATCACATAAAATACCCATACTCCAGTCGATTATGTCAATGTAATCCTCAGCATTAAAGTTGAATTTCGGCAAAACAAAAGACCGCACCGAAATTGAGGTAGTGCCAAGCTGCTCTCGTGCCTTTTTAATTCGTCTCAAAGCTAGAGTTTGAATTACTTCCCTTTCGTCCGCAATCATTGAAATTAAAATATTTTCCGGGTGTCCGAAGTAGCCATTTCTTTGAATAACAGGATCAACTACTAATTTTAAATTTTCAGACAGGTATCTTGTCAACATTATAGTTTTTTGAAGGTGCCGAGCGCCATAAATGCACTGAGGTCTAGTTTTTATTTCAAACCACATTGGCGCATAAACTTGTATTATAAAGTTGGCCAACAATTGCAAATTTTCGGATGGAGCTATAGTAGACAGATATAACCTTAATATACGGTTGCCGGTTGTAAGCCACCTTGAATGAACGATTTTACCAGGATTTCTCTTGCTAAAACCTTCACTGCAAACTCCTGAACTAATAGCTTGACAAATTTCATACAAGTATCGTTGGTCAGTACTGAGATCATGAGTTCTTGAAATTTGTGGAAGGTTACATTGGATAGCTTGAAATGATGCTACCGGCAAATTCTCACAATTTTTTAATTTATTTCCCAAAGTACCTGTAAAGCTTCGTGGTCCGGTTGTGGTTCCATCAAGATGCTCAAATATGTGTCGAAGTATAAGTTCATTTGCATGCAACTGGCATATAAACCATTGTAATGGTTTACCTATCTCTAATTCCAAACGACGAATAGCACCCCCCTTGCATCCCGTGTTTATAACTGTGCCATCACTTCCAATAACCACAACTTTCATTTTATCAATCCCTTTTTCATCAAGGAACTCTTTCAATTTTGTACTTACGATTTCAGCTTTTCCATTTGGAAGAGAGAGATGTCCTAAGTATTCAGATCCAGGCTCCTTCACTAAACATAAATGCTCTTCAATAATAAGCTTCCTTCTGTTATCTATCATACTCAAGGTTTTATCCTTTCGTCCATCAAAATATATTCCAAACTGGAGCTCCTGGAATGATTTCGATAATGACAATGAAGATAAGGATGCCCTCTCCTTCTCACGGGCACGTCTGATCTTGTGTCTATCTACAACATTGTTTAAATTTTCATTTGTAATCATTCCAACATCTTGAAGAGTCGCTGAAACAATTGCGGCTGCTGCCCTGTCCGAGATCCCAAATCTGTCGAGAGTTTTCGCAACTGTAGATAAGTTCTCAATTTTCTGTGTGGTTAGATGTTCTGCAACGTTTGGAGTTTCAGATATTGCAGAAGAAGATCCCAGTGATGATTCTGATGACAAAGTGTAATTTCTAGCTTGATGAGAAGGTGGCATCGGTATTTCATCATTTTGAATTGCAGAAATCACAGCTCTACTAGTCGAAGGGGTTTGTTCCAAAAACGTTTGCGATGCTGATGTGGTTTTAACTTTGGTGTCATGTTTTATTAGTGATGCATCATGTTTTCTTTTTCTTTGAAGGCTTTCTGAAATCTGCTTTGTCACTCTCACGTCAACATTACTTATAACCATTTTTCGTTCGGTTCGTTGATCTAACAAAAATTGTCTCTCTCTCACTGGAACTTTGAGTTGCTTTTCGCATTGGCATGAATTTAAATCTTTACATTTGCAAATCGCGATATCAAACAGACAGCGAGAGTTTTCTTTAAAAATTTGAATGCGATTTTTGTATGACTCTACGTCTTTTCTGGATTTGTAGGGTTTCATTAAGTTTCGGTATTTTTCATGATAACTTTTTATTTTATTTGAAATCGAACGCTGGTCTATAACAGCTGGTATGGACGCAAACTCCCATAATTTAATTAATTTCTCACTTAATATTTCACAAGCATTTGAAACCGAGTTCTTGTATTCTTTTGGTTTATTCCGACTTATCCACAAAAAACAGAGAATAACGTCTTCATATGTTGGAAGTACGTTTTTTGGCAAGTCTCGACCAAAACCGAAAACCGGACAAATCAAATCACTCCGTAAAACCGACATTTCTCTATGAGAAATCCACTACTGATAATTCAAGGCCTACTAGATTAATTTTTCGTTTAGCAGAGAGACGGGTTGCTTTGGTATATTTTTGTTTTAAATTTTGTATTTGGCAGTTATAAGATAACTTTAAATAAAAAGCGGATTTTGAGCCGGCATGCAGGGGATTTATTCCCAGGGGTGGAGCAAACCATTGACTTTGACAGAAAAAGGCAAAAAGGAGTCGAATTTTAAAAATTCGTCGTAAAGGTCGTACAAAATATAAAATTTGTTGAAAGTGGTATTTTCCTAAGACAGAAGGGTAGGTGGGGGGGGGGGGGTCAAATAACCCCTTTGTAACCACCGCAGACGCATAAGCTTAAGCCTGTTGATTTTAAAAAATGGTTTAACTTATGATAAACCAGCCATTTTTTAAACGATTTTATATTTTTTTTTATTAAGATTTGCCAATACTTCGAAAAATTTTAGGGTGCTTGGGGCAGTATTTAGAATTTGAATTTTTGAAAAATATTTTGGATTTCTTTTGGCGAGCTATTATGACATCTTTTATATATAGCCCAAAAACGATCAAACAAAAAAAAAATTTTGTTCATACAAATTTTTTAATAATCGAGCCACCCTAATGTACATTGTCCATAATACAAATTTAAGTGTGCCCATTTTATTAAACTGTAGAAATAATGTTTTCTTCTTCGTCCAAATCGATTTCTAAATAACATGAGTCACGCGACTTTCTGTTCAAATTTGAACAAATAAGTGATGATACCTAATGGAATTCGAGTGTTGAAGACGAAACAGCTGAGTGAAATTTCAAATTAGAGAGACTAACGCGTTCTGGGGGCGATTATTTATTTTTATATCCTATTCTAAGGGTATATTAATTTTGACGCATAGTTTGTAACATACTTTAATATTGCCCGTAGACCCCTAAAAGTTACTATATTTATGATTAGCATCGATAGTAATGTCGATATGGCCATGTCCGTCCGTCCGTCCGTCGGCAAAAATTAGGCCTTTAAACTGCGCCTAGAGAGCTGAAATTTTAACCATATACTCTCTAGGGTACCGAAATAATCAAGTTTACGAATTTTTTAAATCCGCCCACAGACACGCCCACAAACTCAAAAAAACTAAATTTTGGAAAAAATCAAATTTTGAGCTAGAAAGCTGAAATTTTTTATATATGATCTATGACTCTTAAAACTGCTCCGGCTAAAATAAATTTCAAAATCCGCCCACTGACACGCCCACAAATAAATAAAACAATTTTTTTTGAAAATCCAAAGTTTGAGCTAGGGAGCTGAAATTTATAATATATACTCTCTATGGGCCTTTTATGCTCATGTGTAAATATTTTCAAAATCCGCCCACTGACACGCCCACATTTTTTTTTTTTTTTTTTTTAATTTCAAAGTTTGAGCTAGGGAGCTGAAATTTATAATATATACTCTGTAGGGGCCCTTTATTCTCATGTGCTAATTTTTTTTAAATCCGCCTACTGACACGCCCACAATTAGGTAAAACAATTTTATTGAAATACCCTAGTTTGAGCTAGGGAGGGTTTTTTTTGATTAAATCCTTTAAATGTTATATAACAAAATATGTAGGGCGTTCTTAACAATTCAACCATACTTAGACTTTTGTCACGCCCACTTATGAGGGATAGGAATAAGAATAGGGTATCCAACAGTTCGCCCAAGCGGACTGTAGCCCGTCCCTATGTTTATACCCTATTCTAGGGGTATATTAATTTTGACGCATAGTTTGTAACATACCTTAATATTGCCCGTAGACCCCTAAAAGTTACTATATTTATGATCAGCATCGATAGTAATGTCGATCTAGCCATGTCCGTCCGTCCGTCCGTCCGTCCGTCCGTCCGTCCGTCGGCAAAAATTAGGCCTTTAAACTGGACCTAGAGAGCTGAAATTTTAACCATATACTCTCTAGGGTCCCGAAATAATCAAGTTTAAGAATTTTTGAAATCCGCCCACAGACACGCCCACAAACTCAAAAAAACAAAATTTTGGAAAAAATCGAATTTTGAGCTAGAGAGCTGAAATTTTTTATATATGATCTATGGCCCATAAAACTGATTGGGACATAAAATTTTCAAAATCCGCCCACTGACACGCCCACAATTAAATAAAACAAATTTTGGGAAAAATTGAATTTTGAGCTAGAAAGCTGAAATTTTTTATATATGATCTTTGGCCCATAAAACTGCTTGGGACATAAAATTTTCAAAATCCGCCCACTGACACGCCCACAATTAAATAAAATATTTTTTTTGAAAAACCAAAATTTGAGCTAGGGAGCTGAAATTTTTAATATATACTCTCTAGGGGCCCTTTATGCTCATGTGTAAATATTTTCAAAATCCGCCCACTGACACGCCCACAATTTTTTATTTTTTATTTTTGAAAGTCTAAAGTTTGAGCTAGGGAGCTGAAATTTATAGTATATACTCTCTAGGTGCCCTTTATGCTCATACTTAAATTTGTTTTAAATCCGCCTACTGACACGCCCACAATTAAATAAAACAATTTTATTGAAAAACCAAAGTTTGAGCTAGGGAGCGTTTTTATTTACAAAAGCTTAGTTTTTTCGATAAAATCCTTTAAATTTTTGTCACGCCCACTTATGAGATATAGGAATAAGAATAGGGTATCCAACAGTTCGCCCAAGCGGACTGTAGCCCGCCCCTATGTTTTTATTTTATTTTGTTCACCCTCAGTGAAAAACAAACAGTTTAGTAATCATGTTCCTCGAAATATGTCTTGGTTTCTTATCAAATTCATATGATCAGCTTTCATATCTGCTAACAATTTTGCATCTGCTAACAACTTCTTCTTATTGGAAAAAGTTTTTCACCCAATAAAAGATTAAACCATTGAATGTCTTCAAAAAAAATGTGTGATTTGCATTTCCCACAAATGATTAATACCTGTTATTTGTGCCAGGTCAATCTTAAGTTAAATTACAAATATTGCAGAACGCCATTAAGTTTAAATTGATACAATTTTTTGATTTTGGTAAAGGTATGTTAATACCAGGGTTCGTTAAAATATCACTCGCGAACGATAAAATAAGGATCTTTATCGTTCTTTATCGATCTTCTCACGAACCATAAAAAATAAAGTTCGCGAACGATAAAATGTTCGATCTATAAAAATTTAAAGTTCTCTCACGAACGAACTGTATCCTTTTTTCTGTATCTCTCGTTCATGAGAGATCGGAAAAAAGAAATTCAGGTAGAATATGGTTCGCCCGCCATAGGGATCCGTAAAGATCCATGAAACAAATCATTCTCGATTCGCGATTTATATTTTCAATAGTTATTATTTTGGTTCAAATGGGGAAAATAAAGACATTTGAGTTAAATTAATATGTTTCTCATAATGAAGAAGCTGACGAATCAACTTGCTTACTTTTTGAGAAAAAAATGAGCATTGGAAAACATTGAGCAGCAAAGAGGTTCTTCCAGGCAAACTTGTACAAGTAGTGCTGGCAGTGCCATCAACTCAAGTCTCTGTTGAACGGGCTTTTAGCGCTCTACCAGTTTTTTGACAAAAAACAGAAACAAATTATCCAAAGAAACAATAAATAATGTTTTGTTAGTGAAACTGAATGAAAATTTATTCCAAAATCTGAATATGTAATTAAAATACCTTTCACTTATGTTCTTTCAATATTAAAATACCTATATTTTCATGTAAAATGTCGTTTTTTCTTATGAGAACCATTCGCGAACGGATCTTCAATAGTTCGCATGTGATAAATTCGCGAACGAACTATATTTTTCAGATCGCAACAGATTTGATTCGATCGTGACAACGAACTTTATTTTTAAACGAACCGAAAAATAAGGTTCGCGATCGAATCAGAAATCAAATTCCTTTCCGAACTTTTCATGAGTGAACGAATCATATTTTATCGTTCTCCGAACCTTGGTTAATACCTCAATTCTATGAAGTTTGATCAAAACGACGTAAATTAATTTTGTGCGAAATTCAATTGAGCATATATATTCATAAACAAATATATTTTTATTTGTCTAAACAGCATAAGTTTAAGTAGACAGAATCCAAATTTATTGAGTGGTCCATAAAACGGGATCATGACGTAATCTCGAATGACAAAAATCTCCAATGCAAAAAATCTCTTAAAAAACAAATTTTTAATCTAGAATGCAAAAATTTTGAATGCACAAGAATCTCGAAAGGACAAAAATCTTCAAAGAGAATATCTCAAAAAAAAATTGCGAAAAAAAAAGTTAATTCGAGATTTTTTCTAACCAATTCAAAGAGTTTAAACTTAAAGGAAACTAATTACATATTTAGTTTATTCAGAAATTTGTTTTTTTCGGTAAATTAACAACAAAAAATTAATACTTAACAAAAAAAAAGAACATTATAAAAAATGGTAAAAATTCCAATGATAAATAAGGTGCCGTGAAATAAAGCCGAATCGGCATTGTTTCGCTTTTAATTTATTTACACAATCAGATATAGATTCCTAACTTTCAGATTTGCACCTCTGAAAACCTCGCACCTTGCATTCATTCAGCCTTTTAGTTAAGACGTGCTTCGCATATTACTCTGCATTAATTTTCCACCCTTTCCGCAATATCAGTTTTTTTTTTAATCGACCCAGTTGTCCCATTCAACAATTTCATTTGCCTTCGCGAATTTAATTTTTGCCCTCACGAATAATATATAACTGATCTGTTTTGTGATTTGTGATTACTCTGCACTTTTTTTTGACCTACTAACAATGTTCAAGTGCTACGCTAACTGCGTTTCCGATGAAACTGAATGGGTGACCTGCAGCGGAATTTGTGCCAATTCTTTCCACCCGACCTGCATTGGCTTGAAAAAACGATCGGTGACCTACTTAAAAGAATACATGAGTGTTTTTCAATTTTTATGTGACGAGTGTAAGCAAATATCGCTCTCACATGTAATGATCGCCATAAAATGCCTTAACGAGTCAATGAACTCTACTTTTGAAGACATTGCTATGCAAAATAAGAAAATTGCAGAGCAGATGTCCAAGTTCGAGTTAGTGATAAAAAGTGTAGATGAACTCAGCAGTGTAATTGACTCCTCAAACGCGATTTTTAAGTCGAAATTCTTGAGCATCGAAAAGGTTCTGAAGGTCTCAACGAATGTTAAAGACGCGTGCCCCAACCCCTACAACAATAAAGAACTCAAAGATGACCTAATAATGGCTTTTCGAAGTTTAAACTCGAATAAATCCATAACCGAGTCAATAAACTCCTTACGAACCGACCTCGACCTTTTTTTTCAAAATCCATCGTCAAAATCACCACCGAACTACCCCATTATAGACTTTTCACCAATAGTCGATGTCGTGCTTCACAAAATCGATGCTGTCAGCGACGATTTATCTTCAACTCGGCTAACGGTTGGAGCCATAGTCGATGAACTCAAGTCGATAGCTAGCAAAATCGACACATTTACTGATATCGACCAAGGCCACATTCAGTCAGTTCATAGCAACTCAATTCTGTATGAACTACGTGATACTGACGCTAATTATGGTGTACCCGCGCCTACTGCAACTCAAACCAATGCGACTTTACTACCAACATCACCTCCTCTGCCTATCGCACCATTAACTTACCAACCGACCCCTGCTGCTAACGCTCCCGAACTACGTGATACTGACGCTAATTATGGTGTACCCGCGCCTACTGCAACTCAAACCACTGCGACTTTACTGCCAACATCACCTCCTCTGCCTATCGCACCATTAACTCACCAACCGACTCCTCCTGCTAACGCTCCCGATGTTATCAATCGGCTAGGGACTTCTTGGACGGTCGCTGAATGGGAAAACAGGATTGACAAATTAAACAGAGGTAACGAGCGCAACCCTGACTGCACAACATTCATCATCAAAGGCGCTCCCCCACATGCTGATGCTTCCTGGTTGCTGAACTTATTCCGAACAAAATTTTCCATAAACATCGAAAATTGCAGTAAGATTTCCGCAGTGAATTCGAAAAGAACCATTTCTTTTAAATTCAGTATTCCCAACAAATATACATGGTTATTTTGGAACTCCGATCAGGATGTCTTCAATTTGGGCGAGATGCAGCTATCTAAATGGATAAATAAATCTAAAAGGAAGCAAAAGAAGCCTAATAAAACTAGCCATAAGTCAAACATTAACAAAAAGCCTCCATCTTCGAATAATAAAAAGCCATCCCCTTCACCTATCTCTGAACCTATCTCCTCCGACAACAACTGGTCCTTTAAAACAGGCATTTTTCCAAACTTTACCCAACCCATTGTCAAAAGCTCTCCCAGAAATTATCTACCAAAGCGAGTTTCTTTTAACCTTCAACCTAATTTCAGTTCCTCACAAACGCCCTCCCCACTATCACCCTCTCCACTAACGCCTTGTCCACTAACGCCTTCCGCTAAGATCGTTCCTTCCGCGACGAACTATCCAAATTTCATCCTATCCCACATCATCAATCCCACTCCACCGTCCTCTTCTCTTAGCACTCCACCAGCCCAAAACGCTTCACCACAACAACTTACCGACTTCCCGGTCAATTTTGACCCGCTTCTTCCTCCCAAAGTTAAACTTACTGCTAACTTTGTTGACCATACATCTTTGAACAAAGACCTCGACGGCCGTTATGTAATGGCACGATTAAGAGATCACAGACCTTTTCTACGAGCCCTCCTTGGTACAATCGAAGGCTTCGGTCTTTACGTAACAAAAGAAACAAACTATGGGCAGTTTTCATTCGAACCGATTCTTTTTCTGACTATTCCAACTACCTCGGTGTTTACCTTCAATTCACCCAACTTTATAACTCCCTCTATCAACAGTATCTTAATAGTGCGCAAACCAAGCTAATAAACGATCCGAAGTCATTTTTCCAATTCGTTAACTATAAAAAAAAATCGGACGGTTTCCCCCCATCCCTTTCTTATGAAAATAAATCATCTACCGATCCGCTTACCATTGCCAACTTTTTTGCTTCTTTCTTTAAGCAGTCTTTCGCCGACAGCTCCTTCGTACCGGATCCCACCTACTTCGAATATCTTCAAAAATTCTCCATTGGTCCTTCTATGTACCAAAGTTTTGATCATACGGCAATAGAAAAGAAGTTGCTTACACTTAATGATGAATATTCACCCGGCCCAGATGGTCTTCCAGCCATATTTCTTAAAAAGTGTTCCTCAAATCTTTGCTTACCCCTCTCATATCTCTTTCAGCTATCGCTTTCTCAAGGTGAATTTCCTCAGATATGGAAATCCTCCTTTATAACACCAATACACAAAAAGGGATTAAAGAGCGAGGTGACAAACTACCGCCCCATAGCCAAACTTTCACATATACCCAAACTTTTTGAAAGTATCTTGTATGAAGCCTTAAGCTTTCAGTGCAAGTCTTTTATTTCCCCTAACCAGCACGGCTTTTTAAAAGGTAGATCAACTACCACTAATCTTGTCGAATTCATATCCTCTACACTCTCAGCCATAGAAAGTGGTAAAGAAGTCGATGTTGTTACAACAGATTTCAGTAAGGCTTTTGACAAGATTTCCCATAAATTAATAGCTTTCAAATTATCTGCCCTTGGCTTTGAACCCATTTTGCTAAAATGGATAGAGTCATACCTGGAAAACCGTTTTTACAGTGTTCGCTTCCGGTCCGTTCTTTCGGCACCTTTCTTAGCCAGCTCTGGTGTTCCACAAGGCAGTCATCTAGGTCCCCTTTTATTTATTCTAACAATTAACGATCTTGAAAGGATCATTCAACACTCAGCGCTCTCTCTCTATGCTGACGACACCAAATTTTTCAAAACCATTTCTTCACAACATGACTTTAGCCTCCTTCAAACAGATCTAAATAGTTTTTCCAACTGGTGCCTTAAGAACTGCCTAGAACTTAATGTATCTAAATGTCAGTCTATTACCTTCTCACGCAAGAGCAACAAGTCTCCTCTTCGAATTTACCAACTCCACCATCAGCCTATATCTCGTGTTCAATCAATTCGCGACCTTGGCATATTATGCGACAGGGAACTAAGCTTCCGTTCGCATATTGATGAGATAATTACTAAAGCAAACTCATCACTTGGCTTCGTTAAAAGATGGTCAAAAGAATTTTGCGACCCATACGTGACCAGATCCCTGTACATAACTTTTGTTCGGCCCCTCCTAGAGTACGCTAGCCAAGCGTGGTGTCCCTTTCAACGAGTTCATGTATCTAGAATCGAAGGCATTCAACGTCGTTTTCTTCGATTTGCTCTTCGTGGTCTCTCTTGGAACGATCCTCTCATCTTACCTCCTTATCGCGACCGTCTTAAACTTATAAACCTACATACCCTTGAAGAACGCAGGGACGCAGCTGACATTCTCTTCATTCACCGACTCCTTTCAGGCTCCGTCGATTGTGCGTCTCTTCACAACTCTATCTGCCTTAACACTAATCCTCGTAGTCTACGCTGCCCACGACTTTTCTATCTTCCAACCCACCGTACCTTGTATGGCTCCAACGAACCCATCTCACGTATGCTACGGAAGGTTAACTCAAACCTTAATGTTTTTGACTTCAACCGCAGCACTTCCTCTATAAAAATCGATCTCCTTAAGCCCTCCCCCATCACCCCCCCAACAACACCTAATCAGTTTTAGTTTTAAGTCCTAGCTATAAGTCTTAGTCTTTTAAGATATTTAGCTTGTATTAAGCCGAATAAATGGGGGCGTACGCCCCCACCAAAATTAAAAATTAAATTACTCCAAATCAAACAATGACCCCAAGCTGAGGGGTTGCAGGGGGCAACCTAGATTTTTGTATTTCGAGATTATGCTTTCTAGATTTTTTTTTCGAGATTTTTTCAATTCTAGATTTTTGTTTTCGAGATTTTTACTTTCGAAATTTTTGCTTTCTGGATTATTGCTTTCTATATATCGTGGTAAACCCCCATAAAACACTTTGCAAGAATTTAAAAAAAATTGTTTTTAATCAAAATGACACTTATGTGTAGAAGTTGTCTTGTTTTGACCGACCAAAAAATGGAAAAAGGTTTTTTCTAGTATCAAAAGAGCGCTCAAGAGAAGTATGTTTCAATATTTTGTAATAATAAATAAATAAAATTAAATGAATTTGCGACCTGATGAAATGTGGAATTTTTCGAACTGAAATCTAGTTCAAGTTTTGTTGTGAGGAATACGACGCAAATCTGAAAAAAAAAAACAGAATGTAATAAGAGCACAATTGATATCCAGTCATCTTTAAAATGCTGGGCGTGGGCTTAACAGTTTCAATGATCGATAATAAATTAACACAAGAGCATAGAGGGCCCCTAGAGAGTACCTATATATTTTAAATTTCAGCTCTCTTGCTCAAACTTTGGATTTTCAAAAAAAGTTTTTTTTTTTTAAATTGTGGGCGTGTCAGTAGGCGGATTTTGAAAATATTTACACATGAGCTTTAAGGGCCCCTAGAGAGTATATATTATAAATTTCAGCTCCCTAGCTCAAATTTTGGTTTTTCAATAAAATTGTTTTATTTAATTGTGGTCGTGTCAGTGGGCGGATTTTAAAAATGTTATCTCCCGATCAGTTTTAGGAGTCATAGATCATATATAAAAAATTTCAGATTTCTAGCTCAAAATTCGATTTTTCCGAAAAGTTTGTTTTTTGAGTTTGTGGGCGTGTCTGTGGGCGGATTTCAAAAATTCGTAAACTTGATTATTTCGGGACCCTAGAGAGTATATGGTTCAAATTTCAGCTCTTTAGGCCCAGTTTAAAGGCCTAATTTTTGACAACAGACGGACGGACGGACGGACATGGCTAGATCGACATTACTATCGATGCTGATCATAAATATAGTAACTTTTTGGAGTCTACGGGCAATATTAAGGTATGTTACAAACTATGCGTCAAAATTAATATACCCTTAGAATAGGGTATAAATATATATTTGAACGGTTTAATATGCATATTATTATGTGTATTTGGCATTTTGTTTGAATGCAGGTGCAAAGACCAATGGGAAATATGATTGACGGAAATTGGTTAAGAAATACTGAAATGCACAATAAGCGTGAGAGAATTAAATTCACGTTCGTTGCTTCATATGATATTTCATGTGACAGTAACAGTCAAGGGACTGCTGTTGCGGTTGTAAACAAGATAAAAATATTCTGTAAAAATGCCAACAAGAAAGACAATCCGCTCAAAAGGCAACTGAATATTGCCAGACCTGTTAACTTCTAGCTGAAATACATTACCACAGCAATCCAACAGCCAACAGCACAAGAGAGATGAATTCTCTCAAAATTCAAAAAAAGAGAAAATCCGGAAAACTAAAAATATCTTTGCAAGATTGGTAGTATTTGCAGAGCTACAGCGAATTTAAATTTTTTTTAAAAATTGTTTGCTGATTCTGTAGTCAATGTGTTCTGTTGCATTAAAAATCATTGATTCGTATCGCTTTTGCTGCTATTTTGTTTCTGCCGTTTGCGCCAAAAGTAGTAGGTTTGCATAGTTACAGCGATTTTACGGTTTTTCCCGAAGTTTTGAATGCTGTGATCAATGTGTGCATTGGTTCTAAAATGTTGTTTCAGCTGTAGAGATCGATGTTGCTGTAATGTATATTGTACCATGTTTCGGCTGTTCCTCTTATCCAAGTTGATGCCGATTAGTGTCGTCCCTACTTTATACTCAGTGTAAAATATACCATCAATCAAAGATAGTCAATGGTTCTTTCTCTTTTCCTTCATGGCGCGGTTATGATCAGAATTTAAAGGATTGCAACTCTCCCACTTTATGCCATCGCTACTGGTCCGTCTGTGGCGTTCTTCGGTTGTAACTCAAAAAGTATCGGCAGTCATCCCGATATCAAATTACTTCATATCGGAGGCCAATCAAATGCAGACGTTGTGGCATTTGTGCGATCAATGCGTTTCCTTCGCGATTGTATAGGAACGTTGATTGATATTGCTTTTTTAACGGGGTTCGTAGGATCTCTCTTTGAGCATGACCGTCCCAATTGAGCTTGTCGCACTCTAGTTTCTTTGATATAGGTTCTTTGAAGTAAAGGCTTTCTCGAAACTTTTCTCTGTGTGATATAATGATTTAAAAGCTATATATATATTTTATTTAGACTGAACGTAATGTTCAAAAATACAGAATAATAATAATAGTTGAAAACCAACATATATACGATTAAATTGTGCCTAATTTATACTTATCTTATTTTTTAGACATGGATCGCTATGCATCTGACTGTGATAACGAGGAG
The DNA here is from genome assembly GCA_949715645.1 of Portevinia maculata. Lineage (NCBI taxonomy): Eukaryota > Metazoa > Arthropoda > Insecta > Diptera > Syrphidae > Portevinia > Portevinia maculata. The sequence goes on from OX454526.1 coordinate 93,337,322, forward strand.
GTAACAGAATCTCTTCTCACCGAATATCCTACAGCATCAGCCCTACAACGCCAGCAGCAACAAAACCACCAACAACTCTTTCACCATCAAAGTACTGATCTTAATTCACCACTACATTCGGCGATAGGCATATCTTCGGGCAGTACTAAAAGTAGCACAACACTAGCCACGACTAGTAGTCGTAATCCGTTTAGTTTAAAATATGACATTCACGCGCCGGCAACTTCATTTGCGGAGCCAATTGATCGTCTTCCCTATTCCGGTAGTTCAGCGATGCTTGATCGTTTACAAGCCGCTGTCGAATTGAATGCCACGAATTCAGCTGTTGCAGCTTATTTACAAGCCAGTGCGGCCTTAAATGAAAGATCGATGGCCGGGTTAAATTCGTTAAGATCCAGTAGATCAAAGAGTAACCGGTTGAATAGGGTCAGCGGTATGACATCGTCTAGTAGTGCGACCTCGTCTAATAGTGCTGCCACATCGGGGGCCAGTCGGAGTGAGCGTGAGAAACAAAAATTGCAACAAATTCAAAAGGAGTTACGCGAATACGCGCAATGTGAATCGGAAGTGGAGGCATTTGATTCAGAGCCACCACCGGAACCGGCACCTCCCGAGGTGCCACCGCGAACGCAATCGTTAATTATGTCCTTACGCAAACGATCGGATTATCAGCTAAAGTTTGAGGGCAACGGTGACCAGAAACTGGAGGAGTATATTTCCAATTCCCAGCAAAAGGGTATGTATAAAACCTATTATTATAAAAGCCGTATAAATACTGACATATTTACTATACAAGCCTAATCGTTTTACCATTTGCCTACAAAATTTGGATTTCCAATTGTTTGTATATACAGGGTGCACCATCTTTATATCGCTATGTAAACATTAAATAACTTTGACATTTATCAACCGGATGACTTGAGTAGACATGTTTTCGTAACGCCAATGGCAATCCAGTACAATTTTAACCATGAATCCGCCCGAGATGCTCGAACAAGTAATGGAAAACTCAGCAAAGGAGGCACATTTTGCTTTGGTCAATAGATGCGGCCACCAGTCCAAATAAATAGTAAAGGACCAAATTAATACCTCATATATGGAAATCCGTTGTCATTTTCAAAGTTATTCAGTATTCACATGACGACATACAAGATGGCGCACCCGTTATGTTACCCGTTATGAATGCCTTAAAAGCCCAGGCGATGTATGAAATTGTGTTCAGATTTGTCATATTCGGATTTTTGCTTCGAGGTATTCTGCCGAACAGGTATTCGATGCCTAAATCTTCTGATTCTATTCAGATCGAAGAATTTTCCGTGCCGACGGATACCTCGCTAGGGCCGATTACTAAAATCGATGAGTTCTGAGATTTGTTTGGGGGATCGCGAGTTGATGTAGGTACATACCTAGTTTGTGAATCGAAGACGTGGTTATCGGAGAGATGTGATGTGTAAAGTTAGAAGCTTCAAATTTGTCCGACCCGACCAAGGGCGCGCATTGGAGGTGTTGTCGCGATATTAACCCTAGAAAGATAATCATATTTTTTATGACGTAAAAGATAATCATACGTCTCAGAGACGTATGGCACTTTGGTAGTGTATTAAATGAAACCCATGAACTTTTTAAAAAATATTAACGTTTTATTTATTTGTGTAGTTCATATTGAAATAAATAAATCAATGATTTAGTATAAATAAATATTAATTTAAACAATAAAAACAAAACACTTAAACCCCATTACAAATCAACAAAAAACAACTTATATTTTAAAGGAACCTTAGAATTGACATTAAGTCATAATAGTTGCCATATTTTAATTTTTTTTTAAAATAAGTCTACTAATAAGTCTTAGTAATTTTACATTATATACGATTAAATTAAATGTAAGAACGGCACACGTGACACACGCTCCCAGAAGTGCGGGATAGCTATAACTTGTTACCGCAGGTACTTACCGCTGCGCCATGACCGTTGCGGGCAAGCTCCAACCACCGACTAAGTAAGTTTAAGCAACCAACCCAATGCGGCTTATAGTTAAAAGGATATACCATTTTTTCCGCGCGTCATACGTCTCGCAGACGTAGATTATCTTTCTAGGGTTAAGTAAAAAATAATTTAAGCTGCAGACTACGATGCATTTCTCCAGATTGCACTCCTATAAGCTTTGTAATCGTTAAATTAGCTTAAGAAGAAACTAAACAACTCATTGGTGTCGCTTATAGACCATAATAATAATAAAAACATTAACTTACTGCCGGCGTTCGCTCTTCCCTTATAATGTATGTACAGGGCGCAGGCATTCTTTCAATCGTGCACCTACAAATGCAATGCCATTGTTAACGTTTTTCATTGCCTTCTATTCGGTGCTAGAAGTAGAAAGAAGTAGAGCGATAGGAAAATTTGGTTTGTGCATTTGCTAGGGTTTCTTCGTCCACGGGTTACGTCTAAATAACTTATGGAGCATTTACGTTGAAGATTTGTATTCAAGTTTTATCCACAGAAACTTATACAATAATGTTAGTGAACATACGAACAAGCCTACGCTTTGTATTCTGTGGATTTTTGCTTCATGGACATGTTCATTTGACCGCTCAACCCTCCGAACAGCAAGTGAATACACTATCACTGCACTGTTTCCACCCGCATTACTGGGAAACCCTGTTTGCCTTCTGTAAGATATTGATTGTTTGGATGTTACTCCAAATACAGAAGAAGAAAATGCAGAGCAGAAGTAGTGCACACATCGATCTCAGTACTACTGGAGTGACTGTTAAAGTCGAACCTCGGATCTGGTTCCATTTGTCTGCTCAGCGATATGACATCATACCGTTGGTGACTGCTTCAGTCCATCCCACCGTATCCTATCTAGCCCTCAGCTTGGAGTGCTGATTGAAGTGACTGTTGTAGTCTAACCACAAGGAGTCCTCTTTCTTTGGCAGGAGTGGCGAACTTGGACTTTCCGACTTTTCGCGTTATGTTATAGGCCCCTGATCTCCATCAACTACGAAAACTCCATTAGGGAGCTTTCTTCTATATTGATTTCAATGATCTAACCAACACAAACATAAAAGTCTCTCACGCTACATAAATGCTCTAAATGGTTCAATAGTAGGTTGGAATAAGATCCACGTGATCTCACAGAGGACCTTTTACTGATCTATATGTCTCAGATTTTCTAGAATGCCACTTTCCTTCTTACTACCATCGAAGTGAAGCTTATTTTAATAAGGGTTAATGTCAGCCAAATGAAGACCTTTGCCAAAACGTTTGAGAATCAGGAATATACTCGCCAACATGTTTAAAAATTCTACAGGTCTATAATTTTCTCAACAATACTTGTATGCGTAGAAAATTTTCTTCGCATCATAAATGATGTGGCAGATCCTTTTAAGTTAGCTCGTGTACTTTCTAAACAACTTCTCAGTAAACTAGTTTGATAGGACCATTACGGCGGTGCCCTCAAAGCTGATCAAATACGCTTGGAAAGGATTTAACTACTAAAGTAAGACACTGCCGATGACGTTCCACACAAATAAGACTAAGAACAGCCTGTTGACGCATGCAACACTATTATGATGAAAAGTTCCTGAAAGCCAGACGCACGATTGAGTCTTCTGCTTACACAATTAAAAATGCAAGTAAAACGATGGAAATTGCCATCAAAGATAGCACAAAAAATGCTTTAAACAGTTGCTGGTTGAAACTGACATAATTTGGTGGGGAACTGTGTACAGATTCAAATGAAACTCAAAGGTTATAGAGCACCACAGCTCGCATGTCCAGTTATACTGAAGACATGAGCACCGAAGGAAGCAATGCCACTGGTGATGGTGACAGAAACGGAGTTGAATAAATATTATATGACTCTACATATGTTTATTACATTATTTCGGACGTTATGCTTTATATATACATATATTGTAGTAGAAACAAGTTGTTCTTCTAAAAATGCTCTCTACAATATACTAAAATTTTTCGAATAATCGGATATGGCTCTTCAAATAGCTACCCGATTTGTTCAATTTATTTTAAATAGCGACGATTATTCCGACAGCTAATTTATCAAATATACTGGTAGTATTTCTGAATTTAAGTATTGTTGACCCTTACAATAAACATATTCCCATAAAAACTAGAATTGCCGTTCCCCGATCTCCTGCTCCGACTTGGTTAACAGACGATATTCGCCTACTAATGGGACGCCGTGAACAGGCGCCCGTAACACAAAGTTAGAAGTGTACAAGTGTGGTATTATATTTGTCTGACAAGAGTGTAGATTATTTCTGTACCACAGACAAATTCTTTACACTTGTAGGAAATAAAAATTTGCCTTGACTTGTAGACTCAGCTTATAAGTGTTCATTTGAAAACAGATAAGCAGCGCGATACTCAATTCAAGTGGGACTTACCTTTTTTGTACACTTGTAGCTCTGAGATACAGAAAGGGGATAATAATACAATTTCCCACTTGTTGAATTGGCCCTCTACAATTGTAGAGCTGCCAGTCGACTTGTAGTTTCGTTTTACAGAAATGTGATACACTTGTATGAATTCACTTTTATTACAGTGTTACAGGCCCCAGGACTCTCATCACGTATCTTTCCAGACCAAGCGATAATAGTGAACGAGATCGTCCTCAGTTTGCTTCAAGTAACTCTGCCATCATCGTGTCGTCTATTATCAATCGCATAAGAATTTAATTTAAAAATCTGGTACGAGTTCAGTTGGAATCGTACTCCTACTTAACTATAGAGGGCGTCGTTACCATTCTTTTAAGAAACAGCTGATTTTCGGTGAAACTTAAATATGTTATACGTAAAGCAAGTCTCTATTTTATTATTCCCATGCACTTTTTTTTAATTTTTTCTTTCCAAATAAAGTTTCCTTTTTAGTATTAATCCCCTATAGGCGAATTAGTTCTTGCCATCTGGTGTATAACCTGATTGAAATCTTGCTAGTAGCTCCAGGCATCCTCTCAACACGATCTAGGCTTTCAGACCAATGTTCTTGCCTCACGATGAGCTGTGATTTTGGCAATTAGAACCTGGGTCTGTCTACCCCGATCCGCTCATTGTTTTAATATGGACTTCCAATTACCTCACTTGATCCGTTGGCGCTTGGAATTCGCGAGTTTCTTATTTATAATGAATTGCATTTATTACATTCTGAAGCATTTAAAGAAAAGGTCTCTAATCAAATTTGCACTTTAAAAAACCATGAAAACTGTTTTAATCGTCTGCAAAATATTTAATCGATGCGAGGCGATACCTCATTACCAGAACCATCGTCAAAACGATATCGTCAAACTATCAACTATGTGATGGGACCCCAGACTTAAAACTGCTGGAAACATGCTCGTTAAGCTGAACACGTCGAACCTACTGCTCTCTCCGTAATAAATTTAGCAGGATACAAGAAAAGAAAAAGCACACATATTTTTTAATCTACTCAGTCCTTCGATGATAGGAAATTTAATTTGGAAAATTTTACGTGGTATTGAAATCGGTACATCCAAATTAAACCGAATTGATAGGTTGATATTGATATTATTGAGTTCAACCAAAAATTCAAATCTTCGGATACATCCCCAATTATTTGCTCTATTGCCCTACGCTCTGGCCTATATAACTTTCGTTTTACGACTGGCGAATTTCCTGTATAATGAAAAATGTCTAAGGGCATTCCCATACTTAAGTCCACGAAGTGTTAGGCCAATCTCTATCCTGTCCTTTCTGTCAATTTTTTTTAAAAATTACTCCCAAAGCAAGTCAATCAGCACATAAAAAAACAAGAATCTTATCCTCCAAACAATCTGGATTTAGGAAGAGACACAATTGTATTACTGCATTGATATAATGTTTCCGAAGACATACATGTGCATTAGGCTGTCCCGACAAATTTTTTTTCGGAGTATCATAACAAAAGACCCCGCAAAAGTTACGTTTTGAATAGCATATAACGAAACAAAAAAACAAAAAAAAAATCGGAGGGTACTTTTGGGCCTCTACCGCTCGCTGAAATCTTAAAAAAAAAATATTTTTTCCTTATTTTTATTGATTTTTTTTTTTAAAAAGATTATCTTAACGAAAGACCCCGAAAAAGCTGCGTATTAACTAGCATATAACGGGACAAAAAAAAATGGAAGCTACTTTTGGGCCTCTACCGACCGCTGAAATTATTAAGAAAAACAATTTTGTTCTTATTTTTTACATTTTTAATTTTTTTTAAGTATTAATTTTGTGCATTGAAGATGTAAACTTTACCGTTTTATGAAAGATATCTATTGATCGCTGATATTTATAAAAATATAGATATTCCATCAACAATTTCTGCAGGTACCTACTTGAGTAGTATTTTATCATTCTAGTTTCTTAAAAAAACCGTTAAAAAGCTTTTTTTAATTCCTTACCTTCCCTTTATCTTTATAAGAACAACTGTTTTATTTTTATAGTCGCATCGTATTATTTTTATGTTAAGTAGCCTGTTTTTTTTTTAAATATTAAAATCATAAAATCAAAGTAGGCTTTGGAGACGTCGAAAAGAAAAAATGTGGCTTTGTATTTGTTTTGTGTCGTGTATTGTTGTTATAACTCTCTAAACAAAAAGTGTTTAATTTTGTTTCGTGTTAAGTTGTGTTGTTTCTCTGAAAAATATTTAAAAGGTAGAATCACAATGAGTTCTGGACCTCGTCGACAAGAAACAATGTGTCCCTTTTTCGGCCCCTTTAGTGAACTACACAAAAATAAGTTACCAACAGTAAAAGATGTAGTCAAATATGTACTTTTCATACAAAGTGATCTGAAAACAAAATACAATGGCAGAAATACATCTAATTCCGAAGTTTTTGTAATTGTTAGTAAAGAAATCGAAAAGATATGGAAGAATGCGTCGATTCCAATTGTATGTTATAGTCGAATACTACAATTATTAAAATACTACTTTGATGAATACATGACACTTAAAAGATACCCACATTCGAAAAAAACTACAAGCTATCACAACAGATTGCAAGGTTTTACTGCATTTTCAAACACAAAATTGTTTGACATTGCATCGTGTAAGTGTGATTCCTTTAATGACTGTCATTGTGTAAAGGATAAAAAAGTGCCTTTAAGTGAAAGATCATTTTTAGTGGACCAGAGAAATGGCAGAAAAATGGTGATCGGTGGTATTGACAAGGTTGAAACTCAAAAAATTCAAAAGCGACTAGATAGAAAGCGTAGTGCATTAGGCAGTCAAAGAGCTGAATCTACTACTGTATCAACTTTTTCCGAAACAGTAGATTCAAACGAAACTTTAGAGCATGTCAATACAGTTCATCCAATCGAAGTACTGCAGTCACAGCTCTTTTTATCAGAGCCTTCAACGTCAACATCATCAGGTAAGCGGAATTTGCTTACTCTACCATCCGTAGCAAGAGTTTGTGATCGATATGGGCTTTCCGTACGATCTGCTGCAGCAGTTGCTTCAGCAGTACTCCAGGATGTTGGAATAATTGAAAGCGCTAACAAGACTCTAGTTATTGATAAAAATAAAATACATCGAGCTTTGAAAAAATCAAGAGAAAGCCTATCAAACCAATGCGATAATGTCGTTATTCGCAGTATTTATTTTGATGGGCGAACGGATAAAACTCTTACTTTCAAAGAGAAAAATGGACGATACTATCGGAAGGAGGTTCTTGAAGAGCATATTTCCATTCTTGCAGAACCAGAATCTATATTCTTAGGCCATATAACGCCTAAATCTGGTACAGGAAGGGAAATAAGTAATTCGATGCTTAATTTTTTCGAAAACAAGGGATTTGATTTGAAAAAAATTCTTTGCATTGGTTGTGACGGCACTGCAACCAATACTGGCTGGAAAGGAGGGATAATTCGCTACTTTGAAATGGAATTAGGTCGACCATTACAGTGGGCAATATGCTTACTTCATGCGAATGAATTGCCACTACGACATCTCTTCACGAAATTAGATGGATCTACTTCGGGCCCTCGTGAATATTTTGGCCCTATCGGTAAGTCACTAACCGATTGCGAACTTACTGATGTTACTCAATTTACACCTGTGACCGGAAATGTACCTGAAATCGAGCAAAAAATTGTTGATCAATTGAGTACAGAACAAAAATATCTTTTCGAAATGTGTCAAGCTATAAAAACAGGTCATTGTTCTCCTGGACTAGCAAATCGACATCCTGGGAAAATGGCACATTCAAGATGGGTCACAACTGCAAATAGATTACTTAGACTTTACATTAGTTTAAGTAGCCCATCTGCAAATCTTAAAATTCTTGTGGAGTATATAATGAAAGTGTATGCACCAGTGTGGTTTTCGATAAAAAACAACCCGTTATTGATAGATGGCCCGCGACATGTTTTTGAGCTTATCTCTTTTTCAAGATGGTTGCCAGACAACTTAAAGTCAATCGTTGATCCTGTCATTGAGAGAAACGCTTTTTTCGCACATCCTGAAAACGCTACGGACTACATGGACATAATTTTTTGGAATGAATGTCAAATTACTCCACCACCTTGCCTAGCTGAATTCACTGATGATATACTTTCATTGCTGGTGCAAAGAAAAGAACTGAAGATACCGGAATTTCCTTGTCACACACAAAGTGTCGAAAGATGCATAAAATCTGTGACCGAAGCAAGCCAATGTGTTATTGGAGCAAAGTCGAGGGAAGGACTTATAAGAAATAAAATAGAATCACGAAGCGAAATGCCTTCTTTTAATTTCAAGGGTCAATTTTCAATGTAAATATTTTTTTTTAAATTTTTGCAATGTAAATATATTTTTTTTGTTAAGTCCTCTTATAAACTTTTTTTTAATTGTTTCAAGGACACTTAAATATGCTTTACTTAACCTTAACTTTAATCTAATAAATCAAAACGATAAATTAGAATAATAAAATAAAAAAAAATAAAGGGAAAAAAATATAGGTTTTTACTTTCTTTTAAGACCCTTAAGCCTCGGTAGAGCCCCAAAAGTCATGTCCAAATCAAAAAGTAAGTACATATTCAGAATCTACTCGTTAATACGCAACTTTTGATACCCCTTTCGATAAAAAATTCATGAAATTTTTTTTCTTCATACAACGACGGGACACCCTAATGTGCATACGCAATTTATGAAGAAACATAGGGGCGGGCTACAGTCCGCTTGGGCGAACTGTTGGATACCCTATTCTTATTCCTATATCTCATAAGTGGGCGTGACAAAAATTTAAAGGATTTTATCGAAAAAACTAAGCTTTTGTAAATAAAAACGCTCCCTAGGTCAAACTTTGGTTTTTCAATAAAATTGTTTTATTTAATTGTGGGCGTGTCAGTAGGCGGATTTAAAAAAAATTTAAGTGTGAGCATAAAGGGCACCTAGAGAGTATATGCTATAAATTTCAGCTCCCTAGCTCAAACTTTGGACTTTAAAAAATAAAAAAAAAATAATTGTGGGCGTGTCAGTAGGCGGATTTTGAAAATATTTACACATGAGCATAAAGGGCCCCTAGAGAGTATATATTAAAAATTTCAGCTCCCTAGCTCAAATTTTGGTTTTTCAAAACAAATATTTTATTTAATTGTGGGCGTGTCAGTGCGCGGATTTTGAAAATTTTATGTCCCAAGCAGTTTTATGGGCCAAAGATCATATATAAAAAATTTCAGCTTTCTAGCTCAATATTCAATTTTTCCCAAAATTTGTTTTATTTAATTGTGGGCGTGTCAGTGGGCGGATTTTGAAAATTTTATGTCCCAATCAGTTTTATGGGCCATAGATCATATATAAAAAATTTCAGCTCTCTAGCTCAAAATTCGATTTTTCCCAAAATTTTGTTTTTTTGAGTTTGTGGGCGTGTCTGTGGGCGGATTTCAAAAATTCTTAAACTTGATTATTTCGGGACCCTAGAGAGTATATGGTTAAAATGTCAGCTCTCTAGGTCCAGTTTAAAGGCCTAATTTTTGCCGACGGTCGGACGGACGGACGGACGGACGGACGGACGGACGGACGGACGGACGGACGGACGGACGGACGGACGGACGGACGGACGGACATGGCTAGATCGACATTACTATCGATGCTGATCATAAATATAGTAACTTTTAGGGGTCTACGGGCAATATTAAGGTATGTTACAAACTATGCGTCAAAATTAATATACCCCTAGAATAGGGTATAAAAAGAAAAATAGGGTTTTCAATAGCCTTCGATACTGTTGATCACCTAACTCTGTGCATAATATCGAAAAATAACCCGCACATTATATTGAATAATTAGATACTCTTTTGACGGCTTTGCCACAATGTTCAGTTGTTGGCCCAATTTTGTACAATGTGTATCTATCAGACTTTCGCAAGTAGCTTGAATATCATACTGCAATATTTGAAGATGATGCTGCTTTATTTTCTTCTCTTGAGTTCGCGCTCAATTTTCATATAAATTTGAGATTAAAATATTGGGAAAATATAACAGCAAATGGAAAATAAAATTAAAGAGGATAAAATTGCAGGCCATCTTTTTCGGACGAAAAAAAAAGCTTTGTTTTCTTTCCAGCTGGAGATAAATAGGTCATTTATAAATCGGGAGTGATAGTAAAACTGATGATGAGGTACCAATAAGCACTTCTTAATTGCGAGCAGCCACCGTCTTAACAATTATTATAGAGCAGCAATGTCTTACCACAATCAAATTATGAATGAAGCCTTTAAAAAGTTCATTACATTTTTTATTGTACATTAAATTAAAATTTTTATTAAATCAAACTAAATATTTTCTTGAAAGATTATAAGACTTATGTCAATTCAACAGACGGCAAAGCCATGTTTAAACTATTTTTAAAGGGTAACTGTTCAAAATGTCATATTAAAAGATTACAAATATCTCAAAACAAGCTGTACGATAACAATGCTTATTTAAACACAATTATAAATACGAAATAAAATATAGTTTACTTCAGTACTCGCCAATGACATATCAACGCCAGTTTTAATTAACTCTATCTGTTTGTGGAACACTCTGCCTAGACACATTTTTCTTCTTCTTCCTTAACGGCGAGGTTGTGATCAGGATTAAGGATATCGTAGCCCTTCAACTTTACTGCATCACTACCTGTCCGCCTGCGGGGTTCACCAGTTTGACCACAACAAACAAGCCAAGGCTTACTGTTTTCGAATCACGAGGCCAATCAAATGCTGAAGTTGTTTCATTTGTGTGCTGATCCAGGAGTTTTAAAGCCTGCCTCTTAGCGATTTCGACACTTGCATTTTCACTATTCGACGCATAGCACGAACTAATAACCAGCCCGCGAACAGTAGTTCCGGGGAGAGTGGTCTTAAGACCTCTCATCGATTGTCCCGATTTGCGTATCGTGCATGTTTTTAGCACAAGCCAACACATCCGTTTGCGCAACCTATCCAAAAAACAATCATATCTATATGTATTTGAAAAACATATTGCCGACCTTCAAATTTTAAGATTATGTTGTAAATTAAGATTTAAATTTTCGGACCAATTGCAATAACTTCCCCAATATTGCGAGGATTGAAATAAAAAAAATTAAAGACTGAAATGCAAATATTTACTGTAACGAATTAGCTTATAGGGAGCTTACCTATTTTCACAGATGGTTCCTTAATGGACTGTGGAGTGGAAGTGGGTCTCTTTTCAAATAATCTGAACATATTAAAATCGTTCCTCCTCCCTAATTTAAACAGCGCAGCGTATTTCAATCATAACTTGTTAAAGACCTAAAATATGCTACTTAAATCTGAAATACCTACAGAAGCAAGCACATAGGTACTCTGCCTTTGTAATGCTTTTCTTTGATGATTAGTCTGTATTAAGTAATCTGAAATGTTAAAATATCTGAATGATAATTTTGCAAAAAAAATTCCCCGTTATATCAATAATACTGGTTCGTGTCCGAGATTGGGAAGTTTGAAAAGCTCGCCATTACAATGTTACCATAAAAACTTATTATGGTAACATTCCGAATATTTCAAGCTTTTTGGAGTTACTCAAAAGGATGCAAACTTAAAGCATAATCAAGGACACGGCCACAATAACGCGCAACAATTTCCCACCTTAAAAGCTTTTGTATACAATTTTGTTGCCACAAAATGTTTCCTAGCAACTACAGTTTGTATAACCCAACATGATGCTTAAGAAACGATTTTTGTTTTTTAATATCTGATACATTTTTAAAGAAAAAAACAATTTCACTGAAGGTGTATGACGGCATGACCAGTATAACTTTTGTATTATACAACGATATTAGGCACTAGCGGCCCATACAGGGCCTAACACCTAGCTTCTCAAACCATTTTCTTGTGCGAAGTCATTGTATATAGAGTTTTGCAGAAGTCTATATACAAAGGCGAAGTGGAAGGGACCTACAATTTTAAGCCAAATCCGAACGGCAAATTCGAGAAGCTTCTCATGACAATTGATAATTTTCGCTGTATGTCAGACTTTCGCAAGATGCGGGGCAGTGGAACAAAAACTTTAGTTGTTACTTTTCCCCTTCGTGATTTGAACCTGATACCCTTAAGATAAGTAGTCCATTACACTAACCACTGAGCTAGTGGGCGCATCAATTACTACATAGTAAACAAAAAGAAACTATACCAAACCGGTTGGAGTAAACGATTACACATTAACTAACCCATTGAGCATGGTAATGAGGTATTAAACTGCTTAACGGGTGTTCGCTTCGGTGCTGATTCTATTTATAATTTCAATTCTGGTAGTTAGTTTTTCAACCAATTCCAACAATGTATGGACCACAAGCCTTAAAGCATTTTTCATTGAAAATAAAAGGAATTGCACTCGAAATCTAGAATTGCACTCTTCAATGAAACATGTTTTGTTTTGGTTCTGATCAGTTGACTATTCTAAGGGGTCTTTCATTAGCTACTTGACAACTTCAACTTTCAGTATGAACTCACCCTCAAACCGGTTACCGAACTTTCAATGTCAAAATAATCACACGAAGGAACAACGTTTACAAATCATTAAAATTTACTACCGAAATTCCGAGTCGGTGGTGAGCGTTAACGCCAATTTCAGTGAACAAATTTAAGTCAGAACATTCGCTGCTTTGATGTTACAGTGCCAGTGAGACTACGTTTTACCCGAGGTATGGAGAATATTCCTGCCTAAGAGGCGTCCGTTTCAAACCAGCCAAATCAGTCAATTTCACGGCGTTCTCTAAAATCGGGCCTCTCCCAATTCAATTAGTTTGCATTCAAAACTGGAAAAGATTGCTATTTTGAGCAAAAGAATTTTTAGAATCACGAACAGCTCGACGGATTTTGATAAATTATTGCCAGCGCGTTCGTTATGGTGTCTGAATCAATCTTATTTACGGTTGGCAATGGTGTTTGAAATTAACAAAATGAAAAAAAGAACACTTAAGCCATAAAAGAGAGAACTGTTTCCAAGCAAGCAATGAAACAAAATTATATTGTCAAAAACGTTTAATACTCGTAATTTTAAGAACAAATATATCATTTAAACATTTTTGAATTCATTGATTTGAGAAACTAAATAGACGGATCGCAGTATAAAATAGAATGGGCCTTTTTCAAATTTTAGCATGTTTCGACAGACAGGTGTAATAATGAAAAATAAATTAAAAGATAAAACAATTACAATTATTCTAATATTAATAATAATAATGATGTTGGATTCAAAAAATTAAGCTGATGTAGCTGCATGACAACTAGTACCTACTAGTACCTAAAATAAACTTAACAAAACTGCACTTTTCAAGAGTTAAAAAAAACAACAAAAACGAACTAGAAGTCTTCTAAAGTTAACAGAAAAAATTAAAGTCAGCTGTTTAAATTTATTCTTCATCTGTTATAGCTCGAACCAAATCACTTGGTCAACGGTCGGTTGCGCAGAGAGAGGATTCAAGTGAACAATAATGGTGCGGAAGAGATTTAATGAGTGAAGGTTATCTCCTAAATTTTACAATGCCTAACTCAACTTTTTTTTTCTTTAAAATTAAAATGCTATTGTATGTATGAGTTTTATTATTTTATTGACGAGTTTCGGCGAACTTTTAATAAAAAAAATTAATCTTCCACAATGCAATGGGGTTAAATATATAAAGCTACTTGTGACCTAGGACGTGAGTTGAGGGCTTTAGTTTGTTTCTGGTTTTATGGTTTTATAATTTGTTGTTTAGCACCTGACACCTTGGGCGACGTGGTAAAACATATATATGGATTTATATACATATATACATAGGATGCATCATAAAATCTCATATGCATATTAAAACCTGTGAACACTCATCCGTTAATGTTTTTCAAAAAACCCATAGGTGAAAAATATATATTTAGATAACACGTCGCCCCTGGTACCTGGTGCTAAACTACAAACTATAAAACTATAAAAACGTAGAATCAAACTCAAGTCCTAAGTCATATGAAGCTTTATATGCTTAACTCCACTGCATTGTGCAAAAGATTTAATTTTTATTATAAATAAGTGCGTTTTCGAATGAAAGCTTACATCTAAAGATCTTTTTTCACAGACCAGGGATGCAATACTTTTTTGAAAACTGGATAATAAACCGTGGCCATGCCTCATGAAAAAAGTCTATCCCTGGAATGTTATCTGTATTTTCCTGTGATGAAAACAAAACAAAACCCACCCTCACGCTCAGTCCAACGAAGCTCCGATGATGGAAATAACGCCCGCATGTACAGTACATCTTAGATCTGTTTTTTCAGCAATTTCCGTATTTTTTTGCCTACTTGAAAAATAAATGATGCGTAGTAAAATTTTAAGATACCTGCGCAGTAGATTGACAAGTGAATTGGTTCGCGCTATAAAGGAAAGTATGTCGCTAAAACTGAAACGTAGAGCGAGGCTGTCCTACAAGAAGTGTATGCTAAGCAAAGCCTACCTGTACTACAGATTCACTTATTTCTTTTTATGTTCAGTATCAGTACCTACTGTGCATGAACGCGTTGTCTCTATGTAGTTCGTTGAACCACTCGTGCCAAAAAAAAAAGCTTCGCACCCAAGAATGTCTGGAGAAGCTTGATTGTATTTCATGAGCATTTTTCCCATAATTCACTTTAAGAAGCGTCCGATGGTGGATTTCAAACTCCACCCTAACTCCTCATATGTGTGCACATACATATGTAGTTAAATTTAATTCAATTTCCGCTTTAATATGAAGCGATGCAGTGCAGATTTGCTTATTAAAACAAGTCTTACTTAACATGTAAAATACATTATTTTTTTGCGACACTCACAGTGGTTACTCTCAGTCAACCGTCGAATGCAGTTTATGTACTTTGTATTAAGTCAAGTTGAATTTATCAAATTATCGATTGCGAGTGGAAAATTGCTTTCAATTAAAAGAGAGCGAGAGATGAATCCCTTGGTACGTAAAGAATCTGATTAAATTGCAAAAATTCAAAAGCTTTCCCGATAACGGTGCTTACAGGGCGTCCCAGTTGATATAATCCTTTAAGTGGAGATTTCTGAATTTATCCCGTCGAAGTGGGACACCTCGGATTTTGAGTTCAAGGCATTTAAAAGGGTACAACTACTTTTGGAGAGAAATTCAGCAGCAAACAATGTTGAGAACTTTGAATGATTTTATGCAGCAGCAAAGCAGTTGGGCTTCTGAAACTTGTCGTTCCACTTCTTTTTTACTAAAAATTAATTTTACTCAAAAGTTTTTTTCTTTAATTTTTGAAAATGTTCGTTAAAATATTGTGCAACAATTTTTTTACGTACGATTAACAGAAGTTTTTGTTAAAGCCATTTTTCGTCAGACAAAAATGTTCAATCAAAAGTTAAGTGTATATCTAGAGTTCTCCACATAATTTTTTGTATACCCAAACATTGACCAAAAATCAATAAAACATTTAATTTGCACCTGTTTATTGACAAATTGGAAAATTTAAACATTTATCTGTCAGATTTGAATTTAACCATCTTTAACGTAAAGGTCCTTTTAAAGTGTCATTCAGGAATGTCATGATTTTTGTTGGTGCACTAAGTTACCTTGTTATTACAATAATAAAAGAGGTAGTAGTCTGTTTGCGTATAAATATGCACAGCACACGTATACTCGTATATCTTTAACGTTAGGCAAAAAGGTCTTAAGTCAAAAAATTGCATTTTGGGTTTTTGATTGGGTTTAACTCAATTTTTTGTTCTCTTTCCTTTGGTATTAACGACTTAAGTTTAGCACAACTGCTTCCCATCGTAATAATTAATTTAATCCCGATTTGCAAATAATTAAAATAGTTTAAATTTGGTTTAACGAAAAACTGCAGTTTCTGACTTAAGACCTTTTTGCCTAACGTCAAAGATATAATATTATAAACTTTCGTGCGAAACTACACAAAAGCTCAGTAGGCGCTGATGGAAAAAAAGAATTTCAGCTGGTAAGAAAATGAAAACTGTTAATTGATGAAATCCTATAGGTTTGCCAGCAAAAAAAAAAGTTTAAAACAGGGAACTGCATAAAATTTTAAAGTTTTCATAAATGAGCTCCAGGTCAATGCTGGGAAGCGCCTAAAATGGTTGTATCTCTAACATCGACCAACCGCTGATGTTGCTGCATTTAAGGAGATACATATGTCACAATTTCCTTTAATGGGCGTTTACGTTGCATATTTTATCGGCGTACTACAATCCCACAAAAAAAAATCGCAGATGTTACAAAAATATTCGAAGCCCGGTCAATGTACGGGTAAACAATGCTTAACTTGGACCACTTACTTATTACCCATTACCTAGTTCTTTAAAAAAGAGAATCACAATGATTTGCACTCCCCTTTTGCTTCCATTCTTAACTATACGACATAGGTAAGGATAATCTGTAGCAACCTGTAGCATTTCAAAATAAACCAAAGGTAGGTGGATTTACGGTCGTGAAAAGAACCCTTTTTTAGAACAGTTACATAAGATTTGTATAATTATTCGAAGTTCTTTTCTTGGAGCTGAAAATATTGTCTAACGCGTTTATTCTGATGGCAAAAAAGAGCAGACTAAAGCAATCATAACCCTCTCACTTCATTGCATCCCTACTGGTCCACCTGTAGGGTTCGGCGGTTCGACCTCAAAACCGATTTTAATCACTTCGTCGCTGAAACTAATCAAATGCCGGTGTTACTGCATTTGCGTGATCAAGGAGTTTTTAGCCCTGCCGACAGATTACCTATATGAGATAGTCAGCTTCCACATGCCCATCCTCTAACACCCGCAATTGGGCGGTGCCTTATCCTCTCCCGGATTTCCTATGGGTGCCCGAAACTAAGCCAATACAAAGCATTTGTATGGTTTTTTGTATTGGAAAACACAGCCACTCGCTTTCGTTCACATACTTTTACTATGGGCCGATTAAGCAGTTGATAATTCGAAAGGGAACGATTCGTTCAAATATGGCATATTAGCTTCATCGTCCGTCTCACAATGTTAGGGCAAAGTCAAAGTTATTTATCATCGCTATAGGCCAACACGTTTGGAAGAGGACTTAGAATATGTGCATCAACTTTCGTTGGCCGAAAGCGATGATATAGATTCTAATTCCAATTCACTAAAAATGCAATACAATATTCAATACAGGTCAAGCAGTGCAGTGCGGCGGTAAAATAAAATAGAAATGTCAAAAAAAAATTAAATGAGAAAATTAAACTATCTTACAAGCTTAACAATACTTTCATAACAATTGCTTTACACTTATTGAAGAGGCCATATTGGAATGAAAGTCACTATACATTTTTCAATCTTTGGGGTTACCATATAGCACATCGTAGGAGGCATACTTCGAAATTGATATTGGGGCATGATTTTAATAATTTATTCAATAGGATCGCCGCTTATAATTTATTAAGACGTTGATGATACCTATGTTAAGATTTCAGCAAATATTATGTAAACTGTTTTGCTCGTTTCTTAAGTATTTTTTCGAATAAAAAAGGTTCTTCTAAGAAAATGTCCCTTAAAAGTGGGGATTGGCAAACATCTTTGTATTGAGGAGGTGCCTAAAATCGACTTTATCTACATACTTAAAGAGTGGGTACGTCAGTGAGTGGTTTTTAAGATGTTCGATGTTAAACATTTCGGGTTCGTAGAGGGTTTAATTCCAAATTTCAGCTTTCTACTTCGAATTCCGATTTTTCTACAAAAAAATATTTTTTGAGACGTAGGGACAAACAAAATATATAATACCCAACGAATATATTAATAATAATAATTCATAAAGTATGTTAATGTCAATTAATAATTAATCGATATTGAGGGTGCTTTTGACAATGCGACTTTTGATAGCATGTGCAGCTCCGCCAGCCAACACGGCGTAGACGAACCATTGGTGTTGTGGATTAAAGCAATGCTAATGACTAGAACGTTGGTTGCGGATGCGGATTGTGGCCGCTATGTTATGGCGGGGGTAAACAGAGGCTTCCCGCAAGGAGGCGTTCTGTCTCCACTGCTGTAGTGTATGCTGGTCGACTCTCTGTTGAACGCACTCAACAGTTCTAATATTTACGCTCAGGCATACGCGGATGATGTTGCCGTGCTTTCTCTTGGATCATGCCTAGCGACTGTATGCGCCAAGGCGCAGGCGGCCCTTGACGTAATCGACGAATGGTGCACTAGGAATGGGCTCTCGGTCAATCCTCTTAAAACTGAGGTTGTTCTCTTTACGAGAAGGAGGAAGCTGGTCGGGTAGACTCAGCCAGTGCTAAAAGGCGTCACAATCCAACTCTCCAATGAAGCAAAGTATCTGGGAGTCATCCTGGACAGCAAACTTCTTTGGTCCAAACATGTTGAGCTGAACACTGCCAAGGCGCTGTCTGTTTTCTGGCAGTGTAAAGGCATTTTCGGCAAGACATGGGGCTTATCAGCGAAAAGAGTCCTATGGATTTATACGGCTATGATAAGACCATTTATAGCATACGCATCGGTTGTTTGGTCGAATAAACTTTCACGTAAATACTCGTACGTTACTGCTGCTTTTGCCAAACTTCAAAGGCAGGGATGTCTCGGCTTGCCGGGGGCCTTCCCCAGCACTCCTGGCTCCGGCCTAGATGCAGTATGGAACCTCCCGCCCCTTGATGTTTACATTATAAGTTGCACAATCAAAGCTATCTCACGTTTAAAAGAGGTGGCTTTTGGTATAACTCGCACTGGAGTTTTGATGAACTTGCGCAACAGCTGTCGTTCGACTCCTATCTTTTGGATATGCCGTCTGATGCAATGACACCGGAACCTCGGCTGAAGCGCTACTATGAAGCCGACTTTCCTCGTGTTCAGGACTGGCTCTGGCCAGACTCTGAGCCTGGAAAGGAATGCAGTCAAATCTCCACGGATTGCTCCAAAACCAATCATGGATCTGGTGCTGGTGTTTTCATGGAGAGCGACAACATTAGACTTTTCTTCTCCTTAGGCAAACATGCATCAGTCTTCTAAACGGAGACTTATGCTATCTTAATGGCCATGGACTATGTTGCGAGGAACAGGTGGAAGCGGCGAAGTATCTGCGTCTGTAGCGACAGTCAGGCTGCGCTTAAGGCCTTGCTCAACCCCTTAACCACCTCCAAAATAGTCCGTGAATGCAAGATCTCTCTGAATTCGGTCGGAAGGCTGAATTCACTTAGACTTGTCTGGGTTCCGGGTCATAACGGGATCACGGGAAATGAGATCTCCGATGAACTTTCTAGACAGGGCTCAGAGGGGGACTTCTCAGGACCTGAACAAGCGATTTGTCTGCCTGCGTCCTCGGTCAGGGTTTCCATTGACGGTTGGGTTTCCTATGAACACAATCGCCGTTGGCATGACTCTCCAGGGTGCAGACAGACTAAGCTAATTCTCCCCGACTTCTGTGGGAAATCCGCGGCATTCTTGTTGTCTCTCAACAGAAAAGACTGCAGACAGACCACTGGCGTTCTTACGGGACACTACGTTTTCGCCAAGCACCTTAAGGTGCTAGGCCTAAGCGATACCACCAACTGCGAAGCCTGTGGAGTAAGCGACGACACTGCGGAACATTTCCTCTGTGATTGTCCTGCTTTTGCTCGTATCAGGTGGCAGGTATTTGGTGCGGATATGGTGAGTGCTATAAATCTAAGCTCCTTATTATTGAAGCGCCTTCTCGTTTTTCTTAGAAAAATTAGTAAATTCCCACAGTAAAATGTGGTGTGTCTGCCTGGTAGTACAATGGACCAGTATTGAGTCTGAGTGCTCCAGTGCAGAAAGTCTCACACACCCCGACAAAATGTTAATGTTTGAGTATTTCTGGGGCGCTCTGATTTTTTTTTAAGTTAAATGTTTAATTCAGTAGATACATTTTCAGAATCAATCAAATTTGTAGCTTCATTGCGAAGAAAAATTGTATTTACAAATTCCATTATTACATATATTATCGTCATTATTTGTACACCTCTCCGACTTCATCATTTGTAAAATATCTTCATCTCATTTTGACAACATCTGATAAAAATACCATTTGCAACGAAATAAATAATAATATTACATGTTTCTCTCTTACATTTATGTTTCTCTCCTTAAAGCAACACTCTTTTATGTTATTCACTCTAATAAAACTCTAATTGTTTCCTTATGAGGCGTTCGCAGCTCTTATAAGAAGAGTTGTAGTATTATTATAAGATCATAAATAACTGTTTTAGATGGGCCATCTAAGCCTCATAAGGCTCTTTATAGACACTTCAAGCACCATTTGAGAGTGAAATTACGAAAGGTAGACTCTTTCGATGTATCCTCATTAGACTCTCAAAAAGTCGTATGAGAACAACAATGTTTGTTGGGTGAAATACCATTCTTTTTTTGGAAACAACAAAATGCATATATTACATCTGCTATGGATTTTTCCTTTCGTGGGAGATTACTCCGCCATCTCTTTAATTTGCTCCTAAGTTCACACTATTTAAGATGGCAGCGCCCATCCAAGGGTACTCTAACTGAAATTGTGTGCGTGAGCCTGTAATCTGATTTCTATACAAAAATCAGCTATTTTACAGCTGTCTTTTCTTTGGGAAAAATTGAAGCTGTCTATCTTATATAGGCAATCTGTAGGCCGGCATCTCTTTCGCGATTGTTGGCGTTCTTATACCATATTCTAAGGGTATAAGAGTATAATAATTTTGACTCATAGTTTGCAACATAACTTAATTTTTTTTTTTCATTTTTGGTGGGGGGCATAATACAAGCTTTAGGTCTTAAAAACTAATTACAAAACTAAGACTTACAGCTACAAATTAAGGCGTTCGTGATATGGTGGTAGGATAAGGTGATTATTCCACGGGAGCCCACGAAGAGCAAAACGGAGAAATCGACGTTGAATGCTTTCGATTCATGTAATGTGGACCCGGTAATATGGCGCCCACACTTGGCTAGCGTACTATTCTTCGAAAAGTATGTAGATAAAGTCGTTTTGAACAATTCCTTTTTATAAAGTTTTCTGATATGCCCACTTTAATAGGGCTTTTTTTACAATAACATTGTTTTTGTCGAAAAAAAACATTTAAATTTTGTTTAACAAAATATGTTGATCTTTCTTTATAAATCACCAATACTTAGATTTTTGCCACGCCCACTTTACGAGCGATAGGAATATAAATAAGATATCCAACAGTGCGCTCAAGTGGACTGTAGCATTCCCTATGTTTCTTTTTAAACTCTACTCTACTTGTGTTTCTTTTTTCGCTCAGAGCGCGCATGGAGTGCGCTGCGTGAGCTCTGAATAAAATGATCGGGTAGTGGGAATAAGAAGGTGTCAAGCTGAACGCGGCCAGAAATAGACTGAAAGGAGGGAAACTAAAGGGAAAACAATTATAATGGCTGTTGAGTGTTATTTATCTGGCGTTTAATGTAATACAATTTAAAAAGAATATTTTTATTAAAAAAATAAACATGATTGCTAATCATATGACAGTGAAGTGCCCAAGTGTGTTTCATAACTTAATCGAAGTACTCTGACCTTACTCTGCTGAGAGCATACTCGACGTGTTCAGGATCTCCTCAGTGTTCTACTCAGAGCTTAAAAAGAAAAACACCTCGTATCGGAACGCTGGTTGGTTTTGCCTTTTGGACAGACAGTACCAAGTTAGCCTGAATACCAACTTCTAAAGAGTACATTTTTCTTCAGTTCCACGAAATTGAATAATTTTCTCTTAACGGATTATACGCCTTAACTGGGACACCCTGTACCTATATGAACGTGTGCATGTCGTTTCGTGGAAATGTATTCGAATATGCAAAGAATGATCGGCCATCTGGTCCCCCCACGTTTACGTTTTCCAAATATTGCATTGCCTTTTAACTAGATTAAACCTTCGAATCAACGATTAATTAAAATCTCCTTTTCTTTTTTTCGAATTTCAGATTACCTTGTTGCGGATAATTCACGTTCGAGTGAAAATCAATCAAAGTCAATTGCGTCGAATGACTCGCAAAGTCAGCAAGGGTAAGTTTTGTTTTTTCTGTCCCGTACTAAAGTACACTACACCAGTTACCCTAAAGAGTTGATACGAGTTGGTGCATAAATATTATCCTTCTTGGAAACGATTAAGTAGTATTGCATTACCAAAGTGAATTCGCTCTGCAAAATGAAAAATTAAATCACTTACCGTCGAGCAGTTGCTGTGATATAATCGTCATGTAAAAGTGCATCTACCACAACGACGCAAACTTATACGATCTTGATCTGCTTCAGCTATGCCGTTATTTAATAAAGGGCGCACTCATAAACCTCGGATCCTATTAAATACGTAATTTTCCATCGTAAAGGACTCAAAGCCTTAAATAAGCTGAACAAATAAAACTAAAGC
Source organism: Portevinia maculata (assembly GCA_949715645.1). NCBI lineage: Eukaryota > Metazoa > Arthropoda > Insecta > Diptera > Syrphidae > Portevinia > Portevinia maculata. The sequence continues at coordinate 93,360,151 of OX454526.1, forward strand.
AAACATTATTCTGATTGATTTTGCAAGATAAATTGATTCGGTACTGAGCGTAAAAGAGGAAAAAAATACAGCTTTTTCGCAAATTGTACCTCTCGAAGAGTTCTTAAATTTCATTCGATTCGGTTACTTAAGTATCTGAAGGAGATAAATGATATAAAGTTCTGCATGAGTTTTAACTATGTCTATTTCGTCCTGATTGTTCCGGGAGAACATAAGACTGCTTTTTCCGAACTATAGTTTAGTTTAAGTATAGGTGAGAATTTGTCAAGTTGTTAATTAGATTGAATTTACTTCCGGTGATGAGATTGTTCAGGTCACGTTGAAGTAACAGACACCTTGTAATTAACGGGAAGAAATTAAGTGCTGATGGATAGTAAGCGTGGGCGGCAGTGGTTCAGGGTTTGAGGTTTGAATCCGTGGCACAACAAACTGTCAACACAAGCTTCTCAAAAATTTGTTGTTCGGAGTTGGCGTCATATTGTAGGTCTTCTTTAATCGTGTCAAAAAATATAGCTTCGCACACGCAAATGACTGGAGATACTAAGCTTTAGGCCCTATATTGGCCGTTGATACCTAATATTTATTTTGTTTGTTATTTTTTAGATATTAAACATTGTCCACAAATATTGAAACAATTGGCAATTGGGAGTGGGCGCAGTGGTTATGTCTTGGATTACTGAGCAAGGGGTCTGGTTCAAATTATGACAGGGCCTACTAAAACCTAACTTTTTTTTCACTGCCCAACCTCTTGCGATAGTCTGACAAACATTTAAGAGTATCAATTAAATCACTTGTTACAAGAAGGGAATAGCTCCACCTGACATTACTCTTCTCAATTGCCCGACCTATAGATGAAATGAACTTCAACAATTTTTTTCTTTTGGTTCCTAATAGCTATCTGAAACTTCAATAATCTACAAGTGATTATTGCATAATTAATCTGTTTTTTGTTTTCTTAAGCGACGAGATTATGATCCGTACGAAAAGGTGTTATAACCCTAACCCCTTCACTGCATACTTGTCCGCCTGTGGGTGCGCTGGTTTGTTTTTAGGTCTGCCTATCTTTTGAGATTGTGTGGCATTGATCGATATTGCCTTTTTGACTGCCGGCGTTCGTAGGATGTATCCTTTAAACATGACAGTACCTACTGTGCCGGTCGCCCTCCATTTTTTTGATACATGATTATTATGATTTTCTCGGATCTTGGAAATTCTAACTCGATCAAACTTTTTAAAACCGATTATAAGTCACCGGAACATAAATAACGAACTCTTTTTTCAGTGGGGCATAAGTCTTTAATTGAACTCGGGACTTATGTGCCACCCTGTCGGGACATTTCTTGTATTTTCTATTTATTTACCCTTGCCCAAAAGGCCGATACTGCGACCTAACAGATCTATTGTATCTGAAGGGTTTATAATGCCAAGAGCCATATACAACTTCCCTTATTAAGGTCAGCACGTCCTTGGTAGCAGAGTTTTTTTTTTTGGGCCGGTGGCGAACGTTTTTCTCTGAGATATGTCTTCTTAACCATTGTAGCGCCGGACGTTCACAAAGAACATTGTTCAGAAAATTAGTCTTCCTCCAGACAAAAGCAATATTCTGTCTTCGAGCACGACTTCATTTTGTTAATATATCTCAAGACACAATGGCCTAACCAGCTTCCTTATACTTGCCTCATCTTTTATCTATTATAAGAATCTTCTTATTTTATCTTGTAAGGCCTGATTAATCGTTTGGATTGTCTGAGTTTGTATTCCCAATTATCAATCAGCCCTAGAGCAGTAGTCTAGCTGACTCTGCAATTAGGTTCGGGTCCGAAAAACGCGGGTTCTGACTCAGCACTGCTAGCTTATCCGTGGGTTCGTCGACAGTAATACCCCGGGTGCAAGGAACCCATCGGAATCTAACCTTTTTGTATATGGCTGTTATGGATTCCATTGAATAGGATGACAGTGCTTGGACTGCCTATCCGAGAATATATGTATTATGGCGTCTTCAATACCCTTTTAAGAGCCCTCTACCCAGAAATCGAGCAAAAGTGGAAAAAATGGCATTCTGAATTGAAACTGAATGCACTTGAAAGAACATAATTTTCTCTTGAAAATGATCGGAATAGTTTTTTTAAAAAACATCTCAGTTATATTTTATTTAAAGAATTCCCAAAGGTGTTTGGGAAAATTTGCATAAAATCGATTTACTATTTTCCAAACCATGATAAGACAGAGTACTATACATCTGAGATCACTAACTCAGCTAAAAGGTAATATCCAAAACAGCAATATCGTCGAGACAGATGTTGAAATTTTACACTGGTTTGGAAAATACAGCTGTTTAAAAACAAACAATATTTTGAAATATTGAACTACGTTTTTCATGTGAAAATTGATGCACGTATGTTTCAATTTTTACTCAGAACAACAAAGTATCATATCAGCTAACAGATCCAATAAAAATATATATTTATTTACGTATATTTTGTCACAAAATACCGAGTTTAAATTACATATTTTTTCAAAAAATTATTTTATCAACTTTAGCAAGAAATAATTCCGGATTTCCCGTGAAGGTGGCGGTAGTTGTGTGGCCTGATCTGAACAGCCAATCAGAATAGCATGCAATCAACCATAAAGTGATTATCTTGTGTTTTACTGCTCTCGGAGGTGTGTTCTAAATGAAACCGGTTTGGTGTGAACTCTGAAGTGCGATTTCAATAAAAGAAATCCTGTGTGGATGTGGGTATGTGTAAGCAGATCTATTTCTGTGGCGATTCGAAGTGATTTTGCACTTTTGTTTCGCTGACTGAAAGTAAAAATGAGTGAGTGGTTGATAAAGGCACTTTTCAAGATGTGGATCTAGCTTATACTTTCAGTTTAAAATTTGTTTACAGAAAAAATTATTTAAACTAATAAACAATACTACAAAAACAAAATCATGATATTACTCAGGATTTTCAGATAGATACCCTAAAGTTTCATTGCTAAATCGTTGTAGAAAAGTTGATTATTGAAAAGTGCATAGATAGGTACCCTTCACTCCGTGAATATTATTGAGTCTGGGTGGATTGGAAGATTGGTGAATGGTGGTTTAGGCTAAAGGGGATAATGTAGCACTGCGCTGTTGCTGTTTGTGGGCAATTATTATTTTTTTGCACTGTTGCCGTTGCCTTTGGCTTTATTACAAGGTTTGCAGAACAATAAAATATGATTCGTTCTCTCATGAAAAGTTCGCAAAGGAATTTGATTTATGATTCGATTGTATGTTTTTTTTTTATTTATTTAGTTTAACGAAGTCAAGACAAAATCCTGAAAATACTCACATTGTCAAGCCAGCATCAAGTTTCAGAAGGTGAAGGTGGTCTTAAAACTAATGAACATTTTGAGTTGAAAGGCCTAATATCAGAATCCGAAAGCCTAGAAAGTCTGATAATGGAAAGAGAGACATCTGCGATCGATTCCGTTGCCCTCATAGAAATAAGAAGGATAATTGACCTTCAATACTTTTTTAATGAGTTGAAAGCAATAGACCAACATTGCCCAGCACTCGGTTGCAGTTTAAACAATATAAAAATTGTTAAAGAGTGTTCCTAAATAAGAAAAATCCAGATGCAATGGATGTTAACACTGCTGCTGTTTTGGCCATTACCAGTGTAGGTTGCGGATACTCACAGTTAGAGGAAATCGTATCTATTAGATATTCCATGCCCATCATTTGAAGATGAAAAACAAACTGGGGATATCTGGAATATGTTGGAGGCTGCTAACGAAGAGGCTTAGGCCGCCAGACAGCGTGGTGATATTGATCCGGTAGATGGAATTCCATTTATAATTGTGGTGACAGATGCTTGCTGGAGCAAACGATCTTACAGAAAAAAATTTTCTGCTCTGTCAGGTGCTGCTGTTGTGGTGGGGTTGCATAAAGGTAAAGTAATTTCTTTAGGAATAAGAAATAAGTACTGCGTTACAATTGCAAAACATTATTACGGTAAATGGAATGAACAAATACTTGTCTATTTTACATTCAAAATAAAATAAAGAAACCCGAAAAATTATATAAAATGAAAAATTTGCGCAAATATTTCATTTTATATAATTTTTCGGGATTTCGTTTTCGGGATTCTTTTTTCGGGATTTTGGCTTTTCGGGATTTTGGATTTTCTGGATTTTGGATTTTCGGGATTTTGGTTTTCGGGATTGTGTCCCCAACCCTATTTTGAGTGCCATTAAGTTCAGACGATAGCAAAGCCAATCCGAGGAAGAAGCAATAGGTACCTTTAATTAAAGCAGATATCAGCAATGTTATTCATCATGTTTTTGGAGATCATAACGAATGCCCACCCTACATAAAAGAAAAATGGAAAGAGAATGACGTGAATTCACTAACAATCTTGCCGAGCACTGCAACTCTATTGTAGCCAAACTAGTAGGAGGAAAAAGAATCAACTTTTCACTTGGGCAATGATATTCAGCCAGGTGTACTGCAGCAGCTGTAAAGTTTAACTCTAAAGGGCAGATCTCTGAACTGTTTAAACATCTATATGGACACAGCTCAAATTCCCAAACTGTATCGCATAAACCGGACAGGTGTTGTCAAAGATGTTGGGTATGGTACCAGTTGCCACCAACCAGACATGGATGAAGACAAATTCATTGCAGAGAAAAACTGTCTAATAGAACAACTAAAGCAAAATCAAAACAATCGCCAGCTTTTAGAAAAACAAACATTGGGACAGTCCAGTAATGAAAAATGGTTGAATATCAGAAAGAAAATGCTGACAGCCTCATATTTCGGACAAATATGCGAAGCAAAAAAATTCGAAGGCTATGTTAAATGACTTGCACATCCCACGACCTTATTAACACCTTCCGTCATGTATGGAAAAATTAACGAAGACACTGCGAGGCTGCAACTGGAACAGCAATTGGGCAGAAGTATATCGAACTCAGGAATTTTTATCGATGAGGAGTATTACTTTCTTGGTGCTTCTCCAGATGGACTTATCGACGGCGATTCCTTGGTGGAAATAAAATGTCCAACAAGCATAGCTGGATGCGATCCTACGGATGCTATCAAAAACCAAAAAATCAAATACATAACGGTTTCTGATGATGGTATTATAAAAGGTCTTAATAAAAGACACAACTATTACTACCAAATTCAAGGCCAATTGCATATATGTAAGCGAGAAAAATGCATATTGGCAATTTGGGGTGGTAGTGCTTTTAACATTTATCAACTTATTTTATTATGATCTCCAAAAACATGATGAATAACATTGCTGATATCTGCTTTAATTAAAGGTATTGCTTCTTCCTCGGATTGGCTTTGCTGTCGTCTCAACTTAATGGCACTCAAAATATCCTTCCGTATTCTTTCAAGTCTTATATGTAAGGCTCCTTTTAATCCTGTTTTACAACCTCTTGATATGTTCTCTAATTTATTTCTAAAATTTCGCATTAAATGGTTGCAGCATTCAATTTTGGAGATTCTTCTTCCGCCGTAGGAATCGGTTTGAATAATTTTTTGAAATGAACTGCTGTCTCCATCTGAAAGCATTGTCATATATCGTAGGCCGTTTTCAGCTACACTGGATTTAAATGCTTGTAGCAGTATTTCTGAGTCCATCAGCGTTGAAGGCCCTTTGTGGTTAATATTGCACGCGTGGTCCTGTTGTTGTTCCGTATCACTTCTAGCGCTTGCAACGCAGTACTTATTTCTTATTCCTAAAGAAATTACTTTACCGGTATGCAACCCCACCACAACAGCAGCACCTGACAGAGCAAAAAATTTTTTCCTGTAAGATCGTTTGCTCCAGCCAGCATCTGTCATCTATTGATCTACCGGATCAATATCTTCACGCTTTCTGGCGGTCTCAGCCTCTTCGTTAGCAGCCTCCAACATATTTTTTGCTGCCACGGCTTTCCAGATATCCCCAGTTTGTTTTTCAATCTCACTATATATTTTAAATGATGGGCATGGAATATCTAATATAGATACGATTTCCTCTAACTGTGAGTATCCGCAACCTACACTGGTAATGGCCAAAACAGCAGCAGTGTTAACATCCATTGCATCTGGATTTTTCTTATTTAGGAACACTCGCCTCTCATAATTGCACATTTCACATCTTAAACATAGGGACGGGCTAGAGTCCGCTTGGGCGAACTGTTGGATACCCTATTCTTATTCCTATCCCTCATAAGTGGGCGTGACAAAAGTCTAAGTATGGTTGAATTGTTAAGAACGCTCTACATACTCGTATTTTGTTATATAACATTTAAAGGATTTTATAAAAAAAACGTTCCCTAGCTCAAACTTTGGTGTTTCAATAAAATTGTTTTATTTAATTAATTGACACATGAGCATAAAGCGCCCCTAGAGAGTATATATTATAAATTTCTGCTCCCTAGCTACTTTGAATTTTCAAAAAAAAAAAAATTCTGGGCGTGCCAGTGGGCGGATTTTGAAAATATTTACACATGAGCATAAAGGGCCCATGGAGAGTATATATTATAAATTTCAGCTCCCTAGCTCAAACTTTTGATTTTCAAAAAAAATTATTTTATTTATGCGTGTCAGTGGGCGGATTTTGAAAATTTTTTATCCCGAGCAGTTTTAGGAGTCATAGATCATATATAAAATATTTTAGCTTTCGACCTCAAAATTCGATTTTTTCCAAAATTTTGTTTTTTTGAGCTTGTGGGCGTGTCTGTGGGCGGATTTCAAAAATTCGTAAACTTGATTATTTCGGGACCCTAGAGAGTATATGGTTAAAATTTCAGCTCTCTAGGTCCAGAAAACGAATCATATTAGACTTATTAATATTCACGGAGTGAAGGGTACCTATCTATGCACTTTTCAATAATCAACTTTTCTACAACGATTTAGCAATGAAACTTTAGGGTATCTATCTGAAAATCCTGAGTAATATCATGATTTTGTTTTTGTAGTATTGTTTATTAGTTTAAATAATTTTCTGTAAACAAATTTTAAACTGATAGTATAAGCTAGATCCACATCTTGAAAAGTGCCTTTATCAACCCCTCACTCAAATTTTCTTTCAGTCAGCGAAACAAAAATGCAAAATCACTTCGAATCGCCATAGAAATAGATCTGCTTACACATACCCACATCCACACATGATTTCTTTTATTGAAATCGCACTTCAGACTTCACACCAAACCGGTTTCATTTAGAACACACCTCCGAGAGCAGTAAAACACAAGATAATCACTTTATGGTTGATTGCGTGCTGTTCTGATTGGCTGTTCAGATCAGGACACACAACTACCGCGACCTTCACGGGAAATCCGGAATTATTTCTTGCTAAAGTTGATAAACTAAGCAACGTACAAAATAATTTTTTGAAAAAATATGTAATTTAAACTCGGTATTTTGTGACAAAATATACGTAAATAAATATATATTTTTATTGGATCTGTTAGCTGATATGATACTTTGTTGTTCTGAGTAAAAATTGAAACATACGTGCATCAATTTTCACATGAAAAACGTAGTTCAATATTTCAAAATATTGTTTGTTTTTAAACAGCTGTATTTTCCAAACCAGTTTAAAATTTCAAGATCTGTCTCGACGATATTGCTGTTTTAGATATTACCTTTTAGATTAGTTAGTGATCTCAGATGTATAGTACTCTGTCTTATCATGGTTTGGAAAATAGTAAATCGATTTTATGCAAATTTTCCCAAACACCTTTGGGAATTCTTTAAATAAAATATAACTGAGATGTTTTTTAAAAAAACTATTCCGATCATTTTCAAGTGAAAATTATGTTCTTTCAAGTGCATTAAGTTTCAATTCAGTAACTCCAGTAATAATTTATCAATTTGAGAAACAGAATGCAATTTTTTCCACTTTTGCTCGATTTCTGGGTAGAGGCCTCTTAATGGTTTGTTCTGGCGCAGCTCTCCTTGGCATTGACAATCAGTTCGCTGTAGCTACCTGAGGTTAATCCGCAGTTAGCCGTTCAAGAACTGTCGGCCAGCACATGATGACTGTGTACATGCTAATGGGTGTGACCATTATCATATACAATCATTTTGGGACTTAAGCTCCAAGACTTGCCATACATGCGCCTGCTAGCCAATATGGCTCTATTGTCGCGTTTTGTGACGGCTTTGATGTGTGAATTCCAATTTAGCTTTTTATCAAGGATAACTCGAGATTGTTAACCACCTCAAATCCAACAGTCATTATACCGGATAATTCATGATGAGTTAAACTTGTTCCCATACAGAGTCCAAATTCCCTCTGGACTTGACTATTCGCATTAAATTTTTTTCAAAAAATGATTGAAATGACCGAAGAAGACAAAAAAATAAAATAAAAATAAATAAATATTAGGCAAATATATAGGGCCTAAAACCTAGCTTCTCCAACGGCGGGAATTAAATCGGGGACCTTTCGATTAGTAGTCCGACACACTAACCACTGAGCCACTGCGCCCGACAAGACCGAAGAAGGCAACAGCTTGGTAGATTGCTTGTTTATGTCGGATGAGGCCCATTTGGATCTAAACGGCAATGTCAATAAGCAAATTTGCCGTATATGAAGTGATTCTATTCCAGAAAGACGCCATGACACGGTACTGTACCCAGAACGAGTTACTGAGTGGTGCGTAGTTTCATCAAGGTGCATTCTAGAGCCAATCTTCTTTGAAGAAAGCGGTGTAACATTAACTGTCAATAAGGACCGTTATTTAAAGATGTTGAATTAGTTCTTCTTACCCAGAACTGCGCCGAAGAAGTATTTGTTTCAACAGCATTTGGTTCCAGCAAGATGGAGCAACTGCACATATAGATAGACCGGTTATGGCGGAACTGCAACGAAAATTCCCAAACAAATTAATATCCAGAAACTCCATTTTCCGCTGGCCCCCAATGTCACCTGACCTGACTGCACCAGCCTTTTTTTGTATGGGGTTATGTCAAGCAAGAGGTGTACAACACGAAACCAAGGAATTTGACTGAATTGAAGCAGTCCATTAAAACAATAACTGTGGCGATCCCGACTTTAAACCTTCAGGCCGCAATGAATAAACTTCTGATCAGTGGTCGCATATGCGTGAATGAGCATGGTGGTTATTTATGGTCTATCATCTTCAAAAACAATTAGTTATATAAAATAAAATTGAATTTTCCATACAATAAAAAAAAGTAATACATTGATTAAAAAAATGTTATTTGAATTTGTTATTGTAGCATAATTGCTTGACATAACCACCCTGTATATGGCGACTTAGGGTTGTGGAATCACAAGTAGGTCCCATAAACAGTGCAATGTGTGTCCCATTGAAGTGGAACATTAGTCCCGGAAAATGACTTCGGGACTTATGTTCATATTAATGCCTGGACACCTTTTCTTTTATGCGCCTTATTGAAAGCTGAAACAAGCACCAACATTTCATAGGTACTTAAAACATTTTTTGGAAATTCTCAGTAGGTTGATATTTGACAAAAATACTTATTGGTCGAATCCAAAACATACAATTTTAATCTATTTTTAAAAAGTTTCCTTCAACGATGTGTGTCAGTGGCCAACCCATTAGCTAATAATTTGTGAACTTGTAAAGTACATAATACATATTTCCTGTGGCCACCGTGTGCACACTTCTAACAGCTCGTTTAACTCATGCTCCTTCTTTAAGTATTAATTGTTTTAAAATCTTCTCTCTATATTGCTCCATATTATTGCACATTATTTTATTTTCTGTTTCTTTTTCATTGCACCACCACCAACCGGGAATGACTTTTCCTCAATATATTTCTTAGACTTTCACACAACATGCTGCAAAAGAAAAACAAAAGAATTTTAATTAAAAGTTCACATCCTTGCGCGATGCGAAATTTCATTTTCTTTCGCAATGCAAGTACGAGCTCGTACCGTCTCAATGCAACTATGTAGGAGAACGACGTGACATCTAGTAATTTAAAGATTGCTAACGGCTCAACATTTTCGATCGTCTAGTTGCATTACCAATGCGTATATGTAGGAAGTTACCGTGCAACACCCTTTAGCTGCAGTGAAGCAAAACAAATAAGGTATTGGACGACTGAAGCTGCGGATACTTGGAGAAATCGAAAAAAAATAATAATAATAATAATTTCCAACAATTACTCCAGAAATAAAAGCAAGCAAAGGAAATTCCCAATCTCTCCCAACCGATGCCAACAACCATACAAAATCGTATGTGTACCAAGAAAATAACAATCTCAATTGCACTCGCATTCGCAGTGTATAAATCGCTGTTCGTGTGCATCATCCTTCATGAAGTTCAGTCCAGTTCATATTCAACAAAGAAATGAAACCAGAGACCGACCACTTTATCTGCTTTTTGTGCTTGGCCATCCCATAATTCAGGACACGCTTTCATGTGATATTTTTAAATCGTGATCGAAGCAAAAGAAAGAAGAACGGACTCAACCAAAGAAAATGAGGATTTCGCTTTTCGTAAAGAATAGGAACTCAAAGTGGATGCGGGATTGATACTGGAAAGAGCCTCTCGGTCTCGGATAAAAATGAAAAGGTCTGAACTATTGTTGAATTTGTAGAGGTAACAATTATAACCGTTCGTTTGTGACGGTAACATTGAATGTGCACAACACATAAGGGATTTACGTTGTTCCCAAGAGGATAAAAAGAAGTTCGTATCCGTATTCGAGATTCGAGATTCTATTCTTTGGCGCTTTATAGTGGGAAATGATGTTGCAGTTTCTTTTGCGCATAAAACGGATTAGTCCCATGTCTAGTTCATCAATTATTCGAACGTAATAGATAAAAAGGATCATAGATAAAATCCCTTTTGTAGAAAAGTATCTTGAGGTTGTATCCTGTAAATGCACTGAAATAGGTAGCGATTTTTGTTTGGAATGTAATTACCTGAATGCTTTATGAAGCGAAACTGATTTTTTTTAATCAACAACGAATTACCTGGTTGCCATAATAAGGCAAGGGGTTATAATAAAACGTCTTCAAAGAACTGCGTAGATATTCTTGGTAAAAGGTTATATTGGTTGGAGGTGTGATTTGTTATCTCCTCCTCCTCAAGTGGTTCTCGATTTTAGGGATTATAACCATCCCACTCTACTTACCGGTTCGACGTAAAGGAGAATAGTAGGCATTCTTCTTGGTTTCAGATCACTGAGGTCAATCAAATGCTGGTGTTGTTGCAAATGTGTGATTTAGGAATTTTAAGGGCTGCGGTTTTTTGTTTGATCTTCCATCAAGGAAGCCGGTGATATGATTTCGCTACTTAGAAGCCTTTTGTGAAAAGCGTTGTTAAGAAGGTGGTACGCGAGTGGTGTACAATGCCCAATCTAGTTGTGAGTTATAGGTTTTCTTCTTCTTCTTCTAAGATCCCAAGAGAATCTTAAACGATCTAAGACACAATATTTAAAATTTACTAAACTTCTGGGTTTTGCCTACAATTCCAGTTAGCAGTTGGTGCCTCGGATCAAATAGGTGTCGAAAAGCCTTTGTGTTTCTTCTTAGAAAGGCGAAACTATAACCGTGCCTGAGCAACATTCTCTAAAATATTGGTGACACGAGAAGCAACTTGCTTCCGTATGTTGCTACGATTTCGATGTAATGTTGCCTTCAGATAAGATGTTGTTATCATTGCTGATTGCTTAATAGCCCTAAAGCCTAGCTTTTCCATAAATTTGTGTGTGCGAAGTGAGAAAAGAATCTCTACACTAGGCTGAGTACGAACTGTAATTTGAGAAGCTTCTGAAGAGAGTTGATAGTCTTGGACTTTTGCAAGAGGTGGGCAGTGAATAAACTTTAAGGTGTTCCTGGGTGAAATTCTAACTTCTAATACCACGTCCAGTAACCCAACACACCAACCACTTAACCATTGCCTTCACATCAGTTTTCAAGAAACCATGCAAAAAATAAAATAAAAATCTATAGGAAGGCTGCTAAAACTACACAATACTCATTCTGGTCAGGTTCTCGTCTGCTATGATTCCAGATCATGTGATGGATAAGAATTCTTAAAACCGCACATCAAGTCGTTGATCATAGTCAAGATTTCTTCTAACCTACTTTCAATTCCTAAATTAAATCTCATGCAAAATTAAAACTATGTAGATACATACATAAGAATGAACGAATACAATTTTAAACACATAATGTATCCTTAGATAAATTTAGTCATGCGAGATCATAAGAAAACTAATAAATTCAACCTCAAGCAAACATTTATTTAAAAAAAAAATATTGTCACAGAAGTCAGAAGAAATAGACTTTGCTTCAATCTGTATACACTTGAAAGAAAGCATCGTCTTCCAGCAATAGGTACTTGCCTGCAGTAACGAAAACATCCCAGACATCACATTAAAAAACCTGCAGTTTGACATCCATGATACATCGAAGCATCTACACACACTGCATCTCTGGATAGATTTATGAATCCTTTAACTTTTTGAATCACATGAGGGAGTTGAGAATACGGATATTTATAATTCTATTACAAAGCCGGACGATTCACATTTCCATACGACGGCCAAGGGCAATCGGGAAAACAAAGCAATGGCAATTCTAGTAAGCCGGCCATCAAATCCTCATTTAAAATAAACATCTTCCAGGCCATCACATCTGCTTTCAATGGAACGATCTCCATTCTTAAATAAATCAGAACCGGGCCACTTCAGCTGCAGGCCGATGTAACTGCCCCTTCTACTGGTGGTACTCAGGGAATAACATTGAGGTAGATTTCACATTCGTTTAATCATCATCGATGATGATTATGTCGATGGATTCCTAATCGCATTTAGGTCTTCAATTCAGAGGAGCAGTCGGTCGTTAAAATGAAAAAACAACACCGCATTATCGTCCTCCTGCTTGGCCACAGAGATGAAATATTGCCTTTGCCTTTTGAAAAGAAAAAAAACTCACATTATAAGGGAGCCAATACGATACCGATTACCAACAACGAACGAACACCGGATATTAAACATTTCAAAACAATTCCAAGATTATTTCTTAACGGTTCTCTGTCATGCCAACGACTTACTAGACATCATACTCCAGGCCGCCAGCTCAGAGAATTTGCTCCTTCTTTTTTTAGGAACCACCCTACCACACCGCAACGACAATAGTCCGTCTCGCCGACGAGGAGTTTTATTACTCATTGTGGGATCATTGTAATGAATTACGTTCAGCCGAGTTAATCCCTAGAAATGGGGGCGACCTTTGTGAGGAGTGTTCACTTAGCCAGTGTATTGGGATGGGATGGGATGGGAATAGAAGTTCCATGATTCTCTTTTAGTTTTAATTGCCATGCCACTGACATAAGAGCATGTATCGGCATATGGTGTGGCCTTGATACACATGCTGCGCAGAAGAGGTGTTGTTATGGCGATATGTGTGTGATGTTTTGTTGCAAGGGATCAAATCGGATCAACAAATTTTGTTTTGACAAGTCTTGGTTTAATGGGAAAATTTTAATGAGGGCAGTTAAGCTTAAAATGTTAAGTTGGGAGCTATTTTTTCTGCTTTTTCCTATTGCACATAGATGTGGAAATTTTTAAAAATTCAAATGTTTTGCCAGCTAGAACATCTTGGGGTTTTAGAAGGTAGTACGCGTCATATCCAGCCTATAGCAGATATGGGATGTCTTGAATTCTCGATTAAAGAAATTCATCTTATTTTCTTCATCATATTGTACTTAAACATTTTGCACATTCCTTGTCATTTCCACTTCTTTTGATTGCTCACCATTCCTTATCATGTGGGCAGATTCTTGATGACTTGAAGACGACCTTCATATCTTCTAGGCCCATTAGCAAGTTATCAGCAATACCAAAACTTTTTAAGAAAATGGTACAAGAGAAATTATATGTTCAGGCTAGGACGCACACTTCTCCATTGCAATATGGATTTGATTCTGGTCGCTCAGCAATGGCCAATTTGACTCTACTCGCCAAGTTAAGTATTAATTCAATCGAACGTGGTGTGCAGGTTGACGTGCTTTATACCGATTTTGTTAAAGGCTTGGAATAAACTAATCGATTTTAATGCAAAAGTGGCCATTGCTAGGCTTTCATTCAAATATCTTGAAATAGTGATCTGACGTTTTGAATAGGAAATTAGTTATAAAACTGGATAGCTATTTTTCTGATTTTAATATAGCCACTTCTGGTATTCTCCAGGAAAGCCATCTTGGACCGTAACCCTTTTTATTATATGTTAAACAAATCCCTCCCCTTTTAAGAGTTAGTTCGTGCAGATGACATTTAAGTGTTTTATAAACACTCTCTTGAGTTTCAACAGGAGATTGATTTGTTTGTATCCTGATGTATACCCAAAATGACTTCGAAATAAGTTTTGGAAAATGCAAAGTTGCTTCGGCTTCCGGATCATTCAGCCCCTCTGTTGGTCATTATGTAACATTTAAGACCCAATCATATTTGCTTCTGGTCGCTTAAGTCAGCTTAACGGAGCGATTACACAATGCTCATGGCCATAATACCCACAATGCTCCCTTTCATTTCCTTCCACGAAGTGCGAAAGTTAAATTCAAATTTGACAGTTACCTATCCCATTCCTTGTTTATACTTTTTGTTGGCAACAAAAAACGCATACGTTGCCAGAACCGATTGCGGACACGTCATTTTGGCATTGCTTCTGGTAGCTTATCGTTCGGTTTTGAAACAATCTTTTTTTTTAATAAAAAAAGGAAATCCAAATACCAGAGCCCTCAGACTCGGTAACGGTCCATTGTACTACCAGGCAGAAATACTCCTTTTGGTGTAGAGGCTGGAGAATGGGTGGCGTATGTTGTTGTTCCTCATGGGGATTGAACCTGCACCGCATTTCTCAAACTTGCCGTTGGGATTAGGCGTAATATTGTAGATCCCTTCATTTTCGCACAGGCATATGGTTGGAGAAGCTAGGTTTTAGGCCCTGTATGGGCCGTTAATGCCTATATTTTGTTTAAGCTCACTTAAGTTCATTATGGTTGGCTCTTTAGTAATTCTTTTGATGTCAAAGATATGTCGGTCATTTCAGTTTGCACATTGACCGCATAGTGCCGAAATCTCTTGCATTTATAAAAAGGATTTCTGAAGATTTTCGTAACAAACATTTCACTGATCATTAGTCCGGTCCGAATTTGAATACTGCTGCGCAATCTGGGCCCCTTTGTATGAGGTTCATTCATCTAGAATCGAATGTGTGCAGAAATCATATATGCGCTATGCACTACGCAGATTCAATAGAGGTTTTGAGCTTCTTTAATTAATTATTGCTTGGCTTAACTACTCTTTTTCTCATAAGGAATATACATCCCCTGATGTTTTGAAAAAAACATTGTTTCTAACAGAATGAACAGGTTGATGATCATGATACCTACTAAAATAGATTTTCAGAAGGACTGCCACTTATTGACCTCAATCGTACCGCCCTACTGCTTGGCTCCATTGAAGTGGCATTTCGTCTTCGGCACTAGAAAGCAAAGCATTTTGCATTATGTCAACGTATAAGTGCTGGTTTATTAATAGTTTTAGGTCCGATTTATTCACTCTCCATTTAATTTAAAAGCGCCATTAAAAATGGGAAATTTTTCTATTTTCCATAAACTATGGATTACAATAACTTCTACACGTACTACATCTCATCATTTTCACCAACTTAATTATCCGCCCAGCTTTCAGGTTGTTGTACTTCTTTGCGGAGTTGCCATATTTCCAATTCATCTTGAATTGTTGATGAAGGATCAAACTGTTCCACTCCGATTCCGGATGCTCAGCAAGGTGTCCCTCTACTTCAAGTTCCTCGGACGAAATCCTCGATAGGGAAGTGGCTGTCTGTGGAAGTGCTTTATTTCGAAAAGATAACCCTTCTACCATTAGGGAAACGCAAAAACCACACCAGCTTTTGGATGAAGTTCCTGGTATGAATTGCTCTCTTAAAGTAGTAGCACAGCCATTTTTGGAATTTTTGTCACGACTGGAATAAGGTACCAAAAGTAGCGATATTATTGATTATTTTGCTAGCAAGGCATCGATAGCAGTAACATAAAATGCCACTGCTTGACAGCGGATAATCTGCCAGGTCGGGTGTCCTCATCTTTTAGCTGTTATCGCCTTAACCAACGTGGAATTTGCTGTTGAGTTCAAGTTTTTTGCCGAAGGATATGCTTGTGAACGAATTTGGGAGCAGGCCTAGCTTCAAGAAAGCTCAGCCAAAAAACCTTCCAAAAAACTAAGAACCACTGTCGTAACTCCCTCAACCTTCAAACTTTATTACCGAAATACTGGTGGTCTTCCAACTAAATTGCGTGATGTCTTACTATTTTTGTCAGACGTTCGCAAGAGGTGCCAACAACACGCGGTATTCCCGGTGCCGTGACATAACCCCAAGCGTCATAAGCCCAAATTTTGAAATTTGGCCTTATTTCGCATTGTGAAAGTGACATAAGGCCAAATTTTAGCATTTGGTATTATGACACATTGGAAAAGCGTCATAAGGCCAATTTGGCTTTATGACACTTTCGCTTGGTGCTGTTTTCAACAATTTGCCCTCGCACCTACCCCAAATCAAACAGTGACCCCAAGCAGGGGGGTTGCAGGGGGGCAGCATGTCCCCCATGTGCATTGCACTGTTTATGGGATTAGTTGCGAAATCGCAAGTAGATTGCATAAACAGTACAATGCCTATGGGGGGGGGGGGGGGGGGGGCAAATTTCGAGATTTGGGCTTATGACGCTTGGGGTTATGTCACGGCACCGGTATTCCCCAAGTGGTAACCCATCTAAGTACTAACCACGCCGTACGTCGTTTAATTGCGGTGATCTATCGAGAACCGATTGATTCAACGTGGCAAGGTCGTGGGACAAGAGACTTAAACGTGCCTAATTTAAATTGGTCTTTTGATTGCGAAGAGTCCATACTTTTTCCTCTTAACGTAAACTTAGATTATAAGTAATCCAACGAGAACAGTAAATGTTTTCATTTGATGATAAATAAATAATTAAAATATATCAATATTGACGGGAAAATGATGTTTTGAATGACCTCGAATGTTTTGAATGACCTCGAATACTTGTTGACCCTAGCCTAACTTTTTGGAAATGTCCGAAACCATTATTGTTATTCGCACTACAAAGTTTAAATTGGAGCTGCGACACTTTTCAGCCACTATCGTACCTTAGTCGCTTAAGACTAATCAACTTGTACAGTCTTGTCAACCGCAGATAATTTTCTGACGACTTTTTGTTAAGTATGTGTTAAATCATAGGCTTTAAGCTATATTTCTTCCACAATCTTGTGCTCAAAAAAAGTGTTTAATCTAAATGTTCGTTGTGTAAGACATACGAAATTATTTAAAGAAAAAATACATAAGTTGTGCAATCTATGAACAGTGCAACCGTTGTACTAAGACTTTTAACAAATATGCAGATTTTTGTCATGTAAATATAATACATCTAAGGACGCCTTATACAAAAATGCTCTGTCGTGTATGATGAGTGTTGGAAAACAGTCAATGCAAGGGACTCATGAAGAGATAGTGCGCTCAAATTAAAAAAAAAATGGGTGGAATGCATAAATATTCCTGTATCGACAGTTGGAAGAAATGTTTTCTTCGGTTGCTGATACGAACTATGCTATCCACGTGCTGTGACAAAATTAGCTCGAAAAGGGAGACGAAATTCAAAAAAGAGGAAATGCTCAGGAAATCTGTTCATCATAGTTCATAAACAATGCTCAAGGTCAGCTTCTTTTGTTGTGGACGAAAAAATACTACGTAGGTGGCAACAATGTTGTCGAAAATTTCTGAAGGAATAATTTCTTTGGATATACTATTCAAGAGCCGTTCCCAACAATGAAGATGACTCCTGATTCTCTTTTCAAACTGCCTTACCAGTGGAGGGAAAGCTATATTCGTCCTTTGTATGCGAAATTATGGTAATTCCTGTTCTATCCCGTTGATGGCACACATCATGAATATCGGAGGTATTAGATAGCAGATTGCGTAAAATAATACGGCTTTGCATATGGTTTTGTATTGTTTGAGCTTAGAAAGGCCTTTGATAAACAACCAAATCATTAGTTTATATGCTTCACAATAAATACACATGATCTTGCCATTCATCAGGATCACATTTTATGATCTATAAATTAGTTCGTGCTACTACGTGTTCAGGTGCCACTGAATTTATATTCCTATATATCATTTTTCAAAATACCAATCATTATCGAACCATGAAATGAGAATACCGCACTTTTTTCATAACTCCTTAATACTATATGAAGTATTATCAAAAAAAAAAGAGTTGGCAGTCAAATTCAGTCCATGTACTATATCTGCTCGAAAACTATTAGAGACCGGAAGAGCAACATTTTAATTTTATGGAAATAATTGATTGTATGGTAGCTCCAGTTTAGATTTCAGATTGGAAAGTCGTGCGAGTGTTCGTTGATTCATAGGTACTGTTTTGTTGTAGTCGGAAGATCTATATACATATCACAAGTCATAATAAAACACGGATACTATCATGTTCAAAGGATAGATCTTACGAGTTCCATCAAAAAGGCAATATCAATGAACTTACCTATACAATCACGAAAAAAATACAGGCCTTAAAACCCATGTGTAGTACAACATATGCAACAACACCAGCTTGGCCTCAGTGACGAAATAATTCGAAATGAGTAGACCTGGCGATAGTTTTTGAGGTAAAACCGCAGAAAACCTACAGGTGGACCTGTAGGGATGCAGTTAAGGAGTATTGTTACGATCTCTTTAGCCTAGTCCAGATCAGAACCTCGTCATTCAAATTTAAAGAGGAAGAAGTTTGTTTAATAGTTTTGATGCCGAAAGGCGATAATAATAAAGTTATAAACCAGGGCAAGAATTTACCGGAACAAATTCATTCTTTTTTATTATTTTTCGTAAGCATTAAGATTTTGAAAAAAAGATCTCCCATATGAAATGTTCATATTACTTTTTCGAATCAAATAGTGTTTGAGTGGCACCCTTCGCGGGCTTACAGAATTTAACCCATTTCTCTGCGTGCCGGCCCACGCAATTTCGTTGCTCCGCAAAGGGTAGGTGCCTCTATAGCAGCACTCTTGGGCTTACAAAGAACATTCGCAAGGCATTTTTTTTTCTTCCAAAATAAAGTTTTCAAAATGCTCAAAAAAAAATAGCGCTAAATTATATTTTTCAATTTTATGACTTATTTATGATCCTTATTAGTTTGCTTTGCAAACCAGTTAGTTTTGTCAATTTTATTAAGTACTTTAGTTAGTGGGAGTGAAATTGAAATAAAAAAGGATTTAAAACTAGAACAATCAAGCCCGGTGACAGACGGACATGCCAACATATTGGCAAACGACGGGAGTTGTGAAGTTTGGATTTCTCCATTAGTGTTATTTTATATCTTATCCTCAATTTAATTTCGACATTTTCGCACTATTACAATCTTTCTCGTTGGGAAACCAAAAAATTCTAGAAAGCTAAGAAGAGCACACATAAATGAGATCATGTGGTTAAAAAACGAAAATTTCAATTAATATCCACACCACGTATATACATACCTATTTGTGGCAAAATAATTCTTAAAGTTATATTTAGACCAACAAGAAGCGATACGAAACACTGTCCATGTCACCAACCCACACTCTTCAAGGCTTTAGTCAACCACTACCAGACCGCATCTTTAATCAATCAAGAAAGGTCACAGAAGTCTCTCACATTCATTCGACGTCATAATATAAGGTACATAACATACCCACTTAAAAATTCCCTTTCATTTTGTTCCTCACTACTCTTAGAATACAAAAGAAACAAAACGCATTAACGATGAAATACAAATCCACTGAAGCCATACTACGGGTACTGACTCTTCCCTCGATATACTTTACCCAACGGATGCGATCGGCTGACCGATCATCAACTTTGATCGAGGAGTACCGGCATGTCATGTCCAAATATCAAATATCGAGATTTCATCGCATGCCGATTGTATACGATTATTTATATGTGTCATCGTGTTAAAGAAATCGTTTGGGACGACAGTCGCAACACTTCTCACCATATGGAGATTGGGTTACGTAAGTGTGTATCTGAAGCTGCATTTATGAAGATATCAGGTCTGTCTCAGAAATGCGGTTGCTCGACTGAGCACGTTATATGTGTTGACATTTCTGACAGTTATTTGACGGTAATGGCAGACACTTTGTGTCGCTTTTGCATAGTAATTAATGAGTTATTTTTATGATTTTAAATTTATGGTTATGGCGTCGAAATCAGACGAAAAAATATATGAAATAGTTTCAAATACAATTAAGATTGGGTTGTCGGGCTTATTTAACTAATTGTCTAGAGTTTTGGAGGCAGATCGCTGTTACCGATGTTATAAATAGCATAGATTTGGCATTAACAGTAATACTGACACACAGAGTTTCATAGTTAAACAGGATCGCCGTACCCGTATTACAAACATTAGAAGGATTTCAATGGCATACCATACGATTAATGAAACCTGTCTGTCATCCACTTTACAAAGCCACCTAAGACAAAATATCTCCCTTGTTGTGGCAATAGTGTTTTCAATTCAAATAAGAAGCGCAACCAATCTTACAAATGTTGCAAGCGTTTCGGTTAGGTATGCCTTCTAATATCATACTATTACTCGTAGAAATACGAGTAGCTTCAGATAGAAAATACGAAAAGGTGGGACACTTATTTATTCCCCACAACTTGATCCATTTTTAGTAAGAACCGCGCTTTTCAAAAACCTCAGGAAGATGGTGTTTTTATTGTTAAACAAATACCACCGCTGCAAATATTGAGTCAGATCAATATTTATTGCACTATAATTCCTTCCATCAGTATAAACGGCAATATAAATCCTGGAAGAATGGACAATACCTACCACTTCAGGCTTTTATTTCCTCAAAAACGTTTAGTTTTATAGCTTTCATTGTCCTTCTACATATGTCTACCGTGCACAAGTCAAACAAAGATTTTTTTGTATTTATCAATCTGAGTGGTTTGCGCATGACATGATGCAGGTATTGGATTCAATGGAAAAAGTTTGATTTTGGCTCGGTGAACACAGAATACGAGCTGATCAAACGGAATATTTTATTTTATTTTATACAAAGTTTGCAATATGCCCTTATATTGGACGTTTACCCCGAAAAGCATATGTATTTCTGATCAGATGAGCATCGAAAGTAAAGTCGATGTACCCGTATCCAAAGTATTAAACTTACAAACTATATGTTCTTCGTCCCTCGCCTAAACGGCATACCCCTACCCCTTTCAACCAGTGCCAGGTATTTAGGAGTTATCCTAGATCCTAAACTCAACTGGAAAATAAACATAGAACAACGGGTAAAGAAGGCATGTATAGTCTTCTATTCATGCAGCAGAACCTTCGGCAAAAAGTGGGGCCTGAAACCAAAATTGACCCTGTGGATGTACACAGCCGTGGTACGACCAATGCTCACGTATGCGTCAATAGTATGGTGGCCGGCTCTAAAGAAAAAGTACAATATAACCAAACTTAATAAGGTACAAAGAACGGCAAGTATATTAACAACGGGAGCTCTACGGTCAACACCGTCAGACGGACTCACAGTCTTATTGCATCTTTTACCTCTTGATCTACTTATAACAAACATCACAGCACACAGCGCGATCAGACTCAGAGAGTCTGGATGCTGGACTGCGAAACCCTACGGCCACAGTAGTATTCTAGATTCTCTACCTAGAAAACTAGTTCCGCCTTCAGCAGACTACATCATTCCCAGAATGTCTTTCACAAAACATGTCGCCGTTCAAATCCCTACTAGATCAGAATGGCAAAATGGACAAGCGACAAGGGATTTCGATCAAACAATCTACACCGACGGTTCAAAAATGGACTGCGGCGTGGGTGCGGGAGTTTTTTCGGAATCCTTAAACATCGCAAAATCGTACAGACTTCCGGATACTGCAAGCGTCTTCCAGGCGGAGCTACTGGCTTCACGGATAGCCTGTCGCCAGATCAAAATTCACTCAAACATAACACCGAGGCAAAGGATCTCCATACTTATTGACAGCCAGGCTGCCATTAAAGCGATCGATTCGGTCACTATATCCTCTAAGTTAGTACTAGAATGCCGTAATGCGCTGGCCCTGCTTGATAAGTTCAAGGTTACCCTGATCTGGGTTCCAGCGCACAGTAACGTTTATGGAAACGAACATGCCGACGAACTGGCCAGGCAAGGCTCAGCTCTCCACTGCTCTCTGGCGAAACTAGTCCACAGTCCGCTCGGAGCAGTTAAGGCAAATATCACCGCAGAATACCTCAAGAAAGCCAACCTCAGATGGACAACAAGGCAAAAACAACCGACCTTCTAGGTAGAACCCAAAAAAAAACATCGCAAGAATAACAGCGATCATCACGGGACACTGGCCTATAGGTGACCATGCGGCCAAGCTGGGCATCCCATACAATACACACTGCCGCAGTTGTAAAGTGACAACTGAAAAAGAAACCCTAATTCACTTTGTATGTACCTGTCCGGCTTTAGCTAGGATCAGACTACGATCATTGGGAAGCCCTTTCTTCAATACACTTGAGGAAGTCTCCGAGAAAAGTATCAAGGAACTGATAACTTTCCTGAACTCCGCAGGTTGGATTTAGCCTCCCCCACCAATCGATAATACCCAGGTTTACGTGAGTTTGTGGTAACAAAACGGCACTCAGTGCTAATTGGGTTTGTCTTATCAAACCGCCACACCTACCTACCTACCTATGTTCTTCGTCTGTTAAAGCAAGCAAATACACCATTCAAATTAAACTGAGAAAAATCTGCGAAAAAATCGTAATCGCTATCACACTGCTGTGTTTCGTTATTATATTAATCCTTCACACTACAAAAAAAGCGTTTCGTTATGCGCCAGATAAAATAATAAATGTTTAAACCTTTTGTTGTTTTGTTAGCTAACTTAACTATAATTTTCTTAGAATCTAGGGACGGCTTGAAAAAGAAAGATGTGATGTCCACTAGAAATGTATTTTTTGTAATAACACACGTGCAGTTGGGCTGGCAAGCATCCGTCAATTTACATTGCATGGTTAAATGAAAAACAATATTTTGTGACTGCGACGCTGTTTTACGGGTTACTGTTTTTAATAACATATTAACTTATATTTACTCCACAAGACGTTATACGTAAATAATAACAGGGTACAAATATTGTCCACATTCCACATTATTATTTGAAGGACTCCATAACACAAACGGATATACCTAGACCAAACTTAAAGTACATACCTATTGCACTAATTTCATGTCGTATCTTTAAGTTCAAAGGTATGCTTTGCTTAGCCAAGGCAAGACAACAGGTTGATAATAAAAATATTGAATTGAGGAAAGTATAAAACTCTCTTAGAATCTCTATTCTCATTTCAAACCTTAATGTCGCTTTTCACACATCTGATTGTATTTAATTTCTACGATTCAGTTTTTAATATTTGGAAAATATGTTCTACACTTCATTCAGTCGGTTTGGGATTGTTGGTGACAGCTTTCACCTTCATTCTATAGTGGTTCGAATCTCTGCTATTTCTATTTGATAGAAATGATAATAATTTAAAAACGTCGTATCATTGCGGTCCGTATTAATTTGAGATAATATTTTATGGATTTTGTTGAGAAGATGCCGTAGTCCGATGACTGTTTGTATTCCAATCAGATAAACTCAGCGCTGATTCACATTTATTTAAGGTCACTCAAATAAATCTTAACCTATTGTATTATTTATGTTCCACTTGAATATTTGGTGCATGGTGGATCGTGGATGGTGGGATGGATATTCATAATATGTATTATGAAATATATAGAGTATGCGTTGGGTCTTAAACACTTTAAGCTTAGTTTTTTTAACCAACGACCATACCACGTCGGGTGGTTCTCGTCAGATCACCGTAATTAAACGAAGTTGGGCGCGGTTAGTACGTAGATGGGGGACCGTTTGAGAACAACCGCGTGTCGTTGGCCAGTCCCATCTACAGAGTTGAGGTAGATAATATACGTGGTATCACAATGGACCTAAATTGGTCTAAGTGTGTCGGCTTCTGCCGACACCCACCTAAAACCTAACCTAACCTAACCTACCTTAGTTTTGATGGATAAGCCAGAAAAAGATTCAATGTGAATTATTCCAAAAATGCAACTTAAATAAATAAACAATTGTGTATTAAACAGAGTGCAAAATGCATTCTACATACATATTACCTAAAGTACCTATTAGCAGGACAACTTTAGACATAAGAAATTCTTCACAAATTAAAAAGTTCAATATCTCTTTTATTTATTGAAAATGGATAAGAGATAACAACTATGTATATTGCTTTCTTTAAAAGGAACCAGCGATACCTATATTATTTTGGTTATATTCTTTTAACAATTTTAGACTTCAGACCACAATACTTCATCCATCCCAACGCCCACATTCCAAGAACAAAAATTAATAACGTACTGGTCTATTAGAGAGCGAAGAATTATTTTAAGAGAGCCATGTTGTTTGGCACCGGCCTCCGGAGACCGATTCTGACTTAACACAACCAGTAATCATGAACTGTGGATAGTGTCTTCTGGCTGCTAGCTAATCTCATGGGTGTTTGCAAAAAATGTGGAAGAAAGCTGGAACAGAACGCCCATTACACCAGAAATAACTGGATTGGTCTAATAAAGAATAATGCCTTCATTTTCGAAAGAGATAACAGAAAAAAAATACACATAAAGTGAAGTTTTGCCCAAAATGAACTTTTGTTTGGGTAAACTTTCTCTTAACAGAATGATTTTTAAATTAACCTGTAAAGGGAATAAATAAACTTAGGGTTGTAAAAGTTGTTCATGAATTTGTATTTAGATTATTACTGAATAGGTCCTCTTAAAAAGTTTGAAGTTTGGCGCATGTTTTCTCGCAATGAATAGTCGAATGGATTATACAAATAATTTGCAACCGCTGGAACTAATTTATTGTGTGTTGCTTAGGTCTTCTAATTACTGTTCTGCTGACTCACAATCCTCAGAAACATTAACTTGCATATGTTTTTGTCCAAAAAACTAAACAAGGAATTTTCTAAAAAAAATAACAATAGTAACAGGAGATGGCCGCCGATTTCCACTGGTACACTCTAAAGAAAAATCATTGTCCATTGCGCAATTCCATAATGATCTCTCTTTTTTTGAATTTGTTCTCCAAATGAATCTATAAATAATTTGCCATGAATGTATTTCCTTTATAATGTAGGTAGGTACAATAGTACCGTAAACAGAATTGGTTATAAACTATGCTTTTTGAACATGCGCACTTAATCCAAGCAATTGGTATAAAAAGGTAATATAACTTTAAATAAAACAAAACTAAACAACTGCAGTACATACTTCATGCTGTGTGGTACCACAATGGTTTCGGTTTGTCTACTAGCATAAAGCTATATAACTTCTTTTCAGTTCCTGTCTCTATGAGTGGAAGAAAAGAGAAATTATTGAATATTGTGTACTCTTGTAAACATCAAACACATTACACATCACCGGCACAAACCATTTCCTTGGTCGTTTCGACCAGTTCTCCTCTTTCAAAAAAGAACCCGTAAAAACCAATATAAAATTCATCCCCGTTCAGAGATACACAACAGCAGAACATTGAGATACTTTTTTGGTTTGCATCAGCAGCAGCAGCAGCGCCAATCGCATGTATACAATTTAGTATTAAATACTTCGTCGGTTTGTTGGGACGTTCGTGTCCTGGCACCACTCGTGGGAATCTACTATGTAATCGCGTTTTGTCTATAAATTCATCCATTTAGAAAATCAATTTTAAAAACACAATTATTTTTAAAAGTTATAAAAAAAAACAAGGATTAGAACAACGACACCTGTTAAGTGAAGATATTTGTATTGTAATATGGTTTGCTGTTCGAGAATACATATCGCTAGCAAGTAAAAACGAAAATTATCAGGCAAGGATATTCGGAAGTGTTTTGTTTGTTGTTCCTGTACCCACCCGTATAAAAGCATCATTCGTTTTTTGCTCCTCATATTGTTCTTCTCAGGCAATGTGTGTAATTATTTAGTGTGCGTGTGCGTTATAATGTGCGAAATGCAAAAGGATTAATTAACAGAGAAATCGATTTTGTAAACCCCAAGTCCGGTAATTGAAAACATCCGTTTTGCACCTTCCCGAAGGTTATAGATTTTTATTATCTCCAGAGGAAGGATATACATAAATTAAAAAAAGGAAAAACTCGTGTTAGTGCGCAATCCTTGCGGAAATAACAAATCCAATCAAGTGCATCCTTTTGTGTGAAAAAATAATGTATCGGTGCGAAAATTAGTGCGAATGTGTCCCAAAAGTGCATAATAAATATTCCGAAACGAAGATTCGACCTATAAAGTGTTTTGTGTTTTTTTTTCTGTATCCAAACCCGAAGGATTATTGCGAAGGATATCAGTGGATTGCAATGTTTCGCTTCCAAAAGTGAGCTGAAATGGAGTAGTTTAATTGAAACTATTGTTTTGTTAAGCAAACGACAGCAGCTGCATTAAGGATCATTGGAATAGACTATAGGTAAGAACAACCCTTATAGAAAATAATATTTTGGTGTATATAGCCACGCGATAGGGATTTTGTTTTGATTTTTTTTTCTAGGTAGGCAGGTATCTATACCTATGTATTTACCAACGTTTTTTTTGTATTAAAATTTGTCCTTTGCATTGTATTCAATGGCATTCATCGTAAAAGTATTATTTTTATGTTTAGGTACATATTATTATGCGGTTGAATCAAACATAGATGCCTATATTTATATAGAATAAGAAACAATGTTCATTTGCTTAGGAAGAAGGTGTAATTTGTATGTTTGCTTATCTATATTTAAATAGAAATGTCAAATACAGTGGGAACGATATTTTTTGAAATAATATTTACTCGAGTAGGTACCTACCTACCTACATCGGTACAAATATAAGAAAACAAAATTCGGTGTGGGCTGGTAAACCTCCCAATTATTGCACATACATTTGTGGTTCCTTCGAGTTAGTCCAAAACCTCGTTTTAAACTAATGTAGGTAGGCTCTTGACACCGGCAACTTTCCCAAAGTGCAGACAATTTAGTTTGAAGCTGATGTGCAATAAAATGAAACGCCTGCCTAGGATGGTATAATGATAAATAAACTCGTTACACTTAAGACCCGGGAAGAAGCTTTATTGCTTTTCAAAACAAAAATGCCGACGCAATTTTGCGGAATGCCATTTACCTATTTGTTTTAATAAAATGTATGAATGTAAATAGGTTCCTAGCTATATGAGGGATAGAATCGAGCGCTTGTGGCGCAGTGGGCACGTTAGCTCACTGGTTACTATGTCGGACTACTAAGCGCGGGGTTCGACGTCCGAATCCCGCTCAGGAGCACCTCACATTTTTTTCTAATGCCCGATCTCTTGCGAAAGTCCGACAAACATCCAAACGTATAAACTGGCATTGTCTGAGCCTTTCAAAAGTAGTCATTCGGAATTGGCGTCCATTCCATTCGTGTCGGAAATATTGCTTGGCACATACAAATGGTTGAGAAGCTAGGTTATGGGCCATAAAGCCCTTTTTTCGTTCAAAGCTATTCAATATTTCTGAGGCAGTCAAATACATTTAGCTAAGCACTACAATTTAATTCTTGTTACTAGTTGCCTAATCTTTTATATGTGTACTATAATTATATATACCTACCAACCTATATAAAAATTAAATGCTGTTCGTTAGTATCCTCATAACTCACGAACGGCATGATAAATTTGCTTTATTTTTATTTTATTTGGTTCGTTATTGTCTATAGAAGGCTTTTAATAAAACAAAGTTTGGAAATTTCTAAAAATCCGAAAATAGCTAAAAATCGATAGATATAGTGTTTTGTATAATAATTTTTAAGGGAGAATGATTTAGATGACGTTGCGAGATAAAATGATCAACAGTTCTGACGTTTGTTTATTCCTCATCTTTTCTCTGCGGTTGCAACTTTTTTCACCAATCGAACTCCGGAAAGTTGTTTTTCTCAATACGAATCGGTAATCTCGAAAATAACAATTATTGGTGTGAAAGCGGATGAAAATTGATTGTATGAAAGTTATTTTCTTTCGTGTTGCTGTTCAATTCGAAAAAAAGACAAATTCGCCTGCCAGATAACTACCACCACCATGAAAGGAAAAAGGTTCAGTCCCTTTAACCACCGAACCGATTAAGCTCCAATCAGGAGATCTTTGCTATTTTGCTGAGAGCGTTTCTTTGAAATTTGGTCAAAGTCGATCCAACAAGTTTGCCCCGTAATTTTGTTGTTACATGTAGGTACCTACATATTTCTTTTTGTCGATCATTATTAGTACCTACTAATACATATTTTAAGGCCAAGCTGAAATTATTCTATAAACCAACTTCCCAAATTTAGATAGGTAATTTAAATTTAGATAACTTAGTTATGCTAACATAAAAACCCTTACCGAGATAGGTATCCGTAGGGAAGAAATTCCTAAACGAAAGCAAATTCAATCGGAACTCAGATTGCGCCCGAAGTATCTGTTTCGGAACAACATACATAAAGCAAACAAACGCGTTCATTTTACATAGACAGGTCTATATCTGTCTAAAATTGACAACGGTGTACAAAACTTTGTGATAAATTTAATACAATTTCAAAGTTCACGTGTCGTTGTTTTCTTCCTAA
Organism: Portevinia maculata; assembly: GCA_949715645.1. Lineage (NCBI taxonomy): Eukaryota > Metazoa > Arthropoda > Insecta > Diptera > Syrphidae > Portevinia > Portevinia maculata. The sequence continues at coordinate 93,388,898 of OX454526.1, forward strand.
AACTAGTAAATTTTATTTAAAATCATCCGGAGTATTTTCTTGTCAGAGAGCTTCGGAAGAAATTTGACAGGTATGTACCTGTCACAAATTGTTTTGTTTAATGCGAAATGTCGCATTCCCGTGCAGGGACGGGCGTAGAATATCACTATCGGCGAACCCCACATACGGATCGTTAGGGATGCAGTAAAGTGGGAGTGTTATGATTCCCCAATCCTTGTCAATCCTGGTCAAAAATATCCATTGCATTTGAACGGAAAGTAAGTCCGATAAAGGATTTGGAATGAATACCTCAAATGTTAATTCTCCGATTTTATACAAAATTCCTTCCGAACGGATACCTCGATAGGACTGAAAATCTCTATCGTCTGAGTAGATTTAGGATATTAGGCATTACCGATGGTATGTAAAAAGTAACATATTATTTATTGTAGCATTTTGTGGGTAAAATGCAACGTAAAATAGTTCTTATATGGTTTTAAATATATATGTATAAGATGAAGGTTGGTACCTATATTAAAAACAGAAAGTTATACATAAATACATGCCACCCACAGTCCAAAATCAACTTCAACAAACTATGCTAGGTTAGTTGGCAAGTTCAATTGGAATATCGATAGTTTTTTTTAAACTCTATTAACTAATTGTTACTTTTTCCCACTGTAACTAAATAACATAATGACTCGGAAAAGTTATTATCTATAATTTGTTAGGAGTAGCATAATAGAATTAAGAAAGGGCTCAGTGACTAGTGCATTTAACTATTGGCCGAGGACTTCAAGTTCCAAATTCTTTCGAAACTCGGAATAAAAACATCTAAGAGTACCTAAAAACTATCGTAAGTAGCATCTCAAAGTTTCTTAAAACTGTCATAAATAGCATCTCATCATTTTCTGTTCGGAATAGGATTAAATTGCAGTTCCGTTCCATTCGTGACTAGGTAATGACTTCGCATACTCAACGTATGCAAAAAAAAAAACACATAAATTCCAAACAATAATATGGCCCTACCCACCGGGCCTGCGTTCAATAACCCTAAAAAGCAAGTCTCATGCAGTTGTCCTCAGGAACAAACCATTCATCGCTTTGACGAATTATCTCTCACATAACGACATTTTCAAGTATTGTTCTAAACATTTAATTCGAAAGTTGGAAATCGACCAAGTAAATAGCTTTCGTTTTCGTTGTTCGTCAAAACGTACAATAAATGGCATATGAAGCAAAAGAACTTCACACATCAAACATTCAATATATGAAGAGGAATATTTTTGGCACGACATTAAGAGGGACATTATCCGAACAATTACAGATAAGAATTCTTTTTATGATCTAGTATAATAAAAAGGATTTTTATTATTCTTTGGTGTTTTTTGGGGCTTTGAGTAAGTACAATCTTGGTGGCGGTGGTGTAGAGGGTAGTGTGTTGGCTTGTTACCTGTGCAGTGCAGGTTCAATCCCCATGTTGAACAACAACTTACGCCACCCATTAAAGGAGAGAAACGAAAAACGCCTTGTTTCTCCAACCTCTACACCAAAAATAGAATTTCTACCTGGGACTTGAATTTCCTTTAACTAAAAAAAAGTGCAAACTTTGTTGCGTAATCAGTAATCGCAAAAAACGTAGGTATACTATTTTCCTAAAGATATATCACAGGTCCAGTGTCAATAAATTAATCAGTTAAAATTCTCATTGTATTAATAGTGATAAAAAAAACATTAAAAGAAAATTTATATGCACGAAAGCAAAGAGCTCTTACTATAGTTAAATAACCTATAATTTGAATGTGTTCCTGTTCAATGAAATTCGTGTCGTAAGCCAGACAATGTACGGATTTATTCAAAGTGTTCTGATTGTACCTCGGGCTTGTATGAGTATTTCATCGCCCTTTTCAAGGATAATATTGTTGCCGTTGTCTTTCGAAGAAGTGTATATTTTTTAATTTGCTATTGTTGAAACTAAGTGCAGTGAGTGACGTCAAGTACCTATTCACAAATGTATACAAGGAGACAAAGTTCTTCAATTATTTATTTTTTAACATTTTTTATAGAAAAACGGTTGCACCAAAGTATTTGTATCCAGCTACAATAAATTTAAAAATGATGTGTTCGTGTTCGTTCGGTCCAAAGTGCGATCAACAATGATGCAAGGCATAATTTAATTACCATTAGGTTTAAAGCGGGCCAGGAAATCCTCTCTGATAATTCTAAATTGTTAAAGCCATTAAATCAGATTTGTACACCCTAGATATTCAAATGCAAATAATCCAATTAAAATTACAAAAATTTAATAATAAATATAACGAAAAAAATAGTTGAGCTGCGTCGTCTATCGTAGGTGTTTTTGCATGACAAAGTCTGTGGACGACGAGAGAATTGATAAACTTTGTCCATTTGTTAAAATCAACTTATTTTTTATTGGCTCTAAACCGTGCCTAATTTTTGTCCTGTTGGAATAATATTATTCGGTTTATGAAAGGTAATTTTGTCCTCTACACACCCCATTGTATTGTTTTTATTGCTTCAAAACTTCATTTGGCATGTAAAAAAGAATACATTCGGAACAAGGCTGATTCAACCCAATACACATAGGTAGCTTCTTTTCTTTTTTTTTGAGATGCAATCAGGAGTCTTGTTGCTTTAAATTTCGTATATATAAACTAAGATGCCTCCTTTTTGGTTAAAATTAGTCCATAATTAGATATTGTGGGCTCAGTGGCAGTGGCTCAGTGTTTTAGTTTGTTGGTCTACTAATCTAAAGGTCCCCGATTCAAATCCCGTCGGGGCCAAGTAACAACTAGAGTTTTTTTTCCACTGCCCAACCTCTTCCGAACGTCTGACAAACATAAAGAATATAAAATTGTCATGAGAAGCTTCTCAGATTTGAAGTTCGGATTCGGCTTAAAATTGTAGGTCCCTTCCACTTGGCACAGCCAATGGTTGGAAAAGCTAGGTTTAAGGCCTTATATTTGTTTTAGTTTTTATAATTAGATACGAGTTTAGTTTACATAATTTTTCTTTATAATTTATATCTTGTCCTCTATGAGAACCTGTCGCTTTGGAGCGTTCTATTAACTTATTAATGGTCATGACCAGCGATCGCCTTGCACTACTCTATCTGATCTGTGTCGTGGAGTGTTCAAGGCAACTATCACGAGCAGAAATTTTCCGAAACAGTAAACATATAGGAAACTAAATTTCATATCGCTTATCCGAAAATAAAGAACGGTTTTTCTGCATAGCTCGATGGTACTCTACTCAAAAATGCAAAACATTTCACTGTGCAATATATATTTTATAGCGTTTGAATGGCTTGTTTTGAAAATTGTTGTAAAAAGCAATTTTGTATGCATAGCATAGCTCATGCTTGGCACTTTCAAACAAAATAATTTTTTTAATACCACTTGTCCGGCATTCACGAGCAAAACTCATTTTGTACAGAATCTGTACCGGGTGTTAACTTATAAATTTGTTTGGTTAAGTTCTAAAAGGATAACAGTTTCCCAACTCAATTCGCACGATTCCGATTAAAAATAAACGTTTCATCCTGCTTGCATAATGTATCCTGTGCAATCAGATTCAGATTCAACTTTCGACATGTTTAAAAGGATAATGCCACAATTTTATACTTTGATTACAACAAAGGACAACTACCTACGCGCAGAATAAAGTTATTTAAAGGGACATTTACCTAGCAATTACAGAAGGCGATTGATTTACAGCTTTTTGCTTAAACAATTTAAATTTTTTTTTTGAATGCTTAAAATTACTTTTGCACTAACTGCTGTCTAAAATAGTTACGAAATATATACCTACCCTCAAAATGTCGCACAACAAGCTATGATTTTTTTTTCTTGCAATGAAAAATCTAAAAAGTCAGGCCTCTCGGTTTCGTATCATTTTGTAACTGAGGCCAACCAAATGCTGTTTCTGTTGCATTTGTTGTAGTTCATAGACCTGCATTTTTTACGATTTCTTCACATGCATGTGCTGAGTTGTGATTAGTGTTTGATCTTCCTTTTACGACACCGGTGATATCCAGTCATATCAACGCACGATAATGCGTGTACACTTGCGGGACAGCTTCAAGATGTAAAATGTGTCGCCGGGCTCACATGAATGTTAAAAATACCTAGATACAATTTCTCCCCCTAAGTCGCCTTTTCCGACGCTGCAGTGATATCCTTAGCCCACCCCTTCCAAGTCTACATTTGTGAAACCCAATTGGACAAATTACTGTTGCGTCAATAAATAAAATACAATCTCGGTTTTTGTAACTATTGACACAGCCTTTTTTTACCATGGAACTTTAGGCACCGGACAACTTAAATTTAACAACTCATCAAACTGTCGTCAAAAATTGTGAAATATTAAGGGCGCGAATTCCACTTAACTTCAAAAAGTCTGCTGTGAAAGTGTTTTTGTCATGCTTATACTACAATGCCCAGTTGAACTGTGCGGTGCAACAGGCAACGAAATTTAGAATAGAAACACAACAAATGTATTTTATGGGGAACTTAAAACTGAAATAAAAACAGACTGAAAAAAGTGTTTCATATATAAAACTTGACCGCATTATCACACTTTTTTTTTCTTTGTACGGAAAGATTGTTAATTTTCTGTATGACCTAGAGTCCTAGACTAAAGAACTTGTCCTCTGTGCCGAACTCAAAAACGCCGCGGACCTAGATATATTCGAATGTGCTAATTTGGCCTGTATTGAATGCCCAGGACTTGACTGAATTCAGTGAGCCCATTGGAAGCAATTTAGAACGTTCCTGAGTTGTCGCAATATTGAGGCTCCGGAAAGCAGCGTGTGATGCATGGAATTAGTCCATCCTTATGTGCCTACCATTGTGTGGTAAGTGTTGAGCGCCCGACCCATTTCAACAGCTCAAAACAAATGCTGAAATTTAATATTAAAAATAAATTAATATAAGGCATTAATACAGGGCCTAAAAACTTGCTTCTCAAACCATTAGCGGGTGGATTGGTGTGATGGTAGTGTATTCACTAAGTGATTGGCCGACCAGGCTATGATCTTACACAACAATTAAGTAATTTAGGTGCCACCCGTGGACTAAAACCCCACAACAGCACCAAACTGATATCACATCCTTCTATTCTTCATGTAGTAAAGTAGCACCAAAAAACAGGCAATGAATCATATGCTGGGTGCTGCTTTGCACCAAAAAACAAAATGAATGCACTGTAATTACATTATAAGGGTACTGTATCAATTACAGATAAAACAATCCCTATAGCAATAATTATAAAAAAAATAATTATAATAAAAAAATTTGCGAATCCGATCGGCAAATTTGAGAATCTTCTCATGACAATTGATACTTTTGTAATGAACCAGAAAACGTTTCTGTTTAAATACCAAGCAGCTGTGACTGATATGTACTTTTCTTTCTCCAACAAGTGTTTAGTTTAAAACTTAAGTTTATCTGGGGATTTTATACGAACCAAACATACACATCAAAAACGTTATTTTATCTTCTTAAAACAACTAATTTGAATGACTCAAAATACATATATGTACCTACCTATGTATGTACATAATTCTAAATTCGCACTTTAAAGTTTGCTTGCTGATACAGAGTGCAAATATCGCCTATTGTAAAGATCCAAACCGTCAATCCAATCGGCTGCGAAAATCGCAAGTTCCTTATATTTAAAATTCATGCAAATAAAGAAATCGATTCCTCAAAACTACTTACCTACACTTTTAGAAGCAAGCTATGAACATTAAATTAACGCATACGCGTAGGTAGGTAGATACCACAACCAAAATAACCGCTTTAAACACAAATTAACGGTTGAAGGTACTTATTTACTTACCATGAAAAGTGACTATATGTTATTATATCACATAGGTACGTAATAAATGTATGCAACTTCTTACAAACCTTTTATTAGTTTTTCGTTTTGCTTACTTTATTAGGTTCTGCAACCTTTTGACTGCCTATAATAATCGAAAAGGTAGGTAAATACATATAATTCAAAAAATACATAAATTCAAAATCAAGCTCAGCAATGGAAGTTCCAATAAAACTATAACTATAATTTATTAATTGTCAAATTTGGAATACTTATGGAATACACAATGATAGGTGGCGTTGTTTCTACTCTTTTGTGAAACATCAGATTTTCGGTGAAATTAAAATGTGTTATTTGACGAACATTCACGAAAGCAAGTATCGAATTTTTATTACCGTACAATTAATCAAATTTGTACCTTCCATTTATATACAATTTTCCTTTCTAGTATTTATCCAAAGTGAGCCAAGACAGTAAATTTATTTAATTTCCGCACCTTAGCTTTTTTTTATAATTAGTGTGCGCTAAAGGGGAAGCACCTTATCTTAGACGTAGGAAATCGTAGCTAAAGCGGCCTTTACACGATCAATCGGTTGACATCATGCATCGTGTATGTGTGGATTGACGCTACCCCTTACACAGTTCAATCGATTGACGTGAAATTTTTAGTTTTTGTGAGTTTTCGTGGTGTACGGATGTGCGATGAGTGCAACGGACGATTGTATTGCATATATTGCTCTTGCACATTGCATAAATAGGAAAAAGAAAATGTCGAGAAAAAAGAGAATTTGGATAAAGGAGTGGTTAAAAAAAAAGCAATCAGTTGACACATGAAAATCTTTTGAATGAATTGAAAATATCTGCACATGACGATTATAAAATTTTTATGAGAGTGGTTAACTCCACTTACGAGGAATTGCTTAAAATTATTTCTCCTTTGGTTATGAATATACTTTTGCAGTCAAATTTTATATTGTTGCATTTTTTTTGTTTCGTTCGCTATAATCTTTCCATTTGGCATCCTATAAACTCGGTAATGACCGATACGTTTCAATTAATTCCGATACAAATGCTTTGTCTTCATCGTCCTTCAATTTTCCGCTGGCGCCAGACATGTTTTCGGTCCGTGACACAAAACACAATGAAGTAAATACGTCAATCCAACCCTTACAAATATCAATCAGCATGATGTTCATCATGCTTTGATTTTCGTCAATCAGACTTCACCAAATGTGTGTGACTCATACAGATACATTTTCACAAACACATGCTAGTGATTGATGTCATTCGATTGACCGTGTAAGGGCCCCTTAAGGTTCGGACACCCACTTGGGTGTCATTGCATTCCAGGCTTCCAAGGCTTCATCTTCACTCTTTATGTTCACTCTTGTGCTGACCTTTTTATTTTCACTTTTGGTTTGTTGTTGTTAAAGGTGTACAATAAAATAAGACGCGTCTTAAATCATAGCCAGTTAGCACAGATACCTACCCACGTACCCACATTTAAGTGTTTACTGAACTGAATAGGTACAGACAAAAATCTATTCGTAACATGGGAACCGTATTTCATGTTTATGATCAGATAAAAGTCTCTTATATCAGTTTCGGTCTCGTGCTGTGAGCTAACAACTTCTTTAAGTTGAATCCGTATTTGTCTCGTGACTTTTGACATATGTATTTAGGTACATAATATATGTCTGTACACGCCATCATCCCCGTGAGAAGTTTTTGAATAATGATAGGCACTAATAAGTGTATTAAAATATAGGGACTGTTTTTTTGTGTACATATTTAATGTTTATGTATTTAATTTCTTGAAATTTTCATTTTAATCTTTCAAACTAATCTGCAATATTTATGCTATGTCACGTGCTATGTGATAAAATTAAAACAGAAAGCAATTCCACTAACCAAGACCTGTTAGTCGGCAATTTTTTTTTTGTCTTGGGCTTATGGATATGGATCGATACAATCCATCTATCTACCTGGAAACATTTTTATCTCTCATTTTTCACCTGAACCATCAACCATCCCATACACATCACATACAACTAAAGCATACCAACACCCGGTGCGCATTTATATGATAGAAGGTTGGGAGAGAAAAAAAAATCCCAAATTAGTGGAGCTCCCTGAAAAAGGACACCAACTTGACAGATTTACACCTTAACATACCTCGTTTATTTTCCGTGAGGGTGATTTATGATCTGCTTGGAAAAGACAAAAGCAAAAAATACCGACAGTGGAAAAGAAGGATATAATGCCATAAGTATGTCCTGAAACGATTTCATTGTGCAAATTGAAAGTCAAAAACTGGTATAAGTATACAGCATAAGTAGGTAATGAAACCTTCCGCTGTTGCCTTTGGTTTTCATTAGGATTCATTCTTGACACTTAAAATTTATACATTTTAAGTATCCATTATTTTCGCGATAGAACTTTTTTTATTTTTATTTTTCGCATCAGCTTACATGACTTTGATGTTTGTCTTATGATCTTTTGTTACTAAGATTTCCTTTGTGTCTCGATTGCCCAAAAGGACACGAAGTATTTTATAACAATGCTAAGCATTATAGTTAATAGTCAACTAAGCCAAGTACTCTGTGAGTGTGTTCATTCACGTCTTGTGAGTTCTTCAATGTCAAGTGTTTTTAGTCAACTTGTCGAATTACATTTAAAGCTTTTTTTTTTAAAAGTTATAGAAATTATAGTTGGTTGTATTCAAAGGAAAATGTATAAGTAAATATTTTACATTATGTTTATTGCTTTAAATATCTACCTAACAAACCCAACAATGGTGGTCTGATATGCTAATTCACCAAACTCAAGTTAATTATAATTTAACAATCAAAAACAACGTCTACGAAAAGTGTTTGATATTTTTGTTGTTAAATACAAAATTTGCAATTTAAGTCGAAAGTTTTGGGCTTCAGTGGTTACTGGTTAGTGCGTTGGACTACTGATAACCGGATTCCTGGTTCATTTTAACACTATCAGATCTGATCAGAGAAGAATTTCATAGGCATAAACACTGCTCTCAGAGTGCCGATGTTTTTAAACATGTTTAGGAAACAAAAATAAATACATATGTACATATTTTATACCAATACAAAACTGTTAAATAAATAAAAATAAATAAAATAATAGGCATTAAAGGCTCATACAGGGATAACCTAGCTAAAATTTTAAGCTGAATCCAAACAGTAAATTTAAGAAGCTTCCCATGACAATTGATACTCTTAGATGTTTGCCAGGCATTCGCAAGAGTTGGGGCAGTGGAAAAAACTTTACGATTTTACTTGTGTTAACCGACGGTTATCTTAAAAGTCTATTTACACTGAGCGGCGGTCTATTTACTAGGTTAGTAGTAGTGTAGGTCTGCACATGCAGCTTGATTGATTGATATTGCTGGATAGGTTAATATCGCATTCCATATCGACGGTTAAGGGCGCTCGGTCGAGTTCGCGCAGTGTCAGAATATTCTTAGGGCAAAACTTGGTCCGGCGGGATTTGAACCTAAGACCTTTAGATTAGGAGTCCAACACACTAACCTCCGCGCCACTGCACCCACAATACAATACTATGACAAGTACAAATAATACACATCATTTTTCGGTACTAAGGCATTATTACGCAACATTTTTGTTTGTTTACATTTTCTACCAGGAAAGTCAATTACAAGATCATTTAAATTGTAATTCTATTCATGCGACTCATAAGCTTGTCCCTGACACGGTTGGTTCTGTGATGCGGGCTAAACGATAAGTCAACACTCCCATACTATTGGCCACACTATGGAAATCAAAACAAATAGAAGACAGCAAATCACGCGCATCTATATTACCGGATACAAGCTACTTTAAGGAAAAAACGAGAAAGAGGTATCATTTGAAGAAGCTTAATACGTTGGCTGTAAGGAAGCAGGTTAAATGGAACATTCGGCAAACCGAAATCCCTTCGATTCGTTTTGAATGAATGTTGTAGAAGGGTGTCCAAACTTGTGAAGCATACTCTTAATGAGGACATTCGTACAAGGGTATGCTTTGTGAAATCGAATTTGGGGTCAAAATAAACTCCAAGACGCTTTAAAATATCAACATGACAAAGATTATGTTTAGATAAGGAATATGGAAAGGAGGATATGTTTTCTAGAAAATGCCATATCACGACACTGAGTTGGGTTCAAGAACAAATCGTTTTTAATAGACCAAGTGGTGAAGCTGTTGGTTTGGCGAAGTTTTCTGTCAGTCTCGTTATTTACATATGAATATACATATGTATATTCATATGATCAGCGTATATCAGAATATTGCTGTATATTACAGATGCTAATACCTAGTATAAAGAGAATAAGCCTTAAGTGACTTCCTTGAGGAACTCCTGGTTGAGAGCCTCTAAAATTCGACTTGATAAGCCCTAGATCATAGTTATAAACCACCGCATTTTACGAAACCTGGCGGAAAACCATAAGCCATGAAATAAAGAGCTATTAATTTATGAGACAGCAGTTCGGACGTACATAGTACATTATTGACTGTGGATCGTTTTCTTACTAGTCCATGCTGTTCATTACAAATAACATTATCAAGTAAATTATCAGTGAAAAATGTCTATAATTAGTAATATCACCACGTTTGTCTTTAAATACAGGTAATAAAAGCACTTTAACACAGATAGGCAAATTTGCTGTGCTAACTATTTAAAACACATTCTTTAGGCATGACTACATTTTTTTAAAGAACAATTGGTGCAATGCCACCGGGCCGTGAAGAACAGTCGCATTCAAAGAATAAATTAATTTGAAAACAGTTTCCAACTTAGATGAAAAATTACTAATAGCTTTGGGAACAGCTATTATGATAACTAAGATATCGGTATAAAATTTGAAGAAGACTATTGCTGAATAACTTACTAAAGTTATCAGCAAACGTATTACTTGCATCTAGCGAATCAGTAGTTGCACAGCTGTTATAAGTTAAATAAGATTGATATTCATCCAATTGTTTCCTTCGAAAAAACGTATTTTCCTTTAGCGGTAAAGTTATGATCAGGATTAAAAAAATATCATAACCACCTCACTTTACTGCGTCACTACTGGCCTCGCCAGTTCGACCTCAATGATGGGCAGGGCTCCCGGTTTCGGATCACTTCATAACTGAGGAAAATGCTGGTGGTGTTTTTATTTGTGTGGTCCTGGAGTTAAAAGGCCTGCTCATTTTTTTACCATTTTCGACACGAGAGGCGATTATTTCGCCTTTTACGACGGGCGTTTGTTTTGTTTTCTTCCAATCAAGAAATCCCCATGCGGTCATGTTTTAGAAAGCATTCGATTTTATTTATATTTTCAAAATATAGAGTGCATGAAAGTGTTTGAATCCATGTGGGATGGATGTACATTTCGAGATGATGTGATAAGAATAACTATTCATGCAGTCCCTCATCAAGGAATAAAAAGAACCTACTGCACGTGTGTCGGCTAGATTAATAAAATTTAAGTCCAAATTAATACATAATTTCCTTAGAAAAGCTTTGAAATTTTGCTTGTCTACTTTCTATTTTCGTATTGATGTCCGTCTTATTAAAATAATACGTCCAAAGGTGGATCATTTTTATCTATATCAGTAATACTGATAGGTTGTTTGCTAAATTGGTTGGTCCTGAAGTTAATGAGTAACAAATAAACAAACATATGTCCACCGCCTAGGACAAAACGTCACTGTTGATAGCAATAACTTCGAGGTAGTTAAGGAGTTCACCTACCTTGGAGTAAACATCAACTCCACAATTGACATCTTTGTGGAGATGCGATGGAGAGTTAACTTCGAAATCATCTGCTTCTTCGGTTGGCCAAACAAATGGGTTTAAAACCCGTTACTCGAATAACAAAATACATGCCGTATCGAACCTTAATCCTGTCAGTCCGGCTTTAAGTTGCCGAGTGCTGGACGATAAGTAGGAAAGCGGAGCTAATAACATTGGGTTCTTTTCAAAGAAAAATACTCACTCGGTTATTTGGTTCTGTGTGCGAGGAGGGTGAATGGGGAAGAAGATACAGCCGCGCACTCTATGACCTGTACCAAGATATGGATGCTAATCACGTCGACTACATTGGATCTGCCAGAGCTAGAGCGTTCTCTAGATCCAACCCGTGGAATTTAAAAAGTTATAAGTCCCTTTATACTTTTCTCAGAGACTTCCTCTCAAGTATATCAAACCTAACCTAACTCTGGTCCTAGCTTGACGGACATGCGCTTAGATAGTAGATTATGGTTTCATATTCAGTTGCAATATCACAACTGCTTCAGTAGGTTTCGCGTGGGAAGCATAGGCCAGTATCCCGTGATGATCGCTGTTGTTAGGGGGTCGATTGTTTTGGCCTTTAGCCTTGCCTGGCCAATTCGTCGATAGTTCGTTTCCGCAAATGTTACAATACCTTTTGTCATTCTGATTTTGTACGTCAAAATGCTTTATGAAAGACAATTATTGAATTATATAGTCTGTTGAAAGCGGTACGAGTTCTCTCGGTAGAGAATCAAGAATGATACTATGGCCGTAGAGATTTCGCAGTCCACCACACAGACTCTCCGAGTCTGATCGCTCTGTATAAGACTGTTAGAACATCTGGCGATGTTGACTGTAGAGCTCCCTTAGTGCCTATACATACCGTTCTTTCCGCCAATGTCACTTATATACACAAAATGAAGTGGACAATCTCTAACTTATCAGTATGGAATTGAAGGCAATCTAGCAAAACTTTGTACAAGGTGGCGCAAAAATAACCTTCCGATGTTTTTTGGCTGTAATTTAAAAAAAAAATGAAAAACTTTGATTCTTCTTGTGGATTATTTTTATTTGGTCTTTTAATTTTTTTTATATCAAGTCGAGAATATGATGTCATGTAAATGGCCGCCGCCACATTTGATTGTCATTTGAGCCCTTTTTATGGCATTTTCCATCACTTTGGCCAAAACTTCCGGCGATAGGTCCTCACATTGTTGACGGATATTGTCTTTAAGAGCTGCAAGAGTCTGATGCTTGTTGACATAAACCCGCGACTTCAAAAAGCCCCACAAAAAGAAGTCTGGAGCGGTCAAATCAGGCGATCTTGCTGGCCAGTGCAAATCACCAAAACGGGAGATTAGGTGCCCGGGAAATGCATCCTTCAGCATATCGGTTGTGGCACGTGCAGTGTGTGCCGTTGCACCGTCCTGTTGGAACCACATGTTTTCCAATCCCAATTCATCAAGTTGCGGCAAAAAGAACTCGTTGATCATTGCTCTGTAGCGCTCACCATTCACAGTAACCGTTTGGCCCGCGACGTCTTCGAAGAAAAAAGGTCCGATGACTCCTCCAGCGAAAACAGCACACCATACAGTGACTTTGAGCGGGTGTAATGGCTCTTCGTGGGTTACACGCGGATTTTCAGTGCCCCAGAAGCGTACATTTTGCTTATTTACGTACCCGCTAAGATGGATGGCCTCATCACTCATGATTATTTTTGATGAAAAATCATCTTCCTCTTGGTGGTGATTAAGGATGGCTTGAGCGTATGTTAGACGCGATTGGCGGTCAGCAGGTAACAGCTGATGCACCGTCTGGACTTTGTACGGAAACATCTTCAAATCTTGTACCAAAATTCGCTGTAAAGACCGTCGACTGATACCCATTTGCGTGGCACGTCGTCTGGTCGATGTCGACGGCGCTTCCATGACATTTTCGGCTACAGCAGCAATATTCTCTGCAGAACGGCTACTCCGGGGTCTGCCACGCCTGGCAGCATCTCGTGTTGTGCCAGTCTCTTCGAGGCGAGCGGCTAAACGTCGCAGTGTTTCACCAGTAGGCGTTTAACGGGTAGGAAATCTGCGACGAAATTCACGTTGTGCCAAAGTCACCGACCGATTATTGCTCAAATAAATAGTCACCAATATTCCGCGTTCTGGAGCAGTGTAGCGTAACATTGTTTATTAACGTGTATTTCGCATGTGTTTACTACACAAATGTCAAAACAGAACTGACATTAGGGGCCAATCGCAAAATTTATAGCATTTTCTGATAGGAGGATTACTTTTGCGCCACCTTGTACTTTCATTAGCCAATAGGAAAAATAATAAATTCCATTATCATCCTTTTAGGCCTGATAATATGTTACATTGAGGTTTCGCCGCCGGAATGTGTCCTTAAGCTGATATTACTATGTCCTTAATGTGTTAACGTCTCAGAATTCCTTCCTTGAAGTTGAAAACTCCGCGTTTCCTTCTATTAATTTATTCTATTCCAAAATTATGTCCAAAAATGTGTACATAAATTATTACATATTACATATAAAAATCATTTTGGTATGACTTGGAGTTCTGTAATAGATAGTGCATATCGAAATATTCTGGGTATACAATTTTGGTACAAATTCATTTTAAAATTCGAAAAAAATCAATTCATCAGTATTTTTTTATTGTTACAAAACAAATTAATTTTGAATTTGACAATCCAATTTATTAAACAACGTTTAGTGAAACCTATCGAAAATTCATACTTCAATATTGGGTTTGCTAAAAAACTGATAAACTGTGAAACTGTTCAAACTGGAATGTACCTATGTATTCAGCCTTTTAGTCTAGTAAATTGAAAACTCTGGATATAATGTCCACAGGAAAAAGTTTAAAATTTTTTATTAATCTGAAAATAGTTGGCTTTTTCGAAATCCATCTTTTTGGCTTCTAGCAAAGTTAAACAGCATTGCAGGGAGGTATTCGATAAAGATTTTAACTTCTGTCTGATTTCGCTTACATATTATACAAATAAAAGTGCCTTCTCCTGCCCCTAAAATAAAGAAATATGTGTGTACATCCTTGTATCTGCTAAATCCATAAAAGCCAGATTCGTTATGTAATTATTTTCTTTCGCTGATCCAAAAATGGAAACCTACATTTATTCTACTCTTCCTAGTATGACCTTCAATCTGCTACAACACACAACAAACATTTTGTCATCCACAGATAGACAACTTATGATTGAACAAAGACATCTCTGAAATTAACAAAAAAAAACAATATTCTTTCTTGTTATTTTGACCATTATATCACCAGAAGGCCATTGGGAAGAAGATCCCAAAAATAAAATAAAAATAAGAACAGATAAACTATATGTGCACTGGGACAAATAGATAAACACAATGATATCGTATATAACGAGGGTATTGCATAACACCGAACCGATATCAGATTTGTTATATCTACAAAAAAAGACAGAATGAGAGGAGAGTCCGTTTTGGCAATGGCTGTTTTTGTTGAAATTTTTGAGTTCATTTCATTTGTTATTGCACTCTCGGACAACAAGAAATGACTATATGTGGGTGAGGGCTATAATAATGAACACTGCACACCAGTATCCTTGACGTCGTCCTTTGGTCGGTCGGTTGTCTTCATAATCAACATCATTATCATCATCATCATCCACGTGAGCATTAACCGACTGTATCTTGTTTGCTATTTAGATACAGATATAGTAATAATAAGCAACCGTTGACCTCATTTTTCAGTTTTCAGAACAAAGTCTGTGGACTTTATTTACGCGTTATTTTTTTCTTCCTATCCAGTCCAAATCATGTCATATCACCCATTGTCCTCTTTTTGGAATAATGCCATTGCCATTTATTGGCGACTGGCCGACATTTTTTGTACTGCATGCTACAAATTTTGAATGGAAAATCAGCTGAATTGTTCAATGTTCCTGTTGTTATGAAATGGAAAGCTGAATATTAGCCAAGTCAATGATTAATTTATTGTTTTGGTTTTTGGGGCTATGAATGATTTAGCCTCTGTCCTAGAGGCTGTCTGATAATGTTCAGGACTATTTAAATGCATGCATAAACGATATTGCCCTCTTTGGTGTTGATAATTGATATCAAAATTGTTAATGCACCCTAAAACCTGTCGGTAGTAATATAATTTTCTGTCTTTCGAAATAGGTATTGAAAATGTACAAAAATATATTTATGTTCTTTTTTCTTTTTCTCTCTAATTTTGTTTGGTTCACTAAATCACTTTTATTTTTATTAAATGCATGCTCTCCATTATATTTTTCTTTCATTGGGGAGACATAAGTGGTTGACAAATCTTTAAATGAGTGGGGCGGGCACATCGAGCTTAGATAACAATGAGAGGGTGGGTCAAAAAGAAAAATCGTCCAAAAATTAAAAGGACTCCTTCCCAGGAGTACAATTATGATTTTATTATGCGTCGGTAAGTGAGAATTCATTTTTTTTTAACTTAGTTGGGGAGTAGCTCCTCGAGTTTTTTGTTCATATTATTATTTGTTGTTCACTCTTACTCGTATAGCTTATGAAAATGTCCCTTTGGGAAACGTGTCGTTTCTTTGTTTCGCTTTATAATTGTTTTGGCGAGAACCAAGTGGATGGAGACGAAGAGATGATATACTTTTAAAGCACTTTTCTGTTTTTTCTTTGTTATTCATTCGTGTATTTTTGTGGAAAATGATGGACAATTTTTGTTTTAAATAGCTTTTTGAAAAATCACTTGAATCTAGGATTATACACAAGGCATGACAACTTTGTAAGAACTGAATTTTAAATGAACTTAATTGTTGATGAGGATCTTTGTTTTTGTGCTTGACTGATGGGGCTGTTTTAAAAGTAGCTTGCATAACAAATTTATTTACATTATTTATTGTTTTGTTGATAAAATATGGAAAGAAAGGAATTTTAGATCTTTTTTGATCAAGGAAGTTGATGTTAATTAATTTCTGACATGCCTGCATTTTATTGATGTTCACAAAAAGAATTAATAATCTGAATGGTATTTAGGTTGCTTCACTTTTTTTGGCTAACAATAGGAGAAAGTTTATGTTAGTAAGAAGTTTATATATCTATCTCCAATAGAACGCTCAAGCAATAAATTTTTTAAATGAGACAGATTTTACCAAGGCGTCCGACAGACATGAGGCCGTCATAATTCAGTATCTACTGCTTAATGGTATAAAAGTATAATATATGTCCGCACAAGCACGCTTGTAATAAACACAGTGGCTACCGGAATTTCCAAAGATAGTTGATTGGAGCAGTAAGGTTTAATAAGATACAGCTAACGAACAACTAAATTCATATTCGATTTTATAATTTGAATATTATTCTTCCAGTTTAAATGATTGTCTAATAAGACTCCAAGATATTTGAAGTTCTTAAATGACTCAATTTTAAAACAATTATCACAGCATGAGATGGTACCATACAAATTAATTTTACCACAAGTATGAAGCGGTAGACTAAATTGTTTACAGTCATGCCCATGAAATAAAGATTATAATCAAATAAAACATTATAAGATATTTTAAAGTTTACTAATTTAGTTGTTTGCTAATAATTAATTTATGTGCTGCAAACCACGACGTCAATTTTTCTAGGTCCCCTGCAATTCTTGCAATACATTCTAAATCGCTTTGAAATGAGTATACGTGAATGTTATGTCATCAGCAAAAGCAGTTACTAAACCAATTTAATGGTTGGCTGACTAAAAACCGAGTTTACATATATCAAAAATAAAAGCGGTCAAACACCAGAACCTTGGGGGACTCCATTTTTCAAAACACGAGGTTCACTAAAGATTCCATGGTTTTTAATTTTTAGTTGCCTATTATTTAAGTATAGCTTAAACCAACTGTAAGTAGTTCCCCTGAATCCAGCATTATACAGC
This sequence comes from Portevinia maculata, assembly GCA_949715645.1. Taxonomy (NCBI): domain Eukaryota; kingdom Metazoa; phylum Arthropoda; class Insecta; order Diptera; family Syrphidae; genus Portevinia; species Portevinia maculata. The sequence goes on from OX454526.1 coordinate 93,406,423, forward strand.
TTATTTAGTAAAATCTGGTGATCAACCATATCCAATGCCTTAGTCATATCATGAACAAAGCCAATGTGGATTGATTATTATTTAAACCTTCATATAACTGAGTGCACACCCTGATAATAGCGTCCTCTGTTGATAACCCACGCCTAAACCCAAACTGATTCATCGAAAAGAACTCATTGCGTACTCGAATTGTTCGTAGAATTTATTAGCAATACTTTCGAAGTCAGATACCCCATCAACTTCTAGATCATTATATCTTCGTAGGTTCTTTTCTTTTCCCCAAAACACTGTCTACGACTCCTTTCTACAATTACCATTAGCTCTTTAATGAATAATTATATGAATAATGAATAATTATACATACAAATAAAATAATATTTGTATCGGAAATTGGAAAGTTACGCCTTCGTTAGAGCGTAGGATACTTTCATATCTCAAATATAATATAAAATGCATAAAGGCATATAAAAATGGTTTTGCCCGTTCATCCTCTACCATGTAAAGGGACTGACTACATTTTGAAAAGAAGACGCTGAAATTCGTTGAGTAACTACTCCCCGCCGCTTTGGGGCGCTGCGCTTTTTTGTTGTATAGATCAGGATAACGCAGCTCTGGCTTAAGCAATACAAATTAGATCCATAAAGGTTTGCAATTTTGATCTGACACCAAGAGTTGAATAATGCATTGATGCAATTCCGACATTATGTATGGCACTGGTTGTAGATAAACAAAAAACAAAAACACCCAATTGCTAGAAATTGTATTTGTTATGTTGTTAGAGTAAGTAACAAATTGCTAGTTTGTTAATCAAACACATCTCCTTATTAATAAAAAACAAAATATGGAGCATTAACTACAGGGCCTAAAACCTAGCTTCTCCAACCAATTCCTTGTAAAGTGGAAGGGACCTTCAATTTTAAGCCGAATCCGAACGGCAAATATGAGAAGCTTCTCATGACAATTAATACTCTTTGATGTTTGTCAGACGTTCGCAGGAGGCGGGACAAAGGACAAAACTCCACATGTTTTGTTGCCCGGCGGTATTTGAACCGGGAACCTTTCGATTAGTAGTCCAACACACTAACCACTGAGCCACTGCGGTCGACTCTCCTTATTAATATTGTTCATAAATATATACAACCCAATCAATTGCATCCGTCTACCGATTAAAGCATTCAATTAAAATCAATTTAGCTAATCGTTTACTATTAATTCAAACGAAGATTCACATTCTGTATACGTTTTGTTTTTTTTCGCGCGTATATCCCCCAATCCAACCGTATTCTAAGTATTTTTTGCGTCGTTGTTATTGTTTCTCCCTTTGATGTTTCTAAGAAAATGTTGCGTTTAATCGGTGCATTTATGTTTGGGGTTGCCAGATTTTTTTTAAACGCATTGTGTACATAGTCACATAAATTGGCATAGGGTTTTTTCTGAAGAAAGCAAAAGGGGACTGCCATGCCGTTATGAGAGAGAGATGAGAAAACTTAGAGTGAATTTAATTACGTATCAGAATAGAGTGTAAAAATGTACAAAATCATTAAAATTAGGCTGCTAAAATATGTTACTTCTTGGTATCGTTCGACATCTTAATTTCAATTTTTATTCTTGGACAAAGAAGTGGTAGTCTTAAACCGATTACTATATCTGCCGGCATCTCCGGATACAATTGATTTTATGTTAACCTTTATTTGAAAAAATATATCAGACTGCTATTGTACTCTACACACAGTAGATGCAGTTGCATCTTAGTTCAAACAATTTTATACCATGTAGAGGAGGATACGTGTTGTGTATGAATAATTGCTGGAGACTTTTCTCTAGCCGATTTTTATGATATCGGTGGCAACATTTTCTAAATTCGACGAAAGCAAACTAAATTTTGAATTGATAAAATCTACAAAAACTTACTAAGGATTCAGCTCCTAATTTTGTTTTATTTCGAAATAATGTATTTTATTTTCAAAAGATATTCCTTAAATATTGCCAAAAGATATAAAAGCTAAAGGTGATGATCAAAATCTGCCGGAAGACGTTGTATTCTGAGAGCCTGTTAAGCAAATACGTTAGCAATTGTCTTTAAATACATAGTTTTTTTTTCTGCAAAGTACTATCACCAATCGTCTGCATCTTCTTTGCATTTCAAGACTTCACAACTTCAAGTCAAACCGACAACTTCAGGCAATCTATTGAATTTCATCGAGATACTTGAATCTGGCATCTCTGCATGTGTATGTTGATGATGTGGTTTTCTTCACTTATTTTCTTCGACCAATGTATGTATGCTTATTATAACAATCTCCTTTTGCTCATTCACTTTGTTCCTCAAAATGTATTCACTTCAATTCTCCGGCCTCTTGCACTTCCTTCCTCTCAATAACTTCTTGATTCTGCGAAAAGCGGTTGGATAACACAAAGCACGACAACAAGAAGAAGAATCTTTTAGATTGTTTCTTTAAGAAATACATAGTAAAATGCAAAAGTGGAGACGCCAAAGTTGAACAAGTATACAACAGAAGAAAAATAATAATAAACTGCAATTCCTCTCAATTAGAATTGATGAAGTGGAAAGGAAATACTTTTGACTTTAGTGTGCTGCACTCCTATTATTATTCAATCGTCCATAAAGAATCGAGGCGGCGGCATATGGTCTTTTGATTGGAGTTCATTTAATAGAAACAGAAGTTGAAATGCGAAAATAAACTCTAAGTACCGCGGTGGGTCGGGCTATATGCTATACAGATCGATTTTATTGAATTTTTAATATCAATGCACATTGCACACATGCACAACGGAACGAGCTTTTGAGATCATTTTACAAGAAATCATCCTTATTAGGCTTGCGTGCTAACAACTCACACATGAAGAATTGTCAAACGTCTGCATTGCTACTACAGCTGATCATTACTACTGCTATCATCATTATCAATAAAATTAACAGAAACAAGAAAATAACCCCAAAACACAATTGGGTTCAAATTTCTACCTACGGTAGGTGGATTAGATACCTACCTAAATTCTGTAAGGTGGAAGTGTTTTTCTCTAATCACATCAAATGATATTCGTGTCAACGAGTAATTTACATCGCGAAGCGATCGTTAGACGCGAAATCATGTGTATAATACTTTTCTTTGTTGTTTAGTTTTTTCACTCCGTACAGAGTGATGGATAGCAATTAACGAGAAGAAAGGAAATACCGAAAACATCAACTTACTAACGCATTAAAAGAAATCATGTATGTATGTGTTAGTATAGCACATGACCATGCATAAATGGTTCTCTACGTTGGACGCTTTAAAATTTTATTAATAATTCCTTTTGATGATGTCCTTTATAAAATTGTTGAAAGTATCTCATATGTGGTTGTTAGTTGTTTGTTTTTCAAAGCACACAGTGTTCTCCATACAAAAAACACAAAACTTCATTTGACCAAAAAAAAAAAAACAACAAAAAAAAACCAAACAACATCATACGAGTGGAAGTAACTTAAATCTACCCCCGATCAAAACTTCAGTATTCGTCTTTGAGCACAGGGTGAGTTCTGTACCTATTTATCCTTGACCGAACATTTACAAAGAGTCTTCGGTTCATGCAGGAAGATAACATAAGGATTGAATTTATGTGATCCGTCTTGTTTTGATTGTAAAATAGGTACGAGCAATTGATTTTATAAAGAAGAGCTTACGAATAACGATGGCCACGTTAGTACTGAGTGTGTGTATTAATATTTACAACTTCTACAAAATGTGGTTGCCCTTTCGAGTCATTGCCATGAAATAATATACATATAAGTAATATCAATAGGATTAAACTGAAAATATTTCGTATCTGTTTGCACCAGTGCCTTTTTATGTAGGTACTTAATGTTTTTGTCATGTTTTTGTGATTCAAATATTAACAAGAAATAAAAATATCAGTGTTACTTATGTTTTGACCGACCACCAGAAGAATTGCGAATTTCAGTTCTAGATCTGTGACGGCCGAGTACTAACAAAATTTACCACAGCTATAATTTATGTTTATAAACGTACAATAATGAAAGTTTATTAATATGTAAATTCCTACTGATTTCGCCGTCAACCAAATATACATATATTTGACAAATACAAGTGTTCAGCCTGGTGCAAAAATTGCAAAAATCGCCTGCCTGCACGTAATTTCCAGTTTCTTTTAGAAATTAAAATATAGAATTAAATCAAGCCTGGGCAATCGCAAGATATATCCTTAATTTCGTCAACCCCGTAGTAGTCCGACGGAATTGTTGTCGTCGACCTCGGTCCGATCCGCTGTTGACTTCGCGTTACCTTTTTGATATTGAGATCACGTAAAAACCACCGTCCCCAGATCCCAACTTAAGAGGTGTCCTTGACTGTCCGATCTGCCGCATAGGACTGTAGACATCCAGCCCTAGGAGGAGCAGGTGTCGTTAACCTGTGGTCTGATCCGCCGCCTGGCAAGGAAATCGTTGTCCGACTCAAAGGGTCGTTTGACGTCCAACACCCTAAAGTATTCCTCTCCCAAACCCGGTTCGCTAGCATCCCTTAATCCCATACCCTTATTCTCCGTTTACTACAATCGGTGTTTATCTTGAGTTGCTGCAGTGATATTCTACGCATGTCGATACACGTGTATCTCAAACCCAAAAGAACTTAAAAGTAATGTTATGGATGATCTAAGAAATATGTTGTGAACCTTGTCTTGCGTTGAATCACCTCAAATTTTCTTTCTTGATAGATCCCAGATATGCATATAGATCCCAGATATGAGGAGATGCATAAATTTCAAAATTTTTACATTTATGTATTTAATAACTTACTAAACCGGCTTTCTACCCGTGAATAGTATCTACCTGAGACACTGCTTCCAGTTGCCAGACCAATCGCTCTGGCGTTCGCGGTGACCATGTCCATAAAAAACAGGTCTGGTTTTCCTTGCCGTCCCTCTTGGCTTTATCATTATTGTCCATTCGCTAGATATATGGCCGAGTGCATTTAGTCGACCAGTATTACCTGTTTGGATGACATCCACATCCTCGTACAGCTTATAGAGTTTGCGGTTGTACCTTCTCCTTCATACGCCCTCCTCATACACAAGGCCAAATATCCGATGGTAGTTTTTTTTCTTTGGATCGAAACCCAATATAAGCACTCTGCGCCTTAAAGCGAACTACTGGCAGGATTAAGGTTTGGTAGTGCATGTAATTTGTCCTTCGAGTTCAGAGTTTAGGTTAGGTAGGTTAGGTAGATGGATTGACGAGCCAGGAGAAACCTACACCCGTCACACTTAGATCAGTGTAGATCCGGTGTGATCCGCTTGGAGATTTCAACTCCCACACTAGGAAAGTCAACAGTTTTGACTTATTTGTTTTGCCAAAACCGAAGTAGCCGAAGTAGCAGCGGGCCTTCTTTTGTAACTCTCCCTCGGATCTACACGAAGATGTTATTCGTTCATCGTCATCATTTTAAGGAAAAGTATTTATATCTGTGCTCTCTTTTCATGCTTGTAAAGGCTAACTATTCTTTTTTCTACTAAAAATAGTTTCAACTGTTTCCAACTGGTGTTATATGCATAAATCCGTAGATAAAAGTAGGCCAGTATCTTGAAGTCCTTTATAAGCGTGACGTTGTATACACTTTTTAACGTTCCTGTAGGTATTGCTTTGCTTCTTTTTTCCACCGTAAACAAGAAAACATAATTATTTATTTTCCAATTTTTAATTTCTCCTGAATATTCACAAACTATAAAATTCGCTTCCTTTATTATGTATATTGAAATCTAGATCTTGTACACGGTATGTGTATAATATAATTGCGAGTATGTTTAAAACAATTTTGTTCATCATTAAAATTAAAAATTTACGATCTTTTTTTTTCTAAATTTTCAACAAAAAAGATTTATGAATTTTTCAGTTTCCCCCAAAATCAATTAATTATCCGATACCAATCACTAATTAGAGGGGACGACATGCCACATTGACTTAGTGATAAATTTTACAGTACGTATCCAAACAACTGTCAAAGGTTGTCTTCCCCCAATCTATTTATCGATGTCAAAAAAAAAGAAGAAATTCCAATGATGAAACTATTTTCCCCCCTCGACCCAAAAATAAAAGAAGTCAACATTACATGTCTTATATTATAAATATCAGTCTACATGGTGAAATATTCAAGTCTCACGAAAGTGCAAATCACGAAAAAAGCACGCACAGCTAATTTTCAGCTGCACAAGTGACAAATGATAATTCCACCTGGTCTAGGTGGCTAGAGGGTGTGGGAAGTGGTGGGTGTGGGAAGAATACGTAATACCTATGTACAGAAATGTAGGTACCTACTTATTCAAAAATTGAATTTGTATTAATTTTTGTAAAACTGGAGTAGGGAATCTCAACAAATCTGAGAACATTCTACGTATGTGTTTTTTTTTTAAACACCTTGGCTATTTGATAAATGCTAAATTTGTTTGTGAATCAGGACGACGAAGTACAAACATTGTTGTAGCAGTTGTTTAGATACATATCTACTTTTGGTTTAAACAGAATTTTCGCAATACGAACCCAACAAACTGAGCAGTAGCGATGCAGTGAAGTGGGTGGGTTATGATCACTCTAGTCCAGATCATAACCTCATATTTAAAGACCAGGACGACTTTTGGAAATTCGTTTTTTTAAACCAACGTTGGCGATTATAATTAATTACTAATTCATTGTTTGAGGTTCCGGTGTGGAAATACAGGATTTTTTCTAATGACCCAGCTTTTGCGAAAGAATGAAAAAAATATGAGTTTATAAACTATAATGAGAAACTTCTCAAAAGGTTGGCGTTCGGAAACGGCGTGAAATTGTAGGTCCCTTCCTTTTGTGTTCGCAAAATATAGCTTCTCACAACAGACATAGCTAGATGGAGAAGCTAGGTTTTAGGACCTATATTGGCCGTTTATGCTTAACATTTATTTTTAACAATTTAATAGCAAAATATAAAAAGAAAGAAATAATCCTTTGAATTCCTTAGTTATTACAAATAACAGATACTCCAATTACTACCGCTACTATTTACTAGTAACATTGAGTTGCGATTTTGTTAGAAAAAAACTCGAATAACAATCTTGAAGACTATATAAATAATCCTTTTTCCGTTTTTAAAACAAACCTAAGCTTGCTTTAACGATTTAGGCGATACGAGAAACTTGTGTAACAAAGGCATGCAACCTTAAGTGTGTCACTTTACCGCCTAATATTTATTACTTCATTAATTATTGCCCATTGAAGTCATCTTTCCAAACAGGTTTCTACACGAATACATGTAGCAAATTCAAATGAGTCAAAATAAGATATTGAATTCAAAAATTATATTTCCAATTATAATCAAACTAATTTATTTAATTACGTCCGTTGCATAGCATTTGTAATTCAGGGATTAAAGCCTTAACCGTATAAGCTTTTGCAAGTTAATCAACAAATCAAGGATTAATATATTATAATTATGGAAAGTGCGGTCTGTACGTGTCTTAATTAAATAATCTCAAGCACCTACACATGAGATCTTATACTTCGTATTTTTCTACATAATGCAAGGATGTTAATACGAATTAAATGGATGATCAAAAATTACGCGTATAATATTAATGCAGTTTACTTGTTGTATAAAAACTAAAAAATTGAAAAATATGCGAAACACATGTATCACAGTTCGTACTTTTCTTATAGCATGCAATGATTCTAATGAATACGATAAGCGCTCCAAGTTTCATGACTACGATTTGCCGTTTGGGCTGTGCTTTGTTGCTTTTTTTTTCTCGCCAAGCCGATGAAAAATGCACTTCGACCTAAATGATCGTTTGTGCTGTAAGGGCCAGAAAATATTTAGGCTAGTTAAATTTCTGCAAAGCAGATAATGGTATCAGCAGAGCACCCCTTTATACATATCTTCGGAACTCTGTTGTTCCGTGAAGGAGATCTTCCTTCTATCATATGTGTTCAGCTATTTCGTCCTCTTCAAGCCAAAGCCGGCAGTTCGGAGAGTCGACTACATATTTGCATTTTGTGAAGGTCGTATCGTAAACCGTGGTGACCATTCAGATAATCTACTAAGTTTTTGATATCATGCAGACTCAGATTAAGACATCTTTTGGTATTGCTGTTAAAGGGCCGATTGATTCGCTAAGCATATCTTAAACCCAGGATTCTCTTAATAACTGAGACATTTCATATGCTCCCAGCTTTTTATAGCTACAATTGTTGCCGACCCAAGGCTGTAGCGGAAGTGTTCGTGACCTTTAAATGGTTTCTATGAGCCCTTCATAGCTGAATTAATAAACAGCTGCTTGAGCATGCGTGAATATAGGGATGTTTGCGCCTTTAATACCAGATGTATTAATGTGGTTGGAACAGTCTTGAATACCGTGGAGCACTGTTCGAATTCTCGTTTTGTTTTCCCCCATATGTATGTGTGCTGAGACGTTTAGTCAGTCAGCCAGAACTCAAGACCAACTCTCTTTATATATGTATAATATAGATTTAATTTAATGATTCTGATATTCACTAATTTGTTTCTATACATAAAGTTCCTTTATGTTAAATCAAACATTGTCGGATCATCTTTACTTAGGAAAGTTAAACCGTATTAACATTTTCTACGTTAGGCCTACAAATGGTAAATAATACAAGGTGTAGCACCAATTGTGCTACAATAAGAAATTCAAATAACTTTTTTTTAATCACTGTATTTAATTTTTTTTATTGTATAGAAAATTAAATTTTATTTTATATAAATTATTGTTTTTGATGGTAATAGACCGTAAATGACCTCCATGCTCATCCACGCATATGCGACACCTGATCAGCAAATTATTCATTGCGGCCGGAAGGGTTGAAGCCGGGATCGCCTCAATTATTGTTTTAAATGGACTACTTCAATTCAGTCGAATTCCTTGGTTTCGTTTTGTACACCTCTTGTTTGACAAAACCCCATAAAAAAGGCTGGTGCAGCCAGGTCAGGTGACCTTGGGGGTCAGCGGAAAGTGGAGTTTCTTGATATTAATTTGTTTGGGAATTTTCGTTGGAGCTCCGCCATAACCGGTCTGGCTATGTGTGTAGTTGCTCCATCTTGCTGGAAACAAATGCTGGTGAAACGGATACTTCTTTGGTGCAGTTCTGGGTAAAGATAAGTCCTTCAACATCTTTAAATGGAGTATTCACCATATACGGCAATTTTTCTTATTAACATTGCCGTTTAGATCAAAATAGGCTTCATCAGACATAAACAAGCAATTTATCAAGTTGTTGTCTTCTTCGGTTATTTCAATCATTATTTGGCATAATTCGAGGCGAATAGGCAAATCCTGACTGTTTAACTTGCTTGCAATTTGGGCTTTGTACGGAAACAAGTTTAAGTCATCATGAATTATCCGTTGTAGTGACCGTCAGCTAACTCCAAACTTCGAGGATAAGTTTCGAATCGAAACGCTTGGATTTGTCTGAATTGAGGATGTTACAGCCGCGATTTTGTCTTGAACCCGAAGATAGGGATCTCTATGGTACGGTCTTCGTGCGATGCTTCCAGATTCGGCAAACATGTTTACCAGCCTTTGGTCGGAAATGAAGGACTTCTAAGCATAGTACCGCTGCAATATCCAAATCCTCTTTTCGGTATCCCAAGCATTCATTTTAATAAATCTAAATAGTTAGCCAAATAAAAGAAAATAAGTCGATTACTCACACAGAAAAAAATTATTACGTTTTGTTTTTCTAGCACGATTCGTGCGCCACCCTCTGGATGCGTTTCTTTAAGAAATTTATCCACAGTACTGCTCGAATTTACACTTTGAACAACGTATCGCCAGCAATACTGGGGATAGCTGTCGATAACATCCACAGAAGGGCTGCTTTGAAAACATGCTGCAAACACATAATTTCTATTGCAAACATAAATGTATGGCTGCTGGCTATATTACTTGTGATCGTTTTTGTGGGCATGCTTGGATAAATTTCCCAAAGAAACACACGTAACATCCACAGAAGGGCTTCTTTGGACTCATTCTGCAAATACATACAATATTTTGTGTTGCAAATAAAAATGTATGCCTGCTGGTCATAATTCTTGGAATCGATCTTATGAGCAACCGTGGATACTTTTAATATGTCAGTCAATACACATCTACCAAATATTCACTGATTAGCTAGTACAATATGTTTCTAACATTTTTGTACTTCATTTCATCTCATACCAAGAGTTCTACGGAAAACCACAAAAATCATTGTCCACAAAATCGAGCAGAATATAAATCCAGAGTCTACCTGTGGCTGGTAGCCCACAGGCTCTGAGTGACGCCAGTCAAATTTATTGCTCATGTAAAGCAAGTTTCGCTGTAGTAGACGCAGCTCCCTTAACCAGTTATGTAGTTCATTCGCTATTTGCCAATATCGCCGGTAACTTAGTAGCTATAAGGCAAGTTTATTCATTCAATGTTCGCATTGAACACAAAAACGAAGAGTGAACAAAACTATCTTTTTGCGAGTATTTCATGCAATTTAGTCATGTACACGAAAAACGCCTAAGACTAACTAAACCAACACAAATCTTGTTATTATTTTTTTCCTTTGCTTCCGCAATTCTCTTTCGTTGTACCTCACTATGTTGTTTTTGTTTTCGTTCGGTTAAGTTTTTGAAAGCAATTAAAGGTTTCTGGTCAGATCAGATACATAAACCAATATTTATACGCTACGATCCCTTCAGGCTGTCGGAGATGGTTTGCAGGATGGATGGAAAGAATTGAATAAAATAACAAACAAGGAGCAAACATATCGATGTTTCGATATCGATAAAGTTGCAGATACGTTTATACACATGAGAGATATACCTTCAAGAAAAACACAAGAGCTTGGTGGGGGTTTTTGAAATTGAATGATTGAAATTTTGTACCCATTTTTCCAATTATATACTGCAATGTAACATCGAATTTTGTTTTGCTTTCAACGGCCAGAAGACATCAGCTTCTATGGTCATGGCAAACCACTGGGGAATTAAATCCTAAAAATATTCTTCTCACCAAAAGATGAACAAGTTGTACACGATACACTTACACATCTAGGTATATGGACATGAATAATGCTCCGCTATCGAATGAGTTCTGTTTTTTCCCCACTGGGGAACATTCTTTCTTTAGTTTATGTTTGTACTTTATACTCGTAATCAAACCGTATAATTTGATTTTGTAGATCAAGATAAACCAATAATTATAAGAAAGAGAAAAACACGCCATAGCCATTGAATGATGTGCGATTTGTTAATGAAGCTAAGATCTGAAATTGGACAAATTACAAATATCATCACGGATGTGGAAAGAATATGATGAATGATTGGCCGAAAATGATTGTCTAGGTACCTACCTATGCATCTGCAAGGATAACACTTGTATGTGCGCAGAATAGTCATCATTTCGGAACATGTGCCTCACATAAAAGGGGTACGATAACGAAGACGTCTGTGCTAATGAAGTGAATGAATTTCCAGGTGAAAGTCAAGTGTTCTGTTGAATTCTTGAAAAAAAAAATCCTTGAATGACTAACACACATTTCACATGAAGTTTGTGACACGGAATTAGTCACAGTGACCGTGATACATAAAACATTTCATGTGTATTGAGCAATGGAGTGGTGATAAGTTTAACAGCACTATCTTTTTGTGCAAAAGGTTTCTTTCTTTTATCCTGGGAGTGATTCATTGTTTGTCTTCGCAGTGTTTGCTTTCTGCGGACCTAAAGCAGGTATTACAAAAAAAACCCTTATCGTAAAAGGCGACTAAGGGAAGAAATCACATCCAAATTTCACCATTAATGTGATCTTAGCGACACATTAATATCCTGAAACTGTCCCGCAAGTGTACATGCAAATCCGTAGGTTTACACGACTGGAGATCATCGATGTCGTAAAAAGAAGATCAAACAATAAACCAATAATGAGAACATCCTCGTCTCGAAATCGTAAAAAAGTCGGCAGACATAAAAACTTCTGGATCACACAAATGCAAAACCTCCAGGGTTTGATTGGCCTCAGTTATAAAGTGATCCGAAACGAAGAGGCCTGCCAATATTTACTGAGGTCAAACCCCACAGGAGGACCAGTAGGTGAGATTGCTATGGCCCCTTTGATTCTGATCATAGCTTACCGTTAAGGAAGAAGAAGAAGAATCAAACAATAAAAAAAAATAGTATTTTTTAGTTTTTTGTTTCAAATTCAGCATTGTATTAGTAAGTAGTTGACTAACATTCTTATAATGTTATTTAGTATATTGTTACTTTTGTGAATGTAAACAATCAGGTACTGTTCCAAGTATTTGGCGGTAAGTCTCTTCTATCGTTCCCCATCCACTGAGGTAACTGGGCAGTATTTGAATTTGGGTGCTACGTTAGAACTTATTGTTTCTGACAAACTTACACCCATCCCTTTAATAAAACTATCAATTTCACACAAAACATACAAGACTGGGTTATTGTTCAAAATGTTTCCAAACTTTTCTTTAAGTCTATACGTGGGTATACCTCTGGTAATACTCGTATGTAGCATTGTATTGTATTGTATATGCAGTGGGGTCATCAGTAGATAACAAGAACTTAGACCTAATGGTCCATTGTACTTCAGCACAACTGCCCGCTCGCTGCTTACTAGCGACTAGCAATAGAGTCAGCATCGGAGAACCTGCAAGTGGCCTTGGCAAATCAAAGGATACTAGCGAACTCTTTATCACAAAACTCATCTCCCTGGATGAATGGTTTATCTAGAGTATTGAGCCTTGTTTAGGCGAAAGCAGAGCATTCGCAGACGAAAGGATATGCCTCTTCATCTCCCTCAAGACAAAACTGACACATACCAGAACTGCTTACGTGGATGGTTTTTAGATGCTCGTTAAGACCCGTAACGATACCAATCAAAGATTTTAAGTTTTTGCTATTCAATCCGAGAAAATTATTAACTCTGCTGTTTTGTGGACCGTCGACAAGCTTCTTCGAATACCTGCATGAGGCAAGGTCATGTTAGAAATTAGAAAGATGAGCAGCATACTATGGATGGTTGTGAGCCAATGAAGGGTGTCAATGAGCGTTCTCGGCCAGAGCATCCACTCTTTCATTACCCTGGATACTTGTGTGCCGACGAACCCACAGTGGGAGTTCCTTTCATTGCACCTGCAATGCATAAGCACGAAAGGTGCGGTTGTTTCGTCAGTTGACGTTTAAGGATCTTAGCTCTGGCCGACCATACAATCGTACCATGCATAAGGTATGACCTAACAATGCAAATGCATATCCATTGAACCCACCTTTGACTAAGTCCCCAGGTTCTGCTGAACATCCTATGGCACTGCCAGAGAATATCTGCGGCCTTCGAAATTCCAGCAACTAAATGATTCGAAAAGTTAAGTTTTGGGTCTAGAACAATACCTAGATACTTAGCCTTACTTGATAACTTTAGTTAAGTGCCCTGGAAATAAGGCCACCTCATATGAGGTATCCTTCTTCTAGTCTCGAAGAGCATCATATAAGTCTTCGTGGGGTTGGCTGACAGAGCCTGCTCATGGCACCAACTTCCAACTGTGTTAAGTGCTCGCAAAGAGTTGTTACTGCCGCTTACAATGTATGTAGTGGGAAAAAACATTTATAGGCAGGAAGTACTGTTAAGTCGCGTTTTGAAGTGCTTGAATTTTATTTAACATTTTATCAAGTCGTTGTCGCTTTTGTGAAGAAAAATAATACGAAATAATTTTTGATAGAAAATAGCTTTTTGATGTACAAATATACTAAAAAACGTTGGGAAATCCTGACCCGTGAAGAGTCACTGCCTGAGACACTGCAGCCTTCCATCCTCTGCGATCCAGGCACGCTGCTTTCAATTGGCCATACCAAGCCCTTTGGCGTCCGCGATGGCTTGGTCTTCGAACCTGGGTGCTGGGATTCGAAGATTCACTTCGCTGGAGCATTCCCGCGATGTGGCCGAGCCAATCTAGTCGACGTATTTTCGGTTCTTGGACTACATCCGCATCTTGGTACTGCTCATAGAAATCGCGGTTATATCTTCTCAACCATTCGACCTCCTCGCACTCAGGACCAAATATCCGACGGAGTATTTTTCTCCTGAAAGAACCCAAAATTAGCTCGCCTTTCCTGCTAATCGTCCAGCAGACGGGACCGTTTTGTAGAGCTTTCATTTGGTCTTCCGAGTTAGGAGTTTTGAACCCATTTGCTTCGCCAAACCAAAGTAGCAACGGTTTTCTAGGGTCGGATCTCCACTAATGTGTCATTTGTGGAGTTGATGTTTACTCCTAGGCAGGTGAACTCCCTTACTACCTTAAAGTTATTGCTATCAACAGTGACGTTTTTCCTAGTTGGTAGACAAATGTTTGTTTGTTTGTTGAAAGACTGGAATATGGGGAATCAAAGATGATAGATAAACGAACTGACTTACTATAATAAGGAATAGAGAGATAGGATACGACTTTGGTAAGTAAGTTTTCTTATAGTCAATTTAAACCGTGGGACTTGGTTGGGATTTGAACGTGCGACCTTCCAATCGGTCGAGTATACCACTGCACCGTTGCCATTTATGCCACCACTTCACCGTCAAACGTTAATATTCCAGGATATAAAGCTATCCACGAAGAAACACTTTTTCTTAAGAGGCATGGTATACATTAGACTTTACGAAAAACATAGTTTTGGGTGATAGGAATAGGGTTCGGGTTCCACCTGTTCTCCCAAGCGGACTGTAGCCTTTTCTTATGTCTTTTTTTATAAACATTCCTTTATAACTATAGATTTGTTGGGACCTTTACATTTTGAACTCCTCACTCAGTAGTCCAACATACTAATCACTGACCCAGTGCTCTAACAAAAGTCGAAAACCCCCTCAAAACATGTTAGATAAACTCGACTTTTTGTTTCGAACTTGGTACTATTTGGACTAAATTAGTCAATATCAGTGTTGGGTATTTGAATGTACTCGTATATATTGACATATAAATATTTGTAACGATAAGAGTTTCTTCACTGGGAAAACAATAAGGAACAGACTTAGGTTAGTATGTCAGTAGCTTATCGAAGCTAAATAAAAACATAGGGACGGGCTACAGTCCGCTTGGGTGAACTGTATTCTTATTCCTATCCCTCATAAGTGGGCGTGACAAAAGTCTAAGTATGGTTAAATTGTTAAGAACGCTCTACATATTTTGTTATATAACATTTAAAGGATTTTATCAAAAAAAAAACGAAGCTTTTGTAAAAAAAAACGCTCCTTAGCTTAAACTTTTGTTTTTCAATAAAATTGTTTTATTCAAATGTGGGCGTGTCAGTAGGCGGATTTAAAAAAAATAACACATGAGCATAAAGGGCCCCTAGAGAGTATATATTATAAATCTCAGCTCCCTAGCTCAAACTTTGGATTTTCAAAAGTTTTTTTTTTAAAATTGTGGGCGTGTCAGTAAGCGGATTTTGAAAATATTTACACAAGAGCTTGAAAGGCGCCGAGAGAGTATATATTATAAACTTCAGCTCCCTAGCTCAAATTTAAATTTTTTGGTTTTTCAATAAAACTGTTTTATTTAATTGTGGGCGTGTCAGTGGGCGGATTTTAAGAATGTTATCTCCCGAGCAGTTTTAGGAGTCATAGATCATATATACAAAATTTCAGCTTTCTAGCTCAAAATTCGATTTTTTCGAAAAAAATGTTTTTTTGAGTTTGTGGGCGTGTCTGTGGGCGGATTTCAAAAATTCGTAAACTTGATTATTTCGGGACCCTAGAGAGCATATGGTTAAAATTTCAGCTCGCTAGGCCCAGTTTAAAGGCCTAATTTTTGCCGACAGACGGACGGACGGACGGACGGACATGGCTAGATCGACATTACTATCGATGTTGATCATAAATATAGTAAGGGGTCTACGGGCAATATTAAAGTATGTTACAAACTATGCGTCAAAATTAATATACCCTTAGAATAGGGTATAATTAAAAGCTAAGGTATTTGCTCAAAATGTGTGCCTGTGTATGTCGTAACAGCTTTTAAGTGAGTATAGCTCTAGATTTTAATTTCTTTTCCAAGTCTATTGATGACGTTATTGTTTCTGCACTTCTTGACACTGACAATACATGAGTATGTCCTAATTCTCGGTAAAGATTTATTTATTAGATCTTAGATTATATTTTGTGCTAAAAACTAGTTTGCATCGTGCATTTATGTTTCCATTCAGTTTATTAAACGTCGTTTGTTTTCTTAAATCTACCTAGGTACCAATGTGTGAAACACAATCCTTATGTTTCTATGAGCAGAACTGCATAGAATTATTTTTGATCTGTCACCATTGTTTCTGCTCAATGTTTGAATGGTTGAATGTATAGAAACATATTCTTCATTTAATTTAATTGCAGGGGCGGGCTAAAAATATCAGTCATTGCAGTTGATCAAAACCCTCTTTGTCATATCATATTTTTAGTATTCAAACATTGAGCAATAAGGCATAAGTATAAAATATCTTTTCCAGTTGTGGAATCCTATCGAAGAAAATTCTAAGATATTATATTTATTTGATTTATAATAAAGATCTATCTATCAACAAAGTAAGATAAAGATCCCGCATAGGTTTTCGTTCTAACAGAGAAAGCCTATACAAAATCCACGCCTGCTTTTTCAGAATACAACTGATATAACTGGACACGACGTGACAACGTAGGAATGCTGTTTACCCTCGCCTTCGCTACTTCAAATTATTAAAATATTTCGATAGTTCCTTAAGAAGAAATATGAAAGCATGTCTTATCCAAAATCTTCAAAACCTACACGTAATTCTCGCGTGTCTATTTCATTTTCCTTCCTTTGCAGACTAAAACTTTCCGAATCTGTCATTCAAATCTCAAGCTAAAAAGTTATTGAAAATAAACCGTTCAAACTAATCGTTATACCGTTGACACACTTTATGTGCACCTCAAATTATCAAAATCGAATAAACCTATTGGCTCATTGCAGGGGTTACAAAATTATCTAATTGAATTTCTATGTTGAATCGATTTAAATTCATCTTTCCAATATGCGTTTCGATCCAATGTAATCCTAAACATATCTACCCAAAACGAAGATTAAACCAAAGGAGAGATAAAACACATGGATGATGCCCTGGAATGTATCTGCATTTGATTAACATTCCAAAACGCAATTGGGGTCCCATAATAAAATCTCCGGAAAGTCTATCCCAGCATCATCAGCCATTTGTGTGTAAATTTAAACTGCATGATCTCTTGTTGTGGAAAAGGAAAAAAAAAAAGAATGATATCAATGAAGTTCATCTACGAATGCTTAAAATCGATTTGGATATGAGTTCCTGAACGATATAACATTTGATTTTTATTCGAAAATTATAATCTAAATGTGCGGGTTGCGGCCGGTGTGGTATGAAACGTGTGCGGGATTGTAAAAGTTGACGATTTGTTTTTTTTTGTGTCCTCTTCTGTTCGATGATTTAATTCGAACACAATATTCCACTTTGTAAATAATCGCAGAAATCAAATTGACATGGTTTTAATTAATTCTTCGGTACCTATGATACATGTCGGTCTAACAGTAAATTGGGTTGAAGTGCATTTATTTAAAAGACGACGAGGGAAATTTATGTTGTTATACCTTTATTTTTCTTTGTATTCTCTCAAAAATGGAACACCAAAAGTCGATCTGTATATTCCAACCGACAACATAACATACTTACTCACATACATCGGTTCAGTTCAAGTTCTGACAGATTGTATTCCATGGAGAATCTCAGCAACATGACACACAGGCCAAATGTTACGCTATATTGTTGTTTGTGGGCTATGCCTGAGGGACTAAGATTTAGGAGCCAGCCACAGTAAGACAATGTTGATTTAGATGTTTTTACCGATTGATGTTAATTGCTCTCACTTGATGGTTTCTATGGTTTATTTTGATTTTAATTTGTCGTCGCTGGTCGTTTTGTCTGCTCCGGGATTTTGGTCCGTTTTATATCGTGGAATAAAATTTGATATTATTTCGTGTACGTTTTTACTACCCTGGGACTATTAATTTTGGTTAACTTTTATGAGGTAATAAAGTTTCATAAAACTTGTTCGCTTTATTTTGAATTTTGCTTAAGATGGCCTAACGTATTCGCAGGAGATATGGATGAGATAGACTAGACATGCGCACAGGAAAAATGTAATTCGTTTCGAGATAATTTCTTCACAGAAGTTGAACATTTCCTTGCAGTTCCGCATTAGGATCAGATTTGGGTTCAATTGATTTTAATGTTTTGAATTTATATTTTTGTTGATAGTCATTAACGTTTGAATTCGTGCTTATTTGGCTTGAAAGCTTTTAGGTTTAAAAGGAACTAAAAATAAAAAAAATACAGAAATAAAAAAAAATAAAAAAAAAATTAAATATTACCTACCTATACAGAGGGATTTTAGAACTGAATCAATACGTATATGTCATTTCTCATTTATGCTAGTATTAGTAACAACATAATCAAGGTCGTGGACTCAGTGAAAATACTAGGCGTGTTTTTGTTTTTATTCTATACCTATAGGCTAAGTTAAAAATGGAAAAAAACGTCCGCCTTTGATTTAGTCGCACTATGACTATTGGCATTTTGACATTTCAACAGCGGGTGCTATACTTCACGCTTTATTTAATGATTTTGAACAAAGGGCTATTTAAGCTTTTCAATAATAATACATACCTAATAAAATTTGCAATAATTTTATAATTGAAACAATAAAATCTTAGACGCAGACACCACACGAGTTGGGTCATGTCTCCAATAGCCGAACACTTAGTGCTGCTTTGGAAATGAATCCATTACTGCAAGCAATGCGTACGCAGAATATTTAAAAAGAGCTATTCTGTAACAAAGTCAACAATGGTAGAGGTTTCGGAGGGGTGCAGTTCTACAATGCGGATTTTATGTTTTAAAAAAATAATCGTAAAAATGCCGTCCATGCATCTCAACACACTCTTGCAATCGGTCGATGAATTTGTTTGGAAAATTCCGAACCTTGGCTGCCAAACCTTCATTGTTTTTTTAAATATTGCTTAACACTGCAAGAAATTTGCTCTTTCGTTTAGCGTTCTATTTTCAAAAACCCTGAATTGTCAGCTGTTGCGCTGTCTTTTTTTCGTTGTCAACACTTTACGGCACAAATGTCGCTAAATTCAAATCGTTTTTACAGAATTGGTTTGACGTAAACGCTTAAAACACTTATTTAGCAAATGGAGTTTGAAGTTTGACAGCGAATTGTTAAAAAAATCTGTCCAATCAAGTTTATGTGGAAATGGAGAACTGTAATTGCTTTGCCAATAGAAAGTTTTTGAAATTTTAACCATCTGTTCAAAATGGAAATGGCGTACCAATTCACACGTCAAACCAATTACCTAAAGAAGATACCAATTCAAGAAACGTAAGTTGATATTTTACTTAGAAGTTACAAATAAACACGGCTGATCTCCAATGGAATGATCCCTATCATTTTTGAAAAGAATATTCTTGTCCAAACGAGTTAATAATCGAATTTTAACTTTTTGAAAACAGTTAAACATAGCGAACGTATGTAACACACCTACCTTCAGGAGATCTAGACTCTCTCACCAGAAACCAAAACCGAACACCGAGTTGGAACGTTAACAAGCTCATTGAAGAGCTTCTCAAGACTGCGATTGAGGAAGGAAAAAGTGCTGCCCTAGGTATTGCGAATATTTTTGAAACAAAGATTATTCAAAGATTGTTCCATAGATGCTATGTTTCTGAATTTTTGTCTAGCTATAAGTTAGTTATAGGTTTACAAAAAACAAAAATGAACTACAAACAATTTTTTTTGACGTGACAATGCAACTAATACGGCGGGTTTGTGAAGCTGCAATGTCTCGTTTAAGTAGCTTCAGTAGAAGTTGCCTCAGATGGAAGGCAACTAGAGAAAGAAGAAGGCACACGGTGCCTACGGACAATGCCCTGGGCCTGGATTAATCCAGGACCTTGAAATTCGAGCTCAAGCTACGAGCAAAAAACAAAAGTGGGAAGCTCTCCGCCGCGGAGTCAACAGTTACCCCTGGGGCATAGGTTACAAAGTTGTAATCTGAAAACTGGGAGCCCAGATAGTATGATTTATACCCAGCCAAGAAACAATGGAACACATAGTAGACAACTCATTCTGTCCGGCCACCCGACGACCCGGTTCCACGTCAGGAAACTCCTCTCTTTAGCAAAGAAAACTTAGCTCTTCCGGCGAAAACACTGCACAGCCGTAAGGCCCCTGGACCTGAACGAATACCTTCGGAAGTGTTTAAATCGATATTTAAGGTCGTCTCTGTTTTCTTCTCCTTAAAATTAAAAAAAATTAAGATTATTAATTTTTTTAAGCTTGTATTATACAACTGAAGAGCTATCCTGGTGATACTATTCATGGTTTTGTTTTGCCCTTCAAGACTGTTCAAAATAAAGTCTTTTTGTATACCCGAAGCATTAAGCAATACATTCGTATCTGGATCTTTATTTTCGTCTCGTCCTGCAGGGCTAGACAATATTAAGAATAGCACCGCATTATCTAATAAATCTGGGAGAACAGGAGACCGGATGACCAACACCTGCTGATCATATCAGAATCAAAGTACAGTGTTTAATTTTGTAGGCAAAATAATGTTTTATTTTTGTTTATTAGTAAAACAAATAAGAGCAAACAAAGTACTAACTTAAAAAAGAAACGATGGTGGTTTTGACTCTCTGTTTGCTCTAGGACAATTAACATTTTTGCCGCACTTTTGTAAATGAGCTTAAGATTCATTCACTCATGCAATGGCTGTATGGTAAGCCAAAACTCTCAACCATCTGCGGTTTTCATTGAATTCATTGCAACTATTACATTGGTCAAGGGGCTACAATGGACACCAATTCTGAATGTTTTTTTTCTTATATCCAAAACGTATATCTAATACGGCAAACCTCTTTACTTTTACTTTTAAATTCATTTTTATTAATTATTAGCTTATATCAACTTAAATACTAGACAAAAATGATTAAATCTAACTTAAAATTAACAGGATACTTATTCTAGATTATTGATCCTTATGCGGACGCCCTAAACTTAACTCTATCTTATAATTATTGCCTTTCGGCCTAAAAACTATTTTACGAACTAATCTTACATATTATGTTTGCATCGAGAAAATTGTTAAGAAGACTCGGCATCTTTATCAAATTTTATATTTTTATATAAAAAAAAAACAAATTACAAACTACCTACTCTACTTACTTAAACTACTTAACATATTCTAACTATAATTAGGATTCTGATCACTCGTTGCGTTACGAAACAAGTGGTCAAAATCCCAATTGCTTTCTGAGCGCCTGGCAGTCGTCAACGTGCACACGCGCCTCCGTGAGCCGACTGATACCTTACAGAATCTATCACCTCCCGGAAGCACCACCACAAGCCGGCGAGCCCGGCCTCTCCCAGAAACGCCCTAGCTAACTTATTCTAACTTATAAACTAAGAGGATGTTACCTAGAGTAACGCACCGTCTTGGGAGGGCATGTTGACCCCTCCCCCCTCAAAAAGCCACCAGAATTCGGCAAATTGTTGTCGAATTTATCCCTCTCCGCTATTGCGGTACTAAAACGGAGGAGCTCATGAGCATTGGCGACGTTTTCGCCGCGGATGAGCCGCTTATCTCTTGCGCTGCGGTAGCGGTGGTATAATACCGGGATACCATCCCTCGTCTGTACCAGCCCTTTTGCATTAATATGAATAAATGCCTCCGGCGGGATAAAGCCAGACCGGAGCGTACTCTCTACAGCAAGGATCTTTAAGTTTCCCTCATCCAGCGTAGCCATTTGATTTATGGCACACCAGACCCTACAAACAACTCCGAATAGATATAGTCAATTCGGGCCGCTTGTTCGTTTAATTGTGCCTGGAACTTATCGATCTTTCCGTGCAGAGACAGAAGGATCGATTTTAAGTCCAGGTCCACCTCTGGTGCCTTTTGGGCTGCCTTTGGTGGGTTTGATGTTATTTGGGCGTGACCCGATCCAGCTGCCATTTGGGCAAAGGACACGTTGGGTGCCACAAAATTTGAGAACGAGCGACCCTTTTGAAGCCTATTGTCTTCAGACTGCTGTTTGCGGGCCTGGACTCGATTTTTCAGCTCCTGGTACTTTGGGCAACCCCTGAAGTTGGCGGGATGCCCAGTGTTCCTGCAGAGCACACAAGAGAGGACACTCCGGTCCTCAACTCTCTCCTTACCAAGAGGACATTCTCCATGTATGTGGTCCCTATCGCACTTGACACATCTAAACTGCATGTTGCAGTTAGCTGCGGCGTGCCCGAACCTTTGGCAGCGCATACATTGAAGTATGCGATCCGACCTTTTAATTTTCTCCCATCTAACAGCGTGGTAGTACAGGAAGCGGATATTTCGCAGCCTGTCAATTTTGCTGTCGGGAGTAAGCTGCACTAAGAAGAATGGTAAGTAACGGTTACCACCTCTTGCCACAGCCGAGGAAAACGGCTTGACCCCCACGAACTTGAGGTCGTCGCTTTCAAAATTTTTGAGCTCTTTTTCTAACTCCTCCGTTTTTATTGAGGGATCAATTCCTTTCAAAACAACGGTTTTAAGCTTTTGCTCCCGTGGGGTGTACGTAAAGTATTCGGTCTTAACCTCTCCCAAGGCGGCACGAACCCTATGGTACTCCTCTATATTTTCACATAAAATTATGTGTTTGCTGGCTGATAGCCTTTTCACATGAAAATTTTTCGTGATTAATTTACATAACCTTATGCTATCTGTAATTTCAAAATTACTCACATTTATAGGTGGGACTCTTACCTTTGCTTGTTTCTTTTGTTGCTGGTGTTGCTGTACCTCAGTCTGCTTTTGCTGCTTTGATTGTTGTGGTTGTTCTTGTTGTTGGTGCTGTTGTTGGTGCTGTTGTTGTTGCCGTTGTTGTTGCTTTTGTTGTTGTTGTTGGTGTTGTTGTTGTTGTAGTCGTTGTTGCTGCTTCTCCTGCAGCTGTTGCTGCACTTGCTGTTTAAGCACAGCTTGTTGTTGCTGTTGCTGCATCTTCTTTCTGCGCAACTGGTCGCGCTTCTCCAGTAGCTCTTTTATGAGCTTGTCCAGCTGCGCCTCCTCGTCCACTTCTTCGTCCATTTGGACGACTTCCTCGTCTTCAACCGGTAGGTCCCTGAAGGAATTTCCTTCTCCGACGTACCGGTCATTGCCACTCTCAAATTCATAAGAGCTAGAATTTTCTGCATCATCATCGGCTCCAGCCGCCGATGATGTCACATTATGGCCTGCCAAGTTAACCCTTCTCTTGGCCGAAAGATTAGGCTTCGGCTTCATCTTGCGTCGCCTCTTCTCAACTTGCCTGAACTCCTCGCTTACAGCTTCTGGTGTCACCGCTGTAGTGGAAGCTTTCGTTGGTGCTTCTGTAGCTTTATTTTCTGCTACCATTGGTGCTGCTTTTATTGCTGCTGTTACCTGCGAGACCACCCGCCTGGTCAACGACCGACACGCTGTTGTTTTTGTTGGTATTGTTGCTGCCAATTCAATTTCATCTGCAGCTACTGCCTTTGGCATATATACTGCTGTTGCTGCCGTTATTGTTGCTGTTGTTGTTGTTGCTGCTGATGTTATAGCTGCTGCTCTTCCTGATGTTGTTGGTCTTGCTGCGGTTGTTGTTGCTGCAGATGATTTTTTAGCCAGCTCGCGTGTTTGCACCACGCGTCGCAACGGCACACCCACACCCGTACGCGGGACCACCGTTTTTCCGGGGTCCATCGCCTACCACCGTACGGCACTTTTTTTTACACTTTTGTTATTTTCTCTATCAAACTTTCTCACATAAATTATAAAATTAAAAATTAAATTTTTCTTGCTGGGAATCGAACCCACGCTTCTGACAACAGAGTCAGACACTCAGTCTACTGAACCAATTGTATATTAGAATTTAACATGACAAATTACTAATATATTGCACTTGATCGCTTATAATCTTCCGTAACTAGCCGTCCTGTCTCTCTACGTGTTGCGGAACGACTGACGGCAAACCTCTTTTCACCGAAAAATGTACACTTTCTGCTCCTAAAATTTTACGTAAAAGACATACGAATTGGTTAAAAAGGCATTCGAAGAAAGTACCTGTGAAATTTCGAGACCAACAAAAACGATGTTTAAAGTTTGACAGTTAAAAGAGAACTGAACTTTTATTAATGCAAAGTAGTAAGTACACATATGTATATGTAGTAAGTAAGTGTTACCATCTTGTATGATGACAAATAGCACATTCAGATTTTTTTTTTTATTAATTTTGAACACTTCCACTTTTGTCATACATAGAAGATTTCTAAGCAAAATATATGCTACTATTATTTCAATATCATATTATATAATTCAATTCAGTTTAATAATTTTGTTAAACATTGTAAACCACAAATTATTTACGAAAATGTGAGAGCGAATACAAATTCAATGCTTCTTTAAACTTTTTAAATTTTTCCTTTGGCAAGGATTTTGTAAAAATATCTGCTATTTGATCTTCACTTGGAACATAATCTAATTTAAATAATTTATCTTCATAATTTTCTCTTATAAAATGATATCGCACATCTATATGCTTTGTGCGCTTGTGAAATTCAGGGTTTTTGATTAATTTTATAGCACCTTGGTTGTCTAAGTATAGCGTAGGGTATACGTCGTCTTCTTCCCATAGCTCACGGACGAGTTTCTGCAACCACACCAAATCCTTGACAGCCTCAGAAGCCGCGATGTATTCCGCTTCAGTGGTAGACAATGATACGCACTTCTGCCGTTGAGATTGCCAAGATATTGCTCCGCCACATAGCATAGCAACAGTGCCGCTGGTCGATCTTCTCGTGTCAAGGTCACCCGCAAAATCAGCGTCACTAAAACAATTTAGATACATTTGATTAGGTCTATTGTAAATTATACCGTGATCAATGGTTCCTTTGATGTATTTGAATATACGCTTCACTGCGCCAATACTGGTTTCATCAGGGTTTTCCAAATGCCTACTTACAGAACTGATAGCAAAAGAGATGTCAGGCCTAGTGAATATAGCCAAGTACATAAGGCTACCGACTGCTTCCCGGAAAGAAGGACCGCATTCGATGTCTTCTCAGAAGGGGTTGAAACTGGTTTCGAATCATCCATGTTGAACTTCCTTAGCAGCTTTCGTGCATAAGATGCTTGGTGAATCAGTACTTCCCCTTCTCTACCACGTACTATCTCCAAACCAAGGAAGTAATCAGCAACACCATGAGTAACGTCAAACTCTTGCCTTAAACACTTAAGAAGATAGTCAACATCTTCTGCACTGGAAGCTGCTACAAGTCCATCATCAATGTAGATGGCCAGCAAAATGTTCTTTCCTTTTGAGTGGCTGATAAACACACACGGATCGGATGAACTCATCTTGAAACCAAACTTGTGAAGGAAGTTGGTAAACTTTTGGTTCCAACACCTTGATGATTGCTTTAAACCATACAGACTCTTCTGTAATTTGCATACCCTTCCACTGTTGTCATCGTACCCCATAGGTTGCTTCATATAGATACCCTCGGAAAGGTCGCCATTTAAAAATGCGGTTTTTATATCGAATTGAAATAATTTTAAATTTGCTGCTGCAGCTACAGCTAATATTGTCCTGATGGACGAAAATTTAACAACTGGGCTAAATGTTTCTTGATAATCCAATCCATACGTTTGATTGAAGCCCTTAACTACAAGCCGTGCTTTAAATCTGCTAACATCGCCGATTGCTGTTAGCTTAACCTTGTAGACCCATTTGTTGTCTATTACTTTTCGATTCCTCGGCAACTCGACAAGCTTCCACGTATTATTTTTCAACAAACTAGAGATTTCCTCATCCATCGCCCGTTTCCATTTAGAAGCCATTGGACTCTGTAATGCTCTCTCATAGCTGGAAGGCTCAATAACATTGACAACAAAAGCGAAGCCATCAGATACAACGACGTTTGTTTGTTTCTTATTTCGCAACCGAAGTTTTATGCAATCTTCAGGAACAGACTCAATCTCACCTGCACCGCTACATGTGTTTGTATGCTGATCTTCCTCG
Organism: Portevinia maculata; assembly: GCA_949715645.1. Lineage (NCBI taxonomy): Eukaryota > Metazoa > Arthropoda > Insecta > Diptera > Syrphidae > Portevinia > Portevinia maculata. Next base: position 93,432,562 of record OX454526.1, read on the forward strand.
CTTTCATGAGTTGATTGTTCACCAACAGTATTTTGTTGAACGTCACCTTCTTCTTTCGAGCTGCTTCCTCGGTTCTCTATCATCTCATCATCACCATCAGCACAAATGTTGTCATCTATTTGCTCAGTATTTGAATGGTCATCGAACACATCGGCATATATATGTTTATTGTTTTCTGAACTAATCATACTCATACCGTCATTTTCATACTGAACAACACCTTCATTAAATAGAACATCTCGCGAAATTTGGATAGTTTTACTATCATCCAGAAAAATTCTATGCCCCTTTGTGTTGCTAGCATAGCCAACCCAAATTCCCCTTTTCGACTTGCGGTCCCATTTTTTTGTTTTCTTACTTGGCACGTGCATGAAAACTTCACAGCCAAACTGTTTGAAATCTAAACTATCAATTTCTTTGTTGAACCAAAGCTCAAATGGAGTTTTGAGTTGAATTTGACAAGGACCAGTTCTATTCAACACATGAACTGCTGTGTTTACTGCTTCAGCCCAAATTTTGACTGAAGTATTTTTGCTACACATCATCGACCTAGCTGCCTCAACAATTGTGCGCATGTCGCGTTCAGCTCGACCGTTTTGTTGAGGGGTGTAGGGTACTGTTCTTTGGTGACATATGCCTCGAGCTTTCAGTAGTGACTGCACATCTTTATTAACAAACTCCAATCCGTTATCAGTCCGGAGAGTTTTTACAGCATAACCCGTGTCGGTCTTTACCTGATCGATGTAGACTTGCAGGAGCCCAGTAACCTCAGTTTTTTGTTTTAAGAAAAATACGTAACGAAAGTTAGAGAAATCGTCTTTAAATAGCAAAAAATACCTGGATCCTCCATAAGATGTTTCATTCATGGGACCGCACAAGTCACTATGAACTAGCTCACCTGGTACAGTGGCTCTATTGACACTTCTCGCAAATGGTAAACGATGGCTTTTCCCATGGCACAGGCACCACAAAAGAAAGAAAGATCTTCAGTCGGAGTAATATTTCGTTTTGATAGGAATTCTTTCACATGTTTAATATTTTGATGGCATAGTCGCTCATGCCACACTCGCAGATTATTTGAATCTCGAACAGCACTATTTACATGAGTTTCACCTGCCACTTCCATCACCACTTTAAACAGAAGCTTAAACATTTTGTTCTCTCTCATCCCAACAGCAACAACAGCACCATCTTTTAGCAGTTCACACCGGTCTCTATTGGATCTGAGCTCCAAACCCTTGTCCAGAGCAGAACTTGTCGAAAATAGATTAAGTTTAATATCGGGAACATATAGTACGTTCGATATGTGTTTCTCTTTCCAACATCGATTGTCATATGCAACGATATTAATGTCTCCAGTACCGTATGCCAATATCACCTCACCGTTTCCGACACGAATTTTTACCGGTTTATCAAATTTTTTATATGCGGCATACCATTCTCTTCGAGATGTCATGTGGTCGCTGGCGCCAGAATCGAGAAACCAGCTATCTCGCTCTGTCGCTTTCTCTAGGAGTGTTTGACTTACGAATGCATCACCTCTTTTGCCGCTAGTGCTGCAAGCCGCCTTCTCTTTTTGCCTCCTTGGACATTCTGATTTCCGGGTTTTTTGCTTCTACCACCTCCGTTACTATAGGAAGAGGTTTTCGATGAATGTATGCCTTTCCGTGCAACTAAAGCCTCACATTCAATTTTATTTTGCGCATTTATTCTTGACTCTTCCATTAAAAACCTCGCAGTCAAATTTTTTAATGTTTGCTCACTTGCTGCTGTCGACTCCCATGCACTGTAAAAGTGATTATACGATTATGGTAAAGTCATGAGGATCTTGGTGATTATCATTGAGTCTGAGACCTGCTCGCCAACATCTTTCAGCTGTTGTACGATTTTTTGTAGCTTCGATATATGAATGGACAGACTCTCATCTTCGTTTTTTGCAAAACTATAGAATCTTTGTTGAAGTAGATGAACAGTTGTTCGAGACTTCTGCTCATATACGTTTTCAAGTTTTGTCCACATGTCGAGTGAATTATCACAACTCATTATATGTAATAATGGCTCTTGGCCCATCGATGTAACAATTAATTTTTGCGCCCTGCTATCTGCTTTTAACCATTTCTTTAATGGTTCATTTTCTGCTGTTCCTGGCTTTGCTTCCGGCTTTTCCATCGATCCATCGACAATATCCCATAAATCATTTGCTTTTAGCAAAACTTTGATTTGGAATTTCCAGATAAGCCATTCCTCACTGCCCTGCAATTTTTCGATCCTTTGCTGATCAACTTCCATTGTTATATCCAGACGGCAAATTCAATCAAAATAAACGCGTTAACTAAAACGAGTACCAAAAACTAAATACTTCCGAAGTATGTCTATAATTTTTTTTTTTACGCTTTGATCGACTTACTAATTTTAATAAAAGTAACCTTTTTTAAAACCACCACATGTCTGGGCCCATAACCTGTGAAATTTCGAGACCAACAAAAACGATGTTTAAAGTTTGACAGTTAAAAGAGAACTGAACTTTTATTAATGCAAAGTAGTAAGTACACATATGTATATGTAGTAAGTAAGTGTTACCATCTTGTATGATGACAAATAGCACATTCAGATTTTTTTTTTATTAATTTTGAACAGTACCAACGTTGTGTCTTTTACGGCAAAGTCGTTACTCAATATCTTCGTAACCATATGAGATAGGGCAAAACTGATTTCATAAATGGCAAAAGGATCTACAAAACCCCATTACTACATAATTATGACTTATAAACGTCAGAATGGCGTTAACGTCAAATCAATTCTCGCACGACGAAATCGTGCGTGTATTTTGGGACACTCTTTATAGGTTTGTCGCAGTGGCATAGTGGTAAGTGTGTTGGTTTACGAATCAAAAGGTCCCCCTTTTATTTTTACTGCCCCACCTCTTGCGAATGTCTGACAAACATCCAAGAGTATCAATCGACATGAGAAGCTTCTCAAACGAACGGCAGGATGCGGCTCAAAAATTGTAGTTCCCTCAACTTCGCACAAGCAATTGGTTGGAGAAGCTAGGGCCGTTGTAAGGGCCGTTAATGTTTAAATTTTTTTTATAGGTTTAAATATATATACATATATATAAACCATTTGAGGATAGTTACTATTAAGATTATTTTTTTAGTTAGCAGCACATACCGTAGATTATTTTGATGGCAATTGCGATAGGAATGTAAATCAATATATAAACAATTTGCTTTTCTTTTGCCTCTGCACTCGGACAAAAATCATACAAAACAGCAAACTGAATTTTTTTATATTTTCAATCAGATTATCCTAAACATCAGCTTAAAAATGGTTTTTGCGGGCTATGTACACCAAAAATTCAATGCATCGATGCATGCAAACGAATAAAAATTAATTTGATTCGAAATATTCATTTTTGTTTTTATGATTCTCTTTTAGAACTGAGAACGAAACCGACCACCGAACAAATAAATTAATGCATAATACTCTACGAATTTAAGGACGAAAAATAAAAAAAAATATATACATATATGTATATATATCCAAGGGAAAAAAATAACAATTAGTCCGACCACAAGCGTATTTACCGATTCAGCAAACTGCTTAGTGCATCTGCAGACCTAAAGGGATGGTAGTACAACACACACCCTACTCAATTTATACTCGTATGAGTACTTATATAAATTGAAAAACCAACTGCTTCATGGTGACGACATTGCAAAGGCCAACGAAAATTTCTCCCTGCAACAGTGATAATGTTTAACAAATTGAAAATCTCGCCACAAGATATATATATACGCTCTCGTCGTGAAGAACGCGCGTCAAACGCGATCAATAAATAAGTTTTTATTATATCACTTGATGAAAACGCAAAAGAACCAACATCAAATTCGGTAGTCATGCTTTTATATTTTTATTTTGTTTTTTCGTTTGTTTAATTTTTTGTGTGAAATTTAGTCACGTGTGTTAAACTTTTCGATTCTTGAAATGTTTACTCTACATTGCTTCCGTCGGTCGGTTTTAAATAAAAAATAATAATCGCAAAAATATTTAATAAAAAGAATATAAAATACACCATAAATCGTATCTGTATGTTCCTGCGAATTAATTATTTAACACGCGCGGTAATAATAAAACACGAAAAAACATAAGCTAACAAGATACGAGTTACAAATCTACAACAGCAGTTATATATGCATATTTTTCAACACTGAAAAATATATAAATTAATATATACATATATTGTAGTATAAATAAAAAAAATAAACATGACTATGAAATCAATGAAATACACAGATTGTGATACAATTATGGATGGATATAATCCCGTGCCACCACCCCTGCCAAGAAGGGTACCACCCGTGCGGAATATTTACGCGGAACCCTTTGCACATGAACCCAGCCATTCGAGCAGGTAACAACTTTTTGTTTGTTCTTTGTATATATTTTTGTTATGTTTTTGTATTTTGTGGCAGTTAATGTTTTATTGATAAATTACAAAACAAATTGAAGCCATTCACTAGGGTTACGCACAATTTTAAAATTTATGTTTTTACACGTCATGTTGGTTTCCTCTGGTAAAATAAAAATAAAAATAAAAAAACAAATCATATGAGTGACATGGCAAATAATGAAAAAAAAAAAGGATTTAGTGGCATAAGCAAATATTGATGTGTTGTAATTTCAACCTATGGACATAAAATATTTAAATTGTTGTAAATGTAATCGAAATATTTGCTCACTTTGAAAAATCAGCCTTTTTTTGCGTTTGTGCTTACATTAAGCAATGTCAACATATTCGACCATCATGATTCATTATAGGCCCTTTGTCGTAGAGGGAAGCAACATTTCAATCGGATCAAGACACCGAATTTACTATAATTTATTCTCACTTCATGCATAGATTATTACTCTTCTGGAGAAATTTACTATAGATGCGTTTAGTTTCTGCATAAATCTTTTGACAGTATTATTATGCAAAATTTTAGAACAAGTGTAATGGCTTCAAAGACTCCATAAATATAGAAATATTTTTTTTTCGCTTAGATATAACTTTCAACCGGCAAACCCCACAAATGCTGTGCCATAAAGTGGGAGGGTTATGATAGCTTTTATTCTGCTGATAACATATAGGCGTAAAGAAAAAGAAGAACAAGTTATTAGAACTTTCAAAACGGTGAACTGTTAAACTGTGCTGTCATACTGAATTCACTCTTCGACATTATGAGTATGATCAGTACAGTCTGCTCTGGTGCCTGTGCAGTGACAGGCTAAAAATAAGGATGAGGTTTCTAGGCAATTTTAGCATTCAGGTGAGCTTAGCGACACATTTGACATCTTCAAACTCTCCATGCTTGCTTGAACAACGCTTTCAAATTTACTTTGATAGTCTCTCGTCGATTGGCGAAGCTAATAAACGACTTCGTGATTTTAATGAAGGAGCCACCCAAAATTACAGCCATATTTAAAACGCAACCGGAAAATAGTTGTTTTCCTTAGAGTTGAATTTTGGTCATAAAATATATCTTGTAAAATATAAAATGTAACTAACAAAATTGTACAATTTGACTTAAAATTTACTTGGTAAAGAATTTCCGTACGCAAAACTTGTTCTTTTCAACTTTTCAGTCAATTCACAGAAACGGTACAAATCGTTCATATATTGTATAACATAAATATAAGACTTTAAATAGTTGTTAATTATGTCAAAATCAGATACAAAAAATCTGCTAACTAATTTCTCGCCCGAATCCACTGATTCGGTGCTCTTGAGGGTCTTGAAGAGTCTTGAAGAGTCTAAAGACGTTAAATCTTCGATGTTATATCTATACCTAGCTCTTACAAAGTAACAAAGGTTACAGCATGTCTTAGAAAAATTGCTCATTCTAAATTTACATTGATAGGCTTAAAAAAAACGTTTCCATTTATCGAGAGTTTTCCAAATACGCATTTGAAACATCTCCTGGCACAAGATCACCTGTAGTTTAAAATCCCTTTTTTTTGTCCGAAAAAATGTAACCGCTGTAAGATCTCATTACCTATGTTTTGTAAAAGTACAACTGCCTCATCAGTAATGAACTCGTATGGCATATTTGTACATACATAACTGGGAGAGGTTGGCCCTTGGAAATATTTAATTCATTGTTTTCAAGTTGTTCATAAAAAATAGTCCTTTTGAATACAGTGCTGTATAATTCTTTCCTAAACGCACCAACGTCTATGTTAATAAAGTTTCAGTAAAAAAAAGAAATACAGCAGCTTGCTTCTACCTGCTACAGAAACGAAACAAATACGAAATTACTTGCTCGAAATCTACTCCAAAATTCGGTGGATATGTCTTGTATATGATAATTCTATTTTTGCGAACAAAATCGTTGGTAAATTCAATCTTCGGCTTAGGCTAAATCCTTGACCTTTGTTCGCCGAAACCGAATGTTTTGCCGTAGGTGCACTTTTTAGCCGGATGTGGCCGGAGTCGAATGTCCGGCGGACTCGAGCAATACCTACCATAGAAAGAAAAAGTATTAATTGTAAGAGAGGGCGCCACTTAACCTTGGTTCTTGCAATCGCATATGTTTGCCGTTAATTAATGGAACCTATTCAATTGGCAGTGACTATATGAACCTAAAAAAATTGAAAAATATAAAATCACTTGGTAGTCAGTCGCGAATGTAAAATAGACCAAAGTGCTGCGAAGCTATGACCTACCTATTTCTGTTTCAGGAAAAAAATACAAGTGGAAAAAAATCAAGTGTAACTATAGCAAACGTGCAAACAAAATTAAATCAGGCAGGCTGCAAACTCGGGAAGGCGGTATTTGTATACACGATTGTTATCATTCTAGCAAGTTGCTAGTACCACACAAGAAACTAAATCAAGCTTAAGACATGATTTAACAGAGGGTATTGAAAAATTATTGGAGCAACCGGAGTCACACTACAACACTTCAAAAATGGCGGGATCAGGATACTTTTTGAAAAAAGCAATGTCCTCCGGGCCTAATATCTTGTTTTACTTGTTTTCCAACTATTTCTTTTTTGTGCTATGTGAGCTGAGAGTAAAAAGGGTGTCATACATATAGGTATCAGTTGGCTGATACACCGGGTTAAATTTTAAATTTCTAAACTGCGTGCATTTTGCACCTTTAATGGACCAACTATAGTTTCTCGAGATAGCTCTTGTGGCAGATAGACTATCAAAGTTAATGAACAGTCGGATGACGAATACTCAGCGTGTTAGGCAGACGCTTATACTACGCATAACTACGAGCACCTATTGTGTCGATCTTTTAATCACTGACTAAGGTTTCGGGCTAGCGAATTCATTTATGTCTTTCGGGTTTTGTAGCCAAAATTTCAAATAGCTCGACAATAATACCTACAATCAAATCTCGATCCCTTGTTTTGCTTGAGTAGGTACCTACCGTCATACAACTTATGATTGCTTTTTTTAATGTGAATGATTTTTACATCCACCTTAAACTATAATGTTGCTTATACTCATTTAAATAAATTTGATAACTTAATTGGTGCATAAAAACTTGAATTTCATAGCATGCTGCGCCGAAAGGACTGATGCCCTCAACTTATTGGCTACTTAGGTACACTTTTTACTCAAACAAACAAAATGTACGTTATTCTTCTGCATTTTTAAAAGACAACTACCTACACGGGCATACGACGGACTTTGATATCGGGAAATAGGTATCTACCACATTTCAATGTTAATAGCTTGAGCATTTTAAAGTAAATAAGCTTCAATTTAACTGTGTCGTATGAAATTAAATCAGCGATGCAATAAAACCATTTAAAGAATCTTGCACTAAAAGTTGAAAGTAGAACACGCAAGAGTGCGCAATTTGTAGTACACTCTCAAGGCCGTTTCTAGTGGTTTTATTTTCCAGTTAAAGAACAGGAGCAAAAGAACACATCCACAGAAAAAAGAAAATTAAAACGGGAAAAGTCGCAAGCCAAGCCCTAGCTAAGGGAAATTGCCATTTCAAATTGAACAAAAGTTGATGTGGAGCAAATTAAACCAGCAAAAAAAATGCTGCAAAAAACAAACCAGGCAAAAAAAAATTTAACGTCGGTATCGCCTTATATCCCAGCAATCTGAACACAATTGCATTAGCGTTAACATAATATATTTGTATACTATGTATACGTACAACAAGAGCCCAAGAGAAGTTTCTTTACGCAGATGTTTCACACCTGGCCGCATGCATTCAAATGAACCCTACAGTGCACGCGATAGGAAGGTACTCAGAAATGCAGCAACAATAAAAAATTCAACAACGAAACAAAAAACGCTCTTTAAATGCTTATTAAAAAAGTTTTCCTTCTCCATTTTGTTGTTTTGTTCCCTCCCCAGAATATATATTGAAGCCAAAAACATAGCAGGATGCAAAGAATAAATAATACGAACGTACTCCAATAAATGCTCCTTAAATACATGCAACGTTGTGTCCCTGCTTTCATTGATTTCAAAATAAATTTGCAAGTTCTCTCCGGGATACTGAATATTGTGTTGAAATTGTCTGAAGAGTGTTCGAGCTAATCACTGCAATAAGCATCAGCTCTTTAGAGTCGCCTCCTTTGAAATGCAGGCATTTAACAGAACGATGAAAACATGAAACACAAACGAAAATACAGAAACAGAGAGTGAGTGGTGGAGAAAATTCATGAATACGAGGTAATTTTCGGTATTTTGCAAACAAACTGATCGAAGTTGATTCCAGAGACGATTAAGTCTTCCATTTGGTTTTTTATATTTACTAGTTCTCCCATTGTTTGAACGAAAATAAGTCCAAAACGAGAATGAAAGTATTACAGCAGACAGCAATACACTTTAATTTATCTTTATTATTTACTCTGATTCATCGCAGTTTCCACTGCTCTGTGAAGTCTCCCTTAGTTAACATGCTGGGACGGCTTATTGTATGTTTATATTCCGGAAGGTTTGCCTTCAGACGACTCATTTTAGGGATGAGTAATATTTTAATGGAATCCAGTAAAAAAAAGCTTTCCCTAAAAACAGATAATTTATGTTTTTATGCTAATACTAAAAATTAAGAAAACAAACATATGCGGGTTCTTCATGCATCGATTATTATATTTTTGAAAAAAACTGTAGAGTTCTAGAGTTTTGATTTATTTCAAGTTCATAGGAACGATCGTTTGTTGATATTCTAAATAAATTGGGGATAATTCGCTGTCAAAATCTATCATAACACGCTGGGTACTTGGAACAGCCGATGAAGTACCCCAGTAGTTGGAGAGATATGTAGAAGATTCTGTCCCGTGTTGACACTTACACGGCGCACTATCTGCTTCAGATCAAGGTTAAAAAAAAACGACAGCGCATCTCCATTATGGTGTTTAGATCTGTGGAATGAAGCATGGTACCATTTTTAAAATACATAAATACGTATGAATTTTATAATTTTTTTTTGTCGTGTAGTAATTTTGATTCGATTCAATTTAATTTTTTTATTAAAAAATTAATAGTAATAGCGGGTTACGGTCTCTTTAACTACTTATGGTTTAATATAATATAAACAAAATGTTAAAAACTTAAAACGAGAAAGATACAATTGGTTACAGGAGAGGTAGTACATTTAAAATGTGAAATAAGCTTTTAAAGTAAGAACGCAGTGAACTCCAAAGCCAATTGCATGAATGGAAAACAGTCGGAATTCAATTAGCGAAATATAGGGCTGTACGAGAGCTAGAAAAATTCAATTTCGTGTATAAAACATAGGGACGGGCTACAGTCCGCTTGGGCGAACTGTTGGATACCCTATTCTTATTCCTATCCCTCATAAGTGGGCGTGACAAAAGTCTAAGTATGGTTGAATTGTTAAGAACGCTCTACATATTTTGTTATATAACATTTAAAGGATTTTATAAAAAAAAAACGCTCCCTAGCTCAAACTTGGGTGTTTCAATAAAATTGTTTTATTTAATTGTGGGCGTGTCAGTAGGCGGATTTTGAAATTTTTTTATCCCGAGCAGTTTTAGGAGTCATAGATCATATATAAAAAAAATCATCTTTCTAGCTCAAAATTCGATTTTTTCCAAAATTTTGTTTTTTTTTGAGTTTGTGGGCGTGTCTGTGGGCGGATTTCAAAAATTCGTTAACTTTACAATTTCGGGACCCTAGAGAGTATATGGTTAAAATTATAGCTCTCTAGGTCCAGTTTAAAAGCCTAATTTTTGCCGACGGACGGACGCACGGACGGACGGACATGGCTAGATCGACATTACTATCGATGCTGATCATAAATATAGTAACTTTTAGGGGTCTACGGGCATTATTAAGGTATGTTACAAACTATGCGTCAAAATTAATATACCGCTAGAATAGGGTATACAAAATGGTCATTTTAGTTTTATAGCATTATGCAAAAATATGCAATTACTTGCGAATTGTTCAATGTGCATCCAAGAAAACCGCGAGGGTAGACCTATTGCTTACGCTGCGATAAAGAATCCGGATAGCCGTAGAGAACCTCAGCATATGATATATTGAGTGTAGGTACGCACAAGTTTTAGCCGAGTTTCAAATGGAGTAAAAATAGCTGTAAGCCAAAGTTTGCACAGACATCCGTAGCAGTGAGCAATCACTAGGTTAACACAAGTCCATTTTTTCTGCGCAGTTATTTATTGCTGACAAATCCAGATTGAGAGGTGTCTCCAATGTTTTTAATAGGCAGGCAAAGATGAAATTTTACATAGACATCGCTGGATTTCGGAGTGACAGCATACCGAATTGAGGTCGGTGATAAATGAACAGAAGAAAATGATCCTAAGATTGAACCTTGGGAGAATACCTTATTTGATATGTTTAAATGTGGAATGTTTCTTTCAACAGCCTTACACTCAAGGCCGGCACTACCATATGTGCAAGATGTGCAAATGCACAGGGCGCCAAATTCCTGGCGCATTGCTAGAAGTAAGAAAAATTTATTTTACTTTGCGCGGATACTGCCTTTTGCATTTAAAACAAAAAACTTGTTCAAATAAGCCTAAAATAGCAACATCCCTTGTACATTAAATCTTTCACAGGGCGCTTGTCTGGCTGGAACCGGCCCTGCTTACACTACTATCATTAAAACCGAACAAATGCTCTAGTTTCAGCAAAGAATACCATTATGAACTTTGTCTTCGGTCTTTGAGAAAATCGACTAGCAAAGCAAAGCCACGAAACCCTTGTCAAAGTCTTGTCTGATGTTATTAAGGCTAACCATTGCCGAAGAGTAACTATTACCAGCTCTGAAGTCTGATTGGTGAGGGTGATTTAATGAGTTTGTGTTTTCCTCCATTGTTTTTCAAAAACCATAAACAAAATTGTATGTTCACGTCAAAGCCTTAATGTATTTTATATGCTGCGTAAGTTCATTTAGCTGACGAATTGTTCATCCGTTAGTATGTGAAGTGAACAACTCGTCGGCTTAAGGTACTCAAGCAAAAAAGTAGTTGCGTAAAATAGCGCCAAACAATTTGTGAAATGAAATAACTCCAAATTTTAACGATTGGCTTATTTTATTTTGTGAAAGCCAAAAAATGTCAAACGAATTCATTTACCCAAAGTGCAATAAGGCCAAATGCTAAAATGAGGTCTAATTAAAGGCACAGGGACTTCGGTCTTTGGGATATAAGTTCCGAAATCATTTTTTGGGACTTATTAAAAATATACCCAATTTCGCACCCACTCCAAATGCAGCAGTGACCCCAAAGCGGGAAGGTTTGCATACCCATACGCAATGCTACGTCGCCATGAATAATAGAAGTAGGTACATGGATTCCATAAACAGTGTAATATGTATGGGAGGTCATTCTGCTCCACTACAACCCCTTTGCTTGGATGCACTTTTGGATTTGGAGTAAGTGCAAGGTTCCATGTGGTGGCGATGGTGTAGAGGGTAGTGTGTTGGCTTTGACCCGTGCGGTGCAGGTTCAATCTCTATGGGATAAAAACAGATAACACCTTGTTTCTCCAACCTCTACAAGGATTTCTTCCTGGAAGCACAATGGACCGTAACCGAGTCTGAATGCTCTGGGATTCTGGGGTAGGTGCTATGTTTCTCAAAATGTCAATTTGGCCTTATTTCACTTTCAAATTCACTTTATCAAAGCCTTATTTAGTTTAGAGTTATTTCACCCCACCCCAAAAAGTTCCTCCTGCATGATTCTCACAAAAGCGAATGTCCTTAACAAGTTCTGGAAGGCTGTTTCGCTCAACTTGGTTGTGAATTCTTATTTTCACGGGCGGTTAAGTTGATTGAAAAAAATAGGGTTGCGGTATTGAACTGAGCATCGAGAATGTGTCTAAAGATTTGTTTGGAATTTCAATGAGAATGCATAATTCTATGCCTAGCAATGCAAAAGGGAATGCTTACTTTACTTTTGGTGTTGTCTGTATATTAGACAAATTAAAGTGATGTCGCGGCACCTGCATGTAAGGCCGAATGCCGGCCGGTATATGAGTCGAAGAGATGTCTAGAATTTAAAATCCTTTTAACCCGCGTGCCGCACAGAGCGAAAATGATGCGAGAAAATTGACATCATATTCGCAATTGGCTTATTTCATATTGTTTATCGCGCCTGCCAGACAACAGGCACTTAGCTAGCTTAGCCCTGCGGAAAAAGAGTTTAAATCTGTAGAACCCGCAAAGTGTTTCAGTCACAGCAAAAATGATGTGAATAAAACCTTATTCGGACTTTTATAAATATTTAAAAAGACAGCATTTAATTTTTATTATAATAATTTTTTTCAACTGATTTTCGAGATTTTGGGTTTCGATATTTTGTTTTTCGAAGTTTTTGTTTTCGACGTTTTGTTCTTCGAGATTTCCTTTCCAACCCGTCAGCTGCCTAATGATTTCCACTTGCAATAGCGTCTGTTTCTGCTATTGAGCCTGTTGCTTTGTTTTTAAACCACGGGCAAGTTTTGTTTGGGACAGAGGTATATATGCTCGCAGTGTATCTGGGACGCAGCTAGTAAGCAGCGGCATTCTGCAAACAGGTGTAGTCTGTCGGGAGACACGGACAGAATGGGAAGAATAGAGCAAATACCTTACAGTAAAATGACATTTGCATCACCCGGGAATCAAGTGAGTCTTTTGTTTTGTAGATTAAAATCATATTTCCCATGATATTGTAGATTTTATTTTCCTAATCAGTTGCCTCATGCGACAACGCTGTTCATTCGGGCCGCTGTACTGTCCCTGCACAGGTAAGCTAAAAGATGTAGGTAACAACAAGACAAAACAAAACTTTTTTGGGAGCTTAACACGAGGAAGTTGCTTCATGATTATTTGCTTTAAATTGCCTCAGGACTTTCAGTTTTCTTTGCTACCCATATTCCTGAGACATTCATATCTACCTTTCTTAACTGTTCTCATAACTGTACTCTTTCTAAGTCATAATATGCAATGTTTCAACCACAACTAATTTGTTATGTTCTCACCTATTTATTTATGTAGGTATGTTTTAAAATATAACAATTAATCAAATTTTGTATGTTCATTACCGCATCCACGCTCTAAATGCCTGACAAACAACACCTCGAAGCAGTTAACTCTGTCCTCATAAAAACCATAAAAGATTTGGCTATCGTGAGAACTCACCACCCAATAAGCTTTACTAAAGTAATTTATCAATCAAAGCGCTCGGTCGTAAACTGTTATGGCTCTATTCTAAAGACCGACTCTCTGCGCTGTCGAGCCCTCTTTCGCATTCACCATTGAGCATGTCATTAACTTTTCAATTTCACTAATTTTCAGTCCAAACAACGCCGAATTCACTTGATCTGCCGTCAATTGGTAACGCTTTTGTTTGATTAGACACATTGTAAGCTACATATATACTTATGCGGGTTCTTCCAGTAAATCGGTTGAAATTATTAGCCTCAAGATGGAATATTTGTTTATAAATTCAGCGGGCTGCAATGGGCATAATTAACACTCTCTGATGTTATAAACTAATTGGTTAGCCTTCTTGGAGAGTACGTCTTTCCTCCTCTCACCACACACTGATCAATGGAGTGTTAAAATGACTTAAGCAGATACACATTGAAATTTTTTGTTTAAGAAAGAGAAAGATGAAAAATCCCCGCAGAAAGACAGACATAAAACAAACAATCGACCGCATAAAGCACCGTCAAACGGAAACGCCAGACCCCAAAAAAGTGCAATGAGAATGAAGCCTTTATTTACATACTCGCACTGATTTCAATCGTGCAAGTAAAAAAATTATAATTCAATAAAGGAAAATCTAATTAATTTAAATTTGTATCCTAGACAGAACTGGGAATTCACTTTTTTATGATCGCTTGTCTGTCATAACTCCTCTTAACACAGACACGTTAAAAAAAGCATTTTTTTGAATGATGTTTATACAATACCGTCCATCCACCATCTGTAGATACGTGCTTGACTCTGTGTCTCTTCTCTAGTTGTCCTCCCCTTTAGATACATTACACATTCATCCATTTCAATTGCCTGCGTGTACCGATTTAGAATATTTAAACGTTTGTCAGAATGCGCGCGCCAAAAAAAATTCCATCTCCATTGTAAGAGATAAACTTTGTTGATCATCCAATGGTCCGATGGATGAACAAAAAAAATTCAAAATTTAATTCGATTTAAATCAATTTAATAAATTCTTTACAACTACAATGAGTTTTATAGTCAACAATTTAGCATGCTTGGTGTGTTCCATTTTTGTTCTCCAATGAAGAACGCATTCGGAATTTACTTAGAGATACATATTTCCATATTATTCATACTTAGAATACTATATTCATTTATAGACTCAGTGATAAATAATTTCGTTCTATTTCCTCGGGTGTGTAGGCAATTTAACCAATTCAAATGATTCAAATCAAAAATGACGGAAGAATGTTTTATAAGCAAAAATATACTCAGCAATATTGCGCAATTTTTTCCAATTAAAATAGCTGAATGAACACAATCTTTTATGTGCCATCGAAAATAATATACAATAAATTAATTCGCAGTGGGATACAATAACGTCTGCAGTGTTCTCGAATGTATTAGTTATTTGAACTGTCAATATTTTGAATGATTACCTTCAACAAGAGAAATTTTAAACTATTTTGTGTGGGTGTTAGGATGAATGAACTCGCTAATCGGAGAAATTTAACTAATCTTCTACGAAATATACAAAGTAAACGAGGTGATAATTAAGAAAATGGACGGCTTTATTCGATGATCGATGCCTTAGATTACCATGCTGTTCTGTTACCTCTTGATACTAATCTTGATTGGGTATACATAATGTTAAGGTATTTCCATGTATGTAAATGTTGAATCAAACTCAATTTCCTATAATTTATTTTATAATAAAAATTTATCTGAAGTTAAATGCAATTACATCGGATTTTATAGTCAACAACTTGGAACGCTCAGCGCACTGTCCTTTGATTAAAAAAACATAAAAATGGTAAATTACATCAAAGTGAAACTGCGTCTGTGACCATCGTGATAAAAATGATGAAGAATTAGGCGCCTGTGGAGAAATATAGGCGTATTGCTCTGGCACCCTTTTGCTTATCCATACATTAAAACTCAAATACAGATTTTATTTAAGCATTGTAGCCATAGGGGACTATTTATTTTCTCGACTTATCATCGAAAACGTATAAACAGTTTGATGTGTAAAGTAGAACACAATTTGGGCAGGCATAAGCGTTCTAAAGACACCGTTAGTGTTTCAAAAACAGGTACCTACGTATGTATGTTTGTCCCGTGGTGTTGTTATCTACATACATTTTAATTATTATAGATTTGGGTATAATATATCGACTAAGCGTCGGCGCACAGTTTGAGCGGTGTTTAACAAGTCGTTTTATATTCTTTTTAAGGCACTTGCTATATGGTCACTTGCCATTAGGAAAGTTCGATATTTGTCAGTATGTGTTGACATTTTGACATGGGGCAAGGAGTTGTATTATTCAATAAGCTGGTTTTAGTTCTAAATTATGTTTAGTTGGAATGTCAAAAGCTAGATCAAATTTTGTTTTACCTTTCGTTAAGTTACACCGAATTGAAAAAGTCTACGCGTTGTTGTTAAAATTGAGCGCCCCCATCTGGAAAACGTATAGGTAAACAGTTTAACTTCTCTTCTATCAAAAAATTCTCTTAGTTATCTAGACAACATCTCAAAACTATTGAAAAGCAATCTTGTTGATAGTTTATGCAACTTTCCCCCACACTATTGGCCTTTTATTAATTGATATGGACAGAAAAGACAACAATAATAAGTGATGAACATTGAATTACCATACAAATAGCTGTGCATGCTCAACGGGATCTAAAGGTTCTGAATAGGTTTATCACTCATTATCTATTGGAAATTATGGGGAGTGTTTTAGAATTTAGCCAGATTTTTTATGCAATCCATTTTAAAGCGTATTTTATGATCGACAACTATGTTTATTACAATAAATCCCGGTTTCATTTTTAAATACTTTTTATATCACGTAGCATTGATAAATCTGCTAATAAGATGCATTTGAGATGAAGATGCTTCTATTGTATCGCTCTTGGCTGCATAAAAGGAAATTTTCAGGTTTAAGGTTCGGTAGAGCATGCATTTCGTCCTTCGAGTCAAAAGTTTTGAATTGGTTTCCTTGTATAATTCTCCGTTAGATCTCCACTAGGATTCCATTCGTTGAGTTGATGTCAACTTCATCGAACTTATTACTGTCAAGAGTGACAGTTTGTCCTAGGCGGTGAACATATGTCTGGTTGTATAATGATAGCATGTACTTCTTCTCGTCCTCACTAACTCGAAGACCTACCAACTTCGCCTGATCATCCTTCGCCTAATAATCATTCGCCTTAAAATCTTCTTCCACGGCACGCTGATGAGGTTCTGACAAGCAGCTTGCATATGAGACTTAAAAGTTGGTGAGAGGAAAAGGTGGTGAGCCTGGATTTAGAATTCGTTGGTTGATTCCATCATTTGTGGCAAATGCCGATTAGGGTGTTGCAAAGCAATTTGAGAGGCTCACACAGAACGTAATATATTTGGTTAAATTTGGACTTGTTGTTTTTGAGATTATATACAACTTTTTTTTTTTTTTATCTTTACCTTGTCGGGGTGTGACTTTCTGCACTGGAGCACTCAGACTCATAGATATATCTATACAACTTAGTCAAACTATTTAAAAATGGTTCTTAATTGTGATTTTAAAAACCGTGTAGTAGCTATCATCATACCATTTGAATCACTCGGAACATGTAACCTTCATATGAAAAATTTTAAAATACGAGTAGGTGAGCGCATCGAAATCACTACAGCCAACAAGAAGCACTTTGTTCGTTCAATTTATAATTACATAATAATTTCCAAACGGTGAAGTAAATATTAATACTTACAACATTGCCTAGTATAGGTATGTGATATATAATATGTCGTTGAAATAGCCTTAAGGCCTTATTTATGATCTTTAGAAATAAATGGAATTGGAGTTTTCTTAGTTGGTTGGGAACTTCTTAAACGGCCATATTGCAAGAACAGATATTCCTAAATTTGTTTTATAACCCCCGAAAACTTTTTTATCGACAGCCTGCATCTTAACATCTCGGTACATCTCCATTTTCTTTTGAAAGAAAAGTTTCATTTTTCTACGCAAGCAGAAAGTTTTTGAGACTTTTTTCATTATTTTTTGTAAATGAAAATTAATGTTCAGTGACACTTGGAATATTAT
The DNA here is from genome assembly GCA_949715645.1 of Portevinia maculata. Taxonomy (NCBI): domain Eukaryota; kingdom Metazoa; phylum Arthropoda; class Insecta; order Diptera; family Syrphidae; genus Portevinia; species Portevinia maculata. The sequence goes on from OX454526.1 coordinate 93,450,301, forward strand.
GATATCCATCAGTATAAATACATGGAGGGAATGATAGCTGCTTATTGATATCAAGTTACTGTGGATTAAAAAAAGTAATACAAATTTCAACAAAACGAAACATAGCGTTAACAAATAAATACTCTCATACATTTTCCAAAATAATTTGTATTATTTTAATTGATCGATTGCAAATCGCAAGGTAGCCAAGTATGGGAGCTGTGAACCCAGCACCCTCAGTGACTGGGAAAAGGCAGCTTTTGCGAGGGCCAAGACTTTTCTGGCCGACCTGAAAAAAGCAAAGGAGGGGAAAAAGCTGGCCAATGAGGAGGTGGAGGTTGAACTGACTGCACCCTCCACCTCCTACGCAGCAAAAGCTAAGGAAGGGAAAAATGACTCGGGAAGGAAGACGAGTTTCAACAGCAAGAGAGGCAGATCCGACGATGCCGCCGAGTCCAACGCAGCGAAAAAGGTGAAGGCTGCGACCACACCGGCAATGCGTCGCGGACACAGCGACCCGAAGGACGAGCATCTCGTTGCTGTGATAAACGAGCTGGAGCCTTGCGGTCGTCTCACAATCGACCAGTGGAAAAACGTCGAGGAGAGGTTCCAAGACGCCCTGTGGAAGGAACTATCCGCCGCAGGAAACGGGGAGCTTCAATTTGATGGCGCTGGTTGGGAAGGCGGGCGCAAAGTTGTTGCTTGTGGAAACAAGCTTTCGGTAGTTTTCCTCAGACACTTCGTCACGGAGGTATCCGATGCATGGGAAGGTATTAAGCTAAAATGCTTAACGGTTGCCGAGTTGGCAAAGTACAATCCGCCAACAGCCTGGGTTTGGGTACCTAGTCCCTACACATACCCGGAGAAGCTCCTAGGGCTCCTACATGTTCAAAATCGGGAACTTAAAGCCGATACATGGAGGGTCCTAAAGACGGGGCCTAGACGGCAATACGGCCAACACTTCCTACTGGCCCTAAATAAGGAATGTCTTCCATACCTGGAGAAATCCAATGGGATGGTAAGATACAGCATGGGGAGGTTGATGGTCAAAACATCGACCAAGGGCAGAGATGAGGAGGAGCCCCCCCATGATGATGATGGAAGTGCTGCAGATAAACCTGCACCACAGTAGGGCTGCGACGGCCTGTCTGATGGAGTACGTCATTAGGCAGGACATTGCAGCCGTAGTCATACAGGAGCCCTGGATCAATAAGAACGTGATTCAGGGGCTCCGGCAAAAGAACTATACATTGTTCTACAAGGCGGAAGGTAAAATCAGGACTTGTATCCTTATTAAAAACCACATAAAGGCATTTCTTTTGAATAATTACAGCTCTGGCGACTTGACGGCGGTCATCTGCGAGAGGGAAGATGGAAAATCTCTGTGTCTGACCTCGGCCTATCTTCCCTACGACTCTGCGGTCGTAATAGCGGAAGATCTAAAGGACTTGGCTGGTCAAAACTGGATGCACGTACTGGGCTGTGATGCAAACGCCCATCATACCCAATGGGGTAGTGGAGACACAAATTCAAGGGGTGAGTGTCTTTATGATTTTATTATATTGTCCAACCTTACGGTATGTAATAGAGGGAATTCACCTACTTTTGTTACACGTAACAGACAGGAGGTTTTAGACGTTACACTTGTCTCCAACACAGACAAAATGGAAATCAGGGAGTGGAGGGTAGTTGATGAGGCATCTCTGTCTGACCACAGATGGATACGCTTCAAAATTAATTTTCAGCATAGGGCGTGTAATTTCTATAGAAACCCAAGAAAGGCAGACTGGGATAAATACATAGATTTCATTAATCTACGTTTAGATACCCAGCCGATCACCGGCGAAAATATGGTGGACTTAGATAGGGCAGTAGAAGCCGTGAGCAGAACCCTAAACACAGCGTTCGAAAAGGCATGCCCGGCAAACAAAAAGCCAAAAAGGGCTCAACCGAAGTGGTGGAATAAGGAAATCGGCCTTAAAAGAAGGGAGGTAAGAAAACTTTATAATAGGGCAAAACTCATTAAAAACGATACCACATGGGACGAGTATAGCGAAAGCAAGAGGGAATTTAAATACTTAGTGAGGAAATCCAAGAGATCTTCATGGAAAAAGTTCTGTGAATCTATTGAGTCAACTGAAGAGGCGTCGAGACTGCGTAAAATGCTCTCAAAGGAGGCTAGCGTACCTAGCTACCTAAAAAATAGCAACGGGACATGGGCCGTGAGTAGTCAGGAGGTTCTGGCTACCCTGGTGGAAACCCATTTCCCCGGTTCCACAACCACAACGGACCTAGGCCTACAGGGGCAGGAGGAAGTCGACTGTCCCTCTTTCGAGTGGGAAGAAATTGACAATATCATCAACCGAAAAAAGTTACGGTGGGCCATGCATACATTCAAACCGTATAAATCTCCAGGGCCGGATGGTATTCTACCGATCATGCTCCAAAAAGCGCCAGAGCATGCAAAACAAAAGATTTTGGATATACTGAGATTCAGCCTAAGAACAGGGCATATTCCAACAGCCTGGAGAGAAGTCCGGGTTGTTTTTATACCCAAAGCCGGCAAGCAGGGTCACACGACGGCTAAGGACTTCAGACCAATCAGTTTGTCGTCCTTTTTGCTCAAAACCCTTGAGCGTCTGGTGGAAGCTCACATTAGAAATAAATGTAGCAATGGTTTCTTATGCGAGTCACAGCACGCATACTTAAAGGGTAGATCAGTAGAAACTGCTCTACACAACGTAGTGGGTAAAATTGAAAATAGTCTACACTGCGGCGAATTTGCTTTGGCCTCTTTTCTCGATATAGAAGGAGCCTTCAATAACGTTGAGTGTAGAGCTATAAAAAGCGCATTAACAGGCGCTAACATAGAACAGGGAATCATAAATTGGGTATGCAACATGCTCGCCAACAGGAACATAAACTGCTCCCTTGGTCAAAGCTCCATAAGGATGTCTGCAACCAGAGGAACCCCGCAGGGGGGAGTCATATCGCCACTGCTGTGGGTACTGGTCATTGACAACGTCCTAAAGGAAATTAAGTCAATGGGTATAAGTGCCACAGCGTATGCGGACGACGTGGTCATAGTAGTGCAGGGAAAATATTTGAATACCTTAAGTGAGATCACAGAGACCGCCTTAAGGAAAATTAGTAATTGGGCCAAGGGCTGCGGACTAAATGTCAATCCCTCGAAAACAGAGTTAGTCCTGTTCACGAGACGACACAAATTACCGCACTTCAATCTCCCGAAACTTGACGGAGAGGAACTGCTCCTCAAGGACAGTGCGAAGTATCTGGGCGTAATCCTAGATAGAAAATTAAATTGGAATCTTAACATAAGGGAACGAATGAAGAAAGCGTATAATGCCCTCTTTATTTGTAAGAGAACAATAGGCAAAACATGGGGCCTGAAACCCGCCATGGTACACTGGATATATACAGTAGTGGTGATACCCATACTTACATATGGCTCACTTGTGTGGTGGAGGGCAACAAATAAAAGAACCATAATTGGAAAACTAGCAACGGTGCAGAGAACGGCAAGCATAGCCATCACTGGTGCAATCCGTACCACTCCTACGGCAGCACTGGATGCCTTCCTGCACTTTATCCCGCTAGATTTAAAAATAAAGCAACTTGCTGGCAACAGCGCTTTGCGCCTAAAAAATTTAGGCCAGTTTAAGGACTGTAGTTTTGGGCATTGCACGATCTTAGCTGATGTGCTACCCGGAAATCCTATACGGACTGATGAGATTTGCCCCTTGGTGGACCATGACATCCCCTATGAGGTGTCATACCCGCGAAGGGAGGAGTGGCAAAGAGATGCAGTCATAATAGCAAACGAGGTTGCTATCTACACTGACGGCTCTAAGACGGGGGAGAGAACGGGTTCTGGCATTTTTTCTGCTGATCCAGACCTGAGAGAGTCTATACGACTCCCGGACACAAGCAGTGTCTTCCAATCGGAAGTTCTTGCTGTTCTAAGGGCGGCAGAGATAGTGCAGATGAGATCATTGTCGGGAAGAGACATTGCCATCTATATTGACAGTCAGGCGACACTTATGGCACTTGAATCTGCTAACATTAACTCTGAGATAGTCAGAAACTGTCGCACAATGCTTAAAGCAGCATGTAGACGGAATCGGGTAAGACTGTGCTGGGTACCGGGACACTGCGGTATAGAGGGAAATGAGCAAGCCGATGAGCTAGCAAGAAAGGGAGGGGAGCTGGAAAACAGCGGAGGTGTGAACATTAAACCACCCCTGGGCGTCTTTAAGGGAAAAATCAATGAAAAGATCTTAAAAATGGCTGACCTCAGATGGCAGAACATAGTGGGACATAGGGTGTCTAGAGCCCTTTGGCCCCATTTGGATAAGAACAGATCTAAGGAAATTCTAAAATTGAGCAGGGAACAGCTTAGAACAGTAATTGGGATTATGTCTGGGCACTGTCTTCTAAGAAAGCATGCTAGGCGACTTGGTCTGGTGGATGTGGACACGTGCAGGTTCTGTGGTGATCTACAAGCCGAGGAAGACATAACACACATATTGTGTGAGTGCGAGGGTATAGCACGGAATCGTAGGAGGATTCTAGGGGAATACTTCTTCGAGGAACTAGGGGAGCTGAGCGGCATAGACCATAGGAAGCTGGTTAAGTTCTGCAGGAGGATTGGGCTCTGTCTAGGAAAAGTTTTTTAGGTTTTTAGGTTTTTCTCCAATTGAAGTTTTTTCAAGTGGTTCCCTAGGGATCGCGATGGGCCCTTCTGGTGCCTAGTGCTGTGTGCAAATTGCATACCCCTTTTTAACCTAACCTAACCTAATTGATCTGAAATGTACCTATATATACATAAATATTTGTATGATTTCTTTATTGTAGTGAAAATGCATATATATTTTTCCTTGTTTTTTAGTTTTTAATAAATTATTATTCTATGAGCAGTCGTATAGATCTTTTTTAACTGGTAAAGGTTTTTTTGTTTTATAATTAGCGTGCGCTAAAGGTTTTTTTTCTTTCTGTAATTGATACTCGTACAGTACCCTTATAATGTTACCCCAGCGCAGGAATTTTTTGTTGCTGCAAGCAGCACCCAGCAAATGATTCATTGCCTGTTTTTAGGCGCTGCTTACTACTTAAAAGAATAGGAGGATAGGAAAGAAGTTTTTGGTGCGATAGGGGTTTTTTCTCCATAGGTGACGCCTTAATTACTTAAGGGAGATTTTGAATTGTTGTGTGTACTCAATTTTACAAAGCTTGGCCCTGATTGGGATTCGAACACACGACTTGCCAATCACGTTTTGAATACACTACCATCGCACCATTGCCACCCGCAGGGTGAAATAGATTGTGGGAGTGTACTGTTGAATATATTCTCATCGAATGGATCGTATTCTCGCTCTTATGGACCGAAGACTTGTCACGACTTAATGTATTTAATTTTAATTTTGAATTTGATTTTGTAAGCCAAGGGAGTTCCTGCTTTTTCGGGATTTAAAATAAAACATGAATTTGTTATCAAATTTTAAGTGAAATGTCAATGGACTTCTGGCAGTATTTCATATAAATAAGCACAATTGATTTTGATGTGGAATATTTAACTTATCTTCTGAAATATCTATTTGATAAGTACGTTCCTTTAAAAAAACATCACTTGTAATAGATAAATGGCTTAAAAGTGACATTGAAGATCTAATTAGCGAACGAAACAAAAACCGTAGACATTTATGCAACGTGACCGATGTAAAATTTGCCGAAATAAGGTAAGCAATTAGAAATGCCAAAACAGAAATTCATCTCAATCAATCTATATCCCGAAGAACTGCACTAAAATTCTATGGAAACGAAGGGCAAATATAGTAAATGTTAATGATATTGATTTTTAAACACTTTGAACAAATTGTTTGCATTATCGGACTCTAACATATTGTTTGTAATATTTTTATTTTTAATTTTTTATTTTTTTATTTTGTAAAAGGAAGTCCAAATCCCAGAGCACACAGACTCGGTAGCGGTCCATTGTACTACCAGGCAGAAATCGTCTTTTTGGTGTAGTGGTTGGAGAAAACAAGGTATCATTCGTTTCTCTCCATAAATGGGAAGCGTATTTTGTTGTTCCCCATGGGGATCGAACCTTGAACAATTAAAAAAAAACGATTTCTATAAATCAGGTATTTTTATTTAATTTGGTCCCTTACAATTTATTTGAATACAACATTAGTCAAGTGGCCGCCTCTATTGACCAAATAAAAATGTGTCATTTTTGTTGCATTTTCCATCAATTTCGAGCACCTCGGGGCTCGGGCTGTATTGTTATAATTTCGGCACGACTGTTTGCCTTGAGCAATGGTCTGAGGTTTGCTGGCGTGTGCTTTGCTTTTCAAATAACCCCACAAGTAATAGTCCGGGTCAAAACAATAGTGCTGTCAGGAGATGCTTGTTGGCCACGATATTTTCGATGATATGCACGTTGAGTTAGCAAAACTGAATGACTATTTTCGTTGTACAGCGTCACTATTTCGGGGCGTTGTTCCGGTGTAAAGCGATACATGGTTGAAATTATACCGCATTGACGTTTTAAAAACATTTCTAATCAAGCCAATCTGTTGAAAAGTTATTTAATGTTTGCATACCGACATACATCATCGAAGACAGAGATCTTTCTTCCCTTTAAGTGCCAGGATTTGGAATATATTACCTACTCAAATTAAAACCATAAATATCTTAAACGATTTTGTCTGCTCTTTAAAAGATAACTTTCAGAACCCAGCTATGCGTTTTGACTCCATTTTTTTAATTTTTTCTCATTTATTGTTTAATTTTTTTTTATACTTATCGAAAAGGCAAGTTATACATGTAGGTATATAGGTACATATGTAAATAATTTAATATTGTTAATTTTAATGGCCATAAATGAGACCCTTGTCTTAAGGCTTTTATTTAATAAAATAAATAAATTGAACTTAATGGTCTGCCTAAAAACGTATGTGAGTATGTATCTTAAATATAATATTTTTGTCTCTGCTTTCAAATGAGCTCATTAGGATTCCGATATCGAGGGACATTTTTAAAGTGAATATAGCTAGAAAACATAGTAGGTACTTTTTTAATAGATTACAATTCTATCTAAATATTTATGATTAATTCATTCATTCCTGTTTCGCATTCTATATACAAAAAAATAAACACAGCCTTTCAAAACATATTGCAAGTCAATAAAGGCTAATAGTCCCATGTTAGCTATTAAAACATCCACACTCACATAAATTTAATCGTCAATACAGCAGAATCGGTGAAGACTTTATACCTAAGAAAACTAAATAGAAATTCATCGTCCGACAATTCACCCACTTATAAATCCATTTTATACGCCTACATCCTTTTTTATCCCCGCTTCACTTCCTACTGTACCTACCACACAATTTGATTCGTAAATTATTGGCACATGTTGTTTTGGTCCGACGAACCCTTTTTTCTGACTCTCTGCAATATATCGTAGATACTCTTGTATGCTTTATCTCACGCCTTAAACCCTTTTCGCAAACGCACGCATGTATCTACGTATACATAAATATATTTTTCTTAAATTTTTTTTATTTCGTTCATCAGAAGAACTTAAAAAAAAGAGACAACTGGCATCGCCCAGGACGGAAACACATAAGCCAAAACGATGAAGAAGGGAAGCGTATGTTTCAAAAATAAAAAAAAGTAGGTAAAATATTTCGATAGCCCTGCGTAGTAGTACAAGCTACAAGTCCACCGACATCATGTTCCCACTGGCTATGTTTTGGGTCTGTGTTTTGCGTTTTTGAGTTTTCTTTTTTGTCCACAAAAGAAAATAAATGGCTGAACAATCAGGATATTCGTTGCAGAGGACTGTACTACTGCCGTCCACCATCCACTATCACCCTTCGAATTCGAAGTCATTGGCATTTTGGCAGGGCGAAAACAATACACACAGTTGGAAACATATTTCTTGAATTTTGCCGGTCTGTTTTATTATTGTCTGTCTTGAGGTGTGTTTTTTTTCTTTGCATTCTACTATAAACTATAATCCACTTCTGAGAAGAAGTTAAACAAAAGGTAGGTGGGTTGGTCAACAAAAAACAAAAACGGAACAAACACAAGTATGAAAAGATTTATCCTTTCGTTTGGACCAACTTGAGGAAAGTTTTCTTTTACCACAGATCGGGAAAAATTGAACTTAAAGATGCAATGTAATCTGAGAACATAGGTATCGATGGAGAGAATAGGAATGTGAGCTAAATACAAAGGGAAAATTATTTTTCACCCATGATCTTTCATATAGCAACTACTCTATTTGTTCACATATTCGAATAGAAAAGACGCATTGCAACTGAATCGAAACTCGAGCGGAGTTTTCGCACTCATCAAAATGAGAAATTGAACTCAAATAAAATCTAGAGTTTAACTGTTCCCAGTGAGGAGTTGCACCTTACCGCATCGATTCTGTTACGCCTTACCACGTTAATCGGTGTTCTAAATAATGTAGAAAGTAAAGAAAAAGAAATAAGGTAAAATCGAATTTAGATCTTAAAATATTGGAATATCAAACTTCAGTTCTATTTCTATTCGACTATAGCCGTGTTTCTTTGTACGCGGATATAGGCATGGCATTAAAAAATTACCATCACCGCTTAAGAATTCATCAAAAAAAAACTTGGCAGCACACATTCACCTATGACGTTTATTAGTGACACAGCTGTAAGTTGAGTTAAGAAATTTGTATTGAAAATCGCGAAATTCAAAAATATTAATTTCCGACAGTGTAAATTAATGCCAAACATATTTTCAAATTATAAAAAACAGTTTCACATTGACAGATTTACTACATTTTGAAAAAATAATAATAATAAAATCACGAACAAAATATTCGGCGGGATGTGTGAATGGTCGGTGGGTTGTCAAACATTGACATTTCCTGAAAAAATCATCGCAAGAGTTCAGCAGAAACGAAGAAAATGTATTTTGGAAGCACTGTTTATCCCCGCTAAAGGACTAAGCGGCGATAGCTATCCCCGCTAAAGTTAGCGTATATAGGATAAGTTGTTGTTGTATTTTACATGCAAATTTCAAATTATCCCTATATCCGCGTGCAAAGAAACACGGCTTATGTTGATTAAAGCAAATTGTCGATTGGCTTTACTACCACGTTGGCTAAGAAAGAACATTTGTTGACCTATTTACCTAAATCAAGCCACCGCCATTGTTGTCTACCATTTGTGCACTTTTATGGTATTTTTCACGGTTTTCTTCAGAAAACTGTGGCTTACCTGACCTAACTACTGAGACACGTTATGTTAGGTCCTCAGAAGGAGAACATCTTTTATTGCTTCTTTATTACAAGCAGGCTTAAACAAAATTCCGTCTTATTTCTAATGTAATTATAAATTATTATGGAAAGTAAAAATGAGGAAAATAAAATAGTTTTTTGACCTTATTATTTTTACACTATTTCTCTTTTGTTTAAATATTAGATTCGATTTTATTTCCTATCAAATGGCAATAATGGTGATTTTAACCTTGTTCACAGCACAAGTTAGTCGTCGCTTACTTAAGCCACTCTTGGTTCCTTTTGAAGCAATAATCAAGAAGCTGTACATCAGGCCTTACGGGGAAGTACCTATTACAGGGTTGGTTTCAGATTAAGAAAGAAGTAAAGTATAAGCAAATGATTAGGTCCCATTACTCCCTCCTGAAATGGACATTCTGGTTCACCTGACACCCTTGACGTCTTTAGTAAGCAAGCAGGTCGTAGTGCGGCTATCCGCCTCAAAGCAACTTTTTAGTCGATCGAGAAGGAAATCGGTCACTTTTCCAACATTTTGTTTGTGCAATCCATAAATAAAATAACCCAATCTGTGATATACTGTGAGCAAACGAACTTATTGAAGAGTGCAATATAGACTTTAAGTTTACTGTCGTCATGTATGAAATGATTAAATGTGCTACAGATATGCTAAACAAGAAAAAGGATATAGTGCTTGAACGAATTATAAATGTTTCCCTAAGTGCAGATATTTATCCAACTTTTTGAAAGGAATCTTTTATAGTGCCAATTGAAAAGATATCAAATGCCAACATATTCTAGGGACTACCGTCAAATAAATATGATGCCCTTATATGAAAAAATCATCGAAAAGACTGTTGTAATGCAATTAAAATAACACCTAGAGAGCTAAAATCTACTGGACAGCTACCAATCCGGACTTCATGTGAATCATTCTTGTGAAATGTGCTTAAGATGGTTAGATTAACAACTTTTTATGTTATGTATGGTTTTCTTATATAAAATTAAAAAAAAAATGTATAAGGTTATCTATGTCAGAATACCTATTACCAAACAATAGCGACCTGCAAATTCAAGGAGCTAAATTAACTAGAGGCCAGAAAACCATAATTATAATAGGTTTCTATGCAAAATGTGATAACTTAAAGTTGTAAAATTATAAATTTAATGGCTTTCATAGCTAAATAAAGTTCCTTCACTTATTCATTCTGAACAATTTCAGAATCCTCCCTAGCAACATAGACTAACCCACCCTCCGCCCATGTTCATCATTTCGTGAAGAAAGACCGTCGTGTAAGATAAATCGAAAACCAAAACTGATTTTGGTTGGTGGAGGTGTGCTCTCTGACAGGCTGAATCTGATCCTCTCTTTTGTCTCCCAAATCACTGCAGTGTGTTATGGCGGTCAAAGAAGTCCTATCATTTGGAAGAGAAATCTGATATCTCTGTGCTGGGTGCGGAGGCATAGGCATTCCAAGGAATTGTAGGGCTGATGAACTCGTCAAAGGTGGAACTATTCTGCCCCTTCCACCTGATAAAGGACCCTTAGGCATTCCAATTGTTCTGCTAATTCATGTTTAAGCGGGATGCCATCGAGAAAACTAACCTTAAGTGGACAAGTGGTAATACTTGTCCAACGACAAAGCAGATTTGTCCAAAAGTGGATCTGAAAAGTTAGAACTGTTTGATTCATCACCGGACACTGCCGTATAGGCTTTTCCAGTAGCTGCTTCGACGAAGGGGAAGAGGAGACTATTCTCCACCTCTTCTGCACTTGCCCTGCTCTCTCTCAAAGACAAAAACAACAACATCTGGGAGCTTTCTTCTATAATGATCTTAATGATTTTATTAACATTGACATTAAAAGCCTTTCAAGCTATATTTAAAGCCCCAACCGGTTCTAACGATTACGAAGAAGATAGATCACAATGGGCATTTTATTGTTCTTAGAGTGTCAGCTTTTAATACTACATCCACATCATGGTACAGCTCATAGAGTTCGCGGTTGTACATATCTTCTCCTCCATTCGCCCTCGCACACAGGACCAAAAATCCGCCGAAGAATTTTTTCGAAGGAGCCTAGTATCAGCTCTCCCTTCTTGCTTTTCGTCCAGCACTCGGTGCCATAAAGCAGAACTGGCAGGATAATGGTTTTGTAAAGCATACATTTCGTCCTCTGAGTTAGGAGTTTTGAACCCAGTTGTTTTGGCAAACCGACGTAGCAGCGGTTTCCTAAAGGTAATTCTTCGCCGGATCTCCACTACGGTGTCATTCGTGAATTTCATATTTACCCCGAGGTAGATGAACTCCTTACCTACCTCGAAATTGTTGCTATCAATAATGACGTTTTGTCCTAGGCGGTGGACAGATGTTTGTTTGTTTTCAATACTGGAATCTCATGAAACGATCATGTCATTTGGATTACAGAAAATGTTGTGATCAAATTGATACAAAAGTATATTTCGATTCGATCTGAATTAACAATTCAATTCGGATTAAATCTGGATTCAATCGCTCATGTAAAGTGTCCTCTATTAGTCCAAAGTCCCAGTTATTGGCTACGAAGATAATAATGTCTACATTCAATTCTTTTTTTTACTAAAAGCGTGTCTGATCTTATCAATACGAGTCACAATAGTTTAATTATTTAACATCTACCTTAAATCTGGTAACTGGTTTTCGAACAAAATTTTCAATATCCCCGAAATGTTACACCCTGATAACTACATCTTAATCAATCAAAGATTACAAAATGCATCTTTTATGTATAAATCGAGTTCTTGAGATTAAACTATTGGGAACTATCTTAACCCTTTTGCGTATTGTTGACTTACGAGTATGACCAGCCTACACAATCTTCAGGAGCACAAAATTAAAAATGTAAATTAATACAGGACAGATAGGCAAGATATTATTACTATTCGAACAATTAAGTTTTTATTCAAGTTTATTTTGATTTATTCATTTATTCTTTCTGTGCATCTCTTTTGGGCTTCAACGACAACTGAAACTGTTCGCAATTGAAAATATGTATTATCCCAACCTTATGTGCTTCCACAGCGTGTGAAAATAAGATGATACCTGAGTGAGGTGTGGAATGCAACCGGAACAATATGCAGCTGCTAGTGGTAATAGAAAAAGATATAAGGCGTAATTGATACACTTCGACGGGTAGGCTAAAGTGATAAGAGGGCTTCATATTTTCTATCAAACAAGTAGCTACTTTATACGTGCCTATCAGTTTTAACAATATATGTATGTATTCAATCAGAAAGATGTCGCTTAATAGAATTGTCAACTTTTATTCGTTTTATATTACAAAAAAAAAAAAAACAATCCGGCCTATTTCAGACGTTTATATGAACGGATGAGTGATACGCGAAAAGTTCACACATCTGGGATCTATGATCAATGGCGAAGCAACCTGTGATGACGAAGTTAAGCAGCGCGTAAGCTTAGATTAGATGAAGTGGCGGGAAGTGGTTGGGTTGATGTATCTATCAGCTATATATGCCAACACACTTAGACCAGTATTCGGTCCATTGTGCTACAACGTGGATCTAGGGCAACTTATCACCCTACTCGTTAAACCATTTGGAGCTACTGGTGAAGAGAGATAGCCCACGCAGTTTTAGTTAAGTCGTTAAGATCATTAAGTAGGAAGGCTCCGAGATGGAACTTTCTTTTATTGGAGAGGGCAGGGGATGTACAGAGAAGTTGAAGTGTGTTTTCTCGTGAAACCAAATTCTTCAGAATTAGACGCGTGTTTAATTTTTCGTTTGCTTCAGTCGTGTTTCATATGAAGATTTGGTTGTAGTCTACACTTTTTTTCATTAATGGTAGGGGATTTTGTATGTAAGATGACTCATTAGGCGTTCATCTTACGGATACCTCAGAGATCTCGAAGGGATCCGATTGTCGAAAACGATTTTTTAAGGCTTTAAGGATTCGCCCACTTAATCGCTTTTTTCAACCACGTTTTGTGCTTATTTTCGAGAAAACTGTATTGTCTCATGCTTTTTAGTGTACTCGTATATAAGGCAGAGAAAGTGAAGAAATTTTATTTTGTTTGCTGTGGCAGATAGAGAAAATTTGTATAGCTACTGTTGATAGATATGTGCCCTATGGCTTTTTTTACTGTTTCCATTTTTACTCATTACTTTATATTTTGTTTCGAGCTTAACTTCTTGTCTGAAATGAGAACTAAATGTTTAGCCTCACCAGAAAACTTCAAGCTTATATCATTAAGGCAGGGAGGGTCAATTTGAGAGATTTTGTATTTACTGGAGAAGAGGACGAGTTCAGTTTTGTGCCCTACTAATTAGCTTGCGAGAACGTTCTGTAGGAGTTCCTCTAGTGTATTGAGGTGCTTTCCAGAGATAGAAAAAGCAACGTCATCCGATTAGAAGATTTTTCACTTCCAAGTTCCAAAGGAGTGAAAAAGAC